>OY747113.1:1267500-6267500 GCA_963556455.1 Epiblema foenella | reverse complement strand
TCTTCTAAAACATCAACAGTTATCATTATACGTACTCTCGATTTCGAGAATAAAAGTTCCGCTTCCTAGAACCATACCAAAATTATTCTATTTTCACCTAGACCTACAAAAATAGTCGACCAGATTGGTCTCACAATGTAAAATAATAGTGGATTGGTCTCACAATCTCAAAAAATAGGGCGTTTGTATTATGTATAAGCGTCAAAGATAGTTCAGAATACCATAGCTTCATTTGTATTCAAGAGTTCTTTACAATGATAAAAGTTTAAATATTCTATTCACTTTCTCAGTAATTGTGACGAGGGTTGTGTACTTGAGGTCGAGAGTACTGAAGTCGGAGCGTTCACCAAATAATAGTTAAGATTAAGATCATAAATCCAAACAATAAAAAAATGAAGCTGACCTTGCGTAATCCTCAAGTAAACCTACTGTTAAGAGCAATTAGACAAATAAATACCTACATATATTTTTTTAATTTCTTACGATTATCAAAATAGTTCTTATGAAGATTATATTATGTACACAGAATAAATATAGTGATTCATTTGATATGCGAGTTCCAAGATTAGAGAGCGTAAATATAAATTAAATTTAGTAAATTACAGAATTTACTAGTCATTAACTAGATCAATTTATATGAGCTTAACAAAAGTTGTCCACCCGGTGGTCAATAGTTAACGGCTTATGTACATATAAGTTATGTTTTTATTACATGGATTTATAGTTATGGAAACACCGCTTATGCGGGTTACCAGACTAATCGAAAATTAAGCTTTGTGGTCCTTAGCTTTTAATATGTCCACCGAAAACACGCGAACCTAAATCTGACAATGACCCAAATACACTTCTGTCATTCCAACTCATTTCCAACGTTAATTTCTTTAAACGTACACTCGACACTAATTCATACTTTTAGCTCTGAATAAAGTAATGTCCACATTAGAGCAAATGCAGTGGATAATTGTATTATGCAACGTGGCGCGACCGCAGCAGGTACGCCTTCCGTGGCAGCCCCTTGACCTAAAACCCTTTGTTCAACGAGTAGTCGCACTAGTTTAAACTGTAGTCATATTTTGCTCAAGCAATTTGTTGGGGCCGTTTTGTTTTTGTTTATCACCCGTTTAGTAATTACGAGTAACACGTAAATATTACAATTCATATGCTTAATATTCTAAATTTATTGCAATTCAGTTCGTTGTTCAGAGATTCTATTATATTACTTAATAAAAGTTACATACAGAAAATTTCCATTTTATGCAGATACCATAGCATTGCGGACAATTCAAACTTCCAAGTGTCACAATTTGTCACAATTGAAAACAACTTACGGACGAATCAAGATCTCATTTAGGTTGACGCTATTGCAGATAGAATAGCAACATAGTCATGAACCCCCTTATTCATAATCGTTCAACAAACCTATTTTAGTTAAACTGTCACTTTGACATTAATGTTTGTGTGAAAGGGACAAACCATATTTTAGTTTGCAGATGTGTGTTAAATTTTATGAATAAAGGGGGAAGTTATTAGTATCGTGTATTCTTCCTACACTTTACGTTTATTATGTTACGAGTATGCCTATCTAAAGTGTAGCTAAAAACGTATGAAATGGTAAAACTACCCACCCAACTATGGTCGAAATGAACTAGATTATTACTCTATTATTAGAAGATTAATTAATAAACTTAAAAAACAGCGTATAAATTCTTTATATTAGTTTAAATGTACTTATGTTTGTGTTATTCCACTCCTATTGTTTTACGTACGTATACTTGCACTACCTGATGTTAATTTTTCTTTAATTTTAATCTCATGCTACCCAAAGGTTATCTGGAAGAGATCGCTCTATATCGATAAGATCGCTATAGATGATCGATGTTACCTAGTTATTAAGGATTACCTTGTCATATTTTCTGTATGTTGATTGTTGGTGCAATAAAAAATATTTATTTATCTATTTATCGCGCACAGAAAATGTACATTTTGACAGAAATTAGGGAGTTATCTTTTGGAGTACAGTTAGAAGGTTTTACGGCATTTCAAAGTGTATCGAAAGAAAGGTAATTTTATTTGTAAGTACTTAGTGTTACGTAAGTAAGTTGGCGTTTCTAAGGCGACTACCTGACTTAGCGGGGCGGGATTGGTATGTGGCATTTTCTTCTTCGACGTGAGCTTACTGACGTCGCACAGATTTCTTAACTTGACGGTATACTGTCTGTATTACATTTGCGCGGAAGTAAACAGTACTGCACTCGTATGAATGTGGTGTAAGCGTGCAGTAATGAAGCGATACTAACTCCACTGACACTGACAACTGACAGCTTTCTAATAAGCTTTCTAATATCGTACCACCACTGCACCGAAAAATTAGGAAGTCAGCTAAAAAAATTATATGTGATGTAGTCAGCTAGATTCTAAGTTGAAACATAGTCATCGGCTTTAATTGATAACGCCTTTTCGTGAAGTTAAAATAATTCATTTATTTATCATTTAGTATTTTGACCACAATTCTGCTTATTTTTAATAAAATTTAGCACAATTGTGGACAAATCTAAATATATAAAAGAAGAAACTGACTGACTGACATATCAACGCACAGCCCAAACCGCTGGATCTAGAGATTCCAAATTTGGCACGTAGGTTCCTTATAAGGTCTTGGGGTGCACTAACAAATTATTTTTCAAAATTCACCCCCTAAAGGGGTGAAACGGGGGTCCAAAGTTTGCATGAAAAACCGTATTTATTAAAGTGAGAGACATGAAACTTTGTATATAGAGCCTGTGTTTAAATATATTAATGGCGTATTTCAGCGTTTTTCTCAATTTCTCCACTAAAGGGGTGAAAAGGGGGTTCAAATTGTACGGGGAGAAAATCTTTTTTAAAGTGAGATATTTGAAACTTCGTATATAGACTCTCTGTTTAAATACAACAAAACATATATAAGTGTCTTTCGAAATTGCTCCCCTAAAAGGGTGAAAAGGGGGTTTCAAGTATGTACGGGGAGCAAATCCTTTTTGAAGTGAGAGATTTAAAACTTCGTACATAGACTCTATGTTTAAATACAACAAAACATATTTAAGCGTTTTTGAAATTACTCCCCTAAAGGGTTCAAAAGTGGGTTCCAAGTTTGTACGGAGAGCAAATCTTTTTTTGAAGTGAGAGATTTAAAACTTCGTATATAGATAGACTCTTTGTTTAAATACAACAAAACATGTTTCAGCATTTTTCGCAATTGCTCCCTTTAAGGGGTTAAAAGAGGGTTCCAAGTTTGAGTGGGGAGCAAATTTTTCCTTTTCTTAAAAATCGATATGGGTGTCATTTTCGAGATTCCTCGGGGTGCAGATTACAAAAATGACGTATATTTTCAAATCCAAGATGGCGAACATTTATTTTTCTTAAAAATCGATATGGGTGTCGTCTTCGAGGTTTCTCGTGGTGCCGATTACGAAAATGGCATGCATTTTCAAATCAAAGATGGCGGAGATTTATTTTTCTTAATTATCAATTTGGGTGTCATCTTCGAGGTTGCTCTGGGTGCCGATTACGAAAATGACATCCAGTTTCAAAACAAAGTAGGCAGACATTTATTTTTCTTAAAAATCGATATGGGTTTCATCTTTGTGGTTCCTCGGGGTGTCGATTACGAAAATGACATCCAATATATATCTGCATGCAGGTCAAACTGAAAACCTCCTTTTTTGTAGACGGTTAAAAATTACTCTTAGTACGCGGGCGAAGCCGCGGGCAAAAGCTAGTTACAAAATAAAAAGGCACAGTAATGTTATTTTAGTTTTGTTGAAATAAATAAGTTTATAATACAGTATTATGACTGTCTGTATAATATTATTTGCCCCTGTTCACATCACTTGTGAACCACCTAATTGATTTGGTAATGATGATCCATGACAGGTAAAACGAGCCTCAATAGACTATCAAATAGCATAGTGTAGGCAATAAATAAATACTCGTACCATAACTTAATTCAGGGATAAGATGATTAATTTATGAAAATATTTTGTGGTCAATTTGACACAAATTGATTTAGTCACAAACTAAGCAAAGCTAAATATTAAAGCGTAATAAATATAGGGGCCTCGGCAGAGAGTACAATTTTGTACCTTTTGGTGTCGAAACTCTTGATCCATGGGGTCTTCGCACAAGTTATTTACTGAAATCGCGAAGCGTTTTGTTGACGTAACTGGTGACCGAAGAGCTGGCGACTTCCTCGCACAACGTATCAGCATTGCGATACAGCGAGGAAATGCCAGCATCCTCGGTATCATGCCCCAAGGGCCTATTTTTGATTTAAGTTAGTTGTAATATTATTTAAGTTATTGTTATTTGACTGTTAATACTGCCTGTAAATCAATAAATGTCTATAGCAAAGCTTATTATTGCACTTAGGGTATTTAGTAACGATATACTTATAAACATAAATATATATTACGATTAGAACAACGCATTCGTGTATAAATTAAGAGGCCTTGTAAGTTTTAAAATGTTTTGATTTCAAATTATGACCAAAATATTGATAATACCAATAAAATGGTTAAAGGATAAGATGATTTTATTAAAGTTTTAGATAGTCACATAGCCACTTTTTGTTTTTATTGTTGTAGCGTTAAGCGGAAAAAACTAGTTTTTAGTTTCAAAATGGTCGGTTTGGAGTGATGTTGGAAATTATATTTCTTAACGAAAAATCCAAAAAATACATTAAAAATTAGTCATAAAGTCGCAATAGTGTTCTAACCAACATCGAGAAAATGCCATGATACGTGTCAATTCAAACAGAAAATGGCGTAAATAGATGAGCGTTTTTTAACTGATAAGGGCTCTTAATGGATTGCGTACCTACCACACTTTTTAATGTTCTAATCATAAATAGTAAGGATTTATTTCCTTCGTTAATATTATAATGTATAATTTATCTAGCTTCTACGTATGCGGGCGAGTGAAGTAGGTCAAACCCAAGCTGACTTGGATATGTAAGGAGTTATCTTATGATTGCAAATATTTTCCTGACAGGACTAGCAAGTCATCTAAGTTATCGCAAGACTGTTTCTGAAAAGATTGCGATCTGTGCAAGGCTTGCTAAGATCACTGGTCATGTAGAATAGAGGGTAAGTATAGTGTGTATGTATTTGAGTGAATATATATATTAACGTCAAAATAATCGAATAAAAATAGAAACAGCCGATTAGCAGCTGCAGATTACCAGGCAAAGAATATTTTGAACAGTCATCATCATCATCATTTCAGCCGAAAGACGTCCACTGCTGAACATAGGCCTCCCCCAAGGTTCGCCATTTAGACCGGTCCTGTGCCGTTTGTTTCCACCGGATTCCCGCGGCCTTCACCAGGTCATCACTCCACCTTGTCGGAGGCCTACCGACAGCTCGTCTTCCGGTGCGTGGACGCCACTCAAGCAGTTTCTGGCCCCATCGACCGTCAGTCCTGCGAGCAATGTGCCCTGCCCACTGCCACTTTAGTCTCGCAATTTTGAAGGCTATAGATAGGCTTAGGATATTGATAGGCTTTTGAACAGTGCTAGGCAAGTATTTCAAAGCAATTATGATATTACAATTATAATATCGTATATTATTGACAATTAAAATCTTAACCCGGATTCAACCAAACAGGTACCATATTGCATTTATTTATTCAATCTTTATTGCACAAAATAGACAATGTAAAAATGGCAGACTTAATTTCAAATGGTATTCTCTAGGCAGCAGTCAAAAACAGGACTAAAGAGAGACAACGGTACAGGAAAATATAGAAATGAAAACGGTACAGGAAAATATAGAAATGTTGAGAGTGCAAAACAGACTTCAATAAAATTATCTTCAACATGATTTATTTGTATATACCGACGAATATAAACTAACACATATTGATATATATATATGTGAATATATATATGTGATGGGCGATATCATTGCATCATCACCAAACTTTCGTAAGAATGCCAAATTTCATCTCAATCAGTTGAGGATAACAACTGGTCCAAAATTTAGTAGCAAGATATTTCCCACACATATAGACATACGAGTATTATTATTGGCCGATACTGTAATAAGATAAGTACCTACCTAAATAAAAGCTTGTGATATTATGTTCCATTTACTAATACACGTTCTAGAAATTCACTTAACTTATTAAACGTTAAATTATCCCTACTTTAAAAGGTATAAACAAAAGGTAAACCACCATAGCAGGATGACCGAGTTTGAATGAGATTAAGAGCTTATTATTTCATTTCAAAGTATCGTTATGAATTTCTAAACACTTTGGAAAAGGTTCTAGAAATTGCAAAGGCTTAGCCATATTAATGAACGCTCATCCCGCCGCATTTAGTATAAAAACAAAGCAGCCTAGAGGAATCTTTATTATTTCGCCTAATAAAGTAATTCCAGGAAAAATAATGCTCCCACTTTACTTTCTAATCCCGGTACAGCACAATTTATGACTAAAGCGGTAACTAAATTTTTCTTAACCAAAAGAAAAATTGTATTTTCGCCGATATTTTGACCAGCTTTAGCACCTTCACTATAAAGACTTAGTATTTACTGGCTGTTTCGTATTCCTGCTGCCTCATTCGGTTAATATTCAAATTCAATGTTTTGTTGCCAACTAGATTCAATTTATGTTAATGTATGATTTTCAGTTTTATGTTAAGAAAAGTAGAAACCAGACGAATTAATTAATATTTAGACATTTGCATAACATTAATTGAATCTGGCATCTATTAGTATAGCTATTGATTATTTATTTATTTATTTATTTATTTAATCTTTATTGCACAAAAGAAACCTTATCGTACAAAAGGCAGACTTAATGCCGTATGGCATTCTCTACCAGTCAACCTTAAGGCGAAGCAGAAAGATTTGTTGGCGGTGCAACTAACAACTAACGAAACTCAAAATTAATATTATATATAATTATTTTATATATAATTATTTGTGTAATATAACAAAACGAGTATTATGTATGTATTAATCTACAGCACTTCTTAAAAAGGTTAATTATGTTTTATGTTTTCCTATTAAAACAATAACCTGATTAAGGCAATAACCTGATTTGACCTGTAATTTTTATTATTAATAAATTGATGATTATACCCGAGTAAGAAAAAATCTATTTAGTGCATAAAACGTGAATACCTTATAAAAGATTTAAATATTTATACGAATTAAGAGTTTATTTCTAATTTACAATATAATTTTATGATATTCCATTATCACAAAAATCTTGTTTCCAATTTTATTTTACAAATTAAGATGAATCGAATATTTGGATGCTATGCAAATTAATGTGGTAATTAGTGTCTTTAGTAAAGCACTTGCTTTGCATATTCATACGGGGCTATTATATCTATTGCGAGGTTTATGCTCTCGTTTATTTTATTTCATTAATTTATATTTCTGATTTCAAGAAAATAATTATCATTAGCATTTTTACTTTAGAAAGTATGAAAATTCCTTGTGTAGCAAAAATTCGCGAAAACAAATATAATTATCTGTTTAATAACGTTTGTATGTCGATTTTATTTTATGAAATTATTTATTTACAGATGTAATAATTATTTTGTAACTAATAAGTATCTAATTTATTAAAAACTAGCTTTTGCCCGCGATTTCGTCTGCTTAGAACTCGATCATCGCGATAGAATTTTATTGCAATATTTTTATTTCAGGCGCTTAGCTAATCATCGCTCTTCCACCCGCTTAAGGGATGATTTCGGGTTTAAATCGTAGCCTATATGCATACCCGGGACGAATTCCATTTAAATCAGTTCAGCGGTTTAAGCGTGAAGAGATAACAGACAACCGATGAACATACTTTTGCATTATAATATTATTATATTACTCTTTGGCGTATCCAACGACAGCGACTTACAGGTTTTTTTGATGAGCAGGAATATGGCTCGTAAAACCGAATTTGGATATAAATGTTCGGTCGCACTGGTAGGATGGATAAAATTATATAAACATTGTATAAAACATTTCATTTTGCACACGTCAACAAATGTTGGTACTTATTAAAATGTTTACCTATTTCAAGTGGGTTAATTAAAGTTAAATCATTAAAAATTTATATTAAGTATTTCGCTTCGTTCTCGTGCCGTTTGCATCAACAACTTTTTGAGATCTTTTTAATTAACATTCAAAACACTAATTAATGCAAATTTTGAAACAAATTAATCATAGCTTTACCTGCCAAGAAAACACAATTTGAAATGAAATCTAACTTTTGGCGAGGAGATTCCCAGCATCAGCACAAAATGCCCCCGTAATTGCCAAGGGGCAGGATGCCATGTAAAATTTGAAGCTGCAGAACCAGTGTCGTCGTCACAAATTTGTATTCCGAACTCACAATAAAGTTCATTTAAATATAAATGCGACAAGACCTTTAACCCCAAGTAAATGCTGTTGAGGGCATAAATGAACTCGTAATTTTTGACGACAGCCTATATTTAAATTACTGAAGACATTATAAATTACGATAAGAAAATGAAATAGAACATGAAAATGTCGACTTCGTAATGCTCAGAAGTCACTAATGTTTATAAGTGGCTCCCGAATGGCTACTCCAAAAACTCAAATAAAACTCCGACGTGACCACAGTTTGAAATCTCGAATTTTGTCGACTATTATAATATATTAAATATTATAATAGTCGACAGTCGACGAGATTTAATGGTAAAAATAAAACACACGTACTTGTATTTCCATAGCACGTTTTTTACATGTCCTGAAAATATTTTGCAGCAACTATTAAAACCAATCGCCAATCAATACAGAATTTCATCTCAACAATAGAAACCCTGACATTATTTTCTAGCATGGTCAATCATTTAGCAAAGTAAACAGTACCGCAATCGAATCAAAACATTACACAGATGAAAAGCCATAGCAAAAAACAGTATTGAACGAAACAGAAGTGGCAAAGAGACTGCAAAATCGATACAAAGTTAATTAGCTGAGCTTATATTTGCGCTCGTGCTCAGCTCGATCACGGGAAAACTTATTCTGCAAATTGTTGTACCCAGTGCTATTGAAAGTAATTATGGATATTTATTTACATATATTTTTATTCGAAATCGGAATATACAATATGTCAATTTAATTTTGCACACATTATGTGAAAAGCTGACTACTATCAGTTATACCATTCTCGTCAATCTGGAATCAAGAAGTAATTAATACGAGTATGAAAACTAGTACACATTCGATTATTCCATGAATTACTTATTTATTATGCTTCGTTCATTACAATTATTGAGATATTGTAATTAAATTCAAAATTTACAAAAAAATGTGTGTCTGTTTTTATTACAGACAAAATAAGTATTTATTGCAATATAAGTTGCAATGTGGCAATAAATCCATTTAAATTTTCTTACGTGTTTTATTATTTGAATTATATTTTTGTCCATTTATTTCTTCAATGTAGAGGTCAAAGAGTTACGAATATAAAAAAAAAACATACAATGATCTGTTGCTTACTGCACGTACGCAATAAAAAACAGAGAACATAGATATTAATATTTTTCCGCATCAAAAGTCAAAGAACCGACTTCGAAACATGCATTTAAATGATAAAAGTACCATTTCCGGAATTGGGACATTTCCCAGAAGTTAAGTCAATTTCACGCTCAATTGCAAACGAAAAGGTAAGCGATATTCCTTATATTTAAAGTCTTCTAGGCAAATGCAACCTACTGAATATATGCAGTCCTAGTTCCAAACATTTTATATCAAATCAGAAGTCCAAGACACCAACTCCATTAGAAACTTGAATTACATTTATACTGCTAAGTACACTTGTTCTTGTTCTGTTTCAACTTTAAATTGGTAATGGTAACTGTTGAATTTACTAAAAATAAGATAAATCTATACTCAGCAAAATTCATTGTTTGTTAAAAATAAAATTAAAGCGCGATTTATTTACTGTTAAATTAGAAATATTATGTAAATATTCCAATTAATAACTATGCGAAGCACTATCAACATATTTTTTTCTACTAACGTTCGAAAACATTTAAATGTGTAAAAAAATGACAGTAATTACTAACTCCTTTCGCTACGCAGCGCCGTGGAAGAAAAATAACAAAAACATTTTTTTGCATACCTATGTAGTAGTATTTTAATATTAACTTAGTGCAAAAAAATTCGCGGGTAAGCGTTATGTTTTTGTTATTGTATAGGTAAGATTTAATGATGATTTAAAATATAAGTTAAAAAAATTTGTATAAGATATTAATTCTAATTTTCCATAAAATTTGAATAATATGTAATGAACCCGTACTGCCTTAGCCCACTGTCGCCTTCATCTGGACGGCAGTCTTATCCTTAAAGCTATCTGCTTTGAATAAAATTTACTGCTAACGCCTTTGTAGCAATGTCATATTGTTGCACATAAATTTTCCAGCGTTAAGACCATTAAAACTTCCGTTGTAAAGGGGCTTTTTGCTGTAAAGTGCGTCATACAAATTCATAATTCTTTTTCTAACTCTAACACGAAGGATGAGACAAATTAATAACAACACTTTACGAGAACATGAAAATCAATTAATTTAAAAAAACGTTTATTCTGCAAATAGGCCACAAGGGCAGTTTCACATGTCAAAATATTAATTTACAATTTTATGAAGTCTGACTATAAGAATACATTTTTCATGTCAAAATATTAATTTACAGTTCAAGAAAAAATAATAATTTCGAGTTTACAAATATAAAAAAATAATGTCGTACAGTGAAGATAAGCTTGCAAAGTAATCTATTACAAATATTACATCAGCAAAGTTAGAGATGTGTAAGGTCTCAGTCTGATTTGACAGAGAAGCACATGGTCTCAGAGCGTCAAAATTAAGCCTAATTTAATATTGTTAGAGATGTATGTATATGTATGTATGTATGTATGTAAGCACTTTATTGTACACAATAACAGGTATATGGTATCTAAGAGTCACTGATAATAAAAACGAATCCACAGGATGATGTCGCTCGTCTATCCCCTATAAAAAGACACTAGTATTAACGTAGTCACTATGTCCTAGCATGAACACACCGGACACCACAAACAGCACCCGAATTATCATTGGACTTTCGCTGCCAAGCTTTTAGTAGCGCTAATCAATTTCCTCTACATACGAGGAAACGCCGCATGGCTACGGGTCTATACGAACAAAGCGTCTGCTAGTCGGGTTTCTGGCGTTAAATGTATTGAAATATTTTTGGCAGTATATTATAAAGTATTGCTATTACAAAAAAAAACTATCGAATGAAAAGGATAAAATGTAACAAATAGAGAGAAATTTTAAGATAAACCGTCTTTCAAAACATATCCATCTAACTTAACTCCATTATTGGAAGTGGCACGCTCCCATAATGTATCTCGATGGACAGATTTGAGCTAAATCGATATTATTTCTAGGAAATGTCGAACATAAGGTAACGCGTCCCAGTGCTCGATAACTTTGTGCCCAATAGACGCTTTAATGGTGTTAGATGATGTGCCTATTAATCACCTCTGTCACCATAAGATACGATTGAAAGTGCCATGCAATAGCATCCGTTTTAAACTTCATGTACAGTAAATTGTTTTACATAAAAACAAAAGTCTCTACAGTTCCTGTAGTTTTAAAAATTCGTGCACAGATTGTGACGTTTTGTATTGTCCGCACAAAGTGCCCTAATTATGTGATATTAATAATTGCGGCCAATTATTCTTTTCAAAAGGACGCCTTGGGCCACAGACTGTTAGATCTTATAATATTAAATTTAATACATGTAATTGGAGCGTTTATAATAATCTTAACCTTGGAGAAAATGTGTAGGTAGCAGGCTGGCTACATTACAGAGGTAAAAGTAGCTACGCAGGCGATGCGCTCAAAACGATCTGGGTTTACATTTCAAAACGCCTACTTACATTTCAAATCTTTATGTACTGCAACGTTTTTTTTTTGTAGTTTCTTGCAGTATCCATTTATCTCCATTTTTTAGCCTAATTAATCTCCATATAGATACCGCGAGGCCGAGCTTAGGTGACACCCGTCGCGAAAATACCCAAAATAACGGAAGGAGAATCATAATAAGAAATCAAAAATGATGATTCCTAATTAAAATAATTTTTAAGTTTATGTTTTTTATTGGATTTATTTGGGAAACAACTTCAGTGCGTTAAAAAATACCTGTGTTTTAATTTATTTATGAAAACGAAAATTACATTTAATGAGATAATAATCAATAATTCAGTGATCAAGACCTCATTAAATATAATTCTCTCGCGAAACCTCTGAACTGTGAGTTAAGTGGCTACTTCACTCAAATAAATTATGAGTTTCTAAAATAACATGCAGAAGGACGATAACTTAACAGAAAGTGGTAAACACCTTGTCAGTTATATTCAAACAGTATGAGTAATTTTACTGTCTAAATTTCGTATAAAATGTAGTGTTAATTGGGCTCAATATAATATTTTTAATGTGTTATGTAATTATTATTTATTGTATTTGATTATTACCTAATGTTTTAATGAAATTTTATTAATCTTGATTGAACTCTGACATAATTCGTAATTGTATAATTTTACTAGTATTTCAATATTTTATTATAACATATATTTTAGGAATAAATTGAATATGAATAATATTTGAATATGAATATTAGTATTTTGAGCAGAATTTAAAATTCTTTTTTTTTTCAGCAAATTAAAAAATAATATCAGATATTTTATTTTTTATTTCAAGTTAAAAAATAATGTTTGTAATGTCCCTAAAAGTATTGGTACCTAATTTGTTAGCATCTTATATACCCACCTAATATCACCCGTACCCCTCATGTACAATATCACGAATGTTCGAGAAGATACATTTTACGAAGTCTCTCGTGGCGATGAATAATGACGCTTTCACACGTTCGGTCGACGTGTCGGCGGGGCGGGAAGCTAGCCTAATGCGTGTAAGGTTGATTTGTGGTATAAGCATGTTAAGTACTCGTATCCGTCTGTGTCTATGATAAAAAGACAAAGCACACACAAAGCGGTGTCTTCTTTATAAAAATACATGAAAATAAATTTGCATAAACCCGTCTACCTCGTATACAGTCATGTTTAAAAATATGTATCGAACGAATCGTTTCATAAATAAGTACCAAAACCTTAATGCGTAGACATATAAGATCCATGGCACATATTGTTGAGTAGCTTGCATACACCCATATTTTGCACTCGACTATACAAAAAAAAATGCTTAAATTCTGAATAATGTATACGTTACGTATAAGACTTCAATTGTGCATTGCTAGTCATAAAGCAAGTTAATCTTCTGGCCCACTCCGACTATATTCATAGATCTAGTCTTCTTGTGTTCTAGCGATGGGTGGTGCGTAATATTGTTAAGGGAAACTTTCATTTAAATTACGCTTAAGTTACAAACGTTGCTATAAATCTAATCAAGTCTCTAACCTCTCAGTTACCATAGTTATTTATCATTTTTTCTTGGTTACTGTCAAGAAATATCTGAATTTAAGACAGCTCAATACTTTTCATTAGACCAATCAAAGTTACAATGACGGAATTAAGTTACATTCCAAAAACTTAAGTGAAATTTACCGTATAGGAACCCCTAATGCAAAATAGGTCGTCTAGTCACATTTCAAAATACACTTAACACGAAGTCATTAAAACTAGTATAATCTTGCGTTACACAAATTGTAATAATGTTATTTAATTTAATATAATTAGATCATAAATTCATAAAGTTATCATATCGCAAGCAAAAAATTACGTCTACTTTTTATTTGAGGCAAAACCATCAGTCTATTTAGATAAAACTGCTCTTTTGTAGCTTAAAATAAAATAATATTTTAAATTGAATATTCTCTTTCATCTAAACCGACAGAGGGCTATATAAAAAGGCAAATTCAGACTAAACTTTCATAATAATATAATTATTCTATCGAAATGGCACGAGATAATGGTTAACTGTTTCTGAAAAAAAAAATACAGTTTCCGCACTGGCAAATTATATTTCCCAGTAACCGTAACGGCAAATCTATATTTAAAGTAGAGGTCAGCGTTATAGTTAGTAAGTTGAACTATAGAGTGACATCGTCAATATTACATTAAATTCTTTAAATAAAGAATTAAAAAAAAAGAGTGTAGAAGGTGACAACAGTGTAAATAACCCCACTTTACTCCAATACGTATAATTTCAAACAACACAGAAGACAGTTATACGTACACAGAAAAAAGTAGAACAGAAGGAAGAATAATGTATATCACAGTTCTAGTAATTGGATGTAAGCATACTCGTATAGCGGTCGAGAGCGGCATGCACTTCGCGTCAGTGTCTGAGATAAAACTGCCCGCGCATAGCGACCACCGGACGGCCGGAGGAGCGCTCGCGCTACGTTTTTTTTCTTGAATCTGACAGCGGCTTTATAGCCTCCTGACGACTAGGTATCAAAATTTGGCAGAATAAATGTTACTCTGTCAAATTGACATAGAGTCAAAACTTTATTGGGGCCTATGTACTATGTATAGGATGCCGGTCGTCAGGAGGATAGGCTGGGCCCAATAAAGCGATAGGAGTGCGCGGTTGGAGAGTAGCCTTGGGAAAATCCAGGGGAAAACCTCCGACACGACCACGCGTGTGGTTTGTAACACTGGAATACTCTAAGAGTTTGCGCTCCAGTGAGATTGGTTGAGCGGTTTCAACCGAATCTGAGGTGTGACTGGTGTGAGTAGAATCGAGCTAGGCGCTACGTCACGGACCGTTATCGGTGCGCATTGCACCTAACTGTTAGCGTTAAGCATGTTGAAGAATGTAATGTAAATATATGCATGAAATAAATAGGGTTAAATGTAAAATACGGTATTGTATATTTGTATAATTGTATGTGTAGATATATATAGTGTATAATACATGTATATAAATAAATAGGTATGAAAATATTTAATAGTAACTTATTTTTGTGTAAGTAGTATTAAGGTACACTATAAGAGTAATAACTGTTAAAAGGCAAGTAGCCCACATAATATGTACCAAATATCCAAGGACCTTTCAATACCATGATCTTATTTTGTTTAAAGAAATCTTGCCGCCCACGAACAACCAGCAAAGCAGATAACAGGTTTCTGAAGAAAATCAATAAAAATGAGAAATGAGAAATAAAGAGAGGTAGGGCACAGCAAAATATCATCTTGCTCGAATTTGGAGCAGCCAAACTGGGGAAGTACCTCGGCCTTGCAGAAGACCACAGCCATAATAGCATTATCTACTATACAAGTATGCAGTGTTGTGTTCCTGGAGGTGAGCAAGGTTGCCAGAGCTCCCGAGGATGCACTGTATTGAGAGCGAGGGGCCTAAATTTGTCCCTTCTATTTACTGTCAACACAGTGCATCCTCAAATTGTATAAAGGTTCGGCAACGCGTACGTGACTCCTTTGGAGTTGCGGGCGTCTATAGGCTGCGGTGGCCGCTTACCATCAGGTGGTCCGTACGCTTGTTTGTCAAAATATATATCTAGAGGAGAGCTTACCGTATTATGGCGTGACGCGATTAAAAATAACAATTCAGTCTAATGGGCTACAGTTTTTACACTGCTAAAAAAAGGTTACTTACTCAAACGCAGAAAACTAACAGGTTGAAATTCGTTAAAGAACATTACACAGAAACTGAACTCTCGATCAGTGTCGAAAAATAATATGGAGTGACGAATCCAAATTTAAACTCACGGTTGGCGATGAACGAAGTGAAATATTTATTTTTATCTCTGTGGAGAGTTGTTAATTTTTCACATTTGGCAAATAAAATATTTTTTAAATTTGTATTTTTTTTGTTACATGTTCTGCTTAACATCTAAGTCATCCTGAATTTTAAAGTTGAAGTTAGGTTAATACATTTTTTCCTGCCAGACGAACTCATTTGCATTGGAGCTTGTATACTTAACGCAGTTAGTGTCAAATTGTAGGGTATCGATAACAAAGACTATGTTAGTACGCGTACTAACATAGTCTTTGTTATCGATACCCTACAATTTTAGGTATACACTTGAAGAATCACCACACTCGAGGTGTTCGAGCGAAACAGTTTTCTCTATACCATAAATTTGACCAATTACGAGTACGGGAAGAGGCCATTTGTCACAGAACACAAAAACGACGGCGTCCCACGACCCGTCAGTCCATCTGTCCAACGTGAACCTCCGTCAAAACGGCGCCGACAGACAGATCGTATTTATAACCCCAACCGAAATTGCGTGGAATGCAAGAAAATCTTACACCTCCTTTAATTCAAGAATAACATTTCTGGCAGATGTTCCCGCTTAACTGGCCGTAAAAGGACTCTCAAACCCACTTACTTTTTTCTTTGTGTACAGGATCAAGTTAAGAATCGATTTTTAAAATATGTTTTAATCGAATAATCATGTAGTATGTATAAAGAGTAGTATTTTAAGAATAGTATCTTTGAAACTAAATGGATGAAAGTAGCACATGAATTTATGTTTATTTTATGTCTTACGTCAATATTTTTAATCATGTCAATATATTTAAAAACTGTTTCGAGCCTATAATTCCCATTAAAACCAAGCAATATAATATTAAAAATTAATTGCAAGGGTTAAATGACACTTTAATGAATAGTTATTTTCGTGTAATTTTATCTGTCAATGCAAATTTAACGACGACGATAAAATATTGGCTCAACTCCATACCGGATTAATGAAAGCACACAAATGTTTAATTAACGCATGTATTCACTGAATGATACCGCAATTTCCAGGGAAAAGGCTTTTAAAATGTACGTATTTCGTTGCATCGTCATAAATGAAAGGGCATGAATGAATATTTTGCAAATACTCATATAAATATTGTAGCTAATTACTGTCTCTCATTCATCTCTTTGAGATAATTTATTCTTGAAAATATAAAAACGAATAATACGTGTAGGCAGGCATACCTACGCTGGCGATCATGAAGCATACCTAAAATCTATTATATAAAAGAACAAGTCCTGACTGACTGACTGACTCATCAACACACAGCCGAAACTGCTAATGCTAGAGAGTTGACTTTTGCACAGTCGATTACATTTATAACGTAGGCAAGGGATAAGAAAGGATTTTTCCCGAACTCATTCCCTAAGGGGGTAAAACAAGGGATGAAAGTTTGTATGAAAACACGTATTTATTGAAGTGAGAGATTTGAAACATTGTATACAGGCTCTGCTTAAATATATTAATGGCATGTTTCAGCGTTTTTCTAAATTGCTCCCCTAAATGAGTAAAAAGAGGGTTTAAAGTTTGTGCGGGGAGCAAATCTTTACTTTTCTTAAAAATCAATATGAGTATCATCTTCGAGGTTCCTCGGGATGCTGATTACGGAAATGACATGCATTTTCAAATCAAAGATGGCGGACATTTATTTTTCTTAAAACTCGATAATTGGGTGTCATCTTTGTGGTTCCTCGGGGTGCCGATTACGAAAATGACACGTATTTTCAAATCCAAGATGGCGGAAATTTATTTTTCTTAAAAATCGGTATGGGTGTCTTCTTTGTGGTTCCTCAGGGTGCAGATTACGAACATGACATGCATTTTCAAATCAAAGATGGCGGAAATTTATTTTTCTTATAAAGCGATATGGAGGATGTCATCGCCGAGGTTCCTCGGGGTGCGGATACGAAAATGCCATCCATTTTTAAATCTAAGATGGCGAACATTTATTTTTCTTAAAAATCGTTATCGGTGTCATTATCAGGGTTCTTCGGGGTGCTGGTTACGAAAATGAGATCAATATTCTAATCCGAGATGACGACTATTATTTTTTATTAAAAATCGATATGGTACATTTTCGAGGTATTTTGACATTTGTCATTTATTTTTATAATTATTACTTTTTGTGAAATCAATTTTTTTTTTTATAATTATTATTTTTTTTAATTATTGTATTCTTTGCTAATTTATTATTGTTGACATATTATATCATAACGTACGCAGCACTCGCAAATGTTTGCATGCCTGCGTGCAGGCTGAATACATGGAACTGTATTATAATGTATAAGACCTATTTGTACTTACTGTATTCCAGCAAATAAATGATTTGATTGATTGATTGACTGGTTTGAGGTTCCTCGGGGAGCTGATTACGATAATAACATCCATTTTCAAATCCAAGATGGCAGACATTATTTTTCCTTAAACATCCTTATGAGTATCATCTTCGAGGTTCCTTGGGGAGCTGATTACGAAAATGACATCCATACATACCTACATACGTAGGTACATACAAACATACGGGTTAAGCTGAGAACCTTCTTACTTTTAGATGGTTAAAAATTACGCTTAGTACGCGAGCGAAGCCGCGAGAAAAAGCTAGTTTTTATATAAAAGAAAATAATAAGTAGAAAACCTTAATCATCTGAAATATGAATAAGTTTTTACTGTCCTATAATTGCATATAATTAATGGGTGATATGAGATTTGTTGGCATGATATTCAGGGTTCGAAATTATCGCGATAATTATACGATAATTATCGGATACTTATCCCTCTT
This sequence comes from Epiblema foenella, assembly GCA_963556455.1. NCBI lineage: Eukaryota > Metazoa > Arthropoda > Insecta > Lepidoptera > Tortricidae > Epiblema > Epiblema foenella. Next base: position 6,248,936 of record OY747113.1, on the reverse strand, counting down.
ATGGGTAGGGTAGTATACGTTATTTTATTAGTTACATTTATTTTCCGATATCTGATATGACCTGTAAAATGTATTTTTACGAATAAAGACTGTGTACTCTGTACTAATATATAAAAAAATATGGTGTTTTAGGCTGCAAAATAAATAGTTGCTATACAATATTTTGCCACCCCATCTCTTCCCGTGGGTTTCGTAGGAGGCGAATAAGGGAAAATCGGAGGGTGGGCAGCAGCATCCTTCGATCATTACCACCATCAAACTGCGGTCGCCAACCCGCTTGCCAAGCGTGGCGACTATGGCAAATCCCCCCCATTTGGGGGAGGCCTATGTTCAGCAGTGGACGTCTTTCGGCTGAAATGATGATGATGATACAATATTTTACTAGTTTTTATTAACCATTAAAATATAATCAATTAATCATTACAACATCATTAAGACACATATACAGAGCGCAATTATTAACGTTCGAATTCACGCACATATTTTTTAAGACTCATGCCGAATTTACAATTTTAAGTTATTATCAAATCGATAATTATCAAAGCATAAAAATCACGATATAATTATCTTTGATTATCTTTGATAATTATCCTTTCGAACCCTGATGATATCTCAACATATCTATGTCCCCCTGAAATTGTTATGCCGCGAATCACAAACAGAAGTCTAGGGAATACGAGTATAGAGTAAAAACATCCAACAGTAAGATAGCAATTTATTTCATGACATCACGTATACGCAAGTGGAGTTGGGAAATCAAGGCAGAATTTTACAACTCCCTTATCCTTGCTCCTTAATTTGAACTTTATTTTGGAGTACCATAGTAGGATTTAAAATGATTTAATGAAGTTAGATACGATATTGGGAAAGTGGTTAGTAAAGTCTGAGTTACATGCGAATCTCGTTCAAGAGGGTGATTCAATTTTAATAAGCCCCTTCAAAGAGCCAACTTACATTATCGTGTCTCATTCCAACGTCGAGACGACGATTCTGATTGTTTTCATTATGCTGCCGTTCTGTTTAAAGACGTAACTTTAGAATTTTTGTGTTAAATTCTTCAGTTAAGAGTTTTGCGACCATTTCGCTTTTCTTTGTTCCGTCTATTTTGTCTGTAAACGAGAAACCGTTTTTTCATTCATTTTATGTATTTAAATGCAAAAATGCTAAAAATAATGTTATATTATGTGTGTAAATTAAAAGTATTATATGTATAATTATAATATTCAAATGAAAATTAAAGACTCGAGGTGCTGAAAAATAATATATAGTCTACTCACTCATACAAATTTATACCTCTTTATGGCATATTACATAAATTGGTTTTCAATTTTCTTACTAAAGTACAAGTAAAACAATGAAATGGTTAAACTTCTAATATGATGTTCGACAAATTGAAATTTGATGAACACCAAATATCCCGATGATAATCTTCCAAGACCTGAATGTTAGGGAATCCGTAACCACGTAAATTGTAAATGCTTACGTTCCTACAAAAACACGAAATCATTTAAATATTTTTTTTTCCGAGTACTAAATACCTATCTCTCTTTACAAAGTACCGAAGTAATATTTTCAGTATCTGAATAAGAATAATTATTTCTTTGAGGAACCGGTCTACCGTGAATATTTTAATATTGGAATAGAACAGAGTATTTTACTTGCAATAAAAATATATATTGGTAGGTTTGTTTAACTAAGGTATGCAAAAAAAACGACTACTAAAAAAATACTAAACCAATATTATCACATCACACATATTACAAATAGGATTAGTATGTGTGATTTTATAATTACAATAATATATCCATGTCCAAGAATTCTTCTAAACTGTAAAAAATATTATGATTCATCCATGGGTGTAAGTACTTCTTAAATATTGTAGTACTCGTTGTCTTCATTTCGTTAAGTACTTTATTGTATATTTTTAAACACATTATCAAACAGCTTTCTTTATATTTTACCAATCTGGGATGATCATCAGGAAGTAATCTGTTCGGATTTCGGCAAGAGCGTGGGTGTCCATAGCACGCTTTCTTGAACAATAATGTTTTAGTGAACAAACATGCACATTTCGCATGTATAAAGAGCTGGAAGCGGTAATAAACTATGCTTTTTAAACAGTAGCCTGCATGATTCATCTGGTAGCATACCGGATATAGCCCTAATACACTTTTTTGTGCTATAAATGCTCGACCTAAGTAAGTGCTATTGCCCCATATTATGAGCCCATAGCGTACCCTGACCCTACATATGCATGATAGCAGGAAACCCGGTTTTAATGTTCTCGAGTCTACTAATTTGTTTAAGAGCGAACACATATTTATTTATCCTATTTGTAACGATAGTCAATTGCACCTTCCAGTCAAAGTTCTCATGTTCAAATTTGGATTAAATTGTTTAAATGACGATTTATCGAGGTTAGTGCACGAGATATTAATTGTTCGTGGTCTTGAAATGTGCAATTGTGTCTATTAGATGCTACAAGATTAGAAATATCGTCAGCATAAAATCATACGATGGCTTGTTATGTCTGTAATATTATTTATATATAATAAAAACAGTATCGGTCCCACGCCGTGGGACCCAATCTCTGTTGTACCTAAATCCAGAAGAATAGGTAATCATTTCGCTATTTTCGTTTATTTTAGCGATTTTGACGCATAGCTTTCTATTTTTCTAGGTATGACGATATCCACTGAAGGGCAGGTCCTCTGATTCCCAGCACCTCCCGAGTTCAAATAATAATATATATAATGCGAAACGAGATCGAAGGCCGTTGATATATCATAAAGTAGCTCCTAACTTTTGTAGTACTTAGAATTTAATGTCAAATTTTAATTGTCAGCTCATACATTTATACTTCAAAATTTACAGTAAAATCTACGTATCTACCGTTAGTACATAAAGTCACGTGATTCGCCTGCTGTTGTAAAATAATTCATTTTAAAAACAGAAAATATAAAATTTAAAAGTAAAGAAAATGGCTAACGTTGTGTACTTGTTTGTTTGAAACCCAAATTGTTCTTGTTTGATGATATTGTATTTTCTGCACAAGTCCAGCAGTTTTTTGAATATACATTTCTCAAAGATTTTTGTGAGAATAGGTATTTATTCGTTTTACTGTAATATTGGGACATTCGAACAAAATGTAAATTGCTAATGCATTAAATAAACTGAATAATATGTTCCACCTTACATGAAAGCCCTCCTAAACCCGACAGGTAGAGAACTATCATTTTTTCCATCAGCTTGACGAAATTGCCGTAAAATTTTATGCGAGTTTGAGTGTAATTTGCACGCCTTTACACGTATGAGGGCGTCCTGCCATATGAATATATTTGAATAATTCGCATAGGCATCCAAACGAACCGCTTTCCGCTGCTTAATTTGTTCTTTCGAATTTTTAAATTGACTAAAATATATTGTTCAAACTTTAATAATAATAAAAAAAATCTTTATTACACCACTGCAAAAGAGCAAATAGAAAAAAATGCACAAAACGCAATAGGAGATCTCATCGCTTCAAAACCATGGCCAAAGGCACTAGTTTTGACGGAAGCGACTGCCATCTGACCTTCCAACCCGAGGGGAAACCAAACCTTATTGCAATTGGGCTTGTCAAGTGAGTGGGCAACTTAACTGTTAGAAGTTCTCAAGCCGCCCGAAGTCCTCTAGCTGACTTCGCTTAGTGACTGCAATCATAGACAGCAGCCGGGATCAAAGGCTTTGCGTGCCTTCCAAAGCACGGGAGCGCTCAGTTAATAACCACTCAAAGCGGTCACCCATCCAATAACTGACCTGGGCCGACGTTGCTTAACCTCGCATACCGCACGCGGTACGCGGGCGCCGCTGGGCCACGAGCGCTGTAGCGGTGAATACTGAATAGTACTCCTTTTACTACATTGGCAAGCATTTCTTATTTCTTTGCATTGAGATCGCGGGCCATTCCACTCCGGGCTCTAAATTAATCATTCCTTCCCCGTTATTTGCTGCACGATGCAACATTCAGTCTTATTTCCCGTCTAACTAGATAAGCACGATTACTTCAGTGCAAAATAGTTCTTGTTGTTCGTGCGCGAATCTTGCTCATCTTCCTTTACGCGTAATAAACACTGTTTTTTGCGTTGATAACTCATGTAGCATAAATGGCAACAAGATTGAATTAACTCTAGAGTAATTGCGTAACTTTTCAAACTAGTGTTATTGTGATACTTAATACCTACATTTTGCATTACATTGTGTATTGATTTGAAAAAATTACACCTCGCAGAGTTTCTTCTCGAGGCAGAGGTTTATTTTATGAACCGGTGGTAGTTTTTTTGACATTCATAAGTGCATGTAACATGCCTAAATTGAAGAATAAATGATTTCATTTCATTTTATTTCATTTCATATCGCAAATATAAACCATTTCATATTCAAGTATAACCTATGGTTACTTTTTTACACTTCCCACATACAAAAATAAATTTTTTCTAAGTATTTATTTCGCTTTGGGGTTGGCTATACGGGCTCAAGCATGTGAAAGTAAAAAGAAGAAAAAAGAAGACACACGTCACTTACGATTCTTGTGCGGCTGCCGGCGGATGGCGATTTTTAAGTCAACAAATTAAATTAACTAAGCAGAGTTAGAAGTTATATTTCGGAGTCCGAAGGCCGGTGGTAAGCATAGGTCACCTATTATATATATAATTTTTCCATTAACTTACACCCGACGGATCAGTCTGTGACGTCAAGGAGACGAATTTAAGAATCAGTGCAATAACAATTTTAGATTGAAGAAACACCTATAGGTAGGTAACACATAATAATTAATAGTAATTATAGTATAAAAATCGTAATAATATTCTTTATTGCACCACTAATACAGGATTATAAATTATTAAGATTTGGTAAGATTCATAATGATAATAACAGGCGATCTTATCGCTTTAAAACGATCTCTTAGGTACAGAAGGATTTTTCTATTGAACGAAACCGATGTTTGGTAACTAGAAAATCCCAAATCGTTCCGTCCCGCTCTACCGCATATCACGTGCTCTGTTGTCTGGATAGAATCATATACACCACCGGGTTGAATTAAAACGCCGTGTGAGCCGAGTTTAGCTGAAGTGGCAAGAGGCACAGGCCTGATTCGTATTATTTAAGTAATTTAATGAATTGAGATCTGTCTTACCAATCAACAAGGTTTACTTTCGAATATATGGCGATTGTACAACATGGCTTAATATCTCAATATACCGTTTCACTAGCATAATAGGTATACAGGTGATTCAGGAGACTGATCAACCCTACGGATTCAGTAAATGATCAGAAACACTCACACCTTTTTGTATTTTTGTACTTTTATTAAGTAGGTAAGAGTTTAATTCCTTACAATCATGGGCACCCTATAACATCTAATTAATAAATATAAAACCGCTTTTTCTTTTATGATAGTATTTTAATTATGAAGATTGTAAATCACATTGAAGAGATGCGATGTTAAGAAAGTAACTCGGATCGATTTGACATGTAGGTATCACTTATCGGTATTATAGTTGTAAAATGACCATGAATGTCGTAAATAAATTAAAACTTTTTGTTATCAAGACTAAGAAACCGGCCAAAAGCGAGTCGGACTCGGACGAAGTCGGACGAAGGGTTGCGTACCATTATCTATAAAACGGCAAAAAGATCACGTTTGTTGAATGGTAGCTCCCTTAAATATTTATTTTATTCAGATATTTATTATTTGTTGTTATAGCGACAACAGAAATACATCATCTGTGAAAATGTCAACTATCTAACTATCACAGTTCATGAGATACAGCCTGGTGACAGACGGACAGACAGACAGGCAGACAGACGGAAGGACGGTGCAGTCTTAGTAATAGGGTCCTGTTTTACCCTTTGGGTACGGAACCCTAAAAAAGAACTTTACTGTCACGAGACAATAGCTTAAATTTACTGAATACGTAGGGTTGATCCTGCTCACGTCCACCGAATCACCCTGTATAAACGTTACGTGCAGTATACGGGGATATGTTTATACGTAAAGCGAATTAGTACAATGCAGTTAGTTACTCCAATAGTGTAATAGGCTCGGATACATTAATCGATTGTATAATTTTGTAACTAAAGTGAGGCATTTCGAGTAACCTGAGAAATTAATGGTCACTTGGTAGGATTCAATCAACTGAATTCATATAAATGCACCAATGCAGCTTTGAAGCTTTCATATTGTAATCTATTTCTAAATAAAAGACCGATGAAATTCGTTTCAATCAAATTTTTGTCCTGTACAGAGGATATAAAATGCGAAGAAATGGTATTTTATAAAGGTTTAGTTTGCGGAAATAAACACCTGGTATAGAAATATGGTTGTTTATTTGCATGATACTGAACAAAGAGTACGTAAATTACCCTTGAAGAAATATTAAATGTGATTAATCTCACCGTAACGGGAGTAGACGCAAAAATATAACTATCGGCGCAATTTTTGAAAAGTCAATGATTTGTTTTGACGTTTATATTTTGACACTGAGTTTGACATATAAATAAGATGTTACAATGGAAATGTTGTAACATCTTATTTATATTGCTTGCTCGAATTTGGAGCAGCCCAACTGGGGAAGTACCTCCGCCTTGCACAAGACAGCCATAATAACATTATTTACTATTATATAGAAGTATGTAGTGTTGTGTTCCTGGAGGTGAGCAAGGTTGCCAGAGCTCCCGAGGATACACTGTGTTGAGAGCGAGGAACCTACATGTGTTACTTCTGCTGACAACACAGTGCATCCTCAAATCTTATAAAGGGTCGGCAACGCGCACGTGACTCCTTTGTAGTTGCGGGCGTCTATTGGCTGCGGTGGCCGCTTACCATCAGTTGGACCGTACGCTTGTTTGCCACCGGCGTTGTATAAAAAAAATGTAGGTAGCAGCATTATTTGCCGTCGTTTTTATAACGTCTGCGTGAGACGTCGTCTTGACCAAGAAAGTAATCCAGAAATCTACTTAATTAAGTAGATTTCTGGATTACTTTCTTGGTCAAGACGAGCGCGTTCTCCAGCCAGAACATGTCCTCATTTGTTTAGTCTGGGGATGTTCTAAATTTTCTAGCTCCATGATTGTATAATCTAAAAAGTAGAGGTTAGTTACTTACAGTTTACTACTAAGTTAGTCGAATGCGCTCTCATTCAATTGCATATTCTATGAGTACTTATCACCAATGTTACGTAAGTAGTTTCTATGCCTATTCCTACACACTGTCTGAAAATCAGTTGTCATACTTTATTATATTGATGTTAAGACAGAATACGAATTGAAATAACATTAACTGACAATGTCAAAGTTTCAGTAACGGTACTGTAATTAGTTTCTTAATCATTCAAACGTTGAACATAGGCAATGAAATTGTCTATTTCATTGCATTTCATACTGCAACCTTAGATATAATCGAATTGATATGCGCCATTTATTTGAAAAACGGTTTACAAACGTTGAACTTTTTGGAGAAACAAACCGTTGAAACCCGGACCTTATTATTGCAACGACCCGTTAATTGTCCCCTTAATGGTCACTAACAGACACACACAGATGGCCATCAAATTATTATTGCAAAATAGAATCTCTATTTCAAGACTTTGTATTACTTAAACCAAGCCGTAGCCGATTAATATAGGCACAAAATGAACTGCCATTGGTGATGGCGTCGCTGTCATTTTCGAAAGTCAAATCAGCAAAATCACACTAAATGGCAGGCAGAGGTTTCACAAAACAATATACTATTGCTCATTACTCCAAAGACGAGTTAACAGTGTGGGGTTGTCACCGATATTTATTACACCGAAGTACTTTTACAAAAAATATGAGTCTTTTGTACCCGACTAAAAAGGGTCTCTTAAGCCCAGCGATTAACATTAGTTTGACCAGACCCGCCGCAAAATTTAACTTTGGTTTGGTCTGACCCTTTAATTCGAAAATTTATGATGTTAGACGAACCCAGTAACAAATTAGATTGTCGCGTCAATATTGTCTTTCGGCCGAAATGGGACGCTACAGTGCTTCACTTGAAATGGTAACCATAAATTGTACTAACTTTGATGGCAAATAGTTCTGTTGTATCAACCTCAATGTTCGCAAGATATCAATTTTTAAAAATAGGTACCTAAACAAATTATCCCTATGTGTAAATGTTGCTATGTAGTTAGTGAATTGTACAAATTTAATTGTAGGGTCGGTAGGTGGGTTTACAGCCTGTGATGATTTGATGCGCCAGTTTACGGCCACTTGGATGAGTTGATGAACTGAAAGGATATTTTCTTGCGTTTTTAATATATTAACATTCAATAGCTACTAATTAAAACGCATATGACTCACTATGTCTGGGGCATATAAAAATGTAAATATGTTTAATCGAAATAACTTCGTTCTTCAGAAGGCCCCAAACTGACGCAGGCCGCGTAACTGGCCTAGCAACCATATTTGTTGCTGTTGTCTCTGACCCGGAAAAGGGCCCTTAAGGCCTATTTGCAGAACAAATGTTTGAATTTGGAAAGCTATTACTTACTAAGCAACTTTTACCTACAGCTCTTTCACCTTTAACAACGTCAAACACGGATCAAAGATAAATTTAGTTTATTTCCTAAGACAAAGAGACTTGAAGAGAAATACCGGATTACATAACGACGTTCCTCCTCGCCATTGTGTTTGCCAAAGAAAACCTAAAAGCGAAGAACCCGAAAGCATTCTATAACCATTTCCTAGTATTTGTCTAAATTTAAAGCAGCTATTTCCTGACAAAAGTCTGGTTTACTCAGGAGAGATGTCACAAAAACGACAGACCCATGGCTCTTAGTACATGATGGATGGATCTTCAGAACATTAATTTTCAAAAGTTATTCAAATTATTTCTAGTTGCAAATGCGATGACTGGAATATTTCTTGGAAAGTGCTTAGTAATTTGGTATGAAAAAGTCGTTAGTTAATCAGTAGGTATAAAATACATTATTGATTGATTGTATCTTCTTAAATGAGTAGCTTTTATTAAATTGTGACTATGCGGTCAACAACAAATGTAATATACTTTTTAATTATGTCTGTAATAAAAAAAAACTAAGAAGAACATTAAATTAATGGTAAATAAAAACCAGAAAGCTATCAAATATTAATTTGGTTTACGCTTAATTTAATATTTCTTCATCTCACGTTCAATTCCAAGGCGCTTCAAAGTTCAAAAACATATTTTCCATATCATGCCTTCAATCATCCGCTGATTTACTCGCTCAGACTTCGTGCCAAATCTCTAAATCTCGAAACCGACAAATGGTTGGTACCAAAACCCCGTAAGCCGAAAACAGGGAGCCCGTCTACATTACCCTAGACCTCAATATTGTACGTGTTTTGAAAAGAAATGCGATAATGCTGGAAACGAGAGAGAGAAGCTTCACAATTTTTATAATGGTACCTACGATAATTAAAAAATGGGCCAAGTTATGTATTAAAGATAATTACTTGAACGAGGAAATATGATGAGAGAAGTCAATGTTTAGTTTCTCGCCACTTACTAGTTTAATTTATAGGTTTATTTCTTGGTACTTGTCGACCAAACGAACACCTAGCAAGTCTCAGACACATACTTTTTGGTTTTGAAATAGCTTAGGTGAGTTACTACATTTTAAGTTGGTCAAGCGATATTTGTTATGGCACTTCCTAGGTTTTGCAGTATTTTTTCGGTAATTAGGACGATTTTTAATCCGGTGTCTTTGTAAATTTGTAGTCTAAGTAAGTTTGTGCGCTTACTAGGTTTTGATTGTCCCCCTATGCTGGCCCATCAGGTCGCATAGGGAGGTTGTCCCATCTTCTATCTGGAACTGGTCGCTCAGTAGGCCAAACAGGACCTTAAAAAAAACTAGGTTTTGTTATGTGGCAGCCACGTTGGGTGTCGGACTCGACGGTGTGCCCGCAATGCCTAAGGCTGCCAGTGTGGCGCGCGTGCGCACCGCAATCCGATACCCAAAGTACACTCCAAAACTAATAGTTATTACTCTTAAGACCGGCAAAACCACGAATGGCAAAAAGAGCCTTTTTCATGCAAGTAGTATTAATGTGTAGGCAGCCGTGCAACGGATCGCCGATTTAACACGCGATAAAGTCGGAAACTAATTTTTCTTCTTTTTCCTGCCGAATTCTGTTTGCTTCGTTTTTCGTGTTCGTGCGAGCAACGGAAAGCGGGAAATGGTAATTTGTCAATAAGGTCACGTGTGTTTTAATGTGATTAATAGTTTTTTTTCTTATTTCACAAAAGAAAACCTTATAGCACAAAGGGCTAACTTAATATCTACAGCATTATCTACTAGTCAACATAAAGTCAATGCAGAGAAATTGTACTCGTATTATAAATGCGGAAGTATGTATATATCTCTTACCTCTTCACCTTTAAATATCTGAATCGATTTAGATTAAATTTGGTATGGAGATAGTTTGGGTCCCGGCGAAGGACAAATTATATTTTTTATCCTAGAAATTATCCCTTAAAGGCGTAAAGTCTGTATGGAAGAGCGATGACTTGGTAAGCGCATGAAATTCTAACGCAGTGAACGAGTTCTACATAGTCGTGGCCAAAAGCTGTATTACATATCTGTTCTGTTCATTTATTCTACAATACTAACAAACATAATAATAATCCTGATATATTGATTTAAACTTGTACCCTTTTGCACACAATATTACTGGAAAACGGGATTTAATACTAATTTATTTACTATTACCGACGCCGTAGAAAGACAGAGATGGCAAGATTCCCTGTCTCACTCGCTGCGCGTACGTCACAGCCCGGCGGTATTCTCCCGCCACGCACCAGCCGGACGAGGAGCGGGGAGGTGGGGAGAGCACCAGACCACATCGGAGCGACGAGAGCCACTTCTTGCCAGCGCTCGTTGGGGATCGGACGATTAGCTAGGACCCGTAGATCGTATTTTCATAGCTTATTAACGTAATTAGCATAATTAGAGTAATTGTGATTAATAGCTTAATAAATTCTTTGATTAAGACGTTTAGTTTAATTCCCTATACACCCTGATCCATAAGATTACATTTTTTAACGTTTGCCCCACATTTCAAATGTATTACAACATCCGTGGTCGCGGGCTAACTGGCGTGAGCAATCAACATCTTCTAGGCGCTCGGGTTTTCCGAACTACCCGCACTTGGTATTTATGAAATACTTTTACACTAGGATTGCCACTCGCCGACACACAACACTAACAATGTCCGTTGATGTAATTTATTTAGTTATTTATTTTTTAAATATATTTACACAGCATTACAGATTTACTCTAATACACTGTGAAACGAAACAATAACTTAAAGGAACAAAACAATAATACTAATTATCTACGTAGGTACACTAGAAAGCCTATCATCCTTCATCTCACAGAACTTCAGACACTCCCTACATTTACCGTTTTCCAATAACAATATTCCTGACTGTATCCGGAGATTTTATTTAAAAATAATGATATTAAATAATCGTTCCTATTTTTCAACAGAAATAATAAACTTCAGTATTAAAAATATAAAACCGGCACACGGTGTTGGGCGACGCGCAATGTTAGGGTTCCTTAGTTGCCCACCCATTACAATATGCGAACTTAAAAGTTCACAAACTAATGATTTACTATGTGCTTCACGCAATTAAGAACTTTATGTAAGTAATCAATAGAAATTGTACGAAAGTTTGCTTCCGCAACTAGATTTCTCAAGTTCGGCTGTTCGCAGTTGTAGTGTGTTTATTTGTGCTGGTTTTTAAGTTATAATTTTTGTATCTTAGTTATAAGGGCTTTTGTTACCTGAAAATAAATGATTTTATTTTTATTTCTTTATTTATTTTCCTTCTTAGATTAGACGACCGCTTTAGCCTAGTTGGCAGTGACCCTGCCTTCGAAGCTGGAGGTCCCGGGTTCGAATCCCGGTCAGGGCATTTATTTGTGTGATGAACACGAATATTTGTTCCTGAGTCTTGGATGTTTTCTATGTATTTCAGTATATATTTATCTATATAAGTATATATATCGTCGCCTAGTACCCATAGTACAAGCTTTGCTTAGTTTGGGACCAGGTTGATCTGTGTAAGATTGTCCACAAATATTTATTTTATTTATTTAGATCAGGTTTTTAATAACATATGAAATAAAATATAAAAACAAACATACAGCATATTAAAAAAAATGTTATAAAAATATAACCTAGGGTGCCGCTGGCAGCGAGGCGGGGCCTAAGCTACCGGTGGTTAGGGCAACAGAGAGGAACCTCCTAACTATCCGCGCCGTGTTCAGGAGTACCGTCTTCTGTATCTGACCTTTGGTCTAGCCTTGGTGTGAGTCGAGACTCTTCGCTATCAGACCATTCACAGAGTTATTTTATTTAGAGATCTGTTTTTGCAGCATAAAAGCTTACTTAGAGTACACTAATTATAGTTATCTAATTTCCGGTATCTGTTTCATCCCTAAAATTTTGTAATTATAAATAAACAAAAATGTATATTAACTGTATATCGCTGAATTGTTTCATTATTAATTATTATTGTATTATACAACATTATTCACGATTGACATTTTTGTTTTTTTATTGTACTTTAATAACTCATATTGACCATTTTTTTAAATAATTGGCACGCCTGCTTTCAGGCTAGATACACTGTACCATATAATTTTAAGTAACAACTCTGTAAACTGTATCTTAGCAAATAAACATTTCTGATTTCTGATTTTATTGTCGTTATTACACGTTAACGTGTATTTCCACTGTTATTAGTTTTCCTTTTAAATCAGTTATATACGTTTCTTAAAGATTGATGTTTTACCAATTTTATTTTCCCGAAAACTTTATTGGATTTCGAAGCCATTAAAAAGTGTTATATATGCATTTACTAGCGCTCCGCCTGGCTTTGTACGGGTATTATACATCTGTATCTGCCCAGGAATACTATCAGACGTTACATTCGGTTTAAAGAATCTTTATTGTCTAAAGAAATTTTACATAACTTCACTTTTAAGACAATTTGTAACAATATATTATATGTATTATATTTTAAGGTTAGCAGTAAGCAAGCATGCGGACTTATGTTAGGGTTAGTTGACTTATATTATTAATCCTATTTTAAATTGGATACCTTATTTAGCAGCCCTTAGAGGCATGACTATTTTTTTATTATTATTATTATTATTTTTTTGTTATTATTTATGTTTTGAACGCAAATCATGACGAAAACAAGTACAGTGATATTTGCATGTTAAATATATTTCATAAAATATTCTCTTGTATGAATGTTCTCAATTTTGTTTTAAATTTACTGATACTTTTAATATCTTTAATGATTTTTGGCAGGCTATTATAAAGTTTTACACCATCATACATCAAGTTCCGAGTTCCATATTTTGTCCTTGGGAATCGTAAAGTTTAAATTGACATTATAATACTTACGATTTTTAGTGTAGAATTGATCCAACAGACCGGAACTTATGCAATCACTCTGTGTCTGCCCATCTATCACAGACTTGTTATTCGATAAAAACATCTCACATCATAACAATCGTTCATACGTACGCATGCCCTAAATCCGTCATATTATAAATGTAAGAATAATATTTTAGTAACAGTAAAGTTATAGACTATCACAACAACTTCACAATTGTTAAAACATTAACCGCAAAATTGACTGTTAGAACAAAATTAATACTAGTACCAATTCTAAATAAAATTATAGAAAAATCTGTTTACTAACATAAAATAAGCTTTTTTGTGTTACCATCCAACTATGGATCAAAAGGTCTGAAATAAATGATTTGTATTTTATTTTATTTATTAATAGAAATTCACCAGAAAGAAACCAGAGTGCATGTATTATATTTCATAGACATTTCTAGCATAACAGGTTTTTCGATGATGAAAATGTGAGAGAGATAAGTTGCTGCCTCGCTCATCATTATTCTAACACAGAAATATTTTGTCCTTAATATTAAAAAAATATGTATGTATGTTTATATTCTAGCATTTGAATTCTGTAGTATTATGATACTGTTATTTTATATACATTGTATATTGTTTTGAAAAGATGACACCTCGCCGAGTTTCTTACGCCGGTTCTTCTCGAGGCAGAGGTTTATTTTATGAACCGGTGGTAGTTTTTTGACATTCATTAGTGCATGTAACATGCCTAAATTGAAGAATAAATAATTTCATATCATTTCATTTCATCTCTAACAACACACTTCGACTATGTTCCTATAGTTGACTCTTACGACACATACGGGAAGACATCACAAGAAAATATAGGTACTGAACCATAAATACAATACAAATATTCTTTATTGCTCACCAAACGGTATAATTAATAATACATTAAAGTAGCAAGAGAAAATGAATCATAATTCTCTTTCTAAAATATTTAACAGGCGGTGTTTCTGGCTCGCTATTTCGAGTTTCCTATAGACATCACACAATTAATCGCCAATTAGGAGTGCGCATACCCAGTCCACGGGGTTAGAAATTGAAACACGTAACATTTCTACGGTTCTGTATCAAACTAACCCAATTGAATAGAGCACCGATACATTCATTACAAAACCCGTTTGAAACTGAATATGCGCGCGGTAACTGGCTACTTGACATTTTTTTATTATACCATTCGAACCAGTTTTTAGGGTTCCGTAGTAAATAAGAAACTCTTATAGTTTCGCTATGTCCGCCCGTCCGTCCGGGGCTTACCTCAGTAACAATTAGTACCAAAAGCTGTAATTATGCATTATACATGTCAATTACGCCGACAAAACGGTATAATAAAATATGGAAAAAAAATTTTAAGGTAGGTACCTCCCCTACACGTATCATAGGGGTGTCACATTTTTTTTCCATACCCCATTGTTAGGGGAATGGAAGAAAAAATGGAAAATATTATGGGGTTTTTAGAACCATTTTTTGATTCAGTGTTTGCATGATATTAAGGTGTTAAGTGATAATTTTTGTTATGATCAAGTATTTCCCCCCCACTGGCAGCTAAACGGTGGATACTGGTGGTCTGAAAAAACACGGTAGTAGTATATATAATTAATTTAAAAGGAAAACTATCACGAGTATGTATGACATTTCTGGTCAATGAGTAGATAATAGCCGAACTTAAGAATTGTACTTAGAAAAGCAAACTTTCGTACGTTATTATAGTTACGTATGTTATTAGTTGTGTCAAACAACTACGATATATAAAATTGCGAACTTTTTAAGTCCGCAATATTAACGGTTGGACAACTAACTATTACGGAACCCTGCATTTCGCGTGGCCTGACATGCACTTGGCCGATTTTTTAGACAGGATGAAATGTCTTTGCGACAACTGTACTACAACAAGACTAAGTGACGAACTTAGTTCGTCGCCAGCGACCCCAGAAACGGCTCTTATTAATTGACGCTACCTATATATATAATATTATGTCATTACGGAGATGTTCGAACCAATCGTTGTATGGGAAAATAAATAAATTTCTGTTTTGGACATGCAATACTTCGTTAAGCTACATAGTTATAACAACACCAAGATCCTCTTTTTACCTTTTAATTTACTCTTAAATTATAAAATATCCAGTAGTTAAAGTCTCGTATTTGTTATGAATTGTATGAACTTTAATAATTTTATATTTACGAGTATTTATTTATTTTATTTCCCATATAGGTATACAGATATACACTTATGTCCGTCGGTAGTACAATGTTTCTTATCACTTTTTTTTTAAAACAATTAATCATACAATTTTCCAAACATCCTTTTAAGTTAAATAATCTGAGACTTTATAATAGGATTTCTTAATCAGTCTTTCTTTAATAACATTTTTAAATTTAAAGTCTGGAAAATCTGTTATGTGACTGGTAATTTTATTGTAAAAATGAATTGGCGTCCAATAAATGATTTTCTGGCTTTTGTTAATCGTAACCGTCGCACTGCGAGTTTTTCTTTATTTCTGGTGTTAAATTTGTGAAAATCACAATTCTTTGGGAGATCCGCGTAATATTTTCTAGCATACCTAATAGCTTCATAAATGTATAGTGATGGTAGAGTTATTTTATTAGCCTTTCTAAATATATCCCTCAAAGATGTAAGAGGCTTTAAGTTATAAATTGCTCGCACTGCCCTTTTCTGCAAAACGAATATGCTGTCTACATTAGCAGATCTACCCCACATCAGAATTCCATAAGACATTAGACAATGGAAATAGCTGTAATATATCAACTTACTGTATTTACATCCGTAATCTGTCTTATTTTTCTAACGGTATAGGCGGCAGAACATAATTTACTACTTAAAATGTCTAAATGCGAATCCCATGCAATTTACTATCTATCGTCAATCCAAGAAAAACGGTGCTATCTGAGGACTCCATAATAGTATCTCCCAGAAGCAATTTGGGTTTATGATTCATTTAGTATTGTGATGATATATTTTGATTCATTATCCATAGGCAGTCCATGTTACAAATTTTAACATGTGGAAAGTAGGTAACTATAAAAAGCAAAGACATAAAAGCAAGCAGCAAGTTGCATTTTATCTCACCACGAACAAACTATGCAAACGACTTCACACTGAGAAACCCGGATAGTCTTATCAGGCAGATGTTTCAGCTGAACCGGGCCTCTATTTGGTTTACAATTTAGTATGCAAATTGTGGACTTCGCATTTGTAAGTGCTCGAAAGCGAATTAAAGGCTTTCCGCTTCATAAAATCTTTGAAGTTAGCGTATATTGCATTAGGAGGCAAAATTTAAGTCTCACCCCGCGCCTACCACGTCGCGCCCGCGAATTAAATTTCTGTGAATATTCAAATGAGTTTTACGATTAACGCGAGCACCCGAGTTTAGTGTTGTGACTATGTTAGGGGCTTGCGAATTGTTACTCAAGGTGAAGTTTTATGTACCTCCGCTTCATGAATTTGAAATTATTTAATTCGGACTGAACACCTAGGGATATACTTTATCCTTATTTAATCTTACATTTATTAAAAACAAGCCAAGAATTAGTTAGGTTACTTTTACAGTTGGTATACTACTACTGTTACTAAACTTATTAACATTTTCATAATTATCTTATTATTCTGACTACCTGCACTTTGCTTAGGTTGTAGTGTTGTCACCCGAGTTTAGTGTTGTAACTATGTTAGGGGCTTGCGAATTGTTACCCAAGGTTAAATTTTATGTACCTTCGGTTCATGAATTTGAAATTATTTAATTCGGACTGAACACTTAGAGATAGAACATATTATTTAAGCTTTAATTTTTAAGCTAACATTTAATAAAAACAAGCCTGGATATGTTATGTCACTTTTACAGTTGGTACACTACTGTTACTAGACTTATCAATGATTCATAATTTTCTTCTATTATTCTGACTACCTACACTTTGCTAGGTTGTAGTGTTCAACTTATTGTAATTAAATCAAACGATATATAACTTTAAATCAGCCAAAAATTGTGTTGGGATAAAATTTTCTACGTCCGCTGATAATTTTGCGGCACACAGCTAAGGGTTATGCTTCCCTTACCTTGGCAAAAAAGGTAATAAAATCCTGACCCTAGCATTTCAAATGTAAATCTCTGCCCGTCCGTACGCAGACGTTTAAACATTTATTTACCCGATTTCTGAACGGATGAAGAAAATGGGTAAGTGGCTGAGAAACAAATATTTTATGCCATTGTTTTTATGACAACATTCGAGGGAATGACTTACCGCGTAGATTTGTGAGGAGTCCTTTCGACGAGTAAAAATTTGAGGGAGGTATATTAAAATATATTTCTTTGTGTGTGGTTCTTAATGTTTTCTGTAACTTTTATTTCTTTCATACTTATATTATAAATATGAAAGTAACTCTGCCTGAGAATTCATCAACTATAATTTGTACCTTTAAAAATGACGTTTTATATTTCCTCATGCGCGTTCAAAAAGCGAGAAGTGACCCTGCATGATGTTAAAATGTCAAGGTCGCATAAGCCAATATGGAAAATTACACAAGCAACCAAATATTAACTATTTTATTATTTACAGAGACAACTAAATTATTTACAGCGAGCTATCAATACAAGCTGCGTAGGTAATTATAAATATAATAACATTTAAGATATTAATTAGGCTATATTATTATCTATGTAGGTAATGTTAGGATATTATAATAGTAAAATTATCCACGCACCCTATATTGATAACCAGCTCTAATTAATTTCATTTTATGTATAAATAATAACATATTTACTAAACGCAATAACATTATTTCGTTCTCCGTTATCAATAAAGCTAAATATACTCAAAATTAACTTCTCCTGATCGGCGGGTGAGCAATAAATAAGAAACTTAGGTTTCCTTGGGAGTTCGTTTTTATTAGCCCATAATTGCATTTAGCAACTTACTACTGAGACGAAAAGAAATGCGAAACAATGTCGAAAACAATTTGCAACTCCCATTAACGGAAAAGTTGGTCGATATTTTCATATTTAATTTTGTACCTTTGGTACAACAAGGATGGGTAGTACTGGAGATATCATAGGCGCTTACTACATTATAGCAGCCAATTTGTATATTGTAAGACAGTAATTTGTAAACCTATTATCTTGTAAGCATATATATTGTATCTAACATTAGGATATCTTTAATTATTCTGTTGTCTTTCTTCCGAAGCGTTGTCTGTTTCCTAGAAATACAATGGCAAAAATCTGTTTCTGACGGTTTTTCCTTACCAAAAACACGAAAGGGGCTTTAAAAGAGGTACCAAATTAGAGTTAAGTCTTAACGGTTGCCCAATAACTAAGACGCGTAACGTTTCTTATAGTAAGTGTAATAAACTAAAGATTATAAACTATTCAGTAAACCTGCGTTGGTAGTAACATCATTTAGATAGATATTTTTTCTGCTTATCTCAACACTTTCTTCCGGTCAAATATTAAGACTATATAATTATAGAACGGCTGGATTACCTTTTCAATTGTATTTTTTATAAGTATCTAAATCTATCAACTAAATTTTAGTACGTCGTAAAAAGCTTAACCCGTACTTTTAAAACTAACGTTAAAACGTTTTCTACAACTCTTTAAGGCTGTGATATTTACAACATTCTCAGAGTCTAAGTAAGATATCGTCGTAACTTAAAGACTTGCGGAATTCCCATTCCCCCGAGAAGGGAATACGAGTGAGGAGGAAACAGTCGCATAATGTTTTAATAGATAACGTTTTTGTATCGTTCCAATTGAGACACGCGTACATTTTTAGAAAGGTTTGAAATGAAATGAATCATTTATTTTTCAATTTAGGCATATTACATGCACTTATGAAAGTCAAAAAACTACCACCGGTTCATAAAATAAACCTCTGCCTCGAAAAGAACCAGCGTAAGAAATTCGGTGAGGTGTCATTTTTTCAAAACAGTATAACAATGTATATAAAATAACAGTATCATAATACTACAGAAACAAATGCTACAATATAAACATACATGTATAATTTTTAATATTTAGGACAAAATATTTCTGTGTTAGATTACTTGTGCTGGACGCTATCACTGCCAAACATCCTTCCATGATATAATCGTTTATCTTATAATATGCCTTTGAAATAAGTGTCTGTTTCAAGACAAATTTAAATTTAGAATCCGTAAGTTCAGTAATGTGTCTTAGAATTTTATTGTAGAATTTTATACAATTTCCCATGAACGACTTTTTCGCCTTTACTAGTCTGTAAAAAGTTATTTTGGGTTTCCCAGTGTTTCTGGTTGTTATTAACTTATCAGTGTTCGTTGCGAAATTGTATTGTATAAAATATAATTTTAATAGGATAATGAATTCAGCTTCTGTGCAACAAATTGCTGTTTATAAAAAAATGTTAACAAACTTAAAATATTGTAAAGAACAGACGCTTACTTCCAGCATCTTAGGTACATCCATTATGCCTTACTGATACTTTTTTGATCTTCGACACAGCAGGTTAAGAACACAGCTAAATAAATCTTTTAGACTTGTTTTCCCAGTAAAATATCAATGTATTTTGCACTGTTCGATTTTTATTGCAGTTTTTGATATCAACATTTTCTATTAACTTACCAAAGTTTGCTAATAAAAAGAGCCTTATGAAAAGGATATGAAATAAATTTTGTATTAGAATCTATAACTCGCCGATTTCCTGACATCAAAATGTCCCTACTCAATTTACAATTAACTCGTTAATGAAAAATAACAAATCAAATAAATTCCAAGTATTCCCTCTCAGTAGTCGCAAGGCCGTTCCTATTTGTATTTATTCAATATCTCGGAATACAATTGTTTGTACCTCATCATCAGACAAAAAAAACTGCTTTTGTTCTATTGTTGCATATCTACACAAATAAAGTAATTTGGCTAAATTGTTAGTTGACGTCACCCGGACGAGAGGGCTGGCAGCTTCATCGCTCAACGCATAAGCATTGTGATTCAGCAAGAAAATGCTGCCAGCGTCCTCGGTACCATGTCACAGGCTACATTTTAGAATTAGACTTTTTGTTTTTCATTTACTTGTGCTTAGTTATTTTAAGTTAGTTTTTTTTTATTACAAATGTATTGTATTAATAAACTGCATTAATAAAAAATGTTTAAAAATAATAATTGTTGTATAAAGGAATCAAAATCAAATCGCGCGGTCAAAGATACATTTCAACTTTACCATGATTGAATCTAGTAGGTATTCAGTTCCATATGTAGAACAAAGATATCTAACGAACCATTTTGAATGTTGACATACGCTTATTTCCTGCAAGCGAGGTAAGACTGATTTGCTTCGCAAATATTAAATATCTTCATAGACAGGTACTCCAGTACGAGGACTTTGCATTATGTAGATTCTGCCGTGCAAAAATTAAACAACAGTAAGTGCTACTTTTGCGATTTTTTGTTTTTCTGGTCCTAGGACCAGAATGTTAAGACACTGTTGTATGATGTGTTGCGACATACGATTATGAAACTGGGAACAGTTAAAAATCGAAGCGTTCATGTACGAATGAATGTCAAGAACTTAGTGAATTATTGTGATTAAACTCACTAAATTGCCGTAAAAATGTTAACAACTGCGAGTTTCGAGACTTCACTGATTATATAGTAGTAAAGATCTTCCCATATGCCCAAATTATCCGGCGAAGGGGAGGTTTTATTTTCGCCAACTGTTTTAAATGCACTACAATATTAATGTTATATAATTTTTGAACTGTGTTTTAAATCTTATTAATTGTTCACTTATTGCTCACCATAATTGCTAAGCTAAAACGCAGTGTATAGGGCCGTTCCCTTAATATAATTAATATACTACTTATAAAGTACTTTCAATATCACTATATAAAGCACAGTAACAATATATATAATTGTTCACGTATGCATATTTCACGTAATCTATACTACATTTTGAAATTCAAGCATTCGTAAATATAATCATACAGCACCTGTTGCCTTTGCACTTATTGTTATAGTTCAGTGATATTAAATTGAGTTAAAATAAATTTTGATAGATAATATTCGCTACCTCGTAGTTAAGGAACAATAAACCCTATTATTTGTGATCATACCACAGACCGGTTGTTCATAACAACTGGATTTAAGTAACAACAAGAACAAAAAAAACCTTTTTTTACATTTTCCCTCATAAATCAAAAATGACTCAACGTAAAAAAAAATCAGTTTCAGAATGTGCAACTATGATACCCCACTTGACATAATCACTATAGACTTTCAAATTATGAACCAGATGTAATTATGCTGTTAAATATTCATTTCCGCCTTGTAAAATCTGTAAGCTAGTATTTTATAATTCTTACATCTTAAACTAAAAGTAATACCTATTTACTTAAAGCTAATAACGAGGAAGCAATAAAACTCTTTCGCGTTGAATTTTTTGCCTAGACTTTTGCTTTGGTTTGTGGAGCGCTTTTCTCAGTAATTTTAAGGAATGTTAGAGTGAATATAAATGAGAGTTTAGTTTAATCACCATTTACATTAAATATACTGTTCCTATCTGGAAGTTATTTTCGTCCATATTCTGGCGTTTTGATAAATAGGAAACACAACAGATGCCTCTCTGTTCGGGATTATTATCAGTACGGATGTCCCTCATTCTCTCCCATTTCAATCGGTCAATCTACCAAACAGATTTTCATGTATATCACACCAATGAATAGATACTCAATGCCCATCGAATTGAGTAGGCAGCGATAAAGTAAATAGCTTTCTAACAAACAATAATAAACAACTCCTTTCTGGTTGTAATAGAGCTATTTCGTAGTAACGACATTATTTTCTCATTTCCACTGAATTATTCGGACACGGGCGATTCGATCAATCTTCCAGACGTTTCGATTTGAGTTTACCTTGTGATTTTTAAGACCGACACAATTTAAAGGTTTTGTGTAAGTGCTTTTAGAACTAAATAGCTTAGTCGCCGGAATGAAGCTTGCAAAGAATAAACTGAATTTGTTGTAGTTATATTGAACTAAATAACTAAACAATATAGAGTATAGTGCATTTTTTTATGATGCTCTTTGAACCAGTTTTAGAGAGAAGCAAATGGGTATATGGAATAACTACAAGTGAAATAAGACAAAAGACAATAATTGGTTCCAAAATACAGCACAAAACCGAGCCTTGAAACGGTCTCCAGTGTACGGAAAAACGGATAATTTGCTGTTTTGGTCATGAAATATTGCGTTAAGGTACACTGCTCATACGATTTTTTTGGTTATTAAAATGTAAGAAACCTGATGGTTGTTTTTAATTTATTTAGGCACTGGTCCCACCGCCGGCGCGCAGCGAGTACTGTCAGAGTAATTCTACTCGTTTAATCGCTCAAGCGAGTAGAATTTGAAAACAATAAAATTACATCATTTTTAGAAAATTTCGTGTTCCATATGTTTCTAAGATTTTGAGCATATTTATTAATTTACTTTTTTGTCTTAATTGGATGGTTCATCCACATAGTGACAACTTATTCCTATTCATTCCGCATGCATATTTTCTATTACAAAATAGAAGAACAATTCATTTTAACATTTCGATCCTAGTTCACGTTGCAATGAAAGCTAGGAAGAATATTAATAGGAAAAGAACTATTTCAGCACTGAAGGAAAATTAAAAACAAATATCTCAAAAACTGCACTAAATGCGATCGGATACGTTCCGCTACGTAGGTATCGTTGATCTAAACGCTCGTATACGAATAGTGACTGTTTTTCCCGGTGCTTCCATGTAAATGAAGCACCGTTCGATGCTCTTGAATATGTATCGAATGTTGAATTAGTAAACATGTAGCTAATAGACGGTTCAGTTATCACGTATTGTCAACAGTGTATGTACTTAACAGAGCTAAGCTCTGTAAATCTGGCAAATTTTTGAATTATGAAAACGGAATTATGTATTACACTCTGTTACATCAAACTACACCTGCAACTTCAAATCAATACTACTCGTATGTCACGCAAAAAATTCCAAAAAAAAGTACATGTCAGTTTTGTATCGGACGAAGGACAAGAGCGAGAAACGTACGTGTAATTTCGGTTTCCTTGGTTGTACCTAATGTAAATACTAGTTTTCCGATCATCGATTAGCGAATCTCGTTTTCATGAATCGAGATGTTATTAAATCATCCAAATAAGGCTGCTTCCTGATTTGGCGGGGCGCAACCTGTACCTATGCGATATTTTCTACTTTCTTGACAGCATACTGACGTCACCTACATTTCTTTACTAATCGACATACTGTCAGTATTTCATTTGTACAGTGTTGCAGTATTGTGTGGGTACCGCCCCGCTTTTTCGTAATATACTACTACCTAGTATTATAAAATCTGTGCTACTACTACAGTAAAGTCCATCATTAGGTGAAGTTGTTTGTCAAGTCAAAACGCATAAATGTTGCCACAGTATGGCCGTGCTGTTAGTATCAATATTATTTAAGGCCTTACTAGACGTACCTATCTTTCGGCGCAATTTATCGGGTAGTCCGAGATGCTTGCCGAGAACACCGAAAATCGAAATTAGTAGTGTTTCTCTCAATCTATGCTCTGAATTCCTCAAATTAAAATAATTTGTTGAAATTTTATGACTTATTCGTATTTAAAGGAATAAACTTCATATTTAAATACCACTTTTGTGCCGCTTAACCAGCCTTTATGCATATCTCATAGATTACAATATTAGAGTAAATTTGGTAGTACAAGGTACGCTTATCGTATCAACGTTATTTCACTATATATTTTTTTTACTCCTGGCAACATCAGATGTTGACATCAGATAATATCTGTCAGTTTACTTCGCCTAATTGTGGACTTTGACTTTTAAACTTAAAAACTGACAGTACACACTGACAGCTGACAGCTTACTCGTATCGCACCGATGCCGCAACGTCAAATACAGAAATAGCCTAACCGCCATCGCCATGGCAATCTATTATTACTACAATACTAAATTCGATACTAGAAGTTGTTTCGAACACACAATATTCTTACAACACGTTTAAACTTGTGGCTTCATAAAACACCTGATATGTCTGTTAAAGCATTTCGCGCTGCTTTTAACGCTTATTTTGCATGACCACGTTTATGTGAATTATTACAATAAGTAAGAGCAAATAAAAGCAAAGTAAACTTTATTTAATGTGAATTCGCGATGCGTTCCGGCTTCTGCGAAGTTATTTTATAGGCAAAAATGTTACGGTGAAACATTTTAATGTTTCTTCATTCAAAAAAAATAAAAACAAAAATAGGTTACTATGTATGTACTTTTTTACTGAAACTGTAGCGTTAATAATACGTACCTAACTTAAATACAATCTATCATTAGCATCCTAGCGTTATCCCGGTACAGTTGCATCCTAAAGGTTGCCCGGGGTCCGCTACCTAATCCCAAGAGTTGGCGTAGGCACTAGTTTTTACGGAAGCGACTGCCATCTGACAAGTGAGTGGGCAACTTGACTGTTAGAAGTTCTCAAGCCGCCCGAACGCCTCTAACTTGGCTTAATGACTGCTATCATAGACAGTAGCCGGGATCAACGGCTTAACGTGCCTTCCAAAGCACGGAAGCGCTCAGTTAATAACCACTCATAGCGGTCACCCATCCAATAACTGACCCGGGACGACGTTGCTTAACATCGAATACCGCACACGGTACGCGAGCGCCTTTGGGCCACGAGCGCTCTCTTAAATACAATCTATATAAGAATAAAAAAAATCAGGTGATTAACTATAAAATAAAGGCCGTGGATCAACTTTGTGACATATCAAATAAATATTTCAGAATATATTAAGCTAGGTTTTTCCTTACTTATTTATAAACTAGATTTTATTTGTACACATACATATTTGCTCAAAACACAATTATTCAAATAATTATAATTACTATTTCAAATCAAAGTTAATGTTTAGAAACCACCGTAACAGTCCGCAACAAATGCTCGCTACATCACAAATGAATTAATATTACATTTTATCTCCAAGTCAACCCTAATTTTCAGCCGCAACTCCTGAGGCAGTATAATTGCCAACTTTAATATCTTCTACATTATCTTCCTTAGAACTAATTTCAGTTACTCAATAAACTTCAGTTAGCCATCTTGTGTTCTCAGAGACAAGGATAGGAACTGTTAATTGACTGTTACGGTTTTGATACTGAATATCTTCACTTTAGACAATTAATAAGCTTACCAAGTTCTGTTGCCGTGACGAATTGGATCATGACACTTCAAGCTATTTCAGTAGGTAACATTAGCAGCCATTACGTAGGTACTAATAATTAATATGATCTACATACAAACATGATACTCACGGTCGTATTGTAATGTTCTTAAATCAACGATGGACGTGAGGGATACATGCATCTATATTATAACTGACTTTATGTCACACCTGGCCATAAAGTGGCAATTACCGCACGCTCCGCGCGCGGAAAATCCCACTTCCTGGCCAGGGGGTGACATAAAATTTTGTACTTACCTCGGGCGGTAATTAAGAAAGCCTCAGATCGCATAATTATCGCCCTTGCCTTCGGCTCGGGCGTCAAATACCTGCGATCTGAGACATTCTTTGTTTTACCGCCCTTGGTAAGTAATGTACTATAACCTGTTATTGTGTACAACAAAGTGCTTACATACATACATAACTTTTTGACATGATACCGTCTAATAAATCGATGAACAGATGCACACGAAAAAGTGTGACGTAACGTATGACTAACCTGAGCCTTGTTAAGGGAATTTCTATAAAAATGTTATCGGATTTTGAACTTTATTGTTCGAACAGTAAAATAGCTTTTTGGACGAATTACTTTGATGTTACTCGGCCAACTGAATGATTTCAAGTTATACCTAAACAGTTGACGGTCAAACCGGTTTCTCTTTTCAATTTTATTGAGAGTTTAATAAATTTTGATCATTTGGCGACATGTCGATCAATCTGACGGCGAAGGCAAACTAGGCGTGCTGTTAGGACGCGGTAGCCCCCAGCGAATCCGTATCAATGTTTTCTTATGACGTTATCACGGAAAATTATCGTCCGTAAACCAACTTTACTGTTTTATCTTCGTCTTCCAGTCCTGTCTTTTAGTACGGGAAAGAGAGCGAGAGGCCATTTTGGATTTGCTTATATTGGCCACAGAGGTAGCGTTCGGAGACGCGCATTAACATTTGTGAAGTTTGGATACACATACACACTAATATACTACCCGTATCCCATTGGAGTAGACAGCTTGAACCGCCAGATTCTAGTGTCCTTCTACATCCTCCTTACCACGACCATTTTTAGCCTAGTTGGTAGTAACCCAGCCTACGGAGCTGGAAGTCGCAGGTTCGATTCCCGATCAAGGAATTTATTTGTGTGATGAGCACGAATGTTTGTTCCTGAGGGACTACTCCGAACATCGAAATCCGAACTTCGTAACGTGCCGTCCCTTTCACTCATATGGTGTATAACACGAGAGATAAGTACAAATACAATACAAATACAAACATTTATTCTGCAAATAGGCCACAAGAGCACTTTTACATGTCAAAATATTAATTTACAATTTAAGAAAGTCTGACTATAATAAGTAATACATTTTTCATGTCAAAATATTAATTTACAGTTCAAGAAGGAATAATAATTTCGAGTTTACAATTATAACAAAATTAATGTCATACAGTGAAGATAAACTTGCAAAGTTATCTATTACAAATATTACAACATAAGTAAAGTTACAGATGTATAAGGTCTCAAGATTAAACAAGGAGTATAATGAAATTAAGATAATATAAAGCCCTCTGAGTTCTATTACGTTAAGTGTATATTTATACCTATAAAGGTATACATATCGTTACCTAGTATATGTAGAATCAATAACAACAGCAGAAGTAAGTTATATTAATAACAGAATGTTTTGTTGTTCGTGTAACAGTTTTTTACCTTATCATAACAGAATAAGATGCAAATGTCTTAAATTATTTTTGCTCTTGACTGCTTAGTTTGGAGTTTGCACTAGGCAGGTCGACTTGTGTAAGATTGTCCAGAAATATTTATATCTTTATATTTATCCTTTTGTTGCGATAACATCTATATAATGCTGTCTATATACCTAAACTATAATAGGACACTGAACCACGCGCCGTTTGTCGTCTTTCCTCTTTTGTTAACTACCTGTCATTGTCAGTCGAATAATACAAGCTCTCCGACATGATTTTTCTATTTTATTGGCTGGGATTTCATCTCCGATATCGTATCACTGTTACGAGCATAAAGGCAGAAAGGTTCAGTACTGTGGTAGTGGGTGGCGGTGGTTGGTGTGATACGTATACCCCGCACCCCCACCAAATGTGGTAACTAACGTGGTATATATATTAATACTGGGGTATGCTGCACGAGAGGTACGGGTTTAGAGGTACCGGGAGGAGATCGTTGCTAAAATATAACAATGGAAGCACATATGAAACTAGTATATTTCTTACTGTACTGAAATATGCTTACAATAATCTCTTAAATGATTTACAGAACATGTGATTCCGATGGTGTCGTGACGACAAGTCCCTGGAAAACCAATTGTTTCCAGAAGAATGCCGGTTTGACGCATTCTCGAATCATAGTTTAAATTCAATTTGTATACGTTATGATTCTGGACCTACACGGCCAGCCTCATACCGTAACAACCTCTACAGTACGTATTTTGAAATTGTTGTTTGGGCCATTCTACTTTTTCATGTACATAATTTTAAGTCATTTTTTTTTAAATACAGATTTTGGAATACTTGGTCCTCACTTCATATTATTGTATTGTTATTTAGAAAGAGGTTTAATTGCAGCATCACTTCCGATAGTTTTGGTAATTAACGAACCACAGCTAATATCCATAAATCGAGTAACTCAGTGATCCTTGGATTTCTCACCGTTTGTATGAAAAAATAGTTTTTACCACTATGTTACCCACCTTTTACAGCAATAAATTAATATTTAAGTATTTTTACCTATAAATTCCTTTTACTAGGTTCAGGTACTATTACTAAATACTATTTTTGTACACTAATTCAATACATATCATAGATTTCTTTTTATAATAGAAAACTGGTCATGAAAAAGTAGAATGACCTGTTTAGTCTAATTGTTAAATTCCTAATGTATATAGATATTACAAAGACTACATTATTATTGTTTTCATTCTGCGAGTTAATTGTGTACTTAGTCTGTTGTCAGCATTTTCTGTTGATTCCGAGTACGAGAAGAGAGGCGAAACACTTGTCGAGGTTTTCCCATTATTAATGTGAAAAGCAGGATGTACCACTCGATAGCAAAATTATTACCGTCTCGGGCTTTAACACTTGAACCCTCATTGACTTCAAGATTCTTTAGAATTTTTCGCTTCACTTAGGATTCATGAATATAGATACAGCCCTCGCTGCAGCGTCAATATATCTTTTT
The DNA here is from genome assembly GCA_963556455.1 of Epiblema foenella. Classification (NCBI taxonomy): domain Eukaryota; kingdom Metazoa; phylum Arthropoda; class Insecta; order Lepidoptera; family Tortricidae; genus Epiblema; species Epiblema foenella. Next base: position 6,219,977 of record OY747113.1, on the reverse strand, counting down.
GCTCTAATGAAACAAAATCTACTGCTTCAAAACTTGCCTCTACTCAAGGAAATATTCCTATTTCAATCTTTTAAATACCTTTATTGTAGTCAAAGAAGTATTCTGATTTTATTCCTCTAATTCTCCGTTTGCAGGACTTCCTTATTTTAATTAACTTACGCAAATTAGTATCATTTGTTATTCCTTTATAGAGGCAGGCGTCCAGCAAATAACACTAACTTCCATTACCCGAAAATCGATAAAACTAAATGGAATTAACATTGCTGGGTTGGAACGCAAAGGGACCCATTACTTACCCCGCTTTTAAACTCTGCTACCGACATGATTTATACAGCGACCGTGGATTGTTTTTAACTTTTTCCTCCCGTCTATTTTGAAATGTTGCTCACATTCCATTTGACCGTGAAAACGTACATTAAAAATAGCCAGTGAACGTTCGAGCGGCGTTTTCGGTAACAATTTTGTGACTCGCAAAAAATCGCGAGTTGTTTTCATTTGACGAAACTGGATTGCGGAATGATACGACCGATGATGCTTTTACTGTTTGTTTTGGTCGATATTGAATACGTTTGATTGGATGTTATGAAATTACTTGGGTGATTCAGAAAGCTTATAATATGTTATTATTCATGTCTAGTTATCATCATCATCAGTCTAGAAACGTACCATTTCTGGGCATAAGCCTCCTCATACACATTAGAGCGAACAAGCAGTAGTCCCCATGCTGGCCCAGTGTAAAGAGGAGACTTTACACATATTTTACGTGGTTTTCTGAAGATATTTTCGTTCATTGAACGATAAATATAATATGATATATCGTAAATAAGTTCTAATAACTAATTTTGCGGGTTATGCCCTTAGGAGCTTCACACCGTTTTGACACCTAATCCCAAGATTTCCCGTAGGCACTAGTTTTACGTGAGTGAATTTAAAATTCAGAGGTAAAAATAGACCTAGACCGGTTTCCTCTTATGTTTAAATATCAAATAATATTTTATAAAACAGTTTTTCCAAGAACCCAGCTGTACTTGCCGATGTTTTAAGCTCCAGATTGAAAGTGGCATGCATTTAACCGCTCGGCTACAGTGGCTCATAAAAATCAATGACCGATATTTTGATATTTCACGTATTCCCATAAAATGAACACATGTGCTACGTCGTAGCCCGTAGCAGTTGCTACGATCATTTTGTAGCGAATCGTTCGTAGACATTCATCTCTCTCATGGTCTCAGAAAAAAAGGTCTGACAATCCGGATCGTGACATGACTTTGTTCACTGTCGACGACACACTCACACAAGTCCGCATATCATCGATAGGCTGATGTCCAGGGTCGTGTCACACACATTACTAACCGATGTATTGAATTGCCATACCTGGCGCAGTATATTATTGTGTCATGGTCTCTCTAGGTGAGTCGTCAGTAGCTCGATAAAGCGTTAAGGATTATAATAGCAGTTGTTAAGTTTTCAAATGTTTTGATTTCAAATTATGGCAAAAGTATTGATAACACCAGTAAATTGATTTGAGGATATGATGATTTATTAAAGTTAGAGATGGTAACATAGCCATTTTTTGATTTTAATGTGTGTAATAGAATTAGCGGAAACAAACAGTTTTTAGCTTGAAAATTGCCGATTTGGAGCAATATTTGAAAGATATTTTTTAACGAAAAATCCAAAAAAATACATTTATAATTTATGACATTATATCGCAATAGTCCTGTTCTAAATAGAAACATTAAGAAAATGTCAAGGTACGTGCCAATTCAAACAGAAAATGGCCTAAATAAATGGGCGTTTTTAACTGATAAGGACTCTTAAGTGCAAAAAGCCATAATAAACGTGTAAATTGCATGTTATAAACAAGGCATCATCGAGCAAAACGGTATCGTATATCAACACTATGAAATGACATCTTTTGTTTAAAAATCCTTTGTGGAAATATGACAAAAATAATGATTTTTTTATCGCCACCTCTGACAAAAACGTTGTTTGTCGACGTAACCCAATGCGGGCCGTGCCGTTTGTTTTTTAATCCTCTGTTGTCCAGTTTCCGATTGCGTAATTTTTGAAGCCGTTGTACGTGAAGTTTTAATTGTTTGTGATGGATTTTTATTACAATATTTTTTAGACGATTTGCCAAAATGTTGCGGTATGAAACGATTTCTGTATTTTAGTTTTTTGTTTGAATAAAACTAAGGTCTCTGCTTCAGCTTCGATAATTAATGCTATTTGTATGTCCAAATGTCTGGATTTCCGGATTTCAGATTATTTCTCAAACAATTCTCTTGAAATTTTGTGAACAGGTTCGATAATTATATAGTTTTTTGTATAGTCACGTTTTGTAAATTTACAAAAACATTTTTTTTTTTCAATGATTGCCGTAGTAGTGGGCGGATTTCAGTTTGTTTTTCCCTACAGGTCGCATTTCTCAACCGATTGTCGTAATATTTTGTAAGCAGGTTTGATAATTATGTATAATAATTTTGTAGTCAGTTTATGAAAATTTAAAAAAAACACTCTCAAGGTCAACAACTCACAGAGCAACCAGTAATATACATTTTTACTACTTGGGGTTCGGAGGTGACGTTATTGCCTTAGAAAGTCCATTTCTACTTGAAAAATGACACATTTTAATATCATCACCGATACAGTGCGCTTGTCCCGCTTACTCAAGGAACTGAAAAATCACAGACAGAAAATGATACGTATAATAGGGTGCCCCTTATTTTGCGATTATTTAATTAGTATATATGTCTAAAATTGGATCCACTGGACCAAATTATTACTAATTTTTTTACTCGTGTTTACTCTCGTTGACTCTAATTTTGTTAATATGATTCCTTTCAATAATTTTGTCTGTTTTTATGTCTTATTTGGATTTATCTACTGCAAAAAAAAACCTAATCTATGAAGAAAAAATGATTTAAAAAAAACATTCTACGGCTACTTTACTGATGATTTTAGTATACCTACTAGTTTTTTTGGATTTTAAGTAACAATAGTAATATGGTTATAATGGAAATATATAAAATAAGTGTCAAAGATGCCGAAACAAAAAGTCTGATGATTATGCCGAAACAAAGAATTAATTATTTTATGAAGGTATTCATTATTTAGAGATAACTTGTTAAATTCAGCTGTCGGTAATTGATACACGATTATTTAAGTAATTTATTTATTTCAAAATATGATTTTATTTTATGAATTGAAGACTGAAGTGAATAACGAGTTCAATAGTTTTCATTTAACCGCCAAATAAATAAACTAGATCCTCTTGACCCAGTAGCAACAAAAATTGTACAACTAAACCGTGACTACTCACGTGTTAAAATATTATATTAAATTAATTATGTGCCAACCTACCGCTATTTAAATTTTAAAAATATGTGCATAATTGGATTTTAAACGTTTAATCGCATATTACACGACGTTGGCAATCACGCCGTTAGACCCCGGACTACGCATACACACACACTTACAACGAAACAAACAGTATGAAAAATATCGATAGTGAGCCGTGCGTCAAACGTATGATTTATATCCGGAGAGCGGCTTTATTGAAAATGGCATTTCGTAATACGCTTGGAGTACAGTAAAATGGGCTTGAGTAGTCATTCCTGGAATTACATCATTGGTCCAATCAGAGACACAATTCGCATTCTAATTTTATTTCCCTGCCTTTTACATGCGCTTTCTGACACGTCTTTTTAGGGTTCCGTACCAAAATGGCAAAAAGAAACCCTTATGGTTTAACTTTGTCTGTCTGTCTGTCACATCGCTAAATATCTCAAGAACTACTTATGCTATCGATTTGAAATTTGGAATAGTTAGAAAGAAGGCTTACCTACATAAAACATGACTTTTTTAGATATTTTTATTTAATTTTCTGTGAAAAATGACAGATGGTGGTTCAAAATATGAAAGTCTAGTTAATATGTCAAGTGGGGTGTCATATGAAAGGGCTTGGGTTGCACATTCTGAAACATTTTTTTTTCTTTGAGTCATTTTTGTTTTATGAGGAAAATGTAAAAAAAATACCGTTTTATTAATAACAAACATTTCTATGCTAAGTTTGTAATTTAATCACCGTTTCATATATTATTGTTTTATAAATTCCTACGAGATTATGCTGAAAGTACCTTCTATCAAATAAAGAAAAATCGGTTTACGTGATAAAGAATTATCCTTGAAAAACTACCATACTTACAAAGTTATTCAGTCGCTCAAATTTGTAACAAAAGTCGCTGATAGATGGCACTGTACCCATGGCGTCCAATTTTCACACCAAGTTGTTGAGATTTTCCTGATTTAATAGGGTTGGAACCGGTACACATCTGTATTCGGAACCCTCGGTGCGCGAGTCGACTCGCACTTGACCGGTTTTATTTATACCTGAATTTAAGTCAAGGACAATAACTTGCTTTAATTATTAGTTTTAATAAATAAAATTCGACCTTACAAACGCTTCCACAAGGTCAATTATCCCATGATCACTTTTGATATAAATTCTCAAAGATAGTATTTTTTTTTTGTTGATGGCTTTCAAAGATAAGTAGTACTTACGATCGGGAAAACGGTCTCATAAAATGTCAAAATAGCGGCCAAGCGTGAAGCGTCGAGTACGAATGTTAAAAACATTCGACTTTTTACTCTATGCTCGATTTACGATTTTCAAATAACCTTTAATTTTGCAGAAAATAATAGCTAATTAAAGCGAATACGTGCAAGTGAAATTATATTTCATCTTTTCGTAAATTTGATAAATGACAATGTTTTTTGCATGCGAAAACAGCACATAAAGGTATTTTGACGGAGCTCTTCATACGCCGAGAACGATTTCGAGACTGACGTATAATCGATTAATGAAGTTGTTTTTAATGACGTGGCAGATTTTTCTCCTATAACTTTGGCAGAGGGGTAAATATATCAATGGTGTCTCCAGTCTTAAGAGGCCTTATAAGTTTTAAAATGTTTTGATTTCGAGTTATGACAAAAATATTTATAATACCAGTAAAGTGATTAAAGGCTTTGATGATTTTGATAAAGTTTTAGATAGTAACATAGTATTTTTTTTTCATTTTATTATGTGTAGTAGAATTTAAGCGGCAAAAACAAGTTTTTAGCTTCAAAATGGTCGATTTGGAGTGATGTTTGAAATGATATTTCTTATTGAAAAATACAAATAATACATTTAAAATTTATGACATAAGATCGCAATAGTCCTGTTCTAGATAGTAACACTGAGAAAATGTCAAGGTACGTGTCAATTCAAACAGATAATGGCCTAAATAGATGAGCGTGTTTTAACTGTTAAGGACCCTTACATGCTCTACGATAAGTGGGTCAATATACTGACAATATCAAGTGGGGAAATATGTACGATTTCAGTAAGGTTACGTCCAGCAACAAAATATGGTACTTAGTTTATCCCACGAGCGCCATGGTTGTGTTGAGTCAACGCAGGAGCTTACAGTAAACTCGATCATTAGGCGAAGTTGTTTGACAAGTCAAGGGTACAAATGTTGCCACAGTATGGCCAGTGCTGTTCCTATCGATACTATTTAAGGCTTGCCTAGACTTACCGACGTTTCGGCGCAATTTACCGGGTACTCCTAAATCGAAATTAATATTGTTTCTCGCAATCAAATATGTTCACAATTTGTCAAATTAAAATGACTTGTAAACCTTAAGATTTATTCCTATATGAAGGGATAAACTTCATATTTAAATACCAATTTTATTCTTTTTAACTAGCCTTTATGCATATTTTTATGCATAGCTCATATATTACAACATTGTAATAAGTTTGGTAGTACAACGTAATGCTTATCGATATGTTTTTATCGATATATACAGTCACTATTTATTTTTTCTACTCTTGGCAACATCTTATCTCTCAGTTTACTTCGCCTAATTGTGGTCTTTAGTTTAAGAGCTTACATTATCTATGTGTTCGTATGTGTCACACAACTATGGCTAACCCGCGCTCATGAGATAATGTTACTGTCAGTCGCCTAATTGTAATAAAATAGGAATGGAAAATGTTTGTCTTGAATTGGTCCCCAAGGCAGAACGGAGCTGAGTCGGCCTCTTTGTTTCACATTAGTCGCCTAAAATACGTTATCGGTAATACAATTCGATGTTAAAGACTTTTTTGAACTCTAAATTTGTTAAATACTCTTATGTCTTAGTATTGGCACCGTTACGTGCATTAATTGTTACGTATTTTATATATTTTTATTTTTATTTATAGTGGTTGGTACGTTATACTCTGTAAGGTACATATGTAAATGTGGCCCATGTTCACTGAAATAATAGGAAAATGTAACTGTACTACGCTGTGATGCATTTAAATTTATCTATCTAGTTAGTAATTAAATTTATAACGGAAATCTGGTGAGAACGGACCTATTCGAAAACCCACTGATGATCTGTAATATCAATAGAAACAAAGGGTTTATTAATTCAGTATGCTGATGAAAATATATTAAATTATGAAATAGTCTGTTAAACCTTATTGCGGGAATGATTTTTTTATTCAGCTTCAAAAGGTACTTGAATTACAGGCTACCTTTGCAAATTAACCTTACTAGCGAGCTTTACATAATCCTAGGCAAAGCAAATTAAATTGAACAGCCTCCAGGTTATAAGCTTTAATCAGACGCGGCAGTTTAGGGTACCGTTTCGCATTCAAGGCTTAGTCGGAGAAACCATTCTTATAATGAAATTCCACCTTAACAATCCGCGGGGTTGAGACCCGGTGAAACTGCGAAATCTTCGCTAATGGTGCGAAACCGCGTAACCTAATGTTACGTGGAAAACGTACGTAGTATCTAGATGTAGTTGGCAGTACGCTGACTTCGCGTAATTTACGAAAATGTAGTTTATTTTTAAACGAGAAGCATTACAATAAATATCACGACTCTGCGTCCTGAGATAGACAACCTGTTTTGTATCAAAGCAGAACTCATTTTGGTATCAATGTTGGATACATTTTTGTTTTACTCACTATGAATGATTTATTATATAAATTATATTAAATGACACTGAAATATACAGCACATATTTTTTATAGTAATTTATAACATAGAACTAATAAAAATAAATAAAATAAAATAAAATTAAAACGTATCTAGCCTAACCTAGGTAAGGCTACGTTAGGTCCCCCAAGGGATCAGCTGCGGAACGGTGCCCATAAGGCTGGCTGCATTCCCCCGTTGAATGGCGATGCCTATTCTTTGTCCGAGGAATGAGCCAGCCCTAAGGTCACGTGTTGTTTCCAAAAGTCTCTTTTTTAAGTTTTGGAACAGAGAATGGGCATCTTGACTCCACGGTCCTAAAGACTCCACTGAGAAAGCCGCAAGTAAAATTAAGTTTTACATTTCACATTTGGTTATCTTTACGTTTGCATTTTATATTTATGATGTGTTTGTGTGTGTGTGCATTTGGAAATACTCGGCCGACAAGATTGTAAGAACTTTATGTTTATAATGTAATTAGTGCCTTTATAAACTGACGATTAGGTTAGGTTACATAAGTTTATAATCTCACGCGTCAGATTATATAAACTATACACACTACTGCGAAATCTTCGCTAATAGTGCGAAACCGCGGAACTTAATTATCACCTACATGGAGAACATAAGTCATCTTTAGATATAAGTATATAGGGATATGTTTCCTTCTATCAAATATCACGAATTGAATATCGGTCGGTATTAGCTAAGTAACCATTACAAATGTTACGAGCGTGGGGTACTGGATAGAGTAAAACAACTATTTGGCACAACTATACGCCGGGTAAAGTTCACTGAGGCCACACGTAATAACACTGAATTCAGAAATCAGAAATCAGAATTAACTTTCTTATACAAGTCCATAGGGTCCGTTGCACTAGCACTGACACAGTTAATTTCCACTGATACGTTCACTATCACTTCACTTTCACTACTTGTGTTCATTTCTAGTTCCCACTTCGATCACTTGTTAAGTTCACTTCGATCATTTGTTAAGTCCACTTCGATACTGCCTTCAATCCACTCCGATACTATTAACAATACCTGGGTGATTCTCATTCCGAAATTTAACATTTTCTTAATTTGTCCTTACCGGGCCCGGATTGTTAACGAGAGTGATTATTTCTGACTGTAACTATTTTAACAGTTAGGAATCCAGGTATACAATAAATTGGAGTCAACAATAAGTTTAAATTGCACTCTGATTTCCTTAACTTTCACTTAACGTTCGGACCGGTAAGGACGTCAATTAACTTTAACGATGAGAATCATCCAACTAAGTAATTATTATAAAAGTTACGATTATAAACAGTATTAACAACCAGTATTATTTGTACTGTATCCTTTGATTGAGGTGTGCAATAAAGAGTATTTGTATTGTATTGTATTGTATTGTAACAATAAAAGAAGGCAAATGATTGGACGTTTTCATACGGCACTACAACTTCTTCAAGACCTGTTTGGAAGGAAAATACAGAAAGAAGGCGAGGCAGGGGCGTAGTTATATGGACCAAATAAAAGAAACGGCGTCGTGTCGTATCAGGAAGCAAGGGGTACGAGAGAGAAAAAACTGGGCAAGTGCGAGTCGAAGTCGCCTACCGAAGGTTCCGTACAAATTTATAGGTACAGTATGCGCATACTGTTGCGTAACCTCGATGATCGATTACGTTCTTTAAATACGTAACGTAGACCTGTGTATATGGTTTTAATTTAAACTTGATATCTCAACGGATTCATCATTCTAAGATACATCATTATAAGAATTTCATTTTTTCCTTTTAAGGTACGAAACCTTAAAAACCGGACAAGTGAGAGTCGGACTCGCCCACCGAGGGTTACGTACAAATTTATGGGTATTGATTACGTACTTTAAATGAAGCCTAATTTTTTATGATTTAATTACAAATGTATAGTTTTCAATCTTTTTTCTGTACTTGTAGTATAAGACGATATTACTTGCCAAATTTCATAGTTCTAGGTCAACCGAAAGTACCCAATTAATTTTGATTCCCTTGACGCCGACATATAGGTTTTTGCGGCATAACGATACAGCGTCTTGAAAGTCTGTTTGAGGCCCTAAAAATGAAAAATAATAGATCGACAAGAGGATAACTCTTAAATTTGATGATGATGATGGTATCAATCGTTGTGAAGTTATAATACTGTATATTGCATAATATACTATGTTGTTACTCAATCGTTTCAGTCTATACGCCAGGCACACGTTCACAATTAAATTTCTCGGAAAGACGCGAATTACGCGGTAGGTAGACTCGCGATAAGAGCCACTTGGAATAAAAAAGAAATGGGAAACGATTAGTGGCTGTTACAGATTTACTCTCAAGTTTTCCTTATGTAAGATATTTTTAGATAGAAAATGGATGGGTATAAAAATAAATAATAAATTTATTTTCCTTCTTTTGATATACTTTATAAAGATATAATCAGTCATAATATATAATAAACGTTTGGTAAATATGTTTATGTTGTATAACAAACGTTTGATTATATAATAATAATTGTAAAGCCTTATTTACATGCTTAATTACATTTATGAATGTTCAGAATTGCTTATTTATCAGTAGATTGAATTTCTTGATATAGCAACACAAGTTGTCACCTTAACTTCCTATGTTAATGTGGCAACATAGTTAGTATAAAACCGTCGTAAGAGTTGTCGTTCTCGATCGTACGTTACACGTTAAATTTCGTATGTAGCCCTTTTCGCCACGAGTTGTATTCCGCGGGCCAAGGCAGTGGATCCTTTTACCTAAGAACTACAGTAGTAAAACAATTTGGTGTAAGGTCACTGAAACTCGCGCGGGAAACAATCGTATTTAATACACTCCGTTTAAATTATCGCTATCGCAATCATACAATATAATATATGTATATACACGCATATGTGTATATTATAAAACTTATGTAAGTTATTTTATTTTTAATTTATTTTTTATAGATTTTAGCCGTTGATATTTATAAGGAAAAATTTAATAAACTTCGTGCTTAAGTCTTGATTTAGATCCGATTCTTTAAAAAAATCTTCCTGGACTTACTTTACTTTAAGAAAGAGCGCAAAAAATACACCTATTTTGCAATGTTTTGTTTTGTAGCAGTGTAGTGATAGACCACCCACAGCGCCAGCTGATCAGCTGAGCTAAAATAATAAATGATTTTCTATTTTATAACTTCCGAGAACAGCGCCATTAACCTTGACATTCCAATACTGGATGGGAAATAATAACACTTTCCTTTGTTCACTATTGCGCAATACCCATTCCTTACATTCCAATCTTTCCTATAAAAGCAAATGTATTTTACTTAATAAATCAGTTCGTCAGTATCGTCTCGAGTTTCGACTTGTCATTTATAATTCCCTACGCCGCACACTTCATGGATTAGTTTTTTTTATAAGAATAAAACATACTAAGATGAGCGTCAATTAAAAATTACTTTGTTTAGTTTGTTATATTCCTGATTTACGATGTACGTATCCCGTTTCTTAATGTATATATTTTTTTAAATTTTGGACTACTAAAGATTATATTTTTTATTAATTTTCCTAGCGACTCGATTAAACTTCATCCAATGTTGCTAAGAAAAACAGTGAAACAATAAATGAAATAAATGAACTTTATTCTGCAAGTAGGCCGGAAAGGTACTTTTACAAGTCAAAAACTACTAGCGTTTCTCATGAGACCACAGCCGAGAATAAACGCCGAAATAAACTCGACAGTCAGTCATTTTCTCCAAAATATGCTTATTACAATGATACTACTTAACCTACTTAAGTAAATGTAAATGGTAAAAAACAAAAGAGAATTGAAAGAAAAACGAGGAAAAAGTAACAATAGGTATTTACAATGTGTAGTTACACAAGAAAACAAAACATGTCGAATCGTTTGATATGCTTTCCTGCAAGAAATGTGTCAACTAGATACAATGAAAATATTAGACTCTATACGCTATTTAATTCCTTTATTCGTTCATCTAGGAGACAATAGTTAATAATATTATGTATTAGATAGGTATAACGAAACATTAATAGCGAACAATTAACGTCTAATAAATCAACAAACAAGATTAACAATAATAACCATTATAATATATGTGTGAGTTATTGTTCCAATTGTAATTAGATATAGCGGTTGCATTCGAACCCACAGCTCGTATTCCTGAGCAAAAAAGGACTTATCTGCTTTGTGTTTCTAGCTAAGTTACGACGCTTTTCTGGCATCGCAAATAACAGTGTGGATGTTAATTGTATGGCAGTAAGGTTCATAACGCAACTTATTATGGCAATTTAGACGGATGAGTATGGGTGGCTGTGCTCCTGGCGGTGAATAAGGATACGCATTAAATGATCCGTTAAGTTGAGAGTGAGGGACCTGAATTTTGTTGACTGAGCGAGCGAAGCGTTTCCGTTTCAGCTTTGGTAAAAATGCTTTCGTATGTCCGGATGTCTGGTTGTTCTCTACATTTTTCAGCCGTTACTTGTGAAATTTTGTACCCAGCTTTGATAATTATATGTTTAGTCGATTCATTAGAAATTTTTCAGAATAATAAAGCTGTAGGGGTCGTAAAAAATATCAGTATCGATGTCTCTAGATTTCGACAGAGCGGATCATCAAATCAATACAATGCACTTGTGAATATTCTAGTCACAATGGTCCATAGCCTTCTTACCATGTAATTTTTTACTCCTTACCGAATAATTTAAGTTATATTCTATTTTAAACCATGTCAGTAACAAAAGTTAAATTATATTTATAGGTAAATATCAACATTATACCTTGTGTTATACAGATTTTCACCATTCCATCTCCCGTTTTCACTACAATGAATCATCGCACAGGATTCCTTTGACTTCGCTTTCTGCATATTCATGCTTTTACTTAAATAGAACGCGGAACAAGAGGAATTAGCATTAAAAGAGTCCACTCCCCGTATCCTCTTTGATAGACTTGAATGCTTCCGACTTTGAGACTGTAGATGCTGCGTAATATTCATTGCCCTAAAATGGACCCTCTTTTTCGTAGTTAGAAAGCCACGTTGTACAGGGGGTTGTATAAAAATACAAGTATTTGCAACGAAGTTCTGAGTTGCGAAATATAATGTTTTAACCACACCTTTATAGCGCAGGAGTTGGCCGCCCTGTTTCCGCTTGCCATCTTGCAGTTCAGAATAGAAGATGCGCTTAGCTACTTCGTCTTCAGACATTCGGGGATTTGACTATTCCATCGCAGCTGCCTAGCCTTAGAATAGATAGGCTTCGATACCATTGACATTAGCATGGAATAAAACTTCCGTTTTCTTGACACGGTCCGTCCAGGAGATTTTCATAATGTCACGCAGGCATTTGAGATGAACCTATCTAATACGCAGTTGTGCTTGTGGTAGAGGCACCAGGTTTCGGAGACATACAAGAGATCAGGCAGAAGTATTGCCATATACCCAAGGACCTTGCTCTGAAGCTTTATGTTGTATGACCGGAACGCCTTGTCACGAAGTTTCCCAAAGGCAGCAGCCGCCACCCCGACTCTGCTATTAAGGCGCGTAATAGAGTGAAATACCACATTTTGGTCGCGTTCAATGGCCTAAAACTCAAAACTGGCCCGAAATATAGGTCTCGAAAAAATATACTTGAAGAATTGATATGTCCTCTTCAATCTGAGCAACGGAAATTGCAACACGCCTAGATTGTCCTAACAAAAAAAATTATCAAATAAGGCGTTTTTCACCCTTTTAAATCGCTACTGCTCACTATCTAGACATGGTTTTTACACGGGATATTCAGAAAATGAAACTTAATTCAGTTTTTCATAATCTGGATATTGTAAAATAATCATTACTTTTGTCAAAAACCTGGAATAACTACCACACCGTCATAAAAGTTGGGGCGGATACGTGCGCGCGCGACGGGCGGCAGTCTGTCACCGGCTCTCGGACGGGAAGGCTGTGTCGCTTTGCGCGCGATGCTAAAATATAAGAGTTCGATTCTGAGACAATGTACTTACTTAACTATTTTATATATTTAATTACTTCAAACCTACGTATTTAGAAAATAATAATATAAAAAATACATACACACATACAAAAAACCTGTTACAGCGGGGGGGGGGGCAGTGCGGCGGGAAAGGCTACGCCACGCCCCAACGCGCAAGGTCGTTCGCGGGTATACGCGCCTTAACTTCATCATCAAGGTTGCATTTACATATTACAGTTCTCCCCAGACACTTGAATCTGTCCATTTGTTTAAGAGAGTCACTACCAAGTTTGATGTCAACGTGAACTAACGTATGCAACCCCATTACTTCATTTTTTTTAACACAAATTTTCAAGCCAACACATTGAGATGACTCGTTGAAACTCGTCATTAGAACAACCACGCCACTGTCACGGAGATAATGTATGCATACCTTGGTTTTGTGCCCGACTTTCTGGATAGTCTGTATTCTGGAGTAACTAGTTTAGGTTAATTATACAGACCTACGTTAGGCTTTAAAGCGAGAACACATCAGCCTAAAAATAAAAAACCGGAAAGAGCTACTTGAGACATTATTATTCTACGGTCCATTGCCATTACTCGTCAGTGGCAACTAGACAGTAATTCCTAGAGGTCAGCTATTTACACGTTTCAACGCCTCGGTCGTAGTCCTATATTACATATTAGCTTATCTACGCACACAAGTTATATTACATAAGCTGAAGACCGCAGACAACCGTCTGAATATCTACTCGGTACAATGAAAGGGCCTATGATTAATTGGTATGCAAATGATATGTAGAACTTATATGCACGAAAATTTATTACACATGATAAAAAAAAAGATAAATGTATGTACAAAGGTGAACTTAAAAGGGATATTGTGAAAGGTGGAATTAGGCTAGTGACGTGAATTTCTTACACCTTGTGTGTTGTAATGGCCGGGGGACGCTGGCTGGCGGGGAATTATGGAAACGCCATGCTGAGATGGAACCGTGTCATAGCAGGTATGTACTGTTTTTTTTATATGCTGATATCCATGTTTTATTGTTTTTTGTTATATTTTATTATTAAAAACTTTTTTTTTGTCCAGGGTTCGAACCCACGACCTTCAAATTGAAAGTCACGTATTTGACCGCTTGGCTACGGCAGCCTGTCATATCAGATATGTGTACTGTTTTTTTATATGCTGATGTCCATGTTTTATTGATTTATGTTATATTTTTTTATTAAAAACTTATATACTAATGGTAGTTTTTATAAACAATTTAGTTGCTAAATATTCGTTTGTCAAATGATCTTTTATGAAATGTATCTGTTAATTATTTAGCCACCTTAGTAATTTGTAGAAACTGTCGTTGTAAAAACAAAGTATTGACGGAACGTCATTTTGCCGGTCGTTGGTTGCTAAGTGTAAATTTGTGAAATCATTTTTGGTTAAACGGCAGGAAACCATGTTTGCCGACTCGCAACGCGGACTTCCGACCTAAATGACAAAGTAGACTTCATTGGAATTAGACCGGTTAGCTCACTATGATTTCCTTCACAAGAAAGCTAGTACCAGTAATGTTTGTACATATTTAAATAAATAAATAAATAAAATAATAAATAAAATTCTTTATTTCACAAGAAACACATAGTTTATGATCCAGGGGATGGAACCGCCCGGTAAGCAAAAATTGCCTGTATTGGGAGGCACCGCTCTTCCCTAGTTTAAGAGTGAATAATAATAATATAGAATTTTTAACTTAGAATTTTTAGACGACCGCTTTAACCTAGTTGGTAGTGACCCTACCATCGAAACTGGAGGTCCCGAGTTCGAATCCCGGTCAGAGCATTTATTTGTGTGATGAACACGAACATTTGTTCCTGCGTCTTGCATGTTTTCTATACATTTAAGTATCTTTCCATATATACAAGTAAATATATACATCGTCACTTGATACCCATAGTACAAGCTTTGCTTAGTTTAGGACTAGGTTGATTTGTTGTGAAGTGACAGTGTTTGACGTCATAATAATGTTATTATCTATGTAGATATTCTAATATAACTATGGATTCCTTGTGTTCCGAAATAAAGAATTTATTATTATTATTATTTGTGTAAGATTATCCACAAATATTTATTATTATTTTTTTTGTCCAGGGTTCGAACGCACGACCTTCAAATTGAAAGTCACGTATTTTACCGCTTGGCTACGGCAGCCTCACTAAATAAAACGTTGGAAAAGACCAACTGAATGAAGATTCACATATAAGACTCCAGCTGCAAAGAGTAGCCGAAGCTTTTAACTTTTAGAACCCGCTACCACTTACAATAAACTTTGAATTATGATTCACTTTCCAGTACTGTAATGGACGTCATAAAAACACACCCATAACTACATTAGACAAAACGACCTTAGAGACGTAACGAGCGATCCTATGAAGGGATTATAATGATCACAGGGATAATTGTATAAACCCTAAGACTTAGCATAAGCCATCAAATGACAGAAGGGAATGATTCAGTAAAACGACTAATGACCCCGGAAAATACCGCTTTGTGGATGCTTTAAGAAAGTCAAAGAAAAAAAGTGAAGTCGTAATGAGAAGAAGTTGAAAGCCTCGAAACGTATTGTGTTCTTGCGAGCGCTAAAGAGTAGCTTTTTATGTGTTTGTATTGTATCTGTGCTGATGAGAGGTGGATTAAAATGGTTTCAGTTTACTCACTTTTGATTGTAAAATTTGATTCAACTTCAACGTTGTCTGAATAACATTACTCCATTAACGATTATTATTTATATAATGGTTTAATGTGTTATTACACCATTATTAATAATTTGTTAAAAATTCTCTCTTTTTTTAAAATCAGGTGCCGATTACATAATCTCATTGTTTGCCAACCACTGGTGGGTCATTCTACTTTTTCATAACCAGTTTTCTATTACAAAAAAAAATCTATGATATTGAATTAGTCTACGAAAATAGAATTTCGAAATAGTACCTGAACCTAATAAAATGAATTTATAGGTAAACATACTTAAATATTAACAAATTGCTGTAAAAGGTGGGTAACGCAGTGGTTAAAACTATTTTTTCATACAAATGGTGTGACATCCAAGGACTACTGAGTTACTCGATTTATGGATATTAGCTGTGGTTCGTTAATTACCAAAACTATCGGAAGTGATACTGCAATTAAAAGTCTTTCTAAATAACAATACAAACATTTGAAGTGAGGCCAAGTATTCCAAAAATTATATTTGAAAAAAAGTGTCTGAAAATTATGTACATGAAAAGTAGAATGGCCCTGGTAATCCAGTTATGTCTTATGACAGTTCTCATACACAATTTAACTTACTAAAAGGAAAATAAGGTAACAAAAAATGTTATACAATGGGAGCGCTCGTGACCCAGCGGCGCCCGCGTACTGCCTGCGGTATGCGAGGTTGAGCAACATCGACCCAGGTCAGTTCTTGGATGGGTGACCGCTTTGAGTGGGTATTTATTAACTGAGCGTTCCCGAGCTTTGGATGGCACGTTAAGCCGTTGATCCCGGCTACTGTATATGACAGCAGTCGTTATACAATTTATAGGCCTCCGGCCGCTTGAGACCTAACAATCAAGTTGCCCACTCACTTGACGAGGTGGGTCGAAGTTGCACCACGTCCGTAGGGAGTACCCACCGGTGACCCACCGCTACCTTACTCGTGACGATAGTGACTACTTTAATACTAGTGTCTTTTTATAGGGGATTGACGAGAGACATCATCCTGTTGTGGATTTGTTTTTATTATCAGTGACTTAGAGACCATATACATCTCTAACAATATTAAATTAATATTAATTTTGACGCTCAGAGACCATGTACATACTCTGGGATATTATATTAATTTCATTATACTCCTTGTTTCATCTTGAGACCTTATACATCTCTAACTTTACTGATGTAATATTTGTAATAGATAACTTTGCAAGTTTATCTTCACTGTATGATATTAATTTTGTTATAATTGTAAACTCGAAAAATATTATTCTTTCTTGAACTGTAAATTAATATTATGACATGAAAAATGTATTACTTATTATAGTCAGACTTTTTTAAATTGTAAATTAATATTTTGACATGTAAAAGTGCCCTTGTGGCCTATTTACAGAACAAATGTTTGAATTTGAATTTGAATTTGACCCCTGGGTGGTGCTAAAAGTGCAACAAGACTGGCAAACCGTAATGTCTTCTAGAAGACCTCACGGTTCGAAATAATTGGCCTATGACAAATAAACAAATAATGATATTTTGTACACATTTTTTAAACCCAGTAGAACGAGCAGGGGTTCGAACCCACAACCTCTAAGGTTGAGAGTCAGTTATCTTACGAACTACAAATATAAGTTACATCAACTATCTTCGTTCACGCCAACAAGTACCAAATGCAATCGAATGTATGCCAATTCAATAACCCCCTTGTTACATTATACGTACGGTAGAATACACAATGACAGATTAACTCGTTCTCTCTCGATCATGATTTCCTACATTGTCTTGCCTGTACGTCGATGTAACTTATATTCGTGGTGCTACTGTACCACTCGACTGTAGGCTACACTATATTGGTCTGTAATGTAGTGCAAAGCTACAAATTCCAATTTCCGGGGAAGTTCCCTGTCCTGTTCCTTGGGACATCCTGTTTACGTTTAGTGTAAGTACTGAAAATAAACCTTTTCTCTTCTGTAAGAATAGAAAGACAGCGGCGGACATTGGTTAATTTAGCCTGTGCTTTAGCTAAGCTTATTCGCAAAATGCCCCTTCCAAGTATGTACAACCCTATCTATGACACTTCCTAATATACCCGGGTGTTTATAGCACCGTTGCATCATGTACTTTATTCAAATATTAAAAATTCCGATCTTTTGATATCGAGACAAATTTATTTACATATATATGCAAGTCATGTTAAAAAAAATGTTTTTCTGTTATGTTTCCCATGTCCATCACTTTCTGCTGTTCTGAGCTATCTTTCAGCAATGGGCTCCACGGAAGACCAGCGCTGCGGCATTGTAAAATGTCGCAGCATTATGCTGAGTGGTGTCCAATTGCGGCCACTAAAGCTGCACTCCTGCTCTTTATACTTAGTTCACTTCATGGATGTAGGTATTTTTAAACTAGTTTCTAGGTATGAAGTTTTAAATTGTAATGTGTTGTTATTTTGGTGTGCAACAAATTTGGTACTATTCTATTCTATTCTATTCAGGCAATTGCAGGCTGCGCTAAACTATGTATATAATTAACCTTACAGTATGTAGCTAGTTATGTTTATATTGCAGGCCATTAAAAAGAATACATATACACCATGTGTTTCCTCGTGTCTGATAATTAAAATTAAGTGAAAAATATCTCTAAAAACCGTTACTTTTAACTCACATTATATTTTCTTAAAGATATTTGATATTTAAGTAGTTTTAATCTGTTAAAGTGTTGTAAGGAGCGTAATACTCTTTTTATGTCTTGTAGATTTTTGTAACCTTATTTTCTAGTTTTAAATTTCTCCTAAAACATATACGTTTAGCAAAGATCGTACAAATTCAACAGAAACTCGAAGTAAAAAGTTTTTTTATGGCAGTGCATATGACCGGGCCAGTGTAAATCAAACAAAAAAGCCTAGCGAAAGCCTTAGGAAGCCAATTTCCCTCCGCGAAGGAAATGGCTGGTGTGATGTCATACCGCAAATTCCAGCCATGTAAACTTTAGTGAGCAGCGGCGAATACGAATTGCAGAGCAAATAAAACTAGTAGGGGAATGAATTCGCGGAAAGCTGTCTTTTTTTAGTATTTTTATGGTTTATTATTAAGTGTAAAATATTTATAAAATGTATAAAACCTGCAGGCGAATCACGTAACCTTATGTACTAACGGTAGATATATTTTATTGTCAATTTTGAAGTATAAATGCTGACAATTAGAATTTGACATTAAAATCTACCTAACGGTAGGAAAAAAGTTACGTGATTACCCCGCTCGAATACTATACGGAAAAACAAGTGAACAAAAATAATCTCGGTTTCGTTTATCGCTCGCTAAATGAGTCAAGCTCATAATATATACAAACTTACTATATATAATATTGAACGCGATAAGGGTTCAAGTGACCTCCTAAAACTCTTACTTAAAATTAATCGTCCTATTGAATAATAAAATTTCTCGGTTTCATTCCTCGTTTGGTTAAAACTAAGACTAGTAACTAGTTCGTCGCACGTTCTCTTTGCGCTGGCTAAGCTAAATTAAGTACGAATAGTTAGCATCAAAAGTAGCTCCCGCATACTAACATGTCAAAAGTCTTTACTGTGAAGCGAATGAGAGTTTTCGACATCTTATTTTGCATAGTCACTTCTAATCTAACTGTACATAGTCGACTACGAATGAACTTGTTAGTTTATTTTACGGTCAGTGTGGAGAGCGTGGACTGTATAATAAAAAAGACCTTTTAATTTCACATGGCCGCTAACGACGTAAGTGTGTAAAGTTTGTAGAAGAAGTGAAGTATGCCGCTGGCTCTGGGGCTTATATGCCCGAGCGAGCGGCCCGCAACAGAGGCGAGTTGAGACGCGGTGCACTTTCCGGGGCTCAACCATTCTCTGTGTGGGTGGAAAGTTTAGTGTATTTTGTGTATCGTTAACGCCATCCCTTTATTTAATAATTAACATTGCGATATAATACAAAGAAAAATAAAATAAAAACAAAAATATCCAACTTGGTAAAAATGATTTCTGACTTATTCTAATACATTTATTTGACTTAACCTAGGCTATCTGCGATAGTCAGATTTACTGATATTTGGGACAATCAAGTTTTTCTTGTTGTTATTCTGTCCCGTCAGCAAGGAGACAACAGTAACCGAGTTGCAAAAAAATGTTTCTAATATGGACTTTAAGTGTGCTCAAGAGATGACCCTGTCTAAATGGATTTATGCTCATCTCTAAAACTTATGTGTGGTAGATTTGGACCCTATAAAATCACGCTTTTAAAGAGTGACTCAGGAGACGTAACCACCCACCCATCAACCATAACCATGGTAACGAGCAACAAAGAATAGTTGATCCACTCATTTGCATTATTGACCTCTTGCCATACTACATTCCTAAAGGAGATGAGGTTTTTCCTACAGAAGCCCGAAGATGCCAATGGACGGTCATCTTTTTGACTGTAACCGTATACAAGTTCTCTATAAGGCAAGGCCAATTCAGAGATCTGACGATTTTTTTTTTATCAAAAATGGGATTGCTCTAGGCCAGCATCTAGCCAGAGGAAAAAGATGAGGCTGAATGAATTATGAATACTGAAGTTTGACCTTCCAGTGCGAAGTTCTTCCAGTTTGTCCTCAAATTTTTAAGGGTCGGCAACGCGTATGTGACTCTTTTGGAGTTGCGGGCGTCTATGGGCTGCGGTGGCCGCTTACCATCAGGTGGAACGTAAGCTTATTTGCCACCGGCGTTGTATAAAAAAAATAAAAAAAGAAGGCGCTCCACGCGCTATTCATCGGTTTTTGACGAGTTTTGAGTTGATACTGCTCGTTAAAACTATAGATATATTTATGGCGCAAACGTTAATCGGTTCTTCAATCCTTTATCTACATTCGCAAGAGCCAAATTTTGAAAAAAAACTGACTAATATTTTTTATGATTTATTGAAACATGGTCCTAAAAAGCGTTTTTCGATATAAGTATGTTGTATATGCACTTATGTATATGAAATACACATGTAACTGGTTCTTACCGACGTGTCTAACAATACAAGTAATATTTTTTTTAATTTAACTCGTCTTCACAAAAAACTAGTTTTTCGGCCTAAGATTGCCACGGTAAACCTCGCTGTTCTTCATACGTTAAGCCATAAAAAATACGAGAAAACGGAGTAACAAATCGAAGGTCATTGGGAGCTAGGAGCCCCTTAATGTAGAAACAAAATAATATCTTTGTAACTCTATCACAAAATCCTAAATATCATCGTAAAAATAAACTTTAATGCTGCAGATTTTGTAATTATCAACGACAGTGATATGTATTTTATTACAGAACAGCTATCCCTTTTGAAAAATAAATATCACTTTTATCGTTCTAACAAAATTATCAGACAGATTTTATATAAAGGATCCACCTTTCCAAATATCAATTAAAATGTACTAAATATTCACGAAATTACGCGCTAAGCATCCGTAGAGAGCGGGATGGTTAATTGCAAACTCAAGCGTGTTAAAGGGAGTCATTTGCAATGGAATGGCCTTGCCCTAACCACTATTTTGGACATACATGTTTAAAAACTATCTGAGCATCAATGTTTAAAAATTAAACATCTCCTTATCAGCTTGGGCAATAATTCTTTTGTATGTCCGGATGTCTGGCGGATGTCCTTCTGTTTTCCTCTGACATGTGGCATTTCTAAACCGCTTCTCTTGAAATTTTGTGAGCAGGTTTAATTGTACGGTATTAGGCTTACTGTACAGTACCAACTTGATTTCAATAGACGCTCAGTAACGCGTTGCAAAAATATAATTCCGGGTCTATTCAACATGTATTTCGAATAGACCCTATGTATATGTATGAAATTTTAGTCAAGCGCACTTTTGTGTTACAATTCGCATATTCGAGTGATATGAACTGTGACGTCACTAACCTACTGATTATTCTAAGCTGTCACCGGACTGGTCGAATATCGCCCGTTTCTATTTTCAGCCCAAACGATAATTTCCAGTCGATATACTAATTCCGATGGCGGATAGTGGCGGGGTCAGTATCTCGTTCGCAACGGAAGCACGTTATACGCCAATTGAGTTACGTTGGCTGCAGTATCAAATCGACTGGAAAATCTAGAAGATTGTTCGACGTTTGAAAAAGTTAGATAAGGTAAACTAGTAACCAAGAAAAACAAATAGGAGGTACATGTGCGTTTACCGTTTCGCATTTTTGCCGTTTTTTTCCATAAGCACTGAGTTAGTATCTGAAAACGTATTTTAACACTTAACAGATTGCTAAAACCATAAACCGAATAATGACTCCTGGCTTCCATCTGTAATTAAAAACTGAAAACTTTGAGACTTTGTAGCTTTTACAGGTTGGAAATTTAGTATGATTGTGTAACCACAACATTAAGGCTGTACAACGAGAAATATCGCTGTGTCACTACCAACTAGGCTAAAGCGGTCGTCGACATTAACATAATTATTGCAAATGAATCTTAGTGAAATGTTAATACCGCTTTAGCCTAGTTGGTAGTGACCCTGCCTTCAAAGCTGGAGGTCCCGGGTTCGAATCCCGGTCAGGGCATGTATTTGTGTGATGAACACGAATATTTGTTCTTGAGAATTGGATGTTTTCTATGTATACAGCCAAGTTAAAAAAAGCTAGTGCAAACCTTTTACAATGTCAGGGCGAAAAGTAATTCTAAACCGACATAGAAATATTACCGCCAGCTGGTCTTTTCCTGGTGCAAACTAGTTAACGCCAACAAGTTCAGTGAAACAAAAGTGTTAGTTAGAAAAAGTTCTAACTAAAGCTCGTTACAGTTACATAAGACGGGACCTAATCAAATTAAAAGTTGTTGCACGTTCAGCAGGGGAAGTTTGCGGTGCTGTCATTTTAAAACTATCCTACTAAACTTTGTTTTCCAGTATAAATTATAATTTAACATGCAAGCTGATGAAAAACTAGTGAATAAGCACCTTCTGGGTGAGCTCGCTTCATCGTCGGCCTCATCTTTGCCCACTGGCTAGATGCTGGCCAAGAGCGATCGCATTTTTAATATAAAAAAAAACTAAATTTCTGGGAATTTCAAACAGTCATCACGAGCGTGCTAAAAAGAAAAGCTTCGACTTCAGTGGAGTTCATATGGGTTGTGTTATTTATTTAATAAGTAACTACCTATTTACAAACGGTATTGGTATTACGAAGGAAAATGTTCACAGCCCACTATGGAGGCACTGGAACTCCATTCATATGGAATCCAGACAAAATGTTTTCAACCTAATGAATTAATTACCTATAATATTGAATTGCATTCTATTTTTTGTTTGACATGTTTATTTTGTAATGTAATGGTGTAATTGAAATTTTTAATTGTTTTTTTTATTTTCTTTTTGATATTCTAATTTATTTATGATTTTTTAATGAATTTTTTTAGCTAATCTAATGGATGAAATGTAATTTGTAAATGAAATGTAATTTTAAACTGTAATAGTGTAATTTTGTGTTGTTATATGGGCTAAGCCTGAAATAAAGAATTATTATTATTATTATTACAGTAGAATCCGCTTATGACGACTCCGCTTATAACATTTTACCGCCTTTAACGACTTCGAAATCACCACACATTAGATTTATGATTAAATCAGTCCGTTTTGTGCGACGTCCTGTTAGTGCGACGTAATATCACCGGTCCCTTGATTGTCGCTTTATCCGGATTCCACTGTATATATAATAGTATCATAATTAATTACTAATTATAAGCAAAACTGTCCGCCCTCAACACTACCCAACTTTGCCCGAGCATCGTTCCCGGAACTCGCTACATTTCCTTGTTGTATACTTGTATATATGTGATAATCCACATCGAAAGGGACCTTATGGCGGCAGGCGCTTACGTTACACCTATTCACTATTATATTGGAACAGCGGCAATAAAGGCGTAAGTGCCGGCCGCCATAAGGTTCCTTTCAATATGGATTATCACATATAGCCAGGCTCTGCTTTTAGGTGACGTAAGAGCCGGCCCTGTGATCCCCTGGGAATCACTTTTTAAGATACTTTTTAGCGTTCTGTACCCAAAGGGTAAAACGGGACTCTATTACTAAGAATCCGCTGTCCGTCCGTCTGTCTGTCCGTTTGTCTGTCCGTCTGTCTATCTGTTTTTCTTTCCGTCTGTCACCAGGCTGTATCTCATGAACCGCGATAGTTAGATAGTTGAAACTTTCACAGATAATGTATTTCTGTTGCCGCTATAATAACAGATATTAAAAAATAGAATAAAATAAGTATTTAAGGGGCCATACAACGTGATTTTTTTGACGTTTTTATAGATAAAGGTACGAGTCCAACTCGCACTTGACCGGTTTTTTCAAGAATACTTTAGTGTCTGTAGACCAAGGTCCCAGGATCACCACTGCAACTGCAGCAAATATAATACATAATATTTATCCTTTAAGAATTAGTATTTGCGGCACTTTCCAGTTAGGACGTCGTTATTTAATTGTAACTATATGCCACCATTTTATAACAGTTAGGGCGTCGTTATTTAATAAATTCATTTATTAAAGGAAAGCATATTATACAATATACAATTATCGAAAAAATAAAACTTAAGACTAGCTTAAGCTTAGTAAAAAAGCTCAGTCGAGCCGTCCCTGGCGCAAAGGTCCCCATCACACCAGCCGCATTCCCACGCTGAATTGCGACGGACAACCTTTGCACCAGATACGAACCCGCGCGGGTGTCAGATCCCCTCTCTCTTATCGGACGTCCCACTTGCCTAATGTTATTTATGTCACACCTGGCCATAAAGTGGCAATTACCGCACGCTCCTCGTGCGGAAAATCCCACTTCCTGGCCAGGGAGTGACATAAAATTTTGTACTTACCTCGGGCGGTAATTAAGGAAGCCTCAGATCACATAATTATCGCCCTTGCCTTCGGCTCGGGCGTCAAATACCTGCGATCTGAGACTTTCTTAGTTTTACCGCCCTTGGTAAGTAATGTACTATTAATTATATGTCGCCATATTATGTATTTCACATGTGATGGGAAATTATGAGGAGGAGCGCTCGTGGCCCGCGTACCGCGTGCGGTATGCGAGGTTAAGCAACTTCGGCCCAGGTCAGTTATTGGATGGGTGACCGCTTTGAGTGGTTATTAACTGAGCGCTTCCGTGCTTTGGAAGGCACGTTAAGCCGTTGATCCCGGCTGCTGTCGTTAAGCCAAGTTAGAGGCCTTCGGGCGGCTCGAGAACTTCTAACAGTGAAGTTGCCCACTCACTTGACAAGCCTAATTCCAATAATATCTGGTTTTCCCTCGGGTTGGAAGGTCAGATCAGCAGTCGTTTCCGTAAAAACTAGTGCCTACGCCAATTCTTGAGATTAGGTAGCAGACCCCGGGCATCCCTTAGGATGCAACTGTACCGGGATAACGCTAGGATGATGATGACATGTGAGGGGAAATTATATGGCATCGCAGTTCAAAGAGACCTTGTCACAAGTAATCGGGTAATTTCATAATAATAAAAAATGTACCAAACAAAAAATACAAATCATATTCATTTACCTCCCACTGTGCCTCCACCATATTTTTAGTCTCATCTAGGACGGACCCGCGGTCTTTGTAATATCGTCAACCCATCGAGCTGCTGGTCACTAATCTGCATGGCAATTATTGTCATAGACAGTATCTATTTATTTATTTAATCTATATTGAATAAGAGTAACCAGCGACAAAACTCCCAGTAGCTCGATTCCACTCACACCTCAGATTCGATTGAAACCGCTCAACCACTGGAGCGCAAGCTCTTAGAGTATTCCGTGTTCCAAACCACACGCGTGGTCGTGTCGGAGGTTTTCCCCTGAATTTTCTCCCGGCTACTCTCCAACCGCGCACTCCTATCGCTTTATAGGGCCCGGCCTATAAAGCCACAGTCAGGTTCAAATTAAAAATTAATTAATTAAAAAAAGAATAAGAGTAAAACGTATGGTACAAAAGGAGGACTTAATGCCATAGGCATTCTGTACCAGTCAACCTTAGGACAAAGCAGACAAATTGAAAGTCTATGAAAGTTTTTTTTAAACCCTATGGAGGTGTGATGTGGCTACGGTGGTACATACTCGCATCAGTATTGTAAATATTAAGACCAGGCATTGATATGGATGATCACAATATTCGTACATCGTACGCAAGTTTTTCTATGTTCGCAAAATGACTCCGAAACACGAATGAGCAAATTCACGTTTCGTTCGCTACAAATTTCTCGAATTCTGTTCTTTGAGATGTCACATTTGACATTCGACGAGAAATGAGACGTGGAACCGGTGGGCTGTAAATTTAATTTCAATGATGTCTCTATACGAGAATACAAGTATGTAATAGGTATCCAGACTCGGACGTTATTGAGAAAGTTTGTTGAAATTTCAATGTATTGAGACCATTGTTTGTTAAGCGTTATATGTTTCTCGATATATTTTAATAATGTATTTCATAAATGTTTAAATTATTTTTAATGCTACCTACATAAATAGATTCGTACATATATACAGTACGTCAAGAAAAATAAACATTTTTAATCAAATGTGATCTTTCCAGAACTGCTACAAATTTACTTCTATTTGCATTTATTACAGGGCACAAGAAATACATTAGTTTATTTTTTTATTAAGTAGTAACACTGCTAATGCAAATAAAGGTAAAAATTGAGAAATTTAGACTCTGAACAGGATTCGAACCTGCGACATACTACCATTTGCTCTAGCTACTGAGCTACCGGTGCAACCACGCTCGACCTCTAAATGCTTCAACGATTTCCCTCTAACATTTTTCCCCTTTACTTTAAAATTTACAAACAGTTTACTTATTGCTTAAAAATATTTTTTATTTGTCTAAACAGAAGTATTAGGCAGTACCAAATCTTATAATAGCTCCAAAAAATTAAAACGAGTCGATTAATTTTAAAATGTACATTGTACTACAGCCAAGGGCATCAATATGTATATATTTTTTGGAAAGTGAAGGAAGAATTATAAATTTTTGACGAGGAAGATGCAACAGTAAGAAACAAATATCGCGGCGACCTATATACCTATATATGTCCGATCGACAATAACTCGCGTTTCGTTGATATAGCAGAATGGAATTATGATAAAAATATAAATAAATAAATATTAGAGGACAATCTTACACAAATGGAACTAGCCCCAAAGTAAGCTCAAGAAGGCTTGTGTTATGGGTACTAGACGACGATATATTTAATAGATATAAATACTTAAATAAATAGAAAACATCCAAGACTCAGAAACAAATATTCATGCTCATCACACAAATATTTGCCTTGACCGGGATTCGAACCCAGGACCGTCAGCTTCACAGGCAGGTGCACTACCCAATAGGCTAAACCGGTCGTCAAAATATAAATATAGTTTCTCAAAACATCAATAGTTACAATAACATATTTACAGTCTTGTTTTAGTGTATATGTCGTAGTAAAATTGTGAATTTCGATAGTTTATAATCTAACTTCGAAGATTTATTATATAACCATTGAGTTTGTAAATTGACGGTTAGGTTACCTACATTATATTATTACGCGTTAGATAATTAACTTATCGAATTTCACAATTTTAGGGTAACACAATATGTCTCTTAAGCTAACTAAGACGTGCATTCTAGATTATCATTTCGTTAACTAATCTACTTTAAAATCGATTAACCTAATTCCCTGAAACAAAAGTTTGAAACTCTCTAATTAATGTACCTTGAAAGTTCGTTTGAGTACGTGTAGTGCTATCTTTAGAATGTTGCCGAAAGTATTTCACTCAAATTATACCGTACAATCTTTCATTAAAACGGAGACAAAATGTGAGATTGAGCGCGCTAGACTTTAAACTTACTTTTTCCTGTCGATTTCATTTATAAAGTGAGCTAAAAACTCTCTCGGGCACAATTTGAGTTTTTTTGAGTGTATATTACTCAGCCAAGCTGGATGGGACGATGTTATACTTCTTTATTCTATGGCGTGAATAGTTAAATGTGGGCCAGTATTCGACTAAGAATGTGACTTGCCCCCGTCATATCCCCCGTGCCATATCTCTGCCTTTTGCAAGACAGTGAGACGAAGGTGAGTCCTTATGCTTTCTTGGAATATATCGGAGTTTGTTACATTTCGGAATTTCAATGATGCCCTTTCAAGGTTGTTAGTGGCAACACCACTTTTAGCAATACCTATTAGTTCTGTGACAATGCAGCTGGTACAAAAACTTCATTAAACTGCTCTTTATCTCAATGGTAATATTGAAACCAACATATCTACAGAGTTCTTTGACTAATTTCCAAAAACTCTGTTAACATAGCTTTCGTTTTTCAACTATCAATTTTCTTTCTAGGGAAGGAATGAGCGCCTTACTTATTTTTTCCATAGGTAATATAGGGAATTCTACAATAAAAGAGTATATAGATTTTTTAAAGGTCATATTACAAGTCAGTCATGTTTGTTTAATGGAAGCCACCTTAAACATTTATTTTATTCTGTTTTTAGTAGTTGTTGTTATAGCGGCAACGGAAATACACCATCTGTGAAAATTTCAAGAATCTAACTATCGCAGTTCATGAGAGACAGCCTGGTGACAGAGGGACAGATGGACGGACAGCGAAGTCTTAGTAATAGGGTCCCGTTTTACCTTTGCGTACGGAACCCTAAAAAATCAGGTATCATATTTCAATAACGTTGTAGCAATTTAACGTGTCAATGGTACTGGAAAAGTTATTGTATTTCTTGTATTATTTTAGTTATTTATTACTTTAGTTATTATGTTCATCTCTCTGTAACATATTTTCATGCAGTTAAGAGGCCAGTATAGATTTTTTAAACATTTTGCGTAATTTCTAGACATCTTATTACAAAAAGTATCTACATTATGCCTTTCTTAAGCACCCATTGAAAGAGCATTTCATTTTGCGACGTGTAATATTTTATTGATTTTACTGTCGTGTTTAAAATAATTCATCCTTTTCGTTGGAAAAGGATTTTATTTTTAATTATTTTTATTATATCTGTTTTGTCAAATTTCGCTAGAAGAGGCTTAAGAAAATTATCTTTTCACTACATTATTGCTATCAAGCCGCTATCATTCCATTTGACTTTAAGTATTCTACCGTATAAGTGTCTTAGTTACTACCAATTTCATAAAAAATCTTTAAAAAATAAAATTATTAAGTCGAGCAATTTTACGCATAAAACGTTCTTATATAGCCGCTCCTACTGGCTACAAAAATCACTTCTATAGAAAAATAAAAATACAGAAATAAATTTCAGTCCTTGCTCTATTGATTCAATCTAAAATGTATATACCTATTCGTAATATAATATTCCCAAAACATTACTTGAAGTTGACTAAATATTTCCAATAAAATAGGCGGCGCGGGCGCGCTCGGATCAGTCTGCGCCGGGCGCTTCCGAAGACAGGACGTATCGCTCCGTATCGTTTCGTAATGTTACAACACGCACGGAACGTGAAGTAAACGTATGCCTTGTGCCTTTATAACAAGACACACAATCGATTGTAAGTACAAGTTTGTCCGTCCGTCGACTCACCGCTGGGTGGCGCGTAGCTGTCTTGTATTAAAAACTGTACCGTATCTTAAGATGGCTAAAGAAGGTTGAACTATTTTTTACAAGTAAATTTATTGTAATTATTATTATACATAAAATATGGAATGGGATCTCATTTCATACCTTGAAAAAAGTAGTTCTACTACTAAAAATTCGAAACTACCACTAGAATTTACGAAGACAAGCACCTAAATATAAAAAATAGCCTATTCATGCCGTTATATTATTATTATCTATGGCTCGGCGTGTGTCTCAAGTTTATTAAGCAATCAAGTCTATCGAGTTGAACACTCCACCGTCACTTACGTAGCTCGTGTGTCTTCATTAGCCAATCGTCTGTGTGCTCGAAGCTATTGTAGCAGTTGGTAAATTCACTTGGGGTTGGAATCAGTTCGTTTTTGTCTTGTGTTCAGTCTTGCTATTAGCAACTATAATATTCAGAGGTATAATATGACTGTTATTAGGAATTTGGTATCTATTTGCAGATATATTCTTACTTTTAAAATTTCTTGACCGGGAATAAAAGTATCAGTTTTTTTTTTCTTTTAATCAACAACAAGACAATAAATACCTCATAACAATACCTTTTTTATATTTTAGTTTACATTACACAATCAATTTACGAAAAAAAAGTAATTCATTAATTTAATTTTCATTTAAGTCAATAAATTCCTTTTTTGGTATAAATAATAATTTATGTCCTCCTCCGAGAGTTAAACAAGTTAACATTTCATTGGTTAAAGGCTAAAAAACTAAAGCAGACTCGAGACTCTTAGTTATAGGTTAAGTTTATACTATAAAAAGTTGTTATAGACCCTGAGACTCTATACATCTCTCTGCAAACGCGTGCCCAATTTGTCTGATGTATTGTTCACTTATTGCTGTGTGCTTTCACTATAGGTACTAACTATGTTTTTGACTTGTAAAAGAGCCCTTGAGTGAGGCCTACTTACAGAATAAATGTTTGATGTTTGATGAGACACAAAAAGACACAAACAGGAATCAAAGAGACATTTTAACAATTAGCATTAATAATATTAGTACGGATTAGCTCAGTCTCTGTTTTCTTACAATACAATACAAATACTCTTTATTGCCTATCTCACACAAATGCATCAGTTACACACAGTATCAAAACAGTTACATGTACGTGTAAACAATGACTCGTGAAATTACACAATGCAACTAATTAAGCTATTTGCTAATTTATCACTCTAAAGCTTAGTATTAGTATGTCGCGTCGAGACAAACTGTCTGTTATTAGTGAACAGTTAATAAATAGAAACAAGATGAATGAAGGCTAACCCTGTCAGGCTCTAGTTAATTTCATCTGGAGACTGTCGCCGCATCTCTAAACAGGAATAATACAACAGTAGGCTAATAATCTATATCTAATCTATCGTTATGCTAATATAAACATAAAATTTTACGCCATTATAGTGGCTGATTATAAAGAACTTTTGAACGTTTGATTCGTCATAGAATTTATTAATAACACTTTCATATGATAAATTATTTGTATTTATTTGTAAGGCGTACTTTTAGTCCTCTCCGGCGCAACGATCTCAAGTGCGATGGATTTTACGTCATTGATCCCATTACTGACTTGATTGATCCCATTACTTGACTGATCAATTGACTGAAGCATCTCCATTAGCGGACGTCGTCGGGTCATCCTATGGTATACCCTGATAACTCTTCCCCATATTCCGTTCTCTTTCTATGACCGAAACATCAAAGCAAATCCAAGACTTGTCTGTTATGCATATATTTGTCGGTAAGGACTTGTCTATTATTCATATACACATCGGTAAGTTAGATAAACCGCTTAGGTGAGTGCTCGCTTGGAAGCGGGGCGAGCGAGG
Organism: Epiblema foenella; assembly: GCA_963556455.1. Lineage (NCBI taxonomy): Eukaryota > Metazoa > Arthropoda > Insecta > Lepidoptera > Tortricidae > Epiblema > Epiblema foenella. Next base: position 6,188,776 of record OY747113.1, on the reverse strand, counting down.
CAGCGGCGTCAACGACTTTTGCTTAACGTTTTATATACACTGGTGACACTGCAAACCCTTTTTTTATACCACGCCGGTGGCAAATAAGCGTACGGTCCACCTGATGGTGAGCGGCCACCGCAGCCTATAGACGCCTGAAACTCCAAAGGAGTCACATACGCATTGCCGACATTTATAAAATTTGAGGATGCATTGTGTTGACAGCAGAAGGGACTTTAGGTCCCTCGGTTTCAACACAGTGCATCCTCGGGAGCTCTGGCAACCCTTTTTCACACACACGCGGAGGCGGCACTCAGGCCCGAACACTTAGGACAACGCCATCCAATGAAACTATGTAAGTTACGGTACACACTTAGGTGAAACTTACTTAGGTGACAAAGTCTAAACCTTATTTCAACAAGGTACCTAAATCACAAAATTTTAGTTACAAAGTATTGATACAGCTTACGCTACACTGACGCTGCTAAAATAAGGTACCTGCATACGTAACAACGTGATTGTGGTCAAATTAGGCGCCATGATCCATTGCGATTTCTAGGGTCACTCAAATTTTCTTTGTTGTTATTCCGCCCCGTCAACGTGGAGACAACAGTAACTGAGTTTCTTAGAAAAATGTTTGTAATATGGAATTCAAGCATGCTGCAGAAATGCCCTATATCCAAATGGATTTATACTTATCGCTAAAACTCATGTTTGGTAGATTTAAACCATATAAAATCACAGTTTTAATGAGTGACTCAAGAGACGTAACCATGGTAACGAGCAACAAAAAATAGTTAATCCACCCTCTAATGTATTTCGGTGTACCTACTGTATATTTGATAACTATACCATGTCGCCACAGTGCTTCGTCCCTCGTCCGTTTGATAAATTGACGTCCCAAAACTGTGACGTATTAATATTAACCTAAACATCCTGTTAGCTTGAGCCTCTTTCTGATACTACCAATAAAGACGTTGCGCGCTTGACAGATCGCGGAACTCGAGCTCTTCTGGAAGTCAGTGTATTCATCTCGTGTCTGTGGCTACGTCTCAGGAGGTCAATTATCGGTGTGGTTTCGCATCACAATGTGATTTCAGTGTGTTGCGAGCACTTGCTTGCACGTACACAGAGTTAATATGTCGGTACAAATGCGCGGCACTCATTGAAATCACATAGATCTACAAAAAATACCCAATCAATTTCATAAATTTAGAGTGCGATTCGATAAACGATCAATTGTGAGGTAAGCGGCTATATAACCAGTTACCTTTTAATTATTTAATTCGATTTGTTGGGGCTAGTTCGATTTGTGTAAGGTTGTCCTCCAATATTTATTTATTTATTTATTTATTTAAGTCATAGCAAGTTGTCAAACAGATAATGACAAGTTGTACGTACAGATCATTGGTTTTAAGTTCCTTCGCACGTTACAATTGAGACACTTGGCATTAGGTCAAAAAATGTGTAAGATTTGCCCGTCATAAAAAATCGAAGCCATTTTAATTCAATATCGGAGTCGCCCGGCGACGTGTTTTGCTATGAATAAGTATAAACACATGCCTATGACAGATAGATAAGCCAGCAAATCGGCCATTATGCATGACTAGATACGATCATGCCCGATTAAACACTATTAGGTCCTCACAATCGCTCGGGCATTATAGTTTCTAATCATGCCCAGTTGTGAAGTGAAACTATAATTATCGACGCTTCACATTCTAGTTTACTGCACGCAGTATGGGCCATATTATTATGAGTATAGGTCTATTTCCAATGACACATTTCTTTCATCTGACTATTATTAATATTAAATAAAAACTAAAAAATAACGTAGGTACTTAAAATGTTGCTGGTACCCTCGTAAGTCCCCGCGTACAAGAAATTCAAATCGAGTTTCGAACTCTAACAAAATTAACGAAGATTCCAAATTCAAATTCACAATAATCAATCTGGGACATACGAGAATACTCCTAGGGGAATTTCTCGGAAACTATTAAAAAACATTCGAGTAACTATTTACTAAATATTAAACGGTTCAAGTGACTTACCTAAAAACAGTAGTTGACCGAGTGAAACGAAGGTATCTGCTTCAGCTTCGACAAAAATGCTTTCGTATGTCCGGATTTCCGTTAGTTCTCGTCTACAGGTCGCAATTCTCAACCGATTCTCGTGAAATTTCGTGAGCAGTTTCGATAGTTATTTAGAATTTTTTTGTCGATTTCCAAAAAGATTTATTTTATCAATGATTTTGTAAGTTTCTGCGGGCGAATTTCGGTTTATTCTCCTCTACAGGTCGCATTTCTCAACCGATTCTCGTGAAATTTTGGGAGCAGGTTGGATAAATATACAGATTTTTTTTGTCGAATAAGTTTTTGGAAATTAGAAAAAATGATTTGTTCAACGGTTTTTCCTCTTCTACAGGTCGCATTTCTCAACCGCTTCTCATGAAATTTTATTAGCAGGTTTGATATTCATAATTGATCTTTTTTATTATGTCAGATTTTGGAATGATAAAAAAAAACTCACTCACGAGGTCTATAGCTCATAGAGCCACTACTAATAGTCGTACGAGAGATGTACGTAGTCCTACGACAGCAGCACTTAAGATTGTTTTTTGACACGCACTAATGTTTTTCTTACCAATTCAGCTTAACTCGGCTCCCACGCACCTCCGAGGTACAAATTTACGAGGACGCATCGCTGAACAGTAACACTCGTTGGCAAGTCGCGAGGTCTGTCTTGTCCCTGTCAGTGGTACACAAAACTCGACAACCTTAACTAGACGAAAGAGCTCGTGCTATGCGGTAGAGCGAGATAGCTTGATTTGAGTTCTCTAGCCATCAAACATCAGTTTAGTTAGTTAGAATATGTATTTTAAGTAAGTGCTATTATTTTATTCTGTGCTTTAATCCATTATTTACTTAAAAGGCTCAAAGCTGAATTGGGAATTAAAATGTGAACTGTGCATAGAGAAGCCTCCCAGTCATCTAAATGTTTAAAGGAAAATTAAAGGCCTTCCTTTGAAACTGTTTTTTTACTTATGTCAAGAAAATAAAAGTAAAAAATTGGTAATAAATCGAATTGTTCGAAGAATTTCATTCATAATAAAGAAGGTATCCAAATATCCACGAATTGAATTCTTTTTGAATTGTTGGCCCAAGATTCAAACAATACAAACTCTTGAGTTACCAATGGAAGTCTTAACACTTAGCAATTGAATATATAGCAAATCGATGCCGACCTACCTTTGTATATCCGAGCGTCTTGCAATTTGGCACGTATTTGAAGTTTTGACATATAAAAATTATTTAAGATACTAGCTACAATTACATCTTGTTTGTTAAGGTTGCCATATTTCGTATATATAAATTCAAACACAATCAGAACACTTAAGATTAGGTAGGTAGTCTAGTTCTAGCAAGATAACAATACATCAACATGTGGCAGTACGGGGTCGGTACGGTATCAGTAAGCTGTGCATACTTCATGATTGGCGTAGGATGTGTGGATGCGTAAGCGTTCTACCTACTGTGCAAATGTAATAGTGACATGTAAAGTAATAGTAGATAGCCAAGGGTTGAAAGCCACCCATTCCGAGGTATTTTGGCCAATACTTCGAGTCTGAAATAGGTGGTTTCGCACGAGTTAAAGACTCTGATTTTAATTATGAATGCGAGGAAACTAAAAAAATGCCAAAACATGCACATAATTTTCTGAATCAGCGAAAGAACCATTTTGACGCGAACTGTTGAGTGTAATATAACGTTAACAGCGTTTGTCTTCGGACCATTTTTATTTAAATTAAGTATAAATCGTACTTATGTTTGTACGCGTTACTGACTTTGTCCACAACAATGAACAATGACCCACTTTCAGAGTACGAGAAATGAAAAAGATATTGTTGCATATCGCCCAAAACACATTTCAACCCTAATAGATATATATTTAGTCCACGCTTACGACATAAATAGGGGCGTGGTGCTTTAACATCCGACATCGAAATATTAGATTAGGAAACCTGTTATAATTGCACATCATATTTATAAATGGCGTCATATTTTTTGTCGGATGTTCATTTGACGTCCCAGCTTTGAATGCGGTCGCCAATTTCAAGATGGTCGCTAGTCGCTATTTCAATCTCGCCAAGCCACTCCGAACCCGGATCGCAATCTCATCCGACCTCGTTTCATAGACGATTCACTGAAAATATCATATTTATTTGAATATTGCAGTTCAGTTTCGTCAGTGATTAACGATGTTTATTTAGGTTGTGAACCCTTTAAAATATTGCGAGAATGCATATAGCCATATTATGACCTACAATGAGATAAGTGCATAAGTGGCGATATCATAATTGTTCCATAAAAAAAAACCTTCCCTGGCGCGTTACAAGGCATGTCTCCAGTATTTTTAGAGTTACTCTCGCCATTATGTCTCTGTCTTCCAAAATGTAAATTACTGAATATAATTAATAAAGATGCGATACGTTACATTTTATAAATCGAATATCAGCCGGCTTTCATGGCAGACTCCATTCGATCAATTCGGCAGAAAGCAAAAGGCAATCCTTACTATGCCGATTCTGTTTCATACCTCTGTCATTCCGATTTTAAAAGACTAGGAATTACGGATATCCCTATGACGTGCCGAGATAACACATTATGTTATCTAAAATTCTGCTAATTGTTAGATGCTCTCAAGACGCGACAAACCTCCTCATCAATATCACACCTCAAATGCCCTGAAATCTACCCACAAACTATGTAATCGATAGCTTACTAATTATATTTGCAAAGCAATGCCCCAAGTATAAGCGTCGTCGGGATATGTAAATACAGAATTTACTTAACACCCGGTCGCTTAAAGCTTACTACGAGTATAAACCTAGCGCATTGCGTCACAAAATATTTAATTAAATACCCTGAATACATTTCCTTAATTTTTTCTTACCGGGCCCGGATTGTTCACGACTTTTGAGTGATCATTTTTGATGTTAACTATGTTAACAGCTGGAGTCAACAAGAAGTTTGAAGCGCACTCTGATTTTCTTAACTTTCTAAGTGAAAGGGTTTCGTTCGGGCTGGTAAGGACATCAATTAACTTTAACAATGAGAATCACCGCCAGTTTGTTTGTATGTGCACGCCTATGAAAGACAAGGTTACGCTCGGTAGTAAACTTGTTATTTTATATTTGATCCTTATTTTTTTAGCCTAAATTTTATTTTTATAGGTATAGACGTATATTTTTTGTTCTAGTTTTAGATTAAGTTTTTATTGTTCTATTGTAAATATGTCAACATTTGTGTACTATAATAGATCCTTCTTACTTTTCTTATCTACTGATAGGTAAGTGTTTATTTATGTAACGAAACCGTGGTAAAAAAAATCTTAAATTGAACACCGTCTTACTACGAGTTAGATATTGTGTATATTATGCCTATACAATTTTACAGCATTACTGATTGTGCACTCGCCTTTATACATGATACGTTTTATGGAAACTTAGTCCTATTTGCCGATGCATAACACTGCCGAATACATTCATCGCACTATAATCTATCCGCAAGTATAAAGCAACTCAGATTGTTGTAGCCAGGTAGTATTTAGGTATTAGTACGTTGATGGGTAAACCGGAATCACTTCTTAATTGCAGGGCCTTTATGAGTTTTTCATAAATCACACGATCGATCGTCACTGAAATCGCGCATCACCGGTGGTCAATAGTTAACGGCTTATGTACATATAAGTTATGTTTTTATTACATGGATTTATAGTTAAGGAAATACCGTTTATGCGGGTTACTAGTGCAATCCAAAATTAAGCTTTTTGGCCCTTAACTTTTGATATGTCCACCGAAAAGACGCGAACCTAAATCTGACAATGACTCATTTTAAATTGCAATAGATCGTGCAAACTAGCGATAAAGCATAAAAGTCTCACTATGACTGGAAACCCCAGATCACTCTCACAGGATATGAAGTCTGAAAGGCTCCTTCTTACATTGAAAATATTTCTAAAAAATAATTGCTGAAACTTTAGACAAAAACACGATCTCTATCGCAAACTACAGAGTTCTTAGCGCGCGATTGATAGATATTGAAAATGCGATATCTCAAACAGATGTCTAGATTAAGTTCTTTGTAAATACGTATTAGATTTGGCTCTTATAAAGTTCTCTATTATTATGAATGGTGTAACCCGAATCCAAAATTTTATTTCATTTACATACTTCACCAGTTATTTAAGCTTATCGGATAAATACAGTCATGTCCGTGAAGTTAGCATATCAAGTTCCAGCAGATCAAAAAAATAATAATTGGAGTTCTATTCGCATGCAGCATAGTTCTATAGTTCCTGATACGTTTTTAAATACTACGTTAAAATACTTCATGGAAAATACGGCAACAATCCATGTGCCTCTTTCTCCGCATATATTTCATAAATATATTTATGTTATATGTATACAAACGTGTTATCGATAATCCAACTGAATATTGTTATTTACCTTATGGGACAAAGCACGAAAATAGGACTCCTACTTCGGTCTCTCAAGGTAGGTAAATGAAATCCTTTCCAAACTTGTTGTGTAAATAATATTGTCAGGCTAGCAAATATGTAGGCTAAACAGTATTTGCAGGGTGTTTATTGACAGAGAAGCTTCTTCTGAAATTCTTTAGAGGAGCCGTAAGTTGACCTTTGAAGAATTGTTTGCACGTCACATTGTTTAAGTAGTAAACTAGACATTGTTTGTAACATTAACTAAACATTACTTTCTGCGCTAGAATGTTTGAGTTATTTCGAACACGAGTGCCTGAAAGTGATGTGATATACATAAATCCCCGTCAGCTTACAAGAAGAAAAGTCTGGAAATATATGAGCTTAAGTTTGAACAAAATGGATTGTGTTTTGCTGAGAGAATCTAATACATTCTGTTCTTCTGTATTCTACTTTCTATCGTTAATACAAAACTTTTTATTTTACTCCAATTTTGTAATTAATATTATTATGATATCGCTTATGAATCTTTCTTGGTTTTCACTATCACTACATAGTATAAAACAAAGTCGCTTTCTCTGCCCCTATATCCCTATGATGCTTAAATCTTTAAAACTACGCAACGGATTTTGATGCAGTTTTTTTAATAGAATGATTGAAGAGGAAGGTTTATATGTATAATAACATCCATTAAATAGTGCACCCGTGCGAAGCCGGGGCGGGTCGCTAGTTTTAAATAAAACATCCTTAATATTTTCTAACTACAACTAAGGGCAAACTAAAAGTTTCGCAATCGAAGACAAAAAATTACGGATTTTTTTTTAAAGCTCGACTTAGATTATTTAGTAAATACTTTCACATGCGTATGATGATTATTCATGTTATAGATATTATCAATTACAAAACGTACGTAACAATCATATCTGAAGGCCACATTTACTTATAAATCGAATAAGAGTTAGAAATGTTAACTTATTTTTTCGTACAAACAACGTCAGTTAATATGCCCTGTAAAGGCACGTTCGAAAAGTTACTTTTTTACCTATTGATGGACCAATATTGTAACGTACCTACCGAAGGCTTCACTGCGCAAGGCAAACAATACTCGATGTGCCCTAATATCATTGAAAGCCTGGGAATATTTATTTTTTCTTTAACATCGGCTGCTGAAATTGTATTTCTCCAGTGGGTATTCGCTTTTGATACGTTAACCCCTTCAAACAACATATCTACAGAGCTAACAGGTATTTGCAGTTCTTTTCAGAAAGACGAATATTAGTTACAATTTATATGATAAGTATAGAATTTCGAGATATATTATCGGAGAGATATTACGTACACATGAATTAGAATATATTATTTGAATAAGCTGCAGCTGGCAGTGTTTGATTCGTTTTACAATATTACTAGACAGATGTTTTGCGACAAGATATTTCTTATAAAATACCGTCTATAATTCCCACTTTGTAATCAGTTACAGTTATTTCATATCAATGTTACGTAAATCTGTAGGTAATTACTAATAATACATTGAGGTAAGGTTCGTGAGTTTGATTTTTCCCCCGTAATAGAATATAATCTTCTGGATAGATACAGGCTTATATTTATCCTACGGTGTGTGTGACTTAAACGTTATCTGAATAGCATTTTTCACGATACGCTTAGATTACGGAAGGTGCATGTTAGGTAAATTGAAACGTAAACAATGACCTAAAAAGTATACATACTTTTTTTGAGACTTAAATTACTAAATACGATACTCGCTGCTGAAATCTCGCGATAAAGTAATTAAAGCAAAGAATTACTCAACAAATTGTCCCATCATTCATTCTCTTGAGTTCACTCCCATATAAGTGTCATCTAATTGAAAAGTTGGAGGCCCTTAAAACTTTTTATGTCTGAATAAGTAGCGAGAAAGGGCTGAATATAACTTTGAAGAGAAAAACTGTGGGCAAAGTTTTAAGGAATCTTTAAAATGCAAGTTGAACAACGAGTGGAAAATACTGTTAGCCTTGAATTTTCAGGCGTTTAGGCAACTTCAAGAATTGCAGATTAAGGATTGGTTATTTTAAAACATATGTATTCGGATGTTTAATCTTGAAATAAATAGTTTAAGTACAGAATATCGGCTTGTCAACATTAAGTTAGGTTAGCTTAGGGCGTTAGTTATATTAACTTGGGGCGCTATGTCAGGTAACCTCCTCGAGTATCTGGGCTCTACCAATTCCTCTTGATGCGGTTGATCCGCGGGAAAGGAAAGAGCCCAGGGCGGTGCACCCTGGAGGCAAAGGCAAGTGATCTTTTAGTAAGACCCTAAGTGACAGCCTGGCGATGCTACCAATAACCTGACACGAGGCGGATGGGGGTCCCGAGGGGCGGCGTGATGAACAGGCCATGCCATATGCCTGTATAAATAACTACGGACCCATAACCGTGACTGGGGCAGAGGGCCTTATAGTATGGAGCAGGGGCTGTTACCGTCAGGCCGGGCAGGGGCCGGGTGGTGGGTGCGAGGAAGAAAACTTCTATAAAAAATTACAAAGGATCTGAGGGGGTGAATCCGGGGTTTTTCACTCCTTCCCGGCGTGGAGGTCCTTGTTCAGTAAGTGTACGGTGTCGCCCTGCACGCTTGCTGATGGATGGGGGGGATTGCCTGAGAGGGAACAGCTTTGGCTGTTGCAGCAACCAGTGTTCGCGATGAAATGTTCGCCATCCGTGTTACCGCTGCTGACGGGCATACTCTGGTGGTTTTAGATGGTAGTCCGGGCGGTTTCTGGAAGCCCGTCATACCCGTCCTAGTTCCCCGGCTAGGCGAGATGCGTATAGGAATTTCCACAGGTAAAAAAAAGGTTATATTATATTTAACTTAAGTCACTAGACTTGCCCCTGCGGAGGTGGCGCAGTATCGATAAAATGTACTGACTAAGTACAGATTCCTTGCTAGTCTTGCAACGGGCCTATTTTGGACTTCGAAGTGCCTTACTACAAGTACACACCTGCGCCCGTTCTCGAAAATGGTCGTGCCACGCTCTATTGCGATCGATCTGTGATCACGGATAGGACTATTGTAGCCAATAAGCCTCATATTGTGCTGACAGATCAATCGAAAAGCCAGGCAGTGCTCGTTGACATCACCATCCCCCATGATGAGAACCTCGTGAAAGCCTCGAGTTGATTCAACGATCACTGACCCAGTGTCTTCGAACGGTCTAATAGCGAAGACTCTCGACCGTCACCTCAAGAGACTCTCGCTAGATGGCTCGATCAAGGATCAAATACAGAAGGCAGTACTAATCATCTGCGTAATATATTACCTAATATTAGTACAAGGCACAAACTTTGTGATAGTATAGAAGACATCGTTTATATTATAATAATCTAAAAGCTATTCCGCAACAGCAATACCTAAGTCACAAACCGCGTGCAAGTCATTAAGTCTAAGGTTAAATCTTGCCATTTATGCTTTCTATATTTCAGACGACAAAATTTACTGTATCTACTTAGTAAGTTACTACCTTTTGGTAATAATGTGTTTCATATAAACTTGGAGACCTAACGAAGCCTGTCTGAGTTGGACCTAAAGTTAGACAACGCGATATCATATAAGTAGTCTGAATACTGCCTGCACAGTTTCTAATTCACGTATCGTTGACTGTGAATAATGATTGTACGGGATTATGGGATGCTTCATTGTATTGTACCTCGCCAAGTGAATTAAATAGAGATACTGTACTTAATGCATTTCGTCAACTGTGAATAAGGATCACTTTAGTTATTCAGCGTTCACGTGATACCTGTTCTTATTTTACAGAAAAAAGCTGTTAGGTATGTTGACAAGGCAAAGCCGCTCGAACATTGCCGTCCCATTTTTGTGAACATGGAATACTGACAGTGATATCGCTTTACATACATTTAGTATGTATTTTTGTTCATAAAAATAAGTCTAGATTTACATGTAAAACTAACAATAGATATAGACCACTTAGATTAAGACTTAACTCTGACATTCAGCTACCTAAATCAAAAAATTATATACATTATGAAAGAAGTCTGGAATATAATGGAATTAAAATTTATAATTTCTTAAATAATGACATAAAACAATCGAATAATTTAAACGAATTTTGTAAAAAATTAAAATCAATTTTGCTTACTAGACCATTTTATAATTTAAATGAATATTTTGATAATTTGACATTTTAAACTGGCTTATTATTGTTATTTTTGCATGCCATATTGTGGCGGATCATACATTCATGACAATTATTATATCTCGCTGACATGTAATCTTAACACCCGTGTATGTTCTTGCAAAATAAATAATTTCATTTCATTTCATTCTTTAAGAAGGCAAACGTTATGTTGTCCAATATCGGGGGAATCTGGCGAGTTTAGAAACGCTCTTTTCTAAACGACATCGTCGGGTATATTCAGCAAAACTAATTAACTAAATGATGCCATCAAACCTGGATCAATTAAGACACAGAACCTATATTAGTTTACGTTTTTAGCTATACTTAATTTTGGTTATGGTTCTCTTGTAACAATATATAATGAAATGACAATGACGAAAATAAAACGTTTTAAAAACGCTGAATATTCGCCACAAAATTAATAAAAAAGTTAATACATCAGAAACAGACATACATAGACTCTACTTTCTGGAGTTCGATCCGTTATATTTTGGGATTAAATAAAGAGGCTATAATTTATATGAATACGATATCGCGGGTGGTTTTTATAAACGTATTATTTAATGTAGAAATATCGACTTACAGATACTGTTACAAAAGATGTTTATTATTCACAAATCATTTGGCCGGGAATGGGATGTGAAACAAATTATAAAGCTAATATTCTTCAAATTCATTCATTTCTGCAAGTTATTTAAACTCAAGGCTTTGTTTGCTTAAAAGTATTTTTAACCGACTTCAGAAAAAGGAGGAGGTTTTCAATTCGACTCTATGTTCTATTTTTTATTATTATTTTTTAATGTGTGTTACCTCAGAACTCCGTCATATATGAACCGATTTGAATTTTTTTTTGAAAGCATATGTGCTTCAAGGTTGGTCCCGTTGTTAACAGAATCTAGTTCTGATCATGGGATCCATGAGGAATTGGGGGAACACCTCAAAAATTCAAGGGAAACATATAGCGATTTTAGTATTTTTGGTCATAAATCAAACATTTTCATTCAAAAAGAAGCATTTGGTGAACAAGAACTTATGAAGAAGACCACGGATGGGCATCCAAAACTCCTCGTGTTTCATGGGTGGTATTAAGATATTTCGATCAAGATACGGAAGCAACTATGACGAAGTCAATTTAAATGGTCCTGAATCAACCTGATCTGGTAATTGAAGCCGGAAGGTAGGCAACGAAACTCTGTAATAAAAAAGTGTAGCTTGTTCGTGTTTGAACTTATTGGAATCGTTATAAGATTAACTCTGGTACCAAAAAATGTGAAATAAATATTCTTTTTTAACAATAAAATAAAACCGATTTCAAAAACGAATAAAAAGTAAAAAATAATTACCTTACTTCTAACATAAGACTTTACGCTTCTTATTGAACAATCTAGACGTACCTATTGTAATTTTTGTAGTCGGTGCCATTTCGTCACCTTTAGAAAATTTCTTAGGATGGCACCGGCCTCAAAAATAGTACGTCCTAGGTACGTCATTGCTCAATAAGAATTTTTAGTGTTTTTTGGAGTCTGTTTTATTTTTTTATTAAAAAAATTGTGGCAAAATATCTTAACGGTTTTCTAGCTACAGTAGGTTCCATGAACATTTATGAATAAGTCCAAAAGAATTTAAGCGCAACCTCTATAATCCCACTGGATAACTTGCAATAAAACTAAAAGTTGCAATTGTGCCGAATCGTTTTTACGTGACCAAGTCTTAAACTTAGACGCCAATGTTAGAACAGAGTTGCTACTCGGATCACGATAGTTACTCGTGTCACGTAAACTGGTATACGAGTATAGCCCGTAAACGTAATTTGCACCGATTCCTGGCTAATCTAACAATATGCCGATTCGGTACAGTATTACTGCTGTGTTTTCTGCAGGTATGTTCAGTGGCCGGACCCTTGCATTAAACATAAAATATTACACAAAAACCTACTAAAAATAACTTAAAAATTAATTGTTCAAAATGTTGTTTTAAACATTATCTCATCGAAACTCGATGAATTTTTATAAGATCTCATCCGAGTAAAATGTATTAGGGGATCAAAAAACTTAGGAACGAAATCCATCCCAAGTTTAGAAGCTCAAGCAAAACTTGAACCAATTTCCTGGAAGAACGTTTTGTTTATCATTTTTGTAACAAAAGTTTTAAAAGCTTTTAATACTTACATATTTAATTTAAAAGTGTCAGTTGTGATAACTGATGAGTCTTATGGCCATTATCATAAAATTCCGTCAAACTTGTTTTAACTAAAATGACGTTATATTTGACTTTCTAGTAATTATTACATTGTTATTTTAAATGTATGGACAAAAGGACAAGAATATCAGGCTGACAAATTGAAAATTATAGTTCCATTTTTACAAAACCGAAAACTGTCGAACAGGAAATATGCCATTTTGCATTTGCAGTATAATTTATTTATTTATTTAAACTTTGCTGCACAAAAAAAGTACAAATGGCAGACTTAATGCTTTAAAGAATTTTCTGCCAGTCAACCACCAGTACAGTAATTTATGTCAAAAAAAGTAAAATTGTTAATGTTAAACATTTTTAATACAGCTTTCGTGAAACACATGAAGATTATTTAATTATACACCGTGGGTGTCAATAACCCAGATTTTTGACGAGTGTACGAGTAAATATGTCGATACATGGGTCCAATTATGTTTCTTAATTAAATTACTTTTTCAGTGAAAATTAAATCATATTAATTGACCGCTTCTTTGTAAACAAAGCTTTACTTCAGAGAGTGAGCGAGTTTAATTAATCTCAAGTTGAGAAACAGAGAGCGAGCATTGTCATTTTAGTGACATCAATGTCAAACCATCAGCCAGTTATCAGTAAAGGTAAAAGTTTGCACTCTCGCGATTGAGACCAGAACAAAACTTTCGGTAGTGAAACATTTTTGTAGGATAGATACCAAACTTAATTAATTGAAACTGGCTAACAACCATGCAGTTAGTGCGTCTGCGTGTAAAAGTGGTAGGTTACGTCACGCCTTTAGGGTGTGTTAGAATTGAGATTTGTTTTAAATAATTATGTTTTTCTCTTTAATTATGTTTTTTTGGAGTACATGTTGTATAACTTTATATACTCTAATTAGGCTCTAAAATAGTTGGTTTAAATCTATTGGATTACTATCGCTCACGGTGTATATTTAAATCTGAAATTTAAACTCGTATTAATTACCGCCAGTGCAGAAATATTTACAACTCAAAAAGATTACTTTCATGGATACCTGTAGCACACTCATGTATAAAAATCCACCCATTTTCGTCCACATTCTGTGCCATAATTACGGCGAACAAAGAAAATGTCGATACGAGAATGCTTTCCAATTTGTCTTCGGCATTGTTGATTGTGACGGGCCAATTTCTTTCCTGAGTCGTGATCTGCTTTGTCATATTTTCGTCGCAGTCACTGCTTTATTAGCTGACTGATCAAAAATTAATAAGTCATGGGGGATGATAGCGATCACAATTTTTCTGGAAAACCGTTTAGTAATTGAACCATTTTCATTATATTTAATTAGCTTAGATAAGTTTATGCTAATATTAAGGCCAAAGCCTTGCTTCTTAACTCCTACAAAAAATATTATTGCTAAAGACATCAATGCTGCTGGTAATTAGTAATTTGCTTTCGTAATTAGATGTCCGGCTAGGTCGTATTACTCAACCGATTCTCGTGAAATTTTATGAGCATGTCCTATAATTAAAAGATTTCTTGTCGATACTGTTTTTATAATTTTATCAAAATGTATGTATTTTTCGTTCCGTAATTACGAGATCTACAAACCACAAAGCTTCGCTATTTTAAGTTTACGAGAAATATTCAGATCGGCCAAGTGATGGGACCGCGTCCGTAGTTGTCCACCCGTTACTTTATGCGGACTTAAAATTTGCAAACTTATATTTACTGTGTATTTGACTCAACTAACACCATCATCAAAGTAATTGCAGGCTTCGTACTAATTAAACAGAACCGCAAACTCGGCCGTTAAAACTAATACACAGCCTGCAACTGTCTCCTTCCCGTCCTCAACGATAATGTGCTAGGCCACTGACTTCTGAAATACTAGAAACTGTTATTATTATTATGTTATTTAGGTTATTATTCTCGTCTCGAAGCTCTGGATGTTAGCATTCGTAAAACTCGACCCAAGCCCTCCTATCTATATGCTTATAACTCAAGTGGAGAGCTCCACTGTTTCTCATGTTGCCGGAGTTTCAAAACCAAGTTTGGCTTTGCAAGTCACTCTCGCGCACATGCTCGCAATCAATAAGAAAATACCTAACATCGCATAGAATTAATTTGTCAGGATGTCGCCGTCGACGAAAATTGAAGGTTCGCATTCATCATTAACACTTGTCAATCTCCAGTACGGCAGAGGAAGGACCCTCATCATAGCATCATCAACGTATTAACTTAGTCAATCAGGTTGCGTGTTGGCCGCGCTGCATAACGGCGAAAGCTCCTAGGGGAGGTATTTCTCAAAACAAAGTTAAATCTAAATGGTACGAGGGCTGGGAGTACTGCCCTGATCGCCATTATCGTAGTTCTGCGCCCACAACTGCAGACTATTTCCAGTCGACTTTACTCGTGCATTGTATATTGATGAAACGGGCTTATTTCTAGTTTAAGCGTGAAGAGGTAACAGACAGACAGACAAACTTTCGTATTTGTAATATTAAGTATAGATTTATTTATTTAAACTTCAAACTTCTTTATTTGCATAGAATAATTAATTACATGGATGATAAAATACAATTACAGAATATATTCTGCTATAGGTATTACAAAAACAATACTAGCATGCAAATAATTAAAACTTATCTAAAAGAAATCTTTATCTCGTAATACTGTTTCTCTTGCAGCAATTTTATTAAACTATTTCGAAATCTATCGAAAGGCAATTGTTGGATGTTTAGCGGTAACTTATTAAATAGCTTAATGCTTAATCTTTATTGCACAACGGAAACCTTATCGTACAAAAGGCGAGGCGTCGTATTGATGTAAACTTACGATTTTGACTATTATTAGTAAGTAAACGGGCCTCCGGGTAAAGTTAGATTAATTATTACCTTTTGAGGTTTGATTGACGTTTCGGATGTATTAAAACATTGGTCGCGAGTTGATTGGCGAGGAAATCTGAAAAAGGTGAATATTTATTTGTACGTAATATTTGTAGTCACTTGAAACTCGATTACGGTCATACATGGTAAATAGCCCGTTTCAAATCGTAAATCTAATGTAAATGACCATGTAAGCTTGAAATCTTAAATTGTTTGTAAAATTCATTATTATTATCTTATTTTATTATTGTTAGTATTAGCACCTAATTTAAAGACATTACATACTTCGTATCATAATTAAAGCGACAGTATATTTTGTCACTTTAACCGTTATACAAAGTATGTACTCTTGGAAACATGCATCTCACAACAGTATCTCATAAATACATGGACAATCCAACCTGTCCGCTATCGATTGCAAGATGTGGCTAGTTTTAGTAATATTTTATACCATGTTTCCTACTTTTATTCAGCATAAATTTGCAATAATTATTCGAACAACAAAACGCGCTGTCTAAATGTAAAAAAAATAAAGTTCTAAACTCTGTCTCACCTCGGTCCATACATCACACTGTTAGTTATCTGTTTGCTCGACGTTGATGGATGCGGCTCTAAACAAACCAACTGAAAAGTAATTTGTTTCGAAACTCGCCGAGTATTTGCTAAATTAACACGTTTTGGGCACAAAAACAAGAAAATACCCTGTCATTGTTTCTGTTTTTATATAGGCTAGAAAAGTCAGGTTACCAACCTTCCTACAGTTTTGAGCTTGCTCTTTGCAACATAATCATGGTCGATCAATCATGTTCATGCCCGGGATACCGAAATTTCAGCAAAGGCTTGCTGTATCAGATTAATAGTAGACCAGGAAGTAAAAAACAGATGAAATATATTCTAAAATTGAGAGTTGTGGTACTTCATACTTAGGTACATATTTCTGTTTAGCCTGATGATTGCCGTATTTAATGTTTAAGATATTTTGATATTTACACTTGCTTCGTAACAGAATTCCAGCTCAAAATTATTAACAACAAGGATTTCAATCTTTATCTCTGAATACATTAAACACGTAGCTATCTAGCTCGATTCTACTTACATAGATTTGATTGAAGCGAAGTCCGCGTGGTCGTGTCGGAGGTTTCCTCTGGATTTTCCCCGGGTCTCTGTCCAAGCACGCACTCCTATCGCTTTATTGGGCCCGGTCTATAAAGCTACAATCAGGTTTTTAAAAACGTATCTATCTATACCGTATCCTCCTAAAGCATTTTTTTGGTTGTGCCTTACGTAGCCCCGGGGCACTGAAACCTAATTCCAAAATTTGGAAAAACGCTTTCTTAAAACTAATGTCTACGCCAAATGACCTTCCAACCCAGAAGGAAAACTAGACCGGTTTCCCCAAGATGTATTTTTTCACTGAAAACTTACTGTTAAATATTACATGATTTAAATTCGGTTTTACATGAAATACGTGGGTGAATAATTTACAATTAGCGGCAGTGGTGAAGTTTCAGCATTATCGTAACTTTGATCTCACCTCATTGAGCCCACATATAATATTAAATATCACGCCCTTGTTCGCTAACAATTAACTATTCGTGAGAAATTACATCTCAGATACAGTTGCACCAGTCTTGGGTAAATGCCCAGTTTACACAAGATACCGCAATCAAGTCTAATTTGAGCCTTATTTTGTCACGTCTATAGACGTTGTAAAAATGAACGGGGTACGTTGAGGATAAGCGCCGCCTGAATTATTCATCTCTTTCACATTTCCGTCGTGTTTGGGCATATCAACGTGTTTTCTGTGATACAATCTGTGTGTCCAAACAAGCGTGGAGGCAATCGAGCGAACCACATCGGAATGCGAAAAGAAATTAGGCAACCTAAGTACAGTCTACGAGCTCTAAATAAAGTATTTGGGTTGGGGAGAAATCGTTTACTTTGGCACAAGAATGTGTAAAGAGCAACCGAGAGAAATACTTTAGATTAACATTAAAACATGTCTGTAATCTACACCATTTTTTATTAAATACTATTTTGTGCTTTCCATTAGCTACCAAGCGAGCTAATACAAAATATCATGCTCAACCTTTTTCAATGGCAACATATTTAAACAACCGAATAATGCTAAGTTCAGAAATCTGCTAAGTAGAAAGCAATAGATTTTATAGTTCTAAATTGTCTTCTTCGCACCTTCATTGTACTTACCACGAACTAGAAAAATTAGATACAAAAATAGTAAAATATGTAACAATAACTATGTGTGAGATCATAACTGGATTTCTAAAAACACATTCGATTCATTAAATATACGCCATTTATTTGTATGAAACGCTGAACGTTCATTAATCGTAGTTCGTTGAAAAATAAACCCAATCTCGAATTTAAGAGTGAATAATTATTCCGCACGCCAATTTATGAAGGTGAGTTCATTTTACAGGAAGTAAACATCACTAACGACATTCTTACGCTTAACTGTTTTGGTTTGCGTAAACACTTACATTACACAAACGCTGCACACGTACTCTTTTTCGCAACTCATATTATTTTATTAAATTGTTAAACCATGATCAAAATATCAATTATTTGATAAAGAAATCAAATGCAAAAAAAACTTTGTATTTGTTTTCTGTATCAAATAATTGAAAATGTGATTGGACCGTGATTTCGTACGTGGCCTCAAACAGGAATCAAACCCGCACGTCTAGTTTGCCGGACCAGCGCCTTTACCGCTAGGCTACCCTAACCACTACGTCATCACAGCAAATCTTGCACACGTGTTTGTCGTAATTTTAGTACGTTTGTTCAATTTTGATATACTACTGATTTTTGATCAAAACAAGGATCTCACTGTAGTAATCCTATATATCATCTATGCGAGGAGGTCTGTGCCCAGCAGTGGAACGAATATAGGGTTATGAGTAATTACTTTTTTTATCTGACAAATCTGCATCTACCTACTTGAAAGTACTACTTCAAAAAGATGCATGGAAGATAGCCCACATTACTTATTAATTCTCATCTGAATATAATTTCAGAATACTTGAAGATGATTATTCTACAGAATTTGTTCTCAAATATTTGACTACATATTTATACGATAAAAATTAAGGGAAAAAAGACAGTTAGTATGAATATTGTTGTACAATCTGCCAAACAAATTTCACCAAAATTTCTCTTGCCAACTGTAGCGGTCAAAGCCTTAAATTTAAAGCCTAACCATAAAAATAAAATACGTTTCGTCTTTGCCAAACTAAATTATAGGTATGCGTAAAACGGTCACTCCCATTCTTATATAAATGCGAGCATGGCAGACAGTTCCCTATCGAAATTACAAAGACTAAAAATATAGTGAAACACAGAAACTGATAATGCCTTACTCTTTTAAGAATAAAGTGTACTGCAGAAAAAAGATAGACAGCAAAAGTTGGGAGTCTCAAAGGCGGTTACACCATTTATCTTCCGAGCAACGTTGTATTGTCTCTTGTTTTTTCATCATAACGAAACGACTGGTGTGAAATTCTGCTAATGGTCCCCTACAAACAGGGCGATGCCGGCGTGACTTGGACCATTTCCAGTTTGTGTTGGACATTGGCCAATTGAATCCTCTTGTTTTAATCCATATGCAATGACAATTGGGAATGGCTTGATTTCGATCAATCATTATTCGGTCCATGCTTAATAATTTTGGTCTTTATGTGTAGTTAATATTACAAGTATAATATTAACTAAGTTCCTGAAGTTAGAGTATATTCGAAGAAAGACTTATTGTTGTCTTTGGGATGTGTAAGAGGAAAAATAAGCCTACTTTTAGTTTTAAAATTTAAATTAATAAAAAAGTAAGTTCATTTTTTAAGGAAATAATCAACTATTCAGTCTCCATCTTAACCCGTTTAAGGATATTTTTGTTTTTAAAATATTTCTAAATAGTCATTCTAATACAAATAGAGGGTTAAGAAATATACATAGCAAAAATACTACATTTAACTTTAATGAAACTCAAAACAGAACAATTGAACATTCCAAACGGATGTTAGAAAGTTTGGTTTAGTTGTTGATGCCATTATTCCATTAAATTCATTGCTATGGCGCAAAAGGAGAAGTTAATTGGCTTAGCATTCCAGTGGTTTCTTGAAATATGGGGAAGTTGCCGTAGGAATTAACGAGGCTCGCCGGTCACGTTTGGGATTGTTGCTGGTTATTCGGCAACTGTTAACTACCGTGGATCAAAATTAGTTTCTCGCTCTATATTAATTTACCTACAGAGCGTTTGCCCTTAAAAATCACTTTTGACACTTGCGCAATGACAAAAACCGGCCAAGTGCGTGTCGGATCACGATTAATGAAGGTTTCTGTACCAACACCTACTAGTCCACCTTTAAAACCACTATCCAATACATTGAATCTAAAAAGGTCGTATCTTCATAGGGAACTCAAGTAATCTTCGAGTAAATCGACCTTGACATTCGGACGGACGGACAGACATGACGAAACTATAAGGGTTCCGTTTTCGACATTTAGGCTACGGAACCCTAAAAACACTAACTTTAGGTTCGCTTTTACCCAATTTATTAAGTTAGAGCTAAACAGTACTAGCTATCGTTAAAGACCGGAAAAATGCTCACAAATTACTTCCCGTCTCTCAAAGAAATCGGGTTTGGCCCAGCGAACAGAGGGTCAATGTAATACATACGTATTGCGATCAAATTTAATGTCAAAGTATTTAGAATATAATGGAACAGAATAAGCTTCAGTATATGGATATATTCGTAACAGAATATGATTAGACGTCAGCTAATATCTCGGATCAATTTCAAGTAACTTGGTTCCACAGGGCTACTCTATTCAGGCCAGCAACGCACTTGCGACTCCTCTGGTGTTGCAGGTGTTTATGGGCGACGGTAATTGCTTACCATCAGGCGATCCGTCTGCTCGTTTGCCCCCTATAACATAAAAAAACTACTCGTAACTATCATCGGTCTTGTTTTAGTCGTTCGGTGACACAGTACGCATCCACACAAGGACTCAGGATTGGGATGTCACGTGATTTTAAAAGATTTTAAACTTTTGGTATCTCATTAACAATTTAATTGTTCGAAAATTTTTGAGAACTATAAATATTATGTGAAAAATGTATCGTAGTAAGCTATTTTATTACTTAAAATTCGCTACCACTTCTAAACTATAAGTGACATTTTGATCGTTGACGCTGCTGTGAGAAAATAATAATAAATACTTCAATAATTTTTTTTATTGTTCACTTTTTGGAATAATGATCCATTTTGTGCGGCACTGCACTGTTGCAAGCGCCATTATCAAGGATTAACTGACGTGCTGCGAGTTTTAGTTGTGGTCTGGTCTACCCACACACCATAGCGATCTACCCTCTTCCTGGTTCGCTTTTTTCCCACAGTATCACCGTCACTACCACCGACTCAAAAATACAAATATACATGGTAAATAACCCGTTTCAAATCGTAAACTATAAGTGACATTTTGATCGTTGACGCTGCTGTGAGAAAATAATAATAAATACTTCAATAATTTTTTTTATTGTTCACTTTTTGGAATAATGATCCATTTTGGACAAAAACTTATTTCCATGCCAATTATTGGAGGTTCCCGCGCGCGGGCGAAGAGCACAGAGGGCCTACTCCGAACTTCGAATTCCGAACGTCGTATCGTGCCATCCCTTTCACTCATATGGTAGTATAACACGAGAGTGAGAGCGAGCGAACGAGAAAAATTTTTGAAGGCGATGTTCGCCTTTTTGCGCATATTTTAGTTATGCAATTGGGATGTGAAATGAATGTCTTAAATTGACCAGTGCAACCAGCTGAAGAAAGAATAAAGCACTGACGCCACTGACATCGCTTCTTTGCTGCGCCACAAACGCGAGTTTAAATAGAGGAAGTAATGCAATAGTTCGTAATATTCGGTCGGCGTCTAGGGTACCTTGCTGCACCTTACTCCTTTGTATTACGGCGGAAAATCCACTTTACAATGGCAGAATATCGTTTTGAGCTACCTCAGGGAAAAAGGAGCGATTGCAGTTGGTCTTGTAATGAAAATTAAACTTCTATATATTTCCATTCTTTTTATACAAACGCCTTAAGGGAGGCGTCCCTTAAGGCGTTTGTATAAAAAGAATAGTTTACGTTAGCAGCGGTACTGCTAAATACGAAGGAACGGTTGATGAATTTGGAACTGGGTAGTGATTGCACCTATAGCTCAGTTGGCTAGAGCGACTGGCCGCGAGTGCCGGGAGGTCGCAGGTTCGAATCCTGCTCGGTGCCTAAATTTTTCAATTTTTCCTTCATTCTAAATTTTTCTATATTTTTTTATATTGAGCTGATTCTCTAGTATTGGTTTCGTGTGTCATTTGCAAGCATTTTCTAAACTGCTTCTAAAATTTGGTTTCAATTTTATTGTTATCAGTTAAACAGTTATTAAATCTAAAAAGATTTATTAAGGTATCAGAATCACTGCACCCCTTCAACTACATCTGCACGATAACATCCATAAGGTGGGTAATAGGAGCATATGTAGGACTCTGGTCACCAAGACTAGGGCATGACGGCATGGTCCTCAGCATTGAGGAAACTACTTTATATCATTATTTCTATTTTCCATTATTATTATTTGCCGTCATGCGCATGCGAGCCGCCTCGCTACTTAGCAGGGTGAGGGCCAGCGCCAACAGCATCCTAGCAATGTTTGCAGACAGGTGGGATGGCGCTTACTTAAACCACTGCACCGCGCTCCATAGCATGGTTAAGTACTAACATTAGGTGTAAGATATGTTATATAATCTACTAACATCGACATGTAATTATTATTTATTTTTAGTTTAGGTATTTATATATGTACATTTTTTGAATTTAACATTTTAATTTTAGTTGTGAATTTATTTTTGTGAATTTATTTTTATGTCAATTAATTTAATTTGTATAAATTTGTATGATCCTAGTTGGTCGAAATAAATGATTATTATTATTATTATTATTACTCAAATTGACATTAATATGACCTTTCTTCCCTGTTTATAATTGATATTATTATTTTCATTAACTGTAGCTAGATGTTTTGTATATGTGCTGCAAATTGTAATCTATTGCCCATTGTTAATTATTATTTTGTTAAACGATCACGATATGATTAGTAGTATAAACAAACGTGTTGTATTATATGAAACTTGTATGGTGAGATAAAATAAACTAAACTAAACTAAAACTAAACTACTGATGATTATGACGAAGGGTCCCGTTATGAATTTGGGGTCACGAAATCATCAGACCTTCATCATAACGTGCGTTAAATGTATACCGGCAATTAATACCGGTAATAATTGTAACAAGGCGAGCCCGTTTGAGATGACAGATTAATTATAATTTTAATTTAATAACTTCGCTGTGTTTGATACACTCCCTTTTATTGTTTGAGTTATCCGAAAATTCAAAAAGGTTACGCAAACATATCAAAACATTTGAGTTTTTGTTCAACTCATTTTCCGGCGGCTAACGCAATTGTGAAACAGTGATTGATGTGAAGAAACATTTGTGTTATTTTTTTTAATTTATGCCGCGCACTCACTGTATTTTACTTTATTCTGCATTTTCGTTGTAATAATATTGTTAGTTTGTTTTTATGCGAGCGCTGCCCGCCGTAGTTTCACGGATGGTTCCAACGGAAGGGTTACTGGTTACCATTCCAGCTACATGCTGAGTTGGGACCACTTCATGACATATTTTGTTATTCATTTATTTATATTTATATATTATTATAAAAATGTACAATTTTACAATTAGTGTCTGTCCCACAAAACCGTTTACACAGTTTGACTGTGGGATCGGAGTCTCTTCGGTAACTAAATTCACAAACATGACTAATTATTACTATGTGCTTCCTATCACTATTTACTAGTGTCTATTATGCTACTTAAGAAATAATTAAATAATTTTCTTTTGTATGTTGCTCTATTGGCCTCCAGTCTGATATCTGTTGGCACGCAGTTTAAAATGAAGGGTATGCGTTTCCGCAGGCATCTATCGCCATAGTAGTTGGTTACCCTTGGTCTATCGTACTTGCCCGTTGTTTGTTGTTTTTAGGGTTCCGTACCGGAAGGGTCCAAACGGAACCCTATTGATGTCACTCACGCGTCCATCCGTCCGTCCGTCGTCTGTCACACAGCTTTTACAGCCAAACGGTTTAAGCTACAGCCTTAAAATTTCCACGGTATAAGCATATTAATAATAATATACTTTGTTGTGCACTATACAAAAGTACTATATTGTTGACCCAAAGCCATACAAATTGTCAAAACTTATTTTTAAATGTTCTTAAGGGGGTTTCCCGTCTAGCTAAAAGGGGGCGCGAAAAAAATTGTTGACTTACCCCATGGAGTGGCGTTTCCTTATTTAGAACTTGTTGATTCAATTACAGCATTCTAGTACTAACGCTTACTGAGAAAATCGGGGGACGAACGGATGGACATGGCGAAACTATAATGGTTCCTTGTTTACTACGGAACCCTAAAAAACACAAAACTTGCGGTTCCCAAGAAGTAGGGCGAGAGTTATATTGCTCGCGGGGCAATGATATGCCCGCCGCAGAGCGGTCGGAATGCACGAGTTACGCTCGTGCCTCGTGGAATTTCTTCGCCTCCGGTAGATATTTTAAGCATAAAAATGTCTTTGTTGCATTTCTTTAATTTCTTGTTTACGCAGTTTTTGCATGTTAGTGTTGGAAAATGTGGTCTTATTTATAGCGAAAAAGAATCTATCCTGGCACCTAGCAAAAATATATAATACTATTTTCTTTGAGTATATACATACAATGTATTTACTCTTTTGAGCGCTCGTTATATAGTTTTACTAGCGACCCACCCCGGCTTCGCACGGGTGCACTATTTAATGGATGTTATTATACATATAAACCTTTCTCTTCAATCACTCTATCTATTAAAAAAACCGCATCAAAATCCGTTTCGTGGTTTTAAAGATTTAAGCATACATAGGGAAATAGGGACAGAAAAAGCGACTTTGTTTTATACTATGTAGTGATAGTGAAGAACAAAATGACTAACTGGCTTCTGGACAAATGCTTTTATAGTATAAGAAAATATTTGAACCTCAATTGACATTGTAATTCATGAATTATTATTATTGCCATTTTATATTATTATTACAATTCTGTGTCTATTATTAATAGTATTATTATTTGATATCATTATTATAATTTTGACTACGTCGACATTGTTTCGTAAATTTTGCAAATTGTGTAGATATATTAAATTATTGATTAATTATGTCGCTCCTAAATAATGTTTGCACGCCTGCATGCAGGCTGAATGCACTGGACATATTTATTTTCAACACCTTATGTATTATCATGTATTCTGAGCAAATAAATTCCTTGAATCTTTGAACCGTGGCCCAGCGGTACCTGCGTACCACTTGCAGTATGCGAAGTTAAGCAAAGTCGGCCTAGGTCAGTCATTGGATGGGTGTCTGGGCGCTCCCGTACTTCGGAAGGTACGTTAAGCCGTAAATTCAGTGGGCAACTTGACTGTTAGAAGTTCTCAAGCCGCCCGAAGGCCTCTAACTTGGCTTAACGACCGCTACCATAGACAGTAGCCGGGATCAACAACCGCTTGACATGCCTTCCAAACCATGGGAGCCCTCAGTTAATAACCACTCAAAGCGGTCACTCAAAAAAAGATACTATGGCACTTCAATATTTTCTTCTGTATCCGAATACAGTCATGATCTTAGATCAATCATATGAATACAAATAAATGTGTATATAAATAAAATCGGGCACAACAAAAGAATGCTATTATTAGTGGCACTAGCTTTAATTAGGCTGAATATATATTTTAATACATACACATGCTTATATATATTCGCAGGTCAAATAAAACAATACTTCTTCTTGTATTCCAATTTAAACACACACACACACAGAGAGACACACGCGCACACACCCACACACACATACATACAAATACACACACGTTCCCGCGCGCACATATTTACACTATTCATTCATAAATGAGATGAGACACTTCGTTTCCGAACAATAGCGAGCAATGGATAATTTTTATTGTAGTTACCAGGGTCTGCCTGAAAACCAGCGTTGTAGTGAACTTGCCGCAACATTAAGCTGAGACAAGCCCCTTTTTAGCATCACATAATTATGTCCGTATGATTATTTTATGTTAACAAGTTAAGTTTAATTTTAACTAAATATCTCTCAAACTTATATAAACAATACATACATCCTAATAAGGAAAATCATAAATAAAGATATACATAGCCATATAACATTCACTAAAATATCTGAAGTACAAAAAAGACTGACGCGCCAAGCTAATAATATACTCCTCCGACCACCTAGAACATTATATGGGAAAAAGAATATAATATACGAAGGAGCTGAGCTATACAACAAACTGCCAAAAGATGTCAAAGATGCCAAATCAATGTTAGTTTTCAAACAAGCACTAAAACAACATGTATTAAATAATAGGTAGACCATCTGCTTGTTTGTTACATAATATTAATAATTCGATGTCCATAAAATATATATTTTAAGGCTATTCCATATTTTCCGATAATATTCACATATAATTTGCATAATGCGTTTCACTTATAATAAAAATATACAGTTAAATATAATTTGCTGGTCGAGTTAAACTACGCATATATGTACCTTATAATTAATTAGTGGTCACACAGATAGTTCGGTTTAACTGGCCTCTACGCACAGCATTACATTGTTGCATTGCGCTTGTTGTTGCCGAGCGTCTTTGTATAAGTCGTTAACCGATTCTTTGGCATGCTACCCTCTCCTATTTAGATTTAAGCAAAAATAATTTATTTAGTTTTCTCAGTAAGTGATTTATGTAAATCTTATGAGAAATAAATGTTTTAAACCATAAACCATATTTGTACATGTAACTACTACTGTTAAGTCATGCCTTGTGATGTTAAATAAAATATTTCTATGTCTATAGGTCTATTGTTTATTTTTTTCGTCGGTCGAGGGTGGGTTTAAAACGCATATCGGCAAAAATATAGATCGACGCTTTAAATAATGTTCAAATAAATCATAAACATATCTAAGAATGCTACCATAATTAAATGTTTTTTCACTTCTCATGCTCGAAAAGTGTGTCATATTAGACTTGTCAAGCGGGGCTAAAGTAGTACATTTAACCCCTAGGGAAAATATGAATACATATTTATGATTTACAAAACATTTGAATTTGACCAATCAAAATACTTCACCTATTAAATCCACCAATCACAGAACACTAATTTAACTCTTAAAAAAAATATTTGGTATTGAGTATTAACCAACCAGAATACAGCTTTACTAAAATCGACCAATCTGGAAACATAATTAATTTTTCTAAAGAGTCTAAAGATTAAGTTTGTAGTAGTCCCTATTTCACAATAATTAAAAAAGTGGTTAAATCGTTCGAGCAACACTTTGAAGCGCTCAATGGAAGGTCAGTTAGCTTTTTTCGCGCGTGAATGTTGCGCGCGAACCGCAGTGTCTATGTTTTGTGTGTTAAAGGAGTATAGAAAAAAAATCATGCTGCAAAGGTATATATCTTCGCCGTGGAATTTATTGTTAATTTTGGGTGGGCTAACCTTTGTTTATTTATTTTCTCGCAATCGAAGTGAAAAGTAGAGTGTATAACTCTGGTCTAAAAGCCATATTACCCCTCGAACTATTTTCCCTCACTTCGTTCGGGAAAATAACTATCTCGTGGTAATATGGCTCATTTTAGACCCTTGTCATACAATCTACTATTTTTTTATTAAAACAGATCTGTATAAAACACGACCTTAATGAGGTTAACATATTAAAGTGCTCGATTACCCCGTATTTTATCATAAAATACTATAAAAATAACCGCAATAAATTTTTCAGGTTCCCCGCAGAACCCAACGATAAATACTCAATAGACTTTTTGTTAAAACAACCTTTGAAAACTCCATTGTTTTTAATGGAATAATAATATCTTCAAGTTGAGATTAATATTCAATTTGTCGGAAGCTACAGTATTAATTGAAATTGAGATGTACACGGAAATGTTTTTAAGTGCTTCAGGGCCGCCTAATTAAGAAACTGCTTTAAAAAGTATTAAGAAAAACAAAGTACAATTTTTTTGTTTCGGGAAAAAATATAGCGCATAATTTGATTTTAACTGTGTTTTACCAATATTTCGTTTTTTTAAAGACCAGTTTACAAACAGATTCTCTCGTTGACGTAATTTTATCTCAATAGTTTTAGTAGACGACTCGTCCACCCATATGGAAACACAAAAACACACTACCTACGAAACACAAAAAGTATGTAATAACAGCGATGCATTATAGGTACTAAGTACCTTGGAAACCGACCTACTGCTTGCGTTGTTCATCTGTCTTTTTTGTTTGTTTGTTTGTGTGTGCACATCAATATCTTCAAAACGGATTGACCGATTTAGAAGCGGTTTTCGGCAATAGATTTATAATTTAGTCGGGACGAATTTTAGCTAGGTGTTACGATGATAACTTGCCAGGGGGCGCTGCAGTAAACATTTTTCACTTACATTTGAGTGCATTTTCTCCGGAACTGCTCAGCGAGCGCTTACAATTTCCATAGTATGTGGTGTGGAGTAAGTACATACACTTTAACTCTGAGGATCTGATGATGGAGCAGAAAAGCATAGTAGGGTACTGTGCAGAGGTACATAATCTTTTTGATTGTTATTCGTCCCTTTTGTTTATGTTGCATTAACAGACGTTGTACATAACCTTCTGAGGGTCTGATGATGGAGTAAAACCATAACACAGAGAACTTTGCGATGGCATATAGTAACTTATTCGTGTTTGGGCTATTTAGATTACGTATGCTGAGTAGCTTCTAGACCTGATCTGCTGAGGATCTGATGATATATATATATAATATATGGTAGTGAATTATGAGAAGGTGAATAGTTACTTTATTACTCTGTAGTCTTTTTTAAAACAGGTTCAAGGGATTGTAAACCTGAGTATAGGGTTTTAATTTTAACTCGATACCTCTTCGCGTTCCCAAGATAAAGGGTCTTGACAGCCAGACAGACAGATAACAAAGTGACCCTATAAGGTTTCCGTTGTCTCCTTTTGAGGCACGGAACCCTAAAAATACGTAAAAACACGCACTGTAAAAAAAGATCATCTTTACTGATTTCATGATTCGTTGTTTTGATATTCTCCGGTCTCTTCGTTTAAAGAATTAGAACGATTAACAGACCCGCGCAACGTGTTCCTCAACCATTCTAACTCTTTCAAAGCTATGATTTGATGCGGGTTGTTAAAAAATTTGCGCTGATCGAGATGAGTTATTACGATTCCGTCTAACGATCGAACCCGACTAAGTGCCACATAGGCTTGGTCTTTGGCGAATGTTTTCGGGCCCAAGTATATGACTGTCAACTGTTGTACCCTGTAATTTTTGTACAGTAACGGCCCAACTTAATATGAGTGGAATCATTACTCTTTCTATTTCGCCTGCACCTTTGTTGTCTTGAAATGTCACACTCATGGGAGCTATGCCTACCCAGCCATTTTCATTACGGTGGCTTCTGCCGATAAAATTGTCATCAAATTGGACAAATACTTTTTTTGGCAACTCCCCTTCTTCCAACTGCTCTCTTCTTAACCCTTTCCACTCAAAACCCCGAACTACACCCATGCTGCCATTCACTAGTCCTTCGCTGACCTTGATGTTCATTCTCAGCATTACTCGAGTACCTACGCCCAACTGTATTTCCGATACTAGGCCTCCTGTATTATTCAGGTCGACGGGAACACTAGCAAGCTGAGGTTTTTGCCCATAATTGTTGGGTTCTTGGGACTCACGTGCATTTATCAGGTATAATTTCGTTGTTAAGCTCGCAAAATCCGAAGTACCTACACAGATGTGGTTCTCCTTGAAAGTGTGCAGGTAATTTGAAACAGAAACTCCATTTTACAGGTGGTACCTGCATCAAATCACCGAAAATGAGCACATTTACTCCACCAAAAAGAGGATCATTGTTATTTAACTCTTGAAGCCTCAAGTGAATGCAGCATAGCATTTAATATGAAACCATGGAAATCTCATCTACAATTAACCAGCGTATTGTTTTCCATTTGCGTCTCATATCTTCTAAGCGCTGACCTGTTAATTGTCGATGAGTGGTCACTGAACCTTTTTCGACACCCAGTGATAATGCACTATGAAGTGTTCGTCCGTTCACGAGCCGAGCTGCTACTCCGGTAAGGGCAGTGACTTCAACGAAGTATGGCTGAAGTAAAACCGACAAAGTTGGCTTATAGCACCTTTTAATTTTGCTCAACGATTGCTCGTAAAATAAATGATTTGCCAGATCCTGCACCTCCTGTTATAAATAATTGCATGGCGTCATCATGTGGTTGTTCGTTCCTTATTTCATCATTGATTTTTGTAATAATAGTCTTCATCAAATGTTTTTATTCTACATTCATACTCGAAATCATTGCAGAAAATTCCAAATCGGATATTTCACGATTAACTGTGTCACCAACGTCGTTACCTTCTATTTCTATGTCTACTATATTTGGATCATAGCCTTCGATGATTGGGCCTACGTGATCGTTATTGGTCATTACATCAACATTCGGAGTGCATTCGTGTTGATTTTCCAGAGCTGACTTGGGCAATCACTTGCTGGAGCTCAACTTGTACATTTTGGAACTGTGCCACATCTCCGCCAGGCTGTAAAGGTCGTAGTAGGTTTCTTTTGGCCATAAAAGCATCTTCAGCACTTTCGTAACCATCCAGTAATGATTCTTCTTTTCTAAACGGGACATGGGAAACCAAGTAGCTGTAAAATTACCCTTCCCTATCAGCAGTTTGGGCATAGTATTTGGTTCTTAACACTGCGTCTCGGTGACGACGTTTCATGACAGTTCCATTCAAAAGTCGTATAGTTTGTTGTACATTCAACCTTGAGTCTCCAAAGACCTGTGCATCACCTTCGTCCTCATCTACTTCATGTTGATTGGATAAATAATCGTACTGTACGGCAAATTCAGCCAGACTCAAATGTTCGAGATTTCTGGGTCTTTGTTCGTAACGATCGAATATGTTGGAATGTACTTCGTTTGTATCTAAACGAAGCATGCGATAGCGTTCTTCTTTTCAACAAGTATTTAGAAACACAACTTTTCTTGTACTGTCATGCAGTTTTAAAAGACAGAGTCTGTACGCAGCTTCGCACGCTGAGACTTACCTGTGGTTGAGTATAGCCATTGACACTGCAAAAAGTTGACGTCCAATGTCACCCTGATGCTGCCGGACACGATTTACAGCGTCACGCACTGCTTGGCTAACGTCTTGGGTTTCGTGCTTGGCGGCGTATTTTGCGACATAGTATGTAACCGCAGTCACATTACCACATGGCTGAATATCCATATTCCCACCCCATAAAGTCAATAGTTGTGGATTGTAATTATTTACGCTGACTTCATTCAACTATCTCTTTAAGATTCAAAATCGTCCATTATTATTAATACATTCGTCAGGTCCGAGAATTTTGTCACTAACAGCGCGTGCAAATCCGAAGCGACAGTGACGGTCTTGGTGATTTTAGTAGCAGGTTTCAGAGTGCTGGTAAATTTGAAGACGCTGCACCAAGTCGTCCAGTTTCGTGTCACCTGTACCTAAGGAACATGATACAACTTTTTCTATTAAATCTAGACCCTGTGGTTTATTAAATGTAGGTGCATTTTGAATCCAGCAAAGCATGTGCAAATGAGGACTGCCACGATTTTGAAACTCAATTCGGTACCAAAAATCTTGCAACCTTCCGCCAAGAACTTCATCTTTAGATTTTAGGTGCCTAATTAGTGCATTTACCCGCAACATAAAGTGGCGGGACAGAGTAACGGGATGATCTTCTACGAGACGCTTTTTATCTTCGAAGGACAAATTTTCAGGTACTTCATCTTTTCGTCCGGCTGCGATCAAAAGAGCTGTTAGAATATCTGGCCGGTTGAAATCATTACAACTGAATGTAACAAACCATGTAGGAGGTCCCAGATTTCTTACCATTCCCAATAGGTCACTGCAAAGCACGTTGCCAGTAAGCATTGGAACCTCTTAAACTCAAGTTTAAGTGCAGATTTTCAACTAAACCTTCAGGTCTGCTATTTCCTTGACGCATTCTTAACACAACTCCGACATTTTGCTGTGCCCTATAGAACTCCATTACCGAGAGTGCGTAAAACAGATAATCATTTCGCTGAAACCTTGAATCTTCACCCATTATTTTTGCTTGGCAATAATCCAACGACGTAATGTGGCGTTCCCTATTTTCATGAAGTCCATTTCGCCCCTTTGGAAATAAAAAGAACCAACTCAATCCTTCAGCTCTTTTTTCATTGTTCATCTGTAATGGTGGAGCGGTTTTCCGTCTCAAATTATGCAGCGGTACATTGGTAGAATCGTTTTCAATCACAGTGCCAACTTGAGGAATTGGCTTGTCTACTGTGCGCAGAACGGACGTTGTTAAAATAACTTCATCATCACTGCGTTGTATTCCAGCATTATCGTTATTATTTGGGAGTGAGAGATCCCTATGCAGCGAGTGTTGTTCAGTCAAATTCTGCAAATTTACCGATACACCCGTTAATGTATATTAATTGTCAAGAATACTAGAACCGGATTTAGATATAACAGATTTAACCAATGAATATAGCGTTCCTTTCAGAATTGGATAAGAAAAATGAATTTCCTTTTTTGAATATTGCAATTGAAATACCGTTACATGTTAAAATGCCTGACTCGTATTAAAAAAAAAACTGTCTCATACCGTTTTGAAGATTTGGAAATCCATCAGCAGAATTGTCGATAATAAGATGGCCACTAATAGTTTCTTCTTCCATTTCAATGTTCATCATGCATACATGAGAAAATGCTTCAAATTGCGTTTTTAATTCCTGAGGTCTGAGATATTCAATATTATGCTTGTTTATGTCAGGCGCATGACGAGCATTTATGCTATCTTTATATAGGCTATCGCCCACTATTAAAATGGTATCAATGACACAAGCGTTCTTCAAATCTAAATCAGTGACTTTACTAGTAGCTATGGACACAGCTGCTGCTGCAGTACATTGTTTGCCACTACTTACTTACCTAAATTTTGGATGACCCTGATGAAATGATCCTCTCAGAATTTCGCGTCCATTTCCGATGTCTACAAAACAACTGTGACGGTTGTTATTGAACACATCGACGTCTGATCTCTTATTTTGAACGATTACATCGGGTGCTATCTGGCAAATATCGACGATATTATAATGCAGGTTAGAATAATCAATTTGTACATTTCTGTACAACTGATTATTTTGCTTGAGCCAATCTAAAGCTGTCCACAATTTTTGAATTTCAACGGAAAATTGACGTTGTCTCTGGACAGATTCGAGCTGTTCGCAAACGATGACAATCCGGGCTGAAGACATTCTCAGAGGTAGTTGTTCTGCTACTTCTTCCAAATCTTGACCAAACAAAACAGCTTGGCCATGGAAACCGTATTGCCCAAACCGTCCCCCGAGTTTAATTATTTTAAGAAACGGAATAACACGAGACAGTAGCCTTTTTTCCATATCAGACAGGCATGCAATTTCTTCAGGTATACTGTCTAAGTACATACTATTCCAATATGCTTGTGTCGGTGTTCTTCCACAGCGAACAATATTCGCACATGTGTTGCACATCAAATTTTGACTTTTCAATTCTGCAGGCAGGGCATTTGCTACCATTGACAACTGCGAATCAACGGATGTTGTTTGTATCTTATAGCATCGTTCTTACAAACGCTACAAATATTGTCAACATAATTAAAAATACTAACTTTGAATTGTCATAGTTTCTCTCTATGTTTTGGTTATATAACCGTTGTTGCTGTAGCCGTGCTTCTCGCCCACGAATGGTTTCATTGGAACGCCTAGCATTACGTAAAAGGTTGTTTCTCTCAACTCTTTCGTCGTGCTCTTCAGCACTCTCTTGACTTCGTAGTGTAGCCATGCGAGATGCGCTGCCAGCAATTCTCACTGAATGTTCCTCAGCGCTCTCCTGACTACGCAGTGAAGCCATGCGGGATGCGCTGGCAGGAATCCTCGCTTCATGCTCCTCGGCGCGCTCCTGACTTCGCAGTGAAGCCATGCGATATGCGCTGGCAGCAATCCTCGCTTCATGCTCCTCGGCGCTCTCCTGACTTCGCAGCGAAGCCATGCGAGATGCGCTGGCAGCAATCCTCGCTTCATGCTCCTCGGCGCTCTCCTGACTTCGCAGCGAAGCCATGCGAGATGCGCTGGCAGCAATCCTCACTTCATGCTCCTCGACGCTCTCCTGACTTCGCATTGAAGCCATGCGAGATGCGCTTCCAGCAATTCTCACTGAATGTTCCTCAGCGCTCTCCTTACTACGTAGTGAAGCCATGCGAGTTGAGCTGGCAGCAATCCTTGCTGCATGCTCCTTAGCACTCTCCTGACTACGCAGTGATGCCATACGGGAAGCATTAAGAGAATTCCTTCGTCTGCGCTCTTTGACGCTCTCCTGACGTCTTAATAAAGCCATACGACATGCATTTGCTAATCGCCTTCTTTTCTTTTTATTACCAATTCCACCAGTAATATTATTATTTTGCCGCTTCATTAATATGAGTATAGACATAATTGTCTATACTCATTTACGAATGTCCAGTACTATAATTAAGACATTTGCATTCAAATAGAACTACATTGAAATTAATATTAAATCTATCTATTTATTTTTAAGTAGGAAGCCGCAGATGTATGTGGCCTAGTTGTATTTTAACTAGACCACATATCAAAGCAAACTTGCATTAAATTGTTTGACGGCAGATAAAAACCACCTTTTTGATTTTTAATTCCCTAACATATGCAGACAGAACCACATTTTTTAATTCCGGGTCATTGTCAGTTGTAAAAACAAAAGTTGTCCACCCGGTGGTCAATAGTTAACGGCTTATATACATGTAATTTATGTTTTTATTATATGGATTTATAGTTACGGAAACATCGTTTACGCGGGTTACTAGACCAATCCAAAATTAAGCTTTTTGGCCCTTAACTTTTAATATGTCCACCGGAAAGACGCGAACCTAAATCTGACAATGACCCTTCCCTAAGATTGGCAGACAGATCCGCCTTTTTGTTTTTTTATAACAACGCAGTACGTTTTCAAAAATAGAAACGCAGGACCGCTAAAGGAAACCAGATAAACATATATTGCATACCGCGTGACCCGATGAAATCAGGAAAAATCTCATACGCGTGTTTCAGCGGCTAATATGGGATTTTGACCTAGTGTACAGCTCCATCTTTAAGGTAATGAGGAACTAACAGTACATACTGAGTATTTTGAGACATTTTACTCGACGTGTTTGTTAATAGTTATTAACTGTCATAGGTGGCATTAGTAGGCTTGACAAATTGGAATGAGTACGCAGTAGTTTTTGAGGTTTTATTTTATTAAATGTAAACAAAATAAACTGATAGCGTGTTTCTTGTAAATTATTTAGTTTATGTAAACAAACGAAACTGTTGCTGTTTTTTGTAAATAAAAAAGTGTATTAATTTTTCTAAATATTTTTAGTACATATTTAATAGAACAGATCGACTAGGGGGCTGCCATTGCTATGGTTGTTCCCAATATCGTTAATGTTAACGTTGTGTAAAGTAACACGACATAGTAAGTAAACATCAGTAAAGAGTTTGCATTAATTCATGTAATTGTCTTGTCTATGTCTGTGGCTTGTCAACTATTATGTCTGTTATTATTGATTTGTATTTTGGACTATCAATCTATAAAATGTTATCTCAATACAGCAATACAAAAGAAAACGAGTGTATAATTGTGTGGTGATGTTCAAGACCTTGTGGGGACTCAATTGTTTGTTGTTTATACAGTTATACTGTTACTTCTGGTTTCCTGCTTAAATTCTGTAAGAACTGCGGTCTGTCAAACCCACAAGAACCAATAGTGAAAAGAGTAATATTCGTTATATTAAAACTCGAGGTAGATTACAGTATACTTAAAATAATTTATACCAGAGTAACGAATCAAAATACTTCATTTCAGGGCAGGCAAGGCAGCCCCCGACGAATTTGTCTGAGTTTGTAACTGTACCTTGCAACCAATCAACCGTTTTTGAAAACTATTTTTATCTTTATATATTAACTGCCAATATGGTCGGGGGTTCATCAAATTATTTATTTCAATTCGTTAGATACACCGTCGTGGGTTTTTCAAAATTTTTAATTTTTATTTTACAAATAACTACCAACATTCAATTTCTTAATAGTTAATAACATAATATTTTATTTATTTTCATAATTAATGTTTATTTATATCTAAATTAGCTTTACTTATTTATTTACCTTATTGTTTTCTGAATAAAGCTTGTTTTTATCGTCAAGCCAAAATTTAAAATTGGGCAATATTAATTAAATTTATAAAACAATAATGATAACAACAACTTTTTTTATCCTTAATGGATGTCGTTTAAATATAAGTAGATAGAGCAAATAATATCATATTATAGCTCAACTAACCGGAAATGTGTCTATTTTGCAGAAGACCACAGCAATGATAATGCCACTGCCTACTTTGCGTATGTTACATTACAGCCTACAGGGTAGTGGTAGATGTGTAGTGTTTTATTCCTGGTAATAATTAAGACAGACTGGTACCGTCCCACCTCCAACGAACTACAGTAAAAGTGAATGCAGCGGTAGAAAACGCCAAAATATTAAAGCGTAATAAATATAAGAGCATCAGTAGACAGTAAATTTTTGTACCTTTTGGTGTCGAAACTCTTGGTACCCCATAGACCAAGTTTCCAAGAGTTTCCCAGGGCGCACAAGTTATTTACTGAAATCGTGTCTAGTTGACGTAACTGGTTACCGAAGAGCTGGCGATTTCCTCGCACAACGTATCAGCATTGCGATACAGCGAGTAAATGCCGCCAGCATCCTCGGTACAATGCCCCAAGGGCCTGTTTTAGATATAATTTAGTTTTAATATTATTTAAGGCATTGTTATTTAACTATTATTTCCGCTTACAAATCAATAAAGTTTGATTAACACCTCCAGAGCTCTCGGATATGCGCAGTGTTAAGAGTGAGAAGCCCTGTGAAGAAGAGGAGAGGGAGTACTCGTAGCGGCAGTTTATTCATAAATACACTGTTCAA
Organism: Epiblema foenella; assembly: GCA_963556455.1. Lineage (NCBI taxonomy): Eukaryota > Metazoa > Arthropoda > Insecta > Lepidoptera > Tortricidae > Epiblema > Epiblema foenella. The sequence continues at coordinate 6,151,747 of OY747113.1, read as the reverse complement.
GTTTTTTTTTATATACAACGCCGGTGGCAAACAAGCGTACGGTCCACCTGATGGTAAGCGGCCACCGCAGCCTATAGACGCCCGCAACTCCAAAGGAGTCACGTGCGCGTTGCCGACCCTTTATAAGATTTGAGGATGCACTGTGTTGACAGCAGAAGGAACAAAAGGTCCCTCGCTCTCAACACAGTGCATCCTCGGGAGCTCTGGCAACCTTGTTCACCTCCAGGAACACAACACTACGTACTTGTATAGTAACTAATGTTATTATGGCTGTGGTCTTCTGCAAGGCGGAGTTACTTCCCCAAGTTGGGCTGCTCCAAATTCGAGCAAGATGACATCTTGCTGTGCCCTACCTCTCTTACCATAGTACATATGAATACCTACTCCTCTGGAATTCTGTATTAAAAAGAGCTCTATTAAAGTGATTTACTAACATGTGTGTTTCACAAACCAACTTTAAACATTTTCACAGTGCGAAACAACTAAACAAAAAGTGAATAACGAAGGAAAAAGTTCTCATAGTTCAAACGGGAAGCCATAGCGACCCACAAAGCAATGAACGTGGTTATAATTTATGACGTAACCAGTGGCGATTTTCAGAGAACGCATTCTGGTAGTGTTGCAACACAAAGCACTGAATACTCCGATCAACTAGGGCGACGAACTTAACTTTCGAGTAATTTAATAGAAATCAGAAATTACGTAATGTTTTCGAGGGTGCTTAAAGTTGATCTAAAAGTCATATTTTGTACTGTAAAATGTAGATCTACCTAGTGTAAGTTTAACATGTTACGTAATCAACTAACTGAGCGCTGATTGCTGTGTACAATCCGAATACATCGCGATTTTAGAGTACGGGGCCAACTACTAGTACCTGACAGCCTGATTGATCGACAGGGATCGGATACCGGTATTTTTTCCATAGAAAAATACCGGTATTATTACGGCCACCGGTTCATTATTTCGTTTTTAATGGGACAATCTAATAATACGACTTTGTTACCTAAATACATGATTCAGCGCCCTACGTAAAGACCAAAAAATTATCCAAAATATGGGGTTAATTCAGGTTTTTTAAAAATACCGGAATCGGTCCCTGTTGATCGTAGGAGGTATCTGGAATTCGATTTTTATAGGTAGGTGATTACCTACCTATAAAATCCATGTTTTTTGGTATACACTAGTAAACTGAATTATAATCTCTAAGGTCGAATTATATCGCTCGACGTGTTTCAATGGCGTGAGTGGTACAATTCATTTGAATTTAATATTATTGAATATTTTCATATATATAACAGTAGCAAATAATCAAACGCGATTATAATAACACAGAGCATACACAGAAGCAAATAATGTTCGCATCTCGATAATCAATGTAGGAATCAAAACGGAATATTTCAAACGAAAATTTAAGTAAGACTTCACCACGGGAAAAATGTTAACTCTATACAAAAACGTCCTTCGTTCACTAGGATTTTCCGACACAAAAGCACTGAATTGCTTCGGGCAACAGACATTACTATTGTACCGCGAGCCCCACTAAACCCTTTAATCAATTGCGAAGACATCGACAATAAATGAATTGAGAAAAAACGTATAACCACAGGATACATAATAGACAAGAGCAATATGATCATGATGATGATGATGAGTTCTTGTTACCCCTAATTAGGGACATAAGGCTCAAAGAAGAGTTCTCCATTCGTCAAGGTCTTGCCACCCGAGGACAGGTTGAGCGCCTCTTTTTCAACCAAGAGCAATATAAAATAAAGGAAAGCTTCTTATCGAATTTCCGTAAAAAAGGACTAATTTTATTTGCTCCTGAGTGACGTTTTTACGTACTGAAGGTACGACGTTTGACAGTTTAAAACCTTAAATCATTCCATCCTAATGTTCTACCGTATATTACATGCTCTTTAGAAGGCACTTTGAGCCACTGACAGACATTTATTTGTCTATTAGGAGAGATGCGTTCATTTAAACTTGTTTTTCTCTTCTTCTTCTTCTGGAAGAGAAAAACTATTCGAACATTTGCGAATAAAGCAAACATTGGTTTTTAAAAGTAAGCAACCAAATTACAGGAGGTATATATTTTTTTCAGTGTTTTCGCTTTCAGTAACATTGTATTGCCCACGCGCACGTTTCCACGAACGTCAATTTACATGTCAAAACAAGCAGGTCGTATGGTGCAACAGGGGTCTTAATAGCGGTAATAATATTTGTTTTATAATAAGTATTTATTTTATTTTATTTTAGTCTTAGTGTAGTGGCATTTAGTTTTGTTGAATAAATTTAAATTACTAGTTTTATAAGCGCATGAAACATACTGAAATGCGATTGGCATGTGAAAGAGATGAACCGAATTTAGTTATGTAACATCGTCATTCGATATTCTGCTCTCATCTTAAGGAGATTCCTCGATTTTGTCAAACACGCCACCCGTGAAAGAGACTTATGTCTTTTGCGCACGATAAAATGAGATGCAATTATCTTCGGGAATGGCGTTTTAAGACAAATGTCGATAAATATCTGACTGCGTGATGGTTTATTATATTTCCTCTTGACAAGATTTAAATATGAATTACAAACCACCATATTAACTTAATTAGTATTAGGTAGTTTTTTGACATTCATAAGTGCATGTAACATGTCTAAATTGAAGAATAAATGATTTCATTTCATTTCATTTCATTGTGTCGTTTAATAATTCGTTGTTTTAGTAGGCTGAATAAAAAAAGGAAAATAAGGACAACTTTGAATTTGTTTTATCCAGATAAGGCAGTGTCGCTTCGGCTATTGTCAGAAAACAATCACATACATAGTCAAAAATCATATATCTGAAAATCAATCCTTTTTGCTTATTCGTCTGGCAAAACGGCGTTTCAAATTATGTGCTATTTTTATCTGCCTCTCGCCTTCACACTTTGCTTGCGCTCCTCAACGACACCAAAGAGACTTTAATGACTTTTATTTTAAAAAGTTTCCTGTTATGTAATACCTAAATTCACCTTAAGTACGATCGGCAACCAAATCATTTAATTACTCACAAAGGTAAAATGAGTATTCGAATTAGGTAGGCAGATGGAGTTTCGAATGAATTTGGTCGATTATTGGAAATCGCTCCCAGTCGGGCTGTCTGCCGATTTGTTTGCAAAGTTTTTAATTCCTGGTGGAGCGATGAATTAGCCACTGTCAGTCGAGGTCTACTGTATTTTAGTACAGCACCCATTTTGTAACTAGCGGTTTCATTACAAACTGCATCTGATTATTAATGAGTTGCATTTTCATACATTGGGCACACAAAAGTCACGGAAGAAATAATAATATCACTTACGTACACAAGATCCTCTCAACAGCAGTTATGCAGCCAAATGGTAAGGCGCGCGACTTTAAAAGAAGAAAAAATAAATGAAGAAGATGGAAAAAGAAAAAAGGGGAAGGGAAGAGATAAGTTCATAGGGATAAGTTCGCCTTTGTACTCTAATCTTATGTGACATGTATATTGTTTTAAGCCGTCGTCTGCCAGCAAAAAAAAATCCATAACATTCTTTTGTAATGAGCCCTGGGACCCCAAGGGCTAGTAGACGACGGGTCTGTTATTGTGTACAGTAAAGTGCTTACATATACATACTATCAATCTGGTGGTCGCGGGTTCGAACCTTGGCTGGTTACTACTGGATTTTATTAGATTAAACTTATACTGTATGAAATATCATTTCATATTTAACACTGGCTTTTCGGTGAAGGAAACCGAGCTAATCCCAACTAGGTCTAATTTCCCTTTTTGATTCGAAGGTCAGATGGCAGTCGGCTTCGTTAGTTTCTACGCCAAATCTTCGGATTAGGTGTCAGAGGGGCTATTCCGAACATCGAAATCCGAACTTCGTGTCGCGCCGTCCCTTTCGCTCATATAGTGTATAACACGAGGGTAATATTTTATAATACGCACTGCTAAGGTTTGGAATTCCTTGCCGGCGGCTGTATTTCCGAGTTCATATAACCCAGACCTTTTTAAGAGGACTTATAATTTTTAAAATGTTTTGATTTCAAATTATAACAGAAGTATTGATAATATCCATGAAGTAATTAAAGGATACGATGATTTTACTAACGTTATAGATAATAACATGACCCTTTTTTTTATCGTGTATGTATTAAACCCATTTAAACACATCTTTTAAATTTCAGATATTTCAGTTTTCATTTTTCTTTAAACTGAAGAGTTTACTTCAAGTTTTAAACGTAAAATGTATATATTATAAAATACAATTCCGGAGGAATTTACCAATTTAGATAAAATTCAAATTATATTTCTAATGGTAAATACTGATAGCGTCTTATGTGACGTCACACAGTCCGTGAAATATAATTAACTTTATGTAAAAAATAGTAAATTTTATGTGATAATAAAATTATACTTGGGTTAATCTTGTAAACACAACTTACCTGCTCTCATTTCAGGGGGAAACGTTATTTAAATAAAATAAGCTCGGCTAACGTTATTTGCGGGCGTCCCGAAGAAAATCTGGTTTAAGCACTTAAGCAATTACTACAGCCAGAATTTTTAATATCCTCATTATGACCAAGAAGCCTCCTGAGATTATTAAGGGAAATTAGAAGATTAAATGTGCTGCACAAGGTACCGTCAACCGGGGTTACTTTCAAATTGAGGGGCGACTTTAAAAATCCAGTTTTTATGCCGTGTTTAACATTTTATTTTCCTAACATGAGGTCAGTAAAATACGTTGGTAAATATCCCAACTATTTACTATACTGAATCAGACCAGAAATACTTGGTTATGATTATATAAGTGTTCTATAACTATCAAAGTGGCCCCTTTTTTCTCAAAGTCACCCCAGTTTACGGTACACTTTATTATTATGATAATAAATTGTTACAAAGTTACTTTCAGTTACAGGTACTTTAATATTTATAATAGTTGAAGTAACTTCGAACCCGGGACCTCCAGCTTCGTAAGCAGAGTCACTATCAACTAGGCTAAATTGGTCTTCAAAATGTTATTAATACTGACTTTATATTAAAGTGTGTGACTGTATGTGTCGAATTCTTACGGAGATAATATCTCTGTGCAATAAACTTACTCGTTGTTCGGTTTATAAGTTTTAATTAGTACACTTACATTGCCAGAATCTTGGTTAAATTAGATAAAACGAGTGTCTGCGTGTCGTCATTCTCCAGTTGTCTTTTATGCCACCAGAGGCGCGACGATCGACGGATCTTGATAAGCGGTGCCCGTAGAGCGCGCGAAAGTTACAAACATCTGTCATTATTTCCTGAAGTACTAAAAAAACTTACAATATTTGAACGTGTCGCAGAGAGGAACAAATTTTGTATGTAACAACCACAATCAGAACAACGGAAAAGACAAAAATGGATGTCAAAATACAGCATAACTCGTCCCATACTGATTGATCGTGTCATCATCCTTACTACTATGGGGGAATAAGGGAAGACCATATGGAGGCGCCGGCCTGGGCGCTCGGGTCCTCCAATGTCCAATGCATGTAGGTTGCGTGTTCAATCCTTTCGTCGGTTTCGAATAAAATGCCGGGTAGGAAAAAATAGGTATATTTGTTTTTGTCACTGAGTTATAAAATATAAGAAATCTCAGAACTAGCTGCGACCGAAAATCCAATTCAATGACAATTCCTTTTGACTAGACAGGACATTATTTTTTCTGTCTAAACCTCACCAGCCTGTGGTGCAACAGTGCGGCCACACTACCATTGTTTGGAAGAACCAGTAATTTTCGGTTGGTACAGTTGTCGTACAATGTTTTGTTTATCAAAACATAAGACTCTTGATGGCAGTTTTTAATTAACTTTCACTCAATAAAAAATATTTTAGTATACAATTTTTGGAAACTTTCAAGTATAATATCCATTGAATAATATTTTGATCATATTTATTAATTTACCTTGTTTTGTGACAATTTGATGGTTTACTATCCACATACATAGTGGCATCTTGGTACTATTTATTCCGCAAGCACATTACTTTAATTTTTTCAAATTTCTTTAACCCATTGCTGCCGTGAGAAAAAAACGAGGAGAAAATTAAAAATGACATTATTTTCTTATGTGCCCGGAGATCTCCAGCTTAATGTTGCGTAAATTGACAGTCTGTTATGACTAGGGTTTTTGTGTATGAAAAATAAACAATAAAATTGTAATAATAAGACATGTTTTGTTATAGGAAGTCGAATTGAGTTGATATTTATTTTATAATTACTTTTAAAACTCATGCATATTTTATCGGTGCTAAAAATTTGCAAAACGGTAGCCGCCATTATGAGTGTCAAGCGTGACATCATGCGACACTAAAATGACGCATCAACTCAATGGGCACACAAAAATATATCTTTCTCCCTTTAACGCATAACTGCGTCCTGTACGTTGGGTATAATTCACTTTCTACGTAGCCCATTGTGTGTATCCGACTTAACACATCTGTGTTAGACACAATTGTTACAGACACCATTTATATATATATCATCGGCAAATTCTGCCGATTTCAACGGTGTGTATAACTCAATATCACCAAAAATGTCGGTTATCCCATTTTGCCTTTCCAGCGTCGATATGTATGTAAAATTCTTTATTGTACATGAGTAAAATATACCATAAATTACAAGAACAGTTGACATATATATACAAAGGCGAGCTTATCCCTGTAAGGGATTTCTTCCAGCTAACTTTTGAGCAATTCAGTGGAGATTAAGATTAATAGGCAAACCGAGAAACATGTACAATTCGAACACAAAATTATCTTAATAACATCACAATAAAATATAAATATACGTATATATATATAAACTAAAAAATTTAAAGATGCGGCCAATCAAAATCGTCTACAGTTTTTTCGATAATCTATATGGTTTACGAAACAAAAATATGATAATTTTACGAAATAAGATATATCGACAAAAGAAAAAACAATAATAACGTAGCTACAATGTAACATAAATTAATTGTAAAATATTTGATTAAACAATAATAAAACTACTCACATAGGTGGATGCAATATTATTCGATAAAATATTACTCGATAACTGACACGATTGACGGATAATAACAACGAATCGGTTGGACTGCGATTTTGTCAAACACTATGTGCCGTATGACGTCACAGAAATGGCTGATTGCATTTTCGAGCGGATATTGAAACTGCAAATTTCAATGTTACTGTTCTAGTATTCATCGATTCCATAAAATAGAAATAAAAAATCCACATGGTAATTGAAGGAGAAGAATTTAGGTTACTTTTCAAAAACACTTTTCAAAGACGCTATTCACACATTCAGCTATTTTCATTATTGTTTGCTATTTTTTATCGCACAAAATTTTCACTCTGTCGCACTTGTATACCGATTACAGCGAATTAAAATACTATAATTAATTGTAGGTTTGTTTCTTATTTGTTTTGCAATAATTAGAAAAACAATCGGCCTTATTTCACGGTAACGAAGATAGGCGCTAACCGTTTTCGGGTCACGAAACAAGCATAAACTCGGCAAGTTAGTTATTGCTGGTGTCCAGAACCAATTATATTGACTCCAGGTTGGTTTTTACTTGATAATAAATTGGGCTCAGAGACAAGGTAGGGAAAACTTATAAGAAGCTGCACGGATTTTTTTTTTTATAAATTCTTGATATAGTTTTCATATTAGGCAATGAAAAAGTAGGTAGGTAGGTGTATTTCAACATTATTTAGTTTTTTATGATGATATGTACCCTGGACGCAAATTAACTTAAATACGGTAAAAACCGTCCAAGTGCGAGTCGGATTCGCGCACGAAGGGTGCCGAACCTATAACTATAAAAATGGCAAAAAAGTCACTTTTGTTGTATGGGGGGTCCTTTAAATATTTATGTTATTCTTTTTTTAGTATTTGTTGTTATGGCGGCAATAGAAATACATTATCTGTGAACATTTCAACTGTCTAGCTATCACGGTTCATGAGATTCAGCCTGGTGACAGACGGACAGAGGAGTCTTAGTAATAGGGTCCCGTTTTATCCTTTGGGTACGGAACCCTAAAAAGTAACCCAGTGTTTTAGTACAATGTAGTTTAATGGACTGAGGTTTTAATGGGTCTTTTATTGTCGCAAATAATAATGTAATCCTAATTTTTATGCCAAGCAACAAGCAAAAAATTTATGAACATGAATTAAAATTATTCGCTTCAATTTTACGTAAATCACAGTTGCTTTAGAATAACATTAACATTACAGTGACGTATCACTATATTAGACACTGTATGAAAAAACTATTCAGGTAAGTGCCCTAACATTTTCACTCACAGTCATCGTCATCGGTATTTTTTGCCTATATTCGTCAGTAGGGCTCCTCCCATAGATGAGAGGGAACGGGCTACGGCGTCCAATTCAGACACGACACGTAGGCTTTTCCCCAGACTACTCTCCAACCGCGCACTCCTATCGCTTTATTAGGCCCGGCCTATAAAGCCATAGTCAGTTTCAAAAAAATAAAATAAAGGGCTGCGGGCAGTAGGGTGGGCTGGGGATATCATATATACCTTTAAATTTGTTTACAGGTTCCCTTACGTTTTTTTCCTTCATCGAAACTAATGGTAAATGGGCCATTCTACTTTTTCATGTACATAATAATTTCAGACATTTTTTTAAATTCAGATTTTGGTATACTTGGCCAGCACTTCATATTTTTGTATTGTTATTTAGAAAGAGGTTTAATTGCAGTATCACTTCCGATAGTTTTGTTAATTAACGAACCACAACTAATATCCATAAATCGAGCAACTCAGTGGTCCTTGGATGTCTCATCATTTCTATGAAAAAATGATTTTTACCACTGTGTTACCAACCTTTTACAGCTGTATGTTAATATTTAAGAATTTTTACTTATAAAGCCCTTTTATTAGGTTCAGGTACTATTTAGAAATCCTATTTTTGTACACTAATTCAATACATATCATAGATTTTTTTTTGTAATAGGAAACTGGTCATGAAAAAGTAGAAGGACCCAAATATCAAAATGATGTTTCTTAGATAAGTTCGAAATACTAAACGAGCTGAATTGGCAGCCAGTCAAATAATTATCAAATGGCATTAATTAAAACTCTTCATAACCACCCCGTTCTTTTGATTGTGTTAAGTGTTCACCAAACAAAATTAAAGCCTTCATCAATATTAATTGCTTGGAACGGGACTGTTCATATTTACCCAGCCGTCCGATTTGCAACTACTAACAACTTAAAATCGAATGACGATATAGACTACAGTTTTATTCAAACAACCTGATATCCCGATTCGAATCAAGTCGATTTTTTGTTTCTATAAAACCACCTCGTTTTTATGAGACAGCGTTATAATCTACTTTAAGTTGCGGCACCGAATAGCTCCGAGCGAGGTGTTCGTGCGATTTTAAGTCCAGATCAGAAGGGTTTAATTACACCCTCTATTTCATACCTCTAGAGGTAAAGGGTGCCGTTAATTGAATGTTTCCTTGTGTTATTTACAAATTGGATTTATTTATTCATCAGGTTTATTGTTTCTGTTTCGCTCGCATTTTATTTGATTTTAAGGTACAAAATTGTATTTGTATGCTTTCTTATCGACCGAGTGAAACGAAGGTCTCTGCTTCAGCTTCGACAAAAATGCTTTCCTATTTCCGGACACCGAATTTCTGTTTGTTATACCTGTAGAGGATATACAGTACGAAAAATTTAGGTCAGCCTTAGGTACGTTTCAAAACGATGTTTTGCAGATTTGGAAGTAAGTATACATTAAAACAATTGTTCACAACGTTCACAGTCAAACGATTTTATATCACAATCATTAATAATCATATCTGTTGTCCGTGTACCAAACAAACAAAGCATCCGAAAATGGGCGTTTAGCTAATAATACGAGGTCGATAGGTCGTCCGTCAAACACGTTTGCTCTTGACATGAGTTCCACATTCCGTTGATGGTTTATTCATGGGCCCGTGGGCCACTCGTGCTGAGAGCGACGGATCGATCTGAATACAAATACAAAAATAAAACGCATTTACGTAGAGAAACTGATATTTATATACCAGCATATTATCTGTACACAAGCTTTATGTGATTAATACAACGGCACGTATTTGGTCCGGCTCGATGACTGATGTAAGTTCATTAGTGCCGTTTTCAAGCATTCGTGAGGTAGATAGTGTCTTAGATCTAATTTTTTGACAAATATGCGGTCTGAGGCTTTATTTATTATCGCCCTTGGTGAGTACCAAATTTTACTATTTAATTTTTAATTGAAGTATTAGAAAAAAACCGGAGGCCAAATAACCTTCGCCATATTTCCAACCTCCCGCTATATCGTGTTCCCAACCAATGTAATGAGTATGGCAGAAGGACATGGAGGTGCATCCTCCCCCAACTATTAAACTATCTACCTTTGACAATTGTAGAAAAGATAAAAAGTAAAAACAGTAAACAAATTAAAAGTGTTATAAAAAATATTTCATTAAAGATATATTTGAGAGGGAAGGGGAGGATGCACACCCATACATAGGCCATACATAATGATATATATAATTATACATAGGTTTTTAAGAGAATATCTATTGTACCTACTTTTATACTTAGGAAATGTTAGTAATAATAATCATTACATTCTGAATTAAAAATGCGTGAGCAACTCATTCTGTCTCTAACCGAGGCCACGCAAAATCTTTAATATTAAGATTAAGGCCTTGTTAAGCTATTTGTAATTAGGTTAATTAAGAGAAATAAACAGATTAATTTTTCGTAAGTATCCCCCTGGCCTGGTAGTGAGATTTTCCGGACGCGAAGCCAGTGGTAATTCCCGACGTACCTTTCATGACTTGTTAGATCGACGTAGTAGCTTGAGTTTGGCACGCTACAACTAGCTGGTTAATGAAGCATAATTTGTATTATATTATAGGAATGACATTTAAGTAGATAACTATATAATTCTATAAGCTTTATTTATAAAACTCAGTCGTGGGACGCTTATTTACATAATAAATAACCCATCTAAAAGCTTCTTTAATGGAGGAAATGCAGATGCATAAAAGCAATGCAGCAATTTGTAGAAAAAGGGAAAGTTTCTTCAGTAGATTAAAGCCCAGTCCGACCCTCAACATTAAAAATCACTACATAGTATAAAACAAAGTCGCTTTCCGCTGTCTGTCTGTCCCTATTTATGATTAGATTTTTAAAACTACGCAACGGATTTTGATGCGGTTTTTTTATAGATAGTGTTTCAAGAGAAAGGTTCATATATACTATAATACATGCATCAGCATTGTATCCGTGTGAAGCCTTAGCGGGTCACTAGTGTGTTATAAATTTAAGCCTATCAAATTTGTAGCAATACTGGTAGTTACAACATTAAACCATTTAGAAAGCTTTAAACGCTTCGCCAAGTTCTAATTTATGACGAGAACACCGCAGACTGTATAATTGTAATGTAAAATCATGAGGTCTATTTTCGTCCGCCTTTTCCCATTCCAATTATATTTCAATTATTGTTTCGCGCCGAGATAGCATGTCAGGATAGGCTCGCAAAGAATCTTAGCACGGGATTAGGAGGTGAAATTGATAACCTAAATGAATAATAATAAATGAAGCCTGGGCTAGAAATACAATGTTGAGCGCAGTTCGTTTTTTTCTTTTCATACAGTAACATTAGGATATAATATGGTAGGTGTAAGTCGTTCCCTAATAGATACCCGTCTGATCTTACTGGCCGTTTTGCTTGGTTGTCGTCTATAAGAGTTATTCAGACAAGTTAGAAAGAATTCGGAATAGTAAAATTTGGAAGAAAATTTACTTTCTGGGTTCCAGGGTCATAGAGAAGTGTCACTTCCGTAAAAAATGGTGCTTAAAAGCGAATCCATGTCTTTTGGTGAAAAATGGATCCGAGTTTCGTTATTTATTGTAGTGTCATCATGCTCCTAGAATTATCCCAGTACAGTTGGATCCTGATGGATGCTCGGGATCCGCTACCTAATCCCAAGATTTGGCATAGGAACTAGTTTATTTACGGAAGCGACTGCCATCTAATATTCCAACCCAAGGGGGAAACTAGACCCTAATAGGATTAGGCTTCTCAAGTGAGTGGGCATCCTGACTGTTAGAACTCTCTAGCCGCTCGAAGACTGCTGTCATAGACAGCAACCAGTATCAACTGCTTAGCGTGCTTTCCAAAGCACAAGAGTGCTCAATTATTATTAACCACTCGGTCACCGTCACATATCAATCCATGAGTTGACCGCGGCCGACGTTGCTTAACCTCGCATACCGCACGCGGTTCGCGGGTGTCGCTGGACCACCTACGCTTCGTTATTTATTAATGTCTTATTTCGAATTGCATTTCGAATATCACACGCTGTTATTTAAGGAGTCGAATTGGGCCCGGGCCGTTATTCCGTTGCACTACCACCGCCGTGCCAATTTGTCGATGTCCGGTCTGATAGTCATAAAATACTTAGGTGCAAATAGCTTCATTTGCTACGCGTTTGGCTATGCAGGGATGTACCTTATTCCTTTTTGTTAAGGTATAAAATGTATATAAACATTAACTGAACCATTGACGATACGGTTAAGTGTCCAATTATGAACCTTATTGAAACAAAATATGTTGAGTGTGTTGCTGCTGTTAGCGATAGCTTTAAATATTAACTGGTTTGACATTTCCACAAATTATTTAATTTGTAAGAATTATATTTTGGTGAATTGAAGAGAAATTGACATAATGGAGCAAGACCAGAGGGGAGATTTAAAAACGTTCTCAAACGAGCGTAAATTAGATCGAAATGTCATTTTCCCTACTAAAAATGACAGTTGGATCTACCTTTTTTACTGGAGAAATGCATTTATTAAACATCCCGCCTAGAGGGGGAACTAATACCGCTCGGACTGCCGTCACAGTCACCGATCAGTTAAGGTCGATTTCCACCAAACGGCTCGCATCGGATCGGATCGGAAAAGATACGAACGGATGCAGCGCCAGCCAAATGATTACCACCGAGTAGCTCTCATCGCATCGGATCGGAAAGGATACTGCGACAGCCGATCACGTCCGGTAGGATGTCGACGCATACGATCGGCCCCGTACCGTCGTCGCTTGTGAACGTACCTATCCGTTGTTGTGGCTAGCCTAGTTTCATTCCTACCGTGTGGAAGTGTTCTAATTTTTGAAAATGGTTGTTGTTTGACATAATACTGTTGGTTGTTGTCTATTTCATTTATCACTACATAGTATAAAACAAAGTCGCTTTCTCTGTCCCTATATCCCTATGTATGCTTAAATCTTTAAAACTACGCAACGGATTTTGATGCGGTTTTTTTTAATAGATAGAGTTATTGAAGAGGAAGGTTTATATGTATAATAACATCCATTAAATAGTGCACCCGTGCGAAGCCGGGGCGGGTCGCTAGTTAATAATAAGAAGAAGAATAATCATAAGGAAGAGGAAAAGAAAAAAATTGTATTGATGATTTATGGCAAAAACGGTGTAAGGTTGGCCAATGAGTGGTTTCGCCCTGCCACGGCGTTGAGCGCACAGAACATCAGCCGAAAGGCTACGATCGCTTGTGCGCGGCTTGGTAATATAGACTTTAAATTTTGTGCATATGATTTAATATCGGTTAAAGATTGTAAAATCCATTTCAATCGGATGCGATGCGAGCCGTTTGGTGGAAATTGACCTTAAGGTTATATTTTGTTAAACGGTTAAAACTATCTGCAACTCGTCGCGCATACACTCATCCTGTAGAAGAATTACCGAAGAGTTCGAGTTCGAGTGTTGCCCACTGTGACAATTAATACGTGAGTCACTATTAAAGAAGAACACCCGAAGAGTTCAAAAAATGTCGCCTAGAGTGGCAATTAATACGTGATCTTTAACCGTTCAGTAGATTATAGTTCTAAAAATGATTCACGAAAGTTTAAATTCAAGGAACACTTAGTAATCCAGTCGGCGAAGCAAAACCTCGAAATGTTTGTAACTTTGATGAAATTTGGTACAAATTGTTGGCCTTATTTTCGTCTCTCAAAAGTCCCCAGGCCAAGACCTACTGAAAAAACCGCCGCTATCTTGAAAAATTTGCCAACCTTAAAATATTTGTATTTTGATTGAATATCTACGTACCCTACTAAAATGTGGCAAAATTGAAGCTTAATAATTCTGCACTAACCTGTAGTGTATAATTTTCCCGTTCATTAAAAAAGGCTCTTAACTATATTGGTCAGACTCTTAACTGTTTTCGTCTACAACCTTTTTAAATAATTTCCATGATATAAACGAAATCATTTTCGACCATTTGCTATATATACCAGATATCAAGTTCGTCATCTCTTGATATAATTTTTGTACTACACAATAACAATTATCTGGTGTAGTTGGTCACAATTCTAAACAGCATCGATGCAAACAATGCTCGCATAGATTGTGCCCAACTCACACAATAGAGACGACAAGGCCTTATTTTATTACTTGGCTTCAGTACTCGCACTATCCCAATTCCATATCATTGGATCTGTGGTTACAAAGAGTATTCGATGTTTTACTAGAATTGATTTCAAATTGGTTTTCTTCCATTTCAATATGTAGTCTATTTACGAAGTTTTAAGACTCATTTCAAAAAAGACTTGCTCATATACAATGTCAATCCTCTTTTACCCCGGTTTGGGTTGAAATTTCGTATACTTAACACTAATATCGGTTTTGTTGTATTTTTATATTACGTAGAGTCCGTTTAGATCTTGAGTACTACCCGTGTAACTACAATACAAGTACTCTTTATTGCACACCTCAATAAAAGGACACGGTACAGTACAACATAATGACCATATTTAAGTAGAAGCAAACAACAGGTGACCTTATGGCTAAACAGTGACTTCTTTCACTTGAAACTACTTATACTTTGTGATTTGTAACTTCAAATATATAATATAAACATGCATGACCCATCAAAATTATAAATAAAATCAAATAATATTATTAGGGCTTCACAAGTATCTAAAAACAGTACTTTGCTTTTCTTAAACATAATTCACGACAGAAACAGTTATGTGTTTGGTCTTTTTTTTAAACCAGTGTTGTGACCAAGTCTGTCGTATCGATTCACATGACATTTCCGTGATTTGATAAAAATCGATTATATAAACGATAAATTGATAACCAAAACCAAATACGATGTGAATAAATAATGTAATAAATTACAATTTTTTGTTTGGGAAGTGATATAATATTTATAAAGAATATATAGATAATCGATTTGACCAACCTTTAGTTAATAATCGCATGATTTGACAGACGATACGTTGTAACCTTATCACTCACACAAACGTCAATTCATAAATGTCAAATATTTGAGGTTACAAATCACAGAGTATACGTTGCTGATTGTACGTAATCCATAATATACTCATAAATAAACGAAGATTGCGCTTAATACGCCGTTAATCCACGAATTTGCTCTCCAGCTTGCCTAGGAAATTGGCTCAACCTTCGACACGATGCTAATGCTTAACTACTAAACATGGCTGCTAATTTGCGAGTTGCAACACGGAGTTCCGAAAATACACGGAGTTTTACCCTTAAATTGACAAATTAATTCGCTTGTGAACTGCGCGTTGAGACAAATTTGCTACGTGGAATTTAATATTACAGGGCCCAGAGCTTAAGTTTTAATTTGAATGTAGCCATTGATAACTCTTTACAGTATCGAGATAGTATGTTTTAAAGATAAAAATGACACGCATGGCATTACAAGTGAATTATTCAATGTGACGTCTACAAATGTATTCAACTTATTTTATGAAAGTCGGAGAATAGTCTATTTATTTATTTTAAACATACATTTTACAGAGTTACACTAAAGTACTACAATAAGATATTCACCCATAAGTGCCAACAGTAACAAATTAATGAAAATTGTATATATACCCAATATGAACTAATAATACAAATTGCGCAATTCACTTATTTTAGACAGCAGGGCACTCCAGCTATCGGCGAACACGTCGGCATCCGGCCTCAGGACAGGCTGATTGAGTAGCAGCGCCGGCGCACGGGCGCCGGGAGCGTTACACGCGCGGCGCGTGCGCGGGCCTACCACCGCCTGCCGGCGCCGCGAACGGCGGGCGGCAGGCGGCGGCAGCGACCGGCACGCGCGTATTGTGCAGGTACGAAATCTGATTCCTTCCAACGCTTCTTATTGTCAAACTAGCGGAAGACTGTAATAGACGGCGAGATATAATTTCCGCCTAAAATTAAGGGTCTCCAGTCCTATACCTGCTACAATATATTGTGATGTCTCCAGTCAGATTCAATAGAAATACAAATGGTTAGCGGAAGCATAATTAAAATAAGTTTGGCTCTTAAAATAAGCTCTGGATGTAAAAGGAAAAAGATAGTTAACATTAATATGACTAATAAAACCCAGATAAAAAAACATTTATTATATTTGTTTTTTTTTCTCTGTTTTTATTACGTGTCATTTAAATATTTTTCTTATCTTGCATTCTTTACTTCGTCACATAAGTAATAAAATAAACTATTTATTTTATTGTAATCCTTTATTATAACTGTATTGTACTACCAAAAATAAATATACCTATCTATATAGCATCACTGTTAAATGTACATAATAGACGAGATCAGAACTACTAAAAATATGTGACAAGCTGTTAAAGTAGTTATTATTTATTTATTTATCGTATGGCAATTATTTCGAACTGTGAGATCTTTGAAAAGACAATACGGTTAAAGTAGTTAATTTGCTGACATATTGCTCATACTACTCACTGCAATATAATATTCAACAAATGGACCACTTTCCATTTTTAAAAAATGCGACAATTACGAACATATTTACTTGTACTTAAATTAAACATTTACTTAAATAAGGCATCTACTGACACATGGTATTTAACGATTTTAAAAATTATCTTTTTTTTTAGTTGAGACAATAAGATCTTTTCCAAAATCTCCTAATTTTGAAATGCGGTCCCTTAAGTGTACAACTCGACTTAACATTATAGCACATTATAGTATCTAGATTATATAACCGTGGAGGGTTCCCTTGAGGATATACGTGCAGATTTTTAAGAAGTACATTCCACATCTTTCGTGCCAGTTTGAACACGTCTCGTAACAATGCCCCGGGTAACTGTTTCAACCTAGCACGTAGGTAAGCTACTTGCAGGAATTTATAAAAAACATTTTGAAATTTTTTGCGCTTATTGAGTAAATTGTAGAGAAAAAAATAGCGCAATTAGCGTATGTTCGAATAAGGTTTGAGGTTCGGTAATAAAACATTTAAAATTCTCTTTTTATGAAATGAGTTTTCGCTGTTACAACAGAAAAAATGTTAATGCTTTTTAGACATGTTATGTGTTCTTGCTTAATTACGTAGACTTCGCGAGGAAACAGCTGTGCCTTGTGTATGATTCTGTAACTTAATACACTCGGAAATCTCTTTATAATAAACTATGTAGAAAATAAGTTTCCAATAGGCATGACCAGTTACAGTTCATTAAGTAAAAGGCTATTGATTCGATTTTTTATCCTTCATTAGCGCGTTTTAACGAGATCTCCAGTCAGGCTGTAGACTAAAAAAATCATAGAAATTATGATTTAAAGGGGTTAATGGGTGACTAATATTTGACTTTGATTTAAAAGCTATGAATGATAGATGACAGACATATGGAAGGCTTTGTCTTCAAATGGACTGTTTTAACCCATTAGAGCCAAGCGGGACCGTATGGTACCATTCATTATTGTGTTTTAAATTGGCAGACATGATGCACATAAGACATGTTCTCATTGATGTAGTCGCGTCTAGGTGAAATAAAGTTGCCTACAGTTTAGCAAAAACAAGCCTTTTTGATATTACTTGAGTGTGATTGCTGACTGAAGTAGATGCATCGATACTTGTGCGGAAAAATGTTCGCGCCGTGTAAGAAAGTTGTAATTTCATTTATTAATAGTTAGATGACCAATATTATTAAATAGCTTAAAATTTACATGTGTTGCTATTGTGTAGTATATTTAGAATAGCGCAGTAGGCGTAAAATATTACAAAAATCGCGAGTTAAAGCTGCTGGTACAGTACGGGACATCTAGCCGCTCCCCGTGTCTTCATTTAGTTTTGTTAATTGTAGAGTGTTAGTTCATAAAAACATAATAAATTAAAATTGTATACCAGTTTAAAATGTAATTAAATATAATTAAATTATATAACAGTTTGTGATGTAATTAAGTATAATTCGGTAAGTGCTTTTGTCAATACTGTGACGATACAGACCAATAGAAGGGAACGTAATTAAGAACAAAAACAAACAATTATAATGTTGTACGGCTAAGAGTACATGATTCAATTGTTAAGACAGCAGCACGGAAGACATGATGAAATGCACATACTTGTAAGATTGACATACATAACATATTACATTCTACTGTACCTAAGGCAATGTTATTCCAAAAAAATATAATCGGAATGGCTCCAAGAATTTATAATAAATTGCCAAAAGGTATTCAATCTCAACAAATATATAAATTCAAAAAATCTCTTAAACTGTTTTTAGCTCAGAAGAGTTACTACTCAGTAAAAGAATTTTTAGCTGATAAGAATTTTTGAAACATGTAATTTATTTATTTGCTAGCTGTTGACATGCATGCTCTAAATATTTGTATGCCTTAAGGCGCCACATAGTGGAACTCTAATAATTAAAATAAGATCCTGTAACCTATGTTGGACAAATAAATGATTTATGATTTATGATTTAGATATTGTAATCGTTCATTGTACGTGATAGCGGAAATGCCGTTACATACGTAGATTAATCGTATATATACAGTGATTTTATAGTTATTAAAGAGTTATCAGTTATCAAGTCAGCCAAGTAGTGTTTGACTCAGAATTCTTACTTGGGCTACCTATATCACATGTAAGGGAACGCCCTTACAAATGTAATATATACAATAATAGAGAGAATAAAGCTTAACAAACAATAATATAACACACAATAAAGTATATTATTATTATTATTATTATATTCTTGTTTTCACTATTTTATAAAATAATTAAAAGAAAACTATCATCAAAATAGACTATTACAAGAATCTGAATTGATAATAATATCCAAACAAAGGCACATGGGCTTAAATTGATTAATTGGTTTTAACCTTGGAAACCGTGAAAACAGCGGAAGTCGTGAAATCCGTTGCAACCGTGGAATTCGTGGAATTGTCGAAGACCCCGAATTATGCGCAGATATTAAAATTTTAAGTTTTGCGCAAGTTTGGTCGGGAATCGGGTTTTTCGTGAGGGACAGCGGAAAAAAATGCAAAAGATATTGGAAGTCTAATCTACTAAGGAAGGAACTAAGGAAGAGGAATTCAGAAATAATGTTTGTCATTTATTTAGCCTTTCATAAATTATGAAAATCTAGATTAAAAAGAACACACTGATTCGCCGTACGATCCAGCGGTCCTACAATAATGAAATTATGATTGTGCTGCCGTGCGTAGGGGTTTTTATACCAATCAATAATAATAATCATTTAATAGAATGTATCCCTCCAAATAATTAGAAATGTATATGCTTTTATATCATTACTTTACTCCTATTCTCGTTACCTCGACATAAATTTACTATTGAACTTTCTTTACAAATAATTACTCTATTAGTCATCTGGAGTTCCAACCTTCCTTTTAAAAAGATCCGAGGTTACTATTCATAACGCGGGGTTCCTACCAAATACTAGATGATCATATGTTTCATTACAAAGCCAAATTGATACATGACAAAATACTGTAGGTTTTAATTTTACAAGGGTGTCTTAGCATTTTAGCAGGAACAGTACTATACTACACTAACAAAAAATTTGATAAATAGTTTAAATAACGAACTTGAGAATTTGGAGGATGATGAAGACTTTGAGCCTCAGTGTATTTATTATTGAGGCTCCGGAACCCTCCTTTAGTTCCAATGAAGATTCGGGAGAGGGAGACGCCGGTACTCTGATTTAATAATCTCAGTGGCATGCAACTCAACGCTCCTTGCGTGTGATACCTATTATACAAATCCTCACGCCCACATCGCTCATGCCGTGAGAAAACACGTAATCTTTCTCCAACTGAAACTGAACCTCATCAAGTACGATGGTCAAGATCACCTGATCCCTTCGCAGGAAACGTCAAAGATTTACGTGGGTACAAAAAATACAAGGCTCTGAGGAGATTGGAGTTCAGAAATGTGATGTGGGATTACGTGCTACCTGTAATTACATGAGATGTCACTTTTTGCAGATTACAAAAATAAACCAATTTACATAAGTGTTTAATATAGTAATATTTATTTTAATATCCTATATAGTTTAAATTATGAAATAACTAAATTAAACCTGTGAACGGTATCATACGCATCCCAAAGTAGTAGCAATCCTCAATCTACGTAAGAAGCTAGCGGTACCATATGTTACCAGAGTTTTTGTAATAAATAAAGGGTACATTTTTTTATATTCTGATATTATCAAGTATTCTCTAATAAACAACATATTAAAAAAATACAAAGATCTGACACCACAAAAAAACGGTCTTTAATGGGTTAATACAGGCCCTGGGTATTAACTGAATATATTGTAGCAAATACACTTTTATACATACATTCATATTAAAATTCTGACGGAAACTTTTTAAGTTTTATTTCATCCGTATGCTGACGCGGATGATTGCAGAGAGAAAAACACAGATAACAAATTTTGTTTCCAAAATATCTTATAGAGATGCCAATCTAAACTATTTATGTTATCATGTTGGCAGTGATATTAAATATCAAACCTATTGAGTCGTGAACGAGCTTTTGTGTGAACAGGGCAATTACTGCAATCTAAGGAGTTGATTTAATTAAACATCTGAATGATTTTATAGCATCAATTTTGTACAAAACTTTGAAAGACTAGCCGTCCGTATTTTGTAGCTGGAAACCAACAAAAGTATGAATAGGTAGGTATTCCAAGTGGCTCAGCCTACCTGCCGAACTATTACGTAAGTACATTTGCAGTAAACTTAATATCTAATAAATATATTATCATTTGTGATCGCCGAACGCTAAAATCAAATTAGCCGATTCCCTTTGACGTTCGTCTTGTTTGCAGAACTGCTCAACTAGACTTGGAAAGTGGAAACTGCAGTCCTAATTGTTGTATGTAAGCTTTGTCGAAGTTTGTACTAACTTTCTATTACCAATTCAAGAATCCTTCAATAAATTCAGGAATTAGGGCCATTCTACTTTTTCATGTACATAATTTCCACACACTTTTTTTTAATGCAGGTTTTGGAATACTTGGCCCTCACTTCATATGTTTGTATTGTTATTTGGAAAGAGGTTTAATTGCAGTATCACTTCCGATAGTTTTGGTAGTTACCGAACCACAGCTAATATCTATCAATCGAGTAACTCAGTTGTCCTTGGATGTCTCACCATTTGTATGAAAAAATGGTTATACTGTGTTACCAACCTTTTACAGCAATTTGTTAATATTTAAATATTTTTACCTATAAATTCCTTTTATTAGGTTCAGGTACTATTTCGAAATCCTATTTTTGTACACTAATTCAATAAATATCATAGATTTCTTTTGTAATAGAAAACTGGTCATGAAAAAGTAGAATGACCCATTAACTTGTTTAACACGTGGAGAAGGCGGCCTCCATTACGCAACTGAAAAATAATTCGGTATTGATTTTATATTTCATAATGAATACTAAAGCTAGCTGAAGCTTTTACATGGGTGTTTAGTAGAGAGGGACAAAGCCCATTTTATTTGGCAGCGGTTTGTTAATTTTTACTAAAAGGGCGCATAAAACAAGGTGATGGCACTTGAATGTGATTTTAATAAGTTACACAAAAATGTTTCATCCTTTTCGCAACTCCACACAAACGCAAATCATAACATTAGCAAAATCATATTCCAATAGGTAGGTATACACTATATTAAACGTTATGTTATTCTAACGAATTTAAAAATTGTTGTTGTGAAGAATTTGTATAATGAATCAAAGGTTTTTGTATAATTCCTAGCGTAATCAGGTGGACCATACGCTTGTTTGCCACCGGCGTTGTTTGAAAAAAAATCCGATTTTAAGATGTCATAAACGTGTCCCGAAATTGTGGCCCTGGTACAGTCAGAATCAAAAATAATTAAGCATATGAAGAAGTCAAAACTTCTTATTCCCTTGCAATATAGACATTTAACATCTTCATGTGCGCAGTTACTTTTGTTATTGACTGTAGGTACCACCAACTGGAGTTTGTTGTGGGAATTAAATAAAACAAAGTTTCTTGTTTCTTGAACTTTGGCTTTACTAAAATGTAGGGTAAGTCGTGTTGTTTCGTTTAATAAAAAATAAATAAATAAAAATAAATAAATATTAGAGTACACTCTTACACAAATCCCACTAACCCCACACACACACACTACCCCCACACTAAGCTCAAGAAGCCCCACAGTAAGCTCAAGAAGGCTTGTGTTGTGTTATAACAATTGAAATGCTATCATATAACATTAGTAGTCATGATAAAACTACTGAACATTATTAATTTTGTATCTTACAATATTTTAAACTTCCAATGTATGTTTGCTGCGCTGAAGGATTAAGGGCAAACTTTACCATCACAATCATCATAATATCAGCCGAAAGACGTCCACTGCTGGACATAGGCCTCCCCCAAAGAGTGCCACAATGACCGGTCCTGCGCCACACACATCCAGCGGACTCCCACGACCTTTACCAGGTCATTAGTCCACCTTGTGGGGTACCTACCTACGCTGCGCCTTCCTGTCCGTGGTCGCCATTCGAGAACCTGCCTCCCCCAAAGAGTGCCACAATGACCAGTCCTGCGCCACCCGCATCCAGAGGACTCCCGCAACCTTTACCAGGTCATCAGTCCACCTTGTGGGATGCCTACCTACGCTGCGCCTTCCGGTCCGTGGTCGCCACTCGAGAACCTTCCGGCCCCAACGGCCATCGGTTCTACGTGCAATGTGCCCCGCCCACTGCCACTTAAGTTTAGCGATTCGAAAGGCAAACTTATGCTAGTTTAATTTTAACAGCTAAGTCTAATATTCCTTCGTTCATGTTCAGAGTGCACCGCGAATCAGCTAATATTTGGCACAATCATGCAAATCAATTTAACTCTACGCCCGACGCTTGCTTCAAAGCTAACTCGTACTCATATACAACGAGAATGTATTGAACAAAGTTAAGAATTACCCGTGAAGCAAGTGAGGGTCTTGAAGTAAAATCAGAGGGGCTTTGGCAATAGTATATTGTAATAACTGATTTACATGAGAAAATACACTTTTAATGACATTATAATAATTTATCAAAACAACACAAGCTTACTCTTCGAAGTCTACAAACGGAGTAACAACAAGAATGACATTAAGTCATAACATTCTAAAACTGTCATGCGCAGTCGATTGGACATTTATAAAAGGCACACTATACCCAGCATGCCATAGTAAAACCTTATTCTAACAGAGGGCGACGCGACGTTAACATACAGACGTAAATAAATGTAAACCCACCAGTTTTTAGGGTTCCGTACCCGAAGGGTCCAAACGAAACCCTATTGTTGTCACCCACGCATCCGTCCGTCCGTCCGTCGTCTGTCACATAATTTTTATACCCAAACGGTTGGAGCTGCAATCTCAAAATTTTCACCTTAGGCATATTGTTGACCTAAAGCCATAAAAATTGTCAAAACATATTTTTAGTCTTTTAAGACTCTAGCTCCGCTAGAAGAGAAGCTAGAGGTCATTGAGTATATATACATATATATCCCTTTTTTGTTTTTAAAAATATTGGATAACAAAGGAATGAGAAGATACCAAAGTTAGCTTTTTATAAAAAAAATTGTTCCGAAGATTTTTTAACTTCCCATTAACCCATACACTTGAAACTTGGTTATGATGTTTATTATTATGCATATTTTACCAACAAATAATAATATACTAAAAAATCAAATATTTTCATTATAATTTTCTTATTTTTCCAATAAAACCAACTTAATTTTGCAGTTAGTTTGCAACCGTAAATGTGCGGAATCCGACACGTACTTGGCCGGTTTTTTAAGTAATTTTGTGGATAACGGACATTTTTATACAACATCTTTCTTAATATGATTAATTTAAAAGGCAAAATAAATGATTTTGGTAATTACAATATAAGTTTTTTTTACTACATTTTTATTAAGTAATTAATTCTTTTATTTAATTAGTCAATAAAGAAAGGAAGAAGCAGAAACACATACCATCAAGATCCACATCGCAGGTTTCGTCCAACCACAACATAATGTATCCACCACAGGTTTCGTTAATCAATGCTACAAAAAATCATCCACAACGCGTTTCGTCATCTATGCTACACACACTGTTAACAACGACATATTACACACACACACCCACACACATATTCACATATTTTATTATTAATTTTATGTTAAGTAACAAAGGCGAAGCGGAACAGAACTGTGGGCAGGTTTTTTTATTCTGGCATCGAAATGGGTAGCAATTGTCGCAAATCAAAAATTAACGACGCGGCAAATCTTGACATAACAGCATCCCATTGCAATAAAGGGCTGCAGTCTTGTATGACAATCCGTTGTCAATAGGCGCTTTACGAGTAATTAACATACAGATTTTTTAGTTTATATTACGACTATAATTACCTACTATATTTCGATTATATTTCTACCTAACATACTGTTTCAACTTAATTTCTTGTAAATATTATTTCACTAAACGAAAATCAATATCTCATTATACTTTAAAAATTTAGGGTTCAACTCGTGGATTACATATTGAGATCTTAGACGACTAAGTTTGAGAACTCCTGTGAAACAGTAAATTAAGATAAGAAGAACCTGCTACATAGAACTTGCTCTTACATTTGCCGATGTAGTCGTGTTTCTTGGCAAACTCTTAGAAAACTATTTGGTTTAAGAATAAGGATCACTTACTTTTGTAGCTGCCGTTTTGTTTCGCTTGAAAACTTTAACAGTGTATCATTTAAGGTTGTAGCGTAGGTCCATTTTAAGTAGCGAAATCTTTGAAGCAACATTTAATAGACTTTTCATTCAATATAGAGATTATTACTACTCTGGTTGGATTGAACACAAAAATTCAATGTATGTTAGGTTAGAGTCACTGATGTTTTTTTTAAATAATTATGGTTTAGGTTAGACATTCATTTATTTAAAAAATCGATCAAGTGCGAATCCGACTCGCGCACCGAGGGTTCCGTACACAGATGTATACCGGTTCCAAATCTATTAATTCAGAAAAATCTCAACAACATCGTATAGAAATTGAACGCCATGGGTACAGCGTCATCTATCGGCGAATTTTGTTACCAATTTGAGCTACTGAATAACTTAGTATGTATGGTGGTTTATCAAGGATAATTCTTTATCACGTGAACCTATTTCAATTTATTTTCTTTATTTGAAAGAAGGCACTTTCAGCTTAACTTAGTATAGAAATATTTTTGATGATATAAAAAAAAGAGAAACTAGGTAGAGATATAGTTATGTTTCCTGTAAAATGTACATTGATATCAATTTTATGTAATAATTTCATATTTTTTCCTTGATAGACTTCGAAGATAAGGGAAAATGTAAAAAATACCGTTACCGATATTTTTTTACATTTTCCCTCATAAACCGAAAATACCTCAACATAAAAATAAATTAAAAATTGTTTCAGGACGTTCAAGCTCTTTCATATGATCCCACATGACATATTCACTAGATTATTAAATTTTCAACCACCTGTTATATATGTTATTTTTAACAGAAAATTAAAAATAAAAGATAAATAAAACATGTTTTTTGCATATAGGCTACCCTTTTTTATAACCATTGTTCAATAGCATAACTAGTTCTTGAGATATTTAACGATGTGACAGACAGACGGACAAAGTGAAACCATGAGGGTTTCTGTTTACGATTTTGGTACGGCACACTAAAAACACACGTAAGTACATTATATAATACACACATTACACTATTATACATATCTAATATTAGGGGACTATCTGGGCCATCGTCAGTTGTAAAAACAAAAGTTGTCCACCCGGTGGTCAATAGTTAACGGCTTATGTATACTCGTACATGCAAGTTATGTTTTTATTACATGGATTTATAGTTATGGAAACACCGTTTATGCGGGTTACTAGATCAGTCCAAAATTAAGCTTTGTGGCCCTTTACTTCGGATGTGTCCACCGAAAAGACTCGAACCTAAATCTGACAATGACCCATCTCATTTATGGATACCAGTGCAATTAAAGAGCGAGGGGCACGTGACTGAGTTAAAGCATCTGTTTAACACATGTTTGGGTTAATTTAGCGACTTAGAAACACTAAAGTTCACTGAGTCCACACGTACTAACACTGACTCAACTTACACATACAAATCCACGGAATCCGCGATTGCTAGTGTTAAATCCCGACTTCATTAGTAATAAGCAATTTTATGACAACCAAATTTTTGTTTGTTTTCTGAACGCATCTTGTCTTTGGGCTTTCATTGTAATGTCAGAAAAATTGAGAATTTGGTCTATTACTTTTGATGACACGATTTTGCGATGGTGCATTGAATTCTCTCCCATCCATATATTAAGTTTCCTCCCTTGTGGTGATAATTGTAAGCGATTTGCGCCCTACTAGACGTATCGCGGAGCGTATTTCCGTGTAGTAAGAAAAGTTGTGTATTTCGACACCAACTGTGCCGTTTCCGTTCTCACGTGTTCTTCGAAACCAGCGGTAGGATAACCTTGTTCCACAGCCTGAGAGCTCCGGGCCCCGTCGAGACTCCAGGTACGCCGCTCACGGACCAGAAGAAATTGTCGCGTGAGTTTTTGAACAATTTAAGTTGTTAGGTCAAGGTGAAAATTAGGTTAGGATTTGTAGATTAAGTGAGGTTCCATGTTCCGCTGACAACGTGTTGGGCCTAAATCCCTTAGGGATACAACAACTAGTAAAAGCTAGATACTGACACAGCTAATTTCCACAGATACTTGCACTATCACTTCACTACTTGTTTTCACTGTTTCTCTTCTTATTCTTACTTCTATCACCTTGTTAACTCTACTTGTATACTCTCTCCGATCCACTCCGATATTCTTATTTACCTATATCGGGATTTGAAGTCAGAGAGTCTCCATCGTAGGCAGGTGGATCCACTACACCAAACCGGTCGTCAACTTTTAAGAAATCAGTTTGCGTAAATAGTGGTTGGCTAATTCTTCATTAATAAATTTAAAAAAAAAATCTGTTTATTTCTCTTAATTAACCTAATTACAAATGGCTTTACAAGGCCTTAATCTTAATATTAAAGATTTTGCGTGGCCTCGGTTAGAGACAGAAGGAGTTGCTCACGCATTTTTAATTCAGAAT
Source organism: Epiblema foenella (assembly GCA_963556455.1). Taxonomy (NCBI): domain Eukaryota; kingdom Metazoa; phylum Arthropoda; class Insecta; order Lepidoptera; family Tortricidae; genus Epiblema; species Epiblema foenella. The sequence continues at coordinate 6,124,267 of OY747113.1, read as the reverse complement.
ATTATGATTATGATTACTAACATTCCCCAAGTATAAAAGTAGGTACAATAGATATTCTCTTAAAAACCTATGTATAATTATATATATCATTATGTATGGCCTAATAAAACTCTTCTTACAAATTATGAAATCAGTTCTTCAGTAAACGAGCCAGACACTTTCCGGAATAAAAGATAAATACAATTATTAATAAGTACCTACCAAGTACAAAGGGGTTTACACTACATCTAAATTAATAACTAAATTAATAATTAGTGAATCTAATATACAGGGCAACGTAATTCAATGAGTTTTGATATTAGGATAGACAATATCGTCGGCTAAACTCATTTATGCCTAAAGCGGGTTAGTTAGCGCAATTTTGATAGTAAATCTCTTTGATTCACGGACGTAATCCCGTGTCGTCTCGTGTGGAAATTTTGAGGCAATATTAACTAATTATATTTTCACACCTTCTATTTAAAAAAGAGTTATAGGCAATAGCCTTCGAATAAGGGACCAAATATGTACTTTTCTTCCCTCATTTGAGGGCAACAATTACTTTTTCCTCATAGAAGGTGTGAAAAGCAATATGTGACACTCTTTAGTAAAATCATTTATGAGATATTTCAAGTGTTTAGCAGCGGGGCTCAAAGACGATGTTAAAAGTAGTATGTGTCCCACGGTAGCAAAATTATTTCCGTCTTGGGTGTATACACTTGAATCCCTTGCTACGCTCAGGATTCTATTGTAGAATCTTTCGCTTCACTCAGAATTCAATATACCGCCCTCGCCGTAAATATATAATTTTGCTCCCTTGAGACAATCTACTATTAACCTATACAATACTTTTCCTGCCAGTAATACTGTACCGATACGCTTGTAGCCGAAAATATGCGAAAAACTTAGGACGGTTTTAAAAGGATAATTCCAAGAAACTGATTAAAAAATACTATGCTTTTATTAATTTTTTAGATAGTAACGGAGCCGAATTAGGGTTCCGCAACGAACCGTTGTATATTATAATGGTAAATTTTAATATCAAAATAAGTTCCATGACTGTAGTCACGTTTTTTGTAATAGAAATGTAATGTAGGTACTTTAAAAATAACGAATGTATGACATTAAACTCGATAAATGAAGTAATTGATTTTATAATTTTGACTTATAGACATTTTATTTCACTGTATTTTTATCTGTATTTTGACATTAATGACCATAGTATACTGTATTGCTGGTGTATATACCTCTCAATTTCACATACCATTTATGGTAAATTTTAGTGATACTAAGACTACTTCTAAGATTTCATTGTACCTGAAATTATGTGAAATAAATTATTGTGATTTTTTTTTTGGTTAATCATAGGTCTGGTAGACTGAGAGATTTGATAACTCTAGCTTTGTCATAACGGAGTATAATATCGACTGTACTCATTAACTTACTTATTGGCCAGTTGACGTAGCATTACAAGGTTAGGAATAGATCCTAGAACCATAACCCATCATCAATTAAACATGAGAATTGAGACATAAATGACACAATAATACTAGTCCTCACAAATTTACCTCACAATGTAATTACCATGTTGGTGTCTTTGTTCAATGTGTCATACATTGCTTTTAGCTCATTTTCATATAAACTAACTACCTTATTATCCGCGAATGTTGTGTCGATACAAACCCGATAGGGTTTAACGACACTTGTCTGTCAAACCTAATATAAGATTTTTCTTTTTAATGTTAATAAAAAAAAATAGTAATGCATATTCGTTGTTTCTAATTTCGTCAACCGTCAACTACCATTCCATTTACGTAAATCGGAGTCACAAAGCTCGCTTCATTTTTAACAAAATTTGTATTCAATGAAAGACAAAGTTGCAGTTTGCATAAGGTCATACATATGCATGAGGTGCCATGACAGGCTCGGCGGGTGAATGTAAATTCAATGGGCGAATTGCCTGACAAAAATAACACGATAAAACATATAGTGACAAATCTGTTTCATACCTACATTTCATGACGGATTTCGAATTTAACTAGTCTATACGAAAGTGTTTCATCCTAGGTATTCGCAAATTTTAACAATAAAAAATCACCACATTCTTAATTGTAACAGTCGTTCATTTTCAAGTCTGTACTGAATAACGAAGGCAGTGGAATGTGTTACACAGTATTCTCTATTGAATAACGAATGTTTTAATCGCTGTCAATTTTATTAGAGTTACACTCAATTTTATTCGTTTTTATTTTTTAATATCTATTAATATATATATTTGCATACCTTACTACTTTTCGGAAGTTGTATTTGTTGTTTTCGGAAGTTATGTTGTAGTATATTTATTAAAACTTTAATCCGATATCACTTAGGTTGATTTTACAACGAATATAGAATTGTGATGTGCGTTAGTAGATATTACAACTGTTTTATTCTCATTAAATTTAGTAATACTTTCATTGTGTTACATAGTTAAATTATAAATATACAAATAATTCTCAATATTATTCGTAAACTCATAAATTGTTCTATATTCAGTATGGAAATTCTAACAGACCTCTACTTTCCTAGCTACTTTCTAAAATATTTTAAATAATATTTTATTCAGTAACTCCAATGCAAGCGCACGACGTAAGTACCTATATTTATTTCACAGTTTGTAAAATGTACCTATATTTTGGGCAGTGTCATATACAAAAGCCAAACATTAATTTTTGCAGTAAATATAGTAAGAAACAAGTAAATATAATATAAGAAAATATAAGCCTTAGTAATCATTTACATCTCCGCGAAACTCTAAGTATTATTGAAACAACAACATTTTTAGAAATCTATAAATACACTCACGAGCAAAAATTACGGTTACACTTTGTATTGAATTTCCAAGGAAATTGTACATGTTATTTTTGCTCGTGAGCATATACAAGTAAATTAAATATCTGATCCGGTTTTAATTATTATTTTTCTGGTAATCGAGTATACAAAACCTCTGTTAAATCTAGACACTGAAAGTTAAAAACCCCGGCCCGCTCATATGTTTCTTAAAAAACAAACCCGCACAGGTCCGAATCCTATCCGCAGCGCCATATTACGTTATTGTTAAAGGAAACAAGGACATTTTGGAAGTCTTCTTCATTCTCTCTCTTATACTAATACGATGCAAGCATTTAGGTACTGTCCTTGTCTTTCCTACCATACTATTACATATCGCTCGCGGTTATTACTCTTCGATACTTTGCCCTTACACTTATATACCAAATATGTAGGTATTTTAACAGCAGCTTTCCGATCAAAGACATCGTGGGTTAACCAATAAACCAACCAAGTTCGATTTCTCCGTCTGGGTTGTAAGGTCAGATAGCATTATATCAGTCGCTTTCGTAAAAATAGTGCCCATGCCAAAACCATCGGATTAGGTTCTAAAGCTAACCCCGAACTTCTTTAGGATTAAACACTTTCTCACTCAAAAGTTTAGTGTCTCCAATTAAACATAAGAATTGAAAACTTAATCCCACCAACACTAAAAAAGAAAATATTTCGATCCAAGAAGCAACATACATAGGAACTTTACTAAATCAAAATCCAACATTTATTCCGCAAATAGGCCACAAGGGCACTTTTACATGTCAAAATATTAATTTACAATTTAAGAAAGTCTGACTATAATAAGTAATACATTTTTCATGTCAAAATATTAATTTACAGTTCAAGAAAGAATAATAATTTCGAGTTTACAATTATAACAAAATTAATGTCATACTATAGTAAACGTATATACACACATATATACACACACATATATGACATATATACTGTAGTAAAGTTAGAGATGTATAAGGTCTCAAGATTAAATAAGGAGTATAATGAAATTAATATAATATCCCAGAGATGTACATGGTCTCTGAGCGTCAAAATTAAGATTAATTTAATATTGTTAGAGATGTATATGGTCTCTAAGTCACTGATAATAAAAACGAATCCACAACAGGATGATATCTCTCGTCAATCCCCTATACTACAAAGGATATCTAAAATTATAACAATGGCGTATCATAATATGTGGTACGAGATTCGAATTCACAGAGTATTTACCCCAATAAATAAAATAAGAGTGTAAGGGGCGAGAGTAGTATAGCTAAATATACGACTTTTATACGTTGTTCTTTTCCATTTCGGCCGGAATCTCGTTGAGTACGAATTGAGTTTTCCCTTCTAGTTCAAATGAATGCTTCATTTGATCGGTATATTTTTCAATGAATCTTCGAATGAATTTGGATTTTCTTAGACTTAGGTGACAAATGTTTTCAATTGCTGCTTTAAAGTTCAAGTTCTTTTGAAGATTGATCAACTGAATTACAGAGACATGAAAGAAGGATAATATCCAAGACCCTAACTTATCATGTAGGTTAAAACAATCAATTAATCACAGAGCTCTTTACTAAATTAAATAAAATACTAAGTAAAAAATATGTTACACAAAACTAGGCAATAAAGAGCATTTTATCACACTCCTAGCGTTTTCCTGATTGTGCCCTGATGAGGTCCGCTTTTACACTAGAATAACCTAAAATAAAATATGGGCACTTGTCCTCAAAGTCCTCTCCACCTGTCATATTACATGCACATAATAATATGAATGTCGACAAACTACCACCGGTACATAAAATAAACCTCTGCCTCGAGAAAAACCGGTGTAAGAAACTGGACGAGGTGTCATTTTCTCAAAAGAATAGACCTATTCAGTGTATATAAAATTACAGTATCACAATACTAAAAAATTACAATGCTACAGTAGAAAAAAAATAGAATATTTTGTATTAGATTACTCGAGCAGCAACTCCTTTCTTCGTAAAAAGACTGCTGAAGATAAATTCAAACATTTTTAGAAAAATATCGTCCTTTTTTTCCCTCCTAGTTGAATATGTTTTTGGTAACACCCCTACTGTATAACTTTGACAAGTTGTCGGTCGATAGCTGGCATATTCTCGGTCCATTGTTTATAGTGCTCTTGTTTGTTTTTTCTATCTCCAGTTGTTTATCGCCTTAAGTTTCGGGACCGAATTTTCTTGTTAGTGAACACCTTTTTTGCTTCCTGAAATGTTCACAATTTCCTTGTCTTCCGGAATGCTCTGTAAAGGTGCTATGTTCAAACATAGCAGGGATTTTCCTTATATTATACGTTTATTACGGAATCATTTGTTTACTTTGCAGCTTCACAGACTGCCGTCTAATAATTTGTTACAAGGTTTTATGATAATACAGGGCTTCCCACGGCTATGCCACATAGAGGGAAAGTACTTTGAATATTGTAGATGGAACATTCTACTGAAAGAAGACATTATTTGAATTTAAAAAATAATTTAAACTGAATTCACAGATATTTAAATAATTTTGTGGTTGAACCGGGAATCGAACCCTTTACACGTGATCCGTAGTTGTCCACCCGTTACATTATGCGGACCTATAAATTTGCATTTACTATGTTTTTGACACAACTAATAATACTATCTAAGTACTCAAACAAAATAGTAAGTACAAAAATATACTTAGATATAGAAACTTTACGTGTCCATCTTTAAGTATATTTATTAATTTCGGCTATTACTCCTTAATTAGCAATGTCTACTTACTCTTGATAGTTTTCCTTTTAAATTCGTTGTACGCACTTCCATTTACCTTATTACCTTTGGAGTTGCGGGCGTCTATAGGCTGCGGTGGCCGCTTACCATCAGGTGGACCGTACGCTTATTTGCCACCGGCGTTGTATAAAAAAAACCATGATTTTTTACTTTTTTACTGTTCAGCTAGCAGTAGGGGGACACTTGACCATAACAAAAATTATGACTTTAATCCTTAATACCATGCAAATGTAAATTTAAATAAAACATAGTTAGAAACCCTAGAAAAATTTACCACATGATGGGGGTCGGAAGAAAAAAAAATTGCACCCCTAAGTTACGTGTCGGGGAGATACCCTAAAAAAAAGTTTTCCATGTTTTTTATTCTACCGTTTTATCGGCGTAATTAATATGTATACTCATGCTAAATTACAGCATTCCAGTACTAACAGTTACTGAGCTGTGTCGCGGACGGACGGACGGGCGAACATGGCGAAACTCATAAGGTTTACCATGGAACCCTAAAAATTAGCATGTTTCAACTGTATTTTATAAAACATATAGTAACAATGTGTCATTTCAAAATATAAATAATCGAATAGCAATGTTGGCACTAATATTAAAAGGTTTAATTTTAATGTTTTTTTTTAATGAAAATTAATCATGGATGATCGAAATTATCGTCTCGTAGTATCCATAGTAGCCAAGCTTTGCTTAGTGTGTGACTAAATCGATTTGTGTTAGTTTGTCCACAAATGTTTATTTTATTTATATATAGTTATAAAAACCCCTACTCATTTTTTTTTTCAATTTATATCAACTGTATTAAATTGAGGCACTCTCATATTTATTCATAACTAGTAATTCATTAATTTATAAAATTTTAGAACCACATTTAATAAAGAAAATAAATCAAACTAGAAGTAAAAAATTGCTATAAATTTAGATCAGAAGATAACCCAAAAAAAAAACAAGTATTAAAATAACCCCGGTCTACCCTCCTGACGACTAGGTATCAAAACTTGGCAGAATAAATGTTACTCTGTCAAATTGACACAGAGTCAAAACTTAATTGGGGCCTATGTACTATGTATAGGATGCCGGTCGTCAGGAGGCTAAGTAAAAGATCCGCCTGAGGCGTGGTCCTCTTAATGTCTCTTACGTGTTACAAAGTTTTTACCGGCTACAGAAAATATTAATATTTTTCATGTATACGGAAACCTTTGATTTTTAATTAAAGTAGCAGAATTTGACATTCACCGTTTCATAAGTTATGTTCTGCCAGATGGTTGGCATACCTACACTGTAGCCTATGAATATTTTGAAAGAAGTCATAAGTCTTCAAGCTTACGTGGTCATTTACATTAGAATTACGATTTGAAACGGGATATTTACCATGTATATTTGTATTTTTGAGTTAATCCTTGATAATGGCGCTTGCAACAGTGCCGAAATAACGGGAACTCAAAAATACAAATATACATGGTAGATATCCCGTTTCAAATCATAATTCTAAGTCATAAGTCATTTTAGGATTTGAGGATTCGTTGTATTGACAGAGCTAGCTGACAAATTTAGTACGCTTTGTAGTCCCGGGACTGGATTGTATGAAAATTCCCCTAAGTCCCGAGATTTTTAGAACTTTACATACAAGCCAGTCCTGTGACTGGATACCGTAAAATGTAGCTCACTCTCAACACAGCGTTTCCCCGAGAGCTCTCATGACCGTACTCACCATTAGGAACGCCTACAGAAAGTGGTATGATATAATATAATTGCTTTTCAAACGAGGTTTCTTGTAATCCTTCCGTCTTATTAAAACACCATTTTAAAAACATACCTAGGCGAAAAATATATTTTGAATTTATCTCGAGTATTATTAGAAGTAAACAGATCAATTTTCAAGAGGCTTCATGCATTACGTAAATATTGAGCCTTGTATGTAAAACTACTCACCATTCCTGTTATATAAAATGTATTGTATTTCAAATCGGGTCGAGTTTGGGAACAGGGTTCAAATTACCAAACGGCGTTATTTGTTTTTTTACCTACACTGTCTATGTCAATTCGAGCATCGTCGGTTTTGCGTCGTAATTCTTGCGTTGCGTTGCGATAGAGTTTCCACTAAAATACACGTTAAACATTAAAGAATTGTCATTGTCATTGTTGAATTGAATATTGAAAGTGAAGATATATTTGACATTTAAAGGGTTCCTTTATAAAATATTATTGACCTAAAGAAAGGACAGCCAGGACTGAATGTAAGATTGGCCGTATTGTTTGCCCCCGACTCGCAACGCAAAAGAGGGGTGTTATAAGTTTAACATCGTGTATATGGAGTACATATATGTCTGTCTGTGGCATCGTAGCTCTCTAACGGACAAACCGATTTGAGAGCGGTTTTTTTAATCGAAAGTCTTGATTGCGGAGATGGTTTTTAGCTTGGTATGTTTTGCCTTGGTTTTTTTTTCAATTTAATTAGCTTATTTTCTAATTGTTAGATTTTTAGTTTGCTGTAAGTATATAAGTGAAAACCTAAATAAAGTCCATTTTTATTACGACAATAAAATAAAAATCTTCCTCTGATACCTGATGCGATAAATTACTTTAAACAAAAGACGCAGCTTTCGGTATTCACCACACATTCAAAGTGAATAATTTTTGCTTCATGATATCAACGCCATGTCACAAAATCTACCACACGTCTACTATCATGTTTTAAGTTATCGTTGAAACAGACGAATTGTGCCTGTTGACAAATGAACGCGGCTCTGGCCCAGACAGCGCTGCGGTTGGGAACAGTTTCCTCTAAATTATGTATTGAACCCCAGCATTAGAGAATGCGGCGTGCTTAACTTAATCCTCGGGAATTCTCTTCTATGTATGCTACGCTGAGTAATAAAATACATAATCCGCAGTGAACTTAGTCCGGCAGGAACGGGCAAACTAAAAAGAATTTTCTGCAGAAGATATTTTTAAGCTGGTTTAAAAAAGGATCATTGGACCAAATTTCGATAACTCAGTAATTTTTTGGAAAAAAAAATTAAATTTATTATTATTATTTTATTTTTATTTTGATTTTTGGACATAACTTACCGACATAAGATCTAACGGATCCTTATATAACACTTAAATACTTTTACCGTTTGATTGGTTTATCACCTGTGCCTTTACCATGAGTTTGCACGGCCGTACCCGCTAGCGACTACGTAAACGATTTAGTATGCCGATTCTTAGTTCTATTGTGTAACCGCCAGAGGCGCTGTACTTTTGCCAATACATTTTTTTACGCAGTTGCTAGCAAGTACGGTCATGTAAACTTATGGTAAAGGCGCAGGTCTTTCCGGCAATAGTTACGAAGACACGTGACCGACAAAACACATCACCACGTTTATACATTACTATCATGTGTATTGGATGGCAGGTACGAGTAATCAGATGATGAATAATAAAAATGTAGTCCCGCTTTTTTATTCATCCATTACCAGAAAAAGTTATTTTCTACTGTAACTTTCAAGATGAATTGTAGTTGAAATCGCTCAGCGGAAATTTTGAGTAGTTCCGAAGGGTTCAAAGCGCTTTGTCGTTGAAAATTGACACGTTTAGTGTTTACCTACCTGCAAGAGAGTTTTGGTTTTTTTTTTAACCTGACTGTGGCTTTATAGGCCGGGCCCAATAAAGCAATAGGAGTGCGCGGTTGGAGAGTAGCCTGGGGAAAATCCAGGGGAAAACCTCCGATACGACCACGGGTGTGGTTTGGAACACTGGAATACTCTAAGAGTTTGCGCTCCAGTGAGATTGGTTGAGCGATTTCAACCGAATCTGAGGTGTGAATGGAGAGTGTTAGAAGAAATGTCTACATATGCATGTTACTGGCCTTTTTCTAATAAAATTAAGTTATATAAAAAAATTTACATTGTTATAAAAAAGCAACCAGACGTCTACAAATTCGTGTTTAAAACGAAAAAACAAGGATTGATTAAAAGCGCTGTAGAACCGTAATTATTGCCTAGTTTCGAATAACCCAGTTACTAGACAGGTTATAACGCTCAGAGTATTCTGTACGACAGTATTTTAAACAAGATGTCGAGAGGCAAAGTGTTGGCACGTTTTCCGCTTTTCTGAACAAAAGAAACAAGCCTTCTGCCCGCTTATACCTATAGTATAAATAAACGGAGATCTTAGATTTGAATTCAAAATATTTTTACATGTCAAACCTATTTCTTAAAGCAAAACCTGGAGTAAAAACTAAAAACAATTTTGATAAGATAATAATGCAAAACGATGTAAGAAATTGAGGTAATTTAAGACTCAAGTAGCCTTCAAAAAGACGACGACTGATGTATTTGTATCATTTCAAATGGGACCGTTTTAGATCGTTTACTTTTATAATATGCTTACAAAATGTGTAGACGCAAGCAATCGCTTTATTTCTTTATGTTTTTATATCAAATGTTTAGTGTTCATTGAAATCTATCGTTTGAATATTTTATGGGATGAGAACTACCTACGTCATATTTAACTTTTGAGTAGGTAATTATGTATACTACATACTTCAACGTTTTTAACTGTAATCGTAATGTACTTGACGAAATTATAAGACTTCGGTTTTTGCCGTTTTGGTTATCATCATTTTAAGAGTTAGACTCTTACCGGTGCAGCTCTCTCCATCTGACTCTATCTAGAGCCGCCTCCTTGACCTCCTTATACGACACGACTGCTAATTTTCCTTTTATTTGTTCCATGTATCTTATCCTTTCTCGTTTAATTTAATTGTTTGCCTTGGTTCATCGTGTTGTACATATACATGTTGTTCTCATTTTAACACCAGATGCTACCTCTAAAATTAATACAACAGCTTAATGGGTAAAAGACTTCATTAAAAACATAAACAACGAGTGAGCATGCTACTTAGTGTTATTAATTTTAAACCCTGCAAAGCATGAACTACATGGAGTATACCAGCGTTCTTGGTAAAACGATAAAAAGCAAGTTATAAATCTATAAATATTGAAACTTTGCAGTGTCTTAAAATGTAGACATTGATCCATTGGCATGATGTATGAATATCCTGTGAAATAGGGGAAAGTCGTTACGATTGGACCACTCCACTTCGCTGCCTTATAATCTACACAATTTATGTAAGTAAATAAAGGAAGTTTAATATTTTTAACTTCTGAAATACATTTATTTATTACCATAAATACAACTGGATAAAGTATTATAATCTTAGAGAAAAAAAGTGGAAAGTGTTTTCGCGCTGTTGCCTTCTTTGGACCAGGGTCACTCACGATATCAAAGGACTTAGGAAATTTATGCTGATGGTCTAATCAAGAAGGCTTATGGAAATCGACATAATATTTTATTTACAATATAATGCTATAGTCAGGTACTAAGTTTCTAACTTTAAGTATATAAGCTCGATTTTTTTCATGTCTAATGCGTATATTTAAGTCTGGGTGAAGTTTTTAAAATAGAAAAAATTTGCTATTATTGGACCGTCTAATTGGATCGGTCTGGTGATAGGACACACATGTGGTCCGTTGATAGCAACGAGCTATCAAATCACAAAAAAATAATCATAAACAATATAAATTGCCAAAACTGTTGTTATAAATCAAGCATGCGTAGATTTTAAAACATTTATGTGGTCCAATGAACGCGCCGGTCCAATGATAGCAACCTTCCCGGAATTAGTAGCTTTCTAACGCTAATTTATTTGCACAGAATGCTACTTGGGATTAAGCACGCCATGAGTATAAATCAATAATTTTCATACATCACATTCAGTTTTATACGAAAATTTATACAGACTGAGAACGACTTATAATCTGTACACGCAGAATCTCTAACTAACCAAACTCGGTTCGTTTCACTAAATGAGTGTCCTCGCTAAATGTCTGACGTCGCTTTAGCTTAAACTTTATTTATTAAGCAATTAACAGTACTTAACACTATTAAAAGAGCTTTGTTTTTCTTGTGTTGGAGATTTATTTTATTGCAGAGGCATTAATGTGAATGTTTGTAGTCTTCAAAAGCTTAGGCGGCGTCCATTTATTACGTAAAATGATTTAAGGGGGAGGGGGCCGACCATGACTTATTTTCTCTTACATCAAATAGTTGTGTAGCATTTTTTTTTGGAACATGTATGCAACATGTGAAAAAATGGATCCTTAAACATTCATTTTTTGACTCGAAAACTTTCTCCGGGTTTTTTACTATTATTTCATGAACTGGATGAAGAGAAGTTAAGGATGTAAAGATAATATAGATCAAGGCCAATATTGCCTCGTTTGATAAAGGTCGAAAGTGTTGGCGCCCGAAGCACTAATTCTGCGAGAAATTAGGCGCTAAACGGCCGACGCGACGGCTCTCTCTATCGCACGATGCGATCGCAAGATCCCGACGGGTGAAACAGAAAGACTATTCCAAAATACCTGTCCTCACTTCACACGATAGGTTCACAGTAGTCTTAAGGTCGATGCCTTGAGACGGGAGTTCATCTCTCCTTCATTACGCACACACGTTACTCCACCATAACATGATATGCATCCTCTAATCTACATTCTGAGCATGCCGCGTGATTAGACTTTCTACATAAGAAATGCAAACTTATTCAATGGAATGTGTCCGGAACGAAGTCTGAATGCAGTTACAAGTTGTGTTCGATAAAAGTCACCTTCGTCAAACCATGGTACTTTCCAAAATCATTTTGTATCACACTCCTTTTTTACGGACCTTTCGTCAAAGAACTCCTTTCAGAAGAGATAAAAGTTAATCCTTTTTTAATAGTACATTACTTACCAAGGGCGGTAAAACAAAGAATGCCTCAGTTCGCAGGTATTTGACGCCCGAGACGGAAGGCAAGGGCAATAATTATGCGATCTGAGGCTTTCTTAATTACCGCCCGAGGTAAGTACAAAATTTTATGTCACACTCTGGCCAGGAAGTGGGATTTTCCGCGCGCGGATCGTGCGGTAATTGCCACTTTATGGCCAGGTGTGACATAAATGTATGTTTGGATTGTTTTCATAAAATGTAATGAGTTAAATTAGATTGACGTGATTTGTAGTTCGTATACGCAGGAACATGATTTCATCTTGCATCTATAATGTATAGAACCTTTCTAACGTTTTACTAATCTGTTTAAGTGGCTAAAGGGCGCACTTCTAGTGTAGGTAATATCGAATCACACGAAGTGTATTTGACGAAACGTATTCAATTGGAATCTTTTCGGTATTCGTCACGCGCGCTTGTTTAGATACTATAGTTGGGAAGTGCAGAATCAAATACAATTTAAACGGTTTACAAATTATTTATATCAAAAAATCTAACAACTGTCATAATATGATCGCTATACATATGAATAAACTAAATATTATGTAAGTTACGACTAAGGTCTACAATTTCGTTAGCTATATTTTATTTGCGTCGATTTGATAAAGCTTATTGTTTCTGTATGGTGTCTTCGGGGAATACAGAAACGACAATGAAGTCAGTAATGGAATTAGTTAGTTTCATAATAATTATGAAATCCAAAAAGGACCCAGTATTAGATATACACGTATGATTTAATTACACTCTGGTACGGTAATTAATCAAATGATAATGCCGACGTAATAGTCATCACGCCTCGTTAAATTGTGTGCCGCATTGTGATCAAATCGGTCGCCTACTTCTTTAACCTCGCTCACAAACTGTATCTACTTTCTGAAAAATGAACTTTACTCTGCACTGAACAAGGTTGCCTTTGCGTTTAAGATGTTTAAATGCTATTGGAGATTTTGTAAGTAAGGTGTTCAAATGAAATCTCGCGCCCATGCTAAACTCGAGCTGCTAATTTATTCATTCTTCAAATCAATAGCGGTGGTAGTTAGGGAATTAAACAATATGCTCATAATGGATTGATTGATGACTAACTAATTGTTAATTAGGGTACTAACTAGTCAATTTTTTTACTCGATTTGTATTTCCAACAGGCGATGCCACACGACTAAACCTAATTGCGAGGAATTGACCCTTTACATCTCCATAATATTGGTATCTTATTGTTTGGTTAATTTTAGTTTTGTTTCTCATTATTTTTGTCATATTTAACATTTTTAGATAACAGGAGACCTTTTACATCTAGTAAAATGGAAGCAGTTTTTAAATATTTGTATATTGTGTATGTACTATTGTATGACATTCAAAAGCGCCCGAGGAGCCCACTTGGAGAATAAATTATTTCATTTCATTTCATTTAAAATTTCCATCGGAATTGTCAACGTTCTTCCAGTTGGCTTTCTAAATCTAACCGGGCGATACTCATTTTTGTGCACCCTGTCACATCCGTGGATGTCACTACTACGGATAAATTACTGCTAAAGTGATGTATGTCAGTTTAATGATAAATTTATCGAGTATTGTGAGTAAGTAATAAATATTTCATTATCAATACATGATCATTTGATCAATAAATTAATAGTATAGAAAACATTTATTTCGAGTAACATGTGACTCATACAAGAATATTGTTAGTAAAATTCATTATTATTATCTTATTTTATTATTGTTAGTATTAGTGCCTAACTTAAAAACATTATGTACTATACTTTGTATAACAATTAAACTGACAGTATATTTTGTTACCTTACCGCTATACAAAGTATGTACTCTTAGAAACATGCATCTTACAACAGTGTGTCATACAGTGTGCACAAAAATGAGAAAGGCCCAATTACAGACTAGTTTTGGTGACAATATATAGTCGGATTATTTATTTAAACTTTATTGCACAAAACAAATGAGTACAAATGGCGGAATGGTTTATTAAAACGCTTAGGAAAAGAAGAAAAGATTTTCATTGTATCACAGTCACCACAAATCTCGCTTGATCTGCAACACTCCCCTTAACGACCTCATTAGGCCCTCGAACAAATAGCTGCTTTCTCATATGAACTTGTTTTTAGTAAAGGAAACTTCACAAAACATCCGCGTACTACGTCAAGAATGTTACAAAGGAACTTTTCTCTCACACACGAATAGATGAAATTTTATAAAGAGAGTTCGCGATACCTATTGCATTTCCCATTTATTGATTTGAGAGCACCTGCCGTTGGTACGAATGCGGTGAGGATATTTGATATTTTGTTTAGGTTTTCACATTTTTGTAGTGGCTCAGGCAGTGTGAAATAGGTGTCGTGTTGAGTGATTGGTAGTTTTCGATCTTGTTTTGACAATGATGTTTTGATATCACGTAACAAAAAATGCATTCAAATTTTTATACCCATTCTAAATGTTACATTATGGGTAAAAACGGTTTTTGATTGTGTGAAAGTAATTTCTCAACAGTTGAAAATGATCGTAACCACAAGGGATCTTCCTAAAGGGGTACAATCGAGAACTCTGTTTATTCAAAATAATGACTGGGATACTAAGGGTTCGAAGTTACGGCATCAGATCGGCTTTAAAGTTTAAAGGCCACTAATCAACTCGAGTACAAACCAGAATGTTTGACCGCAAGACGAACTTTCGCAGAAGCGGAATTGTCCTGATCGAAATCTTGAAATATCACTAGCAGGATTGGAGGAATTATTAAATTCCCTGAGGCGTGCAAGCCCCGGGGCTGACCTGAACAAAAAGTGGGGTTCTTGGCCGGTAAAATATTGCTATCAAAGCGGGCCCGCGGTCGGGGAACAAAGGTAAAGGTTTACCCTCGGTTCCGGTGACGGTGACGATGGAAATTCATGTAATTGGTGGTGCTTATGCAAGAATTATGATAGCATTTTTTTAAATTTCAGTAACATAGTAAATGTAACAGCCGCATAACTTCAAAATAGTCTGTATCAGATGTACAAGTTTTGATGTATCAGGACTGTTGGTCAATTGTATACTATGACCCCAGCATGCACTATAATGATCTAGTTATAGGTATAGAATATAAGTCAAGTTATTTATTTAAACAATATGAAACGTGTATGGTATATCCATCTATTCTTAACTACAAATAATGAAAGGCCTACAAATGAAACTTAAAATATTATATTTCTTACATTATTTATATGCCAGGTTTTGTGAAGTTCGGATCAATTCGACAAAACTTAGTCTAAAATTTATTGATTGAGTCTAACAGGTAATCCGTGCCGAGATAAATTAATGATGGTTAAAAACTAACTACAATTACATGTTTGTAAAAACAATTAGTCTATAAAATTATTTGTTCATATTCAGTGTAATTTAGAAATTAGGAATTACGCCACAAAAGAGCACTAACACTGCTTTTCCAAAATTCCTCGGGGAGTGGTGTTGAGGATGAAAGTTTTTATGGAAAATAATTAAACTCTCTAGAGGACTAAATTAAGTATTAGTTGAACGAGCTAGTTTTAGTATAATAAGCTCCAACGCTGGTTTGACCACCGCCAATTTATTTGAAAAACAGGGAACTGTTTCTTTAAACGTGTATGCATGAATAAAAATTACTCATACTCCAAATTTCGTCACCGCATGAGCCCATCTCGTGGGTGCTCTACATTGAGCACGCCTGGTCATCATCCTTCTATCGTTATCCCAGTCCTGAAGGATGCCCGGGCTCCGCTACCTTATCGCACGATTTGGCGTAGGCACAAGTTTTTACGGAAGCGACTGCCATCTGACCTTCTACCCTGAGGGAAAACCAGACCTTATTCGAATGAGGCTTGTCAAGTGAATGGGCAACTTGGCTATTAGAAGTTCTCAAGCCACCCGAGAGCCTCTAACTTGACTTAACGACTGCTATCATAGATAGCAGCCGGCATCAACGGCTTAACGTGCCTTCCGAAGCACGAGAGCGCTCAATTAATAACCACTCAAAGCGGTCACCCATCCAAAAACTGACCTCGGCCTATGTTGCTTAACCTCGCATACCGCACGCGGTACGCGGGAGCCGCTGGGCCACGAGCGCTCCTGGCACGCCTGGTATCCATTTAATATATCCAATACACGCTGTTTATATGAAGGAAGCAATTTGACGCCGTTATTTCGGCTATGTGCGGGCCCCGTCGGCCGTCCGATTGTGATTTATTTCATTTCCCGATCCCAAACGAACTCGTACGAGATACCGACTCGGAGTTATTTCTCAGACCATTCGATGTCAAGGAAATGCCAAGGAAATTAACTACTTCTGTTTGGTTCACTTAATAAGAGAAGTAGTTGATAAATTAGATTTCGTAATTATTGTTTTATTGAGAAAGGTGGGTTTGTCGGAACAAATCCTTTTAGTTACCTATTTTGAATCATTCCGGAATAAATTCGATATATTGATCATTAGTACTACATTGTAGGGGTTTCTTTTAGGAAGATTGCCTGTAAATGTGATTGACGATCATATGTGTTTGAAGAAACTATTATTATATCTTATTGTGCAAAATTATATGGATTACGAGTACAGAGACTGCACTGTATGCTTTTAGCAAATTTTCTACGTTTTAAGATACGTTTATATTCCTAAAGGAAACTAAACTTCATTATTATTTCAGTTTCCTGTTAGCATCAGAAATCAGACTATTTATTATTAGTTCCCAGTGTGACAACAATGGGAAATCAGCGAGCATTTCCCGAGTGAAAATGCGGCTTTATGCGCTAGTGCACTTTGGAGTAAGCATAAAGTGGTCTTAAGACTTAAGAGCGCCGTCTTCACTCTTCCCCTTAGTAGCCTATCCGTCGAGATAATGTCGCGTCGCAGGCGTCAGAATTATAAAGTAAGGCCAACGAGAAGAGATAAGTAATACCATGAGATAGAAAAGGTGCGAAATACTACATTTTTATTTCAAAATGTGATGCATATTGTGAAAGCCGTTACTGAAGCGGATTAAACTTTCAATTTGGTTTCGCGCTGCAATACGTTTCGTACTTTATTATTCGAATTTTGACTTTAAAACAAAAGTACTACCCGTTTTGATTTTATGGTATAACTAAGGCAACTTTTTGACTTGCCGGGACGGGATCGATATGTGACATTTTCTTCTTTGAGAAGTGGAACAGTACTGCCTTCGCAACGCCCCGCTACCGCGCATCTCGTGCTGACTGATGACAGTTGACACTGACATTTGACAGTTTTCTCATATCGTACCGCCTCTGCTACGACAAATAGGAAGTCACCTAATTGTAGCGTTATTGAAGGCATCTTTTATAGTCGGAGAGCTGGCTACGGCAAATCATTTGCAATTTATAGAGACATAAATGCGTCAAGTTAGTGTGCAATACTATTATTATTTATTAATCCGGGTGACTGGCAGCTTCTGAGTAATGTTTTTTTTTCATGATACCTAATTATATACATATAATATTGCCAGTCATTTCTGCTGCGGGAAGAATAGTGCCAGTCGAAAAGTCCTCTAAGCACCCACAGGTTCAAGGAATTGCAGACCCTATTTGAGTTTAATTTCAACTTGGTAACTCCATTGCGTTCCTGAGAACAAGGATCTTGACGACAGAGAGACGGACGAACATTTCCTTTTGATTGACGGAACCTTTAAAAGCGAAGATTTAGACATTTTAATTATTATTTATTTATTTAGGCATAACATTCCTCAAAGTGTTAAATAGTTCCACGAGAGTAGAGGTAAATGATTACACACGCAGCTACATGAAGTATGTATGATTGCACAAAAAGTGAATGAATTAAATGAATGAGTGAATGTAAAAACATTTAAATTATATTTATAATATGTACAAAACAGTAAAAAATAAACATGTCTGGGCTTTATTTATTCATGTGAGTTATATTTATTTAAATAAAACTATTTGATTTTGTATCCACCACAATTTAAATAAAATATATCTAAATATTTTATTTTATGTATTGTTTGAATTCGATATATCGTATTTGTTATAAATAATAATTAAGAGTGTAATGAAACTTTTTGCTATATCTTGCAATTTACTGTTGAATTTGCTATCGGTACGAAAAAAGAATAGTAATTTCAAAATCCTGCTGTAATTACATGACATGTTGTTGTGTGCGTGACCTCAATTCTGGTGGTAGTACCTGTACAACCGAAAGCCTATTTTTCGCGTACCGTTTCCCACACAGATTACGAAGCCAACCTACATTAATAACGATAATTTATGCATAATTAGCTCGGGGTCTTTTTAATAGCTACATTATCAGTCCCAGTTTCACAGGCGGTTTGCTCTCATAGGTTTTTATGTTCAATTAACCTTCATTTTGGGTAAAATTACGGGAATTACGTACCTTAAGCAAAAGCCGGATGAGCGACTGTACTCAAAACGATTGCGGGTATGTGGGTCGACCGGGGTGGATTGGATAATCAGAATTAACCAATTTGCTGCGAAATGCGTGAAACAAAAATGTAGCCGAATAATAAGATTGTCTATATTAGCTGACACGGTGGCGTATCCTGATCCCTATATCGATTGTCTATTGCGTGTATCTAATCTCCTGCTGATGGATTTATTGGTTACAAATATTTTATGCAATATCAGTTTCATTCATTTCATTTCATTTTCATTGATTCAATTGCATAAGTCATGTACATTTCAGTAAAGGTGTTACAAAGTTATAATAGTTACATACTATTACTATAAAATGATTTAATGAACATGAGTGAAACAGAACAAAATTTACAAGAACTGTTTACATATAAATGTACAAAGGCGAGCTTATCCCTGTAAGGGACTTCTTCCAGCTAACTTTTGAGCAATTGAGTGGAGATTAAGATTAATAGGCAAACCGAGAAACGTGTACATTACGAATACAATAATCTTAATAACATCACAATAATATATATATATATAAAAACGCCTAAATATAATTACCTGATATATGTATATATAAATAAAAACACACGTATATGTATAAATAAATTCTGAAATAAAATAAAAGTCAAATATTACTGGATAACCACAATTCCCACAACTTCCCCTTCAGCAAGGCCATCAGACTGACACTTCCCGAGTGACGAGGGCAACGAGTTCCATAATTTGACAGCGTGTACTGTGAAGGATTTGTCGTACGACCGGGATTTATGAAGCGGTACGGCTAAGGTGAGATTAGCTCTAGAGCGCAGCCTATGACCACTGCCATACGCCATTAATTTGAACCTCTCTGAAAGGTAGGACGGAGAAGGAGTAAATAAAACATTAAAGAGGAGCGACAGTGTATGCTAACCCCAGCGGGGGGGAGTTGGTAACCATTTGAGCTAAGTGCGAAAAGATGAATCATGGTCTTTACTCAAACTTAAAATATACCTAATGCAGACGACTGCAAGCGCTCAAGCTTGTCAAGCAGTTCCTCATTAAGATCCAAGAATGCAATGTTCCCGTAGTCTAGAAGCGGGACTAATAAGGAATGGGCAAGGATAACCTTAGTTTGAGAAGAGAAACAAAGCAAGCGTTTAAGGGAGTGTATAGAGGCAAAAAGTGACCATGTTACAGATAACATGGACGGCTGTGTGTAGGGAGTGTCTGAAGTTTTGTGAGATGAAGGATGATAGGCTTTCTAGTGTACCTACGTAGATAATTAGTATTATTGTTTTGTTCCTTTAAGTTGATGTTTCGTTTCACAGTGTATTAGAGTAAATCTGTAATGCTGTGTAAATATATTTAAATAAATAAATAACATGCGCTGATTATGAAAGTGTCTGATCCATGATGACACCTGAAATTCTGACAGTGGAAGAGAAAGGAATATGAGTTTCGTCACGAAAAACGTCAGGGATCACCCGGTCAGACTGCTTAGCGATGAAGCGAGGACTGCCAACGACAGTCGCCTGCGACTTTAACATTCACCCTTAAACCAACTGCCGCCGCCCCGTCCTGAATGGATACTAAATCGAGGGTAATTTGGTTTATAATAAAGTTAAAATTATTTAACTTCTCAGCCACAGTACATTTGCAGATCATCTGCATGGATATGATAAGACGAACGTAAGCATTCCGTTATTAAAAACTTTATTAAGTAATAAAAATAGAGAAAAGAAAAGGAGAGAGTAGTTAAGACACTGTCATCATATTCATATATCTATAGTCTATGGATATTCAGTTTATTCATAAGTCCAATTTATATGTCAACAAGCATTTCAATAAAATATTAAAATAATAATTATGCATTACGAATTATGTCAGAGTTCAATCCAAATTAATATATTTCCATTAAAATATTAAATAATAATCAAGTACAACAAATAATAGTTACATAACACATTATACACATTACGTTGAGCCCAATTAGCATTACAATCGGGTGTCTATTATTTTATCGAAATATCTTACATCGATTTTCATTTCACCGAAAACTGTTCAACGAATTTCATTAGGTTTTTTTTCTAATCACATAATCATCAATTCATTGCATTTTATATAATCGAACCACTTTTCATAGTTAATCGTTTCGAATCCATCTCTAATCGTAGCGTAACGGTACATCGAATTTACCTTTCATCGAAATATTCGTTATTCATAGTATTAATTTAACGAAACATGATTCACAGATAGTACGTTCCATATAGTATTCTTTCCAAGAACAATGTTTCATCGAACAACCAAGCAAGCATGATTTTTCAAGGCGTATAATCTTTCTGGTCTTATATAAAAAAATAACCTCGAAGATTAAGACGGGAGCAAAGCTCCCGTCTTAATCTTCTAACCTATCCGCATTACAGTCGGTTTTGCCTTAACTGGTCTTTCTGGGCTTATATAAAAAAATAATCCCGAAGATTAAGACGGGAGCAAAGCTATCCGCATGACGGTCGGTTTTGCCCTAACAGGTCTTTTGTACATTTTAGGTTTTGGGTATTTTTGTTTTTGAGTATTTTTGTTTATGAGTACTTTTACAGAGTACACCAAGAATCTGAGAAAAAAAAAAATTTAGACTTACTTATATCAAGAATAGTAGACAGTGGTGAAATGATGTTCTAGGTAATAAGAATTTTGGGAACTGAAACCTTCGTTAAACCAAAATTATACTAAAGGCCATTCGATGAACGACTACGTCGATGAACAAATAAAATACTGAATTAAAATTCGATGAGTTGATTCTTGTGTAAAAGATAATTCGAGCAAATGTTTGAACGATCTAACGAAGTTCGATGAATGATTCCTAAGTGATAATAAAATTCTGCGAATAGTGTTATGGGAAATGATAATCGATGTAACAATTTTCGGTAAAATGATGGATCCCCATTACAATCATATTAAAACACAGTAAAATTACATTCTTTGTAATCCACCTTAGAAAGGTGGCGTCTCCCAAAGAGCTAGTTAGGATACCTAACAGCCCTTACAGGGTGTCATGGTCTGACTATTAATGATAATTAATAGTCAGACCATGACACCCTGTAAGGGCACACAATGACAATAACAAGAAATTAAAAAAGAATTTAAGCCGTCGTCTCGCGGCGAAAAAAATAAAAAATAGCATCATTTTTTTATGATCCCTGGGATCCCAGGAACCGGCAGACAACGGGTTAACTAAAATTGATATTAATAGCATTAAATTTACAATTGATCATGGTAGGATGAGCTATTAGTCTTATTTCAATTACATTAATACAACATTTCAATATCACAATTTATCAATAATAAAATAATAACATGTTTATTTCAAATAGCATTTTATTGGTTTATATTCAAATATAATGTCACGAGTTTCTTGTTTGATCGAGTCTGGGATCTGTTATAATCACTTACGTAGTATAAAACAAAGTCGCTTTCTCTGTCCCTATATCCCTATGTATGCTTAAATCTTTAAAACTACGCAACGGATTTTGATGAGATTTTTTTTAATAGTTAGAGTGATTGAAGAGGAAGGTTTATATGTATAATAACATCCATTAAATAGTGCACCCGTGCGAAGCCGGGGTGGGTCGCTAGTATATATATAATGAGGACTTTTTCTATACAGAGCTAAACTAAATAAATAAATGCCAGCCTTATGGAAACCCTTCCACAGGGCTCCGATCTTGGAGCCATTTTTAAGTTTACGTTTTAAATATTATGTTGTTTTACTACGGAATCAATCTTCCGGGCTAAATTCGTTATAGCACTTCGGAACGTTACCTTGATAAGTATGTATTATGTTAATTACATTGTTTTTTTTTAGTTTGTTTAAAGGTTTTAAGTATAATAACGTCTTCTAACCGTAATGCATCTGTGCATGCATGTTTCTAGATATTTAATTTAACAACACATACAAGGGCTCGTTCGAGGAAGCTAATTTTATCTTCGTGAAATAGGACACAAGGTATTATATAAGTCTATTTAGAATAAAATACAATGTAACAATATTTTATTGTATCGGTATATTTTATTCTAAATAAAATTTCAGTAAGCCGTCGGTATCCCAAAATATTTATTTATTTTAGCAAGTTCAAGTCCCACTAATTTCTAAATTTAGGAACAACATGTTTGATAGAGCAGGTACTAGGAAATAAAACTTGGCTTAAAAAGATGATTATTGAACTCATTAAATTAAAAAGCAAACTTATTCACGTAATAAATAAATGTTTCACAGTTATAATTGAATCGGTTCCCATGGATGCCGTGGCTCATGTTGGCATTGCCAGGAATAACATTATTATAACATACCCAACTTTTAATTTACCTACCGTGAGATTTACAATATGTCAATAATATAATTAAATCAAAACGTTTCGACTGTGCGTACTAGTACATGTTATTAATAATTTATTAATGATTTTGAACTTGACACAAAGTTATATGAAGCCAATCTTCAAAGTGGAAATATATCGGTTTCCGCTCTTGTGGAGTGTTTAATTAAATGGTGTATGTCAAATGTAAATAAATAATTTACAGATTACTAACTTTATGTAGGCAAATAATTGAAGAACTTAGCAACGCGAACTGTGTTCGAAATATGCTCGTTTTATTGTCACCATTTTCCTTTGAAGCGAACTTATTTTGAATGTGCTTTGTTACAATGAGGACTAAATTGATAGATATAAATCATTGTTCTCGTATAAAAACAATTACGAAACCCAGTACAGTTTTTCCCCCTCAGTTTGTATTAATGTGTGGTTTGTTGTTGTTTGCACTAAGGTTTCATTTAGTATTGGATAAGAACCTATATAAGGAATTTAGGACTACACGACTGCTTTGGAACGTGTGTAAGGTTTTTTATACAACGTCGGTGGCAAACAAGCTTACGGCCTGAATGATTGTAAGCAAATGCCGAAGTCTATGGAGATTAAGTGACTCAACAAGAATCAACCGCGTTTCCGACCCATAATTGACTTGAACATTTGTTGCGTAGATCTAAATGTCAGTTTCCATATATATCATATCTTTTTTAATTAAATTTAAAATATGTTATGATAATTCTATTATGAATAATTTTTATTTTCTTGACATACTATTGTAATTTATAACGACCGACGACCGCTGGTGACCGTTGTTTTTTGACGACCGGTTTAGCCTAGTGGGTAGTGCACCTGCCTGTGAAGCTGACGGTCCTGGGTTCGAATCCCGGTCAGGGCAAATATTTGTGTGATGAGCATGAATATTTGTTTCTGAGTCTTGGATGTTTTCTATGTATTTAAGTATTTATATTTATTAAATATTAAATATATCGTCGTCTAGTACCCATAACACAAGCCTTCTTGAGCTTACTGTGGGGCTAGTTCGATTTGTGTAAGATTGTCCTCTAATATTTATTTATTTATTATTATTAGTAATGTAATTTATTATTATTATTATTATAACGTAATCTTATTACGGAATAAATGCATTAATTCATTCATACTAAATGACACATAGATAATAATAAATTTGACACAAGTTCGGCACTTTACATAATTACTATTAGCTATTTAGTTTTTACTAAGCGCGTTGACCTCACGGTTTTCATTTTTACATCTGATCTTCATATTCGTAAAGCTGGTAGCGATAAAGTAAAAGAAAAACTTTTTAAAGTTACACGCAGTGCACCATTTTTGTTTGTAGAAAAATAGGTTTCACAAGCATATCCTGGGATTGTGAAGTTAAAGTAGGGGTTATCTTGCGAGAACAGGCGGGCTGAAAATGAAGTATATCCTTACCAGGAAAAGTTTCTTCGTGCGGCTAGTGGTTATCCGTTTAGGGGTTTTGTAGTTGAGTTCGCCAACGATCTGCGGGCATTACATGCATGATTGTAGTTTTCTAAAATTATGTAAAAAGATTTTTTGTACACAATAAAAAAAATTTTGAATATGAAAGGAAAGGACGAACTTAATGTTATATTCTTATCACAATACTAATGTTGGAAATTATAATCATTATAATTCATAATATAACACTTGGTTTCCGCGATTGTTACTCGTTAAATTAAATGATTTGAACGGACTTAGTCTCGGTTTTACAAAAATCCGTTAGATCTTATGTAGGTTTGTTATGTCAAAAAATGTACTGAGTTACTGAAATTTGATCTGACATTTGGTCTAACGGATCTTTATAAAACCCGGCCTTATTCGAGTATATTACCTATTACATCCAGACGTTTCAAGTTCTTTACAGCCACCCTCTACCTCTGGTATGTTTTTCGAAACAAAACACAAATGAACACGTTTGCGTTTAGTCTCAATATGTATGGCAACGCGAGCAGCGCCTCTGGTGGCCTGTGATGGTAACTATTTATTGCCATACAAATTGAGACTAAACGCAAACGCGTTTGTTTATGTTTTGTTTCGAAAAAACTTATACTGGAGGTACTGGTCAAACGGGTAGGCTAAAAGTGCTGTGAGATCCCCAACCCGCACTGGCCAGCGTGAAGACTACAGTCCATTCCCTCTCATCTATGAAAGGAATCCTGTGCTCAGCAGTAAAAAGTATATTGATTTATAATCAGGGACCGATACCGGTATTTTTAAAAAACCCTGAATTAGTCCAATATTTTGGATTATTTTTTGCTCTTTACGTAGGGCTGAATCATGTATTTCGGTAACAACGTCGTATTATTAGATTGTCCCATTAAAATCGAAATAATGAACCGGTGACAGTAATAATACCGGTATTTTTCTATGGAGAAAATACCGGTATCCGATCCATGTTTATAATTACTGTCGCCTATAAAACTAAGCAGCTTTATTTTATTAGTTGAAAACAGCGACTAAATTGAATTCCCCTGTACAACAAAGTTCGAAAATATGTACAGGGACAAAGTCATCAAAAATGTGTGGATTCTTTTTTTTAATTGTTGTGTATAAGGTTGCTCATATATTTGAACATTTGGGAACGCATATATAAATATATATATGAACTCGACTATACAGTATGTTGATGTGTTCTGTTCTATTCGAGTAGCTGTCGGTGGTTGCAATAAGAACTTTACTTTCGTAAACTTTTTAGGGTTCCGTAACAAAAGGTAACAAAGGTTGGGTATTTCTTTAACTTCCTAGCTATAAATCACACATGGTGATGGAGTCAGCTCTCTGAGAAAATCTTCGTCACTTCGCTCCATAAATGACAATAAATGATTCTGATTCTGATTCATGCTCGAAATCGTCTTCGGACGCCTGATACTATCATGTTCTTTAACACTACACCTTTCCACCTTGTTTTGGTACTGAAAAATGAAACACATATTAAAGGAAGAATTTCTAGGTCGAAATGACCCCCCTTATCTCCGAAGTTTACCAAACAACAATTTCGGCATTATTACATATGAATAGATTACAAGAAACATATTACCATATCTCCGTCTAAGTTTATTTTAAAAAATCCTTTATTAATTTATTTATTTAATCTTTATTGCACACAAGTAAAACTTATCGTACAAAAGAAAAATGAAACACATATTAAAGGAAAAATTTCTAGGTCGAATTGACCCCCCTTATCTCCGAAGTTTACCAAACAACAATTTCGGAATTATTACATATGAATAGATTACAAGAAACATATTACCATATCTCCGTCTAAGTTTATTTAAAAAAATCCTTTATTAATTTATTTATTTAATCTTTATTTCACACAAGTAAAACTTATAGTACAAAAGGAGGACTTAATAACATAAGCATTCTCTACCAGTTGTAAACAATTTACGGAACCCCCTGCGCGAGTCAGATTCGCACTTGACCGGTTTTTTCTTTAAAACAATTCTCGACGCCCCGCTACTGCCGCGAGCTCTTGTGGACGACACGGTTTACATTTTTGCGGAACGCTGACCTTTTTTCTTTTTTCGCAATTTCAGCGGAGTATGAACACTTATTTCACAGTTTATTCTACAGAGTGAAAAGAGTGAGTGAGTGAAGTCACGAGAATATTTTTGTTTTTTTTTCTACTGACGAGTTGTGATATCATGACTCATGCATTTTGCATTATTCTGATTTATATTTTGGATCAATATATTATATTTCTATGGAAAAACTATAATTGCATATAATTCATCTGGTGCTGGATAGTCTGCAGCTTATAAATGATACAATGGATATCGATAACATCAATAGTAGATTGTATGATAAGGGTCTAAAATGAGCCTTACTACCATGAGATAGAAAATAGTTCGAGGGGTAATATGGCTTTTAGACCAGAGTTATACACTCTACTTTTCACTTCGATTGCGAGAAAATAAATAAACAAAGGTTAACCCACCCAAAATTAACAATACATTCCACGGCGAAGATATATACTTTTGCAGCATGATTTTTTTTCTATACTCCTCTGACACACAAAACATAGACACTGCGGTTCGCGCGCAACATTCACGCGCGAAAAAAGCTGACTGACCTTCCATTGAGCGCTTCAAAGTGTTGCTCGAACGATTTAACCATTTTTTTAATTATTGTCAAATAGGGACTACTACAAACTTAATCTTTAGACTCTTTAGAAAAAATTATTATGTTTCCAGATTGGTCGATTTTAGTAAAGCTGTATTCTGGTTGGTTAATACCCAATACCAAATATTTTTTTAAGAGTTAAATTAGTGTTCTGTGATTGGTGGATTTAATAGGTGAAGTATTTTGATTGGTCAAATTCAAATGTTTTGTAAATCATAAATATGTATTCATATTTTCCCTAGGGGTTAAATGTACTACTTTAGCCCCACTTGACAAGTCTAATATGACACACTTTTCGAGTATGAGAAGTGAAAAATTACTTTTGAATTTAGAATCATACTTATGACAAATATGTAAATATTCTGAACAAAAACTAGTGTACCTATGCAATTAAAAATACTCGCTATTGCACGCTTAAGTTAAGATAGAAAACCATAGCTTAAACTTCTAGAAGTACCCAATTTTAATTGTATTACACAACGAAACTAGAAATCGGACACCGGAGCTGAAAGTCAGCCTGAAACAGCAACCAGCTAAAGTAAAACAAGTGCGTTTGCTTAACTGACTTATTTTGCTTTGCGCTTGCTTAACTGACTTATTTTACTATGCGCTTGCTTAACTGACTTATTTTACTATGCGCTTGCTTAACTGACTTATTTTACTATGCGCTTGCTTAACTGACTTATTTTACTATGCGTTTGCTTAACTGACTTATTTTACTTTGCGCTTGCTTAACTGACTTATTTTACTATGCGCTTGCTTAACTGACTTATTTTACTATGCGCTTGCTTAACTGACTTATTTTACTATGCGCTTGCTTATCTGACTTATTTTACTATGCGCTTGCTTAACTGACTTATTTTACTATGCGCTTGCTTAACTGACTTATTTTACTATGCGCTTGCTTAACTGACTTATTTTACTATGCGCTTGCTTAACTGACTTATTTTACTATGCGCTTGCTTAACTGACTTATTTTACTTTGCGCTTACTTAACTGACTTATTTTACTATGCGCTTGCTTAACTGACTTATTTTACTATGCGCTTGCTTATCTGACTTATTTTACTATGCGCTTGCTTAACTGACTTATTTTACTATGCGCTTACTTAAACTTAACTGACTTACTCGTCTTTTACTATGCGCTTTTCGAATAGATGAGTCTGCAGGGTTTTTTGTTCGCTCATCATTATCAAAAGTTGAGAGATAAATTAGACACCCTCTCAACAGCTGATACTCTAACATTTTTCACACCCATATTTAGGGGGCGTATGAGACAACCCACGATAGATAAGCCTAACACCTTGTCAATTTGCACTTTTCCGTAAAAACCTTACATTCCCGTAATTTAAGCTCGGTAAAGACGCTCGTCGTACTCAGGGGCGTTTTTTTCTGTGTAGTTCGTCAATAATAGATAAGCCTAAGTATATATCTCGTCAAGTCGGCTTCTTTTACGGTCTGCATTATCAGTCAGCGGGGTGATAAGCGGCAAACGAGCCAGCTCGGAGAAAACCGCTATCATTTTTTATAACGCAATATGCCGGTCGTAAATACTCTGCGGCCCTTTTCTTAGGGTTATTTGCTTTTGTTTTCACAGAGAACTGCGACTTAACGAATGTTTTTTGATTGTCTGGTGTAACAGTAACCATCTTTTTCAGTATTCTATGTGTAAAAATGTTCGGGGCAAGATAAATAAATAATAAATAAATAAATATTAGAAGACCATCTTACACAAATCGAACTAGCCCCACAGTAAGCTCAAGAAGGCTTGTGTTATGGGTACTAGACGACGATATATTTAATAGATATAAATACTTAAATACATAGCAAACATCCAAGACTCAGAAACAAATATTCATGCTCATCACACAAATATTTGCCCTGACCGGGATTCGAACCCATGACCGTCGGCTTCACAGGCAGGTGCACTACCCACTAGGCTGAACCGGTCGTCAAAAATACAAGATACAAGTAGTGTTTGTGAGTCTAAATATTGTCAATAGTTAGATATGTCTGTTGTAATTATAGGTATATATATTTTTTAATTACATAACATACATTCATAAACTCACGCCTGTATTACCAAAATGGGTAGATAGAGCACA
Source organism: Epiblema foenella (assembly GCA_963556455.1). NCBI lineage: Eukaryota > Metazoa > Arthropoda > Insecta > Lepidoptera > Tortricidae > Epiblema > Epiblema foenella. Next base: position 6,094,823 of record OY747113.1, on the reverse strand, counting down.
TGAAAAATTCAATTACAGTGCCATATTTAGCAATTGTAGGTTATAATATGGAGAAACTGTGATATTGCAGTGATATATCGCTAGCCCATCGCCCACAACACACTACAAACCCGGTTCCCATAGTTGACTCTTACGACACCCACGGGAAGAAAGGGAGGTTCTTTTTTAACCCGGCACCACACTGGAAATATTTTGTAATCGCATGTGTTTTAGTATAGGCTACAACTAGCTTAGTCCATATTTTAACTGACGTTAAAGTCGACTTTTGTATTGCCATAAAATCAGGTTTCTTCAATGCCATCAATCACTTTGAGGAGTGATTTCGACCATTTTATCTAAAAGCGGAGTTCAAAAAGTGCGTATCTTCAAATCTTGATACCTTGAGTCCCCATCCTGTCACTGTTTCAAAGAGGATAGGATCGGATAAAGCTGACACGCAGATAGCTGGATTACATTGAAAAAGTACGCCAATGCCTTGACAAGTTTATTGACGTTTCTCGTATTTAGGAGTATTATTTTATTTGAAAATACTCAAAAACCCCCTCGATAGTTAAAAAACCCCCTAGATAAAAAAATAATAATTTGACATAACATCCCTACAGTTTAATTTTCTCAAATGATTAACCGATTATTTGCCGTCAACGGACACGTCTGGGGGCAAATCATCATCATCATATATTTATCCGAAACTTAAACACAAACGAACGCGTTTGAGTTTAGTCTCCATTTTTATGGCAACACATAATTATATTTTATACTAGTTTCATAAATCCGGGGTGAATCCAAACTCCGTTATTATCAATTCTCACTTTTATTTCACAAACACTTAATATTATTACAGAACCGTCTTCACAGTGCTACGCCTTATTCTCGAATGACCGGTCAACCGCCCAACCGAATCTCCGTTCCATCAAAAACGGCAGTGTTGCCACTATTAAAATAGTCTACGCCACTAAATTATTAAGACTACCTTACACGATGCTACAAAATAATTGGAATTAACTATAAACCATTAAGAATTATCACACTCGGCCATCCGTACAAGTGCAACTCCTGGTGCATAATCCGGTACTCGTACGGAAGACTTACAATTTGAGTGTACCTATACTTCGTTTTTTTTTTTTTGATTGAATTAATCGTGCGTATCGTGTATCAGTCTTTCGACTCTGAAATGGGAAAATATTAACGTAATAAACTACTAAAATAAGTAAAATTAGTACAATATTGTCCTCTGTTATCCCAAGGAAACGGAAACACTTATGCGAAAGTGACTGTTAAAATCATATTCTAAAAAAAACGAAGTATAACTTAGTTCCAGCTATCGTATATAATGATTAAGTACACTGCTACATACACTGTTTCATTGATATACTAACACATATGATAATGATTGAACAGAATTGTACATAATTTACCGCAATCGATCACGTCATCAAAATTATCACACTCGGTAATTTCAGTCTTTATCAATCATTTGACGCTCTCGTTGAAGCTCAGATAATGGACGGTTATCGTCACTGTCGTAATCGGATGATTCCACGGATTCTTTATCGGACTTCTCCTTCGTAGACTGCGAAGGGTGAGTATTTATCCAGGGTCTTATTCGATCCGCGGCAACGACAGTTTCAAATGACTGACTCTTTTTGTTAAAACCAGGAACATTGCTTATTTTGTATCTGTCGTTATCAAGGACTTTAATTACTTTGTAAGGCCCAATAAATTTGGATAAGAGCTTGCTACTACTGCCCTTGTTGTAATAATTAGTTCGAGTAATCTTAACTAATTCTCCTTCCCTGTAAACGGCAGCGGGAGCTCGACCACGGTCATGTCGTAGTTTTTCCTTTCTCTGAGTGGCCTCTATACAAGAACTGACGTCATTCCTAATCGCCTCTATATTTTCTGTTTTATTATTAGCGTCAATACCAAGTTTATTAGTCAAATCGTCGGGAAACCTACAGCCGAATAGAGTTTCCGATGCAGTTTTTCCAGTTGAAGTATTAATAGTATTATTTATACCCCACTGTATTTTCCCCAGGCACGTGTCCCAGTCACGCTCATCTCCACCTGTATTATGTTTCTTTAGAGAATTCAATATTGTCTGGTTGAAACGTTCTGCCTGACCATTAGCCCTGGGACACGCGACTGCGTTTAATACGTGTTTAATCCCGTGAAGATCACAAAACTTTTTAAAATCTCCCGAAGTAAATGAAGTGCCCCGATCGGATATAATTCGAGACGGCAAGCAAAAGTCGTAGAATATGCTTTCAAGAACTTTTAGGGTACTTTTTGTTTTAGTGTCCTTCACAGGTTTTGCAAATACATATTTGGTAAAGCCATCGACCACAGTAAGAATGTAAGCGTTACCCTTCTTACTCTTTGTAAATGGACCCAGATGGTCAATGTGTACAGTATGGAAGGGAACGCTCACCTTCTGAATGGGGTGCAAATGACCAGATTTAAGATTTTTAGCACTATCCTTATTGTAAGCGCACTGTATACAAGATCGGACATACTTTTTGACAAATTTACGTAACTTAGGGAACCAGTAAAGCGACTGAATCTTCTCGATCGTCTTCGTCTCTCCTAAGTGTCCAATGTCATCATGATTTGACCGACAAATCTGAAATCGTGCACTGCGAGGGACCACAAGACATATTTTGTCGTCTACTTTTCTATAGAGCTTATGATCTTTCACAACAAAATTTTTCTTTATGTCTTTTGATTCCTCGTTATTGTCAGGTTTTAAGACTTTGACTATCCTAGCAATATCCGGGTCAGTCATCTGCAGAGTCAACAGCCAATCGTCTGTTCCAATATTGTAAACCGTAAGCGTAGAGTCGTCGATGAGGTCTGTCAATTTAGTGTTGCGACTTAAAGCGTCAACGTGGGCCATTTGAGCACCGGGTCTATATTCAATATTAAACGTGAACTCGCTTATCTGAAGCCACCATCGGGCAATACGTGGCACAAGATCTCGTTTGGTGAGCGTTGTTATAATAGCATGACAGTCAGTGACTACCTTGAAGTCGATCCCTATTAGGTACACCCTAAATTTTCTTAAAGAGCAGACAATTGCCAATGTTTCTAGCTCATAGGAATGTAAGTGTCGTTCCTCAGGCGTCGTTTGCCTACTGAAATAGGCTACTGGTTTGAGAGTCCGTGGGTTTTCCTGCCACTGTAGCAGTATACCGCCAATGCCTAAAGCACTGGCGTCTGTGTGAAGCTCGGTGTCTAGCTTCGGACTATACAGAGATAAGATAGGCCGCTCTATAAGTTTGTCTTTTAACGCTGCGAAGGCCCTAATTTCTTCATCGCACCACTGAAAGGGGACATCCTTTTTTAACAAGTTAGTAAGGGGTCGCGCTATTTCACCAAACCCCTTTACGAATTTCCTAAAATATCCTGCCAAACCCAGGAATTGGCGAACTTCATGAACAGTCCTCGGGACTGGAAACTCCTTAACCGCCAAAATCTTATTTTCATCGGGTCGTATACCATTGGCGGAAATTTCATAGCCAAGATACCTTATATCATTGTCGAAAAACCGACACTTTGACAGTTTTAGAGTCAACCCATATTCGCGCAATAGTTTGAGGATTTCCTCGAGTCGGCGAAAACCCTGTTCTAGATTTTCCGATGGCACAAGAATGTCGTCTAAATACGCGAGAGCAGATTCAAACCGTTTCGAGCCAAGCATTTTATTTATTAATCTTTGGAAGACCGCAGGTGCGTTGGCAAGTCCGAACGGCATTCGTTTGAATTCAAAGTGGCCGTCCGGTGTTACAAACCCTGTATAACGACGACTTTCCTGTGCCATGGGGATCTGATAATAGCCTGATGCGAGATCTAAAGAGGAGAAAAAGCAATTACCACTGAGATTACTCAACTGATCTTCTATCAGGGGAAGGGGAAAGCAGTCCTTTCTAGTCTTATTGTTTAGTGCTCTATAGTCCACACATAAACGTTGTTCGCCTGTCTTTTTCCTCACCATTAAAATAGGGCTTGCAAACTCTGATTCTGATTCTTGTATTATATCATTTTGCAGTAACTCATTCACTATGCCACGTACTTGTTCTCTCTCAGAAAAAGACAGGCGGTACGGACGGTAAATTATAGGCCTATCATCATTTAAATCAATGGTCATTTCTACATCTTTTGCTAGTCCTATTTCCCCAAGATTCTTGGCGAAACAGTCACGGTATGACTGCAATAAATTATAGAGTCTGTCTAAGTCCTCGTCACTGACGTCCTTGCCTACTTGAATTTCAGCTCTATCTAACGGTTCCATTTTGGACAGATCTTTGGAGATGCGATTGACACTGCAAGTCGTTCTTTCTACGAAGGGCAAAGCCCTGGCTAACAACACATTTTTGGGTATCACTAACTTATCCGATCGCAGATTAGTTATGACTAGATGTCCCTTTCCTTGCTCTACCCGGTAGACGCCCTGGTGTAAATGGTATTCTCGGCCAGGTTCGACGCAAGTATGCCCTTCCATGTAAATATCACCACAGTACGTGGATTCGTCAGTACACACCTCAACTAGTCCAATTTGTTGCACTTCAGTAGAGTCGACATTTCTTAGTTTTATGTTATTGTTGTGTCGGGGTAGTTCATTGACAACGGGGCTTTTGTAAAACAGGAGTTCGTCAGAATCCTTCAAGACTGTTACACAGGGCAACTCTGTAAAATTTTGGCCAATCAAGAGGGGAGTGCGCAAAAATTCATCATGTACTACCAAAACTTCTACACAAGCTTCAACCTCATCAAGCCTCAACGTAATGAAGCTCCTATAGATTGGCATAACGGAGGAATTCCCAAAGCCTTTAATTGCGGGAAGCTCGTTGTTGCATTTTGGCAAATTTAATTTGAGTGCTTCGGAGTTTCGCATCAAGGTGCACTCGCTACCGAAGTCTATATAGGCTAGAAAGTCATGGTCGTTAACTACAACTTTCTTGTAGAATTTGTCGTTAGAATCGTTAGCAGTAGAGATTGTCAAGGTCTTTCTGTCTTCACTCTTGTTAGCGGTTGTCTGTCGGGGGGGCAGAGGAACGAGACTACATGTCGCTAAATCGTGACCTACTCTCGAACATTTTTGGCATTTGACTATGGGATTCGGACACTTATGAAACGTATGCCCCTTCGACCGGCAATTAAAACACGTTACGCCCTCCTCATTGGAAGTTGAAGCAGTATTTGTAAATCGATTAGGCCTTCGATTGGGCAAACTTAGGAAGCTATCATTGCGTTTCCTAACATAAGTCATGTCCGTGGGTCGCTGCGAAGTCAGAAAACCCAAAAGGTCCTCTGGCTCCCTACAGTTCAATGCTTGCGCGCCGTTTCGTATTGATTTGTCTAAGATACCATGTATGATGCAGTCTACTGCTTTCTCGCCTATAATTTCACATCGATTTAACAAAGTTAGTTTATCATAAAAGTAATCCCGCAAATTCTCATTATAGCGACTTGTGCGCGCAAGCATCTCCTCGAGAAGCCGACCATAATTCTGCTCATTGGGAAATGCCTTTCGAAGCTTTGCCTGCCAATCATCCCAGCTATAACTGACTGAAGGCAAAGCCTCGAACCACCTCTTTGCAAGACCAGTCAGCTTTTGAAGAGCAAAATGTATGGTCTGCTTCTGATCCCAGCCATAAATACAAGAACATTCATTAACCTTTCTAAGCCAATTTTCTACATTCTGCGCCTTGCTAGATGGGTCAAATTCTGGTATTACATTATTCATATGATTATTGCTTAGCCTTTGTGATTGACCCCTTTCGTTTTCTTGTAAAGAAGATACAAGTTTAAGTACCTCTTCTATAGTGAAGCCGGAAGTCCGCTGCTCCGGCGCAGGCTGCGAAATCACCTGCTCAGGCTGTGGCGTCATCTGTTCAGGCTGCGACGACTGCTCAGGCTGCGATGACTGCCCTAGCTGCGGGTTTACCGGACTATGCATAGTTTCCTGAGGCTGAATTTCTTCCACCGCCCAGGCTGACGTAGTGGCATCTCGTGTAGCCTTGCGGCAGCGTTTTCTTCTGGTCCGGCTGTCATCACTCCTCTTTCGTTTGTAATTTCCTTGCCGTCGTGCGTGCGGGTTATCGTTAATATTCTCCATTATCTCGAAACAAAAAGAGTTGATTAGATTACAGAATATCAAGGGAAACAAATTTGAAGCTCTTACTTATAATTTTACTGAGACTTGAATGGCCTTAACATAACCGAGGAACGCACATAGCCCCTCTAGCATATTACTGATACTCACGTAGTCTTGAGGAACGTACATAGCTCCTCTTGGGCACACATGGCCTATGATTGATCTGGAACATACATTGTTCCGCCTGGGCGCACATGGCCCTATATATTTTGGAACGTACATAGTTCCGACTGGGCACACATGGCCTGATATATTTTGGAACGTACATAGTTCCAACTGGGCACACATGGCCTGATATATTTTGGAACGTACATAGGTCCGACTAGGCACACATGGCCTGATATATTCTGGAACGTACATAGTTCCGCAATGACGTACATAGTCATTCAGGTCAGACACACATGGTCCAAACTTGAATATTATGACATGGATTCTTACAGCACTCCTCTCTCTACTCAACATGGAAATATACTTGTCAAACTTTAGTTCATGTTTACTGCAACTTCAACTGATTTGATTCGCATTTGGAATCAACCGTTACTAAGTCAAACTCAACAAACTAGGACAAACTCAAAATAGAACTACCTCAAAATAAAACTACCTCAAAATATAACTACCTCAAAATATAACTACCTCAAAATAAAACTACCTCAAAATAAAACTACCTCAAAATATATTTACCTCAAAATAAAACTACCTCATAATAAAACTACCTCAAAATAAAACTACCTCAAATTAAAACTACCTCAAAATAAAACTACCTCATAATAAAACTACCTCAAAATAAAACTACCTCAAAGTAGAACTTTATCCCAAAGTAGAACCCACTCAATTTAAGTCACTTAACTACATTCAAGCTTCAATGTAACCGTATTCAATATTCATAATCAAATCAATATTATACAATACATTTTCTGTTTCTGTTTCAAAATTGTTAAAACTTGAACTCGAATTTATCTTCAACCATCGATTCAAATACGTACTAATAGGTAAGTCTTCAATCTATATTCCATCCATTCACATTCATTTTAAGTCCAATCCAATTTCTTAAAATCACATTATCATAATTCAGTCTCAATTGAGTTTCGGTAGGTTTAGATAAAATATGCAAACTTGTTTTATATCAACCCTCATACCCTCAGTTCTAATAGTTCTTTCGATATACACATACACAACGGAAATAGAAATGTAAAATAAATGTATAAATTTTAGCAGCTATTCAATCATAAAATCGAATTACGATTTTGCTAATAGTTATGGCAATTATGATTATGCTACTGGATTTTTTTTTTTGTTACTGGATCGACGGTTAGAGATTTAGGCTTGAATAGAGGAAACGATAAAATGTTACGGGTATTAATCATACACATTCATAACGATAGACGAAAAAAATTTCTTGAATATCGTACCTGTTAGGCTCGCAGATCATTGCCACTTCTGACCTTTCATAAATCCGGGGTGAATCCAAACTCCGTTATTATCAATTCTCACTTTTATTTCACAAACACTTAATATTATTACAGAACCGTCTTCACAGTGCTACGCCTTATTCTCGAATGACCGGTCAACCGCCCAACCGAATCTCCGTTCCATCAAAAACGGCAGTGTTGCCACTATTAAAATAGTCTACGCCACTAAATTATTAAGACTACCTTACACGATGCTACAAAATAATTGGAATTAACTATAAACCATTAAGAATTATCACACTAGCGACCCGACCCGGCTTCGCACGGGTGCAATGCTGATGCATGTATTATACATATAAACCTTCCCCTTGAGTCACTCTATCTATTAAAAAAAACCGCATCAAAATCCATTGCGTAGTTTTAAAGATTTAAGCATACATATAGGGACATAGGGACAGAGAAAGCGACTTTGTAGATTGCAGCACTTTATTACACAATTTTGAAAGCACAAATAACAATCCTTTGAATTTTTGTGAAAGTATTCTTCTCGAAGCAAGAGTAACAAGCGTCCATATTGAGCAGGCCACATGCCTATTTGCAATATTTGCCACCGTAATAAAAAAAAAAAACATATCTTGGAAGAATTATATTTAAGATGGTGGATGGATATGCCACGTCCCGAGCTGTGTAGAAAAAAATATTTGATATGTTACAAGTACTTGTGTTTGATTCGATATTCTGCCATTATCATTATTAGAAAAATGCTTGAAGATGACTTTGCTTTGGGCGGGAGGGGACAATGAACCCTGAGGTGCTACCGCGAACCGAAAACGATCGAAGTTCGAATATCTCCATCTCTGTCACACGAATTAACAAGTGCGACAGAGAGGGAGATATTCGAACTTCGTTCGTTCTCGGTTCGCGGTAGCCCCTCAGAAAAATCACAAATCATTTTATTACGACACAAAACACAATTTGGAATTTATGAAATACTTGATACTCTAACATAGGTCTAATCTTATAAGTCGTGACATGATCTATTACAAAAAATAATATTATTGGCAGAATATGGCTCTGATTACGAAAACAGAAACAACAATTTCGGTCATTGCAAAAATAAATTGCAAATGAGGAAATTAATTCAACCAAACAATACTCCCAGCTCCCGGAAACGGTATTAAGTATTTATCCAGTAATCCATATACAGTCTGCTTGAGATGCCTTAAATTGTGTGAACATATTTATGAATTACAGAGGTCTAGCGGACTTTAACTTTTTTATTTAAAGATATGCTTAATGTAGATAAAAAAGATATACTTATATATACCGAATCGTTCACTGTGTTTTAGCATCTGATATTTAAGTGTCATATCTGATATATATTGTCCTGGATATATATATTTAACCTTTAAACGTCAAATATGACGTAATTTGTACTAGTAAGGCAGCTGACACCGTAAATCAGTTACCTATTTTAAAAATACGATAGGGATTAGCAGGCGGTGACAGCTGCCTTACTAGTACAAATTACGTCATATTTAACCTTTAAACGTCAAATATGACGTAATTTGTACTAGTAAGGCAGCTGTCACCGTAAATCAGTTACCTATTTTAAAAACACGATAGGGATTAGCAGGCGAATCAAGTAACTTTGTGTACTAACGGTAAATAGATTTTACTGTCAATTTTGAAGTATAAATGTATGAGCTGACAGTAAAAATTTGACATTAAAATCTACCTAACGGTAGTACAAAAGTTACGTGATTACCCCGTAGGAATAGTTATCCCGGCATTAAGGCTTGTCTTCCTTAAATCATCGTAAAAATGTCGTAATATTATTAGTTAGTTTTGTAACCATTTTATGCAATTTAATATTACAATTTTAATAACACGACAATAAGTTATAATTTGCAAGACATAAAAAGCAACGCGGTTTTCCTCAAAATCCACACTATAACAAAAAAGTTAGACCAACTAATTTACCAAGCGACCCTTATTTTTCCACTTGTAACCCTTACTGCATTTCTTATCAAAACATATGCACTTAAGCCATCATCAGGTCCTGGGTGGCCCGGAGATCTCTGAACATATAAAAAAAAAATGTCATTACTTGTTTTTTACGCCGGGTGTCTTCGTTTCAATACAGTAATCAATAACTTGAATTTCTTACTTTTTTAAAGTATTATCTATATCTTTTTCGGGAGTTTTCGCGCGCGGGCGATGTGCACAGCGTATCGAGCTAACACTAGAATAAAATATTGATTACTAAAATATTTGAATGAACAAGAACCGCGGGGAAACTCGAACAAGTTGTATGTCATCATTATCATCATGATTGTATTTATATGTATGTTTTGTAATCATACGTCCCTCTCGCATTTACATATATATGCCAGCAAGGGACGCTAGTAGGTTATAAATGTAATGTCCATAAACGCGACCATGCTAGCTAGTCTGATCTTCTGTAATTGTCTACTTATAGCTATAAGTATAAGTAATTATGGGGGTAAAAGACTTTCATTTTGGAACCGTTATACCCTTATTTGCGTAGACATTAACTTTTACGACTTTCCAATAAACCTTATCAGGGCTTTTATTACTTATGGACGTAGTAAACATTAACATTTAACTTAGTGTACAAAATTATTATTTATTTTCGTTACCGTCACCAAAAAGGATACAGTAATGCTTACAGTTTTTATGTGCTTGATGCACGCCTTAAAGATCCAAATTTTGAACAATCATTGTATTGATTTTTTTCGATTGTGGTGGCCTTAAACATACATTCTTTAAGGCGTGTACATTTTTAAATATTTTTGATAAGATATTGCTAATACATTAATTATATATGGCGCTGTCAAATACATTAAGAATAATTATTTTGTTCATGTATATAAACTTTATTGCAACTGTGTTATAATCAAACCGAATGTGTATACATAAGTATTAATAAATACTGCTGCTTTGTTAAATTTTATATTCGATAAAACAGGGTAAGAAATGTAAGTGGCTTTCAATACATTGTGTACAATTTTGTCTGTCAAATATATTGTCATATGTATATAACTGTCAGTTCACAATTCTGGGCGAACCATTAGTGTAGACATACCTATTTACGTAGTTTAAGATTGCACAGTGCACTATATTGTAATACTAATATCTCTGTTTCACTGTCTTGGACCAATGCCCATGCGGGTATACATATATATTCATACGTCCTCGCGTGTAACAAAGATATAATAATTAAATATCAACTCTTATACAATTCCCAGGCCAAGTTTAATTGTTGTTTATATTACGCCACGTGTTTATACATCTATAAATTATTTACAGGCGTTTTTGATACCCACGACTGTGATAGAAAATAATACATTAGAGTGTAGAATGCATTGTAATATTGGTAGGTTATTTACGAACCGGATCAAGCGACATAATGGTTTATAAAAAAATAAACCTTTCTTTTCAGGCAGTATAGATAAATACCTTATAACTAATATACATAAGGTGTCGTATTGTGAGCTGATCAGCATCGTGTGATACTACATTTGTGTTTGAGAAAGACATATTTTACATTCTACGACAAGACAACGTACACAAATATCTCAATAAGCTTTCTTTATCGCTTTTCGATAAGAGATGCCATCTTCTCCAAATAACATAGAGACAGAAGAACAAGTGGAGCCATGCTTCTATCAAGCAGCAAAAATAATATAAAAAAAGAGTAATCTTATAAATGACACCGTTCTTTTATTTTATTTGATTTTTGTGTATTTTGCGACAGCACATCAAGTTTTATTTATTTACCTATTAGATTTAAATGTATTTTTACGCTACGCTGCATTTGTGTGGAAACGAGTGAGCAAAACTCATTGAAATCGAGTCAAAATTCCAAATTATGTGCCACAGATTGATTCCTAGATGCACATTACATATATTGATGTCGTCAAATTGACACACATTCAATTACTGGCCACGATCCGCTTATGTTTATATTGTCTCGTTTTGCATAATGTACGTAATTGATTCGATGATCACATCACAAAACTTGCATATTGTTGTATTGTACATACAATATACTCTCTGACTCTTTTCATATATTATTTACTAAACGGACGTTATTGTTATTGGTCGTGAAATTATTAAATTTATTTACCTATTTGAGGTCACTTGACGTTTTGCATGTGGCGTAAGTGGGTACGTAAATCTTTTAGCTGCACAGGTTTTTCGCACCACCACTTGTTCTTTGTTCACTTGTACACTAGAGTGAGCAGTGGCTACCACGTGGCTACCCTGACTAGATACAAATACAATACAATACAAATACTCTTTATTGCACACCTCAAATAATAAAATAGCACATAAAAAACAACAAAACAAAGATACAGGGAGACAGAGGCAGAACAAAAGGCGGTCTTATCGCTAAAGAGCGATCTCTTCCAGACAACCTTTGGGTAGTGGAGAAATGAAATATATAGCTGAAAAGTAGGTGGTGCATAAACTATTACAATGAGAAAATAGAAAAAAAAAGATTCCAAAACAACTATTCAATATAAATACACATACTTAAATGATGTATGTATACATACATATAATATATAATTATATATATCACTGCTATAGAATAGTAAGAATAGAATAGTGTCAGCCATAATAATTAATTAAAATTTTTAAGGGAGAGACAAATAATTTAAAAATAGCAATCGATTTAGCACGTCTTAATTCAACTGGAAGGGAGTTCCAGAGTCGGACAGCCCGGAATGTAAATGAACAATTATAAAATTTTGACGAGGATGATGGTACTGTTAGGAGCAAGTTATGAGATGATCTAAGTGATGTAAAAAAACTGAAACGCTTTTAGATAGCAAGGAATAGCGGGGTTAAAAAGAATACTATAAAGAAGAGCAAGAATGTGGAGGTTACGAGGATGACGGATAGAGAGCCACTTGAGTTAAGATCGAAAACTAGAGATATGGTCATATTTGCGTAACCCAAATATGAACCGAATGCAGACATGTGAGCACATAGTGAGCCGTTTTCTGGTATAAATCTTAGTACTAAAATATTGTTATGTTCGGTTAGGTTAAAGAAAACGGTGACATCTTGGGAGTGTTCTTTATTCTCCCTCTCTTTTAAACTCGTACATTTAAATAGTAACCATGCTTGTCTCTCCTACTATACGATACTATTACTTATCACTCGCGGTTATTATTGCTCTATACTTGGCCCCTACATTTCTGGCAGAAACCATGCAGAAACTTTCTGCAACCGAAAGGTTGTCTACCGGGAAGCAATATAACTTTTTAGTATTCGTTTATTTCTTTTTGGTGAGCATTAAAGTATGTTTTTATTGTCCTGTATAGACCCTTGATAAAGCGTCTGAATCAGAACAAGTGTTACAGAATATTTACGCATCAAAAGATTTTTTACCTCATATATATCGCGCATCATTGATCGACGCAGTACATATACTGACACTTTGACAGTAATGGTTTTACGTTTACCAGTTAATTTTCATTACACCAACACGTCAACACGAAGGCAAACTGTAATGCTCACAGTCTTTAAGTGATCAACGCTGCGCCATAGATGATGCGGTTTGATGCAAACCTTAAAGACACAAATGTTGAGCAATCAATGAATTGATTTTTGGGAGAAACTTTCGTTTCTTCCAAATATCAATCATACTCGTGATCGGGTGCTGTTTGTGGAGTCCGGTCTGTTCATGCTTGCTAGGACATAGTGACTACGTTAATACTAGTGTTTTTTTATAGGGGATTGACGAGAGGCATCATCCTGTTGTGGATTCGTTTTTATTATCAGTGACTTAGAGACCATATACATCTCTAACAATATTAAATTAATTTTAATTTTGACGCTCAGAGACCATGTACATCTCTGGGATATTATATTAATTTCATTATACTCCTTGTTTAATCTTGAGACCTTATACATCTCTAACTTTACTGATGTTGTAATATTTGTAATAGATAACTTTGCAAGTTTATCTTCACTGTATGACATTAATTTTGTTATAATTGTAAACTCGAAATTATTATTCCTTCTTGAACGGTAAATTAATATTTTGACATGAAAAATGTATTACTTATTATATAGTCAGACTTTCTTAAATTGTAAATTAATATTTTGACATGTAAAAGTGCCCTTGTGGCCTATTTGCAGAATAAATGTTTGATTTTGATTTTGTTTGTGTTGGCCTTAACTATATATTATTCAAGACGTGCAAAGTTTTGGAGATAATAGATTGCTAATACAGTAACTTTGTCTTTTTTGCAACTCTGAATACTGTTGATACTCCAGATTCCTCTAATCAATGTAGCGTCAGCAACGTGCTTATGACTTTTCTAAACTTGCAAGGGTCCGTACTATTTACGGGCCGTAAGGATTGTAAAACCGATTTTATTTAATACCTCTATAGAAATTGACAAACTATTACCGCTAATAAAAGAATACCTATATTCTAATTAGAGGTATTGTTGTCATTCCGCTTTTATCTATACATCTATGTATAGACTATTTACGATATTAAATACCCGTATTCAATACCGCTATTAATTGCACTTGAAAGATAATATGTCAATTAAACATTACTACTAAAACGCAACAAATAGGTGTAAATACCTACTTTTTACAATAGTTCGCAGAAACAAATAATCTAGTATATTGACACTGACAGCTATTACCGGTATTGGTTTTTATGGGTAAAGTGTCAAATAAAGGTATTGTTGTTAATTGGCGAAACCGCTAATATATTTAAATACCGGTTTTGATTATACCGCTAATCAGAGCTTTAGCGATATAAATAGCGAAATGTAATTATAACCGGTTATACCTTATTTAAAACCGGTAGTAAGAATACCGGTAATGATCCCTGTTTACGGCTACACTAGCGTGGTGCTATCGACTCACGCACGTTCGGCACGGGGTTCCGTATCATAATCTATAAGAACGGCAAAAAAACGTTTGCTGTATAAGAACCCTCTTAAATATGTATTTTATTCTTTTTTAGTATTATCTATTATAGCGGAAACGAAAATACATCATCTGTGTAAATTTCAACTGTCTAATTATCACGGTTCATGAAATACGGCCTGCGGGGTAATCACGTAACTTTTGTACTACCGTTAGGTAGATTTTAATGTCAAATTTTAATTGTCAGCTCATACATTTATACTTCAAAATTGACAGTAAAATCTATCTACCGTTAGTACATAAAGTTACGTGATTCGCCTGCTGGTGACAGACGGACCGACACTCATTAAGAAAACAACACTCATCAACAAATCCTGCCAGCAAATAACATCAGCAAACACTTAATTAATATCCACTTTTCAGGTCAGTTAAAATACATGAATTAATAGTATACGAATCATATTTTAATGAGAAACAACATTTAATACGAAATAGCTGTTATAAAACATTGTAATTAAAATATTTTATTTCCATTCCCGTGAACATTTTCCCCTTTAATGCGTCCATAATTAATTCGCTTCCTGTTACAATTTTCATTACTGCGCATATCCTATTTCCTGTACGCATTACGAAAAAACGAAGAGTAAAATTGGACGCTGTTATACAATAATGTATCCACCTCCTAAAGGTTTTCCTATTACGTTGACACATTATTGCATAACACCATCTAATTCATATTCATCAACGGTAGTGTCCCCGCCAAGACGCGCAGAGCAAAGCGTAAGGGCACTACCTACCTTTTCTCGAAGCATTTCGTCGCTTTTTCAAACCCCTTTGGAGTTGCGGGTGTCTATAGGCTGCGGTGGCCGCTTACCATTAGGTGGACCGTAAGCTTGTTTGCCACCGGCGTTGTATCAAAAAAAACCCTCATAACTTGGGTTTAGACTGTATTAGATAAACAAAATTCTTGGGAGATTATGTCAATAGTGGATTTATCAGACATAAAATTTCAATCGCATATCTCTTATACTTTAGATTTTATTGATATCTAAAAAAACCCTATTTCGTCACTCACTGACGATCATCAAAATTCTTAGGGTAATTCTTGAATCCTAGAAAGCTGAAATTAAGTTATAAGCTTTCTAATTAGAAAGCTGATATTTTGTATGGTAAATGTTGTCAAAATGAGACCATATCGCTCGCACTGTAAAAGTTATCAGAGCTCATGTAGAGCCAAGCTTCTAACTCTTAACACCCTAGCTATAAACCCTAATTTCACAAACTTACACCTTACACTTCAAACTTAAACTGACACCTTAGTCAAAAAATGTGGCTTGGCCGTTTTGCTATCGTCACACGGGATTAAGGTGAAAAATATATGCACTGATCTTACTTTTATATTAAACAATAGATTTTGTAATAACGAAACGGCCAAGATACGTATTTTGAATAAGGTGTAGAGATCTGTTTGTCTGTTTCTGAAAGGTGTTCTTGTGTGGGCACCCCCATGTATACAAGAAACACCATTGAAAGCCAAGCTCTTAAATTTTGATGATGATGTATAAAAATCGACTGTTTTTTTACGATTTTTGAGATATAGCTTGCTGACAGACGAACGCGTACATTGGAGCATTAGTAGTTAGCAACTTAACGCTAAAAGAGTGCAGATTATAAATCTAAGAAGGATCGTTCCTTGCACGAATGCACAAAAATGTATTTTGATACACAGATATGTGGCGAGGTAGCATATGATGAACAAAAGCCTGTAAGGATTTCTGAAGCAGTATATTACCTAAGTTCTTAATACTAAGAAAAAATACAATTATATAGATAATGATCAGGGGAGTCCTACCCTTACGGTGACCACCGTTTTGATTGTGTTTCACACGAACCTAGCACGCCCAACTCGAGCGGGCACTTGGGCCCAACGCTTACCTCCAATTTATTGGGCGAAGACCGGATGATTCAAATGCCACCAAAAAGAAACATTTTTCTTATCTTCAGCGTTCGACTTTAACTTTCTTATCTCTGATACTCAGATAAAACTAAGCTAGATAAAAGTTCGTATTATTATCAGATAGCGCCAAAGTTAACCTTTGAAGGGATTCATCGGAGCCAACTATATATTTCAAAGTGTGCCAGGCTCCGCGGATATCCTCCCGTTTCATCTCCATTTTATTATCATCTTAGATAAGCCTGAAGATTTTTTCCAGACAAACGAGATACGCGGTCGCGAATATTTTTTTCCTTACATTGTTCATATTATTTCTTGTGTAATTTCTCTCTTTTAGAAATCGTATTAAAATGTTTCGCGTCATCTAAAACAGTTTAATATGGGTTCTAAACGTATTTCTGCTGTGATCTTGGGTTACGGGGGATAAAGTCGCATAGCCGATTGAATCATTTTATGCGAATGTGGAAAAGGATTGAATTTCGCTCACCTGGTAAATATCACATGTAAATATAATTTGATACGGTGTCACGTTACAGATGTTATTGCGTGTGGAGCCGTCATTTTAGTACCAGATTTACATGGTGTTTCGAAATTGGAACAACAAATTCTTGGATAATGGTCCACTGACTTTTTTCTTCAAACTGAATTTTCATCATTCAATAATTGATGAATGAAAATGTTTTTAATTTATTATCTTGGAATTATATTTCAGTTAATTGAAAAAAGAAAACATTAAGAAATATTCACCTTAAAATAATATTTATGTTTACTAATTAGTAAGGTTCACATTTATTAATAATAAGACATTTATTCCACTTTTGCATTATAGCTTAACAATTATGCTATATATTATACGTTTTTTTTATATCTAACCAAAATTTGAAATTTGAAATTATTTTACGTGTAACGGCCGTCGCAGGAAAACGGATAATGAGGCAAATATGGCGGACGGGTGACAGTGCCTGTTATTGGCTGAAGGGTTCGGTAGTCAAATTAGGTACTTTTAATCTTATTTTTTACAGATTAGCATATAATATTCTTTAAATAATTCGTGATAATGGCCGTGAATTGGAAAGCAGTACTACATGTAAATATTAATCGTGAGAATTGAGCAGTGAAGCATAATGTTCAGGTATACCCTGAAATTTTCAGTTGTATAAGCCATATATATTATTTTAAGCAATATTACCTTCTTGTTATTTAAGTTATTCGGTAGTCTAAATCTGCCAGACATGATAGCATTTATTACGACATAAAAAGTTCAGTATCTCAGTTAGGTATACATACTTTTTAGATTAGAACCGAAAGTTCGTCTTATTTGAGGCTAACCAAACATAAATTGCCTAGATCAGGGTTTAAAATCGGTTTCTTTGGTTAATAACCTTTTACGAATCGGAACCTATAACATACAGGTATATTTTAGGTCTGCAATATAACTTAATGACAACAGACGTAAAATATGATGAACGTGTGAAGTTACGTAATCCAAGGACGTTCTAAGACAAACATACATCTGAACTTCAATCCTCAGAGACGCATGTCAACTTGCAAAAGTAAATATAAGACGACAACTTACAAATGAACATCTATTTGTGGAGTTTTGTGATGTAATGAAATTTACCTCCATATTTTGGACTAGAGAGCAAACACTTCTGAGAGGTAATCAAAAACTTTAATTAATTAACACTAATGGAATAACTGAGTAAATTTCTCCATTCGTTTTAAAGATATTGCCTAACATTAAGTTAGGTGTGGTGGGATAGGGGGTAAGAATGGTGACGTCAACGGGTAGAGGACGGGTAGCGAGCGATAGATGTGACTCCCGCGCCGTTTCAGTAAGCGGTGGACCGTGGAAGCGGGCGTGATATAAAATTTATAATGAAGGAAAAATTGAAAAATTTAGGCACCGAGCAGGATTCGAACCTGCGACCTCCCGGCACTCGCGGCCAGTCGCTCTAGCCAACTGAGCTATAGGTGCAATCACTACCCAGTTCCAAACTCATCAACCGTTCCTTCGTATTAAGCAGTACCGCTGCTAACGTAAACTATTCTTTTTTATACATCAAATGTTCATGAGAGACAGCGAAGTCTTAGTAATAGGGTTCCGTTTTACCCTTTGGGTACGGATCCCCTAAAAAATAAGTTGGGTTTTGGTTATTTTAAAATTCAGTTCTATGGGAATTGGGCCTTATTTATCGAGCATACTGCAATACGGAGCTATAAACACAATTTTAGATGAACATTTGCTCTCATTAACAGCATCCGCTTGCAGCATGCCCAACTACTTACAATTAGGGTTGGATTGCATCTGTTGTGGATATTGACAAATAGTGGTACTGGTACTAATGAGTTCTATCGCGTATGAATCCGCCGCTAGAGGCGCTAGTGTAGCGTGGGATCTCCGAAACGTCAAATGTCACTCTTTGTGGTTGCGCTACGCGGGTTAATATCTAATTGGAACAATAAAGTGACTATTTTGCAATACCTGAGCTTGATTATGGCAAATATGAGTTACGGGTCAATGACTGTCAGGGCTTTGAGACAGTTTTGTCTTTCGAAAACTTATTTCCTCCTTTTTCTGAACAAAACGGGACCGCGCTACAATGCGGTATGTTCGATATTTTAACGGTACGGTTTTAAGGTATGACAGCTGGACCTTACTCGACAGTGGCGCCAACTAGTGAGCACAAAAACGATAGCCCTCATTAATTATCGTAACAAACAAGTACAACATATTATTAGGAATTTCATAACATTGCTACGCGCATTTTTTTTATTTATTTACATGAATAATTTCTTATATTAGGTTTGACAGATAAGTGTCGTTAAACCCTATCGGGTTTGTATCGATACCATATTCGCGGACAATGAAGTGAGTGAGTTTATATAAAATGACCAAAGACATCGACATTATAGTAGGACAGGATTTGGCTTTTCACTTCATTAGAAATTTGCAAAATTAATCATCAAAATAAAATGCAGTTACATAAACACTTAAGGTCGGTTGCACCAACATACGATCACAGGCCGGGCATCGTCAAATATGGCGCCAGCAGCTGTCATCCCATAGAAACTTGTCAAACTTTCCGTACAATCAGATTTTAACGAACACCGCTTACGATGCACCTAATGGGTCCAACGGAAGACCAGCGCCGGCTGTAATGCCGGCACTATGCTGAGTTGGGTCCATTTCGTGACACGACTGTTTTTGTATTCTGTCCCATTATTATGTACTTGTCTGTCATGAATAAATGTTTGAATCTGAATCTGAATCTGAATCTGATTACAGACGGTTTGGTGCAACCCACCCTTACTTGATAAAGCTTTTCACGAAACCTATTTCGAAACGCCACTCCATTTACCAAACCCTAGATTTTATTCAGAAGATGCACTGGGTAAACACAAAGTTCAACTTATGAATATCGCGGTGAGATTTACATGGTGTTTCGAAATTGGAACAACAAATTCTTGGATAATGGTCCACTGACTTTTTTCTTCAAACTGAATTTTCATCATTCAATAATTGATGAATGAAAATGTTTTTAATTTATTATCTTGGAATTATATTTCAGTTAATTGAAAAAAGAAAACATTAAGAAATATTCACCTTAAAATAATATTTATGTTTACTAATTAGTAAGGTTCACATTTATTAATAATAAGACATTTATTCCACTTTTGCATTATAGCTTAACAATTATGCTATATATTATACGTTTTTTTTATATCTAACCAAAATTTGAAATTTGAAATTATTTTACGTGTAACGGCCGTCGCAGGAAAACGGATAATGAGGCAAATATGGCGGACGGGTGACAGTGCCTGTTATTGGCTGAAGGGTTCGGTAGTCAAATTAGGTACTTTTAATCTTATTTTTTACAGATTAGCATATAATATTCTTTAAATAATTCGTGATAATGGCCGTGAATTGGAAAGCAGTACTACATGTAAATATTAATCGTGAGAATTGAGCAGTGAAGCATAATGTTCAGGTATACCCTGAAATTTTCAGTTGTATAAGCCATATATATTATTTTAAGCAATATTACCTTCTTGTTATTTAAGTTATTCGGTAGTCTAAATCTGCCAGACATGATAGCATTTATTACGACATAAAAAGTTCAGTATCTCAGTTAGGTATACATACTTTTTAGATTAGAACCGAAAGTTCGTCTTATCTGAGGCTAACCAAACATAAATTGCCTAGATCAGGGTTTAAAATCGGTTTCTTTGGTTAATAACCTTTTACGAATCGGAACCTATAACATTAGGGTTTGTATCGATACCATATTCGCGGACAATGAAGTGAGTGAGTTTATATAAAATGACCAAAGACATCGACATTATAGTAGGACAGGATTTGGCTTTTCACTTCATTAGAAATTTGCAAAATTAATCATCAAAATAAAATGCAGTTACATAAACACTTAAGGTCGGTTGCACCAACATACGATCACAGGCCGGGCATCGTCAAATATGGCGCCAGCAGCTGTCATCCCATAGAAACTTGTCAAACTTTCCGTACAATCAGATTTTAACGAACACCGCTTACGATGCACCTAATGGGTCCAACGGAAGACCAGCGCCGGCTGTAATGCCGGCACTATGCTGAGTTGGGTCCATTTCGTGACACGACTGTTTTTGTATTCTGTCCCATTATTATGTACTTGTCTGTCATGAATAAATGTTTGAATCTGAATCTGAATCTGAATCTGATTACAGACGGTTTGGTGCAACCCACCCTTACTTGATAAAGCTTTTCACGAAACCTATTTCGAAACGCCACTCCATTTACCAAACCCTAGATTTTATTCAGAAGATGCACTGGGTAAACACAAAGTTCAACTTATGAATATCGCGGTCGAGTGTACGTGTAGATTTCCCCCGAGATCTCAACACTGATAAAGTACATTCACACGAAAAAGTTTTGTCCCTCGATGACCAACTTCTGAGCAAATGGATTAAGATCGTTCCATGCTTCCAAACTTGTTATTATTGCTAACTGAAATTGTATGTGAAACATTATTCACTGGTTAACTTTAGATGTGAAGGAAAAGTTGTATACCTCGTGTTTCAAAGTGGCTAGTGCGGTTGGTTGCTCGCGGGAACAATGCAGAGTTATTCAAGCGTAACTGCGACGGGAATTAAAATAGGCAGCGTTGTTTCACCGACACGCGCATAAGTTGGTCGACTTGAGGACTTGTACGCAAGTTAGTGTCTCATCGGATGGTGTTTGTGACAATCTTCAAGCGTATTAATATAGCGGTTCGAAGACGCTCCTTTTACCCAGAAGTGGCTACCAATTTGACACTATTTTGGTCCACCTGTTGTCTCTATTCTGTATCGTCTTGGAGCGCTCGTGAATCCCGCGGCGCCCGCGTGCCGCGTGCTGCATCGTCTAAGAAAACAGGGTCTGACAATCTGGATCGTGACACCATAATCACGTCACTGTTGACGACACACTCACATTTATGACCGCATACGATTGATAGGCTGATGCTGGCTGATGACGTAATGTCGTGCAGTGTTGCCAGACCGAATCTGAAAAAGCAGGAGACATGAGGCTAAAAACCAGTAGGTTGGGGGAAAAAACCAGTAGAAAAATGTTATGCCCAAAACTTACCAAATCACAAGTTTTCTTTCTTTTTACTTCCTGATATTGACAAATCATATTTTTTTTTCGTTTTAATTACTTCCTGATATTATCGAATCACAAGTTTTCTTTTTTTTTCTTTTTACCTGATATTTTTACAATACAACCAGCCTGGTTCGATGTTTGGAATCACAGGAATTTACTCGTTACCTCAAAAAATTTCACCACTCTTTTCAAAGTTTTCTAACTTCAGGCACGTGTAAGTAAGTAAACAAACAAAGAACCCACAGAGGGGCTAAGATGATCGCTTATATGTCGGACATATAAGATTCGTCCCTCTTGCACTTACATACTTGACAGTAAGTGACGAATGCTATATGTCCGACATATAAGCGATCATCTTTGCCCCTCAGATACTTGAATAGAATGGGAATTGAAAAAACTTCCTAAGGGCCAGCTCTCACTATCCGATACAATATCGGCGTACGATCCGACAAAATTGTAAAGAAAACCGTTTAGTGGTCACACTATCCGTTACGATATCGGTCACATGCCCATACATTTGTCGTCGGTTCTGACACCGATAAATATCGTATAATGGAAACATAACCTATTTTTTTGATAAATGACGTTTGTCGATGTCGTTTAAGCCCGCCTTAACACTTGCTTCATAAATATACGTCATTATCCATGCGCAACTGCATGTACGTAAGAAAAAGTTTTAAAACCAGAATGCAACTCCTAAAATCCAGTAGATTCCCTTGCAAAACCAGTAGACCAGTAGACATACCCCAAAACCAGTAGATCTACTGGAAAACCAGTAGATCTGGCAACACTGATTATTTGTCGTGTCAGCCACACTACTAACCGATGTACCGGATTTCCATATCTGGCGCCTATATTATTGTATCATGGCGTGCGGTATGTGAGGTTAAGCAACGTGGGCTGGGGTCAGTTCTTGGTTGGCTGACCGATTTCATTGGTTACTAACTGAGCGCTCCCGTAATTTGGAAGGCACGCTAAAGCCTTTGAACCCGGCTGTTATATATGGTAGCAGTCGTTAAGCGAAGTTAGAGGCTCACTCAACAAAGTACTGTGTTCTCGCAGATCTCACGGTTCAAAATATAAATATATAATCGTCTGGATTTAACGACAGCCCAAACAAATACTAACCAGTGATTATAAATTAATTACTGTTTGGTTGTTTATTTGTGCATTTTATAAACAAAGGGCGTGATGCTCAAAAAGGTGTAACTTCTTTTGAAGAAGTTCGATTCTAATACCTAGATCATAAGCGCTACGAAAAACTTCACATAAGCCCTCTTATACACACATTGAATTATTTATTATTATTGTTTATTGTGGGCTTTCTTTGCCGCCTCGACTAGTATTGATCTATTGTGGCAGCCCTTAAAGTTCTTTGCTTATACCCATTGTTTCCAGGAATTTCCAGATTCTTTGGGTCGCAATCTGTTGTATCTCCTCTGGGTGCATGATGTGCCTCCCTGGGTAGATACTCCTTTTGCGCATAAGAGGTCCACAGGGGCAGAGGATATGGATGGCATTTTCCTCCGACATGTCAAGACGCATAGCCTATAGATGCATTGCTTGGCCTCCCTTTGCACTTGCAGATGGAGTGGTGTTAAATCAAGTAATGCATCAAGGGCTGCCCCAGTTGTTGTACTGAGGGCTCCTGTTGTAGTTAGGCAGGCCGTACGTTGTAGTCTTTTGGTTGGTTTTGTCTCACCAAACTGCGGAGGCGTAAGTAATTATAGGCCGCACTACCGCTGTGTATAGCCACATAGCAATTTTGGTTCTTTTACCCGATCTTGCTCCTGCCATTCGACAGCTTGTCCATAGAGCCATTTTTGCCTTGTGTGTAATGTTCTTCAAATGAGGATTCCAAGTTAAATTTTGGTCAAAAGTAACCTCCAGATACTTGACTTCATTTGAAAACGATATGACTAACACACATTGAATACCCAGGGCCAGTAATTATACTGTTGTACCTAGTTACAACCCAAATTGTTCTAGCAACGTTGTTGAACTTTTAGTACCTGTGGCTAAGGCTAAGCAACTGAAAATTTCTCGACTAACAGTTAACAAAACAACGCTATCTTCGAAGGTGGTTAAGTAATTGTAAAATGGCAAAACCATTCATTATAGCATTCAATCCACTTTGGTTCGAATTGTGAACCTAAACATTATTAATTTTATATTAAGTAGTACCGCTGCTAACGTAAACTACAAATTTAGAAATAAAGGAAAAATAAACACAACAACACACAACAAAACACAACAACAACAAGATTAAGATAAACATTATTATCATCATAACAAGACAGCTAATTTTCAAGATTTAATTGCCCGCTGCCACTCTTCGCTTCTCGCACTAACCTCTTGTATGTAAGTTGTCTTTTACTGCAAAGCGAGCTGCATACTAAGCGCGGAGCCAAAGTTGGCCACAACTGAAACTTGCCTTCAATGCTACCCGTTCATTTGTACTATTAAAAGCCGAACCATATGGTGTATGTCGCCCCAATTTACGGATAAATTATTTATTTGCAGCAATATATCACCGAAGTTAGGAAACTTGTTCCTTGGAGACCGAATCAATACATATAAATCGGACCCTGTTTGGAACATTCACACTGCGACATTTTCCTGCTACCTAAGCGCTTTAGTAACTTCATATAAAGTTTTCATGTCTCATAGTAATTAGTATGGATGCGAAAGGTTTTTAATCCAGTCGGTATGTCGTAACAAAGGGAGGTAGCTGCAAAGTGTTCGGCACTTAATGAAACTTTACGGGGTTATTTGAGGGTATACTAGAAAGACTTCAGGGTAGTCTTCCACCTCGAGGACTCTGTGCTGACTTGGTGGGGGGAGCAAAATGTCTGACATTTTTCAGTCATATCTCAAGAAATTTTGGTTCCACATTGAATGACAAAGTCAAAGAGATCATTAAACTCCATAAAAGCCCGTTGGTGAACCATATTTTCGGGCTTACTATTAACGGAGATTCAGCTTATCAAAGTTATAGTATGGAAGCAAATTGACAAAAGTCGTCTTCTTCAAGATTTTCATCGACACGGCTTCTATATACCTAAAACGTGTATGCATGTGTTCCCCTTCGTCTCCAGAAAACGAGTTTACTGGTTTTAAGAAATGGAGAGGGGGGGGGGGGTTCCATTAAGTTTTCCAGGTATAATCTACATAACAGCTGGATTATTTAGTGGCAAGGGGGATGTATTGCTATTACTAAGTATAGTCCACCACTTACAGCAATTGTAGATTCAAATCATCGCATACAAGACAGTTCTGTAACAAATGTGATATTGTTGTGATCGGTTGCTAACCCATCGCACACAAGACAGTTCTGTAATAAATGTGACATTGTTGTGATGGATTGCTAACCCATCGCACACAAGACAGATCTGTAACAAATGTGATATTGTTGGGATAGGTTGCTAACCCATCGCAAACAAGACAGTTCTGTAACAAATGTGATATTGTTGGGATAGGTTGCTAACCCATCGCAAACAAGACAGTTATGTAACAACTGTGACATTGTTGTGATGGATTGCTAACCCATCGCACACAAGACAGTTCTGAGACAAATGTGATATTGTTGTGATCGGTTGCTAACCCATCGCACACAAGACAGTTCTGTAACAAATGTGATATTGTTGGGATAGGATGCTAACCCATCGCACACAAGATAATTCTGTAATTCATGAGATGATTCTGTAAGAAATGCCTACGCCTCAGGCATGAGTTTATGTATGGGTTTTTAGTGTGTTTTTTAATCTCTGGTGAAAAAGAGGGATTTTGTAGGTTTAATGAAATTTAATTATCAGTTTTAAGTTTAATTAACCTCAGTCGCAAAAGAGGCGTGTTATATTGATACCTATTGACATTCATTTATTTCATACTCTTAAGTTATATTACAGTGTGAAAGTTTAGCATATATCTTGTTTGTGGATTTGTTGATCGTTTTAGCTGTATTTGTTACCTAAGAGTTTTTGTTCATAGCGATTGGCAATACGAGATAAGGCCGAGGTAGCAGCACCACAAGCATCTTCTTTGAATATTGAACGGCGAGATACGCGTCGTACTCGTGAACGGGTGCTGTTTGTGGGGTCGGTTCATGTTTGCAAGTACTAGTAACTTCCTAGTAGTGTTCAGTGGAATTGACATAATATGAGAGAATTAGCTCTGTTCTTATTTTATTTCATTTTTAGACCGACGCTCAGAGACCTTATACATCTCTGAGGATATTTATTTATTAGATTTTATTATTTTCATGTTGAGGCTTAAAGATCTCACAATATTTTATTACGATTAGTGTACCTTATTACTTTTTATTTTGACGCTTAGAGACCTTATATATCATTACATGGTATAAAACAAAGTCGCTTTCTCTGTCCTTATATCCCTATGTATGCTTAAATCTTTAAAACTACGCAACGGATTTTGATGCGGTTTTTTTAAATAGATAGAGTGATTGAAGAGGAAGGTTTATATGTATAATAACATCCATTCAATAGTGCTAGTCGCTAGTCTCTAATAAATCTGGATTATTATTAGTTTCTTAGTTTTATTTGTGACATGTAACACTACACTTAAAACCGTGGTCTCCCGGCGAAAAAAAAACAATAGCATTATTTTGTAATGAGCCCGAGGATCCCCGGGACCGGTAGACGACGGATTAATTATATTTTTGTAATTGTATTATTTTAATTGATATAGATAGATTTTAACTTGTCAAAGTGTCCTTGAGACCTATTTGCAGAATAAATGTTTTGATTTTGAAAACGACAAATACCTACTTATAAAAAGCCTTTGAGTCTGCTTACAAAATAAATATTTGACTTTTGATCAATACAAAAAGTACGTAACTGTTAGCAAGGACTATATAATGTACGTACCTACATCTTTCAAAGAGACCCACCAAGATCCCGTTAGTATATATATTGATGAATGAATAATGAAATATAGTTTTCTATTTATGAAAAGTTTAATTAAAAGAAAACAGTACATGGAAAAGCGGCTAGCGCAATACCACAGATTATAGACTAATCACAGACTAACAAAAAGTTAAGGTAGTGTTCAGAAGGCGTGAAATTTGATTCGACATTTAACACTCGCTAAATTGAAGCCTTCTGTATAGCATAAAGATAAACATAGGAACAAAACTATAGTATTGCATACTTTGAATACAGTAAATTAGTTGTTGTATTCTGAAGGTGGCTACTGGAATGATTTAATGATTAACTGAAATTAAAAGGAGATGCGATCCCTAATTTATCTTTTAAAGCACAAAATTGTGTTTTACAAAGAGCTTTAGTAAAAATGTCAGCACATTGCATACTACTACATACATATTTTAAGTCTATTACTTTAGAATGAAATTTCTCTTTAATAAAATGGTATTTAGTGTCTATATGCTTGCACCTCTTGTGAAAGTTTACATTTTTGATCACACTTATCGCACTTTGATTGTCAATGTGTAAACACACGGATTTTTGTTTGTAATCACTTATATCACTTAATAATTGCTTCACCCATATGGCTTCCTTAGTGGCTGCACATGCAGCTATAAATTCAGCCTCCGTTGTAGATAGGGCTACTGTTTGCTGACGTTGACTAGACCAAGTGACTGCAGCCCCGTTTCTAATGAAGACATAGCCTGTGACTGAACGTCTTGTATCAGGGTCATTGGCATAATCAGCATCACTATACCCGATTATCTCAGATGGTTCAGGTGATGATGAGTAGCATAGTCCTTGATCCATGGTCTGTTTCAAATATTTCAGAATCTTTTTTACAGCATTCCAGTGGTGTTCATTGAAACAATTTAAAAAACGACTCACCAGACTGACTCCGAACATAATATCTGGGCGGCTTACTGTGGCTAGATGCATCAGAGAACCAACTGCTTCACGGTAAGGGATTTTCTTGTCTGTCTCATTCTCGTTTCCCTTCTCCAATTTCACATGTGGGTCTACAGGAACACTGTTGGGATTGGCATTAGACATGTTGAATTTAGATAACAGTCGTTCAATATACTTCTTTTGATGCACAAATATATAGCTTTCAGCTATTTCTACTTCCATACCAACAAAATTGCTGAGTGGGCATGCTTTTACTTCAAATGACTTGTGAAGTTCATTTATGAATTCATTTAATACAGATTTACTTTTCGAGAAGATAAGTCCATCATCAACATACAAACATAGGACACATTTAGCTCCATTAAATTGTCCAACATACACACATTGGTCAGCTTTACTGTTGATTAAGCCAAACTTCTTTAAAACTGTGTTAAACTTTGTGTTCCAGCACCTGGGTGCTTGTTTCAGCCCGTATAAGGATTTATTGAGCTTACATACCATATTCGGTTCACAGATGACACCCTCAGGTACAGTCATATATATATTTTCCTCGAGTTCCCCATAAAGGAATGCGGTTTTTATATCAAGTTGAATTATTTCCAGCTTGTGTTGGACAGCTTCTGAAAATAATAAACGTATGGAGTCATACCTTACTGTTGGAGCGAAGGTTTCTTTGTAGTCGATACCTTTTGTCTGTCCGTAGCCCTTCGCACACAGTCGAGACTTATAACGTGGACCCGTTGGCTCCTGCTTGATGCGAAACACCCATTTATTTCCAATCACTTTGGCGTTGTCAGGCTTTTCGACCAATGTCCACGTACCATTCTTGTCATGAGCTGTAAGTTCCTCTTCGATTGATTTCTTCCATTTATCTGCATCTGTTGAATTTAATGCTTGTTTGTATGTTTCAGGAACTTCATTTAGAGATTGTTCTTCAGTGCTGCACAGGTAAGTATTTTCTTCTTTATCACTATAAGTGTTCTGTTCTTTTCTTCTAGGTCTTAAATTTATTTTTCTTTCAGGTCCAGGCTGAAGACGCTCATCAGGAACATAATCAGTGTCTGACTGAGTGCTTATCTCGGTAACTGATTCATAGGATCCATCAGTTAGTGTTTCTTCACTGTCGTCGGACATTTCAGCTGATTGCTCAGATGTATTCGAGGGTTTAGTGAGCTCCATAAGAATAAAGTCTCTTTTTACTGTAGATTCAAGAAATACAGCATCTCTGCTTTTTATCACAGTTCTTGAATTGGGTATGATGAATCGGTACCCCTTGGTATTCTCACAGTATCCTATGAAAGTCATTTTTTGAGCCTTGCTGTCCCATTTCTTCCGTTTTTCTTTAGGCAAGTGGACCATGGCATCACAGCCGAATGTTCTCATGTTGCTGACATTTGGTTTCCGACCAGACCACATCTCTTCTGGTGTTTTATATGACAGAGACTTTGTTGGCGAACGGTTTATCACATAAGAGGCAGTATGAATCGCTTCGGCCCAATAGAGAGTAGGCAGTTTAGCGTTCAGAAGCATACATTTGGCACGCTCTACTAGAGTTCGATTCATTCTTTCTGCTTTTCCGTTCTGTTCCGGTGTGTAAGGTGTCGTGGTCTGGTGAATTATACCAGCAGCTTTCAAAAAGTTTGAGAAGTTTTTGTTCACAAACTCAAGTCCGTTGTCTGTTCGGAGGACTTGTATGTGACATTTCAGCTGATTTTCAACAAGACTTTTAAATTCTTTGAATTTCTCAAATGCTTCAGACTTGTTATGAAGAGTGTACACAAATATCTTCTTTGAAAAGTCATCTAAAAATGTTAGAAAGTACCTGGCTCCTCCCAGTGATGCTGTTTCCATTGATCCACAGACATCAGAATGGATCAGTTGTAGGGGAGCTTCACTTTTTGATTCTTGACTCTCAAATGGTAATCGTGTCTGTTTACCTTCATGACATGTTAAACATTTTAAGTTATTCTTCACTTTGGCTAAGGCTGCTCCTTCTGTATTTTCAGTCATCTTCTGTAAGCTTTGAAAATTCAGATGTGCCATTCTTTGGTGCCACAGGTAATTGTCTTGCTCAACCACATCGGACATGCATGCAAAGCCTCCAGGCATATTCAGTTGATACAATGTATCAACTGAATATGCCTGGAGGCTTTGCATGCATGTCCGATGTGGTTGAGCAAGACAATGTCATGTTATTTATCAAGCTTGCAGTCGCTACAATCACATTTTTACTGTTTGTGATTTGACAGCCGGACTTATCAAATTTTACTTGGCCACCATTCTTTATTATTTGACTTACTGAGAGCAGATTTGTTGCTAATCCTGGCACATATAGGACGTCCTTGAACAAAATCTCATTTTCTTTGCCATTTTCGTTGTAAACTTTTAAGCTTAATTGGCCAGAGCTTTCCACAGGCAATATTTTATTATCAGCTGTTTTAATATTTCTTACAGATGGCGTTGATATGTCTCTGAGCATATCTCTATGCTTAGTCATATGTACTGACGCTCCCGAGTCCACATAAAAAGCATCACAGTTACTGGTGGAGGCAACAAACACAGCTGCATAGTGAGAGTGAGACTTGTCTTGCGGCTTGCCTTTCTGGTTCTTTTTATTCTTACACTCTGCACTCTTATGCCCATATTTGTTGCAGCTAAAGCAACGTGGACCTTTTGAAAAGCCTTTGTTGTTGTGAAATTTCTGACCGGTTGCAAAGGCTTTCGAGTCACTTTCAGTTTGCTTGACATCTTGCAGTATTTTTGATTTCACTGAGTCAGAACTTATCTTCATACCTGAGCTTTCTATAGCCATAATCATTGGCTTGTATGATTCTGGTAGACCGGAGAGTAGGAGAGTTCCGAGCCACTCATCGTCTACACTAAATCCGATGTTTCTCAGTTTATGCGCTGTAGTTATAATCTTGCCTACATATTCTTCAACGTTCAAGCATCCTGTTAATGTGGTATTGCACAGATCACGCAGCAGACCTACTCGGCGTGTTAGCCCGGAGTCATCAAAAGCGCAACAAAGATTCATCCATACTTCTTTGGCGGTACTGGCTTCTTGTACGTGAACGTATATAACGGGATCCAAAAGTAATATTATTTTTGATCTTGCTTTTGTGTCCTTTTTAGCGTCAGGGGCATTCGCCTCCTCATTATATTCGATGCAATCCCATAACTCTTCATGCTGAAGATATGTTTTAACAGCAAAACGCCATGTCGAGTAATTGTCGCGGCCCGTTAACTTTTCAATTAATGCCAGTCCATTACTTGTCGTCATGTTTTACACTGAATATATTCACTAATAGACACAATAAAGTTCACGATTGAGCACAGGAATCACAAAGAGTTCACTGCAAGTCTGACCACGTTTTTATTTTGAGGTTATGTCCGGTACACATCACAGTTCTACATATTCTTTGCACTTTTGACTTTTAATCGGCAAACTGGGCCGTAACCTGATGAATGAATAATGAAATATAGTTTTCTATTTATGAAAAGTTTAATTAAAAGAAAACAGTACATGGAAAAGCGGCTAGCGCAATACCACAGATTATAGACTAATCACAGACTAACAAAAAGTTAAGGTAGTGTTCAGAAGGCGTGAAATTTGATTCGACATTTAACATATATATATATATATAGGAAAACCTATCAAATTCCCGTTTTAGAATTTTGTTTTCCAAAAATATAAAGTTTTCACAGCGAAACCTGTTCAAATAGACTGCATTCTTGGTTGCTATTTTTCAGAAGCCTCCCGAGCAGCGGTAAAATACCTTGATGTTTTTCTTGGGACCGAACGAGATTTTTATGGCTTGAAATTTAAAACTCACCGTAATTTCTTCTGGCTATCCGATTTTGTAGTTATTTTTTGCAGGGAAGTTAGAGAGTATTATTCGAGACTTGTAACTTGATCAATCGTCTCCAAAATGGTAAGCTCACCGCGGTAATAGACTACGAACGAAATCTATGGTTATTGAAAATTTGTCGCAGTTTTTAAGAAAAGCACTAATACATACATACGTCGGCCGAAATAGGGATTGCCTAACTCGTACTCGGCACGCAATCCCTTTAGCAGTTTTTATGAAATTGAGTAACAAATATTCAACATCTAAACTTTAATATTTGTTATAGTATTATACCTTGTTTTTTTTTTAATTATAAAATAGGTAAACAAGGAAGCAATGATCGTAAACACACATACATTGAGTTCGCATTATTCACACGAAAGATCTGAGTAAGTGACAGTTAGTGACTAATTGACTATGACAAATTACTTTTTAAATCCCGAACCGGCTTCTTACTATCTCTGCCTCTTTTGGTTTGTTATTGTACAACTTTTAGATGAATGCGACAAAACTTAATCTAAATAATAGTTGATGGTTTTTTATTTAAAATATTAAGATAATATCTTAATTTAATGAATGCGACAAAACTTAATTTAAAAAATAGTTGATGGTTTTTATTTAAAAAATTAAGATATTATCTTAATTTAATGAATGCAATAAAACTTAATCAATAACTTAATTAATAAAGATTGTCGCATTCTTATAAAAAAATTATAATAAACCCAAGGAGGCAGATATTGTTAGAAGTCGGTTTGGGTTTAAAAAAGCAATTAATAAACTAAAATATATTGTACTTTCTTCCTTTTGAATAACAATATATAATGTAATCATAACGGTTTTCATATTCATTGAGTTCATTTTACTCTTTTACCACAGAGAGTGCCCTATAAAAAACCTCATTAGTCGCTCTCGGCCATTCTATCTAATGCTACAAAAAACAAGATATCCCTATCTCAGATATTTCATCTCCATCGCTGAAGCAAACTTTATTTATCAAAGGTACCATTATCTCGAATGATTCTCGGTTTTCGCCAACAACATAAACAGTGTTGCATTGCAAGTTAACTAACAAAGTATTCGTTCTTAAAATAACAATGTTAGTATTTATTTATCGTTTTCCAGTAAAGGTGCCTCGATTTGAAGATGTTGTTCAAACTTCCGGTACCTTCCGGAAACTTGTTACAGTGTTCTGTGTTGCCTGGACATTACAATACACATCACTGATTGATTTTATTTTAAATTGTGTATTTGGAGGGATATTAAAAAATAGCTGGTTAAAAATATTAAGTTTCTTTTATACTATATTCAGTAAAATAATATTTTAAAAATAACAACAGTATGACATATGTATGGTGTGCAAGAGTTGATATTTGTTTCGTCCCAACGCTTCTTCTTAGCGTAATTCGGAACGATAAAATGTCACACGTCATTGAACTGTCATTGAATGTAAAATCAGAACAGGTAACCTCGCCTTTGTGGAAGTCATGCTGAGATACTGCGCTTGATAGCTGAATTTGTGTAGATATTTGATTGAATTCGCGGCTTGACCTGGTACAATTGACCAGCGCTATGATTGATTAGTGGTAACTTAATTATTGAGTTCACACGGATATCGAATTGTGCGGTTTGGAGAGCATTATGAGTCGCTCGCGCACCGAGGCCTACCTGTGACAGGTATCTGCTAATAATTATTTCCAGGGCCGGCGTTGGTACTAACTGCTAGGCCCTGCTCCGAAGAAAGAAGTCCAGCGTATTTGTAACTGCTAGTTACAAGTTTAGTGGTGCGCTACCGCACCAATTGTTCTCCTCAGGATAAACCAAGTTTTGTATGAGGCCATCTATGGGCCCGCGGCCTTCGAGTTGTCCTGGAGCGAACAATATATCTTAAAGCAGAATCTAAGATCCTGTTCGGATCTCTTAGCTACTAATTTCTTTTTTACCGTGATCTTACTGATATCATCAAAATTTTCTATTTACATTTCCGCTGTATTTATTATGTTGTGCAGAGAGGGCGGCATGGATGAACGCGGCTATAGGTACTGCGTTGGTACTACACCCAATCAATAGTGACAGCTCTCCATTTTTAGGGTTCCGTAGTAAACAAGGAGACAAGACGCCATATCCGTCTGTCCGTCCGCGGTCTAGCACGGCAATCCTTAGGTGATACTAGAGCTATAATTTCGCATGGCCATACATTTCAATCATGCCAGTAGAATAAATCCCGCATAATTGTAACGGATGGACAACTGCGGGACCCCGCAATGGCGTTTTCTTTAAATCCAGTGGCAGAGCCGGGTTTTGAACCCAGGACCTCCAGATTGAAAGTCGCGTGTTTTACCACTCGACTACAGGGGCTTCTATGGAGTATCGGCACCCATACAGCTAAAGGGGGGCGCAATTTTTTTTTTATACCTACCTCATCGAGTAGGGTATCATTGTGTAGAGCTCTTTTTTTTTTTTTTTGAACCTGACTGTGGCTTTATAGGCCGGGCCCAATAAAGCGATAGGAGTGCGCGGTTGGAGAGTAGCCTGGGGAAAATCCAGGGGAAAACCTCCGGCACGACCACGCGTGTGGTTTGGAACACTGGAATACTCTAAGAGTTTGCGCTCCAGTGAGATTGGTTGAGCGGTTTCAACCGAATCTGAGGTGTGAGTGGAATCGAGCTACTGGGAGTTTTGTCGCTGGTTCACTAAACCTAGCCTAGCTGAGAAGAGTCCAGCAAGAAACTCAGCTAGGCCCGACCTGGGTCGGACTGACTCTAAGTGTAGAGCTCATTGACTAGATAAATACTGCATATTTTCTTTTTAAACACATTCGAAAAAAAGGAATGAGAATGCACCAAAGTCAGCTTTTTTCACATTTTCCTTTTCTGAATATTTTTAAAACTTCCCATTAACCTATAAACTTGAAAGTTGTTTATTATTACGTATTTTTTACCAACAAATACGAATATATTGATAAACTAGCTTTTTCCCGCGGCTTCGCCCGCGTACTAAGAGTAATTTTTAACCGTCTCCAAAAAAGGAGGTTCTCAGTTTGACCCGTATGTTTGTATGTACGTATGTCGATATGCATGGATGTCATTTCCATAATCGGCACCCCGAGTAACCACAAAGATGACACCCATATCGGTTTTTAAGAAAAATTAATGTCCCAAAATGGCGGATATTTATTTTTCTTAAAAACCGATATGGGTGTCATTTTTGTGGTTCCTCGTGGTGCCGATTACGAAAATGACTTGCATTTTTAAATCAAAGACGGCGGACATTTATTAATTATCGATATGGGTGTCATCGTCGAGGTTCCTCGAGGCTGATTACGAAAATGATACGCATTTTCAAATCCAAAATGGCGGACATTTATTTTTCTTAAAAACCGATATGGGTGTCATTTTTATGGGTCACTTCTCACTTCAAAAAAGATTTGCTCCCCGTACAAACTTTGAACCCCTTTTTGACCCCTTTAGGGGAGCAATTTAGAAAAACGCTGAAATACGCCATTAGTATATTTAAACGGGGAGTCTATATACAAAGTTTCAAATCTCTCACTTCTATAAATACGTGTTTTCATACATATTTTGGTCTCCCGTTTCACCCCTTAGGGGATGAATTTTGAAAAATCCTTTCTTAGTGCACCCCTCGACCTTATAAGGAATCTACGTGCCAAATTTGGAATCTCTAAAACCAGCGGTTTGGGCTGTGCGTTGATATGTCAGTCAGTCAATCAGTCAGTCAGTCAGTCAGTTTCTTCTTTTATATATATAGATTATTTTGTTTTTCATAGAAATCTTCTTGTTGTTCCTATTAAAACCAACTTAATTTTGCTGTTGGTTCGGAACCCTAAATAGTCCGACAAGCACTTGGCCGGTTTTTTGCTGTGCAAGCCAATACGAGAGCGGCATATACGAGCGCAAACCCTGGCAGGTGAATTTTGCCCGTGGCGCACCGTATCCCTCCGATGTCTTTTGGCTCGCTTATCTGAGAGTGTCGCAAACCATGCTTTGTCGTAGATTTTACACATTTATCCCTGTAGTATCAGTACAGAGGCTTAGATATCATGACGAATCTGTTTACCACAGTTGGATGCTGTGAGCTTCTTTGGTTGAGCCCATCTCGCTAAGCCAGATTGCTAGTATTACAGATACTGGCCGTACGGCCTGTGTATAATCTGAATCGGTTTTCATGTTATTTTGCGGCGTGCATGCTTATTTTTTTTATGTTATAGGGGGCAAACGAGCAGACGGATCGCCTGATGGTAAGCATTATTTAGGAAAATTCTTGTTAAATTATCAACTACTTTTTTTTAATGCAAAAGCCCGAGTATCAAGAAATTATAGCGATCAACTGAATTAAATTACACTACCTCTGCTTGCGTAGCGGCTACTTAAACCTTAACAGCATTTGACATTAGGTAAATAATGATAGCTTATTCTGAATCATTTTAACCGACTTCAAAAAAAGAGAGTTTCTCAATTTGTATGTTCTTTTTTTTATGTGTGTTACCTCAGAACTCCGTCTTTTAGGAACCGATTTGGTTTTTTTTTC
Organism: Epiblema foenella; assembly: GCA_963556455.1. Taxonomy (NCBI): domain Eukaryota; kingdom Metazoa; phylum Arthropoda; class Insecta; order Lepidoptera; family Tortricidae; genus Epiblema; species Epiblema foenella. Next base: position 6,058,490 of record OY747113.1, on the reverse strand, counting down.
TATGTTTTATGCTTCAAGGTTGTTCCCTTTTTTATTAGAATTTAGTTCTGGAACTTATAGCGATTTCAGTATTTTCGGTAATAAATCAAAAATTTGCATTCCAAAAGTAACATTTGGTGAACGTGAACTGATGAAGAAGACCACGGATGGTCATCCAAAACTCCTAGTGTCATGGATGGCATTAGGATATTTCGCTTAAGATACTGAAGTGACTATGAAGAAGTCAATTTAAAGGGTCTTGATGTAATGTTATCATCAACCTGATCTGGTAATTGAAGCCAGAAGGTAGGCAACGGAACTCCGTAATAAAACAGCGTAGCTTAGCCGTGTTTGAGCTTATTAGAATTGTTATGAGATGCACTCTAGTAATGATTCACTAAAAAGTGTAAAATAAATAAACTATTGAATAAAAAAATAAAACAGACTCAAAAAAAACACTAAAAAGTAAAAAACAATTGCCTTAGGTTTAGGCAATTTCTTTAGATGGCACCGACTTCAAAAAATACAATAGGTACGTCTCATATTGGAAGTACCTAAGGCAAATATTGTTTAATTTTTAGTGTTTTTTTTGAGTCGGTTTAATTTTTTAGTGTCTACCTGTTTTACCTAGTACCTAATTGAAAACCCTGCCTACGAAGCTGCCAGTATTAGGCTTAGATGCCCATTACATTGAGCCTTATTGAGCTTAAGATGGGGTTAGTTCGCTTTGTCGATTCATCATTTTCGTTACTTATATCGCTGAATATATCTGTAATCCCATGTTGTCATATCATTCATTCGTTCATGTACGTACTATGTATTCCCTAGCTTATGTTGATTTTCTCGTCGTTGTACTTTATCATAAGACATATTCAATAAACTGTTGACTACCCGATAATCCGATGTCGGTCGGCAATTGAAGCCATCCAATAATTAAAGGTATGTCTATTTATTAACCAGCGGCTCGCTGGTAAACGTAGATAATATCTTGAATAACTCGTGTGTATTTTTTGAGTTACATGTTACAAGGAAAACTACTAAGACGAAGGATTGTATTATAAGTTACTCTAAGCTGCTATTATTTAATGTTAACCTCACGGTTCGAAATAATTGCCATACCTACAATAAATAAATAAATAATTTAATGTTACCGGAGAAAATAGGATAGGTGAAAACATTTACATAAAATTCCGATAAAACTAAATTCATTCTCATCCGCTCTCCATAAATGCCTGTTAAAGAAGATTTCCCTTTCATATTTAATAATAGTTTTTCCTATATTCACAATAATATTAACCCAGTCAACTGTAAATGCCAGGCAATACAAAAAGATAGCTCAGTTGCGTACCTCGGTCTAAAAATATATTTTTTTTATACGACGCCGGTGGCAAACAAACGTACGGCCCACCTGATGGTAAGCGGCCACCGCAGCGACGTTGCCGACCCTTTACGAAATTTGAGAATTCACTGTGTTGACAGCAAAAGGGACAAATTTAGGTCCCTCGCTCTCAACACAATGCATCCTCGGGAGCTCTGGCAACCTTGCTCACCTCCAGGAACACAACACTACATACTTGTATAGTAGATAATGTTATTATGGTTATGGTCTTCTGCAACGTGGAGGTACTTCCCCAGCTCGGCTGCTCCAAATTCGAGCAAGATGACATTTTGCTGTGCTCTACCTCCCTCAAGACATTTTGCTGTGCCCTATCTCTCTCATATGAACACTCACATAGATTTCATCTGTAGCAAATTAGGAATACTCCTATTAGGTAAATTTTATCACTAAACTTAAGCTATAGAGTTCCTTCTAGTACCATAAAATGTTTATATGTAGCATTAGTTGAGTCCATTCTTGGCTATGCTCTGGATTGCTATGGTCTTATTTTTAAAACGAATATTGATAAATTAGAATTATTACAAATCCGTTTACTGAAACTACTTGTCAATAAGAAAACTAAAAGATAACTTAAAAATGACTACACACAACTATTTTAAGTCTGTAAAATATTTCCAGTACGATCTAAACTCAAATATCTCTTAGCCATTAACAATTATGATAAATATTAATATATACATTTCATTAAGCACAACCATATCACAAGGACACTGTCCGCTGGCAAATATGAAGTCGCTAGAGTGCCCAACTACTACGGGGATAGGACATTAAAAAAACGCATACCGTACCTGCTGAACACCTTGCCCACGGATATTGTCCGTGAAACTAATAAATCTAGGTTTAAATATCGCCTGAAAAAGTAACTCATGGATGCCCTATAAAGGATGAGTTCACCCTCTATGGATCGCCCATGATATCAGCTTACACCTATCGTCATTTTATAATTTATTACCTAATACCTAAGCATTATCTGTTACCTAATTATTGCCTAAGTTTTACCTATTGTTTAGAGACTGAGATTCGACTCAATAGTCAAACTTATAATAAATAAAAAATAAATGACATTATTTACAGGTCTTTATGATGACGTTGAAATAGGTACGTGGCCCGTAAATGTATTATCACATATACTAGTATGTACATGGTTCATATTAAGAAAACCTTCCGCCGCAATTTCATTCCATAAGTAGTCGATGCCTAAAAAAATACCTACTGCAATTGTTAAAATCTATCCAGCGATAAAACATCAAAACATCCCCTCAAACTTTCTGGGATTTTAATTATCTCTGCCGCCTGTCGGTTTAAGCTTTCTCCATAATCTATAATCCTAAATAGCTTTTGTATGTTATACCTGTTACGCAATAATAAACACAAGCCTTTATGCAAACTTTGGTTTTTCAATTAAACTTTCGGTAATCGTCGTTTGCATAATATAACGGTCCGGTGACTTCGTAAAATTGCCAAGTTTAGTCAATCTAATCAAATTTCACTTTTAGAGGGCGCCGTTAAATCTTACAGCCAAGATAAGTGCCAAGTTACTTGACAACGCTGTAGTGTCGCGAATCGTGATCCCATCGCGTCGATACGGACACCGCCAAAAATGTGGATGCATTTTGAAATTTAGGCCTCTGGAACAGGACTGAAATTTGTAGACGTACGTTCGTTCGGTTTGTAGAAACGGCCCAGAGCATGATCAATTTCGAGTGAACGTCTTATGATAAATTTCTGTTTGTAGGTATAATATGTAGGTGTATTGTTTTCTTGTTTAATTTTTTATATGTAAATTATGAGTACGCCTTTGCATTTGTCGCTATAAAATAGGGGAAGTCACTATTAAAATAATTCAGGAAAGAGTCAGAATTAAACACAGGGAGCGACAAAAGGTCAAATTATTTTTTTCTTGGTTTAACGGACCCTTCGTTGTTTAGAAGATATGTATATAAGCTGAGTTATTTGGTATAGTCTGTACAGTTGTCAAAAGGCTGAACAGCCGTAAAGATAAGCTAATTAGTAAATTATTGCAAAAGATCCTAAGTGAATTGTTACACATAGCTAAAGCTAACGTAATAGTTTACACTAAAGTTCAATGTCAAATGACACCAATAAAATTGTAAAGCGATAAAAAAAATTGACACTAGTTGTTGAGATAATCTTTGTTTGTTTACGGAACATGCAAGGTATGTTGCAATTCAAAAGTCCGTCCGAAATAAAAACTGCTATTGTCGCACTACTAATTTCATTGATTAAAATTTTATGGATCTATGACCTAAGGACAGCGGAGGGTCACCTAATGTTTGAAGTTATATATAAATGTGTTAGTATATAGAAGCTCTTTTCCTTATGACCTTTGCGGGATATTTCTTTGTTGCGTTTACGTTATACAGGATGGAAAAAAATTATGGGCCCTGGAGGAAAAGTGCCTCAAATCCTTAATTACTAAAACTTAAAGGAAACATTAGTTATTTAAAAATTCGCGCTATTTTATTCCACTAGTCGATACAGGTCAATGTTAAAGATAAAATTTCTCTATGAAACATTGGGTCTTACACTCATCTCTCGTACAACATATCCATAAAACCGAATGTTTAGCACACGAGTTCATTACCACATCATGTTCAAGAATAAGAATGTAGCAACTTTTTAAAATAAAAGTAGATTCCATAAAAGTCTATTAGCGTAACAAAGGGTGAAAAAATAAGCCATTATATCGAAAGTGTTTTCAACGTAGTTCTTTGAATTTTAGCATCCTAATAGCACTTGAAGAATGGTGGAGGAACTGAAGAGTTCCTGCCATAAACCTATTCTTGAGGTACGTTGGCATTATTCTTCTCATTGTATTCGAAATCTTTTATTCCTTCGAAATATAATAGAATTTCTATATAATATACTTCAGCTGAAATATGTATAATGTTATGGAATGGCGAAGTTTACCTTCGTGTAAACCACACGGATAAGAGACAAGTTAATGTCTTCCACAGACTCGACATTAAATAATAATACCACTACCGAGCGAGATGGTCGTATACAACTTTCTTATAAGATCGACAGAGAGAAATACTACTAACTACCTGCCCAAGTTAAGGAGGTTTTGTTTTAGTTACAGTTTATGTACAAGTAATACTTTAAACAAGTTCTTAATTTACATTAAGAGCCTTTCCGACCCTTTTGATGGCACTTGTATAGGATGTCTCAAATATCTATGCGCATGAAAAAACAAGATTCAACGCTCTTCGGAAATTGGTATTTTCAACAAGTTATTAAAAATAGGAATAAAGATTTCGGAGAAATTTCTTATTTCCTCCTATGAGATCACAGATTTGGTAAGATACCATCATTCAAACTTCATTTTCAGGTTCTGGCAAAAAAGGAAAATAAAAAGGAAACTTCGATTTAATTTTCTTTAGGCAATCGTGTTTTAATACTGACAAACAACAAAATAAAAAAAGAGGCAAGATACATGAAAACTAATTCATTTAGTTTCTTCGTTCCTATCCTTTGACTATTATTACAATTTTCCAGTCCATGCCCTGTTAGATTTAGATTTAGATAATTTATTTCATGATAAGGAATTACATTATAAATTTGCACACATGTCAAAATTACAAGAATTGTTATCATGATCGTTATACTTAACAATTTTGAAACGTTATTAGTAGGTATTATATTTGATGACTTAAAATAGATATGTTTAGTCATCAGAAATAAGAACTCCTTTTTAAATATTATTGCTATTGAAATCCTTAATCAAATGGATTAAGGACTCAATTAAATATGATGTATGTACTCTATTTATTATTAACGAATTGCCGACATATTTCTTTTTTGGACTTGTAATGTGTTATTACCAATAACTAATGTCCATGTCTATGTCTATGTGTGGTATTCGTCAACTAAGTAATGTATATGTATTTTCAGTTTATTACTCATTGCCTATGAACGACGTAAATTTCCATGGAATTTATTTCTAATTAGGTTTTGAAAAGGAATTCGTAACCACTACGGGCTTTTTAACTGATGTCTGTTTCGATGTCAATTTATAAAACGAAACGAATGAAAATGGAAATATATTTCGAATTCAACGTCCGAGCGTGTCTTTGCATTTGAAAGAAATAAAATCTGCTCCTTAAATATTCAGAAGGGACTGAAGGAGTCAACAAATTCAATTTATATTTGCGTCCCCGCCAAAGGTCTGGAGGAATTAAATCATTCCAATATTGAACTGGCTTTTACCTTGACTGGAAAACAACTAGTTATATAGTTACGAAGTATACAGATTAAGAAAGAGCTTTTTTCAGTATAAGTATTGTACTAATATTATTGTAATAATAATATAAATGCGAAAGTTCGGATGTTTGTTACTTTTTTTAATAGCCTATACAGGGCGTCCCATGGCTATGCCACATGGAGGGAAAGTACCTTGAATATTGTAGATGGAACATTTTACTGAAAGAAGACATTGTTTGAATTTAAAAATCAATTTAAACTGCATTCACAGATATTTAAATAATTTTATGGTTGAACCGGGAATACACGTGATAAATTGACATATAAAATATTTTTTATCCCAAAAACCATCCCTTAAAGGGATAAAATAGGAAACGAATGTCGCGGATAAAAGCTAGTATTTCGTAAAAGATTTAATGTGAAGTTGAAATTCAATTATATGTGTCCATTTATTGTCTAATGTAGCTATGTGTTTTTTTGTCATTTAACAATACCACTGTAAATGTTTTGCAAAACTTTAACATGAAATAGGGCCTTGAGGTCTACTTGCAGAATAAATATTTGAGTTCTGGATTTACTGCTAATTAAATTCTACATTGAAATCTGAAGTCAAATATATGCTTATCATTTACCTACGGGAAAATGAGAAAGGTTGTTTTAATTTTTTTTACACAATGCCTAATGGTACCTAAGCAGACAAAAACAGAGAAAAATGCCACGTGCCATCTGTATTAAAGATTCTTCACGATTCTGCACGCCTAAGGTTAGTTATAATTAATTATCTAAACCCAGATATTAATTCAACAAGCCATAAACTGAACTAATTACGCACATTCAGCATTTCCACCGCACTGTTGGGGTCTTTGTTAATGAGGTCATAAAAAGTTCCCTTTTCTGAATTATTCCCATGAATTAGCATTTTAATAGGAAAGAAAATACTAAAGCGTTTGCTCGTTTCGCCTAAGGTATATGTGGCTTAAATTATGCCCAAGGACATAATAATGTAAACATGTGTGTTTTATTTTTAAACAACCGAGTTTTAGACACTATTTACTGAATATTGCCTTATTTTAAGAAGGGTCGCATTAAGGATAATAACTGAAATCAAGAAATAAATAGATTCAATATGGCTTTTGAAAGACCACCTGTAAGTGAAAATAATGTAATAGGATTCTGTAATTTAATAAACTATTCGATAATTCATAACTCATAATCATATAACAGGGGATTTCGTCTCTTGAGCTTATGATAAGTAACACCAAAAACATTTTCATGTAAAATACGGCCAAGACAAGACCGCATCGTTCGCACTGTCAAAAAGTTATCAGATCTCATATAGAGCCGAGCCTCTAACTCTACAAGCCCAAACTCTATAAGCCCTAACTTCTCTACACCTTAGTCAAAATACGTGGCTTAGCTACACTACAGTGCACTCAGATCTAATTACGCAATCTTAGTACGAGTTGTTGAGTTCACATTCACCGTTGAAGTATAACAAGTCATCTTATAGTATACTCTTTGCCGTATTAATATTAGTACCTGAGAGGCTGAGACTTGCTGTGTGGAATCATGGAGAAAACGAGTTTTACAGGTTATGGAACCTAGCTAAATCGATTTTTCGTCCGATTAAACCCCCATGCTGCAATCTTCATATGGATAGATTTCGATAAGCTTAACACTGTAAAGCTTATAGAGCAGTATTTTATGCAATAGTTGTATAAGAGGGTTCAAAAAAGGTGAGTGGCGTGTGTAATTAAGATGCCATGAGCCTTTTTTGACCTACTTATACAACGTCGCATACATTACTTTTTCTACGACTAGGGAATAAATAATAAAACACAAAATTAAACAGCAATACAGCATAAGAAAGAGCGGTAAGTTGGATAGTGACAGATGACAGTCCACAGAACGTAATCATAGACACGGTATTTTTTTTAACTGTCATTTACTGACTTGCGTTTTTCCTTATGTTGGCAGTAATTATTTTAGTTTTGTTATTGTTCCAAACCATATGAATTCAGTTGCTTGTTAACTTGGCAGTTTTATTATCGTTGTAAATTTAGTGTTTTTTTTATTTTATTTGTTGGGTTCACAGGGAACCTCTGTTAGCAGTTGCATTATATCACATAATAACCATAGGGTCTTTATGAAGAATAGACTAGATAAACTTTTTTGAAATTGCATAAGACATGCTTTTATATTAGTTTGCGGGACCATATAAATAAATGACAGATAAAAGTACTGGAGTAGAAAAATACATTAATGTTGTTGTTGTAAACATAATAAACTAATGTTACTCATTTAATAGTAAAAGGATAATTGTAAAAGTACAAAACTTGTTACTTAAGCAATAACTAAGGGCAATATTTTACCTAGGTATGGAAATAATAATAATTTCGCAATAAAATACACGACTTACTTGTAGCTTACTTAAAATAATATTATCTGCGACGAATTCGTTTTCTAAATAGGCGGCATAGCGAAGAAAATAACTAATTAACGCTATAATTATTACAAGTAAAATAAACAATTAATTCCAACCATACATAACTTACGAAGTTTTCAAAATGTCTGCAAAGTTTTCACCATACAAAAGCTTTGATTCTAGCGTACTTGTAATGAAGCATTGTTATTCAATATAAGTTATGTACATATATATTTTACAATATGGTACTGATGTAAGGCGCCCGTTTTATATACAGCGATAAGCGAGCAGCGATAATATGAAGCTTTCTTATACGCTGTTTATGGTGTGCATTAACTATTATGTCCTTCCCGCAGATTTTACATTGCGTTACTTTATGAAAGCTTGTTAGGACATAAAAGCTGGCACTATTTGGAAGTGAAACTGACGCTGATCAATCCTAACAATCGATCAAAATGTGGGCGCCGTTTTCCAATGCATTTCCGAGCATGTTTGAGAAAATACCTACGTTTCACATAAAAAGTAATGTCAGTCTGTGCCCTTATCATGAGTTTGCATGACCGTACTCGCTAGCGACTGCGTAAACGATTTCGTATGCCGATTCTTATTTCTATTGCGTAACCGCCAGAGGCGCTGTACTTTTTCCGCGCGAGTACGGTTATGTAAACTCATGGTAAAGGCACTGAGGTGGCATGAAAATAGTCTTCATCAAGTTCACCTGTCAAAGTTTCAGTTATTGTACTGTATCTACCTATCTGTTTAAACCTCGCTAGTTCTGTGAGCGAGGTCTTGCACGCTAGCTCTTGAGTTAATAAACTTGTAAAAATAAAGCTCTCGACTGCGGCGCAGTGCAGATATCGAGATAGAACAAATTTTTCCCCTTGCTGATAGTATGAAGTTTTTTTTATTAATAGAATTATTAGTTAGTTGAATTATTAAGTAGTTGGTTGATTAGGTGTTATCTGTGTAACTATAAGTAAAAGTGTGTGTGAAATAAGGTAATTTGTGTGTGTAAGTGTACAGAACAATCTGAATACCTCATATATAGCTATAAAACAATTGAAGTAACGTCAATGTACTAATATTTGGTTTAGTTAGTTTAATTTTTATTGTTCCTTAAGTATATACTTTTAATAAAATAATGTGCAGCACAACGGGTACTAAGTATTTCGATATGAATAGGTATTTCATTTATTTTCAGTGTGTTTTGCTAATTCGCAAAAGGCGCATAAAGCAATTGTAATTGGTTCTATGTGGGAATTTTATTTTTCTCCATTAGAATTTTGATTTTGTTGGGTTATTCTTTAATTTGAATGCAGAAACAAATAACCGTTAGGTTAAGCTTAGGAGAGCTTAATTTATTGTCTTCCATGCGTCAGTGTCATTTTCTAGTTACGAAGTTGTGATGAAATTTGCTCTAATTCATCGCTATTTTATAATCACTGGTTTTCTATATCCGTTCGAACAACATAATCTCACGATCCATACATATATATTTGAAAAAAAAAAAGTTTAAATCATCGATCCATAGTTTTTAAGTAAAAGAGTTCCAAATATCCAAATATATCTATTTTTATACAGCCTTAATCCTGTCATAGATAATATATGTAAATAATATACATATTATAGAATATGTTTTTAACTGAAATGATATTTACATTTTCACGACCGCTTAAAAGGGTTAGAGATGCTAAGTAACCGAGCCTTAGTCAAGTCGACATTAAGGCTCAGTTTTATAAAGATCCGTTAGACCTTATTTCGGTTTGTTATGTCAAAAAATGTACTGAGTTACTGAAATTTGATCTGACATTTGATCTAACTGATCTTTATAAAACCCGGCCTTAGCGAAGCTAATATTACTAGAATACAGATGATGCCAGTAAGACGGCACCTTATGTGTATTATGCGAAGCCAGTCTGAACACAAACAAGGTTTAAGCGTATTAAGTTTAGATATGTGCATGTTAATAATATACGGGGGCACTAAATCACATTCTCCTTGACAAGCCAATGCTAATACAATGGCGATGATTTTGACCACAATCTGGAATTACTATTGTTCGTAATATACATTAATACCGTTTACATAAATTCTGAATTGAATTGTCATATAAATGAATGATAATGTTATACGATTGTTGTTATTGTACAGGATTAAATTGCGTATATAATAGGCGGGGACGTCCACCGCGCGATCGCGACAACAGTGACACATATAGTCCCTATTCGTCCCGGTACCGCCGCACACCGGGTAGTCAGTCCGACCCAGGTCGGGCCTAGCTGAGTTTCTTGCTGGACTCTTCTCAGCTAGGCTAGTTTTAGTGAACCAGCAACAAAACTCCCAGTAGCTCGATTCCACTCACACCTCAGATTCGGTTGAAACCGCTCAACCAATCTCACTGGAGCGCAAACTCTTAGAGCATTCCAGTGTTCCAAACTACACGCGTGGTCATGCCGGAGGTTTTCCGTTGAATTTTCCCCAGGCTACTCTCCAACCACGCACTCCTATCGCGCTATTAGGCCCGGCATATAAAGCCACAGTCAGGTTAAAAAAAAAGCGGATATAATAATCTTATACGTCTTTCTTTTAGAATGCAATCGTGAGAAGAAGTCTCGAATAGGAATTATTATGTTTAAATGATGATGGACTTTTATTTTAATGCGTTGAATACTTATAAAACAACTTAAAGATTAGAAAATCCACAGTTTAATATCATAATTTAGTATTATTTCTTTATGCTAAAGAAAAAAATGGAGACAATAATAGAGTTCATAATAATAAAGTTTACTTCATTCAACAAATATAGGGTTCAGTTTAGGTACAGTAAGGCTCCTAGTAGATATAGAGATACCTATGTCAGAAGATTTCGCTCTTCCAAATATAGTACGTACCTAACTACCTATACCTACCTATAAATAAATTTAACTTTAACTTAGATTATGCAATATTGGAGTAAAATTTATTGTCATTTTTAAAGATTCCCGGAAGAAAAGCTTTCCCATAGACCTAGAGGTTTTATCTAATTATTCACAAGTTTGAGTCTCCGAAGTCAAAGGGTATGCAATTTTTTATAAGGTTTCCTGAACTTTTTTCATTAAATTCTTTGAAGTATTTAGAGGTTCGCTTTTAACGGGAAAAAAAGTTTAAAAATCTTGACAGTTGCTGGCAGTATTAGAGTGCGGCAGTGCTCTGTCGCAGTTGTGAGGTAATTAAAAAATATATAATAAAGGTATTTTATAAGGATCAGAACATGAGAGAAAGTACCTTTAACGGTGACTTTATCTGTGTAGGTATAGTAAGCCAAGAAAGTGTTACTTAAACCACTTTTGTACATTAAGGTTCAAAAGTGGCAAACCACTGTTTTGGCTAATGGTACCTTTTTGTTATAACGCCACGGTGACAGATGAACACATAGTAAACTTAATGTTAAGCAATGCTATGGACGCTTGCAATTCTTCTTGCAGGTATTGACAACTAGAGATAAGCGAGCTTATTTAAACGCCGGGAAAACAATACCGCATCCAAGCACACAAAGCAATGTTGTCATATCAAAAACATCAATGTGAAAATATGCCAAATTCGAAAACGGTGTCACTAATAAAAGATGTGAGATCTCACTGGAAACTAAGTTCTTTATAAGCTCCTTTCAGATCAGAGCTCCTGTCATGCATCATCATCATTATCCTCAGCCTGCAGTCGACCATTGCTGGACATAGGGCTTCCCTAATTCACGCCACCACAACCGGTCCTCAGATCTTCGCATCCAACCGCTTCCCGCCACTCTGGCCGTCCTATCATGCATAACGTAGATACAAATATATGATGCAGAAATGAAATGTCACAGGTATTCAAAATAATTATTATGTATATTTTTAGATAACATATTCATGAAAATATTAAATCTATGGATATTGTAAAGAGAAGTTTCTAATACCTCAACTAAACAAATGCGACCACATTTCAGTGGTTTATCGTCAAAAGCGAAAACACCCAGCATATTCCTAATGTAAATCAATATAAAACTATATAATAATTATATTATTATTATATTTAATTGAGGTGTGGTATAAGAGTATTTGATTGTATGGCATTTATTCGTAATCTAAGGTAAATTTGGGCTGCTTTCAAAAACAGTAAATGCCGACATCGTCAGCTTCAGACAAGTATTTGATCTGGGTTCCACCCTTGCCCTCTGTGGAGAGCTAAAATGCACATCCTTTGGCGGTCGTAACGAGAAAAGAAATAAATGTCCTGTGATAGACGGGATTTTACAATCCATATCACAGAATAATTAACAGTATTTTTTAAACGGCTTTATTATCTATAGAGTATCACACAAGTTCGTCTATAGATATGAAAACACCAGTTTCGTGTATACCTGCAAAATAGGGCTCGACAAAAACTTGATGTTTTCTTTGTTAACTTATACGTATTTCAGTAGCAGCGAACAACAATTATGTCGCTCCTTGCAATGTGTGAACTGAAATGGAAATCCCTCTCCGGGCCCCAGGGCGTGCATAATTTGTAGTGCAGACTACTTAACTAATTACATTCTCAGTCGAGCGTTTCTCATTTTTGCGTACATTTGGGATGTAAGACATCATTTTTGTTTCCCGTCATTAATCTACACGTCTTTTGGCTGGCTTATCTTTATGTGCAGAGAACACGCAACAGCCTGGGTATAAAGTGCTCCGTGGACACAAGGTCATAACTGAGAATAATTTCGTATTAAGATGTTACCCTATTCGCGTAGGCGGCATTGTGTACCCCACTTCCAAACGAGTAGCAAATCAACGCGAAATGTTTGTAAGTACACAATGGAGATGAGCGCCGGGAAAATGCGTGTGAGAAACGACGTAGTATTCATTGAATAAGATATAGGTAATAAATACCGACAGATGGAAAATTCTACGTAAATAGTAGGTTATTTTGATTTATGAAAGAAAGAAAGAAAGAAAAAGCATTTATTCGTGGCACAGGAGTAAAGTACCAAGTACATACCAAGGATTAAAGTTGAAAAACGAGTAGAAACAGTAAAAAAGGTGTAAAACAAAAAGAAATCAATCAGTAATGCCACGAAATGGTCCCGACTCAGCATGGTGCCGTTTTTAGGATATTTAATTTCATGTTTTCCTAATATTTGTGTTGACATCAAATACAAATGCACGCGTGTGTAAAGTTTAAAAATAAAATTCATAATGGCCTGACTTAATGCGACAGAATGCAATCAGTTTCGTACGTTTAAGACATTCATCACACTGTGTGAAACACACCTAAAATACCGGATTGTACATGTATACTTTACCTTATTCTGAAACATGTAAACGCGGATTACGTGCTAGCAACACTGCGCCTGTCAAATCTCTCTCATCTCCGACCTTGTATCGATAAGCATTGTGCTCCGTGTAATTTATTCAAAATAATTACAATAAACAAGTTTTATAAGAAGAATAGTTTTAATCAAGAACTCCCTTCTATTCACACACATCTGATGCAATTTGCCATAGATTCACATGCGCTCTGACATGACAGCTCGTACTTTGTCAGGGGTCAAAGGAAAGAGAGACGAAAAAGAAAGGAGCGAGAGAGAGAAGGAAGTTGCATTGCTTGCCGATCTCCCACAACACATCCCATGGTCGACTCTTACTACACGCACGGGAAGAAAAGGGCAAGTGCTATTCTAACCCAGCACCACACGGGAGTTCGTTTATGGGTCAATTTAAATAGAGTATAACAAAACATCGTACCAGGAGCTCAAAGGCGAACGGAATAACCATTACTCCATATTATAACTGTGATGTTTTACATGTACTTAAATGGCACGGCGGAGTATTATCTAGCTCATATTTAAAGCAGCCCAACTGGAGAAGTACCTAAAGATGGAACGCTGTGCTTAGGCGTCCAACTCAGACACGACGCGTACACTTTCCGGCGAAGACGTCCACCGCGCGATCGCGACAACACAGACATATATAGTCCCTATACCTATATGTCTGTGTTGTGCTAGTGAACCTGCATTCATCCCTAGTTTTTAAGCTCTCGCGTTTTGTAAACATATTTAAAAGATGTGTTTAAACGGATCTAACGCGATATTTATGTTTTTACCTTTTTACCGACATTTCGACACGGGTTGCACCGGTCATGTTCGCGCCAGAACTTGTTGCAGCAAGTTGTCAACGGAGATATGGGTACACCAATCCCACAAAAGTTTATAAAAATGCGAAGGGTAGGCTGGAAGAAAGTTTTCTGTCCGTCAACCATGTTTCTAATTACCGGTGCAACCTGTGCCGAAACGTTGGTAAGAAATGTAAATACATAAATTTGGCGTTAGAGTTTGAGCTGAATACCATGTAGACCGTATGCTTATTTATCACTGTCATGGTTTACAGAACGTCAAGTCTGAAACTTTTAAAGTAAAACAGCAGATGCGAATCATAACACTAGAGTTCGATAAGAGCCATCCTGAGTTATGCTCTTGCAAATTCACGAAGGCGAGTGAATTTGACGAAGTAAGACTTTAACGTCATAGTAATATGAACGCCTCGCCTTCGTGAATTGCAACAGCACTCGATAAATAGGCAGCTAATAATTTAATTTAAACGGCCGAGCCAAAATAACGTTTACACTCCCCAACTTGTAACGAGCAGGCAACAATGTTCATGAATTAACAATGAACTCGGGTCGGAAATTGGGGACATTTACTACAAGTTGCGTAGCAGCTTGGACCGCTTCTCTTTGACAAACTATTTGTGGTATTTAATATCTTTGTTTTATGGAATTTGGACGATAATTTGATATCTCCTTAAAGGCAAAACTCTTGTCGGATATTGTGTAATTTGGAATTCAATCAGCTACACATTTGTTGAACTACAATGGCTTTAATTGCGATATAGGAAAAGTATGACTTCTAACAACTCAAGTGGGTGTTATTATCTCTCAGTGAGACACTGGGCTGGGCAACTCGCAAAATGTGACGCATCCCCATAATACCATTCGTATATCCCCATTTTCATATTTGTGTGTTTCTCAAAATGCTTGCCATCAGAATACCAGAAATATGAGATAAAAGCCGTACCCTGGACTTTCATGTTCATTAACATAATATATTAATGAATATTTTGATTAAGTTTATAAAGGTGAATGAGTATATAGTGTTATTTTCGCTCGTGTATTTTATCTTATCCCTCTTTATATCAAAAGCAAAGAAACCGAGTTTTAACACGACTAAGATATTGGTATCCAGTTTATTTGTCACTAGGGAACAGAACAGTTAATTTACTTATCCATTCTCGACGGAGGGATGTCGCTTATGTTGAGAATTAATGGCCACGGAAGTAAAGCCAGCGTAGAATTGAAGATTTAATAAATAAGGAAACTTACGAGCACCTACAGAGTAATAAAAATACATTTGAGGAAGACGTTTTTGTCAGGTATTACATTTTTTTAAGAATGAAAAGATGTCTCTGAAAAAATATCATATTGTAATATGGTAATACTAAAAAATATTATGGTAATACTTTTATAATGAGCTTGAGGAAAAATCGATTACTTTATAAAGGTACCTGTAATGTATAATTGCGCATTTAGCAGATAGAGGTTATAAAAATGATTAAATTGTAAGTGATTACGCATTTATCAGAAATTTCTTACGTTAACTGGACTGTAAATTTTCGAGCTCTGTCTATTTGTTATAAATCATAAATATAATTTTATTTATTGGTTCAGAACAGTGCAACAATTTGCGTTCACAATACAAAAATATATTGCCGGCGATAAAAATGCAACCTATTGTAAGAGCACCTTTATTACAGCAATCAAAGTATTCAACCATCGACCTGTTTATCTAAAAATGTTTTAGCGGAAATCAGGTCAAATGCCAATTAAAGCGATGGTTAACTGAAAATATTGTAATTTAAATGAATTATTCCAGTTCAATAGTTCTTAAGCGAAGGAACCTATGTAACTTTCTATAGTTATTATTGTATACCCGAAATGAGTTGCCATTGTAACTCACATATTCATATTTTAGACGGTATGGTACATGGCAAACAATAAATGATTTTTTTATAAGATTTCAAGCTCACATGGTCATTTACATTAGAATTACGATTTGAAACGGGACATTTACCGTGTATATTTGTATTTGTGAGTTCCCGATATTTCGGCACTGTTGCAAGCGCCATTATCAAGGATTAACTGACGTGCTGCGAGTTTTAGTTGTGGTCTACCCACACACCATAGCGATCTACCCTCTTCCTGGTTAGCTTTTTTCGCACAGTGTCACCGTCACTAATACACATGGTAAATATCCCGTTTCAAATCGTAATTCTAATGATTTCTTTCTTTCTTTATTATTCAATAAATTGATTATAAATAGATAATAAAAGTATTATTTGAATAAAGATTAGTCATTCAAACAAACGTCAAGAGGGTTTATAAAAAATATGTTGATTAGCTAATAACGAGCATATAAGATGAAATTAAGGTGTGTGTAGATTTAAAACAAAAAACTTGTTGTTTTTATCGTAAATAAAATTCCAGTAAATATACAGCTACCTAATAACCAACATAAGTTAAGCAAGGGATGTCTGACTTCAAAAGTGATGTACTACCCTGCTTGTTAATAATAAATATTATACAGTGTGATACCGGCATGCGGGCTTTCCTTTAAGTAATTAGGGTATGGAAAAATATAGTTCTTTAAGCGGCCCTAGCTTCCAATGACCTTTGATCTGTAACTCTGCGTTTTCTCGTGTTTTTTATAACTTCTCGTATTAAAAACAACGAGGTTTACTGAAATAATATACCATACTTATTTCAAAACTCACTATCTTCGAGATATATGGCATCAAACGTAACTTTTGTGTAGATGAGCTAAAAATATAAATCACTATTTCGTTGTTAGAGACGTGAATAAGTAACAGTTACATGTACAATTGTACATTTCATATATACATATATATATAAGTGAATAAACAGCATACAAGTATCGAAATTAGAGCTTTTTAGACCATGTTTGAATCGATCATAAAAAATAAGAAGTCAGTTTTTTCAAAATTTGGCAAATCAAAGTATTGAAAAACCAGTAACCGTTTGTGCCATAGTTTTTATGGAGCAGTATCAACTCAAAACTCGTCAAAAATCGATGAATAGCGCGTGGAGCCCCTTAACTTAAATATGGATGTAATTTTATTTTGAAACTAAATGGTTTAAAAGCGGTAATCCACAAATAAATCACATCACTGATGGGTCCCGTTAGGGGAAGCCCAGCCAAGCCGGAAGGTGATTTCTGAGCAATTTGACTATCCCATGCTGTGGCATTAGATAAGGCGGGTAAGAACTATTCCGGCATACATCGTCATTCTTAGTGTAAATATTGTAGGTACTACTAACATAGCTTTTAAGTAACTTTATAACTAACAATATATAGATCTATGGTATGAAATAAAAGATTTGAATTTGAATTTAAACTTCCGACTTCATTTATTTTCTAACGAAATTGAAATTGCCACGGACGGCAAAGTAAATTGACAAGCAAATGGTAGCCCTTAATGTTCTGTTTTATTACGACGTCATCATACGCAGTACACCTATAATATTGAAGGGTCGGATTAAGAAAATTAAATTTTATGATTTTATAATACGTACAAAGAATTGCTAATAAAACATACTATTATACATTTTAGAAAAAGCCTGCTTGCCGGTAACACACTGTATGTGGGCATACATGAGACTAGAAAGCCTCGCTACGTCCGTACACCTTTAGGTTTTCAGACTAATAAATAATCGGAAATTCAAGGTGGTAAACCGATATTAATCTTAATCTGCCCGCATTCAGAAAGAAAAGGGAGAATTTTGCGCCCGCGAACTCGGGATAAAACGCGTGTTCCAAACCTTGTGTGATAAATCTTATGGGGCACCTCGTCTCCTGATTTATTCCGACGATAATCTTCCCTTGTCTGCGACTTATCTAGTAGATTCGACGTGTGAAGTCACACAATTATTTTAGGGACCATTGGTGTTTCTTCTGTACTTGTACGTATCACACAATTATTTTAGAGCCGTGTACGTGTCTTTAAAATCATTACTTATTTGATTTATATTTATTCGTGCTCATTAGTAATTGTAACTGTGTCAATTACACGATGATAATTATATAAAATACGAAGCAACTCTGGAACTAAACTCGATTTGAAAAAATATTTCACGATTTGATATTGTAAAGAATGGACCTTCGGAATGGATATAGGCTATAATTTATTCCGCCTACGTTTTTTAGGGTTTCGTAGTAACAAGAAACCCTTATATTTTCGCCACGTTCATCCCTCCGTCTGTCTATCCGCGGCTTAGCTCGGTAACCGTCAGTACTAGAAAGTTGTAAGTTCGCATGAGAATATATATCAACTACGCCGACAAAACGGTTGAATACAATATTTAAAAAAATTTGGTATACCTTCTACCTACACGTAAAGTGGGGGTATATTTTTTATTCTAAACCTCATCGTGTGGGTTATTGTTGGATAGCTCGTTTAATGTTTTGGGGTTCCTAATACAATTTTGAATCAGAAATCCGTTTGCTTGATAATCAGCTTTAAAATTATATTTTTTGTTATGATCAAGTGCAAAAAATTATGGTAGGAGTATATATAATGAATTTAAAAGAAAAACCCTCAAAATGAATTGGAAATTTCTAGTTAACTAGTAATAGCCGAACTTATGCACTTAGGAATGCAAACTACCGTAAAATTTCCATTGATTACTTAGATAATGTACCCGACGATTAACCCGTGTGATTACGATTTGAAACGGGATATGTACCATTTACTTGTGAGTTCCCGATATTTCGGCACTGTTGCAAGCGCCATTATGAAGAATTAACTGACGTGCTGCGAGTTTTAGTTGTGGTCTACCCACACACCCATACACAATCGTAATTCTAATGTAAATAACCATGTGAGCTTGAAATCTTATAACCCGTGTGATGTTTTAAATTATAAGTCTGTGAACTTTTAAGTCCACATAGTGTGTCAGATGGGCAGCTACGGAACCCTACATTGCGCATGGCCTGATACGCGCTTGTCCGATTTTTTCTAATATCTAGTATGATGGTGTTCAAATAATTTTACATGCAATTTTGAGACAATTTTTATGCAATATCTGTTCTAGATTCAATTGCAGACTTCAGTACTGAATAAGTTCTAGATACACTGAAGAAACTTAGATATTTAATAAGAAAATACGTTGAATTACTAAATCATATAGACTCAAGCAATATTTACTTCAAACTTTATTGTGCAGCCTCGATAATTGTTCGCAGATAATAAAGTAACTTTTATTGGCAATAACAGTTGAGCCATAAAGCAAGCACATATACTCCTTTGGAAGTCACGTCCGTCCTGTGTCCAGACGACTCGTTAACTGGCTCAGCACTACGGACCGCAGAGTGGCCGTTAATAATTTCGATGTTGAACCAAGTTCCCGACAAACACGAACTTCGTCAAAGGAACAGGTTTAATTCAATTTCTGTGTTCGGCAACTGAAAACGCTATAAGTGCTTACAAGAAAATTTGAGAACATTTAATTCCAATGCCACCTCTGGATTGAAAGTTCATAACCGTTAAGTTTGAGAGTTTCGAATGGATTTGAAACCTAAAACTGTCTTGTGGCAGATTTATTGCGATATAATTCTGTATGTGTGGGTAAATAAAGTAATGGGGATTTTGGCAAAGTTACGCTAAGCCCGCTTGGGATTAAGTTACTGTTCCATTTGATATAATTAGTTGACAAATTTGAACATTGTTTGTTATAAGGTTATGGTTGAATTAATAGTACTTAAGATATTAAGTTTTAATAATTGAACATTTTAAATATAACATGGAATACGAGTTTTAAATGCAATAGCATTACATGTGTAAAAAGAGAAAGCAACTTAATTCTCCGATTTAGATAAAATTTCGAGACTCAGTATCAAAGAAGTAAATATTATAGAGGGCCTTACAGGTTTTGTAAGCGTTTCACTATTCTGATTTTTTTACAAATTCCTTTTTTGTATTTCTCTTTGCATAGAGTTCGGATTTTTTGTTTGACTCATTTTTATAGAGCGTACGAAACACAATTATACGCAAGCCATAAGGGAAACAAGCTCTATCATTCGAAGAAAACCCCTTGTGGTAGCATAAGTCCTAGCGTAATTAATGTATTGTTATCACATTACAAGGGTGGCTAATGAAACAGAGTATTTCATATCATCTGCGCGATAATCCCAAGTGGTTGCGTAATTGTTCATTATAAAACAACGCCTAAAGTAAATATGAGGTAAATACTTTTTTCTCCACCGGCACCGCCATTGTTTTCTTCTCGGTGCGGTAAAAGTTTACCGCTGCGGTGTGTACAGTTTGGAGATAATTGTTTGCGTATAATTTAGATAGAAATGTCTGACTCAGGATTTTGTTAATCAGACGGAAAGTATTTGGAAGTATATGTAACATTCTTATTTCGTTGAAATTCGGTAATGTTAATAACACTTTTCTTAATTGAATAACTTTCATTTATTAAATACCAACTGAATTCTTACGCATATTAAATTAATACTTAAGTCTTATACTTACTCGTATATGATAATGGAATACTTATTGGTAATATTTCATACGATCTACCTCATACACTAAATGGTTTCCCCATGCATGTCTTACAATTTCAAACCAAACGATATACATTAATAAAAAAAAACAATTTTTGTCCTTTAAAAATAGACTTAGCATAATAACTAACATTAGTTACGTGATAATGTTTGTTCAGAGAACAGAATAACCCGCCTCTAAAGGCGTCATGAGATACACGTGTGTTACGAAACATCGCCCTAGATTAAGTTATCCTAAGATTCCGCACATTATTAAGTCCAAAAGATCAATAAATATTACCTGCACTGCACCTTTTTTATTACCTTCCTTGCACATTACACCTATAGTATACTAAGATAAAATGTAATAGTGTGCCATAAGCAAAACTTGTATATAATAGAATAAGAAATTGTAATAAACCCCAGTTACCAATTGTCCGTTGGTCTTTATTTACCTATAGCCCTACGCTCTCTCCGGGAGTGTAGGGTCCACCACCCATTTCAGGAATCCTCTCACAGTGGCGAAGACACCTTCAAGCCTTAATCGGTCAAGTGAGCCTGCTTGATCGGCTGTGAGAAAACCACAACCTCCGCTAACCCTATTTCCTTCCCGTAGGAATCCATCTGTTGTCTTAGGTCGAGGTCGGCAACAGATATCCCTGTAAGAGTAGCTGTGTGTGTAAAGGTAGTAAGTGTGGATAGGTTAGGGACTTAGGGAATTAGGGACGTAGGATGGTAGGCTCCCTTGCCTTAAGCCCACCCCTGTTCTAGTAACCTTACGCAGTCTGTGCAGTCGCACACTGGATTAAATCCCGTCCTAGGGAACTTACCTTCATTCCCGTCCTAGGGAACATACCTTATTTACCTGCCCGTCCAGGGTAAACTATAACCAAACCCGTCCTAGGGTTCCTATATCCAGTTTGCGACTGTACATATGGTCCTTCGAGCCGGATTAGTACCGGGTCCGGATTAGTACCGGATTTAAAAAAAAGTCCTCCCAAACTAGTTAGGAACGTGGGTTTCCATTTCCCACGCCTCTTTAACGTACCCTCCCAGATAGGAATAAACGATTAGGAACCGACCGACAAACTGACAACATGGACACTGTCAAGCTCAACAACCTTATCGAAAGCCAGGAGAAACTAGGAAACCAAATTAAAACCATATTGACCAACATAAAAAAAGATGCCGCGAGTAGGAAGACGTTGAAATACATCGCGGACAGGAAGACTACCTTAAGAGACTTGATAAGGGCAGTAGAAGAAAACCACGAGCAATTGAAAAACGAAGAAAAGTTGCTTAACCATGATTACCTTACCACCGACCACTTTGGTGGTATCATGGACCTTTTCAAGGAAGCAATAACCCACCTAAGCTATTACGAGAAAAAGTTGCAAGAGGACGGACAAACCCTAGTCAAGCCGTCTACCTCTGCCTCTGCCATGAAGGAGTTAGAAACAGAAGAAGCAAACCCTAAACTTGGAATCCATAAGTTCCGAGTGTCTCAGTTAGAAAGAAAGTTAGCTGTAGCCAGGCAGTTACTAACCAGAGAAGAATCCAGTTTTATGTTGCAAGCCACATTAGAAAGCATCCAAAAGCAATGGGACACCATAGAAGGTTCACATGCTGAGTTGCTTATAGAAGGTACAACCCTAGCTGACTCATATTTTACTGCCAAGAAATTTGAAGGAGTCCAGGAAGAGTATGAGAACGTAACATACCAGTTACTTAGCAAAATAAATGAGACCTCCATAAAACCAAGTTCCACCAGTACCAAGGCTGGGAAAAATCTGCCAAAAATGACGATCCCAATATTTACCGGAGACTATGAGTCATGGTATTCATTCCATGATTTATTTAAGAATATGGTTCATAACGAGGCCACATTAACTAGCGCAGAAAAAATGCAATATTTGAAAACGCACGTACGCGGTGAGCCAGCACGTATGATTCAGCATTTGTGTATTAGCGAGTTGAATTATAATGCAGCGTGGGAATTGCTGACAAAAAGATATGAGAACGAGCGACTAATCATTTCCAAGTTTATAGACAAGATATTAGATTTGCCAAAAATAGACCGGGTTGACACAATGAAGTTGAAAAACATGTACGACTTGATAAGTGAAAGTATAGCGGGCTTAAGGAACCAAGGAGTGGATACCGCGACTTGGGATCCAATGCTGACTCGCATCATTTCAAGAAAGTGGGATTCAGAAACGAATAATATGTATGAGTTATCTCTGAGTGAACCGAATAAACAACAAAGTTTTACCAGCATGATGGAGTTCATGTCAAAAAGATTTAAATGCCTAGAATCCACTAACAGTACCAATAAAAATTATCCGCACCAGAATCGTGTCAGTACGTACAAGCCTGAATATAGTCCAGGGAAAGTGTCGATCCCGGGTTGCTGGTATTGCAACAAACACGATCACGGTATTTACCAATGTATGCAATTTAAAGCATTGAATGTACAAGATCGCACAAATGCAGCAAAAAACAAAAAGATATGTCTAAATTGCATTAGCCATTACGCAACGGACAAATGTTACAGCAACTCAGTATGCAGCGTATGCGGGAAATATCACCACTCAATGCTTCATATGGATATCAATTACAATAACAAATATAATAGACCAGCAATGACTAATACGAATAATTATAAACTTGGTAATAGAGGGATGCCCCAGAAGGAAAAATTGCCTAATAAAATAAACTCTCATGTATCGTCAATGGAGCCAAGCCCAGGGGGCAAGAAAACTACAATTTTAGCGACGGCCCTAGTGGAAACCTCTACATACCATGGAGGGACTCAGTTGTTAAGAGTTTTGTGTGATCAAGGCTCAGAGGCATCGTTTTGTACGGAGGAAACTGCGCAAATATTATCTTATCCAAGAGAAAAGGTTCAAACCGAGATAAAAGGTATTGGCGATGAAAAGCCCAAGACATCGAGATGTACTATTACCATAACATTAAAACCACGCTTTCCGAGTGAATTTAGGCTGCCAGTGACACTTTTTGTGTTACCAAAACTGACTTCTGCACTTCCAAAACACGAAATACCACAAATAAGTTCCGATAAGATAGGAAACCGGCTTATAGCTGATCCAACGTATTATAAGAGAGGTCCAATTGATATCATACTAGGGGCTCAGGAGTATAGTAAGCTACTGCTAGGGGGTTTAGAAAAAATACAAGACAACATGATAGCGCAGGATACGGAATTCGGGTGGATTTTTTCCGGATGGCAATTAAGCAACGAAACTAAACACATGGAAATAACGAGTATGACTGTGTGTACCGAAGAAATCAAGCAGTTGACAAAATTTTGGGAGCTCGAAGAGATTCAAGAGAAGGTGGAGTTAAAAGAAGAAGATAGAATATGTGAAGAAATTTACCAAAAAACCACGCAAAGAAATAAAGACGGTACCTACACCGTTCGCATTCCCATTAAGAACCGAGAAATAACATACGCAGACTCACGTAAAAGGGCTGCGGCTAGATTGTTTCAGTTAGAAAGGACGTTTGAAAACAATGAACCACTACGAAAACAATACCTAGAATTTATGTCTGAATATAAAGACATGGGTCACATGAGGAAAGTGAAGAAAACAGACCACGGGAAAGGGGTCTTCTATATACCCCACCAACCAGTGGTCCGGGATGATGTTTTAACGACGAAGTTAAGGGTAGTTTTTGATGCCAGTGCCAAAAGAAAAAGGGAAATGAGCCTTAATGAAAACATGTATAAGGGTCCGAGGTTACAAGAAGATTTGACAAATATTTTATTACGCTGGCGAAAGCATAAGATAGCCTGGATGGCGGATATAGAGAAAATGTACCGATTCATAAGAGTAAATGAAAAGGATTTAACGTATCAAAGAATCCTTTGGAGAGAATCACCCAAGGACCCGATCGAGGAATACGAGCTTACTACTGTAACATATGGAACTTCTTCAGCGCCATATTTAGCTGTTAGAACGCTACAGCAGTTAGCATTGGACGAACAGGCAAACTATCCGCTAGCCAGCAAAACCGCCCTTCAAGATTTTTTTGTGGATGACCTCTTATCTGGTGAGAAAAGTGAGGAAGAGGCTAAAGTTCTGCAAAACCAGTTAATAAACATGTTTAAATCAGGAGGATTTAACCTACGGAAATGGTCCTCGAATAGTGAAGAAATTTTAGGTAATATTCCAGAAAACTTGAGGGAAGACATGGTCAAGTTACCCCAACATGAAACAAGGAAATCACTCGGAGTTATGTGGTCGCCTCTACACGACACATTCCAGTTTAAAATCAAGATTACAACCAATGAAAACCCAACTAAAAGATTTATATTATCCGAGATTTCAAAAATATTTGACCCCATGGGGTGGCTAGCACCGATTATTGTGACAATGAAGACATTAATCCAGGAGCTCTGGACAAATGGGTCAGAATGGGACCAACCGGTAGACGAAGGTTCCAAAAAGAAATGGGTCGAATTCCAACAACAAATAAAAGCTGTCGAAACGATAAAAATACCAAGATGGACAAAATATACAAGTACAAAAATAGAACTGCACGGGTATGCTGACGCATGTGAATCGGCGTACGGCGGAGTAGTATACAGTAGAATCGAGGTCAATGGACAATATTATGTGACATTGTTACAAGCAAAGAGTAAAGTAGCGCCAAAAAACCAAAAAACAACAATACCCAGGCTAGAACTAGCCTCCGCGCACTTATTAGCGAAATTGATGGATAAAATTAAAAATGCATTAGATTGCAAAGATATAACCTGTTACTGTTGGACCGACTCAATGATAACATTAGGATGGATAAAAGGAGAAGCCGGGAGATGGCAGACGTTTGTCGCAAATAGGGTGACAGAAATCCAGAAACTTATACCAAAAGAACAATGGTATCACGTAAAAACATCAGATAACCCTGCGGATGTATTGTCCCGGGGGATCGAACCAACCAAATTAGAAAACCATCACTTATGGTGGCAAGGACCAAGTTGGCTCCAAGATAAAAAGATACCATTCACGAAAACTTTACCAGAAGTATGTAAGGAGATAGGAATGAGCCACCATATAGTCGTAAACGACGCGACCACTGAAGAAAAAATATGGGATCGATTTTCCGAATGGCAAAGAATGCTACGAGTACTCTCATATTGCCATAGATGGACCCGAAAAGACGTTAAAAACGAGCACCTATCGTACCAAGAAATAGTAGAAACCAGCCGCATAATAATCAAAAAAGTTCAAGTTGAAACCATGCCCGAGGAGTACATGTGCCTGAAAAACAAACAACCCTTAAAAAGAAGTAACAAACTATCAAACTTGGACCCATTCATTGATGAAAACGGGATCATGCGTGTAGGTGGGCGACTTGAACACTCACAATTACCATATGCCCAGAAACATCCCGCAATATTACCATACAACCACCATGTATCGGTTCTAATTATCCGAGATGCACATGAAAGAACATTACATGGCGGAAACAAGCTAACATTAGCCTATGTCCAGCAGAAATACTGGATAATTGGTGTTAAAAGAATGGTCAAAGCTTGCATAAATAAATGCGTTAGATGTATACGCTATAAAGCCATCACACCATGTCAGAAAATGGGACAGTTACCAGCACCAAGAGTAACTCCATCACCAACGTTCAGCCATACAGGCATTGATTATGCTGGACCCGTGCAAGTAAGGACAACGAAAGGAAGAGGAAACAGATCCACCAAAGGATACATAGCAGTATTCGTATGTCTCGCTACAAAAGCCATACATCTTGAATTAGTGGGAGATTTGACAACTGAAAGCTTTATAGCTGCGTTCGCCAGATTCAGGTCAAGAAGAGGTCATGCGGACCATGTCTACAGTGACAATGCAAAAAACTTTGTAGGAGCAGCCAAGTTCCTGCACACTGAACTATTACAAATAACACAGTCACCGCAATTCCAGAACGCGGTAACAAACCTGGGAACACAGTGGCATTTTATACCACCCCTAGCGCCCCATTTCGGAGGGATTTGGGAAGCTGGAGTCAAATCTATGAAGCACCATTTAAAAAGAGTAATAGGAGATTCCACGTTGACTTACGAAGAATTATCAACACTCCTATGCCAGATAGAGGCCTGCTTAAATTCCAGACCGTTATGCGCACAAAATGATAACGTAAACGACAACGTAATTCTAACCCCTAGCCACTTCCTGATATCACGAGAATCAGTGGGCATTCCTGACCCAGTAGCGGACACTCATATGGACCTCCAAAGTAGGTGGAAATTGATTCAAAAGATGAAAAAAGACTTCTGGAAAAGTTGGACACAAGATTATTTGCATCAATTACAACATAGGTATAAATGGAAATTTAACCAAACCAATTTAAAAAACGGAACTGTGGTATTAATAAAAGACGAAAACGTATCGCCTAGTAAATGGCCACTTGCAAAAATAAAAGAAACACATGTAGGAAGCGATGGTATAAATAGAGTGCTGACATTACAAAGGCCGTCGGGCACCTGCCTGAAAAGAGCAATTCACTCAGTCATTCCCTTACCGATTGAGGAACATGATACAATAACAATGAACAGGCGCGAGCCGCCGCCGAGTAATGCTGAAAGAGCAAATAATATTAAAACTACGCCAGACAGTGCGCCGTCTAGAGTAACCTGCAACCTGATCCGCTCGGCACGAGCCAACAATAATGAAAACAAACGTAGGCGAAAAGGAACATCAATTGGATTAATTAATTGGATGTTATTATTCGGCATTTTATTGAGCTTGTTCACAACAACATATGCAAATTATACTTTAAAAAATATAGAGGAAGGAATATATGTGGAACACATTGGAACTGCAACCATAGATCGTGGGATATTTCGAATACAGGCTAATTATGAAAAGGAGTCCATAGCACATGATGTGAAAAATGTACAAGGCATAGTATCCCAATTTCAACAGTTTTGTGAACAGACAAAAAGAGATAACACGGACATCCATTGTATGCAGTTATATCAACATTTATACGAAGAACAAACAAAGTTAGAAAAAGCCCAAGAAGTTATAATGGAAATAGGATACGTTAGAAAGAAAAGAGGATTATTTGGACAGTTACTAACATCCATATTCGGCGTAAATGATGAAGTTTACAACGACATCGACACGTTGAGAACAAACCAGAATAAACTCATAGAAGCGGCAAATCATCAGACCAAGTTCATGATTTCCACAATAGCCACAGTCAACCAAACAGAAGAAAGAATTAACAAAAAAACTCCAAAGATTCCAGACGAATCTAAATCAAGCCGTCGACTATATTAATAAAGTAAACGTTTGGTACAAGAGAATAGATCACAACTGGTTGCATATCCATATATTGCAAATGTACCAACTGGCAGTTAACTACATAACCGAAATATTGGAACATTACTCAGGGCTATTAGAAGTATCCCTGCATCAAGGCACAATTTACAATGTGTTGAAAGTTAAAGATATAAAGCAGATTATAACCAATGCAAACACGAAACTGCCTACCAAATTAAAAATAGTTCAAAATCAATTAATCTACACGAAAAGCACAGAAAACCAAACACACATACAAGTGTATGGTTACTTCGCAATTCAAGATATTGCAAAATATTCTCTGATCCATGTGACACCCGTTCCAAAGAAGGATCAAGAAGGAAACCTATACAGCATAGAAATATATCACAATATAATTGGAATCGATTACAACAATGAAAACTATTTTGAACTCGACAAAGAAGAATTCCAGTCATGCCTTAAGAGAAATAACGATTACATCTGCTACCCAACTTCCGTAAAGAACATGCAATCAAACAAAAACTGTGTCAATGACTTATTATTTAAGAAAACCGAAGCTATAGAATGCAACACCCGACTCCTTAACGTCACATCCACGATTTGGAAACAACTTTACATGCCAAATACTTGGCTTATCATTACAAACAAGAAGATCAAAACATCAATTATTTGTGACGGCGAAAGGGAAGAAATAACCATAGAAACTAACGCAGTCATTCACATATCTGAAAATTGCATAATAAAAACCAGAAATAATATACTAGCCGCCAGACGCATGAACACAGTGAGTGTATTAGCCACATACTCCAAGAAAGCAAATTTCTCCATGAATACAAACACAACCACAAGACTAGTTCAAAATCTGGCCAGAGATGAGGAAGTACTTGACAGTTCCAGAGACTTATTTAAACACTTAGTAAATAACGAAATTGCTCTTAAAACAGAATTAGACAACACAATTTGGCAGCAGATCCAGTCTCATTCGATAGCAGTCAGTCTCGTCTCATCAGCAACAACATTTATTATTATTTTATTAATATTTTACTTTTGTCCACAGATCATCAAGTGGGTTCGAGCCAAGGCAGCCGCCCGCCGGTCCCACTCGGTCCCCGCACCGCCGTGCCCCGTCAGCCCGGCGCCCCCCAGACGGGCTCCGCCGAAGCCCGCACGCCAGCGGCCCAGCCAAAGCACCGCAGAGCAACACGGAGGCAGCTTTGAGATGACAGAGCTACGCCCAATACAGCCCCTGTAACGCCCACGCCTGGCCAAGAGACGCCAATATGTTCAGAGAACAGAATAACCCGCCTCTAAAGGCGTCATGAGATACACGTGTGTTACGAAACATCGCCCTAGATTAAGTTATCCTAAGATTCCGCACATTATTAAGTCCAAAAGATCAATAAATATTACCTGCACTGCACCTTTTTTATTACCTTCCTTGCACATTACACCTATAGTATACTAAGATAAAATGTAATAGTGTGCCATAAGCAAAACTTGTATATAATAGAATAAGAAATTGTAATAAACCCCAGTTACCAATTGTCCGTTGGTCTTTATTTACCTATAGCCCTACGCTCTCTCCGGGAGTGTAGGGTCCACCACCCATTTCAGGAATCCTCTCACAGTGGCGAAGACACCTTCAAGCCTTAATCGGTCAAGTGAGCCTGCTTGATCGGCTGTGAGAAAACCACAACCTCCGCTAACCCTATTTCCTTCCCGTAGGAATCCATCTGTTGTCTTAGGTCGAGGTCGGCAACAGATATCCCTGTAAGAGTAGCTGTGTGTGTAAAGGTAGTAAGTGTGGATAGGTTAGGGACTTAGGGAATTAGGGACGTAGGATGGTAGGCTCCCTTGCCTTAAGCCCACCCCTGTTCTAGTAACCTTACGCAGTCTGTGCAGTCGCACACTGGATTAAATCCCGTCCTAGGGAACTTACCTTCATTCCCGTCCTAGGGAACATACCTTATTTACCTGCCCGTCCAGGGTAAACTATAACCAAACCCGTCCTAGGGTTCCTATATCCAGTTTGCGACTGTACAATGTTAAATAACGAATTATTCCTGAAGTAAACAATTTACACTTAACAACAAGTTTTTTTACGCGGCTATGCCCGGTAATAAGCCTAATTTTTAACCGTCTACAAAAAAGGAGGTTCACAATTTGACCCGTATGTTTGTATGTAGGTATGTATGGATGTCATTTTCGTAATCGGCACCCCGAGGAACCTCGAAGATGACACCCATATTGATATTATCGGCACCCCAAAACAGCAAGCAGACAACCACCTTCGTGCAGCACCTTGAATTGTACTTATTATGTATGCAGGAAGTTTCCCGATGACTACTCCTCCCGTCCCGCCGCGCCGCCCGCACTCTCCTAAGTAACGATTGCCGATGATCGAGATGGCACCAAATACAAATTTAAAAATCTATTAGGATAACGCGAGTCTCGTTCCACAGCTCAAAACCAAAAATAAAACCCTTATAGGATGACGTGTTGCTATCTGTCAGTCCGTCCGATGGAATTGCAACTTGTAACTTGCAAGAATTTTCATGTCCACTATATTAAATTTCATAATCGATGCCATTTTTGTAATAAACGACCCAACAAAACATAAAAATGACACCCATATTGATATTTCATACTCTTTTTCTTTTTTTTCTTTTCTTTGCACCTTTTATAAAATATCTGTTTAGCCTAATGGTTGGCTGGTAGAGAATGCCATTTGGCATTAAGCCCGCCATTTGTACAATTTGTGTATTTTGTGCAATAAAGTTTAAATAAATAAATAAATATTTAGACCCCATCTCACCCTAACAGGGGAGATGGTATTTCACGTCGGCCACGCTGGATTTTAAAATCGTTATTTTCGTAATCACCGACCCGATAAACCATAGAAACAGTACCCGTATTGATTTTCAGACTTTGTCACCACATTTCTTTTAGGGCTTGAATTCTTAAAAAACCTGAAACACTTGTTTACTCATTTGTCGTTAGGAGTACTCCTGTGAAGTTTCGAATAAAATATAACTGATCTTGTTTCACCATATTTGGACCACCGTTTCATCCACTTAGGGGGTGAATTTTGAAAAATCCTTTCTTAGTGCAGCCCTAGACCTTATAAGAAACCTACGTGCCAAATTTGGAATCTATAGAACTAGCGGTTTGGGCTTTGCGTTGATATTTCAGTCAGTCAATCAGCCACTCAGTCAGTCAGTTTCTTTTTTAATATTATTTAGATTTTTTTTGCGTAAATGGATTAACTTGAGGCCTTCATCGTTTACTTTTTTTACGAACAAAATTAATAAAGCTTGGCCCGTTTTTTTCTAATAAATGTTTGACAGGAGGATTAGATGTTCCTTTTAAATAAATAATTATATATTTACATGTTTGCGTGACATATCGAAGATAGCATGATTGGGGTAAACAACACGCGAAAATATCTTCCGAAAAATTGATTTTGTTTGATCTCCGCGTCTGATGCTTACGATTTGTACGCTTTCATTCTTTATGACGCTACATTACAATTTTCCTCAAATTTACCACCGATTATGGTGTTATAATGTAAACATATCTACGTAGATAATATGTAAACGTGTACATATTTATAGTACCAACACACATTACCTCACGCGTTATTCCAAACAGGGGTTGACAGAATACATGAAACATACTCAACGCTATATCTAAAGATAACATCTAAGAAAGATAGAGAAAATGTAATATTGCAATGAAGTTTACTAGTTCATCACACACGTTACGACAGATTGCGACCCAATCCTATTTCTATATTCGACTCTTACGACTGGTTAGAATGGGTACTATACTAACTGGTGGTGTTAGATTAGTTTTAATAACGTATTTGAATGGCCAAAATCTTACTTTTATATTATCAAAGTTGTTACCAATGAATGTTCAGTACATACATTTTATTGAACCGAATAATTCGGCCGAAAATTAGATTCAGCAAGAGCTGAGCCGAATATTCGGTCGTATGTTCGTATTCGGCAAAACCCAGATTCGGCGAATTTCTATTTGTTATTATAGTATGATATGAGCCCGTAAAACTAAGTCGCAAAAAACTGGTAAAAACTAGTTTCGCTGGTTCACCGCTATACGCCAGACAGAAAAGCCAGTTAGTTAATCCTTTAACGCCAAAAAGCCTTGTTTGTGCCACGATCCTGTACTTTTATTTTTAACTAACGTAAATAGGTTAGGTAGATATTCCATTCGAGTACAAATTGACATTTTATTGCCATACTTTCGTGTATTTTTACACAAGAGTATGTATGTGTTATTTGTAGGTAATGAGGTTAAGCTTTATTATATGCCTTCATTCTAATGAAGTAATTTTATATTTTCGAGATTTATTTAACATCTTTATAACATAATCTTTATACGAGTACTTACATTACTTACTCTACAATCTATATAATTAACTTGTTTATAACACCCAATTTAGATAATCTATCCATACCCTAGTGTATGTTATATGTTTTACAGAGATGTAGATATGTATTATTGATGACATTTAAAAGTCATGATTGTAAATACACATAATCGAAACCTAAACTATACAAATTCTTTGCTCCTCCGAAGGCAATATAATGGATGCTATTTACATTTTACAATGATTGACGATCTCGCCTTAGCCTCAACATTTTTTAATATGGCATTATTCATCTTGATATCGCGTTCTTTAAAACCGGAAAGCGTGCTGGAAAAAAGAAACAAGAAAAAATACGTTGAGTTGATGCAATTATTATAAAGCGTAATTATGAAGAATTTCCTAAAAGGAATCTGACGATATCTTCTGGTACTTAGAGGGATAAAGTGAAAAGATTTACGCGAAAGATATTTTAACAGCTGAAGTACGCTGAATGATACAACCGTACACATTAGGTCTCCTTTTTTTAATCCTAATCATGTAACTCTTTTTTTTTTATTCAAAATAAACTTAGTAGTAGGTACACAAATAGTTTCGCCAAACTGATGACAGTTTGTTGGCTACTAGTGCGCTCACAAAAGTAACAATTTCCGTTATACCTATTATATAAACTAAACACTAAGTTACTAATCTACTCTGATCTCAACTTTCCATCTAAGTCAGCTATGTATTTATTATGTAAAGTACAGCAAAACGTATGCATTATTAGGCAGTCTCTTCATCCCACAAAGGCAATAATCCTGACCAATTTTATTGTTGTAAAAGTATTACGTTTGATTACGTTTAGTTTGGACTGCACCAGAAATCCCGTGTAACCTGTTGTATCATTTGTGTTAGAATCAATAAATTTACTCTATTTACTCTGAATAAATCACCTTCGTGAGATGTAGTAGGTATCCATATACACCAATATATATATAAAAATAATACTACTATACATTTTTTTTTTAAATCATGTATCTATCTATATAGGATAAAGCTGAATTCAGAATAAACTGGCAATTTCTCCACCGACAGAATCTCTTTATTATTAAATTCTTCCATTGTTCGGATTAGTTGGTTAAAAATTGTGTGGTAAAAAAGGTATCATGTGTTTTCGAGTTCATTAGCCATATTAATTATTAGTGTTATGTTCTACATATCTTCTTTTTGTGCTTACCCTGAAGTTACGTAACGATGTTCTACATATGTTAAACTTGTCATGGCCATAGTTTTCAATATTATATGAAATATTTAACGTTGTCATGAACTGGTAAGATTTATAACCCTTTATACAATAGACTGTACTTGTGTTTATAACTACTTTTAGTATTTTTATCCACTTACTTTTTTTTATAATTTTAATCTGGATGTTACATATTTTGTCAAGGTAAGTTTTAAAAGTAAGCCCATATGCATTTAAGCCGTAATCAAGTACTGACTCGGCTTTTGTTTACAATATTTGTTAAACTACATAATTTTACCATAATTTCTAGAAGTTTATTGCATACTATATCTATATGGTTGCCCCAACTGTACTTGGTGTCCATAGTAAAACCTAAATACTTATATTTATCTACAAACTCAATACTAGCACATTTGCAGTGTATTTGGTTCTTATGTAAACAGTCGTAAGTGTGTCCTCTTATATAGTGTTTTCACTTGGGGCCCGTAGGTAAGGTGATTTAATTAACATACATTTGTTTTTATCTATATTTAGGCTAGTCCCATTTTCATGCGACTACTTAATTAATTGTTTATGTACTAACAGAAGTTTTTTTTTATTTATATTTCATTAAAATGACAGTAAAACATGCCTAACGTTACATGATTACTCTGCTGTTACTTTCTGCTGGGGATATAGTCAAACCCATTATTCTACTTCACGCCATGGCTTTATATCAAATCGATGTAAAGCAACCTACGTGCTGTAAAGTAAGGTTCATTTTCGGTCGTTTGTGCTGTGACTTTGACGTGTGAGACACAACTTACGAAATCTACTTTGGCGATGAAGAGGTGAACGGATAAAAAAAGGGAATAGTTAGATTACGTGGCTACATTATGTAGAACATAATCCTGCAACGTTTACTATCGAGGAAATGATACAGAATAAGATTCGCTTTTCCTTTAATCTTATCTACATTGTTATTGGCGGAAAGCAAATATTTTCCAGTCACCCAGCATGTTATCGTTTCATTAAACGTGCGTATTCAAATGTGTTTGAACCTACATAGGTTTGCACTGCCGAAGGCATGGCTCGTAGCTTAACCCGCAAAACCACGCAAACTCCTCCCGTCTTGTTAATTTTGTGCGAAAACAGTTTGAAGTGACATTGCAAATTGAACAATTTGCCTGTTGTTGTTTTATTCAGATTGTGAATTACGGTCTGTTCAAACCTTGTGTGGTTAGGTAATGAAGTGTTGTGTTGATTAGAAATTATACACGGTTTTAGTTAATGAGTTTAGGTTGTTATGAATTTAGTGTGATTGGATTGAAATCGCCTGTACCTATGCATGTAATTCGTGCATAGTTTGACGCCGTAATGAAGTGTTTACTGAGTGCACATTAGTCCTATTTGCGATTGAAAATCATTAGACAACAGAATTTAATGTAATACATAGATTTTAGTATATCATTATGAACACCATAATTTATAAAATAATTAAAATATTTGTGATCAATCTTACACAAATCGACCTAGTTACAGTTGGGATGAAGCTTGATCAAATGGGTGCCGAATTCATAATTTCATATGCAATTTGATGCTTGTTGTCTCGAACCGGGTCATTGGAAGAAAAATACAGCTTTGCTCCCTCATTTAAGAGCAACGATGATGGTTGTCTGAATAGCAGGTGTGAATAATATATTTATTGTCTTTGTCCAAAACATATAACTTATCACAAAGATGCACAAATGTCTCAGTGTTGCTACCTATTCTTATAATTGTAGCCAGCGTCTCTACTGTGCTAAGTATTCATAGATTTGAAAATGCAAAGCATAAATCGCAAGTTGTTCTCGCTATGCGTTTTCCGGACAGCTTTAAAACGTCCACTTATTAGCTTTCCTAAATCTCTTTCAGCGAGTTGAGCACAACGAATTTATTGCACATAGGCTTAGTGGTCCGAGGGTTTCGTAGGTTTTATATTAACTTTCTTGGATTGGATCTCTAGCGTTCTCACTCCCACTAAAAGTTAACCAAATTTGAGGTTAGCTTTATAATGGAATTGAATAAAATGTTTATTGCAAATCATGGTATTAACCTACAAAGCTGTTAAATATAAGACATCGGATCATATACATAGTAGGTTAAAGCAAAAGTTGTTTAAACTACTTTACTCCCTTATTAGTAAAATTTAACAAATCTCTGCTAACTAAAATATGTTTTGTTACTGTGTCACAAGCACATGTGTCAAAGTGACAGATAAGGACAAACGAACTTTAGCGGCTAGTAAACTAATATAGGTTTGATAGACGTTTATGAATAAATATAAATATGGGTTAAAAAATAAGCAACATAATAAGAAGAGAAATCAGCACATAAAGGAATGCCTATTTATTTTGATGGTTATCAAGAAATGATTGCAGATAAGTTAGATAAAATCAGATTCTGTTAGTGTTTCTTTTAACTAGGTTTTTTTTATATTTACCTTTATTTAAAATAGAAGTAAAATAATTAAAAAAATTAACGCGATGCAAAAACCTGTTTTAAGGTTTATAAGTTCCGCGAATGCATTTCTTAGCTCACAACATGTTTAATTATTTAACGGTAAATTGTTAAATTATTGTTCAGGCGAATAACGATTTCTAAGCATTCGTTTTTGAATACAAATCTCCCGTTTATCTCAAACACAGAAACAGGATTTGTAAAAATATATATTTAACAACAAGATTAGAACAAATATTGAACTATATTGTAGCAAATGTTGAGCTCCATGACAGTAAAAAGCATACGAATTTTGAAGATCAAATACAAATATTGATTGATACTTGCGTTTCGAATCGTAAATATTTACTTTGGCATTTGACATCTAAGCGGGCATGTAATAACACGAATGCGACGTACAATAATATGGCATTATGTGAGCTGGTAGGAACTTTAGTCGACATTATTATTTTATGTGAGTAGATTTCGCTGTGCTTAGTTGTATAAACAGCATTCAATTAGGTGAATTGAGCCTCCATTGCGATTTTGACATTAGCACAAATTGCACTCAACAGATTGTATAGATTAACTTTTAAAAAAGTAGGAATGACTTGACTACATAAAGTGGCAACGTGGCCAGCCTTCTGTGTACGCTGCCCATCGTCACTGATTTAGAAGATTTTTTTTTCAATGCTGAGCCTTTGCCCGAGAAACGCGCTAGCTTTGGGATCACAGTCAGTTATTAACAGTTTCTTTTTCAACGCATTGAATAATTCGTGAGTTTCTTGCCCCCAAGGACCTAGAGTTTTAATCTTAGCTCATAATCCAAGTTATAATTTTAATATTTCGTCCCTCGGAATTGAGCTACAATAGTCCACAGTAGAAGGAGCAGGTAACGTTGTAACTACTGTTCCAGTCTTTTATCCATCATGCAACAAATCCCTTCCATTCTGCTTATTTTTGACACTATAATTTTATTCAAAAGTTTCTTTTCTTAAAATAACACACGTCATTTTAAAGAAGTTTTAGTCGTAACTTTTTAAATTCAACATTCAACAAAGTTTGAATTTATGTATTAAGTGAATTCATCACAAAGTGCAGATATTATGCAAATGAAAGTTAGTTAAACTTTAGTATCGTGGTAATTAATCAACACTACGAAAACAAGGGAAACTTTTGAAGTTTCCGTTCAAAGGAAATTGAGGGAGTAAAATGTTATGGAAACAACTTGGTTAAACGTTTTTTTGCAATATAACTTTAGTTAATTTATTTTTTTCCATATTCTGAACAATATCATAATCTCCTTTATTTTTTCTATAGATACGGGACGTCGTCTTTTAGAAAAGTAACGTAATACTACTTAAGTTCTGTGAGAATATTCTCATAATGGGGACATCTGTAGAAGCTGTGTAACTTCAAAGTTATAGATATAAAAAATAATGTATATAGGTGTGTATGCGTGAATGCTCAAAACCTCAAATAATATTCCTAAAATCATTTTCTAAAACTTTTCGGGTCTTTTCAGTAAATACCTAATTTACTTAATTGTATAATTGGTTTAAGATTCTCTTTGATGTCATTTATAAAACAGTCTGAATATTTTTGCTATTGTTATTTTAAAAAGTAGTAACAGGAATATACCATTTGACATTTAACAGTAGCTTTTCGGAGAAGGAGAGCATCATCGGGAAATCGATATAGTCCCAACAAGGTTCATTCCATCTGGGTCAAAAAGTGATTAATCAGCTAGTTGCTTTCGTCAAATGAATGCCAAAAGGTGCCAAAGCAGACCGGGGGCTCCATTTAAAAAGTAACACTAAATTTGTGTCAATAAAATGAAATCAACCCTTTGCATATTATTTTATTGGATTGCGCTAGTCTGGGATACTACCTTTGTAGACACTCTGGCGTCTTCTCACGTCCACGGGTCGAGGAATCACCCAGGTGCAGCGACCGAATCGACGGAAGAGCTTAAAAGGCACAAATATAAGGGTCTCGGCACTGGTTACACTTTTATCCCGTTTGGTGTCGAGACCCTTGACCTAGAGCTGGCAGATTTTTTTTATGCATGAATGCAGTTTCTTGTTATTGAAATCGATGACATGGTTCCTAAAAACAGATCTTCGTATATCTTATAGTTTCAGACTTTCCCATACTGACCGATCTAAATGAGCCACCCTGTATATTTTAAGTTCGTAGAATTTACATTT
Source organism: Epiblema foenella (assembly GCA_963556455.1). Taxonomy (NCBI): domain Eukaryota; kingdom Metazoa; phylum Arthropoda; class Insecta; order Lepidoptera; family Tortricidae; genus Epiblema; species Epiblema foenella. The sequence continues at coordinate 6,020,240 of OY747113.1, read as the reverse complement.
ACGTGTTCACACGTGTACACGTAAATGTAAATTCTATGGCTGATTGATATGGTTGATATGGGTGATTAGGCTGCTGTTCAAACGGGGCGGGTCAATTTCCGGGATGCGTTTTCGTCTTATTCGAGATTCTTCCTCTGAAACGACGTCAAACAGGTAATTTCCGGCAACTGCTGAAAACGGATAATATCATTTTACCATATGACCCCATATTACCTATGTATGTACGATTGTACGGTCAGTCACAAAAGGGTCCACAGTGGTTTGAATACTCGAAAACGTTACGTAATCGCTATTACTACCATGCTCGTATCAAGAAAATATCTGAGGCGAAACCAGACCGTATTAAAATTAGCCTTGTCAAATGAGTAGTCAACGTGCCTATTAAAAGTTCTCAAACCGCCCGAAGGGCCTCTAGCTTGGCTTAACAACTGCTGTCATAGACAGCAGCCGGGATCAATGGCTTAATGTGCCTTCCAAAGTACAAGCAGTGATTTTCGGAATCGCAATTCGATACCGAGTATTTCCTTAAGCGGTTCCATATACCATGTTTGTAACAACCTGTATAACTGAAATGTACCCACTTGGACACTCAAGCATCACTTCTATGTCTAAATAAACCCACTAAATATATCTTGATTGGAACATACACGAAATCTGACTTACTAATACTTCTAAGTCGGCGATTTTAAAAGCATCATTAAAGCAAGCATTATCATATTGAACAAAAAATTGGGTAAAAACGCACTAAGTAATGGAATAATTTTTTTCGTCTTAAAAGGAGATTAATGAATAAACAATATCGTGTTATATCTTCGAGATCACGCTAATTTATAGGATTACATCAAGGACGTAACTTCTAATAGGTAAATATAATCATTTTAAAGCAATTTTCGGGAAAAATTATATACGACGACATAACTGACTTAAGTAACTATTAATTCAGCTTTGTGGTTTTAATACATGGACACGTTTCATTAAGGCTTCCAAGTTTTCAGCAGTTGAAGGATTAGAGTGAAAAACTCGAAGATTTGATAGATGCTCTTGCTCTATCAGAAACACAATGGACAGTCAAAGCGGTCACCCATCCAAGAACTGACCTGGGTACCACTCATACCACTTGTATACCACTTCGCATGCCACTTGCGGTACGCGGGCGACGCTGGCACACGAGCGCTCCAATAAAACCCTGAAGAACCGCTATGGAAAAACACCGTAAAAGAATAGATATGGAAGAATCAATTTGTAAAATAATATTAACATTAACTGAATTCAAAAATATTCATATGCTTTAGATTTAGCTGGAAGAGTAGAAATATTGTTCTAGTTTATTATATAATTACGCTAAGTAACGCCATATTTCATCAATTAGGTAATTGAAAAATCAAACAACTAGGCATCAGGCTGCTAAAAAAAACTATCAAAAATTAGGTACAGGGAAGAACCGTAATGTTTGGCCGTAAGATTAAAATAAACTTAAGTCTATGTAAAATAACTTTGTCTATGTAAATTATTCATCCCTTTTATTACCTAACACAACCGCTTAGTATGTTAGAAAACGATCAATCTTCTCCATTATAATGTAACAACAAATTGTTTACAAAATCCTCCCAGGTAAGTAACATAACTGCTATCTTAATACCAAAGTAACCTGAAAGAGGAAACATTACGGTATTATACTTTAATTCAGACCCAAAAGGACAAAAATGCCGCGTTTAAACTATTAATAAACGTCGTTTAAGTAAGGGCGGAGAGTCCAGGAATGTGCAAGTTAACGCACAAAGGATGCAATAATGCGTTAAATGCAGGTTAAATCGCTTGGAAACTGCCGCAAGGAACGATATTTTTAGATGACGTTGTTTTTAGACGTGTCCTGGCTTGCTAACACGATATCGCATCTGGGTCAAACTTAACCCTTAAATGCATACTGTAGCACGCAGCTTCCGTAACAAAGAATTCAAGATTTATTTAAACGTTTATCGACGACTAAAGACAAGATCAACATCTCTCACTTTCTTTCTAGTGGTAGAAGGAGAAGAAGTGACAGGTGCTTCATCTTGTCCTTTATCACGCTATCACGCGATCATAATACAGTTCCTGGAGTCCCCTACATGAGAGCGATGGGTTTTAGTGGATAGAAATACCACATAACCCGGTAATTTTCCGATGACTGGGTACCTGGGTTCGCAGGTTTTCTCCACGTAAAAAAGAAGGATGATGTGAGCATTTCCAAACTTAAAACCCGGCATCTCGCGCCGCCCAACGCCCGACTTTAACCATGACATAGTTATAGGGTTCTATTAGCATCCTTTCGCTAGAAAACCCTTAACACTAACTTATTCTCAACTGTAATACGTAATCCAAAGTTCTGCTATGAATTATGAAAGTGCAATTTATGTTCGCCTGTCTTGAATTTTATATTGTTTCTGTTGTATGAGTAGTGTGAGTACTAACCCAGTGTTTTATTTGTAAGAACAATAGCAATACGATTAGCAGATAACTTCTAAAATTAGTCGTCTAAAATACTTTCCTTTTTTGATTTTCTAGGTGTGAGACGAACGTTAAATTAGGCCTAGTCCGGACGTGTTCGATATATTTAACGTACCACTAAATACCACATATCAATCCCGCTCCACCAAATCAGGAAGCCGCCTTATGCATTTTAAAACCCTATTTCGATGTCGACATCGTCATAGTTTTCTTACAGCGGATGTTGACTGTTTCACCTAACAGCCCAGCGTAAACGAAGGACTCGTTTACGCTGGGCTGTTAGGTGATTTCAATTTGGTAGTTAGTAACACGTCACATCATAACGGACCTAGTCAGTTACACGGTGATTATTATCATAATACCAGGTGTTATTATTATCGTGGTATTGAAAAATGTATGAATTTTGCTTCAATATTCATGACTACACGATCAATACGTCTTGTGATATGGGTGTATTGCTTGGTAACAATTACCGTGTAACTGACCCAATTTAGATTCAAAGACCGTTTTAGGTAACACAAGCCTATACTTTTTTCGAGAATATGTTGAAACTAGATAGCCTAGATTTAACAGACCCTTATTTCATTCCTTCTCCTAAATCAAGAATGGGCCCTATCCAAGTCTGAGGGACAAAAGAAAACCACGCAAATAACTGACTTAATATAATAATTAAAATCATTGACATTTTCATTTCGCCAATAACACAATCTATTTTTTCATGTTTCGAAAGTCTTTGTTGAATATTTTAACAATTTCTTTGTAGCAATGTCCGCGTAGGTTTTTGCTGTTTTTATATCAAAATGTCTCAATCAAAATCTCAACTTAATGTTTTTTTTCGTAAAAATCGAAATTAATTTATTATTTTTTCGGTTCTTGAATTTTTGGAACTGCAAAGCTCTGAATAAATTGGCAGTAATGTTATAAGGGACCTGCGTTTTGCCTCTAGCTATCGACAAAAGATTAGAAAAAAAATACCGAAAAACATAGATACCTACAATAAGTTGCCATGTGCGGGTTACACCAAAACGTCTCTGATTAAAATCAGATTTTATTGACTTTGCTTATATTTAATGTTTAATAGATATTCTTGTAAATTGTCATGAAATTTACTAGTGTGTAATTTAAAAAGTAAGTTTTATATTTTCTGACAGCTGCCGGCGCCATGTTTAACGTTGGTTTGTGTTTAATCGTAAGTTGGTTCAATAAAACACCTTAAAAAAAATACTTATTTTCTTTTAAAAAATCTCCACCTGACTTGCCTGTTCCGGAATTCCGGTAGCCCCGTCCTGCTCTATTTGACATGTCTTATTTCCTCTAGCGCCTGCCAATATCCGAGGGCTGTATAGTTCGTACGAAACTCTAAGGCCAAATTCTGTCAAACGAACGCAACCAAAACACGACTAAGAGGTCATATTATAAGGTAGATTCTTGCTTGCGTTCATTTGACAGAATTTTCCTTACAGTTTCGGACATGATGTTGTAATTCTTCTGCATGCTTGTTTAATGGGATCTTGTTTTTATTTAACCAGTAAAATATTCATATTTTCGAACCTCTTTAGTTAGTTAGGTCTATTAATTTACAAGCGGTAATAATAGTTAATAACTTAAATAATATTAAAACTAACTGAAATCTAAAACAGGCCCTTGGGACATTGTACCTAGGATGCTGGCGGAATTTCCTCAATGAACCGCAATGCTGATTCGTTGTGCGAGGAAGTCGCCAGCTCTTCGGTCACCAGTTACGTCAACCAAACGCTTCGCGATTTCAGTAAATAACTTGTGCGCGCTGGGACCCCATGGACCAAGAGTTTAGACCCCAGAAGGTACAAAATTGTACTCTCTGCTGAGGCTCTTATATTTATTACGCTTTAATATTTCGACATTTTCCGCCGGTGCACCCGCTTTTAGGTTAGTTAGGTATATTTCTAAAGAGTTGTAGCACAAGCGATAAATATATTGATAACTATTACAGCAACATTATTATTTTCTCAAGTGGAATTTTTCATGTGCTCTGCATACCCCTTTTGGAATAGAGGCGTGAGTTTATGTATAATATGTATTACGCATAATGGCAGAGGTGATCAATAATTGTCATATATTGGGCAATAAGGTGTCAAGCATTGGGACGTTTACCTTACTGGGTCATTGTCAGATTTAGGTTGGCGTCTTTTCGGTGGACGTATTAAAAATTAAAGCCACAAAGCTAAATTTTGGATTGGTCTAGCAACCCGCGTAAACGGTGTTTCTGTAACTATAGATACATGTAATAAAAACCAAACTTACATGTACATAAGCCGGTAACTATTGACCACCGGGTGGACAACTTTTGTTTTTACAGCTGACAATGACCCTACTACATTCTACTATTTACCCGAACTGTAGAGGTTATCTATATGTACATATAAATTCGACTATTTAGGATCAAAATGCTCACGAGTAAAAATGACGGGTACACTTTCTATGGAAATTCAATACAAATTTTACCCTCTATTTTTGCTCCTGAGTGTATTAAGCCACATATACAATGCTGGCCACTGACAGCTAATCAGTATTTGGAAGTTTTATAGCAGAAAATCGACGGGAAGATGTCAATCTGTTGCCCTCGATGATTTGTAAAATCAGTTAAAACTCTTAGGTTACCTAAATACCGTATTTAATTATCTTCTTTATTCAGTTATCACTGAGCGCATTTGAAAAATTATGGCAAGTTATGCGACAAGACATTATTATCCCAATATAATCCTAGAAACAGTGGGTGTTGCTTTATTCATATGATATATTGTTTGGTTTAAGCCTTATAAACTGCATGAAACTTCCCGCTCCACACGAAAACTAAATGAAAAACTGAAAACCGAGTCCTCCAATTACACCTGACGTTACAATGTTCCTTTTAGAGATTAACAAAGGCGTGTGAATTTTTACTGCACGTCGTTTTGTACATAAAAACTTATTCGTTGGCATTCGCATAAGTTTATTAGCGCCGGGAACTCGAGTGTAGGCAACCGCGGATTTTAATTTCGCCTCTTGTGCTCTTAATTTAGTGCACGCTACTTCTAGGTCCCCGCGGCTTAGCACTCAGTTACGTAATTCAAATGGATGTGTCACAGCGTCAGTCGAACTGACTCGAGTCTGACTGACTCGTGTTAGATCTGAGCCAAGCCGCATGGTCCGGCGTCCTAGATACACACTCACGGACCCGGACGACGTAATCACATCGAAAGATGGAACGCTGCGCTTACGGCGTCCAACTCAGACACCACGCGTATACTTAGTCATTCCCGCCGGCGGGGACGTCCACAGCGCGATCGCGACAACACTGACACATATAGTCCCTATTCGTCCCGGTACCGCCGGCACACCGGGTAGAGTCAGTCCGACCCAGGTCGGGCCTAGCTGAGTTTCTTGCTGGACTCTTCTCAGCTAGGCTAGGTTTAGTGAACCAGCGACAAAACTTCCAGTAGCTCGATTCCACCCACACCTCAGATTCGGTTGAAACCGCTCAACCAATCCCACTGCAGCGCAAAGCCTTAGAGTATTCCAGTGTTCCAAACCGCACGCGTGGTCGTGTCGGAGGTTTTCCCCTGGATTTTTTCCAGGCTACTCTCCAACCGCGCACTCCCATCGCTTTATTGGGCCCGGCCTATAAAGCCACAGTCAGGTTCCAAAAAAAAAAACAGTATCCGTCATGATTAGTGACAAGTAAAGATAGTGTTTGCTGGCAAATTGTCTAAAGAGATATTATTGGGCCATTCTACTTTTTCATGTACATAATTTTATGTCACTTTTTTAAATGCAGATTTTTGGAATACTTGGCCGTCACTGTATATTTTTGTATTGTTATTTAGAAAGAGGTTTAATTGCAGTATCACTTCCGATAGTTTTGGTAATTAATGAACCACAGCTAATATCCATAAATCGAGTAACTCAGTGGTCCTTGACGTCTCACTATTTGTATAAAAAATGGTATTTACCACTGTGTTACCCACATTTTACAGCAATATGTTAATATTTAAGTATTTTTACCAATAAATTTCTGTTATTAGGTTCAGGTACTGTTCCGAAATCCTATTTTTGTACACTAATTCAACACATATCGTTTTTTTTTGTGATAGAAAACTGCCCCTGAAAAAGTAGAATGACACTATTATTAAAATATAGAAATTACAGACATTTGTTTTATATACATTTGTGAGTGACATTATCAACGAAGGACGTTTGGACATGCCCTTCGAGGTCCAGTTTAAACGAGTCTTTTAACAATTATCGCGCTAGCCGGCGCAACGGATTAGCAGGGATCCCGAACATTGTGTTCAAACCGCTCTTGGCGCTTAACAGTTTAAATATAAGTTTTAGTTGATTCCCTTTATTTTGAGCTAATATGCATTTTCAATATATTATTACATTATTCGTAGGTGCCTTAGATTTAAATTTAGATTTTTTATATCATAAAATAATAATTTACAATTACGTTACAATATTTACAAATTAAAGCGAGCTTTATCTATACGAATTGATGTTACGATCGTCAATAATAAAATATTACTCGATTTGATTAAATGTCAAACTTAATTATTTTGCAATAATATTGATGTATCAGTATATGTAGTCACAATTAAATAAATGGCATCACAGAATTATTTTACAAGAATTACATCACATAAGTTCGTCAATTTAAAAACTAATAACTGAATATGGGAAACACAAAATAACAATAATTGGAAAAACGATTAACACTAAAATTTTAAGTGTTAAAATAAGTTATAAAATCATTTTATTATGTCCATATATTCATTATATTATATAATGAGTTTGTAAATAAAAAGATTCTCAATTGGCATTCAAATGTTTCGTCAGACGGATCAGTTCGGAACCTGGCGGGTAGGTGTTCATAATAAGTGGGACCTATAACTCTTTCTAGGGTTTTTTTAAAGTGCCATGCGATACGGGACCGTTCTGAGTCTCCTAGTAGATCGGAGTTGTTTGCCCGTGACCTCAACACGTTTAAACATTGCTAAAAAAATTCTCACCATCATTAATATTTCATACATATGCAGTGAGTAGTGCGTCATGATGCCGTTACTTTCTAACAGTTTTTTACACGGTGGTCTGTGTTTAACTCCAGCCAGTAGTCGAATAGCACATTTTTGCAAGATCTACTCGCTTCGCATCCGTAGAATTGCCCCACATCACTATTCAGTTAACACCGTCGTGTTTATTACCTACCTGTATAATACATAACTATCCGTCAACGAAACGAAGATTTTGACACAAACACAGAAATTATTCCTATAATTCATATCCTGATGTGTCCGATAGTATGAAATTTCCCGTTTCGCTTCGTCTCATCGGCTCCGTTGGTATTTGAGGACTAAGTACTATAATTCTTTGATATATAGTACCATTATGGAATATATATAGAGAACAAACGTAAGCATAAGTGAACACAAGTTCAATATTATCATTATCAATATAACTGTGTCTGTCCAGTAAGAAGATCTCTAATGGTACAGTCGCCATCAGATATGTGAACATTGTCAAGTGGCTCAACAATCCCTGAGGGACTACTCCGAACTTCGTATCGTGCCATCCCTTTCACTCTCGTGTCACACTATATGAGTGTGAGGGGCAGCATGATACGAAGCTCGGATTTCGAAGTTCGGAATAGGCTCTCTGTTCGCGATGGTACAGTCGCCATCAGATATGTCGGAGTGAACAAGGTGCTCACAAATATCTGAACACGACTCTATTGTCAAGGCGTTAAAGTGTACAGATGGCGACTGTACATACATACAACTTTTTCACTAGATATTTTATCTTTGCACAGTTAGCTCCCGCATCATCCTCCTAGCGTTATCCCTTTATATATATATAGTTGCATCCTGAAGAATGCCCGGTGACCGGTACCTAACCCCAAGATTTAGCGTAGGCACTAGCTTTTATGAGAGCGAATGCCATCTGACCTTCCAACCCAAAAATAAACTAGACTTTATTGGGATTAAGCTTTTCAAGTGAGTAACTAAATTGACTACTAGTAGTTCGTTCCAGCATGTGTACCTATCCAAAAATGTATAGATTTTTAAACGTTGTTAGTGGAATTATAATACATTGCGCTTTCAAAGGAGCTTCTAGCAGTATTATTTTCAGTCAAGTTGATTTCACCAGTGGTCGGTTAAAGCAGTTCCGTAGCTGAAGTTTTGTTTTCATTATTTGCAAATTCCTAGAAATACTCGTATTGTTTTAATTTTCATATTTCTAGATAGGATCTGTATTCTATACTATTATTACTTACTGGCTTTGATACAAATAAGGTGACACGTGTATATACTTTACAGTGTCGCACATAGCTATGTAAAGTGGTTTATACACACAATAGCCTACACCGTGGTGAACACGCTCGGGCATTCCAATAATTTCCACTTAAAACAGCGGGTAATCTGCACCACATGTACACGCACTGTGTGATTTATGTTGTCGGCAAAGAAGTCTGCTCTCATAGTGCAGACAAATCTGTACAATTTTCGGCATTTACAAGAGTCTTCGTTGTGCGCTGTACCGACGAAAATCTGTACAATTGTTTCCACGTACACGGCTTAAGCCGTCGTCTCTTAATGAGCCCTGGGATCCCAGGGACTGGTAGACGACGAGTTAAGAATCTATCTATAAAGCACGCTGAAGGTGCACGAAGGCTTGGGCGGCTTTCACCGTTCACACAGCAAAACATCTGCACATCGCACATAACCACAAAAGTTTTTTTTATGCAGTGTCTGACAGGTAAGACTTAACTATCTGGCATCACTGTGTTCATAAAGCGGTTAGAAAATATCAGATCTTTTGAGTTCTTGGGTGTGACGTAAATTATTAATTACTGTTACCGTACGACGAATCGCTCGTCTGCTGGACACAAATGCAGCGAGCTGAGCAGGCAAAATTCCATACAACTCAAGCCATACACGCACTATAAGCTAAATTCCGTACCTTATGCACACCCTTTAAACACCTATGACGCTTGGAATATTATTAATAAACGAAATAACCTGCATTTTAGTACAAAATTACACCAGATTCAGATTCAGATTCATTTATTCACAATATAAGATTACAATATAAGTAAATTACATATCAATTTACAAGAATCTCTATTGTAATCGTTAATAACATTAAATAAAACAAAATAAATTAAAAATCAATGAATAAAATAGCAGTTAAATAATACAATGAGTATGATAAAATTCACCTGAGAGGATCGTCATGAAATACAACTAAATATAATGCAATAAAGTCAGAATTAAGATTAAAATTATATTTATGCTGTTATGTCTAATATTCGCTTACAGAATACAGAGGATTTTTCAGTAGAAAGTTTCTCAGCGGACATCTGAATGTTGTTTCCGAGGTCTGTGTGCGTATTTCAGCGGGTAGACGTTCATAGTAAGTCGGACCTATAACACGCGGATTTTTTTTTTGACTCCAAATCTCTGCATACCAAATGCCTGTCAAGCGCAACGCACCGTTTTAGTAAAATAAGCGAGGGAAATAGTCGCATGAAACGTTAAGTCGTTGTCTGCAACTATTAAATATTGAGTGCCGTCGACGATAGTCACGCGGCTTGAAGTGCCGACTTAATATTGAAAAGGCAAAAATTGTTTCAATTAGGGCATTTACTTAAGTTTTCTTTTGGATTTGTCAAACAACTTCAAATAAATATAGAATAGTAATTTGACTGTATATTTTGTGTACTTTTAGAACAGATGGTGAAAAATAAATAACGGGGAAATATAGTCGGCTATATTAAAAGCATCCCTTAGACGATTACTTACAATGAATGTATAATATATATGAAACAGACAGAAATGGCACCTCTGTCGGACATCCACATGGACTGGATTAAAACATTTTAAAGTAACACACACATAATTAGCAATGATTTAATTGCGGATTTACAGCTTATCAATATATAATTTCTTACCTAAAGCGATACAAATGTTCATATCCAAATAACTCATTATTGAGATTATTGATTCGAATAAAAAGTCCGTCATTATATCCGCGTTCAAACTATTAGTTAGTGTTCAATTGCTTTGCGTTGTTCAGTACAAAACCCTCCAATTCATTTTCAAAGTTAGCTTTGCTCTAATCGATTTTCTAAGTTTCTTATTACTGAGTTAAACCTTCGCTTTGACAATTTAGCGTTCATTTTAAACGAGTATTTCTCTGCTACTTCACTTTTTTAAAATGGATTTTTTAATAAATACGTTCTCATTCGTGTCGAATATCTCTTGTTTCCGCTGGTACAATCAGCCTAGAAAATGGTGTACCGGTTTTAGACTCATCATTAGTGTGTTAGGTACGCTCGAAAAACGGTACACCACTTTCATGGCTGACTATACCTAGTTGGTGTGGTTTGCAGCTAACTGTAGTATTACATTTGGGTCTTACATAAATCAGTGGAACAATTATTTATATTTTCCTTGCTTTGGATATTGGATTTAATTGATTGGTCATCCAGACACCATTTCTTTCTTGAAGTTTTTGCGGTTTTTACGTACATAAAATCACGTCTGTATTGCCAAAAGGGGTAGACAGAGCACATAAAATTTAATTCCAGTGCCACATTTAGCAATTGTATGGTTAAAGCTGGAGAAAACGTGATACTGCAGTGATAGGTTGCTAGCCCATCGCCCACAACACACCATCCAGTTCCCATAGTCGGCTCTTACGACACCCACGGGAAGAAAGGAGGAAGTTCTATTCTAAACATGGGGTCTATAAAATATGTAAATATGTTTGATGACCGCTTTAGCCTAGTTGGTAGTGACCCAGCCTACGTAGCTGGAGGTCTTGGGTTCGAATCCCGGTCAGGGAATTTATTTGTGTGATGAGCACGAATATTTGTTCCTGAATCTTGGATGTTTTCTATGTATTTAAGTATCAGATGCCTTTTATTCAGAATATAAATAATTAAAATATAGAACAAAAACAAAACAAGATCTTACTAACTACCTAAACCTAAACTAAACTAAAGGCCTAAACTGTATGGGCATGGGTCGCCCAAGTCGCTGCCACTGGGCAGAGTTCCCAGTTTAAGTATCTATTTATCTATATAATTATGTGCATTCGCCTATACTCATAATACAAGCATTACTTAGTTTGGGACTCTCATTTAAAAACTACCGTGCCGATTAGATTTCAACAAACTTTGTATTACTTAGTTTATGCATTAACACATGGTGTAGGAGTTATGATAACGTACGAAGTTTAACGAGGTAGCTATAAACATTGGGTAATGTATTTCACCTTCTTTTACGACAGTTAGGTAATATACATTATTAAATACTAAAAATAAGATAACACGTTATACATAGTAGGAAGGTAAGTTGCACAGTTCCGGCCAGGTGATAATCTTTTGGCAAGTTTCTTCCAGAAAGTGAATAGATATAACATTTCGAGCTCGGTATCGCGGAACATAACAGTTGGAGTATTCTTTCCTATGGAATTCTTTTATCTCTCAGCGCTAGATGCAACTTGCAAGTAAGCATATTCTGCTGCTGCGGACCGTGCCAAATTTCTTACGAAAATAGTTTAGCAGTAGCCAAGACAAATTGCTGCTAACTTTGTACATTACAAACTACTACAGAAACTGCTGAAACCATTTCGATGTACGTACATAGTACCAAAAAGGATACTAAGTATTCGGAACTGTACCATAAAATTGTTTCCAACAGCGCGGAGAGGCGTAAAAACTTTGAAATCTGGATAAACATACACCTTGCTGAATAAAAGTCCATCTGAATAACTGAATAGATAAAATATTTTACTATCAAAAGTATAACGAGTATATCTTGCAAAGTTCATGAGTTGCTAATGCACCTCTCCTTCACCAGATCATCAAAGTAACGAAAGAACAGGAACTTGTACAAAAAAGTGATACGTAATAAAAGACGCATCGACAATAATTGTTAAATTGTATCTAAAATATAATATATGCAGTGCGTGATAGCGAAGAAACTCAAATTTGAATGGCATAATATATATGTCCCTTACTCACAAATCCGCAAACATCGAGCCTTTATCCCTATTTTACTTTTGTTATGTCCAGTACAGTGGGACACCACTGTATAAGGTAATGTTGACCGATGAACAGCAACTCCCCACTTTATTCTGGAATACGAAGGTTACTTACACAAATCCTAAATAGAACGAAGTCACGCAAGTTCCTTGCGTTCCTGCGGAGATTGGCTGGCAAAGCTAGACACCATCACAAATTTTTGATATTTTCTAATGAAATAAAAAAGAACATAACCATATAGTGAAGCTACGGCAATAAGAAGTAGTGTAAGATATCTTCAGGGTTTTTTTTTACAATCGTTCCGTTTTCAATTCGCGTAGACGGATGCGTGGAATAAAATTTGCGGCGGTGGAGCGTGCTCTTTGAGGCACAGATGCCGTGAAATGTCGTGACTCGGGCTGCAGCTCACTCGCCTCTACACTGCATTTCAATAATAAAAAGTCGTATTCCCACAGTCATAATAAATCACTTACGCTCATCTTTACAAAGTGACTACGAAGATGCCTAGAAATTTATAACTAGATCTTTGCTGCCAGTTCAAACGAAATGGTGTTCGTTCCTGTTTTAAATGCAATGTGCAAGAATTTTTAAACATTACGTATAGTGATAGGATTGAGTGATAATCGTAGAGAACTACGATTTAATTTTGTCTTTACGAACAAAAATTGGAATATTACATTCACTAAACAGAACAATAAAGAATGAGTTTTTTGAAGTAGGTAGTCTTAGAATACACATCGACGAGTAGACCTCCAAGTCTTACGCGAGCAGAATTAGAGTTCGCAACGAAATTGCAACCTAAACAATAAACATTTCTTAAGACGGTTCCTGTCCGAGTGCCCCCAATGTGGCGTAATGCATCATTTTTTAGGAGTCCATGCTCCTACTATGGACTCACGTTCCCATACCGGATGCACAATCGAACTGTCAGTTTGACAATAATAATAATAATATGTGGACAATAAACGTGTTAAATTTATTTTTGATTTTCATTTCTCCAATATCTTAAACCATTCAGCAACCTAGGTATCACGACACGACACCCTTGCGAAAGAGCGCTACGGGTGCTTTTCGTTTAGCTCTTGTTATGAGGGTAGCATGGTGATGAATTAGTTAACACTTTCACTACCAAACGATTACGTAGCACTACGCTCGTAGCGCTTGTCTCGTAGCCACTTTTCTCTACATACGGAGACAAGCGCTCATGTATCGGACTCCTGGCGCTGACAGTGCTTAATATGTTCGATTGCTTATAAAGATATAATAAATATATAAAAAAATGCCCGAAGAATTAAAAAACGAGAAAAAGGCTACAGTCTTCATTTACAAACTTAAACAATTATTAGTTTCGAAAACGTACTACTCCTTGACCGAATATTTAGAAGATGTGGGAAAAATTGTGTAACATCATTATAAGTTTTTGCTGTATATAATACTCGTATAATATTTTGTAAGTGCCTACCTTCTTGTTCTGGTTTGCGGCGTCCAACAGGGTACATGATGTGATACTTGAACTATTTACTTCCACCTGTATAACCATTATGTACAATAAACGTATTGAGTATTGAAATCATATTTTACAGTTAGGAGAAATAGATTTTTAATAATGCTCTGTGTTTTATAATAATAATAATAAAATGCTTTATTGTGCACTACATGGAGAATTATTACAATGACAAAACATGAACAGGACTTAAGTAAGTAGGTAACAACAGGCGGTCTTATCGCTAAAAAGCGATCTCTTCCAGACAACCTTCAGATAGCGATACAGCGTATAGAAATTAGTTATTGGGCAGTGCATAATAACAAAAAAGACGAGTACAGATTATATAAAAGAGGTTACATACAAAGTAACATAAATTACATATACTGCATATATATCTAAATATACACTACATAATAATACATAAAATATATAAATATATATACATAAGAGAAAACAACGACAAGGTAACGCAAACAAAAGGAAGTTTACAGAAGTTTATACTACGTCATTCAGTTGCATAACAGCACTTAACCTTAATACCAATTTATTTTAATTTAATTAGTTGAATGAGGCGACCATGATATCTCATGGTAGACAAGTATAGAATATTTCCATCGTTGTCAGAAACATCTTAAAACCTTACATAAGCGTGACCTGAGCGGTAATTACCTAACTTTCCTAACCATGGTAAGGAAAAATCAACAGTCATTTTCCCTTTCAAAAGATGCCATTTAGATCTACATACCATGAAGCTATAAAATGTTACGCAATCGATCTGATTGCTGGCTTTTTATTTATTATTCACTAGCGACCCGCCCCGGCTTCGCACGGGTGCAATACTGATGCATGTATTATACATATAAACCTTCCTCTAGAATCACTCTGTCAATTTAAAAAAAACCGCATCAGAATCCGTTGCGTAGTTTTAAATATCTAAGTATATATAGGGACGGACAGACAGACAGTGGAAAGCAACTTTGTATTATACTATGTATTGATCATCACTCCTTATGACTGGTAAAAATTCACCAAATCAAATATTAGTTTCACCTTCTGCGCTAAGCTTTTTTAGACTCGGTCTTTTTCGGTTTAAAGATTATTTCTCAAATAGAATAAAAATAATTCCCTTATATTATATTTTTTGTTTTGATGGGATTCAAGTCAGACACAAAAGAATGAAACCAAATAACAACTAGAATCAGCCGCTTTCTGCCCTAAAGCCGTCGCGCTCAGACCAGTGCGGTAGCATTAATCTTATTGCATCTTTGCATTCGTTGCTTAACTCACTGTATGAGGTTGTATTAAAAAGTGGCGGAAAGCCTTCTCGACACGATCGATGCGCAAATCGGAGGTAAATGCGAGTTTAAGTCAACGGCTTAGCTCGAAGCGGAGATAGAGCTCGGGCACACGTTCTTTTTAAAAATCTTTATTTATTGGAACCGGCGTGTATCTGTGCATGTGTTACGGGGCTTACACACGGTACAGTCTTTACAGACATAGCTTACTAAAAATTATAGGTAGTCAATTTCCAAGAACAATTCGTACCATAATATGTACTATTTAACTAGTTACTTACTTGTAATTTAGGATAAGCTATTTTTCTATTGTACGTCCGAGACGGGCAAACTGTTGATACTGAATTTGATTGTTTCACCATGTATGTACACAGTTAATCAATAAAGTATATTTCTATTTCTATTTCATTAAAGAGGTGGCTGACACGCGCATGTATAGTATGATTGGCTGTGATGTGATTTTAGACTTTATTTACCAAAAGTTTTAGCATATATTAATGATCACTTACACCGCAACACTGGGTTTCAGTCAGACTCTTCTATAAATAAGTATTCGTTTTATACGTCTAAACAGACTGAGTATTTAGTTGAGATGTATAATATCTCATCATCAAAACTTAAGAGCTTCGCTCTTGTCGGTGGAGTAACCGCCACTCTTCTCTATTCATTGCCAGTTTCTTGACTTCCCCATACGACTCGGCAACTTCCTCCCTTACTTGGTATAATACCTATATAATATTATTTGAGGCGTTTGGGGTCAAAACTCTGGGACCATGGGGACCAAGTGCGTGTCGACTATACAAAGATTAGCCGGCGCGTCTAATAGAGACCACTGCTGACCAGAGGGCTGGCCAATATTTCGGACGAAGAATAAGTATTGCCATACAGCGTGGCAATGCAGCCAGCCTTCTGGGCACCCTACCCGCTGACGGCGACTTGGGTCCTTTTTTTATCTTTAAGTTTTACTGTTTACTATTTCCTAGGTTAAGTTTTTATTTTATTGTTTCTTTATATATCGTATTATGTTTCTAATAAAGTTTAAACCTAACCTATTCACCTACCAACCATGTAAGATTCATATTATGACTATCCTATGGTTTATTGATGATATGTATTTAAAAATACACTAGTTTGAATAGAACAAAAATTTAAATATTCCTTAAGAGTCCTAATCAGTTAAAAAACGCTCATCTATTTGACAATTTTCTGATCGACTTGACACGTATCTTGACATTTTCTCAATGTTACTATCGAGAACAGGATTATTACGACCTAATGTCATTATAAATGTATTTTTTGTATTTTTCAATACGAAATATCGTTTCAAACATCACTCCAAATCGACCATTTTCAAGCTAAAAACTGTGTTTTTCCGCTTAAATTCTCATACACACAATAAAATCAAAAAATGGCTATGTTACTATCTAAAACTTTAATAAAATCATCGTAACCATTAATCACTTTATTGGTATTATTTATACTTTTGTCATAATTTGAAATCAAAACATTTAAAAACTTATAAGGCCCCTTAAACGTTGGCTCTATTCACTATGTATAGTCGCGAACCGGGTTTGTTAAGCCACTTGCTGTTGTCCGTAATTTAGCCGTGTACTGAATAACCGATGTTACCCGATGTCGTGTCAGTCCCGATTTGCATTACATGACCAAGTTGCGAACATTGTCAAGTGGCTCATCAATCCCTGAGGGCATACTCCGAACTTCGAAATCCGAATTTCTTATCGTACCGTCCCTTTCACTCTCGTGTCATACACTATATGAGTGAGAGGGGCGGCATGATACGAAGCTCGGATTTCGAAGTTCGCGATGGTACTAGAAGCATGACATCAGATTCAGATTCATTTATTTCATAGATGTAAATTACAATATCATTCATGTCAAAAGTATACGAATTCACATCATGATCGTCAATATCCTTAGTATAATGTCCTCTGCTGTTAATTAAGAGGGAATCATGACCATGTTTTCTGTGATATGGTTTTGGACAGGGTCATGACCCCGATTAGAGGTCGCAAGTTCGATCCTTGGTAAGGACAAATCTATCGGCATTCATTTTTTTAATTTTCTTTTTGTTACGCAGGCCGTTACTCACAGCTGTTATTACGAAGCAGTATTAAAACAATTTTGTTGAAATACACCGTTAGTTGAATTGAAGCTCGCATAGAATAGACTACATTCTATTTGTAAAACACAGATGGTAATAAGGTCTTAAATAAAATATAAATCAGAACTCCCTGTTTTGCCTGTTGGCGTACAATCATTATTTAGGTAATAATACTTAAATTTGGACAAATACTTCTGGTTACGCCTCCGTATAATAGAAATTCTTTTTGGCATCGTTCAACCGCTTTGGAGGCTGCTTCCTCTATAACCATACAGCTTATTAAAAATACATGACACAAGTCAAATCAGTTGAAAAATATAACTCGTCAACCGCAGTCGACGTCTACCATAATAATATTATTCCGCAAATTAATCCTTGTATTGCCACATATTACCTATTCTACCGCTTCCCGCTACGCGAATAACAACCACCCGCAATAGGGTGCTCATAAAACCAGCCACCACGAGCATTGGCCACCGCGATACTACAACCATCACCAAGGAAGCTGCAGTAAAACCCAGGTAAGCAGTTTCCTCCAAATTCAATTTTTCTATTTTGTGTTAATCAAGTTATATACTGCGGCGTAACTCCACTCGTACCAACCTAGTTCCACCAGAAAGCCTAGCACACCCTTGATGTTGCCGAAGCCGGTCCGGGGCGGAGATAGCCATAACAGCATCAAAAACGCTATCGTTATGGCCATCTCCGCCCATTACGATACAGGTTCGTGTTCAAAAAGACTTCAACGAGCTCACGAACTCGAACTCCTGCACTTTCAACGCAATGGTGCCTCAACACATGAAAGAGGATTTAATGTATGGATGTAGATAAAGTAGTGTATACAACTGTACATAATTAGGCCTTAAAACACTCGTGTGATCCTATTATGAAACTCGCTGACACTCGTTTCATAAAACCACACTCGTGTTTTAAGACCTCTCATTATGTATCAGTTGCATAAACTACTATTATTAAATATGAGTTTAGTTCCTTCTTAAATTTATCAAACTTAAGTGTTTTTATGCAGTTTGGGATTTTATTATAATTTTTGGAGCCATTCCTAATATGCTTTTTAGATTAAGGCTATTTTATTAAATGTAACATATAATGATTATTGTTAAAAAACACTAGTATCAGAGAATGAGACAAAAAGTGGATTGTTGTTATAATTAGAGCGATCAGTTGGCTGAATCTGCTTGACGTTCGCAATAAGAATGTCTTCAAACAGCATGTAATCACTAGTATACACGTAAAAAAAAAAGAAAATTACGAAACTAATTGAATACATTCGCCACAGTGGAAAGAAATCAAAGCCTAAATACTCATTATAGTTAGTAGGTAGTTGTCTGGTTCTACGACCTTCCATCTTTCCACCTACTAGGTAGTTTTGTACAAAGGCACGGTACGGTAACTAACCGCCCATCTAGTATTGTTTACCTTTGAAATTGGATATAAGGCTAACATTATACTGGGATACTAGACGCGAAAATTTAATTATATGTTACGTAGCTGCCGACCCTGCTCAATTTATTTGGTGTGACCTTTCCGGGAGAATATTTCGAACAAGTGCTGCCCGAATGGGAAATGTAATATTCATACCGCAAGACGCTATAGAAACCCATGCGGTTAAAGTGACTTCCGATTAACTACCTGTATCGTTATCCCACATAGACGTTAATTTGAATTTCAAGTTAATTTACTCTATGAAATTACCTTTAACGAACATTTTAAGAAAAGCGATTTGCCATACTAACATTTTAGGAGATTTTTAGAGTATAGGCAGACAACATTTAAGCTTAATAGTTAGTTTAAAAAAAGAAGTATAAATAAAAATAAAAATAAATAAATATTTGTGGACAATCTTACACAAATCAACCTAGTCCCAAACTAAGCAAAGCTTGTACTATGGGTACTAAGTGACGATATATATACTTATATAGATAAATAGATACTTAAATACATAGAAAACGCCCATGACTCAGGAACAAATATTTGTGTTCATCATACAAATAAATGCCCTGACCGGGATTCGAACCCGGGAACTCCAGCTTCATAAAAAGAAACAATTAAAATCATTTCGTGATATCGGGCAATAAATTCGAGAACTGTGTAATGATGCCGTGCAAATAAACTTTAACATAAACAACTAAGTTTCAAATAAAAACCCAGTTATCAAAAGAACTTGTTATTAAACACTCATCGATTCAGATACGATAGTACGTCTATTTAATAAAAGACAAAGAAAAATATGGGGAATAATAAGTTCTATGGTATTCAAAGGTAAAGTTTTTTACTCTCGTAACTCCTATGATCTGATTCCACGTCAGTTTCAATTTTGCATAAATCCGTCAATATTGGCATATATAACTTCACATCAGTGGGTTTCACAGTTATATTGGCAATAAAAATCAGTCACTGTAGTGAAATTTAAAACACTCCCCAAGAACATTATTAAAGTGTTAGCATAGTTTAAATCTTTTGACTTCTCATGATCGAAAGTGTGTCATATTAGGCTTATCAAGCGGAGCTAAAGTAGTACATATAGCCCCTAGGGAAAATATGAATACATATTTATAATTTACAATACATTCTAATTTGATCAATCAGAATACTTCACCACATTAAATCGACAGCCAATTGGAACATTGGGTTCTTTTGTTCAACTATTTTAACTATTAAAAACATTAGATCTTTTTTCGTCCCTATTTCAACTACTATGTATCTGAGTCAAAACCGTTAAAAAAAGTTGCCCCCTTTTACTCATTGTTCTTTATTATTATGTAATTGTGGGTGCATAATCTTTGTTTATTTATTTTCTCGCAATCGAAGTGAAAAGTAGAGTGTATAACTCTGATATAAAAACCATCTCGTGGTAATATGGCTTATTTTAGACCCCTTGTACTTATCTACTATTATTGCCAACTTGGTGCATCGTCAATTTATGATGTTTCTATATAAAATCGCCAATGCTCACACATTCGCCGAAGTCGGCAATAAAAGGCATTGAAACACCGGGTGTACGTTTCATGAGTATTTTATGGGCTGAACTATATCACTATCGTGAAGTTGGAGTCGGGACGTTATAAAATAGTTAACTGTTAACTCAATAACGTTAAATAACATTTTATTTTACGGCAGTTTCTGTATAATTGTTTTGCTCTATTGACCTAGTTTTTTGATATTTTATGGATATTGTTTAGTTTTAAACAGATTATTATTAATGGTTTTACAGTTCGTAGGTTGAAAAAGTCATGAGCTATTTATGTCTGTATTGTATACGACTTAACGGGTATTAGGACTTAACAAAAACTATACAATCTCTTCTTGTTGTCTCTTCATTTGCTTCGCATTTAAACAAACAAAAACTATTTCAGAAACAAAAAAATGTTAATTACTCGTCTATAAAATAAATATTGTGCATAATCAATTCAATGTGATACGAAAATAGCACAATCATCATGTCCTTATTACGTCATAAATACGATATATTCACAGACTTCTAGAAGCGACACGCAAATAATAATACCACTACCGAGCGAGACGGTCATATACATTTTTGTATAAAAGCGACAGAGAGTTACATATCATTTGCTGTTCCTGTCATAGTTTCACTTTTATTTGTCGAGCACAACTTATTTGATATGACAATTGTGCTCAATTACGTCAGATAAACGATTACCCGCACAAATTAAGGAGATATAATTAAAAAACGGTCGGTCATTTTGAACAAATTCTCAATTTATCTGCATAAGACCTTTTCCGCCCCTCTTGGTGGCACAGGAGCTCTATAGAAATATTTATACTCTAAGCGATTTATTATCTTAATAATAAGGAAATGTCAACATATTCGCCGAGCACTTATTATATGAAGATAAATAAGGAACTCATTACGGCTTCACAGACCGTAAACATTAATGTCATATCTACTCTGAAGATGAGAGAAACTGATTTTATTTTAAATTTTCGCTATAAAACTTTTAATGAAAAAGTAGCCAAGTGAAATATTTTAGTGTGCACTTGTCAGTTACATTAAAATTTGTTTCTCATAAAAATAATGTAGTAAAAATGTAGACTGCCTCTTTTTACTCAATACCACTACCAAGTGAGACGGTCGTAATATACAACTCTGTGTAAGAGCAACAGAGAGAGACAAATCATTTGTTGTCCTTGTCATAATTTCACTTTTTTATCTGTCACAAACTATTTAATATTACTTTGTGGCAGACAACGATTACCCGCCCAAGTTAAAGAGGTTATTGGTAAGCCGTCAACCATTATAAACAAGTTCTCAATTTATATGAATGGGGGCTTTTCTGTCTCTTTTGGTGGCACGCGTATAAGATTTCTATAGAATCTTCACTCTGTGGCTTGAAACTTAACAGGGCTCACAAAATTGTTTCTTATCGCCTTTCCACAAAGAGACGTGTTCCAATCTGAAAACTTTTAACTTCTAATTACACGTACAGCGACAGTCAAGAGACCGGTGATATTACGTCGCACAAAATGGACTGATTTACTTTGAAAATGTTTGGTATGAAATCTAACGTATGTTCATTTCGAAGTCGTTAAAAGCGATAAAATTTTATATACGGAGTCTTTATTTTAAGCGGATTCTACTGTATCTATTCGTACATATAATAAAGCTGTAAAGGGTCGAAAATCTATATATTGAAGGTATTAGCAAAAAAATCGGTTGAAGGGTCTTATAATCGATAACAGAACACATTTCAACAGTTTTCAGAATTTGTGTGTTTGTCTGTCTGTTTATTTGTCTAAGCATCAAGTGAAAAATAGAAAATATATTTTGGTACAACCTTCACTAATATGTTTGATGAATCTTCGGCCAGGCTATAAATATTATACAAATTGGGGATGAAAGGGGGTGAAAAGATGGGTTGAACTTTGTATGAGAAGTCCTTCACTTCGTGCTTGAAAATTGGTAAGCATATACTTGGAAACAAACTAAAAAGAACCCATTGAAAAATTGTGCAATAAACAGATAATATGTAAAAAATGGGGGGTACAAATGTGCTTAGGGCTCTAGCGACAAATAAGCAACAATCCCTGAACCCATAGTACCCGTAGCACCCAAAACTTCAGATACTTCCTACACATAGCCGTCCATCGCCACGCAAGCAGATCACACTCGGGTGCTGACACCAACAGGGCATTCAGCAGCGTCTGGGCGCGGAGATGCGGCGAGTTCTTGTGCGACACAGTGCGAGCCGGAGGCATTGCGAAAAGCGGGCGCGTACGAGGTCTAAGAGCCATTCGTGGGACTCCTGGAACATGCAACCTCACAAATTGCCTCACTAGTTCTAGGCAATCTGACTCTCCCCGTAATACACGGCAAACATAAGAGAGTAGGCTGAAGTTGCGCCTCACTTCCAAAAAGTGGAAAGTCAGAGTTCCAAGCAGTAACTTTGTGGGATAAAGGAATGGATAATATTCATATATTTTTTATACAGAAATCTTAGAAATATTTTTTGAACCTTTTCCAAGAGTAGTATGTAAGTATATTCGTAAGGGTTCCATATTATAGCAGATGCTTCTAGCTTGCTTCGCACCTATGATTGATATGCCTTCAGGGCTCATCTAGAAAGTTGTTAGAGTAGTCGAGTGTGATAACGGTGTTATCTGAGGGCCTATATTTGACATAAACTATTGAAGACACGACATTTCCGTAAATCAAAGCCAACCACAATATGAAAATTAACACCATGCATGGTTTTTTAAGCAGGATGCCAGATGTTATTTTGACAACGCTCCCCATCATAGGAATAATGTTAACTACGTTCCCATCCCTCCCCCCTCTGTTGTAACTCAGCGTTCGCTGTTTAAGGGACAACAGAAATTAATTAAACAGGGCCGGCAATTCAAGAAGCATGAACAAATTTCTACCATTGATCTAAACAGAAACCCAGAATAGTTTTTTTAATACAAATCATATTGTGCGTGAGTCCGAAACGCACTTGAAAGGTTATGGTGGCAGTAGACTATCCTACTGTTATTATAAATGGGACAGTTTAAATGTTTACGGGTGGATCAACTAATCTTTGTTGCTCGTTATCATGGTTACACCTCCTGAGTCACTCTTTAAAACTGTGATTTTAAAGGGTTTAAATCTACAAAACGAATTTTAGAGATGAGTATAAATCCATTTGGACATGTGTTATCTCTTACTATAAACATTTTTCTAAGAAACTCAGACAGAATAACGACAAAGAAAAGTTGATTGTCTTTTGGATGTTTAGCTGTTATGTAACTCAATCACACAAAAACGGCTGAACGGATTATGATGAAACTTGGTATACAACTAGATTATAGCCTGGATTTATATTATATGATATTTTTATCCCGAAAATCATCCTTCGAAGGGATGAAATGAGTGGAAGTTTACGTGGACGAAGTAACCGGCAAAAGCTAGTTAGAAATAAAAAAAAAATTAAATATTCGAGAGCAGTTCATGTTTCTTTTTTTTGCCGTTTTTTTACTGTTTACTCTCCCGTTTCGTATTAGCCGTAAATGGGTTAGTTACTAATCTAATTGAATGCTCGTAAAGTAGATTGCGACTCGTGCTACTGGCTGCATAGCAAATATTGCAAACCACTCTCGTATAATCTTTTCAATTCAAATAGCTCAACATTATTCATTTTATGTCTCAGACGTGCTTCGTAGCTCAAATCTTTTCGTTTTTTTTAATTAGGGGCCATCCATAAAGTACCTAAGTCACAATAATTCGTGATTTTTTGTCTCCTTCCCCGTCCTTGTCACAGTTGGTCACAGTTGTAAGACCCTAGTGTGACGTCACATATATTGATATTTTAAAGCAGTTTCGAAATTAGTTTAATTCTCATTTAATTTATTTTTTTAATATGATCAACTTCCTCCAACATCAAATCAAACATTTTAAAATAGTGACAAACAGAAAGATTTGTAAATAGAAAATAGAGATAGAAATATTTATTTGTCCAAAGAAACATGTTACACAGTTTTTTGGATCCTGAGCTAGGAATCCCTGTGTTACAGGACCCAGTACAATAATAGCTTACAATTTTAACATGCTTTTATATAGGGTAAATAAATAGTTAAACAATTAACAGTTTTTTTTTTATTTACTATTATAGATTTTTATTTGCAGCTTGAATAAGTCATGCTCGCCTAAAGGTCTTTGCTTACGGTGGCGTCGTTGATCGGGTCGCAACCTTCCCTAACATATGGTCGAGGGAGGCGATGGTTGAGATATGCGTCAAACTCGTGAACGGGTGTTGTTTCTGGTGTACTTAACTTCGTACTAGTGTTCAGTGGAATTGACATGATAAGAGACTTCGCTCTGTTTTCATTTGATTTTAATTTTAGACTGACGCTCAGAGACCTTATACATCTCTGAGGATATTTATTTATTCGATTTTATTATTTTCATGTTGACGCTTAGAGATATATTTCACAATATTTTATTATGATTAGTGTACATACCTTATTACCTTTTATCTTGACGCTTAGTGACCTTATACATCTCTAACAAATCTCTATTGTTATTAGTTTCTTAGTCTTATTTTTGACATGTAATACAACATTTAATGAATGATACTTTGATTATTGTATTATTTTTATTTGATACAGATTGATTTTGACTTGTAAAAGTGCACTTGAGGCCTATTTGCAGAATAAATGTTTTGATTTTGATTTTTGATTTATTGTTTGTGTATGATGTGGTGTGTATATGTATGTGTATATTGTAATGAAATTAAATGGATCTGAACGTTATAATTAATACAATAGTCATGTTGCTTTAGCGAATTGGTTTAAATATTTTTAAGTTGTTCGTTAATAATTCAAATTTGGCATTTTAACACTTAGATGTATTGGACTTTGAAATGTGATGTCACGAAACTTAGTTTATTTCCCACCCCTTCACACAATGTCACACTTCGTCCACCCCCTCCTTCCCTCTTAACCTGTAACGTACTTTATGTAGAATTCACCTCAAACTGCCGGAACCGGCGCACATATTACTTGTGTCAAAGGAATTTTAACTTTCTACACAGTACCTAGATGTAGTTTGATGTGAATTTTACATAAAAATACATTCAATGATTCGCCTTCCTTCTTATTATTTGTCCTTCGATGTCAAGTACATTTGCCAAATAAACTGTACATAACAAGTTCATAGTGATGTCAGCACGATTCCCGTTAAAAGTCGAGTGGATGATTCTTTTATTATCCGAAATACACTTGATCCAAATGGCCCTCACGGGCTCTTGTCGCGAGGCATTGGGAAAGCAAATAAAACGTGCTTCGCTCGCTTTAACGTGGCTCCATAATTCTATTATTATAATTCTAAAAGCAAGACTTTTGTTATATTAATATTCTAAACGACATTGCTTGAGTACTGGCCGTCTGACATTCTTTAGATTGTTTCAATAACCAGTCGTCTACCGGTCCCTGGGATCCCAGGGGTAATTACAAAATAATGCTATTGTTTTTTTTTTTTGCCGGGAGACGGCGGCTTTCTGCTTTCTTAAGTACAATCATTATGTCCGTCTATTATCCCACATCAGCGTATATGCAAGTCTGTTACACTTGCCACTTTAGCTAAACTCGGCTCCAACATAAGTGCATAAGTGCATGTAACATGCCTAAATTGAAGAATAAATGATTTCATTTCATTTCATTTCAACACATCCCATGCTGTTAATGCACAGGGCCTGTACTCCGAAGTTCGAAATCTGAACTTCGTATCGTGCTGTCCCTTTCACTATCGTGTTGCTATATCAGTGAAATGGACGACCCGATACGTAGTTCGGATTTCGAACTTCGGAGTGGGCCCTCAGAACAGTGATAGCATCGTTCATCATGGTTGTATAAACACGTTACTAGGTGACGGCGTTAACGGGCATACGAGACGACCCTAACTAGACAACAGAGCGCTTGCTATGAGGTAGATCGGGATAGCATGACTCGGTGTTTACTAGCTGCCAAACAACGGTTCTGCACATGTGCAGGATTTCGAGTTTGTCTTCTATAGTTTTAGAGCTAGTTGTCAATAGACCTGAACTGATCCGTCGCTTGGAGTATGTTGCTAAGGGGCCCCTTAATCTGAATCTCTTCATAGGTCGCTAGAGCCAGGATCTGCTTCGGTTTCGCGACGAGTGTTTTGTGGTTCAGGTTTTATATAGGGCCTATATCCAGCAGTGGATGTCTTCCGGCTGAATGATGATAGGGTTTTTAAGGCTTGAAGCATTGCGATGGGAGCTTGTAACGGCTGCGCGTAGTACGGCGGTCTCGCTATATGTGGATCTGTGTTGCTAGCTTTCGGAAAAGCGTTTAGTTTCATCTCCGTCAAACTAGCTGTATGATTTAATGTTTCGAAAAAAATAAAGACGTTGTGTTTTGTGCTATAACGTAAAGTACTGAACAGTTCAATAGAAAACCTTCTGCATGTGAGTACTATCAATTATTCTGTGGTACAGGCCCCATCTTATGGGCAACATAGAGACATAGAAATGTGATAGACAATCGCGAACAGGGATTGTTGAGACACTTGACGATGTTCGCAACTTGGTCGAGTAATGCAAATCGGGAATGACACGATATCGGGTAACATCTGTCATTTATTACACAAGTGGCTCAGCAATCCCGATTCGCAACTGTACATGCCGAAATTAAAAATAACATTATTTCGCGCGCACATAGGTTAGAATGAACAGCCTCAAATGTCACGTTTATATTATACCAATGCAAGTTATATAGATCCTCTTATGATTTTCATGGAACAATTAATCTACACAGGTATTACCTCATTGTACCTCAGCATTAGTGCAGCCTTACCCGGCACCCGTTTGTTCATTTTGCACATTCATCAATGTCACGCGGCTAAATAGATAACTAACGCCGTGATGTATGGAGTGAAGCCACTGTGAAACAGCAGGATGTGATGGGCGGGAAAAAGTTCTTACATTTTCCAGCTAGTGGCTAGAACAGAATGTTATGTGGTTACGGGTGAGCGATTGAGCAACGAGTGTTTCGGTGCTAATACAGTGCTGTAGGATGCTGCTGTAGAGGTACGGGTTTAGAGAAACTGAGGGGGAAAAACGAGTATCTGCCAAAGTATTTGAAATATTTCCGTATTTTCGGGATGCTCATACATAAACAATGCATTTATACTTTCCCAATTACATTTAATTAAAGAAATTACAACATGTGTCTCCAAGCGGAGTTCTGATTCTGTTCTCTGGAAAAATCAATGTTTTCCTAGGAGTGCCCCTTGTCAAGGCGTTCTACAACAATTTGAATTTCAAGTTTGTATACGTTATGCTCCCAGAATCACATGGCCAGACTGATACCGTAACAACCTCTACAGTATGTAAAGCAACTAAAACACAATACTGAAACGCTGTAAATTGTGAGTAAATAGAAGTGTTTTGGCATTATTTATTTATTTCGGATGATCATTTCCTGTACCACTTCATTAATAACATCCGGTTCAAAGGATCATATCATTCGTTTCTTGCATATCACTTGTATTTTATGTATAGCATAGTACTACATAGTTAAAAAATATCTATCATGTTGGTAACAAAATATTGGCCAAGAGACTCCTTTCCAGTGATACTAAAACGGGTTTTATTAGTGCAGGATTTTCAGTAGATTACATACAAAACATAGTGACGGCAGAAACGGAGACACACCTAATCATATTTATATATACCATATAACTCCAAAAATATGACATTGAATACATTATGTTCAAAAAATTACAGGTACTAAAATAGAAACCAAAATATAGAAATCCTTTGTTTGGATGTATTTTAGCCCGGCGTTGGCTGCTGAAGGGATTGTAGTAACTTATGACATATATACGTCAGGTTTAATTAACTGATAATCCATGGATACAGCTCAGACTCGGTCACGATCTATGATTCGAGCCACCTGTTTGAAAGTTGCACCTAGGCCACTCGACTACTGTCCATCAATGAGAGCTACCGCGTATGAATTCACCGCTAGAGGCGCTAGTGTAGCGTGAGGTCTCCTTCAAATGTCACTCTTTGTGGTTGTGCTAGGTTAATATCTAATTGGAATAATATGGTGACTATTTTGCAATACCTGAGCTTGATTATGACAAATATGAGTTAGAGTCAATGACTGCCAGTGCTTTGAGACAGTTTGGTCTTTCGGAAACTTATGTCCTACTTTTTAGGGTTCCGTAGCCAAAATGGCAAAAACGGAACCCTTATAGATTCGTCATGTCTGTCCGTCCGTCCGTCCGTATGTCACAGCCGATTTACTCGGAGACTATAAGCACTACAATAATGAAATTTGGTAGGAAGGTATATTCTATGAACCGCTACATAAAAGTGATGTGAAATCACAAAAAAATATTAAATTAGGGGGGGAACTCCATACATGTAACCGGTGGATGAAAAAAAAATTCAACGCACATAGTCGTGTGGGGTATCGATGGATAGGCCTTTAAAAATAATATGGAGGTTTCTAATTTTTTTTTCCATTTAAGTCAACTTTTGGTGAGATATTAGCCCCTCTTATTTCCAAACTATAAAGTTTAAAATTCTGAAAAAATTAAGGTGGTGTGCATTAGTAAATACTTTCAACGATTTTTGCTTTGAACAATACAGGTTTTACGGTTTTTGAATTTTCGCTTAAAAACTGTCTTGCCCAAAAAAATGGTCGTAAGTGCCGTGAGCTCCCTATGAAGATACGATTTTTTTAGAATCAATGTATTGGATAGTGATTTTGAATGTGGACTAGTAGGTGTTGGTACGGAACCCTTCATTGTGCGTGGCCCGACACGCACTTGGGCGGTTTTTTTTTTTCAAGCAAAACGGGACTCCGCTACAATGCGAGATGTTTGATATTTTTATAGTACGATTTTAAGGTATTAAATATGATTTAAATGTAAACGTCATGCATATAATAACCAATAACAATTTTTGACAACTGGAAAGGTCACCAGGCACAATAACGGTCGCCCTCATTACATCATCCGTAACATTAATTTTCACTTCGTAAATACTGTCTCAGCGCATTAAAAAAAAATGCAAACACGAGGAAGCAGACAACTCTCCACGCTTGCAAATTAATGATTGCCAGTTCCCTAATTAGTTTAAGCCCATTTCAGCCGTATGTCTATCATTTCATGACTCAATTTGCGTCGTGTTTTTGAGTTAGGTCTGTATTAACCAGCATGCAGCAGGGATGTCATTACATTTCCAAGTTTATTTGTTGACCACATTTCGGTGCATTATTGATGTCGGTGACAGCGCCAGCTTGTGCGGTGACGCTCGCTGACAGTTGGTTAATACTAACAAAACAGATGTTATGCCATGCTATTTAGTTCAGTATTTAGATAACCAAATTCCTATGAAATCAATGAGGTTTAAGCTCACATTGTGAATAACCTATCTTTTGGGCTCTGTACACGAAGGGTCCAAACGGAGACCATTTGCTGTTTTTCATGCGTCCGTCAGTCCGTCTCCCTGTGTGCCCGTCGTCTTATTTTCACCTATGATTTTTTCAATCAATGTGCGAATTAATCGCAGCGTTATGTTATGACTTATGAGATTTTTCATTATCAATACAATTTTTTTAACGTTTTCAGCCAGCAAATACCTACAGAGATTAAATTTATAGAACCTTAGTAACATGCAAGCTGAAGAGATGACAGTTAAACGTAAAACGTAGGTAGAGTAACCATGGGACTTACTGAATAGATATAAAGTTAAAAAAAAAAAATTATAACAAAATACGTTTACATATTTTAGTATATTTTTACGTACCGACGGTACCGAGTAAGAAATAAAAATATGTTCATGACTTAAGACTCACCCTGTTTAATCAAAATATAGGGAAACAATATCGTAAATACTCTTCCTACACTCGGTTCCACGCGTGCAACCGGGCACTCAGACGTTATTCAAACTTCGCGCCCTAAAGCCATAAGGTCGACATTCGCACGGCACGCAGAGACCATATTCCGCGAATTAGTCCACAGCCCGCTGAGCCGACGCGCATACATTTTAAAAGTTAATTTAATCAACTAAACTAATTAGGTAAAAAACAATTTTTCTTCTTTACATAATTAGTTAACTGGTGCAGCTGAGCCAAAAGCTGGAGTATTCAGTTTCCATGTTGTGTCCTCCAGCCATTGTTTGTAAGACTCAAAAAATACACAATACATTATAGTGCCTGTCATCCACGAAGGCTAGGGATTCCAAAAAAAATCGATTAAAAATCGATTATTATTTAAAAAAATGGATTTTTTAATTGATTTATTAATATATAGCAATAAATTGATTAATAAATAATCGATTATGATTTTCACTGCCGATTAATCGTAACATAATTTGTCGAAGAATATTGTAAGCTACCACCTTGGACATGAGAATATTAGATGGCTACTAAGTCTTAACAAAGACCCCGGCATTATGAGGACATTTCTAGCTTGAAGCCACGCCCCTTAGATATCGCGGATTTCAAAATATCCGGATTAGCTCAGTTATCACGATACTGCAATACACGTCAACATTCCTGTGATACTGATCATGATATGAGTGTATCGCGTGATAATAATCACCGTGTAACCGACTCCATAGGAAAAATATTGAAAAAATCTTCAAAAGTCGATTGTTTTTTAATCGATTTTAATTTGAAGCAAAATAATCGATTATTTAATAATCGATTTCTCAAGACAGAATTGACATCCCTAGAAGGCCCGCCCCTCTATATCTCAGTATCCCGTAGTTTCCTCATTTAATTCCCCTATAACAATATACTAACTACATACCTAATTAGT
This sequence comes from Epiblema foenella, assembly GCA_963556455.1. Taxonomy (NCBI): domain Eukaryota; kingdom Metazoa; phylum Arthropoda; class Insecta; order Lepidoptera; family Tortricidae; genus Epiblema; species Epiblema foenella. The sequence continues at coordinate 5,988,971 of OY747113.1, read as the reverse complement.
ATTACTAACAATATAATTCCATGGTAGCAATAATAACACATTTTGAGATTTTCGTTATATACCTCCTCGAAACTAATTGTGGAAATCAATTCAAACTGGGGGCTATGTTGTCGAAAATTAATGACGTAAAGAGCCAGCGATCAGCACGCCATCTGGCGCCGCTCGAAATTAGAATCCTGCCTTTATTAAAGCCCTGCTTAAGAAGCCTCGCTGATTTACTTGGAATCGAAATTTTCTTGGATAAATCGAGAAGTCACATTAAATGGCTTCAAATCAATCTTTGCAAAAACCCTCTTTGAACTTAAACCATTTTGAGAGACGCGTCACAAAAAATGAGGCAAGTTTGCTAAATCTCAAGCTGGTAACACAAAATGCATAGCGTCGTTATAGGTATATATAACTGGCGGCTTATTTGTTAGTAAAGATGTTGCCGGGTACGGAATTTAAAAAAAAAATGCTTGTACTCGAGTTGGATAGACGCTAGTGAGTAGCAACAAACCGTCTATAATCGTAAGTCGTGTTCATTAAAATCTGATTGTATAGAAAATTTTACCAAGTTTGTATGGACGACAACTGCCGGCGCCATACTTGATGTTGATGGGTCTGTAATAGTAGGTTGGCGCAAGTTGTATGTATATGAGGGCTATCGGGCGGCGGACAAGAGGGCGTCCGCTGCACTACGCCAGAGCCCTCGAGCCTAGAGGCGCACCGAAGCCAAGCGAAGTTGTCATAGGCTTACTTTTGTGGGCAGCCGCTGGCGGGGTCGCGGAAGAGTGCGCGAGCGTCCCCAGGACCCTGTCATTGTAGCGGCGAAGGCTGGAGTGGGTTTTTAGTGGGTATTCTGGACTTTTTACACCCAGCGAGTCCCACATAACCCGTCCCCCCTCTACACGGCCGGGTATGCGTAAAGGCATTTCCCCACTGTAAAAAAAAAGATCAGTCAAATTAAGAACAGTAAGGCTGCGTAGCCTGCGGATTTCTGCAGTGCATTTTTGTTCTGCAAAATCTGTGAAGTATTTGCTGGACACTTCTCAGCTAGGGTAGATTAAGTGATCCAGCGACAAAATTCCCAGTAGCTCGATTCCACTCACACCTCGGATTCGGCTCAACCAATCGCACTAGAGCGCAAACTCTGAGTACCTATTCCATTGTTCAAAATCACCCGCACCTGACTGTGGCTTTATAGGCCGGGCCCAATAAACCGATAGGAGTGCGCGATTGGAGAGTGGCCTGGGGAAAATCCAGGGGTAACCTGAGTGTGTATGTATGTAGTTTTTTTTTTTGAACATTCTTGAAGTGCGCGCACTGCGGAAAACAATCCCTACGCGGATTAAAATCTGTGGCATGCTGCAGATTCGTTGCGGCGCCGCACGAATTTTCATCATATGGACAATTATGAAACCCACTGCCGAATAAAATCCGTGCCGCAAAGCCATGATCGGATGTACCCAATACTGTTTAGGTACTTTTGGTGTAATGGCCCATTTTCGACGTACGTTCTTCACTAGAGTTAGGACTAGAATGGCAAAACGTGCGGATATTTCACCGCTGTGCGCGTACTGGACAATCACGGTTTATTTACCTTTGCGGTTTTAAAAACGCATCGCAGCCTAACCCTCTCTCTCAGGTCGGTCCGTCATGTCTGAGGATCATGGTCAACATCAGGGTTTGATCTGGAACGTACGATCTGCCTCCACCGATTTCTGTCCAGCGCGTTTCTTACAACCGTGTAGAATTTGGAAAACGACGAGCCTTTCACTTGATCGGTTGGTGAAGATCAGTAACAAAGTATAGTTAAACATAAACATTTCGTAAAATTATATTTAGATTAGCATTCTTCTTGTGTAACTACCAAGGGTTTAAAAATCCAGATTACTGACTCTGTTATTTAGCTTAGTGAGAAAATGTCCTGTGCCTTTACCATGAGTTTGCATGACCGTACTCGCTAGCGGCTAAGTAAACAATTTAGTATGCCGATTCTTAGTTCTATTGCGTAACCGCCAGAAGCGCTGTACTTTTGCCCATACAATTTTTTATGCGCTAGTGAGTACGGTCATGTAAACTCATGGTAAAGGCACTGGAGTTTGGTTCCCCGGTCTTGACTATATACTATTCGGTACACACCAATAGTATAAAGAGGGTACAGAAATACTTTTTACAGTCTCTCAGTTTCAGGTACAACCTCGGTTGCACGTGGAGTCATACGTCTATTGTAGACTCATAAAAATTGGTATTCCCACACTTGAATCACGTCGCAAAATGTACGACTTTTTATTCTTACATACAATTTTACATTCTAACATAGACTCAGCTGCCCTGCTATCAACTCTAACCTTAAGCACGCCCCGTTTCAGAGGTCGTTCCTGTAGTTTTTTCCCTGAGAGTGTACAAAAACAACACTAACTTCTTTAACCCAATTACTAGAATGTGCAAACAGTATAATGACTTGGTGGCTGGTAATGTTCATGTTGACATATTTGATTCAAGCATTATTAAATTTAAGGAGACTTGGCAGCTATCCTCCTCTCCGCTTACCCTAAAAAGTAAACACTTTACCCTGATTTATATGTTTGTTTATTTAATTTTGTTTCCGATTTATCGTTCAGTTAGTACCGAAGAATGTATACTTATCGCCTTTAATCAAACTTTTGTTACTAGTGTTCATGTTGACACATCATTGGTACGACTTGGCTGAAATAGAGTAGGGCAACTCTGTTAAACAATGCTGAACTTGATTGGATTTAACCATATAATTAATCATGCTTTGTGTTAGTCGACTTGACACTAGTGCTGTATGTGCACTTGGTCAATTATGCGCTTACTTATTGATCATGCTGTGTGCACTTGCTTTGGATGTCACGCTGATCTATAAGCTACTGATTTTGTGCGACTTTATCATTGTCTGTAAAGTGTACCTAGCGTGTGTGTGTGTGTGTGTAGCGTGCATTTTTGCGTGTTATTGTATACGTATATTACGCTCCAGTTATATAATGAGCTCTGTGCCGAGATTTTCCCGACGATTAACAGCATGGGATTTTTCAAAAACTAGCATATATAACCCTTTTTGCTTATTTTTTAAATAAAATTTAATGTTTATGGAATAACGAGGATAAATTATTTAATCTGTGGCTGTGTTCACGAAACAATCATGGCTGCCTTTGTTAGTTGAGACGTCATTTGACGTGGGTTGCTTTTACACGAAATGCTCATCGTAGCACAGTGAGTATCATTAAACCAGTATTGCTACTTATCTTTCCTCGTCTTATGTTTATGGACACTAGGAGGTCGCGTGATATCGTGATAAACGACATGATAAAGCATCTGTTACTTTTTATCGAGTGGTATCAAGATGCTTTATATAATACGTGGCTCACGAAACTCACAAAATATCCGCCCTGGGTGCCACCTAGGGTAGGTAGGCTACGGTATATTAGATAGATAATTCCTTTTTGACCACATAAAATCCAAGAATTGTGTAAACACCAGTTTTTCAGGAAGACACCACTTTCAAACCGGCGTATCGGTTTTGATCGCGTAGGTATCGCTAGCTCCTAGGTAGGCGGTAAGATCTGTAGGTAAGTATTGAAAAGCTATAGATAAAATATTGAATATTTTCCGTTGCCAGATACCTAGTTCCCAAAAATTTATAGGTCATCGACAACGATTATTTTATTTTTCTCATTGCATCCACATTTGCTAGTTTCTGTTTGGTCCTATGGTCGACTGGTAGAGAATTCCTCATGGCATAAAGTCCGCCCTTTGTACTTATATTCTTTTTGTGCTAAAGTTTAAATAAATAAATAAATTATTCAAGTTAATAAAGGGTTAGCAACGCGTTTGTAAATCTTCTGGAGTTGCAAGCGTCCATGGGCTACTGTGTGTGCTTACCATCAGACAGACCGTAAGCCTGTTTACCACAATCATTATATAAAAAACAAAGTGAAACCATAACGGTTCCTTTTTTAACATTTTGGTACTGAACCCTAAAAATAATGTTTATATATAATTTATTCCGTTGCTGTACTGGTTTTCAACTTTCCACTGCGGCTAAGCTTACACCCACGTTACCGATATGGCTAGTGGCGTGACAGCGGTCGGCGACACTACCACTGGCATTTATTGGGTCATCCCCTTAAATTATTTATCGACAAGTTAATCTAAAGTGAGAAACGTGGTTTGTATTCGATTCATGAATGCGATATCATTGAGTTATTGGATTTATTCATTAACCCTTCGCTGCGTAGGATATTGCGGGATATGTCGTATATGCCATATCGCGGCAACCCATTACGTAGAAGAGTTAGTTGATTTATGGTGGTTTGCACCAATATACGATTACCTACAGACCAATTAACGAAAATGTAGCGCCGGCAACTGTCAAACTTTCGCTTTTAACGAACACAGGCTACAGACGGCTAGGCGGCAACCGACCCTTACCTATAAATCTGAAGTCTTATTACTTTAAGTAAATTACTTAAAGTTTTGTTAAAAAGTGGATTACCTGCTTGCGATTTCGAATGAAGCCATGCTTTTAAAAAGTTAAAATATCCAATTTTGTTGTTTGTCTCCTATTTCACCATCTTGACAAATTGAAAACGAAGTATCATCTTTATGAAGTTCCAATTAGTAAGTGCGACAGAGACGATACTTCGTTTTCGGTTAGCGCCTTCGCGGTTGGCCTATACTGATATTACTAGGTCGATAAGTAATGATTATGTCCTACAGTGATATTTTATTCTCAACTCTGAAGAATTCATAATCCATTCCTATGTGTCAATTAACTATCAAATTGATGAAAATGAGGCCAGATTGGTAGTCGCTTCCGTAAAAACTAATACCCTCAGCAACTTCAGGATAAAACCGATATAATTCTCTCGCGGAACTAGCAGTTAATTATAAACCACCTTAATAATAATATAAAGCAAAATGCATTGTAACCCACAAAGCATCTTAAGCGAATTGGCAAATTGTAAGCGATATGTGAAGGCCTTATCGTTCTAGTTTGCTACAAACGGAATTTGACAATGTCTTACGTTTTTGTGTTTTATCGTAAAAAGGTTTTTGTGGATCAAATATCGCGTTCCTATTTCTTCAATGTTTATCGTATAAATAAGACATCGAGCAAAACGAAACATTTGTTGCGTGACAAAACTCGCTGAAGAACCTCTATCTACATGAAATCTATAAAATATCAACACATCACTTTCTTCACGTGAAACCAAGAGGCCAACGTCGCTGTTTAGTGGTTCTTACAAAAACCATTGCCCAAGTGTTTTTCCCGAACGTTGTTTCTTGGAGTTGATCTCCTGACTTGTCGTTGCGGAGACGGTACAATGTCAGAAAGCTCTCAGCTGTCAGTTTCAACTGTCAGTCGAGTTAGGCCGGGTTTTATAAAGATCCGTTAGACCACATGTCAGATCAAATTTCAGTAAGTCAGTACATTTTTTGACATACCAAACCGAGATAAGGTCTAACGGATCTTTATAAAACCCAGCCTTAGTACCGCGTGTTTACTGTGCACATAAATTTAAATGAGTGCTTCCTAACTGGTGCGAAAAAAATGCGCATGACATTGTATGTACATGTAATACTGTCAGTATTCCGACAAGTCAGGAAATTTGTGCGACATCTGTAAGCTCACGTCAAATAACATAATACCACATACCGATCCCGACCCGCCAAGTCAGAAACCTGAAACACAATTATTCGGAAATTTCGAGCGACTGATCCTAGACATGACTTAATCCCGACTGCTCGTTTACCGCAAACCAAGGGTCTCGTTCACCTTTGCAATTAGAGAGTGCACTGGACCGAATCCGGAACTTCGGTGTACCATGCCTGCGGGCTTGTTTCCAATAATTTCCTTTAAGTTTAGGAAGCGGAGTAAATTTAATTTATAACTTTTTCTCGTAACATGAGACTTCTGTACATTTTAACGCAAAAATAAAAAGTAGCGTAGTACAGTAGAATAATATTTCAGCACGTGTATAAAACAGTTTTTGGCGCATAGAGAACTGATTTTTGGCACAGTATAAGTATAACACTTATACAACGTACCCATGTAAATTGCCTGAATTGCTACTAAAAGAAATATAATATAAAACAGGGCTCGAAACCGATTTTTACTATTTTTGAAATATCTCCTAAAGTACTGGTCATATCTCCATTTTTATTTTAAGATTTGTTTTTGTTAACCTTCATCTATGAAATAAACGATTTAAAGTACGAAATAATATCGTAAAACGCAATTAACCAAAATGTTTAACCGGTTAATTGTATGAAGATGAAACCGGTTTCCGAGCCCTGATATAAAACAATAAATAAATAAATATTTGGGGACAATCTTACACAAATCGACCTAGTCCCAAACTAAGCAAAGCGATGTACAAATAAATAGATACCTAATCACTACCAACTAGACTAAAGTAGTCGTCAAAGTCAATAGTTTTTAACAGAATCTAACACTTAGGGCGGTTGCACTAACTCACGATTACAAATCGATCAACGGTTAATACGGTCTTCCCATAGAAAACCTTCAAATTTTTCATACTATCAGATTTTAACGAATACCGCTTACGATTACCGAGAGTTCGGTGCAACCCGCTCTTAATGGTAAAGTCCAGTATCGTGACTCAATACATAGAAAACATCCAAGACTCAAGAACAAGCTTGTATTTGTGTTCATCACACAAATAAATACCCTGACCGGGATTCGAACCTCCAGCTTCGTAGGCAGTGTCACTACCAACTAGACTAAAGTGGTCGTCAAAATCAATAGTTTTTTAATGGAATCCAACACTTAGGGCGATTGCACTAACTCACGATTACAAATCGATCAACTGTTAATATTAATACTCGTATGGCGCCAGATGTTGTCTTCCCATAGAAACCCTTCAAATTTTCCATAATATCAGATTTTAACGAATACCGCTTACAATTACCAACAGTTCGGTGCAACTCGTTCTTAATGGTAAAGTCCATCATGACTCCAAGACTGTCAAGGAAATGATTTCCATTTTCGAACGAATTTTGTATTTAAATCAAACTAAAATATACTGGAGCGGCGAGAAATTCCAATTCCAACTGTGAAACTTGTCGTGAATCAACCGCCGCATTTAAATGGGGTTGTCTGTATCAAATGTTTAATACAACAGTACATTCAAAATAGTACATTACTTACCAAGGGCGGTAAAATAAAAAATATCTGGTTGTCTGTGTCAAATGTTTAACACAACAGTACATTCAAAATAGCACATTACTTACCAAGGGCGGTAAAATAAAAAATATCTTAGATCGCAGGTATTTGATGTCCGAGCCGAAGGCAAGGGCGATAAATATGCGATCTAAGGCTTTCTTTATTACCGTCCGTGGCAAGTACAAAATTGTATGTCACCCCTGGCCAGGAAGTGGGAATTTGCGCGAGCGAAATGTGCGGTAATTGACATTTTACGGCCAGGTGTGACATAAAATTACTTTGAATATTTTGATTGACAGTAAAACTAGGTTAGGTAAATATTAGAATGAATATCGCGGCAGCAGATCTTATATAAATATATCAACGATAATCTATATTTGACTGTCGATCATCGCTATATTTATATTTGTTTCTCGTAAGAAAAAAAAAATGTAATCAGACCTTTACATAAAAAAATAATTTCCAAGAATATTTTTCCACGTTACAGGCCTCGATTGAGATCATATATGAAAAAAATGAAAAAATAAATAGTTTTTGCCAAAGCAGTACAAATTATATTCACCAATTACAGAATCAAGGGGTCCCCACAAACGACGCGTACCTAAGCATGTCATCGCAACATTCAAACAATTGAACATCTAAGTAGCCTTACTACTTAATAGTCCCTTAGCAAAGTGCTCTTAAGTTGCGTTATTGTAACGGTTTTTCCTGAACCGTAATAAAACGTTTCACATGTCGGGCGCAGTGCCGCTAACCGCTGCGGCCGGCATCGGGCCAAATTGATGGGTCACTCCATCGGCTATGTAATGGTCCTTCAAAACGTACGACCTCTGGCCAGTAAGTGAAGTTTACGTTTGATTAACTTTCTTTCCCTTAGTGCGGTGTTTTAGCGAAAGTGCTGCAGGTCTATTTGATTCAAAATAGGTATGATATTTGTGTGACATTGATGTTTGTGGAGACGCATCACAAAAACTAGGTCACAATTCAATGTTCATCATACGCAAGTCACCAGCGTGTAATATATTTTCACTATCATGCCTGTCTCTTAAAACCACAATGACAGAGACGTGAAAAAAGCGATATCCAATGACTTGTCCTGTTATAAAGACTGATGGAGGCGTGGCATGCAAGTCCAGCCACGACTTCATTAATCATTCAGAATAAAACGAGAATATCCAGTCAACATTGACATCAAACTTATTATCACTCTTTCAAGGCTGTGTGACTGAGAAGGTACTATCTAAAAAGAAAAGAGAAAGCGATCGCATGCAACAAATTTCATACCAATACTTCAAGTCTGATAGACCTCTTGAACCTTGGCACGCTTCTATTGAAACTTCCGCCAGATGTGCAATTTCTTTGCTTCATATACAGGTGGTTTTTTCTATAGTGGTAAATAAGCTTATGGCCCGATTGTAAGCTGTTTTCATAGGGCGAGTGACAGGCCTTTAAATGTTGTCAACGGAAAGCGTCCGCTAACGAAATTATAATTTTTAATCAAAGTGAAAATTTGTAAATTAATCGCCACAGATGGGATTTGACCATTTTGAACCCACTACCTCTGGAATCCGTCCATTGCACTCAACTAACTGATCTACTGTGGGTATCCCTTGTGGCGACGAATTTTTCCTTCATTACACTCTTCTAATTACCTTAGGGACGCTCGTAGCGACATCTACCACTAAGTTATCACAACTTCAGAAGCTGCACCGACGTCTCAAATTACGTCTGAGAATCGTTAGTAACAATGTGGCTACTCCATACTGACATCAAATTTTTTTCAAGTGAAAGAGTCCGCTAACGAATTTATAATTTTCAAAGTGAAAAATTGAAAAAATTATAGTCACAGGTTCCCACCTGTGGCTATAATATTTTCGATTTTTTGAGCTCACGACTTCTACAATCCGTCCATTACTCTTAACCAATTGAGCTCACGTGGGTATCTCTTGTGTCGACGAATCTTTCAATCATTACACTCTTTTAATTACCCACGGTAGCTCAGTTGGTCAATTTGAGAAAGAGGTCAATCGTCGAATCCGACTCGGCTGGGCAGCGTTCGGGAATCTACGGCATATATTTTCGCCTAATATTTCGCAGTGACTCAAGACGAAAGTCTTTGATCAGTGTGTGTCGTCAGAGATGACATATGGTACGGAAACGTGGTCGCTCACCATGGGTCTCATAAGAAGGCTCAAAGTCACTCAGAGGGCAATGAAGAGGGCTATGCTGGGGGCCACCCATAGCAGAACCAATGTAACCGATATAGTATAGCCTTTCGAATCACTAAACTTAAGTGGCAGTGGGCGGGGCACATTGCACGTAGAACCGATGGCCGTTGGAGCCGGAAGGTTCCCGAGTGGCGACCACGGACCGGAAGGCGCAGCGTGAGTAGCCCCCCCACAAGGTGGACTGATGACCTGGTAAAGGTCGCAGGAGTCCGTTGGATGCGGGTGGCGCAGGACCGGTCATTATGGTACTCTTTGGGGGAGGCCTATGTCCAGCAACGGACGTCTTTCGGCTGATATGATGATGATGATGAGCTCAGTTGGTTAAGAACAATGTCAAATTCCAGTGGTGGTGGGTTCAAATCCCACCTGTTGCGATTAATTTTTAAATTTGCACTTTGAAAATTTTATTCTTATCGAGTTATCGAGAAAAGCGCGCTTTCTGGTTAGTTGTTTGGTATACCTAATCAATTTGTCAGTATATTAAAGTTTTATATTATTTTATATACGTGATGCCACAGTGTGTACAGAAATGAAAATGGCCTGGCCTATAATGTTTTGTTTCCCGGGTCGACCGAAACATGAAAGCGGTACTGGAGTAGTCAAATTTAATTACTATATTCATATCCTAATGGCTATTTCAAGTAACCCAGTAGTTTGACTAACTCAATATTCTACATTTAATCTCAGCTATAGCTTCCCTATCGTCTAGTAGCCAGATGTTTCATATGGGTTTGCTGCATAAGGCGTCGACTCTGTACATATGCATTTAGATGATAATAATGTTCGTATTATTCCTATGGCGACGATTCTTGCAGCAAAATTGTGCAAGTTTTGAGTCTAGAGGGCAGTTTTGTCTGAAGTTGCTTACTCTGAGCTGCTGAAGATGTATCGTTGTTATACAACGCCGGTGGCAAACAAGCGTACGGTCGACCTGATGGTAAGCGGCCACTGCAGCCTATAGACGCCGGCAACTCCAAAGGAGTCACGTACGCGTTGCCGACCCTTTATGAAATAAGAGAATTCACTATCTTGACAGCAGAAGGGACAAATTTAGGTCCCTCGCTCTCAACACAGTGCATCCTCGGGAGCTCTGGCAACCTTGCTCACCTCCAGGAACACATACTTGTATAGTAGATAATGTTATTATGGCTGTGGTCTTCTGCAAGATGGAGGTACTTCCCCAGTTGGGCTGCTCCAAATTCGAGCAAGATGACATTTTGCTGTGCCCTACCTCTCGTTAACAATATCGTAACCATGTAACCAAACTATTTTAGTAACACAAATCCAATGTAATAAATCCCAATGCGAATCAGTAGGTATTGTCCGTGTTTTTGTTAGAATCATCATATGATTAACCTATAAAATGCGTATGTATTCATTTTAAGAGTAGTAATAAAACATAAAATTCAAATTGTTTTAGCGTATCAAACTTACCTTGTTCGCCACCCCAATTTGGCTTTGTTCTTCATTTCGACGGTTCCTAAATAAAACGCGCTCATGATTAATCCTAATTCCAATAACGCCGCGTTTTGGTAAATATTCGCGAAAATGACAAAGATATAGCGAGGTAAATCGAAAACACGCTTACGTAAATAGCGGTGTAAACTGCGTAACCTTTCGAATGACATTAAGATACATCAACTCATCATCATCATCATCATCATTTCAGCCGAAAGACGTCCACTGCTGAACATAGGCCTCCCCCAAGGCTCGCCATTTAGACCGGTCCTATGCCGTTCGTTTCCACCGGATTCCCGCGACCTTCACCAGGTCATCACTCCACCTTGTCGGAGGCCTACCGACAGCTCGTCTTCCGGTGCGTGGACGCCACTCAAGCAGTTTCTGGCCCCATCGACCGTCAGTCCTGCGAGCAATGTGCCCTGCCCACTGCCACTTAAGTATCGCAATTTTGAAGGCTATGTCGGTGACCCCAGTTCTGCTACGGATAGCTTCATTTGAACTCATATTTTGTTGCTATTAGCCTTTCGGAGCAATCGATTTTTTTTTTTTGAACTTGACTGTGGCTTTATAGGCCGGGCCCAATAAAGCGATAGGAGTGCGCGCGGTTGGAGAGTAGCCTGGGGAAAATCCAGGGGAACCCCGGAGCAATCGAGTGCTCAATCTAGTCATAGGGTATTCATGCCCATCGCCCAGTTTAGTACGATATATTAACGGCTACCGTCACAAGATGATGTATTTGTGCCATTCTACGTTTTCATGTACATAATTTTCAGACATTTTTTTTAATGCAGATTTTGGAATATTTGGCCCTCGCCTCATTTTTTGTATTTTTATTTAGAAAGAGGTTTAATTACAGTATCACTTCCGATAATTTTGGTAATTAACAAACCACAGTTAATATCCATAAAGCGAGTAACTCAGTGGTCCTTGGATGTCTCACCATTTGTATGAAAATAATGTATTTACCACTGTGTTGCCCACCTTTTACAGCAATAACTTAATATTTAAGTATTTTTTACCTATAAATTCCTTTTATTAGTTTCAGGTTCTATTTTTTTAATAGTCAAATAATTTATTTGCAGTTACAAGTAAAGAAGGTGTTATTAAATTATAGGTACATAGTCGCTGTGTAACTTACCAATTAGGCATGCAAAAATACTTATAAATATTTGTAATTTACGTAACAGGTTCACCTTTGTTGTGATTGGATAATTAATCAAAATTATATTTCAAATATTCCTCAACTGAATAGAAACATCGCTCAAATAACATTTGAAATACCCGACATTTGAATGCATTTTGAGGCAACTGTTTAAACATATTCGACAGGTGGTTATATATGACTAAAGGTGTGTGAAATGCTCTTTTTCTATATGCACTTGTTTTTGGACCTGTATAATGTACATTGTATTTATAGCGTGATCGTTATTTTAATAGAAAACGTTATTAAAATAGAAAACTGCTCATGAAAAAGTAGAATAACCCATTTATGTAAACAAAATGCAGTGCAGAGACTAGCCGCGGAAAATGAAACTGAATGGCATCATTATGTAGTCGAAAATGAACGTTCGCAATGGCATTGCTACAGGAATACGTCGAACTTAATATCAAGAGTCAGTACGAAGAGCACAAATGTGTAAAAGTCAAGTCTGATATTTTGTGGTAATTACTTTTTCCCGCGCGGGAATCCGGTGGAAACGAACGGCACAGGACCGGTCTAAATGGCGAGCCTTGGGGGAGCGCCCTATGTTCAGCAGTGGACGTCTTTCGGCTGAAATGATGATGATGATGATGATGAATTACTTTTTATTTGTATATTTAAATTATAATTTATATATTTACACATTATAGACACAAGGATATACCCCACAAAAACCTCTTTAATTGTGAAGGTCTTCTATCATTTAATGATGCACTTTAACATGGAAACCATCGGATAGACAAGAATCGTTTTAATAGTTTACGACGACGATTATTTACTGCGAATCATAGAAATACACGGAGGTCTAAAAATAAGAAGACTTCATACGAAGCATCGTGCAGCATCTCACCAACGCTCATCCACCGACGATTTTTCCTACCACTCCTCGTTTCCAATATTGGCTAAAGGCTGCACAGCCGGTCGATTGTTGCCGACTGGCTGCGGCTGGTCGGCCTTCCCTTCCCATCCCAGAGCGTGTCACTCCTCACAAACTTGTGCCCCCTGGTATATCCGGCTCCTCCGAGTCAGGCTTGCTTCCTGGCTGGGTGTGTTCATATTAAGTAGATAATATTGCTTTTCAATTTATTTTCAGATTTCATATTTTATATACAATGGTACAATTATTTATTTATAGCATTTCCCAGAAATTCTGTAACGTGACTAAGATTGTGTATTCACTTGAATTTGAACAATTAAACTTTTATTTCTCTTTATACTAAATCAATCAGTCATTCAATTTCTTTACAGTGTTGTTAACTTAGTCGGAAATCAGAATAATTTCTCCATTGTCTTGATTATTGTCACAAAACGACAATATTTTCTGTTTACTTGTAAATATTTATCAAGAACCGAAGGTTTTTAGTCACCACAATTACTATTCGGGTCGTAAAAGCCCGACACGCGTAATAAACGCAGTATTTGTACTTGTAAAAGACAAGGAAGACTGTATAATAAGTACATTATATCGGTCCAACGACCGCATCCCTTCGCTGCCTGGCAATAACAATGATATTGGAAATTTATAAAAGCTATTACGTCCAAATGTTGAGCTTTACGGACTGTGAATTTAGGGCTGATATTCGCAACGCTTACCGAGCTGCCTTACGCAAACCAGTAAAAGATTCGATCTCTGATTACGCACAGTTGTTATAAATCTATATGTCGATAAAAGAATGATGAGACAAAGCGAGACTGGTTATGAATCGCATATCAGGGGTCAAAATCTGTAACGAGTTTTTGACGTCACAGGCGAATCTTCATGGATCATGGGTCTCTCTTTTATAAGTGCATATCCGAGTGTGTATGAGCAAGAGGCACTGGTACTGAAATGGAATTGGAATAAAATTGTTAGTTGTAAAATAGTGGCCCAGTACTAACGTCGAATATTCTTATTCTCATTCGCGTTTCTTTTCCGATACGTGACTCCGGGGCGTTGATTGATACGAAAAGCGGCTCACGCATAATGAAGACGTGTTTTCGTAAAATATTATTAAAATGTTGACTATGATGGAACATGATGCCGTGAGTGGTTACGTTTATTGCTGGGGTAACTTAGCTCATAACTTAACTTTACAAAACAAAATTCACACAGCTTCGTGGTATTTTAACGTGGGGACTAGGTACTGCTTATTACCTCGTGAGAGGTATGTCCAGCAGTGGGTTGTAAAAAGACCAAAATCGTCATTATCATCATTTTCTCGTGCAATGTGCAAAATATCCTAAAGTTCTAGGGTAAAGCCAATTGTGGAAAAATTGAAAAAGAGCCGGCTCAAATGATATGGCCACATAATGAGAAAACTGCTAGACCAGTGCTGGGGGTGAGTTCCCGATCTAGAGGCCGCGGCAGACCTGAACTCACATGGCAATCAGTAATTAGCAAAGACCTTAAGGACGCCAATCTAACACCCCAGAAAACCCAGGACAGAGCTACCTGGAGCCGTATTAGGAGAGCAGCCCCAAGTAAATGGGAAAATCCTGGGCCAAAGAAGAAGAGATGCTAGCATGTTCTCGGTTGTCTGTCCAACAGTGGGTTGTATATAGACAAAGAATAGTCATTATCATAGCATTTTCTCGGTTGTATTTTATTAAGAAACCCGGAAGCCAGGTAGGCATTAGTTTTACAAGAAAGACTTCGATCTAACCTTCCAACATATATGGAAAAACTATACCTTCTTTGAAATAGACCGGTTTCCTCAAGAACTTTTTCTTCATCGAAAGCTATTGTTAAATATCATACTTATGTTAAATCGTACCTAAGTTTTTTTAAAACCCGGTGGAATACACGAACTCCAGGTGGAGTCACGTACCTTACTGCTTGGCTACTAAAAATATAGAGTTCATATTTAATATATAATATTAAAGTATAGAGGTAAATATTAATCCGTCATCATTCTCATATTTTGCTTTTCTCCGAAAACAATTGCGGAAAGCAACAAAACGCATTGCAATATCAAATTCCTCCAGTCACTGGAAAATTATGTCCAGACAGGCATTCGCTGGCGGAATCAAATCCCAACGAAACATATTTTAAGGTAAACTGTTTTCTAAATTGAAAACATTGTAATGGGTTCACCGCAAGGCGATCTGAGACGTGATCGGAAAAACAGATCCGGCTGAGGCAATGAATCTGCAGGCGAGGCGATAGTGCGGCTGTCGCAAATATAAACCAATTTATATTATATCGTTGGAAAATACTGCCTACGTCCAGCAGAAGAAAACTAAGAGAAAAATAGAGGATAGAAAAGTAACATAACCATTTATTTTATTTCCGTTTACGATACTATTTTAAATTAAATAAAATTCAATTAGGCCGCGTTTGAGCATAAGGCGCGCGCTTGTCAAACTGATTGGATTTCTATACATAATGAAATTCGCGCACTGTTTAAATTCGTGTTGTTGCGGAACAACAATCGCAAATTAGAGTGTTACTGTGTCTTTGATGTGGGATGGATATGGATATATGGTGTTTCTGAGACATTGGTTACTGATTTACGAATTAAAATAATTGATTACATTCTTCAAAAGAGATGTTAACATTTTTGTTGATGTTTTCGACCGAGTGAAACGAAGGTCTCCACTTCAGCTTCGTCAAAAAATCTTTCGTATGTCCGTCATTTCTTAACCAATTATATTGAAATTTTGTGAGCCGATCTTTTTCTCTATTCAGGTTATGGAGATTTTCTTAAACATTTTTTTCCAATTAATTTTTTTATGTTTCGGCGGGCGAATTTTGGTTTTTACTACTCGCATTTCTCAACCGATTCTCATGAAATTTTGTGAGCAGGTTCGATAAGTATATAGATTTCTTGTTGATCCAGTTTTTGGAAATCTTAAAAAAGAAACACTAGCGAGGTCTACAGCTCACAGTGCCCCTAGTGATAGATGCAACAAAATCACTTAGTTTTGAAATTTTCCGAATTACCCGAAGACGTATATAAAATCTGTAATCTCAACTTTTACTTATTCACACATTCGCATAATTACATGACAAAGTTTCACTCATTTTAAAATAGTTGAGGGTAGTCGAACATTCGTTTCCCGACAACACTTATGAGAATGAGATTTAAAATTGACAAACAAATAGGTTTGTTTTTGTTCCAATGTGGATTCTCTGCAGTCATCCATCTTCGCTTGCGTATTTTCCTATTCGGTTCTCAATAATTCAGATTAATGAAACATTTAATACAGAAAGGATATAAAAATAAGGTTATCTGATAATGTTCTCTCTTTTTAGTTTGCTGTCATCAATGTAACGACATGGCGTTTTGGTTTTCATTTCCAAACCCATCCAGGTTTAGTAATGTAGGTATAAGCAAGATAATCGGTTTAAATTTTACATTACTTGCTACACTAAAGTTCTTATTTCTAGACCTTTAAAGCAAAAAATTTGTAAGAAATTAAGTAGTAATGGGACGAGTACAGACTAGTATTATGTACCTAATGCTCTTCCTAGAATCTTACAATAGAGTCGCACACTTACGATGCACATCAAAATGGGGCACTGCGCCAAGACACATGCAGCTTTACAAAGTCCGAGATTTGGAACCACGTTCTCAGAGAATTTATAGCAAGCCAGCTAGCTGACCAAGCACGAGTTTACTCATAGCGCGACCGTGACAAAGCACGGTATTCAACGAAGTTGCAATAGCTTCAAAATGTTATAAATCAGGCATCCGATAGTATGCGAAATCGATGTAGAATACTGTCGGGACATCAATGAATGTGCCAATTTTATCATTTTATAATTGTCGAGAATAGCCCGCATTTAAATTAACTTACAAGTCTTGCATTCTTTTACACCAAGTCGTAGGCATAAGTCTGTTATTTTTACATATCTGTATATACGTGTTAGTTATGGTTTACGCAGGGGCGTATTTTGAAATTTGGCGCCCTGGGCCAATAAGTTTCGCCGTCACAGAAGTCAACAAAAAAGGATATAATTTAATAAATACAGAAAAAAAAATTACGTCAATGCGGTGTACAAATTTATTTTTAAAAAATCAGGGGGGGCTATGCCGCCCCTGGTGGATTACGCCCCAGGCCATGGCCCGGATGGCCCTAGGGTAAATACGCCCCTGGTTTACGATTAATAAATCATCATAAGAATAATTTGTTTACCTACCCATTCCCACATACGTACATGTAACGTTCCTCAGAGCCGGTACACTAAGAGCTATAAAGTCTATATTAAACAAAACCGATAAGGATAGGAATTCTGGGTACTGGCTATATACATAAAACTAGGTAGGAAAATACGGCAATAAATATAAAAGGGTGAACGGCAAATTCACACCTAATTAAATGTAACAAAATTAATATTAAGTTACATATTATGTTAATTCTAAGCATAAATGAACTTATTTCAACATGAATCTGATTGGATAAATAAAAGGTGATAAACCTTGAGTTGATGCATGTGCCATGGCGGACGCTCCACGTCTATATAACGCGGGCGCGGCCATTTTTTCTAACCACTCGCCGCCACCGCACAAGTAACATCTCTCCCGGTACCACCGCACAAGTAACATCTCTCCCGGTACCACCGCACACCGGGTAGTCAGTCCGATCCAGGTCGGGCCTAGCTGAGTTTCTTGCTGGACTCTTCTCAGCTAGGCTAGGTTTAGTGAACCAGCGACAAAACTCCCAGTAGCTCGATTCCACTCACACCTCAGATTCGGTTGAAACCGCTCAACCAATCTCACTGGAGCGCAAACTCTTAGAGTATTCCAGTGATCCAAACCACACGCGTGGTCATGCCGGAGGTTTTCCCCTGGATTTTCCCCAGGTTACTCTCCAACCGCGCACTCCTATCGCTTTATTGGGCCCGGCCTATAAAGCCACAGTCAGGTTCAAAAAAAAAAGTAACATCTCCAGAGCCATCATGAAAGTATAAAAAAAACCTTCTTTTTTAACCCACGCCTGCAGCTGCATCCCACAATAATATTACGGTGGGTTGCACCAAACAGTCTGTAATCATAAGGGGTGTTCATTAAAATCTGATTGTATGGAAAGTTTGACAAGTTTTTATGGGATGACAGCTGCCGGCGCCATATTTGACGATGACCGGCCTGTGATCGTATGTTGGTGCAACCGACCCTTAAATGGGAACTGCCGAATCTGCCGGTATCATTAGTGACGTTGCCGTTAAAAATAGTTCTCTCACTAACATATACCTTTGTGAGAGATAGACAAAACACATTTCAGTGAACAGAGGTTTGTTAAGTTTTACAAATAAGTAGGTAATCGTTAACAGTAATGTGCTACGAGAAGAAGAAAGAAAAAGTGATTGGATAATAAAGAACGAGTGCTGGTAACTATGATTGTATTTATAAATAAATAAATAAATATTACAGGACAATCTTACACAAATCGAACTAGCCCCACAGTAAGCAGTATTTATAAGGTTTATGAGTTTTATTTTGTTAATAGCTGCTGCACATAGCACCATTTAACATATAGGTATCTATTATTTGGGATTATTTTAAGGTCTACAGTTTTATATTTTAAGTTCAGTTACAGTTTTACAGTTTAAGTTTTGCTGAACAATAAAAAATATTTGTATTGTATTGTATGCGTTAATTATTCTTATTGATTTCTTTATTTCATATTGTATGTATCCATTATCCTTATTAATTTCAAAGTATATGTAAACAGAGTTATACAGCAAAAAAACCGACCAAGTGTGAGTCGGGCTCGCACACGATGGGTTCCGTACCATTATCTATAAACACAGCAAAAAAATCACGTTTCTTGTATGGGAGCCCCCTTAAATATTTATTTTATTCTGCTTTTTAGTATTTGTGGGTATAGCGGCAACAGAAATACATCATTTGCGAAAATTTCAACTGTCTAACTAATAACTATCACGGTTCATGAGATACAGCCTGGTGACAGACGGAAAGACAGACAGACAGACTTACCGTTTTACTCTTTGGGTACGGAACCCGAATAAAAATCAGTAGGCACTATTTTTTATAAAGCACAGTAGGTAATAACACATTTATGATCTAAGCCACCCAGCACAGCACTCGAATTAAATGCAACTATAAGCGAATAACTGTTCAAAACAAATCCTTATTCATAGACAAACCGAATAGATAGAATAGAAAAGTATTACAGATGTAGTGTTGCAGTTATTGATACTCAGCTGTTTTTCTAAAAGGTCATAACTGCATAACTGTTTAGATATCTCATGGCCTTTTCGCAGCTAGTAGTTGCGGGTACACTACGGTATCGAATATCTCGGGACCGAAATCTGCAATAGACATTATTCTAGAAGATTTATAGTAGGCACGCATGCCGCCTATGTCCTTGGAATTTCATTAGTATAAGATTGAATAATTTGTGTTAATTTTGTCATTAATTGCAATTCATTGTTTGCGTAGCATAGTATCGGATTTTTGCAGTAGCATACAACACTAAGGCAGTTGGATATCAGAATTTTTCAAAACCAACTGTCTGAATTTACCTCGCCTTCGCACATGATTGTATACCTATATATATACTATAGCTACTATTTACGAAAATGCGTTGCTTAGTTTGGGACTAAGTCAATTTGTGTAAATTGTCCAGAAATATTCATTTTATTTATGGGTCAAACTTAGTTAAAAAAAATAAAGTCGTCCCTCCTGTGGTCAATATTAGGGTTACTGGTAAAATCCAAAAATAAGCTTTGTAGCCCTTAACTTTTGGTATGTCCACAGAAAAGACGCGAACCTAAATCCGTGTATGACCCTTATGATATGAAGCAGCATAGCTTAGCTGAAAATAAAAAGAGCATCTAGCATCTTTTTGAACCTGACTGTGGCTTTATGGCCTTGCCCAATAAAGCGATAGGAGTGCGCGGTTGAAGAGTAGCCTGGGGGAAAACCCAGGGGACACCTCACGTACTCAAGAGAGTTAGGGCACAGCAAAATGTCATCTTGCTCGAATTTGGAGCAGCCCAACTGGGGAAGTACCTCCACCTTGCAGAAGACCACAGCCATAATAACATTATCTACTATACAACTATGTAGTGTTGTGTTCCTGGAGGTGAGCAAGGTTGCCAGAGCTCCCGAGGATGCACAGTGTTGGACCTAAATTTGTCCCTTCTGCTGTCAACACAGTGAATTCTCAAATTTCATAAAGGGTCGGCAACGGGTACGTAACTCCTTTGGACTTACTTGTTTGCCACCGGCGTTGTATAAAAAAAAACTAAGAGTATCCGCTCCAGTAAGATTGGTTGAGCGGTTTCAACCGAATTTGAGCTGTACGAGTAAGTGGAATCGAGCTACTGGGAGTTTTGTCGCTGGTTCATTAAACTTAGCCTAGCTGAGAAGAGTCCAGCAAGAAACGCAGCTAGGCCCGACCTGGCTCGGACTGACTCTACCCGGTATGCGGCGGTACCGAGACGAATAGGGATTATATTATCCCCATCGCCGGCGGGAATGCCTAAGTGCACGCGTCGTGTCCGAGTTGAACATTTAAGCGCAGCGTTCCATCTTTCGATGGACGCTGTGATTACGTCGCCCATGTCTGTGAGTGTTTACTTAGGATGCCAAATTCCCTTTGTTCCAAGTTGCCTCAATACCTAACCCTAGGAAAGCGTGCAGATATTGTGCAGTGCTTATTCGGGATTAGAATATTGTTTACAACATCAGCCGGGCCTTGCTGCAGAGAATTTCACGGTATATCGGGGTTCAGAATGCAGGGAAAATGCAGCTGCAAGGTGATATTCTTGTAACAAGTTGTAGGTAGGTACAAATACTGCACTACGTGAAAACAAATATAAATGGTAAGTATCTTGTTTTTAATAGTAATTCTAATGAATTACTATTAAAAACAAGATACTTACCATTTATATTTGTTTTTGCGAGCTCCCGATATTTAGCTAATGCTTCGAAAATACAAATATGGACTTTATGTAGTGAACGGTGCATACTATTATTAATACAACAATAATGCGAATATCCTTGTGTTTATAGCAAGTCTCTATCGAAAATAATGTTATAAATAAAAACGATCTACATTTATAGAGCCGCGGGTCACAAAAGATTTTAAACAAATCGTTTTTTATTTGTGTATTTATTTCATATAAGCAACTATTATTACAGGACAACCCAATGCAATAGTGCCTAAACCATTATTCTACAATTACTTAGATTACTAAAATTGTGCAAGTATTGATTTTCGAAATATAAACATATTAAACAACAAAAATAAATCTAATTATAACTAAATTAAAACCTAAATATAAAACTAAATCAAAAATTACGATTGGCACAGTGCCGAAATATCGAGAACCCACAATATTACGCAACGTTATTTGATGCATTTACTTAAAACTCTTGTAACACATCCGAACCGTCGAGTGATCTCAAAGACGTAAACAATTTTAATTATACAGGTTTCAGTCCCGTTTACTAGTAATAATGTTATAAAAAACTTTCCATTATTTCATACCCATAATTTAATTGGTTAAGATCGATATTAGCGTTTCGTTAAGTAACATCTGTGTATACCACACGTTATCACGTTTGGATGCAATAATTACAAAACAGCAAAACACTTTAGAGGTTTTTCCCCACTTCATGGACTTTAACAGAGCTATTAGATGAGACAAAAGCAACATCCTAGGGATGTTACCTTCTGCCAATAAGGATAAATGGAATCATGGCCTAACCTAAGCGTTTCGATAAGTAACAGCTGTGTATACCACACGTTACCACGTTTGGATGCAATAATTACAAAATAGCAAAACACTTTAGAGGTTTTTTTCCCACTTCATGGACTTTAACAGAGCTATTAAACAAAAGCAACATCCTAGGGATGTTACCTTCTGCCAATAAGAATAAATGGAATCATGGCCTAACCTAATGTATGATACCCAATAAAAATATCAGTATGAGTATAAGAAACTAACTTTTCGTGTTAATGCAAAAATAATTCAAAATAATCTATTTGAAAACAAAGTCAACAAAAGCATTATTAGAATTGCTCAAATTGACGCCCGCACCACACTTGCGGCATTGTCCGATATCATAGTTACACCGCATTTTTATCACTTTCTACACTCCCGCGTACTCGCAAAAGTTAACGCCAGTATAAACTAAAATCCCCGACGAAGTTGTAACCGCCGGCACAATGCAATGCTGTTTGGATTGCTTTATTAACAATTTAATGGCAAACCGCAGCAAACTAGGTAGATTTGCGCATTAATGTTGCAATGCTTGGAGCATTAAGGCACTAAAATGTTGGGAATGCGACAAGCAACAGTTTCATGGTTAAACTTGACAAATATAAACTGCTATTTAAACCGAATAATAGGCAGACTTTGTTATCATATTAAGATGATTCATCTACTTGCAAAATACAGAAAAAATATCTACACTCAAGAGCAAAAATAATGAATACACTTTGTATTGAATTTCCATGGAAAGTGGCTCATATATTATGAACACACGGCGTTGCTTACCTTTTTAGGGTTCCGGTCAGAAGTAAAAAAACGAAAGCCTTATATGATCTCTTTGTTGTGCGTTGTGCGTCTATCTGTCTGTCTGTCAATACGATTTTTGTCGGGAACGAGTCAAGGTATCAAGTTGAAATTAAAACCATATACTTAGGTCTACATTCCCTTAAATCTGTGAATAAATCAGAGTACTAAATTAACGTAAAAAATAACGGCCGTTTATGCCGCAAAAAAACATATATTTCGACACTCTCAAGAGAATCATACGTTGTTAACTTTCCGTAGAACTATGAAATTTTGCAAGTAATATCGTGTTATACTGCAAGTACAGGAAAAAAATCTGAAAACTGTAAAAAATTAGTACCTACAAATTTGTACGGAACCCTAAGTGGGCGAGTCCGATTCGCACTTGTCCGGTGTTTTTTTAGTATAACGAATCAGCTAAACGACATGTTATAGTAAAGCTGTCTCTTACACGTTTTTACACCTTTTACCACTTATCGAAGAAAGAAAACCGAAAAAATACCAATAGGCTCAGGAGTCTATTCCACTAATTTAAGGTATTGAATTGAGCTCGATTTTGTATTTAACACATCGGCTCTGAGTGCCAATAGGCGCACGTGGAAAGAAACATAATCATTTTCCTCTTTAAAGCTAAGTTTTAACATACCTGCAGCAATTTAATATTGTTAAGAATATTTATTGGCTTTTATAAAACGTCTTGTAACTGACTATTAGAAAGTACTTGTTGCTAGGCCTATTTGAATAGAGAAAATTTTGACTTTGTTTTTAAAGAGGCCCAAGATCCGCTTTGGCACTTAATCCCAAGATTTGGTGTAGGAACTAGTTTTACGAAATCAACTGCTATCTGAAATTCCAACCCAAAAGGAAAACTAGATTTTTTGAGGATTATATCAGTTTCCCTATAATATTTTCCTTAACCGGAGTAATAGTAGATTATACACGGAGAGGATAAAACACTGTTTTATATCACGGGTGCGATATTGGATCCTGAACGTAACGAAGGACTCCAGATTTTACTCCCGAGCGTAGCTAGGATGATGAGTTGCCGTTCTGAGTGCAGTGAGGGTTTTATCGCGCCCAAGGCAAAAAGAGCTTTATTCCCGTATCGTATCGTATCGTACTCGGCTTTTATCACCTCTTGCGAGACAATGAAAAAAAAACAATTATACTAACTATATTAGATTTTCAAATCAGTTCGGAGCGGAGACGCCCGCCCGCGGGCCTGAGCTTTGCGTGCGGGGCTTTATGAAATTAACTTTAAGAACATAACAGTAAAAACTATGAGATGTGAAATTACATTATTAACTAGCGGATTATAATGCAATTTATTATAACACTAGCAGGCGCCCGCGACTTCGTCCGCGTAGATTTTAGATGGTAACAAAGATATAAATGAGGTTTATTTGTTTCTGTCAGTTGTCTGATGCTATTAATCTTTTGTGAAAATTACTCGAATGAAAAACTTAATGTCCGCCATCTTGGATTTGGAAATAAATGTAATTTTCGGAATCGGCACCCCGAGGAAGCACAAAGATGACCCCATATCGATTTTTAAGAAAAATTAATGTCCGCCATCTTGGATTTGAAAATGCATATCATTTTCGTAGTCGGCACCCCGAGGAACCTCGAAGATTACACCTATATCGATTTTTACGAA
The DNA here is from genome assembly GCA_963556455.1 of Epiblema foenella. NCBI lineage: Eukaryota > Metazoa > Arthropoda > Insecta > Lepidoptera > Tortricidae > Epiblema > Epiblema foenella. The sequence goes on along the minus strand of OY747113.1, from coordinate 5,964,758 downwards.
AAGTAAAGATTTGCTCCCCGCACAAACTTGGAACCCCTTTTTACCCCATTAGGGGAACAATTTAGAAAAACGCTGGAACACGTTTTGTTATATTTAAACAGAGAGTCTATATACGAAGTTTTAAATTCCGCACTTCAATAAAGATTTGCTCGGCGTACGAACTTGTAAACCCCTTTTCACCCTTTTAGGGGAGCAATTTCAAAAAACGCTGATGTACTTTTTCTTGTATTTAAACAGAGAGTCTATTTACGAAGTTTGAAATCCCTCACTTCAAAAAAGATTTGCTCCCCGTACAAACTTGGAACCCCCTTTTTATCGCTTTAGAGGAGCAATTTTGAATAACGCTGAAATAAGTTTTGTTGTATTTAAACAGAGAGTCTATATACGAAGCTTTAAATCCCGCACTTCAATAAAGATTTGCTCCGCGTACGAACTTGTAAACCCCTTTTCACCCTTTTAGGGGAGCAATTTCAAAAAACGCTGATGTACTTTTTCTTGTATTTAAACAGATAGTCTATTTACGAAGTTTGAAATCTCTCACTTCAAAAAAGATTTGCTCCCCGTACAAACTTGGAACGTCCTTTTTATCCCTTTAGATGAGCAATTTTGAATAACACTGAAATACGTTTTATTGTATTTAAATAGAGAGTCTATATACGAAATTTTAAATCTCTCACTTCAAAAAAGTTTTGCTCCTTTACAAACTTGGAACACTCTTTTCACCCCTGTAGGGGAGAAATTTTGAAAAACACTGAAATACTTTTTGTTGTATTTAAACATAGAGTCTATTTACGAAGTTTCAAATCTCTAACTTCAAAACAAAATTGCTCCCCGTACATAGTTGAAACCAACTTTTCATCCCTTTGGAGGAGCAATTTCAAAACACGCTGAAATACGTTTTGTTGTATTTAAACAGAGAGTCCGTATACAAAGTTTTTAATCCCGCACTTCAAAAAAGATTTGCTCCGGGTACGAATTTGTAAACCCCTTTTCACCCCTTTAGAAGAGCAATTTCAAAAAACGCTGAAATACATTTTGTTGTATTTAAACAGAGAGTCTATATACGAAGTTTTAAATCTCTGACTTCAATAAAGTTTTGGTCCTTTACAAACTTGGAACCCACTTTTTACCCCTTTATGGGAGCAATTTTGGAAAACGCTGAAATATGTTTTGTTGTATTTAAACAGAGAGTTTATATACGAAGTTTAAAATCTCTCACTTCAAAAAAGGTTTGATCCTTTACAAACTTGGAACCCTCTTTTCACCCCTTTATGGGAGCAATTTTGGAAAACGCTGAAATACGTTTTGTTGTATTTAAACATAGAGTCTATTTACGAAGTTTCAAATCTCTAACTTCAAAAAAGAATTGCTCTCCGTACAAACTTGGAATCCCCTTTTCACCCCTTTAGCGAAGCAATTTCAGAAAACGCTGATGTACGTTTTTTTGTATTTAAGCAGAGAGTCTATTTACGAAGTTTGAAATCTCTCACTTCAAAAAAGATTTGCTCCCCGTACAAACTTGGAACCCCCTTTTCACTCCTTTAGAAGGGCAATTTCTAAAAACGCTGAAATTAATTTTGTTGTATTTAAAGAGAGAGTCTATTTACGAAGTTTTAAATCTCTGACTTCAAAAAAGATTCGCTCCTTTACAAATTTGGAACCCCCTTTTCACCCTTTAGAGGAGCAATTTCAAAAAACGCTGATGTACGATTTTTTGTATTTAAACAGAGAGTCTATTTACGAAGTTTGAAATCTCTCACTTCAAAAAAGATTTGCTCCCCGTACAAACTTGGAACCCCCTTTTCACCCCTTTAGAAGGGCAATTTCAAAAAACGCTGAAATTAATTTTGTTGTATTTAAACAGAGAGTCTATATACGAAGTTTTAAATCTCTAACTTCAAAAAAGAATTGCTCTCCGTACAAATTTGGAATCCCCTTTTCACCCCTTTAGCGAAGCAATTTCAGAAAACGCTGATGTACGTTTTTTTGTATTTAAGCAGAGAGTCTATTTACGAAGTTCGAAATCTCTCACTTCAAAAAAAATTTGCTCCCCGTACAAACTTGGAACCCCCTTTTCACCCCTTTAGAGAAGCAATTTCAAAAAACGCTGAAATATGTTTTATTTTATTTATACAGAGAGTCTATATGCGAAGTTTTAAATCGATCACTTCAAAAAAGAGTTACTCCCCGTACAAACTTGGAACCCCCTTTTCACCCCTTTAGAGGAGCAATTTCAAAAAACACTGAAATATGTGTTGTTGTATTTAAACAGAGAGTCTGTATACGAAGTTTTAAATCTCTCACTTCAAAAAAGATTTGCTCCTTTACAAACTTGGAACCCTCTTTTCACCCCTTTATGGTAGCAATTTTGAAAAAAGCTGAAATACGTTTTGTTGTATTTAAACATAGAGTCTATTTACGAAGTTTAAATCTCTAACTTCAAAAAGGATTTGCTCCCCGTACAAATTTTGAACGCCCTTTTCACCCTTTTAGGGGATGAATTTAGAAAATCGCTGAATTTAGTTTTGTTATATTTAAACAGAGAGTCTATATACGAAGTTTTAAGTCTCTAACTCTAAAACAGAAGTTTCTCCCATACAAATTTTGCACCCCTATTTTACCCTCTTAAGGTTAGAATTTTGCAAAACGCTGAAAACACTTTCTTTGGATTTAAGTTCGTGACCTTTTCACAAATTTTTAAGTCTTCAGCTAAAAAAAAAAATTTTCTCCCATACAAACTTTGCACCCTTATTTGATCCCCTTAGGGTTAGAATTTCCAAAAATCCCGTCTTATCCCTTGCATACGTAATAAAAGTAAGCTCTGGACCAAATTTGAAGTTTCTAGTTCCAGTAGTTTCGGCTGTGCGTTGATGGTAGATCAGGACTTCTTCTTTTATATATATAGATTACGACCGGGCCAAGCGCCATAATTATTTGCTTCCGCAAAAGGTCTGCATCATACATAATTTGGCTTTGTCGAGCAGGGGTGTAAAAATTGATATTTCGCTTTTATTTTGTGTGGTACGAACCCGGGTGCGAAATCCACAACCTCCACCAGGTCGAAAGTCGCGTGCCTTACCCTTCGGGTACAGTGGCTTAGCGCTCGGCTACAGTGACTAACCAACTGGTTGACATGTAAGCGAGCATCATCATCATGCTAGCGTTATCCCGGTATAGTTGCATCCTAAAGGATGCCCGGGATCCGCTACCTAATCCCAAGAGTTAGCGTAGGCACTAGTTTTTACAGAAGCGACTGCCATCTGACCTTCTAACCCGAGGGAAAACCAGACCCTATTGGAATTAGGCTTGTCAAGTGAGTGGCCAACTTGACTGTTAGAAGTTCTCGAGCCGCCCGAAGGCCTCTAATTTGGCTTAACGACTGCTATCATAGACAGCAGCCGGGATCAACGGCTTAACGTGCCTTCCAAAGCACGGAAGCGCTCAGTTAATAACCACTCAAAGCGGTCACCCATCCAATAACTGACCTGGGCCGACGTTGCTTAACCTCGCATACCGCACGCGGTACGCGGGCGCCGCTGGGCCACGAGCGCATGTAAGCGAGCATACAAGACAAAAATAAACCCGATTCCAATTCAATCTATATTTTGAAATAGGCCCGCATAACTTTTCCCAGGGATTTTCATAGTGACTAAATGTGATAAGATTTTTTCATGTTCAAAGAATTCATGCAAACGGAAATGAGTGGAAAGCGACTAGACGCGAAAGCTATGGACTCGTAATTCACAGTAACAGTATATTTGCATTGGCACTGAGCAGCAAATACGAGGCGGGGACGAGTGCCTATCCTCTCACTTTGATTTTAATATTTACTTTATGAATCTCGGATCTGGCGTAAAGTCAACTTTGCATAGTTTAATGTTATGGGGTTCGGGAATAATTTAACTCGAGTGATTTCTTGATTTGTTTGCTGTCAGTTAAAGGCGAAGATTTTTTATCTAATTTATTATATATATATATGTTACCGTAAAATTGTAAAAATCGTTAGATTATAATATAGCTAGCGAGATGGTCCATTGTCGAAAGATTGTTAAGCGAAAATTGTTCTGTACTGTACCTCAGCAGGTCGACGAAGCCCCACTGCGCGGGGCTCTATTTCCGCTCTGAAGAACCTATATAACAAAAGAACCTAACCTAAATTGCAAGTTTCATGTCGGAAGAGTTGGAAACGTAAAATACTGCTTACAATTTCACGCATATTTTTCGGCAGATTACAATCTTTCAACACTTTACAATCTCGCTAACTAGATTATAATCTAACGGTTTTTACAATCTGGTGATTTTATTTTATTTATTTTATTTGGAGATCCAACGGCTATTATATAACATTACACAATCAAGTAGATACAGATAGCCAATTATAGGAACTCACAGGTGATATGTATACTCCATGGATAACGGAACCCTTTTACTAAGCCTTCACTATCTTTCATCCTTTGTCCGTATGTCAGCAGGCTATTATATCTCATGAATCGTTATAGTTACACAGTTGAATTTCTTACGGAATTTTATTATTGGTTAAACTAGAGTGGAGCGAATACGTCCCAAAAAAATTGATAAAAGGAAAGACGAAATGAGGATAAAAGAAGTGCAATATTTTTTTAGAACTTGCACCACTATACGAAACCCTTCGTATGCGAGTCCGACTTCAATTGACGGGCTTTATTATTGTATGGTTTCAAATGGTACATGGATATCAACGAAATGTACGGTCTGTGCCGTCAGTGGGATTACCAGCCCAGAAAAAAATGAAGCAAAAACGTTATGCTGGGAATATTCCCAGCATAACGTTTTACACAGTCATGTTGCGTAACTGGGCAAGCACGGCGCGACTTGTATCGCGCGCGAGATGCACTTGCTTGTTCTAGTGCAGGTTAAAAAAGTCTCTCTAACTTGGGACATCCTAAACTTTAGTACAACCTATCTAGTGGTAGTCATGCATATGCATATTTTAACTTGACTGTACTCCAGATAATGCTAGCAATAAATCTAGAACAGCAATATGTTCGCCTTCTCTTTCTCGCTTTGGTAATGCATGACTGAATTACACGGCGAATCGTGACGCAATAAGATGTAGTGCACTGCAGTAACATTGAAGTTATTGTTATTTCAGATCAGTGCGAGACCTTATCCTGTATTCAAAGCGGAGGAAACTAATACCAGCGTATTCTTATATACGGGTTGGAGTGAAATAGTGCAATGAGAGTTGCATATCAGCGTATTCAGGCTTACAGCGCAAGGTAGCAGTCACACGGTTTATTTACACTATGTCGTGAGGCAAATTCGACAATTGACAGCTTTTACCGTGGTTTGGCCCATAGAGTCATTGGAGTGCGCCGTTAGAGAGTAGCCTGGGGAAAATCCAGGGATAACCACGATGGCATTGGGACCGAAACCATAGAGAACTACGACCGAAACTGGCAACAAAATGATGATATCGGGCGGATATCGGATGTGAAGAACACAAATTTAAGATATCGGTGTCAGATCCTACACCGACATCGGATCGGATTATCTAAACACGCCCTTAGTACACACTGACAGGACAGCCGCGCTATAGAATTTCCGCGGTGACATAATAAAAATATTACCTTTTCCAAGTAACAATTACCTACCGTCCTCATAAAATCCACAATTATATTGTCTTTGAGTTTTTTCTTCACAAAAGCCATTAAATTATACAGAGCTAACAAATAGGTTGAACGCCTCGTTGATTTTAGAACAAAGATTATTGCATTGACTGCTCCAACGGCGTACGTGAGTATTATAATAATGGCGTCCAACGAAGCCTTATACTACGTTCATTAACAGAATATTGGATTCATTTTGAGTGTTGAATAATGTTTACTGGAATGATAAAATCTCTAAACAAGACTGAATTCACTGAAGTGCTTTTATTTGAACGCTAATGATTTGTGAATGAAATGAGTTAATACTCATTGATAAAAAATATACTCGTACCTAAATGGTGCCAAAATAGACTTGGCTAGTCTTTAAACTTGTTTGCATACTATTATTGCTGTTCCGTCGAAGAACAGATTTAGTATTAAATTAATTTCTATATTTTTTTTACAATAAGATAATAGGTATTTCTTCTTGCATACAAGACAACATGATTGGTAAAGAATAAATTTTCCTTGTATCAGTTTTCTGAGCGGGCAACTTTACGGTTTTCCCAAAGTGCTTCGGGCATACTAGCGCCTCCAGTGATAAAAAACCGGTCAAGTGCGAGTCGGACTCGCGCACCGAGGGTTCCGTATACAGATGTGTACCGGTTCCAACCCTATTAAATCAGGAAAATCTCAACAACATGGTGTGGATATTGGACGCCGTGCGTACAGCGCCATCTATCGGCGACTTTTGTTACAAATTTGAGCGACTGAATAACTTTGTATGTATGGTAATTTTTCAAGGATAATTCTTTATCACGTAAATCGATTTAATTTTTTTTTTCTTTATTTGAAAGAAGGTACTTTCAGCACAATCTCGTAGGAATTTGTAAACAAAAATACATGCAAAGGTGATTAAATTACAAACTTAGTATAGAAATGTTAATTGACGTTAAAAAAAATTAAAACTAGATAGAGCTACACAGTTATATTTTTCCAGTAAAAATATTTTTCCTTGGTAAACTTCGGAGATAAGGGGGGTGGGGGAACGGTATTTTTTTTACATTTTCCCTCATAAAACAAAAATGACACAACGTATAAAAAAAAGTGTTCACACAAATGTCCTCACCGAGCTTAAAACCCGAGTGTAAACTTAGCTTCATAGGCCGCATCACTAATATCACTACCAAATAAAACTATGGTAAACAGTCCACCGACGAATCAAAGATATTAATTAACTCTATGGCCTGGCCTCGACTTTGCACGAAATGCGGTGCGGCAAGCGTTTTATCTGTTCATTGCACGGTCGAGAGGCGTAACGCACTGCGGTTATTTGGGATCACACGCAATGTATTAGGAAAACCGCTACCGCTGCCGCCGCCGCTCGAAGTTGTGGTCTTGTCTTGGTTTGTTGCAGACCTTACGATCCCTAGATAGCCATTGACCTTTGTTACACCACTAATATAACCTTTGCCGCGCAGAATATTAACTGCTTCTGTGCAAGGACTAAATTAATTAACCTTGAAATTAATAATTATTAGGAACTGCCTCCATATTGTGTGTTGCTAAGCAGGTAAGGTAAACGTCCCAATGTTAGACACCTTACTACCCAGTATACTTTTTCATAATTTAAGTAGCTATAATTAATGATACACACAACATAAAATGTCAGTTCAAATAAGGTTGTACATAGACTTAAATTCGACGTAGTTCAATGTCATCCACCGTACCGTTGTGTCATTTGATTGCCAGCCAACCTTTTTATTAAAATTATAAAGTAAAAATAAATTGATATTTAAGTTTATTTAAAATAGATTACTATGTATGTACCTATATATGTATTTATTATATGTTATATTGTTATATATTTATTTGGTTCTGGTTTTAGCTATAAGTTTCCTTATTGAAAAGTTTTAGTACACTGTGTAAGTTTGTCTATCTCATTCTCCCACTATACACTCAATCCCTCAAAGGTTAGCTGGAACAGATCCCTCGTAGGGATAAGTTCGCCTTTGTACTCTAATCTTATGTGACATGTATATTGTTTTAACCTATTATTGTGTACAATAAAGTGCTTACATACATACATATTCTTTTTTTGAAGTTTCAACTATGTAAGCGTGTAAAAGTAATATGTACATTCAACCAAGAGACTAACATATTTTCGCAATTTATAGGTATCAATTTAAGCAGAATGCGAGGCTGGGCGCACATACAAGGAATATATTTTAGGACTAGCATTTTCCCGTGGCTTCGCCCGCGTACTAAGCGTAATTTTTAACAGTCAACAGAAAAGGAGGTTCTCAATTTGACCCGTATGTTTGTAAGTACATACGTGTGTAGATATGTATGGATGATGTCATTTTCGTAATCGATTCCCCGCGGAACCTCGAAGATACACTAATACCGATTTTCAAGAAAAATAAATGTCCGCCATCTTGGATTTGAAAATGCATATCATTGTCGTTATTAGCATCCCGAGGAACCACAAAAATGACACCCATATCGATTTTTAAGAGAAATAAATGTCCGCCACCTTGGATTGGAAATGCATGTCATTTTCGTAATCAGCACCTCAAGGAACCTCGACGATGACTCCCATATGAATGAATTGATAAAAATAAATGTCCGCCATCTTTGTTTTGAAGATGCATGTCATTTTCGTAATCGGCACCCCGAATAATCACAAAGATGACACCCATATTGGTTATTAAGAAAAATAATTCTCCGCCATATTGGATTTGCAAATGCACATCATGTTCGTAATCGGCACCCCGAGGAACCCCGAAGATGACACCCATATCGATTTTTAAGAAAAGTAAAGAGTTGCTCCCCGTACAAACTTGGAACCCCTTTTTCACCCCTTTAGGGGAGCAATTTTGATGAACGCTGAAACACGTTTTGTTGTATTTAAACAGAGAGTATATATACGAAGTTTTAAATCTCTCACAACATAAAAGATTTGCTCTCTTACAAACTCGGAACCCCTTATCACCCCTTAGGGGAGCAATTTAGAAAAACCCTAAAATACTCTATTAATAATATATTTAATCAGAGAGTATATATACAAAGTTTCAAATCTCTCACTTCAATAAATACATGTTTTCATACAAACTTTCATCCCTTGTTTTACCCTCTTATTTCGAGGAATTCTTTCTTATCCCTAGCTTAGCTTCTCGTGCATATATTATGAGATGAATTTTTGATTGAGCTAGAAAACTCAAATTATTCTACCCTTTTGTACCACACAGCACGTGCTGTCTATATAGTCAGGGTCATCAAGTGCGCTTTTTTAATAATATCCATGTATTTGGTGTACAAATATATTCTCTCATTGTTTGTATAAGAAACGTATATCCTTGATTAGCCCTTGCAATTGTACACCATATGTCTCCGCAACCAAATCCGACTTATATGTCGCGAACGCTGACAACACATACTAACTTATCAACAATGGGGTAACGTCGATAATGCCGTGAGCGTTTCAGATTAAAGTCTTTTTAGAAATGGGAATACGTAGCTAGAATTCGCAAATGCTAGCTGCTGTTTGGGTTAGTAAGCTGTTTGCACTAGTCATTTGTCGGGCTTATTGAGCTCCTAGCGCGTGCCTATTCAATTTCCTAGGTTGACCCGAATACGTGTGGATTTGGTAAAGTGTGAATTGGTTTCGCACTAGGCGTTACTAGTGCTGGCCATTTCTTTGAAATTGGCATAATTTGTTTATACAATAATGGGTTTGGAACAGCTTGAAAGGCGCGTTAATATATTCAATGTCAAAGACCGGCCCAGACTTCATATGACTTTTTTACCATACAAAAATTAGGAGGGCAATTTGTTTTTCCATCTTTATTAAAGAGCTCTATCGCTTAGCGATTATGATGCTCCATAGGATCAACAACAATTCTGCTTAGCTATTTTTACTAGCTTAAATAGTGACCTGGCCTCGTCCAATAATGGTGAAGCCAGTGCGCTATTGCAGCCGCCTACATATGAGAAACTATTATATACTATCTTAAGTTGATTTATAAATGCCTCGTTTCGTACACATTCCATTACATATATTAATACATTATCTTCAACTGTATCACACTGAGCAAAGCGGCGAAGCTACTTTTTGCATCAAAAGTGCAAAAAATATATAGCGGAATGTGTTCGGAACGAAGTTTTAACGCTATAATAATTTCTTGGCGACTAAGCGAACAATCTATCCATGGTGTCTACGACTTCTGGATCGTTTTGTACCAAGTACCCTTTTACACTAACCTTTTATCGAAGTACTCCTTCCGCATTTATCGACAATCTTAGTGATAAATTTAGTACATTAAAAAAAATTTAAATATCTACATATTATACATATACTTTAATAACTAAAAGGGAACTTTTTCATTTCCTGGGATACCTATAAGCGAAAGTATCCACTGCAAAGATAATACTTTTCCCGAGGTTGTTAGTTTGTAAATACATTCAAGTATAGTAGTAGAGAGTCGTCGTATGTAGGCAATAGGCAGATCTCGATAATTCGAGCTTGAACATCTTGGAAGGCACGTTAATATATTCAATGTCAAAGACCGGCTCAGACTTCATATGACTTTTTTGCCATTCAAAAATTAGGAGGGCAATTGCTTTTTGGGAGCTAAAGTGAACGAACTAGAACAAAGGTTTCATGACGCCAGATTAATGAATCCCATGAGCAAATTGACAAATATTTGAGGCAGTAACTAAATACACGCTAAAGCGAGGGAGTAGACTATTTTCATAATTACTAAACTACTACCTAAACGCACGGCTCCGCTCGGGGTAATAATATATATCCTACGTCACTAATGAATCCAAAAGGGGGGCTCCGCGACCCGAAAAAGAAATATCTGCTTTTCAAGGGGATGCCTCGATTCTGACAGCTTATGTCTTTCGCGCACTACAAAACGGGATGCAACACTCAGGGAATAGCTTTTTTAAACAAATTTCGATAAATATCTGACTGTGTGCAGTTTTATTAAATTTCCTCTTGACAGAGTTTAGATGAGGCAAAATGCCATCATTTTTACTTAATTGTATCGTTTAATAATGCGTAGTTTAAGTGGCTGATTAAAAAAAGGAAAATAAAGACTCAACTTTGATTTCTATAGAGAAAATCAATCATGGGCTATTGTCAGAAACACAGTCATAGATGTAGTCAAGAATCATATCTGAATCAATCCTTATTCTTTCCTCGTCTGGGCAGAACAGCGTTTCAAAGAACGTGATATTTCTCCTGCAGCAGATATTTCGTTCGCTCAAGCAACAATGAAACTACGTTATCGGTTCCCAGAAGTCCCTCTGATTATTATTGAAGTATTTGTTTACTACCTAATTGCGCATTTCCATATAAACAGTTCATAATGAATATGGGACTGAACAGCCAATAAAAAACGACGATTACGCTTCCACGGCCAATAAATTCCGTCGAAGTAAAAACAAATTAAACCATACAATTATTTTTCCAATTAAAATTGGCTTCTCTTTGAGAGACTCGGTTCACAGCCGAGAAAATTGTTTGCATCGAAATTACATTGGCCTTTTTTGTAAAATGACTTCTTTTTATTGGAAACTGTGATCGTGTAATTGTAGAAGCATCGTGTAGTCACCGGAATAATGAATATATTAATATATTACACAATGTACAGAACAAGGCGCCCAAAATTATACAACACAAGTTTTTTTCTAGTGCTGTTGAGGCATAGATGATGAATATTTTGGCAAACTAGACGAATACGAGACTTGGAACTAGTTTCCTCGCGACGTTCTCTTTTGCCAAAAAGCTACTGTTAAGTAGAGTTGTTGACTAAAAAATTGGCTACTATAAAAGAAACAAGGTAAAAAAATACGCCAAATGCTGAAAATCCTATTGAAATATCTCAAAAAATAACGAAGCCACAACCGCTTTAATGTTGCTGGATAGAGAGAGAAAGCACGACATATCAGTGACGTCAAAAAGGGACAGTATTTATCCCCTCTTAAAATTTCTGAGTTACTTTTTTGGCATGTGATTAAGTATTTGATCCTTTTTCGAGAAAATTCAAACCTATCGATTTTCTTATTTGGTTTCAACATCCCTATTAATTATAAACTACAAACATACTTCTCCAGTAAAGCACAATATCATTTTTTTAATATTGTACATCTGGACAACAGATCGTAGTCCCGATAATCATCTCGTACAACTAACGCACAAACTATATAGAGTTACTACGTATACCTAACGCGACTTCCGGAGTTGGCGATATGTAATCGGCACAATACCAGAAAGTTGCCAGCTGTCAGTATCAACTCACAGTCGAGTCAGTACTGTTTCTTTACTGCATTTAAATTAGTGCTTCATGAGAGACGCGGGATGCGTCGTTGCGGGGCGATAGGAATGCATTACTAAGTATACTACTTCGGCACATGGTATTAATACTGTGCTGACAATATGCCATCAAGTAGTGGAGCACTTGTGGCCTAGCGGCTCCCGCGTACCGAGTGCGGTATGCGAGGTTAAGCAACGCCGGCCCAGGTCAGTTCTTGGGTGGGTGACCGCTTTGAGTGGTCATTAACTGAGCACGGCCGAGCTTTGGAAGGAACGTTGAGGCGTTGATTCCGGCTGCTGTTTATGATAGCATTCGTTAATTCAAGTTAGAGGTCTTCGGGCGGCATGAGAACTTCTATATAACAGTCGAATCACTTGACAAGGGGAGTCGAAGTTGCACCACGTCCGTAGGGAGTACCGACCGTTACCCTACACATGACCCCGTGGGTGGTGCTAAAAGTGCAGCAACAACTGGCAACCGTAATGTATTTTCGAAGATCTCACGGTTCGATGTAATTGCCATACGATAATTAATCCCATTAAGTGACGAAATGTTTGCGGCATAAGTAAGCTCACTATAAAGAATCAAAATACCACACACCTAGTCAGAAAGTCACTAAGTATTTTGAAACATTATTCCATTGTTTACCATTATATGTTGTATTGCTACTGTAAACATGCCATCAATTTTACAAATCGTTGAAATTTGACGTAAAGACTATTAGTATTGATTAATTATTCATCGTGATTAGTGTTTATCTTACAATTGACCGTTCAATCGGTTTAGCCGTCCAGCACCATTAGTAATGATCAAAACATTAATCTCCATCCAAAGTGTCATATAACTCGTTTTTCTGTTGTGACAGGCTAGTCCAGATACAAACTGAGGCAACACTGTTTCTGAGTATATTGCTATTTTCTAGAAGTAGTTGAAGGGACAAGTGTATTTCCTATGTAAGTGGGAATAGGACCATTTTGTGACTTGACGGTGTCGACCTGTCACGCAAGCTCTGGTACCGCCTAAATGCTACAGAATCTACAGGTGGAACCGGCTAGACTCAGCTCTTTGCGACTGGGGCGAAGTGGACCAAAACATATGGCACATTCGAGAGCCTCCCCCTTTATTCACAACTCAGCCACATGACCACCTTCCCTCTTGGGGATGGGTGCGCGTTGGCTCAAGAGGACAGAGAACCATGGTGCAATGGAATGCCATCACGCTTATATTTTTAACAGCCTGACTGGAGCAATACCTCCGTCCATCTTCCAGGACTTATATAACGCTTCTTGTAGGCATGTTCAGCAGGTGATCCCGGCTGCCCGGTGCAGTTAGAGACCTCTGGGCGGCTTGAGAACTTCTAACAGTCAGTGTACCCACCGTTACCCTACAGATGACCCCGGGGTGGTGCTAAAAGGTGAAACAAAACCTGGAAACAAAATTGTTATACGATAAAATAAATAAACAATGATTTCTTTAGAGCTACAATTATCCATAGTTTATGGTTCATGCTTTATCAAAATACCTGTTTCTTTTTCTTTTTTTTAATTTAAAAGATGCACTTTATTTAATCGTAAGAAACAAGATATAATATGCGACAACTAAAAAAAAACTTAAATAAAACTACTACTACAGTAAAAAACAAATAAAACTAATTACAAAAAAAAACACGCCATCTAAAAGTTACTTGTTTGTCACCGTTTGGGGTATCTAACCACAAAAGATATGTGTATAACATCGCAACTAATTTGCTTACGTAGCTGTTGAGTCATCATTTTCGGATTTTTAATTGTAATTTCACAATCGAATTACCTATAATGTGTGTCAAATAAATGAAATTGTGAAAAATGGCCTCGGTCATCATCAGGACACAATTGATTACAGCCTAACATCCGTTCATCAATTGTAGAGCGATAAACGTCGAGCCGGGTTTGGAAATGACAAATGTTTGCTAATGACTCTCGGCTGAAAACCGAATAATTTCGTGTATATTTTACGGACTGTTATGTCTGATGAAATAATAAATCTTACGTTATAATAGACATTGCCATTAGTAATATCGCAATATATTTCGTTAGAGTTTGGAGTCCAGATTGTCCTCTGTCGTAATGGATTTAATTAAATTTGTTCAGTCAGGATCACTGCCTTAATGCCTTTAAAATTACAGGTATTACAGAAAACATTTCTTCGTTTACGGAAGCTGAAATTCTTAATTGATGGATAGCTCCAATACTGAGTTGGAAATGAAATCGTGAATACAACATGAATATCGAGGCCGAAGTGTGTGTTCATGAATTTTGAATATAACAATCAAAGGCGTAAACTAATATTTACATTCCCAAAACGGCAAAAATATCTGTACGCTCTTACGCCCTTGTCATTAAAGTCATGTTCGCATATTTGGTCACTGTATTGCAATATTTCAATGTTGACTACGACTTTCGCATTTCTCGGTGCGGTATCAGTAAGCGGTCAACTGTCAGTAGAGTTTACAAAGTTTTTTTTGCATCCCCGCCTGCGATATATGGGAGTTCTATTGGTATAACTATTTGAGCAAAAAATTAGAGCAGGATGACGTATAAGGAATTTATTAAATGTTGTTCACGTTACTTGTATTGATCGACTGACTTTATATAAAAAGTAAATATGACAAGCCAAGGTTGTACTGTAGCCAGTACTAACATGCTACATTGCATGCAGGTCGTACCTACATATATCACATTATAAGTATTCAATAAGTTCTTCCTGAATGGAGCGGGATGCCCGAAAGCGGGGCGGTACAAATGCAGTACTGTGTATCGACCCGCCTCCGAGCAATATGTAATACTACGTAAATGTAGGTGATATTTTCAATAAACTGACAAATCTGGCCGACGTCATTATGATCTCTGTAAAATAGAAAATACCGCCAAATAATAACGACTTCATTATGATCTCTGTAAAATAGAAATAATAAATAGGTTTTTCCAAAAGATTGAGAGAGATTTAGTCAAAGTAGACAAAAGTAATGGTCTAGTAGCCGATTTGATGTTACTGTCAGAAAACGTGAATCTAAATATAAATAAATAAAAAATAGCTAACCACATCACATATTTCTGCCTAAAAAGCTCTTTAAACCATTTTGATATAATTTCTAAAAGAACTATTATCTAATCTATAGGTGCGCTTCAACGTATAAATATGAATAAATTATTCATATTGAGCTATTTAATTTTTGATTTGGGTCGAAATTATAACGTCCATAACTGTGGCTCTGTGAGCTGTAGATCTCGCGAGTGAGTTTTTTATCATTTCCAAAATCTGACATTATAAAAAAGGTCAATTATGAATATCGAACCTGCTAACAAAATTTCACAAGAAGCGGTTGAGAAATGCGACCTGTAGAGAGGACATCAAACCGAAATTCGGACGCAGCAACTTAAAAAATCTTTGAAATAAAAATTGTTTTTGAAAATTTGAAAAACTGACTCGACAAAAAAATAAATAAATACGGGACCTGCTCACAAACTTTCACGAGAATCGTATGCGAAATGCGACCTGTAGAGGAGAACAAACCGTTGAACAAATATATTTATTTTTATTTTCAAAAACTTATTCGACAAAAAAAATCTGTATGTTTATCCAACCTGCTCACAAAATTTCACGAGAATCGGTTGAGAAATGCGACCTGTAGAGGAGAACAAACCGAAATTCGCCCGCAGAAACTTACAAAATCATTGATAAAAAAATTGATTTACGAAATTTTCAAAAACCGTCTCGACAAAAAAAAATCTATATAACTATCGAACCTGCTCACGAAATTTCACGAAAATCGGTAGAGAATTGCGACCTGTACACGAGAACAAACGGAAATCCGGACATAGGAAAGCATTTTTGTCGAAGCTGAAGCAGAGACCTTCGTTTCACGCGGTCAAAAAGGCACAAACATTTCGAATAGGAGCCCTAATATGGAGCAGTTGCTATAACTATAACATAGCAATACAATGACACACGAAGTTTCGCCTTTAACGGTGGCATTAAAAGGGTGCTTAACGCCAGCGGATTGCGCTCTGTGAATAATGGAAAAGAAATAGCTGAAGGGGCACCATTTTTAACGTTGGCTGAATAGACTCGTAACTCCATAGTCATTCAGCGCAGTAATGTAAAATACGTGACGACGCGTTGTGCACGTTCAAAGGTCCAACCGCTTTAGGTACTTTCGCTCAAACCAAAACAGAGTGATTTGTTCGCCCGAGAGGTTCGGAAGGTCTCATTACGTGGCACTTTTACTCATAAATACAATGAAAGTATTTTTTATGCTTTTATCCGAACAATGAAATAACGGAAGTGGGGGAAGTCTTGCTGGACTCTTCTCACCTAGGCTAGATTTAGTGTACCACTCACACCTCAAACTCTGTTAAAGCCGTTCAGCCAACCTCGCTGGAGCGCATACTCTTATAGTATTCCAGTGTTTAAACCGCCCGCGTGGTCGTGTTGGAAGTTTCCCCTGCAAAATGTTTTTGCAGCAAATTTTGGCAAATTACCTAATCTTTTTTATACCACGTCGGTGGCAAACAAGCGTGCGGCCCACCCGATAGTAAGCGGTGACCGCAGCCTATGGACGCTTGCAACTCCAGGGGTGTCACATTCTCGTGGCCGAGCCTTTAAAAAATTTAACACTCCAAATCTTTTTTAGCTTAGCTCAGCACGAGACCAGTTTAACGCCTTCAACTGATGACCAGTATAGGCCACAGATCAAGGTGATCTGTGGTATAAGTACGTTCAGTCAAGAATGTTTGTAGTGTACTTTTGACCCTTCAAATAATGAGTCGGAAAAAATAGTAGAATTTGTTATTTTTTTACAATAAAAAGTTTATGTATTAATTATCTAAAACTGCCAACATCAAATTAACCCGTAAATACACATAACAAGACAACATTCCTATACTTTGCAAGACGTGTTCAACTTCCCAGTCCTCTACGAGAATGGAAGTCTTGGCCGAGATTGCCCGAATTGTTTGTTTGGTGGTAAGAACAAGATTGCATACCAAAGGACATGTGTTGCTATCGCACGCCCGGACTTAAAGGATGTTCTACAAATTAATTTATCCCGTACAATGGTTGCTTTGGCGATCGGCTGTGAATAAAAGCTTAACTGTGAAAAGCCGGCCAATTGCGAGTCGGAATCGCGCACGAAGGCGTCCATGCCGTTATCTATAAAAAACGGCAAAAAACTCACGTGTGTTGTATGAGAGCCCTCTTAAATATTTATTTTATACTGTTTTTAGTACTTGATCTTATAGAGAAAACGGAAATACATCATCATCTGTGAAAATTTCAACTTTCTAATTATCACGGTTCATGGGATACAGCCTGGTACTTCTAATGGTAAGCGGTTAACGTAAGCTATGGACGATTGCGATCCGAGAGACGTGATTACGTAACGTTTTTAAGCATGCGGATGTTTTAAGCGTGCATAAGATTAATAAAATGCCATTGTCTTTACTAAAAATTACAGGTAGATCGTCCTAGCGAAGTTTGACACATAAATAAACAAATGTATATTTAAATTATTGTTGTACTGAACGCGCAGTGCGTTCCACGTCCGCTGGGTGTAGCTGGACTTACGTAATCAACTAGGTGTGTTTAAATACGACTTACATGTGTGCTATCGACTCTGAAAATCTGTACACTCTTTTTTTCAAGAACCCCAATCCATCCATCCATTCGGTCCATCGGGAAAATCTTGACAGGAAGCTCATTCCACAACCGGAACGCTCATAGTACGAATTTCCTCTAAAATCACGTATGTAACTGTTAAGTGCAAAGGTGTGACAATGGACCACCCTCCCGATGGCGAGCAGTGCAGGAATGCAGTGGTAAAAGTCAACTGTATGATTTACGTCGAACAATTCTTCTGAGCATAAGCGCTATAACATACACAAAAAGCCGCAGTCACAAAGACTTGATACAATTATTTAGTGCCAAGATTTTCATAGCAGATTACATGGGGAGAAGCGTTTGTTGCTAAAAGTCGCTAAGAGTAGTAGAATAGCCATCTAGCAGACTTCTGGCACTCAGTAATTCTACTCTACAATTAATTTAGTTCGCAATGAAACTGCATTGTTATGTTATACATATGTGAGCAGAATGTAATATGATGATATTGCTAACGTTTCTCAAAGTAGCATTCAATGAGAGGTAGCTGGAATATTGAAAGTGAAGTCTTTTGTTGGAGTATAGATTCTCAAGGTGGCATCATGTGTAGAATTTGTGATAGCTATCATTTCAATGCCACGTAAATTGGTACTTATCAGATTTTATCGACGCCGTAAGTGTAATATAAGTCCATTGATTTTACGGAGAGCGCAATATCGTGATACATAATATTAACGGTTATTGTTTAATTTTAGCTGTGCTGTGTCTAAACAAAGTTTTTAGTACCGACAACAATATGAAAATAAACCATTATATGCAACTTTTTTATGCGGGTAACAAAATATTTTCTGCTTTATTTTAGGCTTCGTAAAAATTTTTAGGCTATTTTTCCGTCATATGTAAAGTTCGTTTTTAAAAAAGAATAGCATTCAATAATGTTTTTTATACCCATTCTATTAATTTTGATATTTAGGTGTTTTGAAGTTAGTAGTGCAATTTTTGGCTTACGATATCTCGGGGGGCTGATGACTATCACAAAAATTCCTTTCAAAGTACATTTTAGCCGGTTGTGCAATAAAATTCGTGGAATTAATCATTCGAAATTGGCTTATTATTAAATATATGTGTATTCGCTAACCGGCGTATGCTTTTCCATTAAACGCTGTTAATTCGGACTCAAATCCCAGATTCCAATAATCCCGAATACGATTCCTGAAATACGTATTATTGAATAAAAAATCACAGAAAAGTAATAAATCACACTCAGCAATAAAAACTCCCGTACGTAAATAAGGGGGATTCCGAACGTAAAAATATTATCGCGGATTTTGCAATCCACCAAATTTTATATCGATAACATAAGCTTTCTTCGATAACAAGCACATCTGCTAGTCATTCTGAGCACGTTTGGCTATAGAGCTATACAGAGAGACGCTCTCGTAGACAAGAAATTGCCCTCTTTATGGCTTCTTGGCGTAGATTTTATGTCTTCCACTTACGAACATTGACTTCCGAGCATCTCCCAGTATTCAAAACGTGACGTCGTACACTTTGAAAGTGTTTACACGGAATTGGCTGTCGTCAGATTGAGTTTGAGACTGTTTTTAGAATTTTTTGATAAAATAAAATACCTTTCGTAAACTTGATTAACGCAAACCACGTTTTATGTACGTTTTATTAACGCGGGGAACAAATTAAAACCACTTGTCTGTTACGTGTGACTGATTAAACGTCAAACTAATATTCTCGAGGATAACAGACTATATCTCGACCGAAAGGACAATGAAAAAAAAGTAAACTATTATTCTAGTCATCAGGTAGGCTACGTTCACACAGGAAATAACGCGAGTGAAAAACGCGCGAGTATACCGCACACTAAATGCTCTAAGATCGCCAGCATATACCCTGTTCCTAAACGCAGCCTTATGTGTTGATGATGCTATAACAAGCACTTTTAATGACTATAAGTTCAGTAGACATTTATTTGACAAAAGTTGTACAAATCTTATCTACAACGCTTTGTCAATTTCACTGACAATCGGCCTCGTCAAACAATGCATGCATTGCACAATGCACAGACCATAAATCTACAACAGGTTTCGTCAGCCTTATACTAAATTAAAATAAGCTAAATCACACCCCACTCCGATACTCACCCGGACCAAACGTGCCAAAGATACTGACAGCATTACCCCGCTGAATGGCCAGCGAGAATTGGACCAGGTAAGAACCAGAGCGAGGATCGCAGCCCCTATCTCTCAATCGCCGCACTATGTCCCTAATAAAATTCTTAGCCTCGCCACACCAAGGCCGTCTTTTAATGATACTTGTGACATCACCGATTTAGTGATATGTCGATGAAATTACAAGATTGGTCTAATGTTCACTTCATCTATGACTCAATGCTCATCGACTATCAAAATTTATCAGATCAACAACGACGTCACCGTCACTACTTATGCTTCGCATCGCATAAAATTACGCTTGTCATGTGTTACTTTATGATTGGGTCGCCATGTTAAGTACTCATATTGAAATACGTGTCAAGAAAACGATTGTGCATGAATATAAATACTAGCTTTCGTCTGCATAGAAATCGTTCATCGCGATAGAATGTAATTGGTATTTTTTTTATATTATGCGGTTACCTAGGCGTCGCTCTTCCGTACAAACTTCCAGCCCCTTAAAGGATGATTTCCGAGATAAAATCTATCCTATATCCTTCCCCGGCTCTCAAACTATCTTTATACCAAATTTCATATAAATCGGTCGGTTTAAGCGTGAAGAGGTTACATACAGTACTAGTTAGCTACATACAGTTATTAAACCCAAACCATACACAATCATAACACGCCTACATAAACCTCTGACATTGTGCCTACGCATAAAGGGGCTCATGTTAAAAGTATAAATAGCAAAGAAATATGAAGGTACTAAAATATTATTTACTAAATTCTACCTCTGAGATAAATATGAATACATTTCATCAGGGGTTGTATTCTTATCCCAAGAATGTTCTACAGAAATTGAATTAGCCAGGAATCTCCTAAACATGACGTTATTGTATCGGAAAATTCTTTTTTTGCCGTTGAAAGGGTAGCAATTCCTCGTAATTGGTGAAATGGTTTTAACAATCAGCTAGTTACATTACTTAGAGTAATGGAGCACACGCAGAGAACTTTAGTAGAATTCCCAAATTATGTAAATACCATGTTATACTAGAGTTACTAATGAATACTAATTAAGGTTGAGGCTAAAATTTGTTTAAAAAATCTTTTATAATAACAACTATAATACATATATGTTACATGTGTCGAGTGTCACTTAAATAATATTGTAGTGCCAGTGGAGAAGATTTTTTCATCGATCTTTACGAATGAATATATAGCAAGTCGCATCCCAGTAAATGTAAATACTCAGCGCCTGTCAAATTTCTATTTTTTAAATATATTTTTTATGATATATTATTTTATATATATTGTATTATTTAACGTAATAAAGTTCCTCTCTCTCATTTTCCCCATTAACTCTCACATGCATATTCCACACACACTATATCTAGTTTGTCTAGACCAGGTCATTGACTTAATTCTTTGTTTTATCCGGCATTTTCAGTTTAAATTCGTCACCAGTCAGCAAGCAGGGATGTATTATGTACCTTGCCGACAGTGGAGCCAACTACACTACACCGACACGACGAATTCCACGAGTCGTGGTTTCGGCTTACTGCATACCAACTAGACTAGCGAAGATAAATCGACTAATTTATTCGACAACCTTGGAGGTATTGTAATGAATTACACTGTTAAAACCAACCTTAGTTCTTAAATTAAACTCTAAAAGCTATTAGGAGAATCATCTACGATCATAACAATTTTAACAGAAGAAATCTCTCATAAACGGCTCACTGCATACCATTTAGACTAGTGAAGATAAATCGACTAATTTATTCACCAACCTTGTCTTGCAATTAATTTGTCTGATAAATCCAACGGTGGTTCTTAAAGTAAATGAAAGCTGATAGCAGAAGCATCTTTGCGATCGTAATAAAACACATTCAGGCGTTCATAAAATAATTGCCACTAGTGTATATTTTAGAGCGCTTAGATTGTGTCAGATATTTTAATCTCTTTGTATAATAATACTTAGAAGGATAGCTGCGTCACTTTTTGAACGAGCGCAGCATTAGAACGTGTTAGGACATATCAACTGTCGTCATCGCTTGTTTGAAAAGCTACGCTATCACCCAGTCGCTGTGTGTCCCGCAAGGTTTAATACATTTACAATTTGTTACATTCGGGTCATACTTAGTTGAAAAAACAAAAGTCTTCCCTCCTGTGGTCAATAGTTAACGGCTCATGTGCATGTTAGCTACGTTTTTATTACAGGGATTTATAGAAACGGAGACACTGTTTATGCGGGTTAATGGTCCAATCCAAAATTAAGCTTTGTAGCCAGTTAACTTTTGATATGTCCACAGAAAAGACGCGAACCTAAATCCGTGTATGACGACCCATTCACCACCTATACAACACCAAACTGGGGCAGACAGGCTCTGCGGTTTTCAAATTTTCGTGTCAATCGTCACGCCACCTGTCAGCACTTCGAAATGATCCGATTGCATGCAATTGAATACAAAATAGGAAAAATACTCAAGTGGGTAGATCTAAAAATCTCTAAGAGACAGTACAATAAAATACAAATACTCTTTACTGCACACCTCAATAAAAATACAAAGCAGGTCAGAAACGTAACATAGCGAGATATAAGCAGAGGTAGATAACAAGTGGTTTTATCGCTAAAGAGCGATCTCTTCCAGACAACCTTTGGGTAGCGGTAAACAGTCATATATTCAGTGGGTGGTGCAAAAATAAATAATGAATAAATATTAAAATAGAGCTTGCATGTTCTTTAGTGGAATAGCAAAGAAAATGATTTAATACTAGAAATTAATGGGATTCCGCAAAGTGACGCCTGGTGCCATCAATCCGTTAAACGCTCTCCACGTGACAAGTAAAAATAATAAATCAAGTATTATTTTGAGTTCAATGCCGCTATAATAACATGAATAAATGCGAATCTCCCTTTAAATCCGTCAGAGCCAACACGCTATGGACAGCCTGCATGTGAGGGCTACAAAAAGAGGCTTTACTCCGTGTTCCGACATAACTCGGGCCCGGTTGAACCGTTTACAGCTTCGTTAAAAAGCGGTTTTCAGATAAGTTGCAGATTGCAAAACGTTACTAGCTGTGAAATGAAATGAAATGATTTGTTCTTCTATTTAGGCATATTACATGAACTTATGAATGTCAATAAACTACCACCGGTTCATAAAATAAACCTCTGCCTCGAGAAGAACCGGTGTAAAAAACTCGGCGAGGTGTTCTTGTGGCCTATTTGCAGAATAAATGTTTGAGTTTGAGTAATTTTTTCAGAACAATATACAATGTATATAAAATAGCAGTATCATAATACTACAGAATTACAATGCTATACGTACAATAGATTTTTTTTATATTTAAGACAAAATATTTCTGTGTTAGATTACTTGTGCGGGACGCTATCACGGCTAAACAAGTAAACATCCCTATTCGTGATGTAATCGTTTATCTTTTATGCTTTTGAAAAAAGTGTTTGTTCCACGACATATTTAAATTTAGAATTCGTAAGTTCAGTAATGTTTTTCTTGGAATTTTATTGTAGTTAGAATTGTATACGAATTCCCAAGTACGACGTTTTCGCGTTTTCTTATATTATAAATCATTTACAATTTTAAATATAAATCAAACAAGGAATAGGAATGGGCCTAGAATAGATCCCTGAGGTACTCCCATCTCTACCACTGTATCTGATGAAATAGCTCCATTTACCGCTACCCTTTGATTTCTTTGTGTTAGGTATGACTTAATAAGATCTAATGCATGTCCTCTAATACCATAAAATTTCAGCTTATAAATTAAAGTACCATGGTACTTGTTGCTGAAATCGAAATACTGACATTCATCACTATCCTATTAGTTATTTCGGTTATATCCTAAAGGAAAAAGGGGTCCACTTTGGCACCTAATCATAAGATTTAGCGTAAGCACCAGTTTTATGAAAGCGATTAACTTTCGAATCCAACTTGTTGGGATCAGACCAAATAGGGTTACTAACTAACCTACGCGGTTCTTAATCATGAATGATCGTTTTGTCAGTGCTCCATATTATCAAACTAAATGAAAAAATGTGAATAGGCTCACAATCGGAAAATACGACTGCCTGTAATTTAACATTATTTAAATAGAAGTAAAATAAAAACCCACTTTATTTTCCATTCCATTTGAACAGTCTAATGGCACCCATTTAACGGTACAAAGGGTTCGCACTCAGTCACCGTTTGCCTAACGTATATACAATTAATAAAAAACCCTCAAAACCAATGGAAATAAGTACAGTCAGCATCATAAACATGTATACACTGTTCGACTTAATCCCTGAGCAATAAAACTTATTCATAAAACCTAACTAAAATTTGTTTTGTCCCTTTCTCACAAACTTAAATGTCAAAGTGAGAGATAAGTACAATCGAATTTTAGGGGCTATAATGTACTAAAGTCCTATAATATACTGTTACACACTGTTCAATTACGCTCTTTTTAGAGTTCCGTACTGTAACGACCCTGACTGGGCAAGCCCCCTCCAATCTTTTTTAAACACTGTACGGAGTGTGAAGACAAATGTCAAAATGACCTAAACTATTAAAACTGATAGGAGGACTCAGCCAAGTATATCCGATCATATTGCGCCAGCACTCATAGAAGTAAAGAGACGAAATAACCCTTATTGTAGTTCTTAGTTGAAGATTCGGTCACTCCCTTGAGAAGTACCGATGAATAAGAATAAGTATGTCTGACCCGTTTTGTGGTCAGATAGATCCACAGTTGTTAACTAAAGACTTCCGTGCTTCCTTGAAAGACTGGAAGGTACAATCATGAGTTTTGGAATGCAGTGATCAGATAACCCTTAGGAGCACTCGGGCATAAAATAGGTTTAAAAAGAGACAACCATACGAGTATGGTTCTACCCAGCAAATGAGTCTACTAGCGCTTCGAAAACCGCGCCGCGAGATGAGGAGAAATGCCGCAAGGCCTCATCTTCGGAGGCGGGTGAAATCCTGGCGACTTCTCGCTAGAACGTGACCCTGTTGAAACAAACCTACTAAATCACCTACATTAGGAAGATCATTCTTCCATACCTATAATAAGTAACTAGGGCTAGCAGAAGGTTTGCCTTATTTGGCCTACCACTAGACTTCCTACTACAACATAATACAGAAGTGAATCTCAGTAATCAACTTAGCTTCGAAACTTCGACGAAACTTGGCCAATAGATTCGATTCAGTACTTTTGGCATCCATATAATATATCATTTCGAGAGGATGTCTTCTGCCGAAATAATCCACAATACTCATTAATTTAACTAATCTCTAGTCTGCCACAGTGAATCATCAATAATCTATCTATCCCACCGACTGCTTCCTTCTTCCCCCTTTTTCATTCCAATCCATTATCACATTTAAAATTTTTGGATTCTATCGACAATGACGATAATATTAGTTACTTTTAGAATCATAGACAAACAAGATAATTTAAGAGGCCTACAGACGATTACTCTTCGTCCCTGAATTATGACTTCAGATTGTCAAACAGTGTAATACACTAATCACATGCGAGAATGAGAGACCCGCTATTGCGAGCGGTGTATGCATTAGACCAGTGGTAGGTAGGGATGGCATCGAGCACATTTCATCATCACTACTTCGTAACTAGATGTTCACACTGACGCAGGGAAATAAGTAATAAAACGTCACTAATAGGGTTGATTACACTGTATTGGTTATTTCAAAGTAAGCACTGGATCGGTTACAACTTTAAATAGACACTTATCGTTTAAAAGTCGAACAAACAGTGATTATGAACCAAGCTAACTGATCACGAATTATAAACCTTCAGGATAAGCCTTCAGGCGGTTTCAGTACAGTCAGAAACGCGGAGAATTCTCCGTTTTCGTCCATGCGCCACAAAGTCAGAAAGAATAAACCTCCTTCAGACAAGGGGCCAGAGCCTTTTATACTGTTAACGTGACTTCTAGTTAATTTAGAAAAGGGTAGTTGTCAATGCATGTTTTAGCAAGTACCCGCACGGACCAAACGCTGACCACTCCCAAGCTATCAGCGTTTGGCGTTTCCAACATTAAACTACGTTTTCTTAAATCTAGATCTCGTAGCGTTGATCTGCTAAATAGGCTGCTATGCAATGTATCTCCAACATATATATGAATGGACAGGACATTCCGTTACAGTACCCAAAGGACCCAAATGGAACTCTATTGCTGTCACTCACACGACGTTTTCAAGCCAAACGGTTAGTCTTCAAATTTTCACAGTTTAAGCATCCTGTTAACCCAAAGCCATACAAATTGTAAAAACTTATTTTTTAAATGTTTTAAAGGGGGCTCTCATACAGCTAAAGGGGGCGCAAAAAATGTTTTTTGACATACCCCATCGAGTGGAGTATCGTTGTTTAGTGCCCATTGAGTAGATAAACAAGATATATATTTTTTAATAAATATTGGAAAACAAAGGAATCAGGAGCCACCAAATTCAGTTCTTTTTTTACAAAATTTTGTTCCGAAGAATTTTTTAACTTTCGAATGGCCTATAAACTTGAAATTTATATTTTAATAACAAATACTAATATATGGCTAAATCTTTTTTTTTCTTATTTTTCCTTTTACAGCCAACTTAATTTTGTGGCTGTTTCAGAACCCTAAATGTACGGAGTCCGACACGCACTTGGCCGGTTTTTTCACACGGCTGAGCCCAGAGCAACCTAAGGAACTATCGTGCCAAGTGACGCCTGAGGTAAAAGTGCAAGGTACCTCTTGAAAAGCTGCCATTAAATACCCCTCTACTATGGTACCTGCCTGGATGTAATATTTCACCACTTCTTCACATTTCTCACATTTTCTTAAAAGCAACCTTGGCCTATAAGTTACGCCACCAGCCCTTTGTAATCTTTATTAACGAAGAGGTCACCCTTAGATTCATTTCAGGGGCTTTTAATCCAGGGCTATTTACTGGAATACTTTTCTTTGCTTCCGGCGAAGGAATGGGCTTTATACGATAAATTGCTTACTAATCCCTAACCTAGTTCTGCGAAGACTTTCTATAGGTAAAAAAGTTATTTCGCACACATTGAATCTTATTTAGAAAGTGCTTAACGCTGTTATTCTGGCGAATTGCTTTTTACAAAGAACCTCGAATTTTAATGTGGCGTATGCTAATAGGATTTATATATTTTTTGTGATACGAGTTTTTCTTCTGACCTTAATGTTTTTTTATGAGATTACTTAGCGTTTTCGATATTTCTATCTAGTGTTTGAGACGTGGTGTTGGCGTTGACTTCTGTGGATATCTCGTACCGCGAAATGCAAACAAAACAATCCATCCTGGACTATGTCATAGTATATGGTCACAAGCATAATGCTGCTCACATGAACAGCACGTGTTTAGCCGCGTACTTTACACCGTTCAACGACACGCTCTTTATTACAAAGTTGCTTTTGCCCGCGACTTCGTCCGCGTAAACTTCCACTCCCTATTTGATCCCTTCGAGGGTGATTATCGAGATGAAAGTACTCTATATGTTAATCCAGGCTATAAACTTGCTGTATACCAAGTTTCATCATAATCCGTTCAGCTGTTTTTGCGTGATCGAGTAACAAACATCTAAACATTAGTAGGATGAAGATATCGCCATTCACCAATACAATGATACTAGTACCTACATTTCACGAACCAAAATGTATGCCCCTGCATCCTTTCTGAACCTTCGCCACAACCTTATAGATACCTATAGTTAAAGAGTCCATCTTTATCGCGCTGCCGGAGAATGCTGGACGCTTTTAATGATTGAAATCCATTAGAACCCCGAGCGGACGTGCCTCGGCCACATCTTTAAAATTTTCATGCCACATACGAGCTGGCGGATAAAAACTGACAAATGTCTACGTGCCGAGGATAGAGAAGCGACTCGCGTGGACCATTATTTATGACTGAATCGTTTTTGCAATAGCCTGCCCATATTCACAAAGCATTTTATATCCGTTTTCGAGCTCGTCCGCATCTTTTTTTTCATACAATGACGGTGGCAAGTAAGCGTATGGTCCACCTGATGTTAATGAAATGAAATGAAATATATTATTAATTAACAATTGTTACAATTTTTGTTTCAGGGTAATTTTTGATCTCAGGTTAATACCTCACGGACGTTATATACGGATGGCTGCTGGTGGGCAACTAGGTAGAAAATCAGATGTATACATATGTACAGATTTCCTCCTACTAGTATACCTACTATACCTACCTACAGACTTACATAAATCATCATCATCATCATACTAGCGTTATCCCGGGGTCCGCTACCCAATCTCAAGAGTTGGCACTAGTTTTTACGGAAGCGACTGCCATCAGACCTTCCAAACCCTAGGGAAACCAGACCTTATTGGAATTAGGCTTGTCAAGTGAGTGGGAAACTTGACTGTTAGAAATCCTCGAGCCGCCCGAAGGCCTCTAACTTGGCTTAACGACTGTTATCATAGACAGCAGCCGGGATCAACGGCTTAACGTGCCTTCCAAAGCACGGGAGCGCTCAGTTAATAACCACTCAAAGCGGTCACCCATCCAATAACTGACCTGGGCCGACGTCGCTTAACCTCGCATACAGCACGCGGTACGGGGGCGCCGCTGGGCCAACAGACTTACATAAATATCAATATAAAATATTCTTAAAAACTAGAACACATTATTTAGGTGACGAAACAGCCGTGGCTACATTGCGTCGTCAAGACCGGTGTAGGATTAGGTTTTTCAAATTCAAATTCAAATTCAAATATTTATTTGCTTTGAACACATTTACATGCATGCAAATACAATTTTACTTAATTGTTAACAGTAAGTTTAAATTTCAATTCCATTCAAAATACAATTATAAATAATTACAATGAAAATTACTTAAAATTTATAACAATAATACAAAATAATACCTATACCTAAAATTAAATAATGTGTTAATTGAAATAATTTGCATAATATTCTTCAATAGAATAGAACGGTCTACTTAAAAAATAATCTTTCACATTTTTGTCAAATAATTTTATATCATCATAATCCTTTAAATCTTTGGTCAACTTATTGTATACTCTAATTGCATTATTACCTAAACTGTTGTTAAAATGTGCATAACTGGAAGCGTTTAATGTCAATTTGTCATTATTCCTTAAATTATAGTTCTGGCTTTGTCCGACTGTGCAGTATAAATTCTTATTTCGATGGATATAGATACATATTCGATAGAGATATAATGAAACTACGGTCAAAATTTTATTTTCAATAAACATATGTCTATGTGTCTCAGGTATTCTAGAGCAACCTTCGATGATCCTAAGAGCTTTTTTTTGTTTTAACAGTATAGAATTTATATTGACTCCGTTTCCCCAGACCTCTATACAGTAACGGATAATGCTCTCGAAATAAGAATAATATACATTTTTTAATATTCCCTTGTCTGAACTATTTGACAAACTTTTTAATGCAAAGCATGCACTAGCCAGTCTCTTATTAACTTTATCAATTTGCAAGCTTCATTTATCAGATTGAAGGACACTTCTAGGTATTAAGAGCTTTGAACGTCCACCATCTCGATATGTTGATGGCGTATGTGCAATCGCGAGTCACTCTTTGATAATTCTAGTTAAGGACCGAATGGTGTACTCGAAGAGAGGCCTCTAATTGATGCGCTATACAGGGCGTCCCACGGCTATGCCACATGAAGGGAAAGTACCTTGAATATTGTAGATGGAACATTTTACTGAAAGAAGACATTATTTGAATTTTAAAAACGATTTAAACTGCATTCACAGATATTTAAATAATGTTGTGGTTGAACCGGGAATCGAACCCTTTACACGTGATCAAAATTGATTAATTTTGTATTAAAAATGTTAAAATTCATGGTCTTCCTTTTATTTCTGATACGATGTTATTTAGCAAAAAATAATCCATATGATGAAGCCTTTCGATTGGTATGATAAAGCTACAGGGTAATTATTTTTCTTGTGTAACGGGTTCGATTCCCGGTTCACGGTTTAATTATTATTTAAATATCTGTAAATGCAGTTTAAATTGTTTTTAAAATTAAAATAAAGTCTTCTTTCTGTAAAATGTTTCATCTACAATATTCAAGGTAGGTACTTTCCCTCCATGTGGCATAGCCGTGGGACACCCTGTATATTCACTTCAGGCTGTATAAAAATGACGCTCATATATGTGGCCATAGCGCGACGAGAACCACCACTGCGCCACTACGCTTATCGATAAACGAAGCCATAGAGATACCGCAACCAACGCTAACTTCGACTATTTTTTTCTTAATCCAACAACCATAAATATTGATGTTTCTATAAAAACTTCCGTCCCGCCGCAGTGGAAGTGATAGACATAAAGATAAAGAAACAGTAAATCGGGCTCATTTATTAGGAAAATGTCGCTAAGTGGTCATTGTTTGAGGAACGTTCTGGAAAAGATCCAGAATCTTGAACAACTCGAACGAAATGCAATTTTTCGTTCATAAATGAATATTCAATCTAATTACATATTAACGAGCGTTGCGAAAAATCAAAACGTAACGTGTAGCGTGGTGACATTTTATTTGAACGTTGCAAAACAACTTATATATCCCCTTCAAATTATTTACATTTCATTGTTATTACTTACCTGTTGACCCGTCGTCTACCGGTCCCTGGGATCCCCGGGATTATAACAAAATAATGCTATTGATTATTTTTATCGCCGGGACACGACAGCTAGTTACAAAAATGTAGCCAGTTAAAATAACAAAAACGGTTTATTATATACACAACAATCCTAGTAGAAGGTGTTATAAATAGCAGTCGAAATGCAGCAATCCCCAATCGATAGGGCTACCATAGAAAGAAACTTGATAGGTTGATACCGGTGGTATTGATGTTTGTTTGTTGAATAGGCACGTGTATTGTCAATGAACATAACAGAGGTTACTAAGAAAAACCTTTGCTGTTAATGTAATTGATTCGCAAGTTTTTTTGGCGACCGCTTTAGCCTAGTTGGTAGTGGCGCTGCCTTCGAAGCTGGAGGTCCCGGGTTCGAATCCCGGTCAGGGCATGTATTTGTGTGATGAACACGAATATTTGTTCCTGAGTCTTGGATGTTTTCTATGTATTTAACTATATAAGTATGTATATCGTCACTTGGTACCCATAGTACAAGCTTTGCTTAGTTTGGGACTAGGTTGATTTGTGTAAGATTGTCCAAAAAATATTTATTTATTTAAAAAAAAAGTTATTCTTGGAGTGCCCAGCTAGAAATAGGTAGCTTCAAATATTTTTAAGCTACAACTCCATGTAAAAACTTACGCATTGTAAAATTAAAACTTTACTTGTCATATATAGATAGGTACCTAAAACTGCATCATTGAATCGAGTATGTCGTTGAAAGCTGATCGCAATCTGTCTAGTGTGATCCCTTGAGAGCCTCCATGCCTCCATTAAGTGTACCAAATTCGGTTTGAAGATATTGTTCTATGGTAAGAATAAATTATAAACATTTCATTTTGCACGTCAGTGGTTTATGAGCTTCTAGGTTTAAATATCTTTTTTCTCTCTTAGATTACGAGTGCTCTTATTTCACGGCATTTGTTTCAATATTAGTTTTTACTAGTGTTAGTGTGTACTAAATAAAAAATGTGCCCACGATATAGCAGTTTTGCTGGATATGTTTTGTGAAAAATACTAATGTTAACGTCAAACTTTTGCCACCAAGTGTAATTATGATAGGAAGTAAAATTGTCGCATGACATGACATCACTGCCGTGTTATCAAAAACTCGGCTTTAAAATTTAATAGAGTAGCTCTCTTGATATTTGTGTGCAAATCGTTTTAATGAACGATATATTCAATAAGTTCTTAAAACTACCACTAGTTATCTAAAGACCTCTCAAAGTTCCCAATAAAATATTTGTATGATGTCTTTGAACATTTTTACTGGCGCAATGATGGAACAAGCTTATTTGAATATCCACTTTTCTTACAAGAGCTGTTACTGAATACACAACAATAAACTTTACTTACCTACGGTTGTAAAAAGAAAATAGAAACGTGTGAGGAGTTGCAAGGAACTTGTAAGAACTCAGCGTGTATGAAAACCCGTTCTACCGTAATCCGCCATTTTCATTTATACTGTAATGTTTGCATCATCGCAAATTATTCGAATGTCTTTGTTTTCAGGTATCCTTTGTTTGTTTGAACTTTGAATTCGAGTATGGAGACACATAATATTTTATGAATTAAGTCAATGGAAGTGTGTTAGTCATTAAAGTGTGTATGCTTTGTTATGAAAAATATAAAAACAAATGCTGAATAAAGCTGTCATGGGTGTTAACGGAACTTATTTCAAAGGCGTAGGTATTGTTCCCAAATAAAACACTAAATTATTTATACAGGATCATTCCATTAAAATAATTTTAGCAGACCAATATGTAGTCATTGTATTCACATAATTGCCAAGCAACCAGCATGAAACCATGTTAAAAAGTCTTATTGTTAGACTTTCTTTTTTCGCTAACAATCTTGTAACTGCTAATTTGAGTTGCTGATATGAGGCTATAAAGTTCAATTTTGCACCATCTCAGTCGTTAAAAAGTCTGTCCATAAAACGGATCAAATACGGCCCAATTGCCGACAGATTTACGGATCCGCGGAGTGGGGCGAATAGCTACGCGGGCCTTCGCAGCCGGACAAAATCCTTTTGCAAGTTTATCGCGTGTAAAATGGACTCCCGCCGATGGTTTGCCTGCGGATTAAGTGAGGTTAAGAAGTCGCGTTATTTTGAGCCCGTGGCCTACAATGGAAATGTGGCAAAAATTTACGGCCCCAAAGCCGAGCTGAAATGAGATTTCCCAACTTCAGTTTACAATTGTTTGAAATATGGAAACGTTCGTTAGTTAATTTGGGAGTTTGAACAAATAAACGGTCTTGAAGAGTTTGCTTACTTAAAGTTTAACACAAAGTGTACACATACATGGGTGCATGTAATATTCCTAAATTGAAGAATAAATTACTTTGAATTTTGACTTTGAGTTTACACATCGCTTTATACACGGCTTACTACGTATAAATTGATTGTCTAGTGTATTTTTTGTCTAAATAAAAACTATATCAGAATTGCCTTTTCTCCAGACCATACTTGTATCGTGTTCGCTATATCCTTGTTAGTTTGTATTCCATTGACGCACAGGGCTCATCTTTTTCAAGTAGATTTTGGCTCTTAGGAGGAAATGTTTTCGTTTGCGCTTGGGGAGTGCGTGTGTGTGCCGTGGCAGCAATGTGTTGTCTTGATAAGAAAGTGTTATTGCTATGGCTGACGGCTCTCCCTGGGGTCTTCGTGCGTAACAACATGGAGGGTAGCGTTTTTCTTGACTCGCTTTTAATCTCTGGGTGAGTTTATTGCGAATGGGAATGGCATGGCTTTGTGAGCGGTTTCTGTAAATAATGTGAGTCTAATTGTATTGCAAGCTGTGTACGTATATATACAGTAACAAAGAAAGTTGGAAGGTGAAAGTCATTGTGAGATTACCTTATATTAGCAGTATTGAAGCAAATAAAATTAATAATAAGGGACATATATTAGGGGACAATCTTACACAAATGAAACTAGGCCCACAGTAAACTCAATGAGGGCTGGACGAGGATATATTTAATAGATCATCATCATCATCATCATTCAACCGGAAGACATCCACTGCCTGATATAGGCCTCCCCCAAGGAGCGCCACAGCACACGGTCGCGAGCCACCCGCATCCAGCGACTCTCCGCTGCCTTGACCAAGTCATCAGTCCACCTAGTGGGAGGCCGTCCAAGGCTTCGTTTTCCCGTGCGAGGCCGTCACTCGAGAACCTTTCTTCCCCAACGGTTATCGGTTCTACGAGCAATGTGGCCCGCCCACTGCCATTTCAACTTGCAGATTCTATGAGCTATGTCAGTAACCCTCGTTCTTCTGCGCATCTCCGAGTTTCGGATCATGTCCCGCAGAGAAACTCCAAGCATAGCTCTCTCCATCGCACGCTGAGCAACTCTGAGCTTATTTAAGAGGCCCACATTCAGCGACTACGTTAATAGATATAAATACTTAAAATACATGGAAAATATTTAAAACTCAGAAACAAATATTCATGTTCATCACTCGAATATATGCCTTACCGGAATTCGAACCCTAGACCGTCAGCTTCGTAGACAAAGTCACTGCCCACTAAAGAAAGAAAAGAAAGAAAAAAATATATATTTGCATACACACACAATTCACTAGGCTAAACCGGTCGTCAATTACGAGATAATCAGCATTTTTGTAAAATGTAGGGATCATACGTATGTTTGAATGCAGAAATAAGTTAGTTGAGGTAAGGTACATTTAAAAGAGGTAGGGCACAGGGGAATATCAACTCGCTCATAATGGGAGCAGCCCAACTGGGTAAGCATCTCCCAACCGAAGACCGCAGCCATAATAACACCACTTCTTCTCTTTAGGTATGTGCTGATGGTGAGTTAAGGTCGGCAGAGCTGTCGAGGATGCGCTATGTTGAGAGTTAGCATGTATCTATAGTTGTCAAAACAACGAATCCTCAAGTTGGCAACGTGCTTGTGATTCCATAGGTTACAGTTACTGCTTACCATCAAACAGACCGTAAGCTTGTTTGCCACCGTAGTTGGACAAAAAAAATTTTAGCACAATCAACAAGAACGAATTCTGTGTAAATAAATAGCTTCATCGCATTCAGAAAATACCAGTTCCTAGCCAAGGGGAGACGTTTAGTTTTGTAATCTCCACAGGCGGTAATAAAGAAAGCCTCATATCGCATTTAATTCTTAAACTTGCGATCTAAGACACTTTTTAACCCTAGGTAAGTAATATTACTGTATCCGACGGCAAGCCTGTTGATTTTATATAAATGCTGTGCACACCAAACTATAAACCAACCTTCCATAAAATATGGAAATAAAAAGGGTCTCTTTGCGGTACCGATTTTGAGATTTCCCGCGCTGGGCCCGACGTAAATCAGCTTGAATAAGCGACTCTTTAAGGATTTGGTCCGATAGAAAGTGCACTTTACTGAATTGCTTTAAAAATATTTCTTGAGACTTTTATTCAGTCATCTGTTAATTTGGAGGGCAGAACACTTTTGAACGGCTGATAATGACTATAAAATGCAGCAGATTTTAAAGATATTTTATGCTCTATTCCTCCCTATCTATTCTATTTGTCCCGTCTGCTGTCAACACAGTGAATCCTCAATTTTTATAAAGGGTCGGCAACGCGCACGTGACTCCTTTGGAGTTGCGGGCGTCTATGGGCTGCGGTGGTCCGTACGCTTGTTTGCCACCGGCGTTATATTAAAAAAAATCCTACATCCTCGTATGTTTAAAGCATGGAATACTTTTTTCACTCATATTAGCACGAAGCTTAATCTGTATCAATTGAGTGGAATTACCTCTCGTATCTCTCTTAAGCTCGTCGCATAATTAACACTTTCCCTGCCTGGCTTTTCGTAGCGCTACGGAATTTCCTCTACATACGGGGAAACGCATGGTATCGGCTATGCGTCTACGAACAGCGCACTCACGGCGGGTTCCTTACAATGAATATGTTAATAATGTTATGAAGGAAACGAAGGTTTCTCGCCTTTAAAGAATTTACTTAATCTTCTGATCTAAGCCTCACTTTAACAATATTTGTAATAATAGTCATTTGTACGAAACATATCAAGGCATAGTGGACATGGACCGAATGTAGTTGTATAAACGATAATAATAATAAATCATTTATTTCAGGCAACAAGGGCCATAGATAAATACCTTATAGCTACTATATGTACATACAATTTTATACTCAAAACCAAAACATAGTTGTATAAAAATCGATTAACTTAATAATTACTAGCGACCCGCCCTAGCTTCGCACGGGTGCACTATTTAATGGATGTTATTATACATATAAACCTTCCTCTTCATTCACTCTATCTATTAAAAAAACCGCATCAAAATCCGTTGCGTAGTTTTAAAGATTTGACATAGGGATTTAGGGACAGAGAAAGTGACTTTGTTTTATACTATGTAGTGATTAACGTTTTTGAGCATACGTAAGATTCTCAATGTCATACTGATAGTTATATCTTCCTAGCGTGAGTTTGACACGTTACCTGATCAACTAGCTGGGGCCTATTGCATAGGATTTGTAACGTATAATATGAGTGAAAATTTCTATTGAACCCGTTTCATTAGAAAGAGATTTCTGCCGCAGAATAAGTAATCCCACAAAGGGTTACGGTTGTCTAACTGGCTCAATTGTCGGAGGGTGCCGCCTCTGCCTAGTATACTCGAGGGCAGCAACCTTGTGCGGCCTGAGCTCCTCGCTTCGATGCAGGCATATGCCGAGACGCCAGTGGTAGCATGCGCAAACGAATCCCGCAGCATCTCACTCATTTAGTTTTAATCAGTAATTTTAATATTGTCATATGACGCTAACCTAATGCCTCCATTCTCATTTCACGAAATCGCGTAATCTGTCACTGTTTTAGTGGTTGTCCGCTGGCGCTAGTTGTGACTTGTGACAGACCACAGATATTTGAAGATTGTTTAAGGTCGCGTTCATGTTTATCTGTTCTTGTCTGTTTAAATTGTAAATTATGACATTTATTTAAGTGTTATGTTGTTTGTGACTTTAGTGTTTTTTGTCTTTCGTGGCTTCTCGTGGTCCCAAAGGAAGACCAGCGCTAGCCAATGGCTAGCACTATGCTGATTTGGGGCCATTTCGTGGCTATTTTCTGTATTTTGGTGTTATGTTAATTTGTACTGTGTCTGTGCCACGAATAAATGTTTTTTCTTTCTTTCTTTCTTTTCTTTCTTTCTCACAAAGGTGATGACGGGAAGTCGCTGGTTTTAGTGGGTAACCTGACAACGTACAGGAGCCCCACATCACCGTGCCTAATACCGCCAGGACAGCCGGGATGCATAAATCCTTTTTCAGCGTAAAAAACCGATCAAGTGCGAATCCGACTCGCGCGCCGAGGGTTCCGTACACAGATATGTACCGGTTCCAACCCTATTAATTCAGGAAAATCTCAACAACATGGTGTAGATATTGAACGCCATGGGTACAGCGCCATCTATCGGCGAGTTTTGTTACAAATTTGAGCGACTCAATAACTTAGTATGTATGGTGGTTTTTCATGGATAATTCTTTATCATGTGACCTGATTAAAAAAAAAATCTGTATTTGAAAGAATGTACTTTCGGAATAATCGCATAGGAATTTATAAAACAAAAATACATGTAAAGGTGATTAAATTACAAACTTAATATAGACATGCGTTTGATGATAAAAAAAAGAAAACTAGATAGAGCTATAGTTATATTTTTCCTGTAAAATATACGTTGATATCAATGTTATGGAATAATTTCATATTTTTTCCTTGGTAAACTTCGGTGATAGGGGGGAATGGTTTTTTTTTTTACATTTTCAATCATAAATCGAAAATAACAAATGCAAAAATTTTTTTTGTCAGAATGTGCACTTGACATATTGACTAGACTTTCAAATTTTGAACCACCTGTTATCTGTCATTTTTCACAGCAAGATAAAGAAATATTAAAAAGAAACATGTACTATGCATCTAGGTTAACCTTCTTTATAACTGTTTCTTCAGCATAAGTAGTTCTTGAGATATTAAGCGATGTGACTGACAGACAGACAAATGTAACCATAAAGGCTTTTTTTACCATTTTGGTACGGAATCCTAAAAAGGGGCTACGTTTGTGCAACCGGACGCCATTTAATCTTAATAATAAATCATCTTAATGTAAACTCACAGAGATGGGTTGACTTAATTTTAGCTAATACATATACATCGTGTTTTTAACATTGTGAGGGACCGCGACCGCGGCTAGCGGGGGTTCTTCCCCGAATGGTGCCGGGTTAGAATCAGGGATCGGATACCGGTATTTTCTCCATAGAAAAATACCGGTATTATTACGGTCATCGGTTCATTATTTCGTTTTTAATGGAACAATCTAATAATACGACGTTGTTACCTAAATACATGATTCAGCCCTACGTAAAGAGCAAAAAATAATCCAA
This sequence comes from Epiblema foenella, assembly GCA_963556455.1. NCBI lineage: Eukaryota > Metazoa > Arthropoda > Insecta > Lepidoptera > Tortricidae > Epiblema > Epiblema foenella. The sequence goes on along the minus strand of OY747113.1, from coordinate 5,926,904 downwards.
AATATTGGGCTAATTCAGGGTTTTTTTAAAAATACCGGTATCGGTCCCTGGTTAGAATAGCACGTCCCGCTTTCTTCCCGTGGGTGTCGTAAGAGTCGATTATGGGCTAGCAACCTATCACAGCAATATCACATTTTCTCCATCTTTAAGCCTACAATTGCTAAATGTGGCACTGGAATTAAATTTTATGTACTCTGCCTACCCCTTTTGGGAATACAGGCGTGAGTTTTTATGTGTGTAAGGAAACCGGTCTAATCCCAAGTTTCCCCTCTGGGTAGGAAGGTTGGCAGTCGTTTTTGTAAAAAAAAAACTAGTGTTAATACGTGATGTGCTATTTTTAAGTGCGAAATAAGTGAATGTTGTCTCTTTACCTCGGCGATACTATTTCGTTACCTAAAATGGGGTTTGAAATTGAAATTGAGTTGAAATATCAATTAACCATTATTAAAACTTACTGCATTAGGACACTTAAATATTATAAACGGAAGCTTTCGAAGTTGTTTTCACCTAGCAGTTAGCAGTCTATTTTAACTTTCTAAACTCCGGTTTTAGTAAAAACAAATAAATAACTTAGCTCTAGAACAGCAGCGTTGTGATAATCTGTTTGCCCTGAACCCTTTCGCAAGATTCGTAATTTCCATAAGTCCTGTAACCCTTTTTTAGTGTTCCGTACGTCCAAATTAAAAATCGGAAACCTCGTACAACACTCATTGGATACATGTAACAGGAATAGATAAATAGGTTGAAATGTTTTATGTATTTATCTTGAATTAAATCACATAACGTAATGTATATGAATCGTATATTAAGAGAATGACATTAATCAAGGTGACAAGACATTATAATGATTTTTTTGTCGTCTGCGACATAGAAAAAATTACACAACAAAATGTAATATCGTTATTTCCGCAACAGTTATTCGATAATTATACGATTTTTTTTGTCGAGTTAGTTATTGGATTTTTTAAACCCATCGTCCCCCAGCGAAAAAATAAACAATAGCATTCCGTTGTATATAAACTGACCTTTAAATGGCTGAATAATTAAAGTCCGTGACCGTACATATCAAAGCCGTAGATGTAGCCATAACTCCGTTGTATGAAATCCATGTAAGCTTATTTTTTGCACTTAGACCGTATAGATGTTTGCTATGTTGATTGCAGTATTCAAATTGCGTAACCTAATATCTAACTTGTTGGTGTAATCTCAAGGTAAACATTTAATTCGGTAACTTTTCACGGATTTGGCAAGGAATATCACAACCATCTTAATAAATGGAATTAATTAAAAGAGCTCAAATTTTACCTTCCAAAAATATCAGAAATCAACAATCAAAAAACTCCAATCTCTAATCGGTAGTAACGAGATTAAATCTATAAAAATATGAACAGTTTTCTGGGTATTTTTAATTAGTATTTCGTCGGGGGTAGTGCAATACCGCGTAACTAGCACTAGTAAATAGTGCGTATCTACACAACTCCCATAATGCAAAATCATGTAACTAGCACTGGTAAATACTGCGTATCTACACAACACCCAACATGAAAAGGAGAAGCTTAAAACGTTTTTTTAAAGGATTTTACATTCGTTGGCCGGATTTTTTAATTTGGCTACATTTGTTAGATACGCGGTATTAACCAATGCCAGTTACGCGGATTTGCCTTATGGGTGTTGTGTAGTAACGCAGTGTTTACCAGTGTTAGTTACGCGGTATGTCACTATCCCCGACGATTTGTCTTTATAATGAGGAACCAATCATTTTGATAATGCATATGTTGATTATAGAGGACATATTTTAACGAAATCAAAATATGTCATTGGTAATAAAACCAGAAGCGAAATTCGTTGGAACAAAGCACTTGAGTATTCCACACCGCTACTGTTTGCTCGAGTTAACAAACATGGCCATTTGCGCATCGCCAATTTACCGAATTTGCCAGAAACGGAAACAAACGTAACTTCAACTTAATTACATGGTGTATGTTGATCTTCATTTATTTATTGATAAAATATTGTATTTTACAACTCAACGAAGGTATAGATACCTATAATAGTATATTATGCAACTGGTGTATAAGAACGGTATAAAAAGGCGAGTGCTGTGAGTAAAGACTCCACGAGCCTTTTTATACCAGTTATACACCGTTGCATACAATACTTTTTCTACGACACATTGCAAATAAAAATTAAGTACCTACTTTTCTGACTTTTCATGCGCCATATTTTCCCTTGGTAATTGTGAAGCTTACCTACGCAATTTCTTCAGTAATGCTGTAACTTCTTCGTGGATTTTTAAAGGAATCAACGTACCTACACATTTTCTTCATGAACACAAAGAAATCGTTTTATTTAAGTAATTCAATCGTTTATCAGCTTGAATGATTTCATTTTCAATTAGGAATTTCGTTGGAAATCAAAAATATGACGCTTTGTTTATGGTTTTTTTTTTAATTTGCTAGACTTGGCATCCGACCTAAACTGAATTCAAATTTGGATCGAATCTTAACTGTTTCGTTTTCATAAATATATCCGAAAATAGATAAAACTTGTTAAACAACTTTAAAAAAAGATGATAAATGTATGTATTTATATTAGTAAATAATATTTTATGCATTAACTAATACAAGAAATTATAGCAAAGTTGCGTTAAGTTGGCAGCACTGGGTTTAATCATAATAAAAGTTTCACTTGAACTCACCAAAGAATGACTACTAAACATAGTATTTGTAGTAGTCTGTGGCGCCCAAATCTGCTTTAATTTTTCATTAAAGTAGAGTACGGAGTCTATTTTTGGGCAATAGACTAGATAGACTTTTTATAGATTAATAAAGTATGTATTTATATTAGAGTTCATGATTGCATAAATCGCGAAAAAAGTACAGGAGTAGAAAAAATAGTTTGTACAAACTATTTTATAACATTAATTATTCTAAATTTCAGCAGGCGCTTCCGGCGAACTCATCAATGCTATAATACGCTCGGTCAATTAAAATCGTTTTAAGTTTGTTTGTAAACAATCTGTTATTTTGTAATTTAATTCTATTCCTAGTGGGAGAGATTTGTATAATTTGGTCCTTATCTTATTTAATTTTGAGTTTCGTTAGTTGTTAGTTGCACCGCCAACAAATCTAATCAAGGTTGACTGGTGGAGAATGCCAAACGGCATTAAGTCCGCCTTTTGTACGATAAGGTTTCTTTTGTGCAATAAAGATTAAATAAATAAATAAATAAATCCTATGGCCCATATGGGTTAAAACGGCATCCTTACTTCTCGAGGGTGACGTTAAGAGTGAATATATCACATTTATTGTCACGGTTCATGAGATATTATTTATTTATCATACGGCAATTATTTCGAACCATGAGATGTCCGAGAAGACAGCACGGTTGCCAGTTTGGTGCATCGTTTAGCACCAACCAGGGGTCACGTGTAGGGTAACGGTGGGCACCACCTACGGACGTGGTGCAACTTCGTCACTTGTCAAGTGAGTGGGCAACTTATTGACTGTTAGAAGTTCTCAAGCCGCCCGAATACCTCTAACTGCACCGGGCAACCGACATCAACGGCTTAACGTGCCTACCAAAGCACAGGAGCGCTCAGTTAATAACCACTCAAAGCGTTCACCCATCCAAGAACTGACCTGGGCCGAAGTTGCTTAACCTCGCATACCGCACGCGGGTGACCCTTGGCCACGCGCGCTTCTCGGTTCATGAGAAACATCCGATTTAAAAACGGTATATTTTTAAACGGTCGACGTGTTAACGGCTGATTTACAAATGATCACTTAATAGGGTACCTGTGTACGGAATCCGAAAAACATTGAATGTAAATTAAAAACCGTACTTCCACCGCTACCCCACGTGACACCTACATGCTAAAAGTGCAACAAAATTGGCAACCGTACTGTCTTCTCGAAGATCTCACGATCCGAAATAATTGCCATACGATAAATAAGGAAACCGTATCGTATAGGTACGGTATGGTACCTACGTCACGTAAAAAGTGCAAAATATGTGATAATCCACATCGAAAGGGACCTTATGGCGGCAGGCGCTTACGTTGCACCTATTCACTATTGTATTGGAACAGCTGCAATAAAGGCGTAAGTGCCGGCCGCCATAAGGTCCCTTTCAATATGGATTATCACATATAATCAAAATACAAATTTTTCAATTTAAGTAAATGTAATCTAAATAGTTTCATAAGGACCTCTACCGAAAGTTGTTTTCTCAGCTTCAAAACAAATTTAAAAAAAACATAAAACATAAAACATTTATTTAATTTCTTTACATATTCTAATTTAGTTTACATTCTAAGTAGCGGAAATATACATTTAGAATCTGCAAAGATTTCGTTTGCGCTAATTCCAGAGTTATGCATGGTTCCTACACTAGGCAAAGCGCTTAGGCTAGGCTTTTTTTTATTAAAAAAAATATATTTGGCATCCAAAAAGCACAATGTCAAAGCCAGGTTTATCCAAACCACAATTTCATAGAAAGGGGTTTATCTAATATATAATAAAGCGTCGCTTAAGTTGTTCTTCGCTAAACGACTACTATACGGCTCGTAAAAGCACGACACGCGCGTATTTGCCAATTAGAAGCCTAATTCTCACGTACCCCATGACCGCCTAATGGAATATTCCTGTCCATATTAATCTACTATAAAAGAAAGTTACCCTACTTTGAACAATTCAAAGCCAAGTTCTTGTTACTCATATTTGTCACTAACGCAACTGGCAACTGAGAGCGTATTTTGGGTTTATTAAAATTAAAACAACTCCTTTTACGTTCCAAATAATCCAGGACCTGACTTCAGTCCTGTAACGAAGTTCGCGTATAAAGTTTTTAGGGTTCCGTAGTAAACAAGGAACCCTTATAGTTTCGCCATGTCCGTCCGTCCGTCCCCCGCTTTTTTCAGTAACCGTTAGTACTAGAAAGCTGTAATGGCATGAGTATACATATCAATGACGCCGACAAAACGGTAGAACAAAATCATAAAAAAAAATTTTTTTTAGTGTACCTCCCCTACATGTAAAGTGGTGGTGCAAGTTGTTTTTTCTTGCAAACCCCATCGTGTGGGGTATCGTTGGATAGCTCTTACAAAAATATTGTAAGGTTTCTAAAAGCCCCCATGCCAGCTAAACGGTGGCTACTAGGCATGTGAAAAAAATCATGGTAGTAGTATATACAATGAATTTAAAAGGAAAACTATCACAGCTAAGTAGACATCACCGTAAAGGGCAAAAATATGTATACAACACAACATCTCAAAAAAGTACATCATCAGTACTAAGATCAGTAAAAACCCTTCTACGAATCCGTAATTCCGCATATGACCGGTGACGTGATGGACGGGCAACTACGGAACCCTACACTGTGCGTGGCCCGACACGCACTTGGCCGGTTTTTTTCTTTCGGGAAAGTGTAGTAGGAGTCAATGAGATTGCAATGACCCGATTTTTTTTATTATATAGTATGAATGTTGTCAGTGCTCAGTAGCTAGGTATGTTGCACTTTGACTCTCATTTTTGCATTATGTGTTGGTCTAAATGTAGTTGGTCCCATGCAAACATCTCTCTAAAAACTGGTTGGTTCAAATAGCATCATCAGAAAGTAGTTACATGGCACCTAAACTAAGCACCAAGCCTAGCCTATTCAACGATGCCATGTTTAATACCTCATACGCTTCAATTAATGCTACTTACAATTATATTGCACACAATTGAACAAAGCGAACAAAACCTCTTTAATCTTATTCCGCGAAACACTCAAAGTGAATTCAAAGGATCAAGAAAATGGAACGATCTGGGAGTACACATTCCCGGGACAAATTCTTTATCTTGAGTAACATACTTGAAAAATTCATTGTGCGCTTAATGTATGAGTTCCTTTACACATAAGTACACGTTGACAAAAGACGGAAAGCACTTATTTCCAGTGATTACTCGTTAGATAGACAGAAGCACTTGTGACTTGAGGAACGCGTTAGCGAGTCGCAGATTTCTCACAGGACATTAACTAAACTCATACTTGGAGGAAAGGATTTTTACTCGTATCTTATATTCTTGAACAATCGATCTAGGTCATTTTGTGTACCTAAAGCTGCGTATTGCGGTTTTAAATATAAAACTGTGTTGAGAGCGAGGGACCTAAATGTGTTCCTTCTGCTGTCAACACAGTGCATCCTCAAATCTTATAAAGGGTCGGCAACGCGCACGTGACTCCTTTGGAGTTGCGGGCGTCTATAAGCTGCGGTGGCCGCTTACCATCAGGTGGACCGTACGCTTGTTTGCCACCGGCGTTGTATAAAAAAAACTCCCGTGAGTTTCAAACATATTGAACACTACCACCGCCGACACGGCGGGCGTCTTATTTTATATAATCTTCATGTTAACTTCTGTATAAAGCAAGAGTTTGGAAATTCGGAAAAAGTTGAAATTAAAACCATATACTTAGGTCTACAGTCCCTTGAAGTTGTGAAAAATCAAATTTCTAAGTTAAAGTAAAAAAAGATATGGCCGTTTATGTCGCAAAGAACGTAAATTTGGACACTTAAGGGAATCAAAATGCTTCCCTTAAGTACTTTCCTTTGACCTTGAACTTGGAAATTTGGCAAGTAATATCGGCATATATTACAAAATACAAATACATGGAAAAATCTTAAAGCTATACAGTTGTAATTATAAATCATAAAAATAAAAGCTTTATTTACTTACAATACGTACCCAATCAATCATCGAGGTTAAGCAGCGGTATGCGCAATTGCGCATGTACCTACAAAACTGTACGGAGCCCTCCGGTGGGCGAATCCGACTCGCACTTGTCTGGTTTTTTTTACATATTATAACGATACGCCACTCTGTGATGAGGGCCTATAAGGGCTGTGAGAGGCCACTTATAGGTATCGCTGCGGCTAAGCTAATGTCTAGTGGTGAACATGAGATTCGGTTTTAGTAGGCCGTGAGTTTGGCTATGGCCAGAGCAGTAGGTATCATCGAGAATTTATATTTAATGAGCGCCAGATGAGACCACCGTCAAATATGAGAATGAGCTAAATAAAAACATCAAGTAAGTTTAACAATTATTTATTATGACACACTTTTGTTTATAAGCACTGAGGTCAAACATGCAAAGCTAAAGTTTCTAAGACCTAAGTCTGTTCAGTTACAAGAGAATATGCTTAAGGGTAAACACTTTAATAGGGTTTCTTCCCGCTAGACCGGTGGACCAATTCAGTGCAATATAGGCATAGGCTTAAAGCACAAAATAGTAAGACTAAAGATTTAAGCGAGTCACTAAAGTTAGTTAGACACAGTGAAATAAAAGGATAAATACCCGATAGGTGAGGCAACTCAAACCTCCATCACAGTACCCCTCCAAGCAGCTACTCGCTCCGCAGTAAGTACAGAGGTAGGCGGCAGTCTCAGCTAGTAGCTGGAGCCGGAGAGCAGATCAGGTAGGCTGGTTCCACTCAGTGACTTCCATGAATATGCTCTTTGTCAAAGCAGAGCAAGCTTACAATCTTCACATTAAGCTGACAAACTAACAGCGTTAACTTACAACGTTAACTTACAACTAACAAACAAGGTCAACCTTCAAGGGTAACCTTCAAGGTGAACCTTCAACCCTAAAAGAAAAAAATTGTTTCTATTAGTAAAGAGTTGGTATTTGAGAATACATATTTTACCTTAAAATTAGGAATTCAAATAGGCTTACCACGTATGGTGGGTTGTTTTACAGTTCATAAGTAGGTACGGCTTTGGGAAACTACACGTGGCGTGGTTGAAGATGCCGTGACAAAATGAAACTGAAAAGTACGAAATTCACACTTTAATGACCAAATCTACCATAAAATTGTGAACAAAGTCGTTACATGATAAAAGAAAACTCACCTGAGTATCGAATTATGAGATAGAAGGATAGAAAGTTCCGGACGGGCTAGTCCATTGTGGTTCTGTGACTCTAAATTATGCAATCTGGGCTGTACGCTGGAACGAAATAAAACACTAATTAGCACCAAAGACGACAATAGGCGCACAGACCTTGTTAAAAGAAACACTTACCCCGAAGCGATTGACTTTCAGACCAAGACGACTCAAAAACGTTGCTTTCACATCGTGATGGAATCTCAAAGTGACCAGGCACTTTCCATTCCCTTCGAGTCTCAAGAGTACAGAGAGCGTTCTGAATCTACAATCTTTAGATACAGGCAACGATGGAAACTATCATAGAGGAAAGAATAATTTTATTTATTTTTACCGAAAACGATGCCTATTCAAACAATGACATTGCTATTATGAAAACGACGACGACCCCAGGTCCATCCAGCTAACAGGAATAAAAAACCTACACAAACAAATTCATATTTATAGGTCGCACACCTAAGTAGAGAAACAGAACGGTCGCGGCATAGAATATAAAATCTTGGTACGTTTCGTTCCTTTGCTAACTACACAAACGACAAAACTAAATATTTCCATTAAATTCCAACAGTTTGAATTTGTAATAAAAATGGAATATATGATAACCTGAGACTAATAAGTTTAGAAATTGCTATCTTACGAATTTAAGAATAGTTTTATCCAAATAGAAATAAAATAACGAGTGCGGCATTTTGACAAATTCTGAAACAGCAAGCTGCAAATGCAAAACGCTTCGCGCTGTCCGACACGGAACACTGAGACTTGTTTACTTGTGAAAAAAAGTGCAATTTATTATCTAAAACGAAGTGAAAGTGAAATGAGTGCATTTCTTATGAATTCTGCAGCTAACATGGCAGGATATATGCCCATAACAAAAGGAGTTATCGCCGTACTTACAGCAATAAAATGACTCGAAAGGTTAACCTCCGGTACGTACAAACGAAATGTATATTTCTCAACAAATTGTTCTAATAACGAACCTACAAAGTGTTACAATATTACTAACCTATTACGTCTTGTTTCAGGTATCTGGTTAGCATAAACAGACATAATAATAATCAATACTCGACTATAATTATCGCTAGTACCATCGCCAACACAGTGCAACACAGTGGTGACCATTCTTGCAAGGTTCACGAATAGTCAGTAAACTGTGTTGGCGTTTGTATATGAATGGATATGTAATTTATGCAAAAATGTATTCATATTATTAATATTTTTATTATGACATAGAAAAAAATATTTGTTCTTTATTGTTTGTATGACTACTACATTAGGTAGGCATAGGTAACGTTATTCGTATAAGCATGTCTTAAACATCATTATGTCAAAAGAAATAAAGACGAACTCCAAAAAAAACACTAAAAAGCAAAAAAATATTGTCTGACTTCTAGTAGGTCAATAGGTATTGCACAATGCAGAATGTAGGTACTCGTCTTGCAATTTTTGAAGTCGGTCCCATCCAAAGAAATTGCCTAAAGTTGACGAAATGGCACCGACTACAAAAATTACATTACCTTCATTGTTCAATAAGAAGCGTAGTCTCATATTGACTTTATTGGAAGTCAGGCAATATTTTTTTTACTTTTTAGTGTTTTTTGGAGTTGATTTTGTGTTTTACTACGTACTTTTTTCACACTTTTTAGTGAATCATTACCAGGGTGCATCTACACTGTTTTATTAACCATTTCCATTGCCTATCTTCCGACTTCGATTACCAGATCAGGTTGATGGTAACATTACATCAGAATCGTTTAAATTGGCTTCGTCATAGTCGTTTCAGTACCATGATCGAAATGACTTAGCGCTAACCATGAAACACTAGGAGTTTTGGATCACCATCCGTGGTCTTCTTCATAAGTTCCTGCTCACCAAATGCTATTTTCTGAATGCATCGCTTCGTTACCAGAAACAGTAAAATCGCGATATGTTTCCCTTGAATTTTTTGAGGAGTTCCTTCAATTCCTCATGGTGGACACTATGAAAAGTAAACTTTGATAACAACAGGACCAATCTGGAAGCAAATTCTTTCAAACAAAGAAATAATTTTCATATTTGTTCATAAATGGCGGAGTAATCGCGTAATAAACATGCAAAAAATAAATTTGAAAACATGCAGTCGAATTGTGAAACTCCTCCTTTTTGAAGTCGGTTAATAATCCACCTTTGTTCGATATTGATTGTGCTGACCGTAGCGTAGGCAATCCACGAAAACAAATTGCTTTCATAACCAATTGAATATTACCATTTTTGTTGTTTCAGTAAACCTCACTTTTTATGGACCCAATCGTAAGTTACTAATGGCAATAAAAAAACAGTTTTGCACCGGTGTGAAAGCCATAAAACGGAATAGTTGGACATAATATATCGAGCATTGCTCTTGAGATGCTCGTAAATAATTTTGAGAATTATTGGCTCTACAGAGAATTGTTAAATTATAGTAAAACACTTGTTTATTGCAAAATTAGGACGTAGTTTTCAACTATTTACTCTATTTAAAATTTTCAGATTTAATGCTGGGTCAAATGGTCCGACCAAGTCCGCTCATTACTCACACTGAACACCACACTTCATGATGCAATCTACGATGCAAAGGACAGACACAATTAAAGGATGCTGCTTCGGCAACAGGGGAATCGCGACTCTCAGCAATACGGAATGTGACATGAGGAAGGGAAGACTATGTGTTCAAAGAGGTCCACAAAATAATGGCACTGATTCTTGACAACTCATTCTATTAATTCAGAGCACAGGCCAACTTGTGCCATATATTGAAATCTACTGACCATTGTCGCAGGAAAAATCTTAGCGCGCAGCGCCATCTAGCGGCAATTTCAACCAATATCTTGAGAATAAGTAGGTTTAAAAGGATCGATCACACCTAAATTGAATATGGTGACGAACTTTAAACGTTAGCTTAAATCCACCATCAATTGTGCAAGTTTCAATTTGACATTTCCTTGTCTGAAATTTTAAGAATGTCGAATATTTCAATACATAGTAAAAACACGTTGGCATTGCTACTTATACTTAAGTATCTACCTAAGTATAATTTTTGGTAATATGACCAAAATTTGTGTTCGGATATACTTAATATGATGAAAATTGTGCTCCAGTTGATACTCGTATAAACTAGCAGTCTTTTTTTTAATTTCAGCCTATTTCATTCAGCTTGTTATGTTTATGACCCAGGTGCATAACTGCGTATCTATAACTTCCATCCACCTAGGCAGCTTAAGTGGCCAAGTGGCGTTATATCAGGCCAGTTTTAGACAAGCGTCACATAGAGAGGTCATCTATAACATTTCACGCCAAACACATTTGCTCGCCTGTCAACGGGACGAGTCCATGTGAGAGATTTATCCATTAAGGGCGTGGACAGGCGTGCATGCATATTAGCGGTGTAACCACTGATTTCTCTATGCTATGATTACTTTGGGTATTTTAGTAATATAACTGGTTACTAACGTAATATTTGGGATTCGCATTAAATATGCCCACGCAACACAGGTGAATAATTAATATAAGTACTAGATGGATCAGCAACAAGATGCATATGCCAGTGTTTTCGATACATCTCTAAATTCAAGTTGAAGAAATATAATTTTATAGCTCCATTATGCGCGAAATAATATTTCAGTGAATTATTTTTCATCATCATTATTTTTCTACTAGACTGTAATAAAGAAATATTGTAGTTTCCTAACCTACTCAAATATTAGTAGAAGGTAAAGAGGGAAATTTTGATCGTAATAATTTGCTTCTGACTTAAATAAATGGTTCCTGTTTATACTGAAAGCAGTTAGTACTATTTACTATAGCAAATAGTAACTTACTACCACTAACACACGTATTTACGCCCTATATACAATATACCAAACACTTTAGTTAGAAAAAGATTTTCCTAACTATAATAATGCCAGTTTTGTTGACATCAGTAACTGTCGTCGCGGATCTCAATTTGACACTAAAATCCTACACTTAGTATTTATTTATTTTATTGTTTGTGAATAGGTTCTCTGTAATAGCTCTAACGATTTCGATGGGATTGCAGTACCTACGGCGGTTGAAAAGGCGCAAGGTCGATTTAGTTAGATCTCATATCGCGTAAAATTCGAAAAATTTTTTTTTTCACTGACCGCATCTCGGTCTCTCGGGAACTGGGTCATACGCGGATTTAGGTTCGCGCTACAAACCTTAATTTTGGATTGGAGCAGTAACCCGCATAAACAGTGTCTCCGTTTCTATAAATCCCTGTAATAAAATCATAGCTAACATGCACAGAAGCCGTTAACTATTGACCACAGGAGGGACGACTTTTGGTTTTTCAACTAAGTATGACCCAACTATAATTAAAACCTGTTAACAAATAGGTGCAAACCTCTGAAATAAATTCTGTTTCCAACCCGTATATTTCGCAGCTATCAACAATGCCGCGGAACACGACCAACATTTCCATTTTCTTAGCAAGCTCAGAGCATAATTTAAGGTAATCTCCGTCGGTTTATCATTACGTCATTCTAATTACCGCTAAACGACATGTCGTTTCCAGAATAACATAGACATTTCCATTTAAAATGTATTAAAAGACAAGGCCACCCACAGAAAAGGCTTAAGATTCTATGTATTTGGAATTGAGATACCGTAAACTGGGGTGACTTTAATATACAACGGGGCCACTTTGATAGATTTAGAACACTTATATAATCATCACTAATTATTTCTAGTTTGATTCAGTTTAGTAAATAGTTGGGAAATTTACCAAAGTAATTTACTGACCTCGTGTTAAGCAAATAAAGAGTAAAACACGGCATAAAAACTGGTTTTAAAGTCACCCCTCAATTTAAAAGTAACCCCTGTTGACGTTATTAAGTGTTGATGTAAAAGCGCTTGTTCAATTGACATTTAAAATTAGAACTCCCGAGTATTGTGCGAGCGTATACTCGTTAGCTATTAATGCGGGATGCACTTAGTAGTTTAAAAAGGGCTTAAGTCACATTACATTTGGTAAGCACTTGCGCTTATTTAGAATAGTTTTAGTTATGCAATTCGCTGTTGACGACAAGCTGAGTGTGTCTAATGTACGGGAAAGGGAATGCGCTTTGATAACGATTTAATGCACTTGCTATTTGTCATAGTGAGGCTTTGGCACCGAATGCGGAAACCAAGAATAAGTCGAGTTGGCACGATAATAGCTTTGGAATAGTTTTTAGAACAATATTCCTTACTTTTCTGCTTAAAAACGCGCAGGTTTCTTATTTGTAATGAATACCTACTTGTGTATTATTATGAGCAGAGTGCTTCTGCACGCCAAAACAAGCAAATAAATACAGAAAGTCACCACAAATAAAGAACCTTGATACGGATAGAGAAGCGAAACATGTGTCAATTTAATATTATGTTGTATTTTCACATCACTTCTATGTAACGGTTCATAGAATACACCTTCCTATCAAATTTTATGTTTGTAGTTCTTATAGTCTCAAAGTAAATCGGCTCTGACAGACATGACGAAATTATAAGGGTTTCGTTTTCGCCATTTTGGCTACGGAAGCCTAAAAAGATACAATCTTCAAATTTTGCGATTGTATCTGTAAACATATATGACATATGTATATATAATTGGTAATTGTAATAACAGAAAACTATTTGACACACAGATTCTAATTTCCGGCGCACACTGAATAAGGGGCACATCACAATGCACGTGCCGGTAAAAAGAGTAAAATATTAAAATTAGATGACCTCTCTCTATACTAACATGAAACTATGTAACAGCTTTTAAACATTATTTATGCAAATAGATCTGCAAAATTTCAACAAAACGTTCCACTAAAATTTAAATGAAAACTACCATCTCTAATTATTGTACGTGATTTTTATATGAAGTACTTTCATACATGCTCCAACACCGCTAGTAAAAGATTATGCGCTATATAAACTAACTACCTATCTCTCTTGAAGTATCCTAATTAAAAAAAAACGAGTATATTCTAAGTGCACTAGTTAAGTTGCTAGCTGATTTGGCGGAGGGGGAAGGCTATTCACCTTTGAAGAAAAATTAATTATAAAGCACAGATTTTCTCACTGGTCGGGATATTGTCAGTAATAAATTAGCGCAATAGTATTATCAACCGCGGAAGCATCGCAGTACTGCATTCGGGCACCGGCTCACTTCCACGTATCCCACAATAGTCAGGAAGCACTCATTTAAATATAGGCGCGCAGTAAAGAAGCGGTACTGGCTCGAATGACATGTTGACACTGACAGCTAACTAATATCGCACCGCCTCCGCACCGACAAATGGACGTCACCTCGAAAGACGGGTAGTTTACTTTACGCACGACACAATTCGCGCGCCGAGTACTGTGCCTTTACCATGTGTTTACATGGCCGTACTCGCTAACGACTGCGTAAAAAATTATATGGGCAAAAGTACAGCGCCTCTGGCGGTTACGCGATAGAACTAAGAATCGGCATACTAAATCGTTTACGCAGTCGCTAGCGAGTACGGTCATGCAAACTCATGGTAAAGGCACTGCTAGACGAGCAGAGTGAGTCCAACCTAACTAGCACGATCTTACATTATTATTGGAAAACGGGACTTAAGCCCGTACAATACTAATTTAATTTAAAGGTAAATACCTTTCTCAAAGTTTCTAATGTATCACTACATCCGTGGTAGCAAGCTGACTGGCGTGAGCCCGTGTTGGTACCTCTTCTAACCGTACCAGGCTATTAAGTCCAGTTTTCCAATAATAATGTATGAAAATCTAGCACGATCTTTATGTCGGATATGTAGCATTCGCCCCTTACTGAAGTATGCACGTTTGAGAAGGTCGAATGTCAGATATAAACGCGCATGATTTCACGAACGAGGCAGTTTCATGTAAGCGCGCCCTAAGCATTGCATAAAAAATATATTGTTCTTTAATGGTAGTGATCACAGTTTTCTGTAGTACTGTGTAGTCTTTCATTCCAGTAGGATGCGTAACTCTTTACGTAAAATTATTTATCTGTTGTTTGTGTGTGGCCACATTGTTTCGTTGATGGTAGGAGTTACATATATCTTGGACATTACCTTTGAATCTTTCTAAATGTATCGTTGCCGTTTAGTAGTACCTACGTCGTAATTTAGTACAGTCGTCATCAGACATAGCTAATTGAACGAGGTGTTCACAAATATCTGAATATCACCGTACTGTCAAGGCGATAGAGGAACAAGATTCGCTAATTTTTGACTTATTTTAACGATGGCAAAGTTTAAAACGTGACGAACATTTCATTCCGCGACTGTAAGTGTTCAGATATTTTCGAGCATTGAAGAGTACAGATATATTTTATGGCGACTGTACAGTCCCAATTTATACAGGATTGTCATCTGTTTTTTTTTTCAGGCTGATTTTCAGCAACACCGGGCGAAAGTGGTGCATGCCAATCCAAAATACATTAAATCTGCGTCTATATTTACGACCCGACAAAACCGGTTGTCTCCTTACTCGACTGATCTGAACATCACTACGCTTTCGGATTTTGGAAACAATGTCTCTGTGAGTACCTATTTATTCAAACCACTATATCAATCAAACTTCAGGAATCTACTTAGTTACTTGACTTTTCACGATGCGATACGAACTAGTTTTTAGAGAGAGAAATGTCTGCAAGTGACCATCTACATGCAATTAGAGCACGACATAAGGCAAACAAAAGAAAGTAGAAACTAGATATCGATAGCGTCCCTCAGAAACGGCTCATGCTAAATGAATGCAACATATATCCGTCACCAGGTTGCACTCTCTAATCCGTTGTGTGGAAATAGTAGTTTATGCAACTGCTACATAATGACACTCGCCTCCGGCTCGTTTCACAAAACCAATTCCTCTTTCATGTGTTTCATGTGGGCGCGTTGAGCCGCCGTGCGCGTTTTACCAGACAGCCGAGCCCGGGCCTGTGCTGTAAAGTTGTACGTGATCTCATAACTGCATCACCTGTAATGCGGTTACGGCATGCGTGTGTGTGACCGGGGGGCGCGGAGCACGGTATATTGTAAAGCTGGTACTTACCTACGGTTTTTGAACACATTAAAGAAATTTACTGTATGGGTGTAGATAAAGTAAGTTAATTTTTGTTTTGGCCGTGTAATTTTGTGTTCAGGTACGTAAAGATTTCGGATTGTTCATTATGACACTGTCTGGGGAACAGTGCTCTTTCGGCTAATATGACGAAGATGAAAATGCTCCAGTATTCATCGTTGATATAGCATATGTGTTAATAATAGTATAATTATTTAGTTATAATCCAACCTACGAGTCAATTTTCAATCCACAGTGCAAGCTGATGTATTACAAACTAAAAGCGAAAACTGACGCCGTCGCCATTGAATTCAAGAGTTGTGACATGATTAAGCTTAAGTGGGTAAAGGATTGGGTGGAGAAATACTCCAATTTGTCAGTTGATACCTGCCCTCTGAAACACGTAAGTAGACTACAAATGAGATGACACATTGAATACAAGTCGTTATCGTACTAATGCTTCTAATATACTTATTATATGTATACATTTCTAAAGTTTAGATGTTTGGATGGTTAGATATTTGAATGTTTTTTACTCGATCACGCAAAAATGGCTAAACGGATTATGATGAAACCTGGTATACAAAGAGTTTTTAGTCAAAAATCCTCCCTCGAAGGGATGAAATAGGGACTGGAGGTTTATGCGAATGAAGTCGCGGGCGAAAGCTAGTATTTTTATTAGTATTTGTCTCAATTTGACCGATTGTTGAACTTGAATGTAATGTATTTTCAATAAGTAACATAAGTATGACATTAAATTTTGTGATAAACACGATTAATGCGTGGGATACTACCGCTGCTTAACCCACCGCAGCTGACGTCCACGGTTGACACGCATCCGTTCCCAAAAGACGTTGTGTAAATAACTAAACTGCATTTTGGGCACTTTGCAAGAAAAGGTATGTAACCTTTTTAAGAACAACAACAACAACAACAACAACGCCATACAACGTGGGAACTCCGCCAGTATACTAGGGACCTTTGCGCCGGGTAGTGATAGGAACGAGGAATCCCCCCTTCTCACTCATTATACTTACTAATTTCATATAGTTACGTAGTAATTTAATTGTGAGAATCAATAATTGTATTAAATGGGTGACGTTTTCATATCCATTATTATGGAACTTTATTGTTTAATGTCAAATGTCAAAGTGAAAAATGTTATTTAAGAATTCAAACCTTTGGACGTCTGCCGACAAGGTTCCTGGTATCATCCCTCTTAGCATGATTGGTATTTTTAACTAATATTTATTCCATTTGTGTCTTCTCTGTCCTAACTAGACTCCAGTGACGAATTACACAGTTACGACATGAGCTATTTTTGGGTGGGGGCTCCTATTTCTGGGTGGTTTGCCCTTCGGTCATTTGAAGCTATCTTACAAATGTAACCTTTATAAGAAATTTCTGTCCCAAATGTAATGTGACAAAGGTGCCATTAAGATTCGTTTGTAGGGCGTTTTTTTTAATGAATTTTCTGACGTAAATGGGAGCTGACACAAGTGAAATAACTCCATTTTTCATATGTTAATTTCAGGGTACCTACCGCTTCAATGGATTTGAAATACCACCTAAAAATTTTCCAGTACCATTATTGTTCGAAACGAACAGAGATTACGAAACCTCGATCCTGGTATATGCGACAAAAACTAAAGAAACCATTCTTGAAATCAGTATGGGTTTGACATATCAAACGAATCCAAAAGAAAAGAGAAGAAGATATTTACATTTTAATAATTAAGGAGATTCCTCTATTCTGTCAGCCACTCCCCATGTGAAAGAGACATGCATAAACATGTCTTTCGCGCATGACAAAGCGGGATGCAACACTCTTCGGGAATGGATTTTTAGACAAATACATTTTAATTGTCTTATGGAACACTGGATCACTTATGGAAATCTATCCGATTATTGTGTTAGAACAATAAAAAAGGTTTATTCTTTTTGTTAAAAATAAAGATATCTTTGTCGTTGATAATTACGAAATCGGCTACATGAAAGTTTATATTTACGATGGTATTTAGGATTTTTTGACACAGTTACCGAGGCATTTTTCAATATTTGGTTCAGTTATTGTATTTGTTTGTTTCTTTTTCAGTGTACAGTAATTTTTGTGTAGTGCAATTGTACATTATTTCTTCACACTGGAAGTTCAAACTTCAGTATTTAATTTACGCCAGATCTCTGGATGGTCCTTGCCTTAAAATGCGTAATATCACCAATATACTACAATTCTGACCATCCCCTTCTGGTTTCCCCTCGTTTTGGAAGGTCAGATGGCAGTCCCTGCCGTAAAAACTAGTGCCTACGCCAAATCTTGGGATTAGGTAACAGACCCCGGGCATCCTTCGGGATGCAACTATACCGGGATAATGCTAGGATGATGATGATGATGATGACTACAATTCTGATAATTATGGGAAAACTAAGTGGCACTTAGCCCCAGATATCTTTAGAATTGCTCAAATAGATAGACATGATAAATGTTACATAAGCACTCGTTCCTTAGATAAGATAGATCATAACTCCAGTTCCTTCATTATTCCCCTTTGAGCTAAAACTAGAGGGTATGGTACGAGGATGTTAACAGTTTCTAGTAGTTTTCACCACTAGTAGGAGGTTTTGTCTACTCGATCGTTGTCGCTCTGCGTCGGTCGCCCGCGGCCGCCACGTTCGAAACAAAGACGACGCTGGCCGCCGGCTGCTGCAGCGCGTGTTTCTAACTACTACTGAAATCATTGGAATTTCATTTGGAGCTTCCTTATAATTTTCAAATTCTCTTATAACACCCTCGCTACGCTCGGGAGCAAAATCTAGGCACGTGAAACAGTGCTTTATCTACTATTAATTCACAAAGACATGACACGCTTTGCTTCTACTATCGCTACTACGGCGCAAAACTTGAACTGGGTAGTAGGTATTCAATAAGAGTGGTCATATTCTAACTGTGAACAGTGATATAGTTATTTCTGTTTCTTAACAATTTTATAAACTTTTCTTTCATATCTAGATACATTTTAAATCCTGCGAATCCTATAAAAACTATAATTAATGTGACAATCGGCTGAATCCGTACCAGTTTATGACCTTTTAGACTGTCAAAGAAATCCAATTTATAACTATAACCTTTACCATTTTCAAAGCTGGTACCTATTTATATCCAACATCGTCGATATCAGTAACTGTTCTAGAATATTCCGAGCAAAACTTTGCTTCAAAGTGCATGAAATTCACTCTTAATTAAAATGTAGTGAGCTCCGAAGTGCGACTTTAACAAGCTGAGCTTCAAAAGCACGGGTCATTTTCTTCTCGATCAACACGGAAACTTATCCACAACAAATCTTAGTTTAATTGTGAAAAAGGTTATAACTCTCTTATTAAGTAAACTGCAGTTAAGTCTTTATGGATTCAAACTTAGGAAATAGCTTTCGAGTCAGTTCTGTTACTGAGTAATTATTTTGCTCGTAGTTATTATTCGGAAGACGTTTATTGTTTTGCATGTTACGGTAAGGATTTTGTTTATTTTAGGTGATTTAATTTTATGCATTTTTCAGGAGAACGATACATACTACTAATGCCATTAAAAGTGTAGTTAGTAAACTAGTTACTTTGGTTTTGAACATAGCGTTGGAACAAAGTGCGTCTAAGGGCCGATTTTTCAATCCCCAAATAAAGGTTTCTGACAGATAAATGTTAGTGTCCTTTTTTTTCATATGAAATTAGAAAGTGACAGCGTTAATTTTAAGTGACGGCTAATTTTATCTGGCGATTATAGACCCTTAATAGGTTAGATAGCTATAGATACGGTCGGACAAAAGGAGCTGAACACATTTGTATCTCGCTGCTTTAGTGATGTACCTGCTACAGTTTAACTCATAATATCTGGAAACTTTGGTACTTTCACGCTTTAACTTTCTTTTTAAATTACTTTGGAAATTTAGTATGCCAGTTTGCAGTGCCCTGCGTGTTCAATTCAATAACAGCTACAGGATGTTGTTGGGGCTGCCGCACTTTTGTAGCGCGTCCGCCATGTTTGAGGAGGCTAGAATGAAGATCTTTATGCGATTATGTGCAAGCGGGTAGTCAATCAGAGATGCAGAGTGCGAGGTAACGCGAACAGCGGCTATAGAGGAGAGGTTGGACAACCCATTCTAACGCAATTAGTTCTCATTGCATGTTCCCAGGTGACGATGATGATGATGTCCTCCCAGACGTGAAAGACAAGACAGATCTCCCAAGACATCCTAGTAAAATTTGGCAACTAAAGCATCGCTCGGAAACCGGTTTCGTCTTCATACAATTAACCGGTTACAAATCTCGGCTAATTGCGTTTTACGATATTATTTCGTGCTTTAAATCATTTATTTCATAGATGAAGGTAAACAAAAACAAATCTTTAAATAAAAATGGGGATATGAGCAATACTTTAGAACATATTTCAAAAATAATAAAAACCGGTTCCGAGCCCTGATTTAAAGATCCGGAGACATTACGTGCATGTGCATGAACATGACTCGCAAAACCGAATTTGGTTTCGAATGTATGGTCACAGGAAACGCAGTGAAGTTGTCCATTACTGTTGTAGGTGTAGGGTAGGTGCAATACAGCCACGCTCCCCGTAAAAGAGACACGCTTATATCTTTCGTGCAAGACAAAACGGGATGCAACACTCTTTGGGAATGGCTTTTTATACTAATCGCGATAATATCTGATTGACAGAGTTAAAAAGAGGTAAAATACCATCATATTCACTTAAATGCTTCGTTTAATAATGCTTTGTTTTAGTAGGCTGACCCAAAAAAGATAAATAAAGACTCAACTTTGGATTTTTTTTCTATCGAGAAAATTTTAAGCTATCATATTTCGGCTATTGTCAGAAACACAGGCATATAGTCAAGAATCTTATATCTGAAAATCAATCCTTATTTCTTCCTCGTCTGGGCAGAACAGCGTTTCAAAGTACGCGATATTTCTCGTTGCACGGCCTTCGATATGTTCCCAGGTACCAATATTACAAATTAGTTTTTAATGTATTAGGATTAAGATAAACTAACATAGCCCCGCACCGCCAACCACAAAGCCAAGCCAAGCCAAGTTGGTAGTGACCCTGCCTTCGAAGCTGGAGGTCCCGGGTTCGAATCCCGGTCAGGGCATTTATTTGTGTGATGAACACGAATATTTGTTCCTGAGTCTTGGATGTTTTCTATGTATTTAAGTTTATATTTATCTATATAAGTATGTATATCGTCGCCTAGTACCCATAGTACTAGCTTTGCTTAATTTGGGACCAGGTTGATTTGTGTAAGATTGTCCACAAATATTTATTTATTTATATATAAGCATCATTGTTACTGACAACTATAGATGGGTCTGAATAAAATGAATTTAATTGAATTGAATTAAACATGACGAGCAACAAGGTAGGTTTAATGCCCATTGTGAGTTCGACCGTACGTTATGTGGATACGTATAATTTAAAGAACTATTATAATCAAAACTCATACACTGTTATAGAATAGTTTATTACGAACTTTATAACCTTTACACTTCAATTAAATAATGAATATTGACTTCTAAATACAATGATCCAACGTCTGTTCTCTTCGAACGCCCAAATCCGAATGCGCGGCATTTAATCGACAGAGCGCGCCAATCTACTGGAACGGAACTCGAATCGGATTGGCCATCGGTTCTTGCACGTGATTGGTTAATTCCAATCGACCTGTCAAAACGTTATTTAATGTTGCCAGCGCGAAATATTTTAAAAATCATAACAGAACGATCCTTGAAATAATATTTTTAGCAATGGAGCCGCAAAATAAACATTTATTTTGGCAGAAATTGCATTATCCAGTGCTGTGACTGGTATAAATGTCCAACCAAATATGTATAACTCGTGAACCACGAATATTTATTCGGTCAAAATGCTTCTACAATAAATTTCTTGCAGGCGTTCTGTAGAGACCGAATAGCTTAACTCACAAGAAGGACCTATAAAGATACGTCTTTTTAAATGCAGAAAATATGATTGCATACAATTATAAAATGCATCTTACGTATAACATGTTTAAAACCAAAGTCGAAAAATTCGTACTTATGTACATACTTCATTGTGGCTATAATAATACACAATACGGTTTTCTGGATTATGATAATTAAGACAATTCATGATAATTTAGGAAGGAGCCCTGTCTCCGACTTCAAAGGATTAACAAGCGTTTTTCGCTAATCATATTATCTTTTTCCCGCGACTCCGTCCGTGTAATTTTATTGCTATTACTTTATATCAGGCGCTTACTTAGCAATCGCTCTTCTATACAAACTTCCACCCCTTTAAGGGATGACTTCCGTGATAAAAGGTATCCTATGTCCTTCCCTGGGACTTAAACTACCTCCATCACAATCGGTTCAGCGGTTTAAGCGTGAAGACATAACATACAGATAGACAGACACACTTTCGCATTACTACTACTATTAGTATGAATTAATACGTGTTAATTTAACGTATAAGGCTCGGTCTGAAAACCAGCGCTGGACATTTTTTTTTTGCCCAGCACATGCTGAGACCAAGACCCATTGCCTCAATTTTTATTTTTATTGTATTTTATCTTATATCTTAATCTTAATTTGTAGTTTCTTTTTGCTGTATTTTTGTTGGCTTATTTTGTAACTTTAATTCGTGGCAATAAATAATTTCTGATTCTGATTCTATAAGTTACCACTATCCAATTTTCAATAATTTTATACAGAGAAAAAATCATTAGGTCCGGCAAACCACGGGCGCGGGTTCGATTCCCGTCTTAGGCTGCGTACGAGATCACGGTCCATTTTTTCTGTGTATTTGTTCTCTGTATGAAATGATTGAGTAACAAGCGCTTTACAGACCGTTGATTGATTAGAGAATTCGTTATGTCGACAGTTAGAGGCGAAAAACAGGTCTCTTACTTAAACCTCAACACGGAGGCAGCGCATCCATGGCCGCTCCGGCAATTTTACTCATCATTAGAACCACACAACCACATGCCTAATAGAGCCCTAATAACTAATTATCGATCAAAGTGAAAAATTGAAAAATTAATCGCCAGAGGTGGGATATGAACCCCCAACCTCTGGAATCAGTCCATTGCTGTTAACCAACTGAGCCACTGTACCCACACATCCTTTGTGGTGACGAATCTTTCAATCATCATCTCAGTTGGTGTTCACTTTGATTGAAAATTATAATTTCGTTAGAGAACGCATCCGCATGACAAAATTTAATAATCCTAATAACTAATAGTATTATTACGGCTGCAGTCTTCCGAATGCCTATATCTTACAGAAAAGCGCAGTCCGCAGTCACATTAGCACCACCAATTCCAATACAACTTACTTTGAGGGTACGCGGTGATATGTGTGATGGTCAGCAGCGCGCTTGTGATTATTCCGGAGTTTCAAGCATCTATAGGCTACTGTATCGGTTAACCATCAGCTAGACTGTATGTGACAAACACTGTTGTACGGCCTGGTCTGGTACGTTGTCTTTGGGGCTGCTGTCGGCGGCTGTCGGTCGAGGTCTTACTGTCACCGCGCTGCGTCTGTGCTACGCGGCGGTCATATCAGCTATGTCCAAGTCCGTTTGTCGAGTCATTTTTCTTGTTGTTCTTTGTCCATATTTTAATTTAAACGTCTGTCAGTCTATCGAACAGTCATAGTCAGGTCTCTCAGTGCGAAGGTTAAACACCTGGACCACTTTCATAGTATAAAAAGTCTCCTGTAACCTTCACTGTTCCCAATATGAGCGAGATGACTTGTCACCGTTCCCTACCTCTCTAATTCATACATTAGTCATCTTAATAGTCATACCACCTCTGAATATTCAATGAAGCACTTTGCTAATCCCCGGTTTA
The DNA here is from genome assembly GCA_963556455.1 of Epiblema foenella. NCBI lineage: Eukaryota > Metazoa > Arthropoda > Insecta > Lepidoptera > Tortricidae > Epiblema > Epiblema foenella. The sequence goes on along the minus strand of OY747113.1, from coordinate 5,903,020 downwards.
ACAGTTATGAGCGCATCGAGTGCACAAATTGGCTGGTCCCAGGGCGACTCGCCACAATTGAGCCTCGCATCATGATTGATACATCGCTTCGTTGAGCATCGTAAACTCTCGTCAAGCTAGTAACTAGAGAGTTAGGGATGCAGGAATCTGAACGTGTAAAGGGAAAAGGTTATTGTTTACAGATTGCATTGTTATTTATTTTTGAGAAACTAGCTGAAGAGGCTGCACTACATACAATCTATTATAGGTCATTGTTTTGTTTCTCTGTCTATTGATTTATTTTAGGTGTGCAATAAAGAGTATTTGTTTTGTATTATAATTATGTTGTTTAACTTAATTACTCAAAATACACATTTATACTCGGTTACATAGTCACTAAAGTGATGTACAATCAAGCACTAGACAATTAGAGGGCGATCATAGATTTCCTACAATGATTTCCCACACCTGTTGAGCGGAATAACAAATAATTGATACAACGCTTGTTGAGCCTTGTAATCGCTATCAGGAATTGTATTGTCCAAGCAGTAATCAGCGTCCATAACCGGAATTACATTTCAGTAGGCAAACTAATTACAGACAAGTTAAACAATATTGACGTTATGCACCGCGAGCCCGAATAATCCGTCTAATCACACGACAAAGATATGTATATACATTTTACGCCTTATGACAATGGAATACGGCGCAAAAATTCAAACATATCTTTGACGTCGACCATTCAAATGTATATTCATGATACAGCAGTAAATTATATATATAGTTATGTATGTATGTTTATTTATACATATATTATTTATGTATGTTTATTACATGTTTTATTTTCAATTTCATCTTTTATATAGTTTTATTTATATACTCCAGTACCTAGTTTTTATTTTTGCACCACCCACTGAATTTGTGTTTAGTTTTACCGCCTGTTGTCTACCTCTGCTTATAAGCACAGACATAACATAGTGAGATATATCTCACTATTTTGTTTCTGACCTGATTTGTATTTTCATTGAGGTGTGTAATAAAAAGTATTTGTATAGTATTGTAAATTATTCTTTTTGTGCAAACGCCTTAAGGGAGGCGTACAGCGACATCTACCAGAAGACTCATGCTTCATTAACGGCACTAACGTCTCAAATCATATTGAGAATCGTCAGTTACGATGCGCCATCCCATACCCAAATTTAGAATGATCATCAACCGTTCCTTCGTATTAAGCAGTACCGCTGCTGCATTCGTAGATGTCGCTGTACGCCTCCCTTAAGGCGTTTGCATAAAAAGAATAGTTTACGTTAGCAGCGATGAATTTGGAACTGGGTAGTGATTGCACCTATAGCTCAGTTGGCTAGAGCGACTGGCCGCGAGTGCCGGGAGGCCGCAGGTTCGAATCCTGCTCGGTGCATAAATTTTTCAATTTTTCCTTCATTCTAAATTTATTGTAAATTAGACTAGAATATCATACACGCAATAGAACATTCACAAACGACATTGCAATTACAAACATCGTTATTGCGATTTTGATCACCAGCTATCTAAATTGGAAGCAGGTAATCGTTATACGGGACGTGCACCTGAGGGCACAATCAGTGGTGCTAGTCCCATAGCAGAGCCATTGTTGCATTGTATCGTAGATAACGATCGGTATTACTAGCGAAGGAAACAAGACAGTACCTTCCACATTGTTTTCAATGACAGCGTCGTGCGTTTTGTCATAGATGTTGCCGTGTTGCGGGTCAATCAAATACATATGTTTTGCATTCCGATCTGATTTCAGCGTATTCAGCAGGCTCGATACGAGTACTAAAAAAAAAATAATAACAAAAAAATGCTTTATTGTGCACTACATGGAGAATTATTACAATGACAAAACATGGACAGGACTTAAGTAAGTAGGTAACAACAGGTGGTCTTATCGCTAAAAAGCGATCTCTTTCAGACAACCTTCAGATAGCGAAAAAATTACATGTATTAAGAGGATTGTGTAGCATAATTTTTCCATATAAAAAGCGGCAACGTTTTCCACACCCTAATCCTAAACCGATATACTTACTTACTTTACTTTAATAGCCTATTGGCTGTCCCACTGCTGGACAAAGGCCTCTCCCCATGTTTTCCAGGTCTCCCTATTGAGCGCTTCTTCCTCCCAATTCCTGGCAAATGCATCATCCCAATGCAGATCATCCCGCCATCTCTGACCGAAAACCGATATGAATGATTTTTAAATACTAGGTTTTTACGTTCGTATTTTTTGGAAAAAAATCCTGTAAGTGATATGGACCCTTGAGGATCCGTTTTTTTGACTCGAGAACTTCCTCCTGTTTTTTTTGCTATTATTTCATAAACGAGAAAGAATCGATCAAGGCCAATACTGTCTCATTTTATAAATGCTTATATATTTGCTATTCTGCTTTAACACACGTAAGTTTGCAATTACCCATCCCGCTCTTTATGGAAGCTCTGCGCGTAATTTCGTAAATATTTAATACATTTTAATTGAGATTTGGAACACTGGGTCACTTATGAAAAATCTGTCCAGTTATTGCATTAGAACAATAATATAGCTATTCTTTATCTAAAAGAAACATATCACTGTCGTTGATAATTATGAAATTTGCAGCATGAAAGTTAATTTTTTCGATGATATATGGGATTTTTTGACAGAGTTACCAAGGCATTTTTCAATTTTATGTTCGGTTATTTCATTTCTTTATTTTATTTCAGCCCACAGGGTTACCTATTGCAAATTCGAAATGTTTTATGTCGAATATTGAAAGTCCGAAAACGAAACGCATTTTTTTGTTTTTCATTTTTTTCATTTGTCCGAAATTTCATTTTCTATATTTTCTATTGACAGATTTTTGTATGGTCACAATTTTATTATCCAGCTGGTTTAAAATCCCAATGATTATAATTCCGTACATTCATTTTCCATTTTTTTTTTATCCGTAGGGTTAAAATACCGTAACGTCATTATCCAGATATTTCTAAAGATAACAATGTTAATTTCCGTCGATTTGCGTAATATTATAACAAATCATTAATACTGTGTTATTTGAAACTCATAATTATATTTCGGGTAGGACTAAAAATCGGATTCGGGTAGACGAATTTACTATAAAGACCCTTAATATATTTGTTGAATAAAATGTTATATCAGCTCACATGTGTTTTATTTCTTGTTAACTAAATGGTTGTACGTTGTGTTGTAGGTAACATTTTTAAAGAATTTCGTTTCGCAGAAATTGTTTCTCATATTATTAGTCGTCTTAATCTTCTAAGCTATCCGCGTTAGTCGTTTTTGGCCGAACAAGTCTTTCTGGGTTTTTATAAAAAAAATAACCTCGAAGATTAAGACTGGAGCGAAATACTTATTTTCTAATATTTTCTACATGCAGAGAGAATAAAGATCCTATTTCAGATGGAGAGTTTTTTTGATGAAATGGGCCCCAGCGAATAGATACTTTTAAGAGCGGCGTTACGTATATTTTGCGGTATAACGAAATTATGGAAAATGTCACGTCAATTTTTTTATAAAAATATGGCTCACGAATAAGTAGAAATTATGAAAATATGGCTCACGAATAAGTTGTCAAATATAAAAATTGAGAACTGTAAAGCGGACATTTGAATGGCGGACAAATGATATTGTGATAAAATGAATCTGTGGTATATCAAACAGTTTCAAAACAAAGTATTTGGATTGTAAAAATTCGGTGAACCATTTTCGGACAAGTGAAATTCGGTAAATAAATTTTCGAAACATCGATAGGTTACCAGCCCACAGTAATTTTCGTGTAGGGTAATTCTACATTATTCCTTCGCACTGGAAGCTCAAACTTCAGTATTTTCGTTAGATCTGTGAATAAGGCCCGTCACAGATATGATAAGGCCTTAAGCTCTTACTTTACTTCTACCTAGACGACTACCACATTGGACTGAGTAGCTATGTAGTAGTTTATTTTATGATCTGAGTTTACTGATGTCGCACAGTTTTCCTTATTAGACGGGATACTATTTGCATTAGGTACAATAGGGATGTTGACTCAAAATTTATTGGTATCTAAATTATATCCAAAAGAAAGAAGACATAAAACTATGCCAAATGGTGAAAATCCCATTAAAATATCTCAAAAAATAACGAAGCTACAACCGTTAGAATGTTGTTAATAAGAGTGAGAAAGCACTAATTTGTAGTGACGTCACTGACTTAAAGCGCCATAGTAAATGAAGATCGTTCCATACAGAGGTGCGTTTTGCGAAAAAGGGACAGAACATGCCCCCACTTAAAACTTTGATGACTTGTAATTATGTAATTATTTATTTTTTTGAGTTACTTTTTTCGCTATTTGGTTGAGAATTTGATCCTTTTTCGAGAAAATTTGAAGTAGTTGAGTTTCTTACTTAGTGTCAACATCCCTATTGTGCAGTAATGTCAATAGCGAAAGCGGGGCAGTACTGCCTTCGAATCGCCCCGCTTCCCTTCCCGTGCCAGTCAGGAATCACTCGTTTATGTAGGCGCGCAGTAAATAAGCGGTACTGACTCGAGTGACCACCTCCGCATTTTCACTATCACTATCACTTCATCATCATCAATTCATCATCACTACAAAGTCGCTTTCTATGCTGATCATGATATGAGTGCATCGCATGATAATAGTCACCGTGTAACCGACCCCGCAGGAAAAATAAATAAAAAATCGATTACTATTTCTTCAAAGTCAATTTTAATTTGGAGCAAAATAATCGATTATTTAATAATCGATTTTTCAAGACAAAAGTGACATCCCTATATTATTTGCTTCAGAGCGTTATCATTAATGCTCTGCGTCGTTTTTGGGTCACACGGTTGTCATTTAGACCATAATTCCTTTACTGCTCTTGGCAATTCTTTTAATTACTACCGTACTACTTGCCAAAATGAAAAGATACATAGATACATACATACAGACTGTTGGTCTTATAGCATAAGTAGTCAGTCACTTTTAGCTTTCTCATTTTAATATAACTAATTTCTAATGCATAACTTTGAACTAGTTCCCCGCGATACAGGCGTAGCCTAGTGTAGGTACCCCTTGTAACTCCTGTAGCAAAAATTAGTTTGAATAAAATATTATTTTTATTAGTATCATGTATTGTTCTTAACCTTACGTTTTACTAAGCCTAAGATTAGATATTCTGGTAGGATTCAGAATACCTCATTTTATCCCTATCAGCCACTCCACGGAACCACGGAAACCTCCGCGGCCCACGGAATATCCTCGGTTGATGAGACATCCTGTATATTGTAATCATATACCGTTATAGATACAAACCGATACACACAATAATAGGTCTCTATTATGTAATGGTATAACCATTACATAATAGAGACCTATTATTGTGTGAAATATTAACCAGTTCCTTTTTGACAGTTATGAATTGGCGTTTGTAGTGATGAGGGTAAGACGAATCTATTGTCTTAATTAGCGATTATTAATGAACGGTTAATTCAAATCGATTGTATAAAAATTTTTTTTTTAATGTACCCATATATTTTACTGCTGGATACGAATCGAGAGTAAGAATTTTTGTCATTTTTATTCTACCCACGTCATTTTTTTATCGTTCAGAAATCGATACTGTATTTCCAAACTCCGCGATAAAGGTAATTTCACACTTCATTCGTTTGCAATTTATTGGAGCACGTAATTTATTACGGTTAAAAATTAATTCATTTGATCGATTTCCATCAACTTACGAAAATATCATATGAATAGAAACGAATGATTTAGTCACTACACTAGATTTAAACAATAAAAGATTTAGTACCTAACTGTTTTCATGGTGAATTATTATCATAAATTACTACGCATCAGTGATAAAAATACATTCATTTGATTGCCCCTCTAAAACCCGTATTAGCTAACTACTCATGGAGCTCTAATATCATTACTTGATTTTATTCGCTGTTTCGATGTGTAATGCGAATTTACGTCATAGGGGTGTTGTGATGTGTCGAAAAGGAGCTGGTAAAGAGAGGAACAAATGTGTATAATATGTAACAAGTACATTTAGATCAACACAATAGACAAAAAATTGATTTCAAAGTACAGCATAAAACCTGAGCGCTCATAACCTACCCAAAACTACCATACTAATTGAGCAGTGTGTGACGACATATACTATGCGCCAGTACTACCGTAATTTACTGTTTAGATCGTGAAATATTACATTTAGGTACATTGTTATTTTTGTTTATTAAAATATAATAATCCTGATGGTGATTTTGAATTTACTTTAAGTCAATAAAAAAATTACATAATTTTTCTAAACTTTCAAGTGTCATATCTTTTTAAGATTTTCAGCATATTTATTAATTTACTATTTTTTGTCATAATTTGATGGTTTACTATTCATATAGTGTCATCTTATTATTATTAATTCCGCATGCATATTCTCTATTGTTTTCGCAGCACGAAACAGTGTTTGACAAATGTTGTTTTGGGCATAGTCAATTTCAGTACTAATCTCCATCGTCCAAATTAGGTATTTTCCATTAGCAATAACTCACAGACACTTAATAGAAAGGAAATTGAATACAAAATTCAGTCATCGTAAATAATTCAGCCGAGCCGAGTTCCTTAAGGTTTATCTCGCGCGAAGTGCCTATTGGTATAATATCAAAATTACATTTTCACACCTGCTATTTAGAAGAGAGTCATTGTTTAGAGGGATTAAAGTTGTACTTTTCCTCCCTCATTTGACAATGACTCCTTTTTGAATGGCGAGTGGAATTACTATAAGATTACTCGCTACTCGCCGGCAGTGGGACAAGTGCATAAACACTTGAATTGTAGCGCGCCTCACACCAATAAAAAACTCTGTCTCTCTCTCTCGCGCGTATAGAATTGTGTCGATCAACTTTTTATTTAAATTATTCTATCCCGTAAGTGAACAGTAGTAACAGAATTTGTAGTAAATTGTCACAAGATGACACATGATAAAATTGTTTTTTTTTAATACAACGCCGGTGGCAAACAACCTGATGGCAAGCGGCCACCTCAGAATATAGACGCCCGGAACTCCAAAAGAGGCACGTACGCGTTGTCGAGCCTTTATAAAACTTGAAGATGTGTGTCAGTGCTGTGTTGACAGAAGGGACAAATTTAGATCCCTCGCTCCCAACACAGTGCATCCTCGGGAGCTCTGGCCCAGGAACACAACACTACATACTTGTATATAATAGTAGATAATGTTATTATGGTTGTGGTCTTCTGCAAGGTGGAGGTACTTCCCCAGTTGGGTTGCTCCAAATTCGAGCAAGGTGACATTTTGCTGTGCCCTACCTCTCTGATTGTCACAAAATTAAAAAAATCACCGTATCAAGATGAAGCCCTGTTAAAACAGTTTTAAGCAGTATTCGATAATATGTAACCGTCGCAAGGAGCTTTAAAAAATGATACACCCGCTTGACACATATAGTCCCTATTCGTCCCGGTACCGCCGCACACCGGGTAGAGTCAGTCCGACCCAGGTCGGGCCTAGCTGAGTTTCTTGCTGGACTCTTCTCAGCTAGGCTAGGTTTAGTGAACCAGCGACAAAACTCCCAGTAGCTCGATTCCACTCACACCTCAGATTCGGTTGAAACCGCTCAACCAATCTCACTGGAGCACAAACTCTTAGAGTATTCCAGTGTTCCAAACCACACGCGTGGTCGTGCCGGAGGTTTTCCCCTGGATTTTCCCCAGGCTACTCTCCAACCGCGCACTCCTATCGCTTTATTGGGCCCGGCCTATAAAGCCACAGTCAGGTTCAAAAAAAGAAAACACCCGCTTATGAACACTACTGGGTTCGAACTTGAAGTCACGTAATAATGATACCTACCTATTAAATATTGGCAGAATATGTATATTAATTATGACTGAATCCGAAACCCGTGCATGCATTTTTATTTATTTATTTATTTGCATGAGGCAACAAAGCCGATATTTACATACACCTCACAGACAAACATAAGACAATAAGTTAACAAATTAACACACTACAACTACGAATTTACGCAACTTCGTAAAGTTCGTTTTGTTAGTTCTTTCATTTATTAAATATAGTCAACAGTGTTTGTCGTTAGCTCGATAGCTTTAATATAATTATGGTTTTGGCTTTTGACCTGACACATTTAATTTGGCATATCTACAAGTGAGTGCTCTCAACAAATGTAAATTTCATATCATACCGATAAGTCGACACAAATGGACCTCCTTATAAATTGTCGAGTCAAATGTGAGTAATGATTCCTTGTTATTCGTAATCACCGAAGAAGATACCGTTATTTTTCAATGTCATTCAATTCAAGGAAAACATTTATTAATAGTATTTTATTTGTGGAAAAATACATTTTGTGCGCTTTGATACTATAGTGGATCATAAGTATTTTTGTTAGAAATTGCGATTTACGTACACGCATATTATTTGATTATATGAAATATCCATCTCATGGTATCTACTTCTAAATATGCACCTACACTTGTTTGTGAAATAATGTAAATTACAATGTAGGCCCTTCCCTTAAATCCCTTACGTTTACTTTTATTCCAAAGTAAGAATTCCTAAGTACTTGCAAAATTGCTTGCTTGAAATATTCTTGCAGAATTTACATGTATTGTCTAGAGCACATATAATGTAAATTTCAACATCTATCATTTCTGTTTTCAGTACATTTTATACCGACCACCAACTTACCTATAACCATCGTCACCTATATCCTGAAAATAACTTGCAGCGCCTTAGAGATCCGTATACGTACAGTGACATAATTTGAAAATTAGTAATAAACCTTGTCATAAATGACGAAAACTCAATGTCATCGAGTATCTATGCGACTCTAGTATGCAGTTCACACTAAGGCATAGGTAAGCTAAGTTTCCTAGGTTGCTGGCGTTCTGCCAATGTTTGTAAGAACTTTGCAGCTCCACAAACTAAGACGAAAGTTTCACTAAAGCTTTTCTAGGTAGCGGCGCGATCCACGACTACTGTGTAATTGAGACGATGTGAAGTTAGCCATTTTGGCGACGATTAAATGCCATTGCTCTGCTGATTTGTGAAAATAGATGGGTAAAGAAATAGATTAATGTATTCTTACTTATGAAAAATGTGCATTATTAACCGACTTCAATAAAAAAAGTTCTCAGTTTGACCCGTACGTTTGTATGTATGTATATATGTTTGACCGCGATTATCTCGCGTTTTGCTGAACCGATTTTGATGCGGTTTTCAGGAGTATTTATGACATTCTCAAGAAGGTTTTGGTATACGACAAATGGATACCTCGTGACGTCGTCCTCGTGGATCCTTGATGGAATGACCACAAACCACGCGGCCTGCATTAACTATTAGAGCAATATGCACGCTAGTTGAAATTACTAATCAAAACCTATAGTACTGTCTTTCCTAGCGCCGACTTGTGACTAGAAGTTTTTTCATTATAATGTTTATATTATAATATTAAATAAAGTTAAGTATTCAGGGATAAACTCGCATTATTTATTTACAATTATCCCTTATTCTTCCTATGCCCATAGGCACATTTATAAAATGTAATTTAAGTATCAAAATGTCAATATAATAAAAAAGCGAATGATAATTAGATAATATAAATTATGAATTTACAATTACTAGCTTTTGCCCACGACTCCATCTGCGCGCGCGTTGCCCATAAACGTATAGTTGGACCTATTTTTAAAAATAAATGCACTTACTACATAAATATAAAGTGAGACCACCGTCAATATCTTACATTTTACAAACAGTGGTCGACAGTGATCGAGCGGTTTGGCTCTAGTGACGTGTCTTATACCTTTTTTTTTTGTAGTGTCAGAAGAATTGGCTGTATGTGAACACTGATTCCCCAAACCTCTATAGACTATATATCTCAAGATACTCTAAAAATGTGCAAAGTACACTACTATAAGGCCTGCTGAGTCTAACATTTTGGACAGATTTTTTAAGCGTATAGCAGGCACTGGCTATTCTTTTTCAATGTGGTTTGACTAGTGCAATTGATTATCTATCTCAATACTTACGAATTTAGTTGTTTTTGCTTTCTCAATCGGAAGAGATATCTTATAGGGTATGCTATTAGTATGTCCGTAAAACGTAACATAATTGGTTTTATTGACACAAATTTTTAGTCTATTACTTTCAAACCAATACATAAGTTCGGTCCATGTTTGATTTATTTGTAAATTAAATGCTGTGATGCCATTATCATAAATAACAACACTAGTATCGTCAGCATAGAGATATGTGGTAGCATGAGATACATTCATCGGAAGATCGCTAATGAAGATAATGAAAAGCAGCGGTCCCAAAACGGAACCCTGTGCGACGCCCCAGTTGATTGATTCATCATCTGAATTAAATATTTCAACGCATCCTGAATCATTTATACTTGTTATTTGCGTATACTGTAAATATTATGTTTGTAAGGTATGTATGTATGTAAGAACTTTACACAATAAAAGATTAAAACAGTATACATGTCACATAAGATCCCTGGAAGCTGGAGGTCCCGGGTTCAAATCTCGGTCAGGGCATTTATTTGTGTGAGTAACATGAATATTTGTTCCTGAGTCTTGGATGATTTAAGTATCTATTTCTCTATATATAGCAGGTATATTGTCGCCTAGTACCCAGAGTACAAGCTTTGCTTAGTTTGAGACTAGGTTACTTTGTGTAAGATTGTCCACAAATATTTAGGAGTACAAATGCGGATTTATCCCTGTGAGGGATCTCTTCCAACTAACCATTGAGGGATTAATGGAAAGTGGTAGAATGAGATAGACAAGCGTACACAGTGTACAAAAACGTGTTTCAATAAGGTAACTAAGGTAAAGTATATAAATTAAAAAAAATACATTATTGATATTTTAATGCTGCCTTGTATCTTTTGTTGAACCGTCAGATGGAGTTATATATTCCCGGCCGTTGATCAGCAGTCGATTATTCCTGGTAATAGCGTAGTGTCCAGCTTGTCGTGCCTTCATTATTTTTTCCCGTAGTTGTTTTCTTTCTTGTAAACCTTGCTTACTTAGGAATTCAGATACTGTAATCTGAAATGGTCTTTGTTATCGTTAACGTAGTGGGTTATAATTTTGCTTAAAATCCCAACAACCAATGGACGATGTTGACGTCTTTTCCCGCGACTTCAAGTTTCTTTTATTTGTTCTTGTAAATTCGGATCTATTAGTATATCCCAAAACATATTTGTAACATAAGTGTAAGTTGTCATTGGTTTAGCGGTAATGTTCGTACAATCCATAAATTATAATCTTTTGAGTTTAAATTGAATTCATTGTTTGTTGTTTTGAATGAGTCTAACCGTTGATTATTCTCACTTATCTGCATTTGTAATTTTTTATTTTCTTTTTACAAATTTTCTACTTTTAGCTTGTGTATGTTCAGCTTTGTTTTAAGCGTATCTTGTTCGGCTGTTATATTATTCAATGTTTTGTTCTGAGCCTGTACCCCGAACTTCGTATCATGCCGTCCCTTTCACTTTCATGTTGTTCACTATATGAATGAGAGGGATGACACGATACGACGTTCGGATTTCGAAGTTCGTAGTAGCCCCTCTGGTATTTAATGCATGGTTGTTGCTTGCCGTTTGTAACATCCTCCCTAGTCTAGTCTAAATGGAAAGCGGAAAATGGAAAACCTAAAGCCTACCTAAGCTTTACCTACAAATACTTACACCATCTGAAAGTCTGAAAACCAGGACTTTTCGTAAAGTTCCTAAAACTCTTTAAAAGTTTCTAAAGCTTTCCTAAAGCATTACTAAAGCTTTCAAGTTCAGCAGACCTAAAAGATATGGGAATAACTACAGGGAAAGAAAATAAATCAAACAAAAGGTTTTGAGAAAGAAAATAAACGAAACAATACATTTATTTCATAAAAGTGATTTTACTCGAAACTTTGACTATTTTATCTAATAAAGCCCGGTGAGAACTTTATTAGACATCCGCGTTGATTCCTAGGCCAAGACCTAAGCAAGGGAAAACAAAGCGGACTCAACAAAAACCCTTGCTGCCAACTTAACCTATTACAATTTATAATGAAATGAAACTAATTCAAATGAAAAGGTTAATTACACAATTGGAGAATATTAAACATAAACCAAGACTAAATAATTGAAATATTAATGGCGTGATCGAATAGTGGCAATTTAAAGACCTAGTTATGAAATGTAGCAACTTAAGTTCTCTGAGGTGTGAGAAACATATGAACTATTGAGAATTGGACAATGTTTAGACAAATACAACTTAAACTAAATGATTACTACTTAAAACAAGTCTACCTAACTAATCGTGAACACAATACTAAGACACCTAGAACTTAATTTACTAGAAATATAGAAAAGTTAGAACACAAGTTTAATAGAAAACTATTAATGAACACAATACTAAAGTAACTAAGAGATTAGAGCTTACTTGTAAAATACCGTCGTTGGCTGTGTGATAAATAAGTTGTTTATCGTTTATAAGGAGTAAGCGTATGATGACGTAATATGATACGGAGTGGATAATTACTCCATAATTTGATTCAGAAGAATGTAAGTGCTAGAAATGGTTACAGATGTAGGTTAGCGAGGCGTATATTCATAGATAAACCTTGAATTAAATATGTTTATAAAACCTTAAAACTAGTGTTTGGTATGTCGAGGTATCGATACGTCGTATCGTATTTCCTACAAGGTAGGATAGGACTAGGTCGTGTAATATCTGGCTTATTACATAATATAATATAATTCTCAATCTAAAAGATGTGAGAATAAAATAGCTGATTGCAAGCAACCATAAAGCCACAGTACCTCATAAAAGTACCATGCATAAGTCATATAAACCACCAAGCCATTTCTGGACATGATGAGGCGACTATGTCGAGGCAGCAGTCTCGCAAAGGAATACCTGATGCTAACCCATTGGGTATATCCCTACCTAACACCTAACACGAGCAAACAGAGTATCCTCGCAGGTGGCACAGGGCCGAGACTATAAGTGATATGTGACAATAGCGCCTGACGAATGAACATATACATGGTAATAATAAGAGCGTAGCCCATAATATTATGAGATCAGCCATTTTATTGCATACAGCAAAAGTAAATCATACTGAACTTATTTAAAAGCCAGTTGGAATAGGATCTTGTTATATATATATATATGTATATTATAATACACGTGTGATGTATCTACTTTGAAGTAGACTTAAATACGAGTTAGTTACCTCGTACCCAAATATTGTGCAAACAAACAAGTTGTTGCTATTCAGGCTTAATGTCCAAACCGAGTCATATGGTCATCCCATTAGCGAATATCACTACTGAGCCATGCAACCGCAAAACCTCAGCATTGACCAGCGTTCTCACGACAGCAAGGAGTTTTGCTCGAGTCGTCAATCAACCTATATCGCCATTGAACTTTCACATTCCATCTCGCCCATATATAGTTTGGGGTCTTTAATGTTCAATTTCAGCAAACGGCAATACAGATTTCTCGTCTCTGCGGGTCTATAGTGTCTTGTATGAATCAAAGATTCCGACAAGCAGCTAAAGGCGCACCGCGTGCCTAAACAAAACCGCAGCCCTTTTCAAAGCTCGTCTTGGGATCGAGACTAAAGACGAAAGCCTGTCGTTAAGAATCTGTGAGACTGGCCCTAAACCCCATTTATGAACGTATTTCATCGATCTGGAGTAAAACCATTGCATAGCAACAGTAATAGTTATTAGGCATATTTGGTATATTTGGGTACTACATTGTACTACCAAAACCTTTCGTCATAGGCTGGAACATACCATACAAAATCGTAGTAAAACGTTTGGCAGTCCAACCTGTGACATTACCTCATTGCTGGAACAGTCACGAATAATAAAAATCCACTGCGGCCAGTCCCAACAACTACAATAGATTAGTAAATGTATGAGTTGGTACATTCATGTGAAATACTGGAATAGTATTTACTCGTCCAATAAAATAAATATAATTATCGCGCAGGCGAAGATATGAAGGTTTTGACGTAATATTAATTACGTAGTCAACAGACTATTAGGTATTGTAATAGGAACCAAAGTTCCATAAAGGGGTAAATAAGCCAAGATCACTTCAAATAAAGAGTGCAATAACCATGTCAGGTCACACAACACAACGATAGCATTTCGGCCTATTAAAAGGTAACATTATGTATGACATTTACATAGAACGGGGACGTGAATAAGTACCATAGTTAACGCAGTCAGAAAGTTTTGCGAAACTTAGAAAACCATTTAAGGATCTCTTCATCTGCGTGTGTACAGTGGTAGGCTATGAGGTCATCATGCAGGAATAGCCTCGTTGTCCAAACGCCGGAACTGTGATCAGCTTGGCAGGATCAGCCAGTGAGGGGTCTCATATTGTCATGGCACAGCGTTGGATTGAGGATGGCCTGGCTCTGGTCGTCGATTGCCCACATGTACGAAAGTGCTGGCAGGTACACGTCCCGTATAAATGTCCAGGGTCCAAACGATAGGTGGAAGGCATATCGTCGTTGACAGTATGATTGCGTGGAGACGTTGACAAGGTCATCTTCTTGACACCAGTGCGATGATACGTCATTCGATGTCATCTATCCTTCTCTTATAAAGGGTTGATTTCGCAAAGCCCTCCAAATACCCAAACTATGGCATTGTAATCTTTAGATATATTCATAAATAAAACATACTCATTTAATAACCTAAAGTAACTATTATCACCTACAACACTGTACTAAATCAATAAGAACACACCTAAAATACCAACGAAACATAACAAACCTAATGAAAATGAAATAATTAATGCATTAAATAATAAGTGTAAGAATATAATGACTACCTACATTAGCAAAAGATTAATTCAATTACTGCTTAATAGTAAAATTACAATCCTTTAACGATTTGTCTACTAATAAATAATGTCCTTAAAGTCAAATTGTCATTTAAAAGTAATTGAAATCAATAGTCAAATATAGTAAAACTCAAATATTAAATCCAGCTTGTATGAACAGTGCCTACCCCCATTATTCATGAAAATCTCAATAATACTGAATAGTATCAAAAATAGATACGAATTCACATAGCATGCACAAAACACCACCATAAATCTTAATATCTAACATGCACAATAAGTATGGGTATAATAAAACACAATGTATTTATTAAATCAGGTAGTAGCACTCCAACGCTGCAGATGGTCGTATAATATACTCCATTTAGCAAACATTATCAATTAAAATTTGTTGTACTAATGGTAAAACTATAGCCGTAACAAGAATTAATCAATTAACGTACTTAATTGCATTTTAAAGCCATAACCATTTAAAAGGAGATACGCCACTCCACATCGATATTGTTAACGTAGATTTTACCTTAAGTAGGTTATTCAACATAAGCAAAGGTATTATCAATCTAACTTTAACTTGGTGCTGAGCACTATAGGTAACAACAAAGGTAATTGTACCTATATAAGCAGCGTAACGCGCTTGCATAATAGTCTATGAAAAACTAACCCGCTATCGTTTGCTATATGGAATCTAAACACACGCACATAAATCCTGTGAACAAAAAGGATTAAATACACAACACCCTAATTCATCCTATCACAACGAAATCCTACATGAATCCTATCTATCACAGCAAATAAACCTTAAACGACTCACATGGGCACTCCTGAAGGTTCACCTCGTTGCATGTCGCTCTCGTGAAGTCCACCCGCAGGAGAAATCGAAGGGGAAAAAACCCTCGAAAACGTTATGCATCTCCTTATATTACCTCATCTCGTTCATGAGAACCCCTAACATCACGCGATCAACTCCTGTTCCATCATTCTCGAGGGAAAACCATCGATTGGTCAACTAGCTAAATCTGGCTTCTCATTGGTCTAGAATAACTTTCCGATCTCCTACTCAACACCAGAGGTCTCTCCCCATGTCTATCCCCTTAAAACCTGACTAAAATAAATAGACACCTACACAAACAAGATTGTTTCGTCCTTAAATATCTCTCATTTTAGTAGGGTAGCCACGCGCATAACTTTTTTCAAATACCCGCCAAAGGCAGCGTTGCAGCTACTGCTTTGCAATTGACCACTTGCGTCAACTAGACTCAACACTCACGTCTAGTATATCTTGACGTCGAGACTCGTACTAGCATTACACAACTAGAGACCCGTCCTACACTGGTTCGTCTAAGGTGAATTGGTGTTCACGTTAGTTTCAACGTTGTGATTGACAGCCCTGTTTCACACTAACCGTGTAATTCCAGATGGCTACTTATTTCGCTACTGTATAGACATAATGACAACCTTTCTACGCGGACGGATTATTTACTAACAGTTCAAATCCTCGACACCAGGTGTCCATACTTGACCTTTGCAACTTGAGAAATGCTAATAATATAAAGCAGGAAACCGTTGTCCAAGCTTATTCAAATCACAAAAGTAGCACTACTCTTAGGAAAATGAAAATAACTTGAAATTCAAAGGATTGGTGATATTCATTATAAATAATCGAACTTCTTTAGACTTAATTTAAACGCCATCTGTTTACAATGAGAGGCTTCATTGATGACATTTACAACACACATTCACAACATTTACAATATATAAATCACACACATCACATTTAGAATATATAAATCAGCTTTTAAGAAGCCAAGAAGCGATCCTGAAAGCTTAGATTTCCCGAAGCTGAGAAGCTTCCCAGAAGCCTTCCTCTGAAGTTAAGAAGCTATAACGAAGCTTAGAAGCACATCTAAAGCTTTTCCGAAGCTTAGAAGCTTTCATGAACTTTTCACACGAATGACGGATGTCGATCTGTTACACGTTGCATTATTTACTAAAGTAAGTTTAGTAGTTAGTGCGCGCAACGAAATCAACTTCAAATGTATACGTTTATTCGAAATAGACCGTCGGTTTATTCAAATAATCAACATTTATTGCAAGTTATGGGCCTTAAACATCGGCAAGCCATATGCACCGCGCTGGGACGATGAAATACATTGAGATTTATTCACGTTCGCAGTTCGAGCCAAATCGACGGCTACATAATGTAGGTGTTTCTATATTGTTGACCTTGTTTCAAAGGAATAAGGTGCATATTGTAACCATGCAAATATTTTGAATATTAAGTGTATCATCGCTAATAGGCTCGTTTCTTATTTTAACGTAAGTACAGTCGGCCTTATAAGTGGCTGGACACTTTGGGACTGTCGCTTTCACCCATTGGAAGCTTCGTATTTGGAGCATTAAACATGACATTAAAGTGACAAGATACAAAGGTGCTAAGCCCCTAGCGAGGCCTACCGTACTATTGGTTCGCTTCGCCCCGAACTGTGAACTCACGAAATTCTCGTTGATAGGGGTTGTAATGTTAAACAAGAAACGCCGCTGCCGGTAGCGCAACCGGGTCGTGTATTTCTGTCCCCAGTTTAATTTAATCAGCGTTCATAGAAAATGTAGTTATTTACAGGTCATACTGAACTGGATAAATATTGCATCTTTTAAGTATGTGTACAATGCGCGAGAGTATGAAATGTTATATAGACCTAGTCCAGTATAAAATAATCACCGGTTGTCTATAAAATTAAATGATAATACAATATGAAATGAACGAATGCTCAAAATTTGTGACAATATAATCATAAAATGTCAGGAGATATCCAATCCCAAGAATTCTCTTCTGTACCAAACTTACATATGTCGTAGCGAACAGAGTGCTCAAATATCTCTGAACACGACTTTAAAAGAAAGCGTTAGAGTGCATAATTATTGTTCAGATATTTTTAAGCATCCTTAAGACGCTGACAGTACCTAAATTTTTGTCTTGTTCACTCACTAGTATAAATAAATCAGAAAGCTGATGATTATTTGCCCATTGAAGTACGTACAGTCGCCATCAGATATATCGGAGCGAACGAGGTGCTCACAAATATCTGAACACGACGCTATTGTCAAGGCGTTAAAGTGCATGTTCAGATATTTTTGAGTACCCTGAAGAGTACAGATATATTTGATGGCAACTGTACATTGCCAGGACAAATATTTAAACGCAGTTTGATGCAATGGTTACTAAAAATAGTTTTACAGTGTCAAGAATTATTGAAACTATAAAAATGAAATTATGAGTTCCCGATATTCCGGCACTGTTGCAAGCTCCATTATCAAGAATTAACTGACGTGCTGCGAGTTTTAGTTGTGGTCTACCCACGCACCATAGCGATCTACCCTCTTCCTGGTTCGCTTTTTTCGCACAGTGTCACCGTCACTACCACCGTTTCAAATCGTAATTCTAATGTAAATGACCATGTGAGCTTGAAATCTTATATTATAAAAATGGTTGACATATTTTTATATCACACTTTTTAGTCAATCATTACCAGAGTGCATCTCATGACAAATCCACTAAGCTCAAACACGACTAAGCTACAATGTTCTCTTATAAAGTTCCGTTACCTACCTTCCGGCTTCGATTACCAGATCAGGTTACAACATTACATCAGGACCATTAAAATTCGCTTCGTCAGTAGTCGCTAACAATGAAACACTAGGAGTTTTGGATAACCGTCCGTGGTCTTCTTAATCAGTTCCCGTTCACCAAATACTGCATTCTGAATGCATATGCTCGATTTGTTACCGAAAATACCAAAATCGCTCCACGTTTCGCTTGAATTTTTGAAAAGTTCCTCATGGTTCTCATCAGAAGTGGAGTTTTATAACAATAGGATCATTCTGGAAGCATATGCTTTCAAACAACACAGTCAGATTAAGAACCTCCTCCTTTTTTTAAAGCGGTTCAAAATAGAATATATACTATTTGCATTGACTTGTTCACTACATGCTAATTCTGAAGTTTGCTTTAACAAACTATGAATACTATAATCCTCATAATTTTCGCTAGCCAATATAGGTGTAGGTGTTACCCATCTCTGTTTACGAGTCCCCTTGGGCCAATATGCATATTGTAGAACAAGGCCGGGAATAAGATTTTATATTCCGGTATTCAACCCTCGTCAGATTACCTTCAGATAAGCAGACAACACATCAAGTACTAAAGGTAATCGTACACGGTCTCCTTTAACGCATTCTTAACTTTTAGGATTAATCTGTTTTTTGTGGTGTAACTGTAACCGTTTTGTAGTATTTACTACAAATAAAACCTTATTTTTTTAATTTCCCTGCCGAACTATTCCGGCTTTGCCATATTAAGTAGGGGCATTGCGCTTGTTAGCGATATTATCTCACACATACCTACGCAACCAAACAAATAAAAATAACCGAACATATGCGATGAGGATTCGCCTACCGAGGCTTTCGTACATTTGTAGGTATTGATTACGTACTTAAAATAAAGATTCAGATTTTTCCCTGTACTTTTAGTATAAGATGGTATTTTGCCAAAACGCTAAATTTCATAGTTCTAAGTCAACGGAGTACCTATCCTATACATCTTGATTCCCTTGAGAGTGTCGAAATATACGTTTTTTGCGGCATAAACAGCTGTATCTTGTTTTACGATGGTTTTACGTTAACTTTAGAAGATTGATTTTTTCACAAACTTCAAGGGACCGTAGACCTGAGTATATGGTTTTAATTTCAACCCGATACCTCCACGCGTTCCCTAGATCAATGGTCTTGGCAGACAGATGAACAACAAAGTGATCCTATAAGGGTTCCGTTTTTTCCTTTTGAGGTACGGAGTGACGGCACATACAAAACACAGTTGTGCTACACGAAATTGCACTTCTTCTTGCGAACGATACGAATTTCGTGGTATAGTGCTTTCATCTCACGAACGCGGGTGAGCCGTGGTTGTGTGTACTGCCGTTTCAAGGAGAAAAACCATAAGTGACAAAAAGTAAGTTTCGAGATAAAGCCAAAAAACTTTAGATTTCTTGTAAATTATGCACTTGTGGTTGTCTAAATCGTGATCTACAAAAGATATAGTACTATATCTCCTAGAGAGAAAGATCACATTTTTTTTCCTGATTACAAGGCTGGTAATAAGTCCATTTTGCAAAAAATGTCACTTATGGTTTTTCTTCTTGAGACGGCAGTGTACACTAAGATATACATGCACGATGGCGTTGTCTATGTGTGCGTCAGCGTAGGCGCTATGTGTTCACATTTTCTGTATTCGTATCTGTCAAAAGTACGGCTACAGCTAACCTGCGTACGTGAGATAAAGACACTATATTTGGTAGTATCACTTCTAATATCATTAACTTCATCTCTCAGCTTTCATGAATTCACTTGTAACGACGCCACCTTTTCCAAGCCAGACTGGGTTTTTTTATCCATTAACTTACTCCACTAACTAAACTAAACGATGGGTCGTTTGTGTCGCACTCGCCAACTCCGGATATGATATTGTAATTTTAGTAACATGAAAAGAGCAGAGGAATTTCGTAGTTTTCGCAAAGGAATTTATATCAATTTTTGCAACATTGTTCCTTTATTAACTGATGAATATTGAAATTTCCTTTTATTACACAGACTATTGGCCTCGGCTTGTTTTTTATTTCATTACCAACTTACACGGCAGTTTTGCGGTGACTAGGTTAATGTTGTGGTACCAAAGTCGACTATCACTTACTTCGTCGAGACACAGGTGTTAATTTACTTAAGACAGCGCTGGTAAAGGGACAGAGGTAAGAGGTAACTTTAAATAGAAGTTAAAATCTACGCGTGTCATGCATACCGTAATATTGCGTGGAAGTTTATGCTTAATCTAAAAGATTTCGTAATGTTTTCATTATAAATGTTAACAACTGTATAAAATACCTTCGAATTTACCTTTCTTTACTAGATAAATATAATTAATTATGTCCTTTCGTTCCATTTATTAAAATTACTATCAAAGATGAACTTCCGTTTGCCGCCATTTTTGACAGTAGATGATGGTTATAAAATAACCATCATGGCGCCAACTGAGGCAGTTCATTTCTGACCGTTAAAGAGTGGAAAAGTGGAAAAGATCATTATAAGTGAGGTTTGTGATAATTAAAGTGATTGCACGAAGTAAGTACCTATTTCATATCGTTTCTTTTATTGGACTATAAACTACATCCCTTTTTTAAGCTGATGTGAGCCTTGCCAACCCTTTATAAACCAATTCTAATAACACCATTTACCGCTTGACCGTACTCTAATTTGGCGGGGCTTCACTCCCATGGGTTTAGACCATATGTATACCCTGAATCATGACATTGGCTAGTTTATTTCAATCAAATCAAAGAACATTATTTTGCCTGATGAGTAAATATTTGACTTAAACTTATTTTTGAAAAGAAGAGCCACTTGAAAAGGGCACAGCCATTAACATAATTAATTCTTCAAATCCTTAGAAAAAGTATCAACCTATGGACTGACTTAAAATAAGACCAGTAACGCGCACTTACGCGCGTTCGTGCCACCAAAATATTAGTCCTAGAAACCTTAAAATGAATGAATGAATGAAGTTTATTCACCAAAAACATATGGTACAAGTATAAGTGTTAGAATGTTGTGTCCTTTATATATTTAGCCAAAACAGGCATGTGAAAATTGTAAGGTCAAATAGCCTCATACATTACAGTCATTGTAAAGTCAAAATTATAGAAATGATAAACAAATGAAATAAAATGAGCATAAGAGTAGAATATTAATAAATACATGATGGTCAATTACTTACATAATTAAAAACATAGGTCATTAATAAATTAATTGAAATTACATTATGTCCAGTTGGAACAATAGCAGAGAATACAATAGAGTTTAAGATCAGAATTCGAAAATATCCA
Organism: Epiblema foenella; assembly: GCA_963556455.1. Lineage (NCBI taxonomy): Eukaryota > Metazoa > Arthropoda > Insecta > Lepidoptera > Tortricidae > Epiblema > Epiblema foenella. Next base: position 5,881,206 of record OY747113.1, on the reverse strand, counting down.
TTAAAAAATGTCAACACGCGGAATCTCACATGCAATATCGCTAAAGCATATTACGTCGTAAATAAGTAAAAGTGCTGTCGGCGTTTTGTCAAAACAGATACAGGACCGCTGTGTGCGCCGTGGGCCGTATCGCTTACAGCTGAAAATTCTCACAGGAGACCAAACAACTGTGATCGAAGTGCCCAACTTTGCCCGCCTGTGGCCCACAACTTCCCGGGTCACTAAATAGATTACGATGTCCCACATAGTGATGCTTCGTGATTTAATGTTAGGATTGTTTTATGTAAATCGTGATCCTGTCGACTGTGCCAATGATAGATAAGTGACAAAGCACCTGGTTTGATGTTTATTTTGCTTAGGTGAACCATAGTTGATAAGTTTTTTACTACAAGCGTAATTAGCGACGACCGCTTTAGCCTAGTTGGTAGTGCTGCCTTCGAAGCTGGAGGTCCCGGGTTCGAATCCCGGTCAGGGCATGTATTTGTGTGATGAACACGAATATTTGTTCCTGAGTCTTGGACGTTTTCTATGTATTTAAGTATCTGTTTATCTATTTAAGTATGTATATCGTCGCTTGGTACCCATAGTACAAGCTTTGCTTAGTTTGGGACTAGGTTGATTTGTGTAAGATTGTCCAAAAAATATTTCTTTATTTATTTAATTATCCATAGAACTTTTTTGTTCTTAGACCGACACTCGTCTGCCGACATGTACAGCCAAAAGTCTGCTTACGGCTTTAAAGAAAGGTACCTATCAAAATCAGTACCAGCACGTGCCTACCATACGAGCCAACCGGAACCGACGACAAAGAATCGTCGTTGAAGCGGACACGACACAATACAATTTTGATAGAAATATCAAATGTGTACTGTATTAGTTTAGCTTTCCAAGAGTTTTACAAACATGTTCTCGACGTTTAAGTCATGTATGACACGAGTTAGCTTTGTTACAAATTATAAAACAATAATAACGATTCTCAGGGGAATACATTATTATATAAATGTAGAGAATGCAGACAAAACCCTGGTCTCAACTTAAATATATTTTGGTAATTCATAATATCACAGCAACTCGTCAAGACGCAATTAATATCGCCAAAAATTACTTAAATGAAAATCTTCACTATAACGAGTCGTAATACTCGTAATTACTTAAAATTTGCTTCGGTCATATTATCTTTAATAAGACGAGAAAATTCGTCTTGAGATTTTAATAGCCTTGTCATGCAAATAATGGGAGGAATGAATATTAATATTGACTTGAATGGCATTTCATCTTAGCATTGCAGGGAGATTTAAGTTGAGCCTCGTGAATTATACCGGGACGTCCGACTAAGGAATAATAATTTAGATAATGCGGCCTGAGTCGGGTGCATTACTAACAACTGGAATTCCAGGGACAGTAACAATGGGAGTATTACTAGAGGAGTATAGCTATTTTTTTTAACACATTTTGAGGATTCTGATTTAAGCAGATTACTAGTTATTCCAAAGCGTATAGGGAACGCTCGTGGCCCAACGGCGCCTGTTTACCGCGTAGGTTAAGCAACGTCGGCCTAGGTCAGTTATTGGATTGATGACCGCTTTGAGTTGTTATTGAGTGATCCCGTGATTTGGAAGGCACGTTAAACCGTTGACCCCCGGCTGTTGTCTATGATAGCAGTCGTTAAGCCAAGTTAGAGGCCTTCGGGCGGCTTCAGAACTTCTAACAGTCAAGTTACCCTTCACTTGACAAGCCCAATTCCAATAAAGTCTGGTTTCCCCTCGGAAACGTCGTTGGAAGGTCAGATGGCAGTCGCTACCATAAAAACTAGTGCCTACGTCAAATTTTGGGATTAGGTAGCGGACACCGGGCATCCTTCAGGATGCCACTGTACCGGGATAACGCTAAGATGATGATGATGACTAGTTACTCCAAAAGATAAATCCCGGCGTAGTTATATCATCATCACAAATGATCCAAATCGGCCTAACCATTGGAAACCTGCAGTCCTAAATATATGTAACACTACTTTCTGACTTCGCGGTGGATATAGAGATATCTGTTCCTACTCTACCTATCTAGGTAGAGCATCTGCGTACCGCCGCCCTTCCGCGCATCCCGCTCCAATCAGGAAGTTTTTTTCTCAGACAATTACATTTAACGAAATATACAAGACAAAACTCGAAATAACAAAACTGTTCCAACCTATATTCTACATTCTGAAATACATTCAGCACTAAATAATGACAACTCAATGGCAAGTCTGAGTCGGTCCTCTGCGTTCAAAATGGCTTATGTTCCAGGAACATCTTGCTGTTGTCTCTAAAAATATTTACACGATTTTGAGTCATATGCCCCTGATACACGTTTCAAAATGTGTACATCTTTATAGGTGTGGTAGTCTGATATACGACCTTTTAAATAACCAGAATAATAGTCTAAACAAAGAGCAAACTGGCCGACACGGGGCTGACAGTAATTTCATTTTCAAATAAAACGCGAGAGGTTCGAAGGGTATTTGCATAAAGTTTGTCTTTGACTATAACCGCTAATTAACAGGACAATATTACCATTATCATTTCAGGTGATATAATTTAGTCTTTTCTTTTTTGTTTCTCGCCAACATCAAAGTAACATCTTTTTGTCAATTACTTTGTTATAATGCCGGTAAAAAATCTTATGAAGTGGCTTATAAAGTAAATTTTACTCCAGAATTTTTTTAAAATTCTGGCAGTTCACATATACCGCAAATGAAATTGAGACACTGTCAATCTTTACTTAACGTAGAAGAAGATAAAAACGCTTTTTACTCGTTCTAACGTGTCTAGGAACACTACATACTTGTACTACTCAACATTGAATGACTTCGTAACTTCAAGAATGTACTTTTTTTATCTAATAAAATCCCTAGCCCGTAAAAGCCAAATTAAAGCGTACAAGTATCTTAGGCAAAGTAAGTATATCGTCAATAAACTTTTCGCCTTAATAATGTGGCGTCTAGTCAATTTCGTTTTACGATGTAATCTCATAAAATAACAACGAACTCTTCTTCATTGAGGTCTAGGCCGTAACTAACCCCATTTCCAAAAGTAACTCTGCATATTGCGATAAAAATTGAAATCCTATTCATATCATTAACTATTAAAACAAGATACTTTATGTTAGCAACCCATTGAACTGCCGAATCGCCTGTGTTTTACAATACAATACACTCCTAATTGCACACCTCAATAAAAAATACAAAGCAGTTCAGAAACATAACATAGTGAAATATAAGCAGAGGTAGACCCCAGGCGGTCTTATCTCTAAAGAGCATTCTCTTTCAGACAACCTTTGGGTAGCGGAGAGAATTATATTATTATGTGTATTTTGTTTTTTTTTCAAACTAGCTTTTGCGCACGACTTCGTCCGCATAAACTTCTATTGTCTGTTTAATCGCTTTGAGGTATGATTTTCGGGATAAATGGTATCCTCTATGTTAATCCAGGCTATAAACTGATTGTATAGGTACTAAGTTTCGTCAAAATCCTTTAATCCGTTTTTGGGTGACTAACAAACATCCAAACATTTAAACTCTCCCGTACTAATGTAGGATATTAGTAGGATAAATATAGAGGCAGGTTGGTACAAGTTTTTTTTTAAGTCGCGTCGTTGATCAAGAAGCGTACGTCCTGCCTGATGGTAATATCACACCGCAGCTTATAGACGCTGCCGACTCCAAACAGAAAACACATAAATAAAATATAAATGAGGTAAACACTACCAATTATTCCCTGACAGAGTTGAAAGCGACGATTGTAAATTACGTCTTATCAATTGTTCAACATTTCTCATTATATGTGACATCATACGCTCGTGTCGGTTTTGCTTATTTCGTGACAACCGCCAAGTTCGACGTTCAACCAAATTAGTAGCGCGTGTGTGATCAGTCCGCAGCCGGCGATAGATAAAGTTTTGATCGATAAACTTTAAGGGCGTTGTTACTGGCATGTCCTGTAGTTCTATTTTACTAAACTACCTACATGTAATGTACATGTGCTTCTGGGATACTTGCGATTGGAGGAAGGTGGATTAAAGCTGCAGCGCAGAGGTATCCTCGTCTGTCGCTCGAATATGCTAGTAGATCAGCGCCAGCTCCTTGAGTCGGCATTACGCTGAGGCGAAACCTTTTTGTGGCGATTCCTTGTTTTTTTTACTTACATTTATTTATCTATATTTTATGTTTGTGTATCGTCACGAATAAATGTTTTTCTTTCTTTTCGGTTCGCGTTAGGCTCTCGTGCTGACACTCGGTACGTACAACGCCCTAAAATTAACATTATCAAAACATGTCTGAACAATCAAGTCTGTCGTCAATCGGTTTCAACTTCGCATCTTCCTTAACCTGACTTTCGAAAATCCAGATATGGCGCTGGCACGACTAACCTAAACAAATAAAATTTATCTCACCCAAATGCGACCTTAAAAAGGAATGATTGGAAATTTTACTAGCGTTTGCGAACTCGTGACTTTGTGCGGTCACTATAACTGGATTTATATCAAACTGACATAAAACCGAAAAGGAAATAAAGCCAACGCGATAAAATAGAACAATCGTGGATCATATTTGTTCAGCACGGCAATGCTGCGATAATGGATGTATAAATTGTTCCTTATTACATCTTGAGGAGTTCATGACCTCATAGCAACCAATCTGTGTATTTGCTTTAAAAGAATGCAGTGACTTCATTCCTATATGTTCAGATAACTCGGGTCGCGCGTACAGTGTAATGACGATATTGACTGTGACATTAAAAACCGAATCAGCGCAGGATGGATGAAAAGGCGACGGGTCTTGGAAACAATTTGCGACACCCCAGTTGGAGGGAGAAGTCTACAAGACTATTTTGAGATTTGTCGTCATCATAATCCATATGAGTATCTTACCTACCACTTACGAATATTATGACACACCCACACTTACCTACTACGTATTTTAAATGACATGACATGAGAATGAGTTACATACACGTATAGGTCCGCGGAGCAAGAAAGAAAGGCCTACATGTAAGCATCCAGCGGAGCTACAAAAATCTACCCTCCTACTTAAAGACTTGTTTAATAAATAAAAATAAAAAAGCCTTTTATTTCTCACAATATAAGGGATTTACAAAGTCCAAAAAAAATTGTACAGTACTAAGAATTTTTACGTGCAATTATTATTTGTAGGTATACTTTTTTTTAGTGTTATTTTATCAATTTTTTTTTGGAAGTTCGTATGAGAGTCCCTCTTAGTTGAGGGTAAAGGTCTCCTCTAGAGATGCCCAGAGGTCTCTATCTGCAGCTTTGGCTTTCCATTGTTTGCCAGCCGTTGCTGTGATGTCATCTTCCCATCTGGTTCTAGGTCTGCCTCTTTTTCTGGTGCCATTAGGGCCTGGCCATGACGTCAGCAGAGATATCCAGAGTTCGTCGCTCATTCGGGCTACGTGGCCTGCCCAATTGCCCATCGCCATTTTATATTTTTTGCGTAACTCAGAGAAAGATTTGTTTAAACAGGTGTAACTCGATATTTATGTATTTACCTATTTTACCGGGTTGCACGAGTTGCGTGTTGGGATCTTTAAGTATATGTACAAAGCTTGAAATTTTATAATCTACCTTCCTCTTTCTAATGCTGGACACCGTGAATACAGATCCTACCCAAGAGATTATTTCATCATTCACAACCGAAATGATAGTAACCAGAATGAGAAGTTAAATGGCAGTGAGTCTATTGCTTAATTGAATTTCAATTATAAGAATAAAATCACGCTAGGCTACCAAAAACATTTACATTTAGAATGAACCTCATTAGTTAAGAACGAACGATCGAATGCATTCGCAAAGGGCTTCCGTGACTGTCGAGGTAACTTATGACAAAAATCGTGTTCGTTTCGAGTTTTTTCTTCTAAAACGCCTTATTTTAAAAAGACTTAAGTACCTTGATGTGTTTATAATGTAATGCTGTTTTTACTCAACCCGCCTCAGTCCTCCGGCTTGGTGATTCATGTTCGTCCATTTGTAACATCTCGACAACAAAAGAATCATAAATGTAATGTAATTAAATCTACACATTTGCAAAGATTTTCTATGGCACAATGCATCCTATTTTACAGGTTTGTTGAATGTTTATGAGCGCAAAGTGTCTAATGAATTATCTGATTAATGGGTACGAAATGTATTCACTGAGTTTTGTGTTATTCGGGACATCTATCACCTAGAGTGCATTGGATTATAGAGTACCTTTCCCTACCATGTTATACAAACCGCCTACTTTAGCCTATTTCCGCATTTAACGATATGAAGTCGATGTGTGACAGAGGACAGAGACTACTACGAAATATACGTGAATGCGTGCAGTGTATACCTAAGCTGGTATCTGTCTCTTAGATTAGTTAGACTGCTAACTAATACCGACAGTATACCGACAAGTAGACAGTATATCTTTCTTCTATTTAAAAGTTTACCACTCTTGTCGGTGGAGCTAATAAATGCTAAATAATATGCACAAACATTTTCTTAATCAGTGAAAGAGCCATTTTGGGGGGACTGTTGACTGACGTTAATGGTGTTTGTGTATTGACAATTTTATTTTATTTTGTTTTTTTAATATATTTATTGTACTTACGCTAGTCCGAGCGTAAGTACGATAAATTTATTAAAAAAAAAAACAAAATAAACCCGACTGTACAACAAATAATAATAGCACTACTGAGCGAGATGGTCATATACAACTTTATATAAGAGCGACAGACTTCTGACACAGACTATAAGACCGATTCACCATACTATTTATTTTAATACTTTTCTGCTCTAAAGCAGAAATGGGCCACTTTCAGCACGCCACTTAGATGAATGAACAATGACCCACTTTTAAAGAATGAGAAATGAAAATACCTTCTGTACGTAAATTTATTAACTAGCTTTTTCCCGCGCACTTCGTCTGCGTAGAACTCGTTCATCGTAATATAATTTTATTGCTATTTTTAATATCAGGCGCTTACGTAGTCATCGCTCTTCTAACTCCTTAAAGGATGATTACCGGGATAAAAAGTAGACTATGTCCTTCCCTGGGACACAAACTATCTCCATACCACCTTTCATTTAAATCAGTTCAGCGGTTTAATCGTGAAGAGGTAACAAGCAGACAGACAGAAAGACACACTTTAGCATTTATAATATTAGTATGGCTATTTCATTTACAATATTATAATTAGTATATATTAGTATAGTAGGTATTGATTACTCTGCGATCTTATGTAGGAACCTGCAAAAACATAAAATCCGTATAAAATATTTCTTTAACATTTCGTGACATTTAAATACAACATAACTCAGACTCCAGTCAATTTACGTTTAAGTGTCGTATTTCAGCAAAAAGATTTTTTTTTACATTTCACAAACATCTGTCGCGTCAATAAACATTTTACGCAAAGAGTTCCCTTCCCTCACGTTTATGTCAATTCATGTTATTGTTAATAATGTTGTATTTGTTGAATAAGATATAAAGGAAATTGAATTTTGCGCCGTACGTTTTAAGAGTGACGTGGTTAAGTCAAAAATTACGAGATTATATTGTTTAGTAACACATTTATTATACAGTATATACTTTGGGCCCGTTGCAAGGCTCCTGCTATACGATTTTAAACTAATCTTTTATTTTGGAAAACTGAATGAAAATAAGTGGTTATAGGTGTGCTACCAACGTCTAAGTTCATATGGGAGAGCAAATCGCATACTTAATGTCCATGAAATAAAACTGAATTAGAATTTATAGCCTTTTATTTGTAACGCCTCAGTATTCGTAGCGCATCCACTATTTAACCAAGCGTAAATTGAACCAAATTCGGAGTCATAGGGAACCGATACACTCGATCAGAATTCTGTAATCCACACAACGTATAAATAAATATTTATACAAAAATATGGGGTCAATTAGAGGTAAAATTCGCATTCTGTTTTAGTTGCAATTTCGAAAAAAAAAAGATAACATTTAAGAAGCGACTTTTGAGTGGCACGAAATTTATGTATTTAAACATTATTGCACAAAACAAATGAGTAGAAATGGCGGACTTAATGCTTTAAGGCATTCTCTACCAGTCAACCATAGGGCCAAACAGAAACTTTCAAAGGGGTGCAGGAGACAAACTAACAAGCAAAATCTTCAGATAATAACAATATGTACATACAAGCTACTTAAACAAATAATATATGCAAACAAAAAGAAATATATAGAAGCATTCATACATAAATATATAAATATATAGATGGATTGCACCAAAATATATGTAATCGTAAGCGATGTTCGTTTCGGTGTCGTATGTTGATGCAACCTGCCCTAGCTTCAACCTGATCAAGTGATTAGGGGCTTGAGCCGCGGCAGGGGCTGTTAATATGTTTATCTTCTTCACTTCCGTGCGTGAGGAACTAAAGTCATAGAGCGAGAACACGAAGCACAGTGAAATAAAACGAATGCGAGTTGTAGGTCTTGAATTGATTCCTGAATTTTAAGTATATCAAGTTTGCTTTGGTGCTCAGCAGTTTCAATACACAAAATTTCAGAATAAATTGTTGATCGACGAATTTCGAATAACAACGAAAGGGTTAACGGCAAATTGTATGGGCGTTTCTTCGGTAAATTATTTTGCTTCTATTCACAGAGTGGCCTTACTTTCTAGGCAACCCCCGAAGGCAAGTTCAATTACATTTCAATCCCATTTTTTACATTTATGTTGAAGCAGGCTACCCACAACTTAATTCAAACCGTTTTAGAAAAGTAAAACCAATTTCAACTTCGCGATTGCATTAATTCGGCCAAACGCTCCCCAAGGCTCGCTACCATGTCGACAGGAATCACGTGTGTTTTACGACGAAGTATAAAAACACAACGGTTTTCGGGGGCAAAAATAGACATTTACTCAGGGAGAGCCATAACGTTGGGCCTTTTCATCCTTCGAAGGCTTGTCGGTAGAAACAAAAACGACTTTACGAGCATTGCTCACGGATATACCTATAGGAAAAACAGCTGTTCCACTGGTCAGGTGAATATCAATCTTATAGCAAAGACTTTGACAGGGGAAACTCACTATTTTGACTTGGGGTATGATATGAACGTGAGTAAAGTACATCTCGTAATACAATGCTGAGCGTTATACGCATTTTCGTGCGAAACAACAATTACCGTTTTAGCCTATTAAATTAGGTCCTAGGACTAGTGAAGGACAATATCAGAAACATACCATAATTTTCAATAAATCTGAAAGATTTCATCTGTAGAAACATTTCAACGAACGTTACACGTTTTCCTTTTGTTTCTTAAATATTTCCATCAGAATTAATTTGATTGATCTAATGACATCATTCAGTCATTCACTAATGACCTGTTTAAATTCAAAGGGTTTATACCCAAAAAAGGGCGTGTGACACTAACGCATGAAAGACATTGATTAAAAACAAAACGTTTTATCTGTTCGAATGAAGTAGTCCGTTTTGTCCTACGATTTTGTTCACATCGTAGGACAAACCGGACAAAAAATTCCGTTTTGTTCACATCGTAGGACAAACCGGACAGAAAATTCCGTTTTGTTCACATCGTAGGACAAACCGGACAGAAAAATCCGTTTTGTTCTACGCGTAGAACAATCAATAATCGTTCTACAATTTCTCCTTAACAACTTCAGGCGGAGGATCTATTAAATAATGCAACATTGATGACGCAATAACTGGCTGATCATGAGCCTTATCCCAAAGAAATAAGTTCTACTTATGGTCAGCGTAACCTGTTGTTGTATGTACTCAAGGTAAGTTACGTGCATAATAATGCAACACCATTTAGAAGTTCAGCTCAGGTGTGATGTGAATATTAGTGTTTAATGAAGGAAAGTAGGGGACCGACAAAGGGTACTTATAAACCGTCCAAGTTAGGTAGACTAACGAAATGCACAAGTAACCTTTCGAGTTAATTAGCTACTTGCCTTAGTTGGCTACTGTCTGTACGTAAGTACTATTAATTATTCTGTGACAGATATTCAGTCAAAATGGAAGACAACATCTTGAACATTTCACTTCCTATCAGTTCAGACAGTCGTCTATCAGAATAGTGAAATAATTTGGATTAAACCCCTTAGGGGATGGGGATGAGTATGAAATGAGTATGTAGACGATTATGACTTCCATGCAAAGTCGAGTAAAATATAGGACAATAATTTAATTATGTTGGTTGCAGAATGCAGACCTCACAACTTACTTCTCAAGTAAACGCTTGCAACATTTTGGCTTCTCGTTTAAACAGCGGAAACTAGCTACGAGTACACGTGTATGTACAATACATTATCATTTTCTCTTGCTTTAGTGTAATAAGTTGTATAAGTTTACGACCCTCTTATGGCTTTAAGCCTTTTTTGAAATACGGCACAGTGGGTGTGGGTGACCTAAGAAACGGCAGATGTATATAATACGAAGTAGATCACACAAAGTGCACTTCGCGTGTCATACGATAAGCTGTGCCTACGAACCTTATATATGTAGATTCGTGGTCGAATCTTTTTATAATCGCTTACAACATTAACAAATATATGTTCAACAACGTATAAGGAAATAAAACTATTATGTATACTTTCTGATTTACCTTGATGATATTTTTTTCGATATGAGAATGGAAAGAGTGAATTGATATAATATGTGCAAAAATAATAATGAGCTAAATATGTCAATTTATTCTTCAGTCAGAAATTGGCGCACTTGTTTTTCGTACAATTTGCGGAAGGCGAATGAAAACTTATTAAAACACGACGTTACATGAGCACAAAAGCATAGCCAACACGAGTATGACTGTTATCGTTTTAGATTTTTCGTTCGGATAAAAGCACTCTCCTCGTTTTAACAAGTACAAAAGTTTTAGATATTACAAAGTGCGACCACTGGCCTCTATTACACGCCCCTTAAATGTTATGTACTTGCATGTATGTATGTATGCAAGCACTTTATTGTACACAGTAACAGGTTAAAACAATATAGATGTCACATAAGATTAGAGTACAAATGCGAACTTATCCCTATGAGGGATCTCTTCCAGCTAACCTTTGAGGGATTGAGTGGAAAGTGGAAGAATGAGATAGACAAACTTACACAGTGTACTAAAACTTTTCAATAAGGAAACTTATAGCTAAAACCCAAACTAAATAAATATATAACAACGAAATATATATAAATATATACGTATTCAAATTAATATACATACATAAATAAATATACTACTGAGATACTTGCGTCGTCTATTCAGATCCACGTCTGTGTATGAAGCCTTTTCCCGACCATTTGTATTACGTTTCGTCTAGTCACGGGATCCGTATTACTTGAAGAGGGTATAAATTAGTGAGATTGGTTGCTATTGTGTTTCAATGTTCATAAGTCATGCTACAGGGTATTCATTAATGGGTTATAAACGCGCCGCTTAGTGAACTTTCAATTATTGGTCTGCCAATGCCTTTAAGTCGGTAAGTCCAGCCGATAAGTTCATTCATTTTGGTAGATATTGTTGAAGAATATAGCTCAATTTAGGATGCGTTGTTTCTGTACATAGGTACGTACAGAATAGGTAGATTGTGGGTCAAGGGAGCAAAATGATATAATTACGATGACGGCGGTCCTGAGTGAAGCGAAATACTGCAATAGAATCCTGACCGTAGTGAGGGATTCTAAAGTAGAGTTTTGAGAGTAAAGAGGGAATCAAATGCTTATGCCCAAGATGGAAATAATGTTGCTACCGAGTGGCACATACTCCTTTTCACACCTGGCGTGGAAATCATATTTGAATAGGTACAGTCGGCATCAGATACATCGGAGCGAACAAGGTGCTCACAAATATCTGATCACGACTCTATTGTCAAGGCGTTAAAGTGCATGTTCAGATATTTTTGAGCACCCTGAAGAGTATAGATATATTTGTTGGCGACTGTATCTACTTCCAATTTTACTTAACCGCGTCTAAAATTACATCCCCTTTACATTAGTTTGGCAAGATTTCCCTGCATGTTTGCATTTTTCTATCTCTTAGCTAAACTAGAAAGACGCGTAAGATTAGACTGCTACTAGGGATAAAAGTAATCTATCGTAGGTACGCAAGATTACTTTTGTCCCATAATATTAAATCAAGAAACATAGCAGCAAGCTGACATGTAATCTCGCTAAACAATTTTGTATCCACTCAATCTAAAATGTGTAGTTAGCTTCATGCTTTAGAAACAGGTCTGGCGACCGCCGTAAACACGATCGGAAACAATAACAGCAGAATATTCATCCACTTACTATCTAAACCTCGTAAATTACAACAACAATTCACTGAAAAATGAACTGTGAATATTCCAAATACTGTACATATTCGATGTGATGAGATGGAGAGGTATACGCTTCAGAAAGTAAAAGGTCGATATTATCAGCGGGAGCCTTCATAACTGGCGTTTATGTCTTCATCGGGGCTAGGGTTGGCACATAAATTGACGTCACAACTCATTACTCGCCTATACGACCCAACTGCGGCCGTTCGATGATTAGTCGAGTTACAGTCGATTATGAAGCGTAAATGGATGTTTTATTAAATTTTCCTCTGGTTAGTGACAAGGGCGTTAATTTGAATAAATTTGAAACGGAATGGCTCATACTACGCCTATCTGACTATCTGGCTACTCTTACCGTTTTCTCGGCTCGCAATTTTTCTTGGTGCTCTATAGCTTTAAAGTTCTAGAGCTATCCTCCATCGGCTCATAAATTGACTCCGGGGCGCCCCTTTTTTATTTACATGTTCGGTCGTACTGTGTCCAAATGATTGAATAGAGAATCTTCAGAAGAAACTACGACTTTTCGAACAACAGTCTTAAAATTCTACCCGTGGAGTATAATAAAGCTTTTAGGATTTTTTTGAACCTGACTGTGGCTTTATAGGCCGGACCCAATAAAGCGATAGGAGTGCGTGGTTTGGAACACTGGAATACTCTAAGAGTTTGCGCTCCAGTGAGATTGGTTGAGCGGTTTCAACCGAATCTGAGGTGTGAGTGGAATTGAGCTACTGGGAGTTTTGTCGCTGGTTCACTAAACCTAGCCTAGCTAAGACGAGTCCAGCAAGAAACTCAGCTAGGCCCAACCTGGGTCGGACTTACTCTACCCGGTGTGCGGCGGTACCAATAGGGACTATATGTGTCAGTGTTGTCGCGATCGCGCGGTGGACGTCCCCTCCGGCTTTAGGATGTTGAGGGGGCTGCCGCGGCATTGTAGTGTATCAGGTATGTTTGCGAAGGCGCGCATCGACGGCTTCAGCGCCATTATGCTCTTTCAAGCGCGTTTCATCCCTGGTGCAGAGACTGCGCGGCAGTACCAACAGCCTCCTAGCCACAGTCACCGACAGAGTGGATGAGGCCTCCTTGCAAGCTTGGAATGACTTGCATTTTTCACTTAGGCTAAATTAAACATAATACTAACATATTTTTAAAAACCTTTGCACATACTAATACGATATAGGCATTTACGAAATAAAATATGTTTATTATTATTATTATAAAAACGAAGGATATCAAAAGAATGTGTGGTCAGACAAGTTAGCGGAGAAAAAGTAGGAATATGGATGAGTTTGCTATAATAAATATTGACACCAAAAAGTAAAATCAATAAGCTCGAATTATATCGCAAAAGGATCAAATTCTTAATCAATGGCGAAAACAGTAACTCAAAAGAATATCCCCATTATTCATAAACGTCTATCAAACCTATATTAGTTAACTAGCCGCTAAAGTTCGTTTGTCCTTATCTGTCACTTTGACACATGTGCTTGTGAGACAGTGACGACAGACTTTTTGGTTAGCAGAGGTTTGTTAAGTTTTATGAATAATGGGGTAAATAATTACATAATTACTAGTTTTTAAAGTTTTAAGGGGGGGAGAGTAGGATACTCTATACCTTTTCCGCAAAACGCAGCTTTGTATTTGAACGATCGTCATTACGTGGTCAATAACGTCACTGATCTGTCGCGCTCTCTCACTCTAACCAGCAGCATTAAAACGGTTGTAGCTTCGTTATTTTTTGAGATATTTGAATAGGATTTTCACTATATGGTATATATTTTTGTCTTGTTTCTATTGGAGTAGTCAAATTTTGTTTCAAATCCCCCATTGTTGATTCTGATATAACAGATCTTACCTCTGATAATCGCTACGTCTCCATAGTCGTCAACCAGCGACACCTACAATAAGGATTTAAAAAAAGAAAATAAACCTTATTGTGATGACAAACATATCAAACAATGGTCAATGAAATTCAAATCAAAAAAATTGAAATTAAAATGATTAGATATAATCAAATAAAAAAAGCTAAACACAATACCACGTACAATTTAAAAATACAATATTTACCTCACGACATTTGCAAGCATTTCGATCTTTCAACCACATCTATAAACCTCATAACAACGTCTGGTAAGCTATCAGCTTCACATAAGTTATTATGTCCCAAGCCCTGTCCGCGACTGAAAGGATGCAAAACGACAGGCGCACCTCCCTTCAACCGAGAGGCCTTCACATCACTATGCAATTTTACCGCCAACTCATATGGAACTATCTTGTCACCTTTAGCATGTAACAACAAAATTGGCAGATCAGGCACCTCAGTTAGATGCTGGTCTGTGTTGAAGGCGTATTCTGACGAGTACATAAACGGTTTCAGAAACGTATCCTTGTAATAAGGCAGCCAAGAAACCAGTTTCGATAGCGGATGCTGTTCAATCTCTTCACACAGATTGTTGAAAGCTGCTTCTAAAATCAATGCAAACGGGAGTGGCGCAGGTTTCTTATTGAACTGTTCGCTTTGCTTTGCCAAGTTTGCTACTAAATTCGACGCCACGGCTGTGCCCAAAGAGTGTCCCCAGATCAACACTTTTGGATTATTTTGCGGGTTTACGTTATCCAAAATCCAAGAGTACATTTGAAACGCGTCTTCTACTACACCTGCCTCTGTTGGTCTTATATGTGTCGAGTCGCCGTACCCACGATAGTCGAAGGTTACAACATGGAAATTTAACTTCTGAAACACTCTGTACATACACAGTCTATGTGGCGACCCTCTATGATTGGAATTGCCATGGCAGTATAGAACGATCGTATTCTTCGTGTTCTGCAGTTCTTCTATGCAGTCATGTTTTCTATGTTCATAATCTGGATGTCCTAGACACAGTGAATAGGGGATCATGTGCCAAGCACCGATCTTGATTGTACAATTGTCTGCAACAGAATGAAATTCAACTTCGAAATGCCTTCCACCAACAATATTACAATTGGATGGGTTCTCGTAGTCAAGGTCTCTTGGATAGTTAACACAGTTTGAGAAAACGATCTTTCTCTGTATGAATTTGCTGTATTTAAAAAGCAGCGGCAACACGGCCACATGTACGAAGAAAAGGCTGGCAGTGACTGAAGCACCGGCCGTTAAAATTGTTCCGATTACCATTACTTTGAATTTCTTACATTGTTGGCCAAATCAATGAGACGGTATTAAAACATGTACTATGACATGTTATATTCGAATGTCATATTTGTCTAGATAACCTTATTGTTTACAATTCCACTATAGACAACAATACCATAAATGTCAAAAGTCGTTAAAAGGTTTTTAAGCCCGTGGCACACGGCATGTTCGCGGATCATGCTGACATGAATAGGAGGTTCTGGTTGTAAAAATGGAAAAAAAAGTTTTGTTTGATAACTGGTTATGAAACAGTGAAAAAAAATCCATATTCATAACTGGTTATGAAATCTTGGTTATGAACGTGGATGAAGGGCTCTAGACTAGATTTGAGGATATTTTTTATATTTCAAATTCAATTCGTTTATTTCGACCCATATTATACGTATTTAAGCGGCAATTACACTTCGTCGTTTGCCGCATGCTGTATGCGGCGACTGCAAAAGTGTAAAGCACACGTTAGTCGGCCGCATTCGGCGATCGACAGCTGCCAACGCTTATAGGTAGGCGGACAGACTAATGTAAAGACGACGTTTGTTGGCTTAAGTAGTTTAAAATGAATTCGGCGACCGCATTAAGTGAACGACGAAGTATAATTGCCGCTTTACTATCGAGAATCTTTGCTCCAATCTTTCTAAATCCCAACTTTGAAACATCTCTGAATAGCGACAATATTTCTTTATCAAAATACTTTGATTTATGGGATTCCTTGAATTCTTGTTTGCCGTTTTCAAATGTAAAACCGATAATATTGGAAAAGCATAAAAGTTTCTGCTTTGTCGTGTTTGTACCTACATTTCAAAGAGAGGGAAGAGAACTGAAATCCATTACCACGTCTCGCTTGGGCATGCGTTTGCTAAAACATCTGCAGAATTAAACCGTTTTGAAATGCTTGGAAGGCTTACGTGCTTGGCGGAATTGATATTTGATGTCAAGTTTTTAAGTAAGATTTAGGTTTGTACGAAACACATTGAGGACGTTCAGGTGATACCAAAGACAGAGTGAATAAGATTAGGCTACTGGTAGGATAATAGGAAATGCCTATGCTTTCAGTAGTTCGGTTGATTTATCCGAGACCAAAACGCCAAACCGAACTTTTGACACTTGTTGTGTACTATAAATGTAAAGTGGTGTCACTAGCTTTAATGACAGCAGGTGAAACTTGTGACATGTAATTTTAATACGTCTAATATTTTAACTACCAGTACTGACTGGTAGTCAAAATAACTGGGAGTAGTTATTTTTAAAAATCGCGCTCCTTTTCGATGTTCACGGCATTATGTGAGCCGTTTTAGCAACATGACTTTTCCGAAATAAAAAAGCCTGCTGAATCCAATTCAGAATGTTGATAAGCCAAATCAACATACTTATTATACTCTTTGAGCCAAATGTTGACTCCATTGCTCAAAATTCAAGATGGCAGCCAAAATGACGTATAAACAAAAAAAAACATTTTTTACTTAAATCTGGTCGGCTTGGCAACATTCAGTATCGGATTCAGCAGGCTTCCTTACTTCGGAAAAGTCATGTTGCCAAAATGGCTCACAAACCTAGATAAGAATGTGTATGACTCTCACAAAATGCCGTTTAACTTGAGATAATATAAGATTTCAAGCTTACATGATCATTTACATTAGAATTATGATTTGAAACGGGATATTTACCATGTATATTTGTATATTTGAGTTACCGATATTTCGGCACTGTTGCAAGCGCAAATATCCCGTTTCAAATCGTAATTCTAACTTGAGATAATGTCATACAACGATCAGTCCATAATTGCATATCGTTTAGCTACATCGTTAACCTTACTTTTGAGGTTTTTTAATTGTCAGTTGCTCAGTTTGAAGTCATAACTGAATTGAAAACTAAGTGTAGCGGGACTGACATAACCTTTCATGAGCTACTGATGAAACTAGAGGCACCAATGCTAACACCATAATTTGAAACGCATAAGTTGAAAAATAATACAGTCACATAATTAATGTAGATATGTCAACATTGAAAATATTTATATCACACAAAAGCTCAAATCTAAGTAGATTTGATATTCTTGAAAACTTCTAATTCAGATATTCTTCGCTGGAAAGACATTAACGGAAAACCTCACATTTGGATGCATTTTACTCCACGTTAGTGCAGAATCTACTAAGCTTGAATGTTGCCCTTGACCATATTTTAATAGGGTACGGAGATTTCGCACAAAATACGAATATCTCCCGGATGGAATACATACTTTTTCCAAGACAGCGGCGACGCTGGAAGGTCCTGGCCTGGGGACTTTTAGGAGACGAAAACGGGGCCATAAATGAACATTAGTACCAAATTACATAAAAGTTACCAACATTTTGAGGTTTTGCTTCCTCGACTGGGCCCCGCCCAATTTTTACGTTGCACTGCCCGGGGGTTCTCCTGACTCCTCTACAGGTCACATTTCTCAACCGATTTTCGACAAAATTTAATGAGCAGTCGATAATTATATGTAAAAGAAAATTATCCATTCAGTTTCTAATTTTTTTATTGACTGCTACAATAATAAAGTAGTGTTGAGATATATTTGATTACTTTGGCTACTACTATTTATACTATGCTGGTTGTACTCGTTTGATTCTTCAATAAATGTAAAACGGTTGCTATGCATTCTAATCCTAGTTTATAACACCTATTACTACTACTAGTACTAGACGTATAATATTCTGTAAGCATTAAAAAAATATCAGTTTCAGTACTTTCAGTGCTAATACTTAAGTATAATATAGGGTCGAGTGCAAAAATATGGGTGTATGCAAGCTACTCAAAAATATTACCCATGGATCTTATGTCTACGCATTAATGTTTCGGTACATATTTATGAGAGGGTTCATTCGATACATATTTTTACACTTGTGTACTAACTGTAATAGTTGGATATTATAGATACAATCCAAATAAATTTTGAAGTAAAGCCCGTTATACTTACCAACATAAAGTAAATCACACTAATTTATTTCTAAGCTTTTCATAACAAATAGTCTCAGAAAACCACTTAAATATTATGAATAGTAAATCCAAGCTTGGCTAATCTGTCAACAACAGATATTAGTGATTTTTTTCTTTGGGAGGATTCCAATTTCAGATGTTTTCGTGAGCTTATTAGTAATCTTACAAAATATTAGATGATTAGATTAAGAGAGGTAGGGCACATCAAAGTGTCATCTTGCTCGAATTTGGAGCAGCCCAACTGGGGAGGTACCTCCGCCTTGCAGAACCCACAGCCGTAATAACATTATTTACTATACAAGTATGTAGTGTTGTGTTCCTGGAGGTGAGCAAGGTTGCCAGAGCTCCAGAGGATGCATTGTGTTGAGAGCGAGGGACCTAAATGTGTTCCTTCTGCTGTCAACACAGTGCATCCTCAAATCTTATAAAGGGTCGGCAACGCGCACGTGACTCCTTTGGAGTTGCGGGCGTCTATAGGCTGCGGTGGCGGCTTACCATCAAGTGGACCGTGCGCTTGTTTGCCACCGGCGTTCTATAAAAATCATTTCTTAGATTTTAATATTCCAAACATACCATTAAAGATTGTATTTAGGTACTTAACAACTGGTTCTTCTAATTTCCATACAAAAAAACCGTCTTTGGTGATGATATGTTCTTATCAACTGTATTCAGTCACACAATGGTTGTGTACAGTCTAGTTCATTAATATATGTACAGTTTTGCACTTTGTTTCTTGATGATAAGATCTAAAATTATAAATATATAAATATGTTATTGAACTTGACTGCAGAGCACATTAGGGAACGGGTATGTTCCCCCTCCCTCCCCTGAACGGGTCACGTGTCCCGTTCATGGGCAGGAGGGGAAAAATATCACGCTTGGTCACTGGGGGAGGGGATCTTAGGTCTTCGTCACGTAGTCAATTTCCTCCTGATTAAATATCGCGCTTTTTCAAGCTACTTTCAAATAATGGCGCGCAGAGTTCAGCGCTGTTTAAACTCACAGGTGGTATATTAAAACTAACGCACTTATGCCGGGACACCACCTGGTTTACAACTGTCAGTGGTAGTGTACCTAGATAATGTTTTCAAACCATATTTAAGAACTAGCGGCCGCCCGCGATTTCGTCCGCGTAGATTTTAGATGGTAACAAAGATATAAATGAGGTTTATTTGTTTCTGTCAGTTGTCTGATGATCTTTTGTGAAAAATTACTCAAAAGAAAAATGAATGTCCGCCATCCTGGATTTGAAAATGAATGTCATTTTCGTAATCGGCACCCCGACGAACCTCGACGATATGACACCCATATCGATTTTTAAGAAAAATAAATGTCCCCATCTTGGATTTGAAAATGGATGTCATTTTCGTAATCATCACCCCGAGGAAGCTCGAAGATGACACCCATATCGATTTTTAAGAAAAATAATTGTCCGCCATCTTGGATTTGCAAATGCATGTCATTTTCGTAATCGACACCCCGAGGAACCTCGAAGATGACACCTATATCGATTTTTACGAAAAGTAAAGATGTGCTCCCCGCACAAACTTGGAACCCCGTTTTACGCCATTAGGGGAACAATTTAGAAAAACGCTGAAATACTTTTTGTTGTATTTAAACAGAGAGTCTGTTTACGAAGTTTTAAATCTCGCACTTCAAAAAAGATTTGCGCCTCGTACGAACTTCTTGCAACCCCCTTTTCACCCCTTTAGGGGAGCAATTTCAAAAAACGCTTAAGTACGTTATGTTGTATTTAAACAGAGAGTCTATTTACGAAGTTTGAAATCTCTCACTTCAAAAAAGATTTGTCCCCGTTCATCATCATTTCAGCCAAAAGACGTCCACTGCTGAACATAGGCCTCCCCCAAGGCTCGCCATTTAGACCGGTCCTGTGCCGTTCGTTTCCACCGGATTCCCGCGACCTTCACCAGGTCATCACTCCACCTTGTCGGAGGCCTACCGACAGCTCGTCTTCCGGTGCGTGGACGCCACTCAAGCAGTTTCTGGCCCCATCGACCGTCAGTCCTGCGAGCAATGTGCCCTGCCCACTGCCACTTAAGTCTCGCAATTTTGAAGGCTATGTCGGTGACCCCAGTTCTACTACGGATAGCATCATTCCTAATTCTATCACGCAGAGAAACCCCGAGCATAGCTCGTTCCATTGCTCTTTGGGTGACCTTGAGCTTTCTTATGAGGCCCATCGTTAGCGCCCATGTTTCGGATCCATATGTCATCACTGGCAACACACACTGGTCAAAGACTTTTGACTTGAGGCACTGCGGTAAATTGGACGAGAATACACTGCGAAGCTTCCCGAACGCTGCCCAGCCGAGTCGGATTCGACGAGTGATCTCTTTCTCGAAGTTGGACCTACCTAACTGGACTGTTTGT
The DNA here is from genome assembly GCA_963556455.1 of Epiblema foenella. Lineage (NCBI taxonomy): Eukaryota > Metazoa > Arthropoda > Insecta > Lepidoptera > Tortricidae > Epiblema > Epiblema foenella. The sequence continues at coordinate 5,860,332 of OY747113.1, read as the reverse complement.
CCCAGGTATACGTACTCGTCAACAACTTCGAGCGCAGAGCCGCCGATTATTACGGGAGTTGGTACAACATGGGCATTAGACATGACCTTCGTCTTGTCCATGTTCATTTTCAGACCAACTCGATCGGAAACTCTGCTGAGATCAACGAGCATTGTACTGAGGTCCTCCATGGTCTCAGCCATGACTACAATGTCGTCAGCAAATCGAAGGTGAGTGATGTACTCGCCATTTACGTTGATGCCTCGTCCTTCCCAGTCCAGAAATTTAAAAGCATCCTCCAGTGCAGCGGTGAAGAGCTTCGGAGAGATCACATCTCCTTGTCTGACTCCCCTCTGCAGTGGAACAGGCTTTGTTTCCTGGTCCTGTAGTCGGACGGACATGGTGGCGTTTTCGTACAGGCACTTCAGGACTTCGATATACCGGTAGTCAACTTGGCACCTCTGGAGAGACTGCAGTACAGCCCAAGTCTCGATCGAATCGAAGGCTTTCTCGTAGTCCACAAATGCTAAACAAAGTGGCAAGTTATACTCTTCGGTCTTCTGTATAACCTGTCGCAAGGCATGTATGTGGTCTACGGTACTGTAGCCTTTTCGGAATCCGGCTTGTTCGGGAGGCTGGAAGTCGTCAAACCTGCGCGCGAGACGGTTCGTGATGACTCTCGAAAACAGTTTGTAAACATGGCTCAGAAGTGAGATGGGTCTGTAATTCTTCAGCAAAGTGTTATCGCCTTTTTTGAAGAAAAGCACCACCACACTTCTGTTCCATGCTTGCGGCGTTTTCCCCTCGTGAATTACAGAATTAAACAGCGTCTGAAGGGCTCTGAGGACAGGTTTACCGCCCGCCTTCAGGATTTCTGCTGTAATTCCGTCATCACCCGGGGCTTTGCCGTTCTTCAACTGTTTGAGAGCCATACTAATCTCATACAGGCTGACGTCCGGGAGATTGTAACTACCTAAGAACCGAATAGTGGAACTACAAAGTGCAGTGAATATTTGTGCTAATCGAAAGTGACGATTTCAAAGCAAAAATATCCGAAATAAACTAAAAGTCGGTGTGAATAACCAAGTGGTGTTGTGTCTAACGGCTATGAATCATTAGTTCGTGCGCCATCCCTGTCGCACGGACCTCAGACCGTATCGTCTGTACTGCTCCATCCCAGGGCGGAAATCTACCCGCCATCGGAAACCTACTCTCACAGCAAGTACAACTGATAATTAAAGCTAGCGATATTAACTTTCATTACCTAGACAAACAACACACAATGATTTGTTTAGCCTGCCAAACAGAAATAAACTCCCGCCTGGAACTAATAGTATGCTCGGCCTGCAAGGGTTTCTATCACTATAAGTGTGGTAATATCACCTCAGCGGAGTTCAGAGAACATGGACAGAAATTAATGTGCTCTTGGGTATGTCCCCCTTGCGAAATGATTACCCGTAGGAAAAATAGGGATGACACACCAGTAGGAAAACGCAGCCGTTTATCGCCACATTTAAACGACACAACTATGTCAGTGGACGAACTTCTGAACCTGGACGAAAACACACCTAACACAACAAATTATAACAACACAGAGAACACCGCAAACAGAACCACAACCCAAACTGCAACCAGTAACCAGCCACTTTCTCTAGAACAAATTAGTCATCTACTAGATACAAAGCTACAAAGAAATAACGCAGCCCTACTAGATGAAATGAAAAATATAGTACATAGCGAAACGAACAACATTATATTCAAACTAAGACAGGACATTGCGCACAATATTACCATCATACAAACACACCAGGAAACTTTAAAAAAAGAACTTGACCAAACAAATACAAAAATAGAACATTTACAAGAAGCAAACCAAAAATTACAGACTGAGATAGATGAGCTTAAAAACAAAATTAAAACCATTAACCATGAAAGTTCCTATAGCAGCAGGGATAACCAAAATCACCAAAAATCTATAATTTTATACGGCCTGGATGAATACTACCCGGAAAATGAACCCGAGCTATGTCGAAGATTAGACAACATATTCTATGACATCCTAAATATAAGCATTAACGGATTTATCGAAGGGGTCTCTCGAGTAGGTCGAATTGGATACCGTCGCCCGCTGCGTATAGAACTTATCAATAAAAGGATGGCAACCTACATACTCCAAAACGCTCATTGTTTTAAAAACACAGGTCTCGCGGTATCAAACATCTTAGATAAAAAGGCCCTGGAAGAAAGGAAACTACTTAGAGATAAATTAGCCAAAGCACGCCAAGAAGGTAAACATGCGGCGATAAGAAACAATAAACTTTTTATAGACGGAAAACAATACGTCCCACCAGCAAATACGACACAACAAGTACAACTCTCACAACAATCATCCACAAGCGCAGACCAGCCGATCCAACCGGACAAGATGGAATCGAATATCACCACAATAATAAACACACAGGATATACCACAAACAAAAATAAACACCAGTTTATTTGCGGATACAAACCAGAAAGATGCACACCCTAACCAGTCCTTTCGTGAATGAATTTAAAATCTTAGTCCAGAATGTCCAAAGCCTCAAAAACAAGGTATATACAATTGAAACTTTCCTGACAGAAAATAACATCCCAGCAGCATGTATCTCCGAGACATGGGTCTCAGAAACTAACAAGGATTCAATTCAAATCGAAGGCTACGAGTTCGCCGCGGCATTCTATCGCAAACAACGACAGGGAGGCGGTGTGGCTATTCTGATACAACAGGGTCACCATTATGTCGAAAGATTAGACATCGCCGAACTTTCACAGGAATCTATTTTCGAGTGCTGTGGTATTGAGTTACCGGAAGAAAATATAATCTTGATAAATATTTACCGACCAGACCGCGAAATCGACCTTTTCTTCGATAGACTAGGAAAACTACTATGCAAATTACAGGATAAGGCGCAAAGAAGAAAAATCGTTATAGCTGGCGACTTTAATATAAATATGATGACGAATACAACTGCTTCTAGAACACTTGTTGACACTATGCTCTGTTACAATCTGCAACAAACTATTAATAAGCCAACAAGAGAAGTAAGGGACTCATGTTCATGCATCGACTTAGTGTTTACAAATTTAGAAAAATACAACGTTGATGTTGAAGACCATGGCATATCGGACCACAAAAGCATCTCGTTTAACATCCAATCACAAACCGAACAGACAAGACTTAAACCGTGGTATGTAAAAAGTAGGATATACAGCGAAAAAAATATGCTAAATTTTAGACAGACTCTAGGAAACATTAACTGGGAAGCTACGCTACCGATTACAAACAGCATAACCTCAAACTTCAAATGCTTTAGCGAAATACTTCACAATACCCTAAATAGACATATTCCAACTAAAACAATCAAAATGCAACCGTCATCAAATATTAAGATATGGCTCACAAAAGGGCTAAAGATATCATGTCAGCATAAAAGACAATTAAAAATTATTACGAATACAACAAAAAACGAAATTATCCATAACCACTATAAAACTTATGAGAAACTACTAAAGAAATGTGTAAAAACGTCTCGAAAAATAACCTACGCAAACAAATTGAAAAAATCAAAAAACAAAATAAAAACAATGTGGACTATGATAAAACATCTCACACAAAAAAATCCTGGCAAACATCAAATAAATATGTCACTAAAAGTTGATGATAAAATTTTAGAATCGCCCCAATTAGTAGCTGACACGTTAAATGAGTACTTCGCATCAGTGGGCGAGCCATCCCCGCCGCGCGCGGACGGTGCGAGCGCAAGCGCACGCACCCGGCTCCCCGGCTGCCCAGCCATGACCTATGCCACTAACTCTATGTTTCTAAGCCAAGTTACAGAATGCGAAACATTGAAATTAATTAGACTATTAAAAAACAAAAAAAGTTTTGGCATCGACGAAATACCTTCAGTGTTAATAAAATTATGTGCAATCGAACTAACAATACCTCTAACTAGATTAATAAATCAATCATTTGACGAAGGCATATTTCCGGACGAGTTAAAAATATCAAAAATAAAACCAATATTAAAACCAGGCGGTAACGCAACTAGCCCAGACCAGTATCGCCCAATTGCACTATTGCCCGCTATTTCAAAAGTTTTTGAAAAAGCTATGTCAAACCGCGTTTATGGCTTCCTCGAAAAACACAAACTTTTAGATAAGAATCAGTACGGGTTTAGACGAAATCATTCCACAACGTTGGCAGTATATAATTATATACAGAAAATTCTATCACATATAGATTGTAAAACGTATAGTATAGGCTTGCTATTAGATATGACCAAAGCATATGACAAAGTGTCCCATGAAATACTTTTATCAAAACTATACAGTATAGGTATACGCGGTACCGCACATAAATGGTTCAAATCCTTCCTACAGAATCGCGAGCAGTATGTGCAAATAGAACACTACGATAATGACACCCGCCAAGTAACTATAACAACATCACAGAGACGAAATACCACATTCTCCCTACCACAGGGTAGCGTCTTAGCATGTACCCTATTTATTGTCTATATAAATGACCTACCTAAGGTCTTAAATACAAACACAAGTTGCGTAATGTTTGCCGACGATGTTTCCCTACTTTTTGACTCAACAAATAGTACCGATTGCAACACACAACTTACATCTACATTCCGAACAGTGACACAGTATCTCGATGACCATAACCTAGAAGTAAACCTAAAAAAAACTAAGATTATCCAATTTAAGCCGACACAAAAGGTACCCTTACAATTAAAACTAAATTTTGACAGCACTACAATCGAAGAGGTAACGGAATTCAAATTATTAGGTATAACAATTGACTCAGGAATTAATTGGAAGCCCCACATTCAAAACACGAAGACTAAATTAGCAAAGTTTGTATATGCACTAAATACTGTTAAGAGAAACACGGACTTTGAGTCAGCGCTTTCGGTATATTACGCTTATATTTACTCCAGTCTCCGATATGGTGTGGTCCTGTGGGGAGCCAGTACCGAAGCTCACCAGGTTTTTATCATGCAGAAAAAATGCATTAGGATATTAGCGAACATACGGATTCCCAATAGCTGTAGACCATACTTCATACAGCACAAACTGCTTACATTACCATCAATTTATCTTATGGAGGCAGCAATGTTTGTCAGGAAACATCCACATCTGTTCAAGGCTAAAACTGATACACATAAGACCAGACACCAATATAAAAATAAATTGATGGTACCAAATTCCAACTTAGCTATGTATAGAAATGGCCCTTACTATAAATGTATTAAAATAACAAATAAGATCCCGAATACACTAAAAATGTTACCAAGTGATAAACTCTTCCACAATAAGTTAAAGAAACTATTAATTGAAAAATGCTATTACTCCATTGAAGAATTCTTCAATGATGAAACCTTAATCAATTATAATATAGACTAAATGATTAATACTACGACATGTATACATAATAATAATTATAATGACTGCATTTAACTGCTATACCTACTTGACATATTACTATTTCCTAATTAAATGTGAACTAATATTTCATATAATAAAACGTTATATAATATAAATTTGATATCCCTATCTAATATCTATAATTAATTAAATTGTAATTTCCGCAAGTTGCATGCTATTAGGCTATTACTATAATTGTAACATATAGGCTATTTAAAATGTGCAATGCCCTACCAGGGTCCATGTGAAACCATTATAACTATATAAGATCTACTGTATTTACCATGGTTGCAATAAATAAATAAATAAATAAATAAATAAATAAATAAATAAATATCTTCGGTATAGTGTCGGGTTAATCTAGCTCTAGGGTCTTTGGCTAGATCAATGGCGGGTCTTCGGGTGGTTGTGTATAGCTGCCCATAGAACCTCTCAACTTCACGCAGAAGCTCAGGTTTGGAAGAAATGATCCTGCCATCGTCGGTCTTCAGCTTAGTCATCTGGCTCTGACCAATAGACAGATCTCTAGCGAAAACCTTAGAGCCTCTGTTGCGCTCAATAGCCTCTTCAACACAGTTAGTGTTAAATCGGCGTAAATCGCGCCTCAGGCACTTCGAGATCTGTCTGTTGAGCCGCCGAAAGCGAGACGCATCATCTGAAGACTGCAGGATCATCTCACGTCTTACATCCATGAGCCTCAGAGTGAAGTCAGAGATCTTCTGGACCTTTTTACGACGGGTCTTGAAGAACTTGGACCCGACCGTATGGACAGCTTCCACAAACCCATCGTTGTTTTCGTCCACGTCGCTCCCTAGGCCTTCGAAACGGTTTTGCAATTCAAGTTGAAAGCTCTCGGGGTTTTGTAGTTGGGCTGGTGCCGGGCGGAGCGTAGACTTTATCAATCGACTTCTCTCTAGCTTAAACTGAATATTTAATGTGCCTCGTACCATACGGTGATCACTGCCCGTCTTGACCGCGTTGATCACAGAGACATCATTAAATATATGCTTTTTCGTCGACATGATAAAGTCTATCTCATTCCTCGTTGCACCATCCGGGCTCATCCAGGTCCATTTCCTATGCTCACGTTTCCTGAAGAAGGAGTTCATCATGTAGAGTCCCTCCTTCTCCATGAAACCAGCCAGTAGATGTCCCCGGTGATTCCTTCGCCCCACTCCAAATTGCCCCACTCTCAGCTCTTCACCGTCCCGTTTGCCCAGTTTAGCGTTGAAGTCCCCCATAACAACTGTGAAGTGAGTTTTGGAGCTATGAATGGCTCTGGAAATATCCTCGTACATAGCTTCCACCTCATCGTCGGAGTGCGTCGAGGTCGGTGCGTAAACCTGTATGACCTTCAACGAATACCGTTGGGTCATTCTTAGTACAAGGCACGCTACCCTGGTCGACACACTCTCGATTTTCACCACGCTGTTTACGAGGGACTTGTGGACGATAAACCCGACACCTCCCTGGGACTGTTGGTCGCCCTCCCGGAAATAAAGCAAGTTACCGGACTTCAGGGTTATCGTATCCTCCCCCTCTCTACGGATTTCTGATAACCCTACGATTCCCCAACGTATCTTGCTCAATTCTTCCTCCAGTTCCAGCAGTTTCTCGTCGGTCCGCAGTGTTCGGCAGTTAAATGTTGCCAGGGCCAAGGGTCGTCGGTTTTGGTAGCCGGGTCTCTGCCGGGGATTCACTGTAGCACCCCCTGCCCCGCCGTTACCATGGCCGCTACCGGAGCCAGGAATAGCGGGGCCGCCGGGGACTAGGGGTCTAGGTTTGATTTTGTCGGGCATGTTTTTTATTTTTCCCTTGGGGGGGATTTGCCATAGTCGCCACGCTTGGCAGGCGGGTTGGCGACCGCAGTTTGATGGTGGTAATGATCGAAGGATGCTGCTGCCCACCCTCCGATTTTCCCTTATTCGCCTCCTACGAAACCCACGGGAAGAGATGGGGTGGCGCAATTCTTACCCGGCAACCACTCGGGGAGCCCCCCGTTACAAACTTGGAACCCCCTTTTCACCCCTTTAGATGAACAATTTCAAAAAACGCTGAAGTACTTTTTGCTGTATTTAACAGAGAGTCTATATACGAAGTTTTAAATCACTCACTTCAAAAAAGATTTGCTCCCCGTACAAAGTTGGAACCCCCTTTTCACACCTTTAGAGGAGTAATATCAAAAAACTCTGAAATATGTCTTGTTGTATTTAAACATAGGTTCTATATACGAAGTTTTAAATCCCTCACTTCAAAAAAGATTTGCTCCCCGTACAAAATTGGAACCCCTTTTTCACCCCTTTAGGGGACGAATTTAAAAAATTGCTGAATTCAGTTTTGTTATATTTAAACAGAGAGTCTAAATACGAAATTTCAAGTTTCTAAATCCAAAAAAAATATGTTTCCCATACAAACTTTGCACTCCTATTCGATCCCCTTAGGGGTGAGATTTCCAAAAATCCCGTCTTATCCCTGGCATACGTCATAAAAGTAAGCTCTGGACCAAATTTGAAGTTTGTAGTTCCAGTAGTTTCGGCTGTGCGTTGATGGTAGATCAGGACTTCTTCTTTTATATATTTAGATAGAAGATAGATAGAAGATAGATTTAGATTTAGATTACTAAAGTAGAGGGTGGGGTCTTGGCATATACTCGTACTACGGATGGAAACCGAAAGGGCGGAGGGGGTAAAACATTGTAAATGGGTCACATAGTATGGCTACGTTCCCTTACCTACTGTTGCGTGATTTAATTAATAGCATAAAAAGTGGGGTATCTTCAAATAGCATATATTAAAAAACCAGCCAAGCGTGTATCGGGCTCGTAATGTAGGGTTCCGTAGTTATCCACCGGTTGCATGCGAACTAAAAGTTAACTTACGTTGCAAGCACATTTCTAAAATTCTTCTAATACTCTTTAATACTACCAAGTCTTTTTTCACATAACCATTCATGGATCAAAAATGGTTTTAGAAAACACATATTTTTATTGAATGAGCTTTCTATATATATGTGGGTTTTGCAAAAAAAAAACATACCACTATGTTTATTCCAGGGTTTCACTTTTCAAAATTTTATTTTCCATGTTGCTACAGAACCCTAAAAAGTGTTATTTATGCGTGCTTACAAGAACGAATATAAGGGCTAATGGCATGATAAAATTATTTCGTTGAAAAATAAATTGTTTACAGCGAGCAACGGTTCACTAATGATTTATAACATGTTTTTTGACATTGAGACCAAAAAATAGTTTTGTTTTTTCCGCTACGCAAGAACTCTCCTTGTAGATACTAAGTTTACTTGTAAATTTGTGTATTTTTACTTACTATAATGCCAAATAATAATAATTTATTCAAAAACCCTTATTGTCAATGTTATTGCCAATGTTACATTGTGCTTTTACATACATATTACATCAAATGGTACATGCGCCTAAATTAGGATTATATTCCTTTATCTTCGGCAAAGAAATATGATTATGACCGACGGCACGTTACCTTCTAGCCATAATCTTTAGTACCTAAGCAATTCGAGAAATGATTGTACTTACGTAATAAAATAATGAAACTCTCTTCGCAAGACTGAGAGCTATAAATACAAACACAAAGGTGTAGTATTGTAGTGGAGTAACTCGTGTTACGAAACAACATATTGTTGAGAAACGTGCTTCTTTTGTTTCCTTCGTATTAATTTAGGTTGGTGTTTTATCAAGCAATAATAAGGGATCATCATAGCGTGAGCGCCTTTGTTCCTTACGTGACCTATTAAAGCATTACACGTATTAATACGCGCATTAGGGATTATAAGAGATTCTTAATTATTTTAAAATAGAATACAAATACATTGAGATAATAATTTTTAATGTATAGTTTTAGGCATATTACTCTCTCTCTTGCTATCTATAAATCCCACATGGTGGTAGGATCAACTTTCCAAACTAATCTTCGCCACTTCGCTTTATCCTCGACATCGTCTTCGGATACCTCACACTCTATCATGTCTTTTAGCACTACATCTTTCCACCCTGTCTTGGGTCTGCCCCTGGATCTTCGACCAGGGATGGAAAGCTGTAGTGCTATATTTACAACGTAGTCGGATCGTCTTCTCATAGGGCCATACCATAGCACCCGCCTCTCCTACTTTTCATCGGCGATGTCGCGCACCCCCACGCTTCCTCGCACGTACTCGTTGCGGATTTTGTCGAGCCGGGTTACGCTGCATACCCACCGTAGCATCTTCATTTCGGCAACTTGAATGGTATGCACATTCATTTGAGTTACAGCCCATGTCTCGCTGCCATACATTAGAACCGGCCTTATGATAGTCTTGTAGATAAAACCCTTTAGTTTGTTGTAGATAATAGTTAGATAGTCTGTAAGATATTTTTGCTATGCCCTACCAGGGTATGAATACCTCTTACTTTGCACTTTCACCCATTTACATGTAACGATGTTTGCAAATTCTGTGACCTAAAAACTTGCACTTCGATAAAAGTCAAATCAATATTAAAAAAATGGTTTGCAACTCTATCTTACAATGATACAGAAGACATAATACGCACTTACTCTTGGTCTGTGGTCAGCTAAATCTTTATCAGCTAAGTTACTCGCACTCATTCACGTCACACACGCACACACCACACCCCTACTCACATACACACTCACACATCTTCACACATATTACACACAAACACTTTTACTGAGTTTATTAATTTTCATGTTTTATACTCGTAACTGCTACAAATGGTGCATTCCAAGATACAGGCTCGCCTAGTTTGAACTGCACCGGAAATCCCGTATAACCTGTTGTATCATTTGTGTTAGAATCAATAAATTTACTCTTTACTCTTTAAATAACATCTGTGTAAATGTAATGTATTTGATTATGCAAATAAATGATTATGATTATGATAATACCCGGCATTCTTCTGTCTCATGGAACACTAGTCACTTCTCGCCATTTTAGCCATGCAGCGGCTATTCGGTGTTGACTGTTTCATTTCTACGTTCCCTGAATTGAGTTTTAGGCATATTAGTTACCTTTATACTTTTCCTTTCATGATATTTATTATTGTACTTATTCTTGTTTAAGTGCTTTCAACGTAAACAAAAAACTATTGAGAAGTTAGGTGCGTAATTCAGAATCTAGTTAAAGCGAAACTGTTTTTAACGTTTGTACTATGCTCAAATACTACAAATGCTTTCAAATACCTAATCAAAATATATTAAATTGTGATACGACATTATGAATGCCCAAAACCGTGAGGTTTTGAAATTCTACAGGCAACAAGCGTTTTTTACGTGGCATTGTTCAAATAGACACTAATACATTCAAAGTAAAACAAACCAACATTCATACTGACCAGGTCCAGGTGTTGAAACGCCGAAAATACTCGTATTTAATGAAAGACTACGAGTTTGCGGCGCTAGCGATGGAAACATTGGGTCCCTGGTCAGCTAACATGAAAACATTCATGAAGGCAGTGTCTAAACGTCTCGTTGACGCTTCAGGGGACCATAGGGCTGGCGCTTACCTCTCCCATCGTATTTCTTTGGTAATACAGAGACGTAACACCGCCAGCGTTATGGGCACCATGCCACAGACGGAAGTTTTGGAAGGGGTCTTTTTTGTGACATGGGCTGGGCAAGCTGGTTTTAGTTTTTAATTTATTTTTTTTGTATGTTTTTTTTTGTATCACATTCACGTTATTAAAAATTTATATTAAATTCGAATTTATGTTATTAAAGTCTCGAGTGACGAAACGTTTTTGCAATTGTAGTGTGTGCAACGCTGCACGCACACACACGTAGAGTAGCCTTAGTATCTAAGCTGATATGTAACCATGTTTAGAGAGAATACATTATACTTCCAACACTATCGGTTGTCTGATTACGCCCATCCTTACACGATAATGGATCCGTTAAAGGGCCTTATACTCAAACGACAAAAATTTCCGCCTCCTCCTATAATTTCGGAACAATTAACTTGTAAAATCCAAGTTCTTAAATTGCGCATTAATAATGTTTTGATAAATCAAACGGGGAATTAACTGCACTTTAGCTCTTCAAGTTGGGGTCCGTAGTATCATTAATTTGCAAAGTGCTGAACTCGACAGCTTCAACTTCGGACTCGCTATTATAAAAGGACAATGACAAAAGGCTCAAATAAAACTCCAGCATTGCCTCGATTCGAATTACAAAGCCTAAGAAAATAATGATTACTATTTCTTTTCTTTCGGAGAGCGTTATTTTTCATTGGACTACCGGTTGAACCATAAAGTCTTTTAAACCTTTTTACTCGACCGAAATGAATAAAGATGTTCGAAGATTACTGCTGGTAAAATATTGAGCTTCTGTTAGATTTCGGTTCAGGGGGTTTAACTGACTATACGTATTGCATTGCAATAAAATTTAGATTTCCGAATGCGCTCTCATGCTATAACTAACACATATCAATGCCATACATAAATTGCAATAAGCGAAATTAAGATAAGTATTTTACATTGACAGTGACAGACAATCGTACAGTTAGATAATAGACAATAATAAGGAGATTATATATCATTCTCCCCCTCTATGGTTTCATCGCCGATGATGTAGTCGTTGAGACGTTGCGGCACTCTCCTAGGTCTCGCAGATCTTCGAAAAACCTGTGAAGGTCGAGCGACTTGCGGCGGAGTTTCATAAATCTCTTCTTCGTGAATGTTTTCATACAAATGTACCACACATGATACTATGCGAGTTATAACAATAATAATATAATTATATTATGTCAGGTAGAGATGCTGAGTTAACCACTCTATATAAAAGCCAAGCTGTGACAATGGCAAATATGTTATATCACTGTTGTTAGGTGTACTCCTCTTTATAAGCTCTCTACTGACCAGGAACCGTAGGATCGTCAATGAAAGAACTCCAGAGTACAAAATCTTTGATGTAGATATTAAGCTTACATGCATTTAGATAGCTAAAGTAAATAAAACATAAAATATTTTTTTTTTTTAAATAAAGTTATTTTTTTGGACTTGGACCATTCATTATTTTTCGCAGCAGATATTTCTTAATGAGTGATCCAAGTCCAACACATGTAAAATCTATGAGATTAGCCCGCATTAGTGCTATTCTAGATAGTAAAGAAGTAAAAATTACAATAACACAGAAAATTGCCTAAATTGGTGAGCATTTTTTACTGATTCCCTTAATCCAATACGTTTGGCCAGGTAGACCCCCAGATTAGCCTTGGTAAAGTTACAAATCGGTCGACTGAAATCTGTCTCTTTTAGAAACTAGGTCTTACGTAAGGTTACTTCCGTAAGACCTAGTTTCTTATATGCTTAATATTATAAATGCGAAAGTGTCTCTGACTTTCTGTCTGTTACCTCTTCACTCTTAAACCGCTGAACCGATTTAGATGAAATTTGGTATGGAGATAGTTTGGTTCCCGGGGAAGGACACAGGCTTCTTTTTATCACGGAAATCATCAATTAAGGAGGTGAAAGTTTACATGGAAGCGATGACGAGGTAAGCGCCTGATATAAAAAAAATGCAATAAAATTTTATCGAAACAAACGAGTCCTACACAGGCGAAGTCGCTGGTGAAAGCTAGTACAAAATAAAATACATATTTCTGGACAATCTTACACAAATAAACCTAGTCCCAAACTAAGCAAAGCTTGTACTATGGGTACTTGACAAAGATATACATATAGATAAATAGATACTTAAATACGTAGAAAACACCCAAGACTCGGGAGCAAATATTCGTGCTTCATCATCATCATCATCATTTCAGCCGAAAGATGTCCACTGCTGAACATAGGCCTCCCCCAAGGCTCGCCATTCAGACCGGTCCTGTGCCGTTCGTTTCCACCGGATTCCCGCTTCCGGATTCGTGCTTAACACAAATAAATGCCCTGACCGGGATTCGAACCCGGGACCTCGTACTACCTTTGTAGGCACGGTCGTCATTCATTTTCTTATTCGTCTTTCAGTTAAGTAATAGGTAAAAGTACGAGCATTGTATTCTGATACATTTAAAAAACAATGAGGATTGCCAATTAACATGGTGACCTTTTTAAAGGGTAGGTACATTTGTGTATGTAAAGAACGAAATCGCATATTTTAAAAATACCTCCATTTAATCAGAAATTTGGGATCGCATTCACATTACAATGTTTTGTGCGCTCGTTCTGATACGTTTCACACACATCTACGACCTCTTTCTACCATTTCACCGCTCGCCGTCGGCAAGGCGTCTATCCGCACAATTTAGAACCTAAATGGTCTCGCATAGTCTGGTTCCAGATTAGGACTCTTTAGACAGAGTAATTCAAGACAACCTTTTTTTTTATATGTGCTCGGATGTATTGGGCTCCGCTCGAAGGTACCTGCTTCGAATGGCGACTTGTGTACCCAGTGAGCCATTTTTACAATGTAATTGTGATTCTATATATTGTCACAGAATAAAGTACCAACTTACTTACAGAAGGTCTGCTTGTAATAAAACCGACGTTTGACAGTTTAAACATTGCATCCCACTCACACGCGCTTGATGCAGCATAGCACGTGTTTTTTTTGTTCCTAGCGCGTATCCGAACACCACAGAGGTTTAGCCGAAGCGAAAAGAAGACCTGACATTTTTATAAAGCGTGGTTTAGACTAGCAAACTTCCTGCAATATATTGTGCAACTTCTTGCCATTGTGTTTACACTACATGCAATATTTGTAGCACAAGTATTACGTGCATACAAACAAGTTCTCGATGCAAGTTTTTGCAGGAGTGTTTAGATTAGCGAGAAATTGTAGCGTGAACATTTGTAGGTTAGCTGGAAGAAATCCCTTACAGGGATAAACTCGCTTTTATACATATATGTCAACTGTTCTTGTAATTTATGTTATGTTTGATTCATGTACAATAAATAATTTTACATACACACATACATACAATTGTAGCGTCAACAGTCACGTCACGATCAACATTTTTAGCCTCAAATTGTTGATCTGTCTAGACTACCTGGAAATTTTGTATCACAAGTCTATATCACAAGTCGTCAGCAAAATCCCTCCCACGAGTTCTTGCATATTTTGCTGCGATTATCCCTGAGCAAACTCAATAATACCCTGCTGTAGCAAAATGCATGAAATACATTAATCACATGCTTGTAATGAAGTGACAAATTATTTCGGCTCTTTTTATGCGGCTTTTTTTGACTCTTTTTATGGCGTGTTTAGTTATTTGAATACAAAAGAGCATATGCATACTGATGTCACTTGGGTATAGTAAACCAACAAATTATGAGAAAAAAGTGTAAATTAATAAAACATGCTCAAAATTTTAAAAACGTATGAATGTCACTTGAAAGTGAATAAATGACGTAATTTTTTTTATTGACTAAAAGTAAATTAGAGACCACCGTCAGGTTTCTTGTTTTAATAAAAAAAATTTAACGCAATATTTCACGTGATCGTGCAAATTGCTCGTTTTTCCATACAATGGTAATACGTGCGCATAGTATATGACGTCACATGCTATACTCAATTAGTATGGGACGTTTTCGGGGCTAGGTTTTTATGCTGTACTTTGAAACCCATTTTTGTCTTTTGTGTTGTTCTAATTGTACTTGTTCCATATATATATTTCTCCTTCTAAAAACTGGTTCGAATGGCATCATGAAAAAAAATGATACATATTCTCCATTGTTCGCACTTATGGCATCAGAAAATAAATAAAAAATATTGGAATAACAAAAAAAATGAGTTTTCTTTTTCAACGCGATTATACAATTTTATTTTTTTTTAATTGACAATATCTCGGAAACTAGTTATTTTCGGACTGAGTATCACATGACATTTTTTGCTGCAAATTATATATAATCTCTTAAAAGGAATGTATTCAATAACTAGTCACGCTGTATACATTGATATTAATGTTGTACCTATTTTTTTTTGTTTAACTTTGGAGATAAGGGGGATGAGGGGGGGTATTTTTTTAAATTTTCCCTCATAAATTGAAAATACCCGACAAAAAAAACATGTTCCACTATTTATATTTTGCGGTTGTCCTTGCACTTTATGTCCTAATCGTGTTGTTCATAATGCGATAGGTCGTACAATCCCACGGGTCCAAACTTTTATCTCAGAGATCTTGCTGTCTCAAGAAAACAAGAAAACCCATTTATGATAAAAAAAAAACTTTATCTCGCAAACAAAATAAACACAAAAAAAGTTCTTGCTGAAATATTTGAAATGTGTTTACACGTTGCACTTGCAATAAATGTTGCAAGTTTGTTGCAGGAAGTCAGCTTGCCGCGACTGTTTACATATGAACATTGGCTTGCAGAATTATTATTCTGCAAGTTTTATTGCTAATCTAAACGTGCAAGTTACACAAGCTACTAAACTTCCAGAAGTGACTTGCTGAGGGTATTTTATACACATAAGACTTGCAACAAGTAACGCAAATTGAACAAAATTGCAGATTATAGCTTGCCGTACTGTTTACAGCAACTCAAGTCACTTGGGGACATCAACTTCAACTAATTTTATTGCTAGTTATAGGCCGGGTTTTATAAAGATCCAGTTAGACTAAATGTTAGATCAAATTTCAGTAATTCAGTACATTTTTTGATATAAGAGACCGACATAAGGTCTAACGGATCTTTATAAAACCGAGCCGATAAACCTCGCTATTTGATTCGCCCTTTGAAAGTCATGCAAATATCGAAATGACAAGGACAGCAAACACATTAATCAATATCTCTGTCATTCATTCAGACGTTTGATATCATATCGTCTAAGTAGGTATGTATGGTTTAATCCATTACTAAAAACCTAAATGTCTGGCTTTCAATTTGTTCAGATATCTTTGGCTATTACTGATGCTTAGTTACTATTGAAATATTAACTGCTTAGCAACATGTGGTACCCTGGCTGTACCTGCGTATAGACGGCAGTGATGCTTAGTGACCACTGACTTTCTAGTTATCATTTCTTTGATTAAAATAGCGTGTAAAGCCCGACCATAAATACATGATCGTGCGCCACGTTGCGGAATTTCATTATAACTAGTTTCTTACACTGGCAATAATTTTAATGATAGGTTGTCAGAGTTGTCAGCGTCAATTTTGCGGTAATAATAATGTTGAAAATTAAGTGATAAACATTCTTCTCCATTTTTTTCTCTATGTTGGCATGCTTAACCGTCTGTCACCCACTTCCCGCTCTTTTTTTTAACTGTACAAACGTCCTGTATTGTCTGTGCCGTCCTTAATATGTGTTATTATTTGTTTTAGGTTCCCAGACATATCCTTCCACAAAAATCAAGAATTTTAACTATGATCATTCTCCTCTCGTGTGATATGTCTATATACGGCGACATTGGCGAAATACCCCTTGCCAAATTCAGCAAGGAGTGAAAGCCATCAACAAAAAAAAGTGATAAACAACAAAAATGCCCAATAACGGGAACTCAAAAATACAATATACATGGTAAATATCCCGTTACAAATTGTAATTCTAATGTAAATGACCATCCCAACCAGCAAAAATCAGGCTTATAAAAGTCTCAAGACTAAATTTTTTTGCTCTTATATTGATTCTATATCATCGTCTAAGCCCGGATTTGGGCACCAATTATAAGAGTAAATATGCTAATATCGTTCCAATATCAGTCTTATTGAATGCTGTTCGTATTTAAAGTAATCTTGCCCAAAGCTAATTTAAGCTGACTTAGGCTAATATCGCTTTTACGTAAGTACCCTATAAGCCTACATAGGATTATATAGGTCCAAAGTTAGAATCCTGTAAGTCTAAACTAGCTTATTTTGATATTCTCCTCTCGTGTGATATGTCTATATACGGCGACATTGGCGAAATACCCCTTGCCAAATTCAGCAAGGAGTGAAAGCCATCAACAAAAAAAAAGTGATAAACAACAAAAATGCCCAATAACGATTCCTAGTCAAGAGCGGAACATTATTAGTAATGTATATAAGTAATAAGCTGCTGAATGAAACGCTTGGGAAATGAAATTATATCGCTACAAAACATTTCATAATTAACATCAGAACTGACAGGTAAACAAGTCAAAATGCTATTTAGTCTGTTGCCATATAAATGAGAATAATAGCGCCCTCTTAACAATGGTCATATATATCTGGTCGGGCTTTAAGTTTAATAAATAAATTTTAAAAAAGCTTCACATGTAATTATTAAATAAAAAAAAGTACAATGAAAACTGGGCAGTTAAGACATTTGTGACGTACTGAAAGCCCATGCCTAAATGCCTAATTAGTTGTCAAAAAATTATGACGATATAAACGTAAACGTGTTTGTGAACACCTGGCCCGCATATATATATCTTCTGCTAACTGTACATTGAATAAATTGCTAATTGGTGTGCAATAAAGAATATTTGTATTGTATTGTAATTTATATCATTTGCGCCCCTTTTAATTAAGCATAATTTTACATTTATGAGTTTCTTTGTTGGGTATTCATTGCTTTACATACTGTATAATAAGTAATACCTATCCACAGTTTTTCGACACATTCGACGTATTTAAACGCAACTAAATTACTAGTAACTATTTTAATTTCCACTGAACTCTAACTGTACGCAATGATAGTACACATGCATATGTAATTGTAATTAGTTTAAAACTAATCAGTCGTTACTCCAGAACACAACAGAGTGGTAGTGATTGTGTATAAAGACATTTTATCAAACAATATTATGGAAAAAAAACCGCAAGCAAGGCAATCTTGGGTTACAAATTTCGAAAAAAGCCTAGGATTCAAAAATGACATTAAATGGGTGAATACTATACTAATCGTTGTTTACCACATTCTGTTCGTGTATTGGCCGTATCATTACGCCTTCCCTGTAAAATGGCAGACGGTTGTATTCGGTGAGTATTTGAATGTTTTTGTTGAAGAAAGTTTTGCCATCAATAAATCAATTTTATCCTCGGAGACTGGTTCATAAATATGATTGAAGAGAATGGCCATGATTGATAGTGTGTTTTTGGTTTATTTTAGGGTTTTATTTTGGTCGATTCGACACTGAAGAGAGAAATCTGCCTCACAGACACAATTCTCGTTCTAAAAATGCGAATATTGGTTATGTACCTTTGTGAAACTCTCGCATTTATTATAATTTTAATCTGATATTTCCCTAAAAACTCCTTAATTTAAAAAATATGTATCGCAGTTTATTGGCTTTACCAAACGCAGTTTTTTTTTTTGCAAGTTTTATCGTATTTCAAGTTATCTATCTAGCTGATAGAACTCAGAGTTCAACTAAGTTGCGAGAGTGGCACTAGTCAGCTTTCAGACGCATCACTTGTTTCCCAAGGTATCCCACAGGGTTCAATACTAAGTCCAATTTCGTATATTTTGTATAGCGCAGATTTAATCAGCTATATTCATAATTGTAAATTCCACATTTATGCCGACGACCTCCAGGTATATTTACCTTTTAAGCCAAATCAAACATTTTCAACTGATGATAAAATTAATGATGATCTTTCACGTATAGTACAGTGGTCCAGTAGAAACAGCTTAGTTTTAAACCCTCAAAAGTCAAAATTTTTAATATTAGGCTCTGAAAAACAAAGACAGCAGATTATTAACAGCAAACTAATTAAAAAGTCGGTGCCGATGGTATTGAGCAAGTCTCAGAAGCTAGAAATTTAGGTGTCATTATAGATGGCAAACTTATATTCCATAACCACGTACTAGAGATTACGAAAAAGAGTTTTTATAGACTTAATATATTGTATCGAGTACGTAAATATTTAAGTAAAGATGTCAGGATTTCACGCCGATAGTGTCGTAAATACGAGTACAGCGAATACAGAACGCGTGTGCTCGATATTGTTTCAATATACCGCCTAAAACCCATGTAATACCCTTCCTTAATAGTAGTGAGCTAATGAATATGGAGTCGCATCGTTCACGACATTCTGCCTGTTTGCTCTTTAGTATTATGAAAACTCTAACACCCCAATACCTTTATGAATCCGCGGGAAAGACACTAGTTTCAGTCAACAGTAGTGATGTGTTGCAGGGTAAAAAAACTTGACTCGTGACTCAAAAAACGTTGGAGACTTCTGGCCTAATTGGCAGTGCCCTAGAATAGTAAATAATGGTCATAAAATAAACTTATGTTTTCAGCGGTTATTATGTACGTAGCAAGCGGCTTCGGAGTAACGGGCGGCGCGCACCGTTTGTGGACCCACAAGTCTTACAAAGCTACACTACCTCTCAAAATCTTCATGCTTGTTCTGTTTTCAACCGCTGGTCAGGTACGTTGCCGTACGATGTAACACTTTTCCCAGGACACCCCCCAGGCGACACCCTGACATAGACGGAGGTCGCCCCTGGTCACAAGTAGGTACGCCACTGGTTAACCCATATGATTTCCGCTCCTAGTGTTTATTCAGTTATCTCTTTCACATGTCAATCGCATTTCAGGCGTTACGTCGGACTCATTAGCTCAGCGAGCGTCGAACCATGCGAAACAGATTGAATGTTATTGGGATTAACCATATTCGGGTCGGAAACGTTAAACAAAGGTAGATCTACAGCTTTTTGCGTCCGACCCCTGTGATTAGCGCTAGGTGCCGCTTCTGAGTATCCCAACTCAAAACCGTGTTAGGGTGCAGGATAAAAATACTTGACACTGCTAAAAGCCTGAATGGTCAACTACGTTTAGTACGTCGGTATTTTGGTACGAGTTTTCATTTCTCTCTATCTCTATTTAGAAACCTATTTGCAACACATACAACTATTAACCTCCTAAACTAAAGTCCACAATTAGGCGAAGTAAATTGACAGGTAAGATGTTGCCAGGAGTAGAAAAAAGTCAATAGTGGCGGTATATATCGATAAAAACATATCGATAAGTATAACGTTCTACTACCAAACTTATTCCAATGTTGTAATCTATAAGATATGCATAAAGGCTCGTTAAGCAGGACAAAAGTGGTATTTAAATATAATGTTTAGTCCTTTAAATAGGAATAAATCATAAGATTTACAAATCATCTTGTTTGACGAATTCAGAGCATATTACATTGAGAGAAACACTACTAATTTCGATTTTCGATGTTCTCGGCAAGCACCTAGGAGTACCCGATAAATTGCGCCGAAAGATCAATAAGCCTAGTAAGGCCTTAAATAATATCGATACGAACGCACTGGCCATAATGAGGCAACATTTGTGCATTTTGACTTGTCAAACAACTTCGCCTAATGGTGAAATTTACTGTAGACAGACTAGAAACCATTTTATTTCCGTAGTCATATACATCCATACATCACTCTCGCATTTTGATAGAAAATGAGTAGTATATAACATTGATGATAACCGTTAACGTTAGGGGTCCCGAGTCAAGTACGATAAGCAGTTATAAGACTTATAAGAGTGATCATCAAGATCTCTCAAGCCCGAATTAGTAAGGGCACTTAACTTTAAAGTTAATCTAAAGTAGACTTCTAACTTAAAGATACTTTATACTTTTTGCTAGATTCTTCAATATTGCTTTATTACCGTAGGCATTTTTTAACCTTAATTTTTACCCGAGATTAGGAGAAAGACTGATTGTGAATTTTGGGAACGCGAAATTGCAAGGTTTCTTCCTGTTACCTCATTTTCGGATCCTTGAGTTTCATAATATGGGGTATATATTCTAGTTGAGCTTTAGATTTAAGAGACGTTATCTAAGCTATTAATAGTAAAAATTGCGATAAAAATCTTACAACTAATATAAACGTATAGGTTAGTGAGAATGTTTAATCAATCAATTATTTATTTATGAGAATGAATATTGTACAATAAATGTATTAGTTCAGCATATTCTACCAACATCGGCGTAGACTTTTTTTTTCTGGGACATATCCTATTATCGTGAATATGCATAAAAATTCGCTACAGCTATCGCATGGTACAAGTCGTAATTGTCACTAATAATCAATCAATAAACTGGCCGCCGCTCGACCTTGCTTAACCTCACTGACTGTCGCCAGTCCACGAACACCGCTACTAAACGAGGTTATTTTCAAGAATGCTTATGCCAAACGCTAATAAGTATTCTTCATTGTACCTATATCAAATCTACAAAGATCTGTTGGCATATGATAAACAAAGCTTTAACCATATTACAGAATTCCCTTTTCAACTGGGTTCGCGATCACCGCGTCCACCACAAGTACAGCGACACAGACGCCGACCCCCATAACGCCAATCGTGGTCTGTTCTTCTCCCACATCGGCTGGCTCATGCTGAAGAAAAACGACGAGGTCATCAAGCGAGGCAAACAGATCGACATGAGCGATATTGAGAACGATCCGCTGCTGCGGTTTTATGAAAAGTGAGTGCTTGGACTAGATGCTGGCCAAGAACAAACCAATTCGCAAGAAATTAAAAAAAAACCTTTATCTTTTCCTCTACGCCCCTACGTATTTACAGGCCCCGTATAGGTTAAACGGTACCTACGGCTATTATTATTATTTTATTTATTTATTTATTCGGGACAACCACATATGCATTTTACAGGAGTATGATTACATAACAGGAGTCCAATATTAGTTATCCATTGATGACAAAAATACAAAGGTACCTACAAGATATTAATAAATTAAAGAGAACTACAATGAATTAATGTGCAAGCGACACAAAATATATTTAGCACGAGACATACTAAGTAAATGATAACTCATAGAATCTAAAGCAAAGGAACGAAAAGCAAAGTTTATTTATTGGTGTAAGAGTTGCAACAGAGGAAAACTACTACCTAAACCAAGAGGGACAGCACATACATTACAGGTAGTTGGTAAACTCACTTCTAACTGTCTGAATTCCATCCAGATATGTGTTTATTTCGTGCTTATACATTTCAGGAGTCTTGTCGAACTTTCATGATCGCATAGGCATATAAATATATTATTTTTTGACGAAACAAAGGCCTCCGCTTCAGCTTCGACAAAAATGCTTTCGTATACGGATTTCCGTTTGTACTGCTATAAAGATCTTATTTCTCAACCGATTCTCGTGAAATTTTGTGAGCAGGTTCGGTAATTATATGTAATTTTTTGTAAATTTTGAAGAAAATTTTTTTTTCTTTTTAATGATTTCGTATGTTTCTGAAGGCGGATTTCTGTTTGCTCTCCTCTACAGGTTGCATTTCTCAACCGATTTTCGTGAAAATTTGTGAGCAGGTTAGGTAGTTTTAACAGATTTTTTGGTCCAGTCAGTTTATGGATATTTTTAATGGTTTGTCCTCTACAGGTCGCATTTCTCAACCGATTCTCGTGAAATTTTGTGAGCAGGTTCGGTAATTATATAGATTTATAGTAGTCACTTTTTGGAAACTTCAAAACCCCTTTTTTAGGGTTCCGTAGCCAAAATGGCAAAAACGGAACCCTTATAGTTTCGTCATGTCCGTCTGTCCGTCTGTCCGTCTGTCCGTCTGTCCGTCTGTCACAGCCGATTTACTCGGAAACTATAAGTACTACAGTGATGAAATTTGATGGGAATATGTGTTGTATGAACCGCTACAAAATTATGACACTAAATAGTAAAAAAAAGAATTGGGGGTGGGGCCCCCCATACATGTAACTGAGGGATGAAAATTTTTTTTTCGATGTACATACCCGTGTGGGGTATCAATGGAAAGGTCTTTTAAAATGATATAAAGTTTTCTAAAAAACATTTTTCTTAAAGTGAACGGTTTTTGAGATATCAGCTCTCAAAGTCGTAAAAAGTATGTCCCCCCCCCTCTATTTTTATAACTACGGGGTATAAAATTCTAAAAAAAATAGAGGTGATGCATGCTAATTAACTCTTTCAACGATTTTTGGTTTGATCAAAGTATCTCTTATAGTTTTTGAGATAGGTTGATTTAACTGTAATTTTGGTTAAGTTATTTTTGCTGTTTTATAGATACTAGTACGGAACCCTTCGTGCGCGAGTCCAACTCGCCCTTGGCCGGTTTTTTGGTTTATTATGTGTCTGCGTGAAATTTTGTGAGCAGGTTCAATAATCATAACAGATATTTTGTCATAACAGATTTTGAAAACGAAAAAAAAAAACAATGCCGAGGTCTACAACTTACAGAGCCACTAGTTAAAATAATGGAACAGTTTTTTATTTTATTTTTCTAAGTCTTTAATTAAGGGTTTCTAAAATATTCTCATTCCGACTTTTTTGGAATCGAAACCATTCCCAATGAATAACAATTTAATAAATTATCATGGCATTTCGTATTTCCCAACATAAAAACCTTTACAACAAAGATGAACCGTATTTTAGGTACTTCCAATGGTTCAAACTGCTGTTCTGCTACTACCTGCCAACGATGATCAATGTGTGGTGCTGGGGCGAAGACTGGCGGACGGCTGTGGCGTGGCAGTGCTTCATCAGATACATCATTACTTTCCACTGCGAGCTTACTGTGAACAGTCTAGCTCATGCTTTTGGATACAAGCCATATAACAGGTGAATCAACTCAACTGCTAACAGCTGATGTCGAGTCTGTGAACTTTATGCTCCAGAAACCGATTAGGCATTGAAAAACAAAATAAAAAAACCAATAACGTGGTCGAAAAGAAAACAATAATTATCATCAGCCTACATACTCTCCTCAGACCGGTTGTTAGGCGCAGATCACAGAGACAGTCATGAAAAGCGCAAGCCTGCGAGGGAACTATTAACCATTCGTTTTTGCGGGACAGGAAATTCAGAACATAAAAGGGTATTTTTGTGTATGAAAAATAAACAAAAAAATTGTAAGAATAAGATAAATTTTGCTATAGGAAGTCGAATTGAGTTGGTATAAAATCATGATCATGTAAAATAAATTTTGTAATTGCTTTTAAAACTCATGCATATTTTATCTGTGCTAAAAATTTGCAAAACGGTAGCCGCCATTACGAATGTCAAGTGTAACGTCATACGACAATAAAATGCCGGATCAACACAACGATCAATAAGGGCACCACGTATATGAAAATATGTCTTTCTTCCTCGTATAACACGTCCTGTACGTTAGGTTAATAGCCCATTGTTTGCATCCGCCTTAACAGCTCTGTGTTTGACACTTGTGACAGACACCAATAGTAACGCGGCCAATCAAAATCGAATAGCTTTTTCGATAATCGATATGTTTTACGAAAGAAAGATAATCGATTCAAATCGATCAACATAAGAAAAAACAATAATAACGTACGAACAATCTAACATAAAATAGTAGTAAAATATTTGAATTAACAAAAAGACAACTACTCACATGGGCAGACACAATAGTACTCGATAACTGACACGAGTGACGGATAAAACAACGAATTGGTTGAACTGCGATTTTGTCAATCGCTATGTTCCGTATGACGTCACTAAAAAGGCGGCTCGCGTTTTCGAGCGAATTACTGAAACTGCAAATTTCAATCTTATTGTTTAAGTATTCATCGATTCCATAAAATAGAAAAAAAAATCTGCGTGGTAATTGAAAAGTACGGATTAATTTAGGCTACTTTTCTAAATTAGTGTAAGACCCTATTGTTTCGCTTCCAGGGACCTAAAGCCAGCAGAAAACCGTTTTGTCGCAACAGCGGCCCTCGGAGAAGGTTGGCACAACTACCACCACGCTTTCCCTTTCGACTACAAAGCAGCCGAACACTTCGATTTCTTCAACTTTGGTACCACCTTCATTAGACTGTTCGAGAAGCTTGGCCTAGCCTATGACCTTCAACAAGCAACACCTGAGATGATTAATTCTATAGCAAAGAGATTAGGTGATGGTACCCCTATCCACTTTCCATTAGAGGAGGACCAAAGAGCTGTTGGTTGAGTTTGATGTATTGTATTGTTACGTGTAGTTATGTTATGTTTTAGTAAGTTTAAATTCTGTATAGTTAGCTATTACGTGCATTGTAAATTTATTTGCACAAAATAAACTATTTAATGATAAGTCGTATAATTTAACGTCATATGGTCATACCAATTTGGAAAGGACAAGCAAAGCGACGTCGGTTTACACATACAGTCGTCATCAGGGACAGAGTAGTCACTGAAAAATGACTAAAAGGTATGTAAATAACTTATAGAAATAAAATTGCAAAACTCAAAAATATTATCAGAAACTCAGACAAACATGGTACAAACCTGTAAATCTGACCCAAAACTGATTTAATTTACGTCACAGGAAAACTTTATGTAAATCGTGAACAAAATGAAATAGCCATATTGGGATCGTGGTAATAGCTAGGATCTGGTTGAGGGCCCACATTGCTGTACAGCGCAGTCTTCATAAGCCCAATGCGAGGGTGCCGTGTCGACGCTGCCTTCATCTCACTATCCTTCAGCCTCCAACCATACATCCAACTTGAAGCCTCTGGAAATACATATTTATCTTCCGGACTCAACTCATTTCGCTTCTTAAGATACGCTTTCCGGCCCTCTTCCAGTCTAAGTGATTCGTGCTCTGGCTTGATCGGGAACATTTTTTGCAATGCTGATTCGTAATGTTTGTCTTGTATTGGAACAATTACTTCTTTCGAAGATGTTAGTCTGTGCCTGGCTGCTTCTATGTGGTCGCGGGTTGTCGCCGCCATCCCAGCGGCGGCTAACGCGTAGTCTATGTCTGCGTGTGTGTAATTTTTCAACTCTTTCCTGAACTTAGCTGCTTTTTGGAACATATGTGAATGCTTCTCGCGCCAAGATAAGCGGGATTGTGTTTCTTTCTCGTAGCATTCTAGCAAGAAATTAATGACTTTCGGGTCAGTTGTATCCAAAGGCATTGCTTTGATTCCGCCGCCGGGATCTTAAGATAAAGCTATTGCAATTTAGGAAATATTGTCAAATAAATACCTGCATAGATTTTGCTTTTTCTGAGACAGACGTCAGACTGAAAATTTTCACTTTGTTACGAGTTAACGTGCATTACCTTTTGATTATCACATTAACATGTCTATACATACATACATTTGATTTAATTAAGAATTTACATTAAACATGAATCAAGCCAATTTGACTTTGCGGCAATGACACATTGTTTTTTTTTCATAACAAAGTTCATAAAGAGGTTGTTTATATATCATTAGTAATAAGATTGTACTGTCTATTGAAGTTTATAAGGAACGTACTACGCATGCCATATTCCCAAAAGTATTACATAGAACTTGATCCGGGTATTTCGTGTACACACCGGATCGCATTCGCCCCAGAGGGCCTCCTCTGAACTTCGTATCGTGCCGTCCCTTTCACTCTCGTATTACACAGTATATGAGTGAAAGTAACGGCACAATACGAAGTTCGGATTTTGAAGTTCAGAGTCAGTAATTATTTGTGCGAATAAGCTTCATACTGCAATGTAACGCACGCTTAAAAGCAGCTTAACCTAATAACCTGACTAAAGTGTATTAGGTATTATTTTATTCCATCCAGTACCTGTCCTTCTCACAGGACCAGCGGCGACCTGTGATATTTATGAGCCCTTATTACCTGCATCAACGACCAAATTCTTTTTATCCTGCTGACGATGACAAATAAACGAATGGGCCGTTAGTCCAAATTTATTTCGTGTGGTTAACATTTAATTCCAAATGTTACAACATTTTGCCGCCAATTTTTCCACACGTTGCTAAATCATAATTATTCTCGGGCTACCTGTAACGGTGAAGAATAGCTTTACCTTTTATGTTATGCCACGTTTTTATGGATCCGTTCTCTATAGGCATGGCATGGGAGGGCAAAGTTGTGCGCTTACGGTTTAAGATTACTCCCGCAACACCAAACTGGAAAATTTATGGATAAGTACTTCACAAAATCAAAGTATTGGACAATAGAAATACTCACTATTACAATATCTTTGGACCTCGAAACTACCCATTGATACTTCGTTGATCATTTAATGCTTTTTGCTTTGATGTAGGTAAATAAAATATTATTTTCTATTTTTTACTTTATATAAGATTTCAATCTTACATGGTCATTTACATTAGAATGGGATATTTACCATGTATATTTGTATTTTTGTGTGTTTCTTGTTGAACTCAAAATTACAAATATACATGGTAAATATCCCGTTTCAAATCGTTTTTTACTTTATGTTTGTACATCGAAGTGCTTTGTAAGTCTTGAAGTCGTTTTTGCTTTCTTTTCTAAACATTTCATTTATTTTAAACTTTTGTTGTAAAGTACCTAAATGTATTACATAAACTCCTCATTAAAATTTGAAGAGAAACACAAACTAAAACGTTATTGTGAAAGTAACAATATAGTTTTTGTTTTTCTTGATTTTTTTTAATAATGCTATTTCGAGAAAATGTAAATATAAATCCACCTCTGATATATGACCTACCTGTCAAAAATAGAATCTTCAAAATTAATTCATAATTGGCGAAGTAATTGCGTAACAAACATATACAAAAAAACACATAGGTACAGTCGAATTGAGAATCTTCCGTTTTTGAAATCTGTTAAAAACTAAGTTGAAACGGTGATATTTAACAGACTGACGTAAACAAACCAAACGAATTAAATTGACGGGGTGAAATTCGCATTCAGATATTTCGACGCGTCCACCAAGAGACAAGATAAGGCAAGCGTAGCCGTCAATTTTTATGTCGCTCACTTGCTAATGTTTATTCGACATGTTACGCTCGTCCATTAAAAAAGCGGCATTAAAATAAGTTTACGTATTGTTAAAATCGATCATAATTTCAAAAAGTGAACGATCTATAGTTTTAGATTTTATGTACTTTGATTATTTTGCCAAAAGTGCGGTGAAAGTATCACTTTCTGTGTAGAAGCAGTAGCGAATTACGAGTATGAATAGCTTCATTTAAATATTTGTTTTTGACGTTATATTTATGTTTCTTAAGAAAAATCAGTGAAATTGTTAATGTGATATCAAAGTTTCAGATAGGCATATTTTTTGGTTGGTTAGTTTCAGAGCCTTAAGCCCTCAAAACTCACCTTTTCTATGCTATGTAAAAAAAGCAGTCAATCATACGCCATGACATGAGAATGTCAAACGCACAAGGTTGAACCTTATAGAAATGCATGTAGGTTGATATTCTACTGCACGCCGTGACATATACATTCGTTGTTGGCGTTGAACCGATGGTGTTGATCTATCCGTCGTTGGCGTTCAAAAGATTAAGCATATTAAAGGAGCCATAACGTACAAACTTACCAATCCTGACCGTTATTTAACACAAACTTCGCCTCACACTTGGCTTTAAGTTGTACAGTCGCCATCAGATATATCGTAGCGAACGAGGTGCTCAGATAGTTCTGAGCACCCTAAAATTTCAATAAATTCATTACACTATATATGCTCAATGTTATCTGATCATCCAATATGTCAGAAACATCTGAACAAACGGCGTCCTATAAATTCTGAACATACAACGAGTCAAAAATATCTGAACAAACAGAACGCCAAAGGTATCTAAGCAGCGAAGGTGATCAGAACTATTTGAGCAGACAATTCTTATAATTTCTGAACATACAAAGTGCAAGAAATATCTGGACGCACAGAACGCCAAAGGCATCTAGACAGACAGGGTGACCATAAATATCTGAACATTTAAGGAAAACATGCCCTAAGTCTTATTATTATATAGTCTAAAATTAGGTATATTAATTCTTGCTATTCACGTGACCATCTCTTTCGTTTTGACGGTAAGCAGCGTTGTTTTGTTTTGGGATTTGTATCTTATCTATTCAACTCTCAAGGCTAGGCAAATGCCATTGCAGATATTCCACTCTAACACGCGTGAGTTTGCAATGAACCATCCTGCTCTCTACGGAACTCTGCATGTAGTTTTCGTAAATATTTAGTACATTTTGATCGTTTTTAGGGTTCCGAACCTCAAAAGAAACAAACGAAACCCTTATAGGTAACTTTGTTGTCTGTCTGTCTGTCAAGGCCCATTAAAACTATATACTCAGGTTTGCGGACTCTTGAAGCTGTGAAAAAAACCAAACTTCTAAGTAAACGACGTAAAAAAAAAGATAAATGAAATGAAATGAAATGAAATGAAAATAATTTATATATTTATATATTTAGATACGACCGTTTATGCCGCACAAAACGTACATTTCGACATTTGGAAATTCATTAAGGTTTGGAAATTCACATTTTATTCCCGTTGACCTAGAACTATGAAATTTGGCAAGTAATATCGTCTGTGTACAACTAGTAAGAATATCTGAACGCACAGAACGCCAGAGGCATCTATACAGGCAGGTGATCATAAATATCTGAATATTTAAGGAAATAATGCCTTAAGTCTGTTACAATGCAGTCTAAAATTACCTACATGAATGCAGGCTTCACGAAAACAGGGCAAACTGCCATTACATGATTGTCTCACGTTTTACAAGAGCACTTGAGGCATACTTGCAGAATAAGGGTGGATTGCACCAAACCGTCTGTAACCGTAAGCGGTGTTCGTTAAAATCTGATTGTATGGAAAGTTTGACAAGTTTCTATGGGATGACAGCTGCCGGCGCCATATTTGACGATTACCGGCCTGTGACCGTATGTTGGTGCAGCCGCCCCTAAATGTTTGAATTTTGACAACATTTAACGTCATAGGTGTATAGATTCAGATTCATTTATTTCATAGATGCGTGTCATCCACAAAGGCGCATTGATTAATATGAGATTCGCTGTGGAGGGGCGTGTCGTCGTGGATGACACGCACTATACAAGTCATTTAAAATCAGACCTAAAAAATATTGTAAAATACCTAGACCAAATTTTTCAGGCATCGTAGGTTCGTAGGTACTACGTAGTGGGCAATCATCTATCTATCTAAATATATAAAAGAAGAAGTCCTGATCTACCATCAACGCACAGCCGAAACTACTGGAACTAGAAACTTCAAATTTGGTCCAGAGCTTACTTTTATGACGTATGCAAGGGATAAGACGGGATTTTTGGAAATTCCACCCCTAAGGGGGTAAAACAAGGAATGAAAGTTTGTATGGGAAACGTAACTTTTTTTGACCAAGAAACTTGAAATTTCGTATTTAGGCTCTCTGTCTAAATATAACAAAACTAAATTCAGCGATTTTCTAATTTCGTCCCCTAAAGGGGTGAAAAGAGGGTTCCAAGTTTGTAAAGGGGCAAATCTTTTTTGAAGTGAGAGATTTAAAACTTCGTATATAGACTCGCTGTTTAAATACAACAAAAGGTATTTCAGCGTTTTTTGAAATTACTTCTCTAAAGGGGTGATAAGGGGGTTCCAAATTTGTACGGGGAGCAAATCTTTTTTGAAGTGAGACATTTTAAATTTGGTAAATAGACTCTCTGTTTAAGTATAACAAAACACACTTCAGCGTTTTTTTAAATTGAACCCCTAAAGGGGTGAAAAGAGGGTTCAAATTTCGTATGGGGAGCAAATCTTTTTTAAAGCGCGAGATTTCAAACTTCGTATACAGGCTCGCTGTTTAAATACAACAAAACATGTTTCAGCGTTTTTCTAAATTGTTCCTCTAATGGGGTAAAAAGGGGTTCCAAGATTGTGCGGGGAGCAAATCTTTACTTTTCGTAAAAATCGATATAGGTGTCCTCGAGGTTTCTCGGGGTGCCGATTACGAAAATGACATGCATTTGTAAATCTAAGATGGCGGACAATTATTTTTCTTAAAAATCCATACGGGTGTCATCTTCGAGGTTCCTCGGGGTGATGATTGCGAAAATGACATCCATTTTCAAATCCAAGATGGCGGACATTATTTTTTTCTTTTGTGTAATTTTTACAAAAGATTAATAGCATCAGACAACTGACAGAAACAAAAATACCTCTTTTATATCTTTGTTACCATCTAAAATCTACGCGGACGAAGTCGCGGGCGGCCGCTAGTCAATAAATACAACTCGATAGGTAGGTATTATTAGTATTAAAAGAAGACTCTTTAGAATGATTGGCCACTTACTTACTTAATCCAGGCTATAAAAAAAAAGTTTGATCATATTAAGTTTAGGTACCCGTTTTTCAGTAACTGAACATCCGAACATATAAAATTTCCATAGATATAATATATTCTCTGTGGATAAAGATGCGCCAACGAGCGACTGGGGCTATATCTTTCTCATACTTGCTCACGTTCATATAAAATTTGTACTACGCAATTTGGCCGGTTTGCATGTCCACTGTATTGCTTTATGGAAATTTGCCTTTGCCTATAACCCGACCATGAAAAAATGTTCGGTCGGTGATAGGGACAAAACATGCCACTTTTTTCTATTTCCTCTTATAGGAATCGCAAAAAAACTATTTTTCTCTAGGAAAGTCTCTTGAACATTTCATATTTATAATTTAAGTAGGATGACAGAGGTGATAGATAGGTGTCATTTATGAGGCATTAAGGTGTCGATCATTGGGATTTTTACTTAAGTAATTAAGGTGAATGAAAAATGTATAGATAGAGACAGAATATAAAATTTTATTAAAAAATATATAAACACGAAACAAAATAAGCTTCTTCGCTTCGCTAAAATGAAACAGTTTCCTTATTTTATTCAGCCTTCACCCGATTTAAAACTCAGATTAATATCTTGTGTAACCCCCTTCAGCATTAAGTACGCTCTGTAAGCGGCGTCGCATAGAGCCAACTAGATTTTCACAGACATTTCGCCCTCTAAATGATTCCCACACGATATGAGTGTGGCGTCGCAAAGCTTCTTTCGTGCGACACTGGCTGCCATCCCATTCCTGCACCATTTTGCCCCACAGGTTTTCAATGGGGTTAAGATCGGGGCTTTTGGCAGGCATTTTGATCCGAGTGACCTCATCACTGTGTTCGTGGAGCCACGCTTGTATAAGCCGAGCGTTATGTACTGAGCTGTTATCTTGCATAAACTTTATTTGTTCATTGGGATAGAATACTCGGGCAGTTGGTAGAAACGTATCCTCCAGTATTTCTTTGTAATTGTTGGCATTCATTCTCCCTGTTATTTCCACCAATTCCCCCGGACCACTGCTACTCATCCAGCCCCAGAACCCAAGGGTGATACGCCCACCCTGGCGATTAGGTACGACGTTTTGCTCCAGGTAGCGTGTGTTTTCGGGTCTCCATAAACTCATCCTACCATTGTCTGAGGAACAAAATACCTTTTCATCCATAAATATCACTTTTTTGAAGTCGTGATTTAAATAATTCGCTGCAAATTGCAGCCGATCAGCTTTATGCCTGGCAGTGAGAACTGGTTTCCTTGCCGGCACTCTATTCTGCAAGCCACCTTCTTTCAAACGTCTTCGAACAGTACTGCTCGATACTTGAAAAATACCCGAAAACTGCGTCGTATTGATAAATCTTTCGTTACGTGCTCTATTTACGATAGCCATGTCTTGCCTTCTGGTAGTTGAACGCGGGCGTCCAAAGGAAACATGGTTGTTCAATGTACCTTCTTGCCGCCATCTTTCAAGCCACAAATAAACAGTGTTCCTCTGAAATAAAAAGTGGTGTTTACAATTTATTTTATTAACATAGACGTAACGATTTCATTAGATTATTCTTTTTGTACCTCACGCTTCGCGCGCAGAAAATCCCACTTCCTGGCCAGGGGGTGATATAAAAATGTTGTACTTACCTCGGGCGGTAATAAGAATGCCTCAGATCGCATAATTATCGCCGGGCGTCAAATATCTGCGATCTGAGACATTCTTTGTTTTACCGCCCTTGGTAAGTAATGTCCTATTACGTAGGTGGTGGTGGTGGGATAGGAATTAAATTTTAATCGTAAAGTAATAGTGAGGTCCTACGATTACGTTTTAGATTCCCATTAAATATCGTAATTATGTAAGCATTATATAAACGGTTGGCAACGCGCACGTGACTACTTCGGAGTTGTGGGGGTCTAGAGGTTGCGGTGCCCACATACCATCGGGTGGACCGCATGCTTGTCTGCCACCGTCGTTGTATAAAAAAAACATGACCTATACTTTTTCTTAAATTTCTAGTAAGTATGTGTACTTGACTGAATAACGACTGGCCGGAGACAATGGCAACCGGCAGTTTTAAAAAAGTTGATGAAAAAAGTTGCGAGAATATCGATCGCTTTTTTGTGGTTAAATAAGATTGTTAATTTGAAAACAATATTTTTTGTGAATGATAATGATTCCATATCGAACTGATAATGAAATAAAGCGTAGAATTATAGAATTAAGGAATGATGGTCTGCCCGTAACAGAAATTGCCAATGAAGTTGGGGTCGCAGTAAGTTTCACTTTGTTATTGAAATCTGTACAAAAAGAATAATCTAATGAAATCGTTACGTCTATGTTAATAAAATAAATTGTAAACACCACTTTTTATTTCAGAGGAACACTGTTTATTTGTGGCTTGAAAGATGGCGGCAAGAAGGTACATTGAACAACCATGTTTCCTTTGGACGCCCGCGTTCAACTACCAGAAGGCAAGACATGGCTATCGTAAATAGAGCACGTAACGAAAGATTTATCAATACGACGCAGTTTTCGGGTATTTTTCAAGTATCGAGCAGTACTGTTCGAAGACGTTTGAAAGAAGGTGGCTTGCAGAATAGAGTGCCGGCAAGGAAACCAGTTCTCACTGCCAGGCATAAAGCTGATCGGCTGCAATTTGCAGCGAATTATTTAAATCACGACTTCAAAAAAGTGATATTTATGGATGAAAAGGTATTTTGTTCCTCAGACAATGGTAGGATGAGTTTATGGAGACCCGAAAACACACGCTACCTGGAGCAAAACGTCGTACCTAATCGCCAGGGTGGGCGTATCACCCTTGGGTTCTGGGGCTGGATGAGTAGCAGTGGTCCGGGGGAATTGGTGGAAATAACAGGGAGAATGAATGCCAACAATTACAAAGAAATACTGGAGGATACGTTTCTACCAACTGCCCGAGTATTCTATCCCAATGAACAAATAAAGTTTATGCAAGATAACAGCTCAGTACATAACGCTCGGCTTATACAAGCGTGGCTCCACGAACACAGTGATGAGGTCACTCGGATCAAAATGCCTGCCAAAAGCCCCGATCTTAACCCCATTGAAAACCTGTGGGGCAAAATGGTGCAGTAATGGGATGGCAGCCAGTGTCGCACGAAAGAAGCTTTGCGACGCCACACTCATATCGTGTGGGAATCATTTAGAGGGCGAAATGTCTGTGAAAATCTAGTTGGCTCTATGCGACGCCGCTTACAGAGCGTACTTAATGCTGAAGGGGGTTACACAAGATATTAATCTGTGTTTTAAATCGGGTGAAGGCTGAATAAAATAAGGAAACTGTTTCATTTTAGCGAAGCGAAGAAGCTTATTTTGTTTCGTGTTTATATATTTTTTAATAAAAAATTATATTCCGTCTCTATCTATACATGTTTTCATTCACCTTAATTACTTAAGTAAAAATCCCAATGATCGACACCTTAATGCCCAATAAATGACACCTACTGGTCACTACTATCATCCTACTAAAATTATAAATATGAGATTTTATAATGACCAAAAAAGATTTTAATAATTATTAAAACGCAATTCACAGCTGTTAAGCACGATATAATTGTATGCATATACCTACCTACTACGCCAGGTATGGCAATCCGGTACATCTCTTAGTAGCGTTGGTGACAAGCTACGGCATCAGCTTATCGATGGTATGCGATCGTAAGTGCGAGTGCGTCGTCGACAGTGACGTCATTTGTATCACGATCCGGATTGACAGACCTTGTTTTCTTAGACCATGTTGTCAAGTTATTATAACACACGTAAACTAAAGCCTAGTCTGTTAAATGCTTGAAAATTTGAACTTCGGTGACCATAATTCTTTATTTCAGTTTTTTCGAAATCCATTAACTTCGTGGAATATGAAATACATAACATAACGAAACCTTGCACTTATAGCTTGACTCGTCTTACTGGGGGCAACTACCGTGCCGTGCTTGCGAGTCGTAAGCCAAAGTCGAGAGCTACGAAATTAAGGCTTTGCCAACGATCAAAGTAATAGGTTAATACCCGACAACTCATTATTAGAACAATACAAAATTTTGCAAATATCAAGTATGTCACTAAATGACATACTCGACTGGTAGACATCGTGTCGCGTCGTGACAACATTTCTTTAGTCCAGCGGGGCTAGCGCAACAGCCAGCCGCTGCGAAACGACGCGAGTCAAAAGAAATCTACCCTCCTCTATTTAATTCGCACAGTTCGGCCAACGCAGGAATCACTGAGTCTTGGCAGCAAGTTGCACCAGTCGGCATGTAGAGATGATGATGATGAGTGATGTTAAGTATATTCTCTTTGCACCTGGCCCTGTGCTCCGAACATCGAAAGTGTCTAACACGAGAGTGAAGGGGGCGGCACGATACGAAGTTCGAATTTCGATGTTCGTAGTAGCCGCAATACAAAAAAGTGTGGACTTGTCATTCATTGCATATCTCTCTCACTGTTCCCTATTTCAATGACATGATTGACAGTCATGATAAATTTATTTCATTAAGGGCATCATTTAGCCTTTTTATTAAGACAAAATGCTCAAGTGATTTTAGACTGTATTGTCACTGACTTGAGGCAGTTTTTCCTTAAATGTTCAGATATTTATAATCACCTGGCTGTCTAGATGCCTTTGGCGTTCTGTGCGTTCAGATATTTCTTACACTTTGTGTGTTCAGAAATTATTGCAAGTTGTCTGCTCAGATAATTATGATCACCTTAACTGCTTAGATACCTTTGGCGTTCTGTTTGTTCAGATATTTTTGACTCGTTGTATGTTCAGAATTTATTGCAAGTCCTTTGTTCAGATATTTTTGACATATTGGATGGTCAGATAACATTGGTCAAATGTAGTGTAAAGAATTTATTGAAATTTTAGGCTGCTCAGAACTATTTGAGCACCTCGTTCGCTACGATATATCTGATGGCGACTGTACAACCAGCTATCCGCGCTTTAACAGCGATAGTTATTAGTTAGAATAACTTTACAGGGCATTAGGTCCAGGTAGGAAACATTACCGAAGCTTAGCTACCCGCGCCACGTCCCAACAAACATCCTAATGTCCACGGGGGAACTAAACTTTTATCATCTACCCTCCAGCGGCGCGTTTAAAACTTTCGTTACAGTCCAAACCTCAATGTAGACAGTTCGTGAACCTTCGAAGGCAATTTAGTTGCAACGCGATGGTATCTACATAATTAGCCCGTAGCCGGCTGTTTTTTATCTATCCTTCATTCGATGGCTTTAATACGGGTACAATTGCTTTAGGGCAAGGCTTGATATAGATCTGATCCGGCATTTGGGATCCGGCGTTTAATTTAGGGGGCCCGTTTCCCGTTGTAGTTGCAAAACGCCAGATGACACCGGTAAAAATTCTTGCGTTACCAAAAAACAAGACGCGCAAATACTCGGAAAACATTACGCTTTAAATATATTTTCACTATTAAAAAAAATATAACTCCATGAAGTTGATCAATGGACGTCGTCTACTAATTACCCCCGGGCTAATTACAAAAGCATACTATTGTTTATTTTTTTCGCCGAGAGACGACGGCTTAAGACGTAAATAGGGACCTAACTTTTTTTTTATTTTTCCACAAACTTCATACGAATAGAGAGTATTCGCGTTTATAAAATGTTGATTGAAAGTAGAGTTTGTAATCATTCCTAAATAAGAAATGATAACCAGTGTTCGGAAGACTTTTAAAACTGTAACTTTGAATGTAGGTTCGTGAAACTGAAACGGGTCAATGATTTAGATACCTATTGAATAAAAGATGTCGATCCTTCTCTAAGAAATGTATACACTCCTTTTACTACTAAAGACCTAATCTCTCTGCGCCAGCGCAGCGCTGAACTCATTTATATAAACAAGAATGTGTAATGTTAGAATAACCTCCAAGTCTCGTAAACAGGTCAAAGTATCCGTATAACAAAATTTTGTTACCAATTAAATCCATTACGACATTAACGTTGCCTCGTAATAGCTTGTTCTCTCCTCACACAAAACGAATGGGGATTATAAAAACGTTTACACGTGATAGCGTTTTAAACGACATCCTAATTGTTATTTTCGCCAATGAAAGGGATCGAGGCAGCTGTGGCTGTGTTCAATATTTCATGATTTGGAATGATTTTTAATGAATAATGTATTATGCTATTTGTAAATGACCGCTCGAAAAGGTTGTAAATTCGACCGGATTGCGATTTAAGGTGTTATAAAATCCGTCATAATTTATCATTAAAATTGTCTATCTATGCTAATTCTATAAAGCTAGACATTCATGACATGACATTTGAATGTGAATGCGAGTGTCGAATTGACCTCCGAACCTAAAACGCTCTAAGCCTCCGAGAGGTCTATTGTACTTGACGCATTGATTGGGTTTTTAAATGATATTTCTTGCCAAGCACGCATGGCGTGGCGTGCTCAATTGCACACGTGCGTAAACGGCCTTAGAGTTGTAGGACCACAACTGGAGGCGCCACATCATAGAATAATCAATAAATTTTACAGACAGAAGGTTTTATACTCTAACAAAACCGATGTTTGACAGCTGGAAATGACATCCCACTCGTTCGCGGTAGCAAGCCACCAGCTTTTTCGTTCCTAGCGCGATCGTCTATATCTATATCGACACCTAGATGGTATGCTAAAGCCGAGTTTAGCCGAAATGACCAGAGTAAGAGGCCTAACCACGTTTATATTTTACGTGGCATTCAGATGAGTTCAATGCAACCCGCCCTGTCTGAAAATAATTCGTCATGTAAACTAACTTTGAAAGTCATTCTTTCAGCTGACTGTACGTATTCTCAGTTCGCAGCATGAGCGCAAGATTCATCACTAGAAGCCGCGAACTAGTGACTCCAAACGGCTTAGAGTTAGATCTGCCAACTTTTATCGTTAGGAACTTTTATATTTTACGACTAGAGCGCCGCCGGAGACTTAACTTGATTTATGTGGAGTCAGTTTAAGAGAACAGTATCACGCAGGGTCGTCTTAACGATAATAAACAGATACATAGGCTACGTGTACAGTCAGCCAAAACAGTGCTCTACCATTTTTGAACGTCTAATATACAAAGAGAACCGACACGAAACGTGATAGACCACTTTCTTTGGCGACTGCACAAAGGCTTTGGTCACAGCTATAAAAGCAGGTTTTTATAGCTCGACAGTGGCAAACAAGTACCTAAACGTCCTACCTGATTGTAAGCAGACACAGTATCTATATATATAACGATATCCCAAAATCATTTTCACTTCTCATGCTCGTAAAGTTGTTCTTGTGTATAATGGCTTTTTATGCTCTTGTGAGTCTTGTGTATAAGGTATAATCCGTCCCCGGAATGCGGAGCGCGGGGCGCCCCTGCGCCCATTTTATGCTCTTGTTGTACAATCTACTATAGTGCCCACAAACCAAACTGACGACTGAGGTCATAAGAAATGTCAGACACACTTCTTAATACCATGCAAGTATGCAAGAGACAGCTATATCAATTGGTTTGCGAATACTATATCATTGCTAAAGCTGTAGTGGGTTACAGAACAAAAGAACACAGAAATTAGCAGGTACAGTACACAACAGCGCATCCTTGAGCTCAAAAGACCTTACTGCCAGGAAGATAACACCACATAGCTAAAGCAAGTTGGTGTTATTATGGTTACGGTCTTCTGTAAGGCGGAGGAACTTTCGATTTAGACTGGTTTTTAGACCTTTGATGATAGTTAGGCAGTTGAAATTTTCACAGATGATGTGTTTCTGCTACCGCTATAACAACAAATATAGATGGTATATTTTTGGTTGTCCTGAAAATCAGCGTCACGACATCAGTCGTGGTATATGCTGAGTGACAACCTTTTTGGTTATACCCACATTTGTTATTTATTATTTGTTTTGTGTTCCATTTCGTTTACATGAAATAAACGTTTTTTCTTTATTTCCTTTTTTTTTCTTTAAAATACTAAAAACCAGAATAAAATAAATATTTAAGGGGACTCCCATACAACAAACGTGATTTATTTGCCGTTCTTATAGATAATGGTACGATACTCTTCGTATTATTGTTTAAATGTGTGTAAGCAAATAAATGATTAAATCTTAGGTATCTATCTACCTATTTACTTTCGTAAATATGAATACGCCTTATCTAAAAACGCCCAAGGGAGTCGTGACCCGCTTGTTGAAAAACTAAGTATCGGGAAAAGACGCGATATGGGAGCCTTTTGGAGTTTACTGGTACCTTATATACCTACTTTGTACTTAGGTACCATTTACGTACGTCCCGTCGCGCTCTACGAATTACGACAGGAAAAATATTATTTTTACTTAACCAATAAACAAAACTTTCGAAATTACTTGAAAAACATCAAACTTCAACTTATTATATTGTTTTAAAGATTTATAATAACAAAAATATGCAAGAAGGACGCAGTTTAACAATAGAACATTGTGACGTCATTGTCGTCGAGTCATATTTCTCTACATACTACGTAATCCAGTAAATACATCAGAGGGCCTTACTCCGAACTTCGTATCGTGCTGTCCCTTTCACTCTCGTGTTATACACTATATGAGTGAAAGGGACGGCATAATACGAAGTTCGGATTTCGAAGTTCGGAGTAGGCCCTCAGTGCTTGCGTCAAACATACAGAGCTACTGGATATGACGCAAAGTACTTTCAGGCAACAGGGTTACTGTATTAACAGCTGATATGAACCGAGTTTTTACTTTTTGGGGTTTCATAAAGAGTTTGATGATAGCATAATTAATTAATAAAAATAGCATATTGCGAATGCTTTATCGGCTCGTGTCCCTAAATATTTATTTGTGGTGCGTACGGTCAAGGGAACAAGTACAGAACTTTTCTCGCGGAGAACCGTAGTTGTGTGTTGAGTACATGCACATTGACTATGTGTGCGGCAGCGTAGCTGAGTTCACATTTTCTACGTGTTCGTTGACACATACGAACTACTACTATGGCTAAGCCGCGCCCGTGAGATGAAAGAACTGTTGGCACCTTAAGAGACACCTTTTCGTGCTTCTTTTTTAACGTAGTTTTGATACAGATCTTTAATACCATATTTTGATGCTAAAGTCTGACAAATGAAAGATGAGAATGAATGGCGGCAAATTAAAAAATACAGTACAGTGTGGTATCCCTGGCGTGTATCGCGAAAAATAATCTTGACACTAGTAATATTTTTAAAACGATTTTATTAATTTACCCATAAGTAGTAGAATATAAACCAATATTATAGACTATCTGTACCCTGCGACTTCGTCCGCATGACACATGTGAACTTGATCGGTTCATGAGTTAAAAAGTACCTTCAATGTTGACCCGTGTTATAATCGATCACCATATCAAACATGTCAAATAAAAATATTAAGTTAACCTCATCATTCGCCAGACTCTAAGATGCCAATCAAATGCAAGTCTACCTTAAATACGTAAAACAAAAAATCAAACAAGGGTCATTAAAAAGCTATAATTGTAATCATGTATTTATTAAATTTATAAATTATACTAACTGACTTCTTTTACACGTTTATCAGTCATATATGTGAAAGAGCGCACATATCAATACACATTACGTTATTTCATTAAATTCATTCTAAATAAGTCAAGCTAATGGACGATTTTAAATGCCAAAGGAAATTGAAACGTCTATGCTGTAGTTAAATTCCATATTTGCGCAACTTGCTTTCAGTCGGCTACTCGCGCGCGGACGGCAAACTGAGTAAAATCCGTGCAAATATGGAATTTGTCTACAGCAGTGACGTTTCAATTTCCTTTAGCACTTACAATGTGTGGCGCCGGAGTCGCCCGCAAGATGCGAGATCGTACCATCGATGAATTTGAATGTTTAACACTTTTGGACTCTATTGAAATTGAAATAGGGTCCAAATGTGACAAGTGTGAGCTACTGTAGCTTTATGAACACAGTATATTTTTATGAGGTAGGTACCAAGTATGTCAATTGCTTCACAATAGAAAATGTACCATAATGCGTGTCAATGAATCAAGTTATCCTTCCTACTCGCTAAACCGCCTGTAATCGTGAGGTGTGTTCGTTAAAATCTGATTGTATGGAAAGTTTGACAAGTTTGTATAGGATGACAGCGGGCGCCATATTATACTAACGTTGAGCGATCTGTAATCGTAAGTTGATGCAGGTCGCGTCTTATTACTAGCTAGGGAAATTTGAACCCTCTATACAGAAGCTAGATTTCATATTTGAATAGCAGCAGCAATGGCCGGCGCTGTTAATAAAATCTGGAATGTAACTACTGTGGAGAAAGTTCAAATTCCTTTGACTCTAGTAAGGCGTCCGCCGATTCCGTTTGATGCTACATTAGTGCGGGACCTTTTAGGTCTGTGTTTACCCTCTTAGGTCGGTTTGTAGGTCCATTTAGGTCTGTTGGTGGGTCCATTTAGATTCGTTTGTGGGTCCATTTAGGTATGTTTGTGGGTCCTTTTAGGTCGGTAATGGGTCCGTTTAGGTCTATTGGTGGGTCCTTTTAGATCTGTTTGTGGGCCCTTTTAGGTCAGTTTGTCCCGTTTAGGTCTGGTTGTATTTGTTTCTGGGCCCTTTTAGGTCAGTTTGTCCCGTTTAGGTCTGATTGTGGGTCCGATTAGGTTTGTATGTGGGTCCTTTTAAGTCTGTTTGTGGGTCCGTTTAGCAGAAGGTTTGTCGAAGATCTGCTTCATGCCTCCTCTGAAGTTTGCGATGCGAGCGGCGGCACCTTCGTTACTCCAGGCAGAGTCGAACTCAGTGGTATCCTGGTCCACTAAATGCGTGTATTTGGTGCGGCCAGAGCGGCCGAATTTCTTTACTTGCATCACCTGGAAACAAAGTTATTGTAAATGCGTCGATCAACTTTACCTTGTTATTCTGTGCCCGTCAGCCTGGAGGCAACAGTAACCGAGTTTCTTGCAAAAAGTTTAGTTAGTTTAGTTTAGTTTATTTATCTCCATATACAATTTTTTTTTTTTTTTAGCCTATATAGTGTCCCACTGCTGGGCAAAGGCCTCCCCTCTTTTTCGCCACTCGTCTCGGTCGTATGCCAGTTCCCGCCAATCCGTACAAAATGTATCAAGGTCGTCCCGCCATCTCCTTTTCGGTCTGCCTCTGCTTCGGGAGCCATCTTGTGGGATCCATTCAGTGGCTACTTTGGCCCATCGCTCCGAGTGCATTCGACAGACATGCCCAGCCCAGTCCCACTTCAGCTTTGCGGTCTTAACACCCACATCTACGATACCAGTTTTGGAACGCAGCTCCGTGTTCCTGATTCGGTCAATTCTACGGACTCCAACTATGCTGCGTTCCATTGCTCGCTGGCAAACCTTGAGTCGAGACTTTTGGGCTGCGGTTAATGACCAAGTTTGGGCGCCGTAGGTTAGGATAGGCAGAATGCACATGTCGACGAGCTTGCGCTTCAGTGTCAAAGGAAGGTTGCCCTTCATTAGTGCCTTCATGGACCAGAAGCTCTTCCAGGCGTTTTTGATGCGTCGATCGATTTCTTTAGACTGCCTGTTATCGAAGGATGCTATCTGGCCCAAGTAGATATACTCATCGACATATTGAATATCCTGCCCATCTACCTTTACCCTATGCTTCACGCCGTTGGTCATTAACTGGGTCTTTACCCTGTTCATTTTGAGTCCGACTTCAAGACTGGCCGTGCTCAGGTCTTGGAGCATTTGTTGTAGATGGGGTGCAGTGTGGGAGAACAAAACAATGTCATCGGCGAAACGCAGGTTGGTGAGCCTGGTGTCGCCGATGTGGATGCCCATTGTTCTCCATTTGGCCGCAAGTTTTGCGAAAATTTCCTGCAGACAACTGGTGAACAACTTCGGAGATAGCGGGTCTCCCTGTTTAACCCCTTTTTCGATTCGGAATACAATTACAATTACATTATAAAAAATGTTCGCTTATCTTGCTAATCGTATATCGATCGTTATAACAATGAAATAATTAATAATTATAATATGAGGG
Source organism: Epiblema foenella (assembly GCA_963556455.1). Lineage (NCBI taxonomy): Eukaryota > Metazoa > Arthropoda > Insecta > Lepidoptera > Tortricidae > Epiblema > Epiblema foenella. The sequence goes on along the minus strand of OY747113.1, from coordinate 5,816,890 downwards.
TAGGTATATACTTAAATATATACCTACATTTAAACAATAATCAGGGAATAATGCAATTAAAAATGTCATATAAAGTATAAATAGGAAAACAATACAATTGAAAATGTCATATAAAGATTAAATTGAAACTCTAAGATGAAATAAAAAATATTTAACAGTTGTACCAATGTAAGAGTACCAATCATAACAATGTCAATTTAATAGAGAATGTTAGAAGCACTATAATACATTTTGTAAGTGATAAAAGAAATAAAATATGGACTTCTAGAAGCTCAAGAGATGACCCGTGTCAGAATGGGTTTAGAATCATCGCTAAAACTCATGTTTAGTAGAATTAAACAACAATACAATACAATACAAATACTCTTTATTGCACACCTCAATCAAAGGATACAGTACAGTACAAAAACACAATGAGAAGAGGCAAACAACAGGCGGTCTTATCGCTAAAGAGCGATTTCTTCCAGACAACCTTAGGGTAGCGGAAATCTAAACAGAACGATTCATAGCAGGTGGTGCAGAGTTAATACATATGAAGCCTACTAATAATTACAACAATAACATTTAATTAAGGATAAATAAACATACATAAATATAGTATAAAAATATACGTACATAAACATATACAAATATATAGTCAGCCACAAAGTCTAAGGGAGCTAAGTCCTCAAGTGTGTCATGAGAGAGACAAATAGTGATCTTTAAGCTGTTTTTTGAAGACAGCAAGAGATTCAGCACGCCTCAAATCAGGAGATAAAGAATTCCAAAGCCGAATAGCTCGAAAAGTGAAAGAAGAATTATAAAATTTTGATGAGGAAGATGGAACAGTGAGAAGCAAGTTAAACCTTATATGATCACTTTTAAAGAGTGACACAGGAGACGTAGGTAAACATGGTAACGAGAAACAAGCAATAGTTCATAGGAACAGGACAGGACTGGCTCCCATGAGGCGGGAGCCAGTACTATCAACCTGAGACTTGCCTTAGGTAGAACAGTCTTGTCAAAGTGATCGTCCAACGTTGGTCCCGAGAAGTCTTGCTTGAATACGTCTTCTTCCTTGTCCAAATAGAAGGCACCTCTGTGGAAATGAAAAATAAATCAATAGGATTCATACATTTTTTTTAACCCTTTTCCGAGTTTTTTTATATTAACCTTTTCAATGCTCGAGTGAATAGGCATCTTCTGGGTGAGCTCGCTCCATCTGGCGCCATTACACCCAAAATTCGATTTCTACACAATCCATATCCATACTAATATCATAAACCCGAAAGTAACTGTCTGTTACCTGTTTACGCTTAGACCGCTGAACAAATTGCGATAAAATTTAGTATGGACATAGTTTGAAACCCTGAGACGGACATAGGATAGTTTTTATCAAATGGGGGGGTGGAAGTTCGTATGGAAGTACGAGATAAACGAGTTCTACGCGGACGATGTCGCGGCCAAAACCTTGTATACTTGAAATAATTTGAGTTGGCAAGTTGCGTCAAAATATTCGTTAAAAAGTTATTTCACCGTTTAAGCCGTCAGGTTTAAAATCTAATAATATTTTTATAGAGACCATGTACATCTCTGGGATATTATATTAATTTCATTATACTCCTTGTTTAATCTTGAGACCTTATACATCACTAACTTTACTGATGTTGTAATATTTGTAATAGATAACTTTGCAAGTTTATCTTCACTGTATGACATTAATTTTGTTATAATTGTAAACTCCTTCTTGAACTGTGGATTAATATTTTGACTTGAAAAATGTATAACTTATTATAGTCGGACTTTCTTAAATTGTAAATTGATATTTTGACATGTAAAAGTGCCCTTGTGGCCTATTTGCAGAATAAATGTTTGTATTTGTATTTGAATAGAAATTCGGCTAAAAAAAGAATTTCAACTGTAACTAATATGACGTACCTGTGATAGTATTTCTGCAGGAACTTGTATTTGCCCTTGACGGACTTGTTTGTGACCAATTTGGGGTTCAGCCGCTGCTCCACGCGTCTTTCTTCCTCCGTCATGTTACGCATTCGTTCGATGGCTAACAATTCCTTTTCGACACTGAAAGGGACGACATTGAATTTAATGTATTTTATGTCACACCTGGCCATAAAGTGGCAATTACCGCACGCTCCGCGCGCGGAAAATCCCACTTTCTGACCAGGGGGTGACATAAAATTTTGTACTTACCTCGGGCGGTAATTAAGAAAGCCTCCGATCGCATAATTATCACCCTTGCCTTCGGCTCGGGCGTCAAATACCTGCGATCTGAGACATTCTTTGTTTTACCGCCCTTGGTAAGTAATGTACTATTTATTTATTGTAATTGTATTCAAATGATTTGATATGAAATATATTGTGTATGACATTTATGAATATTTAACTGGTTGACGATTCCGAATAGGGGACACGTTCGTTTTACTTTTTATGTTTTACCTTTGTTGATATTATGTTATTATAATCTTTTTTTATTATGACGATCATGATAACAATCTTTTTAATTTTGACATGTAAGTATGTAAAGAGCGTAGCCGTGTTTTCATATAAAATCGGCCCTTTCACGAAATGGTTTCTGTATTTTTTTCAATAAGAGCTCTCATGACAAATATTGTTTTCTGTAAGTTTCAGCTTCCTATCTTTGTTATTATCGGAAATATGATTTTTTGAAAATTTACAAAAATAACGAGATTTCGATAATTATGCGATCTGAGGCTTTCTTAATTACCGCCCGAGGTAAATACAAAATTTTATATCACCCTCTGGCCAGGAAGTGGGATTTTCCGCGCGCGGAGCGTGCGATAATTGTCACTTTATGGCCAGGTGTGTCATAAAGTCGTATACATTGACTTAGGATAATTTATATTGTATTTTTATACAATGAAATAAATGAATCTAATATAATCTAATCTATACTTACGCCTCTCTCTCCTCCTTGTCTCGTTTTATCCGTTTCATCTCACGCAACTTCCACGCCTCGTATTCCAACACATCGTTTTCATCGTCGGTACACACGTCATTGATGTTGCCTTCTTTTTGCTCGGCCTGAAAAAAGTAATATAAAGTATAACATTGTAAAAAATTAACCTACATAAAATTTGACTGCTCCAAAAAAACAAGGCAAAAAAGTATGCCAAATGGTGAAAATCCTATTCAAATATCACAAAATAACGAAGCTACAACCGTTTTAATATTGCTGGTGGGCTAGCACAACTTGCTGCCAAGTCGTATCTCGCGCGACTCAGCGTATCATCTTTACAAACTTTAAAATACCTGTGTATTTCTTTGTTCAGCGCGGATTGTGTCTTCAACAAGTTTCAAAGCCTCTCTTCTTCGTTCTTCCTTCTCTTTTCGAGACTCAGACTCCTCTTTCTTCTGCTGCTTCGCTTTGCGTTCTCTTTCTGCCACGGTCATTCTCTCTGAGGCTCTTACGAATACTGGTTTCACTCTCGGACCTAAAACAAATTAAAATAATTTATTGTTGGGCATTTTTCACCTATTTAGCGTACAAACCAGATTCCGTTTTAAAAAAACCAAGGCAAGAGACAGAAGATCAAAATTCGTCGGGTTACAATCAAAAGTCACTAAGGGTGGGTTGCACCAAACCGTCTGTAATCGTAAGCGGTATTCGTTAAAATCTGATTGTATGGAAAGTTTGACAAGTTTCTATGGGTTGACAGCTGCCGGCCCCATATTTGACAATGACCGGCCTGTGATCGTATGTCGGTGCAACCGACCCTAAGTAACAAATACCTACTTAAAATAAAGCTCGTATATCAGTATCGTTTCAGTACTGAGATACGAGGTTTCGAAGAGTAGTGACAGATTTGACAGTGAGTTTTGCTTCTCACCCAACGAAATAATCGTATCGATGCGATGCCTTTTTTTGTCTCCTTATGGTTGTAGGCGCATAACATGTATTCAAGAAATCTAGAGAAACCGTAGCCTAATATTTGCAGTAAAACTGTGGATTAGCAGTAAAAATGTGGGATCGCGGTAGATGCCACTACGAGCCTCCTCAAGGCGTAAATAGAAGAGGGAAGCGAATAAGATTAGTCACCAAAAGGGATCCCCACGATAGCTCAGTTGGTTAAGAGCGGTGCACGGATGCAGTGGTCGTAGGCCTAGAGCATTTAAGACAGGAGAGGTCTTCGGCAGTTCCTTCCGTACAATATATTTCGCCAAATTCGGGGGAGTGAGGTAACACACACATAAAGAAACTAAGCACACTTGCAAAACATTACTACGCACCTCTACCAAGCAATAAAATTCGACCTCTTTAGCGTTTACACTAAGCCCATTATCGGATGGCTAAATTGACCAATGTCGCTAAGGATCACATTTCATATAAATTCTCATAGATAGTAGTCCTTACGTTCCGAAATACGGTTACGTGAAATTTTAAAATAGCGGCCAAACGTGAAGCGTCAAGTACGAATATTGTAATCGACTTTGTAGTCGAGGCGAGGCTCGCTTTACAATTTGTATTAAAAATTTATTTGTACAGAAAATTATAATTAAAGCGAAAATATACGTGCATGTAATATGATAATTGATTTTTTTGTACATTCAAGAAATTAAAACGTTTTTTGCACCCGAAAACAGCACATAAAGGCATTTTGACGGAGCTCTTTACACGACGGGACTTGCAGAGGGGTAAGTATATCAATGGCGTCTCCAGTCTTAAATGCGCTAAGGTTGTAGATTCAAATCCCACCCGCGGCGGATTAATGCTCTTAAAATTCCGTAACATTAACTTTGCATCTTAGTATTCTTAAGAGCGCTTTAATAAAATGTAACAGGTCCACTAGCGCCACTCGTAAATAAGTGTAATTATTTAAATTTAAGGATATATAACTAAAAAAGAGGGCCGCTACGTACTGTAGTTTGTATTCAAGTACTTTTTGAATCCATCAAACTAGTTTTTGCGTCCAAAGTTAAAACGGCCGTTTTAATTTTGAGCTCATAGAGAGACGAATCAAGCAACGTAAAAACTAGTTTCATGGATTCAAAAAGTACTTGAATACAAACTACAGTACGTAGCGGCCCCCTTTTTTAGTTATATATCGTTAAATTTAAATAATTACACTTATTTACAAGTGGCGCTAGTGGACCTGTTACATTTTATTAAAGCGCTCTTAAAATTGCGTAACATTAAGTTTGCATTTTATTGCGTTTAAAATTGCGTAACATTAACTTTGCATTTTATTGTTCTTAAAATTCCGTAACATAACTTTACATTCTAGTGTTTTTTAAAATTCCGTAACATTAACTTTGCATTTTAGTGTTCTTTAAATTCAGTAACATTGACTTGGCATTACCTGTGTCTTCCTCACTGTCTGTGTACTCAGTGTCCGATGATCCACTCTCCTCTTTGACACCATCCAACATCTCTTCATCTTCTTCCCTGCCAAGAACTTCCCTCTCCGCTTCCCTTTAATTCAATAAAATTTGATATAGCTTCCCTTTAATTCAATAAAATTTGATATAATGTTATTTCCAGTAACTTTGTAGTTTTTTTATTTGTTATGTGTTATAATTTGTAGTTGTACCTACATTAGGTTAGGTTTTTTATATACTACACAAAAAATATAACATAAAAACGTTGTTATATCAATCATTCTCTTATCCATCCAAAATGTTCAAATTGTAATTGACTAATTGCTATTTCACTAAAGATTCATTTCATGTTAAGTGACAACAGGGAAGAAGCCTAGATTAATTATGTTGGAGTTAGGAGACAACGGGGAAGCCCATATTAATTATGTTTAAGTTAGTAACAAATGGAAGCGTTACCTAGCCGCTAGTTTAGCTTTAAGCGCCTGCCGCCTCCTTTCAATCTCCTCCTCATCAAGCTCATCTTCACTCTCCGAGCTGTCCGGGGCCTCTGCTGCACTGGAAGCGGAATCGCCTTCAGGTTCTGCATCTATGATCTCCGGTTTATGCTCAGCGCGGCGAGGTGGAGAGAGGGCGGCGACGCGAAGACGACGGAGGCGCGGGTCATCCACCTGACAAGAAAAAACTAATTAACGTGGTCAGGTATATGCATGTCAAACATGCAACCTATTTCTCTGCATTAAAAATAAACCACTCTTCATTGCCCGTAAAAAATATCAAGTAAATACTCAGAAAAACTTCGATTTATTTATAATAAAAATAAGAACTGTCTGACTATAGAAAAGCTGCTTTTTGTAATTTCCATACAAAGATCAAGTGTTTGTAAAAAATTGTTAAAGGCAAAAGTTTTTTATTCCACCATTTAGTCCAGGGTTTCCCAATCAGCGGCTCCAGATTTCGCCTTATTCAAAAATAAATCCCTTGTCCACCCTACAAGCACCTATATATGGCCATAAAATAATAGAATAGAAGTTTAAGTTAACTGCTCATTTTTATTTCCATCTATTGTTTCATTTTCTTATATACTGTCAATTTCAGCCCCTTTTTGGCGTCGAATTTTGGCTTGACATAGGTTAAAAGTTTGGGAACCGATGATTGCAATTAGTTCTTTATATTTCAATTTAGGCATAACATTGATTTGACTCTCAGACAATATCCCAGCTACCTAGCTAGCTTTTGCCCGCGGCTTCGTCCGTGTAAACTTGCACTCCCTATTTCATACCTTTGAGGAATGATTTTTGGGATTAAAAGTATTCTATATGGTATTTCAGACTATAAACTCGTTGTACACCAAATTCCATCATAAGCCGTTCAGCTTTTGCGTGGTTGAAGCCACTATCGCATTTATAATATTAATTGGATATTTGATATAATGTATATGCTTTTATTTAGGAAGTTGGACTGGGATGCTTATGGATTAAACATAAATGGTGTTAAACTAAACCATTTGCGATTTGCGGATGACTTAATCCTGTTGAGTGAAACACCAGAAATCCTAGAAGTTATGGTAAAGCAGTTAGTAGAGGCGAGTGAACATGTAGGCCTCACAATGAACACTGTAAAAACCAAATTAATGACAAATGGACCACAAGTACCAATAGAAGTTAAGAACTGTATAATAGAATATGTAGATCAGTACACATACTTAGGACAAATAATTTCACCAGTAGATCAAATTCAAAAAGAAATAGAAACAAGGATAAGTAACTCATGGAAAAGATATTGGTCTTTAAAAGAAGTTATGAAGAACCCAAACTTTTCAATGAAAGACAAAAAGAAGGTCTTTAATACTTGTATATTGCCATGCCTTACGTACGGGTGCCAAACCTGGGCCCTAACACAAAAACAAAGGATAGCTATGAAAGTGTGCCAAAATAGAATGGAAAGAAGTATGTTGAACATCAAATTGAAGGACAAAGTTAATCTAACAAATATCAGAACAAGAACAGGTGTCACTGATGTCACATATACAATAAAAAAACTTAAATGGAGGTGGATTGGGCACACAATTCGTAGCCGAAGAGATAAATGGTCCAAAGACATCACTGTCTGGTACCCCCGTGACGGGAAAAGGAGAAAAGGAAGACAACGAAAAAGATGGGAAGATGAGATAAGAGAAATGGCTGGACCAATGTGGAGAAGGAAAGCCATGGACAGAAAACAATGGAAAATTCTAGGGGAGGCCTTTGCCAAGGGGCAGACTGACACCAACGAAAACATCCCGGATGTCAGAAACATAACATAGTTATTAAGTATTACTGTAACCAATAGTCAGAAATAAAGGCTTATTTTATTTTATTTTATTTATATGCTTACCTCCTGCCGGAGGTGGACCAGAGTGGCCACAGACAGGGAGGAATGGAGAAGACTGGGGGAGGCCTTTGCCAAAAGGCACACAGAAGTATAAAAAAAAACGCGGTTACTGTAGTTTTAGTATTAATGTCATCTTCTGAATAAGAGGGAATAAATAAATAAAATATGCTTACCTCTCCTTCAGAATCAGTGTGGTCATCCTTCCGACTGATCACTTGTGGCAGCGTCTGCTGTCTCCGTTCAGGCCTCTGCTGTTCTATAAAGTCTTCAGTGTCTGACTCTTCCGACGACGATGCGCCTTGGGCATAATCTGGCTTCTTACCCGATATGTATCTCTGTACCTTCACCTTTTGCATAGATATTTCACCTGAAAAGTGTAAACAGTTTTCCTTGATTCACTATGTTTGATTGAACCCACTAATAAATAGAAGCAAATAGTCAAATGTACTATAAAAATACTAGCACAAATGTGTGGTAGTTAGTGTTAGTACGCCTAGTATGGTAACGTACCTTTTTCATTGCGTATGGGCACAGCTCCTGCGGTACTTTGAATGCCAGTAGGCTGTGCAGGTAAAGTGTTCATATTATTCATCTTGATATCATAAAAAGAAAACTTAAATGTAAGAAATACTAAATTATGTTCACGCTAATAATGCTATACAACACTGACCACAGATCTCTAATCTCATTTCTAATTGTCAATTTGATTGACGTTTAGCCTTTAGCCAGAGCACTGCTAGAGCGAAGTTTGGTTTATCGATATCGATAAAACCTGTTTTTATTGTAATTATGGACTTCTTTTACCCTAACTTAAACAGCTCGAGATTTATTTTTAAAAATCCTTTTATCTTATCACGTTTACCACCTTGCTGGGAGGAGTCGCGTAAATAAAGTTTGTTTGTTCCTAACTTTTATTTCTTAATTTTGTCCCTTCGAATTGTTGGAAGTACGCTCGCACAATTTCAATAATGGCAGCTTCTACTGAACTCGTGAGTCTTGATGAACTTGTAACGAATGCGCTCTCAGGTCTAGCCTTGCATGAATTCAACAGAATTCATTATGGAAGGACTGATCACCACGCAATGAAAATTAAAGAGAGCAACATAAAACTTGCTTCTGACAATTCCTTCGATATCGCCGCATATGAATTTCCTGCAAAGCGAGAAGAAACTAGGAGTCCGAGACTGGTGAAAGTGGGGGTAGTTCAAAATTCAATTGCTACAACTACCGATAAACCCATTGTAGTGCAAAGAGAGGCTATTTTCAACAAGATCCGTAAACTAATTACGGCAGCTGGAGAAGAGGGGGTCAATATTATATGTTTACAAGAAGCATGGAGCATGCCGTTTGCTTTTTGTACGAGGGAGAAGCAACCTTGGTGTGAATTTGCGGAATCTGCTGAAAAGGGACCAAGCACGCAATTTCTCAAAGAGCTGGCTGTCAAATATGACATGGTAATTGTGTCCCCCATACTAGAAAGAGATGAAGTTCATGGTGAAACTATATGGAATACTGCTGTAGTCATTAATGAACTGGGTAATGTGATTGGAAAGCATAGAAAGAATCACATACCCCGAGTGGGAGACTTCAACGAGTCTACTTACTATTTTGAAGGAAATACTGGCCATCCAGTATTCGAGACGAAGTATGGAAAAATAGCTATTAACATTTGCTATGGACGCCATCATCCTCAGAACTGGCTCATGTTTGGTATCAATGGAGCTGAGATTGTGTTTAACCCATCAGCAACTGTTGCTGGGCTGAGCGAACATTTGTGGGCAGTGGAGGCCCGCAATGCTGCTATTGCTAACAGTTACTTTACTGCTGCTATTAATAGAGTGGGTTCTGAGCAGTTCCCTAATGAGTTTACTTCAGGAGACGGGAAGCCAGCTCATAAAGATTTTGGGCATTTCTATGGGTCAAGCTATGTGACCGCTCCAGATGGCTGCAGAACTCCTGGATTGTCTAGAGTTAAGGATGGCTTGCTAATTGCCCAAGTTGACTTAAATCTGTGTCGTCAGATCAAAGATAAATGGGGATTCAGAATGACACAGCGTCTGGATCTGTATGCTGAGAGCCTTACAAGGGCTGTCAAACCTGATTACAAGCCTCAAGTTATATGTAATAATACTAATAATTGATAATAACATGTTATATCTGCCAATAAAATAATTTACATTGTTTAAACATTCTATTGTTATATTTTTATATTTTATTTTATTTGGTTATTGATGTTTATTTTTTGATGTTTTGTATTAAACTGTTAACGTAATAAATATAATAAGAAAGCATTTATTTGGTTTCATCTTTATAAATTACTTTCAAGGAATACATTTATTTATTTCTTACACTATGTTACTAGAACATAGCTGGATGCTCTGCTATGCCCTAAACAAGAAATTAGGGCTTTTCACTTATTACATCATTAATTTAGAGAAATGATCCCTATACATGTTGTATAATCATAGCAAATGGGGAAATCAAATGAAACAAGGCTATATAAAACATTGTGTAATGAGAATAATACAGAAGTGAGCTATACATAAATATAGGGGTTGGAGTAGGGTACATCCAGATAAATAGAGATATTAATTTAATTTAAAAGTTCAATATCCAGTGTAGGCACAATCTAGATATTTCACAAATATATTACAAATTTCTTCCTTTAACTTTACCATTACATAATTCATTAGTTAGATGCCTAAACATCTATGGAGCTAAGAATCAAATATTAATAATATTCATCACAAGACAAATTTGAAGATACATATTACCTTCATATGTTCATTCATATATCTACCTAATTTGCAATTGCACAAGGATCCATTTACAAAAGGTCAGCACCAGATTTACAGCTGTAAAAGCAAGAAATAGGAAGATAATGATAGATAACTGAATGTACCCCAGATCCTTGACTGTTATTTGTTTTACACTAAGCACTAATGTTCTATGCAGTCTTTGCACGCATGGCTGCACGCTTGCCAGTAACGGCCTGGAAACCTGACTTAATGCTAGCCACGGAGCAACGGGACCCACAGGTCTCGCACTGAAGGAAGAACAATCGAGTATCTTTCTGTAGAATTGTATCAGGAGAACGACAAGTATGGCATGTTACATATTCTTTGATATACCGACGTAATACATTCTCTATTTGTTTCTGCTGGAAGCGGCCCTTGATAATCAGCTGGCTATTACCATCTACAGAGCCACTAGTACCCAACTCAGCAAGTAAAAAGTCTAGTAAATGCTTAGGCTGACGATGCAGTGTTTTGCAAATTTCTGTGAAGTTGGCAAAGGATGTTTTCTTTGTGCCAATTCTGACGACTTGGGGGGGTCGCATGATGAATTTCTGCTTCTTGCCGGAGACCATGCTGGGGTTCTTTTCGCGCATGATGTCGAATACGCGCTCGAGCAGCTCGTCGTATGTGTAGTCGCGGTCGCTGCCCACCCAGTCCCCGTGCACATCTTCGACGTTCTCCTTCTCATCGTCGCGACCATCCTCGTCCGCGAGCAGCTCCTTATCCGATTTCTTTTTCTTCTTCTTTTTAGCCGTGAAGTCTATATCCAAGTCAAGATCGTCTTCGACCTCCTCCTCCTGCTGTGGCTCTTCAGCTGGAGGCCGCTCTTCCCTTGTGTCCGGCAGCGCATTCTCTATCTCCTCCAAGTTGAAAGTCTTCTTTTTCTTGGTCTTCTTCTTCTTTGTGCCGAAGTTGTCCAAATCAAGGTTATCGTCTTCTGGCACGTCGACGTCACCCGTGTCCGCAGGAACTTCCATGCTCGTGCTCTCGCCCTGCTCGGCGAGTGCAGCATCAAGATCGAAGCCAGTCTTCTTCTTCTTCTTTTTCTTCAAAGAAGGATCGAATATCATATCGTCATCCATGATTATTTTACAAAATTTAAAGCCACACGAGTATAAAACTTGGTTAGAATCCCTTCCCTGGCAGGTTGCTTCTGTCAAATCGCAAATTGCATCAGCTTTTGTCAGGGCTGACAACATTTTAACAAAAAGAGCGTTTGTTTTCATTGCGCATTTCATAAAGCTGATTTCACACGCGATGTCAAAAATAATGAGATAATGAACTCGCTACACTACAGGAAAAACGCCTATTCAATGTCTAATTTGATACATAACCTTTTACCAAAATTATCGATAATAAAACGAATTGGTAAATGGTAGTCTAAAATGAATTTAATTAAAGTTCAAAGAACCTTTCCAAAACTAAAAAATCTATTGCTTAGACGATCTTCTCAAGCGGTAGCGGTTGATCAAAATGAGTACACAGAAACACCGGAATATCCACCTATTCTGGATGTATCTCCTGAAGGTAAACTGCTGCGAGCAAGAGAAGCTACACATGAAAATATTAAAAATTTGAAAACTGTCGAGGAGAAGCAAATTGCTATAAATTTGCCTAAATATTACGGCTTCGAGTGCGTAATGTTCACGGACGACAGGGTTCCGTATAACGCCTTGCCTCTCGTGCAATGTTATACAAGAACACATTTCATAGCTCAAGATAAGCTCCCCGATTTGTACGCTGAATCAGCCTCTGCTGCAGACGCGGTAGTGGCAGAAATAAAGTCTCAAGTGGAAGATGCTATTGCAATTGAACATGAAGGCTTGGAGTAAGTTCGTCTTGATGTACCTATCACCATTTTGTATATGACCAAAACCAAGTTTTAGATGACTGTTGATCTGTAAAGGAGTGTGATGTTGTGTTTTGAGGATGCACGTTATGATTCTTTTAAGATTTGTTAGTTTGTCAAAAGAAATCATCCTTACATAGGAGAACATAGGTTGAAGAAGAATGACAAACTATGAAACTATTAACTGTTACAGGCGCAATTTCAAACCAACAAATATCATGAGAAGTGAGGCACATCAAAAAGAGGATTTCCTGGCTAAAAACATTGCCAGGCAAGTGAACAGGATAATTAGCAACAATTTATCAGACAAAGCACCCCATATATTAGCTGCACAGGTATGGCTAAAACCTTTGTTACTATAGTATTTTATTTATATAGTCTCCTGCGGTCCATCCGCAAACCGAAAACCATGTATTTCCTTCTCTTTTGCTCAATTTAGTAAATAAGAGGGAGATACTTGGTTTATTGCAGGTCCTTTGTTCAGAACAACATATCAAGTACACATTCCTATTTAAGTATGTGGAAGTACCAGAAAAATTCATTCAGTGTCATTTTTTTAACAAAGATAGTAGATTGTTAACCAAGGGTTGAAAGTAACCCATTTCACCTGTGATATTGTGGCCAGCGTGCGGCCCTGACCTATTAAACTATTTAAAAAAGTCTTTCTACTCTAGTGTTGGAAAAGCGATTTTCCATCTGGCTCTCTGCTATGTATTTATTATATATTGTGTTAATTTATTTTTACCAGGTTGATTATGATCCTCGACATGAGGCATTCTGGTATGTAGGTGGTGTGGACCCTTCTAGAAAAGTTATCCGCAAGAGATCCGAGTCCCCATGGCTCAGGGATAAGTTATTAGAACCTAAGGACAGAGCAGTACAATACTTGGGTAATGTTTTATGTTGTGTTTTGGTCAGTATTTGTAGGTCATGTATGAAGGAATTTCATCAACATCATAAAATAGAGTTGAAATTCCTTTTTACTTGAACATGCAAGCAACATTTTATTGACTAAACATAATTTGGTTAAAATTATGTTTAGTCAATAAATTTATGATATAACTTCTTATTTCGTTCAGATTATTTTAAGATTATATTGTTAATCCCTGTATAATCTTTGTTATTATCTTAAAACTCTAACCTCATTACTCATAATCATTTATGTAACCTCATCATCATCATTATTTAAGAGCTAGGCTCTTGTCGGTGGAGTAATCACCACTCTTCTCTGTTAACTGGCAGCCTTTTGAAACCCTCGTAAGACACTGCAGCCACTTTTTCCTTCACTTGACAACCGCTTTAGCCTAGTTGGTAGTGACCCTGACCCTTCGAAGCTGGAGGGTCCCGGGTTCCAATCCCGTCAGGGCATGTATTTGTGTGATGAACACGAAATTTGTTCCTGAGTCTTGGATGTTTTCTATGTATTTAAGTATCTATTTATCTATATAAGTATTTATATCGTCACTTGGTACCCATGGTGCAAGCTTTGCTTAGTTTGGGACTAGGTTGATTTGTGTAGATTGCCGACAAATATTTTTTTTTATTTATTTACTTGACCTAGATAAGTCAATCTACCTCTCTTGCCATTTATTTTCCCCTTCAGGATTTTTAAAAATCATTTGGTATCTTGCCTCTTCTGTTTTGAAGCACCTTCTCTCTCCTATTATATTCAATAACTGTTCATTCATCTTTCATTCTCTTCAACTAATCTCTATCCTTCGCCAACACCACATGAAGGTTTCATCTTCGCTAAATTGCCTCTAAAATTCGTTTATCCATATCTGAGCTTGTACTCCAAACTTCGAAATCCGAACTTCGTATCATGCCATCCCTTTCACTTTCATGTTATTCACTATATGAGTGAGAGTGACGGCACGATACTGAGTCGGAGTAGTCCCCCTGACACTTGGACATTTGTTTGTGAGAATGAGATAAAACACACTTTAGTTAGCGAAGGTTTGTTAAGTTTTATGAAGAAGGGGGTAAGAATAATCATAACCATTGTTTAACGCTTTCCAGGGCGCCCACTGTTAGCTATCAGAGGCCACATGCCTCTAAAGCCTTTGATGCCTTACAGTGAAGCCACGAATCCGGACTTCAAAGTACCAAAATTCACATATGTGCCCCAAAATGTTGGATATTTTGCATCTCACAGGCATGCTACTAATATTCCAGGTAACTTACAATTCAGTTTACATATCTGAACATACACTGCTGTGCTTCAGAATCTATTATAACGTAATGTCCCGCTTGCGTCTTGTAGTATGTGGGGTCGCTAACATGTTCCTCTACGTTCCAGCAGCCTTGCAAGCTGTGTGACCAAGCCTTAATACATAGTTAACATTAACATGACAATTTTGTCTCCTACATTAAGGACAAATTTGCGTTGGTGTACCTAAATGTTGATTGGCCCAAATGCCTGACACATCTGCCTAATAAAAAATAACCACCATTATACTCTAATCATTTTGCAGGTTTTTGGCCCGGTGACTATGACGAGTTCGGTCTACTATCTATTCATGGTCGCGGTCATTTACTGAGCAGAAACTTTGGATCAGAAGATAACATAGAAGCACTTCACTGCCAAGCGTTAAAGTCTAGTTTTGGATGGCTTCTTGCCCAAGCAAACTACCAAGGATTTACGACATTCAATGACTTGACGTATCCTTTGGCCACCCAAACAGTTATCACCAACGGGCAGCTCTGGTCTTTCTATGCATACCAGCTCAACACGATACTCATGCATCATGAGCATATAGACACAAATCCAAAGCATAATGTATGCTACGGCACGGAACCTCTGAAGCTATTTGAAACAATTGAGGGCGGAAAAGTGAAAGGGCTTGATGAAAATGTTCTGAAAATTCTGGTTCAGTTTTACATGAACACACCCGAAAAACGAGACCATGATATGAAGCCATACTTAGACAAGGAAGAATCAGTGGTAGCTGATATAGAAGATGATAAGAGGAGATGTTGGCTGGAAGAAACATACAAGCATTTGATGTCAAACAGACCTAGGCATTTATTGCCTCCAGAAATATATCTATGGGAGAGGATATACAAAATACAGCATAACACAAGATTCTATGAGAAGAAGCGGCAACCATATGAATATGGTATTAACCCATACCAGAGAAAACTGAATGAACATCTTCCTCCATATATCCCGAAAGTACTCAGACCGTATCCAAAGAGCAGAAAGAAGTTTGAGACTACATATTATCCTAAAGTATAGACGGATTACAAAATTTGCGTTTTATTTAACAGTAGCTGTGTAAATCAAGTTAATAATAGGTTAGGTTACTAATAAAACAAATTTCGAAAATAATATTATTTGTTTCGTTTCTCTTTATTTACGAAAGGGTAAAGTCAATACCAAGGAGTACATTGAATATTAGGAGAATCTATGCACCGATTATAGCTTTATTTTTTTAGGCTACCGTTTCATTATTCACCTACAAGCGTCTTCTAAGTTCAGTGTTGCCGACTCGAAATTTCATGTAATGTTAAAACTATGTAAGAAAATTGCTTAATTTTTTGAAAATGTGCTAAAAAAATATGCTGAATAAAAACCATACTACTTATTAGATAAGTCGCATTTATTTTAACATTACGCTGAAATATTTTAGCTTAAAGGAGAGCCATTTATTAATTACTTTTTTACTAACATTTGGTTGCATTAACTTTACTTGTGATTTTACGAATGATATTGTTTATACGATAAAACTGGAAATGCACACTAAAAATCGACTTTTGGATTGGACTTTCAGTGATAGGATATATATTTTTTAACAGATTCATGACCTGAAAAAATATGCTAAATTTACCAGAAAATATGCTAAGTTGGCAACACTGTCCGAGTTGTATCCTAAAGAACCCCGGGGTCCTAACATACTTATTATACTCTTTGCCCCTGGGTCCGCTTTAATACTTAAATCCTAGCATAAGTTTTACGAGCGCGACTGCCATCTGACTCTCCAACCTAGAATGAAAACATGAAAACTAAATCTTGATAAGTTTGGAAATGGACTGATTTCCTTAGTACGTTTTTTACTGTAAAATATCGAATAGGTACCAATAATGCTAGTAGCAGAGAAGCTGTGACAATATCATCATGCCTTTCTATGAGGTAATAGTGCCAGCATAAGTTGAAGATAAACTGAGTTTCTCAGCTACTGTTTAGAGGGCCTACTCTGAACTTCGAACCATATGGTGTATAACACGAGAGTGAGAGGGACGGCACGATACGAAGTTCGGAGTAGGCCCTCTATACTGTCCGGACTGTTTGTATTATGCTAAGCATTCCAACTTTGTAAAACCATCCAGTGCCGTAAAAATGACAGGTTTCTGAACGTACCACCTTATGCGCAGTTGCGTCAAACCAGTGTTGCCAGATACCCCGCTTTTCCGCTTTTTCCCCCGCGTTTTTGCCACCGTCCCCGCCATCCGCGTTAAGCCAACGCGGATCCGCTTTATTGAAATGTTAGTATTTGCTCAGTAAAAAAAACGGTAAATTCAAAATATCGAACGATTAGAACTAGGTAGAATGACTACGAGTAACATTTATAACTTCTGTGATAGTACATGTGACGCCGGAGAGCCTTTTTTTCATTTGAGCATAGAAATAAAGAAAATTATTAACAATTAATTTATTCCGCGCTTTCATTAAGAAATCCGCGTTTTTAATGCGCACCTCCCGCTTTTTGTATTTCGACATCTGGCAACACTGCGTCAAACGTGTCAATTTGACAGCAACGTGTAGAAGGGTTATGTTTGTATATACTTTCGGTAAAACTTGAATCATGAAAAACCTGGAACTGTGGCACGTTAACTTTCGGAACCTGAGTACAAACAACGAGGACCAGCTCGCCACATTCTGTTACGGTCATGGCGAAGGCAATTTTACTGGGGAACTGTATTCATGCTCACATAACCTTGTGGTGAGCAACTTTGGTGAAGATGGGGAGATTAAGTGGAGTAAGGATTTAAGTGAACTGGCATCTCCTGATAATGGTCCTGTGAATGCGACATACTTGCCGCTGAGCAATGCTTTGTGTGTCGGTCTGGCTAACGGAGAATTATACACGATATCGGAGTTGGGTAACAGCTGCGAGCTTGCGGGCGTTTGTCAGGCTGGACTGCTGGTAAGATTTCTATTTTCTAAATATTTAATAGTCTAGACTAGAACTTTGATGGTAGTTGATGTAAGATTTTATTCTGTATTACAACTTTAAAACCATTCCCTAAATTCCATATTTATAAAATACTAGCTTTTCCCTGCGACTTTGTCAGTGTGGAACTAGATATCGCCATACAGGCTTATATGATTAATATAAAATTGGGTAGCAAATATTATACTAGAGATAATATAATTAAATTAATTTATAAATACATTTTTTCAAAGGCAATGGAATGGAGCCCAGACCAAGAACTGCTAGTTTTGGTCACAAAAGACATGAATACTATTCTGATGTCGTGCACATTTGATCCAATTCATGAAACTAACATGTTAAACCAAGAATTTGGAGATAAGCAATTCATCACAGTGGGTTGGGGCAAAAAGGAAACTCAGTTTCATGGCTCCGAAGGCAAGCAAGCTGCAAAAGTGAAAACAGAAGTTAGTGCTGGTAAGTTTCACCTTAGACAACATTTTTAGAAGTTTCCCACATCTATATATTTTAAATACAATATACATTTAATTATTTCCTTATTCATTTCAGTGTTCATAAAACTGTACAGCAATCTAGCAAGGATATTTTGCTTCAAAATAGAAACTAACCTGTATTCCAAACTCAAGTTTTTAGTATACTATTCTTTTTTACTATGTCAATAACATAAATTTATGAGTTATGACAGATTACTGTGTGTACTTTACAGATGCAGCTGCAAATAATGCTGTTAAAATATCTTGGAGAGGAGATGGCGCCCTGTATACCATTGGATTCCTAATGGATGGTATCCGTAGATTCAAGGTATTCGATAGAGAAGGCCACCTACAGTACACTAGTGAAAAGCAGCCAGGTTTGGAGTCCAACCTTTCTTGGCGTCCAAGCGGCAATGTTATTGCAACTACCCAAAAACATAATGATAAATATGTGGTAGCCTTCTTTGAGAAGAATGGCCTGAAGCATGGTGGTTTTGATATTCCGGTTGATGCTAACACAGAGGTCCAGGATTTAGCTTGGAGTTCTGATTCTGAAATATTAGCACTGCAATGTTATAACACAGAAACTAGTTCTCATAGTGTGCTGTTATTCACAACAGGAAATTATCACTGGTATCTAAAACAAACTCTCACATTCAATAGCTATCAGAAAATAAGCAAGATAATCTGGGACAATGATTTTGATGTTGCCAATAACAAGAAATTACACCTTGTATTAAGTAATGGTCAGCATTATACTTATTCTTGGATTTGGAATATCAATCACAGCAGAGGAAAATGCCAAGCTGATGATGCAGTAGTAATAGTAATTGATGGTAGAAAACTCTTAGCTACAGGGTTCAGACAGACTGTAGTACCTCCTCCAATGGCAAGTTTTGAAATAGAATTGGACTCATGTGCAAACTCTGTTCATTTTGCCCCAGATAAACGAGATGACAATGGACATGATCCTAACACGTTTTTTGTATGTACCACAGATAATAAGTTACAATTTTACAAGCAGACCAGCAAATTTCCTCTACAATATGAACTTTTCCAGACTCTTACCTTAGAAAAGTATGATTTTCCATTCCAGTGTTACAACTTGTTTTGGTTGAACACTGACACTCTTATTTGCTCTGAAGTGGATAACAACAGCAGTTACTTCCTGACAGAATTTAATATAAAGTCTGGGGAAATTACAAAAATGAACACAGAGTCGTTACCAGAACCAGTTACCAGAATCGAGCCTCATCCTACAGAAGATTCTGCTGTTTACCTCCAGCTTATTAATGGAGATATCATGCTATACACCTTAGGAGGATCAATGGAGCCCCAAGATGTCTCGTTTTCAGTCCCATGTCCGATATTCAATGTAATAAATGTTGATGAGAATGTCCACTTTTTAAGTCTGTCACACAAAGGCACATTTTACTTAGATGATGACAAAATATTGAACAATGTGAGTTCATTCTACATCCACACACATTACCTTCTATTGACAACGCTTCAGCATGTTCTATTATGCATTGAACTGACTCCATCTGGGCTAAATGCTCTTAAAGAATACCAAAAGCATGAAACTGATATTTATAAAAGAAAAATTGAGAGAGGCGCGAAGTTGGTGATAGCAGTACCAAATGATACAAGAACTGTATTCCAAATGCCCAGAGGAAACCTTGAAGGTATACAACCCAGACCACTCTCTTTAAAAATTATAGGAGAATATCTGGATGCATGTAAATACTATGAAGCATTTGATTTGATGAGAAAACAAAGGATCAATTTGAACCTTTTACACGATCATGACCCGGAAAAGTTTGAAAACGCTATAGACACATTCTTAGAAGCCATTCAGAATAACACATGGCTTAGTTTATTCTTATCTGACTTAGAAAATGTGGATGTTACCAAATCGATGTATTCAAGCAGTTATGCTGGAAGAAAAGATGTCAAAATCGATAATAGTTCTAAAGTACAAAGAATATGCGAAACTATTAGATCTCATTTGATGAAAAGGCCAGATAAAGACATGAAGATTTTGCCAATATTAACTACATTTGTAAAAATAAATAGTGCTGAAGACTTAGAGTCAGCATTGAATGTTATAAAAGATCTGAAAACACGAGAATCTGCAGGCAACAAACTCCCTGTGGGGTCAGACGAAGCACTCAAGTATTTGTTATACATGGTGGATGTTAACAACCTTTTTGATGTAGCTCTGGGATTGTACGACTTCGATCTAGTTCTTCTAGTAGCTAACAAATCACAGAAAGATCCTAAAGAATATGTTCCAATGCTCAATGAATTCAATGCCATGGAGGAAAATTATAAACGATTCTCAATAAACAAGCAACTGAAAAGATTCACCAGAGCAGTACAATGTCTTGCAAAATGCGGACAAGAAAAATATGATGAGTTACGTACATTTGTCAAATATCACAGCTTGTATAGAGAAGCTTTGCGATTGTTTACCAGCAAAGATGCTATCTACAATGACATCGCAGAAGATTTTGGACTGCATTTGAGGCTACAAAAGCAGTATACTGAAGCAGGCATTATTTATGAACGAGCAAATAACATCGAAAAAGCTATTGAGTGTTATAAAGATGCTTTGGAATGGGAGTTAGTAGTTAAACTACTTTGCACAAAACCAAAAGAAGAACAATCCGCAGTATGCTGGTGAGACTCACTTTCTTAAAAAAAGATACCTATTTAAATCTGGTAAAATATAGCTATAACATTTTTATTTCAAGTGAATTATTTTGTTTTGTAGGGAGCTAGCTATTAGTCTGAAAGATGAAAAACGATACAAGGAAGGTTTAAATTTGCTAGAACAATTTAGTGATGACAAAGAAGAGATAGTGAAGTATGCCATTGAGGGTCGTCAGTTTAAATCTGCTCTACGACTCTGTTCAATCTATAAACTTAACGGACTTAAAGGTATGTAAACAACATCTCTCGTTCGCTGTCTTATTCTCAGGGAAGTGACCGTACGCCATTAGTAACGATATGCAAATATAAATGCTACGATTTACAGCTTAATAATGGCGAAGAGGCAAACGCGCTTCTATTCTAAGTGATATTATGAACATTTACGTGTAAAATTATTTTGAAATGCAAGTACAAATGTGACGATTCACAGCTTAATAATTGCGAAGGGGCCAAGCTAGCTTCTATTCCTAGTGATAATTGATCATTTACGCTCAAAATTATTTATTTTGTAACGCTACAATAGCGCCCATTTCTTGTAAATCGCTTCACATACGTTACCAATTTTAATCACGTCGTCGGTATTATATATGGTTATCGCTTAATTTAAAAGATCCATAAATCTTTCGATTTACAGATAATCAACTCCTACCAGCTCTGATAGAAGAATATAAAGACCTACAAGAGTTAATCGAACGAAATTGGAGTACGTTCACGAAGCACAGGGAACGCCTTTTCATCGTGCGAGAGAACAAGAAGAATGCGCCAGAGATAGACATTTCTTACGCCAATAAGGACAGCGATTTATATTCGGACGCCGGTAGTACAGTGGCTTCATCTGCATCACGTAGTTCTGGGTAAGTTTAATTTTAAAAAAAATAGGACGAGAAAAATATTACAACAGCTTTACATTCACCATCAATTTTTTCATCATCCTTCTAGAGTAGGGAATGCAATAACCGGTTATGGTTTTGGTTACAATAAAAAAATAACCGAATACCGGTTATAACCGGTTACTGTTATTTATGTTAAAACTTGGAAAGTAAAATTTAAAACACCATGAAATACAATAAGACCACTCCATGTGGCATTTCAAGTACACCCCCTAGCTCATTTATACATAACAAAAAACACATTAAAGTCTGAGTTTAACATATAGGCACCTTTAGAATCAAATGACAACTAACGAACATAA
The DNA here is from genome assembly GCA_963556455.1 of Epiblema foenella. Lineage (NCBI taxonomy): Eukaryota > Metazoa > Arthropoda > Insecta > Lepidoptera > Tortricidae > Epiblema > Epiblema foenella. The sequence continues at coordinate 5,794,982 of OY747113.1, read as the reverse complement.
GCACACTATTGCCTCCTTATTAATCATACATTAATTCTACATTAAAACTTCACATGTTATTAAAAATCACAGTAAATAATACAGGAAATTTAATGCATTTTTAGAAGTTTTAATTAGGAAAAGTATAACCGAACGTAACCGAGGCCGGGTTTTCAAATTTCCAATAATCAGTTATGAAATTTTAGCGAAATAACCAAGAAACCAGTTACGGTTAAAACCGGGTTGCATTCCCTATTCTAGCGTATTTCCCTGTTGTGCTATAATCTTTTTTTCTCGGTGCAACCTCACCAAGTGATCCACCATCACCCAACGCCAATCAACCTAGATGGCAGCGCATGTGTTACGAGTTAATTTATTTTTACAGTCGTACATTCCGCTCAAGTAAGAACCGAAGAAAGCACGAACGAAAAGTCGCCTCTCTAAAAGAAGGCTCTCAATACGAGGACGTCGCTCTCGTTATGGCTTTACACAATCTTATCACATCGTCCTTTGAGCTGAGGCTTCAAGCTAAGGAAGTCAATACGGTGCTGAGTTGCTTCGACAAAGACCACGAGGCGTTTCTGCTGCAGGTAAGGTTCAATCATATGTACCATAACCACACCACAACAACACATGGATGCGGGCGATAATTTATATTAAAATAAATAGTTTTATTCACGAGGGCCACAAATTGCCATCAAATTTGACCGTGTGGTCGGTCGAATTGGACTGCTACACTATTCATACATAACAAAATAACTACTGCTACACCAGTTTTCTGCCGCTGCGTTGTGGTGCGTGTGAATAGACCCTAAAGTGTTACAGTGGCTCCACATGCAAAGTAAATTACACCAAGTACCTCAAGTCAATCTGACTCACGTCATCCATATTTCTCTGATTTTACTACGTAGAGCGGCAGTCCAGGTCTCATGAAAATTCTGATATTAGCGCACTGCGCTGACGTCATTGCACAGCGTGTTGCAATGACTATTGTCGTTGTGTATGCTCCCATAAATAGAGTGTGGTCCCATAAATGTTTTTTTTTTCAGACATGTCTAGAGAAGTTATTGAAAGAGATGAAGGACAGTTTTAGAGACATTTGGACAAATGAGCTTGTAATAGAGGCGACGAATGCCGCTATAGCGGCTCTAAATGTACCAGAGGGCACCAGCGTGTTACCACAGGGCATCGGCTCCCTTGGTAAGTGTCGTAAGGACTATATATACATCAATAGTTTGGCAATATAACAAGAAAAACAGATACAGATACAAGGGAAACAGACACACATTACTGAGTTAGCGTATCGCCGGTCAGTTTCCTTACTCGTCAGTTAACTGATTCACCAGTTTACTCATTCGACAGTTTCTTAATTTGACAGTTTCCTTGTTTGTCAGTTTCATTAAGATGTCAGTTTCTCTATTAAGTCAGTTTCCCCATTCGCAAACATCTTTATTCGTCAGTAAGTTTAGGTTGTCAGTTTTGTTATTTCGTCATTTTCCCAATCAGTTAGCGTATCGCCGATCAGTTTCCTTATTCGTCAATTTTGCTGATTCAACAATTTAATGATTAGACTGTTTCTTAATTCGCCAATTTCCTTTTTTGCCAGTTTCACTAAATTGACAATATTTATAACGCAGACACTTATTGATAAGATAATATAATAAATAGATTTATATATTTGCACTATACTCTTGGTAAATGTTGTCATTTGTTTAATAAATAATATTTATGATAGATAAATAAAAAAAACCGCCACCAAAACTGTTCTACAGTTTGGCGGGCAGTATAATAATTGTAGCACACTTCATTGCAATGCCATTATGTCGGCCTCTGTAGCCTAGTGATTAGTAACCCTGACTACGAAGCTGGAGGTCTCGGGTTCGATCCCCGGTTAGGGCATAATATTTGTGTGATGAGCACAGATATTTGTTCATGGGTCTTGGATGTTTTCTATGTATTTAAGTATTTATTTATCTATATAAGTATGTATATCGTCGCTTAGTACCCATAGTACAAGCTTTGCTTAGTTTGGGACTAGGTCGATTTGTGTGCCAATGTCCCCAAATATTTATTTATTAGTCGCTTTCGACCTAGCGAAACAGTCTAATGAGCAAACTGACGAATCAGGAAAATGCCTAACTAGCGAAATTGTCGACCTAGCGAAACAGTCTAATGAGCAAACTGACGAATCAGGAAAATGCCTAACTAGCGAAATTGTCAACCTAGCGAAACTGTCGAATGAGTAAACTGGTGAATCAGTTAACTGACGAGTAAGGAAACTGACCGGCGATACGCTAACTCACATTACTGACAAAATCTAGTGAAGCCGGTTTTTGAAACCATTCCCATCGTGAAAATTTTGGTAACATGACAAGAAACAGTTTAGATTATTTACATTTATATTACAAGAAACTGTATTTGTAATCGACTAAAGTAAATTGACAGATATTTATTTATTGATAAAGTGTGTTGGAATGCTCTTAGTGGCCGATCTCAAGTTTGTTATACCACATGCAATGCCAGGGATCGTGTCGACCAAAGGAAACTATCCTCCAAAATCGGGTGCTACCTGTACTACTATTATACGTTTTTTCGAAAGAAAACACAACTAACGCGTTTGCGTTTAGTCTCAATTTGTATAAAAAAGCGGTTGTTTGTAAAGTCGGTTTACGGACGATAATATTACGTGATAACGTCATAAGACTAATTTCCGGGCGCTTACGCGTTTTACCCGCTTTAGGAGAAACCGGTTTGACCGTCAATTGTTTAAGTATAACTTGAAATCATTCAGTTGGCCAAGTTGCATCAAAGTAATTCGTTCAAAAAGTTATTTTACCGTTCGAACAATAAGGTTCAAAACCCAATAACATTTTTATGGAAATTCGCTTCACAAGGTTCAGGTTATTTATACATTACGTCACATTTTTTCGTGTTGGCATCCATTCATCGATTTATAAGAAGTTATCACGTCAAAAATTGTTACCACCAAAGGCCACCAGAGGCGCTGCTCGCGTTGTCATACCATCGAAAGGCTGATGGTGTGCGATAAACATGAGTTTGATCACGCCAATTCAAAATATTACTTGGTCTACTAGGCGAGTCACCCAATGCGCAAAAAATATTATGTTCTATTTTATTTTTCATTTGTTTTCAGAACCACATATGAGGATAGCACCTATAATTCAAGACATAAGTTGGAAGCTAGATGGATTAAATTAGTGTATCAATTAGGATAAGTGACTAAGTGTAAGAAAATAAAAATTCAATTTTATATTCATTCAAAATGCATTCAATAAATAAGTTAAAAAATCAGCTTACATTTATCTGCTAAAACATCTTGGAGAGCAATAATAACATTCAAATGCTACAGTGCTAGTCCTGTTATTGTCAAATACCACTACCCTGAAATATTCCTTGAGTTCATATTCCTTATTCCTAAAATACATGTCATTCACCACAGGAGCTCCACATACACACATATTAGCGTTGTCCAGAAACTCCACTAAAGTCCATGGTATTATATTAGGGGCATAGTACATTTTATGTTTCAAAACCACCTTAGACGCCATATGTACTAAACTGCCTACATAGAAATCCCATGGGGAGTGTTGCTTCCATTCCGGGTTTTGTATGTGATGATTGAAATTATTAGTGGAGACGTCCAAGTATTCCAAATTGCACTGCATTAGACTGCATGGCAAGGAGATCAGTGCATTTTTCGATATTGTTAAGTACCTGAAACATTAGAAACAAATGAACAATAGGTATATTAATAGTACATGACTTACCAAGGGCAGTAAAACAAAGAATGTCTCAGATCGCAGGTATTTGACGCCCGAGCCGAAGGCAAGGGCGATAATTATGCGATCTGAGGCTTTCTTAATTACGGCCCGAGGTAAGTACAAAATTTTATGTAATCCCCTGGCCAGGAAGTGGGATTTTCCGCGCGCGGAGCGTCCGGTAATTGCCACTTTATGGCCAGGTGTGACATAAAACCAATATTAAATAACTCTCCAGAGGGGCTAAGATGATCACTTATATGTCGGACATATAGCATTCGTTAAATACTTGAAATTAAAGGGCTCCTAGCTCCCAATGACCTTCGATCCGTAACTGTCCGTTTTCTCGTGTTTCTTATGGCTTATCGTGTTAAGAAAAACGAAGTTTACCGAAATAGTATACCATATATACTTTAAAACTCACCGTCTTCGAGATATATCGCATCAAACTTTGGCAATTTTAGGGCACATACCATTTTTTTGACGTAACTTTTGGGAAGATGGGTTAAAAATAAAAATCTCTCTTGTGTAGTTAGAGACGTCAATAAGGAACAGTTACATGTACATTTCATATATACATATATATAAGTGCATAAACAACATGCTAATATCGAAAATAGAGCTTTTTGGGTCATGTTTGAAAAAATCATAAAAAAGGAGCCAGTTTTGTCAAAATTTGGCTCTTGCAAATGTAGATAAAGGAATGAAGAACCAATAACCGTTGGTGTCATAAATATAGTGTATATAGTGTAGTCTTGACAGAGCTATATCAACTCAACACTCGTATATCAAAGAAATAACTCGAAAATCGATGGATAGCGCATGGAGCCCTATTAAAAAAGAGGTCCATCTTCATATTGCGGATTTTTTGTGGTACCAAAAAAGTTATATGCTTTTCAGACTCTATTTTTTACCTCAAAGTGCTAATGCGTCCAAGGGGTCCTGGTAACTTCTCTAGCAAATTATTATCCAGTTTTAAAGTAACCAATTTCTGCAGTTTCCAAATCGCCTTGGGTAGTTGGGTTAGCTGATTACTAGTGAGGTCCAGCAGTTTCAGAGATTTATTTACCTGTAACAAATGGTTAAAGCATAGTCTCAGTGAAGAATTATGTACATGGATTACTGGGCTGTACAATTGGTTACACTGTATGGTACTTTAGGAACTAATATATATTATTTTTCTTTTTCGTACTTTTTATGGAAATGTGGCAATAAAAATTTTCTTTCTTTCTTTCTAATAATGCACAGCACAGTAGTAGGTATAACCATGTGAAAGTACATTGGCACATGGATTCCCAGGATCGTACACTACTGTTGTAAATGTCTATAGGGTCCTGCCCACAGAAACTCGCATTGAAAGAGTCTACCAAGAGAGGCATTCATTTTAAAATTGGTAAATTTTATATTTACTGTACAAGGATAAAATAAGGTTTACCTGTGGCCCTAACAACCACCTCCAATCCACCTCCTTTTGTGTACCAATCTTGTTACTGGCCAAATAAAGCTCACTCAAGTTGGGCATTCTACCTGTAACGTAATGTAAGTTTCAATACATAACATACATGCCACTGGGTATAAATTATACCCACTCAGCAATAGACAGAATACAAAAAATTAAATTACCAAATTCTGGTGGCATCTTCTCAATCTCATTATTACTTAAATCAAGAACTGTCAGTAATTTCAACAACAGTATATCTCTTCTAAAGTTACATAAACCAAGCCCATTTATGTGAAGTGATTCTAATGTTCTAGGTAAACCTTTGGCAGGAAATTCACTTCTGTCACGAATAACGAGCTTTGTAGGAGCATTATCTTTAGAGGTCACACTGATGCTAGACAAACTGCCGAGTTGGAGGGCCTTTGTGTCCCCAGTTATACACGCCTTGAGTATTCTCATAAAACATTTCAACTGTATAGTCTCACTTTTGATACATAAATCGTGTGGCGGTTCATCAAAACGTATGGTAGCTTTTCCTTCATTTAAACATTTCACGAACACTTGCTTTATGCACTTAACTCTGTACTTCGTTCCAGTTCGATTAACTGATGAGAAATGTAGTACAAAATACTCTGTTTCAGACTTCGGTTCCTTGCCCACAGCTAGTGTTGATTTCAAGTATCTTCCACTTTTTCTCACGTTTAAGTTATTATGCAGTCGATTTACAACTTCTACTTGGCACTGTAGTTTCATTTTATATGTTTGGAGCAATTAAACTACAAATGTATTGGTTTCTCAAGTTTTCTCTTATTAAATTAAATTCATTACGCGCCAAAACGGTGACTGAAATAAATATTAAATAACATACATTACATTGACATTTTCAGCTGACAGTGACAGGTAAGGTAGAGTGACACTGACAGTGATAGAACAGAGGTGCTACGAAAAACGAACGAATTTCGAGTATCTCTCTCTCGGTCGCACTTGCTGATTCGTGCGACAGAGAGGTAGATATTCGAACTTATAAGGTGTGATCACATTGCACATTGACCTAGAACTATGAATATGGGCAACTAATATATTATCATTTTGTACGTATTGATTACGTACTTTAAATAAAAACCTACAAATTTGTACGGAACCCTCGGTGGGCGAGTCCGACTCGCATTTGTCGGGTTTTTAAAAATAAAAATGCCCTTGTAAACATTTAATTTATGTTGCAAATGCTTGAAAATGTATCTATGGTAAATGGTAACACTGAAACAACAGAAACAACCTGTATTCTTTGCTCTTTGCGTCTACAAATTACGGTTTACCGTCAGTTTTAAGGCTTTACAGCTTAAATTCTACTCGTACAAATACAACAAAAAAAAGTAATTTTAATACATTCAGTAAGTATTGATTTGTTTTATTTAAATTGGTATTTATCTGATCAGTAAATACGCCATTACTAAAAGTTCTAATAGGAATATTCATGTATTTAGCGATTTTTCGTTGTTTTAATCGAATTTTCGTATCGAAGTAATTGATTATATTGTCCTTATTGTTTTAAGTTTAGTTTTTAATCCATGCCTAATTACAATCTAATATAAAATTACACATTTTCAGGAATTTACATAGAAAAATGGCCGGTCTCGTTGTTCAATCCCGCTTCGCCGGACTGTTGGTAGAAGGCGAAGATTACGGCTCCGATGATCATAAGAAGAAAACCAAGAATAACAATGCTAAAAAGCCCGAGCCTAAAAAAGCGAAACCTGTTCCAACTAAAACTCAAGTATGCGTCTGTCTTGTTCTTTAAAATACTTACGTTGTTTTGTCTTGACTGTTTTGTGTTCTTTTTGATCTGATACAATCACAGTTTTATTCTTTTCTTGCATTCTAAAAATTAAAATTATAATAACTGCCTTCTAAGTAATTCCAACATCACAACAAACAAACTAGGGATGACTCCTACTTGCAGTAATTTTAAAGCTTACTTACAAAGTCCTTTTTCATCCTATCAATATTAAATAAGTAGTAAAAGTAACCAGCTAATTTCACTAACTTTATAAAAGTAATGACTGGATAAGAACCGGAGATCAATCAGTCACATGATCTGTAAATCATTTAAGATATAATTGTAATTCTATTTCAGTAACCGTGAGAAGTATAATAGATTCATATGTGCTTCCAGTCTTATATTTTAGCTACGATCTCCTCCAAGTTCCTCTAAACCCGTATCTCTTTAGCGTCATACCACAGTACCCCATTTACAGTCACTGGAGCTTGACTATTGGTTTGGGGGGCTTGATTTTTGATTTGGGGGGAGAGGCTTAACTTAGTTTTGGGGAATGCTTCCGTGCTGAGGTTATTAGGAATGGTAATTTATCTTTTAGAATCCTGTTTAAGCCGTAGTATCTCGGCAAAAAAAATAGCATCCTTTTGTTATGAGATCTCCAGGACCAGTAGACTAAAATAGACTAGAGTGCATAAAAATTACTGTACAAATAATTTTACATCAATGATAACTTTGTACAGGTGCCTAAGAAGAAAAAGCCTAAGCAGGCAGCCCAGTCGTCCAACCAGTGGGAGCTCTGGAAGCAGAAGGATGAGCAGCTTGTGGACGGGAACTTTGAAGATGAATTGCAGCAGGTATTCTATTTTTGTTGTCCATTAACAGCAGCAACTCTGGTCCAGTAGTAACTGATCTAAAGGGACCATGCATCAAAATGGACCAGACCAATGTAAAACCAGACCTGAGAGTTTGGTCATTAAGAAACTCACTTATCACTACATAGTATAAAACAAAGTCGCTTTCTCTGTCCCTATATCCCTATATCCCTATGTATGCTTAAATCTTTAAAACTACGCAACGGATTTTGCTGCGGTTTTTTTTAATAGATAGAGTGATTGAAGAGGAAGATTTGTATGTATAATAACATCCATTAAATAGTGCATCCGTGCAAAGCCGGGGCGGGTCGCTAGTCTACTTTAATTCATTCTATGGCCATAAGTTGAATTGCATTGCATGTATACATTCATACATTTCATACATTAAAACAGTTTCTTATAGGTCATATAATATTTACTCTGACTAAAATATAAATATCTCAGTCCTGGAATTAGATTTGTTGCCCATATGATTAAATGAAGTACATTTAAGGACCTATTTAATATAATAACTCTCAGTTCTGTTGGGTTTTGGTCCACTTTCCCAAAATAGCATGCCTTAGAAGGTTACACAATTGTGATAATCAATTTTCAATGTTTTATCTGTAATATAAATTCAATTAAATTGATTTATAAACATGTCAAAATTTAACATTGCAGTAAATATCCTAAGCCCATAAATTAGCTTTAATTGACTTTAACTATGTTCATAATGATCACTACATAAGCTGGAATAATAAATAAAATAACAATAATGTTAATTGAGAATCTCTCGCACGTACACACTTTCACTGTCTCTCTTTATACTGTAGGCTAGTGTGTAACTTTTGTAAGAGTGTTCACAATAATCTAAATGTTGACTGAAGTCACACACCTTTTAACTCGAAAAATAGAGTTAGGAGATTTTCCAACTTTAGCCCATATAGGAATAGTGTTCAGTACCGATATTTGTCCAAATATTTAACTTTACAATACAATACAAATACTCTTTATTGCACACCTCAATCAAAGGATACCGTACAGTACAAAAACACAACTTTACCTACTATGTAATCAATTTAATCTTTCATTTCAGGCTATTCTTCTATCAAAATTGGACTATGAAGAGAAGAAAGATGTCTACCAGCAGCTCAAAAAAGAAGCAGAGTCCTCAAAGAAGATTGCAGACGCAGCGGCTCGCACAACCACAAAGAAGCCGAAAAAGAAGAATGTCATGAGCTTGGACCAGTTTAATGATATGGTGAATGCTGGTGATGAAACAAAAAGTTAGCACATTTTGTCATTACTAAATTTAACCTTTTCGCCGCCATTGACTTTATTTTATATCAAGTCGGGACATTTAGTGCCCCACGCGATCGCAATATATCGAGATCAAGTCGATGTAAAGGCAACCTACATGCTATAAAGTAAGGTTCAATTTCAGTCTTTTGCTACAAAGACTGGCGGTGAACAGGTTAAAAAAGTCAAAACAGTTTTATATTTTATGGCTGAAGGAATTTATGATGTTCTTTTCATTTCAAAATATTTTATATGTACGTATTTGATTCCAAGGCATTTTTAATAGTAATGGATGCAACATTCAAGTCAAGTTTTGTTTCATTAGGTCTACAAAATTCACAGTTATTTGGGTGGATTCTTTGTTGATCATTACCATGGTTACGTCTCCTGAGTCACTCTTTAAAACTGTGTTTATATGGTTTAAATCTACCAAAAATGAGTTTTAACAATGAGCAGAAATCCATTTGGACATGGGCTGTCTCTTGAGCCTGCTTGAAGTCCGTATTAAAACATTTTTCTAAGAAACTTGGTTACTGTTGTCTCTTCGCTGACGGGACAGAATAACAACAAGTTGTTTGACCCACCTAGTCTGTCAACTTTGTAAGACGTGCATTTATCTAAGAACCCCTGACAATATTTTCAGGTAGCCATGAAGACGAGAAACCCTCAGACACCAAAATTGAAAAGCCTAAAGACGACACAGAATTCTTTGAAAGAATTAAATCGGAAACCAAGAATGAACTACTAAAAGACAAAATCATTGACAGGGTTAAGTCTCGCCAACAAACTCCAGACATAAATAGGGTGCAGTTTGCTGATGCTTTGGAAAGGAAGGATAAAGAAATACTCGAATTAAGAGAGGAGGTCATGAACTTGAAAAAGGAATTATTAACAGTAAAGTCTAGAAATAAGAAGTTGTGCAATATATTGGGACAGGGGGAAAGTAAGTAAATATTGTGTTATATACACTACCGCTCAAAAGTATTGAGGCACCCGCAATCTTCACCATACAATTGTATACAAAAATGACTTTCAAGACCACACTGTCACAGGCAATTGACGATTTTAGATGTTGGATTGAATTTTTATTTAGGTAATATACTGAGCCTCAAATTGTTGCCAAAGACATCCTTTTAAAATTTCGAGTTAACTTTATGCAACGATTTAAAAAAACCATTATGTATTAGTTCATACAACAAAAAACGATTTTGTACTGGAAAAAGATTTGTGGATTTTTAATGCTTGCCAATTGGTAAATAGGCAATGTACATGGATATTATGTACATCATTTCGAAGATATCTTAGCTATTTTAAAAAAGTTAACTACACAATAGTACATTACTTACCAAGGGCGGTAAAACAAAGAATGTCTCAGATCGCAGGTATTTGACGCCCGAGCCGAAGGAAAGGGCGATAATTATGCGATCTGAGGCTTTCTTAATTACCGCCCGAGGTAAGTACAAAATTTTATGTCACCCTCTGGCCAGGAAGTGGGATTTTTCGCGCACGGAGCGTGCGGTAATTGCCACTTTATGGCCAGGTGTGACATAAAAACTATTACCCGACTGCGACTTAGCGGTATAATTCTGAAAGTCTATAATTAATGTAATTATGATGTAATTGTATGAAAAAAGTTACCGAGTGCCTAAATAGTTGTGTGGTAGTGTACCTCCTTTATGTCAGCTTATTTATATAAGCCTTTGACCACCACAGTCGGCCATTCACGTCATCGGAAAATCGTACCATGGACGCCAACGATTGTTACAGCCGACAGCCTGGTCAAAGCAATAGTGATCTATACGCTATTGCGTAAAGTTTAATTTCGCGTTGAACGCGTGGCATCAGCGATGCATATGTATGTAATGCTTGGCGCTCAATAGGTTATTATTATAAATCCGAAAATTTAGATGTTTAGATGTCTGGATGTTTGTTACTCAATCACGCAAAAACGGCTGAACGAATTATGATGCAACTTGCTATACGAGTTTATAGCCTGTATTATTTTGATCTGTTTGTCTTTAACAATAATAGTGGAACGTAAATAAGTTCAAAGTAGTAATTTAAAAAGTCCTTACTTTTATAGCCAGCCCTTTTGGGCATCTTACAGCCCTATCTAAAAGACGAAAAATTAAATTAGCTCACAGCCAGCCCAGTGTGGGCACAAGCTAATAGTTAAGTAGTTGTTACTGTTATTTACTCTGTCTTTTACAGTGAAAGATAAAGCCGAAGTACTAGTAGAAGTGGAAAGGCTACGAGCGGTGCAAGCGGAGCTAACGGCCGAGATCGCGTCCCTACACTCAGACCTCGAGAAGGAGCGATCTAAGAATGGAGACCCCAAGGCTAAAGATAAGGTAATAATTTTATATCAAACAGATATATTCACCTACTCACTTAAAACCAGGGACCGATACCGGTATTTAAAAAAAAAACCCTGAATTAGCCCAATATTTTGAATTATTTTTTGCTCTTTACGTATCTGCCGGCTGAATCATGATGTATTTAGGTAACAACGTCGTATTATTAGATTGTCTCATTAAAAACGAAATAATGAACCGGTGACCGTAATAATACCGGTATTTTTCTATGGAGAAAATACCGGTAACCGATCCCTGCTTAAAACAGAAACGTTACCACGGAACCCTTCGGGGTATGTAACCCCGTCGGAACCAGGGATGTTGCGGATGCAGATTTTTTTACATCCGCGTATGCAGATATTACAAGGCTCCATCCGTATTAGGTACATAAAAACTACTTAAATAGGTATTACTTTTATTTATATAAAAAAAAATCTTAATATTTGTTAGTCTCGATAGACGACGTAACGAGATTCCTATTGGTTAATGGCGAGAATACGTTGTACGTAGATTTGTTTTCCGCATTGATTTTTGCGGATTCGATTGCAGATGCCAGTTTTGAATTTAATGCGCTAGTTCCGCGGTTGCGGATGCGGATATCCGTAACACCCCTGGTTGGGACGGCCGGATTATGAAAAAAGACTACTATAACTGGTTATGAATACATACGCGGCCGAACACCTCGAAGGTCGTCTGGCAGAGAAGGAAACAATGCAGACTACGAACTTTTATGTTGTAACATTTCATATATTTCGTTAGCAGATATTTCTGCTTTGTGTACAAAATTAATTAAGATAACCCATAATTAATGGAAACATAGAAACTCATTTAAAAACGTTGATTGTGTAGTTAAAAAAATAGAACGGAACGTAATCGTCTGTTTTGAATTATTAAGAACTTCATAAATCATTGTATTTAAAACCTTTTGACATAGATCAAGCGAAATTATACCATATGTCAATTTCATAATGGCAACACTGACATGAAACTTATCACTTTGTAACATAACATAAAAATGAGATCTGAGTGATTTATTTGGAATGAGTCCGCTACGCATTTTCACCACATTTTTCCACACACGCGTATATAAAGGCATTCAAATAGAATTTCGAAGACACGTCACAAACATCGTTTTATTTCGTGTAGTCATCATTGTAGGTGCTCCGTGTGAATTAAAAAAAAGTGCCTGACATTTATATATTTTTCCAGAAAAACTACACTAGGAAGAAAAACATACGTTTTGACGTTTCCGCCGAACCTTTAATAGCAAAAGAATCGAGCTCTGGGACTGCCTGAGAAGAAATTAACTTAAAAGAGATTATAAAAACTAAAGTGATAGTAAAAAAAGAAATAGAAATAAATGCCTAATTTGCTGGGACGAATTTCATTATTTTATTTTTTTATAATAATAGTCTGATTTTCTTTGAGAAGATGCATTTGTTAATACTAATTACATACGTAAGCGTCAAAGAACAAATGTCATGTATGGTATCGCAATAATTTCGTGCGATGAATGAGCTAGAATTTTTTTATGCTAGGAAGAAGATATGGTTGTTTTTTTCTCAAATTTAGAATTTTTTGTTTATGAGATCTTAATAAATGCTAATCATGTTTGAAATCTTAAGACTTCTAATTGAAACTAGAAAGTCATATTTTTCCTTTGATGTTAGTAAGTATAATTTAAATGTTTAATGTGTAAGAAAGTAATATTAATTGTGAAAGGGCAAAAATATCACGAGAAATGAATAATGGCAAATAGAAAGAAAAAATAAGGCAGTAGTTAATTTCCACTAGATGGAGTTAAAAATTTTACAAATGTTTTTTATCAAAATATCATGTAACAGCAAAACTAGGATGATATTGTAATTTTAATTTTGATCTCTATTAAACATGAAACCCCGTCAGTTACAATCAAAATTTCAAACTGTAACTGATGTCACCCATATGATGATTATGATTGATTGTATTGACTCGCATATCGTTGGTTAAACATGTTAATTGATGTTATGTATTCGTCATATTTAGCGCCACTAACGCTGACATATGACTTGTCCTTTTGAATAAATACGTTTCTCGGCAACAAATGGATCGAATACTTACATTTATTAGCTAAAAAATAGTCCCAAAGATAATGGCAGTCTTAACATTTTTAGTCAACGTAATGTAAGTTACGATTCAAAGAACGAAGGAACGAATACTATACTGGTATGCTTCTTGGGTTTCTACATTTACACATAATTATGATATTATTTTCTCAAAAGCACTGTGATTTAGAAACAATTATTACAAAATAGATGATGATTTATTGGTAATAAAACCATTAAAAACGATGGCACTTTTCTTACCGTATTTCCTTACAACTTCCTATTTAATTTCTTAGAAAAGAGTAATGCCTTCAACAATTTCTTGAATTAGGCGTTACTTATTATCCTTTGATAAGTTACTAGAACAATATTAGGTGGACAGTCATCAAAATGACTTGTTTATCCAAGGTATTAAAAAAAATGCACAAGTAAAACAATGCACAGTTTATTGCCATGTCTAATTACATACACAATTATAATTAACACATCAATGTGACATTTTATTGTAAAAAAAAAAACTATTCAATACATACAAGTTACGTCGCTTGAGCTTAACAGTTAATTCCAAAGCTTTACAAAAATTAAAATTGTGTATATCAATCGATCGACAAAACGCACATTCAATAATAAAAACCTAATTCAAAACGCCAACATTCCAATTGGAACTGTATCTCGACAGACATACGGTTGAATTTTAAAATTGATATATTTTGAAATAGTTTCTATTATTAACCGTGCGAAAAGTTCCTGACGAGTCTTATAACTGAAACATCAGTAACCATTACAATTATTTTAGAAAATTAAAATAGTAATATAAAAAATAGATAGGTATAGATAAATAAAAAAAACGTAACTAAAATTACAATTATGCATAGTCACTTGAACTAAAAGACACATACACTTAATCATATTAGGCATTAGCAATGGGCAGTAATTAATTCAGGATACACACAGAAATGCAGGTAACAGGTTATCGTTTACTAGGAGTTCTATACAAAACGACAAGGGGAAACTATAATTAATATGTACCTATGAGTTGTTCAGAATTTCCCAAAAGTTACGTAAAAATATCTAAGAGATGCGACATATTTGTTCCTTGAAATTCCCGATACTGATTCCTCTGGAAATCCCGTTTTTATTTAATACATGTATCGGTAAACTGAAGGGAAACTAGTTATCGAAACTACTGGACTATTCTAAGGTCCACGCACTACCGGTGCAGTAATTATTACATGGGTTAGACAAATACAGGGGTATGAGCATTATTAGCAATAGACTGACCAGATATTCGCGTCACACAGGACATGTGCCGTTGATTTGACTAGCGGTTAAGTTTCCATAGGCTTTGTCATATTTGGACCAGAAACCGTTACCGGTAACAGTTTATTCTGAAAACTAATATTTTTTGTAATTCGTATGAAACGATTACCGGCAATGGGTTCCTAATTAAAACCGTAATAAATATTTTACTAATCGTTCTTATTATTGTTATACATTTTTTCTTTGTGAATATTTAGTTCGTATATGCATGAAACACGTGTAGGAGACAGTTATCGTAAAGCTTAAGTCTAGTTATTTCACACTTGCAAGAACTTTAATCTTATATTACGTATTTCTCGAAAAGTCGAGAAATTGGTAACAGCAGCAGTTTAGTTTTGCAATAACGGCGAAATCTTTAGAAGCTAAAAGTAATTTGATTACAGTTAATGCAAGTGGTGTTAGTCGTACAAAATTAATTGGCATTAATCATGATTACTATGGCAACGTGAATTTGATTGCTTAAGATATTTTTGGTCCAAAATTTATCTAATCACTTCGCACATTTATCTGAATTATTTAAAGATATAAATACACCATTTTAATACTGATGTTACAGAATATATATAGTATTAGTTGTTAATTAATAACTAAGCGAAGACTATGTTAAAACTAGTAATTTCTTACGTAATATGGCAGTATAGTCGTATTGGAAATTTCATTTCACTTTATTTCATTGCCGTAGATAAATGAAATGAAATGAAATGGCCTCATGTGGTTCCTTGCGAGATTCAGCCGCAGCTACGCGTATTCTAGTTACACGTAAACTTATTCGATGGGTATTTTACATTCCAAACACAAAAACACTTCACTGGTTCACAAAGAGTCTAGCGCTCTGTTGCTAAATGTTTATCACGACCATAAACGTCACATTGTCCTTAGTGTCACATGTCAATCGTTTCGTTAGGCGGTACGTACACACGAGCGTTCCAAATGCTTCGCGCTTTCCTCGCGGTCTTCGCTTGTGTTATTCACCATTTTCTTTTACACAGAATAAAGTTCTGCTACTTTGCGCACCCAGATCTTCCATCGGGTCGTTTGAAGAATGATTGTGCGTTACCACAACATGCTGCGAACTTAGTTACCGACTTGAAACCTTAGTCAAGGTAAGTATTGCTCACCGACTTGTTTATTCCTCGTTTCGCGAGCCATTAGCAGGGCGGTATGTCAGCGCAGATAATAGTCGAAATCGGTTTCATAGCAGGGTCGCAGTCGGAGTCATGTCTCCATTGGTTCGTTAGGTTATCTACGCAATAAACTCTTCTTTGCTTCGTTGGCTCCTTTCCCTGTTGACAAAAAAAACGTTAAATTATGGATAACGATAATTTTACTTTACAAAAATTAACATTGTGCATATCTCTACACCACCTGAATGGGTGTAATACTGATAACTAGTCGTTCAAGACAAAATGATGTGCCGTTACCCGGGATTATTACCGGTACCGACAAGGAAATATTCTCCGACATCCCATGCAAATCGGAATTTTTCGGTAATATTCCCGGAAGCTGCACATCACTATTCGATACATGACAGTCCAAACGTTTTTTCAAACTTTACACCGGTATGAGTTACCAATAATAACACTTGTAACGTTTTTCGTCCGCTGAGCTGGAAGATGATCGCCGACGTCCTCCAAGTTTAAGTAAGTTTCTCTTAAACTGTTCTTACTGATTTTCAGAACAGACTACAGTATTTATTTATTTATTCCAAAAATAAAATTTACACCTTAACAGCTATAGCCAACTCGGCAAAAATTATAAGGTTTGACATTTATAATAAGGTATGCAGCGCAATACGGATGTTGACACCAAATAAGAAAATCAATAAGTTCTAATTTTCTCGAAAAGGGATAATATTTTTAATCAAATGTCGAAAAAAGTAACTCAAAATAATAAATAATTACATAATTATAAGTCTTCAAAGTTTTAAGAGGGGGCATACTCTGTCCCTTTTCCCTAAACGCACCTTTGTATTGGAACGATCGTCATTTACTATGGCGCTCGTGGTCAATGACGTCACTGATCTGTCGCGCTTTCTCTCTTTTGCCAGTAACATTAAAACGGTTGAAGCTGCGTTATTTTTTGAGAAATTTGAATACGATTTTTAGCATTTGGCATAAATATTTGCCTTGTTTCTTTTGGAGCAGTAAAATTTTGAGTCGACATCCCTATTGTCGCTTTTTTTAAAATGATTATGGCGTGGATACGAGTCATTTAAGCCAGGCTTTAGAAAGCTGCAGGTGTGCATTGTACGTCTTACCGGTATTCTACAGGAGTTGGAGCACCTCTGCCACGAGTCCACGCGCCAGTGGGTCCGCGCATGCGCCACACACGGCGCTCTCACGCACATTTGCACGAGAGCTTCTCGCCCGAACAGCTCTTGTTGGTCGCAGTATGAGGGGTCCACTTTATCTGTAAAAAATACGTTAGACATTAGAAATCATTTTAAAACAAGCGCACACCACGCATACACAAGCGCATATCACGAGCGCGGATGATGACTAGTTTGTAGGATCTGATATGGTACCGTGCTAAATCAAAGTATAGATACTTTGTGGTACCGAATTAGGTCCGGGAATATGGTATACTCGTAGTGCCGTGCTATTGAACCAGGGAT
The DNA here is from genome assembly GCA_963556455.1 of Epiblema foenella. NCBI lineage: Eukaryota > Metazoa > Arthropoda > Insecta > Lepidoptera > Tortricidae > Epiblema > Epiblema foenella. The sequence continues at coordinate 5,777,484 of OY747113.1, read as the reverse complement.
GTGGTAAGATACTTCGCGAGGTACACGGACTTTGATATAGTTCCTTGCTAAGAACATGGGATCTGGTGTGGTACCATACTAGGTATGGATCATGAATCTAGTTTTGTACCACATTAGAGAGATCCATTGTGCTTCATTCCAGTCTGTCTCGAGATCCGCTATGATTCTTGGATAAGCTTAGACTCGAACCTTTTTAGGGTAAAACGAGATTCTATTACTAAGACTCCGCTGCCCGTCCACCTGTCTCTCTGTCTGTCCTTCTGTCACCAGGCTGTGCCTCATGAACCGTAATAGTTAGTTGAAATTATCACAGATGATGTATTTCTGTTGCCGCTGTAACAACATACTAAAATACTGAATAAAATACATAATTAAGGAGCTCCCATACAACAAACATGTTTTTTGCCGTTTTTATAGAGAATGGTACGGAACCCTTCGTGCGCAAGTCCGACTCGCACTTGGCTAGTTTTCTAAATCTCGAGTGAATAGGCAAGTTAGCTCGCTCCATTTTCAGCCTCGTCTTTACCTTTTTCGCAATAAAAAAACCGGTCAAGTGCGAGTCGGACTCACGCACCGAAGTTTTTTGACGATAAAAAAAAAATAAAAACTAGATAGAGCTACAGTTATATTTTACCTGTAAAATATACATTGATATCAATGTTATGTAATAATTGTATATTTTTTCCTTGGTAAACTTCGGAGATAAGGGGGGGGGAGAACGGTATTTTTTAACATTTTCCCTCATAAACCAAATGGCTCATAAAGTAAAAAAAAATTGTTTCAGAATGTGCAACCCAAGCCCTTTCATATGACACCCCACTTGACATATTAACTAGACTTTCAAATTTTGAACCACCTATTTATTATCTGTCATTTTTCACAGAAATTAAAAAAAATGTATTTAAAGAGTCATGTTCTATGTATGTAGGTAAGCCTTCTACTTACTATTCCAAAATTCAAATCGATAGCATAAGTAGTTCTTGAGATATTACAGACAGACAAAGTGAAACCATAAGGGTTCCTTTTTTATCATTTTGGTACGGAACCCTAAAAAGGGATAACCTAACTCTGGCTTTATAAGACGGGCCCAATAAAGTGATAGGAGTGCGCGGTTAGAGAGTAGACTGGGGCAAATCCAGAAACCTCGGACACGACCACGCGGGCCGTTTAAACACTGGAATACTCTAACCCCCTTATTCACAAACATCTATCAAACCTATATTAATTAACTAGGCGCTAAAGTTCGTTTGTCCTTATCTGTCACTTTGACCTTGACATTTGTGAGAATGGGACAAAGAACTTTTTAGTTAGCAGGGGTTTGTTAACTTTTATGAATAAGGGGGTAAGAGTTTGCGCTCCAGTGATTATCTTGACGCTTTTATCTTGACGCTTAAAGACCTTATACATCTCTAACAAATCTCGATTGTTATTAGTTTCTTAGTCTTATTTCTGACATGTAACACTACATTTAATTAATGATACTTTGATTATTGTATTATTTTTATTTGATGTACCTAGATAGATTTTGACTTGTAAAAGTGCCCTTGAGGCCTATTTGCAGAATAAATGTTTTGATTTTCATTTTTATGAATAAGGGGGTAAGAGTTTGCGCTCCAGTGAGATTGGTTGAGCGGCTTCAACCGAATCTGAAGTGTTAGTGGATACTGTATTGTATACGACGTATTTTGACGACCGGTTTAGCCTAGTGGGTAGTGCACCTGCCTGTGAAGCTGACGGTCCTGGGTTCGAATCCCGGTCAGGGCAAATACTTGTGTGATGAGCATGAATATTTGTTTCTGAGTCTTGGATGTTTTCTATGTATTTAAGTATTTATATCTATTAAATATATCGTCGTCTAGTACCCATAACACAAGCCTTCTTGAGCTTACTGTGGGGCTAGTTCGATTTGTGTAAGATTGTCCTCTAATATTTATTTATTTATTATTTATTTATATCGTTGTATTAGAAGTTTGTCTGAAAGCTGCGGTACTCACGGCCCCTGTCGCTGTGGCACTCGTGCTGGCGGTGCATGCGGCCGCGGCCGCACGTCACGGAGCACGGCGACCACTCGCTCAGCCGGTAGTGGTACCGCTGCTGCTTCTTCCGGTCCACGGTGTACTGGTACGTCACGAAGGGATTCCGGTGGTTGCCGCGGTAAATTCGTTGCTGGAGGAAAATATCCAACGTTAGATAGTACACCTTTAATCCCTACTTAGTATTATTAATGTTATGGTACTGTTACACGTGCTCAAAATTAGAACATAAAAAGCATGCTTATAAGCATTCTTAAGGTGAGCATGCTTTCGAGCTGTATACATTTGCTTGGGATAAGCATGCTAGCACCATAATAACTACTAGCATGCTTATTAAGCAAGCGCGTCCACACGTGCTAATCTTACTAATACCACGCCCCCTTCCACCCGCGCTACAGGTAGCATGCTCAAAAATCGCACGAGCGTCGATTTTTGAGCAAATTCGAAGTGAGCATGCTTATTATTAACAATGTTTCGACACACATACTACTAAATAGCAATTGCTCAATAGTGGCATGCTTTCGTGCTAGTAATCAGCATATGTAACTGTAGCATTATTGTTGTGAGCGGTGCGATATATTCGCGTCACGCATAAATCTTAAACAAGTTTCTGTGAGCGACTACTAAATATGTTTTGTGATTTTTTCTTTTAATATGAATAAATTAAAAATATGAAAAAAAACCTAGCGTTTTCCCGGTTCTGCCCTACCCTGCCCGAGTCTGCTTTGACACCTTTCGCGTAGGGATAAACTAAACCTTGTTGGGTTGGGATTAGATCGGTTTACTCGTGATGTTTTCCTTCGCCGAAAAATAGATAATATACCTATCTTATTATATTCAGCATTCTATTTGTGCCATTTATGGGCTCATATATTTTTCCTATATACTACTTTCTTTTACTATGGCAACGCGTAATAGCTATAGCGCATAGTAAGATATATCTAGGGAAACATCTTAATCTATATTGTATTTTTATGTAAATACCACCTATTTTGTTTGCATGTTTCTGTTTTATCTCCGAATAATTAAATAAATAAGAGAAAGATCCTTTTAGGTTATACCTACTAATAACTTTCCGGAACCACCTTAAAAGCGAAAACTGTTTTCTTTGTATGATTTAGTTATCCGCCTTTACATTGATGACATTGTTCGATCTTGTATCCTTTAAATTGATGCTGAGCAAATTACACTAGTTAGTTACTTACATAAACTTTGATATCCTCAGAAATCGGTCCTAAAATCTGCACTTTCTCCCAGTCGCGGTCTCGTTCGTAGATCGCCTGGGAGCCAGCCAAGAAGTATTCAGTCATGGTATCATTACTGAAATGAGAAAATAAATCATATTATACACGTATTCCTACCTACTGAACATATTCCTTACATTTTCCTTGATATTCATTTATCTACTTACCCTGCTCCGTTTAGAAGCAGTTTTCTCGTCCGCGCGCCCGCAATCGTAATATAATTTCCTGGATTATTTTTCTCTTTAATCCTCACGTTTCTTGATCCGGCAGGTATCACGGCAACCTGTTAGTATATCAGAAAAAATCATAGTATTAGACGCATGGGTTTAAAATTTTTAATAGCCCGTTTAATTTAAAAAATAGGTAATTCATCAGGTTCTTCGGTATGACTTAGGGCAGGTAGCTTATTCGTATATAAGAAAAAAAAATCATAGTATTAGACGCATGGGTTTAAAATTTTTAATGCCCGTTTAATTTAAAAAATAGGTAATTCATCAGGTTCTTCGGTATGACTTAGGGCAGGTAGCTTATTTGTATATTAGAAAAAATATTCATAGTATTAGACGCATGGGTTTAAAATTTTTAATAGCCCGTTTAATTTAAAAAATAGGTAATTCATCAGGTTCTTCTGTATGACTTAGGGCAGGTAGCTTATTCGTATATTAGAAAAAATATTCATAGTATTAGACGCATGGGTTTAAAATTTTTAATGCCCGTTTAATTTAAAAAATAGGTTATTCATCAGGTTCTTCGGTATGACTTAGGGCAGGTAGCTTATTCGTATATTAGAAAAAATATTCATAGTATTAGACGCATGGGTTTAAAATTTTTAATGCCCGTTTAATTTAAAAAATAGGTAATTCATCATGTTCTTCGGTATGACTTAGGGCAGGTAGCTTATTCGTACAGATCGATCATCGTTATATATGGCGCCAGCAGGAGGAGTTGGCAAACTTTCCGTACGAGTATCTCTAAGTTTTTTCGAAACTAAACACAAATGAACACGTTTGCGTTTAGTCCTAGTTGTATGGTAACGCGAGCAGCGCCTTTGGTCGCCTTTTGTGGTAACTATTTCTTTGCCATACAAATTGAGACTAAACACAACGCGTTCGTTTTTGTTTCGAAAAAACTTATACTAGAGGTACAGGTTTTAACGAACACCGCATTTACGATTACAGACAGTTTGGTGCGTTGCAACCCACGTGCTAAGGAAGATAATCGAGCGATAAGCGAGAAAATACGCGTACCAACCGCGCTGCACTTTATAATACTTTATTTTATTTAACACTAGCGACCCGCCCGGCTTCGCACGGGTGCACTATTGAATGGATGTTATTATACATATAAACCTTCCTCTTCAATCACTCTATCTATTTAAAAAAAACCGCATCTTAATCCGTTGCGTAGTTTTAAAGATTTAAGCATACATAGGGATATAGGGACAGAGAAAGCGACTTTGTTTTATACTATGTAGTGATAACATAAAATATGCATAAAACAAAATTACCATTAGCATGCAATATTCTAAGTCAGATGAGGATCGTCCGCAGAGTTTGCCCTCCAGTGAGATTGGTTGAGCGGCTTGAACCGAATCTGACGCGTGAGTGGAATCGAGCTACTGGGATTTTTGTCGCTGGTACACAAAACCTAGCCCAGCTGAGAAGAGTCCAGCTATAAACTCGGCTAGGCCCGACCTGGGTCGGACTGACTACCCGGTATGCGCAGTGTTGCCAACCCATGCCCAATTTTACCCCTAAGTATTTTTTCAAATCCCCCTAAAAACCCCTAAGTAAATATTTTTTTCCTAATTTCCTTTTTTATGAAGTTAAAATTAAGTTTCTAATTTTTACTGCCTTTATTACTGGTGCAATAAAGAATATTACTACTACTACTACTACTTTTAAAGTATTGTAGTGCCCAAGGCCTACAGAGACGCACGCAGCTATGAAAGGTTTATTTATTTAAACTTTATTGAACAAAATACAGAAGTAAAAGTACAAATGGCGGACTTAATGCCATGAGGCATTCTCTACCAGTCAACCAGAGGACTAAACAGAAACGTTGGTGTGTGGTGCAGGGCCTTTTATAAAATCTATTAATATATGAGACAAGTTATTATACAGACGAAATGATATACAATATAAATATATACATATGCATAGACATACACAAATATTATATATACAATATACATACTTATACTACAATTTGTACCATGTGTGAAACATTATGCTGATGGTTAATCACATAGCTGATCGGAGAAATGCTTGCGCAACATGTGCTTGAATGAGAGTTTGCTTTGTGCTTGCCTGATGGGAAGCGGTAGGGCATTCCAAAGCCGAACTGCTTCAGCAGTAAAAGAGTTCGTCATAAAACTAGTACGGTAAAGGGGGAAGGTTATAATAGTAGTTTATGTGACTATACATAATGAAGGGCATTAAAACTCGAGTGTGTTTTTGAAACGAGCGAAACGAGTTTCAAAATAGGATCACACGAGTGTTTTAATGCCTAATTATGTGCAGTTACATACACTACTTTATCTACATCCATATATTAAATGCTCTTTCATGTACAATTTGTACATGCATCTCCCCCGGGGCCGCGCGCGCCGCCGCCGCCCACGCGCTGGCGGCGGCCATGGGGGCGGCAGGAGTGCGAGCGGTGTTATTATTTTGTATGAAATTTCATAATGATATCGTTTTCGATAAATATTATGAGACTGTAGAGTAAAGTGGGTCGTAACCTATGGTTCTCGAAGTCATTAAAGAGGATTTACTATATGGTTGTAGATAAAGGTCTTTTTAACCTATTCTGGCGTTTCGTTTCTGTCGTAATTGATTTTTCGTAAAATAATAAACTCATAAAATAACATACATATTGAAATTGCAATTTTATTAAAAATAAATCAACCGGAACGAAAGTGTTAGGTTTGAGTAACAGTGCTTGAAATAATTAACATACAATATTGTTAATTATTTCGAGCACTGTATCGTCATCGTGATCGTCTTCGTCATTTGACGATTTTTTGTTGTATTCGTACATTCGCACGTTGAAGTTTTTTATCATGTTGCTCGTTGGTGAGAAATTTACACATGATTTATATTCTCGCTGCAGGGAAAATCGGACCATCATGATGTTTTGACACATTTTTAGTGATAACCGGTTTCGCAGCTTATTTTTTATAATTGCGTAAGTGGAGAAAGCACGTTCTACTGATGCGTTGGATACAGGCAGCGTCAATAACGCCATTGCAAATTTAGAAATATTTTCAAAGCGTTTGCAATTCCCCGCGTCGCAGTCATTGTATACTTCAGCATAAAATTCAGCAGATGACCCAGACGCGTTTGTCCATAGTTTGTTTTGTAGTTGGTTCCATTCTGCTTCAATGTCATTTTTATTCCCGTATACAGAACTTCGGTGGAATCTCTGTAAAATATTACTTAAACTAGGTTTTACTTGTGATGTTGCAACTTCGGGTTTGAGAACAGTAATCATTTTCAGGATAGACAAATTTTCTGGCAATCTTTTTTGCATCTCCATAGCCAAAGTGCACAGAAATTTTTTGCACCTCTCCTTTACATCTAACAAATCTTTTTCTACCAGATTTTTGCCGACTTCTTCAAAGTCATATCCTAGATTTAAAGATGCTGTATGCATTAAGTAAGACTGAAAATTGAATTCAGCTAATTCACTTTCATGTATTTTCTGCATCTGAGATGGTACAACCAGTTTTTGCAGTATTTTCTTGTATAACAGAAACAAGTCTTCTAATAATTTAGTTGGTTCGCAGTGCTCGCTTTGAAAGAGCATGTTTATTTGAGTAACATGTTTTAATTCGTCTCTCAAAAAAATCAAGTATGCCTTAAACGCAGGTCGTCTCATTATGTCATACAATTGCTCAGCCATAAAACATTTATCTTGGGTTTGCGCTAAAGAAAAAAGCAATTGCAATTCATCCCACTGTTTTAAAATAGTGTCAATAGCCGCATAACGCGCAAGCCACCGAGTGCCGCTTAGCCCTTGAATTTTATTTGGGTTTCGATTTCCTTCGTTTATACTTTCATACAAGTCTCTATATTGTTCCAAGCGTTTGGTGCTGTAGGAAAACCAATTGTGTGTTTCTCGAACTAGGAACTCCAATTGACGAGGTAGTTCCTCTGCAGCTTTCTCCGCGCACAAATGTAAAGAGTGACACACACACTTCACTACAATTAAATCTCCTAAATCTCTTTTAAACAATGCAGTGACCGAATTGTGTTTGCCGACCATTACACTTGCGCCGTCAGCGCCAATCCCAACCATATTTTTATAATCTAAACCATCTTCTTTTAGTTGAGCCTTAATTGCGTTGTAAACACTTATTGCGTCACAATTCACTAATTGTATTAGTCTGTAAAAAGTTGATACAACTTGTTTTTTCTTGATAGAAAAAAATCGAATCATAACACATAATATCTTCTGTGTTGATAAATCAGTACTCTCATCTATTATCAACGAAAATGGAGTAGCGCCAATCTCTTGAAGTAAATCATTAAGCATACATGGGCCTAGCACATTCTTAATTAACATGGAACACTTGGTGCGATGAAGTTTTAAACTCTTCAATATATCTGACTCAGGATCTAACTGAGGAACAACTAACATCAAATGATCAACAGTTAATAGTGATGTATGTTCTGCGATGAAGGCGGCAATTTTTAATTCAGCTACTTTTGTTGCTTCCGATAAGATTGGCTTAATAACAGTTGTTATTTTTTGGCATGATTTTGCTGTCTGACTCAATACTACCGATTTTAAATGTTTACCGGTTTTTCCATGATCTAAAAGAGCTTTTTTATGCGCTTTTAAAGTTACACGACAGTATTTACAGGTAGCATAAATATCGCTAGTTGGGTCAGGTGTAAGCCAATCTGAAAAAAAAAAAATACAAAATTAGAAATTATGCATTTTTTATCGTATTCGTCGACTAAGCTGTGCAAAATTTATCGTTTCTTTCATACATATTAATAGCTTGACTGCTTACTCGGCCGATATATCACACAATAAATGTTTCTTTTTAGCCCAGTGGTTGACTGCTATTATCTAGCAGTGCTTTCGGCATTCAGTCCGCAATTTTATTGTGCAGTAAAGTTATTAAACACATGAATAAATAATACACGTACATCAACTCATTTAGTACACACAGACACCCCATTATAGTAACCTTTATTTAGTAGTGGCAACACCAATAAACCGACCAAACCAAATAGGCAAAAAAAAGTGTAGTAGCTTTTCTTCTGAATCAGCCTCACTTTACTTGGCCGGGTTATGTATTTTTAATCCCCGGATACGAGAATGACAGTTTGATGCAATCCAATGGTTCCCGTTAGATCCTCAGTTAGATTATGATAATACTGCCATTCACAATCAAACTGCCATTTTAGTATAAATCTGGCAATTAGTAACAGAGTAGGACTTGTTGCAAGGTTATAATTACATGCAATGTATTAGGTTATCTATGCTCAAAAATTCAAACATTATATATTTTATGCAACAAGAACAAAAACAGACAGTGCGACCAACCACCATAATATACATATAAATTTTATCACCCGACACGAACGAAACACGCCAACACAACACCAATAACACCATACCTTGATTCACAGTCCAGTTATCATAGTTGATACGTACTTTATTTTATGGCGGAAATTGGAAAAAAACATCCGTATATTTCGTATGATCCGTATCGCTTTCGCTTTAAAGTTATCATCGTTACATTGGGTATGCATTTGAGCTGATTGAGCACTTGCCAGGACATCGATATCCGACATCCTGATCCTGTGTAGATAATTTTAATAAAATTAGCTGCGGATAAAAATGTAACTATGAAAACAGAAATTAAATACAATATACTAACCTCTTAATGCGGGATCTGCCTCCCATAATTTTGTATATTTCTGCTGATACTTTTTATCATTTTCTTTCGGCATCGTCAACACTAATCACTTCTTTTCTTATATATTTTTTTAAACGGAATAATTTCTAAACAAGTAATGGACACAACCAAAAGAAGACAAGACGACGCTGCGCTGAGACGCTGACGACGCCATGACAGCGCCGATATTCTGAACGCCGAACTGAACTAAACTAACGAAAATTTCGTATCCCTGTTTCTATCGCACTTGCTAATTCGAGCGAAAGAGATGCAGATACAAAATTTTCGTTAGTAAGGATTTTAGAATACCGGCGCCGAACAGTCTAACGTATCGTGCCATCTCTCTTACTGTCCTGTTATTCACTATTTGAGTGAGAGGGACGGACGAACCGTACGATGTGAAGTTTGAACAAATGGCTTTGCTATACTTGCGTGATATTTGTTTATGTTCGTTTCGTTTCGTGCGTTCCAGATTACGCAGGCTTTGTTCTATTTAATTGCAGGTATTGTCAGGACCCCTAAAAATACCCCTAAACAATTTTTACCCCTAGAATTGCCCCTGTTTTCATTCTCTCCCCCTAAATTTAGGGGTAAAACCCCTAAGTTGTCACCACTGGGTATGCGGCGGTATTCAGTTCAGACGACGTATGTACCTCACTAAAGCCGGACTGTTTAGTGGTGCCCTTGTTGTAGATGCCCTGCACGGTCTTGCAGGCGGAGCCGTCGCCGCCGCACACGCCGCATGCGTCGTCTTCCAGGTCCGAGCCCACCTTCCAATCGCATCCCACTTTGTAGCACACGCCTGCAACAAAATAGCAGTTCTACATAGTGCCGCTTTTCATTTATTTCATCATCATCATCCTAGCATAATCACAGTACAGTTGCATCCTAAAGGATATCCGGGGTCTCCTACTCTTTTCATTTACCTATTTAACCTTTAAATGTACCTGCCGGTCAATTGCGTAACATTTAAACTTTTAAAAGTTACTTGTTGTATGGTAAAACGACAGTTGATTTGTCCTAACGCTATCTCAAAAAGTTACACATTTTACTTCTCTTGGCACAAGAGGCTGTCTACATATTTTCATTAACTCTGTCCCACAGATTCAACAGTCAGTTCAAAGATATCTGAAGTGCACTATAATGCTACCATACCATGCCATGATCACAGAGTCGTGTTTAGATGTTTGTGAGTACTTTCCTTGTTCGCTCCGATGTATTTTCCGGCTACTTTACCATTTGGTTCCCAATCAATAGTTTACCAACCAATTCCACTTCTGTCGATTCGACAAATCGGTAGATACCGATTATATAGTTAGTAGTGCAGTTACCAGAGATGCACATGTCCCTCGAGCCGATGGTCTGCCAGCACGGCGTCCCGTCGGCGACGTAGCCGGGCAACATCTCGTACTCGTTACCGTTGCGCGGCACACACTGCAGTTCGCACGGTTTATCTGTTAAACAAGATTCCTTGTAAGAAATTTGCGAGATAACTTTTGGATAGTTTAAAGGTCCAGTCACTAGCAACAATATCTTCCACAACAAGGCAACAAGCACGCAACAAGGCAAGGCAGCAAGACGTCTCTATTCCTAGGGCCGTTAGGACGTGTCAGATATTTATGCGCTCTTTGTTGTGGCTGGTGACTGTCCAAAACAGATATGCGATTGACTTAACTGTCAGAGATTGGCAGCGATCAGAGCTGTTAAGCAACTGGTGTCTGTAACAGCAGCCGGAAGGTATTCAGGACTCGGGAAATCTGAAATCTTCTGAACATGCAAAATGCCCGCTCACCTGACAAAGCAGGATGTGGCTAGGAACATTTTGTGATACTTGTTGATAAGTGAAACGACTTACCTTGATCGAAATATGGTACCCAATCGGCAATGGTTGTTTCGTTGTTTTTATCTGGTTTGTTGTTATATTTAGCGCATTGCACTTCTCTGAATGACGGTTCGTTGATTGGACACTTTTCTCTGTTACACGTCCGATATCTGTAATGGAAACATTGTGTTCAAAACTTCGTTGGCATGCGAAAGGAAAGAAGCTTTGGAGAATTTTGGAGGAGGCACAGATTAAAAAGCCGAAAATGCGTCAAATCACCATCCCCCTTTCCGCAACATTCTCTCGAATTTTTGTATCGGTTTAAACGCTGTGATGACAACGAAACGGTTCAAATATTCATCTACTACCTGGTCAAGTGGTCGCAATACGTGTACACCTCATCGCATGACGTGTCACGCGTGGCTTTGAATTCCGAGGCGTTGTATATTGTAACCGGATTATACTCAAAAATGTATTCTAGTTAGGTATACATGATGGTTTAGTTTTATGTAGGTAGAAAGACATACGGATCCATACATACCGGCTTCTATCTCCAACGCAGTATTTCCCATTATTAGAAGGCTTCGGATTATTGCACTCTCTAGTCTTGGTCTCGACTCCACCGCCGCAGGTTCGCGAGCATTCGCTCCACTCTCCCCACTCGCCCCAGCCGCCGTCGCGGGCCACGGGAGGACTCTCCCGTGGAACGCACTTCTGATTCTGACACCACTGTAAGTACCAACAAATTATTCTATTAGGTGCAGAGGTTTGGTCGTTGTATTGGTTGTTAATAATGTAAGTAGATCAGGTTTTCAAAATGAAGGTGGTTGTAGGGTGTGTGTCGTTTACTGAAGGCCGAGTTTCACTAAGCACTATTGTACACAATGCCCAAGCATATACATGAGCAGAGCAGCAGGGTAATTGTGTAACATTTCGACAGGAAAATAACGTTTGATATGTCATAACCAATCTAACGTAAATTCATAATGTTACTCATTGTCCATGAGGCAAACTCTAAAGAGATTTGGAAAGAATCTGAAATCCAGGGACCATGTTTTAGCTAAGCAGATTCTCGAGATAAGACTAACGGAGGAAATTATTCTGTGCCTGGAATACTGCTCAGGAGAGGAAGGGCACTTCCACTTAGGCTATTGCTATTGGTGCTACCCTCCTTGCATTCTCGATAGGTGATTTCTACTTGAGCTAACTCATGCTCTGCCCATTAGAAGCTCAAGAAAGTGAGAGCAAAGAGTGGTCAAGTCAGTGAGTGCAGAGGCTAGACCCAAATCTATAATTCGAAGATTTCTTAAGACCATGAGTATTTACAACACAATACAGATATTCATTAATACTCAACAAAATAACATAGTACCTACAGTACATAGTCACGATGAGAAGAGGCAAACAAAAGTCGAACTTATTCCAGGCAACCTGAGGGTAGCAATCATTATGGTTACATCTAAGCGTAGGTTGCACCGAACCCTCTGTAATCATAAGCGGTTTTCGTTAAAACCGTATACATGGAAACTTTCACAAGTTTCTATGGGATGACAGCTACCGGTGCTATATTTAATGTTGATCAGTCTGTAATCGTAAGTTGGTGCAACCCGGCCTAAGTATTTCTTCGATAACTAACCATATCAGGAGCACAAGGGGTCCCCGAGGCGGCGGGCCGCAGCATAGACTTGCAGGTATCGTTGACGAGGCACCAGAGATGCTGGCACAGCTCCGCGGGTTCCGTGCCGGAGCACACGGTGGCGTCTGTGCCGAACTGCAGCACGCATTGCTGCGTCGCGTCGTACATTACTCCTAAGGAGGAAAGAAATAGAAAATTATTTGCACAAGCACACAATACCAAATTAAAGGAAGAATATAAGTCGTGTGCCAGAAAAAAGAATCAAGCCTGGCGGCTACAGCGCTGATTTTCAACCTGATGCTTGTGGTATAGAAACGTATTGCAGCTCAGCCCAGCTAACACGATACCGTTGTTTTATGTGAAGTTCTAATACGTTTCGGCTATAAAACGTCACGTTAAAAACTACCCTGCTATCCGGAGGCGGATTTGCAGTCTTGGCCACCCTAGGAACGGGCCTACTAGACCTTAGAACAAATTCCCCACTGGTGCTATCTGAGCCTAAAAGTGAATAAACACCATTTGCGAAAATCCTCACATGTATGTGACATAGCTGGCAAGCTTGCGCGGTGTCTAATATACGAAACTCAGCTTCGCCGTTTCGCACGCGGTGCTGTGTATCATACTTGTAGTACTATATGTGTATGGCAGTGACACATATCCCATCCCATGGCTACCAGCTTTTTACACTCCGTCTCGGAATGGAACATGATCTGAGCAACACGACTGTTCTTTGTGCATTCCATATATGAGGAACGTTTGCACCAAGAAAGATCATGCCGCGCGCAAAGGTGAGGTGTAATTATAACTTGTGACATCAAGCATATTCGTTAGTAACTTGCGTATATTCAAGGACTGTAAGATATCACGCTAATCCCTTAAAAGGCAAGATGGTAAGCATTCCTATTACGAAGCAACTGAAGTCATAGCATAGGTAAATATAGAAGAGCTACCACATGTGCCATAAATACTTATCATTAATCGGCAGGTTAGGCACCTAGACAAGCGACTTTGAATTTTAGTTTGTATAATGGACATTGGATTCTATTGCTTCAAATTTATGATCAAACTATGAACTTACCGGCAGGAAATTCAGGATATTGATATTTGTCAGCCGGTTCGTCTCCCAAGCACTCTCCAAATCCATTGCTGCAATAAAAAAACATGAATAGTATGAAAAACAATAGATGAAAGTGAATAGAGAGAAAGTTACTTTTCATAAGTTTTTTTAATAAAAGTAAAATGGGAGTTTTCTTCTTATATAAAGGTGTGATGCAAATGTTCCATTAAACGAGCTTTTGCTCGTGAAATCATAATTTCACGCTACGGCTACCTTAAAAAGGGCACAAGCGTAGAAAGTACAATTCGGCTATTATAAAATGGTTTCCCGGTTAAAAAGGGCTCAAGAGTAGAGTCGAAAGTATAGTCTGATACTTTTGTGTCAGTCAGTAGTCTTAGGAACTAACCCCATTTCTTTATAGGGCTACTGATTCATAAGGACATGGAGGAGTATGCGTTTTCAACTTCATTTTTTTGCAACAAAACAAGCTAAGTATAATGGTCCACAAATTATAATCTGCAACGAAGCTTACAGTTAGTTGCGTACAGAAACATATCAAATAGAAATCAAGAGACACCAGAGATGGAATCCGCAACAGACTTCGTCAAAGGACTTCTAAATTAATTACTCATTTTGTGTCCTAACAATTAGCACTAGAGCAACTGACCGCAATACTAACACAAAACTATACCTACGTCTCTTTCTAACTAATTACATTACACTTAGAGAGAGACGGGAAGCAGTAGGAGCGAAAGAGACGGCTAGTAGATCAGGCCTCGCGCGCAGTCTCGTGCTAATCGTGCTACGGTTTGTTAACAAAATTGATTACGTCTAAACTTCGACATCAATGTTTAATCCCACTGAGGGCCTACTCCGAACTACGTATTGTGCCGTCCCTTTCACTCTCGTATTATATACTATATGAGTGAAAGGGATGGCACGATACGAAATTCGGATTTCGAAATTCGTATTAGCCCCTCTGTTTATAATGATTATTGACATTTTAATGACAAATAACAGAGTGTTGTGGGTCAATCGTAAATATTGATTGAACAACTGGCTCGGAGCGTTAATAAATAATTAAATTAACTGGCCTTGTCAAATGATATCCGGTGGTCGGCAAATATTTTATAATCAGCCTACGCCTAGGATTTCATATCACCTTTCGATATAGGTAGGCAGTAAACGATCTTATCGATAAAGCTTGTTATAAAATTACCTGCCTTCCTGATAAGTGTTACTAATGTAAATTTATTATCAAACTTTCCCATGCGTAGGCGCAATAAGCTAGGTGCGATAGGTATTTATTACATTGCTAATCTTATAATTGCTCAATAGGCATTGGAATTCCTCATACCCACATGATTATTGATTGGCTACATACACTCGCGGACAAAGAATACGGGTCGGTGAAATACCGTCACATTTCCTAAAATAGTGAAAACTTGTACAGTTCTTGTCATGATTTAATTTTCGAATGAAGTCCTTTATTTAATTTTACACTTAACCTGCAAAAATAACAGTTAAGAAAATTAACCTTTCCAGGTTTAAATCGGACTTATAAAAACTCATGAAAAAACAATGTTAACGGAGCGAGATATCGCAAAAATCGACAGTTTTGGAGATTGATATTTTTATGGTAGGATCCCGGTTTTTTTAATTGCTAATTTACATTTTTACATGCCCTAAAGAAATAGTGAGTCGTCCTATTGAATGGGAATATATTAAAAAAGCAAGAAAATATCCTTTCACATCAACTCATCCAAGTGGCCGCAAACTGGCGCATCAAATTAACAGGCCGTAAACCCACCTAACGACCCTAGTAGGTTAAAGTAATACTTTTTTCCCAATGATTCCGTGATCAAATCATGTTAATCCATGGCTGGAGAAAGATCAAAAATCTCAAAGCAGTTTCGCTTAAATTAGCTAGTATTTTTTTTATATATATATTTTTTTATATTTTTGGACAATCTTACACAAATCAACCTAGTCCCAAACTAAGCAAAGCTTGGGTACCAAGTGACGATATATATACTTATATAGATAAATAGATACTTAAATACATGGAAAACATCCAAGACTCAGGAACAAATATTCGTGTTCGTCACACAAATGCATGCCCTGACCGGGATTCGAACCCGGGACCTCCAGCTTCGAAGGCAGGGTCACTACCAACTAGGTTAAAGCGGTGGTCAAGTTTTTTTGACGTTTAGTAACCAGTATTTTAACAAGCTTAATAGATTTATAATCGTTTTACGAGTATACTTAATTAAATTGAAACCGGGATTATTAGGTTTGTATGTCGTCCGATAAAATCAGAAATGTGAGAACATTTAAATTCAAGGACAGATTCTCACTACTCATATGCCATTATGAATACAAATCTATTATAAATTAATAATAGATTTGTATTCATAATATAAATTAATATTCTATTACCTATATTTATGAACAGTTAGTTAAAATTCAATAATTAAGAGGTTTATTAGCTTTGTCACCTTCGTTGGGCAACAGAGGGGCTACTACTACTACTAGGGGTCCCTTTCACTCTCGTATTATTCACTATATGAGAGAAAGGGACAGCACGCTACGAAGTTCGTATTTTGAAGTTCTTAGTAACCCCTCAGTATATTAGAGACGTCAATCAATGGCGCACGATGTCAGTTCGATAAAATCGATAATAATAAAGATCTTTAAATCATTAAAACATTACAATATACCTAAATTCGATATATTTGTGGGGAATTAATTAAAAGTACTATATAAGGCTATGAATTGCGGAAACGCAAACAACACAATATGTCTTATCAGAATATCTTACTGTTACTCCCTTTTAAAGCAGGTTTTACGAGTCTTTGTGAATATTCAGAATTAATAATTAGCAATGATCACTACTTATTAAAAGTACCTATGTTATATACATTATCGCGACAGAAAATTATACCGGTAATAAAATAACCAAGCATATACACTGCCGAGTGTAGATTCGAATTTGTCGTACCTACGTCGAAAATGTACAGGGGCGCTACCGCGAACAGCAAACGAAGTTTTCCCTCTCTGTCGCACTTGCAAGTTTGCATATAAGTGAGACAGAGAGGGTAAACTTCGTTTGTGGTACGCGGTAGACCCTCAGAGGGACTACTCCGAAATTCGAAATCCGAACTTCGTATCGTGCCGTCCCTTTCACTCAATTCCGCAGATACCTGAGGGGCTACCGCGAACCACAAACGAAGTTTTTCCTTTCTGTCTCACTTGTGTGCAAACTTGCAAGTGCGACAGAGAGGGAAAATTTCGAATGCCGTTCGCGGTAGCACTCCCGTACATTTTCGGAGTAAGTAAAAGAAAAACCATTGGTTATTGAATGGTATTTGTTTCATGGTATTTTCTATGTGAAATGATGTAATAGTAGTGCCTCCTTAAGTATTTTAGCGTACTCCCATAAGCACGGGCTAACAACTCGATTTTTTCGCTGAAGCTTCAATTTCCAAGCGCAAATTTTATTTCTAAAATAGATGTAACTAAAATAAACTTGATGATTAAAATAAAAATTATACGCTTTAATTCACTACGGGCGACATGTTCTGAACTTGAACTCTTCAAGTTTCGTCAGGAGTTATCGCGGCGGTATGGGTAAAAAACATAACTAAAGCCCCCCTCTTTATACGAAGTTGCGGCGCGTTCGAATAGGAATAAACAATATACAGGACGTCCCACGGCTATGCCATATGGAGGGAAAGTACCTTAAATATCATAGATGAAACATTTTACTGAAAGAAGACATTATTTGAATTTAAAAAAACAATTTAAACTGCATTGCCAGATATATAAATAATTATATGGTTGAACTAGGAATCGAACCTGTTACATGTGATAAATTGATAAATTTTGTATTAAAAATGTTAAAATTCATGGTCTTCCTTTTATGTCTGACACTATGTTACTTAGCAAAAAATAATCCTTATGATGAAGCCTTTCGATCGGTATGATAAAGCTACAGGGTAATTATTGTAACGGATTCGATTCCCGGTTCAACCACAAAATTATTTAAATATCTGTGAATGCAGTTTAAATTGTTTATTAAATTCAAATAATGTCTTCTTTCATTAAAATGTTCCATCTACAATATTCAAAGTACTTTCCCTCCATGTGGCATAGCCGTGGGACGCCCTGTATATTTAAATTTTGTACCAAACAAAACAAATGCCCATTCGAACTCAGCACTATTAATGCAAGAGGGGCTTTGAAATATAATAAACGGGTCACTCACGTCTGTAAGGTCGAATATCGCTCGACATGTTTCGGCCCTTAATCATGAGAACCAGCCGTGACCTTAAAGACGTGAGTGACGCATTTATTACATTTCAATGTGTCTGCAATTCACGGGAATTTTATATTTAAAAGAACGGTTTTACTTAAGTTTTGCACCTCATATGCGAGTAGTAGGTCATAGTCATAGAATATTAATAGTAAGTCAATAAAAAAAACTGCAAAAGAAGAGAAGTGGAGTAAAGAGATCACAAATTGGTATCCCAGAGGTTCAACAAGAAGCAGAGGTAGACAGTACTGCAGATGGGAAGATGAAATAAAAAGAACTGCGGGACCTTTTTGGCGAAGAGTCACAAGGGACAGAGCTGAATGGCGAGAGTTGGAGGAGGCCTTTGCCAAAAGGCAAACTGAGACAAGGGACATTTTATAAGTTAAGAGACAGTTTTAAAGTGAAAGTGAAGTGTTCTAGTTATTAGTCTAAAGACAATGCTTAGTTTATAACATCAAAGATTTGCATGATATTAGTTATTGATTTATATTTTACTTTAGGTCTCAGTAATAAAGGCTATTTTATTTATTTATTTTATTAAAACAAACTCACTCTAAAAAGTTGGTGACGTCCCTCTTGCTGCACCGCGACCACGCTACTTGCATGCTGTCCGCTTCGAACACTGGCGTCATGATGTGGAGCGTCGAGCCCTCCCGTCTGCTGCAGCCAATCTTCTCTGTGTCGTGGTACAGTCCGAAGCTGGAACAAGGAATTATTCCTATGATACATCATTGATTGAAAGTTATATCAACATGGCCCAGGGAACTATTTCAGGCCAACCATTGTGAACATGGCCGTCCGTCATATTATTCAAGTTTTATCAAGTTGTTTGCAGAAATTAACCCACAAGTTGTTTACGGTAAATGAAAACAAGTACTTAAACTTAAAATAGAAGTAGAATATCGTAAAGAAATAACATATTTAATGGTCGTGTCATGTGTGTCAGAATGATATATATTACCTACTGCTGCATTAATTGCTTTATTGATGCGATTATGAGGCGTGATGGTCACAGACGAATGGTTGGCCGTGTTTACACGTTAAGTAATGTAGCCACGGTAATTCATGATCGACTAGGTTATCTGTATTGTAATTAGCTGCCATGTCGTAGATAGACTTGTCCATTGATAAATAGCTATTAGTTGTAGTTATCAACAACACTCAGCATCAGTACCTACATAATTGGTATGTTAGTAGTTTCTTGCTGGACTCTTCTCAGCTAGGCTAGGTTTAGTGAACCAGCGACAAAACTCCCAGTAGCTCGATTCCACTCACACCTCAGATTCGGTTGAAACCGCTCAACCAATCTCACTGGAGCGCAAACCCTTAGAGTATTCCAGTGTTCCAAACCACACGCGTGGTCGTGGCGGAGGTTTTCCCCTGGATTTTCCCCAGGCTACTCTCCAACCGCGCACTCCTATCGCTTTATTGGGCCCGGCCTATAAAGCCACAGTAAGGTTCAAAAAAAAAAGGTATGTTAGTCTTTGTGTCTTACTTCCTTCAATGAAGTAGCATGCATCAAGGCAAGTACTATAATTATGGCCCCCGGCTGATAGAACTCAATTCTGTCTGATACCTGTCATTTCAGTACATTTCATAACCTATAAACCACTAGTTTTTAGGTTATACTTCGAAAATGACAGGTTTTGGGATTGATTTCTTATCTGATGAGAGGTGGATAAATGTTAAAATACTTCTAAGAACTTACGCGGTTTCAATTATATAAACACACCTAAACATAGGTACATATTCATTATCAGGACCTAATGATTTATCAAGACGTGTCTATTACAGTAAAACTTTCTTCTAAATCGATAGTGAAAACGACGGTATACTTATTTCATTAAATAATGTGAATGAACATTCAATCATATCGGGGCATCAATTTATGATATCGACGCATAACTATTCAAATCCATCATCTATTAGCATATCAATATATTATGATAGTTATGACATAGCCCAGGGCATGAATGATAGATAGACCATTTAGTAGATAAGTTAATAATACCCTACAATCAAGTCCTGTACTTTCTTTCAGTCCTTTATCTTTCCTTTATTAACCCATTCGTTATTCTTTGTTCAAGATAAGCTGAACAAAATACTTGTGCGGTCCGATAGCGGCGCGTCAATGCACCTCAGCGCATTGTACCCAACGAATGATGCATTCATGTGTCTAGAGTGACTGTACGCGAAGGTCAATGCCTGGTGCCTGTTTGCACTTACATAATCGTGTTTGTATTATGATTATGCGAGTCTAAACCGCGGCTTCTTGTTCTAACAATTGTGTAATTTATGTTCGTAATGCATCGCCTTATTAATTTTCTTGTTTCCAGTTCTATTATAGATGTCACGAGTCTGGACTTATGGCTTGTTTATATTTTGATGTCTTACAACACGTGTATACAAACACACTCGAACGCATTTTGTATTATGGGTATGTTTATGTGTTTGTCACTATACGCGTAAGACTTTGGGGAAGCAGCCTAAGTAGTTATTTGCGTTCGACAATATCGTAATTTTTTCTTTTCTTTATGACTTCTAACTATGCGGGGTATACGTAATATTGACCATATTAGAAAACGAGACTTTACTTTTAGTAAACATGAAGAAATCAAATGATATGGTCCCTAACAGTTGCGGATTGAAAATAAGGTTCATCACTTTTGATTTCATATCAAGCCGATTTTTTTTTATTTTCCGACTATACAACTTTTTGTGGCAACTAATAAAACACGCATACTTTTGAACACTTTTGCTTTATTTTAAATAAGTATGTAACTCGATCACTTCCTAAATGAAAACACCTAGCCTTGATCTTTGCGTAGCAACGCACCATGACTCAGCCGCGGTCAAATAAACTGGATACTGCATTATTTTCAAACTAAAACAAACCGCCGCTTAGTTTCAGTTCTGAAATATCTTAGTGGTGGTTGACGATTACGTTTATAAATACGAGAATACTCGTTCGTTTTTAACACTAGATTTTTCCACGAATCATGATGATATATGCCTAGGAAATAAGCTGTCTTCCCAGGGTGGCCAACTTGCACGATAGACAAGTGACAACTGGCTGCCACCGCAGGCCGCTGCAGTATGTGATAGGCTTTACTTGGCGATGTGAAGGCTGTACGACATCAGTTAGCTGTCAGTGTCAACTGTCAATCGAGTTAGTACCTATAGCCTGACTGGCGCGATGTGCGGAAGCGGAGCGATACGATTGCATCCCACTCCAATCAGGAAGCACTCATTTAAATGTACGAACGCAGTAAATAATCTGTACTGACTGGGCTGACAGATCGAAACTGACAGCTAACCGCACCTCATAGCCTAAAACCTACTCAATATCTTGTTCAAAGATTATTTTAAAATTAAGTATCAAATTAGACATTACAACTCCTTCCACGAACTCATTTCAGTGCAAATATTCGAATTTGATACACGAGTCACATCCACGACAGACGTTGGACATAGGTACAAAGAGGCATTTATGTTTTCATCATCTTCATCAACATTTCTTTTTTATTGGAATCACGTAGCGTATACTAATGACTGTATAGTCTAGACTCTACGATGTGTATTATACAAATTCGTCAAGCAAGGTCTAATAGAAGTTTTGTATGCATTACAAATAGGAAACAATGTGTTTTGTATGCTGTAGTACCTAACAGCAATGCGAAGAAATGCTTTAAATTTTATTTTGTGATTAACCCTAAACTGAGGTAAAAGATATGTATTCTCTTTTATTTTGTTATTACGCGGGAGAGAGACAGAAAAGAAAAAGCTACGCGATTCACAAGCTGTTTCAACTCACCTCTTAAGTCACACCGAGATTCATAAATGATAGTATAATTTTGTATGTTTAAAATTTACGTTATCTGTGTCGGTTTCGGGAGTAAGAAATGTTAGACCAAAATGTTCAAACGGGCCTTACATTGTATGCTGGAATTATAAAATGGGCCGTAATGGCACAGAACCAGGACGCCGCTATGCGGTGGAATGAGATGAAAATATGTTTTTCTTATCATGGCCCATTGTGTGGATAAGGAATTAAAGTAATTAGGTTATACTGACTTGTGTCCCAGCTCGTGTGTGATTGTGTGAGCCAGCATGATGCCGTTGTCTTCGTTTACGGAGCAACTGCGATCCGGGATGCACATTCCGGCGACGTGCGCCACTCCCAGGGTGCTGTGGACAATTAAAATAAAAAATCATATTCAATACATCGGGTTACCCTTGTTTATACTCGTAACTATTCCACAAATCGATAGCGTTAGTAGTTCTTACCAATGTGACACCATAAAGGTTCCTTTTTTACGTGTATGCTATGCAACTCTAAAAATTATGAAAAGGATTTGTTGATGTTGGCAGATCTCTATGCGACACTCAATCTCAATACTACTCTTGACTTTACATCCAAATTTATGGCAAGTTTCTTGGCGTAGGTAGTTATAAAGGAGGGGGCGATTGGACAAAAGATCCCACTGGATCGAAGTGCATTCGAAAGGGATAAGATAAGATGGCACGTTTCATAGCAACCCTTTGTTTTTTGAACCTGACTGGCTTTATAGGCCGGGCCCAATAAAGCGATATGAGTGCGCGGTTTGAGAGTAGCCTGGGGAAAATCCAGAGGAAACCTCCGACACGACCACGCGGGTGGTTTTGAATACTGGAATACTCTAAGAGTTTGCGCTCCAGTGAGATTGGTTGATCGGTTTCAACAGAATCTGAGGTGTGAGTGGAATCGAGCTACTGGTAGTTTTGTCGCTGGTTCACTAAACCTAGCCTAGCTGAGAAGAGTCCAGCAAGAAACTCGGAACCATTTGTCTTAAGCCAGTATGAGTATAATCGCGCAAACCAGTACCAGTATGAGTATAATCGTGTAAGCGTAATAGTAAAGTTACGTACATTCATTTAATGTTACTAAATACTTACTTATAATCATTTATCCGTGTAATTTGAGTCTTTGAAACAATAGGGTTGTTGACTCAAAATTTTACATTACAAAGGTGCGTTTTGCGAAACAGGGACAGAATATGCCCCCTCTTAAAACTATAAAGACGTATAATTATGTAATTATTTATTCTTTTTAGTCACTTTTTCCGCAATTTGATAAAGAATTAGAACTTTTTCGATAAAATTCGAACTTATTGATTTTCTTATTTGGTGTCAACATCCCTACTCGGATAATTTAAGTCTGTGATAGACTTGACTGCTATCGCTATGACAATCAAGGCCCAATGTGTGTGAATGAATGTTAGGATTATCATAGTATACAACAGTCAACAGGCCGCCACCGCAGGCCGCTGCAGTGTGGGGCACGCTTTACTTATACCACTTGCGAGCGAGCAAGACAAAAAGGAGCTACATTTGCTTTAATTAGACGACATAAGAGCCATGGGGCATATGTTTGAGTAAGTTATATGCACCTACATCATGCACTTGACGGGTCCAAGGACAAAATCCACAAACAATATATTGAAGCCATGTGATGTTCGTCCAAAATCGGTCGATTCCACAAATAACCGCTAATGTTTACATTATAGTAACCGCGATAGTAAAGTGCGTACGTGCGTATGAGTTTATTAAATTTATTGTATGGGATTTATAGAGCCCGCCTTCCGCGTGAGCTGAGTCAGAGGACTATTATAGACGTCTATTCCCGTACGTCTGCGGCGGCGATACTTGCGTTTCCATCAATATGGGAAAATCGCTTGTTGCTACATCGAATTTAAACTATTATAGTGGTTTAACGATTTACATAGTTTAGATATCATTATGGGTATTGCGAGGAACTAGAATGCAGTTCACGGACTTATTATAGCAGAGGGGCTTCTCCAAACTTCGAAATTCGATCGTGTCGTGCCGTCCCTCTTATTCATATAGTGAATTAACACGAGAGCGGAAGGGACGGCACGATACGAAGTTCGTACAGGCTCAGGTGACAAAACTATGTTCTAAATACTGAAACTAAAGAAAGGGCTGCCTGTGTAAAATATTTAATTATGCTGTTTAATTGTACTATGAAACATTGGATGGGTTTGTGCTAAATGTTTATGAACTGCTCGAGACTTCAATAATTTAAGAAGTACAGTCTGTTGTTATTTTAACCCTTTTTTTAAATTCTCTTTATCAGTTTACCTCTCAGATTTACTTAAGTATGTTAAGTAGTATCATTAAGTAGCACATTTTTGGAGAAAATGACAGACTGTTGAGTTTCTTTCAGCGTTTCTTCTCGGCAGTGGTCTCATGAGAAACGCTAGTAGTTTTTGACTTGTAAAAGTGCTATTACGACCACTTGCAGAATAAAGTTCATTCATTTCATTTTATTTAAGATTTTTTTTAGTATTGTGATACGGGATATCACGCAATTTTCCATATTGAAGACTTTCTATATATTCTTTCGTATCTTAGTGTTATATACTATATGATTAAAAGGCAAAAATAACCCCAAAAGCCAAAAATGAGGTCCCTGGTGCAATCACCAATTTAAGAAAAGCGATAAAAAGCCATGTCACCACTTGACATTGAAACAAGTCGAATAACACCCTAAAATTACAGCAATAATGTGTTAACAGCGCGCCAACGTTTCGCTTGTTCCATTTTGCTGGCAATTTTCGACGCTGTCCCAAATAACCCACGTTCGTAATTTGCATCTCTAACTACACCCCCGAACTGACATACCCATTCGTTAATAATTTAAGAGTTTTGCTCGTGGGTTACACCCATACAATTGAATAACGACATGAAAAATAACGACACAAATTCTTTTCGATTTTGAATTGAAAGCGCCACAAAAATGAAGCAGTCCGTTTTGTTCTACGATTTTGTTCACATCGTAGGACAAACGTGACAAAAAATTACGTTTTGTTCTACGACAGCATATGTCAAATTTCGTAGGACAAAACAGATTTTTCTGTCCGGTTTGTCCTGCGATGTGAACAACACGGATTTTTTTGTCCGGTTTGTCCTACGATGTGAACAAATCGTAGGACAAATAAACGGGCTACTTCACAAAAATCACTAGTTTATAGTAAGCAATAAATACTTTGACTTTTGACATCACTATGAAAGTCACCAACATTATTATCTGCCACAACAAGGCATGCATAAAAATCCGTAAATGCATAAAAGTCGTCAGGACATGTCGACTCTAGAAATAGAGGCGTGTCAGATATTTATTAGAATGTGCAGCCAGCCTCTCAAATTAGTGTGTTGTGTTCCTGGAGGTGAGCAAGGTTGCCAGAGCTCCCGAGTATGCACTGTGTTGAGAGCGAGGGACCTAAATTTGTCCCTTCTGCTGTCAACACAGTGAATTCTCAAATTTCATAAAGGGTCGGCAACGCGTACGTGATTCCTTTGGAGTTGCGGGCGTCTATAGGCTCGGTGGCCGCTTACCATCAGGTGGACCGTAAACTTGTTTGACACCGGCGTTGTATAAAAAAAAGGCAAATGTATCGAAACACAATCTTGTTCGTACAGTAATAAGGATGTGTTTCGATTTTTTGACTGCGTTACTAATTGTATGATGCAAGTTCAGCGACGCTGCAGGCGACTATTGAAAGGAATAGTCGCCCCGCTCTGAAGAAAGTTGGACGGCGGTAGATTTGAATCCTAGTCGAAGCAATTATTATGTTTTTTCTCTTCAAGATTGTAGTTTCTTTCTTTAACAGATGGTTAATTTTTGTACATTTTGAACTTGAGTGAATCCTCCTGTTTACTTGTGTTATTGCATATTATTCTCAATACGAAATCAATAACCTACAATACAATACAAATTTCTCTATTACAAAAGTACGGTACAAAATCACACTGAGTAGAGGCACCAACCTACCTAAGAAATCATTTTATATCTAATAGAAACTAAAAGACTTGGAACGATACAGTGCGTTGCCAATATTTCCAAGAACTTATTGTATATAAAATTACTTAGTTCGTAAAACTGACCATAAATAATCGACAGCGAGAAGTAATATGGCAGTATGATGCAGTGCTAGCCCAGTATGAGGTCCTAGTGACAGCGGGTGAGGTAAAAGCACAACAATTTTACAAGCGCGTATACTTCGTACGAAACTAAGGCGAATTCTGTCCAACGACCGCAAGCCAAAAACTACTAAAAGCTCTGGTTATAAGGTAGATTCTTACTTGCGTTCATTTGACAACATTTGATCTTAAAGTTTTCGATGAAATTACTAGTGAAAAATTACCACACACGCATACTATGTACGGGACTTGTATATATGACCACTTTAGTCTAAATGGTTATATCACCGAAGCTGGTAGTCCCGGGTTTGAATCCCGGTCAGATCATTTGTATGGAGAGTGAGAATTAAACCTGCGTTTAAAATAATTAAATAGAAAATATTTCTTAAAGGTGATAATGTTTATATACGCGGAAGATCTCACGCAAAAGCTAATCTAAAAATAAAGGAATTCTTATTCAAGGCCTCGCTCCGCTCGCGCATTAAAGCCCTCGCCTTAAGCTTTTTATTTACGGCCCGTTAAAAGGGTTTCAGACGCACGCGAATTCATAAATAAATAAAACTCATAGTAAATCAAAATAAACAATCATGTTATGACGACGCTATTGCGAAAACACCGTAAATCTCACAGGTACACGTAGACTCAGTATAAATTCTACAGAAATATGATTTTAAACGTTTCCGTGTACATGTCCAATTAAATGCTTCAAATATTTGATGACTCTTATTTGTATAGTCGAGTACTAAAATATGTATACATTTTTACGCCTTATTGCATTGTCATAAGGTCCAAAAGTGAATACATTCTCTTTGTAGTTGACTATACAGCCAAATGCAAAGATATGTATATAGCACATACTCAAAATATGTCCCATAGCCCTTAAGTGGGCGAATTAGCGTTTGATATTAAAAGTACATTATTTGGGAGAGGATTAAACCGATACATATTTTTGCACTCAAATGTACTTAGGTACTACGAGTAGATCTGGTTGTAAGTAGGTACTCTGAATTTATAATCAGGAGATTACTTTAAATCATAAACTGACTATTCACTGATGGTAAATGACGAGAGAGCCTAAGATTGTAGCTCACTGTTTCAGTAATAGCCCCTGTCCGCTCTTCCTTTGGAGACACCAAAGGTTAAAGGTGGAAGTGGAAGGCATACTTTAGTAATTAAAATATTATATTTATTGCAACAAAACAAAGTATAGGTACATGGTCCACAAATTTTAATCAGCAGCATAGGGTTCGTCACGTGCGTACAGATACAAATCACAAAAATTAATCAGAGACACCAGATATCGTCCCCATAATGCTGGCGGCGTTGCCGCGCCGAATGGCTAACGAAATCTCTTGAGCCTAGATCGATCCGGAGGATCGCAGCCCCTCTCCCTCAGCCGTCAACTCAAATCCCTTACAGAGTTCCTAGCCTCCGCGCTCCACGGTCCCGCGGTCTCCACCGACACTGGCACGAAGTTGTACATCGGTTCCAAGGCAGAGTACTTCACTTGTTTTGCGCGGTAGGCCCTCTGGTGGTGCTAAACCACAATTAAGGCGGAGTAAACGAAACAAACTACGGCATTGTCTAAAAAAACAAGGTCTGACAATCGGACTCGTGACAGCGTGACGTGGCTGTCGACGACACACTCACACATACGTCCGCATACCTTCTATAGACTGATGACATCTGTCGTGTCACCCACACTACTAACCGATGTACCGGATTACCATGCATGTATACTTACAAAGCTACTGGTTCAAACACGGAATGTCGTTAGCTTTTCGGCGAAGGAAAAAATCGTGAGGAAACCTGTATACATCTGGTTAGAAATTCAATGGTGTACGTAAAATCCCCAACCCTTACTGGGCCAGCGTGGGTACTTATGCCTGATCCGTCTCATCCATGGCCTGTGCCCAGCAGTGGGACGTATGTAGGACATATGATCATAAGGTGAAACGAGTACTACACGAAGCGTGTCGAATTCAAGAGTACTTCAAGAACTGAATTCGAATTGAACATTTGAAAGCGGGTGAATACTTGTATGTTTACGAGTATGTATGAAACTTTCACTTTCTGTACATACATACATAGCTACATATGTCGCGAATATGTAGCAAATGACATGACACAAGTGACGCGAAATGCGCGTGCGCGGTTCTTAGAAAAGACATCAACGGGCGCAATTACTGAAAAAAGGCCGTTTATTTTAAGTGCGTTTATAAATTACGAACAATAACAAACTTAAACGAAATATTTAATAACAATAAAATAAAACCTATAAATATAAAATCTGGCCCAGATCCGTCAATGCGCAGTGGGCTCAGAAGGCTGGCTGCAATGCCACGCTGGATGGCAATGCTTATTAGAGGCCCAACGGCAAGACACTGGTGCCTTGGAGAATAGGTCGGCCTCTGGTCTGGGATGCAATACATGTTAATACCCTTGCGCCATCCCATCTCAGGCACACAGAAGAATGCTGTCTCTGCCGTATCTTCGGCTGAGGACCTCAAACGCCGAAAATATTCTACTATTGGCAGTGGATACATCTTTGAGGAGTTTGGGGTCGAAACGCTGGGGCCCAAGTGCGCGCCGACTCTATAGAGTCTCTATAGACCTCCGGTGACCACAAAGTAGGCTGGCCAATCTTTCGCTGTGCGTGATATATATATTAACAATTGTACTCATTTTATTGTTTTTTATACAACAACAATGTTGGTAATCAAGCTTATATCATGCACTTTTCATCAAAGTGGTAACGTATCCAATTTGTCACAGTAAGTTGAAGATTGGCAATACCGCAATATCGTAATAACCCGTAATTCATTAAAACAATGTAAACATGACATTACAGTAAAAAAAACAAACCAATGCGTTATGAACGAAAACAGAATACTGCAAACTAGACACATTTAAATTACATTGACACAGTAGATTGCCAAATATTTATCTCCTCATAGAATCTCAGGCATCCATAGCACACATCCATCCATCGCCACGCAAATAAGTCACACTCCGGCGCTGATGCCAAAAGCGCATTGAATTGTGAGAGGACGCGAAGCAGTGGTGAATTCCCTTGTGACACAGTGCGCGCTGCCGGCACCACCAACAAATCGCGTCGCCGTGCCCTGAGCGTTATCCTGGGGATATCCAGTATATACGTCCCGCGTGGTCGTGTCGGAGGTTTTCCCCTGGATTTTCCCCAGGCCACACTCCAACAGCGCCCTCCTATCGTTCTATTGGGTCCTCAACGTATAGTAATCGGTATGGTATTGGATGAAAATCATTAGTCGTCTGCTTTAAAACCTCGGTGAAAATAAATAGAACACTGTACCAGTTTCAGGAACTGCAAGAATTTGACAGCATGCCAAAATATAAATCCCGAATAGCAATAAGTTGAACGTCCGTATCAGCCATAAAAACGCAAGTTCATGGCAGAAAGAGCCGATTTAAGGGGAGTATAGTGCTGTTTCAACCTAAAAAATTCGTAGCTGTTTCAAAAAAAATTGTGCGGGCGACAAGCACAGAATACATTAGTAGCACCACGCGCCTTAAGACGTCGTATCCTATTCCGCGCCGCTGGAAGAGATTCATTCACTCACAAGTCACAACCTTATATGGCATGTATGCATATTATTTAACTTATTATTGTATACAATAAAGTAATTACATACATATATAAAAGCCTGCAAGTCTAAATCAATAATAAGTACATTAGCCATTCAATTCCTGCCATTAGTAATTATTAATTTCATTGTATGACATTTTTATAGCACCTTTATCCTTTAGGCGGTTTTCAACTTAAAGTCGCTTCTGCTTTTAAACTGTATTTAAAAGAAATAATTGATTTGCATGCTGATTATTACAAAATTCCGGTCGCCGGCATCAAACACAGCACAACCTCGGGTATCGAGCTAATATTAGAGAGCGAGATAACATTATGAGGGATACACTTGCCTTAAGCAGTTTATTTAAAACTATGCGCCGGCGCCGACAATACAATTGTGAGGAAATTCTTTGAATAATTACAAAGGTGGGACGTCTGTCCGTCTGTTTGACATTTAAAGGGTGTAACTTTTGAACCGTAATCGCTAGTTAGTTATAATTCTCACAGAGTAGGCGTCATTGTGGCGCCACTATGACATAAAAATGTCTGGCTGGAAATATGAAAATGTCCATCGCTCAACACAATTCTAGCCAGTTGCATCTTTAATGAGGCGGTAGCCGAAAATGTATAGGAAACGTCACTTTACGTTAACATTTTGGACAGTGTGCATAATTATACGGGTTTTTAAAAATCAGAATAATAGGGACGGTAAAGTGGAGGTATAATGTCTCCTTTTATTGCAGATTATCGGCCCAGGAACTACACAACTGTTCCGTCTTACCCTTTTACTGATCGACGACGGGGTCGGACGTTGTCAATGTACCATTTATTTGCATAAAGAAGCGAGTTTTCTTTTGTTTCATTATCATTCTCCGTTTTTCCAGCCCGGGGTCCGCTTTGGCATTTTTTCGTAAGATTTGGCACAGGCGATAGTTTTTACAAAAGCGACCACTATATTCTGACCTTCCAACCAGAAAGAAAAACTAACCCTTGTTGGGATTTTTTTTCTTTTTTTTATGTTATAGGGGTCAAACGAGCAGACGGATGGCCTGATGGTAAGCAATTACCGTCGCCCATAAACACCTGCAACGTCAGAGGAGTCACAAGTGCGTTGCCGGTCTTTCAGAAAGGAATACGCTCTTTGACCGGTTTCCTCACGAAGACTACCGAAAAGCTACTACTAAAAACAAATGGTATTTCGTACATCAAGTCGGTTTAAAACTCGCGTACAGTGATATCTAAAATTTTCAATCAAACAGGAAAATTAAAAAAATAATCATGACAAGTGGGATCTGAATTCTGAACCCATTGCTCTTAACCAACTGAGCTACCGTGGGTATCCCTTGTGGTGACGAATCTTTCAATTAAAACACCGGTGGCGATTAATTATTATTTTTTTTACTTTAATTGAAAATTATAATTTCGCTAGCTGATGCTTCCGCCTGACAAAGTAAACTACAGTGATATAATAGATAAGTATGATATCTTTTGGAGTGGAAAACTCCGTTTTTTTTTTACTTTAAATAGCGCCCGCTCGCTTCCACATTCTCATTGTGATGTTGATGAGATCTTAACTCTTAACACTCATAATGTTAAAGATTGTTCTTCCTAAAGTACATTAGCATCTCGGACATGAGTCGTTTTTATTCCAATATCTTTTGTCATGGTAGTGGACTCACGTGTGGTCCTTTAAGAGCGGTGAAGCGTGAACTTTGATTTATTACAGCGACTTAATCGAACTGAACGTAAAGCCTTTATTAGGTGCGAATAAAATTAATTACTTGTCGAATAAATTCCTCGCACGTTCACTCAGGTGCTCAGAATAAAGACACAATTACACTTGGCTGAAAAGACGCTCGATTGGACACGCGATATTATGATAAGAATAAAACTATTTACTATTTTTATTCTCGCCTCAGAGTGAAAGACGTGATGGGATGTTCCACACGTGGTGATTTAGGGTTCGTTTCACGAAGACAATACCGTGTCACTACTGGCAATACTAAGACTTTTAAACTACTGAGGCGCTTGACCAAACGACTGGCCTTTTGATCAGTGTTGCCGATTAAAAATTGCAGGACTATAAATTATAACTTGCAGCTATGTGTAATGCGCCACTAGTGATAAAAACGGGGCAAGTGCGAGTCGGACTCGCACACGAAGGGTTACGTACCATTATCAGATCCAATATATTTGATTTAGTATTATAAAATCTCTGCTATCTATTAGTAATACGAAATAGGTACTCACGGAATTAAAATTCCACATTTGTATTTAAACACTTAGCCGACTTAATGTATGTAGGTGTGGGTGGTATTTTAAGCGTAAAAAGCTTATTGTAAGGAGCTCAAAGCTTCGCTGTAGCGGCGACTTCATACGCCGGGAGAAAGTGCATAAATAAACCGTTAAAAATCTTCTATAAATATTTATAAGTTTCAATCGATTACAAATTGTATGCAAAAGGCATAAATACTGGCGTTAGCGGGAGAGAGCAAGTGCGGTAGGCCCATGAATTAATAAGCATTTTAAAATCTTGCTGTCATGAAATGCTACAGTATGTGAATATATATTTCTCGGGAAAAATACAAGCAAGCAAATACAACTGTCTGGTCCGTGGGGTAAGAGCGCAGAGGGGCTCCACAAGGCGTTCATCAAACGATTAAGGGATGCAACAGGCGACCCTCGCGCACGATTCTTTCTCGCGCAGAGAACTGCTATCGTAATCCAGTGCCCAGTGCAATAGAACTAAAAATCGGCATACTAAATCGTTTACGCAGTCGCTAGCGAGTACGGTCGTAAAGGCACAGGGCGGGAATGCTGCCAGCGTGATAGGAACCGTAACCATATTACCAATGTGGCCCAATTTTGACTCCTATTTTTAATGCTTACTACTTTACCTTACTTTTTACTTGCTTTATCTTGCTTGCTTTTTACTTGCTTTTTGCTTGCTTGCTTTTTTTTACTTGCTTTTTTATGCTTTTTTTTATTAGTATTACTAAATTTCAATTTTATACTCAATACTTGTTTATAACTCTTGGGATTAGGTAGCGGACCCCGGGCATCCTTCAGGATGCAACTGTATGGGGATAACGTTAGGAGCATGATGACTCAATATTTCTTTATAATATTTTTTATTATTAATTTAAGAGTTACCTATACCGAAATAAATGTATTTATAATTTCATTTTTTTTTTATTTATTGAAAGAAACAAACGATCATATAAAAAAATGTGTACAGAAATGCATGTAGTTGGCATAAGACCTACAGTTTCATTAAAATGTAATTGTGCTAAATACACTAATACACAAGATTGTAATTAAAATCATTTTAATATGTCGGATTCCTTAGTAAGAAGTTTATGGGATTTTGAACCTTCAGGTTCAAAAGTGAAGGTAGCTTTTAGGGCGTATTATTTTGATAATGCAAAATCTTATTGCACAGACTCGGGCAGTATTTGCGTTTGGGACAGCTCTCGACTTGCGACATGGCCCGTGATATGAGAGTAGTTTGAAACATAGAAATCATTATAAATTCGCCAGCACAGTATTTGATTTTAAAACTGACATATGCCTTTATTCCATTAGATATTCTACTTTAACGCTAATGGAACAGTGTGTATAATTGTATGTTAACACCCTTTAACGTCTCCTCTTTGGCCCCTGTCAAATCAAGCACCGTCTCAGTCAAGGCTAGGGTTGCCAACCGGCTCGTGGTGCTCCGAAATTTTTGACTTGCTCAGTCTGTCTTGTCTTGTTCAGGTTTTAGATGAACGAGTTACCTATATTTATTTGATAAAACCGTGATTATGTAGCACTAATGGTTTAGAAGTAGTAGCGAAGTTTAGGACGGCCTCAATAAATAAAATTTGTTCAAATTATTATTAAATTTAATCAAATATCTATTTACGAATTTGCTATCCCATTGCAGAGCAGTGTTTCAAAAAACAAATTTTATGCAATAAATATTTTCTATTCTATTCTAAAAAAACCGGCCAAGTGAGAGTCGGACTCGCGCACTAAGGGTTCCGTATCATTATCTATAAAAACGGCAAAAAATCTGGTATGTTGTTGTATGGGGGCCCCCTTACATATTTGTTTTATTCTGTTTTTTAGTATTTGTTGTTACAACGGCAACAGAAATATATCATCTGTGAGAATTTCAACTGTATAACTATCACGGTTCATGAGATACAGCCTGGTGATAGACGGACAGACAGACAGACTGACGGACAGCGGAGTTTTGGGGTCCCGTTTTACCCTTTATGTACGGATCGTAAAAATATCATTTGGCGTTACTACTCCACTTAAACGGTTTCTCCTTCGTCACTAGTACTATTTTATACGTCGGTTTTGAGCTCAAAATACACGTCTGATATCATAAGATGCATTATCATTGACAGGTGACATTGGTATCCAACATTGCATAACGCGACGATAAGCCGCGAGACGGCCTGGCGGCGGCGCGAACACACGGCGCACGTCCAACGATTTGACAGCTTACATTATAATAAACAAGCGAAATAATTGAGGATTAAAAAATCGCACGCCTTATTTTGCATAAATAAATCGTTTATCCTATTCGCATATATGGAAGGCGACTTTAGACTGTTCCCTTTACGATTAGGATTTATAATGATTTGAATGGGATTAGGAGATTGGCTAAAACGAAAACAGAATTAAATTAATATGTAACTACATACCGAAAGCCTGGGGATCAGTCTAAATAACAATTAGTATCACTTACTTATAAAAAAAATGCTTTAAAAAGTTTTTTTTGCTTATTAACATCGCTTATTAACCTACTAACATCGACATTAATTATTATTGATTTTTATTTTAGGTATTTATATATATTTTTTAATTTAACATTTTAATTTTGATTGTGAATTTACTTTTATTTTTATGTCAATTAATTTAATTTGTATGATCCTAGTTGGTCGAAATAAATGATGATTATTATTATTATTATGTCTGCATGATTATTTTATTATTTTAAGTTTAATTTTAAGATTATTGTAAGTAAAAAAAATTAACTATTACTGTTAAGCAGTACGTGTGATGTTAAATAAAATATTTCTTGAATAAAATGTATCTATGTCTAGGAGTCTCGTTTGGACCACGGTAGAGAGCGGACGTTCCCCGGAACCATACCCGACCTCTATTATTGTCTTAAAAACAACACAATAGTTCCGCAAAACAAAAGGCGACCGACGGTCACCAACAGATGTACGCGCGCGCTAGCCTCCGCGCCCAAGTCCGGCTCTAAGGGACAAGATAGCCCACGCGCCGATCCGCGATACGTTGTAGTCTCATTAAAAGTGCCGATTCGTGCTAAGTGCAGTGCGTCCAGATAACCAACAACCCATTGTGATGGGAATGCAATCTAAGTGTGTGTGATCCCCCGAGCCTACGCCAACTCTGTCACCGCAGGCCCGTACTTGCGATCATCGAGCGCGGTCACGCTAGGCAAAACCCCGCCACAAACCCGGTGAGATCCTTCCATTGCTACTATTTACTGACACGCTTTATACCCGAACCAGACTTATAGATACGTCTAAATCATCGCACCTGCAGAGCCAGTGACGTAACATCTAACGATCTAGGTACCCCCATCGGATCAACAAGGTGAATCTCTCCCAATACTTGGAAATTCCTAAAGACACAGACAGTAAGTGCACAAGGCTTCCATGATCATTCAATTACATGTGTTATCGGACGCACCACAAACGCACACACGGCTGCACGCTGGTTCGTTATTTCAGCAAGAGACATAAGTCTTCAGATCATAAAACATAACGACCGTCGATCGTCTCCATTTGTTTTGCGTGGAAATCAGATATTTATTATTAAGTATATGCAGAATCACACACCACCCACTTGACTGACTTGATTAAGCTGAATCAGATAATTATTCATCGTCGGCGGGTAGCTAATGACCCCCTCCTAAACCTCATATCAAGATTATAGACCCCACCCGATATATTGGTATTGGCACCATAGAGACAAACTAACAAACATCAACATACCTATGATTGACGGGACCCACTACAGGATACAAAAATTGAACCAGCTATTGCCGGTTACATTCCCATAAACGAACAATTATATATATATACATATCAAGAATAATAATAATAATAAAATACAACACGCTGACAATCACGCGTAGGGTTACTAACGTTACCCGCTGTATAATTAAAGTTAAGCACTCACAAATCAGCTCAGCTCAAGCTATCTTTATTCATATGTAAGGCACTAGTTACTGTCGATTTTGCCTAGGTCTGCGCAGGATAAGAATAGTCTAATCTCCGGCTCGAAGCCGAACCGCCATATGTTAATACACTTAATATACTCAACGACCTATAAGAGAAGCATTAACACATTCAGCCTAGTGGCACTGCAACAGTACTATCGCTAAGTGTGCTTGTTAGCTTTAAGTTCATTCTATGTTAGGTAACATAGTCGTAAAATCTGCACCTCTACCCTTAATTAGTTAGGCAATTAAATCAAACTATCACTCCATAACACAGATGTGACGCAGCAGCTCATCTCACCGATAGCTACTTACATCAAAAACATTCATCACACAGCACCTAATTTTACGCACTCGATGAATATGCAAGCAGTACTACTAATTTTTGCACATATCATAGTTTAAGGTATATATAACGTCTAGCTCGTTAGTTAAGCTCGCTCCCCGCTCTATCATTGTGAAGGCAGAGCGTAAAACAGGTACTCTACAGTATAGGTAAAAATATGGATAGGTTCTAGTCTACCGTGTCTAAGCTCTCTAAATATCCTATGTGCTATAAATCTTCGTCCATATCACCCTCACGTACCACCGAGACACAAATATTAGCATTTAAAAACTACCTCAGCGTATCAAGAAAGCCCTGCAAAAACATAGGTACAGGAAGCCCAACCAGGTTCCTTATGTACCCGATTGTATCACTCAGACCGAACCAAACTCAAACACAACAATATCCCCAAAGCCCAATTTCTATCGCATATGGTAGATAATCAAAGGCATCACCCGGGTAATTTCCCTACAAACAACATAAAACGTTGCCTTTCTCTAAAATATATATTAATAGTACAAAAGAAAAATACAATCACCTAACATTGCCATTAAGACAGCCACATCTGGCACCCAGCACCGCGGTAACCCTCTCCACAATAGACACCATAATAAAAACCCCTTTGTTTTCTTCACAAAAACTGCCATCACACAACAACTTCCTAGCATAAAATCCTGTGTTTTAAATCCCTACAAACAGACAAAATAAAAATATAGCACAATGGTTAAAAATAAATTCTATGAACTTAAACAATATTCTGTCATGTGCTAAACAATTGCAAACCCTTTAACAACGCCACGCAATCAATAATCCCAGACAATTAGCAACTCACAAAAGGGCAGTTCATAACAAAAAACACGGTAAAATTGCATGCGTAGTCTTAGAATAGGCACCTAAGCTAATTTAGATTTACCTTGGACACAAGCCCTGTTTGGCCCACCAAAGCTATACATTTTCAGGGATCAATAAACAACGGTTGCCCTGTGCTATAACAGCACGACGTGGTGAACTCGCTAATACCACAGCACTAACATAGTAATCCTAAGATAGGTAGTCTAACCCACAAACTGACACTTTAGTTATACCCTACTTTATCTATGTTCTTTGGCATTACCAACAAAGCACGTTTAAATTGCCTTGCAACGTCTACACTACCGAAAGGGGAGCACGGCTCACTTCTCATAGTTCAAGATTAGCCTAAACTGTTTTCCGGTAGAAAGACCTCGCCTTGGCCAAAGCTATAAAACATCAACTATCTCCAGTCGGGGTAAAACGGACCCGGTGCATACTATTTAATCAACAAGCCCGACACCCACCGTCTTGTCTCGCCACAAATTTAACAGTATTGCACATCCCCAAGGCCGGCTTAATAGTTTAGCAATATCAGTAAATAATTAGATCATAAGGTTTCTTCACAGCACCTCCACACAGCTCAACGAAAGACCAACCATGAATAACAAGACTCCTATCGTAAAAATACCAGCTGACGGAAACTGCTTATACCGCGCAATAGCCTATCAAATTAACGATCTATATAACCTGACGTTTGACCATCACGCAGTTCGTCGAGATCTTGCCCGCTATGTTGACAAAACCAAAACGACCACAACATGCACCTTGCTATTATGAGTAACCTCGACACGACGGCCCAACACGACAACATACAGAAACATATACAATCACAATATCAGGAAGGTACATGGGGCGGAACCGACATTTTGATAGCGGCGGCGGAATACTATGGAATCAATGTAAAAATATTCCAGAAAGCCCCGCTAAGAGAAACAGCATGCTTTACCCCCAAGGTACCTAACGACGCAGTGGGCACCATAGGCCTTATCTTCAGCGATAATCATTATGACTGTTTTGAAAGTCACCTGGGTATACTCACGACGAATACCATACAAGACGAAATAACTAGAGTGTGGGGAGTCCAGAAGAGATCCCGGACGCTACGGGATATAGACTAAACCGACCAAGACCACATAGTATGGCACAAAATCACATCGGTAATATTAATATCGCCACATGGAATATACGAGGCGCCGCGACACAGTCGAAAAAAGCCGACATTGACACCTTCCTGGAAACGAAATCCATACACATTGCATGCTTACAAGAAACGCACTTAAAAACTGGAACTTATAATTCCAAACACTATAAGTGGAGTCTAAGCGGAAATAATAGCAACAGAGGCCTAGCTATTCTAATAAGGAAAAACAGTGGCCTGAAATTAAACTGGACAAAGGCAAACACCAACAATATGGCGGCCTCAATTGACCTTAATAACAAAATTAATTTATTCATTGTCACAACTCACTGGTCTAACGCTACGTCTGCTGCAACTAGTGATGCAACGCGCCTACTCCAACTGCTAAAAGGCGCACCAAAGAACTCTACCACGATACTCCTAGGTGACTTCAACGCACACATCGGTTACCTAGAACCGGACAAACCCCACAATAAAAACCAATTAGGTAAAAATTTATTCCACCAAAAGACCAATAGCAACGGAGACATTCTATTAGATTTAATAATAAGAGAAAAATTCCAATTAGAAACATCCTATGGCCGTAGAAGTTGCAAAACCACCTGGAGAGCTGGAAGTAAAACGTCTCAGGTGGACCACATAATGACACTAGCTAAATACAAGCCAATATTTAACTACATCAAAGGCGAAAATACAAGCCTATCTGATCATAAAATGGTATGGGGCAACTTAAAACCCCTTGAAGCAACATCTAATAAGACGGTCCCTACCAGGCGACATGAGAATAAAATAAAACAATCATTCAACTACAAAACCCTGAACTATGAACAGTTGCAAAATGCGACTACTTTAAAAGAATACCAACAAACGTTAGGAGAACTGACCAGTGAGTCTAGGAAAACAAATGAAGGAAAAACACCGCTGCCATGGGAAACAATAACAGCCATTATGAAACAGGCAGCCCACAAAGCTCTCAAATATCAGCCTAATCACTCCAAAGAAAGGAGAATTGCACTAGCGAACCTACAAAAGGCAAAGTTTAAAAAAAAACTCCGACCTTTAGACCAGTCTACTATAAACAAACTAAAAGAGTGCAGACGCTTGCTGCAAGAGATCGAATCAGCGGAGGACCAACAAGAATGCCGAGCCTTCTTCAGAGGCCTAGCAAAAACTCATCCATCAATGAGAATGAGGATCACCTACGACTTTTACAGAAGGCATAAGCAAAAAGAAAAGCGAGGCATCAAGACCACCTTTATACCCATGTCTAAATGGGAAGAAGAGCTAGATAAGACCGAAGGGCAGTTTGTGGACGAATTAAGTGACGAGGACCCAACAGAGCTAGGGCAACCGCCCACCATGGATGAGATCGAGAAAATCACAAGCCAAATGCGCAACGGCACGGCTCCTGGTGTAGACCAACTGGTTACAGAGCTCTACAAAGCAAATACGCAAGAACTAAAAGCCGAGATCCTTGAACATATGATTACAGCTTGGACTAAAAATACTCTACCGCCCACCTGGACGCAATCAATTCAAGTACCTCTACCTAAAACAGCCAATCCCAAGAGCGTTACTGATTACCGACGCATCTCGATATGCAGCACAGGGTACCGAATATACGCTAACTTCCTCCTTCTGAGGCTTGACGAAATTATCGAACCATTAGGAAATTATCAGGCAGCTTTCCTGAGAAACCGATCCACGGACGACCACATGTTTACCCTACGAAGAATCCTAGACGAACAATGGAGAGCGGGTGAGAAAACATATGTCCTAGCAGTTGACTTAGAAAAAGCGTTCGATACGGTGGACTTAAACGCACTGAGAGATATCCTACTATCGAGGACCAATAGCGCCATCACAAATCGGATAATCAAAGCCACAATGAGCGAATCAACGTGTATCAAATGGTGGGGGCAACAAACAAGGTGGATTAAAAAAGGTAAAGGTGTCAAACAAGGTTGCCCACTCTCACCGCGGCTGTTCACTATACTAATGGACGACGTCTTTAGAACCCTTGAGGATGAACTACCTTTCGTAAAATTAAATCAGGACGACCAAATACAACTGCCACTTATCTTGACCTTTGCGGACGACGTAATCATAGTTTCCAACTGCCTTCAGCAGTTAAGCATGATCTATTCAAAGGCCAAAACCTTATTTGCTACCGTCGGACTCAAAGTAAATGAGACAAAGACAAAACTATTGGTACGCGACCCAATACATAAGAGCCATAGAAACTTTATAACACTCGATGGCACAACAACCAGCCCCGCCAATGAAATCAAATACCTAGGAACGTATATCACCTCAACCTTAAGCAGAAAAGATACTGTAAACGCGCGTTGTAAACAGGCCGTCAGAAATTCCAAAAGCCTCACTAAGTTTATTAAAGAATCGCGCATGCAATGGCAAATTACACGGTTGCTCTACAAAATGGTTATAGAACCAACTATGACCTATGGTCTTAAATGCGCAGCCCTCACCAAAGCGAACAGGCGCAAACTTAGGAGATACGAACGAATAATATTGAAAGAAATGATTAATAACTCAGGCACATCTCCTGGCCCCATCAAAGTACATGACATACTGCAGGGGAAGACGATAACCAAAAGGATAAAATGCCTTCGAATGTGTTACCTAGGCCACATCCTCAGACGACCGAATCAACACCTTCTAAATTCCGCATACCGCTACAAGGCAAAAAAGCTGAAGGTCGGTCGACCCATCTTCACATGGGAAGATTCTCTATCTCATGACATGTTGTACTACCCCATTAACCCCACCGACTGGCCTGACATGGCAACCGATAAGGACAAATTTAACAAAGCCACACGTAGAATTTACGAAATGC
The DNA here is from genome assembly GCA_963556455.1 of Epiblema foenella. NCBI lineage: Eukaryota > Metazoa > Arthropoda > Insecta > Lepidoptera > Tortricidae > Epiblema > Epiblema foenella. The sequence goes on along the minus strand of OY747113.1, from coordinate 5,736,448 downwards.
AAGAGACGGACAGCGAATCAGAAGAAGAGACGGAAAGAATCCGGCATAATGAAAGTAACACATTAACCTAGAAGATCCACCTTGAAGACGAGGGGATCGCGTCTACGAGCACATCCACTTATTTATTTTCTAAGGCGATTACCACGAGCCAAATAACTTGCAAGAAATACCAAAGGCTCTCAGAGAAAGAGAAGTCCTCACTCGAATCAACGGGCAGCATATCACCAACGCTCATCCTCCGACGTATTATCCTCCCTCTCCTCTTTTCCAATATTGGCTAAAGGCTGCACAGCCGGTCGATTGTGGCCGACTGGCTGCGGCTGGTCGGCCTTCCCTTCCCATCCCAGAGCGTGTCACTCCTCACAAACTTGTGCCCCCTGGTATATCCGGCTTGTCCGGGTCAGGCTTGCTTCCTGGCTGGGTGCGGTACCTATGTTCATGTTCATGTTCAATAAAATGTATCTATGTCTATGTCTAATTTCTAAAATCAGGCGAAGCAACAGCGAGTTTATAGTTGAAATATCTTAGTTACTTTTTTATATGACCTATTTTAGTACTTATTTATTCATAATAACCGAAACGTGAATTATAATTCCGTAACAGTTACTGTAAGTTTCAATGTTATACAGTGGAATTTTCAAATCTACCTACCGTAATATACAATTGCATTGCTGTATTCTGTTATCTCAGCATCTTAAAAAAGTTTAATTGTAATCATCAATATGGATACATGTTTACATATTGATGATTACTTTTTATGCAGTTCGATGCATAATGCAAGTTGGCTCATTTTTTTATACATCCAGCAAAACAAAACCTTATACGAATACAATAAGAGTGTTGTCAAGTACAATATAAGTTGGTAGCGCTGTGCGGCTGTTTGAAATGAAGGGTACTAAGAACGAATGAGATAAATATTCACTTAATGCCTTTTTCTTTTCGAAATGTATGTAGGGTTGCCGCCTGGAGGCATGACACCGTTATACTCATTGTCTTTGATTGCCGATTTCTGACAACATTCGTATTTTTCATCGGATCAAAATGCCGTAAGATCCATACAGGCCCTTAGTTGGTAAACCAGCCTTTTAAAGGCAAGTTCGTCGTGTTTACCGTTTACCGAACGTCGATAATTTCTTATTACGAGCGGCTTTTTTTCAAAACGATACGTGATCGGTGTGTAAAAATATTGCAATTAACATCGAGTTAATATTTATTACGAATGTGACCCGTATATCGATGCAGGCTGCATTTATCGAACTTTGTTCAGTTGTTTTAGTTAACACGTACATTGCATATGGTGTATGTCTGTGCATTGCAATGTAACACTACATTAGCTGTAGACGGCGCATCCAAAATGATATGCACATCACTACATAGTATAGAACAAAGTCGCTTTCTCTGTCCCTATATCCCTATGTCCCTATGTATGCTTAAATCTTTAAAACTACGCAACGGATTTTGATGCGGTTTTTTTAATAGATAGAGTGATTGAAGAGGAAGGTTTATATGTATAATAACATCCATTAAATAGTGCACCCGTGCGATGCCGGGGCGGGTCGCTAGTATATACCAAAGGAGTGACCTCTTTAACAGGAAGTCTATTCTGCTAGTAATAAGACCACATGCAGACTAAAAAATACACGGCATCACTCCCTCCCCTTGTGCGACAAGGAAAATGTTAATGATTTTCTAATAGAAAATAGTATTCAATCGGACGTAACTTTGTGGAACTCCTAGATAAATTTCTAGAACAGTATCATTTGCTGTTTCGCTCCAGAATATCTAACTTCCTTATTCATAAAACTTAACAAACCTCTGCTAACTAAAATGTTTTTTGTCCCATTCTCATAAACGTCAATGTCAAAGTGACAGATAAGGACGAACTTTAGCGGCTATTTAACTAACATAGGTTTGATAGACGTTTAGGAATAGGGGGGTAAGAATACCAGAAAATATAAAAAAAAAACATGGAAAACATTGTGAAATCAATCGTAATTCGTTTTTTAACTTGCATATAAACGCAAACACAGCCGCTGTCAAATTGCTTCGTATTTTGGCATCGGCTGTGCATGCGTCCGTACAGCGCCTATAGTGTCCGCAAACCAAACTAACGGCCGAATTGATATCGCTATCTCTTGCATACTTGCATGGTATTACGAAGTGTGTCTCACATTTCTTATGGCCTCAGTCGTCAGTTTGGTTGGCGGGCACTATAGCTAAGAAGCTCCGTTTGTCAGTTAGTTATGGATTCGTATCACTACAAAGTTGAACGAAGATATTCTAAATCTGCGCTGAAAGTAGGTAACTGCAATAAAATTTAGTTACGCTAATAACACTCTCACGGCACTCAAGCAATATAAACACGTTTTGCGAATTACATAACCTTGCTTCTGTTAAACATCAGAAACATTAAACAAGTTACTGGGTTACCAGCCTCGAATGTTTTGTTGAAACAAATACGTTAGGATAAACGGACGGGTGAAAGAAAGATTTAGTTAAATTAAATAAATATTGAGTCAGTCATGATGCAAGCCGATGCAAAAATAAATCCGTACCTATGTGATTTTGTATACGGCAGACTTTAGTCTACGCGCGTTTAAAAGAAAAAAGTTTTTGTAACTAACTGGGATACAAAATGTTGCATTTGCATAATTCATAGGTATATTGTATAACGTTTTTTATTGAAACATTATAGAAAAAAAACGATGTAATCGAATTGTGAACCATCGTTCTTTTCAATTCCTTGGTCTTAACCATAACAATGTGGCAAAAATTGACAGGAATTACGTTACAAATTAGGATTTTTATTAGGGACGTTAATAGGCCTAAAAAAATTCAAGAAAACATTCTATAAAACCTACGAGTTAGTGGTTATATTTTTAGCAGTTATCGAATATCGTTACAACCACATATTTGAAGTCGATTGTACAATTACGCTCGATAAATAAAATCTTGGTCCTTCATCAACATCAAACATCATCAGTCATTAGCAATTAAAAATACAAACCTTCAATGTTTAATGAAGGATTTCTGTTGCGTTGCGCTAATCATCGTCAAGCAAATAATGTCCTTGTTTTTTGGGTAATCTTTTACTGGTTATGTTAATTTTAATTGCTGTTTTAGTTTACATTCCACCATACCCAAAATAACGGCGTGAACTCGCAAGGTACAACTTGTATTTTAATCATGATTATAATGCAGTAAGAGCCTAATTTCGAATGACTTTGATTTCACCGCTGCGTCTCATGTCGTCTCGTTGAGTATTAATGAAAGCTGGCGCCGCACCCACCCTTGTCGGCTCTTTGATGTTAATATCACCTTAGTAAAAATAGGCTTAACTCATATAAACGTCTTATAGACTTACAGCTTTTTAAAACGCATGAATACAGTAGCCGTTAGCGATCCGAGAATTTGCGGAGTCGATAATTGCGTGAACAACAATTTGTCGGGTCTCGATTAAATAACCGTTTCGAAAATTACAAAATAAGCGTAAAGCATTGTCTTCATGCGTATGGCGTAATGCCCATTCACACATTGGTTGATTCGCGATACGAGAATCTTAATTTTTAACACGTTGATGTTAAACAATCGTATTGGAACGTAATAAAATTCTATAGCTTGTACTAAAGCATCGCTTAGGGAACATACCCAAACTACGTGACCCGTTTAGGGGGGGGGGGAGGGGGGTCGTCAAAGTACCACTCATGGTCACCGGGTCTCGGTTTCTTGTCACGTAGCCGGTAGAATACTTTTGAGAAACATTCTAATTGAAGCGGACTCACGCGCCACGGTTTAACCCCATCACCCCTCTTTCTTCAGAAACCACCGCCCCCGTTAATATTATTAACCAATAAACTTAACAAAATTACATTTATAGGCACTTGATTGTAATCCTTTTTTAACCGCCCTTGGTGCGTCATGACATATACTACGCTTGGTCACCTAGGGGGGGGGGGGGAGGGTCATGACATATACTACGCTTGGTCACCTAGGGGGGGGGGGAGGGGGGTAAAAAACGCAATTGGTCACGTAGTTTGGGTATGTTCCCTTATTGTTGAACGCGCCTACAAATACGTGATCAATTTTGCAATCGTAGACTTTCAAAAACTTGTATATGAGATAAAAACCTTCTGATGAGAGCAAAACTTCATAATAACTATGATACAACACGTAGTAAGCTCTCGATAGTAGATTTTTTGTAGGACTTTACATCAGCTCACAGACTATTCATACTAATACTATTAAAAATAAATGCAGATTACTTAGTATGTAAGTAATCTGTATCTCTTGGATCAGGCATAGAATCGCGGAAGAAATGTCGGACAGAGTTGGACTAATTTAGCTTTAGTTGTTCCTTATTTTTACTAGTTTTGTTACATAACTTTGATTCTGATTAAAAAACAAAACATATCATATATGTACATACTATTAAAACATGTAAACCATTCCCTCTCACTCATATAGTGAATAATACGAGAGTGAATGGATCGGCACTATACGAAGTTCGGATTTCGAAGTTCGGAGTACAGGCTCAGAGCAGACTAAGGCCGGGTTTTATAAAGATCAGTTAGACCAAATTTCAGATCAAATTTCAGTAACTCAGAACATTTTTTGACATAACAAACTGATATAAGGTCTAACGGATCTTTATAAAACCGAGCCTAAGTCTAAGACGTTATAATGACCAACTGGCTACATATAAAATGTTAAAGTACCTACTTCAAAATATAACGTAACTATACCGGGAATTACTCTATGATAAACTAAATAAATGCTTGTAATAAACGTCAAAATGCAGTGAAACTACTTCGCATAATATTCGTTTACGAGTTTGAATTAACGCTCGCTGCTGTGGGGAAATCGATCCCCGTATAATGAGTTGTTGATCCGATTTTCATTAAATACTTTGAACACTTAAATTGTTTTCTGCCGACAAGCAAAGCACTTCATTCCGCACTTAGCAACCCACGCATGCGCGGTTTCAGACATACACGATACATTAATATGCGGCTCCGCTGTGTCTGATAATGTATCAACATTGTACTGTCTCCATTGAATACAATATGTGTTATATTTTTAACCCAAATGCAGTTGTTACTTTGCGCCTTATTTTTTTGTATGATACAAGCCAATGAATTTAAAACTGATTTTGTATGATGGGTTTCTTAATGCTTATTAGTTATTTAAAGTGTTTTCACTCTTTTATTTGCTAAGCAAATATTGAATTGAGAGAAGTTTTAAGATTGGTCTTAAACTGACTAATATTGATACGCAATACGAGTAAAGGAGTGCCAAAATATACCATTTCAATTCGAAGCGATATTCAAACCGAATGCAAAACTACCAATAACTCACTAATTACCGTTTTAAAAGAAAACAAGAGAGGCCTAAGAATATGAACTGATCATATGAATACAGGAATATTCAAAACTGAAACTGGACACCATAAGCAATGGTCCAGATGGTTTGAGGCAAATATCTGTTTATTCGTACTTCTAATAAAGTCGTAGCCATGACTTTTATCTTTGTTTGTGGGTTTTATGCATCTAAATTTAGAATGTAATCATAGGAAAGATTTTTTTATTCATTGTCAGTTTCATTCTACATGATTCTGCTGTCCATGAAAATCCGCAGTGCATATATGCCACCATTTTGGCAACCCTAGGGTTCACATACGAAAGTGTTTCTATTTCGGAATCGGTTACTCATGTAGCTCTATTTACTTCAATACCAGACGCCTTCTGCCATTGACCTTGCATCGAGCTCGTTTAGAAAAAACGTTAATGCTAATTTATCGAGAAGGTCGTCGTTGAGTTTTCCTATCCGTTTCCGATAAGACATTGATCTTCAATTCAGGGATCATGTTGAAAAGAAAATGCTGCGCCGTTTATTATAAGTTGATTTTTACTTGGTGTCAATCAGTTAATTTTAGCACATCTCCCACATTCTAGCGGTTTTTTGTCTAGGTAATTTATTTTTTATGTTCGATTATGGTCGATTGGCATCCCTCAACTTCTCTACTGCGAGGACAAAAATATTGCTACAATCTGACACCTAGAATTAAAGGTTAAATGTCTAATTAGCACTCATCGCATTTATGTCGTGTCGGTTATGGCATTCTCTGAGATTTTCATATTTACTAGTAAGGGACACGTTCTGTGGTGTTCTCATTTGTGAACCTGTTGTGTCTTTTGTCGGATTTTGTGAAATCCCGCTATCGTTTCTTTGGTCTATTTATACTTGGGATACGAGGACTGTCGAGAGCTAAGTCAAGGGATGATATTTTTAACGTACTCAACCGACCCGCGATGGTTCCCACTGTTGCGAGAGACGAAACCGAAACAACTAAGATGGTTCACTCTAACGCTCTCGCTTGAATTACATCTAACATAAACAACCCAAGGGTCTTAAAATATTCGACGGTATACTTTATCGACGTTTGACTAAATATCCAATGAATACAGCACTTACTTGCAAGGCTCGTTGTGAAGACTGCAGATATCCTGCCTGGTCACCAAGATAGCCACATCGTGATGGTGAGGATGGGAATCGTTGACGGGATTCATTTGTTGCTGCCAGCGGCAGAAGGTCGACAGCGTCGTGTCGGCGTTCGTCGACACTTGCAGGTCGTGCGAGTCATGCAGTATGGTGATCTTCACAACCACTACTTGGATCAGATTTCCAATTGACGGGTCCATGTAAAGATGGGATACCTGTGTTCAAAATTTTGAATGGTTATTTGTGTGGTGCTTCGTATTTTCACAAAAATGTCACTCCCCGAAAACTGCTCATATATTGTCACAAAAACGACAAAAGGTACTGGTACTAAGAAAAAGGAACTTTAATTCGCTTACCATATTCATGATGGTCAGTAAGTAGGTTTCCAAGTCTTTGTCTCTATGAAACTCTTTCATGGACTTATCGGCGACCAATAATACTTCGACGTGCTGTGGCTTGCTCACGGACCGAGGGCGTCTCGGGGCAGATCGTTGGTTAGCTAGGTATTTGTCCTGAAAAAAAAAAAACTATCAGAACTAGAAATAGACTATTAGATCAGACAGTTAAATTAACTTTACGGTCAAACAAGTTTTAAAAATAAGTCTTTTTATAGGTTTAACTGAAGTATTTGTAAAAGTCCATATAATTGTATCGATGCAAAAGCTGTTTATTGAAAGCTTATAAAACGGGTGGTATAGGATTTATTTATTTATTTAAACTTTATTGCACAAAAAGAATATAAGTACAAAGGGCGGACTTAATGCCATGAGGCATTCTCTACCAGTCGACCATAGGACCAAACAGAAACTAGCAAATGTGGGTGCAATGAGAAAATAATTCATAAAAGTTAAACGATTTCGAAAGAATAAACATACATATAATCGTAACTAATATACATTTACCACGGAATTATATATACAAATACATACGTAAATATGTAGATATTACGTACATAAATATAAATATATATATATAGGATTGTGTATAAGTACCTAAAGTATTACTTACCCTGTTTCTATCATAATTGCGAATGTTTGTGATGTTCCATGAGTAAGGTGGTTGCTTAGTTGCGCAGTTCTTCGCTCTCTTTCTTCGTCTCCTGTGCTTCTTCTGACCGTCCCCTTTCCTCCGGTTCATTCTTCTTCGTGCGCCGTTTCTTGTGTATGGCATCTCCATGGATCTGCTATTACTGTTGCTGGTTTCTATAGAATTACTTTTTGATAGTGATTGGTTTATTCTGTTTTCTCTTCTCCTTTGCATTTCAGCTCTAAACGCGATAGGATCTCGCCTTGCCAACTCCAGTCGCTTGAGTCTCTCGTATTCCCTCATACGCCGGGCCGCTGTGTCTTTGTTATCGTAGATTCTTCCAACGTTTTGGTTTCTCTTGGGGTGGAACTTTTGGTATTCTTTTTCGTAATATCGTCTTTGTGCACTATTGTCATTCCTGGAGTTCGTTGCTCTTTTCTTTCTATGGTAAGCTTCGACTTTATCGACGGCTGATCGTTTGAATATAACGTGTGGCCGACCTTCCGAGTCGTCGCTTGGTACTTGATTTGACGGTTCGATCCAATATTCTCCATGTTCTGTCCTTAATAGGCCCGCCTGTAATGAAAATATTTTTAAGTGTGTGTAATAAAATGAGCGTACAGTTCTAACTCCTAAATGTGATGTCACCGGAAGCTCATAAACCTGGCTATAGCCTACATCCGTCAATAAAGCTCATTTTGAGTATGATTCGCCAATTTCCTCTCACTCCTAAATGGTAGTTCAATCGAATTAGCCGTATGTTCTATAAACTTTAGTTCAAGTAAGGTTAGAAAACATTTATAAATCAATGAAATCGTCAAATTCTTAAGCCGAAGGATAGAAAAGCAACACTGAATGGTTCCATTGAGAGTGCGAACTGAGAAACCGGTTGTTCAAGCAGTGGGTCAACAAATCCGCGTCTTGTTTGCCAGTAACGGGAGATAAATTGATTGATAACGAAGTGCTCGCGGTTTTGCGAGAATACTGGAAACCACGCTCTGATTCCAATGGAAAAACGTCATAAATCTTTAAATATTATATACAGAGTTAAGCCGTTTTTGTACTGATGTATTTCACCTTGAGACTCATCGGAGTCGAAGTGATTGTGAAATGATAAGATTTTCTTCTTGTATTGATATACTGGAGCAACTTATTGGAGGCATAATTTATACAAGAAAGTGTATGATTGTAATACGATAACGTTCTTGCACTTAGCTTTTCTCAATCAAAACTTGTTTCGATAACTCATAGATTGGCAGTATCTATACATAGGAACGATCTATCTATGTCATAATCATATCGCCGAAAAAGGTAATTGTTTAGTCGGATCGTATTTTATCCTTGCACAGCGCAATTCTCTTCTACATTTAAAAACATTTTCCGTCAGCGCAATTCTAATCGTTACCAAAATACAGTTTCCACAAAAAGATCAGTTTACAGTCAAAGTGTTTATTAAACATAAAACTTGCACATCTGTATTATTAAAACTCCTACATGTAAGGTTAAAGACGACGTGCATTTTTATAGTATATATTTCGTAATACGTTATTTGTATACTCTCTAGAATCAATTACAATAATCACCTACCCATAAAGCCGATGAGTTTTAAAACGAAACATATTTGCAAAGCTTAATGACCGGGTGTGGGCTTTAAACCCTGCATACATTAGAATATATATAATCTATATTATGTATATAATTATGTTCTAGCCAGTCCGTATGCCGCCGGCCTTGTGGGTCGGAAGGCCGGGCGCGTACGTCGAACTGTACAATCAATTCGGAAAAGACGTATGTCAACATAAATTTTGTAAGAGTTCCGTCGTTTTAACGGGAAAAGAGAAAATTGTGACGTGAAAAGGCCTTAATAATTCCAGTTTTCATCTCGCTTACATCTTTGGATAATGGCTTTGTGGTCGTGCTCACTCATTACTGTTATTGAAAATTATTTGATTAGGCTTTAATAGTTTATTGGTTAATTCGCGCTATTTACGTTTATGATGAAAATGGGTTTATGTTACTTATCTTAGCCGCTATACTAACTTTAGGTTCTTTCTGGTTGTCAAGTTTTAAAGGAAAACCACATTTTTTATCTTACCCTGAGAAACCTAACACAAAAATAAGAGTATGTATTGTAGGTCAGTAGGTACTATTACTTATATTACTATTACACATCTACTATAAAAAATAAAGACGCACAACGTAGTAACATAGAAAGTGAACGCGCTATACCAAGTACTATTAATTATTCTGTGGCTATACCAACACACACACATCGATATTCTTGAAGTATCCACTCGAGATGTCCAGTCTAAGTGTTTGTCTTAGCCTAAGTGGGGAGATGAAACGGCGGTGTTTCACCGAACAATCTAATGCACTGCATAACAAGATCCATTGAGATACGCCTTGAGCCGTCATACGAAATATGGACGTTTGATGAAAATGAAAGTAATTTTGTGGCGCGAATAGTTTATTTTAATTTGATTTACTTCTGCTATATATTAGCTAATACAGCGCAAAATAAGGGTTAGCTAAAAACAAAACTGGTAAAAGGTAGTAGGAACGGTGTAACAAAAAAAGACAAAGCGTTTTTTTGTGTTATATTTAGGAAATTTCACTTTCGTCTTTTTTATCGGTTTTTAAACTGGAATTTCGTAATGAATGGCTACCCAAATATTATTCTATAATTTTCTGTGCTGGCAAGCTGGTAATTTTTTGTGAACGGAAAACAAATTTGTCATTCATTAAATTTAAAACATCCATGCTCTCCGCCTACGCATTCATTTTATCTTCCGCTTGGTAAAAAAAATCTTGTAGATTGCAACATTTTTTTTATTATTAATCTGCAAGTCCATATGTAGTGTCAGTACCTTGAACGTTTTTAACGATCACAAAAAGGAAACTATTTCGATTCTCGCCTATTAAATATGCAATTAACTTTTGAACGCAAACAACTAAGATTTGCATCTTAATGCGTAAACGCTTACGCCACGGGTTAAGTATATTGCTGTGATCGAGTAAAAGGGCTTAAGCGACGTGATTGTTCGTCCTTTTTAATAAACTGTAAACTGGCAACTGTCGTAAAAGAGAAGCGAAGTCATTTAAAACCCTACGCAGAAGGTAATGGCTGTACAATTAAAGGGCTCTGAGCCGATCCGCTTAATTTAGGTAGGAATAAAAAAACCGGACAAGTACGAGTCGGACTCGCCCACCGAGGGCTCCGTACAAATTTGTAGATATTGATTATACGTCTTTTAAATAAAGTTTAACTGAAGTACTATTTGTAAAAGTCCATGTAATTGTATCGATGCAAAAGCTGTTTATTGAAAGCTTATAAAACGGGTGGTATAGGATTGTGTATAATGTGTTGGTGACATGTAATAAAGTGATCCCCAACTGGGTCCTATTAAATTTAATAGAACATTGGAGGTAATATTATTATCATCTTCAACTTACGCTTCGCTAGTATTATTTAACTTTATATTTTAATTGTGTTTTTTATGTTTGTTTCATGTTATAAATAAATTTACAATGAAAGGGTACATTATGAGGATATCAAATAAAGACTATATTTTTTATGATTTAATTACAATTTAGTTAGTTTGAACGTTTATTTTTTCACAGCTTGAAGGGACTGTAGACCTGAGTATATGGTTTTAATTTCAACTCGATACCTGTACGCGTTCGCCAGATAAATGGTCTTGACAGACAGACGGACAACAAAGGGATCGTATAAGGGTTCTATTTGAGGTACGGAACCATAAAAACAAAAAACTCGCCTTAAGGATCTGTATAATAACGCAATTATTTGTATTTGTATATACTAATATTAGAAACGCGAAAGTTTAGATGTTTGTTACTCAATCACGCAAAAACGGCTCAACGGATTATGATGAAACTTGGTACACAAAGAGTCTAATGCAGGATTAACACATAGAATACTTTATTCCGAAAACATACCTCGTAAGAATCATTTAGGGATCAAAAATAGGGAGTGGAAGTTTACGCGGAAGAAGTCGCGGGCAATAGCTAGTAAAAAATATATTTTATAAGCCAACCCACCAACGAAACAAGTTAATACCTACACTATTTTTCACAGAACTACAAATATGGTTACATACTAATTTATTATTCTGTGATATTCTCATTTCATATGTAGAATCTAAAGTATTATTATATACAACACGTATATCAATTTGTCAAGACAGCCGCCTTGAAATTAATGATCTGAATAATGGCTTTCTTACCAAATCTTTTCACCTTATAGCTTAGTCTCTTGATTGCTAGTGACAAATTGATAGCTTTATAAGTGGTCCGAATCATAATAAGAGTAAGTTTAAGTCATAGTTTAAGTTTTCGACATCATATTATTGACGCGGATTTTTATTGTTATAAATGTGTGATTTTAGTAGTATGATCATTATTTAAATGATTTTTATAATTGTTGTATAATCTAATTTTATTATTATTATTATCATTTTTGACATTTCATAATTTTTTTGACGATCATAATATAAAGTCGTATAAATTGACTTAGGATAATTTATATTGTATTTTTATATTATGAAGTTAATAAATCTAATCTAATCTAATATTACCCAAACGACCATAAGCGTATAGAATGTAGGTACATATTACATTTGATACCTTATCAAAAAGAGACTTTTTTTGAAAACTACACATATGCAGTTATCGCCTTGTAAATAATGTACGGTAAATACGGGGCCCTAGAAATGTGTTTATTCATAAAATTAATCACACGCGCATTTTGAACACTTCTAAGTTAATGATTCGAAGTTGAAACAAGCTATTGAGTGGCAACACTGCATTATTAATTTCATTCACCTGTCTGTCGGTTCATTCATTCGCTCTGTCGAGATTAGCATAACATATTACATTCAAAATGGCGTACTTCGTTGGCAATATAACGTGAGTTATGGCTTTCTCTTCATGACTCAGAGTCCTCGCAATCTGCCATGAACTCTGACCGGGTATCATTAATTAAAAACATTGTATTTAAAAGAATTCATTGTCCTTATCAAAAACAAAATTTGACCAGACTAATTTAGTTATTCGATAATCACAAAGTTGTAATCTAATTAAAACTATAAGACATAATAACAGAACGCAACCTTTCTAACCCTGTAATGATAAAGAATTTGAGATTTTCATAAATACTTTTTACATATTTTGCACAGGTATCTGATAAATAGAAGGTCGATAAGTAAAAAATCAATTTAAAAATTATTCAATGCATACAATTAATTTCAAACAATGAAATCAATCTTAATACTCTATTAAAGTTGGTGCCAACGTTCATTATATAGAGATTCATTAATTTTCAATAATCTCTGACAGGTACGGACACACAATGACATACAAGTCCCAAGTAATTGGCTTGTTAGGCGTCATGCTATGCAATGATCTCGCTTGTTACCTGTATTATAACTCGATAATAACATCTTTTTTGCCGCACGTGATTGTAGTAGGCGATTGCGTTCCACGGAACCGAACATAGATGTACTGTCTAATTAAAGTAATGATTATTGTTGCCAGCAGAACAGAGATGTTATCTTTTATATTACACCTGGATTGCTCATGGGATACAAAATGTGCCGACGCAATTAAACTGATTTGGCAGGAGGCGGATAATTTATAAAGGAACATCGCCCACATATATTAAGTAATTAGTCTTGGCTTTTTCGTGTACAAGCATAGTCGACGTCAAAGATTTGTGCCTATACGTTTTTCCGCTTTATCACAACTGAATAAGGTATAAAAGTATAAACACAATTTAATTTCAACTTCAGTGTCAAAGTTAAATTGAACTACACTTGGCCGGTTTTTTATATGATGGCGAACATGCTTACGGCTTGTTTGATGCTGAGCAGACACCCGAGCCTGTAGACGCGACTCCAGAATAACCACATTCGCGCTGCCGGCATATCTTTGATTTAAGGATTCGTATATTGTTTTGACAATTCGCTCAACACAGCACGTCCTCTGGAGATCTGGCGATCAGGAACGTAACACCACATAGCTACAGAGTAAGTAGTGGATATATTAGCTGCCAGTGTTGTATAACTGTAGATGAACAATATAAAATGCTATTATGTAGATGATTAATCTGCTTTCAATACAAAGACAAACAATTAAACCTGCCATTCAATAACTGCACAAGTAGGCTATTTGCAAATTGCTAGTAATCTAGAGTTTTCATTACAAGCGTAAAATTTTAACGGCAGTTTAACTGCAGAGCTAGTAATGTGTGAATTGGCTGCCGGGTAGAAAGGGTAACGGTGTTGGTGACATGTAATAAAGTGATCCCCAACTAGGTCCTATTGAATTTAATAGAGCATTGGAGGTATTATTATCATCTTCAACTTACGCTTCGCTAGTATTCGCGACAAAGGGTAGCCACTACAAGATAAATTGGAAATATTTTTTTTAGATTTAGGTGCTGTCAGCATCAAAAATAAATACGCATATGAAGAGGTCAAAAGCTCTTCATCCCCTGCAAGATATAAGTACTGTACCGAAAAAGTATGAAACTAGCGACATATTCTATCATCATGATCATCAGCCCACTTTGTCTACTGCTGGACATAGGCCTATCCCATGGCAAGCCCTTGAATTCGGTCTTGAGTTTTTTGCTTCCAACCACTGCCAGCCACTTCGTGTATGTCATCGCTCCATCTAGCTGGAAGGCGTCTTATATACTTATGTTGTCAAGCCGTGCTCTCCACTCAAGAACACGCCTACCCCAACGTTGTCAGTTCTACGACAGATGTGACCGGTCCACTACCACTTTAAAATTTGGTGAACCAATCGCAACGTCAGTGTCCACATCTCGGCTTCGTATGGCATTACTGGCAGGACATTGAAAAGACAATCTATAACTTTAACACATTTAAAAATATTCAAATATTTATGATTTCATACCTACTTAGGAACTTAAAACACGCAATCAACGCCCACTTTTGATTACTTCCACATGTAAATCATTAATTAATTTCGAAATTCGCAACACTATCTCACCCATCGATCAAACGCAAGGCCGCAATATTAAATTACGAATGTGGGCACAAGAGTAGACAAAAAGTATTTTATTGTGTGTCGAATGATAAGTATCAGTTGCAATGATTTTTATTATACTCCTAGTAACGAAATCTACGAAGAATCTATAAGATTAGAATTTTAACGGTAATTTCGCCGACATTTTCCTATTATATCATAAATAAATAAATATTAGAGGACAATCTTACACAAATCGAACTAGCCCCACAGTATGCTCAAGAAGGCTTGTGTTAAGGGTACTAGACGACGATATATTTAATAGATATAAATACTTAAATACATAGAAAACATCCAAGACTCAGAAACAAATATTCATGCTCATCACACAAATATTTGCCCTGACCGGGATTCGAACCCAGGACCGTCAGCTTCACAGGCAGGTGCACTACCCACTAGGCTCAACCGGTCGTCGTATCATAATTTTACTATTTTCACTTATTTCAGTAACTTATCGCGTTTCAATGATAGCACGCCGCTTATTTTCCTATTTTAACCCGGTGAAATCGCATAACATATAATGCACGATATTTCTTATCTGAAAAAAATCTAAGTAGTTATATACTGGAGAGTGAGGGTTCAGTAGATGTAACTTTTGTTAGTTACAATAATAGAGGCAGTTTTTAAGTAATTTTAGAAAGTTAATACAAGCGATAATATTCTTTATAATACAACCACATAGGTTCATAATTGAATCCAAAAGATACTTGAAGATGGTTGCGCCTATATCCGAATTAATTAAGCAAACAATATCAACAATTCGAAATAAGAATTTCACTTTTAACAGCATGTGGTCACCTTTAGTCAATAGAAGAGATTGAAAGTAAGAGTGCCGCCTATTCAAAGTTGAAAGCTTTATTTTTTGTGCCGTTAGAGCGTGATTCATAAATTCTGTAAGTCACATCTTTATAATATCTGTGTTCTTGTGCCAGACGCCAGCGACTTGTGCAAGGTGTTTGTGCAACTAAAAGCACTTAGTAAATGTTACAGACGTTACAGTAGCTTGTTGATTGAGTGTTGGCTTTGTCGCTACTGACAGCACTTCATTAGGTCTGTAGTTTGTCCATATATTAAGTCTGTGCTTACTGATGTTTAGTATGCTCATTAGTAGAAATGAGGCTTTGTTAACGGAGTCTTTAACTAAATAACAGCTCCAATATGTGCTTGGTGCGAACTTGCCCAATATGGTGCGTCCGGTAGTTCATGTAATTCCAATAATACACATTGCTTTTGTTAAATTTCTCTGTCATTCTAATTTTGAAAAATAAGAATGAAATGTTGCGTTGCGTTGAGGATAAAACCTGATTAATCAATGCCAGTTAGATAAAAAGCAGTATAACATTGTGTGATTAGTGATTATCTACACGTATTGGGTTCTGGAAGTATTATATGAATGAGTCGTGCGGGCAATCTTTCATGCAACTAGGTTTGCCCCCTTTGACAGCTCTTTATATTATGGATTTTGATTACTCGTGCGGCAATTCTAAGACAAGTTCCCACTGAAGAACTTTAAGAGCGACAGACTGTATCATATATTTATATGTATCATAATTTAATAGGAAAACCTATAATAGGTTGACACGTTATTGTATAATAGCGTCCATTTGTTAATGACGTCATTGTCCCAGCTGGTAATTCAACAATATTTCGTAGATGTCAAATGTACCTATGTTGCGGCAAAGGTATACAATGCCATCCCAAGCGAAATTAAAGTACAACAGTCTGCAAAATTCATTGTTTAAAAAAAATTACACACTTAACTATGAAATTGTACTGAATTTTTAAAGGATTGCAATACGCATGTGACACCCCAGGAGTTGCAAGCGTCCATAGACTACGGTGACCGCTTACCATCAGGCGGGCCTTACGCTTGTGTGCCACCGACGTGGTATAAAAAAAAATGTCCTTATAGTTTAAATGAGTATTATAAAATTATGGTTAAAGCCTCTAAAATTTTTAATTTCGAATTGACTGCTATTATTGCACAAACAGCTGTATAAATAGATATATAATAATTAGGTTAGTTTTCAATTCATAAGCATGTTGCTACACCCTACTATGGTCCATGTCTGTACTGTCTAACTTATAAAAATACCTTGTAAATACCATGGTTGCATCGAATAAATTAAAGTTAATAATAAGGATCAGTGTTACCATTGGGCATACTTCACATACACTCAACGTTAATCAATGCGCTGCACGCATTGCTATTTTTGAAAATCCATACCTTTTAGATAACAAAATGTTCTAATGAAGCTAGGTGATATAATAGAAAGTGTGATGAATTGCTGATGAATTTACAAGCGAGGCCATTTTGTACTAAGCTTGCTTCGGATATCGGATATATAGCCTTCGAAGACTAAGTACCAGCACACAATGAGAGTAATAATACTAAAAGCAACAAAATCATAACCGCAGGCCAAAATTCTGCCAAAGCTAACAGATAAATAAGAAGGATGGACCTAATGTCTCATCCGCAGATTTTTATAGTTAGTGAGTTATGTTAAGCCCCGCAAGGCCATGTCGTGATTTATTTGAACTCTTCGTTTAAAAATAACTCACAATAAAAATGAATCTTCGTAGACTAAACACTGTCGATGCTTTTGGTTGCGGTTTTCACGGTTTATTTGCTTATGATGATTTATAGTTTTCGACTGTTTAATTGGCGGTATTTTCTGATGATCAAAAGTGGACGATGGTAGACACGGTGAAAACTCACCCACAGATAAGTCTAATAACCCTATTTCTGAGCACAATTGTTGTGTTTTGTTATTGTATTCTTGAATACATCATTAGAGAAACATATTTTCATACCCTAGAGCTTTAATCATATTACACGCGAAGTAAAATGACATCTTATCTAAGTCATTGTACAAGTTTAAGAATACAATATACTTATAAATTTTATTATATAAGTATTTTTAACAACTACATATATTGCGTAAAAACAAAAACTACAGTGAACATTGAAGAATATATATTATTATTTTGACGTGGTGTGCTTTTAATATTTTAAGTTCTTTCCCCGAATCGTAAAAGTGTTGGTTAGACGGTGGTGACCACAAAACATCAAAGTTTCAGTGTGGGTTGGGCATGAAATTTAACAGATCGCCCACTGTACCGCATGTTCAGGTAGCGGGCGACTCCGCACTTAGTGGTTTCGATGTGGTTACAGACATTTTAAAGAAGCAGGAAAAGTTTGCAGGGGTCTCGTGCGAAACGACCACACAAGTAGAAAGGAAAAAACGATTTTATAGACCACTGGCTGATTAACATCCGACTTCTAGCACAGTCAGGTTATAACAAAAATCAGTAACTCGAGTCAATGTCTTCAATCAGGTGCGTTTACTGACGATATACTCGTATATCTATAGCTTTTGTTTTTTGAATTGCTATTTTGTGAATTAAATTTTTTTTTGCGAAATATAATCTTGATATTCCACTAAACTCTTTTTAAATACCAATAGTGCTTTATCATGTAAACTGACATAGCATAACCAGTTATAGGTGTACAGACAAATAATGGAGTACTTACGAGTCCATCGCAGGCCGAATGGAATTCTACTTTAAAGTTCACCATTATTCCGTTTAGGGATTTGATTAGGAGGTAGAAGCTACGTCTGACAACCAAAGTGTAGAAGAAACAACGGTATGGACGGGAGATAAAGGTTACATAGACAAGTAACTTACCAGTCAGAGGTAGGACGGTGATCTGTGATTTTGGTTGCCTCTTAACAAAGCCGGTGTAACACTTGGCCGTTCTGTTGGGTCTATTTTAATAAAGCTATAGAGATTCTAGGTTCACTATAACTAAGAGATTCAGCGTCGTATCTATAGATATATAACTTACGAGTCCATCGCAGGCTGAGAGGGCGATCTGTGATTTAGGCTGCCCTCTGACAGAGCCTGTGTAATGGCACCCGGTGGCCGCTCCGTTGGGCCTGTGTCGCGTCCGCTCGCCGTCGCCATGCCGCTCCACCACCAGCCCCGGTAAGATGAAGCTCACCGACGGCCTGCCGACAATCATATTATTAGTAGAACCACACTTCAAACTGTATTTAAGTTTTTTTTGACGAATGGATCAGAACAATAATAGAAGGAAAGATAGAGGGAAAAAGGAAAAGGGGAAGACCTAGAATGACGTACATGGAGCAAGTAAAACATAAAATAAATGCTACGTCATACAAAGAAGTGAAGGACAAAGCTGAATGTAGAATAAGCTGGCAATTACTCCACCGACAAGAGCCAAGCTCTTAAATATTATGATGATGGTAATTATTTCGAACCATGAGATCTTCGAGAAGACAGTATGGTTGCTAATTTTTGTTGCGCCGTTTAGCGCCCTCCTTACGGACGTAGAGCAAGTTCGACCCCCTTTGTCAAGTGAGTGGGCAACTTGACTGTCAAAAGTTATATATCGTCATCATCGAATCAGCCGGGATCAACGGCTTAACGTGCGTTCCAAAGCATATATATAGGGTTGACACGTTGGGAACTAATTTTAACTATGGTCTTTTGTCACTTATCTTTCTTGGCTAGAATAATATACGAATGTACATTATGATATTCATAAACATCATTCATAAACATCAAAATTGTATGATTGGATAAATTTCTTTTCTCGACTGGTTGAATTAACACTGTTATACTTATTCCGAAAATCTGCACACGGAGCCAACCAAACACAAGTTTCAGCAACGGCTACTACTACTGTATTCAACTTAAATACAGTGTTACTACTATTTTTATAAAAATATATCAAATTCAGCCTTTCCGTGCAGAGCAATTATATCATAGAATTGAGACTCAAGACTCAAAAAGGGGATTTCAAATGATGCATTCAGCCCATAGCGAATAGAAGGATTTGTGAATTTGAAGGATCCCTTCCACTAAATGACGAATACTATAAAGACATATGAAGTTCGGTTAATTAATGTGCCACAAAGCAATTTCTCCACTCGGAAATCCGAGCTATGCTTAGCATGCTCTTTGCCGACCAAAAATCCAATCTTTAAATGATTCGCATTTTCTGCGTTAAAAATTTACCAAGAATTTTCAGTCCTAGATTTACGCTACGAGTCTTGAATTCTTGCGCGAGCCACACAATTAAATTATTTTTACTACAAAAAAGAATAACAACGCTGATCGTGTAGTGAAGATAAGTCTTTTTGGGTTAAATGGTGAGGATAGGACGTTCTCCACAAATAAAATGAAAGAATCCGCTGGGTCAACAACAATCTTAAGATTAAAATCGTCTGTAAGCCATGTAATAATTGATAGTGACCGGCCTCCACTCGAGCTTATTTAAACATTTAATTTAAAATGCCAAATAACAATAAAATAATCCTAAAGATTTGGCTGAGCGGGTCTTATCGTTGAATGCTGTAACATAAAGCAATAAAACACAGAAACATTCGAAGAAATTTGTATTTTAAGCTTAACATCAACCTTTTAATACTGGTGGTAATAAAATTAAAAGGTTTGATTCAGTTTTATATGCTTTTAGTTTTTAGATGTTATTAAATATTAATATTATATTAGTTATTCGAGCAGTGATATATCACTCAAATCAATTAATATCATCATTATTACATGAAACACTTAAGTCCCATTGCATGGCTCAGGTCCGTCTCTATATGAAGCGTTTATAATTGATTATGTGGATGAGAAAATCTTTTTAATATTTGGGCGTATAATCCCTGGTGACAATAATCAAGACACATACAATCAAGATACATTGAGTAGACATTCTTTAATTTTCATACAAAGTCGTATGTAATTTCTAAATATCGTACCCAATGTACTACGCCCTTCACGAGCCAGCCATAAGCTATATTCATTCCAAATTACAAACCGCCTATTCCAATAGCGAGGCCATGAAACTCAATCACACAAACAACCGAGTTTGTGGTCGATATTTTCCTTCTCTCGCAGCAATACGTTATAACCACAGCATCCAGACCAAAGGCTACAATGTTATACTAATTTCCAGACTTCCTAACATTTCTTTTCAAAATCAAAGCTTATTCCATCAGTGCTTAGTGATATATCAGGTCTTTGTCAGTGAACTTTTTTTGGACTCGATACTGTCTTAATGATACGGGAAAAGACATATCAATCACACATAAGTCGAATATGCCCAGCTCAAATTGGCTAGTCCTTTGCATGCAGAAAAATTCCAATGCAAGCTTGCCCTCATATTACGAAAATGTACGAGATTTATAGTGATATTATAATATGATGAGTGTGATATCGATGAACTGGGGTATTCACATGTAGCTCCGAATTTCTTCCCTTAAGGTATATCTAAGTATCTACGCCTTTCCGTCTCTTCGTGTTTCTTTTTCTCAAGGTATGGTTTTCGGAAAATGTTTTACATGCTGTTGTATTCTTTTTGAACGATGGTGTTTTTCAACATATCGAGCAAATTTTTAAACCTAACAATTTGGCAGTACAACCTCAGTTAACGAGGAAAAATTGTCGAACGTTGAGTAATGTGTTACGATAGCAATAAATTGTTCGTTTTAGCGCATATCGGCCAAGGGATCTGTCCACTATGGCGAGGACCATAAAAAGTAGATGTCGCACACGGTCAAGATTTATCGAGCAACGGCCTTAGATACGGAATGTACCTAACGAGTTTAAAAGCCTTCGGGAAATGGTGAGGATATATTAAGAATTGTCTTCGAATCGGTACATAGTCTGAGTAATGGTCAGAAATATTCTGGTTAACAAGGAGATTCAAGGTCCTTAAATGAGCATTTATTTAGACATGCAATCATGTTTGTAATGATCATGATGTTTTATGAGTGTTTATGAGAAGAAAGTTGTTTTTTAATTAACTCTGAACTACCTGTCCATTGGACATTCGACCGCAGTTTTAACAAGTACTTAATACAAAAATGCGCTTATCGCTTGCCCTTTTCCCATTTATTTGGGGTCGGCGCAGCATGTCTTTTTCTTCCATACATCTCTGTCATTCGTCATCTCTTCATTCACATCCTTCTTATTCATGAAACACGTAAGTCTCTCACACAATCCATCCACCTTTTTTTTGGCCTATCTCGTTTCTTGCATCCATCCACATTCATATCTAATACTCTTCTTGTTACATGGCTTTCATCCCTCCTCATGACATGCCCGTACCACGCAAGGCGATTGACTCTTAGTTTTACGGCGATGGGTGCTAATTTCATACTTCCCCTTATATACTCATTTCTTATCCGGTCCATTCTCGTCACTCCGCTGGGCTGGGACGTTCCTCGGCCAACGTATAGGCATTGCGGTTCAACGAGGTAGCGCAGCCTCGCAGCCAGCCTTCTGGGAACCATTCCCCGCAGCGGCGGTTTGAGAGACATAGGTTACGTTTGTAATAGTTTTCCTGGTTTTTAACATTTATTTTTAAGCTATATTTTAAGATTAACTGTACTTTTCCTATATGTTTTAATATGTTGAATAGAGATATACCTTCTATTATTTGGTGTTCCATATTTTGATACTTAATATTTTTCGACGGTACCTGTTGATAGTTCTACTCGTACGACCATTCTTATCACACAAAATCATCAAGACGTTACACAAAAAGCACATAAAGAAGCACTTCGAAAAAACAAACAGACAAGAACTGACCATCAACATTTCATCCATACATAGACATTAATAATTCTCATCACATCAATTTGACCTCATCTGACTTACCATAGGAATGACATTATCGATTAACATCGATTAAACAAAGCATTATCGGTATCTTAATGGCTACCAGAAGCCAAGTACGCTACTGCTATGCTATTCACAACGTATCTCACTTCATCAATAAAACTTGTATAACTTGATTCAAGATTTGTAACAACTGTGCTTGATCGATGGTGTGATTTATTCTGGTTCAATGGGGCGAGTTATCGGTAAGCTGTGTTAATACCACTTGTACTTAAACGCGTTAAAAGCTATAAGCATTAATCGATAAGATCAGATTGATCTGTGATCAGTTAGCAGCGTTTATCCATACCTATGATCAACATTTTCTTATTTGCTTTTTTTAAGGCAAACGAACCGACAGGGTTGTCGATCGGACAAACACATCGACTGAACATACAGATAAGGCTCATTACGGCAATTAGTAAAGGTAAACACGGCCCAAATACGTGTTCGACGCGTGTTGACACAGATGGTGCATCTGTACGTACGTACTGTAAGTACACAAACGCATTCAGCCTCCCTGTCTGGCGCCATGCTTTACGCAAACTTTACCCTTTATCAAGACTATTGAAATGAAATGAAATTATTTATTCTTCAATTTAGGCATATTACATACACCTATGAATGTCAAAAAATTACCACCGGTTCATAAAATAAACCTCTGCCTCGAGAAGATATTATTAGGCTAATACATGTTTCTGTGGTTTTCGTGAAGCCGTGTGTGTGTTTTTTCTCATATAGCTCTATAAATCGACATAATCTCGGCTTCGATTTGAAAGAGAAATATATGTTTCATGGTTTAGATTTTACATTGGTGACCATCTTTTATAAATCCACGAAGGTACCAACAATGATGAAAATTGTTACAGCGAGTCCCTAGGATAAATAATCATCTACGCCATGAAACCAATTGGTGCAATTACATACGTACAAGCTTACTGGAACTGTAATAACCTAGCATTTGAATGGAAATGCGTAGGTTGTTTAGTTCCTAATAGGTGCAAATAATCACAGACACAGGTAACACTTAGTGTGTAGGCCTTAACTATCTACGGACGCGAGTGACACAATTTAGCGACTATTTTCAGTCCTTTCGTTCAAGGAGTAATGTCAAGCCAAAAAGGTAATCTGAATAATTTAAAACGACCCTCATACGTCTTTCTGGTATCAAGCAATCACGTCTAATCAGGGTGGGCGCTACTTTTATCACCAGTAATATCCTTATACGTTTAGGCGACATCGAGGCGAGACCTTTTACACGAGCATAACCACTATTAACTTAATCGTTTTCCATTAACATAAATGTCAACACGAATAAGTCGTGTAATAGGCACTACGTGGTATAATATGTTACCTACAGCAATACCTATCGGAAAATCATCATAGGTTTTATGTAAGGTATTTTATAAAGTGGTTCTTACGTTGTTAACGCATAGCATGAGTTAAGTATAGTATGTACCGTAGTTTGCTATGGTACATATACCTTGCGTAAATCAAACAAAATATAACATACCAGCAAATTTTAACGCTGTCAGTCGGTGCGTAAATTTTTGATCATAAAATTTATTATACTAATAAATAAATATGGAATCGATGTGGTGTGCCACTGTGATGCAATCATATCATACCGATGAGAAGGAAGTGGTTCGATTCCAATCGGTGCAAGTAAACAGCAAAATCCAACCATTTGTGGAAAAGTTGTTTTAATTTTTCCACAAATTACTTCAATTCAACAGCTAATGTAATACAACCGCGTACCGTTTTCTTCGCTTTTTTTCTGAAGCATTGTATCGAAGTACAGCCAGTTCAACGTATCATATTACCATGGTCTTGTACTGTAAAGTTGCGCTCGTAATACCCCTATTCCTGGAGTTTTTCCACCTTAAGCAAAAAGGCTTATTTTTAAGAAAACATCCTGTTACTTACGACCTTTTAACTGACACTGAAACAGCCACACATGTTAACATGTATACCTACATATCCAAGCTTATGCCTATGGGATAAAATTCAAATTCGTATATATGTTTTCGGTTAACTGAACGAGGCTCGAGGGCGCAATAATTTTGGCGTCATGCAGTCTTTTGTTCTTTTATTGCAAATCCTTTACGAGGTCCTTGCACTTGTAAGGTTTGCAATAAATACAATTCGACAAGCGGTTAACGATGGTGCAACTGGGGATTTGAACTTTGCAATGCTGGAGGAGCTAACAACATCCACCATCTAGTAATCTGTACCTTATACTTCTCTTAAAACAACACTAGGGGGATAACACCTATGTACCATGTCACTTAAAGATCATGTTATTCATGTTTAAACTGTCATACTAAATTCCCAACAGGTAATCCATAGTAAAACAACATACCTATTATTAAAAAAAAAGACATTAAAAAAGGTCTCCAAGATCGGAGCCTTGTGCAAGGGTTCCCATAAGGCTGGCAGCGTTCCACCTTTGGATGGCTATGCTGATTCGCTGGCCAAGGAACGAGCCAGCCCTACGGTCCCCTAACACCTCACCCAGCCTTCGGAACTGTTGCCAAAAAATTCGGTGGGCACTGGCGTCCCACTGACCAGGTGACTCCACGGCAAATGCCGCAAATACATCTCGGTCTGCGAGTCTGGTGTACTTGCGGCATTTCGCTGTAAAAAGGCACAAAGTACCAAAGTGTCCAACTGTGCAGCTATTTATGAATTCGAGCCCCAGACCAACACCTATTATAAATTGTGCCAGGTATAAATAGCGAAATAGCTAACCCAACATGTATTTAAGTAACTGTAAAATATGCCGAACAGGAATAAATTTAAATTTGTTGCCGAGTCGTCTCACTGGCAAAGTGACTGTGCAACTAATGATAGCCGCCTAATGAAATAAAATGAAATAATTTATTATGCACGATTTTAGGTACAGTAGGATCACAAACAGGTACAATTAGAAGTATCACTAAAATCTACCTTACAGGCATACAAATTTCTAAAATCTAATAATAAATTGCTTGTGTAAATTTGGAGGCGAATCCGACTTATGGAAATAATGTTAGTCATTAGTGTTAACACATTGTAGCCACCAGTCAGTACATAGTGGTTAGTAGATAGGTAGGAATTTTTAGGCAAGTAGGAGGCATTAGCAGGTAGGCAGCCAATCTTATCCTTATCAACCTGCAGCCCTGCATTGGGCATAAAGTGCGTAAACACGATGCAAAATGCATTAGGGCTGCGCGGATTTTAGATTTCACATTTTCGTCTATACGTATGTATACATACATACGTATAGACGTACATATGTATGAAAAATCTATACATACATTGTACCCCTGTAGAGCGAACCGTGGATCCTGTATCGTTGATCCGACAGTCTAGCCATGGTATTACTTATTCTGTGCTATCGCCGAAATTATGACTTTAAATTAGTTCAACGTGGCTTTTATTAATATAGATCTTAGTATTTTTTTCTAATTTTATTTTTACTGCTAATTTTATATTTTGAAATGCATGCGCAGTGGAAAACACACTCACGAGCAAAAATAACGGGTACACTTTGTATTAAATTTCCATAGAAAGTGTACACGTTATTTTTACTCGTGGAGTATAGTTTCAACTTGACAACCCATATTTAACATTTATTTATTTACTTGCTGAAATATCACTCTTGGTGGCAACATGCGTTCACGAAAATACCAATAAATATGTCTAAATTACAAAAAAAAAACCATTTCATTTAGTTTTACGTGATTTCAATAAGTTGCTTGAACTTTTTGACGACACGAAAGTGTATCTCAACGAATTTAACACAAATTCATCGGTAATTGACCAGAAATAATGGAGGGCTGCGGAACAAAATATTCAAAAATTGTTCTCCGTTTAAAAGTCAATAACAATAAATTGTTTTGAGTGGTGTACTTTTTAGACATATATTATTATTTACTGCCAAATAACGACCGACAGCTCATCACTTATATTAAATAGCTGTTTCATAATAAAAGGGTTTCGTTTTGTGGATTAACATACGAACAAACAAAATTCCACATTTCATCACACGCTTGCTCTACTTACGGAAAGGATTTCGAAGTGCTTGGTATACATATTAGTTTATAGAAGTAAGTAATAAAATAATAAATTTATGAGTAAGTGCTGTACTAAAATTACTATCCGTTTTACGACCATCGCCTATGTATTACTTTAATTCCTTTGCAGTTTAGTATCCCAATATAATCCTTGAGCTTTATATAAAGATTAGTTTGAGGCCTACACAGTACACATGAAATCGAATATAAATACAATATACTCATATAATAGGATTTATCCTGATTTATAGCTGGCTATAATAAAATTTGGTGTCGTTTTTTCACACCAGTGATAAAAATTAAAACTGTTAGGTAAATACTGTATAGCTACCTAAAACTTAAGACTAAGATATAAAGTATTTTACAAAACTCTAATTTAAACATGATGCCTACCAATAGTACGAAAAAAGTTTTTTGATAACTTAATATTTATTCAGTAAAAGTGCTCAACATGGTTCCTTATTTTGCGATTATAGTTATAAGGCGGTTATTTTTAAGATAAGTAGGTTAGGTGGTAGACAATTTTCTTGGCTGACTATACAGGTAGTACACAAATTTATTCCTTGTCAAATCTTTAAGTCATTGACATAAGATTGAATTACACCTGGGCTTTGGAAAAAGTTTTTTCACCACAATAATTAAAATTTTCGCGCCGTGCATTTACGTGCCTATCCGTATTCAATTTCCTCAATTCGTGTTTCATACAAATCGAATGTACGAAACATACCCTGTCTATAATATTCCCACGGTCGTAAAGCAAAGCGAAACAGTATAATCGAACGCACATCCAACTCTAGAAAGTACTGAATTAAACAGCTATCAACTCCCATGACGTTTTCGGTATACCATATTAGGATACGATCCCGGTACGGCGTTGCGCAATATTTGCAATATTCATCGTTCATTGTATTACAATAAATTGCCCGATAAATATGTATGAACTGAGAGTACGCTTTCAAACTTGAGTTTTTGCTCACCCATTTAAGATGCACATATGCGTATAAAGTCTCATTTCGTTGCATTGTAGATGTAGTCGTATGACATAATCGGACTTGACTGGCAATGCCCAATAAGGTACAATAGTGTACTTAGTAATCGGAATCTGAAAAATAAAAAGGGAACCTGAATAGCTGAGTAGCCATCAAAATTTTCAGGAATAGGTACTATCGGTTATTTTTATCATTTAGGTATTCTTGGCGTTTTCTACGATTGTATCTTATATCTTATTATCCTGGTTCGGGATCCGTGGGTTAATCTGATCATTGATAATAGGTATCTCGTCAACCTACAATTGCTAGAAGTGGCACTGAATATTCTTATAGGATCTGCCCTACTTACCCTTATTCCTAGTTCAAGTCTAGAAGTATCTCTTCAGAAATCTCAATTTTAATTCTCAATGAACTTTTTCCCTAAAAGTAAAAGGTATTATTAACCCGTTGCATTAAACTTTCTTGCCAAACCGTTACCACCGCAAAAACTGCACTGACAGCTTCCGAGTACACCGAGTGATAGCCGCTTCCGAGAAGTAAAGCACGACGAAATCGCACTTCCTCGGCTCACTTTGATCACTGCGCAAACACCGATGTCCGTGATTGTCCCATAAATCTCCTGTTCGTTATGCAACCTTATCGCGAGACATGCAATTAGTTGGTAGACAAGACTACTGGCTATATATAAGTTTAAATTAGAAATATGAAGATGTATTTGTCAGCTGGTGCCTTTTTACGGTGGACCTTTTGGTGGTGGCCTTTGGATTGGTTGAATTTTACTTTCTAATATTGTCTATCGTATGTGCATATACGCATGTCTGGAAGAGACAACAGTTTTTAGCATGTCTATAAATGACTCTTATAGTAACACTTATAAGTTCAAATAGATGATGGACACTTTTGTCTAGGCTGCATACAGCAAAGGGTCAATTCGATAATGTGAATGATAGGTACCATCTACGAGTTGAAAGTAAGAACATCTATGGGCTTTACTTTCGTTGGGAATTGTTTAGCAATAAACTCTTTGTATTAAATGTTATTGTCGCAATATACACCTAGGTATACATTTTGGAAAGGTTTTATTTTAATAAAGCACCTAGTAATTTAACTAACGCTTCAGAGTTTTAGGATAAGGACTTATGCGTGAATAAGTAAATTCAATTCAATTCAGTCAACCTTGCATCTGTCCAGGCTCAGTGAAAGTCCACGTGCCTTTGATTGCCAAACCATTAATCGTAGATAAAAGCGAAATTGATAGATAGCGGACCGATTGTTCCGCGATAACACTAACAATGAATCGGCTAATCTGGAACATTTATCGGATTCCTAATGCTTGTCCTAAGTGCTATATACCTCACGCGATCTCGAGATTATTAAATAACAAAAGTTATCTGTTAATCTTGCGAGGCGACGTTGCGTGCGCGGGCTAAGAGTATTGCAAATTATAATCACAATAGTAAGATAAATGACATAATGTAGATTAAAGCTTGAGGTAGTCGACCTTGTTAAATTTCCCTTGGGAGTAGGCAGGTATGTTTAACCATCATCCTCCTAATTTTATTTATACTTTTAAATTGACTTTGGCTTTATAGGCCGGGCCAAATCAAGCGATAGGAGTTCTCCTAGCATTTTCCCGGTCGTGCCCTAAAGGAGCCTAGGTTTTTTACACCTAGTAATTATGTTATATGTTTAGCGTTTGGATTAAGTGAATACCAAAAGCCAGTTAGGCGGTCGCCAGATTTCGCTCGCTATGGCTCTGTTTGTACTTTGTATAAGCATGACCGTAAGTCTTTAGCCAAATTTCCAACTGTAGAAAATAATATAAATCAGCCAGTTACAGTCCTTGTCCCCTAGATTGCTGGGAAATATTTTCTTAAGGCGAGTCAGGGTTACTGCAACTACTAATCTAGGACAAAACTAGAACTCCTTGTTTAGGCGTTTCTAATAAGTACATTTTCCTTTTGCCATCTGTCTGATCGCTCAGGTTGTTACAACGCAAAAACTGTTGAGCCGGTAGACCGACAACGTTTTCTCTTAGTTTGTATAGTTATGTCTGCTGCTGACTGACAGTAGAAGTAGAGATAGAGAGAAACAACTACTATTGTTAGATTTCGCCGAGCGCTTAGCTACATTACTAAAACTGAATCCGCCTTTTCATTACTAGCAAACTGAATGGACGCGTAAATAAATCATCGGAGCAATAAAACATACCTCAAACCACTTTAGTAGGTATCTATATTCCGCAGTGTTTTTTAACTCAAGCAAAATGCAGTCACTTTTCGGTGAAAAAAGCATAGCGAAGAAACCTGCCTAATCTCAAACGAGGTCTTGTTTTTCCTCAACTTTGGAAGGTCAGATGACAGTCGTTTGTGAAACTAGTGCCTACGCTAGTTGCCATAAATATGGGAACGAACACCGGGACAATTAAAAAAAAGTAGTGTAGGTAGAGAACATAAAGAAAAAATCGTAGGACATTAGCGCTTGCCTCGTCCCTAAAGTCAAAGCAGACGTGGGGGCGGGGCAGGTCTTTGCCGTCGGACGGCATACTTTATGCGCTGCGCACCGCGCAGGCACTGTCTAAGCGATAGACTTATAAGGGTCCGTACTACGCACATGCATGCTTATTTACTATTTACCTGCCTACCTCTTAGCTGCCCCCTACTAATTATACTTGTCAAACCGGGTCAATTTGCTTAATGACCGGGACACTGCGACACCACGCTTCAAACCGGGACATGTCCCGGCGTACCGGGCCGTATGGCAACCCTCTTTGCCAAATCTTGAAATTAGGTGTCAAAGCGGACCCCGATTTCAATTAGAATAAAATTGGAATAAAGCCAGAAGGATGTAATGAGTTATCATGTCTCAATAGCGGCATAATTTACAGGGCATTTCCCGGTAATGTACAGGGAATAATATCTATTAGTATATTAATTATTATAAGCCTATTATAAACAAAACAAACGAACGCGAAAATAAATGAATGACAAGAAATATGACAAAAAATAATGACCACCAAAGGCCAACAGAGGCGCTGCTCGCGGTGCCATACAAATTGAGACTAAACGCAAACGCGTTCGTTTGTGTTTTGTTTCGAAAAAACTTATGCTAAAGGTACAGGACAGGACGTAAATTATTCACACTATTTAGGACAAGAATGTTGTTACAACGCCCGATTAGGAAATCATTATATCTAGCCAAAGATAAACAAGTTTTAGACTATTCTAAAATGGAACTAACTATGCGATTATTGATAATTAAAAACTTGTTCTAAAGACAATGTGAAACTGTTAGTTACGGAAGTTTAATGAGGGCTAGTTTTAGAAAGATCCATTAGAACTTTAGCCGGTATGAAATTTCAAAAAATTTAAATTTAGGTAATTAAAACTTTTTTCAGAACAGCGACAAATGGACTGCCGTCTCATTTTCAACTCCCGACGGGTAACGCAAAAGAGAGTTGTTATAAGTTAAACATGTGTATTCTGTATATGTGTGTGTTTGTCTGTGGCAGCTCCCTAATTTTTTTTTTTATTATTGTGTTACCTGCTGGGAAATCACCTAATGGTTCTGTCGGAAGATCAGCGCTGGCAATCGCGTCAGCACCACGCTGAGATGGAACTATTTCGTGCAATACCATGTTTTACTGTTTTTAATTGTTTTTCTGTCTATTATGTTGTATTGTCACGACTAAATAATTGAATCTTGATTGAATCTAATGGATGAACAAAAAAAAATTGGGTGAATCTCGGAGGGCAAATTTACGAGTGTCTGGGATACTCCAAGTTCTAGTAACGTAGTACCTAGTAGTATAGACCTATATATCCCGTCTAGACTGCATAGAAGCATCTAGAGTGCTAAATGACTCGCAAATGTTTAAGTTTAGGATCATGATTGAAGAAATCTGCACTGAGTTAGTTCCCTCACTGAAAATGGACCGAAATAGCTTTGCAAATTTATTGCGCCCAGTATCTAAGTGCGATGGAATAGGCGGCCAGCTTGTATGAAATTAATACCGCGTTGTAGCAGAAACGTACTATTAGAGTAGCCATTGTCAATTTTAATTTAGATAAAGTACGAGACAATCCCTTTAAATAATTTGGGCTTACATCCAAATAACAATTAATTTCAATCCCTTTCGATTATCGGTGCGGTCAAGTAAATATCATATGTCTTAAGCCACACACACTTTGATACAATATGGGCTTCCATTTTCCAACTAACAATTAATTTTAATCCATTTTGATTATCAATGCGTTCAAGTAAATATCTATGTAATAAGTCACACATCCTTTGATAAATAAAGAAATTAATATATATTTGGGGACTATGCTCGGGCTGGTTTTGACGACGACATATATACTTAAAAACACACATATATACTTAAACAAACACATGTAACGCTCCGAATGACCAACTTGTTCTAAATTAATAAGTGGTGAACGGTGTTGGTCACACATATTGTAAACATTAATTTAAGAAAATCTACTTACGACTTTTTGTAGTGACTGTTTGTTTACCTAAATAAATAAAAAAAAAGATATGCATACTTAAATTCACAATAAATATCGACACGGGATTTAGTTTTTTTATTTATATTTATTTATTACACGTAAAGTTTACATAAATATTTTTCTTTTCTCATCTACCAAACTGTATAACAGTAATTTAGCATCTTAGCATAATTGAAGAGCATTCACATATCTTTTAAAATGCGTCAAAATTCCGTATCGGATTTGGACGCAGAGTTGATTGATATCAAGACAGTATACGTTTCACCAATTGCTGTGTACAGACGAAGGCACCAAGTATGTATATATTTTTTCACCTTATTCCATTGAAATAAGATCTAAAAATATATACTTATTTATGCCCTCGACTCACACCATTTTTATAGAATTATGTTCATGCTTATGTTTTATGATTTAACTGAAATAATCTTAGCTTGATATTGCTTTCGTGAGTATAATGATTAGAAATGTTAAATTTACGGACTAATTTGCATTCAGTGCTACATGTGGCAGGAGTAATGACAATTAATAGCGATCGCTTTCGCGAAATTCATTCTGACTTTGTAATTTATTAACTATCGAATTATTAGTATACCAGCATTACAAGCAGAATGCCAGCTTTGGTTAACCAACTATGAAATATAACATTTTAAAACATATAAACCTCTAAACAGGTTTTTTGTAACGCGTCTTACCCTTAGAACCACTGTACTGTTTTTTTAAATATGAATAAATAAAAAAAAAAACTCTCGCGCTTTATAAACATACTTAAAGATTTGTTTAAACGGGTCTAATGCGATATTTATGTATTTCCCTTTGTTACCGACGTTTCGACACGGGTTGCACCGGTCTTGCTGGATGGGCGGTTTAACCGCGACCAAGACCGGTGCAACCCGTGTCGAAACGTCGGTAACAAAGGTAAATACATAAATATCGCATTAGACCCGTTTAAACAAATCTTCAACTATGATATAGAAATGAAAGTCGCTACAGTGATCGCAATTGTTAGGCTCATATTTATATTCCATTCTCAATAATCGTGCCAGTGAGAAACCGCCCTCATAAAATAATCGAGAAATAGATTTCACATCGAAATTTCAACACTAGGTTAATAGTATTTTGTCTCTGTTTATAAATGTGATAATCCATATCGAAAGGGACCTTATGGCGGCAGGCGCTTACGTTACACCTATTCACTATTATATTGGAACAGCGGCAATAAAGGCGTAAGTGCCGGCCACCATAAGGTCCCTTTCGATGTGGATTATCACAAATAAAGCCGTGAACTGAATAGACATGGAATTGGCGCCAATAGCAGCAATCATGTAAATCCCGGGTTCAAAAAATGTCATAATAAAGATCATCTTATTTCGAAACTCATTTAAAAACGTATGAAAAACTCTAAACAAGATTTTTAAAATGTATAAAATTTCGTTTTTTGTATATTTTTCTAATCTAAACTTATCTAAAGCGCGCCGGTAGCTACAACAACGCGAACAAAATAATTTATATAGATATACAAACAGATAAACTGAATAGGAAAACGGAATTAATTTGTACCTTATTATGTTAATTCATCTGTAAAATGTGTCTAATTATCAAATTCACGTGTCTAAATGAATCACCTACAAACGTCTTGACACGAATTTGAATGAATAAAACGTCACACCATAATTACACGCTTGGACAGTTCCATACATAAATATAATTAATTATGATTGATTATTTGCTATTTGGCAGGGCTATCGGTGTAGGCGTGTTATAAAAACATAGGAAGGCTTTATTGCACCGAATTAACAGATAAAAGTTAATCGCGTATGACATACAATTATCGTTATAGCGGTTATGGTTTTCAAGGTCAATAAAAGTCGTGTTTACGAACTAATTTCAGACAGATTTTTTCTGCTTACTTATTATGATAGTCCGGGAATTAATCTGCGCCGGACTTTGTTTCATCAAAATAAGGGATAGTTTTCTCCATTCCAAGTTTGGAGTAGTACATTAGTTAAATATATGTGATAATCCACATCGAAAGGGACCTTATGGCAGCAGGCGCTTACGTTACACCTATTCACTATTGTTTTGGAACAGCGGCAATAAAGGCATAAGTGCCGGCCGCCATAAGGTCCCTTTCGATGTGGATTATCACATATACTCACGAGCAAATATAACGCGTACACTTTCTATGGAAATACAAGACAAAGTGTACCCGTTATTTTTGCTCATGAGTGTAGTTTAATAGTGATAATGTACTCGTAAAACAGACAGAGATAGTTCCGTGATCATACAGGGTGTAACAAAACTAGTGAGGATCCGTTTAAAAGCGTATTCGGTATCGTGTTCTGATTAGGAAAAGTAGAAGAAAAAAATTTTGATGATGATGATAAATTGTTAAATAATGTATTTAATTTACTTGAAAATCTAGAGTGGAGTGAAAGATGATAATCTAATGCAGCGGTCGGCGCGAGCCTCTGATTGAAAACCGACAGTGTGTTTTTTTTTTGAACCTGACTGTGGCTTTATAGGCCGGGCCCAATAAAGCGATAGGAGTGCGCGGTTGGAGAGTAGTCTGGGGAAAATCCAGGGGAAAACCTCCGACATGACCACGCGTGTGGTTTGGATTACTGGAATACACTAAGAGTTTGCTCTCCAGTGAGATTGGTTGAGCGGTTTTAACCGAATCTGAGGTGTGAGTGGAATCGAGCTACTGGGAGTTTTGTCGCGGGTTCACTAAACCTAGCCTAGCTGAGAAGAGTCCAGCAAGAAACTCAGCCAGGCCCGACCTGGGTCGGACTGACTCTACCCGGTGTGCGGCGGTACCGGGACGAATAGGGACTATATGTGTCCCTGATCGCTGACGCAAGTGTTACAGGCGGCCCGCGATAGTTTTGTTAGCTACTATGTGGCCCTTGGCTGCTAAAAGGTTGCCGACCCTTGATCTAATGCATAAAAGTCTTTTGAACCGTACTTTGCCGAAAACATTCGGTAAGTACGAGTAAGTCTATCAATTAACTAATATGTGTGAACTCCTAGTGGTAATTGTCTTAGGATACAGACTGTACATACTTCATTTATATTGATTTGTCCTATTTATTACATCGGCCTGTATCTGATTTTTTCCCCAATAAATAAAAAAAAATTAAACAAAAAAAAAATTGTCAGCGTTTCGATAATGTATGTATTCGGATCGAAAAGTGTGGTTCAGGCCGTGCAACAAGAAATATCGCGTTCTTTGAAACGCCGTTCTACCCAGACGAGGAAACAATAAGGATTAAAAATAAAGATTAAGGATTAAGGAGTAATTTGTAGAATTGAATTAACACATAATAATTAATACTGTATAATTGAACTATAACAATGACATGTAATATTGATAATATTAATATTCACTATGACTATGACTATGATTGATTTTAAGATATATGATTCTTCGTGTTTCGGACAATAGCTGAAACATGGTTGCTAATGGGTAGTGCACCTGCCTGTGAAGCTGACGGTCCTGGGTTCGAATCTCGGTCAGGGCAAATATTTGTGTGATGAGCATGAATATTTGTTTCTGAGTCTTGGATGTTTTCTATGTATTTAAGTATTTATATCTATTAAATATATCGTCGCCTAGTACCCATAACACAAGCCTTCTTGAGCTTACTGTGGGGCTATTTCGATTTGTGTAAGATTGTCCTCTAAGATTTATTTATTATTTATTTAATTTTTTTTCTATAGAATAAAAATTCAAAGTTGAGTCTTTATTTTCCTTTTTTTACTCAGCCTAGTAAAACAACGCATTATTATTTAATTATTAATTAATTTATTACCTCATATATTTTACCTACCGGTATTTTACCTCATCTAAACTCTGTCAAGAGGTTTATTAAAACTGCACACATAAATATCTGATATCGAGATTTGTCTAAAAAGCCATTCCCGAAGAGTGTTGCACCCCGTTTTATCGTGCGCGAAAGGCATAAGCGAGTCTCTTTCATGGGGGCGTGGGTAACCGAATCGAGGCATCCCCTTTACGGCTCTGAGGGTTTACCGCGAACCGAAAACGAACGAAGTTCGAATATCTCCCTCTCTGTCGCACTTACTAATTCGTGCGGCAGAGAGGGAGATATTCGAACTTCGTTCGTTTTCAGTTCGCGGTAGCCCCTCTGCTCGGTAACAGCAATCGATTACGATTCCGCGTCTGTTGTCATCCTCATTATCTCACAGATGGTATAATTTGAATAATCTTTATTTCGCATTGGCAGATAACACCCGGACCTCCCAAAACTACAGACGCCCATTCAAAATACAATTTATATGCCGTTGCTTTTTATTCCAAGACCTTGAACTTGTGACTTGCATTACATTAACTTGACGTGACTCGGTTTCAAACCGTTGTGAGAATGATAAGTATAACAGCAGTTCTAAAAGCAGCACTTTAGGTTGTTTTTAGGGTTCCGTACCCAAAGGGTAAAACGGGACCCTATTACTAAGACTTCGCTGTCCGCCCGTCTGTCAGCAGGCTGTATCCCGTGAACCGTGATAGTTAGACTATTGAAATTTTCACAGATGATGTATTTTTGTTGCCGCTATAACAACAAATACTAAAAAACAGAATAAAATAAATATTTAAGGGGGGTCTCATACAACGATTTGCCGAGGGACTACAGTATGGAGTTCTTCAAGAAAGGACTGTTAAATTTTTTAAAGGGTCGGCAAAGCGCATGTGCCACCTCTGGAGTTGCAAGCATCCAGCAAAAAACAAACATGAATTTTTTTGCCGTTTTTATAGATATAGTTTGAACTCTTCGTGCGCGAGTCCGACTGGCACTTGCCCGGTTTTTTGTTCTTTTACTGATTGAGTTGTGTAATTGATAATTCAGACGTTCGGACTTCGGAGATATTGATAAGCAAAGCAGTAGCTTGTATCGTAAAACGGGTCTAATGATGAAATCATTATGTTTTTGTAAAACACAAAAAATGTGTCACGCGACATTTTTACTTGTATTTCTGACGGCGGCTAACTTATAATGTTATTGAGGATACGGTCACGTCTTGCATTGACGATTCAATTTAGTTTTTTTGCTACTAGTCTAAAATACGCCTTGTAAAAGTTTTTCTTCCAAAAAAGCATCACGTCGTAGTTTTGTTAGGCACGGCGTTTTAGTGACGGTTGAGTATTGACGATGGATGGTCTCTGCAAGCGAATATTTGTTCTGTAATGTACTCGTAAATATGGGAGTCATAACATAATGGGATGGGTATTTGTACTACTTACTTGCTGTTGCATTTTGTACATCTACGTAATGAATCTTTTAATATCTAAATTTGTCTAATATTAGCCTAATATTATTAGGAGCGCTCGTGGCCCAGTGGCGCGCGCGTACCGTGTGCGAAATGCGAGGTTAAGCAATGTCGGGCCAGGTCAGTTCTTGGATGGGTGACCGCTTTGAGTGGTTATTATCTGAGCGCTCCCGTGCTTTGGAAGGCACGTTAAGCCGTTGATCCCGGCTGCTGTCTATGATAGCAGTCGTTAAGCCGAGTTAGAGGCCTCCGGGCGGCTTGAGAACTTCTAACAGTCAAGTTGTCCACTCACTTGACAAGGGGGGTCGTAGTTGCACCACGTCCGTAGGGAGTACCCACCGCTACCCTACACGTGACCCCTGGGTGGTGCTAAAAATGCAACAAAAACTGGAAACCGTACTGTCATCTCGAAGATCTCACGGTTCGAAATAATTGCCATACGATAAATAAATAAATTAGGTACACGTACACGTACACGTCCCACAAAATTAACTATAAGATTAGTTCTGTCAAGTTTATGTACAGTCGCAAACCGGGATTTTTAAGCCACTTGCCACTGTCCGTAATTTAGCCGTGTAATACATGACCGACGAGTTATGATGTCGTGTCAGTCCCGATTTGCGTTACACGACCAAGTTGCGAAGATTGGCAAGTGGCTCAACAATCCTCGTGCATTTACCATGAGTTTACATGACCGTACTCGCTAGCGACTGCGTAAAAGGTTTCCATGGGCTAAAGTACAGCGCCTCTGGCGGTTACGCAATAGAACTAAGAATCGGCATACTAAATCGTTTACGCAGTCGCTATTGAGTACGCTCATACAAACTCACGGCAAAGGCACTGTTCGGGATAGTACTCTCAACAATGGCTTGGCTCCCACACTGGGTCGTCAAGCTAATCAGACGATTGATTCTAGCTAGAGCGGTAAACTTCCCAATGTTATTACACCTATTGTTTACTGCTTTTCGGTACTATGACAGAAGATGGAAAGAGGCAAGTACTAGCAGCATCGGACATTAGGACATTTACTTTGATATGATTTTTCTAGGGATATCGATTGTCGTATACCAAAATAAAATGTCTGGCCCTGTACTCCGAACTTAGTATCGAGCCGTCCCTTTCATTCACTATATGAGTGAAAGGGGCGGCACGATACGAAGTTCGGAGTAGCCCCTCTGATCGGAACTCACAAGCCTATTGTCAAAACAAGTGGTGCTAACTCACCGTAGATCCAGCCTCAGCTCGCGCCCATCAACCGTCAGATTATAGTGCACGGCGTGCGGCAAGTTGCGCTCCGCCCCGCGCAGGTCTCTGCGCGCACGCGCGTGCCCGTGAGCGTGCGCGTGCGACACCGCGCGCGACACGAGCTGCCCATCGCGCGTCACCTTCACCGGGGTTGATACTTGCACTTGCGCGGGATCCAGGTGCACGTGTGAGTAGATACCTGGAAGAGAAAGTGTTGTGAATCGAAAGAAACTGACATAATCTGAAGTGCTACCGGGACGGCATTCGAAATTTTCCCTCTCTGTCGCACTTGCAAGTTTGCACATAAGTAAGACAGAGAGGGAAAACTTCGTTTGCTGTTCGCGGTAGCGCCCCTGGAGATGAACTTCATTTGTCATTGATTTCATATTGACTTGCTCAGCCACAACAGATGTATCAGAAAGAGTGCGTGTAACACATGTTGAACCAAATTCACCTTTTCATACAAATAGAACTCCCAATGAGTTCTAATGTAATGCAGCAGCCCATGCACCTGCTTCAGACTGTGTCACCTATAGGCAATAGAGTGTACGTTAAACCGGGTCTAGCGGGAACCGTAAACCGATACTTCGTTTTCAATTCGCGGCACCCCTACAAAGCCATACTTTGTGGTATATCTCTCTTCAATATGGTTTATGGTGAATTATGAAGATCAGATGGTCCGCCAGAGTGTGTAACACCGAAGTCCTGCGACAAGCCAATGTTGGTGGCATTGAGGCATATTTAATGCGTCGGCAGCTTCGCTGGTGTGGTCACGTATCACGTATGGCGGAGGAGAGAGTGGCGAAGCGCATCTTCTACTCTGAGCTGGAGGAGGGCAAGCGGAAGCATGGCGGTCAACTCCTCCGGTATAAGGATGTCCTAAAGCGACACCTGAAGAGATGCGACATAGAGCCCTCTCAATGGGAGTGTTTGGCAGCACAACGCCCAGAATGGCGCAGGCTGGTGAACGGCAAGGTACGGGAATTCGAAGATCAACGTAAAGTTGACCTTGATACTAAACGCGACCAGCTTAAGGCCCGCCCACCTGCTGCCATCTCCTACAAATATGTAGGCGGCGTGCTTACGTGCCATCAATGTGCGCGGAGTTTTATTGCAAAAATAGGTTACGTTAGCCATCTTCGGGCGCATGAGCGCCGGGGCACTGATTAGGAGTCGAAGTGGTCGCCATGGCCGAAACCGGTCGGACTCATCATCATCATCATCATCATCATGGTTTATGGTTTAAGACATTTATTTCTCATAAGATTTACATAAATCACTTACTGAGAAAACT
Organism: Epiblema foenella; assembly: GCA_963556455.1. Lineage (NCBI taxonomy): Eukaryota > Metazoa > Arthropoda > Insecta > Lepidoptera > Tortricidae > Epiblema > Epiblema foenella. The sequence continues at coordinate 5,696,772 of OY747113.1, read as the reverse complement.
AAATAAATTATTTTTGCTTAAATCTAAATAGGAGAGGGTAGCATGCAAAAAAATCGGTTAACGACTTATACAAAGGCGCTCGGCAACAACAAGCGCAATGCAACAATGTAATGCTGTGCGTAGAGGCCAGTTAAACCGAACTGTGTGACCACTAATTAATTATAAGGTCTTTGTTTGGACACATACCTATCAATAGTACATTACTGCAGAGACCAATAAGTAAACCATCCTGGCCGAGTAAGTATTACGAGTTAGAGCTGGCCGGACCGAAGGCGAGGCATGGCTATAATACGAAGCCAGGATGGCACTTATGGTCGGTATGGTAACAGAAAAATTTTTTTTTCACCAATTCCGCCTCGTTCGTTCTAAAACCATAGGTAAGGACCGACTTTGGTGTACCCCTCGCCCCGCGAGCGCCGCGGCAGCCGTAATGATGTTACTACCTTCACAGATGTTATGAGAACATTTCATACAAATTTTGAGAAAACTCCATAGTCATTTTAAATACAAATTCATTGTCTGTATTTGGCAACCATCTACGGATACCGCAGAGCGTACGTGACTCTAGGTGACTTAATACATTTTTTAATTTTAAAGTATACTGTATACCCGCACACGCACGCCTCAATAATTAAATATCAACAGAAATAGTATCATTTTGCTAGTGCGAGGAATACGCCTTAAATAACTTAAGTTACTATTTTCCATTTACGACGATATATCAAAAAAAACCTTGTGCAGAAAAGTATAAAGTCTATTTTAGTGATTCATTTGCGATCGCTATGTCTTACAGAAATGAATGTCTTCGGCCAATTTCCGAGAATATCGGAAGTTCGCGTGTATGTAATAGATAACCAAACGGAAACGCGGAACGCGGCATTTACTCGACAGTCATAACTGCTGATAAGAATTATATATATATATATGTTTGCTGTCATATTTTGCACATGTTTACTAATGATGCAAGATATATCACACCATATTTGCAATATGATACCGTTTGTGTAAACTGTAAATTGGGCGGGTTATGACCGTGTTGTGTTGTAATTTTTGGTAGAAAATAGGTTAGGAAAACTCGGGCCGCTCTTAAATCTGAATCCATTTTGAAAAAAAAAAATTGTAATGTAACACAGGTTAAACGTAGACTAACTTCAAGGCCTAGGAGAGACATACTAATGTAGTAACCTACATAAGTAGAATGAGGATCCTAAAGAAGGAGGATTAGCGAGCCAAAAGGGACAAGACTTATGATCATCATCATCATCATCATCAGCCTGTGTCAGTCCACTGCTGGACATAGGCCTCTCCCATGGCACGCCACTGAGCTCGGTCTTCAGCTCTTCTCCTCCAATCCCTGCCCACTGCCATTCGAATATCATCGCCCCATCTAGTTACAGGGCGTCCTACACAACGTTTGCCGACACGCGGTCTCCACTCAAGAACCAGTCTGCCCCAACGGCCATCGGTTCTGCGACATATGTGACCTGCCCACTGCCACTTCAGCTTACTAATTCGCTGAGCTATGTCGGTAACCTTTGTTCTCTGACGAATAACTTCGTTCCGGATACGATCCCTAAGAGAGACTCCAAGCATAGCTCGCTCCATAGCTCGCTGAGCGACCTTAAATTGGTGGACAAGACGTACAGTGAGTGGCCACGTTTCGGCTCCGCATGTCATTACAGGCAGGACGCACTGATTAAAAACTTTCGTTTTTAGGCTTTGTGGTATCGGCGATGAGAAGACTCGACGAAGTTTCCCAAACGCTGTCCAGCCCAGCTGTATTCGTCTCCTAAGTTCCTTCTCGAAGTTGTTCCTACCTAGTTGGAGCAGCAGACACACACAGCACGTCAGCACAGACGCGCAGCGGCAGACTTATGATAACCTGACTAAATTGAGATGTATCAGAAGACTGACACATCTATTAGCACAATTCTAGCGTCTCATAATTAGTCGCGCTATATATATGTACATTGGCGCCAAATTTAAATTAAGCCAATAGGCTTGAATACATTTATGACGATTCGGTGACACAGACCGACCGGTAAAAAATATTACGCGACGAGTGACAGGACATGACATATTGTATCTCGTTCCCACGTATGTTGTTGCCGGCTCCAGTCTTATCCTTACTTCATGCCTATATACGAGTACATACGTATGTATGTACCTACATATGTACTATAATGATTATTTTCCGGAGGGGTAGACAGAATCTGAAATTTGCGCTTGGTATGGTACTGATGGACCTCTTAGATTTAATTCTATAACAAAATATCGTATATTTTTACCTTTCCAATCAGCTCTTCTCTCGTACCACCACTCTTTATATAATTTAACCTCTTAAGAAAAATCCATTATATTCAATAGATGAATATAACATTATATTACTGATTGAATATTGTATTTTGCTTTACTTTTGTGACATCTCAATTGTTTAGGTATTTGAATTATTTGGGCAGTCTTAAAATTAATGATGATCCATAGATGGTGAATGGTGATCTTCATTTAATATATTGACATCTTAATCTTGAATCTTTATTTTGTAACTTGTTGACATATAAATATACATACTAGTAAAATCTTAAGAAGTTTAATGTAATTTGAAAATGTTATATTACTGAAGATCACAATTTCACTACTTATGTGTAATTTTAAGTGATTTTGTATATGGATGTATTTAATGTAGGTAATCATACCTTTCAAGGCAATTTCCACCAGTACAGTCATTCTCATCTTCCAACATTAGCACATTTTAAAATATATGGTAAGAAGGAGTCTCTTACGACAACATATATAAAACCCGTAAAAATACGACACATTAATTTGTTTAACCAATAATGAAAACAAGAGACAAATTCAAACGTCGCCATTATCTCGCCTGGTTTTCGCTCGTCATGCTTAATGGTAAGCAGTGCTGTATGTCAAACGACAAAGGCAGAAACGATGTATTACGTGCTTACGAACAGTATAGGACGCATACGCGCTTATTACTTTTTTATACCGGGCGGTAGAACAATCGTTTGGGCTAGGAGCGGGTCAATGTCACGCCCTGCTCCCTACAGATGGCGCCAGTGACGGCGGCGCCGGCGCTTTTACGTTACCCTATCTCGTTTGCTTTAAAACGTCGTAATGCCATGGAATACAATGATACATAATACCTTTTGAAACCAGTGCGAGTGGTGTTTTTATCAGGTTAATTACACATAATGAAGTCTATCAAATTAGATTGTTTACGTTGGCTGCTCGGGCGTACTTATAGGTGCTTACGAGGTATGACAGTTTTGCTAAGCATTTATATATATGCGGCTTGCATTTTGTAGCGTATTCTGAAGCAGCGAGACCTATCATAATTATCTTACTAAGTGATTGCGTTGGAACCGTCTATTAAACCTACTGCCACTACCGCCGCCTTTCTGTTTGTCGGTTTATGTCCGACATGATCTTATTAGAAGTATTTTAAATATTTAGGACTGTTTGATTACTTTGATTACTCGTTTGTAAATAACTTAATGATCACCTAAACGTCAGATCTATCAAATGTGTAGGAATGGCCATCCAAGATTACATTCTTAATCTGGTTAAATCAGGTCACAGATCAGAAAAAACAGGTGTTGACCTGTAGTTGACCGCTCCTAGTACTTATGTGATGTTATTCTGATAATACTGTAAGAGCAATTTCCATGAAACTCGGGAGCTCTGTCAGCGAGCCACTTGACACTAGCCAACTAGGCCACACAAGTTCGTTCGACAGAGCTGTCCCTAGACACGTTCCATACACACTTACACAGTCAACGACTAATACCAGAAGGCCTATTATCATATTATGGTCACGGTTATCAAGTGATAAGTGGCAAGACAAAGCAGCCTTCTTAACAGTTAAGATTGGAATTAAACTGTCACATCAAAATAAAAACGAGCAAAAAAACGACACATGCGAGGTTTACCAAGCGTTGAGAATCTGGAATAGGTAAATTATTCATAAATTGATTAGCATTTTTCATTTAATACTATCAACGCAAAGTTTTGGTAAGAACTCTCTTATTTACGACGTCTAAATTAAAATAAGGCTTAACCGGTCTCAATTGGCCAATACATATCAGATTAATGGCTGCTAATTGAAAAACCTTTAAAATCCTAATTGCTGGATGCATTCCGTTAGCACGAACTGACAGTTAACTGAACTGGTTATCTTTATTACACTAACGATTTCGTTTCCCTGGTTTTTAGGTACAAATGGAACATATCATCATTATTATTAAAAATTATCTTTTAAATTGAACCAATTACATAGATGAGTGCTTATGAAACTTCTTCACCTGGCCCATTGAAACGGATTTTAGGATTTTTCTCCCGTTTTTAATTGAATTACAAACATATCCATATTGTACACGTCATTTTAGCCATCAGATTTCTAATTACGATAATATTGCAATATCAAACAACATAAAGGCATAAAACGTTTTGATTATGTCGTTTACAATGTTTTTCATTAAAATTCTTTAATTTGTACAGTTTTTTTTATACCACGCCGGTGGCGAACAAGCTGACAGTCCATCTGATGGTAAGTGGTTACCGTCGCCTATAGACGCTTGCAACACCAGAGGCGGATTTATTTTATTCTTTCTTTCTGTACACCAGTCACCAACCTGGATTATTAATACATCGCTTTAGATTTAAACTGTTTACTTCATAAACTGCAGTTTAGTCAGTTAACCCACGTCCACAAAAAACAGCACTTATTTTCATTCTATCATGTCTACTAAATCAGTAACGTGGTTAATCGTACCCGCCTTCTTTTGTTATGTTTTTGTGACTGCGTGGGCGCCAGCGCATGTCCCTAGGCCAGTAGACGTGACAGCAATTACTAGCCATTACCCCAGGGTACCGCCCCCTACCGCGACCGAGCACCGACCTAACCATGGTAAGCGTAGGTGGACATTTACTTACACGCTACAACAGATTGGAGCATTATCTTTAAATTACGCAAACGAATTCACATTACGATTTAGCTCTAACTAGTGTAACGAAAGCAATTTGAAGTGCCAGCCTTATACGAGCGACATTGATATGTAGCTTGCAGACTCGCATTAGCTCCTTACATTAAAAAAAAACCATTAACATTATGAAAAAAAATCGCTCAGCCACTTAAACATGAACTTCTAGCTCTTCGCGTAATCATTGAAATTAATATTAAACTACTCGAGGGAAGGCTAAATAGTTTATAATGGTCCGTTTCATGTAACCTATAGAATGTTGTTCAAATATATGATTACAGCAATTTTTTTACCTTGAAGCTCATTTTCTGCACCAGGAACATCATACAAGCTTAGGTAAATATTATTTATCTAATCTAACTAATATTTTTTACTTAGTTAAACAAATAACACAAGCTCTCCTTCAATACCTAATCACAATCATCTAACCACAAATCTAAAAACATAATAACAAAATCTTCAAAATTATACCACACAAAAACATTCAAAAGTTTACATCTGAAGACGGTTTTTAAACATTCCGCTTTTTATTTATTTTTTTACTGTTTTTGGATTGATCGCCACCTTTTGGTTTTTTCTGTGGTCAAATCATAATCCCAAAGTCTATAATGAGTAATTTAGATTTAATTATTTATTCATCACGTTGCAATGCCGGATGGGACCAATCTCGAGCAACTTCAAACTCCATCTTATTAACTACGCGATATTGGCCAGTAATTCGGGTCTTTGGTCAAGGTAGCCATAATTATTCTACGAATATATACGATATAACACGATCTGTCGCTCCGATCATGATTCCTTCGTATCATTGTTTCTTCCTCTATACTCTACAATTCTATCTAGCCAAAGACCCTAGAGCTAGATTAACCCGACATTATACCGAAGATATCCCGGACGTCAGCCTGTATGAGATTAGTATGGCTCTCAAACAGTTGAAGAACTGCAAAGCCCCGGGTGACGACGGAATTACAGCCGAAATCCTGAAGGCGGGCGGTAAACCTGTCCTGAGAGCCCTTCAGACGCTGTTTAATTCTGTAATTCACGAGGGGAAAACGCCGCAAGCATGGAACAGAAGTGTGGTGGTACTTTTCTTCAAAAAAGGCGATAACACTTTGCTGAAGAATTATAGGCCCATCTCACTTCTGAGTCATGTTTACAAGCTGTTTTCGAGAGTCATCACGAACCGTCTCGCGCGCAGGTTTGACGACTTCCAGCCTCCCGAACAAGCCGGATTCCGAAAAGGCTACAGTACCGTAGACCACATACATGCCTTGCGGCAGGTTATACAGAAGACCGAAGAGTATAACTTGCCACTTTGTTTAGCATTTGTGGACTACGAGAAAGCCTTCGATTCGATCGAGACTTGGGCTGTACTGCAGTCTCTCCAGAGGTGCCAAGTTGACTACCGGTATATCGAAGTCCTAAAGTGCCTGTACGAAAACGCCACCATGTCCGTCCGACTACAGGACCGGGAAACAAAGCCTGTTCCACTGCAGCGGGGAGTCAGACAAGGAGATGTGATCTCTCCGAAGCTCTTCACCGCTGCACTGGAGGATGCTTTCAAATTTCTGGACTGGGAAGGACGAGGCATCAACGTAAATGGCGAGTACATCACTCACCTTCGATTTGCTGACGACATTGTTGTCATGGCTGAGACCATGGAGGACCTCAGTACAATGCTCGTTGATCTCAGCAGAGTTTCCGATCGAGTTGGTCTGAAAATGAACATGGACAAGACGAAGGTCATGTCTAATGCCCATGTCGTACCAACTCCCGTAATAATCGGCGGCTCGGCGCTCGAAGTTGTTGACGAGTACGTATACCTGGGACAAACAGTCCAGTTAGGTAGGTCCAACTTCGAGAAAGAGATCACTCGTCGAATCCGACTCGGCTGGGCAGCGTTCGGGAAGCTTCGCAGTGTATTCTCGTCCAGTTTACCGCAGTGCCTCAAGTCAAAAGTCTTTGACCAGTGTGTGTTGCCAGTGATGACATATGGATCCGAGACATGGGCGCTAACGATGGGCCTCATAAGAAAGCTCAAGGTCACCCAAAGAGCAATGGAAAGAGCTATGCTCGGGGTTTCTCTGCGTGATAGAATTAGGAATGAAGCTATCCGTAGCAGAACTGGGGTCACCGACATAGCCTTCAAAATTGCGAGACTAAAGTGGCAGTGGGCAGGGCACATTGCTCGCAGGACTGACGGTCGATGGGGCCAGAAACTGCTTGAGTGGCGTCCACGCACCGGAAGACGAGCTGTCGGTAGGCCTCCGACAAGGTGGAGTGATGACCTGGTGAAGGTCGCGGGAATCCGGTGGAAACAAACGGCACAGGACCGGTCTAAATGGCGAGCCTTGGGGGAGGCCTATGTTCAGCAGTGGACGTCTTTCGGCTGAAATGATGATGATGATGATGACTCTACAATTGAGAATGTACTTGTACGTTGATGTATTAATTTATATTATGTATACCTACGTATATTTACGTTAGGCGCTATTTACCTATATTGATTTAGTTAAGTTTTATTTTGACTTATCGTGATTGTATGCATACTATACATACATCATTAATGATACTCGATTTTAATCACCTACTAATGTTTAATTTAGCTATGATCTCTCTTTAGCGAAAATACCGCCCTTAATTGCGTATAATTTTAACTAAGTTTTTTTACGTATATTTTTGTATACCTCTAATTTTAAGTTTTATGTTCTGCATTGTTTTCTTTTAACGTATTCTATTGTTTTTATTCACCCATATCACTCAAGAAACGTTTGACTTGAGCAAGAACCAGCATTATCTTTCCGTAGAAGTTACCGGGCAATAAAAACTAATTTTACGCCGTGATAAAAGTCAACACTAGGTTTAATTACATAATCAAAGTAAACCTTAGTAAATCGAGTGAGACATGAACGGATGTGTAAATGATTTTCCCTGCACAACATTATGTGTAATTATTTATTCTGTGAGTAACTAACTGAAGGTTTCCGTTGCCATGGATATCTAGAACTTTCATTTCAAGAGGACGTTTTCTTTTAATGTATACTAACAACCGTCATCCTCGAACCACATATAATATTTAGGAGTATTTTATAATATATCTGTGGTGAAAAAAAAAAACAAATAACACAAAAAATAGTTTCAAAACAAACCAGGATTACAAAAGTCTATTAGAAAACAGTTAATAATATCTAATGATCATATTATAGACATTTTAAATTGATTACAAATTACGACTTCAAAAAAACTCTATTCTACACATTTTTAAATCTGCTTCTAAGATAAAAGTTTAAAGCTCCCTTAATTATAATCCAGTTTAAGTCCTAATTAGTAAACAAATGACGAGCGATGATCTCGCCACACGTCTAGTACGGTGAAGCCAACAAGACGAGGTACACCCATCCTTTTTTAATGCATCATTATAAGTATCTCGGTCCTTTTCTATCTCATGTCATTACTAATCTTATCTCGTTGGCCTTACTTGTAGGTTCCAACCAATCTTAGTTTAGGCTTTGACAGTTTACGTCATGCTAAACGTCACGACACGACGGATTCGTTTCCGCACGATGATAATGATAAGATAGCTTGTAATATATATGTATATATATATAAGACGATAAGCAAATATTATCATAGCGATAAGGAAATCAGATCGTTACACTTTACACTTTCCCGTGATATAGTTTTATAATTACACTTTTTGATAATATAAATCAAATACAGTAGTAGTATTATTATTAATTCATTAACTGTCATCATAATTTTAAAAATCCCTTGTTCCTGATTTAAATCGATGGCTAGTTACTAGAGTTGATAAGGACATGACTTAGTGTTTAGAGTATAATGAAAATTTTTGTCATTGAATTTTACGTCTTATTTCTAGTATCGTTTTGAAATTATAATGTACCTGCTTATATTTATGTATCCTTAATCAAAAACTTACATGCATACTGTCAATCTAATAGTATTTTTTGCCGTAGTTGTTTGCTTTGAGTTAATTGCCATCTAGATCTACTTTTTTAGAACCTGATTGTGGCTTTATACGCTGGGCCCAATAAAGCGATAAGAGTGCGCGGTTGGAGAGTAGCCTGGAGAAAATCCATGGGAAAACCTCCGACACTACCACGTGTGTGGTTTGGAACACTGGAATACTCTAAGAGTATGCGCTCCAGTGAGATTGGTTGAGCGGTTTCAACCGAATCTGGGGTGTGAGTGGAATCGAGTTACTGGGAGTTTTGTCGCTGGTTCACTAAACCTGGCCTTATTGCTGAAAAGAGTCCAGCAAGAAACTCAGCTAGGTCGGACCTGAGTCGGACTGAGTCTACCCGGTGTGCGGCGGTACCGGGACGAATAGGGACTATATGTGTCAGTGTTGTCGCGATCGCGCGGTGGACGTCCCCGCCTCTAAGTGTTCGCGTCGTGTCTGAGTTGGACGTCGTAAGCGCAGCGTTCCATTTTTCGATGGACGCTGTGATTACGTCGTCCGGATCCGTGAGTGTGTACCTAGGACGCCGGATCGTGCGGCTCCTAATCAGTGATCGCCTAGTTACGAAAGAGGGAGGAGGGATGGGAACGTAGTCGACAGCCTTCCTAACTAACGGATTCTTATGATTGTCAAAATAACGGCTGGCAGTCTGCTTAAAGAAACCATACATAGTGCTAATCCCCATATCATGGTGCAGACTGAGGTTCAACTGGTACCATGGAGCACCAATCGCCCTACGGAAAAAACGATTCTTAATGACCTGAAGCGGCTTGAGCAATGTCATAGGCACGTGAGCAAAAGAGTGTCAGCTTATTTCTAAGTGACATTTTACTTACTAAACTTGTTAATCATCGACCCAAGCCTGCCTAGCACGAACAACGCACGGTTGCGTACCCTACTGATGTGGATACGGAAAGTCAGTTTTCTGTCGAGGGTCACTCCAAGATATTTGACTTCGTTGGCCCAGGGGCTGAGCCGGTCAAACATCTGTATCGGAGCCACCCGCCTTTCCGTGCTAATGTGGTCAGACGGGTGGAAAACTATCGCAGTGCTTTGTTCCGGATTGACTTCGATATCCCAAAGATTAAGATCATGACATCTAGATGTATGTGAGCTTAAAATGATTTAGAGAAATTAGGTTGTATTTTTTTTTAAAGCAATAAATCAAACGGACTGCTAATACTTCACATATTGTATTACAAGTCATATTATGCCTACTGCCTATCTGCAATGCTGTAATCATTAGATATGAAAGATAAGCCTTAGTTTGTCATTACTACGTTTTCAGTGCTTCAGTGCGCATGACACATCAGTTATACAATAAAGAGGCACTCCCGGGCTGCCAGATGACAAATGTAACAGGAGTGAAGTCACACAGTTCAAATAAGGAGTAGATTCGAGACTTATATCATAGTTAATTTATAGTTACGCAAGTCACTTTGATGTATTTAAGACGAACAATTGTCAATTACTGCCCACGTTTTGATTTGTCGGTTCAACGTTCGGTTATTAAGTCCTTTTTTAATTGCCCGACGCTAGCGCACGCTTGATTAGTAAGTGCCGTTTGCATAACGCCATCCACGGTCTATTTTGGATGTTATTCGGTCTGCAAATAGACTGTGTTGCTGTATGTGTCGTCGATTGCTACATTCGCCGATAGAAGTGCCCAGTGGCCAGTTAGAACAAATAAAAGCGTTTGAGATAGTAGACACGTGTGTAAACTGCTCTATTTTTTTTCCATGCTTGAGTAATGTTACCGTATTAGCGATCACAAAATTCGTAATTCATTTTTATTAAAATTAATATGGATATGAGCAAAAAGTTAATGACAGTTCCAACAATAAAACCGTCTGAAAACGGCGTGCCACAAGGGTCAGTGTTAATAAAAAAGTTTAAACTCACTCAAATCACCATTATAGTTTTAGTGGTACATTTAAACAATCAAATCTAAATTATCTACACCATCAAGCTACTTTTATAGTCTTTTAATAATGTGAACACGCGTTTTGCAGAAAGATCGACCCGATTAATGACGATTTCAGAATAACAATTTGTCAAGACGTCAGACGGTAACATTCGTTTAGGAAGGTTTGAACCTAAATGCACATGAGTCATCCGTGCCCTGCACGACGCGAGTCCTGAATCCAATTACCGACATATCAAAGAGTGTGACAACTACAAAACGAAGCTCAAGATTAGTGAGATCAGTACGACCGCTGTCAAACGTTATCTGTTCGCCGATTTTGTACCCTTTAGAACCATCAATTTAAATTATTAACGGTATGTTAAAAAAGCGGCTTACTTAGATCTCCGAAGACATTTGTTGAAGACACATATGGCAAATAATCCTTATTTAAAATATTTTTAACATTAAACGAAACATGCGTAATTAAATCTCAATAAAAGGGATCCTTGAACAAAATAAAACAAACAGGAGACAATTTACATTTTTTTACGTTGCCAAATACGGTGTTTAAATACAGTCAAATTGAATAACTAAGTTTAATAATACAGTTAAATTTAAGACGCACAATTAATACAACTATTGGAGGTGTACTTATAGATATAAGACTTACCAGTATGTATTAAGTTTCTTATGCTGTCCTGGACCTCCTCCTCGACTTCGCTTGGAAATTTCACTTCAGGCATTACTATAGACTTCGCGTTACACCACGCCACCAAAGTTTGGAATAATAAGAGTATTAATATACACCGCACATCCATTTTTCTAAGCACCATCTTTTCGCGTCGTGAATGTCTGTGTGTCTACGTCGTGGGTATGACAATGCTACTACCGGTGCATTTTATCATTGCGCTAATGACATAACGCAACGTAATTAGAGTCGGGCAACTTAGAACACTGTTATGATATTTTGTGCCTGTAATTAGACAGCGTTAAGGTGTAGATGCTCGGTCGTCGGCTTTGTTGAACGTTCATTATATTCGATCTGAAACAAATGAAAACTTACGTTACGTTTACTGTTTAAATAAAACTTAACTCATTAAAATATTAAACTCATCCTCTCCCGACGAAAAAAAAACAATAGCATTCTTTTGTTATGTTGCCAGAGATCTCCGGCACTGGGAGATGGTCATTACCTACCTACCTAAAACATTTTTTCCAATGTTCGATAACAACACAAAAAACATTAAACTTGTTTCAACTTAAACAGAATAACGATTAAAGTAAAAAAAAACTAAAACCTTACTAATTACACGAATTGAAAACAAAACTACTCTTATAAAGTTTATCGCAATGTATAGGCAGCAGAACACGCGTGCGTGTGGAAGCAAGCCGCTATCTGAATCTGAGAGTGGAGTCCTCGTTACATAATTATATCTCTAATCTGTGCCCATAGACACATTTGAGTTTTAGTTAGCACGATATGTGATAGCAAGAGTTTATGTGATAGCCGCGCCGGTAAATTAAATGCCACTTTTACTCGGTAATTTGTTGATTCTGCTGTTATGATAGTCTTATTGCATTGTTAATATCACAAAGCGATAAAATGAAATTGTTATTATTGTTTTGCAAAACAATAGGTTCTGTATTGAGTGTTTTTCTAAAAGTTATCCCGTCACGCAATTGTCAAGAAACACTTTGTCACGAAATTAAAAATATTTGATGCATGACGACTTTTAGTCCATTCAGTAAGAAAGGCGTAGTGAACAACTGAACATTTCTATGAAGGTAATTTTTACTACCTGAAACAATTAGGTTTTTTTATATATGTAAATGATTACCTGCTGGTATTATAATGTTTCTAAATTATATAGGCATAGAGACTCGGACAACCTTTACACAATAAAGAATTTGAGACAGAAACCATGTTTTTGCTACATTTACGTTTTCCATGAAAGGAAAATATAATTTTATAAAAGTGGACAACCTTTTGAGAAACACTCTATTATTTGAACTAGTTTTTCTTGTTTGTTTGAGTAAGTAAATATAAGTGTATTAAAATTTAGAATAGAATAGAATAGAATAGAATTTTATTGCATGTCACATTACAGGTTATAGGTGGAAAAAAATAATAATAATACAGGTATACATGTGACGCCCTGCAAGGGCATAGCAAACATGAGAGGGCTAAACTAAATACTAGTGCTTATTCTAAATACATTTTGAAAAAAATTTCGAAATGTAACTAATATACAAAATAAAATTAAATTAAATATCCTTTTTTTTTTATAAATTGAATAAAATCGGAGAAGCCAAGTTTTGCTCGGCGTCGTGAGAAAATCGTTTCCCCGGAAATGAGACCTAAGTAGCTATATCGATTTTTTGCCCCTAACCGGTAACCAACCGTTGATACTGTCATCCATATTAACATAATAACTTAATGATTAGAGTCATTCTCTAAAATCCATTTACAAATAAATAAATGAAAATGTTGCTCGTTCTCGTAATAGTATAAGATTAAGTTAACTAACTATTGGCGCGAATCTAAAATTCGTATGTTATCTGTACTTAACATAAATCAATTGTTACATAATACAGCCTTGATATCGTGTCATGTTAACAGTTACCAATGAATTAAATAGTGATGAATAGCTACAACCCAGTGTTTATTCAGTAACAGCTGCAGAAGTTAGGAATGAATTCAATTCAGCGACAGTCGAATATGGTTTTTTTAATTTATATTGTTTAAAGAACAGTGGTATTAAATATCATTTTGAAGGCACTTTCTAAGGTTAAATAGGTTAAAACTACTGCAATGATTATTCAAGCTGCAGTATTTAAAAGTAGACACGTATATTGAATCAAGATTATTCTTTAATGAAAAAATGAAATTCAATTACAATCGATTGAATTTGGATGTCATATTATCATGAGTCATATTACTCATAACTCATAATGACGTCCGGTTCAACCAATTGGTTATAGACCCTGCCTACTAAGCTGAAGGTCCTGGGTTCGAATCAATGAATTTTCGTAATTAACCGTTTCTAATTCCAATAATGATTGCGTAAAGGTTGCCAAAAATATTTTTACTATTGGTAACCATACCAATAAAAATCTTAGGTAGGAATGTTTTCTAGGAACAAATGATGAAGGGTGTGAGCTAGTCCACGTGCTAAGCGCTAAGATGGCGCCAGTCACAAGGGTGCCTAAGGGTACTGTTATAAGACCCAAATGATTAAATATGAGCTAAAATTTCAAAGAGCCCAACATAATCAAACTAACGATAATATTTATTGTTTATATATTCTACGTTCCGGGAATACAGGCAGAGGTAATGTCCAGGTGAGATAAGGCGGCGCCAGCATTATCTGCTGCATCTGACCCGAGTCCCACAGGGCACGTCTTAAGTATTAAGCCTTTACTGATAATTGATAACGTAATTCAAGTCAGGGAATTCGGATTTCGTGGAAAGATACCTTAAGGTCTTAATAAGTCTTGATAATGTTTATTTAGATGTTCTGTTCCGAGAATAAAGACATGCCACGTGCCATCGATAAGGTGTTGCCGTGCAATCCGAGTGGTGCGATATGTCAGGGATTCCACATCTACAACTTAAGAACTAACAACATGTCTTCTTTTCGAGCAATGTGGAAAAGTGTCGGTCTGTAAGCGAGTTTTCTATGAACGCATGTTCGCTGCCCCGCTTCCCGCAAGCGACCAGACAGCGGCCTTACAGCCATAAGTCACCTGCCGAATCATGTATTGGATGACGTAGCCAATAAAGACGCAAAATTCAACTCCAAATAAGATATTGGACTGACCTATGGAGGGTAAGTCTCAGGAACAACAAATACATTAAGGTATATTTTTAAGCAAGGAGTTAAAGTGAAACAATTAATTTAATGTAAAACTGAACCCTAACAGTAACAAATAAACATGACCAGTCTATCATCATTTCCTCGGAGGAGTGGCGCCACAGCAATTGTTAGATTTAGTGCCCACTGTGTTCAGATCCCTGTAATAACGAGTTACGATGGGAAACAATGACAAGGAGAAATAACCCATTGTTTGTTCAGGGGAGCGTCTTGAATGAAGTTGTATGTAAATTAGTGGTTAGACACATGGTAGTTTGGCGTCCAGAACCCCGTTCCCACCGGCTTGCCTGTTTTAAAGCTCTTTAATAAAAAAAAGGCTTACACCTCTTTGAAAGAACAACCCTGTACTAAATTGCTCAGCTATTATAAAATTGCCTCCTCCATAATTTTTGGTGGATCTTTCAACATCCATATGGTATTTTTGTAAAATGATATTTCACTTTTTTTTACTGCTTTTTTTGTATTTTTATGAATGAAAATTTATAGCCAATAAATAAAGAATCATTTAGAAAACGCATTTCAGTAAATATTTAATTGAAACTGTATTATTTTGTTCCAATTAATAAACTGGCTCTTTCGTGCCATTTTTCCTATGTGATGAAGTAGAGTCATTATGTCGGTTAGCAACCATTCATAATTGAATTCAATCTGTTATGTCCTAATCAGATTCTCCATATATTCAGTCTCCATCTGGTATATATAGGTGTGAATAGGGTGCTCACAAGTATCTGAACTCGATTTTAAAATTCAGACCCTCCATGACCGGTCCCTGGCATCCCCGGGCTCTTACAAAATTATGCTATTGTTTATTTTTTTCGCCCAGAGACAACGGCTTAACACACCCTGAAAAGTACACATATTATATAACGACGGCTATTCTTTATTACTTAAGTATAATAACACGTGGTTCTTCATGTTCTTATTTCTTTATGCCAGTAGGTACGTACTCATCTGTACCTTACCTTACATATTTATGGACAAAACGTCTTAATTATGTATGATGTTCTTTTAATTTACGACGTTTTTCCTTTGAACACCTTTATCAAACAATTCGCATGCGGTAAGTGTGCCTTTACACTTGTGCAAATTTTTACATCAAGACATCGTGACAATAAAATCGATTCGTTGTTGTATCGTCAGCTCCACAAACTGAATTGATATAGTGTTGAATAATTAATGAGTGACATTGTACTGCACCCACCGTTGTTAAGGTAGGTATTTACGTAGTAGATGTTGCTAACAAAAAATCATACAAACATACTTCCTTTTGTTATTCCTGTAGCCGATGAAAAGCAATATTTTCTAGGTATACGATAGAATAGAATTACTAAATTTTCATTTCACATCATTATATCGCGTTTATATCTAATTTGATAACACTTCTAGGCTTGCCAATTTTTTTAAATAATTTGTATATATAAAAGAAGAGGTCCTCACTGATTGACTCATCAACGCACAGCCGAAACTACTAACGCTAGAAAGTTGATTTTTATATAATCGGTTAAATTTATAACGTAGGCTAGGGATAAGGATTTTCGAAATTCATCCCCTAAGGGGGTAAAACAAGGGATGAAATTTTGTATAAAAACACGTATTTATTGAAGTGAGAGAATTGAAACTTTGTACATAGACTCTCTGTTTAAATATATTAATGGCATATTTAAGCGTTTTTCTAAATTGCTCCCCTAAAGGGGTGAAAAGGGGGTTCCAAGTTTGTACGGGGAGCAAATACTTTTTGCAGTGAAAGATTTGAAACTTTGTTAGTAGACTCTCTGTTTAAATACAGCAAAACTTATTTCAGCGTTTTCAGATATTGCTCCCTAAAGGGCTGAAAGGGGGGTTCCAAGTTTGCACGGGGAGCAAATCTTTTTTGAAGTGAGAGATTTGAAACTTCGTAAATTGACTCTCTATTTAAATACAGCAAAACGTATTTCAGCGGGTTTCGAAATTGCCCCCCTAAAGGGATGAAAAGGGGGTTCCAAGTTGGTGCCCGCACACTTTACAATTCTTAACTATCGATATGGGTGTCATCGTCGAGGTTCCTCGGGGTGCCATCAAATAAAACATGGCGGACATTTATTTTTCTTAAAAATCGATATGGGTGTCATTTTTGTGATTCCTCGGGGTGGGGCTAAAATTTACGCGGACGAAGTCGCGGGTGGCCACTAGTCTATGAATATATAGAATGATAAACCTAAGACTTAAAAATTAAATTTTGAATGAGTCACCCAAAGTTATGTAGTAGGCTTTGAAGCCTGCAGAATTTATCTACAAAGGGGAAAGAATAGTCAGTAGAAGTTCGCGAGGACGAAGTCGCGGGCAAAAGCTAGTAGAATGATAAACCTATAAGACATTATATTTTACAACAGAATTAGAATTGTATTCGTTAGTAATAGACTAACGCAACAGTATCACATTAATTATTAGTCACAGATACTGTAACTATTATAAGTTAATATACTATAAAATATACCTTGAGTGTCACGTATAACACTATAAAGACATTAATCTTTACAACTCTGGTTTCTACGTTCTAGGTAATCACTTTATCAGTCTTAGATAGCTGTGTGTACAACCTAATCTCAGAGCTGACCCGATTCGGTCTGCTGACAAATGACGTATAACCTAGACCGGTCTTCGTCAAACAATGGAGATTTAAAGTCTACGAATTGAGGTCACTGTCATTTGCAGACAATTTTTCTCTATAATCAATTATCCTTTATAAGGAATAGCTATAAAAGGTAAAGAAAAACGCTCAAAACACGATACTAAAATGCTTAGTCGTGACAATGAAAGACTTAATAAGCGTTGCAATTAGTTGATATTGATCGTAAATATCTTGCATTGAAGATCGTGGATGCCTGGCCATAAGCAATCTAAGAAAGGGTCTTAAAGCAAATGGTATGTAAGTGTAAAAAAAGTTGCCGGTGGTGGCGCCATGGCGCGCCAATGGTAGTGTCTGGGCTGGACTGTTCAACTTGAACAAAAAGGTGTATGTGTTTAGGAAAGACGTGGCGGTTACGACCTTCTGTGTTAAAAAGGGAGCGCAATCCCGACCGGCGCCTGCGCTGGTGCCGTCATAGTAGATAACGTAGTACAACATAATTACTGTACAAACCCTTTCTGTTGCATTCGGAGAGGAAGAAACAATAACAGACATCCCTATAATAGGCAGCCACGCTTTTTGTTCTTTCCTGAGAACTCATTTTAAATTAGATCACATACTTAGGATAAAATGGTAGGGTTAATTATAAATAAAATATTTCTTCTCAGCATTTAGCTAGCTTATCTAGATAGTTATTCCAAAGAAGGCTACCAGCTTGAATCGAGCGAGTTTTTGTTTAATTAAGTACTTCCTGTCAATTACTGGGCGCTTTCCAAGAGTGACTTTCCTAATGATATCTTTATCCATGTGAACCATAAGACAGGAAAACTAGCTTCCATGTAATCACACACGATGAAAACAGATACACTTTCTATTGTATTTCCATCCAAATAAAATATTTTAATTAATTAATTTATGTTTGGAAAAAAATGATAAGGATGGGATGTACGGTTTCTAATATGTAAAGGAAACATTAACTTATTCACATAACAGCTCTCACTAAAACAGATATTAGTCATTAGAAGTAGAGCTGAGGTCTGAAGACCATACATATCTACAGTCGACTACAAAGTGATTTATGAACCTTATAGCAATACAATAATTAGAAAAAATGGATACATCTATTTTTAGTGTCCATATTGTATCAAGAAAGGTCGTTCGATTTGCCATTCACATCTCAAAATTACTCTGTATTATTTTTGATAAGTGCCATGTTCTCTACATGGGTAAGTACCAACGTTTTACTCGTACATCAGCTAACAAACCTCCCATGTATACAAACCTCTTAGATACCTCAATGGCACTAACAACAAGACGACATTATTTTATCAGGCTTAACATTTCCTATCACCCAATTTAAAATTTAAATCGTATTGAAAGCTTTACGTTGGTATAGGGATGGGCAAACGTGGTTTTTATTTTAAACTAGCGACCCGCCCCGGCTTCGCACGGGTGCACTATTTAATGGATGTTATTATACATATAAACGTTCCTCTTCAATCACTCTATCTATTAAAAAAAACCGCATCAAAATCCGTTGCGTAGTTTTAAAAATTTAAGCATACATAGGGATATAGGGACAGAGAAAGCGACTTTGTTTTATGCTATGTAGTGAAGTGAATTAAAAGAAAATTTGCTCTTAATTATCACAGTTAGTCCTTATATGGATGTACATAAATTAATTTTAAGCTTATATAGAGTATATTTAACGAATTCAAATAATTTTAGCAGTTACTAGAGACTGAGCGGAAATAACTGATTCACCCGTTGCCGTCCGGCGAAGAAAAACAAACAATGACATTGTTTTTAATGTGCCCGGAGCTCTCCGGGCCCGGGAGATGACGGCTAAAGATCCCGGTATAGTTAAAGAGGCTCAGTTGACTTCTAGTCGTAACACATTACAGGACATTACGTAGACACGTCACATTTTTAAAATTATTATTATGTCTTATTATCGTATTGTGATCGTGTGCGAAACTCTACACTGCCCTCCAAAACACGCATAGCTGACGTAGGTATAAAAACTGCCAGGCTCAAGTGGGTCTGGGCCGGCCACGTCTGTCGCATGCATCCAGACAGGTGGGCTAATGTAGCTACCAAGTGGGCGCCACATGACGGGCGACCCGGCCCAGACGGAGATGGCAGGATGATCTGGATACCAATGTATCCAGCAACTGGGAACAAGAAGCGCTCAATAGGGATGTCAGGAAAAAATAGGGCCTTTGGCCAGCAGTGGAGCAGTTAATAGGCTAAAAAAACCTTACCCATTGGTTTGGTCTTGGCCAGCATCTGTTGTAAGCCAAATACCGGCCCAGGCACATCAAAGTGGGCACTTGTCTCCTTCTCTAATATAAAAACTGAAAGTTTCACTTTCAACCTTCCACACATTCCCATCACTAGTTCGGATATCGATGCAATTTCTTCTAAGTGGGTGGTTATTACGAAGTGATGCTGATATCCATTAACAATCCGCGATATCTTGTCTCTTTGTCTGCCTTGGACCGGTAGCCCCGGTCGTGCTGCCCTTTGCAGTACGCACAGATAACTGGCACTTAAGGAAAATCTTTCTCGAGATTCATAAACGCAGTAGCTGTTTAAAAAGTTAACAATACCCATGGCATTTGTAGTTGCGAATGTTTCTGAGAACATCATTGTTGATTATAGTAATGAGTTATTCGTTCCCGTGCTCGACTCTGATATTACACGTCAGGTAAAATCTTAATTCATAGCAATAGCGATTTGTTAAAGCATTGGACATTAAGTTGAAGGTGCCGAATCAAGAAAAAAAATACTCGCAAGTCTGCAGCTCAGAGCCAATAGCAGTTAGTAGTTTTCGCCGGACGAAAGAAAAAAATACAAAATTTAATTCAAGGCTTTTTCACCTCGATACAAACGACGCTTTCACTATACTTTATCTTACACCGATACTTATCTTGAAGGTCATGGCGTACCCGAGTTATTGCGGAAATTAATTTAAAACTCATCAGTCACATAATTGGATGCTGGTCCAACCTTTGTCCGAGTAAGAATGTCGACTGGCAAGTAAATGCTTGCAACAAAAAGAAATCACAGGAATTCTAAAGACACTGAAGTACAGTTAAGCAAGAAAGTATTCTACCACTTTGCGACTCTATCGTTTGCGTGTTAGGGTTTCAAAGTACCATTTTTTCGTTGACTGTACCATGATAGAAGTAATTAAGTTACCCTATACATGACGTAGACTAGGAAACCACCGGTAATTATAAATAATATTATGAGATATCATTTGTAGAACAGGACAACGAATGATCAAAATAACGGTGTAGAGGGAATGCATGGAACACAATTTTTGACTTCGCATGGCAGCTTCAAAATGCGACAAATATTTAAATCAAGCATTTCAAACATTCCGAACACAGGTTACAGAAAAAAGATGTAAGATTATGATTACTGATTAGATATTATCAATGGAAATAAATTACGGCTTAACAAAAACATGACGACATTTGGGGGCCGACCATGTTTCATAGTTTATTTGAGAATACCAATTTACCAATGTACTGAAAGTTGCCATAAATATCACTAAATATAGCAAACCTGTATTTTAAATTATGCTCTGACTTTGTGTCAATATTGAACCGCGATAGATATGGAAAAAGAGGTGACAGTGATTACAGTTTTGCCTGATTTTTAATTGACAACTACACTTATATTTAAATTACAAACCAGAATAATACAGAATATTATCCAAATGTGATTTTTATCACATTCGCTGGTGTTCGTTGCTCAGCGGCGCCCGCGTGCTGCGTGCGCCATGCGAGGTTGAGCAACGTGGGCCGGGGTCAGTTCTTGGATGGGTGATCGCTTTGAGTGGTTGCTAACTGAGCGCTCCAATGCTTTTGAAGCCACGTTAAGCCGTTGATCCCGACTTCTGTCTAAGGCAGCAGTCGTTTAGCCAAGTTGGAGGCCTTCGGGCAGCTTGAGAACTTCTAACAGTCAAGGTGCCCACTCACTTAACAAAGGGGGGTCGTTGCACCACGTCCATAGGGAGTACCCACTGTGCACCGGTGACCGACCGCTACACGTGACCTAAAAGTGCAAGAAAACTGGCAACCGTACTGTCGTTTCGAAGATCTCACGATTCGAAATAATTGCCATTCGATATATCAAAATCACATTCGTTTAAATATGATTAAAACAAAGTCAGAATAACTGAAACGTGAACTTATTCTAATTTTGACGTAATCGCTTACTAATGTTTACGCTTAACCACGATTGCGTCCAAAACCTCAAAGTCAAATCAAAGTTTGTTTGCAAATCAAAACTCCTTGTGTATAAATAGGCCCGGAAATCAAGCCCTAATGGAATCACTTTTTTTGTCCAGCCATTGTCTAACGCGCACTCTACAAGTGACAGCTGCTATTTGTAATCCTGTGAGACTAATGATGGCCATCGGGTTCAGATCTCATGGAGCATTCAGATGTTTTCACAAGGCTATTCCGTTTCGATTACGCATCTGTTTCGCGTTTCAAATAGTTTCAATTTCAATGCGTTTCGCTTGCTCATTCTGGTATGTGAGCTCTGCGAATGAAATAATCCTACCCTTCTTCATTTTGGTGCGAAAGATTCGTGTCTATGGTAGAGTAAATCCTCTTTTAAAATTAACCCCATCTCCCAGTAGACACTGTCTCAAGGGGATCGTTTACACGGTTTTTATTATTATCGTATCAGAAATAAAGGGACGTCAATATTATAGTGGTTTTTTAAAAATTGTTTAGATATTTCTTTAATATTCATCAATACCCACGTGATACGTATTGTGATATGAGTGTATCGCCTGATAATAATCACCGTATAAACCGGTATGTGTTGTACCTATTTACTTACGTCAGATATAGGTTGTCCCAAGGCTATGCCACATGGAAGCAAAGTACCTTGAATATTGTAGATGGAACATAAATTTAATAAAGAAGACATTATTTTAATTTTAAAAACAATTTAAACTGCATTCACAGATATTTAAATAATAATTAAACCGTGAACCGGGAATCGAACCCGTTACACAAGAAAAATAATTACCCTGTCTTCAGAAATAAAAGGAAGACAATGAATTTTAACATTTTTAATACAAAGTTAATCAATTGATAACGTGTAAAGGGTTCGATTCCCGGTTCAACCACAAAATTATTTAAATATCTGTGAATTCAGTTTAAATTGTTTTTTAAATTCAAATAATGCCTTCTTTCAGTAAAATGTTCCATCTACAATATTTAAGGTACTTTCCCTCCATGTGGCATAGCCGTGGGACGCCCTATATATGGTTTACTGTAACCTCCCTAAGTCGATTGAAGTTGTCAGGTTTATTTTCGCACAGAATATCACACAACAATTTAT
The DNA here is from genome assembly GCA_963556455.1 of Epiblema foenella. NCBI lineage: Eukaryota > Metazoa > Arthropoda > Insecta > Lepidoptera > Tortricidae > Epiblema > Epiblema foenella. The sequence goes on along the minus strand of OY747113.1, from coordinate 5,674,037 downwards.
TTGAAGTTTGCTAAAACTTAGTAGCTACCATACTATTGATTGAGATAAAAGTGTGTCTTTCTCTCTTTAACGTCCTTGTCCTGCACCATCATGTCGCGGCCAAGAACTGTAGACTACGAGCGTAGGAAGAGTAGTATCCTATAGGAGGATTAGCGAATACTCAAAAGGAACGGACTTATGATAACCAGCTGATTAAATTGTGATGTATCAGAAGACTGATACATTAATTAGCACAATTCTGATATCTTATAATTAGTTGTGCTGTATATTGACGCCAAATCTGAATTAAGCCAATATGCTTGAATACATTGATGACGTTTTGGACACAGGTCGATGACAAATAATACGCGATGAGAGACTGGAGATGACACTTTGTATCTCGTTCGCACGTATGTCATTGTCTATATTTACATCTCTTTCGCACATCTGTGTATGTGTTGTATTGCCGGCTCCATTATCCTTACTTCATGACTACGAGTATAAAGCGAGGGTTCATCGTTTCGTGTGACCGTGATCGTGGCAGGTGAACGTTATCGCATCGTTATCAGCACTGATAACGTATTACATCACCGACTGCAGTGATCATGAACTCGGGCAACACTCTGTACAATACGGTTATTTTGAGTTGACACTCACTGCTCTTTTTTTTCTTTTTTTTTCTTGTGGACTTAGTCGCATTGGTTATTCTACTTGAACACTTATAAATGTAATAGAGTTTGTACTACAAACATATGGTTTTACACAGTGTGTATGTAATAGAAACTATAAGAGCATATGTCAGTGTCAAAAATAAAAACAAAACATTTAGGGTCGGTTGCACCAACATACGATCACAGGCCGGTCATCGTCAAATATGGCGCCGGCAGCTGTCATCCCATACAAACTTGTCAAACTTTCCATACAATCAGATTTTAACGAACACCTCTTACGATTACAGACGGTTTGGTGCAACTCACCCTTATTTTGCAAATAGGCCTCTAGGCACTTTTACACGTCAATATCTATTAAAAATAATACAATACTCAAAACAAAAATAATTAAATATAGTGTTACATGACAAAAATAAGACTAAGAGTCGGTTGCACCAACATACGATCGCAAATATCAAATATGGCAAATATGGTCATCGTCATCCCATAGAAACTTGTCAAACTTTCCATACAATCAGATTTAACGAACACCGCTTACGATTACAGACGGTTTGGTGCAACCCACCCTAAGAAACTAATAACAATCCAGATTTGTTAGATATGTATAAGGTATCTACACGTCAAGATAAAAAGTAATAAGTTACAGTGTAATCATAATAAAATATGGTGAGATATATCTCTAAATCTATAAAAAGTGTCATACTTAAAGTAATTTACGTGTAGAATATCTGCTGCTGGGAAATTTGATACGAAGTGTTAGTTTTCATTACTCTTGGTTTTTTTTGGAAACCATAATGTCCGTGTATTTTGAAATGTAGATAATTAATTGAAATATCCCTTAAGCCGATCTGTGGTATTTATTATACATTTTATGTGGCATCCATTTCATATCGAGATACCTTTACGTAATCTAGTACCTAACCTATCAGTTATTCTAGTTCGGAATTTCAACTAGCAAAACTCCTAACTTGTTGCACGATTCGTGTTTCTTTATAACAAGTGGCTCTGTCAGCTATATACTTCGCAAGATTTTTTTAATGTCCTAAAAGTAACTCTACAAAAAATTATAAATATAAATAAAATAAATATTTGTGGACAATCTTACACAAATCAACCTAGTCCCAAACTAAGCAAAGCTTGTACTATGGGTACTAAGTGACGATATACATACTTATATAGATAAATAGATACTTAAATACATAGAAAACATCCATGACTCAGGAACAAATATTTGTGTTCATCACACAAATAAATGCCCTGACCGGGATTCGAACCCGGAACCTCCGACTTCGAAGGCAGGGTGACTACCAACTAGGCTAAACCGGTCGTCATTATATATTATAGTTATCGAACTGCTGAGAAATGCGACCTAAAGGAGAACAACATATTGAAAAAAAATGTTTTCTGAATATTCCAAAACTGACTCTACAAAAAAAACTATAAAACTATGGAACCTGCTCACAAAATTTCATGAGAATCGGTTGAGAAATGTGACCTATAGAGGAGAACAAACCACTAAAATTTATTTTTTAAATTTTTAAATACTGACTCAACAAAGTAAACTGTTATCGAACCTGCTCACAAAATTTCACGAAAATCCGGACATGCGAAAATTACGAAAGCATTTTTGTCGAAGTTGAAGCAGAGACCAAATTTTCATTCGGTCAATTATAGCCATGTTTTTATACTTTTGAGTTGACTTAACAAAAAATTACCGCCGATAAAGAAAGTGGTCCATGATATCGATCAATATAATTGTTCGCTGACATACGGTTGAGTAGGGACACAAATATATGACAGGGAGGATTAGTCTCGACATTCATTGTGCTCTGAAATATGAATAATTTATGAACATTGTTTGTTCAAGATGACAACCCGCCATTAAATAGCGGCTAGCACAAATACAAGCAACAAACCGAAGGTGTATTCGACTTACTGTATTGAAATTGTATCTTCTACAATTAGGGTGAGCTCGATCGCCAAAAATCAGACCGATTGCTATTCGATATTGAGGCTAGTGAGGCTATAGGTTGGCAATTCTTAAATACACACAATATAACACATTTAATATTTGGTCTGCCTATCCCTTTAAATAATACAGGCCCCGTACTATGATCGCGCGATAGCGTGAAAAACGACAAGATAAAAGCACCTGTCACTTTCTTTCGAGTGGTATCGGAAAGTGACAGATGCTTATCTTGCCGTTTATTACGCTATCATACGACCATCACAGGTGTGAGTTTACGTGTTTGTCAAAGATGATAATATAAATAAGATTAAAGAGAAATAAAGAATATAATTGTCGAACAAAAGATGTTTAATAGACAATTGACATTGTGTATGAGCTAGGTGGACAAACTCACCATTCTGTCATACATACCTACATACTAATATGTACCACCAATTAATTATACATAAAGTCACGCCGCGCCACCTATATTAACAATATGGGTTGGTTCAGAATGTTACGGTACGGCCTGATTCTGTGGGGTAACTCTGTTGATGTAGAACGAGTTTTTAAAATTCAAAAAAAATGTATACGAGTTATTTGTAATGCCTGGTCTGATGATTCTTGCGTCCCTTTGTTTAAAAAATTACAGATTCTTCCCTTACCCTGCCTATACATAAGAGATGTATGTATATTTGTGAATACCCATCGACCTTTATTCAATAAGCGAGGAGAAGTGATGCACAGACTGACCCGACAGAAAATCATGAACTTGCTATACAAGCCACGAGCTCGCAAAACGATCTATGCGAAGAACATATTTAACATGTGCATCGTAATATATAATAAACTGCCGGATGACATGAAATTACTACAAGGCAATAGTTTTAAGAACAAAATGACTGGCTGGCTTCTGGACAAATGCTTTTATAGTGTAAGACAATATTTGGACCCTAATTGACATTGTAATTCATGAATTATTATTATTATTATTTGATATCATTATTATAATTTTGACTACTTTGACATTGTTTCGTAAATTTTGCAAATTGTGTAGATATATTAAATTATTGATTAATTATGTCGCTCCTAAATAATGTTTGCACGCCTGCATGCAGGCTGAATGCACTGGACATATTTATTTTCAACACCTTATGTATTAACATGTATTCAGAGCAAATAAATTCTTTGAATCTTTGAATCTTTGAATCTTTAAATTTAGCTTTCGGTACCATTTTACCAACAATCAATTATTTATGCAACAATTATTTGTTAATCAAAATATATAGATCAACTAATTATAAATAGTATTCGGTATTATATTATATTTGTCAAAAGCAACTAGACTATGATAGGCGCCATGATACCCGACCGACGTATCCAATGTCACTGCACCTCTTCTAGCCGTTTCCACTGACCGATTTCGTAGAAATGCTATTTAGGATCGCAAGCGCATACTTACTTGTAAGTAACATACACAGGGTATAACACCTTTCGAATGCGTAGGCCGAGATTTATAGGAGTAACTATCGAGTTATGTCCCATTGTATTCCGAGGTCTGAGTTGCTCTGTTTAAATAAAAAATCGTAACTTTGTAGAGGATTCTTGGCTGTTCCCTCATTTTGGTTCTGTATATCTATATTATCTATAGAAATCTGGTGCTGGTTCACTGGTAAGATATATGTTTTTTACTTTCAATTGGACATATAGTAGGAGGTTCATCATGCTTTTTTTTTAACATTTATTCGTCTTTGAGTCTGTACGTCAAAATCAGCTATTTGAGTTTCACTTTTCACACGTCAACAAAGAACAGTTATTGTAAAAGAATTGATTTCTAAAGGAAACTTGTTTACATAATTATTCTCATTGTGATTTTGTCCGTCTTAAAATCGATTTGAATTTATAATATTCTTCCTAGAAACAGCATTTATAATATTTTCGCAGGTCACAGAGGTTAATGGGGTGTCGTATTAATATACACAAATAAATCCTTAAGCTAGGTCCTAAACCGAAGTAGCCTCTAAACGATTTCTGAGAAATATAGCTGAACGTGCCTTAGGTTCTAGTGTGGAAGGAGTTGCATGCCTAACAAAAGCAGTAAATAAACAAAGAAAAGCAATAAATACGGAGCTTTGACCTCGTGTTTTAAATTAAGTTACCTACTGCTTTTGACGGTATATTGTGGTTTAAGTACAATACGTATAGTTTATTACCCGCAGTGAGGTAAACGTATAATGTTTGAAGGTGCCAACTATTGGGGCAGTGTCGAACACTGGTGCATTTACCTTACAGTCATCTGACAGAATAAAACGCTTAACACGTGCCAACTAAAACCAGAACACTTACGCAAACTATACGTATATGAAATGAATGAGAAAAAAAATATAATTTTTGGCTTCGATGAGCCTACACGGTCAGTCGCTCTAGCCAACTGAGCTGCCGGAACAACTATGCTCGGCCCCCAAATTACTCAACCAGTTCCCTCTTACAACACCTTAGGGAGGCGTACAGACACATCTACATTAAAGGCACAAACGTCTCAAATTACATTGAGAACTCGTCAGTAACGATGTGTCATCCCATACTAAATCAATGTTGTATTAAGCAGTAACGTCTTAATTTCTTAGCAGTAAGGCGTTGTGAGAGAGAACTGGTTAAAAAATGTAGGGGCCGAACATGGTTGTTCCGGTAGCTCAGTTGGCTAGAGCGATTGGCCGTGTATGCCAGGATGTCGCAGGTACGAATGTCAATAAGGAGGATATTTGCGTCAGCAACAAAAAGGCGCCTTATAGAAACTGCCAAGTTACCTTTTTGACCACAAAGAGTGACATTTGACATTTCGGAGACCCCACGCTACACTAGCGCCTCTAGCGGCGAATTCATACGCGATAGCCCTCATTCAACCACAATAAATAAAATAAATATATATATACATATATATATATATATATATATATTTAATATTTGCAGCCTTGATAACAGGTGTTGCAGTTAACTTAATATATTGCAATATTAGCAATAGCAACCCACACAGCAATCAAACGACACGCGTCCACGATTATGTTCCATTAATTGTGTCAATTCAATCGTTTTCGATGAGCTTGCAACACTTCAGTGAACAATTATCAAAATAACTTATAACAGTTATAACACATAAAAAAATGCAAAACAATCAAAAAATAACGCTAGTCAGAATTTATTAAAACATTCTTTTGCACTTCACTATAAGTATCTGTAATCTAAATTGAACCGTAAAATGACGAGTATTTGGTATAAAATGAATTGACACGTATTTTAGAATGGTCTATTTTATTATTTAAGACTTGAACTAAAGAGGTAGAGAATAGAACTCCAAGTAAAGATTATGAAAATATACAATTGATCGATTAACTTTAAAAATGTTGACGTAGTTTTTGAACTGGTTTACTGCACTTAGTAATAAAAGTGTTCTACTTCTAAAAGTAGAACAATTTTATTACTCCATATACCTATTTAAAAATCTGCTACCTAATAAAATATTTAGATAGATAAAGAACACCTAGTGGAGTGAGCAACGCCAAAACGCTGCAACACTAGAATCGTGTTGCCGACCGTTTATTGACATGTGGATTCCTTGTGTTGATAACTACCGACCGACCGACGACCGGTTTAGCCTAGTGGGTAGTGCACCTGCCTGTGAAGCTGACGGTCCTGAGTTCGAATCCCGGTCAGGGCAAATATTTGTGTGATGAGCATGAATATTTGTTTCTGAGTCTTGGATGTTTTCTATGTATTTATGTATTTATATCTATTAAATATATCGTCGTCTAGTACCCATAACACAAGCCTTCTTGAGCTTACTGTGGGGCTAGTTCGATTTGTGTAAGATTGTCCTCTAATTTTTTTTTTTTTTTTTATAACTAGACATATTCTACACAGCCCATTCACCACTTATCTCACCACATACCAAAAGAGCAAGTGGTGTTATTATGGCTGCGATCTTACATAATGTTTTATTGCGATTAGTGCCACACGGACACACCCATCGTATAAAAAGTCTGTTTATTGACTGTTACTCAATGGGAAGGCCAAACAAATGTATGCAGCATGGCAACAGAGGGGCTACCGCGAACCGATAACGAACGAAGTACGAATATCCTCCTCTCTGTCGCTCTTGCTAATTCGTCCATCTCAGGTCGCGCGATCGGTAAGCCTCCACCATTTGAGCGTACAATAAAGTCGTTAATGAGATTGTCACTTGTGTGCGATTTGCATTCACGTAACGATGTAGCGGTCGCAGTCGATGCATAAAATATGTGAACATGATTGATACGTAATTAATTTTATTTATTTATCGTATGGCAATTATTTCGAACCGTGAGATCTGTGAAAAGACAGTACGGTTTCCAGTTTTACGGTACAGTTGCATCCTTAAGGATGCCCGGGGTCCGCTACCTAATCCTTAGTTGGCGTAGGCAATAGTTTTTACGGAAGCGACTGCATACCTACATAATAAAAATGACATGGACAAAAATGATTTTTATAGCGTACCTACACAAAAATGTAGGGTCATGTTTTGCTAGCGCCACAAGAATTAATAGTGCCCATTTTTTTATATTATGTTACAATATAACTAAAAAAACAACTTTTTATCACCCTGTGTTACGTATTTGCCTAAAAACGAAACTTTCTCGGCTGTTTGAAGTCGATAACTATTTCTAAATAGGTATTATAGTATAGCGACAAATAATAATGAGTTTCTTCACTAAAGATGATTTCTTCTTTTTGAGAAACCCGGACAAAATCACCAAAATTTTCACCACCAGCATTCGCATTTAACACTTTAACTGCCAGACTTAAGATGATTGTGTAGCATAATTTTTCCATACAAAAAACGGCAACGTTTTCCACCCCCTTAATCATTAACAGATTTGCATGGTTTTTAGAAATGTTGTAGATATCATTATATACCAAGTTTAAACATTTTGATGAAAAATTGCATACAAGTGAAAATATGGACCCTTAAAAAATTTTTTTTTGACTCGAATACTGTTTTTTTTATTATTATTTCGTAAACGAAAAAAAATAACCAAAAAAGCAAAACGTATGAACCTAGTTCAGGATGTAAGGAATCGATCAATGCTAATATTGTCTCATTTGATAAAGGGATGGAAAACGTTGCCGCCACTAATTCTGCGAGAAATTAGGCGCCAAACGGCCGACGGCGACTGCTCTAGAGAGAGCTTTAATTGTATCGTTTAATAATGCGTTGTTTTAGTAGGCTGAGTAAAAAAGGAAAATAAAGACTCAACTTTGGTTTTTTTCTCTATCGAGAAAATTTTAAGCGATTATGTTTCGGCTATAGTCAGAAACACAGTCATATAGTCAAGAATCATATATCTGAAAATCAATCCTTGTTGTTTCCTCGCCTAGGCAGAACAGCGTTTCAAAAAACGCGATATTTCTCGTTGCACGGCCTTAAGTTACATTTTTCGCCATTAGATTTAGGCCGGGTTTTATAAAGCTCCGTTAGATCAAATGTCGGATCAAATTTCAGTAACTCAGTACATTTTTTGACGTAACAAACCGATCTTTATAAAGCCGAACCTAAGAATTTGATCTCCTTTCTATATGTTGTCAACATCCCTATTATGCTAAACGTTTATTCATCGTTGACCTACTGTGGTTACAGTACTGTGCGCTCGCGTCGCGCACCGGAAATGTCCGCCGTCGTCTTGTCTACACATATTGCTTTACACGACGTTAAATGTATCGGTTAATTATTTTTTGTTAATTACCTACGTGTTAAAGTAAACAGATATAATTGTAAATCCGTTTTAAATGGAGCACCTACAGACTGTTAGTCGCCACGTGTATCGATATAACGTGGATTTATGTTACGTGAACTATTTTTTTGTCGTTATTAATTACATTTCATTATACGACTAGGTGGGAATCGTTATAGGCGAAATATTTTTGGCATATTTTTCATTTCCAAAACGGCGCAACCGTTAACTAATTCAACAAAAGTAAGATCGTAATAGATAAAGTCCATTAGGTTAGGTGAGGTTTGATTTACCTATAGCAATCGTCTAAATTAGGTAGGTTTAAATATATATGGTAAATGAAATAAAATCAATAAATGCGAAACATTGTTACGCTGAATTAGTAAACCGAATATACAAATATGAATGCGTGTCAAATCACTATTAGAGTACTGCTATATCAAGTTTAGGAATGTTATTAGCAGTTAGCACGCATTTCGTAAATTTAAAAAGTGAAAACGGCATTAGTTAAGCTATAAATGTACATCCATCAAAACCAATTAGAGCAGTAATTAAATAACCTTATATTATTATTATCTTGGTACAATACCTAAGTACTTGGTTATTTCAAACGCTATAGCAAGTAAATAGACTAGATTAATGTTTATGTCACATGACAATTGTTGTGATAAAGATGCATTAAATTAAATGTATTTGTATGTAACAATTGGCTATTTCGTGTGGCTAATTTATTTGAAGGCTAATCCAATACAATCAAAATATTGCACGTGCACTGTGAATTACAGCTTTTTTTTGCAACTGAAGTGTAGGCGAAGTCAGATCGTAAATCTGTCGCGATGTCGGGTGAAAATAGTGAAACGTGAATCGTTGTTGCCTATTTTAAATGTCGTGGGCGGCTGAAGTGTCTGCGATATCTCTGTGGAGATGTAGGGTCTCGTACGAACAGCCAGATACAGAAATCTCTGTGGATTGCTTGATGAAAACGCCAAACATTTGTGATGATAAAAACTCAATGTATCAAACCAAATACCTAAATAGCGTAAAGAGTCATGTATAATATTTTCATTGTATCTAGTTGACACATTTCTTGCACGAAAGCATATCAAACGATTCGACATGTTTTGTTTTCTTGTGGAACTACACATTGTAAATACCTATTGTTATTTTTTCCTCGTTTTTCTTTCAATTCTCTTTTGTTGTTTACCATTTACTTGAGTAGGTTAAGTAGTATCATTATAATAAGCATATTTTGGAGAAAATGACTGACTGTCGAGTTTCTTTCGGCGTTTCTTCTCGGCAGTGGTCTCATGAGAAACGCTAGTAGTTTTTGACTTGTAAAGGTGCCTTTGCGGCCTACTTGCAGAATAAAGTTCATTTATTTCATTTATGACCGTTTACTCGGTGATTACTGTCTAATCGCCTCTACTTGGGCGTTTAACATTGGGATGTCAATACCCAAATCGCTTTAGTGATGACTATTGTATCAATGAGCTAACTCTATGTTGCATTGGGACCATGATAATTATGGTAAAAACATATTCCTGGGTCTTAAAACTCTACGTACGATACGATACCTACTTATTTTATTTCTATAAAAAAAGTTAGTCCCTTCCCTCCTCATAAATAGCGATCTTTGAATTTTATTGAATATTGTTGAATTTGTTTTGTTTTCTATTTATCGTAAAATGAAACTAAACAAAAGCAGTTGTTTTGTAAGTATTTCCAAAAAAAATATTTCAACTTATTTTAAGAGGGTAGTTAAGTCGTATCAAGGCTTTGGACCTTGCAGGGAAATTATGCCTAGTTTTAATAGATATAATTTCCTCTTCCTCCTTTCTTCTTCCTTCTCTCCCTTTCCTCTACCTATATAAATATATTTATGTAAAGCTCATGTTTAAAGCCATTAAAAAAAAGTAAAAAAAAACTACTACTACTAGTTAGTGCTACTTCTGACTTTCAGACGTTTAACACGTTCACAGTCCAGTGCCCCATACATGGTTCATGACGAACTATCTCCACAAGTCCGTGCCCCGTACATGGGTCACCATAGCCGACCAGGCATGCACTCAAATCACTATAATGATTTTTTTTTTGTTTAGATTGTTCTATTTTGTTATATTCTTTTGCCTGACGATCATGATGCGAATTATTGTGTACTGATCATTGCAGTGCTAGTCGAAGATATGATTCACTTCCTACAGCATTCGATATTGTCATTGGCCTCATAATGAAAGTTGCTCAGTGTGATCGTCCCCATCACCCCCTGGCATTTCAGATCACGACTTAAAAATCACCTTGCATATTGTAATAATCCGAGTGCGTACCTGGTCGTTTCATAGTGACCCAAACGTGGAGCACGGACGTGTGATGGAAAAAATTCTCTTGGACGTCCAAGAAAATATAAACATTTTGTACGGGGACTGTGAACGTTTTTATTTTTTTGAACCTGACTGTGGCTTTATAGGCCGGGCCCAATAAAGCGATAGGAGCGCGCGGTTGGAGAGTAGCCTGGGAAAAATCCAGGGGAAAACCTCCGGCACGACCACGCGTGTGGTTTGGAACACTGGAATACTCTAAGAGTTTGCGCTCCAGTGAGATTGGTTGAGCGGTTTCAACCGAATCTGAGGTGTGAGTGAAATCGAGCTACTGGGAGTTTTGTCGCTGGTTCACTAAACCTAGCCTAGCTGAGAAGAAGGGACTGTAAAGGTGTTAAAGAGCTTATGACAAGTTGACATAAAAACAATCAATAAGGTAGCTATATCTATAATTTTACATATTTTATTAACTCAACAGTTAACATAAAAACACGTGCGCTCTCAATGTATTCAGTGGAATCTCGCATACATATTTATTAAGTGTAATAACCATTTTTATGTTAATATTAATTTGGCTAGTTCAAGGAATAAAGTCAACATTGACCAACGTTGGGTTGGTTGTACATCAGTTACTTTTGTTAGTCAAGGTTAGTCGTAACTTCAATTCAATGGGGAGAATACCCAAATTGTATTCAATAATAATAACGACTGGTAACATTGTCCTCTTTTCAATGTAAAGTATGGTGACCATGGTGTGTAGCTCCAGGGTTACACAGAGATATGTTTAAATGTCAATCTACAACTAAACTAAGTAAACCATAATTTAATCCAAAATTAGTTCATACTTTAACGTCTATAAGTTAAGGAGTACTGTTTATAAATAACTAATTACATTTTTATAATTTTTATAATGTTTGGGATGGTGTTCATACTAATAGAATAAAATTAAATATACTAATTCAGTGAAATGATTATTATAATATGTCACATAAAGGATAACCCTTGCCAGGACTCATCTTACAACTTACTCTTACGGCAGACATTCTTTCAATGAGTTTGTTTGTTTCTGTGCATTGCGTATATATGCTTACGTTAGTGGAAACGCACTGGAGGGGCGTTCAGTTTAAGATAGATTTTCCTTTACTTCATTAAGGAAATTTTGCTGCCGCTAGCATCATATTGGCCTTAAATGTTTTAATCTTTCTGTGCAAATATATGTAGAGTTACAGACCAGCTCTAATTGTTAACTCTTTCCTTATAGTCTGTGAAAATGCCAGTAACTTTTTTTATGAACAATATAAATAAATAAATAAGGGGCTGTCCTGAGATTTCAGCAATTAGCTGTTACAAAATTAATTTCGTATCATTTCGGACGTTCCGACCAGCTCAGCGCTAACCGCCATAAATTCAACACGTCGGACATTCCTATTTATCAAGCTCCCAGAATTGCTACTACAAACGCGTGAATATGAAAATGCGTATATGTCTCTATCACTCGAATGAATGTGCGATAGAGACGGAGATATTTAAAAGATTAGCGGTTATAGCCCAACGTCACTAACGAGTAACGACTGCGTAAACTGTTTACGACTTGTAGAAATTATTAATATATCGCGTACCTTAAGGCCCGTCCTTGGTGAATCGTGGTTGTAGTTTTGTAACCATTTTATGCATTAACTATTACAATTTTAGTAGGTACCAGAAAACAATATACATCGACAGGACATACTAAAGAGTGTCCTCGTGTGGTGCCGGTTTAGAATAGCACTTGATCCTTTTCTTCCCGAAGGTGTCGTAAGAGTTGACTATGGCAACCGGGTAGGTAGTGTGTCGTGGGCGATGGGCAAGCAACCTATCACTGCATTATCACATTTTCTCCATCTTTAAACCTACAACTGCTAAATGTGGCAGTGGAATTGAATTTCATGTGTTCTGCCTACCTCTTTTGGGAATGCAGGCGTGAGTTTATGTATGTTTGAACGTACAAAAGAGTCACGTGGCAGCTCAAAAGCCACGTCCATTAGAATAAATTATTTAAAGTTCATTGAAAAATATGTACCTACTAATAATTTTAAGAAAATAATGGATTGTTTTGACAATATTTTTTAATGATGATTTTGTCAAGTTTCCGCGCGGGCTATGAGACCAGCCCATCGAGTTAATACATGGAGTAAGAAACCAAATTTTGGCGACGGTCGAGCCTTAACAGCTTGCCATACCGTTGGCAAAATTGCAAAATTTACGAGTCTGCACCTACAGATTGTAATAAACGGTACTGGGAAACCATCAATGCCTCTACGTTTGCATCCAAATTAACTCGCTACGCCTAATACATTACCTAGTCACACTATGAACAGTGAACGACAGCTTCAACCTTAACACAATTGTAATAAGGGATAGAATGGTACACCATTGAGAAGCAACGTGGTAGGTAATTGTATGCACAACAAAGAGACACGGTATTAGGTTGCATCGCGTGTCAATATATGAACAGGGTAAGTGGAACATTTCTTGTACAAAAGCGTCAGCGGTTCGGGACAGACTGTCAGACAGGCTACCGTTCCGGTGAAAAACGCGCCAAGTGACGTCTAAAATATGTATACATTTATCACCTTTTCACAATGGAGTAAGGTCCAAAGGTGTAAACATATCTTTGTCGTTAACTGTACGTTCTAATGAACTTTTTTTTTCTCTTATTGTTTCCTTGTTTGGATGGTCACAAATTACAAAAAGACCGTTGAGCACCGATGCAATATTTTAATGTGTCCGTGTAACTAAAAGGCCGCAATGTTTAGATAGTAAATAATGTATTTGCTGTAGTAAAATACACTCTTATTTTCAATAATTACTATCGGTATTTTCTGTTCACACAGTTTGGGAAAACTAATGTTCATCGACCAAGTTGAGGGCAAGAAATGCAGATGCAATCGAGGAAGTAACGCACCGGAAACTCAATCTAGCTCTTTATGGCAGAAGAAAATCTGACAGTTTAGAGAGCACTGTTGACGAACGAAACCCAGCCATGATGCCGGTTGTACATACTCGCCAAGAGTATCGAGCGAGAGGCTCTCGGCGAGAACACACCATGTGCACACACTTGTTGCGTCATTTGAACCGTGGATAGATCCGTTGACACGGCCGCAAAAACCGACAGTGGTAGGGAAACGGCGAGACTAGACGAGAAATAGCGAGTCTAGAGTACAAGTCGAGGGCTGTATATAAACAATCTGTTTTAGCTTTTCTCGACGACTTTGTATAGCCGGCATGTGGTTTCTATGAGGAAGACAATATTTTCTCTACACAAGCTACTAGCTAAGACCAGGGCAAGGATAAGGAGAGTTATTTTGAAATTTTGTTGGCTAAACTGTATCTTCGTCCGAAACGTCATTGAGTAGAAATAGCATGTATTTTTAATTAACTCCACTTAATTCATAATCTCGACGGGACATCTGCGTGTGAAGACTTATCATCGACATTATTAACTGACCATTTATACACCTTATTGTAAGGCAATATGGTCTATTGGTGGATACTCCAGCATGTACCTAAATAAAATGAGGTTGGCACCTTTCTGGCGCGACAGTGAATGCGTAGATTTAGTCTTTGTTCTTAGTTCATTGTACTGACGAGGTTTTAAATCAAAAACGTCTAATGTATAAATAGCGCCAGACATTTAAAAATAGAGTATATTAAAAGTGGTAGCTCATATAACGTAGAAGAGGGAAATCCAAACTTCACATAAACGAGTATTACGACATATAATAAAAAAACGAGGCATTAAGGTAATCGTCCCAGAGATTGACACAGTAGGATAACAAAATATGTAGATAGGCAGAATAAGCAAAATTCAATTTTTTTCAAATTTCGAAAGGATAGTGGGCAAAATGTCCCATCGGTGTATATTGGGCTTGTGTCAATCATCGGGACGTTTATATTAATGCCTCGTTCAAATCAATAGCATATGTAGTGAGATACATAGTTGTGTTAGACAGTCAGCCGGAGTCGCCCCATAAGGGTTCTTTTGGTACGGAACCCTAAAAATGTTCAATAAGACTCTAACCATGTCCACTTACCTAAGAACTCATAAGCCTTAAGTACAAGCTATTGTCCTCTATATGGTATCTTGTACTAAGCATAATTAATAAACGATCTTCATCGCTCCATAGACATGATACGGGTACAAAGGGGATTTAAAACTGGGCTCAGCTCACACACGTATATTTTAGTAGACAAGGCATGTATTGCGATTATTTGCGATCACCGCGAGCTTGTCCGTTTTGGTGTAAAATGTGACGTTACGGGGGAGCCATGAAAAAGGGACATAAACCTCTTAACCTACCTATTCTCATCATTTTTATCAATTCATAATTTTTTCACATACATCAGGCAGCATGTATGTTTGTTTGTCAAGGCCATAGTATAAAAACGCACCAATCTGGACCGACAAGGAACATACAGAAAGGTTAAAAAGAACTGCATTCTGAATAAAACAATTCAAAATTGCAATATTAGGTTTTATTTTGATTTGTAAAACGTCTGAATTACTCACATCTGCTCATAATCATTTGAACAGGAAGTAGACTATGGTCAATTAAATTTATAATAGGTTGTGATTTAAGCTTGTCATATTAAATAAATTATTGAACAAGTCAACCAGAATCAACCAGTGATAAATTTACAGTCAAAACGCCAGCATTGTATAACAGTTGAATCTCTCAGTGTCCCAGACCGACAACCCATCATAAGTCAACCAAGTTATTTGTGTGATCTATTTAGTTACATATCTGTGACCCGGCCACAAGAAAAGCCGCCGACATCAGTCGAAGTCGCTATCTAAATTTAAAGTAGGCGTTGGCATCACGATGATCGGTATGACCTGATATAAAAACGCAAGTTATCGAACTGTGAAAGAAAAAATCTACGGTAGTTAACCTTAAGCAAGGACATCTGACAAGAGATGTCAGAATTAAACGATTTGCAATAGTTTATGGCGATATTCCGATCATCTTTGCCTCATCGACCATTTAGAATGCTGACATAATATTTACAGGGTCCTAGGCAGATATTAAGGCTCGGTTTTATAAAGATCCGTTAGACCTTATGTCGGTTAGTCATGTCAAAAAATGTACTGAGTTACTGTGATGTGACATTTGGTCTAACGGATCTTTATAAAACCCGGCCTAAGTCAATCATAAACCACTTTTAGGTTAGGGTATAAAATGTATTGAATTGACAGATATCGGAATTGACGTTTTATGATTGTTAGAAAGATACGAATGAAAATGAAAATTATTAATTAGTTTAACTCAGGGTTTATAACGGATATACCTCAACGAATGATAGTTCAGTAAGGCCTCTGTTCAAAATGTAGTAAACTTTATTAATTTATCAGAAGCCATTGTGTTAGCATTCTTATGGAAAATAAGTTCAACATTTAGTGTTGGAATGAATGAATAAAATGAATTAGGCAGCATTCAAAAGTTACATCATGCTAAATTCGATTTAATCATTTGAATAAAATCGAATGGAGTCAATTCCTTATTTAAAACATCGACTCTATAATACGTAGCCTAGATTACATTGATACTTATTCTTAAAAATGTTGATCAAATGAGACATGAAGAGTGCAATGGTTTAAAGCTCTGACCGTTTGCACATCACAATATAGAATAGTATAGAATATTTTACTGTGTATTGTGTGTGTTATTGTTTGAAATTGTATCATTTAAGCAATATTTCGATTTACTAAAACTGTTCTATTTTAATAACAAAACAATATTACTTTAAAAATAAGGCGTATTTAAATTCGTTTGATATACACAATATAGACAAAGTAACAGTGTAAAAGGCACCTTCTTACTTTATGACAAAGTGGAAAATTGCGCATATCTTTTTGACGTTCGGTGTTTTATGACCGATTGTAAAAACATGCATTTTTATATGATGATCCCGCATAAATTTGGTTCAAATCAGAATTCTTAATGATAGAGCTAAGTAGGCATTCAGCAAAGTTCGCACGCTCAGGCGATTCTTTATCAGCTTAATATCATGTATGTTTTATGAATGAAGATATGAAACGATGTTGTTTTCTTAATGATAGTTGTAGCTGAGTGCCAACTAGATATGTTCATTAATGCGATGTATAGGTCACCTACAAAATTAATTTAAATTAGTTATACGGTGGATAAACAACGGTTTGCAGTCCGGTTTGTGTTCAAGATTCAGAATTCTAGGTCTTCATGTTAAAACTTCAATAATAGACTTTAACAATATTTGATCAATGTATCATACTCTTACATACGTGTAATACATCTGTGTGCTTCTATTTATTTATTTCAATTTATTCAATAATTGCAACCATGGTATTACAAGGTCTTATTTCTAAACATTTAGCAGGTCTGTACATCATGGACCCTGTTAGGGTGTAGCAATTTATATTAATCTAATCTAATGTAAGTATTCTAAGAACATGTATTGAGTAACTCATAACATTAAAACCGACCAAGTGCGGGTCTGACTTCGTACATTTAAGGTTCCGCACCAACCGCAAAATTAAGATTTATTAAGAAAAATATGGAAATTTTCAGGGAATCAATATATTAATACTTTTTGGTAAAATATACCTAAAAATGAATAATATCACCAAATTTTAAGTTCATAGGTATGGGACGGGACTAATACATTTTTCATGTCAAAATATTAATTTACAGTTCAAGAAAGAATAATAATTTCGAGTTTACAATTATAACAAAATTATATACAGTGAAGATAAACTTGCAAAGTTATCTATTACAAATGTTACAACATCAGTAAAGTTAGAGATGTATAAGGTCTCAAGATTACGCAAGGAGTATAATGAGGAGTATTGCTTTTCATTCCTTTAATAACATTCAAATATTAAAAAAAAAAGCATTTTATCTAATCAAGAAGCTCTAATCAACGATATTATGGGGTCATGTATGTAATGTGAAAATAAACAATTCAATTTTTTTTTTCCAGCAATGATCAAGAATTACCTTTTCTACAAATTTATTATCTACCTAGAGAAAGGTAATCTTCGATTATTGGTGAATAAATAAATGATTTGATGTACATTCGACGACAATCAATTCACCAGATGAGATAAAGTTAATTTTGTGTAATTTTTTTAGTTTCGCCAGACACGTCCAACCACTGATTACCGCTGCCCTATCTGTAAATCCAACTCACTACGGCTGGGTGGTCTAGGTACTCTAGAAATTACAAGAACTATTAAACTTATCACAATGTTAAACAAATTATTTTCTTCAATAGTCATAATATAACGAGAAAGATATATAGCTCCTATCGTGGGATGTGGATAAACTTTGCCCCGCGGATGTTGTACATATTATAGTTGTTCTGGCATTTTTACTTGACTTTCGAAAGCTGATAAGGCGAATTACAGCAACCAAAGATTCTACAAGTAATTAAGTACTTCCGAGAATAGGATATTTTTATAAACTGATTCTGAGATAAGCTAAACGTTCCAATTAATTGGCACAGCAAAATTTCATCTTGCTCGAATTTGGAGCAGCCCAACTGGGGAAGTACCTCCGCCTTGCAGAAGACCACAGCCATCATAACATTATCTGCTATAAAGTATGTAGTGTTGTGTTCCTGGAGGTAAGCAAGGTTGCCAGAGCTTCCGAGGATGCACTGTGTTGAGAGCGAGGGACCTCAATTTGTCCCTCTTGTTGTCAACACAGTTCATCCTCAAATTATATAAAGGGCCGGCAACGCGTACGTGACTCCTTTAGAGTTGCAGGCGCCTATAGGCTGCGGTGGCCGCATACCATCAGGTGGAGTGTACGCTTGTTTGCCACCGGCGTTGTATAAAAACAACAGTAGTTATGTCACCAATTGTTCACCTCTATTGTCATGAATTAAATCTGGTGTCAAGCACTGGAACATGTATATTACATTGAAATGATTAGTAAGTTGTAGCATTTTTTTCCAACAGCATTACTAAATTTTTCATTTTTTTTTCTAATATAAGCCTAGCGTGATCCCATTTGTGTCGGGCATATATCATACATTAGCATGTATCTCCTTACTAGCTAAGGGACGAATACTATATGTCCGATAGAGACCATAACCAGCTAGGCAGTTTCATATATCGAAGTGTGCTATAAACAGTCGCATTGTAAGGTAATACTATATTACATCTTAACAGAGTATTTAAACAGCGCCTGTAAGCGAGCAACAACGCCTTTCGTACCATATTTATTTTCTATATAATAGTGCTGTATTAAAAAAAATGAAGAGATAATAATTGCAACCGTTGTTGCCAAGCATTAAAAACTTTACGATCCGCTCGCAACGCATAGAACCTAAAATAAAAATCACAAATCGGTACTCTCCAGTCACGAGACGACGAGAGCTATCCGTAAACACGTTGATTAGATGCGGCATTTAATGTGCTCACGAGTCAAATAATGATAATAATGACGCAAAAATATCTTTAGAGGTACTCGAAGCGAGATCAGACGGGTTACGCAAAGCCCTTAGGGGCCGGTTACACGGTGATTATTATCAGAATACCGTGGTGTCAATAATATTCACATGATACGTATTGTGATATGAGTGTATCGTGTGATAATAATCACAGTGCCCCGGCCCCTTACCGATTTGCAACGCACCTTACATTATGTCTTTAAGGGGGCGTAATAACAGACTGGGGATGATATGGAAATAAAGGTAGCTGATGCTTCTCAATAAATGGAACTGTGCCAAAAATAGAATATACGCACATCGATCAAATAAAACTAAACAAATGCCCTCTGTTGACTTTTTAACTATGAATACCTAAAACTTTAAAATACAAATACCAAGTAGTTTAGTTTACTGTTAGAGTTCCATAGATACCTATTTGTATGTCGAAATGGTTTTATTTCGTTATACCACGATGATGGTGGCAAACAAGCGAACCTACCTTCATCCGTTACTATGTTAGGGACCTAAATAAACTAAGCGCGTGAGCTATACATATTTTTTAGGGTTCCGTACCCAAAGGGTAAAAAGGGACCCTATTACTAAGACTTGGCTGTCCGTCCGTCTATCACCAGGCTGTATCTCATGAACCGTGATAGTTAGACAGTTGAAATTTTCACAGATGGTATATTTCAGTTGCCGCTACAACATATACTAAAAACAGAATAAAATAAATATTTAAGGGGGCTCCCATACAACAAACATAATTTTTATGCCGTTTTTATAGACAATGGTACACCCTTCGTGCACGAGTCCGCCTCGCACATATGTAGCCGGTTATTTATTCTCTTTATGTTTTCAAACCTTATCTCCGCCATTTTGAAAATATATCCGCCTAATTCGGTATCGAACCTGCTCACAAAATTTCACTTCGCGCTCGCTCATTCAATTAGTACTATAGAGGTTGTTACTGTGGGTCTAGAATCATAACGTATATAAAAATTTAATTCAAATGTATTCTAGAATGGCAGTTAAATCGGCATATCTGGGAAAACCGTTGGTTTTCCAAAATACTCTTAAGCTGGACTCGCTCGGAGTCACATGTTCTGTTACTAATTTAAGTTTTTGACGTGAATGTGTTTGTAACCAGTATAAATACCTTCGTTCTGTGGATCCAGTTTTATTTTTAGCTACCTTCCCTCTCAGATCCCCTGAAAGCGTACCTCTACAACAGAGGCCCCACAATACCTACATAAATCCACATATCTCCCAGCACCGTCCATTTCTTAGCCATTTTTATAGCGCCAACGTTGGGTTCATGGCTGAATGTACAGTTTATTTCTGTGCGTCTTCTGTCGTTTCCCAAGTTCACGGAAAACAGAATTATCTGGGGCAATAGGCCAAGTCTTTAAACATTCCAAAATCATGTTAAACGATTAATTATATTTTACTTTCCTAGACAAACAAATCGATATTACCTACAAGTTAGTAGCGCGATCGATTTAGGTTTGAGCCAGTAAGGAAATCACGTACGACCCAAATCCCAGACGCAATCACAGTTCACATATGGCGCTGTTTCTATAGAATTTATGACTAAAAAAACGAGGGCATGGCACAACCTAGACTGTTTAGATAGTTATAATAGGAAGTCGTAAATTATTAAAAGAAATGTTAGATCCGATTTCATTTTTGTATTCGTCAATTTTAAAATAAGTTTTTTGTAGTAGTATAAGTTTTAGCTCATTTTTAAATAAGACATTTGGGCTCTATCTTAAGGCGAGCAGGTAATTTATTATATATTATTATAAAACAGCCGAAGAGATATCTTTGCTTGTGAACGGCACATAAAATAAAAAAAATATTATTTTCACGTTACCATTAAACATAACTTTTTTCAATACCACGTCGGTGGCAAATAAGCGTGCGGCCCGCCTGATGGTAAGCAGCCTATGGACGCTTGTAACTCCAGGGATGTCACATTCTCGTTGCCGACCCTTTAAAAATTTCAATTTATTTATGTTATTTTAAAGATCTTCACAGAAAAGGACGCAGTTGACCACAAATAATTGTGACGTCATTATTGTAATGTTTCCCTACAATATTCATAACCCAGCCTTGTCAGTATACAGTATAAGTCATCATAGACTTAACCTCCTGCACTGATACTTTTATTATTCGTTGGCGCAATCTATTTTGCGGTTGGATGCGGAGAGCTGAGGACCGGGTGTGGTGGCGTGAATTAGGGAAGGCCTATGTCTCGGCAGTGGACGACTGCAGGCTAGGATGATGATGAATTTGTTTTATAAACATAGGTACCTAAACTCTGATACGGTCCATCTAGAAGTCTCTGCAAAGAGTTGTTTGGGTCATATCACGGAATCTCTTTTGGTTATCGCGGTCTAAAGGCCTATGTCCGGCAGTGGATGTCTGCAGGCTGAGGATGATGATGCTGATGAATCTGCATTATAAACATAGGTACCTAAACTCTGGTACGGTCCATCTTGAAATCTAGGCAAAGAGTTGTTTGGGTCATATCACGGAATCTCTTTTGGTTATCGCGGTCTGTAGGGCCTATGTCCGGCAGTGGACTACTGCAGGCTGAGGATGATGATGATGAATCTGTTTTAAAAACATAGGTACCTAAACTCTGATACGGTCTATCTAGAAGTCTCTGCAAAGAATTGTTTGGGTCATATCACGGAATTTTTTTTGCTTATCGCGGTCTGAAGAGTAATATGGCTTATGGCTATGGCTATCGTTTAGTTCGATAGCTATAACATGTCTCATAAACGAACATCTGAAACAGTTACCACAACAATGATTTGTGATTGTATTGAAAATATTTTCATAAATAAAAATTCTGTAGTTTTAAACAATATACCTACGTTGTAGTACCTACTCTATAAGCGAATCGCTACCTAGCTAATCGCAAATTGCACTTATGTAACAATTCTTGAGAAGCTCTATTTGACCAAGGGACATATGGAGTATGGAGTAATATTTTAAAACTTTTTTTAAATACTACCACGGTGCAAAACTAGCATAAAGCCTATAATACACTGAAGCGGCCTGCGGTGGCGGTGGCAGTGGTGGCCAGTTGTAGACCACGACAATCCTAACAACCATTCAGACACTAGTGGCGTTGATCATACTGTCAACTGGACGCCACCACGGCTGCCACCGCAGGCCGCTCCAGTTTATGATACGCTTAAGGCTCGGCTGATGCTAAGGAGATACGGATATGAACGCATGCCACTTCTGTAGAAACACTTGAGAACTAATATGAGTATAAACACTTTTCGTAGTTCATAGAAGTAGCAAGATGAAAACGTAAGATTGCTACGGATAAAATTGCGATACTATTGTTTCGTACGAACTACTTTTTCGCACATCTATTTTTAGTCCAGATCATTGTGCACCAGTCTAGACGTAGATCAAGAAACTAAACTATGCCAACTACCCGCTCAAAATACTTAAAATTTCCGCATAGAGAATCGATATGACACGCATGCTTAACCATTCATTATGTATCCTGGTTAGGTTAGGAACAATGCCGAAGGCCACTCGGCAAGTTCATGTGTGGGGTCAACGACCGCTCTTATCATTAGCATTCAATGCGATGTCTTGGATCATTACCAGCGCTTTCTAATACCAGATTACTCGGATTACTTAATTCTTTTTTTATGACTGTCATAGTTGTTAGGATTCCCGGTAGATGGCGATAAAGAGTTTGTAAAAACATAAATAAAAAAAAGAAATGGCAGTCGTTCATCAGCTCTATTGGTTAAGGATACTAGGAAGATCTTGGGCCATACCTCGTTTAGGTTAGCTCAGAAGCGGGACGAAAGGCGTACTCGAAGAGAGGCCTATGGTTTTGTAGATTACCTTTAGTGGTATCGGACCGCTCGTGGCTCACCCAGCGGTGCCCGCGTGCCGCGTGCTGTATGCGAGGTTAAACAACAGGGCCGGGGTCAGTTCTTGGATGGGTGACCGCTTTGAGTGGTTACTAACTAAGCGCTCCCGTGCTTTGGAAGGCACGTTAAGCCGGTGATTTCGGCTGCTGTCTATGATAGCAGTCGTTAAGCCAAGTTACTTGCTTGAGAACTTCTAAAAGTCAAGTTTCCCACTCACTTCGATCGGGGGGCCGATGTTGCACAACGTCCGTAGGGAGTATCCACCGCGACCCCTGTGGTGCTAAACGGTGCAACAAAATTGCCATACGATAAAAAAGTGGTATAGAATCCGGATTCTACTGGAATTCCGGAATCCGGATTCCGGAGTAATGTAAGTTATACCAAGTGTCAATACGATCAAGCAAAAATGTTTAATAAAAAATTGGAATCATTATGAGATGCACTCTGGTAATGATTCACTAAAAAGTGTAAAATAAATATTTTTTTTTATAAAAAAATATAACCGACTCCAAAAAACACTAAAAAGGCAAAATAATTACCTTCCTTCTAAGATGAGACTTTACACTTCTTATTGGACAATGTAGACGTACCTATTGTAATTTTTGAAGCCGGCGCCATCCAAAGATATTGACCAAAGTTGACGAAATGGCACCGACTACAAAAATTACAATAGGTACGTCTACATTGTTCAATAAGAAGCGTAAAGTCTCATGTTACAAGTAAGGCAATTATTTTATACTTTTTAGAGTTTATTGGAGTCGGTTTAATTTTTTTATTAAAAAAAATATTTATTTACACTTTTTAGTGAATCACTACCAGAGTGCATCTCATAACGATTCCAATAAGCTCAAACACGGATAAGCTTCACTGTTTTATTACGGAGTTCCGTTGCCTACCTTCCGGCTTCAATTACCAGATCAGGTTGATCGTGACATTACATCAGGACCATTTAAATTGACTTCGTCATAGTCGCTTCCGTATCGTGATCGAAATATCTTAATACCACCCATGAAACTCTAGGAGCTTTGGATGACCATCCGTGGTCTTCTTCATCAGTTCTCGTTCACCAAATGCTGAATGCAAATAAGAGTTTGTTCCCAGATTAATCAAAACAGTTATACAGTTTAACCTCAGCTAACCGCCAAAAAAAGTCATTTATTACACCGGTAGGTATCTTTATATCACTGACAGTGAACACGCCTACTGTGGCCATATATTGACAGTGAAAGCATTATGGTAATTTACATCGACGAACACACCGCTGGTACTTTGTATTTACTATATTAGTAACAGCAAAATTGACTGTGTTCAAGGAGAAAAAATAAATAGTGACTTAGTGAAATATTAAATAATATTAGGATAACAAACACACAAAATGTAGTTATAATTATACAGAAATCCACAAATATATTACACAGAATTATAAGTAGGTATTTATAAAGAAATTATTTTAGGTAAAATTGCGAAATAAGTAAATCAAAATAGATCATATGAAAGTAGCTATCTAAGCGGATAGTAACGTCACCGAGCGTCACAATAATCATACGATACTTTAAGGTAAATAGCCACATAATTAATACAGACATACATATTAAAATGTAGGTCCAAAGACCAGCACTTAAAAACAAAAGAAAGCCGCAAAATCCCGCATTGAACGCAAACCAGTCTTTTCCTCTCAAGAACACTGCAGCGATTCGAGATTTCAGCGCTCGTAACTATTGTTAGAGCTGCGATAACATTCGGCGGCCTTCGCCGGGGCCAGGGCTGGGCAAACGAGTTCACGAGCGAGCGAGGGCTTTATTGCTTCAGTACATTTAACCCATATTAATGACGCAATACCTTTTATCTTCACATAAACCTATCAATAAAACCTTTTTTCAGTCGATCGATCGTCGCGCCCATTCATAACCCCTGTTATTTATATTAATCATTAAGATAGGGCTACGGGATGATATCACTGGCCTTGATCCTCGAATTGCGGTAGTTCTCACGAGCCTACTAAAATTGACAACGACCATTTAATTGAAATAAACTGCTGAAGGCGAGGACGTGGCACCAAAGTAATGTTAATGAGGATACATGTACTTACAATTAGAAGACGAGTTTCGCGATATTGGCCATAAAGAATAACAGATACATTGACGCTTCTTAGTTGGCGAGGTTGCGTTTATGTCGCAAGCATTCGTCCTTCAGAAACAAGCTGAGTGCGAGGGAGACGATTGCTTTATCTCGGATATAGACGCAATCATGCTACCAAATGATGTGTGGTTATTTTCGGTATCCAAAAGAAAATAGGCCTAATAATTCATATCTAAATGCTTTAAGTTGTAACGCTTATCGTAAGTACAACTGATTATTATAAACATCGCCTCGTTTCTTTCAACGCAAAGCTATTTTTGATAGCAAACTATTTTATCGCCTAATTCGAACGTGATTTATTGCGTGGATAAGGTAGTATTAACCCAGGTCTGTAAACTGTTACATTGAGTATTTGCATTCAATTACCTACATAATCTATGGAAAATAAGTAGCTGTGACGAAACGCTCGTATGTTGATAATAAAGCATGCGACTATCGGGCAATAGCAAATTCTTGCAAAATAGTGTTGCAAGCCACAAGCCCGCAAGGTCCGAAGCTTCACAAACTCTTGGTAAGTAATAGGCAAGGATGCTAATAGCGACAAAGGAAGGAATTAGCACTATATGAAACACCGGTCATTCACCCACGTGCCACAGTTTGCGTACTAGTGCTAAAAATTTGCTCAATTAACCATGATGCACTGGGATTTTATCTCAGAGTTTTCTACCCATTAAAAAACCTAAGTAATAAAAAAGTTAAAATGTCAAAGTTCACAATGTCACCCGATGCAGTATCGTAAGGCGATAGCCGGGCAAACGTAAGTATTTTATTATTCACCGTTCATCTATTTCTGTAGTTTTTATCTCAATGAATATAAATTAAGTGGGTTATTTATTAAGCATACTGCCGTTGATATTGATAAAATATATTTGTCTAACGCGTAATTTATAGATTTATTACACATTGTGTTATCTCTACGATGTACAGTAATAAAATATTGATTATTAATTACGGAAATTGATCTTAACGGCTCTACATTTTGACGGAAGCATATTTTATGAATCAATAAAAATCGTAATTACATAGATTGATCGATATGAAATATTTATTTTAGTTATTACATTATTTATTTATGCGATTTACTATTTCAACTTAAGAACATAATTTACCTACAAAACAAAAGGTATATTCATTAAAATCATAATGAACATTTAAAAAGATTCAAAAATTCTAAAGAACTGATGAACTACTACATAATAGAATTTTTTCGGTCTTAAGTACTATAAATTGAATTAAATTTAACGCATAAACTAATTTGTACGAAGGCAAAATTTAAACAGGTGACATTTAAGTAGTATCGCTATCATTACGCTTACGATCGGGTTTTACATAGTAACAGTTTAATGGGGCACGATACTCACACTTGTAGTGTTCTACCTAATTCATTCAGCTTGGCGCGAATTTATTGGAGGCAAATAAGATTCGATTACAATTATCTTCATGGTATTAACCTATTTAGTATTTAAATATGGGGTTTAAATATTAATTTATTTTATAAACGGTGTGTTAACATATATTAAATTACATAATAATTAGTGCTTACTTGTTAGGAATCCATGGTGCCGCAGACTGCCGGCAGACAAGATGAGCACGGTTAAAAGTGAAATTTCCGAGCACGCGTGCTAATTCATTCACTGCCAGCGAAAAAACGCGTTATAAAATAAACACGTGTTCGATAATTTGAATTTGGAATTTCTGGTGCGTTTGAAATTCGAATTTATTTTTTTCAGTCGCAAGGCATGGGTTCGTTCGGTCACGCGGGCTGGAGCGGAGCGCGCGGCGCGGCGACTAGAGGGCCACTGGCGCGAGCGCAGCTCTGATCGACTCTTCCATTTTAAAAATCGAATGTGCGTGCGTACGCTTTTCCGATTCTAGCTTTAGGGAGCTTGTTGGTACCTAGCTGTATGGGGAAAAGTTACAGTAATTTATTGACGGTTTTTTACCATATTTGGTTGGTATGAAATGGTGGGCCGAGTGAGTCAGCGGAAAAGTATGATATAATGCTAAAATTTGCTTACTAAGCCGGTTAAAACTTTCAAACATATTTTTAAATAGCTTATCCTGTTCTTCTTTCAATTACCTACGTTGTGTTCGATAATTACAGTTTCTGTAAGATCACATGATTAAATAGGGTAAAATAACAGTTGATTTTAATTTTGCACCGAAGGTTTAGAAATACTAATTTATATACATACTAGCTTTTGCCCGCGACTTCGTTCGCGTGAACTTCTACTGACTATTCCTTGCCCTTGGTAGATAAATGCCGGTTAGGTTATAAAGTACTTAACTTTGAGTGACTCACTCAAAATTTACTCCAACTTTTTTACATCTCAATGTTACAACCTTACAAAGTTTCTAATTTATATAAATATAATAATAATAATTAGCAAGTGAAATGGGCCCTCTTGTCCATGAAAGGCATGTGTCCTGAAGTAGGATGTAATAGGCGGATAATGAAACAAAATGGGTAAGATTTATCAAAATCTATATATAGGTACGTATGTATGTATGTTGGTAATAGGTACTGGATAAGTAAGTCCGACGTTAAGTACTACACATTTCATTCCAGCCCGGAGAACAACGTCGACTCGATCCCATATAGCATTTATGCGTATGAATTATTTTTGATGATCTCTTATACTATGTAACAAAACACTAATATCTGCAAAGGAACTACCTTATCACATCCATGTAGCATAGTGGTGTCATGGTTCGATGTCGCGTACGTCTACACTTCGACGACATTCCCCAATTCCTTACTTTCCGAGCCTTAGTACTGACATGCTCGATGTAGCGACTACACGGGAAGACATGCTTCAATCGAACAAAAACTTTGATGTTTCTCGAAATGCAAAGTGTTAGGAGTCCTACATCATAACCCAAGACTTTTTAATGTTCTACAACAATATAATACGCTCTACTTGCAGTGAAAACCTCTATGCATTATCCCTCTGTATGAAAATTAATTGAATACTTCTAGTTTTTTATATGTACTTGCAGTTTGTAAGACAAATATATTTACAAAAATTTTAAGCATCCTCTCAAAATATCTGTACAGAATTCTCCCTTTATCGCGTATTTTTCTAGTGAAAGTTCTACCTCCAAAACGTACAATCGAACCTGTGACATCCTGAAATACTCGTACGCAGCCAATCGCTTTAACTGAGCTGTCTATAATATATAACAATAAGTAATCACACTCGGTTACCAAGTCCTTTAACCAGTTCTCTCTTACAAAGCCTGGGGAGGCGTACGGAGAGTGACATATATCTACCAAAAAGACTCGCGCTTCCTTAACTTCAATCTATAATTTTCTTTTGCAGATGTTACTGCTTAAAACATATTAATATTTTTAAGTATCTACGCGCATATTATCGTTTTACAATTATATTTAAAAAGAAATCTAAGTCCGAAGACTGAGAGGCAAAATGCTTAAGTACTTTTTTCCTTTACTTTCGTTTCTAAGCACCTTAAAATATGAAATCCCTCCATATCTCCCATGTAGCTCCTTATTCCAAGAAATTCGAAAATGACATAACCTCTTCATATACCTCCCAGTGATTTGATTGTTTATAACCAATCAGCTAGGTAATCACTGCTTTCATGTTACCTACATTAAATTAATATTTTTGATAAGCTGACCTATAGTAACCAAAAAGATTTGTAACAGTCTCTATGGGTCCTTAGGACAGACACAAAATTACCCCGCCTGCGGGGACGTCCACCGCACGATCGCGACATCACAGACATATATAGTCCCTATTCGTCCCGGTACCGCTGCATACGGGTTAGAGTCAGTCCGACCCAGGTCGGGCCTAGCTGAGTTCCTTGCTGGACTCTTCTCAGCTAGGCTAGCTTTAGTGACCCATCGACAAAACTCCCAGTAGTCCGATTCCACCCACATCTCAGATTTGGTTGAAGCCGCTCAACCAATCTCACTGGAGCGCACACGCTTAGAGTATTCCAGTGTTTAAACCGCCCGCGTGGTCGTGTCGGAGAGGTTTCCCCTGGATTGTCCCCAAGCTACTCTCCAACCGCGCACTCTTATTGCTTCATTGGGCCCGGCCTATAAATCCACAGTCAACTTCAAAAAAAAAAACTTATTTTATATTTCTCAACCTTCCGTTTTTACTACAAAGATTTCGGAGTGGATTTCAAACACGTTGATTTTCTGTCATTTTGTAGACAAATATAACATAAAATATTATTTTTTTGAACCTGACTGTGGCTTCATAGGCCGGGCACAATAAAGCGATAGGAGTGAAATTTGATAAATTTTAGGTAGGCATACATCAAAGCGCTGGTCAGTCAATGCTGTCCAACGTCGAATCTATTTAATCTCCAATTTTATAAAGAGTAAAGTTATTAAGGCTCGATGGCTTAAAACGCAAGCGCCTTAGAGGCTGTAAGTCAGTACCTAACTAACACAAATTTATTCTGTTTTTCTTACGATTATGCATGTAATTAATAGAACTTTATATACTGAAATGCGGTAAATATTTACATTCACATGAGTCGCTTTGGTTTTGAGATAATTAAGCTCTAAGAGTCACAAATATCCGAACTAAATCTTTCATAATAATAGCTCATCATAATCAATCATCATAACCACATTACTCAGTTTATAACTACGATGGTAAAAATAAAAACTTTCCATGCAAATACCTATTTTATCGTCGCTACTATAAGACTCAAATTATTAAATTGTGCAAGTACTAAATATTTTTCATTAACTTTGATTCGACTTAACCGAATGTCATCTGTATAATGGCACGACTCCGAAACGCCAAACGTCAAATATCGTGATATTTACAATTGTCTTGATTCGCCTCACGATACTTCCTTATTGTATCTTGTCCACACGATTCGTAACAACTATGTGCTTATTTCGAGCTCAGACTTACACTGGATCAACTGAGACGAATTTTCGTAAGTCAGCGTGCATTGTAAATATCCATGGACTCTGGAGGCAGATAGGCAATGTTGACAGCCACTGACTAACATAATTAAATCTCTCATTTCAAACAGTTACTATGGGTTGCGGGACTCTCCATTTTTTCACATATTATCTATTTATTGTACAATTTTTGAATGGGATTCTTTTTATTTTGCTTCCAATTGTATGCTTACCAATTTTCAAGCCTTTAAGTCATTAATTGAAGGACTTTTCATACAAAGTTCAACCCCTCTTTTCACCCCCTTCCATCCCCAATCTGTATAATTTTTATAGCCTATAACCTGGCCGAAGATCAATTAAACTTATTAATGAAGGTTGTATTGAAATCTATTGGCTAGTTTTCGCGTGATGGTGAGACAAATAAACAGACAGACAAACAGACACAAATTTTAAAAACTGTTGAAACGTGTTCTGTTATCGATTCTAAGACCCCTCCATCGATTCTTTTGCTAATATCTTCAATGTACAGATTTTCGAACCTCTACAGCTTTATTATATGTATAGATAGTCACTACTATTTCATTCGTGTCATCTGCCAAAATATTGTCATTCGTTACTAACACACTTACCGACCGAATCTTGTATCGAAGAGTCGTCAAGATAAAGTTACGACATAAAATTTTAGCAGCTTGCTGATATATTCCTCAACTCAATCCTAATTGACACAAGTAGGTATGTATTCAGAAAGATATTGTCTGCCCCAGAATCACCAGCTAAAACTGTCCTTAATTCGCTTGCCCCATGACTAATTCATCCTATCCCCTGGTTCATCCTGCTTCTTTGGAAATTAAACACCAAATTGACCTCCATTACTCTCGAAATAGGCTACAATGGCACTCTTACGTATTTATTAGCGCCAGCACGTAGTTTATCTGTGCTTAACTAACTTTTTAGTTTATCTAAGTTACTTTTTATTATATTACATTTTTATACCACGTCGGTGGCAATCAAGCTGACAGCCCACCTGATGGTAAGTGGTTACCGTCGCCTATAGACGCTTGCAACATCAGAGGCGTTCCACGCGCGTTGCCGACCCGTAAGAAACCTCTTCGCGCCTTTTTTGAAGAGTCCCATTCTGTAGGCCATTGGGAATACCTCGGCAGGAAGCTCATTCCACAACCACACGTAACAGATGCGGCACGAGCCGAGGAACGGGGCGCGATGATACGTCGGTTTCGCTCTAACGTGCTCAAAGGCTGGTGAGACGGCATTCAACGTTGCAATTATTATTGCGGTGGGAAAAGCTGAAATTGTAAAATTCGAGTATATGAGAAAAAAACAACAAGATAAAATGTACATGTGACAAAACACGATCGTGGCAAAATGCGAATGGGGATGAAAATGAGCTGGGACAAAATGCGTTCGTGGCACCCATCTAACAAATCGCTTCAGCTTTTACCATTCATACGACTATACATTACGCTACGCCCGTGGTACTTATTTGCGAACGCGACCGGTGCGAAGAAACATTGACATCAGCACAGCCTCAATGTGCTGTGCAATTTATACATATTCATATTCATTTATAGTTGTAAGGGTATTTACAGGATGTTCTTAAGCTAGAGACAGCATTGCATTGGCAGCATTTGATGTTTTTTTTTTCTTTTATTTCGTGCGTGTTTTATATGTGCTTTTTTGTTTATTTTTATATTCTATTTTTTGCTGTATTAATTGTTGTCTTTGTCTCGAATAAATATTTCTTATTTCATATTTTCCTTATAAGTGTAGATATATTTGTGAAAACTTTACTGGCTTATGATCTACCTTAATTTATTATTAACTTTATGTGCGATTGATGGTGTTTGTTTTCCTTAATAAAGAATAAATAAATAAATAAATAATTAGGTACTTATAAACTATACCTAACCTAAACATTATATATATAGTCCAGTAAATAATGGACTAGCTTCTAACCACCGATAGAGCACCTTCGGCTGGTCCAGAAAATGGACTTTCAGGTTTAGTAAAAGTCCATTGGTTTTCGACACTTTTGTTCACCACGAGCGATCAAACCTGTTGAAAATTGTAGAGTCAAATGTAATTCATGAAAGCCTCATTTTAATGGAAATGTTCGATTGTCTCGAAAACCGGGGGACTTTTACTAAACCTGAAAGTCTATTTTCTGGACCAGCCTCAGGTACTCTATCGGTGGATAGAAGCTTGCCCATTATTTACTGGACACCCTGTATGTATTACGTAGAAGTACATTAATGTTCATGAACTCCTGTAGCGAATACGAACATTCAGTTATGAGGTAAGTTTTAAGTTTATTTACAAGTGTGTTATATGTAACTTCACTCCTTGTATGTTGCGGGACTTTACAGTAAATTCTAATATTTCTAATGGATATTGCATAAGGGGTCTTTATTGTACGTTATTACCTCACTGCGCAATAAACACGTATCTCCAAACATTGTTAATATTCCTTTTGGGGTAGGTTGCACCAAACTGTCTGTAATCGTAAGCGTCGGTCGTTTAAATCTGATTGCATGGGAAGTTTGACAAGCTTTTTATGGGATAACAGCTGCCGGTGCCATGTTTAACGTCGATCGGTCTGTATAAGTAGGTGCAACCGGCTCTTAATCGTCATTATTAATGTCATAACAAACATATTGTGACGTTAAGGCCGTGTAAGCAAAAATATGGCGTTCTTTGAAACGCTGTTAAAAGAATAAGCATTGATTGGCGATCTTAAAGTAAAGTGATATAAATTGACATTTGATAATTTTATTGCATTTTAATATTATGAAATAAATAGATCCATGTGTAGAAGTAACCGACGGTATTTATTATTTGATTTAAGGTAACAATCATGGACATTTAATATAACAACATTTCTCTTTAATATCACGTTAGGAAGAATATACACAATTTCCTAACGAACACTGATAAGTTAACAACTACCAGAAACACTGGGAAACCCAGGATTGATTTTCCGACACATGATTCTTGACTATAATTGTCAGAATCTGACAATAGCCGAAACATGATTGCTTAAAATTTACTAAAAAAACCAAAGTTGAGTCTTTATTTTCCTTTTTTTAATCGGCCTAGTGAAAAACACGTTATTAAACGACACAATTAAGTTAATATGATGGTATTTTACCTCATCTAAACTCTGTTAAAGGGAAATAAATTTAATAAAACTTTACACAGTCAGGTATTTACTGGGAGTTGTCTATGTTTTGGGGGAGGCCTATGTTCAGCAGTGGACGTCTTTCGGCTGAAATGATGATGATGATGTCTAAAAAAGCCATTACCGAAGAGTGTTGCATCCCGCTTTGCCTTCCTCGAAAGACAAGCGTGTCTCCTTCACGGGGGCGTGGCTGACAGAATCGAGGAATCCCCTTAAGGAAGGATATTACGCCACATCTGTGTCCGCGGCACACGTGGTAACCCTTAGTATAGTAAATTATTCGATTCAACCGGATCCTGTGTCATATTGAGGGCAAGTTCCACAGTTCGATGGCATATGGATTCTAGAGCCGACGATAACTGATTATAAAAAAAAAAAATAAAAAAAAATGTATTTATGGACAATCTTACACAAATCAACCTGGTCCCAAACTAAGCAAAGCTTGTACTATGGGTACTAGATGACGATATACATACTTATATAGCTAAATATATACTTAAATACATAGAAAACATCCAAGACTCAGCAATAAATATTCGTGTTCATCACAAATAAATGCCCTGACCGGGATTCGAACCCGGGACCTCCAGCTTCGAAGGCAGGGTCACTACTAACTAGGCTAAAGCGGTCGTCATTATAATTATAATTATCAACAACAGCTTATTAACGCCCTACTGTTCAACTGTTCTCATGGATGCGAATGGACAGCAGTCCTCACCCAGGCCCATCTGATATAACTGATAACTACTAGACAAATGAAGTTAAATAGTAATTTGATACGAGTACGAGGCAGGAAATCCCTGTTCCGGCCGAGGTATGTAAAGTTATAATATTTCAAACTACACAGTTTTTAAATTTAGAGTACCTACATTTTTGCCAAAAAAAAATAATAATAATAGAATAGAATAAAGTTTATTGCTGAAACGTGACGTACCTACCACCTACCTAGATTACACACAAAAAACATCTACCTACGTACATACTGACACAGTATGTCAAATCGTTTTTGGGCATTAGTTGAGCAATGCTGAGCCTAAGTTATGAATGCCACTTTTCAAATATAAATCTTCTTTTACACTGCAACCTTGCGTGATATATAAACGCTTTAACATGTTCTTTTGTACAATAATTTTCTTACATAGGTACAATAGATACTTTTCTGTGCAGTATAACTTTTCAGTCAAAGAGAAAGCGCCCCACTACTATAAATATAAGAACACTACAATGAATATGTTGATATATAATAAACAGGTCACTCACGTCTTTAAAGTCGAACATGACACGTCACGTCACGTCTAGTAAGGTGGACATGTCGAGCTATACTCGACCTAAATAACGTGACTGACCCTTTATATTTCTGCCGTCCTATGTCTAAAACCAAACTAACCCACAAATTATAGTTTTGAGATATGAGCAAAAAACGTTAAAATAAAAAATTCTAGGAAATGTGTGTATTTATTCCAGATTTCTTTTACGTAAAAATTAAAACTAAATTTATACTTGCTTTTCTATTGCATTACTCCGTAAAATAATGAATATTTATTTTGATAATAAGGTTTTTGTGTTTTACTGTTGCAAATAATTACTAAACTACCAACGATATTACACTTAAAACACCGTTAAGTATACCTTAGCCGTTCTTTAGCATTGCATAACAAACAGAACATAGCTAAATAACGGCTCAGTCACTTAACAATTTTATAGTATTTGTAGTTGTGAGCAGATTACACTGAAAAACTTTAAATAAGCACGTTATTGGACTGTAACCGTTTTGTAGCTTTGCAATAACTGCAAACATTCAAGCAAGTTGTATGCGTTCCTAATTTAAAAACACGTTAGATAACGAACCATCGCCTCTAACTGGGTTTTAGTCGTGTAATCTTGTGGAAAAAAGTTTTAGTTTTTTGGCAAAACCACGTTAATCCACCCTGTTATAGAAGTAAGTTTTAAAAGTAATTCAATATTTTTAATAAATATACACCGTGATTGTTAATAACCCGAAAGATTTAAGCTAACGATACTAGAGCCTAATTAGAGTATATATACTTATGTAACATATAGTCCAAAAACTCGTAATTAACGAGATATTCATTATTTACAACAAATCAAAATTTAAATAATCTCCAGTGTAACACACCCTAAGGGCGTGAGCATGACGTAGCCACCTACTTCTTTTAAACGTAGATGCACTTTACCTGTATGGTTGTTAGCCAGTTTCATAAAGAAGTTTGGTATCTATCTACAAAAAGGTTTTACTACCGAAAATATTTTCATCGCGTGATAAAAGGATAGCATGCAACTAAAATGCAGTGTGGTGTACCGAATAATTATAATATCTTATCTTACACACTTCGATCTCAAGTAGCTTTTCTGTTATCATTGAGAATAGAGATAATTAGGTTTGTTATGTTCTAGTCGCGAGAGTGGTTCTTCTTATAACTGGCTAGTTTGAAATCGATTGTCACTAAAATGACACATTACAAATTATTACTATTTGTCACGCGAATATTTTGTCATAAAATAACATCGAAAATTTTATTGACTGTAATAAATAATATTAGGTATGCCGCATTATCCTTCGGCTCATTTAGCGGATATCCATTTTGTATACGGATTGTGTGATGGGAACTCGCTCCAGGCAGTCGCCGAATACCGAAGACGATACCCAGACCGTCGTATACCTCACCATTCGACTTTTGCGGATGTCCATCGACAGTTTCGCGAAAAAGGGCTTGGAAAAGCTCACAGAGAAAGGGCTATAAATGTAGATGAACAAACAGAGAACAGAATAATGAACTTAATAACAGAAGACCCAACCTTGTCATCAAGAGCTGTAGCAAGAATGGTCAATGTTAACTATCAGCTTGTATTAAGGGTTTGGAAAAGGTACGGCCTGCATCCTTTCCACTACAGGAAAGTACACGGATTAATTAACAATGACGGGCTAGCTAGAGTTGCCTATTGCCAAAGGATGAATCAGAAATTAGTGGAAGATCCTGGATTTCTAAATAAGATACTATGGACAGATGAATCGTTGTTCACGAGAGAGGGAGTTTTTAATTCCCATAATCGGCATCTGTGGTTAGAAGAAAATCCCCATGCGAAAAGGGAAAATTCATACCAGCACAAATTTTCCGTAAACTTGTGGGCTGGCATTATTGGGAATAAAATAATAGGTCCCGTCATATTTCCAAATAGACTGAATTCTGAGAACTATTTATTTTTTCTAAATAATTAATTAAACGACTTGCTGGAAGATGTCGATTTGGAAACCCGACGAACTATGTGGTTCCAGCACGACGGTTGCCCGGCCCACTACGGCTTAGATGTTCGTGATTGGCTGAACCAACAATACCCAGAGAGATGGATCGGCCGTGGAAGCGAAGTTGTAGCATGGCCTGCCCGTTCACCGGATTTAACTCCGCTAGATTTCTTTCTATGGGGAACTCTGAAAGATAAGGTTTACTCAACACCTGTAAACACTAGAGAAGAGTTGTTAATAAGAATTCAAGCGGTTTCAGAAGAAATCAAGAACACTCATGTTAACTTGAATCATGAAATCCGTTCACGATTGAATATTTGTGCTGAAAACGGCGGTACACATTTTGAAAATTTAATTCATTAAATTACTTACTCGTAATAAAAATGCATAACTGTTTCATGTTGTTGTTTATTTTACTGTAGGTACAGGTTAGCGTGATCGCTGTCAAAACAAAGTCCCTTTCCTGTAAGAGGTATGATGTAAAAAAATAAGTGGTATGATTTCCTTTCGAATATTATCATGCCTAACAATTTATGGTTGTAATTGTCAGTCAAAAAAAGATACCTAAAGTTTCAATGTGGTGCCAATAAATAAAAAATGAAATTATTCAATACAAACATCGTGCTAGACATAACTTGACAATTCTTGTCATTCATGGAATACAAGTGACGGCAATCGCCGTTCCTCGTATGATTTCGGAGCGATTCGTGAAGTGTCATGCTCGCTCTCTGTTCTTCAACTTGAGTTTCTCACCTAAAGGCTTGTTCACAAAGAAGTGGGCAATTAATAAGATTTAATTTGTACTGAAATAGTAATTTCATTAAGACGCATAATTAGACCCATGTTGATATAACATTATTTACTCGTAATGTCGTCAAAAATACGTGGTTTAAATCTTTCGGGTTATTAACAATCACGGTGTATAAAATCTGTATAGATGTATCTATTTGTTTACAAAAAAAGAAACATATCCTCTTCGAACCGTTTCATAGCCAGCTTTATCGGAATATACAATCTCGTTTAGTAGATATGAAATTTATTTGTCTCCGTCGTTGTCTTAGTTATGTTTAATATATACCGGGTGTACAATCCAAATGGGTCAGTATGGAGAAGTCGGAAACTATGAGAGATAGCGAGATCTGTTCTTAGGAACCATGACGTCGATTTTAGATTTAATAATAATTACATTCAAACTTTTTTATTAACTCTCATACATAACCGGGAATAGAACCTGGTCAAAATCAATGTGTATAAATTCTGCAAGTCGCAAGAAGCACAACACTAATGGAATCTTGTTTAAATAATTGAAAGAAAAACCCACCAATAAGATAATTATTTTATTTCAGATAAGATATGCATAAGTGGTCTTTTCAGATAATTGATGATCGATTCATATTATTCACGACTTTTTGCAAATTAATAAAACTGTGGGCATTTTAATCTAATTTACTGTCAGTTGTGTTTACACAAGATTTCATAGCCAAATTTGGTGGGTTGGTATGAGAGTTAATAAAAAAGTTTGAATGTAATTATTATTAAATCTAAAATCGACGTCATGGTTCCTAAGAACAGATCTCGCTATCTCTCATAGTTTCCGACTTCACCATACTGACCCATTTGGATTGTACACCCTGTATATATATCGGAATCCTTCATAGATCTAACTCATGGGTAACTAGGCTATTGAAGTACACCGTGCTAGTCATGTCTTCGGCCTAGTCTCAATTTAAGTTTTAGATCTCGTGCTTTTTTTCAAAGATTTTTATTTAAGTGAAGTAAAACCAACAGCTTTAACAACAATATCGGGAAATATATAAGTGAAAGCTTTCATTGCAGAGTTTTCGAAGTCTAAAGTTATTTATTGGGATTTCAATCCGACCTTTGTGATTTTATTACACTCAGCAAAATTTCATACGTTATTATGTTCTTGTTATGCAAAAATGCATAAATCAATAGGGTTATACCTACGTTATGTTTGTTCATTTAAGCCGAATACCTACGTTATGTTTGTTCATTTAAGCCGTGCAAACTGTAAAGTGAAAATGGAGGAGGACAAGACTTGAAAGTACCATCCGCAGTGAAGTGGTGTATTTTGTTTATCTGGATTTTACAATCACTTTAAGCAAACACCAATAATACCGTTTTTCCATCGCAGTTGTCGTCAACGAGTAGGAAATCGGCAAATTGCCTTAGTATTTGACATTCTTCGGGCGTACAACATTTTAATTTTAATTCTTCTAGAGTACCTAGTCAATCGACAAGAGTAATTATAGTCAACTCTTAAATAAAAAAAGTAGACTTCTAGATTCTTTTTTCTCTGTCGATATGCCGAAGATTTATCAATATTGAATTTTGGAAGTTAATAGTGAAGATGAATGTTTTTTTTCTGAAGATCATATCATTTAAGTATACTGCTTCTGTATTGGTTCGTAATTATTTGCACATCTTTTTTAAAACCAGCAATCTCTTTTTATTACTACTTCTTTTGTTATATTTGTTATGCATTACGTTACATGGTATTTGCTTTTTATAATACCTTTCCAGCCGGAGTCCTGTGTAACATTTACCTTGCACGCTGGTGTACTACCACATATCCACAAAGATTGGGAGTATTTTTTGTACACTTTTTCCAGTAGTATTTACGACCATTGATTAACAGTATTTATGCTCCTCTTTTAGAAGGAATAAGCTGTATTTTGTTTAAATCATCTTCTAACACGCTTGATGAAGTAGGCGGCTCACAATATTCAGATGAATAATGCATTGTTATAGTGTTCTCAGCAATCAACTCAAATAAGCAGTGAAAATTAGAATATCAATATCCAATCTAACACTTCTGATGATATGATAGCAAGACAGCGTTGAAAACTCATATCTACTGCATTTTTTTCCTATTTTATTGCGATGCATTTAAATAGGTTCAATTACTATAGAGAAGACCGTCGATTATGTTCGGCGATAGGACCAGAGGGTCCACGACAAATTGTAACGTATAGTAATGAAATGTATACATATCAAATAAACACATTTATTTTTTGTGTGATCAGCATAAATATTTTGACTACTCTTTGGCAAAATAGCATAGGTAAATTCTACTAACAGTACTTTTAACCAGATAATCTTGTATATTATATACCCACCTATCTCAAAAACAGGGCTAACGATTTTGATAAAATTTGGTATTTAGAGTTTTACCTCCTAAATTCATCTAAACAAGTCTAGAATCTGACCTGAGTTCTGAGGTCCTATCTGAGTTTTGAATTTGAAACGTTACAATTTTCAGTGGGTACAAAATCGACGATCTCCTTTACCACTTCCCGTTCCGTATCCAGCTACTAAACAGGATTTTAAATTCCCATACGGTTGCTGGCTACAAAATGGTAAAGAAAGTCTCGTTTCGTATCTACCTACTAAACGGGATTTTATATTTCCATATGGTAGCTGGCTATGAAACGGTTTGAAGGATGGTTTCCTGACATTTTGTGACGGTAATTAATATCATCACTCACTACACAACTAGACACAACGTCCTGCGCACGCGCCGCTCGGCTGACTGGCCGCATGCCTTAAAATCGGAGGGATAATATTTTGCGTATAGCTAGGTTTTAGCGTAGCATTGCTGGTTAGCCGGGTTTAAGAGTTGCATTATTATGTTTTTTAATGTAGGTAGTCACGGATTAGTTACAGTTACTAGGTTTTAGTGTTGTATTTGCAATAGGAATCACAAGCAAAGCCTTACAAATACAGGGTTAAGGGTGTTTTGCCGTGTATAAGCGTAGTAACTGTTTTTTTTGTGTAGTATTTGATAAGAAATTATATGTATAAAAGAAGGTAAGAAAAAGGTAAAAGGACTTTAA
Organism: Epiblema foenella; assembly: GCA_963556455.1. Taxonomy (NCBI): domain Eukaryota; kingdom Metazoa; phylum Arthropoda; class Insecta; order Lepidoptera; family Tortricidae; genus Epiblema; species Epiblema foenella. The sequence continues at coordinate 5,633,643 of OY747113.1, read as the reverse complement.
CGGCGCTTTATGAAGTTTTTGTCTAATAACGGTTTTTTAGCTGTGAATCATGCTAGTGATTTATTAAATTAAACAACAGCTAGGGGCTTTTAGAGTACTTATAGTGTAGTAATGTTGGTTTGCGATTATATAGTATTGTAAAGTCTCAAACTATCATGCACTTAGCGTGGTAGGTCGACTCAGTATCTTCGCAACTACAAATGATAAAAATATGATTCCAAGACCATTCGGTAGAGCTTTTCTTTCTCTTTTAGCCCATGTAAACTACAGAAAACTGCTATAAAGCAGCTTTGATCAGTTTTAGACATAGGACGGCAGATTTCAATGTCTGAAACTCATAGGAGTTTTATATTTAACACTACAATGAATATTTAAATGACAGAATAAGTACCTAATATGTACGTAATAACTTAAGAGTTGAAAGATTGCATACCTACCGCCCACCGCCTGTCTGAATTTTACTGCTCAATTTAAGAAAACTATTTATACTTCGGTCATCGTCTTTCCCGTGGGAACGATTATTTGCAAGAGTCTTATGACAGTTTACTTGTCTCGGGAAGAACGCATGGTTTTTCCCATGAGGACAGAAATGAGGAAAATTATATATAACATTTGTTGGTAAAGGTGGACTATGTATATTAGCAATGTTACAATTTCAGGCTATCTATAGAGATGCAGAGAACTATCTGTCGTCAAACACAGGAGGAGCTGCCGGATAAAACATAACTTATTCCTATGCTACCGAATCTAAGGACCTTAGTATACACTGGTGAAAAAAAATTAAAACCAGGGGCCTGTACTTTACACTTTTTCTATGGAAAATTATACAAAGTCGAAATATAGACTTGTAAAGTTTTGCGGTATAGGGGCCAGTTCCTATGATTACATAATTGTCTCCTTTACATAATAGTGATTCCAAACTCACTGGAGCAGCAGCAGCTGGCAGAATCTGCCGATTTCAACGGTGTGTATAACTCAATATCGCCAAAAATGTCGGTTATCCCATTTTGCCTTTCCAGCGTCGATATTCTAGTGTTTAAACCGCCCGCACGCCCTTAAAAATCACCTTTTTTACTAGACACCTTTTGTAAACCCGATGCGCCTTAATCGACGATACGTACATTGCGTACGCCTTAAAAATCTTCTAAGTACATTCGTCCTCGTCGTCTACCGGTCCCGGGGATCCCCGGTTTCATTACAAAAGAATGCTATTGTTTTTTTTTTCGCCGGGAGACCACGTCTTAATGAATCCCACGACACGTATGTTCCTTAGGACAGAATTATCAATGTGTTCCGTATGAGTATGTAAATACAACCCATTAGTCGCTCCGCTGATCTCACCAATCGCCGCCTGATTTATAGTCTGGTGGATCAGCAGGGAGCATGCCGACGTACCCTTGATGATGTAATCTTCTATATCGTTTTACTCACCAGTTGGTTGCCCTACGAATGGTAGTAAAAATAGTATCTGACACATGATTTAGGCGAAGAAATTATTAAATTTTAACTAGAATTTTAAACACGTGTCACTTTGCACGGGATTTATGTAGTTTGTGCCAGTTTTGTACATAATTATACAAGGATTGTATTTTAATAATTTTCAAAGCAAAAAATTGAAATAATTTTCGCTATGAATGGAATTTGAACCCACGAACTCTACATTTCGTGTATAGTTCTTTACCAACTAAGCTACTGTGGAGATCCCTTATTGCGACGAATTTTTCAATCGCTTCACTCTTCTCATTATATTTCAGGGAGCCTCGTAGCGCCATGTACCACGAAGTTTTGCAACTTCTTAATCGGCACTAACGTCTTAAATTACACTGATGACGAAGGCCTGTATATGTGGCAAACATACATTTGTTCGTATTATCAGTAGTACATATACAGAACCCTAGCCCACCTGTATATATTTGAAAAGAGGAAGCATCCTCTAACTACTTATATTACACTCCCACATTAATTGACACTTCAGCGACATGTTTCAAATGCTTCTGGACAAGTTCTGTGCGAGTACAATGTACCTGGAGAAGAAATGAACACACATTCACCAGTTTTGACAATAAATTACCAATTTGGGTACCTTTTGTAACAAAGCTAGTACAAAAATGTATACACAGGGACATCTGATATATCGTAAACTATTAGTTCTTCTTGGATAATTACAGTAATTTGTCAGCACAGAGTAATAACAAAATAACATTAACAACATGTGTACTACTCGGAACGCCACAATCAAAGTCTGTATTGTAGGTGATTAGTTTAATGTCTTTATTAACACTCCAGCACCTTTAGGGTTCAAATTACAACCCAAAGAGACAATATGAATACGGTTTTACAGAATTCGTGCCCCCGCCCGAATCCCAATAAACTAAGCAAAATAAAATGCAATCTGAAAAATGTTTGCATCGAATAAGGTTATTTCCTATAAAACAAATTACTACGGCTACACAAATGAGCTTCCTTGTGCGCTCTGGCGACCTTAGTTACCACCAGGAACACTCCACCACACATAATGGCTTCGGTGGTTTTTAGGTGAAAGTACTTCCCCAGTTGAGATGCCCTCTCTAAAACGTATTTTATTCTCGTAGTTATACACTCTTCTTTAAACGTGGCTTTAGAATACACATCACATGATTTAATAATATCAGAGAAAAAAAATACATTTTTAGTCTAAGTAAGATATGAGATTGCCACTATTCACAGTGTACCTACGGAACCCATCAAACAGCGTACCGTACGTACTTGGATAAAACTTTAATTATTACTTCGAAACAATGCAAATAATATTCACAGTGTACCTACGGAACCCATCAAACAGCGTACCGTACGTACTTGGATAAAACTTTAATTATTACTTCGAAACAATGCAAATAAATCAGTGATAAGTACAACGCCCCCTACCAACTACTTCAATATCAAAAGGCGAGAGTCGTCATTTGTTTTAATATGTGTACATAAATAATTTTTTTTTTATATTTAGCGCGCGCTTCAACTGTATCTACGTTTTATATAACACAATTATCTTATCTTCTTATACATATGTATCTAAAGTTTACTCAGGAGATCTAATTATACTTTAGATATTTGAATCAGTTTAATTTAATTTTGTACGCAGGTCGCTAGTGACTTAGTTTAACGGGTATATTCTTTTTTCATCGTTCCTTCTTATGCTGATAAGTATGATAAACAACTTTCTTTAATTATGTAGGTAAACGTCTGTTTAGTTCAATGTAACTGATAGATCACCCGTCTGTAATAAATAATTTTCTACACACGTTTTTAAAAATAACATTATTCGATCTCGTACACTTAAGGTTTGTAAACATAGCGGCCTGGGATTAAAGTGTTTGTGAATCGCATGATGTCGATACAACTTAAGTTGAGACGAGTTTTTAGCCTTAAGTATATTTAGTTGTTGCTAAAACTGGCACGCGACGCGAGTTTCGTTAAATTGCGGCGCTGCGAGCTACAAATCTAGAACGGGTTCGATCAAATCCTGACATGTAATGAATATCGCAATCACGTTCTTGTATCGTCTGAATGTGCCTTAAGTTTTCAAGTAAGTTAATTTTGTAAGCATTGAAAGAAAACGAAGTTTGTGTCTGTCCTTCTATCGTCAACCGAGAGGCACTTCAGGAACGAATGTTTCCGTTTCGCTGTAGCCTTCACTGTATATGATCGCCATCGGCGGTTATGGAGGGCAGTTGGGATATTGGAAAGCAACATACCTAACCGATGGAATGCGTTACTAAAAATACTTATATTGCTACGTATCTTTAGTAAGTTTATTTTACACAGGCAAGTACAAAAAGATTACGGCCACGTTAACCAACTAGCCGTTGATTCGTTACAACGATATACACACGACCATTTAATTTCCAAGTCAACATTTTAACTACGCTGGTCACATCAATTTGCAACTGTTTATTGACAGACAAATATACATGTACATGATATTCGTATTTGTTACCATTAATATACTCTAGATAACGTCACATACTATAATAGTGTAGCTGAAATTTGCAAATGTAATGTTTATGAGTCCAGAAACATCTGAAATCTGAACGCACTTAAGAGGCACAATAAACAAACATGACTTTAATGACTAGGACGTAAGAGCGTACTTTGGGAACGTACATTTATTTATAACTTTGACTGGACCTACCATAGACACCTTATGATGACTGGACCCTACCATAGATTTTTTTTTTTCAAATTATTCTGTGTCAAACTTTTATTAGTTACAAAATTAGAATGTAGCCGAAGCCGCCATAATTTAACTGAAGCCGTTATAATTTCGGAATTAATTTATCGTAATTTTACAGTATTATAAATAATTTGAAAAATATTTGGGAAATTGCATAGTTCTGGTTGCAGTTTCTATTCATTTAAAAATATAAACAAATGGAAGTATGGAATTTTGCTATTACAATAAATTTTAAATCATTGTCGAGCCAAAGTAGATATTATTGACCGAGTGAAAACGAAGATCTCTGCTTCAGCTTCGACAAAAATGCTTTCGTATGTCCGGATTTCCGTTTGTTCTCATCTACAGGTCACAATTCTCAACCGATTCTCGTGAAATCGTGGACAGGTTCTAAAACCATTTTTTTATCAATGATTTTGTAAGTTTCTGCGGGCGAAGGTCTACAGCTCACAGAGCCACTAATAAATAACAATTAATTTCTAATGCCAGTGTGTGGTCTAGAACAATTTAGCAATCACCCAGCGTGTGCTATAGCGTCAATCGTCACTTCTAATCCCATAAGTCACAGCTTGTCATCGATCGTATCAGGCTACTTATAAAACTAATAAGCTTCCTACGAACATAGCATTAGCTGAACCGAAAAAACTCTTAATTATAATAACTGAAGGCTCAAATCTGTTTGAATTGTTTTGAAAATTCTGTTTAATCCATTATTCTTAGTACGGCTGGCTTCAATCGTAATATACTTATTCGGATAAAGATGTTTGAAGGCTTGTCACGATAACAGGGCGCGATTCAACTGGTATTATGACGGCTGATGATATGATCAAATAATGCCTAATTATTTGAAAAAAAATGTTGTCCAATGAAATGTTGTAGCTGATGATATTTTAAATAATACGACCACTTTTTAAATCGACAAAAACAATTCTAAATTTCACTCAAATATTCTCGTCGTCTATAACATTAAGAGGTCCGATGATATACTTAGTAACAGCTCAAATAACCATCCCATTCCATTTGTCTGCATAGGTACCTACATCTACGAAGAAATTCAAAGAAGTATGTGAAGTCCCTAATCTGCACTGGGCCAGCGTGTGGACTACTATTCGTTCTTCATTTCTCTGAGAAGGCCTGTAACCAGCAATATGTCGTGTGTTGATAATGATTATTCAATTTTCGCTTTGTTTATACATCGTATTACTACGAGATAAAACGAGCCAACGGTCGAATTGAAATAATTCCTGGCACGAAAACCCAGAAATCAAAATTATCCAAAGCCATTACATAAATATCTCCGCTAAAAGTGTGTCAATGAAACGCCAAAAACAATAGAGCATCTGACAGCTCGGAACATAGACGCTGCTTTCAGAAAGGAATTCAGAGGGTAACAGGGTCAAACCGAGACACTTCGTATTCCTATTTTTTTTCAATTTGTTTCGTAAAGTAGAACTCCTGTTCAGTGTTGCCAGATGGTTACATTTCTTACATTTTTCGTAACTTTAGGCCGGCTCGGGTAACATGTAAGTAACTTCTGTTGTATATGGTTTTAGTAACTTTTGAGAATAATGCAAATCTATTTAAAAAGAAAGATCAATTGTATCTAACCGAGACCAAGCGAGACAATTTATAGGCTTCTATATAGAAAAGGTGATAAAAGAACCCATATGATATGACTCTGTATCAGCTATGTATGACATTTGAGATACCGCCCATCAGCCCGGCGTAATTTTGTCGCCGAATCTAGTATGTGGCAACTCATCAACTCAACTCAAAATCGAACGTTATGATAATTATTTATGAAAAATATAAAAAATTTAACTGTTGCATCAAAAATATAACTGTTCAAGAAACGAAACGTAATTTACGTCCCTGGAACCCTGGCAACACTATTCCTGCTCCTCTTGCCGCTTGCTTAACTCTGGGCACCTCCGAGGTGATATTCACATGAACGCGGTTGACAGTGACACTGGACTGAGACACCGTACCGCGGCCGGTGTTGTACCATGACGAGCAGAGTGGCGCAGTGGAAGCGTGCTGGGCCCATAACCTGTAATAAAACACGGATGATCGGTAACGACTGGTTTTATTTCTTTAACTGACACACTTGACACATGGGCGAGATAGATGGCGCCAGTAGTTGCATAAGCATAATTTTGTTACATATTTAACAGGACACGCAATCTTCAGTATCCTGAATAGAAGAAAGAGCATGTGCTATGCTATGATTGCATGGTTTCTTACCTGTCAAACATCGGTGTTGTTAGACAGAGTGCCTTCTGCACGTAAGGGTTTATCCAGAAATCACGCAAGGTTCCGAAGGGGGGGGGGGGGGGGGGGGTCATGAAAACCTCATGACTGATCACCTTGGGAAGGGGGGGTACAACGTAGACCTCACGTGTATTTTTTCCTGTACCTACAAAACCGAAAATTAATATGTAGGTACGTACTCATGTAAGAAATTATAAATCATCATTTCGCACGTAGAAAACAGCGAGTCTATTTACGTTTTTTGAAATTTTGGAGCGCTTGCATAACACATATACGAAAATAAACACAATATCATTTCAGTAAATTTTTAATAGTGAAAAATACACGTGATTTCTGGATAGGCTCTAAGTACTATTAGAGCACATAAAACACATTGAAGATAAATTGATATGCGAAATATAGATGTATATCTCAGACTGGCGCCCTGTTTCTATTAGACATGCGTAATCCCATTGAAATTAAATATTGATTACAATAAGTAAAGCTTCTTTTGCCCACACCATGGCGTGCGCCGACCCATTGTATAAGTGCGGGACAACGTGTAGATAAACTCTTAGGACTCCTGAATATGGTTGAATCGTAGAAAAACACACTCGTATTTATTTCATAGATTTATGGTAGGTATATTTGTTTTCTCTTACTGTCCCAGTATATTACTAGTCTCTTTTTTCAAAGAAAGAAAGAAGAAAGAAAGAAATATTTATTTGGTGTTAAATCATTACACAATAATAAATTACAAGAAATAAGATGAAATAAACACTAAATTAAGTATGAGTTATGAACACCAAAAAGGATACCACCCAGCATATGCCAATAGCAATATATGTTAAGGTGCTGGTTTTCAAGGCACCCTAAGAGAGATACAAAGATAATCTTAACTAGGCTAGCCAGCTTAACTTAATGATGGAGAAGAAGGAGAGATCGCTGGTCAATGATTTCAAATATAAGTGTTTTGGAAATTAGCTATAAAGGTTAAACTAAAATATGTAGATGACACAACATCGTCATATATGGTACTTAGTGTATATGGAGTGTCCGCTTATACATTAGCAATTTGTGAGTTGATTAGATATGTTTTAATATTGATTTTAAAGGATGCTACGGATTACTATATGCAGTGTATTTACTGAAAGATAGTGACAATGTGCGAAGCTAATTGTCTGTTAGTATAAGTTTTTCTTCTAAACAACGTCGCAGCAGTTTGACATGGCAGTGACCGTCTATCATAACATTCCCGGCCCTGGGCTGGGCCTGTTTAAATAAACTCCAACTCCGAGAATAATTCCACTGTTTGCGAGCCGATGCATATACTTCATTAATTTCACTGATCGAGCGACTGATTTCAGCTTATGATTTATTGATCTCACAATATAAATAAATGTGTATATGTATGTGTATTTATATTGAATAGTTGTTTTGGAATCTTTTTTTTTTCTTTTTTTGTCATTGTAATAGTTTATGCACTTACTTTTCAGTTTTATATTTCATTTCTCCACTACCCAAAGGTTGTCTGGAAGAGATCGCTCTTTAGCGATAAGACCGCCTGTTGTTCTGCCTCTGTCTCCCTGTATCTATGTTTTTTGTTTTTTATGTGCTATTTTATTATGTGAGGTGTGCAATAAAGAGTATTTGTATTGTATTGTATTGTAATATAAAATATCACTTAAAATTGTCAATTTTTAAGGAACTGAAATTGTGATCGTCAGTTACATAACATTTTCAAATTGCATTAAAATTATCAATATTTAACAAGTATATAATATGTTTAATAATGTAAAAAATAAAGATTCGAGATCAAGTTGCCAATATGTCAAGGGTCCATATTGGCTCACATAACATTACTTGTCATATTATTTTTCATAATAACGCTTTTTGATCATAGTAATCATTTGTCATAATTTTTTTGCCTACAAATTTGTTGTATATACATTTGTATTACCAACATCATTACTCATAATTATATTTAGGCAGATTTTTTAACAACATAATGTCATTTCCAACTATTCATCACAACTCATAATGATTTTTAAAATAAACTTAATATTTATAAACTTATATTGTATAAGTATTTGAAAGCATAACATATAAAGTATGGGTGTATTGGATTATATCAGCCGTCAATGTATGCGCTGAATTACAACATGTAAATTTGATTGTCAATAAATCATCTATTATGTCGATTATCCCCGCAACTTTCTTATTTTTCATATGCCTAGCTTATTAAGCGACTTCGGCCCGCCAAGGAGTCGACGGAGACCCGCTTCGCGGGGCTCCTTTTTCCGCTCTGAGGAACAAAAGACACCTAACACTCCTCCTCGCTTCGCTCGTCGTCGTACCTATCCCGACTCTGGGACTGTATTTCTATTTTGATAGCAAGTTGAATGTGGTGTGGAAGATACCTGACAGTTTATAAATAAAACCAGGTAAAGTTTAAAATAAATATTATATAAATTTTTATTACTAATTTGTCGTTGTTAAAAAATAAATATGATTTAAAATTTTATTATTTAAAATCGTTATATTTTAAAAATAAATGAAAATTAACATTAGTATTACAGATATTTATTATGATTGACATTATTAACATGAATGATTCAGTGTTACGATAGTTATGCGCAAAGACACGTTATAAGTAATGATCATTATGATATAAAATTATATAACAAACATTTTCGGACTTCCAATAATCGAAGTAGCAATTTTATGTGAACTTTGGCGCACCCATATGTCAAAGTTAAGATACTGCATTCGGGTTTGGGGAGGCGCATCAAAAACCAAATACCACGAAGTAGACAAAGGGCAGAGATGTTTACTGAAAGTTATGCTTTTCAAGCCAGTGGATTTATTGACCGAGTGAAACGAAGGTCTCTGCTTCAACTTCGACAAAAATGCTTTCGTATATCCAGATTCCGGATTTCCGTTTGTTCTCGGCCACAGGTCGCAATTCTCAACCGATTTCGTGAGCAGGTTCGATAGTTATAGAGATTTTTTTTGTCGAGACGGTTTTTGTAAATTTCCAAAAACAATTTTTTGATCAATGATTTTGTAAGTTTCTGCGGGCGAATTTCGGTTTGTTCTCCTCTACAGGTCGCATTTCTCAACCGAATTTTGTGAGCAGGTTAGATAAATATACAGTTTTTTTTGTCGAATAAGTTTTTGGAAATTAAAAAAATATATTTGTTCAGCGGTTTGTTCTCCTCCACAGGTCGCATTTACCAACCGCTTCTCGTGAAATTTTGTCAGCAGCGGGGGTAATCACGTAACTTTTTTACTACCGTTAGGTAGATTTTAATGTCAAAGCTCATACATTTATACTTCAAAATTGACAGTAAAATCTATCTACCGTTAGTACATAAAGTTACGTGATTCGCCTGCTGGTTCGATATTCATAATTGATCTTTTTTATAATGTCAGATTTTGGAAATGATAAAAAAAACTCACTCACGAGGTCTACAGCTCACAGAGCCACTAGTATAGTCAGTGCAAACTTCTGAGTATGTGTAAACTTACATACTCGCTTTAATTATAAAAGTTCATAAGCAATTAACCATTAAGTCTACACGCACACGCACGCACGAACACACAATTGCTTAGGTATGATAATAATACGTGAAATCATTCATGAAGGTTGTGTCTAAACGTCTCGTTGACGCTTCAGGGGACCATAGGGCTGGCGCTTACCTCTCCCAACGTATTTCTTTGGCAATACAGAGAGGTAACGCCGCAAGAGTTATGGGCACCATGCCACAGACAGAACAGTTGGACGGGGTCTTTTTTGTGACTTGGGCTGGGCAAGCTAGTTTTAGTTTTTAATTATTTGTCAGTATGTTTTTTTGTTGATTAAATATACAAAAGAAAGACAATTAAATATATAATACTAACTAATTTCAAAATGTCCTCCTGAGGCACAAAAGTACCTACTAGGAGGCCTCACCCTTATCTATTTAAAAAACCACTTGTTTGTTATATGTATTATTATATTATATTAAGCCTAATCTATCCCACTTCTAGGCGAAGGCCTCCCTCCTCTTTTTCCATTCCTCGCGGTATTGTGCGATTTCTGGCCAGGTTTTTAAAAAGGAGTCCAAGTTATGCCGCCACCGCCATAACCAAGCCATAACCGCCACGCCAAGTAACCTGCCACGCTCGTCCAGTGCGTTTTTTTTTTGAACCTGACTGTGGCTTTACAAGCCGGGCCCAATAAAGCGATAGGAGTGCGCGGTTGGAGAGTAGCCTGGGGAAAATCCAGGGGAAAACCTCCGGCACGACCACGCGTGTGGTGAGTGCGTGTTGGCAGGTGAGCAGTCGGTCTATTCTTCCGCCGCCCTAAGTCAATATCCCGCTCTTATATTGATTTTACAACTAGACCATTCATAGGTCTTATGCTCTAGCCGGCGTTTCACACAAAGTGTGCGACAATTTAATGTCATATCGAGGACGAACCAGACCTCGAAGACCACTTGTTTAAATGAAATAAATATTATTTTATCTCTATTTATTAAGATCACCATGCACCATCTATGATGGCTGTTCGGCAATTCTCCTCTACATATATACAATTGGAGTTAAGTTTACTTTATATGCATCACAAATAAATATATTACCATTTTGACATTGACCACAAATATCCTTTTACAAAATAATGTTTTATTTTATTATTTCTGCTTTAAAAAAATGTCCCATCTAACCATAGCGACAAACATAATTACACCAACTATTATCATTTTAAGATCGAAGATCAAGATTTCAAATTTTGGAATTGAGACAATTTTACAAGAAATCTACAGTCTATTAAGGAAGTTCAAAACAGGTCTAGAATCTAGATATCACAATCTGGCTCTAAAATGATTCTTATTTAAATAATTAAAGTCATTAAATTGCAAACGCAAACGAAACAAGATGATTATGAATTATGTATTTGAAATATAGCAATATTATGGAACTTTTCGGGCAACTTAGGTACTGGGACATCGGTCTACATCTTTGGTGCACGTAATCTCTTAGACTTGACTACTAGACTTTATTTTCTGCAAACGAGAACCTTAAATTTACGATATAGAAGGGAAGGGTATTAGGTACTCCAAGCATCCACCCTTGATGATCCAATGGTCATTGAAATTACGTGGGTGTTGGGTGGTTGGGTATGAATACATACTATTCACTTCCGTACACCATTGATCGTACCTATCCCATAGGAGTAAGCATAGACCAAAGTATTTGCCAAATAAATATGGTCCTTACATACTTCCTTCGCTTCGACATCTCCTTATACAGGCTCGTCACTTGCGGGTATTCTGTCCCGGCCTTTTCTAAGTATAATCGCAGTCAAGATACCCTCGCCTTGGGCGCCTTTATAAACGACGCTGTGTAAATTCCTATACCACATTACGGAACGCACTCGTACTATCGAATATTAAACAAAAGCTTGTAGAAATGAGTCACCGTCTCAAGTAATTATATCGAACCAACTAGACAGTCTCATCAAAAACGAATTAAACTAGACTTCATAACCAGATAATAAGATTTAAATTCGTAGATTCATATCCCCGGAACGTCTCGGCGCCGTGTCTAAGCGTAAAGTGCCTAAAATATGACACTTGGTTATTACAAGGCTAATTTCGCTAGCGTTTCATCCTAGCCCCGGCTGCTCCTGTCACTAATAAAAACAGAGCGTTCACTACATTCTAGAAATAAACAACTTGTCATAAACGGTACACTGAACTTTAGTAGCTTTGCTTTGAGAACGTAGGAGTACACGTATAATTGAATGTTTGGTTGAATAGCAATTATGCACAAAAGTAACGTCTTAAAGTTAAAATGATTTGAAATTTCCTCATATTTGAATCGGCGATTATATTTCATGCTATTTAAGGTAGCGTTTAGATTTAGAAGTTGTCAATTTTTCTAGAAACCATTAATAAATCTGTTGTTACACATCAGAATATGTAGATTCGCTGGGACTAAGTATTTTGTAACCGACCCAATAATGATAACTAACACGCAAGCTACAAGACTCCATGAGAAATTCCGTTGCTCGATTTTCATAAGAAACTCTAACTAATTATGCAAGAATAATATTTTCGCACTCGGAAACTCCTGGTGACGGATAACCGTGTCACAATACATGCCTGACATGTCACAAAAAGTCTCCTATTGCAAAGAATAATAACCGCAGTGCGAAGAAGTGACACTCGCTCTCCGACTAAAATCAAATAAACTGGTAATTTTTTTACAAGCATTCGTTACATAAAAATCATATTACGTGCATTCTTAGCATCGTAGCCCTTTAAGTAGTAACAGTAAATCTGCGTCAAATATTATGTAACTTCTACAGAACTGCTTAAAGCACAGCGCATACAGCTTTACGGCTTTAAAGAGTCTACTTGTAAGGCTTTCAACGGTCAATTTCTAAGCTTTGTCAAATTGTCTAAACATTTGAACGATAGGCCTATCGTTTAGACGGCGCCTGAAACGGGAGAGTGATAAGAAGGGAGACGTCAAAGGGTACCGTGGGGCTACCGCGAACCACAAACGAAGTTTTCCCTCTCTGTCTCACTTATTTCATATCATTTATATTTAGACGACCGCTTTAGCCTAGTTGGTAGTGACCCTGCCTTCGAAGCTAGAGGTCCCGGGTTCGAATCCCGGTCAGGGCATGAATTTGTGTGATGAACACGAATATTTGTTCTTGAGTCTTGGATGTTTTTCTATGTATTTAAGTATCTATTTATCTATTAAATATATCGTCGTCTAGTACCCATAACACAAGCCTTCTTGAGCTTACTGTGGGGCTAGTTCGGTTTGTGTAAGATTGTCCTCTAATATTTATTTATTTATTTATTATGTGCAAACTTGCAAGTGCGACAGAGAGGGAAAACTTCGTTTGCTGTTCGCGGTAGCGCCCCTGGGCTAGAAGGTAGATCGCTGTCGCCCTTAAGCTGCTCCCTATTATGGCCCTCTATCGAGTGGTATCAGAAAGTGACAGATGCTTTATCTTGTCTTTTCTCATCGATAAACGTGACTATCATAGACCCCCTGTCGACCTATAGTCTGTCAATGCAAAATGTCAAGGCAAAGGGCACCGTACTCGCTGTTGTCGCTTCTTTGTGAATCCTATTCTTTGTCAGTAACCGGCTCGCTGCCAAATTGTGTGATTTACCGACGCTTCGCACAGGCGCCGCTAGTCGCGTACGCCCATGTGTCATATAAAAAGATTTAACAAGATAATTTGGGGTTTAACAATAGTAACTAGTTAATGTTTCCGTGAAACAAAGCACCCAGCATCAGGTTAATTGCGTAAATTCAAACGAGTGTTAGGACTCATCAACGTCCATTTTCACCAACAAATAATGGAATGTGATATGTTTTGACTTTGTTTGCTCTCCAGCAGTAAGACTTTTGATCTACATATTTTTTTTTAGGGTTCCGTACCCAAACGGAACCCTATAACCAAGACTTCGCTGTCCGTCCGTCCGTCTGTCACCAGGCTGTAGTATCTCATGAACCGTGATAGTTTGACAGTTGAAATTTTCACAGATGATGTATGTCTGTTGCCACTATAACATCAAATACTAAAAAACAGAATAAAATAAATATTATTTCATTTTTTAAAATTTTTTATTGTAGTGTAAAAGCCTCGAACTCGTTAAGTGCTGTTGCATGCCTGTTATTGGTACATAAATATGTTTTGTTATTAAAATCAATTTGACATTTTGATTATATAGTTTATGTAGTGTTGGTGTGTCAAATAAAGTAAATAAAAAAAGCGTGCATTTAGGATATATGCACGGTATTGTTTTAACATCCTCAGCAAGTCAGCAAGTCCATAATTTTTTTGCATTTGCCCGGCACTAATATACTTATGCTTTCACAATCGGTGTATCTACTGCTAGTGCCAATCGAAATGCGTGCATGCAATAAAACCATGCGCATATCCAATTAACGAACTTAATCGAATTAATTCTAACAAGCAATCAGCCATCATGAGAACCTGTCTCCAACAAGGATGAGTGACTGTAACGAACTGAAACCATTTCACAGACACAACGTCTTAAGCACCTACAATCCTCATTCACCAATGTCATTGTTCCCTTTAAGCGACGTCCAAACAATGGTTCAAATAGGTTGTAAGCGACAGTGTCTTACATAGTTACATGTGAAGTTCTTGTTATGAGATGCAAGGCTATTAGGGCTGCAGACGGCGCCATTAACAATGAGCCAGATTGATAGCGACGTCTATCAACCTATCACATGCCGATGACAGCCCTGATAGATTATGCAGACTTCTGTAGAAGCGTCAGATAGTTGTAGACGATAAAAGTGATTACAACTCGGTTATGGGTCGGAAGGATACTTGCGACAATTACGTTATAATTTTAATTTTCCACCAGATACATTCGAAACAGTGTTTTCATGTTTTTGACAAGGTGACTTATGTATCCATATATATGATCAAACACACATCTTCGGCCTTAACCTTAATGATGATATCATAATGTGCACCGTTGTTTAAGTTAAATTAATGTTTAATGAATGAGTGTTTTGGTTAGGCACTGTGAACTTGCACATGTTTTGATTACAAATAAATTTTAACACGTGAAAAATACCCAATTGAGAAATAATTTACCTTAGGGCGTTTTGAATAAAGTCGAGTCCCTCGGATTCTCTCACTCTATCACTTTAATTCCAGTTGCAACATCGGCTAGTACTTTATGGCTTCTTGGTACGTTCTCCTCCAATTCACACGATATTCGCTAACTTCTATACTGAGATCATTGACAAACTGGAAAAAAAAACACGTGCTGCAATGTTGTGGAATAAGCAGCTATTTCCACACTAATCTTTGAAAATAGCTACAACGGAAATCCTAAAACATAACTTTTAAATTTAACGAATGACATTATTGCCTTGGTCACATCTTCCATGTCAGCCCACAGAAGTAGGTTAATCGCGTTGGATCCAATCCGAAATGCCGAAATTAATGTATTTTAGTGCTGTTTCCATCTCCTATCAATAGCGGGTGGTAGTTTTACGTTCTAATTATGGAACTGGAGATCTATTTTTGTATGTCCCCAAGCAATGAGATGTGCGGATTAAGGAATAATATCCTCTCTATCAACTACTCTGCTTTTCAGTTTCTGTCATTTCGATTTTTATAAGATTAACACCACTATTTCCCCCAGCGGATTAGCGTAGCTATTCAGCGCAGCCCTACCCTACCGAGAACCGGAGACTTAGAGCATTTTTTTACTTATAAGTAAGAGTTTCTATTACAAACATATGATTTTAAGACAGTGTGGATTTTTTTTTTAACCTGACTGTGGCTTTATAGGCCGGGCCCAATAAATCGATAGGAGTGCGCGGTTGGAGAGTAGCCTGGGGAAAATCCAGGGGAAAACCTCCGGCACGACCACGCGTGTGGTTTGGAACACTGGAATACTCTAAGAGTTTGCGCTCCAGTGAGATTGGTTGAGCGGTTTCAACCGAATCTGAGGTGTGAGTGGAATCGAGCTACTGGGCGTTTTGTTGCTGGTTCACTAAACCTAGCCTAGCTGAGAAGAGTCCAGCAAGAAACTCAGCTATGCCCGACCTGGGTCGGAGTGACCCTACCCGGTGTGCGGGGGTACCGGGACGAATAGGGACTATAATTATGTGTCAGTGTTGTCGCCGCGCGGTGGACGTCCCCGCCGGCGGGAATGCCTAAGTGTACGCGTCGTGTCTAAGTTGGACGCCGTCCCTCTCTGTCGCACGAATTAGCCGAAGATATTCGAACTTCGTTGATTTTCGGTTCGCCGTAGCCCCTCTGAATGTTACCCTCTGTTACAAATAGGTATCTACTCTTTGATACAAACGTTGTGCTTCTTCAAGCACGTATTTAATACAATGTATTAGTCACTACTAAGAGAGGTGCAGTAAAATAATATTAAGTCAACTTTCATAATAAACTTAAATAATTATAACGTGGAACCCTGTTGTTCTGTATGTAGTGCTTAGAAATAATACGGTTATAATAAACTCTTTAGTTTAATATCTTGCTGGATTTGTCACTAAAACTCAACTTGTAGCCACACAATACTATAACATGTTTCTCCTAAGCGCATAGTTATCTTGATACTTTATTTCGTAAAGTTAAAATACTGCAGCAGGAAAGTCTCAGATTACTAAAGGACAATAATGGTTATTTATAGTGTTATAATATTTAGGTTAACAAATAATACGTCGAACATTTACTCATTTAAAAATTGGAGAATGTTCCATATGATATTTTTGTATAAGATTATAAATATAAGAAAAAACCTCGTAGCAGTGGGTTCCCTTGCGGCATGGTCCCCTTTAAACTGGCGGGCGTCATTCTCTAGGGCCTACATAACTATATATATATATATATATATATATATATATATATATATATATATATATAAGTTTTTTATATCGTGCTTATTACTAGGTATTTATTAAGTAAGTACAGTTTCTTATAGTCTTACTATTCAGCGAGGAAATGTTGTCAGCGTCTTCGGCACAATGCCGCAGGGGCCAATTTTAGATTTAGTTTAGTTTTTAATTATTTATTTATTTTATTTTATAGACTTAAGCCTTATAATAGTATGTAGTATTTATTTTCGTTTGTTTGAATAAAAATAAATCCTTTCTTATTATAATTACTTGGATTTATAGTAAATACGTTAGAGAAATGTAAAATAATGATAATTAGAACAAAGATGACTTTATAATGCATGATATTATAACCACACAGAACATTAATGAATTGTAGATATGCATCGATCATTTTAGACCATGATATTTCTTTGTCTTAAAGTTACCAAATTATAATATGTAGGTAAATACCTAGGACGATAATAACGGGCTGGTATATACGTATATGTACCTACGACCTATAGATAATACAGATATGTATATCATTCATTAACTAAACTAGGACTATTTATAATTCCAGGTCAATTTCCAAGAAAATTTAACGCTCTAATTTTCGTGTTTCGGACAAGAAACCTAATTAGTATCGTAGTCATAATTTTAGAGTTGATTGACTTGACATGCACAGCCACTGTAGCCGAGCGGTAAGGCACGGACTGTCAATCTGCAGGTCATGGGTTTGAATCCCGGCTCTTATCTACCAAAATGGGTATTTCAAAAGAAATATAAACGAAACATCGGGAGGAAACAGGTCCAATCCTAAATAAGGCCTTTTCCCTCTGGGTTGGAAGGTCAGATGGTAGTCGCTCTCATAAAACTAATGCCTACACCAAATCTTGGGATTAGATGCCAAATCGGAAGCCGAGCTTCTTTCGATACAACTACGTAAATGCTAATTTATACTAGCATATTTACTATATATCTAAATGAATGAAATAAATGAAATTCATTCTGCAGGTTTGCCCCAATGGCACTTTTACAGAATCAAAACTACTATCGTTTCTTAAGAGACCACTGCCGAGAAGAAACGCCGAAAGAAACTCTACAGTCAGTCATTTTATCCAAAAATATGCTTATTACAATGAAACCTACTAAACTACTTAAATAATTAAATAAAAAAAGATCTTTGAAACTGTATTACGTATTACATGTGGTAATACCAAATAATATAAGGAAAATAAAAATAATAATAAAATACTTCCCCTAGACATTAAGTTAAATCGTTTGATATGCGACGACCGCTTTAGCCTAGTTGGTAGTGACCCTGCTTTCAAAGCTGGAGGTCCCGGGTTCGAATCCCGGTCAGGGATTGTTATTTGTGTGATGAACACGAATATTTGTTCTTGAGTCTTGGATGTTGTCTATGTATTTAAGTATGTATTTATCTGTATAAGTATGTATATCGTCACTTGGTACCCATAGTACAAGTTTTGTTTAGTTTGGGACTAGTTTGATTTGTGTAAGATTGTCCAAAAATAATTTAAAAAAATAATAATTTATGCTTTCCTGCAAGAACTGTGCCAACCAGATACAATATAAATATTATACATGAATCTTTACGCTGTTTAAGTATTTGGTTTGGGCCATGCATTTCTACCTGTTAGATACAGCATGCATACGAGTAGTATAGGTAGTGTGTGTTAGAATCAAACTACAGAACTATCTAATCAAAAATATGGCGTTGAGAATCGTGGCAAATTTATTTTCACTGTCAATAACGGGTATGATAAGAAAATATTTTGAGAACATATAACCTAAAAGAGAGCCGTAGATAGTACTTAGTTAACAAGACATATTTCGTGATTAAATAAAGGAACTACTGAATCATGCCTTGACACCTGGTCATGACTACTCATGACTGAAACAACCTGATAGCTCTTAAGTACGTGCAACTCAGGAAACCACTGATTCGAAGTGCATCCGAAAAAGCACCCATACAAACTTAGAAAAGAACATAAGATAGACGCGTTGTGTCGAAACATGGCACATGTCATGTTTATGAAACGTCGAATCGAGTCCCAGTTTGTTTTCCGCCGCTGCAGGACTATGAATTGCCCACTTAAAGCCACCCGTTAAACCAATTCCGTTAACCCATACGTGCTTCCAGGGTTAGCAACGGGTTACGATATTGTTACTACCTGCCAAACGCACCATCAATGTCACGGATGCCGCGACCCATTTCTCGGTCGGCCGTTCACCTAGACATAAACCTTACTATTTTAAAAAGACTTATGAGTCATTAAAAGTACTATAAATTTAAGACGTTCGTAACTTGGCGTGGTAACAGTGATCTCACCGCCCCAGAATAAAACTTACTCATTTGGGCCAATTGATTTTATTGTTTATACGCTTTCGCGTCTAGCGTTCTAGTTTTCTTTCTGTTGACGCTTCTGAAATGTACAGTCAGCGGCAGACATACAAGGCACTTTTAAACGGGACTGTAGGTAATGTCAATGGGCTTTAGGGCTCTGTGGCGGGACAAGACCTAAATTTGATGTGGGCAACGTAGATTTAGCGAGGCCCTCTGATGGCGCCAGAAGCAACGTTATATTTAAATCAAATTCAAATAATTTATTGCCAAAAAAGAAACAAAATGTGTACATTACAAAGAGATCCCTTATAACATAACTTAAAATACATACTTATATAAGTTAAAAAAAAGTTGAAAAATGAGGTGCGGGGCACTCAGACCGCGAGGCCATAAGCGGTGACCCACGTTGCCCACGCCTAACGCCGCCTGTGTTAGGTGTTATCACTGGCAAGGTAAGATTTTAGGCCTAATTTTGCCAGATCATACCTACTGAACAACACTTACACAATTAAGAAACCAAAGAAAAACTTGAAGATCGGCTTAGCTATAAAAAAATGGGGTAAAGTACAATGTGGGGTTAAAAAACCCTCATACTAGTTACCTAAGTACTCCAACTAGTGGTAAGTATTTGGTTGCGGTTTGCTATAAAACGACGGCAATTCCTTAGTAGCTCCAATTAGATCTAGCACCTGGGAGACCCAGACTTGCCCAGCGTTTTCCCGGCAATGAGACAGCTCGTCAATTGTTCCCAAAAACCCCTTAAACATCGAAATCGTTAGAGCTGTTTCCGAGATTCTCCAAATACATAGCAACAATTACTCATGCATAAATTATATTCTACCCTACCAGTACTAAATGCTAACCAAATTATATTTCCATAACAACGCTATTAGAAATCGACTTTATTGACATCAACAAAGGAGGATCTTTTGTTTGTTAAATAGTATGATTACCAAGTCATAAAATTTTATTCAGTAAGCAAATAAAGATTAATAACAATGCCTGACTTGGCTGTACGTAATATCTCACAACTTTTTACGGTAAAAGAGTTTCGAGACTTGGCCTATTTTTACATTGAAGGTTTTTTATGGGATCATACTTATTTTTGTAGGTAAATGTGTCAATAGAAATTTGTGAATCATCTAGAACTAAAAACTTTTCATAGATGCAGGAACTACAAAAGTATAACTTTTTATCGCATGTAATTTATATAGGATTACAAATTTACTTATGCAGTTTGTATATCTCTGAAACGTGACTGAAAACATTATTTTTTAGGTTTTTTTAAAGGCCAAAAACTACTCACCTACGTTTAAAATTAGAAGCTTGTGGGTCTACTAGAAGTACCTTAGAATGATGATGATCGGTCAGTGTGTCAGTGACAAAACTAAGGAACTTTGATGGGCAATAGTTCTTAAACTACATGTTTAATTGAATATTATTGAGAACATATCTAAGTCATATTATGGCCCATATGTTACTGAAAATTCAGGGTTCTAGCTTTAGCCAGCACAAAATTACAGGATGTTGAATCGCTTCGAGAAAAGGTTGGTACGGCCGTGCCTCTTTATTTTGCTTGACTTGTCGGGGGCACTACCGTGCCCCCAGACTTTTATATAGTTTATTTATTTATTAAGGATTACAATACAATACAATACAATACAAATACTCTTTATTGCACACCTCAATCAAAGGATACAGTACAGTACAAAAAACACAATGAGAAGAGGCAAACAACAGGCGGTCTTATCGCTAAAGAGCGATTTCTTCCAGACAACCTTAGGGTAGCGGAAATCTAAACAGAACGATTCATAGCAGGTGGTGCAGAGTTAATATATATGAAGCCTACTAATAATTACAACAATAACACTTAATTAAGGATAAATAAACATACATAAATATAGTATAAAAATATACGTACATAAACATATACAAATATATAGTCAGCCACAAAGTCTAAGGGAGCTAAGTCCTTAAGTGTGTCATGTGAGAGACAAATAGTGATCTTTAAGCTGTTTTTTGAAGACAGCAAGAGATTCAGCACGCCTCAAATCAGGAGATAAAGAATTCCAAAGCCGAATAGCTCGAAAAGTAAAAGAAGAATTATAAAATTTTGATGAGGAAGATGGAACAGTGAGAAGCAAGTTTCGGGAGGACCTAACGGAACGAAGATAAGTAAAACGCTCCAACAGCCAATACCAACAGGATTACCAACAGATAATATATCAGACATGCTCTTATATCTAGTTTACATTAGGGGCAGATGCTTATCTAATTATAGGTCAACACTTACTCCACGTTAATGGCATTAAAATTCCCATTACTGATAATGTAGATGAAAAACTAGCACTTGTATATGACTCTCATGGACAATGAAACGTACTTATTAGGTAATCCAAAACTGTGCCAATACAGGTGGTTTGATCTTAACGCATCATCATCATCATCATCATATCAGCCGAAAGACGTCCAGTTCTGGACATAGGCCTCCCCCAACATAGGCCTCCCCCAAACATAGGTCTCCTCCAAGCATAAGCCTCCCCCCAATCTTAGCCCACCTTTATAAAATTCAGTTTGCTTCTTCGTAGGCGTTAGAAGCGCCTAGCTGTCTAGAATCACAAATCGATACAAAACTCGTGATTTTTTTCGAAACTAATCAGTCTTGTTTCATCAGACTGCCGCTCACCAGAATTGTCTTCTGTGTGTATCGTAATAGAAGTCATTTTCCCCTGTAGCCACATCAGGCTACATTAATCATGTTAATGATAATAATTTCTTGAATTAACGTGCGGCAATGATATCATGAGGCTCGCACTTCATAAAACCATTCAATTGTTAAGTTTCGGGCGGTTACTGACTTCTCTGAAAGAAATGGAACAATGGTGCATTTCGTATGCAGGTTTTTCCCTGCTGTTTGATGCGTATGGAAGGAATTTTGACAGCTTAACATACAATGCAGGGGGTTTATCTTATCTTCGTTATCAAGGGCACTGATGGATGCACTTTAACCCAATCTGTAGTGCCCTTAATTTGCACCTATAAAAACCGTATTCCACCAAATTTCGTCATTAATAGCTACCTATATGACTGCACATCGAATAGGAAATTTTTAAAGGTCGCTACTGACATGAATAGTAAATTTGAACAATTGCTGGTGCCATTAAAATGGTCTGAATATGATCAGCATCTTAGGAACCATGTGGAGTTTCATGATGTCCTAGTCTTGTCCGTTAATAAGGAAATTTTGTTTTATGCATACGACTTATTGATTTAAACTTGCAAGGTTTTCACACAGTACAAATATGTTGGACTTATTTATGTTTTTATTTTTGCATACACTGATTTGGCATATGACAGTAGCGCTATGATCATGTGATAATACATTGTATTTACATATAAATTTGTTTATTAGAGCCTGTATTGACTACGCTTAAGAGTTATTATATCAAAAATACACGGTGAAATACCTGGCAAAGATTCATCTCAATGTCATCATAATCATCCTAGCGTTAAATCCTAGTTATTCTAGTACTATTGCATCCTGAAGGATGCAAGAGATCCGGTACCTTATCACAAGATTTGACGTAGGCACTAGTATTGTATTAATTCATTTCAATGTAGTCACTAGCTTTTGCCCGCGACTTCGTCAGAGTCAGCTTCGACTCTTCGGGACAAAAAGTACTCTAGGTGTATGTTTGTAGAATTTAATTAACACATAATAATTAATACTGTATAATTGAATTATAACAATGACATGTAATATTGATAATATAATTAATAAATGACTATGACTATGTTAATCAGTAGGAAATAGGATAACTTATAATTTTCGATTGATAGTAGATAGCTACTAGTAAATAACTGAAACGAGTGTAGTTTTGTAAAATCTCAACATCGAAAATACCGCAGAGGTGTGTATGTGATTCAGGGCTGGGTTGTACTACAAACAATTAACACTGCTTTTTAAGAGGCCTTACAAGTTTTAAAATGTTTTGAACGCAAATAATGACAAAAATATTGATAATTCTAATAAACCGATTAAAGGATATGATAATTTTATTGGAGGCCCATTCATGCGCGTATGTGTGAAACTCGCAGTGTTCAAGTCGAAGCTAAAGTGGTGTCAAAACAAAGATTATTT
Organism: Epiblema foenella; assembly: GCA_963556455.1. Lineage (NCBI taxonomy): Eukaryota > Metazoa > Arthropoda > Insecta > Lepidoptera > Tortricidae > Epiblema > Epiblema foenella. The sequence continues at coordinate 5,610,279 of OY747113.1, read as the reverse complement.
GTTTACCTAATTTCTAATCTAAAAAAAACAAGGTATTGAAACGAAGATATGTTTTAAAAATGTAAACAATGATGTAATTTTATAAAGGAAATAAATATATCTATCTATCTATCTATCTATCTATCTAACACTGCTTAATAAGGATATATTTCACCTAACTACTTTTAACTAAGCTTTTCCTTATTTTAGATATACGCTCACTTGTTGCCATACACAATAATAGTCCATACGTCAGAAAAACCACGATAACAACTTATTCGCCATAGCCTTTACGCCGTTAACACAGCGGTCATTATCGGTTGACTTTTACATAATGTCTTGGTTTTCATATACGGGGTTAATATTCATATGTTATAAGTTCCCATGTTTACGAACAGAGCACGGAGCGCACGCACTTGCCCTTCACTCAGGGACTATAACAATAACGTAACTTGTGCGTTTACGTTCGCTAACTGAAGAAATATCCATACAATTTAGGAAGGAACTTTGGGTGAGCTGTGGGTAACGGTTAATAATGTTTTACAAGCAATGCAATTCATGTAAAGGGAATTAGGGCAAGAGTAAGTTAGAGGCACCTTAGAACCTCAATGGGACAATTGGGAGGTAACGAGATATTCAGTTATAATAGTTGAATTAGCTATAGTCGAGTTCATAAATATAGGTATGTACATTCCCAAAGGATCAAAATACCAGTAGGTAGTCTATGGTATTCTAGCAACATTATACCCTTAAAAATAAAGTCGTGTACACATATTTTTGATCACTTTGTCCGTGCACACATTTTCGAACTTGACTGTACAAGGGCAGTCTGAGGAAATGATGACCAAGTAACATATCAAAATATTTCCAAAGGTCATTTTCCGGGAACCGTATTACGTGAAACACGTTTACAGGCGTTGCAACAGAAACATCTGACTATAACATATTGGCAAGCGAAAACAAACCTTGTATCATGGATACTAAGTCTTACCCGGCGGAAAATATTCCGTGGGTGCAATAATAGAGCTAAATCTAAAAGGTAACAGGCGCCAAAGAGTTTTCAACATCGGTGTGACTATTTAGATGTGGGACAGTTTTATAACAACGTTCAGTGTAACGTTTCTTAGAACAGAGTATATAATGTGCCTATTACATGTTGGATGCAATCGATAAACAAGGAATCATAGATCGACTGTCATAAAAGTGATTTTGATCGATGATTAAGTGGGATTTATTTAAGTGTTTCGCGGTTCTTTTTACCCACGACGGAACGGAGAAGGTATATGCGTTTAGGGTGAGAGGTTGTTTGTTTGTTTGTTTGTTTGTGTGTGCACATCAATATCTTCGAAACGGCTTGACCGATTTAGAAACGGTTTTCTGCAATAGGTTTGTAGTTTAGTCGGGCAGAAATTTAGCTAGGAGTTACGATGATAACTCGCCAGGGGACGCTGCAGTAAACATTTTTCACTTGCTAAAGTGCGTGTGAGTGCATTTTCTCCGGAACTGCTTGGTTAACCTAGGTACTACTAAAATCATAATGTTCTCGGTATGTTTTTTATTTATTTTACAAGTAACTCGATTATGCACGCACGAACGCTCCACTTGGTTGTAAATCACTGAAACTTGTTAACATATTTAAGCCCCAAATCTTAGGGCTCTGAATAAAACCCCGATACAAAACATAGCTAAGAACCATTTCCGCCATCATGACTGTCGATTAAAAAACCACAATCAAATCGGTTCATCCGTTAGGGAGCTCTTTCGCGTTGCGCATCGGGATAGGGATTACAAAAGGTTTCTCATTTAACAATTTCACGTTCATGTACAATTTCCATTATTATTTTTTTAAAGAATTTATTAGACACACCGAGCAACAATTATACATTGTTAACACATTTTGATCCTTTATTTCTTTTAAAATGACAAAAGTTTTTGGTCAATATTGTCTGGTCATAATTAAATAACGAGAGCATCAGCATTTTTCAGTATCAGCTTGTCTGTCTACGGCTAACTTGAGTAGGTCAACAACCTATTTAATGACTTAATAATATATTGATACTAAACTTATATCTTTCCTTAAACAGGTTTTTTTTGAAATGAAATGAAATATTTATTTGCATAAACATGGTTGTTACAGTCGGTGTTGTCATATTTTATTTATTGAGTATCACATGTTTAACCAATATGGCATGCAAAAATTAAAGTTTATATGAGATGTCAATATTAACGTACTTATAAAATCGCTAAACATTTTCTTGATGATTTAAATATTCTGTCAGAGTATTTTCACCATTTTTTCAACTGTTTTGTAATTATTAATCAAAAAAATAATTTACTACTAATGAATGATTATTGTAGGTTAGCAGCTTTAACAGGACGTAAGTAGTTTTACAGATTTCCAAAATTCAGGAACATTAAACAAGCTAGGCGAAATCACACATCGGTAATGCGAAATATGTTGTGTCGACCTTTCTATCCATCTACTTATGTAACAACCACAATGTAAGTAATTTCTTAGTGATAAGATAACTCTCGTGGGTGTACCTCCTACACTAACTGTACCCAGTACCTAATATGTATCGTTATAAAGGTGTGCTACCGCGAATCGCAATCGAAATTTTTCCTCTCTGTCGCACTTGCAAGTTTGCACATAAGTGAGACAGAGAGGGAAAACTTCGTTTGTGGTTCGCGGTAGCCCCACAGGGCCTCAATGTGATTCGTCCCTTTCACATCCCTCTCGCATTTTAATTTAAGGGTCCTTATCAGTTAAAAAACGTTCATATATTTCGACGATTTTCTGATTGAATTGATACGTATCTTGACATTTTCTCGCTGTCACTATCTATATTGCGACCTAATGTCATAAATTTTAAATGTATTTTTTGGATTTTTCATTAAGAAATATCGACCATTTCAAGCAAATTTTTTTTTTCCACTTAAATTCTAATACACACAATTAAATCAAAAAATGGCTATGTTACTATCTAAAACTTTAATAAAATCATCATATCCTTTAATCACTTTATTGGTATTATAAATACTTTTGTCATAATTTGAAATCAAAACATTTTAAAATTTATAAGGCCACTTCGCGGGTAAAAGCGAGCGCTCGAAACAGTGTTATCTTTTGGTGTTGGTGTATTGGAAGTTACAAACAAAAATACACCTTCAGGATATCGGACCGGTTAAGGCCGGGTTTTATAAAGATCCGTTAGACCAAATGTCAGATCAAATTTCAGTAACTCAGTACATTTTTTGACGTATTAAATCGACATAAGGTCTAACGGATCTTTATAAAACCGAGCCTAAAGGAAGCTGATTCACCCGCTAAGTGGTTTCCGGAGCTATAAACAATAGTTTTAATATTCGCATCGCGGCTTTTTTCCGGAAGGCTTTTACATAATGACGTCTGTTCAAATTCGTTTATAGAAATTGAAATGGGATTAATGTTAACTCAGCAGTTTAGAAGTCTTTGACACTAGTAGTTGCAATATAGGTTCTTAGGTACCTTATTACACTTAGAAATACAAAGATTTATTTTAAACTAGTTTTTGCCCGCGACTTCGTCTGCGTAGAACTCGTTCATCGCGATAAGATTTTATTTTTGTTTTCTGTATCAGGCGATTACCTAGGCATCGCTCTACCATACAAACTTCCACCCTCTTAAGGGATGATTTCCGGGATAAATAGTACCCCGGGACTCAAACTATCTCCATATAAAGTATATAAAGTATATATAAATCCTATAAAGTCAGTCAGGTTAAAAAAAGAAAACTTTCCGGATATTATTGTAAGGCTTACATGTACATTTATCTACATCCATCCATGACGTATACAGCCAACGAAACCTATGTAGTAGGAGATAGTAAAGAGTAATAAGGAGATAATAAAACAAATTAATGGTTATAATGCAAGAGAAATTCCGTCTAAATTCACAGTTTATGGCAATTCACCTCAATTTAAAGATCTAGCTTTTATTGCCGTCTCATTGCCGAATTGATGGTCTCTGACTGACCCATTCTATTAATCTAACGCGGGTTCATCCAAAGTAAGTGCATTTAAATTGAAGATATACCTCCTTTTATAATAAAAACCGGACCAGTGCTAGTCGGGCTCGCCCACCGAGGGTTCCGTACACATTAGTAAGCATTGATTACGTACTTTAAGTTGAGATTATGTTTTTTATGATTTCATTACAAATGTAAAGTTTTCAGATTTATCCCTGTACTCATAGTATAAGGGCAAAATACCCTATAAAAATTGTTTCCGTTGAGATTGTAGAAATATATGTTTTTTGAGGCATAAAAGGCTGTATCTTTTTTTAACGTTAACTTATAAGTTTGATTTTTACATCTTTAAGGGACTGATGTGAGTATATAATTTTTATTCCAACTCGATAACTCCACGCATTCCCGAGATAAAGGGTCATGACAGACAGACAGACAGACAGACAGACAGACAGACAGACAGACAGACGGACAACAAGGTGATCCTATACGGGTTCCGTTGTTTTCCTTTTGAGGTACTGAACCCTATAAAACGATGTCTATTTATTAGGACCACTTCAGCATCTATTTTGAGATTTGCCGTCTAAAATTTTGGTCTTATCTATTTTAGACCAATTTCAATTGTATACCATCGGGATGTGCTCTTCATGAAATGAAATGAAATGAAATCATTTATTCTTCAATTTAGGCATATTACATGCATGCATGTACAAACAATAACCTCATATTGCTCTGTCGTATAAAATAGTCAGTTATGTTGAGATGGATGAGTATAATATAAGGGGAAGACTGAAAGTAGCATCCATTGCCAAAAAGCTGAGAGTGAATTACCTAGCGTAGTAGTTATGGGCATGTAATAAGGAGGGATCAAAGCCATTATGTAAGAAGTGTATTAGATATGAATATAGATGGATCAAAAGACGAGGCAGGACAAAAGATGATGAATGCATTGTCTAAGAGACCACGATCGGAAGGATAGATTACGAGATGACCCGTGACAGAGATGTATGGAAGAAAAAATATACTGTGCCGATACCAATAAATAAGAAAGGGGCAAGCGATTATAGCCATATCAGATGATCCTGTCTGCTGATGAGTCAGCCTTGCAGGTCGTATAAACTCCTGCCTCTAAGAGTAGGTACTGAGAGTTTTCCTTTCCTTTCCATCACGCAATGGATTGACCTACAGGACTATCTGGATGTGCTGGCATACTGGATTCCAGCGCCTGCTGATACTACATAGAAGTGGTTTATCATAATCAAAATACATTCTGAAGTACACCTCAGATTCGGTTACACCTCAGATTCGGTTGAAACCGCTCAACCAATCTCACTGGAGCGCAAACTCTTAGAGTACTCCAGTGTTCCAAACCACACGCGTGGTCATGCCGGAGGTTTTCCCCTGGATTTTCCCCAGGCTACTCTCCAACCACGCACTCCTATCGCTTTATTGGGCCCGGCCTATAAAGCCACACTCAGGTTCAAAAAAAAACATTCTGATTTTTTTTTATGACAGACAAACTTCCAGGCATTCTTAAAAATTCTGCGTATATCTTATCAATGGGATAGGCAGCGCTGCGAATTTCTAGCGATTCCCGCATTGGGGGCTTACCGAGACTTAATACACTTCATTAAATATTCAGAACTGAAGATGGCAGACGATATGTCAATCATCCATTGACATTTAAACAATTGAAATCATTTATCATTATTCTATTCGTCTACGGCTTTCATTGTCGGAAGGTCATGGACCAATTGCAATCAAACCAATCGCGTATTGTTCCTGGTATATTATGGTAGCTAATCCATGTCCTTAAAAAGTAGAAACAGGATCCTATAGATCTCTTAGCATATCAGTATCACCGAAAGGGAATTATGATAACCTGACTAAATTGAGAAGAACAAGGAGATTAAAAAAGGATGTCTCCTTTAACACGATTGTGATATAATACATAATAGGAAACTATTATGGGAGTAATATATGAGGCCTTTGTTTTCAACTCATTCTGGTTCCGAGATATCATCAACCAGTCCCTAATTAATGTATGTTTTATGAAAATACCGGGATTGAAAGCCCTGCGTTCTTTTGTTTGGGTAATTACAGGCCAAATGTGCAAATGATTTCGCGCGTTGCGATTGTTCGACCCACGCATTGTATGAGCTCGTGTAATATATCGACTAGAGATGTGCCAAATATCGATTCTAAATATGTTCTTATTTATTGTCATAGACCCAAGAGTCAGTTCAGGTCATTCAGAATCGTTTTCTCCGTAGGAAGACTGGTGCACCATGATGTATGGTACCGGTCCCTGGGATCCCAGGGGTCAATACAAAAGAATGCTATTGTTTATTAATTTCGCTTGACGGCTAGCAGACTGCCAGACGTTATTTTGACAACACTCCCCATCACAGGAATCCGTTAGGTAGGAAGGCTGTCGGTGATCACTGATTAGGGGCCACACTATCCAGCGTCCTAGGCACACACTCACGGACCCGCACGACATAACCACAGTGTCCATAGAAAAATGAAACGCTGCGCTTACGGCGTCCGAATCAGACACGATGCGTAAACAGGTACCTAGCTGAGTTTCTTGCTGGATTCTTTTCAGCAGGCTAGGGCTAGTGAACCAGCGACAAAACTCCTAGTAGCTCGATTCCACTCACACTCAGAATTGGTTGAAACCGCTAAACTAATCTCACTGGAGCGCAAACTTTTAGAGTATTCCAGTGTTCAAAACCAACGTCGTGGTCGTGGTGGAGGTTTCCCTTTGATTTTCCCCTGGCTACTCTCCAACCGTGCACCTATCGCTTTATTGGGCCCGGCACAGTCAGGTTTTAAAAAAGCTCAAGAAAGAGAGTTATGGTAGACAAACCAATTCCTTCGACTCTTTTAGATGTATGCAGGTTTATGTATGTATGTATGTATGTATGTAAGCACTTTATTGTACACAATAACAGGTTAAAACAATATACATGTCACATAAGATTAGAGTACAAAGGCGAACTTATCCCTATGAGGGATCTCTTCCAGCGATGTTATCAGCGATGTTTCTAAATTACTATTTCACTGGATAAGTTAAGGACACTACTGGATCAAGTCATGGTGTAGCAAGTTTCCAAAGGTTGAAATAACATGATGATGCAAATTTTACTGCTCGCATAACCTAAGAATGTGAATAAGAAAGCATTCCTATAGAATTCGTGTTCACAATTACTAATACGGGAAACGTCTCTAGTGATCGCGTTGATACAATATGTGCATTCATTTCAGCGTGAAACGTATTGTGCTCGATTATGTACGCATTGATGCAATTGCAATTCTTAACTACAAAATGTCGCATATAAAAGAGAATGTGTGACGCATATGCCCCTCTAGTTATGCCATAATGCTTGCGCGAACTAAATATGAATGAACTAACAGGTACGTAACTTCGGACGTAGTATCAGTGCATAATTTCAAGTGATACATTAACTCCATTCAGCAAACCGAGTAATGCGTAGCAAACACACTGTACGATAGAATATAAAAGGTGTATTTTGCAACACATGCGGTGTAGTCTAAAATCATATCTTTATAACCACGTTGTAGGTTTATAGGGGCGCGCCTGTAGCCCGGGCATAGTCGTAGTTTAGTCTAAGCTACAATTAGACGAAGTAAACTGACAGATGAAATATTGCCAGGGGTAGAAAAAAATATATAGTGACGGTATATGTCGATAACAACATAGCGATAAGTATAACGTTGTACTATCTAACTTAATCCAATGTTGTAAACCATGCATAAAGGCACGTTAAGCCAGTCAAAAGTGGTAGGTATTTATTTGTATGAATTTTAGTCCTTTAAATAGGAATAAATCGTAATAAGATTTAAAAATCATTTTAATTTGACATATTCAGAGGTCAGCGCATATTAGATTGAGAGAAACACTACTAATTTCGATAGGTATACGACGTTCCCGGCAAGCACCTAGGAGTACCCGATAAATTGGGCCCAAACATCGGTAAGTCTAGTAGTAAATTTATACGTATTTTTCTACACACAGTATCTAAATTGGTGAAACTCATCTTCATTAGAATTACGATTTGAAACGGGATATTTACCATGTATATTTGTATTTTTGAGTTCCCGATATTTCGGCACTGTCGCAAGCGCCATTATCAAGGATTAACTGACGTGCTGCGATATCCCGTTTCGAATCGTAATTCTAATGTAAATGACCATGTAAGCTTGAAATCTTATATTAAACTCATCTTCATTTTTATCTAGGCCGCGTGTGACAAGCTAAAAGACTAATGTATAACGTCAAAAGTAATACATAGTTTAGAGTTCAGGTCACACGTTTCTCATACCTAATACCTACAAAATAATGAAAAGACAATTAGCAGAATGCCTTCAATTTGGTTTAATATCTGTATCCGCTGTCTGGCAGACAAAGCATCATTCATATTCTTGTTCAATGGCGTATGTCGTGCATTATTAGCGATGCAAGTACGGCCTTATTCCGGTAAAACTGAAAACGGATTCATACTTAAATGTCTGATGCGTGACACAGTCAGGACGTCAGACTCGTCAGAGCGCATCAGAATCAGAATCAGAATCAGAAATTTTATTGGTAAAATGTCATTTTACATGTCAAAAAATGTATGTCAATTAAAATTATGTATATAATTTAAAATTAATCATTAAGTTCTGAAATACTATGTCATAAGTCATAATATCTTGTTTTATACATTTGGATCAGAAACATTTATTCTCAGTTATATTCATTAAATAAATTATCTATATTTTATGTGTTGGTCAATGATACATTGTTAATAAAATCATCAATATTGTAACAAGCCATATTAACTAAAACCTGTTTCAGTTTATTTTTAAATATGTTGTCCGTCGTGGAGTTATTTAGCAGATGAATACGAATCTTACCGTACCACGGTACCATAGAATATTTAATAGTACTTTACATACATAATGTTTTCTGACTAACAAAACCATTGTTTGATATCTAATCGTGGTATCCCGCTCGCACTTCGTTACTAGCGCAATAGTGTATCTGGACCACGGAGGTTTGCCAGAGCCGAGATTTTCCGAATCAGCAAGAGGAATAGGCCTGCAAGTACACAACACCGATACCTATCGTTCTGTCGCGTCAAGTCAGTCAAATATGTATCCGACTTAACATGATAATTCTTGAAATAGGCCCGGCTAGTTTTTTGTTTCCCTTCTCGCTAGTGGTCATACATTTCCCAACGCTAGTAGTTTTTTATATTTGCACAAAAGCCTTCGAGTCCTACTTATAGGATAGATCCTCAAGTGTGGACTTTTTATTATCGGTCTTCTATATAAACTAGCAGAGGACACACACGTAATGCGTCCAATTTACGTTAAGTAGATTTTGAGATTTTTGAGTATGGAAAAGACATTTAGATGAACCATATGTCATATTCGAAAATGTAAAGTAATCGCTCCTAGAGAGCTGCTCCAAACTTGAATGAGATGACATTCTCACTGTGGCATAGTAAGCCAAAAAGTGATCTACCAATTTACGCCTCTATCATTTAAAGTTGAAACATGGTAGAATTGGTAGACCACTTTCTTGGCTCTGACTTTACATTTTAGTACCTTAAATGTTTTAAAGTATAATTTTCAGCTTATAAATAATCAATCGTAAATCAGAATAAGGATGCCATGTACCCACGCCCAATAATACGAACATTTCATGCTCGATAACTTTCAAATTAGTACAGTTCTTGAAATATACTTTTAAAGAATCGGCAATGAATACCTATACGGCACCTCTGAAAATAAAGAGTTACAACGGGACCTATGATGGTCACGTTTATCGAAGACAATCGATACGTAACGCAACGATGCATAGATTTAATAATCTATTCGAAATCTCAAAGTTTAAGAATTACAATTCTAGACCATTCTAGACACCAAACATAGCGGTGCATAGCTCTACTCGTAGTACTAATTCACTTACCATTTACAGTGCTAAAATGTATTCCATAACAGATTTAATTAACATGACGTCATAAGGATAAATTTGTCCGATTCCCACGTCACAGCTCAAAATGGTACAAAGTACAATTACATATTATACACTATGGGGTTCGAGGTCGTGTACCAAAAGGAGATACAGATTTACATATATGGCAACAAAAATAGCCGAGCGAGTTAATGTGTCGGATCTTGTTAAGTAACAACGTTCCTTGATTTGGTATTGGTTGTCATCGCCTCATCACCAATCTTAAATGTGAGAATATCTATCCATATACTTTTAAACGAGCAATTCTTGTATATTAATTTCTTTGATGGGTGAATAATCGATCTTACTAGGTCTCGTTTCCGGGAAAACGCCGAGCGAAGCTGGATCTCGCAAGTACTGTTTAGTTTAAACAAAGTTAAGGGGATCGATCGGTCGGCCACGCCCCTCGTGAAGGAGACACGCTTATGTCTTTCGCTCACGGCAAAATGGGATGCAACACTCTTCGGCAATGGCTTTTTTAGACAAGTCTCGATAAATGTCTGACTGTGTGCAGTTATATTTTTCCTCTTGACAGAGTTTGATGAGGTAAAATACCATCATTTTAACTGCCTTGTGTCGTTTAATAATGCGTTGTCTTACTAAGCTGAGTAAAAAAAGGAAAATAAGACTCTATTTTCGATTTTTTTCCATAGAGAAAATTTTAAGTAATCATGTTTCGACTATTGTCAGAAACACAGTCATATATCTGAAAATCGATCTTTGTTGTTTCCTCGTCTGGGCAGAACAGCGTTTCAAAGAACGCAATATTTGTCGTTGCACGGCCTTAATGTGAAACATTATACGAGAGTAAATGGATGATTTAAGGAAAAAAATATAAATAAGTGATAGGGAATGTTTTTGATACAGTCACCCCTCACTATGCAAAATTAACTCTCTCTGCCTGTTACATTTTCACACTTAAACCACTGAACCACCTATTTCGATATTGATATGCGTATGGGATATTTTTTATCTCAGAAAAGGATAATGAGGGGTTGAAATTTTCTATATGAGTGTGATAATTTATAATATGGAATAAATTATTTGCATTTCATAAAATTCCTTTTGGGAATTTAGTAGCAAATATCCCTATTAATGAGTTTATGCTGACGAAATCGCGCGCAGAGGCTAGTATAGTATATTTGAGGGAAATAAATTATAATTTTAGTACCTATAGCATGAAAAAACATGACAAGGATATCTAACGCCTTGCTTAATATTGCGCGTGTGTTTTTAACTACAATCAATTACTACTTCGGTTATTTCTTATTCTCTACACAGACAAGGGAGACATCAATATGTTAATCTTACGTATGACACGTGTCTACTTTGAATTCAAATGGAAGGTCTTCCAAGAAATAACCAGGTCAGGTTCCAGACTGAAATAGGACATTACTACAAAGGCTTTGTGTGGTAGGGATGGCCTGCCGATGTTATACGAGGCCGTCTAGTATCACGAGGCAGGCAGTCCCTGTAGTGGCCAAGAAATGTGTAGTGATTTTCCTATAAATGCGAGGAAATTTGTAGATTATAAGAACCACAGATCCTCGTTAAATTCGCGACGCCCGACTACGATCGGTTTCGCCGTCAATATTGCGAACGCAAGTTCAACCTTTTCTGAGCATGTATAAGAAAAATAAAATGAAATTCTCTCTGACTCAGAATTCGCCCAGGAGTGGAGAAAGGCAAACAGGAAAACAAACCCCGGCAAGAGCTGGGATAACGCTAGATAGAAGAAGAAGACTCTGATTCAGAATTCCTTCTTAAATAGGGCTAAAAATAGCTTAATAAATGGCAATTTATTAGTTAGTTAGTGTACATGCATTAACTCGCGCTGCATTCCTTAAAGGGGTAGGAACAATACATGAAATTTAATTAAAGTGGTACTTAAAATAGGTTTAACGATGAGATAAATGTTATATTAGCGTCTATAGGTTGCAACTTGCCAGACCATCGCCCACAACACATCCGCCATAGTAGATTCTCACTACAATAGGAACCGCTTACAGATTCTTACGACACCTGTGGGAATGAAGTCATTGTTGTCCGTTGGCGGTATGGTTGGGATGGATATTTTAGAGTTGCGGTGGAAGTTTCTGCTGATGGTGCATGTTTTAAACTACTGCGCAGCGAAGCCGCAAATCCAAAAGCACTAGCACGGATAGGTCTATCCGTACCACCACTTCGCCGTTGCCCTGCAAGCTGTGGTGTCGCGGCGGCGCCGGCACCTGTGCCTTTACCAAAAGTTTGCATGACCATACTCGCTAGCGACTGCGTAAACGATTTAGTATGCCGATTCTTAGTTCTATTGCGTAACCGCCAGAGGCGCTGTACTTTTGCCCATACAATTTTTTACGCAGTCGCTGCGAGTACGGTCATGTAAACTCATGGTTAAAGGCACTGTTCGCATGCCCACTGAGACGCCCGCGGTGGGCTGCAAACGCTTCCTCTGCTATAGTTCTTTTAGTGAGATGTCGCTACGGTATCCAGATTATGACATTTTCTATGATGCTTAATTGTCTTATTTCTCATTTAATTAATTTTATTATTATTTTATATCATGTCATATACTTGAGTTTATTGCAATTGTTTTTAATGTATTACTCGTACTTATTGTACCTGTGTGTACTGTGTGTTTGTGTGTATAATCGCTTTGATTTTGACTGCAAGTTTATTTCTGACATTTAATAAAATAAATAAATAAATAAAGGGGATGGTGCTAGTCTAAAAATACGGGGCTGGTTGCTTAATAATTAATTCCCACGTTTGAATAATGAAATCGCGATTAACTCGTAACAATGCTGTGTGGGTTGGACTGTAAAAATGGTTTATCTGATGAACGTAGGTATTCGTTTCTAAACGTTTTTGTGTTCGCATATAGAATGTTCGCTTTTGTTTTATATTTTAATAGGCTAGATGTCTATCTTAGGTTCGATTCCTGATACCGGCATACCATTGAAAATGCAGTTATATTTTTTTTAGTTAAATGAGATTTTCTTTCTATGAGATGTACTATCTTCAGTCGGTATTTTCTCTCCTAGTAGCAATAACCCTGTGACACCCTGTATATCCGCTTTAATGATTTGTTGCGCTTTAATGATTATAGTTTTGTTGGCAAAAATTATGCAATTTGTATGCTCACAACTCCTAAAGTATTGGGAAACGGCATAAAAAAACCGAACCTTAATCTGAGCTTATAGTGTAAGTACACAGTACTTCGTCGACGCGATCAATCAGCTCAAAAATAAATGGACAGCAACGTAATAGGTAACTAGTTCGATACATTGAATACAAAATACTTTGCATAGCAGCCCGCTTTTTAGGGTTCCGTAGCCAAAATGGCAAAAACGGAACCCTTATAGTTTCGTCATGTCCGTCTGTCCGTCTGTCCGTCTGTCCGTCTGTCCGTCTGTCACAGCCGATTTACTCGGAAACTATAAGTACTACAGTGATGAAATTTGATGGGAATATGTGTTGTATAAACCGCTACAAAATTATGACACTAAATAGTAAAAAAAAGAATTGGGGGTGGGGCCCCCCATACATGTAACTGAGGGATGAAAATTTTTTTTTCGATGTACATACCCGTGTGGGGTATCAATGGAAAGGTCTTTTAAAATGATATAAAGTTTTCTAAAAAACATTTTTCTTAAAGTGAACGGTTTTTGAGATATCAGCTCTCAAAGTCGTAAAAAGTATGTCCCCCCCCCTCTATTTTTATAACTACGGGGTATAAAATTCTAAAAAAAATAGAGGTGATGCATGCTAATTAACTCTTTCAACGATTTTTGGTTTGATCAAAGTATCTCTTATAGTTTTTGAGATAGGTTGATTTAACTGTAATTTTGGTTAAGTTATTTTTGCTGTTTTATAGATACTAGTACGGAACCCTTCGTGCGCGAGTCCAACTCGCCCTTGGCCGGTTTTTAATATCTACCGTTAACTTTCAACAATCACAATTATTGACGAGTGGCGCTAGTGGACACGTTAAAGGCCTACACGATAAAACCGTGTACAAACTACAAAATACACGAGATTTGGAAAACATAATGAGGGGAATTTAAAATTGCATACTGAACACGAAAAACTGCATCTTTTCTTAAAACATGAAATGAAGGGAATCGCTGAATGGTGTTAGACTTATTCAAATGTACAGTCAAGGAATTTGAATGTTTGGCTCTTTTGGACTCTAATTCATAGAAATAAAGTCCAAAAGTGACAAACATTCATATTCCTCGATCTTACGTAGACGTAACTATTTGGCGATTTTTAGGGTTCCATACCCGAAGGGTAAAACGGGACCCTATTATATAGTTATGTAGTCGAAATTTTCACAGATGGTGTTTCCTATTGCCGCTATAACAAAAAATACTGAAAAACAGAATAAAATAAATATTTGATGGGGCTCCCATACAACAAACGTGTTTTTTTTATCGTGTTTATAGATAATGGTACGGAACCCTGCGTATGCGAGTCCGACTCACGTTTGGCCGGTTTTTACTATAACTTACTGTATGTTGAGGATTTTTTTTCTCAACTATAAACATTACTAATGGTCTGCTTACACGAAGTGGGTAAGATATAAAAGGCACGGCCTGATTGCTCGAGCGGTGTCTAGACAAGACTCGACACTGCTAGACACCCTCTGTCAGACCATGACTTCCGCGTCGTGTCGCTGACACCCAGCCCGATTACTTGACACAGAATACTCTGGGAATCTATTTCAGTTGACACAATGAGTTGAAATCGGTTTTTTCTTACTCTCGTTTGCCTAAACGGGTTCATTGCAAAATAAAATTCCTACGCACGGAATTTCTAATAGATTTCTATTAGAAATTCCGTGCGTAGGAATTATATAATGTGTATCAATTTTTTTTAAGTCCATATTTTCCAAATCGACAAGTTTTGTTTCATATTATTACATCTCTAACAGATCTCGATTGTTATTAGTTCTTAGTCTTATTTTTGACATGTAACACTAAATTTAATTAATGATACTTTGATTATTATATTATTTTTATTTGATGTACCTAGATAGATTTTGACTTGTAAAAGTGCCTTTGAGGCCTATTTGCAGAATAAATGTTTTGATTTTGATTTTTTGATTTTCTGCAATAATTGTAACGCACATAAAGTAACTTCTGCCAGTTGGATATGATTTTAAGGCTAAACTTTGATTCAGGGCTGCTACCGCGAACAGCAAACGAAATTTCTCTCGCACTTACGTCCGAACGTGCAAGTGCGACAAAGAGCGAAAACTTCGTTTGCTGTTCACGGTAGCGCCCCAGAGTTCCAACGCAACTTGAGTCGGTGGAAATATGTGACTGTTTACTCGTATGTTATGTTGTCGGTGTCGCTTGTTTCGGGGTTGGTCTAAAATGTTCAGACTTGCCTATCCTTACTTTTAGAATCTTTGGCGTTTACATACAAACGCTTACTAACATATCATCATATATCTTACCATTTTGACAGACTCGCGCTACTTCGTGTCGCCATGTGTACGCACGTTTACGCCTGGACATGAAAAATATGTTAACGCCATGCAATAAGACATATCGCGTTCTTAGAAACGCTATTCTGCTCAGACGAGGAAACTATAAGGATTGATTTTCAGATATATAAATAAATAAAAAATTGTGGACAATCTTACACAAGTCACCCTAGTCCCAAACGAAGCAAAGCTTGTACTATGGGTACTAACTGACGATAAAGATACTTATATAGATAAATAGATACTTGAATACATAGAAAACATCCAAGACTCAGGAACAAATAGTCGTGTTCATCACTCAAATAAATGCCTTGACCGGGATCCGAACCTTGGACCTGCAGATTCGAAGGCAGGGTCACTACCAACTAGGCTAAAACGATCGGATATGATTCTTGACTATACCTATGACTGTGTTTCTGACAATAGCCGAAACAAGATTATTTATTTTCTCGATAGAAAAAAATCCAAAGTTGAGACTTTATTTTGCTTTTTTACTCAGCCTACTAAAATAACAATTACTAAACGACACAATTAAGTTAAAATGATGGTATTTTACCTAATCTAAACTCTGTCAAGTGGAAATTTAATAAAACTGCACACGTCAGATATTTATCGAGATTTGTGTAAAAAAGCCATTCTCGAAGAGTTTTGTATCCCGCTTTGTCATGCTCGAAAGACCAGCCTGTCTCTTTCACGGGCTGACCGAATCGAGGCATCCCCTTAACAAAAACCAAACCGATGTCAATTCAATACTTGTAGTTGAATGGAGAGCCTACAATTAATAGGCATTGTAATCTTTAAACATTAACAAGATTAACCCGTTCCAAAAGAACCCTTAATGAGTTAAGTTTAGGTCGAATTACTGTTTCTTGGATACATACGCGTGTTTTAGTCAGTGTAAATGTATAAATCTGGCAGCTATGGACCATTAATGACTAAATATGGCCTAATAAAGGGAGAGAAACGACACAATAAGATTAGAAACACTTTTGTATACTTTATCCTCCTGTGGCGTATAATAGAAATGTTGACACCAAATAAGAAATACTTATTTGTTATACAAGGGTGCAAAGTTGTATTTTAACCGCGAATACGGAATTGAAACACGAGCTAGCGAATGGATTCTAGGGTTGAACTACGAGCTAACGAATGGATTCCATGGTTGAACCGCAAGCGAAGCGAGTGGTTCGAAAATAGAATCCTGAGCGTGGCGAGTGTTGCAACACACGAGACGTAAAATAACTTTGAAGCCGTGTATAACACAAATCTTTTCACCTCACTAGAGCGAGGAATTTTTTTTCGATTTAATCAAGAGATTTGGCGTAGGTACTAGTTTTTTTAACACAACAGCACAATATAAAATTATTGTTGCTGGACTGTCTGGACTGGCCTTTACATGTTATTATGTTTAAAACAGTTACAAATAGCACGTTCGGATTTCAAATATTCTTTGCACTCTTGTGGATAAAACGCAGTTTGTCTATATGTTTTTAAAGAATAAAAAAGGGCTTTCCGAGCTAGTGACGTGAAAATCAATAAGTTCGAATTTTCTTGAAAAAGTAAAATCTTTCTTAAAAGTAACTCAAATAATAAATAATTAGATAATTATAAGTCTTCAAAGTTTTAAGAGAGGGTATATCCTCTGTCCCTTTTCCGCAAACGCACATTGTATTGGAACGATCGTCATTTACTATGGCGCTCGTGATCAATGACGTCACTGATCTGTCGCGCTTTCTCTCTCTAACCAGTAACATTAAAACGGTCGTAGCTTCGTTATTTTTTGAGATAGTTGAATAGGACCACGGACAGTAATAAAAAACTGGTGCGAGTCGGTTTCGCGCACGGAGGGTTTCGTACCATTATTTATAAAAATGGCAAAAAACTCCCGTTTGTTTGGGAGCCCCCTTGAATATTTATTTTATTCTGTTTGTTAGTATTTGTTGTTATAGCGGCAACAGAAATACATCAACGGTCTAACTATCGCGGTCAGAGATGGGCATTATTCTAATAATTTTTCATCCTAATAATTATTCGAATGGACAATAATTTACGATTTTATTAATATAAATTGTTCGCAAATAAATTATTTCAAGTATAAATTATTCGAATAAGAAGAATCATTCGATAATTTTATTCGTCATTCGCGAATAATTATGTTATTCTTATTCGTTATTCGTCTTTCGAATAAATTTTGCCCATCTCTGTACTCTGTTCACGGTTCATAAGATACAGCCAGGTGGCAGACGGACAGACGGACGGACAGCGAAGTCTTAGTAATAGGGTCCGTTTTACCCTTTGGGTACGGAACCCTAAAAATCCCCGATCACATATTTATACTATTCTCTGACTACAAGCCCGCAGACTATAAACGTTGTCGTTTTTGCTACGAAATTAAAGTCCCGCGGTTTGTTAAACGATATTGATGCTACTAATACAATCAGCAACACGCTACACTGACCATTGGTAGACCCTTTCTCCTTACAATAAGGTTCACAAATTGTTAGTTATATTGTCAATGGTACTAAGCCAACGATCTGGCGTTCTGGTACACAAATAAAGGTACCAATGAGCCGTGAACTAAATTGTCTGCTAACATAAAATAACCATCTCGTAAATTGTTCTTAATTTAGTCTAGGTGAAGTGAGTCAGGCTAGATCTTAGCTAGATTGCACGCTGATGCATCTTATATTTTTAACTAAACGATGTAATTAAGTTATAATGTCTTCGTTAGACGCCTGGAGCGAAATTCGACTTACCTCAGTATCCTGACATGATATGGCCATTTTTGTGATGAAGAAAATTACATATAAGTTTTTGGAAAAATACTATTTGTCAAAAACGAAAACTATCCATACTATAATACTACATACTATAATACTATAAACTATAATCCATAATATTCATACTAATATTAGAAATGTGAAAGTGTGTCTGTCTGTCTGTTCTGTCTTCACGCTTAAACCACTGAACCGATTTAGATGAAATTTGGTACGTTAGGATTTAGGATACTTTTTATCCCGGAAACCATCCCTTAAGGGGATGGAAGTTTGTATGGAAGGAGCGATATGACTAGGTAAGGGCCTGATATAAAAATATTAAAATTAAAAAGCTAGTCTGAAATACAGATTAATTAATCAGAATCGACTTTTCTCAGCCGTGCTCGAGCAAATTTTCAGAAAACTCAGCTGGGAGGAGTTTGGTTTGGAAATAAACGGCAAACGCCTAAGTAGGTAACCTTAGGTTCGCGGTCGACTTAGTTTTGCTAGAAGAGGATAGAGGACCCGTTGGACTTGTCGGACTGGATAATAAACTAGTCTCATATTGAGCTATTAGAAGTTAGATCATTATTTTTTACTTTTTTTTGCAGTCGGTTTAATTTTCTTAATCCTACTTAAGGCACTGTTGCGATAATAAACCTAATCAAATCATTTCCTCCCGCAATCATTACCAGTCGATAACTAGTCCCTTTTAAGGCATGTCGCGCATCCGAGCTGCTGTCATTCTCGCACGCCATGAATGCTGATCAGAGCCGGCGCCGGTCGCACTACAAAGGTACTTGAACGACTTTTTGTCGTAATGTTGTCGTAAAGGTTTGTATACACTGGAAGTTAAAGTCATGCAGTACTTGAAAGTAAGTCTAAAGAAACTTGCAATGAATTTCTAGAAACAATATTCTTATATATTTTTTTCTGAGTCTTGGATGTTTCTATGTATTTAAGTATTTATAACTATTAAATATATCGTCGTCTAGTACCCATAACACAAGCCTTCTTGAGCTTACTGTTGGTCTAGTTCGATTTGCGTAAGATTGTCCTCTAATATTTGTTTATTTATTTATTATTTAATATTCTTCGTGGAATACCACTACAGAACGTGCAGATCTCTTAGTGATAATAAGAAATAGCTACGCGCCACGGAGAAACACTGTGTTTCGTCAATGAGAATTGAATGTGTTTCGCCTTTTTACGAGGTATCATCATGTTGGCTGGACATATTACTTGCCCCACGTCCACTGAGCAAAAAGAAACTGACAGCCAGTTTTTTCCGCAGAATAACTAACGCCTGATTCCATCAAACTTACTTACTTATGGTCTCTCCGGAAAGTAGAATATATATAATATGCGGTCTAGAATGTGGCGGGGGTTGGACTTTAGCAGGTTAATGAGAATATCAGTCAGTTTTGTGATATTTATAATGCGATTGGCTACTAATAGACGCCGATGCAAGTAAATCATACTATTCAGAAAGACATCGGATAATCATGATTCACGATCTCCAATCAAAAAAAAAAAACTTCTACAAAAAGAGCATCTAAACAACTAGGTAATTCGGCACAATATGCTACTGATAAGATTTGCAATCTATCCCTTTCATACCGGAGAAACAGGACTATGCTAACGTAAAATGAAGTACTTATATTGACTTATAGTGTTCGATTTGACAATTAGTTGTTAATAACCCGCACAATTGTATTGGCCGGGTCCGAGAGGGGTAATAAATTAAATTATAATTATTAATTAAATTATTTTTATTTTTGGACAATCTTACACATATCAACCTAGTCTCAAACTAAACAAAGCTTGTACTATGGGTACCAAGTGACGATATACATACTTATATAGATAAATACATACTTAAATACATAGACAACATCCAAGACTCAAGAACAAATATTTGTGTTCATCACACATGCCCTGACCGGAATTCGAACCCGGGATCTCCAGCTTTGAAGGCAGGGTCACTACCAACTAGGCTAAAGCGGTCGTCATAATAAGACATTTTACTCCATGCATATTTATCACGTTGGTTTTACGAAAAATGCCGATTAGAAGTTGCTCGGAAGGTGTGAACTAGCAGCTTCCGAACAACTTCTACTTTCGACAGTGTATACCCAGCTTTACAGCAACCTAGTACTATGGTAGTATCTCTTTCATACGAGCGTGCCATCCCGGTGGCATTCCACTCTTAACTACCGGTGTTAAGTATGACTAATTACGACCTGAGTCGCTTTTACAACTCTCTATTTATAAATGTAATGTTTCTAATTTTAATGTGAAGACACGTGTGTTGCAACAATGTCATAAAATTCAACACAGCAGGAAAACTCAAAGAAGACACTAATAAAATAAAAGTAAATGTTGATATCACGGTATTAGGAGGTTTTTTGCTGAAACATTAGTAGTTTATGAAGATAGATGTATGGAGAAATAAGTCCCCAAGTCGGGCCTAGCCCCAGGTCAGGCCTAGTCCCAGGTCGGGCCTAGCCCCGGGTCAGGCCTAGTCCTAGGTTGGGCCTAGCAGAGTTTCTTGCTGGACTCTTCTCAGCTAGGCTAGGTTTAGTGCACCAGCGACAAAACTTCCAGTAACTCGATTCCACTCACACCTCAGATTCGGTTGAAATCGCTCAACCAATCTCACTGGAGCCCAAACTCTTATCATCATCATTCAGCCGGAAGACATCCACTGCTGGATATAGGCCTCCCCCAAGGAACGTCACAGCACACGGTCGCGAGTCACCCATATCCAGCGACTCCCCGCTGCCTTGACCAAGTCATCAGTCCACCTAGTGGGAAAAACTCTTATAGAGTATTCCAATGTTCAACCACCCGCATGGTCATGTCGGAGGTTTCCCTTGGATTTTCCCCAGGCTTCTCTGCACAGGGCACTTCTATCGCTTTATTGGGTTCAGCCTATAAAACCACAGTCAGGTTAAAAAAAAAAACAAAGAAAGAGCCTGGTATTTGGAATTCAATTTTTTTTTTATTGTTAACGCGATTTGTCACTGTCTCAGACCAGTGCCATCAAACTCCAAGATAAGATAAGATATTCAAAGTGAATATTTTGGTTCGACATTCGACCTAGCATTTTGTCATCATCTCATGACAATTATCACATTTGTCTTGATGATATAGGTCTCAGTTGATACAATCTTCCACAATTAGGACGCTAACCGGGTCAGATTGTCGACATCTCGTCATGTTTTATTGCGGACTCAATAGTGCATAGCAGATGTGAATATGAATGATAAATACTTGTATTGTGACGGTCAGTCCCCAGGAAGTGGTTAAAAAAAAACTGAACGTCAACAATAAAACAATAGAATTTATTAAAAAAACTTGGGTCGTGGGTTAAGTCCGTCTGGTTTTACGCCGCAGTTCGGTACTCCCCTAGGGCGACGGCGGCTGCAAGATGTCCGGGTAGTGGGGCAGTGGTCAGTGGAGCTGGTGGAAACGCTCGGGAGCGCCGAGGCAGCTGGTGTGGTGCAAACTTACAAATAAGTCGCAGGGACGCGCGCGCTTAAGGAGCGCGGCCGGCTTCTTAGCCAAAAAGTCGCTCCCTGTGAATAAACGTCCACAGTTAAAATTCGTCCAGGCTCCTCCGCTGATAGTGAACCCCTTGTAGATTTGCGCCTAGGTATGAGGAGAAGCCGTAAGCAGTTGGTGAAAGTGTTCACTATCAGAACGGAGTTTAAATACAAGAGTGGAAGAATAAAGGAATTTGCAGTGCATTAAATGACTTTTTAGAAAAATAAAAGTAGGTAGATGCATAAAATGTTTTGCAAAGCGGTGAAATCTAATAACTGGCTGGTTACAGGATGGCCGTTACAAAAGCACTAAATAAGCGGCGTGATAAAACTATGATGTTCTACGGTAATAATCACAATACAAAGATCGAAATGTGTGTAAAAAAAGAATTATGGTAAAGAATTATGGTTGATGTTACCACAAACCATCCACAAACTGTCCTGGGCAAGCAGACTACACCTTTAATGTGGAAGATCATCAAAAACATTAATTATTTTTGAAACGTCATCATATCATGAAAATCACATTGACATATAAGTTGCAGTTAAAGCCACTTCCCACGAATTCAAATTCACTCCACTTAGAGTAAAATTTGTTTAAACGAATGTACTTCACTTATGTCCCTATGTCCCCTAGATGGGGCAGAGGGCTTCCACAGTGCGACGCCATCCCGTTCGGTCTTGAGCGTCGCGCTTCAATTCGCTCCACGTCTTCCCTATGTTCTTCGCCTCTGCGATGATCGTCCGCCGCCAGGTTCGCTTAGGGCGGCCACGCTTACGCTTTCCTTGGGGATTCCAGTCTAGGGCTTGCCTCGGTATGTGATCAGGGTCGAAACGAATGTACAGACAGTATAAATCTGCTAACGTATTACCTAGTATTTAGATGCAGCATAGCTACACACGAATAGAATCTTACTTCTAAAAAAAGCCTTTCCTCCACTTCGCACGATCTTCGGTACCTATACATATAAACCAATTTCCTACAACAAAAGTGATTCATTGGATTTTTGCTAAAGAACCATTCAATGAAATTTTAAATGCGTCAACGCGCGTAATTACCGCAGAACATAATTATACGAGTAGATACCTATAAATAATAAGAAATAAGTGTCTAAAACAAAATAATAATTATGTCACCAACTATATTTAATTTTGTGTTAATGGGTAATACTGATGACGAGCAGAGTCAATCCGGAAATTAATTAACGTATATTTCCTGAAATGTACCTATCCTTTGTAATTAAGCCTTCATCTCCCTGGCCCGGAGATCGCCGGGTACATAACAACACAATATTTTTTTTTTTTTTTTTCACCGGGCGGCAAAGGGTTATCTGATAAATAAATCGTAAATTAATTCTAGGAGCCCGGCTCTTAAGAGAAATTTCTAAATCTACTTCTTTCACCTTCTGAATGTTTGACAAAGATAAATGGTTCATATGACACAATGTAATAAGAATGCATGGACCATGGACAGTATGGCTAATTCAAAGTCGGAAGGAGGGCCATAACCATAAAGATAGCAT
Source organism: Epiblema foenella (assembly GCA_963556455.1). Classification (NCBI taxonomy): domain Eukaryota; kingdom Metazoa; phylum Arthropoda; class Insecta; order Lepidoptera; family Tortricidae; genus Epiblema; species Epiblema foenella. The sequence goes on along the minus strand of OY747113.1, from coordinate 5,586,947 downwards.
CATTGCAAATTGGTAACGACCTGATTCATATTCTGATGCTAACATTCATATGTTACGTCTAGGTAGGTCGCTACACGTAGGAGTGTTAGCTGTACATTGCTGCTTGCACAGAATACAATAAATATAAAAATATTTGCAGCGAGTAGTGTATAACAATCAATTGTTTTAACAGGCTGAAGAATTATTTTCGAAAGGACATATCAGGCTTAGTGATGTGAAATAGAAATTGAACCGTACGATATGATGCGAGAGTTGTAAGTTAAATGACCTGATTGACAGGATACGAACTTGCTTGTCTGTGAATAATTTAGGTGGGAATAAACTCCGATCAACAGCGACAAGTTTTCTAGACCTGATTTTGACTATTATAAGTCAACCGCTTAACAGAGGTGTCATCTGCGACGAGACAAGAACTCGAAGGGAGAAGACAAAAGGACCTGTAGCGGGTGAAAGGCGTCTGCCCTCCGCTACCCTCCGTTTTTGCCATCCATAATAGTCCTAATATTTCTTCTAGTGTAAATGGGTCAAAATGAATGAACTATGTATTTCTTGTAGTTACTATTCTGTCCCGTTAGCCAGGAGGCAACATGACACAATGTCTTAGAAAAATGGTTACTACATGGACTTCTTTCTAGACTGCTTATAAAATGGCACAAAAACATGGAGTCATGAGACTTGAGAAATTAAACTCATAAATTCACAATTTTAAAAAGTAGCTCGTACACGTAACCATAATAACTAGCGAAAAATTTGGCCTACATGCAAAGTCTCTGTTGATCGGGGTAACCCGACTACGGTGACATCACGCGTGGCGCCCGCGCACCCTATAATTGCCACAATTGTAGCGCGACAACTCTCACGGCGGTCGTTTACGCGCACTTAACCATAGAATCTTAATCATTAATGGCTCCAATGGAATAAATGGCATCGTAAAATAACGATTTTATGGGTACGCGCTTCGAGCTCGTTGAGTGCCGATTACGTTATTGGGAATAATCGAAATTAAGGACATTATTATATTAACCAATTTATATATGATTTGACTTGCTCAAATAAATTAGATATAGAATAGAACGTTCATTCATGAAGTTTATAAAATAAAAATAACAAGTGCCTATACAAAATCATCATTGAAATGGCCTCCACTCAGCTTTAATGTCAAGGTACCTTGCGAGTATCTAGACGCTGGTCTTCCGTGGATACCTTTCAAGAGAGCTGTCCAACACGCTTCAGTTATATCTCGGTTATATCAATAGGTAGTGTCAATAACTATAAAATTAATTAAAACTCCCGATATGATTATTCGTAGTCGCTCATCCATTAGTAGACCAAACAGATCAGAAAAGACGCGTTGAACATATTGATTGATTGATTTATTTATTTCACAATATACAATGTCACTTAAAATTACACATAGTCAATTTTGAGGAATTTATATTGTGAGCGTCAGTTTTGAAACATGTACAAATTAGGTAGATACATTAAAATTACAATAAAAAATAAATATTTACCAATACATGTCAATGAAATACAAAATTAAGAATTGTCAATAATTTTAAATATCACCTTACGGGTCGTCAATAATCTAAAAAATACATGTCAATAAAAAATAGAATACAATAAATATAAATATATATAAACGCGACCATGTTCTGTAGAGAGTAAATTGTACCTACAGAAGCGCAGAAGAACACCAGTGAAATAACCTCCCCAATTGGCTATTTGACTAAAATTTTTATGATGCCATTCGAAGTTCGAAGCCAGTTTTTAGATGACGACAAATGTTTGTATGGGACCAACTACAATTAGAACAACCAAACCAATGACGAAAACGAGAGGTAAAGTACAGCATAGTTGACGACAGGGTTCGAAATTATCAAGATAATTATGGTCTTTGATAATTATCGCGATAACTATCCTATGGGTAGGGATATGACCTGTAAAATGTATTTTACCAATAAAGACTGTACTCTGTACTAATATATAAAAGATTATATTAGTACAGACATATTTTACTAGTTTATTATTAACCATTAAAATATAATCAATTAATCATTACAATATCATTAAAATACATATACAGAGCGCAATTATTAACGTTCGAATTCACCCACGTATTTTTTTAAGACTCATGCCGAATTTACAATTTTTAGGTTATTATCAAATTATCAATCAATCAATCAATCAATCAATTTATTTATTTCTATGAATGTGGTACAATTTAGGGTTTTATAATTATTTTAGTTCAGCACATCCTGCCAGTGTTGGCGTAGAAATAGTTACACATGGAAGTCAGTACATGTCAATAATAAAATATTTACAACAATATATTAATAAGAACATTAACATCTTGAAGGTGGCTCTAAAAACTCTTTTATTGAATAGTAACATTTTTCAACCAAAAATGCAACTAAATGTTTTTTAAATTGGTGTGTATCTAAACTTTTAATAGTACTTAACTTTTAAGGTATTTTATTAAATATTTTTGTTGCCATTCCAAAAAAGCTGTTCCGCATTAATGCTGTTTTCATAGGCTGATTATGCAGCTGTATTTTATATTGCGAGCGAGTGGGAAGCTTTCGTCTTTCTGATACAAATCTGAACATATCAATATGGCGTTTTACGAATAGAGCTACCTCTAAGATATACAATGAAGGCAAAGTCAAGAGTTTCAGTGAATTAAATATGGGAACACAGCTGTCTCTTACGTTTATGCCGCAGATAGCTCTAACGCATCTCTTTTGGGCAATAAAGGCTGCCTCGCGATTTACAGAGTTGCCCCAAAAGATAATGCCATATCTAATTTTAGATACTACTAACCCATGGTATGCTACTAAGACTGTATCACGGTTAGCTACTTTGGATAGTTTATATAGTGCGTAGGCCGATTTGTTCAGGTGCTTACATACATCATCTACATGTTTTTTCCAACTTAATTGACTATCAACTGATAATCCTAGAAATTTAGTAACAGCTACATCCTCTATTGTTGTACCTTGATAGTTAACGTTGATCTTACTATTAATATTAGATAATGTTTTTTGATAAAAATGCATTACATTTGTTTTATTTAAATTAATTATTAAGTTATTATCATTAAGCCAATTTATTATATGATTTAATTCCTCATTTATGTCTTGTTCATAATTTGTCAAATCATTATTATTACAATTTATAATTGATGTACTGTCGTCTGCGAATAATACTATGGGATAATTTACATTGCTTGGAAAATCATTAATATACATTAAAAACAACAATGGACCAAGTACACTGCCCTGTGGAACCCCAAGTTGTAGGTAGTGTTCTTTAGAAATATATTTACATTGTTTCTTTGTCACAGGGCATATTCTGGATATTTCTGTATATTGTATCCTTTTTTCAAGATAAGATGCTATAAGCTTTAATGCGTTGCCTCTTATGCCATACATATTAAGTTTTTCTATGAGTCGACCATGGCATACATGATCAAAAGCTTTGGACATATCGATGTAGATTGCACAAACAGGATTTTTTCTATCAATGTTCTCTATTACAACTTTAAGCATGTCATATATAGCAATATCAATGGATATATTTTTCCTAAATCCCTTCTGCTCGTTACATAATAAGTTAAATTTGTTCATGTATGAATACAAGCGTTGGTAAATAATTTTCTCAAAAATTTTTGAAAATATAGGGATGAGGGCAATTGGCCGATAATTGTTTAAGATTACCTTATCGCCTTTTTTATGTAACGGTTTTATGACAGTTTTCTTTAATCCATCTGGATATATTCCTGCAGATATTGTGAGGTTGATTAGATGGCACAAATGTTTGTCTAATATACTACTGGCAGACTTAATAACTAATGTGGAAATTTCGCCATACCCCACGCTATTTGTATTTCTAAGAGAATTAATTATTGTTTTCACCTTTTGCTTCGTTGTGGGTGTTAAAAATATGGAATGTGAGACACTTTGTTGCTTAAGCTTACTTCTGTTATTTTGTGGCACATCTGGGAAACTGTTTTCAATGAAGTAGTTATTGAATTCTTCAGCAATATGGATGGGATCTGTTATAGTCTCATTACCTTTTTTTATTGATTGTATAAATTCTTTAAGGCATTGAGATTTTTGAGAATTTATAACTCGCCACGTAGCTTTTGACTTGTTCTTGGCGGTTTTGATTGAATAGTTATTTTGTGCTTTTTGCGTTAACTTGATAATTTTTTTGTACAGTTCCTTCCGAACCCTCGTTGACGAGCACTTAAAACGCTCCGTACTGATAGGCAGTGAAATGTAACGTGACGGTGTAATTGCCTCGTAATCCCGTTGTAAGGAAAAACGAGTAATATGCCATTTTAGTCGTGAAATATTGCGTTTAAGGGCATGTTGCAATATAATTTATTTTTTATTGAAACATGAGAATTCTCTTTTTTTTATACAACGCCGGTGGCCAACAAGCGTACGGTCCACCTGATGGTAAGCGGCCACTGCAGCCTATAGACGCCCGCAACTCCAAAGGAGTCACGTGCGCGTTGACGACCCTTTATAAGATTTGAGGATGCACTGTGTTGACAGCAGAAGGAACACATTTAGGTCCCTCGCTCTCAACACAGTGCATCCTCGGGAGCTCACCTCCAGGAACACAACACTACATACTTGTATAGTAAATAATGTTATTCTGGTTGTGGTATTCTGCAAGGCGGAGGTACTTCCCCAGTTGGGCTGCTCCAAATTCGAGCAAGATGACATTTTGCTGTGCCCTACGTCTCTTGGTAACTTTCAATTACTATTTAAAAAAAATACGATTTTTGCGAATCTTTATTAGTCTCATATATTTTTATGATTTTGATTGACTTTTCTAACTTACCATTAATAAGGAATCTATTAAACTTTGATAGTGATATCAAATTTTATATTTATAAAAATAATATATATGATTGTAATGTTTATACTCCTTATAGTAAAACTTAGTTCTGCACTTACCATTTATTGTAATAATTTGATGATTTTCTATCTATAACAATACAATACAATACAAATACTATATCTATAACCACACTATGGTATAAATTTTAATGTGTCAAAGACCCAATTACGCCTACACATGTAGCACGATTACAGTTTAAAAAAATTGTACCCATCAGAATCAGAATCAGAATCAGAAAAATGTTTATTGTAGACATAGGTAGGCTGATGAATACAGAGTTGTTAAAAATACATTTAGTGATCTTCTATGTTATATTTATGCACTTACTGAAGTTTCTAAAGACTGTATACCATTGCCTCCAACTGAGTTCAAATAAATAAAGCAAACCAACGTTTGCTTTATTTAAGGGCATCGGTCTCCAGACATTTAGTCAATTAGTCTTTTCAAACCGCTGAAACGAAACCTGATGCCCATCATATGCAACCCATGCATTCTGTAGCTACTCAGTTCCAAAAAGGCTAAATTCTCTTATCTACCTTATACTTTCCAAGCACTTGGGACCAATTAACTTTGAAAAAACGTCTAACTTGTATGCATATGACAATCTTCATTTGGTAGTAAATAAAATATTTTATCGCCGAAAATTGGGTCGATGGTAAATCTTGTAAAACGACCACGATTTGTTAGAAATGGTTTATTAGTGTTTTATGATTTATATGAGGCAGATGTCGTATTGCGTTTGTGAAATATACCATGAATATGTTTTTGTATTGGTGGCAAATAAGCGTACGCCGCATCTAAGGGGCTACTCCGAAACCCGAACTTCACTCGACATACTTATTAGACTTTAAAATTTATAACCACCTGTTACCTCTCATTTTTCACAGAAAAAAAATAACAAGTCATGTTCTATGTATCTAGGTTAGCCTTCTTTATAACTGTTCCAAATTTCAAATCGACAGCGTAAGTAGTTCTTGACATATTTAGCGATGTGACAGACAGACAGACAAAATGAAACCATAAGGGTTCCTTTTTTACCATTTTGGTACGAAACCCTAAAAAGGTAAGAAAACTAGTAAGTACTAGTAGTAGTGTTAGGTTGTCCAGTCGAATTGTATCGTGTACAAAGTGACTTTAATGTGTTATATCAGAATATGTTTAATTCCTCATATCAACTGGTGAAACCTTGATTCACTGGACCAATTTCGAGTCGGTATCAGATCTGGCCCGCCGCCAGCCAGATGTCGGCTTCTAAATTAGACGGAAGTGCACGTATCTAACTATATCCATTATTTTATTTATACCGTTACACGGTTACATGGGTTTAAGACATGCTGAAAGTGTACGTCGAACTTCACGTACAGTTAGAATCAAAAGTACTTAACTACGCACATGGAAAGGGCAAAGGCTCTTATGGAACATACACATAAATAAAATAAATAAATAAATATTAGAGGACAATCTTACACAAATCGAACTAGCCCCACAGTAAGCTCAAGAAGGCTTGTGTTATGGGTACTAGACGACGATATATTTAATAGATATAAATACTTAAATACATAGAAAACATCCAAGACTCAGAAACAAATATTCATGCTCATCACACAAATATTCGAACCCAGGACCGTCAGCTTCACAGGCAGGTGCACTACCCACTAGGGTAAACCGGTCGTCAAACATACATACTACGTGACCCATTATTTTACCATTTTTTAGCCCCCTCCCCCCATCGGTGACCACCCGTAGTATACTCCAAGAGCACCCCTCCTTAGTTTCACACAGTAATTTATATATGGTTTAAAATCAAATTTTGCGGGCAAAGAGTAAAAAACTACGACCTCCCTGGGTTTAGTATAAGGAAAAGGTTTTTTCACTTCTCATTCTCGAAAAGTGTGTGATATTAGACTTGTCAAGCGGGGTTAAAGTAGTACATTTAGCCTCTGGGGAATATATGATTTACAATAGTAGATTGTATGACAAAGGTCTAAAATAATTACTCGAACAATAACCATCTCAGTGTTAATGTGGCTTTAAGACCAGAGTTATCTCATATTCATCACCATCATCTCAGAGTTATATCTCTCTACTTTTCACTTCGATTGCAAGAAAATAAATAAACAAATATTATCCACCCACAATTAATAATAAAATACAATGTAATAAAATTAATAACAAAGTTTTTTCAACTCTTTAGCATTTTTTTTAACTCTTTTGACTCAGATACATACCTAGTAGTTGAAATAGGGACGAAAAAAGATCTAATGTTTTTAATAGTTAAATTAATTGACCAAAGTATGTACCAAAAAGAGCCCAACGTTCCGATTGGCTGTCGATGTGTTTTCTGATTGGTGTACTGACCCATGAATAAATCAACCTCGCTAGGAGCGCCTGATTGATTTATTCATGGGTCCCTAAATATAGACAAAACACAAACTATAGTACGCAACGAAAAGTAGTGAGCGTACCTTTCCGGATAGAAAAGACCGGTCTTTGAGCAATAACCGTACTCGACCGAGCGAACGAAGCGAGCGAAGTGTAACCGTTTCAGCTTTCGCTTTCGCAAACACATTTTCGTATGTCCGGCTGTTCTCCTGTACATATCGCATTTCACAACCGATTCTCGTGAAATTTTGTGAGCAGGTTCGATAACTAAGGTAAACGTGCCAATGCCCGCCACCTTAATGCCCAATAGTTAACACCTATCGTTCACCACAGTCACTAGTGGAGATGATGTTACACTTGAAACCGAGGTTCAGAGAGAGCTAGGCAATGTTGCCAAGTGACAGGTGGTGCGTTCAAACAGTTGTCATTCAATAGGTACCTACTCTTTTAAGGTGCGCTATACACACTCTATTACAGAAAGTGCCAAATATTGGGTGGGTGTCGAGCACTGAGGGGCTCTCGTTTTCACTTTATAATAAGTGAAAGGGACGGCACGATACGAAGGTCGGATATATCGAAGTTCGGAGCAGCCCCTATGGAACGTTTACCTTATATGGATGTTTTGCCAATTCTGTTTAAAAAACATTAGCTATGTCTACAGCTCGTAGAATTAGGTACTAGTACTTATTTACAGGCACGTATCCAGAAAATACTAAAATACTTATAACTGTGTAACTAAACTACGGACGGTACTTCTTTTAGTTATTAAAAATTATAGTACAGTGGTTACAGCGATTTTTACACAGTTCACATGGTTGTTTCAATGTTTGCCTCCTCCCCGAACCAAAAGTCTGGATACGTGCCTGCTTATTTATTAGGAGCTATGCCCCTATTTTACAGATTGAATATACTATATTGTTTGATAGATTTATAGCGTTCCGAAATTGATTTTTTACAACCTTTTTATTACTTTATAACTTGCCCAATTGGGCAAAGTCATTTTATGGAACAAAGCGTTTATTTTACGCCTTCCGTCGAACGTTTAACTCATTCTTATTGCTACCACTCTTGAGTTTAACGATTGTGGTTGGATAAAGACGATAAAGTTGACACTAATAGGTTCAGTAAAAACTGATATATATCTTGTTGACACAATCTTTTTATAACAAATCTTACTGTTTATGGAGGTTTATAATTTGAATATTTCAAAAATACCTAGCTACATCCAGGCGACCCGTTCACAAGCCTGTAGTCAAACAAGAACCATTGTCAAACAGCATATGCTGCGAAACAAAAATATTAGATATATGTAATAGTTTAACTTAATGATTATGTAAGAAGGCTCCTTAACTCAAAAAATCTTTTATAATTAAGATTAGTAGTTAAGTATAGAAAAAAAGTAACTTTATTATGAATTCAATGAAATAAACAGTTTAAATTTTAATTTTTTTTAATTAATTTTTTTTAAGCCGGCGCTGTAGCTGACCAGGCCCAAATCCTCAAGCGCCGCAAATACTCGTCGCTGGTAAAAGAACGAGTTTGTGGCGCTTGCGGTAGAGAACTTGGAACCCTGGTCAGCAAACATGAAGGTATTCATGAGGGCCCTGTCGTCACGGCTGATCCGCAGTTCGGGGGACCCTAGAGTTGGTGCATACCTCTCACAACGCGTTGCCCTTGCAATACAGAGATGTATATAATGCCGCCAGCATAATGGGAACCATGCCGCAGGCGGAGCTGTTGGAGGGAATATTCTTTTTATTTATAACTGTCAGTTTTTAGTTTGTTAATTTGTATTTGTTATTAATTTAGGTTTAGTTTTATTTGTTCATTTTTATTTTCTTGTAATCCTATATATGTATGTTTCATTTATTATTTAATTAATCTCTTTATAAATATATTTTTTTCCTAACTACATGTTTAGTGAAAATAATGATCTATTCTGCTGCAAATCTAGCCTTCTCTACGGCAACGCCTCGTAAAGGCTTGATTACACGTATCCAGTTGCTGGCGCTAGTCTCTCTGGATGCCAGTGCCAGAGTACTGACGCTATGTAAATGTATTTTCGTGCCAGACCAGCGTCACTGGATCTGCATGAGCGGTACAGTACCAGTACCAGCACTGCCGTGTGCTGCCTGTTGTCGCCAACAATTGGCTCCCTCGAATCTAGCCGTACTAGCAGGATAACTCTAGGAAACTGTTAGAACCGAGGGAGAGGGAAAGAGCTAGGATTTTTTTCTGGACCGAAAGGTCTAGTTACCTTGACTACCCCCTCTAAAGATCTGGCTGCATAGCCATGATGAGCATGATGAGCGCATGCTCAGCTGACATGCAGCTACATGTGTAAAGAAATTAACTAAATTGCCTTCTTGATTGATTTAATTCGATTCTAAAATGTACCTAAGTAAATCTGTATTGATTTCTATAGTAATTTATTAATTTTACAGTTACATAACATCAGTCGTTTGCACGAGCCGTAGAAAGAGGATCCTATAGAAGGAAGATTAGCAAGTACACAAAAGGGACGAACTGATAACCTGACTAAATTGAGAAGTATTAAAATTCTGATACATCCATTACCACAATTCTGACATCTCATAATTAGTAGTGTTGTGGCGCCAGATTTAAATTAAGCCAATAAGCTTGAACATATTGATGACATTTCGGTGACACAGACCGGTAACAAATAATACGCGATGACGGACAGAGATGACACATTGTATCTCGTTCCCACGTATGTTGTTGTCTAAGCTTACATCTCTTTCACAAGTCTTTGTATGGGTGTATTGCCGACTCCAGTCTTATCCTTAGGTACTTCATGGCAGGAACTCATGTCTTGCAACGGTGCATGTGAAAAACGAAAAACTTTTCCTTGTCCTAGCATTTATCATATTTATGAAAAAAATATGAGCGTTAGTACGACTACAAGGTACGATATTGACTACGAAACCCTAGACACTAGTAATGTTTTGTACGGAAATAGATTTCGCAGAACTATATGATATCAGACTCCTGCTAATGTACGGCCCATTTTTCTGATATCAGTCAGACAACCCACGCTTTCAGGCCTGTTCAAAAATAGCCAGGTTTTAAGAGTCGACTGGGCTATTGACGGGTCTGGGAAATCGGCTAGATTAACATCTTGCCTATTTGGCTATGTTCCAAAAAGAATTAAGGTCAGTCTGGGCAATTGCACCACCAGGATAATTTCGATTTTTTTAAATATTTTATCTTTTTAATGCCTAAGCGCACTGCCCAAGACAGGGATACGTGGAAGAAAAGGTGAGAAGCCTTTGCTCAGCAGTGGGGCACTTGAGGCTCTTTATATTAATATTTTAGGCGCACTTATCCCACAGGAGCACTTGTTCTGATTGGTTATATTACGATTGCTTCTGGGGTGCAGCCTCAGGGGTAAGAGTGGTCCGTCTAGTAGCTGATCTCGCAACCAAGTGAGCTGGTCGGGATTTCACCCTCCACAATGCGTTTATACCCCTTCCACGTTACTACAGGTTTTATAATAGTGTTGCCATATAATATATATTTACCCTACCATTGATCAACGTTTGCCATGTAAAAGTTAATTTTCCTCAATCATAATAATAAAATCATGACAGTTATATGTTATATATCATGTTATTGTTTTTTGAAGCACGACGATAGCAAATAAACATACCTCCTACCGGGTGGGTCGAAGCAAACATGACATAGTATATTGCCTACACGTGATTGCGGCTTCAGAGGAGTCAGGCGAGTTGCCAATCCCTTATGGATTTGAGGATAACTTGTGTTATCAACCAGATAGATACAAATCAGTTTTAAAACCTAAAAAAATGTCAGTAAATGACTTGGCTGAAACACCAGTATAAAATAAATAGAATCGAAGTAGTCGTTAGCACCCACATGTGTTGACAGCCGACAGCCCGACATTGCAGTTTGATGGTTCCGAGAAAAACATTTCACACTGTGTCTAAGCGCCGAAGAGTGACGAATGTTATAGGTACAATTATTTTTTTTCAAGTATTCCAGTGTTTTAACAACCCACGTGGTCGCGTCGGAGGTTTCCCCTGGATTTTCCTCAGGCTACTGTCCAACCGCGCACTCATATCGCTTTATTGGGCCCGGCCTATAAAGCCGCGGTCAGGTTCACACCTTACTGCCACACTGGCATATTAAAGTGATAGAGAGGGAAAATTCAAGAACTAACTTTGTTCATGGTAGGCCCTCGGTACCCAAAACCCGATCATTTATGGCATTTATAGGGTATTCAAAATGTAAATCTGCAAAAAGCTATGTTCTTGTTATATGGAACAATCTTGAATAAAATGATCTGACAATTCACGAAAACAGTGCAGACTTGTCATTGTGTCATTGCATAGCTTTATCTCACATTTTGCGGTCTAGACGTCATATCGTTAACTTAGAATCAAGCTGAAGAATGCCCGTCAGACCTACAAATTCGGCTTTCAAAATAGTCTGCATTTGTCAGATGGCCATCAATATGACGTATTGCGTTAGAATTAAATGACTGGCCACTTACTTTTTAGTCATAAACGTGAAATGAAAGATTGCTTTACGCGTTTTTGACTTTAATAATGTATATACGTTTATGAATTTTATGTTGCTTATTAATTTGAAAACTTGATGATGATATAATGCAACTCTTGCAAGGTTTAAGGTTTTCTTCTAACAAAATCGAGGTTTGACAGCTAAACATTGCATAGCACTCGCACGCGACGCGCTTGCCCTTTAGCATGTAACGTGTTTTTTTGTTCCTAGCGCTATAGGCTATCTGGACACAACGGAGGTATGCCAGAGCCGAGTTTATAACCGAAGCAATAAGAGGAACAGGCCTGATATTATAATATTTCTATAAGACGATAAATCATGGAAATTATAACAACCAATCTTCGTAGTTTAAAAGTCATTCAAAAACTGAAATGACAAGGACAGCAAACACATTAAAGCTCGGTTTTATAAAGATCCGTTTGACCTTATAGCGGTTTTTTATGTCAAAAAATGTACTGAGTTACTATTTGATCTGACATTTGGTCTTACGGATCTTTATAAAACCCGGCCTAAGTAATCTCCGTCATTCCATCAGAAGTTTAAGCCATTACTAAAAACCTTACTCTGGCTTTCATTTTGTTGATCTTTGGCTATGTTGATGCTTAGTTACCATTGAAATATTAAATGCTTATAAACCTGTGGCACCGCGGCTGTTCACCTGTTTGTGATTAGCAGTGAGTATATGTAGACGTCAGTGATGCTTAGTTACCACTGACATTCTAGTTGTTGTTGACATGCTGGTTGCGCCGCCATGGTGTCCCGGTGAGATATAGCCCTTAATGAAACTGAGCAGTTAAGACATTTGTGACATACCTACTGAAAGCATATGTCTAAATGCTAACTTAGCTGTCAATAATGTCGATTTAAACGTAAACATCTTTGTAATCACCTCGCCCGAGTATATCTGCTGCTGACTGTACATGATTATGATTCATGATTCGACAGTTGAAGTTGATAGTACCTACCCTATTGTACCTAAAGTAACTTAAAAAGTTCTAATTTCTCAGAACCATATAATATTTTTACGTTTATTTTACCACTTATTTTAATGGTCGTTTTGAAGATGAATACCTACGGAAAAATCCGTCGTAAAACGATTTGATGCGATCCCCCCAGACGCGTCATGCTGAAAGTATGTGTTAAGAAAATAAAATAAGAAGCATTCCAGAGTACCTACATTTTCGTAAGAAAATCAAATACATAATATAATTTTTTTAAATAAGTAAATAATCTTCTTTTTCCTCTTCCGGTTCCATCTATGGTTCCGCTGACCAAGTGACCACCACTGTCCATCAGTCAAGTTTTTATTAGTAATCAATCTAACGATTATTTCAGCGCGGAAGGTTATCGATTTATCGGGAAGTTTTATAACGAGGTTGCGATTGTCACAATAATCATCCGTCACTGTCCGACAAACGATATGGGTGAGTGCGAGACAGATTCTTTGTCTATTCGAATGATTACCGATTACTAAAATGTTACTTAATATTCGAATCGGAAATTAGTAGTACCTATAGGTACTAATGCTAATAATCGAATGATGGCTACTAATTTAGCAGTTACTAGTCGACTCCGGCGAATCGAATGGTTTTGAAATTAGTCGACTTACTCGAATGATTATCATAATCGACTAATCGAATTAGTATCATTCAAAGTCGCGCATAATTATTTGGAGGGTTTGTAGGTACGTTTGGTATACTTAAGTCGATACACGAAAGCTGGAGCAGGAAATGTATGAAACTGTCATTAATTTCATAGACACCGCGCCAGCTTTCGTGAATCGACCTCACCTAGGCAAGAAGAAACAGTGTTACACTGGTCCAGGGCACCCGTGGCACACCATTGTCCAATGCCCACGAAGCGGGAAAGTCATACATAATTATAAGTATTATGTTGAGCTTCTTTAGCCACTAAACTTCATATCATGTACTTGACAAAGGAGCATACATATAAGTAAGGTAGCCCGTGACTGTGGCCATGATAAGAAATAAAAAAGGAATCGAACTAAATAGAATTTTATTGTTAAATCGTAGTTTGGATGGTTTGGATGTAGTTTTGTAGCTTTAGGCGCCATCTAGTGTTGAATAGTAGTACTTGTCAGTTCAGTGTTGCCGTTTTGCGAAAATATATTTTTACGTGTATTAAATTAGTAATGGTATATTATTTGAATTTATCAAGAGTTGGCATAATTTGCTTACGTAAGAAAATAATTGCGATAATATCTAATTTTTTTTTGCCAAATTAACAACAGTTTTATTTCGCAATTGAAAACTAACATACTACAGTACTACCAACACGCCAACTATTAACATGGCGTATTTTCCTATTCGTCATTCCTTCCTAGCCGTTTGATAATTATTGCGTGGCTGTTATGGGAGAATTGTTTTATCGTTCTGTATTTAATATTTTTGACAAGTTTTCTAAATTTTAATATAAATCATTAAATCTCTCAACCATGAGTGTCGACGCCTATGGACCGAGCTCCCAAACGCTCACATTTCTGGATACTGAAGAAACGGATCTTATCGGAGCTGATACTCAAGGATCTGAGTTCGAGTTTACTGACTTCACGCTTCCATCTCAAAGCCAAACGCAGGCTTCGCAGCATGATCATGGTCTGACCACGTCCAATCAGGTCAGTAGTCAAACTAGTGCACCTAACCTCGCTTTATTTACTCATTTTGACGTCGTATACCTTATGATTTCTGGTTTTATTTGTAGGTTAACGGCTTAGGTCGTTTGGACTTGAGTTCTAAAGTCTCTTCTGTGACTAATGCGATAGCAGAGTTGCAATTTGAGGAAGAGGATGAGGCTCTGTACAGCAGCAAGGAACTGCCTGACCATGCTTGCAAGTACTGTGGGATTCATGATCCGGCCACCGTAGTGATGTGCAATATATGCAACAAGTGGTAAGTTACCAGTTATTTACACAATTGTGTAAGTATATAGACTAACTATATGTAAACAATTTTACAAGTAGCTGGCAGGCCTTATTGATACAGCTGTGTGTAAGTGAATTTGGTTTAAACGTATTGGAGTAGTAATGCTACAAATTGCCTTGTTTGAAATAAAATTTAACTACCATTTTTCACAGCCAATTTCTTATCAGTGAAAAGGTATTTCCTTCCTGTTATAATTCTTTAAATTGTAGAACTATAAAAGATAATGCAACCAGCCACAATAAATACATTTTATGTTGTGTGTACCTATATGTTATGTTATGTGGACATAAATTCTTAAAACTTGCAGACCTGCACCTGTATTAAGCATTTTTAACATTTGATGGCCATAAACATAATGTTTGCCGGAACATGTTAGTAAAAAATAAATGTATCAGATTTTTGGTTTAAAAATGAATCGTGGAACATTCTGGAAAATATGGCACTAAAAAGAGAAAGATTCAGATTAGTTAAAAATGAATCATGGAACATTCTGGTAAATATGGCACTAAAAAAGAGAAAGATTCAGATTAGTTAAAAATGAATCATGGAACATTCTGGAAAATATGGCACTAAAAAGAGAAAGATTCAGATTAGTTTATTCACGTCACATTGTGAATAACATTAAATAAAAAAAAATAATTAGAAATGAATAATATAACAATTTAATAATATATTGATGTCCGTTTATCTAAAATAAGTGGACACAGTATGTTATAACTTACCTGAGTGTCCACCACAAGTCATGAAATACAACAATTTATTAATAATGTAATATCAATGCAATCAAGTCAGAATTAAGATTAAAGACTTATATTTATGCAGTTATGTTAAAAAATACGCTTACAGAATACAAAAAACTTTCAACTGGAATGTCTTCCAGTAGTAAGTCTCAGCCAACATCTGAATGTCATTTCCGAGGTCTGTGTGCATATTCCCACAGGTAGACGTTCATAGTAAGTCGGACCTATGAGACACTGATTTTTTACTGATTTGACACCATCAAAAATCAGTGTCTCATAGGTCCGATGCATATTCACTCAGCATATTCTTATTTTCCCTGTCAAAATCTTTTGCGACATTGACATTAAGAAAGTCTGGACCTGGCAAAAAGTCCTCCATACTTCTTCAATCCACTTTTTGAATATTAATAAAAGTTTCTATAATTCATGGTGAAAACACTAATACTTATCTATGATGATAAAATAAGGCCACACATTGCTTGATAATATTAAACTGGTTTGTTGATAAAAATAAAGTGGATTTATAGGACAACAGTTCACATTCACAGCTACAATCAGGTAAAGTGATTATTGCAAAGTTGTGCTTGCTTTTGCCTTTAAAAATACTAGGCAATCAATTGTATGCATTTTCTCATGTGTAATTGATTTCTTTCTGTCATAAGATAGTCATTGTCTACCTGGTGTGCACAGTTACAATGAATAGCATAGTTTTTCCTTCTTTCTAGCAATATTTTCTATAAGCAGAGAACCCAACGTAAATAGAATAATATTAAGAGCCATGTTAACATTTTAGTAAAATAAGGGTGGGGCACCAAACCGTCTGTAATCGTAAGCTGTTTTTTTTATATTTGGGGACAATCTTTTTTTTTATATTTGGGGGACAATCACTATATAGTATAAAACAAAGTCGCTTTCCACTGTCTGTCTGTCCCTATGTATTCTTAGATCTTTAAAACTACGCAACGGATTTTGATGCGCTATATACTATGTAGTGATTGTCCCCAAATATAAAAAAAGATTGTACCCAAATATAAAAAAAAAGATTGTCCCCAAATATAAAAGAAAAATTATCTTAATTGTTGAAGGTTCTGCAACGGCCGTGGAAACACCTCCGGCTCGCACATCATCAATCATCTGGTCCGAGCCAAGCATAAGGAGGCCGCGCTCCACCGAGATGGGCCTCTCGGAGAGACCTTGCTGGAATGTTATTCTTGCGGAGCCCGCAATGTGTTCGTTCTCGGGTTCATCCCGGCCAAGGCAGACTCTGTTGTGGTGCTGCTGTGTCGGTGAGTACATTGTGTCAGCCAAGATAGTCCTATATATTATAACACTTTCCATTAGTCTTTGACTTTACAATGCTGATTATCATCCTCCTTTTCCTGGTTGCCCAAAAGATCCAGGGCCCACTTTGTCAACCCCAAGATTTGGCATAGGAACTAGTTTTACGAAAGCGACTGCGATTTACATCTTGACAAAAAAAACGCCGGCAACAGTTTTGAACTCTATTCATATTTAGAAAGAAAGAAAGAAAAATGTTAATCGAGCCAAATATCGCAAAAATCGACGGTATTAATTGATATTTTTATGAGAGGATCCCCGTAATTGCTAATACTGTTGGGTATTACCAAGGATAATATATCATGTAAATAAAGCTAATGTACAATATTTAGAAAAACCTATTGCGGTAATTTAATTTAGGGTGACCCGAAATTTTTGACTTCGAGTAAGTCTACATCAATAAAAAATATAATATGGATTAGAATAGAATAGAATAGAATAGAAAAATCTTTATTTCGACAACAGAAGAACTAAAATTACAATTAAATTACTTAAAACTAAAAACAGTTGCGAAAAAGGGGCCCACTCAGCATGTGCCGGGTCACAAAAGGTGTCCCGACGCTGGTTTTCTGTGGGTCCCGCGGCAAAAATGAGTTGCGCGACAATCCACACAACTGTACACACGCGCAATTACATTGACCCTGGTTATGATTTAAAAAAAAATTACATTTTTAATTATATACTAAACTTAAGAAACAGAGTTTTGCATTTTTTGAAACTTGGAATTTGGAATACCTATTTTTTTTACTAAAAATCAGATATGAATGATGTTTCTTGTTTTAGCCAACCTTGTGCTGCCCAGAGCTCTCTTAAGGACATGAACTGGGACCAAGAACAGTGGAAGCCTTTGATCTGTGAGTATATAAGGATAATACATTTTTACTATTCATAAAAATCCGGATTCTAGCCACAAAATTCGCTAACATTGATATTTTGATAAAATCTTAGACCTACACTTGCCACTGTAGATTTAAATGAAACTTATTAGTCTTTTTTTATTTTAATTTTTTTCTGCTGAGGGAAACACCCTAGAGCTTGACATTAATGCAATTCTTGTAACTTTCAATTATGTTATATTAATAAAGATAAGCAATAAATTTTTTAAATGTTGTCAATAATTGGGGTTTTTACCTTACAGTGTGTCTGAAACCTGAGCTAGCGTTTCTTTTTTTAATTTGTTGATGATTGGCTATATCTTATAAGTTTTATACTTAGTTTTAGTCACCGACTTTAGAAAAAAATATGGTGGATGGATAATATGGATACTATGAACTAACCAATTGAGATTTTATTTAAAAAATGAACAAGATTCTTCAAGTACTTTTCATCTGCGTCTACAGCATGGCTCTATTAATTAATGATACAGAACGTATAGGTATGGTTTTACTTTGGTTTATTGAAACAAAATTCACATTTAAAATCCAACTACATAAATAAATAATTCAGCAGTTGTGTTGGCCTTGGACATTACCGGTGGTAATGCAAAAGTAATGTTTTAATCATAAAGGTCAACACATCATGAATATTACTTTATTCAACACAAACCAAGTTAATAGTGCATTACATGAATAACTCGCGAGTTTATTACTTTTGGCTAAGACTGTATGCGTCGTTGTTGGCAATTATTTATTCCATTGCTTCATACATATTTATTAGAGATGGTTTTTAAACTCAATTTGATTTTTGTCGCGTGGAATTCTTATTTCAATAATTCGGGCGATCTTTCTAACATGTTAGCGGTTAGCGTGGCGCGCGATAAAACATGTAAGATATTATATTATGTATTATTTTTTTCATTCTTATAGTTCTTCGGGTTAGAACTTGAATTTTGTTCTAATCTTAAAGTTAATTGAGCTTGTTTTAATACACAGCGGACCGCGCGTTCCTGTCATGGCTGGTCAAAGTACCGTCCGAAGCTGAGCAGATGAGGGCCCGTCAAGTAAGATTATAATCCTCTTATTTATAAAAATTATCCAGTAAGATATGTTACGTCCCTTTCTTATAAACATTAATGTCTAATTAACAGAAAAAGGCAACATATGTGTTGTTCTTCTTTATTGCTTATATAATTAAGGTGGGTTGAAATCTAGAATTATTTTTTTTGTAAATAATATGAGTTTGGGAAAATGATCTAACAAATCGTATAGTCGGAATAGTGACATTTCCCGAGCGTATTGTTCCACAATTTTATTATATATTGCCAACAATGTTCCGCTCTTGACAATGATTCGTTATGCGTATTTTTTGTAATGTAATATTTAACACTTAACCTAAATCACCACAGTGACACTGACAATTGTGACAGCCTATGATTAAAATTATTGCCAGTGTAAGAGATTATTTCGATGAACTTCCGCAACATGGTCAACGGTCGTATATTTCTGGTCGTGCTTTATTTAAGTATCTGTTTATATATATAACTAGCAGCGCCCTGCGGTGTTACCCGCGGATAAAAGGTAGCCTATGACCTATTCTGATGTCTAAGCTACAATACTGGAAAGTTTCATAGAGATCCGTTCAGTAGTTTTTGAGATTAAGCGGAACGTACATCCATCCGCACAAACTTTCACGTTTATAATATTATTAGGATTAGGATTAGGATTCTGTAATCATCGCCTAGTACAGTCAAGGGCATAAATATATATACGTTCCCAAAGCGACAAAAATATCTGTACTATCTGTTAGCCAAAAATATCCATACAACAATTTCGATCAGAAATATTTGAACATTAATCGAGTCATTAAATTGTGTACGCTACTACGTTCATAAATATATGTACAATGACAGACAAATATATGTAGACAAACACGCAGACAAAAGTATCTATGCACTTGTTTTTCATATACATGTGGACAAAGTAGGAGTCAAAAATATCAACACAATTTTTTTCCAACCTCGTATAGACAGCAAATAGAAACAAATACCTAAACAAACTTTTTTCGTAAATACCTAGGCAAATTACATACACAATTATATCTGTCTAAGAAGAGGGCAAAAATATGTAAACATGCAATGCTCAAAATATCCGCACTGTAAACAAACCAATATTCTAATTTCAAAATTTGACGCTCATCGAGAAGAGATCGGTAATGTCATGCGATATATTCGTCTCTTTCATTTTGGGCCTTCATTTGTTTATGGGAATCGCCTTTGATTTACACATTTATTATATTCACATTTTGCTTCTTACCAACTATAGAGTAAGTTACAGATAGTTCAATGTAGCAACCAAGGTTTTTTCTTTCAATAAATTATTAGGCGATGCAGGATATTGGTGTCTGAGGACATATATAGGTATTTAGTGAATATGATGAGTGCCGTAGCTTAACCGTTTACCGTAGTTCATTTTGAAAGTAACTACGGAATCGTGCCTTTACACGTATGCAGGTAAATCGGTAGTTAAAAGAAACGCAACCCCTTTTTGTAATTAAGTATATACTTACCTATATACTCGTTAAAATGTCGGGTACCAGAGGAGAGAGAAAATAGAAGCTTTGCTTAGTTTGTTCGGGACTAGGTCGGGTCGATTTGTATATGATCATACCCACATTATTTATTTCATATTATATCTTTATTTATAATAAACTAAGCTAGGTGTTCCACTATGTTACAAACAGTATAATGGACTTCGGATTTTTTAGAATTATCTTCGTGAATGAATATGCAATAAAAATTACTCAGAGCTAGTCTCAGAAAATTATGTTTTATTAATTTGACTAATCTGTCTTAAGCTGTGATTCGAGGACTGTAGAACATTTTTGACATTTAAGTATTGTTTAAATATGTGGCCAGTATTCACTTGCACCTCTTATACCTAAATAGGTTTAATGCGGATGATAGGTGGATATTATAAGTAGAATATTTATAAAACACATAAAATAATAAATATTGATTAAAATTGGTATTTTTCTCCATAAAAAAAACATTGATTTGCAGTTATAAACTAGCGGTTCTGTGAGCTGTAGACCTCGCGAGTGTTTTTTTTTAATGGCCAAGAACTGACTTGTCAAAGAATTAATTAATTATCGAACCTGCTCACAAAATTTCACAAGAATCAGTTGAGAAATGCGACCTGTAGAAGAGAACAACCGGAAATCCGGACATGCGAAAGCATTTTCGTCAAAGCTGAAGCAGAGACCAGAGACCTTCGTTTCACTCGGTCAATTATGTGTAATACTTACATTCAATTAGTTCGATTACTTATATCAGTGGTCTAAAACCCATAATTGTAGATATGGTATGTACGGGCTTGACTGTCATACACGTTATATGTATAGATATTTTTGTCTAGCCTTTTGCTCATATATATGTCGCAGATATATGTGTAGATATTTGGACCCCTGTTTTGTTCACATGCTTATTGTATGACATACGTGTGTCTAGATATTTTTGACCTCTGCTTTGTTCACATGTATATGAAAAACATGTGCATAGATACTTTTGTCTGTATGTTTGTCTACATTTATTTGTCTGTCATTGTACGTATATTTATGAACGTATTAGAGTACTCAATTTAATGACTCGATTAATGTTCACATATTTCTGATCGAAATTGTTCTATGGATATTTTTGGCTAACAGATAGTACAGATATTTCTGTCGCTTTGGGAACGTATATATATTTGTGCCCTTGACTGTACAAGCTTTGCTTAGTTTGGGATCGGTCGATTTGTATAAGATTGTCCACGAATATATATATATATATATGTAATATCTGTGGGCAGGTGACACCGCAGCAGATCGGCCGGCTGGAGGAGCTGTGGCGCGACAACGTTGACGCCACCTTCCAGGACCTGGAGAAGCCTGGAGTAGACGAGGAACCGCACCAGGTGTTGCTCAGGTCAGCTCAATGTTTGCATCTTGCGCGACCGCTGCGCACTGGAACGTATGGTAGGGATGGGAAAAATAATCGATTATTAAAAAACTATTAAAAATCGATTATTTTCATTAAAATAATCGATTTAGACGATTAATAAAAATCGATTATGATTTTCACAGTCAGTTAATCATAACATAATTTATCAAAAAATATTGTAAGCTACCAACCTTGGACATATTATCGCACTGCAATACACGTCATCATTTTCGTGATACTGATCATGATATGAGTGTATCGCGTGTTAACAATCACCGTTAACCGACCTCCATAGGAAAAAGTAAATAAAAATTGATCATTATTTCTTCAAAAATCGATTGTTTTTAATTGATTTTAATTTGGAGCAAAACAATCGATTTTTCAAGACGGAAGGCTGTGCCACGCGAGTGCAGCTAACATACATTCCGCCGCGCAGCGTGAGCGTTGCGCAGCGTCCTGCTCGCGTCGCGCACGCTGTGTGACCAAGCCTTAAGTTTTCCCGTTTAAATTTTCAGTTACTACACCTAATCGTACTAAATGTATAATACCGATATCGTATTGTCATATATGAAATTAGTTTTGTTCTGGAAATCTACCTTTATCGAATTAACCCCTAAAGCCGCACTCACATTTGTCTATTGTGTTGTGTTGTGACGCATCAGAAACGGTATCGGTTTCGTACATTCAGGCCGGGTTTTATAAAGATCCGGTAGACCAAATGTCAGATCAAATTTCAGTAACTCAGTAAATTTTTTGACATATCAAACCGACATAAGGTCTGACGGATCTTTATAAAATCGTGCCTCAGTATGGTTGCGTTCACATTTCTCTGACACACACGGCATCAGAGAAATGAAACCGACACCGTTCTGATGCGTCACAACATAACACGACAGACTAATGTGAATACGGCTTTAGTTCTGTTGATCGCATTATTATCAAATCAATTTTAACGTAAAAGAATTGGAAACAGATCTACTTGCCACTTAGGCGTGTTAAACCCATAAGAATAAATGTAAAATTACCAGTGTAACATTGACATTTCAAATGGCATTTTTACCAATAAATGCTTGTATTGTAATTGCGTACGAATTAAGAGGCCTTGATTTCAATTTTCGATAAATGTTTTGATTTCAAATTATGACAAAAACATTGATAATACCAACAAATGTATTAAAGGATACAATGATTTTATTAAAGTTTTAGATAGTAACATAGCCATTTTTTGATTTTATTGTGTGTAGTAGAATTTAAGTGGAAAAACAAATTTTTAGCTTGAAAATGGTCGTTTTGGAGTCATTTTTGAAACGATATTTCTTAATGAAAAATCCAAAAAATACATTTAAAGTTTATGGCATAAGGTCGCAATAATCCTGTTCTAAATAGTAACATTGAGTAAATGTCAAGATACGTGTCTATTCAAACAGAAAATGGCGTAAATAGATGAGCGTTTTTTAACTGATAAGGACCCTTAAAGAAAAAAATTTCCTTACAGATACGAAGACGGCTATCAATACCAGAACATCTTCGGTCCACTGGTCAAGCTCGAAGCTGATTACGACAAGCGTCTGAAGGAATCCCAGACTCAGGAGGGCATCGAAGTACGCTGGGACGTCGGGCTCAACAAGAAAACCATCGCTTACTTCACGCTGGCCAAGACCGATAGTGACATGAAATTGATGCATGGAGATGAGCTGAGATTGAGGTATGGCGTGAATTCAGCTTAATATCTAAACATTACAACAGTTTTAAAAAAATCGTATTGGTAACTTCTTAATGTTTTAGTTCCGTACCGAAAACGTAAAAAATTAACCCTTATATTTTTGTTGTTATTGATCGAGTGAGCGAAGCGATCGATTCTTCTCCATTTCAGCTGAGCAAAAATACTATGCTCAACCGATTCACATTGAATTTTGAGAGCCGGTTCGATAATTTTATGAAATTCTTTTGTCGAGTAAGTTTCTGTTTTTTTTTTTCAAAACGGCGGAATCGGAAACTTACAAAATGCTCGCGCTATCTACAACTCACAGAGCCACTACTTTATGTTAGTGAAACAAAGTCAATTGTATTTTTTTTAATATGACTAAGTTTGGTTTACATTTGGTGGACTATCGCTGATTATCGCCGAGGCCTGTTTGTTTTTTATCTACTAGAAATAGACCCAAAAGTTGTCTGGAAGTCATCGTTCTTGAGCGATAAGACTGTCTTTTGTTTCCTTCCCTTTAAGACTAATGCTCTGAACTTACTGAGTTTTATTTGACGTGTGCAATAGAATTGTATTGTAGATTATGACTTTTAAAAGTGCTATTGCGGCCTACCTGCAGAATAATAGTAGTTTTTTTTTAGTTTATTTAGATAACAAACAGCCATGTACAAAAGAATTCATACAAAAATGGACGCAGATTAGGCCTAAAGTTTCATATACGTAACAATTATTGACTGAATAAGTTACAGGTGCTGTTATAATTACCTATTAAGTTGTGTACTCATGCAAAGTAGTTTAACTAAAGTCATATTATCTAGAAAACAAACATTTATGTAACTGTTACTGTCTTAAAAAACGAGTGTGGTTTTATGAAAAGAGCCAGGCGAGTCTCTTATGTAACCATACATCCGTAGCGAAATAAGCCATTTGAATGAATGTACTGTTGTACACGTGCAGATACGTGGGCGAGCTGCACAAGGCGTGGGCGGGCGTGGGGCACGTGATCAAGGTGCCGGACAACTACGGCGACGACGTGGGGCTGGAGCTGAAGGCCGGCGCCGGCGCGCCCGCCGACTGCACCGCCAGCTTCGTCGTCGACTTCATATGGAAGAGCACCAGCTTCGACAGGTGACCTGCTGACCGACACCAACCTATATAGGAAGATTTCTTTTGGTTTTTTTTAACCTGACTGTGGTTTTGTAGGTTGAGCCAGATAAAGCGCGGTATCCTTCAACCGTAGATATGAAGTTTTTTTTCTCATAATATTGTACGGATTCTGGTTTTTTTTTTTGCTATTTTAAAGAGTTTATACGCATGACGATTTAAAAATTACGCTGTTTGATCATAGTAATTCATGACGTCAGTAAAGAAAGAAAGAAACATTTGTTTCAAAGACACAGAACACACACAATTTTTTTACTTACACCGTATATATACCGTATCACTTACAGGATGCAACTAGCCCTGCGCAAGTTCGCCGTGGACGAGTCGTCTGTATCCGGCTACATCTACCGCCGTCTGCTCGGACACGAGGTGGAGGAGGTGCTGTTCCGCGTACATCTGCCTAAACACTTCAGCGCGCCCAATCTGCCGGACTTGAATCGTTCGCAGGTCAGTCTCGACATATATTATGATCGATTGGTGACCTATACAATACAATATAACATTTAATTACCCACGACGGAACGGAGAAGGTATATGCGTTTAGGGTGAGAGGTTGTTTGTTTGTGTGTGCACATCAATATCTCCAAAACGGCTTGACCGATTTAGAAGCGGTTTTCGGCAATAAATTTGTAGTTTATTCGGGACGAATTTTAGCTGGGTGTTAGGATGATAACTCACCAGGGGGGGCTGCAGTAAACATTTTTCACCGCACATCCGTCGTGGGTTTTTCAAAATTTTTAATTTTGTTTTTCTGCAAATAGGCCACAAGGGCACTTTTACATGTCAAAATATTAATTTACAATTTAAAAAAGTTTAACTATAATAAGTAATACATTTTTAATGTCAAAATATTAATTTACAGTTCAAGAAGGAATAATAATTTCGAGTTTTCAATTATAACAAAATTAATGTCATACAGTGAAGATAAACTTGCAAATACTCTTTTCACACCTGCTATTCAGAAAAGAGTTATTGTTGCCCTTGAGTGAGGGATCAAAGATGTACTTTTCTTCCCTCATTTGAGGGCAACAATGACTCTTTTCCTCATAGAAGGTGTAAAAGCAGTATGTGACACTCTGTAATAAAATCATTTGTGAGATATTTCATGCTTTTAGCAGCGAGCCTCATAGACGGTGTGAAAAGCAGTATGTGTCACACGGTAGCAAAATTATTTCCGTCTTGGGCGTAAACACTTGAATCCCTCGCTACGCTCAAGATTCTACTTTAGAATCCCTCGCTACGCTCAGGATTCTATTGTAGAATCTTTCGCTTCACTCAGGATTCAATATACCGCCCTCGCCGTAAATATATAATTTTGCTCCCTTGAGACACAATCTACTATTATTGCACACCTCAATTAAAGGACATAGTACAGTACAAAAACACAATGAGTAGAGGCAAACAACAGGCGGTCTTATCGCTAAAGAGCGATTTCCTCTAGACAACCTTAGGGTAGCGGAAATGAAATTTAATCATAACGATTCATAGCAGGTGGTGCAGAGTTAATACATACGAAACCTACAGTAGGTTCACATCGAAATTTCAACACTAGGTTAATAGTATTTTGTCTCTGTTTATAAAACATGTGATAATCCACATCGAAAGGGACCTTATGGCAGCAGGCGCTTACGTTGCAGCTATTCACTATTGTATTGGAACAGCGGCAATAAAGGCGTAAGTGCCGGCCGCCATAAGGTCCCTTTTAATATGGATTATCACTACTAATAATTACAACAATAATACTTAACCCACCAATACCACCACCAACCTACCATACCACCCCACCCCACCTAATACCTATTGACCATTCGTAATCCTTTCGTGTTGCCATTAGAAAAGGTTTTTCATTGGTTCGTTGATAGTGGTGTCTAGCATGGTTCAGCATATTTTAATCTTAATCAGGTTGCATGTTCCCTAATAAAACACATTCCGTGCGAGACCTTGCAGCAAAACCTCTGGGCTACTCCCAACTTCCAAATCCGAACTTCGTATCGTACCGTCCCTCTCACTCATATAATGAATAACACGAGAGTGAAAGCGACGGCACGATACGAAGTTCGGAGTACAGGCTCTGCAGCCGAGAAGGATTTGCCTCGCATGATTACTTGCTTAGGCTGTGCCTATTGCCGCTTGAGTTTAAATCTACTGTTGCGCACCTCCGAGCAGACAATACGTCTGACCGCACTAAGAATGAAATAGAACCTGACAGGATATGATTTAAAAATTGTAACTGTCTTGTTTGAGGACCAGACCGTAAGTCCTTATATTCTGCGCCCAAGCTGAGCCAGGCTGAAGGTGTGATGTCAGTTCTATCAGTGATCACTAAATCGCCAGGCTTAATGTAAATTCCAGACTGTCCAAATATTTACCTTTTAAGTTAACTTATTCTTCGCCAGGTCTACGCCGTAAAGCACGCCCTCCAACGCCCTCTGTCCCTCATCCAAGGCCCTCCCGGCACCGGGAAGACTGTCACCTCCGCCACCATTGTCTATCAACTGGTCCGCCAGAACGGGGGACCAGTGCTCGTCTGCGCGCCGTCCAACACCGCCGTGGACCAGTTGACGGAGAAGATTCACCGCACTGGATTGAAAGTGGTCCGATTATGCGCTAAATCGAGGGAGGCCATGGAGTCTTCGGTTTCATTCCTTGCGCTGCATGAACAGGTCAGTTGAACGACGATATACCTTAAGCCGCGTACGGACAGCGCGTACATTGGTACATGTACGCGTAGCCGAGTACGGACATCGCGTACATTGGTACATGTACGCGTAGCCGAGTACGGACATCGCGTACATTGGTACATGTACGCGTAGCCGAGTACGGACATCGCGTACATTGGTACATGTACGCGTAGCCGAGTACGGACATCGCGTACATTGGTACATGTACGCGTAGCCGAGTACGGACATCGCGTACATTGGTACATGTACGCGTAGCCGAGTACGGACATCGCGTACATTGGTACATGTACGCGTAGCCGCGTACGGACAGCGCGTACCTTGGTACATGTACACGTAGCAGCAAGTATGGACACGGCGTTCCAGGACACGCATTACCGACTACGCGTACCAATGTACGCGCTGTCCGTACGCAACTTCAAAAATATTGTGTTAAACGACGGAAAATTAGTTTGAATTTAGCAAAATATTTGCAATCTTATTTGAGTGGGTGTATGTGGTGAGTTTTACGTAAACCCAACTTAGGTCCAATATTTAATAAACATATTTTGTGTTTCCACTTATATATACATATGTTCTACCTATCACGTAAACTTCTTTCGAACCCGGCCTATACGAATGGGTGGGTTGATTACAACTTATAGTCAAATCAAAATATAACATGCCAATATACTTCGTTTTACTTCAGTACAGTGGTCTTTTTCCGTGCTGAAAGGCCTAAAAACGTTTAATACAACCTGCTACAAATATGATGGACCTGCCTTCACGTTTTTGATTTGATTAATGTGAAGCGAGCAAAGGAATGTGTTTTTTTTTTCTTTTTCTGTGGACGATGAGCGGGAGAGTGATGATGAATGTGAAAATGAGACCGAGTGAAACGAAGGTTTCTGCTTCAGGTTTGACAAAAATGCTTTCGTAGGTCCGGCGGATTTACGGCAGCCTCTACAGGTCGCATTTCTCAACCGATTCTCGTGAAATTTTGTGAACAAGTTCGGTAATTATATACGTAGTCTTGCCATAAATTCTGTCCTATATGAAATGACATTTATTTTGAAAATAAAAGAAAGTTTATAAATAAATTAGGGTTATTTTTATTAATCATACTATACAGATTGTATAAAATAAAATATTTATTCAAAATGTCCACCTTTTACTTTAACACACTTCTTTAAACGGTCCGGCCACTCGTCTATGACGGCACGGACGGTATCGATGGGTATTGAAGCCGCTGCCCGCACTAAATCTAACTTCAGAGACTCAACATTGCGATGAGGTTTAGAGCAGGCTTTCTCCTCCAAAATATTCCACAGACCATAGTCCAAGGGGTTGAGATCCGGGCTTCCTGAGGGCCAATCTTCAGCCGCAATAAACTCGGGTAAATGCGTCGCTAACCACCGGTGCGTTGTCTTAGCTTTATGTGCAGGGGCAGAGTCTTGTTGAAATATCCAGTGCTTACCGGCAAATAAAGTATCATTTAGCGGCTTAACAACTCTCTTCAAAATGTCTTTTTGATAGTTCGTAGCACGTATTTTTACCCCTTGTTCACAAAAATGAAGCTCTGTGACGCCTTCATAGGATACTCCCCACCAAACCATGACATATGCAGGATGGTGGCCTCTTTCTACCCTTGGAACTTTTTCAGAAGATTCTTGGGAACTGTGAGCATATATTTTATCATTTTGGCGGTTGAATTTTTGCTCCACAGTAAAGATTTTTTCATCTGTAAACAGAATATTACGATATCCGCCCTTTGCATGCCGCGACCATAACACTTTAGCTCTCGTCGCTCTTATTTTCCGTAGGGCCGCTGTCAATCGCTGACATGTGCTCCGTCGATAAGCCCCAAGCTTAAGGTCTTGTTTTATGATACGGGACATAGTTCTAGGGGGAATTTTCATTTCCCTAGCCATGGTTTTCTGCTTGCGTAGCGGATTTCTCCGAATTCGCTCAGCTACCGCTTTAATCGCTGCCGGTGTCCTTGTTTGCCGTGGTCGACCGCTCCTGGGCCGGTCGTCGACTAAACCGATGTCGTTGTATCGCTTGATGGTACGATAGATAAATTTCTTTGTTATATTCAAAGGTTTCAGCAGTTTGAAAATGTTGTTCACTTGCTTGTTACACTTGTATAACGCTATCACTGCGACACGATTCTCTTTGATGCCCCACTCCATCTTCAGGGAAACGATACCTGGAGCCAAATGTACTTTTTCTGACAGCCAAATGTCTATTTAAGCATAATCAAGAAACAAAAGTACATCGAACGTTCCATTATTAAATTTAAAATGGCGAAAAATTTGGGACAGAATTTATGGCTAGACTACGTAGATTTATTTAATCGAGACAGTTTTTCGAAGTTTCCAAACACATTTTTTTTTAAACCTTGTGTTAACTACCTTACGTTTCTGCGGGCGAATTTCGGTTTGGTCTTCTCTACCGGGGCGCTACCGCGAACAGCAAACGAAGTTTTCTCTCTGTCGCACTTGCGTCCGAACGTGCAAGTGCGACAGAGAGCGGAAACTTCGCGCCCTAGGTCGCATTTCCCAACCGATTCTCGTGAAATTTCGTAAGCTGGTTCGATAGTTATGTAGAATTTTTTTTGAGTATTAAAAAAAACACATTCGAAGTTTACAGCCCACAGAGCTTTATTGTTTAGCGTGAATTGCGGAGTGTTTATATGGTATTGTGTGTATGGGCAGGCGCGTGCGTTGGGGTCGGCGGACAGCGAACTCCGCAAACTGACCCGCCTTAAGGAGGAAGCGGGCGAGCTGTCGGCGGCCGACGAGCGCCGCTACCGCGCGCTGCGCCGCGCCGCCGAGCGCCGCCTGCTCGACGCGGCCGACGTCGTGTGCACCACGTGTGTCGGCGCAGGTACTGTTCCCTACATTTCATTTCAACAACACCTTTACTCAGGAGCGTATTATAAAATATGACGCCCCGGGCCAATAAGTTTCGCCGCCCCAGAAGTCAAGAAAGAACGATATAAATAAAAAAAATACAAAAAAATATATTAACGTCAAAATTTTTGGGGTTGTACAAATTTTTTAAAAAGTTTCATGGGGGGAATGTCGGATTGGCGCCCCGGCCCATGGCCCGGATGGCCTTAGGGTTTTCTACCATTTTGATGGAATGTGTAAGAGGAGTCTTTTCGCGCCACCGAAGCGAAGCAAGGCTCAAACCAAATTATTGTATAAGTCCTACAAACCATGTCTTAATATACGAGCCCCAATGCAAATGAGTACGTCTGGTAGGAAAAAAATGTACTAAACTAACGTTAACCTAAAAATTCTGGGGGACGAAGGTGTTTGGAAGAATTAGCAATATAAAAACAGTATAAGTTATAAATCGTATTTTATTTATTCAATGAAAAAAAAAACGAACTTTCCTTGGTAATAAAAAAAACATTGTTTCACCAATTGTACTAAAATGCAAAAAAGTTCGTCTTTAGTGTTACCGACGCAGATTAGAACGTCTACCACTTGGTGGCGTCTCCTTTTGCATCTAAAACGGCTTTAATTCTGAGCGGCATTGTATCTACCAGCTGTCGACACTCTTCCGGGGTTGTTTCATTCCAAACACAGGTAAGTTTCTCTTTAAGATCAGCTTTTGATCTGGACGGGTCCTTTCGCAACTTCTTCTTCATTTTCCACCACAACGTTTCTATGGGAGACAAGTCCGGGCTGCTGGATGGCCACGACATGGTAGGTATTTTTTTCTTTTTCAGCCACGCCATCGTTGCTTTAGCGGTATGGCATGAGGCACCATCTTGTTGAAAAGTATACGCATTTTTATACTTTAACTTACGTATAGACGGCAGCAAACTCTCTTGTAAGATGCTTTTGTATTTTTCGGCATTGACGGTTCCATCTATAAATTGCAGACAGCCGACACCCTGTGCCGACATGCAGCCCCAAATCATTAAGGAAGCTGGAAACTTTACCTTACGCTTAAGACAATCTTTTTGAAATGCCTCTCCTTTTTCGCGAATGACTTTACTTCGTTCATCGCCTACTGTGACTTCAAATTTAGATTCGTCACTCCATATAATTTTACGCCACTGATCGACGGTCCAATTTCTGTACTTTTTGGCGAATTTCAACCTGTTAGTTTTCTGCCGTTGTGTAAGTAACGGTTTCTCTTTAGCAGTGTAAAAACCGTAGCCCATCCTCTTCATCACTCTCTTGCAAGTATCCACTGAAATGTTTTTTTTAATTGCGTCACGCCATAGTACCGTAAGTTCTCCAGCTCTTGCACGACGATTTTTCTTGATGATCTTCCTCAGAATCCTGTTTTCTGCTTTAGTAGTAATTCGTGGGCGGCCGGATTTCTTTAAACAAGAAATTTTGTCGTGTTTTCGATGATGCTCGATGATAGTTTGGATTGTAGACCTTGGCATAGAAAGGTCCTTGGCAATTTGGTACGTAGATTTGCCTTTATTGTTACTGGAGATTATAATTTTCCGCACTTCTTCAGTCACTGGCTTACCTCGTGCCATCTCGATAGAAAAACGATTTGGAGTAATAAAAAATTAGGCTGAATTTGCCCTTTTATATAGTGGTTTGTCATTTTACATGACAGAGAATATTCCGTATTCAATTTGAAAATAATATTTTATATTACGAACCCTGGTAAACAGGTTTTATTTTAAATAGACGACCTATTTTGCCTTAAATATGAAGCAGACGTAATTATTTGCGTGTGAGATGTAATATTTATAATTAAATTATTTTAAAATAAATAACGAGATGTACACTTTGTACAACTCAAAACTAAGCTAGCTTTAGTGACATTGCGTCTAGTGTATTCCATTAATCATCAAAGTCGATTCGGGTAGAAATACTAGTTTTTGAAAAAAAATACGCATGCAGAATTGCGACTAGACGAGCTATTTTGCATTGGGGCTCGTACAACTAGAAATCTAGGGTAAACATAGACAGCGGTTATAAACAAAAATTGTGTGTTTTTTAAGACAACTAATAGTGTCGGTTGTACGTATTAAATTAAATGAACGTTACTCGTAAATGACAGAAATGAAAACAAATCTGTGTCTCATGTTTTCATTATGAATTTAAACATATTGAAATATAATAATTGGTCCCTCACATCTTTAAGGGCGGCCGTCGCGGTTGGTTCTCATCATTAAGGGCCACGTATTGGTCCGAAACATGTCGAGCGATACTCGGTCTTAAAGACGTGAGTGACCCGTTTATTATATTTCGATGTATCTGAAACTCGCGGGAACAATTTAAACATTTTTATTTTTTCTAGGTGATCCCCGCGTCGCTCGCATGCGTTTCCAATCCATCTTAATCGACGAAGGAATGCAATCTACCGAACCGGAATGCATGGTTCCCGTAGTATTAGGCGCAAGACAACTTATTCTAGTAGGCGATCATTGCCAACTAGGACCCGTAGTAATGTGCAAGAAAGCGGCCAAAGCAGGCCTAAGCCAGAGCTTGTTTGAGCGCCTCGTTGTGCTCGGCATCCGCCCATTCCGCCTCGAAGTACAATACCGTATGCACCCAGAACTATCCCGCTTCCCATCAGATTTCTTCTATGAAGGTTCACTCCAGAACGGAGTTAGCGCTGAAGAGAGACGCTTGCATAAGATCGATTTTCCTTGGCCGAGACCTGATCGGCCCATGTTCTTCTACGTTACTCAAGGACAAGAGGAGATAGCCGGATCCGGTACTTCATACCTCAATCGAACTGAGGCAGCGAACGTTGAGAAACTAACAACTCGTTTCTTAAAGGCCGGTGTGAGACCGGAACAAATCGGGATTATAACCCCATATGAAGGGCAGAGATCGTATTTGGTGCAACATATGCAGTACCAGGGGAGTTTACATGCCAAATTGTATCAAGAGATAGAAGTTGCAAGTGTTGATGCGTTCCAAGGGAGAGAAAAGGACATAATTATAATGTCGTGCGTGCGTTCTAACGAGCATCAAGGAATCGGCTTCCTAAGTGACCCTAGGCGTTTGAATGTAGCTTTAACCCGCGCCAAATACGGGTTAATCGTCGTGGGAAACCCGAAAGTGTTAAGCAAGCAGCCGCTTTGGAACCATCTTTTAGCGTTTTATAAGGAACGCCGCGTTTTAACCGAGGGTCCGCTCTCTAATTTGAAGGAGTCCGCTATTCAATTCGCGAAGCCCAAGAAGTTGGTTAACGCTCAGAATCCCGGATCCCATTTTATGTCGACGTCTATGTTTGATGCGAGGGAAGCGATGGTTCCAGGCTCTATATATGATCGAGCTAGGCCGCTCCGTGATCCATTGGCCTATGTTGGTCCAGAAAGGGCGGCTTTGCTTCACGCTCCAGTACCACCAGCGGCATTTCCAATGCGAGGCCTGCAAAGACCTATGCCGCCAATGGCTAGAGGTATGTATTATTTTTATCAGAATCATAATCATATTTATTGGTAATATCGAATTACATGTCTCAGAATCATAATCATAATCATATTTATTGGTAATATCGAATTACATGTCAATATTGTCAATTCATCTTAATATATCATACATTAAATGTAATGTAGGTAGCTATGGTATTGTAAATATATCTTATTCTGGAAATAGACCTCAATCACACTTTTACAAGTCAAACCCAATTATCTATATCAATTAAAATAATACAATACTCAAAATGACATTGAATGTAGTGTTACATGTCAAAAATAAGACTAAGAAAAATAATAACAAACCAGATTTGTTAGAGATGTATAAGGTCTTTTAAGCGTCAAAACTACTTTTTATACACTGCTTTATAATGTTTTATACAACGACGGTGGCAAACTGCCTGTCTACCTGATTTTAAATTGGCTCCGTAGCCTATGGATGCGACTCCAGAAGGATCACAAGTGTTGCCAACCCTCTATTGCCTTGGAAATTTCTTGCACATTTGAACCGCAATGGAATCATTAATTAACAATATTTCATTTTCCTAACTCTCATTTCAATTAGTATAGTACTTGAAAAGTTAGGAGATACGTATTTTTTATTTGCATTCTATTTTCAGTGAATCCCCCTGATTTCAGTAATCTTAAAACTGCCGCGCTCATAAAAGGTGTATGTACGTTTATGAGATTAATAAGATTAGCACCGTTGTCAACATATTCAATTATTTAAAAAAAACCGACCAAATGCGAGTCGGACTCGCGCACGAAGGGTTCCGTACTATTATCTATAAAAACAGCAAGAAAATCGCGTTTGTTGCATGGGAGCCCCCTTAAATATTTATTATTAGCTGTCTAAATCACGGTTCATGAGCTACAGCCTGGTGACAGGCGGACTCGTAGACAGCTCATAGGCGGTGTGAAAAGCAGATGTGTCACACGGTAGCAAAATTATTTCCGTCTTGAGATTTTACTTTAGAATCCCTCGCTACGCTCATCATTTTATTGTACTAGAAACTATCGCTTCACTCAGGATTCAATATACCGCCCTCGCCGTAAATATATGAAGAAGAAGAAGAATATTTATTGCCACACAACACAGATAATTACAAAAGAAATAGGTACATGCCTTATTATATATTTGTATGTGACAAAAGGAGCGGACTCAGCATGTGTTGTGTCAGCCAGTGCGGCTGCTCAGCGCTGGTTTTCAGTTCGCCCCTTTTTTGGTACATTCACTAACTCACGACTAACTGTTTACAATAAATGACAACAGTTAAAAAACAAATAAAAAGAAAAAAGGAAACAACACTATAAACTAACACCAGGTTATATGGATCCATTTATAAATATATTAAACCTTGATTTTGATCTTCAGAGCGAAATTTTGTAAAAATAAAGCTGTCTTTGATGGTTTCTTAAACTTAGTAGAGAAATATATCATTTTGTACCCTTGAGACACAATCTACTATTACGGCCCCAATTTTTCCGTTTTATCCATAACGTCCCGTGCATTCAGATCAGCGCGGGCCCGCACGATACCGCTCTCAACGTGGCGGGGTCTTTACAGTGCGTAGTTTGATAAGAAAACATCTCGAAATAAACAATATACCACATGGACTAATACGTAAATATGTATTTTTTTATTGCAGCAGGTCTGGCCGCCCGACGCCGTCCTCCACGGCTATCCCAGGAGCCTCTGTCACAGCAGCCCCCTCTGTCCCTGTCCCAGGGCGCCTCCCAACCCGACTTCAGCCAGGACTCCGCGGCGCCCGACTGCCCGTCCCAGCCCGACGGGCTCTTGTCCCAGGACTCCACGTACCAGGTAATGTCCCTGTCCCAGGGCGCCTCCGAATGGTGGATTTAAACGATGACAGTTGTATGTACTATCTATTAAATTATAATGAAACTGGTCACTCATCGAATATCGCTCGACATGTTTCAAATCGGTACGCGCTCCTTAATCACGGTTTATTGATTAATTGATTGATATTTGCAGGGCGGATTCCGACGCCAGTACTGAGCGGAGAGGCCGCGGATGAAGCCGATGAGCGACTCTAGAACCCCGGGAGAGGAGGCCGAAGGCTGAGCGAGGCCTGGCGAGGCCTAGCGAGGCCAGGCCGAGGCCGAGGCAAACTTAACAGGGACGGACCGACCTTCGAATCTTCGAAAGCGTTCTGCGACCACTGCAGACTACACCTGTTACCCATTAATTCGTTGTTATTCTAAGTATCATGGGAGTAGGAGACATTTCTTAGCTTTTGTTCTCGGTAGTATCATTCTGATAAAATGCGAATTTCACTTAAAATTTTAACCGATAAGCGACGTCTCTGTTATCTGCGATATTAACGACCACAGTATGTAGTCAACAGTCCGAGTTCTAAAGTCATTTTGACTATAATAAATGTAGAGTACTTCATTGTTTTTCCTTCGACAAGTTAAACGGAGAACTTCAAATTGTCCACCGCTTCCAAATTTGCCGAAACTAAGGAAAGTGAAGATAAAACTAAGATCACCAGTTAAGAGAGATATTTTTATATAAAATAGTTTCAAATCATTAAATGATGTAGGATCTGCATTCATTGTGTTAACTTTTGTTCAAATTATGTTATAGTTACAGAAAATAATCAATTACAGCTTGTTATCATTTGTGAAGGAAAATCAATAAAGATTTACCTATGTCATGCCTTTCGTTTTCATTTACTCTTGCCTCGTAATCCCCTATCGTCTACCGGAAAAAAAAACTAACAAAGCATAACAATAACGTGGAACGTAATTAATTACCATCAGGCACGTATCCAGACTTTTGGTTCGGGGGGGGGCGACAAACCATGACCATGTGAACTGTGTAAAAATTGCTGTAATCGCTGTACTATAATTTTTAAAACTTAAAGAAGTACCGTCCGTAGTTTAGTTACACACTTAAGTATTTTCGGGGGGGGGGGGGATAAATCCCAACTATCCCGCCCTCTGGATACGTGCGATTACCATGTATGAAGGTATTGTACGCCGCACAGCGATGCTGACGTCCGCGGAACATCTCTGCTTAAGGGAACCCTTTTTTATTTTATTTATTAATAGTTTTTAAGGGGTATCGTTGTTTAGAGCTCATTGGGTAGATAAGGGTCATTGTCAGTTGTAAAAACAAAAGTTGTCCACCCGGTTGTCAATAGTTAACGGCTTATATAAGTAAGTTATGTTTTTATTACATGGATTTATAGTTACGGAAACACCGTTTGTGCGGGTTACTAGACCAATCCAAAATTAAGCTTTTTGGCCCTTAACTTTGGATACGTCCACCGAATAGACGTGAACCTAAATCTGACCTATACCCCTTGCCAAATTCAGCAAGGAGTGAAAGTCATCAATAAAAAAAAAACTGAACTGACAATGACCGACCCATAAATGAATTTTGTATTAAAAAATATTGGAAATCAAAGGAATGAGAAGCCGCCAGTCAACTTTTTTACAAAATATTGTCCCTTATAACTTATTGACCTATAAACTTGAAATTTGGTGATAATGTTTATTGTTACGAATATCTTACAAGCAAATACTATAAGTAATATAAAACTCCCGTGAGTTTCAGACATTAAAATATAATAAACGGGTCACAAAGTTTTTAAGGTCGAATATCGCTCGACATGTTTCGAACCAAAACGTGGCCTTTAATCATGAGAACCAGCCGCGACGGCCGCACGTCTAGCACTGCGCGGCTCGCTTGGCTGCTCGATGTTGGCGACGGCGGTGGTGCGGGAGGCGAGAATCCACCCTCATTTTCATCACTGTTATTCAACGTCGGGTTACACACAACACTCACAACCTCACATGCTAGTCTCGTCCACACTCGTCACAGACGCAGTATTCAAAACAGTTCTCCATCTGGGCGCTATGTTTTTTATATTTCAATGTCCGAGAATCACGGGAGTTTTCTAGTTGAGCATATCGTCTCAATGAAACACCAAGGATATATATTATTAACGTGTTATATTTGTCTTTTGAAATAATATTACAAAACAAAGGTATAACTGTCCATTATATATTAGTAAATATCATTCATAACCAAAATAATACATCTACGTTATTCAAATTATAAATTGACTCGCTGCAGTGTGCGTTAGGACGGAAACGTCAGTTCTCAATAAACCAAATTCCATACAATATTCTAGTTACAGGTTTATCCTGAATACAATTGTTATTTTTAAAATCCTTAAATAAATTGGCTCCCGCTTTTTTCTAAACTTACTCCGAGATTCCAAATGACTAAATTTTGTTCTACAGCCAATTAAAGCAAACGAGATTTTCGAACATTATTTCAGCTCGCAATAAATGCAAAGTATATTAAATTTGTTAGTATAAATCACAAGAGCATTCGCTTACATATTAACTTATGCTATATGTAAATATATCGAAAAGCTTTATGCATATAATTTGTAAACTTACAACCCTAATTAAAGAATATCTCCGACTGACAATGATTCTCCCGGATTAGTGCAATAAAAAAATGTTCTTCTTTGAATCAACTACAAATAATATGGGTACACTATGTATTGAATAAGTATACCCATTTTTGGCTCTCGAACGACTTGAGCGTAGTACGTTCTCAATTTGAATTTATAAAACTTTCGTGAAAGCGAGACACCAGTAAAATTATTCTTGTTACGAAACAGAAGGGACATATTTAACTGCACATCAAAAACTTTTGCCTGATATATAAATTATGATTTGCAAAGCAATACTAATTTCATAGCATCACGCATTTTCAGGGTCAATTTTTCAATCCCCAGATATAAGTATCTGTCAGATAAATTCTAGCTCGTCTCTTTCATATGACATTAGAAAGTGAAGGCGATAATTTTACATGGTGATTGAAAAATCTACCCTTACTGTGCAAATAAGCAGTTTTAGGTTATTAGGTTTATTATTTCGATGTGTCTTTAAACGCAAATGGGCCATTCTACTTTTTCATGTACATAATTTTCACACTTTTTTTAATTCAGATTTTGAAATACTTGGGCCTCACTTCATATTTTTGTATTTTTATTTAGAAAGAGGTTTAATAGCAGAATCGCTTCCGATAGTTTTGGTAATTAACGAACCACAGCTAATATCCATAAATCGAGTAACTCAGTGACCCTTGGATGTCTCACCATTTGTATGAAAAGATCCTTTCCACTGTGTTACCCACCTTTTGCAACAATATGTTAATATTTAAGTATTTTACCTATAAATTCCTTTAATTAGGTTCACTTACTATTTCGAAATCCTATTTTTGTACACTAATTCAATACATATCATATGATTTTTTTTTTGGTAATAGAAAACTGGTCATGAAAAAGTAGAATGAATGACCCAAATACTCAAAAAGATGTTCTGTAAAAAAGCACGCTGGTTGAATGGTTGTCAGAAACTAGTGTTACGTCTACTGAGGTAGTGGAGGTGGCTGGACTGCCGCGTAGGTCGGGTAATACGGCGCGAAATTAGTCGGTCCAGCGAACTTCGTGTGGTTATTGTCACCGCGATCTTGGATCGTACGGGCGGTAGTCGTAGACTCCTTGTACACTGGCACGCCTGTGGAAAAATACATTTATTTATTTATCGTATTGACACCAAATAACATAATAAATAACTTCAAATTTCCTAGAAAAAGGATCAAATTCTCAATCAAATGGCGAAAAAAGTATCTCGAAAGAATAAATCCTAATCCTAATAATATTATAAACGTGAAAGTTTGTGCGGATGGATGTACGTTCCGCTTAATCTCAAAAACTACTGAACGGATCTCTATGAAACTTTCCAGTATTGTAGCTTAGACATCAGAATAGGAAATAGGCTACCTTTTATCCGCGGGTAACACCGCAGGGCGCTGCTAGTAATTATATAATTATAAGGGTTCAAAGTTTTAAGTGGGGGCATGTTCTGTCCCTTTTTCGCAAAACGCACCTCTGTATTGAACGATCGCCATTTACTATGGCGCTTTAGGTCAGTGACGTCACTGATTTGTAGCGCTTTCTCTCTCTAATTGTAAACATTGTAACGATTATAGCTTCGTTATTTTTTCAGATATATTAATGGGATTTTTAGCATTTGGCACAGTTTTATGTCTTCTTTCTTTTCGATCATTTCAACCGTGAGATTTTCGAGAAGACCATACGGTTGCCAGTTTTATTGCAGTTTTAGCACCACTCAGAGGCCTCGTTTAAGAGGCCTTATTAGTTTTAAAATGTTTTCATTTCAAATTATGACAAAAGTATTAATAATACCAATAAAGTTATTAAAGGATACGATGATTTTATTAAAGTTTTAGACTGTAACACAGCCACTTTTTGATTTTATTGTGTGTAGTAGAATTAAACGGAAAAAACAAGTTTTTAGCTTGAAGATGGTCGATTTAGAGTGATGTTTGAAACGATATTTCTTAATGAAAAATCTAAAAAATACATTTAAAGTTTATGACATAAGGTCGCAATAGTCCTGTTCTATATAGTAAGATTGAGAAAATGTCAAGATATGTGTTAATTCAAACAGAAAATGGCGTAAATAGTTGAGCGTTTTTTAACTGATAAGGACTCTCAAGGTAGCGGTTACAATTTCGACCCTCCGTTGTCAAATAAGTGGGCAACACGATTGTTAGAAGCTCACAAGCCGCCCGAAGGCCCCCAACTATCTATGACTGCTGTCATAGATGGCAACAGGGATCAACGGCTTAACGTGACTTCAAAAGCACGGGAGCGCTCAGTTAGTATCCACTCAAAGTGGTCACCCATTCAAGAACTGACCCCGGAAACGAGCGCTCCTGGAAACTAGATTATAAGGTAAAAGACCCAGTGCACGACTATTACAGATGACACCTATTCCCCTAGACCTGATATATCAAAGTGACAGTGTAAATGACACCTTCAATGTATTAACAGAGTTGAAAATTGCGAGTAACTTTTTTGATATTCGGCGGTAAAGGGTCACACCACTGTCATCGTGCCATAAGATTGAAAATACGATGTATTGGGTTAGTGTCGAACACAGGTACGTTTACCTTAAATACCTAAATAAATGCCCTTATTCATAAAACTGGACAACGCTCTGCTAAGATGTGTTTTGTCTTTTTCTCACAAACATAGTCTTAAGTGACAGCTAACGAATTTTAACGAATTTTATCGGCAATTACACTAAAATAGGTTTGATGAGCAATTATTAATACAATACAATAATTTATTTATTTTAATAAGGGGGTAGGTCACTAAGTAGAGTAAGTAGGGAGCAAAATGTATTGAACCCAGAACTTTTATGAAACTACACAGTGCACTGTCAGCCTTTGATCAAGGTGGAGCGATTTATTCGGCGCTACTCAAGTTTCTGGCTCACCTGATGTTACCGTAGCCTATGGATGCCTGCAAATCTGCGGGTGCACTCGTGTTGCCGACCCTTTACCCCTTTACAAACCTGTAGACTTCGGTAATACTATGATATCATTGTCAAAGCATCATTTCTTTCATCATGGCTGAGATACGCGTCATACTCGTGATCGGGTGCTGTTTGTGGAGTCCGGTCTATTCATGCTTGCTAGGACATAGTGACTACGTTAATACTAGTGTCTTTTTATAGGGGATTGACGAGAGACATCATCCTGTTGTGGATTCGTTTTTATTATCAGGGACTTAGAGACCATATACATTTCTGGGATATTATATTAATTTCATTATACTCCTTGTTTAATCTTGAGACCTTATACATCTCTAACTTTGCTGATGTTGTAATATTTGTAATAGATAACTTTGCAAGTTTATCTTCACTGTATGACATTAATTTTGTTATAATTGTAAACTCGAAATTATTATTCCTTCTTGAACTGTAAATTAATATTTTGACATGAAAAATGTATTACTTATTATAGTCAGACTTTCTTAAATTGTAAATTAATATTTTGACATGTAAAAGTGCCCTTGTGGCCTATTTGCAGAATAAATGTTTGTATTTGTATTTCCGAAAAATGCAACCCCAAAACTAACTTCCTTGAAAGCTTTTACGAGAAAACGTACGCAATCCAGCAAGATGAAATGGTAATTTGATCAACTTACTGAGAGTAGGGTAGAGCGATTGGTGAGGCGCAGATGGACCTGAGCCAGGGACCACCCAGCCACCCGGCGCAGTGTCTCCACCAGGAGGACCCTGTAAATAAACAGGTTAAAGAAATACTCATACTCGTGAACGGGTGCTATATGCGGGATCCAATTTGTTCATGTTTGCAAGGAATTAACTTCGTACTAGTGTTCAGTGGAATTGACATGATGAGAGACTTCACTCTGTTCTCATTTGATTTTATTTTTAGACTGATGCTTAGAGTTCTTATACATCTCTGAGGATATTTGTTTATTAGATTTTATTGTTTTCATGTTGACGCTTAGATATACTACCTGTTAACTTTCTTTTTCTGAATTTCCTGCTACCCAAAGGTTGTCTGGAAGAGATCGCTTTTTAGCGATAAGACCGCCTGTTGTTTGCATTATTGTCAGAGTTCAAATTTGTTTTAACATTTCCATTTTGTATAGTGCACAATAAAGTATATTATTATTATTATTATTATATCTCACAATATTTTATTATGATTAGTGAACCTTATTACTTTTTATCTTGACGCTTAGAGACCTTATAGATTTCTAACAAATCTGGATTGTTATTAATTTCTTAGTGGACATATCAAAAGTTAAGGGCCACAAAGCTTAATTTTGGATTGGATGATAACCCGCATACACGGTGTTTCGTTACTATAAATCCATGTAATAAAAACATAATTTACATGTACATAAGCCGTTCACTATTAACCACCGGGTGGACAACTTTTGTTTTTACAACTTACAATGACCCACATATAACAAAAACATAAACATATTGGTAAATGCCGATTCATCCCATCACTATTAACGCAAAACTACCCTCTTTATCCCATCCCTACTCCATATATTTGCATACCTGATTGGGGGTAGGAAAACAAAAACCGATGACAATTCTTCTACTACTACGCGCGTCGGGTCGAGCACACGCTCCCTTCGATAAAATATTCCGCGAGTGGACAAAGCACGAAAATCAGCGCGATTCTATCGCCGATCATAAGCCCTGGGGTACATAAATAGATACTATACATATAATAATAGTGTTCTTACGTTAGGTTGCGCTATTTCTCCAGGTCCCAGCGGTAACACGGCGGGCTGGCTGGGCGTGGGCGGCGCGGAGGGGGCGGAGGGCGGCGCGGCAGGCCCTCCCATCAGTGGGACGGTACCTATAGTCACGTACTTGCGGTCTTTCAGGTTCATGTGCATGCCTGACACTACGCATTCCACCTGAAATAAAATATAATGTTATTTTTCGCACATAACGGTATACGTACATACGAGTATATAATATTTATACTATCCTCAAACCAAACTGAGGACTGGGGTAATAAACGCCGGCGACGGTAGGGATGGCGGCATGTCGATACAGATTTTACTTAAACGTCGATAAATTACTTATATTAGTTTAATAGTTAATGTTACTTTAATTGGTAGTTTAAGTTATTTGCCTTATTTGTCTTGTTCGTCATGCTGAAAATCTCCAAAACGAAGACTTAGCACATATTTAATAGACACACGTCGTCGACGTCGACGAGGACGAAATCGATTTATATTAAACTAGCGACTCGCCCCGGCTTCGCACGGGTGCACTATTTAATGGATGTTATTATACATATAAACCTTCCTCTTCAATCACTCTATCTATTAAAAAAACCGCATCAAAATCCGTTGCGTAGTTTTAAAGATTTAAGCATAGATAGGGATATAGGGACAGAGAAAGCGACTTTGTTTTATACTATGTAGTGACTAGGTACAGCATATTACCACTTTCATTAATTATATTATAAAATACATACTTAAGACACGTATTTTATGTAATCACTTAATTCTATCGACATTCCTTGTTACGGGTTTACTACCTACACTATGGGTCTCGGCCCGCTCCGTGAAAAACAATGCGAAAGAGATAACGCGAGCCTAATGGTTTTATTGCCCCAGTCCTCAGTTTGGTTTGAGGATAGTATATGTAGATTTTTACATTGTATATTGTTTTGAAAAAATTACACCTCGTCGAGTTTCTTACGCCGGTACTTCTAAAGGCAGAGGTTTATTTTATGAACCGGTGGTAGTTTATTGACAATCATAAGTGCATTTAATATGACTACTCAGACTGCTCAGAGACCTTATACATCTCTGAGGATATTTATTTAATAGA
Source organism: Epiblema foenella (assembly GCA_963556455.1). Lineage (NCBI taxonomy): Eukaryota > Metazoa > Arthropoda > Insecta > Lepidoptera > Tortricidae > Epiblema > Epiblema foenella. The sequence continues at coordinate 5,543,012 of OY747113.1, read as the reverse complement.
TTTTATTATTTTCATGTTGACGTGTTATAGATATAGCTCAACATATTTTATTATGATTAGTGTACCTACCTATTTTATTACATTTTATCTTGACGCTTAGAGACCTTATACATCTCTAACAAATCTCGATTGTTATTAGTTTCTTAGTCTTATTTTTGACATGTAACACTACATTTAATTAATGATACTTTGATTATTGTATTATTTTTATTTGATGTACCTAGATAGATTTTGACTTGTAAAATTGCCCTTGAGGCCTATTTGCAGAATAAATGTTTTGATTTTGACTAAATTGAAGAATAAATATTTTCTTTACACTCCGTTGGTGTAATAACGACTTACTTTTAAATCATAATCCAAGTCGATGATACTACAATTGACAAGGTTAGAAGGAGGTATCGGCGGTATTTCGAGGCGCATGTCCCAGTGCTTCGTAGAGCCGGCAGGCGCGGGACCCTCTTGTACCGTCAACACGACTTCCTTGCATTTTTTCGTCGCTGTAGTGGGGGAGGTGGCTCGGTACGTCACGACCTGAAATACAAGTTCCCGTCTATAGTCTAATATTTTCATTGTATCTAGTTGACACATTTCTTGCAGGAAAGCATATCAAACGATTCGACATGTTTTGGTTTCTTGTGTAACAACACATTGTAAATACCTATTGTTATTTTTTCCTCGTTTTTCTATCAATTCTCTTTTGTTTTTTACCACTTACATTTACTTAAGTAGGTTAAGTAGTATCATTGTAATAAGCATATTTTGGAGAAAATGACTGACTGTCGAGTTTCTTTCGGCGTTTCTTCTCAGTAATGATCTCATGAGAAACGCTAGTAGTTTTTGACTTGTAAAAGTGCCTTTGCGGCCTACTTGCAGAATAAAGTTCATTTATTTCATTTATAGTTTGTATGTATGTAAGAACTTTATTTTACGCAATATCAGGTGTAAGTACAGTTTTGTTATATTTAAAACGACGAAAAACACTTGAAGAGGTATTTTACATATTCTATTGCTAAATATGAAAGGAAGAGATAGAAGAGACTATGAACTTGAAACTTGTGATAATGTTTATTATTATTGCGTATATTTTACCATACTAATATATTGATAAATCAGATTTTTTATTCAGATTTCCCTTATTTTCCCTATTAAAATCAACTTATTTCGCGGTTGATTCGGAACCCTAAATGTGCGAGTACCGACACACACTTGGCCGGTTTTTTTTTATTAATCTAGCTTCCGCGTAGATACCTACTTAAACGAGAAACCAAACTGCAAGAAAGGCAGTAATTGGGTGCTGACGCGATTACCGATTGAGGGATCAACTAAAACGATTTCAAGAGATATTGATTGATGATTGATTCATTTGATCCAGTGATCATTACTACCGAAATGTGCCAAGTGTCGCCAATACTTTATTTTCGTTTAGCCGTTAACCACTTTCTTTTGTTTTGTAGCTTCAAAGTGACTCAACTAGCCATGCGCAAAATGTGTCACTAAAAATAAAAGATTAATATACTTAATTCCTTCACTGTGAAGTATATAACTCATTTAGTTCACTAGTTCAGTAGATCAACAGGTTGGGTAATGATATCAGTCACTCATTCAATCATGGCGTCTATGTCACTCTGTAAACGATAAGATTCATGAACTGGTCTGACTGAAGTATTGAAGTAAGTATATGAATCCGAACTGAACTAGTGAATAAACGAGTGACACGAGTACTTCATTTGAATGATTCATTCGTGAACTACTCATGTCTAGACTTTCTTTTTAACCTGACTGTGGCTTTATAGGCCGGGCCCAATAAAGCGATAGGAGTGCGCTGTTGGAGAGCAGCCTTTATATTATTCTCTTTGAGTAGCCTGGGAAAAACCTCCGATACGACCACGCGTGTGGTTATAGTCTAGACTCAACTGTCGTTATTAGCACAATGTATTTACGGTGACGTAATAGTCAAGCAACCTGATGTTTTTCGGTCAAGTTTTTATGAATTGGCGTTACCTAACCTAACCACTGAGGTAATGCATGTGAAAATATTTAACAACCTATTGTATCTCTTGTAGGATTACGTCTGCAGTGTGCTATTATTAAGTGGGTGCCTCGATTCGGTCAGCCACGCCTCTCGTGAAAGAGACAGGCTTATTCCTTTCGCGTATACGACAAAACGGGATAAAATCGGGAATGGCTTTTTTAGACAAATCTCGATAAATATCACTGTGTGCAGTTTTATTAATTTGGGAACCGTAAGTTTTTCGGTGTAGTCCATATTATATATTTTTTATTGATAATAGACTTATTATAGAGTTCAATACTGTTGCCGGTTTTTTTTTTATTAAAAAGTATCGTCTTTAAGAAATATTTTTTTGAATACCACACGTTTCGACGCATTAATAGGATCGTGCCTTGGTCTGCTGCGAAACAAAAAAGTAAACATCAACTTGACATCTGTTTAAAGATGTAACTGCTTCGTTTGACATCTGTCAGCAAATAGCTGGGTAGTTCCGACTTTTCCGTGGAACGAAACGTAACCGTTTTTTTTATCACAAAACTGTTTTGTGAAACAGTTTCAAAAGTAACCGGTTTCTCCGAGCGTCGCCGAACGTAACGAAATGAAACGAAACTACTCGTACAAACAAACGAAACTACTTTTAAAATCAGTTCTCGAGTTCCGTTTTGAAGTGGTTTCTTCATGTGTTGCGTTTTTACGTTTTGCCAGTTTCGTTTCGTTTCGAATAAGTGAGTTTGGTTTTGTGTTACATTTTTTTTACGTTTTGCAATCAGTTATAGATTTGTGTTTTCACGTTTTGCGTCGTTTTTATAGAAACAGGTTTTAGTTCTAGCAAGAAACGTTTCTCCGTTATTGTACGAGCAACTGTTTTTCGAAACGCTTACGGAAAAAAACCCCCAGCTCTATCAGCAATACGCTTAGGTTACATAGACAATGTCTAAAAATCGTATGTTTGTAATAGAAACTCTATTACATTAGCGTTAAAGTAAAATATCCAATCGAATAAGAGAATACATATAATATACCAGTTCAAACTTAAATGTATTGTATTATATTTAGTTGTATGTTCTACTTTGTGGCTTGTATATTAAAGTTCAAAAATCAAATTTTATTTCTAACTTTTTAAGAACGCTGCATAGCGTTTTAGTTTTTAATGTCCACAAAAATGAGTGGCACTTCTCCTGAGCCCTATGGCTTGCGCCTGTGTCCACTATGAGCAATAGAAACCGAACAAAAATAGGCACATATATCTTACCTTCCTTAAGAATAGTTTAACCAGATGTAACTGCACATTGCTCTTGTTCTCAATGTCCACAGAGACCGGGATCACTTGTCCCGGACAGTAGCCGGACACTGGGGCTTGGATGTCCACAGAAAGCGGAGGCGATGCGCAGCAGAAGCAACAGAAAGTCTTCTCCATTTGCATACGGATTGGTTCCTGTGTACAAAATAATTAGATGGGGTTATTAGACAGAAACCCAAAGAATCTGGAAATTCCTGGAAGCAACGGGTATAAGCAAAGAACTTTAAGGGCTGCCACAATAGATCAATACTGATCGAGGCGGCAACGAAGGCCCACAACAAACAATAATAATAATAATATTAGACAGAAGATATATACGTAAATGCAACACTATATATCAAAACCAAGAGAACGCCAATACATGACAAATTTTTGCGTCACAAAAAAGTGACATATTTATAAAAAGTGTGTAAATAAGTTGCCTGGAATAAATCGCACTTTAACAATAATACAGCTTGTTGTCTACTACCTACAGTTTAAATTTCATGTAATTTTTGTTTTTTATATTGTATTTATGTTAGTCCTAATTAGGGTTTGTAGTCCCAGGCAGGCCCGGCTGACTGGCTTGTCTGAATAGTCCCAGACTTTCGGGACCTTTCAAAGAAGCCAGGAACTGCAACCCTTAGTTCTAATGATTTGTGACTGCTCTAATGAAGGATCTATAGTATTTTCAATAATGCAACATAATAATGAATGTTGATATTTCTTGAAATTCTATTGACATGTAAATTGGCTTTACCAATAAATGAGTATGAGTATGAAGGCCTCTCCATCATAAGAACAGAGGGGCACGAAATAGTTAGTGCGACAGAGAGGGAGATATTCAAACTTCGTCCCCTCTGAACCTGAGATTAAATGTGTAAATTCGATGGATAAAATACATTATAATATTCTTATTTGATGAAAAGTGTGTTTAACCTGGTTTGCAGTAGTTATTTTTCTCGTTATGATTTAGCGTACAGTCTTAATTTGTTCTTTAACAGCTGGGTCACTTGCATAATGAAATCTACGTAATTAGTTAGTTAAGTTTTTAATTAAAATGGCATTGCTGCCTGATCTAATTAATACTACGTAATTTCAAGCTTCAGTTAGAAAACAGATGGTCAAATGTAACTTGTTGATATAACGAACAAACAATTATGTATATAATATATTTTGAGTACCCGGGAATGGCAAATGGTCCCGCTATATGCTTTAAGTTTAGCCTTTTTTCACAAGAATAAATTTAGATTATTTCTGAAAGATAAGAAATAATCTAAATTTATTCTTATTAAAAAAAAGAAAAACTGATGTATATGTGCACAGAAATGTGACCCCCCCCCCCCCCCCGCATAGAAGTTACGTATGTTGCTCTTCCCAATGTAACAAAAATGTCTGTAGAATCTTACACACTTTAATCATTAAACGTAGTCATATTTGCATATTTTGTCACAGAGTGCGTATATATATTTTCGATGTTGACTGTAATGTAAAAACACTTAAGCTAATAACAAATAAATCAGATTTTCGCATTCAAACCTAACATGTGTTAACCACTTGTCGCATGACTTAAAAAAATATTCGTTTAAATTTGAACCTTGAGACGATATAATAAGGTCTACAACGAAATCTGCCCATACATGGCTTCGTATGCGGTAACGGGTTAATTTTTTTTGTATTATAGGTGGCAAACGAGCAGGCGGATCGCCTGATGGTAAGCAATTACCGTCCATAGACACCTGCTACACCAGAGGAGTCGCAAGTGCGTTGCCGGCCTTTCAGAAGGGAATACGCTCTTTTCTTGAATGTTTGAAGGTCATATCGGTCCGGAAATACCGCAGGCGACCGACAGTTCATTCCATAGTTTGGTTGTGCGAGGTAGGAAATTTCTTGAGAAACCCACAGTTTTGGACAGCCAACCATCTAAGATTCTAAGTGGTGAGGATGGAAATGCTGACGCGCAGGACGATGACGAAAAGATGCGGCAGGGATCATTTCATGCGGCAGGGATCATTCCGAACAATTCCTCCGAGCACTCCCCATGATACAAGGGATGGAAAATGCAGTGAGGCTACATCTCTACCCAATGCCAAGGAGTCGAGCCGATCAGAAATACGCTGACAGCCGACGAATCGAGCCACTCTCCGTTGAATGCGATCCAGAGGGAGAAGCTGGTACTGGGGTGCCCCTGCCCACAGATGAGAGCAGTATTCCTTATGTGGGCGAACCTGCGCCTTGTACAGTTGTTGGCGGTGGGTCGGAGTGAAATACTGCCTCGATCTATTGAGCACACCGAGCTTCTTCGAGGCTAATTTAGCTTTAACCTCTAAATGGCCACGGAACTGGACTTCACTCGAGATGTCGACGCCAAGGATTCCGATGCTAGCTGTGGCGGTTAGGGGAGTGCTCTCAAAACGAGGTGATGCAACAAACATAGCCTTTTTATTGGATATTATTACAATGGAGCACTTACCCTGTAAGATGGGTTGAGATTGAGGTCTAAAGCGTTGATAACAGTGAACGCCATTTTGGTCTCCTGATCAAATTTCCAAGGACGGTCCAGGGTCACTTTCACAGTGTATCTCACATATCCAAACTGTCCTTCGAAAGAGGATGGTAGCACGGGCGGCAATGCACATGTGAAACTGTATACTTGTTTGCCCGCTGGCACTTCTATTTCATTGCCTGATAGAACAAAAAATGGTAACAGTATGTAGAAATAATGTTTAAAAAGTTAACAGTACTGAATAAAACTGGTCTTGATCCTCAATAAAATTATGGTTTCTACTCAGAATATAAAATAAATTCTATTTTTATATGAAGATCTTCTTATTGTTAATTTTTTTCAACACAAGTTTTTATCTGGCTTTTCATTATCACTCAGACCACTTTACCATTACTGCTGCCCAATAAATAGTAAGTTATTTGGAAGTACTCTTCATTCCCCGTGTGGATATGATCAGTGTTTTCCGTTTTCCCATCAGATGTTTGCTCTTCCTTGCTCTCACGCCACTCTGTGTGAGCTTCGCCTTTGAATTTGACATGGATACCTTAAATATGGGAATCTTATTAGAATTTCCCGACTAGTGTAGTTGGATAAATGGACGGGCTGAATTGAATTGTCTTTACTTCATTTCATAATAAAGAGAGAGAAAGGTAGAAGATTAGAAAAATGCTGTAGTGCAGGAGATAATTCCTAAACTTATTAAATGTAGCAAGTATGGATGGTTATAGGAAAGTAGGAATGATGTACCTGTTTTCAATGAGAGCTGCTAGGTGGTACAAAATAATAATACAAAAGGAACCCTATAATGAACCAAAATTCGTATCCAATATGTGACTCTCTTTATGCATGAGTTAAAAAGAGAGATGTAGTATAGTATTTATAGGTACCCATGGGCATAGCCCGTCGGATGTTGTGACACTTAGGCTGGATGTAGACGCACGGTTTCCTGATCAGGAAGTCAGATTCCGAATACCGTTACCGACCCGTGACCCATGCGCATACATTCAGTTTCGGTTTATTGGTGTACATTCGGTGTACATGGTTTCCAAATCTTGACTTCCGGATCAGGAAACAGTGCGTCAGCGCCCCAGCCTTAGTGGGCACGGATGTTTCCGGCAATAGAAATACTAACAATATGAAAGTGCATTAGATAATCAATAACAAATAGGATTACATCAGTATTGTAAATAGATAATGAGTCATTGATTTATTTAACATTAGTCTTCTACTTACCTCGAACTTTTTTGGGACTATCGAAAACATATTCTATTCTCCCATTAATAGTCTGACCAGCATAATACGTGTTGAATTGGTTATCTAAATAAATAACTGCTTCTTTAATACCCATTATTTAGCACCAACACCAAATACTTGAAAAACTATTGCACTGACTAAACTAAAAGATTATGATTAGGTAGGTACCGCACAATTACCGGAAGAGGTTACTAATTACAAAATACTTGACAGTGACTAAATCTTATGTATGACTGCCACTTCGCTGTGTTCCGGTTGCATATTAGCCTCCCTTTCTTTATCTATATCAAAGAAAGAGATGGAACACGAATATTTGCGCAATCGTAACAAGTGTGCGTCAGCTTTATATTAATTTAAAATGTACGTCACTGATGCTGGCAACATTTCATTAATTCGTTCCAAAAGCGATAGTGAATTCGACAAAATATGAAATTTTCATTACAAAAAAAGTAAAAAAGAAAGGTATTTTTACTGTTTTCTGCTTTTTGCTACCGACTTAAAATATCGACACTTCGGACAAAACTAACACCAGCTATCTCAGTGTAAAAAATTGCTGGCGTATATGAAGCGCAGCTTGAGCTCAATCAAAATCTATCTACCAAATCGGAGCTAGAGATATAGGTATTTACTCATTTCGGAACGTACTTGTCATTGCCAATCAACCTTTGTCTTGTGTGTGACTGTCATTATTTTAGTCATTTATTGTTGTTATCACAGACTACTTAGAAGATACTATGTTGTTATTCATCGGTCCAACGTCGGTCCATTCTGCATAGGAAATTCACAATATCAATTTCGAGTAGCCTTATCTCAATTTCACATCCATTACACATACTGTCATTCACAACTGTGAAATTGCACTGAAATGACTTCGCATGGTTATAACATTAGGTTATTAAATTTGTTTGAGCATGACCATAGTCTCCATAATAATTCCAGTACGTAATGGCGAAAAGTGGATTAACAGCTGTTTTAAATCTATAGCAGATCAATCAGTAATCAATACTGGCATCGACATTGAAATAGTTGTCTACAATGATGGAAGCGATGATAGAACGGAGGAAATGCTTAAGGAATGGGGGTGCTACTTCACAGAACATGGGGCTGGATTTATATTAACCGGTTCCCCAACATCAAGGGGCGTCGGTGCAGCAAAAAATGGCGCGGTTACTTTGAGCACAGGCAATTTCCTGTGCTTCCAAGACATTGATGATATTATGCATCCTGAAAGGATACAACTCCAGTTAATTTCAGCAGAAAATAATAATAATGCTATTGTTGGCAGCAACATTTCTCGAATACCATATAATTCCACTCCTCGCTTAGTGCGCTGGGCAAATAATCTCAGTGATAAAGAGCTTGAAACACAAATTTATACATCAAATGGCCCTACTTTGTTAATGCCTACTTGGTTCTGCCATAGATCTGTTTTTGAAAAAGTAGGAGGCTTTGATGAGACTGGCAAAGGGACACCGGAAGATTTAATATTCTTTTACAAACATTTAGATCTAGGAGGAGATTTGATTAAAGTTAATAAGGAATTGCTTATTTACACCTACCATGAAGGTGCGGCAACATTTTCTGTTAAGAGGGAAAGAATCTGGCAAATCCAGTTGGAAAGATTGCAAAAGCTTGTTTTACCAAATTGGAACACATTCACAGTATGGAATGCTGGGAAAGCAGGCAGAAGACTGGTCCGAGCTTTGGAACAGGAACACTTAGAGAAAGTTACAGCATTCTGTGATGTTGATAAGAAAAAAATTGGAAGCACAGTAGAGTTATACTGTCCAATCAAAAAAGCTGTCCTTATAAACTTACCTGTTATTCATTTTTCTGAAGCAAGGCCACCTTTGATTATTTGTGTCAAATTAGATATGACTAATGGAGTTTTTGAACAAAATCTGAAATCTATGAATCTCAATGAAGGAATAGATTATATTTTATTCAGCTAACACTTGCTTGCAAGCAAGAATGTATTTTTACAAGTATATTATCAATCTAAGAGTAGAATATGTTGTGTTCACCATAATATATGTTGATGCCAAAAGTAATTTTTGTTTTATTCATGGCTAGAAGTGAATAATGAATATATACCATCATTGATGTTGTCAAGAAATATTTTTGTTTTGGACTTAAATATACAGTAAGTATTCATGTTAGCTTAGATAAAAAAAAACCATGTGTCGGACCACGCACAAGGAAGGGTTTCATGCGTATTACTACTAATGCATATTTAAAATGTCTATGCTATGCTGTGTATGGTAAGTCTTACCTATCTTATACTTACATAGGAAACTCACGGTACTTAGGTACGTGCTTTTGTTTGGGCAATGCTGTTTTTCAGCGATTACTCAAAAACCATTAGGCGATATTCTATTTATATCTCACCAATTCATAGAATACACCTTCCACCAACCAAATAGCTTATTATTAGTCTCCAAGTAAATCGGCTGTGACATACGGACGGACAGACATGCATGACGAAACTATAAGGATTCCGTTTTCGCCATTTTGGCTACGGAACCCTAAAAAACAAGTACGACATGTACGTACTGTTTTGTATGTACTGCGCTACGACGGAACGCGGAACGGGGTAAAGCGGGTATTACATTGTCCTAAATTCAGAACCTTTAGAGCGGGACGTACAATATACGTTAGAGCGAGGGGAGTTGAAGCATCTCGCTCTAACGTACATGTACGTCCCGCTCTAAGGGTTCTGAATTCAGGACAATGTAATACCCGCTTAATGCAACGGGTGAAATTCAAAACGTTCACATTGTATTGTTAGTTCAGGCAACGAATGCTCAAAAAAAGGTATAGAGCAGAATTAACTTTCCTCCTTTAAAATTTCATTAAATATTCATCGTAGTGAAAAAATGTGATGAACCTTTTTTGTAGAGAATTTTATGTAAATTACTTATGTCTAACATTTTTTGTTATGGGCCACCGTTTAAGTTTTTTACGACAAAACCGAGAAATGAGACCATCTAACACGAAAATAAAACCTAATTATTTTTGTGTTCAATCCAGTTGGCCGCACCTAAATTACAAAGGCCAGGCCCAGGCCAGCCTTAGCCTTGTCTTGTCTGAGAACTGGCGCCGGCACACTCACACACTGCCAGCATTAGACAGACGTAGACGTTAGTGGCGTCGTCTAATCCTTGTTTAAGACTTATTCAAAGAGAATATAACCACTACGTTCTTACGGACTTATTCACGACTTATTAAAAAAACAAACATTTTGGAGACCGTTCGAAACGCTTTAGTGCGTGTCCACATTTTCTGGTCCGATATCGGTGTAGGATTCGACACCGATAAAAATGCATGGAGACTCGCTTAGTGTCCAGACTGTCCGATCTGATATCGTGTATGATCCATACACCGATATAAATGTATGGAAAACCGCTTAATGTTCGCACTATCAGATCCTATTATCTTAGACCGATGACCGATATGTCAATTAAAGCAACTTACTAAAATATTAGTTTTGGAACATACCCCAATATGGAAGGAAAAGGTCTTATCGTGGTCTTATCATTGCATGATAAGTTCATTTTTTAAAGAATTTTGAAAGGCTTACTTTTTGTACCTTCTGTCTACTGTGTATAATTGTGTCTTGTAATAAATAGTATGCTAGAACCTTGTTTGTAAGTAATGGAAGAATCCAAGAAAGCCCAAAGCACTAGTGTCGAAGATCTCAAAAACAAGGGCAACGAGTGTGTTAAAGATGGAAAATTCATTGAAGCAGTACTGCATTACACTCAGGCCATTAAAATGGATCCGAATAATTACGTTCTGTACAGTAACCGGTCGTTCGCCTTCTTGAAACTGGACCAACATTACTTATCACTGCAAGATGCAAACGAAACTGTTAGGTTGCAGCCTCAGTGGGCCAAGGTAAGCAATTAGGTGATTATAATACAATAAACAACTACATCATTTTGTCATATTTCAGAGTTATAGGATTATATGTACTTACATTTAGAAAGGATTTCTTTCATGAGGATGGTTGAGAAACATCAAAAGCTCTGAACTACATATTAAAAGTTTAACAATGGCAATATAATATTTATGGCTGTCATTTAAAGCTAATTCTGGCCAACCAACTATTTCAGAAGCAAATATACTGATAACATATATTATTCATCCGTTAGGTATAATTACTCTTGCTTTCACCACCAGATATACTACTACTCTCTCAAAATGCATTTGTGATATCAATGGCTAGACCAACTATGATAAAACCATCACTGGTAACTATTTAGAGGCCTTATAAGTTTTAAAATGTTTTGATTTCAAATTATGACAAAAGCATTGATAATACCAATAAAGTGATGATGACTTTATAAAAGTTTTAGATAGTGACATCACCATTTCTTGATTTTAAAATGGTTGTTTTGGAGTGATGCTTAGAACAATATTTCTTAGTGAAAAATCCATAAAATACATTTAAAATTTAAGACATTAGGTCATAATAGTCCTGTTTCAGATAGTAATACTAAGAAAATGTCAAAATATATGTAAATTCAAACAGAAAATGGCCAAATATATAAGCGTTTTTTAACTCATAAGAGTTCTTAAGAGGAAAGCAAATAAATACACAATGAGTTGTGTTAACTTATATTTTTTGCAACTTTAAAAAAAATAGTTGAAATAAATACATATTTTCCTGCCATAGGGACAATACATAAACAATAACCATATCTGTTTGTATATACCGCCTGACAAAAAAAACAAACAATGACATTGTTTTCTTATATGCCCAGAGATCTCCAGGCCCGGGAGATTGAGATATTTATTCATAAAATTATAAGTAATTTTACATGTCATTTTTACAATAATTTTCACATTCTTATTATTACTACCAGTTAATACGATACAATACAGTTTATTGCACACTTTGACACAAACAGATTGGTTTAGAGGTAAACATGTTTACCTGTTTAACACAATAGGTATATTTTACATTTTCAAGTAAGTAATTATCAGTCCCTAGTTAGTTGGCCTTGACATAAACTCTCTTAGATTGTAACAAGCCAGTTCGGAGATGACGGATTAACTAGAAATGTATCATAACCAACATCAGATATTGTTTATTAACATTTTCGCTGTCAGACTTACATCTTGAATATATCCCAGAAACCGACCTAGCATGCGCTAGTGGGCTGTCCAATCTAAGGCAAGTTATGCAGCACCACCACAGGGTTCCTGGCAGTGAGATTGTTAAATAAGTTTGGCGCTGATTCCAGGGCTACTTTCGCCGAGCAGAAGTGGAAGCAGCAAGTGAATTGTTTGATGAAGCCCTCATATCATATACAAGGGCCTTGCAGTTTGACCCACATAATACTAAGTTGATGGAATCTATTAAAAACATAAGTGAAACACAGAAAAAGAAATATAAAGGTCGGTATTCAAGGTTGACAAGGTTTTTGAAGATATCTTTTTTTATGTCGGTTTCTCAATTAATGTTAAACCTAATTTTTGAAAGCTTGATGCCATTATTAAATAGCAAATTGTTGTGTGTGATTGTTAAGTAAGAATTCTAATTAACATTCTTCTTTTACAGATAGGCAAAATGTAATGTGGATTTGCACATGTGTGGGCCTTATACTTGGAATTGTTATTGTGGTACTAGACTATAGTTTAACAAATACTCCAACATTATCAGTAAGTATATTTATATTTAGTCTATAATTTGTGTCCACTCCATAAAATATATTCTTGTAAATTATTGAATGGTATTTTATAGAATATGGTATTTTTGGGACTGATATTTTGAATATCTGATGGGAATCAAGTTTAATAGATGCTTCGCTACTGCTTTGCACATGTGCAGTTGAGTTCAAAAACATGGGCATGGGCAGCGATTTAAAATGTGTAAACACAACTTTATTGTCAAAGGCATAATGTTGCTCAGATATTTTTAAAACTGGGAACAACCAGAACCATAATATTGTACGCCATATAATGGCTGATTGTGAAGAATTTTTGAACTATAGTCACCTTTTTCAATACTCACTTTCATACAATAAGTTATTTGTATTTGTAACATACTTATATTTTATGAAGTCACCTGTAGTCAAGGTATTCAATTTTCTTTCCACAGAATCCATTTAGCATGGTAGCCTTTTCAATGGCTTTATCGGGCATTGGCTGGATGGCAGGCAAGGCTGCAACTATTATGGGCAGCAGTCCTGGCCAATCTCTTCAACCTCCAGAGGACTTGGGTGAGTTTAACTTTTAAGGCATTTCGCTATTTTATATCAGTATGGGCTGGATAGCGATTCCTATCCGAGGAAGTAGCCAGCCCTATGGTCATTTGTATTTTTTAAAATTTTTGTTGTATTGAGCATGTCTGAATGTTTACTCGTTACCGCATACAAAGCCATATCGAGGGGTGAGTGGTCAAACCCGATAAATCGAGATAATTGTTTTTTGAAATAAGAACTCAACATTCATTACGCAGAGTTCTATTTTCAATAAACCTTTTAGATGACTTATCGGGTTTGACCACTCACCCCTCGATATATGGCAGGCATTATTGTAGACCTTATTGTATCGTATCAAGATTCAAATTTTATACGTCATGTTAGTTTAGTAGTCAAAAAGCTTGAAACCTAAAATTAAGATTCACCGAATTGAATAGTTCTGACAAGAATCGGGATGCTTACCTACTCTTTTAACCCTTTGATTGTGCCAGCCACCAACCCGATTACAAATTATGGTATAGTCAAGGGTATTAATGTGTATACGTTTTTGGACCTTATTTCAATGGAATACGGTACATACACATACATAACACACACACACACACATACATACATACGTATTGGTGGTCTTGGTTATACCTAAGGCATTTTCATGTTACAGATTGTAAGTGTAAATTATGTTTTATAATTTCAGGAGTAAATAGTGATGATTCGAAAGAAAAGGAGGCGCCAGCAGAGAAAAAGAAATACAGCAAAGCTCAGGCACGGCAGAGATACAAACAGGGCAAACTTTAGTCCAGGGTTTTGTTTTGTTTTATTCAATGTTTTTGCTGAACCCGATTGCAGTCACTGGATAGGTGTTCAAAAGTCATTTCACGTTAAACTCGGACGGTAATGATGACACTGTCTACGGTAAATATTCGCTACTTACGATAAATAAAACTGATACGAGTACCTTTTTATCCCTTATTGTCAGTGACAAAGCGAAAAAGGTAAAGCCCGACCATAAATATATGACTATTGTCAAGCGGGCGCTATTATTCACATTTATATGGCAAGAGGTTAGTAATCCTGGCGATCTCATTATTAATAAATACGTCGGATGAAACCGGTCAAATTCTTAATAAATGGGTGCCTTTTTTAACCTTGACGTTGGCGGAATCATCGACAATATCGATGGGGCCATAATCTACAAAGATTGATTGATTGAATAATGACATTTTGACTTATTTACCTGTTAGTTCTGATGTTCATTTTGAAATATGTTTAATGGCGATATAGTTTAATTTTCCGAGCGTTTTTTTTTTTCAGAGTATTATTATATAAATTGTTAATAATAATCCACTCTTGACATTGAATCGTTTTAGTAATTTTTTGTCATTTTTTATTTAATATTCACCACTTAACCTAAACCGCCACAGTGACAAACTTTGACAGAAAAAAATATTGCCAGTCTAAGAAATTAGTTTCAATGAAATTCCGCAACATGGCCTAGGGCCATATATTTCTGGTCGTGCTTTACGTATTAAATTTTCCTGGAGGATACAGCATAGGTATTTACCACATGTAAGTGTCCTAGCATTTTTCTTTAAATGGCAATAACTAACATAATTGCCTCTCCACAGTTTACAGAGGGGCTACCGCGAACCGAAAACGAACGAAGTTCGAATATCTCCCTCTCTGTCACACGAATTTGCAAGTGTGACAGAGAGGGAGATATTCGAACTTCGTTCGTTTTCAGTCGCGGTAACCCCTCTGTTCTTTTTTCCTACTACCGAAAGTTAGTCTGGAAGAAATTGCTTGTTATTTTCTTTTGTAAGAATCCCTCATTTAGTAGTGCAATAAAGAATATTTCGACGCTGGAAAGGCAAAATGGGATAACCGACACGAGGTGAATTTTACAGGAGAGCCAAAAAACTGCGAGGATTTTTGAAAAAAAATCATTAAAATTCGTCTAATGGGCCAAATACTTAAATAAAGCATTCGATATGATCGTATTGATGTTTTCTACATGATGTGTATGTTATTTTGCCTATAAATAAACTATTTCAGGATTTAGTGTCGCTTAAGCAAAATGATCACGGGAAAAGATATAGGTAAAATTATCTAACCGACAGGTTTCTCGTGAAATTTGTCAGGTAAAAGGATCCAACCAAAATTTTACACTACAATTTATGGAGGTAAAAATATCTAACTGCAAAATATACTTGCTTTATAGTCAGGTAAAAAAACATATATGTATAAATGCCCATGAAATAAACCATGAAAAATTGTCTAATCGCCTTTGAATAACAATTATAACACGGGATAAATTACTTAAGTTACAATTATTTTAATATTGTCATGAGGAGAAAACCTTAAATATCAGTAATTTAAATTGAAGGAGCCAAATTTAATGTTATTGATGTCAACAAAATGATATAAAACACTGTTTTGTAAATCAGTTATCTTTATTTCAAATAAGTAACAAACGGTATTAACTACCTAACCTTATTGAGATCGAAACTCAATTACAACAACATGCCCAAACAAAACAGAAGACGTACTTCAGTCTAAAACAGGTAATAAACTTAAATTTTCGAACTTAACTGAGATCAAAATGCTTGGCATTTCTATACAAATAAAAAATCTTATTATGAATAAACAATAACAACAAAATTCAAAATCTCACTTAACTTCACTCACTATTTTAGTACTAGGTGGTAAAACAGTCTTACAAAGTTATTTCAGACACATGAATTTCTTAACTTATATAAAATCAAATGTATACCTAAAGTGGGTACCTATCTCAGAAAAATGTCATATAAAAAATATATGGAACCTATAAATTCCATCCTTGTCTTTTCCTCTTTACCTGAAATCAATATTAATATTAACTATGAATAGCAAATACATGACATAAATATTTTAAAACTCAGTAATGCACGCAACTATTAATGTTAAAACTTGCTTACCTTCCGAACTTGTACCTACTCAAAGGACGAACGCGTTCATTCCGTGTGGCATGCGGGCGACGTCTCGCGAGGCACTGTTTGAGCAAGATGTCGTTTAGGTCCAATACACGCGTCGGAATTGTCAGAAAGAGATGCCTATGCGACACTTTTTTATGCTGGAGGTGGGCATAAGCGCCTTTATAAACGTAATGAAATAGTACTAAATGTGTAATATTACAAAAAAAGAACAGGTAAATATATCTAACAACCATTTCGTTTGAAACTATTTGTATTTTAGTACATTCTATACGACAAATTGACTAAAATTCTATTCAAGCAATTTGGGATAAAAGACAATAGTATTTCAAAGTCATTTCAGATAAAAATGGGTAAGCGACAAAGGGATAAAATTTAAAATTAGGTAAAAGTGGATAAGCTCCAACGGTTTCGATATGACAGTCAAGTAATTTTATCTAACCATGTTAATTTCTGTATATAAATATAGGTAAAATGTATCAAACGGCATTAAAAAATATAACACGGTCAGGTAAAATACGATAACCAACAAGTGAAAGGTAAGTTGCAATAAAGAAAAACTATCCATGTTAAGTTTAATTTGTGCTGACAAATAAGTAAAATCCTCTAAGGTTCATTGTGTGGAATAATATTTTATCTAAACTCCATTTTCCACAAATTTGTCAAAAATGCAGGCGTTTAGTTAAAAAAATATATGAGTGATCCTCTAAATCACCGATGGGATAAGCGACACAAAAGTTGTCAGATAGATACGTGACCTAGCCCATTCGATAGAGAAAATTCTGCCGATTTCAACGGTGTGTATAACTCAATATCGCCAAAAATGTCGGTTATCCCATTTTGCCTTTCCAGCGTCGATTTATTATTATTACTCTCATTTTTTAAAATGCAATATGAGATTTAGCTCTTGCCACTCACGAAGGCGAGTGAAGTGGTTCCTACTACTATGGTGTTAAAGTCAAATTTCGTCAAATCTACTCGCCTTCGTGAATTGCAAGAGCTAAATGTTAATGTAGACATTTGACGCGCATGTGCATCATACGATGAAAGTCATGAAATTACGTTATAAAATCTGTCCACAGACTGTAAAAAGGGCGTTAATTTAATCTAAGATATCCACTTTTATTACTAAGTACTATTTTATAATGTGATTAAAAAGCCTTGACAATATTGTATGTTTATAATGAGGGCATTAAAAATATTGATACTGTATTTTTTTTTATGTCGCTTAAAGATGTATCGTATATCGATTCGCACAGTAGTCTGATACATAGAACTACAAAAAGTTGTATTATAAAGAGTCTGCCGCGAACAGAAAACGAAGGATCTCCCTCTGTGTCGCTCGCATAAGTGAGACAGAGGAGTAGCTACCGCGACCGAAAACGAAATAACTGCCCACTCTGTCTCACTTGCATATTCGAGCTACAGAGAGGAGATATTTCGTTTTCGGTTTGCGGAAGACCCTCTTGATCCAACTTCTTGTAGTTCTATAGAATATGTCCTGTGCAGATTTAACGCATTACTCTCAGCCGTCACCACAGTACAGCAGAATTTTTAATTGAAAAAAAAAACCTTAAAAAAATTAATTTAGTTACCACCAATCATATTTTCTCCGCCTTTAAACCTACAATCTAAGTGGCACTGACATTAAAACATGTTCTCTGTCTACGCCTTCTTGGAATACGTGTGTGACTTACGTATATGTATGTAATAGCCGAGTACCTAGATTTGCTTGGTTATTCATACTCATACTCATTTTATTGATAAAATATAAAATTTTACATGTCAAACATTTTACAACATTCTCAGCTGTTACTGCTTCTTTGACTTTGTTACCACCGTCAGAGGGCCTAAAACGAAGTATCTCCCTCTGTCCCTCGAATATACAAGTGCTGATAACCACCGAGAAACAAACCACCATGGGTTGAGACCCAAGGGTTAAGTCAAGTAGCAGATATTCCGGTTAATAATAATAATCGTTTATTGCACCATGGCAAAACACAAGTTGTTACAATATGAAGTGTCATAAATAGCATCTCATGGACCCTGTTCGGGTGTAGCAATCTTAAATATACACAGCATCATATTTAAATCAAAGCTAGATACCTGCTTGTATGTAATTTCTGGCAATTTTTAAGGAAAATTCACATCTGTTACTGTCAGCATATTGAGATACCAGTGTCAACATTGTTGTTAACAGGCGGCTCGATTAGTGTGAACGTGCCCCGGCGGAAATTGCCAACTTATTACGTCATTCTCACTTTTTTAAATCCCTCGGTTGTTACTAACTGTGGTACTATGGAAGGGGGTTATATATAAACTCATTACAAACGGAGCAATTTATCACAACAAACGACAGACGCAGCAATAGATCAGTTATACGGTGACTATTATCACGCGATACACTCATATCAGAATACGTATCACTCGTGTATTTATGAATATTGGAGAAAAATCCATACAAATTTCAATACCACGATAATATTGACACCGCAGTATTGTGAGCAATAATCACCAATACTCAATAGATAGCAATAGTCTTTTTCAGTTGTAGCGATAATATTGCTATGTAAATAAAGGCCATATCACTGCCGAATTACAACAATAATTATATTTCTTCTTTTTTTAGGGTCTACATGGCTGTAATAAAAAATAAAGACAATTGTTTGTGAATTAGTTTTAGATTTATTTTATTTGATCCAAGTATTTCATTCATCTGGAATCTTAGATCACATTGGTGATGGGTGATATATGTATAAGTTTCAAGTTTTACGAACTTACATGATGTAATCTTACTATGTAGGTTACGAAAATTGAGCCTACGTTTCGATTTCATGTCTTATCCTTGTAAAACTGACATGTAGTGTTATTCCCAGTTGTACCCTCTAAAACTACCGTAAATACCCTCTAAGATAAATGGGAAGGAATAAATAAAATAAACCCTACAATTTTCGCATGAGAAAAATAAATCTTAAGTTTTTTAGTGTGGGTATAACTGGAATTAACTTTACCTATGATGGCTGTAGTTTGCTACATTTATTAAAACAAATGTTTCCCTCGAATGTAAATGAAACAACATTTTGTGTACAAGCGTTTTAAAGAAAATAAAATTAACAAATTAAGGGGAAATACTTTATTGATCCTAGTGTAAAATGTAATTAGAAAATTGCGATAATACAATATATATCCTTTGAATAAAATTCTTGGTCTCATACCCTTACTCTTAAAATAAGTCGACTAATACGGGGGATAGAAAATCTGTACAACAATATCTAACTTTACACATAATGACTACTTCGGATGTGCTAAAATTTACAATACAATTAAATCTTTTAGAGCATATTGTGGGTACATTTCACTATGCTAGTTCAAAGCGAGACAAGGATGTACTCGAAGGAAAGAGAAGGTAAGAAGAGGATTTCGTTCATTTACAATTTAATATATTCCTTTGTGTAAGGAATAGCCGTATTGTAAATGTAAATTGTATAAATAATTTACGTTACACAAAGAATCCATTAAATTATAGACGAATATCCTTAACCATCTATTTTTTAGAAACCAGATCAGTTTTCAACATTTTCACCATTGTACATTTAAAAACGCGATTACATGCATTTTTTTTCAACATTGAACTAGCATCGAATTGTGAACACAAAGGTGTAATGGGATCGTGGAAGGTTTGTTCTACAAAAGCATGGGAATTGCTCTCTGCTCAAGCGTGTTTATATGCTCCACTTCGCTTCGTATTTCCTACCTTCTACTCATGGCTTGGGTACTCAAAAATGCGTATGCAGACCTAAAATTTAAATAAGTTTAATTATACATAATATTGCGTCCATGTTGGATAAAAATAGCGCCTTGGGAATGAAAGTTAATTCTCGCCGTTTAAAATTACTAAGTACATACCTTCATAGGCGAAACTTGTGGAATATATTTAGAAATAAAAAATACATTACCCTACGGGAGCTAGAATGTTTTTAAATTATCTTGACAGTTTGTACTTTCATGAATTGTTAAATGAGATTCAATCAATGCAGGACAAAGGATACTGAAAGTCATTTTTTTAATCAGGGACCGTGACAAAATTTATGAAAGTTTGTCTGAGATTCAAATCTGTTTAATGTAGAAATTTTATTAATGTGTGGCCAACTTTTCAGATTGATTGGACTATCAAACACAAAATCAAAAAGGATCACCACTAAATTCATTTTTGGCAATAAAGGTATTTTGTTTACTAAAGGCGCCAGAGTCCAGAAAGCGCGTTTCGAAGTAATTAGTTGAATGTTAAAAGTAAAAAAATAAATCTGCTTTGGCAAATTGTTTCAGACTAAAATACGCCTAACAATAGCATTGATCTTGAAACCATTAACCATGAGTATGTTAGTGTCGATTTACTTTACGAATACTTACCAAGGCAAAACTAATGATAATAAACTAAGGTACCATTCTTAGAACCGTACCTGAATGATAACATAAGGTAACGAACGTAACTATGCATTACACATAATATTAATATTTATTGTATTGTAGAGTTGCACTTTGGTGTCTAAAGTTACCATTCATTTTACTCCAGATATGTCAATCGCTGTCAGAAATCGCCTTCTTCCGCCGTTTCGCCTGTTTAGGCTTTACTATCTCTTCCTCCTGAAGCATACAGATAATATGTTATCACAAATAGTAGTATTTATATTCGATTGACATCATTGACAAGGCGACAGTTTTTTTTTATTTTGTAAAGGTGTAACATGTAAGGGAACATACACAAACTACGTGACCAATTTTTTTGCGTTTTTTACCCCCCTCCCCCCCTAGGTGACCCAGCGTAGTATATGCCAAGACCCCCCCCCCCTCCCCCTAGTTTTCACGTAGTATATTTTATAAAAAAAATTTTGCGGAACGTTGAAAAAATAATGGCTTTTCTTTGTATTTTCTCATACGGCCCCTAAAAATGCATACTTCGAGAGTGCAAGCGTGGTATAGCGTAGCTATTCAATTGTAATTGTATTTAGTAAAAAATATATCAAGAAGAAACAGTACAATTAGTGATGTGGCGAAACTGGACAAGTTTTAGTGATAGGGTTAAACCGTGGCGCGTGAGTCCGCTTCAATTAGAATGTTTCTCAAAAGTATTCTACCAGCCGGTAGAATACTTTTGAGAAACATTCTAACGTAACAAGAAACCGACCAGGTGACCAAGAGTGGTACTTTGACGACCCCCCTCCCCCCCCTAAACGGGTCACATGTTTTCGGCGTATCAGTGAAGTCAATCTGTATTGCTAATTAGTAAATTTTGTATTCCCACAAAACTAAGTAATGAGGAAAAGAGCATTCAATATGACTTAGTTGATTTTTCCTCGGAATAATAGGGGATCATGTGATCGAGGTAAACTGTGTCACATAACACAATAGGCAAGTAATTGTAGATATACCTATACTTATTTTATAATGAAAGTGGGTTACAAATACTACAGCTCTAGGTCAGAAGCATAAATTCACAAATTTACATAAAAACTTCTCTTATTATTAATATAGGCATATACTGATTATTTGCGACTTATTTGATTATTATTAACGATTAAAAACGGTTCTTAAGTATTGAATTATAATAATTACCTCACTATCGTCGTTGGAGGAATGCAAGTTCTGGCTTAGTGGCAGTGAATTGGAAACTAGCTTCCTAGCGCGCCTGGAGATGGGCAGTTCATCCTCCCACGCTAGTAAAAATAAATCACTGTATTGTCTCTGAAATTTGAAGAAAAAAAAACATTATTTCGTAACTTTATCGTTCTGATTAGATTTCATTTCTCTACCCTAAGGTTGTTTGGACGAAATCGCTCTTTAGCGATAAGACCGCCTGTTGTTAGCCTCTTCTCATTGTGTTTTTGTACTGTACTGTATCCTTTGATTGAGGTGTGCAATAAAGAGCATTTGTATTGTATTGTAACTTTCGTTAATCTGGCTGATGAAAGCTGATACTGAGATTTATTTAAAACTTTTTAAATGGCAACTATAATATCTGCGACAAATGTGTCAAATGTCACTCAATTGCCGTATCATCAGTGAAGACAAACATTGCTTGTTCCCATACGGGTCAGAGACAGGATACAGCAAATCGTATCATATTCCGGTTGAATTGTCACATTATACACAGTGTTGCATAACGTGGATTTTTTAAATTCGCCGGCCTTTTCTAGTCTCAGCTTTCATTAGCCAGCCTAAATGTGACGCATAAAATTATGATGCACACAATTAATAGTTAATTAAAACACCCTTGCTTTTAAATATATATCTGTGGCGGGATATGCATGTTGCTACTATTAAATCCTGGATGAAATGGACTTTCAAGTAGTGTTGTGAACTAGATATATAGAGCTCGGCCGAGCCTTAAATACTCTATAAAGAGTCGAGCTGTTACGGCTAACACTAGTCTTCTTAGTACGACAAATGCAAAGTTTATTTCATCAATATACATAATGTATTTCTACTGACATACTACGCATTGCCTGTTCCGTGGGGAAAAAAGGCTAGTCTCAGTTTTGACGGTTCGAGTCTTCAAGTTATCTCGCAACAAAGATTTCATATAGTTCTAATTTATATTCCTTTTTGTACAGGAATCAAAACGGTTACCTGACCATTTGTGACCCTTATCACAATGCTCATAAAGTGCACGGATGGTCAGTTAACTGTGTTGGCGATGGTACAATTAAATAAGTGAAACTCACCCTTAAACTATCACTACTATTTGACTGTGCTAACTGCAGTGATTTCTGCATACATTCCATATTAAAAATTGACATATCATCCTGTTCTACACAGTGCACTCTCATCTGCTCTAGATGTCCAAGCACCTGAAATTCAGAAAGTTTACAATTTCAATATAAAAATACAAGTATCAAAAGACAGTGTTCATCACAAAAACGGGCTTTACAATTAATTTTAATTTCGATTCTCTTTTAAGACGTTGTCTATCCATCCCGGAGATCTACCGGCAAATAACGTTTTAATGCTATTGTTTATTTTTTCGTCGGTCGAGGAGGGGTTGGTTAACGAATTCAAGAATCTGAATTTTTTAATCGACGAGTTTAGTTCCACGTAATTGAAAAAGTAGGCGGGCTGTACCCGCCAAAGATAGCTTAAGCCTGTCTCCCGGCGAAAAAAATAAACAATAGCATTCTTTAGTAATGAGCCCGGTTATCCCAGGGACCGGTAGACGACGTGTTTCCGTTGTTAGTCATCGTCGGCAAAAAAGTAGATGGGCAATAATTTAATTTCGAGATTACTGACCTGTTCAGCAGGTGGAGCATTCGGTGGAATGCTGAGTTTCCCAGATCGTTTTCTCTTGTTAGGACTGGTGCCCGGATATCTTGTGCTTAGTAAAGCGGCCACCAAATCTCCAACCTTGTCTTCAAAATCCATACACCAGTACAAAAGTGTTGACACAACAAACGTGTCCTCTTGAAGTACTGGTCTAGAGAACATTTGTCTTAGAACATCAGCGCTTGGCTTCCCTTGTTTTAGCAATAACAGAACAGATGTCAGAGCTTCAGCATGGTCTTTATATGATAAGTTTGGGATGATGGGTAAAACATCTTCAAGTGAGATGTCATGGGCAGTTAGAAGTTGCCATAAGCAATATTGTTCAAACGTTTCCCAGCTTAGACTGGTGGTCAGCATTATTGTCAAGTCATCAGCCTTGAACATCATTAGATTGTTCTGCATTGTTAGACATACTAGGCGCTGCAGCTGACCAGCATCCACAGTAGAAACAATTACATGCAATAACTTAATGTGATTCTGAACCTGATCTTTGAATTCTCTGTACACATCCGGTATCAACCATACTAGAACATTGGCATCACATTCTTGACATTTCTCAAAATCGTCGGCTATGCTATCGCCGATCTTGATTTCCAAATAACTACAATAATCTCGATAAATTTCTGATTTGAATTTAACATTTCTCCTTTTCGCAGCGTCTTGCTCGGCGCGCCTCTCACGCTCGTAGCAAACTTTTAAGTAAAATAAAAGGCTGTATCCCACTCCGTGAAAAGCGTTTTGGGCGCGAATCTCTTTGAATGTTTCCAGTATTAGTTTGCGTTTAGTTTCGCCTCCTTCGCTACCTTTGGCAATGTAATTAAACATGGCGAAAATGGGTGAAATTATATTGGATTCTAGTTCACAGGGAGTAGGGTCAGCTGAAATTTTTAAAGGTGGTGTTTCTTGCTGTGCAGCTGTGAATAAGTCTGCCAAAGCTGTGGGTGTAGGCATGGATGTGCTGCAGGCATTAAGTAGAGCAGTCGCCGCAGCAGCGGAGCGGTCGTCTAAAAGGATTTCTGCTAGCGGTCGAAGTGTTAATGGCAAAGCTGCGGCCAATTCAGGTCTCTCACGTGCCCGTACTTCAGATAACGGTAAGTCATCATCATCTGTGTCCTCGGCTATGATAGGTAACGCGTCTTCTTCGTCATCTGAGAACGCAGGCTCATCAGGACCTCTTGGCATCTCTTCATTACTCTCTGCAAGGACTCCGGAAGCACCTTCCCCGTTACCATTGCTGCAGAACTCTTTGAAAGTCTCTCTTACAGTTGTACGCAATTCTCTGTCTAGTTTAGGAGAGTCAAATAGAGGTTGTAGGTTCGGCAGAACCCTCTTCTCTATTATTTGCTGGAGAGAGCTGAATATTCCTTGCTTGACTTTTTCAGCAAATGGTGGATAGAAGTGTGGGATTATTCGGCATAAAAAGTCCAGTAAAGTGGCAGTGACAGCTGGGTGGGATCTCATAGAGTGATGCATGACCAATATTGCTGGTTCGATATTCATAATGTTATCCTTTTCTGGGTCATAGAATAACCAATCATAAAACAGAGCTAATTTGGCGTTAGATGCAGCAACATTTGATGTGCAAGTTGTTAAAAGCCATCCAATTACGGCCCATCGCGGGATTATGTCTGAGCAAAGTAGTTCATTTGTTGGGTGTATTACACCAACAATGAAGCGTATCATGTCACTCCGTAGTGACTGTGATTCTGGAGTAGCAAGATACTGTCTTTGAAACCACTCTTGATATCTTTTATGGTGCCCAAATCTTACTTGTGACGTGAGGAAGACCAATTTTCTTTCCATGTCCGGTGTTAGCCTAGATTGCAGATATCTTCTAGAAGTTCTAGTTTGTAGAATTTGTAAAACATGTGTAAAGGTGGGGCACAATGATTTCGGGTTTGTTAGTATATCCTGCCACAGCTGATTAAATTCTGGAATGCGAGCTACATTTTGTAGTAATCGGATCATATCTCGCCCCAATGTCATTACATCCGCAAACCTTTCTCTTATTAGAGAAATGACAAAGTTCACTTCTTTCTGTCTTAAGGCCATGAGTTGTGGAATATTGTGGTCTTCTATTAATCTTAAATATGTATACACCACCATACAAATAAGTACAGGGAATTTGTCCAGCCATGCTCTATTTTCAATATAAATATCCAATAGAGATTCCACTAAGAATATGTTCTTAGGAGTAATGTCACCTCCAGAAGCGTATCGCATCAGATTCCAGCAAACACTGTCTATTCCAGTGACGGAATTTCGTATCATTTCTTTCACCAACCATAGTAATTGATTTCGAGTAGTATCTTGAAATTTTAAATACCTCTCCAAAATCAAATTGGTCAGGTTATTGAGCACACAGGTGAGTCCGTCGCGGGTGACGAGTGTGAGGTCCCGGTAGCACTTCGTAGCGTTGTGGGGCTCCGTCAGTATCGACATAAGCATACCAATAGACACTTCTTCATGATTTTTGCACACTGCATTGTTAAGTGCATCATGCGTTTCCTTCTCGCTGCAGTCGGCGACCAGGGATTGGAAGAAACTGTAAGCCCTCTCGTATCTCTGAAAAGATATACATTTCGTGTCAAACAAGTATTGAGATAGCGAAACTTTAACTCACGCGACCAACTTAAGTTTTCGCGCCTCAAAAACACCAGCGCCACTATCGTCGATAAGAGAAATTACTGCTGTACATGGCCGACTAAATGATTCTTTGTTGGAAAACTGCAAAATCCTAGACAGTACCTCTTCAATTTCATCCTTGTTTTCTATAGCGGTGCACATAAAAAGTTTAGGTGAACTAGATTTGGACTGCTCCATAATATGTATTTTTTATAACTACTTATTTAGTTAAAAATCTAGCACAGGATGTCTCCTGCATGGCTGTCGTAGGCGAAAAATATTTATGAAGTACAAGCAATACAATCACAACGATGAATGTGTGCGTGCATATGTCACAAAACCTGAACATGTCAAAAAGTCCCGTCAGAGTGCGCCATGAGCTCTTTTGACCGACATAACGTTCCATTCTACGCAGATAATGAATACCCACGCCGTTATTTGTGAATTATAACTCTGTTTTTCACGTTTTTTGGATATTCTTAAACAGCATTTCACATATAGGGGACAGCGTTCCCATGTTCATTGATCCGCCATTTTGTACAGTTTTGCAAAAGTGGTTTGTTTACTGTTAATCAGTCAGTTCTACAAATTGTTACAATTAGATAGTTGTTATAATATTATTGCGGCTTTTCAGCAATCAACAGTGAGTATTCTTCAATCGTCACGCGGTATGTTCACCTTCAGCCGGTAAAGAAAACTTCATATTTGGCCGGTGTAATTGCACGTTAACCGGTTAACACTATTATTTTAGCAGTTAACACAGCGTTGTATTGGTAGCTTGTATAAAAAGACATAAACTCTGCGACATTTTAGTTTACGGAGGCTTGTCGGTGAAAGTTTGTGACGTTTCTAATCGAGTCTTATTAAAGCCTTGATCAATTCTAATAGTTCATGTTTTTAAACAATTATCATAACCAACAGCCTGATTACCAATGGATAACCAAAGAGAGAGAGAACGTGACCGCTCAAGACGCGGGGACAGGCCGTCAAGGTTTTCTGATGCACCAAGAGACCGCTCAAATGACCGCGAGGCGCGATCGGATGGTAAACGGCTCTTCGTGTCTAACATTCCTTATGAGTTCCGGTGGACTGAGCTGAAAGATCTCTTTAAGGAAAAGGTAAAAGTACTTGTACAATTTTCAACTTTCATATCAAGGGCCCAAGCAAAAGGCGCATTCACTTAAAACCATTACTTCAGTCTTTCTTACTGATTACACTACAAAATGACTACTAGTTCACATTTACATAAATCAATTGAAACAAAAGATGTTTCAATGTTCAATAAAATTATAAATATTATACTATCATCCTACAATACTGTTGTAATTCCTTAAAAAAAATTGAGATTTATGCTCTGGCTAGGCATCTGTCGCGAGCACGTTTAGTATGGAAAGTGTGTGGTTCAGGTGAGGTTACAGCAGACACTTATTGCTTTCTTACATGTCAGGTTGGTGATGTAGCTTATGTGGAGCTGTACAATGATGACAATGGGAAACCTCGAGGGTGCGGTGTTGTTGAGTTTACCAACACTGAGGCGATGAAGAAAGCACTCTTTGTGATGCACAGATATGAACTCAATGGAAGAAAACTAGTCCTGAAAGAAGAAACAGGTATCTGCATTTCAATTTTTGCTAGTGTGGTCCCCATAATATTTTATGTACTTTTTTATTGTATGTACTTTCAGTAAGTTAGGTAAAAAAGATTGTACTGTTTCAGAAAGAAAGTACATTGATTACATTTTTGTATGTGATAATGTATATTAGTCACAATGAGAACAAGTAGTTCAGATATATATATAAATGTGATTGTCACAGCAATATACAGAAAAGATACATGTTTCACTGTCTTGAGCTGTACTACAGTATTAGGGCTCCCATTATACCACTTTATGTTTTAGGTAACGAGCGCAATAGGCAAAATACACCAAGACAAGGAGGTGGAGGTGGTGGTGGTGGAAACAGGAACAACAGAGATGATAAAGATGGGTGAGCTATTCTAGTATTATAATTACAAGCTAACTTACCAGATTCGCTAACTGTTAGCTGTAAGCCTTTTGGTTATGAGAATTGCCAAACTTAAGTGGCAGTGGGCAGGACACATTGCCCAGAGAACATGTGGTGGGGTCAGAAAGTTCTCTAGTGTCGACCACATACTGGACGACGCAGTGTTGGAAGGCCCCCACGAGGTGGGCTGATGACCTGGTTATGCTCGTGAGGCTCCGATGGATGCAGGCAGCCCATGACCAATCAATGTGGTGTTCTCTGGGGGAGGCCTATCTTCAGCAGTGGATGTCTTTCGGCTGATGATGATGATAATGTTACCAGAGGCTATTTTAGGGCGCAAGGTTACAAAGGGGTGCGCGCGCGGAAATATTTAGAAATAACAAAAACCCCCGAGAAGGGCGCTGATGAGATCTTACCTAGCACACCTTTCATTTAACCCACCTGTCTGTTGCACTCTTGCTCAGGAATGGCCCTAGGACAATGGATGGAGTGGCCAGGTGGCCAGTTAGTACTTTAGGCACCAATAGTTGTCTAGGGACTAAATGCTGGCACTGCTATGGCACCAGAACACAGACACACATAAAGACATATAGTTTAAATGGCAATATATAGTACTAGGTAGATGTATAAAAACCAATGTCTATTATTTTTCAGATGGGGAATGATGAAGCCACGCGAACCAGAGAATTTTAACACCTATGGTCTGAGTTTGGAGTTTTTAGACTCCATTAATGTTCAGCCGCCACTTGTTAAGAAAGTTTTCGTTGCGAATGTAAGTTATTTTATTAACCTTTTCTGAATAATATTAACTGCCTACTAATCAGCACAAAGTTGTAAACTTATGATACCATGTTGGCTCTGATGAAGTTTGGTGTGTGTGCTAAGCAAGCAATATACTTTTTTTTTCACCGGACATACAAAGCATACAGCTTGCTTGATAGATTGACCTAGAATGACCTTTGTTGATTTGAGGATTCATTGCATAGTTTCTCTAGCTTTCAAGAGATGAATGCTAGTCACTGTCTACACATTGCATCTTCGTGAGCTCTTGCAACATAACACTAGGAACACAAGCCTTAAAGGCAGAAGTGGTGTCATTATGGCTGTGACTCCATTACGAAAATATAATTAATTTCCACCACAGGTTATATTTTCCAGTGTCTCAAATTCTCATTTACGTTTTACAGCTTGACTATAAAGCGGATCGTGCCAAAATAAAGGAAATATTCAAAATGGCAGGCAAAGTCCGAAACATTGACTTGGCTGTTGACAAGGATGGTAACAGCAGGGGATTTGCTGTTATAGAGTATGATCATCCGGTTGAAGCTGTACAGGTAAATAATATTTACCAAATATACACAAATATCAGAAAAAAGAAACGAAGGGAGAAAGTTCTCTAATACTTCAGAACCTTGATGAACAAATAATGAGTAGAAATTAAAAAAATAATAGACCAAATTCTCGTTGACATCATGTTGACACCCTAGTATGATTAGATACTTAGTACTACTTAATTCGGCCAATTGCTAGCATTCTAATAGAATAAAAAAAAAATTGTGGTCATTTTTTACAAATCAACCCAGTCTCAAGCAAAGCTTACTAACTAAGGGTACATACTCATATACTTAAATACATAGTAAACATTCAAGAATCAGGCCAAATATTTGTGTCCATCACACAAATAAATGCGCTGGCCGGGATTCGAACCCGGGCCCTCCTGCTTCATAGACAGGGTCACTAACTAGGCTATAGCGGTAGTCAAAAAGAAGAAAATCCGCCACAATTATGCGTATTCTCATAACAAAATCTTATTTCCATCCCCTTGTTATTACTAGTGGCCTAAACCCACGAAAGTTTTTTCTGTTCATTTGATATATCATGATGAATGTGTGATAATTACCAATTATTATATAGATTACATGTTTCTTCTTTTTTACAGGCAATCTCCATGTTCGACAAACAGATGCTCCACGATCGTAGAATGACCGTCCGCATGGACCGAGGTGTCTCTGACAAGTCAGAATTAAGGCTTCCAGAAGGTCTAAAAGGCATCGGCTTAGGTTTAGGTCCTAATGGAGAACCGCTGAGGGATGTAGCAAGGAATTTACCTCAGAACTCCAACGGGCCAAACTTGAGTTTGAATAATACAGCGTCAACTTTGGGTACTAGTGTATTGGGAGCGGTACCGACGGCAAGTGTGGCGCTGAATGGACTTGGAGCGGGACTGGCCGCGAATACACTTAGCACTAATACTGCGCTAGGCGGAGGACTGGGATTACAGGTACTATTAGAACTTCTATTATACGTTTTATTCGGAATTTAGAGATGTGCCGTGGTAATATTCCCGTTAGCAGTAACTGTCTGTTTCGAAATATTACCAGTAACTTTCCAATCTTACCAGTAACATTCCCAAAAGGTGGTAAGATGCGAGACTAATGAAATATAACAATTACTGGTTATTTGAGTAGTTTAATAAGGATTATGCCTAAATCGATATCATATTTGGTCTCATTCACTCAAATTTCTTATCTTACATAGGACAATGGGGACGAATAGGACTTAGTTCGTGCCTTGGCAAAACTCAGAGTGCACGTATTTGTGTTGTGTTGTTAGTGACGAATATAATGCGTCAAAAATAAACCAAGAAGTAAAGTGGATTGTCATTTGACGGCAAAAACTACTACTAATAATAAAAAGTTACACGTGTAACTTTGCAGTGTGGTGTATAACTTTAAAAATGATACCAGGATTTTGTATAACTGACTCAGTTCTGATTTTTAAATACAATTTCGTATTGTTCAACTCAACGTGTCCATTAAGGGTATATCCATACTAATATTGTAAAGGTGAAAGTGTGTCTGTTTGTCTGTCCGTTACCATTTCAAGCTTGAACCGCTGAACCGATTTAGATGAAATTTGGTATGGATATATCGAGTCCCGGGGAAGGACATAGGATACTTTTCATCCCAGAAATCATCCCTTAAGGGGGTGGAAGTTTGTATGGAAGAGCGATGACTTTAGTGAGTGCCTGATATACAAAAATAGCAACTAAAGTCTATCGCGATGGACGCGTTCTACGCAGACCAAGTCGCGACCGAAAGCTAGTATATATTTTTTTTAATTTAACTTTCCTATTTCAGGCTCTAGGTCTAACAGGTCTAGGTGCCCTTCAAAACCAGCTACTCCAACAAGGTCTAACCGCCAGTGACTTGGCTACTGTACTAACAGCCCAAGCCCAAGCACAGGCTCAGGCCCAAGTAGCCCAAGCGGCCAATGTTAGCGTGAATACCGGTTTGAATCTTGGCAATAATGACATGAGCTCCGGTATTTTGGGTAATTCTGGGATGGGAAATAATGTCATGGGAGGCAATACTTCGATGAGCAGCGGGCCACTCTCAGGTACGTTTCAGGGGTTAACATTCATTAATACTATTGAAATAAACTGCAATGGTGACACCGACATGTGACAACCTATCATTATTGTTATAACCAGTGTAAGAAATTCGTTCCAATGAAATTCCGCAACATGGCGATAGTCACCTGGTAGGGTTTAAAATAATGGTCGTATGTCAGGCCTCGTTTCAGTACTAAGATACGAGGTTTCGAAAAGTAATAACAGATTTGCTACTGAGTTTTGGTTGTCAACCGACGATATTTAGATCGAATGAACAAAAACCTAATGAGACTAACCGATTGTTGTCCATTTTACTCCACCTCAGTAGAACCGTGATTGACGACACAAATTAAAATTTTCTATTAGCTACTTTTTGTTTTAGCTTCAGGCAGGCAAATGGTAGGCGGCGTGTCTGGACCTGGACAAGGATACGGCAGAGAATCTAGCGTGGTCCAGCAGAACTCAAGAGACAAGGCGTCGGACATGGTTGTCATCACCAATGTGAGTTATCCAGACGTTCATACTTTTGTCTAGGTTAAAAGGCTACTTGTGGTTTCGAATATTTCTATAAAAAAAATATTCTGCAAGTAGGCCGCAATGGCACTTTTACAAGTCATAAAGTACTAGCGTTTCTCAAAAGACTACTGCCGAGAAGAAACGCCGAAAGAAACTACTATGAAAATCCATGTGTACGTGTGTTTCAAAACTACATCTATGGTTAATTCAAATTCAAATTGTATTTATTTAATCCACGCTCGTGAGAAAAGTACTGTAACTTAAAATTGAATTGATATAGTATAATTCTAAGTGTTCTGTACCAAAAATGGTCCAATGGAATACTTCTGGCATCATTCTGTGTCTGTCTCTATGTCACAAACAGTCTCCACTGATGACTCTGTTCTTTTTAAACATCTTAAGCTTAAGTTGAAAGACGTTAAAGTTTTCTTCAAATGGAGTGTTCTTTAAGTGTTCTCACATTAAACCAACAAGTACTTAAACCGGGTTCCTGTCACGGTTTTAGGACCAGGAGCGCTCTATTGCGGCAGAATCTCCAAACCGTACTAAAAACCAGAGTTTTTGATATATGACGTTCAGTCTTAAGCCTGTGACCAAGCCTGTGCGTGTGTGGGTGTGTGTGTGTTACACTAGTCCATCCATATGCATCCTTAATAATATTGTAAATGCGAAAGTGTGTCTGCCTGTTACCACTTCACGCTTAAATCGCTGAATCGGTTTGGATGAAATTTGGCATGGAGATGTTTGACTCCCGGGGAAGGACATAGGATACTTTTTATCCAAAGAAGTTGGTATGCAAGGAGGTAAGCGCCTGATATAAAAGAAATAGAAATTAGATTCTATCGCGACGAACTATTTCTACGCAGACGAAGTTGCGGGCAAAAGCTAGTATGAGAATAACATAAAAATGATAAATCTGTAGCTGCCACCGACGGTGACGTGGCAACTGATCCGCGAGAAGTTCAGCGAATGCGGCGACGTCAAGTTCGCGGAGATGACAGGCCCAGATACCGCCATCGTGCGCTTCCACAAGGAGTGGGATGCCGAGAGGGCTATCAGTATCCTTTACAAAACCTGAGAATAAGCTTATAAATATAGAACTCGATCAGAGTCTAGTAGGATAAAGAGCCATTAACTCGCCACTTAAGGAAATGTCATTCAGTTACTAACCACCTGATTTGTGCAGTGAAGACCGCCGGTAACAGAATACATGAAGTTAGCTCTGAACCCAGTTACTATAATTGTATTTATTTCATTGCAGAAATACCAACAATTAGTTAGCTCTGTGCATGTTTTTGCGAGGTGGCCAGTTATTGTGGGGGGTGGCAAGTTATATGCAATTTATCCCATAAGTTTTTTTCGAAACAAAACACAAATACGAACGCCTTTGCGTTTAGGCTCAAATTATAGGGCAAAAAATTGTTACCACCAAGAGGCGCTGCTCGCGTTGCCACGCTTTTCCTCAATTTCACTGATTCACCAGTGCAATCTATGAACGCCTGATCGTCGCTCACTGCTGGCGTCCAGAGCTTATTTCCAGATATTTCTTTAGTATTGACACATAGTCAAAGGGAAAGTATTCCCACTTTATAAATGTGTAAGGCGAGGTAGACCCTTAGATGTGTAAACTTTTGACTATTTTCTTTCATAGACCTAATTTTATCTTTTAAGTTCCACAAATCAACCTCTCCCTATGTAGCCTTTTTATGCTTTTAAATGCCTATTGAAGCGAAGTATCAGTTGTGATTATGACTTTTGGCTCTTAATAATTTTCTTAACAAAATCTCTCAGAAATGTTCGACAGGACCCGTATTGACGGAAGAACAATCGATGTCCGATTTTTCTGAGAAGAACTAAAAAGGTAAGAATTGTTGTAATGTCTCAACTCTACTTATGTTGCGATATCTCTTCGTCTCTAGATGATTTTTGTTTGACTTCAATCTCGTACTTCGTTCCTGGGTCATGCTTGGATATAATTACCATCTTCTTCCGGCATTGGATATTTTCGTCTGTACAAAGTGCAATGGATAAACAATTATATACATGTTCTAAAGGAAAAGTAGATAGGTGTGACTACTCGATCCATGTATATTTCTATTGCACAGACAATTTTTTCGGGATTTTAAAACGAATTATTGGGTTATTCATGCGTGAAATAACTTTGCACAAAATTATTCTTCTACCAGTTACTGCTTTTACAAAAGTCGATACTAGAGTTATATTGTATTCGATCGGAGATGGCTCGAAATACGTTTTTCTTTGATTTAGATAGTGTTACGTGGATTTCAGTTCGAAGTCAACTATCGTTCATTTTATTGAACGGTCGTGTCGCATGCCTATTTTTAAAAATGTTATCGACCCATTTAAATGCGGCTTTACTCAATCGACTCTTCCATATCATACTTCGATTGTGCTTAAAAAAATCACTGTGAAATCACAATTTTTTTTATCTGCGTCGTCAAAGTATTTGCCATCGCTCCGGCCTTCGACTTCTGATACTAACATGACTTAATTTTCATTAACCACAGAATCAGAATCAATATATTCTTATTTTGTGATTCAATCGCAATCAAATGGGTAATCCATACTAGCAACTATGTTGTTTAATTCTAAATCCTTAGATTTTGAGGTTAAATAGTGAATATGTATTTTTTTTGTGTTTTCAGGAGTGTTTCAAGTTGATCTGTTGTGGGGTTTGTATAACACTCGGCTGCCTGCGTAGAAAACTTTGCTCTTTACTTTTCAATAAATTAGTTCTCTTTGTTTTTGACGATCGAGTAATGAATGTATTTTAAGTTAGTCTAGTATAAGTTGTCATGATTGGTATTTGCATACTTTATAATCTCTAATGAATTTAAGCGATGGGTTTATTTGTTATTTTACTGGCTTATAGATTTGGCCTAGAATTGTGAAAAATTCGAGAACGTCTTAAGACGCTTTTAGGTCGATCTATGTCTTAAAATCGCGAGAGATTGATGTGATGTGATGATTAAACTGTTTCATGGTATAATTTGTTCTGTTCCTCTATATTTGGGATAGTCACACAACAAATATGTACTGATTTAGCTTGAAGAAACTGGTTTTACTCAGGAAAATAACATCAGGTGATTTGGTTCAATTGGACATTTTCGTATTGTTTCATTCACAAATCATCAATCTAATGGGTCTCCACTGGAACATTTTTCAGATTCAGGTTGAATTCAGCCGGTTTTAACTTCCCGCATTATAGGTACCGCGACGACTTTTGATAGTAGAAGCTTGTGGGACTAGATTTTTTGGAATCATTCAATTATAACTTAGGTTAGTGTGCGTAGCGTATTGTAACATTAAGTGGTGCCAGGCGGAATTGTTCTGGTCTATTAATAAATCCTTGTTCCCTTATGACTTTCATTCACGTGCAAACATAATATTGAATAAATTTTAATGTACTTGTGCACATTGCATTTTTATTTCGTCGATCATATGATCGACCATATGGTCGCATTAACTTCGATTCCCGTGATGAACGTGAAAGTTCATTGCACAAGGATGGTTTATTGACTCTGGAGCCTGAAGGGTATTAGCAGTACTGTTCAACATTTTATTACTTGTTACTGAGACCTGGATGCATCGTGGAACAATCTCGAACAGCAACATCAAGAGGTTAAAATGTCAGTCAATATGGAGGGTTGCTGAGGTGTAACCTGTGTCGAGTCAAGAATTCTTGCTGCTTCGCACTTGAAATCTCCGACGCCCATCCGACAAGACGTTTGCTTCGCCAACGGAAAATGTATATCGAGCATATAGACGAATATCGATTCCAGCGATGTCGTTGAAGCTAAAAAATAAGTGATAATCAAGGGTAAGTGACCTGCCATCGAGTTTTATCGTTTGACGGTTTTGCATGGGGATTCCATTGTTTCTTACGTCCAGGATATCTATGTTAACTACGTTGACGCTGCGTCAGTTGTTCGTATCTGCCTACCTTCTACGTTGCTTCTAAATAAATATAGCCGTCTGTCAGCATTGCAAATGTTTTGGGACAGCGCTTCGGGATTTAACCACTTGTTATCCGAAATCACTACATTGAGGACAATACGAGCTACTTTTAGTTTTGAACAAGAACTGGATGGAAGGATGGTTGTTTCTAACATCAGCATGGTGTTGAAACTTGGTAGTTTAGGAGCCTTGGTGTCGTTCGGAAATAGGTGCCACATTGGTACAGTAATACCACTATTATAAATTACATTGATCAACTTCCACTGACGTTCAGTTTATTTTCCAATCATAAAGGGATTGGTTGTTTGTATCAAGTACTTAGGTGACGGTCGCTCCTTTGAATCATTAATTACCTTCAGTTCATTAAAATTTCTTATCGTCTATGTAACTTATATTTTGTGGTTCTACTGTATCTCGATAAAATGGATTAGTGTCAAATCAGAGTACCTATTCAAAAGATGACGACGTCCTTAAATAGTGGTTTTTATACAACATAGGTGTTGCTGGATTTATATATGGGTGCTCTCAGCATGGATCGTGCGTGACTTGATTGGTCAAAAATTGTCTACACCAGTCATAAACTGCTTTTATTACACCTTTAGGATCATAGGCGCAGTCTTTACTTAATATAAAATAATGTTAGTTTCTTCTCACTGTCTAGTTTTGTGTATTTGCAGGTTGCAATGATTAAAACAGTTGGAACTGATAGTTCATGAGACCATGTCGGACCGAGGGTAGACTGCAAACAGAGGATATGACACCAAGGGTCATAAAAGTACCGTCACATTCTGCACCAAGTAACCGCTTCAATATGACGAGGTAATTATATCTTCACCATTAACTGTAAAATAGTCTAAGTATAGTGAAATTGTATTGACACCAAGCTTACGACTTCTGTAAATCGTACAAGTGTTGTTTCATGTTTTTAGATTTTATCCCTTTAACCGCCGAATGTCAAAAACCGTTACAGGCAATTTTCAACTCTGTCAATACTATCACTTTGTCGGATATATTAGAGAGATATGGCGGTTAAAGGGTACTTCTATTCAAATTTTTTTTGTACCTATAAAAAAAGATTTTCGGGTGTCCGAGACTTGGTCATATCTGTGAGGACGACGTAACTGGTCAAAAGTCTTATTTACCTAATACATGTCTATCATTTATTACAGGTAATGGCACTTAGTGGTGTTCGTGAGGAAAGCTTGATGGCTGGTGTCTAAATAAAAGAAATTGGAATCAAACGGAATACTTTATATTTCTACATCTATGTAGTCAAATGTAAAGACTGAATAAATGTGTTTTTTATCAAACTTGAAACTTCATTTTTTAAGCATTTTAGTCTTAAGAATCTTTTTCTTCAAGTCCTTAATTTTCTTGATAGTCCAATTAGTGACATTAGTGAGGGGAATCCGGAGAGCTGTTATGATCAACTCCACTAGAGATATAACAGAGCTTCCGATACAAAGGTTCATTACACCACCGGTTTTCACTGCAAAACAAGTTACGACTCGGATGAAGCCGCTTATATTCTAGGTATTCAAAGAATTACTATTGACAGTTGGTTTTTCTACGCATTGTTTTACTGCCTGTATATGCAGATGTCATATTTCTACTGCTCCTGAGGGGCTACGCCGAACTACGAAATCCGAACCCGTATCGTGCCGTCCCTTTCACTCATATAGTGTATAACACGAGAGTGAAAGGGACGGCACGATACGAAATTTGGATTTCTAACTTCGGAGTACAGGGTCAGACAAATAAAGAAGCGTTCCTTTGAATGTTAATACTAAGATCTCTCAAGCTGTATAAATATTGGAGCCGTTAAACGGTGATTGTTATCACAATACTGGGATGTCAATATTATCGCGGGTTTCATACTTGTTTCGATTGTGCGTGTTTCGATTTAGCTATAGTATACAGCAATATTCACGTGATACGTATTATGATATGAGTGTATCGCGTGATAATAATCATCGTCTAAATCCCTTCACAAATTACACGTATTTTCCTATCAATCGTGTAACGGTTTACTTACAAATTATATCATGCGTGCTGAAAATAAACTCTCTCTTCACCCTAACTTTTGGGAACCTAGAAATGTCAATCTTCAATTGGCTTATATCGGATTGCGACAAGCTACTCTCAGTGTCTATGTGGTAAACGTGCGACTCGCAGTTGCTGGGGCAGGCGCAGTCGTGAGAAGTCATGGGTAGGTCTTCGTCATCACCGAAGTTGGCAATCGTGTCGTTTGTCGGTGACAATCGTATTATTTCGTTTTTGTGCTTCATGACGCATAGGAGTTCTGTGAAATCGCATATTCTTTCGTGCTCTGCAATATCAAGTTTTACAGCTATTTAATTCAGTATTGTTTTGCATTTTATCTCATACTTTTCTTTGTCGTTAAGAGGGATAAAATCCTATCCCATCATTTGGTACCTAATCCTTGAAATACGATCTTACGGTGAATCCAACGGGATGCTATACCTAACTGAGCCAGTGATTTACTTGCCTTGCCACTGCATGTCAGGTCCCTATTCCACACACTTGACAACGATAATTCGACAAATGCAAGTGGGTAGGTAAAGGTCGAGACTTATGAACAGTCAGCATCATAAGTATGTAGCTGCCAGTGGCCAAATAGTTCGGTACACCATACAAAATACATGGTGTAGGTATACCGACGTAGGTATATGACGCTGACTGTACAGTACGATTATTTTGAGTTTGACACTAACATATGCTCTTTTTCCATTGGATAGTCTACGTTTATGCTCATTAATACAGTTGCTATTACAAAGATACGTTTTTTGGCCGCGGACTCGCTCGACCCAAACGGGCAGCGAGGGGCGCGAGAACAATGTAATCGCGCCGCTGACGTCCGACAGGCTCCTTCAAGTCTATTATACATTTTGATCGGGTCGCTCGCGCCGCCCCGCTACTCACGCCGCTTACCGCCTCTCTGCCCGTTGACGTCGAGTCCGTGGAATTAGGGCCTGGAGTGCTACCGCGAACCGCATTCGAAATTTTCCCTCTCTGTCGCACTTGCAAGTTTGCACATAAGTGAGACAGAGAAGGAAAACTTCGTTTGTGGTTCGCGGTAGCCCCTCTGGTCACATTGCCACAGCGCGGCGTCGTTAACGTGAAACGGCGCGGTGTCTTAGTACGAACGGTGTTGAACGGATTCACGGCACGGTGCCGCGTCGCTGCACGGCGTCGGCAAGCAAATGTCACAATTGTCACAAAACCCTTTTGTACCTTGTAGTTAACCCCGACATTTCAAGAGGACCGACAGGTTTTCTAAATGTGTGCTGATATTTAACCACGTGAGGCCTCGTTTAATAAAGGCACTACATTAAAAAAATGATTTTGAATTATATACAAATTTATTAAGGTTGTGCCGCCGTACCGTACCGCGAATCCGCTCCATTCCATGACTCGGCACCGTGGGTCTGCACGACGCGGCATCGTGCCGTATTACGGCGCCGCGCCGTTTCACGTTTAAGTACGACGCGGCGCCTCGGTAATGTGGCGAGGCCGTTGGACAGTGTGTAGGTACCACCACGTACCACATAAAATATCCAATAAGAGCATAATTTACCTGTAATGCATGTCGAATTGTCATTGTCAGATGACAATTTTCTCGTTCATGAAATACGGCCAATCCCTATAATAATTCAAACTCACCTAAAGTCTTGTAAAAATGCGGTACACACCCACAAAGCGTTTGAATCATCTTGATCCTGCATTCCACCATGCAATGATTGTACGAATATATTGGATACCTCTTGCTCAGCGGTTCGTGAAGGTATCTAGAATTGAGGGCATTTGCGAGGTAAGTACCTATTATTATAGATGAAGTATAAAGACGGCATGATACGGTTCCAGAGGAACATCTTGTCTAAACTATTGTTTAAACTATAGTAGCCTTTAATGACTTTATTGGTATTATCAATACTTTTGTCATAATTTGAATTCAAAACATTTTAAAACTTATAAGGCCTCTTAAGAAATATTGTTTCAAACATCACTCCAAATCGACCATTTCAAGCTAAAATCTTGTTTTTTCCGCTTAAATTCTACTACACACAATATAATAAAAAATTGGCTATGTTACTAGCTAAAACATTAATTAAATCATAGTATCCTTTAATAACTTTGTTGGTATTATCAATACTTTTGTCATAATTTGAAATAAAAGCATTTTAAAACTTATAAGGCCTCTTAAATTAGGTACCTGCATTTTCGTATACTTATGGGAACATGTTGCAATGTGTCCGATATCTTGGCAGTCCACACTCGGTAGCCGAAATAGACGTAACCATCAGTGTCGAACTTGTAAGATGGTGTGTTGCTTAGAGCGATCTCGTCGGGGCCATGGACGAATACCTACAATGGACGAAGAATGCGGTATGATAAACTATAAACGGATTCTAATGTAGAATCCGCTTACAACGACTTCGCATAATAACATTTTATATATGAATGTACTAGCTTTTTCCCGCGGCTTCGCCCGAGTGCTAAGGGTAATTTTTAACCGTCCACAAAAAAGGAGATCTTGAAAATGGATACCATTTCCATAATCGGCACCCCGAGGAACCACAAAGATGACACCCATATCGATTTATAAGAATAAAAAATGTTCGCCATCTCCATCTTTGATTTGAAAATGCATGTCATTTTCGTAATCGGCACCCCGAGGAACCTCGACGATGACACCCATACAGGGATCGGATACCGGTATTTTCTCCATAGAAAAATACCGGTATTATTACGGTCACCGGTTCATTATTTCGTTTTTAATGGGACAATCTAATAACACGGCGTTGTTACCTAAATACATGATTCAGCCCTACGTAAAGAGCAAAAAATTATACAAAATATTGGGCTATTTTAGGGTTTTTTAAAAATACCGGTATCGGTCCCTGCACCCATATCGATTTTCAAGAAAAATAAATGTCCGCCATCTTGGATATGAAAATGGATGCCATTATCGTAATCGGCACTTCGAGGAACCACAAAAAAAAACATCCAGATCGATGTTTAAGCAAAATAAATGTCCGCCTTCTTGGATTTAAAAATAGATGACATCTTCGTAATCGGTACCTATATCGATTTCTAAGAAAATAAATGTCCGCCATATTTGATTTGCAAGCATTCATTTTCGTAGGTAATCGGCACCCAGCACCCATCTTCGTACAGCAACTTGAATTGTACTTATTACGGATGCAGGAAGTTTTCCGATGACTATATACTCCTCCGGTTCCGCCGCGCCGCTCGCACTCGCCTAGGTACCGGTTGACGACGATCGAGATGGCACCAAATACAAGTTTAAAGCTCTATTAGGATAACGCAGGTCCAAAAGCAAACATAGAATATAAGGCTTCTATAATAACGTGTGGCTGTCTGAGTCTGTCTGTTACATCCGATTTGCTCCGAAACTACTGGACCGATTGAATTGCAACTTGGCACACATA
This sequence comes from Epiblema foenella, assembly GCA_963556455.1. NCBI lineage: Eukaryota > Metazoa > Arthropoda > Insecta > Lepidoptera > Tortricidae > Epiblema > Epiblema foenella. Next base: position 5,501,477 of record OY747113.1, on the reverse strand, counting down.
CTTTCAAGATTTTTTCATGTCCTCAATATTAAATTTCAAAATCGCCGCAATTTTCGTATTTAACGGTCCAAAAAAACATAAAAACGACACCCATATTGATATTTAGACATTTCAACCTCATCGCACCCCCAAACAGGGGAGATGGTATTTCACGCCCGCCACGTTGGATTTTAAAATCGTTGTTGTTTTCGCAATCAGACTTTGTTACCACATTTCCCTTTTAGAGGTTAAATTCTCAAAAAATCTGAAACCTTCGGTTCCGGTTTCGGCAAAAAAGTGTGTTTCGGTCGGACATTAAAAAATACAGACAAATTCGGTTGCGGATCTCTTCCAGAACCGCTGGTGTAATTTTTGTGGGTTACCTTGAAAAAGGAAGAACAAAAAACGGGAAATCCTATTATACCAACCTGTAGCAAAAACTAATCGACGTAGTCAAAGAAAAAACTCCATTTGGCGTAGAAAAAATATTGTACCAACACGACAACGCACCGATCCACACGGCTAAAGTTGCAATGGTAAAACTTCAAGAGTTTACGCGTCCTAATACTGCCTCAACCGCCATATACACCGGTTTGGCCCCGTGCGACTTCCATCTAATCCCAAATTTTTAAATATGGTTAAGGGGACAAAAATTTTGTACTAACACTGAAGCCATGGACGCCGTTAATGGCTATTTTGAGAGTCTCGACAGAAGTTTCTACGAAATTGGGATAATGGCTTTGTAGTAGCGTTGGGCTAATTGTATAAAATTAGGAAGAACATATGTTGAAAAAAAATCCTGTCATTTTCGGATTCTTATCAATCAGCCATCGTAGAGTCCGATCGGTAGAAAATAGAACCTCGACCGAAAATTCATCTACTCGTGCTTGGCTGGGCCTCCGTCTTTATTTTCTTACCGTAACTAAGTTCAGTGAAGTTCGGTTTTATAAAGTTCCGTTAGACCTTATGTCGGTAGGGTAAGTCATCAAAACATGTACTGAGTTACCAGAATTCCATTTGACATTCGGTCTAACAGATCTTTCTAAACTCCATCCTTAAACATATATAATTTCACACCAACCTTGTATTCGTCAGCATAATTCATTATCTGTGTAAAGAAATCTATGTCGTGCGCCGAGAGTTCAATGTTGTTTTTAACGTATGCCGTCGTCTCGTCTTTCCATTTGCTAGAAATACAATGGAATATTCGTATAACTGGAAAAGTAAAGTTTCACTGTGTACTTTACGTTGTCATATGTCTTACTGTAATGGAGTGGGGATCGGGACGGGATTTCATATATCTCATTTCATCATAACAAAAATCTCCGTGAGAAAATGGGATGGTTGTTATTTGGAAGCTTTATCTTTGCGGCATGAATAGAACGTTATTCTTTTATAATTATTGTTGAATAGCCAAAATATCATTTTCTACCGAAAGATTATAAATTAGTTGGGGCTTAGGGTGGGTGCACCAAACCTTCTGTTATTTTACAATGTTAAATCTTATTCGTATGGAAAGTTAAGTTTCGTTGGTCAGCCTGTAATCGTAAGTTGGTGCAACTGGTCCGTATATTGACGTGGCACTTGCCTATCTCGGTCATGACCGCGTGGACGTGACCGGCCAGTTGGTCTTCGTCATTACTGTGCTGATCTCGAAGGTTTCGAATCGCAAATACTCACAAAAGGTCGTGGAATACTGCGAGGTTAGAGTTGATGGCGTGTAACATGTCCATCTCGGTCTGTTTCTCAAAGGTGGAAAAGTAATCACTCACAAGGGATCATGGAACACAGCGACGTTAGAGTTGATGACATGGCACATGCCCATCTCGGTCATGACCGCGCGGACCGTGACCGGCCAGTTGCTCTTCGTCATCAGTGACTGGTTGTCGAATGTTTCGAACAGCAAGGCGGATATTCCTGCGTACTCTTCTGGGTTTATTAGCTGTAAAGAGGTTCACTTCTTACCTCCTTATTCATATAATTGTCATCTATCGTTCATCAAACATTTATAGATAAAACACGTTTTATATTATTTCACAAAACGGGGGTTAGTTTGTCTAGAAGAATATACCTTTGCTATTCCGCTAAAAGTTAAAAAAAGTTATCTTAATTTTAGCAGAGAAGCGAAGGAAAATTGTTCTTAAGACTTATCATGGCATTCCGCAAAGCAACGCTTGATTTTTTTTATTTTGTTGTCTATTAGTTAAGCCGTATGCAGGCTTAACTAATTGTCACCTTGTTATAGCTTCATGACGTCCTTGCAGTCCGCCACGGACTGTCTGGGTGAATACAGACTGACACATTGGAATGTCTAACTAGCCTAGCTAACACACGTGAATTTCTTTGTTTTTGAACCTGTGGCTTTAATAGGCCGGGCCCAATAAAGCGATAGGAATGCGCGGTTAGAGACTGCTCTGGGGAAAATCCAGGGGTAACCTCCGTCACCACGCGGTCGGTTAAGGGCCTCCACGTGCTATTCATCGATTTTTGACGAGTTTTGAGTTGATACTGTTCCGTCCAAACTATAGATATATTTATGGCACAAACTGTAATCGGTTCTTCAATCCTTTATCGATATTTGCAAGAGCTAGATTTTGGATAAACTGACTATTTATTTTTTATGATTCATACAAACATGGTCAAAAAGAGCGCTATTTTCGATACTAGTGTGTTATTTAGGCTCTTATATATATATGAAATGTACATGTAACTGTTTCTTATTGCCGTCTCTAACAAAACGAGAGATATTTTTATTTTTAACTCATTTTCACAAAAGATACGTCCCAAAAACTGTTTTTTTGGCCTCAAATTGCCAAAGTTTGATGCCATATATCTCGAAGACAGTGAGTTTTGAAGTAAATATGGTATACTATTTCGGTAAACCTCGTTGTTCTTAATACGATAAGTCATAAAAACACGAGAAAACGGAGAGTTACAGATCGAAGGTCATTGGGCGCTAGGAGCCCCTTAATATTTGTTTCAGGTTTAGCGGTAAGAGATAGGTACGTAATTGCTCTAACCTCCTGAGACCGCATACAAGAAAAATGTCAAGGGAATTTGAACCAAATAGATTTGAATTTTCATTTGCTCTAAATTAAAAACGACCGCTTTAGCCTAGTTGGTAGTGACCCTGCCTTCGAAGCTGGAGGTCCCGGGTTCGAATCCCGGTCAGGGCATGTATTTGTGTGATGAACACGAATATTTGTTCCTGAGTATTGGATGTTTTCTATGTATTTATGTATCTATTTATCTATATAAGTATGTATATCGTCACATGATACCCATAGTACAAGCTTTGCTAAGTTTGGGACTATTAGGTTGATTTGTGTAAGATTTTCCAAAAAATATTTATTATTGTTAATATTTATTAAAAAGAAATAAGAGAAATAAAACTTTTCTTCTTCTTCTAAACTTCTTTTAAAAACGACTTGGCATTCCGTTGAACCATTTTGTTCTTTCTATAGGAACCTGGGAACATTTAGTTCTTTCTATAAGCAGTATCAAGTACATACGAGTATATAATATACCTTAAAGCTCGACCAGAAATATATGACCCTTGTCAAGAGAGCGCTATTATTCTGATTTATATGGCAACAGACTAAATTGCATTTTGACGTAAATTTGACTTCAATTGCCTGTCAGCTCTGATGTCAATTTTGAAATGTTTTGTGGCGAAATAGTTACATTTCACGTGCGTTTTTTTCAGCACTTTATAAAATACATTATTAATAAGTTTCTCCCTTGACTTTTGTCAATTATCATTTGATTTTCAACACTTTACTATTAAATAAATAAAAAAATAAATAAATATTTTGGACAATCTTACACAAATTAACCTAGTCTCAAACTAAGCAAAGCTTGTACTATGGGTACCAAGTGACGATATACATACTTATATAGATAAATAGATACTTGAATACATAGAAAACATCCAAGACTCAGGAACAAATATTCGTGTTCATCACACAAATACATGCCCTGACCGGGATTCGAACCCGGGACCTCTAGCTTCCAAGGCAGGGTCATTACCAACTAGGCTAAAGCTGTTGTCAATCGCACCAAGCGGACTATTACTTAAATAAACCGCATCTGTGACAGTGACAAATCTGACAACCTATCATTATAATTGTTGCCAGTATAAGAAATTAGTTCCAATGAAATTCCTCAACATGGCGCATGGTCATATATTTCTGGTCGGGCTTTACCTACTTACCTTTATATTTCTGGTCGTGCTTACCTACTTACCTTTACATTTCTGGTCGGGCTTTACCTACTTACCTTTTCATTTCTGGTCGGGCTTTACCTACTTACCTTCACATTCTCAGAGTTCTGGATTGCAAGTTGATCGATATTGTCTAATGACGCTGTGGCGATTGACCAGAAATAAGCATGTAAGTTCTTGCCGGTTTTCAGCCTTGTTTCACTGGAACAAACGGTATTATTAGGGCAAAAATTGATCAACTGCATTCCAACTGAAGTTATATGGGAAGTGCACGCGAACAGAGCAGTTAGCGCTGCCATACAAGTTGTAGTAGGTACCAATAGAATGAAATTAATGAATTGAATTCTTCAATTTAGGTATATTACATGCAGTACCAATAAAATATAATTAATGAAATAATTTATTCATCAATTTAGATATATTACATGCACCTATGAATGGCAAAAAACAACCACCGTTTCATAAAATAAACCTCTACCGGCCATACCGGCGTCAGAAACTCGGTGAGGTGTAATCTTTCAAAACAATATACAATAAATATAAACTGCAACAATAGAAAACATTTTTTTCTTGAAAAGTATTTAGGAAAAAATATTTCTGTGTTAGATTACTTGTGTGGGACGCTATCTTTGCCAAACATCCCTATCCATGATTCAGGTCCCCCCTCCCTGCCAGCTAATCGGTGGCTACTAGGCATGTGAAAAAAATCATGGTAGTAGTATATACGATGAATTTAAAAGGAAAACTATCACAGCTAAGTAGACATTACCGTAAAGGGCAAAAATATGTATACAACACAACATCTCAAAAAAGTACATCATCAGTACTAAGATTAGTAAAAACCCTTCTACGGGTCCGTGATTCCGCATATGACCGGTGACGTGATGGACGGACAACTACGGAACCCTACACTGCGCGTGGCCCGACACGCACTTGGCCGGTTTTTTAATTATACAACGACGTTAGCAAATCTTACGGTCTGTCTGAGAGTAAGTAGACACCACAGGCCTTGGACGCATGTAACTCTAGAGAGAGAACAGTTAATTACAGCCTTCATATATCTCGATGCTACCGTGTCGGCGTAAATAGCATTCCTGGCCCAGCGACGCCCGCGTACCGCGTGCGGTATGCAACGCCGGCCGAGGTCAACTTTTGGATGGGTGACCGCTTTGAGTGGTTATTAACTGAGCGCTCTCATGCTTTGGAATTAAGTCGTTGATTCCGGCTGCTATCTATGATAGCAGTCAGGCATGTATCCAGAGGGGGGGATAGTTGGGAATTATCCCCCCCCGAAAACGTTTGTAGCCGTCTGTTTACAGTGATTACAGCGATTTTTACACAGTTCACATGGTTGTTTCAATGTTTGTCTCCCCCGAACCAAAAGTCTGGATACGTGCCTGATAGCAGTCGTTAAGCCAAGTTAGAGGCCTTCGGGCGGCTTGAGAATTTCTAAGAGTCAACTTTTCCATGCATTTGACAAATCTAATCCCAATAAGTTCTAGTTTCCTCTTGGGTTGGAAGGTCAGATGGCAGTCGCTTCCGTAAAAGATAGTGCCTATGCCAAATCTTGGGATTAGGTAGCGGGCTTCAGGCATTCTCTCCTATCCCCGTATTATGGTAGCGTGATAGCGTGATAAACGACAAGATAAAGCATCCGTCACTTTCTATCGAGTGGTATCAGAAAGCGACAGATGTCGTTTGTCACGCTATCACGCGACCATCATAGACCCTAGGGTACCACTGTACCGGGATAATGATAGGAAGATATTGATGATCGCGATTCTTTCTCTTTTCTTAGTAAGGTTGAATATTATAAAAGTTTGACTGGTAGAGAATGCCTCATGGCATTAAGACCATCTTTTTAAAGTTAAGATTTAGTTTTGTGCAATATAGATTAATAAATAAATATTTCTCTAAACATTTTATTCTCTAGGACATTGACCATTACCACGAAGATGAATTGTGTTTGGAACTCACTTAACCAGTGCACTGAAGAGCTCCTTGTCGATTTTTTCGCTAGGGCACAATGTAATGGCCGGGTAAGACACGTTCCAGTTGAAATAATCCATTTCGACGCTCATCACTACGGGTGAATTCTGAAATGAAAAATAGGAGATCAATTTGACTAGACATTTCGCATTCTAACAAGATACCAGCGCTCACTTATACCTACGCGCAACAATTAAAAAAGAGTATGTGGGTAGGTAAAAAATGTGAATGGCAAATAAATGTCTGTTTAGCCCAATGGTTGACTGGTAGAGAATGCCTATTTGTACATACTTCTTGAATTGTGCAATATAGTTTAAATAAATAAATACATAAATTTAATAATTAAAAATTTCTTCAGGATATTGAAGGTTTTTTTTCATGTAGCATTAATAAAATAGCTATCTATTTTAACCAATTGACGCGTAGTGTTGTGTGAAACTCGCAAATGTGTACATCAATATAGCAAAGCTATTTCATATTATATTTGTACCGAACAGCTTTCAGAACCTTTCGTTAATGGAATATACTCTTAAATGTCCGTAGCTCCATTCCCGTACAATAAATGGCGCCCAACATGGGGCTTGAATACATGACCTCGAGATAAAGTCTCGTGCTCTACAATGAGTGTAACAAGTCTCGAATGTAGAATTCATTTCCCGTAAATGGCGTACAACTTGAAACCGGATTTTTATTAGTATATTGATTTAAATGTGTGAGACTTTACTTTGACTAAACGTGACTTTTTCTTGTGATGTGAGAATACCCATTGGAACACGTCTAAGATGAGATACAATATAGTCGATTGTAGCGTTTAGAAAACAACTGATTATATAATATGATTCTGAACCACATTGACGCTTTTGCAATTACGTAGTTAATACTCAAAACTCCTCAATTTAAGACGTCCTACGTTACACAATGAGTCAAACAGCTGATAATTTAATTTTACATCAGTCAGTATAACAGTGGAAATACCTATTTGACGATTTTACGATCCTATAATGGAGAATCTAGGTAAGTACAGTAATTCCTAAAGATCTGCCCGTAATTTCACACAGTAAGGTAAGAAACACCCAGCTGGGGCCACCAATCACGTAATTAGCCATAAGATAATGTTTCCTTCTGCAGGTACATGATAAATAAAATAAATGAATTTTATTCTGCAAGTAAGCCGTAATTGCACTTTTATAAGTCAATAACTACTAGCGTTTCTCATGAGACCGCTGCCGAGAAGAAACGCCGAAAGAAACTCGACAGTCAGTCATTTTCTGCAAAAATATATTTATTACAATAATACTAAAGTAGTATCCTATCCATTTTAAGCTACTTAAGTAAATCTGAGTCGTAAACAACAAAAGAGAACTTAAAAAAAACGAGGGAATAAATAACAATAGGTATTTACAATGCGTAGTTCCACAAAAAAACATGTCGAAACTGCATACGTATTACATGGTATTACCAAATACATGGTACTACGATTCTGATATTTCTGATGTGAAGAATCTTGCTATACTTACACTCAGTAAATCTCTAGTCTAGTTTCATTCTTTTACTTACGGTATGACCAATGACCAGAATCAATATCCACGAGATATCGTGTTCGTTCTTGAGTAGGGTAGTAAGTCCAGTCCTTTCACAGTTTTGATGACCTACTCATATGATGTGACTATGACATATTATCTCATGCTCTCGTTTGCTTAAAACACTGAGGTCAGAATCCACGGGTTTGAGATAAAGCATCCCATATTTTAGAGCAAGTTTCAAAACTCCGTAGTTTCCTTAGTCTACCTGTGGTCTACACTAAGTGGCGTCTCTACGACTTTGTGTTTACGAGCCTTGCCTGCAAGTGACGACGTTTGGCTCAACAAGAAGTCTCACACATTTCTACTTAGTTCTTCAACAATACTTACTATGAATCTTATATATTGGGTCGCGAGCAAAATGATTGCTATAACCAAACATATTCCAAAGTTCACCATCCAGAATACCCTGTGGATTAAAAAAGGGTTGAAGTAAAATTTTGATAAATATAAAAATACTAGCTTTTGTCCGCAACTTCGTCTGCGTAGAACCGGAACTCGTTCATCGCTGTAGAATTTTATTGCTAGTTTTTGGCACTGGTCCCATCGCCGGCGAGCAGCGAGTACTCTCATAGTAATTCTACTCTTTTTCTCGCTCAAGCGAGTAGAATTATTATGAGATGACTCGCTGATCGCCGGCGGTGGGACCAGTGCCTTTATATCAGGCGCTTACCTAGTCATTCGTTCTTCCATACAAACTTCCACCCTCTTAAGAGACGATTTCCGGGATAAAAAGTATCCCATGTCCTTGCCCGGAACAAACTTAACTTTGCGGTTCAGACACACATTTGCATTTACAATATTAATAATAAATAGTATACACAGTATATTATATAACATAGTATGGATACCAGTTTATGCAAAAACCGTCCTATCAAGACGTGAAAAAAATAGGTGGTTGACATCGTTTCTATCGTTCAGGGAACTAATCGATTGAAACGTAGTAAGATTCTGAGAAAAATGTGTGACACAAACGGGTAGATACAGTACATATGTAGACAAAATTACTGCCAAAGTACTTCGTGTTGCCAATTTCGCTAACAAGCCAAAACTTTTTATTTTCGAAAAGTACTCTTACCTACTTTAATTTCCTTACGTAAACATATTGGATAAATATTTCTCGTACAGCATCTTTCCGTAATTTCTAGCCGACAGTGATGAAATACAAATATTTACCTCTCCAGCCAATGTATCTCCGTGTTTACAATGTAGGGCAACCCATGAGTTGTGCAACTTCGTAATTCACATCGTAAATAGTTGTTAACTTTTTTTCTTTTCAATTTTCTTGCGTAATTGTCGGGTTTCTTCTTAAATAAGGTTCTGGTGTTAATCATTACGGGTGTATATGTGGGATTTCAATTAAGGAGCCGTTATTAGTTACTGTGATAACTTATTGTGTCCCCTAGACGCTGGGAAATGGAATTACCGAGTTGGCCGGTGCTTCGGCGCTAATGAGTCGGTGGGAGCGAGGACTAGAGGATCCCTGGAGACGCCGCCATCACGCAATAATTATAGCTTTCATTTATAACTGGAGTTCAGCTTTTTAGTTAGGCTCTTTATGGTATGATATTAATTATATTAATTTAATGAAATGGTGTAGCGCAAACACACAGTAAATGTTGATTTTATTATATTTTAATATACAAAAATTAACATATACTGTAAATAAAAGGTAAATGATTTGACTACTTTGTTAAAGGAATGAACGACCGATTGATTGAGTGAATGTTTAGTTCAATTCATTCTCTGTTCAGATCTGTTAGTCACTCCTTCGCCTTGCCTCTCTTTGATCAAGACTTTACTCGTAGATAGACGTGTTCTAGCTTCCAAGTATAAAAATAAAATTAAAATAAATGAAATTAATTTAACCGTTATTCAGTATTTAATTGACAATAAATCCTTGTATACCCTAACCTTTTCAATAGTAAACTGGTAGGTTAGGTATGTACTTCATTGTACAACAGTTCGGGTATTACATGTAGTTTACGAGCAGATCAAGAACGTTGGATTGTGATACATCCGAAACGCCGAGATGAAAATCGTGCAAGTTCAAATCGTCTCTCATTGACTGTTGTAGTTTAATCTTTAAACTTGGTCATTAACAGATATCGTCCAAATGGACCGATTAGTTCAAATGATCCGATAGACATTTTTGACCCACACAGAAGCAGGATCGACTGACAGAAAAAACGGGGCAAGTGCGTGTCGGATTTCGCAAATTTAGGCACCAATCGCAAAATTAAGTTGGTTTTAAAAGGAAAACTACGGAAATTTCAAAGAAAAAAGATTTTAGTGTTTGTTGTATATACGTAAGAATAAACATTATATCCAAATTTCAAGTTCATAGGTCAATGGGAAGTTAAAAAAATTCTTCGGTACAAATATTGTAAAAAAATCTGACTTTGGTGGCTTCTCAATTCCTTTGTTTTCAAATAATCTTTAAAACAATAAAATATAGTATTTATCTACTAAACGAGCTCTAAAAAGCGATTCCCCACTCGATTGGGGACGTTGGGGTAGGGCAAAAATTTTTTTCGCGCCCCTCCTAGCTGTATGGGCGCCCCCTTAAAAACATTTAAAAAGATTTTTTGACAATTTGTATGGTTTTGGGTCAACAAGATGCCTATACTGTGGAAAATCGAAAACTGTAGCCCCAACTGTTTGGCTGTAAAATCTGTGTAATAGACGACGGACGGACAGACGGACGCGTGAGTGACAGCAATAGGGTTCCGTTTTGACCCTTCGGGTACGGAACCCTACAAACCATCATGCCTATTGTACTTACCTCCGTCATTTTCTAACTCCCTATACCTCCCCTCGTATAATTCAAGCCGGTTTATAATTATTGAATGTTCATCCGGGATGGTAATTAATCCAAACGTTAATTTCTTCAGAGCAAGATTTGCATAATCCCCTTGTTTAGACGAGGCACCGACTTCGTTTATCTGGATACTTATTTATACAATACAATGTGCAGGGCCGGCTAGGCAGAACAAACATTTCAAAAGTGGACTGTTTTTTGTTTGAATTGGCAGTAGGTACAGTTGATAACGTATCATTTGTGGACGCACAGACTAAGGCATGCCTGCCGCGAACCACAAACGAAGTTTTCCCTCTCTGTCTCACTTATGTGCAAACTTGCAAGTGCGACAGAGAGGGAAAACTTCGTTTGCTGTTCGCGGTAGCGCCCCTGAGGTTCTACTCCGAACTTCGAAATCCGAATTTCGTATCGTGCCGTCCCTTTTACTCATATAGTGTATAACACGAGACGGCACGATACGAAGTTCGGATATCAAAGTTAGGAGTACAGGCTCTGATCCTCTTGCCGATTCGGCTAAACTCGGCTCTGACACACGGGTCATACACGGATTTAGGTTCGCGTCTTTTCTATGGACATACCAAAAGTTAAGGGCCCAAAGCTTAATTTTGGATTGGCCAGTAATCCGCATAAACAGTGTCTCCGTTTCTATAAAACCCTGTAATAAAAACATAGCTCTGCACATAAGCCGTTAACTATTGACCACAGGAGGGACGACTTTTGTTTCTTCAACTAAGTATGACCCACACCTCCGTGGTGTACAGATATCCTATCGCGCTAGGAACGAAACAGAATGCGCTATGCGGCGAGCGAGTGCTTGCGGGATTCCATGATTTGCTGTCAAACATCGGTTTTGTTACACAGAAAAAATTCTGTATGTTAGTACTAGGTATTCATTTTTCTATGACTAACGCGACTTGGCGGGGGAATCGATATCTGGTATTTTGTTCTTTGATGCTTCCACGCTATGACCAGGACGCAGCTATGCGGTGGAATGGGATGAAAATATGTATTTCTCCCTTTAACGCATAACTGCGTCCTGTACGTTGGGCCCTCATGGGCCATGGTGCGTATCCGGCATGACATGATCTTGACATTGAGTTGACACTTGACAGGATACTGTCTATATTACATTTGCTCGGTAGTAATATCATGCGCAGAATCTGAGCAGTAGGTACTGCCTTCGTATAACTCTGCTTCCGCGCATCTCGCACTAGTCAGAGCCAGAGTCAGAGTCAGAGACTCGGAACTTCGAAATCAGAACTTCGTATCGTACCATTCGTGTCGTCCTTTTCACTCATAAAGTGTATAACACGTGTGCGAAAGGGACGGTACGATACGAAGTACAGGGCCAGAGGGGCTACTTCGAAATTCGAAATCAGAACTTCATTTAGTGCCGTCCCTTTCACTCATATAGTGAATAACACGAGACTGAAAGGGACGGCAGGATACGAAGTTCGAAGTACAGGGCCAGAGGGGCTACTACTCCGAACTTCATATCGTGTCGTCCCTTTCACTCATACAGTGAATAACACGAGAGTGAAAGGGATGGCACGATACGAAGTTCGGAGTACAAGGCCAGGCTTAGCTTTAACTTCGCACATCTTTGGTGATAAAGCAGTCTAGTAATGGAATAATTCCAGATCTAGAAAATACTCGCCTCTATGCCTCTCCAATCCAACCGCTTTCTGCTTATTGATAACGTGATTACGCCTTAAGGGTCCTGATCAGTTAAAAAACGCTCATCTGTTTAGACGATTTTCTGATTGAATGAGGGCTATCTCGTATGAATTCGCCGCTAGAGGCGCTAGTGTAGCGTGAGGTCTCCGAAATGTCAAATGTCACTCGTTGTGGTTGCGCTACGCGGGTTAATATCTAATTGGAACAATATGGTGACTATTTTGCAATACCTGAGCTTGATTATGGCAAATATGAGTTACGGGTCAATGACTGTCAGTGCTTTGAGACAGTTTTGTCTATCGGAAACTTATTTCCTCCTTGTTTACCAAACAAAACGGGACTGCCCTATAATGTGGGATGTTCGATATCTTTACGATGCGGTTTTAAGGTATTAAATATGATTTAAATGTAAACTTCGTTCTCATGCCCATAAAAACCAATAACAATTTTTGACAGCTGGACCTTACTAGACAGTGGCACCAACTGGTGAGCATAAAAACGATAGCCTTCATTGACACGTACCTTGACATTATCCCAGTGTTACTATAGAAAATGACTATTACGACCTAATGTCATAATTTTTAAATGTATTTTTTGGATTTTTCTTTAAGAAATATCGTTTCAAACATCACGCCAAATCGACCATTTTCAAGCTAAAAACTGTGTTTTTCCGCTTAAATTTTAATTCAGACAATAAAATCAAAAAATGGCCATGTTACTATCTAGAACTTTAATAAAATTATCGTATCCTTTAATGTCTTAAATCGTATTATCAATACTTTTGTAATAATTTCAAATCAAAACATTTTAAAACTTATAAGGCCTCTTAAAAGATTAATGTATATTGAATCGGCGATTGTTTAAATACAATACAACAAAGGGTTTGTTCATGAAATCAACAATAATGGTGTTTCTAAAGGGAACATTAGCGTTTGAATGAGTTTTATATTATGAACAACTGCTTTACAAATAGATGTTACGATAATTTTAGGTTGAGTTAGCTAACGAGGATTGATGACAGAATAAATTGATACCTACATAATACAGTCAGCTACATTCAACAATATTAGTTAGCTATAGACTGGAGGCTATCGTTTTTTTGCTCACCAGTTGGCGCCACTGTCGAGTAAGGTCCAGCTGTCAAAAATTGTAATTGGTTATTATGAACATGAGAACGAAGTTTACATTTAAATCATATTCAATACCTTAAAACCGTACCATAAAAATATCGAACATACCGCATTGTAGCGCGGTCCCGTTTTGTTCAGAAAAAAGGAGGAAATATGTTTCCGAGAGACAAAACTGTCTCAAAGCACTGATAGTCATTGACCCGTAACTCATATTTGCCATAATCAAACTCAGGTATTGCAAAATAGTCACCATATTGTTCCAAATAGATATGAACCCGCGTAGCGCAACCACAAAGAGTGACATTTGACGTTTCGGAGACCCCACCCTACACGCTAGTGAGGTGCTAGCCTCTAGCGGCGAATTCATACGCGATAGACCCTCATTGTGTCAAGTTAAGCATTCTACAAACCTAATAATTTGTAACTGACAACCTAGAAATGCTTCTATTAAGGTAGAAAGAGACGACAATCATTCAATTAATTCACTTTTAATGCGATTGTTTCGATAAATTGGTAGGTTTGTTGAACGCTACATTTAGAACATTATTAGTTGGTAATAAAGATCGTAGCTAGTACAATCCGTTATTTGATTTTTTTATGTCGCCATTCGAATCTTGTTATTAAAGATCAAATGTTTGTTATGATACCAACTATAATTAGAGCAACACAAAAGACAAAAACGAAAGGCAAAGTACAGCATCGCTGCCGAGCACGGAACACGCTCCATACTGATTGACAGCGAAATGTGACGTCAAAGTTCTATAGCCTCGCACTACCGTTATATGGAAAAAACTAGTACATAATCCGCCGTTTTGGTCGTGAAATATTGCGTTTATGGACATAGGCCGTACAATTTATTTTTTATTAAAACATGAGAATTCTGTATATGTCTAATTTACTATTTATGGTGATAATGTGATGGTTTTTTATTAGTATAGCTACACTATGTTATAAATTGTAACTTGTGTCAAATACCCAATTGGGGCTATCGCATATGAATTCACCGCTAGAGGCACTAGTGTAGCGTGGGGTCCCCGAAATGTCAAATGTCAGTCTTTGTGGTTGCGGTACGCGGGTTAATATCTAATTGGAAAAATATGGTGCCTGTTTTTCAATACCTGAGCTTCATTATGGCAAATATGAGTTACGGGTCAATGACTGTCAGTACTTTAAGATAGTTTTGTCTTTCGGAAACTTAATTCCTTCTTTTTTTCCGAACAAAACGGGACTGCGCTACAATGCGGGATGTTCGATGTTTTTACGGTACGGTTTTAAGGTTTTAAACATGATTTAAATGCAAACTTCGTTCTCATGCCCATAATAACCAATAATATTTTTTGTCAGCTGGACCTTACTCGACAGTGGCGTCTACTGGTGAGCACAAAAAGGATTGCCCTAATTGAGGTTAACCTACAGAGATATTGTTTTGTATCGAAATTAAGCGTAATACTTGAAGTTAATACTTTTCCTAATGTGAAGAGTATATGAAACTTGAAAACAATTGACGGTCGCAATTGTTTCAAACATACTCTCCGTCGACAATAAACACATAATTGCGCTTAATGAAAGGTCTAATGTCTCCATTTCGCGCAAGATGTTTCAACTTCAACTGACTTGACTGTTCATTTTAAGGATGTAGGTAGGTACATTACATTTAGATAGGTATTAGAACTTAATTACTGGGATTACAATAAGGCTTATAATTTATTGTGTTGGTGAACTTTCAAGAACGTTTATTGTGATGTTGATACGACGTTTGTGTTCAAAAAACTTCTGCTACCTACTTGACGTTTTGTGACGAACAAATAGTGCATTATGATAGTTTATTAGACACAGATTTTCTCCATCTTTCAAAAAACATAGCTAACAACTATCTCCGCCACCAAAACTTTCGATAAAAAATCCACACTCAAATCGGTTCCTCCGTTAGGGAGATACGATGCGACAGACAGACATACACAGATACCTACACATATTAGGCTTATAATTATTTTAAAACACACAAGTAATTTAGGTACACTCGATCGTCGCTGTCCACAAAGGCGGTTGACATCCGCTTGAATAGGCATTTGGTCAGTGTTACTGGTTTGGCCTGTGATGCCGGGTGCACACCACGACCGTACAGACGCAGGACCAGGACGCAGCTATGCGGTGGAATGAGATGAATGACCAATTGGTCAGTGTCACTGGTTTAGGCTTGTAATGTCGGACGTACACCACGACCACACAGACGCAGGGCCAGGGCCACGGTAGAATAAGCTGAAAATATGTCTTTCTCCTTTTAACGCAAAACTGCGTCCTGTGCAGTGGGTCATCATGGCCCGTGTGGTGCAGCATCAAATTGTAGCTTCGTGAAACGGAGGGCCTATAGCGAACTGAAAATGATGTATTTTCCTCTGTGTCGCTCGACTTTTTAAGTGCGATACATGGTCATACACAAATTGAATATTCACCTATACTTACTGTTTATGGTTATACTTACTGTTATCGGTTCACTCATGTTTCGATAGCAGCTAAGCACATCCAAGCTATCTCTCCATGTTAGCAGTCTGTATGTAAAGCTAATTAGCATGGCGAAAGCCCTGTAAACGCGAGTCATTCAAACAGAACACGTTAGTGATTTAGCAGGGGAGCGATCCATTCGCCGGCCAGCCCTCGAGACTCGTTGTTAACAAACACGAACTTTATCGGGTTGCTCGTGTAGTCAAGAATGCCCTAATCGACCATTTGGCAGCCTTAAGCCCCTATTTATTATCGTAACTAGCGGAGCACTATCGTTTTCGTAGCAGGCCCGAGACCGTTCTACGTTTCTTACTGCCCGTTTGTCTGTACCCTCTTAGTAATTCAACAAAACGTGCAGCGGAGATAACAACTTCGGACGCCGATGGAATGGCAAACAATCCGCTGATCTTTTACAATAGAGTCGGTGACGTTTGTTTGAGTAGGCTGTCTCATTGGGGTAGCAAGTAAATACAATAAGACTGAGGAGTAGTTTACTTCGTATAGCACTTCAGTTGGCTAGAGCGGTATTTGACTAGTGTTATAGCTTGTCACATTGAGCATATTACCACGTTTGTGAAAATTAGCGATTAATATCGATGCAATGAACTTGTGTACATAAAGCATCATATCATACCTTTGGCATGCATTATTCTGATATAGGTGACGTTCCGAATTATCTAAAAAAAATTCGAATTGCACTCTGGAAAGTTTCATTTAAACGTCAAAATCGTTTGGGCAAGCCTGGGAATAAACCGCGTTATCTATACCCGGTAGAATTGATACTTAACAAGGTAGTGGAACTGTTAACAAGTATTAATATTAATAACTATGGTAATTGACAGCTTAGATACATAATCTGAAATTATAGAAAAGTCTGTAACTTAAAAGAGAAACATAATGAAACTTACATCACTGGGCCTTAATAATCCCCAACTTGATGTCAACTTGAAGCTTTAGGAATACTATAGAACTAGATAGCAAGCAACGTAGCAGTAGACCTGTCCCTCATCACTTTGACTAAATGCGAATGACTCGCATCTTGCGCGCAGCTGTGAGATCTTATTAGGTATACCCAATTTCTAGGAACAAATGAGCACGTCCTATGCGCGAGCGAGAATTACAATTACTCTTGCAATAGAAATTATTTAAACTATAAAATAAAATATATACATATTATAATGTACCTAAGTTTCTAGAAAAACTGTCACCTCCAATCCTATTCTAATCGCGACTAGGTAATATTTCTGGACAATCTTACGCAAATCGATTATCGATATACAGCATTCGCTCCTTACTGTCAATTATTTTGTAAACGATCATCTTAGCCCTTCAGCCGACGATATAGATATATACTTATAAAGATAGATAAATATGTACTTAAGTATATAGAAAACAATCAGGAACAATTCTAGAGGCACCTGGACGCGAGAATTCGGCGGACTATTCTACAAAAATATCCACTTTGAATGTTCAACTTCTCAAGCAGTAGTTCTTTTGACTGAGGACCCTACCTATGGCATGTACTTGTACCTACGTACATTTTGTATTTATTCGGGGGCCATAGCACTAAAAGCACGCATATATTTACCCTTACTCGCATTCTAACGTCAGACCATTACTCTTTGTCGAAGTTCGGTCGTTCACCGGCCCGGCGGCTCAATCTCCGGTGGAGTTCACCTCATTCGGTTTCCAAAGCTATTTAAACTTAAATAAGAATTGTGGTGCGCTCAAGACACCAGCCACCCCGTTTGTGTTAGTGGCTATGGAGTATGGATATCTATATTATGAGGGGTCTGTCTGCGAAACATGTTGGTTTGAGATTGAAATGAAATGAAAGGAAATGAAATCATTTATTCTTCAATTTAGGCATTTTACATGCACTTATGAATGTCAAAAAACTACCAACGGTTCATAAAATAAAATTCAATTTACATTCGATTGTTTGTTTTTATTTTCGGACAGGGCGTTTTCACCTAATAGCTTATCAGTATTTGTATTTTTATGATTTTTCTTGAATCTCTTCTGAATTATTTGTAAGTACGATTGATTTTAATGTAGAAATATCCATAAGTACATTTTTAAGGTTAACTTTAACACATTCAGGACCGGTGACTCAAATCCTGTCATTATTGTATAATAGTTCGGTGCATGCATGGTGTGATTTACGGAATAAAAACTATCCTATATCCTTCCCGATTTCTCAAACTTTCTCGATCGAAATCCGTCTGATCAGCGGTTCACACGTGAATAGGAGACAAACATACAGAAAAAAATACTTTCGCAGTTATGATATTAGTATGGATATATATATTAAAATGTAAGGTAGATTTTTTCATGTTATAGGGGCAAACGAGCAGACGGATCGCCTGATGATAAGTGATTACCGCCTCCCATAGACACCTCATCAGAGGAGTCACAAGTGCGTTGCCGGCCTTTTAAAAGGGAGAACGCTCTTTTCTTGAAGGTTTGAAGGTCATATATCGGTCCGGAAATACCGCAGGCGACAGTTTATAGCAGCCATGCCGCATAGCTATAGTGTTTTACCGCAGGCCATAGCTTGGCTGCGCGAGGAAGGATTTTTTTTGAGAAAGGCACAGTTGCGGATTGCCAACCATCTAAGTAGTGAGGATGGAAATGCTGACTCGTAGAACGACGGCAGGGATTAGTACGAACAATTCCTCCGAGCCCTCTCCGTGATACAAGCTATAGAAAATGCAGAGCAAGGCTACATCTCTATGCAATGCCAGGGAGTCAAGCCGATCTGAAATACGCTGGCAGCCGAAGATTCGAGTCGTTCTCCGTTGAATGCGAGCCAGAGATCCTACTTGTGTCTTTGTAGGGTTAAAACGGGCTAAATGAAGTAGACGCCATTCTGAAACTTTTTAGAGAAGTCTCAATTTCAGACAGTTTGTTTCGGCTGTCGATGACTTTTTCTCGAGAAATATTGGCGTGGGCAGTATAGGAGACATCACCCGTGCTGTCATCTGCATACATAAGATGCCGTAGATTTGCAGCATATCATTGTATGCAGAAGGAACAGCGTGGATGATAGCACACAGCCTTGAGACCAAACCAAGGTTGGGATTTGCCACCAACAGGGATTGCATAGGATGCAATAAAAAACTCCATTCCCTGCAGCACCACGTTAGCAACAGAATCAGCAACGACGTTGGATCATCCGGCGGGAAGACAATCTGCCTCCAAGGTTAGGATGCAAAAAACGATCGCATCCCATCCCAATCTGTTGACCTATAGTGCCACATACAGTGGCTACAAGTCGCCGACGCGTCACTGTCACCTTACTCCGGATTATAGGCAATGATCCAAGGAGTTGAGTGGGATATCAACGGATACTTGGTAGCCAACAGGATCAGAAGTCAGCAAAAGATCCAATAGGGAGGGTTCCTGGCTCTCCACATCTGGGATTCGCTTGGGTGCTGTAATTATTTGGATCAGTCTCAGTGAGTCGGTAAGAGGTCGGTCGGAGGTAACCTTATATTTTGTTATCATACTACACAAACCACATTTTCCTCTGACACCGGACTCCTTTCCTGACCAGACTGCATAACATTTTTAAGAAAAAACCTACCCAGTAACAACCAGAGCATTCGGTATCATGTGTAATATACTAATTATGACTAGGTAGGTACTTGTTCTCATAGAAGTGTAATTCATATTCGAAGTCAAAGGCACTTCGTGATATTGGTTCCCCAATTACCTTCGAGCACACCTTAGCTACCATTCAAACTTACTCGCTATTCACGTATTCAGTGAAGTTAATGTCTCAGATATTCATATCAGATATACAAGAACTTGTACAAGTTCGGAGTGCCTGGTGGGCTAGCACAGCTTGCTAAGTAACATGGTCTAAGAAAACGGTCTGACAACAAGGATCGTGACACCATTGACGTCACTGTCGACGACACACTAACACTTACGTCCGCATACCATCGATAGGCTGATGCCGTAGCTCGTGTCACCCACACTACTAACCGATGTACCGAATTGCCATACCTGGCGCAGTATATTATTGTATCATGGCACGAGATACGACTTAGCATGGTACAATAATATACTGCGCCGGGTATGGCATGGTAATCCGGTGCATCGGTTAGTAGTGTGTGTGACTTACCTACGTCATTAGCTTTGCATCACCCTATCGACGGTATTGTGACGTAAGTGTGAGTGTGTTGACGACAGTGACGTATAGTCGTGTCCCGATCCAGATTGTCAGACCTTGTTTTCTTAGTACATGTCTTAAAGTTGATCCGAAGTACCGCTCTGACGCTTGACACAGTGACACGCTTGACGCATCAGATGAATGTAAATGTAACCGCACAAAATGTATGACACTAATGTCATTACATAGCGTCACGACACGTCAAGACAAATATGATCCCTTCTTTAGTGTCCCAGATCATTCCTTTTAGTAGGTATACTATTATAGTATAAATAACAACTTGTAGATAATATATATCACATAAAGTTCCAGCATTAATATATATCATCTTTGATAAACAAAAACATAACTGTTTATTTTACTCAAGAGAAAATCTGATATATGTAGTATGAGAAACGAGTAAATAAAAATGAGTCGCCGAACTTTCACACAGCAATACTTGGATAAAGCCTCACCAGAAATATATGGCCACCATTGTCAAGAGAGCGCTATTATTCTCATTTATATGGCAACAGGTCAGTAATATCACTACAGTTGGAACAATATTTTAATGTTTATTTGGGCACAAACGGTACAATATTTCTTATAGTACATATCAGTTACGATTACTATTATCATGCGATACACTCGTCTCATGATCAGTATCACAAGAATGTTGACGTATATTGCAGTATCGTGATAATATCTGAGTAAATCCGGATATTTTGAAATCCGCGATACCTAAGGGGCGTGGCATCTACAATACAATACAATAAAAATACTCTTTATTACACACCTCATAATAAAATAGCACATAAAAAACAAAAAACATAGATACAGGGAGACAGAGGCAGAACAACAGGCGGTCTTATCGCTTAAGAGCGATCTCTTCCAGACAACCTTTGTGCAGTGGAGAAATGAAATATAAAGCTGAAAAGTAGGTGGTGCATAAACTATTACAATGAGAAAAAAAAAGATATAAAAAATAAGGCTTCTATATTAGGTTCATTGGTAGAAATGTCCTCATAATGGCAAAATCATAAACCAACAAAGTTGTCACAACTTAATAGTACATATTAATACAATAATGACATTTTGACTTCTTTACCTGTCAGTTCTGATGTTAATTTTGAAATGTTTTGTAGCGAAATTGTTCCAATAGGATTTATCCAAAATTTTATTACAATATACATTATTAATAATGTTCCGCTCTTGATAATGAATCGTTTTGGGCATTCTTAGAGATATTCAACACTTAACCTAAACCACCACAGTGACACTGACAGCAGTATAATAGGATATTTTGAAATCCGCGATACCTAAGGGGCTTGCTTCAATATTAGATTAATTGGTAGAAATGTCCTCATAATGGCAGGGTCTTTACTAGGACATTATAGAAGAGTAATATTCTCATGTCCAAGGTGGTAGCTAACAAATAAATTATGTTACGACTGATCGGCTGTCAAAATTATAATCGATTTTTTATTAATCGTTTTATTGCAAAATCGAAATTGATTTAAAAATCGATTAAAAGAAAACCTGACGAGTATACATGAGCTGTGTATATATAATAGAGAATTCTTTATAATTGAATCTACATTATAATACCTGTTGATTGCTTGCGGTCTCTAAGGATGATAAAAATATAATTCTCTTTTATAGACATGGAGAGGAAAAATGTCTTTGACCCAATTTCCTACAAAAACTCGAAGGACAACAAATGACGTATAAGTACTTGTACACACGTTTTCCAAATCAATAGTAAATAAAGATCCATTATATATGTATTCTCTATCGAAAGAAATTCTATTACCTATTACATAATATTTTGTTATGCTAATTATTAATTAAATATGTTCTATTAACTGCACTAATTTTGTTCATACTTTAGGATCGCGCGTGTTGAAAGTCAGAGACACACACACACACAAGAACTGAGTTACGAAGTTGGGGCGATTATCTTTCAAGATATACTAGTATTGTTCAGAACAACAGTTATTTGTTATACAAGGGTAACAAGTTGTATTGTAACCACCAGTGTGGAATTGAAACACGTGCTAGCGAATGGATTCTAGAGTTGAACTACGGGCTAACGAATGGATTCATATGGTTGAACCACCAGTGAAGCGAGTAGTTCGAAAATACAATCCTGAGCGATTAAGGGGTTCAAAAATAGAATCCTGAGCGTAGCGAGTGTTGCAACACACGAGACGTGAATTAACTTTGGAGCCGTGTGTAAGACAAACTTTTTCACCTAATTAAGATCCTAATAATACCATAAACGTGAAAGTTTATGCGGATGTTTGGGTGTATGGACGGATGTACGTTCCACTTAATCTCCAAAATGGCTGGACGGATTTGGCTGTTTGAAATGGAGGTAGCTTATACCCTGGATTAACACATAGGCTACCTTTTATCCGCGGGTACATATGTACATGGGCGCTAACGATGGGCCTCATAAGAAAGCTCAAGGTCACCCAAAGAGCATTGGAAAGAGCTATGCTCGGGGTTTCTCTGCGTGATAGAATTAGGAATGAAGCTATCCGTAGCAGAACTGGGGTCACCGACATAGCCTTCAAAATTGCGAGACTTAAGTGGCAGTGGGCAGGGCACATTGCTCGCAGGACTGACGGTCGATGTGGCCAGAAACTGCTTGAGTGGCGTCCACGCACCGGAAGACGAGCTGTCGGTAGGCCTCCGACAAGGTGGAGTGATGACCTGGTGAAGGTCGCGGGAATCCGGTGGAAACGAACGACACAGGACCGGTCTAAATGGCGAGCCTTGGGGGAGGCCTATGTTCAGCAGTGGACGTCTTTCAGCTGAAATGATGATGATGATGATGACATATGTACATACTCCTCACATAGCATGTAATTGGCAAATCGGATACGCAATCTGAAATCACATTTTCCGTAATTACATGGAGCACTGTGTTATGTATAGATTGTCAAATCAACAAATAATATATTCAACAATCTATACATAATATAAAAATCAAAGAATTCTCGATTAGAAAACTATAAGCTAACGGCGCATACGTGCCTGAGAAGTGATTACAGAGGTGTAGTCGTCAGCGTCCATTGGCACAACGGTGTCTGCTTACTACCAGGCAGCTATATACTTGTTTGCTACTGACGTTGTATTAAATAAAACCGGCCAAGTTTAAGTCGGACTCGCGCACGAAGGGTTCCGTTCCATTATCTATATAAACGGCAAAAAGACTACGTTTGTTGTATGGGAGCCCCCTTCAATAATAATTTTGTTCTGTTTTTCAGTAGTTGTTGTCATAGCGGCAACAGAAACATATCATCTGTGAACATTTCAACTGTCTAACTATCACGGTTCATGAAATACAGCCTGGTGACAGACGGACGGACAGACAGACGGCGGAGTTTTAAGATGGTTTACACCAGACCGTTTGTAATTGTAGGCGGTGTTTGTTAAAATCTGATTGTATGGAAAGTTTGACAAGTTTTTTGGGATGACAGCTGCCGGCGCCATATTTGACGACAACCGACCCTTACTGATGATGTCCTCCCAGATGCTTCCGTCGACGGCGACATCCTGACAAATTAATTCTATGGGATGTTAGGTATTTTCTTATTGATTGCGAGCATGTGCGCGAGACTGGCTTGCAAAGCCAAACTTGGTTTTGAAACTCCGGCAACATGAGAAACAGTGGAGTGGAGTCCCGTTTGACCCTTTGGGTACGAAACCCTAAAAACGATAAGAGCCGGCCTCAACCGATCAGCACACAAAGTAGAAATAAGTCAAATAGAGTCGATTTTCAACTGGCGTTAAGAGCTCTGAAGCCGTGAAATATTCCAAGCGAGTGCTCGACTGCACATTTGCAGCGAATGTGCAATAACTGGTAGAATAAATCTGCCCGGTACTAGCAGGCGCGTGAGATTGGCATTCGCTATCCGATATCGGGCATTTTGGGCCGGTTTTGCTATGAACTATATGCGATTGCTGTTTATTATCGTTTTTTGCGGACGTTTGTGGTCGAACTGGTTAATCGTGTTGCAGAATATTAAGAAATGTCTTAGGTAAACGTCCCAGAAGTGCTTGACACCTTAGCGCCCAATAAATGATACCTATTAATCACCTCTGTCATCATGATGTAGGATGGAAAGTGCCATGCATTGGTTCAGTGTCGAGCACTAGTGCCTTTACCATGAGTTTACATGACCGTACTCGCTAGCGACTGCGTAAAAATTTGTACGGGCAAAAGTACAGCGCCTATACTATACTAAATCGTTTACGTAGTCGCTAGCGAGTACGGTCATGCAAACTCATGGTAACGGCATAGGACTTTTAATATAACTCACTACTCTATTCTCACTTGTTACTATTTTTAACTAATTGTGATTTAACTGATAGTCAAATCAGCCAATTTGTATGAAACATCACTTCAAAAACGGTCGGTTGGAAGGTTGTAGGGATATATGACTAATCACGTCACAATTTGTATGGCGCTTCCTTTTTTAGGTTCCGGTTTGGTACCCGAAGGGTCCAAACGGAATCATATTGTTGTCATCTCAAGTGTCCGTCCGTCCGTCATTTGTCACAGAGGTTTTACAGTATAAGCATTTTGTTGATTCAAAGCCATACAAATTGTCAATATTTATTTTTAATTATTTTTAAGGGTGGCTCCCACACAGCTAAAGGGGGGTGCTCTCCATTCGAGTGGGGTATTATTGTATAGAGCTCATTATGAGTAAATACTCCCATTGCCTTATAATGGTGATAATGTTTATTATTACGCATACTTTACCAATTTACTGAAATCGCGAAGACATAACAATAACTTAAAATAATATTACAACTAACTTAAATCTAAAACAGGCCCTTGGGGATCTATCTCATTAGATCCATTCAGTAGATCCACTGTGTATCTAATGAGATTTTTTTTTACCGCTAGATACATTGCAAGTCATAATGGATCTATTGGGATGTTTTCTTTCATTAGATACATTTTAGCCGGGGGCTGTGAGGAATGGATCTAGTGAGAGTTTATTTCTCATTAGATTATATAAAATAGATCAGATGTGAAATTTATTCTCTCTAGATACATTTACTGACCAAGCGTGGATCTTATGAGAATTTATTATCATTAGATCAAAGACAATGGATCTTACGAGATTTTTATTTCCAATAGATCTATTTTCCCAGATCCATTAAATATTTAGTGACAATTTTACTGCCAAATATCAGATGATATTTCGTATATAAGTTTATTTTAAAACCGAGAGGGTCATACGTAAGTTTTTTTTGGGAATAATCCCAGCCGAGGTTTGAACCCGAGGGTGTGTAAAAAACGTGGGGTATAAAAATAAATTATATTATATATATTTGCATTCAGTATAATAACACTTTATATTATTGCAAACTATTTAGTCACTTATTTTATATAATAAACATTTTGTATATGTAATTTTCAAATATATATTATAACCATAATATGGTATAATTTTCATGTAATATACAAATTATATAACATAAAAATGATCGGTTCTTAGTATACGGCTCGGTTGACACCCGTTGAATAAATAAGTTAATATTGATTAAGGAGCGTATACAGAAGTTAACATTTTTTAAGAAGCAAAAAAAGGAAAATAACTTAATAATCTGTATAGCCCTTGACTGGATTATTATTTTAGTATAAAATATCCCACAGTTATTTGAATGGTACTTTTAGTAGACATAATGTTACTTGCAGTTAAGAAAAAAATACATATCCTATTTACAATCGGTCTACTCTAATCGACTTTTATATTCAATATTTGAAATCCTTCTTACCTGATTAATTAGGTGGTCTAAATCCGGCCATTATACTAGCTAGGATTAAAAAGAAGTGTATTATTCTTTATTGTATATTATTTAAACAGAAGTAAGCAAAAGGCAAGGACATCTATTTGTGTCCGTCGCTCGGGCTCGTTTCCTTGTGAGCCGATCAAACAAATACCGAAAAAACTTATTATAATTAATTGAAATTATGAAGCATTCGACCAAATTCATATAAAGCTTGTAATTCCTATGCTGTCCCTTTGTGTTAGAGATTTTCTATAAATCTTATTATAGAATTGTAGATCTAGGATCTAGTTTCTCATTACAGGATCTAGTAAGAGTTTATTCTCACTAGATCTTTTTTGTGACATACATGATGGATCTAGTGACAGTGCTTTTCTCATTGGATCTATTGGATTACAATTTATCAGGGGTCTAGTGAGAGTTATTTCTCATTAGATCTATTATTTCTGAAGACTGTGGATCTAGTAAGCATTTATTCCCACTAGATCTATTTCCCAAGATACATTATAGATCTAGTGAGAGTTCTTTCTCATTAGATCTATTATTTTTGAAGACTGTGGATCTAGTAAGCATTTATTCCCACTAGATCTATTTCCCAAGATACATTATAGATCTAGTGAGAGTTATTTCTCATTAGATCTATTACTTCTGAAGACTGTGGATCTAGTAAGCATTTATTCCCACTATTTCCCGAGATAAATTATAGATCTAGTGACAATTTATTTCTCATTAGATCCATTCCTATTATTAATAAAGGATCTGTCAAGAAGTATTTCTCATAAGATCTATTCTACCCGATTGTTCAATTTATTCTTCCTAAATTCGAAATAAATGGAAACGCCTTAATTTCAGTACGTGAAATCTGTGATTTTATCATTTTCTCGATCGAGTACCTACGGGAGGTCCTTTTTTTACAGTGTACATTTATACTGTAGGTAAGAATCATAAATGAAAAAGCAAAATAGAGAGTACGAAGTGATCAAACTTCATTACATTTATCTTTTATGCAATATAAAATTGAGTTTAAATAATTTTAGAGAAAAAATATTAATAAAAAAAGTGTAGGTATTTTTGTAGGTTTGCATATATTTTAATCTAAACTGTAGGTACATCGACTGTTTAGTGTGATTGAGGAATTAATGTCTACACATACAATCTTTCTCATTAATTTATTATTTTATTTATTAATTTAGTAGAATTAAATTAGGAATTATAATAAAAAATAAAGACAAAAAAAATATTAATGCAATGATAAATAATAACAATTTTTTGTTAACTTCTCACTAGATCCATTCTAGATTTCAATCTAATGAGAAATAAACTCTCACTAGATCCATTCCTCACAGACCCCGGCTAAAATGTATCTAATGAAAGAAAACATCCCAATAGATCCATTATGAATTGCAATGTATCTAGCGGTAAAAAAAAATCTCATTAGATACACAGTGGATCTAATGAGATAGATTCGCCCTTGGGGCATTGTGCCGAGGATGCTGGCGGAATGTCCTCGCTGTATCGCAATGCTGATACGTTGTGCTAGGAAGTCGCCAGCTAGTCGGTCACCAGTGCCTTTACCATGAGTTTACAGGACCGTACTCGCTAGCGACTGCGTAAAATTTTTTATGGGCAAAAGTACAGCGCTTCTGGCGCTTACGCAATAGAACTAAGAATCGGCATACTAAATTGTTTACGCAGTCGATAGCGAATGCGACAACTAGTAAATGCCGCCAGCGTCCTCGGTACAATGCCCCAAGGGCCTGTTTTAGATTTAAGTTAGTTGTAATAGTATTTGAGTTATTGTGATTTAACTATTACCACCGACTGTAAATTAGTTACTAAAATTATAACACATTAATAAAACTTTAACAAAAAATCTAATATAATATGATCACTCAGATTTTTTTATTGAAATAATTTTTCCTATTAAAACCAATTTTATTTTACGGTTGGTTCGGAATTCTAAATGTGCGGAGTTCGATACGTACCTACTTGGCCGGGTTTTTTAAATCTTTATATGGACATTTCAAAATCTTTCAAATAGCATAAATAGTTTGATGTTTTTCGAGTATTTTCTTATGTTTTGTCTATTGGTAACGTAAAAAACAATATTTTTTTACTATTGTTCAATAATGCAACCTATACGCCTCTGACTGATGTTGTAAGCGACAAAATAAATCGCTTTTACTAACTTTTAGAAAAATTAAAAAGGCTGTTTCCAATATTTATCAAACATAGAATATTGAAAACGCTATCATATCATATTCATAATTGAATTCGGAAACTCATCGTGTGTGCCCCAAAATAAATATTTGAGATATTTTTGTGCACACGCCACTTATAATAGCTGTTTTTATGTATTAGATTTTGCAGTGGATTATAGCAATTGTGCCTAACTTCCGGAAAAGTAATCATTCTCCTAGCTTTTTCCGGTTATGACCTAGAGGAATCCGGGGGCACTTTAGTATCTAATCCCGAATTTTGAAAACCATCTGATTTTTCAACCCAGAGGGAAAATTAGACCTTGTTGGGATAATTGGGATAAAGCTATAGTTACAAATGCTGATTACTGGCAAGAAAGCATGCTACTATGGAGCAATTGCTACTTAGTAGTATGTGTGTCGAAATATTGCTAATAATGAGAATGCTCACTTCGAGTTTGCTCAAAAATCGACGCTCGTGCGAATTTTCGGCATGCGATGTGCAGAGCGGGTGCAAGGGGGCGTGGTGTTAGCAAGTGTGCACGTAATTACATACTAATAAGCTAAAACCCCACAGGCATTACTAGAATCGTTTTCATACAAACAGAACCAGTCACATGCCTGTTGTGCCGCTCCGTCATTGAGAAGACCGCGTTTGAAGCATCAAGTATGGGCTGGTCGCCCAGCATCACAGGACTGTATCTCCAATAGTTTTCTTAGTGTGTGTGTATGTATATAAATATATGTGTAAAGTGTATATGCCTACACAGACGCATGTGTTAGTTGTAAGACTGGCTGGACCGGGTGCCGGCAGCGGCCTTATCGCACGACCGGGCAGGTACCTGCTTATCACAAGTGACTATAAGTATGAACACCAGTTTTTTCTTACCGGCTCGGTCGTGCGGTAGCAGCCGGCTGTCGGTCCCGGTCGAGTAAGCAAGCTATTATTAGTTAAGTTTTAGTGTTCTTAAAAACAATTGTTTTCAAACAAGTACATAAATATTAGCTAGATACCATAGTATTGTAATTGAGGGTATATACATGTTTTCTGCCAACAAACTGTAATACAGTTTGGCAGATGAGAAAAAATATATATATGTTAACCTCACGTGTAATAAATAAATTAAAAAAAAAAAAGTAACTACGTATCACAGTTGTCTTTAGTTATACACCAATACAGTTTAATCCACAATTACATCATGATTTAACAATATTTTCGACCGTAAAAAGAAGCGTGGCAATCCACTTTACTCCATATTTGATAAACTAATAGTTTTCACCTTTTGACACCATCGCTAGGAGCGCTACTGCTACACCATCGCTAGGACCATAAGACCGGTGTCCTTTACCGATAATCCACTGTTAAATATCAAATGATTACGTATTCGTACTTAAGTTTTTTTAAATAAAACCCCGTGGTATGTACGAGCCTTGTCATACATACACGAGCCGGGTTCGAAGTACTTCGAACTCACGACCAGATTGATAGCAGCAGTACATTACTGCTTTCAATCCAGTTCAATACTTGTCTGGCAATCCAGACAAGTATCTACACAAAAAGTGCCTACAATTGAAATGTAATTAAAATTACAGCAACACAAAATATGGAAACATCTATTTTAGGCACACTCTTGATTAAACATTCAAATCGTTCAATAGAAACAAAACGACGGCCCGAAAACGTCGAACCTAAATTATTAAATTGCTACGAGCTCATATTCCGAAAGGTTCGACCCTCGCCTACGCTTTGTATTTGACCATTTCCAACCTGGTCTTTCAATTAACACGTCAGGATACACCTTTACTAGATATCCATATATAAATGGCCGTCCCTACAGGGAAAAACACTTAGTATTTGGCCACTATATCTGGGTACCTGATCACGTAGTCGGAAATCTGCCTGGCAAATAATACCTTTACCCTTTACCGTCCTTTACCCAATTTGTATTCAGAGGAGATGGGAGCCCGGCGTGGATTACAAAACTCTGTTTGGGAAGTGGCTGCGAACAGCTTTGGCGCCTTAACATGGATTAGACAGACCTTGCGGCTATATTATTCCTCCAAATTTATTGGAAAACTTTTTAAAATGGTAAACGTAGAAACTAGGTAGCCTGACAACTCGGCGTAATGCCGAGCCAGTGTCCGTTTCACTGCTGGGACACATTATGTTATCTTAAATGTATATTTTCTATCTGTTGTCATTTTTGTCTATCTATATACATATATATTACGCGAGGCCGATTTTTGTACACCCCACCAGTTATGGTCCGATTATGATAAATGATATATTATGTCATAAGATTCGTCTCATGCTGGAGAGTTGCATAAATTTCTTATTTTTTCATATTTTTTAAGAAAAAGGACTAAAAAATTGATTTAAAAAAACTACTGTGCGATGACCACGTCAGTTTGGCCGCGTGACGTCACGCGACATGGCTCCTGTTTTGAATTGACATAACACAATAAAATAATAAACAATAACTGAACTCAAACCTGCAAGTAGTAAGTTCTTCAGTATGAGAAAATATACGGTTTGAGTCGGCGACATATATCCACAACCCCAAGAAAATTAACAAAATACAAAATAAACGATCTATTTACAATGTTTACATGAATGATAGACGTATTATATCGTCATTTAACTCAACGTCAACATTTAGTTTTTTTTCTTCTATGCCAGTATTAAATTGTCATGACCTTTTTACTTCAATAAAAATTATAATTATACAAACTTTTCGCATATTCAAAATTTTGAGAGAAAACTTCTTTAAGATAAAGCCATTCATTGTCGTGGACGTCCATCTCTGTTATAGCCTGTTGGCATCTTTGTTGACCTTAACAGTGCCTTCGCGCCGATAGGAGTACAATTCCTATTGGCGATTTAGCCTTTAGAAGACTTTTCTATCCTCGGGATGGCAAATCGCCCAGCGGACTCCCATTCCGGGTGGAGGCCCATTGTATTGCTGGATGAGACCAGGAATATATTGGAAAGAATCCTCGCTTCCCGGATCAGGAAGAACTAGAAAATGCGGGCCCCAATGTCACTCCAATATCATGGAGTCCCTCCTTACCTGAGGTGCATCGTGGAGTGGGTACTATATATAAGAAAGGGGGTGCTCACGATATTCTTGGGATAGCCAGTAGAAAAGTATTATGACGGGAAAAGTTGAGGGCCACAGGTCCCGGGGCAGACTACCCGCTAGATAGAGCACCCAAATCACAGGCGCCCTGCAACTATATCTGCACGAGGCCATCCATAAGGTGATAGGTGATTGGTGATAGGAGTCTATGGAGGAGTCTGGTCAGTAATAATTGGACATTATGTCCTCAGCGTCGAGGGAACGACTGATGATGATGAAGGGCCGCGTCCGCGCTGTCCGGATAACTTAGCTAGCGGTCTACTTTAGGCTTGGCTTTGATCCGGCATAATGTGACACTGAAAAGGAACTGTCGATTTTTAAGACCCCTTTTTCAAATATTTTTGGTGTTCCTAAAAAGAGGCACAAATTACAGAAATCTATCTATACCAATACTTACTTCTTCCTTTTCTGAATAACTATCGGAATTTCTGTATTTTAGCGGCGTCGGGACACCGCCATGGGACTCTCGTTTTATATAAGAGCGAATAATTAAGAATAGGCATGGTAGCGTCATTGTTAATTAAGTAGAGTTTTAACGATAACACCTAATTAGGGGGCCGTAATTAATTTTTGAAATATTACCAAGCAGCAATGTAAAGCAAACATGCATTCCGAGTAGCTGTCCAAAAAGGATCCCTGGTTAATTATGTGTTTACCAACTACGCCGGTTCTTCTCGAGGCAGAGGTTTATTTTATGAACCGGTGGTAGTTTTTTGACATTCATAAATGCATGTAACATGCCTAAATTGAAGAATAAATGATTTCATTTCATTTCATTTCAACTATAAAGTATGATTTTCACAAAGATATCACACACACACAATGTTTCAGTTTTATTGCAGTGAACTAGAAATTTGTCAATTTCTGAATGTTATTTTCGAAAATCGAAATCAAAATCAAAATCACTTTACAAACCTTTGGCAGATAAAAGGTGAGAATGAGAAATCGCGGCAAATTCAAAAATTCAGAGTATCCCTGACGTGTAATGACGCGAAAAGCAGTCTTGACACTTGTCATATATTTAAAAACCAATAATACAGGCTGTAACAAAACTAGTGAGGATCCGTTTAAGGGCATATTCGTAGTGTTCTGATTAGGAAAAGTAGAAGATATTTTTTTGACGCAATAAATATTTGGCCTTTGTATGAACAGTTGACTGACATGGACCATCTGCCCCAAAGAAAAAAAAAATTGGTTCAAAAAAAATTTCTTCAACTTTTTCCTAATTAGAACACGATACCGAATATACCCTAAATGGATCCTCACTAGTTTTGTTACAGCCTGTATAAACTACCTATCTGTGTTATGTCAACTTGACCGATTCATGGGTTAAAAAGTACCCTAAATGGATCCGGGTTATAATCGATCTCCATATAAAATTTCATGCCAAATAAAAATATTTAGTTATCCTGACATAAGTCCGCACGTAATTTTAATATACTGGTATAGATAATGAGTAGCGACGAATAAAATGTAAGTATAAAAAAAAACCGGTCAAGTCAAAACAGACAGACAGACAGACAAAGTGGAACCATAAGGGTTCCTTTTTTACGGAGCCCTAAAAAGACATCAACAAAACGCCTCTACAAAGATAACTTTACAAAATACTTATACTCTTTTTTATACAAACGCCTTAAGGGAGGCGTACTGGCCGCGAGTGCCGGGAGGTCGCAGGTTCGAATCCTGCTCGGTGCTTAAATTTTTAAATTTTTCCTTCATTCTAAATTTAAAATACTTATATTTACACAGCTTAAGTTGTAGTATCCATACTATCCTCCTCGGTATTCCGAATATCTCTAAAAAAAGGAGTTGCTTTTTCAATTGTAAGATATTTAACGCGCCCACACGTCCCAATGGATGCCTATTGATTGTACCCGATAAATCACCGGTACACTCGAGGAAACAAGTCCAATTTATTTCACCGGATACAGTTTCAATGCATAAATAAATCCCAGTCCTGACACTTCACAATCTAACTTAAATAGATTCAATTATTACGAAATAGTAGAGTGTAGAAAGCGCAACGAGTGTACGTTTGCCTTGTCCAAGTAGTCACACCGAGGTCTATGACGGTCACGTCATCGACGACGAAAGTGACAGATGCTTATCTTGTCGTTTGTCGTCGATAAAGGTGACCATAATACTGGGGCAGATCATACGGCCGTACGGTGCCCGGGCGAAACATGCTAAATACAGCACACAGTACAATAGAATCACTATCACTACATAGTATAAAACAAAGTCGCTTTCTCTGTCCCTATATCCCTATATCCCTATGTATGCTTAAACATTTAAAACTACGCAACGGATTTTGATGCGGTTTTTTTTAATAGATAGAGTGATTGAAGAGGAAGGTTTATTAAATAGCGCACCCTTGCGAAGCCGGGGCGGGTCGCTAGTACATAATAAATACAAGTAGAGGCTAACAATGTTGTCCACGTATATTTACTCACGCTGTGTTCAATATTTATAAAATCACCATGCTGCTGTTATTTAATTTACATTTACAATATAAATTAAATACCCGAGTTGATCCCTAAAACTTATAAGCTAAAATAATTAAACCATTTCACATGTGCCAACCTGGTTTAACTATTTTAATTATACCCCGTGGCGTATTGTTAAACCTCCAGCTGAACATAAACCTACTATTTGGTGGCACGTTTCATCAACCTCCCTATATTTCAATTAACTCAAACAATGGACACTGATTTACTATATATGAAAAACAAAATCCTCACTATTTATTTGCGCCACTTGACACCGATACCTCGAGGGAGATGGAAACATTAAAATCCTTAAATATATTTTATCTTTCTTCAGTACCTATTTAATTGGAAATATGTTTACTGAAGCTATATTTTATACGTAATCTAAACGTTTACAGATAGTTATAACCAGTGTCAGTGAGATTCGACAATTTACTAAATCGATTGTTGAACCTACGAGAAAAGAAAGCTCCCCTTTATTTCTAAATAGTACCTGAACCTGATAAAAAGAATTTATAGGTAAAAATACTTAAATATTAACATATTGCTGTACGTAAAAGGTGGGTAAAACAGTGGTAAAAACTATTTTTTCGTACAAATGGTGAGACATCCAAGGACCACTGAGTTACTTGATTTATGGATATTAGCTGTGGTTCGTTAATTACTGAAACTATCGGAAATGATACTGCAATTAAACCTCTTTCTAAATACGGTTCTGGCCTCGAATGTACTAATACAAAAATATGAAGTGAAAGTGTCTGAAAATTATGTACATGAAAAAGTAGAATGGCCCAGGTACTAGTGTGTATTTTAACCGACGACGCAAATGAGGGGTTTTTAGCATGATACAATAAGTATGCCCGTGTGATGCCTTTCTTCCCGTGGCTGTCGTAAGAGTATGAGTATGGGAACCGGGTTGTAATGTATTGTGGGCGATGGGCTAGCAACCTATCACTGCAATATAATATTTTCTCCACCTTTAAACCTAAATGTGGCACTGGAATTATATTTCATGTGCTCTGCCTACCCCCTTTGGGAATACAGGCGTGAACAATAAGTATTCAGTTATTCAGTGGCGGATTTACACATTTGCCGCCTTTAGGCTATCCAAATATTGCCATTTCTACTGCTCTCTACATTTCTATATCCCTACTTTATATTAACCATTGAAAAAAGTGTGCGGATAAGCCGATTTGAGTCACGTTATTATGTCCACTTCATTTCACCTAAGTGTCTACATGGATTGATCGATCCATATGAGGTTTTTGTAGACATACTTAGTGTGTGTTTGTTAGTGAGTGCCACATCATAGTCAAAAGCAATAAAAACTAGTATGTTACACATTTTTTAGTCGACGTATAAGATGAAATAGAATTTTTCGCCTCTCTAATGAGCCCCCGTGAACCACTTCAACACGTTTGCCTAGGAAACTGTACAAACAGCCTAATGAGCGGTAATTCTCACCGTTGAGAAGATTTACACACTCCACAAGGAGAGGTTAGGTGGGACCCTGAGATCCAACCCCGATACTACAATATATCAATGGAAGGCTCCCAAAGGATAAAGTGTGTGGATCACGTTTTCAGAGTGTTTTTCGACGGACCCTACATTATCTGCCGTTGAGGGAAAAACTTCTAACATCTGATCCCGTGTCGGGATTATTTTAACAAATACGCTTGGTTTTGCAGGAAAATGCTTACGTTTATACGACCATGTTAACACTATTTTAAATATATCTACAGAAAAAAAACCCTGGTAGTTCTAGATTACTGAACTTAGTGGTAATATTTAGTAATTAAATTAAAATAGAAGGCATAAATTATTTTATGAATATTAGAAATAGTCATGTATATAATTTATGCCTTAGGAGCTCATCTACTATTTATAACCATGCTTATTAATGGGTAATTTTAATGAGTTTCAATAGCGGAAACTGAAATCAATATCAGTTCGAGACACACGAGTACTTTGTGAGAAAGGGAATTCGGGATCTGAATTTGTAAAAGGATATCTAGTTTCGAACTAACATGGATTACTAACACGACCCACACTGAGAACACTCTATAGAAACGAATACTTGAATAGATACTGGCAACTGTAATCATTAGAGCTTCGTTGAAGCAGATGACGATGGAATTTATTTGGATTTATGATTTCCTGCGATGTGTTTGCCATACGGCTGCACTCAG
Organism: Epiblema foenella; assembly: GCA_963556455.1. Classification (NCBI taxonomy): domain Eukaryota; kingdom Metazoa; phylum Arthropoda; class Insecta; order Lepidoptera; family Tortricidae; genus Epiblema; species Epiblema foenella. Next base: position 5,465,588 of record OY747113.1, on the reverse strand, counting down.
CTGAATGTGATTAAACGAGGATGCTTGAAACTGTGTGAGTTCATGACTTAATTTATATTGTTACAACATTATTGTTGTCGAGTATCACATTATTTGCATATTGTATTTTGTATTCTGATTTAAGTTATTTAAAAAATAACCGTTTAAAAAATATAGTAGTCGTCATCTCCCGGTGAAGTATATCTCCGGGCACATAACAAAAGAATGCTATTGTGTATATTTTTCGCCGAGAAGACGGGATAACCCGTAGTGATTTTATAGGAAACATCCTCACTCCTATATATAGGTACGTTATATACGTTTTAGTTATAACCAAAACGTTTTCGAAACCTTGATAAATAAAATTGAACTTTATGCTATAAGTCACAAGACTGAAACAAGCCCGGAAGGGATTCCTTTTACTTCTCCCACACATAAAATATACATAAATATAAACGTAAATATAGATATAGTTATTATCTGTACATTCAAAGGGACACATTAAGACAAAATATGGCTCTTTCGGCCTCTCGTTTTCCACCACAGTTGGATCTCTACTTACTTATCTATATAGTTCAGTTCAGTTTGTTTATTGATAAAAACTAATTTACAAGTCACAGGTACTTTAACTATAGGTATACATGTTGATTCTAAAATTAAGGCACTCAAATTGACTTAGGTAATTCTGCAAAAACTAATGCACACTGTAGCAAGCAAGATTTACAAGATGGGGTTTGAAATACGTAATATACCAGCTATAACTACAACTATGCGTGCTTCCTTATTGAAAAGTTTTAGTACACTGTGTAAGTTTGTCTATCTCATTCTCCCACTCTACACTCAATCCCTCAAAGGTTAGCTGGAAGAGATCCATCATAGGGATAAGTTCGCCTTTGTACTCTAATTTTATGTGACATGTATATTGTTTTAACCTGTTATTGTGTACAATAAAGTGCTTACATACATACATACAGTTATAACTAGTAGTTATTCCATTTCAAGAAAATCTTCATGTTTAAAGTTATTAATAAAAACCGAATGTAAGTGCTTTTCAAAGGAAATTTAAATGTTAAATGCAGTTACATTTGCTCCGTAGTTTCTGGGAGGAAAAGACGGTTGCAACTGTTGGAGGAAAGTTTTTAAAATTCTCATAAACCAGCATTTCTCTGTCAACAGACTTTCAGTAAAGTTGTGAAAAGGTCATTTTAAAGTTAAATTAGCAGGAAACTTTCCTACTCAAATACCCTCTGATAAGGTCGATACTTCTGAGACTGGGATTGGTATTACTTTTAGAGTTTCGTATGTACCTCAAGAAAAAAGCAGCAGGCTAATCACGTAACCTTATGTACTAACGGTAGATAGATTTTACTGTCAATTTTGAAGTATGAATGTATGAGCAGCAGGGTAATCACGTAACTTTTGTACTACCGTTAGGTAGATTTTAATGTCAGATTTTAATTGTCATCTCATACATTTATACTTCAAAATTGACAGTAAAATCTATCTACCGTTAGTACATAAAGTTACGTGATTCGCCTGCTGACAATTAAAATTTGACATTAAAATCTATCTAACGGTAGTACAAAAGTTACGTGATTACCCCGCAGGAACTATAGTCGGTATAACTTCCCTGTCCGTCTGTCAGTCAATATGATTTTGAGGCTAACAAATTAAAATACTCGAGTAACACTAGTATTCTTAATCCTAATAATATTATAAACGTGAAAGTTTGTGCGGATGGATATACGTTCCGCTTAATCTCAAAAACTACTGAACGGATTTCTATGAAACTTTCCCGTATTGTAGCTTAGACATCAGAATAGGACATAGGCTACCTTTTATCTGCGGGTAACACCGCAGGGCGCTGCTAGTATTAAATTAAACGTCAGTCAGATGTCCCTTGGACACGTGATAAAAAATTAAAACGTTTATTAGTAATACTAGTTTATATAAATTAAGTATACCTATGAGCCCCTTAATTTGGATTTCGTGGCTTTGATCTTTAAGCCCAAAATTAAAATCTAATAGTAAACATTGGTAAAGGCGCTTAAGGTAACTCATCAAATACATCCCCACGGACGAATTAATCAATAATTCATAGGTGAATGTAGGTATTATTGGCACATTTATTACATACATTCACATATGAATGTCAATAAATCACCACCGGTTTGAAAAACCCCTGCCACGAGAAGAACCGGCGTGGAAAACTCGGCGAGGTATCAATTTTTCAAAACAATACAATACAATATTACAGTACTACGAAATTACAATGGTACAGTAGAAAAATTACTTTTGCGTTAGATTACCCTCGCAGGAAGCTGTTACTAGGGTCATTGTGAGATTAAGGTTCGCGTCCTTTCGGTGGACATATCAAAAATTAAGGGTTACAATGTTAAAGAATCGATATCTGCGAGTTGTAATTTTATGGAAATAAAATACAGATTTGACATGTTGACTCGTTTGCTGTATTCAGAAGAATGAATTTATAGAAAAACAAATTATTGTCATTATAAATATCATAGACAACTATCAATTTTAAGGTTGCTGCCATAGAGATCGCAACAACAAAGCTTAATTTTGGCTTGGTCTAGTAACCCGCATAAACAGTGTCTCCGTTGCTATAAATCCATGTTCTAAAAACATAGCTTACATACACAGAAACCGTTAACTATTGACCACCGAATGGACGATTTTTGTTTTTGCAACTGACAATGACCCACCAAACATCCCTATAACAAACATACCCCATCCATGATGTAATCTCGATAACAAACATACGCCATCCATGATGTAATCATTTACCTTCTAATAATAAGTAACTATTTATCCGTGTACGTCTTTGCTTCAGTTGAACTAAAACTTTACTAAAACCTTACGTGATGACTTTGCAGATTCAAGCATCTAAGGTGGTTGTTGACCCTAATGGTCACAGCATTAGTGGGGAGGGTGATGCACTCTTAAGAGCTCTCCAGACAAGGCAGGGGCCGTAAGGGTCTCATAGTACGGGGGTTTTAGTTCGGGGCATGCGACAATACAAAATTATGCAAGAGAACGACCGGCAAACGTTATTGTGGAATATATCATGTATTATACAGAGCGGCCCATGGCTATGCCACATGGAGGGAAAGTACCTTAAACATTGTAGATGGAGCATTTTACTGAATGAAGACATTATTCGAATTTAAAAAACATTGTAAATTGCATTCACAGATATTTAAATATTTTTATGGTTGAACCTGGAATCGAACCTGTTACACGTGATAAATTGATTAATTTTGTATTAAAAATGTTAAAATTCATGGTTTCCTTTTATTTCTGATACTATGTTATTTAGCAAAAAATAATCCATATGATGAAGCCTTTCGATTGGTATGATAAAGCTACAGGGTAATTATTTTTCTTGTGTAACGGGTTCAATTCCCGGTTCACGGTTTAATTATTATTTCATCATCATCATTCATCATCATTTCAGCCGAAAGACGTCCACTGCTGAACATAGGCCTCCGCCAAGGGCATGTTTTTTATTTTTTCCCTTGGGGGGGATTTGCCATAGTCGCCACGCTTGGCAAGCGGGTTGGCGACCGCAGTTTGATGCTGGTAATGATCGAAGGATGCTGCTGCCCACCCTCCGATTTTCCCTTATTCGCCTCCTACGAAACCCACGGGAAGAGATGGGGTGGCGCAATTCTTACCCGGCAACCACACGGGAATTATTATTTAAATGTCTATAAATGCAGTTTAAATTGTTTTTAAAATTTAAATAATGTCTTCTTTCAGTAAAATGTTCCATCTACAATATTCAAGGTACTTTCCCTCCATGTGGCATAGCCGTGGGACACCCTGTATATATGCGTCAGTGCCTTTTTAAACAATATAAAGCCCGACCAGAAATATGTGACCATTAGCCATGTTGCAGAATATTAATGGAACTAATTTCTTACATTGGAAATAATTTTAATCATAGGTTGTCAGTGTCACTGTGGTGGTTTAGGTTATGTGTTGAGTAATAAATGATAAACACCAAAAAAGACCCAAAACGATTCATTTTGAAGAGCGGAACATTATTAACAAGTTATATAATAAAATTCTGAACAAAAAAACGGCCGGGAAAAAGAACAATTTCGATATAAAACATTTCAATATTAACATCAGAACTGACAGGTAAACAACTCAAAATGTCATTATTTCGACTATACTGTCATTACTGACCTGTTGCCATATAAATAAGAATAATAGCACCCTCTTGACAATGGTCATATATTTTTGGTCAGGCTTTAACCAAAATCCAAATCATGCAATAGTACATTACTGCAGAGGCCGCGAAATAGGGGATTGCCCTGACAATCCCTGTTCGCGCCGAGCCTTGTATAAGTAGTTTCTCAAAAAATGCAATGTTTGAAAATTATAAGAAAACTCAAAATCAAATTCTAAGGATGGAGTAATAAAAATACTTGTTGTAGGAGCCGGCGGCCGGCGTCGTCTTTTGTTTCCGGGGCCCGGCGGCGGGCCCGCGGCCCGGCGCGTCACGGAAACGAAAGGCGATTACTTTTCCAGCCTAGGCTGGCAATGTATGAAACTCCATTATGGGCCACTCGATGCGCCGCACCCGAATCATGATACTTCGCTGCCTGTTATAACGGACATAACGGCAATATTTCATTGCATGTTTGAAAAATAGTTATTTGTTACAAGGGTGCGTATTTTAACCTCGAGTGTGGAATTAAAGCACTCTATGGACTCTAGGGTTAAACTACGAGATAAATCAAAAAATCAAAATCAAAACATTTATTCTCCAAATAGGCCTCAAGGGCCTTTTACAAGTCAAAATCTATCTAGGTATATCAATCAAATAAAAAAAAAAACAATTATCAAAGTATCATTAATTAAATGTAGTGTTACATGTCAAAAATAAGAAGACTAAGAAACTAATAACAATCGAGATTTGATAGATAATGGATTCTCTGGTCAAACCAAAATAAAATCCTGAGCGAAGCGAGTGGTTCAAAAATAGAATCCTGAGCGTAGCGAGTGTTGCAACACACGAGACGTAAAATAACTTTGCACCCGTGTGTTACACAAATCTTTTCACCTGAGTAAAGCGAGGAATACTAAAGAAGAAGCCACTGATTAAGGGCCGCACAGTCCGGCGTCCTAGGTACACACTCACGGCCCCGGAAGACGTGATCACAACGTCCATCGAAAGATGGAACGCTGCGCTTACGGCGTCCAATACTTCCTGTCTGTGTTGGACGCCGTAAGCGCAGCGCGTACACAGCACAGGCATTCCCGCTGGCGGGGACGTCTACCGCGCGATCATAAAAATACTGACACATATAGTCTCTATTCGTCCCGGTACCGCCGCACACCGGGTAGAGTCAACCCGACCTAGGTCGGGCCTAGCTGAGTTTCTTGCTGGACTCTTCTCAGCTAGGCTAGGTTTAGTGAACCAGCGATAAAACTCTCAGTAGCTCGTTTCCACTCACACCTCAGATTCGTTTGAAACCGCTCAACCAATCTCACTGGAGCGCAAACTCTTAAAGTATTCCAGTGTTCCAAACCACACGCGTGTTATTTACCCCAGGCTACTCTCCAACCGCGCACTCCTATCGCTTTATTGGGCCCGGCCTATAAAGCCACAGTCAGGTTCAAAAAAAACTACAGAAGAAGAACAACTTAAATAAGTAAAATCAGCCTTAATTTAACTAGTACAAATACCTACCCTTGCTGCATGGTAGGAAAAAAAATGTTCGTATTTCAAATGATCTTTACACTCTTGTGGATAAAATGCGTTTTGTTATTTGTTCTTAAGAATAAAAAAGGGCTTTTCCGCGCTAGTGAGGTGTGAAAAGTACATTACTAGTCATTATCAGTAACTACACTTAATACTGCCGTTTGACTAAACGTCAGCATAAACAATCTCCCCGATACAAAAATTTTGAGCGTGTTACTGTTAAAAATGCTAGGCTATTGCAATCTCGTCCACTATATGACTTAGCGCCCACTGAATAGAGGCTTCACATGCGATGTCAAGTCTAGGGTGAAAACATTATGATAACGAAAGTGCTTAGCAGTCACTTTCATAGCGCCAGACGTCTTTACGATAGGTGAGGGAAGTCAAGTTATTTCTGAATTATCGTGTAGTTTGTGTAGCCAAGCATGAGTAGATTTTGCATTAAGTATACTTTACTTACGGTATATTAAAGTGTATGAAAATATAAGACGGTGTAAATGCAACTAACATATATGTGGATCTTAGCTATTATTGATTAAACGTGTTTTTGATAATCTTTTTAAAGCTCTTAACAATCAACATGATCAATTTATCCTAAATTGACACAGAAAACATTTTTTAGGACAACATATTAACCCACACACACACACACACACACACACACACACACACACACACACACACACACACACACACACACACACACACACACACACACACACACATAGATACACAACTTGCTGACGCACAATTAGAATTATATTTTATTCTATGTTACTAAGAAATATCCCACTTGATCAATTCAATTTAACTTGGGTATACTTTTGTTTTGTTTTATTTAGGCCTAAGCTTGTTTTATTGTATTCTTTCTGTTATCTTAAACATGCCACTAGCCGCTTATGTAATGATTATATGTAAACCGCACCGATTCCCCCACGGGACAGGCTATGCCTAGTGTGGGGGTCAGCACAAAATGTAACTGTTTTTAAAAATTTTTTTTTGGAAATAAACTATTTGTATTTGTATTTTTTTTATTTCCAGCTATTACTGTTACATTACTATTACATTTAAATTGCATATTTTTGAACCTCGCCTTAGAAATTATGGTCGTGTTTTGACATACAAATAGAAATACTTTATTTAAAAACACAGTTATACATAGCGTAAATCCCCCTGTGTGTCTAAATGAACGGCCTCTTGAAAATAAAGGTCTTCTTCGAGAGCTGTTTTGGCAATTTGACAGCCGCGGGGTAATCACGTAACTTTTGTACTACCGTTACATAGATTTTAATGTCAAATTTTAACTGTCAGCTCATACATTTACCCCCTTATTCATAATCGTCTATCAAACCTATATTAGTTAACTAGCCGCTAAAGTTCATTTTCCTTATTTGTCACCTTGACATTTACATTTATTTATTTATTTATTTATTTATTTATTTATTAACCAACTTACATTTACAGATAAACCAAACATGCAAGTTATAGGTTACAAAGACTTATTACTAATGGTGCTTAAGGAAATTACTCTATACTTAGTGATATTATCATTACTCATGTCAATATAATATTATATTAGCGATATAGCGTGTCATCATGTTATCATTAATTTTGTGAAGTCTAATTTATGAACAATAGATTAAAATAAACAATGTAAAAATATAGAAATGTCAATAATGTCAAATATTAAATACACAATAAGTTACAGAGACAATATAAATAATAATAAAATTAATCATTGGTAAATTAGCATGCAAATAATTTAAGGATAAATACTACTGGCGGTTACAATTGATTCCAAATAGTGACTGGATGCGGCCAAAAAACGATTCTCAGACGTGAAAAAGATGTCGAGTTGACTGTCGCTGGTTTGTATGCTGTTCAGTAAATTAAGAGCCAGGTGTAGAGGGGAGGAGGTGAGTGCGCGGGTCCGGGCGGGCGGGACGGCGAACAGGCCGCGACTGCGCGCGCGCAGCCGTCTAGAGGCAACTGGCGGGACCCGAATGTTTATTTGTGCAAGTAGCCCAGGGTTGAGTATAATCCCGCGAATTAATCTAAAAAAGTATTTGACTAAATACATGTTTCTCCGGGCTTCAAGAGACGTATAACCAACCATACCAAGTATGAAAAGAGTTGGATAGAGAAAGGGATAGTATCCATATGTTCTCCTATAGAGTGTACGTACAAATGATTTTTGAACCTTTTCTATGAGTAGAGTGTACTGTTGCTCATGAGGATTCCAGATTGCCGCATTAGTTTCCAGCCTGCTGCGCACAAACGCATTGTACAAAACGCTGATAGCATGGCGATCAGTAAACAATCTGGCCTGACGAACAACAAACCCCAAGCATCTCCTAGCTTCATTGCAGACCTTTGTTATGTGCGGATTGAACGTTAACTGGGGGTCAAACCATGTACCCAGATCTTTAATTTCGCTAACTCGTTTAAGTGGTTTGCCGCTCATAGTATATGATGGACATATAGGGAGCCGTGCACGGGTATAAGTCATAACTGAGCACTTTTCCTCATTGAGAGCGAGACTGTTTTTCTCCGCCCAGGTATGAACAGTATTAATATCTATTTGTAGCTGGGTCGTATCACTGGAACCTTCAATCGGCAAGGCCAGTTTCAGGTCGTCAGCAAACAACAAGCTCGTCGAAAATTTAAGTGAGGCCGGTAGGTCATTAATCAGAATCAGAAACAGGAGGGGGCCGAGATTGCTGCCTTGTCCAATTCCGGAGGTTACCATAAACGGAGTAGACTTACAACCTCCGTATTGAACATATTGGTATCTATTCGAGAGGTAATTTGCCATAAATTCGAGTAAGTTGATAGAAAAGCCAGACATGCACAGTTTTTTAAGTAAGATATCACAGTCAACGCGATCAAATGCCTTGCGAAAATCGAAATACGCGACATCTACTTGTTTTTTTCTATCCAAATTGTTTGCTATCAATGACACTATATTCAGAAGATTCGATGTGGTTGAGCGTTTTGGCAGGAAGCCATGCTGTTCATCGCAAAACCAGCCTTTTAGCTGCTTGAATATTTTTGAATATAAAATTGATTCAAAGACTTTTCCGAAAATTGAAAGCACAGCAATTGGTCTGTAATTTTGGACATCGGACTTCGATCCTGATTTGTGAATAGGTAGAACTTTGGTTGTTTTCCAGACTGAGGGATAGGTTTTATTTTTTAATGCTAAGTTGAATATGTACCTAAGAGGTTCGACAAGTGCTTCGCAGCAGTCTTTAACAATATACTGCGGGATTCCGTCGGGACCCTGAGTGCCCTTGGGTCTTAACCGCTTAATGGCTGTGCGAATATCTTCATCATTAATATGGTCGATGGCAATGATTCTATCATTCAAATCCCTAGTTTCAGAAGACGCAGCAGCACATGCTAACATTACGTCAAGTGAGGGGGCGTTGTCCAAGAAAACACTTTTAAAGAACTTGGCGAATGAGTCTGCCACTTCGCTTATTGCCATGTTGCCAAAGGTATCAGGTTGATTTGAGTTACGATGGCGTCTAACATACGCCCAAAATGAGGATGTATCCCGCACTATATTGTTTTGTAAATTAATAATATAAGAGCGTATAGCCGCCTCGGAATGAATGTTTACCATTCTACGATAGTATGTGAAAAAAGCATAGTACAGTTGATTGCTTGTTTGTTTAAATAACTTGTGGTATGAATTTTTTAATTTGTTTAGGTTAATGAGATCTACTGTGAACCATTCTGGATACTGTTCCTTTGGATTGTTTTTATTTTTAGAAAGTTTTTTTAGAGGTACACATTCAGTAAAAATTTCGTCTAGGATAACGTAAAAATTCTCAGTGCAATCATTTATTTCATCTATGTTATACAGCGTGGACCACTCAATATTTGATATTTTGTGATAGAGAAGATGAAAATTAGCCTTTCTGTAATTTCTTACAGGTTCATTTGTGAGAAAGGGACAAAGAACATTTTAGTTAGCAAAGGTTTGTTAATTTTTATGAATAATTGGGGGGTCATACTTCAAAATTGACAGTAAAATCTATCTACCGTTAGTACATAAGTTACGTGATTCGCCTGCTGTTCGTGTTATATCCGGCATATTCAGTAAGTATTATTGTAATGTGTAAACCTTTGACCGCTACTATATAGTGGCCCATGTATATTTCACTACATTCTATTTTTACGTCCATGCCCATTTTAAACGTAAGTAGGTATATATGTTAAAACTTCCACGATTATCAATCAGTTCTTGAAACGCATTGAAATGGCACAAGTTTTAACAAATCAGGTTTCGTAACTTTGTTAAAACTACATACGTATACTCTCTTGGACATAAATTGTATTCATCGTAAGTTTGATAGGTAAAATAAGTTAAGGATTCCCGAAGTTAGCTCCACCATTAATTGATGTTTGAGAAATAATTCCATTCGTTACTGTAAGTTTCCACTCAAACTTTAGCCTCAACTTTTACCAACAGTAATTGACAGAAAATGCCTATCAGGTGTTATAATTTATTTTAAATATTAATGGCACGCGTACAATTAATTAACAGTGAATAATTAATGAACCACACCTCGCTTCACACTGACAACAAAGTTTCTTAATTTACGTTTATCGTAATTTATATTCGTTACCCAATAAATATTTTAACGGACCAATTCGACACTTGCTGGAGTATAAAATTAATTGATAAGTTCTTGTTATTTTCATGCAATATCTAGCCGAAAACGAACGTGATTCGGATTAACGGCGAAGCAAAATTATTGCAGTAAATAATGTCTCTTCGGACCAAGGCTTTACTCAAAGATTGCTGCAAATTTGTGTACTACACGGGTTGCGGGAATTACTGGTACGAAGATATAAATCATGAGACAATCCCGTTCAAACTGTACTTGTTTATTTCTTTTTCAATTTACACTACAATGGTTTTTCTCGAAAATGTCGCCGCTCTGTTCGGTTCATTTCCCTCAGTGGAAAAAAACTCAGCTGTCATGTTAGCGGCCATTCACAACATAGTGCTCACTAAAATGTACCTCTTTTTGTACCGCAAAGATGCTATAAGAAAATTAAATTATGAAATGGCGATTCTCGGGGAAAATTTGGAAGAGGAAAATATTATGAAGAAGCAATACAGGAAAGTGAAATATGGGATTTTGTTTTATGTTGTATCGGTTTACTTGTCATTCGGGGCTTACGGTGTCGAAAGCACAAGGAAGGCGATTGTCGAGGGTATGTACCTTCATGATAGCCAATTTTCTTATAGTGACGCTTTGGTTTTCAACGATTTGAAACCTATATTACGTTAGCTACTACCACTGCCGAACATTAGCAATTCGTCGTCTACGTAATTAAAATATTAGTTACCTATCGTCACTACTTTTAGAAAATCTCGTATCTGATTTTTTCCTTTTTTTCGTTTATTTTCGCATTAAACTAATAAAAATACACCTCGTATGATGCACAAACTCCAACGACGATAAATCGTCATTATAGTAAGTATTCGTTAGTTAAAAAAAATCGTATGTAAACAAATTATAGTCACTACTTTGAAAAAAACTCGTATCTGATTTATTATACTTTTTCCTTTCTTTCCTTTTTTATTTGGGTACCTACTTACTTATTTAGTACAGGTTAAATAATTTTCAAGTATTTAAAATATAATAGTGACTTGTCAATTTGTCATATAAAATAGGCAGCAATCATTGAAGAAAATGTCTTCAAGTAAGATGTCTCGTAATCTTTATGGTATTGCTCATACATTTCTTCTGAAAAACAGAGAACTTCATGTGCCTGCCGATTTTGTAAAAGTAATAACAGAGGCATCTTTGACTAAAAAGTACAATGTAAAATATTTACACTGGAGTTTTTTCAAAAACTATGCCACACTTAAGCACTACACATCTATAAGACCTGGAAAGAGAGCAGGTGACCCATGTGTGGTAGATTTGAGGGCTTTAAAATATACACCTCACAGTCCGATTGAGTTTAAACTTCGCTTTGATGACATCTGGACTGTTCTACCTCAAAGATTCCATGATATTTCCGAAGATCAAGCGATTCCTCAGCTACTCGTATATTCTGGACCGGTCCCCATTAAAAAACGAAAGTATGATGATTTGCAATCTCTAAAACCGACTTTGCCAAAAGACTTTCATGCATTTTACGATAGTTTCTTGCATGTATAGTAGAGAAAAAATAATTCGACCCGATCTTTTTTTACGTAGGCACGTTGTTATTTAAGTCCGTCTATTGTTACTCGAAGAGAGTTTACTTAGTTAATTTAATAAACACAAAAACATACATTTCGTTTCATTTTGTAGCATAAAATTCAAAGCAAAATTATCGTAACTTAACAACTTTCAGTCAATACTAAAACAAAAATCTTGTATCTTACGAATAACTGTAAATTTTATAAAAAAATGTTTGAGTGAGTTATTCGAATATTTGTGAAATTAATGACTGGCTATCAAAGTATCTCATGAAACTAACAAGAACTTTTATGATCAATCGCAATAATTTACAGAATGTTTATTGTTCCTCCTAGAAACTTGATGATTTTCAGATACGAGTTTTTTTAAAAGTAGTGACGCTATGTATTATGTTAAATTTTCGTCAGCAGAGTGTTTTTGTGTTGTCTGTAGTCATTAACACACTGTCATCTTGGTACACCATATCACAGTTTTCTTTTAATTTCAGTATATGCATGTTTTCTTGACAGGCGCCCCTTTCTACACCGTAGTGACTTACTGGCCTCAGTACGAAGATGCATCTACGATCGCCGCCATTTTTCGTATATTCTTCTACATCACTTGGTTATACATGATGCTACCGATGATGTCAGCCGACTGCATGCCGATTACTCATTTGATATGTATCGCGTACAAATTCGTGACACTTCGACGCCACTTCGAAAGAATTAGGGAGGACTTCGATAGTGATTTACAGACGATGAAGAAAGAAGACGCCGAGGAGAAGCTGAGGGCTGGTTGTTTGGAAGGAATTAAGATGCATCAGAAGCTAATATTGTAAGCTATGCAGTTTATCTCTATCAATATATCACCATCATCATCATCATCATTTCAGCCGAAAGACGTCCACTGCTGAAAATAGGCCTCCCCCAAGGCTCGCCATTTAGACCGGTCCTGTGCCGTTCGTTTCCACCGGATTCCCGCGACCTTCCCCAGGTCATCACTCCACCTTGTCGGAGGCCTACCGAGAGCTCGTCTTCCGGTGCGTGGACGCCACTCAAGCAGTTTCTGGCCCCATCGACCGTCAGTCCTGCGAGCAATGTGCCCTGCCCACTGCCACTTAAGTCTCGCAATTTTGAAGGCTATGTCGGTGACCCCAGTTCTGCTACGGATAGCTTCATTCCTAATTCCTACACGCAGAGAAATCAATATATGAATAATGGCAAAGATGGTTTGTTAGATAACTTTCCCAAAGTCCTTTTTTCCTTGTAGAGATTATTCTTTTCGTAATATATTTTCATAATCGTGATTTTGCCTATTCCAGAACGTATAGTGTCATTGTCGCATTTTTTCGGAATTGTATAATACCCTATAGCTAATTTCATCTTGTACAATATTTGGTTATTCTTCCCATTACATATTTGAATCACGTGCACTGGTTTAATTTATGCAGCTAGAAGAACGTTATGTTTTTCAGTCTTGCTGAAGAAATTGATCGTGTATTTGGAATAATAATGTCTCTTCAAGTCTGTGAAAGTTCGGCTGTAGCAGTACTGCTCCTACTTCGTTTAGCGGTGAGATCAAACAAGATTTCTAACGTTGAAAATAAGTTAATAATAAAATTGTACACAATTTTATACAGAAAACTCCTTTGGTTTTCAGACATCAAAATATAATGAAACGAGAGTAACTTCAAGGTCAAATATCGCTCGACATGTTTCGAATCGGTGCATGGTTCTTAATTATAAGCTCTAGCGTTGTCGGTGCACTGAATCTTGAGCGATATATGACCTTAAGACGTGAGTGATCGGTTTCCTTATATTAAAAAAATTGTATACACTGTGTTTTTCAGCTGTCGCCTCATTCGGACCTAACTAACGCCTTTATGACGTACACTTTCGTTGGATCGCTGTTCTTTTTGCTCGCCCTTAATCTTTGGAATGCTGGCGAGATCACTTATCAGGTAAACAGTTCAGATTTTCTTTGTTTGTTAAAACTACCAGAAAAGGCCCCGTTAACGCACAGGTGACATGAAGTACATGTCAAACCATTAAAGGCCGATTTACACTGTGCAAGAACTTGCGATTTTCATTCATCAAATTCCGCAATACAACGTAAGGCACTGGTCTCACCGCCGGGAGCAGCGAGTACTCTCATAGTAATTCTACTCGTTTTCTCTCTCAAGCCAGTAGAATTACTATGAGATTACACGCTTCTCATACTACACTCGCCCTTGCGCGCGTTTTTGTATTATTGCTTTTAACGGGAACATTACCTAATATATACTCCGTCCCGTTAAGATATATAAGGTAAACGTCCCAATGCTCGACACATTATTGCTCAATAGATGACACCTACTGTCATCTCCCGATGTCGGCGATCTCAACAAAACAATGTCATTATTTGTTTTTTTCGCCGGATAGCAACGGGTTTAATAACCTCTGTCATCATGACATAAAATTGAAAGTGTCATGTATTTTGTCAGTGTCGAGCACAGAGACGTACGTTTACCTTACCTATGAGAGTGCGAGAGTGACTATTGTCTTACCCACGGCGATTAGTGATAAAACAGCAACCAACATCGCCCGCAGGCCTCCCTCCTCTCTCCAGCCGTATTCTACTGCGGCTGGCACATGTGCGCGGTAGACAGGCGCGCGCGCCGCGACGTGCGCAGCCTCGTGCTGATCGCGTGCGCGCAGGCGCAGAAGCCCCTCATCCTCAAAGCCTTTGGTATACAGGACTTGTCATATGGTACTTTCGTTTCGGTGAGTTTCCAAACCTTCGAATAACTTGAAGAGAAGTTTATTCATATCTCTTTGTTTTCATTTGCCGTTACTGCGATTGGCATATGTAGGTACCTACATATGCCAATCGCAGTACTCTAATAGTTTATGCTCCAGTGAGATTGGTTGAGCAGTTTCAACCGAATCTGAGGAAGTGGAATCGAGTTTTGTTGATGGTTCACTAAACCTTTGCCTAGCTATGAAGAGTCCAGCAAGAAACTCAGCTTAGGCCCGACCTGGGTCGGACTGACTACCTGGCGTGGGGCGGTACCGGGACGAATATGTAGTATATATGTATCTGTGTTGTCGCGAACGCGCGGTGGACGTCCCCGCCGGCGGAAATACCGGTACATCGGCGCCCGTACGTAATCGCAGGGACAGAAGTCATATTCTTTCTCGACGTGGCGAAAGCATTCGACAAGATCTGGCATAACGGGCTGATATACAAGTTATATCATCTCGGTATGCCTGACAGACTCACCATACGAGATTTTCTCAGGGATCGAAGCTTTCCGTACAGACTAGAGGGAACGTAATCGGACTCACACCCCATCCGGGCCGGAGTCCCGCAAGGCTCCGTGCTCTCTCCCACTCTTTATTCGTTATTCATGAACGACATTTCCAGGCACCCTAAAGTGAAACTGGGGTTGTTCGCGGACGATACCGCGCTCTTTATGATTCATTGTAAGTATACTTTTATCCGGCGATACCTCCAGGAGGCAATCACTAACCTAGGTCGTTGACACGACAAAACTTTCGTTGGCGAAACCTTTTTCTAGATACCAAGCTTAATTAAGTGAAACTGGCTAACAACCATACAGCTAGTGCGTCTGCGTGTAAAAGTATAGGTGACTACGTCACGCCTTTAGGGTGTGTTAGATATAGTAGGTAAGAGTGTTTAGTTTTTTAATATTTACAATGTGTACAAAATCGTTGTTTGATTATTTAAAAATCCATACCATACATACATACATAATAACTCATGCATATATATGTATTCCCAAAAGGGGTAGGCAGACCACATGAAATTTTATTCCTGTGCCACATTTAGCAAATGTAGGGTTGAAACTGTGATATTGAAATGTGATATTGCAGTGATAGGTTGCTAGCCCATCGCCCACAACAGGAAAGGAGGAAGTGCTATTCTAACCCTGCACCACACGGTATTTAAAAATATTTAGTCTTCAGAATACTAGCCCTTAATTTGACACTACATATTGTTCTAAATGGGTATTATCTTTAATGATAAATTCATCGAAATACTTTATCGTTTTGGTTGGTAATTGGTAGGTAATTCAAATAATCAATTCTTAATGAAGTACATACATTTATTCCAACAACTAGATACTGTAATCAAATTATTTTAATTATTAAGTAGCGACCCATATTAAATTTAATATAATTAAGTACGTAATTCATTTTTTTTAACAATTATAGATTTAAAAGCGGTAATAATAGTTAAATAACAATAACTTAAATAATATTAAAATTAATTTAAATTTAAAACAGGCCCTTGGGGCATTGTACCGAGGATGCTGGCGGCATTTCCTCATTTCCGTAATTCATTAATATTTGATACATTATTTATTCCGACAAGTACTAAAATAAAATCCTTTTAATTAAAGCTCTGTCGTATTTCATAAAGAGATTTGCTTTTATGGAATCAAATTTAGTTCGAGTTGAAATTAAGCTCCAATTAATTTAATTCTTATTCCATACCTTCCATCCTACTAAAGGTTCATCTTAGCTATTACTTACTTTTTTTCATAACATTTAATAGAAAATACAAGATCTATATTAACATAGAACTAATAAAAATAAATACCTGTTTCCCTTCCAGGTGGCGAGGATGACTTATTCTGTATTTGCTGTGTTCTACCAGACTAGGGGTGGTTAATCTACTTGAATTTTCACATTAAATGAAATAAATGAACTTCATTCTGCAAGTAGTCCGCAAAGGCACTTTTACAAGTCAAAACCTACTAGCGTTTCTCATGAGACCACTGCCGAGAAGAAACGCCGAAAGAAACTCGACAGTCAGTCATTTTCTCCAAAATATGCTTATTACAATGATACTACTTAACCTACTTAAGTAAATGTAAGTGGTAAACAACAAAAGAGAATTGAAAGAAAAACGAGGAAAAAATAACAATAGGTATTTACAATATGTAGTTACACAAGAAAACAAAACATGTCGAATCGTTTGATATGCTTTCCTGCAAGAAATGTGTCAACTAGATAAAATAAAAATATTATACATGACTCTTTACGATATTTAGGTATTTGGTTTAGGCCATGTATTTCTGATTTAGGTACCCAGCCTGTTATTAATAGGTTGTGTATAGAGTAAAAGCAATATTAAACTGATTGCCCTTTCTTTGATAGCCGGAGAGCTGGCTAGGGCAAATCGTTTTCAATTTATAGAGACACGAAATCCGTCTAAGTGTGCCATAATAACATTCAAATATAATATTCAAAGGTATTCAATATAATATTGCCAATTCGAATAGAATATTACCCGTCATTTTGGTTGGGGGAAAAGTAGTGCCAGTCACCGTCAAAGGACACCGACGCCGTGATTTTCACTCGTCCCGAGTCTCGTCCCTCGCCTCGCGGCTCGGGCCAAGACGACTCGGGACTCGTGTGAAATGACAAACCTTCCTCACTTGCATCAAAATGTACTATTATGTAATCTGTAAAAAAACCTTTGTTTCTGCTACCAATACTTTTGATCGAATATAACATTTAGTGAGATAATTATCAATTTTATTATAGAACAAACCTATTTCATCATTACCTATAAGGTATATTAGAAGAAAAACAATTTGGGGTTCACGACATTTTGTTGATGTATAACTTTAATTAATTTTCGACTGGTGGCAGATTAACTGTAATTGGATAATTTTCCTCATTCATACTTTCTTCTGTCTGTATTCGAATTTATGTATTACTTGTATAGTAGGTACAAATTTAGACAATTGTTTTTGGTAGCTACTAACTTTGTATTTTGTTTGTAGCAGCTGTAGCTATCAAGTAGGCAATAGGCGGTTAATTCTTAATGTGATGGGCTCCATAACGTCCACAGCTTCCTTTTAGATTCTTCGTAAATAGCAAATGATCCCACCTATCCGCCATTTTATTTTAGCAAACGACGAACCAAATACTCTGGATAATATAAATAGGTTTTAAAACATAGACTACACACATGACAACATTAAAACATGTGTGTCATTTTTTTCTACGTTGCTTGCGAACTATCCACGGTTAACTGAGCTGTGGAAAGGGGCAGTTAATTTGAAAATATTCTTTCAAATCAATATTTTATAAAAATTAGTCGGCGGCTATGTAGATTGTACCGTCTCTTTATATTGCATTGTGTTGAGTTGCGCCTTGAACGATAACAAGTACAGGCACCAAGCACCTTTCCCACCGCCAGCGAGGAAGCAATAAACTATCGCCTATTCTTTCGCTCAAGAAATGAACCAGGCGCGGATCCAGGATTTTCAAGATTTGTTCAGGGGGGGCACTTTCGAATTTTCCGAAAATAAAACTAACTTTGGATAACTCTTTTTATTGTCAGAACATATTTCCTACGCCAGGACATAGGCAATTGCCCTCCCCTGACACAGGCTTCAGGGGGGGGGCAATTGCCCCTGTTGCCCCCCCCCTGTATCCGCGCCTGAAATGAACAAAGATACTTATAGATTCCGTGTCAGTACCTATAGTTGATCGCTGGCTGTTAACACTACTGGCGAGAACTCTTTCTTCACTAGTTTGCCGCAGCGACAAGAGCCATTAAATAAAAAACTCGGTTAGCGGTACTCGCTCAGCGGCAATCGCTTATAACCTAGCGACAAAACTATCGGAACTACACACTCGTATCTAGTTTCTAGCTAATTGCTTCTCGCTCGTAGTCGGCGGTGGGACAAGTGCCTGTAGTCAGTATCATAAATTATATACGCACTTTTTGCCCTCATCTCTAAGCAGTAAAGTCTTAGAACGTATACATATTTATGATGCTGATTGTACGACTTGAGACACAAATTGCTAAGCCTAAGTTACCACGGTAACCTGTAAATTGCGTCAGAAACTGAACTCAATAGAACTCCTATTGTTCACTCAAAGCATATTGATTTACGTGGAAAGTAGCACTCAATAACTCCTCTCCCTAAAACGGGAGTTCCAATGACTATGGAAGTTAGCTATCTATTCCAAAACTTTCACGTAAAATTACATCTTTCCCGTCGATATTAAATTTCTGTTGTCTCTGGGAATTTATGATCGCGTCTTTGGGAGCTTATTAACAAGTCCTAACAGATTGCTCTCGTAATTTGCAATATTACGGCGACCAGTATTATATCGCTCCTTTTCAACTTTTGCTGTTTAGATGTGCTATAAATTTTCTTTTAGATTAACTATATATGAGCATATAGTATATATTGCAGTTTACTCCTTAAGAATTGATTTTCATATATAAGCTCGAGGTATGAAAGTGTATGGGGTATAAAATCAAACGTAATCTGCCGTGCTAATTTAAAAAGTCGTATCTCAGTATATGGGTAAAAATACGACTTCTTCATTTTGTTTTAAGTATTATGTTGTTTTACCATGGAATAAACACAACCATTTTGCTTGACACTTTTACAGTTTAGATGAGCTATTAATTTTCTTTTAGATTAGGTATATATGAGTACATAGTATATATACTTGGAAAACTAATTATACTGTGAGGCTTTAAACTAGGTACTTATATTAGGTATTAAACCTACGTTTGATGCCTTTGAGCAACAGTGGTGGGAGACTGCCTAGGATATGGATACGCAAAAAAGAAGGAGGCATTTGTCCATCATTGGAACACTTACAGCTCCTTCAAATAATGAAAAGATTTTGTTTAGAGATGCGCCAACTGTTATTTTACTTTATTAGAATATGCCAAATGTTTATATTCAGTTATATCCGCCGAATATTTTTTTATTGTTATCAGATCAATCTACGACAGCAAAGTTTAATTATGGATTTGTTTACTAATGGGTGCTCATTGTTCAAAAGTTGATGACGTGAATCAGGAAACGCACAATCTCCATAAATATACGCGCCGAGCCCTGAAAAGACATCCCATTTTTTACTTTCTGTCACTCAAGAACATACAATTTTCTTGGAGCTTTTCCTTTGCTGATGTAACAATAAACTTTTCTCGAACCTTTGATAATTTGTTAAGCCGGGTGCCTACTTTAATTCTTTCTTTCGAGCCGGATTTTGAGTAAGTCAATTGTACGAGGGAAAAATGAAGTGACTAAATGTGTGATTATGTTACAAACAATACCGACTTTTAAATTAAAAAGCGTAGGTATTTGTTGAGTGAAGGTCAGAGCCATTAGATATTAAAAAGGAAGTAAAAAGTTTCTAGTGGATCGGTAAGGAGCTAGGTATATCCCGACAGGTGCGCGCAAACTTTGTTAATAAAAACGATATTGAATGCCAGCAGATCCCGGATTTTAATCTTCTTATTCTGTTTTTATAACAGACTGAGAATTTATCAGTATTATACTCATTTAGTACTTATAGTTAGGGGCGCAAGTTTCAACCTGGTGGTCGTGGGTTCAAGCTAGTTATGCGCAAAATGTGTCACTAATAAAGGCAAAATTAAAAATTTTGAAAATACCCCCGACGGATGTTCTCAATTGAAAAATAATTAAATAATGCATTTGAAAATCCCCCGACCCGATAGGAAATAATTACATGTAGATAAAATCATTTTTTTTTCTAAACGGTTAACTGGTTGCGAGGTATATTTACAAGCCCAGAAAAATCCGTCGGGGGCTGCCATTGCCTGCCCTGAAATGAAGTAATAGTTTATGCAGTTAGTTTATACAGTTCTGTAAGTTATCTAGAATTTCATTATTATTACTATTTTAATGCAATTGGGAAGTCACATAGCATTTCATTATTATTACTATTTTAATACAATTGGGAATTGACATGGCAATGGCAGCCCCCGCCGGATTTTTCTGGGCTTGTAAATATACCTCGCAACCAGTTAACCGTTTAGAAAAAAAAATGATTTTATCTACATGTAATTATTTCCTATCGGGTCGGGGGATTTTCAAATGCATTATTTAATTATTTTTCAATTGAGAACATCCGTCGGGGGTATTTTCAAAATTTTTAATTTTGCCTTTATTTTAATCTTTTTAGAGAGCAGTTTAAGTATACCTATACGTTTGACCCTCGAACACTTCGGTTGTGCAATGAGCTCCCTACCGATGTTTTCTTAAGGAGCTACAAAAATAAGTAAGTGCCAAGTGGCCACTTTCTATCCCCGAATGTGTCACAAGTAAACCTGAGGGCCTAAGGCCCGAAGCTAAGAAGGGAAATACACGAGGTCAGAAGCTGTTCCGCGAAAGGCCGAAGGCCCGTAGCCTCTCCTTGGAGCACGTTTGCTGTACGAGCCCGAGTACCGAAGGCCCGAGGGGCGAGCCCTAGTCGACAATTTCGAGCCCCAAGTGTCTTACAAATGAACCTGAGGGCCGAGGCATACGAGGTCAGAAGCCGTTCCGCGTAGAGCCGAAAGCCCGAAGCTCCTCTTCGGAGCACGCTCGCTCGCCCTCGATGCGAGCCCGAGGGCCGAAGGCCCGAAAGACGATCCCAAATCGGCAATTTCTAGCTTCGAATGTCTTACAAGCGAACCTCAGGGCCGAAAGCCCGAAGGTGAGGGGCGAAGTATATGAGGTCAGAAACTGTTCAGCGAAAGGCCGAAAGCCCGAAGCTTCTGCTTGGAGCGTGCTCGCCGAGTCGACACTTTCCAGCCCCGAGTGTCTTACAAGTAAACCTGAGGGACAAAGGCCCAGTAGTGAGGGGCGAGGCACACGAGGTCAGAAGGCGTTCCGCGTGGGGCCGAAGACCCGATGACGGAGCCCACGCGGACACACATTCTCTGTCATTTATCTTTTCCCTTCTTCTGCTCACAGCTGCCACGGATTTGTACCTACACTTCTTCCAACTAGTTCCAAAGTGAAAATAAATAAATACCCAGGGTTCATTTTCGCAACGGCTCCTGAAATCGGATGACGCAATTTGAAGTACGAATATACCTTATTTCGTTGACACAATTAAGGTAAACCTCCCTGTAATCAACACCTTAGTGGCCAATAGATTATAGTAATTAATCACCAAACACCACAGTATTGGGCCAGTGTCGAGTACAGGGACGTTTACCTTGCCAACATATTTAGAACCAAGGAAGTTTATATGTTATATCAGCAAACATAATATTTATAGTAGTCACTAGGACGGGTCATAAAGTAATAGCACATGTAGAAGGAAACGCGAGCACAGCGAGCGCGAAATTTTTCAAACATTATGATGCAGTGCGGAAAATACTTCATACTTTTCGGTTTCCGGTTATAAAGCCATATCATATCTAGATGAAAAGGCGAGCGCAGCGAGCGCGAAATTTTTCAAACATTATGATGCAGTGTGGAAAATACTTCATACTTTTCGGTCTCCGGTTATAAAGTCATATCACAAGTAGATGAAAACGCGAGCGCAGCGAGCGCGATATTTTTCGGACATTTAATACAATTGCGGAAAATACTTCATACGAGTCGCCATAGATCTTTTCACGAGCCTTAGTAACCTAGTTAACATCGGTAGTATCCAAAACATTACAACATCGCAAAGCACACGATGTAAGTATCTGGTTACTTTTTAGGGTTCCGTACCCGAAGGGTCCAAATGGAGAACACAGAAGAGACACACAGAAGCTACGCAGCAAACAGTATTAAAATAGTCGACATACGTTAATCCACCTATATGCCTTCGCAAAATCCCCTATGCTGTTGTTGTGCCTCATCAGTAGGCCTTCTCAAGTTCCTGTACAGAGGCGTCTCAATAGATGGGTACTATCAAAAGAGTCTAATGACATATTATTACTAACTAAATACCTTTAAAACATGCCTTGCCTTAAAATACTATTCTGATCCATCATCAGATCCTCAGTAGATCATGTATAGAAGCTACTCAGCAAACACAATCTAAAGAGCCCAAACACGAATAAGTTACTACATACCATCGGAAAGTTCTCTATGGCATGGTTTTACTCCATCATCAGACCCTCAGAAGGTTATGAACGACGTCTGTTCATGCAACATAAACAAAAGGGACCAAAAACAAACAAAAATATTATCAACCTCTGCACAGTACCCTACTATGCTTTTCTGCTCCATCATCAGATCCTGAGACTTAAGGTGCATGTACTCCACACCACATTCTATGGAAATCGTAAATGCTGGCCCAGCAGTTCCGGAGAAAATGCACTCACACGCACTTTAGCAAGTGAAAAATGTTTACTGCAGCGCCCCCTGGCGAGTTATCATCGTAACTCCTAACTAGGTTTCGGCCCGTCTAAACTACAAACCTATTGCAGAAAACCGTTTCTAAATCGGTCAAGCCGTTTCGAAGATATTGATGTGCACACACAAACAAACAAACAAACAAACAAACAAACAAACAAACAAACAACCTCTCACCCTAAACGCATATACCTTCTCCGTTCCGTCGTGGGTAAAAAGAAAAAAATGATATACTTAATGACTCTATTGTTAATGACACAAGGTTGCTCAGATATTTTTGATATGAACGCGAGTGTACTACAGCGTTTATCCGTTTAATTCTAAGCAGTGAACTAAACGGATTTTCATGTCCGTTTTGTCCTACGAAATTTGACATATGCTGTCGTAGAACAAAACGGATTTTTTTGTCCGGTTTGTCCTATGATGTGAACAAAATCGTAGAATAAAACGGACTACTTCAAGTATATCACTCATTAGTTCAGTAGCTCAACAGATCCATCTACGATATACATTGGGTAATTATATCAGTCATTCATTCAATAATGGCGTCTATGTCACTCTCAGAGCGAATGAGTAGGTAAATGATATGATTCATGAACTGGTCTGACTGAAGTATTAAAGTATATGAATCCGAACTGAACTAGTGAATGAAAGAATGACACGAGGTGAAGTACTTCTTTTAAATCATTCATTCGTGAACTACTCTTGTCTAATTCAAACCATGGCTCGTAATACTTTGCTAAAAACTTAGGTTACGAAATATAATGAAAGGCTGCCTGTGGTTGCATTAATGTTAGTATAAGTTTTTTGTATTTTTTTTACTTTGTGGTGTACAATACAGTATATATTATTATTCTCTTTATTTATTTTCCTTCTCAGGCTTGGTTTTTACAATATCTTTATAAAAAGTAAAATATTAAAATACACTTACAAAACAAAATTATAAAATAATCTTAACCTAGGGTGCTGCGGGCAGCGAGGCGGGGCCTAATCTACCGGTGGTTAGGGCGACAGAGAGAGGAATCTCCTGACTATCCGCGCCGTGTCCAGGAGTACCGGCGTCTATCTGACCCTTGACCCAGCCATTTAGCGAGAGTCTCTTGAGATGTTGGTCGAGACTCTTCGCTATAAGACCGTTCGCAAAAACGACTATCGGGACAATGATCGTTGAATCTCGGATTCTCGGCCTTCACGAGGTTCTCGTCATGCGGGATAGTGATGTCAACGAGCACTGCCTGGGGTTTCGATCGATCTGTCAGCGCGATATCAGGTTTATTGGCTACAATAGTCCTGTCCGTGATGACAGATCGATCCCAATAGAGCGTGGCATTATTATTATTGTTATAATTTGAAATTCAACGGCAGCTTTTCGGGAATATAGTTAGGGAACCGGTCGACGGCCTAATCCCCTACAGGGTCTTCTAGTCTGCCTTCTGGGTTGAAAGGTCAGATGGCCGCCGCTTTCGCTTAACTAGTTCTAGTACCGACTACGCTACGACTAATCTTATTCAGGATTAGGCTCCAAAGCTGCAAAGTTGTTGTTTGGTGCGAGTGCTTGTATTGAGAGCCGTGCCTTTACCATGAGTTTGCATGACCGTACTCGCTAGCGACTACGTAAACGATATAGTATGCCGATTCTTAGTTCCATTGCGTAACCGCCAGAGGCGCTGTACTTTTGCCCATGCAATTTTTTACGCAGTCGCTAGCGAGTACGGTCATGCAAACTCATGGTAAAGGCACGTAGTTAGTGAAGGATCGTAAAGTACACTCGTGTGTACATTCGTAAAGTACAATTAATGGATCAAAAATACACACACTAACCTAACCTAACCTAACATAAACACGTTAAAATTCTTGCATTCGGAATTGTGCACGTAAGAAAATATCAGACCATAAAAACACAAGCGGTTTCCTTTACACGAACGATTTTGCCTCGCAATGGGTTTAAGTTAATAGGCTTTACTGAATGGATCCTAAGGGGCAGTTTCATCACAGCCCTTGGGGAAGCAATTTTCGGCTCCTAACATGTTACATAAACACTTAGCTTTAGTCCGGGTTGATATATTAATATTCACTGGCACTGTTTATGTTTATCAAGATAAATAGTATAATTGATTACTCTAGGAAATAAGCTTTTCAACACACTTGCTCTTATTGTACGCCGGCATACTGAGGGCCATTGGTCTAAATTAATCCCGTGGGTTTCGTTTTAAAATATGTCCCATTTTATATTTTCGAAACTTCGACAATAAATAGTAATTAAACGTTTACACTACTATGCTATAGGTATTTGTCGCAGACAAGATTAATTCGTCGTCTACCGGTCCCTGGGATCCCAGGGATCATAACAAAAGAATGATATTGTTTATTTTTCTCGGCGGGAGACGACGGCTTAACTACCTTTGACGGCACTTTATGGCAGATTGAATATATATAGACAGGAGGAAATGATTTAATTATGTACAACGGATTTACTGGGCTGTATTTGTCCCGATTATTAAGGCCGTGCAACGAAAAATATCACGTTTTTGAAACGCTGTTCTGCCTATACGAGGAAACAATAAGGATTGATTTTCAGATATATGATTCTTGACTATATGGCTGTGTTTTTGACTATAGCCGAAACATGATCACTTAAAATTTTCTCCATAGAAAAAAAAAACAAAGTTGAGTCTTTATTTTATTTTCTTTACTCAGCCTACTAAAACAACATATTATTAAACGACACAATTAAATTAAAACCATGGTATTTTATCTCATCTAAACTCTGTCAAGAAGAAATTTAATAAAAGTGCACACAGTCAGATATTTATCGATATTTGTTTAAAAATGCCATTCCCGAAGAATGTTGCATCCCGTTTTGTTGTGCGCGAATGACATAAGCGTGTCTCTTTGCGTGCTCATAAGCGTGGCTGACCGAATCGAGGCATCCCCTTAACGTGTTTTATGTTGGAGTCAATCCTTTGTGCTGGTTAATTGCTGTCAATTTGAGAAACATTGAGTTTTCCAATGCTTTTATGTTTTGATTGCAACAGAATTTATTTAAAATACTGTAAAACTTTATGGACAGATGACGCGCGTTCGAGAAGGACAGGTAGTCACCATCTAATATATCTACAAGCAATATACATTCAAGCTGCTCAAACAAATCTAAACATGCACGTTAATACCTGGACAATACAGTCATTTATGGGCACCATGTTTTCCGATATATCGGATATTAGATCTCGTTCAACATGAACCCAAGATTCGTAATAACTATGCTATTCAAGTATTAGCATTCAATTTTTAGACATCTTCACTCGCTTACTGTGAATTTAAGAATTTTCAAAATATAAAAGGTACCAATAAAATCCTTATGTTATAACAAAAAATATATATGACTACTATGTACCTAAGCGCAGTATTTCAAGATTAAAACAGCAATTTATTTATTTCTCCATACAACGAAAATATGTCGTGACGTCATAATAGAGTGTCAGTTCACTAGGATGGTGACGAAATCAACTTGCCAACTCCCAAAGCTTCATTCGTAAAATTTTCAGAAGCCGTTGACGTGTCAGTATTGTTATAAGACTGAAGATTTGAAGTTTTTTGAAGTATTACAAGCTTAGAGACCTTATAGATCTCTAACACATCTCGATTGTTATTAGTTTCTTAGTCTTATTTTTGACATGTAACACTACATTTAATTAATGATACTTTGATTATTGTATTATTTTTATTTCATGTACTTAGATCGATTTTGACTTGTAAAAGTGCCCTTGAGGCCTATTTGCAGAATAAATGTTTTGATTTTGATTTTGAAGATGAAGTATTAGGAAACATAGGTATGTACTCAAATTATGACAAAAGTATTTATATTTGTAATAAACTGATTAAATCATAGTCACTAATTGCTATCACTGCGTGTTAAACAAAAAAAGAATAGTTTTAGCTTGAAATTTATCGATTTGGAGTGATATATGAAAAGTTATTTTTTAATGATAAATACAGTCTGGTGGTTTTTTTTTTATTAAAAATGGGGTCGCTCTTGGCGCTGGACTTCGGTGGAAGGGTGGTCGCGAACCAGGCGGCCGTTTGCGATTGCTTCAGGCCTACCACACCGTTTTGTGGGATCTTCAGCCGCCGCCAATGAGGCGACGTTGCCCGGGGTGGACCACTAGGAGGTAGATCCCACCCATCCCAAAACGGTGGTGCACAGGGACAATGCCACCAGCGTCCTAGGGACCATGCCTCAAGCGGGTGAACTGGGTGCGGTACTTTATATATACATAAGTAAATAGTAGTTCGTTTAATATCTTGTTATATTTTGTTTTCTCTACAAACTAGTAATTAATATTTAACAAAGGATAATAAACAAAAACGAAGATGATTTGATATTTTTCTAATCATATAGCCATAAGTTATTATCCCTATTTTAAAATGATCTAATCAAACTGCGTCTACTTTTGATTTTTATTTATTTAAAAATCTTTGAAATAGCATAAATATGTTTTCCAAGGAAAAAAAAGAAAAGACAGTAGTTACATTTAAAATTTATAATATTACACCGCAATAGTTAATAGATATGCGTCAATTCACACGGAAAAAGGCCTAAATAGGTGAGCGTTATTAACTCATAAGGTTTAAATAAATAAAACAAACCCTTAAACTTAATGGGTAAACCCAAGCCGTTTGGCTCACATTCCCACTGGTCCGAAGAAGACAGAGAATGATAGATCTGGGATCCCTCCGAGTACTTTGCAGCGTTGAGTAATCCTTTGAACTGGCGAATTGATTCATCGTGTATTTGTCACGGTGATGAATCGCTTGGGAACCTTTTTTCAGGATGTTTCGTATGTGATTTATAAGGTGTGAGAATTCAAGGTTGGAATCGTATTTACGTAACTAAGATATGCTTTGTAGTTTACCATAATTTTTAGTCCATATTCCATATGTAACAATTAATTCTGAAATGTAACATGTTGCCAGTCCATGAGAAGGTAGTATTAACACTGGCCTTAGAGCAACTCGGTAATAATGAATTTAAAAATGTAATAAGTAAACAAAGATTAACCCGAAACAGGGATGCTGATGTTTTACAAGTGCCTAGTTTTAAGAATTACTATGGAAAAAGATGTCGAATGTACCTAATTCCCAAAATCTATAACGACTTACCTTCAGATATAAAAAATATTTAAAAAGAACGTTAGTAATTTGTTAATAAGTAAAGATAAAAATGCAATGCTATAATTGTTACAAACGCAGAAATAAGACAAGTGTTACTTAAGTAAATATAAATGGAGCCTCGTCTGCCAACAAACCGCACTGTGGTTTGGCAGAAGTGCGTAAATTGCGTAAGCATTTGTAATTTATGAATAAACGATTATTATTATTATTATTATATCCAACATTCATATAAATATTGTAATTGAATTACAAAAGTAGCAGTATATCTGTTACTTCTTCACTCTTAAACCGCTGAATAGAATTAGATGGGCATTGAGATGATATGAGACCCCGGAAAGGACAGGAATTTTTAGCCTGGAAAATCCTAAAGGGATGAAAAGAGGGGTAGAAGTTTGTATGGGAGAACGATAAAGCCCACGCGTAAAATTTTATAGCAACTATTTATTATCTAAATCATCTGCATGTCACGAAATGTAGAATTTTGGCTGACACAATTCCATATGTGACATTATTGTGATTTGTGTAGTCCTTTGAGCCAGATGTTATTCGCGAAATGATACAAAATATTTATCTTTCATCATTTTACCAATAACATATGTATTTTTCTGACATTAACAAGAATACGTGCCAAAGTATGTTTTCCTATTCATTCTTGAACGTCAAAACATTCGCCTTTCGTACAGTCCCGGCTGTAAAATTTGTATTACGGCACGAAAAAAAGGGATAGCTTCTGAATGACCCATTCGCACACGATCGGGCGCTAATGGCGATGTGCACTCTCCCTTTCATCGGAACCCTTGCAACTCGTAAAAGATGATAGTTTTCAGTTTATTGCCGCAGTTAAGCTTTATGGGACACGGGCGGAGTGTGGATTCGTTACGTTGTAAGTTTATTTCGAATTGAAGTGGACAGTCTTTTATTTCATTGGCGTTATCGAGGGATATGGATTTATGTTTTCATGTATCTTACCAGTGGGTAGGGATGTCAATTCCGTCTTGAGAAATCGATTATTCGAGCAGGATCCTGCTCGGTGCCTGAATTTTTCAAATTTTCCTTTATTTCTAAATTTGTAGTTTACGTTAGCAGCGGTACTGCTTGATATAAAATTAATCGATTATTTTGCTCCAAATTAAAATCGATTAAAAAACAGTAGATTTTTGAAGAAATAGTAATCGATTTTTTCAATAATCGATCGGGGTCGGTTACACGGTGATCATTATCACGCGATACACTCATATCAAGAAGTAGCACAAGAATGTTGACGTGTATTGCAATATCGTGATAATATCTGAGCTCCGCTAAATCCGGATATTTTGAAATCCGCTATACCTAAGGGGCGTGGCTTCAATATGAGCGTCATTGCTAGAAGTGTCCTCATAATATCGGGGTCGTAATTAATCGGCTGTGAAAATCACAATCGATTTTTTATTAATCCAATATTGCAAAATTCAAATCGATTAAAAAATCGTTTTTTTTTAAATAATAATCGATTTTTAATCGAGTTTTTAATAATTGATTATTTTTTGACATCCTTACCAGTGGGTATAAATTGAAAAGAATAGTATTTTCTGGTCTTTTTTCATTGACCAATATAGCATCGCCGTTCACGAGAAAAAGTTGTAATAATGATTGACATTGCCTTAAATGTAGTATATTAAACATATGGCTTTAGGAAAACTTCCTATTTTTTGCTACATATTTTCCTCAATATCAACTTCATATTACTTACCTTTTGCCGTTATAATATAATTTGCTAACTTTTTCCCTTACCTATAAGTAATATACCTCAAATTTTTATCATAATAATTTTGGTTCGATTCTGCCTCACATATCACCCAGCACCTCCGTCAACTTGTAGGGGTTGTTATTGTTAGAAAGATCGAATCTTACTTTATCAATTATTATGTAGATATTATTATTTCACTAATAGAGCCTGGCTAGTGAAATAGATATAAGCGGAAAATGTAAAAAAAACGTGTTGCAATACTGTGACAAAACAATTTTGTTATTAAATATTCCATTACATTCTATCCTGAATCGGATAATATGTAAGTAGCAATTTAGACGGAAGAATGTGCTATAATGCCGTGATGTGACTTGCAATAACCTCTTTTATGGTATGTTAATATTATATTAACATACACAATCATAATTGCCATTTAAAACGTTATACCTAAATAATTCTGTCTCAGCTTTCATTAGCCAGACTCAACTCTATATTTTGCGAATCAGGATATAAGAATATTGTTACAAGTATAAGATTTCAAGCTTACATGGTCATTTACATTTACGATTTGAAATGGGATATTTACCATGTAATCGAGTTTCAAGTGATAAGGAGGACGGTGGTAGTGACGGTGACACTGTGCGAAAAAAGCGAACCAGGAAGAGGGTTCGCTATGGTGTGAGGGTAGACCACAACTAAAACTCGCAGCACGTCAGTTAATCCTTGATAATGGCGCTTGCAGCAGTGCCGAAATATCGGGAACTCAAAAATACAAATATACATGGTAAATATCCCGTTTCAAATCGTAATTCTAATTGTTACACGTGCCGTTCAGTCACGCAAATTATATAGTACGTAGTGAAAATTGTGTAAGTTTGATTTTCTATATCCATCTAGGTCAAGATGCCTGATGAGATCTGTCATCTGTTCTTAGTACTATAGTTTTACAATAGCGGTAAATTATTAAAATGTGTCGGTCTTTAACAATTTCCCTTTTATTAATACATAATTAGCCTTTATTACTATTATCATTTTCCTCCATGATATCTTTAAAAGAAATGCTTTTAAGAGGCCTTATAAGTTTTAAAATGTTTTGATTTCAAATTATGACAAGTTTTAAAGGCTACGATGATTTTATTAAAGTTTTAGATAGTAACATAGCCATTTTTTGATTTTATTGTGTGTAGTAGAATTTAAGCGCAAAAAACAAGTTTTTAGCCTGAAAATGATCGATTTGGAGTGATGTTTGAAACGATATTTCTTAATGAAAAATCCAAAAAATATATTTGAAGTTTATGAAATAAGGTCGCAATAGTCCTGTTCTAGATAGTAACACTGAGAAAATGTCAAGATACGTGTCAATTCAAACAGAAAATGGCGTAAATAGATGAGCGTTTTTTAACTGATAAGGACCCTTAAGGATTGTTACCGAGCAGCATATCGGAAAGTAATTTACGCGGAAAGTAACTAAATTGAAATCTCGATCATTACGCACGCCGATCACTCACTCAAATCACTCGTTAACGTTAATAATGTGAGTTGTACTTTCTAATTAATTAACTTGCTAGTTTAGATTAGATTTAATTATTCCATAATATAAAAATACAATATAAATTATCCTCAGTCAATTTACACGACTTTAAATTATGATCGTTAAATAATTTATGAAATGTCAAGAAAACAATGTAATAAAATTGAAATATATTTAGTATAATTTTCGGATTTTCAGCGACCACCGGCCAGAGAACGTGCTTTGCGTAAATGAAGAGAATTTTTAGATTAGGTCATGACACGTAAGATACCAAGCATAGTTTCGAAAGATGGAAAATGTAGGCAGTTTTCTTTATCAGAATCAAAGTATAGTACTAGTGATACTGAGTCAGAAAACCCAAAATATCCTAGTTCCGAAAAAAAAACATGTTAAAGAAAAGTGTAAATTCCCAGCTACACGGTCTGATTGTTGATTTCATACGGCCCTTTTAACCCTCTCAGCGATTTACGTGTTTATTCTATAATTTGGGTGATTTGAGCGAGTCTATAGCGAGCGATCTGACGTCACATTAGCGCAGTTTATGGAGGGTTAAATGAGGAACGCCCTCACCTCGTTAAACTCCCTATCATTCTGGAATAAATTTTTCACGACGTCACATTAACCTCCTATTTTTAGGGTTCCGTTGCCAAAATGGCGAAAATGTAACCCTATGTATGACACATCCCTATGTATGTCTGTCTTTCCGTATGACACATCAGATTTACTCGGAGACTATAAGTACTACAATTATTTTCGCTCTTTTGCGATAAGACCGCCTGTTGTTCTGCCTCTGTTTCCCTGTATCTATGTTTTTTGTTTTTTATGTGCTATTTTATTATGTGAGGTGTGCAATAAAGAGTATTTGTATTGTATTGTATTGTATGAAATTAAAAATTGGGGGGTACCTACTCGATACAAATAACCGAGTGGCGTGTGGGATCTATGGATAGGCTTTAAAAATTATAAGGAGGTTTTTAACAAAAAAAATCCATTCAAGTCAACCGTTCGTGAGAAATTAGCTGTCAATGCCCTAAAAAATGAGTCCCCCATCTAATAAAAAGAAAACTGGTTGGGTACATTAATAAATACGTTCAACGAAAATTGTTTTTAACCAGGTAGGTCTAACTATTTTTGAATTATCGTTGAAAAATTGCCTTACCTTTTAATTAAGGCAAGGCCATTCCGCTCTAACACGCGTCAGTTTGCAATGAACCATCCCGCTCTCTGCGGAAGCTCTGCGCGTAATTTCGTAAATATTTAGTACATTTTGATTGAGTTTTGAATCACTTATAAAAAATCTGTCCTCTTATTTCATTAGAACAATAAAAAACTCGTTATTGTAAAAAAATATATATGTCGCTGTCGTTGATAATTACGAGATCTGCAGCATGAAAGTTTATTTTTACGATGAATTTTTGAAGATTTTGACAAAAATTACCAAGGCATTATTGGACAAGGAAATATATACACATGTATTTTGGTATTTACAAACTTAAACGTAAAATTGAATGCGGGTTTTAGGGTAACTAAGTGATTTTGGAAATAATACTTATGTTATATCTATCTGAATAGATAGAACAAAGTCTGAAGTATAATTCTGTATATTTGTTTTGATAAAATATCGTTTCATTTACTGAAAAAAAAACTAAAGTTGGAGAAAGTGCGCCACTTATTCCCCAGAACACTATCAACACGATACATATTATTTGTTTTTATACCGGTTTGTTGTCAATTTATATGTTTCTGTTTTTTAAACATCTTTAAGCACAAATTGACATAACAGTAGTTGAATTGAGGTAGATCATTCAATAACGAATAAAACATTTTTTTATAGTGGCACAGTTATTCCATAAAACTTGAAACGATCTATCATAATAATGCATTAAAACTGGCATAACAGTAGTTGAATTGAAGTATGTCATTCAATAACGAATGTTTTTTTTTAGTGGCACATTTATTCCCTAAAACTTGAAACATTCTATCATAATAATGCATTAAAACTGGTATAAATGAGGTTTTGCTATGAAAAACAATGTTAGTAATTTTAACAAAATAGCGAAAAATATATTACGGACTCTTAAGTTAAATTGTGCATAATAACTATACCTAGTACCTTCGTTGTAAAATAATCTGTCTAGATTGTTGTCTTAATATGAGCAAACTACGTTTATTTAAATCAGGATAAAGTACTTTAAACACTTACGAGGATCAGAAAAAATCCTTCTTTTGTTAGAATACTTACTAAACGAGTTCCACACGGACCAAGTCGCGGGCAGAAGCTAGTCATTAATGGAGGTATTCAAATACCTTGTAGTTAAAATCCTATCTAAGTTCTCGTAAGTACGGCTTAGCCAATCGAGACTTATATACATTTCTAGCTATATATAGAAAAATAATATTAGAGTAGGTTTCAACTGTTTCACAGAACAATGACGAAGTACTTAGAAGAAAAATACCACTTTGTCCCTCGACCCAACAATAATAAACTAACCCAACAATCCTTAGGCATCTTATCAGTAAACAAAAACAAAACGTCTCCCTTACTTCTTTCCTGGCTCCAACATTTTTGAGATAAATATGCATTTATTTCGGACATATCGTGATAAAAAGACAAACTGTTACCATATAAATTCGACGTCACATTACGAGTTTTCCCTCAAGTAAAAAGTAGGTAATCTATATGACAAATATGAAGGTCCATTCGTAGGGTCGATGAGATATGGCCGTCATTAATGTAGAATAAAGTTCAGACCCGTCAAAATGGATCAGGACTATTGATGACATATTCGCTACCAATCTTTATGTCTACGGCATGTATTTTATAGAAACCATCTAGTCTCTGCAATTGTTTACGTTGTCATGTTGAGGATTTGATACTTGAAAAGTCATGTGTTGATTTTTAAAACCATTAAGAATATTTTCTTAAGGCTCATCATTGGTAGACTGTCGTAAAAATATGAGTAGCTTAAAACTTAAAGCTAAATAAGAGTAGCGTAAAATCGTTTTTATCATACATTTTTAAGCAAGGCTCTTGTCGGTGTAGCTCTCTCCATCTGACTTTATCTAGAGCCGCCTCCTTGACCTCCTTATATGACACGAATGCTAATTAATTATTAAATTTGTTTCAAGTAATTTATTATTTATTTTCCTTGTTTTCCTTCTATGATGTTCTTTATAAAATCGACTTGTCGTAGAAGATGACCAATCATTTTCCCTCCTCTATTTTCTGAAATTACCAACAAACAATGCTGCCTGCGTAATGGGCACCATCCCGAGGGGACCTAATTTTGATATTAATTTTTAATGTTTAGTTTTTAGTTGGGTATAGTTGTTTTTATTTCAAGTTTTTAATTCATTTAATAATTATTATGTTCATATAAAATGTCATAATTATCATGTAAATTGGTTTTATGAATAAAACTTATTTAACGTAACAAACAATCGTGTTATGTATTAAATATTACAATTTTAATACCAAAAAAAATTCGGAGCTGAAGAGATGCCCGAGAGCATCAATTTCAAGGTTATTTATAGTTATAGGGACCTGTAATTTCTAGGGAAGTGGCTACATGTCACAAAAAAGGAATTTCACAATTATATATCAATCTTACAAAAACAGAAAAACTTCTATCACTTTATCTTTGTGAGCTGGTAGCGTGAAAATGGTTCCTTTAAAAGTTTTAAAAAGAGATCTTCATCTAGCTATAGCTAAATTGGCTACTGCTATTAAGCTCGCAGCAAAAGAATGTTTTAAATATGAAGCTAGAAACCTTTGTCAGTCCGTGGTATTGTAACTGTAACACGGATGAAGCAATTTAAACGTTTTTTCGTTTAAGCGCAGAACTCGACTGTGGATGGAAATTGCGTCAGCTGGTACGAGTAGATAGAAGAGAACGTAGTAGTAAAAACCAATATTTTTGCAATGAAATAGTAGTTGGATCGTTTTAAGGGCGTTTCAACCGCCGTAAGTTACTAGTTCTAAATATTAAAGAAATAAGCTACAATCAATTCGATAATTCTTACAACATCGCGCACAGTATATACGAGTACATAGTTTTATCAAAACAATTTAGAAGGGACTGACGGCGGTTGAAACGCCCGTGGGATGACCCTCTTAAAGGCAGACAGATAATTAAGTAGGTACATACACAATATTTAAAAAATATTAATGAAATGATTGATCGCAACAATAATATATATATATCTATATATTATTGTGATGTTATTAAGATAATTTTGTGTTCGAATTGTACATGTTTCTCGGTTGCCTATTAATCTTAATCTCAACTCAATTGCTCAAAAGTTAGCTGGAAGAAATCCCTTACAGGGATAAGCTCGCCTTTGTACATATATGTCAACTGTTCTTGTAATTTATGTTATGTTTTACTCATGTACAATAAAGAATTTTACATACGTACATACATACATACATACATACAAACATACATACATTATTTTAATTAGGATTTCGTACATCAAAAGGAACTCTTATAGGATCACTCTGTTGTCGTCATGCTCCAAATCCCGCAGCCTATCTTCTATCGATATCTGCGGGACTACACATTTTCAATCCCGCGGGATCTCTCATAAAAATAGTACTTTTAACTAAGATATCTAAATAAAGTAACAAAATAAATAAAATATGACTTCCTTTTTATTTACTATTAATTCCAATTGCGGCCACTATAGCAGCACTCCTGCTCTTTATACTTAGTTCATTTCATGTAAGCTAGTTTCTAGGTATTAAGTTTTAAATTAATTTTAAAATTAAGTTTTAAAAGTGTTGTTATTTTGGTGTGCAATAAAATTGGTTCTATTCTATTCTATTCTAATTACAGAAACATTCAAATGTATCAAATTGCTTTTAGTTATCAAAACATTCCAAAGAATTGAAACAAAAAACACTTTTTTTACATTTTCACTAAATATATCAATGCGAATTAATCTGCACTTTTTTCGAAAACCGCCAGTTGGAAAGGTTTGCAAAAAACATGTCTTCTGCTTACCTCAGTGCGTATTTTGGAGGCGATATAACTAGCAGCAGAAAAAGTCCTTTCGGGGAAACTAGACTTTATTGGGCTTCTCAAGTTAGTGAGTGGGCAACTTCACTGTTAAAAGTTCTCAAGCCGCCCGGAGGATTCTCTAACTTGGCTTATGAGTAACAACTGCTGTCATAGACAGGAGCCGGGATCAACGGCTTCTCGTGCCTTCCAAAACACGGGAGAGCACGCAGTTAAAAACCACACTCAAAACGTTCACCCATCTAAGAGGAGCCCGGGGAGTAAACCGCACGGGCGGTACGCGGGCGCCGCTGGGTCACGAACTCTCCCACACTACTCGGCAATATTCATTTTAATTTAAAGTATGTACCTAAATATTCCCATTGACCACCTGATTCATAAAGAATACTGGTTCGCGCGTTGTAATCCCGCAGTAGGCGAGATTGAAAAATAGCGTGGGATCTCGGCATACCGGGATTGAAAGCCTTGTCCAGACCCTTTTTCTCAAGTACGCGCGCGTGGACGTGTCAAGTTGACATTAATATCAAATAGGCAATTCTGCTGACTATCAAGGGAACCAAAACCTATAGTACACTCCCCGTTGACCAAGAATCATGGAAAACAATAATTAAAGCAACAATGCTTTAATTCCAAAATTCCAAAAATTGTGAATTTATACTGATGGAATGTAACCAGCGTAAAAGGACACCAAGTTACCAGTAAGCGCTTTGTTACGGGAGTTCAGCACGTTATTAATAATGGAACTTTATTTCAGATCATAAACCCTGGTATGTCTATTCCTCCTCACAAGTCGCGTGCATATGATAAATCGTTCGCGGTGCGCTCTGTGAAATTGTGGAATGAATTGCCTCCCCCCTTTAGGCAGTCGCAGTCTGTTGCGTCGCTCAAGGGGAAGTTGAAGAAACTGTGGCTGTGTGATTCTGGCTAATTTCATAAAATATTTACCTTTTATTTTGCTCAGGCTATAATTTCCTTCTCAATATCGTTTATTTGTGTATTTATACTTGTCCTTAATAAATTATATATGTATGTATGTTTTATATCTCTTGTCTTTTTTATACCTTGTTGTACAGGTTGCTGAATTTGTCTACCTCCGTTCATATCTTCTCTCATTTGCTCAAAGGTTAACTGGAAGAGATCCCTTAAAGGGATAAGTTCGCCTTTGTACATACCATTTCTTTTTGTATTTGTAATTTTTGTTATTGTGTACAATAAAGAGTTTACTACTACTACTACTACTACTACTACTACTACTACTAGACCCATATGCTGTTACTAACACACTAAAAACTATAATTTTGTAATGAAATCATATAAAATATCCTACTTAATATTGTACATACAAAAGTTAGGATGTTTGTTACTGAATCACGCAAAAACGGCTTGAATTGGCACATTCACACTCGTGGCTGATACCATGCGTTTCCCCGAATGTAGAGGAAATTGCAGAGCCCTACGGAAACGGTAAGAAAGTGGTAAGATTTAACCTAAGAGATGCAGATTACTCGTAGGATCTGTCTTTGTGTGTGTTGTTTACTTTACGACTGTTAGTGGGACGGCTTCTGAATGCTTAATTACTGTATTTATATATCTATGTAAGTTGACATATTTATTAATCTTTACTTTTATCCGGTTACAATCTAACCTGTGTATTTTTTAAATATATAATTAATTTAAATTTTACTTATTTATGTAAGTCTATGGTGCTTCTTATAGCCATAAGTCACCTGCTCAAGTAATTTAAATTTTCTATTCAAAAGTTGTCCGGAGGAGATCGCTTGTTAGCGATAAGACCGCCTGTAATGTACAGTTATTAATTCACATTTATGTTTTTTATCTAAGAAAAAACCATTATCAGGTGCATTTATGTAAAGGATGCCCGGGGTCCGTTAACTAATCCCAAGAGTTGGCGTAGGCGCTAGTTTTTACGGATGCGACTGCCATCTCTCCTTCCAACCCGAGGGAAAACCAGACCTTATTGGAATTAGGCTTGTCAAGTGAGTGGGCAACTTGACTGTTCGAAGTTCTCGAGCCGCCCGAAGGCATCTAACTTGGCTTAACGACTGCTATCATAGACAGCAGCCGGTATCAACGGCTTAACGTGCTTTCCAAAGCACGGGAGCGCTCAGTTAATAACCACTCAAAGCGGTCATCCATCCAAGTGCCTCGGCCGACGTTGTTTATCCTCGCATACCGCACGCGGTACGCGGGCGCCGCTGGGCCAGGAGCGCTCCTATTGGAAATTTAGTGTGACAGTATGAACATCACGTTAAAGCTACAGTGTACAAAAATGTTAAGCCCCCTTTGAAGCCGACCGTACTCTTTTTTTTTTGTTTCGAGACGGATACCTAATAAATTGAAAAAAGATTTAATCTATGTCTTTTTTATCCCGAAATAGCGTTGAAAATGTAATTTATAGTTAACATGAAGTAGATGGATAAAAACAACCATATTGGACAAAGCGCTCACTCATCCAATAACTGACCTTTTTTTTTGACGCAGGGGAAATGCATTTACGCATCCCCCCGTGCCCATAGTGGGGGGGTATGTGGGACTCGCCCTTCTACAGGGAAAGGGAATACCCACTAAAACCTTTAAACAAAGCGGTCACCCATCCAATAACTGACCTGGGCCGACGTTGCTTAACCTCGCATACCGCTCGCGGTACGCGGGCGCCGCTATGCCACCAGCGCTCCTTCACTAAGAAAAAACCAAATCCAGAAATTAACTGGTAATATTTAAGGACCAATTTATCAAGGAGCACCGTTCAGTCAATAAATCACACCGTTTCAATGGAGATCTTAATTATTGACAGGGCGTTGCTATGAGATACGATTTCAATAATAGCCATGTAATTAATTGTTCCAGTTATTACCCCAGTATATTCTCTTTATACCAATTAAGTTGTCAATATCATTGCATGCCGAGATACCCATATAATGCAATAAGATAAGGTTGTTAACAAATTCACTGCCAATAACCGCCCTGGGGGACGCTCATTTCGTAAACGAGTAGCCATTACCATGCGTTTCCCCGTATGTAAAGGAAGTTGAGTAGCGCTACGAAAAGCTTGGCAGCGAAAGCGATGACACATTAATTACAATACAAATACTTTTTATTGCACACCTCAATTAAAGGACACAGTACAACCCTTATGTAATTATAAAATTATGTATTTTTGACTGACATGTAAATGAGATGTACATTTATCAATAAAGATCTGAATCTGAATAGTACAAAAACACAATGAGTAGACGCAAACAACAGGCAGTCTTATCGCTAAAGGGCGTTTTCTTCCGGACAACTTAGAGTAGCGTAAATGAAATCTAATCGTCTTTACATGAGTCTGTCCGCCTACCTATAAGCGTTGGCAGCTGTCGATCGCCGAATGCGGCCGACTAACGTGTTCTTTACACTTTTGCGGTCGACGAAGTGTAATTGCCGCTTAATAACAACAATAACATTTAATTAAGGATAATAAACATACATAAATATAGTATAAAAATATACATACTTAAACATATACAAATATATAGTCAGCTACATAGTCTAAAGGGGCTAAGTCTTAAGTGTGTCATGAAACTCATGGGAGAGACAAATAATAATCATTAACTGTTTTTTGAAGACAACAATAGATTCAGCACGCCTCAAATCAGAAGATAAAGAATTCCAAAGCCGAATAGCTCGGAAAGTAAAAGAAGAAATATAAAATTTATTTAATTATTAATACAATAAAAGCGTTTTT
Source organism: Epiblema foenella (assembly GCA_963556455.1). Taxonomy (NCBI): domain Eukaryota; kingdom Metazoa; phylum Arthropoda; class Insecta; order Lepidoptera; family Tortricidae; genus Epiblema; species Epiblema foenella. Next base: position 5,425,355 of record OY747113.1, on the reverse strand, counting down.
TGATATGTAGTGAAAATAGTCTGTAAACCACAGCCTTGGCCTTGCCTTGGGGAACTTGCCTAGCGGGATCCGGCCAAATGAAGCGTCAAAACATTCTCTGTCAAATGTGTAATTCGTCCTTTATGCGTATATAAATAAATATAATAATAAATATTTTTTGGACAATCTTACACAAATCAACCTAGTCCCAAACTAAGCAAAGCTTGTACTATGGATACCAAGTGACGATATACATACTTATATAGATAAATAGATACTTAAATACATAGAAAACATCCAAGACTCAGGAACAAATATTCGTGTTCATCACACAAAAACATGCCCTGACCGGGATTCGAACCCGGGACCTCCAGCTTCGAAGGCAGGGTCACTACCAACTAGGCTAAAACGGTCGTCTATATGCATTATTGGGTTCTATTTAGGTTAAAACATATATTGAATTAGAAACAGCTTGACTATACTCATATATGCTGTGGTTTGACCCAGCCACGTTGCGACGTATTTTGTTTTACATACACATCAATAATGATGTTACATACATCATTATTGATGTGTTTGTAAAACATACTAAGTCTGAGAATAGAATCAAGTTAAAATCATTATTATGAAGTGCAATGTTGCTTGCCTGTGTAAACTAATTTCAGCTACGTTTGTTTACATTTGTTCCGTAAACTGCACTATACGTTTAACATTTTCTGCGTAATTAGTTTCTCTTTAAACGTAAATAGTTGATTGCTTTCTAGAAATTTCTGTTTCGTGTTCAGTAGGCAAACAGTACGCTGTTGAAAAACGTCTGTGGGTTTATAGAAAGATGAGGTATTTAAAGCATTTATTTATTTATCAAAAAAGTACGTAATACTGTATTCCCTACACATACTGTAGACTATTAGTGTTAATAGTCTACAGTATGTGTAGGGAATACAGTATGGGGTTCTTCAAGAAAGGAGTATATAAAATTTTAAAGGGTAACGAGCATGTGACACCCCAGGAGTTGCAAGCATCCATAAGCTACGTTGACCGCTTACCATCAGGCGGGCCGTATGCTTGTTTGCCACCGATGTGGTATTAAAAAAATGCGATAACAGTTTGTTGGTGACATTGCGCTCATTTTACTAATTTAGCAGCTTATGCTTATGCAGCAGGGTCGAAGGTGCACCACATCCGTAGGGAGTACCCACCGTTACCCTACAGGTTGCCCCTGGGTGGTGATAAACGGTGCAACAAAACTAGCAACAAAATTTCCATGTGATAAAAAAACACAGCAAGTGGTAAGTGTTTACTTATCTTATATTTTTAAAATTTTTTTTTTTATTATGTGTTATTATTCTATTCAATGTATTGATGACCACAATAGGGATTCTTTTAAATTGACTTAAATGTAATTTATAATGAAGTCTTGTATTGTGTAATAAATGAAATCTAAATCTAAATCTATCTACATATACATTATTGCAAGAAAACACTGAGTATTTAATGTACCTGATTTACCTGTAATTTTGTTGTTATAAATACTTGTAATTAAAGTTTCGTCAAACTCAATTTTGCGTGGTAGAGGCTGCCCTATGGCATTAAGTACACCTATTGTACAACAAAGATTTAGTAGTATTTACTCGCACACACACATTATAACCAAAAACAGTGAATTTTGTACCAATAATAGATTAAATAAACATGTGAACGGAATAAGTTCACATATAAAATCATATAACATCATTTGAAATGGTTAATTTAGCTTGATTCATTATCGATTTTAACTCTAAATATTCTAATTCTGTTAAAATCACTTAAGCTTCAATTACATGTATAATTAACGAATGACTTCTTAATACGTGATTAATATTCACTGCGACAATATTGGAATTAGGCTTGTCAAGTAAGTGGGCAACTTGACTGTTAGAGGTTCTCAAGCGGCCCGAAAGCCTTTAACTTGGCCTAACGACTGCTATCATAGAAAGCAGCCGTGAGCAATTCAAAGTGGTCACCCATCCAAAAACTGACCTCGGCCGACGTTGCTTAACCTCGCATACCGCACGGTACCCGGGCGCCGTTGGACCATGAGCGCTCCCTCGCTTGTACTGTTCGCTAATTTAACTAAATACGTATTATAAAGACACTGAGGAGATAATGATTTCCTAGTTGCTTTTGTAACATACTCGCATGTAAACACATAATCAGCACACGAGTGTGAACGTTCCACACCCCACCCTAGTAGAATATTCTTTACCGTTGCTTACGATTTTGATGAGATACATATCAATCTCTTTTGCGCGCATGGCGAGGTAACGTGTTCGAGTGAGCGCACGAATCACATTGCAATGCGATTGGGACGTTAAATAGGTGAACTGAATTAACCTGCTTTAACTATCATTAAATTTAACGTGTCGTTTTGTCGGTACACGGCCTAAATAAACATTATAAACACGCGTTACATACATATAAACTTCTGTTAAATAGGTATGCTGGTGTTGCCAAAAAACTACATTTTGTGTATGTGACAAGAGACATTTTGTATGAGATATCAGTTAGTATTTTTTTTATTATACGTAACGTGTGTTAATATGCAGGAATGGATAGTAAACAGAGTTAGGTTCGCTTTTACTCTGGACATAACAAAAGCTAAGCTCTACAAAGCTTAATTATGGATTGCACTAGTCACTCGCATAAAGTGTCTCAGTTTCTATAAATCCGTGTAATAAAAACATAACTTACATGCACATTTTATGTAGTTATCATTGACTACAGAAGAAGATTAACTACGCAAAGTCGGCCAAGGTCAACTCTTGGATGGGTGACCGCTTTGAGCAGTTATTAACTGAGAACCCCCGTGCTTTGCAAGGCACGTTAAGCCGTTGTTGCCGGCTGTAGTCGTTAGAGGCCTTCGAGCGGTTTGAAAACTTCTAATAGTCAAGTTGCGCACTCACTTTACAAGCTTAAACCCAATAAGGTCTAGTTTCCCCTCGGGTTGGAAGGGCAGACGGCAGTCACTTCCGAAAATACTCGTGTTTAAGCCAAATCTTGGGATTGTAGCGGACCCCTGGCATCTTTCAGGAGGCAACTGTATTGGGATAACGCTAGGAGGATGATGAAATGTTGACAACAGTAGAAATCTTTTGTTTTACAACTGTGTATAACCCGTCTAGAAAAAATAGCGGCGATCCATTTACTGACATTATCCGACTAGAAATTAAATGTAGAACATTTTTTGACGCATTTTGTAGGGGGACTTAACAAATTTTGGCGACAGTATAACTATTAACACAAGTTGAAAGGTGAAGCGGAATTTCACGACACATTTAAAAAATCAAGGCACAAGTAAATGAGAATCTAACTAAATTCACCTGTAACATATAGTAACACCTGGTAGCCATAGATTGGGATAATCCTAATTGAATATATAGGTTGTGTCGGACCCTCATATAGCTTCCAATCTCTTTGGTCAGGGTATTTCTTATTCATTAAGTTGTTGGCCCAAGAACTCGGCACGCCGTCTTAATTTTAATCTCTATGGAGTTACTCGGAAGGTATTCAGGTATTCCATTATCAATTCAGGGCACCGTCACGTGTTTAAATTTATTCACGTAAGTCATAGTTGATCTGGTATTAAGAAACATCGGTTTATTCTCAGGTTGCGCGATGTATGAAACCAATAAAAACAAGACAGAATGTACTGATTTCATTTTTAGTAAATTTTCTCTGAAATTGTGCCAATAAGTGGTATCATTGGATTTAGTTATGTCTCCTGAATATGAAAAGTGCTGTTTTCTAATTGTTATAAACATGTTTTTAATTATATTCCGTTGATAAACACGTTTTGATAGAAAGCTACTTAAATATGAAAAATTGTGATTTTTTTGAATTTCTTCGTTGTGGGTCGATTTTATTGATAACTTTACACATGACCAACAAAAACTAGGTATAATTGAATGTCCATAAATAAAACGCGATATGTTTAGGATTGCATAAACTGTTAAAAATAAAGCATTTAAAAAAATCTTTTAATACTTTACAAACATTTTCTGTTTTCTTCAAACATTCCATAAAGTTCTGAGTTTTGAATCATGTCTTTCATTTGATGAAAAAGACCTTTTTGTAGATCTCAGCTATACTCATAGTTGGCATTTCGAACTAGTGAAACTACAAGATGTTTTACATGCGGGATAAAATAGATAATCACAGAAGGTCATCCAGGTCGGATCCCGGGGGAAGGGTGAGTGATAAGACTGGCTGCGTATCCCCTTTGGACGGCTATGCCTATCCGCTGGGCGAGAAACGAGCCAGCCCTATGGTCCCCGGATGTTCTGGCCATTATTTTTGCCAGTTGGCCAAACTAAAGATGAGTGCTTGGGCTCCACGGTCCAAGCGTTTCAACAGCAAAAAAAGCAATTACATACATATATAAAATGTACATGTAACTGTTCCTTATCAACGTCTCTAACAACGTAAGAGAGATTTTCATTTTTAACTCACTACACAAAAGTCACGTCGAAAAAACTGGTTTATTTGACCTAACATTGCCAAAGTTCGATGCCATATATCTCGAACACAGTGAGTTTTGAAGTAAATATGGTACAATTGCGTAAACCTCGTTGTTCTTAATACGATAAACCATAAAAGACACGAGAAAACAGAGAGTTACAGATCGATGGTCATTGGCAGCTAGGAGCTCCTTAATAACACGCCAACTTGCTCTGTAGTTAGGTGGTGTTGTGTTCTTTAAGAAAGAGACGCACACGTCTCATCGACGTGACTTTTAGACTTCGCCCTTAGCCTACAAAGTTTATTGCAATTTATGATCGAATAAAGTACTGAACACTTAAATGATGCGTCAAAAATATCTGCCCTTGCTCAGGTCGAACATTTAATAGAAGTAAAATAACATTTTTCGACGACTTATGTGTAGGAACGATATTAGTGATTGGCAGCTCGAGACGTATTATCGAGACATGTCGCCCGTCAAACTTTTGATATAATTGGCATTTATCGCTTATAATACGAGTACAGTCGCCATCAAACGTGTTTTTTGTTTCCATTTATTTATAGCGGAGTGGTAGGACACGCAAATTTGAATATAGAAGCAGTTGGTTCTAACCCCGGTTTGTGAAACTGTGTATTATTTTTAACATACAAGGGCCAGACAATATTATAAGAAATCTTACTGGTGATAACGTTTGTAATTGTGTACGAGTGCGCACTTTAGTTCAGTATATTCACTCTAGCGCTATCTGTGAGATCCTGTAATTGGCTCTGCTGTAATGTTAATATGCATGTTATTACATTGTTTGTACTGCTGTTGGTTCTCCTAATATAAATAAATAAATGAATACAGTGACCCACATCCACGACTCATTTTACAAACAAGTGACCCATTAAGCCTGTCACACACTGCAGTTACTATGACAATCAAGGCCGCGTATCTGAACGAATGTTAGGATTATCATAGTGCACAACAGGCCGCCACTGCAGGCCGCTGTTTTTTTTTGAACCTGACTGTGGCTTATTAGCCTGGGGAAATCCGGTTAAAACCTCCGACACGACCACGTGTGTGGTTTGGAACACTGGAATACTCTAAGAGTTTGCGCTCCAGTAAGATTGGTTGAGCGGTTTCAACCGAATCTGATGTGTGAGTGGAATCGAGCTACTGCGAGTTTTGGGAGTTTTTCGGCTGTAGTGTGTGGCACGCTTTACGCAAGGCGACAAAACTGAATTATTAAATAGGTAACTATTACTTAAGAGTTTTGGCGACTATCCCTATTAAGCGTTTTATGCGACCTATTTTACATGTATGCATAATCGCAGGGTTTTCAGTCGATAACTAAATGAATGTAAGTAAGTAAGTAAACTCTTTATTTCATTAAATGTGGTTAACAAAAGGTATCATGTATTGCAATTTAAAAATATCACACATTTAGCAAAAATTGCAGCGTGAAATATGTACATCTTAAATCTAAAGTTTCTTACAGCCTTACACTGTGTAACTACCCAATATTGTATAATTGAGATGATGATACAAGTAGATTGAGAGTTGAGAGCAGGAAAATATGATTATAAATCTCAAGTAATTTAGTTATTTTTAAATAAACATAATATAAATATTTCTGGACAATCTTACACAAATCAACTTAGTCCCAAACTAAGCAAAGCTTGTACTATGGGTACTAAGTGATATCTTCAATAAAATACTTCGATGATAATTTACTTATTTATTCCAAGATCTTCACTTTACAAAATCCACTGGCACTAATGAATGCTAAAATCTCAAACTACCGCTTTTATTCAATTGACGTTACAGCCTAGAAACAGTTAACGGAAATCAATACAATAACTTTTAAAATTTAAATATAATTGGCTAACATTCGGCCGTCCTGAATTCATTCCCGTCCCGGGAATTATATTATTTTAGCTAAATAATTGTTATCACTTATATCAATACTTCTAAACATTAGCCAATTATGACAATTAAATACCTATATGTAAATCTTAACATTAATACTCAATATATTCCTTGTAAACTAAATCACATTTTCATTTAAACAAGTTATACAAAATCTCAATACATCATTGCACAATTGATTCTGCTAACAGTAGATAATCTTTTATTAAACACTTGAGAGCACTACAGAAATAATGATACAAAGAATTTTATTCCTTCATAAATCTCCATTGTACTATTCCATTTCACATATGAGTATAAATTTAAATATAATTGACTAATATCCTTGCTTATTTTATGCTCTTATTAAATACATTTGTACATACTCCTAATAAAGCAGTATAATTAAATAGTATACGAATCATGGTAATCTAATTTATTCTTTCATTTCATATAAATATTGAAGTCTCATACACATCTTCAAAAATATATTAACTCATAATAAAGTAGTATAATTACATAGTAAATCAATCATAGCAATTTAATCTATCACTATATATAAATATTGAAGCCTCATACACATCTTCAATATATCACCTGAGTACTAGAACCTCATACATATTTCCAGTACATTACACAGAATAGATACATGGAAACCTCCTTCATATTTCCCATGTATCGCATAATGATTACAAGTTTAATACTAAAACCTCCTTCATGTTTTAGTATATAAACTTATCTCAATATAGGGAAGCCTCATTCATATCTTCCATATATTCCAATAAAATTTAACATTACACATGGAAGCCTCTTGCATATCTCCCATATATAATATGTATATAAACTGTACCTCAATCTCATGCCTATTTAATACTTCATATATACAACTGAATAAATAATCTTTTTTTTTTTATATTTATCTTATTCTGACATTTCAGACTCCACGTTAAGATAATCATCACTAACATTGTTGTCATCTTCATCTAGGTCATTTGCTCTATTAAATACCAACCACGGGTGGATTTTATCCACAGCAAATATGCTCTTAAATGGCCTATTACCTTTTCTAGACAGTGGTGTGTCCTCCACCTCATATCTATCGGATCCTACTACTCGTGTTATACGATACGGGCCTCTTAGTTTAGGGATTAACTTCTTACTTTGCCCTGTAGACTGTACATCCCTTTCGATCCTCACTAAATCACCAACCTTATAACTAACATGTTTTCTTTTCCTATCGTATCTATCCTTCTGTTTTTTCTGATCAAGATCTATGTGTTCTATCACTTCCTCTCTAATAACATCCCTTTCAATAGTGTCTTCCTCTAGAGACACTCCTAAACGTAATAACGCGTCTGACATCCCAGATAAATTAGTACCAAATAGTGCTTGGGCCGGTGTTTTTCCAATGCCCTTGTTCAAAGTATTATTCATGCCCCATTGAACTTTAGATACGTGCTCATCCCATAATCGTTCAGGTTTTCCTATATTACACGCCGTTAATGCTGCCAGCAAAGTCCTATTGTACCGTTCTACCTGTCCATTGGCTCTTGGTGTGGCAACCGCGTTAAGTACGTGCTTAACACTTAAGTCACTTAAAAAATCCTTAAATTTATTCGATGTGAAGGAAGTGCCCCTATCCGAAATAAGCCGTTTTGGTACCCCGAACGTATGAAAGTAAGCTGTTAATGCCTTGATGCTACTGGTGGTTCTCGTATTCTTAACAGGTGTTATAACAATAAACTTGGTAAAAGCATCAATTATTAATAAGATGTGAGTATTCTTGTGCTTGCTTTTGACAAATGGACCTAAATGGTCAATATGAATCGTATGAAACGGTTCTGCTATTTTCTCTATGGGATGTAACTGGCCAGCCCTTTTAGCGACAGGCACTTTAGCATGAGCGCACTCCAAACATGACTCTACATACTTCTTAATAAATCTTCTCATTTTGGGAAACCAGTAAGTGCCTTTAATCTTGTCGTAAGTTTTGTCAAAACTGAAATGTCCTATATCGTCATGATTTGACTTTGCGATCTGCCACCTGACACCCTTAGGAACAACCCACCGATTACCCTCACTAGTGATCCTATATAATAATCCCCTTTTGACAACAAAGTTTTTGGATATCTCTATTATATTGGCTGTCCCTTTATCATTGATTATATTTACAGTACGTTGAATTTCGGGGTCATTTTGTTGTACTGTGGCTATCCAATCTACTGTTATACTATTAACCTCATAAAATTCTTCACAAACTGGATTGCGACTCAATGCGTCTACATGAGCCATTGTTTTTCCGGGTTTATAGTTGATTTCAAAATCATACTCTTGAATTACATTCCACCATCGTGCAACTCTAGATATAATATCTTTTTTTTCAAATGTTGCTCTTAATGAATTGCAATCAGTCACGATGGTGAAGTGTATGCCTAATAAATAAACCCGGAATCGCTGTAAAGACGCCACTACAGCTAGCGTCTCTAGATCGTAAGAAGTAAAATGCATCTCCTCAGGTGACGCTTGTCGACTGTAATAAGCAACAGCCTGAAATGGTTCAGCTTTATCTTTTCTCTGTAGCAAAATACCGGCTACCCCCAATTTAGATGCGTCAGTGTGTAATTCTATTTCATATGCCGGGTTGAAGAAAACGAGAATAGGTCTATCTGTCAATGCATTTTTGAGTTGAACAAAAGCATTTTCTTCTGACTCTCCCCAAGTAAATTTACTATCCTTTTTTAAAAGCTGTGTTAAGGGCTTGGCAATAATCGAAAAATTCCTCACAAAACGCCGAAAAAAACTGGCTAAACCTATGAATTGTCTAATTTTGTGTTGATCAGTTGGACGAGGAAAATCTTTTACTGCTTGTATCTTTTTCTCGCCTGGCCTTATGCCACTTTGGTCGACTTCAAATCCTAAATAACCTATAGATTTCATAAAGAAATTACATTTTTCTAAGTTTAGGGTCATACCAGCGTCACGAAATAACTGTAAAGTGAGCTGCAACTTATGAAAGCCATCTTTTATATCCTTGGATGGTATGATTATGTCATCCATGTACGCAAATGCATGTTTAAAACGAGCGTTACCCAAAATATTATTAATAGTGCGTTGGAAATTGGCTGGGGCGTTAGATAATCCGAAGGGCATTCGATTAAATTGATAATGACCGTCAGGAGTCACAAATGCTGTTAAATGCTTGGAAGGGTCTGCTAATGGTATCTGGTAATACCCAGATGCCAGATCTAATGTAGTGTAATATGTATAACCTGCTAAACTGTCTAACTGATCATCTATCCGCGGTAACGGATAATGCTCCTTTACTGTTTTTTTATTTAATGCCCTGTAGTCAACGCACATACGATAACCTCCAGTCTTTTTTTTTACTAATATAATCGGTGAGGCATAATCAGACGTTGACTCACTAACAATTCCTGCCTCCTTTAACTCGTCAACCATATTACGCACAATCTCTCTTTCCGCATATGAAAGACGGTATGGACGGTATACCACCGGGGTTTTATCATTAAGCTGAATTTTCATTGACGTGGAGTGACAGCAACCTAATTCCTTAATATTAAATGCAAAACATTTGCGATGTTCATTTAACATGTCAACTAGCTCACTTAACTCCTGTTCGCCTATTGATTGATCTACTTGTATTTTTGTTAAAGTTATTTTGTCCTCATTGTTTGACGACGAATCAAAATCTATTCTATTAACATCATACGCTTTGGCTTCATGTGCAATACATGCACGAGTAATAATATTGTCTCGTGATAATTCAAAAGATTTTGATGATAAGCTTTTAATTATTACTCGTCCATGCCCATTCGTGACTGTAATTACACCTGGTAATGTTTCATATTCCCTTTCAGGTTGTAAATTTAAACTATATTCAACGTATATGTTTCCATTCACATTAGGCTTAGTATAAAACTCTACTTCAGTGACATTATTTACAGTAATACTATTACTAACAATCAGCGAAATAGATTTCGATTCTTCATCCTTAGATTTGTTGGTGAAAGTTAGACTGTCACTAGTTTTAAGCGTCAATACGTGGTCTTGTTCGGTATAAGTTTGTCCTATTAGTAAAGGCGTGCTCAAATAACTATCAGGCACAATATACACTTCTACAGTGGCTTCTACGGCGTCGATCACAATATTCGTCATAACCTTACCTATTGTTTGTACTACGGAATTACCAAAGCCCTTCAAAATAGGTAAATTATCTTTTGGCCAACTATCAAAAATACAATGAGCATCGCTTTGTCTCATGAGAGTACATTGACTTCCAAAGTCTATAAAACATGGCAAACTTACTTTGTTGACATCTGCAGTTTTATAATATTTTTGATCAACGCCACTTGTTACGCCTAGTCATGACACCGATTTCACATCTAAATTCTTTTTATTAATATTACACTCAGAAGCAATATGACCAATTCTAGAACAAGAGTCGCATTTCTTGATCGGTTGTTTACATCTAAAATGAGGATGTCCTTCCTCACCGCAATTAAAACATTTAACTAATTTACTGTCTGACTTTGGTCCCCGATTAGATTGTTTATTGTCAATAGTAGAATTGTTATTCAATGGTCGAGACGAAATTTTAGGTTTAATGTTAACCTTTTGACCACGTAAATAAACAAGCAGCTTGTCGGGTTCTGTAAACTGAGCTGCTTCAGCGCTGGTTTTTACAGCTCTGTCATCAATCCCTAACAGAATACAATCTACTGCATCGGTGCCTGTTATCTTACACCTATTAAGTAACATAACCTTCTCGTAAAAATAGTCTTCTAAGGACTCTCCGTACTTTGCTCGCTTTTCAAGCATTTCTGTTAATAACAAGCCATAATTTTCTTTGCTTGGAAATGCAGTTTTTAATTTAGCTTGCCACTCAGGCCACGTATATTTTAAACTAGGTAAACCCTGATACCATTTTTGAGCTACTCCTGCTAATTTAGGAAGTGCATAGTGAATGATTTGGCGCTCAGTCCAGTTGTATATACTGGCAGTTTCATTTACTTTGGTTAACCATACATCTATAGTTTGACTCCGATTCGCCGGGTTAAATTCGGGCAATACATTCATTACAGGAAATCTTTCAATATGATCTGACCTATCTTCTGTTCTAACTGATCTAAATAAATCCTTCAATGTGTCTAAGAAGTCATTATTTCGTGTATCACCATACCTCGTTTGACTCCGACGATGACGGCGCGAACGCGAGCGGCTACGGCTGCGACGCACGCGTGACCGACTGCGGCGCGCATGGCGCGAGGAGTTGCGCGGCGAACGCGACGGGCTGCGGCGCGAGCAGTGGTGTCGCGATCTTGACCTGCTGCGGCGATGCCGGCTGCTCGACCCTTCGGAGTTGATGCGGCTGCATCTCCCGCGGCTGCGTCTGGATCTGCTCCTCTTCGTGCGGCTGCGCCATTCTCGCTCACGGTCGCGAGCTCTGCTGTGCCTGCTTGTAGCTGTTGGTGTCATCTCTCGATTTCCATGCGGATAGTCGAGTGGAAGAGGAGGCGTCCTTATTACTCGTCTATCATATTCATCCATACTGAAATGAAATTATTTACACAAGCGTAACTGTTTTACATTTCATTAAACCTACCATATGACCACTAAAACAAAATGTTTGCTAATGTTCTTTAATCTCCGTATATTGCATGTACTTACGAATGTCAAAAAAAAAAAAAAAAAACTACCACCGATTCATAAAATAAACTTCTGCCTCGAGAAGAACCGGTGTATACAAAAACTCGGCGAGGTGTCGTTTTACAAAATAATATATACATATATAAGACCAAACAATATACTTACGGCTTATATTTATAGTCAATTGCTAAAATCAATTTAACGTGTTCGTAACACATGATTTGATGAAAACATTATAACAACAAAGCAATCGACAAAGGTTTATCGAATTTTCACTTGTTCAACTTAACATTTGCCATTACAGTACCGTTAAAATAATGTAAAATGCACTGGTTTTTCAATTTTATTCATATTCGAAACGTAATGTCAAGAAAGCCAATAAATACCTGAGGCGTTTGAACTCGATCCCGTTTCTGAACTGATATCTTCAATAAAATACTTCGATGATAATTTACTTATTTATTCCAAGATCTTCACTTTACAAAATCCACTGGCACTAATGAATGCTAAAATCTCAAACTACCGCTTTTATTCAATTGACGTTACAGCCTAGAAACAGTTAACGGAAATCAATACAATAACTTTTAAAATTTAAATATAATTGGCTAACATAAGTGACGATATACATACTTATATAGATAAATATATACTTATATACATATAAAACATCCAAGACTCAGGAACAAATATTCGTGTTCGAACTAAAAAGTGTCAAACTACAATACATAACATTTATTTCTTTGATTTATCTTTAATAATCCGTCATCAATAAACAACGTCAAAATGTAAATAATAATCGAAACCACATTCGATTTATCCACGAGCTCCCATCAATGATCCTACACAGGATTTTGAACAATGTGCAATATTTTACCTATTTGTGGCATCTCACATACATGTATATTATACGTATTGTCGACCAGTGTCACTGCGGAGCATGGAAGCTGAGTATATGTACATTCAGCTAAGTAGTCAGTTACAGCTTCCTATACAAATATGCTCGTACCACCTTCGAAAAGAAACATTTAGTGATGCGTCACATTTATAGGCCTTAGGTTTAAGACAGACGTCGCCTGCGTGGCGCACGGCGTATGAAGGGATGCGTTAAAGAGTAAACGACGGGTGAACGGCGCTTTTCTTTTTGGACGTGGTGCTGCATGCCAGTAGCTATTCGGCTTCTGTTGGAAATTGTAGCTGTCTGTGGGTGGGCGCCTCTACGGGGCTACCCGACTGAACGATAATGGCGGACGACGCAAAAGAGAAGACCCCAAACCCCTTTGACATCCACCTCTTACTCCGCAGTCGACGTCTCAGATGCGGTAGGGCTACAATAACACAGATTGTCGCCATAAAAACCACCAAATGACTTCATCATACAAGACCACAGATTTAATATAATCATGAAGCTAAATTAGAGCCAGGTGGTGGCCAAGTCGTGCTTAATCGGGAATTTGCCGGAGTAAGTAATGTTCACTGGCGCCGGTCCAACGTGGCATATCGGAAAACGGTTGGCAATGCCGAGACGAGTTCACAGGCTATAGCCTTGATTGGCTTGTGTGGTCCGTTGGTAATAATTGCTACACACCGTCAGGAGTTGCCTAGCTTTGATTATCTGTGAGCACTTAGAATCCTGATACAGAGTAAATACGTATAGTGATGGGCTTGATGATAGATGATTATATTATATTATTATATTATATTGAGCCTAATATGTTCCACTGCTGGGCAAAGGCCTCCTCCCTCTTTTTCCATTTCTCGCGGTGATGTGCGATTTCCGGCCAGTCTTTTAAAAGGGAGTCCAAAGCGAGGTCTACCGCGTCTCCGTTTTGAGTCGTGGGGCGTCCACTCTGACAACGTGATTATAACCATCTAAAAATTACAAGAACAGTGGGGCGATTAAGTAACTTTTTCGTGTGTGCATAAGATTGTTCTAATTGTTATTTTTTTTAAAGGAAGATATATTATATATATTTTTTAATGTTAGATGTAGTTAACGTAAGATTGACCCGTTACAATATCAACAGCTTAAACTAAACATACAAAAAGAATATTAATATACTTTTAGAAAATAACGCATCTAAAAAATGTACAGATGGATCGCCTATCGATTTATTAATTTATTAGCTATGATCACTGCTTATTTCTCCAGCAGATAGTTATCTTGAGTGAATTCCATTACTTATCATTTTATCCATGAGCACTACTACACTTATTACATAAATGTGCACATATTCTATTAGACTATTATACATATTTAGTGTAAAACTGTGATATTTGGCAATAGCCGATGCATGTTGGTTGCGCTTGGCATATATCCAAGAGCCCAATTTCGCAATACATTTTGACATGTTAAAGTTATACGAGAATCTTCCTCATTCATGCCCTCCCTTTTGCGTACGCACATAGTCAAATGCGTGAGACAGTGATGCACTGATATTGAATTGATTTTGGTATCTAATTGATACGACATCTTTAGTTGCTAAATAGCCTTCCAGCCATAACGATTCGCCGTCTGCCCACGATTATTTCAACTAGATAAATTTTACGCTTCTTAAACATATGAGCCTCTATTCTGCGAAAAATTATATTTATGTTCCATTCCATTTCAAAATATATGATGATAAGTTCAATCATACATTAAACATGTCAAAATCTTTAGCGTAGTTGCGAAAACCGTTTGAAAATATTTTCTAAAGAAACTGACTGCTGATACTTCGGCTCCACGCACACCTTCCAAAGGTCCGGGATACCATTGTCCCGTGAACGGGAAAGACATCAAAAAAGGGTCCCTAGGTTGGATACCTGTGGAAGGATTCCCCTATGATTATATGGATATTTCTCTCATTTTCTTTGGCCCGAATAGAAAAGCATTAGTCATTAAAATTCCATTGCCAAAGTCATTCAGACAAAGAATGAATGACTTTGGCAATGGTTACCCTGAACCTAAGGAATTTAGAGTACTCCCGCTGAACTCCATCATTCGGTTTGTGGAAATGCTGGAGAGCAGCTTGGAGTAGGCATAAAGGAGGGGGCAATTGCACAAAAGATCCCACTGGGTCGAAGTGCATCCGCTAGGGCCCTCATCTAAATAAGATAAGATAAGATAAGATAATAGTCATTAAGACTATTGCACCAATACAATTCATGTTAAATTTCCAGTCGCTTTTAATGAAGCTAAATTTGATTTGAAAAACGTAAATGGTCCGTGGCGGGAGAAATCATTGATTTTACCTTTTAACTGACATAAAAAGGTTGTAAATTTTCCGCCCCAGGCCGTAAATAGCATTTACACTTCGTGGCCAAGGGATCACATTATATTGTGTACACCGCAGCGGGTGATAAAGAAAGCCTCAGATCGTGTTTATCGCCTTGTGATGTAATACATTCTTGGCATGTATTGAACATAATGTAGGGTATTGTAGGGGTACCACTGAACATGTGAAGTTAGCTTCACATATGTTGGTACGAGTATGCCATGTACATTGCGGGAGAAGTGCTCATTGTGGCAGTCTTTGGGAGAGGCCTATGTCTAGCAGAGATCGTCTTTCGTCTAATATGATGATGATGATGAGGTACCCACACTATTTTATGTATAACTATTTTCTAAGTAAAGCTTTTATCCACTATGGGTTCTTGGCAACGATGTTATACTTATAATATATAGATACTTAAATATATAGAAAACATCCAAGACTCAGGAACAAATATTTGTGCTCATAACTTATTAATTTAAAAAAATTGTTCTTTCGCTGATTCGGAAAATGTGTGTGAATATTTTGTATTTTTTTTAGTTTCCTCGTATTTGCGATGAAACAGAGTTTTTAACTGGTGAAACCACCCATTTCAGCCTCGAATAGATAGCTCGTCTGCTCGTCTTTCAACCCTCGGTTAACAACCTACTATAGGAGTCGTTCTAGGAAATTTTCATAATGAACGATATATAAAACAATTCAACGAGTCCTATTACAACATTTACCTTTACTTGAATATCATAAAACTAAATGCCAACAGTTCGACGCCGTAGGGAAATCGGAAAAGGAAAAGGCTTTCTCGAACGTCGTATCGTTCAGAATTTAAAAATATCGCTATAAAAACCCTCGCAGTAACCTCTTAACAGAAAAGGTAATAAATGGCAGGGTTTTTCAATTTAATATCGTCGTTTTATTCAAGTACCGTTACTTGGTCCTAAACAAATAGAACTTAACGTTTTTTTTTGTTCTAAATAAAACTAAAACTCCACCACTGGCATGCCGCGACTGTAGGGAAACTGAAGGCTGGTTTACACGAGGTGATTTACTTTCTTAACAGTATTGAAAAGGTTAGGGTATACAAGGATTTATTGTCAATTAAATACTGAATAACGGTTAAATTAATTTCATTTATTTTAATTTTATTTTTATACTTGGAAGCTAGAACACGTCTATCTACGAGTAAAGTCTTGATCAAAGGGAGGCAAGGCGAAGGAGTGACTAACAGATCTGAACAGAGAATGAATTGAACTAAACATTCACTCAATCAATCGGTCGTTCATTCCTTTAACAAAGTAGTCAAATCATTTACCTTTTATTTACAGGATATGTTAATTTTTGTATATTAAAATATAATAAAATCAACACGCCCCCTCAAAAATTAACAATTATTTACAATAAATAAGCATCAGATCGTATTTAACTTCCAAGTATTGTCTGGGGAAATTACAATTTTATGACCCAACATTTGTTGCAAGGATTGGGAAAACCCAGAAAAACCCAATCAGGTCATCAAGATAATTATTACGCCATAAAAATAATCATCAAAAATGTACAATAATTATCTCAACAATACATTATTTAGTATGTACATTTCAATCGCATTATTGCAAAAACATTTCAGACTGCATTGCTTTAAAGGCAGCTGTAGGCAACTGCTTTGTTAAAGCGTCTGCTATTTGTTTACCTGTGGGAAGATAACATAATTTAATAACATTTTTCTCAATTTGCTCCCTAGAGAAATGATACTTAATGTCGATGTGGTTTGACCTCTTCTGGTTAGTGGGATTGTTGGCAATACTAATACATCCGTTGTTATCCTCATAAATAACAATCGGCTGTGTGATATTTACATTAATGCTTGACGCAAGACACTTTAACCATAAAGCCATGTACTGGGCTTCAGTTTATGAAGCGGCAACTGACATTTGCCTCTTTGTACTCCATGTGATTGTACAATTATTGAATAACTTAAATAAATAACCTGTGGTACTCTTCCTATCACTTGAATCATGGCCACCCCAGTCTGAATCGACATAACCACATAGAATGTTATTAGAATCACATCGTTTGTAAGTTAATTTTAAATCTATTGTGCTTTACAAATATCTCAGCACCCTTTTTAAAACATTGCCATAATTCTTTGTTGTTTTTATTTGTATACCTGCTTAAAATGTTATTGCTTGTACTTAAATCAGGACGAGTACATAGCATTATATACATTAAACAACCTATTATACTTCTGCAAGGGGCATCATACTTCTCTTCAAAGTTTAATGCTTCATAATTTAGTTTTACTTCTAGTGGTGTGCTAATGGGGTTACAATCATGCATTTTAAACTTACGAAAAACTTTTCAATATATGCACTTTGATTTAATGTGATTTCATTGTCCAGACCTATCAATTTTTATACAAAGAAATAATTTTATATCTTGTAAGTCTTTCATTTGAAATTGACTCATTAAATACATTTTGAAATTATTCATTATTTATATTTCACCACGTGAAATAACTAAATCATCCACATACAAAATTGCGTAAATATTTTGTTGGACACTTCCTCTATCAAGCATGTATGTGTCTGTACATCTATCAACCGATGAACTTATAAATCCTTTTTTTTTTTTTCAGTGCTTGCTTAAAAACCTGAAACCAGCATCTAGCAGCCTGTTTCAGTCCATACAATGCCTTATTTAATTTACATACATAATTCTTATCGCAATCTACTTCTTTTGGCACTTCCATAAAAATCTCTTCTTCTAATTTACCATTTAAAAAGGCAGGTTTAACATCCATATGGTGGACGAGTAAGTTAAATTGATTTGCAAGACTAATAATGAACCGAAAACTAGCAATTCTGGCTACAGGTGCAAAGGTTTCATAAAAATCGACAAGGTATTCCTGACTAAACCCTTTGGCCACGAGACGGGCTTTATATCTTTGCGGTCTACCAAATTCATCATACTTGATAGAGAAAACCCATTTATTATCAACAACATTTTTATTCTGTGGTCTCGGCACTAAAGACCACGTGTTGTTTTCAGAAAGAGATTTTAACTCTTCTTCTATGGCAACTTGCCACTTAACACTAATATAGACTGCGCACTCAATATGCACTCATCATCATCAGTTTAATAATAATGAACAGGCGGCCGATTTTTAAGTCTATCACTCCTCCTTACGTCATCTGTGTTTTTATTTTCATTTTGATTTACCTTCGTACAATTATCAGGGGCATTACTAGATGTGGGTTCAATAATGGTTTCATTTAATCTGCGATTTTTCATAGGACGGCCGAGATCATCAGATTTAAATGCATCTGATTTTGAATTGTCAACAGGACGGCCAAGATCATCAGATTTAAATGCATCTGATTTTGAATTGTCAACAGGACGGCCAAGATCATCAGATTTAAATGCATCTGATTTTGAATTGTCAACAGGACGGCCGAGATCATCAGATTTAAATGCATCTGATTTTTAATTGTCAACAGGACGGCCGAGATCATCAGATTTAAATGCATCTGATTTTGAATTGTCAACAGGACGGCCGAGATCATCAGATTTAAATGCATCTGATTTTGAATTGTCAACAGGACGGCCGAGATCATCAGATTTAAATGCATCTGATTTTGAATTGTCACTATGGCGAGACTTGGATGACACTGATTTTTATATATTGTTGTTATCAGGTTTATCATGGCAATTTTCGGTAACTCCAGGCAATATTACTGGCCTGGATGTTAGAAAATTAGCCTCGTCGACTATAACGTCTCTAACAGTGACAAATTAAGCGCTTTCCGAGTTCCAAACTTTATATCCGTTTGGTTCATAACCTACCAGTATTCCCTTCCAAGATTTATCGTCAAATTTAGATTTACTGGTTTTATTATGTACATAAACCGTGGCACCAAAAACCTTCCAAACTTTATATCCGTTTGGTTCATAACCTACCAGTATTCCCTTCCAAGATTTATCGTCAAATTTAGATTTACTGGTTTTATTATGTACATAAACCGTGGCACCAAAAACCTTCCAAACTTTGTATCCGTTTGGTTCATAACCTACCAGTATTCCCTTCCAAGATTTATCGTCAAATTTAGATTTACTGGTTTCATTATGTACATAAACCGTGGCACAAAAAACCTTCCAAACTTTATATCCGTTTGGTTCATAACCTACCAGTATTCCCTTCCAAGATTTATCGTCAAATTTAGATTTACTGGTTTTATTATGTACATAAACCGTGGCACCAAAAACCTTCAAGTATTTAAGTTGTGTTTTTTTTTTTTTTTTTTTTATGCCACAATTCATATGGGGTTTTCGATTGCATAAGGGCTCTTGAAGGCGTTACATTTATTAATCGAACAGCAGTTAATACAGCTTTACCCCAAAATACTTTATTTAATTTGGAACCACTAAGCATAGATCGCGCTTTTTCTGTAATAGTCCTTACCTTACGTTCCGATACACTGTTTTGTTGCGGTGTTTTTGGAACTGTCAAATGGTAAGTTTTGCCCTTTTCAATACAATAATTTTTCATCTCGGCAGATAAATATTCGCCGCCGTTATCGCAGTATAAATTTACCATTTTCAAAATTCAATTTTGCCTCACATTTACGTCACTACGTCCGTACACTTTAAAAGCAGTAAATACCTCTGACTTGTACGTTATCAAATACACAACACAGTAATGGGTATACTGGTCAATAAAAAAATACAAAATAATTTTTATTGTCTATCGTGGGAGGAGTGATTTGGCCACAAACATCAGAATGTACAACAAATAAAAGTCGTGTAATGTGATCTTTATTCTTAGTCAGATTAAATGGTAATCTGGCCTGTTTGCCGTTTATACAAGCTTCGCACATTTTACCATTTGGCTCAACAAACTGAATTTGATTAACATCTTCAATCATGTTTTAATTGTATGAATTTATTTTTACTTATATGACCCAAACGCTGATGCCATAAATTTTAGTCATTATTATTAGCTTGGTATAGGCAGGAAACAGGAATAGCCATATTTACTGATACAGCAAAGTCTACAAATACAACTACAAAATACAAATATCTTTATTTTGCTTAAAACTGCAACTGCTGCTGCTTGCTGTTTTTACTGCAATTTAATTGTTCAGAGACTTACCCTTCATGACAGTTGTGTCACCTTTACAAACTTGGGAGCCATGTTGGTCGAAGATGATCGTGTAGCCAGCTCGCTGCATCTTGGGCACCGACAGCAGGTTATAAGGGGCATCTGGGCAGAACAGCACATCCTCCAGAAGTCCTTGCACGCCCAAGTCGCTCGTCACCCTCATTGTCCCTTTTTGTGTAGCTGAAAAAAAAAAATTCCCTGTGCTTAGCAATCGATATTTTCAAAGGTGGATTAAGAATTGTAAAATTAATGAAAATATCCGACCTGTTTGTGACATGATCCGATGCTCCCGAGTCCAAAATAAATCTCACTTTATCTTCTTGAACATCATCTTGACAGTCTCCCGTCATAAAGGCGAAACCCGAGAAATCGTTAGCAGTTTCTTGATTCAATTCGACTTGTTGAACTGTTCGCGTCCTATTTGTTTCAGTCTGTTTTTCTTGCATCATTTGTTTAAAGTAATAACAATCCTTTTTCGCGTAACCTTTTCGTCCGCAATGATGACATTTTAAAATGTGGGTATTTTTCCAAGTTTTGTTCTTGTAATGTCTACGGTTATTATTATGGTGGTTTGGCGGTATAGCTGTATCGATTATTCTCTTCTTTGAATTATTGGGCTTATGCTCGACATGCAGTACTTTTGAGCTCGTATCTGCACTGTCGTTTCTCAGCTTAACCTCGTGGTCTAATAACCTTATTTTCACAAATGCCAAAGTTAAACTATTTTCAGATAACGTCTCAATTGCAGTGATTACGCCGTCGTAAGTTTTGATATTTCGTTTTGATTTTAGATTATATATTATCATTAGAGTTTCAAAGTTTTAACGCGTGGCCTGGGCCCCATAACCTATTGAAAAGGTTAGGGTATACAAGGATTTATTGTCAATTAAATACTGAATAACGGTTAAATTAATTTCATTTATTTTAATTTTATTTTTATACTTGGAAGCTAGAACACGTCTATCTACGAGTAAAGTCTTGATCAAAGGGAGGCAAGGCGAAGGAGTGACTAACAGATCTGAACAGAGAATGAATTGAACTAAACATTCACTCAATCAATCGGTCGTTCATTCCTTTAACAAAGTAGTCAAATCATTTACCTTTTATTTACAGGATATGTTAATTTTTGTATATTAAAATATAATAAAATCAACAAACAGACTTGACTTTCATACTTGTCAGTAAGAGACGAATGCAATACGAATATGTTAGACATAAACACCATCATGCAGTTTAGTGTGATATACCTAGATATTGTCCATTGCATGGATACACTAATATATTCGTCAACAGTTACATCAAATGAACAATGATAATAATAATAATCTATATGTATAATAAATCTCAATTAAATTCAGAATATTAATTTAAATTCTGGATTGAATTGAGATACATATTATAGATACATATTACAGCAGCTCCTGACTAAATGTTCTCCTCCACGTCTTGGCGTTGTCCTGCGATCTGGTTATTTTAAAGACAGGTCTTGCATTTTGAAAGACTGACATGAAAATAAGTATACATCTGATAATGATATAACTGGACCCTTGTTACTATTTGTCATGTTCTGTTACAAACAAAGTAGGGTTTGCGAGCCAGAATGCTTTACGTCGCTTTGACGCCGACGATGGCGAGCTCTGAGAAGCCGGCACGTCTGACTATAAATCAATGAATTTTCTTTTGCGAGCTCGAAAATAATGCCAAAGCGTCCAAGTGGAAAACAAACTGAAGGTATACACAATTTATCTTTCTTCCCAAGCACCTCTTATACTCTGCTTAATTAAAGCTTATCTATAAGCACAGTTTTTAGGAAATAATTAACTGATCTCATTTCCGTGCAAATTGGCTGTATTTTACGCGTACATTGCGGGCTAATGCTGGTATTTCTGTATAGGTAATTTCTGACCCAGTTACTTGCCACACCTACTGGCATAGTGTGACCGCAGCATTACGATTACGAGGTAGAGCTAGTAGCCAAGTATTGGTTTCCGCGTGATTGGTCTTGTACGTACCGGCCTCTTACGAAATTGCGACAAAGGAGAGCTGTTTCTCTTGAGGTTTTTCGTCCGTAAAGTCCGAATTCCCAGTGGGCAATTTTTGAGATTATTTTAAGGTTGTTCAGGTTAACCTTTGTAAATAGGTTGGAAACCATTCTTTGGTGAAGTTTACCGTAGTATTCGGTAAACTGGCACGCTTGAAAGTTAGTGCGCCAAACACATTGAAATGCGAAAAGGTGATTAAAAACAGACCTCCAGGTCTTGATAACTCCAAGCTATTTCATTAGGCGCAGCACAGTGTCAAGCGCGAACTTTCATCCATTAGAGGGAACTTATGTGATCTGACTTCCATAACTATGACAGGTGACCTACAATCTGAAAGCAGTAAGTTAGAACAGTGTGATAATACATTTTGTATCTTATGACTTTTATATAGGGTGTATAATAGGATAATTGATAACCTCTATTTGAGCTCTTTCACTTCTCCACACTCACTTGTCTCGAAAACGTAGTAATGTTGTTTGGAGTGTTGTAGCAAAATGCGTTTCAAAACCATCGTCGCAGAGTTGAGAATGAAAGAATTCTATGATGATTCCATTTTCTTTGGTGTTCGTGTTAGTAACGCTTAGATAGAGATTATCATTACATACTGTCAATGCTCATGAGGATTGTGGATGCTTAAGGCAGATTTGGAAGGTAATATTAATATATAATAGTGTGATTTTACTTGTTATTGAAGGACAGATATTGTTTAAAATCCAGTTCGAACTTTTAAAGGAACATGATATATTTCCCAATTTTTTTAACAGTATAATGAAGGGCAATTTCCTTCCTATCAACTTTTAGTAGTTTAGTAGAATTAAAAACTAATAGGAAACCCACAAATTACACTATTGAGCAGTAATTTCGAAACAAAGACATTAATAAATACCTAAATGACACATGAAACGTTATGCAATACGTACTGAAAGAAATTCCAGACATTTTTACTTGTAAGTAATTCAATCCTAAATGAGGTAGAAGCCATCTGAATAATTTGGCATAGATTGATGTGGTCCTGTTTGCACGGAGCTCCGTATTGGCTTTTACGTCTAATGTCGGTTAATGTGGGAATAGCTATTCTTATACTATAATTCCACTACTTATTCTGCAGCTAGGCGATTCACTAAAAACTAGGCGAAACACAGTCCTCACCTGTTACTTCACAGCTCACTAAATGCAAATGCTATTTGACACTTTTTGACAGTTTCCATATAAAAACGGATGAGGTTTGTGAATAACAGCCCTGGTATGTGGTGTATCTGGTGGTGAGTATGGTCACCAGAGTACCCGAGTATGCTGTGTTAAGAGTGAGAGATCCGAATTTGACTCTAGTTGGCAACACAACGAATCTTCAAGTCAATAAAGCGCTGATAATCGCAGGTTTTCTAGAGTCGCAAGCTTCCATTAGCTGCGTTATCTGCTTATCCTCTGGCTGGACGTACGTTTGTTTGCCATCCATAGTTTATAAATATTTATTATGAAACTTATACCAGTTACAAAGTATTTAAAAAAACTTTAACAAGAAAAAACGACACAAACTTATTTTTTATTTTTATTTAGGTGTTGCGGCTATTCCCGGGCTTTTCAGCCCTCGTATCACTGCGACCATTTCTGATCTATTGTGATCGCCACATACTACAATTCTCGGTCAAGTCCTGCAAACTCAAAGAATCGCAGGATTTTTCTGTACTCGAGACACTTCTCATCAATCTCATCCGGGTGCATGATGTGCTTGCCCAGCACAAACACAAACTTAAACAATCTTTATAAAAATCTAATATCGATCTATATCCGTGTGCTGGCGAAAGGCACGACATTTGGAGCGACCAGTAGCGAGCGAGCAAGGCAAAAATATGCGAGCCACAGTCGTGTTAAGGCCTGTTTACATTGGTGGAAAAAATTGCATGCGATTTTAATTATTTATTTAGTTAACACAAACCTTCTATTAAGCTTACAGCATTGTTGCACCAAATCATTTACGCTAGGAAAACTGTAACAGAATTAACATACGTTCACTTGATACAATGTCAATAATAATAATAAGGTCTGTGCAATTGCGGACGAAGTTAACATGACGAACAACTACCGGAAATATATCCTGAAGGACGGTACGGTCGACATTTGTCGGGCATGCCGCCGTCCTGGAGAATCACTCAGGCATATCATTTCCGGTTGTGGTCATCTTGCTAACGGCGAGTACTTGCACAGACATAACTTAGTAGCCAGGATCATTTACCAGCAACTTGCTATTTTATACGGTTTTGTGAACTTCGAAGTGCCGTACTATAAGTATACACCTGCGCCAGTTCTCGAAAATGGTCGTACCACGCTCTATTGGGATCGATCTGTCATCACGGACAGGGCTATTGCAGCCAATAAACCTAATATCGTGCTGACAGATAGATCGAAATGTCAAGTAGTGTTCGTTGACATTAGGTTCTCGTCATGGGGGATGACGAGAACCTCGTGAAGGCTAAGAAAAAAAAGGAAAGCAAAAAAAGTCAGCAAGTACCTAGACTTGGCACACGAGGTGACCGCCATGTGGGATGTTGATTCAACGATCATTGTCCCGATGGTCGTCTATGTGAACGGTTTAATAGCGAAGTCTCGACCAACACCTCAAGAGACTCTCGTTAGATGGCTGGGTCAAGGGTCATATACAGAAGGCGGTACTCCTGGACACGGCGCGGATAGTCAGGAGGTTCCTCTCTCTATCCCTCTCACCACCGGTTTAGGCCCCGGCTCGCTGCCGGCAGCACACTAGGTTAGGTTTTTATAATGATTTTGTGTTTTGTAGATATTGTTTCATATTTTACTTTTTATATAATTATTATAAAATCTAACGTAAGTAGAAAAATAAATAACGAGGTATAATAATCACAAGGAATTACAAAATAATAATAATAATGTAAACAGTGTCAAGAAATAACAATACATTACAAAGTACGTCCATTCATTAAGTGCCAGTTCAGAAACTGGTTAGCAATGTTGTACAGGTATGGCAAATGATCAGCAAACATGTCAGCGTCTTCATTGCGTCTGGCATTGAATGTGTTAAAGATTCCCAGTCCCATCAGTACTCTAAAGCCAGCCATATTCATTAATTTTAAGGCACGGTGTTATTGCGGCGTCGGGGCAAATTAGTTCGCAAGTCTTCATTCATTAGGGCAAAGTTGTTTGGGCTAACTTTGACTGGCGGTCTCAAGCTGAGAGTTGTATATTCCGATTGTAATTTACCGTGAGTTCTGACGTTTGTGTTCTTGTTTTGAGATGCGACTATAGATGATGTCAATTCGTGTTTGAAGCTGTTGGAAATTGGCTGAAAAGACGAATAAAAGCGACAAGTACGTAAGTAAGATGCACGAAGGGACAGCTATTTCAAATAATTTTGTAAAGGGATATATGACTATACAATTATTAAGAGTTTTCAGAAGTCAAAAGTCTGTAAAATTGTGATTACAGAAAAGTTATAAATTGAATAATAATTAGTTATAAATTTAAAACAATGTACTTTATACTCGTGTTGATACGAGCATCTAGTAATTTTAATTCAGGACCAATCTACGTGGGTAGTTGGTAATTTTCTTAAATTGAACAACAAAAAGAAAACATAGATATTCAAAGAAAAACTTACAGAGAGTACTTATTACCTGTCATACACACTTACCTTAGCTTACTAATTCAGCTCCATGTTGTGTTTGAAGTTTCTAAACTAAATCCACAATTAGGCGAAGGAAACTGACAGATAAAATATTACCAGGAGTAGAAAAAAATAGTAACAAATTCAAATTCAAGTTACTATATATATCGTAACTATATTATATAGATAAAAACATATCGATCAGCATAACATTGTACTACCAAACATATTACAATGTTGTAATCTATGAGATATGCATAACCGCGTTAAGCGGGACAAAAATTGTATTTAAATATGAAGTATAGGAATAAATAAAATGATTTGCAAATGGTTTTTATTACAAATACAGGGCATATTAGATTGAGAGAAATACTATTACTAATTGCGATAGTCGATGTTCTCGGCAAGCACCTAGGAGTACCCGATAAATTGCGCCGAAAGACCGGTAAGTCTAGTAAGGCCTAAATAATATCGATACGAACAGCTTTTTTTTGAACCTGACTGTGGCTTTATAGGCCGGGCCCAATAAAGCGATAGGAGTGCGCGGTTGGAGAGTAGCCTGGGGAAAATCCAGGGGAAAACCTCCGGCACAACCACGCGTGTGGTTTGGAACACTGGAATACTCTAAGAGTTTGCGCTCCAGTGAGATTGGTTGAGCGGTTTCAACAGAATCTGAGGTGTGAGTGGAATCGAGCTACTGGGAGTTTTGTCGCTGGTTCATTAAACCTAGCGTAGCTGGGAAGAATCCAGCAAGAAACTCAGCTAGGCCCGACCTGGGTCGGACTGACTCTACCCGGTGTGCGGCGGTACCGGGACGAATAGGGACTAAGATACGAACAGCACTGGCCATACTGTTGCAATAATTTGTGCAATTTGACTTGGTGGACTAATGGTGGATTTTACTGTATTCAAAGTTTGTAGCGTTTTAAAATTGGAAAGTTTACATACCAATGAAATATCACATTAAAATATTTTTACGTTGTTTTCTTATATGGCTTCTACTCCTTGCTGATACGTTGTTTTATTTTTGATCTTGACACGAATGACAATTAGGGTCGGTTGCACTAACATACGATCACAGCCCTGTCATCGTCAAATATGGCGCCGGCAGCTGTCATCCCATAAAAACTTGTCAAACTTTCCATACCATCAGATTTTAACGAACACCGCTTACGATTACAGACGGTTTGGTGCAATCCACCCTTAGTTAACAATTAAACTCCTTATAAAAAAAAACAAACCTCTGCTAATTAAAATGTGTGTTATCCTTTTCGCACAAACACAAGTGTCAAAGTGACAGATAAAGGCAAACGAATACTAACGGCATTTTAGCTAAAATAGGTTTGATGAACGTTTATGAATAAGGAGGTATGTGTATTGTTTGAATACCCACAACTCTAACAGTTATTAAGTACCTGTACCTTATTCCAAGCCTAACAAATTGAGATGGCGACATCCGTTTCCACTGGCAACATTGCCATGTTCCAAGTGACAGGAGCAATCATACCGGTTTATCCCCACCTTTGAACCAGCTGCCGTTATGGGCTGCGCGCCCAGCGGCCATCATTGGCGTTCTGTTTCTTGCAGAGGCAACACGTTAAGTATTTGCTCCGGCGGTACTTAAGCCTATTTGTGTAACGGAAAATGATTCGTAATTTTCTGATCAAGTTCCATGATAGTGACAAGATAGATAGTTAGGATTCTGATAGGCGAGGATATAAGGTGCAGGCAGGGTGATGGTGCTCCGCCCCAATATGGAGAGCGAGGATTCGTCAGAGCTGGCCACGGACGATGGACTATGAAATAAGCGTGAGTAGCTCTCACGACGAGGTAAGGTCTTTGCAAACGTGTTTTCCTCACACATATAGGAACTTTTTGCCCAATTTGCGTACCCGATGATGCCCCTTTCGGCACTTCCGCCAGCCCCGGTCTACCCGCGCTGGTGTTCTCGTGACGAACATGAATTTCGAAACTACCCTCAAATCATTTGGTATCGCAATTGTGGAGCACACTAGTATTTACCATATTTCGATTTAGTATTGCTCTTTCCAGTTATTATAATGCATGCTAATGGAACCAAACCTTACGAATTTAGTTTATGGGTGTTGCTCAATAGTTAGCTGCCATGGGTAAAGACAAAATTAGATTCTTATTATTTTCTGTTTTTGCCATGTACTTAAGCGCAAATGCGCTTCTTACTACAAGACTTATATGTTATGTATCACTCCTGCGCAAGGATTTGCTGCCATGTGGGTGTGAATCAAGGTTATAAAATCATGCGAGTCGACTATTCCCCACTTACATTCATCGTTTCGAGTATATATTTTGGCAAATATAATATAATATAGTTTTTGGTACCGTTAAAGTTGCCTGAAGATGATCGGGCTGTACAAATAGTACCCAATGTAACAATGTTAGAGTCTGGCGCTTCGCCGGCCGCTACTGCGGCACGCTCGCTTCGCTCGCTCGGCTCGCGCGCTGTAAGGTCATAGTTCTACCTAACACTCCTCCTCGCTTCGCTCGTCGTCGTACCTAACGGAGACCTTCCCTGGATAAAATAGGTAAGTAACCCTATCCTTTGCTTCACCATAACCCCTAACCGATAAAACTTATTTTGAAATATAGTTCGAATATCTAAATACATTTATATATACATATCTTATTTATTTTTATAATTTATACGTAGTTGCTCAAACTAAAAGTACGGTGGTTAAGATAGAGGTATCAGCAATGTTTACACCGAATATGTGTAGCTTAATATAAAAATATTTAGTCAGATTGTTTGGTTTTGCCCGTTGCGCGCTCGGAGAGAGTAGAGCAACTGCATATACATGAATAAGCCTGTTAACTGCAGAAATGAAGCATTTTATTTACGAAAAGTGGTATCTTGTAGCAATGTATATATATAGTTACGCAGCGAATGCGGGTTTGAATCCCGACACTATTCATATTTTGGGAAGTCAAAAACCTATAGGTATTTCTCAGCCTCCGCACTCTTGTGGAAGGAGTTGCTACGAACCGCATAGCAAGTCACCCTCGTGCAAGGAGTTGTTACCAACCGTTCATCAAAGTCACTCCTGCGCAAGGAGTTGTTACCAACCGTTCATCAAAGTCACTCCTATGCAAGGAGAAGCTACTAAGGAAACGTTTGCGTAAAACGTTACAATCAAAGCAGTATCAGAAGACTCGGGTTAGCTTAACCTCTTCACAGCTTCTGGGCAATACACACACACGCTTATGTGTACGAATGCTCGGTTAACTATGTCATCGAGTGCCTCCCTCAGCTCGATCCTCCACTACTTCCGACGAGGCAGGATGAAAACTGCTAGCTACAGAGGCAGACAGGGTAAGTGTTCCTTGGATTTACGACTACAGTGATATCTCGTGTCTAGAGAAGGCTGCATAATGATTATGTACTGGATATGGATTATATTCATCGGTGCAACTTTCCCAGGATGACGAAAGGATGTTGAGTTAAAAGGTTTTTTTCAGTTTGGGACGACTCTTTCTTTTCGTGTACCCACCTTTCTATCTGTAAGGTACACGACTTTTATAAGGTACACGACTTGTTAAGTACTTCACATGATTAGTTGGAGAAACTGGGCAATCTTTCCTTGCGACGTTTCCTGTTGTGTCGCCGGTTTTCAGCAGTTGTTATTACCTATCTACCTTTGCTTAGCTTATCATCCAGCTGAGCTTGCACATCTTGCTGCCAAGTCGTGTTTACTGCTACTCAACGATTCCTGTCGCACTTGAATAGCGAATCGGATGGAGAGAGGGTAGATTTTTCTCTACTCGCGTCGCGGCGCAGCAATTATGCTAGTCCCGCAGGTAGAGGTTAGAGGTTTGTTAGTGCTGGTCCAGATAAAATAACCATTTTGTTATCTATATAGGTACGCTAGAGTTAAGGATGCATTAACAAAGTAAGTTTCTCTAGTTGACTCATTTAAGCTTGACGATAATTATATTAAAATTAACACTTCCTCTAGCATCAAATCGACTCCGTAGGACCTACTACAAAATGCAAGATTTCCACGAGAAGCTAGAAGAGTAGATACCTGTGGTCACTAACACAAAAGCATTCTTTACTCTTCATGTTTCCCAGCTTCAATGTTTCAGAGATTGATACTATTAATATTTATACTATGAGCCAAATAAGGCAAACCTGCTTGCGGTTTTAAGTCCCGAGAAAGATGGCTTCATTATTACCATTTGCACTGTTCATCTCCAGCGTTACAATTTTTATTATATGCCTAGTGTCTCAGACTCGTTGCTCTGGTGGATTCTATTCGACAAGAAAGCGTAAATCATAGTGAAAGTTTTTGTTGATACTCTAATCTTTCTGTTCTAAATGATATCAGATACCTACGACGGGTAATGAACGGACAGTAACTGGTAAGAAACCAGAGGAGCACATATTCAGCGCTTTTAATTGCAGTCCATACAAGACCTGGGTCAAACGACTATAGAATTTTCGCAGTCAGACGGTATGGCATTTGCTATCTCCTACAAGGTGTGTTCTATATTAGAAGGCTTGGGTACCTAATTAGTCAGATCTCCTCGCAACTTGGAAAGTTTACGTAGTTTCAGTATGTATATCGCAGATGATCCAGCTGCAGTATTTTTTGTTAGTAAGTTCAGCCACTACTAGTTGGATGGTACTAAGAGTGTCGATATTATTTTTCTTAGCTCAGTGCGTTCATGCCCCTCTATATGATACAGGAGAGTTCCTGTTTGTCGAACTATAATTGTGGATCTACTAGGTTTTACCTAGTGCCCCTATCGATAAGGCAAGAATTTAGTGTTACAATTCAGCGGTCAGGGGAATGAGGCCCTATCCCTTCACATCGAAATTTTATATTTGTCTTGGTTAGTGACAAATCTCTTGCTAATGTCTAGTGGATATCTGTAGTTGTCTAACTGATGAGTGACCCACGTAAAATTTTATTTATTTGCAGTAGTAGAAGGTCTTCTATGGCGTACTTATTGTTGTAATCAACCTAAGATTACAAGTATGTTCAGAATTGGGCGTAATTCATTTCGTGTAGATCATTCCTCACATATAGAATGTTTTTGTATAGATCTTTGGTTTATATACAGCTTGGTTCACTCTTTGTTGTCAGCCAGGCTTACAAAGTTCCAAGATGCTAAGCATTTAGATGGACGTGGCTCAATATTTGAGGATTTCACGTAAAATTACTTAATCATAAGATTGTTATACCAAGTTTATTTGAAATGTTGGAAAGCTTCTAATATTGAAGCTAATTAAATTAAAATTTGGCCAGATATCGCCTTACAATTAACACATGAATATTGTCTGACTTATAGTTCTAATCCAAAAATTGATCCACCGACTATAGACGCTCACTTAACTAAATTTCATCAGTTTGTCTTTGAATCAAGAAGAAGGTTTAAAGATTCGTGGGCAACTATTGGTGTGAAATCAGTTCTAAGATTTCCTTGCATACATAGTCTGAACAACGTCCACAATTGCCAAGTTGGCTTAACAGTCTAATTATATTAATATTAATAAGTAATGTTTGGAAAGAGGTAAGTGACTAGCTAAATGCCACTATTTCACAAAGTTAATACGGAATCTGTCGGCGTTTTTAAACTTAACCAGATCCTATTCTGGACCTGGAGTTTGATATATTGTGAAGGAGTGATTATTATATTTTAATTACTTGTAAGCACGTATGTATTAGTATGAAATTTTCACTCCTCCACAATTTTTAGTATTCAAAATCAAAAAATCAAAATCAAAACATTTATTCTGCAAATAGGCCTCAAGGGCACTTTTACAAGTCAAAATCTATCTAGGTACATCAAATAAAAATAATACAATAATCAAAGTATCATTAATTAAATGTAGTGTTACATGTCAAAAATAAGAATAAGAAACTAATAACAATCGAGATTTGTTAGAGATGTATAAGGTCTCTAAGCGTCAAGATAAAAGGTAATAAAGTAAGTACACTAATCATAATAAAATATTTTGAGCTATATCTATAACACGTCAACATGAAAATAATAAAATCTAATAAATAAATATCCTCAGAGATGTATAAGGTCTCTGAGCGTCAGTCTAAAAAATAAAATCAAATGAGAACAATGAAGTCTCTCATCATGTCAATTCCACTGAACACTAGTACGAAGTTACTAGTCCTTGCAAACATGAACAGACCGGACCCCACAAACAGCACCCGTTCACGAGTATGAATTAAAAATCTAATCTCTTTTTCACATTGGCGTTCTAACTAAACTATACAGTTTGATTAATCCTTATGAACCAGCAGCCGATAACAAACACTTCTCAATTTGTTAGGCTTGGAATAAGGTACAGGTACTTAATAGACAAATTTTACCTGAAAATAAAATTTATATTAAGTTGCTTACCTTATTCCAAGCCTAATTTCATTGCTGTCTGCTGGAGTGTGCTAAATACTTTTTCATGTTTAATTAATTACATTCAAATACGTATTTTAGTATCTAAGCTTATTTTTCAGCTATAAAACTTAGTTTTAAGCTTGCATTTCAGAAACTCTTTAGTATTTAAGCTCTTTTTCAGCTGTACCAGTTAATCATCAGATTTTATTTACCTCATAAACAAACCAACTACCTTCACTTAGTTCAGCGTTTGTTTACGTAACGCCACCGGTCGACCCACCACGGTTGCATCGCCACCTGTCTACCTGCAGTGGCTATCTACCGTCCACTTATATCATATTGGACGGTAAATCAAATTGAGATTCCAATGATGGCCGCTGGGCGCGCAGCCCATAACGGCAGCTGGTTCAAAGGTGGGGATAAACCGGTATGATTGCTCCTGTCACTTGGAACATGGCAATGTTGCCAGTGGAAACGGATGTCGCCATCTCAATTTGTTAGGCTTGGAATAAGGTAAGCAACTTAATATAAATTTTATTTTCAGGTAAAATTTGTCTATTATGTTTGAAATGAGGATAGTTTTATTTCCGTTTCTCTATAATCGTGTAAAACTTTTGAAATCACTTACAAAAAGAATCGTTACACACGGCTGAGTTAAAGCCGAATCACGTATAGTCCATTTAATTTGATTACGTCCACAGGATCCAAATTAGCATTTCTCAAATTGATTGTTTTTGCTTTCACAGTTACATTGAAACAGAAGGAATTTCTTATAAAACCGGCTGATGAAATTTATTGGGTGCTTCTACCTACGTCATCCCCACGCCGGTCGTCAATTTGCATAGGAATGTAATCAATTCACGTTTCTTTGTTTACTGATATCAAAGGAACTGAGGTGTATGCCAAGTTATAATGATATTCTGGAAAGTTCTAGTTGTTTGGTAGCGTCTTGAGATTTACTTACGTTAGGTAATATTAAAATATACTACTAAAAAAAGGGCCAAGAGTATTTTGATCGTTCCAAGAATCGTTGTGATATTTTTAACTTGTTATAAAAGTCAACCCATTTGCTAGAAAATCATAGTGAATAAAAAAAACTTGTAATGTATGACATCAACATTTATAGGTTATGTAAATTACCAGTAATTGGTATAAAACAGGGGACCACAAAAACAAGAAAAATCGTATCATATCTAGGTATATAGGTAATATAGGTAATCATATATATATAGGTATCGAAAAATAAGAAAAATCAACGTGGAAGTTACTCATACGAAATGTAAATTATTTAGGTAATTGAGGTATTAAAATATACATATTCCATTAGATTAAATTAGATTATTTATTTCATGATAAGGAATTACATTATTGCACACATGTCTAAATTACAAGAATTGTTATTATGACATGAGTAAAACATAACACGATAAAAAGTAAAATAAATGCATCTCCCAGTCGGAATCGTCAGTCAGAAAAAGTCGATCGCCATTACAAAATATAAATTTCAAAACACAAAATACAAATCAATTTAAAACAAATTTAGTTATAACTATGTATATGTCAGTAAGTTAAGATCCATACACTCTTTAACCGTGTATAATGGATTTTCCAATAAGAGGCGTTTCAGACGGTGTCGAAATGCTTCGTCAGATGGTTTTAGTTTAAGATCAGCGGGCAGTAGCTCGTAATAGGTTATTATGTATATTTATGTTTCGAACTAAAAGTCAAGTAGTTAATCTGCCAAGAACGCTGAGTAAACTAGTGAAACTAGAAGCTAAGTAAATAATGAGGATGTTGAGAAATTCTGAGTTTGATTTGTCTAATGTCTACTACAATTATTTAGGTCTATACTCGGCTAGACTGAGCTACTTAAATAATACCTACGAGTATACTAACATTATATTATAAATGAGAAAGTGTAGATATCTGATTGTTACCTTATCATGGTTAAGGCATTGAAGCAATTGTGAAATACGCAAATAATTTCAGTTCCGAGGCAGAACATACGATAATTTAGCAACTCAGAAATCATTTCCTAATAGTGTTGCACTACGCATGTGAAACTCTAATGGCAAACATCCCCGAAGGCGATGGCCCTTCCCCTAAGGCCTAGTTCTATGCGGATGAAAAAATCTATTATTTAAATTTCCCATTGCCGCTGAAAGTATCGGAGCATTAGGTGTTGCATGTTTGATACACATTAATATCCCCGCCGCCGTCAATTATTGCCATTAGTTATAATGATTGCCTTTAATTTTCCGTGGCTTGCTATTTCTAACGATAGTGCGAAATCACTAAAATTAGTTTTGACTCATTTCACAGGCTGAATTAAATTTGAGTGGCAAAATTCGGATAACAGTATAAAGGCAATAAGCGGACTAAATAGAAAATAATCTACTTAGATAATCCAAATAAATTGAACTAGCTTATAGACATTATCCTCTACTTTTCTACCATTTTTCTAATACATATTTTCGTTAAACATATTGAAGGATTTTTCATGTTTTATTTCTTCATTCTACGCATAACTGCAAACGCTTTGTAGGCCCAGTTGATGAGCTGCAAAAAAGATTATAATATACATAGTTAAAATAATACTATACATTTTCTGTTTAATAAAGCTGTGTGTGTGACGTGTGTTAGACTTTGAATCTTCTAACTTGGCTGGTAATGTCGCTTTTTGAACGTATTAATTTGATACACTGTTTGATACAACTCTTCCAGTACAAGAAAGAATTTGAACTAAACTTACGCACCACCTAGTTGTCGTTCATTACAATTTTATTTAAGTATTCAGTCTGGAATTGACAATATACCCCATAAGCAATATAACACTTTGCCAATTTAGCCATTACCTGTCTTGAAAAACTTTTTCTAAATATATGGTTTATCACTCTGGTTAAAATGACTGCAATACTTTAGCAAAAGATGTCTAGAAGCAAGCAAATGTATGTAGAAAATTTCAGACTTTAAAAATAAAAGAACAGAGAAAACTCCTCGAAGATTTGCTTAACAACGAAACAAAGAGGCTGTTACTCAAAAAGTTTGTACAAAGTTTTTACCCGCCATTATCTAAAGTGAAGGAATAAAACTGTTTACATTAGTGTAAGTGTCCAGCGACAGCGTAAAGATCTTCCCCGCAGTGACATGGAGCGGTCTCTTGCACCGCTCCATGAAGATCACTATGAACATGGCCATTTTTGAGTCGATGGAGGGCCACGGTGCGTCGAATGCCGCTTGGTGGAGCTCCCAGCTCTGTAAATATGAGGAAATATTTGGTTCCTGGTCAAGATGTGTCTCAACGGCGCATTGGGCTTGATGCCAAGTGGGGGATAAAAGCCATTTGGGCCACGGCAATACCTTACAATGTTAATGGCGTGCACGCATGCCCAGAATGTTGACTCATCTTTCTCAATAAGATTGACTACGTTAGCCACATGTGAGCACACTAGCGATTACAACGTAGTTGAATGATAAGATAAGATAATTTATTGTATATCCTTGAGGTGGCATCATATGTGCGGAAAAATCTAACTTCATTTACCCAGATAAAAACGAACCAAAGGTTTAGGGAAAGAGACAAATATAAGTTAAAAATGCCACCATACTCAACTACATTACATAAAAATAATAGTTGTCATGAGTATTATTATATATAACAAGATATCACAAGAACTGCGCCAACTACAAGATAACTTATTCATTACAAAGTTACGGAAATCGTTGATAGAGAAATGTTTTTATAGGATAAGAGAGTTTTTAGAATATGATAGACATAATAATTAACAGCTAACGTAATAATTGACTTGAATAATGTAAATAATGTAGCATGTATGACAGCCAAATAGAAATATTGTTATAGACTGTAGAATTATAAGAACAACTTGACATTATTATTATTATTTGAAATTTAAAATAAACTATTTAATGTAATGTAATCAATATAATTGCTCATATGTGATATAACATAGTGTAATGAATTATTGTGTAAAAAGTATAATTTGCATGCCGTAATCGGCTAAACATGTGAAACGAATAATTACAATACCACCACATACATATACTTACCATGTTTAAGCAAATAAATATTCTTATTCTTATAACAAATTTACAATCATGTCGGAAATTTGGTATTTATATAATTAACAATATTCAATTTCACAATTTTAAACTTAACTAAGATAAAACGAAAAAAAGCAGTAAATAATAAAATGTCGTTCAGCTAAGCCTAATATAAGAACTTTAATGTGAAGTCTTGAACAATATTTCGTATTTTTTCTGTTATTTTTTAAATTCTATGTCCCTTCGATTTACACTAAATAATTGAATGACTGTTAACAAAATCATTTACTTGGAAATAACATTTTTCTATTAGGAAGTCCCTTAGTTGAATGCAGTTAGCTGTGGCTTGAACGAGCCTTGGAGCACATTACTGAGGGATTCTAGGCTACGGATACTTCGAAATTAACACTGTTATAATCTTAGTTCCGGGGCCAGGAACAAATATCCTCAGTAATTTCCTCTTAAGCGATAAGTCGTAAGATGGTTAGACTAGTATTATGAAGCCACGTGGCCGTAGTTCATTGACCTTCCAGATAAACAGGCATCATTAACCACTTTTGATGACCAGCTGACATATTTTTCAGCACTTTACAGTCAGCTGTTTTTTTCCTTCAAGATTTTGGGAAAAAAATTGATAGTAGTAACTGTGTGTGTTTTTTTTAAATGAAATTCAATTTTTTTTAATATATTATGAGATTAATTTATTTTGTTTTGACGACCGGTTTAGCCTAGTGGGTAGTGCACCTGCCTATGAAGCTGACGGTCCTGGGTTCGAATTCCGGTCAGGGTAAATATTTGTTTCTGAGTCTTGGATGTTTTCTATGTATTTAAGTATTTATATCTATTAAATATATCGTCGTCTAGTACCCATAGCACAAGCCTTCTTGAGCTTACTGTGGGGCTAGTTCGATTTATGTAAGATTGTCCTCTAATATTTATTTATTTATTTATTTATTAATACAGAAAACCTACCAATGGAGTTAGACGTTAGACTTCTATTACATTGTCTGACTGATTAATTGTAAATTATGAGAATTATATACTCTCAGAAAGCTATCGTCTCCCGGCGAAAAAAATAAACAATAGTATTCTTTTGTAATGCGCCCGGGGAACCCCGAGACTGGTAGACGACGGGTTAAGATAAGAAGAATAGGAAGAGAAGAAAGAGAAAAGTTGATAAATAAGTTGGCGTATAAGAGTATTAAAGGTAAACAAAGAATTAAAATGCTTTGTTGAAGTAGATACCTTCCAAATAAGTTCATCACCGAACCAGCAGATAATGAATACTTCGATGAGCATGCATGCCAAGTAAATAGCCATCCATGCGATTTGTATAGGGTGTCTGCTGGGCTCCTCAATCTGTATATAAACACATTGATCTTAATAACCTTCCTAGTGTAAGCAAAGGAGGTAAATCAATCGACACATAAATTGATATAAATGCGCTTGCTTCCACTCGCGCTGATGTCAAAAGTACAAGCAACGCGTTGATATAATAACTATATGTGATATGTCGAGTCAGATTGATTTCCTACATATGTAATTTAAAGCAATGCCAATGAATTATACAATATTCTTTACTGTTTACCATAAAATACAATAAAACAAGGATCTTAAGCTATATAACGATAGACAACTGGTCGCATTCTTTAATGAGCAATCTTTTCTAGATAACCTTTGGTTTGGGTAAAGAAAATGATATAAAAATATTAATATTGAGAAGGAAAACAAAATACTTTCGTACTTATCTTCTTCTTAAGATGAAGGTACTTCAAATGATATCAATTTAAGCCATAACCTTAATTTTAAAAAAATATTTCGTGGCATTTAAGGGTGGGTTGCACCAAACCTTCTGTAATCGTAAGCGGTGTTCGTTAAAATCTAATTGTATGGAAAGTTTGACAAGTTTCTATGGGAGGACAGCTGCTGGCGCCATATTTGACGATGACCGGCCTGTGATCGTATGTTGGTGCAACCGACCCTTAGTCCAAATAAATGAAAACTTGCACAGATTGTCTAGGATTTCGATGCAGAAAAGCGAAGTTTTCTTCAGGTTACAATACCAACTAGACGAGGTAAGTATGCTTAATTCACCCTTGTCTGATAGATTGATTTCTCCCTAGGCTTCGGTGTGGATGGAGCTCCATGCCGAGGTTTTCCCGTGGGACTACAGCATCAAGAAAGGACTGTATTTTTAAAGGATCGGCAACGCGCATGTGACACCCACTGGAGTTGCAAGCTGTGGTGACCGCTTACCATCATGGGGATCGTTCGGAAACAGTCAAGTGCGTATCGGACTTCGTATATTTAGGGTTCCGAACCAACCGGAAAATTAAGTTAGTTATAATAGGCAAAATAAGGAAATTAAAAAAAATGTAATTAGTATTTGTTGGTAAAATATATGTAATGGGTAATAAACATTATCACCAAAGAACTTCATAGGTCAATGGGAACTTAAAACTTTTGACTTAGGTAATATTTTTTATAAC
The DNA here is from genome assembly GCA_963556455.1 of Epiblema foenella. Classification (NCBI taxonomy): domain Eukaryota; kingdom Metazoa; phylum Arthropoda; class Insecta; order Lepidoptera; family Tortricidae; genus Epiblema; species Epiblema foenella. Next base: position 5,386,298 of record OY747113.1, on the reverse strand, counting down.
AATTAATACACAGTATTTATCTATTCAACGAGCTCTAAACAACGATACCCCACTCGATGGGAGGTCAAATATTTTTTTTGTGCCCCCCTTAAAAAAATTTAAAGTATTTTTTGACATTTGCATGCCTTTGGGTCAACAAGATGCTTATACGGTGAAAATTTGAAGACTGTAGCTCCAACTGTTTGGCTCTAAAACCGTGTGACAGACGACGGACGGACGGACGGACGGACGCGTGAGTGACAGCAATAGACCCTTCGGGTGCGGAACCCTAAAAATACATCATTATAAGTATATCTCCCCTTTTCTCTCTCGTCATTATTTATCTCGCCTCGTTGGCCTTATTTTATTTTATCACGTTACTCTTTAGCTCAAAATGTAACTGAATCACACGTGAAAAATCCCAACAAAAACCAAACGAATGTTTACCGAAAGGAATTGTATCCCGACCAAACAAAGAACCATCACGCTCAGCATTAATTGCAGGGCCGAGGCGAGACTGAACGCGCCCTCAATCAGGGACACGTATCTGGAATCAAACACGAAAAACCCTTAGTTAAGGTTGAAATTCCTTTTATTGGCCGAATCTCTACGAAAATGTTATTCGATTTTTAACCGTACTGATTGAACGGTATAATAGCTTTTTGAATGAGTTGCATCCAGCTACTCGGCCAACTCAAAACATTTCATGTAGAAGTGGTCCCGCGGGCTTGTGGTAACATGTGGTTGACCCGTGAAGTATGAGAGCATGCGAGTAATATCGTAATTCTTATGTGGACGTTGATGCGAGTGATACAGGTTGGGCAAATAAGAGCTTTTTTCTGACGGCATAAGACATAGTTTCGTAATGCAATCAAGCTACGACACGGCTAATTTGTTATGGAAAGTTTTAGGCTTGAGGAACATGTTACCACGACACGGCGTTTTCTTTAATAATCTCAGAAGAAAGTTAGTGTGTGTGCTTGCTTATTAATAAATCTTATCCTAATATACATAAAATCTGATGTAGAGTAAGGGCGCCAGCCCGTATGCTTGTTTGTCAACATAGTATAAAAAATAAAACCAGCTCCCTTCGGGCTGTAAGCATTCTAGCTTCGTAGGGTTCGTAATATCTTTAAGTGGCCTTTACACCTGGCTAAATTTAGTGCACTAACTGGTGGAGCATCTCTCTCATTAGAGTGAGATAGTTTAACTCCCCTCCACCAGTTACTGCACTAAATTTAGTCAGGTGTAAAGGCCACTTAACGATGTTACGAGCCCTACGAGGATATGAATGCTTATAGACCCCGTAAGCCAAACTGACGACTGAGGTCATAAGAAACGTGAGACACACTTCGTAATACCATGCAAGTATGCAAGAGATGGCGATATCAATTCGCTCGTCAGTTTGGTTTGCGGACACTATAGTTATACCAACCTTATAATACTGTTGTGGTGTTTAATAATGTCACAAAACACGGCGCGTACGCAGTACCGAGTCAACTCCTTTTTATTCATGTTAATGTTCATGCTGTTCATTCTTACGTTGGTCAGCGTCTCGCGCCGGCGTTCCGCGAGTAAGTCGAAGTTTTTGAGGTTAAACACTAGGACGTCAATTTGACCGACTGAAAATGAGATAAATAAATATTCATGGGCCTATTGTGATATTTATTTCCAATATGCGACGTTTTTACGAGGGAATTTTTTATTTAATTTTAAAAATGTGTAGGTACAAAGCGTAAAAGTTTTAAGATGATTTCGATACGATATAAAAACCGGCCAAGTGCGTGTTGGATCCCGCACAATGAAGGGTTCGTTATGAAACTTACAGCACCTACGTCCTTTTGTTTGGGTATGACAGTTTTCCAGAGATTACTCAAAAACCGTTAAAAAACAAAAAAAAAATATTAATCACCACCAATGAGGTTTCCAGAATTTTAAACTTCATAGTTAGGAAATTAGGGGGGGGGAGAATGAATGAAGAGGGAAATCATCGGCTGTGATATACGGATAGGGTCTGATATTATTGTTTTCTTGTTTTTCCTTGTCTAAAATAATGGCTGTTCACAAGCTCGAATGGGCTTAGTAGCCAGTAGCGTGTTACACTCTGTGCCTGATACGTTCACAGTACGGTCATGGTATGATACGGTGTAGTGACGCTTTTATATATTTATCGTGATAAACGAAGTATATTGCGCCTTCTGGTACAAATCGTCAGAAATTACATTATTTACAGTGCCGTTTTATATCAAAATTGTTTTATTCCATTTTCGACAATATTGACGGGTAGACGTGGATCTTTGGTAATCCTTATTCAGGCCGGCGCTTGAGGGATCATAATTGAATGTCAGTCTTTATTCATACATGTTAAGATACCTATATAAGTTGGTCTATATAACGCCTTTGCCTGAAAAATAGTTAACATTTAAAACCGATTATTTGGAAAGAGTACATATAAGAGTCCCTTTTTATTTATTTTCGTAGGAGAGCGAAATTGTCACTTTGACGTTTTGATAAAACTTTTACGTACTTACTTGATTTTTAAATATTAACACATTCGTAGTAAAATTGCATGTTCGAAACACGTCGGTCTCATGAGAGTTCACGCACGTTCCCTTTCGTTTCGCGATACGAGGAAACCGGGCTGCTACCGCAAACGGCATTCGAAATTTTCCCTCTCTGTCGCACTTGCAAGTTTGCACATAAGTGCGACAGAGAGGGATGACTTCGTTTGTGGTTTACAGTAACACTCCGGGAGACTTTTATCTTACTTGCGGACGCGAGAAAAGCCGCCAAAATGGTATCCATTACTCCATCGATAATACAGGTTGCTGGTTTATAATATATCTGGAAAGATTTAAGGAATTTAGTGAAACACTTTCGCAAAAAAACGACAAAGTAAACTTAATAATTCATTCATTCTTTGTGTCCGCATAAAAGTGCTATTTTCTATGCTTTTTATATCAGTGGGTTAGATTATTATACGCATGAATAACTAAATTTAAAGCACTTTTTATCAAATTTGTCGATATTGGTAAGTTTAAGATCAATATATTGAGATCGAATACTTAATTTACAAGTTCTCCTTGGAAAGTTGGCTGATTTCTAACAACAAGACATAATTCTAGGATGCGTAAATATGCGTGAGGTCCAGATTTATTTACTAAATGCCAGATGGATCAAAAAGAACAAATTGCCGGCGTGAATCTTAGATTAAACCCTGGGTTCAATATTGTCTAATAACAAAGGATGGTACCTGCCCAGTTGCGATTAAATAAAATTATTTCAACAGCAAACTTCTTTTTTGTTAGAAAACTTTGACTTATTTCATTTGAAAGGCTCGATTTAGTACAAACTGAAATAAGGTTATTAGATCCATGACATTTGACAAAATGGGACATGTGTTTCTGAATTTATAAGATAGATAATAAATTGGGAACTTGTCTTCTGCCTGCCAAACATCGGGGATAGGACCAACAGCAAAGTACTTTATTGAAACTTATGTGAGTCAATCTTTGCATATCCTCTAATATTAAATAGTCTAATTGGCACTTTAACTGACAAGTTTTAATAGGGATAAAATACATGCATAATTTGGTATGTCAATAGTAAAAGGGTCTTAAAATATCCCGTTTTCTCCAGCCATTTCCTGAAGAATAAAAAAGTGCCAATCTTTATTTTGTGCTGTATTGATTCCGTTTTATTTATACGACTATTCCACGTATTTCTATTTTATATATCACAGTTTTGCAAATACTTACGTGGTGTATGTAAATGATTCTGTACGCCGGCGATTGATACACATCGAAATATGGATATTCAACGTTCGTAGGTAAAACCTCAAACCGTTCGGCGAGCGGCATCAGTATTCCCACTGCGAAAGTGTTCATTGTTTGTATATTTTTACGGAAAGGGTAAACAGAGGATTGAGTTGAAAAAGGAGTTACGCAACCGATCAATCGCGCTTTTGCCAAATTATAATGGGATTGAGTAATACTTTTGAAGCCTTCTTCATTCGCGTCAAAAATAAGTGTCAATCACAAAATATCCGCTCGTAAATGCTCGTTATAGACGCATCGTCAGACCTGTTCGTTGCCACTTCCTCGAAACTCGGCTGAGGCATACCTACCTTCGAGGTGAAAATTCAACTGAAGGCTGCTGACACCGCCGGACAGTGACACATTGTTCGCGCTAGCGTTGAATTGACAGATGAAATTAGTAGCGTTGTATGTCTTATAGAATTGGCGATGTCACCAGCTGTCACCAATAGCTATGTAGTAGTATGCATATGTCCGGTATTGACGGTAACACATTGAGTTACCGTCAATACCGGAATCGTTAATTTATTGTTCTAATTATCTGGCAGTTAGAGACGAAGAGTTAACGAGACGAACTTTTACTTTTGTTTCCTGATATGCAAGATGTAGGTTTTATATCGTTTCAGATGTTATTGTAAGTCTTGTCGACGATGTGGTTGTAGGGGATTGGCTAGCAGAAATTACAGTTTATATGTGTAAGGTTTGTTTTCCATTCGGGTTGAGGTTTAATACTAGTAAAATATAGCGCTACATTACCGCCAACTGCTCCCACACACATGGTTGAATAATACGTCATCACGAAGCGAGCCCGCTTAATACTCTTTTTTATAATCGCTCTATGCTCCGGCTCTTTCGCTTTAAACTCATCTCGATGTAAATACTCAAGAAGCGTCATTATCTCCTTCCTTTTCAACCAGAACACTGATAGTTTTATATACGTATACATCTCACTCAAGAACAAGTACAATCTGCAAACATTTCATAGATATCAATTTGTGATTATTGGGTCAAGTACATATGTTGTCAATTTTGTTCAATCAATAACCAAATAATACATATTCCGTCGTTATTGGACGGAAATGCGTAGAAAATATGTATATTTCTCGTAAGGAAGTCCTTCTACAAATATTTCACATAAATGATAAACAAGTCACCCCTCAGCAATTGCTCCGATGTTATCCCTTCTTCTCAGTAAATAGACGACCTCGCCAATGCCGGGCAGAAAACACACGAGACACAGCACGAGTATTGCGTATAATAATTGAGCCCAGAAGAGAATACTGCGCTTCGAATACGTATTGTACCAAAGCCCGTAGAATTTCAACCAATAAATGTGTACAGCATGATAAAGACGAGGATTAAGATCCTCCCACGAATCCAGTACGCCGTAAGGTAGAAAAGGAGTGATGAAAGAGAATCTTTCTCTCGTATATTCTGTTAGAAATTTCATTATTCCGTTTATTTTAAAAGAGGCGGCGCCTTACTCGGGTAATTTAAGAATGTCTCCAGAAACGCTTCAAATGCTTCGTAAAGCTGAGAGGGAGCGACATTAAGTGGGTATTATACATTATTTGGTAAGTAGAAAGTCATTTGTTAAGAGGTTGTAAGTACGTTTGTCGTCGATATTTCAAGGAAAAAGTAAAAAATCATAATAAATATATCACAATTATCTATCAAATTAGCGACGGGTATATAATTTTATTAAATATCTGAACTAGAATAAACATAGGTACGTAGGTCTTATAATAAAGTCATAAATGAAATAAATAAATAAATAAATATGTGTGGACAATCTTACACAAATCGACCTAGTCCCAAACTAAGCAAAGCTTGTACTATGAGTACTAGGCGACGATATATATACTTATATAGATAAATAGATACTTAATTACATAGAAAACATCCAAGACTCAGAAACAAATATTCGTGTTCATCACACAAATAAATGTCCTGACCGGGATTCGAACCCGGGACCTCCAGCTTCGTAGGCAGGGTCACTACCAACTAAAAATAAACTAAAATTAAAAGTAATTAAATTATATCTGAAAAGGGCCCCCGTGGCATCGTAAAAAGACGCTGGCAGCATTCCCTCGCTGTATGGCTATACTTAGACGTTGTGCGAGGAAGCTGCCAGCTCTTTGGTCACCAGTTGCGTCGACGAGCCTTTTACCGAGTTCTTTGTACAGTTGTAGAGTGCTCGGGCCCCACGGCCCAAGGGTCTCAACACCGAAAGCCATGAAACGGTTATTTTAACTTATTTAGGGTCGGTATTACAATGATCCGTAAGACCATATGACTGTCGGTAAATTATGTCAAGAAATGTGTTGATTACCAAAATTTATCTCACATTTGGCCTTATCAACATGCATAGAACCCAGCCTTATAGGTACATATGACTTTATGATGCGTTTTATGATAAATAATTAACTTATATAATTATGATTTTGATATCTTAATTAGTTTGTATAAAAACTAACGAATCACAATTTAATTATATAAAACTGATATTATTTCAACGCTCAAATAACACTAGTTACTCAGTAAAAGTTCTAAAATTTTGCTGCATTAAAAACACTTGCCTGGTTTATTTTTTTTAACCTGATCGTGGCTTTATAGGCCCGGCCTAATAAGGCGATAGGAGTGTGGTTGGGTTTAAAATAGCAGCTTTCCCTTAAAACCTTATTTAATATATCACTGATAGCAATTACAATAATTACTACAGCGTAGTAATTACGTCTAGGAAAGGAGCCCGCTTCTAACGGCACATAATTGTTTTGAAAGCGAGGTATTTATAATTCCTTAAAGTTCTTTGCGAATATTTGAGTGGAAGATAGCCGTTAGAAACGTTTTTTAATGACGAATATTAACGAAATAGAGTAAACGGGGGTGAAGAAAAACGTTTTTGTGAAATATAAGTTATAATTTTAGTTGTAATCAATTCACTATTATAATTTCCATGTTCTTACGAATATTAAGTTATCGGAAGCATGCGTATAAGTAAGTGAATAACACTTAGCAATCTTCAATTTATTTGTAGTAAAATAACCAATGACATCATACATATGTCGGAGATACATTACAATATAGCGGCGTGTTTAGTAGATCAAAGCTACGAGATTAGATTAAGAAAACTTAGTTTAATGTTGGAAACCCCAAGCGGGATTAGCTTGGAAGTAGTCTGCGTTTGGTCCGTGCGGGTAATTGCTAAAAGATGCATTGACAACTAACCTTTTCTAAATTAACTAGAAGTCACGTTGACAGTATAAAAGCGCTGGCCCCTTGTCTCAGAGTAATTATTCTTTCTGACTTTGTGGCGCACGGACGTAAACGGAGAATACTCCGCGTTTCTCACTGTACTGGTTTATAATTCGTGATCAGTTAGCTTAGTTCATAATCACTGTTTGTTCGACTGTTAAACGACAAGTGTCTATTTAAAGTTGTAACCGATCCAGTGCTTACTTTGAAATAACCAATACAGTGTAATCAACCCTATTAGTGACGTTTTATTCCTTATTTCCGTGCGTCAGTGTGAATATCTAGTCACGACGTAGTGATGATGAAATGTGCTCGATGCCATCCCTACCTACCACTGGTCTATTGCATACACCGCTCGACCAACCACCAATGTATCACCCACCGAGCCCCCTCGTCGATACATATATTACGAATCATGTAAAACGAAGTTACCATGTTTCAACGTAATTTTCATGTGATAATGACAAAACAAAGGTAAAGATACTACTTTTTAAAACACATTTTCTCACAGGCGGTATTTGCAATAATACGCCAAAGACGCGTAGACAACTAGATTTAAACCGAGTGTTTTATTTCACCCGACTACATCGATAAAAAAGTACCTTCCTGACTTATGGAAGGCGAAGGGCTCGAGCTGTCACTTAGCGGTTCACTTTGTTTCATTATAAGCCCACGACGCGACCTTTCCGAGGTGTCTCGATACGCCACGTCGCCCCTCGTTACCCTTTCGAACCTTCCTATCGATCAAATTACTGCGGTGCAATAAAAGTCTCTTACAGTGGAAAGTGTTGTGTGGTTAAGGCGTTTGTTAAAACTTTCTTTGGACGGGCAATTTGGTTTATATCATACGATGTGTCAAAAGTGATAAGGTGACCATGATTTAAGTATTCACATTTTACATTTTATTAAAATTTGTAAGCAATAAACTTGCAAAGGTGTACAAGGGTAGGAAAATGTGATTTCTGATTACATCGTTGGTTTTAACCTGCAAGAATTGCATGCCAGTTTAACACCATGGCGGGTTATTGAGGTGCAATGAGTTCAAAAATCCTCAAATTTTGTCTTGTCAAAATGATAAAAAAAGTTTTGTTAGGCTTTATTAATAAAGGAAATCCCCTTATGCATTAGCTTTAAATGGTTTTAGTTATTGGTAATGTGATGATTTTGTAAAATGTAGGGTAATTTGTACAGAATTTGTTTAAATATGAGTGTTAGAAATGACATTGTAATACCAGCTCGGACGTTTGATCTTGACTCCCTACCCTTTTTAGGTGGGGATACGAGTACAAAAAGCCGATCTCTGGGCAGAGAGAGCATTCTGTTACAAGTACTAGCACTAAGACTAAGTTGAGCCTGTATAAGTACACCAAGGAAATAAATCTTGATATTTGCCGTAAGCCAGTGTTTTTCTTAATTTTAATTAGTTACGGTTCCCTTCGGAGACCAACTATACTATATATCCAGGCGGACCGTATGCTGGCTTAAAAAAATATGTTCTAATGGAACGACGTAGTTTCAGTTTCTTTCAGATTTCGTTAACCAATTCTTTGAGGTGGAAAAAAACTTCTTTATAAAAAACATCTAACATAAAAGTAGATAATATATTTTTTGTATCTACTGTGTTTGAGCCAGAATCTTATTTAGAAGTTGTGAACTACTGTTTTTAGTTTTTCCATTACTTTGATCTTCTCATTTTATTCTATTTTGCATGTAAGTTACTTATAATTGAACGGGTGTCACTGTTGCCATTCATCATCATCATTTTCAGCCTGTAATCGCCCACTGCTGAGCATAGGCCTCTCTTCGAGTACGCCACTCGTCCCGGTCCTGAGCCAGTCTCATCCAAGAGTGACCCGCGATCCTCCTAATATCGTCGACCCATCGAGCCGGTGGACGCCCGACGCTCCTTTTACCACTAAGTGGCCACCAGTCTGACACTATTTTGGTCCACCTGCCATCACTCTGCCTGGCAAGGTGTCCTGCCCAACTCCATTTGAGTTTGGTAATGACATATCCGACGTCACGCACTTTTGTGCGGCGTCGTATGTCGGCATTCCTCACCCGGTCTTGCAGTCTAATGCCGAGCATGGCCCGCTCCATGGCTCTCTGTCATGACTGTTGTCATTAGTAGAAACATATATTTTTTTAAATAAATCATAGTTTAATTAACGGAATAATTTGTTACATCCACAAGTTTCAGGCGGCACACGCCCCCTATGTCAAAGTCGATGCAAAAGTCGTAATCGCCTCAAGTAATTTGAATTTTTAATTAATTACTGTAGCTGACATCAATTGAAGCAAAGGAAACGTATTGTCTTAACTTGAATAGTCCTGCAGTTACACTCAAGTTCATAAAATATCTCTCTTTTCTTTCTTTTCGATATTTCAACTTTCATGTCTTTGTCTTCCAAACTCAGAATAAAAGGGACAGGTTACAAAAGCGGTAGCTAAGAAACGATCCTTTTTGTCAATTAAGCAATTGAAATCTCGGTAGACAACTAACCGACCGACTTGTCAGTGCGGCGGTAGTATGATATCAGTAAACTGACAGATGTCAGTGTTAACTGTCATGGAGTCAGTACCGTAGAAAGAGGATTAGATAGGAGGAGATCGATGGGGCCATAAACTACAAAGATTGATTGATTGATAGAAGGAAGATTAGCGAATCATCAGGATCAGCGAGCGACGGACGTATGATAGGCCTACTAAACTGAGATTTATCAGGAGACTGATATGGATGTATAGCACAATTCTGACATCTCATAATTAATCCTTTTGTATTTACATTGGCGCCAAATTTAAATTAAGCCAATAGGCTTGAATACATTGATGACGTTTCGGTGACACAGGCCGGTGACAAATAATACGCGATGACAGATTGTATCTCGCTCCCTCGTGTGTTAGTGCTTATGCTTGCATCTCTTTCGCACATCTTTCTATGTGTGTATTGCCGGCTCCAGTCTTAACCTTACTTCATGTTCAGTACAGATTCTTTGCTGCGCTTCTAAATGCTGTACTGTCTCGATTTCATGCATTACTATATTGCGCAAATATAATCGTGTCCTATCTAGTGGCGAAATCTTTGCGATAATAATTAGTAACAGTACACAACTGTACTGAGGGGCTACTCCGAAATTCGGAAACCAAACTTCGTGTCATGCCGTCCCTTCCACGCATATAGTGAAAGGGACGGCAGGATACGAAGTTCGGATTTCGAAGTTAGGAGTACAGGGCCCATACTTCTCGAAGATCTTACCTTTCGAAATAATTGCCATACGATAAATAAAAAATAAATGGAATAAAATTCCATACACTGATTCCCTTCGCCAAGTCAGGAAGCAGCCTAATTGTCCAAATTTTAACTGCGAAATGTGTAGCTGTGATTTTTGTTACTACGTTTGTGGCAAACATAAGTATGGTCCGCATGGTATTAACAATTTTAATTTTACTTATTTTAATGTTTTAACGTGTTTTATCTAGAATTTTTAATTTTGTATTTATATTTTGTAGAGATGTGATATTCTAATAATTTTAATTGTGTGTTTTATTATCTCTTTTTATGTGCAAATGAATTTTATTTATTTATTAACACTCACTGCCAAGCTTTTCGTTGCACTACGCAATTTCCTCCACATATGGGGAAACACATGGTATCGGTCTACGAGAAGAGCGCCCGTTAGGCATGTGTAAAGCAGTTACCAACTCGTAGACCGCAATACTCGCGTACTCATATGCGTGATGTCGACCTTTTAGAAACATGTACAATGTTTCCTTCCTTGATGAACCGCCATATACTGTTGTCCTTTGGCAAACCCCTTTCGGAGAAACTTTAATATTTTATTGGGGATGTGCAGAAAGGAATTTAGAGTGAGGGTATACTTACCTCAATGAATCTCAAGAGAATGGCTTGTGTCAGATAATTTTTACTTCCATGGCTTCAAATTCAGCCAAATTGGCCAAGAGAAAAAAACGGAGAGCTATTAGTTTGTATTGATTTTTCTATACAAAGTGTCCCCGTTTTTCGGATCACGAGTGTGTTTAAATAGTACAATAGCTTTATAATAGTAATACTTTTCCAGTACGTTATTCTGGGAATCGGTTCCATGTCTCTAATGGATAATTTCGACGAGCATAATAAAATTTTAGTCAATAAAAAGCGCGGCACATTCAGAAAATCACGCGTCAAATGAGCCGGAGCCGACAGGCGCTGACGGATCGCAGGCTCACAAAAATGCAAAAAAAGTGATAAAATACGAAACGATTTATGTGATTCACACGGGGCGGGCAAATTTGCATAATCACCGCGCTAGAGAAATGAAATACGTGATCTCACAAACATTGCTCAACTAGGAACAAGTGAGAAAGCACGGATGTTACTGACATACGGTTACTAGCTATGTGGGGGATCTATATCTGGTTTCGTGTTGTCTGCGAGCTACTGCACTGCATTGCTGTTTGTTGCCGTGACAAACTGAACCGGCGGTTCGGATTGGCTCTCTTTTATCTATTACGGAACACAACACATAATTCTGGGACAAGGGATTTTAACTGCCTCGACGGTTATAGTTCGATATATACTGGTTTTATAAAGCAGCATATAGTGTTGGAAATGTATAAACGTCCTCTCCTAATATTTCACACCATGATTACCCGATTGTTGATACACTGAGTGTCAAGTTTTGGGTAAGTGTCGAGTACTGATGACTCCTCAAATCAATAAATAGACTGCAATGCCATTATGATTATTCTGGAGTTGCCAGCGGTGCTACGGCGTCTATTTACTATAAGACAGATGCCTGTCGTAAGCTTATTAACAACCTTCGTTGCATAACATTTATTCGAATGGAGAAATGAAAATGTTAAGCTTAATTTAAACTATGCAGATACAAAAATACAAGAAATGCAAAGCGTAACTTTTTTAGGAGTAATATTGGATAAACTGAGGTATTTTAAAGTGAAACAACCGTCTTGCTTGCGAGCTAGTTTATTACTATCGGACGAAACGGCGCAAGCGCCTTATAACTACGTAGAAACATGTACATATACATCATAAACACTTGGACTCGCAAGCACAAATAGAGAAGATCAGTTGTAAACTAAATAGATTCGTTTATGTTTTACGTAAGCTATGACGTAATTGAGGTTTGCAAGCCACTTTAGTCGCATATCATGTGTATGTTAGCTCAACTTTGAGATACGGGCTTATTTTGTGGGGGAACAGAAAAAATGTGTACGTGCTATTGGTGATCTAGCCTCTAACAAATCATGCAAACCGCTCTTTAAAAAAATATACTGCCTTTACCTGGTTTGTATATTCTGGAAATCTGTATGTTTGTAAAGAGACATATGTATTTATTTAAAAAAGCTGGAACAAATTCTACCAGAAACCATCGAAATCCTGAGCGTTTGATTTATAAGTACGTTCCAAGGACAACTCTATATTCAAATACTGCTTTGTCATGTGCATGAAAATTTACAATAAGTTTCCGAAATTTATATAAATTCAAAGATGCATTAATTAAGCTGTTAGCTGAAAATAATTACTATAGTGTGAAGGATTTTCTGTCTCAAAACATTCATTACTAAAATTTTGAAAAATATTTTACATGCTAGTACATAGTACAAATAGCAGGATAAGATACCTACTGTCACACACCACCTAAGGAAAAAAATGTACCTGCTTATTCTATACAAATAAACTCGACTATTCTATTCTATTCTAACAAAGGGATACTTATAATTTAGTAACTGTTTTAGTATTAATATAACATTTCCGAGAGTTTCATCACTTGGCTGTGGCTGTTGTCTCGCGTTTTATTACTTCGACATGTGTGTTGTCCCAAATGATAACACAGAATGTAATGTCCCATGGTTATGCGACTCGCAGGGACGTAATGTATTTTTACGGCATTCATTTGCGGGCTTTAACATAAGAAAAACACCGAAGAATGTTATCGTATACCGTACTCCACATACCCGTTTATTATAATTGCAGATTGTGAAAAGCAACTCGGATGTAAGTGTTTGAGAACATTTAAGGTATTTGTATCGCTTACAATTCTTCTGTGAACATCCGACGGGCAGACAAATGGCTCGTTTTCACGCGATAGGCCGCCATTAATTAGAAATAACGCGTGCTACCCTCAGTTTGATTGCTATCTGTCAGCACGCAAGTGCAGAGCCGTAGCACCTCGCGCTTTCAACAAGCACCGCCTGGCAATAAACAGAGATTTGCTAACTTGCAATTACATTTATAAAAGCTAACGTTCGTCGTGTTTACAAGCGCTTGTATCGTGTTTGTTGAGAGCTGCGTCTGTTTGGCTGGATGGGAAATGGTCTGGATAGCACCGTATGCGCTTCATCCACGGCTCCGTTCCGATTTACATTTGCAAGAACTTCCATGCTATTTTGTATCTAGGGCTCCCGAAGAAAAACGAGAAAGATCAAAACCTGCCATCAATGCCTTTAGTACTTGCTTAGTACCTATATTTATCCGTATTATTTAGTACTTATATTTACCTTATGTTTGAAATCATTGACCAGCGATCTCTCCTTCTCCTTCCCCATCATTAAGTTGGCTAGTCTAGTTACGATGTAATATTATTTAAGATTATCTTTGTATTTCTCTTAGGGTGCCCTGAAAACCAGCGCCTTAGCATATATTGCTATTGGCATATGTTGAGTGGTATCCTTTTTGGTATTCATAACCATACTTAATTTAGTGTTAATTTCATCTTATTTCATGTACTTATTATTGTGTAATGATTTAACACCAAATAAATATTTCATTATTTCTTTCTTTCTTTCTTATTTTATTTATGTCAGTGCTACGCGATTGGGTGTACCCTCATCTCAACAATAACGGTCACTGTAGCGACTATCAGCCCGATGTAATTCGGAATGTTTATTCCCGATGTAATTATATCAAAGGTTGTATAAGAATAATTCGTAAATTAAGAATAATGACAATGATTACCTACCTCTCAAATGAGCTACATATAATTAAAAAATTACAATGTGAGCATGAACGTCGCTGTAGTTATCGCTATTATCTCACTTTCAAATTAGCGCAATCTCGGCAGCTCTGCCAACCGTAATCACTAACTACTATACTGCTTCCAATATAGTCTTTAAATACCTAAAATATGAGCTCAGTTGCCGACTACCTCGTATTTGTATTTCTATCGGACAACTATATGTGTCAGTACAAGGTGCGAACATGTAATAATCAACCTATTTTATTAACAGACATTCCTGCAATGTAGCCACCGAATCATGAAATGTGATATGGGTACACGAAGTTTGTAAAAGTAGTAAAAAATAGAAGGACTCTTAGAATTATAACAAGATCAGTGTTTAAAAATAATTGAATACAAGAAATGGTTATTTAAAGTTATGATACCCTGGTGGTTCTAAAGTCTAGACTCTAGACTCTAGAGTCTAGACGTTATGGTGTCACCGCATATCAGTCATTAAATATCTTGGAAGAACAGTAGATTTACGTGGTGTTTTTGTTTTTACATCATTTTTTAATTATTATTAAGAGTTGTTGATCCCAAAATAGTAATATATATAAAACAAAAAGAACCTACGAAAGCGTTTACTATTTTATTGATTTGACTACTTGGAAATTATTCTTGATTAGCATACTCGTAATCTACAAGTTAATTCGTGCTAGGAATGTTGGGCCGATGATAAACAAGTTTAGTAGAATGTCACTTATAAATAAGCTAACACTACAAAACTTGTGTTCGTCCAATCATGTCTTATGCAAGTACAGCTTTTGCTCACGGGCCTATGACATCACTCAAGCCGCTTCAGGTCATTCAGAATCGTTTTCTCCGTAGGGTGACTGGTGCTCCGTGGTACCAGTCGAACCTCAGTCTGCGCCACGACTCCACATACCCGCACAGGTACATAGTCACGGACCCGGACGACGTAATCACAGCATCCATCGAAAGATAGGATGCTGCGCTTACGACGTCCAACTTAGACACGACGCGTACACTTAGGCATTCCCGCCGGCGGGGACGTCCACCGCGCGATCGCGACAACACTGACAAATAAAGTCCTTATTCGTCCCGGTACCGCCGCACACCGGGTAGATTCAGTCCGACCCAGGTCGGGCCTAACTGAGTTTCTTGCTGGACTCTTCTCAGCTATGCTAGGTTTAGTGAACCAGCGACAAAACTTCCAGTAGCTCGATTCCACTCACACCTCAGATTCGGTTGAAACCGCTCAACCAATCTCACTGAAGCGCAAACTCTTAGAGTATTCCAGTGTTCCAAACCACACGCGTGGTCGTGTCGGAGGTTTTCCCCAGGTTACTCTCCAATCGCGCACTCTTATCACTTTTTTGGGCCAGAGTCAGGTTAACAAAAACCGTTTCATTGTTTGCATTTGTTATAGGAAACATTCTGTACATAGACTCCAGTCTTGACTCTTGACTTACGAGTTTGTGAACCAGAATAAATATTACTATGCAAATTTATTATTTGTTCAGGGATTGAGTATTTAGGACAGTGCAACGCCCCAGTTTAAGTATGGTCTGATTACACGAAGCGTGTAGTGCTGAATTTATGGCGTTTTATGTTTATTACTTTGGTTGTGGCTCTTGGAATATACTAAAGATAAACCAGTTTTCGTAGCAAGTGAATAAGTACTTTAAAATACCGTTAGAAGTGGTGTGTGTAAACTGTTTAGTTTTTTATAGTTAATTCTACAATGATATCCTGGAAAGAGCCTGAATAATATATGTCTTTAAACATCGATATTGTATAAATCATGTTATATCGAGTGAGCTGAGCTTTTAGCCATCGAAATGCGTCAATAACTTAAAGGAAATCATATTTGAGATTTGCACTTAGGATTTAAGATGTTACAAGATATTCATATAGCTTGATGGAGTAGGACACCGTGTTTAGTGTACACTAAAGTACATATACAGGGTGTAGCAAAAATTGTGAGGATCCGTTTAAAGGCATAATCGGTTACGTGTTCCGGTTAGGAAAAAATAGAAGAAATTTTTTTTTGACGCAATAAATTTTTGGCCTTTGTATGGACAGTTGGCTGTCTTGAACGACCTGCACCATAGAAAAAAAAATCTTGCGTCAAAAAAAAAATTTTTCTACTCAGAACACGATACCAAAAAGGCTTTTTAAAGGATCATCACTATTTTTGTTACATCCTGTATACTCACGAGCAAAAATAACGGGTACAATTTTTATGGGAATTCAATACAAAGTGTACCCGTTATTTTTGCTATTTTTGCTTTGAGTGTAGTTACTCTAAGTGAGCACATAATTGAGATTCGGTTGATTTCCTCAAGATGCTTCCATACATCGAAATACATGTCAAATAATATTTCGTAGATACATAAGTATCTTTCACCACTCAAAGAATATTATTTGTCTCTTACTTAATAATCGACTTTCTTGGTTTCTACTGAACCTATTAAAAAATCCAATGGCATCAATCGGGGTTCGAACTCGCGAGCTTCACATTTAAAGACGCAAGTCTTACCGCTTGTCTTTAGTGGTTTCTACTAGCTAGCCACCAACAGAATCCAATATCCACTAACTAGAACTCTCAATAGCTCGATTTCACTCACATTTCAGATTTGGTTGAAGCCGCTCAGCCAATCTCACTGGAGCGCAAACTCTTAGAATATTCCAGTGTTTAAACCACCCGCGTGGACGTGTCGGAGGTTTCCCTTGGATATTCCACAGGCCAGCCTCCAACCGCGCACTCCTATTAAGCCCTTAATTAAGTTCCTATAAAGCCACAGTTAAGTAAAAAAAACAAACTAAATAGCTTCTCAAAATCAATGCGAATTTATATTAAGTACTTACGAGGAAACGAGGTAGACAAAAAATAAGATGGGAAGATGAAATAATAAGAGTTGCAGGAAGAAAATGGACCCGGCTAGCGAGAGACAAAGAGAGATGGAAAGGGATGGAGGAGGCCTTTGCCAAACGGCAAACAGACAGAACCGATGCTGTCGAAAGAGTGTTATTGTAATTTTGTAATGTACATACCTACTTATGTCTGAATAAAAGGCTTATATTATTATTATTATTACTTACACCTATCCAAGGAACAAAATTCTCTGTTCTACCCCACCTGTTCGATTGAAGTCAGCGTGTTAAGCTGAGCATTGTGAGGGAATAGGGCATGCAATACCGGACGATTCTCAATGCCGGGACTGAAATCCGGTATTGGACCTCAATTTCGGTATTTCGGGATCCTGGGATTTTTTACCTGAGAATACTAGCAAGTGACAATATATTTATTTACACATTTATAAAATTAGCACTTACAGTTTAACCTTACGCGCTAATTTGTACAATTTCATTTAGGAACATTTAATAATCGCAAATTACATGAAATAGTTGGACACAAAAATAATAGACAGGTCTTGAAAAAAATAGAAATAATTAAAAATTTAGAAAAAAAAGAAGATTGAAATTAGATAGACATTATTGGAAATACATTTACATTATATTTTATTGTCAATAATATCGTAATCATTTTGGTTATTTTGATATAGAAATTAATTCTATTCTATTGGATCCAGCTCCATCCAATAGAATAGAATTAATTTCTATATCAACGGTTACCACGCCCTCCAAATAGCGTCTCGATGACCTCATAAAGGCCAGCTCACAAGTGAAATATATATCCATAATTTACCGTCACATTGTAACTATCTATGTATATAAGTAGAAAAATACTGTTGGATAGAGAATAATAACAAATAATAACGAATTAATTATAAATACTCAATTATCTCATTGTTATCTTCTTATAAATTTTACGAATACATGAGACTCGTATTTTTTTATTCAAATTTAATGAAAAATCTTCATTACCGGTATTCCGATATTTCGGTATAGCTCGGTTTCAATCCCGGTATTGAAATGCCGTAAAAATCGGTCCAAAATCCCGGTATTCCGGGATTCCGGGATCGCGGTTTGCATGCCCTATGAAGGACTGAACGTGTTACAAAGTAGAATTAAATTTGCTCGCAAGCCGACTTACAGATAAACTTTCAGACACTAAAGCAAAGCTTCACTGCACTACCAATTGTGCCTGAGGATTTGCTAAGTGCCAGAGTAGTGACAATGTCGCGTTTTAGTGCAAATAAGTGTCTGTTGTGCTTTGTGGTGATTTAAGGAGCGTATGAGTTGTTATGGTTTTAAATACAGACTTGCAATGGAAATGAGGATTCATATGTACATAAGGCCACTAAGAGTTGAGGTCACGCTCACAACATGTCATATAATGACAGTGGGATTTTGAAATGACTATTCTTTTTTAATACCGATAGCAAGTTTAACAGTGAATTGCAATATAGACCAAAAAGTTTCTATATTCTATTTTGTTAAGTATTATAAGTTGCCCGTGTGGTTGCCGGGTAAGAATTGCGCCACCCCATCTCTTCCCGTGGGTTTCGTAGGAGGCGAATAAGGGAAAATCGGAGGGTGGGCAGCAGCATCCTTCGATCATTACCACCATCAAACTGCGGTCGCCAACCCGCTTGCCAAGCGTGGCGACTATGGCATATCCCCCCCAAGGGAAAAATAAATTGGGGAGGCCTATGTTCAGCAGTGGACGTCTTTCGGCTGAAATGATGATGATGATGAAGTATTATAAAATACATTGATTTCAAACAATATATAAAATAAAATATTTATCTGTTTTTATTTAAATATACATACCGATTCAAAGTTTTATTTAAATAAATGGGTTACATCAAGTAAAGGTCAGATATGTTTATTTTTTACTGTTTTATACCTATTAAAATTATTTGTGTTTTTATTTACATTGACTTATTCATTTAATTCATTCACTTGTTTTACAAACGTTTCATGTCGCAACGGAACTATATCGGTGTCAAACATTTAGTTCAGTCGGTCTCACCAGCTTAACACCTTTGTACCTTGTCGCTTTAATGTCATTTTTAAACTGTCATACTAAATTTACAACGGGTGAAAGCGACTAAGTACCATAGTCCAGTTACTGATTAACTCGATGTTTAATTCATCTGGCGTTGTTGTTCCTGCAAAATATGATCTGGCTGCAGAACACCTTAGAGCCTTATTTACCCCTCTAGTAGTCTCCTGTGAGGGTACTGTCGGAACCGAATACGATTCATTCATAAAGAAGAGATCGCTCTAAATGAAAATTGTATTCATTTAAAAATTGTATTGAGAGTTATTTAGTCATCATTCTCCTAGCGTTATCCCAGTACAGTTGCATCCTGAAGGATACCCGGGGTCCACTACCTAATAAGATTTGGAGTAGGCACTAGTTTTAACGGAAGCGACTGCTATCTGACCTTCTTACCCCAGGGGACCAGACCAGATTGGAATAAACCTTGTCAAGTGAGTGGGCAACTTGACTGTTAGAAGTTTTCAAGCTCCAAAGCCCGGGAGCGCTCAATTAATAACCACTCAAAGCAATCACCCATCCAAGAACTGCTTCAGCCGACGTTGTTTGCCCTCGCATACCGCACGCGGTACGCGGGCGCCGCTGGGCCACGAGCGCTCCCGTTGGAAATTTAGTGTGACAGTATGAACATCACGTTAAAGCTACAGGGTACAAAAATGTTAAGCCCCTTGTGAGTCCGACCGTTCCCTTTTTTTGTTTCGAAACGGATACCTAATAAATTCAAAGAAGATTTAAGCAATGTTTTTTTATCCTGAAATAGCGATGAAAATGTAATTTATAGTTAACATGCAGTAGATAGATAAAAACAGCCTATTAGAATTTTTGTAAAGTATTTATTGTAGAAAAATTAGCTACGAAATTATTTATGAGATAGGTACCAAAGGTTAATAAATATTTTGTTTTTTTATTTTTGATGGCTCACTTTCAGGTCGCTTATTATTTCAGTGCTCGTTCTGAAACCTTGGCTCGAATCGCGTCGAAGCGAGTAAACCATGTACTCGCACGCTTACCTAAATGTCTATTCGCAATGGATCAAAGGATCTAACACTTGCAAATATGTTACTGTCCAAACATTTTTATTTGTTGCCTTAAAAAAGTTTGAACTGTTTATTTAAAAAAAAAAATGTATTAAATTAATTTCATTTCAACTTAACCACTAATCTTAAATTAAAAATATTTCTAAGTTTCTGAAATAATAACAAAAAAACCAGGAGGAAATTTTCGAGTCAAACGATTGGATCTAAATGGTCCAATTTTGACGCATATGCAATTTTTCAAAAAAAAAATTCTAAGTTAAAATGTATTTTTTTGTATATAATATATAATATGACGTTGTCAGGTAATTGACCGAGTGAAACGAAGGTTTCTGCTTCAGCTTCGACAAAAATGCTTTCGTATGTCTGGATTTCCGTTTGTTCTCGTCTACAGGTCGCAATTCTCAACCGATTCTCGTGAAATTTTGTGAGCAGGTTGGATAAATATACAGTTTTTTTTTTTTGTCGAATAAGTTTTTGGAAATAAAAAAAATATATATTTGTTCAACGGTTTGTTCTCCTCTACAGGTCGCATTTCGCAAACGATTCTCTTGAAATTTTGTGAGCAGGTCCGGTAATTATAAAGAATTTTTTTGTCGAGTTAGTTTTTGGAAATTTCAAAACCAATTTTTATTTCAAAGATTTTGTTAGTTTCTGCGTCCGAATTTCGGTTTGTTGTCCTCTACACGTCGCATTTTTCAATCGCTTCTCGTGAAATTTTGTTAGCAGGTTCGATATTCATAATTGATCTTTTTTATAATGTCAGATTTTGGAAATGAATAAAAAAACTCACTCACGAGGTCTACAGCTCACAGAGCCACTATTTTTATCTTAATTTGTAGTTTGCACTCTTATTTTAAACATATATATTTTTATAATATTTCTGACTTGTTATGGTCTTTCTGTCTTGGCTGTCAGGAAGAGAACTCTCTTTAGCGATGAGACCGCATCTTGTTTACCTCTCATAGAAGCATTTTATGTTCTATATTATGTTCTTTTTTGGGTTGTGCAATAAAGTATATTTGTATAATTTTATGTATTGCATATTTTTCCTGTTTAACAAAAGTTTAATTTACAGTTATTACATCTAAATAACAATTTAGTCATATAACCCACCCCTCATAGACCCGGTGCAAAAGTGCCCATAACGCTAGCAGCATTTCCGCGCTGAATAGCGATAGAAAGTCTTTGCACCAGAAACGATTCGGAGCGGGAGTCCTCTCCTCTTATTACTCTTATTTGTGTTGTATTATTGTATTACAGTTAATTGGAGTAACTATGCTTAGTACCTATAAATTCGCTCAAAATTGATACCAGTAGATTTTCCCCTCTCGGCCTAATAACGGGTCATTAGAAGTCGTGAACGCCAATCGACCTGATTAATGAAGATTGATCGCTCCCATCTGATCGTGTCGTGCCCTTACAAAACATCTCGAACATTCTAACACTGTCCGGAATTAGAATTAACAGGTCGCTTAATTAAAGTAAATGTGAACGAAAGAACGTAATAATGGGAATTTGTCTCGTTCAAAATGGCATTTCATTTCTCATACAGCTGGAGAACATCCCGTTCTTGAGTTTATAATTAAATGGACTGGATTTTTCTGGAATAAAAGTCTTTTAAAGGCTAAAACGTGAATGGCGATTTGGCGTCTGTCTACACTTATACTTAGCTATATTTATGGGTGCTTACGATAATTTCGTTCTCAATTGTAATGTCTGTAATATACAAATAACAAAAGTCGTCAACGGGCTGTAGTATACTAACTTACCGCTGTCATGGTATAGGTAAAATTAATGAGCAATTAGCCTTCATTCCCTACTAGGTACGCCGAGATCGATCGCACGCACGAATATATCCGAGTGTAACAGGAAATCAAGCCTTATATATTCCATTATCATTTCATTTTCATTTCATTTATTTATTTTGCTCACAGAAAGTTCCATGCAAAAGATGTCTATGTGTGACAGTTAGTTACAATAAGAAACACAATATACAAACAAAATGGTAATAGCTACACACTAGGATTAATAAGTAGGTATTCAAACAACTGTCAAATATCAATTAAAATATAAATTACAGCTTCTTGGTATAACCATAAATACTGGCTGACATTGTCATAATTTTAAATAATTAAATCTTAATTAAAAAGTAATTCATACATGCAATAATATCAATCGAACAATTTTCCTATAAATTCATTGAGACTGTAAAAAGGCCTTTGATTTAAATAATTTTTGAGTTTTCTCGTAAAGTCATTAAGTCGATCCGAATCCTTTATATCATTTGGAAGATGGTTGTATATTTTAATAGATATATAGTTAATACTCTTTTTAAACTGGATGAAGTTCGACTTTGGTAGTGCCAGATCGTGGTTTCGCCTTAATGCATAATTCTGGGCTATGTTAACCAGCTTATACGAGCTTTTGTTTTTATGGACATAAATGGCTATGTGATAAATATACATTCCAATGACCGTGCGAATACAATGTTTGGTGAAAAGATGTCTATGTGTGACAGGAAAGCATTTTTCTATCAATCTTAGGCACTTTTTTTGTATTAAAAGGATTTTATTTACGCTAGTGCTGTTGCCCCAAACTTCTATGCCATACCTAATTAGGCTTTCTACATAAGAAAAATAGATGACTTTTAGGGTATTGGTATCTACAATTTTTGCCATCGTTTTCAATGAATAACAAGCTTTAGCTAGTTTTTTAGAAATATATTCTATATGACCATGCCATCTGAGATATGGGTCTAGCTCAATGCCTAGAAAACGTGTGGAATTCGTTTTGCTTATAGGTAGATCCAGAACACAGTCCTCAGAGTTAACAGCTCGCCGAAATATCATGTAGAAGCTTTTTTCATAGTTTAATTTTAAGCCATTCGCATCAAACCAATTACGTAGCTGGTTCCAACCTTGTATTGTTAACTCCCGTAGTTTATTATGTGATTGAGCTTTAAATATAATGCTAGTGTCATCCGCATATAGGTATGGAGATCCACAGGAGATGTTGTCTGGTAAATCGTTGATGAATATAATAAATAACAATGGCCCGAGTACAGATCCCTGTGGAACTCCACACCTCACTATATCTTCATCAGAATTAGTAGTAATTTCATTGCCAGCACTATCTGTATACCTAAGTTCGACATATTGTCTACGATTACATAAATATGAAGATAATAAGGTGTTAACTAAACCCCGGATTCCGTAATAATCTAGTTTGCGTAACAATATTTCGTGGTCTACACAATCGAAAGCCTTACTGAGATCACAGAAAATACCAGCACACTTCATTCCGTCATTTAGATTATTCATTATTTCAGAGACTAGTCCAGTCACTGCCACAGCTGTGTCTCTATGTTTACGAAATCCAAATTGAGTTGATGATAGATATTGATGATCATTTAGGTATTTTTCAATCCTGACAGCTAAACACTTTTCAAATATTTTTGCTATTACCGATAATATCGAAATGGGTCTATAGTTATTAATATCCAAGACATTCCCCTTTTTGTGTACAGGAATTACCTTTGCGTGCTTCAATATATCAGGGAAAACGCCCGCATTGATATGCTCATTAAATATTCTACACAATGGTATACATAATAAATCTATATTATTTTTTATTAAAGAGGTGTTTATGTCATCCGGTCCACACGCATTACTATTTTTTAGACTTTTTACAATTGATATAATTTCGTATTCTAGGATTGGTGACAGAAACATGGACTTATTATTGTCTACTCGTCTCTTTTTTAGAAAAAAATTATAATCCAATGTTGGATTTTTTTTGTTGGAGCTTCCAACATTTATAAAAAAGTTGTTAAAAGAATTACTTACGCATTTATGGTCTTTAACAATATCATCACCAATTTTTATTTTCCAGCTTAATTGTTTATGTGATTTGGATTGTCCAGTATTCTCTTTTACGAGTTGCCATACCGCTTTTGACTTACATCTTGCGTTTTTAATAGTATTATTCGTATAAATTCTCTTCGCTGTTACAAGTGTTTTTTTAAGTATACCTTGATACAGCTTGTAATATGCATATAGATTATCGTCATGATGATATCGAAGATCTATTAGCATTTTTCTTTTCTTTCTGCATGATTTCTTAATACTATGAGTAATCCATTTCTTCGCAATATGAGCTTTAATGACAATGTTTTTTATCGGATAAAATTTTTTATGAGTATTTTTATAAGTTCATAGAATTTTATTATTTGTTTTTCACAGTCTAGATTATGAAAAATGTCGACCCATTTAATAGATTTAAGTGCATTTCTAAAGTTTGCATTTGCCGTCTTAGTATATTGCCTTTTTTTGATTATTTTATTTACTTGTTTGTTGTTTAAGTTACAATCTAAAGATATAAGTTGTACGTCGTGATCAGAGAATGAACACGGTAAGATCGTAGTTTTAGTTAAGTTGTTGATGTCAGTAAATATATTATCAATGGTAGTGGCCGTAGATTGGGTAATTCTAGTCGGCCCCATAATGGTAGGCTTTAAGTTATGTTCGAGTAAGGTTTGTAAAAATACTTTGGTGTTCTGGGCTGAAGTGTCTGATATATCAATGTTAAAATCACCACATATAAGGATATTATGCTTATCAAAGTTATTTAAAAACATGTCTAAGTTGTTTATAAATGATTTGAAGTTCGATTGTGGACATCTGTATATGACAATAATAAAAAATTTCTTCTTATCTACTTCTACACAAATACCACACATTTCACATATCCTTTCTATGTAGTACGATGATATCTCCAGTGGCATACATTGCTGCGCTATTTCACTACTAATAAAAATAAGTGTACCTCCACCTCTAGAAAAAATGCGGGTTGTATCTACAGCAACACAGTAACCTGGTAAGTAAATCGATTGCGATTCGCAAGGCTCCAGCCACGTCTCGGTTATTGCAATTACCCTTGGTTTCTGTTGCACTTCACATTCTAAGTATGCTTCTAGGCTGAGCAATTTGTTTCGAAGTCTGTTTATATTAAGGTGCATTAAGAAAAATACATTAGTTTCCATCGTTACAACCGTTTGGGTCTCGTCATTATCTTCAGTCATAAAAAAGTTAGACTATTATAAAATTTCTCATTAATTATTTTGAGAGTTTTATTTATTGAAAGAGCTACTTTATATTTACCCTTTGAATTTAATTTATAACCATCTTTATAGTCTCCTTCTGCTATATGTTCTCCTATACATGCAATATATACATAGCTATATTTACAAGTCAAATTTTGAAGTCCATTATTAATTTCAGCTATAAATCTATTAAAATTGTACGCATCATACCTAACACAGGTTGGTATCGTACATATAATAACGTTACAATTAGAAAGAGTATCAATTGCTTTGTCTAAGTAAGTAATTACATCATTTGGTGTACAGTAATTAAAGTCGCTTCCTCCGGTCATTATCACCACACAGTCTTTTTTTGTAAAATTCTTAGTTTTTTGTGTTAAATTATATAAAACCCGATCGGTGGTACCGAAATACACAACATCAGTGCAGATGTCATAATCATTCTTCCTTATTTTGGACAGTATAAATGACAGTTCCGTACCATGCACGTCCGACACGACCAAGAGTTTTGGCTTAATATGTTCTTCCTTATCTTCTAGAATGTGGCTTTCGTTAACTTGTGCTGAGTCCATATTGTACTTATTAGTGTTACTGGTATTGTCAGAGGCTTCAGTCTATGTCATGCTCGCCATTTTATTGTCAATATTTTGTAATTTCTTTTCTAGGATTTTTAAGGAAAGCTGCATTTGTAATATATTATTTTCTTTCTTTTTTTGAAGATTGAAATTTCTTTGTAGATTTTGGTATGAGCGTGTAATCTTGCTTAGCCGACTAATTAATCTTTTTACTTTTATAGTTAACTTCTTGTTACATTCTTCTAGTGCTTTAATTCCCGTGGATTCATATATATTCTGGTTTTCAGAAGCTTCCCTAATTTCGTTGATTTCAGTTACTAGTTTAGAGTTTTCTTCTTCCAATTCCTCAATCCTTAATGCCAAATTAATGTTTTGTTGCTCATGCCTAACGATCTTGGATTTTAATGGAGTTAAGATTTCAATGTTGTCTGTTTCCATGTGACTTATTTGCAAATTCAGATCATTATTGTCATTCATAAATTTATGCAATTGAATTTCGAGTTCAGTACAAGTTTCTTGTTTTTCTTTTAAGAGGATTTTGAGTGATTCATTTTCCTCGCTAAGCTTTGTATATTCTATCATATTTTCGTCGCATTTTAATTGGATCTCCTTATAGTCATTTTTTATAGTCTTGATTTTATTTTTCAGGCTTAAAATCATTTTATCCTTGTCACTTATTAATTTTAAGTACTTTGTATGATCATGTAGCCCTTCCTCGTCATTATGCGCACTTGTTGCATTATCACAGGCTAAGACTTGCGTTCTGGTGGTTTTCCGTGTTGTCATTTTTCCCTTTTCTGAAGACATTTTGTATTTTGTGCAGGTATTATATGTTTAGATCTTGATGAAAAATGCAAGTCCAACTAAATAATAATAAATAATCAATTTAAAACCAATAAAGTTAAGAATTAAATAAAGACAAATCAAACAAAAACACAAAAAGTTTGCCTTGGACCGGGGCTCGAACTCCCGTCCATGTAGTGTCGTACGGGACTTTAGGCCAGCGCTTCCCGTATGAGCCACGAGTCATATATGGTGTAACGTTGAAATACGTGATGTGTTCTTAGCAACTGTAAAGCTAATTACGGGTACGCCACTAATATTCTCGGCAGGTCCACCCACAAACAACAAAAATAATGTCACACAATTTAGCACTGTTCGTAGAATACTTTATATTCGATATAGTCTGATTAATAAAAAATATGTAAATAAATCACTGCCGCACGTAGGTAGCACTGTTCAGCGGTGATCTACGCACCAGTCTAATCACTCGTTTTGCCGTGTTCACACTTTGTCACTGTAAGAGTTTTTGAACTTTTGAGGTATTATTGTTAGGGGATAACGATATCACTGCACATTTAGACACCGCCGATGCCCCTCATAACCATTATACTGTGTTTTACACACTTAATCCATTTTTAAATACATTTCTTGTGCAGAGCCTATGTTTACGTTGACAGCAGCGCCATCTCCTTGATCCTCCTATCGTTCATCATATCATCATTATTATATTCATTCTTTTATGCCTTTTTAGGGTTCCGTACCTCAAAAGGAAAAAAACTGAACCCTTATAGGATCACTTTGTTGTCCGCCTATCTGTCTGTCAAGACCCTTTATCTTCGGGAACGCGTAAAGGCATCGAGTTGAAATTAAAACCTTAGACTCAGATCTACAATCAAAGTTCTAAGTTAACATAAAAAATATACGGCCGTTTATGCTGCAAAAAACGTATATTTCGACATTCTCAAGGGAATCAAAATTTATAGGGTACTTGCCCATTGACCTGGAACTATGAAATTTGGCAATTAATATCATCATATACATATTGGGCAAGTAATATCATCATATACATGGAAAAATCTGAAATCTATACATTTGTAATGAAATCATACAAAATTACCTACTTAATATTATACATACGAAAGTTAGGATGTTTGTTACTCAATTACGCAAGAACGGCTGAACGGATTATGACAAAACTTTGCATACATAGTAGGATACTTTTTATCCCTTAAATCATCCCTCAAATTGATGATTTCGGGGGTGGGAGTTGAACCTATGAACCAGACCAGAGTCATGTAGATATTTACTATGCCAACTGACGTACGAAAAATTCGTCCCAGAAGAACCAGTATAAGGCTGACCTCTGAATATGCACATATTTGTCACGAATCTCAGGGTCAAGATATAATAAGGACTTATGGTGAGGCGACTCTATAGACAGCTGTCAATAACACGATATTTGACAACGTCATGCATTGGCATTGACGTATCATTTTATACCGATGACATTAGGTGAAGTTGAAGCTAATGAACATAATTTTACACAATTTACTACTTTGAGTCTTATAGTGGCTAAGATAAAGAAGATTTTTGGCATTATTTAGTATTTATTTTAACGATCGTAGTAGCAAACTAAGTGATTTCGCTTCTACTCTGGTATTACAAGAGTTAAATAATCTAAAAACCAAAACGATTTATGTCAATCAAAATCAAAGCATTTCAGCCCCTGACGTTCTAGCAATTGTCTAGCAATAACATGCATAAACGCATGAAAAACAATTGATTAGTGTTACTTAACATATTGACCCAAAGCCTCTAAAGCGCTTGCTATATAAATATAAGTCAAAACTTGCTGACCCATCAAGCCGTATTAATATTAATGTTTATAATAGAAGATTAAATAGATTGCGCTTTGATATCTGCCTACCGTGGTTATTAAGAACCGAGGTCAATTAAAATGTATGGAGTTGTTAGAGTGCATTGTTTAAAGTCACAACAATGACGTGAAGTTGTGACTTTAAACCCTATTATTGCTAAAATGTTGGTAGGTAATCCTTGACACGTTTTTTAGTTTAAAATAATCGGTACCTAAGTAGTTCATTATCTATCAACACAAGCTTTTTTTTTGCCATGAAACTGCAAGTATTTATTCCAAAATTTCCACCATTTATATACAATAACCAGGGGGTTATACTGGAGCTAATTTGCAATAATTTTGGATAGGTCGAATTACTAAATATAAGTTTGTAATTTAATCACCTTTGCATGTATTTTTCTTCTGTAAACTCGGTTCATGTGCTAAAATTGCTAAAGAATTAATACTACTACGTTATTCAGGTGCTCAAATTAATAATATACAATTAAAAATAAAAATCTGAATTATTAGGGGTCGGGACACACGCTCTGTCTTCGGAACCCTCGGTGCGCGAGTCAGAGTCGCACTTGACCGGTTTTTTCCCCACCGGCCTACCTTTAACGGGATAGGGAGGGAGACGTCAAAGAGTACGGACGGGAAACGGGCGACAGGGTCCTTGAGACTATCGTATGTAATTACGTACGTATGTACTTATGTATGCACTCGTACGCAGGGATCGGATACCGGTATTTTCTCCATAGAAAAATAC
Source organism: Epiblema foenella (assembly GCA_963556455.1). Classification (NCBI taxonomy): domain Eukaryota; kingdom Metazoa; phylum Arthropoda; class Insecta; order Lepidoptera; family Tortricidae; genus Epiblema; species Epiblema foenella. The sequence continues at coordinate 5,357,177 of OY747113.1, read as the reverse complement.
CGGTATTATTACGGTCACCGGTTCATTATTTCGTTTTTAATGGGACAATCTAATAATACGACGTTGTTACGTAAATACATGATTCAGCCCTACGTAAAGAGCAAAAAATAATCCAAAATATTGGGCTAATTCAGGGTTTTTTTTAAATACCGGTATTGGTCCCTGCTTGTACGTAAGTGGGACGTATATAGGCTAATGATTTTGCCGTCTCAGATTTACTCAAATACAGTGTGTTGCCGGCATGCTTTTCTTTAAGCAGTGTATTTAAACGTAGTTAATTAACCTAACTATGAGCTTAATTTTATTATAAGACTAAAATTGCGACTTCATATAATTTCAATAAAAAAAATGCCAGCAATGTACAGCAAAGTAAATTGATTAGATAGTACAAATGACAGTCTTAATATTCTGTTTACTATGACGTCATCATAAGTGCACCTAGTACATTGAAGGTGCGGATTTAGGAAAAATTCTGCAGTTAATTGACATAATTATGATTCGCTAATGGAACATATTATTATCAGTTTCCATAAATGTCCGCCTGTATAAGTGTATTATAAAACTTCATCATTAAATCGTGAAAAAAACTCTAACTAAGACAAATCCACACAAGCATTAAACGAGTCAGTACTGGCTGCAACACTTCCACCGCCCAGTGTCCTCATTAGCGCCGTCAACTAATTACTCGAGATTGATGACGCCCGCACTCAGCTCAATACTTAATCTTGGTAACGCTAGTGCATTGCACGGTTAATAACTTACGTACGGGGTTAAGCTTGTCGTGCGACACAGATGAATGGACGTAAGTACAGGGTGTTACAAGAATGGTATATGAAGCGCTTGAGGAAATAATCGGTATCGAATTGCGATTACGATTATCGCCTGAAGCGCTTTTAAAAAAACTCGTGCATAATAAAATAATACGTATAAAACATATAAAAGGTTGCTAACACCTGTCGCGTGTGTTTTGTCTCGCTCTCGCAATAAAAGATGGCACGTGTCAATTTGTCTCGCTTAGTTTAACTTGAACATGACCGAGACCCGTATAACAACTTGGCGTAGTTGGAAGTCCGGCATCACTGGCGGCGTGTTTGTCGGCTTGCTTTATGAATTAACCCATCGTCTACCAGTCCCTGGGATCTCAGGGCTCATTACAAAAGAATGCTGTTGTTTAATTTTTTTGCTGGGAGATCAGTTTCAACTTTCGTAGGATATAACGGCACGAGTCAAAGAAATGCCAACAGGTGATGAACAATCAACTCGCCCGTGACATAGTACGGTGGGGCCAATTTACCTACAAGGGGAGCAACCTTTATCGAAATGTTTTAATGTGCTATTTTTTTAAGTTGTCGATGAATAATAGTTTCGGAATCACAATTCGATGACGATTATTGCTTTAAGCGGTTCATATACCATTTTTGTAACAACCTGTATAACGCATACATACAAAGAGTCCCCAGGCTGGGCAAATATCCTAATTTCCGATGATAACTTGAAAGATGATTAAGAGAGTTGTATTATGAATCCTGTGCCTTTACCATGAGTTTGCATGACCGTACTCGCCAGCGACTGCGTAAACGATTTAGTATGCCGATTCTTAGTTCAATTTCAATTGCGTAACCGCCAGAGGCGCTGTACTTTTGCCCATAAAATTTTTTACGCAGTCGCTAGCGAGTACGGTCATATAAACTCATGGTAAAGACACTGGTGGCCGTCAGCTGGCGCTATGTTGACGGTTTCTGTTTTTTCCTTCCGAATGATAGGTAATATTATGAAATGAATGCTAACCCAATATCTTGAAGGAAAAAATGCATCAGCTATCGGTGGAGCGACGCCGTCGAATCAGGGGGGCTACCGCGAACCGAAAACGAACGAAGTTCGAATATCTCCCTCTCTGTCGCACTTGCTAATTCGTGCGGCAGAGAGGGAGATATTCGAATTTCGTTCGTTTTCAGTTCGCGGTAGCCCCTCAGACCTGCGCGGTCTCCAAATCGTGAACTCAGGGTCGAAATCCTAACTTTGTACCGTGCCGTCCCTTTCACTCATATAGTGTATAACACGAGAGTGAAAGGAACGGCACGATACGAAGTTCGAAAGTACAGGCCCTGGAGGAGGTGTGACAAGATCGGGCTAAGTAGCGACCAATAGTGTCAGGCAAGACTCACTTTGGGTCGGTGAGCCATTGTAGTCAGCTTGGTTAGTAATCTTCATCTCCATTTTATTAAGATCTCAAATAATTTAAACTATACCCCGCACTATCACGTACAGTCAAGGAAAATAACCTACCCAATTCGTCGAAATGTTAGACACTCGCAATGCATTAAGGTCGAGAATTATATTTCAGTAATAGTATTGAAATGTCAATACGTATTGTCATTTCACATTACAGATTTCTTATTACCTCTTGCGAAAAGTTATCATTTGCTTTTATAATTACGAACATGTGACGGTGTCAGCCGAGAAAATGGTAAAATAATTGATATTTGTAGTTTGCGTTCGCGCTGCTTAATGCAAAATTAATTTGCTAAAATAATTTTCAACGTAATTATTTTGAAAAATAAAATGCCGCTCAACGTGAACTATTAAGAGCTCAAATAGTGGAATAACACCAGGAATAGGGATTCATGAGATAACTTCAGTTTAGGCAAAGTGCCTTGGCGTTAACAAAGTAGTTAATCTGTTGCCTAGTTATTGACATAAAACAAGGCATCTGGCTCTTGTGACAGTTTGCTATACGATATTGAACCTTAGGTGGGTTGAAAATTAAATTCCTTGACTGTACATAAAATTCGCAAGTACTAAAACCAGACAAGCAATTAAAAACTTTTGTTATTAGTAAGTTCATCTAATATAATCGCATCAGTGATGCAGAGCTATGTGTGCCTTGGGGAGCCGTCAGTCTGTCTCCTGTCAGTGTCGTGATGTCAGTTTCTAGAGTAAATGTGGGTGTTTAGTCTAAATAAATACCCTTATAAGAAGCGAGTATTTCCACATTTCCACATATTATTTGCAATATAGAAAGTCTTATTACGTTGTGGTTAGATTTGATGGGAAATATGCAGTTAAAAGTTGTAACGGTGTACTGGGTAGTGATTGGATGAGATGATTACTGAGTTTCACGTTTATTTTTAAATTCCACACTTTTGTTAGTTCACAATATTTTTTCAGGCATGCTGCAGTGTCAATACTAGCAATAATTAATCTCGGTATTTTATGGTTCAGTGGTTCGTAAAAAATACGACTTGCGGAAAAGGTTCAGAAGAACTAACTGTGACTCCATAACTAGGTTTGAGTATATGCCTTTATGAGAAATTAACAATTAACACAAATGAAACGAATTCATAAAAAATACTAACTTAAAATAAATAAATATTAGAGGACAATCTTACACAAATCGAACTAGCCCCACAGTAAGCTCAAGAAGGCTTGTGTTAAGTATTTATATCTATTAAATATATCGTCGTAAATACATAGAAAACATCCAAGACTCAGAAACAAATATTCATGCTCATCACGCAAATATTTGCCCTGACCGGGATTCGAACTCAGGACCGAGAAAAAACCTTAAAAAAGACTTAAAAAGTTAAAAAAGAATGCCTAGCTTAGTATAAGACTTTATACTTCTTATTGAACAATGTAGTTAAAGTTGTTGTAATTTTTGATGAAATTGCCTAAAGTTGACAAAACGGCACCGACAACAAAAATTACAATACCTACACAATAAACCCTATGTACATTACGATACCTACATTAACCGCTGAATAATATCACTAAAATCCTCACATTAAACCAACGATCTAGAAGCATAAATGATAAATTCTCTTCCATTATTTCACCGCCCTCAGAAATGTACATTCTTCCAAACGGCTTCCAAAGTTATGCAAACTTTGCTACTGAACTCAACAGCCAGTAAATAATACAACAGGAAAGAATACGGGAAAGATATAATGAAACGGGCGGCTAGTTACTTCCCGAGATCGGATATAGAGACTTGGCGGCTAACTCCGGAAGTTTTCCGCGTTGCTTTAGTGGCAACCCCATAGATTCAATCTTTATTTACAATTCATTCTGCCGAGCTCACTTTTTTCGTAGAATGGCTAGTGCACAGTTTTTATAAAAAAAACTGATCTGGGATTGACAGTAGACTTTAGTTTATAAAATGTCACATGAATTAATGGTATTGTACAGTCAAATACAAAGAGGTGTATCCCCTTTATTACTTTACGCCATTTTAAATAGGTCCAAAAGTAGCAAACATCTCATTGTATTGGACAGTACAATGAATAGTGAAAAATTTGTTATCGTCCATACATTTTAGGATTTCTATAAAATCTCACCATCATCATCCTAGCGTTATCCCGGTACAGTTGCATCCTAAAGGATGCCCGGGGTCCGCTACCTAATCCCAAGAGTTGGCGTAGATACTAGTTTTAGCGTAGAAAGCGACTGCCATCTGACCTTCCAACCCGAGGGAAAACCAGACCTTATTGGAATTAGGCTTGTCAAGTGAGTGGGCAACTTGACTGTTAGAAGTTCTCCAGCCGCTCGAAGGCCTCTAACTTGGCTTAACGGCTGCTATCATCATAGACAGCAGCTGGCATCAACGGCTTAACGTACGCACGGAAGCGCTCAGTTAATAACCACTCAAAGTGGTCACCCATCCAATAACTGACCTGGGCCTACGTTACTGAACCTCGCATACCGCACGCGCTACGTGGGCGCCGCTGGGCCACAAGCGCTCCTAAATTTCTCTAAAATCTATTACTAGATAATTTACAGGTCATTTATTTAACTTAGAATCATTTTTTTCTATCATTAATTAATAGTCAGTAAAGTTAAAAAGCGATCAAATTCGTGAATCCGGGCAAAGTATTGAAAGTTTTTTGTTAAAATTATTGGTGTCTAGATTATACGATATTTACAAGCCTTTATAGTGGAAGCTTAATATCAGTTGGGTTCCGCTTGCACCCTTCATATACGGAACTCTTAAACTCGATTTTTTAGAGGCTAGAGTACTCTCGATTTCAGAAGCAAGTACATTTCGGCTCTCCTCCACGTTGGACCGAGGGTTATTCGCTCGGCCTGTGTAGAAAGTGTCGTCGGTACTGTCATCCGCATAGCAATGCAAACCGTCAATTGACAGCATGTCATTGATATGCAGCAGAAACAGTGTCGGCGACAGAACAGAACCTTGTGGGATGCCAGCGTATCGTATATATATATAATATCCATGTTATCGGAGCAACTACCGTCAACGACGGTTCTGATGCGTCCGCCGGACAAAAAGCTGGCAATCCAGTTGCATAAATCCTAGGGTAGTCCGTAGGATGGAAGCTTCGAAAGAAGACTGCGGTGCCAGATCCGGTCGAAGGCCTTCGCCATATCAAGGCCTACGGCCAATGCCTCACCTTGACTCTCTAGAGCTTGCGCCCATCGGCGTGTGAGGTTAGGACACTAGAATATTACCAGTTGAGCGACCGTGGCGAAAGCCATACTGACGGTCATTAATCAGATCGCGATCTTCTAGGTACTTAAGGAACTGAGCGTTGATCATGCGCTCCATCACCTTAGAGAGAAGGGAGGTTATAGCGATTGGCCTGTAGTTCGCCGGATCAGACCTGTCACCCTTTTTGGGAACTGGGTGCACATTGGCAGTCTTCCACGAAGTTGGCATGAAACCCTTTTGGTAAGAGAGCACGAAAAGGCGCGTTATTTTGGGACACAGCTCAGGACTACATCGCTTAAGTACCATTGCAGATATACCATCCGGCCCACTCGATTTATGGACGTCAAGAGATAGTAACTCCCGCCGGACCTCCCGCTGCGTGATACGGATTTCCGGCATGGAGTTACCACACTACGGGATGACAGGCGGTGCGGCGCCTCCGTCGTCCAGAGTTGAGTTCGAGACGAAAAGAGAGCCCAAGAGATCGGCTTTCTCTTTTGCACTGTGGGTCAGGTTACCATCTGGTTTGCGCAGTGGCAGAAACGTAGACTGACAAAAGTTTCTCTCGGCAGCTTTGGCAAGCGACCAGAAAGCACGGCTCCCGGAGGGATGTCTCGCTAGTCGCTCCCCAAAACCGCTTACGATATCGAATTTAGCTTTGCCAATAGCTTTCTTACTGCACCTTGAGGCAGCGTTCAACTTCCGCTTTACGTCAGAAATCTGTGGACCCCGATTGGAGCGAGCCGTGGTCCGAGCATCATAGGCAGCTTGCTTAAGGCGTGAAGCCTTACTGCTGAGCCTATTAAACCACGGCCGACTCTAACCTCCCGCAGGCACTAGCGGGTTGGGTATGAAAGATTCCATTCTGCCGCGTAGGCATCAGGATCGTCTGACGCAAAGCAAATCTGCCTCCACGGGTATGACGCGTAGAACTCAGGCAGTCCATCCCAGTCTGCCGACTTGTAATGCCACACGCGATTCACTTTCCAGATAAAAAAAGGTTTTGATTCAAACAACAACTTCTCTTCAATATATTTTGATACTACTAATGCATAAAATACAATTGAATAAAGCTAAAAGCTATCAACCGTATCATCAAAAATAACCTTTCAAAACAGGAAACTCATTGTTCCAAATCAAACGGGCAAAATGTTTTTAATTTGAACGCTGTTTCAACTGTTTTTCCGTGCGTATAATCTTGCGCTCCTTTCATAATTTGTTTCGACGTTTTATCTGGAAGCGAATGTTACCAAATGGGTTTTTTCACGTTTCTCCGTGGAATTAGAATTTTAAGTAGAAAAGAGACAAGGAGGGTGTGACGTCACAAAGGCCCGGTCATCAATCTTCATTAAGCGGTGAGGCATTTCACTCGACTACATTAATGTGGTGCTTCTGAGTGTGAAAATGTAGAATAAAATGACGGGAACGAGCAAATATTTACCTTCCGTAATGATGGCCACTTAGGGCTAAATTATTGCCCCTTGACATTCATACTTGAACGAGGTTGAAGTAATGAATGACTTTATTTAGGTCTTCATCCGTGACATTCATTCACTTGAGGAACGACTCGTCGCTTCTCAATCTTACACACCCCTGTCACTTGTAATTTCGTCTTTGGATGCTTCACTTACGTGACACTGGAATGATAATCAACAAGTATTTTTTACAGAACGTATTTTCTTGGAAATCTAACTTGAGGTTATCGGAAAGGTTTTTGACATTCCGCAAAATAGCAATTATTTCGTTCACATTATTTTTAAGGAACAAGAAGTAATTATGTTTTGTTCTACAAAATCTGGTATAGTGTAATTAATTTAAATTTTCCAGAAACATGCCGTTTACTTCAAATGTGTTCTTTTTACCTCCACTTTTGAATTAAACTCTTTCACTAAAAACTACGTTACGAATTCAATTACTTTTAACGCCTTTACCCCAGTAAACGTGGAGTTCTATGAAAATGAACTTAATACGAGGTTCTTTAAAGTCTTTTCTCCTGTAAATCGTCGCAAATGTCTCCTGGCTTTACCTACAGTAAGCGCCAAGTAAATCAAGGGTGAGGAAGAACCCAAATAACGCACCATTACAGTCGAATATAAATACAAACTCTTCTACATACACGATTGTTATCAAATGCTTCGTGAAAGTTAATTGCGTGGAAAAATTGCGGATTCCGTGGCCCGCAAACACACCTATCATTCCGGCGATATCGCTATTCACTGGGGTATTATTTTTCAATATTATTTTATGTTCTGTTATTATATGTTTTTGGTTTTTTCGGTTGCTTTATATGATTAATTTGTTACAATGCTTTATAATGTGGTTAATTTAAACGTTTTCAGTAACAATTAAGGTAACCACCCCAATTATTAAAACCTCAATGCCCAAAGGTTGTGCATCTCCATTATTGTGACAAAACATTGAAAGTGTCAAACATTGGAGCCAGTGTCGAGCACTGGGACATTAACCATACTATAAGATTCATGCCAGGGATTACTAGGCGACTAATGTTCGTGTCACTCGTGTCGCCTGTGTCGTCAGGTGACGTGGCGCCACATATTTAATTCTAAGCGCAACATATTCGTATCCGCTGAGACATTATTAAACCATAAGGATTTCAGTTTTACTGTTAGCTAGAAAAACCTTAAAAGTGTAGATGGGTACCCACACTTTTAAAACCTTTAAACGATATAAGTCAGATTTTTTCCTTACTTTTCCTATTAAAACCAACTTAATTTTGCGGTTTGATTGGAATCCTAAATGTGCGAAGTCCAACACGCACTTGGCCGGTTTCTTCAATATGTGAAAACTCGAGAGTTTAAAAAGTAATTTATATTTTAGGCACATACTTACACGCTTCGATTTAAGTAATATATTATACTAGTTCCAAACGGTTCCCTTCGAACATTGTTTGATCTGCTGCTATGATACAGGTTTGTCGTCTATACACGGCAAAGGGCAGTGTGATCAGTCAGCCAGCGATGCAGCCGAGCTATGTATATAGACATAGTTAGAGATGAGCGTAACGGAACAGGTATAAACTTGGCATCAGAATAACATAGTTTATTTATTGGTAATATTTTATTAAATTTAAGACATATTAGAAACTTATAAAAATAAATATTATTACAGAATAAAATAAACAACTAACTTAATCAATAACTATATAAAACAAAAACTAAAAGTCGAATTCTAAAATAGGCCCTTGTGGCATGGTACCAAGGATGCTGGCAGCATTAATTTTTTTTGAAGCCAACTAGGCTTTTTCACTTAGTTAATCTATTTGTCACAATTTGGGAATTTTTATTGTTTACTACTCAGAATCCGGTGTAAATTACATATATTTTTAGCTTTCCAGTATTGTGACAGTCGAGTGGGTGTATAGTCATTTTTAAAAACGTCAAAATTTATTTTTAGTTTTTTTTAAAGTATGATAGCTCTAATATTTTCAACCTGTAACTATAATTTTCATATTTGGCATTGATGTATTCCTCACATTTAAATTATTAAAATATTTATAAACGTTATCGCCTCATTGGAAGTGAGACGCATTTTTTTTACTGTGAAGTCCACCACCAATTCAATTCAATTATCAGTGCACCTATATTTAGTACCCTAATTATTGCACCTTTAAATAAGTATTAGGTTGATTATCCAACTTAACCGAAATACGAGTAGGTATTTTTATAACTCAATCTTTCATTTAGTTTCGTTCTTTTCCTGTAGTGATTGAGTAGTTTTTACTTAGTATTTGTACTTAGTATTAGCCAGGCCGTATCTAACTCTCCTCTTGACACAGATGCGAGCTAAGTGCTTGCCATGTTAGTTCTATTTCAAGAAGGTTCTTCTGTGCTTTATTTGCTAAAGATTTAGATATACTCGAACGCAACTGGCTTATTCTGTTCTATTTGTGCATTGCAAATTAAGTTAAAAACGGGATAAATCAATAGTAGCGTAGTAGTCTGGAGCTCTAACTACTACTTTAATACATTACAATACAAATTCTCTTTATAGCACACCTCAATTAAAGAATATAGTACAGTACAAAAACACAATGAGTAGAGGCAAACAACAGGCGGTCTTATCGTCAAAGAGCGATTTCTTCCAGACAACCTTTGGGCAGCGGAAATGAAGTCTAATCCTAACGATTCATAGCAGGTGTGAGAGTTAATACATATGAAACCTACTAATAATTACAACAATAACATTTAATGAAGGATAATAAACATACATAAATATAGTATAAAAATATACAAAAAAAAATCAAAATCAAAAAATCAAAACATTTATTCTGCAAATAGGCCTCAAGGGCACTTTTACAAGTCAAAATCTATATAGGTACATCAAATAAAAATAATACAATAATCAAAGTATCATTAATTACATGTCAAAAATAAGACTAAGAAACTAATAACAATCGAGATTTGTTAGAGATGTATAAGGTCTCTAAGCGTCAAGATAAAAGGTAATAAAGTAGGTACACTAATCATAATAAAATGTTTTGAGCTATATCTATAACACGTCAACATGAAAATAATAAAATCTAATAAATAAATATCCTCAGAGATGTATAAGGTCTCTGTGCGTCAGTCTAAAAAAATAAAATCAAATGAGAACAGTGAAGTCTCTCATCATGTCAATTCCACTGAACACTAGTACGAAGTTACTACGTACATAATCATATACAAATATGTGATAATCCACATCGAAAGGGACCTTATGGCGGCAGGCGCTTACGTTGCACCTATTCACTATTGTATTGGAACAGCGGCAATAAAGGCGTAAGTGCCGGCTGCCATAAGGTCCCTTTTGATATGGATTATCACATATATAATAGTCAGCCACATAGTCTAAAGGAGCTAAGTCTTAAGTGTGTCATGAGAGAGACAAATAGTGATCTTTAAGCTGTTTTTTGAAGACAGCAAGAGATCAGCACGCCTCAAATGAGAAGATAAAGAATTCCAAAGCCGAATAGCTCGGAAAGTGAAAGAAGAATTATAAAATTTTGATGAGAAAGATCGAACAGTAAGAAGCAAGTTTCGGGAGGACCTAACGGAGCGAAGATAAGTAAAACGCTCTTTGAGACAGCGTGGAGTTGCAGGGTTGAAGAAAGTACAATACAAAAGAGATAGGGTGTGAGAATCTCGGCGAAAACGGATAGGGACATAGGGAGCCACTTGAGCTGGGAGCGGAAGAAGGATACATGGTCATATTTGCGTAAACCAAATATGAACCGAATGCAGACATTTTGAAGGCGCTCAAGCTTATTAAGCTTCGCGCAAGCGCTTCGGTAGGTGAGTGGTTTAAGCATGCGGCTGTCAAACTGTGGTCGTAAGTTCGAATCCCGGCTCATACACATGAGCTCTGCGCAACGTATTTAAATATCTTTAGGAAAATACTCATTTTTTGACGTACCTATTACGAGCATCATCTACCCATCAAATTAAAAAAAATAAATATCAGACGAAGCATTTATAGTTTAAATGCCCGTTGCGCAGAGCTCATGTGTATGAGATTTAAATTTTAAACGCCAACTTTGAATCTTTTTATTGGAAAATTCATTTTATTCTGTAAATTACTTCATGCAAATGAAATTAGTTTGACATTGTATTTTTAAAATTAGTTTTGTTTTATTTTTATTTAAATATATTGTGAATAATAATTAAGCTTTCGTCTTTGTTTTTATATATTATTTGACTTAAATATTATCATTATTGAAATATTTTTGAATAAAATGGTGTAACTGAATTAAATTACTTAATATTGTTTTTTGACTCTGTATATCTTTTGAGTGAGTGAGTGTGTGAAAGTAACAAGTTTTTATGTCATTTTCTTTGGCATGCTTTACAGAAAGCCCAACTCGGTGGATTTTGTTACTTATAACAATTATAATGATACCTTGTTTATAAACCATCCGTTTTTGGGTAAAAAGATTTAAACGGATTTTATGTATTAAATACATCCCGTCCTTAGTCTACCTGTTGACCACGAGTGTTGTTAGAAGAAGTAAGTCTGATGTATCTGTTCAAAACAACCTATATACTATATAAAATAAATCCGTTGAATTGAAAACTGAGTGCAATAAAATCAGTTTTTACAAAACATTAACATTAGTGGTTTCAAATAATCAATTTTATATATCATCAGATATAATCTCCAACAACCCAAAAACCAACTCAAAACTTATTTCAATTAATTTGAAAGAAAAATAGCCTTTGTCAAAGATATCGAGTAACCCAGAAAATCCAATTTAATATAATAAAACTTCATTTTCATAATAAAGGGTAAGCATGGTCAAACAGCCCTTATCGAATAAATGATTTTCCTTTTGCTTGATTTTGACCTTTACGTACTTTCACAAAATTTTAACCCTCAAATGCTTGTGGTTTTTGAGAAAAATCGCAAAAAATAAAATTTTCTTTTATTTTTTTTTAGCTAAACTACTTATCCGATTTCCTTGTAATTTGGATGTGTTTTATATATAATTAAGGTCTTTTTTTGGAAAAAAATGGCATATTTATATTTGAAAAATGAAGAAAACATATATAAATGAAAGTTAAAAAAAATACTTGCGGGGTAGCGACAATTTTCAAATTCAGTTATTTTATGTATAATTTAATACTATTTGATACATTTTTTTTCAAAACAAAAATATTGGGATAACGATGTGAAAAAAACGATTTTTTAACATCCCTTACCTTATCTCCATACAAAGTGAAGTTAAGCAGACTATAATTTAATTAAGTATGCATATTTCGAACGCAAACTTTTTCGAATTTTGAATGTAACGTATTGCACTGAGAAAGGACTTTTAATTATCCCCGTGGCTGTATGCGTCTAGGGCGTACGCATTTTGTAACATTGCATCTGCTGGTAAATTAGTTGGCGTTACTGGGCAGGGGCATTATATTAGGGCATAAAAATATATAGTAAACAATATTAAATTGTACATAAAATAGCTAAATTACGTAATTGTCGCTAAGTCGCAAGTTAAAAAAATTTTTTTTGAGAACTTTCAGCTTAAATATTTTCCTCTTTTTTAAGTATGCCATTTTTTTCAACAAAGGACCTTAATTGTATATACACCATATACAAATTACAAAGAAATCTAATAGGTAGTTTGGCTAAAAATAAATAAAAAAAGAGTTTCCTTTTTTCGCGATTTTATCAAAAACCACAAGCATTTGTGAAAGGCAAACTTTGCGAAAGTACATATATACATTAAGGTAAATAATCAGGTAAAAGGAAAATCATTTATTCGCTAAGGGAAGTTTGACCATTCTTAGCCGGCTATATATATATACCCTTTACGCGAACGCGTGCAAAAATAGAATTACGTACAATGAATGAAATAATAATCTTAGGTAGGAGCGACTAAGCAGTAAATATTAGGCAGTACTAAGCAGTTAGTAAATTAATAGGTTTAACTGAAATAATATAGGCCTTTCGAGAAATACAGAGACCGTTTGCTAGTAGTGGCGGCTGTAAACACAAGGCAAAAATTTGCGGTGATGATGTAGTGGTCTGAGTCAGAAATCGGATGCCGGTATTTTATCCATAAAATACCGGTATTACTACATTTGTGTTTCGTTCTTTGGTTCATTATTTCTGTTTTTATGGGGCGATGTTATAATACGAAGTTGTTGCCTAAATACATGATTCCGTCTTGCGCAAAGAGAATAAAATACACCAAAATATTGGGCTATTTCGGGGTTTTATTTTAAATACCGGTTTCGATTTCTAGTCTGAGTATCCTAGTGGTAGGGCGCTGTTATGGCAAAACTGAGGTGCAGGTTCGATTCCTGTCTTGGGCTATATGCGTTGGTCTTTTTACCTGTGTGTATTGTCTGTATCATATTATTAAACGTTGCTTTTTAATACAACGTCGGTGGCAAATAAGCCATAAGCCGACCTGATGGTAACCAGGCACCACGGCCTATGAACGCCTGTACTTTTTTGTACATATTCGTTATTATACTATAAGCATAGCCAATGACAGAACTCACTTTAGAATGACATAAAATTAATTCTGAGTTGGATTTAAACATGTAGGTATATCTATAATTTTTTTATAATAAAGGTTTTTCACTGAGAAAATGAAATACTTCAAGAACTGCCAAAACAAAAATTGATATAAAAATGTGATTAAAAAACAACAATTGTGATTATAAATAAAAATACGAGCAAAACTTGGTGTTTGCGGGTGTGGTGTGAGAGTGTGTGTGTTTATGTGTGAGGGGATATCCTCAATATATATACCTACATTCTGCAGTACCGAAACCAGTTTCCTCGCGCTCAGCAGCCGTTACCTTGAGTCTTTTGTCTCTCCAAGCTCCATCCATGAAGATTAAAGCTAGAAAAAATCTCTTACCTATGGATGTAAACTGGAATCGCTATCTTATTTTATTTTTATGTAATAGTATTGTACCTATGTAAGAAATGTGTCTCTTATTAACACGTTTGGTTAGACTGTAAGTGTTAGCCTGAGGAATAAATAAATAAATAGCAGTGAATTGACGGCATTGAAACTTCATTCGGAAAAAAGTACAACACTTGACTGAAACCAGCACAGGAAAGCTAGTTACGTAAACTGTGAATAATACAGATTGGACTCACAGCTGCCGGCGACGGTCCTCGAAACTTTCCCGCAATGCTATTCACAACTTGTTTCACCTCATCTCAACGCTCGCCCTTTTTGGAAAACGCGAACCAGGTACCCGGACATCGGGGGATGACTGGGTTATGTGGTATTTACATCCACTAAGAACTCCACGGAGATCGCCATCTGCACTTCCATTGGTGCTCCAGTTTCTCATACTGAATGCACTGGAGCCCCCCTCGCGCTGTACGACCTTCATTTTAGAGCCTGGGACCGATAGGCTTTTATATTGATGCAATCTATATTTAAAAAAAAAGTATATCGGCCCCAGGCCCTAAAATGAGTGAAAGGTCGCACAGCGCGAGGGGGGGCTCCAGTGCATTCAGTATGTGATCTCAGACTGGAGAGCCCCTGGCAAGTTTGTAATGTGAATGCCCCAGTGTTCGAAATCTTGATTCTCATAATAGACAGGTCTGACACGAAGGCTATCACTAGATTTAAGATACCAACTCAATAGTTGCTGACACTGCACCAATAGGCATTGTCCTGTATGTGGTATTTTCTACTTTCCGTATTATAAACGTTGCCTAGATTTCCTGTTTATCGACATAACATCAGTGGTATCACAATGCGCAGAAGAACATATATTTGAAAAAGACGACCACTTCTGAGAACAATCACCCGAAACAAACTAGAGAGTCAGCTACTGTCTTCCAAAACGGTCGTCTTTTTCAAAAAAAGGAAAAAGAATAGTAGATTTTAACCTGTAATAGTGCCATTGCAGCCTACTTGCAGAATAATGTTTACCCGTCGTCTACCAGTCCCTGGAACCCCAGGAATGCTATTGTTTATTTTTTGCGCTGTCGTCAGCTCCATTAAAATGATTAGGAGGAACTCATTTGTAGTACTGAGACCATACTGATACCGCATCGATGCTGCACTGCCAAATATGGGAGGGAGTAGGAGTATCCTTACACTAGCTCACCTCAGGTGAGGTAAATTGAAGGGAAGGGTGAATAACAACCCCGTTGTTGCTCCGCCGTGACAAATCCACCATTGTTCGGGCGTTAGAAAAATCGCAGGGAACTATTGTGAGCGCTGACGAATAATAGTTCGTCGGAATAAATTATGAAGAGGCATTAGGCAGGAATAAGGTATGGTGCGATTAATAGGCGGTTCAGGCGACCACAGGGCTGACTCCTTCTTTGCTCAGTGGCTGTCTGGCGATGCAAAGGCGATGCCGCCAGCATCCTAGGGACCATGCCTCAAGTGATCTGGGTGAACTGGGTGGGGTATTTTATATAAAGTTAGTTTTATTTTGAAAGTCTAGTTTATAGTTTTTTATTGTTTGGTTTAATGTTCTAAATAAATTTCTTTAGATTGGAAAAAAATAAGTTTCGTTTATGTAGTAAAATTGTATATTTATGATCCTTGGTTATTTGTTTAGTTATTTTTAAATGGTTATTATTGAGAAAGAAACAATGTTATATAAATAGGATGCAGAACTATTTTAGCATAAAATAGACCTTAAGTCTATATACAAAGGGTTAACCTAATGTTGCTTATATGAACTTAAACAGCTATTGGCATGTTTATTTACATCTGTAATTAATCAATTTTTTTAGGGTAACTGCATTATTTCATAAAGATTTTAAGGATTGTCTAAAGACACCAAGCACGAAAAAGTTAAAAATATGCAAAAATAACCCAACCCATAATTAATCCTACCATTTTAGTAAATCTGATGTCAACTGTTTAAATATCTCATTCCACTTTGAAATATATCTCGTCTTTGGAGCTCGGAAGGAATGTCTGACCTTCAATTTTGACTGTACAGTACTTTTGTCTCACGAGCGCGGGTTAGCCATAGTTGTGTAGAATGTGTAGTTGTATCACATACGAACACATTGTAGTGATAGACCACCCAAAGCGCCAGCTGATCAGCTGAGCTAAAATAAAAAAAAAATCCTGGCAAGGTCGCCATGAAGTGTGCGGCGTAGGGAATTATAAATGACAAGTCGAAACTCGAGACGATACTGACGAACTGATTTATTAGGTAACATACATTGCTTTTATAGGAAAGATTGGAATGCAAGGAATGCGAATTGCGCAATAGTGAACAAAGGAAAATATTATTATTTTCCATCCAGTATTGGAATGTCAAGGTTAATGGCGCTGTTCTCGGAAGTTATAAAATAGAAAATCATATATATTTATTATTTTAGCTCAGCTGATCAGCTGGCGCTTTGGGTGGTCTATCGCTACAACATAAGCAATCTGAAGTCATCACTCCTACGCTGACGCACACATAGAAATGTGCATGTATAGCTCAACGCGCAACCATGGTTCACCCGCGTTGTAGATTTTTGTTACTAACAAAAATGATTCAATTTAATCATAGCATTTTTTTCACTATTTCAATGGTGATCATATAAAACAGTTTGCTAGTGTGTTTTAGATGTTTCGTCTTTGTAAGCGTAAGGCGAAGTTTTTGTACTATCGACGACACAGCTAACTGATAATCTTCTAATCTTGTGTGACATGTATTATTGTTTTAATTGTGTACAATAAAGTGCCTACATCAGGGATCGGATACCGGTATTTTCTCCATAGAAAAATACCGGTATTATTACGGTCACCGGTTTATTATTTCGTTTTTAATGGGACAATCTAATAATACGACGTTGTTACCTAATTACATGATTCAGTCCTACGTAAAGAGCAAAAAATAAATAAAATATTGGGTTTTTTAAAAATATCGGTATCGATCCCTGGCCTACATACATACATACCATCCGTGATCCTTATTGCAACGAGATAAGGTTTAACTAATAGTCAGGCATGGCATGGATCTAAGCTTCTTATATTTCTTTTTACTTTTTTCATGCTTTCTTTTTATTTTAGCCTTTCACGCTTTATTCTTCCCTTCCTACTTTTAAATAAGCACATAAAAGCCGCGTGGTCAAAGCATTTTAAGTAATAAACTAGGTTTTAACTAAATCATTTAAATTCATAAAGCATTCAGCTACTATAAGCGCTGGCCATTTCACTATAAAATTCTCATAAAAGCAGCTCCTACGAGAGATATTTAATCTTGAGCATCTTGAGTTTATTACGAGGTTAAAAAATTCGCGCTTGACTTTCAAATGTTACCTATTTAAAATGAGTTATGACTCTGATCTATCCTAGTGGGTCTGAGATAAAAAAAAAACACGTCGCTGGATGAAATCGTCGCATACGGTACGGTTTCAGAGGAATGTCCTCCCACAGACGCCCCGGTTGTGGAATGAGCTTCCTGCCGAGGTTTTCCCGAGGAACTACGGTATGGGGCTCTTCAAAAAAGGAGTGTATAATTTTTAAAGGGTCGGCAACGCGCATGTGACACCCCAGGAGTTGCAAGCGTCCGTAGGCTACGGTGACCGCTTACTATCAGGCGTGCCGTACGCTTGTTGTATATATATTTAACTGTTCTAAGTTTCATTTATTTATTTTAAACTATATTGTATAAAACTGAATAGTACGAATGGAGGGCTTAATGCAGTTACCAGACAACCATTGGGCTAGTCAGAGATTTACAGTTTTACTTACAATTTTACGCTTTTAAGGGCGTTGTCTTGAAATAAAGAAAAATGCTGTAAAGACGGTCATGCGGTTTATGTTTTGTCCAATGGAAAAACTCGGAACACGACGTGTCAATCAATTACCGTATTAAATAAGGACAAGTTTATATCTATTAATATTTAACTTTATTAGTGGCAATGTCAGAATGAAAACTGGCAGTATTTTGATAATATCTGACATTTACTGATGATGTTTCATATTAATGGACATAAACACATCAATCACTGAATATAATTACTACGCTACATGATTAATACTTTGGATAGGTATAGGTACTTGTATTTAGAGTTATCCGTAGCAGAACTGGGGTCACCGACATAGCCTTCAAAATTGCGAGACTTAAGTGGCAGTGGGCAGGGCACATTGCTCGCAGGACTGACGGTCGATGTAGCCAGAAACTGCTTGAGTGGCGCCCACGCACCGGAAGACGAGCTGTCGGTAGGCCTCCGACAAGGTGGAGTGATGACCTGGTGAAGGTCGCGGGAATCCGGTGGAAACGAACGGCACAGGACCGGTCTAAATGGCGAGCCTTGGGGGAGGCCTATGTTCAGCAGTGGACGTCTTTCGGCTGAAATGATGATGATGATGATGATTTAGAGTTCTCTAGACTAAAATTTTTAAATTAAAAATTTCCTTTATTCATTTATTTATTTATTTTCACAAGAACGGTTAATACCAATAACACTCGTGTCTAAAATATATCATTTGGTCTTATAGGTACGCGCTATTCATTCATTCTCACAGTAAGAGAGGCTTGGACACGAGCATGGGTTGGCTATCTACAAAAATATCTAGTTGTGGTTGAGTGCGCAGGAGTTTCTTTGGGCGAGCTGATCATAATTACACAGAGGTGAGTGGCGGCACCAAGCGGTCGCGCGCGATGCGGTGCCATCCGATAACTGTAGGTACATACGCACGCCGGCGGGACTTATTTGGAGGCACTACGATGCAATTAATAGTGTTGTTAAGTTCTATGCTATTTATTTTATTAAGGAGCATTTTAAAAACAGTAACCATCCACTCGGTCCCTCTACGCACTTCCAGCGAATTGAAGCCCAGGACGCCAAGCAAAAACTTTGTCGGATACATGTACGGGTAGTACCCATACAGATTTCTGTAGGAAAAGCGTAAAAATGCTGTTTGAACCTTTTCCAACATAATCTTGTACCTGGCCTCACTTGGACTCCAAATGCTGGTACTAGCCTCTAGTTTGATCCGAATTAGAGCCGTATAGAGTAGCCGGTCGCCGCAATTGTGGAAATCCCTAACGTTTCTCGTCACGAAGCCTAGCTTCGGATACGACTCTTTGGTGAGGCTGGTAATGTGGTCGTAAAATGTCATTTCGCTATTGAACTTCACTCCGAGGTCTTTCACGGATACTACATGGCTTAATATAATCACTCACTCTGTTATAATTAAATTTAAAAGGAACCTGGCGTCGAGTATATGTCATTATTTAGCATTTGCTGTTGTTGAAGTGAAGTTTGTTCGCGATGTTCCAACGATAAACCCGGTCTAGATCCCGCTGTAATAGTAGACAAACAGACTCCTGTTCGATCTCCATAACCAGTTTTTGGTCTTCAGCGTATGCTATATATATTTGGCATGCTGGAGGTTACTCACGAGGTCATTCACCATGATCAAAAAGAGACAGGTAGTCCGCGAAGAACGTGAGCAATTCCAGGTTGAACCCTACATTTCTAAGCTCCCGCAGGAACACATCGTTGTCGACTGTATCAAAGGCTTTACGAAAATCAAGATATATGACATCAGCTTGGGTGCCGTTGTCGAGGCACTTACTTATATAGCCCACGTGAATTAGCAAGTGCTCACCGATTTACCTGACCTGAAAGCGTGCTGTGCATCACAAATGTATGGGTCGATCTGACGGTATATTTCTTTATGCAGAATACTTTCAAAGATTTTGGCAGAAGAATTAGGCACTGCTATCGAGCTCTTTCAACTCTAACTTTATCTTCGGTTTTAGTATGGGAGTAACGCGTGATAGCTTCCATAGGGATGGATACCTAATTACCTTTTCTTAGGGAGAGATTAAAAGTAGGGTGCCCTGCAGCACTATGAGGCTTAAGGTTTTTCAGAGCATCACGAATTTGTTGTATAGTACCGTGTACAAGTTCAAAAAAAACATTGATACGACCCAGGTTTTGTACCCACGACCTTGACAGCCGCATCCTTGAACTACCAGGTTGCTATCCGTATCACAGCTTATTAATTTCATGAATAAAGGCCGTAAACTACAAATTTAAAGTAAAAGGCTTCTAAATATGCGAACGCCGTTCCCAAACTGGTAGTAAACAAAAAACTGTTTTGCTTTGCAAATAAACAATAACAACAACAGCCATACAAATCAGCTAAGCCAAGGAAATTCCACCAATTCCAAGCGAGAAATTCCGGTGGGGAAATATCTTTGAAATAAATGTAAATAAATAGGCCTGGCGAGATTAAAAGCGGTCGGCTGATATATGGGCAGGCTGCCCGGACGCCAGACGCGGCAAGTCGCTTGCAATTGTAGATTTTATTCGTAATGTCAAGGAAATAGAAACATACCTTTTTCGCTTTTATCTCAATGATAATAAAGTTAAAAGGTACGTGTTCACGATTCCTGTAGTGTACCTTTTAAGAAGTTGGAAGTTTAACTGTAGGTACTCTAATTCCTGGATAGGTAGCACGTAGAAGTAGATCTAGATGTATTAAACTCTGTGGGCTATTTTAATGCCCCTGTCGATGAATAAAGTCGATTTAATCGAATAATCGGGTCTGGAATTAAGTTGGAATTAAGTGAACCACTGGTTTTATACACTGAAAGAACATGTCTAGTCCCTTAAAATTTCATATACTTTGCTTTTTGTTTTGAAATTTAAATGAACTAGTCTTGTCTTTTCCGTGTACTGTTCAAATGTATTATGGTAACGCATGTCGATAACAATTAGCTCCGATTTCGTATAGTTGTCAAACACATTGGATTTCTTTGCATTTTGAAAGGAACGCGCTACGTTGCTTGAGATTACACGTTCGCGTGACTTTAATAAATCTGGGGGCCTATGTTAAACCGAATACAAAGTATCTATTTCCCCTCTCTGTCGCTTGAATTGGCTAGGTCATCAGAGAAGGAGATACTTCGTTTTCATGATTCACACCAAACGGCCGGAGCCGATGTGCGTCTTATTAGAGTTAGGGTTTGAACCATCTACATAAAAGTTACATGTGTTAATGAAACTCCATTATTCCATACAATACCTGTATATTAATTTACAAAATTATAACAACAATTTCAACAATCGATAATGGGGGCTATCACGTATGAATTCGCCGCTAGAGGCGCTAGTGTAGCGCGATGTCTCCGAAATGTCAAATGTCACTCTTTGTGGTTGCGCTACGCGGGTTAATATCTAATTGGAACAATATGGTGACTATTTTTCAAAACCTGAGCGTGATTATGGCAAATATGAGTTACGGGTCAATGACTGTCAGTGCTTTGAGACAGTTTTGTCTTTCGGAAACTTACTTCCTCCTTTATTTCCTAACAAAACGGGACTGCGCTACAATGTGGGATGTTGGATATTTTTACGGTACGGTTTTAAGGTATTAAATATGATTTAAATGTAAACTTGGTTCTCATGCCCATAATAACCAATAAAAAAATTTGACAGCTGGACCTTACTCGACAGTGGCGCCAACTGGTGAGCACAAAAACGATAGCCCTCATTGCTTCAAGAAGCCTGCCTAACTTTTTAATTTTTCCTCTGCCAATGACGACCGCGGAAAAGGCGACAAACGGATTAGTCACCCATATCGGCCACCGCTCCGCGGCGCCACTGTGTACGTCATCGGTATCACCACTGTTTAACACGTAACAACCATGATATGATTTAAGGTTTCTGTCGATATCGATGCTTGAATAATACCGGTATTTTCGGTGTTAATATCCGTATCTTTCTTTTACCGGTTCTCTGAAACCAAAACGAAGAAAACATATAAATATCGTTATGTTACAGGTATTTTCGGGAGCGGTTCCAAGCCCTGCCTACAATAGATGAGCTGCGCCAATGTCACACAGCTGCAACGCTGCACCGACATATGTACCTATTAGGGCTGCACCCACACTTAGCCGACATAAACACAGAAGCATGTTTCATGATTTAAAAAAAACTGTTTAATTGTGTTTGCGGGATATAATAACTGGTGAGTACCTACTCCGAATCCAATGAAAGGAATATTTTGTTCCCGTTTACTAAGTAGAATTTTAAGTGGGAAGTTGCCCCCCGCAGGGCTGATGGAAAAGTTGGTCGGAACTCCGGTCTGAGAATAAAATTCACTCGTTGGAATTGGTGAGAAGATTTTTGTTTGGGAATGTAAAACAAAACGGAGTACGATCGAGACCGGCTCACTGACGAGTGATAATCTACTTTTTTTAATTAAAGCGCCTTGGGATTCAGCTTAAAATCATCCAACGTATTTTTGATTTGTATAATTGAAATGATCTGTCTTCATTTCACAACATATTGCACACATTTATATCTTGACGACCGATTTAGCCTAGTGGGTAGTGCACCTGCCTGTGAAGCTGACGGTCCTGGGTTCGAATCCCGGTCAGGGCAAATATTTGTGTGATGAGCATGAATATTTGTTTCTGAGTCTTGGATGTTTTCTATGTATTTAAGTATTTATATCTATTAAATATATCGTCGTCTAGTACCCATAACACAAGCCTTCTTGAGCTTACTGTGGGGCTAGTTCGATTTGTGTAAGATTGTTCTCTAATATTTATTTATTTATTTATTTATTATATCTCTGAAGTTGTCAGCTATTATATTTCTTTGTGGAAGGTGACTTAAGAATCTGACAGTAAAAGAGGGGGTAAATAAACAAATGCGTCCACTAAATACGAAAATTGAATTGATTAGTATAAGATACGATACGAATCCTACGAAAGAAAAAATAAAAATAACTTGCTTTTGTAACTATTGTAAAAGCTCACTAAAATAAATAAGTAGTTTCTGTTATACTTGTAACAATAGCAAATAATAATTAAAAACAGGTGCATTTTCACAAAAATACAGTACTGTAATGTAGGAGTCTTAGTACGTATAGAGGAATTTGAACTCAATAGCACTGTATACACAGTAGTTAAGTTGGGCTTCAACAATTGATAAATCTTCAAAAAATATAAATGTTATCAATGAGGAATAAAATAATGCAAAAAGGGAAATAAAATGTGTGATCTGAAGATATATAGGTATTGTCAAGTTATAGGGTTTACTGAATGAAATAGACGATGTCATAGCGTTAACAGTTGAAACGCTGATAAAAGTGATAATACCACTGCCATTACATAGAAATATTAGACATATTTCCTTATTTACACATCTACAACCTACTTATAAATAAAAAAGTCCTTACGTGTTTTTAAGCCGTTAACGGCAAGATAACTTTTGATATTTCAACTGTATATGATCCTTTCCTTCTTCTCTTATTTCGAGGGGTGAGTGGTCAAACCCGATAAGTCATCTAAAAGGTTTATTGAAAATAGAACTCTGCGTAATGGATGTTGAGTTTTTATTTCAAAAAACAATTATTTCGATTTATCGGGTTTGACGACTCACCCCTCGATTTATAAAGTTGTTAAACTTTGTCTATAACCCGTAAAATTGATATATGCATTTGTTGGAAAGGGACGAGGCACAATTAAAATAAGAGGTGAAAAACAGGGCAATTCTTTCCCCAATCACTGCATTGCAATCCCGTCGTTCTACAATTAGACAACGGGAGCGCGTAGTGATTCCGTTGAGGGGATCAATAAAGACAATTGATTGGGCTACTGCACTTAGCTCCGTGTCCATTAAAATTGTAGGAATGGCGCGCGCAGCGAAGCTGGTTACAGAGCATTCAACATTAATACTTACATTGCATAGCAGGTATACCTTTAATCGGAACAAATAGCTTTTAAACTTAAGCTATTTATTGACGCTCCAAAAATCCCAATCCTAATCCAGCACTATAGCAGCAAACAAATATACCAACCGGTTAAAATTTATTTCAAAATTTTTAGTTCTCTTTATGTTTCTACCCTAGATATCTGTATGTTAGTAGTAAGTGGATATTATTATTATTTTTCTCTTATGTATTATTTTTTCATTTGCAGTCATATTTTTAGTTATTTTTCTTTTGGCTATTACTTAGTGTATGGCGGTCCGTGAGTCACCGACGGTACTGGTTGAAAATCAGCGCTGTAGGTGTCTGACACCTCAGCATAATGCTGAGCCAGTGTCCGTTTCACTGCCACGGGGACACACATGTTTGTTGTGGTTTGTTTTCTTCTGTTGTTTTTTTTTTGTAATATGTGTGTCTTCTGTGTATGTGAATAAATGTTTCTTTCTTTCTTCTTTCATTGGTTTCAATCTTGTGTGATATGTATGTGGGATTGGTACTTTTTGATGGCTGTGCAAGGTGCTGGCTGCTAGATGATGAATAAGGAACGTTCGAATGGAGTTTGAATTGTTTTGGAATGGCGAATGAGTTGACGTATGATGGAGTATGAAAGAAAACCCGAACGAAATAACATGTGTAATCATTGTAAGTTGTAAGCTGTAAATAAAAAGGATTTATTTTCATGAATAATTTATTTAATTCCTACATGTATATGATATTACCTGCTATTGTTTATAATAAAGTGCTTATTTATATTATGTATTTACTACTGGAGGTCCTAAGCCTAACAACATAGACAAATTGTCTATGTCCCCATACAAATTTTCATCCCTTGATTTACTCTATACGGGGATGAATGTTGAGAAATCCGTTCTTATCCCTGGCCTAGGTTGCCTACGGTATTCATTCTTATGGACGAAAACTTTCACAAAACAAAGCATATGTTTATTCCCACTTGAAAACAAAGTAAGGCTATGTCCTTCATGTTATAAAAGTGATACTCTGTTTTGTAATAAAATAAAATAAAAGCTGGAGCAATGAGCGACTTTTGCAGAACACAGTACCTATTTCGGAATGTGGTTATAGTTAAGGGTGTCAGCCTTAACAGAACTGGGCCGCTAAAAACAGGGGACGAAGAAAAAAAGAGACTTTTGGAAACAACACGTGACCCTAGGCTGGCTCATTCCTCGGACAAAGAATAGGCATCGCCAATCAACGGGGGAATGCAACCAGCCTTATGGGCACCGTTCCGCAGGGATCAGACTTGGGGGACCTAACGTATCCTTACCTAGGTTAGGTTAGATATACTTTATATTATTATGTATGTTCTTTGTTTGTTTTTTGCTGTGTTTTAAATGAAAGCTCATTCTTATTTAGTAACTTGGCAAAATAAACTGTAACGCATTAAGAAGAATGCTGATTAAGGAGGTTGGTGTCTAAATGATTAGTTACAGAAGTATTTACTAGATTTACCAACTCCATGAGGCTTCAGAAATTTTCCGATTTTAGTTGGTTCACAATCTGCTACAGACTCTTGAATGTGGCGCCACTGGGCATCACGGCACATTACTACAACGATTGCGTAACGCATGATATTTGAATTTGTTCCTAACCGTGGATTTCAATTTAGCAGTTTGCTGAGTTCTTTTCCATGCTCATATTTGCTTAAACTTTTCGTTATTCCTTAGAAATAGGTTAAATAACTAACCGATTTTAATTCAAAATGTATAGAAGAATAGAGTCTGGGCCGTTCCCAATACCGTGAATAAATTAAATCGGTGCCTACTCATGGAGAATGAGGCCGTCTAATTAAATTCATTTTTTCCCTATCTATTTGTGTTGAACAAAAAGAAGTTATTATGGTGGTTTGGGATTCCGTCCCACTTCGTATTTGCTTTTATGTATTGAATAATCTTTAGAATTATATCAGTTGAATTTTGATGTTTGTAAGAATTTTCGTAAGTTACATTTAGTAAGTAATAATATTATATTGCTCTTATTTAACAACGCATTGTGAATTCTGTTAGAAAATAATTACTACTTTACTCTTGAAAAGGTGCTGCTTATAGCCACACCTGGCCATAATGTGGCCATTCAGCCCGTTACAAAAATACAAGTTCTTGGCCATGATGATCAGACGAAATTACTGTACTAACGTCGGGCGGTAATAAAGAAAAACTCAGATAAAATTTTAATTTTCTATCGCCCTCAGTTTCAGCTAGGGCTTCGCCCTTAGGTTTGGCTAGGGCTTCGGTCTCAGTATTCAGAACCTTCGAGACACAGAGAACAGATAATAGTTTCACCAAACAAAATAAGTAATGACGGAAGTAAGGATAAGTGATGAAGGTAAGTAACGACTTGTAAAATGTATAAACCTTATGACGTGTAATGTATTTTTTTTATGTTATAGGGGGCAAACGAGCAGACGGATCGCCTGATGGTAAGCAATTACCGTCGCCCATAAACACCTGCAACACCAGAGGAGTCGCAAGTGCGTTGCCGGCCTTTCAGAAGGGAATATGCTCTTTTCTTGAAGGTTTGAAGGTCATATCGGTCCGGAAATACCGCAGGCGACAGTTCATTCCATAGTTTGGTTGTGAAAGGCAGGAAATTTCTTGAGAAACGCACAGTTTTGGACTGCCAATCATCTAAATGGTGAGGATGGAAATGCTGACGCGTAGGACGATGACGAAAAGATGCGGCAGGGATCATTTTGAACAATTCCTCCGAGCACTCCCCGTGATACAAGCGATAGAAAATTCAGAGTGAGACTATTATAGTATTTGTGCATTATATATAAATGAGTAGGAGTATGAGTAATGTTACTGTTTTGTTTCACTTAATAGTTCCGCTGATTTCAAAACGATACGGTTATCACACTCTTGTTTTGATATTGTATATACTTAAGGTAAATATCCCTATGATTGATACTTTAATAGCCAATAGCTGATAACTATTGTTCACCTCTACAAATATGACATACAATTGAAAGTGTCCAGTATTGCGACAGTGTCAAACACTGGATTTTTTCCCTTAATAATGAACATTGCAAAACGTAAAATCAAAGATGTTCTCAGACATCGAGGGCAAGCAAATAAATAGGTACGTTAAAAAAAACTCATCAGAGTGACAGTAGAGCCGTAATTAGGTCAAGCAGAACTCTACGTAGCCTCGCCCTCTTAATGAAGCGCTAACGAAACTAGTTTTTTTTAGCACTATTGTGCGAGCATACGAGTAATTCTGCGAATGAAACTAGAAGTTCGTTATTACTGACGACTTAGGAAAATACGTGTTATCAAAAAGCGTAGCAAAAAATTGTCATTACTATTAAAAATATGACTCTGAACTTATTAGGCTTTATTATTAGTATTTAAGGTTTGAAGTCATTATACTAATATTTTAGATTGACTGAAAATAGCGAGATAGCTTACTACTTTAGAAATCAAATTTCAAAGAATTATTTTGTAACATTAACGATGTCAAAAATGAATACAGATTGTCGTTTTAAACTGTATGCCTAGCTTATTTACGACTGATTTTGCAAAATAGACTACGCGTATTCGAGGTTTCTTTTTAGCACATATAATAGAAATTAGGCTCTGACCTTACGGTTCTAAATGATAAATATAGATACATATTTTTGAGAGATCTTTGATGTTCTCTTACTCCAAATCGGCTCCCACAATTTATTCACGATACGAGTACCTACACTTTTTTTTATACAACGCCGGTGGCAAACAAGCGTACGGTCCATCTGATGGTACGCGGCCACCGTAGCCTATAGACGCCCGCAACTCCAAAAATATGTCAAACTAATACCACCCTCTTATGCGTCGGGACTTAAAAAGAGAACGCAGTTCTTCTAGAAGACGTTGATTTTTTACTATACTTATTAGTTGTGAAATCTTAAGCAGTACATCATAAATTGCAACGACCGTACAACCAGCAGCTCGGAGGACGCTTACTCAAATTTATGACCCGCACTGCGGAATATAAATTCTTCGTGGCTCTCAACGACCGCGAAAAATAGCACTAGGGCAGGAAAAAAGTTATTTTGTTTTCAACAAGATAATTACTAGATAAGGTTCCAAGTGAATGCATGCCTATATTTAGTGTTTACTGCAATTCCGCTGCCTTACAACAAGCTACAAGTAACAATTTTAGGGTGCATTTCCACTGAAGCAGAGGGGAGATGCACAAAAGTGACCAAATTCATTCAATCTATATCTTCGTCATCTATACAATGTATCTTCGTAGGAAACTCACGGCACTTAAATTGTTTGGACAAGGCAATTTTTCAGCGATAATTCAAAAACGGTTAGACTATGTTCAAAATAATTTTTTTGAAAGTAATAAATGTATACAACCTCAATTTTTCCACCAAAACCTTTCCACCAAATTTCATAATTCTACTACTCATAGTCTCTGAGTAAATCGGCTGTGACATACGGACGGACATAGCAAAATTGTAAGGGTTCCGCTTTCTCCGCTTTGGCTACGGAACCCTAAAAAAGCTTTCACGAGTATTTACCCGCTGCGATCCGACACGGACTATCTGACGAAACATTTATGTGAGGGTCGCGTCGATTGAGAAACTTTTTGTTGGCCATTGTTTCCGCTAGTTTTATTCAGTATCGGATTGTTTTAATTTAATTGAGCTGTTTGAACATACCGTATTCGTTATGCTTGATTCTTAGTCCGTGTGTATACGAACGCGAGCGTCTGTAATGTTTGATTGACGCTACGCTGGCGTCGGTCGCTTAGGCATTCCCGTCGGCGAGGACGTCCACCGCGCGATCGCAACAACACTGACACATATAGTCCCTATTCGTCCCGGTACCGCCGCACGCTCGGGTAGAGTCAGTCCGACCCAGGTCGGGCCGAGCTGAGTTTCTTGCTGGATTCTTCTCAGCTAGGCTAGGTTTAGTGAACCAGCGTCAAAACTCCCAGTAGCTCGGATTCTACTGACACCTCAGATTCGGTTGAAACCGCTCACCCAATCTCACTGGAGCGCAAACTCTTAGAGTATTCCGATGTTCTAAACTACACGCGTGGTCGTGTAGGAGGTTTTCCCTGGATTTTGCCCAGGCTACTCTCCAACTGCGCACTCCTATCGCTTTAATGGGCCCGGCCTATAAAGCAACAGTCAGGTTAAAAAAAAGACGTCGGTCTCCGACATCGGTCGTGCGCACGAAAATACGAGTTTTTCTGTTTATGAATGACTGAACAGCTATTAGCCTTAGTCTCATCTGACGGAAAGCTACAAAAAGGCTTAAGATTTAGCTCGCTGGTTCAATGACAGCCTATTCACTCTTGCCTTAGATTGTAATTGATTGGGAATACAGAAAACGGGAGCAAGTTCCATTCCTTTGCTGTTCGCATTAGAAAAGAGTAAGCAAAACGCTTCGTGCGAATAAACGGAAGACTAACAGTACTCGTATAAAGATGACTCTTCCGTGGCCGTCAGAGTCGCAGTACGGTCTCCCACAGAACATTGCGTGGGGTGCGTGGTCAAACCCGATAAATCGAGATAATTGATTGTTGAAATAAGTACTCAACATAGTTCTATTTTCAAAAACCTTTTAGGCGACTTATCGGGTTTGACCACACGCAACCCTCAATTATTATTGTATTTAATACATGCGAGCGACCGGCGTCGGCGACGGAACGACATCATTTTTCTAGCGTTATCAACACACATCCATCACAGCTGCATCCTCGGACACCCGGGGTCCGCTACCTAATCCCAATATTTGGCGTAGGCACTAGTTTTTACGGAACCTACTACCATTCTGACCTGAGATATAATTACATTGGAAACATCAATATTGATTGAAATACATACTAACGCCAAAATACTTAACTGACTGTTCTTGACCCTTATTAAAATGCGCATAAAGTGCACAAATGGTCAGTTAACGTTCGAAGATACACTGCTGGTACCGTCCGGTCTTCCACGAACTTCCAGGGCTGGCGGGCAGCGGAGGCGGCCGAGGCAAAAAAAAAAATGAAAATACCTGGGTCTCATTATACGGCTTTCGGTGTTGAGAGACCCTTGGGCCGTGGGCTCCAAGCGCTCTGCATCTTCCTAGCCAACTAGCAGCTTCCTCACACAGCAGTTAAGTATAGCCAGACAGCGAGGGAATGCTGTTACCACCTTTTTTTACGATGCCACGGGGGCCCTTTTTAGATATAATTAATTTTCTAATTTTAGGTTAGTTTTAGTATTCTTGTTATTTAACATTTTATATTTATTTTTAGTATTGTTGTAGAATTGTAATTGTTTTAAATAAAAAAAGATTTATTATACATCCTTATCTCAATTCAACACAATGACATAACATACGGTAAATGTGAGATGTCATTACATTATATATGATATGGTGTAAATACATACGAGTATGTATGAATCATACTAATTTACTTACTTCGCACTACTCTACGATAATATTCGTTACTACCACTTAATAACAACATTGCTCAGAAGCGAACAGATTACCCGGTACGCAAACCTGTCTTTTGCTGCACAGCATTTTGTTGTTCGACGGAATGTAGCTCAAGGTCCCGGCTCTATAATAAAATTAATAATTAAATTCTGATTTACACTTTATCAAGGTATGAAGTTAAAACAAAGTTACAAAACTGGCTTCAGAGTTTGTCTCATCGTGGGACCGAAAATCTCCTTCATACAATAACTTAATTTAAAAAGGCAACATACAAACAAACTTATCTCAGATTAAGTAATATTTTTATTATAAAATACACACGATCTCACTATAATTTAAAATTATTTTTAGACACTTGAGTATATGTTTAGCTTTTCCACTGTCTAAAAGCACTGTAACGACTCCGAATATGAACGAACTCAAACCCCTAATATGTTTTAATGTTTTAATGTTTATTTGGGCAAACAACGGTACAAATAATACTTAAAATTATAACTTACACTATATAGATACATCGACCAGTAAAGCTGCCACTACTATGTATTACATCTAAATTATTGACATACTTAATCGTGATGGTAACCAAAAACAACATATTAGACTTGTCTCAACACTTTGAGGACATTAAACATGAAAGAAATTAATAAACTTAAACTAGATTAGGTAATTTTTTTTAGTCGAAACACTACTTTTCAAGTCTTATTTTTTTTTTAAGTTGCAGAGCAGTCTACGTCTATATTGAGATTCCGACATATGAAACATATCTGCTTCGCTAAATTTATCATTATATGTTTTACAGACTCTACTTAGAAAAGAATTTTCCTTATATTTATTACGTGTTAGGGGGACATTGAACAGGCAATTAATATTACGTCTCGCGTTATTGCGTGGAACTTTGAAGCGTAATGAATTTATAAAATATGGGGAGTCTATTGCATTGTTTAAAATCTTGTACAAAAACATTTGATCTTTTAATGTGTGTTTTAATATACAGGTTCATACCTAGTTTATGGGTTGGAAGTTTAAATTCTTTGTAGTAATTTTTAAGGTTCTTTTTTTGTGAGCAATAAATTAAAAAAAAAATACCCCGACTTATTTGTACAAACCCTATTAAACATAAGCCCTATTATGTAACACATCACTTTAATGTACAATAAAGATTATTATATTATACTTCAATTAATACCTAGTATCGATTACTTTGACTACAAATTGAATATTTATTATAATTTTTATTTAAAGTTTTGTTATACTTAGAATTACGAGGTTAACCAAACCTTATTAAGCTTGAGTACGTAGTAACAGTTTCATCATAATATCAAGGTTTGTTTTCAATTCGTCAGACCCTCGCAAATTTAATACGGAAGAACCTTTTTTATCCGTTTATCTATTCAAAGAGATTCCCTATGAATACAAATAGGTAAATGGAATGAAAATATTGCACTAAAATTGACTATTAAATGAGTGTATTCTCCATATTGAACTTGAATGCGTAAGGTATTATTTTACTACAGCAACACTGTTTTATTATTTCCATTGTTTATTTTTATACTTTTTTTTCTAAAGTCTCTACAAAGAATATCGAAACTCTGCCGTTTCTTCTAGATAGTGATTTGTTCTGTCTGAAATACTGGTACTTTGACGCCGTATTATATTGAAAAAAAAAAGTAAATTTGAACACGAATCCCAGCATCTACATAAGGTAGGTTTTATCTTGGCTTTAACGTCATGTTTAAACTGTAATGTCAAAAGTCTAAGCAAAAGCATGGCGGAAAACTCCTTGGATATCATATTATAAAGATGTGTTTAAGCGCTACATAAATAACTGCAACATTGACTCATTCCAGTGGGAGAAACAGGCTGCCAACCGCCGTCTCCATACATCTTTTGTGAAGAAGACAACGGAAAGTTTTGAATCTCGTCGATGTATAAGCTGGACGTGAAAGGAGACTAGCTGAAAGCCCGGCCGCCAGCGGCAATCAGCTGCAAATACATTAATGCCCTTGCCCGCTGTGTGCACTCGTCTTCCTTAATAAGATGAGCTACGTAAGGCACATGAGAGCGTACAAACACAACCAACATTGGAGTTGAAGCAGTTGCCTTAGCCGGCAAATGGCTAAGAGAGTTATAGTACGTGACTCCTTTGGAGTTGCGGGCGCCTATAGGCTGCGGTGGCCGCTCACCATCAGGTGGACCATACGCTTGTTTGCCACCGGCGTTGTATAAAAAAAAAGTATACATAAACTGTCATACTAAATTTCCGATAAAGCGACAAAGTACTAAAGTGTCCAGCTACTTATAAGTTCGCCTGAACCTTAATGCCCCACACTGCTTTTTAATTAACTATTATTTATCGTTGTATAGATCAAGTTTCTTATGTTTCTGGTAAATAATAAAGAATATTTTTATTGTATTGTCCATTGAATTGACAACTGGTATACATTGTTTCTTTTTTTAATAGGATTTATAGTGTCCCACTGCTGGGTAAAAGCCTCCCGTATTTTTCGGCACTCGTCTCGGTCGTGTGCCAGCTCCCGCCAATACGTATAAAAGTGTGTCAGGGTCGATTCGCCATCTCCTTTTCGGTCTGCCTGCTCTGTTTCATACATTTAAATATGCACGTCTGATACATCCGTAACCAGATCAGTAAACCGATATTACCGCCATTTAACGGCATACACGTCCAGGAATAATTACACCTATAAATTTCCCGTCGTTTTTGAAGGTCGTGTAAACACCGTTCCATTGAGCCACGATAAAAACAACACAACAAGGGCTTTGAGGTAATGCGAATCATATTTCACCCAGCAGGAGATCCCAGTGCCCACGGGCGTTTTCCACTGCTAGAGTATATTAAAACAAATGAGGATAATGAAGCTATTTTGAACAGGATTTAGGGAAAATATTTTGTGATTAATTCTCGAAGGCGGGATTTTTTTCTTTTTTGTTTAAGATAAAAATATCTCAATTTGTTTTTGTCTTGACGTCTGTAGGTAAACGAGAACCGTAGCTAGTTCTCATGCGTTTTTGCGCTACTTTCTGACTTAGCGGGGAGCAACCTGTGTGCAGTACTTTATAGTTTCCAGATAGCATACTCATGTCCATTCGATTTCCTTACAGTATACTGTCAGCGCGATGAAGATTCTACTTTCCCAACCACAGGGCAGTATTGAATAGTAGCGCTCTGCATGCATCATATCGCACCAATCGGGAAGCGAAGCACTCATTTAAATGTAAAAGATCTGTACCGACTTGTGACAGCCAAGGTTTCGGTCAACCAAGAATTATTTTTTAAATTAACATTTCATTTCAGTAATTAAAAATCGCCATACTTCTTTTTTAAATTTAGTACTTGGTTATAATAAGACCTAGGCCATTCTAGGGGACCCAAATGCAGGAACAATTTTCTTTCAAGATCTGTTCACAATTCCAGAATAACGAGAAACAAATCGATTTGAATTGGTAAACTTTTTGCAAGTAAGTACCAATGAAACAAACAAATTAGAAATCAAGAAAACCAAAGAAAATCGGGATTTAAAAGATCGCATTTAACTTTTAAGCCGTGCTCTCAGCCCTGTACACTAAACTTTCTGGGCGGCCAAAGTTTCCAAATGTACCTAAATATATACTCTGCGAGATAATCTGTGATGGTATACAGAACCTGTTCTTATTTCTCGGATGGCTTCGAATATCTTGTTCGCGTGTTCAAGCCCAATCCAAGAGATTACTTTTCTTTTATCCATTGAATGTATTGAATGAAAAACGAAAGTGAATTTATTGATTGCTGAAAATAAATAAATGCTCTAAGGTCGTTATTATAACAAAGAAATGTAAGAGTAGCGAATGCATCACAATTGAAAAGTGAATTGGTTGTTTTGTAATTGTTTGTCAATCTGTTCATTCGAAGCATACATTCCAAATTCTCGGTAGCAAAATGCCGTTGTTGTGAAATTGCGTGTGTCTGGAAATGGGATTAACAACCTTTTCTGATAGATAGATTTATACACCTAATCGATTTCAGAAATAAGAGCAAAAACAAACACAGGTTTCCAATTTGAATGGTTTGTTTCTTTAAAACCCAAAAGCTTTTTGGGCTTCATGTGCTGGTAGACGACGGTTTATCAAATAGTCTACCGGTCCACCGGTCCCTGGGATCCCAGGACTCATTATAGAAGAATGCTATTGTTTATTTTGTCGCTGGGAGATGACGGTTTAAATTGGACATATTGGGATGCTTTGTGTGAATTTTTTGCAACAACCAATATAGGGGCAAACAAGCGTTCCGCCAACTCGATGGTAAATCAGCCCTGTATAAGAGTCCGGGGTCAGCTTCTAATTCCAAAATGTAGCATAGGCACTAATTTTTCGACAGCGATTGCCATCTGACTTCCCAATGGGGGAAAAATAGAACTTATTGGGATTAGACCGGTTAATAAAGTTTGTCTAATGATATTTCATACACATTTACCGAGAAGAGTGGTAAAAAAGAGGGGAGGTTTTTGTCCAGCAGTAGGACACTATGCCACCGAATATGTGGCAAACAAGCATACGGCCCACCTGATGGTAAGCGGCCACCGCAACCTATAGACACCCGCAACTCCAAAGGAGTCACGTGCGCGTTGCCGACCCTTTATAAGATTTGAGGATGCACTGTGTTGATAGTAGAAGGAACACATTTAGGTCCCTCGCTCTCAACACAGTGCATCCTCGGGAGCTCTGGCAACCTTGCTCACCTCCAGGAACACAACACTAAATACTTTTATAGTAAATAATGTTATTATGGCTGTGGTCTTCTGCAAGGCGGAGGTACTTTCCCAGTTGGGCTGCTCCAAATTCGAGCAAGATGACATTTTGCTGTGCCCTACCTCTCTTAGATAAGTTATTGAAATACCTAGTACTACGAGCCGAGGTTAAGTTTTTATAGGATTTATAGGCAGTGTTTTCAAAGTATATGGAAGTGAATATACAAGCAGCAACGTTCAGAGAAGAATGGTCACGTACAGTCAAGTACAAAAATGTTTACCGAAACCCCTCAGAGTCATGGGACATATATTTGAGTAAGTCGTACTTATACACCTATATGTGGACAATCTTACACAATCTTACACAAATCAACCTGCGGGCTAATCACGTAACTTTTGTACTACCGTTAGATAGATTTTAATGTCAAATTCTAATTGTCATCTCATACATTTATACTTCAAAATTGACAGTAAAATCTATCTACCGTTAGTACATAGAGTTACGTGATTCGCCTGCTGGTCCCAAACTAAGCGAAGCTTGTACTATGGGTACTAGGCGACGATATAAATACTTATATAGATAAATATATACTTAAATACATAGAAAACATCCAAGACTCAAGAACAAATATTCGTGTTCATCACACAAATAAATGCCCTGACCGGGATTCGAACCCGGGACCTCCAGCTTCGAAGGCAAGGTCACTACCAACTAGGCTAAAGCGGTCGTCGCATGTGTGCACTAGACTGTATTATCATGATGTGCTGGTTACTCAAATACTCAGAGGGGACATCGGCCACTCTTCAGGCACCGTTTACGGGTGACTCAATTAAGGAGAGATACTAAAAGAATACCTATTCTGCTTCGCTTGCTTCCGAAAGTCGCCTATATTAATTTGAAACAGAATCAACTCCCAACTCATCTGATTATCCTCACATATACAAAAGTGTCTTTCATAATCCAAGTAAAGAGCAGCCGACAAAATGAATAAAAGCGAATACTTTTCTTTGCAAAATGTGACAAAGGGTTGGCGCGGGATTTTTCAACGCGAAGTTATTGTCTGTGACGCAAAGTCGCCATGACAAATAGTGCTGCGTTTTTCAGTTTCGCAACATTTTAACTTACGAGTTAGTACCTCCAGGAGATTTCTTTTAGGAATATAAATGGTTTGTTTCACGCGATACTGGTTTATTTTCTGCCTTTCTGATCTTGTTAGCAAGTAAATAAGTACCCGGTGAATATTCTTTGTTTATAAAAAATTAGGCGGAAAGAAACATTAAGCTCCTTACTAATGTGGGTGTGCATTTGTGGGAAAGTTTAATTTACGTTCAGTATTTTGCGAGGCAATGAACTAGACGTTATAGAAATATAGAGTCACTAAGGCTTCTAATGTGGCCGTGTCGGAGGTTTCCTCTGGATTTTCCCCAGGCTACTCTCGCTCTCTAATCGCGCACCTCTATCGCTTTATTGGGCCCGGCCTATAAAGCCACATTCAGGTTAAAACGTTGTTTATACGCAAGTAAGACATTCCCTATACATCCATTTTTTTTTGAACCTGACTGTGGCTTTATAGGCCGGGCCCAATAAAGCGATAGGAGTGTGCGGTTGGAGAGTAGCCTGGGGAAAACCTCCGGCACGACCACGCGTGTGGTTTGGAACACTGGAATACTCTAAGAGTTTGCGCTCCAGTGAGATTGGTTGAGCGGTTTCAACCGAATCTGAGGTGTGAGTGGAATCGAGCTACTGGGAGTTTTGTCGCTGGTTCACTAAACCTAGCTTAGCTGAGAAGAGTCCAGCAAGAAACTCAGCTAGGCCCGACCTGGGTCGGACTGACTCTACCCGGTGTGCGGCGGTACCGTGACGAATAGGGACTATATGTGTCACTGTTGTCGCGATCGCGCGGTGGACGTCCCCGCCTATACTTCCAATTAATTGATCTATAGAGCTGAGGAACAAATTAGGCGATGGAGCCACACTGTTGATGCCCTCTGCCCCGTCTAGGGGACTTATATCTCTTATACAAAATATTGTTACTTGTCACTTAATTCTTTGGAACTCTAATTTTACACGAACCTCGACTTAAGTCTTAAAAGACTCACTTAGTTTTAAGACTTGGGACACCGAATGAGTGTGAGTAACCGGAATAAGTACCTAAGTCTCTAAATATTTGTTATACAGGGTGTAACAAAACTAGTGAGGATCCGTTTAAGGGCATATTCGGTATCGTGTTATGATTAGGAAAAAGTAGATAAATTTTTTTTTGAAGTAATTAATTTTTGGCCTTTATATGGACAGTTGGCTGACTTGGACGACCTGTCCCATAGAAAA
The DNA here is from genome assembly GCA_963556455.1 of Epiblema foenella. Classification (NCBI taxonomy): domain Eukaryota; kingdom Metazoa; phylum Arthropoda; class Insecta; order Lepidoptera; family Tortricidae; genus Epiblema; species Epiblema foenella. The sequence goes on along the minus strand of OY747113.1, from coordinate 5,320,048 downwards.
AAAAGTTATTCGCGTTAAAAAAAATACTTTACTTTTCCCTAATCAGATACACACACAGCACGATACCGAATATGTTCTTAAACGGATCCTTACTAGCTTTGTTACACCCTGTATATAGTATGTACTCTTTGAGCATTTAAGACTGGAGACCCCATTGATGTACACTCGAGATCAAAAATTTCGGGTCACCCTAAATTAAATAACCGCAATATGTTTTTCTAAATATTTTACACTAGTTGTACATGATACGAATTCTTCGTAAATTGTAATACCCAACAGTGTAGTGGTCCGATTTAAACCTGGAAACGTTATGTTTATTTAATTTTTTTTGTTAGGTGAGATGTAAAACTAAATAAACATCAGGACAGGATTAAAAAACTGTACAAGTTTGCACCGCGTTCTTTGTCCGCGAGTGTATATGAGAAAAATCATCCACGTTATTGAAAACTACTTTATTAATCGATTATACGTCAGTCTTGAAATAGTTCCGGACGTGAGAAGAGCTCCGTTAAATGCCTTTTCAGGTGTCAAAAAGGTTTTAATGTATCTAATAAAAAAAAACATTTCACGTTCCCGTTTATTTTCGCTTTAATTATAATTTTCCGCATGATTAAAGTTTCAATGAAAATCGTAAGCGATTTTAAAACATTCTTACTTGACCATTTATGCTTGGCCGCTATATTGACATTGACTATGAGAATTTTAGAAATGTGAGTCTTAACAACATTGGTCAGTTTAGCCATACTATAATTGACTAGTGCGCACGCAAATCCGTCGAATTTTATTGCTCAAATTTTGGTGTTTGAGTGTACGTCCGCGATTGTTTTTTTATACCACGTCGGTGGCAAACAAGCTAACAGCCCACCAGATGGTAAGTGGTTACCGTCGCCTATAGACGCTTGCAACACCAGAGGCGTTACTTGCGCGTTGCCGACCCATAAGAAACCTTTTCACGCCTTTTTTGAAGAGTCCCATTCTGTAGCCCATTGGGAATACCTCGGCAGGAAGCTCATTCCACAACCTAAGTGTTCTTGGTATGAAGTGCCTGTTGAATCGGACTGTACGAGAACGTAATGGCTCCGAGGTGTGGGGATGAGCTCGCTGCCGATGGCGAGTGGTGCGATGATGAAAGGTGGCCGTGGGCATCATATCAAACAGTTCTTCAGAGTACATCCCGTTATACAGGCGGTAGAACACGCACAGGGAGGCAAAGTCCCTCCTGAGACCAAGCGGTTTTAGTGTAGGTGCGTAGTAATGGTTGAATGTTTTGCAAGTGTGCGTAGTTTCTTTATATGTGTTAACCTCGTTTCCCCAGAATTTGGCTAAATATTTTGTTCGAAAAGTTAGTTGGTCTGATAGGACCATCGGAGCCAGAGTGTTTTTTAAGCCAACCAATGCCCTAAAATGTAAAAAATCGCCCCGAAAATTCATAATAGTGAGGCCATGACACCACACGCTGATGTATAGACCAATAAAGTCGAGATGTGAAGAATGACTCGTATCCCATTAACGTCGTACGCAATTCGGATCCCGGCCGAATGCCGAACGCGATTTGTCCCCGTGATTTGTGACTCCATATTGTGAAGTTGAAGTCCCTAACACGGCCCGTTTATTAAATACAAGCCCGGAATGGAAACAATGTGAAAAATTACCATTATTAAGGGAAACTTTAGGCTTTGTGAACGGAAGGCCATCTTTGTTAGATGTAAATCACTACTTAGCCGTCTTTAAATGGGTCAGGTGCAAGTAACAGCGGCTTAAGGGTTCTATTATTTAGGACGGAAACTTTTAACGTAAATATCTTAATTTAAAAAATGTAAGGATTGTTTTCTTAGAGTATGTCGTATCTTCCGGTTTTTCCCTTCGGAAGGTGTTAGACATTTCAAGCTTGGATAAAACACTTATGATGATATTATAGGTTGTAAAGTGTTTTGTCCACGCTTTTGTCCAAGGAAAAAGAGTGGGATGATGCTATTATAGGTTGTACCCACTCTTTTTCCCGTGGGCATCGTAAGAATTTGAAAAAAATGGCTGAAGTGTAAATACAGTTAGTACGATAGCAACCTTTCACTGCATTCATTATGTATTTTTTTCCATCTTAAAATCTACTATAATAGCTAACTCACTGTCAATTTAATTGCATGTGTTCTGCCTAGTCTTCATGGGAATATAAGCATAAGTTTATGTACAGCCGCATGACGTTGCACGCAACGTAGCATGCGATTGTCAGAGTATAAAGTACTTAATCCAATGCGTTTGACAAGCGCGCACGGCACGCCGCTCGCCTGCGCGTAAATGCAGCCTTAATGTGCCTTTTCATTAGAGGTATGCTACGTCGCTAGGAATGCATTGATATCCCAATCATATTCATTGGTTCACTAGTGGACTCGATTCGGTGGACCGCAGAGCCAGGAGGTTTATTGGCGACGGTCAGGTAGTAGGAAACAAGCTACAGAGCCTAGCACATAGACGCAAAGTAGCATGTCTGTGCGTCTTCTACAAATTGTACTTCGGAGAGTGTGCTCAGGAGCTCCATGAGCTCATACCGCCTTCCCCCTTCTTCTATCGGACATCCAGACGTACGTACGGCTGGATACCATCCTTACTTGGTCGAAATTCCTCTTATTCGAACCAAGCGCTTTGCATCATCTTTTATAATGCGCACTTCTAAGGTTTGGAATTCTCTGCCGGCGTTTGTGTTTCCCAGCTCATATAACCTAGACCTTTTTAAGGCACGAGTGAATAGGCACCTTCTGGGTGAGCTCGCTTCATCGTCGGCCTCATCTTTGCCCCCTGGCTAGATGCTGGCCAAGAGCGATCCCATTTTTAATAAAAATAAAAAAGGAAACGGAAGGCTATCACTTTCTCGCAGCATAGCTCTTGTGGAAAGGCAGCCTTATGCTGACGCAATTTCGGTGTAACATAATATCTGACATTAGCGTTATCACAAAAATAATTAACTTATTCAGACCGTAATGAGGAAAGCATATTTCGTATGAAGAATTTAAATAATGCAAAGAGCTCTCAGAATGCGAGGTACGGCTGACTTCAAAAATATGCACCTTAAACCTTTGGAATAAGGCCAAAAATGTATACATATATTTAAAGATACCTTATAATTTAGAAACGCTTTTATTAAATAACCTTTGAAGATGTTTCAACTATGTGAGTGATATGTGTTACTAGCTACCTAATTAAAGTAGTTTGAGCCAAAATCAATAATTTTAGAAGTATTATGAGTTCAGATTTTTAATGGTTCCATACCAGCACACGCAGATCTCAGTTTTAGAATTGATTCAAAATATGGTATTTCAATTGATGCCTGTGTCTCCCAGAATAAGATAAATTGTAATTTTAATACTATTAATATCAATTTTAGTTTTTAATTCTGTTTTAATGTATTATTAAGTATTATCATTGTGTGCCCTTACGGGGCGTCATGGCCTGACTAATATTACTTTATAACATTTCTACTGAAATGTACATGACTTATACAATTGAATAAATAAATAAATATGTAACGTCGATGGTACACATATATGTCTAAATAATTTTGTAGTCGATAGATGGTACTAACAGGCAGCTTTGCATCAATATGTACCCATAAGTTAATCGAAGTGATATAAACCCGCTTAGAGACCATCCCTTTAATCCTACACAAACAAATAGCGATAATAATTCACAATTCGTTACCAGGAAACATGGTCGGCGACCTTTCCTCTCAAATCCATTTTTCATTATTTTAAAAGGGCGTATGTCCCATATGAACCTTAGGCGATTAAGTCATTTTCATTCAACGCTATGATATTGTTGTCATATCCATGCCTCTCATTTGCCTTTGATAGTCGACGAGATAAATTACTCACTGTAGTAGGAACAAAGCCTTTATGGCAGCAAATCTCTTTGTCACTGCGTGCTTTGTAATTGAGAAATATTGTAAAAGTGGAAATAGTTATAACTTGTACACCGTTGCTAAATCAAAAATCCGCTTGAGCAATTAATACTTAGCTGTAGCATTGTTTAGCTGAAGCTGAATTTAGCATCAATACTATTAGTGTAAATCCAACGACATTTTCTTTCTGTTCTTGAAAAGAATCTAAATTAAAGTTCACAAATAGGCGAAGTGAACTGACAGATAAGATGTTGCCAGGAGTAGAAAAAAATAAGTAGTGATATATAGATAAAATAAATAAATAATAAATAAATATTAGAGGACAATCTTACACAAATCGAACTAGCCCCACAGTAAGCTCAAGAAGGCTTGTGTTATGGGTACTAGACGACGATATATTTAATAGATATAAATACTTAAATACATAGAAAACATCCAAGACTCAGGAACAAATATTCATGCTCATCACACAAATATTTGCCCTGACCGGGATTCGAACCCAGGACCGTCAGCTTCACAGGCAGGTGCACTACCCACTAGGCTAAACCGGTCGTCAAAAATATATCGTTGTACTAACAAACTTAGTTCAATGGCAATCTATGAGCTTTCAACTTTCCGCCCATTAAAGGCTCATTAAGTGGGATAAAAGTAATATTTAAATCTGAAATGTAGTCCTTAAATATGAATAAAACAGAAAATTACAAATAATTTGAATTAGAAAAATTTGGCGCATATTGGATTGAGAGAAACACTGTTAATTTCGAATATCGGTGTTCTCGACAAGCACTTAGGGGTACCCGATAAATTGGTCCGACCAGAATGTCGTTCCAGAATTGCGCCACCCCATCTCTTCCCGTGGGTTTCGTAGGAGGCGAATAAGGGAAAATCGGAGGGTGGGCAGCAGCATCCTTCGATCATTACCACCATCAAACTGCGGTCGCCAACCCGCTTGCCAAGCGTGGCGACTATGGCAAATCCCCCCCAAATTAGGGGAGGCCTATGTTCAGCAGTGGACGTCTTTCGGCTGAAATGATGATGATGAGAATGTCGTTCAAGGCCTTAAATAATATCGATATGAACAGCACTGGCCATACTGTGCTTTGTTTTCTTTTTTTTGAACCTGACTGTGGCTTTATAGGCCGGGCCCAATAAAGCGATAGGAGTGCGCGGTTGGGGAGTAGCCTGGGTAAAATCCAGGGGAAAACTTCCGACACGCGTGGTGTGATTTGGAACACTGGAATACTCTAAGACTTTGCGCTCCAGTGAAATTGGTTGAGCGGTTTCAACCGAATTTGAGGTGTGAGTGGAATCGAGCTACTGGGAATTTTGTCGCTGGTTCAGTAAACCTAGCCTAGCTGAGAAGAGTCCAGCAAGAAACTCAGTTAGGCCCTAACTGGGTCGGACTGTGTTTTGTGCATTTTCACTTGTCAAACAACTTTACCTCATGGTGGACTTCACTATAAAACGGAATTAATTATCCACAAGTCTTTGTAATGGAGTTCCCGTTTCCGTACAGGTAAACAGTGTGTTCTGGGAACTAGGTACATTCATATTTTATCATCCTTGACTAGTGACATACGTGCGCGGTTCCGCCGCCACCGCAGAATGTTATCCAATTATTACGAGGAACCTAGCAAGGAGAGATCTATTTCACCTAACGTATTGTTTAATATTTGATGTTTGTTCAGATGCCTCGTCTCTGGCGTCTGGAGTCGTCCTTGTCCTAAGAACAGGAAATCTCCGAGTAGTTCGCTTATTAAACATCTTTGAGTAATAATAAATGAAGACAGCTTTTGTCTTGGGGGGAGGTGATCAGTATATGGTATTTTTTAGGGTTCCGTAACCAAAATGGAGAAAACGGAACCCTTACTACCGCGCCATTAAGTAATACAACATACAATACAATAATAATACATACAATAAAAGGATAACATGCACTATTTAATACTTTACTGAAAGCATCATATAGTTTAATCAAATTATTAGAATAATGAATACTTCGTCATAATTTCATTTCAAAACATTTAATAATTTAAGGCCTTAATCAACCCTTTGAGATTACGAGTAACATTTCATCTCATGTTCTAACTCGTCGTAACTTGTTTAGGAAACTGTATTATAAAAGGATGCAATTATAAGTTAGACATGTTTAATAAGGGCAATACAACATGTCCCTGCCCGGCTGGATTTGGGATGATAAATGTATCTTGTACGTGATGTAATGCAGGAAGTCCCCGGTGTCCGAGGACGTGAACAGTGAATCAAAATTACAGTAGGTAAAGTATATTATAGTAGTAAGATTTTTTTAAATCTAATGCTGTTACTCACGCCTCTGTCCGACCGTCCGTCCGTCAGTCACAAAATTTTGTTCCGAAAAATTTTTTGACTTCCCATAACATTGACTTATGTACGTGAAATTGACAGTAGTCATAATATTATTTATTCGAAGAACCAACAGCTACTACTATTTACAAATCATAACATAATATAATATACAATATAATAAAAGGCCTACAAACTAAACTTAAAAATAAATAATCTAAAATAAGGGGTCCCCCCGCGGCATAGTGCCAAAGATGCTGGCAGCATTTCCTCGCTGTATAGCAATGCTTATGCGTTGAGCGAGGAAGCTGCCAGCCCTAAAGTATATTATAGGTAAAGTATATTATAGTAGTAAGATTTTTTTAACCCTATTGCTGTTACTCACGCCTCTGTCCGGCCGTCTGTCCGTCTGTCACAAAATTTTGTTCCGAAAATTTTTTGACTTCTCATAACATTGACCTAGGTACATGAAATTTGGTGATAACATTTATCATTACGTATATTTTACCAAAAATACTAACATACTAATAATTAATTTTTTATTTGAAATTATACTTACTATACATATTAAAACCAACTTAATTTCGCGGTTGGTCCAGGACCCTAAATGTTCGAAGTCCGACATGCACTTGGCAGATTTTTACAAATTCCTATGGGAGGATAGCTGCCAGCGCGATATTTAACGTGGTTCGGTAGGGTAGGTACAGTCGCCATCAAATATATCTGCACTCTTCAGGGTGATCAAAAATATCTGAAAGTGCACTCTAACGCCTTGGTAATAGAGGCGTGTTCAAATATTTATGAACACCTTGTTCGCTTCGATATATCTGATGGCGACTATACGGCCGACCCGCCTACTGTGCATTTTATCAAATGTAACCGCTATGAAAGCCTCGTTAGAAGCGTGTAAGGACTCGCATTTTATCAATTTCATAGGGCAATGGTTGTTTCATGACTAGCTGGGTTGTCTAATTTTATAGACGGAAGATGAATCATATCAAATCCTCGTAAGAGTCGTAAGTCGCAATCAAATTGGGCCATTGTCAGTTGTAAAAAAAAGTTGTCCACCCCGTGGTCAATAGATAATGACTTAAGTACACATAAGTTATGTTTTTATTTCATGGATTAATAGTTATGGAAACACCGTTTATGCGGGTTACTAGACCAATCCAAAATTAAGCTTTGTGGCCCTTAACTTTTGATATGTCCACCGAAAAGATGCGAACCTAAATCTAACAATGACACAATTGCGTTTTTGATTGAAATGTGTATGTTTATAATAAAACAATATCGAATTAATTTAAATATTCATTCTAATAATAATATTCAACACAATTCGGGCTCCATTTTGAATTCTACTCAAACAAAATTAAATTTGGGAATTAAGTAAGACGAATTACAACACATGGGGAGATCTGTAGATAATTAACTTTGAAATAATACATTAAAATGTCATAATTTAAAGATTTTAATTATAAACAAGCATGGAACAATATTTTGGTTAGTAAAAATGATGGTTGAAAATCGTCGGCAAGTTGTTGCAGTGAAGCAAAGGTACTGTTAGGGCTACCTAGAGAAGTCACAAGCCCTCTGCTAAGCCTTAATTAAATTGAGGATCCATAATATCCACAATTAGAGAGAAGGTCCCTTCTTAACACCGCGAACATATCAGGAACACGAAACCACAGATACGTAGGTATGTAGAACGAGTAGTAGTACCTAATAATGGCTGCAGAACCCTTCTGTGGATCAAAAGGTATTGCCTGTTTGTAGCATTAAAGTCTCGATAGCTCCATTTGCCTTGAAAAGCAGAAAGTTAGAATTGTTAAGCCAAAAATGCTCAATACGAGATAAAATTTTACAATCCTCGGTCAACGTCCCCATTCTTGATTTTTTAATGTTTACATATAAATGGCAAGATAATTACTTCCCTTCGGTTATTTACAGAGACCCTCGTCATGGCGGCTTGTTTTACACGTCATTCTCGTTTGCTAATGAAAAAAGTGCTGGAAAAAAATAATTGCTTTTATTGTTGGACTCACGCGTGTGTTCGCGACGCGATAAAAACTCCATTGATGAGTTAGCATAGAATAAAACAGAATACAGGTAAATTACACTCGCGGACAACGAATACAGGTCGGTAAAAACCGTCGCATTTCATAAAATAGTGCAAACGTGTAGTTTCTAATCCTGTAATGATTTTTATTTAATTTTACATCTAACCTGCAAAAATAATGGTTAAAAATTTAAGGTTTCCAGATTTAAATCGGACTTCTAAAAAACTATGAAAAAAAACAATGTTAACGGAGCGAGATATTGCAAAAATCGTAAGTTTTGGAGATTTACATTTTTATGATAGGATCCCGGGAATTGATAATGCTGTTGGGTATTACGAAGAATAGTATGTCATGTAAATAAAACTTGTGCAATAGTAGATTGTATGACAAGGGTTTAAAATTAGCCATATTACTACGAAATAGTTATTTTCCCCAAAGAATTGAGGGAAGTTCGAGGAGTAATATGGCTTATAAAACAAAGTTATATACTCTACTTTTCAACAATTCGATTGCGAGAAAATAATTAAGCAAAGGTCGTCCACCCAAAATTAACAATAAATTCCACTGCGAACATATGTATAATTTGGAGGCATTTTTTTTTTCTAAACTGCTTTGACACATAAAACAGAGACACTGCGGTTCGCGCGCAACATTCACGCGCGAATAAAAGCTACTGACCTTTCCAATTGAGCACTTCAAAGCGTTGCTCAAACGATTTAATTACTTTTTTAATTATTGTGCAATAAGGACTACTACAAACTTAATCTTTAGAAAAATGTTTTTTTCCTGATTGGTCCATTTTAGTAAAGTTGTATTCTGGTTGGTTGATACCAAATATTTTTTAAAGAGTTAAATACTGTGATTGGTGGATTTAATAGATGAAGTATTTTGATTGGCCTAACTATAATGTTTTGTAAATCATATATATGTATTCATATATAAGGGCTAAATATACCCCGCTTAATCCCCGCTTGACAAGTCTAACATGACACACTTTTCGAGCATGAGAAGTGAAAAATATTTAGAAATACCTATTGCCGTTATTTAATCTAGGGTGACCCGAAATTTTTGACCTCGAGTGTACTTTAAGTATAACACCGATATATGCTCTTATACCATTAGATATTCTACTTTAACAGTAATGCAATAGAGTTCCTATCACATACACACTAGGTACCTATATAAAAATTGTATGTTTGTAAAATAAATTCCATTGCATTAGTGTTAAAGTAGGATGTCCAATGAAATCATATAATTATGTCAGCGTCCAGAGGCCCATTGTCTAACGAAACCGACGTTTGACAGTTAGAAAACTCAAATCATGGCATCCAGCTTCAACGCACATTTTTAGGGTTCCGTACCCAAAGTGTAAAACGGGACCCCATTATTAAGACTTCGCTGTCCGTCCGTCTGTCCATCTGTCACCAGGCTGTATCTCATGAATGTATAGTTAGACAGTTGAAATTTTCACAATTGATGCATTTTTGTTGCCGCTATAACAACAAATACTAAAAAGCAGAATAAAATATATATTTAGGGGGCTCCCATACAACAAACGTGATTTTTTTCAGTTTCTATAGATAATGGTACGGGACCCTTCGTGCGCGAATCCGACTCGCACTTTTATTATATTGCACGTGCACCTTGGGGGTGCGGGAGAGTCAAATTTAGCCGAAATGGCTAAAAATACTAACCTGGAATTAGTTTGCATACTAAAATACCACGCTAAAAAACTGAGCTTACTCAAAGGTATCCTTACATCATCATCATCATCAGTTTAATGAACGTCCTACTTCTAGGCCTACACTGATGGATGGGCATGTATAGTTAGTAGTCCCCATTGGGCGAGCTGTGACATATTTCGATTCAGGGTCTGGAAATGACTAAAGTACGTCGTGTTCTTCAAACAACAGGAAATGTTTATTTTAACACCGAAATTTCTAGTTAACGAATTGTCAAGTATCTACACGTGAATGATCAGGCCTGTCATAAAATCTGCATGTATATTTTGTTGGAAATTTTCGTATTCGTAATTAAAATATGTTTCAATTTCCGAATATATTTTGGGACACAGTACCTACACGTGCCGAATAAGAATAGATGACATGATTGATTTTGTTTCATTTTTAAATGAATATTCATTCATGTATTTTATATATCGGGCAATAAGGTTTTAATTTTGTTCATTCATCAACTATCGATGGCCGTATATCAATTCAGCAGAGCAGTGCTCCCAAGATGCTTTGTGTTGAGAGTTAGGGATCTCCATTTATCTCCTACTATCATAAGGAAATCTTAATATTAATAAGAGACAGCGATACTAAGACGGTCATGATTGCTTTGGAGTTGCAAGCGTCCTTTGGCTACGCGGTTTCAAAAGCCTGTGTGCATGTTGCTATAGTAGTGTTATAAAAAATTGTATGTCCGAAAAACTCATTTACACGAGCCCGAATTACGATCTTTTTATTTATTATTTTTTTTATTTTGAACCTGACTGTGGCTTTATAGGCCGGGCCCAATAAAGCGATAGGAGTGCGCGGTTGGAGAGTAGCCTGGGGAAAATCCAGGGGAAAATCTCCGGCACGACCACGCGTGTGGTTTGGAACACTGGAATACTCTAAGAGTTTGCGCTCCAGTGAGATTGGTTAAGCGGTTTCAACAGAATCTGAGGTGTGAGTGAAATCGAGCAACTGGGAGTTTTGTCGCTGGTTCACTAAACCTAGCCTAGCTGAGAAGAGTCCAGCAAGAAACTCAGTTAGGCCCGACCTGGGTCGGATTGACTCTACCCGGTGTGCGGCGGAATTACGATCTAAAATTAATGAGAAATATGCTTGACCTACACTGCTACAGCAGTTTCCAAGCAATATATAGCTACAAGTCTACTTTGAATACGCAAAGAAATACAATATACTATACCTGTGCCTGCAATCGGCCGGGAATCCAAAGTTTACCGAACTTGGTAAATAAACGTTGTTTAAAGTTGTTCGTGTTTGTTTGCCGGATTGCGATTAGCAATTTTAAGGGGTGCTCCGCCCGATATTTCCGGACCGGACGCGAGTTATCGTTGCCCATTATACGTTTGTATTGAATTCCAAGATTGCTGAACGGTTTTTTAAGCTTTTATTTGTGTACACATAAAGGGGCGCAATTTGAAATTTGGCGCCCCGGGCTAATGAGTTTAAAAAAATACCAAAATCAACCATTTTTTTATGTAAATTTTTGTGGTGTACATTATTTACAAAGTTTCAATAATATTAATGTGCGGAATTCGACGTACTTGGACGGTGTTTTCATTTCATGTTAATTTGAAATAAAGATTGACAAGAAAAAATGTCAGAAGTAGAAGTTGGTTGAATGGAGCCAAAACCAAAAGAAAATGCAATAGGCCACAGGTGTCGCCGCACTTGTGGATTGGCACCCCGGGCCATGGCCCGGATGGGCCTAGGGTAAATACGCCCCTATACACATAAGTAGTCGGAATTCGTTTAGGTTAAAATTTGCTAAACGTGCAACTTGTACGTATATGACAATGAATTATTCTATTAAAATCAGTTTTATTGAGCTAGGTAGCTATTATAAACTGCATATTGGAAACTGTAAGTAGTATTAGTCCGCAATGCTACTAAATTTACGATTTCTGATAATATTTGAATCAGTTATAGCTTAACGTTCTCATTTGATCATTTATTTTGACAGCTTTTGTTTTAGGTAGGTATGTACTCGCCAAATACCAAGATAATCAACTCACAATTAAAAACATAAACTGTTTCGCACCCGTTATTCCGATATTATTTTAAACGTCCGTATCACTTTAGTCGACACTGATAATGTTTCAAAATGGTACGAAATGCAAATGTACTTTTAAATTTTGCTTCATAGCTATGATAATTCTCTGGCAGTTTTGCTTCGTTCGGACGCCGGATACAGCGGAGTCCGCGGCACTTACTTTTAGATGACAAACGAGCGGGGAAATAAGACGAAATATTTAATATTCAACTTACTGTCCGCCAGACGTTTTCGTGGGAGATTTGAAAAACTTCGCCCTCCTTAATTTATAAGTAAGGATGTCGTCCAAAAGTTTGGACTAAGGAATAGCTTATTGAAGTGCCCGGACTTATTAAAAACAGAATTTCTTTTACGAATTTAATATTTCATTATGTAATTGGATCCAGAGGACAAATTAGTGATAACTGTTTAACTGACTTGAATGATAATATTGCCATTTCGTTCAGCCTCTCTCAAATCCAGGTTTAACAAGAGCTAGTAATATTATAGAAATAACTAGATCCTTACCTCGTGCATATGACTGGACTCCGGGTTCTTGTCGTAATGACGTCACAATAGGGTAGTTTGGGGAGTAAATGGAATGGTGTTACGAGTAAATAATACGGAAACCTAGTATTAAATGTAATAAAATTAAACAATTATTATTCAGTATAATTATACATGACCTATAAATCAATTGATCAATTATCTTTGGTTAGACTATGTTTACTTCCAGAAATTACCCACTTAAAAAAAAAATTCACTTCGACTTATATGATATTGGGGCATGTTTGAAAACTTTGCGGTGGTCAAAGCAGGATCTATCGGTAATATATTTGAATTTAAACTTTCATGAGTCATAAATATATGATTATATTTTACTACCTTCTTTCACTTAGAACGTGAGTTTTAACCGTTTAGTAAAATATAGTGGTAATACGTTTTATTCTGTTCCACTGTTCCATTTACTCCCCAAACTACCATATTGTGACGTCATCGCTACAAGAATCCGGAGTCTAAGTTTCCATTTTCCATTCCTCTCTAACAGTGTTCTACCTACCACTTTATTAGGTACTATTATAATCTTCCTACTAAACTTTTCCTTTGTTTTCCAGACGACAAAATGGCCAGCTCAAAAACGCAAATACTCGGACGACTGTACTTATATTATCTGTGTTTGTGTCCTTACCCTGTATGCTATGCAAACATAAGCTCGAGTCAGCTTTTGACGATGTACGCAAAAATGTTAGACAAGTTTGTGCTCACAACAGTTAGGTAGGTACAGTCAGCATCATAAGTTGCTGGAAACTTTTGTACTTTGTGGAATGTTGACTCAAAAGACTACTACCAAAAGAAACGAGGCAAAAAAATATGCCAAATGGTGAAAATCATATTCAAATATACGAATATTTGTTCCTGAGTCTTGGATGTTTTTTATTATTTATTTATTTATTTTTTTATTTTTTTTATGTTTTTAAGTATCTATTTATCTATATAAGTATGTATATCGTCCCTTGGTACTCATAGTACAAGCTTTGCTTAGTTTGGGACTAGGTTGATTTGTGTATGATTGTCCAAAAATATTCATTTATTTATTTTATTTGAAATATCTAACAAAATAACGAAGCTATAACTCTTTTAATGTTGCTGGCTAGAGAGAGAAACCGCGACAGTTCAGTGACGTCATTGACCACGAGTGCCGTAGTAAATGACGATCGTCCAATACACAGGTGCGTTTTGCGGAAAAGGGACAGAGTAGGCATACTCTCTTAAAACTTTGAAGACTTACAGTTATGTAATTATTTATTCTTTTGAGTTATTTTTTTCGCCATTTCATTAAGAATTTGATCCCTTTTCGAAAAAATTCAAACTTATTTAATTTCTTATTTGGTGTCAACATCCCTATTGCAGTTAAATATGACATTGAAGCGACAGGGTACAAAGGTCAATTCAATTCAATTCATTTATTGCAATAAATACTAAAATTATTTTTATTGGAACAAATGAAAATAAAATACTATAACAATTACATATTATTAATATAAGGCTTAAGTCTATAAAAATAAAAAATAAATTAAAAACTAAACTAAATCTAAAAATGGCCCCTGCGGCATTGTGCCGAAGACGCTGGCAGCATTTCCTCGCTGAATAGTAAGACTAATTTTCTGTGCGAGGTAGCTGCCAGCTCTTCGGTCACCGGTAGTATCTTTAAGCCTCTTCGCGATTTCTTTGAATAATCATGTTCATTTTACAGTGGATGTTAAGATGTTATAATAAGTAGGTACATAATACCCTGCTAAGGCACGGCAATTCATTACTTACATTCCAAAATTAGTTACTTTCTAGATATAATATTACAGTAATAAATAAAATATCTGTTATATATATAAAAATAGTGTTTTTTTAATACAGGTTTTAACGCAGGAATTTTATATAGAAAATAAAATTAAAATAAAATTCTTTAGGTCCTTGCGAGGTCGATCGTACACTACTACATATGTCTGCATATATGTGTTCTTTTGCTTTTGAATCTGTTTGTGTCTTTATGGGCCGGGTCCAATAAAGCGATAGAAGTGCGCGGTTGGACAGTGGCCTGGGGAAAATACAAGCGAAACCTCCGACTCGACCACGCGGGCGGATTAAACACTGGAATACTCTTAGAGTGCACTCAAATGAGATTGGTTGAACGGATTTGACCAAATCTGAGGTGAATATATGCGTTCCATCGTTTTTCTAAGGTCAGTGTAGGTACTATAACCAGTGGACTTACTGGTTAATAGTTCGCACGCCACAAGGCCTAGCTCAAGCTATCCTTGTTTTGACTTGCGTATTTGGCGATGCGGAGGTGGGACGATATTAGTAAATCTATCTGCTGTTAGTATCAACTGTTGAAAAGAGTCAGCCCGCTTATTTCACCATCATCATCATCATCATTTCAGCCGAAAGACGTCCACTGCTGAACATAGGCCTCCCCCAAGGCTCGCCATTTAGACCGGTCCTGTGCCGTTCGTTTCCACCGGATTCCCGCGACCTTCACCAGGTCATCACTCCACCTTGTCGGAGGCCTACCGACAGCTCGTCTTCCGGTGCGTGGACGCCACTCAAGCAGTTTCTGGCCCTATCGACCGTCAGTCCTGCGATCAATGTGCCCTGCCCACTGCCACTTACGTCTCGCAATTTTGAAGGCTATGTCGGCGACCCCACCCAGCCCGCTTATTTACTGTGCGTTTATATTTAAATAAGTGCTTCCTGACCGACGCGGGACACGCGAAAGCGGACAGTTTAGGCTTCTGAAAAAAAAAACAAAATACTGCCAAAATAATGCAAACAGTCATAAATACCTATTAAAACATCATAATTAATGAAAACCTAATCAAGGGAGCGAGGGCAAAGCTTAGTGTGATTAAAAATGATTGTCGCTCTTCTCAATCTATTTAGACTCCGGCCCCGTCAGGAGTGGCGTCGGCAGAATAAGTAAACGATTTTATTTTCATAACTAAGCCCTTGATTTGATGGTGAATGCTAAATGGGAGGCATTCAGAACCTAAAAATAGACAATTATATATACTTATTCCGACTGAAGTAAAATTCTTTGAATAAAAGCTAACGATATCAGTGCTGGGTAAAGCGGATTAAGTAAAATAAAAAAATATATATTTAAACTTTCTAGCACAAAAAAATAAATATACAAATGGCGGACTTAATGCCAAATAGTATTCTCTACCAGTCAACCATAGGGCCACACAGACTCTTAAAATTGTTGCAGGGTGTAGAACACACGTTAAAATCAAGTGTCGAATATGTATGCTCATCAGTTTAAAACGGCTGCACCTATATGACAATCTCTTTTTTAAATACTTATATTAATATAAATAGCGTTTGTAATTGTCAGGACAATGGTCATATAAAAGAAAAAAAATTCTGTGAATGAGACAGAAGACATCAGAACTGTAAAGGGATAATGGTCTCATTTTCTTCATTCGTGCATTCGGGCAAAGGAAGAACGGGTCGCTTGTTTTAATAATTAGTACCATAATTACGTCATAATAGTTATTTTCGTAATGTATGTAGTTTAATGATGTTCAGTTGAATAAATACTCAATATTTTATTTTAGGCTCTGACGCTTAGGTATAATAAAGAGAATAATAATAAATTTATTTACGAAACAACCCTTTGTTAAAAAAAATTCTGGTTTTAATGCTGGTTTCTGCCTTCCTTCTCCCTTCAATTGAATGTCTCTCATATTTTATATTCGATCAAATTATTCCTCCGCTGAGTAAAGAGTCCTTATCAGTGAAAAAACGCTCATCTGTTTAGACAACTTTCTGATTGAATGACATGTATCCTAATGTCATTTTTAAATGTATTTTTCGTTAAGAAATATCGTTTCAAAGATCACTCTAAATCGACAATTTTGAAGCTAATAATTCTGTTATTCCGCTTACATTCTAATACATACAATAAAATCAAAAAATAGCTATGTTACTATCTCGAACTCTAATAAAAGCATCTTATACTTTAATCACTTTATTGGGATTATCAATAGTTTTGTCATAATTTGAAATAAATACATAAGCCGTCGTGGCATTTCTAATCGTATGATCGACGACGGGTTAAAATTTATAAGGCCTCTTAAACAAAGTATTGTACATAAAGAGCAAAAATAAATTATTTGCTCGTGTCTGTATGATACACGTGGAGAAAATTGTAAACGCATGTGGGCAGAAAAATCTATAATCACTCCTGTCTTAACATATATAAATATCTGTCTGTTTGATGGCTTAAACCTTAAAATCGGATTGTTTGTTATTAGGAAATTTTATCAATCAGGTCTTCCCCTTAAGTAAAATTTAAAAGTTTAAAATCTTCCTACGTTAAGGCACTCGGCACTTCACTCTCAGAAAAGCATAGTACCTATGTGCATCTATGTCCATAGAATTGACAAAATTTCACTTTTTTCCATTTCTCTAAATTGAAAACTATTTCAAGAAAAACGCACATTTATGTTTTAGGCAAAAACTATAAAAAAATGTTAAAATGGAATGTGACATCACACAGCTGATCCAATAGTGCTACTATAAAAAGGTTTGTTGAGCCTGTTATTCGTTTGACATCTTTGACTGACTTCGACGTTTTGCATTCACTGTAAAATAGTGCACACTAAAATGTCACTCCACATTCAATATTGTGAATTATTTCCATTTTTAGGGTTCCGTAGCCAAAAATGGCAAAAACGGAACCCTTATAGTTTCGTCATGTCCGTCTGTCCGTCTGTCCGTCTGTCCGTCTGTCCGTCTGTCACAGCCGATTTACTCGGAAACTATAAGTACTACAGTGATGAAATTTGATGGGAATATGTGTTGTATGAACCGCTACAAAATTATGACACTAAATAGTAAAAAAAAGAATTGGGGGTGGGGCCCCCCATACATGTAACTGAGGGATGAAAATTTTTTTTTCGATGTACATACCCGTGTGGGGTATCAATGGAAAGGTCTTTTAAAATGATATAAAGTTTTCTAAAAAACATTTTTCTTAAAGTGAACGGTTTTTGAGATATCAGCTCTCAAAGTCGTAAAAAGTATGTCCCCCCCCCTCTATTTTTATAACTACGGGGTATAAAATTCTAAAAAAACCGGCCAAGTGCGTGTCGGACCACGCACAATGAAGGGTTCCGTACCAACACCTACTAGTCCACATTTAAAATCACTATCCAATACATTGAATCAAATAACTTAACCAAAATTACAGTTAAATCAACCTATCTCAAAAACTATAAGAGATACTTTGATCAAACCAAAAATCGTTGAAAGAGTTAATTAGCATGCATCACCTCTATTTTTTTTAGAATTTTATACCCCGTAGTTATAAAAATAGAGGGGGGGGGACATACTTTTTACGACTTTGAGAGCTGATATCTCAAAAACCGTTCACTTTAAGAAAAATGTTTTTTAGAAAACTTTATATCATTTTAAAAGACCTTTCCATTGATACCCCACACGGGTATGTACATCGAAAAAAAAATTTTCATCCCTCAGTTACATGTATGGGGGGCCCCACCCCCAATTCTTTTTTTTTACTATTTAGTGTCATAATTTTGTAGCGGTTCATACAACACATATTCCCATCAAATTTCATCACTGTAGTACTTATAGTTTCCGAGTAAATCGGCTGTGACAGACGGACAGACGGACAGACGGACAGACGGACAGACGGACATGACGAAACTATAAGGGTTCCGTTTTTGCCATTTTGGCTACGGAACCCTAAAAATAGAGGTGATGCATGCTAATTAACTCTTTCAACGATTTTTGGTTTGATCAAAGTATCTCTTATAGTTTTTGAGATAGGTTGATTTAACTGTAATTTTGGTTAAGTTATTTTTGCTGTTTTATAGATACTAGTACGGAACCCTTCGTGCGCGAGTCCAACTCGCCCTTGGCCGGTTTTTTTATGTGTATGGAGCACAGCTGTGACGTCATTTAGCTCATAATGTAACATTTGTTACATAAGTACGGTCTTTTTTATCAAATTTACAATATTCCAGGATTTTTGCATGAAAATATAAGATGATAGCAAATATAAAAAAAAAAAATTCTTTCGAGCCGGGCAATAAAAGTAGCATTTAAAAATATGAAATGATGACTTTTTTTCTAGCGGGCGTGGATGTGTTAATAAAACTATTTCGTCAATTTTTTTTTATGTTATAGGGGGCAAACGAGCAGCCAGATCGCCTGATGGTAAGCAATTACCGTCGCCCATAGACACCTACACCAGAGGAGTCGCAAGTGCGTTGCCGGCTTTTCAGAAGGGAATGCGCGCTTTTTTTCTTTATCTTTATATAATCAAGAATAATATATATTTTTCCCAGGTCGTCAAATATCAAAGATTCTTAGAAAAATAGGATCATACTTTGGGTACTTTTGCATATCTGGCTCTGGCAACCGCCTTAAACGATAAAGAGACCGATCATTTTCAACACGAGTATGATGATTCGTGGAGTTTTTGAGTGAGAATTTTCAACACAGCGAGACGTGATGAAAGCCTTCCACTTTGTTGTAGTCGGATAAAAATGGCAACCATCAAACTCTCGCAGATACTAAAATATTTGTACCTACACTGTGTAAACGTAAAATTTCCGGCGCTGCTTTTCAAATAACGGCTTACTAAAATTTAGCCAAAATACAAGTAATCCCTCGTTTTTAAGCAGGCAAATTTTTTATTCATCCTAATGTTACGAGTATCACGTTTTATAAATTTGGGCGAGCCATTTCGACCTTCATTATTTTTTGTCGGTGTAAAATTAAATTTTGAGGTCATTATTAGACACGTGAACCGACAGACTGCTTTAAGGCTATAGAATGTAGAGGTTGTTACGGTATGAGGCTGGCCGTGTAGGTCCAGAATCATAACGTACCTATACAAATTGAATTTAAACTATGATTCGAGAATGCGTCAAATTGGCATTCTTCTGGAAACAATTGGTTTTCCAGGGACTTGTCTTCAGGACACCATCGGAATCACATGTTCTGTAAATTATTTTAAGAGCATATTGTATGTATATTTCGGTACAGTAAGAAATATACTAGTTTCATATGTGCTTCCAGTGTTATATTTTAGCTACGATCTCCTCCCAGTACCTCTAAACCCGTACCTCTCGAGCAGCATACCCCAGTATTAATATATATACCACTTAATATACCACAATACCTACCTGCTCTTCTATTTATAACCTATCCTCCTGACGACCGGCATCCTATACATAGTACATAGGCCCCAATTAAGTTTTGACTCTGTGTCAAATTGACAGAGTAACATTTATTCTGCCAAGTTTTGATACCTAGTCGTCAGGACGCTATAGAAAAATCGTGCCGATTATCAAACTTTTAAGACCATTTGCAGCATTTTTGCTGACTTTCGGGGTGTACCGCTAAGACTATAACTTCGTTTTTTTTCATATTAGATAAATCGTGCGATTGTCGTCATGCGGTTTCAGAGAAATCTCGGAACAGGGAAATATGAGGCGTGATATCTTTGAAACTTGATAAGCTACTGAAGCAAGTGAAAATAATTCAATATTATTGTTATAGTCTTAGGGAAACGAAGAATTGTAGGCGAAAAGGACCGTTAAAATTCTAAACTTTAAAAAAGGGGTATAGACAGACAACTCCGCTTAAATCACCCGCGTCTGTGAGATAAAAGTACTGTAAATCAATTAATACTAGTAGTTTTTATTTGAATTATATTTGTTTCAGCCCAACTGGATAAGTACCTTATAAGACCGCAGCCATAATGTGGTGGATATCGGTAAGGGGCATCCTCACGGATGAGCATTACAGCACTGCAAGCTATAAGATAAAACGATATAGGGAGATGAATGACTTTGGTTTACTCGCTCTACCTCGTCGCTTGCAGGATTGCAATGCTCGTCAGCGAGGATGCGCTTTTACACTCGTGCACAAGAATTACATGCAAGTTTAACTACATTGCTGGCTCTGTACTCCGAACTTCGAAATCCGTATCGTGCCGTCCCTTTCACTCTCGTATTATTCACTATATGAGCCAAAGGGACGGCACGATACAAAGTTCGGATTTTGTAGTTCGGAGTAGTCGCTCTGGTTACCTAGGTACAAAGAGTTCAATCGTGCTCTCAAAACTCGTAATATAGTAACTTTAATGCGATTTATGCTCATGTGTAAATGCGCAAGATCAAAAAAACAAGTACCGGTTTTCCATACAAAGTGTGAACATTTTATTTTCTCTTGAGTGTAGTTTGTGTTTTGACGATAAATACCTTCTGATCTTTATAAAACCGAGCCTTAGTTGCCTACAATTATGGAGTAAGTGTCAGAAAGAGAGAAACGGATTTAACGGTTCTTTGAATAAAGTAGGTTTAAAATGTATATTGAAGCTAAAATATTTTTCTCACAGCACAATATATTATTAAGAAAGCTTATAAAGAAAATTTAAAGATATTTTTGCTATTACATAAAATACCGTTTATTTATGAAACAAATACAGTGAAATAATGATACAATTTTAAATTCTGATCACTCACAAAGTCTATACACGTTCACATGCTTTACATAATTTTTAAAAGTTTCATACTAAAAGCTTTTCAGCATTTTTATGACAGCATAATAACTCTCTTGAAGTCTTTCATATTCAGTTTGCGTGAATTTCAATAACAGGGGTAGTGAAAAGTGGGGAGAGTGGGACTAATACGTCGTTGGTGGCAACGATCGGGATCTGTTTTACACCTAACAATTTCGTTTTAATTTCATATGAATACTATTTCAATATTAGGCCGCATTCACCTACATGCTGACTGCTCTTAATACCGACCTGTGCCTTTACTATGAGTTTACATGACCGTACTCGCTAGCGATTGCGTAAAAAATTGTGTGGGCAAAACCTCTGGCGGTTACTCAATAGAACTAAGAATCGGAATACTAAATCGTTTACGCAGTAGCTAGCGAGTACGGTCATGCAAACTCATAGTAAAGGCACAGGCCACTGTGAACTTTTCTGTCTGTACGCGAATAAGTCCTTACGTATATACATCAGCAATTTCAATAGGATTTTTATGCTTCATAGGCCCAGTGGCGTGAGAGGTCGTAAAGTATTGTAATCGTGAAGAGTTAACAGACAGAGTTAACTTTCGTAGGTAAAATATTTTTTTTCGTTAATGAAGCATGAGTCTTCTGGTAGATGACGCTGTACGCCTCCCTTAAGGCGTTTGTATAAAAATAGTTTACGTTAGCAGCGGTACTGCTTAATACGAAGGAACTGTTGATGAATTCGGGACTGGGTAGTGATTGCACCTATAGCTCAGTTGGCTAGAGCGACTGGCCGCGAGTGCCGGGAGGTCACAGGTTCGAATCCTGCTCGGTACCTAAATTTTTAAATTTTTCCTTCATTCTAAATTTAGGTAAACTATTAGTATGTATGATACATACCTTATAGGTTATCAACATAACTAAGACATATTTGTACAGTTGATTTTTATCGATTGAAAGACTCTAAAAGTACATTTATCTAGTAGCAGTGGAATAAAATTGTTCATTTAACTATGAATTTTATAAAGGGTCGGCAACGCGTACGTGACTCCTTTGGAGTTGCGGGCGCCTATAGGCTGCGGTGGCCGCTTACCATCAGGTGGACCGTACGCTTGTCTGCCACCGGCGTTGTATAAAAAAATCTGTAATTGCAAACCAATTTGCCAATCACCTGGAGCGTTACTGATAACTTAACGTGCGCTTGTAAATAAATCACACGAACTTAATTGATTATACATTACACAAACGACGTTGTTCAACGATAATTTTAATTATGTTTGCTATAATATTTTAGTGAATATATAAAAGATTTTTGAATGCTATGATTATAAATTATTTTCCTCTTCTGTTTTCTATTATTTTCAATAAAGTTCTCTTCCCTTAACTAAGTTTAAATCTTCTTCGTTAGACCTAGAATGACGTACATGGAGAAAATAAAACATAAAATAAATGCTACGTCATACAAAGAAGTGAAGGACGAAGCTGACTGTAGAATAAGCTGGCAATTACTCCACCGACAAGAGCCAAGCTCTTAAATATTATAATGAGATGATTATAAATAACAGCATATTTTGTCATATTTACAAATCTCGTAAAATGCTGTTTAAAGCCGTCGTCTCCCGGTAAAAAAAATAAACAATAGCATTGTAATGAGCCCGAGGATCCCAGGGACCGGTAGACGACCGGTTAAACCAGACAGAACTTAGTGTAAATTATGTTTTCATAGTTGTACTCGTATGTAACAAATTATACAATTATTTGGAGGCTATAAATAAATTGAATGACCTAATTCCATCTTCCACGGTCCTTTAGCAGTCTGTATTCTTTTTTTAACATTTCAGTTGTTATGTCAGATACATTTTTAATGAAAATCCATTTCAAGCTTATTTCACAAAGCACTTTAAACATTAGGGCAATCATCTAGACACACGACATTGTGTCAGCCAAGTTCGCAAAGTAAAAATGGCGACACGCAGGCTGTGGGTGTATTATTCAACAGAAATACTCATATCTGGGAGACAAGACTTAAAGTTGCATACGTATTTTTAAGTGAGGATAACTTAGAAAAAAGGCCTTCAGAAGAGGTCTATAACAGAGGCTGAAGACATTTGTGAGTACGGTATCATTAACTTTGCACTCATTTTGCACAAATATTTTACGGTTTGGCTCCGGAACATTTTGATACGACATTTTTCAAATAAATTGGTCTGAGCCAGGAGGTCTACCTAACTCAACTTTTTGATAATGACGTTGGTATGATATTTGTTGCGTGCTCTCTTTTGATGGAGGAGGTCTACCTAACTCAACTTTTTGATAATGACGTTGGTATGATATTTGTTGCGTGCTCTCTTTTGATGGAGGAGGTCTACCTAACTCAACTTTTTGATAATGACGTTGGTATGATATTTGTTGCGTGCTCTCTTTTGATGGAGGAGGTCTACCTAACTCAACTTTTTGATAATGACGTTGGTATGATATTTGTTGCGTGCTCTCTTTTGATGGAGGAGGTCTACCTAACTCAACTTTTTGATAATGACGTTGGTATGATATTTGTTGCGTGCTCTCTTTTGATGGAGGAGGTCTACCTAACTCAACTTTTTGATAATGACGTTGGTATGATATTTGTTGCGTGCTCTCTTTTGATGGAGGAGGTCTACCTAACTCAACTTTTTGATAATGACGTTGGTATGATATTTGATGCGTGCTCTCTTTTGATGGAGGAGGTCTACCTAACTCAACTTTTTGATAATGACGTTGGTATGATATTTGTTGCGTGCTCTATTTTGATGGATTACTTCAGATTGTTTCTTCATACTCATATCTATTCATTATCACTACAATTTCTTCGCAAGAGCCTATTGTTTTTTGTTTATTATTCATTGTATTTATTTTTACACTAACGTGTTTCTTTCTATTTGAAATACTGCACCTGGGTTCCACATAAATGACTATAGGTATACCGATTAACTGAGACGGGGCCTGTGAGGAGGGGCAAGAAGGTAGACGTGAAAGTGTAAAAAAAAACAGGTAATTTTACAAGAAATATTAAGTTCCGTCCCATGCACTAGGCGTAGCCTGTATCGTAGGAGACCAAGTGAGAGGCAACATTGTTACTAATTGACATTAACTATAGTACATTAAGATAATTATAGTGTGTATGCCACAATATGTGTGTATCAGTCTAGGTGTATATATATATTATTTCTAAAATGCCTCATCATCATCCACGAAATACGTCCACTGCTAGGCCTCTGTAGAACGCCGCAACGATCGGTCATGCCCTGCCCACATACGGCGGACTCCCTGAATATTAACCAGCTCAGTATAAAATAGTTGAACATGTTTGGTATCGCGTGGAGGCGAGCGTGTATAAAAATTACATACTAATATGATAGTGAAACGTACGTTAACACGATCACGATCTGTGCCTTTACCATGAGTTTACATGACCGTACTCGCTAGCGACAGCGTAAAAAATTGTATGGGCAAAAGTACAGCGCCTTTGGCGGTTACGCAATAGAACTAAGAATCGGCATACTAAATCGTTTACGCAGTCGCTAGCGAGTACGGTCTTGCAAACTCATGGTAAAGGCACAGCTGTGGAAAAGCTTACAAAGATAAAGAAAGATCGCCGTATAACCAAAAATACAAGGGTTCGGTTGATGATGTGCTTGGTATTTCTGTTATATATGGCCATGGAATACTTTAGGGAATAGCGGGATAGTATTAAAATACGTGCATACAGTTCAAGATATAATCGAGGGAATGATCAGCGAGATTTTTATCATACGTCAATCGATATAATTATATATATGTTTACCCACATATATTACAACTTGCAAGCTTCCTCCATCAAAAAGACCGCAAAAAGTTCGACGCGCTCGAAATGTGATGCTGGAGACGACTACTGAGAATAAAATGAAGTGCTCATCGTACTAATCTGTCTGTTCTAAAGGAAGAACAAAGATTTTCGTCGATTGTGCAAGTGCGAATCTTGAAAATGTTTTGACATATCATTCGCAACAAACGTTTGATCGAGCGTCTAGTAGTGCTGGGGAGAATGGAAGGTCAACATTCTCGCGGCCGGTCACCTACGAGATGGACAGAAATAAATATGGAATTTTATAGTGGATTTTATTAGCAAAATCCACTATAAAATGTTCCCTAAAAGAGTGTGTACGCAATGCTACAAATAGAGAGAGCTGGACAAAGCACGCGCTGAGAAGAGAATATAAAGCCACAGTTAGGTAAAAAATTCAGGAAAAATCTCAACAACATGGTGTAGAAATTGAATGCCATGGGTACAGCGCCATCTATCGGCGAATTTTTAATTTGAGCTATTACATAACTTAGTATGTATGGTTGTTTTTCAAGGACAATTTTTTATCACGTGAACTGACTTCTTTTTTCTTTTCTTTATTTGAAAGAAGGCACTTTCAGAAAAATCGCGTAGGAATTTATAAAACAAAAATAAATGAAAAGGTTATTAAATTACAAACTTAGTACAGAAAAGTTTTTTGTTTAAAAGAAAAAGAAAAAGTAGATAGAAATCAGAAATATTTATTCGTGAAAACACAAAAAGAACAAGAAAATA
Source organism: Epiblema foenella (assembly GCA_963556455.1). Lineage (NCBI taxonomy): Eukaryota > Metazoa > Arthropoda > Insecta > Lepidoptera > Tortricidae > Epiblema > Epiblema foenella. Next base: position 5,294,358 of record OY747113.1, on the reverse strand, counting down.
AATAAAAACAGAAGAACAAGGTATTGCACGAAATGGTTCTGTCTCAGCGTCGTGCTGGCGTGATTGCCAGCGCTGATCTTCCGATAGAACTATAGTTATGTTTTTCCTGTAAAATGTACATTGATATTAATGTATGTAATTATGTAATAATTTAATTTTTTTTCCTTGGTAAACTTCAGAGATAGGGGTATACGTATTTTTTCTACATTTTCGATTTATGAGAGAAAATGTAAAAAGTCATTGGAGCAATCTCAAATATTAGAGATTTCGCAACAAAAAGAAGAAAATTTTATATGTAAATTTTTATTTGAATAAAATAGTTCTAAATTATTTTTTTATTAGGGCCTTCGGGTCGCTTGGCCAGCAACTGTATGTATCATATTTCATTTCGTTATCGCTGTAGCTACAGACGCAACTTCGGATTACGTCGCGTTGTATTTATCAATTTACGTTGAATCAAAAGAAAATTAAGTTGTATACTTTTGTTGAGAGAAGGTAAATATTGATGCAGTCATTCCTATTTTATGATACGTATACCAAATCTCTGATAATTTGCTTAGGATATTTGCAGGCAGTTGCTGTTTATTTCGTGATACCTATATCAAATCTCTGACGATTTGCTTGGGATATTTGCAGGCAGGTGATGTTCAGTCGGTCAATTTTTATTGTCTTGTTCGCTACCTCGTTATGATGCGATTTTCGTCCGTGCACGGAGCAAATTGCGAAATTGGACTACAGTTTCATATCGTCAATGTCGTGGCTCTTATACTTTAGAAATAGTTGAAGAATTTTAAATTGTAAACAGCCTCATTTTAAGATTATTTTTCACATATAATTTAATGTTTTACAAGATATTCAAACGTTTAGATTTTTTTTATTAAGACATTCAAAAATCAATCAAAATCAAAACATTTATTCTGCAAATAGGCCTCAAGGGCACTTTTACAAGTCAAAATCTATCTATATCAAATAAAAATAATACAATAATCAAAGTATCATTAATTACATGTAGTGCTACATGTCAAAAATAAAACTAACAAACTAATAACAATCGAGATGTATAAGGCCTCTAAGCGTCAAGATATAAGGTAATAAGGTAGGTACACTAATCATAATAAAATATTGTCAGATATACAAAATATTAAACTTCAACTTATACTTTTTAAGAAATATGAGATTGCCCATTTTAGATCCTTAATGTTTCATAAAACACAATTTGCCATTACTACACCTCTTAATTAAACAAATTGATAAGCCAACCACTAAGCCAGCAAACTAAACCGATATACATATTACCTACTTGTACGCGTCGATAAGTCGATATTACAGAGTGAGCCACGCCTGGCAAAGCCTTCAAATAAATAAATGTCTTCAATCTACTGATTTCATTATTGAAACATCTCATTCCTTCTGAATCGCGTATTACCACACAAGTAACTTTTAGTTACATCATCCGGACCTTTTTATTCCCGTCGTAAATCGCGCTAGATGCCTGCAATTCATTAAGGGTCCTTATCAGTTAAAAAACCGTCATCTATTTAGACGATTTTCTGATTGAATTGACACGTATCTTGAAATATTCTAGATATTACTATCTAAAACAGGACCATTGAGACCTAATGTCATACATTTTAAATGTATTTTTTTGGATTTTTCATTTAGAAATATCGTTTCAAACATCACTCCAAATCGACCACTTTCAAGCTAAAAACTGTTTTGTTTCCGCTTAAATTCTAATACACACGATAAAATCAAAAAATAGCTGTTACTATCTAAAATTTTAATAAAGTCATCATATCCTTTAATCACTTTATTGGTATTATCAATACTTTTGTCATAATTTAAAATAAAAAAAAATTAAAACTTATAAGGCCTCTTAAATAAATCGACTAACCTCACCGCCATTCCTAAAATTCCTAGAATAACTTGACCTCAATGTCGGTCAAAACTAAGTATAATCGGATATCAGACTTAAACTGGATAACCTGTGCTGAGTTGGTGATTCGTATGAATAGCACCGGTCTCTATTCACTCTTCTTATTGAACCTTTTGATGTGAAATTTACAGTTTTGTGGGTCAGCCGTTTGCAACTCTCGTATTATAGTGTAGACACGATTGGTGGATTTGTCTGGCAGAAGTAGTTGAGGGTACTCAATATTATCTGCACACGTTTGGTTTGCAAAAATCTCAATTGGTCTTGTTATTCTGCGTGCTCCGTATCTTGGCTCTAGGTCAAACCGGACCCTATTACTAAGACTCTGCTGTCCGTCTGTCTGTCCGTCTGTTTGTCCGTCTGTCACCAGGCTGTATCTCATAAACCGTGATAGTTAGAAAGTTGAAATTTTCACAGATGATGTATTTCTGTTGCCGCTATATCAAAAAATACTAGAAAACAGAATAAAATAAACATTAAAGGGGGCTTCCATGCCACAAACGTGATATTTTTCTGAATTGGATGTAAATAGGTAGGTTGGAAGAGCTCTTGATCCTGTAAAAATTACATATAAAACATACCAGTGAGTTACGAAAACCCCATGAATTTTGTCACTTAGTGGAATAAAATTGTAGGACACTAGAATTTGTGCAAATATTGAGATCAAAATAAAGAACTTGATCCACCCACCAATTTTTACCGCAATCTAAAAATATAAAAAATAACAACAAGTACATAAAAATGAGACCAAGTAGCCATAGTCCCAAGTTGGAATCTAGGCTTTCGTTTGACAAATGGGTGACCTGAATGATAGAATGTCTTAAGCCGCGCGAATGCGTGTAACTCGGTTTAGCTAGTATTCTTAGGCACCCGTTTAAAGGCATATGAAAAAAACCTAACATCCTAAAACTGCTTATTTGCTGTGAAAATCAGTATTCTTCTGATGCGAAGTCAGTATTTTTTGATGTGAATATATCCCGTATTTTTAAGCACAGGAGCGCTCGTCAGTAACTACTCAAAGCAGTCAGCCATCAGAAGAAAAACTTACAATATATTTTTACCGACTTTAATAAAATAAAGGAGATTCTCAATTCGTCTTCACGTTTTATTACCTACCTTTATTTATGATTCGGTATTCGGATTCCGAAAATGAAATCGTTTTATCGTCAGCGTTCTTCGTCTCTTTCTAACAAGTGTGTGAGTGTGAGAGGGACCGCTTTATGAAACTGATAAGACGGTACTAGTGAACGTGCAGGTCCTAAAATAACTTTATCTGAATTCAAACAGAACATTTTGGGTGCTTTAGAAAACTTTTCAGCTCCACAATAAATGTTATCTTTTGGCGTGTTTGGTTCTTCCCAAATGTAGTAAAATAAATTCTATTCTTCAAATGAAATCAAAAAAGTTTCTGATAATATCAACAAGAAAAGAAAAGAGTATTCATATAAGGGATTAGTGATACATAAATTTTACTGATTGGCCACAGCATCTTCACAGATGATTGTTGCAGCGTCAAGAAAGAAAGTCAACGTAAGGTATTGCGGGGAGGCTGCCCGCAATGCTTCCGATGACTATATAGTCCGATGGCAGCGCGACACTTTCTGCCGCAGCGATCACAAACATGGCGCGAGTCCTGAGGTGGAGGTCTGGCACTGCGGATTCTCTTCTGCCTGAGGCTTTCCAACCAGTCTTCATCGTGCCTTTCCACTCCACTCCTGAGGTCACGACGCCACTCCGGTCTCATCTCAGCTTGAGCCTCCCATCTATGGGGTTGAATGTCGAAGCAGACCAGGTCCCTTTTGCAGCAATCCTTGAACCTCAGCAGAGGACGCCCAACACATTAACATGACCTGGCGTGGAAGTCTGTTGGGGTCCATTCGGTGTACATGGCCAAGCCAAGTAAGCCGTCTTTGCTTCAAGATTGCTGTGATGCTGGAGCAGTGCGTTATGGACAAAAAACATAAATTTACATAAATTTTATAATTTTTATAATCCTGCCAGAATGAGCTGTGGGCCAAGAAGACCACAGAGTGGACGCCCCACGACTCAAAACGGAGACGCGGTAGACCTCGCCGGCGGTGGCGGGATAACTTGGACTCCTTTTTAAAAGACTGGCTAGAAATCGCACAAGACCGCAAGGAATGGAAAAAGAGGGGGGAGGCCTTTGCCCAGCAGTGGGACATATTAGGCGCAATATAATAATAATAATAGATGGCTGGGTCAAGGATCATATACAGAATGCGGTACTCCTGGACACGGCGCGATTAGTCAGGAGGTTCCTCTCTCTGTCGCCCTAACCACCGGTAGCTTAGGCCCCGCCTCGCTGCCGTGTCGGCGGCACCCTAGGTTAGGTTTCTATAATGATTTTATGTTTTGTAAATATTGTTTTATATTTTACTTTTTATATAATTATTATAAAATCTAATCTAAGGCCTAAAGTAAATAAAGAGAATAATAATAATAATAATCCTGCCAAATAATGAAGTCTTAAACTACGGTAGTTGATGTTACGTAATAATGGCTTTCCCCCAGAAAAGTGTTGGAGAAACTTGGCAAGGAACCAATGGTCTATGATTATGTTGTAGGGTATGGTAATTTTGCCCAGAAAATATTAATTATCCAAGAATATCGAATAATATAGATTATCATGTTTAGGTTAATTTAATTCAATATTCAGGTATCAATAAATTGACAAAATTATTTTCGTTATTCCCTTCAATTTCGTCGTTATCTATCGATCACACTTTTTAGGGTTCCGGAGCCAAAATGGGCCCTAGGGGAAATATGAATACATATTTATGATTTACAAAACATTCTTATTTGACCAATTATAATACTTCACCATATTAAATCCACCAATAAGAAAATACATCGACAGCCAATCGGAACGTTGGGTTCTTTCTTGTACATATTTTGTTCAACTAATTTAACAATTAAAACCATTAGGTTTTTTTCGTCCCTATTTCAATTACTATGTATCTGAGGCAAAACAGTTTTAAAAAAAGTTGCCTCCATATTTAATTCTCATTGTATTTTATTATTGTACACACTGTTTTCTCCGAATACTAAGTTTATTTATATTAGTATGTTCTAAGATATTGGAATAAGATGTGGTTACCTCTAATTGGATAAGCATCAACTTAAAATATTACAATAAAATACAATACAAATACTCTTTATTGCACACCTCACATAATAAAATAGCACACAAAAAACAAAAAACATAGATACAGGGAGACAGAGGCAGAACAACAGGCGGTCTTATCGCTAAAGAGCGATCTCTTCCAGACAACCTTTGGGTAGTGGAGAAATGAAATATAAAGCTGAAAAGTAGGAAAAAAAAAAGTTTCCAAAACAACTACCTAAGTTATCCACGCATGTATGGGGTATTGTCTGTTGGTGATTCTTAATAAATAAATAAATAAATTATTAATTGTAGGTGGATAATCTTTGTTCATTTACTTTTTCTCAATCGAAGTGAAAAGTAGAGTGTATAACTCTGGTCTAAAAGCCATATTACCACTTCTCGTGCTAAAATGACTTATTTTAGACCCTTGTCATACAATCTACTATTGTTACTGAAGTTGAAGCTATGTCGCACGACTTAGTTTACTGTCGCTGAGGCGTTCAGGCCCGTCTTGAGATGATAAAATGTGACGACCTCAGTTTGAGGGCTATGTTATTCGAAATAAGACGAATTTAGTGCAATTGCTGTCACTAACATAAGAGTGACCAAGATGCTCACAAATATCTGAACATGATATATCAAGGTGTTAGAGTGCATGTTCATATATTTTTAAGCAGTGCTACTAAGTATTTATATTTCTCTTTTCAGGGTAATACTATTCATATAGATATATTTGATGGCGACTGTAGGTAGGACTTAAAACCTTTGAACCCTGTCGCTTTAACGTCATGTTTATACTGTCATACAAATTGTTTAAAGAGAGAAAGCGACGAAGTACCAAAATTGCCTATTTATGAAGCTGACTGTACATACAATAACTTAAGGGGCTTCTACCTTCAATCTGTAACTCTCCATCTTCACGTGTTTTTTATGGTTTATCGTATTAAGAACAACGAGGTTTAGCGAAATAGTATACCATATTTACTTCAAAACTCGCTGTCTTCGCGATATATGGCATCAAACTTTGGCAATTTTAGACCAAAAACCAGTTTTTTGGACGTAACTTTGGTGAAGATGAGTTTGAAAATAAAAATCTCTCTTGCCTTGCGTTGTTAGAGACGTCAATAAGGAACAGTTACATGTACATTTCATATATATGAGTGCATAAACAACATACTAGTATCGAAAGTAGCGCTTTTTGGACCATGTTTCAATATATCGTAAAAAAATAAGTAGTCAGTTTTTCCGAAATTGGTTTTTGCAAATGTAGATAAAGGATTTAAGAACCGATAACCGTTTGTGACATAAATATAGCTATCGTTCTTCATATGAATAGAAATTTGCTTATTTTATTATATATTATTATAATATGATTTGACATTGTTAATATTTTAAATGACAGCTCACCTATGGTACCAAATTATTATTTGTATTATTGTTAGTATTAAGATTTGACATAATTATTATTTAATTAATTGAGATGTACTTCTTTAATACTGCTTTTATATCATTATTTCTATTTTCCATTATTATTATTCAAATTGATATTAATATGACCTTTCTTCCCTGTTTATAATTGATATTATTATTTTCATTAACTGTAGCTAGATGTTTTGTATATGTGCTGCAAATTATAATCTATTGCCCATTGTTAATTATTATTTTGTTAAACGATCACGATATGATTTGTATAAACAAATGTGTTGTATTATATGAAACTTGTATGGTGAGATAAAATAAACTAAACTATACTAGACGGAGCAGTATCAACTCAAAACTCGTCAAAAATCGATGAATAGCGCGTGGAGCCCCTTAAATGAAGCCATCAGTTGACTCTCGAAGAACAATCTGATAGGCAACTTTAATGGCACCGACTAAAACAGATTATGGCCAGGAGACCCGAAGATTGCTCGTAAAACTTTTAACGATCACACTAAATTACAATTGGGTCCAAGTAAGTTTTTCCAACAATTTAATTTATTGGAACCTTGGAACGCAATCACATGTTTCATTTAAGAAATTCAAAGGAAGGTAATTCATAAGAGCACCTAACGGTCTATGGAGGATTAAATGTGCCGTAAAATTATCAAGTTTCAGCTTTAAATAGCTCGCCACTACCTATAGCGAAGAATGTCTAGTATTTTTTTGTAAAAGAAGATTTAGAGTTGGGTTTTTTAAAAGTAGTCTTAGAAATAAGTTGTGTAACTAGCCGTTACTCGAGAAAAACTTAACTTAGCTTTTCGTTTCATAAACGATGATTTACAGTATACTTAAGCGACTTAATTTTGTACGCTATTACATTTTTTTTATCTTTATTTATTTCGAAGCTTTCGTCAAGAAGACGATGTCAGCTCCAGCAAGCCTCTAACTACATTACAACTTCTTAGATGTAATTAAAAAAAACTAATAATAAAACTACAAAATTTGTATACTTATTTCCAAAAAAAACCGTATACAAACCTTGCAGCCTTTGACAAAGGATCCGCTAAAATGGACTGAAAAATTCCAACATGCAAAAGGGAGAAACCCCAAATTTAAAATCCAATAACTGTTATAAAATATCGACCAGCAAAAAAGATCTCAACCATGCGCTGCCGGCCGGCTGAGTATCCAATCTCCCATACATTCGCCCGTACGCCAGCCGGTAAAATGTGATACCTGGTAAACCGTTTTGTAAACAAAATGTCAATAATTAAACGACACAAGTATGTATCAATATTTTATTAAATCAGGATAATGCTTCGGGTTCGAAATTGTATATTGTGTATCATCTAAAGTTTTTTTTACAATTGTGACAGTTTGAAAGGTTATTTATTCTGCCTGATTTAGGAAACGAAATGAATGGATTTCGGATTTACGTAACTTTACTATAATTTGTTGAATGTTCAGCCAATAAAAAACAACAAGCATTAAAACAAAGTTTTACCTCAGCCCACTCAAACAATATATCAATCATGATACAATGATAATATACTGCGTTATTTATGGCAATCCGGTATTAGTAGTGCGTGTGTGACACGACTTTGGACATCAGCCTATCGACGGTATGCGGACGTAAGTATGAGTGTGTCATTGACTGTGAAAAAAGTCGTGTCACGATCGGATTGTCAGACCTTTTTTTTTGCTTAGACCATGATCATCATCATATCAGCCGAAAGACGTCCACTGCTGGACAAAGGCCTCCCCCAAAGAGTTATATTATTAAAAAACACAATTAAGCTCACCTCGCCTGCAGCTCACCAATATACCTTCTCCCACAATAGCTCACGACTTCCATTGTTTCCATAATAATCAGGCCCTCTGCCGCTGCAAACCTATTTTAAAGGTTAACTTTGTAACCTACCTTGGTGTAGTAAGTAGACGAAAACTTTTCATGGTCCCATCATGTAGATTACGTTTGTGATAAACTAAGAATACTGCTTGGCAAGTTTTATCACTTAAGTCTTAAAGTTCCTTTGAATACGTTAAAATATTTGTACAAATCCCTAGTAGAGTCTATTATAGGCTACGCCCTTATCTGTTACGGATTAACTTTTAAGACTTTAAGTAGAATAGAGAAATTGGAATTAAGATTCCTAAAACTTGTAGTCATCAAAAAGACTAAAAATAAATGTAAAACAGATTATAACAAACTTTTTAAGATATGTAAGATTCTCCCAGTAAGCCTTAAGCATAAATTCATCCTAGCGCTTAATCACCATGGGAGTCACACTTACGGCATCAGGTCGGTAGCTGCGGGCAAGTAGGATATACCAAGAGTAACCAACTACTATGGCGCTAGATGCCTGCGGAAACGCATACACTACATATTAAACTGCGTGCCAACAGATATCAGACTGGAGGCCAATAGAGCAACATACAAAAGAAAATTATTTAATTATTTCTCAAATAGCATAGTAGACACTAGTAAATAGTGATAGTACATAGTAATAGTCATGTATGTGAATTTAGTTACCGAAGAGACTCCGATCCCACAGTCAAACTGTGTAAACCGTTTTGTGGGACAGACACTGATTGTAAAATTGTACCTCTTTATAATAATAAATAAATAAATATTAAATCAGATAAAATGCTGGTATTTTAACTCATCTATAACCCATAAAAAAACCGTGCAAAGATGTTTCATCTCGAAAAGCACTATTCCCGAAGAGCGCATCTCGTTTTCTCATGCGTGCGCGGAAGACATAAACGTGTCTCTTCTACGGTGTTTTACGCGAATTGATGCTGGTCACCCGCCTCGTGGGTCAAGCTACTTTCGTGGGTCAAGCTGCCTCGTGTAAAGCCAGCTCTGTCTGCAAATCAAGCTGTCTCAAGCTGGTCTAAATCGTTAGACATTCAGATATACTTTTTGAGTACCTATCTTTGCAAGGAAGCTGGTTTGGTTCGGGTCAATGATATACCCAAGACCAGCCCATTTTGGCATGGACACTTCAAAAGCCCCAGGTCGGAATTTATAGCGGGTATTTTGATTGACATTGTGGGAGCGCTCGTGGCCCAGCGGCGCCCGCTTACCGCGTGCGGTATGCGAGGTTAAGCAATGTCGGCCTAGCAGTCGTTAAGCCCAGTTAGAGGCCTTCGGGCGGCTCGAGAACTTCTAACAGTCAAGTTGCCCACTCACTTGACAAGCCCAATTCCAATAAGGTCTAGTTTCGCGTTTTGTTGGAAGGTCAGATGGCTGTCGCGTAAAAACTACTGCTTACGCCAAATCTTGGGATTAGGTAGCGGACCCCGGGCATCCTTCACGATGCAACTGTACTGGGATAACGCTAGGATGATGATAATGATGATGATTTTAATTGATATTGTCTTGCTTCGTTAAAAGACTAGATATTTCAATTTAGATTTCATGTTACGTTATAAAAGTCTCCACTTCGAGTATATTCCGTTTGTAAACTAATTATCACGTAATTAAGTATTTGGAACGGGGATCGTCGGTAATAATTAACGTAGCTGTAAGTATTTGTGACAAAATGGCAATTTATTTTACCTGAAAATGATCGAAAAAAGGTCTGTACGTGTAGTAATAAAAATAAGTTGTTTATTTTAATTTGTGTCTGAAATTTTGTTTTTCAGAAAAGCTTCAAATTAACGTCGGTTTTTTAAATTTACGATCAAAAGGGTTTATGTTATTTTAACTTGGATATTTCAGTAACCAATTTAACGTGTACATTATAATTTCTTTAAAAACACAGTATATTAAGTAACTAAGGAGTAATTTAAAACAATAAAAAAAGCAAGTAATAGATTTAAAAATTCATTCAAGACCCCAGTTATTTGTATCTCCTTAAAGAAGAGTCATTGTGATAGGAAAAGTTACAAGTGCGGGGAGGATTGAAAAGTTGAGAAATAACTCACCGAGGCAATAAGACAAGAACGTTTTGTTAGCATTTGTAAAAAGTTTCTCTAGGTTTTTAAAGAAATTTCATTTATCTACAGTTTTGTGAACACTTCTGTGTACTTAGGCATTCTCGGAGGATTCCATTGGAATAGTTTTGAAGCCTTTAGAAATAACTAAGGAAGTTTATACCTCTTATTCGACTGCTACAAAGTATTCTTCGAGTGGACGTGCATACCTATGCCCGTTCATTTTATCTGTTTATTTCGTTTATTTTTATACAAATCTTCATAATATATACATAAATCTTCTGTGTGTGTTTGCCACCTAACTCCTCCTAAACAGCTGGACCAATTTGTATGAAATTTTGAGTGTATCTTTCAATGGGTTCCTAAATTGAAAACGCAAATGGAATCGATAGATGGCGCTGCCTTTCTGGACAGGACAACGTTTGCCGAGTCCGCTAGTGTTAAATACAACCACAAACAGGACTATGATTAGTGATCCAGCATGGGCATCCCACGCATATTCACATTGATTTGTGCATACTCGTCATTTGGTTCCTCTAATTCTAATAGAGATCGATCTAGTTACGGATTGGCGTAACATCGGATAGGATTTTAACGATTAGCAAAATATGATAATTTCGAGCAGCAAAAATATGATTAGCAAACATTTAAAAAATGGTGAGCTACTGTCATACTAAACTGCTCTAAGACTAGTTGATTGATAAGGTACTTATGATTATTTATGTGTAATAACATTCTTAAATAAGAGCTGTAGCGGGACGTATGGCTTGTCAAGTAAAACACAACACTGGCTTTAAGACGTGTATTGAATACAATCCATACCAGTCACAAACAACACATAACACAAATTACAGAGCGTAAGGGTAGAGCGTGTCCGTTAGGTAAGGCGTTCCGAAACCGACTAGCGAGTAGCGATAGAAATAAGAATCGCGCGGGCGGCAACATGGCGCGCGCGCAACCACAGTCAATCCGCGGCTCAGTCCTTTTGATAGCGAGCCGGGGGTCTACCTCTATTGAGCCTAGGAGGCAACCTGCGAGAACTATCGCTGTCCCTGTCACACGCTATAGAGTGTAATTATTTTTTTATTTATGTAATGTGTACTTATTTGAGTAAAACGAAAAAAGTTATTTCAAATAGTAATATACAGGTGTCCAGTCCATATCGTTTAAAGTATTTAAGTCTTTGAAATAATCTTAAGTTAAGTAGAATCGTGAAAATTTATGTTTCAAAAACACGTGCTAATAATAATAGGTACGTTACAAATGTAATAAGTACGGTTTTGGATTACTCCTTCTGATGTCATAATGTCTAGAAATCTAGACATACATTCATAATGTCTAGAAATCTAGACATACATTTATAATATCTAGAAATCTAGAACCAAATTCTACACACTTTTTACATCTAATAAAGACTAACAATGCTGAATGAACACTTTTAGGTACAATCATATAAATATGACGTCATTTTCACGGAAAACAATATACCGGCTATTTTAGGGACTCCTTTTTATAATTAGCACGAACGTGGGTTTAACATAGGTATAATTTAATTTAGAATTGATCAGGTTTTAACTTGGCTGAATAAACAAACGTATAAATTACTCATGAATGTCACTTAGTCTCTTTATAAGCAGACAGAGCTTGACGAGGGTATGGGCAATTTTTAAGTGAATTTTAAAACATTTGTTTTGCACATTCAGCTCATTTGTTTACTTCTAGATGTTGAACGACGAGTTCATGAACACGTTAAAGAGTTTAAGTTTAAGCTTAACTTAACATTATAAAGCCTTTCATTCAGACAAACGACCTAATAATACTTATATAAAAATAATTAATCATTCCATAGGTGTGCGGTGTTGTGTTTCAGGTGGTGTGTTTTATCGCTGAAGCTCCGAAGGACGTAATGTTTTTTTTATTTTATTGGCCAAAATCTGATTACAAAAAATGGTAAACATTGTTTCACCAGTAGTTTATATATGTGCTTGTGAATAATTCGCTATAGTAAGCATATGTTAACACAATAAAATCAAAAAAGGGTATGTAACATTGGGTTGATTGTTATGGATTCATAAGCATCCATAGGTTACAGTACTATTATTTAAAAACAAAACAGTAAATAGTATTTTACAAAAAATATAGAAAAAAATCTGGGTTGCAAAGTAATTTACTATAGGTAGTTATGATCATGCGATAGCGCAATGTACTGAGGTGATACCATTTCGTTATTTTCTAGTCGATAAATCATAGTCGACCTTCTTTTCTTTTAATGCATTAAAATAATTCAAAGCCCCTTCGGGCGGGCAGTTTCTTTTTGTACAATAGCAGTGAATCACGTAGGGCATCCATTTATCATCGGAGAGGGTTTCAGCATCCCGAGACGTGTCGCGATAAGGGTACAGAGAAACTTTACAAAGAGGTTGCTTGTGGAGAGTAAAGGTATAATGTGGAGATGAAACAAATACAATGACAAGCATGTAGTACAGTTAAAGGAATAGACAAATATACGTTCAAAAACAGTGAAAAAACATCAAAATCAAAAAAATCTAAATCAAAACATTTATTCTGCAAATAGGCCTCAAGGGCATTACAAGTCAAAATCTATCTAGGTAAATCAAATAAAAATAATACAATAATCAAAGTATCATTAATTAAATGTAGTGTTACATGTCAAAAATAAGACTAAGAAACTAATAACAATCGAGATTTGTTAGATATGTATAAGGTCTCTAAGCGTCAAGATAAAAGGTAATAAAGTAGGTACACTAATCATAATAAAATATTTTGAGCTATACGCTATTACACCCTTGTCATTGAAGTAATATTCGCATATATTACCCCATTCTAAATCTACGAAAACAGTTACAAACACACTGTAAACTATGGATGCTTGACACTACAGAAGAATCATAAGCCGTTTGCTGACCCTTATTGATTTAAGGATTCTGTGGAATATAGCTGTAGGCGTTAAGTAAGAAAAAATAACTTTTTCTCATATTTCCATGACGACTCCGGAGATGTTACTTGTGCGGTGCTACCAAAACCAAGTTACTGTGTTTAGCAGAAATGCGTGCCACATGAAGATATTTTTACCAATTTCTTGGTGATTTTTTTTATACCACGTCGATGGCAAAAAGCGTGCGGCTCGCCTGATGGTAAGCGGTCACCGCAGGCTATTATTTATTTACGCTTATTTATTTTATCTACATCCATACTCGTATACATTTAAAACCCCGGCTGCGGCGCCGGGAAGGTCAGGTCTTCACGTCATATTCGATTACGTTACACTCTATATTAAAATGGGTACTTAACAATTAATCCAGTAACTTTATACATTCAGAGCTTGCGTCAAATACGGTATTTCTGTTTTTTTGCAGATTTGTTTATGATGTTGGCCTAATGAATAATCCAAGTTTGTGACCTCGAGCGTCGAACGAACTTTGTCAAACATCGAAAAACCGATATAACCCTAAAGGACTACTTGCTGATAGTACCTTCTCAGCACGGTTTTAAAGTAGACTAATTTTGCTACAGTATGAGACTAGAATTGTCTCTGTAGACCCAGTAGTTTCTGCGATAAAGTGTTTCAAAGTTTGCGAAATTCGAAAAAATGATAAACTTTGAAAGGCTTCATATCAGAAACTATTTGGTCTACAGTAACAATTTTAGTCTCATATCGTAGAAAATTTAGTCCACTTTAAAAACATCCCGAGAAGGTGGTATTAAAACCTAGTCATTTAGAGTTATAATCAGTTTTTCAGATTTTTCAAAAAAAATGCCAAAAATCTAAAAAAACAATTATTACCATAAAGCATTCGTTTTTGATAGTAATCATCCGGATAAGGTATTGTCAGCAACTAGTCATTTAGGGTTATACTCGGTTTTTCGATTTCTGACATAGTCGCGTTCAGCGCTCGAGGTCACAAACTTGGATTATTCAGTAGGCCATCATCATAAACAAGTCTGCAAAAATCAGAACTACCGATTTGACGCACACTACTCCATACGTTCAGGCGACAAGGTTACTGGATTAAATGGCGGCGTATTTCAAAATTGAGGTTAATTTTTTTAATTGTAAAATAACCAATGTTGCGGTTCCAATTTTTTTTTCAATAAGCATAAACCTGTTAATAACGTGTATGCAGTAGTTTAATCAATCTTTAAAAGTTATACGAGTACGTTTATTTTGTTATTCTCAATTATAATTATGTTATTCACCACATCACCTCAGCCGAAAGACGTCCACTACTGAACATAGGCCTCCCCCAAAAAGGGGGGGGATTTGCCATAGTCGCCACGCTTGGCAAGCGGGTTGGCGACCGAATTATGTTATTATCAGTCTAGAATTTTACTAAAGTGCCAAAGCTTCACATTATTGAAGCTACCAAATAAAGAAGAGAAATATCTCAGACTTAAAGGAATGAACCTTCTTTCATACCTCTTGGTAGGACTGCTTTTGTATAGATAAAGACGGCCTCTAAAACCTTACTTTATACCTAACGTATCGTCCGTACAGACGTGTTCTGGGAAAATATTGGAGTCTATTAAAATTAGAGTATTGTTTAAGTAAATAAACGTACTTATTAGTAAGTTAAGAGTCAACGTCATCTCGCTCAGATTTGAAGTAGTCCAACAAGGGAAGTAACTCCACCTTATTACAGAAGACCGCTGCCGTAATAATACCAGTAGTTGCTCTTTAGGATACGTGATGTTGTGTTCCTGGTGGTAAGGTCACCAGAAATCCCGAGGATGCGTTGAGTTGAGGGCGAGAGACCTGTCTCTAGCTATGAACACCACGAAACAGTAACTTAAAAAGGGTTGTCGCGCCACTCCTCCTGTCAAATCTAACGTGTTCTGCATCGCGCTATCGAAGTTTCTTAAGAGGCCCTATAAGCGTATTTCGCAAAATGCTTAGTTTTTCATTAACGATTCTGGCGTTAATATCCATAATATTGAAGAAATTCCTAAAGTATTTGATAGTTCGTTTCTTAATCTAGATAGTAACGTTGCTTAATCTTTGTTTTTTTAGTGCTAAACCTGGTAAAAACGCATTCTCTTGGCAGCGTTTCTTCATTATTTGCGGCTAGGCGAGACGTTTCGATTGTCAATTTAGACACAAAAACGACTGATTTTGGTACAAAATGAACACAATTCAATTCGACATATCATAAACTAGATAGTAACGTTGTTAAAAAGTTCAGATTCCTCTAAAATTTGGGCTTAAGTAGCATCCGAATGTTGCCTAGTTTTTTGATAAAAATAGGGTTACACTTTATTTTTTTCTGGCAAAACGCATTAATATTTTGCTCTAAAGATAAAAGTGTAGTAAAGTGCAACTCTTTTTTTGTCTCAGATATTTTTTTAGCGTAATCGGCTTAAAAATTCAACTCGGTAATCATTTTTAAATATTACCCAATTTACCCATAAATTACGCTGCACCGATGCCGCGCGCTCAGTCCCAGCCGAGCGCTCTCAGAGGTCGGACCTATGTCGCTTTTATTGATCGCGCCTCGTTACAAGCATAGCGAATAGGATTCACAGAATTCCAAGACAAGCTGTACTCGTATACAGCGATTGAATGATCAAGATCCTGCAAGTATATATTTTATAATATTTAGTGATTTACACTCTGTTCCTCATATACTCATCTCATCATAACACCACCGTGTTCAGGCTCGTTGGATTTGTCTGATGAGTACCAACGAAATAGATAAGGTCCAGGGTCTCATGATGGAGTCAGGAGATGGTCACCGGAACTCCTCATATGCTCATCACAGTACCGCCGTGTTTGGGCTCGTTGGATTTGTCTTGATGAGTACCAACGAAATAGATAAGGTCCAGGTCCTCATGATGGAGTCAGGAGATGGTCACCGGAACTCCTCATATGCTCATCACAGTACCGCCGTGTTTGGGCTCGTTGGATTTGTCTTGATGAGTACCAACGAAATAGATAAGGTCCAGGTCCTCATGATGGAGTCAGGATATGGTCACCGGTACTCCTCATATGCTCATCACAGTACCGCAGTGTTTGGGCTCGTTGTATTTGTCTTGATGAGTACCAACGAAATAGATAAGGTCCAGGATCTCACGATGGAGTCAGGAGATGGTCACCGGAACTCCTCATATGCTCATCACTCCATCTCTCACATCCGTGTTTGAGCTTGTTAGTGTCTTGACAAATACTATCAACCTAGATATGGTCCAAGAGTCTTATGGTAGAGTCACGAGGTGGTCACAGGAACTCGTCATATGCTATATTCATTTACACACTATAAGATAAATTTTAATAATGAAATACGAAACATTTTCCTCTGGGCTCTTAAAATATAAACCTATGTATTTTATTTTTAGGTATAACTAGCTTTTACCCGCGGCTTCGCCCGCGTAATAAAAGTAATTTTTAACCGTCTACAAAAAAGGAGGTTCTCAGTTTGATCCGTATGTTTGTATGTATGTATGTAGATACGTATGGATGTCATTTCCGTAATCGGCACCCTGTGGAACCATAAAGACGACACCTATATAAATTTTTAAGATAAATTAATTTCCGCCATCTTGGATTTGAAAATGGATGTCATTTTCATAGTTGGCACCCCGAGGAACCTCCAAGATGACAACCATATCGATTTATAAGACAAATAAATGTCCGCCATCTTGGATTTGAAAATGCATGTCATTTTCGTAATCCGCACCCCGAGGAACCTCGGAGATGACACCCATATCGATTTTTAGGAAAAAAAATGACCGTATATCCATTATATAACGTCATCATATTTGAAAATGGTTGTCATTTTCGTAATTGGCACCTCGAGGAACAACAAAAATGACAACCATATCGATTTTTAAGAAAAAGAAATGTCCGCCATCTTGGATTTCAAAATGCATGCCATTTTCGTAATCGGCACCCCGAAGAACCTCGAATATGATACCCATATTACTGCTCCCCGCACAAACTTGAAACCCCTTTTTCACCCCTTTAGGGGAGAAATTCCGAAAAACGCTGAAACGTGTTTTGCTGTATTTAAACAGAGTCCATATACGAAGTTCGAAATCTCTCGTTTCAAAAAGATTTGCTTCCCGTACAAATTTGGACCCCCTTTTCACCCCTTTAGGGAAGAAATTTCAAAAAACGCTGAAATATGGTTTGTTGTATTTTAACACAGTCTATACACTCCCCGTACAAACACCACATGGATCCACCTTTTCATACCTTTAGGGGAGTAATTTCGAAAAATGCCGAGTAATTTTTTGTTGCATTTAAACAGAAAGTCTATATACGAAGTTTTAAATCTCTCACTTCAAAAAAGATTTGCTCCCTGTGCAAACTTGGAACCCCTTTTCACCCCTTTAGGGGAGCAATTTAGAAATACGTTTTGTTGTATTTAAACAGAGAGTCTATATACAAAGTTTCAAATATCTCACTTTAAAAAAGATTTTCTTCCCGTCAAATTTTGAACCCCCTTTTCACCCCTTTAGTGGAGCAATTTAGAAAAACGCTGAAATACGCCATTAATATATTTAAACACAGACTCTATGTACAAAGTTTCATGTCTCTCACTTTAATAAATACGGTTTTTCATACAAACTTTGGACCCCCGTTTCACCCCTTTAGGGGGTGAATTTTGAAAAATCCTTTCTTAGTGCACCCTATACCTTATAAGGAACCTACGTGCCAAATTTGGAATCTCTAGAACCAGCGGTTTGGGCTGTGCGTTGATAGATCAGTCAGTCAGTCAGTCAGTCAATCAGTCAGTCAGTTTCTTCTTTTATATATTTAGATATCATCATCGACTTCTTTCTGATGCAGTTTCCACTATGAAAAATGTTTGCTCCCAGAAATTGTCGACCCCCGAAAGACCCTAAAAATGATCATCCCGAAGAGGCATGGATCGGTCCATGCCTCTTCGGGATGATCATGTTTAGGGTTCTGTAATCAATGATCCCTTGTTTAGTTAGTATAATGTTATATGTGACATGCAGTATTATTTTTTAACTCACTAGCTGTGATTTATATGATTGTTACAAAAAATGTATGTAAACTATGCCAGATATGGACCAGGTACGTGCAAAGCTCACATTGGCAAGAACACGAATTTTGTTTTGTCTCTTTTAATGACTATTTTGTTTTTGTTCATTTGATATTTTTTTGCAACTGTATTAAAAAACGTCGTTTAATATGCGTGCGCAAGTGTCATTTTCACTCGTCCCGAGTGTTATCCCTCACCTGACAGCTCGGGCCAAGACACCCCGGGACTCGTGCAAATGATATACCTTCCGTACTTGCATAAAAATGTACTATTTTATTTGTTTAAAAACAGATAGCAAATCCTACTTCACAAGAGTGCAAAAATATTTGATATCCGAATCCATCTAATCATCAGCTAATAGTTTTGTTGACTGTATATAAGATTTCCTGCCAATTTGTGTAATAGTTAAAATAAAGGCTAATTTTGCATATTTCAGTCGTTTTTATGTAGTGTTTTCCTCGCTTTAGTGAGATGAAAAGATTTGTGTTACACACAGCTGCAAAGTCATTTTACGTCTCGAGTGTTGAAACACTCGCTTCTCTCAGGATTTTATATCTAAACTACTCGCTTCGCTCAGTTCAACCATAAAATACATTCGCTAAATCGTAGTTTAACCCTAGAATCCGTTCGCTAGCTCGTGTTTTAATTCCACACTCGCGATTAAAAATACAACTTTATTTTTAACCTGTTATTGTGTACAATAAAGTGATTACATACATACATACAAACCTTAGAAAAGGCAAATAAATTACCTTTTATCAAACTTGCCGGCCTCGGCAGGCAAAGAGATCGTCTTTTGTTTCCGAGGTGCTTTTCTAGCTTATAATTTACAAATTTCATTGAATTTTTTGAGAACAGCACTATAATACAAACCTTGGCGTTAACAAGGATTATCGGGCTCGATAACACTCGGTCATCTATAACTACTCGGCCGACAGTCCCCTATTTCGCGGCCTCTGCAGTAATGTACTAATCGCGGTATTCGAACCCAGAGGGCCTACTCCGAAAATCGAAATCCGAACTTCGTATCGTGCCGTCCCTTTCACTCATATTGTGTATAACACAAGAGTGAAAGGAACGGCACGATACGAAGTTCGGATTTCGATGTTCAGAGTAGGCCCTCAGGACCACCACCTTCTTTGGCAGGGTTACTACCAACTAGGCTAAAATTTACGTAATGTCAAAGGTAGATTGAAATTACGCAACGAAACAAAATTATGAGTTGTAACTTTTTATTATTTGTATGAGTAGATTTTCTTGAAATGTAGTATTAAAGTACTGCTTTCAAAATATCAAATACATTTTTAATTACATTAAAAAACTGTATCCCCAACCAACCAACTGTATCCTTCAACTGGGAAATTGTCAAAACGATCAAGATTTTTTGCGTCCGGGTTAAAACGCACACATATGTGCAGTAGTGTGCTGTAGAGCAGTGCGCTCGTGTGCCGAGCGCTAACGCCATCTATCGACTAAGATTTTATGAAAATGATGAACGCTCAAACTTATAAGGCCTCTTAAGTCAGTTGCATATATATATAACTTCCCAACAACTTTAAAATAAAGGAAAAATTTAAAATTTAGGCACCGAGCAGGATTCGAACCTGCGACCTCCCGGCACTCGCGGCCAGTCGCTCTAGCCAACTGAGCTATAGGTGCAATCGCCACCCAGTCCCAAATTCATCAACCGGTCCTTCGTATCCCAACAACTCTCGTTGGACTTCGGCCCCTGAGAGATCTCTCTCTTGTCGTTTCTTCCCGTGTCTCCTATCTATGGTATATAATATGTATATAATTTGTAGATACGCCCTTTCCCTGTATATATCTAACCATGTAAATTATCTAATATAGGAATACATTAAAATTACTCTACTATAGGGTCGCAACGCGTTTGTGATTCTTCAGGAGTCGCAGGCGTTCATAGGTTACGGTGTCGCTTTTATTATCAGGCATGACGTAAATTTGTGTGCCACCGTAGTTGCATGAAAAAGAAAAGAAACTGTAAAATGTTCCTAATTACACAAAAAAATATATACACAAACAAAAAAATATGGCATTGGTTAGGAGACACTCTAGGCACCCATTTTTTGCACCTGACTGTTATAGGCCGGGCCCAATAAAGCGATAGGAGTGCGTGGGTGGAGAGTGCCGTCGATAAAATCTAGGGGAAACCTCCGACACGATCACGCCGCTACCTGTCCAGGTACCTTAGTTGATTATGTACGTGTTAAACTTACGTTAGGTAGATGGCAAATGACAAATCGACCTTACCCACGCTCAATAATATTAAGTAATATCTCCTTTGATCTTGTAATTGCAATCGAATGGGTATTTCTTTTCAATACATTAATCAAAAAGATTTTATTTTCCACCCAAGTGGTTCTTAATCGTAGTTCTCAATGTTTAACAAATGCTTAGGCTTTCATTTCTTAAGTAAAAATCCCGACTCATGCTGTCGTATTAAATTGCGTTTCATAAAATAGTATAAACGTGAGCTAGAAATAATATTCGTATGATGCAGAAAACGTGAATTTTGCGTACCGTAAAATTGCTGAGTTGAGGCGAGAATGCTCATTAGCTTTAATATGAAACAGAAACAAAGTGATGAAAAACGATAAATTGACGAATGCAATACCGTAAAATAACAAAGCAGGTAATTAGCTCGTTTTACTGCCTTTTGCTTTAAATATTTATGACTTAGGTAGGATAATTTAAACATTATCTAGTTCGCACTTCAGGATTAATATATCGACGCTGGAAAGGCAAAATGGGATAACCGACATTTTTGGCGATATTGAGTTATACACACCGTTGAAATCAGCAGATTCTACCGATTTCAACGGTGTGTATAACTCAATATCGCCAAAAATGTCGGTTATCCCATTTTGCCTTTCCAGCGTCGATATATGCTTTTAGGTTTAGCTTCAACGGGTTAAAAATTCTAGTCGTGTCAAGTAATATTACTTAGAAAATGAAATATAAAATGTTCTTCCGAGCAAGCGAAAAGGAGTGGGAATAAAAATAAGAATAATTTACTTGCATTTAGTAGACCGTTCGATAGATCAAAATGTGTCTGTAATAAAATATAATAACTGAATATCTGCGGACAATTTATAGAGATAGATATGCCCTCGAGCGGCGTTTAAGGATAGGCGACGAATATAATTAAAGCGCAATGAATTCGTCGTCCCTGGAACGAAATTATTGATCTTGTGAACATGATCACTACTTATTCTTATTTTTTTTGTAATTACTATTTCGAATACCTTATATATCGTTCCTACACAGCTAATCCAGTATCGGCTGAATAATTAAAAGCATATATCGATATATAAATCCAATGTGAAACGGCAATGTTCACCAAAACCACAAACTGTTTGCGCATTTCACGTACGAATTAACAAATTCTGTGTACAACTTAATCAGGCTAATTTTGTAATAAACAAAATAGCCCAATGGTTTGTTTCATTGGTGGGCTCTTTCATCTTCATTTTAATTAGTTTTTGACGAATTACGGAGCCTTTGTAGTCAGAGACAGAAGAAAGGAAAAGCGCTATTTCTTTTAAACATTGGAATGTTATTTCTTAGTAAACGATAAAAAACATTGTTTAACTTACATTTTGTAGATAGAAAATAAAATGGGTGTACAGTTTGTATTGAATTTCTATACAAGTGAAGAAGTGTACACATTTTCTTGGTCTTGAGTGTATAAGCTATACGAGTCCCAGCTAGTGGTGTCGAAATAGTCACAACACAACCCTCTTTTTCTGTGGATGTCAAATATAGAAAAGGCTAGAATGTGTGTGATGGTCAATGTGGCTAGGAATCTGCTAGTTAATTACATAAACTGTCAAACTTATGGTCAAAATGGAAAATGACATTTAGAACTCTCGAGAACATTACGTAATCCATGCATAACACTTTTTTAACGCCAGCATCATCCAAAGTTTTAATCCATGTACGATCCGGGACTTTATGTTAAGTAAGTTCGATTGAAGGATTACCATTGCAATCCAGCGAGGCAATGCCGCCAGCTTTCATAAAAACTAGTGCCTAAGCCAAACACGAGATATTTTAAAAATAAGTATAGTCTATATCCTAAAACAATTCCCACTGAGACATTAAACATTTAGTTCAAATTAGCATTGTTGTCGAGACAATACAGTATAGATTGGTAGTTATCATATAACAGGCAAATTCAAGTGCAATTAACTAATAGTAAAGAGAGATACAAAGCAGGGATACAAAACAGAGATCACCAAATGGAGTTACGGCTAGTCTCAGTGTACAGCATAAAAAAAACAACAAAAAGGCAATGCAGATAGCTTTCTTTTAGAAACTTATTGATGTACTTTCCGCTTGAAATTTGTTTGAGTATTACAGAATATTATGTCAACCGAGACTAGTCGTTTGTTGTAGTTGTGGCAGGTCCTGCGCCCCTGTGCTCCCACCCCTGCGTTGGTTGCAGGGATGTAACAGAGCTCCGGTCCCGGTTCCGTTAAGTCGGAACTTCCGATTGGCTTTTAACATCCGCTTCGGTTCCGATTCTGTTATTTTTAAAACGGATGTTATATCGGATGTCAAAGCAGCGCAGCGGGGGGAAACAAGCGGCGTACATCAAAAACAAACAGGTTTATACTGTTGTAATTTTGAGCTCTCACCGTATACTTCAGTAATTCAATAATGAATATCATTATTAATTGTTTTATTTTTAATTAAACATCTAAAAGTTTTTTGTTGAACACCTAGAAGGTCTAAGTTTTTTAAAGTAGGTATCTACTGCAATAATAAAGGCTGAATATTTATTTAGAACAGACAGCTTAGACCTGCCCTGCCCTTAACATCTTATCCATCTATCACTCGGGCTCCGCATCCGGTTCCGCATCCGTTTTCAGGCCCGGACCCGATACCGGTTCTGGTTCCGATATACCGAATTTAAAACATCTGGTTCCGGTTCCGGTTCCGATAAAACCACATCTGTTACATCCCTGGTTTGTTGAGGTTGCCCGGACAGCAAATAAGGATAAAGTTCGTGTTCTGTAGGAAGAGGCCCGAAAGTCAATACATTCCAATAGCTCAAGACAGTTGTAGTGACCAGTGTATATGTATAAAGAATCATAGCATCCTGAGCGTTTCGCCTGCTTGTCAGAGTCAGCTTGTATTTAACCAGCAGTTCCATTGGCGCACGCACAAGCCTATAGTGAAGAGAAATATCTGTTTAGCTCAATAGTTGGCTGGTAGAGAATGCCAGTTGGTATTAAGCCCGCCATTTGCGATTTGTGTATTTTGTGCAATAAAGTTTAAATAAGAGCCCTTAAGATCCGTTTCTGGACCGCTTCCACCGTATCGGTGTAAAATGCGTGATGAGGGTTCCAAACTTCAGACGCATATTCTAAATATGGTCGGACTAGAGAATGGTATAGCAGTAGTGTGTCTACTCGAATGTACCTAGCTATAGTAACTTTGGTAACTGCGTATTGTGTAAACCTACCCATCATTCTACTCGTATGTAAGGGAACCCCTCTGCCAAAAACTGTCCTGCAGTTTGGGAGAAGAAAAAATTGTTAACAAAGGGTTGTTTCGTAAATAAATGTATTATTATTATTATCTCTTTATTTATTTTTTCGCTTAAATTAGATTTTTATAATATCTTTATAAAAAATAAAACATAAAAATACACTTACAAAACATAAAATCATTATAAAAGCCTAACCTATTATTATTATTATTAATAATAATATATATAACGAGTATTTTTCAGAGGTTTGGCTGCCCTAATGACAAACCTGAGCATCTGATAAGCTTTATCCGTAATTTTATTCTACTAATCGAAGGTTAAGTTCCATCTATTCTGCAGAATGAAGAATATATGTGATGCAAAAATAATGTATTGCCCATTTGGATTCCTACGGGATCGCGCCACAATTCTTGCTTCGCCCGGAATGCAAGGCTTTCGTTCTGCAAATTCACCTTTTTATTTTATTTCTTTCTGCTTTACTTTTTATATTATTACACATTTTAGTTGACATTCTGTCATCTTGTAGGTAAGCTAGCATGTTTTGGTAAAAACTACTTACGTTTATCGTAATTTAATGGACATTATCGTAATTATTAAGTGTATCGGTCAAAAAGGGAATAAAATCCAAAAACTACATTAAAAAATTATAATAATATTTGGCCGCAATTGTCCTTTACTCTGTTCAATTCCTAAAAAAAAAATAGCCTACATTTAAAAAAAAGTAAACTTTAAAAATGTATTGAAAACGTACTTTAAATCCGAATGCAGAACAAGTTTATTGGAAATTGTCTATTTGTGGTTTGCATTGCAAAACGTCAAACCCATCTACAAAGCCACGCGCATCGGCCATTTATTCTCGGCATTTTCTCTAGTGAGCCCGGATCAGTTTTCAAACGGAAAATATTTCCACAAAAAACGTTCAAACAGATTCTACTTTTAATCCTATGTTGGGCTTGAGATATTGTTAGCAAAACAATTGTTACATAAACGGATCCTTTCTTTTGTTTGTTTCAATGTGACATTGTGCAAAGCATTGAATAAATCAAGAAGGAAAATTAACAGTATTTTATACAACAGTTGTATAAAAGAGGTCACAAAAGCCGAGTGGCGTGGGTTACGATGTGAGCCGAAGGCGATCATCGTAAATAAAGACGCCACGAGTGTTCTTTGACTTAGTTATACGACGTTGCATAATAATACCTTGGGAATACACGGGAGTCAGTTGGATGTGGGTGGCGAACCACCGTTCATTGATTGAAATGAAATGAAATCATTTATTCTTCAATTTAGGCATATTACATGCACTTATGAATGTCAAAAAACTACCACCGGTTCATAAAATAAACCTTTGCCTCGAGAAGAACCGGTGTAAGAAACTCGGCGAGGTGTCATTTTTTATTTGGGGCAGGCCTATATTCAGCAGTGGACGCCTTTCGACTGATATATATATATGATGATAATGATGACTTTCGCGTTTTCCATACATTATAAGCATGCATAAATTGCGCTTGTGAAGGGATTTCCTTTTCTACATGTCTTAAGTGGTGTTAAATAATCACACTCATTAAACAAAGATAGATAATTCATTCAATGTAATTTTTGTTGTTCATTCATTCATTGTTTGTTTGTCGAGTCATTATGATTTTGTACTGTAATGTGTCCTTAAACTGAGGTGTGCAATGAAGAGTATTTGTATTGTATTGTATTTTCTAACTCCCTACTCCCATTTATAGTATGCTAAATTTAACATGATAATGGTCGCTTAGTATTGATCGTTCGTGAGTCCGACTTCCGCATATGGGCACTACGTGTTATTTTGCTTCTTTCACAAGCTTTTATTTTTAAATACAATCTCTCTGATAGTAAGTAGACGCCGTAGACGCCAAACTTACGCCAGGCAAATCCAACTGTCATTTTCGGTTAGGAAATTGACATTTAGGCTTTACTCAAGTGCGAAAACGTTTCATAATACTAAGGACTAACGGACAAATAAATATGAAAACATATATTCTACATTCAAGTTCACTAATAATCGTCTTTATAAGGTATTGAATCAATATCTTATATAACAATACTATTGATGCCAGTTTTTAATTTAAACAAGAAGCCGTGATTACCCAAGAAAATGCTGCATCAGATTTAAAATGATGAATTCGGGTCTGAAATAAGAAACCAATTATTTAATAGAGGACAAAAAGCCTGACTTGAAATATACTTGGTATTTCCCACTGAAAAACAGGAAGCTATTAATTTTATGTAATGAGAAAGGTGCAGACTTTAATATAGTATTTCCTACGACTGTAGACAATGTTAACAGAACAATTGTTACTTTAAACTAATTTGCAGAATATTCGCGACACTAATCGCGGTAACAGGACGGTCATTATGCGAGACAATGGGACAAGGAGCCCACGGGTCACCATTCAGATGTATAATACCGCTTGTCGCATGACAAATTGTGTAGGTAGTACTCGCCAGACATGGCCATGGAACAATCGCCTTAACGACGGGGCCGGGCACTAACGACACAATGCACGTGTCTGTTTTGGCAATGTGTACACTTTTAGGGTAAAGGTCGTATCCATGCAGATTCATGTTGTATTCTCCTATCGCTACCGTGTACTCCTATCGCTTTTTTGGGCTCGGCCTATATATCCATAGGTAAAGAAAAAAACCGGTTAAATGCGAGGTTCCGTATCCGTATCCGAGTAAAATAGCTGAGATGGAAATAAATGCATTATGGCCGAATCCTTGTTTCTTTTACTTACAATCACTACATAGTATAAAACAAAGTCGCTTTCTCTGTCCCTATGTCCCTATATCCCTATGTATGCTTAAATCTTTAAAACTACGCAACGGATTTTGATGCGGTTTTTTTAAATAAATAGAGTGACTTCAGGGGAAGGTTTATATGTATAATACACGCATCAGCGTTGCACCCGTGCGAAGCCGGGCGGGTCGCTAGTTATCTATAAAAACGGCAAAAATGTCACGTTTGTTGTATATGAGCCCCCTCAAATATTTATTTTATTTTGTTTTTTTTAGTAATTGTTGTTATAGCGGCAACAGAAATACATCATCTATGTAAATTTCAACTGTCTAACTATCACGGTTCATGAAATACAGCCTGGTGGACGGACAGCGGAGTCTTAGTAATACGGTTCCGTTTTACCCTTTGGGTACGGAACCCTAAAAAACATCCTCCTAGCGTTTTCCTAAGGAGATTTGACACTCCGACAATTTGGCGTAGGAACTAGTTTTACGCAAGCGACAACAAAAGATTTTAAATTGAAAGTACCATGTATTGGGTCAGTGGCGAGCACAGGTACGTTTACCTTTTAAGGGTATTTAATTTTAGCGCATTGTAGTCAGACAAAACAATATTATGATTATTATTTTTAAATAATTTGATTTCTAATACCCGATTCCATCTCTGAGATAACGTCAAATTTGGCTCGAAAAAATCTTAACCCTTTTTTTGGCACTTTTATAGCTCTAGATATAATTATTTTGGTGAGACGAATTGACACATAAGTGAATCCGTCGAGAGCTTCCAACATCATCGTAATTGGCTAGAAAAGTTACAGTTGTAGGTTAATGGCTCATTCTACTTTTTCATGCCCAGTTTTCTGTTACAAAAATAATCTACGATATGTATTGAATTAGTGTACAAAAATAGCATTTCTAAATAGTACCTGAACCTAATAACAAGAATGTATAGGTAAAAATACTTAAATATTAACATATTGCTGTAAAAGGTGGGTAAAACAGTGGTAAAAACCATTTTTTTCAAACAAATGGTGAGACATCCAAGGACCACTGAGTTACTCGATTTATGGATATTAGCTGTGGTTCGTTAATTACCGAAACTATCGGAAATGATACTGCAATTAAACCTCTTTCTAATACTAATACAAAAATATGAAGTGAAAGGCCAAGTATTCCAAAATCTGCATATAAAAAAAAAGTGTCTGAAAATTATGTACATGAACAAGTAGAATGGCCCAAATATTAATTACTAGTTTTACGAGTACAGTGAACATTTTAGAACGTTTTAGACTGACGCTCAGAGACTTATACATCTCTGAGGATATTTATTTATTAGATTTTGTTATTTTCATGTTGACGCTTATAGATATATCTAAAAATATTTTATTATGATTAGTGTACCTACCTTATTATCTTTTATCTTGACGCTTAGATACCTTATACATCTCTATTGTTATTAGTTTCTTGGTCTTATTTTTGACATGAAACACTACATTTAATTAATGATTATTTGATAATTGTATTTTTTTTTTTAGATTTACCTAGATAGATTTTGACATTTAAAAGTGCCCTTGAGGCCTATTTGCGGAATAAATGTTTTGATTTTGAGTGTACTGTACAGCGGTGGAAATGGGTCATTGACAGATTTAGGATCGCGTCTTTTCGGTGGACATATCAAAAGTTAAGGGCCATAAAGCTTAATTTTGGCTTGGTCTAGTAACTCACATAAACGGTGTTTCCATAACTATAAATTCATGTAATAAAAATATAACTTATGTGTACATAAACCGTTAACTATTGACCACCGGATGGACAACTTTTGTTTTTACAGCTGACAATGACCCAAATCTGTTTAAATAAAAATACAACGATAGATAAACTGAGGTAGGATATATCCCCATTCCCCATAGACTCTGATGATTTTAATTGATTCTAATATTAAAGAGTAGATACAATATATATTCTCTTCGATTTTATTTTAATAAAAATAAAAAACTCAAATGAGAATTTCAAAGCAGAGTGTATTACTTATTCTCAGCAATTTGTAATATATTTCCTCTTCATTGGTAGTCCCCTGGAGGATATGTGCTTAACGATGAGCCTAAGATAATCCGCTATAAAGCTAATATTACAACGGACAAATTGTCATTCCCACCGCGTCCACTGGCTAACTATAGTTGAGATGTTTTATGCTGGCCGTTATTTAATAAATCCGTTGATAGATTTTGAACCTTCTATCGTGTAACATTAAGTCGCTTTTTGCACAAATTTCTTTGAGCCAACTCCGCCAACTTTAATAATCTTAAGTATAAACATCTCATCTCTAACCGCTCTCGTGAATCTGAAAGCGAAGTATCTCCCTCTTTGTCCGTCATATATGCAAGTGCGATAGAGAACTATTTAATTTACGGTTAGTAGGACATTATTTTGTGGAGTTGGTTCCATCGATGATTTGTTGCGATTCACGCCGATTATTCAACTTTGACGTACTTATTATCTGGAATACGCGTTATAAAGTGTAATAGACCGTGGGCCAGCAACAGTTCTCGATGACCAATTTCCTCTCGCATGAAAACTTGTACAGTGCTTAAGAGCCCTTATGAGTTAAAAAACGCTCATCTATTTAGGCCATTTTCTGTTTGAATTAACACGTATCTTGACATTTTCTCTGTGTTACTATCTAGAACAGGACTATTGCGAACTAATGTCATAAATTTGAAATGTATTTTATGCATTTTTCATAAAGAAATATCGTTTCAAACATTACTCCAAAACGACCATTTTCAAACTAAAAACAGCTTTTTTCCTCTTAAATTCTACAACGCACAATAAAATCAAGAAATGGCCATGTCACTATCTAAATCTTTTATAAAGTCATCGTATCCTTTAATCACTTTAATCTTATTAACAATACTTTTGTCATAATTTGAAATCAAAACATTTTAAAACTTATAAGGCCTCTTAAGAAAGTTGTATTATGACGGAATGTGGACGTCTGCCGCGGTTCCGTTGCTGAGGAGCAGCAGCCTCCCAAAGACGTAAAAAAACAGCCATTTCCTCTCGCCTGAAACTAGTGTCAAATGACAGTTAAACCAATACCTTAAGGAATAAAATACAACTTTCTTAACCACTGTACAAGTTTTCGTGCGAGAGGACATGACTAACGATTTTAGCGCCTGGCCCACTGTCTATAATGACCGCATTAGGAATTTTGGACAGCTGTCTAATTAAATGCGGTAGTTACAACAATATGAATATACGTATACGTACAGTATTTAAGTAAACATACAACATAAACTTAGGTACTTATTTATTCCGCTGACTTAGCTACCTGAAGTGTCTTGGCTTCTGATAAGAGTTGGGGCCAAATGGACACACATTTTTAGATCGTAATCATATCTTTGTTATGCGATTTTACAGCCTGACAATATTTAATTTGGTGTTCGCGATGTTGCGGATATTCAGTGGTACTAATTTATTTTACTGGCAAGGATTAGTTTTTGACAACAGACATTGAAAGTCATCGAATGAAATGTAAACAAGAACAAAAGTTTCGCAATTCTGAACGATATTATTACCTCAAATACATGCCAAAAAGATTTCCAATGATGCAATTAAAAAAAGGACGAAGGATTGCGTAGCATTGCAATAAATAATGTTTTTAAGTTGGTCGTTAAAATGCCCTTTACTGACATTTTATACGTCAATATATTTAACCCCACGACACGTAATTTACGAGGGGAAAACGCCGCAAGCATGGAACAGAAGTGTGGTGGTGCTTTTCTTCAAAAAAGGCGATAACACTTTGCTGAAGAATTATAGACCCATCTCACTTCTGAGCCATGTTTACAAGCTGTTTTCGAGAGTCATCACGAACCGTCTCGCGCGCAGGTTTGACGACTTCCAGCCTCCCGAACAAGCCGGATTCCGAAAAGGCTACAGTACCGTAGACCACATACATGCCTTGCGGCAGGTTATACAGAAGACCGAAGAGTATAACTTGCCACTTTGTTTAGCATTTGTGGACTACGAGAAAGCCTTCGATTCGATCGAGACTTGGGCTGTACTGCAGTCTCTCCAGAGGTGCCAAGTTGACTACCGGTATATCGAAGTACTGAAGTGCCTGTACGAAAACGCCACCATGTCCGTCCGACTACAGGACCAGGAAACAAAGCCTGTTCCACTGCAGCGGGGAGTCAGACAAGGAGATGTGATCTCTCCGAAGCTCTTCACCGCTGCACTGAAGGATGCTTTCAAATTTCTGGACTGGGAAGGGCGAGGCATCAACATCAACGTAAATGGCGAGTACATCACTCACCTTCGATTTGCTGACGACATTGTAGTCATGGCTGAGACCATGGAGGACCTCAGTACAATGTTCGTTGATCTCAGCAGAGTTTCTGATCGAGTTGGTCTGAAAATGAACATGGACAAGACGAAGGTCATGTCTAATGCCCAAGTTGTACCAACTCCCGTAATAATCGGCGGCTCGGCGCTCGAAGTTGTTGACGAATACGCATACCTGGGACAAACAGTCCAGTTAGGTAGGTGAGCTCTTCCTCGCGCCGATCAAGTGGCAATACGTACGTTTAAACGCCTCCGTATTTTAATTCAAATTTCGTGTCAAAAACTCTCGCCGCTTATAGTGGAGTATAAATTGTTGTACCATATAAACTGTGTGACAAACTAGTGAAAAAACTAACATAAAATAGTGCGTAATTCCGGATATATCAGCAAACAAAGTTTAAAATTTACAATAACGGCCCCACAATCATGCGACACAGTGTAACACAGTGTGCGTAGTTGTAAAGGATCGGGTTCTGTGTCGTCCGTGTCGCGATGATTCATCGCAGCGCCCCGGCCGCGCAGCGCGCACGCGTCACTCGACACAGTGAAACACAGTGCGCGTAGATAGAAAGGATCGGGTTCTGTGCCGTCCGCGACGGGGTGAATCATCGCAGCGTCAGCCGGCGCAACAAAGATATAAGAACTATTTTACTATTTTACTGTGTACTAACGTGGCCAGCCAACATGGATAAGGTCTGTAATAAATGTAAGGACCAAAACAGTAACAGTGAATTTCCTAGTGTATTTATCACATGCATCCGATGCAAGCTAGCATATCATATTGACTGTGGCCATGTTTCATCAGAACGGTATTATTTGATGGACTCAGAGCAAAGAACGTCATGGAAATGCAGACTCTGTGCAGTCATTCCTCAATTTTCTGACGAGGAAAATGTAACCATGCGCAAGAAATACCGCGCTATTATTCCAGTGCATAATTCATTTGACGCTCTGTCGGAAGGATTAGAAGACTCAGATGAAGAGGAAGGCACTCAGTACATATCTTCGGCATCGCCATCGCCATTGAATAGAAGCTGCCCTGAAAAAAACTGCACATATGATAGAATAGAAGAATTAGAAATCATTGTTTCAGAGTTACGCGAAAAGCTACTTATCACTGAAAAGGAAATGGAAAACTTGATGACTGAAAACAGTTATCTTAAAAAGAAGATCAAAAGTTATGAGAATAAAGTAAATCACTTGAAAATATTGAGCACATCTACAACTACAAGAAACACTAGTAAAAGGTCGTGTATTAAGAGAAAAAAGGCAAGCAGACAAAGCTTAAACCAGAGCATTATTGAAAATTCGCATCTTAATAACACGCTGTGCAATACACGCAAATATTCACCAAAAATTAATCAGAATGAACACAGTTTAAGTGATCCTCCAAAAAATACGATGCCTCACTCTAGCACGCCTAAAACTAACAAGTCATCAAATCAGGACATATATAAAAAGAAATTACTTATTCTAAGTAGCAACAATAAAAATAAAATACTGAATATCATAAAATATGGCGATTATTTTAAGGAGTTTTCCTTTTGTCACAACATCACACCGGGCGGGAGTATAAAGGAGCTTTTCAAGGATATGTCGACTCGACTTCGCGACATGACCAAGAGTGACTGCTGCGTGGTATTAATTGGAAAGGAGGACTTTAGTAGTTCTACAGACATTCACGGACTTGTAAAGTTTATAAGAGAAGTTGTAAAAGACATCACATTTACGAATCTTGTTGTTGCTTGTCCAACTTACATATGTGGTAATTCATTATTTAATAGTAGAGTCGAATATTTTAATCAATTGATGTTTGACGACTTGCACAACCACAATGAATCTTATTATGTATATGATACAAACTGTGATGTTTCGTTTGACATGTTTTCCATGAAAACTGGGAAGTTAAATAACTCGGGTATGAGAAATATTATTGCAAACTTAGATCATCATATAGAATGGATTATGAGGAATAATTTAAATAAACTATCCAGTAGCAGTGCCGATTCTACACAGTGTTTTCGTGCCCAAGGGCAAAGTCCAATATCACAGATCAAATCAAAAAACAAAATTGATCACAGTAAAGCCGAGTAA
Organism: Epiblema foenella; assembly: GCA_963556455.1. Taxonomy (NCBI): domain Eukaryota; kingdom Metazoa; phylum Arthropoda; class Insecta; order Lepidoptera; family Tortricidae; genus Epiblema; species Epiblema foenella. The sequence goes on along the minus strand of OY747113.1, from coordinate 5,261,179 downwards.
CAAACAGAAAATAAACAATTTTACAATCCTTCATCAAAATATAGCAAGCTTTTTGGGCAAAAAAGATGAACTAGAGTTGGCATTACTGGATCTCGCGGATAATGGAAATTCTGTCGATGTAATCTGTTTGACTGAACACTTTGTTCGTGAAGATGATGTGAACAACATCTTATTAACTAACTTTAGATTATCCTCATATTATTGTAGACAAGAAAAAAGAGGGGGGTCATGCATCCTAACTAGAAAAGGACTTGACTACAAGAATTTGCCATCTATAAAAAAAATATCTGTCAAATCAGTATTTGAATGTAGTGCAGTTGAAGTTCCTCAACATAGATTAATAATAGCATGCATCTATAGAACACCAAACATCAAAAATGCTGACCTTTTTATGGAAAAATTAAATCAACTATTGAATAAACTTTCAGTTTATAGAAATAAAAAAATTGTCTTGTGTGGGGATTTCAATATAGATATTTTAAAATCATCTAGATTGTCACAGGACTTTGAAAATACACTGCTTAATCATAACCTTCGATTAGAAATTAAACAAGTTACTAGAATTCAGAGTGGCTCATGCTTAGATAACATTGCTCACAATATTTATAACTGCGGAAGTAAAATAGTGGAATTATGTTTATCTGATCATTTGGCACAAATATTGAATTTTCCCATAAAAAGACAATTGGACATGAAACATTGGTACATCCAAAAGCGTACCCATGACCAAGCTAACTTGGATAAGTTTAAACAATTAGTAGAAAAGACATCTTTTAGCGAGGTTTATGAAAGTGGGGATGTAAATGAGGCTTATAATCATTTCTTTGAATACATAACATGCTACTATAATATATGTTTTCCATTCAAAAAAATAAAAATGACATCGAAACATAAACTAACTTGGCTCACAAAAGGGATTAAAATATCCAGTAAATACAAAAGAAAACTATATATGTCATGTAGAAAATCAAAGTGTGAAAAAGTACTATCAACGTATAAATGTTACCGCAATGTATTTAGAAAGGTGATTGCTGGGTCTCAAAGGATAAACAATAATAAATTCATACATAATGCTGCTAATAAAACTAAAGCAGCTTGGAAAATTATAAATCAGAACAAGTGCAATGTACCAAAAGGCATTTCTAAAATAGAACACAATGGGGAAATTATTACACAACCTATAGATATAGCGAATGTTTTTAACAATACATACGTAGACCTTGTAAAAAAATATAAAATTACTAAAACCACTACAACTACAGGGATTAATATAAGCAACACATTAAACTCTATTTATTTGACGCCAACTAGGCCAATTGACATTGATAAAATAATTATGAAATTAAAAGCTACCAATAGCATAGGTTATGATAACATTCCAACTATAGTGATTAAGCACTGTTCAAAAATTTTAGCGGGTCCTCTTAGCCATATAATCAATTTATCGCTCAGAGATGGAATTTTTCCTTGTAAATTAAAGGTGGCACTTGTAAGACCTCTCTTCAAAAAGGGGGACCAACACCTTTGTGAAAACTATAGACCTGTTGCTCTTCTTCCAGTATTCTCAAAAATATTTGAGAGAGTAATCCATAATATTATATATAAGTTTATAGAAAAGTACCAACTTCTAGCTGATGAACAGTATGGCTTTCGACAAGGTAGATCTACTAACTTAGCCATCTATGATTTGATGAAAACAGTTTCAGAGTGCCTCAATAAAAAGATACCCGTTATGTCTGTGTTCATGGACATGTCGAAGGCATTTGACTTCGTCTGTCACAAAACACTCCTTCAAAAATTATTAGCCTACGGTATTCGAGGTCCAGCGCACGCTCTTATTAAATCATACTTGACAAACAGACAACAATATACAGAAATTAATTACATAGATGAACACAGAATAGAAAGGAAGGCAAGTTCTGAGTTGAAAGTCATAGAATATGGGGTTCCCCAGGGTAGTATTCTTGGGCCTCTTTTGTTCATATTGTACATCAATGATCTGCCCCGGGTCGTTAACGATCAAATGGTTCTATTTGCTGACGACTCTACCATAATAATTAAAGGTAAAGATGATAAGGACACGTATGAAAATCTTATAAATATGGCGCTTAAAAATGTAATAGACTGGATGAATGATAACAATCTGCTTATTAACCTAGATAAAACTAAATGCATGCAATTTCATCTGCGAAAATCGCCTTCACGTGCCATTACGAAATATAATGATCAGGTCATAGAGCATGTAGACGAAATTAGGTTTCTAGGAGTTCAACTAGATATAAACGTTACATGGAGGCAGCACATAAATACCCTTTGCAAAAAAATTAATCGTTATGTATATGTCTTAAAAAAATTGACAGAAACCGTCTCACAACAGTCAGCTGTTACTGCATATCATGCATATGTATCCTCTAATCTTAGGTATGGTATCATGCATTGGGGCAATGCAGCCGCCTGTGAACTTGCGCCTTTGTTTATAGCCCAGAAGAAAACCAACGAACAAGCTGTAGACATTTGTTTAAGAAGCTGGGTCTGCTGACACTAAGCTCCATATATATTTATGAAGCTTGCGTTTTTGTTAAGCAGTACATGAGTCGCTTCAAAATACAAATTAATAAGCATCCTAGAGCAGATAAGCATAAATTTAAAGTACTTCCACCAGATAACTGTAAAACTTCTTTCTTTAAACGATCTATTTACACAATGGCTCCAAAATTATATAATAAATTACCGGAGTCTATCAAAGATGGAAAACTGTCAACATTTAAGATAAAATTATATAATCTATTAAAAGAGAAATGTTATTATAATTTAAATGAATTTTTATCTGACAATTTTACAATATAGCTATTATTATAAGTACAGTTTGATAATGTATGTGATTGTTTGACATAAGTTAGATTATTATTGTTATTTTTAAATTTTGCATGAAATCGCTAATTATTATTATTATATTATTATTATTAAATTATTGTACGTCGTAAGACATGTCACAGAGAACTGACCTATTTATAAGATCTGTATTGAACTACCTGTGATACACAATAAATGACATTCTGATTCTGATTCTGATTCCAACTTCGAGAAAGAGATCACTCGTCGAATCCGACTCGGCTGGGCAGCGTTCGGGAAGCTTCGCAGTGTATTCTCGTCCAATTTACCGCAGTGCCTCAAGTCAAAAGTCTTTGACCCGTGTATGTTGCCAGTGATGACATATGGATCCGAGACATGGGCGCTAACGATGGGCCTCATAAGAAAGCACCCAAAGAGCAATGGAAAGAGCTATGCTCGGGGTTTCTCTGCGTGATAGAATTAGGAATGAAGCTATCCGTAGCAGAACTGGGGTCACCGACATAGTCTTCAAAATTGCGAGACTTAAGTGGCAGTGGGCAGGGCACATTGCTCGCAGAACTGACGGTCGATGGGGCCAGAAACTGCTTGAGTGGCGTCCACGCACCGGAAAACGAGCTGTCGGTAGGCCTCCGATAAGGTGGAGTGATGACCTGGTGAAGGTCGCGGGAATCCGGTGGAAACGAACGGCACAGGACCGGTCTAAATGGCGAGCCTTGGGGGAGGCCTATGTTCAGCAGCGGACGTCTTTCGGCTGAAATGATGATGATGATGAATGATGATTTAACCCCAACATTATAACCAAATTTCACCATCATGGGTCAATGGGAAGTTTAAAAAAAATTGGGGAAAAATATTGTGACAGACGGCGGACGGACAGACGGACGCGTGAATGACAGCAATGGGTTCAGCTTGGAACCTTTGCGCACGGAACCCGGAAAATAGCTACGGAAAATACGATAACGTTGAATTAAGCAGGAAAGCACCAAAGGCAAATAAGTTTCAAAAGAAAACAGGTGTAAGAGTCTCTAGGACTACATTCAATTCCGCAAAATTAAAGCGTTTTTCTTCTTATATTATGTACATGTTTTTTTCCTTTTTATCAACTCATTTCCTTTTGAAAATTCTGGTTGCCAGTCGTCACTCTTATTACAAGGGAATAAAGTTCAACACAAAATTCAAAGCAAGTCAAAATTCAAAGCAAATGAGTGTATATACAACAAACAAACAAAGTAACACGACTGTTTATAAAAAAAGCAATCAAAGGAGAACATTGCGTGGGATTCTGGACTTTATTCTCTAGAATCGAAGAAGAAGAAATGAATGAAATAATATTATTTTCCATCACATATTTTCCAGTATCGACCTACCAGCATTTTATTCGCCGATAGACAACTAATTTACCATAAAGTTATCAGAATTAAATATTACTGGCCAAGGTGAAAATAAATTGTTGGGATTTTCCGTACTTACTTGTGGAGGGCGATAATGGCCGCTTTATTGTTAGGCACGTGTTACTAACACACAGGAGTTACAAGTCAAGATACAGTTTTGTCTCACGATGAAACCAATTCTTTAGGCTATTTGTAATTAATATTGAGCGAAGCCAACAAATATTTGCAAAAAATTCCAAATGGCGGCTGTTTTAATTTTCAAATTTTTTTTTTAGATCTCAAAAATGCTACGTGATACACAAAACCTATTAGGAATATGTTCAGCATTAATTTATCTATAACTTTCTTATGAAATTATTAAAAAATTTAATAATTCAGGAGAATAATGCTTTTAAAATGGTATTTCTTCTGTTCGTCAAAGCGCTTAGCAAAATTAAATTGTATCTTATGCAGAAAGCAACACTCTTGCCTAATGGTAATTATAAATAATAAATAAAATAAATAAATAAATATCTTTGGACAATCTTACACAAATCAACCTAGTCCCAAACTAATCAAAGCTTATACTATATGGGTACCAAGTGACGATATACATACTTATATAGATAAATAAATACTTAAATACATAGAAAACATCCAAGACTCAAGAACAAATATTCGTGTTCATCACACAAATACATGCCCTGACCGGGATTCGAACCCGGGACCTCCAGTTTCGAAAGCAGGGTCACTACCAACTAGGCTAAAGCGGTCGTCAAAATTCAGCCAACTCAAACAATTTAAGTATCTATGTTACATGAATGATAACAGATGTTACCTACCTACTTTACCCAATCTATAACTTACTGTTTGCATTACCCTAAACAAATATTAATATGATCTCTCGTTGTCTGTAAGCTACTAAGATATGAAATCGCGTGTACATAAAGCATGTTATGAAAATATCAAGATTATAATATTAGAGGTCACAGAAATTTGGTCAATAGAGGAGGTTGACAAATGAGGCAGCTGGTGACTGGCAAAACCAAACCATGCACTGGAAATACAAAAGGCAGTAAGCGCCATTTATTTACTATTAACATTCTACCTTTAATGTTGAAACGAAGCTGTGAACAGTAAGGTTCCTACCAGATTCAATCGTACCATTTTGAATTTGAAATCTGCTTGCACAGAGTCGATATTCCTTTGAAGCATTCGTGCTGTTATAACTTTTTCAATTGAAGATTCTGTGATGTAGACATAGAGGGATCTTTGAAGGTGTATTTCTTAAGCAAAATAAACCGGAATTAATTGGCTGAACGCCGAATTTTTGTTAAGACATAAACGTAGAACTTCGTAACTTTGTATGTATGTTAGCACTTTATTGCACACAATATTATTAGTTACGATTATATGTATGTTTATTCTTTCGAAATCGTTTAACTTTTATGAATTATTTTCTCATTGCACCCACATTTGCTAGTTTCTGTTTGGTCCTATGGTCGACTGGTAGAGAATGCCTCATGGCATTAAGTCCGCCCTTTGTACTTATATTCTTTTTGTGCAATAAAGTTTAAATAAATAAATAAATAACAGGTTAAAATAATAATACATGTCAGATAAGATTAAAGTACGAAGGCGAACTTATCCCTATAAGGGATCTCTTCCAACTAACCTTTGTAGATATATAGAGGTACGGTCGGCCTCACAAGGGGCTTAACACCCTTTGTACCCTGTCGCTTAAACGTCATGCTTAAACTGCCATACTGAATTTCCAACGGGTGAAAGCGACAAATTACTAAAGTTTGAAACTACTTATGGACGATTGTACGTACTTTTTCGAAATAGTAATGATTATTTTCAGATCGTTTGATCCCGCCTAATATATTAATGTGTTTTTCTACTCGTCGACTTTAATGTTTGAAATAAAATATCGTCGACGAAATTAAAATCACATACATTTCTCTATGGAGTTCCTTTCAAGTGAGCTCTTATGAAATAGGCTAATCACATGTCGCCGTTAGTGAACTATAATAAAATTAGCCAATCACGTGTCGCCGCTACTGAACTTTAATGATTTGACTAATCATGTGACGCCGCGGACATATTATAGAATAAAAGGCATCAACGAGCTATCAACCCATGTGCGTAATCTTCATTTCCGCAGGACTAGTTCGTTTAATTAGGTATTTCGGTTTGTTTAAATAATTTCCGTCTACTCGTAGAAAAAACTATGTATGCAATAGTTATATAATTAGTTTTTTAAAAAGTCATACATTAATTGCATAAACTATTATTTAACAAGTAGAAAAAATAATGGTGTTGGCGTTTATCCTATTATAAACGTGAAAGTTTGTGCGGATGGATGTACGTTCCACTTAATCTCAAAAACTACTGAACGGATCTCCATGAAACTTTCCAGTATTGTAGCTTAGACATCAGAATAGGACATAGGCTTACCTTTTATCCGCGGGTAACAGTGCCACCTGCTGGCCTCATTTTAGGTAATAAAATCGCGTTGTATCTAGTTTGGGTATAGCGTAAGTAATTATTATTTACCTTACTACTCTCAATATCACCGTATTTTATGTCTGTCGTCAGCAATATTCCTCTTCTCAGTTCTCTAACAACTTATTTACTCAGTATTCAACGATACGTACGTAAAAGATTTTTCCAATTTGGCAAGAAGGGCTCGGAATGGGAGGTCGCAAAGCGGATAGCAAAAATACGTACTATAAACGTGCCGGTCGGCGGTTGAGGCTCTGGGGAGCGCGCACCGAACATGATATGCCGCTTACCGAAAAAATACGAGTACTATTAGTATTTGTATACGTTTGAAGCCCACGTTTTAGGCTACACTCATAGTTTTTTTAAAAGAACGTGACTGGCAATAGGAATAATTTTACTATTCCCAATTGTAGACGTTTGCAAGCTACATGTTATATAATAGCAGTTTATGCGTTATATAATGTATGCTTTTTTAGTCGAGAACTGTGTTTAGACCACGAGGCTTGTCGAGTGGTCTAATTAAGGTTCGAGACTTAAAAAGCTAATTATATAACTATAGCATACACTACTTTTTCTACGAGTCAACGGAAATTAATTAAACAAACCGAAACTATCAAACAAACTAGTCCTGCGGCAATGAACATTAGGCACATGGGTCGGGCGCTCGTTGGTCTTTTGTTCTATGTCCGGGGCGTCACGTGATTTGTCTATTTAATAAGAGTACTATAATGGTGACGCGTGATTGGCCAATTTCATAAGAGTATAGTAAAAGGCGACACGTGATTGGTTTATTCCATAAGAGTTCACTTGAAGGGAACCAATAGAGAAATGTATGTGATTTTAGTTCTGTCCACTATATCGTAATTCAAACATTGAAGTCGATGAGTAGAAAAAATGTATTTTAAAAACTATTCATAAAATGAGTGTAAATGCGATGTGTTTTATGATATCACAGATTTTTCTTTTAACTATGTTTTCGGTGGTATTTTCTTGCATTTATGTGACAAGATATAATTGATGTTGTTATGCTTGCGTACAACTAATTTTTTTCTTAATGTAATATTAACCCCAATAAAAACTACTTTAGCATAATGATTGAAATTCCTATGGTGGTATGCGATATTTGTTATGACAAAAACCTTGACAATTTCGACCTTCATCCCTCCTTAGATTACGATGGAGGAAATGCGAGTGGGATATGGTTGTAGTTTCAAATTGAGCCTGGTTGTGAATATTGCCATTTCAACCGATTAGGCGGTTAAATGAAGGCCTCTGGGCCATGATAATATATGAGAAGTCTTTGACCACAAAGAACTACACGCTACTGAATTAAACCATTTTCTCGTATCTGCTGCAGAACTGTATACATGGCTGCATTTGGATATTGGCAACGGAATATTGCAATAACTAGTTACAGGTAAATTACTTTAAGTATGCTCTTATTCATTTGAATATTCTAACTTTAACATAATAGAGTTTTTATTACATAAAAATATATACTTAGGCATTCCCGCCGGCGGGGACGTCCACCGTGCGATCGCGATAACACTGTCATATATAGTCCCTATTCGTCCCGGTACCGCCGCACACCGGGTAGAGTCAGTAAGACCCAGGTCGGGCCTAGCTGAGTTTCTTGCTGGACTCGTCTAAGCTAGTCTAGGTTTAGTGAACCAGCGGTAAACTTCTCGATTCCACTCACACCTCAGATCCGGTTGAAACCGCTCAACCAATCTCACTGGAGCGCAAACTCTTAGAGTATTCCAGTGTTCCAAACCACACGCGTGGTCATGTCGGAGGTTTTCTCCTGGAATTTCTCCAGGCTACTAACTGCACGCTCCGCTCCTATCGCTTTATTGGGCCCATGCTATAAAGCCACAGTCAAGTTAAATATGTATACATACACTGTCTAAAAATCGTATTTGTAATAAAAACTGTATTACAGTTGTATTAAAATAAAATATCCGATGGTATAAAAGGTTATAATCATTGTCAATCTAAAAGTAATCGTACTGTACCAATCTCAAGATATATCATATTTTTGCACTTGACTGTACATCACAGTCAAGTGAAAAAATATGGCTGCATACAATTTGAAATAATATGTCCCATGGCTCTTAGGGTGGGTTGCACCAAACCGTCTGTAATCGCAAGCGGTATTCGTCAAAATCTGATGTATGGTAAGTTTGACAAGTTTCTATGGGATGACAGCTGCCGGCGCCATATTTGACGATGGTCGGCCTGTGATCGTATGTTGGTGCAACTGAGCCTTAGTCGGAGAATTAAGAGGGTTGTGTAGCAGAATTTTTCCATACAAATAGCGGCAACGCTTTCAACCCTCTAATACTGAACCGATTTGCATGATTTTTGGAAATGTAGACATCATTGAATACTAGGTTTATATGTATTTTTTTTGGAAATATTGCCTACAGGTGAACATATGGACCCTTGATTTGTTTTTTTGACTCAAAAACTACCTCCTGATTTTTTGCTGTTATTTCATAAAGGAGAAATAATTACAAAAAATGCAAAACGAATACCTAGATAAGGATGTACGGAATCGATTAAGGCCAACATTGTCTCATTTGATAAAGGGGTAAGGGTTGGGAAACGTTGCCGCCCGAAGCACTAATTCTCCGAGAAATTATCTAGACTTCGCTGTCCGTCTGTCACCAGGCTGTATTTCATGAACCGTGATGTATTTCTGTTGCCGCTATAACAGCAAACTAAAAAACAGAAAATAAATATCTAAGGGGGCTCCCATACAACAAACGTGTTTTTTTGCAGTTTTTATAGATAATGGATCTCTTCGGAATGGAATTCTCTCTTCGGGAAGGATTTATACAATTTCCCAACGAACACTGATAAGTTAATAACTACAAGAAACACTGGGAAACTCTTAATAGCTTTTTACAGACTAGTAAAGGCGAAAAAGTCGGTCTTGGGAAATAGATAAAATTCTACAACAAAATTCCAAGACACATTACTGAACTTACGGATCCTAAATTTAAATCTGTCATGAAACAGACACTTAATTCAAAAGCATATTATAAGATAAACGATCACATCATGGACATGACAGGTAATCTAACACGGAAATATTTTGTCCTAAATATTAAATATATATATATATATATATGTATATATGTTTTATATCATATCATTTCAATTCTGTAGTATTATGATACTGTTATTTTATATACATTGTATATTGTTTTGAAAAAAATGACACCTCGCCGAGTTTCTTACGCCGGTTCTTCTCAAGGCAGAGGTTTATTTTATAAACCGGTGGTAGTTTTTTGACATTAAAAATGGGATTACTCTTGGCCAGCAAGGAGCCAAAGGTGTGAGGTCGACGGCAAAGCGAGCTCACCCAGAAGATGTCTATTCACTCGTGCCTTAATAAGGTCTAGGTTATAATTATGATCTCGAAAATACAGACGCCGACTTTCTCTTACACTTAGCCGTGTTTCATGAAAGGAAGTGGGATCGATCACCGAACTTGATGGATGAGTTTTGATTGGAATCGTTTCTTGTTTACCCTCTTTTAGGGATTTATAACCAGTATAAACTCGATTCACGTCTACTATTTTAGTATGCCTTGGCCCCATAATTTGCAAGAACTAAAAAATAAAAACTAATAAAATAATAACACTTAAAAATATGTGATTTTTCTTAGGCAATATCTACGATTTGAACCAGGAAAACAAATCTAAGTATATCTTCAATATAAAGATATTTATTTGTTTTACCCAAAAAAATAGAGCACGATTTCTTATTTTGCTCAAAAATAAAAGACTTGGGTCCTTATTTTCCTCTTTCGCGGAAGATTTAAACGTGTCTCTTGCACATAAGCGTTATTATCGCTCGTTTAATAAGAAATTTGAATTCATAGAACTCGAGATATAAAAGCAAGATTTGTATCAAACAGAAAGAGATTTCATCTTATAAGTTTGCTTTTCAAGAGCTTATAAAGATACTTAGAAGGTTTTGAGAGCTTTTATCTTCAAGGCTTTGAGTATTATAACTGCCTTTAATACGAGGTTTGTCGCAACACTTATCTAAGTCGATGTAAATATTGGTTGACTGCGAACTTTCAGGAAGCAATCGGTCAGCGGTCAGCGTGGCGACAATGATACATTACCTATATAAGAAGAAACAACGCGCCTGGCGTAGAAAATTGGGTTTTATTTCCTGTTGATTGAGTTCAGATTAGAATTTCGAGGGTTTTTATGGTTCATTTTAAATTGGGTTCGCACCAATTTCGCTTAGGTATTTATCCTAGGCGTCTAAAATACTACTAAGCTTAATAAGTCGCAGGTTTACAAATATCAGTGTCACAGATTTAGTACTGAGATTCACAGTCATCTGATGCGGTCTGACGTGACGCCTCAGGGCCTGTACCCCGAACTTCGTATCGTGCGGTCCCTTTCACTCTCGTGTTATACACTATATGAGTGAAAGGGATGGCACGATACGAAGTTCGGATTTCGAAATTCGGAGTAGACGCTACCGCGGGCAAGCAAACGAAGTTTTCCCTCTCTGTCGCACATGCATGTTTGCTTATAAGTGAGAGAGAGAGGGAAAACTTCGTTTGTGGTTCGCCCCTCAGGCTGTGTCGGGCGTCAGAGCGCATCCAGTTAACCCATAACCCGGTGCTGAGTATCTCATTTTTTTATTGGAGTTGGACCTTATCGTAGTGAGCTAAAGTTCAAAATCATGTTCCTTTGCCTGGTTAAGGCGAACCATTAAACCACCAAACCATTAAAAACCTTAGGTATTCAAAAATGTTCCTCAAACCTATTTAAGCTAAATTACTGATATATTTCGTTTGCCCTTATCTGTCTGTTTGACGTACATGTGTGTGAGAAAGGGACAAATAAACTTTAGTTCGGAGAGCTTTCTCAAGTTTTATGAATAAGGAGGTTAATATTTAAATCTATTCGAATATGTCAGCCTCAGCGACGCCAATTATTCACGCTTGGAGACTATTGATCTGATAGAATTTTAATATCATTGGTGTATACAAATACAAATACAAAATTATTTGTTTACCAAAACAGCAAAACAATAGATACATTATCAGTGGCCCTCACACTAGGTCCAGCTTGTGTCGTGAGGACCGAAAGAAAGCAGTAGGGATTATACAATAAGCAGATGCGTGTACAGATAACATAAAGGATTAGGTATTTACCTCTAAACACAAAGAGGAGAAAAACAAAATTTAAGACAGCTACTGGCATCTTTTTACTATTACTTAAGTAGGTTAAGTAAGTAGTATCGTTGTAATAAGCATATTTTGGGAGAAAATTACTGACTGTCGAGTTTCTTTTGGCATTTTTTTTAGACAGTGGCATTTTGAGAAACGCTATTAGTTTTTGACTTGTAAAAGTGCCTTTGCGGCCTACTTGCGGAATAAACTTAGTTTATTTATTTATTTCATGTAGGTCCTTTGACGCTTAGAGACCTTATAAATCTTCATTAAATATAGGTTGTTAATATTTTTACTTAGTTTTTTACTTGGTTCACTAAGGCTCGGTTTTATAAAGATCCGTCAGACCTTATGTCGGTTCGTTATGTCAAAAAATGTACTGAGTTACTGAAATTTGATCTGACATTTGGTCTAACGGATCTTTATAAAACCCGGCCTAAATTGGTACAGAGATATTTAAAATGACTTTTATGAAAAGTGAATCCAAAAACACTGAAAAGTAGTTAGGCAATATTTTTTTTACTTTTCAGTGTCTTTTGGAGCCGGTTTTTATTTTTTATGATTTTTTTATTTATCTTACATTTCTTAGAATCATTACCAGAGTGAATCTCATTACTTCATGACTATTTCAATAAGCTCAAACACGGCTAAGCTATACACTGTTTTATTACGAAGTTCCTTCCGGATTCGATTACCAGATCGGGTTGATGGTAACATTACATCACGACATAGTCGTTTCAGTATTTTGATCGAAATATCTTAGTGTTAAAAGTGAAACACTATTAGGAGTTTCCGATGATGATGATGATGATGTGTGGTCTTCTTAATCAGTTCCCGTTCACCAAATGCTACTTTGTGAATGCAAATGCTCGAATTGTTACTGAAAATATTAAAATCAGCATATGTTTCTCTTGAGTTTTTGAGGAGTTCCCTCAGTTTCTCATGGACTCCATCATCAGAACTGGATTCCTGTAACAACGATATTTACCATGAAGAAAAAAATTTCTAAATCGGTTCATAAATGACGGAGTTCTGAGGGAACAGACATAAATAAATAAATAAATAAATATTAGAGGACAATCTTACACAAATCGAATTAGCCCCACAATAAGCTCAAGAAGGCTTGTGTTATGGGTACTAGACGACAATATATTTAATAGATATAAATACTTAAATACATAGAAAACATCCAAGACTCAGAAACAAATATTCATGCTCACCACACAAATATTTGCCCTGACCGGGATTCGAACTCAGGACCGTCAGCTTCACAGGCAGGTGCACTACCCACTAGGCTAAACCGGTCGTCAAAAAAAAAACATACAGCCGAATGAAGTCCTTGTGGCCCATTTGGCCTATATTTATATAATATTTTTTTATTTACTCCTAATGTTGCCAGTGAACATAAACACACTAGCTTTTTAGGGTTCCTTAGCCAAAATGGCGAAGCAAGAACCCTTATAGTTTCATCATGTCTGTCCGTCCGTCCGTCTATTCGTCCATCCGACCGTATGTCACAGCCGATTTCCTGGGATACTAAGCACTACAATTATAGAATTTAGTAGGCACCTAGGTATTTTCTATGAATGAACCGCTACGTAAAAGTGATGTCGGATTACAAAAAAAAAAAACTTAGGGGGTACTCCATACATGTACACTCCTTACTTAGTCGTGTGGAGTATCCATCGCTAGGCCTTTAACCCTTAAATGCATGATTTTTTTTTTCAATTCAAAAAAAGAAAATGTGGATACCTAATGATGTAAAAAACACGAGAAAAATACGAAAAAAAAACTAAAGACATATTTTGGGTGAATTTTGTACTACTATCCAAAATGTGGATACATCCTACATTATGCACTCCGCGCAAAATCAAATAGCCCTATACACGGTCTATGACAGATCTGAAATCCACAATGTTTGTAGGTACGAATTAAACATTTACGAAAATATGTGCTTGTAATATACGTAATTAATATAATAACACGTCGTTTCCCTTAAATGATGCACTCCCATGCAACCAAAACCAAGTTTCGCGTTTTTTAAAAGTTTTTATTTAACTTGCACTGTAACTATGTATGTAAATCTATCTATACATATAATAAAGCTGTAGAGGTTCGAAAATCTGTACATTGAAGATATTAGCAAAAAAATTGATGGAGGGGTCTTAGAATCGATAACAGAACACATTTCAACAGTTTTTAGAATTTGTGTCTGTTTGTCTGTCTGTTTATTTGTCTCACCATCACGCGAAAACTAGCCAATAGATTTCAATACAACCTTCACTAATAAGTTTAATTGATCTTCGGCCAGGTTATAGGCTATAATAATCATACAGATTGGGTATGGAAGGGGGTGAAAAGAGGGGTTGAAGTCTTTTCAAGCCTTTAAGTCATTCAATTAATGACTTAAAGGCTTGAAAATTGGTAAGCATACAATTGGAAGAAAAATAAAAAGAATCCCATTCAAAAATTGTACAATAAACAGATAATATGTGGAAAAACGGAGGGTAAAAAAGTGCTTAGGGGACTAACGACAAATAACCAAAAATCCCTCAACCCATTGTAACTGTTTGAAATAGGAGATTTAATTATGTTAGTCAGTCGTTGTCAACATTGTCAAACCAGTGCCTTGAACTTCGTCTCCTATATCTGATATAACTTCGTTGTTAGAGTGGTCGAGTATGATAACGGTGTTATCTGAGGACCTACAAAATAACACAAATTCCCACTATTCCCACTAATATTATAAATGTGAAAGTTCGGATGTTTAGATGTTTATATATTTGTTACTTAAGCACGCAAAAACCTCTGACCGGATTATGATGAAACTTGGTACACAACGAGTTTATAGCCTGGATTAACATATGGGATACTTTTTATCTCTTCATCATCCCTCAAATAGATAAATTCGGGGGTGGAAGTTGAATTTCATAGATATCCTGAATCATGTGGAATATTTACAATACCCGCTGACTTACGAAAATTTGTCTGAGATGAACCAGTGTAAGTCTGAGCTCCGAATATGCACATAGTAGTCACGAATCGTAGGGTCAAGATACAATAAGGACGTATCGTGAGGCGAGACTAGACAGTTGTAAATTTAAGATATTTGACGTTTGGCGTCTCAAAGACATGCCATTTATTAAAGTCGAATCGAAGTTAATGTAGATTATTTACTACTTGCACAATTCAATAATTTGAGTCCTATAGTTACTACGATAAGGTAGGTATTTTCATGTAAAGTTTTTATTTTTACCATCGTAGTTATAAAATAAGGAATGTCGCTACCAATTGATTATGTAGAGCTATTATTATGAAAGATTACGGATATTTGTGACTCTTAGAGCTTAATTATTTCAAAACCAAAGCGACTCATGTGAATGTGAATGTTTACCGCATTTCAGTACCTGAAGTTCTATTAATTACATACATGCATAATCGTAAGCAAAACATAATAGATTTGCGTTATTTAGGTACTGACTTACACCCTCTAGAGCGCTTGCGTTTTAAACCAAAACTTATTGACCCATTGAGCCTAAATAACTTTACTGTTTATAAAATTGGAGATTAAATAAATTGGACATAGACGATTGTTGTCAGCATTGACTGACCAGCGCTTTGATATATGCCTACATAAAAAATATAGAATTTTCACTCCATTTTCGCTACCGCGTTGAATGTGGCAAAGCCTTAAGAGTGTGTGCTCCAGTGAGATTGGCTGAGCAGCTTCCACCAAATGTGAGGTGTGGGTGGAATCGGACTACTGGGAGTTCTGTCGCTGGTTCACTAAACCTAGCCTAGCTGAGAAGAGTCCAGCATGGAACTCAGCTAGGCCCGACCTGGGTCAGACTAACTCTATCCGGTATGCAGCGGTATCGGGACGAATAGGGATTATATGTGTCCGTGTTGTCGCGATCGTGCGGTGGACGTAATTTTGGGTCCATAGAAACTGTTACAAATCTTTTGGTTTAGTATAGGTCAATTTATCCAAAATACTAATTTAATGTAGGTAACATGAAAACAGTGATTACCTAGCTGATTAGTTATAAACAATCAAATCACTGGGAGGTACGAGTACAAGTATTAGGTATATGAAGTGGTTTTGTGCTATGGTCGTCCGGCGTCCACCTTAATTCGGTCTTCAGCTGCTCGCCGGTTTTATCAGGCTTTGTTTTGAATTTCTTGGAATTATGGGGTACATGGGAAATATGGAGGGATTTCAAATTTTAGGTTCTTAGAAAAGAAAATAAAAGTCAATGCTACGACCATTTGAAATTATAGAAAGTGGCTACTTAGAAGGAGAAAAGTAACTTTAGGCAGCATTCCACCTCTCAGTCTTCGGGCTTACAATTTTTTTTGAAATATAATTGTAATATGATAATGTGTGCGTAGATACTTAAAAATATTACTGTTGTTTTAAGCAGTAACATCTATTAACGAAAATTATAAATTGAATTTAAGGAAGCGCGAGTCCTTTTGGTAGATGTCACTCTGCGTAAGCCTCCCTAGGCTTTGTAAGATAGAAGTGGTTGAAGGACTTGGTAACCGAGTGTGATTCAGACAGCTCAGTTAAAGCGATTGGCTGCGTATGTCAGGATGTCACAGGTTCGATTGTACCTTTTAGACGTAGAACTTTCACTAGAAAAATACCTACGATAAAGGGAGAATTTCTTACAGATATTTTGATAGGGTGCTTAAAATTTTTGTAAACATGTTTGTCTTAGTAAACTAAAAGTACCTATAAAAAAACATTTTCTTAGTAAGACTAGCAGTGTTCAATAATTTCATACCGAGAGAGAGATAATGCGTAGAGATAATGCGTAGAGGTTTTCACTGCAAGTAGAGCATGTCATACTGTTGTAGGACATGAATAATCTTGGGTTATAATGTAGGACTCCTGACACTTTGCATTTCGAGCAACATCAAAATTTTTGTTCTATTCAAGCATAATATGTCTTCCCCTGTGGTCGCTACATCGAGCATGTCAGTACTAAGGCTCGGAAAGTAGGGAATTGGGTAACGTCATCGAACAAGAACGTATGTGTAGACGTGCGCAACATCAAACCGTGACACCACTATGCTACATGGATGTGATGAGGTAGTTTCTTAGCAGTCATTAGTGTTTTGTTACATAGTATAAGAAATCATCAAAAATAATTCATACGCATAAATGCTATATGGGATCGAGTCGACAGTGTTCTCCGGCCTGGAATGAAATATGTATTTAACGTCTGACTTACTTAGCCAGTACCTATTACCAACATACATACATTCATACGTACCTATATATATGTATTGATAAATCATAACCATTTTGTTTCATTATCCGCCTATTACATTTTCTTCAGGACACATGCTTCCTTTCATAGATAAGAGGACCCATTTCACTTGCTAATATAGTTACCTATATAAATTAGAAGCTTTGGAAGGTTGTAACTTTAAGACGTAAAAACGTTGGAGTGTGAGTCACTCAAAGTTAAGTAGTTTATAACCTAACCAGCATTTATCTACCAAGGGCAAGGAATAGTCAGTAGAAGTTTACGCGAACGAAGTCGCGGGCAAAAGCTAGTATTTAAATATGTACTTATATTTGTTCGGGTGGAATCTTGCAACTCAATTTTGAGGCAGATATCTTTAACCAATTGAGCTGAAATTTTGCACACGTGTGTATATCACGTGACAATCCAATATTATGATGACACAGAGCTGATCTGATGATGGAACAAGAAGGAGGGCATAGGAACTCTGTAATGAAACCCATCGTTTTAGGGTTTTTTAGAAACGCCACGGTGAGCAGTTGATGACTGTTGAAAGAAAAGTACAGTCGGCGATAAAAGCTTTGCCAAAAATTAAATTAAAAAAAAACTTATTCATGGGTATAGTAAAAATATCAAAATAATGTACGAGTTAAATTTGTCAACCAGAATAACTTCGATAGTGCCGATAGTAATTGCAAAGTGCCGGGAGTGCATAATGTAGGCTAGATCCTACAAGATCAAATATGTAAATATTCTTTACTTTCTGGCTGAGACCTTAATTAAAGTTTGTAAAAGTAAAATCGTTATGAAATGAGTTACAGAATTGTAATAGAAAATAATTACTTACTTAGTTAAAAACCACTAAACACAGTCGAAGAAAACCTTCAATATTCAACTTTTTCTAAATTGCCGCCATTTGGGTTAAAAACATTTATAACTTTTTTTATATTCAGTTTTGCCAACAAATCGTTAATAAATGTGAAAATGCGTTAGTTTTTCTTGCAAAATCATACAAGAACATAATACATACATATCTAGATTTCAAACACTAACCATGTTTTGGTTATGTAGGATGCATCCTACACCATGCATTTAAGGGTTAAAGATGATATGGGGGTATCTAAAAAGACTTTTCCATTTAAGTCAACCGTTGATGAGATTAGCTGTCAAAGTCATAAAAGGTGCCCCCTAATTTCCCAACTATGAAGTTTAACATTATGAAAAAATTGAGATGGTGAGAAGTAATAAATACTTTTAACGATTTAACAAGATAACAAGATAGGTTTTACGGATTTTGAGTTTTCACTGAAAAACTATCTTGCACATACAAAAGGTCGCAAGTACCGTAAGTTCCCTATGAATGTAGAACCTTTTTGATTCAATGTATTGGATAGTGGTTTTAAATGTGGACTAGTAGGTGTTGATACGGAACCCTTCATTGTGCGTTATCCGACACGCACTTGGCCGGTTTTCAATTTTAGATCAGACGTTCGACGAGTATCTGCTGAAAGTAATTTGACTTTCAAATCTTCGTTTTTATATTACCTTCTTTGCGAATAAATTTGAAAACTGATCAAAGAACATTTTAATTAAATGTTCGTATGTCGAATATCAAAGTCCATGTATTGCGACTAGATTGGAGCCGTTTCATCTCAAAGGTTCAAAAGTAATATTATTTTGGGAAGTTTTTTCACTCATTGATGAAATGCGAGAGAAGCGACTACGTTTCTGGGTGGGCAAAAATGCTTCGTTATGTCCAGCGGATGTTCGAATGCTCTCCTCTATCGGCGTTACGCAACCGTGCCTTTACCATGAGTTTACATGACCGTACTCGTTAGCGACTGCGTAAAAAATTGTATGGGCAAAAGTACAGCGCCTCTGGCGGTTACGCAATAGAACTAAGAATCGGCATACTAAATCGTTTACGCAGTCGCTAGCGAGTACGGTCATGCAAACTCATGGTAAAGGCACCGATTTCGTGAAATTCTGTCAGCAGATTCGATAATTAAGTAGATGAATTTTTTTGGCTATGCCGGTTTTGTTTGTTCATTCTAAAAGTAATGTGTACAGACATGACATGACATGTAACTGATTTTGAATATGCATATAGAAAAGCAGTATTATGAGGAAGAGAGACGCACTATATATGTACTGTATAAATAAATATGGTTGTAAGACAGGCCGCACAACATAGCTTCACTTGTGCAGGTAAATGACTTAGATGCATGACAATTATAATATGCTCCCGTGCTTTGGAAGGCACGCTAAGCCGTTGATCCCGGCTGCTGTCTATGGCAGCAGTTGTTAAGCTAAGTTAGTGGTCTCCGGGCGGCTTGGGAAATTCTAACAGTCAAGTTGCGCACTCACTTGACAAACCAAATTCCATAAAGGTTTGGTTTCCCCTCGGGTTGGGAAGTCAAATGGCAGTGGCTTCCGTAAAAATAAGTGCTTACTACGTTCCGTATACGTTCATATTCAACTGTACTTGGATATCGGTAGGAGGATGATGACTAGACCCCGTTATCTTGTTGCACAGAAATAGTTTTTCAGTAGAGCGTGAGTGTTTTTTTTATCGACCTTCTTGATATCGATGTTTATATAATGCAATTGAATTTTCGGCTTTTAAGTCTATGCTCAATTTTAATGAAAACTTTTTGTATTACCATCACCAGCGGCTTTTAAGAAGCTATTGTTATTTGAAATTGTGTGGGGCTGGTCAGTGCGTCCTTCGCATGTATATGCAGCAGGATTTACAGTTGCCGCCCAATGTGAAACTTGTCATCACAAAAATCCCTATATAACCCATAATTACACTGACGTTGTACAATTGTGTACAGTTTATTGTAAATACTGTGGAAAAACTATGATAAATCCTAACAAACATCCTAGGGTTTTATTTCTACGTTTATTATTAAATATATTTTTTATATAAAAGTAATAAGTAGTACCTAGTGACACCTCTTTGAAATTATCAGTGACATACAGTATCGACATTTAGATAGTCGATAAAAAAAGCATTCAGGCTCTACTAATAAACAATTTCTGTGCGACAAGATAACGGGGTCTAATGATGACATTGATGACTGATATAGGTATTATGATCTTTTTCCATTGAATATTCTATGTTTCCAGTAATGTAATAGACCTTCTATTACATACAATCTTTCTAAAAATGGTCAAAAGTCAAAAGTAATTTATTTGCTAGAATACAGTCAAGCGAATGTTGATAATGATAATATTCGTACAGTGTATTCTGCCTGCTACCGGGCATGCAAATTATGTTGCAAGTTAAAATTACATTGTTAAAAGTTAAGTTAAAGGTTAGTCAAAATTTAATTTAATTTTTAGGGGATTTAATAAATATCAGGTTTATAATCCAAATTTTCTTTTACAGAGTAGAATGCATTTTGAGTCAAACATTCTAATAAATAATTCTTAAACTCTTGTATTTCAGATCTTCTTATAATGTCTGGCAGCTTATTGTATAGTTTGGGTGCCATGCCAAATACGCTTTTCGCACGTAAAGCTGTTTTCGATATGTTATTTGCAGTTCTATGTCGCTGTCGTGCACTATTAAAAATAGAGAATTAGTTTACATTGGACGTAATGTACATGGGTATTTCAAATATATATAAACAGGAGAATGTTAATATTAATTCAATAAAGTAAGACTTGCATGGTTCGGTTGGTTTTAGGCCACAAGCGGAACGTAGATACTATTTGGGCCTTAAATATCCACTCTCGATCTGTTGAATTGCCCCAGAAGATTATACCATAACGTAATGTAGGTGTTACATACGCATAGTAGGCAGTTAGTACTGCAGCCAGACTTTCTTTTTTATTTAAATTATACAAAGCATACGAGAAACTATTAAGCTTCTGACAACATGTCAACATGGATTTTCCACATCAATTTATTATCTAAACTTAATCCTAAAAATTTTGTATTATCCGTTTCCTCAATTATATGATTATTATATGTCATAGTTACATTAGTCATAAAAATTCATAATTTTAGTTTTGTCCAAATTTATACATAGATTATTAAGAATTAGCCAATTGATTATTAATTATAGTGCATTATTTATATTTACTTTACATGTCTGTGGATCTTCTCCAGTCAGTATTACTGTGCTGTCACCGGCGAACAGGACCATTGGGTACTCAATTGTCTGCGGCAGGTTATTATTGTGAATAAGAAATAATAATGGGCCCATTACGCTTCCTTGCGTAGTAAACTTGTAATATAACTCTATACAGGGTGATTCGGGAGACGTGAGCAGGATCAATCCTACGAATTCAGTAAATTATAAGCTACTGTGTTGTACCAGTATTTAGTGGTTTCGCTTTACATCCCTTTCTCAAAAGTTTCTCAATATGACGGGACGTCTTGAGAACGAAATATTTTGTAGAAGGGCTATGTTGGGAATGGGACAATTATAAAAGGCACCTTTTGCGAAAGGGACCTTGTGCGCCCAAACCGCTATTTGTGGCACCACATTTGAAATGCGGTACATTTAAGGGTCTTTATCAGTAAAATCGCTCATTATTTGTTTAGGTTATATTTATTATTCTGTGTACATTGAGACGTATATTACAAAACTTTTTTTTAATTATTATAAATCGAATCATTTATTCCATAAATTGACCAACTAATGTACTATTAATCCAAAAATGAAATCCGCAACATGCTTCGTCAAAGACGTATATTGACATTTTGTCATCGTTACCATCTAGAACAGAGGGCCGATTTTTGAGTTTCG
The DNA here is from genome assembly GCA_963556455.1 of Epiblema foenella. Classification (NCBI taxonomy): domain Eukaryota; kingdom Metazoa; phylum Arthropoda; class Insecta; order Lepidoptera; family Tortricidae; genus Epiblema; species Epiblema foenella. The sequence goes on along the minus strand of OY747113.1, from coordinate 5,239,218 downwards.
AGCGCTCGACTCAAACTATCGAAAACGATGACAATGCTATTTTTGAAATTCGTGCCATAGAAAATTTAAATTCGAGTGGTATTGACCACTCGTGTTCCATTCTATCAGTAGAAATTTAGTACCTACTAAGTAGTTCATACGGAATCTAATTTGTTGCTACTTACATTTAATATTATACTAATTTATTCATTCAAGCTGAACAAAACACTTACATTATGACAATTCATTCAATAATGATTTTATAAATAACACAACTTCAATTCTCAAGTCTTTAGTGGTCTCTTGGTACAGACACAAGCTGAGCCACCTACCCTTTCAATTGTTTTTGTATACTTTGTTTTATTGTACCTGTCTTGGTTCCCTGTAAATGTATACAATCATTGAATAAACGTCTTATTATTATTAATTCCAAAGCCAGTAGTGTTCATTTTTCATTCGTCATTTTTTTAAATACAATAAATGGCGCCGAAACGTACCTACATAAAAATTTATTATTAAAATTTTTGTTATGCTTTGATTGCGTTTCAGAATAGACATCTTTATTGAACAATAATATAGATGGTAGTTTTAAATTAAGTACGAATTTGAACGCACACTGTTTTTCTAGTTTAGCCGCGAACCGTGTTAGTTGTAAAGAAGCGGGGAGAAGGGACTTGTCATGTAGTTACATATTTATGTTTACCATAGGCCCGATGCCTACACGGTCATTATTAGGCACCTACTTACAATACCCGGGTGTCAATGTTATCGTGGTAGAATGCACTTATATTTAAATTAAGACTACGAATTCAATGTTACTCTATTTATTTTAAATACGAATATCAATAACCAGTAACGAAATACAAAATATCGATAATCAATCACTAGTTTTCGAATGATGACTCTCAAAAATAGCTTTTATTTGGATCATGTGAAAAAAATCCTGACAAATTGTCACGTGCGACTATTTTCTATCGCTCGCCTTTGATGTCGAGTGTTCGAAACTCAAAAATCGGCCCCAGGACTATTATTGCGGCGTTATATACTTTTTTTAAAAAATTTATTAATAAATATCGTCTAAAACATTACCTACTGTTTAAACTTCAAGGCCGTGCAACGAGAAATTTCGCGTTCTTTGAAATGCTGTTCTACCCAGACGAGGAAATAATAAGGATTGATTTTCAGTTACATGATTTTTGACTATGGGAATGTGTTTCTCACAATAGACAAAACATGTTTACTTAAAATTTTCTTGATAGAAAAAAATTCCAAAGTTGACTCCTTATTTTCCTATTTTTACTCAGCCTACTAAAACAACGCATTATTAAACGACGCAATTAAATTGAAATAATGCTATTTTATCTCATCTAAACTATGTTAAGAGGAAATTTAATAAAACTTCTCGAAGAGTGTTGCATCCCGTTTTGTCATGCGCGAGAGACCTAAGAGTGTCTCTTTAAAGGGGGTGTGGAAAACCAAATCGAGGCATACTCTTAATAACAGCATCGTGTCTTTAATTATATTTTTTGGAATAATTAATATTAAGTTCGAAACAGTGGTTGATTTGGAATAATCAATATTTAGTCCAGACTAAAGGCCTCTTAAGAGCGCTTTAATAAAATGTAACAGATCCACTAGCGCCACTCGTAAATAAGTGTAATTATTTAAATTTAACGATATATAACTAAAAAAGAGGGCCGTTAAGTACAGTAGTTTGTATTTAAGTACTTTTTGAATCCATCAAACTAGTTATTATATTGCTGGATTCGTCAATCTATGCGTCCAAAGTTAAAACGGCCATTTAAATAATTACACTTATTTACGAGTGGCGCTAGTGGACCTGTTACATTTTATTAAAGCGCTCTTAACGCGTCATTAAAGTTTTTATAAAATGAAATTGTTACTACAAAATAAAAGCCTTGCAAGACTAAAGGCGATTCAAATTTAGTTAGTTTCGTATTACGCCATTTACCTACTTAACGCACCATTTAACTAATTCGATTGTATCACATTACACATTATCTATTGTAACATGATTTACCTATTTTACGATGTAACCTGAGAAGTATATTACTTCCACAAGAATGCACACGAACAAAGAAACTCTCTGGTATATAAACCATGTATTTTCTAACAATAAATCAATTAATATTTGACTGCATCTGTGAATTGTTACTTCCCTCGTGTGCCCTCTGGGGCACACCTTCACAAATGGTAGGGAACCCTTCGTGCCGAAGCCGACTCGCACGTGGCTTTTTTGTCTTATTAAGTTTTGGCGAATGTAAATCTTTCCTTCCCCTTTGTTATCGCGCTCCAAAAAATCAAAGACCAAATAGTAGCTGATGAAGTGTCCCTCCAATATGAACACCCTTACGCATATATCAAGCTAAATGATTCCGTAGCCCACATATATCTAAGGCGATACGCGGGTGACGCAGTTCCAAAAGGTCAGAACTCCTTCTGTTTTCGTATGAAGATAAGATTTTTGTTATAAACAAAGCAGAATTTCCCCTTTTCATTTAGATACGCTCCGTTTCGGGCCTTTATCCCCTTCTCCGATGCCTTCATCTTTGTTAAACTCAAAAGAACAAGGTCCTAATAGAATCGGGGGCCCAAAGAAATACTACGTTTCCTTCTAGGCTCTCTGGTCCGCATTACTTAATACAATGATATTTTTTCTTTTTAACTCGTACATTTTTGGCATTTCTTTGCTAAATTGAACTGGATTTTGTTTAAGTTTTGTTATTTAATTTGAGAAGAAAGTTGAAATAAAATAGGTACCTACCTAAAGAAATAAATTTTTATAGGCCAAGTTTTTGCGATTCCATATCCTAAATTCTGTAATCTAATTCTGTTCTGTTAATTTAATTCTGTTATCAACACAGTGCATCCTCAAATTTTATAAAGGCAATGCGTACGTGACTCCTTTGGAGTTGCGGGCGTCTATAGGCTGCGGTGGCCGCTTACCATCAGGTGGACCGTAAGCTTGTTTGCCACCGGCGTTGTATAAAAAAATAGTCGAAGGGGGGTCGAAGTTGCACCACGTCCCACACCACCCACACCCACACACCCACAGCTACCCTACACGTGACCTATCGGTGGCGCTAAAAGTGCAACAAATTTGGCAACCGTACTATCTTCTCGAGGAGCTCACGGTTCAAAGTAATTGCCATGATAAATAAATAAATTCTAATTAAACATGTATCTACCTCGTTTTAGGTTATTCTATACCTTTTGTTTCTGTATTTTTGTTGTTTATGGTGTACATTTTATTTCTATCTTGCTATTATTTGGTAGTTTAGCCTTGCGTAGCATTCAGTCACTAAACTACTAAAATAGTTGGTACTCGAGTGTATCTCCCATTAAGTTAAATATTTTACTAGTAGTACTGACGTAAGCTTGTATTAAAGGGCAAGTTAGTCATTATTATCACACATCAAACCTTATTTTGAATGTGTTAAATAAAAAATGGACTTGCATAAGACTTTTTTTATTTAATTTTAGGTATAATCTCATTTCCCTTTGCTTCAGATTTTAATTACCTTCCGGGGAAGCTTAAATAATGAATGAGATGGGACAAAAAGGACGTTTCGCTTCACTTATTATTATCGTTATGTTATTAGCATGGATCGATGGTTTTAATGGGAGAATTGTATTTCTATCTAACCGGGACTTTATTTCGTACTAGCAGCACCCGCAGATAAAAGGTAGCCTATGTCCTATTCTGATGTCTAAGCTACAATACTGGAAAGTTTCATAGAGATCCGTTTAGTAGTTTTTGAGATTAAGCGGAACGTACATACATCCGCACAAACTTTCACGTTTATAATATTATTAGGATATTAGGATACTTAATGCAATTCACTTTTTAAATTGATTTTAAGATACTGGCGTGTTGAATTCTCTTTATTCGTTTAAATAATTCTTATTCGTTAATAAGAATTTAAACGAATAAAGAGAATTCACGAAGAAGCACGCCGTTTAGGTAACGTTAACTAGAATTAAGGATTTCATCGAAATAAAACTAAATGTCACTTCGAATACTTTATAACTAGTCTGTATTATCCTTATAAATCATTAAATAACATTTTTAAAATACAGCTATACTTTGATAATTTATTACACAACCCATTTTTTATCTACTTTTAACCGACGCGAAGTTTAAAACATCCGCTTAAAATAACTTAAATAAAATACAAGGAAATCATATTTGGCTGTCACGAAATTACAAATAATTTAGTTTTTAAATCCATAATTTTACACATTATTTACACATCTTAAATATGTATGTACAATTATTTACATTTATATTTAGGTACTAAAACAGATACAACTTAGAAATAATATTCGACTGTTAATTTAATCTTGGAATGGAAGAGTTAATTTGAATTCATAACTTTGATTGAAATGAATTACAGATGTAGTGCAAAATGATTTTCGTTCGTACTTTATCGGAAAAGTTCGTATTTATCGTGCTCTCTCAATTAGCTTCAGTAGTAGCCATCTTACAGTCGTAGGGGTAAGTCGCATCTGCAGACCAATATATATATAGAGTGGCTAACACGCAATTCAAATATTCGCTATAGTTTTGATTATATTTACAGTTTACTTATAAAAAGGTTGTATTACCATGCCGAAACCTCAAAAACGGTTAAAAAATCCAGTCCAAGGAATTATATTTAATATATACCTGTACTTCATATCAGAAAATAGCAAATTCAAAAATAGCAATAATTCAGAGTATTTTGGCAAAGTTCAACAGCGAATGTCGGACGCACGGGCATATCTAAACCTACAATAAGAAAATTTTTGAACCAGGAAGAAGAATATAGAAAAAATATAAATACCAACACGGGTCAACCTGTAATGATAGTTGCTGTATTATAAATAAATAAATAAACAATAAATAACACAAACAATATTACGGTGGTTGGTGGTAACATCTCTATATTATACAATAAAATTTTTCACTTTGACATTTGACACTAAACAATAAAGTTCCATAATAATGGATATGAAAACGTCACTCATTTAATACAATTATTGATTGACAGTTCGGGTGCCATCGTGTTCCGATTGAGATCCGAGTTTTCCCGAAGGAAAATCATTTTGCAATACATCTGTACAACAGATCTAAGTTGTTGGTAGAAGGAGAGGTAAAGTCATTTTACTCATAATACTTAACCATTAACCGTTTTATGAATTAATACTCATCGGACATATAGCGTTCGTCCTTTCCTCGCAAGCATGTAAGTGGGAGAGAGACGTTATATGTCCTATAATGTTATATGTCCTACAGAAATACTAGGCATTGAGATTTTAGCTCTAACACAAAACCGTCCGTAGGTTGATTTGCCCTAAATTAGCTACAAAATTTCCTGTGTAATGTATGGCTGGCTGGTTTTAACTAATGAGTTGTCCATACTAGTTGCCAATTTATCTACAGACGTCGGTGTTTTTATTAAGATTAATTAAATACTGTTGACGACTGGCATCCAATATTTCCACCAAGTTGACATTGCCAGTTTACAACCGACCAAATGACCATATTAAACATCTAAACGTGTCACCTTCCTTCGTACTACGGAACCCTAAAATAGACCTTAACAGTTAAATGTATTGTCTAAAATATTAAAGTTGTATAGACGACAAAGCTTAAACATATGGTACATTAATTTATACTGATGACACATAAGTCGTGAACAGAATATATAAATATGATTCTAAAACATTTTTACTATACCTATGTACAGTCAACATCAAAACTAACTACGCATATAAAGAAGTCAAAATCTCTTATTCCCTTACAGTAAATAATTTTGTTGCTGATTGTACGGCCGAAAAAAATCTGCTGTTTCATAGAAAAAGGTCTTTAATCGACTAATCGAAATGTATGAAGAAGCAGATTTTTTTAGGATAGATCAAATTTGGTCCCATAGTAAAAATGGTTCAAAATCATGGATAAAATAACATTTTTATATTTCCTTTCACGACTAAGCAGTCACCCTGTATATGGTCAAAAAACAAATAAAATGGGTACATTTTGTATCGAATTTTCTTACAAATTTACCCGTTTTAATTGCTTCTCATTTTATTAAGACACTATAAATATAATTATTTTACATAAATAACATATTGTTATATAACAATTAGATTACATTTCCATTTCAATGTTTGAGTTTATTTTTGCAGATAATATTCTCAAGTAAAAAAGTTCCTCTATTTCGAAGTTAATATGAAGCTTTCTATTTGCGTCAGTTAATAGTGGCTTTTCTGTGAAGGAAAACACCGTGAGGAAACCGGCTTTATCCCAACAAAATCTACTTTTCCCTCGGGGTCGGAAGATCAGTGGCTAGGCCAAGTCGTAGAATTAGGTGTCAAAGCGGACCTGGGGCTCATTAGGGCACAACCGGGAAAAACGATAGGAGGATGATGGAGGAAATGGCGCCTTATTAACGCCACCAACAGGTCTCTTTTCGCTTGACAAGTTAGAATTCCGAATATTCCTATACATCCATAATATAATATCTTGACACCAGACGATAAATAGAGAAAGGAAAGTTAAAGGATTGCACATAAGCAATATGGAGTTCTTCAAGAAAGAAGTATATAAAATTTAAGGGCTCGGAAACGCGCATTCGACAATGTTAGAGTTGCAGGCGTCCATAGGCTGCGTGTACCGCTTACTGTAAGGTGGGCCGTTTGTTTGCCACCGGCGTGGTCTAAAAAAGAAATGGACATTCTAGTCGTATTTTTCGATAAAAGATAAGCCAAGAAATAAATAAAACTGCATAAATGGAGGTGATTTCCATTGAGAAATGCCACCGGCAGCACAAACGAAGAGGAATCTTCACTGAGCACAAAGGCCCGGTATAGCCGGTTTAATATAGTTTGTTACCTTGAGGACTAAGTCTGGCTAATGATGTCTTTCTTTCCGCATCAAATAATGAGAATAGCGCTCAGCTATTTTTATTTTTAGCCGTGGGCAAATAAAAGTCTATGTAAATATGTGAAGTTCTTTTTTTCATGTTGTGAGGCAAATTTTGTTCTCAGAAAGCTTTTGTTTAACATCATACATAATACCAAAAGAGGTACAAACACAAATCTTTCACAATTGACTACCGCTTTAGTCTAGTTGGTAGTGACCCTGCCTTCGAAGCTGGAGGTCCCGGGTTCGAATCCCGGTCAGGGCGTTTGTTTGTGTGATGAACACGAAAATTTGTTCCAGAGTTTTGGATGTTTTTATGTATTTAAGTATCTATTTATCTATATAAGTATGTACACCGTAACTTGGTACCTTTGCTCAGTTTGGGACAAGGTTGATTTGTGTAAGATTGGCCGCAAATATTTACTTATTTATGAATATGGTATCTACTGTTGTTATAATAAAGTGGCGACTTTTGACCTAGGATAATATTATTTATTTATTTAAGATAGTAAATAGTATAATAAAGCATGTAAATATATTCCCAAAAGTTCAAAAGATCTCCTATTACAAGTCATCAATTCCAGGATAGCCATTATCCGCCGACCGTATCCAAAGATTAGCAGAATACGGTTATCAATACCCCTGAAAACCTTTATGTTCTAACCACGGATCGAGAACAACTAAAGGCTTAGTCACCTTACACACAGATAAGCTTCTTTGCATTCAATCCCAGTTCATCTCCGATCCGAATAACAGAATCGATTTGCGCGTAATCTTCTTCGAGATTAAGGCCGCGTGGATAGTCGGAAAAACAAAAGAACAGGAATTAAGCCAGTTACGGATAAGCCAAGAACTCAACTTTGGTAGTAACCATCGTGAGCAGGGATTGGTTGTCAATCGCCAATCTTCGTAATTTGCACGTGTAATGCAAATCGGGACTGACAGATCATTACACGGCTAAATTACTGATAGTGGTAAGTGGTTTGAATGAACGAATGAATGAATAATTTTTATTTCCAGGCAATAGACCCATTACACAAAAATTAAATAACAATAATATACAATAATATAGGTACAATACAAACCATTGAAATAAACATATTATGTATAATACAAACTATTTGCGATTCGGTTGCCGATGTACAGACAACCAATGTAAACAAATAAGATTGCGGTATATGTTTTTGTCAACCGTCTTAATAAGTACATTATTAGAAGACCGTACTCTGTGCCAAAACGACGGTATTCTATTTTTAATAATGGCAAAAAAGTCGGGTACCCTGGCGTTAGCAAACAGCCGATGCACTACAAAATCGAGGCTGTTTGGTGATAATGCGTAAAGCGTCATTGTACTGTACTCTAAGGGTGCTGTGGTTTAATAATCCCGGTTCGCGATTGTATCTATTTACGACGTTTTAATGAATATGTTCATCTATCTGTGATAAACGGACAGACAGGTAAATACGGTGTTTGACATTAAATGCGTGTAGTAAAAGCTTTTCTTTGTTGCATTACATAGCGCTTTCGAACTTGCTACGGTTATTATGACTTTTAATAACCCATATAATTAACACGTTCACAGTCCCTGATAAGGATCACTGCAAGCCTCTATTACAAAGCGGTAAGGTTTACAATTCGGATTCGGACAGTGAACGTATTAAGATTTGTAGGATATATTGACAAATTCTCATCCCAGTACAATATATGTCAACTTATTGATGTTTTGAGGTTAGAAATTGTACTGGGTTGAATGGTATCCAAGCACCGTATCCGAGCAATCTTGTATTAATCATTATTTATGTATTTCAATAAATTAATTGAAATAATGAGATGATCGATAAATTAAATAAAAAACGCTACCCAGCGGAACAAACCCACATATTATTTCCTTATATCCTTGCTTGAACCCTTTGAAATTCCTACTTTAATACTGAAGGTATTGATTGATCGTTTAGTGCCTAAATGCCTTGTGCCGAGCTATGATTTAATACTCATTGAATAGCATTTGACACCCTTTGATAGCAAAGCCCGTCCCAATCGGCTTTACAGTCGCCATGTCACCAGCCGTCATTAAAACGTCGTGAATACGTCCTTCATTCATAAATACGGTAAATCGATCGGAACCGTAGACAGTTTCAATACATCGTGACCGTTTCCACATATCGATTTTTTTTTAGTTGTTATTCTAATTACAAAGTTAATATTTACTGTACAAATGCTATAGCATGTTAATTTTATTCTAACTTATAAGTAAGCATGCTTTTGCAAGTTTAGACTTGCCTTATAGTTTAATACATTTCAACTTGATATGAGCGAATGAGTTTAGGTATGATAAAATTTTGCTTTTTATAACTGATCACATTATTTTCCGCTACAAGCACAAAGTACAAAGAAAGCCTAATTTTTTGCATATTCAACACGCTCTTGGCTCCTACGAAAAATTTTAAGAATTATCATTAAAATTGACGTTGATATTTTGACAATAAAGATTTACTTGTAATAACAACACGAAAAATTATCTAGTTCATAATCTTTGCATTTAAATACATCCAACATACAACGGTTAAATCGAATACAAACGGTTAGACCACGAATCACTAAAATACCTCTTACTGTTTACAACGGATTTGGTAAGTAAATTGGTCATCTCGAATTAAGTCGACTTACTGCATAGTTCATGAGATCCAAAGCGGGGCTGGTAAGAGCAATGGCGGCGATAAGTGTGAGCGTTGTGACATAGTTGGCTATAGCGGGGAGCGCGAGCACGAGCCATAGGCGAGGGCTGGAAACTGTTGTGGCAGTAGCGAGACCAGCGACAATCGCCCGGTTGAGCCTCGGTGGGGAAGATCCTGAGCTCTGCATGGCCGCTGGCCGCTCACCGCTCAGCACGTGCACTATGACCGACGCCGACTCTGCAACAAAATGACGGCATTGAAGGGTATACGTGACTGAGTGTAGTAAGCGAGCCGTGACCCGTTTTCGAGAACGATAAATGGTCGGAGTAAAACGAATAAAACTGCAAGGAACATGACACAATTTCAATGAATTTGTTAGAAGATGGTTTGGTAAATTTAGTGTATAGAGTTCATGGTACTCAATGGGGTCAATATGTTTGAAATTGAGTTTGACTTCCCAGTAAACGCAAATATTTGCATGATGAGTCGATGAGAATAATTTGATCCCGAGAAATCTGTTCCAGTAACCTAAATAGACATAAAGAGGAATTCAGTGGAATAGGTGCATATTGGACTCTGCTATGTATTCGTCACATGGCTACGCGGTGGTGGTTAGTCTAACACAATAGGTTTGCCACGCTCAATACGTTAATGGATTAATCTTTCTCGTGCACCTTTTACTTTTTTCACAGTATTTGAAAAAATATTGATTTTCCTGCTCAGAATTATATATAAGGTGAAGCGGGGCATAGTAGACTGTGGGAAATTAAAACTTATTGAAAATATCTTTCGTGTTTTACAACATTTACTATCTGTGCCCGAATAGCCGAAAAGCGCTTTCACAATTTCACCAAGATGACACACTAAATAAATGATGTAAAAACACGCAAAATATTTTGATTAGTCTAAATTGGGCGTTGCACCTTAGTTGATTATATGTTTGATTATGAAAAAAAAATTACCTCTAATTTCCTATTTTTTTAGGTTTTCACTATGTGTGGGTCCATACAAAATGTATGGGAAAACGTCACAGTGGAAAACAAGATTAGGGACACTTTTGAGAGTGCTCATCGTTTGGAGTAAGACAAACAAACCAATTTTCCATTTTTTTTCCTTCAACGACGGTAGCAAACAATATTACGGTAGCATTATTGCTTATTCTGTGCTTACAGCTGGTCTGATGGTTAACAGATACCGTACCGTATCGAACTCTGAAAAAAAGTAAAAAGTACTCCACTCCACCGGTATTATACCAAAAAATTGTGTCTATATTTGTATTAATTCATTTAAACGATGATGTAACTTAACGACGCAGATAATCTTAAATTGTAAGCCTGTTTAATTTGTCAGCTTTACCTGCCTACCAGCACTTATAAACTGACAAACTAGGTTTCCTAAGTCCTTAACTTGTTCCTAACTTTAGGGTCTGGGTATTGTTAAGAAAATATCTCTGCGCGTTAATTCCGAAACATGTTTCACAAACTACACGAATAACACCTCTATTTAAAGTACCTTTGATACGAGTTATGATATAATTATCATTATCATAAATTTAAGATTACTAAGAGAACTAGACTCTTGTCGGTGTATCTTCTCTCCATGTGAATATCTAGACACGTTTGTTTCATGTAGCTTATCCTTGGCATTCCCCTTCCTCGCTTTCCTTCAATTTTACCTTCTATGATGTTCTTTGTAAAATCGACTTGTCGTATAAGATGATCAATCATTCTATTTATAAGAGTTTTAAGTAAACGAGTATACGAGTTATAATTTAATTACAACTCGTATCAAAGTCCATACGTACATTATTATAATCAGTAACCCCAGTAATCTACCAAATTATTGATCGCAAAATTAAGTAACAAAATTACTATTTTCCCACCAACCCCAATCAACAAAAATGAATACCGGCCGGACAACTTATAGGTAGCCATAATCTGGAGATTACACTAAATATCTATCACATTCAATTGTTTTACAATGAATGCACTTGAAGTACAGGTAGGTGCACAAAATAACAAACGAGTCAGTACCCTTTATGTAATGAGTGTTCGTGTAGTATAATTCAGTTAGCCGATAATGCCTGCATGCAGATACTGCCTACAAATGCAGTATTATTCCCAGCGATTTGTGGGGCTCGTGAGCGAACCGCAGTCACTGTTGATTTATTCGTAAAATTAAAGGATAACGGAATTGGCTATTTAGATTTGCATGGCTATAATGTAAAAAAAGGCTGATTGATAAACTCAAATAGCTCACCATAGGAGAGCTCCAATCCGATTGTTATAACCCAGATGGATTTTTTTCCACAAATGGAACAATTCGACTAACTCACAAAGGCGGAGTATTTGGAAAACATGGCACAAAAAAACTTTTATTGAGAGCTCCCACTTTTAAAATTAGTATTCGATTGATACGTTTGTTTGGGTAGACCAAAGATACTCGATTCGTATTAACAATTTTCGTTCCACTAATAAATAAAAAACAGGAATACTCATGTTACATTTTCTATTGGTATAGAAATTCAAATTTGTGGTTCCAGGACTGTAGTTCTTTAAAAGCTGAAGGTTATTAATAGCTGCTACGCGGAATAAAAATGCTAATAATATGAAAACATGTGAAAGTTTGTGCGGATGGATGTATCTTTTAATCTCAAAAACGGCTACGAGTAGACGGATTTGGAAATACTTTTTATCCGCGGGTAACACCGTGGGGCGCTGCTAGTATCAATATATCTAGTATTTCATCTATTATTCTAATTTTCAATTTATATATTTATTATGAAAATTTCCAACAATTAGAGAAAAGTATTTCGTTTTAGGAATTTACGTTTGAAAACCAACGAAACAAAAATGTCCGCACATTAGTTAGGTGTTAGGATTACTTAGGATTCCCCCGCTATGTAGAGGTGCATACAATTTAAAGAATTCAGTGAGGCATGGCATCGTAGCGTGAAATTGAACGAAACAAATTTATTAAAAAACAATAAAAACAATAAATTGGCTCGACAACAATCTTCTCACCCTGAATATAGATAAAAGTAATCACATAGCCTTCTCTAAAACAATAGTTTCCTCTGCACCTGTTACCTCGTGTCTTAAAATGCACAGTTGCGGTTCATATAGTCCAAGCTGTTCCTGTGGCTCTGTAAAAAGGTGCTCCTCCGTGAAATATCTTGGCCTCATTTTGGATGAACAGCTCAACTTCAAACAGCACATATTTACCTTGTCAAAGAATGTCAGGAAACTAATATACGTGGTAAAGCGGCTTCGTGACTGCTCGCCTCCAGATGTGTTACGCTTGGTCTACCATGCGCTGTGTCAGTCGATAATACAATATTGTATTGGAGTCTGGGGCAGTGCTGGGAAGACTACAATGCTTGTACTTGAACGAGCGCAACGGGCAGTCATAAAGGTGATGCTGAGGAAGCCTTTTCGCTTCCCAACGGACACCCTATACAGAGAAACAGGATTCCTTAGAGTGAGACAGTTATTTATCGTGAATGCTGTTCTTAGAGTGCACCGCAGTATTGCGAAGTCTACGTCAAAAGATCGCATTATGAACAGACGAACATACAGAGTCCCAGTACCCGCTGTCAAGTCCGCACATGCTCAACGCTTTGCATTTCACGCACATCCATTCATTTACAATGCCGTCTGCAAAGCCTGTAATCTTAAAAGTTGTCCTCTTCACAAAATTAAATTTACCCTCAAGAAATGGCTTACTACCCTCTCATATAGTCCCACTGAAAACATTCTACGACCATGTATTTAGGAGTCTTCCGTGTTTATATATTACTCGCTCTCATACTCAAATACATACACCATAAAAATATTACACACACACACGTACACACAAATGCGCGCAAACTAGACATGCACAAACATGCTCTACACACACACACACACACACACATACACACACTAGCATTTTCATTTGCCGTGTTAAGTAATATGTTAGAGCCATATTAGGATAGGCATAGTTAAGAAGTTAAAGTTAAATTTTGTTAAATGTATATATTGTCTCGCTATATATATTATCACATATGCTTTTATAATGGTTGTATAACGTATCGAACACAACTTCTGTAACGTAGTTCAAGAGTATCGTAGTCAACTTGGGTAACTGTAACTCAACGGGTTCCAAGATACAGGCTCAGCCTAGTTTGGGACTCATCGGATATACTCGTTTTATTATGTAACAGTGTCTTTGTGCATAAATAAATTATTCTTATTCTATTCTTAATACAGCGGATATCCAATTCCAAAATGCTCACAGTATTTCTCGCGTGCAAAGTCACAGGTGATTTGCTGTCGACGGCCTGCAAAAATTCTAAAATCACGTACTTTTGTCAAAGTTCGTTCCTTTTTTAATATATTTAAAGTGAATTTGAATATATTTAAAGTTAATTGAAATCTTACAATGTGCTACAAAATAAACATAGGACTGATTTCATGGTTTTGCATGGCACTAGCTCTTATAACTACGTGGTGATTTAGGAACCATCGAATATTGTTTGAATTGCTTTGAAAGAAGCCATTTTGTATAAAGATTGGTGGACAGGTCACACAACGCCTGTATTAAAATTAATTACTTATTTTATTTATCTTATGATAATAAAAAAGTTTCCTCTACGATATCAGATTTTTAAGAACTATGAGTTAAGAGATCATGACATCACAGGACCGCATATAAAATGATAATGTTTTTTTATTTGTAGACTTTTCTATGTTGGAGATGCATTCGACGTATAATCTAAAACGATCCCCAGCTCTATATTTAGTAATATTGAAAGACAAATGAGAAAAACTAGGCCAACTTAGTATTTTATTTACTCACTGCTAAATTATTTTTCTCTCACCCTGTATATTGGCCACCGACTAAATGCTAAATATAGTACTTACTTATGGCTTTATAAAAATGCATGAATGGCTTTAAAAGAAAGTATTACGTAGAAAACCATTTTATAAAAGGTTTTGCATAGTTTCTCTTTATAAATTATTGGTTGGCTCAACTATCATATCAGAAAATATTTACAATTTCGTGAGGCGTCACATATTTTCACCTCGACGCCAACCCGTGGGTTTAATTTATTACACTAGTATTTACAGCCCATAGGGAGCGAGGAAGCACAGAAAAACTATCACACTATGACTTTTTCTGATAAATATGCTGTTATAGAATAATGTTTTATGCAATCGTTGTAAAATGTATGCTTTTTTACTTGGGTAAGTATTGCGTTTGGACCACGAGGCTTGCCGAGTGGTTTAAGGAAGGTACAAGACTTCCCGAGTTATTCTCATTCCAAAATTTAACATTTTCTTAATTTGTCCTTACCGGGCCCAGATTATTAACGACTCGTGAGTGATTATTTCTGACTTTAACTATTTTAACAGTTAGGGATCCAGGTACAGAGTAAACTGGAGTCAACAATAAGTTTAAATTGCACTCTGATTTCCTTAACTTTCACTTAACGTTTGGACCGGTAAGGACATCAATTAACTTTAACGAAGAGAATCATCTGCTTAGGGGGAGGCTACACTTTTCGAAATTTGCAATCGCGTACCTATAAAATTGAAAGCTAAGCGCGACAAGTTGGACATGCTGGAGGCGAGACCATTTTATAAGGGTCGGCAACGCGTACAATACAATACAATACAAATACTCTTTATTGCACACCTCACATAATAAAATAGCACATAAAAAACAAAAAACAAAGATACAGGGAGACAGAGGCAGAACAACAGGCGGTCTTATCGCTAAAGAGCGATCTCTTCCAGACAACCTTTGGGTAGTGCAGAAATGAAATATAAAGCTGAAAAGTAGGTGGTGCATAAACTATTACAATGAGAAAAAAAGATTCCAAAACAACTATTCAATATAAATACACATACTTAAATAATATATAAATATACATACATATAATATATAATTATATATATCACTGCTATAGAATAGTAAGAATAAAATAGTGTCAGCAATAACAATTAATTAAAAATTTTAAGAGAGAGACAAATAATATTCTTTAAGATGGGATTTAAAAATAGCAATCGATTTAGCACGTCTTAATTCAACTGGAAGGGAGTTCCAGAGTCGGACAGCCCGGAATGTAAATGAACAATTATAAAATTTTGACGAGGATGATGGTACTGTTAGGAGCAAGTTATGAGATGATCTAAGTGATTTAAAAAACTGAAACGCTCTTTTAGATAGCAAGGAGTAGCAGGGTTAAAAAGAATACGCGTACGTGACTCCTTTGGAGTTGCGGGCGTCTATAGGCTGCGGTGGCCGCTTACCATCAGGTGGACCGTAAGCTTGTTTGCCACCGGCGTTTTTTTTTTAAAAAACTTGCAGTCATTCAATATAATTATGTAGGAGGGGTGCCTGACTTGCAATGGGTGTGGGAGCATGTTCACTGCTAAAAATCGGCTACGTGACCAAAGACCGCTGTTAACAATAGAAAACATTCACTGTGGCCCAACACGGTGCGATGTTGGAAATTTTATCGGGCCAGTAAACACCGAAAATACGGCGAAGACATCGGTTGATGACGACCTGGAGCTGGCGCGAGATCTCCTTCGTAACCTTCCACGTCTCGCATCCGGACAGCAACACGGTCTTTACGTTGGACCGGAATATCTTGAGCTTTACTCTCCTAGTCAGCTTCCGCGATTGCCATACAGGACGGAGTTGTGCGAAGGTTGCTCGTGCCTTGGCGATTCTCGAAGCGATGCCCAACACGGTAAAGGGATAATAATGGTAACTTCAGTAGTAAACAATCACTGCGGCCTATCTCGGTTAGGAGATGTTGATGATAAATTTTCACAAATAAGGCAGCTATTACGATGTCCCGGTGGTATTGCAGATCATTGTGCCAAGTCTGTAAGGGTTTCCTTTTTTTGAACCTGATTGTGGCTTTTTAGGCCGGTCCATTAAACCAATAGGAGTGCGCGGTTGGAGAGTACCCTGAGGAAAATCCAGGGGAAACATCCGACCCGACTACTTTTACAATACTGGAATACTCTAACCCCCTTATTCATAAACGTCTGTCAAACCTATATTAGTTAGCTAGCCGCTAAAGTTTGTCCTTATCTGTCACTTTGACATTGACGTTTGTGAGAATGGGACAAAAAACTTTTTAGTTAGCAGAGGCTTGTTAAGTTTTATGAATACGGGGGTAAGGGTTTGCGCTCCAGTGAGATTGGTTCATCATCATCAACATCATCATTTCAGCCGAAAGACGTCCACTGCTGAACATAGGCCTCCCCCAAGGCTCGCCATTTAGACCGGTCCTTTGCCGTTCGTTTCCACCGGATTCTCGCGACCTTCACCAAGTCATCACTCCACCTTGTCGGAGGCCTACCGACAGCTCGTCTTCCGGTGCGTGGACGCCACTCAAGCAGTTTCTGGCCCCATCGACCGTCAGTCCTGCGAGCAATGTGCCCAGATTGGTTGAACGGCTTCAATCGAATCTAAGTCTAAGGGACGTACCAGAGCTGCTTGGCGAGCAGGTGTAGTTCCCCGAATCGTGGGGTGCGGCGCGCGCGATCAACAGCCTGCTCGTGCGCGTACGCTGCTCTGTCTCCACGCTGATACCGCCGCGCTGCGCGTAGTTCACCACTTGGTCGCCGCGGTACCAGTAGATGAAGCTGTAACAAAAATATTTCTTTAACCGGACTGTTTTTTTTAATCTGACTGATTTAATAGGCCAGGCCCATTATTTAGGGAGTAGGAATGCGTCCTAGGAGAGTACCCTGGAAAACCCCAGGGTAACGTCTGGCACAACCATACGACTATACGACGCGCAAACAAACAAAAGTACCTATGCAATTTCATTCAGCACATAACCTAAATTACACACAGTACTAGCTTCTAGCCATGACGAATGGATCAGAACAATAATAAAAGGAAAGATAGACGGAAAAAGGAAAAGGGGAAGACCTAGAATGACGTACATGGAGCAAATAAAACATAAAATAAATGCTACGTCATACAAAGAAGTGAAGGACAAAGCTGAATGTAGAATAAGCTGGCAATTACTCCACTGACAAGAGCCCAGCTCTTAAATATTATGATGATGACTGGCTTCTGCCCGCTACTTCGTCCGCGTGAAATTTGTTTATATCGTACCTTCATAAAAAACTTCCGCCCACCATTTTACCCCCTTTAAAAGGGATATCTGGGATAAAATCTATCTTAATCTATAATTGACTACTAATTGGGTGAGGACCAAATTCTTGTCACATGGTTAAGGCGTTTAATACGCCTACATTTTAATTTATTCCATTGTGACACGAAAGTTACCAATACTATTTATATGGGTAACTTTCGTGTCACAATTGAATCAATTAAAATGTAGCCGTATAAAATGCCTTAACTATGTGACAAGAATTTGGTCCACACACAATTATCTTTCTATAACTGACTATTTAATTTAAAAGACATATATCATATCATGATCTTCCCGGGAACTCAATCTATCTCCATACAAAATTTCATTTAAATCGGTTCAGCGGTCTAATCGTGAAGAGGTAACAGACTGACAAACACACTATCGCATTTATAATATTAGTATGGATAACCTGTATCCATCGGATGCTACGTTAGTAGGTACTCGTAAACATGCACGAGTATATGATAATTTGCATGTTTGCTATGTCCCGTGCAATTCCATTTACAATTAACGAAGCGAAACATAGATTGTGAACGCAAATCTCTAGTAATTACTAAGTAGTATAATGTACTGTATGTATACGGTGTTGTTTTGGTGGTAGCACGAAACTTGGAACTAGTAAATATGTCAACGCAATGAGAATTCAATTATAAAGGATCGGAAACTCGTTTCTGACTACTCAAGTTTTTTTTTTTTGAACCTGACTGTGGCTTTATAGGCCGGGCCCAACAAAGCGATAGGAGTGCGCGGTTGGAGAGTAGCCTGGGGAAAATTCAGGGGAAAACCTCCGGCACGACCACGCGTGTGGTTTGGAACACTGGAATACTCTGAGAGTTTGCGCTCCAGTGAGATTGGTTGAGCGGTTTCAACCGAATCTGAGGTGTGAGTGGAATCGAGCTACTGGGAGTTTTGTCGCTGGTTCACTAAACTTAGCCTAGCTGAGAAGAGTCCAGCAAGAAACTCAGCTAGGCCCGACCTGGGTCGGACTGACTCTACCGGGTGTGCGGCGGTACCGGGACGAATAGGGACTATATGTGTCACTGTTGTCGCGATCGCGCGGTGGACGTCCCCATCGGCGGGAATGCCTAAGTGTACGCGTCAACTACTCTGGAACCGTGAGTGTCCGTAGGGCACGGTATCTGCACAACAACAGGCAGCTCATATGCACTTTTGCCACTATAGTAAGTAGTATTAAAAAATATAGAACCAATCTAAGCCCGATCAGAAGTATATGACTGTCGGCCATGTTGGCGATTTCATTGGAACTAATTTCTTATACCGGCAATCATTTTAATGATAGGTTGCCAGATTTATATTGAAAATTAAATGATACATTACAAAAATGCCCAAAACGATTCATGGACAAGAGCGGAACATTATAAATAAAATAATCTATATAATAAACTGCTGAAGAAAAATGATCGGGAAATGAATTTATTTCGCTGCAAAACTGACAGGTAAAGAAGTCAAAATGTCATTTAGTCTGTTGCCATATAAATCAGAATAATAGCGCCCTCTTGACAATGGTCATAATATGAATCTGGTCGGGGTTTTAGAAGGCTTTACAACAAAACAAAATTTATATTAAAAATAGTTACGTTTCGGTGATTAATTTCAAGACGAGTCACTTGTTATAAAAACTTTTTTTTTAAACTTAAACACCAGAACTGCGATTGAAATTCAATTGAATTGAAACGTATGTGTTCGATAAATCGTACTATGTCAGGGATAGCGCGACAAACGCATTCCGTTTTCCGATTCCATTATTGGCGCAATCGGTAGGATAGTTAACTGTAAAAAATGGCCCCGACGGTTATCATAACCCCATAAAACAAGCAGTTATCGCACCGTACAGTTTAAAGCACCGGACAAGTGTGGTTTAAACTCGCGTGGCGAGGATCTTACCTTTGTTAATTGAAATAGATACCGTTAGACTTCTTATAGGTTTTCTCTATTCTATAATTAAATAATAAAAAATGTAATTTGAAACTCTGGAATATTTTTTAATATAAAAACAGCACATTTTATTGTATAAAATAACCTAAGCTAAGAATAATAAGCTATATTTAGAAGTAAAAAAAACAATCTCGGCGGTAAATAGGGTATAGGCCTTCTGGTCACCCTCGTCCACAAGACGGACTGTGGAATGGAACTGTTTTTAACTAAAAGTGACAATTGATCTTCGAAATGACAGGTGTTAACCTTCATTTTCATATTTTAGAAAATGGCTGGTGATGTTTTGTTTAATTAGGTAGAACACTGCACTTTAGGTTAAATATCGCTTGACGTATTTTGAATTTACGATTCAACTTACTCTATTCAGGTATAAATCAGCGGTGCCGGTGGTAACCCACGAACAAAGTGTTCTAATTAACAATTTCATTACCGGATTTACTTGATTTATTTGAATGTACTCGAGACACCGATGTAGCCACCTACAGCCCGCCGTCGGCGACAGCGTGATGCCCGGCATCTTAAACCACTGGTGAGGTTTTGTGCAATTACCGACGCGAGATGTCAAAATCACCAAAAATTTTTTAAAGTATGTCACCGTGACCTTTTTTGATACTCTTATGGTTTGTGTAACGAATTAGGTTTTATAAACATCTTTCTCAAGGTCATATTGTTTCAAGACCTCACCCCAAAGAATAATATCACTAAAATCATGCTAGAATATTGCCATTTTGTACTAAACATGAGTAGTTCACGAATGAATGATTCAAATGAATTACTTCAATTCGTGTCACTCTTTCGGATTCATATTTTCATACTTCAGTCAGACCAGTTCATGAATCATATCGTTTACCTACTCATTTGCTTTAAGAGGAACGTAGACGTCATGATTGAACTTCTTTTTAAGTGACACATTTTGCGCATGACTATTTTGTACGAAAACCCCTCAACTTCCACGCACCCCGCGCCTATCACGAAGCACACATTTAGATGTAAGCTTGCAGTACCGAATCTGTACTGACTTGACTAAACAACTAAGAGCTTACTTTCTCCTCCGTACCGCCAAATGCGGTAATAGTCTTAGGTATAAAAAGGTACATGTTTCACTTTCCTTCCCCGTACGTTTGTCTATCTATTACCTCTTCTTGATTAAGGATTTAGATGAAGTTTGGTATGGAGATAGTTTGTGTCCAGAAGATGGACATAGAATTAATTTTATCCTGGAAATCATCCCTGTTAAATAGGGATGGAAATTTGTCTCGAGGTACCATATAAAAGATTTTCATGCAGTATTGCAGCACTTAGGGCCGGTTGCACCAACATACGATCACAGGCCGGTCATCGTCAAATATGGTGCCGGCAGCTGCTGTCATCCCATAGAAGCTTGTCAAAATTTCCATACAATCAGATTTTAACGAACACCGCTTACGATTACAGACGGTTTGGTGCAACCCACCTTTAAACTCGAAACCATAGATGTTAAAATTCAGAGACTTAAAAATGCACTGTTGGGTTTTTAAATGCTAGGCAATTATTTAATACAGTAAGCGTATATTATGAGATTACCGGGAGCGGTATTAACTACTTTCGGCTTACTAATATTTAATTTGTAATAATATTCGATGTAATGTCGAATTGTGCCCGCATGCATGTCAACAGTCCATTATATTGGGATATTGCAGTAAACTCAATACTCGTAAGTTTCTATTCTAGTTTAGGTATTAATGTTCCATGTTTTGTGCCAAACCTAAAACCAGGTACTTACGTAATTTCGCTCGTGACCCTTATTTAATAACAAGACTCGCTTGTTTGCGCTTGGCACACAATGAAATCTCAAAAACCGTATTAATGCATCGTTATATCTATAAAAGAAGACTTTAAGTTACAGACGTTAAGGTGTCTTTTAGTTTGTGTTGACAAAAGAAATAAACCTAGAGAAGTGGTACAGATGATGTCAAAGAGAAGTATACGTTTTTCGCCTTATTACAAACGAATAAGGTGCAAGAATGTATAGATATCTTTGACGTCGACGGTACGTGCGCTTCTCTTCAGAAATGGAGCAGCAGTCGCAGTGTTTATGTCGCATTCATGTCAATATCGAAGCGCATTGCTGTCTCCCGCTCGGAGACTCCCTTTATTCAATATAAATGTAAAAGGAACAATAGAAATTCAATAAATCCAATAAATTTAATTGTTGAGAATTGGAACATAATTTGTTTTAGTCATTTTGGCATTCTTTGGGTGAGGCCTATGTTCAGCAATAGGCGTATTTTGAAGATGATGATTATAGAATTGGTTTCAGTGGTCTTTTGTTAGATAGCCACCATATTTTTTTACGATTGCGATTGCTGAAGAGTCGTAGGCGCTTGCTGACCAAATATATAAAATCCAAATCGCCTCGCCATCTCTTTTTTGTCGGCCTCTGCTATGGTAACTATCTTGCGGGGTCCACTCCGTACTTGTCTTGGCCCATGTTGCCGGATGCAGATCACAAACACGTCCAGTATTTTCACACTTTTTTCTCTGCATATTTTATATACTCTCTGTGTGGCCCAATGGTTGGCTGGTAGAGAATGCCATTTGGCATAGCGGGCGTTAGTACAATTCTGTGTGTTTTTGTGCAATAAAGTTAAATAAATAAAAAAATCAGTCTAGAGAAGTACCTCTACCTTATAGCCCTTATATTCCTAGCAATAGCACCCTTATTCGTTATTTTAGATTTGTTTACAATGTAAATGGGTTAGTGACATAAATAAGAAGTTAATTGCTAATAGAGTAAGTATAACGAATTAATAGCAATTACTCAGGTAACAAAAATAACAAAACTATTCCGGAAGGAAATAAAGAACGTTGTGGTTATTTAATGAAAGCCAATCTTATTTACTGACAATAAATAACTAATAACCATTATCAGAATATCGATGTAACAATAACAGTGTACATTCTATTGTTGTATTGTTCATGAGCATATTTAAGTTTCGTTATGTTTGACAATAGGGATGATGAGTCATGTTACAACTTACAATATATTGTGGCTATATAGATAGGAAACCACCAAATTATCACAATAAATATTAAATTAGACACTTGAAATCATGAAAGATAAAATAAAAATAAAATTGCCAAGGTCAATGTGTCCGTTTTTATAATAAGTTACCCGATTAAATTTTGAGTTTACCCTTTCCAGTTCTTAAAAATTACCTAAAAAAAACATTGATGTCAAAGGCTTATTATAGGGTTGAGGACTTTCTAACATACAGAAATGCATGGCCCAAACCAAATACCTAAATAGCGTAAAGAGTCATGTATAATATTTTCATTGTATCTAGTTGACACAGTTCTTGCAGGAAAGCATATCAAACGATTCGACATGTTTTGTTTTCTTGTGTAACTACACATTGTATTATTGTTTTTTTCCTCTATTGTTATTTTTTCCTAGTTTTTCTTTCAATTCTCTTTTGTTGTTTACCACTTACATTTACTTAAGTAGGTTAAGTAGTATCATAGTAATAAGCATATTTTGGAGAAAATGACTGTCGAGTTTCTTTCGGCGTTTCTTCTCGGCAGTGGTCTCATAAGAAACGCTAGTAGTTTTTGACTTGTAAAAGTGCCTTTGCGGACTACTTGCAGAATAAAGTTCATTTATTTCATTTATTTCGATATGGGACTATAAAGATTCGCAAAAACGTTGTTTTTTAGGGTTCCGTAGTAAACAAGGAACCCTTACAGTTTCGCCATGTCAGTCCGTCCGACCCCCGTTTTTCTCAGTAACCGTTAGTACTAAAAAGTATTGGTGATTTGGCTTATCTTATCATTATCACGTGGTCTGAGATGGCTACATACTGCACTATGAAGCCGAAATCGGTCAGGGTCAATTATTGTCAAATTTTTATCTAACCAAATTTGAAATTTTAACTTACTTTTTCTATAGTTTAGGTAGAAATTTGAATAAGTTTTTTGACATATCATTTCACGGGTTAAATCACGTCGGTGTCAAAATAACAAAGCCATCTTCCACACAAATACTATTAAGTATATTCTGTATTATTTTGTAAACAAAAATACAGAGCAATTCTTATTAGCAGAGGCAAACAAAAGGCGGCCATAAACCTAAATAAACACTTTTCTTATTATAAATTTATCCTATAGGTAAGTAAAGTCAACAAGTTTTAAGGATAAACGGCTCCAATATCCACTCAACCAAAATATTGTAAGAATCAGAGCGAATTGGGAGGGTAGGAATGACTCATTGTTCACCAACTAATCAGGAAGGATAAAATGTGATTATCTAATTTACCCGAAGCGGCCTCATTCTACGAGCCTGTTCAGTCAACTTAAGATCCTTTTTGTAAGCACAACGCGTAGGTGGTACGCCTTTCTGAAGACATCGATGCATTAACGGCGGAGGATCTAATTTTGTAAGAAAATGATTAAAACGTAAATCTCATCAAACAATAAGGCATAAAAAAACCACGAACTCAATCATGGTTCGACGGTGGGAAACCTTGATGTATATATAGTAAATACATTTAGGCTTTTCGTAACCGTTCTAAGAAGATCCTAGTGTAACTTATAAAAATGCTAACATCTCAGAAGTAGAAAACACAAAATTCTTAGGCTTAGTATTGGATCACAGTCTGTCATGGAAAATTCAAATTGAAACTGTATGCAAGAAACTAAGTAGTTTTTCATATGCTTTGTATATGCTGCGGAAGATAGTTGGCGAAACACCTGTGTTGACTGCATACCATGCATACGTTTCCTCAACACTAAGGTATGGGGTAATATTCTGGGGCAACTCTACTGATTGGGAATTGGTGTTTAGGGCGCAGAAAAAATGTATACGAGCAGTACGTGGCCTGCGGCCCTTGGAGTCATGTAAAACTCATTTCATAGACCTAAATATTCTCACCTTCCCTAGTTTGTATATATTTGAAGTAGCTTTGTTTGTGAAATCGAATCCCAAGGAGTTTCAATATTTTTCAAGTGCAAGATTACAAAACAAGTTATTCGCAGCCCCATCTGAAACAAAACTTATGTCAAAAAGTATTATGGGAATAGCCCCCAGAATCTTCAATCATCTACCTGTTGAAATCATGGAAAAAGAAACTGTTCTAGAATTTAAGCGGGCTCTAAAGAAATTACTTGTTGGAAAAGCTTACTATTCAGTTAAAGAATACCTCAATGACAGTTTTAACCAACAGCAATAAGAATGTTTACATTATCTTAACTAGCTCCATGTCTGATTAGAGATATTGTATTTTATTCGCTGTATAATCGTAACTTCAAGGAGACCTTTTTTGAAAATTAATGTGGGTATCGCGTAAAGAGCGCGCTCTGTTGGGACGCTTAGGGACACTTCCAACGCAGAGGTGTTTAAATACCAGGGATCGGATACCGGTATTTTCTCCATAGAAAAATACCGGTATTATTACGGTCACCGGTTCATTATTTCGTTTTTAATGGGACAATCTAATAATACGACGTTGTTACCTAAATACATGATTCGGCCCTACGTAAAGAGCAAACGTAGACTAATTAGTCTGTTAATATTCTAATATTCCTTAATTTCACGTCGCCCTAATTAATATTACAGTGTATTTTATACAAAAATTATTGTGTTCACGTATTATTATCCATTTAAGATAAATGTTTTTAGGTTTATGAGTTGGCAGGACTTCAAAAATTAATATCGATTCATTCAATCATAGACCTTTTCTAATCTGTGCAACTTGTCTTGTGTGTTGTGTTGTTGTAAACCGTCGACTCCCGGTGAAAAAATAAACAATAGCATTCTTTCGTAATGATCCCTGGAATCCCAGGGACCGGTAGACGGGATTGGTATAGAATGACTATTTAGGAATAAAATTCTTGTCAACATTTTTTCTTGTAATTTATAATACGAGCGGAATCGCATTGAGCAACACCCATGCTGAGACACGTAACAGGGTTCGTTTATGAAAAATCGATAAAAAAATGGATAATGATTACCAACGCGTCATATCTATTCGATATAGATCGGTTTCTTCAAAATGTACACCATCCAATGAATTTTAGAAGCGTTCGTTTAGTAAACAACTTCTGGTTAGAACTTATTTCGTTCACTCTTTATTTGGAGCGGAAGTAAATTATGTACATACGAAATTTGTCGTTATTTTTTGCGTAAGGCGCGATCACCTCTTAAAAATAAAGCAGGGGTGAATTAACTGAGGGAGTTGTGCTAAAGTGGTTTGTTCTGGTCTCAATCCAGGTACGATGGATTAAGTGGCAGCTGGGTTTATTTTACCGGGCGAGCAAGGCCCGCGCTGTTTACTTAATTTTGGGCTTACAAAATAATACCACTAATCAAGAAATAAGGCTAAATTTTCGCTGGTAGGGGATGATGTATTTAATAAAAGAAGCCTAACTTTTACTTTAGAAAAAACCATAATCTGTTTTGATCTCAGTATCAACAGCGTAAACTTTTAAAATGAACTGTCCGTTCGTATCAACTGTAATGAAAGTGAGTCGGTAACGCGTTGGTTATGTTTATGAATGATATTATCTACAGTTACTCGTAATTTTCACTTAAAAGAAGTAGGTAGAACTGATACAAACACAGTGGTAAAGTTTTTAGCTACGTGTCAATATCAAACTCTTAATGATATTGAAATAAAATTAAATTTCGTGTGGCAAGTAGAAGAGTTTCTGTAACTTTACCTGTAACCCATAAATTGTGATAATCCATATTGAAAGGGACCTTATGGCGGCCGGCACTTACACCTTTATTGCCGCTGTTCCAATACAATAGTGAATAGGTGCAACGTAAGCGCCTGCCGCCATAAGGTCCCTTTCGATGTGGATTATCACAATTAATTCATGTTGTTACTAGCTGATTTTAATAACATAATAAGTAAAGAATGTTAAAGTCGCCAACAAACAGCCTTGCAGTTTGGTTAAATTTGTGCATTAACAATGGTTTTTTGATAACAAAAACATCTTTAACACTTCCATAAGCAAGTACAAAAATGAACTGATTAAAATTATCTCCGATTACCTATCTTAGTACCTACTGGTGAGGTTAGACTGAGGGGTCTGTAGTCCCCAAAATCAAATTAAAATCATATGTGATTCAGAACTTTCAGATGAATTGGATTAGCATGAAGTATAAAATAAGTTTTTTTTTTGTTTTTTTTATATTATTGTAATGTAATTTCAGCATTTTAACCCGTAACTATTTTGTTTTTTTTTTGTTTACTTACGACATGTCTTAGTGGGAACAGTTGAGGAGCTAAATGCATGTTTATATGTAATCTAGGTTTCAAACTTGTTTTGTGTACATTTATCTCTGTTCGTTCTCCAAATAAATAAATACTCCCTCTTCGCTATTTCGATATTTTGGGACTAGGCGCGGAGATGGATTCTACCATGGTCTAAGAAAACAAAGTCTGATAATCCGGATCTTGACACCACATATGTCACTGTCAATGATATACTCACACTTACATCCGAATCAGTGTTGCCAGAGCCCTTGGGACGAAAATTACGTTTCGTTTCTTGAAAGTTACCTTTTTGATGCAAGTAACTTTTGCATTTAACTAAAGTTATTATACTTTTATATTTTTCGTAATTACTTATCAAAATGTTCGATTTTAAATATCATTTATTTCACATAATTCCAGGTACAATGAGATCTTAGAAGTAGTATTAGTATCACTAAAATTCACCATAAATGGCATGTGAAATTGAGATATACACCTGCAATACAGTATACTATGGTCATTAATGTCAAAATACAGATAAAAATAAAGTCAAATAAAATGTCTATAAGTCAAAATTATAAAATCAATTACATCATTTATCGAGTTCAATGTCATGCATTCGTTATTTTTAAAGTACATACATTACATTTCTATTATTTATAATCTAAATACTCCTGCACACTATAGAAGCACTTTTCCACAAGCCACTTTTTGAGGGCTCGTTTGAATTTTGCGAAGGGTAGGTCTTTTATTGTATCAGGCAGCTTGTTAAATATTTTAATACACATAATATAACTATTATTAGCAACTGAGAAAGAGTAGGCACATACAGCTACTATTTGGCGAATTCGGTCACAGAATTACGCCGGGCTGTATTTCAAATGTCATACATAGTTGCAACAAACGAACAGAGAGTCGTACCATGTACTTAGGTTCTTTTGTCACCTTTTCTGTATGGAAACCTATATTATTGTCTCGCTTGGTCCCGGTTAGATACATCTGACCTTTCTTTTTAAATAGATTTTCATTACTCTCAAAAGTTACGAAACTTTCCTTTACAACGGAAGTTACTTACATGTTACGCGAGCCGATCAAAAGTTACGAAAAATGTAAGAAATGTAACCATCTGGCAACACTGATCCGAATATGCTGATGCAAGTTTGATGCCGTGTCACCCAACACTACTAACCGATGTATTGGATTGTCACACCTGGCGCAGTATATTATTGTATCATGAGAAAAACGTTCCTTTTACCCTCAGGCAGACCGTATTGCTTGTTTAACACAGTCATATTATAAATAACCGGCCAAGTACGTGTCGAACTTCGCATATTTAGGGTTATGAACAAACCGCAAAATTAAGTTGGTTTTAATAGGAAAAATAAGAAAAATCGGAATAAGAATATAATCGGAATGGCTCCAAGAATTTATAATAAATTGCCAAAAGGTATTCAATCTCAACAAATGTATAAATTCAAAAAATCTCTTAAACTGTTTTTAGCTCAGAAGAGTTACTACTCAGTAAAAGAATTTTTAGCTGATAAGAATTTTTGAAACATGTAATTTATTTATTTGCTAGCTGTTGACATGCATGCTCTAAATATTTGTATGCCTTAAGGCGCCACATAGTGGAACTCTAATAATTAAAATAAGATCCTGTAACCTATGTTGGACAAATAAATGATTTATGATTTATGAAAATTCCAAAGGAAAAATCTGATTCATAAATAAGTTAGTAAAATATATAGTATTTATCTACTCAACAACCTCTAAACAATGATGGGGTAGGTAAAAAAATATTCTGCATATGTTCCGCTTTAGTTATAGGAGGCAATAAAACATAAGTAAATAAAAATAAATAATATCTTTGGACAATCTTACACAAATCAACCTAGTCCCACACTAATCGAAGCTTGTACTATGGGTACCAAGTGACAATATACATACTTATATAGATAAATAGATACTTAAATACATAGAAAACATCCAAGACTCAAGAACAAATATTCGTGTTCATCACACAAATACATGCCCTGACCGGGATTCGAACCCGGGACCTCCAGCTTCGAAGGCAGGGTCACTACCAACTAGGCTAAAGCGGTCGTTTTTACTATTTGCATGGCTTTGGGTCAAAAAGCTGCTTATACTGTAAAATTTGAAGACTGTTGCTCCAAACGTTTAGTTGTAAAACCTGTATGACAAACGACGGACGAAGGGAGGCGTGAGTGACAGCAATAGGATTCCGTTTGGACCCTACGGGTATGGAACCCAAGAAGACAATTTTGAGAGAGGTAGGGCACAGCAAAATGTCATCTTGCTCGAATTTGGAGCAGCCCAACTGGGGTAGTACCTCCGCCTTGCAGAAGACCAAAGCCATAATAACATTATTTACTATACAAGTATGTAGTGTTGTGTTCCTGGAGGTGAGCAAGGTTGCCAGAGCTCCCGAGGATGCAATGCGTTGAGAGCGAGGGACCTAAATGTGTTCCTTCTGCTGTCAACACAGTGCATCCTCAAATCTTATAAAGGGTCGGCAACGCGCACGTGACTCCTTTGGAGTTGCGGGCGTCTATAGGCTGCGGTGACCGCTTACCATCAGGTGGACCGTACGCTTGTTTGCCACTGGCGTTGTTTAAAAAAAAGGCTACGAGGATGATGATGAGTATTGTACTTGTACAAAATTAACTGCTTACTCATACAAATATGTATACTCCTTGAGCGCCATGTCGTGTTTGGTCAGACCGCGACACAATACCCGCAAGGTGAACCGTACGCTTGTTTGCCATCGGCGTTGTTTAAAAAAAAGACAATAACGATTTTACAAAAAACAATTATGTTCTAAGTTAAAATGTAAGAGCAAAATAATTAGGTTAGGTTAGGTACGTACCTAATTACATATTAATGACAATATAACAAATTGTGTTGGAAATAAGGTTGTGGTTAATTTTGGAACGAAACACTAATAAATTGCTGGTAATTTATACAAATAAATATTGAAAACATAAGGACTGTTATTGGTATTGATCGAAAGCAATTTAGTTTTATTTGATGTGATGTTTTGTTATGACGACTCTTTGTAAAGCCGGCCTAAACGTTCCAATAAACTTAATACATACCGAAGAATTGTATAACTTTGCCCGCTTTTACACAATCTTTTATTTTTTTCTGAACTCTCCGTATAAAAGTCTGAGTGTGCCAGAATTGTCAATGTTATTTCTTAACTGACTACGACAAAATTTAAAGGTAGAAAATGTGTTTAATATACACACGTTTGTCGGGATATGATAAAGCAAGAAAATGTATTATTTTTTAATGTAAAATTGCATCTGGTTTGGTAGGGTTCCAACCCTAGGGGTAAATATCAAGCGGGCAATGTTGTAGAAAGTGCGCTGCAAATACGTCCATGGCATTGTCCATCGTCAAAATTACAAAACACACACGTCTACATTGTTTACGACACATAAATTAACTACTGTTAATAGTATATACTTGTAAGCTGTTCACAGACCAAGATAGCTCTAAAGTTTTTTCGTAGTTTTTGGCCCGCCAATAACATATATCTTTATTCAACGCTGTCTCACACTTGACTATCGAAAGCTACGGGCAACAAAATTGGTTAATATTGCCAGCAATTGTTTAGCTTTCGACTACAGAGTAAAAAGTAAAGGTATCTGTAACCAGTTTTGTACTAGGTCAGTTTTATTACAAAGTGACGGGGTGGGCAAAGCTATATTGAAAGGGCAAAGTCGTCAGGTTTTACGGTACTTAATAATGGTTGTTAACTTCAGAGTAAATATGTAGATAGCTATGGTATATCGAAATGGACGTAAAATAGATACGCTGTTCGTAATGCCAATAATCAAGTTAACAATATATCTCCAACCAGAATTGGAATATTAAAATACCCATCGGTTTTTCATTGCAACAGCTGCCGCCATACATATTTCAAATGTTATATCGTATATGATTTCACGATTGTATTTTAGTAAAGCTATAATTTTTTTTTTCAGGGCGAGGCAGAAAAATCAATCTAGTGAGAAAGATAAAAATTACATTTATCGTACACTAATATCATCAATTAGTCATTAATTTCCGCTTGATAATCATTTATAAAGCGGGAATTAATGACTTTCTGTACAAAAGTTTATCAAGTTTGTACGTACGTGGGCGACTAATACGAAACTGCGTATCTTCATGGATTGAACATATATAATTTTAATGGAATTCATTTTTAAAACTACAACAGTGATATTGTGGTGTTATATTATAAAGTTATACTTAAAATTATTCCATCGTCGTGTAAACAATATTTTGTTTGTGTTATTTTTATCCATACTTTTAAAGTCAGGTATGACGAGATAAGTAGCCGTTATTTTTGGACGCACTAGGCGGGTTCCTCGCAGTGAATGTGTTAATTCCATACATTGGGATATTGGGAAGGTCTACGTTCCCAATCATCCCACTGGTACCATAAATCGTTATTATCGGTGCCGCTATAAAAAAACCTCATTGATTGGGGTAACCGTACGGGCCGTATCACCCTATCAATATTCAAATTGAAGGTTCTCGCTGAAAGATCTCAGACACAGAAGACCATTATACGGTGATAGGCAAAGAATGCCTCACTTAGGGGCCCCGACCGACCCTTTTATCTGGAAATAAGCTTATCATGTTTATGGAAAAGCTTATATATAGGTAGCGAAGGTACTTCTATTACAGAGTTTGAGGTCGCGGTGATGTCGCTTTCGATGTGTCACGTAGTGACATATTGGGAGTAGGAAACGAGCTGAGGGGTATTTGGGTAAGTGTGTTGAGTTGGAATAGGATTGTTATTTAGGCCAATCAAATTTTATCTGTCACTAGTTGCCTTGTTTACGTCTCTGGGGTCACTTTTAAAACAGCGACTCTGTGGGTTTCTGTACACATTTCTATCTCCTTATTTCATGGCTAATCTTTTAAACATGTTAGAGATTCATGTTGTAATAAGATTCCATAATAAATTACATTAGTATGTCAATTTACCTGAAGTCATTATTATGATCGCCAAAACTAAACAGATATATGTCAACAAATAAAATTTAATAGAATTATTAGTAACATATTTCAAATTTAATTAAAATTATATAATTATTAATGTTATAAATAGGTATTTATTATCTGCGGCAATAGATGATCATTATACATTTATTAATCATGTTACATATAATTTAATTAAATATTACTTTTCTTATCCACATATTCTGTAACAGAATACAATAGCTTTATGTAACTTTTATGTGTCCTCCTGGTTTATGGAACAGAATAACTACGAAACATTGTTCACGAAGCTACAATAAAAGTTGCAATTTGGCAAGTCTTGCAACACTGGTTAAAAGATTAGTTCTGTTGTAATTAGTCTAGCGCCTCAATGTTGCCAGTATGTGATTTATTTTTCAAATTTTAAAGTTATAGGAAACTATATGTCTTTATAAATATGTCGTGTGATAACATTTACTTATTTGCATGCCAATAAGTCACACTTAAGCTTGTCATGGACTCTAATAACTAAAACATTGTTCTCACTCGACATTGTCCATGTACTTTCCAAGAAAATTCAATTTGAATTTAGTACTGGTAGTTTCGGCTGAAAGCCCAGCTCGGTTTTTTTTTTATACAACGCCGGTGGCAAACAAGCTTACGGTCCACCTGATGGTAAGCGGCCACCGCAGCCTGTAGACGCCCGCAACTCCAAAGTCACGTACGCCCAGCCCAGTTCGGTTAAAATACGAATTTTCGTGGTAAATGCGTAATTTAAATAATTTTATTTTTTATTTAGGCAACAAACAGTCGAATACAAAATTGATATTTTTAAAAATTATGGTAATAGACCTTGAGTGCCATACTTTAAGATTACCATAAACATAGTAGGAGGGGTAAAAAGCGAAACAATTTGCAAAAGACAGCATTATTGGCTATTTGCTACACAAGTGCATTTTTTATATGGTTTAGAAAAAAACTACATGGATAAGTACTAATAATTGTGAGGAATTTTGATTTTAAGTGACAAATAATTTGATTTTAAAACACATAGACAATAAGTATTTAATTCAAAGACTACATGGAAAAACATTAATACAGATGAATTTCTAACGGTGAGGTTATAATTTCGATGTTAAGTGACAAATAATTAGATTTTTTAAACTTTGATATTATCTAATTGACAAAATATCATTGTGAGACAATAATTGAGGCAACGGTTGAAGTAAAAATTCGAGACACAGTATAGGATAACAAACCGAGGGGTAAGTGGTCAAACCCGATAAATCGAGATAAATGTTTTTTTAAATAAGAACTTAACATCCATTACGCAGAGTTCTATTTTCAAAAAACCTTTTAGACGACTTATCGGGTTTGACCACTCACCCCTCGAAACAATTTCTTATGATGTGCTGTGTGTTGAGGAATTTTGAATAATAGCCTACTAGGAAGGTGCGGGGAGTCGATAGAACTGTTAATCATTTTATAAAGAAATATTAAATCAAACTGTATTCGACGGCTTACTAATGAATTATAGATGAGAATATTAGCAGCATTCTCAGAATTTCTCGAAAGTGTATTTTAATCTTATTCAGTAGCATTTATAAATACATAAATTATCTTTGGTATAATTGAAGGATGAATAAAGGAAGTGTAAATGAATATAATTCATGTGATGTAATTGTTTTTATTATGGACTAGCGACCCGCCCCGGCTTCGCACGGGTGTAATGCTGATGCATGTTTTATACATATAAACCTTCCCCTTGAGTCACTCTATCTATTAAAAAAAACCGCATCAAAATCCGTTGCGTAGTTTTAAAGATTTAAGCATACATAGGGATATAGGGACATAGGGACAGAGAAAGCGACTTTGTTTTATACTATGTAGTGATATACAATTACGTATATACAAGATAAGCAAAAGAAATTAAAAAATACCTACCATTCATATGACTCGCGTGATCTGTTGTGACACGACAGAACGATATCGGTGTCATGCATTGAATACGGTTAGATATTATATTACGTTTATACGCTTTGACGAGACAGCCATACTGTGTCAGGCGTCAAAGGGTTTACTCCTAACTTCGTATCGTGCCGTCCCTTTCGCTCTCGTGTTATACACTATATGAGTGAAAGGGACGGCACGATACAAAGTTCGGATTTCGAAGTTCGGAGTAGGCCCTCGGAGCGCATCAGAGCATCATAGATAAGTATGAATCTAGTTTTACTACCCGCTCGCTTCAAGTTGGCCCTTTCTTCCCGTACCGGTAGCCATACGGTACTCCTCTCATGCCCCCTCAGCACAGAGCAGAAGGGAGTTGGCCAACTCGAAGCAATAGACGGGTAGTTCTATGACATTATTTAAAATCGAATGGCAATTTGTGATAGGCCAGGCAACGAAAATATATAGAGGAAAATGCTTGGAACACAATATTTAGCTTCGTAACTTTGTTTGGATTAGTTAGGTTAGGGTTTTTGGCCACTTTGGCCGCCATCTTGAATTTTAAGCAAAGGAACCATTATTCGGCTTGGCAACATTCGAAATCTGATTCAGTAGGTTTTTTTACTTTGGAAAAGTCATTTTGCCAAAATGGCACACAAAATGCCGCCGATCGAAAAAGAGCGATTTTTAGAAATAACTACCGATTTACAAAGGGTTGTACATCTATTCGATACTGCGGTATCTGTTAGCGATAAATCTTCGGCTACGACTGGATTGGTTACTTGTCATATATCGGTTACGTCCCCGGGACCCCGTGTGGTTGCCGGGTAAGAATTGCACCACCCCATCTCTTCCCGTGGGTTTCGTAGGAGGCGAATAAGGGAAAATCGGAGGGTGGGCAGCAGCATCCTTCGATCATTACCACCATCAAACTGCGGTCGCCAACCCGCTCGCCAAGCGTGGCGACTATGGCAAATCCCCCCCATTGGGGAGGCCTATGTTCAGCAGTGGACGTCTTTCGGCTGAAATGATGATGAATGATGATGATGATCGGTTACGTAAGGCGACCTTGATTATATTTGACGATGTCGCAGAGGACACAGTAAATATTATTATATTTTTGAGTAGTAAGCATATCTAAAAAAAACTCGATGAATTAAAAAAAAGTGTTACTTTGTACTTACTAAATATAATATTGTACCAATAATAGACTACTTACCTATTTATAATGACATACATGACATTTTGTGTTATCACTATATAGTATAAAACAAAGTCGCTTTCTCTGTCCCTATATCCCTATGTATGCTTAAATCTTTAAAACTACGCAACGGATTTTGATGCGTTTTTTTTAATAAATGGAGTGATTGAAGAGGAAGGTTTATATGTATAATAACATCCATTAAATAATAGTGCACCCGTACGAAGCCGGGGCGGGTCGCTAGTATTAGATATTTTGACACTTTGATTCTTAAATTCTTATTGTTAGCGATGCGCTCATTAATTAATTTTCTTAAATTTTGTGTTATTCAAATATAGATTTTAAAGTATAGATTTAAGGTGCATATTCGAATGAGCTATATGTAATGCATTATGCAACCCGTTATTAAGCAAGGGAAGACAGTCCGCTGCTAACCACGAGCCCAGTAACACACTCCGCTGTGACATTCCTTTATATTTCTATATTTTACTGCGCCTAAATATACAGTCTTCAAGATCAAGTTAGTTTTCTTCCACACTTGAACCCCGTAGTCCACACTCATCGTATGTTTTTTTTTGACATTCGACGCACACCTCAAAATTATTTATTTTACTGACTGCTCTAACATCATTTTTATATTATTTATTAACCTATTGAGCGCCAAGCATTACATACAAATGATGCATCGCTGATGCCAGGCGTTCAACGCGAAATTAAACTTTACGCAATCGCGTATAGCCTCGTGAGGCCCCGTGTCATATAGGTACGACATGAAATACAATTGATTTTGAACTATACCTAAATTAATTAAGGTCGAGATTATTTTGTTAATTTTTGAAGGTCAGGCCTCAGGAGGATAGATCGCTATTGCTTTGACCAGGCTGTCGGCCGTAGCAGTCGTTGGCGTCCATGGTACGATTTTTCGATGACGTGAATAGCTGACTGTGGCGGTCAAAGGGTTAAATTCATAATATCGACTTTGCATGCCACCAGTTGGCTGAATGTATATGGCTCGTTGTATAACTGTCACCATTTTGTACCTATATTCTGGCAAATAAATGTATTTCTTCCTTTCTTTGTTTGTTTAAATATTTTTTGGTGTGTAAAACGGTACCCTACTACTAAGCCTTTGCTGTCCATCCGTTTGTCACCAGATTGTATCTCATGAACCGTGATAGTTAAAAGTTTAATTTTTTTTACAGATGATGTATTTCTGTTGCCGCTATAATAAAAATATACTAAAAAACGGAATAAAACAATTATTTAAAATGTATGGAAAACAACAAACGTGATTTTTTGCCATTGTTATAAATAATGGTACGGAACCCTGAGTGCGCGAGTCCGACTTGCACTTGGCCAGTTTTTTACCTGGCATTTGTCTCTAGCAGCTGTCAACGAATTTTCAAATCTTTATAAAAATATTAGAGTCCAGGCTACTATGTCTGTTTGCCATCGAGCGGGCCGTAAACCAGTATACCACGGTTGTAGTATAATTTTTTTATTTTTTTTATTATTTATTTATTTATTGTTCAGAACACATACAGTCATACATAAAAAGATAGAGATAATTTTGCAAAAATGCTCATTCGTACGTCTATTAGAAAAGTGCGAGAAACACATTGAAATATGAAATACTAGCGACCCGCCCCGGCTTCGCACGGGTGCACTATTTAATGGATGTTATTATACATATAAACCTTCCTCTTCAATCACTCTATCTATTAATAAAAACCGCATCAAAATCAGTTGCGTAGTTTTAAAGATTTAAGCATACATAGGGATATAGGGATTAGGGACAGAGAGAAAGCGACTTTGTTTTATACTATGTAGTGATATTTTATAGTCTCAGATCAGCTCTCTGGCCACTTACTTGTAAACGAAAGACCCGTTTGATTTACTGTTGCATTATCATATCCTTTACTGTGCATATAACGTCTCGTGTATGACACAATGCCACAGTATCTATCTTTGGCATCTACTAAATGTATTTTCTGATCGTACAACGTAAACAAACGACTGTATATTGATGTACAGTTTTACATATTCTTACTATTGTAGGACGTGACATAGTCGGACGAAATGGCTTCATCGATTATTGAACATCGATGAAAGCTATTTGGTAATGGTAGATTATAAGTGGCTAGCATGAAATGGGTTAGTTTTAAATGGGTAGCAAGTATATTATCAGTATTAATGTTGCTTAAATCATTAAATATAATTGGAAATACGTACAGGATATTACAAAAATAGTGAGGATTAAAAACGTTCATTTATTTACGCCATTTTCTGTTTGAATTGACATGTATCTTGATATTTTCTCAATGTTACTATCTAGAACAGGACTACTGCGACCTTATGTCATAAACTTTAAACGTACTTTTTGTATTTTTCATTAAGAAATATCGTTTTAAACATCACTCCAAATCGACCATTTTCAAGATGAAAACTTGTTTTTTTTCGCTTAAATTCTACTACACACAATAAAACCAAAAAATGGCTATGTTACTATCTAAAACTTTGATAAAGTTATCGTAGCCTTTAATAACTTTATTGGTATTATCAATACTTTTGTCATAATTTGAAATCAAAACATTTTAAAATTTATAAGGCCTCTTAAGGGCATATTTGGTACCGTGTTTTGGTTAGGAAAAAGTAGAATCAAAAAAATTTTTAAGCAAAACGAAAACTTTTTTATATGGGGCAGGTCATCCAAGTCAGCCACCTGTCTATGCAAAGTTCAATTTTTTTTTAACGTCAATAGTAGATTGTATGACAAGGATCTAAAATGAGCCATATTATCAGAAATCAGAAATCCTTATTTGCTTTGATACAGTTAACAAAGATGTAACTTAAAATTATATTGTACCGTGTATCCAGCCTGCAAGCAGGCGTGCAAATTATTAAAAAAAAATGTACATGTCAAATTGTCAATATATAAATTGTCAAATTACAAAAAAATAAAAAATAAAATTAAAATGTCCATCATGAATAAATTGGAATAATACAATAGCAATTAATAAGTGAACAATTCAGCGACAGATAAATGAATATACATTTTAAATTTTAGGGACGAAATATATAACTATAATTAAGTGTACTTAGTCTAAGTAGGCTTTTACGCTGTAAAAGTAGCGGTCCAAGAGCCAGTTTGTGAGGTTACGTTTAAATACGTTACCCTCGAGCATCTTTAATGTCTCTGGAAGTTGGTTGTAAATGACAACAGTTGGTTTTAGTACACTGTGTAAGTTTGTCTATCTCATTCTCCCACTATACACTCAATCCCTCAAAGGTTAGCTGGAAGAGATCCCTCATAGGGATAAGTTCGCCTTTGTACTCTAATCTTATGTGACATGTATATTGTTTTAACCTGTTATTGTGTACAATAAAGTGCTTACATACATACATACAACACACATATTAAAAACATTTTCCCTATTTGACCCATTCCTATTTTCCCATTATTCCCATTTTACCATGAGATGGTTATAATTAAAGTAGTCCGAGGGGTAATATGGCTTTTAGACCAGAGTTATACACTCTATTTTTCACTTCGATTGCGAGAAAATAAATAAACAAAGGTCATCCACCCAACATTTAATAATATTCCACGGCGAACATATGTGTGATTTGGAGGCATGTTTTTTTTATAAACTGATTTGACACACAAAACATAGATACCGCGGTTCGTGCGCAACATTCAGGCGCAAATAAAAGCTACTGAGCTTCCCCATTGAGCGTTTCAAAGCGTTACTCTAACGATTTAATCACTTTTTAATTATTTTGAAATAAGAACTACTACAAACTTAATCTTTAGAGAAATGAATTCTTTCCTGATTAGTCGATTTAAGTAAAGCTGTATTCTGGCTGGTTGATACCCAATATGAATTATTTTTTAAAGAGTTAAATTAGTGTTCCTTGATTGGTGGATTTAATAAGTGCATTATTTTGATTGGTCAATTGAAAATGGTCAAAGGAGCAATTGGGTATTTGACACATGTTAAAAGTTATTCCATAGTGCAGTTATATAGATAGAAAAAATCAAATTATCACAATGATGATGATGATGATTCCGATCGGTTTCGGCCATGGCGACCACTTCGACTCCTAATCAGTGCCCCGGCGCTCATGTGCCCGAAGATGGCTAATGTAGCCTATTTTTGCAATAAAACTCCGCGCACATTGAGGGCACGTAAGCACGCCGTCTACATGTTTGTAGGAGATGGCAGCAGGTGGGCGGGCCTTAAGCTGGTCGCGTTTGGTATCAAGGTCAACTTTACGTACGTTTTGTTTATCACAATAAACAGTAAATTGAACAAATTCATCAAAATCTTAAAAATATATGGGATTCAAATATTAGCAAAAATTTTTTTTTAAATAGTCCACATGTAAATTGAGAATTACCAATAGAATTCTCATGTTTCAATAAAAAAGAAATTGTATGGCAACTATGTCCTTAAACGCAATTATAATGGTAAATTACTCGTTTTTCCATACACCGGGATTACGACGCCATTGCACTGTGACGTCACATTTCACTGCCTATCAGTATAGAGCGATTTCAGTGCTCGTCAGCTATACTGTGCTTTACCTCTCGTTTTCGTCTTTTGTGTTGCTCTAATGGGGGCTATTGCGTATGAATTCGCCGCTAGAGGCGCTAGTGTAGCGTGAGGTCTCCGAAATGTCAAATGTCACTCTTTGTGGTTGTGGTACGCGGGTTAATATCTAATTGGAACAATATGTTGCCTATTTTTCAATACCTGAGCTTGATTATGGCAAATATGAGTTACAGGTCAATGACTGTCAGTGCTTTGAGACAGTTTTGTCTTTCGGAAACTTATTTCCTCCTTTTTTTCTGAACAAAACGAGACTGCGCTAGAATGCGGGATGTTCGATATTTTTACGTTACGATTTTAAGGTTTTAAACATGATTTAAATGCAAATTTCGTTTTCATGCCCATAATAACCAATAATAATTTTTGACAGCTGGACCTTACTCGACAGTGGCGCCAACTGGTGAGCACAAAAACTATAGCCCTCATTATAGCTGATCCCATACAAACATTTGATAGTCTCTAAAAACTGGTTCGAATGACACCATCATTTTTTTGTCAAATAGTAAATTATACAAAAGATCCCATTTAGTTGAAGTGTATGGACTATTACTTACCTGGGAGGGTCTGGAGCATATTTGGCGACGCAGGTCAAGTTGATGTCGGAGCCAGCGCGCACGAACAGCTCTGGCCCGGACAGAATCTCCGCTTTTGATACTGGAAAAATAGAACTTTTCATCACTCTGAACTATGGTGACTTAGGGGACATTTGTAATTATGGCTTAGGTCTCATAGGTTAAGGTGGGTCTAGTTTATTTAAACGGCAAATCCCTTGAGTCTGATTACGGCTACATATCCCAAGGTATTCCTCAAGGATCAGCCCTCGGAAACACTTTATTTTTGACCTACTTAAATGATCTTCGATCTGCAATCACCTCGGGACTGCCCGTACTATTTGCTGATGATACGGTCATAGTCGCCGGCCGCACCATTAATGGTGTCTGTCACAAGTGTCAAACACAGAGCTGTTAAGTCGGATGCGCACAATGGGTTACGTAGAAAGAGAATTGAACTCAACGCTCAGGATGCAGTTATGCGTTAAAAGGAGAAAGATATATTTTCATGTACGTTGTACCCTCATCGCCTATTGTGTTGTCACATTTTAATGTCGTATGACGTCACACTTGACATTCCTAATGGCGGCTACCGTTTTGCAAATTTTTAGCACAGATAAAATATGCATCACTACATAGTATAAAACAAAGCCGCTTTCTCTGTCCCTATATCCCTATGTATGCTTAAATCTTTAAAACTACGCAACGGAATTTGATGCGGTTGTTTTAATCGATAGAGTGATTAAAGAGGAAGGTTTATATGTATAATAACATCCATTAAATAGTGCACCCGTGCGAAGCCGGGGCGGGTCGCTAGTTTATAAAGTAATTATAAAATTTATTTTACATGATCATGAGTTTATATCAACTCAATTCGACTTCCTGTAACACTAACACTAGACGATTTTTATGCGCTCATACGTAATAAAATCGCCCCTTTATTACGCAGAGTGAGGGAATCCCCAACAGTCGTGGCGAGAAGGTGGGACAGCGCCGCTCGGCAGTTTCAATGAGCTGCTTTATTTAAAAAAATGTTCCGCTAGATTCACTTTTTTACAAAAATCATATTCTTATAATTTTATTGTTTATCTTTCATACATAAATATACCTTATATACCCTATTTCAATAAGGCCTTGTTTTCCCACTGGGTTGAAATGCTGTTAGATGGTAGTCGCTTATAGTGAAACCAGTTCTTATGTCACATCTTGGGATTCGGTGTCAAAGGGACTAAGGGGATTTAATCGAGTTATCGCCGCGCAAACGCAATAAATTTCTTTATTTATACAGAGCTTTACAGCGTTACAACAAATACACACTAACTTAAAAACATGTTAAAGCGACAGGGTGGGCAAGCGTTCTCCATACAAACCTAGTCTAAGTTTTTCTTCGTTTGTGTTTGAACTACAGTTGCGATTACTGGAGAATTTTTTTTTGTATTTATTTGTTTTTAATTTGAATGAATTTTTTTTTTAAGTTCTTCGTATATCCAATATTTACAAGCAAAAAATATAATATTCGGGAGTGCCAAAACCGACGAATAAAATTTGTACAGAGTTTATACGGAGAAGGCCTTGTCGTACCCTGCGCCTTAAAACGCCGAACTGCCTTTTATCCATCGCCTCGCAAAAACTCAAGCATTCCTGACACACAGTCGACTATCACCAGAGCAGATCACACTCTGGTGCTGATGCCAGCGGGGCTAGCACAACTGCCGCTGCGACGCGACGCGAGTGGAGAAAAATCTACCCTCCTCTTTCTAATTAGCACAGTTCGAGTGAGACAGGAATCGCTGAGTCGCGCGAGATACGACTTGGCAGCAAGTTGTGCTAGCCTACCAGGAGCGCGTTCAGTTAGGTCAGAGCATCCGCCGGCGGGGACATCCACCGCGCGATCGCGACAACACTGACATATATAGTCTCTATTCGTCCCGGTACCGCCGCACACCGGATAGAGTCAGTCCGACCCAGGTCGGGCTTAGCTGAGTTTCTTGCTGGACTCTTCTCAGCTAGGCTAGGTTTAGTGAACCAGCGACAAAATTCCCAGTAGCTCGATTCCACTCACACCTAAGATTCGGTTGAAACCGCCCAACTAATCAAACTGGTACCGCGTGTCGGCAAACGTAGTGTAGGACGCCCTGTAACTAGGTGGGGTGATATTCGTAAGGCAGTGGGCAGGGATTGGAGGAGAAGAGCTGAAGACCGAGCTCAGTGGCGTGCCATGGGAGAGGCCTATGTCCAGCAGTGGACTGACACAGGCTGATGATGATGATGAATCAAACTGGAGCGCAAACTCTTAGAGTATTCCAGTGTTTCAAACCACATGCGTGGTAGTGTCGGATATTTTCCTCTGGATTTTCCCCGGGCTACTCTCCAACCGCGCACTCCTATCGCTTTATTGGGCCCGGCCTAAAAAAAGAGACAGAGCTCTGAGGATCGGCGAATTTCTATGTGCCAACGGCGCATGCGGTGGCACATAGAAATTCGCACTGGCACTGGTAATAGGGGTCGCACCCTCGGCCAAACATTTTATATTAGATACATATATACACGCATACCAATGGCGGATTGTTCCAGTAGATTCGGAGGGTTCCGCTCAGTCAATTACAATTATGTTGAACAAACCGCCAAGGTCAACGAAAATATTTCTATAATTTGAGTTATTTCATTACAAATGGCAAATTTTAACACTTTCACTGCCAACGATTTCGTAATTCTACACTCGTAGCCAATAGTACCTATGCGGGAAACCGTAGATTAGATTAGATTGGATTTATTTATTTCTTTCTGAAAATTTACATGTTATTTTATAAAAATGTCAATTGGTAAAATATCATGGATTCACAAAAAGATCGTCAGATTGTATATGAATTAATAATAATAAAATAATAATGCAGTCTAACACAAAAGAAGAATATTTTTTAAACAATACAAAATAATTCAATAATAATAATATCGTACAATGGCAAATATATAAGGTGTAATTAAAATGTCAAAAAATAATAATTTAATAATTACTAGGTTATATGTATGTAGCAATAAGCGATTACCAGACCAGCGCCAACCTAGCAGCATCAACATTTTAACTTTATGAAAGATTGTAGATACACATGCTAAGCTTTGAAAAACAAATTGCTTCAAACAAAATACTCAGAAAACTGTTCGCTTATATTGGAGATTCTGTTTATTATGCCATAATGTCTATACCATATTTGTCTTTGGGAAAACTGGCTGTGACAGACACCGGGCATAAGTGTTAAGCTAAAACCCCCGCCG
The DNA here is from genome assembly GCA_963556455.1 of Epiblema foenella. Lineage (NCBI taxonomy): Eukaryota > Metazoa > Arthropoda > Insecta > Lepidoptera > Tortricidae > Epiblema > Epiblema foenella. The sequence continues at coordinate 5,195,668 of OY747113.1, read as the reverse complement.
ACCGCTTCAGCCTAGTTGGTAGTGACCCTGCCTTCGAAGCTGGAGGTCCCGGGTTCGAATCCCGGTCCGGGCATGTATTTGTGTGATGAACACGAATATTTGTTCCTGAGTCTTGGATGTTTTCTATGTATTTAAGTATCTATTTATCTATATAAGTATGTATATCGTCATTTGGTACCCATAGTACAAGCTTTGCTTAGTTTGGGACTAGGTTGATTTGTGTGAGATTGTCCAAAAATATTTATTTATTTATTTTATTTAAAAACGACGTGTACAAAGTCTTGCTATGTATGATATTAATTTTGAAAAACTCAAAAGCAAACCGCGGGGCACAAGTTTCCAAGACTCTTCCTTCTTAACCATTCATAAAATTTTATGCACCAATACAGGCCCCATTTAGAAGTTCGGGCGAGGTTAAACTGTAATAGAAACTCCATTAAAAGGATCCTCCAGAAAACCTTTTAAGAACATTAGCTAATAACAATACAAGTAACCTTATAATAAAACGTTTGTGTACATACTTAGATTTAACGGTCCGTAACTTGAACAACACAATAATATCCTATTGTACAAGACTCGTAGAACTGCTACGAGCTCGTAACTCTCGTAGCGTCCTGCGTAGCAAGCTACGATTATCAGAGGTAGCGAACTAAAGGCAATAACTTTGAAATAGTAGTGATAACAAACCCTTGGTATCAGATATTGATTGCGGTACAGGGGTTCGTAAAATGTTTGTAGCATACAGAAATGATACGCGAATCGCATTTTTATTCATGTGCTCTCTTTCGCATAGACCCAGAACTAAGTGTATTTGAACGAGACATCCGATATCGAAAAGTAATTGGAATTAAATTGACTGTTCTTTAACTTTTATGATATTCGATGTTATGACTACGGTCGTAACTTAGTGGAGTCGTAAAATCGATAAAAGTTATTAGTTTTTCCGAACCGACCATCAGGTGCACCACTTACCATCAGGTGGGTTGTCAGCTTGTTTGCCACCGACGTGGTATAAAAATATATTAAATGTTCATATGAATACTGTCATATAGCCCGCTAATTGAATTTGAAATTCCAAAGAATATTTTGCTATTTAATTTCTTCTTAATCCGTTCAAAATTAGTTTTAAATAGTATAACATAATTTCCTTACTTCTAGTATGTTAATATAAAACTTTTCGCTTCTTATTGGACAATGTAGGTATTGTAATTTTTGTAGTCTGTGTCATTTTGTCAACTTTAGGCAATTTCTTTGGATGGCACCGACTTTCAAAATTACAATAATTATATTGACTTATTAGAAGTTAAATTATGTTTTACTTTTTAGTTTTTTTTGGAGTCGGTTTTAATTTTTTATAATTATTTTTTTATGTTGCTTAAAGTTTTATCTTACTGTAGGCTCTTTGACATTAGACCATCGAACAAACTATACCAAACTTGTTGCAATCATGGTTTCCTGCCCATTAGTTTTGTTAGGTATCTACAGAGGCTAAATAGACAAACCACCTAGAATCAGGTGACATAATCCATCCCGATGAAACCGTTGAAACTAAAAAAAGGAAAAATTTAAAAAAAATATATACGGACAACATCATAATCATCCTTATAAAGTTTTCCAGGTTGTTCCCTAACCAAGGATCGGATACCGGTATTTTCGCCATAAAAAAATACCGGTATTATTACGGTCACCGGTTCATTATTTCGTTTTTAATGGGACAATCTAATAATACGACGTTGTTACCTAAATACATGATTCAGCTCTACGTATAGAGCAAAAAATAATCCAAAATATTGTGCTAATTCAGGGTTTTTTAAAAATAGCGGCCTCAGTCCCTGTCCCTAGCGAACCCGGGATCCGCAAAGACACCTAATCCAAAAAATTGCTATAGGAACTAGTTTTAGGAAAGCGACTGCCACTTGACCTTCAAACCAAGGGGTAAACCTAGACCTTGTTGGGTTTAGGTATCCTCACTATGTTGTCCCTCACTGAAAAGCCACTGAATTTTCTTGATACAATTTATTAACTAAAATTAATACTTTAATGTAACTGTAACGATGTTTGCATCGCCGTCGGCCCTATAATTACCTACTACAATCGCCGAAAATTCGAAAACCTGTACAATTTTAACACACCAGATAAAATTGAACATTAAAATTTAATTAAGTTCATTATTAAGCTGAACGGGGCTTGATTAAAACTTTATGTGATTTAATTAGGTATTATAATATTGTTTCATGTGTTTATATAGGATGTTAATCAATAACAGGTACTGACTATCTGATCAATTACCGAATTCTCTTTAGGATGTTATTCCCAGATAAATATAAACTGAAACTCAAATCTAAGCGAAGTCAATTTGTAAATGTTTTAAATACATTTTTCAATTTCATTACTGGTAACTCGGATGATGTAATATTTATATAGGAGTCACGTGAAGTATGGCATTCACCAGGGAATGTAACCAGGATTTAAGTTTCCCAGTGGCTCGCAAAAAATATTTTTCTTTAATATAAGTTTATTTCTACAGCCTCCTAATCTCATTTCATGTTATCCCTCTCAACCGTGAGAGGAAACTGATGCTCAGTGGAACGTATAAATGTTTAGTTTTACTATGACTTGATACAAAATAAACTAGGTAAAAATCAATCACGATGCGGTTTAGATGACGGTAAGGTAGACTGCAATTAAAATAGTTAATAGTAAGGGACAAACACAAATACACAAATTATATTTATTATTATATTTATTTTTACACCAATCTAAGTATGGTAGAAAATTCCATAAAGCTTTAAATCCCGAAATTCCGGCTTGGGCTCCCCTACTACTTGTGCTTGGGTTATAGGTACTAGAAGACGATATATTCAATAAATATAAATTAGTAAAATACATAAAAATATTACATACTTGGAAACTAGTATACTATTCATGGCCATCAGACTAATATTTGCACTTACCGGAATTTGAACCGACCGTCCGTTTTGAAGACAGCGCCGCTTATCGGCTAAACCGGTTAGTGCAACGCAAGCTTTTTTTTAACCTGACCCTGGTCGGGCCCAATAAAGCGATAGGAGCGCGTGGTTGGAGAGTAGCCTGGGGAAAATCCAGGGAAACCTCTGACACTACCAGGAAGGTGGTTTTGAACACTGGAATACACTAAGAGTTTGCGCTCCAGTGCGCTCGAGCTACTGGGAGTATTGTCCCTGATTCACTAAACCTAGCCTAGCTGAGAAGAGTCCAGCAAAAAACTCAGCTAGGCCCGACCTGGGTTGGACTGACTCTACCCGGTATGCGGTGGTATCGGGACTAATAAGGACAATATGTGTCTGTGTTGTCGCGATCGCGCGGTGGACGTCCCTGCCGGGTGTCTATTATTTTATCGAAATATCTTACATCGATTTTCATTTCACCGAAAACTGTTCAACGAATTTCATTAGGTTTTTTTTTCTAATCACATAATCATCAATTCATTGCATTTTATATAATCGAACCACTTTTCATAGTTAATCGTTTCGAATCCGTCTCTAATCGTAGCGTAACGGTACATCGAATTTACCTTTCATCGAAATATTCGTTATTCATAGTATTAATTTAACGAAACTTGATTCACAGATAGTACGTTCCATACAGTATTCTTTCCAAGAACAATGTTTCATCGAACAACCAAGCAAGCATGATTTTTCAAGGCGTATAATCTTTCTGGTCTTATATAAAAAAAATAACCTCGAAGATTAAGACGGGAGCCAAGTTCCCGTCTTAATCTTCTAACTTATCCGCATTACAGTCGGTTTTGCCCTAACTGGTCTTTCTGGGCTTATATAAAAAAATAACCCAGAAGATTAAGACGGGAGCAAAGCTCCCGTCTTAATCTTCTAACCTATCCGCATTACAGTCGGTTTTGCCCTAACAGGTCTTTTGTACATTTTAGGTTTTGGGTATTTTTGTTTTTGAGTATTTTTGTTTATGAGTACTTTTACAGAGTACAACAAGAGTCTGAGAAAAAAAAATAATTTTAGACTTACTTATATCAAGAATAGTAAACAGTGGTGAAATGATGTTCTAGGTAATAAGAATTTTGGGAACTGAAACCTTCGTTAAACCAAAATTATACTAAAGGCCATTCGATGAACGACTACGTCGATGAACAAATAAAATACTGAATTAAAATTCGATGAGTTGATTCTTGTGTAAAAGGTAATTCGAGCAAATGTTTGAGCGATCTAACGAAGTTCGATGAATGATTCCTAAGTGATAATAAAATTCTGCGAATAGTGTTATGGGAAATGATAATCGATGTAACGATTTTCGGTAAAATGATGGATCCCCGTCCCTGCCAGCGGGAGCAACGCACCCTTAATCGTTACTTTCTTATGGATCATCGCCTTATCCGCAACAGTAACTCGGAACGACAGACTGATCATCGGCTTCGTTAAACGTTAAATACGTCGCGGGTTGCACCAACTGACGGTTGAAGACCAATAAACGAACGTTAAATAATATAATTATATGCCGCCAGCATCAGATCTGGCATCCCATATAAAATTTCACATTTTCCACATAAACGGATTTTAATGACGACCGCTTACGATTTACAGTTTAGTGCAACCAACCCTTAGACGTTAAGATGTTATCCCATAGAAACTTATCAAACTTCCCATTTACGATCAGATTTTACTACTCGTGGATGCCAACTGTTGAGGACTTGGAGGTAGTATTTCGTCTTACCTACGACAGTGAGCCGGAACGACAGACTGATCTTCGGCTCGGTTGACACCTGGCACTCGTACGCGCCGGAGTCGCGCGGCTGCGCGGGCGCTACCCGGAGCGTCCACTCGTCCGAGCCGTCAGCGTGGAGAGCGGCGAAGCGCGCGTCGCTGCTGTACGTGTGGATGCCGACTGTGAGGACGTGGAGGTCGTGTTTCGTCTTACCTACGACAGTGAGCCGGAACGACAGACTGATCTTCGGCTCGGTTGACACCTGGCACTCGTACGCGCCGGAGTCCCGCGGCTGCGCAGGCGCTACCCGGAGCGTCCACTCGTCCGAGCCGTCAGCGTGGAGAGCGGCGAAGCGCGCGTCGCTGCTGTACGTGTGGACGCCGACTGTAAGGATGTGGAGGTCGCGTTTGCGGATCCAGGATACCTGGAACAAGTTTTTTTAATTAAATATTGGCTTATAGTACAAGCCTCCCATTAACGATCAAAATTGCGTCGATAGATAAAAAAAAAATGCGTCTTCATTTATCATTCACTTGCTGTTTTCCTATGTATTCCTTCTTCTTCTTTATTTCTTCCTCTATCACCCGTCATCTCATCACTCACAATCCTTCCTCTCCACATCGTCTCACGAAATCCATCCAACTATCTTGGCCTACCTTGCCATTCCTCAACCTCCTCCAAAACATTCATTCCTAATACCCTTCTTTGTCACATGAATTTCTTCTTTCCGCATAACATGCCCATACCACCGTAGCCGATGAGTTCTCAACTTTTCAACTATGGGTGCCACTTTGAAGCTCCCTCTTATATACTGATTTCTAATCCGATCCATTCTAGTCACGCCACTCATCCATCTCAAAATTCTAATCTCCGTAACATGCAATCTCTTTTCATCCGTCACCTTTGCGGTCTAACATTCTGATATACATGACGAAAGAGCTCAGGGGGGGGTCTTGTAAACTTTGTCCTTCAACTGAACTAGTATAATAGTGGTCATTTGTCTGAACCATTATAGCCAGTTGCTCTAATATGTTTTCATTACCTCCGTTCGTATTATCATTCGGTAATACTAAATAAGTAGTAATTATAATTTTTGAGGAGATATAAAAAACCGGACATATACGTCATCTGATTGCCGTGCTGAATAGTCTCAAAATAAAGGCAAAATAAGTAATTATGACTTACTAATATAACAACAAGAGTTCCGGTGCAAAGTATTCGCGGGTCCTAATGTAATCACTACATTGTATAAAACAAAGTCGCTTTCTCTGCCCCTATATCCCTATGTATGCTTAAATCTTTAAAACTATGCAACGGATTTTGATGCGGTTTTTTTTAATAGATAGAGTGATTGAAGAGGAAGGTTTATATGTATAATAACATCCATTAAATAGTGCACCCGTGCGAAGCCGGGGCGGGTCGCTAGTATCAATATAATTTATAGCTGGTACACTTGGTGTTAACGCCTATCGCCATCTAGCGGCGGCGGGAAATAAACACGGGCGATGGCAGGGCGCGGCGCGGGGGACCGGGGTCTGCTCGGCACTATTTGACAACACGTATTCGCATCAGCGACACAATTTTTTTGTTTTAATTAAAGGCAGTAAACCTGTACTTCCATTTATAAAAAAAATAAGAATATTCATTATCAAAACCCACGAGAATAATCCTGAACGAGGAGAAAGCTGTACTGGCGCCTATGGACTAAGCCTATGGGCTATGCACTCACGTAAGAGAAGCGTATGAACCAATGTACAATTTACAAATAAATGTAACTATGTCTGTAAACTTGAAGCTTAATCCCATACTATATTCTGAGTCCGCACCGCGTATTCTCAACTCTTAACAAACAATTATCTGTCATCATAATAAGCGCTAAGAAATACCCCAAATTTAATTATATTTCGCAGGATTAAGCTAACTAATTAAAGTGCAAAGTGACGGGCGAGAGTGTAAAAGCTTTCAGAGCTTTACGTGCGGTCGACAGTATTGCCAGCATTAAACGTTACTGATCATTCGTGTACCTTATTGCAATGATATAAGGTCTACTAAATTGTCAGCTAACTTTAATGCCGATAGATTTGGTCAAATGCATAAATGGGTCATACACGGATTTAGGTTCGCGTCTTTTCTGTGGACATACCAAAAGTTAAGGGCTACAAGGCTTAATTTTGGATTGGACCAGTAACCCGCATAAACAGTGTCTCTGTTTCTATAAATCCCCGTAATAAAAACATAGCTAACATGCACATAAGCCGTTAACTATTGACCACAGGAGGGACGACTTTTGTTTTTTCAACTAAGTATGACCCAAATATGTACGTTCCCAAAGCGACAAAAATATCTGTACACTCTTACGCGCTTGTTACTAAAGTATTGTTCACATATTTTCTTACTGCATTGCGTATAGATATTTTCGATGTTAATAGTACAACTTCGTATTTGGGAATGATGTACGACACACGACAAAGAATACGGGTCATATATCCTAAAATAGTGCAAACCTGTACAGTTTTTTATTTCTGTCATGATTTTTATTTCATTTTACATCTAACCTGCAAAAATAACGAAAAAAATTAACGTTTCTAGGTTTAAACCGGACTCCTAAAAACCCATAAAAAAACAATATTAACGGAGCGAGATATCTCAAAAGTCGTCAGTTTTGGAGATTGATATTTTTGTGATAGGATCCCGGTAATTGCTAAAACTGTTGGGTATTACGAAGAATAATATAGCATGTAAATAAAACTAGTGTAAAATATTTAGAAAAACTTATTGCAGTTATTTAATTTAGCGTGACCCAACATTTTTGACCAGCAGGCGAATCACGCAACTTTATGTACTAACGGTAGATAGATTTTACTGTCAATTTTGAAGTATAAATGTATGAGGTGACAATTAAAATTTGACATTAAAATCTACCTAACGGTAGTAAAAAAATTACGTGATTACCCCGCTGGAGTGTATGATGATGATGATGAGTCCGACCGGTTTCGGCCATGGCGACCACTTCGACTCCTAATCAGTGCCCGGCGCTCATGCGCCCGAAGATGGCTAATGTAGCCTATTTTAGCAATAAAACTCCGCGCACAGCTCCTGGAGTGTATAGTATTAATCTTAATGTAGGTGCTTAGGAAGCCCCTTCAAATGAGAACCCACAGGACGTTTTACATAAACACATGTATACAAAACATCTATTTAGGAAGTAATGTTACAAGTTGAGTATTATAGTGGCTCTGTGAGCTGCATACCTCGTGAGTTATTTTTCTAATTTTCATATAAATATGTTCCCATAGAAATATGTTCGTAGATCACAAAATCCTTCAATATATCTGCATCGCATTTGTGTCTACTTATACTTACATATAAATGAGTATGGTACTGCTACAGAAATACGTAACTGTAGTTTAAGAAGTAAATGACATTAACTAAATCTGACTTTGTACATTTCAATAATAGTTTTCATAATATCACAATTAAAATGTTTAACTAATTTTTCAATAATATCGCAATTAAAGTAATGACATCTGATTTTCCATAAAATGGTCAAAGAGTAGTTTATTAGTAGGCCATTTTATGTAATGAAAATTTTTTTTGACCACGCACGCGATTGATCAATCATTTAAAATGAACACTAAACTTCACAAGAATCGGTTTAAAAATGCGACCTGTAGAGGAATGAAAATAAACTGAAATTCACCCGCAGGAACTTACAAAATCATTGAAAAAAAAAATACTTTGAAAATTTCCAAACAAAACTGGGTATTCAATAAAATCTATATAATACTGAACCTGCTCTCAAAATTTCACAAGAATCGGTTGAGAAACGCGACCTGTAGAGGATCATAAAGCAAAATTCGACCGCAGAATCTTACAAAATCATTGAGATTGTTTTTAAAATTATCCAAAAATTTACTTCACAAAAATAACTATATAATTGCCGAACGTGCTCACAAAATTTACTAGAATCAGTTGAAAAATGCGACCTGTAGAGGACACCAACCGGAAAATCTGGAAATCTAGAGATCCGGAAATCCGGAATTCGGACATACGAAAGCATTTTTGTCGAAGTTGAAGCAAAGAGCTGCGTTTCACTCGGTCAATAATTTTCCGGGCTCTGCACTACGTGTCTTACAGTGCAGTGTGTAGGACGCCGGAAATGCTCTTTATACAATTATCATTTGCTATTCAGCTATTATTGTTTTGTTTTAATGCACTTCGTAACGCAAATATTGTTCAATATCAAAACAAATAAGAAAAAAATAAATCAAAGAAAGATAAAGTCAACATATGTTGCAATGTTGATGGGCGCTCCGATTATTTGAAACGCTTGTTTCTAAAGTCATTGTCAACTCACGATTACCTACACAAAGTTAGCACAGCCGGCGAAAACATTGATCTAATAAGACTCAGAGCCGATATCGCTTTAAATGTTTTCGGCGCTCATCATCGTCTTCTTTGACGATATTTAATGAAACAACAAAGACGAAATAAACTTGCTGTAAAAACGCTTAATATTCGTCCTGATGTGCCATCATGGTATCAAATCAGTGAAATTGCGAACTGTCATGAAAGACGGATTTAATACTTATTGAACCAGATTGGTCAATGCCTAGCGAAAAGCTGACTGCTTAGAATTCAAGCCTGTTTTCATAAATATCGTCGCACCGAATTGTACACACAACAAAGTGCAATATACAGTCAGGTTTGAAAATATGCAGACGAGGTTACTTTCTTCTACAGACAACTGTACCAGCTGTGCGGACAAAGCTAAAAACATTAGTTCTTTTTATGCTTAATAGCAAGCATTATAAAAAATGAAAATGAAAATGGTTCAACCAAATGATTAAGCAGCGTCCAAAATAAAATAAATAACATAAAATTATGAACGTGGCGTATTTTCACTGATGGTAAGAGTAAACCGTAACCCAAAAGTAATTGTGAGTTGTCTTTTATTTATTAGACGACGTACCGTGTTGAGAAGAAATTAGGCGTAAGCCTCATACAAACTCTTCATATTATGCGTTTATCGTAGTAAACTGTTACTATACTTTCTTTTCTGCCCTCGTGTAATCAGGGTGTGATTACCGAACGTTTTATACCGTGCGTTAGGTAGATCTAAATGGCATCTCCCGTACTAAAAATGACATTATAATATAATTATCGTCCCTACGTTCGAAAAGTTACGTAATTACCCGCCCCACAGCCCACTATTTGCTGCAAGCACGCCGAACTTACACTCAAGAGAAAAAATAATGAACACTTTGTATTGAATTTCCATAAGAAGTGTACCCATTATTCTTGCTCTTGAGTGTATATACTTAACACCTTCAACTTGAATTAGTAAAAGGAAAGGTTTTGGCAAAATTTGGCGCTTGACTATGCGGAGAAAGCTTGCAATACATTCAATTAATGTGTTCGACGTACTACTCAGAATATCTGTGCATAACGCCATGTGACGTCATTACGGAAATTGCCCGGTTTCACACTTTCGTGAGGGTACACAAATATCATGACCGGGTAGTACATCGAGTTTACGCTGCGTTTGTTCGGTAAACATACTAGAGTTATGTTGGATTCGTCGGAAACTGTTGTATTGGCACATCAGGGAATGTTTGATATACACGAGTACTCGAGTCCAGAACGGAAGTTAACGAAAGTGTAGGTATTGCGATATTTTACAGTGTTTCTGACGTCAGGCGCCATTAAGTTTAGCTTAATTCATCATAATATACAATATAAATAAATATATTTTTACTCACGCTACCATTATGTAATAATACACAACTATTTTTACAATATAATAATTGTTAAGGTTATTGAACTGGGGTATCTTATAAACCCCCCGAGGGTGCCTTGCCGGTGCGGGGGGGCTTAGTAACCGTGGACTAGTCACTAGGCGACCGGCCCTGTGTGTCTCTAAGAGACGAAGCTAAGAGACACACCGGGCCGGCCGGTTAGCGCTGCCGGTTGGCCCGAGAAGGGCGCTCTCAGCGGGCTTGACTAGCCCACTTTTTATTTTATTTATTGCTCATTTTTTTTTAAATACTTAATCTAATACAAGGCTTCGCCAAACTGCGGTGCGTTGGCGTGCGTTGTAGTGGGACTGCAGAAGAACGAGTTCTCCCTAGCTTCTGCGGCTGAGGTGGGTTCGCAGGGGGAGAGGCGTGATGGTATTACGGTGCGCCACTCCCCCTACCCCCTGCGAACTTGGCGGGACCGTTCCGCAGAAACGGCGTCGGTGGGACTGAAGAGGAATGCTGGTATTACGGTGCGCTGCTTTCCTTATCCTCTGCGGTGTGGTTCATGGCGGAACCACAGACCTGGTCTGCCACCGGGTGTCGGGAGTTTTTCGGCACCCATGACCTCCTTGTGGCGAACTCGGGGGGGTGGGGAGGGGGGGTCCGTTACTGTAAGTTGGAGGTCGAGGGGAAATGCGCGCCGAAAAATCTAGTGTACCTGATGTGGAGTGCCTCCGGGCATCCACGAAGGAACCGCTAAGAGCGGCTTTCACTGGCGGAGTAGCGGAAAAGCAAACTATCCCGTAACCTCGCCATAAAGCGTCGTGGCGGTAGATGGGGGCTTTTAGTGTGTATCCCGTGGGTCTCATTAGCCTAAACGTGAGTCTCACATAACCACCCGGGTAACCCTTTGCGCCCGGGTGGTATACATAATGCATTTCCCTTCCTCTAAACAAAAAGGGTGTCTTATAACAGGAGAAATGTAAACGTAAATAAAATTATCGCAAGTCGATGCTTATTTTTGTCATTTTTTTTTTGAACCTGACTGTGGCTTTATAGGCCGGGCCCAATAAAGCGATAGGAGTGCACGGTGGAGAGTAGCCTGGGGAAAATCCAGGGGAAAACCTCCGGCACGACCACGCGTGTGGTTTGGAACACTGGAATACTCTAAGACTTTGCACTCCAGTGAGATTGGTTGAGCGATTTCAACCGAATCTGAGGTGTAAGTGGAATCGAGCTACTGGGAGTTTTGTCACTGGTTCACTAAACCTAGCCTAGCTGAGAAGAGGCCAGCAAGAAACTCAGCTAGGCCCGACCTGGGTCGGACTTTTTGACATTGTATTTCTAACCAGTAGTGTCCATATTTAGTCGGATTTAGTTATTGCTGTAATTGGCAATTAAAAAGAAATATGGCCAGCAAACAAAAAATCTTCAATAATTATGTCGCAGACAGACACAATTCAAACCTTAATATTTCTTAATTTCAACCAAGTAAAATATGTACCTGTCGAGTTTTAGATTATGTTCACGATACAAAGCAAAGCGACCACTTTAGGAAATTAGTGTTCTAATTTCTTACTTAGATTATAATGTAATCAACAATTAATTTGTATATACCTAATTAGTTCAGCTCCTAGCAGTGATGTACTAGTAAGTAAATATTTTCTTACATAGTTAGTAATTTATAGCCTACCAAACGAAGGAAAAATAGGGGAAATATTTAATTCAATAGTTGTAGGTAAAGGTGTTATAAGCGACATACCAAAAGTACGAATAGATAGAGGTGTAGCTAACGGGTAGTGGGGGGTATAATTCCCTTATTAATTTTTCATAAAACTCGTAAACAGTGGCCCGTATAGAAAAATGTTGTTATTACATAAGTAATCTACATAAAATTGTCTACAAAATAGATTGTATACACTTTTTCGGTGGCATCTATATTTAATGAGATATTAAACGGGGAAAGTTAATGAAAGTGGCTTTCTCATTCCTTTGTTCTACAATATTTTTTAAAACAAAAAATATTGTATCGTTGTGTAGAGGTCTTTGAATAGATAAATACAATATGGGAAAAAAGAAGAGAAGCCATGGTATATTAAAATAAAGGAACAGTATGAAGAACAGTGTTGAAGTGTAGTTCATATTCCTTGCAGATGAGGCCAGTAGATTTAAAAAACGGTGAATGCAGTATTATCTATTTAAAAAAGTCTCCATATAGCAAAATTTCCTATTTATATATTTAATAAATGAATTATTAAAGGTTATTTCTTTGCATATAGCGTCATGGTCGTGGGATATCCTGTAGTACAGAATCTGTGGCCTCAGTTATCGTATTAAGTCAATTTGACCTTCAATCGAGGCAAAGCTGTCATTAAAACCTTGAATAGCCACCAGTCTGTCGCCATTGATTCAGAATTAAAATTGTGACGACTCCATTGGTTTTATTTCACAATGAATTCAATCCGGCTTGATCTCGGCTTGACCCATAAAAACTTGAGCGCCGAGAAAGAATGGGAGATCCAGTTATATCCAGTTAGTTCCGTCTCCGCTTTAAACCGTGGCTGAAGAAAGTTTTAAAACCTCGAACGAGACGTCTCGAATACAAATTCAGAGAGCTCGTGATCCAACCACATTAAATGGAAGTGTCAAAGTGTACCCTCGCTCTTTGTAATGCTGCTCGATCGTAAATTAAAAATGGCGTCTTTTATGGATCAAGGCGCTGTCGCCCGATTGAGATTATAATTAGTTTTGAATGATTTACTACCTAGTTATTTCAAATTAACGCAAATACGTAAAGCTGAAAGCTTAATTTCTTGATAATGTTGATAATCTTTTATTATTGTCGACTTATATGCGGTTTTACAAAGATCAACCTTAATATGTAAAGTTATAAATATAGAAAATGTATTGAGTTTAATATTGATATCTTTATAAAACCTGGTCTTAGTAAAACAGAAAAAGTATGATTTTTTTCTTATTACATTGTTGTAATTAATCATTGATATTGGAAAAGTTACTTTTTTCACAATACCTAGTAATATTCAATCTATGCCTCCAAACTTAAAACGGCCGTTTTAATGTTGATCTCTTTTTTTGATCGACGAATCCATAGTAATAACCTATTTTGATGAATTCATAAGGTACTTAAATAAAAAATACAGTACACAGTGCCTTTAATGTCTGTCGTTTTTAAAGAAGTAATCACAATTATTTACGAGTAGTGCTAGTGGACAAGTTAAAGGCTGTCACACTCGTTTCTGGACTATTTTCAAGAGCGAAGCTTGTTTGAAAGAGCAGTTAAGTTAGCAGCAAATACTCGTAGCTAATGCTAAGTTACTTCCGAATCTCCAATAGCTACGGCTGCAGGTGACGTGAACGTAAACATTGCAGGGAAATACTGTTTTCTCTGTATAATGGTGAATTGTTAGGAGTTAGTACGAGGTTTCATTTGACTTCATATGTTATATTGAAATCATATCCAGGTCACACACAGTTGAACATACTCAAGTACAGTGACACCACTCCAGTCAATAATTTCGAATACCGTCTGACGTATTTTTGACCGATACACGAGTATTCATGAGTGGTCATGCTGCGGTGGTACTTTTAGCATAGTATAAAAAACAAAAGTCGTCTGTTTTACTGACAATAACAGTGTAAGTTTTATGTGCATGTAAGTTATTACTTAAATATATACAATCGGAGACGTCGTTGAAGCTAATTGTAAGTCTGACGAAAATTTGGCTTTATTGTTCTTAGTTTTTATACATCTAAATCTTGAACTATCAGTATTAGTAGGGAGCACTCGTTTTGGCACATATAGATTAAATATATCCGGTAAACTATGTAAACAATAAACGTAAAACAAATCATAAACGTAATAATAATGGCCTACCTGACAAAAAGCCACAAATAAATATAAATATAAATATTTTTTGGACAATCTTACACAAATCAACCTAGTCCCAAACTAAGCAAAGCTTGTACTATGGGTACCAAGTGACGATATATATACTTATGTAGATGACAAAACCGCTCACATGCAGTTAAGGCCCAAAAACCCCAAATAAGGATAAACTCGCTCCAGAAATAAATTCCGTACGAATGCTTTTTAAATGTGATTTTTTTGTCGCGGTAAATGAAATCGGCAGGTCAAAGGTGAATCGACGCAATCTAGAGGGAATGAGTCGGCCTCTTCACTAGCAATTTGGCCACTATTCACTAGCCATTCGCATCGGAAACCACATAAAAGGTTACCCACTCCTGAATAGTGATTTACTGCTAAAAAGTCAATCTTTTATCCCACCGTTATTTAATGAAAGTGTTATTTAGAAAAGGTTTGAGTATCAAAAGAACTCCATAGTACTACGTTATACAATTAGGGCAAGTCGCCGATGTTTGTTACTCGAGCCGAAGACGAGGGTGATAATAATACTAACAGAAACACGCTTCAGTAAATAAATAATAAAATAAATAAAAAGCCTCTTTATTCCTTAAAAGTAGTGAAATACAACAATTTTGCTACATTATTATTATTATTAAAATTTTAAATATACTATATAACAATATCATTCTTAATTTTATTAATTTAGTACTATTTTTATTCAAGTTAATAATTTACGTAAGAATAATTACTATATGTATATGTTGTACCTAATAATTAATTCATGCATTTTTTGCGGTTTTAAGGACCCCTCTTTGGGTGAAGGCCTCCTCCAGTTTTTTCCATTTATCCCTATCTTGTGCGACAAGTCGCACACCTAACCACCTAACAAGTCTCCATTTCTCTCCAGCAGTATCTTTAATTTCATCTGCCCATCGTTCTAGCGGTCTCCCTCTCTTCCGCTTGCCGTGAGGGCCTTTCCAAAAGGTGACACGCTTCAGTACTACCTGTGAAATTTATAGATTTTTTCGACTGCCCTTGGGTTTTAATCGGTATTCGTTTGCTATCATGCGCGTCAAGCCTCACATCTAAGGCAACAAATACCATACCGATTCCTATTCAATTGCCGCCCATAAAAGCCTTAGTGTAGTATTACTTACATTAATAAATTATTATATTAGGTTTGATAGACACGTGTCGTTAAACCCTATCGGGTTTGTTGACACAACATACGCAGACAATAAAGTTAGTAAGTTTATATATCATACAAAGAGCTAAAAGCTGTTTATAACACATTGAACAAACACATCGACTTTATACCATAATAGTAATTTTTCAGGCATCACTTCGCATGGGTGAACAACTTCTCGCATTTTTTTTCCTTTTGGCAACAATGAAATCGTTATCCTTTCAGTACTATACATAAATCACCGTATTTCATCGAAAAAAACATCAAGCTCATTAGGTTAGGCTAAGTTTGTTTAATTAAAAATTGTAAATGATAATACAGTCTCGAGAATAGAATGAGACAATTTTACAAAATAGGTATAATATATAAATAACACAATTTTATTTTGCAAATGGGGATGGATTAGACGAAATTAATCAATTTCGAAAAAATATTATGCCAAATAGTAATAAACTTAATTGTCAGTTCATGGACTATAAAACTGATTCGTATATTAATTTTGCATTAAGCATTAAAAGTAAAATACAAATTTAAAAACTTAGGCTCCGAGCAGGTTTTGGACCTGCGACTTTCTGACAATCGCTCCAGAGGGGCTACCGCGAACAACAAACGAAGTTTTCCCTCTCTGTCTCACTTATATGCAAACTTGCAAGTGCGACAGAGAGGGAAAACTTCGTTTGCTGTTCGCGGTAGCGCCCCAGCTTCTGAGGGGTTACCGCGAACCGAAAACGAACGAAGTTCGAACATCTCCCTCTCTGTCGCACTTGCTTATTCGTGCGACAGAGAGGGATATATTCGAACTTCGTTCGTTTTCGGTTTGCAGTAGCCCCTCAGAGCTACCGGAAAACCACGTTTAGCCCCTAAATTCCTCAACCGTTCCCTATACAACGCCTTAGGAAGGCGTACAGCGCATCTACAAGACTCAGGATTTTTAAACGGCACCTACTCGGAGCCTAAACTTTTTAATTTTTCCTTTAATTGAAATACACGTATATTATTATTATTTATATAAGTAATGTCACTATTGATAACAATACAATTAAAATAACGACGAATATGTTTAATCATTTGTGTTTACTGGCACTGTGCCCGTACTGATTAAACTAAAAGATTAAAATATATTCCAACTTCAACTACCTACAACAAATTAATGGAATTACGATAATGAAATTCGTAATTTTTCAAACGACATAAAACTATTTTTTTTTCTACTCCTGTACTTTTTTCGCGACTTACGCAATCATGACCTATAAATGATTATATTACTGTAATCAAACGATTTTTTTGCATTCATGAGGAAAATATGTAGGTACGTTGATTCTTTTAAAAATCCACGAAGAAGTTATATAGCATAACTGAAGAAATTGGGTAGGTAAGTTGCACAATTACTAAGGGAAAATATGGCGCATGAAAAGTCTGAAAAATAGGTAGTTACTTTTTATTTGAAATGAGTCGTAGAAAAAGTATTGTATTCAACGGTGTATAACTGGTATAAAAAGGCTCGTGGTGTCTTTACTTGCGATGTTCTCCAAGGCTCACATCGCAACCCACACCACTCGCCTTTTTATACCCTTCTTATACACCAGTTGCATAATATACTAATAATAAACGGTAATGTTGATAGTTTTCACCGAATTGGCCTTGATTACTGTCATTAAGCGAGTCACTCCATTATCGTGTAATTTCAACAAATTGGTTAGAAATCTATTAAATTATGTATTTATAATTGTCTGAAATGTTTCTGTTTATCTATCTAACCACGAACAATCACCATTACCACTTTTTACACGCCTTTTTATAGTTGACTGTCGCTGTCTCCGGATTTCCGATATACATACTTATTAGAGAAAAAAAACATTTGACCTCCGTAAAACAGACGGTCAGTTCCCAAGTCTTAATCTGGTATTTTCAATTTTTGTCGCAATTTCATTTTGAGACCTTAGCTCGTTCCGCACAATCAAGTTGATACGCAATTTGAATCTGAAGCTATAAATAAGAATAGACCTCCTGGTATCTGTATTTTGCCCAGTTGTGTCTACGTTAACACAACACACAAATACTTACAAACAATCCATTATATTCGAGCCTTTCAGCGGATCGACTACTCATAGTTACTCAAGCTTTGTAGTCAAACGGCAAACAGAACCAGGTCAGAGAGTATATTTGATTGAAAAAACTGGATTAAAATCAAATTTATATTTGTAATGCTCAATCGTTCTGATATTTGTTCTGGTGCTCGTGAAAACGAGAGCTTGTAAATAAGTTAGTATAAATTAATTAGAGAAGAACTTTTATGTACTTTTACATACTACAGTACGAACGATTAACTTAGCTAATACATTTAATATTAATCACTTAGCATAATCTCTACATTTTAAGATTGTAATGCTAAGTTTATGTAAGTAAGTAAGTAAGTAAGTATTTATTTGTGATACACAATTACATAATAGGATGACAGAAATAATGAATTATACAGTCCTTTTTAAGTTATTATTTAATTTTCTTTCATTTAAATTGAATTATACAATATTGTTCTTTTTATAACATTTATAGTTTATTTGGATTGAAATATGCTATATAGATAGTGTATGGTAAGAGAAGGACGTCAAAAGATAGCGGACGGAGAACAGGCAGTAGCGCCTTGCGCCGCGCACCACGCAGGCACAGTCAGAGTTAAGCAGAAGGTCTACATTAAAGCAAAACGAAAGTCAATTTTCGGGCTTCGACGAAATAATGTGAGTCGATTTAAATAAAAATAATTATGGCTACTGTATCAGAGTTTTGAAGCCAACTTTGTCAATGTGCCATTGTAGTCAACGACACAGTACGGAAAGATTAATGGCGACGTATAATCATTTCAACCTTCATTTTTGTTATACCAATCGATCGATAACTACAACTCCTAAACAAAATCAATTAAGCCTTTGTTTGAAAAAATTGTCCCGAAGATGGCGTATATATGTAACAAATTTGCAAACAAAGTAATATCAACTTCAAAAATCGAAACTTGTATTTGTATTGTCAAAAGTCAGTTAATTGTATTAGGTAAACTTTTTTTACGAAAGTAAGGTAAAAATAACTTACTTCGGGTTTTATAAATATCCGTTAGATGAAATTTAATGTCGGATAGGTAAAATTATAATAACTTAGTACATTTTTTGACAAATATTTAATGGATGTTAATAAAAAGGCGCCTAGTAAATCAATGTTACGTAAAATTGACACGTTACATTATTTGTGCAGTTCACTGTGTAATATCCTCTCTCTAACAATAGTAGATTTTATGAAAATGGTCTAAAATGAGTCATATTACCACGAGATAGTTAAAAAAAATAGTTCGAAAGGTAATATGGCTTTTAAAGCAGAGTTAAACACTCTACTTTTCACTTCCATTGCGAGAAAATATGTAAACAAAGATCATCCACCCGAAATTAATAATAAATTCCACGGCGAACATATTTATAATACAGCAGCATGTTTTTTTTGTAAACTGCTTTGTCACACAAAACATATTAGACACCGCGGTTCGTGCGAAACATTCAGGCGCGAATAAAAGCTACTGACGTTCCCCATTGAGCGCTCAAAGCGTTGCTCAAACGATTTAATTGTTTTTTATTATTGTGTAATAAAAACTACTACAAACTTAATCTTTAGAGATATAAATTCTTTCCTGATTGGTCGATTTTAGTAAAGCTGTATTCTGGTTGGTTGATGCCCAATACGAAATATTTTTATAGAGTTAAATTAGTGTCCTATGATTGGTGGATTTAATAGGTGAATTATTTTAATTGGCCAAATTAAAATGTTTAGAAAATCATATATATGTATTTATATTTTCCCTAGGGGCTAAATATACTACTTTAGCCTCGTTTGGCAAGTCTAATATGTCACGCTTTTCGAGCACGGAAAGTGAAAAAGAATTAAAACCATGTCATGTATTTGCGTATGTGTGCAAACAACTGTGCAATCGCTGTACGTTTCGGGTAACAAGGTCTATTTGAAAAAGCAATTTTTATTTTTGTGGAGGCATCCCAATTGAGGTTGGGTTAGGCTCGGATACCTTGCATGTCGGACTAGGGTGACATAAATCCTGAATCGAGATACCGACTGACGTATTGAAAACGGAAGTCAAATTGGCTGTTTTCTATTTGTTTATTTGTAATGCCGCTTTGAAACACGGCCCGTAAACAGAACAATTAGTAATATTTTTTTAGCCTATATGTGTATCCCACTGCTGGTCAAAGGCCTCCCATAAATGCCATGACTCCCATGTTTGTGCTTCTTTCGGCCAATTAATAATAATAAAAAATTAAATTTAAAATTTTTATTTCAAAAAAGAAAATTAATTACATTTTATGTTAATTACTTAGCTAAATCTTTACATTTTAAGATTGTGATGTTAAGCTTATATTTTATTTAATATATGGTCTTCTTTCGTTTAGATTGGGCTATACAATATTGTTCTTTTTATGATATTTTTAGTTTGCTTTGGATTGTCTTCTATTTTATTGATAACATGTATGGGGAAACCATTTAGTGTATGAGGTAGGTAGTACGTGCAATAATAATCTTTATTGCAACTTCAATATTAAAGTGTTAAGTTCAAGACCTGGTTCTTTCCCTGTGTCTCAAGAGCCAGTTCCTTCCCAAATTGGCGCGGAAGGCGTCTAAGGGTGGGTTGCACCAAAACGTCTGTAATCGTACTTGGTGTTCATTAAAATCTGATTGTATGGAAATTTTGACAAGTTTCTATAGGATGACAGCTGCCGGCGCCATATTTGACGATGATCGGCCTGTGATCGTATGTTGGTGCAACCGACCCCAAGTCATCTCGCCATCTCCGTCTAGGCCTGCCTCGTCTGCGTGGCTCTAACTTAAGGCATCCATTTGGTAGCTCTATTAGCTCACCTATCCGGATGCATACGACAGACGTGACCCGCGCAGTCCAATTGAGTCTAGCAGTTTTTTCGCCTACATCAGCTACGCGTGCTTTAGAGCGCAGAGTGGTGTTCCAGATAAGATACCAATTACTACTTTTTTCTACTCGTCGACTTCAATGTTTGAATTAAGATATCGTAGAGGAAACTAATATCACATACATTTCTCTATTCGTTCCCTTCAAGTGAACTTTTATGAAATAGACCAATCACATATCGCCTACTGTACTCATGAAATTGGCTAATCACGTGTCGCCATTACAGTACTCTTATGAAATTGACCAATCACGTGACGCCGCGGCATAGAACAGAAGACATCAACGAGCGTCCGACCCATGTGCCTAAACTTCATTTTCGCAAGACTAGTCTGTTTAATAGTTTCGGTTTGTTTAATTAATTTCCGTTGACTCGTAGAAAAAATAGTGTATACAATAGTTATATAATTATCTTTTTAAGTCTCGAACCTTACTTAGACGACTCGGCAAGCCTCGTGATCTAATCGCGGTTCTCGACTAAAAAAGCATACATTATATAACGATTGCATAAACTACTATTATAAAAATATCGAAAGATTCTAAAGTAGTAGATGAATAATTCAGTTGCTTTTAACAGTAGGGTTATTTTAAGGTACTACAAATAGTTTGTTTAATAAGTGTTAAGTAGTGCTATAAAGTCACCTACACGACTACCGGAGACAACAAACAGGGTCAACAGCATATTATGCCTATTCTTTAAAAGATATCATCGGTATCAACTGTATGTTGAGCCTATCAGGATCTAGTTCCAGTTAAAAATAGATCTAAGGTCTCACCCGCTGGTCGTAGAATAGACCAGTCGTTAAACAAACATGTTTTAATAATATTAGGTATTTTTCTTTTTTGATATGTAGTTGGCGGCATGGTAAATAATAATTATCTAAAAATTTAGAAATTTTTAACTGCGGTTTTCGGAAATACCGAATCATGTAATTTTTGCCAAAAACTATGTAAGACACTTATCCCACCGCCGGCGAGTAGCGAGTAATCTCATAGTAATTACACTCGCTTGAGCGAGAAAACGAGTAGAATTACTATGAAAGTACTCGCTGCTCGCCGGCGGTGGGGCAAGTGCCTTAATATAGAATTAGAGTTACTCTGCCTCTGTAAATATAGTTAAAAACAGTGGCATATTGTATTGTTGCCCGTGTGGTGCCGGATTAGAATAGCACTTCCCCCTATCTTCCCGTAGGTGTTGTAAGAGTCGACTATGGGAACCAGGTTGCAGTATGTTGTGGGCGATGGGCTAGCAACCAATCACTGCAATATCACATTTTCTCCATCTTTCAACCTAAAGACGACCGCTTTAGCCTAGTTGGTAGTGACCCTGCCTTCGAAGCTGGAGGTCCCGGGTTCGAATCCCGGTCAGGGCATTTATTTGTGTGATGAACACGAATATTTGTTCCTGAGTCTTGGATGTTTTCTATGTAATTTAAGTATCTATTTATCTATATAAGTATGTATATCGTCACTAGGTACCCATAGTACAAGCTTTGCTTAGTTTGGGACTAGGTTGATTTGTGTAAGATTGTCCAAAAATATTTATTTATTTCTTTAAGGTGCAGCGGGCAATCTAGACTGCGGGAAATTGAAAATATATGAAATATTTTCCATGTTTTACGTCGTTTACTAGAGTGCTGTATTGGTGAAATTGTGAAAACGCTTTTCCGCTATCCGGGCATAAATAGCTCTCTAGTAAATTATGTCAAACGCGGAAGATATTTTCAATTGGCTTTGGTTTCCCGCAGTCTGTTTGTACTCCTAACTTGTTCAAAAAGGGCGCCCTCTATATGGTAGAATTGTTAATGAAACACCCAGTCACATATAAAGCCTATATTTAAAATAGTTCACCTCGACCTCTTATACATTCTACGTCGACATACCGTTCGCGTGATTCAGGATTCGCACGGCCGGTACAGCGACATCTAGCGCGCAATTGGGTCAACTTTACCGTTCAAAGTAATAGACTTGTTTAGACGCAAACACAGTCTACATAGCCCCTTTGCACCTTCATCATTCACTTGCCCTTTTCCCATTTATTTGGGGTCGGCTGCAGCATGTCTTTTTCTTCCATACATCTCTGTCATTCGTCATCTCTTCATTCACATCCTTCTTATTCATATCATCTCTCACACAATCCATCCACCTTTTTTTTGGCCTACCTCGTTTCTTGCATCCATCCACATTCATATCTATCTTATTACATGCCTTTCATCCCTCCTCATGACATGCCCTATCCATGATATACCTTACAATTGCTAAATGTGGCACTGGAATTAAACATACGCTTTGCTTACCACTCTTGGGAATACAGGCGTGAAATTATATATTATATATATATATTTTTTTATACAACGCCGGTGGCAAACAAGCGTACGGTCCACCTGATGGTAAGCGGTCACCGCAGCCTATAGAGCGCCGCAACTCCGAAGGAGTCACGTACGCGTTACCGACCCTTTATGAAATTTGAGAATTCACTGTGTTGACATCAGAACGGACACATTTAGGTCCCTCGCTCTCAACACAGTGCATCCTCGGGAGCTCTGGCAACCTTGCTCACCTCCAAGAATACAACATTACATACGTGTATAGTAGATAATGTTATTATGGCTGTGGTCTTCTGCAAGGTGGAGGTACTTCCCCAGTTGGGCTGCTCCAAATTCGAGCAAGATGACATTTTGCTGTGCCTAACGCTCGAATTTAGATACTGTTCGTTTTATTTTCTATGTAGGAGTATACTTGTAAATATGTCTTAGACCATATAAGTAACAATTTTGAAACATTAGAATTATCACAACCATTAGGACGAAAATCTGCTCCCACTTCTGGGGTGGCATATAAACGGGTGTAGCGGGGTCACGTGTGTATCCGTGGCAGAGTCCACAGTACTTGACCCCAGATGGCGAACCCATAGGACTAGTAGTGAATGTAACGAGGAGCGAAGAGAACTTCATTGCGTTAGGCTTAAAATCCTGGGAGTCCTCCTCATGGAAGCGGAGATGGAGCGCAGACGTAGTTCAAATGCCAGCTCGTACCACTGGCTTATTAAAAAAAAAGAGTGTATATTATTACTGGGTCTATATTGGAATCCCTAAAGTTTTTTGTCCTATTTTTGAATTCCCGCGTACGCATTGTTGTCATACTGATTATATGTCCTAATACCCAGGATTATTTCGATGGTGGCATGCCATTATGATACATATTGTTTATGATTATATCGTACATAATGTTCTAAAATGAACATTTTTATAACTTTACCAAATCATCATTAAGACAAATAGTAAATTAGTAAATATTTCAGGAATCCGGATTAATCCCAACAAGGTATGCTTTCCTCTGGGTTGAAAGGTTAGATGGCAGTCGCTAGTAAAACTAGATCTAACGCCAAATTTTAGGATTAGGTGTCAAAGCATGATACGAGTACAATAATATATTGTGCCAGATATGGCCGGTGCATCGGTTAGTAGTGTGGGTGGTATTACCTACGATACGACCTAGCCCATCGATGGTATGGACGTATGTGTGTGTGTCGTCGACAGTGACGTCACTGGTGCCACGATCCGGATTGTCAGACTATCTTAGACCATGGTGTCAAAGCGTACTCCGTCCTCAGGGCACAAGCGGAAATACGCTAGCGGTTTTTATATATAGTCCTCCTTGTCGTATCCGACGACGGTGACCCTTACAACTTTCTCTGATGAGTGGATATGACTCGCAAAACCGAATTTGGATATAAATGTTCGGTAGCGGTTTTTAAGAGAGGTAGGGCACAGCAAAATGTCATCTTGCCCGAATTTGGAGCAGCCCAACTGGGAAACTTCCTCCGCCTTGCAGAAGACCGCAGCCATAATAACATTATTTACTATACAATTATGTAGCGTTGTGTATGTTCCTGGAGGTGAGCAAGGTTGCCAGAGCTACCGAGGATGCACTGTGTTGAGAGCGAGGGACCTAAATGTGTTCCTTCTGCTGTCAACATAGTGCATCCTCAAATCTTGTAAAGGGTCGGCAATTCGCACGTGACTCCTTTGGAGTTGCGGGCGTCTATAGGCTGCGGTGGCCGCTTACCATCAGGTGAACCGTACGCTTGTTTGCCACCGGCGTTGTATAAGAAAAAAAAAACGCTACGAGGATGATGATGAGTATTGTACTTGTACAAAATTAACTGCTTACTCATACACCACCATTCATTCATCATCATCATTTCACGACCATCATCATTCATTCATCATCATGACGACCATGGTGGTCATTTGACGACCGGTTTAGCCTAGTGGCTAGTGCACCTGCCTGTGAAGCTGACGGTCCTGGGTTCGAATCCCGGTCAGGGCAAATATTTGTGTGATGAGCATGAATATTTGTTTCTGAGTCTTGGATGTTTTCTATGTATTTAAGTATTTATATCTATTAAATATATCGTCGTCTAGTACTCATAACACAAGCCTTCTTGAGCTTACTGTGGGGCTAGTTCGATTTGTGTAAGATTGTCCTCTAATATTTATTTATTTATTTTATTTATACAAATATGTATACTCCATAAGCGCCATGTCGTGTTTGGTCAGACCGCGACACAATACCCGCAAGAGCCGGTTGTACATTGCATTATTAATGATATACGAGACGTTCCATTTTCTGGAGAAGATATAAATGGGCTGTCCCAAAAATTATGACTGTGCCACACGTAGGTTTTCAAAATGGGAAGAAAAATAATAAAAGACGTTCTCTGTTAAATATTTGATATTGTGGAAGATGAATTTGTCAAATAGCGTGCGTGTCAGCATGGGAGTGCTACATGGCTGAAAATTATCTGGATTCAGATTGTTGGGGTGCCGTACCAAAACGGTAAAAAAACGCTAAATATCTCAAGAACTACTTATGCTATTGTTCAGTATTTTACGTTATAGCACAAAACACAACGTCTTTCTTTATTCTTTTCGAAAAGGATTAACAGCTAACTAGACGGAGATGAAACCAAACGCTTTTCCGAAAGCTAACAACACTGATTTTTATATGGCGAGATCGCCGCGCTACGCGCAACCGTTACAAGCTCGCATCGCATTGCTTGAAGCTTTAAAAACTCTATATATGAACCTAAACCACAAAACACTCCTCGCGAAAGCTAAGCAGATCCTGGCTCTAGCGACCTATGAAGAAATCTAGATCAAGGGGCCCCTTAGCAACACACTCCAAGCGACGGATCAGTTCAGGTGAGTCTCTTGAGAACTAGTTCTAAAACTATCGAAGGCATACTCAAAATCCCGCACAGCTATCGATTTGAAATTTTGAACAGTTATAAGGAAGGGCAACCTAGATGCATATAACATGTTTTTTTTACTAAATATTTTTTTCTGTGAAAAATGACAGATAACTAACTGGTAGTTCAAAATTTGATAGTCTAGTCAATAAGTCAAGTGGGGTGTCACATGCCCTTTCGGCTTGAGTTGCACATTCATGAAGTTGCACATTTATGATTTTTACATTTATGAAGGAAAAAGTAAAAGAATACCACCCCCCTATCTCTGAAGTCTACTAGCAAAAAGTATGAAATTATTATATAACATTGATATCAATATATATTTTATAGGAAAATATATGTCTATAGCTCTATCTAGTTTTTTTTTTATCATCATAAAACATATCTATACTAAATTTGTAATTAAATCACCTTTGCGTGTACTTTTGTTTTATGAATTCCTACGCGATTATATTGCAACTACCTTCATTCAAATACACCATGTTGTTGAGATTTTCCTGAAATAATAAGATTGGAACCAGTACACATCTGTGTACGGAACCCTCGGTGCGCGAGTGGGACTCGCATTTGACCGGTTTTTTTGTATTCAAACGTTTCATCTAATTCATGTTTCGCAGAATTTTCATTTCATAGGAAACATTTTATTTTTCGCAAAAGGTTCTACGCAAATGGCCTTTTAAATAGCTGTGGGTACCTAAAAAGGTAAAAGTTTATGAAAAAAGAGTTTCTATGAAATGAAAATTCTGCTAAACAATCCATTCTAGGGACGTTTGTTGATGAAATAAGATGATACCCGAGAAAACGCTACAAGAATGAAGTATTTTTTTGAACCTGTCTGTGGCTTTATAGGCCGGACAAGTAGTCTGTGGGCCGGACCCAATAAAGCGATAGAAGTGTGCGGTTGGCCTGCCTGGATAAAATACAGGGGAAACCCCCGATGATGCAAGAGTAACTCACCGCTCTATCTGCCAAGTTCCTCACTCGGCAGTGGAGGTAAGCGGGCTGGCCGACTGCGGCAGTGGCTTCCCTCTTCGTGCTGTTGTCGAAGTATGGCTGCCCGAGCGGCTCCCAGCCTCCGCCGTCCGCTGATACCCCTGGTGATGAAGAAAATTTGTCTGTCAAATAGACTAGTGAAAAGAGATTTTATTGTTATTTAAGAGAGTTGAGAACCAAATAACTAGAAATTGTTCAGGATATGAAATTGAAGATTAGTTCAGAGTCTGTGTTTGAGGTAAAGGGTACGTAATATCACATCGAAGCATGCCTAACCGAGCGCTTTCTTCAATTTTGTACAACATGGAAACAAAGTAATTTAAACCCTCAGGTAGCTTAGGTGAGTCATCATCATCATCAGCCTGTAATCACCCACACCTGAGCATACGTGATTAACTGAGAAAAAATCGTGTATTTTACTGTACTCTACCACTATAATTGATGGTTACACAAACTTACCTGAAGTAAAGTTTCACCGTAATTATACTAAGTGTGGCATACGAAGGCCTTTAATTGTTTAATTATATAGGACCTCTTCTCAATGTAACAGGAATCACTTATTTTATAAATTAAAAAAAAAAAAAAAAATCTCGAGGGTAGGTTACTATCGAGTTTATTTCTTCACGCGTTTTACCCCCAGATCTCATTTGTGTCAAGAGTTCTATTTCGAAAGCAAATATTGGGTGGGTTCGGGTGGGAGCCTAAATGTTTTAGTATACTTAGTATAATTACGGGCAAACTTCACTTCAGGTAAGTTAGTTTCATCATCAATTACACTATAGTGTGGCATACTCGACATTTAATTGTTTATTTATGTAGATGTTCAGAGGTTTTTGAAATAGACTTGACTTATAACCTCCTGGATCCTGGAGGTATCGATTCTGGCAAAACTGATTTTTTTTTTCAATAAATCGATTGAGTAAGTAACCCAAAATGTTGGAAAAATTGTGAAAAAATTCGTGGCGTTTTCCACCCCATTTTTCCTTATGTTCTCAGGCGAGTACATGGGGACTTTGTCCTCACTTGAGGCACAGTCAAGGGCACCAAAATGTATAAATTTTTTCATGTTATTCCATTCGAATAAAGTCCAAAAAGTGTACATATTTATGCCCTTGACTGTACCAGTATCAAATAAAACAAAATACTACAATAATCAACTTTACTTGCACATAAACTTACAAAAAATACTTATTTGTGCCTACTTAACAGCACAGGCTAACAAATTAAAGTTAGTAACAAAATAAACTCTTCTGAAATAAACTATGTACGAGTACAAATGTAACAATGGTACCGTAAGTTGTATATTAAACAAATAATATTACTGTAATCAACTACTTAGAACTAACATTTTCCTAACACAGTTACAATTTTCTGTTACAATTCTTAGGACATTTTTTATCTTAGCATATAGTTAGTTTTTAATTCAGTAACTTAAATCTTCAGTCTTACATTTCTTATGACATTTTTATCTGACCTCTTGACCTTCTGCCTGTCGAAGAACATACATCTGGTGGTGGAAAAGATGGACTGGGAATTCATATCTTCGTTTTGAAAATCGCATGACAAACAAACTTGGACTAAGAGCTGCTGATGCATTTATTTCACTCCGTAAAGTTGGGCTAGAATATCTTGACCCCCCCCCCTCTATTTCTATTTCCATAGCTGGACTAGGAACTGCCGAGGTTATATCTTCAGAAAATCTTTGAATATTTTCAAAATTATCGCTATCTTCGTCTTCGTATCACTTTCGGATTCAGATGAACCGGAACCATTAAGTTCAAGATTACTTCCGACATAAACATCTTCGCCTACGGAAAGACCGTCGGATTCGTCGAAGTTAAGGTATTTCTCTATTTCACAGTCCTTTAAGCCTGAAAATCGGAAATAAAACAGTTACCTTTCATGTGAAATCAAAAAAACTTATAGCATTGAGACCGGTTGTACTCGTACGAGAACATAAAATTACTTGCTTGTCCTCTTGTACTCGCATGAGTACATAAACTTCTAAGGTGTATAAAGTTAAAGTTTTTTAATTTTACGGAGAAAATCTACTTACTAACATATGAAATACATCATATTTTTACTAATCAAAACCAATCAAAAATATATAATTAGACTTTCAGTAAGATTAATTTGGATTTACTTACCGCGGGGCATGGTGTGGCCGGTAGTCTCAGGTGTCAAAGCCGCACTGATCGCTGATTGACCATCTATGACTCTGTGTTTATTTTATTAGGTTGACAGTCCCGTTCGGAAACT
Source organism: Epiblema foenella (assembly GCA_963556455.1). Classification (NCBI taxonomy): domain Eukaryota; kingdom Metazoa; phylum Arthropoda; class Insecta; order Lepidoptera; family Tortricidae; genus Epiblema; species Epiblema foenella. The sequence goes on along the minus strand of OY747113.1, from coordinate 5,166,664 downwards.
ATCTATGCGTGCAAACTTGTTAAGGTGCTTTGACATTTGATAGGAGATTTTTTTAAATCTTATGTCCTCAAGTGAGGACCGGGGGATTCAGGAGGATATGGGGCAACAATACAAATGACATATATAAATATATATATAGTCTATTATATTTTCATTTTGTTTGTGTATAATTGTATAAATTGTTCTAGGAAAACGCCATACGTTTATCCAAAAACACTGAGGATACAAAACCCCATATACACCTGATATACCATTCCTGATATTCTGAATCTTCTTAAATGGAAGGCTAAAGGTAATTGCAATTATGTAACTTCAATGATTTTTAGATGTAATAAAAACTATCACAATACCTAGCGTTAAAGTACAATATCCAATGAATATGTTTAATGTGTGACCTAGTATCCAAGGTAGCGCTGTCACTATCGACGTGATAATATTCGACAAAGGAGCATTTGTTTTTATAGGATTCTCGTAGACTGTGTTGAAATTTCTTGTCAGTTTTCCGCTGTACATACCCGTAGGTAGGTCTATTATATAAATGTATGCACAATAAATCATTGTTTTATTTAGGTTTAAAGCAATCATAGACTACTATATAATATATAGCTCATAGCAGATTGTGAATATGTACAGGTCTAGTTTAAATAATACTCAAGTTAACTAGGTATCAGCATACCCTCCAAAAACCTTAAGTATATTTTTGTGGTATTATATGTAAACGACCAAGGAACGCCAACATTACAAACATTAGCATAAAATAATATCGAAGAATATGTATTTTGGCTGATTAAGTCAGCAAAAAAAACCTATCATCATCATCATTCAGCCGGAAGACATCCACTGCTGGATATAGGCCTCCCCCAAGGAGCGCCACAGCACACAGTCGCGAGCCACCCGCATCCGTCAAGGCAGCGGGGAGTGGCTCCCCGCTGCCTTGACCAAGTCATCAGTCCACCTAGTGGGAGGCCGTTCAATGCTAAAAAACCTATGCCCACGCCAAATCCCGGGACCAGGCAGCGGACCCCTGGCACCCCTCAGGATGCAACTGTATGGGACTACGCTAGGAGGATGATGATTTGAGCAAGCAGCAGACCCACGGCATTATTACGCATTACGCGCTGCGACCAAGCCTGTACTCCGAACTTTGTATCGCGCCATCCCTGTCACTCTCGTGTTATTCACTATATGAGTGAGAGGGACAGCATGATACGAAGGCTGTGTGCCTGTGTGGTGTAGGTACTATCGGCTCCGATTTGGTATCAGTGAGAGAGACTGCACCAAGAAATGCTTCAAGTTTCAGGGTAGTATAAAAAATAAATCAAATAGTAATCCTTTTCGTGGCGTTAACTGTATGTTTGTGGCTATGTAGGTAAATACCTGCTATTATACTGGTTTATGTCTACCCTTGATTACCCCCTGCGTTTAGAGGTATATCTTCATAAACAACACGTATTCTTTATGAGTTTAATTTAGATTACGAGTATAAGTAAAGTTAAAAACATATTTCTATATAATGTTGATGTTCTCGACAGTAGATAGCTGGATAGTGCCGTTGACATATTTTTTGATTAAAATGTGGCAAAGGGTGTATATTCTTTTAAAGTATTAAAAATAATATAGTCCCCATAAACTTGTTTAAGCACGTTCTTTTTATTTATTGTTATTATTTAAAGAAAGCGTAAAGCGCGCATCAAGAGTCAGTGTGGTGCCTACAGATCGCCGGTTATTAACCTCTTGCCTCACGGAGAAAAAAAAAAACAAACAAAACATTGTTTTGTTATGTATCCGGAGATCCCCGGGATCGAGAGATGACGTCTAAATGGGTAGATCAACTATTCTTTGTTACTCGTTACCATGGTTACGTCTCCTGAGTCACTCATTAAAACTGTGATTTTATAGTGTTTAAGTCTACCGAACACAAGTTTTAGTGATGAGAATAAATCCATTGCAACATGGGTCACTTTGCATTGCTCACAGGACTGACGGTCGATGGGGCCAGAAACTGCTTGAGTGGCGTCCACGCACCGGAAGACGAGCTGTCGGCAGGCCTCCGACAAGGTGGAGTGATGACCTGGTGAAGGTCGCGGGAATCCGGTGCAAACGAACGGCACAGGACCGGTCTAAATGGCGAGCCTTGGGGGAGGCCTATGTTCAGCAGTGGACGTCTTTCGGCTGAAATGATGATGATGATGATGATGAACATGGGTCATCCCATGAGCGTGATTGAAGTCCACGTTCTAAACATTTTTCTAAGAAACTCGGTTACTGTTGTCTCCTCGCTGACGGGACAGAATAGCAACAAGAAAAATTTGATTGACCCAAATATATGATCTACGGGTTTCCATACCGAACAAGACGTATAAGTGTGTCGTGTCTGGTTTACCTACAACGCCACGGCTGGTTAAGTGGTGGAGTGGCTATTGTGCAGTGTTTCGACGGCTCTGGCAGGTTCTGGGGCATCAGCTCCTATACGGGAAATGATGACGCAACGGGTCTCGATATTTCGTCGGCTAAATATGTAATGTGTTTTGAATTTTATGTATGCCAGTTATAATGCATTCATCTATAAGGACCTTCGTTGCCAGGGATTTATTATTTACTAGCAGCGCCCTGCGGTATTACCCGCGGATAAAAGGTAGTCTATGTCCTATTTTGATGTCTAAGCTACAATACTGGAAAATTTCATAGGGATCCGTTCAGTAGTTATTGAGATTAAGCGGAACGTACATCCATCCGCACAAACTTTCACGTTTATAATATTATTAGGATTTGAACAAATTGTGTAGGTTCGGCAATATAAATAACCATTGCAATTGGCTCAAACTAGTGGCGCCGTAATAAATTTGGTTGACTAAATTATCTGTACGGGCGTTTTTTGTGGTCCAAATAAATGATAGTCTATTGCACGTCACGCACGCGGCAACATGAGAATTTGTTAATAGAATTACGATTTGCAACGGGATATTTACCATGTATATTTGTATTTGTGAGTTCCCGATATTACTCGCAGCACACGTCAGTTAATCCTTGATAATGGCGCTTGCAACAGTGCCGAAATATCGGGAACTCACAAATACAAATATACATGGTAAATATCCCGTTTCAAATCGTAATTCGAATGTAAATGACCATGTGAGCTTTAAATCTTATAATTTGTTATTATACATGTAGTCGCAGTCAAACACCTTGTGCAAGCACAGACCGGTACGGCGTAGCGTCGTTGGTGCGCATACTACGTATCTTAGGTAGTTATTGTTAGATTTGTTAGTCTGTCATTAGCATTGCATGATTTAGTTTATAGGAAAGAAGTAGGTGTAAGTTCCGATCCTGTAAGTGAGAGAGCGCAACACTCGCCAACAAACTGTATATACAGTTTGGCGAGGTAAAAACATATGCCTAACTGTAATTTATATTTTTGATATAAATAAATAAAAAAAGCAAGTCTATACCTATAGGTATAATCGAGAGTTTACTAGGTTACTCTGCAGGTAATAAGCGAGTATATCTGCTAATTGTTACTTTAAAGGTAAGAATGATAGACTATCATTTTGCATTGAAAAACGATTTCCAGAGAGTGTCAGGACTCCCTCCTAATATTTTACCTTTCGTTATCTCATATCATATCAACTAATGCACCAGATTAACTATAACTAACACAATGGTGTTGTTGATGTGTTTGTTGTAAAAACATTTATAGATATGAACTGCTAATACCCATATAAAAGCATAATATTTTTAGGCCGGTGGGCCGGTGAGCATAAGTTCATAAGCCTATGCCCAGCAGTGGACGTCTTTCATCAATGATTTTGTAAGTTTCTGCGTCCGAATTTCGGTTTGTTGTCGTCAAATTTTGTGGTTCGATATTCATAATTGATCTTTTTTATAATGTCAGATTTTGGAAATGACAAAAAAAATCACTCACGAGGTCTACAGCTCACAGAGCCACTAGTTTTGAAGACCACATACCTGTCTTAAATTTTAAAGCCTCGTTTGCCTGTTTACTTAATGGTCCTGGGTTGGGTCGCCGAACGGGCAAGTCAGATAACTCCGCAGTTTTGGGTGGCTTGGAAGCGATTTGTTTGCATAGTGCACAGTTCTCTGAACCCATTAAATGCCGCACTTAGGCAACATTTTAATGCTGCTGTCGCAATGGTATTGTTAAAAGTCATTAATTGTATACACGTTACAATATGAGACTAGGTGTTATCTAACGTGATCACGTCACGCAGAGTTACCCATGTTATCTATTTGCTAGTTGCAAAGACCCGCCCCTGGAGTTTGAACAATAAGTAGTGTCTACTTGAGATCGTAGACACGCATGTTACTGATTCCCATTAGTTTTTCACGGTTATTTAATGTTAACTCTCAGTAGCTCGATTCCACTCACACCTCATATTCGGTTGAAAACGGTCAACCAATCTCACTGGAGCGCAAACTCTTAAGTGTTTTCCAGTGTTCCAAAACACACGCGTGGTCGTGTCGGAGGTTTTCCCCTGGACTTTCCCCAGGCTACTCTCCAACCGCGCACTCCTATCGCTTTATTGGGCCCGGCCTATAAAGCCGCAGTCGGGTTAAAAAAAGAAATGTTGACTATTGAAAAGAATATTCAATCGCATTTGAAGGTTTATATTCTGAAAATTAAACTATTATAATGAAATCCGTGATTTCCGTTAGTGACTAAAGGAATAAATGAGATCTGGCGGTAAAATGCGTGAAGAAATAAGCTCGGTAGTAACCTACCCTCGAAATTTTATTTTTTAAAATATCTAAAATAAGTGATTCCTGTTACAATGAGAAAAGGTACTACATAAGTAAATAATTAAATGTCGAGTATGCAACACTGTAGTATAATTAAGTGAATATTAAGGTTGGTTGTATAGGTATCAGTGTAATATGGTGATTGTGTAACGTTTGAAACATGTTTAGGTAGATTTAACTTTTTTGTTAATGGGAAAGTGACAGTCACTAGTCACTACAGTCAGATGTACCTAAAATCATTTTCGAAGTTATACCCATAAGTACATAATATGACTGAAATATACAATTATTGTATTCGATGAGTTTTTAACAAAGCCTCAAATACCCCGACTGACAACCACTGTCAGTTCGCGCGGGAAACGGTAGATTTGACAGTCGGTTCTAAGATTGGTTAGGCGCGTATAATGTTGCTGTGTCCATAAATTGTTAATTTAATGCAGATTCTTTGTATATTTGTAGAAACAGCGATTACATTTTGTTATTTATCGATTTTATGTCTTTCATTGCTAAACTCTTTATTGCATACTGTAAAAAAAGAACACAGAAGAATAGTAATAGTAAGAAAACATATAAGTACCGTATTGTAAGAAAAAATGTACCTTATGTACGTTTGAAACGTTACGCAGGCTAGTTATGGCCAGGCCTCCTACCGCGAACCACAAACGAAGTTTTCCCACTCTATCGCACTTATGTACAAACTTGCAAGTGCGACAGAGAGGGAAAATTTCGAATGCCGTTCGCGATAGGAGCCCAGTAGGTACAAATAAATGGCAAAGAACTGACACCATTTAAAGGTACAAACGATACAACCGCGGCGTTTACCCAATTTCGGAATCATCTCGACCTCTCCCGAAGCATTCCGGGCATTCGTCCGATTACGTCCAACGCAAGTTCCATTAGAACGATCCCTTCCCACGATAAAAACGTACTTTGTTTCCCGTCACGTGCCGTTATTTTTTATGCCCCACTTTTTTGGACATTAACCGGGCCGTTTTGTAAATATTTCATTTTGTATTCAGCTTATTGAAAAGGAAATTTTTGTTGGGAGATAAAAGAGTTTCATTTGTCTGGATTTGTAGTGAAATTGCGTTTAGGCATGACTGTTGGGGTTAAAAGAAACAATGCTGTTTGCGTGATTAACACCCTGCCATTGTGATAGCGGCTGGCATTGTGCTGAGCTAGTGTCTCAGATTTTATTAAAAGGACAAAGGTACTCCGGCAAATAAAGGCATTTAAGCTTTTTTTGCTCAGACCCGTCCAGCGCTGTTCCTATTCTGAATTGTTGTTGAATCTATTATTATTCTGACTTGATAGACCTCGGTGTTTATTACAGAAAAATATATACAATACATTAAATTTTGTAAGCTTTAATAGAGAAATGAACGAACCAACTTTGACAAGAGTTAAAAAAATCTCTTTGCTTCATAACAAACGCACCCGTATGGAAATGTAACCACATTGCAATGCTTTTACTCATATTGGGTAATGTAGATGAATTGAAATAAAATGTCGTACCATTCATCATGCACAGGGTTAATTTCATTAAAACGACCAAGTTGTTGATGTTAAAATGGTCTATATAATAATTATAGAAACCGGCCAAATGCGTGTCGGGCAACGCACAGTGTAGGGTTCCGTAGTTGCCCGTCCATCACGGCACCGGTCATATGCGGAATTTCGGACCCGTAGAAGGGTTTTTACTGATATTAGTACTGATTAGTATTTTTGCCCTTTACGTTAGCTGTGATAGTTTTCCTTTTAAATTCATCGTATATACTACTACCATGATTTTTTTCACATGCCTAGTAGCCACCGTTTAGCTGACAAGGGGGGGAGCACTTGACTATAGCAAAAGTTATCACTTCAAAGCTTAATATCATGCCAACCGATTCTTGAATGTAAAAATGCTTTTAGAAACCTTATAATATTTGGGTTTGGAAGAAAAAAAAATTGCACCACCACTTTCCATGTAGGGGAGGTACCTTAAAAAAAATTTTTTTATGATTTTATTATACCGTTTTGTCGGCGTCATTGATATTTATACTCATGCCAAATTACAGCTTTCTAGTACTAACGGTTACTGAGAAAAGCGGGGGACGGACAGACATAGCGAAACTATAAGGGTTCCTTGTTTACTACGGAACCCTAAAAATTAGGGTCACTTTTTAAATGCCGAAGACCTTCAAAACCGCGACGTGTACAATCTTAGGCATTATTTCTTAAAGTACTAGTGTGAACGAACGAACAGAATACGGTTTTCCCTGCTCTCTTGGCAAACGAGAACTGGTGCAGTCTTAAGGTATTGAGCATCAAAGACGGTGAGGCGGTATGGTAGACTAAGGAGCTACACGAGCGGTTGTACAGGTTGCAGGGGTAGACCAGCTCGCATCACCGTCACTCGGTGAACTGGCTGCGTTCCGGGAATCTCTTCATGGGAAACCGGTTTTTCCTGTGGAATTGTGGTTGAACTTATCAAGACGAATAACTATCGGAAGTATATCCTGAATCGACATTTGTCGGGCATGCCAGGAGGCTCAGGTACAAGCACACCTTTGTGCCAGTTCTCAAAAATGGTCGTGCCATAATAGGTCAAGCAACGAAAGAATATAGAGGGAAATGCTTGGAACACAATTTTTGGCTTCATAACTTTGTTTGGACTAGTTAAGAGGTGAACATATCAAAAGTTCCCATCCATAGCCCTGGAGCCGAGGGAGAGAGGGGGAGGTTGAAGGTACCATTTATCGGTTTTTTGTAAAAAACTCGTAAACGGTGGCCCATTGCAAAAAATGTTCTGAGACATAAGTAATTTTAATAAAATTCTCTACAAAACAGGTTCGGCATATTTTTTCGCTAGGATAAATATTTAATGACACTTTAAAGGGAATAAAGTCAATTCTAAGAAATTATAAATGGCTTCTCAATTCTTTGTTTTTTTAATATTTATAAAAACAAAAAATGCAGTATGTATGCACTGAGCAAGCTCTAATCAACGATACCAATTTTTTTTTTGCATCCCCTTTTTTTGGATGCAGACAATATTCATTACCACATCCGATAGCCGGCTCAGTGCCTGATCTAATGGTGAAGAGTCTCGACCGATACCTTAAGAGACTCTCGCTAGATAGCTGGGCCATGGGTCAAATACAGAAGGCGGTATTTCTGGACATAGACTGATTAGGCAGGAGGTTTCTCTCTCGCTCGCTTATGCTACCGGTGGTTAGGGCGAACCTGAAGAGGACCATTGCTGGGAGGTCTAAACCTCGCCTAGCTTCTGGCGTCACCTTAGGTTAGGTTTTATAAACATATACAGAAATAAAGAGATATCAATTAAACGATCTTCGTCCAAATGAGTTCAAAGTGCTTAAATCAAATGGACTAACTACGGCACAACTCTGCGGCAATTGAACGAATCACACCCCTGACACGAATTTCACACAACCGAATAAATGCCATTGCCGTGAAATCAACTGAATTCATGAGTTCGCACGACTGCTTTGGTGTACAGTTATCGTTAGACAATGCTTGTCATCAACGCTAGTATACCGGTTTTTGTTTAAAATTCAGGGACTTCATATACAATGTTCAATAAAGGTGTGCATATGAAATCAGTAGAAAAGTACGCAACACTAAGGTAAATCCCAGTGGTTCTAGTTTTTTTATGTTATAGGGGGCAAACGAGCAGACAGATCGCCTGATGGTAAGCAATTACCGTCGCCCGTAGACACCCGCAACACCAGAGCCTTTTAGAAAGGAATACGCTCTTTTCTTGAAGGTTTGAAGGTCATATCGGTCCGGAAATACCGCACGTTTATCGATGAAAAACGACAAGATGAAGTACCTGTCGCTTTCTGATACCACTCGATAGAAAGTGACAGACGCTTTATCTTGTCGTTTATCGTCGATAAATGTCACCATAATACGGGGCCTGGAATTACGTAATTTACTTCGTGGATTTATAAAAGATTCAACGCACTGTACCCATTTTCTACACGAATAAATCGTTAAAATCTAATCAAAACGTTTTATTTAAATAATTTTAATCGTTTCTCAGCTTGTTGTAATCGTTTATCGGAATGTTTTGGTTTTTAATTGGAAATTTGATGTGAAATCAAAAATAGGGCACTTTCCTTATGGTTTGTAATTTTTATAATTCGCTGGACTAAACTTATTTCTAATCCGCGGGATAATCACGAACTGTACTACCGTTAGGTAGATTTTAATGTCAAAATTTAATTGTCAGCTCACACATTTATACTTCAAAATTGATGGTAGTAATATCTATCCATAGTACCGTTAGTACATAAAGTTACGTGATTCGCCTGCTGGTCTAAATACGACCGATTCTATAAGTATGTCTGAAAACAAATAGTTTTTTTTTAAAACTTATAACACAAAAAGATGATAGTTTTATTTATTTAGTAAATAACATAATATAATATAAAAAATGGTTAAGGTGCATTAAGTTGGCAACAGTGACATTAATATAAAAAAAAAATACTTGAACGCACCAAGCAGTCTGTGGCACCTAAGCGTTTTGGCGAATTGGCTTTTAGGGAATAGAGATTATAGACTTTTCTGCAGTTTTATTTAGTATGTTATATTAGTGTTTGTGACTATGTAAATGACAGATAAAAGTACTGGAGTAGAAAAAATCTATTATATTGGTCCCCCGCCTTAGGGAGTCACTCTTAAGTGGGTCCGGGAGCACCTCCGAGTAGAAAATTAATTAATACTAATCGTCGCGCGGCCGGCGTTATGCTATAGTGATATCGTGAACCTTAACGACCCTAATTAGATAAAAGAGCTCGTGCTATGATGTACATCGGGGTGACGTGATTGGAGTTTTTGAGATGTCGAACATCGGTTAGTTACACATTAAATATTCTGTATGCATACATTCTATACAAAATACCCTTCTTCTATCTCCAGCCGCGAAAATGACAGCTCGCGCTGCTGCCATTTAAATATGAAATGTAACATCTATATAGAAGGTTCGAATTCCCCTGCCTCTAATAAGACGCGCGCCGGCTCCTACAGATTGCAATAAAGTTGTGTGCGATGCGGTGGTAAGCGTTTTTGAATGAACTAATCAGTAATAGACGACGCATGCGAATGAATGTGCATACTTACCAAACAGTATTATAATACAGCTTAGCTCAGCCGTCCACATGGTGCCCGCTTCACATGTTCCGCGGCACTTCACTGCAGTTCACTGCACAAGTGCACACACTCACTCCACTTCACGTTGTACATTTTAACTTTTACTCCCTCATTTTTTATGAGGTACCAGCAAATTTTGGAAACTCTTGAAGCATTCTGAAACAATAGAATTATAAAGTTAGGTTGAATTTCAATAAGGTATCAATAAGTATCATAATTTAATCAAAATGTAATGACATTCAGGACAGTAACTATGTAAGGACTGCAGTATTTGGCATTCATTGGTCTCTGCCTACTGCAATGGGATATGGGCGATTTTGATTTAATGCCTTTCCCAACCTAATATAATAATGTGAAAAGGGGGTTGAAAGTTTGTTTGGGGAGCAAATATGATCTAAATTAAAGTATAATAAAACCTATTTCAGCATGTTTGAAAATTCATCCTATAAAGGGATGAAAAGAGGGTTGAAAGTTTCTACCGCAACCTGTTTTTTTTAAGGGAGTGATCATATTGGGCTTTTAGACTCTCACTTAAAATATTAGCAAAACAATTTCAGAGTATTTGAATATTCATCCCCTAAGCGTGTAAAAAGGGGGTTGAATGCTTGTAATCAAAAACGAATAATATTCGGAGTGAGGAACTAGAAAAAATCGTGTATCACTACATAGTATAAAACAAAGTCGCTTTCTCTGTCCCTATATCCCTATATCTCTATGTATGGTTAAATCTTTAAAACTACACAACGGATTTTGATGCGGTTTTTTTTAATAGATAGAGTGATTGAAGAGGAAGGTTTATATGTATATAACATCCATTAAATAGTGCACCCGTGTGAAGCCGGGGCGGGTCGCTAGTAGTAATATATAAGTGGTACTAGTAGGTAAGTAGATCGAAACATTTAATACTGCAGTACCCGTGCGAAGCCGAGGCGGGTCGCTAGTGTTATAATTTACTTTTGTATGCAGGAGTGAAAAAATATTAAATCCTTGCCACAATAATATGCTGGCGTCACTGAAAGAACGCCAATTGAAATACCTTTCTCTAAAACATGTTCAATTTTTTAACAACTCCCGGCATAGTAGCGATACCAGTGCTGAATATTTGATGAGGCCTTACGGTGGAGGTTCAGTTATCACTTTAATTTAATATATAATGTTATGTATGACCTATTTAGCTCAATGGTTTAAAATAAGGATAACACTTTAATTTTACAAAGATACGTATTTAATTAGGTAGGCAAAATATGTACCAAAGTTTTGATAAATATCATATTAGAATAAATATAATATAATAATAGGTTAGGTTTTTATAATGATTTTATGTTTTGTAAATATTGTTGTATATTTTACTTTGTATAAAGATATTGTAAAAACCTAGCCTAAGACGAAAAATGAATAAAGAATATATAATATTAATATAAATATTTTTGGACAATCTTACACAAATCAACCTAATCCCAAACTAAGCAAAGCTTGTACTATGGGTACCAAGTGAAGTTTTTTATGATTTTGGGAAAAAAAACCATAATCATAAAAAAATATTTATATATAAAAATATTTGTATAGATTTTTTTTAATATTAATGAATTACTTTTGTTTGAATATGTTGTTGTTTAAAGGCGTCGATTGTTATTTGTACGTATTTAAACCAAAATAATTTGACTAGATTGGATAGACTTGCCCCATCATTTCTATGTTGGGGTTCACCTGTTCAAATTTTAAGTCATATTGTATTCATTACACAACCCAATAACAAAGTACGACGACGTAGAAAATAAAATGACAATATAATAAAAGTTACACCGTTTGAAGTGGAACCGATAAACGAAGGTAAAGTGACGGCGTTTGTTCTCTTTAACCCCACTTCCAATTCTACGTTTGTACGCTAGTGCGGGAAATTCAAATAGTCGTTCACGTTTGAAGGGAAATAAAAGCGCTTCGATACCTTCGTTAACTATTCTCGTGTTAAATGGAAAAATAGGTACAGTCGCCATCAAATATATCTGTACTCTTCAGGGTGCTCATAAATATCTGAACATGCACTTTATCGCCTTGACAATAGAGTTGTGTTCAGATATTTGTGAGCATCTTGTTCGCTCCGATATATCTGATGGAGACTGTACCAAAAAAATGTTAAATAGTTGCGAGAAGGGCTTTGTGGTCTGGGTTTGTTTGTCTTTTGATATTTTCCAAGACATTGGATTTCGAACAACACCCTTTTGCGAAGGTTTTAGTCGTTTACTTCGATAAAAATAGTAATATAATATATAATGAAGAAGAAGAAATAAATGTATCTAGCCTCGTCGTTAAAAAACCTCATGTAAAAGAAACAAAGCGGCATTATTTAAAATAGAATATCCACTCAGCATTGTGTCATGACTAGACCCCGTTATCTTGTCGCACAGAAATTGTTTTTCAGTAGAGCGTGAAGGTTTTTTTTATCGACTATCTAAATGTCGATATTGTATGTCACTGATAATTTCAAAGAGGTGTCACTAGGTACTACTTATTACTTTTGTTTAAGAATATATACGAAATATAAACGAAGAAATAAAAGTCTAGGGTGTTCGTTAGTTAGGATTTATCATAGTTTGTCCACAATAATTACAATAAACTTTACACAACTGTACATCGTCAGTGTAATGGGTTATATAGGGATTTTCGTGATGACAAGTTCCACATTGGGCGGCAACTGTAAAAAATCATGCTGCATTGTACATGCGAAGGACGCACTGACCAGCCCCACACAATTTCAAAAAACAATTGCTTTTTAAAAGCTGCTGGTAATGGTAATAAAAAAATGGCTGTTGTTGTACATTCCAACTAAAAATAATAAATTACAATCAGCGTCTACAAAAAATAAAATCTTACAAAACAATTACAAATAATAAATACCGCTTACAGTATTGAAGTTCCCGATTTGGAGATGATGAGTTACTTTTCGGCGTAATTTTTTTACAATTGCATTATATAAACTTCGATATCAAGAAGGTCGATAAAAAAACGTTCACGCTCTACTATAAAACTGTTTCTGTGCGACAAGATAACCCGTTATCTTGAAAATTAACTCGGCGTGTCATGACTAGACTAGTCTAGACTGGTCTAGTCATGACACGCCGAGGCAATTTTCAGTCTGGGATCTGACGGATAAACTAATATTTATTGTAATTTGTGTGATACAGTGACTAACTAACTTGTATTTAATTAAAACGTGTGCCTCATATTGAGAAGCTTATCCCAGGCATCTAATTATAACTGACTTTATTTCGAAAATACTAAACTTCCATGGAAAAAAAGTAATTTGATTCAGGAAGTCCCTTTTTTCCTTTTCATCGATACTCGACGCGTTTACTTCAATCGTTCATTCTCAGCAAGCAAACTGCTTGTACAAACAGCCGAGTGGAGTGCCACTTAAAACCCTAGGGGTGGAAATCAATTTAAAAATTTACCAATGTCTGTTAGGTATAATCTCGTTTAGGGCAAACAATAGCAAATAATTGTTTCTGTTACAAATACGTATTGTTACTCGAACTGGTTTGAATAGGTTTCTGTATAAAAATAAGCTTTTCTTTATTTGAAAATCGATCTACTAGCACATCATAATTAATAGTACTTACGTACAGTTTTTTTTAACCTGACTGTGGCTTTATAGGCCGGGACCAATAAAGCAATAGGAGTGCGCGGTTGGAGAGTAGCCTGGGGAAAACCTCTCCGACACGACCACGCGTGTGGTTTGGAACACTGGAATGCTCTAAAAGTTTGGGCTCCAGTGAAATTGTTTGAGCGGTTTCAACCGAATCTGATGTGTGAGTGGAATCGAGCTACTGGGAGTTTTGTCGCTCTTTCACTAAATCTAGCCTAGCTGAGAAGAGTCCGGCACTTACGTGCAGAAGGATTTCTTCTAACAAAACCGACGTTTGAAGGCTAATCATGGCATCGCGCTTGTACGCGCTTGCGCAATAGCACGTGCTCTTTCGTTTTCGTATCTGGACACCACGGAGGTGTGCCAGAGCCGAGTTTAACCGAAACGACAAGAGGAACAGGCCTGCTACCAGTGGTTCTGTGAGTTGTCATCATCATCATCATTTCAGCCGAAAGATGTCCACTGCTGAACATAGGCCTCCCCCAAGGCTCGCCATTTAGATCGGTCCTGTGCCGTTCGTTTCCACCGGATTCCCGCGACCTTCACCAGGTCATCACTCCACCTCGTCGGAGGCCTACCGACAGCTCGTCTTGCGGTGCGTGGACGCCACTCAAGCAGTTTCTGGCCCCATCGACCGTCAGTCCTGCGAGCAATGTGCCCTGCCCACTGCCATTTAAGTCTCGCAATTTTGAAGGCTATGTCGGTGACCCCAGTTCTGCTACGGATAGCTTCATTCCTAATTCTATCACGCAGAGAAACCCCGAGCATAGCTCTTTCCATTGCTCTTTGGGTGACCTTGAACTGTAAACCTCGCAATTGATTTATTTTTTGTTTTTAATTTCCATAAACAGAATCCATAGAACTATTATACTAATCAGACTAGCAAGATGATCATGTAATTTTAGGTACTAACGTTAAGCATAATTTAATGTCAAATAATAATTGTCAGTTCATACATTCATACTTCAAAATTGAGCGTAAAATATACCAACCGTTAGTATGTGGATAAGTAATGTGCTCCTATAAAGGATAATATACAAGGATGGATATATGGGAGGAAAGGGTATCTACATATTATATACATATATACAATAGATAGGAGACACAGGAAGAAACGACAATAGAGAGATCTCTCAGGGACCGAAGTCCAATGAGAGTTGGTTAGAAGTTATATTTATGCAACTAACTTAAGAAACTTCGATAGCGCGATGCAGAATACGTCAGATTTGACAGTTGGCAGTAGTGACGCCACAAGTACATAAAGTTACGTGATTAGCTACAGCTCACAAAATTTCACAAAAATTGGTTGGAGAATAGCCCCCTTTAGAGAAGGACAACCGGAAATAAAAGCATTTTGTCGATGCTGAAACGGAAACTTTTGTTTTACGTGGTTAACCCATTTGAAAATCCTAATACCAAAATTAAAATTTACGACGACAAATTGTACAGGTTGGTACCTAAATGCAAGTTACTTTCGGTTGGTTCGAATATCAGTTGTGATTGTGACATATTGTATCAACTTTTATTAGCCGCGTTTGTCCCTTATTTCAGCGGGGTAATCACGTAACTTATTTACTACCGTTAGGTTGATTTTAATGTCAAATTTTAACTGTCAGCTCATACATTCATACTTCAAAATTGACAGTAAAATCTATCTACCGTTAGTACATAAAGTTACGTGATTCGCCAGCTGCTCATGCTCTGACATAGCATTTGTTTCTCTCTGTAAACTGGCTCGATTGGCACCATAAAAACTTTATCATGTCATGTCATGTCATTGTTTAATTTGCATTGTTAACTATTTACTAAGTATGCTTTCAATTGGGGTTGCAAGACACGAGTTAAAAATGTAGGTGACGTTTAACATATATTTATTTATTAAATATAACGTTAATTAGTAGAAGCTAATAAAAAATCGCTATCTAGATTCTAGATTCACAAACGAAAGGAAAAAAACCGGTCAAGTGCGAGTCGGACTCGCGCACCGAGGGTTCCGTATACAGATGTGTTCCCGGTTCCAACCCTATTAAATCAGGAAAATCTCAACAACATGGTGTGAAAATTGGACCCCATGGGTACAGCGCCATCTATCGGCGACTTTTGTTACAAATTTGAGCGACTGAATAACTTTGTATGTATGGTAGTTTTTCAAGGATAACTCTGTAATACGTAAACCGATTTCTTTTTTTTTTTCTTTATTTGAAAGAAGGTACTTTCACCATAATCTCGTAGGAATTTATAAAACAAAAATACATGCAAAGGCGATTAAATTACAAACTTAGTATAGAAATGTTTTTTGACGATAAAAAAAAGAAAAACTAGATAGAGCTACAGTTATATTTTTCCTGTAAAATATACATTGATATCAATGTAATGTAATAATTTTATATTTTTTCTTTGGTAAACTTCGGAGATACCACCTGTTATCTGTCATTTTTCACAGTATATAAAAAAAATATTTAAAAAAGTCATGTCCTATGTATGTAGGTAAGCCTTCTTTATAACTATTCCAAATTTCAAATCGATATCACAAGTAGTTCTTGAGATATTTAGCGATGTGACAGATAGACAGACAGACAGACAAAGTGAATCCATAAGGGTTCTTTTTTTTACCATTTTGGTACGAAACCCTAAAAACAGGCTATTGGTTACTTCCATTATCCATTGTTCAATTATTCATATGGACTTCAAAGAGCGTCTTATTTATTGTTTACAAACTCAATTTCCTGTTTAATTAGGTTTGTTGAACTTTACTTATCAAGTTGAGGCGTAAAATATAACCGTCGTTGAAAAAGCGCTAGCCTAATTTGTACTACACAATGAAGTCTTTGTTTGATGACTACGGGCCGTAAACGGTACAGGAGTTGACTTTTTTTTTCATTATACGAAGGCAACTAAGCTTACTGCCTGTCTGATTTATTCGCTTTTGGATTATTTATGTTGACAGCTAGACACATGCAGGTCCATCACTCAACACAGCTTATCCTCATAAGCTCGGAAGTTTCACCGCGCGATCACGAAAACGCAGGCACATATAAGTTAAGTTTCCTTATTGAAAAGTTTTAGTACACTGTGTAAGTTTGTCTATCTCATTCTCCCACTCTACACTCAATCCCTCAAAGGTTAGCTGGAAGAGATCCCTCATAGGGATAAGTTCGCCTTTGTACTCTAATCTTATGTGACATGTATATTGTTTTAACCTGTTATTGTGTATAATAAAGTGCTTACATACATACATATATACCCTATTCGACCCGGCATCGACACCGCTGCATATCGGGTAAGTCCGACCCAGGTCGGGCCTAGCTTAATTTCTTGCTTGAGTCTTCCCAGCTAAGTTAGGTTTAGTGAACCAGTAACAAAACTCGCAATCTTACTTTTTGAAACCCACTAAGTAGTTTACTATGTGGCTTAATTGTCATAAGAGACACACATTGCTCTAATAGACAACATATTTACCGAAATTATGTTATAAATTAAAAATTTATTTCTAGCTAATGATGGGGACGTGGTTGGGGGATCTACTTTTTATATATTAAAGTTTAGGTACAGTTAGTTTAATTAGGTTAGTGCTGTATTATTTAACTTTATATTTTAAAAGTGTTTTTTGTGTGTTTCTTTCAATAAAATTTAAAATCGATTTATCTTTAGTAGAACGCAATTGACTCCCAAGTTAAGAAGGAATTTTCCAGACTATTTATCAACTTTCAAGTATATTTCAAGGTTACTACGTAACGCTAAAAATCATTACAGAGATTGATTGAGCGGCGGTCGTGTGCAAATATTTTGCGGGTAACGAGGCGGGCCAATCGGGGCAAGGAACGCTTGGCTGTAGTCAACTTTTTTGAGGGTAAAGTGGGGTTTCAGGAGACTTATTGGGTGCGTTTTTCTTTTACTAGTAAGTGGCACCTACGGGGCTATTAGCACAATCTGCCGCTACGATGCGGCGCGAGACCAGAAAAAAATACCTTCCTCTTTTTTTCACGTAGTGCGAATGAGATGGGGATCGCTGAGACAACGGTGACACAAAATTTTTTATGGTCTATTTATTCTATACTCTAGGCCAGAAATCGGCTAACTTTTTAATCAAAGAGCCAAACTCTGTCAAAATAACAGTTTTTGGTAACCTCAGAGTGCTAATCTGTTTCAAGTTGTTCACTATATTTTTGACTAGCGACCCGCCCCGACTTCGCACGGGTGCAATGCAGTGCTGATGCATGTATTATGTACATACAAACATTCCCCTTGAGTCACTCTATCTATTAAAAAAAACCGCATCGAAATCTGTTACGTAGTTCTAAAGATTTAAGCATACATAGGGATATAGGGACATAGGGACAGAGAAAGCGATTTGTTTTATTCTACGTAGTGATGAGACCTCGAATAACCATAACTGGCCCATAAAAGACCCGCGGTTTTGCTGATCAACCCCTCACTTGCGGCCCGCGAATCTCCTTACTACCGATAACAGACAGTATGGTAACATTTGTCTAATAGTCACAAATTTTTACCACGTCGGTCCGCGACGATTTTGTTAGCCGCTATAGCCCTTGGCTGAGGTGGCCGACTCTTGCTCTAGGCTCATTGCGCAAGTTTGCGATTACAGTGACACGTTTTTGGTCAATGGGGAATCCAGGAATATGGTTTGGAGGGGAGGGAGCTCGAGTTATGCTGAGTTAAATTTGATAAACTAAGGTAAAGTCTCATATTCGCCATGTAATCATTATCATCATCATATCATTCGAAAAACGTACACTACTGGACATAGATTTTGGGGAAGGTCTATGCCCACCCACATTCAATTTCAATTTCAATTTGTTTTAATTCAGACAATGTCCCTAAAAAATGTTAGTAAAAAGCCTTAATTACTATGTTAGTTTGACATCTCATTCACAAAAAATTATAGATACTCCTCCCTCTAGACTCCATGTGTAATGGAGTCCCAATGCTTCCACATTGAGCTGGCCGGAAACTCCACCAATAACTTCAGGACAGGACATTCAGCGGACTCCCGCGACCTGTACCAGGTCATTAGTCGACCTTGTACGAGGTCTAATAAGTTTTCGACATCTCCGAATCTATAGACTGAAAGTTTAATCGTTGCAATTAAATAATACGTAATCCCAAATTTCTAAGTTGACATCTTGTCAATGTTATTAATGATTTTGTAATTTACTGTTATATTATATTTTTGCGTGCCTAAATGGTAGAACATAAGGACAACTATATGTTAAAACTTAACATGTATAATGTAGATACCAACTATGTTTTTGATTTCATCATCATCATCATCAATTCAGCCGAAAGACGTCCACTGCTGAACATAGGCCTGTTTTTGATTTAATAAAATTTAATTCCATTGTTTAAAATTGATGATTACAGATTAAATAACATTCATTCTATTAAAAAGTTAAATTGTTAATTTCCAAGTTCAGAGTTTCTGATCAGTATTCAGTAATTAAAACTGAATTGTATTAATTGGCTCGCGTGCGCTTCACACTTGCGGTTCACTGTACACACGGCAACAAAACAAAACAGAGATTTATTGTTTGCTACTCTGAAAGCTGAGTAGGGTGGGGACGAAATTCTTGTCACATAGTTAAGGCATTTAATGCGCCTACATTTTAATTGATTCCACCGTAACACGAAAGTTACACATATAATTTGTACAATTTATATGAGTAACTTTCGTGTCACAACGGAATCAATTAAAAGTTAGGCGTATTAAATACCTTAACTATGTGATAAGAATTTTTCCTCACCCAGTAATGATTACATTGTAAATATAATAAAATTCGCTAATACATAGCTCTGACGTAGCAGTTTTATAAATTTTATAAATTTGGGATTAGTACTTGTCAAAGATGTGTGGCTTAAATTTTTTTGAATGGTCAAAAAGTTGATGGGTGACGCCGATTGAGACCTGAATAGGAGACTTAATAAATAATTGAAATATTGTTTTTTCTTTCCCCGCCCGTTTCCGTTATCTATATTCCCTGATAATTAAAATCTACAGGGGAGGGAGTCTTCTTAATACATGTCTGTTATACTTTCTGTTTCTAATTACCTAATACATGAGAACAAAATGTAAGTAATTGGGTAATTTTAATTATTATTCTAAAAAAACGCTTTTCTAGCCCGTTTAGAGGGAGCAAAAGTTGTTTTTGCTCCCTCTTAATATTTTTTTAATATTTCATTTCTGTCCTGCCCACAGGGAGCAAAACAGATAGATAGATAGATAGAAATCGTTTATTAATGTAAAAACAATTACATAATACAGTACACAAAATGCGCCAAACTGTAGCGAACAGTTTGTTGGCGCGTCGCGCTCAGTTTACTTTAATATAGTATCATTGTTGTTTACAAATGTGAGTTATCTTATCCTATTTTATTGGGTAAAGGGTTTTGCTCCCTGTGCCTGGTCACAGGCGAACAGCGCGCGCGGGCGCATCACTATTTTACTATTCAGCCAAGTTTTGAGACTCCTTGAAGTAGAAAAAAGTAGTTAAATGCTGGATTGAACGCCATACCTTGCAACATTGGAACTGCGGGGTAACTGTGTCACTTTTTGAATGATCGTTTCCAACAAATTACAATTTACATGTCGTAACATGCGTCTAAAACTTTACGTAATTACGTTGCCCAATTGCCATGTTAATTTTATGTATTGCATGGTAATTATTTCGAACTGTTAGATCTTCGAGAAGACAGTACGGTTGACAATTTTTGTTGCACTTTTAGCACCACCCAGGGGTCACGTGTAGGGTAGCTCAGAGTACTCCCTACGGACGTGTTGTAAATTCGACCCCCCTTGTCGAATGTGTTGCCCAACTTGACTGTTAGAAGTTCTCAAGTCGCCCAAAGGCCTCTAACTTGACTTAACGACTGCTATCATAGACAGCAACCGGGATCAACAGCTTAACGTATCTTCCAGAGCACGAGAGCGCTCGGTTAATAACCACTCAAAGCGGTCACCCATCAAAGAACTGACCTCGGCCGACGTTGCTTTATCCTCGCATACCGCACGCGGTACGCCGGCCGTTAGGACACGAGGACTCCGCCCTCTTAATAACCACTTCTCTATCAGATACATTTTTTAAAACCGTTTATATGGAAAACGTCTTCATAAAATGTAACCTACAATTAGTTTATAATGACAACTGTTTAAATAACCATAATCCAAAATTACCTACTTGTTTCAGACTTTCACTGGGTTTAAGAGCGCTTTAATAAAATGTAACAGGTCCACTAGCGTCACTCGTAAATAATTGTAATTATTTAAATTTAATGATATATAACTAAAAAAGGGGGCCGCTACGTACTGTAGTTTGTATTTAAGTACTTTTTGAACCCATCAAACTAATTTTTACGTAGCTAGATTGGTCTCTCTATGAGCTCAAAAATAAAACGGCCGTTTTAACTTTGGACGCATAGATTGACGAATCCAGCAACGTAATAACTAGTTTGATGGATTCAAAACGTACTTAAATATAAAATACAGTACGTAACGGCCCCCTTTTTTAGATATCAATCGTTAAATTTAAACAATTACAATTATTTACGAGTAGCGCTATTGGACCTGTTACATTTTATTAAAGCGCTCTTAAATAATAATGCTCGTATTTAATTTGGTAGGTTACATTGAAAGTTATAAGAGGCGTATGGCAAGAACACTAATTAATATTGAGCAACCGAAAGGACGGCTGCCGACAATTTCGCTTAGGCCACGTGGTCCGACCGCCTTGTCCGATCGATTGGACCACGATTTTTTAATTAACTGCTTTCTGGTTTCATTGATAGGATAATGAGGACAATTTTGAAAAATACGAATGATATGAACATGATGGATATAATGCGAGAAATCAGTCAAAAATGCGCCAAATGTTAAGAGAGGTAGGCACAGCAAAATGCCATCTTGCTCGAATCTGGAGCAGCCCAACTGGGCAAGTAGCCTTGCAGGAGACCACAGCCAATAATAACATTATTTACTATACAAGTATGTAGTGTTGTGTTCCTGGAGGTGAGCAAGGTTGCCAGAGCTCCCGAGGATGCACTGTATTGAGAGCGTGGGACCTAAATGTGTTCCTTCTGCTGTCAACACAGTGCATCCTCAAATCTTATAAAGGGTTGGCAACGCGCACGTGACTCCTTTGGAGTTGCGGGCGTCTACAGGCTGCGGTGGCCGGTGGACCGTACGCTTCTTTGCCACCGGCGTTGTATTAAAAAAAGGCGCTCAAAGATACGGGCATAGGCTGAAATGATGATGATGAAAATTTAAATAGTTACATTTTTATAACGTTCAAAGATACGTGACATAGGCTGAAATGATGATGATGAAAATTTAAATAGTGACATTTTTATAACGTTCAAAGATACGTGACATAGGCTGAAATGATGATGATGAAAATTTAAATAGTTACATTTTTATAACTTGTTTTTTTCTCTCAAACATTTAATTTATTAAATGTGTACTATGTCAGCAATTCAACACGCACTCTGCTTTATCCAGCAACTCATTCTTTTAACTAAATCCACATTATTAACTAACTGTGTAACCGTAGAATTCAGTACATATTTTCACACTCAAGTGGACCATTATTTACTAATGGAAATTGCGTAACCACCTATGTCACGGTAAGATCTTGATAGCGCGTTTCAGTAATCGCAGTGAATAAAATTGATAGATTGTTTGCATGGTTCCCTTTCAGATTGATTAAATCCTATAATATTATAAACGTGAAATTTTGTGCGGATGGATGTACGTTCCGCTTAATCTCATAAACTACTGAACGGATCTCTATGAAACTTTCCAGTATTGTAGCTTAGACATCAGAATAGCACATATGCTACCTTTCATCCGCGGGTAAAAGCGCAGAGCGCTGCTGGTATATTAAAAACCGTTGGTGAATTTTCTCTACAATTTTATTTGACATTGACATTTGTATGTTTTCTACATTGAAAATTACTTTCTCCACAAGGTTTGTAAGGCGGTTAAAAATGCCGCCCACTAACGACGTAATTGCGTTCTTACTTCAGTAAACTGAAATCAATACTTCTCTAGTGACACATTTAAGAAAATAAAATAAATAAAGTCAACATTATTTTTGACCTTCTATAATCTATAACATAACTTGAAATTAAAAAATAACTGTTTAGTCCCTAATGAACTAATGAAAGAATAAACAACATAACTTTTAAATATAGGCTTCCATTATTTAATCACTTATTGGGAGAACACAAAGTTTTCACGCTTTATTTATGACCCCTTTGAGTGCACTGTAACAATACGTGTGTCGTTGTCCAAACCAGACTGCTTGAGCGTCACTCTACCAAGCAACAATCAACTAGGTGATAGGTCAACTTCCATGATTAGAACTATGTCCCTAATATTAGGTTTCGGAATTTTCTGTGACCACCTATACCGATGCAAGAATCGAGTGAGATACTCATGCGATCATCGACGCCAAAAATGTTGTAATATTCGTTGTCATCTACGTAAACTATTTATGTTAGAGTTTAGAAAATCGCGATCGGGTACTGTGAGTAATGGCTCTCCGACTATAAAGTATCCTGGAGTCAACGCATTTATATTTTCGGGATCGTTGTCAAACGGATACGGGCGAGAGTTTAAGCACGCTTTTGAATTAGGACAGTGAACGTTTCCTCGTATGTTAGTGTGCAATTACCTATGACACGCTCTAAATGTTAAGTATTTTATTGATTTAATACCAGCCAGGGGAATAAAATTCCAACTGGTGCCTTTTGTTGCCAAATATTCAGCAACATCTGAAGCATTTATTGTATTGCTAAACAACTATTGATGCATCTTGCCGATGCTATGAAACTTATTAACTTATACTAAGCTAGAACTCTAATCAATCGTCAATTATAGTATGACAAGTTTTAGCTATCTCAAGGTCAGTAACCACGTTTTTAAGCCTATCATGTTATATCTCTTCACTTTCTAAAAAATCAGGGCCATTGAACGACATCATAGTATTTAAAAGCTCGGAAGGATGTGCCTCTGGATGCGTAATCAGCAGGATTAAGTTTAAGTGCCACATACGACCACTGATTTGAATCTAAGGTCGTTAGAATTCCGGAAACTCTTTTTCGTACATATGTTCTCCACTTATTTCGGTGGTTGTTTAGCCAGGCCAAGACGACAGTGGAATCTATCCAGGCGTGAATATTGTTTTTTTTTTTATCTCCAAATGATCAGTTATTTCTATCAACAGTATAGTAAGGAGAACAACTCCGCAAAGTTCCAATCTGGCATGGAAACCTGTTTAATGGGCAATATATTTGTTTTGGCTTCATTTGTCGCCGTAATATACACCACTGCAGCAAATGCAATTCTAGATGCATCGCTAAATCCATGAAATTCAACACTTTTGTTAGACGTTTGAAACCGCATCCATCTTGTAATGCGAACGTTTGTTAATGGTACCAATGCTTGACGGTAAGTACACCATTCTTGTGCTAGATTGGAACCACCTCATCCCAGGTTATTCCTGCCAACCGTAGTTTCTGCATTATATTTTTTGTTACAATGACCCAACCAAGTGGATTGAAGAGCTGAGAAATGCCCGCAATAATGTTCCTTTTTTGTAGTTTGAGGTACCAGTGTGGCTTGTTTATTTTTTCTTATGCTTTCCGCAATTACCTGACTGCAAACCACTGCGCATAATGGTATGAAAGTCAGAATCGGCAAGTTGTAGTCCGTAGTTACGTCCTTGTATGTCTTGCTCTTGTCGTTTTTTAAACCAAGAAACTAAGCTGTGAATTCTGCGATGAAGGATCCTTGAGACCTTGATCCAGAAGTACGCGAACAGGATATAATTGACAGTTTCATGACATAGTATTGATACAGTTTTACAATAAAGTTTTCTATTTTATTCTATTCTATTCTAAACGCGGGGGCTAAAAATATCAGATAGCTATTTCTTGCTGAAAAGCAAGAAGTAATAACTGTAGGTTGCGAATCTTCATCAGTTGCTTCAATGCCATCCTGAACCGCGCCAATATTGCTGGTACCTCCTACGGCTTTGTAAGTATCACTATCTGCACTATTTTCGGTGTGCTACTGCAATAAGAGTGTGTGTGAAAACAGTGTGTGACTGTGCAACCGGCACAGACGGCACAGAGTCGGGTTTTGAAATGACTGAGTGAGATCCGCCTAAACAATTGAAGCATAAACCCCTGGTTTGCACAAAGCCACGACGCGAGTCAACTCGATTGTGACATTGCCACTAAATGTAGGTAACGAAGTCACAACATAAATTGACACAATTTCAAAGCGATCCTCTTATATTGAAATAAACAGGTCACTCACGTATTTAAGGTTAAGTACGTAGTGACCCGTTTATTTATTATACTTCAATATATCTGAAACTCACGTGAGTTTTATATTTAATCTTGCGGCTGTAATCACTCCTGACACTAAACATTTCCAAAAAAATCGTTGACAGTTTTCTTTAAGCGATGCTCATACAAAGTGATATATTATTTCATGTTATAAAGACAACAATACCATAAACTCAGAAAAGAATAAATCTTTTTCGTGCCGAATTTGACTAAGATATATTTTTTTAGTATTTGTAACCTCAAATAAGCATTGTTAAAATTTGTCGGGTTACTCGGGTCCAAGTAAGTCAGCAAAGTTGAGATGGAAACCGTTGTTGCCGAGCAGTTAGGCGCAACTTTCACTTTGAGGACGAGGTTACTATGAAACATTTTTTTCTTAATACGAGAGATTCATGCATTTATTCATATTATCCATGTGTAGTAAAATCACGTCAATCATAAACATAGCGAACCCTTTAAAAGACCATGACGTCTCGCGTGCTCGCGTGATATGAAAATGTTATTTGCAAATATGATACTCGTTTTTAAGGTTAGATGGAAAATATTGAATACGATATGAAGCTTTATGCGTTCGAATACCATTACTTTCAGCGTAGATTTGAGCCGCAATGTTTTGTTTTTGTTTGACAGAATTGGGCAATTAAATTCGTCTGGGCAAATAAAAAAAACATTATCGAGTGCCAGTTAAGTAGGTAGTTATTTCAAATTAATGGTCTAGAAAACTGACACGCACAACGCATAAAATTTAAACACTTTTCGTCAAGAAAATCTATTATGTAAATATAATTATATACAATGGGGTCATGCATAATCGAGCATTTTTATGACCGCCCGTAAAAAATGCCCTTTTTGTGGAATGAAAAAGTAACCATTATCAGTCACGTGAGTGCAAACGCGGCGTTATGTGGGGACGTGTGCGGACTGAACAGTTTTTCAGATGTTTTATCTTACTGCAGTCAGCCAGCAAAAAAGTTTCATTATAGAATTAATTTATTTGAATATTTTTCATTACACTTGCTCGTAAACGGCCTTATTGTATGTACATAATGTATTGTAGGATACATACTTATATAATGGCCAAAATTAATCTCCCAATAGTACCGGTCCCTGGGATCCCCGGGCTCATTATAAAATAATGCTATTGTATTGTTTATTTTTTCGCCGTGAGACGACGGCTTAATGGATAACTTTTTTATTTTGAAACTGTTACGGTACTTTGCGATTATTACAGAGAATTTCAATTAGAAAATCATTAAGATCTGACTGTATGAACTTAAGCCTTTCGAGTGTCTAAGCGAATTTTAATTATTAATTCATTATATATCTGGAAGTATTGAAAGCCTCAATTGAAAAGGCCGTATATGTAATAATAGGGATGATTAATAGGAGTCAACTATTGGATATCAAGGTGTCAAAATTAGGATGTTTACCTTATTTTTTGTACATAATGTATTATTTTATCTACACCTATATAGTGAATCCCCTTATATGTGCTCAAAAAGTGTAGGTAAGGAGCATCTTTCCAATATCGCGCCCGGGGCGGAAATGGCCATTACAGCTCCGAAAACGGTATCGTAATGGCCGTCTCCGCTCATTACGATACAGCTAGGCTCGTGCTCAAAGACTTCAAAAAGCTCACGAACTCGAGCTCCTCTACTTTCAACTCAATGGTGCCTGAATATATAAATAGGATTTAAAGGGACGTTTTTCGAAATCGTACTCTTTTTCATTCAATATTAAACAATCAAATACTTACTTTTTTGATCATATATTGAGATATGTTACAGTTTAAGTAAGAGTCGTTCTAAATATTTTTATGGGTCAAAACATGATATTTGAATCTTTGCTAGATTATTTCACACCATCAAAACTGGGAAATTTTGATCTTACGAGTATATCGAGTCGTATAAAAATATAGCAAACTCTGACTCGAGTGAAAAATGACAATAGATAGGAAAGGATGTGAAGAAGATTTTTTAAGGCAATTTTTCGTAATATCCTCTTCAAACCCGCTCTTAGTGCAAAAAGTTTGATTACGTATTTTTAGTGTGTGGATTTTCTTTTCATTACACAGGTATTGTAGATTAAAATTCTTGTTTAACTTCAATATTGGTTTTGCAAATATAATTTTTTAAATTATTAAATTTACATAATATAAGGAGATCTGTTCTGGACTCCTTGCAGCGATGCCAAGTCGATTAGCGATACATCGAGGTGATGAGATGCCTTTATGAAGCCGCAACGATGACCGTCCAAGTACAGAACCAGTAGACTGAACATATCCACCTGCGCCGGGGAGTGCGACAGGGTGACGTTATATCACCAAAACTGTTCAGCAACGCGCTGGAGGATATGTTTAAGACGCTGGACTGGAAAGGTCGAGGAATCGCTATAAATGGCGCACACATCTCTCACCTGCGATTCGCGGATGACATTGTCATTATGGCTGAAACGCTGCAGGATCTACAACAGATGTTGGACAGCCTCACTAATTCGTCTCGGCGAATCGGTCTCCGGATGAACTTGGATAAAACCAAAGTTATGATCAACGAGCACGTCGATCCGGAACCGATCTTTATAAACGGAGTCTGCCTCGAAGTTGTTTCCGAGTACATATACCTAGGGCAGCTACTCCAACTAGGTAGGAACAACTTCGAGAAGGAACTTAGGAGACGAATACAGCTGGGCTGGGCAGCGTTTGGGAAACTTCGTCGAGTCTTCTCATCGCCGATACCACAAAGCCTAAAAACGAAAGTTTTTAATCAGTGCGTCCTGCCTGTACGTCTTGTCCACCAATTTAAGGTCGCTCAGCGAGCTATGGAGCGAGCTATGCTTGGAGTCTCTCTTAGGGATCGTATCCGGAACGAAGTTATTCGTCAGAGAACAAAGGTAACCGACATAGCTCAGCGAATTAGTAAGCTGAAGTAGCAGTGGGCAGGTCACATATGTCGCAGAACCGATGGCCGTTGGAGCAGACTGGTTCTTGAGTGGAGACCGCGTGTCGGCAAACGTAGTGTAGGACGCCCTGTAACTAGGTGGGACGATGATATTCGTAAGGCAGTGGGCAGGGATTGGAGGAGCAGAGCTGAAGACCGAGCTCAGTGGCGTGCCATGGGAGAGGCCTATGTCCACACATGTGTGTGATACAGGCTGATGATGATGATGATGATGAATATAAGGAGCGTCTTATTGAAACCAAAGTGCATATTTGGATCTCGGACCGTAATACTACCGTAGTTTTGACATTTTGGACTTCATCTTCTTCTGCAGTTCAGTGCAGTGCAGTGTAAAGAGCGGAATGTTACACAATATTGCGAAGAAAGTGAAAATAATGCATTGTATATCAACATGTGAACGTTCACAAGATGCCTCCGCTGCTGTAACTATCGACATGTAGTCATGTAGCCGACTGTCTACTTTGGACACTGCATTTTTGTTATTGTGATCAATTCAAGCCGTCTCCGCCCGATTGGATACATACAGTTGTCTAGGAACATGTACATTTGAAGTTGTTAAGAGTTACATGCACTCATAGGTAATTTGTTATCAAGGCAAAAAACGCGTTCGCCTTCGGCTCACAATCGGCTCGTGACCCACGCCACTCGCTTTTTTAACTATGTTATGTACAACTGTTGCATAAATACTATTATAAAAGGGATTGCCGCTGACCTTCTAAAAACATTCTTCTATAACTTGTTAGGATTAGACCGTTTGACTCATGACGTTTTCTTTCACCGAAGTTGTAGTTAAATATTAGATTTTTCTTTTTTTAACTTGGTTTGAAGCCACGATCTCCTCCTCAGTAAAGTAGTGCATTACTGCTCGGCTCTCTCCAACTTTGCCGACTAAATATAATTGTAGTAAAACTTGCAAGTAACTAAGGCATTACTAACAAACTCGGACTGCACAAGTCTCATTCAACTGTCTAGTGACTTATTTAAAGAAATACAAGTCCCATTCAAGCGACTTGGCGACGCTTAGAGCTGTCGCTGCTTTTAAATGAGGTCACGGAAGGGCTATTTGTAACGAAAACTCCCATTTGTTTGACACGTGACGCATTTCCACGTCTTTAAACATTTTAAAGTCATTTTGTAGGCTGGATGGATGTGATTGTTGATAAAGTTTAAGTTGTTTTAAACACGTTTTGTGACTTACGACTTGGAGTTTAAATTGGTTTGCGAATGAGTTTACTTTTCTTAAACGACGTGATTGGTGTAATTGCTGTCGCTCATTGCTTGCTACGATTTCCTGCATAAAATTATCGGGCACCGATATGAAATACTGGTAGAAGGTGCTACAGTAGAACCTGCTTAAGAAGATTCTGAAGGGACCACGCAAATAACGCATCTTAAGTGGGAGAAAAAAAAACTACTTCAATCATTTCGTTTAATGTTAATTTAGAAAGGGTAACTTCAGGTTAGTAGCTATCTGTGTCTGATTTTTTGTTTTCGATTCTTATCGTCATAATGTTTACGTCAAACTCTTTATTGTTCGCATCACTTAACTAACGCCGATACAACTAAGAAAATAAATTTAACAAATCACTACCATTGTAACCTTAATCGAAACAAATCAGCGGAGCGGTTATTAATTAGCGAATGAAATCTAGGTAGATACGAATATTACGAATAAATTAGCCGATCGCTCAGTCAGTGCTGCTAACTTATTTTTATCTAATCCCAAGGTTTGACCAAGGAACTAGTTTCATGATAGCGACTACAATCTGACCTTCCAACCACATAGTAAATTAGAATTTGGAGGTTTGTATCGGTTTTCCCACGATATTTCCTTCACAGAAAAGTCACTGTTAAATATTACATGCGCGGGAGCCAGAAGTATTAAAGCGATACGCGACTGACAGTTGACACTATCAGCTGACAGTTTTCTCAAAATCGTACCGCTTGCACCGTTAAGGTAGGAATTAAGTTGCCTTAGATACGTTTTATCACTCAGATTATCAGACATATCAGAGTATTAGAGCATTTAAGACAGGGGACGTCACTAATATACTTACTCTTCTGTCAAAGGCATATGAGAAAAACCTGCCACGTTATTAAAAACTACTTCAATAATCTACTATACGTCAGTCTCGAAATCGTTGAAAAGCTTTTATGTGCTGTTTTCGGGTAAAAAAACGTTTCTATATATCAAATTAAAAAAAGATGAATTATAATTTCACTTGCACGTATGTTTTCGCTTTAATTGTAATTTTCTGCACAATTAAAGTTTTAATTAAAATCGTGAAACGAGCATCCATTACAAAGTCTATTTAAAAACATTCGTACTCGACGCTTCACGCTTGGCCGCTATTTTGTCATTTCATGTCACCGTAGGTATTTCGGACTGTGAGGACTGCTATTCATAAGAATTTAAATGAAATGTGATCCTTAGTGACAATGGTCAATTTAGCCATGCGCTAAAGGGGGCTATCGTTTTTGTGCTCACCAGTTGGCGCCACTGTCGAATAAGGTCCAGCTGTCAAAAATTGTTATCGGTTATTATGGGCATGATAACGAAGTTTACATTTAAATCATATTTAACCCTCCGCTAACCGTACAAGACGATATCGTCCGTGCCAAGTATGGAGCTGATGCATATCTCTGGAACAAGAAAAGGAAGAGGCCTCGAACCTCTTTGTAAAAAAACTTACACTCGCGCACACCTCACAGGCGCAAGCGCGTCAGTAACCATTGTAACGTCAGTGAGTACGAGCGTGTGCAAGTTTGTGGACGGACGATATCGTCCTATACGGTTGGCGACGTAACTTTTACGAATTTTTAGGTATGTGAAATATAAATATTTTTCATCACATTATCATCATTATCAGTGCTCTGAATGAAAATTTAGTATAATAAAATAATCAGGTGTGATTTTTCCAGAATTTTCATTGTTTGTTATTATGGCTGAAGTCAGACACGAACATCACTATTATCTACGTGATAGACCCGTAATAATTCACGATGAAACTAGTGAATCGGAGTCTGAAATTGAATGTGAAAGTGAACATCACTCCTCCGATAACCAAGATGTCGATGAGGATTACAATTTTGTAAAATACTTATTTTTATTGAAAAACGTTCCCTTTAAAAATGTACCATATTCAGTCCAATATTTTTTTAAAGCCCCTTATATGAAGAATAAATCCCCAAAACATTACTCCTTATAACCAAGTTATATCCAAGATATCGATTTTTTAGTGAAACCGCCGAAATTACAGTTTTTGCAGTGATTATGAAATTTTTTTTCATCAGGGGGCAAAGTATTTAAGTCAAAAACTATGGGAACAGATAAAGGAAATCTAGAACACATTTGTAAATTTTTTTGGAATTTTTCCCTACGTTTAAGTGGGTCAAATTATCGTCTGAGACGATATCGTCCGTGACGGTTGGCGGTGTGCAAAAAAAAACACACGGTTAGCGGAGGGTTAATAACTTAAAACCGTACCGTAAAAATATCGAACATCCCGCATTGTAGCGCAGTCCCGTTTTCTTCAGAAAAAAGGAGGAAATAAGTTTCCGAAGACAAAACTGGCTCAAAGCACTGACAGTCATTGACCCGTAACTCATATTTGTCATAATCTAGCTCAGGTATTGGAAAATAGTCACCATATTGTTCCAATTAGTTAGTAATTAACCCGCGTAGCGCAACCACAAAGAGTGACATTTGACATTTCGGAGACCTCGCGCTACACCTAGCGCCACTAGCGGCGAATTCATACGCGATAGCCCTCATTGACCTAGTGTAAACGCTTGTCAAGTCGAATATTATTGCTCAAATTTAGTGTTTTGATTGTGCGTGCGTGATTGTTTTAGTGAAGGTGCGTAGTAATGGGACAATGTTTTGCAATTGTGCGTAGTTTCTTTATACATGGCGTCCCACGGCTATGCCACATGGAGGGAAAGTACCTTGAATATTGTAGATGGAACATTTTACTTAATGAAGACATTATTTGATTTTAAAAAACAATTTGAACTGCATTTACAGATATTTAAATATATTTTTATGGTTGAACCGGGAATCGAACCCGTTACACGAGAAAAATAATTACCCTGTAGCTTTATCATACCGATCGAAAGGCTTCATCATAAGGATTATTTTTTGCTAAATAACATAGTGTCAGAAATAAAAAGAAGACCATGAATTTTAACATTTTTAATACAAAATTCAATTTATCACGTGTAACGGGTTCGAATCCCGGTTCAATCATAAAATTATTTAAACATCTGTGAATGCAGTTTAAATTGTTTTTTAAATTCAAATAATTCCTTCAGTAAAATGTTCCATCTACAATATTCAAGGTACTTTCCCTCCATGTGGCATAGCCGTGGGACGCCCGATATATGGATGTCACGTCGTCCCCCCAAAATGTGGCGAAATATTTTCTTCGAAAAAATGCGTTGAAGAAAGGCGTCCCCTATCTTAAATGCTGTAAGGTGGGCATGTCCACTGCGACTTAAAAGTGCACTACGTTGTGAATATAAGTGATGAATGAATGGTACCTAAATTTTTTGAATAATCATCATTTAAACAAATACCCAATATTGGTTGGTACCCAAACACGCAAGACATCAGAAAGCCATTACTCAAACTTGACTTCATAACCTACGTGTTGACGTCACGTATATTAATATGAATGACGTATTATTTGATAATTCCATTACTAATGGAGATTGACAGCTTAGGTAAGTCCTATGCTAACGTGCCTACTTACTATATACTATTTTGAGCCTGGTATTTACGTACCTCGTATTTTATTCATTATCATACCTAAGCCTCCAGAAATAGCTAAAAGTGAGTAGCATTTCATGTACTGTGTGTGTGTGCGTGTAAGTATCGTCGAGTACTTTAGGACAAATACTTTGATCATTTAGAATTTAGCATGACTAAAACCAGTACTTAGACACAAGGCACGTCTCTTTGCCAGAGGCTTTACTCAACAACCGGGCGTTGATTATAATGAGACATATGCTCCTGTCATACGCCATTCGTCTATGAGAATTTTGTTTTCCCTTGCTAATGAGATGGACTTGGACATAGATCATCTTGATGTAGCCACAGCATTCTTGAATGGAAACCTGAATGAGGTTATATATATGAAACAGCCTGAAGGTTTTTGTAAGGTGTGTTTATTGCAGAAAAGTATATACTGTTTGAAACAGGCTAGCAAAATGTGGAATAAGAAAGTTAACCAAGTGCTATTAAGTAACAGTTTCAAACAGTCCATATGTGAACCATGTATATACACTAAAAAGTCTGGTAATGACTTTGTCATCATTGCACTTTATATTGATGACTTTTACACTCAATAAAAGTTGAGTTGTTAAATATTTTAGTGAAAGAATTTAATGTGAAAAATTTAGGTCCATTAAAGAATTGCATGGGCATTAGAATCACTAGAAATAAGTCAAAAGGTACTTTATATTTAGATCAAACAGAATATATTAAGAAAATGTTAGTACGATTCAAGATGCAAAATAGCAAATCCATTGCAACACCTATGGCTGTAAATAGTAAATTGACTTTACCTAACAAAGATAGTGCTTATGCAGACAATGATACCTATGACTATAGGCAGCTTGTAGGTAGTCTAAATTACCTTTCAGTGTGTACTAGACCTGATATAAGTTTTGCTTGTAGTCAGCTAAGCCAGTTTAATAATAGCTTTGACAGCTCCCATTGGATAGCAGCTAAACGTGTACTTAGGTATTTGGCTGGCACAATTAATTACTGTTTATATTATGTAAAGACTGTTAATTAGAATATACAGGCTTATACTGACGCAGATTATGGTAATGATCTTATTGACAGAAAATCGTATACTGGTATTGTCATAAAGCTAGGAAATAATACCATCAACTGGGAATCACCCAAACAAAGGTGCATATCACAATCGACAACAGAGGCTAAATTTCTGGCTATAGGTGACGTCTGTAAAGATATTTGCTATATTAATAATTTGCTTACTGAAATATTAAATAAACATGTAAAATGTACAGTTTACAATGACAACCAATCAGCACAAAGATTATTGGCATGTAAAGAATTTTGTAATAAACGAACGAAGCACATTGATATTAGATATAATTTTGTGAAAGATTTAATTAAAAGAAACTATATTTCAGTAAAGTACTTGATAGCAACAGACAAAATGATAGCTGATGTTTTGACCAAGCTATTATGTATGCAAAAGCATTGTGGCTTCATTACTGACATGAATATTACCACAAGAAAAGATGTATAAGTATTTATAAGAAAGAATTGGACTCAATTTAATTTGGCACTGTTATCTGTGATAATATTAATGACATTTTAATGAAATGGATAGTGGTCAACATGTATACAATAATGACATTAATTTCATTTAAATAATGAATACATATAATTTTTGTCTCTACATTGCAGAGATCATTTATTTTATTTATTTATTTATTTATTATGAAACAAACAGTCATACAAACATTTTGCTACAAGTTAATTCTTATAATATATAGACCTATAGTTTCCAATACTGTTAGATCATCATCAATTGTTAAAATAAAATTAAAAACTTAAATATCTTTAGATTTGAAATGTATTATTTTGATGTATTATTTTGACAATGATGAATCTTCTTGAAACTTTACTGTGATATAGACTTAACATTATATATAGATAGTAACTTTGACTTGCATTTATTAATATTATTAATATCAATTATAGTTCTATCGCTTAAACACTATAATAAGCCTTAAATGACGATAATATAACCTATACCTAATGTCTGATGACTCTATAAATGCAACCTCTATGGTTCGTTCTCTTTGCCTCTATACTTCGACCGTGACCTGCTGGTCACGACAATGTGAGCTCTTCATTTTGTATTAATTAATAATATCTTGGGCATTACCTAATTAAATAATATGTGATTGCAACAGCTGTTTTCTTGCCTGTGCGCCTCGCTTCGCTACCCATCATGTGAGTACTGTCCACTGCCTGCTACTACAATTTACAACAGTTCTAATTCAAAGATTATAGTTGACGAGTAGAAAAATATATTTTTTAACAAGAACTTTCGTCGGCTTTATTAAGTAAATCGGCCTATATATACATCGTAATTATATCAGTAAGGGAAAGTAACCGATACGTGACTTAGGTAGTCACGTATCGCTTACTATCCGTTACATTTGGTTTAATTTGTGGTCTCTGCTTCAGCTTCGATAAAAATGATTTCGTATATTTCGATTATATCCTCCTGTTCTACTCTACAGGTCGCATTTCTCAAACGATCCTCTTTATCTAATTTTTTGTCGGGTCAGTTTTTGGATATTTAAAAAAACATATTTTTATTTCAATTATTTCATGTGTCTGGAGCTTCGTATGCTTCTAGGGAAGTTTCATGAGCTGCTTAGATAATTATATAGAATTTCTTTATCTAGTCAGTCTTTGGAATTAACGAAAAAAAACAATCGCGAGATTTCAGCTCACAGAACCACTATTATTATTGGATATCATTTAATTAATAACGACAAGATTCAATTTACTGAAATTTGTGGAAAATGAAATTACTATTTTAAACGGAGGATTAATTTTGATATCTGCTTTGGAATTGTGTCAGATATCCCTGAACAGGTCAGGGAAACTTAATTAAATAACTTAAAGACGGATCGTTTCAGTTATTTATAATTCATTACAAAGTCTATCTTCGTTCAACATTAAAAATTAATCTAATAGATAGATACTGTATAATTCTTTATTGTACATGTGTAAAACACGACATAAATTACAAGGACAGGTGACATAAATATCATTTACAACGGCGAGCAATCTACTTTTAAGGGGCGTGGAAATTTTAAATTCTCTGCAATATTTCTATGAAGGCTTTGAATTACGCAACCGTCTATTTTTATGTAATTCACCTACATAGTACAGCTATCAGCCAAAAAAAGGCTAAACCGCCGACCGACATAACTTCCTTGTAAACAAGACGAATCGTGCCCCGAAAAGACAACGGCACAGAAAATAAATCGTAAAGTACCACAGAGTAAAGATTCTATACAGATCCTATACGCGTTCCACCAAGAGGGACGGAAAAACTCTCATGCGGATAAATTGAGAAATTGTTTAAAATCGCTGATGGCTTACCATAAATAACCTCCTTAACTTGGGCGGGTAATCGATTGTCTGCAACAAAGTCATATCAAATAGTCTGAAGCAGATAAAAATAGTGAAACCATGACAAGGAACAAATGATATGTCTGTCTCTATCGCTCTTATACAAAGTTGAATACGACCATCTCGCTCGGTAGTAGTTATTATTATTTGATGTCGAGTCTGGTTAGTCTGAGTAAAGGACCGTCAAGCTTTGAAGCTATAAGGAGCTGGCGAAACGCCTTGTTGACGCGACCGGTGACCAGAAGGCTGGCGCGTACCTTGCTCAGCGCATCGGTTTTGCTGTGCAGCGTGGCAATGCCGTCAGCCTTCTGGGCACCCTACCGCTGAGCTTGGAATTAGAACCCATTTTTTATTTGTAAGTAGGTTTTTATCTTTAGTTTAGTATGTTCTTGTTTTTTATATTCATTGTACTTTCAATAAGTATATCCATCTTCAGCCTTAAGTAAGTATTCGTTTGATATCAAATTAGGGTCGATTGTCGCCAAAATGTTGAGTGGTTTGTTTGTTAGTGTTGGCTCAAAATGCTGCTCACGTCGCCCGCGCGCGGAAATAAACGAATCATTATTTCAAAAAGTAAGAAAAACAAGTCAACTTAACTTCGAAATGAAGATTACACTATTTCATATTTTTTCGACAAAAAATTTTTAGTGAATTCATTTCTCTGATTATTTTTTATTTCTGGGTTTTGAGGACAACCACGCTACTTTAATATCCTACAGATTATGATATATTATTTGCTGGTATTAAAATTGTTATAGTTAATGCACAAAAAGGTTATAAAACTACTTTTTTATTCGATAATTTAAAAAGGCTCAACCTTTATGTTACTCATTCTGACAAAAACAAAAGTTACATAAAATTATAGGTTCAGTCACATTGACCCTTTTTTATTCTTTGTATTTCATTTCTGTTTCACAAAAGAAAAACCTTATAGTACCTACAAAAGACGGACTTAATGCCATAAAGCATTCTATACCAGTCAATCTTGAAGCAAAACAGAAAAATTGTGGACCCTTCATGCCATAAGCCCCCAAGCGAGCTATTAGGCACAAAACAAAAGTATTGGGCCAGAGATAAATCAAATATTGAAGAAAAAACCTTTGATTCTGGGAACTCTCTGCCAATATTCGCTCTGAATTCCGAAAACGTGTCACGACGCATTGAAACATTTACTTTGCACGGGGACAGAAGTGTATTTGGTTTGGTATTTCTAAAGTAAGCCGAAAAAACCCTGAAATATCTATTTGGCTTTTTGATATTTAACAACTTTATTTCAAAATAGGGAGTCTATAGAACTCGTGTCACGTATATTAGACAGAATTCGCTGTTTCTGATACTTTTCTAGAGATTCAGAATTGATATAAATTAATATTCAGGGAAAGATCATTTCTATTCAATAACACAAATGTCACTGCTAAGTCACTAGCTATATATTATTAACTTAATTTGTTAGTTTGTATGTCTACGAACAGTCTTGCAATTGAATTTTTGACTAAGTAGTTATCCTCAACTGATAGTTCTGAAATTAGCCATATTTATGTAAGTTTGGTCACAATTCAATAGGCATTAGACAAAGGCTCCATTGGACTCACTGTCTCAAGCAGTAATGGATTACTGTGAAAAATGTTTTTTTTTTTTGGAACGACTGTGGCTTGATGTTTAGGCCGGGACTATTAAAGCAATAGGAGTGCACGCATGGCAAGTAGCCTGGATAAAATCCAGGGGAAACCTCCAACATGACCACGCGGGCGGTTATAATACTTGAATACTCTAAGAGTTTGCGCTTCACTGAGATTGGTTGAGCGGCTTCAATCGGATCTGAGGTATGATTGGAATCGAGCTCCTACCTGTAGAAGGTTTGTTGTTGGTTAACTAAACCAACAACAAACCTCCTATAGGTAGAAACTCAGCCATGCCTGGTCTCGATCGGACTGACTCTATCCGGTATACCGCGGTACCGGGACGAATAGGAACTATATATCTGTGTCTCTGTTGCCATGATCGCGCTGTGAACACCCCTGTCGGCGAGAGGAAAAGATTACCTATAATCAGCAATAAAAAGCTTGTACCATCGCTTTTGGGGCAGGCCTATGTCCAGCAGTGGACGTCTTTCGGCTGATATGATGACCATCGCTTTTTGGTACAAGCTTTTAATTAATTATAAATACACCTTCAGATGCTTAATACATGACAAATAGTAGAGATTGTGTTTATTATGTAAGGAAAGTCGTAGTACCTTTCTAAAATAATAACAAGTAGTGACCAAAATGTTAGCATTGACAAATGATAATATTAATATACATTCACATCTGTGATCAAAATCATGTCTATAAGTGGATAGTTTACTAAGCATTTATTACAAAAATACTGAAACCCTGAATATTTTAGAGGTGAAAATCTCCGAGACGCCACTGAACGGGCTTCAAATAAGATTTTGAAAGGCTCACTTAATATTTTCCTTTTAGCTTCTCGCGTAGAATACAAACACTTTGACAAATCTGCGATGCGAAATAAAAGGCGACAATTTACTTTTCATCTTTTTTTTCAGGGTATAATAAAATTTCTTGTATAATGTTCCAGTTACATGGAAGTATTGTAATAAGTGATTGTAAATAACGGTTGTTCGACGACTCGATCTCATTTATAATGGAATACATGGATAACATATTTTTACAAAAGTATTTCGTCGAATAATGTCAGCACAAGTCCCTCGCTGTGTATCTTGTACTAGGGAGGCAAAACACGTGTAGAGGTTTTTATCATTATTAATAGTGGTTTAAGGAATTTATTTGCTTGTTTTTGCGTACAGGGAGAGGGTAGGATAGGAACTTAAGACCAACACGTTCTTTAACGGAATAATAAATAATATTGTTCTAGAAAATTATCACGGAATTCCGAAATGTAACGGCATTAATTAAAAGTCTTTCTAAGAATATTGTTTACTGAAATAATTTACATCCTATCCTACTGATACTTTATATAGAGAGTAACAGGGGACATGATGGCAGTCAATTTTAATTCCCGACGCAAAAGAACGTCTGTCTGTGGTATCGTACCGCAGAAACGGATGAACCGACTTGAGTGCGCTTTTTAAATCGAAATTCTTGTTTGTGGGTTTTTAACCAAGTTTGTTTGTCGGGGGTTTAATACATTTTTAATTTAGTTGATATCACTTATCGTTGTGGATTTGGATGTTGCACTCGTATATCTACATGTCAGAGCATGACAAATGTCAAGGGAGAGTGATAAAATGGCAACCATCATGTTATGTTCATTGTTCATGCGAAATAGCAAATATACATTGATAGTCTAAATGACTTTTGAATGTTTATTGTACTAAACAAAAGTAAATTATATTTACCCCTAAATATAAAGTTCCTAAGATGCTGGCAGCATTTCTTCTTTTTTTTTCTTTTTTTTCAACCTGACTGTGGCTTAATAGGCCAGGCCCATTAAAGCGATAGGAGTGCGCGGTTGGAGAGTAGCCTGGGGAAAATCCAGGGGAAAAGCTCCGAAATTTGAAACACTGGAATACTCTAAGAGTTTGCGTTCCAGTGAGATTGATTGTGCGGTTTCAACCGAATCTGAGGTGTGAGTGAAAAGCATTCTCGCTGAATCGCTATGCTGTTGCGTTGAGTTACCAGCTCTACGATTCCCCGTGGAATCTATCACCCTTTTTGCAAGGTCTTTGAACAGTTGACGAACACTGGGACCCAATGAGCCAATAGTCTCGACCCCGAACGGGATATTTTAGTTTAAACACAAAGGACTCAATACCAATTCCTTAAAACATTCATGTAGGAAACAGTCAGTTTACCAGACTCTATTCGTGTAGAGAAAAGAATATTCGATAATATTCTTGGCATCTTTGGCAAAATTATACCACGTTACGGGCCATCCGCAAATACCTTGAAAATACCTTTCAATATTTTCTTGTTTGCCTTTTTCATCTCACGTTCAAAGGCTTTCTAAAGCAGTAGTTCGGCTCAAGCATTGATAAATCATTTTGCCAATATTGTTGGCGTCGACGTTTTGATGTGAACTGAAGTTAGGGTCGCCAATTGTGTTGAATTGGACTGAAATATTGATACATTGAACTATTTATATATAAACTATTCATTATATAGGCCCATCTGGCTGCTTTACTCCATTTAGCTCGACATATTATTTACATACATCCTACATAAATTTACACTAACGTGAGACATATTTACACTTAATAAGAGAACAACGGTTGGAACTCACTTGGAAAGTCACTATTTGCGACATGTTTCGGACTACAATTGGAGTCCTTCATCAGGTTGAGTGTTATCAAGGCAACCGACCGCGCAACACTGCCCTCCGACGCGCGCGAAGCTCGCGTCCAAGTGAGTTCCAACCGTTGTTCTCTTATTAAATACATACATCCTATTGGCAATAATCCTTGACCATCATCGATTTATTTTCTACCTTAATCATATGACAGAGCCCGTAACGTCCTAGAAATGTTAAGGTAAACCGATGGAAGTAAATTAGGAAATAATTTTCCTAAAACACCAATCGAGTCGTAATCGTCAGTCGGTCTGATCGACAAAAAAATGTTGTCAATTTACCATATTCTTGTATCGGATATCGGATTTCCCTACTTTTATTTTTACAAAATTCCACTGCGATCGAAATAAACAAATAGCGGGGTTAGAGATCCGCTTTCCGCATACCTAAAGCTTTTCATTTTTAACCGTTGGACTATCACTTCCAATCAGAAATACACATACTAAAAAAAAATTTAAAAATTTAAATTTAAACTGTTTATTTCAAAGAAAGTTAATTACATTTTATGTTAATTACTTAGCTAAATCTTTACATTTTAAGATTGTGATGCTAAGCTTATATTTAATATATTGTCTTCTTTCATTTAGATTGAGATATACAATATTGTTCTTTTTATGATATTTTTAGTTTGCTTTGGATTGTCTTCTATTTTATTGATAACATGTATGGGGTAACCATTTAGTGTATGAGGTAGGTAGTACGTCCATACTCTCCTGCCATATACATTACTAGTATTATTAGGTAAAATGTATGTTTTTTTGTTAGTCGAATGTCGCAGACCGGTTGGCCTCTCATACCTATTTAACTCTCAGAATATTTGGTTAGATTAAATTGGCGCAGTATGACTTCGTTTGAGATACTTGTAAATTTTACTGTACCTAATTGAGGCACGATTGTCTCAAAGCGTGTTAATCAGGCGTCTATGTAAGAGGCACGTTTATCTTCCGCGTACGAGAAAACGAAACGCAATACGCTTTGAGAAGATTCTTTTTAATTTCCATTAATATTAGTAAATAGAAAAACCAATCATATTTCGGCTATACGAGTCATCAGATGAACAATCAAAGTCAAGAATTATATTCTAAAAATCAGTTAGCTTTGCTTAGTTTGGGACCAGGTTGATTTGTGTAAGATTGTCCACAAACTTTTGTGTGTTTCATGTACATACTTGTTTATTATAAATTATAATTGCTATTCTATCTTATTTTCAATTGTAGTCGTGAATGTGTGTAGCAAGCTCCGCCATTTTTGGACGCACCTTTTGACAGTTGAACATTCATGTGACGGCCCGACGTGACAAGACGGCGGTGTCAAGTTGTAATAGGTTGCGTTCAATTTTTAGGCGAAGCGTGCTACACACACCGTCATTAACAACCTAGGTTTCGCCGGAAGATCAGCGCCAGCTCCCTGAGTCGGCATTACGCTGAGGCGAGACCTTTTTGTGGCGATTCCATGTTCTTTTAATTACATTTATTTATCTATATTTTATGTTTGTATCGTCACGAAAAAATGTTTTTCTTTCTTTCTTTCTTTCAAATATGTATTTATTTATTTTTTTTATTTTTTTATTTAGTTCATATTTATATTGTAGCTTATGTCGATAAACGCGATCATAATACGTGTAACTTATCAATTGGATGCTACAACAATACTGTTTAAGTATCGTGCCTCGAAGCGTTATCTAAACGTGTAATAAACCAAGATTTATAGCAAACCAGCGATAAAAATACGCTACTCCTATTAATGTTTCTGAGCGAGTGACAAACGCGATAAAATTAACAAACGAGCATCGCCGCCGAAGAACAAGCTCGCGTGATAACTGTTGATTAATGTTGGCTCTCCATTATTATTCCACTCATTCTTTGGTCTATTCTACAGTTTTTTCCCATTTAAATTTGAATGGAAAGTAATATCATTGAGTATTCAGGCCATGTAAATGAAGCAATATTTATCAATAAGTATATAACAAATCTGATTAGCTTAATATTTATAATCGAATTTAACGCTCAAAACTTCTACGACTAATATACCTCATATTATAATTATCGAGTTTTCAAAAGGTTTAATTTTTTTATGAATAATGTAGAAAGCCTCCTCAGATTAGTAAAGTACATTTTTATTTTTATTCGATCAAAATTTTTAAATAGATACCATCAAATAAACTACTTAAAGCCTAAGTGGTTTTATGCAAAAAAGCACTACAACTGTAAAAAAGATCATACAAAATAACACCTCGGTTTAAAAACTATCAAAATTCATCCTTTAACTGTTACACGATTAACGTGAACTTTACGCACCGTTTGCTCCTTGTTTTTTTAACTTTTTGCACCAGTCACTTCGCACTTTTAGGTTAAACTGTTTACATTGCGGGGCGTGGAGGCGTGGCGCCGGCCGTGATCGCGGGCGAACTGGCGTCGCTGCCGCCGCCGCGGGCGTACATGCGCCTTGCGAACAATCCTACCATTGTGGAACGCGCCTTACTGAAGCTATTGAAAAAGGTCTGGGATTACGTCGGCCGCGATGTGGACAAGGTTTTATGTATGTCTTTTGAAGGAATTATTGACCGAGCGAAGCGTCTCCGTTTCACCGACTTTTCTCCTCGGCACGTCGCATTTGTCAATCGGTTCTCGTGTTTGTTAGCAAGTTCGATAATTCTACAGTTCACAGCTACTATAATAGTAATAATGTCCCGATAGCCGTCTCTGCGAACGGTCTAATAGCGAAGAGTCTCGACCAACACCTCAAGAGACTCTCACTAGATGGCTGGGTCAAGGGTCAGATACAGAAGGTGGTACTCCTGGACACGGCGCGGATAGTCAAGAGGTTCCTCTCTCTGTCGCCCTAACCA
Source organism: Epiblema foenella (assembly GCA_963556455.1). Lineage (NCBI taxonomy): Eukaryota > Metazoa > Arthropoda > Insecta > Lepidoptera > Tortricidae > Epiblema > Epiblema foenella. Next base: position 5,123,426 of record OY747113.1, on the reverse strand, counting down.
CCAGTAGCTTAGGCCCCGCCTCGCTGCCGGCGGCACACTAGGTTAGGTTTTTATAATGATTTTATGTTTTGTGTATATTTTACTTTTTATGTAATTATTATAAAATCTAATCTAAGTGCTAAAGCAAATAAAGAAAATAATAATAATGTTCTTTATTTAGGTATTCACCCATCAATTTACAAATTTTAAAAACTAAACTACTAAAAAATTAAAATAAGATTACATTACAATAAGCATGCCATCTTCGACGCCCCGCTTATTAGATAGCATGTCGTGTATACTACGTTGACAATGCTGTTCGTCGATTCGCTCACTCTCCCGACAAAGGACCAGCGTCTTACGCATTATGGCGTAGAAGCTATAATGCGTAATGTATACTATAGTGCGCGCAAACCAAACTGACCGCAACCATAAAAAATACGAAACACACTTCGCAACACCGTGCAAGTATGTAAGAGATAGCGCTATCAACTCGGTCGTCAGTTTGTTCTCCGGATACTATAGTTTAACTTTGAATTATGTCGATTTATTTTTCCAGACGTATAACTGCATTCTATAATCGTTAATATTTCGAAGCATTCTGAATGTTCTAAGAATTGCAATTCTTTAAACTAAGTTATTTAACTGTATAATGTAAAACCTAGCAAACTAAATAATAAACAGGCAATAAGGATCAAGAGGTACAGCAAAATAAGTTTACAGAATTTAATTGCAGAATCTCCGATTTTAAGTTGAGTGAAAATAGTTTCAGTTAGGGTTTGGGTTTAGATTAATATCGTCTTGTAAGTTACAGGGCGGAAACTTGTCACAGTGATTTACTTTTAGAAATATAAGCAATGTTATTTTTATTTATTACCATTATGGCTTTACAAATGTAACATACCCTTTGTACATGATTGATCTGTTTTTTTCTGTATAATTTATTTTACTTGTCTTGTGTACAATAAAGTATTTACATACATACATACATACATACATACATACAAATTGTAGACACATCTGAAATACTTAAACGTGAAGGCCGATCTGCCGGATGCACCAAAGTTCATTTAAAATTGCATATTCGATCATTGGATATCCGAAAATGTTGGTATCTCATACAATTTTAAAACATAATTCGATTTTCCCGCGGCTTCGCCCGTGTACTAAGAATAATTTTAACCGTATACAAAAAAGGAGGTTCTCAGTTTGACCCGCATGTTTCTATTCACCTACGTATTTATGTATGTATATCATTTTCGTAATCGGCTCCCCGAGGAACCTCAAAGATGAAATCCATATCGATTTTTAAGAAGAATAAATTTCCGCCATTTTTGATTTAAAAATGGATTTCATTTTCATAATCGGCACCCCGAGGAACCTTGACGATGACACCCGTATCGATTTTAAGAAAAATACATATCCGCCAATGTGGATTTGAAAATGGCAGGCTGTGTTGAGAGCGAGGGACCTAAATGTGTTCCTTCTGCTGTCAACAAAGTGCATCCTCAAATCTTATAAAGGGTCGGCAACGCGCACGTGGAGTTGCGGGCGCCTATAGGCTGCGGTGGCCGCTTACCATCAGGTGGACAGTACGCTTGTTTGCCACCGGCGTTGTATAATAAAAAAAGTGGGTATCTCTTATCAAATTCTTTCTGAATTTTACTTGGCCTATGCGGTTGGATTGGCGCGCATAGGAGCGAGTGCCGACGACTAATGTCATAACAATATAAAATCAGTACTTCAAGTCAAATATACCTCTACGGCGAACAAGCACTCAGCCTGGCTGAAACTCGGACTAGGAGAGAGATTTACTTATGTAATAAAATCATTATGTTATTGAATGATTTTTAATAACACCGATGATTGTATGACAAATGAAACTAATATGTAAATTATCCGCGCAATTCTGAATCATGGAATGCCTTAAGACTATAGTAAAACATTTGATAGTCAGCCATAAACTGATATTATAAAAAGGGCCTCCATTTATCTAAATCCTCTTACTGACTTTGATTCAAAGAGATTTATTATTAAATCCCAGACTCAGAAACCATGTAGAAAAATAAGTAGAAAAAAAACTTAAAAAAAATAATTCATATTTGCTTGCTTTCGCTATAGATTTATTTGACGCCGCACCACTGTATAGCCATTAATAATAAAAACGGTTTTAAAAGGGTATAAAAGCATAAGATTTTGTACGTCACTTAGATCATTTTGTTCATAAGACATAAGAGTGAATAAAACCAGTTTAAGAGCTTAGTTTCACAACTGGCTTCGAAGAGCATTCATATTTTTACAAGTTTTAATTTTACTTCACCTGACCGTCTGTCGTAAAGTTTAGCAACAGTAGTTTTAAGTCACTCGCTCGTTCTCGATGCAATCGCACTGTTTTGCATGCCGGGTGGTTATTGGATAATTTCAATATTATCTCGTGAGAATTAGGGACGTGCCGCTACCAGAAATATTACCGATTTGTGTAGGGTATTATCATCATTTCCCCGTTGAACAATAAGGAAACGGGTTTCGTTCTGTCGTTCTGAAACCGGTACCGGAAATAACTGTAACATACTGGTATTTATAGGTTTCCGAGGACCGGTAAAGGAAAAATACCGGTATTATTTATCTATTTATTTCGGAGTACATCCATATATTATGTTAGACATAACAGAAACACACAACACAAAGCAATTAATTAATAATTCTTATAATCTAATGTTAGTAGGTATACTTAAGCCGTAAAAAACTGCCACTTTTGGCAACTTATTTGTGGTCTATGAGACTGTGTTTAGTGCCAGGAAATTGGACTGTCATGCGCTTCCACAACTGCGCTCAGGAGGCTCTTGGTGGCCGCGAACACCGCATCAGGGATGCCACTCACTTACGCATTATATCATGAAGTCATCGGTGTGGTGGTATTAGCATCGAAAAATACCGGTTCTTTATAAACTGTTTCTGTTTCGTGCGAGTGCGCGACGCGGCTGCGACACCTACTAACTACTATTAACGTTCACTCTACTCACACTTTCGAGTACCGGTATTTTAACTGCTAAAAACCGGAATTAAATTTATGTTTTTTATTTATTATTTCCATTTATTCTTCTAGCATTTTTACATCTCTTTAATTGTATGATTGCCTCACAAGCAAACTTAAATAATGACTATGTTATCACTAGTATCATATTTTTTGGTATGAATACCATCTCGAAATAGCAGGTAACTACAATAGGTCCGACATCATTGGGGAGTGATGTAAGCCTACAAAGGAGCTGTCAATTTGTACGTTTCATATACGAGTGAATATATGCGTAGTTTGCGCTCTGAGACAATAGTTAACTTGTCTTTTGTCTTCAATAGCAATCGAACACTATCATAGAGCATATATCAATAGCAAAAGCCATATATGATAGAAAAGGTAAATTTAAAAAATAAGAGATGTCGATGGTCGTAAGTTTTATTTCTGTTACCAACCCCTAGAAAGTTATTAGTACGCATAGAGCTAATAAACGTGTCTGAAAAGAAAAAAATGGTCACGTGCTAGTTGGACTCGCCCACCGAAGGTTCCGTACTTTATTGAAGTTTGTATCACAAGCAAAGTTTCTTGTTGCTGGCTGTTTTGTCCACGTTACAGTAATACTTCACTTATCGTTTGACGCTTGCAATGAAAAACTATTAAAATATACAGTTTACTGCAGTGTTTGTAATTATTATTACGATTGCTTCTGGGGTGCAGCTTCAGGGGTAAGAGTGGTCCGTCTAGTAGCTGGTCTCGCAACCAAGTGAGCTGGTCGGGAGTTCACCCTCCACAATGCTTTTATACCCCTTCCACGTTACTACCGGTTTTATAATAGTGTTGCCATATAATATATATTTATCCTACTATTGACTAACGTTTGCCATGTAAAAGTTAATTTTCCTCAATCATAATAATAAAATCATGACATTATTATTGTGAATCTAATTACTAGAACTCTTGCGCTGCTCTGCTCATAACCCTAACTATGGTTATGGGCCCAGGATCCGCGTCAAAATATACTTAAACTGAACTTGGTGTGCTGTCGATATTTTTTGAGAGTCAAATAACTAAACTAAACTTAAATGAACTGTGTGAATTGATTCCTTGTCTAAGGAAAATTACAAGAGTTGGAAATTGGCAGCAGAAGCTATCTAATAGATTTTTACTGTGTTTTTCTGTAAAGTTTAAATTAATTGTCTGTTCTGTTTTGAGAATTCCAATTTAAAATATTTAATTTAAGAAAATATGTCTTCGTGTAATATAAGATTTCAAGCTTACATGGTCATTTACATTAGAATTACGATTTGAAACGGAATATTTACCATGTAAATATGTATGTGTGTTGGAAGAGGGTTGATCGTTATGGTGGGTAGACCACAACTAAAACTCGCAGCACGTCAGTTAATCCTTGATAATGGCGCTTGCAACAGTGCCAAAATATCGGTAACTCAAAAATACAAATATACATGGTAAATATCCCGTTTCAAATCGTAATTCTAATGTCTTCATGTAAATGTGAACATTTCGACACTCATCTACCACATATAATTATCATTTAGTCGTTAGAAATCTTAGTACAAAGGCAATAAATCAATAATAACATTTCATTATGTCACCTAAAGACATGTTATAAGACGCATTTATCACGCCCTGTAAGAACACTGAAACCCTTACAGCAATAAACGAGAATAGGAGGGTTGCTATTTTCATTAGAGCATTAACTCAAGCCGGCAACGAGGGGAAGCATTAATCTGTTTACGGGATATCAAGTTATGTAACCAGCTACCTGGGAAAAGTTATTACCCAGAGATACATCGCTGAAGGACAACATATGTACCGGTGATAATTCAATTATGTATTAGGAAGGAATATTGTTTTCACATTACCCGGATTCGGTTATTGTATTCTGGCCTTCCTCGTTTGGTATAACTGTATATTTAGATCAGGGACCGATACCGGTATTTTTAAAAAACCCTGAATTAGCCCAATATATAATACAATAGCTCTTTACGTAGGGCTGAATCATGTATTTAGGTAACAACGTCGTATTATTTGATTGTCCCATTAAAAACGTAACCGTAATAATACCGGTATTTTTCAATGGAGAAAATACCGGTATGCGATCCCTGATTTAGATACATAAAATCCTAGAAGTATTTTAGCAACATACAAAATTTCAGCTGAAAGTGTCAATAAATGAAACTGACACAATTATTTTGCACCTCAAGATTATGGGTGTTAAAATGACTTGTCTATCCAGATATTCACGATGATTTCGTTGTGAGATGATAAGTAATAGTTAAAAATAATGATTAACTTCAGAAATGAGTGCTTATGTCTAACATATTACATGAAAATATTAATCACTTTTCGTACGTTTTTTAATGTGCACAAACAATGTCATCCAAATCAGATTTCTAGAACAACGGAATGTCTTCTTACTTGATGGGAACATCAGTTAATGCTATTGTACGAATAATCTACAAATTGTTCACTAAAGGATAAAGGTCGACGACTTCGCATTCTCGCTCCTGAGGTCATACGCACTCATCGTCGATAAAATACCACTGTATTTTGTAATTGACTGGCCAAGAATAGAAAGAACTTTGCAAGGCTGGCCGCCAACGCCCGCTAGGGCATGGCAGATGAAAAAAGGCTGTTTGTATGAACAGTGTAGACTCATTATACCGAAAATATCATCCGATTAAACTACCTTGAAACGTAACGAAATGCCGTTTGATGAAAACATTATAAATTCACTGGATTTTCAGAACCAATTAAGTCTTTATTACATGTTGTTATTTGGAATAGAAATCAAAGTCAAATAACAGAACCCCAGGCGATTTTACCTAGCAATTTAAGTTTATAGGTATTGCGTTGAAAGAAAAAAAAACACTGCAATAAAGATCTTATTTTATGAGAAAGTGAAATATAATGAGGCAAACTTCTGTATAAGGAAGGTAATAAGTGATTATAATTTCCGGCAAATATATTTTTGTGAGAGCGTTTCCTAGTTGAGGGCATTAGAGAAGTTTCTTGAGGCAGCTTATTGGGAAGTATTTTTAGACCTTCTGTTCAAACAGCGTGATTCTGTAAAAGAATAATGTCGCTTACACTTTTCGATGTTAAAGAACAGTTTAGGCTCTAAAAGTAACCATATACGCCCCTTTAGTGGCTGGAACTTTATCCTGCTCTTAATTATGTTATTAGAAGTCTTTATTTTTAGGCTACGGCTACCTAAAATAATTGTGGCCGCTAGAGTAATCTAATAGTTTAGGCTTGCATTTTGAGAGAAGGTCGTTGCTTAGAAGCATGGCTCGTGCCATGCCGTTGCCGTGCAAATTGTCACAATTACAGATGTATTGCAAAATGATTTTCCTTCGGGAAAACTCCGATCTCAATCGGAATACGATGGCACCCGAACTGTCAATCAATTATTGTATTAAATGAGTAACGTTTTTATATCCATTATTATGGAACTTTATTGTTTAATGTCAAATGTCAAAGAAAAATGTTATTGTATAATATAGAGATTTACAACCACCTTAAATAACTTTGAAAATACTCAGTTTTATTGTCATTAGTAAACGAAACATTATCTTCACTTTAAAATATAAAGTACAACAAAATAAATCTTATGCCCGTTGCGTCCGAAATTCGCTGTTGAACTTTGCCAAAATACTCTGAGTTATTGCTATTTTTGAATTTGCTATTTTCTCATATGAAGTACAGGTATATATTAAATATAATTCCTTGGACTGGATTTTTTTACCGTTTTTGGGGTTTCGGCATGGACAACCTTTTCATAAGTAAACTAAATATAATCAAAACTATAGCGAATAGTTGAATTGCGTGTTAGCCACTCTATATATATTGGTCTGCTGATGCGACTTACCCCTACGGCTGTAAGATGGGTACTGAAGCTAATTGAGAGAGCACGATAAATACGAACTTTTCCTATAAAGTACGAAAGAAAATCATTTTGCACTACATCTGTAGGCATTAGTTGAAAGTATTAACTTTCAATTCCATTTTCGATGAAGGCGTGAGACGAACTTTATACATTTGTGAAGAAATGCCAAAAGTACCGATATTTAAAAATCCATATCCGCGGTGAGCCAGAGTCAGTCGTGGGGACCAAAGTTATCTACAGCTCATTTCCTTCCATTGATGAGAAAGCGTTTGATCCCAATATTGGGACGTAAATATAAGTCGTAGAAAGCCATTAGTAGCTGTGAAACGCGAATAACAACGATTATTATTCTGCACAGAATATTCTTAAATTAGTTTAGAGCGGCTATGAAAATATAATTTGAGTATTTTTGTTTTAAACTTAAGTCTACTAAAATATTTGCTAGTTAATGAAGCTGGACAAGTTGACTCAAATTAAAACAAGTATTTTAATACAATATTGACTTATGATTATTTCAGTAGTTAAGGATTCAGAGACAATGTTATTCATGATCATTTAAAGGACTATGGCAATGTCATAGCTTTGGCTGTAAGGTCGTCGAGAGGTGTCTGCGGTAGCCAGATCCCTGTAATCCATACAGCAGACCGCCGGCGTACTGTGCGCTGACCACATGACCTTAGCCGCATGACGTGACGCGACGTGGCTCCTGTTTTGAATTATCATAACACAGTAAAAAATGAACAATAACTGAATTGAAACCTGTAGTAAGTTCTTCAGTATTAGAAAATATATGTTTTGAGTCGGCGACATCGAACCCAAAATAACGATTTTTTTTACAATGTTTACATGAATGGCAGATGTATTGTATCGTTGTTTAATTCAACGTCAACATTTAATTTATTTTTTATTTTATGCCAGTATTGACTTGTTATTATTATTAAAGTAGTTATGCACGATATAAAACATAGAAAACAGCTTCCAGTCCTCATTACGCCGTAAGGAAAGTTAGGGAAGTTTTGACGGACGGTGTATTAATGTTACTTGAGACTTGCCAACATATTAAGGGCACGTGTTACGATTCTTTTGTTATCATAGTTTACGGGTAGTAAGTACGTAGTTACACACAGAGTTTTTCCTTTTCTGCGTTGGTAGGTATTTGATTAATATATGAACATGTCAGGAATTCGTCTTACAATACAAATATTCTATATTGTGTATCAAAAATAAATAAAAAGTAGCACAAGGAACTTAAGTATAAAACCGTACAGAATTGGTAGTCTTATTGCTAATGAGCCATCTCTTCCAGACAACCTTCCAGGCCTTCTTTCTTGGTAATGGAAATGATGCAAAAATATCAAAAATTGAGTAGGCATCCAAAAAAATTTAATAGAAGACATTCCTACCATACTGTATATAAAAAATATAAAAGAGATATATACATATATATACATATGCACAGATCTGTAAACATATATATACTTGTTTAAAACAAATACAAAATTATAGTAACAACACAGTGAAACCAAGATAGAAGCATGTAGTGTTCAAACCAGAATACATACAGATGCACATGAAACTACCTAGTCCTGCATCTCTGTGTCTAGTTCCTGTCTTAGTGGTTACATAGGGGGAAAATAGTGGCAATGAGTATGCGCTTTTTTCTCAGGCAACGTCGCTTGGCACGATTGTTCCTTGAGTTCAACTAAGCTGATCAAACACCCTATCCACACGATCAACCCCTGGCTGGAAGACCTGGTAAAAAGACGGGAGAAAGTGCCAGGTAGTCAGCATGTCAATTATATAGGCTGTTCGGCAGATGGACCGTCAAAATTTTTCGGGGTGCTGGTACGGTCATTTGCTACCTTTCCACCATTGGACCCTGGGTCCTAAAAGTCACGGTCATGGAGGCACATTTTTTACTTATTTGTATTTCCAAATTCTGACATTCGAAGCCCCATGATTATGGATTAAAAAGATACACAAAAAAGTTATTGGGGTTCTGAATGCCAGAAATTGGATACTTCAGGAAAAACAAATAGAAAAATGTACCTCCATGACCGTGACTTTTTTTGACGGATCGAACACTGAGACGATACTGTTAAAAAACCAAAAATGAATGTAATAGTTTTAAAAAAACAGTCTATGTATTAATTATGTTATCACAGTAAGATTATTATGTTTATGTCGCACGATATTACATAAACATAAGATGGAAAAAGCAGACATGTAAAATATTATTATTGTAAATTGATTGAATTTCTGAAAAGACAGACTGGTTTTATAGTTATACCAGCAACATCGTATAACTATAATAGCACTATGTCTAAAGAGTCGGTCGGGCACTTATTTTGGATAATTTGACATCAATGTGCATGTCTTCCGTGAACGATTTTTCGCGTTAGTTTTTACCTATTCAAATTGCTTCCAATCAGTAAAATTATTAAATTTAATTTAGTTTTATATTTAGGTTTTAATTTAGTTGTAATTAGATTTATTTTTGTTGGTTAATATGTTTATATTTATGAAAGTAATGTCATTGTATACAGCTATTATTAAAAATAAAATCAAGTCAAAAAAAAAAAAAAAATCTATAAAAGTAAAAATATCTGCGTGCTACCTATATCTCCATTTACAGTGTCTAGGTTTAAGTACTCGTATTTATCGTAACTATGATCGCGGTACTAAAACACTTTTAAAAGAGAAAACTACGTACTTTGATATTAATCAGTTTCTTTGAAATTTATTTCTTGAAAATTCCACTCCTCAAGTTTCAAGTAGGTCAGGCCGACTTTTACACAGACTTTAACATTCAAAAATCTTTTGATGAATTGGTCAGGGAATTCGGAACGATAATTTTGTAGCTGTAGCAATGTAACGATCAAATATCTTGTCATGAATTATGATCACTTTTATAATAATACAGATCGATAAAAGAATTTTCTCAGAAAAACGATCAAGTTAGATCGATTTTTACCCCCTTATGATATTTATAAGACATATACTTACTATGTATGTCATCGAAATCGTTGGAACCGTTTTTGAAGACCCGTGTACTAAAAAAATAACAAACCTTTAAAAAATGTTCCCAGAAAATTAGTTAGCTACTCTAAATATTTCATTGCCATCTCTGTTAAATTATGGAATGAGTTCTGCCTGTGTGTAATATTGAATACTTAATATTTATTTATTATGAATTTACGTACCTATATGTTTGTGTTATATGTATGTATATTTATACATGTTAACAGTATGTTATTGTGTAGGAAATTGTCCGGATTAATTTTATGTACAATTTATTAGATTACGTTTCAAAATCTGACATTGTATTTGTCCATATTTAATTTGTCTGTCGCTGCGTGCGTTACATTCACTTATCTAATTTTCTCGAAGGTTAGCCAGAAGAGATCTCTTAAAGAGATATTTCGCCTTTGTACTTTATATTTTATAATTTTATTTCTTGTAAATGTTTTTCTTGTGTGCAATAAAGTGTCGTACATACATACATACATACATATTTTTTTAATGAGTGTATACAAATATTGCTCCTGTAATAGTATAAGACGTTGATCGTTTTAGCCTACTGGTTAGTGATCCAGCCTACGAAGCTGACGGTTCTAGGTTTGAACCCCGGCCAGAACGCATTTTGAGATACGACGAAATAAAATCCCGCATAATGGATTTGGTAATAAAATATATATCGTACTAATTATAGGTTGTTACGGCAACAGTCCACTAGTTTGTAAGCCATCTCTGATACCACTAAACTATGCTTTCACTACAAATTCAATTACAGAGTACAAACAATGAGTATGCAACTACACCTATCCAGGTATACTTAAAAACATAAATATACTGCACTAAACTCTAGACAGCTGAAATTTATAGCGTAATCGTGCGGTTTAATATTGGGTTCCTGTGTATCACATCCTGGGGGCGCTAACTCGGCTTCGCCTATATGGAGCCTGTAATTTGCATTTTGAGTAAACCGTACGCAGTTAAAACTTTCGCTGGTAAATGCCGCAACGTCTGCTGCTATTATATAAAGTTTGTCTTGTCGAAGCCAGCTTTTTAGACGCCTACGGACTACGGTGGTGAATGGTGATTAATTTAATATTCTGAATTAGTAGGTAGTGTGACGTGCAGATATAACTTATGGAAATTAGGGATGTGTTAGAACTTACGCTTTACTGAGTCTCTATGCCAGGTATTTTATTGACTAAGTATTAAGATAGCTCAACCGTGTAGATTTGGACAATCACCCCCGCCGGTCGCGTCTACGGTCTCCCCCGACTAAAGGGGGTCATCGGGGTTGCGAGTGCTAGATATGGCGGGGGCCGCAGCACTTGCACATCAGCCCCAGGGAGGGTGGTGTGGATCGCTCTAAAAGCCAAAGCTAGGAAAGCGCGAGGGGTGTTCTAGTGCTGTATTGAGATCCTGGAGTCCCCTGCATGAGAGCGCAGATGGCGGTCGCCGTGGAATTTTTAAAGGATAGACATACCACATAACCCAGCCATTCCCCGATGTCTGGGTACCTGAATCGCAGGTTTTCTCCACAATAAAAAAAGGTATTAAAATAGCTATCATCACCACATTTAAATGACATACCAAGGCTTTATGTGATAATGATAACTTCTGACTAATGATGAGTTCTGACCAATCGTGGTACAGTGCAAACAGTACGGAGTCAGTTGGTTTTCACCATTTAAATAAAACATTACGTAAAAATATTTTATTTACATTTACTTACAATGATACAGAAGACATAAGACGCACTTACTCTTGGTCTGTGGTCAGCTAAATCTTTATCAGCTAAGCTACTCGCACTCATTCACGTCACACACGCACACACCACACCCCTACTCACATACACACTCACACATCTTCACACATATTACACACAAACACTTTTACTTAGTTTATTAATTTTCATGTTTTATACTCGTAACTGCTACAAATGGTGCATTTCAAGATACAGGCTCGCCTAGTTTGGACTGCACCAGAAATCCCGTGTAACCTGTGGTATCATTTGTGTTAGAATCAATAAATTTACTCTTTACTCTTTACTTGCAATTTTTTTTGTGCGAAAATAACGCTTGCTGTGGTGAAAACAATATCTTTGACCCTTAGCATGCTGATTTGATACCAGGGTGTTGTGCGCATTCATCACGCATGGGAGTATAGTATCTGTCGAAAATTGAGCGCCCTACATACTGGCACAATAGTGGTACCTAAGTCGATGTATTTTGCTCAATTTCATGCGGTTCTCATTTTTTTTAAACCCCTAAGTATTCTAACTTAACTACTTCTTAGCCCTTATTAAAAATAATTAGTAGTACTTACAAAGTTTTCTGTCCTTTTCAACCTGCTTGCGCGCTCGCCGCATAGCATGTTATTCAATTCCTAGCGCGATAAGAACGATTTCTAATCGCGTCAGTAAGAGAATTGCGCTTTATTGTCTCCGCTAAATAGGGATCATTTTGCTTAAGATTCACATAAATATTAACACTTAACGTGTTAACATGTTTAGCTACAACCGCAAATATGTACCTATAAACATAATACCGGTATACAATCTACGCTACAAATACAAACTTCATGCGTAGGCAACAATAAGTAAATTAGAGACATGTTCACCAACGCTCCGTAAACGAAGTTTCGCGGTCTGTACGTGGCTTCATTTCAGCAACGGTTTTATGACACGTGCTCCCATGACGAAAGGGCATAAGTGTCCTTCAGGCTTGTGTCACGATATGACCTTTTTCCACAGAATTTCTGCGTAGCTTATGGCTGCACCATATCGGGCAGTATTGTGCGGTCGTGCGTACTGAAACATGTTTCCGTGGTATTGTAGTCACATGAAACAGAGATAGCCTTGTTTTGGACGTTCTGAGTATCTTAAAAGTCGATCGAAAATAAAAATGGAGCGGGCATTGTCCTACGGCATACGGTCGTATTTGTGTGTCAGGCTAGGGACGTTATCAGTTAGAAAGGAACAATATAGAATACGTGATCTTCGTCATGTCATCATGATTACGCTGCGCGTAAAAATACAGAGTTTGTATACGGTTTTGTTAACCCGTCGCGTCCTCGACCGGCGAAAAAATTAACAATAGCATTCTTTTATTATTTACTCAGAGATCTCCGGTTTACCCACACCGGACAACGTCTTTCAAATAAGTCAAATCTAACGAGGAACCAAGGTCCTTAGATCATAGCTCGTGTTATGCATAACGATTTTCAATTGCGCGACTTTGCAAATTTTCTGTTTCCAATGCCTCTACACGATTCATCTGAACGTAAAGATAATCACTTCCTTAACTTACCATACTTTAACTTCATCACCTTTACAAATACTCTTTATTAAAGTATAAATTCGAGTCATAAATACAATGTCAAAAGCTTAAATAATCATTAGTCTATATTTCCGGCTAATTATAATCCAAGCCTCTTCAAGGCAAGAGTGAATAGGCTAATACTGAACCAGCGAGCTACATCTTAGGTCTTGTCATCGCTTTCCATCAGGCGAGACTAAGGCCAATCGCTGTTCAGACATTCATAAAAAAAGTCACGATACATTAAAAAAAACTAAACTACCATTTAAAAATACAATGTCAAACATAAACTCAAACTCAAACTCAAAATATTCATTACTCAAATAGGCCTAGCAACAAGCACTTTTGAATCGTCAGTTATATATTACATAAATTGAATCTAATTATTCAGAGCAATTTATTGATTCATATGAAATTTAAAAAAAAAACATGAATTACTGTAATGTATGTCAAAAGAGAGTATAATAAATTCACAAAAAGATCGTCAATATGTAAAATAAAAACATAAAAAATTGTATAATCTAGACAGTTTCTAGAATAAAATCTGAATGTCAAGAGGAAAATTTAACGTCAACATCTAATGTCATAGGTATGAAAATAGTCATTAAGATGTAATGTCATAATTATTAAAATATAATTAGTATTTCAACCACAATTATACCCACGATGTTTTATCATTCATGTAGTCTTTTGTGCTATAATATGCTTTCGATATGAGTTTACATATTTCATTTCCATGAAGTCATTTACCTACAGAATAAAATGAATTATCCAATATAAAGATTATAAGTAGGCATTTAATTGCTTAGTCAGTTGTTTCATTTATTTTAATTTAGTACCCACTAAATTAAAATAAAGATGCTCGTAATACGTCAGTCCTATAACGCGCGAGTTTTTTCCGAAAGTGCCATGTGACGCGGAACTATTCTAAGTCTACCTGTCCGATATCGATATCGAATCACTTTTCCCATTACCTCGATGCTTGAACATCCGTATATAAATCTAACTAACAACATGAATCCGCAAGTCAATAAAGGGTCGCTAGCGCGCTTGTGATTCTCACTGGAGTCGCGCGTGTGTGTGTGTGTGTAGGCTACAGTATCTGCTTACCATCAGGCGGGCTGTAAGATTGAGAGCGTTCTTGTATAAAACTCTCTTTTAAGAGAGGTAGGGCAGAGCAAAATGTCATATTGCTCGAATTGCATGCATGTATGGTGCATGTTTCTTTTTTAATGTCATCATAATCATCATTCAGCCGGAAGACATCCACTGCTGGATATAGGCCTCGCCCAAGGAGCGCCACAGCACACGGTCGCGAGCCACCCGCATCCAGCGACTCCCCGCTGCCTTGACCAAGTCATCAGTCCACCTAGTGGTAGGCCGTCCAACGCTCCGTCTTCCCGTGCGAGGCCGCCACTCGAGAACGTTTCTTCCCCAACGGTTATCGGTTCTACGAGCAGTTTTTTAATGTATGCCATGTAAATTGTGGGAATGAATAAAGTGTTTATCTATCTATCTATCTAATTTGGAGCAGCCCAACTGGGGAAGTACCTCCACCTTGCAGAAGACCACAGCCATAATAACATTATCTACTACACAAGTATGTAGTGTTGTGTTCCTGGAGGTGAGCAAGGTTGCCAGAGCTCCCGAGGGAGAGCGAGGGACTTAAATTTGTCCCCTCTGCTGTCAACACAGTGAATTCTCAAGTTTCATAAAGGGTCGGCGACGCGTACGTGACTCCTTTGGAGTTGCGGGCGTCTATAGGCTGCGGTGGCCGCTTACCATAAGGCACGCAGTTACAGTACGCCTGTTTGCCACCGGCGTTGTATAAAAAAAAACAAAAAGATGTCTCAAGAAGACAATTATACAGTTCATTGTTTAATTTAATGCCCTCGCTTCAAAATATTCAAGACAAAGCTGACTAAATTGCTACAGGATAATTATTTTTACAGTATGAGAGACATCTTAAATATTAATGGACAAGTTATTATAATATTTACCTAATATTAGACAGACTAATTATTGTTAGTATTTCGGCTCTCTCGACAAAAATCTACAATTTGAAGTCATCATCATAGGCCTTTATGTCTATTGCAGACGATTCAAGACATCTTAAATATTAATTGGACAAGGTATAATAATATTTACCTAATATTAGACAGACTTTAATTATTGTTAGTATTTCGGCTCTCTCGACAAAAATCTACAATTTGAAGTCTATTGCAGGCGATTCAAGCATTGCTGTGTAGTTGTGTACACCTTTTTTGGTGACTGTATAGAACAATGCGGGCATGATCTTCCACAGATATTACACCGAAGGTTGGCGTCCGATTTGTTTTCTGCGCAACCTTTTGGGTCAATCTACTTTTTCTTGTTGTTATTCTGTCCCGTCAGCGAGGAGACAATAGTAATTGAGTCTCTTAGAAAAATGTTTATGGACTTCAAGCTTGCTCAAGAGATGACCCATGTCCAAATGGATTTATGTTCATCGCTAAAACTCATGTTTGGTAGATTTAAACCCTATAAAATCACATTTTTAAAGAGTGACTCTGGAGACGTAACTATGGTAACGAGCAACAAGAATAGTTGATCCACCCTTTTACCAATTAATTCGTCAAACCAATCTTCATCGCATCTTTCTGCCGTCCACAACGCGTATGAGCCATCCGTCTCTATCAGCGGCAAATGATTCCCAGGCCTGATTGTCAATTCGAAAGCCCGCCAAATGTTATGGTATGGTGGGGTATGGCGGATAATTTCAAGTACATTTTTTTTTATTTAAGCCACAAGATACAATAACAAAACACTTCAAATATTTTCGCCAGACTGCAAAACAGTTTGTTGGCGAAGCCAGCACTCTTTTTTACATTTGGCCGTTTTAAATAGGCTATTATATTAAAAACTAACATCTTATACCTACTCGCGTTAAATGGCCCACTGCCTCCCACCGCATAAACAGATGTTTTAATTCGCAATGACAACACAATTGACAGACAATTGAGTGTCACTCAAAGAAGCAATGCTTGACAGCATCAGGTCATTTACCTTAATTCCATTAAGAAAGAGATAAAAACATATTTGTGCGACTTAACTACTTTCACTTTCTTTAATGAAAGTATCCATCAAACACGCCTTTACTTTAGATTTAAATATATTTTTTGTTTTACACTCGTTCTCTGATATGATTCTATTGTAAACGATTCTATTGTACGCGGTATCAGGTACCCTCTTGTTCTTTGTCCGTAGTAATTATTAAGTGATCTCGGTTCAACACACATAATACATTGACTGCTAATATCCCGCCCAGCGGACGCTCTGCTCGTAGAAGCGTAGCATTTATTTCCCCTTATGTAGAGGAAATTGCGTAGCACTCCGAAAAGCTTTAGATATTATAACCTGATTTTGATTTTCTGTTTGACATACACATTTTATACTAAAATTTTTATTTACTTTTATTTTTCGTTTTGACGATCTTATTGTGAATTTATTATATTCTCTTTTGACATGTACTTAAAAATAATAATTGCATCAATAATTTGCTATGAATTATTAATTTTAAATCATTTTATAATTTACGATTCAAAAGTGCTTGTCGCTAGGCTTATTTTAATAAAAAATATTTTCACTTGACTTGTCTTGGCAGCGAAAGTGTTAAGCTGTTCGAGGCCCACGAACGCTTCGTGTGCTTCGCCGTATCGCGTAGCACCAATTTTCCGCCTTGTAGCGGAAATCGCAAGTGATGAGATGAAGCTTTTGGATCTCAACGCAACCCGTAATTGTTTAATATTTCCGTGACCCTACACTACATAAGCTTTAGGGGTTATGATATTAATTATCGTATTACCTATTAATCATACTCGGACATTCGTGGCAGCCCTAAAAACCTCATTAGGGTTGGCACGTCATATCCACAAAATTTAACATGGCGGGAGCAGTAAAACTTGAAAAGAGCCTATTGAAGCGTCTTTCGGAGTTGTGACAGCGGTGTCTTGAGCAGACGAGGGGTCTATCTGACTGAGCGTACTAAATATGATATTAATATTACATTGGATGCGCACACTAGTTGATGTTCTGACATGACTGTAAAGTGAATAAGTCACGTCACTAGCTGGCTGAATGCACAAGGATTATTTATTGTATAACTGTTACCATTTTGTTCCCAAATTCAATATCACATTTCTTTCCTAGGGAGGAAAAACAAAGGACGTATCAGATTGCAGGTATTTGAGCCGAAGGCAAGGCAAAGGCGATAAATATGGAGGCTTTATTTATTATTGCCCGTGGTAAGTACTAAATTTTATGTCTCCCCCACCAAGGAAGTAGGGCTTTTCGCACGCTTAGCGTAGCGTGCGCTAATTGCGTCCTTATGGCCAGGTGGCATAAATAAATGTACACTCGAGGTCAAAAATTTCGAGTCACTCTAAATTAAGTAACCGCAATAGGTTTTTATAAATTTTTAACACTAGTTTTGTTTACATGATATATTATTCGTCGTAATACCCAACAGTAAATAAATAAATAATAAATAAATAAATATTAGAGGACAATCTTACACAAATCGAACTAGCCCCACAGTAAGCTCAAGAAGGCTTGTGTTATGGGTACTAGATGACGATATATTTAATAGATATAAATACTTAAATACATAGAAAACATCCAAGACTCAGAAACAAATATTCATGCTCATCACACAAATATTTGCCCTGACCGGGATTCGAACCCAGGACCGTCAGCTTCACAGGCAGGTGCACTACCCACTAGGCTAAACCGGTCGTCAAAACAGTATTAGGAATTCCCGGGATCCAATCATAAAAATATCAATTTACCAAGCTGACAATATCTCGCACCGTTAACATTGTTTTCATGGGTTTTTAGGAGGCATAAATTATACCTGATGGAAACATTAAATTTTGGAACTGCTGTTTTTGCAGGTTAGATGTAAAATTAAATAAGGATCATGACAGGACTAAAAAAACTCTATAAGTTAGCACTATTTTACGAAATATGACGGAATTTTATCGACCCGTATTCTTTGTCGACGAGTGTATTTCATTTTATTAACTGTATATTGTTTTGAAAAAATGAGAGTTCGCCGAGTTTCTTACGCCGGTTCTTCTCGAGGCAGAAGTTTATTTTATGAACCGGTGGTAGTTTTTTGACATTCATACTTATGAACACTTGCACTCGCATGTAACATGCCTAAATTAAAGAATAAATGATTTCATTTCATTTAATTTCGCAGTTTTGGAGCACTAGTGTATTATCATGCCACAATATGGCTGTCATACCGACTGGTTTTGTATTACGATGGTAACAAACAAGCAAACGGTCAGCCTTATAGTAAGCTGACATCACTACGCACGTTCACAACTCCATAGGGGTAATTCGTTAATGGATCTAAATTTTCAAGCAAAAAAGTACCTTTCTGTGGTATTAATAAGGCACTATTTCCTTACTGACGTAATTGACCGTCTTTATTGTCACAGAAAAAAACGATCTGTTTGTTCGAGAATGACCAAACCAAACGTAACTTGTGCAAACCAAACCGTAAGTAATCGTAGGTTCAGTGTTCGTTAAAATCTCATTGTATAGACATTTTGACAAGTCTATATGGGATGACAGCTTATTCTATCAATGAAGGCTACCGTGTATGAATTCGCCGCTAGAGGCGCTAGTGTAGCGTGAGATCTCCGAAATATCAAATGTCACTTCTTTGTGGTTAATATCTAATTGGAACAATATGGTGACTATTTTGCAATACCTGAGTTTGATTATGGCAAATATGAGTTACGGGTCAACTGTCAGTGCTTTAAGACAGTTGTCTTTCGGAAACTTATGTCCTCCTTTTTTTACGGACAAAACGGGACTGCTAAATATGATTTAAATGTAAACATCGTTCTCATGGGAGGGCGCCTCTGTGCTCACGTAAACATCGGCTCCATAGACGAAATTTACAAAAAAATATTAAAACCCTATTATTACGGAAAAATGTTATTGAAAACTCAAGTGCAAGTGACAATGGCTCATATAAATTGTGGATAGTGACTGAAGAAAACAATAAGTGGACAATTAATTCAAAAAACTGGGACAGCTTTATAAGCAACTCTGCGAGCGCTTTGTTCGAGTTTACACAAATTGGATCACGGATTACAAAAAAACGGACAAAATAGTGTTAATTATTAATGATTTGAAGTTTATCTGAAGTGCAAAAGACAAAAAGTGCAATCTTAATAACCTCAATTAGCCGGTAGAAAACGGCATATCATTGTGTATAATAGCTCCATCTATGGAAAAATCAAAGAACTAAAACGCCATCTAGCGCAGCGAGCTAAGCACTCAAGTCAAGGTGCTCGCCCATTATATCATTATATCGACCGAGATAGTCAGTTCCAGTAAATCACGACAGGTGTCGCCATAAGTACGAAAAATGGAAGAGTTACACAAATTAATACTAGAAATGAGAAATGAATTTAACAACAGATTCACATCCATCGATAAACAAATGGCACAAGTGAACGAGATAGAAAACAGAATAACAACATCAATAACAACACATATTGACGACCGGTTTAGCCTAGTGGGTAGTTCACCTGCCTGTGAAGCTGACGGTCCTGGGTTCGAATCCCGGTCAGGGCAAATATTTGTGTGATGAACATGAATATTTGTTTCTGAGTCTTGGATGTTTTCTATGTATTTAAGTATTTATATGTATTAAATATATCGTCGTCTAGTACCCATAACACAAGCCTTCTTGAGCTTACTGTGGGGCTAGTTCGATTTGTGTAAGATTGTCGTCTAATATTTATTTATTTAATATTTATTTATTTATTTATATAGACACAAAATATGAACAACTTTTTGAAGATTATGGGACCCTGAAATTAAAAATTGAAAATCAAGAAAAAAGGCTCTATGAAATTGAAAAAAATAGTGTGCAACGAAACCTGATATTTTTCGGAGTAGATGAAACTGAGAGATCATACTTTGAGTTGCAGGATACAGTACTGGATATAATAAACAGAAAAATGTTGGTAAATACTCTAGAAATCGAAATACAGTCAATTAGAAGAATAGGAAAGAAAGGGCAAAGATCACGACCTATAGCTATCGCTTTCACAACTTTGGGAAAAAAAATTAAAATTCTTCAAAATAAAATGAAATTAGAAGGAACTAATATATATATCAAAGAGGAGTTTCCGCTCCACGTCTTACGGGTAAGAGACGAGCTACGAGTACAGCAGCAAAAAGAGATCGAAAATGGAAAAGTGGCTTTTCTAAGATATGACAAATTGATCGTTAAGGAAAACAAAAACGAAGTAACAAAAAATAAAAGACTGCTGTCAGTGTCCCCGCAGACCCTGGAACAAAATTCACGAAACACTGCTGCTTCCTCGCAAGTCAACACAAATAAGCAAACAACACAGTCAAACAAAAAATATAAGACATCCACAAACACGATACTCTCCTTCATAGATCGCACAAAGGAAGCATGAAGGTTTGAGGCCCCCTCCACACCAGAAAATGAACCAAATATACTAAAACTTACATCTAAATCTCTCCCAACACGGCTTGTCACCGCGGGGGAAAATGACTACAACCCTCCAACTGGACATCACCTTTACGTTTGCACTTACAACGTAACACAGAATGCTTAAAGATGAACACAGAATAATAGAACTTAAAAATGCCTTAAAAAACGTTAAATGGGATATTATTGGACTATCGGAAGTAAAAAAGATTGGCTATGCAATCGAAGAACTTGATTGGTGCATATTTTATTACTACGGCCACACAAAAGGTCAAAGAGGAATTGGTTTTTTAGTGAACAAGAAATATAAATCAAATATTATAGAGTTTACACATTTTTCAGACCGGGTCGCTCTATTGAACATGGACATTAACAATACACATCTTTCTTTTATACAAGTATACGCACCAACAGAAAAAGCGACGGATGAAGAAGTAGAGCGTTTTTACTTAGACATTGGTAAAGCTAGAGAAAGGTCAAGGAACAACCAAATTATATTTGGAGACTTCAACGCGAAAATTGGAGTAACACCTGACTCGATTGGTTCATTTATAGGGCCCTTCGGCTCGGGTTCATGTAATGAGCGAGGTGATAGATTGAAATTATTTGCTCTAGAAGAAGAGCTGTCTATCATAAACACTCTTTATAAAAAAAAACATCAATCAACGCTGGACATGGATGTCACCGGACGGACGCACGAGAAATGAAATAGATTTCATTTTAACAAACCAGAAAACACTATTCAAGAATATCGAGATCTTGCGGAAAATTCCTTTTCCTTCAGACCACCGTTTCGTGAGAGGTACAATGGAAATAAAAACAACAAAGAAAAGCAGAAAAAAGTTTCAGCCCTCAAAATCTACTCTACAAACAGAAAAAGAACAAACAAATTATCGTAGAGCTCTTGATAAAAAACTAACTCAATATACTGAAAACGTCGTCTCTACGCAATACCTGTACAACGCTTTGGAAAGAGCTATAGTTGATAGTCTATCGGAATCAAGAAGCACGAACAACACAACAACTTTTAAATTGTCTAATTCTACTATATCTTTAATCAAAGAAAGATATGTACTGCAACAAAAGCTCAATAAAAACTACCAAGAAAAACAACACCTAAAGGAACTATACAAATTAACGAAAAGACTAGTAAAGGACGAATACAGTGCTTACAAGTTAAACAAATATAAAAAATGCATTGAACTAACAGGAGGAATAAAAAGGTGCCAAAAAACCCTAGACGGTAAACAAACATGGATCCCTAAACTTAAAAATTCTCGAAAGTCAACTGAGAAAAGAGGAGAAATAATAATAATGGCAACGGATTTTTACAAGAAATTATACAAGGAAAGAACTGATTACGAAAACGGACAAACTGCCATGAAAACTAAGTTACCGACGACTTTTGATAACAATGTGCCTGATTTCTCAGCAGCAGAAGTTACATTGATCATAAACAGGCTCAATAACAACAAAAGTCCTGGATCAGACAGTATTATGAATGAAGCTTTAAAAACGGGTAAGGACATAATTGCTAAACTAATCGCACAAATATTTAACGAAATATTGAAAGAGAAAACAGTTCCGCTACAGTGGACTGAGTCGGAAATTACACTATTATATAAAAAAGGGGATCCATCAGATGTGTCGAATTATAGACCAATCAGCCTGCTGTCCAGCCTCTACAAACTCTTTTCACAATGCATATTGTCAAGGATCGGTCCGAAAATTGATGCTCTACAACCGGTGGAACAGGCGGGATTTAGACCGGGATATTCGACAATTGACCATATTCAAGTAGTATGCCAAGTAATAGAAAAATATAAAGAGTTCAACACCCCGTTATATATGGCTTTTGTCGACTACCAAAAAGCATTCGACTCTATTTCTCACAATTCAATTATCCAAGCACTAAAACATCATAATATTGAAGATGTATACATAGAAATTATAATGAATATATATAATAATTGCAAAAGTAGAATAAAATTAGATAAGAAAGGCCCATACTTTAATATTCAAAGGGGAGTACGTCAAGGAGACCCAATGTCGCCAAAAATTTTCATCGCTGTACTAGAACTTATACTACATGACATTGGGTGGGAACGAAACGGCATTATAATCAATAAAACATGGCTAAGTCACTTGAGATTCGCGGACGATATTGTTATATTCGCAAACAGTGTAACTGAATTGGAAACCATGTTGAACTCTCTTTATAGCAGAAGCAAAGTGGTAGGATTGGAAATAAATCTAGAAAAAACAAAAATTATGACAAACGCCTCGGAAAAACCTATCAAAATTAATAATGACATAGTTGAATATGTAACAAACTATATATACTTGGGAAAACTCGTTTCTTTTGACCAGACAGATAAAGAAGAAATAGACAGACGTATCGCACTGAGTTGGAAACGCTATTGGTCATTAAAACACATATTTAAATCAAAAATGCCGATTCCACTAAAAAGGAAACTTATGGATTCATGCATTTTACCGACTCTCACCTATGCTTGCCAAACATGGTCAATAACAGAAAGCAACGCTAAAAAAATTGCTATTTGCCAGAGAGCGATGGAACGGAGTTTATTAGGTATCAGAATTAGAGATAGAGAAAGAAATGAAAATATTAGAATAAAAACAAAAATAATAGACGCTGTGGAGCATATTAGAAGAATGAAGTGGAGGTGGGCCGGACATATCGCGCGCTACGGCGACACGAGATGGACGAAGAAAGTGACTGTGTGGCGAGGGCCGGGCGGCGGCAAGAGACGCGCGGGCCGGCCGCTCAAGCGCTGGGCGGACGACATCCGCGCCGTCGCCGGCGCCGACTGGGTGCGCGCCGCACAGGACAGGGAGACGTGGCCGCAGTTGGAGGAGGCCTTTACCCGAAAGGGGGTCCCTTAATTAAATCGGGATATACTTACAAATAAATCATTTTTTTCCAAGCATTTTCTAGTCACTGTAAGTCCTAGTCAAACCATTGCAAAAAAAAAAAAACTATTATTTTATTATATTCAATTTAATTTTAATATTTTTGCGACAATAATTAACTTATTTTTTATCAATTTTAATTTATTAACTAGATTATTTTAATATTGTAGTAATTTTAATGATGCACAAAGTGTCCTTTTGTATAAGCAATTATGTAAGTATATCCCAATTAAATTAAATTAAATTAAATTAAATTAAATTAAATTAAATCAAATTAAATTATTTATTACTGAAATAAATTATATAAAAGAACTAAATTAAATAAATCAAGTTTCTTAAACTAAATGAATCAGATTATAATGATTATACGAGATGAATTAAGTATACATTTTTCCAAATAACATATTTTTTTTATAGTGAAATATAGATTATTGGAAAAAGCTTGGCAAGGTAAATTGAAAAAATGCATGATGATGATTTGTATTATTGTGTTGAATTATTATGGATCAAATAAAGGCTTTTTTATTTTTTATTTTTATTTTATTTTATTTTATTATCGTTCTCATGCCCATAATAACCAATAACAACTTTTGACAGCTGGACCTTACTCGACAGTGGCGCCAACTGGTGAGCACAAAAACGGTAGCTCTCAGGTAATTAAGTAATCGTACTGTATGACTTTATACTCAGGCTTAGCGACAAAATGTCAATCAATTTTGCAACCAATATGTTAAGTCAGATAGTTTTCCAGAACTTTGCTGTGAAACTTTGGAGCAGATATCATAATATATGTCGAGGCCACCTTACTAAAAATACATCAAGGTTATGAACGGTGACTAAGTGAAACTTGAATCATATGGCACGTGTATATGATTATTTTTAACAAATTCGTATAAACCCGTGCAATTTTTTCAAATGTTCATAGACCAAATATTGGTAATTAAGTACATTTTTTGATACAACGTACCGATATACGGTCCAAACGGAACCCTATTGCTGTAACTGACGCGTCCGTCCGTCCGTCGAACCTTGAAGATGGTAATAAATTAGTATTGTACGCCATTAATTCCCGTTTTCTAATAATGATGCGTCAATCGTGTCACAAAATTTTGGTACAGAGATTATTTATCTTCCCATTACTCTATCAACATAATTTTTGTCAACATAATAATTACTACCATTACGTATATTTTACCAACATTTTTTTTTATACAACGCCGATGGCAAACAAGCTTACGGTCCACCTGATGGTAAGCGGCCACCGCAGCCTATAGACGCCCGCAACTCCAAAGGAGTCACGTACGCGTTGCCGACCCTTTATAAAATTTGAGGATGCACTGTGTTGACAGAAGGGACAAACTTAGGTCCCTCGCTCTCAACACAGTGCATCCTCGGGAGCTCTGGCAACCTTTCTCACCTCCAGGAACACAACACTACATACTTGTATAGTAAATAATGTTATGGCTGTGGTCTTCTGCAAGGCGGAGGTACATCCCCAGTTGGGCTGCTCCAAATTCGAGCAAGATGACATTTTGCTGTGCCCTACCTCTCTTAAAAAATGTCTGATTTATCAATACTAATGTATTGAGAAAACAGACATTTAATTTGAAATTTCCTTATCTTTCCGACACGCACGTGGCTGGTTTTTTTACACTCGAAAATTTAATAATATCTAGATAAAAAAACTAAAAAACTACGACAGATATGTCACTGTAATATGTGTCAAAGTCACTTACGTCATTGTCAACCGAACATTTCAGATTTATCCAACCATTTTGCATTGATAATCAAATCATTGTAAATATTTATAGATAAGTCCAACATTTTCACTATAGAAAAAAATAACAAATAAAAAAAATATTAAAAAAAACAGTATAATTTCTACCTGACATCTCTCAAAAATATATGAATATACAAAATTGGAATTATTTGTTAAAAATGTTACAAATCTTTCAGATGTAGTGAGTAAAAGTCATTACAGATGTAGTGCAAAATGATTTTCGTTCGTACTTTGTCGGAAAAGTTCGTATTTATTGTGCTCTCTCAATTAGCTTCAGTACCCATCTTACAGCCGTAGGGGTAAGTCGCATCAGCAGACATATATATAGAGTGGCTAACACGCAATTCAACTATTCGCTATTGTTTTGATTATATTTACAGTTTACTTATAAAGAGTTACCATGCCGAAACCTCAAAAACGGTTAAAAAATCCAGTCCAAGGAATTATATTTAATATATACCTGTACTTCATATCAGAAAATAGCAAGTTCAAAAATAGCAATAACTCAGAGTATTTTGGCAAAGTTCAACAGCGAATTTTGGACGCAATGGGCATATCTAAACCTACAATAAGAAAATTTTTGAACCAGGAAGAAGAATACAGAAAAAATAAAAATACCAACACAAACAATATTAAGCTGGGTAGACCACGCAAGAAATTCTATCTAGATCTTGATGATTTTGATTACGCAGTGATACGACGAATGGCTTATAACTTCCATCTGATTTATAAACAAGTTCCAACAATAAGAGCACTAAAGTCCAAATTAATAGGAACGATGAATTTCAAAGGCTGTGATTTTACACTAAGAAAGATACAAGTTTTCTATTCTAGAAAATTACTAACAATAGAAAAATGCTGATAGAAAAAGTTGACGTTAGACTTAAAAGAGTACCTGGACTTAATAAGGAAGTAAAGATCTGAAAGCAGAGATATTGTGTATATGAATGAAACTTATGTTCATACATCCCATTTAACAGGGAAGTGCTGGATCGATTCTACGGATAAAGGAGTGAAACAGTTAATCTCAAAAGGTTAACGCCTTATTATAGTACATGCAGGTAGTGCCAAATGATTTGTACCGGGTGCTCTACTTATGTACAAGTTTACTGATAAGACCGGTGATTATCACGATGCCATGAAGAATGTCAATTATGAAAAATGGTTACAGAATCAACTTATTCCCAACCAATTCTGTATTAGTAGTAGACAATGCTGCTTATAACAATAAACATGTGAAACGCCCACCCAACTCTAATACCGCAAAGCCGCTTATGATAAACTGGTTACAAAAATACAAAATTCCCTATGATTCATCATTAACTAAAATACAACTATACGAAATTATAACCATTTCTGTATTAGTAGTAGACAATGCTGCTTATAACAATAAACATGTGAAACGCCCACCCAACTCTAATACCGCAAAGCCGCTTATGATAAACTGGTTACAAAAATACAAAATTCCCTATGATTCATCATTAACCAAAATACAACTATACGAAATTATTTGTCGACATAAAGAAGACTTTGCAGAATATCCCACTGACGAAATTTTACATCAACATGGTCATGATGTGTTAAGGTTACCGCCATACCATCCCGACTTCAACCCTATAGAAAATATATTGTCACAGATAAAAAGTCACGTATCAAAAAGGATCATAGACGGGTCAATTTCAACAGTGCATGATTTTTGTATCATTCCGGTGTGATTCTTTGTTTGGGAGATTTTCGTGGATTTTTTAATATCAAAAGACACTTCAGACTATATTATGAAAATCTTATAAAAGGGATGTTGATATCTAGAACAGTTTTTGAGATAACTGAGATTAAAAATGAAACTCACAACGGAATGATAAATATACACTGGGGATGATAATAACAGTCCACAGGAATGAAAATTAGAGCACATACATCGGAATTAAAAAAAAAAACTCCTCAAAATTATAAAATTATTTATTTTGTACTGCTAGTACCTGAAAACAATCATTTTCACTACTCAAGACCGCTTTATAATAAACTGGTGGACCACTTCAATTTAATAATTATACTAATAAAAATAATCATTCACTTTTTCAAAAAAAACGCATTACAAGCAGCAATGCTACAAACAAGTAATAAAAACTAAAAAAAAATCTTTCACGTAACCAGTAAAAACCTCTACTGACTGGCCTGTTAATACAACGGGACTTATGTTATTTGTGTTATGTGTTAAATATGAATAATAATAAATAATTGCTTCTTAGACTATAGTTTTATGATTTATAGAAAAAAGTACTAGGTGTATGATTTAAAAACACAAGCATTTTGTATATAAGTTAAAAATAGTGTAAATGTCCAGAGGCTTGCATCCTGTTTATAAAACACTTCGTAACTAGTTGTAAATTTTAATAGAAAGAAAAAGAAAAATCATGGTTCATGTGGTTTGGAACCCTATACCTTTTTTTTCTCTAGAAAACACAAATCTGTAGTATAAGAAACATATTTCAGTAATGTTAAAATGATATTACGGAACTATCTTTTATTTTTGTGTTTTGAAATTTGTATTTTGTAATGGACAATATTATTATTTATCTGACTGACGATTCCGGATGGAAGATGCATTTATTTTTCTGTTTACTTTTTATCATGTTTTGTATTACTCTGGTCGACATTATGTTATTTTTATTTTTCCTGTTATGACGATCATGATAACAATTCTTGTAATTTTGACATGTGTGAAAATTTATAACGTAATTCCTTATCATGAAATAAATTATCTAAATCTATCGTATGACTTTTTACACCAATTTTTGAAATATTTTTTTCATTAATAAACTTCATATTTAGCACTTCCAACCGACGCCTGTCTGTGTAATTATTACCATCTTTTATAGTAAAATGCTTGATCCATTTCGGAAAAACTAATTACGCTAATAATCTTGAGGAGAAGTACATTTAAAATCGATTTAATATATTTTCTCCCTCACATACAAATATATATTAAGCATAAACTACCCCCTATCTAATACATAACAATATCTTAATGCGCGAATAATCAAGTAAATTGACAAAACACGATATAGTGAAACATATATTTAAATATAAATACTAGGTAATAGGCATATATGACATCAAATAAATATATTATACTCAGTAAAAATAATCATTAATTCCTATATATAGCAAAGTGAAGCTACATTTCTATTTAACTACACCGGAAACACTGGAATGAAAACGGCGGAATGATAAACACAGGATAAAATTATTTTTTTAAAAAAGATCAAGCCACTTATTCTTAAATTAACAAGGTTCTAGATATCACAAATATATATTACATGTTATATATTAGTTTCAATCGAAACAGATAAAAAATAAAAAAGATATAGCAAACTCCGGAATGATATTATTTTTGTCCGCGTATCACGGCCACGATATACTCATGTGTATAGCAGGCCGACGAATTACCGCACTAGGTGTCCTCCCTCGCCGAACACCGCAGCGTAACTGATTCTCGAAGTGCGCAGGAGACGGGGGGCTTACCGAGTCAAACTTCGCAAATAAATCGTTGACAAGCTTGGTCCGCGGTGGTCCGCGGTAATGAAAAAGTTTCTCGGGACAAACATTTTCGCACATTATAAAATGGTTAGGTACACATGAGATTTAAAGGAAGCTATATTTATTGTTGCCTATTTAGCTGGTCTTAAAATGAGGCTAAAATATTTTTATTATCATACATAGTTTTCGAGTTAGGCGACATTATGCAAACAAAACCAGGTTAGGGACAACCCACCTTGATGAGAAATTGGTGCTTTATATATTTTTTTAAATTATTAAATACATTAATATTTAAGTTTAAGGTATTGCCCGGGGTAGTTAACTGGGATGTGTTTCCGAAAAAAAATGGTTAATTATTATTTAAACTTTCTGCACCTGCGTTCTCAGTCTTGCCAACATTTTTTACTGCTTGGGAAATTGACCCAGACATGAATATGGGTACAGTAAAAAAATTGATTGAAGAAAAAATAAATATTGAGTTTATTTCATGTAATTATTTCCCAATAAGATTTATTTTGTTGTACTTTATGTTTTAAAGTGAAGATAATGTTTCGTTTACTAATGACAATAAAACAGTATCTTCAAAGTTATTGAAGGTGGTTGTATCATCTCTAAATTATAAAATAACATTTTTCGCTTTGACATTTGACACTAAACAATAAAGTTCCATAATAATACATATGAAAACGTCACTCATTTAATACAATTATTGATTGACAGTTCGGGTGCCATCGTATTCCGATTGAGATCCGAGTTTTCCCGAAGGAAAATATTTCTGCAATACATCTGTAAACGATGTGTGTATGTGTATGTTAAATGGTGATTTTTATATATCACATAATACAAAAATAGGAACCCATATTCTAATACATACTTTTTAGTACTAGCTACGGTGACTGTGTCAGGACAAAATGGCGGATGATTGTAATTATAAAGTGAGCTAGCTACACGCTTTTGGCCCGATATTTTGTCGAATAGCTAAACATATGTAATACTAGCAGCGCCCTGCGGTGTTACCCGCGGATAAAAGGTAGCCTATGTCTATGTAGTTTTTGAGATTAAGCGGAACGTCGTACATCCATCCGCACAAACTTTCACGTTTATAATATTATTAGGATTAAAATTGCATCTAACGTTGTTCACAACTATTTTTTATAAATCGTACCAAATGTTATTAATATCTGAATTATTACAAGTGCAATAACAGATTTCTACTAAAAAATCTTCTATCGTTAAATATTTAATACGGCATCTTGTTTTTGTGTTAGTTGAATTAACTTGATTTTTTTAATAGTAGGTGTTTTAAAAAATGGAAAAGTACCATCTTAAACATATCCATGTAGTCTTCTAAACCATATAAAAAAAACACTTATGTAGCAAATGGGCCATTCTACTTTTTCATGTACATAATTTTCAGACACTTCATATGTTTGTATTGTTATTTAGAAAGGGATTTAATTGCAGTAGGTATCACTTCCGATAGTTTTGGTAATTAACGAACCACAGCTAATATCCATAAATCGAGTAACTCAGTGGTCCTTGGATGTCTCACGATTTGTATGAAAAAATGGTTTTTACCACTGTATTACCCACCTTTTACAACAATATGTTAATATTTAAGTAATTGTATCTACAAAATCATTTTATTAGGTTCAGGTAATATAGCGATTATACTTATACCAAATATATTTATACTTATTATAATATATTTATACGAAATTAATAAAAAATGACAAAAATTACAAAAAAAATCTATGACATGTATTGAATTAGTGTACAAAAATAGGATTTCGAAATCTTAAACATATTTTATTTTAGTGGTAACCGCAGCTGATCTTGAATTACATTTTCGAGTATAGTTTGTGTTGTTATTTAACTTTCAAGTTATTGTATTTAATATGTTGTACTTTCTACCAATTAAATTTTCAAAGTTTTAAAAGCTCGTGTGCTCTATTTGAAGGTTAAAAGTTTCGCTCAAATAAATTCAGCTCAAACACAATATTCAGTAGGTAATTAAACTAATGAGATGGCAAACAAGCGCTCCCTTCAATTGCTAAGTAGATTGAGGTTCATTAGGACGCCATTATTTTGCGAAATAAAGAGTAATTGAATGAATTAAATCATATAATCCCATTTATAGCGGTATGATTCACATTTAAATTGTAATATACACACATAAAGCAGTGTAATGAAATTAGTTTTAAATTTTCTTGTTAGCGAATGCGTTTGATCTTCATTTTATATATAGTACCTTGTTTTGTGGATGGCGCCATACTCATACTCATTTATTTGTAAAGACAATTTACATGTCAAAATAATTTTAAGCAATATCAATACACTATACACAAACAGGGGTCGGATACAGGTATTTTCTCAATAGAAAAATACAGGTATTATTACGGTCACCGGTTCATTATTCGTTTTTAATGGGACAATCTAATAATACGACATTGTTACCTAATTACATGATTCAGCCCTACATAAAGAGCAAAAAATATTACAAAAAATTGGGCTAATTCAGGGTTTTTAAAAAATACCGGTATCAGTCCCTGTACACACTTCTTTAATCTTTGACGCTCAAAGTGAGTTGCGTTATTTTTTGCTCGAAAGCAAAATATTCAAAATTATTATATTTCGTTGTAATTTCTCTCACAAAATTGGACAAACAGTAGATAAATATGTTTCATATAAGTGAATACAAAAAACTGTGTGTTTAACAGTGCAAAATAAGTGAAAATAGTGACAAAATATCAATTAACTGCGTGGTGGTCAGACGGGTAGAACTTTAACTACACGGCACGCTGCAAGCGAAACTCGCGGTTAAGTCAAGCAGACAACCGCGTAAATCGCGTGCGCTCGCGGCGTACCCGTTATCGGCCGCGACATTCACTGCTCCGTGTTGAGATTAGTAAAATACAGACTGGTCGTTTGCCTATAATCCTCAGTGCGGAATAATCGGTGTGAGATTGGAAAATATGAAGTGTCACGGGTGCCTACAAGTAACTAATAATAATGACTTTCTGAACTGTAGGTCGTGCAAGTCAACTTACTGCCTCCAATTTCTGGGGTTAAATTCAAGTGATTTATCTAAAATTAGTCAAAAGGATCTAGCCGCTATAGGTTGCCCCTCCTGCAATAATGTCACTAAACGCAGGAAAAATACTGATGAGACGCCGACCCGCCGGGGACCCGCATTCATACTACGTGATGAACCGCAAAGTACGAATAATTCCTCTCCTGCTTCTCCAACCAAAGTAAATATATCCCCGCAACCACTGACTCTCGAGACAATCAGTGCACTATTCGACCAAAAATTGTCGGCTTCATCTACCTTCATGACGAACCTGAGAACGGTACTAAAAGAAGATATTAAACAGATGGTGGCTGCTGAGATGATAAATGTAACGCGAACTTTAAAAGAAGAATTTTCAGCTACCACTGATTTTATTTGTGCTGAACAAGGTGACTTAAAAAACAGTATTATCGAGAAAGACAAGAAAATTAAGCATCTAGAGCAAGAGCAAGCTAATCTGGTATCGCAGATGAATGTCCTAAGTGGCCGTCTCGTATCCGTCGAGAATATTTCACGCAGCCGCAATCTGGAAATTCAGGCTGTTCCTGAAAGTCGAAGCGAAAATGTCCTTTCGCTGTTAAAGTCCTTGTGTCAGGTTATCAATAGCCCCATTTTAGAATCGGACATCCATGCCTGTCGCAGAGTTGCGAAATTCAACACATCGTCGGAACGACCCCGTAATATCTTGGTGACTCTCTCAACGCCGCGTGTGCGCGACAACCTGATCTCCGCCGTACACCGCTACAACAAATCACACCCGAATGACCTGCTAAAATCGAGCCACTTAGGTTTGACTGGTGAGGCGCGCAGAATATTCGTATCGGAGCACCTCTCCCCTGAACTCAAGCAACTGCATGCGGCCGCTAGGAAGGCGGCGACGGAACTGGGTTTTAAATACGTATGGGTGAGATACGGCCGTGTTTACATGCGGAAAGATGATGGTGCTAGTGCGTTACACGTGAAAACCATGGACTCGCTTGCTAAATTAAGATAATTTTGGGTCAATTTCCCAAGCAGTAAAAAATGTTGGCAAGACTGAGAACGCAGGTGCAGAAAGTTTAAATAATAATTAACCATTTTTTTTCGGAAACACATCCCAGTAAACTACCTCGGGCAATAGCTAAAACTTAAATATTAATGTATTTAATAATTTAAAAAAATATATAAAGCACCAATTTCTCATCAAGGTGGGTTGTCCCTAACCTGGTTTTGTTTGCATAATGTCGCCTAACTCGAAAACTATGTATGATAATAAAAATATTTTAGCCTCATTTTAAGACCAACTAAATAGGCAACAATAAATATAGCTTCCTTTAAATCTCATGTGTTCCTAACCATTTTATAATGTGCGAAAATGTTTGTCCCGAGAAACTTTTTCATTACCGCGGACCACCGCGGACCAAGCTTGTCAACGATTTATTTGCGAAGTTTGACTCGGTAAGCCCCCCATCTCCTGCGCACTTCGAGAATCAGTTACGCTGCGGTGTTCGGCGAGGGAGGACACCTGGTGCGGTAATTCGTCGGCCTGCTATACACATGAGTATATCGTGGCCGTGATACGCGGACAAAAATAATATCATTCCGGAGTTTGCTATATATTTTTTATTTTTCATCTGTTTCGATTGAAACTAATATATAACATGTAATATATATTTGTGATATCTAGAACCTTGTTAATTTAAGAATAAATGGCTTGATCTTTATTTAAAAATTAATTTTATCCTGTGTTTATCATTCCGCCGTTTTCATTCCGGTGTTTCCGGTGTAGTTAAATAGAAATGTAGCTTCACTTTGCTATATATAGGAATTAATGATTATTTTTACTGAGTATAATATATTTATTTGATGTCATATATGCCTATTACCTAGTATTTATATTTAAATATATGTTTTACTATATCGTGTTTTGTCAATTTAACACGTTCGCGGACGGACATGCTAAAGCATTCGAATTTAGAGTACGGTTTATGACACGAATTCTATAGCAGTCTTCTTTTGGGATTCTTTTCTCGACGGGAATGCTAATGAATACGCTTTGCCACAGTAAATACTTGTAGCCCTGTATTCACTGTCACACTCTGTGCAATCAGGGAACGTTTACTGTCACATTACATGGTTTTCGCACACTAACAAACAATCATGTGTCGTCGCCTATCCTATCCCCCCTTTTTCGGACACAGATGCTATAGCAGTCGTCGTTGTATGAGATTGTGTTTAGTCGACCGGCGAGTGCGCCGCTGAGTAGTTACCCGAAATGTCAGTGAATTATGCGCGTAAACGCCATTTGGATGAATTATTTCGATCATTGTAAGTCACATTCATTCGATTATTTTTGACGGATATTATGTTTTGTTGTAATATTTGACATATTTGCTAACTGCTTATTGCACTATCATTAATTTTAATAGCTTTAAAGACCTTAAGAATCACTCATAAACCTAGTAATGATAATTAGAATTTGCATAAAAGCGAGCACGTTTTGCCGTCGCCAAGGGCTCCTTCGCCGCATAGGAAAGCTGCATTTTTCCCATCAAACTAGTCAGAATCTTCGCCGCAACGTGAGCTGACGCATTCACAGCCATTCGAGCCAGTCTCATTCCTGCAATGCGAGCCCGTTTGGCCGTCGCAAAGGGCTCCATCGCCACATATGAGCTGACGCCTTCACATATACTAGCTATAGCAGGTAACTGTTATAGCATTTGCTGTCATAATTATATCACAACCTACCTAGGCCATGTGACAAAACTGCTATGGCAGTCCAATGCTATAGCATTCATAGCCACATAACGTCCTATAAAAACGCGTCACATGCACGCCGCTGGTATAGCATTCGACATACATAGCATTCAGTGTCATATACTAATTGTACTTGATAGCACAGTTATGACGAAACTGCTATAACAGTTCCAAATATTCCATACAAAATTTTAGTGTCAAACAGGTGTGACTTACTGTCCGCGAACGTGTTAAATAAATAAATAAATATTTTTGGACAATCTTACACAAATCAACCTAGTCCCAAACTAAGCAAAGCTTGTACTATGGGTACCAAGTGACGATATACATACTTATATAGATAAATAGATACTTAAATACATAGAAAACATCCATGACTCAGGAACAAATATTCGTGTTCATCACACAAATACATGCCCTGACCGGGATTCGAACCCGGGACCTCCAGCTTCGAAGGCAGGGTCACTACCAACTAGGCTAAACCGGTCGTCGGTGGTCGTCGTACTTGATTATTCGCGCATTAAGATATAGAAAATATATTAAATCGATTTTAAATATACTTCTCCTCAAGATTATTAGCGTAATTACTTTTTTCCGAAATGGATCAAGCATTTTACTATAAAAGATGGTAATAATTACACAGACAGGCGTCGGTTGGAAGTGCTAAATATGAAGTTTATTAATGAAAAAAATATTTCAAAAATTGGTGTAAAAAGTCATACGATAGATTTAGATAATTTATTTCATGATAAGGAATTACGTTATAAATTTTCACACATGTCAAAATTACAAGAATTGTTATCATGATCGTCATATCGGGAAAAATAAAAATAACATAATGTCGACCAGAGTAATACAAAACATGATAAAAAGTAAACAGAAAAATAAATGCATCTTCCATTCGGAATCGTCAGTCAGATAAATAATAATATTGTCCATTACAAAATACAAATTTCAAAACACAAAAATAAAAGATAGTTCCGTAATATCATTTTAACATTACTGAAATATGTTTCTTATACTATACGTACAGATTTGTGTTTTCTAGAAAAAAAAGGTATAGGGTTCCAAACCACATGAACCATGATTTTTCTTTTTCTTTCTATCAAAATTTACAACTAGTTACGAAGTGTTTTATAAACAGGATGC
The DNA here is from genome assembly GCA_963556455.1 of Epiblema foenella. Lineage (NCBI taxonomy): Eukaryota > Metazoa > Arthropoda > Insecta > Lepidoptera > Tortricidae > Epiblema > Epiblema foenella. The sequence continues at coordinate 5,087,446 of OY747113.1, read as the reverse complement.
AAGCCTCTGGACATTTACACTATTTTTAACTTATATACAAAATGCTTGTGTTTTTAAATCATACACCTAGTACTTTTTTCTATAAATCATAAAACTATAGTCTAAGAAGCAATTATTTATTATTATTCATATTTAACACATAACACAAATAACATAAGTCCCGTTGTATTAACAGGCCAGTCAGTAGAGGTTTTTATTGGTTACGTGAAAGATTTTTTTTTAGTTTTTATTACTTGTTTGTAGCATTGCTGCTTGTAATGCGTTTTTTTTTTTGAAAAAGTGAATGATTATTTTTATTAGTATAATTATTAAATTGAAGTGGTCTACCAGTTTATTATAAAGCGGTCTTGAGTACTGAAAATGTTTGTTTTCAGGTACTAGCAGTACAAAATAAATAATTTTATAATTTTGAGGAGTTTTTTTTTAAATTCCGATGTATGTGCTCTAATTTTCATTCCTGTGGACTATTATTATCATCCCCAGTGTATATTTATCATTCCGTTGTGAGTTTCATTTTTAATCTCAGTTATCTCAAAAACTGTTATAGATATCAACATCCCTTTTAGAAGATTTTCGTAATATAGTCTGAAGTGTCTTTTGATATTAAAAAATCCACGAAAAACTCCCAAACAAAGAATCACACCGGAATGATACAAAAATCATGCACTGTTGAAATTGACCCTTTTATTTTTTAAGTACTACATTTTGTTTCTATACTCGGCTATTTCTCATTTCCCCTATAGGGTGTTATGGTTGTGATTTATTATCAGAATGTTAATAGGTTTCGCACGAAACTACCTGAATTTAGCTTGAATGTTCTGAAGTTCGAGTATGATATTATATGTTTAACTGAAACTAATTTAAATAGTAGCGTATTCGATAGTGAGGTTTTTGATCAACGCTACAATGTGTTTCGTAGAGATCGATGCCATTCGTCTTCTCATAAAAAAGATGGCGGTGGGGTACTTGTTGCCATAAAAAAACATATCAATGTTATTCGCCAGTATTCTTGGGATAGTAACTCAGAGGATATTTGGATTAGTGTAAAAACTAACAATCAAAATGATCCTATACTTAACTTATGTGTCTGCTATCTACCACCTTATTTGCCACTTTCGGAACTCGAATCGTTTTACTTGAATTGTCAGAAGAATATTTTAAACCAAAATGGGAACAGCGATTTTATTATTGTGGGTGATTTTAACACTCCCAACATTACCTGGTCTAAGTCTTCCCGTTCCACCATACTTGTACCCACCAATCCACAGGATCGTAAATCTGAGATGTTATTGGAAACACTGTCGCTGTGCAATTTAAATCAATATAACAATTTATCTAACTTAAATAATAGATATTTAGATCTTGTTTTATCTACCTTGCCCTCAGCGCAAGTAGACGGGGTGCAGCCTCTAAGTAAAATAGACGATCATCATCCCCCTATTGCTATCGACATAAAAACTTGTTTCACTACTAAGTCTCTAAAATTGAACAGTCTTAAGAAGCGTAATTTCGGTAAGTCCGACATAGATAAAATTAGATCCGAATTAAATGATATTGATTGGGGGCTTGCACTCTCTCTGGATGACGTGAATGATTGTGTCGATAAATTTTATGTTATTTTAAATGAAATTGTTAATAAACATACTCCAGTTACTAGCAAGAATTCCGAAATTTACCCCTTTTGGTTCAATTATGCTCTTAAAAAATGTTTGAAGGAAAAGAGTAAATACCATAAATTATATAAAATGTATGGCAATCCTAGAGACTATGATGTCTTTTCACGTTTGCGTGCTAGAAGTAAGGTACTTATAGACGAATGCTATAAAAAAATGTTGAAGTCTACGGAAGACTCCTTACGAGTAAATGTTAAAGCATTCTGGCGATTTGTTGGCTCTAAAAGGGGTCATGCTGTCCTTCCCGAGACAATGTCTTATAATGGTTCTGAAAGTTCTGAGGGCTCGGGTATATGTGACCTTTTTGCTGAATATTTTGGGTCTGTATTTGAAAAGCATTCGCCTATGGGTAGCAGTTATTGTATTGACCCTCCACGGGATTCTGTTCTATGCTCTGTGAAGCTTGTCGAAAAAGATGTAGCTAATACTATCAAACAATTGGATGGTTCGAAGGGCGCAGGTCCGGATGGCTTTCCTGCTTCATTTATAAAAGTCTGTTGGAAGGAACTCAGTACTCCACTTTGCATTATCTATAATAAGTCTTTAACTTGTGGAGTATTCCCTCTGAAGTGGAAAATAGCGCATGTTGTGCCCGTATTTAAATCAGGGGATAAATCCCGATGTGAAAATTATAGGCCAATTAGTATACTTTCTTGTTTTGCAAAAATGTTTGAATCGTTGGTTTATGATTACATCTACAACCATGTCAAGCCATTAATATCCGAAAACCAACATGGGTTTGTTAAAAATAGATCTGTCATTAGTAATCTGCTTACATATAAGAATTATCTGTGCAATGCTTTCGCTGCTGGGGGCCAAGTTGACGCCGTTTACACAGACTTTTCCAAGGCTTTCGACAAAGTAAATCACTCGCTCTTATGTCAGAAAATCTCGCTCTATGGAATACACGGATCACTATTTCGCTGGGTTTGCTCGTACCTGCATAATCGTAGTCAACTTATTACCCTTAAAGGTTTTATATCATCCCCTAAGCCCATCACGTCGGGTGTACCGCAGGGCTCTCACCTTGGGCCACTATTTTTCATAATATTTATAAATGACCTTGTGAGTCGTCTGTCCTGTCCCTGCTTATTATACGCCGACGATTTGAAGGTATTTTCAACTGTAGGGGATTTTCAAGATTGTCTTAAATTACAAATAGATATAGATATAATTCATAAGTGGTGCCTTGATAACCGAATGTTTCTTAATGTTGGAAAATGTTTTGTAATGTCATTTAGTCGTAAGTTGAACCCTATAAAGTACCCTTACAAGTTATCGTCGCAAATATTGGATAGGAAATCTGTAGCTAAGGACTTGGGCGTTCTTTTTGATAACCAACTCTCTTTTCGTGCTCACTATGAACACATAGTTAGTAAAAGTAGCCGGCTTCTAGGATTTCTGTTACGCATCACTAAAAACTTTAGAAACCCTAAAAGTATGCTGTTATTATATTATGGTATGGTACGCAGTGTCTTAGAATATGGTTCTGTTATATGGTCACCTTTCTATGCTGTACACTCTAATAAAATCGAGAGTGTGCAAAAAAAAAAATTCTTAGGGCCATATGTTTTCGCTGTCACTATGGACGGTCTATCTCAAGCTATAGTCAGCGTATGGCAAAGTTTAATGTCACATCATTAGAAATTAGACGTAAGCAATGTGACCTTATTTATTTATATAAAATTATCCATTCCCATATTGATTCTCCTTATCTATTGTCACTTTTGAATATCAATATAGTTTACAGGACTCGTTCTCCGAAAACTTTTACTTTGGCTGTATACCGAAATAATACTTCATATTATAATCCAATTGTTCGCATGTGTCGGGAGTTTGATGACTTGGTTCGCGTCTGTAAGGACCTAGATGTTTATGTTTCCAATATCTCTCAATTCAAAAAACCTGTATTTTTAGCTACAAATAATTTATAATGATTGAATAATTGTTTGTTCGCCTTTTGCTATTCACTTTCTCTGTAATTCAAACTACTTTTTTATTTTCTCTCTAAATTATAACTCATAGCCATGATGTGTACATATATTTTTGGACTGTAATCTAGTCATGTGTCTTCTTATATATATTATTTCACTGTACGTTTCGATTACTGTCTGTTTTATGTACCTTTCGAAATAAAATAAAATAAAAATAAACACAATTTGGTTTTGTTATTCGAAAGTTTTTTTTATCATAATTATGATACCTTTTCAAAAAAATTGTATAGCTACGATCACCATTGAATGTATGATTAGATTTATCAAGATATCAAATCAGCAAAAAACTAAATATTTACATAATTAGTCTAAACGATTTTACCCTTTAAGGCGCGGAGTAATCCCAAATGTTAGATAATGAATCGCTAAGACTCTTGCTGGTGAATAAATCCGGAAAAAATTATATGTTATAGTTTATTATTTCAATTACAATCTGAAAGTTTAATTTTTATAAAATCATTACTATATATGTCAAAAAAACTTAAAATGAGACTGTTGTCAACACGATAATTACTTTTTTTACGTTACGTTTACGTTAGCAGCGGCACTGCTTAATACGAAGGAACGGTTGATGAATTTGGAACTGGGTAGCGATTGCACCTATAGCTCGCTGGCTAGAGCGACTGGCCGCCAGTGCCGGGAGGTCGCAGGTTCGAATCCTGCTCGGTGCCTAAATTTTTCAATTTTTCCTTTATTCTAAATTTACGATAATTACTATTACTTCTAAACTAAAGCCAACCACAAACATATGACAATTGTCAAGAGAACGCTATTATTCTGATTTATATGGCAACAAACCAAATGACATTTTGACTTGTTTACCCGTCAGCGTTTATGTTAATTTATCAAATATTTTGCGATATATTTTCATTCAAGTTAGAGGCCTTCGGGCGGCATGAGAACTTCTATCAGTCAAGTTGCCCACTCACTTGACAAGCCTAATTCCAATAAGGTCTGGTTTCCCTTCGGGTTGGAAGGTCAGATGGCAGTCGCTTCCATAAAACTAGTGCCTACGCCATATCTTGGGATTAGTTAGCGGACCCCGAGCATCCTTCAGGGTGCAACTGTACCGAGATAACGCTAGGATATGATGATCTCCTAATCATGTTTCACTCTTGACTAGGAATAGATTTGGGCATATTTTACTATTCATCAATTAATTATCAACACTGCTATTAATTAAACAAACCGCATCTGTCACACTGACAAGTCTGACAACCAATCAATTCAAATATTGGCAATGTAAGAAATGAGGTCCAATAAATAAATGAATAAATAAATAAATATTAGAGGACAATCTTACACAAATCGAACTAGCCCCACAGTAAGCTCAAGAAGGCTTGTGTTATGGGTACTAGACGACGATATATTTAATAAATATAAATACTTAAATACATAGAAAACATCCAAGACTCAGAAACAAATATTCATGCTCATCACACAAATATTTGCCCTGACCGGGATTCGCTTTGACTAGGAATCGCTTTGGCCATATTTTATTATTTATCAATTAATTATCAACACTGCTATTAATGAAACAAACCGCATCTGTTACACTGACAAGTCTGACAACAAACAAATATTGTCAATTTAAGAAATGAATTCCAATGAAATTCCGCAGTATGGTTCACGGTTATATATTTCTGGTCGAGCTTTACATGAGATATTTACACGGTTCTAAGATAGATAATTCATATTAGTACATTACTTACCAAGGGCGGTAAAACAAAGAATGTCTCAGATCGCAGGTATTTGACGCCCGAGCCGAAGGCAAGGGCGATAATTATGCGATCTGAGGCTTTCTTAATTACCGCCCGTGGTAAGTACAAAATTTTATGTCACTCTCTGGCCAGGAAGTGGGATTTTCCGCGCGCGGAGCGTGCGGTAATTTCCACTTTATGGCCAGGTGTGACATAAATTTAATTAAGATCTGTGTTTGAAGTTCCGATAGAATCATTAGGTATTTTGAGAATATGAACTTTTATTTAAACTTCACACGTCGGTCCGTACGAAGAGCACAGCATCGAGCTACCAACTAGCGATCAAGCAAGACAAAAAGAGAACACCACGGGCCTTAAACAGCAGGCTAATATTTCAATTCGTAACCCTTACCCTGAAGGGTGCTTCGTCAGAAAACCCCCCATACCTAACTAATCATCCAAGTTAACATTTAATATTCAACGAAGCAGAATGTTAAAGCAATTTAACTTTGGTAATCCGTTTTATTTCAATTACTAACTCAAGTAACCGAGTAGCAAAGTGGCCTGAAAACAATTGATGGGCTTTATATTAAGTTTTTATCTAGGTTTATATTTTACCTTACTAATAGGAGGTACAGTAAAACCAATCATACACGAAACCGGTGTCAAGAAAGTCGCGCAAGAGTCGTGTAGTGAGGAGTGCCTTTACCATGAGTTTACATGACCGTACTCGCTAGCGACTGCTTAAAAAATTGTTAGGGCAAAAGTACAGCGCCTCTGACGGTTACGCAATAGAACTAAGAATCGGCATACTGAATCGTTTACGCAATCGCTAGCGAGTACGGTCATGCAAACTCATGGTAAAGGTACAGGTTAATTTCGGTCTGCGAATTGCCACACCGAGTAAGACGCTCTGCGTGTCGCAACTGCGTTACACCACCACGGGTGATGACGTGGTGAAGTATGTTCACCAGAAGACTGGCTACTCACTTAGGGCTCACTACGTGCACTTCAGCTCGTTTGTGGTGCGCGTGCCGCGGCCGCTGCAGGAGACCATCGCGTGTGCAGACTTCTGGCCGAAGGGTATAGTGTTTCGGCGGTTCCGGTGCAACCTCCCGAACCCTAGATCAGAGCTGACGATGCAGCAGAGCCACGCCGTTGCGTCTTCTAAATGAACTTTTTTTATATTTTTTTTATATGTATGTTAGTAAATAAGGTCCTTTTTGCCTGATACAAATAATTAAAAGCCCTGCTCACATCTGCCATCTGACATCATCATCCTACTAGCGTTTTCCCGGTTATGCTCTAAGATCTGGGGTCCGCTTTGACACCTAATCCCAATATTTTGTGTAGGCACTAATTTTACGAGCCATACTGTCCTTCTAACCTAGATGGAAAACTAGACCATGTTGGGATTACACCGGTCTTCCTACGATGTCCTTTACCGAAGGTACTGTTAAGGGGATGCCTCGATTCAGTCAGCCACGCCCCCATGAAAGTGACACGCTTATGTCTTTCGCGCACAACAAAACGGGATGCTACACTCTTCGGGGATGGCTTTTTTGACAAATTTCTATAAATATATGATTGTGTGCAGTTTTATTAAAATTTCTCTTGACAAAGTTTAGATGAGTTAAAATACCATCATTTTAACTTTCTTTCTCCTATAAAATGGTACTGAAATAAAAAAAAAATGGTCATAGGTCATTTTCATAGTAAAAATTTTGATAGCGCGATTCAGGAATCGATGTAGAGGGCACAGTGCCTTCTAGCGGCAAATTCGAGCAACATCGATACTAACGCTTATGAGAATAATACGCGGCTAAACAGTGCACATTAGAAAGAGGAGGGACGATTTTTGCATCAATTTAATATAAGCTCGTATGTCGTTTACTTTATGTCGTTGTGACGTCACGGGTCACATGAGACTGATGTCGCACACGCGTTCAACCTACACAAGCTTACACATTTTTCCTAATAAACGCTCCCCAGGGGACCATTGAAGTCAACGCATTGGTATGATATCGATGTAATGTTTATCGCCCGCACGGCTCCACTCGCGTATGCACTGGAAAATAATAAAAAGATACAAAGGTGGTAATGAACAGTAGCAAAAGTCAAGGTAAAGTATTTATTTGATTATAACAGGTGTTACAGAGTGGTTAATTATGAATCACTATACCTTACTACGTATAAAAAATAGGCAAAATTCTATATGCAGCAAGGCAGCGTTCCAAAATTTTGAACGACTGAACCATCATCCTTGCGAGAGCCTATGTCGTGGTTCAAATTTAAACGATTAACTCGAGCAAACCTTGATGAGCAGGGAAAATACCTCTTGCAACTAATTATAATTAAAATTATAAGCACTATAAGTAAACTGCATTAAAAACAACATACGGTTCACACACGGACGAAAACACTCAGACAACACACACAATTTTGCACACACGTCAATTATGCATGTAATTTATTTCCTTATTTATATAATTATCCCTAGTGCACGAAAATAGCTTTATCTTGGTTACAGTAGCGTAGCGACCACTCTCTCGGGGACTGGTTTGAAACCAGCGCTAGGATGCTGAACTTTCCACACTTACACTCAAGTTTTTCTTATTCTAAATACCTTCTAGTTATTTTTTTTTCCGCTTCATAAATGTTTTTTTCTTTAAGTACTTTGTTTTTCTCATTCTATTCTATGTGTTTTTTCTTAATGGCAAATCAAAATATTCTAATTCCTATTCCTATTCTTTTAAGAGCTTTAGTTTCTAACCGAGCACGAGAATTAAGGGTTGGTTGCACCACATAAGTATAAAGGTCAGTTTTAATCCAATAGAAAGAAACTAAATAAAATCTGATTGTAACGAATGCCGCATGAGATTACAGATTGTCTCGTGCAACTAAGGTGGCTTCCTAACTTGTCGATGCGGAGGCGGTAGGTGCGACATCAAAAAGTTGACAGATGTCAGTCGAATCAGTACCCAATAGAAAGAAACTGTAAATAAAATCTGATTGTAACCAATGCCGCATGAGATTACAGACTGTCTCGTGCAACTAAGGTGGCTTCCTAACTTGTCGATGCGGAGGCGGTAGGTGCGACATCAAAAAGTTGACAGATGTCAGTCGAATCAGTACCCAATAGAAAGAAACTGTAAATAAAATCTGATTGTAACCAATGCCGCATGAGATTACAGACTGTCTCGTGCAACTAAGGTGGCTTCCTAACTTGTCGATGCGGAGGCGGTAGGTGCGACATCAAAAAGTTGACAGATGTCAGTCGAATCAGTACCCAATAGAAAGAAACTGTAAATAAAATCTGATTGTAACCAATGCCGCATGAGATTACAGACTGTCTCGTGCAACTAAGGTGGCTTCCTAACTTGTCGATGCGGAGGCGGTAGGTGCGATATCAAAAAGCTGACAGATGTCAGTCGAATCAGTACCGCTTCTTTAGGAGTGCTTCCTGACATGTCAGTATGTTTAATTTTTAATGATATTTGTATATTGTGAGATAAATAAATCATATATCATATCATGCGCGGAAGACTGATTCGAATGCAGTAAGTACTGCCCTGCTTTTTTTAAAACCACGTCGGTGGCAAACAAGCGTACGGTCCGCCTCGGTCACCGTAGCCTATGGACGCTTGAAACTTGTGGGGTGTCACATGCGCATTACCGATCCTTTAAAAATTTATACACTCCTTTGCTTTCGTGCATATCCCGTCAAGTCAGTATATTAGTGCGACATCAATAAGCTACGTGATAACCCCGCAGTATATTATAATCGCTGGAAATTACAGCGGGGGGAGGCGCACTTTTTATACATATCACATATATATATATATACGTGATTACCCGTGATAATATAATCACGGGTGATTATATATATTTGTATATACATATAACGATATAGATAAGATAAGATAAATGTGCATTGTGCATTGCAGAGTGCCCCACCTAATTTATTTATTTTTCATAATTTCACATCACTTTTATGTAGCGGTTCATATAATACACCTCATTTCATACTCGTAGTACTACCAAATTTCATAATTGTAGTAGAACGGACAGCGAAACTATAATGGTTCCGTTTTCGCCATTTTGGCTACGGAACTCTAAAAACAAAACACCGACGCCCCGGTCAGTGAACCTTCTAAATTTCATACAAATACAATGTCTATACGCCGAGTGAAATGGAAGTCATGGCTGGATTACACCCGGTGTTTTATAAATCCAGCGCAGTACTAAATGGCCCATTGCGCCGCTGCGGATTTCAACTGAATTAGCTTTATAGCGCCCACTTCTTTAATTCACATTATATTTACATTTGTCGTAATTTTTATTGATGATCAATTAATTTAATGCTCGCTAACGATGCTCAAACGCATTTATCGTTAAGAAAAACCTTTATTGTGGAGTGGGCCTTTATGTAGCATTACGGTGATTTCAGGGAGTATTTCTACGTAACGTTTCATGTAAGTTGATCTAAATTTCATTTTAGTCGGACAAATGATAAATAAATAAATAAATAAATATTAGAGGACAATCTTACACAAATCGAACTAGCCCCACAGTAAGCTCAAGAAGGCTTGTGTTATGGGTACTAGACGACGATATATTTAATAGATATAAATACTTAAATACATAGAAAACATCCAAGACTCAGAAACAAATATTCATGCTCATCACACAGGCAGGTGCACCCACTAGGCTAAACCGGTCGTCAAAATGATATTTTTGTCAACCTATCTTACATTTGATCTAAATGACATTTTTCATACAAATAATGACAGAGCTACCTTACGTACGATACGTAACGTTTTCGAGCATATGTAAGTTCATTTAAATGTCATATTCCACACTAAAAGTTACATTTAGTAATCTCAGAGTACGGCAGTGCCCCTGACATCGAGCAAAACAAAGAAGCATGGACTTACCATCCTTTTGACGAAGCGATTTAGACCATTTCCAACATCCTGTAATTTTGTGCTGGCTATAGAATAAACTTTTGTGACTGGGCGATCACACATTAGTACATAGGTATGCAAAACTTAGTGAAGAAGGTAAAATTGTGTGATTCTCAAGTCTCAAAATTTTATTTAGTAAGCAAACAAAGATCTCTCTGGCTCTATGTAATATCTCACAACTTTTTTTAGAGAGTTATCTACCAAGCGTAAATGTGATAGGTTATATGATCAACTATAAGTACCCTGTTTTTTTTTGTACATTTGGATTTCTCAACATGTTAGTATTTTTAGCAATTTTCAAGTTCATAGGTCAATGGGAAGATAAACAATTCTTCGGACAAAATTTTGTAAAAAAAAAAGCTATTTTGGTCGCTTCTCATTCTTTTGTTTTTAAATATGATTTAAAACAAAAATTACGGTATTTATTCCTCGAGAGGGTAGGTCAAAAAAAATTCACCCCCTTTTACCTGGTACCTGGGATCCCAGGGATCACAACAAAAGAATGCTATTGTTTATTTTTTTAAGTTTTGCCAATTGGCTATGGCTTTGGGTCAACCAGGCCCCTATTTCACCAAATTGACATAATTATGTATGTATTTGACATAATTGTAGGCTAACAAATCGTCAATTTCCATGTGAAAACTGTTTCACCAACAACAATTGTAATGTTTTTTGACAATTGTCGCGCCTATCAGCTTTGGTGAAATAGGGGCCTGATGCTTATACTGTAAAAGTTTGAAGACTGTAGCTCCAACTGCTTGGCTGTAAAACCGTGTGACATACAACGGACAGACGGACACGTGAGTGGCAGCCATAGGGTACGGAACCCTAAAAAAGGATGAACGCCCTACCAATCAGATGTCTATTTTTAAATATCTCATCTCATTTGCAGCGTCGCTCGGTGACGCACTAAGCTGAGAGCAAACTCAACAAGGGCATCATTAGACAGTCCGTAATGAGACTGACTCGCCCCGGCTAACTGCCCCGTAGGTACTGTTTTTTATTTGTCTAGTACAAGCCAAGCGTACTTTTGTGCTGTTTGTAATATTTTTTTGTTCAGCTGAGTTTTGTAAGATGACATCCTCCCACGATGTATTATGCGTCGACAGTGATATCCAGACAAAGTTATGGTTTTTGCGTAACACTTGGTCATCATTATCATCATCATCATCAGCCTGTGTCAGTCCACTGCTGGACATAGGCCTCTCCCATGGCACGCCACTGAGCTCGGTCTTCAGCTCTTCTTCTCCAATCCCTGCCCACTGCCTTTCGAATATCATCGCCCCACCTAGTTACAGGGCATCCTACACTACGTTTGCCGACACGCGGTCTCCACTCAAGAACCAGTCTGCCCCAACGGCCATCGGTTCTGCGACATATGTGACCTGCCCACTGCCACTTCAGCTTACTAATTCGCTGAGCTATGTCGGTAACCTTTATTCTCTTCGTCACACACTTGGTCGTTTTAATCGGCTCTTACCTAAAAATTTCTCAAAACGTTTGTACGGAAAGTCATTTGATAATTACCGTTAGCTTTTATAAGGAACACCTCGCGAGGAAACCTGCATACATATTTACACACAACGTTGTTTCAATTGTTAATATGAGGTTGTATTCGATGACATCATATTCCAAACATCACATAAGTCAGCAGTGAGGTATATAAACTGTGCACTATTGCAGCTATATTAAAGTGCATCTGGCACATGAATTAGATTACCGATCGCACGTGTAGCAACATAATCCCGTTTAGATGGCAGCTGCCAAATTTGCGACCAGGCCGATTCACCTATGTATTTCCTAAGTTCATAACCTGTCTCGACTTGCCTCATCATTCACACCAAGTATGTCTTGACCTTGACCCTGAGATTTATGACCACTACATGAATTGTTTGTGTAATTATATAAGTAAATGTAAACTCACTCATCCTAGACTATTTTGAATAAAATTGTATTTAATCCTTATCTATCCTAATTACCTGACATTTTGAAATCTCATGTTATAAACTACTTGTTTTTAATTGTATTTAATCCGAATCTATTTGTAATTATCAAAATTATTGTCTATTATTTCAAACACAATCATTGTATTTTTTATTAGGGATGCGCCGAATATTCGGTTATTATTCGGTATTCGGCATATTCGGCATGTTTTTGAATGTTCGGTATTCGGGCGAATTAAATAAATTTTGAGAGGGTTTTGTTACAAGTTACAAGAGTGTATTATACTGCTTCGTGAAATTAATACTTGACCCATTATTGACAGTGATTTAACTTATTTTTTGTCAATATTTAGCTTTGATAATGAACAAAATTTTTACCATTCAATTAGTCTGTTTTACAAATGTTCGTATTCGGTTAAACCCATATTCGGCGCATCTCTATTGTTAATGAATAAAATAAATGAAATGAAATCAATTGATCAGAGTTTAGATATGAACTTGTTTGTCTGAGACGAGTAAGCAAGCTTTATGAATACCAGCTCATATCGGTGTCGCCACAATGTAAGCTTGATGAAACTATTGATCCAACTACTGTGAGATTATTGATACACCGTTAGACACTAATAGTAATTTATTATTGTTGTCCGTTTAAGGATTTTCCGGGGACATTAAGACTTTTGCAGGTCTAACGGCCCGATAGTGAAAGATAATCGAGTAACTCGATGCCTATATAGTCGATTAAAAGGGATCTATTGTGAGTTACATCAGCACAAAGTGCTGATACGCTTCAAGGTTGGTCTGGTTGTTACCAGAATTCAGTTCTGATGATGGGATCCATGAGTAATTGAGGGAACTCCTTAAAAATTCAAGGGAAACATGTAGCGATATTAGTATTTTCGGTAATTAATCAAGCATTTGCGTTCAGAAAGTAGCATTTGGTGAACGAGAACTGGTGAAGAAGACCACGGATGGTCATTCAAAACTCCTAGTGTTTCATGGGTGGTATTAAGGTATTTCGATCAAGATACGGAAGTGACTATGACAAAGTCAATTTAAATGGTCCTGATGTAATGTCACCATCAACCTGATCTGGTAATTGAAGCCGGAAGGTAAGCAACGGAACTCCGTAATAAATCAGTGTAGCTTATCCGTGATTGAGCTTATTAGAATCGTTATGAGATGCACTCTGGTTTTTAATAAAAAAAATGAAACCGACTACAAAAAACACCTAAAAGTAATCTATCTATACATATAATAAAGCTGTAGAGGTTCGAAAATCTGTACATTGAAGATATTAGCAAAAGAATCGATGGAGGGGTCTTAGAATCGATAACAGAACACGTTTCAACAGTTTTTTAAATTTGTGTCTGTTTGTCTGTCTGTTTATTTGTCTCACCATCACGCGAAAACTAGCCAATAGACTTCAATACAACCTTCACTAATAAGTTTAATTGATCATCGGCCAGGTTATAGGCTATAAAAATTATAGAGATTGGGGATGGAAGGGGGTGAAAAGAGGGGTTGAACTTTGTATGACAAGTCCTTCAATTAATGACTTAAAGGCTTGAAAATTGGTAAGCATACAATTGGAAGCAAAATAAAAAGAATCCCATTCAAAAATTCTACAATAAATAGATAATATGTGAAAAAATGGAGAGACCCTCAACCCATAGTAACTGTTTGAAATTAGAGATTTAATTATGTTAGTCAGTGGCTGTCAACATTGCCTATCTGCCTCCAGAGTCCATGGATATTTACAATGCACGCTGACTTACGAAAATTCGTCTCAGTTGATCCAGTGTAAGTCTGAACTCGAAATAAGCACATAGTTGTTACGAATCGTGTGGACAAGATACAATAAGGAAGTATCGTGAGGCGAATAAAGACAATTGTAAATATCACGATATTTGACGTTTGGCGTTTCGGAGTCGTGCCATTATACAGATGACATTCGGTTAAGTCGAATCAAAGTTAATGAAAATTATTTAGTACTTGCACAATTTAATAATTTGAGTCTTATAGTAGCGACGATAAAGTAGGTATTTGCATGGAAAGTTTTTATTTTTACCATCGTAGTTATAAACTGAGTAATGTGGTTATGATGATTGATTATGATGAGCTATTATTATGAAAGATTTAGTTCGGATATTTGTGACTCTTAGAGCTTAATTATCTCAAAACCAAAGCAACTCATGTGAATGTGAATGTTTACCGCATTTCAGTGTATAAAGTTCTATTAATTACATGCATAATCGTAAGAAAAACAGAATAGATTTGTGTTATTTAGGTACTGACTTACAGCCTCTAAGGCGCTTACCTAAAATTTATCGAATTTCACTCTTATCGCTTTATTGGGCCCGGCCTATGAAGCCACAGTCAGGTTCAAAAAAAAATATTTCATATGTTATATTTGTCTACAAAATGACAGAAAATCCACGTGTTTGAAATCCACTCCGAAATCTTTGTAGTAAAAACGGAAGGTTGAGAAATATAAAATAAGTTTTTTTTTGAAGTTGACTGTGGCTTTATAGGCCGGGCCCAATAAAGCAATAAGAGTGCGCGGTTGGAGAGTAGCTTGGGAACAATCCAGGGGAAACCTCCGACACGACCACGCGGGCGGTTTAAACACTGGAATACTCTAAGCGTGTGCGCTCCAGTGAGATTGGTTGAGCGGCTTCAACCAAATCTGAGATGTGGGTGGAATCGGACTACTGGGAGTTTTGTCGATGGGTCACTAAAGCTAGCCTAGCTGAGAAGAGTCCAGCAAGGAACTCAGCTAGGCCCGACCTGGGTCGGACTGATTCTACCCCGTATGCAGCGGTACCGGGACGAATAGGGACTATTAGGGACTATATATGTCTGTATTGTCGCGATCGTGCGGTGGACGTCCCCGCAGGTAATTTTGTGTATGTCCTAAGGACCCATAGAAACTGTTACTAATCGTTTTGGTTACTATAGGTCAGTTTATCAAAAATATGAATTTAATGTAGGTAACATGAAAGCAGTGATTACCTAGCTGATTAGTTATAAACAATCAAATCACTGGGAGATACAGGTAGTAGGTATATGAAGAGGTTATGTCATTTTCGAATTTCTTGGAATTAGGAGCTACATGGGAGATATGGAGGGATTTCATATTTTAAGGTTCTTAGAAACGAAAGTATAGGAGAAAAGTACTTAAGCATTTTGGATCTCAGTCTTCCGGCTTAGATTTCTTTTTAAATATAATTGTAAAACGATAATATGCGCGTAGATACTTAAAAATATTAATATGTTTTAAGCAGTAACATCTGCAAAAGAAAATTATAGATTGAAGTTAAGGAAGGGCGAGTCTTTTTGGTAGATATATGTCACTCTGCGTACGCCTCCCCAGGCTTTGTAAGAGAGAACTGGTTGAAGGACTTGGTAACCGAGTGTGATTACTTATTGTTATTATAGACGTTATATTATGGCTGCGTATGAGTATTTCAGGATGTCACAGGTTCGATTGTACGTTTTGGAGGTAGAACTTTCACTAGAAAAATACGCGATAAAGGGAGAATTCTGTACAGATATATTGAGAGGATGCTTAAATTTTTTGTAAATATATTTGTCTTAGTAAACTACAAGTACATATAAAAACATTTTCTTAGTAAACTAGAAGTGTTCAATTAATTTCCATATAGAGGGATAATGCGTAGAGGTTTTCACTGCAAGTAGAGCGTATCATATTGTTGTAGAACATTAAAAAGTCTTGGGTTATGATGTAGGACTCCTAACACTTTGCATTTCGAGAAACATCAAAGTTTTTGTTCGATTCAAGCATATCTTCCCGTGTAGTCGCTACATCGAGCATGTCAGTACTAAGGCTCGGAAAGTAAGGAATTGGGTAACGTCGTCGAACAAGAACGATGTGTAGACGTACCCGACATCGAACCATGACACCACTATGCTACATGGATGTGATAAGGTAGTTCCTTAGCAGATATTAGTGTTTTGTTACATAGTATAAGAGATCATCAAAAATAATTCATACGCATAAATGCTATATGTGATCGAGTCGACGTTGTTCTCCGGGCTGGAATGAAATGTGTAGTATTTAACGTCTGACTTACTTATCCAGTACCAATTACCAACATACATACATACGTACCTATATATAGATATTGATAAATCTTACCCATTTTGTTTCATTATCCGCCTATTACATCCTACTTCAGGACACATGCCTCCTTTTATGGACAAGAGGGCCCATTTCACTTGCTAATTATTATATTTATATAAATTAGAAACTTTGTAAGGTAAGGTAAACTTTGAGATGTAAAAAGTTGGAATAAATTTTGAGTGAGTCACTCAAAGTTAAATACTTTATAACCTAACCGGCATTTATCTACCAAGGGCAAGGAATAGTCAGTAGAAGTTCACGCGAACGAAGTCGCGGGCAAAAGCTAGTATAATAATAAATGCCTTACTTCTAACGTGAGATTTTACGCATCTTATTGAACAACGTAGACGTACCTATTGTAATTTTTCTATTCGGTGCCATTTCGTCAACTTTAGACAATTTCTTTGGATAGCTCCGGCTTCAAAAAATACAATCTGTACCCGATGGCGTCACTTACGCAATGTGATTAATTCAAATCAGCCTACTTATATAGTAATATATCATTTAAAATATCTAACTTTCGAACTCCGAGTTTTAGGAAAACGGTTCAAATTACTTAATACAAAATCAAATTTGCAACTTCCACAATTAACGGCAGTCACAAGTTATAGTCGAAGTTGCCCAACTTATTCTACAATTAACTCGCTCGGAGTACAAACTTTCATATTTTAGTATAGGTGAGCGCCTAGTTTCTAATATGGTGCAAAATATATGGATACCGTTTTCCTAGAGAGAGTTTAGGAGCGAACTTGCAACGACACCCCTGGGTGCTATCAACAACACTTACTCTTGGGTTATCTGTGGTGTCAAGGTTCCATGAAATTTCACTTATAAATTACCTGACTGGGAAACTTTTAATTTTGAATAAATGCTGTGACGGTAATATAGGTGAGGTATTTTATTTTGTTTAATATACGTATATTATAATTGTTGCTCGTTTTGCAAATAATGTGAAAAATGGCATATTGAAAACGAAGCATCGTAATGAAAAAATAAATAATGCAACTTATAACTGCAATGCTGCTGCTGCTGATAGGTCTGTAATATCAGGCATAAAATATACATATTTTTTTAATTTATTTTAGTTGGTTTATTGATTAGGAAAATGACCAATCGTTGTGACTTATCTCCCTATTCTCTGTGGATATGATTGTCGCTAGTTCCTTCATAATCCAATCTACAGTGGGCTTACAAGTTTTCACATGTCAGTTCGCCAACTAACGTCTGTCTATAGAACGTCCACGGTTCAAGTCAAAGTCCTCAAAGCTGCAAAATTAGATTGAATGTCGGTTAAAATCCATCAACTTTGTTGTTTCAAAATTTCTGTGCACATGAGTTACGTTCGATAATCTGAGCATAAGTTAATATAAAATTGTACAATCATTATAGGGTGTTGTTTTAATGCTAATCGTACAAGTGTCTGCGGTGAATCTTGGGATTAGTTACTAAAGCTGACTCTTTAGGATACAGTCGGAAAAGACGATTTTAATGCTGACCTTATAAAAAGTCGTGTAACCAGGCATCTTCAATTAGCAGAACGGAGATCCACCGTTCATTAGGCGAGCATTTTTTTATTAAGCCGTCGCCTCCCAGCGAAAAAATAAACAATAGCATTCTTTTCTAATGAAGATTACGGGATCATACAGTTTCGAAACAATGCTATGGGCTCACCATAGCATTGTTTTTTTTAAAGACCTCTACCCGGTGTTTCAGTGACCGTTTGTTGAACGCTCGTTTCTAAAGGCTTAAATATGAAAATACCCAAAAATTAATAAACTTATTGTCAAAATGGCCATGTACGATATATGTATTTTTAAAATACCTAACATTTATTTAACCTACAGTTTGAATGACCGAAGTTTGAAATACCCAATGGACGATTCGCCTAAGTTTGATATAACTGCGGCCAAAAGTAATGCCTAAGCTTGATAATGTATAAAATATCTAAAGTGCACTATCAGGACAGTTTTTGAAAAAAGGTAATTAGTTTTATATATCTATATGTATACACTGACCTGGCTTAGAGTTAGAATTCGAGATTAGAGGTAGAGAATAAGAATAACAATATGAATGTTTTTATTTGAAAAACACATACCATAGAATGAGTAAAACTACTTAGGCGAAAAAACAAATATGGAAGACGGAGAAAAAAATTTAACTAGAAGTTATTTATAACAAGAAAAACTTGAGTGTAAGTGTGGCAAAAGGGTCCAAATTTCAGCATGTGCCAAGCTTAGCAGCCCAGAGCTGGTTTTCAAACCGGTCGCTGAGAGAGTGGTCGCTATATATTCTACTGTTATAGTCTACTCTTTACAATATGAAGTTGTTTCCGTGCTCGAGATAATTGTATAAATAAATAAATTAATTACGTGCATGGTAACTAGATGTGTGTGCAAAATTGTGTGTGTTGTCTGTGGGTTTGCGTGTACGGTTCGTATGTTGTTTTTAATGCGGTTTAATTACATTGCTTATAATTTTAATTAGTTGAGAGGGAAGTATTTTCCCTGCGTATCTAGGAGGGTGTGCTCGAGTTAATTGTTTAAATTTGAACAACGACATAGGTTCTCGCAAGGGTGGTTTGGTGGTAAGTCGTTCCAAATTTTGAAAGCAGGAAATTTGAAACTCCCTCTGAAAAACGCCGTCTTATGCTTAGGAATGCTAAGTTTTGTCCATCTTCTTAGTAGTTTACGCCTGTATCCTGAACCTATTTAAGTTTCTCGAATAAATAACATCAGGGTTTCTGAAATTCTATTATTTTCCATATTTATACAACGCCGATGGCAAACAAGCGTATGGTCCACCTGATGATAAGCGGCCACCGCAGCCTATAGACACTTGCAACTCCAAAGGAGTCACGTACGTGTTGCCGACCCTTTATGAAATTTGAGAATTCACTGTGTTGACAGCAGAAGGGACAAATTCAGGTCTGTCAACACAGTGCATCCTCGGGAGCTCAGGCAACCTTGCTCACCTCCAGGAACACAACACTACATACTTGTATAGTAGATAAATGTTATTATGGCTGTGGTCTCCTGCAAGGCGGAGGTACTTCCCCAGTTGGGCTGTTCCAAATTCGAGCAAGATTAGATATTTTGCTGTGCCCTACCTCTCTTAAATGCTACATACTGCATAATACTCAAAAATTCAAATTCAAATTCAAAATGATTTATTGCCAAAAAAGAAACAAAATGTGTACAGTACAACGGATCTCTAATGACATAACTTAAAATAGACACTTAAAATACATATTTATTGTATTAGGTTGGGCAATGGGTGCTCGTCTCAGCATATGCAGGGCTTTAGGCCTTGCGCTGATTTTCAGACGAGTCCCTTCGACAGGGTTGGTCGTAACACTACGTCTAGGAGACAATAATTGGATTGCTAACATTTGCCCGGCAACTTTTACATTTGAGGTTTAGAGCGTTCAGATGTATTCTAATACTATAACTGCCTATCTATCTTTATTGTTTAGCAGCGTACCTATCTATATATAAGAATTGTATGTGTGTGATGTGTGTTTAATGTTGTGTGGTGTGACGTATTTTATTTGGGTTTTAAACTTGCCTTTGTAGTTAGCTTTTAGCTGCTATAAATAGTCATAACATCATTATTGACAACTACCTTCATAAATACTATCTAGACAGAACCGAACTTTTTTAAGCAATATAATTTTTATAGTACTGTATATTTCAACTATAGGTGTAACGTCATATAGATATTTCGTACATAGTTATATATAACGTAGTTATTCTGACTTTAGGTTAATCGTCCAGTAGGTATTTCGTCCATTAGAATTAAATAAGTATCACGTCCACAATACCTCTAACGTATTGTGAAACACGTATTTCGTACATAGTCATTTTGACAATAGGTCTATCAATTTTAGGTATTTTCATATGCAACCTTTCTAAAGTCATGGTCAACTCACGATTATACAATACAATACAAATGCTCTTTATTGCTCTCCAAAACCATGGAACACAAAAGAAAACAATATTCAAATTAAACAGACGGGCGATTATCTACGTAAAGTTAGGACAGCCGGGGAGAACATTGATCAAATAAGACAGAATAGAACCGATATTGATTTACGCTTTTGACAATATTTAATGGGACGATAACGACCAAAAAACCGCCGTAGAAACTGAATTTTAACCCTGACCTTTTATTTATAATCGTTCATCAAGCCGTTTTTGTTCAATTACCGCTAAAATTCGTTTGTCCTTGTCACTTTCACATTTAATTTATGTTTGTGAGAAAGGAACAATACACATTTTGAGTTAGCAGAGGTTTGCCAAGTTTACAGTGTTTATACGATACAGGTCGCGCGGTAGACATCCGGATCGCACATACTACAAAAAGAGGTTTGTTATGTCAAAAAATGTACTAAGTTACTGAAATTTGATCTGACATTTGGTCTAACGGATCTTTATAAAACCCGGCCTTAAAATGTTAAGTTTCTTCATTTTTTTTTATCTGACTGTGGCTTTAGAGGCCTGGTCCAATAAAGCGAGTAGGAGAGTAGGAGTGCGCGGTTGGAGAGTAGCCTGGGGAAAATCCTGGGGAAAACCTCCGGCACGACCACGCGTGTGGTTTGGAACACTGGAATACTCTAAGAGTTTGCGCTCCAGTGAGATTGGTTGAGTGGTTTTAACCGAATCTGAGGTGTGAGTGGAATCGAGCTACTAGGAGTTTTGTCGCCGGTTCAATAAACCAAGCCTAGCTGAGAAGAGTCCAGCATGAAACTCAACTCTTCACTCTTAATGTTATGGTACACTAATGTCAAAATAAACATAAATACCTTTGCCTCCAATGTGCCGTCAAAGGCACAATGAAAATGTATAAATGTGATAATCCACATCGAAAGGGACCTTATGGCGGCAGGCGCTTACGTTGCACCTATTCACTATTGTATTTGAACAGCGGCAATAAAGGCGTAAGTGCCGGCAGCCATAAGGTTCCTTTCAATATGGATTATCACAAATATAGATCAGTGTGAAACAGACAAGGTACGAGAACAGCGCTGGTTTATAACCCACATTACATTATTAGGTGTCATCAAACAGTCTAGACAGTTGAAACCGTATCACATATAATTTCAATCTCGCCATTAAGAGTCCTTATCAGTTAAAAAACGCTCATCTACTTAGGCCATTTTCCGTTTGAATTGACACGTATCTTGATATTTTCTAAACGTTAAGAGTATTATTACGAGCTTATGTCATAAACTTTATGTATTTTTTGGAATTTTGATTAAGAAATATCGTTTCAATCGGCACTCCAAATCGACAATTTTCAACCTAGATACTGTTTTTTAAAGTTTGAATTCTACTACATACAATAAAATCAAAAAATGGCTATGTCACTATCTAAAACTTTAATAAAATTGTCGTAGCCTTTAATCACTTTATGGGTATTATCAATACTTTTGTCATAATTTGAAATCAAAGCATTTTAAAACTTATAAGGCCTCTTAATAAAAGAGTACCATTTTATCATTGGCCGCGGAATGTTAACTGAGACATTAAAATATTCACGTAGGTTCCGCCGCTATTGAAGCGTAAATCTTTGAGTCGATCGTAAAAACAGTCCCTAGAGTGGGAAGTGACTGTTTCATTGGAATCGATCCATACCATTGTCCTCATACGCACTCCGAGAAAGAGCCCAATTTCTGAGATTTCCGAAGGGCTTAGCTTCATTTCCTTTTATATCTCCCCAGATACTAAATTCGTTCAGCCTATAATAAAAAATCGTCGGGGACAGTCGGAATGGACTTGACGTGGAATTTACTTTCTGTCCCGGGAGCAAATTGGACATTACAACGCACTTAAATCTCGTATTTCGTTCAGGTAGACTATTATTTAGCTGTTACTGAACGCTTACGTCACCCGTTACGATGATTTGATGCGGGAAATTGAAAGTGATAAAACACTTAGAGTGGGTTGCACTAAACCGTCTGTAATCGTAAGCGGTATTCGTTAAAATCTGATTGTATGGAAAGTTTGACAAGTTTCTATGGGGTGACAGCTGTCGGCGCCATATTTGACGATGACCGGCCTGTGATCGTATGTTGGTGCAACTGACCCTTAATGTAAAGGGGTCATTCTACTTTTTCGTGACCAGTTTCCATTGCAAAAAAAAAACTGTGATACGTATTAAATTAGTGTACACATATAGGATTTCTAAATAGTACCTGAACCTAATAAAAGGAATTTATAGCTAAAAAAACTTAAATAGTAACATATCGCTATAAAAGGTGAGTAACACAGTGGTAAAAACCATTTTTTTCATACCAACGGTGAGACATCCAAGGACCACTGAGTTATTCGATTTATAGATATTAGCTGTAGTTCGTTAATTACCGAAACTATCGGAAGTGATACTGCAATTAAACCTCTTTCTAAATAACAATACAAAAATATGAAGTGAGGGCCAAATCTGCATTAAAAAAAAAGTGTCTGAAAATTATGTACATGAAAATGTACAATGGCCCAAAGACCAGTATTATTGTGACAGGCTTGACAACATACAAAGAATTTATTTGCTCTGAATGATGACCTGTATTCAACCTGCATGCAGACTTACCAACATTATTCAGGAGCGACAAGATTAAGTCCATAATAATAATTTAATATATCCACACAGTTTGAAACGAAACAATAGGGTAGTCAAAATTATAATAATGATATCAAATAATAATAAAAGACACGGAACTGTAACGAAAATATGAAATGACAATAACAGTAATTCATTAACTACAATATCAATTAAGGTCCAAATATTCTCTATAGACTAATAGATACTTCATCTTCTTGTTTAGTTGATGATGATTAAAAAGGTTTTCCTGAATAAAATTATCTCAAAATTAAAATACCGAAAGCCATAATTCTTGCTACAAAGTCAAATCAAAAATTAATTCGGATTCTGAGATTACTCTCCAACCCTATTCATATTTAAGTGAGTACTTGTAGAATTAACTTTTTTCAAGAATTTGTATGATTTTTAATGTTTTAAGAGGCCTTACAAATTTTGACATAATTTAACTAATATTATTCTAAAACTGTTGATAATTTCAATAAACTGATTAAAGGACAGGGTGCTTTTAGTAATATTTTAGATAGTCACGTGGCCATTTTTTGCCTGTATTGTGTGTAGTAGAATTTAAGCGGGGAACAGTTTTTAACTTGGAATTTGTCAATTTGAAACCTTATCTGACTTGTTATTTCTCATTTAAAAAATCCAAAAAAAGACAAGGTAGGGTATATTGCGACAGTATACATAATTATATAAATAAACAGACCCGGGATTCGAACCCGGAATCTCCAGCTTCGTAGGCAGGGTCACCATCAACTAGGCTAAAATAGGCCATTAGGTAAATGCTGACTGTAATTTTTTGTACGTATGGATAATATTTAAATCATACTTACTCACCCTGAAAACATCAAGTAATCATCCATCTAGCATTAAATATTTATGTTATAAATTAGCGACCCGCCCCGGCTTCGCACGGGTACAATGCTGGTGCATGTGTTATACATATAAACCTTTCCCTTGAGTCACTCTATCTGTTAAAAAAAACCGCATCAAAATCCGTTGCGTAGTTTTAAAGATTTAAGCATACATAGGGATATAGGGATATAGGGACATAGGGACAGAGAAAGCGACCTTGTTTTATACCTTGTTTTATAGTGATATTCTATACCTTGTTTATTTTAAGATTAGAAATTAGATAGACAAAGAAGCAGTGGTCGTAAACACATTATTCTCATCAAACGTCCAAGTGACAGTTAGTGACTATGACAAATTTCTTTTTTTAAACCCGAACCGACTTCTTACAATCTCTGTCTCATTGGGTTTTTTATTGCACAATTTTTAGAAGATTGAACGAGAAGTTATTTAAATAAAATAATTGATGCCATATCATTTAAAAATATGTGTAAGTAAATATAAGTTACATGACATATAATTTTATTATTATTGAGTATATCATATATGTAAGCATGAAATAATGATTTTAATATTCATTGATTATTTGACACTGTTACCGCAGAAGTCGCAGAAAATGGCTGATAAAAAACCTCGTAAGTCGTTCTCTGTCATTCTGTCTAATGCTAAAAAAATAAGGTTGAGTAGGTATTACATCTTTCTCAAATTGGTAAATTCAAACTCAACTCAAACTCAAAATATTCTTTATTCAAATAGGCCTAGCAACAAGCACTTTTGAATCGTCAGTTAAATATTACATAAATTGAAACTAATTATTCAGAGCAATTTATTGATGCATATGAAATTTTTAAAAAGACATGAATTACTGTAATGTATGTCAAAAGAGAGTATAATAAATTCACAAAAAGATCGTCAATATGTAAAATAAAAACATAAAAAATAGTATAATCTAGACAGTTTCTAGTAGATTTGTATAATAATTGCCCGTAAATGTTGGCATTAAATTAGAAGTTACCTATTGTTTTTCGAGTACAGTTTCTCAACTCAGAGTGGGTTTAAGGATTACTTAATTGGTTTAATTTCTACTTAAATCATTCATCAGATCCCAAGTTTCCGAAGCAACGGAAGAGGTAAACGGGAGCAATAAATTAATAAACTTTTAGTGGGAAATTGGGAATTCAGATACAGATATTTACCTACCAAATTGTCTTTAAACACGGCATGCAATCTTGGTCTGAAATATTTGAGCTCACATTTAATTTTAATCAATTTCCAAAATGAAGACAACCTCAAGTCAATTCCGTTCAAAAGAGTGTAATGTTTTAATTTTTTTACTATAATATGACGAGAGAGAGACACTTCGATTTTTTGTGGCACCTTTCTCATTTCTATTTGGTATATTTCAGATAAAACATTAAAAATAAGCAGAAGAACCACATTGAGAAATTCAATTCCGCACCCAGGCTTCATCAGGTGGGTACAATCGATATCTACTTTACTTAGTAACTAGATATTAATGTTTAAATTTTTATACCACATCGCTGCCAAGCAAATGCCTGGGAACGCTTACAACGGTGTCAATTATCCATTGCCGATTCTCATCAATCAATATTACGGTGTTAGCTTTATTTCAAATCTGTAGTACCTGCGTAGTTCCTGAAATCCATCGTTGTGACAGACGGATCTTATCTAGATGAGGGCGTCGAACCAATGGGATCTTTTGTGCAATTGCCCCCTCCTTTATGCCTACTCCAAGCTGCTGTTAACCATTTCCATAAACCGGATGATAGAACTCAGCGGGACTACTCTGAATTCCATTGGTTGGGTAACCATTGCCAAAGTCATTCATTCTCTGTCTGGCGAAGGCGTGATATTCACACGATAAGTGTTCCATTGTCTCGTTACTCTCGCCACACATTCTACTTTCTATGTTCCTCAATAGTCCTATCTCGGCCAATAGTCCTTTGACCCTGAAATGACAGAAGGATAGTAACAGTCGCACCATTGTACGGAACCTAAAACTTACAGGTACGAAATTAGTAAAGGGTCGACAGTCATTATTATTCACTAGCGTATTCATTATTTATGAAAATACATGACAACACTTTATTAAATATATTTTTAATGTGATATGTGACCTACATACGATGGTAAGCAATTAGTACTGTGTACTAGATATAAAATAGAAATTATGTCACATTCATAATTTGTATAGCAACCGTTCCATGGTTTGTTTATTTACTTTTATGAAAAGTCAGTCGATCAAAAACTGTGCGTATGTGAACAACTTTCAATAAATTCCTTATACGTTATCCCGGTTTATCTGCGCTAATCTTCTGCCTAATATTTTAATTAAATTTTTTCAACTAATCTGTGTCCGGCTACATTTTAAAGGTCTGGCCTGGCCGGCTCTTGTATAATTCCCAAGGAGAATATTCCTCTTTGATGATATCAATAATGAGTCATTATTAATGACTTTAAATTATTAAGAAGTGCTTGTTTACATTTAAATAATTGTAATGTATAATTTCATCGTATGGGGAAAATGTATATTCATAAGATAAAATGTTACATTTTACATGTAAGTACATTTAGTGTTATGATTTATTATTTAACTGGATTAATACCCTATAATTTTACACTACGACACCCTAAAAAAGGTATTAATGTCTAGCAGGCGTCGTTGGTTGCCAATTTCATTTTAAGTTTTTTTATTGAAAGATCCGTCCCTAGTAGCTTGTATTATCTTTTGCGGGATTTAATTTTAATGATTATAGAATTTGCTAGATTGTATTATCATAAGGATCTTTGGATTCTATTGTCACATTCGTTTATGATAAGTAATCTAACAGAATGATAATCAATAGTCCCTAATTATATTACGTTTTATTCATAGAACACCCAAATGAAATATTTGACTATAATGTGGTTTAACAGAACTCCAGCATCTACAACATTTTTTTATTTTAATGATTATAGAATTTGCTAGAGTGTATTATCATAAGGATCTTTGGATTCTACTGTCACATTCGTCTATTATAAGTAATCTATCAGAATGATAATCAATAGTCCCTAATTATATTATATTTTATTAATAGAACACCCAAATGAAATATTTGACTATAATGTGGTTTAACAAAACTCCAGCATCTACAACTTTTTGTCAACGAAAATTCGATGCATAAATAAGTTTCGTTCGTCGTTTATTCTATTACAGTTTTCACAGTTGGCAGACAATTCTGGTAAAAGTTTGGGAACTACAAGTTTCAGAACGGCTGGGGGAAACAGATAACTAGGTATGTTCGTCGCTGGCCTCAATTTTCATTATGAACGCTACCGCAGTCTCCATACAAAATACGTCATGTATTTACTATGTTCAAATTGTAGCACTCTAGTAAGGAATGGAGGAGGAAGTCTACAGTAATTGAAGTACGCAAAGTTCTCTGAGTCTACCGTGTGTACCGATATATTTGTGCTTTCGTGTTTAATGTCAATTAATTAAATATGGAGTTAAAGGGAGGACCGTTAAGGGACAAAAATACAACTTCTCGCGAAAGGCTGAAAAAGGGTTTTATCGGACTAAATCATTAATTAAGTAGATCATAACAGTCTAGTCTGGAGGTCTGTTCTCACATAAATACTTCGATTTTAATCCCCTGTTTGCCTAAAGATGTGTTTTTTTTTTCTTTTTTAGAATATTTTAGAAATGAGATATCTCTTACATTAACGTATTTCGAAAATGATGGCCATTACCGTTAGCCAAATTAGTCAAGAGGTTGCAAAAACATAGGGGGTTGCAAGTTGACAGTTCAGGGCCAACGACTGGTTAGAAGGAGTTCGAAATACTTAGGGTCGGTTGCACCAACATACGGTCACAGGCCGGTCATCTTCAAATATGGCGCCGGCAGCTGTCATCCCTTGTCAAACTTTTCATACAATCAGATTTTAACGAACCCCGCTTACGATTACAGACGGTTTGGTGCAACCCACCCTTAAAACGCCACCATCCAACAGATCAATACGTATAATGTAATTAATGTGTTAATTAACGTCTGTTTTACACTCCCAACGTTTCTACATTTACCCTGCACCGATTTTAAGTTTATCAGCTTTAGCTCTGTGGTGGACTAGTACAGAATGCTATTTGGCAATTTGTCCGCTATTTCTACATTGTATTTTAGAGACATAAAGTTTAAATAAATAAATATATTGTAAGAGAGCGTGTTAAAGATACTGATATTAAAATTGAATGCGAAATTCTTGTTACAAATTGACCCCTGCAAGGATTCATCAAGTTAAGCGGATTATAACAAACTGATGTTTTCTATACCTAAATCGGTGGTATAAGCCGCCCGAAACGTGGTAATGAACAGACAGTTTTGTCCAGCAGCCACAGACAGCTTAGGGTTCTAACTTCCGTACCTAAAAGGTAATAATGGAACGTTTTCGATTTACGATTTACGATTCTTATCTGTCCTTCTATTACAACTCTATATATCTGAAAAACTTATGCCATAGATTTTTAATTGAGGATAGTTGTTGTGAAACGGCTTATTACCTCCTGAGGTTCAAAGTGATAATACAAGTACAAATTCAGTTCATTGGAATTTGTATCTTTCATAATTGGAACAGAATTTCATTTGTTTTGTTTCATTCAATTCCAAAACAAAACAAGCCAAGCTCAAGACCGAACGGGATGGCAGCGCACTGTGGAGTCCTAGTGCTCGACACTGAACTAAAACTTGGCACTTTCAATTTTATGTCATAATAATAGAGGTGAACAGTATTGGTGTCAACTACTGGGCATTAAGGTAAGCCGTCTAGCATTGGGACCTTTACCTTACATCACGTTATAAAAGGTTAAATAACTTTTAAATCTCAAACACATGAAAAAACTATACCTAACCGTCCATCGTAATTTTTTTGGTTCCCAGAACAACAACTAAATATAAAAATGAGATGTCCAACAAGAAAACTCAAACCCCAGTAAAACATCTGATTCGCATTATACTTATGAAAGGAAATTAAAAGTATCTTCGGAGTAAAATATTCCGGATCCATTTTGACTGAATGTATAGGATAGAAATCATGTTTATAATTATTCGATGCTCGCCTGATTCCGCACACGCCAAGCCTAACCACCCAACGAGTGCTAAATAAATATAAAACGGAATTCAATTCAGTGTGTTTATTCAAATAGGCCGTCACGACGCTTGCGTTATAAATGCGAAAAGTTGGCGGCTTATCGACTCGTTCGCTCTTTATGCACGTATATAATACGACTGTATACTCCAATCAATGAGCAGAGAGGTTCGTGCCACAAACTCTCATCCACTAATTGTGCAGTTGAATACCTTTTAACTACCAAGAAGATAACATCAGGGCTTTGATAAATAGAAAGAAAAGAAAGAAAGAAAGAAAGCATTTATTCGCTGCACCAAAAGACACACCGTTACAAATATAATATACTCAGTACATGAACATACAGTTAAAAAGTGCGTCTTCGCGGCAGTGAATCGGTTGCTGTCTCAGCATTATGCCGAGGTTTTAGACACCTGCAGCGCTGGTTTTCAGACAGCACCGTACGTGAATATCATATTATGATGTATATAAATACATCATTGTAAAAGATATCACTAATGGACAGCGTTTTATATGTGTAATTCACTGCGATCGGACTTATAACAAACCAAGATCATAATATAATGCAGTGTTGAGCAGGCAAGGGAGTCATAATGACAGTAATTTTGAGATTGTACTTTGTTGATTTAATCCAATTTAAGAACTGCTGGAGTTGAGCTGGAGCTAGTGATGCAACACTGTGTATAATGTGACAAAACAGTAATGATACTTGGGCAACAAAATAAAATGATCGCACTACATAGTTCAGTTCATATTATGCGATAACATTACCAAGAAGAATATTCATGCTATTTAAATATTACGAGCCCGTTATGGAAGTAGCAATTAGGATTGTTCATATTTTTTCAAAAGTGCTAATTCGAAATCCATTTCGAGATATAAGGTTTTCAAACCATTTCAGGCAATTGCTTCGGCAAAATAATCAAGGATTAGAGATATTTCAATACATATACGTGTGACCTTTGTTTGACTTTTCCTCAAATCCCCTTTGGCTGGATATGTAAAATCTACGGTCATTAAAATAGTTTTGATCTGTGGTGTTTAACCGTCACTGTGACTTCCTTCACTGACGTAAATTAATGTTAGGTTATACGAGTGTTTTCGATTTGTTTAGTCGTCAAAATCACTTAAAATATGGAAAAATATATGGAATGTTTTATTTCTACGTGTAAAAAATGATTCAAAAATAGCTCTAAACTACTAGTTAAAATCCGGGAAGAAAACGCGGTGTCGTGAAGTCGATGTGGAGTATTTCCAGTGCTATACACAATACTACTGCGAGGATCACTTAGACGTGAGTACAAACAATAAGATTCATAAGACGACACAGTTTATTCGTTATTTTGGCTCGTGAATGTAAATAGTATCTTATCCGGAGACAATTACATTTAAACTATCTAAATTTTGTTGATCAGTGTTCTCACATTAAAATATATTCTCTATAGTATATTGCGTATGACTGACTATGAGATAAAAACAGGTATACCATTTTTATTTTTTAGGAACAAGCTGCAGTTCAGGATATTGTTACAATGGTGGACAAATTCACAAACAAGAGGTTTGAGGCAAGCAAGCTCGGTTCTACAGCAGTTCTCAAAGTACATTCATAGGAACACGGATATTCAACATCAGTGTCTTCTCCATCTTTGTCTAGTTTTACACCAGAATCAGATTTAAAATGCCTCAGAAAAGAATTCGACTGAAGAAAACTAAACATAGAATTTTTAAGAAACCAAAAATGTATTTAGGGTTACCTAAACAATACAGTAGTGATTCAGTAGTTTACTTAAAAACAAGTTTTAATGGTGTATCATTATAAGCTGAATAAAGGCTCTCTATGTAGCTTTTCCACACATAATTCTGAATGAGAAGTCACACCTTTTTAACTATAATCCTTTATTTGAGAAACAGTGATGTAAGCTCTATGAAGAACACAGAAAATATTTTTATACACTAGCTGAATAATTGATAAATTGTGAAACCTAATGTGATTTGAAGATGAAATAAAAGTGGTTACTCAAAACAAGCTTTTTAATACTAATTAACTACACCATTATACAGCTTCCATCTGTGTTAGTTAACTATAAACTATGGAAGGATCTTTAGGCACCAGTTTTGGTTTATTTTACTTTTGGGAATGTCTTTGCTTGAGTCAGGTTCGGTACGTGCATTGGACAGTGTCAGCTTCTTCCAGAACGTTCAGTTGAGGTTGATGAGGGTTTGGCACACTATTTTACCTACCAGAAGAGAAGCAACAGTGTTTGCATCCGCCTGAAAAAAAGTTTTATTAAAAAATGGAAGTAAGTAAACTATATTGAGCCTCGGAGATTAACAAAACATGGGAACTGTAGGAAGTAAGCATGGAACGAATGAGACTCAACACCTAAATCAGGCATTCAGATTTGTGTCTCTTTTTATATGTATATAGCGAACATTATCAAAAACGATATAAACCATACACAATACAAAAGCAAACACCAATAGAAAGAGAGATAGTATACCCCGAGCATCTTTCTGGATGCAACTGTACTCGAATAATGCTAAGAGCATTCAAGAGATGTATTGATGCAGCATTCAAGCAATGATTTAAGAATTACGAATGTGTAATTTATAATGTTACTTACGTTAGTATTTTTGCTCCCCTGAGTTTCCATTAAAGCTCCAATTTAGGAAGAGAAACCTTCCTCTTCGACTTTTAACTAATTTGTCGATCATATTTGAAAATATTCCTTTAAAGCAGACTGATGATAGGAACCTACGCCAAATCTTAGGACTAGGTAGCGAACCCCGGGCTGTTACTGGAATAACGCTTGGAGGATGATGTTGTTTTAGGAACACACGAAAGAATAGAAAAAACAGACGGATGTATCGCCTTTAGCGAAAACGGGCAGAGGTAGACGAGTCAGGTTAAGGCAAACGGTGGGAACAGTGTTGCCAGGGCCCTTGGGACAAAAATTACGTTTCTTTTCTTGAAAAGTTACATTTTTGAGGCAAACGTTACATTTTTTATATTTTTCATAATTACTTCTCAAAACGTTCGATTCTAAGAAATGAGTAGCCACGTACAGCTACAATTCGGCGAGTTCGGCGACAGAATAACGTCAGGTTGATGGGTGGTATCTCAAATGTCATATACAGAGACAGAGTCGTCATGTCATAGACAGAGTCGTACCATGTAGGTTCTTTTGTCACCTTTTCTGTATCTGTAAGTCTATAAATTGACTCGCTTGGTTCCGGTTAGATACAATTGCCCTTTCTTTTTAAATACAGTTTCATTATTCTCAAAATTTACGAATATTTCAATTACAACAGAAGTTACTTACATGTTACGCGAGCCGGTCAAAAGTTACGAAAAACGTAAGAAATGTAATCATCTGGCAACACTGGGTGGGAATGGAATTTATGGAATGGGTGATTACATTGACAGATGACAATTACTAACCATCGATGATTGACATTGACAACTTTTTTGGGTCTCTATTGTGCTTATGCTTTATCGATTCAGCCACGGAACGTAACTTACGCGAGGTAGTATCTTATATTTTAAATATTTTTTAAAAAATAAACTAAGCCCTTAATTGCTAAAATATTCAAATTAGTTTCTTAAAATACTCTATATTTTCGAAAAAAAAATTAAAAATGGGGGGTTAAAAATAATGAACAATGCTAATTCAAGTGGAATAATGTACTATGATACGATTTGCTGTATTCTGTTTCTAACCCGTAAAGTAGCAAGCAATATTTGTCTCCTTTTTTTAACCTGACTGTGGCTTTATAGGGCGGGCCCAATAAAGCGGCAGGAGTGCGCGGTTGGAGAGTAGCCTGAGGAAAATCCAGGGAAAACCTCCGGCACGACCACGCGTGTGGTTTGGAACACTGGAATACTCTAAGAGTTTGCGCTCCAGTGAGATTGGTTGAGCGGTTTCAACCGAATCTGAGGTGTGAGTGGAATCGAGCTACTGGGAGTTTTGTCGCTGGTTCACTAAACCTAGCCTAGCTGAGAAGAGTCCAGCAAGAAACTCAGCTAGGCCCGACCTGGGTCGGACTGACTCTACCCGGTGTGCGGTGGTACCGGGACGAATAGGGACTATATGTGTCACTGTTGTCGCGATCGCGCGGTGGACGTCCCCGCCATTTGTCTCCATTAACATGACAATTGAGTGACGTTTGACATATTTAATATTATAGTTGCCATTTAAAAAGTTTTAAATAAATCTCAGTCTCAGCTTTCATTAGCCAGACTCTAATGAATAAAATTTAATATAGGTATAAGGTATATTGCCGTAAACTATCCAAGCATGTTATTAAACATGGGAATTTTATGTTAAACACGTAAAGCTAAACCTTAATCATTTTATATGTGGGTTGTAAGGAGGGCAGCACGTGTATTATTAAAATCAGATAAGTTTATACTTGTCTATTTTAAATTTGGAATATTGAAAAATTTTGGCACCGAGCAGGATTCGAACCTGTGACCTCCTGGCACTTGCGGCCAGTCGCTCTAGCCAACTGAGCTATAGGTGCAATCGCCACCCTGTCCCAAATTCATCAACCGTTTCTTCGTATTAAGCAGTACCGCTGCTAACGTAAACTATATTTTATACAAACGCCTTAAGGGAGGCGTACAGCGACATCTACCAGAAGACACATGCTTCATTAACGGCACTAACGTCTCAAATCAGATTGAGAATCGTCAGTTGCGATGCGCCATCCCGTACCCAAAACCCCCCTTAAGGCGTTTGTATAAAATATTGCTTGTTTATTTTATTTAAAAGTTTTATAATACCAGTTACGAACCACTTCACATTATTTCTATACACACTATTATTTAGTTATTTATTTATTCTAGGAGTCTCAACAGCTTTGCTTAACATATTAGCATCTTAAATAGAAATATGGAGCTAATTACAGAAACTGACAAATAGCATCAAGATAAATGAAGTTTTACACACTATGTTACTGTATCTTAAGATTAAAAGCTACAAAGAATACAACAACGTAACAAAATAATATGATTTATTAAGAAATAGTCACCAAATTGACATATTTCAAACTAAAACATGTTTTTTCGCGTAAATTATATACACACAATAAAAGCAAAAACTGGCTTGGTTATTATCTAAAACTTTTCTATCGGCATCGTATTATTTAACCAGTTTACTGTAATTATCAATATTTATGGCATAATGACGACCGCTTTAGCCTAGTTGGTAGTGACCCTGCTTTAGAAGCTGGAGGTCCCGGGTTCGAATCCCGGTCAGGGCATGTATTTGTGTGATGAACACGAATATTTGTTCCTGTGTCTTGGGTGTTTTCTATGTATTTAAGTATTTATTTATCTATATAAGTATGTATATCGTCACTTGGTATCCATAGTACAAGCTTTGCTTAGTTTGGAACTAGGTTGATTTGTGTAAGATTGTCCAAAAAATATTTATTTATTTTTTATTGTAATTTGAGTACAAATATTTAAGACCCTTTAATACGAACCATTTAATTTTACGGAGTCGGTTCAAAAGCAACTGATATTATCTAATTATAGATAACCTTTACATTTTATCTTTGAACTTTTATGAATAATCTTCTTTTTTATATCATCCCGATTCCACAAATTCAATATCTTATTTCAAAGGCGTTAAAGTTTTAGTCCGTTCAATGACCCTAAAATACAAGACTAAAATTAAGTGCGCATTATGGCATTTCAATTTAAAACAGAGAACGTTAGAAAAGATTCTGACCATTTTAATTTTCTTTTTTGTTATTTTACTCGTAGCAATAGTCTTTGCCTGTGTCTTTTTAAGTCTGATTACATTTTCGACGAAGTAAGAAGTATTTTAGGGGTTAAGTAGAGGGCATGTTGGAGTTTAAACCGTGTCTGAAGTGTGACTGACTATTTGCCATTAAACACGAAGATTGATAAAAATTAAAATATTTTACCTACTTTAGCCTGCGACTTCGTCCGCGTTTTCCACTCCTATTTCATCCCTACGAGGGAATGACTTTCGCGATTAAAAATATGTTAATATACAGACTACAAACTCGTTTTGTCCCACGATTCATTAAAATCCGATCAGCCGTTTTTGCGTGATTCAGTAACAAACATCTAAACATCCAAATATGTAAACTTTGACATTTGTAATATTAGTAGGTTACCATGTCGGTGGCAAAAAGTTTACGGTTCGCATGATAGTAAACGGTCACTACGTCTATCGACCCCCGCAACTCCAGGGGTGTCACGTGCGCATTACCGACCGTATACAGATTTATACACTCTTTTCTTTAAGTACCCTTTACTGTTTAGCCTTAGCGGTTTAGCCTAGTGGGTAGTGCACCTGTCTGTGAAGCTGACGGTCCTGGGTTCGAATCCCGGTCAGGGCAAATATTTGTGTGATGAGCATGAATATTTTTTTCTGAGTCTTGGATGTTTTCTATGTATTTATATCTATTAAATATATCGTCGTCTAGTACCCATAACACAAGCCTTCTTGAGCTTACTGTGGGGCTAGTTCGATTTGTGTAAGATTGTCCTCTAATATTTATTTATTTATTTATATACTGTACTTGAGAAAACCTCGGTAGAGAGCTCATTCAGCAACCGGCGCGTCCGAGGGAGGATATTCCTCTGAAAATGAACATTTTTTTCAATTAGGACATAAAGAGGGGCTGTTATTAGGTTTTGGAGATAACGGGATCAATAATGCTTTTGCTTAATCTGCGGGATGCGGGATAGATTTACCTTAGGTTGTATGATAAAGACTATTTTATGGCAATAAAACTTCCTTTTTACTTAGGTATTTTCCATCGATAACAAGATTAAATAAATAAAAATGGAGTTGATGAAAGTGATCGATAAGCCAGCTATATAAATTACAATTTATTGTAAATTCCTAGTAGATTATGCATGCATTACACAAAAACGATGTGATACGTGAAACATACATACATACAAACATCCTGATCAACGTTTACTTCTATCCACAAACCTGCTGAACTAAACGTGTGAACCCCCATTTCGATTTCAACCCGCTCTTTATTCAATTCCAACAACAAAAGCATTAGGTACGCCGACACTCACCGTACACCACAATTGCATTATAAAATTAACTCTATCCAATTTGGCTCCGGAGTTTTCTTATCTGAATTCTAATTAGCGAACACAAATAATCTCCACCCACTTCCGTAGAGACAAGAGCAACAATATATGCAATTATATATTCAGGCAATGCGGGGGCAATTAACATGGAAATTCTCGTTAACTCGCAAAAGGGAAACTTTTGATGTTCGAGGAAGAAGGAAAAAATTCAAGAGCGGCTCCGCCCTCATTAACGGCCTTTAACACTAGCGGAGATGCTTCCGGGAAGTGGCTACGTAAGAATTTTAAACCGGTTGCTGGGAAAAAACCAATTTATATTAGCCGGTGTGCTATTATTGTTAATGGTGGAATTGCAGGTAATGTTTTTAAAGTTCTTTCTAGCGATATGTGCTATATTGTATAACCCAATATTGAGAAAGATAGATATCAAGAAACTAAAGCTATTTTTACTGCATAAATGCTATTATTGCTTGAATGAGTTTTGGACTTACAATCTTAAAGAAATTAAATAATTTTAATCCAGATATTTATTATTATTATTATTTTAATTAGCCATACGTAAAAAATAGATTTAGATAATTTATTTCATGATAAGGAATTACATTATAAATTTGCACACATGTCAAAATTACAAGAATTGTTATCATGATCGTCATAACAGGAAAAATAAAAATAACATAATGTCAATTACAGTAATACAAAACACGATAAAAAGTAAACAGAAAAATAAATGCATCTTCCATTCGGAATCGTCAGTCAGATAAATAATAATAATGTCCATTACAAAATACAAATCAGTTGAATTCAAATTGAGTTATAATTATTTACATGTCAGTAAGCTAAGATCCATATACTCGTACTCTTTAACCGAGTATAATGGATTTTCCAATAAGAGGCGTTTCAGGCGGCGTCGAAATGCTTCGTCAGATGGTTCAAGTCTAAGATCAGCGGGCAGTCGCTCGTAATAGGTGGGCCCAATGACACGTGGGTTCTTACCTGCAAGTGTCATGCGACGGGGAACTGTTCTCAAACGCCCAGTATGGCGGAGTGTCTTGCCAATTGTATTTACTGTGTTAAAGTCAGAAAGGTTGTTTGTTACGAACATAATAATTTCGAAGACGTAGAGTGAGTAGTGCGTTAAAATGCCTTGTATCAAAAAGTGGTCTCTACACGAAGTTCTCTGCTTTGCCCCGATCATCGCACGCACAGCACGTTTCTGCATGAGCAGCACTCTGTTGGCATCCGTTCATCATCATCATCATCATTTCAGCCGAAAGACGTCCACTGCTGAACATAGGCCTCCCCCAAGGCTCGCCATTTAGACCGGTCCTGTGCCGTTCGTTTCCACCGGATTCCCGCGACCTTCATCCGTTGAGTTTCCCCAAATGAGTGTGCCATACGACATCAGTGAATGAAAATGGGCAAAGTAAACCTGCTTCAAGGCATCGTCTGATATAATTGGCTTTAGCTTACGTAAAGCAAAGACTGCACTGCTCAATCTGTCGCATAATTTGTCGACATGGCACTTCCAGTTTAGATTAGAGTCCAGAGTGAAGCCAAGAAAGCTACATGTATCACTTATCGGCATCGGGCTGTTTGCTACACACGGAGGAATTGTAATTTTGCGGCCCGAGAATACCATAATGTTTGATTTATCTACATTCAATACTAAACCATTGGTAGAGAATCACCTCTGCAGTTAATCACACCCGTCATGGATCTTCTCTCCAAGCTGTTCAAATGTACTCGCACTAACTACTACCGTGGTATCATCCGCAAATAAGATTGAGAGACCAGCCGTGATGGCAGCGGGAAGATCGTTCATAAACGTTAGGAAAAGGGTATTTCCTAACGCCGAACCTTGAGGGATGCCTATATTCACGCTGCCAGCACAAGACTTAAGTCGTTTACCGCTCTTGGATAATTTGACGACTTGTTTCCGGCCGGACAAAAATGATGTAATCAATTTGTGGCCCATGTCTCGTATCCCGTAATAATGTAACTTGTCCAAAAGCAGTTCGTGATTAATCACATCAAATGCCTTGGACAAGTCACAAAATACACCTGCCATCTTGCATTTACCATCCAGCCCGGAAACAATGCAGTCAAATATTTTCAGCGCTGCTGTGGTTGTGGACATATTTTGCCGATAAGCGAATTGTCGGTCAGTCAGTAAGTCATTGGTTTCTAGGTGGGCCATTATATGTGACGAGAGAATGGACTCTACAATTTTGGAAATTGTGGGGACTATCGTTATTGGCCTATAGTTGTTAACATCACTCTTGTCACCTTTCCCCTTATATACTGGACTCACTCTGGTACTCTTAAGCACTTCTGGATACACACCTAATATAAATTACATATTAATATGCGCCGAAGAACAGTAATGAAATAATGTATAAGTAATATAATAAAATAAACAAAATAATGTATTTCTATCTTTGAATCTTTAGTGTAGTATTTATATGCTCACAACATTACTATAATGTTATTATAGTTAGTTGTAGACTTTTTCCTTAGTTGTAGTGAATTGCTATGCCTGAAAGGGTACATGTTGAAACAAATTGTATTTTAACACCAATATAAACACAAGTATATGCAATAAATAATATGAATATGAATATGAATATGAATATTGTAATACTAAACTTACTGAAGGCGATACTGACGGTACTGTACTTTATTACTCATATTTATGGATACGGTTAAGAAACTTGAAAGTATGCAGTAGTAGTTAAACTGTTTATTTGTACACAACAGTGAAAGGGCAAGTATAAAACTTGTCTATTTAAGGAATAACCTCGAAAATGTTTGAGTGGGTGAGAAAGAAAACAAGTCGATAAAGAGAAATGTGAAAAGTACATTATTTTTTGCCTTTGACCGCATATACCTTTCATCCCAATGGACAGAGAAAAAAGTAATAAAGATTTAAGCCGCGTTCGCATACAGAGGCCATAATACCGTTTACCGATAACGAAGTAATTGATTGCGAAATAATGGGAAAATATCGGAAGATTTTTTTTTAAGGCGTTTGTATAAAAAAATGTTTGTGTGAGTTTGTTAGTTTACGTTAGCAGCGGTACTGCTTAATACGAAGGAACGGTTGATGAATTTGGAACTGGGTAGCGATTGCACCTATAGCTCAGTTGGCTAGAGTGACTGGCCGCGAGTGCCGGGAGGTCGTAGGTTCGAATCCTACTCGGTGCCTAAATTTTTAAATTTTTCCTTCATTCTAAATATCGGAAGATGATTCAATTTACGGTGAATCATCATCATTATAAAAAAATATAAAGTTGGTATTACATAGTAAGTGCGATAGAGAGGGTGATACGGTTATCGGAGTGCGATAGGGCCTCTTTCTTGTAGGGAAAACGTCATAGCAGCATAGATACAAATTCAGCTGGATAGTATTTGTAAAGATCTCATTTACAACTACAACTTTAAGAAAGAGAAATATCGCGTTTTTTGAAGAGCTGTTCTGCCTAGACGAGGAAAGAATAAGGATTGATTTTCAGATATATGATTCTTGACTATATGGCTTCTGACTATAGCCGAAACATGATTACTTAAAATTTTCTCTATAGAAAAAAAAACCAAAGTTGAGTCGTTATTTTCCTTTTTACTCAGCCTACTAAAACAACGCATTATTAAACGACATAATTAAATTAAAACCATGGTATTTTATCTCATCTAAAATCTGCCAAGAGGAAATTTAATAAAACTGCACACAGTCAGATATTTATCGAGATTTGTGTAAATATGCCATTCCCGAAGAGTGTTGCATCCCGTTTTGTCGTGCGCGAAAGACATAAGCGTATCTCTTTCACGGGGGCGTGGCTGACCGAATCGAGGCATCCCCTTAAGTTGCAACGACTAACGGGCTAAAATGGAGTGTAAACGAAATAAAAATATATCATAATCCTACGTATTAGAGCGCGAACCGAAAACGAGGTATCACCCTCTCTGTCACACTTACTACTTACTCACTCCGCTGGCTCAGCGACCCGAAATGGATCTTAGAGTTACGATTTGAAACGGGATATTTACCATGTATATTGATACTGTGAGTGTAGTGTGTCGTGACCGTAATCGAGTTTCAAGTGACAAGGCGGACGGTGGTAGTGACGGTGACACTGTGCGAAAAAAACGAACCAGAAAGAGGGTAGATCGCTATGGTGTGTGGGTAGACTACAACTAAAACTCGCAGCACGTCAGTTAATCCTTGATAATGGCGCTTGCAACAGTGCCGAAATATCGGGAACTCAAAAATACAAATATGCATGGTAAATATCCTGTTTCAAATCGTAATTCTAATGTAAATGACCATGTAAGCTTGAAATCTTATATTGAATCTTAGAGTCCGACCACACTAACTCTGCAAGGAATATAGTGTTGCCAAATTACTTCAATGCAGAGTTAGCGTAGTCGGACTCTAGTATCCCATACGAGTTAGTGCCAACGCGCCCTGTTTTGTGCGATCTCTTCCCAGTTTTCTGCTAAGGTCTTTCTCCACTTCGACCTTCCAGCGGTACTTAGGCCGGCCGACCACTAGGCCGTCCCGCGTAGGATTTTTTTCTAGTAATAACTTTATATTTTTTTATGATGATGATGATGATGATTCACCGTAAATTAGATCATCTTCCTATAGTTTCCCCAATCTCACAATCAGTGGAAATGAACTCGCTTTCGTTAAATCACGTGCAGATATATCAACAGCACTTACTTCGTTATTTTGGCGCATACACGCTAACCAGCAAATTCAATTGCCACCGCGGCAATTAATTCCTCTAAGCTCAGTATAAAAAGGCGAGCGAAATCAATTCAAAGGTGCGGTTTAAAGGGGTACGCTCGAGGTTAAATTTCTTCGCAGATCCATTGAATGCAATAAAATTTTCTGCACAATTGAAACCATTAAAAGTCGTCGCGGCGCTCTGAATGTTAATCATGGGATAGTGAATAGAACAATCATAATGTGCAGAAACCTCGGAGCGAACGTTTAGTTTACAAATCGAAACTCGTCATGTTAGAGGGAATGTACAAATTAAACTCAATGGCATTCAATTTGAGAGGAGATATATCCAGAAAAAGATATTATCAGATACGACCAGCGGGGTAACTTTTGTACTACTGTTAGGTAGATTTTAATGTCAAATTTCAATTGTCAGCACATACATTTATACTTCAAAATTCACAGTAAAATCTATCTACCGTTAGTACATAATGTTACGTGATTTGCCTGCAGATCTACAATACTAGATTGTTTTGTAACTATTGCAAATATGTTTTAAGTATTACAGGATTTTCTTCTTGTTTAAAATAATTAATTGTTCTTCCTTGGGCTAATGGAGACGTTGCAAAATAATTGGACTAACATAAAATTATTTCGATTGATATAACATTTCGTAATTCCATCCTTGTATATGTATTTGTTATTTACAAATAGTGTTTCATGCTTCAAAGCCACTATTTTTGGTTAAAAATCACTATTTTTGGTTTTGGTTCTATAAAACAGTTACTTCTAAGTAACTAACTAACTAAGGCTTTTTCCTGGCTTGGCGAACCGAATTTACTATGCGATTTCTTCTACTCTACCGAGATCTTAGTAACATTGCGCTGAGGAGGGGCAGTATGGATGCAGTACGGCGTTAAGTAGGGCAATTCAGAAAATACTCAGTTGCAGTAAAGAATCTGCACTGACTCGACTGACTGCTGGCGGCTTGCTGATACCGTACCGACTTAATGCGTATATGTAGTAGCGTTACTAGTACATCTCATTAACGGAATCAATTTTAGTAAAGCCGGTACCAAATGTGATAATCCACATCGAAAGGGACCTTATGGCGGCCGGCACTTACGCCTTTATTCCGATACAATATTCCCGCTATTCCAATACAATAGTGAATAGGTGTAACGTAAGCGCCTGCCGCCATAAGGTCCGTTTCGATGTGGATTATCACAAATATATAATTACTGCTTTCGTTAAAACTTCTGATATCAAAAACAAAAGACTGTCATTTAGAATTTCAATCTTTTATGCCAGATATGACGCGATACTTTCTATAGGTATGTACACAGTTTGAGTTGAAAACAATGCTTTGAAGCTAATTAATATACGAAACAAAATTCATTCCAGATTGAATCATTGCATGCGTTAATCACTCTGAGCTTTATTTATTAGCTGAGTTTAATGAAATCAGAAAACTGTTTGAAATACACGCTTGAAACATGAACACATCAAAAAACTAGATTAAATTGCATGAGAAATTAATATTTTCTAATCATATGTTTGGTAATAAGCTTAATTAATGAGAACATTAATCTATTACTGAACCCGTTTTGTAATCCGCACATAATTAATAATGATGTCATTATTAAACGAAATCTGAAAGAGTTTTAGTCAGTTAAACATTATTTTGATCATTTGACAATTCGTCGATTACTTTTTTTTAAATTTAAGTGCCAGAAAGAGCGTACAACATTTCTAAATTAAAATACAATGTGAAGTGTAGGTGGCAGATTGCACTTTCCTAAGACACCAATATAAGGTCAGCATAATATAGAAAATGGAAAACTAACAACTGATTTTCCTTTATCTCGTTACATCCGAGACTCAAAAGCTGATAGAAAAATTTACCAACCAAGCCAACCTCGTCTACCTCGAAATCACAAAAGGGATGTTTAAACACACAAACATTTATTCTGCAAATAGGCCACAAGGGCACTTTTACATGTCAAAATATTAATTTAAAATTTATGACTAAGAATACATTTTTCATGTCAGAATATTAATCTACAGTTCAAGAAAGAATTATAATTTCGAGATTACAAATAAAACAAAATTAATGTCATACCGGCAGTGAAAATAAACTTGCAAAGTTATCTATTACGAATATAAAGTTAGAGATGTATAAGGTCTGAGTCTGATTAAACAAAGAGTATAATGAATTCATATAATATCCCAGAGATGTACATGGTCTCTGAGCGTCCAAATACAATTGATAGTTACCAAGGATATATACCAAGTAGTGTAAATCATATTCAAATATCTCAAGAAATAACGAAGCTACAAGCTTTTTTTTGCTTGGATCTGACTGTGGATTTATAGGCCGGGCCCAATCAAGCGATCGGAGTGCGCGGTTGGTGAGTAGTCTGGGGATATAATCCAGGGGGAAACCTCCGACACGACCACGCGTATGGTTTGGAACACTGGAATACTCTAAGATTTTGCGCTCCAGTGAGATTGGTTGAGCAGTTTCAACCGAATCTGAGGTGTCTTATATGGTGTCAACGTTCCTATTCACGATTGTAGGTACAGTCCTATCAAGGACATGTATACATTTTTCGCCTTATTACAAAAAAATAAAGTTCAAACGTGCATAACTTTGACGTTGATCGAAAAAATGTACAGTTCAAAATCAGTCAGTGCAATTTCCCTTGCAAGAAAGAACTTATTTGCTACGAGTTCCTCTGTCATTAGCCGGGTAAATTGTTTTTCCTGCAGCCTTCCTTAGATCTAGATTAAGTGGTAAACTGAGCTAATACTCCACTACTGTTATAGCCTATTAAAGGCTTAAGGAGCGACGAGTTTAAAGTTTAATTTTCTTTTCGTTTCTAGCCACACAAATCGTGGAGGTTAAAGTTAATATGAATGATAATTCTCAGACTTCGTAAGGTTTTTTAGGAAGTCGTGATAATTATCATTCGTGCTATCATGGTCGCCATTGATAATTTTACTGCAGTATGTGGTAGTAACTAGTCACTTTAAATAACAATTTATTTGTAAATTGCACTAAACAGTAGAATTTAAAATATAAAGTAAGGAAAAAAACACATTGAGATATTCAAATCCGCGATTCAGGCTTATCAGATGGGTACAACTATGAATCAGAAACAGGCGTCTTCACCTTAATTTATCCACCAAATAGGACCGTTCTAAACCGCAGCCGGCTCAAAAGTTCCCATTATGCTTGCAGTGCTGCCGCTCTTTATATAACCAACGAAAAGGACTAGTCAGTGTTGCCAGAGCACTCCCATAAAAAAGCACGTATGGGTATGGGGGTATTAAAAAAAAACACGTTTTTTTTAATAAGTACCACATTCAGATTATTGAGCATATAGATATAGTACGTACACATTACACGACACGAACGATAGAGCCTACAGTTGCATGACAGAACAGTCCTCTGCAATCACAGGTAAGACAAAACTTTTAACTGACACAATGTTCATTAGAAAAAAAAAGTACTGTTAATAGTGAGTACCAAACCAAAATTACCTGCCAATTTATCGTCAAGCTTCCGAAGCAATTTAAAAAAAACCGGTCAAGTGCAAGTCCGACTTGTGCACCGAGGGTTCCGTACATAGATGTGTACCGGTTCCAACCCTATTAATTCAGGAAAATCTCAACATGGCGTAGAAATTGAACTCCATGGGTATAGCGCCATCTATAAACGAATTTTGTTACAAATTTGACCAACTGAAAACTTAGTATGTGTGGTGGCTTTTGAATGATAATTCTTTATCACGTTAACCGGTTTCATTTTTTTTTTCTTTATTTGAAAGAAGCTACTTTCTGCATTCACTGTCAAATTTTGAATTTGTAATTTTTCACATAAATTTATTTTTTTGTTTTAAAAAAACATGTTCTATATATATAGGTTACCCTTCTTTATTACTTTTCCAAATTTCAAATCGATATCATATGTAGTTGATGAGATATTGAGGGATATGACGGGCTGACAGACAAAGTGAAACCATAGGGGTTCCTTTTTCACCATTTTGGTACGGAACCCTAGTTTTAGCACATTCTTGA
This sequence comes from Epiblema foenella, assembly GCA_963556455.1. Classification (NCBI taxonomy): domain Eukaryota; kingdom Metazoa; phylum Arthropoda; class Insecta; order Lepidoptera; family Tortricidae; genus Epiblema; species Epiblema foenella. The sequence continues at coordinate 5,042,532 of OY747113.1, read as the reverse complement.
GGAGTGCACGTACAAAGCACTTTCGTGTCCAAAAACACGTAAAACCGTGCTAAAAATCACGGTGTGGCAACACTGGGACTAAGTTGACTACGAATGTAACTAGTTATCTACCTAAGGAGACTTACCGACTTGTCAACGCAGTTGTGTTACAGTCGAGGACATAAAATGTATACATATTGGTGCCTTCGACTGTAAGATATCAGAAAGCTATCAGTGACAACTTTACATGAAGTATGGATAAGATTGAAGCCGGCAATACACACATACAAAGATGTGCGAAAGAGATGTAAGCATAGACAACAACATACGTGAGAACGAGATACCATGTTTCATATCCAGTCCCTCATCGCGTATTATTTGTCACCTGTCTGTGTCACCGAAACATCATCAATGTCTTCAAGCCTATTGGTATAATTTAAAGGCACCAATGTATATACAGCACGACTAATTGTGAAATGTCAGAATTGAGCTAATGGATGTATCAGTCTTCTGATACATCTCAATTTATTCAGGTTATGATAGGTCCGTGTCCCTTTTAGGTATTCGCTAATCCTTTTTCTATAGGAACCTCTTTCGACGAGTCAATACTGATGGTGTGGTGCGCGCCTACATTTTAATGAGACCTTACAGACTCGCGCGGACTGATAATACTATTGTGCAATTGTATAATTATAGAATTTTTCAGGTGCTCTGCCTACCCCTTTTGGGAATACAGACGTAAAATATATATACACATAGTATGTAATTGTAATACTGACAGTATTCCGTTCAATGAGGAAATCTGCGCGAAATCAGTATTCCCATGTCAAAAAATAAAATACCACATTCTGATGCAGTTTCCTCGTTCTCAATCACATCAGTTCGAAAGCCACTGATACGCAATGTATGACGTAATATCTCAACATTCCAATGTCAATTTCATGCCTACAGTTTCCGTTCTATTCAGAGATGTTATAGCGCTTACAAACAAATCTGGGATTCGCAGGGTGGAGCTGACAGGCGACGGCCGTAACAAGATAAGCGGCGTGTCGCACGCGACCCCGTCCGTCGGACCGCCGCGTCCGTCCGTGTCCGCCCTAATCTCCTCAAGAGACAGTGCCACTACTGTCAGAGTACCTATTACGAGTAGATTATTTAAAAAGTACAAGAGCGTATTTTGAAATATGACGCCCCGCGGGGTAATCACGTAACTTTTGTACTACCGTTAGGTAGATTTTAATGTCAAATTCTAATTGTCAGCAGGCGAATCACGTAACTTTATGTACTAACGGTAGATAGATTTTAATGTCAAATTTGAAGTATGAATGTATGAGCTGACAGTTAAAATTTGACATTAAAACCTATCTAACGGTAGTAAAAAAGTTACGTGATTACCCCGCAGCTCATACATTTATACTTCAAAATTGACAGTAAAATCTATCTACCGTTAGTACATAAAGTTACGTGATTCGCCTGCTGGGCCAATAAGTTTCGCCGCCCCAGAAGTCGAGAAAGAACGATATAAATAAAAAATATTAACTATTTTTTTTTAAAGTTTCATGGGGGACTATGCCGCCCCTGGATGATTGGCGCCCCGGGCCATGGCCCGGATAGCCCTAGGGTAAATACGCCCCTGAAAAAGTACGTGGTTACAGTTTTTATGTGCGCAGTTAGAAGCGTCCAGTTAGCATCAAAAGTAGCCACGCTAATGAAGTCTTTAAGAGAATATTGTAACATTATTCGCTTTTGCCCGCGCCTCTGTCCACGTAGAACTCCTTTATCGCGTTATAATTTTATTGCTATTCTTTTATGCAGGCATCTTTTAAATTTTCATCCCCTTAATGGATGATTTCTGGGATCAAAAGTATCCTGCCCTTCCCCGGGACTCAAACTACCTCCATAAATTTCATCCCAATCGGTTCGGAGATTTAAGCGTGAAGAGGTAACAGATAGACACACTTTCGCATTTATAATATTAGTATGGTATAGTATAATAATTAATAATACATTCAGGATGCTGATGGCGTTGCCTATACCTCTTTTTTTAAAGATTAGAATTTTAACGGTAATTTTCGCATATATTTATTCGATTACCTGGGATGAGAATAACATTGTACTAATTTTACATCTTTCAGCAGTTTATCAAATGTTTATTTAATGTTTAGGCATTATCATATTCAGTGTTTAAGTTTAGTTCATAATAGCATAGTAAGTACCTAACATTAGTTAAATGAGCGCGATCTCGCCAACAAACTGTTATGGCAGTTTGGCGAGCAATTAAAAGGTTGTAACTGTTATATACTTTTTTGATAAATAAATTTAAAAAAAATCAATATTGTCCCGTTTTACGCTTTTTTTTAATCGCACGAGGGATAACGCACGATTATCCTAATCTTAAAAAAAAGTTAAATAGGTGGTTGCGTCTGGAATGTTTGCAGATGCCGGAATAAATGGATTCCAGGCTAATGAAAAAGGATTGCTTCGCTGCTGTGAACCATCAGGCATAGCCAACAGTATACTGCAACCATAGCAGATAGCAGTTGTATATTGGCCATAATAAAGTTTGGGAAAATAAAACGCCTAATTTGAATATTACTGACTTAGATAGCCTTTAGTAACAAACAAAGGTTACCGACATAGCTCAGCGAATTAGTAAGCTGAAGGCAGTAAGTGGGCAGGTCACATATGTCGCAGAACCGATGGCCGTTGGGGCAGACTGGTTCTTGAGTGGAGACCGCGTGTCGGCAAACGTAGTGTAGGACGCCCTGTAACTAGGTGGGGCGATGATATTCGTAAGGCAGTGGGCAGGGATTGGAGGAGAAGAGCTGAAGACCGAGCTCAGTGGCCTGCCATGGGAGAGGCCTATGCCCAGCAGTGGACTGACACAGGCTGATGATGATGAGTAACAAATGTATGTACAGTCAACCAATTTGATTTGTTTTTTGTCACAGTAAAAATCAATATGAAAGCCGCTAGATCTCATTTTAATGTCATTGTGACAAGACACGAATTGGCCCAGAAATCAATAGGTCGATCGTACCGTAGTCCGAAATAAATAATTATTGTTATAATAGTAAAACTATCATTTTTAGCAACTCTTCGTTACTGGCTAGGTGGCAAACGACCTCCAGGCTGAAGCCCACCAAGATGGGCAGTAAGTTCCATTAACCCCTCTGTCGTTACTCGGCGATCACTGATTAGGGGCCGCACGGTCCGGTGTCCTAGGCACACACTTACGGACCCGAACGACGTAATCACAACGTCTATCGAAAGATGGAACACTGCGCTTACGGCGGCCAACTCTGACACGACGCGTACACTTAGGCATTCCCGCCGGCGGGGACGTCCACCGCGCGATCGCGACAACAGTGACACATATAGTCCCTATTCGTTCCGGTACCGCCGCACACCGGGTAGAGTCAGTCCGACCCAGGTCGGGCCTAGCTGAGTTTCTTGCTGGACTCTTCTCAGCTAGGCTAGGTTTAGTGAACCAGCGTCAAAACTCCCAGTAGCTCGATTCCACTCACAACTCAGATTCGGTTGAAACCGCTCAACCAATCTCACTGGAGCGCAAACTCTTAGAGCATTCCAGTATTCCAAACCACACGCGTGGTCGTGCCGGAGGTTTTCCCCTGGATTTTCCCCCGACTACTCTCCAACCGCGCACTCCTATCGCTTTATTGGACCCGGCCTATAAAGCCACAGGCAGGTTCAAAAAAAAAAAGTTCCATTAAGTTTGCTGCACGTCGTACCACATGATACCAGGCACAGATTAGTCCCTATTTCGTCCCGATACCACCGCATATACCACCGCGTACCGGATACCTAGTCAATCCGACCCTGAGGGGCTACTCCGAAGTTCAAAATCCGAACTTCGTATCATGCCGTCCGTTTCACTCTCGTGTCACACACTATATGACTGAAAGGGACGGCACCATACGAAGTTCGATTTTCGAACTTCAGAGTAGCCCCTCTTGTCCGGCCTAGCTGTGTTTCTTGCTGCACTTATCTCAGCTAGGCTAGGTATAGTGATCCAGCGAAAAAACTGCTCAACCAATGTCACTGGAGCGCAAACTCTTAGATTATTCCAATGTTTTGGGGTCAAAGGAATCTTGGCCAAGATGGGACTAGCAGACGACACAGATTGTAAGATGTGTGGCGAGGATGACGAGACAATGGTACACTTACTGTGTGAATGTCACGCCCTTGCCAGACAAAGAATGAATGACTTTGGCAATGGTTACCCTGAACCAAAGGAATTTAGAGTACTCCCGCTGAACTCCATCATTCGGTTTGTGGAAATGCTGGAGAGCAGCTTGGAGTAGGCATAAAAGAGGGGGCAATTGCACAAAAGATCCCACTGGGTCGAAGTGCATCCGCTAGGGCCCTCATCTAAATAAGATAAGATAAGATAAGATAATGTTTTAACCACCCGCGTGGTCGTGTCAGAGGTTTCCCTGGATTTTCCCCACGCTCTCTTAACGCTTTATCAGGCCAGGTTACCAAGCCAAAGACAAAAAACAAAACGGCATAGTTAGGCTAGATAAGCTGATGATTCCACGGGGACTTCACAACTCTCAGCGAAGAGGAAAAAGACGCGAGGAGGGCATAACTATATAAAAGCCTATTGATTGATTGATCGATTGTGTTTGATATTTATTGGTAAACTAGCTTTTGCCCGCGACTTCGTTCGCGTGAACTTCTACTGACTATTCCTTCCCCTTGGTAGATAAATTCTGCAGGTTAAGTTATAAACTACTTAACTTTGGAGTTACTCACTCAAAATTTACTCAAACGTATTTACGTCTCGAAGTTACAACCTTACAAAAATTCTTATTTATATAAATTTATATATATGTTGGTAATGGGTACTGGCTAAGTAAGTCAGACGTTAAATACACATTCCAGCCCGGAGAACGCCGTCAAATCGATCCCATATAGCATTTATACGTACTAATTATTTTTGATGATTTCTTATACTATGTAACTAAATACTAATGTCTGCTAAGACACTACCACATCACATCCATATAGCATAGTGGTGTCATGGTTTGATGTTGCGTACGTATACACATACGTTCTTGTTCGATGACGTTACCCAATTCCCTACTTTCCGAGCCTTAGTACTGACATGCTCCGATGTAGCGACTACAGGGAAAGACATATTATGCTTGAATCGAACAAAAATTTCCATGTTTCTCGAATTGAAACGTGTTAAGAGTCCCAGCCACCCAACACCCCATCATATTGTTGTAGGTCAATAGAACCCAAGTTTAAATTTAAGTCACGAATTAAAGGACTTCTCAGACAAAGTTCAATCTCTCTTTTCATCCCCTTTCATCACCAATTTGTATGATTTTTATAGCCTATAACCTGGCTGAAGATCCATTAAACTTTGTGTTGAAGGCTGTATTGAAATCTATTGGCTAGTTATCGCGTGATGCTTAGACAAATAAACAGACAGACAAACAGACACAAATTCTAAAAACTATTGAAATGTGTTCTGTTATCGATTCTAAGACCCCTCAATCAATTTTTTTGCTAATATCTTCAATGTACAGATTTTCAAACCTCTACAGCTTTATTATGTGTATAGATATTCACAATTACAGGTCAATTACAGTCATAAATATATAAGTCAGACATACAAAAAAGAAAACATAAATTATACATCGCATGTAAATATCATTATCGTACGTCTAATGGAAGTGAAGACGAAGGCCCAAGATAGATTGGAATGGAGAATGCTGCAACGACAGAGGACCAGGTCCTCTTAATATTGATGGTGATGATGATGATGTCTGTCAAATTTCAGACAAGTTAAATACTTAAAAAATCAAGAAACCATTAAGAAGGGATTAGGGATGTTTACTCAAAATTTGACTACTCCAAAAGAAATAAAGCTTAAAAATATGCCAAACGGTTAAAATCCTATTCAAATATCCCAAAAAATAACGAAGCTACAACAGTTTTAATGTTTCTGGTTAGAAAGAGAAAGCGCGGCCAATCAGTGACGTCATTGACCACGAGCGCCATATTAAATGACGATCGCTCCAATACAACGGTGCGTTTTGCGGAAAAGGGACAGGCCCTGTACTCCGAACTTCGTATCGTGCCGTCCCTCTCACACTATATGAGTGAAGGGGACGGCACAATACGAAGTTCGGAATTCGACGTACGGAGTAGACCCACAGAGCCAGATCCCCTCGTAAAACTTTTAAGGCTTATAATCATGTAATTATTTATTATTTTTAGTTATTGTTTTCGCCATTTGGTTAAGAACCTTTTTTGAGGGCATTCGAAATTATTGATTTTCTTATTTTGCATCAACATAAAACTTCATTTATATATTTTTTTCCATCACTTGATGTATATTGAATGAAATTCCAGAGAATCTCGTTACTCCGCACAACAAATATTTTTACATATTTCTACCATTGCTTAATTGAATGTACCCCCAAATAATCTCGTTAATCCACACACAAAACACTCGAATGGTTGCAAATACAAATATATATTTTTAAAAGTAAAGATAAGCCTGTGAACGCAACACTGGCATTTAAATATTAAATGTATAAACGTCACCGAAACATCAAAGACAACGGTGTGCGGTGAATGACAAATAGATTTAAAAATTGTACGGGTTTTTATTAAAAAATGGGACTGTCAAATTTGTTTCTGCAGTGGATTTTGTTGTACATTTTTGAGAGCGATGTTTGTTACTATTAAACAAGAGAAGTAAGTTTATTAAAGTTAATTCATCTGTAAAACAATACATCAAAACAGCTACTGGTACCTATGCAGTGGACCCAGAGACTAGTACTGTACATCTTTCACCTCACCCTGGGAAGAACCATTGCGTTAGACCTTTGTTTACGTGTTTGTTTTTATTACGAATTGCGGTATTCGAGATATACTAGGGGGTGAGCGGTGAAGTGAACATTGTATACACTTAGCCATATCATCATCATCAGCCTGTGTCAGTTCACTGCTGGACATAGGCCTCTCCCATGGCACGCCACTGAGCTCGGTCTTCAGCTCTTCTCCTCCAATCCCTGCCCACTGCCTTACGTACGGTAAGACAGCCATAGCTGATAATAATTTTCTATTGTATCAATGATGCTATGTTGAATTTGTAAAACTCTGGCGTGTAAAAGAGCCCTTGACACTTACTTGCAGAATAAATCAATATTTGATTTTCATATTTGATCATACACTTTCATCAACAATGACACAAGAATCAAAATTATCATGATACTAAGACTTTATCGAGTTCGTAGTGTCTCAAGATGAGAGAAATAAACAAATTACAATCAACAGTGGTTACCAATTTGCGCCGTTTGGGGCTGAGACTCCGGGGCCGTTGGGTGAAGTCGCCCATAGTCTCTACAAGGAATGTTCCAAACACCTATCTGGCACAACGGATCAGCATTGCCATTCAACGTGGCAATGTTGCCAGCCTTCTAGGCACGCTGCCATTAGAAGGCGATTTAAAGCATTTCTTTTATTTATAATTATTTTTAAAATAGTTTTTAGTAATAGTTTAATTTAATACTGTTTACTGATTGTTAATTAAATGTAATCCTTCAAATTATACGTTAAGAAATTTAAATCCAATTTACTTATATAATTATGTAAAGTGCAGATGGATGTCCTCACTATTGTGATCTGAAATGGTTTTAATAATACGAAATTGTTTCAGTGCGTCCTAAATTCAGATCGGCTTAGCGTGACAGAGGCTCTATTATGAGCTTAAAAGCCGTAACTCAGTATAAGATTCCTATGGAGATAGGGCCTTTTGCATTGAGGTGGTACGCTGTGTCACGCTGGGAGCGGATTGAGGGATTTTGCGAGAGTGCGCCACCGCTGTCTCGATTTTCCGTCTTGAGACCGTACTCCAAGGTTATGTTGGGCTGAATTCAGATGGATCTACGCTGTTGAGAGATTGAGACTTTTCATAAATAAAGCCTTGAAGAAATATGGTGGGTAAGTCAACAAAAATGAAAGATAGAAATAATGGGGGCTATCGTTTTTGTGCTCACCAGTTGGCGCCACTGTCGACTAAGGTCCAGCTGTAAAAAATTGTTATTGGTTATTATGGACATAAGAACGAAGTTTACATTTACATCATATTCAATACCTTAAAACCGTACCGTAAAAATATCGAATATACCGCATTGTAGCGGGGTCCCGTTTTGTTCGGAAAAAAGGAGGAAATAATTTTCCGAAAGACAAATCTGTCTCAAAGCCCTGACAGTCATTGACCCTTAATTCATATTTGCCATAATCAAGCTCAGGTATTGCGAAATAGTGACCATATTGTTCCAATTAGATATTAACCCGCGTAGCGCAACCAAAAAGAGTGACATTTGACGTTTCGGAGGACCCCACGCTACACTAGCGCCTCTAGCGGCGAATTCATACGCGATAGCCCCCATTGAATGATTAAACGAACTTACCTTAAGTGAAGTTCTATCACAAATTTTGTTTTTACGTGACAACGTTAGTACACAAAAAAACGTAATGAAGACCAAGCAGTGTTGCCAACATGGCTGCCGTATCGCTGCGTTTTGTTTTTTCTTTGAGCTTTAAACAATGTGATGGCGTTTGTTGCAAGCAACGTAAACTGTAAATGTCTCTGACAACGAGCTTCGTAAAATTGCTATACATTAATGATGGCTACTAAAAAAGGTGAGAGACAGATAGACAGTCAGACAAACTTTCGTGTTTATATGGATTGATAGAGATACCAGAGAAAGTCAGCTTAACAAAACAGCCAGTCAGTTAGGTTCCGTATTCCAGTTGGATTACAAGACTTCAGCATGCTTGGTATCATTCCATGTTAATATATAAGAACAATCGCAAAGAATAGCTAAGTGACCGATTGGAATACTATGTTGGTTGTTAAGTATCATATCAGTGTTCTACGACTGGTTTAGCCTAGTGGTTAGCGTGTGAATGACTACGAAGCTGACAGTCCTGGGTTCGAACCTCAGTCGGGATCAATAATTGTGTGATGAACATGAATAGGTATGGTGTCCTCGGCTAAATCCGATTGTCGGGTAGTTCCGAAATTAACAAATTCCAGTCTAACTAAGCGATTTTATTTTGCATCTCATCATAATCATCATCATCAAAAATAAATGTAATTTTTGTTGATGTTTGGTAGTGCAACAAAATCACTTAGACTGGGATTTGGTACTTTCTATTTTTTGTTTGGATATTTTCTATGCATTTATGTTTTAATATACATTAAATTTAATGTATCAAGCTTTAATTTATCTTACTAGAGGGCTAGTACTATTTGTGTAAAGTTTTCCCCTAACAAACTAACCTAAAAATACACTTATTCCGTTACAAAACATTATTTGGAAATTTAAATCAACATAATACTAACATTAGTTTTTCAGGACCTTTACGACTAATACGATATGGACATTTCCGAAATAAATGAATATTATAAATCGACTTCTTGGTACTTTTGATTGATTTTTGACAACAATACAATATAGTAAACTTATTGCACTTCTAAAAAAAGTACACAACACAGAACATAAAGCTTAAAGTAGAGGTAAACAACAGGCGGTCATGTCGCTAAAAGGCGATTCTTCCAGACAGCCTTTGGGACAACACTCGTACCTTACCTTTTTGACTAACTTCATTGACTTGCACTTACCTCATCAAAGATGCACATTGAAATTCAAAGACGAAGTTGGGAACTATTGCAGTTGCGACATAATACTATTACAAGTTGGCATAGTTTAATTACCTGAGGTCAGAAAGCTCTCAGTTAATTATCGTAGGCGAGTATGAGATGACTAATTATGTAACTAATTGGAAGCCGTGGTACCTATGTTGAGTTAATAATTGATAAATGGGGTTATTGATGCATTAGTTTTAATCAATGTGACATTGAAGAAGATATGGGATTCCAAGAAGCTATTCCAACTGTGGAAGGTGTCCGTGAGCTATCGCTTTCATTTCATTTCTTCCTGCTTCTTCTACCTTATCCCGGGTTTTCATATTGTCCGCTTTCTTATTTGCCTTTCTCCACTTTTCACGATCACTCCACCTTGTCGGAGGCCTACCGACAGCTCGTCTTCCGGTGCGTGGACGCCACTCAAGCAGGCTTTCTGGCCTCATCGACCGTCAGTCCTGCGAGCAATGTGCCCTGCCCACCTGACCTGGTGAAGGTCGCGGGAATCCGGTGGAAACGAACGGCACAGGACCGGTCTAAATGGCGAGCCTTGGGGGAGGCCTATGTTCAGCAGTGGACGTCTTTCGGCTGAAATGATGATGATGATGATGATGACTTTTCACGATCCTGGGGTCCTCTTTAGTGAGCCCTTTCTTGCTATATCGGCCTTCACGACATCCAACCAGCGCTTCTCGGGCTATTGTCCTGTAGGGAGGTCCGCGTATGGAGATTTATTTTCAGGAAAGATGCGCAGGTGTCTTAGTAAATATTTTGGACTCGGGTGGACAACTGTCACCTGTAACATGTGCCAGGTATGATGTCATATTTGTTATGTATGGGAGAAAAAAAATATTATTCAATAACCTATCGGTAAGGTATCAAATGAAAGAGCTTCATCAGCTGATTCCAATAACATATAGCACACTAGAATTACGATTTGAAACGGGATATTTACCATGTATATTTGTACTCGCAACACGTCAGGTAATCCTTGATAATGGCGCTTGCAACAGTGCCGAAATATCGGGAACTCAAAAATACAAATATACATGGTAAATATCCCGACTCAAATCGTAATTCTAATGTAAATGACCATGTAAGCTTGAAATCTTATATATAGCACACTGTTACAATTCAGACAGTAGTTTCGTAAGAAGTAAAATACATTTTTAAACACGCCTAGTTTGGTTTCTTCCTGACGGCAAACAGCTGAATGAATATTCTCCCTCTCTCTCTCTCACTTTCTTTAAACTAATTCGGGAAATATGAATGCCTAGTATATCTCATATTTAAAAAAAGAGCAAGTTAGTTATTTATTAAATAAAACTAGCATCTTATGGGCCCCGCTGCCAGTCCTGTGCAATTCGCGTGTGGTGATTTTTCACTTAGAAAAGTTAAGTAAAGGTCTTAGCAAGTATTTTAGACTTGGTGGATATATTTATAGGTGTGTGTATATATTTTCCAGTTATGACATCATCAATGATGGCAACCGCTCGATCTCTGAACTGCTTACATTTTTGCATGAAAATTAAGTCAGTAGGTTTCAGGTAGGTATGTTGTATCCCTTCGGTTGCGTACGTAACCGGAGATTCCTAGCTAGTTGCGATTGAATAATTTTCCGACCGTGTACGAAACAGTTATCGATCGCAACTAGTTTTTACACGGCCGGATCCCAGCGCGGAGAATTTTATATGAAATATTGCGTGTCTGATGAAACCGACTGTCATTAGCTAACCAAAACGGCAGTCAGCTTAATTCAAAACAGTCAGTTGGTTCAAAGAAAGCCGTTTTGTCCGTTCAAAACTACAGTGTTTGGACACAATGATTAAATGGTACACCGACTGCAAAAATACAATAGGTACGGCTGCATTGTTCAATAAGAAGCGTAAAGTCTCATGTTGAGCTATTCTTTAGAAGTTAGGTAATTACCCCCGTATTCATAAAACTTAACAAACCTCTGCTAACTAAAAAGTTCTTTGTCCCATTCTCACTAACGTCAATGTCAAAGTGACAGATAAGGGCAAACAAACTTTAGCGGCTAGTTAACTAATATAGGTTTGACAGATGTTTATGAATAAGGGGGTTAGTTTTTACTTTTTAGTGTTTTTTTGAGTCGATTTTTTTATTTATTTCACACGTATTAGTGAATCATTAGCAGAGTGCATCTCATAACAATTCCAATAAGCTAGAATGTTCTATTATGGAGTTCCGTTGCCTACATTTCGGCTTCAATTACCAGATCAGGTTGATGAAAACATTACGTCAGGACCATTTGAATTGACTTCGTCATAATCGCTTCAGTGTCTTGATCGAAATATCTTAATGTCACCTACGAAGCACTAACAGTTTTGGATGACCATCCGTGATCTTCTTCAATAATTCCCTTTCACCAAATGCTACTTTTTGAATGCAAATTCTCGATTTATAACCGAAAATACTAAAGTCGCTATATATTTTCCTTGAATTTTTGAGGAGTTCCCTCAATTATTTATGGATCCCATCATCAGAACTAAATTCTTGTAATAACGGGGCCAACCTTGAAGTATATGCCGTCAAACAAAGTTTTTTTTTCTAAATCCGTTCATAATTCCGTTCTATTATTTAAGTATGTGTATTATATTGAATAGTTGTTGGAATCTTTTTTTTCTCATTGTAATAGTTTATGCACTACCTACTTTTCAGCTTTATATTTCATGTCTCCACTACCCAAAGGTTGTCTGGAAGAGATTGCTCTTTAGCGAAAAGACCGCCTGTTGTTCTGCCTCTGTCCCCCTGTATCTTTGTTTTTTGTTTTTTATGTGCTATTTTATTATGTGAGGTGTGCAATAAAGAGTATTAGTATTGTATTGTATTGTAAACGTCGGAGTTCTGAGGTATCACACTCAAAAAAGGACATAGAACCGAATTGAGAACCTCCTCCTTTTTTGAAGTCGGTTAAAAATGACAAGTTATGATATCACGTCGATTATTTGGCAGGCGGGCGAATAGTCATCGTCATTGTCTTTCATTAAATATTGTTAAAGAGACGATAATCAGAGTAAACTTTTGTAAAAATCGTAAACCAATAATAATAATCTCTTTATTACAACTTCAATATTACAGGATCTCAACAATATCGGGTGTTACCTTATTTGATCAATTTTTTGCGGTTACCCTAACTTTGTGTAGATAATCGTGATTCGACAATGACTTTAGAAACGAGCGTTTCAAACGCTCGGAGAATCGCCCAGGCCAACTTTGGTCTCATTAACGTATTACTAGATATCTCATTACTTCATACATTTAAAAAATCATTTAAGGCGTCAAAAATGCTGTAAGATATTTTTACATAGATTTTATCAGACTAGGCTTTAACTGTTTCTCTCTTGCAAGTCACTGAATACAAAAGAGCAAGATGGAAACAATGCGGCCGCCATTAAAAATAATGGTTGCAAGCGTGTACTTTAATACATTACCTTCGACGCAATATCGAAACGCCTTCACAATAACCATAATAGCCGATTCAAAACACGTTAAAAGCCGACACAAATTTATTAAAAGCAAAAGCCTTACAAAGGAACTATTATTGAACAATGAAAACGGAATAGCGTGAACGAGAGTAAACAAAACAATGGTACCGAATAGGGTAATATTTTCTTTACAGACGAATTTCCCACAGCGTAGGAAATTAACAGTTAGTGGCCTCATAAACCGGCCGCCGCGACTTTGTAAGCATTGAGTGCTTTCAGCTATTAGGTTAACTTGTCCATTAACTACTGGGATTCGTTGGGTGCGTTGACGTCCTTTGAATATATGGATAGTTATTTTATTAGCCAGGCTATGGCCAAACCCCATCCATGAGGATAATGAGATGGAACTTAAGAGTTAATTGCGATACGTTATGAGCGTGTCCTATAGTTATGTTCATTCGTTTTAACGAAACAGTTTAGTTTTATATATATAACTAGCAACCCGCCCCGGCTTCGCACGGGTGCACTATTTAATGAATGTTATTATACATATAAACCTTCCTTTTCAATCCCTCTATCTATTAAAAAAACCGCATCAAAATCCGTTGCGTAGTTTTAAAGATTTAAGCATACATAGGGATATAGGGACAGACAAAGCGACTTTGTTTTATACTATGTAGTGATAATAATAATATTTATTTTGTTGACAATTTTACACAAATTAACCTAGTCCCAAACTAAGCAAAGCTTGTACTATGGGTACTAAGACGATATACATACTTATGTAGATAAATAGATGCTTAAATACATAAGAACATCCACGACCCAGGAAAAAATATTCGTGTTCATCACATAAATAAATGCCCCGACCGGTATTCGAACATGGGACCTCCAGCTTCGAAGACAGAGTCACTACCAACTAGGCTAAAGCAGTCGTTAATTTAACCTTACGTATGTTGAAAATTGAGATGAATTTGTGTTTTGACACAGGTAGTATATTTATTTAATACTAGCGAACGCAAAATTTAAATCTGCAGCGTTCACATCTTATTCTACCGAATTCCGTAAAAACTAGGTATGCTTATGATTATTATGATTTATATGTTCATAGACTTATATGTTAGATAGCTAACAGTTGCGTTGCAGTGTTGACATAAGCCTAGCAAGTTTCGCAAAATAGTATTAAGAAAACACACAAAAATGTTCCATGCATTACAAGTTTTCATTAAAGGTCTTAGTTAGATATTAATGAAGACACTAATTGCGCAGTAGATAGTTAACAGAAAAAACCCATTTATAGTCGATTTTGAGTGGTTTTCGAAACGATATTTTTTAGTTAAGGCTCCGAAACGAATGTAAAATCTATGCCATAAGCCATAAAAGTCATGTATAAATAGTAATGAACACTTGTCGTTGTAGTATTCACACATTATTGTCATTGTAGATTACACTTGCCACTTTTAATTTTAGTTATACTTCACCAATTATGTAACTGTTACACTACTCGTAAAAATAAGTATACATTAACATTACCTTAAGTTGGTATAAACATTTGTTGGAAAACCTTGATTAAAAAAGTGTTCACTTACCGTCGAGCATGCTGTAAAGTACGCTTATATGCCATTATCATGGTAAAATAAAATAAAAATTTATAAAATAGCTGACCATTCCTCATATTAAATAAAGATTTGAAAAAGCTGCATAAGCTCTAAAGCGTGCCATAAAATAATAGCATACCATAAATAATAATAGCATAATAATAGCATTTGACGACCGGTTTAGCCTAGTGGGTAGTGCACCTGCCTGTGAAGCTGACGGTCCTGTGTCCTGGGTCGACGATATATTTAATCTTCTTGGATGTTTTCTATAGTATTTATATCTATTAAATATATCGTCGTCTAGTACCCATAACACAAGCCTTCTTGAGCTTACTGTGGGGTTAGTTCGATTTGTGTAAGATTGTCCTCTAATATTTATTTATTTTATTTTATTTATATCTACTTGAACAAAAATACTAGAAACATAATTGTCATAAGCAGTCATCCTCCTAGCGTTATCCCAGTACAGTTGCATTCTGAAGGATTCCCGGGGCCCGCTATGTAATCCCAAGATTTGGCGTAAGCACTAGTTTTTGCGGAAGCGACTGCCATCTGACCTTCCAACCCGAGAGGAAACCAGACCTTATTGGAATTAGGCTTGTCAAGTGAGTGGGTAACTTGACTGATAGAAGTTCTCAAGCCGCCCGAAGGCCTCTAACTTGTCTTAACGACTGTTATCATAGACAGCAGCCGGGATCAACGGCTTAACGTGTCTTCCAAAGCACGGGAGCGCGCAGTTTATAACCACTCAAAGCGGTCACCCATGCAAGAACTGACCTATACCCGCGTTGCTTAACCCCGCATCCCGCACGCGGTATGCGGGCCCCGCTGGGCCACGAGCACTCCTAATTGTCATAAATAGTGTTTGTTAAAATTTGATTGCATGGAAAATTTATAACTATGGAATTACAGCTGCCACCGTCCCATTAAACGTTGATAGATCTGTAATCGTAAATTGGTGCAACCCGCTAATCTAACATAATAATATGGGGTCCAAAAACCATCATACTATAAACGATTAAAATATTTTAAATTACCATCAGTATCTCAGCGTCATGTTACTTCAGATTACTTTTTTTTTGTATAAGTTATTCAGAAATCAAATTAACTGCCCTCAACTGCTATAGAAAGAAAGAAAGAAACATTTATTAATACACACAGAACAAAAAAAAACAAACACAAAACAACACAAAAACAAAACACACAACATATTACAAAAAAAACAAGAGAAGAAAAACAAACCACATAACATGCACATTTTATTTCGCCAACAAACTGCTCCTCAGTTTGGTGAAGCCTTGTAATCCCCAATTGTATTGTTGTCCCCAATTAAACCTTTAGCACCCCCTTATCGAAAGACTGTCCTTGGCAAAAACTCACCCATCCCGAATTTTTGCAGGTTGTTGAAGGTTCGATTTTGAACGAACACCCAAAATTGAATCACCTAAAGATTAAGATCCAAACATTCCAAACAAGAGACGTTTTGAATATGTTTAAATTTAATTTTTATGTCTTTTTTGACTTATAATGTAATTTCTACATGTACTATCGAGAGCGTTAAGGGTGTGTTGCACACGGAAATCTGATGCAAAATGTATACGTACTTATCTTGATGTGTTTCGTTTCTCATCGCTTTTTACTTTTAAGTTTATGCATCTGGCGTTTACCTATTATTGGTCGTGCAATAAGTGTAAGAAAATATAAAACCTTATAACTGTAAAATAAAAAATAAAATAAATAAATAAATATTAGAGGACAATCTTACACAAATCGAACTAGCCCCACAGTAAGCTCAAGAAGGCTTGTGTTATGGGTACTAGACGACGATATATTTAATAAATATAAATACTTAAATACATAGTAAACATCCAAGACTCAGAAACAAATATTCATGCTCATCACACACATATTTGCCCTGACCGGGATTCGAACCCAGGACCGTCAGCTTCACAGGCAGGCGCACTACCCACTAGGCTAAACCGGTCGTCAACTGTATAAATGTAAGATAATATTAATATAACCGCTGTTGGCTGACCAAATAAAATAAAATAGTCTTTGTTTGTTTTGTCCAGGCCGTCATGTAGAAAAAAACTCAGACTCAAAGCAAATAAATCCAAAACAATAAACGTCCATGATTCATCCACATTTTATCCATCTCCATTGCAAATATGAAGTTCCCGTCGACGTATTTGCTCTGGCGGAACAAGGTAAATATTTTGTATGGAGAGTCAACAGTCTTCACACTCTTTACCAAAACATTCGTGTCAAAAGCTCAAGTTAGTGAGAACGCCGAGGAAAATAAATAAAGACGGCATGTAAAGCAGATCCGGCCATCTACAGTACAAGTTATACCATCAGTACATTGATTGTGTAGAACAGATGCCTCATGCAATGTCAAGTAAACGCCAAGAGAAAGCCCGAAAAAATAAAACAATATATTTTAAGGTGTGGCACTATTTGTAATAGTAATAAACATATTGCGACCCTGAAGTCCATCGGAAAATAAATACTTCAAATATATTGTATCATTAAACGCCTTAAATTATTTATAGGTACCATGGCCATCTATGGCATAACAAGAAAAAAAATTTTTTATCAAAATTACGTACCTTATGCCTTTTTACAAGCATAAAACAGATCAATGTCAATGTTAACTCAAAAGATGCTTCTTTTTAGACAACACTTTATATCTAACGCTGAAGAAGTTTCGAAATAATCCTGCTGAAATTCAAGCTTCTTCTACAGTAAAAAGTACAAAATGTTGTTCGAAGGCTGTCATTTATTATTAGATTGTGTAGCCTGCCCCGCCAAACCAAGTTTTGTGACAGCTTAGATTTATTCGAATAAAATACTGTATCGATTCCAGTTGAATTTTGTTTTAGACAAAGCTCAGCGTTTATAAACTATGTTAGCTTTATAAATGGATTTGAAAAGCCAGAAACATGTATTTTCCCGTTGTATTGTTAAATGTCAATAATGGTGGATTAGTGTTCATACTATAATGGTTTTACAGGTTAGCTAGCCCGTAATGCGTAAGTATACGTTTGAAAAGACATGTTTATAAATTTTAAATAATTACCTAGGCAGTAAAACATACCAGTTTAAGGCCACCTATTTCAACTTGGTATATTTCAATTGCCTAAAATTAAAAAAATATAGAAAAACTGACAGGTGCTGACAGGATCTAAAGGAATTTAACCAACAAATGCATTTGGATGATACTGCCAACCAACATTTGTTTATCTCGCCATGATATTATTATTAATTTCCTTATATCTCTACACCATATGTTTATTTATGTTTTTTTTAAACAATACACCAGTTCAGGGTAGATAAACGAATTGAGAAAAAGAAACAAAAATGGTCTGATGTTGACTCCGAGCTTTGCCGTCTAGAAAAAGCTAGCCTTAACTCGTTACAAATGTTTTAAACCCAAGTTCGAAGCGAATATCAACTAACTTAGTTATTTACTCGTATCCGATTGTTTGCAGACGAGAGTCGCGAAAGATTGGATTTCGAATTACGAAAGCCGCTGTGTGCCTGCGTTTATTTATAATGAGCTCATGACGAGATTAGGTGTTTCATTTTGAGACTTGCTAACTTAAGTTACTAAACCACATGTTTACACCTACATAACTTTGATCTTAAACTTCTAGAACAGTTTAATACTTGAATTTAAAGCAACATTTATGATTTTTGTGAAAGGTAGGACACTGACCTCAAATACGACTATTATTTTTTTTTTTTTTTTTTTTATAGTTTTCGTAGCAGCGGTACTGCTTACTACGAAGGAACGGTTGATGAATTGGAACTGGGAAGCGATTGCACCTATAGCTCAGTTGGCTAGAGCGACTGGCCGCGAGTGCCGGGAGGTCGCAGGTTCGAATCCTGCTCGGTGCCTAAATTTTTCAAATTTTTCTTCATTCTAAATTTTACAATTGCATAATGATAGACAGTGGTTTTGTTAGAATAAATTAAATACTGCCCTACCTTCCAATCTATTTCTCAAAATTTAGCTGGAAATGTGAACAGATCCCTTACAGTTATAACTTCGACTTGGTTCTACGATCGTGTGATTGTGTATAAAGTGCTTACATACAATATTCTATTAATTTTCGTTTTTTTTTAATTAGAAGCTAGAGTCTGGCTAATGAAAGCTGAAACTAGAAAAGAGTGGTAATTTTAAAAAATCCACGTGGTGCAACACTGTGTATAATGTGACAAAAAATAATGATACTTGAGCAACAAAATAAAATGTTCGCACTACATAGTTCAGCGCATACTATGCGATAACATTACCAGAAAGTGGATATATGGTATTTAAATATTCCGAGTCCGTTATGGAAGTACCAGTTCAAGCGGAATGTGATACGATTTGCTGTATCCTGTCTCTGACCCGAATAGGAACAAGCAATGTTTTCCTTCACTGATACGGCAATTGAGTGACATTTGACACATTTGTCGTAGATATTATAATTGCCATTTAAAAAGTTTTAAAGAAATCTTAGTCTCAGCTTTCATTAGGCAGACTCTAATGTCCGTGAAGTTAGCATATCAAGTTCTAGCAGATCACAAAATAATTGGAGTTCTATTCGCATGTAGCATAGTTCTATAGTTCCTGATACGTTTCAGCAATAGTTCTGCCATTTTTGCTGAAAAAATAAAACATATGGATTTGTACCAAATGATATGCTAACTTCACACACGTAGCATATCAATATTCCCCAAATGGACTAAAAATTGATATTATACCTGTCTACAGGACCCGCTATAGTTCCTAATACTTAAAACATAGTTTTATCACGTGACAAATTGTTTTAGATTCAGTAGGCTATCTAAAGTGGACTATGTAAATATTCTAAAGTATTTACATGTTTCCTCGGTACGAAGCGTTAGTCTATATTTATATAACTAAACGTTCATATGAGATTTAATTTCCTCTCGCATTTGTAAAAGACAGGAAATTAGTGACGAGATGACGGTCAACTGAATGCCATGGAAAAAGTCCATATGAGCCTACACTAAGTAAAATAGATTGTTTTATGGATTATTATATATTTGTTTGATTACTTATAATTTAGATGGTATCTATTTGTACCTGTATTCGAAGAACAATAAATCATATTTAATATCTTAAACAAAATAAACATAGGTACATAGGTCTTATAATAAAGTTATTTATAAATAATCTAATAAAAGCAAAAACTAAACTAAAATTAAAAATAATTAAATTATATCTAAAAAGGGCCCCCTTGGCATCGTACCAAAGACGCTGGCAGCATTACCTCGCTGTATGGCTATACTTAAACGTTGCTTATTTAGATTACTTTTATTAAGTTTTTTTTATCGACATTGTTTTTTTGCGTTCCAAACGTAGTGTCGGTGTCGCTATCGGCAAAAACATTTAGTTTAGGTTTCGTGCAGGTTAATATTTTGCTCAAGATATATATGCAACATATAAGATATATACTCGGTTACGTATTGTATATTTACTCAGTTAATATGAATAGGTTCATGTTCCTGTTCTTCTTTCATTTTGTGACACAAATGGTTTTGGATGACACCAAATCAAAAGCCTAAATTTGGTTTCAGTTTAGCCTTCGTTCGAAATGAATAAATTCGTTTTTCAATCACACATTTGCAAAATAGCGTTTTTCCTCAATATTAAATAACTTGATGTAAAAAAGGACATTTTTCCTAATAGTAGTTTATGCAACTGATACATAATGAGAGGTCACAAAACATGTGTGGTTTTATAAAACGAGCGTCAGCGAGTTTCATAATAATATCACACGTACAGTTGCATACACTACTTTATCTACATCCGTATATTAAATCCTCTTTCATGTGTTCAGGAACCAATGCGTTGCAAGTGTATTGAGGTCGAGCGTGAGCCCGTTGAAGTCTTTCGAGCACGAGCCTGTATCGTTATGGGCGGAGATGGCCATAACGATACCGTTGTCGATGTTATTATGGCCATCTCCGCCTTGGGCCGGCGCGATATTGTAAAGCTGGTCCTTCCGTACACTTTTTGAGCACATTAAAGAGGATTTACTGTATGGGTGTAGATAAAAATAATTACAGGCTTTTGAAAGTTGTATGTATTGAATATTGTGGTCCGCGCGTTGTTTTACTTTGCTATAATAGTGTAAATAGCAAGCATACATCTACTAGCGATTACACTAAATGTAAACACGGGACAGCAACATGCACTCATACACAGACACACAGTTGACATTCCAACACACAAACACATTCGCTGCCCCTATAACGTAGGTTAGATATACAGAAACCGTCTTTCGGTACTCGACGAGAGTTTTTTTTTTTTTATTTATTTAGAACACAAACAGTCGCATATTGTAATTATAAATGTTGTACACGTAGTGTACATAAAAACATTAACACAAAGACCTGGAGGTTCATTTTTCCGTACAAGTTGTTAAACACAACATAATATTATGACTAATAAGAAACTAAACTAGATTGAACCGGTCCTCGACGCAGTTTTAATATCCACCTCATGTACGTTTTAAAATAAATGAGATAAGTGGGAACTGGAAATCATAACAATAGCTTGTGTCAATCATTGGAAGCGTCGAAAACATAACATATTTTAACTCCATTGTGGTTACATAATTTAGAATAATTGTGACTTAGACATTGTAAACGAGAAAAGAAAATTTAATAAAACCTGAAAATTTACATTCAAGTAGTTTTATTTGCAACCTATATATTACCAACGTAATAAGTAAAATAGTAAAACAAATACCAATTAGTTTACTTATTATTCTTGTTTCTTTGCTAACGACCGCTTTCAACCACTAACTCAGACTCAACTAACAGTGAACACAGCAATGAAATAGTTTAGTTGAGTCTTATCACGCGGCCGCTGGCACGTCTTACAGAAAGCATTCCTTAGCTGCCGCCTCGGGGTTTAAGGCGCTATAATAAACTCTTATGCCACTGCGTTTTGTCGCCAAGAAAATATATCTAGTTTATGATTGAGTTCCCGTTTGAAAATGTTTGCTTTGTTAGACTTAACAGTATCCAGCAGGTGTCACAAAAAGCTGGAGGTCCCGGGTTCGAATCCTGGTCAGGGCATTTATTTGTGTGATGAACACGAATATTTGTTCCTGAGTCTTGGATGTTATCTATGTATTCAAGTATCTATTTATCTATAGAAGTATGTATATCGTCGCCTAGTACCCATAGTACAAGCTTTGCTTAGTTTGGGACTAAGTCGATTTGGGTAAGATTGTCAACAAATATTAATGTATTTATTTTATTTATTATTTTAAAGTTTGAAAGTTTTGTAGACAAAGCGGTTTCGAAAACACATTCACAAAGAAATTATATTACAAGCAAATCATCATCATCGTTCTAGCGTTATCCCAAGATTTAGCGTAGGCACTAGTTTTTACGGAGCGACTGCCATCTGACCTTCCAACCCAAGTGGGGACTAGAACTTATTAGAATTGGGCTTGTTAAGTGAGAGCGCGTCTTGACAGTTACATCTCAAGCAACCCGAAGGCGTCTAAAATGGCTTAACGATTGCTGTCAAGTCAGCTGCAGGGGTTAAGTGCTTAACGTGCCTTCCAAAGTAAGGGAGTGCTCAGTAATAGTGCGTGTCATCCATAACGACGCGCCCCTCCACAGTGAATCTCATACTATTCTATGCCTAGGCTACTCTCCAACCGCGCACTCCTATCGCTCCCCAGGCTACTCTCCAACCGCGCACTCCTATCGCTCCCCAGGCTACTCTCCAACCGCGCACTCCTATCGCTTTATTGGGCCCGACCTATAAAGCCACAGTTAGGTTAAAAAAAAAAAACTATTTTATGCGCAATTTTACGGATTGGGCTGTGGAGGGACGCGTCTTCGTAGACGACACGCAATATTATTAGTAACCACTCAAAGCAGTCACACATCTAAGAGTTGACCACTGTCGCCGTTGCTTGAATATCAGAACAAATTGATGATTAGAATATCATTAGATAAATTTCCTTGCGCTCGACAATCAATCTTAGTTCATAGCAAATAGAGTTGAATTACACAATTATCTTACCCACTTTATAAAGCCTTAAAATTACTTAACAAGTAAACCTAAAGTTTGTTTGTGTTACTCTTTAATTTATTTTTGTAACAATAAATAATGTATTTATATTGTATTTCATAACTACATACACAGGTAGTGAAAAAGACTATGATTATTCGTTCTAGATAGTATATCTATAAAGTCCATAATACATAAACATTTTTCAAAATACTGATCTTGTTTAATACACTATTTTTCTTAATTAAATAAAGTCGCCGAGACGTAAGCTATATATTCCCTCTTTTTTGAGCAACAGCTGCTTGGAAATAGAGTAGTCATTTTGCAATTCTGTCAGAAGATTAAGACTTTAATACGATCGTATAAGCATAACCAAGATAAAAAGTGTACGTGCCAAGCGAAAGAAAACACTAAGTCAAACACATAAAGTGCGTGATGGAAGCCGCATTTATGCGGTTTACCGCAATATCCGTGGCTTAGAAGGATCGCCGGAAAAGTTAGTCTAACGTTCTAATTCAACAGTTTCATCCGAGGCACGCCTTGAATCGTACCGGTGCTTTATCTTCGCGTCTCATTCAAATCTATTGAAGTGAGGTCGCTTAGCGAGTACCAGTTTTTGTAAGTAACATTCAACTTACAGTGAGACAATTTGAGGGCCTTTGGAGATTCCTTTAAAAATTTTGTGGTATTTTAATTAATTCTTGTATTCAGAAAGGTAAACTGGTAATTAGGTCACAGTTGGACTCATGAATAAATTACTACTGCGGACGACATTTATCAGATTATCAAAAAATCTAATCAAAATCAAACATTTATTCTGCAAATAGGCCACAAGGGCACTTTTACATGTCAAAATATTAATTTACAATTTAAGAAAGTCTGACTATAATAATATATTTTTCATGTCAAAATATTAATTTACAGTTCAAGAAAGAAATGCATTTGCATCATTTATTTGTAAACGTAGGTACAAAGAAATTATTATTTCGAGTTTACAAATATAAAAAAAATATGTCAAACAGTGAAGATAAACTTGCAAAGTTATCTATTACAAATATTACAACATTAGTAAAGATAGAGATGTATAAGGTCTCAAGTCTGATTAAACAAGGAGTATAATGAAATTAATATAATATCCCAGAGATGTAAATGGTCTCTGAGCGTCAAAATTAAGACTAATTTAATATTGTTATAATATTGGGATTTTTAATTCAAATTAAATCAAATGAACGAATTAAACTATGTATCCTATATATATTTCCCACTGTTGGGCACAAGCCTCCTTTCATCGATGAGAGAGATTAGACAGTAGTCCCCACTCGCTGGCCTAGTGCGGATAGAGGAAATCGCATTCACAGTTGAATTATCTGGTTGAACAATCTGGTTTTATCAAACTCAGATTTCTCTCGATTACAGACGGCTTGGTGCAACCCATCAGGCTGTAACACATCTCCCTAATGGCGTATTTACTCGTGTCGGAACACGTGCTTATAATTAATTCAGCTCTCCCTCGGTTAATTATAATGCTACAGAATAATAATTAACGGAGGGAGAACTGAGTTCGTCATGAGTGACTTCTATAAATAAGGAACCGAATTCCCGAATATATTTCTAACAACACTAGTTTTGTTCGACGTCTTCGAATTCCTTATCCAATTAACAATTTTAAATATAAAACCCATGAGTTTCAGACATATTGAAATATGCGCGCATGCTAGACGCGCGGCCGCCGCAGCTGGTTTTCATGATTAAGGGCCACGTATTAGTCAGAAACATGTCGAGCAATACTCGACCTTAAAGACGTGAGTGACCCGTTTCTTATATTTCAATTAATAATTATATAAATGGTATAAAAGCGGTAAACGTCACACATTTAAGAGCTGACGTGATGGTCGTTTTATGTGTCTATCACCGTACCGTGTAAACCGTTGAAATATGAGCACTAGGCTTAAAGCCTTCATTTCGGTCTACCATTCCAGAGAGGTCAGTAACCCAAAATTTAAAATTGAAAGCACATCAAAAAAAATATCAATTATGGCTTTGACGACAACACTTTGATGACTATGAACACTTTCTTCACGGAACTCCAAAAGTGTGTTGATGAATGATCATTCATGAATAATATTCATAATTGAGACATAATACTGTATAATGTATATACTTAAATAATTATTATTTGGAAAATTGTGTTCATATCACGGTAGATTCGAGTTAAGATACTTTATTTTAACCGGGTAAGTTTTCGATCCGATGTTCCTTACCAATGCTC
The DNA here is from genome assembly GCA_963556455.1 of Epiblema foenella. NCBI lineage: Eukaryota > Metazoa > Arthropoda > Insecta > Lepidoptera > Tortricidae > Epiblema > Epiblema foenella. Next base: position 5,017,487 of record OY747113.1, on the reverse strand, counting down.
TGTAAAAGCAACTTATCCAAGATTTTAGGGTTGCTCCAGCTACAGTAGAGTAAAAATAAAAAAACACGTATGTTGAATAATGAATCGCGTAGATTAGGTATTCATATAATAAGGTAGGAACACCGGAGCGAGTCAGGCAAGATTAGTAGCCCCGTCGTAATCCGGTATACGTACGAAGTTCGTTCATCTACCGCGCAACAAAAGATGTGCTGCAAAATCTCCCGAGAAATTACGTAATCCTTTTCGTTGGTAAATCGTTTATTATTTCAGCAAGTTTAAGGAAAGAAATATACCCATGACTGATTATGACTTGGATTCAAACAAGGATTTTAATAAATTCTTCTAGTTCTTGTAAAAAAAATTGCACCAGAAATGCTTGTTTTTCTCTCATTGAATGGTGATCCATGACAGTGCTAAATAATAGTAGATTGTGTCTCAAGGGAGCAAAATGATATATTTTCGGCGAGGGCGGTATATTGAATTCTGAGTGAAGCGAAAGATTCTACAATAGAATCCTGAGCGTAGCGAGGGATTCTAAAGTAGAATCTTGAGCGTAGCGAGGGATTCAAGTGTTTACGCCCAAGACGAAAATAATTTTGCTACCGTGTGACACATACTGCTTTTCACACCGTCTATGAGGCCCGTTGCTAAAAACATGAAATATCTTACAAATAATTTTACTACAGTGTCACATACTGTTTTTCACACCTTCTATGAGAAAAAGAGTCATTGTTGCCCTCAAATGAGGGAAGAAAAGTACAACTTTGATCCCTCATTCGAAGGCAACAATAACTCTTTTCGGAATAGCAGGTGTGAAAATGAAGTTTATGTAGTCTATTCTACATAAAGGCCCTAGGGTTATTATGTGATATAACGTAATGTATGCAACGTCGTAGAAGTAGGTAAAAAGGCTCATGGCGATGGCGTCTTTATTAACAATTTTCGGCTTCGCTTCGCCTCAACTTGTTACATACGCCACTCACCTTTTTTTGAACCCTCTTATGCAACTATTGCATAAAATACTATTGTAGTACTCCATATTATATTTTTTATTGATAGTAGACTTATTATAGATTCCAAAACTGGTAGCGGTTTTTACGTTTAAATATCGTTTTTAAGAAAAATAAATTTTTAATCTTATTTTTTATTTTTTTTGCTGTGTACCTTACCTCTTATCTTCGACATACCACACGTTTGGAGGATAGTGCCTTGCTCTGCTGCGAAACAAAAAAATAAACACCAACTCGACAACTGACAGATATCAAATGCGGCAATGAGTGGACAGTTACATCTATGAACAGATGTCAAATGTGACCACATTTGACACCTTTCCACTCCAAAAAACTTAAGCTTCCCAATTGCCTCATATCTTCATTCTGCATTTAGTTTCTGTGAATAGTTTCCACAATGTAATTTGACACCCCTACTCGAGTCAACCGGCATAGAAAGGAATAGTGGCAAGAGACCGGACGGACTGTCATTGGTTCCGCGGAGGCTGGGGAAGGTTTTTGTGAGAGACGTAACTTGAGTGGACACACTTGCGCCTTCCAACCTCAGTGCTGGTACATTCGGTGTGGCGCGGCGGCTGAGCCGTAATTTTTAGGTCTAGTTTCAATTGATTATTTTTATTTTTGTTGTATATTGGTTCCGTTCAAATAAATTCTGACAGAGATAATTTATAATTTCCGACTACTAAAGGACTAAACGTCGGGATGTGTTCATACATAAAATACGCGGTTAATTATGTTTACATTGTTATATAATGAGTAACAATCGCGCAAATCGAATACAATATAAATTCTATTATTATTTCGATTGTGCCAACTATTCGTTAATATATAATTAAAAATTCCGCGATTTTGGGAGAACCAGATTTTTAATAAAATGCCGTTTTATATCAGTGTCAGAAGTATTAACGCAAAATCGGCTCTAGTAGACTGGCTGCCAACAACAATCTATTGTGTTCAGATTATTTAGGGACGATTTTTCAATCGCCAGCTAAAAATATTTAGTTAAATCGCTGTCACTTTCTAATGACATATGACATATGAGGTGTGCAATAAAGAGTATTGTATTGTTTTGTATGAAAGAAAAGGACAGGGCTAACATTTACCTCACAGATACTTATTATCTGGGGATTGAGAAATCGACCCTTATTCTAGTAAATCCTGGGCTTCATTGTGTTTGAAACTAAATGTAATTATTTTCATCCATGAAACGTAATACATACATTTATTATTTCAGGTTAAATTATAACTTAAAGTTGATATTGTTCTAATTTTATTTGTAGTGCCAACTGCCAACCACTTTGGATTAAACACAAATTATTTCAATATTAATTCAATGTTGAACAGCAAAACGAATTCAGAATAATTCAAGCACCACGGTAAAGCTAACAAACATAATAATAATGGTATAACAAAACCAAGCGTAGCAAAAAAATCATAATTTTTCCCTTCTCCGTACCTTCGCACATCAAAGCTGAGACGCGTTTGCCAGTTTTACGACTTGTAATATTAGGGATACGTTTAATAAATTTTACCGCCTCGCTTAAATCTCTCACATAAATTAAAATGTAACGACATGAATGCTAATGTTATTTTCTGACTCACTTAATGCCTTTTGAGGTACCAATTTGTTTCCAACGACAACTCAAGTTCGGTCCTTTCATCTCATGTGGCTTGACGAAGTTATAATTAATTTTTGGAATAATAATGTGTTAAGATATTTTCTTAGTTGATCAAGAATTGTGAATTGAATTGTGTTTAGAACGAGGGACCTAAATTTGTCCGTTCTGCTGTCAACACAATGCTTCCTCAAATTTTATAAAGGGTCGGCAACGCATACATGACTCCTTTGGAGTTGGGGGCGTCTATAGGCTGCGGTGGCCGCTTACCATCAGGTGGACCGTACGCATGTTGGCCACCGGCGTTGTATAAAAAGAAAAAAAATCGTATGACAGAATAATTGTCATTCACATTTTTAGTATGATTTTGGGTTCAGTTTTTCCTGTAAACCAAATGTTCCGGTGTCAATTTTTCGATGAATTATTGCATATGAGTTGTAAATTTACAATATCTCTAGAACTGACTGTTGAGTTTGTTTCGGCGTTTTATCAGACCTATCATTGACGACCGGTTTAGCCTAGTGGGTAGTGCACCTGCCTGTGAAGCTGACGGTCCTGGGTTCGAATCCCGGTCAGGGCAAATAATTGTGTGGTGAGCATGAATATTTGTTTCTGAGTCTTGGATGTTTTCTATGTATTTAAGTATTTATATCTATTAAATATATCGTCGTCTAGTACCCATAACACAAGCCTTCTTGAGCTTACTGTGGGGCTAGTTCGATTTGTGTAAGATTGTCCTCTTATATTTATTTATTTATTTATCATTCTTTTCAGAAACGCTACTAGCAAAATCTAGTAATAGCTTATATAAAAGTGCCGTCGTAGAATAAAATGTATTTATTTCAATATATATTTTCATTTAATCTTTCAATATTAGAGGTAACAGTTAATCAAACAAATCTTAAATGTTATTCCTGAGGAAGAATGGTAATATTATATGGCAATTAGGCTAAAGTACTTGGTAATATTCAATTTCCCGCTCGTTACGAGTACGTGTTTCTTTTGTAAGTTTTGTAACATTTCTCTGCAACTTTTTCGGATGTAATTTCTTCTATAAGTAGTGCATAAATAATATATTTTTTATGTCTTGGTGAGAGCTGTTGAGGAGCTGGATGCATGTATAACATTAACCTAAAATAAGTTACTTCAATTTGTACATCTATCTCTGTTTGTCTCTCCAAATAAATAAATAAATCTGTATAGTATATAGGATATAGGTACGCCTAATATTTAAGATTTTGACTCATTTAGTCTTTATCAAATATATGTTTGAACGGCTGATGTGGTTGCAAACGCCAAATAAATGTTCAGTTAGTTCAGTAGTCTAAGAGAGGTAGGGCACAGCAAAATGTCATCTTGCTCGAATTTGGAGCGGCCCAACTTGAGAAGTACCTCCGCCTTGCAGAAGACCACAGCCATAATAACATTATTTACTATACAAGTATGTAGTGTTGTGTTCGGAGGTGAGAAAGGTTGCCAGAGCTCCCGAGGATGCACTGTGTTGAGAGCGAGGGACCTAAATGTGTTCTTTCTACTGTCAACACAGTGCATTCTCAAATTTTATATAGGGTCGGCAACGCGCACGTGACTCCTTTATAGTTGCGGGCGTCTATAGGCTGCAGTGGCCGCTTACCATCAAGTGGACCGTACGCTTGTTTGCCACCGGTGTTGTATAAAAAAAAGTTAAAAGAGTTATAAATGTTTCTTTATAAATCCATACTAATATTGTGTACATGTAAGTGTGTATGTCTGTCTGTCTTTCCGTCTGGTTGTTACCTCTTCACGCTTAAACTGCTGGACCGATTGAGATGAAATTTAGTACTACCTCCGTAGTACTAAATTTCATCTTAAGGTTTGAGTCCCGGAGAAGGATATAGGATACTTTTTCCCGGAAATTATCCCTTAAGGGGGTGGAAGTTTGTATGGAAGACTAGGTAAGCGCCTACTAGAATTATTTAATTATCAATTTATCAACTTTATTATCAATTTTAATTTGGATTTATTTTGAATTTTATTGATATGCATGCTGCTTGCTAATTTGTAGCTATTTGTGTGCCATGTGGCGAAACATAGTGACTCTATATCTAAGAATAAGACCTACATACTTGTAATGAATACCTATGTTTGACAAATAAATAATTTGAATTTGAATTTGAACTTTACCGCGAACGAGTTGTACGCAGTCCCGGGCAAAATCTAGTAATATGTAATATTAATCAGTTCCGCTGGAGAATGCCGCCCCTATTCTCCGTCTGAGAAGCCTACTGATGCGAGGGTAAGTGGTAAAGTTTCCTACGTATCTCTCTCAGGGGCGTCCGTGGAATTCTTTATGAGCTTTATTCTTATACCTTTTTTATTTAGTCGATTGTGGAATACACTTTCACTTTCTTATGTCAGGAGACGATATTTTTTAGTTTTCTATTGACAGGGGGTGATCCGCTGTCAGAAAAAAATAACAAATAAACTGATCTGTTAATCGGGAGAAAATGAAAATCAGAGATCGGATACCGGTATTTTCTCCATATAAAAATACCGGTATTATTACGGTCACCAGTTCATTATTTCGTTTTTAATGGGACAATCTAATAATACGACGTTGTTACCTAAATACAATCATGATTCAGCCCTACGTAAAAAGCAAAAAATTATCCAAAATATTGGCCTAATTCAGGGTTTTTTAAAAATACCGGTATCAGTATAATTTCAAACCTTATATCAGTGTTGTTGTTTCCATTTTTTTAGAGACATTGTTGTATTTTTTCATGAATATGATGTTCCACAAACAATCGCAAAATATTAGATCATATCGTACTTACATGATGGATCTAAATTTAGCTACTTCAAATTATGTTCACCAAACCGATACCGGTAGTTATAACCGGTTCATTTAGTTAGTTACACTAATATTCTGTGGAATTTGGTATAAGTACATGGTATTCAAGTTCGCGACGACATTTGTCACTCGGATAAATCATGGATGAGACTAGATCAAAACAGAGCATCAGACTGGTGTGAGCAGGACACTTTGCTCAGCAATGCTGGGTGGATACAGACTGAAATGAAAATTCATGTTTCCACCAGAACTTCGTATTGTGCGGTCCCTCACCCATATAGTGAATATCACGAGAGTGAATGGGACGGCATCGAAGTTCGGAGTACATGGCTCAGGGTAAGGCCAAGAAGCGTTTCAACCGTCCCTTCCCGTAAGTTACCAGATATTCATAATATACGCTGACAAATGCACAAAAATTTACAGGTATTCACAAAAGTTCATACATTTGTTATCGTATCTGCGAACATTTGGTGACGGCAATCCCCGGTCTCATTACAAAAGAATGCTATTGTTTTTTTTTTCGCCGGGAGACCATGGCTTAAAACGATCTGTTACCTTACTCACTCCATGGAACAACTCCATTAAATTCTAAAATATATTGTAATGTAACGACTTATACCATGGTGCAATAAACGGTTAGATATTATAATATACAAGCTGGTTTTAGTTAACTATAAAACTAAAGTTTGCTTTTTAAGGGTCTATTTTGGTAGAACTGAATCTGCGCGTAGCTAAATCAAAGAGATTACTACCCTATACGGCGTGTTCTTTTTTGGAAACCACTTCCCGGATTTAATATTAACCCCTCGCAAATTTTGTCTCGAACCCTCCATAAACCAAAGTGAATTACTCACTCTAACGCCCTAAATTATAGATATGCTATTAGACTTCATCATGGAAAATACGCTTCGCGGATTATGAGTCCAAATTTATTAAGTCAAGAAACAAAATAGCGTGAGCGCCGTTCAGCAAATTGGTTAATAAATTAAAAGCGGTAGTCTCAACGCTGTCGCGGACAGATGGCGCCTGAAATACGACAGGTATTTAGCGTGTTGCAACACCGTCCGCCGCGATCCGTGTTTTAATTTTATGCTTTACGAGCAATTTTTGTATCAATTTTCCCTGGTCGTACTTTACATAATTCACCAGCTTTTGACGACCATACGGCAATTTGCGAGCGAAGGTCGTTACGTTCTCTGTTATTTACTGTTGCTTTGCACAAGTTCAATTTAAGTATATAAAAAGTGTTTTAAAACCGGGTATTATAACTTCTAGGCTACATTTACTAGCTAGTTTAAGATTAGAGGGAGAGTCAAGGGGTGTGATATTTAATTTAAAGCAATAGGTACCTGGGTCATTCTACTTTTTCATCTATGATATGTATTGAATTAGTGTACAAAAATAGGATTACGAAATAGTACCTGAACCTAATAAAAGGAATTTTTAGGTAAAAATACTTAAATATTAATATATTGCTGTAAAAAGATGGGTAACACGGTGTTAAAAACCATTTTTTCATACAAATGGTGAGATATCTAAGGACCATTGAGTTACTGTCGATTTATGGATATTAGCTGTCGTTCGTTAATTACCAAAACTATCAGAAGTGAAATTCTTATTAAACCTCTTTCTAAATAACAGCACAAAACTGTGATGTGAGGGCCAAATATTCCAAAATCTACATTTAAAAAAAGTATCTGAAAATTATTTACATGAAAAAGTAGAATGGCCGACCTACACATTTTATTTTAAAGTAATAAATAATAGTATATTTCAAGATATTAATAAATTCTAGGGCAATAAGTATTTTTGTGTAACAAAAGGATTTTCTTTTCAAACAGGGTTTCAACAGGGCGATGATAAGATTTCAGAATGAATACGAAATTGTCCAAATGTCGTCGGAGTTACACAATCGCTTAACTTTGATGGCTACGTCACCTAGAGACAATTGAAAGAAGAAAGAAAGAAAGAAAATACGTTTATTTAACATCACAATTCAGCCGATTAGATAAAAAAACATATTCATTTAAAAATAGAAGACGTTAAAATGGATCCCCACTCAGCATTAAGCCACGGCGAGACACAGCAAGCTGAGGCACTGATTTTCAGTGGGGACCTAACTTAAAACTAAGATAAGTGGCGACACAGACTTCAACGACAGATATATTTTACATAAAAAAGTAGAAATAATAATTGATCCATAAAGAAAAAATAACATGTTATAAAATAAAACTTAAATTTAGGGTATACAAAAGACGTACCAGAACGAAAAAACAACAATTAAAACAAAAACACGCATCATGACATTTCCGCCAGCCGACATTTTATTACGCAACCTAGAAATATACTTGTGCTACTTAAACTAGAAATCGTCAATTGGAGACAATAATAGGGCGGTGAAGAGCATATGAGAGTAAACCTATAGGATGACTCCTAGTGAAACGCCCCAGACACGCTTTAGCTGATGTGGTAAGTGTTAGGTTGTGTTAGGTTAATTTGATTAAAATTGTGGCCCCATACCTTACCTTTCTATAGGTTGCTCGAGCTCCATGTAGGCGACCAGCGTGGAACTACAATAGGCCAGGAGCAATGGTGTGCGTGTATTGAAGGCCAAGATATTCTTAGGGTCATTGCGCCAGAAAAGTATTTATTTCAAGCAATATGAGCATCTGTGGACGTTATAGCCTTAGGTCGACACATGGAGCGCGCTAATATTACGTCGCAAATTGCGCTCATATGAGGGTTGCTTTCCTGAGTAGGTATCTACGCTGAAAAATCATCCACTCTACCTGCTGACTTTTTGTTGTGTAACCCCAATTTTACCCAGTGATATTAATTAGCTAGCCGTTTATGTGTTCTTTGCTTACGTCATTTAGAAACCGCGTTTTTGCAAGTGTTAGCATTAAAGGGAACAATTCGCAATCGTTAGGCGGACGCGCTACGTGACCGCAGGCCGCTCCTGATTTACGAGCGAAATACAACAATGATAACCTTCGAGGTACGTGGAACGAGCCACTTCAAATACTTCACAGAGTAAACATGTATTGGTGGTGGATTCGTAACATATTTATTTAATCGTATGGCAATACATGGTTATAGAGGGCAATCGGAGTACGCTTTGAGGTCGTTAGGCCAGGCAGTTATTTTATTTTATTTTATTTATTTATTGGAGAAACAACAAAAGTAAATACATTGTAATAAATAGGCACAGATATATTTAGTTTGTTATAGATGCACACTTACTTCCTAAAATGCTCTCACTGAGACATACATAACTTACTAAACCATGCGTAATACAATTTTATCTACGCACATATCATTAGTGCTCTAAAACGCGTTCAGAAACCTTAGGAAATGACCAGCATTGCGACAACCAATTTTACTGAGAACTTTCTTATCTGTGGTAGTAGGTAAAATTTGTACTGTAATGTTATTACAGTACAGATTTTTGTGAGGTTATGAGTTTAAATTTGGAACAGCTGTAAAAACTCATGTGGGTCTCTATTCTAGTGTCCATAGATATTAAAACAGTTATCGATACGAAACGTCAATTCAGTATGTTTTTTAATATAAACCGCACGACATTTGATTTCGAGTGACATGAGAACAAGGACTTCATTCGTTTGTCTATGATTTAAAAAAAATCTTGTTGACGGAGGTTGGAATTGCCGCCATTACTGTTGTCATGTCAAAGTAGAATTATGATATAAACGTAGAAAAAGTAGTGTATGCAACTGTACATAATTAGGCCTTAAAACACTCGTGTGATCCTATTATGAAACTCGCTGTCGCTCGTTTCATAAAACCATGCCCGTATTTTAAGGCCTCCCATGATGTATCAGTTGCATAAACTACTATAGGTTAACATATTATATTACATGCTATGATTAGGTACGAGAGTAAAACTAGACTAAAACTGTTTGCATTACACTGTAACTGTTTACATTTCACCAGTATAACAATTAGGGACGTGCTACAAAAAAAAATGAACGTCAGTTACGTCAGGTGTCAAGGCGTTCAAGTTTTTAGCAGGTCCAGGGTTAGAATAAGGGGGACAGCGCTAAAAGATTTGGTCAGTAGTTTGACCTCCGCAAACAGGTTCGTAACTTAAATACACTTAAACTATGCTTTGTGTTGAAGACGATGATGAAGTTTATAAATTGAGGTTGTACCACTAAATAGGATTAAAGTTAGGTTCAGCAATGCGCTTGTGATTCTTGTGAGTCGCTAGTGTCCGTAGGGTCTGGTATCTGCTTATCATCAGGCAGTCCGTAATCTTGTTTGCCACCGTCGTTATATAAAAAATCACAGGAACTGCTTGGAGTTGTATTAGATTCAAAGTTCAAGGGACTAGGTCAAATTATGGAAGATTGTCGACAAATATTTGTTTGTTTTATTTTCATCTAACATCTTCCACACAACACTGGCAAGTGTTTTATCACGTCTGTCCCGGACACATCGACTGCTCGACGTGACGTCACGCGCGCTGATTTATGAAAGGAAACTTGGAGCAGGCTCTGGGAAAATGTTTCGTCCGATAGCCTTTGCGGGACGTGCGCTATCCCGGTCGTTTTATTCAGTTAGCTGGATGAGACATTTATCGTGTCATGTGATGATTTACGCTGCTTGGACGCGGTGTGTGGAATTTGCAGATAGAAGATCTTTTAATGCACATGGATGATTTAAAAACTTCACTTGTCATGCAGGATGCAAAAATCCCAATCCTAATCCAGCACTATAGCAGCAACAAATATACCAACCGGTTAAAATCTATTTCAAAATTTTAGTTCTCTTTTGTTTCTACCCTAGATATCTGTATGTAAGTAGTAAGTGGATATTATTATTATTTTTCTCTTATGTATTATTTTTACTTTTGCAGTTATATTTAATTATTTTTCTTTTGGCTATTATTTAGTGTATGGCGGTCCGTGAGTCACCGACGGTACTGGCTGAAAATCAGCGCTGTAGGTGTCTGACACCTCAGCATAATGCTGAGCCAGTGTCCGTTTCACTGCCGCGGGGACACACATGTTGTGGTTTGTTTTCTTCTGTTGTTGTTTTTTTTTCTTGTAATATGTGTCTTCTGTGTCTGTGAATAAATGTTTCTTTCTTTCTTTCTTTCTTTCAGGTAACTGGCACAATTTATGGGGATTGGTAGGTTTGGAACACTTTAAGAGTTTTAAGGGTCCCTTTCAGAAACGATCATGTGTGTCTCTTTTTTGTGTAAATTGAAACGTATAATATCGACATTGTCTCTTCATAATTTTCTGGTTCAGGATTATTGCGGCCTAATGTTATTTTACATGTATTTTTTGATTTTCGTTATGAAATATCGTTTCAAATATCACTCCAAATCGACCGATCGTTTTTTTTTCGCATAAGTAGATTTAGATTATTTCTGGATACCTAAGCCGATTTTGCTCCATGCCTGAGTGAGGAGGCATGGAGCAAAATCGCCCGTTTTTCGAAGCTCAAATACAGGCATAATAGATCCATAAATGAATGGTGCTTGTATTTGAGCTGAACGGCTGATTTTGCTCAATGCCTGCTCATTCGGGTGGTGGAAGGGAGGAAATGCCTAGTTTAACGTTGGGTAATATGGACGTCCATCAACCTATTCATGGTATGCGGATGTGTGTGTCGTCTACTGTGACGTCACTGGTGTCACGATCCGGATTGTCAGATCTTGCTTTTTAGAACATGCGCCTGCCTTCCTAGGGCTTTTATTGTTTGTTTTCTAACTATTTCAAATAAAATCTCGAAGTCAAACTTTCTGCTTTCGACCATTTCATCCACACCACTCTTGTGAGCACTCATTTACTAAGTTATTATAATTATTTCATTAATTATTTATTAAAACCGATTTGGTTTTGCGGTAACTTTGACATTTTTGTTTGTAAAAATTTTTACAGACTTTTGTTAAGTTGCATGAATAAGGGTGGGTTGCACCAAACATTCTGTCATCGTAAGCGGCGTTCGTTAAAATCTGATTGTATGGGAAGTTTGACAAGTTTCGACGACCGCTTTAGCCTAGTTGTTAGTGACCCTGCCTTCGAAGCTGGAGGTCCCGGGTTCGAATCCCGGTCAGGTCATTTATTTGTGTGATGAACACGTTTATTGTTCCTGAGTCTTGGATGTTTTCTATGTATTTAAGTATATATTTATCTATATAAGTATGTATATCGTCACTTAGTGTCCATAATACAAGATTTGCTTAGTTTGGGACTAAGTTGATTTGTGTAAGATTGTCCACAAATATCTATCTATTCTATGGGATGCTGGACAGCTGCCGGCGCCATATTTGACGATGACCGGCCTGTGATCGTATGTTGGTGCAACCGACCCTTATACTTCTTCCAGTGGCGCTACAACCCTTTGCGGGTCCTAGCCTCCTCCACAATTTTTCACCACCTGTCACGTTCCTTGAATGGCATGAATAATACATTTAAACTTATAGTTCAAAGTAATCACAAAGACGCAAACACGACTTTATTGATAAGGGCGCTCAGATATTTTGATCTATGGGAACGTACTTATCAACTCGAGTGTACACAAGGTGGACAAATTAAATGCTATAAAGCTTTCTCCTCTTGAAGATCTACAGTTTGAATGCTTAGGTTTCTGTACATGGCACTTACAGACTCTGTGATTAGCTATGGAATTTCTAGTTATGGCGGAACTTATAACAGATTTATAACATCCAAATAAGACTTTTTAAGGCTTTAGTACCACTAAAAATTAAGCATCAATATAGAAATAATTATAATAAACTGTTCCAGTACTGTAAAGTCCTAAGTGTATATGATAAAGTGAAATTGGCGGTTATACTAGAGTACAATGACACAATAGGGTCGCTGGATAGATATAAGAGGCCACCTAAGCTTCGGGACTTACCTAATGAACCATACTTTACAATTCCAAAGAAAAACAATGAATATGGCAGACGAGTATCCAGTACCTACTTACCTCATATACTAAACAGCTTCCCTAGACAAGTCATAGATTGCATAATGGAAAAGCCTAATAGAACTAAAAATATTGTCAAACAAGCACTCATAAATAAAGAAAAAAAAATGTAAGCATAGTTATAATATAAATGAAATAAATAAATGAAATAAATGAACTTTATTCTGCAAGTAGGCCGCAAAGGCACTTTTACAAGTCAAAAACTACTAGCGTTTCTCAAGAGACCACTGCCGAGAAGAAACGCCGAAAGAAACTCGACAGTCAGTCATTTTCTCCAAAATATGCTTATTACAATGATACTACTTAACCTACTTAAGTAAATGTAAATGGTACACAACAAAAGAGAATTGAAAGAAAAACGAGGATAAAATAACAACAGGTATTTACAAAAAAAAACATGTCGAATCGTTTGATATGCTTTCCTGCAAGAAATGAGATACAATGAAAATATTAGACTCTACGCTATTTAGGTATTTGGTTTGGGCCATGCATTTCTGTCTGTTATGTCTGTTATAATATATATGTATACACAATATCACATAATGACAAATAAGTAAACAAATGTATATTTAAATTATAGATAGGGAGCCACTCCCAACACCCCATAGTTTAATAAAATCTTAAATGTAAAAGATTATAGACTATGTAGACTGTAATAAATATATTTGTAATTTAATACTGCAATAAACAGATTAAATTTTAAATTTTTTTTAGGTGAGTTTAATATCACACTATAAAGGTGTTTCAACAAAAATATACTCACAATAGAGATATACTTGGTATTTTGGGTGCGCCCGATCTGGATATAGTAAAATAGGAAAGTTGGTAGCGTTTGTCAGCAAAATCGTTTTCCGATTCCATTTCCTTGCAGCTTCAACTCGCGTTGTATTGTTTTTCTTTTATCAACGTAGAACCCAGCAGTTGTGTTTCATAGAGAAATAGTGTAGTAAATGTCTGAAACATTTAAACTTAAAATACGAGTACCTGAACATTTTATTCTGAATTTGGCATGTATGCATATGCATAGATTTCCTTTTTCTTTGACAACTTATTTCGATTATTTCCTCAATCATGGTCTAAAAATTATTGTTGTGTTTATTCATTCATCAGATTCATCAAAATCAAAATTAAAACATTTATTTCGCAAATAGGCTACAAGGGCACTTTTATAAGTCACAAACTGTCTCCATTAATTAAAAGAATACAATACCTACTCAAAATAAAATTAATCAATTAAATTTAGTATTACTGTCAGAAAAAAGAAACTACAAAGTTTATAACAATCCAGATTTGTTAGAGATATATAATGTCTCTAAACGTCAAATAATAAAAGTATTTAGGAATAATATCCTATGAGATGTATAGGGTCTCCAAGCGTCAAAATTATAATAGTAAAACCTAATAAATATGAGTTATCTGAGCGTCAAAGTCTAAATAATACAAGTGAGAACAGTGAAGTCTCATATGACAATTCCACAGAATACTAACAAAGCCCGCCCGACGACCGCTTTAGCCTAGTTGGTAGTGACTTCCAAGCTGGAGGTCCCGGGTTCGAATCCCGGTCAGGGCATTTATTTGTGTGATGAACACGAATATTTGTTAGTTTAGTTTGTTAGCTTAGTACAAGCTTTGTTTGGGACTAGGTTGACTGGTGTAAGATTGCCCACAAATATTTATTTATTTTAAAGACTATCGGTGCTCGCTCAATACCATAATCTTATAAGTTTACTGTGACCAGCCCAAGTACGGTGGGCCTTAGAATGGCCTTAACGATTGTGTACCCTGTTCCTATAACGTCATATTTAATCTGTCATACCTACTAAAGTTCCAACGCGTCACAGCGGAAAAGTAGTATCCAGTACATATAATCTACATTTAATTTCCATAAATTGACCGGTACACCTGTAAAATCCTAAACGTCACGGCGTCATCTCCGTTAATGATGTCCCTAACTAAATAAACCTTCCACTTTAACTAATTTAATTTGTCGACACTGAAAGTTTTGAGACAAGGCAAGTCAACTCAAGTTATTTCTAAAGGAAAGCATTTCCTGGGTACTGGGTTGCGAATATCTTAACATTTTATGGTTTTACTGTATCTTTGTTGTGAGAGGCATCGGGTTGCATAGGTATGCATATAAAAAAAATTATAATTAAGCAGTAAAGTCTGCAAGCAAGTTATACATTTCAATTGATTGTTCCGGTCTTCATGGATACTAAAATTAAAAAAAAAAACAATTAAGGCAGGGCACCATTCAGAGATCTCACGAAAATACTGAACTTTGAACTTTCAATGTGAAGAAGTAATGTAGAATTACACTACGCAAAAAATGCCTTGGTAACTCTGTCAAAAAATCATAAATGTCATCGTAAAAATATACTTTCATGCTGCAGATTTCGTGATTCTCAACGACAGTGATATGATTTTTTTTTTACAAAAAGGATAGATTGTTTTTTGTTCTGACAATATAATCGGATAGATTTTTCAAAAGTAATCCAGTGTGCCAGAAATCAATTAAAATGTACTAAATATTACAAAATTACGCGCAAAGCTCCCGTAGAGAGCGGGATGGTTAATTGAAAACTGACGCGTGTTAGAGCCGGACATTTGCAATTGCCTTGCCTTAAATTCAAATATGAAATAAAATTTTTTGGTAATGTCCTAGGATATCGTATTATTTAGTAACATTTTGCTGAATGATATCCCCGTCGCCGCTGGATGCGGCTAACGCAGGACCGGAGGCCAGAAGTCTATGTCCAGCAGTAGAAGTATTTCGGCTGATATGATGATGATGACTGTAAAATATGTCAGAGTAAAACCAACCTTAAAGTATGCTAATAACAGCGTCCATCTATCAGCGCTTCAGTGTCTGCTCACATCCGACGTCATTTTTTTTTTTGAACCTGACTGTGGCTTTATAGGCCGGGCCTAATAAAGCGATAGGAGTGTGCGGTTGGAGAGTAGCCTGGGGAAAATCCAGGGGAAAACCTCCGGCACGACCACGCGTGTGGTTTGGAACACTGGAATACTCTAAGAGTTTGCGCTCAGTGAGAGTGATACCTGACATGTAAACTCGCATTTCGTACGACAAAAATGGTGGTGCGCGCATGGCCTAATAAAGTCTACCTGTGGGTCTTTGATGGTCGCGTGATAAACGACAAGATAAAGCATCTATCACTTTCTGATACCACTCGATAGAAATTGCGGGGGCACATAATACGGGGCATGTGCCTTTACCATCCGTTTATATGACCGTACTGGCTAGCGACTGCGTAAAAATGTATATGAGCAAAAGTACAGCGCCTCTGGCGGTTACGCAATAGAACTAAGAATCGGCATACTAAATCGTTTACGCAGTCGCTAGCGAGTACGGTCATGCGAACTCATGGTAAAGGCACCGATCTTCATAATTCCAAGCATCGTTCAATTACATATAGCCATTGTTTTCAATTAAACGTGTCAATGAAATGTCGTCATTATCCTAATAGAAAAAAGCTAAAAAATCTTAATATATAGCAATAAAAATAAAGGTATCAAGCAGTATGCAACTTTAATAAAATAACGACTTTAAAATATTACCGTACGCATCGTATGCTACAGTGCTTCTGACTTCAAACGAAAATGTTGAAGGCTAAATAAACGCCCACATATTTCATGCATTTTTCTGACGAAGCAACTCTGCGTTTACACTTTAAACGACTCACATGGGGAATAGACAATGTTTCGTCAAATAGGCGTATTTTAATATAATTTTTGAAACCACTTCCGTCCTTTTACGAATCATAAAGTTACAAAACTTTCGTTTACGCCTAGTAAGGGTCGGCTTAAGCCGAGATTCATGAATATTAACACAAATTTAAGGATAGCGCTACCGTTTTTCTGGACTAGAGCGGAAAGTTGTTTCTCCATACGAGATTCGAGTTAATTTTGGACTTTTTAGGATATAATAAACTGTACGCTCTCGAATAATTAATAGTTACCTGTAGCGGCTATTCTGAAGCGTTTCAGTTTTACTTTGTGGATTATATATTGTGAAAATAAACGGAGTTTAGCGGGATAGACTAATAACGTAAAGGGATAAAAAATAACTAAACTAGTACTTACCTACACAGGTTGTTTTGTAGCTAGAAGACTTATTTTTTTTATTTTATCTTCTTTATTAAGGAAACAAACAGCATCACACATAATATCCGATGTGGCACCTGCTATCGCCTCCAGGTCATCTTCCCATCTTCTTGGTGGTCTTCCTCGTTTCTTCTCTCCTTCTCTAGAATACCAAGTGGTCACTTCTTTGGCCCATTTGTTTTGTTTGTCCCTTAGTGTATGAGCCGTCCACTTCCATATTGCTTTTTATTGTGTAGGAGTTATCTAAAACGTTTGTTTTCTTGCGTATGGTTTTCAAATTTATTTTATCCTTTTTTTTTTAATATTTAGCACGCTTCTTTCAATGTTATGTTGTATTGTTTCTATTTTCCTCATGTTTTCCTTTATTAGAATGTATATATATCCTACTAATATTATAAATGCAAAAGTTTACATCTCCAGAGGTGCCAAGTTGACTACCGGTATATCGAAGTCCTGAAGTGCCTGTACGAAAACGCCACCATGTCCGTCCGACTACAGGACCAGGAAACAAAGCCTGTTCCACTGCAGCGGGGAGTCAGACAAGGAGATGTAATCTCTCCGAAGCTCTTCACCGCTGCACTGGAGGATACTTTCAAATTTCTGGACTGGGAAGGACGAGGCATCAACGTAAATGGCGAGTACATCACTCACCTTCGATTTGCTGACGACATTGTAGTCATGGCTGAGACCATGGAGGACCTCAGTACAATGCTCGTTGATCTCAGCAGAGTTTCCGATCGAGTTGGTCTGAAAATGAACATGGACAAGACGAAGGTCATGTCTAATGCCCATGTTGTACCAACTCCCGTAATAATCGGCGGCTCTGCGCTCGTATAGTTGTTGACGAGTACGTATACCTGGGACAAACAGTCCAGTTAGGTAGGTCCAACTTCGAGAAAGAGATCACTCGTCGAATCCGACTCAGCTGGGCAGCGTTCGGGAAGCTTCGCAGTGTATTCTCGTCCAATTTACCGCAGTGCCTCAAGTCAAAAGTCTTTGACCAGTGTGTGTTGCCAGTGATGACATATGGATCCGAGACATGGGCGCTAACGATGGGCCTCATAAGAAAGCTCAAGGTCACCCAAAGAGCAATGGAAAGAGCTATGCTCGGGGTTTCTCTGCGTGATAGAATTAGGAATGAAGCTATCCGTAGTAGAACTGGGGTCACCGACATAGCCTTCAAAATTGCGAGACTTAAGTGGCAGTGGGCAGGGCACATTGCTCGCAGGACTGACGGTCGATGGGGCCAGAAACTGCTTGAGTGGCGTCCACGCACCGGAAGACGAGCTGTCGGTAGGCCTCCGACAAGGTGGAGTGATGACCTGGTGAAGGTCGCGGGAATCCGGTGGAAACGAACGGCACAGGACCGGTCTAAATGGCGAGCCTTGGGGGAGGCCTATGTTCAGCAGTGGACGTCTTTCGGCTGAAATGATGATGATGGTGATGAAAAGTTTACATATTTAGATGTTTGGATATTTGTTAGACAATCATGCAAAAACGGCTGAACGGTTCATATCCTGGACGAGTTCATTATACGATAGTTTTTATCCCGAAAATTATCCATCGAGGGGACGAAATCGGGAGTGGAAGTTTACGAAGACGTTCGCTGGCAAAAGCTAGTTGTCAATATTTCGAGACAAAATTCACTAGGTATCGTTGTCCTTTCCAAGCTCGTTGTTCATACATCTTTTAGAATAAAGGAAAAATTGAAAAATTTAGGCAACGAGCTACCGGCATATTCGAACCTGCGACCTCCCGGCACTCGCGACCAGTCGCTTTAGCCAACTGAGCTATAGGTGCAATCGCCACCCAGTCCCAAAATCATCAGCCGTTCCTTCGTATTAAGCAGTACCGCTGCTGGTAGATGCCGCAGTACGGCTCCCTTAAGGCGTTTGTATAATTAAGTAAAATATAGTTCAACATCTTGCTTCCGCAACAGAGGGCCTACTCCGAACTTCGAAATCCGAACTTCGTATCGTGCCGTCCCTTTCACTCTCGTATTATACACTATATGAGTGAAAGAGATGGCACGATACGAAGTTCTGATTTCGAAGTTCGGAGTAGGCCCTCAGCTCATGCGAGTTATTTCTCGTTGTTCCACAGCGTAGTGTGTTACGGTCTGGAACTCTGGGGCAGAGCAGCAGAACTGAATGGCGACGTGTTTTCGTACTACAAAAACGCGCTGTACGAATAATCTCAAACCCCACACGGAACGCCTGCCAGGCAACTCTTCATACACGATAATATCATGACAATAACATCACAATACTTGTTTTACATAATCAAATTCGTGCGTAGCAACAAGCTATTATTTCCAACTAAGACATCAAAAACTGTGTATATTGTGGTCTTCATCTCTATAATAAACTACCCGACAAAATTAAAAATGTTGAAAGTGACGTGACATTTCTAAATAATTAAAAAAATTGCTAACGGCGAATGCTTTTTACGACTTAGACGAATATAAAAATATGTAATTTCATTGCATGTTGTTGAAATTGTACTTTTGACATTATAATTCAGTAGATAAATATCGCACTTAATTATCATGTATTTAATCGACATAATTTAATTACTTATCTGATACCTATTAATAATAATGAACTGACATGTAAAACTTTTATGCTTTATGAATAAATGAATATGAATAATATCAAGCTAGGATTTCGATGACGACACAATATTTTTGAACAGAATTTATAGGTAAATCTTTTAACCATTTAGTGCAGTTCCATTTTCACGGGTTTGAGAACGGTTGAATCGTCGCAAACGAAACTAACACTATTATAAAGAATGCCCCTCGGCCATACTGCCGTCCTATGTCTAAAACTGATCAAAGCTGCTTTATAGCAGTTTTCTGTAGTTTACATGGGCTAAAAGAGAAAGAAAAGCTCTATCGAATCTTGGAATCATATTTTTATCATTTGTAGTTGCGAAGATACTGAGTCGACCTACCACGCTAAGTGCATGATAGTTTGAGACTTTACAATACTATATTATCGCAAACCAACATTACTACACTATAAGTACTCTAAAAGCCCCTAGCTGTTGTTTAATTTAATAAATCACTAGCATGATTCACAGCTAAAAAACCGTTATTAGACAAAAACTTCATAATGCGCCGTTAAAGTCCTTTTACCTTTTTCTTACCTTCTTTTATACATATAATTTCTTATCAAATACTACACAAAAAAACAGTTACTACGCTTATACACGGCAAAACACCCTTAGCCCTGTATTTGTAAGACTTTGCTTGCGATTCCTATTGCAAATACAACACTAAAACCTAGTAACTGTAGCTAATCCGTGACTACCTACATTAAAAAACATAATAATGCAACTCTTAAACCCGGCTAACCAGCAATGCTACGCTAAAACCTAGCTATACGCAAAATATTATCCCTCCGATTTTACGGCATGCGGCCAGTCAGCCGAGCGGCGCGTGCGCAGGACGTTGTGTCTAGTTGTGTAGTGAGTGATGATATTAATTATCGTCACAAAATGTCAGGAAACCATCCTTCAAACCGTTTCATAGCCAGCTACCATATAGAAATATAAAATCCCGTTTAGTAGGTAGATACGAAACGAGACTTTCTTTACCATTTTGTAGCCAGCAACCGCATGGGAATTTAAAATCCTGTTTAGTAGCTGGATACGTAACGGTAAGTGGTAAAGGAGATCGTCGATTTTGTACCCACTGAAAATTGTAACGTTTCAAATTCAGAACTCAGATAGGACCTCAGAACTCAGGTCAGATTCTAGACTTGTTTAGATGAATTTAGGAGGTAAAACTCTAAATACCAAATTTTATCAAAATCGTTAGCCCTGTTTTTGAGATAGCTGGGTATCTAATATACAAGATTATCTGGTTAAAAGTACTGTTAGTTGAATTTACCTATGCTATTTTGCCAAAGAGTAGTCGAAATATTTATGCTGATCACACAAAAAAGAAATGTGTTTATTTGATATGTATACATTTCATTACTATACGTTACAATTTGTCGTGGACCCTCTGGTCCTATCGCCGAACATAATCGACGGTCTTCTCTATAGTAATTGAACCTATTTGAATGCATCGCAATAAAATAGGAAAAAAATGCAGTAGATATGAGTTTTCAACGCTGTCTTGCTATCATATCATCAGAAGTTTTAGATTGGATATTGATATTCTAATTTTCACTGCTTATTTGAGTTGATTGCTGAGAACACTATAACAATGCATTATTCATATGAATATTGTGAGCCGCCTACTTCATCAAGCGTGTTAGAAGATGATTTAAACAAATTACAGCTTATTCCTTCTAAAAGAGGAGCATAAATACTGTTAATCAATGGCCGTAAATATTACGGGAAAAAAGTGTACAAAAAATACTCCCAATCTTTGTGGATATGTGGTAGGACACCAGCGTGCAAGGGAAATGTTACACAGGACTCCGGCTGGAAAGATATTATAAAAAGCAAATATCATGTAACGTAATGCATAACAAATATAACAAAAGACAAAAGAAGTAGTAATAAAAAGAGATTGCTGGTTTTAAAAAAGATGTGCAAATAATTACGAACCAATCCAGAAGCAGTATACTTAAATGATATGATCTTCAGAAAAAAAACATTCATCTTCACTATTAACTTCCAAAATTCAATATTAATAAATCTTCGGCATATCGACAGAGAAAAAAGAATCTAGAAGTCTACTTTTTTATTTAAGAGTTGACTATAATTACTCTTGTCGATTGACTAGGTACTCTAGAAGAATTAAAATTAAAATGTTGTACGCCCGAAGAATGTCAAATACTAAGGCAATTTGCCGATTTCCTACTCGTTGACGACAACTGCGATGGAAAAACGGTATTAAAAAAAAAAAAAAATCGTTATTAAAAAATCTCCTGAGACATCATTACTTGTCACTCTCTTAGCTTGTATTATCTTTGTAGCTATGTATATATATGTATATATAAATATTTATGTAGTTATGTATGTATATATTTATTAATGTATTGTATTGTTAGCTGTATATATTAGCCTAATAGATGTATGTGTTATTCTATCTCTCTTGCTTTATCCTAGCACTACCTGTCGTTATTTTTCTTTAAGTTTTCATCTCCTGCTACCCAAAGGTTGTCTGGAAGAGATCCCTCTATAGCGATAAGACCGCCTGTTGTTACCTATTAGTTTTTAAGGATAATCTTGTAACAATTTCTTTTTGTGGTGCAATAAAGAATATATTATTATTATTATTTTCTTGGGTTTTTTTATTTCTCAGCTTTAGCTGCTGGTAATTAATATCACCTACGGGTTAAAACCAAGTAGATGAGATTGGCCTACTCTGTATCCCTAGTCCGTTCGGTCATCGTCTAATTGCAAAAATTTTCGCACGATCCTACACGTATTCAGTATTGCGGCTTTCTGCAACTGTATGTAAGTATTTTGTTTAAGATCAATGAGTTTCAGACTGTGATGGAGGTTTTTAGGAATGACACCAGTGGTTGAAAGTACTACGGGGACGATGTATACCTTTTCCTGGTTCCATATTCTGGTGACTTCATCTTTAAGGTCGGTATATTTGTGTATTTTTTCTACTATTGTTTTCTGCAGGTTGTGAGTATTGGGGACGGCAATATCAATGAGGTAAGTAATTTTATTAATTTTATCTGTTAGAGTTATGTCTGGTCGGTTGAAATGTATAGTTCTATCAGTGAGGATGGCTCGGTCATAGTACATCTTGTGGGTATTGTTTTCTAATATGGGACTGGGGCTATATTTGTAGTATGGTTTACTACTGTTTGGTATGAGGTTATGTTTGAATGCCAGTTTTTGGTGTATAATATTTGCTACTTGATTATGACGGTGCGTGTAGTCTGTTTGAGTTAGATTAGGGCATGCTCCAGTGACATGTTGTATTGTTTCTGGATGGCTATGACATTTACGGCATCTATCATCTGCGAGCTTAGGGTCCTTGATAATATGTTTCCTGTAGTTTTTGGTATTAATTACTTGGTCTTGAATAGCAATGGTGAAACCCTCCGTTTCTGGGAACAGCGATCCTAGTTTCAGCCATTTGTTTGAGGCTATGGGGTCAACATGTGCTTGTGAGAGATCATGCGGATGCCTTCCATGTAAAACTTTTTTCTTCCACTGCTCTAATTTTACGGTTTCGGAGTCATTCTCAGTGGAAAGTAGCATCTGTTCAGTTAAGTTCAGAGGAGTGTAATTCGCATCGTGAACAACTATTGCTTTATGAATGCGACTGCTATTGGCTTTATGGAAGAAAAATGATTTAAGATGATTGATTTGCTTGATCCAAAGTGGGAGTATAGCTATTATTCCTCGGCCTCCATTCTCTCTTTTTATTGATATTCTCTCTATTGCAGATTTAGGGTGATGGTTATTATGTTTTGTTAATATGGTTCTAGTGGCAATCTCAATATGGCGGATATCAGTTTTGGACCATTTAATGATCCCAAATGAATATGTTAAAATCGGTATTGCGTAACTGTTAATTGCTTTTATTAGATGTTTTGCTATGAGTTGACTTTTGCAAATGGTGTTAAGTCGTTTCTTATATTCTGCTGTCAATGTTTTTTTAATTTGAATGTGGTCTATTCCTTTTGATTGTTGATAACCTAAATATTTATAGAACTCGTCCGGTTCCATAGCTGTTATTGCGTCAATGTTATTTACTGCGTAATTCCCAGGTCGTATCTTACCTTTAATGATGTGGATTGTTTTACATTTATCGAATCCAAACTCCATGTTAATATCTCGACTAAATTCTGTGGTAGCATCTATTAACGTCTTCATTTCAGTTTCTGTTTTTGAGTAAAGTTTTATGTCGTCCATATAAATCAAGTGTGAGATGCAAGTTTCTTGGTGTTTATGTTTCAGGCGGTATCCGGATCTACTTCTATTCAGCATATTGGAGATTGGGTTGAGTGCAAGACAGAACCACAGGGGACTCAAGGAGTCACCTTGATAAATACCTTTCTTGATACTTATCTCTCTTGTTTTTGTTTGGTTAAGGTGTAAAGTAGTTTTCCATAGTTTCATAGTATTTTCTAGGAAATTAATCAAGACCGGATCTATTTTGTAAATCCTTAGTACTCGTATTAACCAAGAGTGAGGAATGCTATCAAATGCTTTTTTGTAGTCTATATACGTACAGTGTAGGTTTTTTTTATTACTTGTTGCGTGTTTGTGAATTAGAGAATCTATTATTAACTGCTCCTTGCACCCCATGTGATTCCGCCTGCATCCTTTTTGTTCTTCTGCTATTATATCATTTTTCTCTACGTATGTAGTTATTTTTCGGGTTATTGCTGACGTAAGTATTTTATAAATAGTAGGTAAGCAGGTGATTGGTCTGTATTGCGAAGGTTGTGTTGTATATTTACCCTTAGGCAGCATGTAAGTTACACCTTTTGCTAAGAACTCTGGCGTATTTTGTTGACACCGGATGATTTCTGTAATATTTCTAGCTAGTGATTTATGGAGGATATGGAATTTTTTGTACCAAAAATTATGAATCCTGTCAATACCCGGGGATTTCCAGTTGTGCAATCTACTCGTAATAGCTTCTATGTCTGCCTCGGTTACTGCATCAAACTCCATTTGCTCCATTGCCTCCCACCTACTTACTTCTTCATTTATCCACCTTGCCTCTTCATTGTGCTGTAGTTCAGTTTCCCAGATGTTTGCCCAGAAATGTTCTAATTCACTTACCTCTGGAGTTTCATGTTCTACCGGTCTTTCATTTTCTTCTGGACTATTAAGCTGCCTATAAAATATTTTTTCATTAGTGCTGAATAATTTGTTATCCTTTTTCCGTTTGAGTGCCTTATTATACCTCTTTAATCTATGGGCCTTCAACTTTAGCTTTTGTTTTAATGTGTCCAGATATTCTTCAGGTCTCGTGTTATTGCATTCATGACTGCTGTGTACGCTGAAGTTTCTAAATATTTCATTCACCCGTTCTACTACTTTCCGCGACCTGTTGTTATTAATATATTGAGTTAACCTACCTATGTCAGACCTTAATTGGGCGATGTCTTTCTCTAATCTTATGCACCATGCAGGTTTTTTACTCTTAGGGCGCCGTAGCTGGTCACTTTCTTCAGTGCGATAACCTAGTTCTTTTGATATAACTAAGGCACTACAATACATGAGGGTATGAATGTCTATTAATTGGGACTCGTCTGAGATAAAGTGGCTAATTATTTTATCGTTAAATAGTTGTAGTAATTGTGTGAGATGTCGGCTATATTTTAATTTCGGTAGTTTTGGTCTAATTGTAGGATCTGATCCGGTATACTGAACTAGAGTAGTTTGCATGGTTTCGTATAGCTTTTGTATTGTAGTATCTGATAAGGGTGGCAGGGTTTCATTTTCAGTGTCACTATCCCTATTGTTTCTTTCTGTTTGCATTAATGAAAGTCTAACCTGTGCGTCCTGTAGAAGTGTCTGTGATAAGGAGGCTCCTGATGGTCCTGGTAGAGTCTGGTCAACTGGATTCGTCCTGGGTGTTGTACTTACCGCTGGTTGAGACAAGAATTCCATATTTGGTGAGCTGCTGCGGCGCTCGCCTTGTGGAGATTGTGACGTAATGGTGTTTTGTAATTCTAATCTAATTTCTTCTTTCATTTGCGCTAGCACCTCGTCCGAAATCATTTTATTTCGTATGATTGTTCTTCGTTGGTCTGAAACTCTTTGTTCTGAAACGTTTAATCCGGGGTATTGTGTTATAAATTGTTCATGTAATAGTTTACGGTAAGTTGTAAGATCTGTTTCTAATTTAGTAATTCGGTAGTATGTACGCATGATAAATAGGTTCACGTCATTACTCCATGTCATGCGTACTCGGGGTTTGCCAGCCTTGGTGGACGCAGGATGAAAAGCGTTGGCTTCCTGCGTAACACACAAGGTAGACATTACAGAATTGGATCGCGGTACATTAGTCAATTCCAACGGTAACGGAGTAACCGTTCTGCTCCTCAATTCCCGGCAAGTTAGCTGCGAGGGTAGTTCTTTAGTACGTCGAACTTGCGCCAGTGATTGCGTTGAACTCTCTGAATCTGAGTAATCTAAGTAAGAGGCAGGTGACGATGCAATCGAAGAGAACAAGGAAGCTGGCGACGAAGGAATTGGGGAAAGCGATGCTGTTGGAGAAGATGCGTGGTTGTCGGTGTTTTCGGCTGTAACTAATTGTTCGATGGGAGCCCGCCTGCTCGACTCCGCATCGCCGCTGGATCGCATGCTGTGGCACCCAGCAACGGCTCCAGGTGCGCCCCGACGATCGCCCTCGGGTAGCGGCCCTGCGGCTGTAACAGATTGTTCGATGGGAGCCCGCCTGCTCGACTCCACATCGCCGTTGGTTCGCATGCTGTGGCATCCAGCAACGGCTCCAGATGCGCCCCGACGATTTCCCTCGGGTAGCGGCCCCTGACGTAAATTTCTTGATCGTAACTGCATATTTACTGTAGAGAGGAAGAAGAAGAGAGATAGGAAAGATGGGATCTTAGTTTGGGAAGGGTAAGCCTAGCTGTTATCGGCACTTTTGTATCTCCCAACTCGGGGTGTGGTCTAGGTGTTTCGACCTCGATTTTAGTAGTATCACCAACCCGTAAGCCCCCCCACCACGGCAAGGTGATCCCTTGGGGGGGTTATTATTATTATTATTATTATTATTATTATTATTGGTGTTTGCTTAAAGTGATTGTAAAATCCAGATAAACAAAATACACTACTTCACTGCGGATGGTACTTTCAAGTCTTCTCCTCCTCAATTTTCACAAATTTACAGTTTGCACGGCTTAAATGAACAAACATAACGTAGGTATAACCCTATTGATTTATGCATTTTTGCATAACAAGAACATAAAAACGTATGAAATTTTGCTGAGTGTAATAAAATCACAAAGGTCGGATTGAAATCCCAATAAAACAACTTTAGACTTCGAAAGCTCTGCAATGAAAGCTTTCACTT
Organism: Epiblema foenella; assembly: GCA_963556455.1. NCBI lineage: Eukaryota > Metazoa > Arthropoda > Insecta > Lepidoptera > Tortricidae > Epiblema > Epiblema foenella. The sequence continues at coordinate 4,990,958 of OY747113.1, read as the reverse complement.
ATATATTTTCCGATATTGTTGTTAAGGCTGTTGGTTTTACTTCACTTAAATAAAAATCTTTGAAAAAAAGCACGAGATCTAAAACTTAAATTGAGACTAGGCCGAAGACATGACTGTAGCACGGTGTGCTTCAATAGCCTAGTTACCCATGAGTTAGATCTATGAAGGATTCCGATATATATATTAAACATAACTAAGACAACGACAGAGACAAATAAATATCGTATCTACTAAACGAGATTGTATATTCCGATAAAGCTGGCTATGAAACGGTTCGAAGAGGATTTGTTTCTTTTTTTGTAAACAAATAGATACATCTATACAGATTTTATATATTTATTAAAAATATTGAATTACTTTTAAAACTTACTTCTATAACAGTGTGGATTAACGTGGTTTTGCCAAAAAACTAAAACTTTTTTCCACAAGATTACACGACTAAAACCCAGTTAGAGGCGATGGTTCGTTATCTAACGTGTTTTTAAATTAGGAACGCATACAACTTGCTTGAATTTAAGTGACTTAGCCGTTATTTAGCTATGTTCTGTTTGTTATGCAATGCTAAAGAACGGCTAAGGTATACTTAACTTATTTGCAACAGTAAAACACAAAAACCTTATTATCAAAATAAATATTCATTATTTTACGGAGTAATGCAATAAAAAAGCAAATATAAATTTAGTTTTAATTTTTACGTAAAAGAAATCTGGAATAAATATACACATTTCCTAGAAATTTTTATTTTAACGTTTTTTGCTCATATCTCAAAACTATATTTTGTGGGTTAGTTTGGTTTTAGACATAGGACGGCAGCATACGCCCGCATTAAAAACGGGAGTTTTATTTTCATCTGTATTCTATACATACAACCAGAGTATTACAAAGAACTCGGTCAGAGTGGGGGGATAAAAATATGGTCTTTGTCTATTACGAAGGTACATTTTTTTCGATGAGTAGGTATTTCCAGAGATCTCAAACACAGACAAACAAAGTTAAATTGTTATTGCTTAATCATGCCTTATATACATTGATATTTTTCTTTGAAGTCATCCTTTTTTTGTATGAAAAGGTGACAGCGCATCTCACACGTGACGTGACTTCATTGTCCACCACATAATCAGCGTCTCTTTTCGGGGAGATAATAGCATGATCATGTCAGACAGTCTGTGAGCTCCTGATAATCTTCAGTTTCGAGTGATATTGTTTATTTTGACATAAGAACATTATCATTCTATTATTTGCTCATGGATTGTAATCGACTATTATTAGAACCTAATATAATAATCAGATCACATTGATCTCTCCCAAATTTTATAATGAAACTCAGATATTTTTTAACCAGCCGCTACATTAACATCATCCCTGTTTGTTTAAATGCTCATGTAGACAATAGGATATTAAATTTTGTTTTCCTAAGCAAACAGATGGACCCTTGTCATCCGCGGTCTCATGTGTACACACCGACACTCGGTCAAATAAAGCTCTATTTAAATGTTATTTATGTAGGTACCAATTCTCCAAACAAAGTTTTCTGTAGTTTCTAAACAAACGAACTCTAATGCCGCCGTGACAGTTCTGACGTGGTTTAAACATGTGCCGCGCGTCTTTTGTTTGAACCTCAGTTGTTTTATCGTGGTATGAACTAGTTTTAAGTTACGCGTTGCAAATGGTGTCTGTAGGTTTGTGGTTCTGTACTCCTGGTGGTGAGAAAGGCCACCAAGGCTTCCGAAAGATGCCATGTAAGTATTGAATTAAGGAACCTAGATTTGTCTCTAGCCGTCGCCACAAACTAACTAGAGGTTCTGTGAGCTGTAGACCTTGCGACTGTACTTTTTTAGTTTCCAAAACACGACGAGTTTTACGAAGTTTCGAACAAGTAGTAATAATGTAATAGTTATCGAACCTGTTCACAAAATTTCAGGAGAATCAGTTGAATAATGCAACCTATAGAGGAGAACAAACTCTTCATTTCACTCGATCAAAGTACGTGTGGCTTTTTCTGGAGTCTCAAGCATCTACAGGCTAGGGTATCTGCTTACTGCTTTAGCTTTGGCGATCCACGCCACCCTCCCTGGGGCTAATATACAACTGCTACAGCCCCCGCCACATTCAGTACTCGCAACCCCGATGACCCCCTTAGTCGGCTTTTTGCGACAGGCAGGGGAGACCGTAGACCTATGCTGCCCGAGTCTACACGGTTCAATGTTACTAACTAGATGCAGTAAAACAATACAAATTGCTAAATATTTAGGTTAGTTATCAGATTTACAAAAAAGTTGTAAAACGCCATTAAAATTATGAACGCAACTTTTATCGTAGTAATAAAGTGAGTCGTAAAAAGTCACACAATAAACTTCGTTAAAAGGGTGTTATTTACAGTATTTACACAAAGTTGCCACTTTGTTAAAATTACTAACTAGGTGTGAATTTTAGTTACATAAACTTCAATTATATTTGATGTTGAAAATAAACGTTATTGTAAAATAACGGTTTAACAAGTGCATGCCTCATTTGTTAAATTCTGACTACCACCAAATTTAATTAAGTGTATAATACTTTTCCTAAATTAATTCATTTATGTTTCTAGTTTTTTTATTACTTTTGTTCTACTACATCAACTATATGGTACAAAGAAAATACAATATTTACAAAAGCATAGCAAACGTATAACTTGTTTTTTTAGGTGACATTTACTTTACCAGGTCGAAGCAATACATAAAGTCGAAGAGAAACTAATAAATAACAATAGTAATCTTAACAATTCAACTGGGATGTCACATCTTGACGATAAAATAGCACTCTCCGACAATCGTAATATAATAGGTATAATATCTCCATATACATCATAAAGTACAAACATACACCCCTCTCCTTCTATGTTATGGTCACTAAAAATATCATAAAAAACACAACGGCCTATTTAATTGATCTATACACCGTGTCGCTAACTTCAAACTCAGTTAAATCCACTCTAACCACTTGGAGATATTGAAAAAAATTTATAATAACGTTAATTGTAAGTAAGTATTGTGTTAAGTATTTTTTTTATTATGACTAAAGCATTAAATAATGCGATCTTGTTTAGCAAATTCAGCGTTAAAACAATCCATTATTTACAATAAATAAAATTTTTATTGGATTTATCTTTTGATGTTTTAATCGATTGCAATTTGTCTATCTTTGAAATAGCTCAGTGCGTGGATTTGCATAATTTTGATTTATCAGACCTGGATTTATCTGGATTTGAAAAAAGACGATTAGAACTACTATTAAATACGTCAACTGGCTTGGATGGACTTACCTACATTTGAAAAATACTGTAATATGGGTTTATCTGATTTTGATAAAATGTTGGGCAATACGGTGTCAAACATTAGGACATTTACCTTATCTGTTTAATTGACCGAATTTTACAATTTGGCTACAAGTAATAATCCTTTCCACGCACCAAAACTTTTCGCCCAAATATCGTATAATCCTCACATCTGAAACGCGCGGGCTTTAATATGTACGTCGTACAAAATCTAATCCTAAAGTTGGCTCCCTTTACACCCAGGATAATACTCCACTAAATTAACACTTCAAATTTACATCTACTACGAACTTGTTTTGGTTGGAGAATACTAACAATATTCCGTGCTTCTTGTATGTTTTTCAAGTGTAAATAGGTCAGATGTTAATCTTTGATGTACGATACGAAAAGACGTTCGTGTTTATATTGTACGTTCGTTTCGAAGTAAGATGTTGGAGCAAAGGTCAGGCAACATGGTTATCAGTCTGGCAGGATTCGAGTCCGGAGCCTGTCTGCCACTACATGTTTTCATTATGTACAGTCTTTTTTTTTGAACCAGCTGTGGCTTTATAGGCCGGGCCCAATAAAGCGATAGGAGTGCGCGGTTGGAGAGTAGCCTGGGGAAAATCCGGGGAGAAACCTCCGACACGACCATGCGTTTGGTTTAGAACACTGGAATACTCTAAGAGTTTGCGCTCCAGTGAGATTGGTTGAGCGGTTTCAACTAAATAAATAAATAAATATTAGAGGACAATCTTACACAAATCGAACTAGTCCCACAGTAAGCTCAAGAAGGCTTGTGTTATGGGTACTAGACGACGATATATTTAATAGATATAAATACTTAAATACATAGAAAACATCCAAGACTCAGAAACAAATATTCATGCTCATCACATAAATATTTGCCCTGACCGGGATTCGAACCCAGGACCTGAAATCTGAGGTATGAGTGGAATCGAGCTACTGGGAGTTTTGTCGCTGGTTCAATAAAACCTAGTCTAGCTGAGAAGAGCAGCAAGAAACTCAGCTAGGCCCGACCTGGGTCGGACTGACTCTACCCGGTGTGCGGTGGTACCGGGACGAATAGGGACTATATATTATGTGTCAGTATTGGCGCGATCGCACGGTGGACGGCCCCGCCGGCGGGAATGCCTCAGTGTGCACGTCGTGTCTGAATTGGACGCCGTAAGCGTAGCGTTCCATCTTTCGATGGACGCTGTGTTTACGTCGTCCGGGTCCGTGAGTGTGTGCACATACACACGTATCACTGTAGATGCAGTTCCATTCCATCTTAGTTAAGTTTAAATTACATTTGCTTAGAACTACTTAACTTTGAAGACTTTTAGTTATGTAATTATTTATTCTTTTGAGTTAGTTTTTTCGCCGTTGAGAAAATTTATTGTTAACATCCCTGTTCTCTGTAGGCGACATTATATTATAGGCTTCGATATGCGATTTCTATTGGGCCGTATGCTTGTTAAGGTACTGCAGATACAAAATAGATGGTATTGAAATGAACTTAGTTTGAAAATGGAGGCCCAGGTAAACAGCACGTAAGAGAAACTTAATCCAATGATTAGTGAGGCCAAATTCATTGGGATATCTCGTCACGTATTGCGGAATCTGCTTAGTAGGACACCTTTGGACCCTTTTATTTGGGTCGCCCTTAGTTACATAGAAACAGATCCAGAAATAACACTTCGTCACTTGATATATTAATGTCCTATGTCACTGGGCGTATCTAAAGCAGATGTCTTTCTTTTTACAGTGCAATACAATTGTTTATTGGTAAAACCACACGCATAAACTTTAAACAGGTTTCTGTACGCTACTACTTTCGTATTGTTATTTTTTCACTTTTAATATGAATAAATAAAAAAATATATATACGGTCATTTTACATGCCAGTATCAAAAGAGAGTTTTCTTTGTACAAGAAATACAATACAATACAAAACAATACAAATACTCTTTATTGCACACCTCACATAATAAAACAGCACATAAAAAAAACAAAGATACAGGGAGAGGCAGAACAACAGGCGGTCTTATCGCTAAAGAGCGATTTCTAAGAAATATTAATAAACGAGGTTTGTCATTGTAAATTATGCTTTTTGTCTTTCCGTGGGCGTCGTAACAGCCGACTATGGGAACCGGGTTGTAGTTTGTTGTGGGCGATGGGCTAGCGACCTATTCTCCAATATTACACTTTCTCCATATTTAAACCAAGAATTACTAAATGTGGCACTGGAATTAAATTTCATGTGTTGTGCCTACCCCTTTTGAGAATACAGGCGTAAGTTTATGTATGTATTATTCTACGTGTAGTGTTTCGTCCCGATGCTACTTCTTCGCGTAATTCGGAACGATAAAACGTAAGACGTCATTGGGCTGTCATTTAAAAAAAAACAGATAAGATAACCTTTTAGAGGAGCGCTCGTGGCCCAGCGGCGCCCGCGTACCGCATGCGGCATGCGAGGTTAAGCAACGTCAGCCTAGGTTAGTTATTGGATTTGGCGGTAGAATATAAGATTTCAAGCTTACATGGTCATTTACATTAGAATTTTAGGACACTGTGCGAAAAAAGTGAACCAGGAAGAGGGTAGATGGCTATGGTGTGGGGGTAGACCACAACTAAAACTCGCAGCACGTCAGTTAATCCTTGATAATGGAGCTTGCAACAGTGCCGAAATATCGGGAACTCAAAAATACAAATATACACGGTAAATATCCCGTTTCAAATCGTAATTCTATTGGCGGTAGAATGATAGTGATCCTGCGATGCCCCCCTACACGGCATTTCCTCTGCGTCAAAAAAAAGGTTAGTTATTGGATGGGTGACCGCTTTGAGTGGCAATTAACTGAGCACTCCCGTGATTTGGAAGGCACGTTAAGCCGTTGATCCCGGCTGCTGTCTATGATACCAGTCGTTCAGCTAAGTTAGAGGCCTTTGGAACTTCTAACTTGCTAGTAACGGAGGTTTTTTTTTACTTTTATTGTATGTAATAGAATATACGCGTGGAAAAATTAGGTTTTGTAGTTATCATCAAGTGAATACCTTTTATTGCAACAAAACAAACTAAGAACATACCTACACATTACGCATGTTCCACAAATTCTAATACACAAAATACCTAAGCTTAATGCGGTGCGTACAGAAACACATAATATAACGGTCATAAATCCAATCGGTCGGTATTGATAATGGGAGATATTGGAGGTCGAAGTTGCACCACGTCCGTAGGGAGTACCCACCAATACCCTACACGTGACTCCTGGGTGGTGCTAAATGGTACAACAAAAACTGGCAACCGTACTGTCTTCTTGAAAATCTCATGGTTCGATATAATTGCCATACGATAAAGAAATCAGAGATTATCAAGTTCGCAGTTATCATTTTGTAATCTAGAACCACCTGCAAACAAGGATTGTTGTCCGTAAATATCTGAAGCCTAGTTTCAAGGAGCTTTCCAGGCCGCAAGGACTACCGTGTATTATCTCACAATAAACCAATACGCCATTGCCAACTGTGTACAAAGAACCACAAAGCCGATTTCCCGCGCCTGTCTGGATATCTGACGGGAAAAGGACTATTGCATTTGGCACTTCTTTTGTACTTATCGGTACGACATCTGTAAAATATTAGTTCCAATATAAGATTTCAAGCTTACATGGTGTATATTTGTATGCATGGTAAATATCCCGTTTCAAATCGTAATCCTAATACTGTCAAGTATCTGGCGTCCAGTGATCCGAAAGTTCTCAGATCGAAAAGAGACTGTTTCCGGAAAGAACTCGCGTATTGATACTGTGAGTGTGGTGTGTCGTGACCGTAATCGAGTTTCAAGTGACAAGGCGGACGGTGGTAGTGACGGTGACACTGTGGGAAAAAAGCGAACCAGGAAGAGGGTATATCGCTATGGTGTGTAGGTAGACCACAACTAAAACTCGCAGCACGTCAGTTAATCCTTGATGATGGCGCTTGCAACAGTGCCGAAATATCGGGAACTCAAAAATACAAATATACATGGTAAATATCCCGTTTCAAAACGTAATTCTAAAATATTAGTTTCATTATGAATTGGTTTGTCAACAGGCTATGGATCGAAGCATATTAGGTGTTAAGAGGATGGATGCCACCTGGAACACCACGCTGCGTTCCAAAACACGCATAGCTGACGCAGGTGACTTAGAGGCCTTTCTCGCCAACTGGCAGGAGGAGGCACTAATGTTACCTGGCAGTAACGCCCAAAAATTTAATTTTATGCTGATTAAAGAAAAGGTTGGATTGTATGGTAGGGTATAAATAAAATAAAATATAAATATTTGTGGACCCGTGTGGTGCCTGGTTAAAAAAGAACTTACCCCTTTGTTCTCGTGAATGTCGTAAGAGTGACTATGGAAATTGTTGTAGTATGTTGTGGGCGATGGGCTAGCAACAAATCACTGCAATATCACATTTTCTCAATCTGTAAGCCTACAATTGCTAATTGTAGCGCTGGTATTAAATTCCATGATCTCTGCCTACCCCTTTTGAGAATACAGGTGTGAATTTATTTATGTGTATGTATGTATTTGTGGAAAATCTTACACATAGCTACCTCAATTAGGATTATTGGGATATCATTTGATATTTAAAAAAAATCATTAGTAAATCGATCTACTTCCAACAAGGCCCACAGTTATCCCTCTCGGTTGGAAGGTAGATATCAATCGCTTTCGTAAATCTATAGGAGATTTTCTTTGACTTTAATCATAACATCATCTGTATTTCTTTTATAGCACATTTTCCACTGGGTCTCCTCTGAGAGAGAGAGAGAGAGAGAGAGCAGTGAGATTATCAATGACGAATATTTTGAGAATCTATTCAGTGCAATGGGGGCTGTCGCGTATGAATTGGCCGCTAGAGGCGCTGTGAGGTCTCCGAAATGTCAAATGTCACTCTTTGTGGTTGCGGTACGCGGGTTAATATCTAATTGGAACAATATAGTGAGTATTTTGCAATACCTGAGCTTGATTATGGCAAATATGAGTTACAGGTCAATGACTTTTTGTCGATGATGCTTTGAGACAGTTTTGTCTATCGGATACTTATTTCCTCCTTTTTTCTGAACAAAACGGGACTGCGCTACAATGTGGGATGTTCGATATTTTTACGATACGGTTTTAAGGTTTTAAACATGATTTAAATTCAAACTTCGTTCTCATGCCCATAATAACCAATAATATTTTTTGACAGCTGGATCTTACTCGACAGTGACACCAACTGGTGACCACAAAAACGATAGCCCTCATTACACACGTGGACACAGAATACGGCTCGGTAAAATACCGTCATATTTCCTAAAATAGTGCACACTTGTACAGTTTTTTAATCCTGTCATGATCTTTATTTAATTTGACATCTAACCTGCAAAAATTACAGTTAAAATATTAACGTTTCCATGTTTAAATCGGACTTCTAAAAACCCATGAAAAAAACAACGTTAACGGAGCGAGATATCGCAAAAATCGTCAGTTTTGAAGATTGATATTTTTATGATAGGATACCGGGAATTGCTTAAATAAAAGTAGTGTAAAATATTTAGAAAAACCTATTGCGGTTATTTAATTTGGGTTGCACTATTTTTTTAACCTCGAGTGTATTACCAAACCCAATATCGCAATTATTTTGTACTAGCAGCGCTCAGCGATGTTACCCACGGATAAAAGGTAGCCTATGTCCTATTCTGATGTCTAAGCTACAATACTGGAAAGTTTCATAGAGATCCGTTCAGTCGATTTTGAGATTAAGCGGAACGTACATCCATCCGCACAAACTTTCACGTTTATAATATTATTAGGATTGATTTGCATATAACTGTATCCAATCATATCAACTTGATCAATTCAAATCAATCATGACACCGTTTTGTGTTTCGACTTTTGATTAAATATTGATTACAATTTGTAGCGTACTTATTCTAACACATTAGGCTTACACGCCTGGAAAACTACAGTTTCCGTACTCGTAGTAAATCAGCAATTAAGATACTAGCCCCCGATAACGGACCCAATACATCCATTATTGTCTTTAACGGCCTATAATTGCCAGTAGAACCATTACGAGAGCTTTGCGGGAAAAATATAACGTTATTCCAAAATATTGCTTTTGTTCCAATGTAGATAAAGGTCTTGCATTAAGTAAGGATTAATTGTTCTTCTGAAACAGCCTTATTCTGGTAATTAAATAAATACTTAGGGACAGTATTACACAAATCGATCTAGTCCTAAACTTACAATAAGTATAGCTTTGTACTATAAGGGTACTAGACGACGATATACATATATATACACCGTGGGCATTAATAACCCGAAAGATTGAAACCAACGGTTTTAGAGCCTAATTAGAGTATGTATATAAATTTATGTATTATATATTCCAAATTTAAGAGATATTTATTATTTAAAACAAATCACAAGTTACAAAGTCTCAATTCTAACACACCCTAAAGGTGTGAAGTAGCCTACTACTTGTTATAACCAATTCATAAAATATAGTTAAAACAATTTACTCTAAAGTAAATCTAGTGATCTGGGTTTAATAGTTAGTAATACTCCTAAAACAGTGTATGATTCTTGTAATAATGTTGTTCCAAACTTATCTATCTAATTTATTATCGTTTTCAGTGAAAAAAATAGATAAAGAGCTTTTTTTTACAGGACACCATATGATGCAAGGTACCGAAACAAGTTTCGTAGAACTTAATAAACTTTTCCGCTTGTAATGAATAATAATTGTTTTTTATATTTAGATTATTACATTATTTTTGAACAACCTTAGTCCTAGTTAATACATAAAATAAAACAAAAAATCTTAACAATACCTAGCTTAATTTATTAAAAGTAAATAAATAAATAACTAAATATTAGAGGACAATCTTACACAAATCGAACTAGTCCCACAGTAAGCTCAAGAAGGCTTGTGTTATGGGTACTAGACGACTATATATTTAATAGATATAAATACTTAAATACATAGAAAATATCCAAGACTCAGAAACAAATATTCATGCTCATCACACAAATATTTGCCCTGACCGGGATTCGAACCTGGTGCACCAGGTGCACTACCCACTAGGCTAAACCGGTCGTCAAAAAGTAGAAATAAAACTGATAAAAATCTAAAAAAAGGCCGCTGTGTCATGGTACCAAGAATGCGGGCAGCATTTCTTCGCTGTATGGTGATACCAAGGCGTTGTTGTGCTAGTAAAATTATCTGTTGATATATTATGTTTCAATAATATAATTATAACAAAGTTGTCCAAATGTAGAACAAGCGCCATCTAGGTCACGGCAATTGAACCCGGGACCTCGATGGCTTGGTTATTATCGATTATTTAGATCATAAGGCTATCTAACTTACCGCATAGTTCACAGCTCCACCGATAGTGGGCGCTGTTATTAATGTAGAATTTAAGTATATAAACGAATGTCGCTCTAAACACTTCCTTTTCCAAATAGACACGATAGAATCAACACGCATCTTATTATTACCTAAAACCCATTTCGACACCTCAGTCTGACCCACGAAGGAACAAAACTATTAAAATATTCTACTTAAATAGTTGCAATAGGTAGTCCATGTTAACAAGAAACGCTTTCCTACGGAATAACTGTATCTATAATTTAAGTTTTTTCGAAGCAAAACTCAAAGTGTATTTAGTCTCAATTTGTATGATGACGCGAACAGCGCCTCTGGTGGCCTTTCATGGTGATAACTATTTTCCATACAAATTGAAACTGAACGCAAACGCGGTCGTTTGCGTTTTGATTCTAAAAAATTTAAACTAGAGATACTGAAGTGACTGTAACTTCCTGTTAAGAGGATTGTGTAGCAGAATGTTTCCATACAAAAAGCAGCAATGTTTTCCACCTAAACTAAACCTATTTGCATGATTTTTGTAAATGCTAGGCTTATACGTTTGACCTTTTGTAAAAATTGCCTACAAGTGAAAATATGGACCCTCGGAGATTCGTTTTTGGTACTCAAAAATTTCCCCCTGGTTTTTTGCTTTTGTTTCAAAAACGATGAATAATGACTTAAAAACAAAACGTATAAACCTAGTTAAGGATATAACAAATCGATCAAGGCCAATATTATCTCATTTGATAAAGGTTTAAGAGGTCAAAAACGTTGCCGCCTGAAGGCGACGACTTTCTCTATCGCACGAAGCGGGCACAAGACTCCGAAGGCTGAAATCCAAAAAAAACTCCGAAATGCCCGTTCTCGTCTCTCACGATAGGTTCACAAGTCTTAAGAGGCTTCATTCATTCAATGATATGTACCTTAGTACCTCATTATATTTTCCTTATCGTAACTTATTTCAATAAAATAATATTTTTTAATGAATGAGAACTCACTAGCAAGTCCTTGGGTGATTCTCATTCCAAAATTTAACATTTCCTTAATTTGTCCTTACCGGGCGCGGATTGTTAACGACTCGTGCATGATTATTTCTGACTTTAACTGTTTTAACAGTTTGGGATCCAGGTATATAGTAAACTGGAGTCAACAATAAGTTTAAACTGTACTCTGATTTCCTTAACTTTCACTTAAAGTTCGGACCGGTAAGTAAAGGACATCAATTAACTGTAACGATGAGAATCACCCACTTACGTAAGTGAGAAAGGGACGAATTCTATATATACCTATGTCTGGCATAAACGAATTACTGAGCTATACTCGTATTGTTTTAAAAACTACTCATTTTATAAAAAAAAAGTTCAACGTTACATGACGCACGTTGTAGATTATTTTGTATACGAATCCCCTTAACATGTTGTCTGAAGAGACTTCGACTTACTTACAAAATGACGTAACTGATGAAACTATCTTTATCAGATAAGCTCTTTCTTAATTCCCGCACCTACCTCTCTGTGAATCCTTTTGTTGAGCTGCCAAGAGGCTGTTTGTGCGAGAGACACGTGGAAATGAGTAAGCGAATTTCCATTAAGGCATAAGTGTGTTAGAACTGTCGAAAGTTGTTGGTCTTTCTCATCTTGTTTGAAATTCTATATTTATGTATTATAATATATTTGGGATTGGTACTTCTTGTTGGCTATGTAAGATACTGGCTGCTAGACAACGATAATGAACATGCCGTTCATAACATTTAATTTAGTTATTTTTATTTTGAGAATTATATTATTTTAATTAACCCGTCGTCTACAGGTCCCGGGGATCCCCGGGCTCATTACAAAAGAATGCTATTGTTTTTTTTTGCCGGGAGACCACGGCTTAAGATAAATCTACAGATTTTTGTTTCATAAAAGTGCCCTTGTCCTATTTGCAGAATAAATGTTTTTGATTTTTATCGAACGTAGTTTTAATTGTTCCCCAAAAGATGAACGAGTTGACGTAAGACTCAGTATGAAAGACGACCTAAACGCAGTAAGGCGTTTTTCGTCATGACCATCAGCCGAAAGACGTCCACTGCTCGACATAGGCCTCCCCCAGAGAATGCCTCAACGATCGGTCACGGGCTCTCCGCATCCAGCGGACCCCCGCGACCTTGACAAGGTCATCAGCCCACCTCGTGGTGGCACCTCAGCAGTGGTTTATAAAAGGCAGGGCACAGCAAAATGTCATCTTGCTCGAATTTGGAGCAGTCCAACTGGGGAAGACCTCCGCCTTGCAGAAGACCACAGCTATAATAACATTATCTACTATACAAGTATGTAGTGTTGTGTTCCTGGAGGTGAGCAAGGTTGCCAGAGCTCCCGAGGATGAACTGTGTTGAGAGCGAGGGACCTAAATTTGTCCCTTCTGTTGTCAACACAGTGCATCCTAAATTTGGTAGAGGTTTTATCAGGTGGACCGTAAGCTTGTTTGCCACCGGCGTTGTATAAAAAAAAGTGGGTAGGCCAAATTGCCCGGAGAACCGAAAACCGGTGGGGCAAGCGAGTTCTCGGATGGCGACCACGTACCGGACGATGCAGCGTCGGTAGTAAAATGTCGCTAAATATAAATGAATTAGAAATTTTACCATAAGAATATTGAATTACTAGCAGCGCCCTGCGGTGTTATCCGCGGATAAAACACTTGTAACTGATACCGCGTAATAATGGCCGCCCAAGGAAAGTGCGCCGATAAACGTCGCAGCCGCGCGGGCGAGCGTCCGCGGCGCACGATACAGGAGCCGGCCCAACGAGCGTATGATGTCACGGCTGCTTTACCCTTACTAGGGACTAAGCAGCTATCTATACGGACATATGTGCCATCACACTATACAACACACCGCCTCAAAAGGCAGCCTATGTCCTATTCCGATGTCTAAGCTACAATACTGGAAAGTTTTATAGAGATCCGTTCAGTAGTTTTTGAGATTCAGCGGAACGTACATCCATCCGCACAAACTTTCACGTTTATAATATTATTGGGATTCCCATTTCCTCATATTACAACCTACCGTTTTAAACGAAAATAAAATTCGCATTGATTGTATTCTGAATATAAGAACCAGAAAAAAAGGATATTCCGGTTCCAAAGACGCCCGAGAATCACAGTGCCCTTTTATTTAATTTACACACTCGTCATATCAAAATCTCAACAGATGATATCAACGAGGAGCGTAGGCGTACGTGTACACTCATGAATATTCGTTTACATGCTTCGTTAACATATTCGTAATGGATGCATGTAATGCTCTGTTTTGTGCTTGTTTGCTGCACTTGTAACGCGTGTTTGAAGCTTGGCATGCATACATTACATTGTAATATAGGGGAGAGGCAGGCAAGGACCCTTGAAGGTTACAGCTGAGCTAAGCTGGTTTATCATATAAATATCACATATCTATATGGCTCAGATTCAGATTCAGATCATTTATTCATAAATGTACAGATCATTTACATGTCATGTTTACATTATAATTACAATAATATAAGGCCATTAATGTGCCTAGCTATGTTCAATTTTCTATTTAGGGGTTCACATTATTTGTTATACTTGTTGTGTTAGGGTCAACGGGTTGTTGTTTTTTAAAAATTCTTTGACACTGTAACATGCCAAGTCAATGAGCAGCGCTTTAAGTTTTTTGGAAAACACAGCGTCAATTTTTGAGTTTTTAATGTCTAATGGGGCACAGTTGTATATGTTGGGTCCGACAACGCTGAGTGCCGCGCGAGCCTTGGCCAGCCGCCGGCGCGGCGCCACCAGTAGCGGCGGCCTTTGGCTAGGTTACTTATTTCATTTGTTTATCGTATGACAATTATTCCGAACCGTGAGATCTCCGAGAAGACAGTACGGTTGCCAGTTTTTTATGCACTTTTAACAGTACCCAGTGGTCACGCGTAGGGTAACGGTGGGTCACCGGATGGGTAACCCCTACGGACCTGCGGGGTAATCACGTAACTTTTGTACTACCGTTAGGTAGATTTTAATGTCAAATTTTAATTGTCAGCTCATACATTTATACTTCAAAATGGACAGTAAAATCTATCTACCGTTAGTACATAAAGTTACGTGATTCGCCTGCTGGTGCAATTTCGACTCCCTTGTCAAGTAAGTGGGTAACTTTACGAAAAGTTTATAATTCTGTACATTAAGTGAGATGTAACAGATTGACCTATTAATTAATTTTGACACAATTCTCGATCTCTGATGGATTCTGCTGGATGATTAGAACTGTAAATTTTTTTAGATATATCTCTAGTGACCGTTCGTGACTAGAATTGTCCCATTGTTTTATATATTTAATCTTTGTTTTTATGCCTGAAAATAAATGTTTATATAAAACAAACACTTTAAGCGAATAATATAACATTTAAGAACAGCGAGCAATTACGTTAACTTCTTTGATAACAATCCAGTCTCGGCTCGCTCATTTTAACGCACTTTACTACAAAATAAAATAATTAAGAATCTCACGAAGTTTGGGCCTTGCACTTCGAAAGGCCTGAGGCGGTTTTTCCAAGAAATAGTTTGCTTTAGTCGAATAAAGACGCATCGGACAACGACGCTCATAGGTACATAAGTCTTTATTATACCAAGACAACGATTAACGCTCAGTAAGATGCTGAAAAATGTTCCGGGCTACTTATCTACATCGTTTTGCACTCCGCCTATTTTTAATCCATTTTAAAGGACGCTGTTAAATACTTTATCTGTCTGTGTAATGTGTATGTTTTTTTTTATACAACGCCGGTGGCAAACAAGCGTACGGTCCACCTGATGGTAAGCGGCCACCGCAGCCTATAGACGTCCGCAACTCCAAAGGAGTCAAGTGCGCGTTGCCGACCCTTTATAAGATTTGAGGATGCACTGTGTTGACAGCAGAAGGAACACATTTAGGTCCCTCGCTCTCAACACAGTGCATCCTCGGGAGCTCTGGCAACCTTGCTCACCTCCAGGAACACAACACTAAATACTTGTATAGTAAATAATGTATGTTCTTTAAACTATTGATTAGAGGGGAGAACTATAGTTGCTCTCGCGGGTCTGCTTACGTATTACAAATAATGCAAGCAATGCCGCGGGATAAAATATAGCCGATTCTGATGGTCCAATCTGTCATCATCATTCTTCTAGCGTTATCTCAGTAATAGTTGTTGTTGGAGAGTCCAATAATAGATACCTAAATCATTAAGTTGGTACTTCTGATATTCTAGATTAAACGTTGTAATGTTTCCTGTCTATATTATTATCTTTGGCACTTGTCGCCATACTTACTCTCTTCTTGTGCAAGCATAAATGGTCGCAATACATTGTTTCCTAGAAATTAACTGCTGCTGCATCTCTCCCACAACACAAAAAGAATGAACGCTTCAACCCTAACAGTCTACCCAACAATTTAATCTTAAGGAATGCCGGGGGTCCGGTACGAAATTCCAAGAATAGGGATGTTGACTCAAAATTTATTGGTATCTAAATTATATCCAAAAGAAAGAAGACATAAAACTATGCCAAATGGTGAAAATCCCATTAAAATATCTCAAAAAATAACGAAGCTACAACCGTTAGAATGTTGTTAATAAGAGTGAGAAAGCACTAATTTGTAGTGACGTCACTGACTTAAAGCGCCATAGTAAATGAAGATCGTTCCATACAGAGGTGCGTTTTGCGAAAAAGGGACAGAACATGCCCCCACTTAAAACTTTGATGACTTGTAATTATGTAATTATTTATTTTTTTGAGTTACTTTTTTCGCTATTTGGTTGAGAATTTGATCCTTTTTCGAGAAAATTTGAAGTAGTTGAGTTTCTTACTTAGTGTCAACATCCCTATTGGCGTAGACACGGAAGATCTATTGTATTTTACACGCGGATAAAATAGTTATTGAAATCGCGATGAAAGACTTACCACCAAAGTTGTTCAATCGTTATGAAATTGCGAGACCATTTAGAAATTTTGCTAGTTCCAAATTTCTAACTATTTGCAGGATTAAAGGTCGTATAGAAAATGGAATTGCAAATATCACAAATCGTGTTTCAACTTTTGTAATTAAAACAGGTTTGTAAATGTTTTGTTTTGTTTTGTGTTTTGTGTTTTGTACTCAATATACACGCTCATGTTGTTTTTTCATTCTACGGTACATTTACAAAATAGAATAATTTAAAACAGAGCGTTTCAAACACCTTATTTCTTTGGCATTATTTCAAATTCACATTCAAAATAATTTATTGCCAAAAAAGAAACAAAATGTGTAGAGTACAAAGAGATCCCTTATAGCATAACTTAAATTAAAATAGACACTTAAAATACATATTTATTTGTATTAAGTTGGGCAATGGGTGCTCGCCTCAGCATATATTATGCAGGGCTTTATGTTAGCGCTGATTTTCAGACGAGTCTCTTCGATAGGGTTGGTAGTAACACTACGTCTATGATGAAAATTCTGGTAATATAGAAAAATTTCCGGTTATTTGGAAGAAGGCTGGGACCTCTTTTAAACGACGGTGTAGATACATATATACCATCAAAATGCACCGAAACTTCCCCGTAAATGATGTCAAAGAAAACCCCTAAACCCTTAAAACCCTTTAAAACGCTATTTTATCATTTTACATTTAGCGTATAAATTCAGGACATCACCAAATAAGATCAGATTCTAACAAAAACCTCCTTACTTCTTAAATAATGGATAGCACTTCATAAAGCGATATCGAGGCGTCAGATGCGTTGAGTTCATTCACAACGCTCAACAAGCTCACCGAACAGACAAACCAATATAAGTCTTCCCCTACCTATTATTGCGAAGTGAGGTGTCAAAATATCATTGACAACTTCGTAGTCGAGTATAAAATACTTTATGATTAGATAGGCAGGTGACAAGTCGGATATTAATTCGTGATGGATTCCTACTACTCCATTTTGTTCGGGAGTTATCGCCAGATGTCGAAATGGTTCGCTCCATAATTGATGCGGGGGATTAGTGTGAGTGTGATTTGGACTGGGACAGGATTAAGCCCGACCACATTATTCATTCAGTTTCGGCAATTACGACTTTGTCCGTTGGTTACGGTTTAGTAGCTGTAATTGCTTAAGTTTTTGGGTAAAAACGACTTTTAAACCTGCCAATTGGGTGAGAAAAAGACCGTATCGCCAGAAGCGGGAAGATCGCTTTTCGTACATTGTTGTAGGGAATACTAAGGCATACTTCCCTAGAGCACGACAAATATTAGTTGCCAATTGTTTGGCAGGTTGCTAATGTAGAGTTCGGTCAATTCGTTAGATTAAGGTGTCCATTTTAGTCAGTAAAATTAGATATTAAGGATTTTCGGACTCTTGGAACTTCTAAATTTGTTCATTCTTTTTAGGTATAATATAAACTTTAAAAAAATGCGTTAAGGTAGTTGGAGAGTATAGGAGATACCTTATTTTCACGCATTTAAATGCTAACACACATATTAAATTTCATACTGACTTTTTTTATATTAAAAATGGGATCGCTCTTGGCCAGCATCTAGCCAGGGGGCAAAGATGAGGCCGACGATGAAGCGAGCTCACCCAGAAGGTGCCTATTCACTCGTGCCTTAAAAAGGTCTAGGTTATTATATGAGCTCGGAAACACAAACGCCGGCAGAGAATTCTAAACCTTAGAAGTGCGCATTATAAAAGATGATGCAAAGCGCTTGGTTCGATAAGAGGAATTTCGACCAAGTAAGGATGGTATCCAGCCAACTCCTAAGAAATCATTCTATTGACTATCCAACCGATTTCAATCAAATCAAAGATACTTCCAGATTTAACTAATTCTCAGATTTCATTGATTTGTAACCAGAATTTTACTGACCTCAATTTTCGTCTGATCATCCATACCTACACTCCACTCCACCAACAAACGGAACGCACAAAGCTCAAAGACCTATCTCAAGGACTGTTATACATCTTTGAGAAACACCAATTGGATGCTTAATCCTGTTCAATTGCATAAAAAAGCCTTCAAGTGGACGTGCACTTAACACGAGGACTCACTTAAATACTCCAAGACGGAGGTTCAAAGAAGTTCAGGGCTCGGTCGAATTATTTTTCTTTAGGTACTGCCGCTTTTAACTTTTTGACGTTAATTATACATAGACACAACTCAAAAATACCTGTGGTTGAAATTATGTCATAATTGAATGCGATTACGGTTGAAAATAATTTAATGTGTTTTTAATAAGTAGGAGTTTGAATTAGTTGTTTTCATTTGGGATTTTAGTAATCTTCCGTCGCCAATATGTATTTGTTTACTTACTTATTGCTTTGAGTATTACTAGAGAAAGTGAAAGTACTTACGTACAATAAACGGCAGAAATATGAATACATTACAAAATCTTAGCTCGTTTCCAATACTGTTTATACAACTTGTCACAAAACTGACACAGAAAATTATATGGAAATCCGATTTTTTTATTAGAATCAACAGTAGTTATGATTTCGAATCAGAACACCCAAAATAACGAGCACACGGTTAAAAGATAAAAAAATGAGGGTATACCGGAAAGTGAAAATGACCAAATACATGAAATAACAATGCGTACACTTTGTATGGAAATTCAATACAAAGTGTACGTATTTTATTTGCTCTTGAGTGTATACCTTACTCACATTATTTTGTAGACCAATTTACAACCAAATTAACATTTCTACGCTGTAAATAACTTTATAATACCGACCTGTTCATGTCAACAAACATTAAAACGTTGGAATGAGGTGCTGATTTAAAGGTACATATTCAGACTTAAACACAGTAATTATGACAATTAAATTTCTTTACAATAAATTACAAACGTATAAGCTTTAGCAATTAGCTTCTAAATTACAGTGTTCCACGCTCGTTTATAAAACAAATATGAAAATTAAAACAATTTTTAATTGTACTATTCTACGACGTAATTTACCTTCCTTATGTAATTACAGCATGAATTTATGTATTATTAGCTTTTACCCGCCACTTCGTCCGCGTAAACTTGTACCCTATTTCATCCCTTCCAGGGATGATCAAAAAATCAATATCAAAATCAAACTGCAAATAGGCCACAAGGGCACTTTTACAAGTCAAGACCAGAGATGTACATAGTCTCTGAGCGTCAAAATTAAAATTAATTTAATATTGTTAGAGATATATATGATCTCTAAGTCACTGATAATAAAAACGAATCCACAACAGGGTGATGTCTCTCGTCAATCCCCTATAAAAAACACTAGTATTTAACGTAGTCACTATGTCCTAGCAAGCATGAACAGACCGGACTCTACAAACAGCACCCGATCACGAGTATGACGCGTATCTCAGCCAGATGATTTCTGATATAAAAATAATGATAAGTCTACTATCAATAAAAAATATGATATGGACCATTCCAAAAAATTTAAGGTTCCCAATTCAAATATCGTACGTCATTTATAGAGAGTGATAATTTGATTTTCATATTCTAAACATCATCATTCTACTAACTCAGTCTCTAAGCCTCATACATCAGCTGTTCGGTGCATGTGCACTCAACACGTGACAGGTCGCCCGCGACCTACTTTGGCGATGCGGCCGTTTACTAAAGTTAGTGCGTATTATGACGTCGTCGTGATCGCATTCTAACATTTATAACATCTGATTAACATTTTACTTATTTTATAACATTAACGTTTTACTTATTTGATTAACATTGTAGAAGTGCAATACAGCTGATATCATTCAGACTCTATCTTTTATTTTACCGAACAACAGCAAACTCGCACCCCAACATCAGCAAAAGTAATTTTTCGTCTACCCATTGCCGTCGATCGTTTTAATAAAGGGATTCAGTGGCATTCGCACAAAAGTTAATCTATATGATAATGAACGAGGCATAAATATTAGGTCTGTATCGTGGCGGTCAAAGGGATAATGTCTTGTTTTTTATTAATAGTATTCACATATTCAACCATATACGATGAGATGACCTTAGTGACTATGGTAATGTTTTTTTCATTTCTCATAGATTAGGTAAGTACTCTGGAAGTCATTGTTCATTTAAATGATGTGCTGAAAGTGTTATATTTCTTCTCTAGACCAGAAAATTATAATAAAAAAGTAAAATATAAGCTGTACACTTTATAAAAACGGTCAGGACATACAAAAGGCAGAAAACATAGGTAAACAAGAACTATTTACATTTTAAAGTAACATTTCAACACAAAAGTACGCCTATATTATTTTCAAGCGATAGAAAAATCAGTGAAATAAAAAAAACAAGCTCGTTGAATCTGTACCTCTAGTATAAGTTATTTAGAAACAAAACACAAACGAACGCGTTTCCATTTAGCCTCAATTCGTATGGCAAAAAATTGTTACCACTAAAAGCCACTAGAAGCGCTGCTCTTGTTGCCATACAAATAGAGACTAAAACAGACGCGTTCATTTGTGTTTTGTTTCGAATAATCTTATACCAAAGGTACTAGCCAGTCATCGCGCGTGGACCATTGAGGTTGGTGAGCTGGTCGCCTACATAAGCATTATTTTGTTACCCTTCAGAACCGCTTCCAGGAAATTATACATTTTGATTGCAGTTAAGAAAAGAAATACGTTGGTATACGAGTATATGACATTCATAAATTAATAATTAATCAAAATTGTATCTATAAGATACTGTTAGCTCCGTCCTTTTCTTTCATATGACATTAGAATGTGATAGCGATATTTTTTAACTGACGGATAATTTTATCTTGCGATTGAATAAGCGACCCTTTTAAGATTAAGCGCATGATTAGGTTACTTTAGGTGTAGATTAAAGAAAAGCCCGCCTGCTGGTAACACAAGGTATAATTTCGCAACGAAAATGTTATATTAACTCTCAGCATACCTAATCTGAATTAGAACGTATGTATATTTTAATTAACATTTTCGTTAATCCTGTTTGTGCAGGACGACGATATAATATTTATAACTGTGATCTGTAATAGTTTGAAGTTTAATAAAGGCTAACAAAGTTAACCTTAGTTGCATAAAGATTTAATAAAACACGACATTTTTGCTACGCGCGCACACCCACACTAAGTGCAGGCCGCGGAATATACGCCCCGCGCCTATAATAGAAGTAGCCGCCCGCGTCCCGCACTACACACACCAGCAGCAGACGCCGTAGCGGACCCCCGGGCTGGGGGCTTGCACGGCAACATCATCAGCAGCATCCGCTATCCTCCAAATGACCGCCACAGTTCCCAAAGCGCCCAGTGCAGGCGGAGCCCCCTAGCACCTAGGAGGATGCAGAAGAAACTCGAACGAACCAACCGCACTTCACCTCTGAGCGCCGTCGCGAAAACATATCTAAGAAATAAGAAATATTTATTCGAGGCAAAAACAACAATTAACACATCAAAATAAAAAATAAACAAAAACTAAAAAGTTGTTTTATCTCGAAACGGTACGTACCATCTTAGCATGATGCGGGCTATCGTCAGCGCTGGTCTTCCGATGCGACCGTCGAGTGATTTCACGGTGAGTAACCGTAAGAGAAAAAAAAGAATAAAGAACGATTTAATGAGTTATGGAAAAAGAAAGAAATAAATCTATCTCTCATGAATACAACTCGTGTTATCATTTCCACCGGAATCCTACTAGTCTCCTGATCCCATAGAAAATTAGGTCAATAATTAGGTGTCAATCTGCACACTAATCGAAGCACAGGTGATACAGTCATGCTGTTATTACTGTATTTTATTGAGCAGTTAAAGCTCACTTGTTAATTGTGCGATCTGCGCTGTCGCACACGTTTTGATCCTGAGGAAGCACTGCTAAGGTTTGGAATTCCTTCCTTGACGCTTGGATTCCCAAAAAAAAAAATTAATTACATATCTGTAAGTCTTCAGTTTTAAGAAGGGGCATATTCTGTATTGGAACGAGCGTTATTTACTATGGCGCTCGAGGTCCGTGACATCACTGATTTGTAGCGATTTCTCTCTTTAACCAGCAACATTAAAACTGTTGTAGCTTAGTCTGATTTTTACCATTTGGCATATTTTTTTCCTTGTTTCTTTAGGAATAGTCATATATATATATAGTAGACAAATTTTGAGTCAACATTACAGTATATATAGCCAATAGCATATTGGCTATATATACTGCTAAGGTCATCGTTCAACATTCGACACGTTAGTAGCCAATAGTTGAACCTATTCTCCAGCTCTATTAATATGGCATAGGTCAGAAATTAGGGCATAAGTCATAATTCAGACCAAAAAGGAGATTATTATTGGATAACGCGACTTAATCACGTACAATGCTAATTTAATGTACTCTTTACAAGGGTTGCCCGACGTTTCGAATGTATTACAATATTCGTGATCGCGAGCTGACTGGCGTGCGAAAAAGGAGATGGCGAGACGATTTGGACGCGTTCTGCTTGGCTTGGCGGGAACATGCAAACAATAGGGCCCAGTGACACTTAAAAAATGCTATTAAAAAAGTATGCAAGTGTCAACAATCCACTCGTATTTCCATTATGGATCTTTATTTAACACCTCGTATTTATTTAACCTCACCCACTCATTTAATAGCATTAAAGAATTTTATGACATACCCAATAATTAATAATAACAATACCTATTACTTTTAATTACACTTAATGATTTCAGTAATTTGTAGAATTTAATTAACACATAATAATTAATACTGTATAATTGAATTACAACAATGACATGTAATATTGATAATGTTATTAATAAATGACTATGACTATGACTAAACAAAATATCGGCATTGTCGAATTAAATTATAACTTTCAGAAGTAAAATAATAAGTTTAAAGTTAGGCAATGAATCCGTGCCTAAAAGAATACGACTGAGTATGTTTATGGTTTTTTATGGGATTATAATTATCGATTTTTTTTTGATGATTGCTCTAAACGTCCACTACAAAGATCTTTATAGTAAAGATCTTTGTAGTGGACGTTTAGAGCAGTAAACGGTAAAGAAAGTAATTTTTCAATTGAACGGCATTGGGTATACCCCAGGGTGAGATTGTATGCCCGAATCTTTATTTACTCCCAATAAATCATAATGCCTTTTTTTTAACAAACGGACTCTTGCCGATCGTGTGTATTATCATAAAGGTTTATTACATTCGGTAATATTCATCGTAATCCAAAAACATATGGGTATTATTTAACCTAAAGACGAGGTGAGTCCATTACAAATGTCCCACTCTAAGAGGCATGAGTTTGCAACTAACCGTCCCACTCTCTACGGAAGCTTTGCGCGTAGTTTTCGTAAATATTTCAACCTAATTTCACAGTCATTAAGACAATCGTTTTATCAAGTCAAACTCAGCGAATTTGTCTATAATTACTTAGTGTGCAAAAATGTAATGTATTATTAAATACCTATAGTAATATTGAAAAAACATTCAAAAAAGGGGTAACTTTGCGAGGTTTTTCTGTACAATGAAATTCATCAGGTTCTGTAACTGAAAGCAATTTTGACTATACAAGATCCTTACCTAAAACATATTATTTAGAATTTACTACACTATATTCTACTTCTCAGACGGTTAAAAAAACCAAAAGTGCGCCAACCCAGCTTTAAGTATGTCTTGAATTTGTTTATTTGAATATGGAATATATATACATTTCAAAAACATCAGACATTGCTTTGATGTGATGCTGATGATCAAACAAAATGTTCGGCACTTCTGATACATGTATTAATAAACACAACCAGCCCATAAAAATGTTTTTCAATGAATACGTGCTAAATTTTGACCTTCTTTAATTTCAGTAAGACTAATTACTGAATTGACAGTATTTCAAAATTTTCAAGTCTTAATTGAAAACTATTTCGGTAAAAACGTGTTAAGTACACAAAAAAATAAATATCGGATTTTTTTCGCCATCAATTATGGAAAAAATCGCGAAATAGTTTAAACCGGATAGTGATGTCACTTTGCACTATCGAGAGAGACCTTAGTACGAGAGTGTCATTACCGTCAGTGCCAATTGTTGTCACTATTGTCAGGTGTTTTTTTTTTTAAATTGGAGCTCTGGATTCCTGTCGGGAATATAACGTCATATTTTACTTATCTTATCTCTTATATACCCTTTTAGACCTATTTGTCAAAATTCTCTTTTTGTATGAAAAATTGAGTTTTCGTCAAAAATAATAAATACGAGTTCCTTAAAATTTCACCCATTTTCTAACTAGTTCATAAAATAAAATGGTTGATGATGTATGTTTTTTTTTCCAGTTTACAGTTAGTATTTTTTTATTCAGTTACAGTGACGTAATACATTTATCGTCGGGTTACAAGCAAAAGTCACTAAGTAACAAATACCTACTTAAAATAAAGCTCGTATATCAGCATCGTTTCAGTACTGAAATACGAGGTTTCGAAGAGTAGTGACATATTTGATAGTGAGTTTTGCTTCTCACCCGACATTATCAAGGTTGGGCTGCTCTAAATATGAGTGAGATGAAATTCCGCTATGTCCTGTCTCTCCTAAGTCAGTAACAAACGTGTTGTCAACCGTACGGTCTAACTCACAAGGGGCTTTACACCTTTGCACCCTTATCGCTTTAACGTCACGTTTAAACTGCCAAACTAAACTACCAACGGGTGAAAATGACAAAGAACCAAAGTATTCAGTTACTTATGAGTTCGGCTGTAACTCGCATATTGCCACCGTAAACGCTATAGAGGCAATGGACGGTGTATTAGTTACAAAAGCTGCGTGTGTCCATTTATAAAATGTCAGTAACAAACGTGTTGCCAACCGTACAGTCTAACTCACAAGGGGCTTTTCACCTTTGTACCCTTATCGCTTTAACGTCATGTTTAAACTGCCATACTAAATTACCAACGTGTGAAAATGACAAAGAACCAAAGTATTCAGTTACTTATGAATTCGGCTGTAACTCGCATATTACCACCGTAAATTCTATAGAGGCAATGGACGGTGTATTAGTTACAAAACCTGCGTGTGTCCATTTATAAAATGTCAGTAACAAACGTGTTGTCATCCGTACGGTCTAACTCACAAGGGGCTTTACACCTTTGTGCCCTTATCGTTTTAACGTCACGTTTAAACTGCCATACTAAGGCCGGGTTTTATAAAGATCCGTTAGACCAAATGTCAGATCAAATTTCAGTAACTCAGTACATTTTTTGACATAACAAACCGACATAAGGTCTAACGGATCTTTATAAAAGCAAGCCTAAATTACCAACGGGTGAAAATGACAAACAACCAAAGTATTCAGTTACTTATGAGTTCGGCTGTAACTCGCATATTGCCACCGTAAACGCTATGGAGGCAATGCACGGTGTATTAGCTACAAAAGCTGCGTGTGTCCATTTATAAAATCGTTAGTGCCGACACGCTGGCGTAATGCGCTAACCGCGGAATGTACATCCGTAAGCGGATTGCAGTGTACATAATGTAAAGGTTGACGTATTGTGACAAAAGCTGGGCGTTTTATTATTAAAAGCCTTATAAGTTTTAAAATATTCTAACAAAATAAATGACTTTTATTAATACACAACAAAAAACGAGCAAAAAACAAACAACACAATAATATAAAGCATTAAAAATAAAAAAATTGCCCTAAGTCTTCGGTGCTCGTTAGGGTTCCCAGAAGGCTGGCCGCATTGCCACGCTGGATAGCTATGCTAATCCGCTGGGCGAAATAGTATTAAAATGTTTTAATTTCAAATTATGACAAAAATATTGATAATAGGTACCAATAGTTATTGCAGGTTACGATAATTTTATCAAAGTATTAAATAGTAACATAGCCATTTTTTGATTTTATTGTGTGTAGTAGGTAGAATTTAAGCGGAAAAACAAGTTTTTAGCTTGAAAATGGTCGATTTGGAGTGATGTTTGAAACGATATTTCTTAATTAAACTTTCAAAATAACATTTAAAGTTTATGACACAAGGTTGCAATAGTCTTGTTCTAGATAGTAACATTGAGAAAATTTCAAGATACGAGTCAATTCAATCAGAAAATGGCCTAAATAGATCAACGTTTTTAACTGAACCTTAACACAAAACACACATTAATTAGACCAGATTCATACTTATTTCAAGGTGACACGTTGCAAACGCAGTGAAACTCATGCATGACGTGTTTAACTCAATAACGTTTCCCACTCGTCAGCGTATTCTGAGCTGTGCTGTGGCCGAACCTTCATGTAATACTCGCTGAGCCTGCACTCCAAATTAGAAATCCGAACTTCGTATCGTGCCGTCCCTTTCACTCTCGTGTTATTCACTATATGAGTGAGAGGAACAGCATGATACGAAGTTAGGAGTAGCCCCTGTGTCGCCCTTCGTTGCGGTCCTCGTTGCTCCTCAATTTTTTTTGTTTGTTATTCATCTAATTGTGTTGTAAAATAAAGCAATTTAAAAAATAAAGCATTTGCCAAAGAGTAAAGGATGCATTGCAAAGTATGTATACCTAAATACCTATGTATTTATGTATGTAAGCACTATATTGCACACAGTCGCTATTTAGGAAATAACATTTAAGTCTGCATACCTTGCCGTAGTGGAGGCAATTTAAAATCCCCAAACACCACACTTCCTCGCGATGTAGTCTCTTTCACATGTTATCATTAACATAATTATTCAAGTTAGTTCGCAATCAAGAAAGATAACTTCGTTTGTTGTTCGAAACGCCGGATAACATCGGAAAGGTAATAACCGCTGGAGCTTATTTGTGTGTCCTAGCCTTTAGATAAAACGGTCACTCGCTTTCAGATTAGAGCTATTTAATAATACCAGGTGTGTTTTACATTTTTAGAGCCGCAGATGATATATTTTATTTAAAATATATACAAAGGATCAAGTAAGGACCACTGTAATATAAATTAAGTCAAGAGTAAAATGAATACATTTTATAAAGAATTTCCATACAAAACTGTTGTTGACTCAGTTACAGGGATCGGATACCGGTATTTTCTCCATAGAAAAATACCGGTATTATTACGGTCACCGGTTCATTATTTCGTTTTTAATGGGACAATCTAATAATACGACGTTGTTACCTAAATACATGATTCAGCCCTACGTAAAGAGCAAAAAATAATCCAAAATATTGGGCTAATACAGGGTTTTTTAAAAATACCGGTATCGGTTCCTGCCCAGTTGACCATGACAAGAGGAATAATAATAATAATAATAATAAAATGCTTTATTGTGCACTACATGGAGAATTATTACAATGACAAAACATGAATAGGACTTAAGTAAGTAGGTAACAACAGGCGGTCTTATCGCTAAAAAGCGATCTCTTCCAGACAACCTTCAGATAGCGATACAGCGTATAGAAATTAGTTATTGGGCAGTGCATAATAACAAAAAAGACGAGTACAGATTATATAGAAGAGGTTACATACAAAGTAACATAAACTACATATACTGCATATATATCTAAATATACACTACATAATAATACATAAAATATATAAATATATACACATAAGAGGAAACAACGACAAGGTAACGCAAACAAAAGGAAGTTTACAGGAATTGAGCAAGACTAAGAAAGAGATAAATAATGCTCTTTTAACCGTTTTTTAAAAATAGGGAGTGATGGAGCACTCCTAATATCAATGGGCAAAGCATTCCACATCCGAACAGACTGAAAACTAAATGATTTGTTGTAGCATTTACTTGACGATCGGGGGGGCACAAGAAGGAGATTTTGAGAACACCTAAGGGAAGACATAAAGGTAAACCGTTCTTTAAGGTAGCCAGGAGTATTAGGTATAAACAGCGTGCTATAAAGAAGAGAAAGGATGTGCATATTACGTCGCAGACGAATCGGTAACCACTTCAGCAGCGAACGGAAGCTGGAGACATGATCATACTTTCTCAGCCCGAAAATGAAACGGATACACACATTTTGGAGCCGTTCAAGCTTGTTTAATTGCTCTTCTGAAAGATCCAGGTAGGACACGTCGGCATAATCCAAAATAGGAAGAAGAAGAGATTGAGCCAGCGCAATTTTAGTGGCAATAGGTAAAAAGTCCCGGACACGCCTTAGAGAACCCACGGCAGCAAATATCTTTCGGCTAACCTCGTTGAGTTGCGGGACCCAAGTAAGCGCACGATCCATAATCACGCCCAGATTCTTTACTTGGCTCGAAAATGGGATCTGGATTCCATCGAATATAACAGAAGGCAGGGTCTCAAAATTCACTCTAGCTATGTTCTTAGGGCTACCAATAATAATTACTTGAGTCTTCGAAGGATTAACTCTAATTCCATAGCAAGAGCTCCAGGACAAAATGCGTTCTAAATCAGAGTTGGTAGCAAGTATCTGAGATGATAAGTCAGCAATCGGACACTGGGAATAAATCTGGAGATCGTCTGCATATAAATGATAAAAGGAAAGGAGATCACGAGAAATAGAATTTATAAAAATAGAAAAAAGTAGGGGAGATAACACGCCACCTTGCGGGACGCCGGCCAGCGTGTTGCACCACGAAGAACGAGTGTCTTCTATCTTAATACGCTGTCGCCGGCCCTCCAAATAACTACGAACCCACCCAATCACAGCGTGAGATAAGTTAAGGGAACTTAGGACCGCTATTAAAATATCAAAGTCTACGGTATTGAACGCGTTTGTAAAATCTAGCAGCGTCAGTACCGTAAGCTTCCCGTTATCTATTCCCGAACGGATGTCGTCTGTGATCTTGACTAAAGCTGTAACCGTGCTGTGACCGGATCGGAAACCAGATTGTAGAGGGTTTAGAAGGGAATTTTTATTTAAAAAAGAAGTAAGCTGGTGATGCACCAGGCGCTCTAAAACTTTTGATAGGAAAGGCAAGATAGAGATAGGCCTAAAGTCACAGAAGGAGGACGGGTTCGATTTCTTCGGAAGAGGAATTATGTCAGCGTCTTTCCAAGTATTTGGAAAAGAAGAAGTAGAAATGGAAGCATTAAAGATACCTGTAATTATAGGGACAAGAAGGTCAAGGAGAGGAATTATCATGTTAGGAATGTGATCCATGGGCCATATACTTTTTTTAAATACCACGTCGGTGGCAAATAAGCGTGGGGCATGATCATGATCATGGGGTTCTTCAAGAACGGGGTGTTAAAAATTAAGGAGTCGGCAACGCGCATTTGACACTCCTGGAGTTGCAAGCGTCCATAGGCTGCGGTGACAGCTTACCATCAGGCGGGACGCACGTTTGTTCGTTGTATAAAAAATAAATTTAAATATTTATTTAAAGTTGCTGTCTCAAAGTCGGTCGTTGTCTCAAAGCTGCTGGCAACTGAGACTTATATTTACGGCTGGCCGTTGACACATCACTTCACCGACATGACAGGCATTAGATCACCACTATGGCTAAGTTGGTAGTAATCCTGCCTATGAAGCTGGTGGTCCCGGAATCGAATCCCAGTCATGGCATTTAATTTTGTGATGTCCACCAATAATTTCAGGAACAGGGATGTAGGGATGACACCAAATAAGATAAACAATAAGTTTGAATTCTCTTGAAAATGGATCAAATTCTGTATCAAACGACGAAAAAAGTAACTCAAAAGAACAAATAATTACATAATTATAAGTCTTCAAAGTTTTAAGAGGGGGCATACTCTGTCCCTTTCCGCAAAACGCACCTTTGTATTGGAACGATGGTCATTTACTATGGCCCTGTGATCAATGACGTCACTGATCTATCGCGCTATTTGCCACCCAGCCCAGCAACATTAAAACGGTTGTAGCTTTGTTATTTTGGAATAGTCTTATGGTGTAGTGAAATTTTGAGCCAACATCCCTATTATTCGTGGTCATCACTAAATATGTTTCCTATGTATTTAATCATTTATCTATACATACGCACGAAGCACCTATACTATACAACTTGGGCGTTATTAATACGAAAGAATTAAACCAACGATTTTAGAGCCTAATTAGAGTATAAAGTTATGTAACATATTTATGTTATGGGGAAGCAGTTGCGATCCTCGGTCCGGATCGTTCTTGGCTCAACAGATCTCTTTAGCCATTCAGCGTGGCAACGCCGCCGGGGTTATGGGAACTTTCGAGCCATCTACGATCCGGGGCGGTCCTTTATGTTAAGTTAATTTGACGAAGCATGTTGCGGATTTCATTTTTTGATTAATAGTACATTCGTTGGTTAATTAATTAATAAAGGATAACTGTAACATATAGTCCATAAATCATAATTTAAGAGATATTAATTATTTAAAACAAATCACAAGTTAAAAAATCTCAATTCTATCACACCCTAAAGGCGTGACGTCAACTGCATGGTTGTCAGCCAGTTTCACTTAATTAAGTTTGGTATCTATCCTACAAAAAGGTTTCACTACCGACAGTTTTGTTTTGTTCTCAATCGCGAGAGTGCAAACTATTTATCTTTACTCATAACTGGCTGATAGTTTTAAATTGATGTCACTAAAATGACAATGCTCGCTGTCTATTTCTCAACTTGAGATTAATTAAACTCGCTCACTCTCTGAAGTAAAGGTTTGTTCACAAAGAAGCGGTCAATTAATATTATTTAATTTGTACTGGAATAATAATTTAATTAAGACACATAATTAGACCCATGTTGATATAGCATTATTTACTCGTACTGTCGTCAAAAATACGTGATTTAAATCTTTCGGGTTATTGACGCCCACGGTGTATAAGCTTGGCTTAGTTTTGGGACTAGATCGGTTTGTCCACAAAAAAGTTAACCCTGCCCTTGAAGGGTGAAAGCAAAATATCAGACTTTAGAAGTAATCGCTCTTTTGCCCTCGTTAAATCCTATGCTACAATTAAGGAGGCATTTCTAAGTACCACCCGTAAACTGATTACTTAAAATGAAGCGGTAATACCCGGCATTACGCTCTGCATTTGCATAAATAAATGTTATTTCGGTACGAAAACGCTTATTTTCTGTACCGGCCAAGAAACCCAATGTTGCCGTTATAACATTTTCTTTTCCCTTTGAACTACTTTGAAGTTTAACGCTGGTTCGCATCGCTCTAACTGCCGCTATGGAAATTCATCAGTTACATTGTTGCGTTTTAGCTTTGTGCTTTGCTGAGGTGTTTTTTTAACACTTAATTTGCGGTTAGTAAATAAAATGGATATTGGTACCGAATTGCGCTTCTGAGTTTAAAAAAAAGTCGGTTCACCATTTAGATGACTTGATGATAGCTTCACCAAGCGATGAGGGCCACGATGGATCGAGACCGATGGAGACAAATAATCAGGGCGGTGAAATCCAGAAGTAATCACGATCTTCAGCAATGAGGGACCAACTGAAGAGAGAGAGAGATGACAGATTTAAACATATCTGTCATTTAGATGTCACCTCAGTATAATATATAAGTGAAAACGTCAACCATAACACAGTAATTTTTACAGCGGACTTAGCACCGAATAATCTAAACACTCAGTTCATGGGGTTCTGGCGCTCTAAGCCTCTTCAAAGGATTGTCGAAGAGACTTATTGATACCACGGTGATCGAAGAGCTGGCAGCTGCCTCGGCTAACGCGTTCGTTTGGCTATTCCGAGAGGAAACGCTGCCAGTATCTTCGGCCATTTTTAGATTTAACTTAGTTGTAATTATTTTTAATTTTGGTTTGGATTAGGTAAATAAAATATTTTTGTATTTACAGACGTTATATTATAAATGAAGACCTACTGGGATGACAGCCTGTCACCGTACCTAAGCTGTGTTAAAATCACTTTATTGTAATATACGAACGGCCCGAAACAGAATGGTAGAGGGTCGGTAAATACCATTAATATACCGAATGTTTACCCCTCTCTGCCGTATTCGAGGGGTATGAATACCGAGACTACATTGCTCTACTTATTCCTGGAATGTATAGCAAAGAGGCGTATTATGTATTAATGTTACTTTTTAAATATTTTGTGATGAATAGATCCAGTCCCCGCGAAGGGTTAGGGGGGCGAAACGAATCGCATAAATTTTCTCACTTATCGGTATACTGATAGTCATTTGAGAAGTAGTAATAAGTATTATGCTTTTACCCACAAGGGATCACATAACTTGAATTCTTTCGAATAGCAATTTATCGTTATCGTGTGAGAACTAAGGCTGTAATAATAGTTCTATCCACTACATGCAGGCGTGATACCAAATAAATAAATAAATAAATATTAGAGGACAATCTTACACAAATCGAACTAGCCCCACAGTAAGCTCAAGAAGGCTTGTGTTATGGGTACTAGACGATGATATATTTAATAGATATAAATACTTAAATACATACAAAACATCCAAGACTCAACCAAAGCAACTACATATTTCTTTAAATACTCTAAACCTGCCGCCGAAAACATACTACCTCCTCCAGAAAGCCGCCGTTGTTAACACATGCTGAATTGTAAAAAAAATTCCACAACCGATCTAGAAGCCCCTAGTTCAACCATATTATCCTCCCGCTCACGCTCAACCGCACTAACAACCCTAAGTACCACCGTAATGCCTGCTTTAACTATTGAAATACTTACCACACAAACTGCTATACCACCGCTTTTACCACAGAATAAAAGACATAAGCCTGATGCTGACAATGAAATCGCCTGAATGTCGGGAACCTTACAAGAAAGTACTCTTACTTATAATTATGGAACAGGTCCAATTAGCCACAAAGGCTAAACCGTCCTCGGGCGGCTGAGAAACATTGTGCCTTCAAAGGTTGCAAAAACAATGACTGTAGATCAATTTATCGAAGGCTCCTGGGCACAGAGTCTTAACTAGAATTTCCAACGAAGATGTTGGTAAAGTATTTTCGGATAAATCCGAAAATCGGAGAATTCAGAGAATACAAAATTTCGCTCAAGCAGCAATGTTGTTAGTATTTAACAAAAGAAAAAAAATGAGGTTATTAACACACATTTAAAAAAAATTAAGATAATATTAATAAAAATATTTTAATCCGCCAAATATATAACGTAATCATAACTCAAATTAATACATTTACATATTTCATTTATAAATCTCTAATAGCAAAAACTGACATAGAAAATTTGAATTAATTTGTGTAAAAAATAATACCGTCACTGGCTGTGAAAAATGTAAGTTTTGATGAAATATATTTTTAAGGTTAAAACTACAATTAAGATTCCATAATTGAATTTTCATGCATAACACTGTTTTTTGTATTACAAATAAAAAGTTGTACATTTAAAACACCAACAATATTTCTACAAACTACTGCTAAACAATTTGTTATCCATAATTTACAATAAGTCTCTCTAAGGCTCGGTTACACCAACATACGATTACAGGCTTGTCAAACTTTCCATACAATCAGATTTTAACGAACACCGCTTACGATTACAGACGGTTTGATGCCACCCAGCCTAAATATTATAAGATAATTTGGACTGTTGACTTTTACGCTCAAAAGGGCACATTAAATTTGAAAATTACAGCTAAGCACTTACACTCCATAGCTGTTAAATAGACCATTAAGGAGTAAAATGGTTTTTTAATAAAGTCTTGCCAACGGCAAAGCCGCGGGCGCATTGTTCCAGCAGTTCCCCTTTACGTTTTATTTTTTCTGTTTATATAAAAGTACTCTTAAAATATCTAAAGAATACCCATCTTATTCCCTAGACCTAAGTTTGCGTGAATACTCAAGCAGCATTTTATTTTATACAAAATTCATTCATGTACACACTTTTTCTCAGCAAGCAAAAGTCAACACTTTATTCCAAGTGTATGTTCGAAGATGATTGTTGTAGTATTCATGCTGTTCATGCTGTTCCTGCTTGCTAGGACATAGTGACTACGTTAATACTAGTGTCTTTTTATAGGGGATTTACAAGAGACATCATCCTGTTGTGGTTTCGTTATTATTATCAGTGACTTAGAGACCATATACATCTCTAACAATATTAAATTAATTTTAATTTTGACGCTCAGAGACCATGTACATCTCTGGGTTATTATATTAATTTCATTATACTCCTTGTTTAATCTTGAGACCTTATACATCTCTAACTTTACTGATGTTGTAATATTTGTAACAGATAACTTTGCAAAATTATCTGTACTTTTGTTATAATTGTAAACTCGAAATTATTATTCCTTCTTAAACTGTAAATTAATATTTTGACATGAAAAATGTATTACTTATTATAGTCAGACTTTCTTAAATTGTAAATTAATATTTTGACATGTATAAGTGCCCTTGTGGCCTATTTGCAGAATAAATGTTTGTATTTGTATTAGTAATCATTCTATGTATATATTTCATTGTTATTTGTACATGTACATGATATTTTATATTTCAACTATTCAAAACGCAAAGTCGCAACATTACGAAACAATCAACATGATAAGACAGAACAACAAAACTATCATTACAAAAGTTGAATTTATCCATGTACCTAAGGGACAAAGGGGGGGGGGGATTATAGACAAACTGGGACATGTACAAAGGGCTATTTGGTAATTTCCCATAAATAGATACACCTCAGTAACTATCTCATAAAAAATTGTCTGTTAAAAAACACACTGTATTTAAGGTACGAAAAGTGAATGTTAATTCATAATTAATGTTGCAGCAATTGAAAGCACCACGATTCCAATAAAGGAACTAGTCTGAATCCGATTTCCCGTCAAAACAGTTTCAATTATTCATTGTTTACCTGAAAACTATTTCAGCTTACAGCGGAACCTCTACATACAGTTTTAGAACCTAGTTCCCACATATTGCGAAGTGTATTCGTAGCAATCTTGGTTCACAAGCAACCCGTATTTTACGCCCGGAAGCCATCGCATGGGAAAATCTAAAATCTCTAGCTGGAATAGCATACTAGTAAAATACGGGTTGGAACAAAGACCTGTCTGACTTTGGAACTTACTTTAAACGATTTGGTTATTTGGTTTATCTAGGGTTAGTATGTGTTTAAGTAGTTCACCTTATAGGCTTTTCTGAGCCCTGAAACCAAAATTAGTAATTAAAAATAGAGTAATTAAGAATATTTAATTGTGGACTGATATTTGAAATACTTTTGTAAGTAAACGCTATGGTGGCTAATTGGTTTAATCATGCGACTGTCAAACGGTAATTTTCGAACTTGCAGCCTAATCACGTAATCTTACTAACGGTAGGAAAATTGAAATGCCACTTTTGAAATATAACTCCATGAGCTAATGTCAAAAAATTACATTATGCCTAACGTTAGTATATAAAGATACATAAATACCCTGCTGCTCACAAAAATTCACGAGAATCTTTTGAGATGTGCGATCTATAGAGGAGGAGGAGGGAACAGCTGGACACTAGGACAAAGCATAATTTATCCAAGCTGAAACGGCCACGCTTTGCTCGCTCGATAAATAAGATCAAAATGGGATATATCAGGTTGTCTACATATACCGGAGAATGTCTGACACCGCACGTTTAGGGTTCCAGACCAACCGCAAACTTAAATTGGTTTTAATAGGGAAAATAAAAGGAACTTTTAAACAATACTGGTGGCTCTCTGCCATCTCGCGAGTAATTTTTATTTATTTTTAATTTTCCATAAAGTAGGGTTTGATAGCCAAAAAATCTATATAATTATCAAACCTGCTCACGAAATTTCACTAGAATCGGTTGAGAAGTGCGACCTGTAGAGGAGAACGAACCAAAATTCGCCGAAGAAAATTACAAAATCATTAAAAAATATATATTTTAATTTTTTTTTTAAACTGTCTTGACTAAAAAAATAATTACCCAACCTTCTTTCAAAATTTCATGAGAATCGGTTGAGAAATGTAACCTATAGAGGAGAACAATCGGAAATCTGGAAATATGGGAATTCGGACATACGAAAGCATTTTTGTCGAAGCTGAAGCAGAGACCTTCGTTTCACTCGGTCAATTAACAAAGTAAATAAATTAACACTTGTAAACCTATATAATATAAACTGTAATGTAGGCGATAAAAAACAAACATGAATGCATATTACAATCGACAAACGTAGCCACGGATATTTGTATTCGTTAAGGGTAAATCGAGGTAATCTATATGATAATAGCGGCAGTGAGAACATAATTGCGACACGATTGCTTGTGACATCTACATTTACTCAGGAATTGTGCTATCAGATTGTAAAATTGTATGGCTTGCCGTCTATTTAGGAAAACAAAACATACTTCAAACATAGAAGAGAAATTAAAAGGAATTATAGACTAGTGGCTCTGTGTGGGATTTTCCAAAAACTGAATCGACATAAAAACATTAGAATCGGTTGAGAAATGGGACCTGTAGAGAACAAACCGAAATACGCCCGCAGAAATGTACAAAATCATAAAAAAAATGGTTTTATAAAATATCTAAAAACTGCCTATAAAAATAATTTTGTATTAAGCAGTACCGCTGCTAACGTAAACTAGAAATTTAGAAATAAAGGAAAATTGAAAAATTTAGGCACCGAGCAGGATTTGAACCTGCGACCTCCCGACACTCGCGGCCAGTCGCTCTAGCCAACTGAGCTATAGGTGCAACTGCCACTCGGCCCGAAATTCCCCAATCAATCGAGTGGCAGCCTATAGCTCAGTTGGCTAGAGCGACTGGCCGCGAGTGCCGTGAGGTCGCAGGTTCAAATCCTGCTCGGTGCCTAAATTTTTCAATTTTTCCTTTATTTCTAAATTTGACTATAAAATGTCTATATAATTACCGAACCTGCTCACAAAAAACGAGAATCGGTTGAGAAATGCGACCTATAGATGAGAACAACCGGAAATCTGGAAATCCGGAATTCGGATATACGAAAGCATTTTTGTCGAAGCTGAAGCAGAGATCTTCGTTTCACTCGGTCAAAAATACAAGCTTGGCCGCGTCTTTAAGAAATAACATTATATTTACATTTAACTCAGCCGAACGAATATAATTAAAAACAGAAAGGACGGGGCCCAAACGCGCCCTGTAAAAGGCAGCAAGAGATGTTATATTGTGTTCAACTATGAAGAACGATACGATGAGGATAAGATATACATAGTTACATTGTATTCAACTATATTATATAGGTTTTGTACTTATCACCTAAGACGCATAATGTATATGGCAAAAGATCTTGTAGGTATATTCTGCCAGACATATTAAACAAACTTCCCAAGAATCTTGTAAAAGTATAAAAAAAACCACACAGGCTACTAAAATACTAAAGGAATATTTATTTTAACAAAGGGGAAATATACTTACAAATGAGTCACATAAAAACCACAAAAACTATAGTAATAGTGTAAAAATACAATGCTGAAAGTTAATTAATATTACATATTAGAGATTTTAGAACTAAATGTTCATATATACTTTCTTTTTCCTGAAACAAATAGTTCTAAATAGTAAATTAAGACCACGACATATTGATACCCCTTTCATTTTGCAAAATACTGCTGCACTAAAAATTTTATTGTAACTTGATTCAATAGTCCACAGAGCGTTAAAAAACTTGGCCCCTGGCCTCTTTTCTTCGCGAACATTTATATGAAAAAATAAAATAGGTACGTAAAGTTTTCCGGTTAAAGGCAACGCTCACGGTTAGCCCATAATAAATTTGTTGTATTTTCTCGCAGCAGTACAGAATTAAGTACGCAATAAGGTAGAATAGAATCTTTTAAGCGACCAGTCGATTTGCGGAACCATGCCGTAATTAAGCCCGCCTTTACAACGTACGCTTTAAACACACAGTGGTCTATTTGACACGACATCTCGACATTTTGGTATGAAGATCGCTTGCTTCCATACAGGTTGATTAAGCAATTTAATAGTAGAGGCGAACGATAGTTGATGATATTTCCTATTCACATTAGAAAATATACTTATGACACATGACCAGCTTAAGAATTAAATATTGTGAATATAAACTCTATTGACAAAATGAATATCTATTCGTTGGCTGAATAACCAATCATTAAATTATTTTTCCGCATTGACGACAGCGTTCCTCTTTTGTAGGCATAATTTTGAATGTACGTTGTTTTGATAACAGTTTAAGTAAAAATTGACAACAAAAATAAAAAAGCTCTTTGTTTTTGTAGACAATTTTTAATGAGCTAGGATATATACCCAAACCTACCTACCTACTCACCTCAAAGATTCAATGATGAAATAGATAAACTCTCAGCTTTAAATGGACTCTGTAACATGTTTACTGTTGACGTGCAAGCTGTTCAATTGGTGCCTACTTCAGCAGCAGGAGCTTTATATTTCAAATTAAAATGATGGTTGTACCTACAGCACAAAATGGAAATGTAATTATATCAAATATGCTACATTTTTGTAATTCTAATAATTGTACTACAATAGAGCACGCAATACAGCAGGTCAATAAATTTAAATACTTGGGAAGTATCATTACCGGTGACTCCAAATGCACTGCTGACATTATACAAAGGATTGCTATGGCTAAAACAGCATTCAATAATAAAAAGCACTTCCTTAAATCTCGTATATCAAAAACAGCCAAATAACGCCTCATCAAAATCTACATCTGGAGCATTGCGCTGTATGGGAGTGAGACGTGGACTCTGACACAAAGAGACAGAGAAAGATTAGAGGCCTTCGAAATGTGGTGTTGGCGTAGGATGGAAAGGATCAGCTGGACGGAAAGAAAGACGAATGAAGAGGTTTTGAGTATGGTAGGAGAGAAAAGAAGTTTACTGGAAACAATTAGAAATGGAAGAGGCAGGATGATGGGACACCTGATACGGCACGACAACTTCTTCTTAAACATCTTAGAGCGCAAAATTAAAGGCAGGAGAGGAAGAGGAAGACCTAGACTGACTTACTTTAACCAAGTTAGGGAGGTGACGTGTATTCATTTGGCTGAAACAGTGTCAGCCGGATGTAAAAAAAGATAGCCGGAAGAAACGGCCATTGTTTTGGATAGGATTTTGGGCGCTGATGCGTTAGCTAAATTTCAAGTATAAATTATAAATCAATAAAAGCTAAAATAACAAAATTGGTGATTTCATTAATATAAACAAATATATAAAATTGGCGACGAGGATGATTGGGGCCATTGAAAATTATCGGCCGGGGCAAGATTTTAAGGCGTACATTGAGCGCATGGAACAATTTTTCATCGTAAACGATATAACCGATGATACTAAACAAGTGGCATTATTTATTACTCTAATAGGACCGGAATGCTACGGAGTGCTAAAAAATTTGCTGTCTCCAGATATACCTAAAGAAAAAAAGTATGCGGAGCTCGTGAAAGTGCTTCAAGACCACTACGTAGAAAAACAATCAATTATTGCAGCACGGTATGAATTTTACCAATGCCAACAAAAATCGGACCAAACCATAAACGAGTTTGTGGTAGAAATCAAACGAAAGGCCGCACATTGTGACTTTAAGTCATTTTTAAATGATGCTTTAAGAGACAGGTTGGTTTGTGGCCTGAGAGATCAACAAATTATTAGTAAACTTTTGACAGAAGACGA
Source organism: Epiblema foenella (assembly GCA_963556455.1). Classification (NCBI taxonomy): domain Eukaryota; kingdom Metazoa; phylum Arthropoda; class Insecta; order Lepidoptera; family Tortricidae; genus Epiblema; species Epiblema foenella. Next base: position 4,950,774 of record OY747113.1, on the reverse strand, counting down.
ATTATCACTGGCAAAAGCAGTAAAATTAGCGACTTCTTTGGAAAGTGCAGCTAAGGAGACAAAAAATATACAATCCGAGACGGAAAACAACATCCAAATGATAAATCAAAGGAACAAAGTGCAGACCAGGAACCAGGCTCAAATTAAACAAGGATATAGCAACAATACGAGAAGATTGGAATGCAGGTGTTGCGGTGGAGCACATTTTACAGACAGGTGTTTCAAAAAAGATTGTGTGTGCTTCATTTGCAAGAAAAAAGGACATTTGGCTCATATATGCAGATTTAGAAATATCAAAAATATTGAGCAGGGTACTGCGGAAACTCAAAATCAGCAGAGGCAGAAAGAATACATACCGGAAGAAGATTTAGTACTGGGCAGCATTCGTAATGTGTTAGAACAAGATAATGCTGAAATTCCATTGTGACTAGGCAGTAAAGTACTGAACATGCAGATTGATACGGGAGCTTGTAAATCAGTTATTCACAAAAAGGACTATGAAACTTATTTTTCTAAGTATAAATTGAGAAATTGTTATGCTAAATTAAAATCTGTTTCAGGAGAAATGTTATCGGTGTTAGGAGCCATAAAGGTTCAGCCCAAGAATGTAAAAAAGGATTTGTTTCTTATAGTTATTGAAAGTGACCACTATTTTAATCCTTTGATTGGTAGAAACTGGTTAAACTTATTGTTTCCCAGGTGGCAAAAGAAATTCAAAATTGACAATGAGAAAATATGTTATTTGCATGGAGAAGGGATGACACTAGAAAAAAATATGTTGATTGATTGTGTAAAAAATAAATATAAAACAGTGTTTACTAAAGATAGGTCATCTCATATTATAAACATGAAGGCTACATTGCAGCTCAAGGATGGATCAACACCTATTTTTCATAAGGCATATTCTATTCCCTATGCAAAAAAGAAAGAAGTTGAGGAAGAATTACTCAACTTAGAGAAGGCAGGTATTATTAAAAGAGTTACACATAGTGATTGGGCAAGTCCTATAGTTGTTGTGCAAAAAAATGATAAAAAAATTAGGGTTTGTGTAGACTATAAAGTTACCTTAAATAAAATGCTAGATACAGAACACTATCCATTGCCTTTGCCAGAAGATATATTTGCAGAGTTGTCTGGGGCTAAAATATTTTGTGTGTTAGATCTCAGTGGGGCATACCAACAGCTATTATTAGATGAAAAGTCACAAGAATATATGACTATAAACACTCATTTGGGATTATTTAGACCAACTCGTTTACAATTTGGAGTGTCATCGGGCCCCTCTGTGTTTCAAAGTGTTATGGATCGGATGTTACAGGGTGTAAATAATGTAAAAGCATATATAGACGACTTGATCATAACCGGCACAAGTTTAAAAGATTGTTTTAAAAATTTGGAAAATGTATTAGAAAAGCTAAGGCAGTATAATGTTAAAGTAAATTTGGAAAAGTGCCAGTTCTTTTCTAGTGAAATTAAATTCTTGGGGCATTTGGTGTGTGAACACGGAATAAAACCGCTACCCGATAAGGTAAAAGCAATAGCAAAGGCTCCAGCACCAACATCAATCACACAATTGCAGGCATACTTGGGACTGTTAAATTACTATGGGAAATTTCTACCTAGGCTTTCAGATCACTTAGCACCATTACATGCCTTATTAGGAAAGGATGTTTTATTTAACTGGACAAAAGAGTGTGATGAATCATTTAATACAAGCAAAAAATTAATTACAGAATATGGACTGCTAGTGCATTATGACTGCAGTAAAGACTTATTTGTGACCGCTGATGCAAGCAATTATGGTCTAGGGGCGGTATTAAGCCATCAAATTGACAGTGAACCAATTTGCTTTGCGTCGGCTACTTTAAATAAGGCTCAAAGAAATTATTCTCAGGTGGAAAAAGAAGCACTTGCTATTGTATTTGCTGTACAAAAGTTCCATAAATTTTTATATGGTAGAAGATTTTTGATTGTGACAGACCATCAGCCTTTACAGTTTATACTAGACCCACTAAAAAAAATTCCAATTACAGCAAATTCAAGATTACAAAGATGGGCTCTGTTACTATCAGGTTACAGATATAAAATAGTTTATAGAAAGGGTACATTATTGGGAAATGCTGATGCTCTATCACGATTACCATTGCCAGAAAATGTGGAGGTAGCAGATTGCATAAATTATTTTAGTCTTAAGGATGATGTGCCTATTGACTTTCAAGAAGTGGCTAAGTGTACACAAAAAGATATAATATTGAGTAAAGTTTATGAGTATGTGTTGTCAGGTTGGCCAAACTCCATTAATGATGAGAAAATAAAACCATATTTTAATAAAAGGGCTGATCTTGGTACAGAACATAAATGTGTATTGTGGGGTAACAGGGTTATTATTCCTAGCTTATTGAGGGATAAAGTGTTAAATTTATTTCACGAGTCTCATCAAGGAATTGTACAATCAAAAATGTTAATGCGGGGCTATTGCTGGTGGCCAAATATGAATGAAGACATAGAAAGAGTAGTTAGTAATTGTAATATATGCCAGTCATCTAGAAATTTTACTAAATCAAGCCAGCCAGTTAATTGGAAACATTGTGCAAGTGTATTTGAAAGAGTTCATGTGGATTTTTTTATGAAAGACTCTGTGAGTTATTTGTTAATTGTTGATTCTACCTCTAAATGGCTTGATGTGCATATAATGCAAGGCACTTCAGCCTCACAAGTGATTGAAAAATTGTGCAAAACCTTTGCTGTGATTGGTATTCCTGCATATTTAGTTAGTGACAATGGACCACCCTTTACCTCTGAACAGTTCTTACAGTTTTTGAAAAGTAATGGATGTGTGCCTTTAAAGAGTCCTCCATACCATCCCGAGTCAAATGGAATGGCTGAGAGGACTGTACAGACTGTTAAGCAAGCATTAAACAGAATGTTAGTTGAACATGAAGTGGGGTATTCTAAAGAAATTTTATTACAGAACTTTTTATTTACATATCGAAACAGTCCAAACTCTAGTGGCGTGTCTCCAAATGAAATGTTGTTTAAGTATAGACCTAGAACTCGATTTGAACTATTAAAGCCGTCAAATGCATTGTCAAAAAAAGTAATAAAAGATAACAATATAGAAAGGCAAATTTCAACTTTTCAAGAAGGCGACAAGGTGTGGTGTAAAAATTTAAAGGATGGTAAAGGTTGGTCAAAAGCAATTATTGTAAAACTTTTGAGTCCCATTAGATATTTAATTGAGACAAATGGGATTCAAAAATATTATCATGTGTCTGATCTGAGACCATGTTTAGATCAATCTCAGATCCCAGTTACAAATCGGCAGAGACCACCAGTGGTGATCACACCTGCTCCTGTCGTTGTCACACAGTCGCTACCAACAGAAACAGACTTAAATACTGAAAGTGCAGATGACGGTGTGAGCACTAATGGAGGTGAACTGGAAGAAGTGGTGGTGCCTTTGGATAGGTCACCACCAATACTGGAGGAGGCTCCCGAGGTTCCTTTTCATACACCTGCGTCTCCATTGACGAGCGTAGAACCTAGAAGGTCTATGAGAACCAGGAAACCTCCTCAGCGATTAGATTTATAATCATTATACATAGGTTAAGTAAGTTAGTTAATATCATTACTTAGTCGGTATAGTCATGCCATTTAAAAGGGGGACGAATGACGTGTATTCATTTGGCTGAAACAGTGTCAGCCGGATGTAAAAAAAGATAGCCGGAAGAAACGGCCATTGTTTTGGATAGGATTTTGGGCGCTGATGCGTTAGCTAAATTTCAAGTATAAATTATAAATCAATAAAAGCTAAAATAACAAAATTGGTGATTTCATTAATATAAACAAATACATAAAAGGAGGAAGTTGCCGAGTCGGATGGGGAAGTCAAGAAACTGGCAATGAATAGAGAAGAGTGGCGGTTACTCCACCGACAAGAGCGAAGCTCTTAAGTTTTGATGATGATGAATAATTGTACTGTTTATCAAAAATATCTTATTACGGCACAGGTGGAATACGACACTGCGCACTCTCATATAAAGAAAAGTAAAAAAAAAATCAGAAACGTCATATGCTTGCCGAATTTGTAAAATTAATAAATGACCAAAAAGTACAATGTAAAATATGTACACTGGATTTTTAAACAATGCGACACTAAGTACTATACATCTGTTAGACCTGGAAAGAGAGCAGGTGACCCATGTATGGTATATTTGAGGGCTTTAAAATATACACCTCACAGTCCGATTGAGTTTAAACTTCGCTTTGATGACATCTTGACTATTCAACCTCAAAGATTCAATGATAGTTCCGAACATCAAGCGATTTTTCAGATATATTCTGGACCCATCCCTATTAAAAAACGAAAATTTGATTTTGCAATCTCTAAAGCTGAGTTTCCCAAAAGACTTCTATAAATGGCAGCCCTCACTTCATCGCTAAGCTGTCTGACCGGGTGATTCCTGACATTTTTCTTGATGGAATTCATATTCCTTTCTCTTCGACTGTCAAAAATTTAGGTGTCATCATGGACCAGACACTTTCATGGTCAGCGCATGTTACGGAGGTCAGTAGGAGAGTTTTTGCCTCTATGCACTCTCTTAAGCGCTTGCAAAATTTTCTCCCTTTTCAAACTAAGGTTATCCTTGCCCGATCCTTATTACTTCCGCTTCTAGATTACGGGGACACTGCTTTCCTGGATCTCAATGAGGAACTGCTTGGCAAGCTTGAGCGCTTGCAGAACGTCTGTATTAGGTACATTTATGGTTTGCGTAAATTTGACCATGTATCATCTTTTCGCACTCAACTTAAATGGTTACCAATTCGCCGCCGCCGGGATTTACATACACTGTCGCTCCTCTTTAATGTTTTATTTTCTCCTTCTGCCCCACCCTACCTTTCAGAGAGGTTCAAATTTATGGCGCATGGCAGCGGTCATCGGCTGCGCTCTAGTGCTAATCTCACCTTAGCCATACCGCCTCACAAATCCCGTTCGTACGACAAATCTTTCACAGTACACGCTGTCAAACTATGGAACTCGTTGCCCCCGTCACTCAGGAAGTGTCAATCTGTGGCCTCGCTGAAGGGGAAGTTGAAGGAATTGTGGTTGTCGAGTAGTAATATATGACAGGATATTTTATTTTATTTTGACATTTGCTTATTACATATATGTGCGTATCTATTTATATATACTTATGTTCGGTATTTATACATTTATACACATTTGTTTTTTTTTCCGTTTATATATATATATATCTATATATTATTGTGATGTTACTAAGATAATTTTGTGTTCGAATTGTACATGTTTCTCGGTTTGCCTATTAATCTTAATCTCCACTCAATTGCTCAAAGGTTAGCTGGAAGAAATCCCTTACAGGGATAAGCTCGCCTTTGTACATATATGTCAACTGTTCTTGTAATTTATGTTATGTTTTACTCATGTACAATAAAGAATTTTACATACATTACATACATACATAAATTATACGATAATTTATTGCATGTATAGTTGAGAAAAATAATTCGAGCTGATCTTTTTTTTACGGCGACACGTTGTTATTTAAGTTCGTCTATTGTACTCTACGAGAGCCTACTTAGTTAATTTAATAAACATAAAAACATTCATTTCTTTTCATTTTGTACCAAATTATTTAAAGCAAAATTATCGTAACTCAACAACGTTCAGTCAATACTAGAACAAAAATCTTGTGCCTGACGTAAATTTAATAAAAATTTGTGTGAGTTATTCAAATATTAGTAAAATTAATTACTGGCTTTCAAAGCGTCTTATGAAACTAACAAGAACTTATTTGATCCATCACAACAATTTGCAACGTGTTTATTGTTCCTCCTAGGAACTTGATGATTTTCAGATACGAGATTTTTTCAAAGTAGTGACGATGTGTAGAGTGAAATAGACCTCTCGCCGCTCGTTGAAATGTTGTTTACGCCCCTTTACGCCACTTTCAAGACTCGTTGAAATGTGTTTACGCCCCTACATGCCACTTTATAAAATCGTTTAAATAATGTTCGCGTTGCTTTGTAAATGTTTTTGTCCAGTTTATCAGTTTATTGATGATTTCACTGATAGGTTTCAATTAATAGTTCAAACACATCGCCTTTGGGTTCAACGAACGATATCTCAAATTTAGAATGAAGGAAAAATTTAAAAATTTAGGTACCGAGCAGGATTCGAACCTGCGACCTCCCGGCACTCGCGGCCAGTCGCTCTAGCCTCGCTACCCAGTTCCAAATTCATCAACCGTTCCTTCGTATTAAGCAGTACCGCTGCTAACGTAAACTATTTATTATTATTTTTTTTACTTTTTGTTTATTTGTCTTTTGGTAGATGTCGCTGTACGCCTCCCTTAAGGCGTTTGTATAAAAAAAAGAACGATATCTCCTTCTGATAAAAATATCATTTATGGAATACCGCCTCTGTAAGCAAATCGGTAATATTACATAGGTATCGAAATGAAATAAATGGGTCACTCATGTCCTTAAGGTCGGATATCGCTAGACATGTTTCGAACCAATACGTGAGGATGAAAAAATTAAGGTGGTGCGGGAGGCGAGGACCTATCGCCTCCCGCACCACCTCATACATCGAACAGCCGAGTGAGCCGCTCGCGAGCGCCTAGTGCTAGACGCCCGGTCGTCGCGGCTGGTTCTCATGATTAAGGGAACGTACGGCAGAGCTCGAGTTGGCTCACCCTTCATGCTTCGGCTCTGCGATTTACAAAATGCTTCGTTTCCACACCATTCCTCTCCATTGACGCCTAGTCTTATAGCTAAATTTAATCGGAGAGCAGACTTACACTGGTCTGCCTTTAGTGAGTTGTAGTATTAGCCCCGGCGACGCGTGTCTCATCTACTGTAGTTTCTTTGTCACTTATAATGTGCGTTATTTTGATTATGCATCATTTCTTACAGTATCGCCTTGGTTGCCTTCTGGGTATCGCCAGTTGGCCAGGGAGTGTTTCAACCGTCCCTTCCCGCAAGTTACCAAATATTCATCAGATACGATGACAAATGTATGAACTATTGTGATTATAGTTAACCTGTAAACACGCCCTTGTAAATTTAATGAAATTTTGATGCATTTGTCGTCGTATCAAGGGATTTTCCTATGCAACATGCTTCTGATTACAGGGATTATGCAATAATTCTGCTCCTCAGATATGTACAATTTCTATGGTCATTATTATACAACAGCGGTAGCAAACAAGTTTACAGCCTGCCTGATGGTAAGCAGACACCTAGCCTATTCTTCTTCGTCGGGCCCAGCTTAGTTTCTTGCTGGAATCTTCGCAGCTAAGCTAGGTTTAGCGAACCAGCGACAAAACTCCCAGTAGCTCCATTCCACTTGCACCTCAGATTTGATTGAAGCCGCTCAACCAACCTCCCTAGAGCTCAAACTCTTAGAGTATTCCAGTGTTTAAACTGCCCACGTGGTCGTGTCAGAGGTTTCCCCTGGATTTTTTCCAGGCTACTCTCCAACCACGTACTGTTATCGCCCGGCCTGTAAAGCCACAGTCAGGTTCAAAAAAACATATTTATTAATTACTTGGAAAACAACAAACTTCCACTTATTTCCCTACAAACTTAATGCTAACCGAGCGTTTTTGACGTTACATAAAAGGTTGCTGATTGGACTATCATTAAAACACCGTGTATCGTAATTCTCTTTAAACGTGGTAGTAACACTCGTTATATAAATGGCACCATTGCTCACTGGACAAAATAGCGAAATTGATGTCCATATTCCGTGAAAGTGTTCCGAATAAAATAATTACGAGAGTTAATAACGTTTCATTGCAAATTAATTCCTGCATCGAGTGCACAACGGGGGAAATAAATGTTTGTGCTTCTTTAAATCGAGTTTCATCCATTCTTGCTGACGGTTCATTTGTGGAAACAGAAAAAATCGGTCAAGTGCGTGTCGGAACACGCGCCATGAAGGGTTCCGTGCCTACTACTATACTAGTCAGCATTTAAATCTTTTTTCCGTCCGTTTGTTTGGCCAAGGCAGTTTTTCAGCTGTGATTCAAAAACGGCTAGACCTGACAATCAATTTTCTTTGAAAGTACACAACCTCATTTTTTTCAAAATCTTACACTTCATGGTTTGATAAACAGAAGGGGAGGGGGACAGTTTTTACGACTTTGACAATTATTATTTCACTAACGGCTGACTTAAATGAAAAATTTAAGTCCTCACATCATTTTTAAAGGACTCTATCCATGGATACCCCACACGCCTATATGCTTTGATTTTTTTGATCCCCACTGAATTGTATGGAGTACCCCCTCCCTTTTTTTCGTAATTTCACATCACTTTTATGTAGCGGTTCATATAATAGACCTTCCTACGAAATTTCATAATTGTAGTACTTATAGTCTCCGAGTAAATCAGCTGTGACATACGGATGGACAGATATAGCGAAACTATAATAGTTATCGCCATTTGGCTACGGAACCCTAAAAATGTGTGATTTAATTTTGATTGTCAACCCTGCTCGTAAACTTTTTAGCTAAATGCACCTAAATATTGAAGCTAAATCCAGTCTATTTGAAATCCACTATGTTTTCATCATACCGGTATCACAAGAACACAATAACAAACCACAAACCAAAAACTTACAATTGAGCCTTAGGTAGGATCTCAACAACAGTATTGGGATCCTAGACTACTCCGCATGAGAGCCCAAATAGCGGTCACCGTGGAGTTTTTAGTGGGTAGAAATACGACATAACCCAGTCCATCCATCCCTCGATTTCTGGGTACCTGGATCGCAGGTAAGTAAGCATTACAAAGACTACGTAGCGCGTCAATTTAAGGTTTTTAGGATTCCGTACCCAAAGGCGTTGTACCTTTTGGGTACGGAGTAATCACGTAACTGTTGTACTACCGTTAGGTAGATTTGAATGTCAAATTGTAGGGTACGGGGTAATCACGTAACTCTTGTACTACTTACCGTTAGGTAGACTTTAATGTCAAATTTTAATTGTCAGCTCATACATTTATCCTTCCGTATTATCCTTCCGTAGTGTTCCAATTTAATCTTTCTATGATTTTTATTGAATGTATAATTTTTCTATTTTTTTTTTAAATTGATTGTTGTTAAACGTGGGTATATATTTAGTATAAACCTACCCTCATATTATAACTATTAATTATTTCCATGTTATAACGATCGATATACGATTAGCAAGATATACATGTTTTGTAATGTAATTGTCTATGGAGATAAATAAACTAAACTTCAAAATGGACAGTGAAAACTATATACCGTTAGTACATAAAGCTACGAGATTCGCCTGCGAGACCCTATTACTAAGACTTCGTGTCTGTCCGTCTGTCACCCGGCTGTATCTCATGAACCGTGATAGCTAGACAGTTGAAATTTTCACAGATCATGTATTTTTGTTGCCGCTATAACAAAAAATACTAAAAACCAGAATAAAATAGATATTTAAGGGGGCTCCCATACAACAAACGTGATTTCTTTACCGTTTTTATAGATAATGGTTCGGAACCCTTCGTGCGCGAGTCCGACTCGCACTTGGGCGGTTTTCCTTGTTTGTACATGCTGCGCGAAATCGGTATGTTGACGCAAGTTACGATGCGCATCTCTCAACTACTTGTCAGCGCCTGGCCCCAATTTTAAACTTGGAATTGTGCGATTTGTTATGTTAACGACATTTGGGAATGCGCCTTAAGGTGCTTCTAGACGGGCCATACAATAGTATAGATGCATACAATAGGATAGAGGAATTGCGTAGCGCTGCGAAAAGCTTGGTAGCGAAAGTGTTAAGGACCTTAACACACACACACACACACTATCGTAACTTGCGTCAACATACCGAATTCGCGCAGCGTGTACAAACAAGGAAAACCGCCCAAGTGCGAGTCGGACTCGCGCACGAAGGGTTCCGAACCACTATCTATAAAAACGGTAAAAAAATCACGTTTGTTGTATGGGAGCCCCCTTAAATATTTATTTCATTCTAGTTTTTAGTATTTTCTGTTTTAGCAGCAACAAAAATACATCATCTGTGAAAATTTCAACTTATCACGGTTCATGAGATACAGCCGGGTGACATTGACAGACGGACGGACACGAAGTCTTGGTAATAGGATCTCGCAGGCGAATCACGTAACTTTATGCTTTAGCGCTGCGAAAAGCTTGGTAGCGAAAGTGTTAAGGTATTCCTTAACACTTTCGCTACCAAGCTTTTCGCAGCGCTACGCAATTCCTCTACATACGGGGAAACGCATGGTATCGGCTACGCGTCTACTAGCAGAGCGGTTGCTAGGTGGGTTCCTGGCAGTAAATGTGTTAAATACCGGCCACTATGGACGTCTTGCTCTTGGTTTGAAACGCTCCTTTCTAAAGTCATTGTCGACTTAAGATTAACTACACAAAGTTAGGATAAACCTGCGAAAATATTATATATAGTAAGACTCAGAGGGGCTAGTCCGAACTTCGAAATACGAACTTTGTATCGTGCCGTCTCTTTCGCTCTCGTGTTATTCACTATATGAGTGAGAGGGTCGGCACGATACGAAGTTCGAAGTGCAGCCTCAGATCTGATAATGGTGTCGCTTTTTACAAAACTACTCTGATCATCGCCTCCTTTAACAATATGTAATGAAACGACAATGACGAAGAATAACCTCCGTAAAAACGCTGAATTCGCTCTCTTACTTCCACTTATTTCACACATATTTCAGGAGAAACATGGGCCGTCTAAAAGCACCATTATGGTTGAAACGGCGTATTGAAATTATGGCGACAGGATAATGTCAAGGAATCAATGGCTTGCGAACTTACTGTGAATTATATAACATAAATAAATAAATGAATATTTGGAGCAGGGATCGGATACCGGTATATTCTCCATAGAAAAATATCGGTATTATTACGGTCACCGGTTCATTATTTCGTTTTTAATGGGACAATCTAATAATACGACGTTGTTACCTAAATACATGATTCAGCCCTACGTAAAGAGCAAAAAATAATCCAAAATATTGAGTTAATGCAGGGTTTTTTAAAATTACCGGTATCGGTCCCTGATTTGGAGTCAATTTTACACAAATATACCCAGTCCCAAACTAAGCAAAGCTTGTACTATGGGTACTAGGAGACGATATACATACTTATATCTGATAAAGGGATACTTAAATACATAGAAAACATCGAAGAATCAGGAACAAATGTTCGTGCTAATCACACAATTAAATGCCCTGACCGGGATTCAAACCCGGGACTTCCAGCTTCGTAGACAGGGTCACTACCAACTAAGCTACAGCGGTCGTCCAAAGAAAGCAATGCTTTAATTGTTTATGTTATATGACACCATCTTAAAAGTGATGGCAGGGAGGAGATTTTAATGGTCTCATTTAGTAATACGAACTACGCTTGAACTAGGGTTCAACCATAGTTCACTTTACAAGATCAAAAGCACGTTGCGGTCACCTTGGTCTCACATTTCTGTAGCATTGAGATGTTATATCTGCTTTGATATCAAACACTAACTTAGGTAAATTAGAGTTGTGATTTACGCAGAAAGTCAAATATCATAATCTAAGTGAAACTATTTATTTTCATAGATTATAATATTTGACTAACGCGGTTATTATCAAAAGCCACATAAAATTAAAACGAATTGGGTAATTCTACTTTTTCTTGTACATAATTTTAAGACACTTTTTTTAATGCAGATTTTGGAATACTTGACCCTCACTTCATATTTTTGTATTGTTATTTAGAAAGAGGTTTAATTGCAGTATCGCTTCCGATAGTTTTGGTAATTAACGAACCACAGCTAATATCCACAAACAAGTAACTCAGTGATCTTGGATGTGTCACCAATTGTATAATAAATGATTTTTACCACTGTGTTACTCACCTATTACATCAATAAGTTTTTTTAGAATTTAAGTATTTTTACCTATACCCTTTTATTAGGTTCAGGTAGTATTTCTAAATCCTATTATTGTACACTAATTCAATATGTATCATAGATTTTTTCTAAAACTGCTCACGAAAAAGTAGAATGACCCAACTACCTCAACAAGTCATCTCTATTATTGCACTTGTAACAATTTTATCATTTCGTAATCTTCATTTTAAAATAATACAATATTTTTTTTAATAATGAACATTTCTAGTTACTTATTTTGTGATAATGATTGGTCTCGACAAAATACAGTACCTACAACATATCGAGCTAAGGCTGAAAGAGCAAGACAATTTTGAAACAAAAGTATACGCTCACATTTTTTATATTTAAATGTACCATTGATTAACAAATTGTGATATCTACTATGATATCGAAACCTATAATTTAGACAGAATAGTAATTTACCCCAACTACTATATAATTAATTCGATTATTGTATACTGGTAAACGAAAATTGATACGTTAGTGAAATGTCTTCGTATTAATATATTGTTTAAGTGACAAGTAATTAATATAATTATGCATGAATCTCCTTACTAAGTAGGTAAGTAGAGTAACCCTTTTGACCACTTAGGTCAAGGATACTGGAAAGAGCTACACTTGTAGACAAACTAAAGAAATAATAATGCAACGGAACCACAAACTCGCAACAATTTTACTAAGGACACACAAGAACTAACTACGGAAAGTAGTAGAAATAACAGAACGACATAAATTTCAATAATTATAAATAAATAAAATGCTTTTATTTCAGACCTTATGATCCATAATGGGTTAGTAACAATAACAATATCGTATCTTAAAAGTACTGTGTTATTTTTTTCAATTTAGCCACATTCAAACTTTATTTAGTCACATTCAAAAGTATGGCCACATATACTTAGTACGTGTATGTGGTCACACCTGAATGTGCTTTCGTCCAACTTGTGAGGAGCTGACTGTCCAGCCTGTCAGCTATAACGGCCAGGAGGCTGTTGCGACTGTCCCACAGGCGCCGCAGTGCGGCTGCGCACCGCGCGCGCATGATGGCCGGGAAACCATCCACACGCGCGTGCGCGAACATCCCTGACGCACTGCACGAACGCGTTACTATATTGGATACGGAGAGCACTCTGCATAATTGGTCCATAAGGTCCATAAGGCATAATTATTGCATATATTATTTGTTCTACGAGTCAACGAGAATTAATTAAAAAAACCGAAATAATTAAAGAAACTAGTCCTGCGGAAATGAAGATTAGGCACATGGGTTGATCGCTCGTTGATGTCTTTTGTTCTATGTCCGCGGCGTCACGTGATTGGTCAATTTCATAAGAGTTCAGTAACGGCGATACGTAGTTGGCCAATTTCATATGAGTTCACTAGTGTAGACACGTGATTAGTCTATTTGCATAAAAGTTCAGTTGAAGGGAGCTCCATTGAGAAAATTATGTGACTTTAGTTTCGTCTACGATATATGAATTCAAACATTGAAGTCGACGAGTCGAAAAAGAAAGTAACAATACCTAACGTTTCAACCGTTATAAAATGTACATTACACCTTTAAGACGTAACATTTCAATAAGGCCGTAAATGACTTTTAAAACCGAATGCGAAGGTATTGCATATTATGTTGCCTTCGCAATAAATCGCATTTTATGGGCAGTTAAACGGTTGTTATTACGTAAACAAGGCATCTATGGTACATACAGCGACAAATAAAAGGTAAGGAAATATATTTTCTTTGTACATAGGTAAGTAATGGGTTTTTGCTCTGTTAAGATTTGTTGTGTTGCCGTTCGTTAACGTGCAGATCTAAAAGTAGACTTTAATTTCAATTTTCCGTAGACAAGAAATTACTTTATCAGTGCCTTTACCATGAGTTTGCATGACCGTACCCGCTAGCGAATGCGCAAACGATTTAGTATGCCGATTCTTAGTTCTATTGCGTAACCGCCAGAGGCGCTGTACTTTTGCCCAGACAATTTTTTACGCTGTCGCTAACGAGTACGGTCATGTAAACTTATGGTAAAGGCACAGGTGTGAAATTCTACGATTTTGTGGCACTTTTTAAGGGTTCCGTGCCCGAAGATCCAAGCGGAACCCTATTGCTGTCTCTCACGCGTCCGTCCGATCGTCCGTCGTCTGTCACAATTTTTTTTTAAGAATTTTTCTACCTCTGTTTCTGTTTTATGAACATGACATTTAGTAATAATGTTTATTAATATGTATATATTTTTACCAACAAATACTACTATATTGACGACCGGTTTAGCCTAGTTGGTAGTGACACTGCCACGAAGCTGGAGGTCCCGGGTTCGAATCCCGGTCAGGACATTTATTTGTGTGAGTAACATGAATATTTGTTCCTGAGTTTTGGATATTTTCTATAGAAGTATTTGTTTTACGTAAGTATCTATTTATATATATAAGTATGTATATCGTCGATTCGTCGCCTAGCACCCATAGTACAAGCTTTGCTTAGTTTGGGACTAGGTTGATTTGTGTAAGATTGTCCACAAATATTATTTTGTATTTAAAAATATTTTTTTACAAATACTTTATATTGATAAATCGGATTTTTATTTAATTTTATTTTTTATTTCTCCTATTATTGTTATCTATTCCAACTGAATTTTGCTGTTGGTTAGAAAACTTAAATAAGCAAAGTCCGACACGCACTTGGCGGGGGGTTTTAATTGATACTGTATTTAAATTCTCAAAAATAATGATTATTCTTTCATTGCTCCGGTTTTAATGTTATCTAAATGCACGCTGTATAACCTCATTATAATTGTCAGAATGAAGAAATGGGATAGTTGTAATTATTACTCACTAATTAATTCAATTTATGTTGACTATTGCCAAACGCTTGTAAGAATAAAAACCCTTTATCAAGCTAAGCATAGGTAAGTTAATACTTATATAACCTGGTTGACTAATGTCAACCAGGTTATATTCAGTAAGCACCGAAAAACATCTGCTGCGAAAGGCATCAAAGGTACCACTGGATTTAAATTCACGAAAATAATGATTATTCTTTCGTTGCTCCGGTTTTAATGTTATCGAAATTCACGCTGTATAACCTCATTAATTGTCACAATGAAGAAATGGAACAATTGTAACTCACTAATTAATTCAATTTATCTTGACTATTGCCAAACGCTTGTAAAAATAAAAACCCTTTATCAAGCTAAGCATAGGTAAGTATTAGTCAACCAGGTTATATTCAGTAAGCACCAAAGAATATCTGCTGCGAAAGGCATCAAAGGTACCACTGTATTTAAATTCCCGAAAATAATGATTATTCTTTCATTGCTCCGGTTTTAATGTTATCTATATGCACGCTGTACAACCTCATTAATTGTTAGAAAGAAGAAGTGGAACATTTGTAACTCACTAACTAATTCAATTTATGTTGACTATATTATCTTTAATTTAGATGTATGTGTTATTTTCGATCTTCTAGCTGTATTCCTGCACTGCCTGTTATAATTCTTGTAAAAATATTTCCTGCTACCCAAAGGTTGTCTGGAAGAGATCGCTTTAAAGCGATAAGACCGCCTGTTGTTACCATTATTAATGTTACCGAATCTATAAATATACTCCTGTATTAGTGGTGCAATAAAGAATATTATTATTATTATTATTGCCAAACGCTTGTAAAAATAAAAACCCTTTATCAAGCTAAGCATACTTAGGTAAGTATTAGTCAGCCAGGTTATTTTCAGTACGAGTAAGCACCGAAAAACATCTGCTGCGAAAGGCAAAGAGCAAAACTCCCGTGTCATGAAAAAACACTATAACTCAAGTTACAGTGTTTTGAAGGAAACATATTTAATCGTTTATCAAAAAAACTAACTGCTCATCAGAAAATACTGATGCGAACAGCTTCAATAAATAATTTGCACATCAAAATGCGGTTTTGATCGAATCAGCAGTTTTTGGTTAAAACTTTAAACCTTTTTTTATGTGCCTTTAAATACTAGCCGTTTTGAAGTAACATCGATATGTATAGCAAAATACCGGCCAACTGCGAGACGGACTCGCGCACGACGGGTTACGTACCATTATCTATGAAATCGGCAAATAAATCACATTTGTTGTATGTGAGCCCCCTTATTTTTTTATTTTATACTAATTTTTAGTATATTTTGTTACAGCGGCAACAGAAATCTGTGAACATTTCAAATTTCTAACTATCACGGTTCATGAGATACAGCCTGGTAACAGACTGATAGACAGACGGAAGGACAGCGAAGTCCTAGTAATAGGGTCCCGTTTTACCCTTGGGGTAAGGAACCCTAAAAATGAATAGTCGGAGTATATGAGATCGTTATGACAAAACACTGTAAGTATTTACACAACTATTATATTACTACGCCATAAAAAATACATTTCGGTTTATAAAATGTGTGGAAAAATAAAATTGTTGCGTTTTTATAGTTTTTGTAAAATAATGTATGCATGCATAGGTAGATATGGGTACTTTACAGAAATTGAAGGTAGGCCTTTAACAGCTGTGGCACTTGTATGCGTACTTTTACAAGTCAAAATCTATATTATATCAATTAAAAATAATACAATAATCAAAATATCATTAGGTAATTGATATGTTACATGCGAAAAATAAACTAATAACAATCCAGGTTTGATAGAGATGTATAAGGTATCTAAGCATCAAGATAAGTAATAAGGTACACTAATCATAATAAAATATTGTGAGATATATCCCTAAGCATTAACATGAAAATAATAAAATCTAATAAATAAATAGCCTCTAACCCCCTTATTTATAAACGTCAAACCCATATTAGTTAACTAACCGCTAAAGCTCGTTTGTCCTTATCTGTCACTTCGACACATGAACTTGTGAGACAGTGACAACAGACATTTTAGTTAGCAGAGTTTTGTTAATTTTTATGAATAAGAGGGTAAGATGTGTAAGGCCTCTGAGCGTCCGTCTAAAAATAAAATCAAATGAGAACAGAGCGAAGCCTCTCATCATGTCAATTCCACTGAACACTATACGAAGTTATTAGTCCTTGCAAACATGAACAGACCGGACCACACAAACGTTTTATAAAAAAAGTACGATATATTTAATTGTCCTGATTTCATTATTTTAAAGTTACAGTGTTTTGTTAAGGCACAAAGGCATTGGTAGGCTGCTCATTGGCCCGAACACAAAGCTAAGGGTCAGAACCATTCCTCGGCTGGGTAGATTTCAGGTGTGTTACGTATAATTACAAGCTTCAAACGTACCGATTATACTTGAATTTAAGTTGGCCTACTTGCATCAAAGTAATTCATTCAAAAAGCTATTTTACCTTTCAAGCAGTACGATTCAAAATCTAATAGAACGGGTTTTCCAAAGGGTTAAGCATTCTGTGCTTAGTCCATCACCTCCAGGGCTTTATCCAAACTTCATGATCCGAAGGGCCTGTTTCACTTTGTAGCTTGTGATTGGTGGGATAGGCTCAGTGCAGACATATTGCTTGCAGAAGACGGGTTTTTACGGATCTGAATAAAGGTTATAGTACTTGGTACAAATATCCGACATTTTATTACGGCTGTGTTGTTTGTTACCTTATTCGTCGGTCAGGCTATTTATTGCTTTGCACCTTTGTGGATCCCTTGTCGTGCGGTTTTTAATGAAATATGTTTATTGAAACTGGTGCTAACTACGGATAACGCGAATATACAGGATGGAACATTTCTAGAGACTGAGCTGAAAGGATAGTGTTATTTAAGTGATCTACAATCGAAATATTACAATCGTAAAGCTGGATTCAAAAGTAAAACAAAAAAATATTTTTATATCAATGACAACCCTACAAAGTTATTTCCATTTTAAGTTGACACATGTCATATCGGGTTAACTTAAGATTACATTCGATGCTCAAAAGTGCCGCCATGTCGTATTATTGCCTCATCTCGTCCGCGGTGTTGCATTCCTCCTTGTATACTATTCCTTTTAAAGAAATTTTTACATCGGTAAAAAGGTCTTATTTAGATAACTACAGCTTGAAGTCTTTCTGACGTCATCGGATCTACTTGTTAGGGTTGAAATATACAGACTTTTGAACTAATGTTTAACAAACTGTATCTCACGAACGGTTAGTAATATTAACGTGATTAATAAGTGAAAAAGAAAGTACGTAGCCTAAACAATTCCCCGTCTGCATAAAAGTCCCTCGTTCTATTCCACCCTGTATATAATATAAACTGTCATGGGCACAAAGGCTCATTGAAGATAGTGTAGTGAAGGAATGCTGCCAGCTACATTTGGCACTAAGCCGGAAAGAAGTCTTTAAATTTGATTACTTTATATTATTATTTCAGTTTGCACTCAATCTTTAAATTAATTATGGCTGATGAACTTACCAGTCGATGTGTCAGTGACGCTATGGAAAGGTTTTTTCGTACACTGTACATTCTTTCGATGTGTGTCAGACACACGACTCGTAATAAATTGACTAAGATGTATAGTCCATCCGCTGGTCTCAAGCGGAACAGCTATAAAGATAAGCTAATTAGTTAGTCTTTTGCCAAAGACCGTAAGTGATCACTTACATATAACAAAAGCTAACGTAATAGTTTTCAATAAAGTTCAATGTCAAATGACACCAATAAAAATTGTAATGCGACAAAACTATTTGACGGTAGTTATTGAGATAGTCTCTATTTATGGAAGGAACAAGATGTTTTAAGCTTTAAGGTAGCTAGGCTTAGGTTGCAGTTCAAAAGTTGATGTTACGACTTATGACCATTCGAAATAAAAAGTGCTATCTTTGCGCAATTAAGCCAATTAATTTTATTGCTTAAGTTTTATGGTTCATTACAACAAACTAGTCTTTAATGGTAATGTCGTTAACAAACTCTTGTTTGATAAAAATATACAAAAGGTATGGTGTATTAAATTCTTAATACTTACGATTATCAATGAGTATTATCCCAGTGCTCGACACTGAACCAATACATGGCACTTTCAATCTTATGTCATAATGACAGAGGTGATTATTGTGTGTCATGTATTGCGCATTAATGTTGGACGATTACCTTATTTTAGTTTAGAGCATTGCTCGGAATGCCAAAGCCGTGAGTTCAAATAGTTTTTAACTTTAGAAATAACAATGGCTGTTATTTGCTTCTACTTAGTAAACAAATGCAATTCGCATGATATTGATATGATCACTTAAAACATTGGACTTCATTTTCTCTCGTTCTTATTCCAAACATTTACCTGAAAACAAATGCTGAACTAAGATTTCACAAAAGACATTTCTGTTACTAGGCACAATGTCAGAGCCTGTACTCCGAACTTCGTATCGTGCCGCCACTTTCACTCTTGTGTTATTCACTATATGAGGGAGAGTGACGACACGATACGAATTTCGGTTTTCGAAGTTCGGAGTTGCCCCTTATGAATGAGGATGCAGGATAAAGATCCAAACACAATATTGATGAAGAAAACATTCCAGCCAACTTTTTTTATGTTATAGGGAAAAAACGAGCAGACGGATCGCCTGACGGTAAGCAATTACCACGCAATTACCGTCGCCCATAAACACCTGCAACACCAGAGAAATCGCAAGTGCGTTGCCGGCCTTTCAGAAGGGAATACGCTCTTTTCTTGAAGGTTTGAAGGTCATATCGGTCCGGAAATACCGCAGGTGACAGTTCATTTCATATTGAAATGAAATGAAAATAATTTATTCGTGACATAGAACCAGACAAGATAATACATATTTAACTATTAACTAACAAAATTGCCACGAAATGGTCCCGCCTCAGCATAATGCTGACTCACAAGCCAGCGCTGGTCTTCCGGCGAGACCATTTTTTGTGGATCACGTTGCTCCGCTGTCCGACGCGGCCTTAACCTATTCTGAACGCACCCGTTACGCTTGCGTCAAACAGCGCCATCTGGCAGGCTGATAATTGACTAATTGTCAATAGGCATATTCATTCATTCACTTTTAAATCCAAGTGCCCTCTTAACAGTCAGGTGCCTTAATAGAATTAGTACACAGTTACGGTTATGCAAAGTTCGAGGTGAGAATGTGGAAGCGCACCTGGGTCCTCAACTGAGGCGCCAACCGTTGGCATGAATATTAAAACACATGCATATTCCAACAACGTTTGCACATTTCTTGCGTGTTGATGCACTTTCGATTCAAGCGCGGGTGTTATTAAGCGTTGTCTTTGTTTTTAGGGTTCCACACCCAAAGGGTAAAACGGGACCCTATTACTGACTTCGCTGTCCGTCCATCTGTCACCAGGTTGTATGTCATGAACCGCGATGGTTACATAGGTGAGATTCTCACTGATGATGTATTTCTATTGCCGCTATAACAACAAATACTAAAAAAACAAAATACAATACAATAAATAAATAAGAAATACAATACGAATACTCTTTATTGCACACCTCACACAAATGAATCAGCTACACACAGAATCAGGACAACAACAGTATACACACAGGTAGAGGTAGACAACAGGCGGTCTTATTAAAGAGCGATATCTTCCAGACAACCTTTGGGTAGCGGAAAAAAAACATAAATTAAGCAGTGGATAGTGCAGGAACTATGATTTTTGGCTCGGACACCAGATCTTCGAAGTCTTGGTTACAGCAAACTTTAATTTTCCGTGTAATGACTACCTTATGACGTGAGAAAAGTAATATAAAGAGTATCTACGCTTATAGTTGCGTAGCTTGGCCCCAGGACTCGGGTGAATCCAAGGGGGAACCGCCGGAGCTAGTTACGGCTTCTGGGAGACCCACAAAAGTTCCGCTCCGGGTGTCACCCATACCAGCTACGCCAGTGGTTAGTTTTTACCCCATATGAGGTCTAGTTCACACTCTGCGTCTGTCTCTGTTCACTAAGCCAGTTCGCTATAAGCGAGTTCGGTATAAAAAGAATTGGCCCCGTTTCACCGTGACCATAGGGATCTTTTCACAAATCGAACACACGCGTTTCGTTGAGGTCTCTCAGAACAACTAAATAGCAACACACAAATGCAAAAGGTTCCAACTTTAGTATACCAAAATAGAAATCCGAAAACAGCACTATGTATCCTGCCTAATTGCGCCAATCAGGCACTAACATACACCTGTATTGCTCTAGATTCAAAAGCATTCTATCGATTTCAAATACCTTTATCTGGATTCAATTTCCTCAGTGCTTCGCTAGCATTGTCGATAAGCTAATAGCTATACTGCGCTTCGGCGAATAGCGGCGACCATCTTAAACTATACGAGTAAAACATAACTTTACCAATATTACACAGGTGGTCCTCCACTCGCTATTGTATGAGTTAATTTTGTGTTCAATGTATTTATTACAATTGCAATAAACTACACGTCGAATACTTTCTTATGGTCTAGCTGAGAAAATACTATTGGCGGTGTTATATTGAAATATAATAAACGTGGCCCTTAAACATGAGAACCAGCCACGACGTAGACATGGGTAACTCCGGAGGGATAGATAAAAAAGATATATATCCCTCCACGCGCACGAATCACTCTTTATATCCTTCCAAATCCGAGTATATCAGTATATCCGTATAACTCACTCACTCCCGGCATGGTTTGTACAGTCGCGCTAACGCCAATCGCAACTCTCTGTCTCACTCTATGGGTCTGTGGCCTGTCATGTGGCGGACGTCAAGGCTAACCGAAATGCTCCGAATCAACGGCTGCGGCCGTTTGGACGGAGAAATGATGTACTAAGCTACCTATTTGATTCCGGCATATTAGACCGATAAAAATTAAAGCAACTTAAATTCCTTAACACCATTCATTACCTACCATAACCAAGTAATGTCATTAAATACACGCCCGGAAGAATCAGTTTACTGAATGTAACTCTGAAATCCCTGAATACCAATATACCACTGTAATTAAATTTAATAAGTATATAAAATAAAAGAAATACCTATAATGAACTATTAAATTACGTATATAAATAATTCTTACAGTTAAAATAATAAAATAAAAATTCGACCTTACAGAATGTTATACATTATAAGTAAATCTATATCTTTTACTAAATTACTGATATACAAGATTGATTCACTCGAATCAATCTCGCTCCGTAATTCGCGACGCAAAAGAGCGCGACGCGTTGCTCGCGTCGCTCCTGGCGAGAGCTACTGATCGACGGATGTCACGGATGCATACGGATATAAAGACATAGAAGAGTGATATATATCCCGGGTAACGAAAGATATGTTTCACTCTTTTCTTTAAAGTGACACATTTCGCCCATGTCTATCTACCGCGATGGCCGCGCGTCTAGCATTGCGCGCTCGCGCGGCTCGATCGGCTGCTGGATGTTGGCGGCGGCGGTGGGGCGGGGGGCGAGAATCCACGCTCGTTTTCGTCAGTTTTATTCAATGTCGGTTTACACACAACACTCACAACGTCACATGCTAATGTCTCATCCACACTCGTCACAGACGTAGTATTCAAAACAAAACACGGGAGCTTTATATTTAAAATATTGGCGGTGTTATTTAGTAATCAGGTTTTGCAGCCACTGTGTAATATCCTGTTCTGAAGAATAAGTTTATTATTATGAATATATTTGTTTTTAAAAGAACGTGGTATACAGGATACAACAAAAACGCAATAAATTTTGGCCTTTGTATGGACAGTTAGCTGACTTGTATGACCTGCTTCATAGAAAAAAAATTTTTCGGGTCAAAAAAAATTTTCTTCTACTTTTCCTAATCAGAACACGATACCGAATATGCCCTTAAACGGATCCTCATTAGTTTTGTTACACCCTGTATAATTATTCATATTTCCTAAATTTCCATACCCTCATTTAATTATTAAAGTTTTGACAATTTATCAAATAGACAGGTACAAAGGATGCCATGCCAGCGCGAATTCCAAGGACATTCCCGAATTCACTAAATAGTGGATTAGCATGCAAGCCAACGCCATTGCTGCACCCGCGTTTAGCAACTTTATATTTTACATTGAATAAAATTAAACTTAGTTGGAAATGTCGTGACCTGGACTCGTAACCTTGCGGGTCAAAGATACAACATTTCAAGGCCTATTCCTCTCACGTCGCATAAATTTTAAAAGAAGGTAATTAATTGGAGTAAGACTAAAAATTATAATGAGACTGAAAGCATCATGAAAGTCATTGAATAACTAAAGGAGAACAATTACACAAACTCTCACGTGTGTGTACACACACACACGCACGCACGCATGCACGCACGCACGCACGCACGCACGCACGCACGCACGCACGCACGCACGCACGCACGCACGCACGTACCCACGCACGCACACATCCTATGTACAACACTAATTCATTAAAAAACGGTGAAACTTGGGATTACTTCGCTGATAAATACTTTTTAAGTCAACAAGCGTCAAGGTTAATATACATCGCGGGCCGAATTATTTTGTATGGTTAATTTTACAGTTGCAATTTTCAACATAACTTAACTAATTATACTCCTTAGATCTTATACTAACTACCATCTCAAAAATTTCTGGTATTTTCCACCCTGTATATGTATATTTGTCACTAGGTAGAGTGCGACAATGCTCTACGAAGGCGAAATTAGCCGAGTCCCTTTCCAAAGACCGACGTGCAATAACTATTTATCGCCGGATACTGTACTTGTATTTTTCTTTCAAGTGCTAATAATACACAAAATTGAGTAAAAAGGGTCATAGAGAAACTTCTAGAGAGAAATCAGTTAATCGAATAAAACGTTGAATACTTGAAAGGTAAAGCAGGTATAAATAATCAGCTCTATTGATAATACATTTTAACTGCAGCGAGTAACGAGTTGTGTATTTAAAGGTTAAAAAGGAATGCAAACCTTCAAATACCCAATAACTCTTTACAACCACCGGTAACTGAACCAAACTTCAAATATTTGACACGTAGTTTCATTGATTACGAATGAATTACAATTATGTAATGAATATAGAATACTACTACCGCTACTGTGCACTGAAGAAAGCAAAAAAAACCGCCCAAGTGTAAGTCAACCTCGCGCACAAACGGCAAAAAAATCACGATTGTTGTATGGGAGCCCCCTTAAATGTTTATTTTAATATTTGTTGTTATAGTGGTCATCATCATTCATCATTTCAGCCGAAAGACGTCCACTGCTGAACATAGGCCTCCCCCAAGGCTCGCCATTTAGACCGGTCCTGTGCCGTTCGTTTCCACCGGATTCCCGCGACCTTCACCAGGTCATCACTCCACCTTGTCGGAGGCCTACCGACAGCTCGTCTTCCGGTGCGTGGACGCCACTCAAGCAGTTTCTGGCCCCATCGACCGTCAGTCCAGCGATTTTATTTTTTTTTGAACCTGACTGTGGCTTTATAGGCCGGGCCCAATAAAGCGATAGGAGTGCGCGGTTGGAGAGTAGCCTGGGGAAAATCCAGGGGAAAACCTCCGGCACGACCACGCGTGTGGTTTGGAACACTGGAATACTCTAAGAGTTTGCGCTCCAGTGAGATTGGTTGAGCGGTTTCAACCGAATCTGAGGTGTGAGTGGAATCGAGCTACTGGGAGTTTTGTCGCTGGTTGGCTAAACCTAGCCTAGCTGAGAAGAGTCCAGCAAGAAACTCAGCTAGGCCCGACCTGGGTCGGACTGACTCTACCCGGTGTGCGGCGGTACCGGGACGAATAGGGACTATATGTGTCACTGTTGTCGCGATCGCGCGGTGGACGTCCCCGCCGGCGGGAATGCCTAAGTGTACGCGTCGTGTCAGAGTTGGACGCCGCAAGCGCAGCGTTCCATCTTTCGATAGACGCTGTGATTACGTCGTCCGGGTCCGTAAGTGTGTGCCTAGGACGCCGGACCGTGCGGCCCCTAATCAGTGATCGCCGAGTAACGACAGAGGGGGGAGGGATGGGAACGTAGTCGACAGCCTTCCTAACTAACGGATTCCTATGATGGGGAGCGTTGTCAAAATAACGTCTGGCAGTCTGCTTAAAGAAACCATACATAGTGCTAATCCCCATGTCGTGGTGCAGACTGATCGGTCCTGCGAGCAATGTGCCCTGCCCACTGCCACTTAAGTCTCGCAATTTTGAAGGCTATGTCGGTGACCCCAGTTCTGCTACGGATAGCTTCATTCCTAATTCTATCACGCAGAGAAACCCCGAGCATAGCTCTTTCCATTGCTCTTTGGGTGACCTTGAGCTTTCTTATGAGGCCCATCGTTAGCGCCCATGTCTCGGATATGGATGTTATAGCGGTAACAGAAATATATCATCTTTGAGAATTTCAACTGTCTAACTATCACGGTTCATGAGATACAGCCTGGTGACAGACGGACAGACGAACGTACAGCGAAGTCTTAGTAATAGGGTCCCGTTTTACCCTTTTGTTACGGAATCCTAAAACATGTATTTTGGGTACTTATTATGGCTTATACGGGCTACATATATCTTCTCTATTGCTGTGACAGTTTAATTCTAGTAAAACTTCCCACTGTGATTCCAGCAAATTAGGATCTTACACTAGTTCACAACTTAATCAAACACTTAAACTCTAAGTATAGTAATGCGTATGTTCGAGCCAATGTTGGTAAGTCTGTCATGCTAAACTTAGCTCAGAGGTCCTACTGCGAATCGAAAACGAACGAAGTTCGAATATCCCCTTTTCTGTCGCACTTGCTCATTCGTGCGACAGAGAGGGAAATATTCGAACTTCGTTCGTTTTCGATTCGCGGTAGGCCCTCAGCTATTCTATTCGCAACTTGTTTTACCTCGCCTCACTGCTCACTAGTATATTAACACGGATTCGTAATGACCTCGCATCTGAGGTCTGGTTTCTGTAACTGAGTAGGCTGTTACTGAACCAGTGAGCTACATTTTAGGCCTTAATAAATAAGAAATATTTATTACAAAAATTATTAGCAAAATAAAAAATAAAAATAAACAAAAACTAAAAAGTTGTGTTACCTCGAAACGGTACTATCTCAGTATAATGCGGGCAATCGCCAGCGCTGGTCTTCCGATGGGACCGTCGAGTGACTTCACGGTGAGTAACCGTACGAAAAAAAAAGAACGACATCCCACCATGACCTTGTCATCGCTTTTCATCAGGCGAGACTTAGGCCAATCGCTGTTCAGTCAATCATAAAAAAATGCTCCGTCAAAACTATAGATATATTTATGACACAAACGGTTATCGGTTCTTCAATCCGTAATCTACATTTGTAAGAGCCAAAAATTGAAAAAACTGACTACTTTTTTTATGATTCAAATATGGTCCAAAATAGTTCTAATTTCGATATAAGTATGTTCTATATGCACTTATATATATGAAATGTACTTACATGTTCCTTGTTGACGTCTCTAACAAGTAGTAACAACCCAAGACAAATTTATTTTTAACTCATCTTCACAAAAACTTTACGTCCAAAGAACTGGTTTTTAGCCTCAAGATACCATATTTATTTATTTATTTAGGCAAGGTAACAAAATGTAAATTATTTCAGACATATACAATAGCTTAATAAGACAAGTGTTAAATTTACATTTCAATAATAACCAAGCACAACTTTCTAATGACATGCTAATAACAAATTATAAGAATTAAATTTAATGAGATTATGGATTAGTAAATTACTTATATCTTACTAAATTAATTACCTATATAATTATTACTTTTATATCTCGAAGACAATGGGTTTTGAAGTAAATAAAAGAATTAAATTTAATGAGATCATGGATTAGTAAATTACTTATATCTTACTAAATTAATTACCTATATAATTATTACTTTTATATCTCGAAGACAATAGGTTTTGAAGTAAATAATTATGGTATACTATTTCGGTAAAACTAGTTGTTCTTAACACGATAAGCCATAAAAAATACGATAAAACGGAATTACATATCGAAGGTCATTGTGAGCTAGGATCCCCTAAAACAGGTTTGCGTGAAGCGAGATGGTGCATTGTGAATGACGCCCTGAGGTACTTAAAACTTGAATACAGTTCGTCGTTAGCGCACATACATTATGCAGTCTGTAGGCACGCGACAGACTTCTGCATTTGTTCATCTAACTCACAGGGATTAATTAGTCTTTTGCAAGTTTTTGCCGAGTTGCCCGCTGCCATGCCACAAGGAAAATTCAGCTCTCACCAGGGCTAGGAACCGGTTTTTACTATTTTGGAGATATAAAAGTACTTCTCATATCTCCATTTTTATTTTAATATTTGCTTTTGTTAGCCTTCATCTATGGAATAAATGATTTAAAGTACGAAAAAATATTGTAAAACGCAATTAACCGAAATTTGTAACCGGTTAATTGTATGAAGACGAAACCGGTTTCCGAGCCCTGGCTGAACTTTTGCTGAAATATAATGTTCTTTCTTATAGTATCCGACGACGAAGAACGAACTTTCTCTGATGAGCACGGATCATCATCATTCTCCTAGCGTTATCCCAGTACAGTTGCATCCCGATTCCTGAAGGATGATCGGGGTCCGCTACCTAATCCCAAGATTTGGCATAGGCACTAGTTTTTAAGGAAAGCGACTGCCATCTGACCTTCCAACCCGAGGGGGAACCAGGCCTTATTGGAATTAGGCTTGTCAAATGAGTGGGCCAGTTGACTGTTAGAAGTTCTCAAGGCGTCCGAATGCCTCTAACTTGGTTTAACGACCGCTATCTTAGACAGTAGCCAGGATCAACGCCTTAACGAGCCTTCCAAAGCACCGGAGCGCTCAGATAAGCACGCTCTGATGAGCAGGAATATGGCTCGCAAAACCGAATTTAGGTATAAATGTTCGGTGAAATAAAAATAAGACGTTTTGATTTCATCATTTTAGTCATACTGTTAATGAGTGGTTTTAAAATATTGTAATGTAAATAATACGAACAGGCCATGTTTTGTAAATATCCCATAATATTATCATACCCTCGGCTTGAGAACTTACCTAACCTAACTGTCAAGTTGCCCACTCACTTAACAAGGGGGGGTCGAAGTTGCACTACGTCCGTACAAGTGTAATAAAACTGGCAACCACAGTGTCTTCGTGTTCGAAATAATTGCCATACGATAAATAAATAAGTACCCTCGATTCGATCGACGTATAAAATGTGGAAACAGAGAGGTGATTATAATTAAAGAATGTTTTCGAGCGTGCGTAAGATTTAAATGCCATTTTCCATGCGAAAATTGACAGTCAGATCTAATTGACGTAAGTTTAACACATTGCATAATCATAGAACATCTCTGTTTCGCTCTGTCTCGTCAATAATGGCAGTGCGACGCCACTTTTATACTGTCAGCGCCAAAAACTCCCCTGGGGAGTTCTCTGCTCGTAGACGCGAAGCCGATAACATGCGTTTCCCCGTATACAGAGCAAATTCCGTAGCGCTACGAATAGCTTGGCAGCGAAAGTGTTCATGGAAATCTAAATTCTGTTTCTCGTTACATTTTTATACACACCTAAGTAAAACACAGGTGATCAATACAAGTAAAGGTAAACAGGCGGTCATGTCGCTTAAGAGCATCTTCCAGACAACCTCAGGGTAGGAAAGCAGGGTATGAAATAATAATCAACCTCGTTTGAAGAGGGCGTATTAGCGTTTCACCACATAGTATAAAACAAAGTCGCTTCCTCTGTCCCTATGTCCCTATATCCCTATGTATGCTTAAATCTTTAAAGCTTCGCAACGGATTTTGATGCGGTTTTTAATAGATAGAGCGACTCAAGGGGAAGGTTTATATGTCTAATACATGCATCAGCATTGCACCCGTACGAAGCCGGGGCGGGTCGCTAGTATAAAATAAAACTTACCTCACTTATAAGCTCTTAAATGACAAAAGATTGCTCATTTTATCCCAAATTGAATTTCCATTTTAAAATAAAAATACCTGTATAAAATTGTGAATAAATAATATTTAATATGAGTAGAATATTTCCCGCACTGCGAATAGCAGGCGGGGCGAAAACCACCGCCTCGAGCACACAATACACCGCAGTCTTCCGTTCGACAAAGTCATACGTCACTACGGGGCTCCTATAGTTATACAACTTTATGATTATTTATGAGCAAACAGCCGTCCCATTGTTCGATATAAACAAGATTTTATTAGAAGCTCTTCCAATAAATCGCTTTCCTCTTATATGTTTAGACTTTTTTTTCTTTGGATAATTGGTTTGAAATTAATGTACTAAAATATGTATGTAGGTTAGTTCTTAATAGTTTGCTTACAGGCTTCCAATATTTTCCTAGTGGAGTGTCGGACGTGTTCAATTGATGAAAATTTTCAGTTAGATAAAGAATATCTAACTAAAAATTTTCGGGATATAATTTACGTAATAAATAAATAAAAATAAATAAATAAATATTAGAGGACAATCTTACACAAATCGAACTAGCCCCACAGTAAGCTCAAGAAGGCTTGTGTTATGGGTACTAGACGACGATATATTTAATAGATATAAATACTTAAATACATAGAAAACATCCAAGACTCAGAAACAAATATTCATGCTCATCACACAAATATTTGACCTGACCGGGATTCGAACCCAGGACCGTCAGCTTCACAGGCAGGTGCACTACCCACTAGGCTAAACCGGTCGTCAAAATCAGTGTGCGGTTCAAATAACGCTAATCCTGTCAAACGAAATCTTAGCTTACATTAATCACGGACTTCACACTGAATGTTGCTAGTTTCTACTTCTACCATTTCTCGCTTCCGACTTTTTTAACGTTTTAAATGTTATTTTTTACATGAAATAATAAACGCAAATCAGATATACTTCAGCTTTATATTTCATTTCTCCACTACCCAAAGGTTGTCTGGAAGAGATCGCTCTTTAGCGATAAGACCGCCTGTTGTTCTGCCTCTGTCTCCCTGTATCTTTGTTTTTTGTTTTTTATGTGCTATTTTATTATGTGAGGTGTGCAGTAAAGAGTATTTGTATTCTATTGTATACTTCTGCTATATATATCGCTATTTTTAATCACGTTATAAATAAGTCAAACCGTAATAAATATAAGGGCCTCGGCAGAGAGTATAATTTTGTACCTTTTGGTCTCGAAACTCTTAGTCCAAGGAGTCCCAGTGCGCTCAAGTTATTTACTGAAATCGCGAAGCATTTGGTTGATGTAACTGGTGACCGAAGAGTTGGCGACTTCCTCGCACAACGTATCAGCATTGCGATACAGCAAGGAAATGTCGCCAGCGTCCTCGGTACAATGCCCCAAGGGCCTATTATAGATTTAAGTTGCTTTTAATACTATTTATTGGTATAAAGTTGTACAAACCTCATCCACAACGCAGGCTTCGTCAATTTCACGGACAACAGGCATCAGCAACAGGCCTCGTCAAACAATGCACATACTATAAATCCACAACAGGTTTCGTCAGCCTACTACTACTACTACTACACTACTACTACTACACTACTACACTATTACTACTACACTACACTATACTACACACTACTACTACTACTATTACTACTATTATTATTACTATACTATTTAAGTTACTGTTATTTAACTATTATTACCGTTTACAAATAAATAAACCTATTTCATACATTTACTTACGTTTACAAAAATATCATAGAATAAGCGAAACATATTTCGTAGGTTTTAAACCAATATTTAGAAAAGTCTGTAAGTATTCATCTGTAATTAGAAATTCTATAATTGTCAGGCAACGAGTGAAGTTGTCTGCAAACAGAATCCTCGTGTTATTTGAATGGCACAGATTTATTAGGTATATATACTCGTACGATATATTAGGTCAAACCAGCGGGGTAATGAGGGCTACCGCGTATGAATTCGCCGCTAGAGGCGCTAGTGTAGCGTGAGGTCTCCGAAATGTCAAATATCAGTCTTTGTGGTTGCGCTACGTGGGTTAATATCTAATTGGAACAATATAATGGTTATTTTGCAATACCTGATCATGATTATGGCAAATATGAGATACTTTGAGACAGTTTTATTTTTCGGAAACTTATGTTCTTTAGAACAAAACGGGACTGCGCTACAATGCGGGATGTTCGATATTTTTACGGTACGGTTTTAAGGTGTTAAATATGATTTAAATGTAAACTCGTTCTCATGCCCATAATAACCAATAAAAATGTTTGACAGCTGGACCTTACTCGACAGTGGCTGACTGGTGAACACAAAAACGTGGCTCTTGTTGCGTAACTTTAATCTGGTTTTAATTAAACTTTAGCTTTCTTTTGTATTAACTTTGGGCCCATTAAAATATGTTTAAAAATAGCAACAAAAGGTAGAAATGAAGATAACTTTCCAATTAAAAGCTCGGTCTAAGTAAAAGCTATTTAAATTTAAATTAATTTCGTAACAATTGTAATTCTAGGGTATACAAGTTAATTAATACTGAAAAGTACATAATTAGGTACCTCAAAATTTAATTTAAGATTGGTATTAAAAAACTGGCCAAGTCGGACTAAGGGTTCCATATCCTTATTTATAAAAACGGCAAAAAACAACGTTTGTTGTATAAGAGCCTTAAATATTTATTTTATTATATTTTTTTGTACTTTTTGTTACAGCGGCAACAGAAATACATCATCTGTGAAAATTTCAATTGTCTAACTATCACGGTTCATGAGACACAGCCGGGTGACAGACGGACGGACAGCATTTTTTTTAGTAACAGGGTTTTAGTAACAGGGTCGCGTTTTACCCTTTGGGTAATGAATCCTAAAAATGGTTTTTAATCATTCGTAACGTAAATAAAATTGGTTCTCATCTCCAATTACTGTTCCCGGGCAATGAGCCCCGAGGATACACCTGTGTTGAGTCTGAATTAGGCAATAACAGAACTGTCAACACGATAAATACTCAAATCATTAGAAGGTCGCTAGCGAACTAGTGGCATCCGCCTTTCACTAATTGATGACAATAAGGAAGCCCCACGATAGCCGGGTTGGTTAAAAGCAATATTTAAATGCAGTTCGTGGGTTCAAATGTAACACGCAGCGAATTTTCAATGTTCCACTTGGCTTGGAAATCAAACCGTTTTTCGTTAAACTTATAGGCATTCAAGCTTTTGCCAACTCAAGCGAAATTAATCAGATACGCTCTCGAGAGATTAAACACGGTCTGAAAAACAATGTCTACGCTAATGCGATGTAATTTGAGTGTTACGAGTTTACGACTTAATTTGGAGTCGTAATCAGTTTAAATCTCCTCGCCTCCCGCCCCGGAAGATTACCCCGCGACAACAAATGTGCGACGCGGTACCAATTTGACATTATTAATTACATCTTTGCTACGGATATAATTATAAGTTCATCTCGCTGTTACTTTATGACTTTTATTAGTACATTATGATATAAGTGAGCTGTTGGGTCGAGGCAGGGAAAGTCAAAACAGCATTCTGAAAGTCATTGCTGGTAGTTTCCAGTGTCACATATTGTGGCATTGGATTGAGAGGGTCAGGACTACACTGACATATGTCAAGTAGGCTAGGACCACAAGTTTCTCTTTGTTTTGTTTCCTATAATAATAACATTAGTTTTTAAGTTGTTTCTTGCTACTAACAAGATATGGATCAATGTGTCTGAAATAAAAGATTTTTATTTAATTTTTTTAATTTTTTAGTATTGCTTCTGGAGCCAAGAGTGAAATGATCAGTCCCTCACGAGTGTTATACGATATTTTTCAACACATTTGCAAGGAAACAATCAATTTTATATGATAAAAATGATATTATTTATTATAAAGAGTAAAAAAAGAAAGCAATAAAGAGTATTTGTATTGTTTGTATTGTCGTTTTCCGTAGTTCTTGATGGGATCAGGTTATAACTTATAAAAAAATGCTACATCAGCACAGCAAGCATAGGTATAATAACAGTATTTTTACGCTTGCCGCTCAATAATCCTACACCAAAAGATGCACTAAGCGATAAGCGAAAAAATATGACTTGCTCTAGCTGTTTCTCCAATGCACAGAAACACCGTTTTGTTACAAAAACAAACACTTGTATTTGATATCAATTTATCTCAATGTAACAAACTCGCCTAAAGCTAGTAAAATGGTTATTTAATTCAACATCCACAGCTCGATACTAAATCATACAGGGTCATATTTCATCTTACACTACTTCAATTTTATGTAACGACCGTACCCTATGATACACTTGTACCCTACGTAAATTGAGGGTCTTTTGTATATATACACTATGTCCCAGCCGCAACTTTGTCGTGATCTCTTATGTAAAAATCCGACCTCAATTCTTGAATTTATTGTTGTACATAAGTATAGATACTAAAACAGTAAAGCGCTATTTTCGATACTAGTATATGTTGTTTATGGAACATCCATACATGTAACCGATGGATGAAAAAAAATTTCAACTCACATTGTCGTCACATAGGCGCGTAAACATCCATATTTTCACATTTACATACGTTGAACTATCAACCAAGAAATGTGAATACTGAATACATACACTTAGGTACACTTAGTGACTTTTTCGTGTAGTAAAACCTTCATATTACCTTTGGAACCTCTTAATAGACTCACGTGCGGAAATACTTTAGGCCCGCCTTTTTCTCCTTCATTTTCCAGACGAAGATCGTGACTTAATAACAGCCGTTACTGTATCAAGGTACGTATAGTCGAAGGTATAAATATGTGTAGATTTTTGGACCTTATATCAATGAAATAAGGTGAAAAATTATACATATCGGCGCCGTTAACGGTACAATACGATACAAAAATATTTATCGCTTACGTACCTTTTTTGGACGCAAAGGAAATGCATTTACGCATCCCCTCGGGCCCGGGGAAGGTATGGACCTTCACCACCATGGGGGGTATGTGGCACCCGCCTTCCATAGGGGAAGGGAACACCCACTATGTTACCATAACATTAGCAACTCTATTTACCATGGATATTTGTATTTCTGAGTTCCCGATATTTCGGCACTGTTGCAAGCGCCATTATCAAGGATTAACTGACGTGCTACGAGCTTTAGTTGTGGTCTACCCACACACCATAGCGATCTACCCTCTTCCTGGTTCGCTTTTTTCGCACAGTATCACCGTCACTACCACCGTAACTCAAAAATACAAATATACATGGTAAATATCCCGTTTCAAATCGTAATTCTAATGTAAATGACCATGTAAGCTTGAAATCTTATATTACAAAATTAAAAATTCCCGCCGCGTTATTTATTTTTTAAATTGTGAATCATAAGCAACCGAAATTAGCTGGGAGTATATCATTAATACGCTATTAGAAATGATTAAAACCGTTTAACATTAATAATAGGTGAAACAGCAATACATTATACAAGAGCACATTTATAGAAGAAAAAGTAAATATCAAAGAAACAATATTTACATTAATTTTAGTAATGAAGTTTTTATATAATAATTTAAATAATTTTAGTAAGATGATGTTGATTTTCAATGCTTTTTTAAATATTAATTTATTTTTTTGAGCTGGTTATCGATTATACCTTTATGCTTACACGCAAATCAACACAGTCAAGAAACATATTCTAAGTAGGTAAAGAGATTTATAGTACCAGCAAACAGAAAGGGATCGATCGAAGACTTCTGTTTAAAAACCGTGGTGCTCCCAAGTTTTTGTCTTGCTCTCTCGCTAGTGATAGAGCTCGATATGCTGTGCTTTTCGCTCGCTCCGCACACGGACCAAATTGCGGAATTGAAACAAAGATTAATATTTTCAAAACTAATTATTTCTAAATATCAAATGATAAGATTTTATGTAAATGAATTACCAGTCTTTATTTGAAAAAACTGTGAACACTTATGATTTACAAGGATTTAGTAGCGAATTTTAAGTTAAAAACGGCCTTATTTAAAGATTTTTTTGATACTAGTATTTATTTTTTTTACAAGATATTTAGACGTTCAGATTATTATTGAGGGATTAAACTTCGACATACTATTTTTTTTTCTGAATTATTTGTTGTCCCATTCCAGAGCTTTAGCATTTCAATATACTATTTGGCGTTACTACTCTTAAAAAGCAAAGTATTCCCCAATCGAACAACTGAAGACACAATAAACATAATCTCAATGCGATCTCAAATGCTGCAAAAGTTATCTTATTACCCTCACAATCCCTAAAAAATATTCCGCGATTACACCAATGAATAGAGATGATATTGCGAAAGACCTTTTATTCCTTTATTGTATCCTTTCTTACAATTTCGCCGTTTTCTCTTCCACTTACCGTAAAAACTGTACAGTGAGAGAGAAAATATTATGCAGCGCTTTAGGATCGCCTGGGGCTGCGTTAGTTCTGCGATATTAAATAATGAACCGGGACTTCTGGGCGTGAAATGGAGATGAAATATCAATTGTAGGAATATAATTGCTTTGAAAATTAAATTGGCTTTCAAATGAACATGGATCAGATTGTGGTGTTATTAGAATGCGTCGTTTACATAGATAGTTACTAGGATTATAGTGCCTAAAGTAGCTAAGTATACAAA
Source organism: Epiblema foenella (assembly GCA_963556455.1). Lineage (NCBI taxonomy): Eukaryota > Metazoa > Arthropoda > Insecta > Lepidoptera > Tortricidae > Epiblema > Epiblema foenella. The sequence goes on along the minus strand of OY747113.1, from coordinate 4,915,322 downwards.
ATAAAATACCAAAAATAATGGGTACACTTTGTATGGAAATTCAATACAAAGTGTACCCGTTATTTTTGCTCGTGAGTGTAACTTTAGGTATCTCTGCATGAGAAGCTCATTGATAGAAAATCATGATAAATCAATAATTTTCATTTCAGAACTATGTGTTTCGCGCACTCAGTCCTACTAAAATGTGTCAAAACGAGTACCTACGCGAAATACATTTATATCTTTTTTTTTGGGTAAACAAACAGTCACTACAAAGGGTGCTTATACTAACTTATTGTAATAATGGTTACAATATGTGTGACCCACACCGTTTACCACATATTATATTATATGAGTTTATCATTTGGAGATAATCAGTGCACCGTCAGTCTTAAGGACTTTCGGTGTCAAGTATGTTTTGTCTATTTGCATTACACAGCGAGTAGCATCAACAAGTCTATACTCAATTCTATTTTATAGATCATGACATTGGCAGCACCGTAAATATCTAAAATGTAAAGCCGCAGGCACTGTTTTGCCTAAATGATTACATGCCTATGTATTTAATATTGTGACATCATTATATTGTGCAGTTGTTTTGGCAACGTATCAAATGTTCAGTTGAAATTGATATTCTGACATGTTCAAGAAAGATAGCTGATATTCTATTATTGCAAACAGGGATTGTTGAGGTCGTGTAACGATTGAAATGAAATTTGGTGTGGAGATAGTTTGAGTCCCGGGGAACAAAGGCTACTTTTATCCTGGAAATCATCCCTTAATGGGGTGGAAGTTTGTACGGAAGAGCGATGACTAGGTAAGTGCCTGATATACAAAAATAGCAATAAAATTCTAACGCGATGAAAGAGAGCGAGAGAAAGCTAGTATTTAGTCACTACATAGTATAAAACAAAGTCGCTTTCTCTGTCCCTAATCCCTATGTATGCTTAAATCTTTAAAACTACGCAACGGATTTTGATGCGGTTTTTTTAATAGACAGAGTGATTGAAGAGGAAGGTTTATATGTATAATAACATCCATTAAATAGTACACCCGTGCGAAGCCGGGGCGGGTCGCTAGTAAGATATAAATAGGACACATCCAAGACCCAGAAAAATATTCTTGCTTATCACTCAAATATTTTCCCTCGGCGTGATTTGAACCCAAGACCATCAGATTCCGAGGCAGTCACTACTCAAGCTAAATTGGATGCTGTTATGCAATAATGTGTGAACTTAGTAGATAAACCTATAGTAGGTTGGCACATTATTGCATGAATTCAGCGTCGAAAATGTGTGAAATATTTTTTTACAGAATTTTACATGTACCCAAATTAAACAGTTCAAAAGCAATGCTTCAGAATAAAACCTATTCGGGTTTACGGATTTTCAATGATTTCCGGACAGAACACTCCAATTGATGGACACAGTAAAGATAATTATTTTACAAATGAGAACGAAATATTTACACTTGAGCGTAAAATGTGTTAAAGCCTTGTTCCGCTGAGAGGAAGTATTAAAATGATGAGATTGGCTTAAAGCCAAATCGATTTGTAACTGCCGCAGAAAAAGCAATAAAGCTGAACGTTTATATATCATAGTGAATATATGTCGTTATATGTGGAAGATTATTGAGCAGGCCAGAAGATGCATTAATAGTATATTATGCAACTGGTGTATAAGAAGGGTTTAAAAAGGCGAGTGGTGTGGGAACGACACCACCAGCCTTTGTATACCAGTTATACACCGTTGCATACAATACTTTTTCTACGACTCATTTGAAACAAAAAGTAACTACCTATTTCTCAGACTTTTCTAGCGGCATATTTTCCTTTAGTTATTGTGCAACTTACCTATGCAATTTCTTCAGTAATGCTATATAACTTCTTCGTGATTTTTTAAAAGAATCAACGTACCTACACATTTTCTACATGATCGCAAAAAAAATCGTTTGATTTAAGTAATATAATCATTTATCAGCTTGAATGTTTTCGTTTTCAATTAGGCATTTGGTGGGAAATCAAAAAAAAAAATTAAAAAATTAAAAATTAAAATTTAATCTGTTTATTGCAGTACTAAATTAAAAATATATTTATAAAAATATGACACTTTCTTTATGATTTGTTTCTTTTTTTCAATTTTCTAGACTTGGCATCCTACCTAAACTGAATTGAAATCCGGATCGAATCTTAACTGTTTCGTTTTCATAAATATAACCGGAAATAGATAAAACTTATTAAACAACACAAAAAAAATGATAAATGTATGTTCTTATATTAGTAAATAGTATATTACGCATTAATTAATATATAAAAATTATAGCAAAGTTGTGTTATTGTCAGCACTGATTTTAATCATAAAAGTTTCACTTGAATGCACCAAAGAATGACTACTAAACATAGTATTTGTAGTAGTATGTGGTACCCGACTCTGCTTTAATTTAATTAATATGTTACTGTTAATTTTTTATCTGTACTGTAGACATTGCCAGTGGTTTATTATTGGCCTTCCATGCCGCCTCGACAAGAGATTGATCTATTGTGGTAGCCTTATTCTATACATATTTGTCATCTCTAATTAAAATGTGGGAGCTTGAGCCTTTTGGGGTTCACTGACATGAACTAATAACAAAAACATGAGTTTTAATGTTGTGGTTTAATAGCTACAACATTTAATTAACTCATTGAATTCATTGGCCACAGTTAAATATTTAGATTTGATGTTTACTGCATTTTCAATTAACTACATTGAGAATACAAGCAATATTGATCGTAACGGTAATAACATGTTTGTTTGCTAGATAACTATGTACATTGACGTTGTTTAAGAGGAATCGCAAATTGTTGAATGATAAAAGTATCGAAACTCTTGATCCATGGGGTCTCAGCGCGTACAAGTTATTTACTGAAATCTCAAAGCGTTTGGTTGACGTAACTGGTGACCGAAGAGCTGGCGACTTCTTCGCACAACTTATCGGCATTGCGATGCAGCGGACATGCCTCCAGCATCCTTGGTACAATGCCCAAAAGGCCTGTATTAGATTTAAGTTAGTTGTAATTGTAGTTTAAGATGCTTATTCATACTACCTAGCCTATATAACCAATGTTGATTATTAATAAAGGGCAGTCGTATTCAGAACTCGGTTGTTTCAATACATCTCCAAACACCCGTCCTCATATGGCGACCCTGCCAGGATCATTATTTATTTCAGGAGGATTATTTAAGTTATTATTATTTAACTATTATTACCGCTTGTAAATCAGTAAATGTTTTCTAACCTCAATACAAAAAAAAGTATCTATTGGAACCAATACACTTACAGGATACGATGATTTTATTTAAGTGTTATACTTCGTTTTTATTAGGAGCGGTTTTCCCTCGGGTTGGATGGTCAGATGGCAATCGCTTCCGTAAAAATTAGTGCCTACGTCAACTCTTGGGATTAGATAGCGGACCCCGGGCATCGTTTAGGGTGCAACTGTACCGGGATAACGCTAGGATGATGATGATGTTATACTTCGTTGTTATACAGATTAGAAAAATCGTGCGATTGTCGTAATGCGATTTCCAAGAAAATCATTTTGAAACAGGGAAGTATGAGGCGTGATATCTTTGAAACGGGTGCGCCAAAGTTCATATAAAATTGCAATTCCGATTATTGTACATCCGAAAATGTATCTTATACAATTTTATGTCATAATGATCACTATTCATAATTATTTTTGGTTTATAACTATCGTATCTCAGAATTGTCAATATTTATAATTTCATTAAATATAAGTATTTCTATTGCTATTATCTATATTCATATACTTTGTTATCATAACGATTATTAGCAATATAGTTTATTTTTATATAATTGTTATACATACTAGTTTCATTGCTAATTTTTTTATTAATAATTTTCCGATATCCAAACATAATTATGAATAACGATCATTATGAAATAAAATTGTATAAAATACATTTTCGGAGATTTAATAATCGAATTTGCAATTACAATTTCTACAATTTCTAACAATACTAAAATTTCTTTTCATATTCTTTTTTATTCATAAGTGTTTTTATTCCATGTCATTTACGTTCATAGTGTTAACAATCATACAACTTTTTTTGTTACTAATGACACCTTATTTTCCATTATTTAAACCTAAAAATGTATTACCAAATAATTTTTCATCAAATTCTTATATTTCAGAAAGACCTGTTAGGGCAAAATCGACTCTAACGCGGATAGGTTAGAAGATTAAGACGGGAGCTGAAGCGAAGCGAAGCTCCCGTCTTGATCTTCGAGGTTATTTTTTTATAAAAGCCCAGAAAGACCTGTCGGGGCAAAATCGACTCTAACGCGGATAGGTTAGAAGATTTAGACTTCGAGGTTATTTTTTTATAAAAGCCCAGAAAGATCTGTCAGGACAAAATTGACTTACAAATTAGGAATTAAGATACTTTCTTAGTAATTACATTATTACTAGCAAAATTGAAGTATATCCTTTATGAAGGAAACTGTTATGAAAAACAATATTAGGAATTCATATACTTTACTAGTAATGACATTATTAATAGTAAATTTATGAAGTATGTCATTTATGAAGAAAACTGTTATGGAAAACAAAATTATGAGAACAAATATAATCTGAACGATAATATTATGAGTAAAAATTTTCGGAATATTCATTATTATGAATATCGACGGTAGCAACGTAAATTATTCACAAACAAGGTTAGGAAAAACAAATTTATGAAGAGTGATGATTATGATCACAAAGCGGTATTATTAGAAAAAATCTATGATAAAATTTTATATGAGCCAATATGGACCCCTTTGAAACGTAATAAGCTACTGAAATAAGTGAAAATAGTACAATATTATCCTCTCATATCTTAGGGAAACAAGAAATTGTAGGCGAAAATCACCGTTTAAAAAACGGGGTATAGATAGTAACAAAGGTTTTTTTTGCAGAATTTAAGTCGATAAAAATAGTTTCCAGCCCGATTGTCGATTTGGATTTTTTTTATGTTATAGGGGGCAAACGAGCAGACGGATCGCCTTATGGTAAGCAATTACAGTCGCCCATAAACACCTGCAACACCAGAAGAGTCGCAATTGGATTGTGTTAGAAACGATACTTGTTAATAAAACCTAAATTCATGTTATATCTATGATCATGGGCCGCGATATGTACACAATGAGTTCAATACATATATGCATTTTGCATTCTATTCCTTTGTAATAAGGTTCACATATATATGATACCTGGCTGTACAAGAAATTAACGATATTTAGCGCATTGAGCTTTTTTATACTACGATGGTGGTGGCAAACAAGGACGGCCTGCCTGGTAAGCAGACACTGTAGCCTATGGACACTTGCGACTCCAGGACAATCACAACCGAGCTGCAAACCCTTTTTACATTTAACCATCAGGACGTTCTGCCTAATGTTTGGTATTATAAAAAAAAACTCGACCCACTAAATACATACATAATGGCTAAAACAGCATGCACAAACCGATTCGTTGAGAATGAATCACTTGAAGGGACCGCAGGGCTAAGGTAGCGTCAGGTATACCATATATTTATTTATTTAATGTTTATTGCACAAAAAATACACCACCACCATTACATTATTGTAGTATCTATAAAAAGCGCTGCTCTAAACACTCATAATCGCTTAAACAGCATGCACCGTAGGCCCTAAATCTATAGATACATGCAACATGTCAGCCAGCACCCATAGGCTTACGTATACTAGTTAGCCGCGTTACGTTAATACTAGTGTCTTTTTATAGGGGATTGACGAGAGACATCATCCTGTTGTGGATTCGTTTTTATTATCAGTGACTTAGAGACCATATACATCTCTAACAATATTAAATTAATTTTAATTTTGACGCTCAGAGACCATGTACATCTCTGGGATAATATATTAATTTCACTCCTTGTTTAATCTTGAGACCTTATACATCTCTAACTTAATATTTGTAATAGATAACTTTGCAAGTTTATCTTCACTGTATGACATTAATTTTGTTATAATTGTTAAACTCGAAATTATTATTCCTTCTTGAACTGTAAATTAATATTTTGACATGAAAAATGTAATACTTATTATAGTCAGACTTTCTTAAATTGTAATTAATATTTTGACATGTAAAAGTGCCCTTGTGGCCTATTTGCAGAATAAATGTTTGTATTTGTATTTTGTATTTTGTTAGTGTAAAAAATCTCTATGCAATTAACACTCATAATCGCTAAAACAGCATGCACCGTAGGCCCTAAATCGTTAAACACATGCAACGCGTCAACCGGCGTCCATAGGTTACGATATCTGCATTTCATCAGATATGTTGTATACTAGTTAACCGCATTAGTGTAAAAAATCTCGATGCAATAAACACTCATAATCGCTAATACAGCATGCACCGTAGACCCTAAATCGCTAAATACATGCAACACGTCAGCCGGCGTCCATATTCTACGATATCTGCATATCATCAGGCAGGTTGTATACTAGTTAGCCGCGTTAGTGTAAAACGTCTCGATGCAATAAACACTCATAATCGCTAAAACAGCATGCACCGTAGGCCCTAAATCGCTAAATACATGCACCATGTCAACCACACCTGCCCATAGATCATGCCCCGCAATAGAATGCCTCGTGCATCCGGCCCGGCGCTATTTATCAAGCTGTAGGCCATTAGGGACCCCCAACACGCCCGATTAAAATGTTAACTAACCACCCTTTGTCTTCGCTGCATTTACAATGGGTTACGGGTGATTTTATCCGATGTCTGTTACTTGATCAGTAAATCATTAGGGTGGAGGGTTCCGGTTGGATCCTTCCGAAACCCTAAAAAACGAAGTACACATGAGTAATGCATGGTACTGTAGCGCCTCAGTTTTGTAAGAAAACAAGCAGTAATGAATGGACACCATAGCCTATGGACACATCCTATTGTACAAAATCAGTTAACACGATAGTGGTAAACAAACATACAGCCTGAAGAAAATTGGACACAAGCTAAGATGTTAAAAGATATGACATTATTCTTCACGCCAACGACGGATATATCAATCACGGCGTGCAGTACGATATCAACCCACATGCATTACAATAAGGTTCAACATCGAGTTTGACATTCCCATGACATGGCTTATGAGGAACAGTTTTTGTATTTAAGATGGCGTTGACAGGATTAATAAGCATGTCAAAAATTAACCGTTTGTGGTAGGCCTATCATCGCATTCAATTACGTTATCACGCGTTGAACATGTTTGGACATGCTGATTGAGTAATAGCGTAATCGTAGTGTAGCGTTGAGTGCAATCCAATCGATAGTCTATTAAGCGCAAACACGTTTCGATTTCGTTGTCGGCATTTAAAAGAATTGCCTTTTTCTAGAACATTATTTTCCCATTATTCATCCCGTTGAAAGTTACAGCAAGAATATTATATTGTAGTCTCGTTTTGTTAGTTCAATTCGAAGCACAAGGAACTCCTTAAGTATTTCTGAAAGCAACTATAACCACCCAACAGAGGAACTCACGTAGGTACGAGTATTACGTCATTACGTCTAAATATTATACTTACCTACGTACGAGAAGGTACTTATTTCAAGTAATTTCAGGAACTGTTTTGACCATGCAATATCATCATCATCATCAGCCTGCAATCGCCCACTGCTGAGCATAGTCCTATCTTCTAGTACGCCACTCATCTCGATCCCTTGCTTGTCTCATTCAGGAGTAACCTGCAGTATTTTAATGTCGTCAACTCATCGTGTCGGTGGACGATCGACGCCTTTTACCTGTAAGTGGCTACCAATCTGTTAGCATTTTTGTGCAACTACCATCAATATGTCCTGCCCAACTCCACTTGAGTTTTGAAATGACTTCTCCGATGGCACGCACCTTATTGCGACGTCGGATTTCATAATTCCTCACTCGGTCTTGTAGCCTTGTGCCGAGCATGGCGTGTTCCATGGCTCTCTGTGCCACCCGTTCTTTATGCAGAACCTCCTTTGTGAGTGTTCATGTCTCGGCACCATAAGTCATGGTGGGCAGGACACACTGCAAAATGCAATTGCTTTATTATTAGGAGAAGGAGGACAATGCCATATAAACATCACTACTTGCTATTTAGATATGTCATGCCATGTTCCTGGCGGCGAGTAAGATCGCCAGAGCTCCTAAAGATCCGATGTCTTGAGAATGAGGGCCTGCATATCTCTTTAGCTGCCAAAAAAAATCTGATTTACCAACCGGTTAAAATCTATTTCAAAATTTTTAGTTCTCTTTTGTTTGTACCCCAGATATCTGTATGTAAGTGGTAAATGGATATTATTATTATTTTTTATTATTTTTCTCTTATGTATTATTTTTTTTATTGCAGTCATATTTAATTTTTTTGGCTATTATTTAGTGTATGGCGGTCCGTGAGTCACCGACGGTACTGGCTAAAAATCAGCGCTGTAGATGTCTGACACTTCAGCATAATGCTGAGCCAGTGTCTGTTTCGCTGCCGCGGGGACACACATATTGTGGCTTGTTTTTTTTTGTAATATTTCTGTTTATTTATGTTGGTATAATGTACGTAGTAATAAATATTATCCTATCTACTCGGAACAAAATATCGCCAATAGCTGACTTCAGTGGCTTTTCATTCCTTTGTTTTTCAATATTTATAAAAAAAAGAAAAAATTTGCTTCTTATCTCCTCAATGAGCTCTGAACGATATTCCACTTGATGGGGTAGGTTAAAATATATTTTTCGCGCCCCCCTTAAAAACATTATAACAGTTTTTGTAAATTTTCATGGCAATGGGTCGACAAAAAATTTTAAGACTTTCGCTGCAACATTTATGTGACAGACGACGAACGGACGCGTGAGTGACAATAGGGTTCCATTTGGACCCTTCGGGTACGGAACTTCGAGTAAAATCAACGCCAAAATGAAGAGGGGTCATAGAACAGCTCATAATCTAGCCGATTAAGCAGACTCTAATGAAAATGACATGGTATTCGAGATTTAGACACTTTTAAAAAACTCGTAATTTTTGATGCCTTGCGTCAGTGCAGTGTATCGATTGCCACCACTGCAAATTTAAGTATTTTGTAAATCTGTTTTTTGCAGGATGTTACCAAAAACATCTATCCTATCGAATGTAATCTACACTTATCACATTCCATGATCCTGTTGTTAATGTCGTGATGTCACAGTGCATATTAAATTAAATTGAAACGTAATACGCGAATTATTTTAAGTAAAAGTTACGTTAGTTAAACCGTACGTAACTTTTACTTAAAATATTTCGCAGAAAGAATATAATTTTCTGATAATCTAAGAACAAACCTAGCAGTATTACACTTGTAATAGCTATCATTTTTGGATTACTCATATAATTTTTCATTTTAAAGTTCCCCATTGATTTATCAATGTCCCTGCACATATTTTCAAACTGCACATCAAAACTTTTGTACAACCAAACCCGACAATTAACTCACGTCTAGTACAGTCAGCGTAAATTTGTATACAATCTGGCACCTTATAGTTTAGATACACAGTCGAAAATTGTATACATAATTATGAAGCTGGCGGTACAAGTAAAACGTTTTGTCGGTCTTTCTAACTCGAATTGATTTCAGATAAAACACGTTAGATCGGCATCACATCGAGTTTGTGAAGTTTGTAAAAGTTGGAGTTTAGTTGCGGCTGGGAAATAGATTTAGATACGTAAGCAGCGGCTGAAGAAGTAGTTTTGAACAGGAATCATTCTTAGATGAAGTTTAGACGGGAATAATATTGACGGATTGTTGGTTCTTGGGGAATAAATGATAATGGTATTTCCTTTTGTTACAGTGTCTACTTTAGGATCTTTATATTTACTTAATAAATGAAGATTATTAATAATAATCTTCAGAATAATAGAAAATAAGAAATAACTAATAAGTCACAGCTTGATATTTTAATAAATTTAATAATAATAAATAGTACATTGTTAAAAAGGGTTGATTACACCCGAGATATTTTGGCTATAGTTCAAGGGTCGATGGGGCCAGAAACTGCTTGAGTGGCGTCTACGCACCGGAAGACGAGCTGTCGGTAGGCCTCCGACAAGGTGGAGTGATGACCTGGTGAAGGTCGCGGGAATCCGGTGGAAACGAACGGCACAGGACCGGTCTAAATGGCGGGCCTTGGGGGAGGTCTATGTTCAGCAGTCTTTCGGCTGAAATGATGATGATGATGATGATGATGGTGATGAGTTCAAGGGTAAAATGGGTGCTTTCACCCGAGTTAAACTTTCTACTTTTCATTTCGACTATGAGTAAAATAAATGAGAAATAAAAGAAATGATATTGGAAGGACCAGCCGGTGCCGTCGCGCCCCGCGGGCCTTGCCTATAGGGCTTTAAAAAAATTACTTTCCACCCCAGGGTCGGAAAAGCGACTTTCGACGCGGCTATCTACTCATGAAAATCGAACTTTTCAAACAGGACGGATGAAAAAATCTTTATTGCCACAAACTTCACCTAGACATAACAAGAAAAAGTAGGCATTTTTTTGAGTTTTAATATGATTTTTATCGATTGGTAATGTAAAAAAAATACTTTTAGGCTCGGTTTTATAAAGATCCCTTAGACCTTATGTCGGTTTGTTATGTCAAAAAATGTACTAAGTTACTGAAATATGATCTGACATTTGGTCTAACGGATCTTTATAAAACCCGACCTTACGGTCAACTACCATAATATGCCACTGTAGCCTACCGGTAAATTTCGCGACTTTCAAAGTGGATAGAACATGGGTTTGAATCCCGATTCGTAATGGGGATTTAAAAAACCTTACGTACCTATGAAAATCACTTCAATTTGAGTCTAAATATGCGAACATGACTTTAACGACAAGGGCGTACGAGCATACAGTGCCTTTACCATGAGTTTACATGAACGTACTCGCTAGCGACTGCGTAAAAAATTGTATGGGCAAAAGAACAGCGCCTCTGGCGTTTACGCAATAGAACTAAGAATCGGCATACTAAATCGTTTACACAGTCGCTAGCGAGTACGGTCATGCAAACTCATGGTAAAGGCACTGATATTTTTGTCGCTAAGGGAACGTATATGTACGTATATGTATTCATGATTTTGACTGTATGACTGTACTTGGCATAACAGAGCATAGTGCAACTAGCAGAGAAATACATACCCGAAGATTGTTAATGCTCACGTACTTTAAATGCACATGCCGAAAGGGTTTAGTAATAAGTGATTGATAGTATGTAAGGTTGTCCTAACCATTAGAAGCACTAACTATTTTGACGATCACTTGCGATGTAGAGATGTGTGGAACATTTGATATCATATTATGATGACAGAAGTTACACAATATAATTATACTTTTATGTAACTTCCGTACAGATTAATAGTAACTATTGAAAAAGATTCTGAAAGCTCAGGAATTACCATAAGAACATTACAGTATGCCCTAGTAGTACCTAAACGTGAATAAAACTGTAAAGTGATATGTAATAAATAAGACAATCTCGTAAATAAAAGGGCTAGTACAATAAGTACGGATATCTTTTCAAGTGAAGGGGATATCACGCGCGAGTTAGCAATATCGAATGCTTAGTCTTACAGATATGTCAGCTTCATAAATATCTATACATCCTGGATCACTACAGCTGTCCTGGCGAGTACGGCTTGCGTTGTGGACGCGCCCAACTCAGGCAAGTATGCCGCTGCAGGGTAACGCTTGTTCTGAGATGGCACTCTAGGACAATCTTGACCGTGGAACCTCGTTGCTGTAGATTGAATGAAGAGGCTGTTGTCGCCCGGGTTATTTCGGGTGTCGAGACCATCACTTGGCGGTACTGGCAACACTGACGGTATCAATCCAGTCTCACCGGTGACGTCACAAAGCAGAGTTCATAAATAACCAGGCACCTTCCACGGAGCTCTCTTGCTCGGCGGCCGTGAAGGTGACAAGAAGTGGATAAAGTGTCAACCTGAGTAACTTACTTTAATAAATATGTATTGTTGTTAATTATGAATGTTAAATATTAACAATCATAATTAATAATGCGAATTGGCTTATATTGTAACTTTACTTAGATAATTATGATTGTCGATATCTAAATATGTATTTGGTAGATTTACTATCGATGAGTGTATATTATGTAAAATGTGCATATCTATATACTAGGTACTATGGTTTAACTAATAAAGTATGTGTAACAGTAATCCTGTGTTTTCTATCAAAGCCGAAAACGGTACCTCTAAATAGTAATTACTAAATATTTTTGTTGATACTTTACAACTGTTATCATCACTGCCGTAAAGGGAGTGACGGCATCCGTGTACCCTTTATTTAAAACCATTGGTTATATACTCAACACATCATTTTCAATAACATCGAGAGATCGTTTAAATATAAAGTTGAAAAATGTATACATTTTTAGGATGCGAAATGTACAAACTTATCCTACTGGCAGGTTATTTATTTTATCTATTTATTTGTATCAGGCAACAAGGCCCATATTCATTGGTTATATCGGCCGTCGTAAATAGTGAGCGAAAATAACATCAGAATCAGAATCTTTATTTGTGAAACATAGCTGGTACAGAGTTTGGTCTTACATAAATACACGCATCTCTATGTTTTGCCGGTTGGCATACAAATATTCAAGGTCAAACAATATCGTCTAAGTCTTTGAAAAGTAACAAAATAATTATTAAAACACGAGTGCAATGGGGTCAATCAACTTTTTCTTGTTGTTATATTGTCCCGTCAGCGAGGAGACATCAGTATCCGAGTTTCTTAGAAAAATATTTATAATATGGACTTCAAGCATGCTCAAGAGATGATCCTTGTCCAAATGGATTTAAGCTTATTCGTTAAACTCATGTTTGATAGATTCAAACCCTATAAAATCACAGTTTTAAAAAGTGACTCAGGAGACGTAACCATGGTACGAATAACAAAGTATAGTTGATTCACCCAATTGTCAAACGAATTATAAACAAAATAGAGCAACATCAATTGGAATGAAATATTTGATTACGGGGCTAGCAGCACTTCCGTTGTGGCGCGACACGAGTAGAGAAAAATCTACCCTCCTCTTTCTAATGCACACAGTTCGAGCGACGCAGGAATCGCTAAATCACGCGATATATGACTTGGCAGCAAGATGTGCTAGTTAAAAGTGGCCCTAAATTGTTCATGTCACCGCTCACCGTCTGCAGGGCATTTATCCTCACACCTTAGAACCGAAATGACCACAATAGGGATTCTTTTAAATTGACTTAAATGTAATTTATAATGAAGTCTTGTATTGTGTAATAAATGAAATCTAATCTAATCGAATGGTCGCGTATACGGTACGGTTTCAGAGGAATTTCCTACCACGGACGCTCCGGTTGTGGAATGAGCTCCCTGCAGAGGTTTTCCCGAGGGACTACAGTATGGAGTTTTTGAAGAAAGGAGTGTATACATTTTTAAAGCGTCGGCAACGCACATGTGACACCCCAGGAGTTACAAGCGTCCATAGGCTACGGTGACGGCTTACCATCAAGCGGGCCGTACGCTTGTTTGCCACCGAAGTGGTATAAAAAAAATGTGATATATAACACACGGCCGGTGTGTCACCTTTTTTGCTTCGCGAACTTGGCTGACGCACTGCCGTGTCTAGATTTACCTCTGCATGCTGAATAGTAGTGTCAATGCCGAACAAAACAATGAATAACAGACAGAGGGCCTACTCCGAACTTCGAAATCCGAACTTCGTATCGTGCCGTCACTTTCGCTCTCGTGTTATACACTATACGGGTGAAAGGGACGGCACGATACGGAGTTCGGATTTCGAAGTTGGTAGTAGCCCCTCAGAATAGAAGAAATACAGGCGATAAAAAATGTATCCAATACGAGTATAAGGTTACGCATAGCCGAAAAGAAATATCCACTCGCGACTCTCAAATGGGCCATTCTCTTTGTTTTTGCCAAAAAAAGTGAAATTTCTTTTCTATTTTCGATCCTTTAGACCCATGTGTTGAGCGAACCATAAATCAAAGGCCTCTCAATAAATCTTGACTCGTAAGAATCTGGCTGAGACGTAATATATTATTGCCGTTTATCATACTTATATATACAATAATACATTATATGAATAAGATAATCAAATGAAGAAATGAATAAATAAACTTTATTCTGCAGGTAGGCTGCAATGGCAATTTTATAAGTCAAAAACTATTAGTGCGTCTCAATAGACCACTGCCGAGAAGAAACGCCGAAAGAAACTCGACTCGAAGCTTGTGTTGATAAACGCACTACCGTATTTGCTGTTTAGGTATGTGTGTGTGTTCCTATTGTGAATAAGTTAATCAGCTCACTGTATAGAGATTGGGGCACCTGCGTGTCTCTAGCTGTCAATACAGCGAAGAAGGGTCGGCAAGGCGCGTGTGTTGATCCCAGGGATCGGATACCGGTATTTTCTCCATAGAAAAATACCGGTATTATTATGATCACCGGTTCATTATTTCGTTTTTAATGGGACAATCTAATAATACGACGTTGTTACCTAAATACATGATTCAGCCCTACGTAAAGAGCAAAAAATAATCCAAAATATTGGCCTAATTCAGGGTTTTTTAAAAATACCGGTATCAGTCCCTGGTTGATCCTGCAGTCACAAGCGTCCAATACATAAACTACGGTATCTGCTTACAATCAGGCAGACCGTACGCTTATTATGCAGTCATCGTAATTTAAAAAAAGTCAAAATCCTTTCCAATTTCCTGTGAAGGGATTTTTACAGCTATATAAAACCAATTGTACCTAATCGATAGAGTAAACAGTGTTGCCAGGGCCCTTTGGACGAAAATTACTTTTCGTTTCTTGAAAAGTTACATTTTTGATGCAAAAGTTACATTTTTTATATTTTTCGTAATTAATTATCAAAATGTTTGATCTTAAGAAATGAGTAGCCATATACAGCTACAATTCGGCGAGTTCGGCTGCAGAATTACACCAGGCTGATGGGCGGTATCTCAAATGTCATAGATAGTTGCAACAGACGGGCAGACAGAGTCCTACCATGTAGGTTTCTTTGTCACCTTTTCTGTATGGAAGCCTAAAATTGTCTCGCTTGGTCCCGGTTAGATACAACAACTGACCTTTCTTTTTAAATAGTTTCATTATTCTCAAAAGTTACGAAAAATGTAAGAAATGTAACCATCTGGCAACACTGAGAGTAAATCAATCTAAACATTAAATTAGTGGATGTTGAACTGGCGATTTGGGTAATATTTTAGAGAGAAGGCGATAGAATGCCGTATTTTGCACCCGAAACACGTCCTCGCCTATTCATCAAGTTGCCGACACCATTACCGCCCGCCACCTGCACGGCCCTAGTTCGTATTATGCTTTAAGTATTCCCGCCTTTCATTCACTACCTAATAACTTATTGGATTAGTAACACGAATGTGATTTGAACGTGTTATCCTTTCATTCAGTCATGACAGACTATGAACTACTAAGAATATATTAAATTTAAACCATGACTACATAGTCATTAAGGACTTGATTTATAAATAAATAAATATAAATAAATATTAGAGGACAATCTTACACAAATCGAACTAGCCCCACAGTAAGCTCAAGAAGGCTTGTGTTATGGTTACTAGACGACGATATATTTAATAGATATAAATACTTAAATACATAGAAAACATCCAAGTCTCAGAAACAAATATTCATGCTCATCACACAAATATTTGCCCTGACCGGGATTGGAACCCAGGACCGTCAGCTTCACAGGCAGGTGCACTACCCACTAGGCTAAACCGGTCGTCAGATTTCGTATAATTGAATTGTCGTTTATCCATCGTATAATTGAATTGTGTAACTAATTTATGGACCACTCATCGCCACCTCATCGCTCATTACACATTTAACATAATATTAAAAACAAAAACAATAATCATATTTAAAAAAAATACAAAAACAAGCAACGCACATATTAAAAACAATTTAATATGTTCGTAGCTTCTAAAATGATCATAATAGACTAGCTTTTTCGAACTTTGTTACAAACAGCCAGAATATTAAACACCGTTCTTAATATTAACTTATATTCATTCCCGCACTCAGGGATTCATAATTTCCTTAGACCTATAAAGAGGCTCAAGTATTAAAATGTTCTTGACTTTTCCCAGGACGGTTGGAAAGCTGCCTATACATTCACAAATCATTTAATTTGTACTGTGAACTCGACAAGTAAAAATATCCCTCAATATTTTTTTACATGGCGACGGTGGCGAACAATTGAATCTGATGGTAAGCAAATGCCGTGTCCTATGGACTCCTGAGAAATCACAAGCGCATAGCCTTGATTGATGTTATCATTCTTCATGTTGATTTTTTTAAACCCGACTGTTGCTTTATAAGTAGGCCTAGCCCAATAAAGTGATAGGAGTGCGTGGCTGGAGTCTAGCTTAGGAAAATCCAGAGGAAACCTCCGTAACGATCACGCGAGCGGTTAAAAACTGGAATACTCAGTTTGCGCTGCAGTGAGATTGGTTGAGGGACTGCAACCGAATCTGATTGGACGACCAGCAAAGAGTGGGCGATCGGCTTCTCCTCTCAATCAGTGCCACATTGCTCAGGATCGTAACTCTACTGACCATCATCCCCTACGTTATCCCAGTACAGTTGCATCCTGAAGGAGGCCCGGGGTCCGCTACCTCCTCCCAAAATTTCGCGTACGTACAAGTTTTTACGGAAGCGACTGTCATCTGATCATCCATACCGAGAGGAAACCAGACCTTATTGGAATTAGGCTTGTCAAGTGAGTGGGCAACTTGACTGTTAAAGAAGTTCTTCGGTCTTGAATTTCTCAAGCCGTCCGAAGGCATCTAACTTGGCTTAACGACTGCCATTATAGACAGCAGCCGGGATCAACGGCTTAACGTGCGTTCCAAAGCACGGGAGCGCTCAGTTAATAACCACTTAAAGCGGTCACCCGTCCAAGGACTGACCTCGCCCGACGTTGCTTAACCTCGCATACCGCACGCGGTACGCGGACGCCGCTGGGCCACGAACGCTCCATCGCAACTCTACTATTCAATAGCAAATAAAATGTGCGCACTTTGTATTCATTTTCTTTTCTCTTGAGTGTATATAATTGTACAGAGGAAATCACCATGCCATGCAAATCGCTATTATCATGCCCGCTAGCTTCTGTAAGGTCCTCCAGCGTACAAAAGATTTGCTTCCCACGTTGTTCGAAATATGTCGCCCGGAGAGACTCCTAGTACGTCAGTTTGAAACGTTCACTAAAATATACTTTTAAACATGACTCACGAGAGTTTTAAATCGAAATGGGCGATATTTTATATGAGAATATATATGAGATGGCTTTCCGTTACAATTGACGAAATATAATATGGACTATTCTTCGAATAACTTGTATGGCAAATCAGTGCAAACGGTATTTCGTCAACCAAAAAGAGGGTCCTATAGAAAGAGAATTAGCGAATGCCCAAAAAGGACGGAGTTATGATAAGCTGACTAAATTGAGATGTATCAGAAGACGATACACCCATAAACACAATTCTGACTTCTCATAATTAGTCGTACTGTAATTATATACATTGGCCCGATGATGTTTCGGTGACAGGTCGGTGACAAATAATAAAAGCCTTATAGGCGATGAGGGACAGGAGATGAGACATTGTATCTCGTTCCCACGTATGTTATTATCTATGCTTATATCTCTGCCGCACATCTTTGTATGTGTGTATTGCCGGCTCCGGTTTAATCCTTACTTCATCCGTCAACCATACGGACTCCAATTGTAGTCCGAAATATGTCGCAAATAGTGACTTTCCAAGTGAGTTTCAACCATTGTTCTCTTATTAAGTGTAAATATGTCTCACGTTAATGTAAATTTACATACCATACTACTTCTTTAATTCGTAACGACTCGATATAACAGGTCACACTTAAACTGGTTACTCCATAGCAATGAATTCATTGTGTGGTGAATCGGAACCGTGGCCGGTGCCGCTGAGACAATTTATCACTCTATTTTATCATTTAGTTTGACCCGTGAGTATTAATCTTTTCGTTAATGGTACCGTTATTTTCGTTAGTACCTGGTGTTTTATTTTTCGATCTTATAAGTCTTAGAGTAAAAATATTTCTATAGAGATCCTTTACGCGTACCACCCAAGAGGGGCGGAAAGGGTTTTATGCAGATAAATGGAGAATTTGTTTAAAATGGCTGACGGTTTATCATAAATTACCTCCAACTTGGGCGGGTATCGTTTGTCTGACGTAATTCGGCACAACTGTCATATCAAATAGGTTGTGCTCGACAAAAATTGAAACTATGACAGGAACAGCAAATAATATGTAACTCTCTGTCGCTCTTATTCAAAGTTGTATCGGACCGTCTCGCTCGTTAGTGGTATTTGTTATTATTGTATGCCAGTCGTGTCTGGTAAGTCTGTTATAAGTCAATAAGCCTCTGTAGCCGAGCGGTACGGCACATTCAGTAAGTCACGGTCCAACCCAGTCTCGTACCACTAGGTTATAAAAAAAATAGGGACGAAATATTATCAGCCCCTGTACTCCGACTTCATATCGTGCCATCCCTTTCACTCTCTTGTTATACATTATATGAGTAAAAGAAACGGCACGATACGAAGTTCGGTTTTTGAAGTTCGTATTAGCCCCTCTGATATTTAACAGTATTTTTCAGTGTAGAAAAAAATAGTCATGTAGCAAATTTAATCCTCATGAGCTCTAATTTTCCCTCCGAATTGGAAAGTCAGATTTTGGGATTAAATGCGAAAGAGGACCACTCAATTATTATTGGAAAACGGGACTTAACATCGCAATTAATTTTTAAAGTTGCATTTTTAGGGTTCCGTACCCGAAAGGTCCAAATGGAACCCTATTATTGTTGTCACTCACCCGTCCTTCCGTCGTCTGTCACACGGGTAGCCAAACAGTTGAAGCTACAGTCTTCAAATTTTCACAGTATAAGCATCTTTTTAACCCAAAGCTATACAAATAGTCAACATTTATTTTTATTTGTATTTTGTTTGTATTGTTACGATACAGCAGCAGTACCATTTTATATTTTACTTCATAATTATTACCTACTTATACTTACAAGTCTCTTTGTCAATTTCTGGACAAACAAATTCAACTCTCAAACAATTATTTACCTCAGCACTAAAATGTAATAATACTCTGCAATCCACACTATTCTAGACCATAAACTCTCAGCTGTAAGCAACATAATTGCTAGTTATAATGCGGTTAAGTCGGTATGGTTCTCAGAGAGTTACCGAAACTAGTAGTCTTTCATAAGCTAACAAGGAAGCCTGCAGCGTCACTGCGGCTAACGCTGTTATGCAAAACGAACCATGACGCAAATCTATTTAGCATTGCTATACCTATACTTCATGGAAATATAGAACATAGTATCTGTACTGTAAAAACCAAATTCATTTAAAATAGCAACGAATATCGAAGTAAAGTAGAAATATAAAAAGGAGGAGCATGCAGTACAAAGAAAGAAAATATGTTAATTTAACTTTTTTTATTACTTGTGGACAATCTACACAAATCAACCTAATCCCAAACTAAGCAACGCTTTTACTATGGGTACTAGGCGACGATATACATACTTATATAGATATATAGATACTTAAATGCATAGAAAACATCCAAGACTCAGGAACAAATATTCGTGCTCATCACACAAAAAATTAAAATAATAAAAAGACAACAGGATATTTAAATACATGCTAAAATGGTCGCCACTCAGCTTGGTACCACGAAATAAGCTATTAGGCGTTGAGTTGGTGCGCTGATAACATTGCGGGGTGTTATAACATATTCCGCAAGGACCATTTTTGGATTTAGTTTAATTTTAATTGAATATTGTTAGTATTTGTTATGGTAAATAATTTGTTTTTTATTGTTTGTCAATAAGTTTTATAGATTGGAAATTAGTGTAATTGGCTGGGCACAATATTGGCTTCTGATACAGTAGTTTTAGCTTCTATTATTTCTATGACAGGTAAATATATTGAATCCGCAGTGATATTTATGTATGTAAGCACTTTATTGTACACAATAACGTCAAAACAATAGTACGTGACACATAAGATTAAAGTACAAAGGCGAACTTATCCCTATGAGGGATCTCTTCCAGCCGACCTCTGAACCTTTTAAATTTAATTTTGTATTCAGCACCGCTGCTAACGCAAACTACAAATTTGGAAATAAAGGAAAAATTGAAAAATAAATTTAATGAACACCCGCAAATCTGTTAAGTAAATTATTAACTAAGTAATAGTGTAAATTCGGTTTTGAAATATTGGACACTGAATGAATATCTTAGTGTCAGTTAGTGTCTCGACTACAAGAGTGTGAGTGGGTGTGTGGTAGTGCTTCGACTATAAGAGCTTCTGTGGAAAGGAACCATAAAACAATATAAATGGGACGTGCAATCCTTAGCGGCACTGCACTTTTAGCTACTAAATCTAGTTGATATTTAGTGCAGATTCGGAAACTTCGGAAAAGTGAACAACTTACAAGAATGGAATTGACGTAACTCAGTACATTTTTGACAAATTACCGACATAAGGTTGTACGGTTTTTAAATTGAGCCTTAATAAAATCAAAGTATTTTTTGCATAGAATATGATAACTATTGTTTTGTTGTTGAGCGAGTATTGTAGACTATTCCGTAATATTGTGGTTAAAGAATGTATTCATCTCAAAAAAAATTACATTTCACTTAATCTAGATATATACATACTTAATTATAAAGTAAAAACTGGGTGAGCACGGAGCCTCTAACGTAGATACGAATTACAAAATGAGCATATATTTTGTGCCAACACATTTAGAAATATATAATTATAAAGGAAAATTAAAATTATCGTTCCCATTTTGTCGGGTATATTTATATTCTGATTCATAATATTCTGCCTGCACAGGCGTAGAAATATATAATAAAAGAATTATTTAGAATTATCATAAGTATACAAATTAACAGTCACTACAGCTGGCAAACAGTTAAATACGTATATCAACTTAAAATTAGATTTAAATCAAATAAATGCAGTATAAAATCCAGATAATAATAAAAATAAAATAACAATATATTAACTTTCTTAAATTGTATCAAAAAAGGAATAAATGGGTCATTGTCAGGTTTAGGTTCGCGTCTTTTCAGTGGACATATCAAAAGTTAAGGGCTACAAAGCTTAATTTTAGATTGCTCTAGTAACCCCCATAAACAGTGTTTCCATAACTGTAAATACAATGTAATAAAAACATAACTTACATGTACATAAACTGTTAACTATTAACCACCGGGTGGACAACTCTTGTTTTTTTACAACTGACAATGAACCATATCCCTTCCAAGATTTAATTATAATATCGAATGTTGTTACAATTTATTGACCAATCGTATAAAAACTTATCTAAAAGCCATATCGTAGTAAATACTTAGTATCACAATGGAGCTCGAGCATTACCTTCAAGCTCATTTACACGATGTCCACACCGAATTTATACCCAACTTTAATGGAAACCCGTCGTAAAACTCACGTTTTACGTCATTACGCTCATCATGCATTCAGCAATGGTCTCCGCTGTCCCCAATGTCCCCTAATGAAGTGAAAACGGGATCAAATACGGTCTTTCGGGTACCTAAGTGGCTTTGAGTGCTTACACCTTTGCCGGAAAAGGATTAGATTTCAGAACGTTCATTTGACATTTTGAATGCTATGGCTAGTGTTGTTAACCCGCAAAACAGAGATGTTATAGGTAACATGTCTATCTGTGTGTATGTGCATCTGTCTTTGGAATCGTTCTTAAAAGATGAATCCACTTAAATGTGATTTTTTTTAATAGAAAACATTTTGTGTCGGGGTTTTTTTTAATTTAATTAACTATATACTTAAAAGATCCCTATAGTATGTATTTTGGCGTGTTCGAAATACACATTACATACGTATTTAAATATTGTAACACAAGTTCAAAAACGCCTATTCGAACGACTGTTGTAGTGGACTACTACTACATGCAGCATGGCCATATAGTTAATTAAGTTTTTCGCATATAATTAACTTTTGTGACCAAAACAATCGCTCTTCTTTTAATCTTATAGAATTAAATGAAATATTTATTGATTTACAGGCTTTTAACAATAACTTACATAATATTAAAACTAACTTAAATTTAAAACAGGCCCTTGGAGTATTGTACCGAGGATGCTGGCGGCATTTCCTCGCTGTATCGCAATGCTGTGCGAGGAAGTCGCCAGCTCTTCGGTCACCAGTTACTTCAACCAAACGCTTCGCGATTTCAGTAAAATAAATAAAAATAAAATAAAATAATAAATCGTTTATTTCCAAAAAAGTTACATGGCAGCTTAACCTAGAACCCGCTAAACTGTATAACAGTTTGTTGGCGGAGACACGCTCTCGTTGCAACTATGCCTATATATATTTATATTGTTACGCTGAGGTTAGGTATTCGACGGAATAGGTACACGCCTTATCAATTATCATTATGCAATGCAGATAACAAGACCTCCTTTGCTTTATTTTTAAATACCATTTTTGACATATTTGAGTCTTCTATAGCTAAACTATTGTATATTTTAGGCACTAAATAACTTGTGCACGATGGGACCCCATGGACCAATAAAATGTCCAGAATATACTCCATGATTTAATCGGTGGTCAGTGTCGAAAAATATTAATAACCAAGTAAAGCTTAAGTCTATAAAAATAAAAAATAAATTAAAAACTAAACTAAATCTAAAAATGGCCCCTGTGGCATTGTGCCGCAGACGCTGGCAGCATTTCCTCGCTGAATAGTAAGACTAATTTTCTGTGCGAGGTAGCTGCCAGCTCTTCGGTCACCGGTAGTATCTTTAAGCCTCTTCGCGATTTCTTTGAAGAGGCTCAAAGCTCCTGGGCCCCACGGACCAAGGGTCTCGACACCGAAAGGGACGAAATTATATTCGGTGCCGAGACCAGAATATTTCCCCACCTTTGCATGCTCGGCTGCCTCCGCTGCGGCTGCTGCCCTCAAGGAGGTCCGGTGGAGGTGCGACGGGGCTAGTGTATCTACACACGTCGCATCCCACACCAGTACCCGTCCTATACTCCATGGGATTAAACCAAGTAAAGTAGATTCGAATCGGTGATGTCTCATGCAATTATGTCCATGCTTAGTTGATTAAATTTAATGAACATGTTAATACTAATTTCATGAGGAGGAACTTCCGAGGAATTCGAAACATAATAATATCGCCCGGCGGAAGCGAACCGATCACAAATGACTTCGTATTTTTCATAGATCACAGGCACAAGTTTTTTTCCGCGACAACGGTAGCGAACAAGCCTACAGTTTGATTGATTATATTAAGGTGCAGACGACTCCAGATGTGATTTTTCCTTACGTTTTACCATATGTCTTATCCATTATGAATAGTCCATAGCAATGAAAACGGAGGCCTTATATTGAATTTTCGTACTAACCACCGCACACGTCATTTACTGAAATCGCGAAGCATTGACGACCGGTTTAGCCTAGTGGGTAGTGCACCTGCTTGTGAAGCTGACGGTCCTGGGTTCGAATCCCGGTCAGGGCAAATATTTGTGTGATAAGCATGAATATTTGTTTCTGAGTCTTGGATGTTTTCTATGTATTTAAGTATTTATATGTATTAAATATATCGTCGTCTAGTACCCATAACACAGGCCTTCTTGAGCTTACTTTGGGGCTAGTTCGATTTGTGTAAGATTGTCCTCTAATATTTATTTATTATTATTTATTTATTTATTATGAATAGTTCATAGCAATGAAAATGGGCGCCTTATATTGAATTTCCGTACAATTAACCACCGCACAAGTCATTTACTGAAATCGCGAAGCGTTTGGTTGACGTAACTAGTGATCCAAGAGCTGCCGGCTTCCTCGCACAACGTATCAGCATTGGGATACAGCTAAGGAATGCCGCCAGCATCCTCGGTAGAATGCCCCAAACGCCTGTTTTAGATTTAAGTTAGTTGTAATATTAAGAAAGAAAAGAAAGAAAGAAAGAAAAAGCATTTATTCGTGGCACAGACACAGTACAAATTAACATAACACCAAAATACAGAAAATAGCCACGAAATGGCCCCAAATCAGCATAGTGCTAGCTATTGGCTAGCGCCGGTCTTCCTTTGGGACCACGAGAAGCCACGAAAGACAAAAAACACTAAAGTCACAAACAACATAACTACATAACACAATTTAAACAAACAAGAACAGATAAACATGAACGCGTTTTTTAAGTTATTGTTATTTAACTATTATAACCGCCTGTAAATCAATAAATATTTCATTTATTTCCGTACATATTACATACCTACTATCAATAACCTGACTTAGGCTTGGTTTTATAAAGATCCGTTAGACTTTATGTTGGTTTGTTATGTCATAAAATGTACTGAGTTACTGAAATTTGATCTGACATTTGGTCTAACGGATCCTTAAAAAACCGGGCCTTATAGAAGTATAATCGATCCAGCGTTCAATTTATATTACTGAGAAGTAATAGTAGTAATGTGGACTCTGCGCGCAGAAGTTATTTACTGAAATGACGACGCGTGTGGTTGAACGTAACTTAGTGACCTTATTTCTTAGTTTTGTTGAGTTTCTTGTTTATATTTGCTTGTCATTAAAATATAAAAGTTGCTGTTGTAAAAGTCATAGTAATATCGGAGAAATGATTTCAAAACTCAAGTGGATTTGGCAGGACACATTGCCAGGCAGTGCGGGCAGGTAGACCAAAATACTAACAGACTGGTACGTGGCCACTTACAGGTAAAAGAAGCGTCGGTCGCCCACCGGCTCGGTGGGTTGAAAACATCAAAAAACCGCAAATCACTCCTGGACGAGACTAGCAAGGGACCGGGATGAGTGGCGTACTAGAAGAGAGGCTTATGCTAGTGGTCGACTACAGGCAGGATGATAAAGTTGATGAATAATAATAATAATCATCATCATTATCATATCAGCCGAAAGACGTCCACTGCTGGACATAGGCCTCCCCCAAAGAGTGCTATAATGACTGTTCCTGCACCACCCGCATCTAGCGGACTCCCGCGACCTTTACCAGGTCATCAGCCCACCTTGTGGGGGGCCTACCCACACTGCGCCTTCCGGTCCGTGTAACCAATATAGCCTTTCGAATCGCTAAACTTAAGTGGCAGTGGGCGGGGCACATTGCACGTAGAACCGATGGCCGTTGGGGCCGGAAGGTTTTCGAGTGGCGACCACGGAATAATTATAAGTATAGGAAATTAACCTAATTATATAGGTTGGTGATATAGACCTATACATTCTGGTGCCAGCAAAATGATCAGCATCATCCCATAGTTGAAACTTGCTAAGTAATTAGATTAATGTCTTATCGACCTCATCCTCATATACCGATAAGCTGACATCTAGATACAACCGTGTACCTCCCGGAGGTGTATTCGACTTGACGTATTGTCATGATATTTGTTTAGCGCTTTCCGAAGGCCAAGGTTTGTGTGTGATCCCACCATCTTGTGGAATCATAGGAAAGAAGATATCGTTTTTTTACCTGACTGTATCGGTTGGTAGAACCCATGTCGAACAGTTCTTCGGACCACAACCTATTATACCAGCGATAAAACACGCACAAGGAGGCAAAGTTTCTCCTTATACTTAACGTTCAATATCGCTTGTGAGTTTGGGATTGTCTACAATCCGCACAGCAACTCTCTGAAACGAGTCAAAAGGCCCAAGCTGATATCCAGCAGGTGCTTCCGCCCAGAAAAGACAGTAATTCTCCATGTCGGGATTGACTTGTGTCTTTTATAATAATAGTCTCTGTCCCGGGATGAAGTACCGCTTCGCTCTGTCGAGTACACCTAGCTTTTTGGATGCCAAATTCACGTCGCTGGAGATTTCGGCGCCAAAGATCCCAATACTCTCGGAGATGGTAAGGGCGGTGTCTTTGACAGGAGATCCACAGTAAATAGAGTTTTTTTGTTGGTGAACGCGCATACTTGTGTCTTGTTGGGGTTGAACTGAACCGGACCAGATTATTGGCCCCACTCAGAGACTTTTACTAGAGTGGTCCCGATGTTGAACACAAGTTGTTCACGAGTCTCATCCATAGAAGAACGAAGAAAACCCCCTGTGTGCTCTCATCCGCATAACGATGGATGCTGTCAAATAGGGGTAAGTAATAAAAGATATAAGAATTTATCTGTGGCGGCCAGCCACCGGTCTATGGTACTGGTAAAGTCGGTGTGTCAAGCATGTCATATCAATTATTGATTTATTATGCTTGACACACCGACTTTACCAGTATGACCATATAACAGTCATAACGTATACGCTCAGTTAGTATAATCGCTTTGTGTATAACGTTCATTGCATATAATGAACGAAATGTATAATGCCAAATCATATATTTTCAAAAAATATAACGTTATTTAGATATAATTTCAATTGATATAACGATCGAAACGTATAATATTCAATACATCTAAATATTGAAACGTATAATAATCAATTAATATAATAACGTAACGTAACGTTATTTTTCGTACAATTATTGTAACGCCTAAGTAGTTTTAATAGCAAAGGCTTATTGAGGAAACTTCGCTTCGCTCCCGCCTTAGTCTTCTGAACCTAACCAACAGAGTCGGTTTTGCTCCGGAAGGTTTTGCTCGCTCGCTTCGCTCGCTCGCCCGGTAGCTAAGTGTGTTTTGAAAAATTATGAGTTGTACTTAAATATATTACGTCTTATGAGCATAGTTTTTCAAGGCGCATAAAAAAAATACCTAACACCAGAAGACTAAGGCGGGAGCTTCGCTTCGCTTCGCTCCCGCCTTAGTCTTCTGAACCTAACCAACAGAGTCGGTTTTGCTCCGGAAGGTTTTGCTCGCTCGCTTCGCTCGCTCGCCCGGTAGCTAAGTGTGTTTTGAAAAATTATGAGTTGTAGGTACTACCTACGTATTATGAGCATAGTTTTTCAAGGCGCATAAAAAAAATACCTAACACCAGAAGACTAAGGCGGGAGCTTCGCTTCGCTTCGCTCCCGCCTTAGTCTTCTGAACCTAACCAACAGAGTCGGTTTTGCTCCGGAAGGTTTTGCTCGCTCGCTTCGCTCGCTCGCCCGTTAGCTAGTTATGAGTTATATTAAAAGATATTATGTATTTTGAGCGTTATACGTTATTTATATTATGTATTTTGAGCGTTATACGTTATTTATATTATGTATTTTGATCGTTATACGTTATTTATATTATACGAATTGATATTCTGCAATATGAGTGTTATATGAAAAATAATTATATAATGTCAATATTAGATCAATTGATCGTTATTCCTTATAAAATTATTGGTTTTGTTGTTATAGCTTTCGTTCGTTATATCTTGTGAACGTTATTAATATGAAAATATATGTTTTGTTGTTATGTCTCATGGGACGCACCCGTCAAATAGTCAGCATGTCATTAATATGCAACAAAAACAGTGTCGCGGATGGCACGGAGTATTGTGGGAAGTGCGCCAGATAAGTATGATTCCTTTTTTTATTGCGAATGGGTTTGCGTTTTCTCTTGCCCAGCATATAGCCCAAGGATAAAGACGAGGCAGAAGATAGAGCGAGCTCACACGAAAGATGCTTATTCATTCGAGTTTCAAAAATGTTCAGGTTAAAATAACTCAGAAATACAGACACTAGCAGGAAATTCTAAACCATTGTGCGCATTATAAAAGAATGAACCTAATCTCACAAGGAAGCAAGTACAGACGACAGATATCATATCAATAAGGTACAAATACGTCGATCCAGATGTGCCTTTTAATGGAATGAAGGATTAAACATTAACATCCACTAATCTGTCATGCGCGCGTATTTGGGTAATCCCGTACCTACAATCAATATTATATTGTAAGCCATAGCTTCGTTAACAATATCTTGGATATAATTTAGACTGATGTCACACCGTCAACTAATGGATAGTTTTCTATGCATGTTTGTAATATAGCGTCTCCGGTGGCTCGGGCAAGTCGAAAGAATGAGAGAGGCTCGGGGAGCCAAACGGGCCTATATGGGTCATTGTCAGTTGTAAAAACAAAAGTTGTCCACCCTGTGGTCAATAGTTAACGGCTTATGTACATATAAGTTAAGTTGTTATTATATGGATTTATAGTTACGGAAACACCGTTTATGCGGGTTACTAGACCAATCCAAAATTAAGCTTTGTGGCCCTTAACTTTTGATATGTCCACCGAAAAGACGCGAACCTAAATCTGACAATGACCCATATTACCCATCCAGTCGGAAGGTGACCCGTTGGATGTCCCAGATATCGGTGGAGCGACGCCATCAAATCAGACCTGCGCGATCTCCAAATTGGGAACTGGACGTAGGTGGCACAAGATCTGGCTAAGTGTATTTTTTTATGTAGACAGAACTTCTTTTATTTAGTATGATGAATGTACGATGTTGACTCAAAAGAGCTCATAAGAGTTTAATTACTTACAGTATATCGGTAGGTAAGGAAATCTAAAGTAGAGAAAGTTGAAAATACTGAATACAGGTTGCGTCCCGCTAAGGCAGAAACTCGCCTTAGGAAAGTAATTGACAATATTAATTTCCGTCACTTTTTGTATATCAGTGACACTCCGTAAATTGAAGGAACGATCTATCATGGCAGACGCTAATAAATTACTGGCGTTGAAGAATTTTTTTTGTAAATAGCGCTGTCGAAACATTAATTATGTTTTGTAATAAAACCTATATCATGAGTTAATTAAAATGGATGCCATTGTAACGACGGTTAAAACGTAATTAAAAGTTATGTAATGTACATAAAAGAATGAAAGATACGTAATGTAATATATAACGTAGGGTTAATTTAAATTAATAGCTTTATCGCTTGTTAAGTCCACATCATATTTCTTACAGCTGTCGGTACTGCTTAAGTATAAATAAATAAATCATTAACTCTTTACCAATACTGGCTTTTTCGATAAGTATCTATGAAATATCATTTAATATTTACCATTCGCCGCCCGGGGGCAAAGACGAGGCTAACTGTGAAGCGAGCTCTCCCAGAAGATTTTTATTCACTCGTGCTTTAAAGTCTAGGTTATATGAACTCAGAAATACACACGCCGGCAAGGAATTTCAAACCTTAGCAGTACGCGTTATAAAAGATGATGAAATTTAGAATGAAGGAAAAATTTAAAAATTTAGGCATCGAGCAGGATTCGAACCTGCGACCTCCCGGCACTCGCGGCCAACCGCTCTAGCCAACTGAGCTATAGGTGCAATCGCTACCCAGTTCCAAATTCATCAACCGTTCCAAAAAAAAGATGATGAAAAGCACTTGGTTCGAATAAGAGGATAAGTTCCAAGTAAGGATGGTAGCCATCCTCATGTCTGGTTGTCCGATGAAAGAAGGGTGAAGGCGGTATGAGCTCATGGAGCTCCTGAACACTCTCACCGAAGTAGGTACTATTTGTAGAAGACATTATCATCATCCTCCTAGCGTTATCCCAGTACAATTACATCCTAAAAGATGCCCGGGGTCCGCTACCTAATCCAAAGATTTGGCGTAGCCACTAGTTTTTATGAAAGCGACTGCCATCTGACCTTCCAACCCGAGGGGAAACCAGACCTTATTGGAATTGGGCTTGTCAAGTGAGTGGGCAACTTGACTGTTAGAAGTTCAAGAAGAAAGTAGAAGACATCAAATTGGCTATTTGACACATGTTAAAATGTGTACTATAGTGTGGGTATATAGATAGAAAACCATCAAATTATCACAAGAAATAGTAAATTAGACAGACAAGTTAATCAAAATAATTAATATAATTTGACTATAAAGATTCGCTAAAATGTTGTTGTTTTAATAGTCCAAATGTAAATTGGAATTTGGAATTTGTATGGGGATCAATTTGGTTCATCACTTGGCATTGAGTTCCAATTTCGATATGTTTCATTACCTAACACTGTATCGGTGTGCGTGGAAGTGAATGTACGTACGAAAAATTTTAATAAAATTAGGATGCGTCACGTATGCCTCAAATCGACCTTGTCTACGCGTATTCGTAGCACGTCTACGTTCGTAACACTTCGTAGCACACAATAATGATCAGTTATTACAGCCCCCTTCAGAGCTATGGAATCGCTCTGACACGTTAAGCTTGGTGGCACTTGTAGGCCACGAATACCTATTTTATAAAACTGTTATTGCATTTTGAATCTTGTGTCATACGAAATTAAGTCGCTTTTGTACGGGTTACATTGACATAACTCTGCTAATTCAAATAATCAAAAGTATACCAGATTTAGATTCATTATTATTTCACTATAAAATTACAATATTAATTTGACTGTATGTCACAATTAGAAGAATTTCTATCATGATCGTCAATACTAAATAATATGTCTAAAGTAGCAAGGATTGTTTCAGAATGTAATAAAAATAATAATAATGATTAGGTATTAGAGTAATTCTGTATCTCCTAGAAAGGATCGTCATTAATTACCCGAAAGAATATTATTTAACTATGTCAAAATTCTCTTATAAAATATAAAACCTCAAAAATATCTCCCAATTAGGATTGAAACTAAGACTTAAAACGGAGAATAATTGTCAATAATAGAAATGTCATCATTCTTCTTATTTTTAGGAAACAAAATACATACCCAGCCAGCATCCTTGGTACCATGCCACAGAGGCCTATTTTAGAATTCGACTTTAAAAAAAAATACTTGGGGACAATTTTACACAAGTCTACCTAGTCCCAAACTAAGTAAAGCTTATTTAGCGTTTTTTAGTTTTTGTTTTATATATAGTTATTGATTAAGTTAGTTTTAAGTTAGTTATTTATTTTGTTCTGTAACAATTTTTATTTTAATAAATTTCTATTCATACATTATATGTAAATTAAATTTAAACTTATTATTTATGTTATGAAATAAATATACTCGGGTAACTAAAAAGTCATTTCCAACCAGGGATCGGATACCGGTTTTTTCTCCATAGAAAAATACCGGTATTATTACGGTCACCGATTCATTATTTCGTTTTTAATGGGGTAATCTAATAATACGACGTTGTTACCTAAATACATGATTCAGCCCTACGTAAAGAGCAAAAAATAATCCAAAATATTGGGCTAGTTCAGGGTTTTTTAAAAATACCGGTATCGGTCCCTGTTTCCAACGGAGTACAATGGGTTTTCCAACAAAAGTTTCCTCAGTTTGCGCCTAAAAGTTTCGTCGGATGGTTCGTTCCTTAGATAGGCGACACCTCCTAAGTGGTCTGTTTGGCCTGCCGTACTGATATTGTATTATTATGATATTTATTGCATATCACGGAAGCAGCTAGCCAAGAGGTGCTTCCGATTCGCGATCTTCAAATAAGGGGTTTAAATCTTAACTAGTGCCCTGTGGATATGGGTACAGTACAGACGAGTAATACAAACAAAAAGCATAAAACAATACGATTTTCGAATATTTTATGCATTTTATTTTTATTTTTAAGAAATGATTAAATGACAAGCGATATTTCTCAGAGTGCTGTAAGACATGCATTAAGACTAGCATCTCACTCACACCGCAAGGTTGCCTTCCGTGGCAGCTTTCGTTTTGCTGCCACCAAGTGTTGGAATGACTTGCCACTACCAATACGGAATTCCAATACAGTAAATTCTTTTAAAATGTCCCTTAGTAAATATATAATAGCTAAACAAAAATGTACTACTTGAATAGGCAACCTTGCAAACATGCACACACACACACTTACACACACGCACGCATGCACGCACGCACGCACGCACGCACGCACGCACGCACGCACACACACACACACACGCACACACACTCTCGATGTATATTGATTATGGACAGCACATACTTTCTCTTTATTTGAAATACCTATTCTGATTGTTGTTGTATAGAGGATCTTTTGTTTCCATATTGTAATATGTCAGTGCCATCTAATCCATCCAATGGCTTCACTGAAAATCAGCGTCACGGAGCGTGTTATGTGACTCGTTTCGTGACACCAAGCTGAGTGAAGACTCTTTGGCGCAATTATGTTTAAATATATTCAGTTTCGTTTGTAAGTACGTGATTTGCGCTAATAAACCATTTTCTTTCTTTCTTTTTTTCTTTCTATTGAACCATTTAAGGAGAAACTTTGCCTCCTTGTGCGTATTTTATCGCTTGTATAATGGGTTGTGCTCCGAAGAACTGTTCGACATGATGCCCACGGCCGCTTTCTACACCATAGAACACAAATGGTCGCGTACGGTACGGTTTCAGAGGAATTTTGCTCCAACGGACGCTCCGGTTGTGGAATGAGCTGGGATGCCGAGGTTTTTCCGAAGAACTACAGTAATAATATTAATAATAATAAATCTTTATTTCGGACTTTGTTTATCCATATCGTGTTAGTACAGCTTACACCTACGTATTAGTATTAAATTAAATTAATTATAATTATATAGGGCGCAGCTCCTAATTTGACCAACCCAGTGCTCCAAGATTGGACAGTCAAACAGTAAGGGGTTCTTCAAGAAAGGAGTGTATAAATTTTTAAAGGGTCGGCGCTGGTGACACCCTAGGGGTTGCAAGCGTTCATAGGCTACGGTAAAAGCTTACCATCGGGCGGGCCATACGCTTGTTTGCCACCGATGTGGTATAAAATAAAAAAGGCCAGACGATTATATCACATTACTCGCGCTATCTCTTGAAATTGGACCACATAATAAAGATTCATTCCCCGCTAACAAATTGTAAGAATTGTAAGACTCTCGGAGCGAGCAGTTTACTGCCCATAACCATTTCCGACACGTTCCGCGGACGGTTCCGAGTGCGCTATTAAATTATTGTACTTCACTGAAAAGATTTGTGACTGCATAGTAGAAGTGGTGTTTTGGTAAATTTCGATCGCGGGGATAGAAATAATTTCGGACATTGAATCATCTATATGTATCTCTGTCGCACTTTATACAAACCTCGTGTCCAAATGTGGAACAAGCGCCATCTAGGTCATGACAATTGAACCCGGGACCTTGATGGCTTGGTTATTATCGATATGTTTAGATCATAAGGCTATCTAACTTACCGCATAGTTCACAGCTCCACCGATAGTGGGCGCTGTTATTAATGTAGAATTTAACCCTCTTATTCATAAACGTCTGTCAAACCTATATTAGTTAACTGGCCGCTAAAGTTCGTTTGTCCTTATCTGTCACTTTGACATTGACGTTTGTGAGAATGGGACAAAGAACTTTTTAGTTAGCAGAGGTTTGTTAAGTTTTATGAATACGGGGGTACGTATATAAACGAATGTAGCCCTAAACAGAGCCCTTTTTTCCAAATAGACACGATAAAATCAACACGCATCTTATTATTACCAAAAACCCATTTCGACACCCCAGTCGGGTCCACGAAGGAACACCTCGCACATTTCACCACTAAGGCACGGTCGTCAAAAATATCGGACACTGACTCGTGTCTAGTTATCTATATGGGTATGATAACCCAACCAGTAATATTGCCGTCACGCTCGCACGCAACACGCTCAAACCCAGTCGTAGAACAGAAAAGATATATACATTGACTCCACATTTGTCTCTGTTGCACGCGCTCGCTCAGTAGAGATCAAGGCTACTACTGAATGCCAAAAGAGGTCATTTGCCAACGCACCAAAGTCACCGACATTGGCAATAAGGTGGCAAAATTAAAATAGCAATGGGCCAGTCATATTTGTCGAAAAGCTGACGACCAATGAAGACAACGAGGGCTGCCCTGTAGATCTCGAGCGGCAAGCTGTACTGTGGGAAGGCCGCAAGCCAGATGGTCGGACGACACCAAAAAGACGGCAGGACCAACCTGGACCAGAACCGCTACGTCTCAGAAGGGAATAGAAATCCATGGAAGACGCGTATGTCCAGCAGTGGACGCAAATATGTTGAAAGAGAGACTCTCTATAAGAAGATATCTTGAAGAGTTTGTAAGCACGAACGCGAAACACATTGCAAGTCGAGATGATGAAGGCAAATTCACTTCGGTGGCAGCGAATCCACTTGTCTCAGCTGTAGATTCTAATGAAGAAATTATACAATTTCCCAACGAACACTAATAAGTTAATAACTACCAGAAACACTGGGAAACTCGAAATAACTTTTTACAGATTTGTAAAGGCGAAAAAGTCGTTCTATAATAAAATTCCAAGACACATTACTGAACTTACGGATTCTAAATTTAAATCTGTCGTGAAACAGACACTTATTTCGAAAGCATATTAGAAGATAAACGATTACATCATGGATAGGGATGTTTGGAAGTGATAGCGTCTACTGTTATTTTATATACATTGTATATTGTTTTGAAACAGTGACACCTTGCCGAGTTTCTTACGCCGGTTCTTCTCGAAACAGAGGTTTAGTTTATGAACCGGTGGTAGTTTTGACATGTAATATGCCTAAATTGAAGAATAAATAATTTCATTTCATAATATCGATGACCGCTTTAGCCTAGTTGGTAGTGACCCTTGCTACGAAGCTGGAGGGCCCGGGTTCGAATCCGGTCAGGACATTTATTTGTATGATTAGCATGAATATGTGTTCCTGAATATTTTTTTTTATATATTTACATATTTATTTAGTTTGGGACTAGGTCGATTTGTGTAAGACTGTCCCCAAAATATCTATTTATATTTATTTGATTTAATCTTTCTCATGTGCAGGGTATATATTCCATTCGCAATATTTGACACGACGATCTCTCTTCTTAGTCGGCCATTCTTGTCAAATTGGTCGTGGTTGCACAGACCAGGTACAAGGAGCGATGTTCGGTGGGTTGTTCTTGCTTCCGAGGACTGCTCTCTTAGCGGTAAACTTCAATTTCTGCCGATTAGAAGTATCGCGAATACGCTGATCACGATTTTTCATTTCTGGAGATGTGAGAAAAGAACTTCAGTATTCGCAGTACATACATACAATTGACGAAAGGCGGTTTTTAATATGAAGCCCTTTGAGAATGGATACATAAGTGCAAGACGCCGTCCACTGGATTTTCAAGAGGTACCAGCACCACATCTCCAAAGCGTCGATTCTACGGCTATTCTTCAGTCTCAGAGACCAAGTGTCAGCCCCATAGAGAAAGTGAAAAGACGATACATGTCCACATTTTCATGATGAATACCAAAGTGGGGATAAAAATAATGTAAAATATCCAACCTGATCACATTTGAAAATGCATTCTCCTCGTGACTACTTTTTTGGTCAAGTACAAAATCAAAATCAAAATCAAAACATTTATTCTGCAAATAGGCCTCAAGGGCACTTTTACAAGTCAAAATCTATCTAGGTACATCAAATAAAAATAATACAATAATCAAAGTATCATTAATTAAATGTAGTGTTACATGTCAAAAAGAAGACTAAGAAACTAATAACAATCGAGATTTGTTAGAGATGTATAAGGTCTCTAAGCGTCAAGATAAAAGGTAATAAAGTAGGTACACTAATCATAATAAAATATTTTGAGCTATATCTATAACACGTCAACATGAAAATAATAAAATCTAATAAATAAATATCCTCGGAGATGTATAAGGTCTCTGAGCGTCAGTCTAAAAATAAAATCAAATGAGAACAGAGCGAAGTCTCTCATCATGTTAATTCCACTGAACAATAGTACGAAGTTACTAGGCCTTGCAAATATGAACAGACCGGACCCCACAAACAGCACCCGTTCACGAGTATGACGCGTGTCTCAGCCATCGTCTACCTCGACCATATGTTAGGGAAGGTTGCGACCCGATCAACGACGCCACCGTAAGCAAAGACCTTTAGGCAAGCATGACATATTCAAGCTGCAGGACATTTATAATCAAAGTAGTACTTAAAAATAAAATATCGAATACAATGAGATACCTCATGATGTGCTCAAATGTACATGAAATGATTTTAGAACAGTAAAAGTCCAGACTAAAATTGTAGTTATACATCTTATCGGGCTTCTATTTTAATTCAAGTTTCCACCACAAATAAATGTCTACGTTTTTTTTCGTTGTGTCTAGCACAAAGCACTTTAATTTTACATAACTTAGTTAGCTTCATTTTCTTTTGCCGCTGTCCGAAATGCTAAATGTAAATACTGTTCGTAGTATTGCTCTGTTAATGAGGGTTCCCTGGCTCTTCCTGATTTAATTATTCTCGACATGAAATAGATATTATATATATTATTTCTAACGAATTTAAATGGGGACTTGTTTTAGAAACACCTTTATGATATCTTTCATTCGATTACTAAAAGGGTATTTAGGGCGCCATTCGCGAAAACAAACGTTTGATTTTCATCGTTTTAGAATTCAAGTTTATTTATTTATTTATTTATTCGCACATAAGTTGACAGTATTACACCAAAACACTTAAGTGGTATTTAAACTATTACACAGGAAGAAACATAATTATTTACACACAGGAATAACAACACATATTTCAACCATTATAAACTAAATAAATCATAGAATAATCAAATATAAAATTGATAAACGGTTCTAAACAAGTAAATAGCACAGGCTGAATTTTTAACAGAGAAACTAGGCTATTAAAGATAAAACTTTCCTGTGCCGTTCGTTTCCACCGGATTCCCGCAACCTTCACCAGGTCATCACTCCACCTTGTCGGAGGCCTACCGACAGCTCGTCTTCCGGTGCGTGGACGCCACTCAAGCAGTTTCTGGCCCCATCGACCGTCAGTCCTGCGAGCAATGTGCCCTGCCCACTGCCACTTAAGTCTCGCAATTTTGAAGGCTATGTCGGTGACCCCAGTTCTGCTACGGATAGCTTGATTCCTAATTCTATCACGCAGAGAAACCCCGAGCATAGCTCTTTCCATTGCTCTTTGGGTGACCTTGAGCTTTCTTATGAGGCCCATCGTTAGCGCCCATGTCTCGGATCCATATGTCATCACTGGCAACACACACTGGTCAAAGACTTTTGACTTGAGGCACTGCGGTAAATTGGACAAGAGTACACAACACGACAACGGTCTATCAAATACTTAAGTGACTGACTTCAATGGAGGCCAACCAGTATAATAAATTTTAAAAAAATTAAAGAATTTCCTGTCACACGATGCACGAAGTATGTCACTATCAACCATATGACAACCAAAACTCAATATCAAATCTGTGATCCGAGCTCTATTTTAAGTAGGTATTTGTTGCTTACCGAGTTTTGCAAACCATCAGAGATGTACAAAATGGTTTTAAAAAAGCATTTAAATACAAAATGCAAAATACTTTTCAGATTTACTATTTCAAATGCAAAATACCAAATAGTTTTGCGTTTTGTATTTCAAATGCTAAATGCAAAATAGGTATTTTCAAAATACTTTCTCAAAATAAAATACCTTTTGACCAAATCGAATGACATTTTTATTTGTTTTAGGTAGAGATACAATGCCGAGCCGAATGCCACCTTATGCATGACATTTTGGTCATATTTATCAGTACGCGTATCAATAAATTCTGTTATGTTATTAATAATAATAATACTCACTTAAAATAATGTAAAAAACTAGACTAACGAAAAGATAGCCATGGCTTCATTTTGTGAATTGTGTCGCCATTTATTTCGGTTGATTGTGCATCTAATTCTTATTTTATTTTTATTACACTTGTCTTTTATTAATAAGTTGTTTACATTATCTAAATTATCTTGTTGTAGTACAGTACATAGCCGTTCCAGTATTGTAGGGATAACAACAACACTTCAATATCATAAAAGTAGGTAATCAAATCAAATCAGTAACCACTTCACCAGCACCAGCACCAGCAAACAATAAATCCGTGAAATCGAATCGTCGGCGTCAGCGGTGTTGCATTTTTATAGGCATATATAGACATAAGGAGCGCACTCTGACCAAAGAAGAAAAACGCACAGTGTAGGGTTCCGTAGTTGCCCGTCCATCACGTCACCGGTCATATGCGGAATTACGGACCCGTAAAAGGGTTTTTACTGATCTCAGTACTGATGTTGTACTTTTTTGAGATGTTGTGTTGTATACATATTTTTGCCCTTTACGGTAATATATTGCTTAGCTGAGATAAATTCATCGTATATACTACTACCATGATTTTTTTCACATGCCTAGTAGCTACCGTTTAGCCGGCAGGGGGGGGATACGACCATAGAAAAAATTATCACTTCAAAGCTTAATATCACGCCAACCGATTCTTGAATCAAAAAATGCTTTTAGAAACCTATTTAATAATATTTTTGAAAGAGCTATCCAACGATACCCCACACGATGGGGATTGGAAGAAAAAATAATTGCACCACCACTTTACATGTAGGGGAGGTACCCTAAAAAAATTTGTTTTAATGATTTTTTCCTACCGTTTTGTCGGCGTCATTGATATGTATACTCATGCCAAATTACAGCTTTCTAGTACTAACGGTTACTGAGAAAAGCGGGGGACGGACGGACATGGCGAAACTATAAGGGTTCCTTGTTTACTACGGAACCCTAAAAAGGGCACACATGGCTAGCAGGCGCCTCTATCGGTCAAATTCGGCAATACAAGCGTCATTCGTTCATTTAATTTTGTTTGACTGGTAATCTGGCTAAACTTAATCACAAAGTATTTTGCATTTTGTAATGAATATTAAAATGCAAAATACATCTCAAAAGGTATTTCAAATAAAATACAAAATGCTTTTTACTAAAAGGTATTTAAATGCAAAATACAAAATAGGTATTTTGCATTTTGTATTTGCATTTTAAATAGAAGTATTTCAAATAAATCGCATCTCTGCAAACCATATAAGTTGTTTAATAATATTTTAAAATGCACCCTATCGCCTCGACAATGAAGTCGTGTTTAGATGTTTACGAGCAGCTTGTTCGCTCCGATGTATATGACGGCTGTTGAACAAAGGCTTAACGAGCTTTTTGGCGTCGTGGAATTTGAGTAGATATCGGCAGCAAATAGCGCAAGAACGCTTCAACATCTGTGACTAGGCAGGAATCTGCCTAATTGAATTTAGTGACATGAGCGCTCGTGCCCAAGCGGCGCCCGCGTACCGCGTGCGGTATGCGGGGTTAAGCAACGCCGGCCCAGGTCAGTTCTTGGATGGGTGACCGTTTTGAGTGGTTATTAACTGAGCCCTGCCGTGCTTAGAAAGGCACGTTAAGCCGTTGATCCCGGCTGTTGTCTATGATAGCAGCCGTTAAGCCAAGTTAGAGGTCTTCGGGCGGCTTGAGAACTTCTATCAGCCAAGTTGGCCACTGACTTGACAAGCCTAATTCCAATACGGTCTGGTTTTCCCTCGGGTTGAAAGGTCAGATGGCACTCGCTTCCGTAAATCCTAGTGCCTACGCCAACTCTTGGGATTAGGTAGCGGACCCCGGGCATCCTTTAGGATGCAACTGTACTGGGATAATGCTAGGATGATGATGATGATGATATCCGTGCCAAGGAGACCTGTACAATATAGGTATTGCAGCGATATTAAATTTCCTGCGACATGCGACAAAAAATATGTGCGCAATTCTATACATTTATATACACTCGGCCTGTACGATTATTCAATAAAATCTTCCAAGCCGTACAACATGTCTGTAATTAAATCAACCTCCCACTATAACTGTAGTTTCGGTTGTTTAAATTTAGCTTATTACCCTTAACACTTCAATGAAAGTTGCTAACAACGTATACAATTCCTCGAAACATGTTGAGCGTGGGAAATGGGCGGTTTTGCGGCGTGAGCACTATATTAGCGCGATTTAACAACTTTATGCTTGGGGTTAAATAAACTCGGAAACATCAATAGGCTGTCGTCCCGTGGGAAAAATATTACTTAATTTAATACGAACTCCCGGAGACTGATTCACGAAGTGGTATTGTGCCGTAGAAGGCAGGGGAGTTTTTTAATGACTTGAGAAATCCATACATGTGTATATATTTTTCAACCGGACTAGAAGATTGACATCAGTAATTCTAGTTTTAGATCCAAATCAATCTAGGATAATGGAAATAAAACGTACAAATTGAGTTTATTTCATATTATTTTTACTACAATACATAATTCTCAATTGTCTTTGTACTGATAAGAAAGTAAGCGGGCAATGCTTTGAGATACATAGTACCAATACTTAATCAAGATGAGAATTTGTAGGTTGCTAAGCGTCTTATCTGGATGCGATAAATGCTGCAAGGTAACCTCAACGGAGTCTCTCTCTGTTGAATAATGATATCACCAAAATGACTGCTGCTGCGATGCTGGTAGTGAAAATTACATACACACATACACACACACGCACGCACGCACGCACGCACGCACGCATGCACACACATATGTAGGATGTCAAATGAATGCTGAGTAATATAGTATTAAACTAAATTATTTTCCGACTGTAACGATTTTACTCCTGCCATTACAATATATCAAAGTCTCTTCACTATTAACCAGTATATTGAAATCATTTCTTGCAACGGGAACCTAGACTATCTATATCCATGAAAGAGAAACAAGTTCATTGTCAAAGTTCCCAAGTTCTGAAGTGATATTGCGTACTGGAAATTTAATTTAAATGGTAAGTAAGCCAATATCTGTCTACTCGTACGTTATGTTATTTACGTTGCTTCCTTCAAGAAAGTTTCTATAGGTAAAGTTATTTTAGTTCCAAATCTGATACATTTTGTTACTAATAGGGTACAAGTAGGGAATGCAATCGTGCACGATGAATTCCATCCCGGTATTTGCGGGATTGTAGATTCCCAATCCCGCGGGATCGCGGTATTTTCCTGCACCATCCCGAGGGAAGCTAATTTTAATATCAATTTTTAATCATACAATTCATTTAATAGTTTAATTTTCAGATTTTTTTATTAACAGGGACGAAAAACAATCTTGTGACTAGAAATTATCCCCGCTCGGGAAGGGCAAATTTTGGTGCGGGATTGATCCCGCATAATTCGTGCAGGCTCCAGGTATTTTGCGATCCCGGTATCCCGGTTTTGCATTCCCTAAGTACAAGGTACAACAAGCTACTAGTTATTATTGGAAAATGGGACTTAATGACGTACAATATTAAAAATTTAATCAATATGACAAGCTACTAGGCCTAATTCTATTTACGTTTAAATCCATCAAAACAATTCTTGGTATGTTTGGTGTGAGAGTACGACGCACTAATGTTTTGATTTGGAAATTGAAATTAAAGCCGTATGTACAAGGTTTAATTTACCATAAAAAAACAATCCAAGAGCTGAATACCTATATAAAAACGTAACTCAGAACAATATTGGTATTTAATCACTTGATACACACGAGTAATTTGATTGATACATTTGCAGCATGCATGCACCCGCGTATTCAGAGATCCGTGCCACATTGCATCAAAATTAATATCTAGAGCAATTCCGAGCGCAATTAAACAGTTACGTATGCAATATTGGTAATTTCGGTTAAAGGTATTGGTTTATATACCTACAAGCCACTTCTAGGTCTGTAGGCATACAGTAGAATTAGGAATGAAGCTATCCGTAGTAGAACTGGGGTCACCGACATAGCCTTCAAAATTGCGAGACTTAAGTGGCAGTGGGCAGGGCACATTGCTCGCAGGACTGACGGTCGATGGGGCCAGAAACTGCTTGAGTGGCGTCCACGCACCGGAAGACGAGCTGTCGGTAGGCCTCCGACAAGGTGGAGTGATGACCTGGTGAAGGTCTCGGGAATCCGGTGGAAACGAACGGCACAGGACCGGTCTAAATGGCGAGCCTTGGGGGAGGCCTATGTTCAGCAGTGGACGTCTTTCAGCTGAAATGATGATGATGATGATGAGGCATACAGTGTTCTGTACCTGGTGAGTAAGCATGGTCTAAGAAAACAAGACTGTTGACGACACACACTTACGTCCGTATACCTTTGATAGGCTGATGCAAGGCTGATGACATAGGTCATGTCACCGACGCTACTAGCCGATGTACCAGATTGCCATACCTGGGGCAGTATGCGGAGTGCGGATGCTGGTGCTGTTTGTGGAGTCCGGTCTGTTCATGCTTGCAAGGACATAGTGACTACGTTAATACTGTATTTTTATAGGGGATTGACGAGAGACATCATCCTGTTGTGTATTCGTTCTATTATCAGTGACTTAGAGACCATATACATCTCTAACAATATTAAATTAGTCTTAATTTTGACGCCCGGAGACCATGTGTACATCTCTGGAATGTTATGTTAATTTCATTATACTCCTTGTTTAATCAGACTTGAAACCTTATACGCCTCTAACTTCACTGATGTTGTAATATTTGTAATAGATGAGATTGTAAGTTTATCCTCACTGTTTAATTTTGTTATATTTGTAAACTCGAAACTATTATTCTTTCATGAACTGCAAATTAGTATTTTGACATGAAAAATGTATTCTTATAGTCAGACTTTCTTAAATTGTAAATTAATATCTTGACATATAAAAGTGCCCTTGTGGCCTATTTGCAGAATAAATGTTTGATTTTGATTTGAAAATGAATATATGAAAATTAAGATTTTATTGGTAACAATTGTTACATGTCATTTACAATATAGATATAGATAGATAGATGTACTCGTAGTGTTAGGGACGCCTGGCCCAAAACATTTCCAAATAATAACGAAAAACAATAAGTTGACAAACATAGTCCAAATTGTCCGCCTTTCGATCGTAAAATCGGAAAGTTAGTTCACATTGAGAGCAATTCACGAAACGTCATACAAAACAAATAATTTTCCAAAGAAAGACGGAAGACATTTTACTTCAAAACGTTGCCAAATACTTCGCCATTAGAACATTATTATTTTATTTCCTGGAAAGATATGTAATCCCGTATATCTTACGAAGAGCCACCACTTAGCTGTTTCACAAGTTTGTTCCACATCTAATTTATTACGGAAAGTTTTCCTAGTTCTACATACGTCAGAGTATAACTAAAATTACCTTAGAGTACATAATTCATGCTTATATAATATATTTAGTATTGGGTTGGGGTATCATGTTAAATATTGAACACATCGTATTTTTTTTTGACTGACATCAATTAACGCAAGCAGCAAAGCACAAACTAATACCGCATTTTTTAAATTACCAGTATAATTTTACAGAAATACTTAAAACTGAAGTTTCATCATCATCATCATATCAGCCGAAAGACGTCCACTGCTGGACATAGGCCTCCCCCAAAGAGTGCCATAATGACCGGTCCTGCGCCACCCGCATCCAGCGGACTCCCGCGACCTTTACTAGGTCATCAGTCCACCTTGTGGGGGGCCTACCCACGCTGCGCCTTCCGATCCGTGGTCGCCATTCGAGAACCTTCCGGCCCCAATGGCCATCGGTTCTACGTGCAATGTGCCCCGCCCACTGCCACTTAAGTTTAGCGATTCGAAAGGCTATATCGGTTACTTTGGTTCTGCTACGGATGGCCTCATAATAATGTATGAAGATTTAATTTCATGGACATCGGTTTACCTATAATCCGCATTAAAAGTAACGTGTATTTTTTTTGCCTACTTTGCCTGGAGATAGCCCATTATTTCGCATGCTTTACAACATCCTTGATCCAGCATCATTGTAGATTCAGTTATAAATAGTTCAAACCCATTCATGACCTGCAGTTTCTCCTACAACTATCTAGATAACGATATAAGATACAAAAGTAGTACATTTAGCCCCTAGGAAAAAATAGGAATATATAAGATTTAAAAAAAAATTAAATTGACCAGTCAGAATACTTCATCTATTAAATCCACCAATCATAGATCACTAATTTTAGCCTATAAAAAATATTTCGTATTGGTTATCAACGAACCAGAATACAGCTTTACTAAAATCGACAAATCAGGAAAGAATTCAATTCTTTAAAAATTAAGTTTGTAGTAGTCCTTATTGAGCATTAATTAAAAAAGTGATTAAATCGTTTGAGCAACGCTTTGAAGCGCTCAATGGGGAAAGTCAGTAGCTTTTGTTCGCGTGAATGTTGCGCGCGAACCGCGGTGTCTATGTTTTATGTGTCAAAGCAGTTTAGAAAAGAGATATGCCGCCAAAATTATATATAATAATTATATGCTCGCCGTGGAATTTATTGTTAATTTTGGGTGGATGACCTTTGTTTATTTATTTTCTCGCAATCGAAGTGAAAAGTAGAATGTATAACTCTGGTCTAAAAGCCATATTACCCCTCGAACTATTTTCCCTCACTTCGTTTGATAAAATAACTATCTCGTGGTGATATGCCTCATTTTATACCCTTGTCATACAACCTACTATTTATGTGTCAATGTCAATCTGCAAAGTTCTGGAAACTTCGAACAAACTAGAACCTCGTCAATTAGGATGATTTAACATAATATATCAAAACTAGTTCACAGTCAGAGCATTTAGTTAACAAATTTCACAAAATTTAATTGGGTAGTTCACAAGTTGCTATTGAATATTTAATTTTGTGC
This sequence comes from Epiblema foenella, assembly GCA_963556455.1. Classification (NCBI taxonomy): domain Eukaryota; kingdom Metazoa; phylum Arthropoda; class Insecta; order Lepidoptera; family Tortricidae; genus Epiblema; species Epiblema foenella. The sequence continues at coordinate 4,870,739 of OY747113.1, read as the reverse complement.
AACGGCGACTTATTCAACAGCGCAATTTTAATTTCAGCGTAGCACTAAAATATTAATGTCTGGTTGGTGTACATTTAAGTGCAATTCTCTCAATTTATGAAAACTGAGGACATTTTGGATAACTCTAAAATAAGGTAAGATAACAATTTATTCACAAATTCTTGTTGCTTATGTTAGTTATGTTACATTGTGCATCAAGTTTTACATTCAAAAAAATCAAAATCAAAACATTTATTCTGCAAATAGGCCTCAAGGGCACTTTTACAAGTCAAAATCTATCTAGGTACATCAAATAAAAATAATACAATAATCAAAGTATCATTAATTAAATGTAGTGTTACATGTCAAAAATAAGACTAAGAAACTAATAACAATCGAGATTTGTTAGAGATGTATAAGGTCTCTAAGCGTCAAGATAAAAGGTAATAAAGTAGGTACACTAATCATAATAAAATATTCATTTATCTATAACACGTCAACATGAAAATAATAAAATCTAATAAATATCCTCAGAGATGTATAAGGTCTCTGAGCGTCAGTCTAAAAAATAAAATCAAATGAGAACAGTGAAGTCTCTCATCATCTCAATTCCACTGAACACTAGTACGAAGTTACTAGTCCTTGCAAACAGGAACAGACCGGACCCCACAAACAGCACCCGTTCACGAGTATGACGCGTATTATTATTGTTATTAAACACGCTCGCTGCAACTACTGCCTACACAAGTGGGCCCTGAAAGAGTCGCCGGCGTGTGACTGTGGCGCACCACAGCAAACAGTTTCTCACGTCGTGGAGGAGTGCCCCATCCGATGTTTTATTGGTGGCATCAAGGAGCTTAGCGAGTGCTCTGAGCCGGCTATGGACTGGCTGAAAAATTTAGATATAGCTTTGTAACGCAGGACTATTCTTCAAGGCCGAACGATAATAATAATAATAAGTTTTACATAAGTCCATATTACATCAACTATATAACCTATTGTCATTTTAGGGTCCAAACGGAACCTTATTGCTATTACTCACGCGTCCATCCTTCATCTGTCACACAGGATTTACAACTAAGCGGTTGGAGCTGGTCTTCAAATTTTCCCAGTATCTTATTGAATCAAAGCCATATAAATTGTCCAAACTTATTTTAAGAAGTTTTAAGGTGAACTCCCAACTAAATGGAGGCGCGAAAATATTTTCTGATCTACCCTATCTAGTGGGGTATCGTTGTTTAGCGCTGTTTGAGTAGATATGTATTGTATTTTTATAGGGATATCTACACTTTTAATTTTATCAGAATCAGACGAACAGATACATGAAAATCGATATCCTAGAGACGTCTTCGATTGTCATTAAGACAACTGGAATCGCTGCCCAATTAAGTAATGTGCCTTTTCTTATTCAAATGAATATTTTGATAATTTGACAATTTATAATTGTAATTTAGCTTAAGGTTTTGTATGCCGTATTGAGCCGGATCATAAATACATGACAAATATTATATCTCACTGACATGTAATCTTAATACCTGTGTATGTTACGTAATAAATCATTTCATTTCAGTCTAGTCTATATAATTTCTTCATGATGATGCTGTTATATGAACTAGGCTGTAATTTATTAGGTTGAACACTTCAGTAATGATATTTTTACAGATGTTGCTGTTATATCACTGTTGAACCCAGTAGCTCAGACTGAACAAAAATCCTCCATTTTATAAATTTAGAATTTCCAAATATAGGTATTATGCAAACGGTAAAACACCTATTGAATTTTGAATTGAAAATTCAGTTTCAAAAAGAACAATATTTCAAATAGAAACATTCTAACTCTCATTTTGTTTAGCTGCTGACACGTCGCGCATGTCGCCGTAGCGAAAACAATAAAACAAATGGGGAAACATTTTATTTTATAAAATGGAACGCTAGCGGACGCCTAGCTGACCTAAGCATATAAGGTCACAAGTCGTTCAAACCCCATAACACTTACGCTCTTTTAAAATGAATTAGTAAAGGCATACGTTCGAGGATTATCCTCGGGTATAAATTAGGCGCGCTTGCACTAACTCGCAGTAGTTCAAAATAGACGTACAGTTTTATTCGTTTGTCGGTCAGGATAAACCTCACGTATACTGTACCGAAAGAAGGGTAATTTCATACAGTTTTTGCTCGCAAATCCCAAGTTAGTTCACTTCCGCGCCTGCTGTCAGAGTTGTAAAACTTGGAATATATTTCGCGAACAAATAAGGAACGTATTTGTTGTACAGTACTTTTTATCTTGCGAACACGGGTAACCTATGTTTGTGTGTTGAGATATACATTTGTGTGCGTCAGCGTAGGAACTATGAGTTCTCATTGTCCATGTGTTCGTATAACCTCTAGCCGCCCACCATACAAGACAAGATGGTAATGAAATTTTAATCTCCTGTAACAGGAGATAGAGTAGAGTTTAATTTGTTTAGAAATTGGTTGAAGTTAAATAAATGCAACTCTATTCCAATTTTGAAAGATATAAATTCCAGTGAAGTGAATTTGTACTAGCATTAGGATTTTGAACCCCAAGAGGATAAGTCACAACTATAGCTATGGCTAACCCGCACTCGTGACAAAGAAGTACTGTAGTTATTTTTATGAGTTAAAAAAAACCGGCCAAGTGCGTGTCGGACCACGCACAATGAAGGGTTCCGTGCCAACACCTACTCCACATTTAAAATCACTATCAAATACATTGAATCTAAAAAAGTCGTATCTTCATAGGGAACTCACGGCACTTACGACCTTTTGTTTGGGCAAGACAGTTTTTAAGCGGAAACTCAAAAACCGTAAAACCTATATTGTTCAAACCAAAAATCGTTGAAAGTATTTACTAATGCACATCACCTCAATTTTTTTCAGAATTTTAAACTTTATAGTTTGGAAATTAGAGGGGGGGGGGGGGGACACTTTCTATGACTTTGACAGCTAATATCTCACCAACGGTTGACTTAAATGGACAAGTTTTTTAGAAACCTCCATATAATTTTTAAAGGCCTATACATCGATACTCCACACGACTATATGCGTTGAAATTTTTTTTTTCATCCACCGGTTACATGTATGGAGTGCCGCCTCTAATTTAATATTTTTTTGTAATTTCACATCACTTTTATGTAGCGGTTCATAGAATACACCTTCCTACCAAATTTCATAACTGTAGTGCTTATAGTCTCCGAGTAAATCGGCTGTGACATACGGACGGACAAACAGACAGACATGACGAATCTATAAGGGTTCCGTTTTTGCCATTTTGGCTACGGAACCCTAAAAATAGGTGGTCATTAAATGTTATAATAGCGACTAGCTTTTGCCCGCGACTTAATTCGCGTGAAATCAACTTCTACTCCGTATATCTAGTGGGTTATTTAGTGTCGTATTTGTAAGGAGCACCTTGCAGATTTTCAACAAAGGACGCCACTTGGCACAGTTGTACCTAATGGTCATCTGAGCAGATTTAGGCCTGTACCCACGAAATTCGTCCATGGTGGTGGGGGCTGGAGGGGGGTGAAAACCCCATCTACCGCGCTGCATTTTGAGCTCGTTTTCTTCATAAGTTTAGTAGGTCATGTTTGGTATCGTTTTCGTATAATTCAAGGATAAGGAATTCATTTCTGAAACAAAATTTTCACTAGTCCGTAGAAACAGAGTTCTGCACAAAAAGTGAAAATTTTTTTTTAAGAAATTATACAAAATCTTGCACTACAATTAAACCGCGAGGTAATGCACTATAAAAAAAAATGAGTTAATAGCCCATTTTATGTGAAATGTATAAGCATAAACTGTATTGACAGATTTGACATTGACACTAAATAACCAGCTATATCATACCTTTGGGAGGTGATTTCTGGAATACAAAATGTATGTTAAAATTCAATAGTAAGTATTGTGACTTCATAAGGGCATCAAAACCCGGTATTATTACTTCTGCATATTTTACGGCTCATCGTGCTACGTCACGTAAACATGATAACTGGGTGGATCAACTATTTTTGTATTGTTATCTTGACACGTTGTCCAAGGGACACTAGTGGGGCAGTTTGTTTAAAAAAATGTTGTATTAAGTTCTACTAACATGCTTAGTAGATGCACCATTATTGAAATAGCTTATGAGTACCACAAATACGTATGTTGGATAAACCTAAATAGTGTAAAATCACGATTGTATTCGAATTTTGTCCCCTGGACAACTAGACGTAATCACGGCAACGAGTGGCACTAAAAAGTTGATTCACCCAACTAACTAGTAGTTATCAAGGAAAGCTAAAAAAATCGTTTAGAAATATCCCTATTAATCTCTTTTAAATATTATGCATGTGTAGCTCTTACAAATAAAATTAACAAATCTGAGGTGGCAATTTCAATTACTCTTTTAAACACCTTCGCGGTTTTAACGCATGAGGTGTTGTTTAATTTTACTGTGAGATTAACTTTAAGTGAACACTGGTTTTTCCAATTTCTTTTTATTTTGCTTTATGTTAATATTAATGCATATAAAGTAGTGGGGCAAGTGGCTATTTAATATATTCTTTATAATACTTGCCAAAAGCGTTCTGTGGCGTTTTTAAGTGCTGGCCACTTTGCGAGGTATTAATAAAACCTTTTAGTTTAAACGTCAAGGCCAATCATGGTCACATATACACAATTTTTGACATTATCCCCTTGGATTAAGGTTGAAGAACGTATACACACATATTTCTTCGTTATACTGTCTGTACACGTTAGTAATTACCATGTCCCGGACCTCGTTGCTCGGTCCAATTTCACAAAATTTCAGTTTATAGTGTAGTAAAATTTGCACCGCCATTTAAATTGGACTTTCAAGTTATAATAGCCCCGAGTTACCCAGAGGTTTATGAATTTATATAAAGTACTCGTGTTGGTTCATTGTTGTTGTGTGGCAGAGTAATGTAAGTATTCATTTATTGTTGTAAATTAATATCCATCGTATAAAAGGCGAGCCTAACGTGTAAATAACGAGCCAAGGGAAGCGCTACACATCTTCACTAATTAAATTATTTTGATCCCGCCCTCATCTTCCGAAACAGGAGATTCCCGATGACGATATCATATTTAAAAAATACCGTGATAGACGACGTCTTAATTGAACGTAAAAGTTACCACGATCAAATTTTCAATTATTCATTGATAGAGGGAACAAATAAATACAAAGAGAAAATAAACCGTGAACTCGCACGCAGCCTAACCTCCTGACTCCTACGGTCTTATTGAAAGTACAAAATGGTTAATTTGAATGTAAATCATTTTTTTAAGAAAAAGTGTTGTTTTTGTTTTGTCCCGTTTAATTTTAGAATCATTAAATAGTAGAGTGTATTACAAGGTAGCAAACTGCAATATTTCATCGAGGGCTAGCGTGTTGAATCCCAAACGAAGCGAAGGATTCCAGGTTAACGTGGAATCCTGAGCGCAGTGAGGAATTCAAACCGCCACGCCCCAGTCAGAAATAATTTTGCTGCCGTGTAATACAGTCAAATTAAACTTATAAGAATGAGAATACCGAACAATATACAGATGGGTAAGCCTATGCAATATTAATAATTATGTCAAGTCAAAATAACCTGCTTATTTCTATTCACGAGCATGTGCCATTTCAGAAGGCATATTATAACTATAATAGTAACACAGTTGCCTGTCAATAATTCACTTCATAAATAATAAAAATCATAAGAAAGGTTGCCGCAGCTTTCAAAAGGATAAATAAATAATTGTTAGAGACATCGCGTGACAATTAAGTAGCTCCACATGTTTTGGTCTTAAAAAATAAATTTTAATATTATCCTTAGCGCACGTGATTTAAAAATCCAACATTATGCACTGGTCAAATAAAGCGATTACGATTAGCATAGCGAGTCTCGAGACGGATAGCAGCGTAGTCTCGCGTGTTCATTATCTTAGTATGCTATTCACCACACCTCACCCCACCTTTAGTATTCCTTGATGCATGGACTCGTAACAACAGCGTTATCGAAGGTGCGTCTAATACTGGTTGACCTATTCCAGTATTTAAACCACCCGCGTGGTCGTGTCAGAGTTTTTTCGTGGATTATCCCCAGGCCACTCTCCAACCGCGCACTCCTATTGATTTATTGGGGCTTATAAAGCCACAGACAGGTTGAAAAAAAAACTGAATCACTTGAGACGAGGTGAAGTATTCTGAATAACTAGCTGGCTCGTAATTCCAGAATAAACACTTATCTTTACTTAGTACAACAAGCGAGTAGCATATGGCATAGTGTTATGAGCGGTGGCGAAGCTCCTTCAACGCTTAGCCCCATCAAAGGGGTGAGGACCAAATTCTTGGGAGATAGTTTAGGCATTGAATACTCCTACATTTAATTGATTCCATTGGGACACGAAAGTAATCCATATAAATTGTATCAGTAACTTTCGTGTCACAGCGGAAACAGTTAATTTTCGAGAACAAAATTTTTTGTGATTCCATTTAAAATGGATTAAAGTTCTTTAGCGGAATAGCAAATAATGTTATTCTATGCAAAAAGCGAATAGGTACGTTAGTGTCGCGCATTTGATACAACAAAAAGTGAAATCACAAGAAATCAGAAGACTATTTAATGGAAACAATACAAACGTGTAATAGAAAAAAATGAGGCGGAAATTAATCTCTCCCTCACCCAAATAACATGTAATGAAAAGAATATTACCACGTCTTTGTAAGTCATTGACCTCAGAATTTAATTAAAATATGTGTCACCCCCCCAGACCGACACAGTAAAAGCATCCTAACCAGTACTTTAACTACACAAAGAGTAAGTTTGGCAGTGCTAAAGTTTTGCTGCTAGTTGGACCAGCTCTTCCGGGGAAGTGATAAGTTGCCGTGTCCGCGAAGTTAAGATAGATAAAATGGTAAAAGTAAGTTTTAAAAACATGAATGAAATCCGGAAGTGTAAGAATACTTAAAAGTCTGTAAAAACCACTCATTGCGAAATATTTTTATTTAATTACGCCTTAATTTTAACTCCTAATAAAATATTTAAAAACTAAAACGACTTTTTAATTCCCTCCCCATTCATTCATAGCTTTACAATTTAATTTTTAACGACTTATATCGTTTTAATAATATTTTAGTGACATGTGCTATATATACGATTGTTAAATAAAATGTATGTAAATTACGCCAGATGTAGACCAGGTACGTGCAAAGCCCACAATGGCAGACGAATTTTGTTATGACTCTTTTAATTAATGTTTTATTTTTTTCGCAACTGTTCTAAAAAACGTCGTTTGATATGCGTGCGGAAGAGTCATTTTCACTCGTTTCAACTCGGGACTCGTGCAAAATGACATACCTTCCGCACTTGCATCAAAATGTACTATTCTGTTAGAGTTGAGAACTATGGCTTAAAAGTGCATTTTTTATAGTAATCTCAATCAGTGTAACTTATGTATTATACTGTGTAAATATTTAATGACAATAAAAATACATCCTGAGCAAAAATAAAATTTGACCATTAACCCGTTGCCGCCCGGCGAAGAAACAAACAATGGCATTGTTTTGTTTTGTGCCCAGAGATCTCTTATATATAACATTTTGTCAAGATTGTCTTGCTAAATTAAATTTTTTAAAATTTAAAAGCTTTTTAAACGATTTTTTTTTAATCAAATTATATGTCCGTATGCTGTAAGATAATCACGTTCAATGAGTTTTACAAAAAAGAAACCGGCCAAGTGGGTGTCGGACCACGCACAATGAAGGGTCCCGTATCAACACCTACTAGTCCACATTAAAATCACTATCCAATACATTGAATCTAAAAATGTCTACGACCATTTGTTTGGGCAAGACAGTTTTTAAGCGAAAACTCAAAAACCGTAAAACCTATATTGTTCAAACCAAAAATCGTTGAAAGTATTTACTAATGCACACCACCTCAATTTTTTTCAGAATTTTAAACTTTTTAGTCTGGAAATTAGAGGGAGGGGGGGGGGACACTTTCTATGACTTTGACAGCTAATATCTCACCAACGGTTGACTTAAATGGACAAGTTTTTTAGAAACCTCCATATCATTTTTAAAGGCCTATCCATCGATAGTCCAAACGACTGTGCGTTGAATTTTTTTTTTCATCCACCGATTACATGAGTGCCTCCCCTAATTTAATATTTTTTTGTAATTTCACATCACTTTTATATAGCGGTTCATAGAATACACCTTCCTACCAAATCTCTCATAATTGTAGTGCTTATATAGTCTCTGAGTAAATCGTCTGTGACATACGGACGGACGGACGAACAGACATGACGAATCTATAAGGGTTCCGTTTTTGCCATTTTGGGTACGGAACCCTAAAAATGTATTTTCCATGTTAAAACGAAGGTATTTCAATCTACATGAAAACTTCTAGTACCAAGTAATACCTGTGTGTGCCTGATGTAATAGAAACAAAGATTAATTATACTGTAACGGACAGTTTAACTTGGAGATGACTGTAAGTTGGAAACTACCTGGGCAAGTTATTCACAATGCTTCATGCCTCTAAAGAACCAATGTTAGATAGACCTTCGATTGTGGTTTATTATTACGTATGCCGGGACACAGAATAATTAATTTCGATACGTCTTCGTTTCAGTTTGGGCAATAATGTTTTCAAGCTTACATGGTCATTTACATTAGAATTACGAAAAGAAGAAGAAGAAGAGGGTAGATCGCTTTGGTGTGTGGGTAGACCACAACTAAAATTCGCAGCACGTCAGTTAATCCTTGATAATGGCGTTTGCAACAGTGCCAAAATATCGGGAACTCAAAAATATAAATATACATGGTAAATATCCCGTTTCAAATCTTAATTCTAATAATGTTTTCGTATGTCCAGTGGAATTCCGTCTTTTCTCCTCTACGCCACGTATTAGGGTTTATCCAGAAATCACGCGAGGTTCCGAAGGGGGAAGGGGGAGGATCATTAAAACCTCACGACTGATCACGTTGGGGGGGGGCGGGGGGGGGTACAACGTAGACCTAGAGCTAGAAATAATATCTACTCATGTAGGAAATTATATATCATCATTTCACACGTCAAAAACAGCGAGTCTATTTCTGTTTTTGAAATTTTGGAGCACTTGCATAACACATATACGAAAATAGACGTCTGCTTGGTTTTTCTTATTTTTCCTATCCTTTCCACTCTCTCCCACTGCTATCGAAGACTCTTTTTCAGTATCAACTAACACCATACCATTTCAGTCTAAATGTTAAATAGTGAAAATATGTACATGAGGTTCTCACCAAAGATCACCAAGAGGGGTCTAAAAGTGGGCCAAAAATCCTCGCATGATTGCATGATATAATTATAATAGAATTGTTTTATATGCTAGAATACTTAAAATTTTGTGAGAGACATCTTCCTGTTGTGGATTCGTTTTTATTAACAGTGACTTAGAGACCATATACATCTTTAACAATATTAAATTAATTTTAATTGTAATCAGAGACCATGTACATCTCTGGGATATTATATTAATTTCATTATACACCTTGTTTAATCTTGAGACCTTATACATCTCTAACTTTACCGATGTTGTAATATTTGTAATAGATAATATCTTCACTGTATGACATTAATTTTGTTATAATTGTAAACTCGAAATTATTATTCCTTCTTGAACTGTAAATTAATATTTTGACATGAAAAATGTATTACTTATTATAGTCAGACTTTCTTAAATTGTAAATTAATATTTTGACATGTAAAAGGGCCCTTGTGGCCTATTTGCAGAATAAATGTTTGATTTTGATTTTTGATTTTTTGGTACAGGATGTTAGTGCACAATGGTACAGTATTCAGTCGTTAAGCGACATGAAAAATTTACTAAGACGTCACGTTCACGTTTATTGTCGATAAACTGGACCTTTATAGACCCTGTCACATTTTCTCAACCGATTCTCGTGAAATTTTGTGAGCAGCTTCGATAATTAAATTGTTTTTTTTTGTTGACTCGGTTTTTGGAAATTAAAATGGTGCATAGGGATTGGAAACGTAAAGGGTCTCTATCAAACAAAATCCCTGTTTGATATTTACGAAACACCGAATCATGCTATCCCCCTCTACCGCATAGCACGTGCTCTGTTTTTTACTTAGGGTAGTCTCGTTTGCGCCCTTAAAGTTCTTTACTTATACCCGTTACTTCCAAGAATTACCAGATTCTTTACCGAAGTTTGGCCGAAGTAGCAAGAGGAACAGACCTGTCCGGTGTCAGGATATGCTGGGTGCGATGTGTAAGGTGACGTGAAACAAGTGGTGAATAGCATAGCTTTAGACACTGGGGCAAGTTGTTCCGTTAATTCCACGCTACGTATGTTGTGTTATGGCTGAATAGTACCTACACGGTAAGTTGTACGTGCAAGTTTGATAATACGTGGAAGTTGATAAAGTATTTAAGGTTCTACCTGTGAATTATAATTAAAATGAAAATATATTGCTATTGGTACTCTAATATATTATATATGCCATCCTTAGTGAGGGCTATATGTTTTGCGCCATTTGGAGTCGTAACTTTGGGGCCATGGGGTCCAGGTGCGAAGGCGAAATGTCGGGTGACCAGAGGGCTGGCAGCTATCCAAATCCAAAAAAATATTCCAAATCCAAAGAGGAAACGCTGCCTTCTGGGCTGGCAGCGTTTCACTATAGCCAGTATGGGGACTTGGGGGGCATCTTCTTTTTATAGTTTAGTTAGTTTTATTAGGTTAGTGATGTATTATTTAACTTTATATTTTAATTGTGTTTTTTATGTTTGTGTCAATAAATTGCCTCACTCATATCTTTAATAACTAATTTACAGGCGGTAATAATAGTTAAATTTATTATTTAATAACTTAAATAATATTACAACTAACTTAAATCTAAAACTGGCCCTTGGGGCATTGTACCGAGGATGGGCGGCAATTCCTCGCTGTATCGTAATGCTGATACTTTGTGCGAGGAAGTCGCCAGCTCTTCGGTCACCAGTTACGTACTCTAATTGATTAAATTATTTTTAATATTTTACATAGCGGTTGAATTGATAAATTGGAAATATATTTTATTATATGTTGTTAAAGTTGGTTTATTCCTTCCATCCATAGAATTATACACATATTAAACTCAATCTGAGAAAGCCCTCATTTTTTACATTAATATTTGGTACCTAATTAGCTTAATAAATAATAACAAGTACTCGCACTATTGATATTTCCACTTAAATATAAAAAATATTAAGGCCGGGTTTTATAAAGATCCGTTAGATCAAATGTCAGATCAAATTTCAGTAACTCAGTACATTTTGACATAACAAACCGACATAAGGTCTAACGAATCTTTATAAAACCGACCCTAAAAGTATGAATTTTACAAATCCTCTTAAAAACCAGTCAAGTGCCTGGCGGACTTCGCACATTTAGAGTTCTGAAGCAACCGCAAAATTAAGTTGTTTTTAAAACAAAAAATAAGGAACTTTTGAAATGAAAATGTGATTTATCAATATACTACTATTTTTTGTTAAAATATACGTAATAATAAACATTATCACTAAATTTCAAGTTTATAGGACGATGGGAAGATAAAAAATTCTTCGGAACAAAATTTTGTGACAGACGACGGACGGACGGACGGAGGCGTCAGTGACAGCAACAGGGTTCCGTTTGGACCCTTTGGCTATGGAACCCTAAAAAAGCATAGCCCACTCAATTCCACTTCAATTTGCCACTTTAGTAAAACAGTTCCTACGCCAACTGGGTTAAAATATGAAAGCGGAACAACAAAGAATACGCGAGAAGGAAGAAGAGAATAATAATAATACTGTCCCGATAGTCGCCTCTGCGAAAGATCTAATAGCGAAGTCTCGACCAACACCTTACGAGACTCCCGCTAAATGGCTGGGTCAAGGGTCAGACACAGAAGGCGGTACTCCTGGACACGGCGCGGAAGGTCAGGTTCCTCTCTCTGTCGCCCGACACCACCGCTCGCTGCCGGCGGCACTCTAGGTTAGGCTTTTATTTTTTGTAAATGTATTTTTATATCTTATTTTTATAGAATTGTAAAAGACCAACCTAAGTCCTTAAATAAATAAAGAGATAATAATAATGTGTGTAGTATTATAATTATTCTTCAAAAAGGAAAATTAGCAGCCCGGTCGTATGTATAAGGTCAAGATGGCGGCCCAAGGGTCAGATGGAGAAGCTACACCGATTCTTGTCGGAACTCTTGTTCCAACTCTTAATTTATGATTATTATCCTTCACTATGGAATGAACTGTCGCCTGCGGTATTTCCGGACCGATATGACCTTCAAACCTTCAAGAAAAGAGCGTATTCCCTTCTGAAAGGCCGGCAATGCACTTGCGACTCCTCTGTTGTTGCAGGTGTTTATGGGCGACGGCAATTGGTTACCATCAGGCGATCCGTCTGCTCGTTTGCCCCCTATAACATAAAAAAAGCCACCGTCACATGATATCTAGGTAAGTATCCTTTGTACAAATTTTTGAGAGGGTAGTTTGAAAAGAAACTTGTCTCTAACAGAGGAAGTTTGCATCCGCGTGGGGAACTAGAGCGGCATTAAGTCAACATTATTAGTAAAGTTGAGCCAGCACCTGGGAGATGCATTTATTTTTCATGGCGGTTAAATAAAGTCATTTTAGAGTTCCGTGATCAAAGGGTAAAATAGGACCATATTACTCAGACTCCTCTATCCATCCGTCATGAACCATGATAGTTGTTGACAGTTGAAATTTTCACATATGATATATTTATGTTGCCGCTGTAACAACAAATACTAAACACAGAATAAAATAATTATTTAAGGGGGCTCGCATACAATAAACGTGATTTTTTGCCGTTTTTATAGATACCTAATGGTACGGAACCCTTCTTTTTTTTATACACCCACCTGACGGTAAGCGACCACCGCAGCCTATAGACGCCCGCAACTCCAAAGGAGTCACGTACGCGTTGCCGACCCTTTATAAAATTTGAGGATGCACTACTACTTCTTGCGCGAGTACTACTTTTTATTTTTTATTTTATTATTACTACTCGCATTTGGCCGGTTTTTTAAATAATAATGAATATAGTTGTGACGCAGCAAAGTTTTCAATCCGAGACAGTATTTCTGAAGTTCAGATGTCGCTTTCGTAAGAGTAGTGCCTACGCCAAATCCTGGAATTAGGTGGTAAGGCGAACCTGAGTCTACGTAGAAAACCCTATTTTTGTTACAAATCGATCTACCCAGAAATTAACAGAAACATGTGTCTATTCTTGAAAAGAATGCATCCTTATTAATATGAGATAGAACTCAAATTCCACAGTATATTTCAAATTACATTATAAAACTCTGCTTAAGTATGCATACTAAGCAGAGTTTTTATAACGCGATGCGTTAAATAAAGATAAAAACTGGCTGTTTCAGTTTTCACCTTCAGAAAAAAAGTTAAATGGTCATATGTGGCTACCTTTGTGTAGCAAATAGTAACCAAGTTACGAGTCACGTGACTTGAATAATTGTTTTGTTAGTTGCAATGTGAAAAAAGGCTAAAGAATGACATTCAGTCTGGCTTTTTACGTGAGGAAAATAACGTAATACGTGACTTTAATAACTGTTTAGTTCCCCGCAACCACACGCTCCAACAACGCATTCTCACAGAAAAATCTTAAGTGCAAACCGCGACCGCGGACTGAGCTGTAAATTTAGCGAAAAATATTTCTTTCGGGAAGAAAAACAAAAGAGTCCATCCCGGTTGAAATTTATGAGATGCGCCGCGGATTAAAAATGTTTGCATTGCCCTCCGGCCTCGGGTTCATTAGGACGTGCTTTAGAACATTCTGATTAATATTTACCTTACTCTTCTTGCGGATTGTAGTTCATTAACCTTTCTTGTCATTGGGAATTGGGTCATACACGGATTTAGGACGGATAAAACGCGTCATACTCGTGATCGGGTGCTGTTTGTGGAGTCCGGTCTGTTCATGCTTGCTAGGACATAGTGACTACGTTAATACTAGTGTCTTTTTATAGGGGATTGTCGAGAGACATCATCCTGTTGTGGATTCGTTTTTATTATCAGTGACTTAGAGACCATATACATCTCTAACAATATTAAATTAATTTTAATTTTGACGCTCAGAGACCATGTACATCTCTGGGATATTATATTAATTTCATTATACTCCTTGTTTAATCTTGAGACCTTATACATCTCTAACTTTACTGATGTTGTAATATTTGTAATAGATAACTTCGCAAGTTTATCTTCACTGTATGACATTAATTTTGTTATAATTGTAAACTCGAAATTATTATTCCTTCTTGAACTGTAAATTAATATTTTGACATGAAAAATGTATTACTTATTATAGTCAGACTTTCTTAAATTGTAAATTAATATTTTGACATGTAAAAGTGCCCTTGTGGCCTATTTGCAGAATAAATGATTGTATTTGTATTTAGGTTCGCGTCTTTGTGGACATACCAAAAGTTAAAGGCTACCAAGCTTAATTTTGAATTGGACCAGTAACCCTCATAAACAGTAACTCTATAAATCCCTGTAATAAAAACATAGCTAACATGCACATAAGCCATTAACTATTAACTATCGTCCCGATTTTTGTTTTTTCAACTAAGCATGACACAATTACGAGTTTGATTTTTTTTCTTTGAAAGCGCCAATTATCTGTTACCGTTACGTTAAGTCTTCAGAAACGTGACCCAAATCTTCAAAGCGTTATCTCTTGGGTCACAATTAGAATAACTGTTGTACTTAAGCTGTTTGTTTTTTTTTTGAGACAAAATAACATGGTGGCGGGTAATTTATGTGGGTTGGGCTTGGGAATACTTACTGTATTAAATCCGGGTAAAATGTACCAACGCACGTCTAAAAAACAGGACAATCTCTTTTTAGAAGTTAATCCTGCAGATTATTTTATTACGCGTCAGACATTACAATTTAGGCACCGAGCTAATTTGGGATGTTATAAGGTTGTTTGGCATAACATTTTTAATATAAATTAAACAATTTTGACGACCCTTTAGCGTAGTTGGTAGTGACCCTGCCTTCGAAGCTGGAGGTCCCGGTTTCGAATCCCGGTCAGGGCATGTATTTGTGTGATGAACACGAATATTTGTTCCTGAGTCTTGGATGTTTTCTATGTATTTAAGTATCTATTTATCTATATATATAAGTATGTATATCGTCACTTGGTACCCATAGTACAAGCTTTGCTTAGTTTGAGACTAGGTTGATTTGTGTAAAATTGTCCAAAAATTATTTATTTATTTTTTAAATTTAATATTACTAGTATGTAGACTTGTAAGTCGAAGACCCGTGCGCCTCAGACCTATTGAAATGTAATAAACAGGTCACTAACGTCTTTAAGATCGACATGTTTCGGACCTACTTTTTCTACCTACTTATTCGACCTTAAAGACGTAGGTGACCCGTTAATACTTCAAAGTCAGCAGTACTATTTTTTTTTAAAGAAAACTTTAGTTTTTGAACCCAAGACCCCGCAAGGGATACGGGCGAACTTGAACTCTTTAACCTATTATAATACTAACTTTTTAATGTATATACATACACATTTTTAACACTAGGTTAATTAAGAATTACGTGTTATTAATTTTTTTAAGGCTGTTGATAATTTTGTTTATATATTTTGTAAAGGACTGAATAGAGGATTCTTTTTTAATTATACTTTTGAATTAACTTGTAAAACCGGCCATGTGTGTCGGACTTCGCACATTTAGAGTTCCGAACCAATCGCAAAAGTTGGTTTTAATAGGAAAAATAAGAAAACGGAACGCGTGATTAACAGCGCGACAGCAATCCGTTGGACCCTTCGGATACGGTACCCTAAAAACTGAATGCCCTGAATAAATAAGCCCGCTACTTAGTAGGATTACCTACCGATAATCTTCCATTATTTTTAAAGGAAAACTGCTAGATTAAAACTGACTACTAAGAACTTGAGTGTTTCTGCTCACATGTCAACCGGTTTAGCCTAGTGGGTAGTGCCTGTGAAGCTGACGGTCCTGGGTTCGAATCCCGGTCAGGGCTAATATTTTTGTGATGAGCATGAATATTTGTTTCTGAGTCTTGGATGTTTTCTATGTATTTAAGTATTTATATCTATTATATATATCGTCATCTAGTACCCATAACACAAGCCTTCTTGAGCTTGCTGTGGGACTAGTTCGATTTGTGTAAGATTGTCCTCTAATATTTGTTTATTTATTTATTTTATTTTACATGTGACGTAACGAAAATACTCACATTGAAATAATCCACATCGGACACGCGAGTTCATTGACCTAGTGAAAAAAAGATCTCCGTTTCAGCTATGACTGACAAATGACATATAAATCTACCTTCCGCACGGTCCAAAACGTTCCGTAATCAGACCGCAGGTTCGAGAATAATTTTCAAAAAGCCGTCGTCGCCCGGCGAAATAAATAAACAATAGCATTCTTTTGTTATGGTCCCGGGGATCCCAGGGACTGGTAGACATTGTGTTAACGGGAAAAATAGAAAAATTTCGAGCATATATGGGTGGATCAACTTTTTTTGTATTTTTATCTTGATCCGTTGTCTAAGGGACAATAGTGGTGCAGTTTGTTCAAAAAAATGTTGTATTAATTTCTACTAACATGCTTAGTAGATGGACCATTATGGAAATAGCTTACAAGTAGCACAAATACGTATGTTTGATAAATTTAAATAGCATAAAATCACGGTTGTATTCGAATTTTGTCCCCTGGACAACTAGATGTAACCACGGCAACGATTGGCACTAAAAAGTTGATTCACCCATATTTTTCAAGTTTATAATATGCATTAGTAGATGTTACTGTTTAAGAGCGCTTTAATAAAATGTAACAGGTCCACTAGCGCCACTCGTAAATAAGTGTAATTATTTAAATTTAACGATATATAACTAAAAAAGGGGGCCGCTACGTACTGTAGTTTGTATTTAAGTACTTTTTGAATCCATCAAACTAGTTATTACGTTGCTGGATTCGTCAATCTATGCGTCCAAAGTTAAAACGGCCGTTTTATATATCGTTATAAATAATTACACTTATTTACGAGTGGCGCTAGTGGACCTGTTACATTTTACTAAAGCGCTCTTAATACAAAATTGAGTTAGTAAAATGCATTACGTATGTATGTATGTAAGCACTTTATTGTACACAATAACAGGTTAAAACAATATACATGTCACATAAGATTAGAGTACAAAGGCGAACTTATCCCTGTGAGGGATCTCTTCCAGCTAACCGTTGAGGGATTGAGTGTAGAGTGGGAGAATGAGATAGTCAAACTTACACAGTGCATTACTTAGTATGGATTGGTATAATCCGGATGTCTGCTCGAGTACAGTAATCCATCCATACATATTGTAAATGAAAAAATTGGGTGTGTCTGTCTATCTGTTTGTCTTTCTGTCTGTTACCTCTTCACGCTTAAACAGCTGAACCGATTGAGATGAAATTTGATATACAGGTAGTTTGAGACCCGGGGAAGGACATAAGATACTGTTTATCCAGGAAATCATCTCGTAATGGTGGAAGTTTGTATGGAAGAGCGACAACGACATAAGCGCCTGACACAAAAGAATAGGCAGCGTGCCGCGCGAGAGCATCAACTGTTTGCGACGTCGCGCTGCCGCACCCACGCGGGCGAACGTGATCCCCTACATAGACTGGCCAAATCTTACAACACATACTTTAATGACATCTTCATGGTCTCCGACACAGTATACAAAAAAAGGGTGTTGCTCAGATTGCTAGATGCCGACACCAACTGACATTTAAGTCATGGTTTTTGTTTTCATTTGTACCGTTTCTTTCATTCTTTTGTTTTTTAATAACTATCCGTGCGTTGTTTGTCATCTACTGTTTCACATACTTAAATGTACCCACTATTTAGCATTGTTGCATATAACTACCATGTCCATAAATTGTTCTAATTTTAAGATATCTATAAGTACTTAGCGCTACATACTAATCTATTAGTCTGTAGATAATGTCGTTGGTTTCACACTCTGTAATTTTACAACTGCTACACTTAAAGCATGTAACCTTGTGTGTAACTGTTTTTTACCCTTAATAAATTTTTAAAAAAAGCAACAAACGCTAACGCGATGAACGAGTTCTGCGGACGGAGTCGCGGGCAAAAGCTAGTGTTCCATAACTGTTGCGTGACTCGTTATACCCGTCCAAACGATGCTCACGACTGAACAGGATGTTGAAAGATGGCGTGCTACAAACTAGGTTACCCAGGACAGGCGATAATTAATTACATTACAATTAATATTGAGTGGGCTCTAATAGTTAAGCACTGCTTTTTAGAGGAAGAAGTTACAAAACACATGTTTGACGAAGATGTTTCAGGAATTTTAGTTTCTTTCTATATTTTTTTTCGTCTGTTTTAATTAAAAGTCAAAAATGTGTTTTGTAACTTCATATGTTGTCAACCGACACTAAGTACTGCTTTATATAACAGAAGCAGAAGTTCGTTATAATCTGATTGTATGGAAAAATTGACAAGTTTCTATGGGATGACAGATGCCGGCGCCATATTTGACGATGACCGGCCTGTGATCATATGTTGGTGCAACCGACACTAAGTACTGCTTTATATAACAGAAAATCACAGGCTGGTCATCTTCAAATATGGTGCCGGCAGCTGTCATCCCATAGAAACTTGTCAAACTTTCCATACAATCAGATTATAACGAACACCGCTTAGGATTACAGACGGTTTGGTGCAACCTACTCTTAGAGAACACGACATCGTGTTTCTATAAACAGAAGTCATCATCATCATCAGCCTGTGTCAGTCCACTGCTGGACATAGGCCTTTCTCATGGCACGCCACTGAGCTCGGTCTTCAGCTCTTCTCCTCCAATCCCTGCCCACTGCCTTACGAATATCATCGCCCCACCTAGTTACAGGGCGTCCTACACTACAGAAGACAGAAGTGGTTTTTGTTTATTAGAGACAAACACGATGTCGTGTTCTGAAAAGTTCAGTATAAATATTTTAATACAACAGTGTTAGCAAACAAGCATGCAGCCCGCCTGTAAGCAGCCTATGGACGTCTGCAACTCTTTAACAATCACTAGCGTGCCGCTGACTGTTTTTTTATTTATTTTAGGGATATATTGACAGCGACAGCAGGTTTTTTCTCTCAACACAGCGTCTCAGACTAAAAGCGAAACACCAATAAAGCACAAAGAAGAAGTTTTTTTTAAAAGAGCACAGCGTATTATCGGGAGCTCTGGCGACCTTATTCACCAACCAGGGAACACAGGACCCAAAATAAATGCCCTTACCGGGATTCGAACCCGAGACCCCGGATTTCGTAGCCACGATCGCAAGCAACTAAAACAAACTGATCGTCATTTTAAATCACTTCCCCATTAAAATGTACTCAAGAACCCGTCGCTCGTCACAACTACAATTCTCTTCAGCATTAACCCAAACGAGCGTCGAAATTTGTATCGACAAAGTGGGCGACCGGCGGAATTTCCTTGCGATAACAATCTGTCCCACCTCATGGCCATTACAGGTCAGGCGATGGCCAGATACCAGGCAATTTATGCATTGCACACTCAAAAGGCGGCTTTCGCTGTATTTACTTACTTTTTATGAGAGATCCTTATCCGCTTCGTGCAAAATGTTCCGTTTTTAAGCTCGGTTCTCCACCCTCTTTGTGGTTTGCATTCTGGTTAAGGGTCAATTTGAGACGTATGTGTCTAGTAACAATTTGATTTTGGAACGAATTCTGGCACGTTTAAATATCTGCATGCGTACATACATCGTATATATATCGGAATTGGAATGTGCATACCCGCTAAATAATTTTAGTAATAATTAAATATAATTATTTCATTTGCTTAAGAGAAAAATACATTGTAATTTCTTTACTAGTCCATAATTAATTGAATCAAATTAGTAATTAAGTAAATATATTGATTGACAGCATTTTTACCTTCGCTAACTACCATACTTTAATTAGATATATTTTGAATTTACGTATTGTTTAATACCTGTATAGAAATTGACAAACATTTTTTATTTTTTATTTAAACAATAAATTTACATATATTTATCGATAATTTACCATTGAAAGTTGGTAATTGAGAAGTCACTATGACAGCTCAAAAAAGCTACGAAAATTCCAGTCTCTGCTCATCGGCGATATTCCACGTGATCTAGTGTCCTCGACTTTGCTTTATAACTATCAGGCGTTCGCTAGATTTAGCTTCATCTGACTAAAAAAACGAAGAAAGAGGTAATAATGAAATAGACAGCAAACAGTAGGGTGTAGTGAGAACACTCAGCCTGAAGAACTCAGGAAGGGTTCGAAACATGTCACCTGTAGTGATAATTAATATGAGACCAACCATTTTTAGTAGTATAATTTTTAACACGATGTGGTGCAGATGGCCACCAACAGAAGCCGTTGGAAGCAAGTCGTGCTGTCCAGCAAGACTGCAGATGATCACGATCTTCAGTCATGAAGGAACGACTACAAAGAGAGAATTTTTAACAATAGGTTCCCTTTATGAAAAATAAAACTACTGCCTACGCCAAACCTTGGGATTAGATAGCAGATCCCTGTCATCCTTCAGGATGCCCTTTACTGGGGTAACGCTAGGAGGATGGAAGATCCTTTTATGAATCACCCCTATCGATTAAATGGTTTCATAAAAGCTTAATCATCTGGTCCAAAGTTGGTTGGTATTACAAACGAACAAAGATTTTAATCCAGATCATCCAAACTATTAAGCGCTTACGCTATACGTAGATATCTTAATTTGGTCGTAATTAGAGGTAATTACACGACAAGGTACTACGGTCTACGAGTAGACGAAGTGATTTAGGGGATATCTTACAAACATCCACTTCTCTCGTTAAAACAACTGGAATAGCGGCCCAGTTCCCTGCTGACGTTGATAAATAGATCGGTACGTGTATTGCCTGCTGATGCTAGTAATATTAACACATTATGTCTCGTTAACTCCACTAATATGCTGTGTGAGGCAAGGCAGCTCGCGCTGGCGTTCCGAAAACAGGTAGCCAGAGAACTTGAGGATTAATTTTTAGTCCCACCTCACACTTTCGTAAACTTCCTACGGTTCGCTATTATCAAGAGTAAATATTGAGAAAATCAAAATTAAAATTGAATATCGCATGCAAGGTAGGCCTCAAGGATTCTCAGAGTTCACAATACAATTATTACAAGTTTGTCGTGGGACTTTCCATGCCGCCTCGACCAGACGTTGATATATTGTGGCAATTTTTTTTTTATGTTATAGGGGGCAAACGAGCAGACGGATCGCCTGATGGTAAGCAATTACCGTCGCCCATAAACACCTGCAACACCAGAGGAGTCGCAAGTGCGTTGCCGGCCTTTCAGAAGGGAATACGCTCTTTTCTTGAAGGTTTGAAGGTCATATCGGTCCTGAAATACCGCAGGCGACAGTTCATTCCATAGTTTGGTTGTGCGAGGCAGGAAATTTCTTGAGAAATGCACAGTTTTGGACTGCCAACCATCTAAATGGTGAGGATGGAAATGCTGACGCGTAGGACGATGACGAAAAGATGCGGCAGGGATCATTCCAAACAATTCCTCCGAGCACTCCCCGTGATACAACCGATAGAAAATGCAGAGTGAGGCTACATAAATGTCTACGCAATGCCAAGCATGCTATTTTCTTATACCAGGTGTGTTTTCGGTGCTTCCGAGAATCTCCAAACTCTTTAGGTCGCAATCTGTTGTACCTCCTCTCTCTTTCTCTCTACTATACACATAAGGGGAGAGCAGCTAGGATTCGTACAGTAGCGATACCTCCACTATCCAGAATTGATGCGGCCATGATTATATCTAACTACTACTCGCGGTGAGGCAAAAGACATGCGGCTGCTGGTTTCTTGAGAAATAGGATGTATTTTTGTCCCAATCGAATGGTTTTTGTAACCATAGGCTAGGCGTGTGGTGCTTTCGTACAATTTCCACATTTTAGGAAAACCGCCATTGTTTGGTAATGTTACTTCATATCAATACGAAATTTTATTATTATTCGATGTAGATAAATATACGACGAATCTGATTTTCGTCACTTTTGGACTGTATTTGAGACTATTGAATAGGCTTTCAGTGCCTTCGACTGCATATAGATAAAAATGCGAGTCGAGTGACCCTACACTCCAATCCCTAAAAGATATTTTACCGACAAATAGGAAATACCCTAAAAATCATCGTTCCGTTTCTCAACAATCGTTAAGTAATTTTTCATTAATCGTATCAATCATTATGACCCTCATAAAGACGTGGTTATTGCAACTCCGTTCCTACAAAAATATGTGCTGGCCACGAAAATGCAATCGACATTTAATGCAGTAAATTGTTATATTTTAATTACGCGGCAGAAAACGGGCACTTTCCGAGCGCCCTCGTAATTTGGACGTTAATAGCGCATTTTGGGCGCCCGCGTCAAGGAAAACTGAATATTTCACTTATCGCCGAAAACATAGTGAAATAATGATTTGCTAATTCTTTGTTATATTTTCGTATATGTTACCTAAGAAAATATTAACATTCTGGTGTTGATATATATTTAAATGTGTTTTTATTCGTTGCTAATTGGAAACGGGGAGACACAAGAAGACACAATAACTAGTATTTTATTCATAATAGATATAGATATAATGATGACTTGAACAAAAACAAAAAATCGAAGAAGCATCCGTCGTGTTTGTAGTCATATTGATACGATTGCTAAGCATGGGGGTTAATGCTCATAAAACTGAACAAACCACTGCTAACTAAAATATCACAAGAACATGTTTCAAAGTGACACATAAGGACAAACGAACTTTAGCGACTAGTTAACTAATATAGGACTTTGAAGATAACTCAGGATAAAAATTGATATTTACGCATGACTTTTATTTAGGTCCAATAAAAATGCACGACAAAAGATAAGACATTAATATTAATAACATCACACCAAAATAAATGAATCATCTTTTACGACGCATAAATTGCTACATAATTACACTCCAGTAATCGTATGTTTACCGCCCTTGTAACTAACATTAATGGCGTATTTGGCGAACAACTGCCGTCAATAAAAGCTGAATATTTCACGTATCGCCGAGCATCGTATTACCATAAACAATTTCCGATTCAGCAGAAGTATCGATGATTCGATATTTTTGTATTCGTCGAATTTGCTGAAAGGCAGTCTGCACTTTTAATGTCCATCATTATACAGTGCTTCGCTGAAATAGGCATAATAACGGTTGCTATTAACAGAATGTACTACATTTTTCAATATTCTATAACATATTTCCAACATGTGCTTAAATTACGTAAGTAGCGAAAATAGTCCCTGGTGTTTTCGTATAAACGATGTAATATTTGTACCAGAAAACTTGTAGATTTTGCAAGGAAGTGACAAATGTGCACACTTGTTGAGCTTAAGAAAAACTATGTTTGGTGTTGCCAGTGAGTAATCGTGGCAAATCGCGGCGGTGTCCCGTGGAATGGGCCGCACACACTCGATTACCTCACTAATGCAAGCTACGAACTCGCTTGCGTAGCGCCAGAGACTAGCAAATTATGAAGACTGCGAATGTCTACAAAATTTGATGTTACTCGTTACAATTTCAATAGATGGCTCTATTATATACAAAACTAAATATCATATTTTTTTTAACAGAGGTCCAAGTGTCACATAAATACTGCAGTCAAGCGCAATGAACATGACTTTCAATCTGGAGTACCACTGGGATTAAAGAAAGACCTGTGCATGTATTTCTGCGCGTCACTGAGTGTAGACTTCCATAAACCCTTTTGGGGTGTATTCCACACTCTCTCAAGCAACTTCCCCTAAAATACCTATATACAGCTGCCCTGCCCTGTAACTGAAGTTAAAAATTGAAACGTAGCCAGTAATTATGTCCAACAGCAAAATTAATCAAGCTAGTAGACATACACCTGTGTCCAGTCGGAACACGTGACATTGACGTAATTTAGGATCATTTTCAAGAACATTAAAAAATCTACCAAATACACAATAAAATTTACGCAGTTCTGATTTAAATCACTTCCTTCAACACGAGGTAACAGTTTTTTATCAATTAGGTATGTGTGGACGGACGAAAGGACGAAATTAATAAAACGCTAGTAACGTAACTTTTAACTGTTTATTAAAATTACTAAACAGTTCCAACAAAAAAAAGTTCACTTTGCAAAATCACTGATAATAATTAGGTGTGCCAATCTTACCGGGTAACCTTTTCACGAGGTACCCCGAACCTACCTACCTGTGGCGAGTACTTGGTACCTTTGGTTGTGAAATGTTTCTTTTTTACCCACGACGGAACGGAGAAGGTATATACGTTTAGGGTGAGAGGTTGTTTGTTTGTTTGTGTGTGCACATCAATATCTTTAAAACGGTTTGACCGATTTAGAAGCGGTTTTCGGCAATAGATTTGTAGTTTAGTCGGGACGAATTTTAGCTGGGTGATACGATGATAACTCACCAGGGGGCGCTGCAGTAAACATTTTTCACTGTGCATCCGTCGTGGGTTGTTCAAAATTTTTAATTTTGTTTTTATTACGAGCACAACTACGATGATGATACGACTTGTAATCCGTTTGACACTTCATACCGACATGACATGTGTAATGTTAAGTGCGACCTTTTCAAACATAACGAAGAATTTAAGTGCTAATCTGGCTACACACCCGCGAAGTCACAATAAACATTATACTTATTCGGCGACACATTCGTTGCTGTGAGTTGACACTAACGCCGCTAGTATCTAACCGGAGGATTCTCGTTCGTAGTATTTAATACAAAGCTCGGTTTGCATTCGTTCTTGTTTCGTTATATCATCATCATCATCATCATCCTAGTGTTATCTCGGTACAGTTGCATCCTGAAGGATGCCCGGTGTCCGCTACCTAATCCCAAGGCGCTCAGTTAATAACCACTCAAAGCGGTCACCCATCCAATAACTGACCGACCTAGACCGACGTTGCTTAACCTCGCATACCGCACGCGGTACGCCGCTGGGCCACGAGCGCTCCTGTTTTGTCATATCATATTGTTTCATCATTACATTGTCATTACGTAATAGAGTACTCTCGAATTGCGTGATTTATGGTCTGTGGAGGATTAAGATAATAGTTATGAACTTTTTCAAGTTTTAAAAATAACTTGCTATGAGTACACAAACTATTCAATCAGAGAGTAAAAAGTTTATGTAAGTTGCACCGAAGTAATTGGTATACCTAAAATTAAACAAAAATGTTAAAGAAAAGGTGGGTAAGATTCAACAATGTCATTAAACTCTTACGTAATCCCGTAGTTCTAAATGCAAAATTATTAGACTACTCTTGTTTGTTTATAGTATATTTCAAGCAGTTATAGGTGCCACCCGATACAAAAAAATGTCATGTATATATTTCACATGTTTGAAGGAAAATAAGCTTTCACTCATATTAAATATTAAAATAAAAGGCACTGGTTTTCCGTAGAGACAAAAGCTATATTGACTCCAATCAACATGACATTGAAATATATAAAAACCAAAGACAAAAAGAGTAAAAGGCTATAAAAAGTTGTGCAATCATATGTCACGCTATAAGAGTAAGAAAATTTTTATCTCAGTAAAATTATCTAAATTGGATACAAGTTTTCGGTACGTTGTCACACTTGTACCTATGCTTAGGTAGAAATTGAATGTCTTTTTAATTTACTAGTCTTTTTATAACACATTACGCGACTGCAGCGTTATTTCAATATATTACTAGAATGCGGTACGTTGTCACACTTGTACCTATGCTTAGGTAGAAATTGAATGTCTTTTTAATTTATTAGTCTTTTTATAACACATTACGCGACTGCAGCGTTATTTCAATATATTACGCTTACTAGAATGGAAGTCTAGGAATAACCTGCAATCCAACAGAAATGTAACGGTAAGTATATAATGCAAGTGCTTTGTTCATCGGATTGTGTTCCTCTGTATTATCGTACTAATTTATCTGACTTGAACGGATGTTAATATACGCTGCAATACATTTAATTCGCGTTGTTTTAAGTATCCTAGAGTTTCATAGGGTACTTGACAGATGTAGTTCATGATTATTAAACATATTGTTAAATGTAGTTTATAATTTCTTTTACATTTCAATGACAATCATTTAATTAATCAATATGTTTTTGATTTTAAGTTTTTCTTATCTGTAACTCAAATTATCGAAACAACGCCATGTTGCTATTGACGTCATACCGCTACTAACAGCTGCTGTCAATACAGTTTTAGCTAGTTGATATATAATTCTTCAAAGTATCAAGCGAAGAAGATAGTTCATTTATGGCAGTGTGACGTCAAACAAGCACTGGACCGCGTTTCAGCGCGAAAATTTAAATAAAAATTATATTGATGAATAGTTCTCTGTATCAAATGATTGAAATTAAAAAAGTATGGATTTCATAATAAGTAAGCAAAAACATGCTTTTTTGATTGCGGATACGTTTCATTTAATATATTATTAACATATTAAAACGGATTATAAAAAAATGACAAGTACCCTTTTGTCCGAACCGAGAGACTACGTATTCTTCAGAAAATAAGTGTATGTATACTTTTACTTATTGAATTACGTAACACTCCTGGGATTGCCAGCGTCCATAAGTTACGATGATCGCTTAACATCATGTGAGCCGCACGCTTGTTTGCCTTCCCTGTTGTATTTTGTGATATTTTGCTCTTTGTGCCGCGAATAAATGTTTTTCCGTGTTTCCTTCAGGAGTGAAGGTGGGTGGAAATTTGTATAGGCGGTAACTAAGCCTACGCCTAAAATAATTTAGTTTTAATGGCTATTATTCCTCTAAGGTGATATCGAGTCCTACGCAGTAAAGATCAATCGTTAATGAATCGTTGTAAACGAAGATTATGGTTTATTTCTGAATGACACCATAAGCATCCATTAGCTATCTGGTATTTTTTTTTGCTGTCTTAAACATTCTACCATCTCTTATTATTACATAAACATACTATTGTGTCTATTTTAAATATAAAGAGCCGTTAATATATAGCTTAAAAATAAACTTAATACTAAAAACTAGGAAAATTATTACAAACGTAACCTATGTCTCCTAAATCGCGGTCACCAGTGGTGATGGTTATTGTATTAAATAGTTATTTATTTATTTATTTATTCTTTATTGCACAAAAAAAATCTTATCGTACAAAAGGTGGACTTATTGCCATGAGGCATTCTCTACTCGCTGATTGAGGAAACATATAATTATATTTCGGCTAGGACTAAAAATTACGTTCATTATTATGATCAGCCTACAAACAGTTGATACAATTATTAGTCGATTTTGTCCCAACAAGTCTTTCTGGGTTTTTATAAAAAAATAACCTCGAAGATTAAGGCGGGAGCTGAAGCGAAGCGAAGCTCCCGTCTTAATCTTTTAACCTATCCGCATTAGAATCGATTTTATCTCAACAAGTAATTCTGGGCTTTTATTAAAAAAAATAACCTCGAAGATTAAGACGTGAGCTTCGCTTCGCTTCAGCTCCCGTCTTAATTTTCTAACCTATCCGCACTAGAATCGATTTTGTCCCAACAAGTCATTCTGGGTTTTTATAAAAAAAATAATCACGAAGATTAAGACGGGAGCTTCGCGCCCGCTTAGTCTTATATAACGAAATTATGGAAAATATCACGTCGACTTTCCGTATCATTGAAATTATGAAAATGTGGCTAACGTATAAGTTGTCAAATGTAAAAATTGGGAACTGTAAAGCGGGCTTTTGAATTGCGGACAAATGACATTGTGGTAAAATGAATCCGTGGTATTTCAAACGGTTGCGAAACAAAGTATTTGGATTGTAACGATTCGGTGAACCGTTTTCGGAGAAGTGAAATTCGGTAAATAGATTTTCGAAACATCGATAGGTTACCTTGTAGGCGGTTATCTGTAAGGTGTGTCTATGCTAATCCAATCGTCCTACGGCCGCTATAACAAAACTGCCCACGTAGTTCGTTAACTTGCTAATCGCAGAATTAGCTCACGAATGCCCTTCGTAATGACGTGCTTTAGTTAAATGGGTCGGGCCCATTGATTTACTGTATTTTTGTCATAAAATAAACAGAGGTCGATGAGTTTCGCAAAGTTTCGTCAAATCTCCCTCTCTGTCGCACTTACGTATTCAAAGGATAAAGAGGGAATATAGTTACGAACGAACGTTTATGGTTCGAGGTAGGTGCTTCTAATTTACAGGGTGGGTTTGCGTTGAACTGGCACATTTGCACGAATGATTATTTAGTATTTGACGACCGGTTTAGCCTAGTGAGTAGTGCACCTGCCTGTGAAGCTGACGGTCCTGGGTTCGAATCCCGGTCAGGGCAAATATTTGTGTGATGAGCATGAATATTTGTTTCTGAGTCTTGGATGTTTTCTATGTATTTAAGTATTTATATCTATTAAATATATCGTCGTCTAGTACCCATAACACAAGTCTTCTTGAGCTTACTGTGGGGCTAGTTCGATTTGTGTAAGATTGTCCTCTAATATTTATTTATTATTATTATTATTTATTAGTATTTAATTATTTGTCACTACAAATAATTGTCCTAGGTTCGCCATAACTTTGTATACAGCCAGCATGAAATATAACTACGTAAAAGGACGCGTATACTTAGGCATTCCCGCCGGCGGGGACGAGCACTGGGCGATCGCGACAATACAGACACGTCAGATACATATAGTCCATATTCGTCCCGGTAGAGTCAGTCCGACCCAGGTCGGGCCTAACTGAGTTTCTTGACTTTTCTCATCTAAGCTAGGTTTAGTACATATCATCCCTATTACTTTTTCATGTACATAATTTTCAGACATATTTTTTAATGCAGATTTTGGAATACTTGGCCCTCATTTCATATTTTTGTATAGTTATTTGGAAAGTGGTTTAATTGCAGTATCACTTACGGTAGTTTTGGTAATCATCGAACCACAGCTAATATCCATAAATCAAGTAAATCAGTGGTCCTTATATGTCTCACCACTTGTATGAAAAAATGGTTTTTACCACTGTGTTACACACCTTTTACAGCAATAAGTTAATATTAAAATATTTTTACCTACAAATTCTTTTTATTAAGTTCAGGTACAACTAAATTCTATTTTTGTACAGTAATTCAATACTAATTATAGATTTTTATTTGTAATAGAAAACTCGTCATGAAAAAGTAGAATGACCCAGCTACGTACTGTGATAGCCTGAGGCGCTACCGCGAACAGAAAACGAACGATGTTCGAATATCTCCGTCTCTGTCGCACTTGCTAATTCGTGCGGCAGAGAGGGCGATATTCGAACTTCGTTCGTTTTCAGTTCGCGGTAGCCCCTCTGAGCGGAGAAGCGAGGGCAGAGGTAAAGGTCACCTTAAAGCAAACAACTAGTTAAGTTACGTGGGTGAGAACCAAATTCTCGGCACATTTAACGCCTACATTATAATTTATTCCGTTGTGACGCGAAAGTTACCAATATAAATTTTATGGGTAACTTTCATGAATAATGAAAATGCTTTGTGCCAAGAATTTGGTCCTCACTCACGTACGTTTGAAACGTTACTAATCACCCCTCTGTATTCCCGAAAGGAGTAGGCAGAACACATTAAATGTGACATCTATTATATTTTTGTCGACCGGTTTAGCCTAGTGGGTAGTGCACCTGCCTGTGAAGCTGACGGTCCTGGGTTCGAATCCCGGTCAGGGCAAATATTTGTGTCATGAGCATGAATATTTGTTTTTGAGTCTTGGATGTTTCCTATGTATTTAAGTATTTATATCTATTAAATATATCGTCGTCTAGTACCCATAACACAAGCCTTCTTGAGCTTACTGTGGGGCTAGTTCGATTTGTGTAAGATTGTCCTCTAATATTTATTATTATTTATTTAATTAAATCCAATTAGCCATACAGAGAGGTAACGCGGCCAGCATATTGGGCACCATGCCGCAGGCAGAGTTACTGGACGGCATATTCAATTGGTGTTTCGTTTCTTTATACAGAGCGTCCCACGGCTATGCCACACGGAGGGAAAGTACCTTGAATATTGTAGATGGAACATTTTACTGATTAGGGATGTGCGTCAGGGATGTTCGCGCACGCGCGTGTGGATGGTTTCCCGGCCATCATGCGCGCGCGGTGCGCAGCCGCGCTGCGGCGCCTGCGGGTCAGTCGCAATAGCCTCCTGGCCGTTATAGCTGACAGGCTGGACAGTCAGCTCCTCACAAGTTGGACGAAAGCACATTCAAATATGACCACATACACTTTTGAATGTGACTAAATAAAGTTTGAATGTGATTAAATTGAAAATTAACACAGTATTTTTAAGATACGATATGTTATTGTTACTATGGATCATAAGGGCTGAAATAAAAGCATTTTATTTTTATTTTACTTACTAAAAGAAGACGATATTTGAATTTAAAAAACAATTCAAACTGCATTCGCAGATATTTAAATAATTTTGTGGTTGAACCGGGAATCGAACCCTTTACACGTGATCAATTGATTAATTTTGTATTAAAAATGTTAAAATTCATGGTCTTCCTTTTATTCCTGATACTATGTTATTTAGCAAAAAAAATCCATATGATGAAGCCTTTCGATTGGTATGATAAAGCTACAGGGAAATTATTTTTCTTGTGTAACGGGTTCGATTTCCGGTTCACGGTTTAATAATTATTTAAATATCTGTGAATGCAGTTTAAATTGTTTTTAAAATTAAAATAATGTCTTCTTTCAGTAAAATGTTCCATCTACAATATTCAAGGTACTTTCCCTCCATGTGGCATAGCCGTGGGACGCCCTGTATATATTATTTTAGCGTTTGCTTAAGTACATTTTAATGTATTTATTAATTTCTTCTGTTTTTCTTGTATATATTTTTTAGATTCATTGTCAAGTATGTCGCTAAAGATCGAAAATAAATTCTATTAAAAATATAAATGTTGTCTATTTGATAAACAAAACAAATGGGTCGTATTCGAACAGTCCACAATTTCAAGAAAGGAATGTAAATATTTTAAATTATCAGCAACTCGCATGTGACTCTGACACCCCTGGAGGCTGCGGTGACCGCTTACCGTCAGGCTGGTCGTAAGCTTGACTGCCACTGACGTGGTATAAAAATAAACACCACACCACACCAAAACCAAGCCCTTGAGCCTTGTTGCCGAAATTTCAAAACCAAGTTTGGCTTTGCAAGTCACTGTCGCGCACATGCTCGTAATCAATAACAAAATATCTAACATCCCATTTAATTTGTCAGGATGTCGCCGTCGACGGAAGCGTCTGGGAGGACATCATCATCATCATAAAAATAAAAAGAGCTACATACAAGAGGGCCTTTACTTATACCTATTACATAACATAACGTTGTTTTATGGTGGTCACGGTCTTGTTTTTACTACAATTCGAGACACCATCTCAAACTAAACACTATGACGCGCTAAATACTACTTAAACAGTTTGACGAGGGTATAATACAGGCTAGTACTTAAACGAACGAAACTGTTGTGGAAATTGAATTACTGTTGGCGTGGCGTTCGTTTGTGATGGGCTCGTAATTTACGCAAATGTCTGTAAAGCCGTGGGTGGCGCAAATCAATTCATCTGCGATAGCGAATAAGAGCTATTGAACGTAGTGGAGATGGTTTAAAAAGCCAACCTCGTTGAGTAAATATAGCCATGTAATTTAATTTACAAGAACAATTAGTGCGTAACCATTAGTGAACCAGTGTCAAGTGCTAAACCCGTGTCAAGTGCTGAACCAGTATCAAATGCTAAACCAGTGTCAAGTACAGAACAAGTGTCAAGTACAGAATCAGTGTCAAGTGCTGAACCAGAATCAGTGTCAAGTACTGAACCTCAGTGTCAAGTATTGAACCCCAGTGCCAAGTACTGTCACTTGGTCAAGTACTGACCCTATGTCAAGTTCTGAACCAGTGTCAAGACCTGAACCAACGTGCTGAACAGAGCATGTGGAGAGCGCCTACGAGATGCCTAAGAGAACAACCACGTATCGGGGTCCTGTCACTGAAAGTGTTATATAATATTGTAAAATAAATTACAAAAACACATTACTGCCCTTCATCATCATCGTTATCCAAATACAGTTGCCCGGGGTTTTTCATCTGGAGTTTCATCATATCTGGCCGTCCGTCCGTATATCACAACCGATTTATTCGGAGACTATAAGCGCTACAAATTATGAAATTTAGTAGGAAGGTGTATTCTATGAACTGCTACGTAAATGTGATATAAAATTATAAAAAAAAGGGTACTCCATACATGTAAATGGTGGTTGTGTGGTCGTGTGGCGTATCCATAGATAGGCCTTTAAAAATGATATGGAGGTTCCTAAAAAACTTTTCCATTTAAGTCAAGCGTTGGTGAGATACTGGACAACTTGACTACAACACGTTACTGCACTTACCGACTCAAAAAAAAATTATTTGAATTATTGTAATCTGTCTTAAAACAAACACCTGTTTCGAAAGGTTATAACAAAGTACGTGGAAACAAACGATTACATCGTGGATCCCCTGCAGGGGTAATCTATCGCAAAATATTAATTTTTACAACTCGAAAAAAGGAGCGTGATTGGCGATATCACTTGTTTCCAAATGGCGATTCCGAATAGCGCCCCGTGTTGATTGAAAGGGAGCTAGGACAGATGAAATAAACCAAAGGTTGGCTCATTCTTTCCCGGAAGTCATTACAGCGCAATCGGTGTCAGAGCAAAAATGTGTTAGATGTCGTCTTTTCTGGACGGCGATTGATAAGATTTTCTGCCAGTTTCGCACTTATATGTTTTCAAAGTTATGATGTTTGGAATGGTGATAATTTGAGTCTCAGAATAGGACAAACAATATTTTTATACGGAAATCGATTCACGTTTGTGGTGACCAGAGGGCTGGTTTATACCTAGCCCAACGTAATATTAGCTCATATTAGCTCCTGTGCACCTTACCGCCTGGTGGCGCCGATTTGTACCAAGTTTTTCTTTATTTTCAGCATTAAAAGCATTTTCCCGCGACTTCGCTCGCCTAAATTTCAATTCTCTCATTCATCAATTTGAGCAACTAATGGAACGATGTTTGGGATAAAAAGTATCCTGTATGAAATGCGTTGTATACCGATTTCATCATAATTCGTCCAGCGTTTATGCATATTGAATAACAAACATCTAATCATCAAAACATCCAAACATATAAATTCAAATTCAAATTTTCAAATTCAAATTCAAATTCAAACATTTATTCTGCAAATAGGCCACAAGGGCACTTTTACATGTCATAATATTAATTTACAATTTAAGAAAGTCTGACTATAATAAGTAATACATTTTTCATGTCAAAATATTAATTTACAGTTCACGAAAGAATAATAATTACGAGTTTACAATTATAACAAAATTAATGTCATACAGTGAAGATAAACTTGCAAAGTTATCTATTACAAATATTACATATTATAAATTTTAAATTCATAAAAAAAATTAGGATAACCTTCCTATTTATTAATTTTGGTATCATTACTTTTATCCTGAAGATGTTGGAAGGACGATGGGATAGCCCTATGTTGAGGCACTGGGTTGGCGTTGTAACGGGGAGGATTAAATAATAATAATAATTAAGATTTGCCTACAAACACCTCCTTATGAATGGTTTATGTCATTTAATATAATGTACCTACTAACAAACAAATTTGGATCCATTGACTCTGAAATAAATTATTTTTATTTTATTTATTTTTATTTTATATGCTTATTTTAATTGTAAATACTATTTTAAATTGTATATTTCCAACAGTAGTGAGACAGTCTAGGATGAAATAGTGTATTTTCGGGTTATTTTATTTTATTTTTGTTTATTGGGGAAAAAAACAGACATAGAAAAATTAAAGGAATACATACAAGATATTTTAAAAATAGGTATAGTCTATATCCTAAAACAATTCCCACTGAGACATTAAGCATTTACTTCAACGTGGAATTGTTGTCGAGAGAATACAGTTTAGATAGATAGGTACTAAAGGTAGTTATCGTAAAACATACAGATTATTCAAGTTAGGCGGGGATTCGATTGTAATTCTAAACGTCGATTGAGGTTTTATAGGTACCTAGCCAATAAAACAAGGTTTGTTATTATGGCGATGGGCGGTAGGTTGTAGGGAATGTTTGAGATTTTGTGAGGCGATGGATGCTAGGTGCTCAACTATTCAAATATAAATTATTTGTTACCTTTTATTGTGTTTTTTTGCATTTATTGTTATTATAAGTGTGGGAATGGAACGTAAGAGAATGGAGTGAAACGGAACGTAAGCGTGTAAGAAGGATGACAGGAGGAGCGAGAGGGACAGGGAGAACGATTTTAATGAGGAACGGAAGCGTGCGTGGCTAAGTGCATAAAATAAAATAAAAGTGTTTAACGTAGTAATAAAACCAAATCTTATATATTCTGGATTTTTATTAAGAGGCCTTTCAAAACCCCACATAAGTTTGGTGACGCATTGGTCATACTTTAATATCATGTTAACGTTTTTATAAAAAAAATATGTAGCAAGTGAATATCCGTAATTTCTGCCTACCCCTTACCCGCCTGGGAAACAGGCGTGATCCTATTTTAATTTTGAATTAAATCTATACTTGTAAGACCAAGGGCAATAAACTTTCCAACTGTTCTTACCAGTGCGGCAGTTTTATGGGAGTGGATTTTCAACTTGTCCTTTTACGCTCCGTAAAACTCTTATCCTCTTTACGAACATATTGCAAGGTGAGCATTTTAACTACCATTAGGTACAGTCGCCATCAAATATATCTGTACTCTTCAGGGTGCTCAAAAATATCTGAACATGCACTTTAACGTCTACACAATAGAGTCGTGTTCAGATATTTGTGAGCACCTTGTTCGCTCCGATATATCTGATGGCGACTGTACGTCTGGAAGCCATGTGTATCTAATAATAGATATGATGACTCATGTTACAATTTATAACATAGTGTACAATCACTATCACTACATAGTATAAAACAAAGTCGCTTTCTCTGTCCCTATATCCCTATATCCCTATGTATGCTTAAATCTTTAAAACTACGCATCGGATTTTGATGCGGTTTTCTTTAATAGATAGAGTGATTGAAGATGAAGGTTTATATGTATAATAACATCCATTAAATAGTGCACCCGTGCGAAGCCGGGGCGGGTCGCTAGTAAATAGTAAATTAGACAAATTAAAGGGTGTCCCACAAGTAAAGAGACAATTTTCAGTCTTAATTTCTGAAAATTTTATTAAAAAGAAATAAGTTTTGGTGTCATGCCGTCTATGGTTTCGTTATCTGTCATTTGAAGAGGGAATTTCGTTATTTCATACTATTTTCTCATGATGAGGCGTCAAGAATATGAAGTGTTTGCTAAAGACTAACCCGTCGTCTATCGATCCCTGGAATCCCAGAGATCATAACAAAAGAATGCTATTATTTTTTTTTCGCTCGGAGACAACGGCTTAATAAAACGGATACAGTAAAACACTTTCTTCAAGAAGGAGCTAAACGAACTAGTATATATAAAATAAGACGTTATGAAGAAACAGGTGAGATTAGTTTTAAGAAAATTCCGAGAAGAGATAGGACAGTGACGGTACCTCGAAATGTAAATCGAGTTAAATCGATTTTTGATAAGACACCTTCAACTTCCGTCCGAGTGGCAGAAGATAAATTAAGAACTCATTAAGTGATCCTAAGGCGCATTTAAGTATACTAGACTTTCCTTCTTAGGCTTAGTTACCGAATAGGATAGATTATTCTGTGAATTAAGCAAAACCACTAATAAAACTAATTAAAGCTTTCATTCATGCTAGAAGAACCTGGATACTACTACACTACTTCTCAACTGGACGATCACCTGGCCTTATCAAGTAGTGTATTTCAAGACATATAGCATTATTAGGGATATGTTAGTTTAAGGTAGGGTAGGCTATCATTAGAGGGCACGTTACAGTTTGGTTATCGAGGAAGTCTGTTGCCAGAATGAAGAGGGACGATCTAGGTTTGAAAGAATATGCGAATCAATCAGCTCCTAAATACATAAAGGACAAAGAGAAACGTGCCAAAAGGGGGTGCTGAAGAGTTTATAACAGTTAACAGAGAAAAGTACTCGTTATTGACGATGATACTTATGTTCCGGCGGATTCCAACGCTCCAAATGTATCCCAAGCTCGCGGTATCGAAATGTTTTGGTCGATATGTAAAAGATAATATAGAAACGATCAGAAAAACCAAAATCCTTAAAAGTTTTCAAGCAACGATGGGGCAGATTGTCTAAAAAGTGGCTGCAAAATCTGAAACAGCCGTAATGTGGCGGGCGGCACACAATCTAAGAAAAATTACTTTTAAAGGTGTCGTGTGCGCAAATTTAATATAAACGTAATAATTTAATTAGATCTGTTACAACTTTCAACCGAAATCATTACTATTAATGTTTACTTTATATTAAATATTTTTAAAATTTTGTCTCTAATTCTGGGACAACCCATTAATTAAAATCATAACAGATAATGGGAATGTAAAGACTCGCAAAAACGTTGTGTTTTGTTTATTGGCTAAATGTACCTTAATTGAAAGTTACCAATAGAATTCTCATGTTTCAATAAGAAAGAAATTATATGGTAACTATGTATATAAAAGCAATATTTCATGAGAGAAATGGCTAATTTCCCTTTTTTTCATACAACGGTAGTACGTGGCAATAAACGTTTGATATTTGATATTTTAGTATGAATCAGTATGGAGCGTTTTCAGTGTTCGTTAGCTATGCTATACTTTGCCTCTCATTTTCGTCTTTTGTGTTGCTCTAATTGTAGTTGGTCCCCATACAAATATTTGAACGACTCTAAAAACTGGTTCGAACGACTTCAAAAAATGTTGTCATCATGCCTATTATA
This sequence comes from Epiblema foenella, assembly GCA_963556455.1. Taxonomy (NCBI): domain Eukaryota; kingdom Metazoa; phylum Arthropoda; class Insecta; order Lepidoptera; family Tortricidae; genus Epiblema; species Epiblema foenella. The sequence goes on along the minus strand of OY747113.1, from coordinate 4,833,663 downwards.
TACCTACCTCCCCTTTCATTTCCTTAAATTCTTGAAAGGCGACACATGACTGACCTTTCAAGAATTTAAGGAATTTGTTTAGTACCTACTTTGCGCGTCTGGTCGACGCAACTCCTGATGAAAATACTGGCATTTATCTTGCACAGACATTAAGTATTGCTATCCAACGTGGCAATGTGGCCAGTATTTTGGGAACGTTACCGTCTGGTAGCGTTTTAATCATCATCATCATCATCATTTCAGCCGAAAGACGTCCACTGCTGAACATAGGCCTCCCCCAAGGCTCGCCATTTAGACCGGTCCTGTGCCATTCGTTTCCACCGGATTCCCGCGACCTTCACCAGGTCACCACTCCACCTCGTCGGAGGCCTACCGACAGCTCGTCTTCCGGTGCGTGGACGCCACTCAAGCAGTTTCTGGCCCCATCGACCGTCAGTCCTGCGAGCAATGTGCCCTGCCCACTGCCACTTAAGTCTCGCAATTTTGAAGGCTATGTCGGTGAGCGTTTTAATAGATTAAAGTTTTTTTCTTCTCATTGGTAGTACAAGTTTGTTTAGGTTAATTATTTTTTTCATTAGAATACATTTTTCATGTCACTAAAAAAAGTTTATTGAAGTGATTGAAGTTACCTTTTTTATATTTATTGTATTAGAATTAAATTAACTGGAATACCGATATTATTTAAAATGAAACACGTTGTAAAATCAATGTTGATTTCAAGTGTAATCTTAGTAGTACATTCCCGGTATTATTGGATTCCGCAATTGAAAATCTAACTTAAATGCCTTCTCGTTGAATACCTTTAATCGCATAAATTTAATATCGTGACCGTAGCCATCCAATAGGACTTTTGTAACAAATTTAATTTATCTTCACCTCACACAGGAATTTCATAAAATTTTCGTGATGATTTAAAGTTTAATTTTAAATCGTAAGTCACGGAAACCTATCAAGATTGAAATTTAACGATCAGAATGATAATAAGAAAGATTTCTCGAATTAGGTATTAGAACTTGAGTAAGCAATTTATATTCTTAGAGCAGCTTAGCAAAATGCCTTTTAAAAGTATTAAAACTCTGTTGATATCATCTGGTTTACTTTTGAATCAGAAACACAGATGACTAAATCACACATTCACAAAAAAACAGATTCACATAAGTAGACACTCACACGATTCGGGCGCTCTCGCTCCATTAATATTAGCTAGGGATAGTATTTACTAGTATTTACTGTTCCATATTTTGTAACTTCTTTGCACGGTCATCTTACTCTGGTATTTGTAAAGTCTACTTGTTAAATCTCTATTTTCGGTTCCCACGATACAGGCTGTGCCTAGTTTGGGGCTGACCGATATCCTCATCTGATTTGAAATATTGCATGCTAATGTTTTTTTTTATTTTTTTTTAACCTGACTGTGGCTTTATAGGCCGGGCCCAATAAAGCGATAGGAGTGCGCGGTTGGAGAGTAGCCTGGGGAAAATCCAGGGGAAAACCTCCGGCACGACCACGCGTGTGGTTTGGAACACTGGAATACTCTAAGAGTTTGCGCTCCAGTGAGACTGGTTGAGCGGTTTTAACCGAATCTGAGGTGTGCATGCTAATGGTAATTTAGTTTAAACTATACTGATGTAATGTGGTGTGGTAAATAAATAAAGAATTAATTATAAAAGTACAGTATTTCTCTAGACAAATGTAAACTACTCTTATGTAATGGTTATTCAGTAATATAAAGCAACAAAAAACCTAAGGATAGTTAAATGAGTGACCATATTCATCTGAGGCTTGTCATGAGAGGAATGTTTTCATCTTAATGACTATTTTCATAACTATGACATTAGATGTTGACGTTAAATTTTCCTTTTGACATTCCGATTTTATTCTAGAAACTATCAGATTATACTATTTTTTATGTTTCTATTTTACATATTGACGATCTTTTTGTGAATTTATTATACTCTCTTTTGACATACATTACAGTAATTCATTTCTTTTTTTTAATTTCATATGCATCAATAAATTGCTCTGAATAATTAGATTCACTTTATGTAATATATGACTGACGATTCAAAAGTGCTTGTTGCTAGGCATATTTGAACAAAGAATATTTTGAAGAATTTTTTGAGTTTGAGTTGAGTTTAGGGCGAAATGGCAAATAATGAGTTTTTTTAGATAGGTATAAAGTTTCAATATTATTTTTATAATTTTTTTGTAAGCAGTTCTATTAATAATTCCCATAATTTATAAAATACTATTGAAACAAATTTTATTTTATTTTATTTTATTTTTTTTATTTATTCGGGGCATCAACAGCATTACAGAAAAATAATACAAAACTTAATAGCTAATAACAAAGCCAATTATAGATGTCCACACAAATACAGTTGATTGAAAAAGAACGTAAAACATAAAACATACAACTGGTAAAACAGAGGCTATTCATTTAAAAAAAAAATATTATTTTAATTTTAAATTTTACAAAAAATCCTGTAGGACGATGTAATTTGAAAATATTTATAATTTTCTCTGTCCATTGGTACTGGCTTGACCACTAGTGATGTAAGGGAAACTAATCTACAAAAAAACATCGGGATGTATATAATATATAATATTCGCGATTAATCGCGTTTTATGAGTAACGATCACGGAAATGATGACTGCGTGATACACAGCGGGAACAATACCAACCAAAAGGGCCCAATTTTGATTGTTATTTTTAATGTAACGAATTTTATGTAATGAATTTTAATTACTTTAGTTTAGTATTAGTTATTTCACTTTAGGCTATTTAATTATGTATTGATTTACAAGCGGTAATAATAGTTAAATAACAATAACTTTAATCTGAAACAGGCCCTTTTGGGGCATTGGACCGAGGGTGCTGGCGGCATTTCCTCGCTGTATCGCAATGTTGATACGTTGTGCGAGGAAGTCGCCAGCTCTTCGGTCACCAGTTACGTCAACCAAATGTATCGCGATTTCAGTAAATAATTTGTGCACGCTGGGACCACATTGACCAATAGTTTCGACACCAAAAGGTACAAAATTTTACGTTTATTACATATCTTTGTGCATAATGTTTATTATTAATAATTTATAATATTCGTTTAAAATCTAAATTCTGTTGAGGTCATCACGGAATCTGAAGACAGTATTATCTCGAATTAAATTTATTAACCACAACGACGAGCCATCATTGTCATGTCATATCTCCGTCACACACGCTCGTCTGTTATATTATCGACAAGAATAATCGGTCTTCTTCATCATAAATCTCGACTGTTATTAATCACTGACCAAGCCTCTAGAGACTACGTTTTTCTCAGCCTTTGTCCAATGTCCTTTATTCTCAAACAGTACAATGTTTTTATAAAGGTATCTTGACGACCGGTTTAGCCTAGTGGGTAGTGCACCTGCCTGTGAAGCTGACGGTCCTGGGTTCGAATCCCGGTCAGGGAAAATATTTGTGTGATAAGCATGAATTTGTTTCTGAGTCTTGGATGTTTTCTATGTATTTAAGTATTAATATCTATTAAATATATCGTCGTCTAGGACCCATAACACAAGCCTTCTTGAGTTTACTGTGGGGCTAGTTCGATTTTTGTAAGATTGTCCTCTAATTTTTTTTTTTTTTATCTTAATGTATAACGTTTGCTCGCGACTCCGTCCACATGGAAGTCGTTATATCGTACCCCCGTAAACACTCAGTGGATGGTTTCCGGGATAAATCCATCATTTGTCCACCCTCGGGATACAAACTATAACCATGTCAAATTTCATCTAAATCCAGAGGTGAAGAGGATTGTGTAGCATAATTTCTCCATACAAAAAGCGGCAACGATTTCCTAATCCTTAACCGATTTGCATGATTTTTGGATGTAAATGTCATTAAAGGTTAGGTTAGGTATTTTTTGTAAAAATTGGCTACAAATGAAAATATGCACCCATGAAGATTCGTTTTTTTTTAACTCGTGAACTTCCTTTGGTTTTTTTACTATTATTTCATAAACGAGAAAGAATTACTAAAAAATAAAAACGTCGATCGTGGTCAATATTGTCTAACCTCATTTTTTGTACACGGTTAAAAATTACGCTTCAATTACGCTTACGGTGAGCGGGAATAAGCTAGTTTATATATAATATATAATCTGTCAATAATTCGGTGCTCTTTAATAAGTAGATGGTGTTGTAACATAATATGTTTAATCAGCTTCCACGTAGGTATATATACAGGGTGTAACAAAACGAGTGAGTATCCGTTTAAGGGCATATTCGGTATAGTGTTCTAATTAGGAAAAGGTAGAAGAAATTTTTTTTTCACGCAAAACATTTTTTTTTATGGGGCATGTCTTCCAAGTCAGTCAACTGTCCATACAAAGTGCAAAAATTTATTGCGTCAAAAAAATTTTCTTCTTCTTTTTCCTAATAACTACATAGTATAAAACAAAGTCGCTTTCTCTGTCCTTATATCCCTATGTATGCTTAAATCTTTAAAACTACGCAACGGATTTTGATGCGGTTTTTTTTTAATAGATAGAGTGATTGAAGAGGAAGGTTTATTTATATTGCACACGTGCGAAGCCGGGGCGTGTCGCTAGTGCTAAATATGCCCTTAAACTGATCTTCACTAGTTTTGTTACACCCTTTATAGTAATGAATTCAGCTTTAAACCTTTAAAAAAATTAAAACGGTGCTTGATCGTTGCCATATGCGATGGTGTCTAGTTGATATGTGTTTTGTCCTCCTCCCGCACTCATCCCTTCCTCGTCATGGTGGCTAAGGGTGGGCTTAGACATAATCTAATACCAAACTTCCCTTAAGTCTAGGTATAAGCAGATCCGAGAACGATCCGGGAACAGAAATAAGATAGGTATTTTTATCCCGGAATGTTAATTGGGGATGGAAGTGTCTATAGGGGGGATGGGTGTTGGGGGTGGATAGATAAATAACAAATAAACTTACTAAAGTTTTGCAATGTAATTTGGGACGTTAATGCCGATAAAGAAGTTGTAATAACTTCGCAGTAGATGTCGCTACGAGCCTTCCCAAGGAATAATTGGGTCATTGTCAGTTGTAAAAACAAAAGTTGTCCACTTATGTACATACTAGCAGCGCCCTGCGGTGTTACCCGCGGATAAAAGGTAGCCTATGTCCTATTTTGATGTCTAAGACTGGAAAGTTTCATGGAGATCCGTTCAGTAGTTTTTGACATTAAGCGGAACGTACATCCATCCGCACAAACTTTCACGTTTATAATATTATTAGGATAAGTTATGTTTTTCTTACATGGATTTATAATTATGGAAACACCGTTTATGCGGGTTACTAGACCAATCCAAAATTAAGCTTTGTGGCCCTTAAATTTTGATATGTCCACCGAAAACACGCGAACCTAAATCTGACAATGACACAATTAGAAAAGTGAAGTGATTCAAAAATTCGTCAACACCGGGGACTCAATCGATAGCTGAATTAGTTAATAATGATACATATAGTCGAGGTCATGCTTTCAAATGCCACTCGTGGCGATAATTTTTCATTTTTATTGAATATTTTTCATTTTTAGTGAACTGTGGCCCAAGTCCGCCAGAGACTGGCAGCCTCACTGGTCGAAAAATTGCGAGACGACAATGGACAGAAACTGCTCAAAATCGGGAATGGAAAAGTGGAAGGAGGCTTTTGCCCCGCAGTGGAATATATATAATGTTGGATGTTAATAAATAATCTACGCGGACTTTTGGAGGAAGTAAAGTTGCGGGACAAAAGCCAGTATTCATATAAGTTTGACTGCCATAGATAGGTAACCTTTTTTGCGAGTCGGAAGCCAGCGGAATGCATATATCATGGAAACTGCGATAAATCAAGAGTGCGCGATCACTGATCAGAAGTTTGTAAGGCTTTTTTTGGGTATAAATCAGTGCTCTCACGTGCGAAATTAATATGGGATCAAGGTAATTCAGAATTTATCAAGTTGAAGTGGAAGTTTCTCAACTTATAATTTATAAGTTTTTTAAGGTAGCGATTTGCTATTAATGGAATATTGGTCTACGAAAATACGAGTGATATCATTTACGTTTGCAGGCTCGGTCATTTTGAAAAAATTCCAATATTAAACGAACAAAAGAAATCTTAGGTGTCTATCATATTCAGTGTCATCTTGAAAAGATCCAAGTATATTTTTCTGGGTAAATGTTTGTCGGAAGAGAATACCACTCTTAATTATCGATACTGTTAACTAAATTTCACGAAAATGTAGATGAAAACAGTGGAACATCCGGACAAATATACGAAATCATTTTCATTGCCCTAGCTGAAACAGAGAGACTTCGCTCGCGCTCCGCGCTCGCTCTGTGAATAATATACAGCAGAGTGATTACAAAACGTATCAAAATCGTTTAAGCTTGATCTAAATGTAATGTAAAAGTTCCTTTGCAGGTCCCGCTTATGGTAGGAGAGCCTAACAAGGGATTTTGGGATTTACTCAATTAACACATGGGACGATATCTTCTCTGTATATGTTCGATTTTTATAGCATATTCAAAAAGTATGTATTCATCATCATCATCATCATCATCCTCAGCCTGCAGTCGTCCACTGCTGGACATAGGCCTTCCCTAATTCACGCCACCACATCCGGTCCTTAGCTTTACGCATCCAACTGCTTCCCGCCACTTTCCTCAGGTCGTCGGTCCACCTGGCGGCAGGTCTTCCCACAGGCAGAGTCTTTCGTGGTCTCCACCCCAGAACTCATCTGCCCCATCGACCTTCGGCTCTGACAAATATGCCCCGCCCACTGGCACTTTAGCCTGCTTATCCTTATACTTGAAATGAAATGAAATGAAATCATTTATTCTTCAATTTAGGCATGTTACATGCACTTATGAATGTCAAAAAACTACCACCGGTACATAAAATAAACCTCTGCCTCGAGAAGAACCGGCGTAAGAAACTCGGCGAGGTGTCATTTTTTCAAAACAATATACTATGTTGCCCCGTGTGGTTGCCGGGTAAGAATTGCGCCACCCCATCTCTTCCCGTGGGTTTCGTAGGAGGCGAATAAGGGAAAATCGGAGGGTGGGCAGCAGCATCCTTCGATCATTACCACCATCAAACTGCGGTCGCCAACCCGCTTGCCAAACGTGGCGACTATGGCAAATCCCCCCCAAATTGGGGGAGGCCTATGTTCAGCAGTGGACGTCTTTCGGCTGAAATGATGATGATGATGATACTATGTATATAAAATAACAGTAAAAATAGTACAAAATTCAAATACTACCTACAGTATAAACATACATACATATTTTTTAATACTAAGGACAAAATATTTCTGTGTTAGATTACTTGTGCGGGACGCTATCACTGCCAAACATCCCTATCCATGATGTAATCGTTTATTCATTCATTCATTTCATTTATTTATTTTGCTCACAGAAAGTTCCATGCAAAAGATGTCTATGTGTGACAATTAGTTACAATAAGAAACACAATATACAAACAAAATGGTAATAGCTACACACTAGGATTAATAAGTAGGTAGGTAGGTTATCTTAAAATATGCTTTTAAAATAAGTGTCTGTTTCACAACAGATTTAAATAACAACTTATGCTTAGTTATGTATTGGCTGAAAGCAAAAATACAGATTTCTTCTAAAAGAGATGTCTCAGTAAGAGTGAGAGGTTGGAGAATATATAAGACCATTTGGATGTGAAGATGGAGCAGGAATCCTATGAAGACCAGATCTAAAACTCCTGGACAAGAAAAGCATTACTGTGGAGACAGCTGATATTACCCTTAATGGCTGATTATGATGATCTTTGTATTACATATATTTTGAAGACCTTTTATAATTTTTACCTGATTGATAAGCTGTATATAATCATACGATGCCTGTAATAAAGTTTTACGTAACACAAATAAAAAAGGGAGTAGTTTTCTGATGACTATCAACTCCCACGCTTAATAAATTAAATCTAATGCATGATAATTAAACATAATAAATTCTCGAGTTTACTAGCGAGTCGCAAGGCTTATTCAGAATACAACGATAATTTGTATCAGAACAGCCAATATAAGTATAACCCTATCTAGGCATAGGTTTCTTGATATTTTATGGTACTATTCGATCCAGTTCTTAGATAGGATTAAATATATATATGGACAAACCACAATTAGAGCACAACAAAAGGCAAAGAAAAAGGACAAAGTCTCACTCGTCGCTAGCAACAAAACGGAAATGAATAAATAGCAATTTTCATCGTGAAATACTGCGTTTAAGTACATGGTTGTCGTTAGTACTTGTTTTTCTCTATCTATTGGTCTCTTGAAATCTACGAGTATTGGTACGTTACCTTTTTACACTGGGACTATAAAAAAATAAGACATTTTTAAAATTTTGTAGTCTTAAAACTTGCAAAGGGTTGTATAATACTAGAATTGCAACAAAAGGTTTAATTAACATCAAAAGATATATTAAACCTCAATAGGTATATGCCACCGAGGTAGTATGAAATATTTTTTATGATTTTGATTAAAATAAAATATGTTTATTGCTATTACCATTATCTTGACATTACTGAGAAATTCTAATCCGCTATGCAGGCTTCGACAGGTGGGTACAACTATGAATCAGTAACAGAGGCCGTCCCTTTCACTCATATAGTGTTAACATGAGAGTGAATGGGTGATCGAAGTTTGGAATCGAAGTTCGTAGTACAGGCTCAGGCGTCGTCAATTATAGATATCCACACAATAATAAAACAATCCGCAATCGGGGGTCCTTATCAGTTAAAAAACGCTCATCTGTTTACGCCACTTTCTGTTTGAGTTGATACGTATCTTGACATTTTCTCAATGTTACTATCTAGAACGGGACTATTGCAACCTTATGTCATAAACTTTAAATGTATTATTTGTATTTGTCATCTAGAAATATCGTTTCAAAGATCACTTTAAATCGACCATTTTCAAGCTAAAGACTTGTTTTTGCGCTTAAATTCTACTACACACAATAAAATAAAAAATGGCTATATTACTATCGAAAACTTTTATAAAATCGTCGTAGACTTTAATAATTTTATTTGTGTTATCAATACTTTTGTCACAATTTGAAATCAAAACAAGCAAAACATATAAGGCCTCTTAAAAAACATTTTGATAAAAATGAAATGTGGAAACTAGGTAGCCAATTACACTAGATACCTGTTGAGACGGGTTGAGAGAGCTTCTAAATGCCCCGTCAGTCCTCAGGTGAGTAAGCCGAGATACAGAGTTAACGGCATGTCGTAATCGTAATACTCAAATTTAAGTGTCGCATCCATCACGTACGACTCTTAACTATGCGCGAGTAGGATGTACGGCTCAGTCAAATTGTGTTAAGGGGAGTTATAGCTTTACTAACTTGCCAAAATCAGGTAGCCTGAAGGTATATGTGTAAATAAGGTATTTTAGGCCATTTAAGGTATTTTTTTATGTTATAGGCGGCAAACGAGCAGACGGATCGCCTGATGGTAAGCAATTACCGTCGCCCATAGACACCTGCAACACCAGAGGAGTTGCAAGTGCGTTGCCGGCCTTTCAGAAGGGAATACGCTCTTTTCTTGAAGGTTTGAAGGTCATATCGGTCCGGAAATACCGCAGGCGACAGTTCATTCCATAGTTTGGTTTGGTAGGTAAATAGGGAACTTTCGAAATTTTGCACCCCGCCAAATCTGGATACTTCCAGACTTGTGGTATTCTCTACTTTCCTGACAGCATACTAACATCGCCTAGATTTCCTTACTTAACGGTATACTGTCAGTAATACATTACGAAGAAGCGGGGCAGTACCGATATAGTAGTGTATCTGTATCTCTCCACATCTATGCATCCTGCGACAGTCAAGAAACATAGGCGCGCAGGTCTCATATTATAGTATTTATAGTAGCGTGATAAGCAATAAGATAAAGCATCTGTCGCTTTCTATCAAGTGGTATCAGAAAGTGACAGATTATTTATCTTGTCGTTTATCACGCTATCACGCGACCATCATAGACCCCCTGTAATGAATCGATATTAACTGGAATGAGAGTGACGATCGTCGCTTTGTTTATGTCTCTGTTATGCTGCTTATGAAAGCTTTTCCTTTTAACTTGACTGTGGCTTTATAGGTCGGGCCCAATAAAGCGATAGGAGTGCGCGGTTGGAGAGTAGCCTGGGAAAAATCCAGGGGCAAAACCTCCGACACGACCACGCGTGTGGTTTGGAACACTGGAATACTCTAAGAGTTTGCGCTCGTGAGATTGGTTGAGCGGTTTCAACCGAATCTGAGGTGTGAGTGGAATCGATCTACTGTGAGTTTTATCGCTTGTTCACTAAACCTAGCCTAGCTGAGAAGAGTCTAGCAAGAAATTCAGCTAGGTCCGACCTGGATCGGAGTGACTCTACCCGGTGTGCGGCGGTACCAGGACGAATATATATTTATGTATTAATAATTATATACAATACACATGTTATTAACATATAATACCAATTAGCACGTAAGGTTTCTTTTAAGTAATAATGTAATGTACTATCCAATGTTGACATACGAAATAAATACTATATTGTTTTTGTACGGCCTTGACTAACGTAATTAATGTCTTATCAGATTTATGTATGAATAATTATATAGCTACAATACGCATGTTATTAAAATAGAATACCAATTAGCACGTAAGGTTTAGCTGTTAGTGCTGATAATGGTTTACAATAAATAAATAAATAAATAAATGCCAATGGGAGTATTTCTCGGAATGGCATGTGAAAAAAATAAAATTAAGAACTGCAATTTTTCACAATTGAAACTCTAATGGTGACCTAATCTAATCAATATGCTATGATTACGCAGGTAAGATATAAGTTCTAAGTTCCAACATAATTTCAATTAGAATCCTCATAAAAAAAAAAAAAAAAAATAGGGACTATGTGTGCCAGTGTTGTCGCGATCGCGCGGTGGACGGACCCAGCCATTATGAAAGCCATAGAATTCCCTACATCATGCCAGAGATGTCACATTTGAGGTCTCGAATCGGCACCCTGTGTTTCCAGAGATCGTGATGCAAAAGAGCAAGTCGGTAGGGCAGATTTACAGGGTTTGTTGCAAGTCACGCCTGACGAACGACATTTACTGGGGCTCAGAGCTCGATTACGGCGCAGTTAGTAAATTATTACCAGTATCGTAACTTATAACTCGGTCATTCAAGTTGACTGCTAGTTCAAAAGTTTTGGTTACTAGTAATGTAAGAGTAATGTAAGAGTTAGTGTCCTTTTTATTAATGTCAACATCCCTATTCGTCTTTATGCCGAAAGTGAATATTAGTTAGGCCATTTAACACTGAATTTAATAAAGTTGGCTGTATGCACTTATTCGGAGGTAGAGAAACATTAGTCAAGCTAATTATTGTGAGGCAATACAGATTATGGAAAATATGGCAAGGATACCAAGGCGATGAGTCGCCTATTCATGAAGCCAAAATTATTAATTATTTGTCTTGTGAGAATATTTTTTTTTTAATATTATAAGTACAACTATAAACTCCATTTTCGGAACACGAGATAGTGAAACCCTTTGAATACATATAAAAAAGAGTGAGGGAATTCTCATCTTCATCTTTCATACTGTCTATCTTACTTAATTTTGACAGATTTCAACGTTCCTAAAGGGTTTAAAATGCGTCAGCAACGTGCCATTCGAATTTTTGAGTATATAGCTAAAAAAGTTGCCTAAATCATGACACGTGGTTTCTATCATCTAAAAAGCCTCTTACCGTAGAACCGCGCCTCACGTCTATCTGCCAAGCCCTTATACTGCGAACGATACTTTACTTGTGTTTCCGCCGCTGCTCGCAATCATGCTCTATAAAGACTTTATGTGTCTTCTTATATCGATGCTTTTCGCATGTGTGACGCCGAGATGAGTCTTAACGTCACCCTTGTCTTAAATTATATAACAGAGATAGGCCTGACTTACTGAGCTTTAACTTATTCACACTAAAGTGCACATGTTTACATAGGTACACTATTTATTTATTTGGAGAGACAAACAGAGATAGATGTACAAATTGAAGTAATTTTAGGTTAATGTTATACATGCATCCAGCTCCTCAACAGCTCTCACCAAGACATAAAATTTACATTATTTATGCACTATCCTATAGAACCCCCCTACCCCCCCCTACCCTACCTATACCCTACCCCTACCCTATACCCTATTTATATTATTTATTGTAGGCTTAAGACTCAAAAATGAGTATCAAAACCATCTGTTTACTGCACTAGAGCCACACTGAAAAATCGCAGTGTTATCTGTCGGGGTCATGCCCCCTAGCGTGCTAGGGAAGTGTTAACAGCAGGGCGGGCCTGCGCTATCTTGTATCTCGGCAATTGCACTTGTCAGTTGGTTCCTTATGCACCGCACCCACTTTACTGGCCAAGGGAGAAAATGCAGCAAGTGTGTGGAAAAGTTGTGTTGTTATTCTCTTTGTTTTCTGCAGAGTGTGCTTGTGGAAGAGGAATTGCTAGAGAACTACTACACGCGTTACTGAAGTGTAATTATATATTTTGGTAACACGTCTTGTAGTGTGTAGCGATTTTGATTAGGTTAGGCTTGACTTGAGACCATGAGCTTGATTTTGTTTTAAACTAAAATTTCGACTTCGTTTACAACAAAGTACCTAAATTGGAGGGTGAGTGTAGTAAGTAAATTAGCAAGTAATTTATTTGCAAAAAATAGTGTACAATAAAATGGTTAACACATACAGTTTAGCTCAACTATTTTGCCTCACAGACATGCAAATGTCATTAATAAATGCAGGTGACTGAGCTTAATGTACTGTTTTAGTATGACTACAGAATAATTAATAATACTTACATACAAAGGTCCGCTATCGAACGAAACCGATATTTAACAACTAGAAAATACCTAATCTCGGCATAAATATTCCTAGTTCTTCATATTTCCGATTTCATGACATGTTTTATTGAAACAAAATACATGTCATTTCATGATGGCAGTGTCTAGACGTCTCGTTGACGCTTCAGGGGACCATAGAGCTGGCGCTTACCTCTCCCAACGTATTTTTTTGGCAATACAGAGAGGCTTGGGCACCATACCACAGGCGGAACTTTTGGACAGGGTTTTTTTTGTGACTTGGGCTGGGCAAACAGGTTTTAGTTTTTAATTAAATAATAATAAATAATAAATATTTGTGGACAATCTTACACAATTCATTCATTTGTGTGTATGTTTTTTTGTTTTATTTATTTCATCTCTATTCCACTAATAGTAGGGGAGGTTACGATGCTAAATGTGGATTTATTCGAACGTGGTCTTGACGCTGTATTTTGAAGATTGGATGGTAAAAAAACAGTTACACGACCATACTCCGGGCATCAGATGTTAATAATGTATACGCCCTACGTACCTCTGATAACGAAAATATCTTAATTTGCCGATTTGTATGCCACGGGTGGTACGAAAGGGTAGAACATTGGAGAAAAAAAATACTCGAGCGCGTCGGATTTTTCAGAGATGATGTTACCGGAGCCCCTAAAGAGGCTCTCTTATAATAATTTGACAATTTAGACGTGACGCAAGCTTGAACGATTTGTTTTTAATTAAAAAAAATCGAAAATAATGAGCTTATTAATGGTAGAGGCAACTGACGTGCGCGAGTAAATAAATCACAAATTCGCCACTTGGGCTGTCCTTCCATAAAGAACTTATCTCATAACTGGGACCTTAGTGTTATAAATATTCTGCCAGTCAACCTTTGTCAGCTATTCTCAAATTAAGTCCTCACTGGAGTTCCGTTAAACCCAGCCACAATATCATAACAATTCCTTGAAACCATTTTGTTCGTTTGGTCATAACGATGACGGGAGAAATCAGAGCCCGTCGCTAATGGCCTCAGAACCTCTGATTGTAGAAAAGGTTTATCCTAATGGGATTATAATGTCGCTTACGGCCTTTTTGAAGTCATTTACTGAGGTTATACTCGACAATTGCACAAGCGATCTTAGGGTCAATTTCATTGAATTAATTATAATCAGTTAAACATACTTGTAGCATATTCTGAATTCCTGAGATTTATTTCAGTTTTCCGTCCAGTCACCATAAGCACAGTTAATATGGGGAATACTTACTAAAGACAAAGATTGTAACTAGCCTTAAGAATCTCCCATCTGGCTGTCACAGTAACATCTTGCATGGCCCGTATTCGACATATACAATGTGACGTCAAGTCTCCTGTTATACTCATTTTGAAACACAGACACGAATTGGGAATATCATTTTGACATGCTGAAGACTTTAATAAATCCATCCTCATCTAAACAATATCATGCAGAAGACTTGTCACTTTTAGAAAGTCATATCGCGCTTTTTAAAGGCAGTATTTTGTAGCAATGCTACTTTAAGAAATCGGGATCTTAGGTCTTAGGCTACTTCTGCATTTGGTTGTCAGCTAACAGTGTCAAGTACAGGTTGTTTACTGCGTGCCTGCATTCAAATAAGTGCTTCCTGGTTGGCGCAGTATGCACGGTTGCGGGGCGGTACTGCTTCGGTAACGCCGCGCTTCTGTGTCATATAATACAACTGCGCAAATGTAATACTGGCAGTATATCCATAAGTAATCTATTCGACGTCAACATGCTGACGGAAAAGAAAATACCGCGTACAAGTCGCGCCCAACCATGTCAGGAAGTATCCTTAAGAATTTTAAGAAAAAAAAATAAAGAAAGAAAGAAAAAACATTTATTCGTGGCACAGGAGTAATACACATACCAATACTAAGGATTAAAGTTTAAAAACGAGTAAAAACAGTAAAAAAGGTGTAAAACAAAAAGAAAACAATCTATAATGCCACGAAATGGTCCCGACTCAGCATGGTGCCAACCTAACTGGTCGACGCTGGTCTTCCGTCGGAGCCAATCGGTAAAATTCATGGCGGCGGGGGATTTTAAGATCACAACTGCAATGTCGAATGAGGACACTGCGCTGATAAATGTGGCGCGAAGCTCGCGCATGGACTTGCAACTGCGGTATTACTGGCGTTTTCTTTAAATCTTTCGCAGCAACAAAGAACAAAAAATATCATTGTTTAATAAAATCTTATTTACCGAGTGAGACGAAACTTTCTGCTTCAGCTTCAACAAAAATACATGTCCGAATTCCGGATTTCCAGATTTCCGGTTGTTCTTCTCTACAAGTGGCATTTCTTAACCGATTCTCGTGAAATTTTTTGAGCAACTTGATAATAATATAAATTTTTTTTCGCGTGTCAATTTTTGGAAATTTTCAAAAACATTATTTTTTCAATGATTTTGTAAGTTTGAGATGGGAATTTTGGTGTATTCTTCTGTACAGGTCGCATTTCTCAACCGATTTTCGTGAAATTTAGTGAGCAGGTTCAATAATTATATAGATTTTTTGGAAACATTTATGGGAAAAATTAAAAAAAATACTCTACAGCTCACAGAGCCACTAGTTTTAATGTTACACATTGTCGCTCTTCGGTCGTTTTTACGAGCAGCGGGGTAATCACGTAACTTTTTTACTACCGTTAGGTAGATTTTAGTGTCAAATTCTAATTGTCAGCTCATACATTTATACTTCAAAATTGTCAGTAAAATCTATCTACCGTTAGTACATAAAGTTACGTGATTCGCCTGCAGGTGGCATGTTGCAGCCGCTCTTGTCAAATGCATCAAATTTCCATTTATGGGTGCTCATACTCTTACGCGTAATATGCATGAAATGAATGGTATAGTGTTTGTGTTTTACTCGTGTCCAATTATTTTGTCCTATTGTGTAGTTCTGGTTTGCTACCATATTATCGTCCGTCATAAAAGATAAGCATACTTCGAAAATAAAGACTGGAAGTGCATTATCACTTTAGCGGATTATCAACTCTAGGGCCTTTACCAAAGGTTTAATTTAATAGAAATATGACATTACACGCATGGCCCAATACACCGGGCGGCGTTTACCTGAGAATGGTATGAATAAAAGGCATCTGGGCCGCAATTTGCAGGGTTCCGTACCCAAAATTGCAAAAACGGAACCCTTATAGTTTCGTCATGCTGTCCGTCCGTCCGTCCGTATGTCACAGCCGATTTTTGGTAGAAAGGTGTATTCTATGAATCGCTACAAAAAAGTGATGCAAAATTATAAAAAAATATTAAATTAGGAGAGGCACACAACTATGTGCGTTGAAATTTTTTGTTTCATTCACCGGTTACATGTATGGAGATACATGTAACCGGTGGATGAAACAAAAAATTTCAACGCACATAGTTGTGTGGGGTATCCATGGATAGATTTTTAAAAATTATATGGAGGTTTCTGAAAAACTTTTTCATTGAAGTCAACCGTTGATGAGATATTAGCTGTCAAAGTCATAAAAGTGTCCCCCCACCACTCTAATTTCTAAACAACGATGTTTTAAAATTCTGAAAAAAATTGTGGTGGTGTGCATTAATAAATACTTTCAACGATTTTTGGTTTGAACAAAGTAGGTTTTACGGTTTTTGAGTTCTCGCTGAAAAACTGTCTTGCCCAAACAAAAGGACCTTTTTAGATTCAATGTATTGGATAGTGGTTTTAAATGTGGACTAGTAGGTGTTGGTACGGAACCCTTCATTGTGCGTGATTCGACATGCGCTTGGCCGGTTTTCTTTAGGTGCACTCGCAATCTTTTACTTACAGAGATAGAGTCGATAATCAATTGAACAACATTAGTGTGCATTAGTGTTTTTTTTGTTACTCCACTGTGTTAGGTTACTCCGCATTGTTTTCTTTAATAAGTGGATCAGCCAAAATTGAAATACAAAGACTATAAATAGACCTCTCTGTATACTCTAAAAATGGATGTCAAAATATTATGTTTTCACAATCTCACCGTCTCTTATTTTCAATTCCATACTGAAACAATGCTATCTAAATTGAAGTTAATATCAACATATCAAAATGGAACAATTCTACTTTCTCTCTCCATGCTGTTTCTTTTCGTTTACACAAAATCAACAGAATAAAATCGCACCGCGCTCTAAGTTGGTTTTCTCAGCATTACAGTTAAGAGGCCTTATAAGTTTTAAAATGTTTTGATTTCAAATTATGACAAAATTATTGATAATACCAAAGTTGTTAAAGGATACGATGATTTTATTAAAGTTTTATATAGTAACATAGTCATTTTTTGGTTTTATTGTGTATAGAAGAATTTAAGTGGAAAATACAAGTTTTTAGCTCGAAAATGGTCGATTTGAAGTGATGTTTGAAACGATATTTATTATTGAAAAATCTAAAAAATACATTTAAAGTTTATGACATAAGGTCGCAATAGTCGTGTCCTAGATAGTAACATTGAGAAAATGTCAAGATACGTGTCAATTCAAACAGAAAATGGCGTAATAGATGAGCGATTTTTAACTGATAAGGAGCCTTAAGTAAGTAGTTTTATCTCACGAAGGCGGGTTAGCCATGGTTGTGTGTTGAGCTATACATGCAATTGTCTATGTGTCAGTCAGCGTAGGAACTATGGGTTCACATGTCGAACCAACTACTGATTCATGACCCACTTGGCCTACAAATGGCTTGGAACTATCAAAATAATAGGGTTTTCATGTCTCACACTATGTAGCACTTAGGTCGTTTTAGATATTAACAAATTGCGTCAATACGGGTCGGAGATCTATGCAATTTTAACCTTTGTTTTCACTGCAATAGATATATTTTAAATAAAACAGTTATGTTTTAAATCTCGAATAAGCTGTCATTTATAATAATAAACTTAACTTATTTACTAACAAAAAAATAAATTTCAAAAATCAATTGCTTGTCAGATGTCAAGTGGTCAGTCAATGACATTTCCACCATTCACATTTGCCATTTGCAGAACAAAAAGTTCGGATTATATTGCTCAGTGAAGAAGGCTATGGCATTACTGTGACGAACAGAGACAGTTATAGCATTTCTCTTTTGTGATCAACGAATATAGCTGAGGCCAAGACTCAGTCATGGTTATTCAAACTGTTTAAGACATTAGTTATTAAATGTCAGTGTCTAATAAAATTATAACAAGTTCGTTACGATAGAAATGATTCAATTTTGTCGATCGTACGTCTCACAACTACAACTTTGGTTACCCCGTGCTCGTAAGATCTAGTACTGTAAATGACCATTAGTAGACTTTATCTCGTTGCAATAAGGTTCACGAATCTGTTAACTGTGAGCTGATCGTATTCGATCGGAGCTTAAACAGAGCAATTAATAGTTTGTGGAAAGTTTTATGAAGTAACTTTTTCGGATTGTTCGGAACAATTATAGAGTTAGCTCGCTGATCGGACTCACACGATACCGAATGGGGAAGACAATCAATTAATTGATAGGCATCGATTTTAGGTTAGAGCTGGAAAATTGTAATTTCGTTTTTCTTTATTGTCCTCATCTATTTATGCGACTGTTACATAATGAGAGACATTATTTATTTATTTTATTTATTTTTATTTTTATTTATTTATTAAACATGAGGGTAGTTGTAAATAGCTCACACGAGTGTTGCAAGACCTAATTATGTACAGTTGCATACACTAGTTTATCTAAATCCATAAGTAAATAATTAATAGGCTAGTGTTTAAACCACTAAAATTACAATTAGACGTAAACGAACACACTGAAGCGCTCTATTAAGGATGATTTGGTTTGATCTAATGTGATATCATCATCATCAACCGAGTGAAACGAAGGTCTCTGTTTCAGTTTCGAAAAAATGATTCGTATGTCCAGATGTCCGGATTTCTACATGCTTACGGTTTTTCTCCTTTACAGGTTACATTTCTCAACCGATTCTCGTGAAATTTTGTGAGCAAGTTCAGTTAGTTTTTTAATCGAGTCAGTTTTTGGAAATGTTCCAAAAACATTTTTGTTTCAATGATTTTGTAAGTTTCTGCGAGTGATTTTTTTTTCCCTACAGGTCTCATTTTTCAACCGATTCTCATGAAATTTTGTGTGCATATTCGATAATTAAATTATATAAAAAAATTTGACGAGTCAGTTTTTGGAAAATTATAAATAAATTGCGAGGTATGTAGCTCACAGAGCCACTAGTAGATTATTTTTAGGCCTCCTCTCATAGATGAGAGGGAATGTGCAGCAGTCCCCACGCTAGCCCAGTGTGGAGTGCGTGTGGTGGTGGTAAGATGATATACTAAATCTTATGTATGTATCATTTCCCATTTTTATGCATGTTGCGATACGTTGGCAATGTTACAAGTACTTTAATCCAAGAGCTTTATAGATCTCTCTTGAGCATTTAATTTCGGGATCAATTTCAGACACAGATTTCGCGTTTCAATGCAATTTCGAAGTATTTAAAGCGTTCGCCACATGCGTAGATCTAACGTATAAGAAGCACACGAACCATCCATATTAGTATTAAAAATGCAAAAATAACTACCTGTGTCTATGTCTAACCGTCGAACAGATTTAACTTTGAAAATCTGAAAGGAGAGGAGTACAGTTTTTATGGAAGATCGATCATTTAAACGTACCTCAAAAATAATTTAACAGCACTTATTTTGTCTATAACGAGTTCTACAAAGTCACAGGGAAATATTGATGTAAATGTAAATTTAGAATGTGAAATGTATGTCCCAAATTGACTCCCGACCGCAAACAATTTTATAGTTCCATTTAAGCTGTCGTGTGAAAGTAAACCGAGAGGAACGGAGCCGTTCGCGGCCAAATGAGATGTAAAACACGCCGGTCTTGTTGTTTTAAGGGGTCTTATACATATTATAAAATGTTTTGACCTCAAATTAAGGTTCGTTTTGTCCTACGAAATTTGACATATCGTTGGGCACTATCAAATCTGTCACTACTCTCGGTTCTTCCCCTCTCAGGTGAGGTCACACAAGGCGTCATAGAATGACTATAAGAGAAAGAGGCGGAGAGAGAGTGGCGTGTAGTGCCTGGATGCAGGCAGGCAAAGATGATGCTAGGAGGGATCGACCGTAAGAGAACCAGGTACCTGCTGGAGCAATCTGAGACTATTGACCGGGATCATCACTGGTCACAACACCCTTAATAGACACCTGAAGATAATAGGGATCAGCAATGACGCGTCCTGCCCACATTGTGGGGAGGAAGAAACCAGCAAGCACGTCGTAGCGGAATTATGTACGCAGCAATGCGGTTTAATATATTCGGTAGCGATATGCTAGAGGAGAGCGAATTGAGGGATGTCAACCTTAAAGATGTACTTTTCTTCTGCAGGAAAATAGGAAGTATGGAAGAAGACTGTGTGGGAATGCCGCCGGGGCAGTAACCTTAAGCTCCGACTTCAAGGGAATTGGGCTGAATGATCCAGACGTGCGATCGACAGCCCGCCTGCTTCCGGCCAGGCGTCCCTACACTACATCTACATCTACATCTACTCTCGGCCGTACGGTTCGACCCTCGTATTTCAGTACTGAAACGAACCTGATATACGAGCTATTTTAAGTCGGTATTTGTTACTTAGGGACTTTTGCTTGTAGCCCAACGAATAGTGTCGTAGAACAAAATCGTAGAACAAAACGGACTTCTTCAAGTTGCGTCGACACTGACCCAATACTTTCAATCTTATGTCATGGTGACAGCTGAATGATAAGTGTCAATTGGACATTAGGATGTCGAGCATTGGGACGTTTGGGATATGACAAAAATATTGATAATTTCAATAAACTGATTGTAAGATACGATGCTTATACTAGTTTTAGATAGTAACGGAGCCATTTTTAACCGACTTCAAAAAAAGAGGAGATTCTCAATTGGCCTTCATGTTTTTTTGTATGTTTGGTTTGTTACGCGATTACTCCGCCATTTATGAACAGATTCGGAAAATTATTTCTTTTTTTTGTTTGAAAGCATATGCTTTTAGATTGGTCTCGTTATTATCAAACTTCATTTCCAATGATAGGAGCCATAGACAATTGAGGGAACTCGTCAAAAATTCAAGGGAAACATATAGCGAGTTCGGTATTGTCGGTTACAACAGATCTAGCATTTGCATTCAGAAAGTAGCATTTGGTGTACAGGAATTGAAGAAGACTACGGATGGTTATCCAAAACTCCTAGTGTTTCATGGTTAGTGCTAAGATATTTCGATTAAGATATTGAAGCGACTATGACGAAGCCAGCGCACACAGAAGATAAATTGCAAGATAAATGAAAGATTGTAAAAACAAATGAAAATCCATGAACAGGGAGTTCATCAATCCATAAAATAAGCAAACTCAAAATGTTTGTGCGCTGAGAATAATTTCTGAGATTAATATCTATATCCAATAAAACATTTTCCTTAACCCCTCAGTGTTTAGTAAAGACAGATTGATCTAATCCTTTTACTGTGGAGCTATAAAAAACGGGGTTTTTGTTGAAAAGAAACTTGGTGAGGTGAATTAAAATTTATTCCTTCGGGAGCTCTATATTATCAGTTGCTTCCGATTCTAATCTCATTTCAATTTCTTCCGAGTGCTCGCTTCCACTCGCGATGT
This sequence comes from Epiblema foenella, assembly GCA_963556455.1. Classification (NCBI taxonomy): domain Eukaryota; kingdom Metazoa; phylum Arthropoda; class Insecta; order Lepidoptera; family Tortricidae; genus Epiblema; species Epiblema foenella. The sequence continues at coordinate 4,812,113 of OY747113.1, read as the reverse complement.
GTCACCACTTAGCACGACGGCAAAAGTACAGCCTGCCTGACAGTAAGGGGCGGTTGCACCAACATACGATTACAAGCCGGTCATCCCATTGAAGCTTGTCAAACTTCCCATACAATCAGATTTTAACGAACACCGCTTACGATTACAGACGGTTTGGTGCAACCCACCCTAAGTGTCAATACGTGGTCGACGATTATTAATTTATGAATTCGTTGTAGCTAATTTAGCGGCCGAGGTCGGACCGAAAACTCTGACGGTTTTGTTGGCCTTTAAACTTTACCGTTGACGTCCATATACAGGGCATGATTTACTGTCACGATAATATAGGGGACTTATAATGTGTGAAATTGTATGCAAACGCTTTTATTCTACCGTACACATTAACGGCGGATTCTAAAAGTAGTCACTTTTTTTAAACCTGATTGTGGCTTTATAGGCCAGGCCCAATAAAGTGATAGGAGTGCACGGTTGGAGAGTAGCCTGGAGAAAACCTCCTGAACACTGGCATAGGTACTCCAAATACCAACAAGCATACAACACCACGTTCCCTTAGATCAAGTAGTGGTGTTATTATAACAGCGAACTGTATGGCGTATTTCCTGATTTTGTTGTATTATTTAATTTGTAATGCAAAAATTACTCTACCATGATGGCTTCCGGTGTTATTGAAAACGTTTAATATACGATATATTTGATTTCTTTAAACGTTACTACGTATTTTATTTTCGCCAAAGCCCATAATCTTATAGATTTAACCTGCTCCAAATACGAGAGAGATGAGAGATTTCATTTCGTTTGCCTATCCAACGAGTTATTTATTTGCGATTGGTATGTGAAAGAGATTAACTGAATTCAATCCGTTCGTTCCATGCTAACAAAAAATTGCCTATCCCAGTATCATTAAGCACTTCGTATTATTGAATAATGATATTAAATTACGAAAGCGAAAGGGCCAAAAAATTAAAGGGCAAACGCCGATAAAATAACCATAATGGTGAGATATATAGTGTAGAAAGATTGAAGCATAAAGAAAACTTCAGAACACACAGTAGAGGATCAGATGTGTAATTGTTTAACTTGTCGATTATTCGACAATGCGTTCTGACAAATCAACTGTCATTTGTTTCAAAAATGTCACATAGATCTTAATGAAGAAATGTTGAAAAGTAGATTAGATATACACACATAACCAAACACTGGTTGTCGTGGTTTAATATATTTCTTATAATTTTACAGCTATAGTATCTGAAAAATTTTAAAAATAAAAATATTATAAGTCTCGTCGCTATACTCACTTTATAAGTTTTTGAGAGAAATAAACAGTTTTTTTACGTAACGTACGGTCGGCTACTTATGAGGGTTCATAAGTAGGTGGACTAGTACTTTGTCGCCTTTGCTATAAATTTAACAATACAATGACATATAACCGACAGGATAAAAACAAAGGTTTTAAGCCACCTGTGAAGCCGACCTTGTGATCGAGTTATACACAGATTTAAGTTCACTAAACGCCAAAGTAAGGAGAGATTGAGCCTACGCAGGCGTTCATAGGCTGGCATGAAAACACACCCAGTTGGTCTGCTCCAAATATGAGCGAGACGAAGTCCCGCTATTACATACTTATGTGTACCAAAATCCTACACTCTAACGTTGAAATTCCTGCGAAAATCGCCGTACACCCTTTTCTTTATCCGTTCGCTTCTCATTTTAATTCAATTTACTGGATGAGGGAGAAAAGTAATCTTCAGGGTTGGGGCACAGAGAGATTGGAAGTCATCGACACAGTATTGGGACGAGCTCATATACTTTTATGACGTCGAAAGTTTTTTATTCACGCAAAAGAAAAAGGATTCGCGATTCGAGAACCTTTCGCATGTGGGCCGCACCAAACGGCTGACATGTTTATTTATTGCATCCATGATTACAGATCTTGTATAATATTTTCAGTTCTGGGTCCTGTTAGTGCATAGCATTAAAATTACTAACTAAGTACACATTATTTATGAATACATAATGATAATGATTTTAATTACCTATTAAACCATTTTTTAAAAACAATAATTGATTATTATTACCACCTTATCCATTTTAAATTATTATTACCCTACGTTACCTTATTACATTCAACAATATTTCAATAAATTTAGAAATAACGGAAAAATTGAAAAATTTAGGCACTAAGCAGTATTTGAACCTGCGACCTCCCGGCACTCGCGGTCAGTCCAATTTTCCATACATATGAATCTAATTTTCTTGAGCTATCTGTCTAATTATCTTGCTACGATAGCAGTATACCAGTCCCAAGAAAAATTAAAGGTAAGGAGAAAATAATAATACTTTTATTCTGATTTTGTATAGATACATGGTAACTTAAAAAGTATGGCACAATAAAAACAAAACAAAACAAAATATATATTCTGCAAATAGGCCACAAGGGCACTTTTACATCTCTAAATATTAATTTACAACTTAAGAAAGTCTGACTATAATAAGTAATACATTTTTCATGTCAAAATATTAATTTACAGTTCAAGAAGGAATAATAATTTCGAGTTTACAATTATAACAAAATTAATGTCATACAGTGAAGATAAACTTGCAAAGTTATCTATTAAAATTAAAAGTAGACAAACATTTGAAAGGATAGGTGGCTCAGATTGTGTCTATGGCAGCATAAATAATACTTCCTCCCCGACCTACATAACGGCAGGAGACATAATAAGTATATGCTCACGTAATACCGATGAACCCACAAATCACTACGTCAACTCAGTGTCTATAGGCAATCCTCTAACCGCCTAATTAGGGTAATTACCCATGTGATTATTTGCGCGACGCTACTGCGGCCCTGTTAATTATCGAAGCGACGCTGAGCCTCATTATCGCCCGATCGATGTGACACATAAATCAATTTATTAATCAATTTTAATGTATACGTTTCGTATTCATAACATTATTGCAGTCAATCAATCACGTTACTTTATCTTTAAAAATGTGTCTTTTCGTTTACAGAGTCCCAATTTGAGATGACAAAATGTCACATCAAAAGAATGACTGAGACATGAATCAAAAGCGATATCTTAGAGATGTTCCTTCCTGTTCAGAAAGTCGAATGGAATCATAATTTCCCTACCGCTCAAACCATAAATAGATAAAAAATGGTGGCCCTGGTATGCTGTAATTATGTGATGTACTTAATTACTCAATTTAAAACGAAATGAAATATTTTTATTTACGTATGCAAACATTCAGAAATAAAATAACAATGGTCCCACACTAAGCTAGGCCTGTCCCGTGAAAAACAGATACCTAACAGTCCATGAGGCTAGGAACGACACAAAGTAAACTAGTAAAGATATATTATGAAATTAATTCATGAAATGGTGTGCGGAACGTTTGTGTAGATAAGTGTGTACGTGTGTGAGTGTATGTGTGTGAATGTATATTATGATACTGTACTAAGCAGTGATTCAGATTCTGCATAGTTCCATTTAAATGTAATTTTATCACTAATTATATACTGAGTGATTAAATCACTGACTTAAGTTTTCATTGTTTGCATATGGTATGCTTGAGCTGGCTGAATAATAATACGGGAAGATTGGTATACTTATGATCTAATGTAACCAAATAGTTAACTACGTTAATCGATAATCCGTTAAAAAAAGTCACATTTCGGGCCATTTTACGGAAGTTATCTATAATCGTTAATCGTTAAGTCCTGACGCGCCTCATCGCGATCAACAGATATTTTTTACGTCAGAAGTTGTAGGAGAAATTGTAAATAAAAAAAGCTTTGAACTGTACATTGCCAACATTTTCACTTGAAAAAGAAAGGAGGAAAATACCAGCCGATCAATTTAAGACGTAAGTGAAGCATTTCAAATTGATTTGATTTATCTAAATTATCTTTTAGGCACTGGCTTACACGCACGTAGATGTACAGGTATAAAGAAATCATTGTTATCCTCCTAGTAATTTCCCATTTGTACTTAAAGACCGTTTACGAGTAGGCACCCAATCCTGAGATTTGGCGTCAGGACTAGTTTTACGAAAGCTGCAATACATAGTAATTTTCAAAGGTTAGCTGGAAGAAATCCCTTACAGGGATAAGCTCGCCTTTGTACATATATGTCAACTGTTCTTGTAATTTATGTTATGTTTTACTCATGTACAATAAAGAATTTTACATATATACATAAGTATATACATTTTTTGTATTTTTAACTCGGTTTCAATAATCTAAAAGTTTCTGTGCTTATAATCTCAAATCACCCTCTCAACCTTTGAAGTCTATAAATTTTAATATTTTGGCAAAACTGCAAACATAAGATAGAACTGCAAACAGAAGAGGTAATGGTTTCTTTCCAATATTTTCCTTCATACATTGAAATGTTAGAACAGTAAAAAACATGAAATTATTACAGAATGTGCTACACAAGCTCTTTCATAACATACAGAGATAAAAAGTAGCCATACAGCAATGTCAACACTCTAACAATAGAATTAAAGTTTCTTTGTACCATTTGACGTTGAAACGTCCAAACATTTTTGAATATTTTGCGTTGCAAAAGTTGTTTAGATCTGGGATTAGTGTGAACTCTGAGAAATGGGAGGTTGGAATTGGAAAAGTTGAGGCTGGGGAGGATTACTGGGAAACAAATGCGGGTATTCCGAAATAGGCTTTACAGCATAAGGTGTTGTGTAGACTTAAGGCCTTTGGCACCCGTGGGGAATCAACATAATGCGATGTTCAAATTGATTCTGGAACGTAAGTGCAATTTTGTTTTGTTCTTAAGTGAGCGTGAACATTTTGCAGATCTGTATGATATCCTATTTGGTTATCAACACAGACTTACATGCATACCTTTTCGTGTTTTTCATTACCGTTTTTTTTATTAAAAAAAAATAAAAATACCTACTAATCATGGTACCTCACAGCTACACGATATGAAGGAAATATTTCGTCAAATAATAGTAACAAGGTTAGTTTTGAATATAATTTAATACGCGAATATGTAAGTCCAAAATAGGCTAGTAAAAGCTAGCGTGCTCAAACCTTCGCGCAACTAACAAGAAATAACCCCGCAACACAATGGCTCCTTCAAGTTTCAGTAATAAGTAATCTTGTAACATAAGTTCTAATAATACCCCATAATATAAGTTCTAATACAATCTTACGAACGTCGAAAGCCCCGTTTATCTCCTCCAAGAATAATGCGGGCCATTTATCTTACTTGGTATTGCCTCATAATTCCACGAAATAGTATTCATCTTCATCTATCAGTGGCATTAGAAAAACATAGATAAGGAAATGTTTTGTTCAGTAAATTTCTGATTAAATTTTTTGGGCACCTGGGCTCTGACACGATATACGAACTAAGGCTAAATGCAGAAGTAATTTATCGGTGCGGAGACGGTTCGATGTCAGTAATCAGATTCAGATTCATTTATTTCATATATGTAAATTACAATATAAATTTGCATTCATATCAAAAGTATACGAATTCACATCATGATCGTCAATTAAGATATAAATAACAATAATGGAATAGTGGAATCTGACAGTTAGTCTCCACTGCCACTCGAGTCAGTATATTTATATTATAATTCGGAAATATAATACGGATAGTAAACCGACAAGTAGGAAAATTAGAAGGATGACCTTCGATAAGGAATCGGCATAGAAAAATATACCACATACAGAGTCAGGAAGTAGACATTTTGTGACAGAAACAGTGAAGAATAAAAACAAGCGAATAGCTAGAGTTATATCCATTTTGAAACTTAATTAATTACGAAGATTAATGCAATACTGTTTCATTTAGAGTTAATACAGTTTCATTTAGTATTCAACGTCATGTACGAGAAACCAAGGAAAGCGAAGGCGTAACCACAGTAAATATAAAGCAGTGACACAATTAGAAACTCTTAGGGCTTGATTTCCTGTTACGCTAACATCATCGACATCGACCGACTTCAGCATAGCGGAAAAATAAGTCTAAGGCCGGGTTTTATAAAGATCCGTTAGACCAAATGTCAGATCAAATTTCAGTAATTCAGTACATTTTTTGACATAACAAACCGACTTAAGGTCTAACGGATCTTTATAAAACCGAGCCTAAGAAATCTTTTTAAACCTACCTCAATGGAGATTGACCTAGGGTTAATATTGTAACGTTTCGCGTAGGGTAGACTACAAATATTATTTTTCTAACGAACAATGTTAGTTAATTGTACTACAGGTTTGACTCTTTATATAATCAACTAGCAGTTTTAGGCCCACGTGCGCGACTCACGTAACGATGTTGTACCACTGCTTCCTGCAGAGTCTGCTTATTTAAGTTTATTGGCATTTGTTTTACTGCTCTCAAGTATATGTTTACTGTGGCGTGACCTCATTCTAGTGAAACCTTGATGCAGTGGAAAGGTTACAAGGCTATATTAAATAAGACGTTTATTTCTCTATATTAACTTATACGGATTTGAACACTACACGTATAAGTGTGCCTATGTTTTTTTGTTAGAAATACAGCTTCGAGCTTCCCAACAGAATAATAATAAGCAGTTCAAAGACCTTTCTAGTATTAATTTTATTTTTAAACATAGGTGCATGGTCTTACACATAGTCAATTTACTGTATTTCTATATTTTGCCATAAGGCGTACAAATATTTTGAGTCAAGATGGAGTATGCGTTAACGGTATGTGAGTTGATGAAATAACACACTAATAATATTTCAAGTGTACTTCTACCCCCATTGCCTATTACAAGCAGTTTCCAAGCAAGTTGATCATGTCTGCATGATTGAATAATAAAGTGATCTCTTCAATGCTAACAGTGCTCTTGATATCGATATAGACATATTTGCTTCGAACGAGGAGATACCTTGTCCTTTGGCGGTACTGGATGAATGTTATATGTTTGTGTCAATACTATAACATTCACTAGCTAGACGCTTTAGTATTCTTACTTAACTTGTAAGTTTTTATAAACAAACAGTTTATTTAAAATCACAAAATAATTGAAACATAAAAACTAAAATGATATTAAAAGAGGTCTCCAAGATCGGAGCCCTGTGGAAGGGTGCCCATAAGGCTAGCAGCGTTCACCCTTTGGATGGCTATACTGATCCGCTGGCCAAGGAACGAGCCAGGCCTGCGGTCCCCTGGTCCCCTGACACCCCGGCCTGCCTTCGGGACAGTTGCCAAAAAAGTCGATGGGCACCGGCGCTCCACGGACCCAGTGTCTCCACGATAAATGCCGCAAATACATGTCGGTCTACGAGTCCGATGTATTTGCGGCACTTCGTTGTCTCCGCCGCTGCGGCTGTCCCGCCTGCCCTCAATGATGGGAATCCATCATTTTACCGAAAATCGCTACATCGATTATCGTTTCCTATAACACTATTCGCAGAATTTTATTATCACTTAGGAATCATTCATCGAACTTCCTTAGATCGCCCAAACATTTGATCGAATTACCTTTTACACAAGAATTAACTCATCGAATTTTAATTCAGTATCTTATTTGTTCATCAACGTAGTCGTTCATCGAATGGCCTTTTGTATAATTTTGGTATAACGAAGGTTTCAGTTCCCAAAATTCTTATTACCTAGAATATCATTTCACCACTGTTTACTATTCTTGATATACGTCTAAAATTAAAATTTTCCCAGATTCTTGGTGTACTCTGTAAAAGTACTCTTTTTTTTATAAGCCCAGATAGATTATGCGCCTTGATAAATCATGCTTGCTTGGTTGTTCGATGAAACATTGTTCTTGGAAAGAAAACTATATGGAATTTACTATCTGTGAATCATGTTTCGTTAAATTAATACTATGAATAACGAATATTTCTTTGAAAGGTAAATTCGATGTACCGTTACGCTATGACTAGAGACGGATTCGAAACGATTAACTATGAAAAGTGGTTCGATTATATAAAATGCAATGAATTGATGATTATGTGATTAGAAAAAAAAACCTGTTTTCGGTGAAATGAAAATCGATGCAAGATGTTTCGATAAAATAATAGACACCCCTCAATGATGTTGCGCCTAGGTGGGACGGTGCCAGGGTGTCGACACAAATTGCATCCCAAATAAGGGTCCGTCCCAGTCTCCAGGGCACAAGGGTCATACCGTCGGGCCTATTGCCATCGTCACGAGCCAGGCCAGGCGGTCCTAAAACGGCCGGCACATTAGCGCTGACAAAAGCCTGACGGATGATTATCTTTTACTTAACTTTTAGCATCACTACATAGTATAAAACAAAGTCACTTTCTCTGTCCCTATATCCCTATGTATGCTTAAATCTTTAAAACTACGCAACGGATTTTGATGCGGTTTTTTTTAATAGATAGAGTGATTGAAGACTTTAAAGAGGAAGGTTTATATGTATAATATTTCTGTTGCACCCGTGCGAGGCCGGGGCGGGTCTCTAGTTATTTATAAGCGAGAGAAAAATCAATAAAATAAAAAAAACAAGCTCGTTGAATCTGTACCTCTAGTATAAGTTTTTTCGAAACAAAACACAAACGAACGCGTTTCCATTTAGCCTCAATTCGTTTGGCAAAAAATTGTTACCACCAAAGGCCACTAGAGGCGCTGCTCGCGTTCCCATACAAATTGAGACTAAAACAGACGCGTTCATTTGTGTTTTGTTTCGAATAATCTTATACCAAAGGTACTAGCCAGTCATCGCGCGTGGACCATTGAGGTTTAATAGATAGAGTGATTGAAGAGGAAGGTCTATATGTATAATAACATCCATTAAATAGTGCACCCGTGCGAAGCCGGGGCGGGTCGCTAGTGATCTATAAATGCGTTTGACAAGCGCGCAACGTAGAGTATTATTCACTTAGTCTCCAATATACTACGTAAACGCAAATTTGGACAAACATTCACGTACGCGCCTAAACAGCGTACTTTTACGACTCCATTACTCTACCTACGTAAATTAAACGGTATCGCCTTACATTCCAATACGAGACCTTGTTGACGTTTGTAGGTAAGCATATAAAGAGTCGATACCGCGAATAAATGGAACATAATGAAAATATATTACGGCCCTACCCTCGTAAACGACTGGTTGGAACGTTATTCAAATACATAACCATCGAGTTGGAGAAATCGTTAAATTTATATCTATTTTCAGGTTAAAATGCGGGTATGGAATGAAAAGGCCAGTGGAAATCGATTTGGAAAACACTGGAAAGTAATGAATGAAAGAGCAAAGGTCTTTCGGCAGATCGTTTCGTTCTTACAAATGGTATTACGTTCTTGAATTTCTATTGAATGTTAGATAATGAGAAGGTTATAGTTCAATTAACTTGAGGACCAAATATTAAACGTCCATCTTTGATTATTTGTGTATATTCTCGATAAAAATACAGATATTCTAGATGAAGTGATATATTCTGAATGTCGGGTAATACTGAACAATACACAATTCTGGCAAATAGAAATTTTGTTTTAATTTATCAAATGCCTCAGAATTGCCAGAACAAACTTGTAGTTTCGTGAAACGGACCCACAATTAAAATAGCTATTTCCAGTAGATTAGGTTAGGTTAGGTGGTAAAAGGATCCCTTATGGTTTCACTTTGTCTGTCTGTCTGTCTGTCACAAAGCTAAATATCTCAAGAACTACTTGTGTTCTATGCATCTAGGTTACCCTTCTTTGTAAATGCTCCAAATTTCTAGGTTACCCTTCTTTATAACTGTTAAAAATTTCAAATCGATAGCATGTATTTTTTAAAGATATTTTTTATTTTCTGTGAAAAATGACAGATAATAGGTGGTTCAAAATTTGAAAGTCTACTTAATATATCAATTGGGTGTCATAAGAAAGGGCTTGAGTTGCACATTCTGAAACAATTTTTAATTATTTTTACATTGAGTTCTTTTCGGTTTATGAGGGAAAATGTAAAAAAATACCGTTCCCCCATATCCTATCATACCTATCTAGTTTTTCTTATCATTAAACATTTCTATACTAAGTTTGTAATTTAATCACCTTTACATGTATTTTTGTTTTAAATTCCTACGCGATTATGTTGAAAGTACCTACTTTCAGATAAAGAAAAAAAAAATCGGTTAACGTGATACAGAATTATCCTTGAAAAACCACCATACATTCAGTCACTCAAATTTGTAACAAAACTCGCCAATAGATGGCGCTGTACCGATGGCGTTCAATTTGTACAACATGTTAAACTGTTGAGATTTTCCTGAATTAACTGGATCGGGACCGGTACATGTCTGTGTACGGAACCCTCGGTGCGCGAGTCGGACTCTCACTTGACCGGTTTTTTTTTCTTGCGAATTTGTGGACCGGCATTAATTTATCAAGTGATAATACAAAGAATTGCGCGTTTTTTAGGCTATTAAACGGGCATTTAATAGTCGACATCGTGAGAGAAAATGACGAAGAACCCTTTTAACTATTTTTTTTTCATAATGGTGAAGGGGCGCACTTAATTGATATTGCGGGTGATTGCTACTATTTATTTCTATCACCATTAATAATAATGCGCCGAATATTCGATTACTATTCGGTATTCGGCACGTTTTTGAATGTTCGGTATTCGGCCGAATTATTCGGTTCAGCTGCCGAATATTTACCGAACAATTTTGTGAAGGTTTTGTTACAAGTTACAAGAGTATATTATAGTTACTGCTTCGTGAAAATAATACTTGACGCATTATTAACAATGATTTAACTTATTTTTTATCAATATTTCGCATTGATAATTAACAAAAATTTTACCATTCGATTAGTCTGTTTTACAACAATAGATGAAGGAATTAAGTTGAACCAAATAATTCTGCCGAATTTCAGACTTTCTTTAATTGTAAATTAATATTTTGACATGTAAAAGTGCCCTTGTGGCCCATTTGCAGAATAAATGTTAGATTTTGATATCCATCACAACTACAACATAAATATGCAAAGTGAGCTAAATAAAGGCAAGTAATGACGCAATGTTCGCTAATATCTTTACTCCTTAAGATCAAGTGAATATATCTTGTTTCGCAAACTAATCCAAATGATTGATCAAGAGTGTCTAGTGATCCATCAACCACAACGTTCTATGTATACCGATTAATAATACATATACATAGTCTCAGCCTAACTTAATTAATATATGAATAGGGAGACGTACTGATCGTAATTGGAACGAATGTTCGAGCCGTTTTAGACGGCAGTCAAGGCACTGCAAAGTTATTAGTTTGCGAGTTAACTGTACGTGTATAATTGACTTGCGTGCGTTTTTAATTTTGTTATAGTTTTAATTTTTTTGTTTGTAAGCACACATTAAAACAATGCGAACTAGGAAAGGGGCGAGCGTCAATTTTTAAAGTGGTTTTGTTCTAATTATACTAAAATGTGATGGTAAAATTATTAGTCAAATATGTAACTAGTTGTCTTAATCTCATTACCTACTTGGACTTTTAAATAGTTGTCATATAACCCCTACGCAGAATAAGTATAGTACAAGGATAGAAGCTTCACTTCCTAACAAAAACGGCGTTAAGCATAAAAACGTGGCTACTCTGTGCATCTCTGTCTGTCGTATAACTTGTATTCATTCACACGCCGCACGTGTAGCAGTAGGGCTGTCACGCTGAAAATACATCGATGACGGCATAAAATGTTCTAGCTCACCAAAGGTCGCTCGAGTACAGTGAAACTATATTTAAAAAGTACCTACTTACGTGTTACTTCACATGAATGTATGTCAGTGTCAATATGAATAACACCGCAAATGAAACAACAGCACCCCAATTCTCTTAACTCATAAAATTTTAATTCATAAGTAAGAATAGTTCATAAAGCATGCGTTTTTATTAAGGATACTCTTTTTAGGGTTCGGTAGCTAATTTTATACAAAAACACTGTATTTTGTGTAATAAGGTTTAAATTACTAAATAAATAGCTCAAAAGCTTATGTTATCACCGGAAAACGGCGGCGGCGGATCTTGTGACGACGTGCATGTGCTCGCTTGCGCGGCGACGGCCCTTGACTGACGGGCGACCCCGGGGCGCGTGAGCGTTAGGTATCTATAGCACGTACTAAAGCGATGAAAATGAGAGTGGGTTCTCACCCCCCCGCACCTCCGCTGCCGCCGCGATCAAACCGCGCGCGAGCGCGCAGTGCTATACGCGCCGCCGTCGCGGATGTATGTATTGTTCCGAAACGAGACGTAAGGACGTGAGTGACCCGTTTATTATATTTCAGTATGTCTGAAACTCACGGGAGTTTTATATTCAATTACAGATTTTAAATAAGGTGTCATTTCTATTGGCAGTTTCTAAGCAAGAGTGAAGTCACGAGCAAGAGCTAGTACGCAAACGCAAACAAATTACAACATTAATCTGCTTATAACTCAATAGCCTCGCAAAAACACCGCCAAATTGAAACTATTTGAAACGGTGCAAATACCCTCTTTGCTGATAAATTTAATTTGACACATCGGTACCGATTACGTGTCTAACACATGCCATTAATAGCGCCATTTAATTTAGCTCCAACAAAATGAATTGAGTAATTAAAACGGCTGACGAACTACAAATGGACTTTTCGCATGAGGGCTTGTTTTAGAACATCATTATGATAGTACATTACTGCAGGGGCCGCGAAATAGGGGAGTGTCGAGTGTTAATCCCTGTTTGCGCCGAGACTTGTATAGCGCTTTTCTCAAAAAATGCATTGAAATTTGAAAATTATAAGAAAATAAATTAAATTCTAAGGATTCAGTAATAAAAATACGCGCTGTATATAGCAGCCGGCGACCGGCGCCGACGGAGCGGGGCCAGCAACTGGCTCCGGAAACAAAAGACGATCATTTTGCCGGCCTAGGTCGGCAATGTAGTATGCAATTCCAATAGGGCCGCTCGTTTTGCCGCACCCGAAATGTGATACTTCGCAGCCGTTATAACGAACATTACGTCAATATTTCATTGCATGTCTGAGAAAAAACTATATTTATATGGCAAGAAAAATTAATTAATTGATAGGCAGAATCTAATTTGGATGACCGGGATAACTTGTCAACTATATAAAACTGTGCATGATTAATAATATCGTTATGAAAATCCCATTTGAATTTATCACGTAGGTACAGACCTTCTTTTATAATATATAGCAAAACTCAAACTGACTTCTCCGAACGAAATTACCCACTGCCTTATTAAGTAACCCACAAACCAATGAATAAGTAAGCAAAAAAGATATGTAACGGACTCCAAAGCAATCCTTTAAGATTTCCACGGATTTCTCACAGTGTAGTGTTTATGCGAGTCACGTCGCGCAGCCTGCCAGGCCATTCACGACTTATTTCATTCCATCTAGCCGCGTTCACCCCTAGTATAAATGAGGTCCATATTGGATTGAATAAAATTTAAAGTCATATTTTTGATAAGCATAATTACGTGATGCGCTGCCGCGGCACGTTCGCCATGCTCGTGCGCTGTAGGGCCGCAATTCTACCTAAAAGTAAAAAACAATATCAGCCACCATCGCATAAATCTTAATTGTCTGAATTAAAATAATTATGATCTGCAATACAATGCCTAAAAGTTTAATGGTATTCATATTCACATTTACATTCATTTACTTTCATAATAATTCATAGTACAAGCTTTGCTTAGTTTGGGACTAGGTTGATTTGTGTAAGATTGTCCAAAAATATTTATTTATTTTTTTATATTACATGTCAACAGTTACATCAAATGAAGAATGATAATAATAATCATCTATATTTACAGGGTGTAACAAAATTAGTGAGGATTCGTTTTATGGCATATTCGGTATCGTGTTCTGATTTAGGAAAAAGTAGAAAAAAACTTTTTTTGACGCAATAAATTTTGGTTTTTTATGGACAGTTGGCTGACTTGGAAGACCTGTCCCATAGAAAAACAATTATTTTCGGGTCAAAAAATTTTTTCTTCTACTTTTTCCTAATCAGAATACGATACCGAATATGTCTTTAAACGGGTCCTCACTATTTTTGTTACATCCTGTATAATAAATCAATTCAATTCAGAATATTAATTTAAAAATAAAATAATTATAATCAGTCACAATAAAAAAATATGTCAAAATACTTTAAGTACTATATTCAACATAATTGTTTTAAAAAACATAAGTAGTTTATTAATAATATGACAATGAAGGTAGGTATTATGCGCAGGAACATTCATGACAAAATAATTTAATGAGCAACTACTTTATGCGTAGTGGTAAATACGACAACAGTTATTATGCGACTAAATGGAAAATCATCTTGATGCCGTCGTATGTCACGCGTAATCGGACCGCCTTACACTGGTTTTCAGAGATGAGGTGAAGTGGTCTTGTGAATAAAATTCCTGAACACGTCCGGGAAAGGGTGGAGAATTTGGTCTCGTAATGCCCTTCATCAAACCGTCAGGCCTTGATCACTTCATTATGATTCCGTGGTGTTCTAATACTTTATTAGATCATCGGTGGTCAAGCAAGCTATGGTCGAATTCCAGATCGGAGCGCGCCTGATTAATAATTCACTGTGTTAACGAACGCGGTTGACATAGCAACACGCGAAACAATATTTTAGTGCCACTTCTTGACAATTGGGAAGTCAAGAACAATAAATGTAAATTAGTCTTACATTATCAGTTAACAAACTCACGAAAATACTCAAAAAATGCTTAAATTTTTTGTAAGATTTTCAAATAAATTATGCCAAGTCAAGCCAAATAGGTATTCAATAGATTACGTAAGTCCGACCCCGCCACATCAAATAGATCAGTGAGTAATATTACTGAGAATAGAGAGATAGATAATTTACTAAGTATTTTTTTATATGTATAATTCGAAAAAGTCGCGCATTTTTGTCCTTTTATTATATAATTCGTTTATGTTTCGCTTTTTGTGTCTGTGTGTAGGGAGTTCTTCTTTGATGTTTTTTTATCAAAAGTTAGTTCATTATTCCATTTTTATTGTAAATTAATCTCTCCTTACAGAATACAGGTTACTATATCGGCAACTAGTTATCTTCACCAGTTCACCTGGATATCTATCTGAAAGAATACAATTATCGGTCCATCCGTTTACGTACAAAAGTCGTGTCATATATTCGCCCTCACAATCGGTAATTCGGTATCCTGTTGGTACCATTACATATACCCATGGGCTTCAAGTTCTCCCACCCTATTAGGGTGATCTTTGTCCTTGCCATAAACTTGTATATTGCCCTAAAATAACAATGCCCTGCGTATGTTAAAGTGCTTTGGGTCGTCAAATTTTCATGCGTTACAAAAATAAGTAGGAGGCCAATGCGCTCGACATTTCGCATATTACATCGATTCGCAAGCGCTCATTTTACAACTATAGTCATACTCGTAGCATTTTTCCGGTTGTATCGAAAAGGAACCTAGAATCCGTTTTGGCACCTAGTCCCAAGATTTGGCTTAGGTACTAATTTTACGTAAGCAACTGCAATCTTCCAACCCAGAGGGAAATATAGATTTTATTGAGGCTAGACCTTCACCAAAAAGCTACTGTTACTTCGGTGTCTCTGTCATTTCCTTGCTACTCTCCAACCGCGCACTCTTATCGCTTTATTGGGCGCCACAGCCAGGTTAAAAAAAAGATCTCTAACTATTTCAATAGTAAACGGCGCCATAGTAATTCCAAATGGGACTCTTATCAGCATGAGAAACAAACATATATCTAAAATAGATTTTTAAAACCCGAACACGGACACGCAACACATTGGTTTCAATGTGAGATGCGAAATTTCAAATCAAATTGACTTCTGTCTTTCAGATTCGGTCACTCAACTCATTTCAGCAAAGGTCAATATGATTACGATCCTCATACGCTTCGCTTGCAACACTGAAATAATCGGATTAAGTCCTGCCCACTCAAGACTTATCAGAGAGAAAGGGAAAATCAAGTACTATTCAAACGGAATATAATGTATCTCAAGATCGTATTGCGAATTAATATTACAATAGGCTTAGGGAAGAAAAACAAGGTTTATGATCCATAACTGCGGTTTTATAGTATCTTCATATGGAAAAGGCTGTTTTGACGTTTACCGGGAAGGCAATGTACACATGACAGCAATAAGCTAATATAATAATATATATATAATTTTAGAATAGAAAAACATAAAATCGATAAATAACAAAATGTAATCGCTGTTTCTACAAATATACAAAGAATCCGCATTAAATTAACAATTTATGGACACAGAGCAACATTATACACGCCTACCCAATCTTAGCAACAACTGTCAAATCTACCGTTTCCCGCGCGAACTGACAGCGGTTGTCAGTTGGGGTATTTGAGGCTTTGTTAAAAACTCATCGAATCCAACAATAATATATAGGGTAATTGTGTAATTACTCGAACAAGACTTATAAATGTCTAATATTGGCAGCTAAAATGACAGCTGATATATCTGTATGCGTGGTATTAGTTACGCTTTTGTTTTTTCAACGATCAATGGCATCTATTGTTAAAGTACGGTAGAAAATTAAGGAGACAATTTTGTTTTACTACCCCAAAGGAGTGTAGAGCTTACATTACGTGTACATTTTTGGTCAAATCCTGAAACAAAAAACACCAATGTAAACTGAAATATCAGCTATTATTTGTGTATTACCTAGATTGTTTTCGTTCTGGTTTTTCAGCAAAATTTGAAAATCTTGTCAATGTATCGAAATGGGAGTGTATTATAGCATATTTATTCATCTGTCATTTGATATCACACACCTGTAAGTATGTACGATCCATATTTTGGGTGGTTTGGGTTTCGATCCATATTTAGGCGCAGCGTGGGTAGACTCCCACAAGGTGGACTGATGATCTGATAAGGGAGTCCGCTGGATGCGGGTGGCGCAGGACTGGTAATTATAGCACTCTTTGGGGGAGGCCTATGTCCAGCAGTGGACGTCTTTCGGCTGATATGATGATGATGATGATGATATTTTGGGTGTAATTGACACTTTTCCAAATGCGGCGACGGCATTTTTATGACGTCATTACTCGAGAGACCGACCTCTAACGCCTGTACACTCTCGTCACACAGCGAGGCAGCGTCTCGTCATCTCGAGAGCGCGAGATTGTATGAAGTGATGAGAGTGTATGATTATACATGAGTGCCCTCGCTGTGCCTCGTCAGTCTCGTTTGTTCTCGGTCCCATGACTCCCATGTCAGTTTTTTAGGCCCTAGTCAAAGGGTCTCGCTCGTGGGGAACGCGAGCGCGTCCCTTTATTTAAACTCTCGTGCCTTTTTTGTGAAGCGAGAGTGTACATGGTTGCACTCGGACTAAAGCCTCTCGCCCGAGACTCTGGCAGTTGACATGCCACACTAAAAGATGGCGCTTTTTTGGAATTGAATTATTTGTTCGACGGAAACCCACAACACTCACTACGTCGCACGATATTTGAAGCCATATCAGAAAAGCAATTTATATATAACTGAACTATTACAGCCAAATGGTTCGTTTCCAATATCATTTGACTCTTTAAGTGTGAAGATATTTATGTCGCCGGCTCCATAAATACATAGCACATACTCTTAAAACTTATTACCGGGAATATAGAAGAGTTTTATGAATAAAGTGATAGCTGCCGTTTACGTTCGCAGTTTGATCGAAACTGACTATAAAATATGGCATTAGTTTTAGACACTTGTGTCAGACTTAAACCAAATAAAAAATATAGACGGAGCACCTCGAACTACAAAATGAGGCCACTTTTGTAAAGATGTGTGCGTGTAAGTGTGGCTACTGGAAGGAAAAAGTTCCCAATATTGGGGTAATTTGTAGCATTAGATCAACCGTCTCAGTGGCGGATTAGGTCAAACAAACATAATAAATACATCAATTTATTTGGAATCTGATTAGCATATAGCGCATCAGTAAATTTAACAAAGATATTATACCCATTAGGCCTCCTCACTTAACGAAGGGGGGTCGAAGTTGCATCACGTTCGCAGGGAGTACCCAACGCTACCCTACACGTGACCCCCGGGTGGTGCTAAATGTGCAACAAAAACTGGCAACCGTACTGTTTTCTCGAACATCTCATGGTGCTAAATAATTGCCATACGATAAAATAAATAAAAATAAGCGTTTTCCTTGTTTATGCCCTACAGAGCCCCGGATACGCGTTGACACCTAATCTCAAGATTTGCCGTAGGCACTAATTTCTAAAATGACTGCCATCTGGCCCTGCAACACAGTGAAAACTAGACTTTATTCGGGTTAGACCAGTTTTCTCGCAAGGTTTACTTCAAAATCAAAGTTGTTTTTCTCTGCTACTCAAAGGTTGTCTGGAAGAGTTTGCTTATATCTCGCTGTGTTATGTTTCTGAACTGCTTTGTATTTTTATTGAGGTGTGCAATAAAGAGTATTTGTATTGTATTGTATTTTTGTTTATTTTTTCACATTGTTCGCATTACGTTGTTAGAAGTATAGGTATAAAAAGACATGAAAAAAATGCGCCAGCGCTAAGCTGGTTTTAAGCCCACCCGTAGTCAGTGAGTTAAATTCACTAAATATGGATTCTTAAATTAAGTTAATTACTATTACAATACACTTCATATAAGTATGTTGTAAGCTATAATATAAATTAAGTTGAATTTATGTACGACATCAGGCAACAGTTTTCAATCTAAAATTATAATTATATAATTTACAAGCGCTAATAATAGTTAAATAACAATAACTTAAATCTAAAACAAGCCCTTGGGGCATTGTACCGAGGATGCTGGCGGCATTTCCTCGCTGTATCGCAATGCTGATACGTTGTGCGAGGAAGTCGCCAGCTCTTCGGTCACCAGTTACGTCAACCAAACGCTTCGCGATTTTAGTAAATAACTTATGCGAGCTGGGATCCCATGGACCAAGAGTTTCGGCACCATATAATTTTAAATTGTTTAACTTACTTCACCGAAAAGCCACTGCGAAATATCAAAGAATATTTCGTACAAGCTTTGCTTAGTTTGGGACTATTTGTTTAAACATTTACTTACAACGTAAAGCCTACGACAGCGTGACAAGAATATTGATTTAGAATTCAGTTAATGTTAAAGGCAAATTCGTAAACGAAGCAACTTTCCGACGAAATAGCTATAGCGAATTTATTTTTATTCTGTTATCCATGGAAACAACCCATATACGATGCAAATTAAATCCGATATCGAACCGAATCTTGAATTCAATACTTGCATGCCTTACTTCCAAGCATTAGCGACCTACATGCATTCACATAAGGTTGAACTTTGGTTGTCATAATTTATAAATTTCATGTATTTGACGAGTTAACCGTACCTACCTAACCTCGGAAAGTGGGTATCCGTGCCACCGTTGCTTGGATCGTAAAGCTTGTTCATATTAACTTTAATAGGAGAATATACGACCAGATTTCAAGCATATCGTCAGCAACTCAGTTCCATTTTGCACATTTAGAATCCGCTTCACTGTACCATAGACTAAAGCCCCAATTTAAGGGGATTCCTCGATTCAGTCACCCACGTCCCTCCGTGAAAAGGCATGCTAACGTCTTTCGCGCACGACAAAACGGGATGCAACACTCTTTGGAAATGGCAGACAAATCTTGATAAATCTATGACTGTGTGCAGTTTTATTAAAATTCCTCTTGACAGAGTTTAGATGAGGTAAAACACCATCATATTAACTTAATTGTGTCGTTTAATAATGCGCTGCTTTAGTAGGCTGAATAAAAAAAGGAAAATAAAGGCTCGACTTTGGATTTTTTTCAATCAAGAAGTAATTATGTTTCGGCTATTGACAGAAACACAATCATATAGTCTAAAATCAAATACCTCAAAATCAATCCTTATTATTTCCTCGTCTAGGCAGAACAGCGTTTCAAAGAACGATATTTCTCTTTGTACGGCCTTAAGTCCAGAGTCCAATCGAACTTGTCATACTACAGTGTTCTGCAGCCCCACAATGTAATGGAAATTGCACGAATGCAAAAATCGCATGCAATTTTAAATACAATGGATGGTTACCCTCTCCGCCTATTCCCGTACTCTATTTACTCTATTTAAGGTCTATAACTTTAAAAAAAACTCATTTATTTATTTTCTATGTATATTGCTAGACACAATATCTTGACATTTTCTATTCATTGTTTATTAATAAATATAGTTTCAAACATCACTCCATATCGACATTGGAGCTAAAACTTTTACACACAATTAAATAAATAAATGGCTCTAAAACTTTAACTTGTTCGGTGCCAAGAACTCCCTTAGGGAGTTCTCAATAAATTTGTTTACATGTGGCACGACTCCCGAGGGGAGTTCATTCTAAACTATTTTTTTATACAAACGCCTTAAGGGAGGCGTACACAGGCATAGGGAGGCAGGCGTAGGGAGGGATAGGCGTCATTCTAAACTAGTTATAGATGACTAGAGGCGATACCAACCGGCTCTGCTAGCGAGTTCTTTTGAACCTTACGCTTGCGATGCTCGCTTGTCGCAAGTGGCTATGTGGACGATATATTTTTTGCTATAATATTACACACACAACACACAGGAAACGACTACTCAACGGAAATAATGTTTTAGTTTTTATGTACATAATTATGTGTATTTTAGCCTGAGAAGTAAATTAAGACATTCATTTTGTTATTAATTAACATTAAGTAGATAAGCCCACGCTAACCCATTGACCGTAAAAATGCATAACGTTAGAAATTTTAGCTTTTGCGAAAGCCCTTTACTCGCCAGGGGAGTCGACGGCATAGAGATAAATGAACTCCCCAGGGGAGGTTTCGGCGTGCAGCGTTGTTTACTCGTCGAGTGCACGTTTGGACTCCCCTAGCGATTCTGATGTAGCTATTTGTCCTTACGCTGGCATTCAGCAATGGTCTTGGATTTTAGCCAGGCAGTGAGTGTGAATAGACGCATCGTATGCTTTAACCAGTTTATTGAAGTAATTGGCCGAGTGAAACGAAGGTCTCTGCTTCAGCTTCGACAAAAATGCTTTCGTATGTACGGATTTAAGTTTGTTCTCCTCTACGGGTCGCATTTCTCAAACGATTCTCGTAAAATTTTGTGAACAGGTTCGACAATTATATATAAAAAATTTTGAGGCGGTTATTGGAAATTTTCAAAAACATGTTTTTGTTCAAACTAAATAAAATAAACCGGCCAAGTGCGAGTCGGCCTCCGCACATTCAGATTTCCGAACCGACCGCAAAATTAAGTTGGTTTTAGTACGAAAAATAAGAAAATTTAAATGAAAAAATCTGATTTATCAACATATTAGTACTTATTGGTAGAATATACGTAATAATAAACATAACTACCAAATTTCAAGTTTATGGGTTAAATGGAAAGTAACAAACTTCTTTTGAACAACTTTCTGTAAAAAAGCTAACTTTGGTGACTTCTCATTCCTTTGTTTTAAAATACTTAAAAATGTATAGTATGTATCTACTCCATAAGTTCTAAACATCGATACCTCACTCACGGGACAAACATTTTTTTCGCACCCCCAAAAAGATGATTATACTGTGAAAATTTGAAGACTGTACCTTTAACCGTTTGGCTATAAAACCTGTGTGACAGGACGGACGGACGGACGCCTGAATGACAATAATATGGTTCCGTTTCGACCCTTCGGGTACGGAACCCTAAATAACAACACTCGCAAGGTCTACAGCTCATAGAGCCAGTAGTCAATACCTTTGTCATAATGAATTCAAATCATTTTACAAATTGTAAAGCCTCTTAACTAGTCTTGTTGTTAACAGGGACCGTTTGGGTCGAATGGTAGACCTATACTTATTATACACTAGCGATCCGCCCCGGTTTTGCACGGGTGCACTATTTAATGGATGTTATTATACATATAAACCTTCCTCTTCAATCACTCTATCTATTTAAAAAACCGCATCAAAATCCGTTGCGTAGTTTGAAAGATTTAAGCATACATAGGGATATAGGGACAGAGAAAGCGACTTTGTTTTTATACTATGTAGTGATAGTGAAGTATACGTATAGCCTTTGTTTGTATAGTTTAGCAACGCCTGACGAAGCTAGTAAAGTTAAAGCATTTGCTGTGTTCCCCTAGAATCCCTAGATATAAACGTCACACGTGCAAATATTAGCCTGACATTTCAATTTAAGAGGCTCTATGAACGGGATTTATTGCAGTTTTAATACTCGAACTGTAGATATTGTAATGAGCTTATGTTGAAAACTTTTGGGTCATAAAGTTCAAAAAATACTGGCAGTTACAATCGAACTCGCACACAACGATCAGTACGACATTTAATTGGATTTTATTACCCAAATAAAAATTGAGGACTATATGCCTTAAAGCTATTATATACATACATTGGGCTATAACGACACATTTGATCGATTAAAAATCAATTTTTTAGTAAAATTGTTTGAAAACGTTGTTTAGAAAATAATGTTGAACTTATTTTGTTATCAACGAAACATAAGAAAAGCAATCTTGTTTCTCTTCAATTCCAATTTGTTAGAGATTTTAAATTTCGCATCCCAAAAAAGTTACTGTGGAATTAATCTAGTTTCCAGTGCTTTTGTATCATTCCGTACCAAAATTGGAATTACTCAGAATGTATTTTTTTACTGAAACAGTGAAATTATTTTCAACTAGACTATAGTAATAGTTATTTGTTATACAAGGGTGCAAAGTTGTATTTTAACCGCGAGTGTGGAATTGAAACA
This sequence comes from Epiblema foenella, assembly GCA_963556455.1. Lineage (NCBI taxonomy): Eukaryota > Metazoa > Arthropoda > Insecta > Lepidoptera > Tortricidae > Epiblema > Epiblema foenella. The sequence continues at coordinate 4,789,375 of OY747113.1, read as the reverse complement.
CGAGCTAGCGAATGGATTCTAGGATTGAACCATGAGCTAGCGAATGGATTCTATGGTTGAACCGCGAGCGAAGCGAGTGGTTCGAAAATGGAATCCTGAGCGAATCGAGTGGTTCAAAAATATAATCCTGAGCGTAGCGAGTGTTGCAACACACGAGACGTAAAATAACTTTGCAGCCGTGTATAACACAAATCTTTTCACCTCACTAGAGCGAGGAAATTTTTTTTCCTCCTCCTCGTCCTAACGTTGACAGTTGCGTCCTAAATATAGTTGTCCACTACCTAATCCCGAGATTTGGCGTAGGTACTAGTTTTTTAACACAACAGTACATTATAAAATTATTGTTGCTGGACTGTCTGGACTGGCCTTTACATGTTATTATAAAAAAGTTACAAATAGCGCGCTCGGATTTCAAATATTCTTTGCATTCTTGTGGATAAAATGCAGTTTTGCTATCTGTTTTTAAAGAATAAAAAAGGGCTTTCCGAGCTAGTGAGGTGAAAAATATGTTTATTGGCCGCCATCTTAATAAACAAAACACAAAATAGATCGCGTAAGGGCCCTTAGTTCAACAACCCGGAACCTAATATACCGTTTTGTTAGGCGTATTTCGGTAATATTACTCAGGGTCTAGGAGCTTAATAAGCGTGAGCTTAGCGATGTCCCAATTAAGACCCAACTATCCACTTAAGACCTTCATTTGAATGGGCCTCGTTAAAATATTCATCAACGCTCCAAACAAAAAAGTTAGCGTATATTTTGTTGACCCAGATCTTTGCTGCGGGGGCTTTTCGTTGTTTGAGTTTTTGCCGAGCATAATAGGGATAACTCATGTTACAATTTATAACACAGTGTGGCTATATGGATAAAAATCATTAAATTATCACAATAAATTAAATAGTAAATTAGACAAATTAATTAAAATTATAAATAGATATGGAACTGTAAAACGTTGTGTTCATTGACCAAATATGAATTGAAAGTTACCAAAAGAGTTATAGAAATTGTATAGCAACTTTTTTTTTATACCACGTCGGTGGCAAACAAGCGTACAGCCCGCCTGATGGTAAGCGGTCACCGTAGCCTATGGACGCTTGCAACTCCTGGAGTGTCACATGCGCGTTGCCGAGCCTTTAAAAGTTTATACACTCCTTTCTTGAAGAACCCCATACTGTAGTCCCTCGGGATAAGCTCGGCAGGGAGCACTTTGTACATAAACGCAATACTTCACAACAAAACGACTAATTTTCCTTTTTTCCATACAACGGTAGTAAGAGGCCACGCAGGCGTGACGCCACGCCATACAATAGGAACCTGTGGTCAATTATGGGGGAGACCTTTGCCCATCAATGGGATGATCTGTAATAAACAAAACTTTAATATGAATAAATTTTAAATTCTCAAAATGCATGCAAAATAAGTAAAAGCAAAACGTATAAAAATATAAATAATAATATACACATAATACATGCATGCAATGCATGTTAATAAATCAGTTATATAGTGTTACTAAAGATAGGTAGATAAAATATGTGCAATGTAATATTACAGAAGGCTAAATAAAAGAAACTGAAGAAACTGTGGCTTAGTGATTCTGGCTAATTTCATAAAATATTTACCTTTTATTTTGCTCAGGTTATAATTTCCTTTTCAATATCGTTTATTTGTGTATTTATATTTGTCCTTAATAAATTATATGTGTATGTATGTTTTATATCTCTTGTCTTTTTTATACCTTGTTGTACAGGTTGCTGAATTTGTCTACCTCCGTTCATTTCTTCTCTCATTTGCTCAAAGGTTAACTGGAAGAGATCCCTTAAAGGGATAAGTTCGCCTTTGTACATACCATTTCTTTTTGTATTTGTAATATTTGTTATTGTGTACAATAAAGAGTTTTACTACTACTACTACTACTACTAAATAAATAAAATAAATAAATAAATAATCGAACCCGCACACGAAATTTCACGAGAATCGGTTGAGAATTGCGACCTGTAGACGAGAACAAACGGAAATCCGGACATACGAAAGCATTTTTGTCGAAGCTGGAGCAGAGACCTTCGTTTCACTCGGTCAATAAAGCAAAATCATAATGAAAGTCTTTGCTATTTTCAATATAGTCGACATTATAGCATTTTAAAGTTTTGGGGTTCGAACTAATTCCCACAGACATGTTTTATAGCTAGGAATAGAAAACCTTTGCCAGTGACACAAATTGGTTGGCCAGGCTATAAACCAGGAAAACAATTTGTATTCTGCTCCAAGCTAAAACATGAACTCCGGAAAAGCTAAGAGTAACCAAGAAATCAAAACCGTAAGGCCATTTTAGTCAACCACACTTAATTTGATTAATTAACTTCCTATGAATTGAACAACCACTGTAATCAGTGCAAGACAAACGATAGCATTTTGAAATGCTAACTTAGTTGTTAATTCGCTTCATTTGCTCCACATTATGAAAGTTTGACGGCTGGCTGGTTAGTAATAAAACTTTTGGGTTGCCCGGTTAAACATAAAGAAATACAATGTAATAAAAATTGGAGCGCTGTAGGGCAACCCATCTTGCAAAGTATCACACTGTTGTGTAAGTAATATGTAGTTAGTCAAATGACACAACTGAAGTACAGTGCCAGTAGTATTTATCCTTAAATTATTTGCATGCTAATTTACCAATGATTAATTTTATTATTACTTATATTGTCTCTGTAATTTATTGTGCCTAGATATTTTAATATTTGACATTATTGACATTTCTTTTTTTTCTTTTTTAAACATTGTTTACTTTAATTTATTGTTCATAAATTAGACTTCACAAAGTTAATGATAACATAATAATACGCTATATCACTAATATAATATTATATTGACATGAGTAATGATAATAACACTAAGTATAGAGTAATTTCCTTAAGCACCATTAGTAATAAATCTTTGTAACCTATAACTTGCATGTTTGGTTTATCTGTAAATGTAAGTTGGTTAATAAATAAATAAATAAAGTACATAACCTAGAAACATTATATTATTATAGGATAACAAGAAAATAAATACAAGTTAAATAAATTAAAATATAGAACTTAGGGTGGGTTGCACCAAACCTTCTGTAATCGTAAGCAGTTTTCGTTAACATCTGATTATATGGAAAGTTTGACAAGTTTCTACGGGATGACAGCTGCCGGCGCCATATTTGACGATGACCGGCCTGTGATCGTATGTTGGTGCAACCGACCCTTAACCTAAAGTATTAAGAAGTATAAATTAATAAACTAAAAACTTCTAACCGCTCAACCAATCTCACTGGAGCGCAAACTCTTAGAGTATTCCAGTGATCCAAACCACACGCGTGGTCATGCCGGAGGTTTTCCCCTGGATTTTCCCAAGGCTACTCTCCAACCGCGCACTCCTATCGCTTTATTAGGCCCGGCCTATAAAGCCACAGTCAGGTTCAAAAAAAAAACCTAAAAACTGACAGTTATAAAGATACTCCCTCCAGCAGCTCCGCCTGCGGCATGGTTCCCTTATTCTGGCGGCATTACATCTCTGTATTGCAAGGGCAGCGCGTTGTGAGAGGTATGCGCCAGCTCTAGGGTCCCCGAACTGCGGATCAGCCGTGACGACAGGGCCCTCATGCATACCTTCATGTTCTCCGACCAGGGTTCCAAGGTCTCCACCGCAAGCGCCGCAAATTCGTACCCCCGTATTCATAAACGTCTATCAAACCTATATTAGTTAACTAGCCGCTAAAGTTCGTTTATCCTTATCTGTCACTTTGACACACGTGCTTGTGAGACAGTGACAACAGACATTTTAGTTAGCAGAGGTTTGTTAAGTTTTATGAATAAGGGGGGTAGTATTTTACTATAGTGACGAGTATTTGCGGCATTTGAGGATTTAGGCCTGGTCAGCTGCAGCGCCGGCTTGAGAACGGGTCGCCTTAGCCCTGTACTAACGAACTTCGGAATCCGAACTTCGTATCGTGCCGTCCCTTTCACTCTCGTATTATTTCACTATAAGAGTGAAAGGGACGACACGCTACGAAGTCCGTAGCCCTCTGAATGTGGGATGCGGCGAACGTAATATAGCTAAAGCAGTATCTCAACTAGAGCCCCTTGAGACCTATTTAGGCCTCCGTTCCATTGAAAATCAGAGGGGCTACCGCGAACCGAAAACGATGTCACCATCTCTATCGCCCTTGCATATTCAATCGATAAAGAGGGAGATAGGAGAAGTTAGGCACACGTAACTGATGTGCCGCCTCGCCGCGTAGCGACGCTTGTGTGTGTGAGTGCGTCAAATTGGACGTTTGTATTTCTGATACATATCTACCGATGATATATTTCCACAGTAATTATTCGGTATTCGACACATTCAACATGATTGTGTACGTTGGTACTGCTATTAATCAGCCGAATTATTCGATTTGATTGCCGTGCTATTGAATAATCATGGATGACCATTCGTGATAGAGAAATGGAAGATATTATCATTAACACAATTAGGCAATCAAAGTTTCCAGCTGCGAATTTATTTTTTATCATTTCATATCACAGCCTTCGAGAATCAAAATGAAAGAGTCATGAAAAAAGTTCATACTAATGAATGTTCTTCCCCGTATGGTAAACCCATCGTCACTGCAAAAAAAATTAGATGGATAGAGTTTTCCGAGATCGGTAGATTCTGTGGAAATGGTTACCTATTTATAACACAAGCGAAATAACAAGGAATACAGGACTTTCCGCCAAGATTACTTTATTTCTTGGTACCTATTGGCTTTTCTTCAGCACAATCTACAGATTAGTAAATACACTGGGATATAAATTCAGGAGCAAAATCCACATGACAATAGCAATGACACAATAGACGTCCGTGAGTAAGAAACATATTAAAGGAAAATGAAGAGAAATCTTAGATATTCGAATGATCACTATGATCAGGTGAATAATATCATAATGATTCGTATATCGTTAAAATAAGAATTTTGATCTTAAGAGGCCTTATAAGTTTTAAAATGTTTTGATTTCAAATTATGACAAAAGTATTGATAATATCAATAAAGTGATTAAAGGATACTATGATTTTATTAATACATACATATTGATTCCCCGTGTGGTTGCCGGGTAAGAATTGCGCCACCCCATCTCTTCCCGTGGGTTTCGTAGGAGGCGAATAAGGGAAAATCGGAGGGTGGGCAGCAGCATCCTTCGATCATTACCACCATCAAACTGCGGTCGCCAACCCGCTTGCCAAGCGTGGCGACTATGGCAAATCCCCCCCAAGGGAAAAATAAAAAACATGCCCTTGGGGGAGGCCTATGTTCAGCAGTGGACGTCTTTCGGCTGAAATGATGATGATGATACATATTGATACATACATGGAGAGTAACATAGCCATTTTTTTATTTAATTGTCAGTAGTAGTATTTAAGAGGTAGAAACAATTTTTTAGCTTGAAAATGGTCGATTTGGAGTAATATTTGAAACGATATTTCTTAATATAAAATTCAAAAAATACATTAAAAGCTTATATCATAAGGTCGCAATACTCCTGTTCTAGATAGTAACAGTGAAAAAATGTCAAGATACGGGTCAATTCAAACAGAAAATGGCCTAAATAGATGAGCGTTTTTAACTGATAAGGACTCTTAACCTATTCACCGCCATTGACTTGATATAAAGTCAATACATTAAGGCTCGGTTTTATAAAGATCCGTTAGACCTTATGTCGGTTTTTTATGTCAAAAAATGTACTGAGTTACTGAAATTTGATCTGACATTTTGTCTAATGGATCTTTATAAAACCCGGCCTTAGTGCCCCACGCCATGACTTTATATCAAGTCGATGTAAAGCAAACTACGTGCTGTCAAGTAAGGTTCATTTTCGGTCGTTTGATCTGTGACTTTGGCGTGTGAGACACAGCTTACGAAATCTACTTTGGCAGTGAAGAGGTTAAAGACAATATTTAAACGATTTTTTTTATAATTGCTCCAACAGTATGTAGTGTTGTGTTCCTGGAGATGAGCAAGGTTGCCAGAGCTCGCGAGGATGCACTATGTTGAAAGCGAGGGACCTAAATTTGTCCCTTTTGCTGTCAACACAATGAATTCTCAAATTTCGTAAAGGGTCGGCAACGCGTACGTGACTCCTTTGGGGTTGCGGGCGTCTATAGGCTGCGGTGGCCGCTTACCATCAGGTGAGCCGTACGCTTGTTTGCCACCGTCGTTGAATTAAAAAAAAAACAACTCTTATATCTAATAATCATCATCATCTTCCTAGCGTTATCCCGCTACAGTTGCATCCTAAAGGATGCCCGGGGTCCGCTACCTAACCCCAAAAGTTGGCGTAGGCACTAGTTTTTACGGAAGCGACTACCATCTGACCTTCCAACCCGAGGGGAAGCCAGACCTTATTGGAATTAGGCTTGTCAAGTGAGTGGGCAACTTGATTGTCAGAAGTTCTCGAGCCGCTCGAATACCTCTAACTGGGCTTAACGACTGCTATCATAGATAGGAGCCGGGATCAAGGGCTTAACGTGCCTTGCAAAGCACGGGAGCGCTCAGTTAATAACCACTAATTAGTAGTGTACAACGGAGTAGTGTACAAAATCGGAACTTGTAAGTTTAAATAAATAATAAATAAATATTACAGGACAATCTTACACAAATCGAACTAGCCCCACAGTAAGCTCAAGAAGGCTTGTGTTATGTGTACTAGACGACGATATATTTAATAGATATAAATACTGAAATACATAGAAAACATCCAAGACTCAGAAACAAATATTCATGCTCAAGTTTATTTTAATAAAACGCTCAAGAATTTGGGGGTCCGTTCAAAGCTAGTTTGCGAGCCAAATAGCAGCTGATTGGATAGAAGCCTCTACAGGCTATGTCCATTCCCGAAATCCGCAGCGGCAATAAAGTGGTGTGCAATAAATAACTGATACAACGCGGGCAAGTGGTCTGCAGTTTGCTGCGCTCAGTGCACGGACGAGCAAGGATTGGATGAGGCAAGAATAACGATGAGGAAATTTGGCGACCCGTTTAGCCTAGTGGGTAGTGCACCTGCCTGTGAAACTGACGGTCCTGGGTTCGAATCCCGGTCAGGGCAAATATTTGTGTGATGAGCATGAATATTTGTTTCTGAGTCTTGGATGTTTTCTATGTATTTAAGTATTTATATCTATTAAATATATCGTCGTCTAGTACCCATAACACAAGCCTTCTTGAGCTTACTGTGGGGCTAGTTCGATTTGTGTAAGATTGTCCTCTAATATTTATTTATTTATATTTATAAGAATAGAATTGAATATAATAAAGTTTATTGTTGAACGTACATACTCCGACCCCGGTCGGGCCTATACTATCCGCAAAACTATCTGGCCGGTCAGGTCATAAATCATTGGAATCGTGCTAATAGAATTGAATATAATAAAGTTTATTGTTGAACGTACATACTCCGACCCCGGTCGGGCCTATACTATCCGCAAAAGGTACCTATTTAGTGTAAGCATTTTCTTTTAGTGTGAATGTAGCTATGCGCATGCCTGCATACGCTCATCAAATCACTGTTATAAACTAATATACTTCTTATTCTCATGTAAGTGAATTGTAAATATTCTTATGAGAAATAAAATTCTTTAAACCTAAAACTATCTGGCCGGTCAGGTCATAAATCATTGGAATCGTGCTAATAGAATTGAATATAATAAAGTTTATTGTTGAACGTACATACTCCGACCCCGGTCGGGCCTATACTATCCGTAAAACTATCTGGCCGGTCAGTCAATCATCGGAATCGTGCTATCTCTTTCACACCTGCACGGTTTATGGAGCGGGCCGAGCAGCAATAGGGCAGGTAGCGTTACCCATAAAAAGGAATGTCGATAAAGTAATGAAACAAAGAATATAAATTACGTGGTGTTTTATATAACAATATTGTATTGTTACTAACGAAGTATAAATAGGTATATTGAACTATTGACATAAAGTATTACAATAAAATAATAAGGAGGTATAAATTACGTGGTATTTTATATAACAAAACATCCTTCTGAATACGATATAGAGTTCGTTCGCTCGTTCCGCAAACCAATGCTGTCAGTTTTTTTGCTTGTTGAAAATCAATTTTTCTTATGAAATCAGGGTCTTCTTTCAACTCTTGAAACCATTTATAAACGTTTAGAATAACCTGCCGAGCTTGCTGATTAACATCAACCTGTTAACTTGGTCAAATTGGTTTTGCAAAAATCTGTCATTACGACGTAGGTTCACAGACAAATTCTTATTATTCATTAGATAACTTTAAAAACAATATCAATAATGATATAAGATTTCATTTGAAAATATAATAATTATTATATATCGAAGTTTACATTATAAGTTATCGACATGTTACACCCCTAACGGTAGCGGACGTTTATTGCCCTACCGGCCAGATAGTTTTGCGGATAGTATAGCAGAGTCTTGCTGCAGTAGCGGACGTTTATTGCCCTACCGGCCAGATAGTTTTGCGGATAGTATAGCAGAGTCTTGCTGCAGTAGCCGACGTTTATTGCCCTACCGGCCAGATAGTTTTGCGGATAGTATAGCAGAGTCTTGCTGCAAGTGGATTTGACCCGGTTTATTGGTTCCGGCTAGTGTTGGGAAATTGCAGAGAATATTTCCGTTTGAGAGAATATTCTCGGAAACATAGCGGGAATATTCCCAATTGTGGCAATTTACATGAAAACATGTTTTCATTGTATGAAAACCATTTTTTTTCTAATAACGAAATATTGAATTGCTTAAAAGCTCTTTATTTTAATGCCTATTTGGATTAACTTCATGTTTATTTAACGTATTATTTCCGTATTTTTCCATAAATTCTCTTAAATTGCATAAGAAATTTCATTGGCAAAATTACTTTTTGTGCGAAATTATGACTTTTAAGGATGTAGGGATAAAATGAAATGTAAAAAGATTATTTTCTCAATAAACACATTTTATAAAATTTATTTCACTAGTAATAGGTTATAAAGAAAATTTGAATAATCAACAGCAAAAAAACAGTATTAACTATGTGCAGTGTAACTGTGATCAAACATAATTATATTAATTAAAACACAATAATCAACAGAGATCAATTAAATCTCACATACAATAAAAAATCATAATCATTAATTTACAATTTAAGAAAGTCGTATGTTGTGATGAACAACAAGAAATATTGATATGGGAATAATAATCATCAGAGATTTTTCAAATTTAAACATAATAAATCGAAATTCAAACTACAAAGTTCGAACAAAAATACACATCTTCGGTTTCATCTTCACTGGTAGCTTCTGCCTCAGAACCGGAAGAATGGGACGAATTATCTATCTAAATATATAAAAGAAGAAACTAGTCCTGATCTACCATCAACGCACAGCCGAAACTACTGGAACTAGAAACTTCAAATTTGGTCCAGAGCTTACTTTTATTACGTATGCAAGGGATAAGACGGGATTTTTGGAAATTCCACCCCTAAGGGGATCAAATAGGGGTGTAAAGTTTGTATGGGAGAAAAAATTTTTTTGAGCTGAAGACTTAAAAATTCGTGAAAAGGTTACGAACTTAAATCCAAAGAAAGTGTTTTCAACGTTTTGCAAAATTCTAAGCCTAAGAGGGTAAAATAGGGGTTCAAAGTTTGTATGGCGAACAAATATTTTTGAAGTGAGAGATTTAATACTTCGTATATTATGGACTCTCTGTTTAAATAAAACAAAACATATTTCAGCGTTTTTTGAAATTGCTCCTCTAAAGGGGTGAAAAGGGGTTCCAACTTTGTACGGGGAGCAATTCTTTTTTGAAGTTAGAGATTTGAAACTTCGTATATATACCCTATGTTTAAATACAATAACACGTATTTCAGCGTTTTTCAAAATTGTTCCCCTAAAGGGGTGAAAAGAGGGTTCCAAGTTTGTAAAGGAGCAAATCTTTTTTGAAGTGAGAGATTTAAAACTTCGTATATAGACTCTGTTTAAATACAACAAAACTTATTTCAGCGTTTTTTGAAATTGCTCCTCTAAGGGGGTGAAAAGGGGGTTCCAAATTTGTACGGGGAGCAAATCTTTTTTGAAGTGAGAGATTTCAAACTTCGTAAATAGACTCTCTGTTTGAATACAACAAAACATACATCAGCGTTTTTTGAAATTACTCCCCTAAAGGGGTGAAAAGGGGTTTACAAGTTCGTACGAGGAGTAAATCTTTTTTGAAGTGCGAGATCTAAAACTTCGTATATAGACTCTATGTTTAAATACAACAAAACGTGTTCCAGCGTTTTTCTAAATTGTTCCCCTAATAGGGTAAAAAGGGGTTCCAAGTTTGTGCGGGAAGCAAATCTTTACTTTTCGTAAAAATCGATGTAGGTTCGAGGTAATCTTCGAGATTCCTCGGGGTGCCGATTACGAAAATCACATGCATTTGCAAATCCAAGATGGCGGAGAATTATTTTTCTTAAAAATCGACATGGGTGTCATCTTCGACGTTCCTCGGGGTGATGATTACGAAAATGATATGCATTTTGAAATCCAAGGTGGCGGACATTTATTTTTCTTAAAAATCGATATGGGGTCATCTTTGTGGTTCCTCGGGGTGCCGATTTCGAAAATTACATCCGTTTTCAAATCCAAGATGGCGGCCATTATTTTTTCTTTCGAGTAATTTTCACAAAAGATTAATAGCATCAGACAGAAACAAATAAACCTCACTTATATCTTTGTTACCATCTAAAATCTACGCGGACGAAGTCGCGGGCGGCGGCTAGTCATCATATAAATCTGAATCGTGGCCAGATTCAGATCCCATTTTCTCTTGATGTTGTTGAAAGTGAATCTGAGGATGTTGATCCTTTTTCACTTTCCAATGGTCTATTCAGTAAACGCCAATTGTGGGATATCAGCGTGATTTTATAGGCTCTCTCTGGCGTTAACTTGTTGCGCTTAATCTCAACATGTAGTAGTAGTAGTAAACACTATATTGCACAAATCAAGTACATATAGTAGAAAAGAAACTTAATGTTTTCTTAATAATAGATATCATGTATTACCTTCGCAATCATTACTCAAAGAGTAAGTACATCTGAATGTCTGTCAAATTAGACCAGTCTGACAGAACTGGCTTACCACGAGGCGTTTCTTGGTACGAATATTTGCATACGTAGAAAAGGATCTTTCTACAGCAGCAAAAGTAGCTGGAGGGGCCAAAATTTTAAATACGATTTTTCCGAGCTCTGTTTGTCCAACACTTCCTTTTTTGACGAATGATTGACATTGGTTTCATGATGAACCATTCACCAAATCACGAACACGCTGTTGGTTAAATGTTCATACCACAAGAGTTAAAGCAGTACTGAGACAAAATTAAGCTTAACGCCTTTTGTTTTGTCTCACGCTTATCTCTCTAATCCCTGTTGCATGGGATTTTTCGAGTACCTGCGCACCTGTTTGTCCGACCGAGAGAGTGATCCGGAACTTGAAAATAACACTCAACGCAACGCGCCTTTATTATGCACTAGCCGCGTGTTTTAAAGAACCTAGGCAGAGCTGCGGAATACAATATAGCCTATATCCGTTCGACAGTTCCATTCCATAAACTGGTGAAAGCATTTTCGAAATCGGACCAGTAGATCCAGAGACTATCCGTAACAAACAAACTTACAAAACTACAAACTCGCATACTTTTCCCCTTTATTAGTATAGATTAAATTAAACCGCACTGATTTTTTCTATAAAACAATAATGCCGTTCGTGAATGTGTCAATTAGAAGTGTAAAAAAGCATAAACGATGAGAATAGGTAAAAAGGGACCTACACTTTATATCTATTGAAAAAATCTTACACAGGCCTATTATTAACAAATACTGGGGGAAAATGATCTACATTCCCTTATATTTTATTTATTTTTCTAATCTTACTAAAAAATTTCAAGGTAAGTTTCTCGGTAACTTAAGAGAATTTACGGAAATTTATGGAAATATACTTCTTACTTCTTAATGCATTGTACAAATGATTTGTCTCTTATGTACGTTTTTAACCCTGTAATTTGGCAAGTATGCCGACTGGATTAAATTTAATTCTCTTACAAGAAATTGTAAATTTCCCTATTTTTCAAGTTACGGAAATATTTCGGAAATATTCTCAGTAAATTTCGTTTCCGAAAGATTCCAACTTTGGAAACTTTCCGATTGCCCATCACTAGTTCCGGCCTATAAAGCCACAGTCACGGTCAGATTAAAGAAAAAACGCTAGTAGGTGATGATGAGTGGTGGTATGTTCTGTATGTGAAAATTTAAAGACTAGCTCCAACCTAAAATTAAACCCCTAAAATCCAACCAATTCTAAAATGAATGATAATTACATTATTAACTATTGGATCGTGGATTTTATGTTTATTTTCATATTTAATACTAATTAATTGTAATTATTATGAATTTGACTTGTTTACTGAATGCATCTATCTAACTTAATAATGACAATTTGATTATTCTCGTGTGATGTTTCTAATTGCTACCATATTTTTGAATGTTTAATGTATCTATTATTATCGTAAATTGTGACATCTTGACATGACATTTTATCTTGCATGCATTTGACAATTATACATCAAATGTGATGCCAATTTTCACATGCCTGTCGAGGCTAAACATATTAAGGAACCTAAGATTAATTGTAACATCTATACTTGTACCATATGTTTAAAGTGAATAAAACATTCATTCAATCAGACGGACACAGGAGTAACAGCAATAGGATTCCGTTTAAACCCGTCTGGTATGGAAATCTAAAAAAGGAGTTACCTATCCATGTGAGTCGTCGCTCCATGTAAAAGGGAACCTGGCCACTCGCCAGCGCGGCTGCGGCTTGGGATGACACAAATTGTGGACAACCTAATATCGTTCACGACTCATTTCAATAACATTAAAAGTCACATAATTCTTTATCTTCCTTTTATTCTCAAGATGGTGGAAAAAGTCTTTTGGGCAACTTGCTGAGAATTCCTTTATGAAGCAAGCGATGAAAAGCGCTTTGATATCTTTTGAGTGTAGATTATGGTTTTAATGTCATTTGGTGAATGTACTAATATTGCCTGTAGCAATAAATGAATAAAAAAATATTCATTTGTAAAAAAGAATGGTTGAGAAGCTAGGTTGGAATCTTCTTTTAAGTAACAATCTATAATAAATATCTATCAAAAAGCTACGGTAGTCTGTAGCCTAATTTTCCAAGTATGCGGCTGTCAAGAGGCGGGCGGTTCAAACCTCGGCGTAATCCAATTAGATTTACAAAACTTATGTATTGTACATTGAAATATAACTAAATGGATTAAATGATTGGAGACTGCATACATCTGCGAAGAAATCTAGTACTCGTATAACACCCACGGGGCCAGCATGTTTACTGATGCCCGTTCTCTTCAATCAAAGGAGCCCTGTGTCCAGCAGTGGGATATGAACAACAGGTTGATGATGATAATGAATAAAGTCCTGGTGTATTTCTAGTAACAATTCGATTTAAAGATTTATTTGGGGCGTCGAAATACTTGGACTTTGGGGACGGGTGCGCGGTGGCTTTATAAAGATTTATCGGCGCGCCTAATAGACATCCCCAGTGACCAGAGGGCTGGTCAATATTTTGCTCAAAGAGTAAACATTGCCATCCAGCGTGGCAATACGGCGAGCCTTCTGGGTACCCTACCCGCTGATGGCGTTTTGGGCAAATTTTCTATTTAAGCTTATTTTATATCTATCTGTCTATGTTCTATAATTATCAAGTTTGAATAGACATCTCAACTAACCTCTATGTCGACGTGGAAAGTGTCAACTTTTCTTAAAATTAATAAGTACCGAAACATAAAAAACAATGAGTTCATTGTCACGTTATAGATTTCATATTCGTATACTTTCGAGCCCCGAGGAGTGAGAAGAGAGAAGTATTTGATGGCGACTGTACTTAAAGTAATATATAACAAACAAGGTACTAATTTTTGCGTTATTAGTGTTGAAAAACTTTCATACTTATTATGTCATTTCAGTCACTTGCCGCGTGTGAAACTTTTCTAGAAAATCACTTTCATTATTATAGGCCAACGCTGTTTTGTAGAAATGATTTTATCTTGGGTTCTGTCTTACACAAGTATTATAGAAATAATGTAAGGATTACTGGAAAGTCTACACGTGCCCTAGATGACACCTATTAATCACCCCTGTCATCATGTCGTAATATTGATGCCATGTTTAGTGCCAGCCAGGGCCGTCTTTCCCACTGGGCACTAAGGGCACTTGCCCAGGGCCCCGCGATCGATAGGGGCCCACTACTTACTGCCAGATCACCAAACGATAACCAATATTTAGTGATCTGTCAATGGCATAGGGGCCCCATTACCCTAGTGTGCCCAGGGCTTCCAATTGGTAAAAGTCGGCCTTGGTGCCAGCCATGTATTTGGTCAGTGTCGAGCACAGAAAGTTCCGAAAAAGTTATTGGTACCTGTTAAATAATGGACTGTAGCTAAGTGCGACAACGAGGCTAGATTTTAGGTTCCGGTAATTTAGTGCCTTGATGGAAGAAGGTAGACACACTCACCTTGTGTTTGGAGGGTGCGAAGCTTCGATGAACAGACTGAAGGGCCACTGAATCTCAGAGAGCGAGCGCCGACTTACCTCACGAGACCATAGGTTACCTTGCAGTCTCTGAAATGCACCACTAAGAGCATCTATCTCCTTTCTTCTCAAGGCACACGTTGTAGACCGAACTCTAAATAGGCTGCGTTCCAGGCGCGCTGTCCGATATCGAAAAGAATATATGCGCGCTCACGCTTTTCAAGCGAACACGAATCGAACAAGAATGAATTGACGACTTTTTTTTACTATTTGACGGTTTAAACTCACCGTTCCTAATGTTGCTGTAGCAAAAATATATATAAATATAATGGGAACTTAACAGTACCCATTACACACTCGAATCCTAATTCACGGCCACAAAATTGAGTCGCACCACTCGGCTACCGTGAACTATTTGTTTTATACCACGTCAGTGGCAAATAGGTTTACGGCCCGCCTGACAGAAAGCAGTCACCGTATCCTATAGACGCTTGGTACTCCAAGGATGTTAAATTGTACACACACCTTTTTAAAAGAGCCCCATACTGCAGTCCAGGCGTACTGGAGCTCATTCCAGCCGGAGCGTACGAGTTAAGGGTGCCTCCACTCCCAATATCTGCTTCATCAGCAGAAAATGCATCTTCAGCATTCACCAATTGCCCTCAATTAGGTACGTCAATGCTGAACTAAAACTTAAACTGCACTTAATTAGTATAAATAGGACATTCTACTTTTTCGTGACCAGTTTTCTATTACTAAAAAAAATCTTTGATATTTATTGAATTAGTGTACAAAAATAAGATTTCGAAATAGTACTTGAACCTAATAAAAGGAATTTATAGGTAAAATACATAAATAATCACATGTTGCTGTAAAAGGAGAATAACATAGTGGTAACAACCATTTTTCATACAAATGGTGAGACATCCAAGGACCACTGAGTTACTCGATTTATGAATCCTCAATAATCAAAACTATCGGAAGTGATACTGCAATTAAACCTCTTTCTAAATAACAATACAAAAATATGAAGTGAGGGCCAAGTATTCCAAAATCTGCATTTAAAAAAAAGTGTCTGTAAATTATGTACATGAAACAGTATAATGGCCCAATACTAAATATTAATTAATTTAAGTTATAATAGACTGTATTAATTGATAACTGATTGATTGTAAAACTATATTGTTACTCAGCCGAATTAAATAGTTTTCTTTAATTTAAAAGTCTTAATTGGCGCTGAGGACAGGATTCGCGTCGTTATCTTTGCAATTTCAGTGGCCGATAAAATCTCGCGATCACACCGTGGGGGGCAACGTACGTTTCTGCATTTCAACTGGAAGCCGAACAAATAAATTTATTAAGTAACGTCCAGTAGCTGCCTCAGAAGTATCCAGTCAGCCTAGCTGATCCAGAAGGCTGTCCACCTGCAGCCAACAGGAATCAATCCAGGAGATTCCAGCCAGCCGTAAGGACTCGTGAAAGCGACCAGGGCGAATGTGAGTAGATCTTCATCGTACTCTCTTTTCCTTTTATATTGTACGTATCCTTACTTGCAATTGTTGTTGACGACCGCTTTAGCCCAGTTGTTAGTTACCCTGCCTACGAAGCTGGAGGTCCCGGCTTCGAATCCTGGTCAGGGCATTTATTGGTGTGATGAGCACGAATATTTGTTCCTGAGTTTTGAATGTTTTCTATGTATTTAAGTATATATTTCTCTATATAAGTATGTATATCGTCGCCTAGTACCCATAGTACAAGCTTTGCTTAGTTTGGGACTAGATCGATTTGTATAAGATTGTCCACAAAATATTTATTTATTTTATTTATTAATAAGTATATGTTCGTCTGTCACAGCGTGTGTAGGCCCCCCACAAGGTGGACTGATGACCTGGTAAAGATCGCGGGAGTCCGCTGGATGCGGGTGGCGCAAGGCCGGTCATTATGGCACTCTTTGGGGGAGGCCTATGTCCAGCAGTCGCCGTCTTTCGGCTGATATGATGATGATGATGGACCATATATGAAGGATGACTACCATACGAAAAAATATGGAGGCGCCGGACTGGGCGCACGGGTCCTCCCGCGTGCCCTTGTAGGTTGCGTGTTCAATCCCTCTCCTACTCCTATCCTGAGATCTGTGAGGTAATAAAATGCCAGGTAGAAAAGATAGAGTATTATGGTCACAAACTGTATTCTATAATATTAATAATGTATTAAAAAATTATAGGACATCTTTAGAAGCGGAGTCCGTAAGAAAATCCAATGACAGTCTCTAGACAGATTTTTATTTTCTAACCATCCTAGCCAGCCTGTGATGCAACATAACCGTAAAGCTTATTGGTACGAGCCGAGTTAGAATACACGGCCGCCGTAGCTCGACTTCAAAGCCGTGGTCTCCCGGCGCAAAAAATAAGAAATAGCTTCTTTTGTAATGAGCCCGGTGATCCCCGGGACCGGTAGACGACATTAACACTCATCCATAATTAAACAAAGCCATCTGGCAAGGCATTGAACATTTTAAGGATCCCTGCAACAGAAACAGACTAATATACCGTTTGATTTACTGAACATCCTACTAAAGTTACTAAGTAGTTGCCATCAATTGGCGTCATTATGAAGTAATAATGACGCCAGTTGATGGCAATTTACACTTGCGGCACTTTGTTTGTTCGTTGTAAATGAAATAACTTGTCTGCTTTGGAACTTAAGATACAGAAATATGAAAAATTACTACATTGTCAAAAACATGTGCAGGAAAATTTATCTTGCGGGAGCCGGTGATTTTTGGTTCGAAGAGGGTGAAAATGGCAATGATAATTTGCGATATAACTTACTCTGCGCCTTAATGTATTTTATATATGTTTTCGTGACTGCATTGGAAATTATTGGGGCAATCTTCGGAGATTTGCCAAAGGATGAGAAAAGTGACTGCGTGACTTTCGCTGTGAGCCACACTATAGTCATTATCAAGATTGTCTCAGTCATGGGTAAAAGGTAAATAGTTTCTGCTATTTCTTACTATTTATGATCATCTTCATGATCATAATATTCAACATGTCATCATAATAGGCATTACGTCTATTGCAGACGATTCAAGCATTGATGTGTCAGATTTGGTTGAAGCCACTCAACCAATATCACTGGAACGCAAACTCTTAGAGTATTGCAGTGTTTTAAACCGCTCGCGTGGTCGTGTCGGAGGTTTTCCCAATTTTCCCCAGGCCGCTCTCCATTCCTCCGCTATTGGGCTCGGCCTATAAAGCCACAGTCAGGTTCAAAAAAAAAGGCATTGATGTGTAGTGTAATGTATATCTTCCACATACGGAGTAAAACAATTTGTAAACAAAAATGCCCCTTTAGTGTGATTCCGCATGTGACGTACGCATATAACGAGCTACACAGAATCAATGTCTGCTAGGAGAGGGGCATTTATTTTAAAACTGGT
Source organism: Epiblema foenella (assembly GCA_963556455.1). Classification (NCBI taxonomy): domain Eukaryota; kingdom Metazoa; phylum Arthropoda; class Insecta; order Lepidoptera; family Tortricidae; genus Epiblema; species Epiblema foenella. The sequence continues at coordinate 4,771,318 of OY747113.1, read as the reverse complement.
TTTATTTATACAACAAATTCAACGAGAGGGAAATAACTTTTCAAACTTTGTCCTCGTAAACTTTCACTCCCTATTTCATCCCTTCGAGAGATGATCTTGGAGAAAAAGTATTAGTTATGTTAATCTAGGTAAAAAACTCGTTGTATGCCAAGTTTTGTCAAAATCCGATCAGCCTCTTAGCGTCATTGATTAACAAACATCTAAACTTTCCCATGCGTCAATAAAGCGTTATTTCTTCAATGACGCAATCACAAATCGTCCTTATTAACATCAACAATGAGAGACCTTTTGCCTGAGAATCACACAATTAACTATCATATTATCATGATGATTAATAGAAAGCAAGTCAAGGAGTTGAACCGCAAGTTGGTCCAAATTTGCAAGGACCATGAAGACGAGAGCCGTGTGGCCGAGAATTATAGAATTATGAAGATAAACGTGGCTGCTTATGTTGTGTCTGTTTATGGGTCCCTAATCTGTTTTGTCATTGAAGGCGTTCGGAAGATGATGACAGGTAAAATATTGACTACTATACTTTTCATTCCATTTCGTCAAACTCTCAGTACCTATGACTGTATTTTGTAGATTAGTGCAGATCTCCGTAATTACATTTTAAGAACTAAAGTACTTTTTAAAAATAAATCTTATGACTCATTATCGACGCCATCCATGTTTCAAACACGACAAATCGACGGTATGCCTAATTTTGGGCACTCACCTGATATGGAACATAAAAACACCATTCAGGATGTCATGGGTAGAAGGAGACTCCAACAATAGATACCTAAATCATTATGTTGGTACTACTGATATTCTAGCTTAAACGTAGTATTAAGATTCAGTATTTCATAGTAGTAATATTATCATTGGCGCTTGTCGCCATACCTAGACTTCTTCTTGTGCTAGTCTTCACGGTCACAATACATAAGTTTCCATAAATTACCATCTTTACTGTTGCTGCACCTCCCACTAGACAAGAATCAATGCATCATGCTTAACAGTCTACCTAACAAGAAGCAAGATTCCATGTTATTAAATGCATTGGGTTGGTTGACATTGTATTTTTATAAGTAGACACAGACAGTTAAGGGGCTCCTAGCTCCCAATGACATTCGATCTGTAACTCTCCGTTTTCTCGTGTTTTCACATCAAGCTATAACAATTTTAGATAAAAAACCAGTTTATTGACGTACCTTTTGTGAAGATGGGTTAAAAATAAAAATCTCTCTTGCGCAGTTAGAGACGTCAATAAGAAACAGTTACATGTAGATATCATATACATAAGTCCAAAAACAAAACTAGTATCGAAAATAGCCCTTTTTTTACCATGTTTCAATAAATCATAAAAAATAAGTACCTAGCCAGTTTTGTCAAAATTTGGCTCTTGCAAGTGGATAAAGGATTGAAGAACCGATAACCGTTTATGCCATCAATATATCTATAGGTTTGAAGGAGCAGTATCTACTCAAAACTCGTCAAACATCGATGAATAGCGCTTACAGTCCCTTAATAGCCTACGTTGGTATGTACACATGCGGAGGGATGAAAGTAATGTGACAAAAAGGGAATTAGGTATGAATGAGGTAGGCCAAGGAAACGATAGATGGACTGTGTGAGAGACGATATGGATAAGAACGATTTGAGAGACGAGATGAGGGGAGATACAGTTACAGAGGTAAGTACGGATAACTGCGACTCCAAGTAAATGGCACAATTGCAAGCCAATGATGACATTGTATTTTTATGGAGTACAGTTACTTATTACAACAAATAGTTTACTTTTTCAGGATCTCACTTCATAACAATAGTGACGTACTGGCCATACTTCGAAGACAATTCCGTCACAGCTGTCTCATTCCGATTCTTCACAACAGCAGTGCTCTGCATTCTGATGGTCACCATGATATCCATCGATTGCTTCGCTATGCTCACTTTGATCATGTACAAGTACAAATTTGTCACGTTGAGGCACTATTTAGAGGGTTTGAGGGTTAAGTTTGACCGTAACAACTATGCTGGTAACGAGGTGTATGCTACCAATCAGTTGAAGGCTGGACTGATTGAAGGAATTGTTATGCATGCGGATCTTATAAGGTAATTTTGACGTACGAGTACGTATCGAGTTTTTTTGATAGATAGGTTAATCTAAAAAAAACTTTGTAATTAAACGTTACATACGTCTATCTGTAATCAATCATTACAAATATCAACCAGTAACCATATCAAGCTATTCACGCAGGTTGGAATAATTTTATTAGTTTGGAATAATTTTATTAACTCTGATCATAGTAAACCTTGTTATAATAACTCTAGTTATATTAACTCTCTCATCGTTGACTATGATGCATTGTGGAAAATATTTCCCAGTTCCTTTTTGACAGTTAATTGATGTTTGTAGTGATGAGGGTAAGACGAATCGATTTTCTTAATTAGCGATTGTTAATGAATCGTGAATGTTTATTCAGATCGATTATATAACAATTTATTTTTTAATGTTTCTATATACTTCACTACTTGATACGAATCTAGAGTAAGAACTTTTGTCATATGATTTTTATTCTACCCACGTCACTTTTTTATCGTTCAGAAATCGATATTGTATTTCCAAATTCCGCGATAAAGGTAATTGTACGCTTCATTCGTTTGCAATTTATTGGAATACTTATTTTTTTATAACACGTAATTTATTACGGTTATATTAAATTCATCGATTTCCATCAACTTACGAAAATGTAATCTGAATCGAAACGAATGATTTAGTCACTACAGTAGATTTAAAAAATAGAAAATTTAGTACGTAACTGTTTTCATGGTGAATTATTATCATAAATTACTACGCATCAGTGATAGAAAAATTATAAATTCATTTGATTGCTCCTCTAAAACGCGTATTACAACTACCTAACTACTCATGAAGCTCTAATATCATTATATGATTTTATTCACTCTTTCGATGTTTAATACGGATTTACGTTATATGGTGTTGTGATGTGTCAAAAAGGAACTGGTAAATATTTTCCACAATAGTCTCGATGGATTGTTGATGACTGAGTAACTGTTGATGAAGGTGTAGATAAAGTACTGGACTAGAAAAAACTTAAGACAGAAAATAAAGAAGTTTATGAACAATTTACTGGTGTCCCATTTTAAACAAAGATGAGTAATTATGTTCTAGGTTATCGAAAGACATTGATCGGTCTTTCGGCACAGTTCTGGCGTTGCAAGTATGCCAGAGCTCTGGCTCCGCCGTGTCTTTGTTGCTGCAAATAGCCGTGAGTTTACTACATTTTTTACTACTTCCTGGCTTGACAGACCGAAATCGAGGCGGTATGGATTCAGTACTGCATGGCCGCTCCAATCAGAAAAAACCATTTAAATGTCGCATGCAGATGTCCGACCGCAGTAAATAATCTGTACTGGCTCGACAACCGACAACTTACTGGGCCTAAATTTCATCAAAGTCAAACACATGTAATATAAATATTTCCGTGAATGCTTTCAGCTTTCAAAGGACTTGACGTTTGGCGCGGGAATGAAAATAATTTTATTTTTAGTGGCGATGTTCTTTCTACTCGCTCTTTTCCTCTGCAACGCAGGTGAAATAACATACCAGGTAATTCGTTCAATGCTAATCGACGTTTGCTATCAGCACTACCATTATGACTAACGCTCCATAGGACTGCAAGTGCAAAAGCGATGGAACGATACATACAAATACATATACTCACGCCAATATCCCATTGGGATACCAAAAAACACAGAGACCAAAAAACGCCAAATACTATGGCCCTTACATACTTTTTTTGCTTCAATCACATCCATGCATCTATTCATAAATGCTAACCCGGATGCGGGAGCTTCGATCTGATGTTTTTCCAGTATCGCAGAAATTTCATACTTTCGCGTTGGTCGCCCTCTTCCGAGCTTTCTATTCATCTCCTGGCCATAAATCATAGTCGGTCTGCTTTCACAATCCTCTCAACATGCCCAAACCACCATAGAACGATACAATGTTTTATGACCCAACTCGCGTAATGACTTTTGGATAACTATAGTAAGGGACGTATACTATACGTCGGACATATATGCGACAATTTGTTCTGAAAGGTGCTCTTCAGTAAGTTGGACAGACGATCTGGTCAAAATCGTTGGAAACCATTGGATGAGCGCGGTGTAAGACCGATCATTGTGGAGATCCTTAGAGGCCTTTGTCCGTGGACGTCTTTCGGCTGATGTGATGATGTTAATACGGGATAATTCTATATATAACCTTCACATGAACGCGACCTTCTCTAACAGTCTGGTCTGATTCTGGTGAAATCGATTATTTTGGCATAAGAACGTCAAGGAGGAATCGAGACTGTATTTCTCTCCCGATTGTTAAGTGTTCAGTTTACCGAACTAACATGTCAATTTTCCTATCGATTGTTCAGGCATCGCTGCTATCCGACTCTTACTTTTACTGCGGCTGGCACCTGAGCTGCATGCACGGCGACCTGCGCCGTCTGACGCTGCTGGCATGTGTGTTCGCGCAGCGCCCGCTGGTCATGAAGGCCTTCAAGATGCTACATCTCACCTATGGAACTTTTCTTCAGGTTTGTGTGATTATTGTTCTTGTCTGATGTCTTTTCTATTCAAGATATTGAAAAGAATCGGCCTGTCTTAGAATAATTCTAAATAAATTATTTTTGTTTGGACTCTTGCTGTTGTGTTGCTCAGGTCATTCTATTTTACCTTGCTCTATTGATCCACAGGAAAGAAAGGTTATAAGGTTCCTTTCCTTTTTTTTCTTCGATTCTAAATTTGTTTCCGCCTTTCAACTCTTTCCACTGTCATAATACCCCTTACTTTTTTTTTTATTTATTTATTCATATTTTAAAAAAGTACAGTTGTTCTACGGGTAAGACGCGTTACAAAAAACCTGTTTAGAGGTTTATACGTGCCGCGAATGCATTGCCTAACTCACAGCATTTCTTATTATTTAAAGGTACTTAACTAATTTTAATTAATTTACTAGGCGAATAGCTGGATTGGTATCGATAACGCCGGTAATCACAGCAACGGCTCGCTGCCGTCCGCTCCCGTGATACAATTTTTTTAGAGCAATTTTGCGCGTTTTTTTTTTATCTTTGAGGATACATACATACAAATCTTGTGGTAAATTATTTAGTGTATTAGGCAACAAATATTCCCACGTTTTTAACTATATACATTTATATATTTTGGTATAGTTTTATTTACTTGTATTACATTTCAGGTTCTCAGGGGGACATATTCAGTATTCGCCTTATTTTACGCTCAGAATGAATGAAATGGCAACACTGGCTGGAAACAATGGCTTCATAGTGTTCAACCAGTAATCGAAGAAGAAATATTGAACAACACTCTTTGAAAGCAATCTCACAAACATGTTTCCAACTAACCACTACCGCTTTTTGTAATCCTCAGTAGGAGTACAGTCACCCTGGTTACTAGTCCCTTTTATGTGGCACTGAATAATATAAATAATATTGTTCTATACGAACTTTGGGCCTGTTCTCGCAGACGGAACCGAGGTTCCTGGCTACAGCAGCACGCTATCTGGAGGCAAACTCCACTCCCACTACTATTGTATAAAGTAACTAAGCACTGTGTTAGTCATAAGTTTTTGTAACCTATAACTTGCATGTTTGGTTTATCTGTAAATGTAAGTTGGTTAATAAAAAATAAATAAATAATTAAATAAGTCACTAAATATACTTACTTTTAATTGTATACGTATGCTCACTTCTGTCTTGCGCTAACATTTTAGTGTTGTTACTCGTCCTAGGACAATAAATAAAATAATAGATAATATAGCTACGTTCATTTATTTTTGACTCTATTTGTGTTGCTCTTTTATAGCTACGAGTAAGTGTATACTCGTACAATATGCGTAAGTACTCAACATTCTACGCAATACTTGGGCAAAACGATAAGACAAAGTTCCCACTATATATTAGGTGCGGTGTGTTATATTCGCTATGCGGGTCCGACGTAGTATTATTCTCCTTTTCCGAGACCAAATAAATTCTCACGACGGAAATATAAGAAAATGGCGGGGCCCCAAGGAATAAGCCACGTATACGGTCCCGTTTTTTAATTTCCATGCATGGAACGGTTTCCGTGTCAAGGACGCGGTTTTATAACGACATTTTGTGCACTTAGGGGACAGATTTTTTAATCAAAATTGTGTTCTTGGTCATGGAAAGTTGGTGGCCCGCGGTCTACTACCTTCATTCATAACAAGAGGTATTTCGTGGAAATGCTTAAACAAATATAATTTAACTAGTGACCCGCCCCGGCTTCGCACGGGTGCAATGCTGATGCATGTATTATACATATAAACCTTCCCCTTGATTCACTCTATCTATTAAAAAAAACAGCATCAAAATCCGTTGCGTAGTTTTAAAGATTTAAGCATACATAGGGATATAAGGACATAGGGACAGAGAAAGCGACTTTGTTTTATACTATGTAGTGATTAGATTTTATGTACCTACGAATGTGCATAAAATACAATCAGGATTCCAATAATCACCGAATCAGCAAATATCAAGGAATTAACAATCTGTCCATTGTAATTGGATTTCCTTAACTTTCCCAGTTTAATTGAATGCATTTGAATGAACAATTTCAAAAATTTCAAAAACAACCTAATAGACTAAGGGTGAATGCCCACCAGAAGAACATCTTCGCTCTGGTCGATGGACATAAGTTTCTTAAGCGGTTTTTACCGGTTATGATTATATTCTTTAATAAAGTTGACATTTATAAAAGCGAGAAAATATAAGGGTAGGTAATTACAAGGGTAGGAAATTTGTATAGTATATTGTATACAAAGAATGTCTCAGATCGCAGGGTGATAAAAATGCGATCGGAGGCTTTCTTTATTACTGCCAGTGGTAAGTACAAAACTTTATGTCTCTCTAAGGCTAGGAAGTGGGATTTTCAGCATGCATAACGTGCTGTAATTTAACGTTATGGCCAGGTGTGACATAACATAAAAACCAATATAATTTACCTGTCACCCTAAAATTACATTATTACGTCGGGTTATTTATCTTCGTGTATTTAATTACTAGATATCATTAAATAATTTCTTGGTCAAATAAGTTGAAGTTTGATGTTTTCCGAGTTTGTAAGTTCTGTTTATTGGTTCCGTATTTTTTTTTTACTTTGTTAACTAACTACCGTATTCTACAGATCCGATTCTTTGACCATTTGATGTTTAAATTCATTTCACAAATTATTAAAGCGCACTTTTACTTCAATTCTAGACTGAACTTCTGTCATTATTGAATAGATACAAAACATATTCAAATTCAATACGTTCACCAAAATATTCTCGCTATTCACTTAATCGATTCGGCGCTCGACTGAAGTCCGCAATTGGCTGTGCTAGTTTCATTTGCTTGCGGTTTTGCCTCTCGGAAGTTGCCAATGGTTGCGGCTTGCAGTCAAGCGTGGAATCGTACCTTAATAATTGAACCACTAGCAAGTAGATGCAAGGCGATGCGAAAAATGTTAACTTTTTAAGGCACGAGTGAATAGGCACCTTCTGGGTGAGCTCGCTTCATCGTCGGCCTCATCTTTGCCCCCTGGCTAGATGCTGGCCAAGAGCGATCCCATTTTTAATAAAAAAAAAACCTGGTGGTGCTAAAATGAATAACAGCGAGTCGTAAATATAATATGCATGTTCCCTTCCCAGTGATACCTAAATGAAATAAATAAAAATAAAATAAATGAACTTTATTCTGCAAGTACATCGCAATTTCACTTTTACAAGTCAAAAACTACTATCGTTTCTGAAGAGACCACTGCCGAGAAGAAACACCGAAAGAAACTACACTCAGTCGTTTTCTCCAATACCATGCTAAAATACATGTACTGTGAGAAATATATATGGTCATTTATTTCGTCACTAACCATGTGAAGATATTTTCGATTGACTGTGCATCGCCGAGATTGTAAAATCGCATCGCTTCGCTACTCCCCATCGCGATCGGTGAGAAACCTCCATTAGGTATACCACTTCGTAATATAGAAAAGTTTGCCTTTAAGTACACATACCTATCACATAATTCATTGAATATTTTACAGAGGAGCTACCGCGAACCGAAAACGAACGAAGTTCGAATATCTCCCTCTCTGTTGCATGAATCAGCAAGTGCGACAGAGAGGGAAATATTCGAACTTCGTTCGTTTTCGATTCGCGGTAGCCCCTCAGTGTTCACAGATTTTATGAATTATCCCGAAATAACTTAAGCTTACGAGATCCTAAACCCGAATTATCAAGTTAACTAGGCCTTTTACCTTTACTTATTTACCTAATCGACCCGGTACGGGAGCATTTAATAATCCTAATTACATGCTTTCTAACCCGAAATGGCTCGAGAGTTCTTTGAGTACAGTGCCTACACTAGTAACTTCTTCTTCTTCTTTGTCCTGGCTTTAATCCCATTTTATTTGGGGTCAGCCCTCCTCATACGTTTACGCCACAACATTCTGTTTTGTGTTGTCACTTCGTCCACTTCTAGAGCCTTAAGGTCTTTTTGGATTGTGCTCTTCCAGGTGACAGCTGGTCGTCCACGGCCTCTCTTCCCCTCCTCTATTGCCATCACAGCCCTGGTCATATGGTCCTTATTGCGCCTCATTACGTGTCCGTACCACCTCAGCCGATTCTTTCTTAATTTGTGTTGGATTTTTGCAACTTTAAAGGTTCCTACACTAGTAACGTCAGTTGATATTAACGATAGTAAAGTCTGAAGTTTCCTATTGGCTTAACACGTTCACAGTTCAGTGCCCCATACATGGGTCACGACGAACTATCCCCACAAGTCCATGCCCCTTACATGGGTCACTATAGCCGTCCAGGTACACACTCAAATCACTATAATTATATTTTTGTTTAGATTGTTCTATTTTGTCATATTTTGCCTGCCGAGCATGATGCGAATTATTGTGTACCGATTGTTGCACATAAAGTGTTGTGCAAACTAGTAGATATTGTAATTTTTTTATGAAACATATTTTCGTTAGATATTTTTAACTGTGGAAACACCACAATTGCCCCGACACCGACGAGCGCCGGGTTCTATTCCCGCGCTGAGGGGCTACCGCAAACTAAAAACGAACGAAGTTCGAATATCTCCCTCTCTGCCGCACGAATTAGCAAGTGCGACAGAGAGGGAAAACTTCGTTTACTGTTCCGCTAATACTAACGGCTAAATTTTTCTTTGTTTTTTGATACTTGCATTCAAGTAGTAGGTACTACTCTTTTTATGTGGGAGTATATATCATCATTCATCATCATTACTCATCTTAAAATAATAAATAAATATTACAAGACATCCTTACATATATATAGTGAGCTCAAGAATTGTTTTGTGGGTACTCAGCCAACGATATATATAGAATAATATGGAGCATTCCATGGAAGGTGACGCTTATGAAATGCTATTTTTGCGTCATTGCTTAATTCTAAAATTCTTAATTCTAAAAGCTTAGTCAATTTCAAGAAATTTGATGAAAATATGTAGTGTCCGCAAACCAAACTGATGAACCAATTGATATCGCTATCTCTTGCATACTTGCATGATATTAAGAAGTGTGTCTCACATTTCTTATGACCCCAGTCGTCAGTTTGATTTGCGGGCACTATAGAACCGCGTCTGGGTAATAATTACAGTATTTTTGCAGCGGTACCATATGCAGTTGGTTTAGTACATTGAAATAGTAGATTTGTGTCTCAAGGGAGAAAATGATATATTTACGGCGAGGACGGTATATTGAATTTTGAGCGTAGCTTTGAGCGTAGGAGGTATTCAAGTGTTAACGCCCAAGACGGAAATAATTTTGCTACCGTGTGACAAATACTGCTATTCACACCGCCTATGAGGCCAGCTGCTATGAGGAAAAGAGTCATTATATTGGCCTAAAATGAGGGAAGAAAAGTACGACTTTGATCTCTCATTTGAGGGCAACAATGAATCTTTTCTGAATAGCAGATGTGAAAAAAGTTGTAGCAACTTCGTATCATGTAATCTGTACCTACTGGACACTGGAATGCATCTAAAATTGTAATTCCCTCAAAACTACGAGGTACTAGCAACACTCTTTCAACTTCACACTAGCAACAAAGGTAACAAACATTAGATCCGGATCTTCACAATTTTGGCCCATGCACCTTCGTCGTTCACAACCCGTAACTACTTGTTTCATTTCACGTGCCTTGTGTTACTTGACCCCAAGATGCGAAACAAACGCGTAACGTGAGATTTTCCTTGTATTGGTTCAACGGAGTGTACTTGTTGGCACGCTTCGTAAATATTCAGCTAGGTCAAGTGCTTGCAGCCTGCAGCTGCAATTTCGGTTAGTTCATACACTTTCCAAGCTTACTCAACAGAACCACTCGCGGGGCGATTCTGAGAACTGTGCTAACAATATTAGGTACGTTTTGAGCAAACATGATTGAATAAACAGGGCTTCGATGAAATCTTCAGTCTAGATTTACACGTCGTACAAGTATCTAAGGAACGCTAGTTAAGCAGATCATGCTGCCGTCCTATGTCTAAAACTGATCAAAGCTGCTTTATAGCAGTTTTCTGTAGTTTACATGGGCTAAAAGAGAAAGAAAAGCTCTATCGAATGGTCTTGGAATCATATTTTTATCATTTGTAGTTGCGAAGATACTGAGTCGACCTACCACGCTAAGTGCATGATAGTTTGAGACTTTACAATACTATATAATCGCAAACCAACATTACTACACTATAAGTACTCTAAAAGCCCCTAGCTGTTGTTTAATTTAATAAATCACTAGCATGATTCACAGCTAAAAAACCGTTATTAGACAAAAACTTCATAAAGCGCCGTTAAAGTCCTTTTACCTTTTTCTTACCTTCTTTTATACATATAATTTCTTATCAAATACTACACAAAAAAACAGTTACTACGCTTATACACGGCAAAACACCCTTAGCCCTGTATTTGTAAGACTTTGCTTGCGATTCCTATTGCAAATACAACACTAAAACCTAGTAACTGTAACTAATCCGTGACTACCTACATTAAAAAACATAATAATGCAACTCTTAAACCTGGCTAACCAGCAATGCTACGCTAAAACCTAGCTATACGCAAAATATTATCCCTCCGATTTTACGGCATGCGGCCAGTCAGCCGAGCGGCGCGTGCGCAGGACGTTGTGTCTAGTTGTGTAGTGAGTGATGATATTAATTATCGTCACAAAATGTCAGGAAACCATCCTTCAAACCGTTTCATAGCCAGCTATCATATGGAAATATAAAATCCCGTTTAGTAGGTAGATACGAAACGAGTCTTTCTTTACCATTTTGTAGTCAGCAACCGTATGGGAATTTAAAATCCTGTTTAGTAGCTGGATACGGAACGGTAAGTGGTAAAGGAGATCGTCGATTTTGTACCCACTGAAAATTGTAACGTTTCAAATTCAAAACTCAGATAGGACCTCAGAACTCAGGTCAGATTCTAGACTTGTTTAGATGAATTTAGGAGGTAAAACTCTAAATACCAAATTTTATCAAAATCGTTAGCCCTGTTTTTGAGATAGCTGGGTATCTAATATACAAGATTATCTGGTTAAAAGTACTGTTAGTTGAATTTACCTATGCTATTTTGCCAAAGAGTAGTCGAAATATTTATGCTGATCACACAAAAAATAAATGTGTTTATTTGATATGTATACATTTCATTACTATACGTTACAATTTGTCGTGGACCCTTTGGTCCTATTCCCGAACATAATCGACGGTCTTCTCCATAGTAATTGAACCTAATTGAATGCATCGCAATAAAATAGGAAAAAAATGCAGTAGATATGAGTTTTCAACGCTGTCTTGCTATCATATCATCAGAAGTTTTAGATTGGATATTGATATTCTAATTTTCACTGCTTATTTGAGTTGATTGCTGAGAACACTATAACAATGCATTATTCATATGAATATTGTGAGCCGCCTACTTCATCAAGCGTGTTAGAAGATGATTTAAATAAATTACAGCTTATTCCTTCTAAAAGAGGAGCATAAATACTGTTAATCAATGGCCGTAAATATTACCGGAAAAAAGTGTACAAAAAATACTCCCAATCTTTGTGGATATGTGGTAGTACACCAGCGTGCAAGGGAAGTGTTACACAGGACTCCGGCTGGAAAGGTATTATAAAAAGCAAATACCATGTAACGTAATGCATAAAAAATATAACAAAAGACAAAAAAAGTAGTAATAAAAAGAGATTGTTGGTTTTAAAAAAGATGTGCAAATAATTACGAACCAATCCAGAAGCAGTATACTTAAATGATATGATCTTCAGAAAAAAAACATTCATCTTCACTATTAACTTCCAAAATTCAATATTGATAAATCTTCGGCATATCGACAGAGAAAAAAGAATCTAGAAGTTTACTTTTTTATTTAAGAGTTGACTATAATTACTCTTGTCGATTGATTAGGTACTCTAGAAGAATTAAAATTAAAATGTTGTACGCCCGAAGAATGTCAAATACCAAGGCAATTTGCCGATTTCCTACTCGTTGACGACAACTGCGATGGAAAAACGGTATTATTGGTGTTTTCTTAAAGTGATTGTAAAATCCAGATAAACAAAATACACCACTTCACTGCGGATGGTACTTTCAAGTCTTGCCCTCCTCCATTTTCACAAATTTACAGTTTGCACGGCTTAAATGAACAAATATAACGTAGGTATAACCCTATTGATTTATGCATTTTTGCATGACAAGAACATAAAAACGTATGAAATTTTGCTGAGTGTAATAAAATCACAAAGGTCGGATTGAAATCCCAATAAAACAACTTTAGACTTCGAAAGCTCTGCAATGAAAGCTTTCACTTATAGATTTCCTGATATTGTTGTTAAGGCTGTTGGTTTTACTTCACTTAAATAAAAATCTTTGAAAAAAAGCACGAGATCTAAAACTTAAATTGAGACTAGGCCGAAGACATGACTGTAGCACGGTGTGCTTCAATAGCCTAGTTACCCATGAGTTAGATCTATGAAGGATTCCGATATATATATTAAACATAACTAAGACAACGACGGAGACAAATAAATTTCGTATCTACTAAACGAGATTGTATATTCCGATAAAGCTGGCTATGAAACGGTTCGAAGAGGATTTGTTTCTTTTTAGGGTTCCGTAGCCAAAATGGCAAAAACGGAACCCTTATAGTTTCGTCATGTCCGTCTGTCCGTCTGTCCGTCTGTCCGTCTGTCCGTCTGTCACAGCCGATTTACTCGGAAACTATAAGTACTACAGTGATGAAATTTGATGGGAATATGTGTTGTATGAACCGCTACAAAATTATGACACTAAATAGTAAAAAAAAGAATTGGGGGTGGGGCCCCCCATACATGTAACTGAGGGATGAAAATTTTTTTTTCGATGTACATACCCGTGTGGGGTATCAATGGAAAGGTCTTTTAAAATGATATAAAGTTTTCTAAAAAACATTTTTCTTAAAGTGAACGGTTTTTGAGATATCAGCTCTCAAAGTCGTAAAAAGTATGTCCCCCCCCCTCTATTTTTATAACTACGGGGTATAAAATTCTAAAAAAAATAGAGGTGATGCATGCTAATTAACTCTTTCAACGATTTTTGGTTTGATCAAAGTATCTCTTATAGTTTTTGAGATAGGTTGATTTAACTGTAATTTTGGTTAAGTTATTTTTGCTGTTTTATAGATACTAGTACGGAACCCTTCGTGCGCGAGTCCAACTCGCCCTTGGCCGGTTTTATTTTGTAAACAAATAGATACATCTATACAGATTTTATATATTTATTAAAAATATTGAATTACTTTTAAAACTTACTTCTATAACAGTGTGGATTAACGTGGTTTTGCCAAAAAACTAAAACTTTTTTCCACAAGATTACACGACTAAAACCCAGTTAGAGGCGATGGTTCGTTATCTAACGTGTTTTTAAATTAGGAACGCATACAACTTGCTTGAATATTTGCAGTTATTGCAACGCTACAAAACGGTTACAGTCCAATAACGTGCTTATTTAAAGTTTTTCAGTGTAATCTGCTCACAACTACAAATACTATACAATTGTTAAGTGACTTAGCCGTTATTTAGCTATGTTCTGTTTGTTATGCAATACTAAAGAACGGCTAAGGTATACTTAACGGTGTTTTAAGTGTAATATCGTTGGTAGTTTAGTAATTATTTGCAACAGTAAAACACAAAAACCTTATTATCAAAATAAATATTCATTCTTGTACGGAGTAATGCAATAAAAAAGCAAGTATAAATTTAGTTTCAATTTTTACGTAAAAGAAATCTGGAATAAGTATACACATATCCTAGAAATTTTTATTTTAACGTTTTTTGCTCATATCTCAAAACTATAATTTGTGGGTTAGTTTGGTTTTAGACATAGGACGGCAGCATGCTTCGTTGGACATTTGACTTGTATATATTTGTTTAAACGTTGCTTAAGACGATACCTCGTTTATGACTTCCGCTCGCGAAAATGCAACACTCTTCAAGAATAGCTTGAATTTTCTGTTTCACAGTATGATTCAAGTAAGCCATGGATCGAAATTTCATTTAAGTCCTTATTAGTTACAAAACGCTCATATATTTAGACGATTTTCTGATTGAATCGACGCGTATCTTGACAATTTCTCATTGTTACTATCTAGAACTGCGACTTAATGTCATAAATTTTAAATGTATTTTTTGTATTTCTCACTAAGAAATATCGTTTCAAAAATCACTCCAAATCGACCATTTTCAAGCTGGAAACTGTGTTTTTTCGCTTAAATTATAATACACACAATAAAATCATAAAATGGCTATGTCACTATCTAAAACTTTAATAAAATCACCGAATTTTTTAATCACTTTATTGGTATTATCAATACTTTTGTCATAATTTGAAATCTAAACATTTTAAAACTTATAAGGTATCTTAGCCAAACCTAAAACTAGTAATTACCTACCTATAAATAGAAAACCTGTACAGTGTTCAAAGTTGCCCGATTAAGGTATAAGGTAAATTTTAATAGTGTCAAACGCGCCTCGACATTTTTTAAATCGATTCGCGATTCGCTCCCAACGGTATTCAGGTTTACCTACTGTGAGTCTAGATTTCATTTAACACATGGTCTGAAGATATAAGACACCAATCGAATAGCATTCCAAATTCTAACCCCAAAACTCCGCCGGCTACCACCCCACCAGAATTCTATTAAACCATTCCCATAACTCAAGTAAAACAAGAATGGATTCAACCTCAATATGTGCTCAAGTGTGTCCGTATTCACTGAAGCAAAGTTAAAGGAGTAAAGTTTCCGAATTCGCCCCGGAGGCCGATCCAACTTCGCTGTTGCAATAAATAAGGATTTTAGCGACAAATTACCGACGCCCGAACACGTCTCGCCCTTTTGCGGAGTTGGGAACTAGTGGAAAAAGAATACGTCACCGAACCGTTTGGCGGCGATGCAAACAAAGGCTCCGAAGCAATTTTCTAAAGAGCTCGTAAAGCTATGGACTAGGCTCCCTACGAGGTTTTATCTTGGTCTTGTAGATAGTTTTGAGATACCTATGTACCTTTCTTTGCTCTCATTCGTCGGCTTAAGTATTTTATTTCGGAGGGAGAAAATACTGAGCCAAAGAACAGAAAACTACGGCAGCAAGTTATGTAGCGAATACAAGTGTTGAAGGGGTATTTATCTATCAGGAGTATTTTGTCTTACTTGATACAATTATCAATATGATGTAATTAAAAACAGCATTCTAAGGACCCGTTTTATAAAGATCCGTTAGATCTTAATTCCTCTAGTAAGTTTTGACAAACAAATTAATAAGTTACTTTTAAATGTAATGAGGGTCTTTATAAATAAGCAAATGACATGACTTAAAATTAAACACAACGTCCCGCAAAACTGTTTGCGCAGTTTGACTGTGGGATCCATGAGTCTATTATAATCATAAGTAGGTATATAAGTAGTAATCTTAAGTGAGTTAGTTACCTACTATCTTAATCTTAATGAATAAAAAGAACGGCCTTAAGTGTTGTGGCAGAAACTGGATAGTCAGCTAGATATAAGATACCTATTTACATACTGTCGGGGTTGTATTGGAACAAGGCTCTTTTAAATCTATTTTAGTTTCCCTCCCTTGTAATATAACTCACTAACCTTAAGTTAAAATTTATGATACTACGTAAAACTCAGCTCATAACACAGCTACATCTTAATAGCTGTAAAGTGCTCACAATAACGAAATCACTACCGCATCCTGATGAAAGCGATTGAATATCCGGTAATTCAGCATTATAAATGGAGCCTGCCTCGTGTTTCCGTCAACGCGCCATCTTTGTTTCAAGGGGCGTAATAAAGACATTTTCTAGGGTGATAGAGCGTTCGATATCTTATTACAGCGGGGCCTGCAAACTGACGAAACGCTCCTCGACTCACTGCCTTTATGGCTCGCGCTCTCGATTTCACCTTCGAGAATTTTTCACCGGATTACGCCAACGAAATTCAACTTTATACCGAATGATTTAAAGGTTATAATTGTAGCCGATAAGAGCCCAGGCTAGGTATATAGGCAGATTTTTTGTCGACGGTGATGGATAAAACGAAAGAGCAGAGCGCGACTTGATTGAAAATCCCGTTAAAGGGGGTCCTTGAAGAAAGTTTTTCGTTGCTAAAGAGGTCTGGCGTTTGTGTTGTGATCTTTCTGGTAGAGTTATTGCGCACTATATTGGTTTGATTTGGAACAGGCAAAAGGTAGAATAGGGCATTGTTTATGGCCTTATTTATGAACAGGCAATATTTTATTTTATTTTATCGTATGATTTTTTTTGCACCGTTTAGCACCACCGAGAGGTCACATGTAGAGTAATGGTGGGTACTCCCTACGTAGAGGGTACTCACTCTTGAGTGTACTTTTTTTTTAACATTACTGTGGCTTTTATAGGCCGGGCCCAATAAAACGATAGGAGTGCGCGGTTGGAGAGTAGCCTGGGGAAAATCCCGGGGAAAACCTCCGACACGACCACGCGTACGTGGTCTGGAACACCGGAATACTCCAAGAGTTTGTGCTCCAGTGAGATTGGTTGAGCGGTTTCAACCGAATCTGAGGTGTGAATGGAATCGAGCTATTAAAAAAAAATCAAATCAATCGCAAATAGTGACTTTCCAAGTGAGTTCCAACCGTTGTTCTCTTATTAAATGTAAATATGTTTCACGTTAGTGTAAATTTATGTAAAGTGTTGAAAATTAAATGATAATTGACAAAACATGTCCAAAACCATTCATAGTCAAGAGCAATACCTTACTAATATGTATTTAATAAATTGCTGAAAAAAACGCTAGTGAAACTGAAAAACATTTCAAAACTGACATCAGATCTGACAGGTAAAAAAAGTCAAAATGTCATTTAATCTGTTGCCATATAAATCAGAATAATGCGCACTCTTGACAAGAGTCATATATTTCTGGTCGGGCTTTACATACTTATTTTATTTTATTTATTTATTTTATTTTCTTTATTGGGGAAAAAAACAGATACAGGCCGATGTAATAAATAGGACAAATCAGTATAAATGAAGTATGTGCAGTCTGTATCCTAAGACAAATCCCACTAGGATTTCACACATATTATATACTTACGAAATATGACAACAAAACGCTTTCATTACCTACGGTGTCGCCGACAGCGAGTCGCGGCCTAAGCTAACGGTGGTTAGGACGACAAAGAGAGGAACCTCCTGTTATCAGCGCCGTGTTCAGGAGTACCGCCTTCTATATCGTAATATCGGACCCTTAATCTAGATGGCTGGGTCTCTTAAGATGTTGGTTAAGACTTCGCTATTATAGATAGATACCTTTAGGTTGACCGCTAGATTTAAGTCCGCCTTTTGTACTACATATAGGGTCGCTAGGCCAGTTTCGCGGCCTACTAACTAGGCAAGTTTTTTCAATTAAAGATATTTACATTTTCACACGCCCTAAAGAAATAATGAGTCGTATGCTTTTTAATTAGTAGCTATTGAATGGGAATATATTAAAAAAGCAAGAAAATATCCTTTCAGTTCATCCACGTGGCCGCAAACTGTCGCATCAAATTATATATATATCCTCTTTCTTTATCTTTGGACAATCTTACACAAATCAACCTAGCCCCAAACTAAGCAAAGCTTGTACTATGGGTACCAAGTGACAATATACATACTTATATAGATAAATAGATACTTAAATACATAGAAAACATCCAAGACTCAAGAACAAATATTCGTGTTCATCACACAAATACATGCCTTGACCAGGATTCGAACCCGGGACCTCCAGCTTCGAAGGCAGGGTCACTACCAACTAGGCTAAAGCGGTCGTCAACAATTAACAGGCCGTAAACCCACCTACAGACCCTATTAAGATTTCGTTTTGTGCATTAAAGTTTCAATAAATATATAAATTAATCCTTTCGCAGAGACGACTATCGGGACAATGATCATCGGATCAGCATCCCACATGGCCCAGTGTCAGTCAACCTTTAATCAACAAAATTCGTAAAGATTAATTCATAATCAGTTACAATCAACATTATTCAAAATTCGAACGTTCGGATAAAGGGTCTTTGAATTTGGAGCAAAATGGCGGCTTTGTTAGAGCGAAGCGAACCGAAAACCGTGACAAATTAATTTAATAAACGACTTGCTTTGAGAGCGCCGCCTTCCTTGTAACGTTATACAAAAATTCAATATTGAAACATCGTTGGCACCATTATACCTACCTACTTTCAACTTGGTAAGGTATAAATGCGACGACAATCGAAGATACTGGCCAGTAGGTAACTAATTAGGTAATGATGATTTAATTTTATTTTTCACTTCTGCTATTCGAAAAAAATGGCTTTTCTAGCCCGATTCAAGGGAGCAAAACTCGTTTTTAATATTTAAGTTCTACCCTGCCGACAGGAATGAATCGACTATGCTCCCTCTTAAGCCCGTCACAGACAAAGCGACGGTATATTAATACATATGTATTAATATACCGCAAGACACCGTATCTTTTTTTTAATACAACGCCGGTGGCAAACAAGCTTACGGTCCACCTGATGGTAAGCGGCCACCGCAGTCTATAGACGCCCGCAACTCCAAAGGAGTCACGTACGCGTTGCTGACCCTTTATAAAATTTGAGGATGCACTGTGTTGACAGCAGAAGGGACAAATTTAGGTCCCTCGCTCTCAACACAGTGCATCCTCGGGAGCTCTGGCAACCTTGCTCACCTCCAGGAACATAACACTACATACTTCTATCTTACGATATATTTTGCCTACTAAACGACAGAGTCCACACATACAACTATAAGATATATTTGGGTATATTAAGTTTTATTTTAATTTATTTATCAAAAAAGTACATAACTTATTTTCTTTCTTTCTTTCTAAATATCCTAAAATACTGCTCGTATTTACGTATTGACAGATCGTTGAATAAATTAAATTCGTCACGTTCTTACTTCTTTTGAAGGTGTTTTTCATCCACATGGATCTTGGTTTCGCTGCTAACGCAATACGTAGTTAGAACTCAGCATCAGAATCTTCGTCCGACGAACTTTTAATTAAATCTAATTCTATTATAGTTTTAAAATCCTTCTTTGACTTTTACAACATCCTGTATTTGCCCTTGAAGTGTAGAAAGAGTCCGCTCGCTAGTACAGCAACGAGTTTAATGACGGCAAAAATATATATTTCTCGTGTGTGATGCCGAGCTATACGATAATATATATTACGATATCTTACGGTATACCCGTCGCCTACCGGTCCCTGGGATCCCCGGGCTCATTACAAAAGAATGCTATTGTATTTTTTTTTCGCCGGTAGACGACGGCTTAATATATATTATCGCTGTCTGGGCTTTAATATACGTATTTTAATCTTTCATTTGTAACCTATCGACAGGGAGCAATAGTAGATTGTGCCTCAAGGGAGCAATACGATTCGGTGGATTTACGGTGAGGGCGGTATATTTAATCCTTAGTGAAGCGAAAGAATCTACAAGAGAATCCTGAGCGTAGCGAAGGATTCAAGTGTTTACGCCCAAGGCGGGAATAGTTTTGCTACCGTGTGACACATACCGCTTTTCGCACCGCCGGAGTGGCACATAATTCACACCTATGAGGAACAGTCATTATTGCCCTCAAACTAGGAATAAAAGTGCCTAAGTGAGTGCTCGTGGCCCAGCGGCGCCCGCGTACCTCGTGTGGTATGCGAGGTTAAGCAACTTCGGCCCAGGTCAGTTATTGGATGGGTGACCGCTTTGAGTGGTTATTAACTGAGCGCTCCCGTGCTTTGGAAGGCACGTTAAGCGGTTGATCCCGGTTGCTGTCTATGATAGCAGTCTTAAAGCCAAGTTAGAGCCTTCGGGCGACTTGAGAACTTCTAACAGTCAAGTTGCCCACTCACTTGACAAGCCTAATTCCAATAAGATCTGGTTTCCCCTCGGGTTGGAAGGTCAGATGGCAGTCGCTTCCGTAAAAACTAGTGCCTACGCCAAATCTTGGGATTAGGAAGCGGACCCCAGGTCTCCTTCAGGATGCAACTGTACCGGGATAACGCTAGGACGATGATGAAACGAGGAAAAAAAGTAAGATTTGATCTCTCATTCGAGGACAACGGTGACTCTTTTCCGCATAGCAGGTGTAAACAGGCGCGGATACAGGGGAGGGCAACAGGGGCAATTGCCCCCCCCCCTGAAGCCTGTGTCAGGGGATGGCAATTGCCTATGTCCTGACATAGGAAATATGTTCTGACAATAAAAACAGTTATCAAAAGTCAGTTTTATTTACGGAAAGTTCGAAAGTGCCCCCCCCTGAACAAAATCCTGGATCCGCGCCTGGGTGTAAAAATCGATTTTGATCCCTATCGGCAGGGAAAAATAAAAGACCACGCTAACCTTCAACTAAATATTGCATTACTTACTTCAATAATTTGATAGTAATCAATCACTATGAACTAGCTGGGCACCGGTACACGTTCTTCCCAATTATTTCACCCGAACTTGAACTCGCATCGCTAACTAGAAAGCCATATGATATCAAAAATCAAAAAAAAATCAAAAAAGGTTTATTAATCCAAAATAGATGAATACATTGATCGATGTTCCATCAAAGACCAAACTAGGCTGAGCCTGTATCTTGGCCTTTGCGAGTGCGGTTAACAATGATAATCTTAAATTAATTTTAGGTACATACAAATTCAGCGTGAACATAAATAAACCTAGTTACAACATTAAAAAAGAATTCGGTTAATTAAACTAATAAATACTACACAACTTTTATTTTTAATTTTTAATAGCTATTTAGTCTGTGTGTGGGAATGTGATATATATGTATATGTGTGTGTTTGTGTGTGGTGTGAGTATGTGTGAGTGTGTGTGCGTGCGTGCGTGTATGCGTGTGTGCGTGTGTGTGTGTTCTGCTTGATTGAGTTTACTTTGCTTTGATGTGTTTAACGATGCATTCTGTTTCTTCGTAAGTCAGTGTAAACAGCCAGTGTTTTACTACAGTTTTAACTTGAGTGACTGATAGATGTTTAATTTCCATTTTTTTACATATGTAGTTATATGCACATAAATGTGCGTACGCGGGCGACCTCCTGGCAAGATCTGATCTGTAACTAGGAACAGGTATTTTGTAAATACGCTTCTTTGAAATTCGCTCGTGGCTGACAGAGCCTACCATGTTCTTGTGTATTCTAGTGATCGCTTTAATGACAAATAGCTGTCTCACTCTCAGAAACTTCGTTTCTTGGTACAACCGATTTGTGGGATATCTAAAAGGCTTTTTCACCATAACCTTTATTACCGCCCTCTGTGCCCTTTCCACGAGGAGCAGGTGGGTTTTAGCTGCGCTGTGATGATATATGTGATAATCCATATTGAAAGGGACCTTATGGCGGCCGGCACTTACGCCTTTATTGCCGCGACTCCAATACAATAGTGAATAGGTGCAACGTAAGCGCCTGCCGCCATAAGGTCCCTTTCGATGTGGATTATCAAATATAAAGAGTTAAAAGATGAACTCAATTCTTGTATATTTTTTATTATTAACCCTCATCAAACACTATCTTTTTACCCTGGAATGGTAAAATGCCTGACTGTTTCTTCTTTGCTTCCCATGACGGATGCAATTTTTCTATTTTGGGTTCTGTATCATTATTCCTCCCTTTGAACTTGGAATCATTTCTACCTTTAAATTGATCATTCTTGCCTTCAATTGGTCTATCATTTCGTCCTTTAAATGGATTATTTCTACCTTCAAATGGTTTATCGTTTCGCCCTTTAAATCTATTACTTTTACTTTCAAATGGTTTATCATTTCGATTCCTAAACTCATCATTTTTGCCTCTAAATTGCGAATCATTCCTATTCTTAAATCCATCATTTCGCCTGTTATAACTACCATCGTCATGCTCATTCTTGTGTCTAAATCCGCTTGAGCCATTATGTCTGGAATTATTTTCTCTGAAATCTTGCCTTGGTTTGATATTCGGGACATGTCCAAACATGGCTGCTCTTCTCTCTTTTCTATTGCCTTGTTTATGTATTTCTTTGAATTCGTCAGGTTGTCTAGGCTCAGCTACTGACATGTAGTTTTCGCCTGTTGCCGTGATAAAGAATGGATCAACAATTTTAATCTCTTTGACCTGTGACTCATTAGACTCTTTCTTAAATGTCCTTGATTGTAATTTCTCTTTTAAGTTTTTATTCTTATGCAAGTCTTTTGGTTTATTTGGGTTTTTGATTTCCGGTTTCCTTCTATTTTTACCTAACTGGTCGAAAGTTATGGCAGGACTGACACTGTTAATTTGTTTATTATCTACTTTACCTGGACTTGTTTTCACAATTTTGCTATGCTTTCCTTTACTACCACTCTCTACTTCTTCTCCTTCTTCTTTACCATCACTTTCACCTTCATTCTCACTATCATCTGACTCCTGATTAGTTTCCATTTTAGCTTCACTCTCTGCATCACTAACATCAAGCTGATTTTCACGTTCATAGTCCTCAACACTTTGATCGTCGGATTCGGCCTTTTCACCGTCTGAAATTGCTTTATCGTCATCTGAATTAGCTTCTTCATCACCAGAATTAGCTTGTTCGTCAAATTCCATTTCGTCGTCCCCTTCAGATTCACTTCCAGCGAGTTTTTTGCATGTGTTCTTCTTAACATTTTTAGTTTTGCTTGTGTCGATGTCTTCAACATCCCATTCTCCTTTTGCATTTACAACCTTTTGCTTTTTATCTGGAATAGAAATAAAAAAAACTACAATGCTCATGTATTTTAATACAAATTAAATCATCTATACTGGATGGCAAATAATAATCAAAGACAATTTAACTATTCATCTCTTTTTACCATGTGATATTAAAAAATAGCCTGCATATCAACTCATTTTGTCCACATTCAAGACTACTAATGTCAATAAAAATTATATATTAATTAACAGACGGTCTTATCGCCATATAACGTTCTTAAAAGTATTGGAAAAAAAGGAATAAGAAGCCACCAGTCAGCCTTTTTTTCAAAAGTTGGTTTTATTTCATAAAAATTTTCTTATTTTTCCTATTAAAACCAACTTAGTTTTGCGGTTGGTTAGTACCCCTAAATGTTCAGAGTCCGACACGTACTTTGGACGGAGTTTAGCCAAAAGATTCATGCATATGACATCTCACGGTAACAAACACACATTTTATGCAAATTTAGTTGAATAAATTTAGTCTTATTATTATTTTATGTTGGATAACAAAAGCTTTAAATCCTTTTCAACATATTCCATCCTTCTATAGTCAAATCATTTAATGCATGTAAAAAGACACTAGTTATAAAAGTATTAATTAAATTGTACATGTTAAATACTAAAAACCGTCAATAAAATTAATATTTTAAAAAATACGAACAATACCTAATAATTTCAAAATAAAGTAGTGACAATTTGAATACGAAATTACATTTCAATCATTCATTATTTAAGTCGTCGTCTCCCGGCGAAAAAAATAAACAATAGCATTCTTTCGTTACGATCCCTGGGATCCCCGGGACCGGTAAACGACATCACAAACACATCGAATCATTTACAGTGTAAAATGCTTTATCAATTAAAAATAGTTACAACTTTTTAATGTACAGCTCAGTTTTTAAGAGTCCTTAATGGTCGCTTGGTACAGACACAAGCTGAGCCACCTAGCTTTTCAATTGTTTTGAATACTTTGTTTTATTGTGCCTGTGCCTGTGTTAGTTACCTATAAATTGTCATATATACGATCATTGAATAAACGTCTTACTATTATTATTAGCTCATAAGAAGAAGCCTCTTTGATCTGCTCAGTTGATTAAATATTTTTACACCAACTACCCACAATGATTTTGAAGTACATGGCAATCGTGGCCGTACGAACTTTATATTGCGCCTGATTTTACGTTGGGCTGGACGACGCTTCTTAAAATCATCCATGTGTTTCCACATTCATTTGGCTCCATGGGACAGGATAACCAAATAAAGTTTGAATGGCAATGGGAACTATCACAACAATATTTACCTTTTTTCATTTTCTGATCCAACCGGGCTTCTCTTTTCAACTTCAGCCGTTCATTCCGAGACATCAGCAGATCCTTGATGGGTATACCGGAGAAGGTGTTCCTTATAATCTTGTACTTCTCTTGAAGACTCTTATGAAGTAACAGTCTAGCGCATGCCTTGTCTTGGTCTACTATTCGCTTGTTTAAATGCTCTTGAAGGTTGCCGGTGTGTGTGACGATGAATCTTGCTACATCCCGTGGTTTGATTTTCTGTAATAAATTCATAGTTAAAAAGGCTTTGTTTCTTTCTACTCTAACGTTGGTCGCGCGCACGCAATAATTATAATATTCTATAGGACACTACACAGCGCCACTGATGTACTGACAGACTTCGCGTGTATTCTGCGTCAGCATAGCAGAAAATCAATTAAGTGCCCCTGTTGCCTCCCTGCTCCCACTCAACATCATCAAAAAGAACTGTCAACCTGTGCTTGAAAACATTTGCCTATACATGCATTTTTACATGGAGGTAAACTATCATTAACAAGTATCTCTTCTTCTAAAGTAAATTCCTTTTTTCTAAGCCTGTAAGGTATCCCACTACCGGGCAAAGGCCTCCCCCCTTGACTTCCACTTGGCCCGGCAAAGGTCACCCCGCCATCTCCAACCACACATCAGCCACATTGTCGCCAACAACCGGTTTTTGAGCGCAGCACAGAGTTCCGATCATGGTTGACCAGCATGCTGCGCTTCATTGCTTGTTGGCCATCCTTTAATTTGGTCTTTAGCGCCTCAGTGAGTGACCATGTTTGTACACCATAGGTTAAGACAGGCAGAATACACATGTCAATGAGTGGAAACCTTCCATTAGCTCTAAAGCAGAGGCTTTAGAGCTAACGGAAGGTCTTCCTTCAGTAGATCTTTGAAAACTCTTCCAAGCGTTTTAGATCTGTCTTTCGACCAGGGCTCGGAACCGGTTTTTACTATTTCTGAAATATCTCTTAAAGTATTTGCCATATCTGCATTTTTATTTTAAGATTTGTTTTTGATAACCTTCATCTATGAAATAAATGATTTAAAGTACGAAATAATATCGTCATACGCAATTAACCGAAATTTTTAACCGGTTAATTGTATGAAGACGAAACTGGTTTCCGAGCCCTGCTTTCGACTTCCTTGTCCTGTCTCTGGCTGAAAAAAGCTAACAAGTCATTAGTATAACTAAAATTAAACTTTCATTGTAATTATGCACCTTCAAGATGAGAACTTCATTGACAGCAGATTCCGCTTTCCTTTTTAACTTCTCTTTCAGCTTTTCAGGGGCTTTCTTCTCAGCCAAAGTTTTTGCTTTTCTCGTGAGCTTGTGAATGATCTGAATTCTGGCTTGATTAAAATTCTTCTTCAGCTGAATCACCTGTAAATACGAAGATCAGTATTGTCGTTTCATATCCATGGAAATACGATGTAATTTAACATAATTTCAAGAAAATAAAGTGTCACGTCACCTCATATGCTGTGAATGAATACTATAAAACGCACGTGTGATAACATGTTTTTCTCCACGAATTGTGTATTGAATTAAACATTAGTTGCACGTATTTTAATAAACACTATACAAACCTCATTGTTAAACGCTTGTTTAACCGCTCCGACTTCCATTATAGCTTACAAATACGTAAAGTATACACACAGGAGGTTATGTTAATGTATTTAGGTTTGATGCATGTAATAGTCGTAAACATATGTCTATGGACGGTCGGCTGACAAATAACATTACTTTTAATATGTTTTCATTCAAACTAGTAGTAATAATCTCTCGCCGAACTATTTAAATGTTACAATATAAAGCGCACTAGCGCACATAAAACACCTCCACATTTGTCCACGCTGACAGTGACAGTTGACACTGACAGTTTTTTGGACAGGAGTATCAAATTGTTCAAGTTGCATTACAAAAACGTATTATTTTATTATGTAAATCACAATTTAGAACCTTTACCGTGTTATTTAGTGCAATCAATGTTTTATTATGATTTTTGAATTTCTTATTCATAATTTATGCATTTAACTGTCCTATGAATTTCATTAGACCCGCGTTTAAATCAATGTCTTGACCACACTTGCCACTTTTGTTCGAAAACACATGCATGTGTTCTACTTAGTTTAGTACTTACTTAAAATACTTTGTATTAAAAATTAATACTATGCAAATTATATTTCGCTTAAATGTATGGTATCATTTCAATAAATTCATCTAAAACATTATTAACTAACCAACTCAGCTCGGATACATTGTCGTGCTGCAGTGCTACCGCGGCGAACCACAAACGAAGTTTTCCCTCTCTGTCGCACTTATGTGCAAACTTTGAAGTGCGACGGAGAGGGCAAACTTCGAATGCCGTTCGCGGTAGCAACCTGACTGTGCACCGTGCTCAGTGTCAGAATTGATTTCTGAACGTATACAAATTCTTTCGTGGGATCTGTCAATCCGCGATGTACGTAAATAATTTTTATGTAATTAAATTGCAATTTATTAGTTAAATCTCTCGTTATTTCTTACTTTATCAACAAAATTTCGTAGATTTGTTACTGTAGTGATATAATCCGTTTCATATTTTAGTGCTTACAATTCCCATTATCTGGTTTTTCAGCATGGCTCCCCGGTTCGAAATCGCGGTTGGTCTGCGAAAAGGCCACAAAACCACTAAAATCTCTGCCGGAAAGAAAGGCATTACAGACAAAGCCATCAAAATCCGCCCTGCCAGGCTAAAGGGGGTAAGTTGATTATTATTTCCTAGGATTAATATCACTGAAAGGTTATGTTTGTGTATCAAAGTAAACCCGAATTTATTGTAAGCCTTACACCTTCAGTTATATTTATGCGATATTTTTATCTCAATCGTAGTGTGATTTTGCATCATATATTATGGCACAGCACCCACAGTACAAAATATTGCGATGTTTATTGTTGCCTTTGATAATTCCTAAATACTAGCCAGCTTAAATGTTAGCAGCTGACGAATGACGATTTCATTCTTATTTACTGGTTCACCTTATACATTTTCTTCTATCAACTGGACTAAACACTTTCCCCTAAAGCTTACTAGTTTGATGTGTAAAGATTGCTCCGTAATAATTATTTGTTTCTGCCATTCCAGCTTCAAACCAAGCACTCAAAGTTCGTGCGTGACCTGGTCCGTGAGGTCGTTGGACACGCGCAGTATGAGAAGAGGGCTATGGAGTTGTTGAAGGTAAGTAATTATTGTTTATTTAAGTATATTTATGGCCCATGAACACTCAAAGTGAGCTGGTCGTCCACCAGCTCGATGATAATAGAAAAATGTTTGGGCCTCCATACTGGTGGAAAGTGGTGGTTAAATGCTGAAAATGATAATAACACTAGCTTTTCTCCCAGCTTCGCCTGCGTAGTAAGCGTAATTTTTAACCGTCTACAAAAATGGAGATTCTCAGTTGCCTACATACGTAGGTGCAACATACATCATAAAAGTAAGCTCTGGACCAAATTTGAAGTTTCTAGTTCCAGTAGTTTCGGCTGCGCATTGATGGTAGATCAGGACGGTAGATTGCACAAAATTGGAACCTATTGTTGTACATATAATTTCTTGATTGGACAATTGTAACATGTGCATAAGAGGAGTTAAAACAATCTTCAGGTCTACATTTCTCTCTAACTCTCTATTTTCCTTGAAATATTACACTAGAAACTCACAGACCAGGGTCATGAAAACCTCACGACTGATGACGTTGGGGAGGGGGGGTGGTATAACGTAGACCTCACGTGTATTTTTCCTGTACCTACAAAACCGAGAAATAATAATCTACTCGTGTAGGAAATTATTAAATCATCATTTCGCACGTCAAAAATAGCGAGTCTATTGACTTTTTTGAAATATTGAATTCGGTCACTTAGAACCTCACTAAAGATCACCAAAGGAGAGGGGGGGGTCTAAAAGTGGGCCTAAAAGAACCTCATGTGATTTCTGAATAAACCCTTTGACAACTAGCCCTTACATTCGCAATCCATTGTTTCCAGGTGTCAAAGGACAAGCGTGCACTGAAGTTCTTGAAGCGCCGCCTGGGCACGCACATCCGCGCCAAGAGGAAGCGTGAGGAGCTCAGCAACGTGCTCACGCAGATGAGGAAGGCCGCTGCGCAAGCGCACCACGCCCATCACTAGTGATAATACACCTTATACTATATAGCTGCGTTTTATTTTCGCTATATTTATTTACTAGCAGCGCCCTGCGGTGTTACCCGCGGATAAAATGTAGCCTATGTCCTATTCTGATGTCTAAGCTACAATACTGGAAAGTTTCATAGAGATCCGTTCAGTAGTTTTTGAGATTAAGCGGAACGTACATCCATCCGCAGAAACTTTCACGTTTATAATATTATTAGGATTTAAAAAGGTACACTTTATAGACATCACACAATAAATGATACAGTTAAGTTTGCACAAAATCAGTAGCTTGTAGACCAGTGGGCCTCCGAACTTCGTATCGTGCCGTCCCTTTCGCTCTCGTGTTATACACTGTATGAGTGAAAGGGACGGCACGATACGAAGTTCGGAGTAGGCCTTCAGCATGACATCTAAAGCAAGTGCACACAACATGGCCAATAAATAAGCGCATTATTAACCAAGTGCACATGGGTGGATCAACTTTTTTGTGTTGTTATCTTGACCTGTTGTCCAAGGGACACTAGCGGCACAGTTTGTTCAAAAAAATGTTGTATTAAGTTCTACTAACATGCTTAGTAGATGGACCATTATGGAAATAGCTTATAAGTACCACAAGTATGTATGTTTAATAAACTTTAAAAGTATAAAATCACGATTGTATTCGAATTTTGTCCCCTGGACGTAACCACGGCAACGAGTGGGACTAAAAAGTTGATTCACCCACATATAGCACTAGTGTCAAGTCAACCAACACAGAGCAGGGTTAATTACATGGTTAAATCCAGAGCTTGGAACCGGTTTTTACCATCTTTGAAATATCTCCTGAAGTACTTTTCATATCTCCATTTTTATTTTTAAATTTGTTTTTGTTAGCCTTCATCTATTATATAAAACCTTTTGATCACCACAGTCGGCTATACACGTCATCGGATAATCGTACCATGGACGCCAACGACGGCTACAGCCGACAGCCTGGCCAAAGTAGTAGCGATCTATTCGCCATAGCGTAAGGTTTAATAACGCGTTTGACGGTAGCCCCTAAGGTTAAATTTCCTTCTATAACGGCAGAGGGTATCAGGTTTCTTGACTTATCTCAAATCTGAACTGGAACCGATAATTCTAGAAATAGCATTGAAAATAATTATGTAAAGTTAACCAACGAAATACTATCGTGCGAGCAAATTTGTATCTAACTACTATTCAGATAAGGTTTTATCTGTAGTTAAATCCGCGTTATTTATGTGAATATGCTTGACGTATTGCAGGGGGTCTAGTGTAGCATAAAGGTTATCAAAAAAGGTCAATGACCTTGTATCGAATAAAGTGCTACTTCGATTATAGAAATTCATCAAATTAACGCCCCTCTACTGTGTTTACGCTCACACTGTCGTAAGCATATTATGTGCATATATAGAAACTCACACGCATGTGAACAAGGATGGAGGTGGCGTTTTTTTTTTAAAAATGGTCACTTCATATATATAATAGTAATTAGACCACTACTGAATATATTTGTACCTATATCTATACTTATCCATCTCAATAATAAGAATTTAAAAAAAATCATAACTTCGTGATTAACTTTAAAAGCAGTGTGTATCAATTAAGTAAGTAGGGTCATAGCTCCCTTTACGCGACCAGCTTCAGTTATCGACCACCGGAAGAACAAGAGGTTTCTTTACTTTATAGCATTTTTAGAGTTCTAACAAAATGGTAAAAAAGGAACCCTTATGACTTCACTTTGCCTGTCTGTCTGTCGGTCACATCGCTAAGTATCTCAAGAACTACTTATGTTATCGATTTGAAATTTGGATCAGTTATAAAGGGTAACCTAGATGCATAGAACATGTTTTTTTAATATTTTCTGTTAAAAGTGACAGATAATAGGTGGTTCTAAAGGTAGTCTAGTGAATATTTCAGGTGGGATGTCATGAAAGGCTGTACATTCTGAAACTTTTTTTTACGTTGTCATTTTCGATTTATGGGGGAAAATGTAAGAAAAACATAATATATTGAAATCGGTTCACGTGATTTAGTCGCTCAAATTTCTTAACATAATTCGCTGATAGATGGCGCTGTACCCATGGCGTTCAATTTCTACACCACTGTTGAGATTTTCATAAATGAATAGGGTTGGAACCGGTACACATTTGTGGACGGAACCCTCGGTGCGCGAGTCGGACTCACACTTGACCGATTTTTTTTTAGGTAAGTACTTATTAGGAACTGGGAAAGATACCAATTATTTTATTGTTATTTTTACGTGGTTCACTTTATTTATTTACTACCAGGCACGTATCCAGACTATTGGTTGGCAACAACATTGAAACATCAATATTTTTATTTACCTACTTATTGAAAGAACACGCAAGCTAATAAATAGACGGCTAAAAACGTTTTCGGAGGGGGGGATAAATCCCAACTATCCCCCCCTCTGGATACGTGCCTGTTTACTACTTACGTAATTGAAAGTTAAACGCTTAATATATTTACCAAGTAAAAATCTAGACGTCATAATATATCTCCGTTATTTTATTGACGCACCGAAGGCGCGGTCGGCTGACAAACAATTTACATCATTTGACCCCCGTGAGGCCAAGTTTTCATGCTGATATCGTTTGATTGTCGGGGTCATGATGACACTTTAATCACTGACTATGGATAATTCAAAAGTTTTACTGCTCCCAATGTTTTTGGAGCCACATTTAATATGATATAGGTATATTAAATTCATCCCAGCGAAAAAATGTATAGAACCTTCTTATCATAGAATTTTATGTTGATTACTTATGTGTCAGATCATTTTATGCTGCGTGCCACCGTTTATACGCTTTTTATAAAAAACTAACAAAGGAACCTTTACACCACTCTCCCCTTAGGTACCCATTAACTCCACCCCCACAGACCAGCGGCGCTACCGCGACAGCAAACGAAGTTTTCCCTCTCTGTCGCACTTGCAATTTTGCATATAAGTGAGACAGAGAGGGAAAACTTCGTTTGTGGCTCGCGGTAGCCCCTCAGTACTTTTAGTAACATGTTGTTTAGGACATATTTACCTATTACTATGCCAAAATTCGCTTAATACACGAATCATTTCAGCCAATCGTCATATATTAAGGCAAATTGTCATTGTCATGACATTGTCAACTTGGTCTCACCATAACCCCCAGGTCACCATAAATATATATTCACTTACCTAGTTAGTAGGTGCATTATCGATTGAGAAAGCATCGACATTAATAATAGTTACTAATAATAAAAAATAGTTATCTCAAAAGACTATAGGTACTACAGTATGCTAAAATAAATCGGACGCACGCATCGCAGTTTTAGCAACACGTCATCTACCAGTCCCTGAGATCCCAGGGCTCATTACAAATGAAATGCCATTGTTTTTTTTTCACTGAGACGACGGCTTGACGGTTGACCAAGTGTCTCGTCTCGTAACTAAATGATAAGCAGACAAGGTAGCCTATCATCATCATCATCCTAGCGTTATCCCGGTACAGTTGCATCCTGAAGGTTGCCCGGGGCACTAGTTTTGGAGACAAGGTAGCCTCTATTATAGGGACGCATATCGTTCTGTTTGTGTAATTGTATTTTTGTGTAAAACACTGGGCACCCAGGCGACCATAACGTGCCTGCACTTTGGAGGAATCTCCAGATAAGTAGGTAAATGCGGGAGAAAAAAAATAAAAAAAAATCTAGGGACGCTTACAACCCCAGGGTGGTACGAGCATTGAACATCTTTTATTGGGGATTCACTGAGTAGTTTGTCGACAACAAGATACAAATTATTTATATGAGGTTTTAGTGCAGTTTGGCCGCAAAAAGTGACCTTGAAACCTACATCGTGTTGTCACCACTCAACAGCCAGTCGCATCTCGAGGTACCTACAAGACAAGTTTTTTTTTACCATTATTTGTCTATGCCTATAAGTTAAGCAGCTTCGGAGTTGGAACGAACGGGATACTTAATCTTTCTAATCTACTTTAGGGTCCGTGGTGTAAGTGTGACTCAAATACAAAGAGCATTCTGCGTTTCTATAGTCTGCCTTAATGTATGTAACGTACCTACCTATTACAAATAGGTACAGCATGATAAAAGTTATCTGTCCTTATCAAAATCTTATGAAATTTCGCCTGTGTGATCGAAAGTACGATGGGTAAGATTAGACAATAAATAGATACTTAATAATAAAAGTGCAGGGACGCTTACCTAGGACCATGATCTGTTTTATGTACCTACCTACCGTCAACTAGGGGCATTAGAGATGGCGAGGTGAATAGGGATGAAAACCGGGAATGACATAGGTATATCTAGTAATTTTTTTAGAAAATGCCAAAGATAAATGTTATTTGGGGGTTTGAAAATAATACTAGAATAGTTGCTTTCAGTAATGGGAACACTGGACAGGCATGAAGGTGGCGCTAGATTGTGAAAAACAGTTTGAAGTTAGACCTCTTTGGCGGATGTTCTAAAGCTCTCCAAAACTTCGTTAAAACGAAGTAAATACTTCGACTGGTCAAAAAGGTGATCAATGTTTCAGCCTGGAGCTTTTAAAAATATGGTAAGTGAATATTGTCTTTGTTTTGCTATAAAATTTTTAAAAATAGCGATACATGGAGTTTTCGAAAAAACCCGAGGTTTATATGGACGCAACGGGCTTTATTAGGGATGACATGAGGGGTCATAAGGCACGCCTTTAGTACTTAATAAGGGCGAAGTTGAAACAGATGCTAAAGGGTTTACAGGGACAGTGCTGCCAAAAGTTAGTTTCTTTTTGAAATAGGTAGGTAGGGGACTTTCACCCGACTGCAGCAGAAGGAGGTTTATGTTTTTAGAGTGAACGCATACGTATAGGTATGTATATTTTGAATATACATGTATGTGTAGTTTCATTTTCGCTACCCTAAGGTTGCGTGGAAGAAATTGCTATTCAGCGATAAGACCGCCTGTTATTTTCCTCTACTAATTGTGTACTGTAATATGTCCTTTAATTGAGGTGTGCAATAAAGAGGATTTGTAGTGTATTGTATGTAGGTATATATTCTATGTATGGATGTATGTATGTATGTATGTCGTGATCTCTAACTTGTAACTAGAATCAATATATAAATAAAAGATTATTTTCAATTGTATTTTATTTCGCATGATTCACTCTACAATGTTCAGTACCTACGTATATTTAGACTTAGAGTAGGTACCTACCTAAGTAGGACTACCTACTTACCTAACAGCTACCATATTTCCCTACTGGTACCCCTATTCGTTCCTATTGACCCTTTTTTCAGTATTAATAGGAATGGCCAGTTTTTTTTTCAAAGGGGTAAGATTAAATTATTAGGTATAGAATGGTATTACAAATAGAATCCCCAACACAAGAATAAAGTTTTAAAATCTAAACATTGTTAGCAATCATTAAATCTCATTCAAAGTTCAAAACCGTCCCTATCCACCCCAGTTGACGGTACAGAATCATCATCCTAGCGTTATCCCGGTACAGTTGCATCCTAAAGGATGCCCGGGGTCCGCTACATAATGTTGCGTACAAAATGTTTTACCTACCTATACATTACGTGTCAGCATGGTGCTAAGTAAAACCGTCTTTATGTGTCTATACTTAAAGTATGACACTGTATGCTCTTATCCCATCGAATATTCTACTTTAACACTAATGTAAACCGTCTAAAAATCTTATTTTTGTAATAGACACTATTACATTCGTGTTAAAGTAGAATTTCCAATGGTATAAGAGCAAATGTCATTGTCAATCTCAAAGGAGCCTGTACTCCGAACTTCGTATCGTGCCGTCCCTTTCACTCTCGTGTTATACACTATGAGTGAAAGAGATGGCACGATACAAAGTTCCGAGTAGCCCTCCTGAGGGCTACCTCGAACCACAAACGAAGTTTTCCCTCTCTGTCTCACTTATGTGCAAACTTGCAAGTGCGACAGAGAGGGAAAATTTCGAATGCCGTTCGCGGTAGCACTCCTAAGGGGCTACCGCGAACCACAAACGAAGTTTTCCCTCTATGGCTCACTTATATCCAAAGTTGCAAGTGCGACAGAGAGGGAAAACTTCGTTTGCCGTTCGCGGTAGCGCCTCTGTACTCCGAACTTCGTATCGTGCCGTCCTTTTCACCCTCGTGAAATACACTATGAGTGAAAGGGATGGCACGATACATTCCGAGTAGCCCTCCTGGTACCAAGATCTAGGTCAACAATTGTATCAATAAAATGGATCCCCATGACAACCTTTTGTGACTGAACTTTACTGTAAGTTATCTCCGCCATATAATTTGGATCACGCCAAACAATATTGCTGTTACATCAATACTAAATGAAAATAGATAAAACATCTCCATGACATCAACAAAACACGGACTTTGATAAAGTATTTTATTTATAATATCTTAGTTACTTAGCGATTTCATGTTATAGTCCAAATATACATTTTATCTTATATGTAAATTTTGAAAAAATCTCTGATCACAATTTAATACCAACTACACATTTATTGCCATCTCGAAGCTGATAATAAGTGATATAATTTTACGCTAATGAACTGTAAACAACAAGAATATAAGTTTTGCAACAAATATTATACTCCTAATTCACAAAATTCAAGGCCAATTTATACATATAATCTATTTTGAAAAATCTTTACACCATGACATAATATAAAACAAGATAATAAAAAAATATATACGAAACGGCATATCAAAATGTGTCAAAACTAGAACTATAAACTAAATTGTCTTTAAACATTAACTACCCAAATTAAAACGATGAATAATGTTATGTTGAATACTTTTATGAATTAAAAAATGTAAATGCAATTTCAGTGAAAATAATCTGAGAATGACCATATACCATAAGGGAAACTGAAACGTGTCAGAGGGGCTACCGTGAACCACAAACGAAGTTTTCCCTCTCTGTCTCAGTTATATGCAAACTTGCAAGTGCAACAGAGGGAAAACTTCGTTTGCTGTTCGCGGTAGCGCCACAGGTGTGTTATCCACGAAGGCGCTCCCCTCCACAGCCCAATCCGTACAATTGCGAATAGATTATAGATTATTACTACTCCGAATATTACCGTGCCATCCCTTTCAGTGTATAACACCAGAGTGAAAGGGACGGCACGATACGAAGTTCGGAGTAAGCCCTCTGGGGCGCGTCGTGGATGACGCACTATACCTTTTTATCTCTTACTGTCATAGTAAGAAAAGCGAAATTGGTATGTGTTTCAATTTTGTTTACGGTACATGGCCTCGGTGTGGAGTGAACTACAATAATTATATTACTGTTTGATCTTTAACCCCTTCACTACCATTCATCACATAAAAGACACCTAAGCATCTTGATATAATGAATGTTATTTTTCCACAATCATGGTTTTATTTAAACATGCTTGGCATTGACAGGGTTAGATCTATACTTAAATGAGATGTAAAAGTTATACTGATTCTTAAATGCATAACAAATTGTATACAAACAATGTTTTAAAAGATGTACATCAGTTAAACATATCTTAGGACCTATTTCACAATAAACAATAAAGATAGTAACTAACAAAACTGGGTGGTCCTATTTAAACTTACTGAGATTATAGCTACATACTAAATGACCTCAATACCTTTGACCTCTGCCGTTACCAAGACAACACATCTCCACGTTACAAACACAAGATATTCTTGCATCATTTGTGTCCGAAACATGAAAATATGCTAATAACTGCGGCTATCAAAGGGTTAGCAATCACAAGATAAACAAGTATGTAAGCATTACATATAACTTTTCAAGACAGAGGTCCTTAAAATTAAAACACAAGCAAATTAAACTAATATGGAACATTTGAGAATAGGTACGACACTGATTCCCCATTGTGCGTACGCCGGACTGCCTCAGCCAACATCATGGATACATCAATACACTGGATCTTGGGGCAATCCTGCATATGCTTATCCTGGGGTATAGTGTTTGTGACGACCACAGCTTCTAAACAAGCGTTGTTGATCCTCGAAATAGCGGGACCGGAGAAAATTCCATGCGTAAGTATGGCATAAACTTTGATGGCGCCTGCTTCTATCAGTTTCTCAGCTGCATGGCAGACAGTCCCGCAAGTATCAGCCATGTCGTCAACCAGGATTGCTGTTCGGTCTTTGACATCACCGACAAGCACCATGGATGCTACTTCATTGGCCTTCTTCCTCTCTTTATGGATCAAAGCAAACTCCACATTCAGACGATCAGCAATGGAAGTGACCCTCTTAGCGCCACCAGCATCAGGCGATACTACAATACTGGTCTTCCAGTCAGGAATGTTCTCTTTAATCCACTTCAGTACAGCGGGCTCAGCAAAGAGGTTATCTACTGGTATGTCGAAGAATCCTTGGATCTGTGACGCGTGGAGGTCCATGGTTATGATGTGGTCGGCGCCGGACACAGAGAGGATGTTGGCGACGAGTTTGGCCGTGATAGGCGCTCGGCTTTTGTCTTTTTTGTCCTGCCGTGCGTATGGGAAGCACGGGATGACGGCAGTTACGCGCGACGCGGAAGCAATTTTACAAGCATTGATCATAATTAGGAGCTCCATCAAATTGTCATTGATCTCCCCGCTGCCGCTCTGTACGATATAAACATCTTCGCCTCGCACCGACTCTCCAATCTCGACACACGTTTCCATGTTGCTAAATTTCTTGGTTACGACTTTACCTAGGTCGATTCCCAGCCGATCGACAATCTTCTGCGCCAAATCCGGGTGGGAGCTCCCGCTGAACACTTTGATGTTAGGCATTCTTGTGGTTAATGGCAAAACAAGGTTGTCTAACTTGTTAACTAATTGTTCTTCGCGCGATGCAGTTGATGGCATCAGCTCGAGACAGAAATGACCCGCTGACCGTCACTCGCGATATGTGCGATATGAATAACAAGACGAACTATATATGAACGACTAATTAACGATAAGAGAAGTTTGTGGCAACGTGGGGACTTGCCACTTCGTCCCGTAAATACGCCGCACCGCACTCACCCGCGCTAGGCAAGCTCGTTTCTTCACAAGTTTTTTTTTTATTAACTTGACAGACAATAAGTAGTGTGACCAGCAATTTTTATAACTATACCGAAAGTAGCTTTTATAAAAAAAAACATGATAGGGATTGAACGTGTTCTTTTACAAGTAATTAATAATTAAATCAGCTTAAATGGGGTGGTCGTCAGTTACAGTAGTAGTAGTTATACTGATTATTATCATAATACGAGGAAGTCAATATTACCGTGGTATTGATAGTTGTATGTATTTTGTTTCAATGTTTATAAATACACGATGAATACGTATTCTAAGCGTATCGCGTGAAAATAATCACTGTGTAGCCAATGAATATCATTTTTATCTAAGGGCCTGTTCCCACTATTTGATATGATATAAAAATCCATGGAAAACCGCTTACTGTTCACACTAGCCGATCCGATATAGGTCACATTCCCAAATTATTTTTTATCGTATCACATAATCGGGGGCGCTACCGCGACAGCAAACGAAGCTCTGAATGCTCTCTGTCGCACTTGCACGTTCGGACTTAAGTGCAACAGAGAGGGAAAACTTCGTTTGCTGTCGCGGTAGCGCCTCTGGACACAGCCATTGATACGTGTCCTATAACATTGTAGTCCTTGCCTTGCATGTATGTTTTTTATTGGTTGTGACTAAAAAAACGCCTCACTTGGCGCATCTTGCGCATGCGCGGAGCAGCGCGGAGTGAAGAATTGACGTTTGAGTGACAGTGACACTGACAGCGCGACAGGTGCATTCATTGAGGTCTACCTGCGAACCGCAAACGATGTTTTCTCTCTCTGTCGCACTTAAGTCCGAACTTATTAACGCGACAGAGAAGGAGAATTTTGATTGCAGTTGGCGGTAGGCCCTCAGATGTAGTTGTTTACTCATATCTGTGTTTTTACTTAGACGAAAAGCTGTTAAATATCATCATTTGCCGCGCAATCGGCTACAAAATCATAACGTGAGCTCAAAAATGTAATATATTAATAGCGACACAGTATCAGCTTTGTTTAGTTACGAAGCATCTTCCTACAGAACAATTATGAGCGGAAGAAGTAATTCAGTATCCGCTGATAAAGCAGATGAGAAAAATGACTCGAACGCAGACATTCGCTACAATTTCTGCAAGGACTGGGTTGAGAAGCAGAACAGTGAAGGCACGAAGAAGTTGTCGCAACTGAATAAGAATGATATTCAGTTTATAATCCAGACAAATGCTGGTCGCAAGAAATTCATGCTGTCAGCAGCCGAGGATGAAGGCACCGTGCCAGCAGGTGTAGGGGAGCCTTCCGTGGAGCCAAAGGCCATGGTAAGATTGAAAAAGTTCTTTTTTTATTGAAAATAGGTTCGCTATTGGCCAGCATCTAGCACAAGGCTAAATATAAGCCCGAAGATGAAGCACGCTCACCCAGGAGATGCCATTTTATTTCTTTTGTTTGCATTAATATCCTGAATTGTAATAGGAAATATACTTGCAATCATGATAGTTTGTATTTCAAGTAAACTCAGTTTCCTCCTGGGAATTTCCCAACATTTGTGAAAATTATTTGAAGTTTGATTAGGAATTTCAGGAATTACACACTTAAGCTATCCTCTATGGTTTTCAGCAAAAAAATATTTTCGGCATTTCCCTGGAATTCCCGAGTAGCCCTTGGAAATCCCAGAGAAATCCCCTGAAAATAAATAATTTAGTCCAAGAAATCATAATTCAAAATATAAAGCTCCCATTTATATAAAAAAATGGATAGTGTCATTTGTTCTGGGAAACCCTAATCATATTTAATGATCCTGTAACTTTACTTACCAAATATTAGACATACCTAATATTATATTTGCATACCAATTTTGGTTAAACATGTTCAACTTACCAATAATTATATTAACAGCTTGTATCTAATGGTAATGTTTAATCCAAATAAAGTTATTCTTATTCTTAGGAAACATGATCTGCCAAAAAGTATAAGTGACAAAAAGTAAGTTTCGAGATAAAGCCAAAAAACTTTAGATTTCTTGTAAATTATGCACTTGTGGTTGTCTAAATCGTGATCTACAAAAGATATAGTACTATATCTCCTAGAGAGAAAGATCACATTTTTTTTCCTGATTACAAGGCTGGTAATAAGTCCATTTTGCAAAAAATGTCACTTATGGTTTTTCTTCTTGAGACGGCAGTGATCATGTCTCCTTGTTCCGTTCTCAACTTGGCTGGCTCCCAATCCGTCACCGTCGTAATATTCGTATCCTTTGCACTCTCCTCTCAATTCTCAAAAATCCTCACTACCCTGATTACCTCAAGTCCCTCTTTAAATTTCTTGATGAAACCCATGAACATCATCTTCGTTCTTCTAGCAATCTCTCTCTGGCCATATCACTTCATTGTACTAGTTCTATATTAAATTCCTACTCCGTTCAGGCGGCCCACCTCTAGAATAAACTTCCTCTTAAAATTAAAAAATGTACCCAACAAGTTTGCCTTCAAAGAGACTATGTGATTTTATTGCTGGTAGTCTAATGAATTCCTAGAGTATCTGGCAAGGTTTCGTCATTATATGTATTTGGTAGACGTGTTTTACGGCCCGTCTGATGGCAAGTGGTCACCTTAGCCAACCAGTGTTGATGAACTTTTAGAAATGTATATAATGCACTACCTTTTACTGTGATTTTTTTCAGAAAGTGACCAAGCTGCGCACCACAGATGTGCGGATGGAGTGTGGCTGGCCATCGTGCAACCAGCTGGTGATTGAAAACTACAAGGAGTTTCAAACACACTGCCGGAACCACATCTCTGATTTGCAGGTCACCGAAGAAAATGGGAAGAGTAAGTAACATTTGAAAATTATTCCTAATAGTTAGGGAGGCGAGGTAGCTAAATGGCGTAATTCAACGGCGCCGTCGAGACCTATCAAAATCGAAAGATAATATAATTTCGAAAAGAAAAGCTCGTATGGTAAAAACCATTTTAGCGGTGGGTTTGGCGTGTACGGTGTTTCAAAAACGTTAAAAAAAACAGTTACTTGGGCATTCTCGAGCGCGTCAGATATTCATACTACGTATGCCCCAAGTGCCTCTGATAACAACGGTATACTAATCTGCCGGTTTGCGTGGTGGGGGTAGGAATATAAAGTAGTCAAAAATGCAAAAAAAAAAAATTTACTCGAGCGCGTCAGATTTTCAGAAGGGGTGTTAAGTAGGCCCCAAGGAAGCTCCCTTTAAAAAAACTGACGATTTCGGCGTGACGATAAGTTACGATGAATTTTTGAAAATGCAAAAAAAATAAGTTTTTTTGAAATACTCGAGCGCGTCAGATTTTCATAGGGGAGGTTTATCTTGGTATCCTGAAAGCATATTTTCTTAATCTGACAAAAATGTTGGTGGGTTCTTTTAATCTGACCGAAAAAGGTTTTTTGGTTCTTTTTTTTCCTTTCTTTCTCCTTGATAAAACGGGGAATTTAAGAATGACAATAAAGCGATAGATACAACCAACGTAAATGTGGGGCCAGAAACTGCTTGAGTGGCGTCCACGCACCGGAAGACGAGCTGTCGGTAGGCCTCCGACAAGGTGGAGTGATGACCTGGTGAAGGTCGCGGGAATCCGGTGGAAACGGACGGCACAGGACCGGTCTAAATGGCGAGCCTTGGGGGAGGCCTATGTTCAGCAGTGGACGTCTTTCGGCTGAAATGATGATGATGATGATGATGAAATGTAGATGAAATGTAGTGCGAATTGTATTATCTAAATATATAAAAGAAGAAACTGACTGACTGACTGACTGACAAGGATTTTACAAAATTCACTCCCTAAAGGGGTGAAACGGGGGTCCAAAGTTTGTATGAAAACCCGTATATATTAAAGCGAGAGACATGAAACTTTGTATATAGAGTGTGTGTTTAAATATATTAATGGCGTATTTCAGCGTTTTTCTAAATTGCTCCACTAAAGGGGTGAAAAGGGGGTTCAAAGTTTGTACGGGGAGAGAATCTTTTTTAAAGTGAGATATTTGAAACTTCGTATATAGACTCTCAGTTTAAATACAACAAAACATATATAAGCGTCTTTCGAAATTGCTCCCCTAATAGGGTGAAAACGGGTTTCAAGTATGTACGGGGAGCAAATCTTTTTTGAAGTGAGAGATTTAAAACTTCGTACATAGACTCTATGTTTAAATACAACAAAACATATTTAAGCGTTTTCCGAAATTGCTCCCCTAAAGGGTTCAAAAGGGGGCTCCCAGTTTGTACGGGGAGCAAATCTTTTTTGAAGTGAGAGATTTAAATCTTCGTACATAGACTCTATGTTTAAATACAACAAAACATATTTAAGCGTTTTTTGAAGTTGCTCCCCTAAAGGGTTCAAAAGGGGGTTCCAAGTTTGTACGGAGAGCAAATCTTTTTTGAAGTGAGAGATTTAAAACTTCGTATATAGACTCTTTGTTTAAATACAACAAAACATGTTTCAGCGTTTTTCGAAATTGCTCCCTTTAAGGGGTGAAAAGAGGGTTCCAAGTTTGAGCCGATTACGAAAATGGCATGCATTTTCTAATCAAAGATGGCGGAGATTTATTTTTCTTAATTATCAATTTGGGTGTCATCTTCGAGGTTGCTCTGGGTGCCGATTACGAAAATGACATCCAGTTTCAAATCAAAAATGGCAGACATTTATTTTTCTTAAAAATCGATATGGGTTTCATCTTTGTGGTTCCTCGGGGTGCCGATTACGAAAATGACATCCAATACATATCTACATGCAGGTCAAACTGAGAACCTCCTTTTTTGTAGATGGTTAAAAATTACTCTTAGTACGCGGGCGACGCCGCGGGCAAAAGCTAGTTTATTGTATAAAAAAATGAAATGATATAAAAATTGTATTATAATTGTATTGTTATGTATGTATGACCTTTACATTTACTTCAATTCTTCACTTCGTTTTGCTTACGGTACGTCCAAAAAACAATTTGAGGATCAACAGGCTATTGAATAATATA
Source organism: Epiblema foenella (assembly GCA_963556455.1). NCBI lineage: Eukaryota > Metazoa > Arthropoda > Insecta > Lepidoptera > Tortricidae > Epiblema > Epiblema foenella. The sequence goes on along the minus strand of OY747113.1, from coordinate 4,728,454 downwards.
CATACATGAAACTGTACATGTTAATAATACTTTTGTATACAGATACGCGTAACTTTTTCCGAGTCCACGAAAATTGTCGAGAAGCTTTAGAAAAATAAAATTTTGAGATATAATAAAAGTCACATAATTTAATCATCGTTATTTCATATCAAATTTTTTTAACACCCTCAGTCTTCGAGATATACTCAAAAACCGGGAGTTTGAGTTTTTATGATGCTTCAAGTCAAAAAGTTTTAACTTTGGACAAAAATGTAAAGAGACCTTTTTTGTGTAAAATAAAATTACCTTTTTTGTTTATTTAAACTTTTTTTTTGTAAAATGTATCGTTCGCGACTTATATGCCGCGACGCGTTTTTCGGAAGACGAAATGGCTCCTCCACACTTCCGGTCATGCGGAAACCGGCAGATTTTGTATTTTTAGTAAGTTTTACATTATATTCTTCAAAATAAATAAAATAAAAATCGCGCTCGAGAATGCCGGATTAACGTTTTTTTTTTACAAGTTCGCGACCCTATTACTCGGCGGCGTCAAGGACTTATCGTCAGATTAGTTAAATTTAGTCTTAAAACACTAAAATCAACCCCCAATATCTTAATCTGACGCGCTCGAGTATTTCAGACTATCGATTTTTTTTTACTAATCTGATCGTCTATCCTAGGCGCGCGTCACTACGTATAGAGCTAAATACTTTACAAGGTTGTTCTATTAGGTCTAAGGTATCTCTCATATCTTAAACTGCCACGCTCGAGTATTACCGAAAATTCCCCTATTCGCCTCCCTAACTATAACTGATTTAAATTATTTAAAATAAGTACATATGTGATTTCAAATGAATCAACTTATTATTAATTTGACACAGTTCGCTCACTCTTGAACATATCTCAAAAGTCTATTACTTACTAACTATTCCCACAATTTTTTTTTGTATTTTTTTACATCTTTGCATAAATATGACATAATTAATTAAAATTAAGTTCTCATTTCGAGTGTTGTAACGAAACGTTAATCGGATGTGTTATAATTTTTATTATTTACACTTTCCCTCGTCACTCTCCTAGCGTTATCGCAATACAGTTGCATCCTGCAAGATGCCTGGGGCCCGCTACCTATTCCCCAGATTTGGCGTAGGCACCAGTTTCTACGGAAGCGACTGCCATTTGATCTTCCAACCCGAGGGGAAACTAGACCTTGAGATTAGGCTTGTCAAGTGAGTGGGCAACTTGACAAATTCTCAAGCCGCCCGACGGCCTCTAACTTGGCTTAACGACTGCTATGATAGATAGCAGCCGGGATCAACGGCTTAACGTGCTTCAAAGCGCTGAGTTACTACTCAAAGCGGTTACCCATCTAATAATTGCCCCCGGACCATGTTGCTTAACCTCACATACTGCAGGCGGCGCGGGCGCCACTGGACCACGAGCGTTTATCGTACACTTTCACTAAATACAAATACAAATACAAACATTTATTCTGCAAATAGGCCACAAGGGCACTTTTACATGTCAAAATATTAATTTACAATTTAAGAAAGTCTGACTATAATAAGTAATACATTTTTCATGTCAAAATATTAATTTACAGTTCAAGAAGGAATAATAATTTCGAGTTTACAATTATAACAAAATTAATGTCATACAGTGAAGATAAACTTGCAAAGTTATCTATTACAAATATTACAACATCAGTAAAGTTAGAGATGTATAAGGTCTCAAGATTAAACAAGGAGTATAATGAAATTAATATAATAACCCAGAGATGTACATGGTCTCTGAGCGTCAAAATTAAAATTAATTTAATATTGTTAGAGATGTATATGGTCTCTAAGTCACTGATAATGAAAACGAATCCACAACAGGATGATGTCTCTCGTCAATCCCCTATAAAAAAACACTAGTATTAACGTAGTCACAATGTCCTAGCAAGCATGAACAGACCGGACTCCACAAACTTAAATCTTGAATGACTGTCAGACTTAAATCTTGAATGTAGCCCAGAGACGGATGTAGCTGGCGGGCGGTCAGGCATCTGAGAAAGCTACCTTCTTAGCGCTCGTCAGGCGAGTTTCTGGTAGTGAAAGAGTCAGTGAAGGTCAGAATAGTATCAAGATCTCTAAGGTATAAGGCCAAGTGCGAGTCCAACTCGCGCACGAAGGGTTCCGTACCATTATCTATAAAACGGCAAAAATCACGTTTGTTGTATGAGAGCCCCCTTAAATATTTATTTTATTCTGTTTAGTATCTGTTGTTATAGCGGCAACAGAAATTCATCATCTGTGAAAATTTCAACTGCCTATCACGGTTTACGAGATATAGCCTGGCGACAGACGGACGGACAGCGGAGTCTTATTAATAGGGTCCCGTTTTACCCTTTGGGTGCGAAACCCTAAAAATGAATTTTGTATTAAGCAGTAACGCTACTAACTTAAACTACAAATTTAAAGTATTCTTTTATTTTAATTTAAATGTGTAGTTTAAGATTCTCCCAAAGATCACCGAGGGGTAGGGGGGGTCTCAAAGAGGGCCAAAATACCTCGCGTGATTTCTGGATAAGCCCTTATGATCACGACTGTACAACCAATGAATATTTATTTATTTATTTATCGTATGGCAATTAATTCGAACCGTGAGATCTTTTGAGAAGACAGTACGGAAGCCAGTTTTGTTGCACTTTTAGCACCACCCAGGGGTCACGTCTAGAGTAGCGGTGGGTCACCGGTGGGTACTCCCTACGGACGTGGTGCAACTTCGACCCCCAATTGATAACCAATGAATAGGTATTGCTTCATACTTTCCAGTCATTTACTCGTGCCTCTGGGACTCGTGCAAGCACTCCAACTCTGATTACGATGAGCTCTGCCGCCATATGAGTTACCACGCGTACCACGCGCGGCTGCTCGGCATCGGCTTCAACGCTCAGGCCACGCTGAGCCTGGCGCGGTGTAAGAAGGACTCTAGCAACAGGAACAAACTGCCGTTGTTGGCTGAGGACTATTGCTGCTTGTGGGTCGGCTGTGAAGCCAAGTTTAAGGCTGTACAGGTAAACATGTTCATTGTGATATGTTATGACAGTGCCACAATCACATCATCATACATTTATTATATCACACTTTTGTAATTTCACTCTTTTATGCTATCAAACTATTACCATATCAACTTCACACTTAAACAACGGCACATGTGCACAATTTTTGACAATTACGAACATCTTGACAGTATCACACTATCATTGCATCACTTACCAAATGATACAATTTGACATTAATGTCACTCTCGCAAGGTGTCACATGTTGTCTCAATATGACAATGTCACACTCAAATAACAATGGATCAGCTCTTAGTAAATACGTGAGTCGCGATATCGCTGAGCCTGGCGCGGTGTAAGAAGGACTCTAGCAACAAGAACAAGCTGCCGTTGTTAGCGGAGGACTATTGCTGCCTGTGGGTCGGGTGTGAAGCCAATTTTAAGGCTGCACAGGTAAACGCACATTTGTAATGCCACTCTTTTATGATTTCAAATTATTACCATATCAATTTCACACATAAACAACGGCACACGTGCATAATGTCACAGTTTTGACAATTACGAACATCTTGACAGTATCACACTATCATTGCGTCACTTACTTAATGATACAATTTGACATTAATGTCACTCTCGCAAAGTGTCACATATTGTCTCAATATGACAATGTCACACTCAAATAACAATGGATTAGCTCTTGGTGAATACGTAAGTCGCGATATCGCAAGCCACGCTGAGCCTGGCGCGGTGTAAGAAGGACTCCAGCAACAGGAACAAACTGCCGTTGTTGGCTGAGGACTATTGCTGCTTGTGGGTCGGCTGTGAAGCCAAGTTTAAGGCGGTACAGGTAAACATGTTCATTGTGATATGTTATGACAATACCACAATAACATCATCATATTATTATATCACACTTTTGTAATTTCACTCTTTTATGCTTTCAAACTTACCATATCAATTTCACACTTAAACAACGGCACATGTGCACAGTTTTTGACAATTACGAACATCTTGACAGTATCACACTATCATTGCGTCACTTACTTAATGATACAATTTGACATTAATGTCACTCTCGCAAAGTGTCACATATTGTCTCAATATGACAATGTCACACTCAAATAACAATGGATTAGCTCTTGCTAAATACGTAAGTCGCGATATCGCAAGCCACGCTGAGCCTGGCGCGGTGTAAGAAGGACTTTACCAACAGGAACAAACTGCCGTTGTTGGCTGAGGACTATTGCTGCTTGTGGGTCGGCTGTGAAGCCAAGTTTAAGGCGGTACAGGTAAACATGTTCATTGTGATATGTTATGACAGTGCCACAATCACATCATCATACATTTATTATATCACACTTTTGTAATGTCACTCTTTTATGCTTTCAAACTATTATAGTGTCCGCCGACCGAATTGATAGCGCTATCTCTTGCATACTTGCATGGTGTTACGAAGTTGGTGTCACATTTTTTATGACGCCGGTCGTCGGTTTGGTTTGCGGACACTATACCACATCTATTACACACTTAAACAATGGCACCCGTATATCACAGTTTTTGACAATTACGAACATCTTGACAGTATCACACATTGCGTCACTTACCAAACGTTACAATTTGACATTAATGTCACTCTCGCAAAGTGTCACATATTGTCTCAATATGACAATGTCACACTCAAATAACAATGGATTAGCTCTTGCTAAATACGTAAGTCGCGATATCGCAAGCCACGCTGAGCCTGGCGCGGTGTAAGAAGGACTCTAGCAACAGGAACAAACTGCCGTTGTTGGCGGAGGACTATTGCTGCTTGTGGGTCGGCTGTGAAGCCAAGTTTAAGGCGGTACAGGTAAACATGTTCATTGTGATATGTTATGACAGTGCCACAATCACATCATAATACATTTATTATAACACACTTTTGTAATGTCACTCTTTTATGCTTTCAAACTATTATAGTGTCCGCCGACCGAATTGATAGCGCTATCTCTTGCATACTTGCATGGTGTTACGAAGTTGGTGTCACATTTTTTATGACGCCGGTCGTCGGTTTGGTTTGCGGACACTATACCACATCGATTACACACTTAAACAATGGCACCCGTATATAATATCACAGTTTTTGACAATTACGAACATCTTGACAGTATCACACATTGCGTCACTTACCAAACGATAGAATTTGACATTAATGTCACTCTCGCAAAGTGTCACATATTGCCTCAATATGACAATGTCACTCAAATAACAATGGATTAGCTGTTGGTGAATACGTAAGTCGCGATATCGCAAGCCACCCTGAGCCTGGCGCGGTGTAATAAGGACTCTACCAACAGGAACAAACTGCCGTTGTTGGCGGAGGACTACATACATTTATTATATCACACTTTTGTAATGTATTCAAACTATTATAGTGTCCGCCGACCGAATTGATAGCGCTATCTCTTGCATACTTGCATGGTGTTACGAAGTTGGTCTCACATTTTTTATGACGCCGGTCGTCGGTTTGGTTTGCGGACACTACTACTATTAGGTTCAGGAACTATTTCGAAATCCTATTTTTGCACACTAATTTAATACATATCATAATTGTTTTTTTTTTTTTGTAATAGAAAACTGGTCATGAAAAAGTAACCCAAACGCATATGCTGTCACTGTAAACTCCTACCACATCAATATCACACATAATCAACGGCACACGTGCATAATGTCACATTATTTGACATTTACGAACATCTTGACAGTAGCACACTATCACTGCGTCACTTACCAAATAATACAATTTGAGATTAATGTCACTCTCGCGAAGTGTCACATATTGTACTTTCCTAGTTGTTTTTATACAATTTATTAGAAGTAAGTTTAAAATCTAGAGTTAGTTTCTTTTTAGTTTTTTGTACATATTCTGCTGCCTCTACGGGGCGGTATGTTCGCCTGGCGACGAGCCCCTTTTTTCCTTAAAAAAAAAGGTTGTATTCAAACCAAGGATGTAACAGAGCTCCGGTTCCGGTTCCGTTAAGTCGGAACTTCCGATTGGTTTTAAGCATCCGCTTCAGTTCCAGTTCTGTTAATTTTAAAAAACGGATGTCAAAGCAGCGCAGCGGGGGGAAATGCGCGGCGTACATCAAAAACAGACAGGTTTATAATTTTTATTTAGAATAGACTTAGCTTAGACCTGCCCTGCGCTTAACATTTTATCCATCTATCGCTCGGGCTCCGCATCCGGTTCCGCATTCGTTTTCAGGTCCGACTCCGATTCCGGTTCTGATTCCGATATACCGAATTTAAAACATCTGGTTCCGCTTCCGGTTCCGATAAAACCACATCTGTTACATCCCTGATTCAAACCTTCCAGGCATTCCTAGACCACGTGAAACTCCACATATATTACGCGGCGCCGCGTTACGTATGTTCCTGGGCAGGTTGCGGAGCTTCGTTCCCACGCCGTGAAGTGCTCAGTACGCATGCGCGCTCCCATACTGGGGAGAGATTGTTGGCTTGCTACCATTGCGGTCGACATTTTGCGTGTAATAGAAAGATCACGGACCATTGTAGAAGACAGGTAAGTCACCATAGCTGGGCACCATTAACCAAATGGTGAACTTCGTTAATCGATAATCCGTTTAAAAAAAGTTAACTTCGTTAAACGTTACATTTCGGGCCAATTAACGGAAGTTAACGTTAATCGTTAATAGTTAACTCTTGGCGCGCCTCACTTGTATCGTCTGTACAGTTGCCGGCAAACATCTTGAACCTGCGCAGTACCCGATTTACGTAGAAATCAAGCTACTGCGCACTGAAGCTTAAGCTCAAGATGTTTGCCGGCAACTGTATCATCCAGCGCCTATAGCTTGCGCCTACGCCGCCCCGATCGAACGGACTTGTCAGAACCGCCGCGTCGCGAAAAAACACGGCGGCGCGGTGTTCCTTTGATAAAATAGATACTTAGTTAACGGATTTACATGGATATGAATCGGATTACCTTGTAAGTTAAATTGCAAAATTTTTAACGGACGCTGGTCATTGTCAATTGTGAAAACAAAAGTCGTCCACCCGGTGGTCAATAGTTAACGGCTTATGTACATTTAAGTTATGTTTTTATTACATGAATTTATAGTTATGGAAACATCGTTTATGCGGGTTACTAGACCAATCCAAAATTAAGCTGTGTGACCCTTAATTTTATCCACCGAAAAGACGCGAACCTAAATCTGACAATGACCCACTCATTAACTTCCCATAACTGTCCAAAGTGTCGTTAATCCGGTTCATCCGGTCAGCTCCGTTAATTAACGATTAACGGATTAACGAGTTAATGCCCAGCTCTGTAAGTCACCTATATCCTGAGTGAAGCCAGGGGCGGCCCACTCTGTGATTGCGTCGCGCCGCTACAAGTACGATCGACTAGATTGAATCACGACCCACCATAAGGTCATTTTGCTAAGCCATCTAAATACTATTAGGTTGAAATTCGCCTGAACATACATTTCTATGGTAACGAACTTGTTATCATTTTATTAGACACTGACATTTACTAACTACTGTCTTAAATAGTTTGGAATTTGGATAACCATGACTGCGTCTTGGCCTCGGCTATATTCGTTGATCACAAAAGAGAAATGCTATTGCTATCTGTTCTTCACAGTAATGCCATGGCCTTTGAAGTGCTTTGATCACTGAGCACTATAATCCGAGCTCTTTGTTCTGCCAAATGCCAAATGTGGATGGTGGAAATTTCATTGATTGACCACTTGCGAAATGATGATTTATAATTTCCTACATGAGTAGATATTATTTGTTGGTATTCTAGGTACAGGAAAAAAATACACGTAAGGTCTACGTTGTACCTCCCCTCCCCCAAAGTGATCAGTCGTGAGGTTTTTATGAACCCCCCCCCCCCCCCCCCCCCCCTTCGGAACCTCGCGTGATTTCTGGATAAAACCCTTATTGTACTTACCGACTTATAACTTTGTTACCAATAAATCTTTTCATTAATTTCGTTACCTATGTCCCAAAGTGAAAGTAAAAATATAAGAACTGAATAAAAATGTAAGTGAGTTTATTCCCAGATTACGATATCACAATAAATGCTCCCTAGCTGCTTAGCTGGAGGTCCCGGGTTCGAATCCCGGTCAGGGCATGTATTTGTGTGATGAACACGAATATTTGTTCCTGAGTCTTGGATGTTTTCTATGTCTTTAAGTATCTATTTATCTATATAAGTATGTATATCGTCACTTGGTACCCATAGTACAAGATTTGCTTAGTTTGGGACTAGGTTGATTTGTGTATGATTGTCCAAAAATATTTATTTTTATATTTATATTTAAATAATTATGTAAAATAATTAATAATCATTATTTCAGACCATACCCACATCAAACGAGCATGTTTGTACGGTGTGTGGCATCGCCTTCGCCACTGCGTATTTACGCAGCCAACATTACAGCCAACATATCTCGCTGTACGCTTGTACACTGTGCGATATGTCTGCCCCAACGTTGGGATCATTGGCCCAACATGTTCGATACAGACATCTGCCGGAGCACTGTAGAACACATGTTTGTACGGAATGTGATCATAGGTGAGTGATTACTTGTCCAACATATACCTACTATGCCAACATTACAGCCAACGTATCTCGCAGTACATGTTGGCACCAACGTTGGTCTCGTTGGCCCAACATGTTCGCTACAGACATCTGCTGGAATACTGTAGAACACATGTTTGTACAGAATGCGATCATAGGTGAGTGATTACTTGTCCAACATATACCTACTATGCCAACATTACAGCCAACATATGAAAAGCGCTTGGTTCGTAAAAAAGGAATTTCGACCAGGAATGGGTGGTACCCAGCCGTGCGTCTGGTTGTCCGATGGAAGAAGGGGGAAGGAGGTATTAGCTCATGGAGCTCCTGAGCACTCACCGAAGTACAACTTGTAGAAGACGCACAGACAGGCAACTTTACCGTGTATGTGCTAGGCTCTGCAGCTCAGTTCCTACTGCCGTACCGTCGCCAATGAGCCTCCTGGCTCTGCGATCTACCGAGTCGAGTGTGGCCAGTTAGTACTTAGCCGAGCCATCCCAGTGACCACAATACTCCATGCAAGATGTCCAGGCGTGAAATCGCTTGACCTTGTTTAGGATACACAAACTACCCTCTTCTGAATACTCAGAGAGCAACAACTTTGTCAAATTTGCCTTACGCTACTTACCTGCACTGCCTAACTGGAGACGGCAAAGCATTCCATAACTTCACAGAATATCATCATCATCATATATTAAAGAGCCTAGCCTAGCTCTTGTCGGTGGAGTAATCGCCATTCTGTTCGGTTCTCCGCCAACACTTTGAGCTCCTGATACGACATTACATTGACCTTCTCTTTTGCTTGATTTATAAACGCACGTCTCGGTCTTCCCCTGCCTCTATTCCCCTCTATATTTCCTCACAGAGTACCTACACAGCTATAATTATTGTTTTAGATCAATGACGAAAAACGACCTCCGCAAACACATGCAAACGCACACACGTAAAAAGAAACGCCAAGACAACTTAGACAACGACAGCGATTTCTCAGCGTCCGATGAAGAAATGAGGATGAATAAGATGGTGAAAAATGAGAGTAGGAAGTACGCATGCCATATGTGTCCGGAGAAGGTGGCGAAAGTGTTCTCGAGGGGTAGCAGATTGACCACGCATTTGGTGAAAGTTCATGGAGCGCAGTGGCCTTTTGGACATAGTAGGTTTAGGTGAGTTTTTCTTTTTATTTTTTACTAGCGACCCGCCCCGGCTTCGCACGGGTGCACTATTTAATGGATGTTATTATACATATAAACCTTCCTCTTCAATCACACTATCTATTAAAAAAAACCGCATCAAAATCCGTTGCGTAGTTTTGAAGATTTAAGCATACATAGGGATATAGGGACAGAGAAAGCGACTTTGTTTTATACTATGTAGTGAATCTGCAAATAGGCCACAATGGCACATTTGGGTGGATTGCACAAAAATTGTACGTAACGTAGGAATATTACCAAAAAAATTGAACAGGGGAAGTAATTGAAAACTAGTTTGTACGGAAAAAATGTGTAACGTCACACAACGTAACACAAAGGATGCGAAATTGGGGTCCAGAAAATTTGGCAATTCGTATATGCCAGGACGTTTACCCATTAATTCCACCATCGTAAAAGAATAAGATTACCTATTTTAGGCATAACACAAAATTTACCAATATTGGTAAAAAAACACTCTGTCACCCTTTGACGTACCAATACGCAAAAACTAATAGAGCTATCGACACATTCGCTTGTGTTGGTAGTAGACTACTTGTAGCCAGAGATAAAACTACTGTGGATATATTGATTATCTACGTTAAAACGCAAAATATAGCATTACACAGCTGACGTAGGGTGAAATAGGTGCTTTCACCCTAGTTAAACACTATTATTCTTCATTTCGACTATGAGGAAAATAAATGAGAAATAAAAGTGGATTCAGTAAGAAAAACATGCGTGCGGCCGGCGCGCGCCCGCGGCCTAAAGAACTTTAAAAAAATATTAATTTCCACTCTAGGGTTGGAAAAGCGACTTTCAACCCAAATCGAACTTTCCGAACAGGGGAGATGAAAATGAATTTGTGTTATTTTATTTTTTCCTTTCGTAGACAGATTTAAAAGTAATTTCTGTAACGGATCAATTTATTTATTGTACTTTATTTTTTATAAGTAATATTTTTTATAATTTATTTATGGCAGGTACCAAATAAGCGAAGACGGAATGTACCGCCTCACAACAACGCGGTACGAAATTCTAGAAGTTTACAATGAAATAACCGACGGTGGACCCAAGGATTCTCTCTCAAACACATTCGAGTTCAATCTAGAACAAAAAGCCAAAGCCACACCCACAACACCGACTTGTTTCGAGGTCTCACTTAAAGGCAACGAAGATATTAAAAATGAACCTAAACCAGATAAGAATACAGTCGAAATTACAATGTGCGATGTCGATGAGGAGGGCAACATTATTAGCTCGGAGGTTATTAAGTCTGATGTGTTTTACACCAGATTAAAATATGAGTAAGTTAGCTTAGAAGAATCTCAGCAATCAAGTGCTATTTGTTTGTGATACCTATTTTTAAGATACTGAGGTTTTAGTCAGAAAACATTTAAGCCAATAGGATGGCAATACTAAGTAATTACTTAGTGTTGCTGTGTGTTGTTAATCAATTGATGATCAAAAAACGCTTTGGCAAACAATTGCCATATTTCCCTGTTACTTGCATGTCAAACTTATTGTTAAAATGTACTTAAGGGTCCTTATCAGTTAAAAAAGGCTCATCTATTTACGCCATTTTCTGTTTGAATTGACACATATATTGACATTTTCTCAATGTTACTATCTAGGACAGGACTATTGCGACCTTACGTCATAAACTTTAAACGTATTTTTGGATTTTACATTAAGAAATATCGTTTCAAACATCACTCAAAATCGATCATTTTCAAGCTATAAACTTGTTTTTTCCGCTTAAATTCTACTACACACAATAAAATCAAAAAATGGCTGTGTTACTATCTAAAACTTCAATAAAGTCATCGTATCCTTTAATAACTTTATTGGTATTATCAATACTTTTGTCATAATTTGATATCAAAACATTTTAAAACTTATAAGGCCTATTAAGTTATTATTTTTACATTTTACTTTCGGACAACTGTACTATTGTACGACAACGATAGTCGTTAATAGTGTTGCAAATCATGCTTGCGAAAAAGCCTCTTTACCTTAATTAACCTTAATTATATTACTATGTAAGTTTATAGAAAACAATAAAACAAAATCAAAGTTTATTTTTATTTTTTTAAACTATCTATTAGCCGATCAGCCTCTCTGAATCCTGCCTCTATGGCGCCATGAACGGCCGTATGTCTATGGTGCGATGTCGCTTCACCCGCGAAACATACAATGGGGAATTTGTTGCCATAGTAAAGAGGTTCGCTTAACGTTATGGCGCTTCCGCCATTTTCTTCGTTGGCAACACTGCGATAGGCGTACGCGCCTCTGATTAGTGAATTTGAGGCCCATTGTGTTCTGAAAAAAACATAGATATTTTAACTATGTACTTTCAGTACATCATAGTTAAGTGTCAACTGACCATTGGTACCATAGACCTTATCTCGTTGCGATTATGTTCACGAATGGTCACTTGACTACGATGCTGAGGGTCTACTCCGAACTTCGTATCGTGCCGTCCCGTACACTCATATAGTGTATAACACGAGAGTGAAAGGGATGGCACGTTCGGAGAGGCCCTCTGATAGTACCCTTACAATCATTTGGGTAATTAAATCAAGAAGGTAGAAACAAGTTGTTTTAAAATAGAGTTGTATTTTATATTCTGTTTTAAAATTGAACGGGCAAAGGAAATATGACTTTTATTGTGTTATGTAAAATTAGATAAAATTTTGGTTAATAGCCTGTGCTATGTAAACGTCTCGTTGTGTCATTATTAGCATATGTAGTGGCCTAAGTAAGCTTCAAGACTTCAAGAAAACTCTGTCAATCTCATAACCTCTTCACCGCTACAGTACATTCCGTAAGTTGGGTCTTACACCGCCAGTCTTTGTAGCAAAAACTGAAAATGAACCTTACTTGATAGCACGTAGGTTGCTTTTACATCAACTTGATGTGAAGTCATGGCGTGTACTGACTATCGAGTCCATGGCAGTGAAAACGTTAAAAGTGGTGGAAGTCAATCGGGGGGAAAAGGAGCTCGCACAGAACAGGAAACTTTAAATTTTTTCCCACATGTGTGGTGATACATTTTTTTTATACCACGTCGGTGGCAAACAAGCTTACGGCCCGCCTGATGGTAAGCGATCACCGTAGCCTATGGACGCTTGCAACTCCTGGGGTTTAAAAACTTCACTTATCACTTTTATTTAAATTCAGAACTGGAAACTTCGAATACGATCATAATGTTTTAGTAAATTTACGTTTCTTAACATTTCAAACTTACCTTACAATATTCTTTACCGGGGTCACCTTGAATGTTTTCCTCATAACATCAAGTACCTTCTCCACCCCAGCTTTAACCCCTTCCTGACTAACTTTCTCCATCTTCTCCGCTCCTTCTCCGTGCAACCACGCCAGCAGAACATTAGGCTGACTCTCCACTGTCATGAAGCCAAATATCTCCGTGATCCATTGGTCTTCTTGAGAGAATTTTGCCCTGTCTGCTTCATGCCAAAGTAGAGTGAACGTGGCAGGTGATTTTGGCCACCAAGGCGTTTCGAACTCAATGTAGATTTTGCCGAGAATGCAGAATTGGAGGTTGTTTATCGTATTTATTTTCTCGGACGGTAACGGGGGATTGAAAAGTTGAGAATGCCTGAAACAACGGTTTATTAAAGCTACATAAGACCTCAAGAGCAAAACCTACCAATTCAAAAAGATACTGCTGCACATTCGCATAATATTTAAAGTGCAACCAATTACTGTTACGATCGAAATCTTGCAGTTACTTAATCGCCAAGTACAACACGCGGTAAAGGGGTGGATCAACTATTCTTTGTTGCTCGTTACCATGGTTACGTCTCCGGAGTCACTCTTTAAAACTGTGATTTTATAGGGTTTAAATCTACCAAACATGAGTTTTAGGGATGGGCATAAATCCATTTGGACATGGGTCATCTCTTGAGCATGCTTGAAGTCCATATTATAAACATTTTTCTAAGAGACTCGGTTACTATTGTCTCCTCGCTGACGGCATAACGACAAGAAAAAGTTGATTGACCCAAAGAATTTCGTCCCGAATTTCCGAATTTGCTTTGTCTGTCGTCTGTATAGAACCGAACGCAATGAAAGAATTTCTACAGAAGCATTTTCCTCAGGAACCTTAACTATGAATGTGGCGCCATACATTTTACAGCATAATGTACAAGCTTACCTCTCCTTTAGTACCGCAACAGACACAGTAACAATAACGCTCTTGGCCGCATAGAGGCTGCCATCCTTACACTTGACCTGTACTAGGGGATTACCAGCTTGGCTGCTGCTCCATTTTATGCTCTCTACTTCTTTATTCAGGAGGATGTTCGCTGGAATTGCTTTGGACGGATCTGGGTACTTGTTCTGGAAAAATATCCGCTTTTATGAGACTTGTGACTATGTCTAACAAATATGATAAAAAACCGACCAAGTGCGTGTCGGGCCACGCACAGTGTAGGGTTCCGTAGTTGCCCGTCCATCACGTCACCGGTCATATGCGGAATTACGGACCCGTAGAAGGGTTTTTACTGATCTTAGTACTGATGATGTACTTTTTGAAATGATGTGTTGTATACATATTTTTGCCCTTTACGGTAATGTCTACTTAGCTGTGATAGTTTTCCTTTTAAATTCATCGTATATACTACTACCATGATTTTTTTCACATGCCTAGTAGCCACCGTTTAGCTGGCGGGGGGGGCCTTGACCATAGCAAAAATTATCACTTCAAAGCTTAATATCACGCCAACCGATTCTTGAATCAAATACTTTTAGAAACCTTTGAAAGAGCTATCCAACGATGCCCCACACGATGGGGTTTGGAAGAAAAAAATTGTATCACCACTTTACATGTACCCTAAAAAAAATTTTTTTTATGATTTTATTCTACCGTTTTCTTGGCGTTATTGATATACATACTCATGCCAAATTACAGCTTTCTAGTACTAACGGTTACTGAGAAAAGCGGGGGACAGACAGACGGACATGGCGAAACTATAAGGGTTCCTTGTTTACTACGGAACCCTAAAAAGGGGGTCGATGTTGCACCACGTCCGTAGGGAGTAACCACCGTGGTGCTAAGCGGTGCAACAAAAACTGTAACCGTACTATCTTCTCGAAGATCTCCGGGTTCGAAATAATAAATGATAAAAAAACCTTAACATGAAGGACGCTGGACGCTTGACGACGTCGAAACAGAATCCTCATGTAAATTGATGGAATTAGCCGATACTTTGCTTAATTCCATGGTATGATAAGTCTCTAGAAAGTTTTACGAATGTAAAACTTACCAAGAGAACATCCAAAATAGTGGCGTAACCCCGCCCTTTCCAATGAAGCCAGAACTCCCCTTCAGAATTCCAGAATTCCTCTGATCCCTTCAACGATTTTCCTTGCTTAGGATCTTTCTGCCCTCCTAGATGATTGTTTTTTTCAAACCATTCTAGGAACATATTCGTCAGCTTGGGGTCTTTTGTAAGTGTTGGGTTGGATTTCGTGCTGTGGAATAAATACATAAAATAAATAAATAAATATTTTTGGACAATCTTACACAAATCAACCTAGTCCCAAACTAAGCAAAGCTTGTACTGTGTGTTGTTGTGTGTGTGTTAAAAGATTAGGCAGTTTGTTGATATTATATCTGATCTGGGAATTTATAATGAAACAACGCCCCTTTAGTAACATGGTATGACTATAGGGGCATTTACTGGTTGAGTTTGACAAGCCTAGGAAATTCAGATAGGATTTAAAAGAAGTTCGATATCCATCTCATTTGTATAATTTGATACCGAAATATGATACCATTCATTTTGTGACATTTAAATATAGGTCTAGATGCGACGACTAAAATCCGCGCCGCTTTCGTTGCGCAACGGCTCAATCGCATGAGAAATCTGGCATTTGAAGCCTGTATACATTTATTGTTGTGTTGCCCACACTAATAGTGAATTAAAATATCAAAGTTACTTACGCATTTCTCACACATTCAGTTATTCCCATCTTGCTATTCTTGTCCGCTCTAGCTACTTCTTTGTTGAACGCGTCGACGATGTTTTCACCCGTGTCATTTGGTACCAGTTCTCCGTTGGACAGCACGAACCACTTATTCTCTGGCCCTGCTGGTATGCCTAGTAGACCTAGGGGATTCGCTAACTCAAACACTAGGTTGTCTTTCTCGCCGTGGCACCTGGAAAGATGATACGATTTGTAGTTTTGATAGGATTCCGTTGACTCAAATTTCTGAAAACGTCTTGATTTGGTTGTGGTCCTAACATAAATGATTGCGGTAGTGAATATCATCTGATATTTCAAAATTAAAATCTAGAAAGGGGCGTCCTTACTGGGATTTGGGGTTTGTCAAATGGACGTCTAGACTTATTTGAACGAAAGTGAACGAATTACGTCTGGCTTTTCAACCAACTACTATTCTTTCTAGAGAAATAAATAGTTCATGGGGAGTTTGAGTTTGTCAAGTGAATGGACTTAACTGTTACAAATTCTCACACAACCCGATGTTTCCAACGGATTGACGTGGTTACTGGCTTTCCAATGTGTGTTTCCAAGAACGGAAGCGCTCATTACACACTTACCAGGCAGCCCCAAGATCCACGTTCCCCTTTCCGAATACCATGGAGTTGATCCTGCCGCTATTCCTAATGCACCACGTCTTGCACTACTGCATCCATAATTTCCTCATCCTTAAATACCTACCGCTCTGAAGCCCGAACCCCAAGTATTGCCGTAAGGCACTGAAGTGTATGTCGTCGAATCTTACCCAGAGGGAAAAGTCCTTACCTACTGGGACCAATCTAGGTTAAGTCAAGTCAGTATGTAACTAGAAGTGGGGTTATACACCTCTTTCTCCACTCACCACACCAGTTCCCGGATGGATTTAATTGTTTAAGTACACTTACCAGGCAGCCCCCAGATCGACCTTCCCTTCCCCAAAGGGCACGGAGTTGATTCTGCCGCCGATTCTGTCGGCGGCTTCCAGTCCCAACACCTTCACTCCGGCGTCATGCAACCGCCGGATAGCAGCTATACCCGACGCGCCGCATCCCACTACCACGACGTCCATGATTTGTCTGCGGACAAAAAAGTTTTGGGTAACAGTTTTTTTATAAAACGACGGCGGTAAACAAGCATACGGTCTATCTGGTGGTAAGCGAACACCGGTGGGGAACACCGCAGCCTATAGTCCGCAACTCCAAAGGAGCGCCTCCTCCATTGGCCTCAGACAATCAAGCACTTTTTTGTTGTCAATATCTCAATATTGACGACGGAGGGCAACAAAAAAGTGATACCTTGACAAAATAATGTCTAATAATACCTACATAGGTAAGAACTTCTTACACCGTAATTATAATACATCTACTCTTTATTGCACAACCTCAACAAAATAACACAGTACAATACTACATAATCACAATAAGTAGAGGCAAACAACAGGCGGTCTTATAGCTAAAGAGCAATTACCTTTATGTAATATGATATAAGTACAGCTCACTAACACAGACACTTCACGACTCGATAAAGCAGCGGCTTACAAAACTAACCTAAAAATAAGATGCGAACAAGCAACACAAAGTCAAGGTTGCTGCCATAGATAAAGCAGTTTAAACTTCTAACAACACGCTATAATAGCAACTTGTATACTATCATTATTTTAAAAGATGTGGCTTTTCGGTGAAAGAAAACATAGTGACGAAACCGGTCTAAACTCAATAAGGTCTAGGATTCCCTCTGGGTTAGATGTTCAGATGGTAGTCTTAAAACTAGTACTTAGTCGTAACAAATATTGGGTTTAGGTAATACCAAAGGCGACCCTTAAACGTATTTAATCGCGTATATTATATATTAAAAACGCACATATTTTATTTAAATAAGTATATTACAGGTTCTAAAACACTTACGACATATTTCTTCAGTAGTACCGCACACTAGAAGCGACAATACACATCTGACCAACGTTTATCTCTTTTGACCCCGGGTCAGATGCCTAAGTGATCGAAAGTTATCACTATTGAAACAGTAATTTGATAATGTGTTTGATAACTTTGTTGACGAATGTAGCGCTTGTAGAGCAATGGGACTATTTTACTATTTTTTTTTATGTTATAGGGCAAACGAGCAGACGGATTGCCTGATGGTAAGCAATGAGAGCTATTGCGTATGAATTCGCCGCTAGAGGCGCTAGTGTAGCGTGGGGTCCTCCGAAACGTCAAATGTCACTCTTTGTGGTTGCGCTACGCGGGTTAATATCTAATTGGAACAATATGGTGAGTATTTTGCAATACCTGAGCTTGATTATCGCAAATATGAATAAAGGTCAATGACTGTCAGGGCTTTGAGACAGATTTGTCTTTCGGAAAATTGTTTCCTCCTTTTTTCCGAACAAAACGGGACTGCGCTACAATGCGGTATATTCGATATTTTTACGGTACGGTTTTAAGATATTGAATATGATTTAAATGTAAACTTCGTTCTCATGCCCATAATAACCAATAACAATTTTTGACAGCTGGACCTTAGTCGACAGTGGCGCCAACTGGTGAGCACAAAAACGATAGCCCCCATTACCGTCGCCCATAAACACCTGCAACACCAGAGGAGTCGCAAGTGCGTTGCCGGCCTTTCAGAAGAGAATATGCTCTTTTCTTCTGTGTGAGAACCAAATTTTTGTACCGTAGTTAAGGCATTATTTAATTGATTCCGTTGTAACACGAAAATTTGTTATACGTACCTACATATATGTTATATGGGTAACTTTCGTGTTAGAAATCAATGAATTCAATCTTACTATAATATGGTATAAAAATTTGGTCCTCATCCATAACTTGGAATAAACGTGTCTGTGTGGACGATTCCTAATTACGCTATGAGACATTTTGAACTAGTGCAGTAATAAAGTCACTTCGTATGGCAACATATATAAAAATAACGTGGGTACTTCCCAAAGTTACACCCAAATTTTCGTTTAAGAATTGTTCTTTAAAAGGTGTGTAGAATTTTATTAAAAATACAAAGAAGTATACCTGTGGTAGATGACAGTATTAGCATTCCTATTTGCATTATTTGACACATGTGACTCACAACAGCAATACAACGTAAAATGTCTTGCACATCGAATTCACAAAGGAAGGCAATTGCACTGCGAACGTTTAGTTCTACGTCTTTATTTTTAAATATAGGGTTATGAATCGGTAGTCGTCTTAGTAAATCGATATGAATTTTTCATTTTAGGTCGCAACAAAGCATTATTTTTACAATATGTGCGACCTACTCGGTCGGTGTATTAAATGATTTAGCTTGCGGGAAAACCATATAATTCTAGCTTTATTTAAATCTCAAATAAAAAATTCATTAGACGTCACAATTCGATACCTCAGTCTAGTGCCATCCAATCGTAATCGCTTGCTGTGACAATCGATTTGGGTTAGTTATACATCTCTAGAAACGTCAGTCATAATGTGTCAAATAATGCAAATAGGACTGCAAATACTATAATTACTCACATGTGATAGTAACGATTGTAATAACGTTGAAATTTAGTGTCCAATTTATCATCCTTCGTATTTAATGGATACTGAGGATGATAAATTGGACACTATATTTCAATATTATAGTGTTACAAAAATGGTAACACTGTGCAGTGCACTATACATTGGCAACTATCTAGCAAACAATGCCAGATTTGTTGAATATGGCATGCTTATACAGTGCGACTATTCGAGCAAATTATATGATGTCTATGTAGTATAGTAAATGATGATAATCAAGTTCCTCTTGTCCCATACTTCTACATGTTTTTCCCGATTTGGTGCAAAGTGACTACGAGGCGTTACTTGGCGCTACCCTCGATATCTTCTCTGGCATCATAAGAGATCTTTGGTGAGGTTCTAGGTGACCCCCCCCCCCCCCTCCCCCCAGAGTTATCAGTCGTGAGGGTTTCGTAAGCCTCCCTCCCCTCCCCTAAGTAGCTGGACACTTTAGCACTTTGTCGCTTTCACCCGTTAAGAAATTTAGTATGACAGTTAAAACACGTCGTTAATGCGACAAGGTACATAGGTGTTGTGTACAAAGGCCTTGTGAGCTCGATTGTACTATAATAAGATAGGCACGGATGATGTGGTAGCCGATGAAACCTTAAACTTGCCTAAAGGTCGTTATTTTACGCGGCTAATTAAAATAAAAGTAAGTATATTATACTATGTTGCGGTCTACCTCAAGTACGGACTGACCCTATAGACTGCGAACTTGCACAACAAAACTTTATTATAGAAATATTAAGAGGCCTTATAAGTTTTAAAATGTTTTGATTTCAAATTATAACAAAAGTATTGATAATACCAATAAAGTCATTAAAGGGTACGATAATTTTATTAAAGTTTTAGATAGTAACATAGCCATTTTTTGATTTTATTGTGTGAAATAGAATTTAAGCGGAAAAAACAAGTTTTTAGCTTGACAATGGTCGATTTGGAGTGATGTTTGAAATGATATTTCTCAATGAAAAATACAAAAAATACATTTAAAGTTTATGACATACAGTCGCAAAAGTCCTGTTCTGGATAGTAACATTGAGAAAATGTCAAGATACATGTTATTACAAACAGAAAATGGCGTAAATAATGAGCGTTTTTTAACTGATTAAGGGGGACACCTACAGAAATCGAAATAGCTCCATTAGCCCTAAAGAAATTGACATTAAAATCGAAAAGCACGATGTGGTTTCGTTTTTTAGTATAATTATGTTGTATGTATCAGCTACTGTTTTAGTGTTATTACTTATGTTACTTAATCCAAATTTGCTGCTGCGCAAATCTTGACCTCACTACGCACCACGTGGAAAACTGTGAAAATTTGGTACTAAATTCAGAAGTAGCCCTTTGCGATTATAGCCTATTTTATCTCGATTTCTTTTCCTATATTTAAATTCTTATAAGGCTTGTTATGGATAGTTATGTGAACGAGACGTCGATACATTTAACCTAGCGTCTACCAGTCCCTGGGATCCCAGGGCTCATTACAATAGAATGCTATTGTTTATTTTTTTTTGCTGGAAGACGACCGCTTGGCTATAGGTACCCACGCTCTATCTCGAATAAAGCAAGGGCAAAGTTGAAACTATTTTCTTGGTGACGCCTCTGCTCTGTTTCACTTAACGAGTTCAATTTTATCCCAAGTCTATGGCATGCGCGAGCGCTGACTAGATTCGCAACATTCTTGCGCACAACGGGCCGCCCGCGGGTGACCATAAACAACCTACTCGACCGGATATTACCGGATTCCACGCACGTTCGTAATTTGAATACGGAAACAATTCTGTTGATTAGTAGGGTACTGACAGTTCTCAGAAATAACACGTTGCCGACTATTCATAAATATTTGTACTAGGAATTATTTTCTAAACTCGGGCCACAAAATTTTCGGACAATGGACTGCAAATTTTTCGGAACCCGTTACGAAGTGTGATTAATAAGTAGAATACTTATTAATTATATTTCGAAACGGGTTCAGAAAAAGATTTGTAGTCCATTTTATGAAGGTATAGGTTACAATTTCAAGTCTGAATCGGCAACTCTAATCAAAAAGCACAGAAGGCTACTCGTTACCAAGAATAGTGCCTCAGTTTCGTTAGCGTTAGACTAGTAAAATAGACTTGTAGCTCTATGCAATGGCCCCCTCAGAGACAATAAGCCTAGCTCTGTACTACGTAATTAATACTATCCTATTACAAAATTATTAATGACACGACATGCGAAAAAAAAAACAAACCTCAAACACAAGAAAATAAAAAAAAACACTTAGGCCGGAAATGGCTGTTTGGTTAAGTTGCAGGACTTTACCAAACAGAAATTACAAAAAAAGAATTCAAGGATTAGTACCTACAGTTTCTAAATATTCAAGGATATTTGTTTATTTTAGACATAGAGTTGAATTCCTTTCGTCCGAAATTAAACAAAACAAATGATACACAATTTTAATGTGTCATGAAAAATCTAAAATTTTATTGAAACCGAGTGTAAGTAAAGTACGTTCTGACCTTAAATAATAATAATAGGAATATAAGCAATGTGAATCATGGTTACCCTACATCAGACGCAAGTTTTTCAATCACACCGGACAACGTCCTTAGTTAAGTACTACAGAAGACGTGGCCATCTTGTAGCGAAACATGTTTATAATACTTGTAAACAGACATGACAACGTGGAATATCTATTAAAATTAAAATAATGATTAACATGGAGATAAAATAAAGAGAGTTAATATCATTATTTACTGTGCACAGTGAGAGAGACTAACATTAAAAGGTAATACAACATAGTACCTGCCAACTACGGCCTAGTTATAGTAAAAGTAGATAAAAACATTCGTATTTCAGACTTATTGTTAGGTAGCAGCGATACCCTTCCAGGCATCATGTTGAAGCATTTTCCGAAAGGTTGGCAATAAAAAAAAGCGTGATGTGGTATTATATAGTGCTGTTAGTGCCTTTGCTGCGGGGCCTCAAAGGAGAGCTACAGGGATTTTTTTTTCAGAAAAATACGCTAGAAGCCTGTGCCTGTATTTTTCTAACGTTAGATAAATACATCGTGTTGCAATTGAATTTTTAAGCTCGTAATGTCTAGGGAAACGTCCATCTAATAAAAGTCTCATCCCAAATTATATTGTAATTGCTTCTCGATAGCAATATGGACCAGTGCCTTTACCATGGGTTTGCATGGCCGTACTCGCTAGCGACTGCGTAAACGATTTAGTATGCCGATTCTTAGTTCTATTGCGTAACCGCCAGAGACGCTGTACTGCCCGTACAAATTTTTCTTAGATGGATGATTTTTCTCTTTATTAGATGGAAGTTTCCCTACATTACGAGCTTAAAAATTCTATTTCAACACGATGTACGTAGGCTGTTCCATAAGTGTTGCAATAGAAAGAATGTAACAAGTTTGGACATCGCAGTTTTCTTTAGAGAGAAAGGCATTGTCGCTAGAATTGTATTAGACAAGCAGAAGACTGTCAATGCTACCTGGTACACTGATGTTTGTTTGCTGCAAGTTATCCGCGAGCTGAAGAAACTGCGACCAAACTCGCGTCTGGGCAGTTGGCACTTGCACCATAATAACGCTCCTTATCATCGAGCGACCATTACTCAGGAGTTTTTGAAGCGATCGGGGCTTACTGTGCTGGACCACCCTCCTTATAGCCCCGACCTCGCGCCGTGTGATTTTGGTCTCTTTCCGCTGATCAAGAGCCAGCTGAAAGGACGGCGATTTGCAACTGATGACGAATTAATAAGTGCATGAGATGAGGCCTGCGCCAGTGTCACAAAGGATCAGTGGGAGATTATGTTTAATACGTGGTTTGAACACATGCATAAGTGTATTAACAGTGGTGGTTCTTATTTTGAAAAAGTTTAATAAATAGTTAGATTTTTGCAAGACTTATGGAACATCCTACGTATTTATCTAACGTTAGCAAAATACAGGTACAGGCTTCTAACGTATTTTTCTGAAAAAAAAATCCTCGTAACGCTCCTTTGAGGCCCTGCAGCGTCAATTTCTTAGTAAATTGATGAATCGCTCCAAAAATCATAATCATAATCATCATTTATTCATTATCGGTTGAAGTGTCACACTCACACCTCAGATTCGGATCCACTCACACCTCAGATTTGGTTGAAACCGCTCAACCAATCTCACTGGAGCGCAAACTTTTAGAGCATTCCAGTGTTCCTAACCACACGCGTGCTCATGTCGGAGGTTTTGCCCTGGATTTTCCCCAGGCTACTCTCCAACCGCGCACTCCTATCGCTTTATTGGGCCCGGCCTACAAAGCCACAGTCAGGTTCAAAAAAAAAAATCGTCATTAGAGTTTGGACCCTCTTGTTCCTGGTTAATTTTTAAGCATATTACGTAGTATTAACTAAATATTATTATGTATTTTTTTTAAGTTCCTGAAGTCGACTCTTCCTGTAATGCATGCTGTATTCACCTGTAATTGGTGGCGCAATTAAATCTAAACCATGTACTTTTCTGTGTAAAGTGCTAATGACTGTTGTTGCCATTGTCGGTGATCCTAGATAATAAATAAATAAATAAAATACCTTCTCAAGTTGTGTAGTTAGAACTTAGATCGAGACTCGTTGAACGAGTTGCACCGGATATCCTCGTATCGTCGCCAACAATTCATTCTGGGGCTTCCTTCCGTGGCTTAACAGCAGTTTCAATACTTGTGCTTCGGAGGTTTAGAGGTGGGGTACAGGCGTTAGAAGCCACGCATATTGAAGAGGTCAAAAGTATTTATTGTATGGTAATAAGAGCTACATATGGTAACTGTATTTCAGCGATACTTTTTTTTAACCTGACATGGGCCAGGCCCAATAAAGCGGTAGGAGTGCGCGGTTGGAGAGTAGCCTGGGGAAAATCCAGCGGAAAACCTCCGACACGTCCACACGTGTGGTTTGGAACACTGGAATACTCTAAAAGTTTGCACTCCAGTGAGATTGGTTGAGCGGTTTCAACCATATCTGAGGTGTGAGTGGAATCGAGCTACTGGGAGTTTTGTACCGTAAACTTACTGAAAACAATAATAATCACCACTACTTGATGGGTGGGTATGGCCACGGAGCGTTTCACCCAAGCCTTTGAAGAAAATACAGAGGGGTCGCTAGTTGTAGCGGCTTAGAATGCAACGCAAAGATTTGCTGGGATGACCTAGTGGTCTGTGTAGCCTAATAATAATAATAAGACGTTTTAATGATTGTATACATTTACAGGTAACCAAGACAGGTACAATAAAACAAAGTATACAAAAACAATTGAAAGGGTAGGTGGCTCAGCTTGCGTCTGTACCAAGAGACCACTAAAGACTCTTGTCTACAGACGCTGTTATTCTGCCACCCCCGTGGCTTAAAGCCTAGTGGTAAGGACGCTGGTCCAGCAATGCAGAGGCGCGGGTTCGATTCCCTTCTTAGGCTGCGTGCGAGATCACGGTCCACTTTTTCTTTGTATTTGTTATGTGTATCAAACGATTGAACAATTAATCGTGGAAGTTCCACGTTAAATTAACACGAATCATAAAATAATTTAATTTAAAATAAATTGATTTGTGAAAGGTTAGATAGTATAAAATATAAAGCCAAATATCGGCCAGCGGCAGCGTTCATATTATTATGGGTTGTACTAAACATCAGATAGGCCTGTTTGCCACCGTCGTGCTCTAAAAAAATAATCCATACAAATTGTGCATTATCCATATGTGTTAGTTTTTACTGAGCGCACCTGTGGCAGGTGGAACGCACGGGCCAAGCACCCGGTGTCGCATCCTGTCATAATCGTATGCGGCTTCGGTGTCCAGTTTTTTGTCAAATGTCAATTTGGAAGTGAGGTGATAGAGCACGTGCCATGCTGATTAAGTTTTTGATATTTTATGAGTGTTCCGTACCAAAATTTGTCCAGCGGAACACTTATGCGATCACGCGGTGTCTGTTAATCTGTCACAGGCAGTTTATTTAAAGAAAGAAAGAAAAAAAAACATTTATTCGTGGCACAGGCGTTAAACAAGCGCAGTAATACACATAACAATGATTAAAGTTGAAAAACAAAAACGGTAAAAAAGTATAAAAACAAAAATAAAACAATCAAAAATGCCACGAAATGGTCCCGACTCAGCATGGTGCCAACCTAACTGGTCGACGCTGGTCTTCCGTCGGGGCCAATTGGTGAATCCATGATGGTAAATAGACACCATAGCCTATGGACGCTTGCGATTTCACAAGAATAACTAGGGGCAACGCCCGCTTAATAATAGCATTATTTTAAAGGTTTGCACATGTTAGACCGGACCAGTCCTGAACCTACACACGCTAATCACATGGCTCTCATTTGCCGATTAAATTGCAAACTTGCTCATTCTAGTACATTTAATTTGATACAAAAAGCAACTCGTTTCATTAGCCATCGCTGAACTTTATCTCATTGCAATAAGGGCCACTGACTGACTGATTAACTGTGCCCTTCATAGCTCCTACTTAGTATCAAAAGAGTTAAATGCCGTTAAACTAACCGGACTACTAAATTAACTAACTTCTTATTAGGCACTATATAATTTAGTATAAAATTAGCCATAGTAATTACCTACATCTGTTACAGTATTAGTTGGATGTAGGGCACATGTCTGTCCTTTTCAACCTTGTTCACGTTTTTTTTAACCTGACTGTGGCTTTATAGGCCGGGCCCATTATAGCAATAGGTGTGTAGTTGGAGAGTGGCCTGGGGAAAATCCGGAGAACCCTCCGACATGACCACGCGGGCGGTTTAAACTCTGGAATACTGTAAGAGTGTGCGCTGCAGTGAGATTGGTTAAACGGCTTCAACAAAATCTGAGCCGTGAGTAAAATGGAGCTACTGGGAATTTTGTCGCTGGTTGACTAAACCTAGAGTCCAGCAAGAAACTCAGCTAGGCACGACCTGGGTCGGACTGACTCTACCCGGTATGCGGTGGTACCGGGACAAATAGGGATTTTATGTGTCTGATGTCGCGATCGCGCGGTGGACGAGCCCGCCGGTGGCAATGACGGCAATGTGTACGCGTCGTGTCTGAGTTGGACTTGTTCACATATTTATGTAAACATTTTATAAGTAAAGTAAATTACATATAACTGTGGTTATAAAGTATGATCAGCAGAAAAAAACCTATTAGGAGATTCCTTCCGATATACTTTCGTTTGTCATAACTTCATAACGGTATAATGCTTGGCTATAATCTTCATTTCGCAAGAGCCGAATTAATGAAATTACAATTTTTAGCGCAAAAATTTCTACATACGTAACTTATACCTAGGTAACCTAAAGAACATAGAATAGGTAGGGTAGGCTATTATATAGTGTATTATGGTCTAATAACACGCCCAAAGCCCAAAACCAGAAAAAGTAATGCAAATCGCATGCAAGTTCTTGCACCATGTAAATCGGCTTAAATGTTAGGTGTCATTTGTTTAATAAGTCACAATAAGTTTAAAGTTTCAGAGAAAACTGCAAAACGAATAATTATGGTAAAAAGCCGGAAAAAAACCCGTGGACTCTAGGCACTGGCTGAAAATCCAAGTGTAATCATTAGGTAGAGTTATCTCTCTCTTTTTCTTCTCTTCGCATGATCTTTGGCATCCTTGATTGTCAGGCCTTTAGTACTCATGTCATTTATCCTTCTCGCACTAACATACTCGCTAGAAGAAGATGAAAGCAGTAATAATCGAGCTTAGGCATTTTTCTCTAACCTAAACGCAATTATGCTGGCTAGACGTCAAGTCAGCATATCTTGTGCTTTTTTTTATACAACGCCGGTGGCAAACAAGCTTACGGTCCACCTGATGGTAAGCGGCCATCGCAGCCTATAGACGCCCGCAACTCCAAAGGAGTCACGTACGCGTTGCCGACCCTTTATAAAATTTGAGGATGCACTGTGTTGACAACAGAAGGAACAAATTTAGGTCCCTCGCTCTCAACACAGTGCATCCTCAGGAGCTCTGGCAACCTTGCTCACCTCTAGGAACACAACACTACATACTTGTACTAGATAATGTTATTATGGCTGTGGTATCTATGGGCTGTGGTCTTCTGCAAAGCGGAGGTTGGGCTGCTCCAAATTCGAGCAAGATGACATTTTGCTGTGCTCTACCTCTCTCTGTGCTTTCTCAATAGAAATAAATAGAACACATTAGCAATTTAGTTTAAAGACAAGTCCAAGTTAAGTCATCATCGCGGCCCCGTTCTTCTTTCGGAAAAGGCCATTTTACCCAACCATAAAACCCCATTTACACGGTGCAAGAAAATGCATGCGACTTTTATTACATTGCAAGTATTGCAACGTTTTATCGTTCATACTACAGCGCAATGTAATGAAAATGGCAGGCAAGTTCTCACACCGTGTAAATAGTTCACATTATGACCTATTTAATACTATATGATACTTTGTGTTTGTGGCTAACTAAAATGTAGGGGATGCAAATCGGTTATAATTATAACCGATTAATCGGTTGTTTTTTGTTATAACCGATAAAATAATCGGTTATGAAATTTGGTCGGTGGCATTCCCTAGTAAAATGGCACAAATTCCAATGTTATCTTCCCTGACGTGATGGACGCCCGCCCCTCGATGGCGCCTGCTTCGCTTCCCGATCCAGGAATGGGCATGACTCATTCATCTTGTTAGAGAATACTCGTGCTATTGATAAATTATGGAGCAGTTTTAGAACCATACAGTGGTCGTATGTGTTGTTTGACCGAGTACATATTTAGACGGCCATGATTTTATATAAATACTTATAATAGATTGTAAAAAACGAGAAACACGCTTAATTAGGTAATTTTAGGTTTATTGCTTTTTCTTTTTCATTTTTCTAGCTTTTAATTAGGTTTAGGTACTAATATGAATATTGTAATGCCTGCGTAATGGACACCATCACGAGCAAGCAAGTAGATATAGATACTGTAAGGAGGGAAATATTGCGAACATATGATGCAAGTGCGGAAAATACCATACGTTTCGGTCCCCAGTTACAAAGCCATATCAAATGTAGATGAAAACGCGAGCGCAGCGAGCGCGACATTTTTCGGACATTATGATACAAGTGCGGAAAATAATTCATACGAGTCCCCAGAGATCTTGCCACGAGCCTGAGTAACCCAGTTAACATCGATAGTTATTCAAAACATCATAAGTGTCTTAGTTTTTAGGGTCCCGTACCCGAAGGGTCCAAATGGAACCCTATTGATGCCTCACGTATCTGTCGCCTGTCACAAAGATTTTCGTACAGCCAAACGGCTGGAGCTAGTTTTTAAATTGTCACAATATAGCCATCTTGTTCTTATCCCAAAGCCATATAAAGTCAAAAAATATTGTTTTATGTCTTTCCCACAGATAAAAGAGGGTTATGAAAACAATTATCATTGCAATTCGAAGTTCATAGGCCGATAGGAAGTAAAAACATATTCAGAGCAAAATTGGCCTGTGAACTTCGAGTTTTGGACCATTTTCGAAGGGCCATAGGTTTTTATTAAATTGTTTGAAAATTAATTAATATAATTTACTGATGGAAAA
The DNA here is from genome assembly GCA_963556455.1 of Epiblema foenella. NCBI lineage: Eukaryota > Metazoa > Arthropoda > Insecta > Lepidoptera > Tortricidae > Epiblema > Epiblema foenella. Next base: position 4,699,553 of record OY747113.1, on the reverse strand, counting down.
CGCACAGATTGTGACTTCTTTATCAGATGTCGTTGATACTAGCCACGTGACTAGTATACACAGCAACTTTCTTGTTAGGGGAAAATTCGGGTTGACACTAATTTTCTTACTGGCTCTAGGAATGATCAATGGACCATCGAGTCCTAGGGGCGGGTTTGAACCCCCTAAACCCGCCCCTCATATACGTCCTTGATCCCGAGGGGACCGAATTTTGATACAAATTTTTAAATAAATAAATATTGTGGTCAGTTTTACACAAATCGACCTAGTCCCAAACTAAGCCAAGCTTGTACTATGGGTACTAGGCAATGATATACATATTTAATTTATATAGATAAATAGATACTTAAATACATAGAAAACATCCAAGACTCGGGAGCAAATATTCGTGCTCATCACACAAATAAATGCCCTGATCGGGACTACCAACTAGGCTAAAGCGATCGTCAAATCATATGTTTATCATAAACATTATATGTTTAGTTTTTAATTAGATGTACATAGTTGTTTTATTTTAAGTTTATAATTAATTTCATAATCTTTCTTAGTATCTTATAGTTTAAATATGAATACTTATGTTTGGGTTAGGTACCGTATCATATTTGTAAGCTACTCTTCGTACCCGTAGATACACTTCGTAGCTATAAGTAATAATGTCAATATTTTTTATTACCCACGTGACCAGATGAGAAAAACTTATAACCAGATAAAAATCCAAACACCTCAAACCTAAACACCGCCTTTACAATGTTTACGAATTCCATTATCATAAACATCTCGGAGACAATCCACTAAATTTCAAACAATTAACAGTTATTAGCTCTTGCAATTAGTTAGGTGAGTGGATTTGACGAAATTAGACTTTAGCGTGTTTGTTATAGGAACCACCCCACTCGCCTTGCAAGAGCTTATACTTCTTGTAAACAATGTCTATTGAAAGTTATTTGTTTTGGCAACGGTCTATTGTGACCTGCGCTTGAGATGCACCCTGCGCTTATAACTGACATAATTACGCAGGTAAGAGAAGGGGGGCTGCCGTCCGGTGTACTCAGTAAGCTCGCGGCCGCCGGCAAGACGCGTCGTTTGTACAGAGCCGGTTACTCATGGCTGGGAACAGGTCCGCGGTATGGCTAACCGCGGTTTAAGAGCGACATGTTGAAGCATGCTCAGCGGCCGCCGGCGGCTAACGATGCCGACCAACGCTATCAGAACATGCCTCGGCGGCCGCACCATCATTTACCCCTGAACGTCTCAACCCTGGATTCCTCCAAGCATTCCGTTGGGGGGACGTCGGCGAGCGTCAGTCCTGCTGGGCAGCCGAACCCGACCAACGTGTCAGTGTTGTCTCCTGTGCCTGTCGCGTCTCCGCCAAAGATAGCCAATGGGAACGCGAATGGAGCGAGGACCACGGCCGTTGGGAAAGCCAGGAGCATCAAAGCTGCGACTGAGGAAGCGCTGACGTCGCTAGCTCTCCTCTGCCTCGTCAGTCTCCTGCTAGCGTTGCTGGCGTTGCTGTTCCTTCTGAAGATATCCGCGCCAGCTAGTAGTGCTCCTGAAGAGTTCGCCGTTGTGTACGAAGTGACGTTAGCCCTGTGTGCATTGACGCTCTCTCTCAACTTGTGCTGCCTCCTTGTGTGTGCTATACAGTTCCTGTTTGCAGTGAAGCTGGTGAATTCTCCATCGGCTCCTAACGGAAGGTAAGTCTATTCCACCATGTCACAAAATTAAATCCGTCAAGCGACCGCGGCGCCTTAACCGTTAAGAACGCTTCGAAACTGGTTATATACACGTTCAGCACTTTAACGCGTGTAAAGATTACGTTCAGACTTGACTTGCCCTGGCACGTTGGGGCTAGTCCAAGAGCAAACAGTCTTATCTGAATTCTGGTTATCTTGCACAACGCGTAACTGTACGAAAACGTGGTGCCTTTTGGCTTTATGGATTTTGTAATTAATTAAAGTTCGTTAGACGTAACTGTAGTCGGATTCTTGTATATAAAGGTGTTTTTTGGGGTTCTGTATTGTAATTTTATCTTATCGATGCCCTCCGCTGGTTGCGGCAGGTGTTTAACGGTTGGTGATGGCGGTTACTGAATGGAACCGCAAAAAAGCGGAATCAAACGGTCGTCTACGCGATAAATCGCAAGCCGTAGTTAGATAAATTGTCGTTAGACGCTCTTTTTAACATTAATAATAATAATAATAAGACGTTTATTCAATGATTGTATACATTTACAGGTAACCAAGACAGGTACAATAAATCAAAGTATACAAAAACAATTGAAAGGGTAGGTGGCTCAGCTTGTGTCTGTACCAAGAGACCACTAAAGACTCTTGTCTACAGACGCTGTTATTGTAACATTAAGATATACTGTATGGTTCCAAAGCGACAAAAATATCTGTACGCTCTTACGCCCTTTTCATTAAGGCCGTGTTCGCATTTTTGATACTTAGCCCGTATCGATATTTTTGATGTTGACTTTTGATAAATATTTGGAATTTGCAGTAACCACGCGTCGTGCAAAGCTTGGCAACTCAAGATAATTAATAATAATTAATAATAATGATGTACCCATCTATTTGGATTGGATTACGTAATTCTCTTTGTTGGATTGTTTATCAACATTGGAAAATTAGTTGATAGAATGATAGCTCATAGCGTTGGCAATATTAGATCATTAAGTTAGCCGTCTACTTGATACAGCATTGCTAAAGAATTTGTAATTGAAAGCTTTTCCCATTAGTTCATTTCGGTAACTATGGGATGTGAGGGGTCATAACATCATAGGCCCTCCAAAACTGTCAACCTCACCTGCCCGTGGTGCACCCTGCTGTCCGACGAACGAGGCTCTAATGACCGAACGATGGTGGTATATCCATCCAATTTCCCGGGCTTTAAATGCTAGTGGAGAGAGAGCTTGGTGCTGCGCTCGCCAATACGCCTTGGCCCAGCGCGGCGAGTACAGACAAAACCAGTGTTGCCAGGGCCTTGGGACGAAAATTACGTTTCGTTTCTTAAAAACGTTACATTTTTGATGCAAAAGTTACATTTTTTATATTTTTCAATTGATTACTTATTAAAACGCTCGATTTTAAGAAATGAGTAGCCACATGCAGCTTTAATACGGCGAGGTTGGCGACATAATTATTCCAGTCAGATGGGCGGTATCTCAATTGTCATACATAGTTGCAACAGACGGACAGACAAAGTCGTAACTTGTAGGTTTTTTTGTTACCTTTCTGTATGGAAGCCTATAAATTGTCTCATTTGGTCCCGGTAAGATACGTTTGACCTTTCTTTTTAAACAGAGTTTCATTATTCACAAAAGTTACGAAAATCTCACTTACAACAGAAGTTACTTACATGTTACGCGAGCCGGTCAAAAGTTACGAAAAATGTAAGAAATGTAACCATCTGGCAACACTGGACAAAACTTCCTATGAGTGTGCTATCACGACGGCCCTTAGTTCCCGGTGGCCCCACTAGTCCCGGCCATCGTGAAGAGAGTGGCTTCCCGGTTGGATGCGGAGAGCTGAGGACTGGGTGTAGTAGCGTGAATTAGCGAAGGTCATGTCCAGCAGCGGACGACTGCAGGCAGTGCAGGCTGAGGATGATGATGATGATGGTAACTATGTATTAAGTTGGTGACAACTATTACTGGATTAGATAGTGATCATTACGTTTTAACCATGTAAAATTTGCCTATGTGACGCAAACAATACCTAAATGATGTCTGTCTTATTTGCACTGAAACATCTAACGTCTTAATAATTTATTTGCCCCTATCTGCACAGAGTTGTATTTTAATTACTCGTCGTCGTATTTAGTCTGGATGGTCCTTATCAGTTAAAATGCTCATAATATATTTAGGCTATTTTCCGAGTGATTTGACAGATACCTATGCATACTGATTTTTTTCTTTGCACTGTACTACCTTGTTGTGACCTAATATCATAGATATATTAATATCACCCCAAATAGCCGAATTATTCAAAACTGATAAAAACATCGTGTCCTTGAACCTGGAGTTTATTTTTAAGGGCTACGATTTATTAGTAGGTAATTCAATATTTGTAAAAAATAAGCCAAATTGTAAAATACTCTTCACTCTGTATATGTAAAACAAAGCAATAATAGAAATAGTTACTTGATATACAACGGTGCAAAGTTGTATTTTAACCGCGAGTGTGGAATTGAAACACGAGCTAACGAATGGATTCTAGGGTTGAACTACGAGTCAGCGAATGGACCCTATGGTTCGAAAATAGAATCCTGAGCGAAGCTAGTGGTTCAAAAATAGAATTCTGAGCGTAGCGAGTGTTGCAACACACGAGACGTAAAATAACTTTGCATTGTTATACACGGCTGTGTATAACACAAATCTTTTCACCTCACTAAAGCGAGGATTTTTTTTGCTCCTCCTCGTGCTAGCGTTATTACAGTACAATTGCATCCTAAATATAGTTGCCCACTACCTAATCCCGAGATTTGACGTAGGTACTAGTTTTTTTTAACACAACAACACAATATAAAATTATTGTTGATGGACTGTCTGGACTGGCTTTTACATGTTATTATGTTTAAAAAAATTACAAATAGCACATTCGGATTTCAAATATTCTTTACACTCTTGTGGATAAAATGCAGTTTTGCTTTCTGTTTTTAAATAATAAAAAATGGCTTTGCGAGTTAGTTAGGTGAAAAAGAATTTAACAGAACATAATTTTTTAACACCAACTTTTTAGACTGGCTAAAACAGCGCCAAGTTTCAACCATTCTCTTACAAACTGAGTCTTCCGCGTTGCTATTTGCTATACCTATATGTTGTATGTTTGTCCGTCTGACCGCATACTTGGGAGAGCACTGGAACACGCGAATAACTATAGCCATCTATTCTGTGGATACTTTCTGGGATATATTTAGAGTTTCAGAGGTTTTGTAATCATTTATAGTAAAAACCTACTGAGATGAATTCTATAAAATTTTACTGCTTATTGTTTCGTAATTAATTATTGTATCGACTTAACTTTAAAAATTCCATAACGTAAGTTTATGATACAAAGTCAAAGTCAAATCAAAGTCAAAAATCATTTATTTGTGAACAATAGGTATACACATAATGTAATTATGCTAGATGGTTGGTACATACGAAATAGTCAAACTTTAAACAATCATTAGAAAAAACAATCTCTCGAAAATAATTCAAGGAATGTCAGTATTTTATTTTTATTTTTGTAGCCCCTAGTGGGTCTTAGCCATTGTTTACAAAAATGGGGATGGAAACTACAAAAATAACAATATGAGTCAGTCAGGGTTCAAATTCAAATGTGAACATGACATTTTTCAGGTATTTTTTTAAGTTTGGGACTAACATGACGGTAAAAGGTCCTAAATTATTCACAAGAAATACATTTTTTTAAGGTTTTCAGTTGAACGAAATACCTCGAACAAATACTAACCCCTATCTATTTAAATAATAATATGATTGAAATGAGCTGAACTAATAAGGACTCTTAAGTAGTTTTTCGTCCGTTTTATCTATCTGTCTATTTAATCTGATTAATAATTCTATCTAATATAATAAATATCTTTAAACGAGCAATGCTTGTCATCATCATCATCATATATTTAAGAGCCTAGCCTAGCTCTTGTCGGTGGAGTAATCGCCATTCTGTTCGGTTCTCCGTTAAGGCTTTGAGCTCCTGATACGACATTACATTGAGCTTCTCTTTTGCTTGATCTATAAACGCACGACTCGGTCTTCCCCTGCCTCTCCTCCCTTCTATTTTTTCCTCGATTATGGTTTTAATGTAATTGTCATTTCGTATATATTTTTAATTCTGGGAGCTCGAAAACTGCTCTGATGTTTTGCTGATTTTTCTATGTGGGGTTTTTCTAGGGTATCTGGGAAAATACACTACATTTATTATATTTCTATACTATTGTTTCTCTATATCCTACTAATATTATAAATGCTAAAGTTTGGACATTTAGGTGTTTGGATGTTTATTACTCAATCACGCAAGAAACGGCTGGACGGATTATGATTTTATGATGAAACTTGGTACACAACGAGTTTATAGCCTGGATTAATATATAGGATAGTTTTTATCTCGACAATCATCCATCCAAGGAATGTAATAGATAGTGGAAGTTTACGCGGATGAAGTCGCGGACATAAGCTAGTGGATTTATATATACCTGTGCCTTTACCATGAGTTTACATGACCGTACTCGCTAGCGACTGCGTAAAAAGTTGTATGGGCAAAATAACAGCGCCTCTGGCGGTTACGCAATAGAACTAAGAATTGGCATACTAAATCGTTTACGCAGTCGCTAGCGAGTACGGTCACGCAAACTCATGGTAAAGGCACTTGTTATGTCAAGTATCGACAAGGCACAATCGGCTAAATTCTCGTCGTTACCTTAGCAACTTGAAATGTCGACCTAACAAAATAGGTACAACAACAAAATAGGTTAAAACAAATGTATGGCTAGCTATGTTTCTATACATCCCTCCAATTATGTACAATGGGCGCATGAATACACATGTAAAAAACCGGAAATGAAGCTCTATTTTTGTGAGTCATCAAATCCCATTCACATTCATAAAACTTTTTGTACCTGATCCTTGGTGGCGGTGGTATAGTTAAGCACGACCTGTGCCTTTACCATGAGTTTACATAACCGTGCTCGCTAGCGAGTGCGTAATATATTGTATGGGCAAAAGTACAGCGCCTCTGGCGGTTACGCAATAGAACTAATCGGCATCATCACTACATAGTATAAAACAAAGTCTCTTTCTCTGTCCTTATATCCCTATGTATGCATAAATCTTTAAAACTACGCAACGGATTTTGATGCGGTTTTTTCTAATAGATAGAGTGATTGAAGAGGAAGGTTTATATGTATAATAAAATCCATTAAATAGTGCACCCGTGCGAAGCCGGGGCGGGTCGCTAGTACCTACTAAATCGTTTACGCAGTCGCTAGCGAGTACGCTCATGCAAACTCATGGTTCACACAGAAATATATGATCATTATCAAGAGGGCACTAATATTCTCATTTATATGGAAATGGACTAAATGATATTTTGACTTATTTATCTGTCAGATCTGAAGTTTGGCAGCGAATAGTTTCATTTCCCTAGCGTTCTTTTTTCAGTTTTATATTATTTACATTATTAATAACTACCGATCCGCCCGGCATCACACGGGTGCAATGCTGATGCATGTATTACATATATAAACCTTCCCCTTGAGTCACTCTATCTATTAAAAAAAAACCGCATCAAAATCCGTTGCGTAGTTTTAAAGATTTAAGCATACATAGGGATATAGGGACAGAGAAAGATACTTTGTTTTATACTATGTAGTGATGTTCCGCTCTTGACTATGAATCGTTTTAGGCATAATTTGTCATTTAGAATTTAATTTTCAACAATACAATTGAAATAAACAGCAACTGTGACACTTACAAGTTTGACAACCTACCATTTAAATTATTGCCAGTGTAAGAAACTAGTTCCTATAAAATTCCGCAACGTGACGCATGGTCATATATATCTGGTCGGAGTTCACTAATCTCTTTGTAACGAACTACACCTACGTAATTAGAGATCAATGAATGAGTTATATTGAATAGAAGCGCTCAGCGCATATGGTGGAGGTGCTGGGATGGAACGTCAATGTAATGTTTTCCAGAAAAATAACCGGCCCGGTTAGGCTAACGTCAAAGCTGCACCTAGTCCAATAACTCTATTAATTATATATCCTATCCTATAGAGTCTATACTACAAAGAGTAAAATCGTGTACCAATTAAGAGCCGGTAGCCCAGTTTATAAGTAAATTAAACAACTTAGGATTACGAATGGATTTTGTAATTAGATAACTTTTTTGAATTTACTGATTTTTTTTTTTACAAATCATCGACATGTGCCAAATGTCACAAATAAACGTGTATGGATTATTTAGTATGTTTGTACATGCTTTGTATTTTTATTGAGGTGTGCAATAAAGAGTATTTGTATTGTATTGTATTATATGTAGAATACCATTTGTGGTTTAACACCAAAAGTGTAAAAGGCATGTTAGTGATCTTTATTAAATTCGTTATTACATAATTTCTTCCGCATACTAATAAGTAACTGACTGACTGACCTTGAAATAAAGAGCTTATGCAAATTTCAAACCAGATAATTTGAAAGGTCATATTGGTCGTTGTCGTATTTAACACGCCGCACGCTATTCTTATGTAGTGTAGGACGCCCTGTAACTAGGTGGGGCGATGATATTCGAAAGGCAGTGGGCAGGGATTGGAGGAGAAGAGCTGAAGACCGAGCTCAGTGGCGTGTCATGGGAGAGGCTTATGTCCAGCAGTGGACTGACACAGGCTGATGATGATGATGATGATGACGCTATTCTTTTATATATAGTTCCTTGTATTCCGTAAGATGCATATGATCTTTTTCATTATTATACAAAACCAGATAATGTAATGAAATGTGAGTGATCCACGTCGTTATGTGAAAATATCATTTTCCGTATTTATTGTATCATTTTCCGATATATTATAATCTTGTTCATGTAGGTACAATTTCCTTACAGTTTCCTACTGTTTAAATGTCCACATCTCACTTTTTTCACTACCGCTATGTAACAAAGTTAGGGTATTATATATTCAAACATAAAAATAAAACACTTGGTACATTATTACAGCAACTAAATGACACATTCAAATCACATTCACAATAATAAGTAACTACGTATATATTATGACCACAGGGTACAAACATTGGTGCTTTACTCATTCACCTAACATTCTGTAATTTACTTACTTCTTAGAAACAATTTGAGTCTTATTCAATGCATATCACGCATTCAGCTACGTCATTCACAACCATAAAATTTCCACTTGTATTGATGGAACCCCAGATTCTTAACAGCTGTTAGTATTCAGAGATCGAGACGCTGGTCACTCAAAACAAGTTGTCTGTAAGCTTTGAGAATAAGGTGGTATCCAAGATGCCTCATTACATCACCACAGAAGTACCAGTGTAAGGCAGACCTCTGATTAGGCTTGGTAAAGTCAGTTAAAAACGCTCTTCTATTTCGCAATTTTCTGTGTGAAATCCTTTAACCAGTTTATTTGAGTAATCAGTACTTTTGTCATAATTCGGGTTCAAAACAATTTAAAACTTGTAATGCCCAGTCAAAATTCTGGCTCGCTCACTCTCTATTACCTTTAATGTTATTTCGATATGCTGTAACTAGTCGCCCGCGTACGGAAACTCGAATAAGTACAAGTTTTTTGTCAAAACAGATCATTATTTCAAAAAACTGATCTGACATTTGGTCTGACAGATCTCTTCATAAGACCCGCAAGGGAATCACGTAACTTTATGTACTAACGGTAGATAGATTTTACTGTCAATTTTGAAGTATAAATGCATGAGCTGACAATTAAAATTTGACATTAAAATCTACCTAACGGTCGTAAAAAAGTTACGTGATTACCCCGCCGGCCTAAAGATGAGCGGGTGATTCTCTTTACCAGTCCGAAAGTTAAAGAAATCAGACTACAATTGGGAACCTTAAGTTTTTTGGAGTGGTCAATGTTATATTTTTTTATTGATAGTAGACTTATTATAGAGTTCAATACTGTTGCAGGTTTTTCTTTATTAAGTATCTTTTTTATGAAATACTTTTTTAAATCTTGTGTCTGACATACGACACGGTTGGAGGAATTGGAGGAATATGATTGTGCCTTGGTCTGCCGCGAAACAAAAAGAACATCAACTTGACAGCTGACAGATGTCAAAAGTGGTAGTTTTACATCTATGATTTTGTACATTCATTCAAAAAACAACATCAACTTGACAGCTGACAGATGTCAAATGTGGCAGTTACATCAATGATTTTGTACATTCATTCAAAAAACAACAATAACTTGACAGCTGACAGATGTCAAAGTGGTAGTTACATCTATGATTTTGTACATTCATTCAAAAAACAACATCAACTTGACAGCTGACAGATGTCAAATGTGGTAGTTACATCTATGATTTCGTACATTCATTCAAAAAACAACAATAACTTGACAGCTGACAGTGGCAGTTACATCTATGATTTTTTACATTCATTTTGTGAAAAACCCGAAACGATTTTGAACTCTATCAATAAAAAACTTAAGGTTCCCAATTTAGACTTATTATTGACCCCAGTTTACTCTATACTGTTAAAATATTTAAAGTCAAAAATAAAACTTGAGTGCCTAACTGTTAAAAAACTCAAGAGTCGTTAACAATCCAGCCCCAGGGCCCAGTAAGGCCAAATACGTCGTCCGCCGGTCCCTGGGATCCCCCGGACCATAACAAATGAATGCTATTGTTTATTTTTTTCGCCGGGAGACGACGGCTTTTAAGGAGATGATAAATTTTGGAATGAGAATCAGCCAGCGGCGCAGGAGTTGAAACAAGTACAAAATTTGAATAGCATAGCTGTAGAGTTTGATGCGTTGCCCAGTAGAATGCGTTGAATGGGGCAGTAACCTTGCCTTATGCAACTGCACTGCGGGGCCAGTTTTTCCCACAAACTTGTTAGGGTTCCTTATATAAATATTATAAGAATATTTTATGACTCGTATAAGTTTAGGTAGTACTGAAATTGGGTGCCATATCATTCGTGATGAGCTGTTGATGAGAATATTGGAAAATTCCAGGCAGTGAAAGTTAAAACTAATGGCATAATACAATCCAGCTGGCAACTTTTGGGATTTATAGTCGTTTTCACAAGTATTGTAGTATCTTCATCTATAACCAAGTATGTATATGCTAATTTAAAATCTTTTTTTATTTTTTGACTCCTGAGTTATGGAAAAACATCAAGTAGGGCAAGTTAAGTAAGCAAGCGCCATCCTTTCCTGTGCCTTTACCATGAGTTTGCATGACCATACTCGCTAGCGACTGCGTAAAAGATTTAGTATGCCAATTCTTAGTTCTATTGCGTAACCGCCAGAGGCGCTGTACTTTTGCCAATACAATTTTTTACGCAGTCGCTAGCGAGTACGGTCATGTAAACTCATGGTAAAGACACTGCTGGCAACCAATCTTTTCTGGGCAAAATGAATTCAAAATTAGATAACACTTTAATTTAACACATTACCCTGGGCTGGGGTAAAAGTACGCCGACATCACATGCAGACTATCTAGATTAGTAAATCTAGATATTTTTAATGAACCAGCCTCCAAGCTTGACTAGTTTTTATATTGCACCTGGCCTGCTGGCCTGTTCACCAGCTGTCTTAACCACAATAAATAAACCCCTAGATTCGCACCAACTATTCGTGATTGGAGTTCAAGCTTATACTGGTCATTTAAGCGTTGAGAAAACTTGGATCGTCCAGGAAACAGGTTTACAGGCATTTGATCTAAGTCTAGCGAGATAATGTTCTTATAAAACGAGAAACAAAGTAGTCCGGCTCGGAGGACCATTTTATAATGATAAAATAAATTAAAAAATGTGTGTGAACGTTTTGATCAGTTTTAGATTAGTAGAGCTGAGCGTTAATTATAGTACTCTGGCTTAATTTTTGTCCATCACTATTATTTGTAAGGCGGTAAAAGCATAGGTAATTATTTTAGTTATAATCATCGATTGCATTTGACAACTAAGGGTGGGTTGCACCAATCGTCTGTCATCGTAAGTGTGTTAGTTAAAATCTGATTGTAAGGAGAGTTAAACACGTTTAAGTGGAATGACAATTGTTGGCGCCATTTTTAACGGGGATCAGTCGGTCCTAAGACCAGAAGACCTACTGCGAACCGCGAATGAAATTTTCCCTCTCTGTCGCACTTACATACGAACTTGCAAGTTTGCGGTTCTCAGTAGCCCCTCAGGTTGTCACTTGTCGGATGTCTGGCCCGGATTTTAATCGGATGTTCACTTGCCGGACACCAATGTGTATGAGGCGCCGACGCCCGATAAAAATCCGAGCCCGACATCCGACAACTGGGAACCAGCTCTTAGTTAGTGCAAAGGTGTTGCATCCCTAAGTCAATTTTGACGATTAGTACAACTCATTGCGGTATTGACAAATCGATTGAACTCATCATACCTGCTGGGTAACCCGCAATGTAGTTAAACTTGTTTGCGATTCGTGCACGTGTGTTTCCACTTTATTTCCAGATTCTATTATTATTTATCGTATGGCAATTATTTCGAACCGTGAGATCTTCGAGAAGACAGTACCAGAATCTATTAGGTAGTAAATCTAAAACTGCAATAAATTATTAAATATTACAAAAATATCCATGTTCAAATGCAAGGCAACGTCCTCTTTTCCGTTATTATTCTAATTTTATAAATCATACTGTCCGTTCCCATTTGCCCATCTCATAACATAATCAAACTACCTGCTAAAAATACTCGCATCCGAACAAACCGGTTGTTTCGTTTAATTCGGCGGGTAACGGAATGTTTACAAAATGCAATCAGATGGAATGGATTATACCAGATTAAAATGCTGATTCCGCGTTGTAATAATTTAATTTATTTTATTTTTTATTCCACGTAGACATGAGTAGTTTACGAATGAATGATTCAAATGAAGTACTTCACCTCTTATCACTCTTTCATTCATTAGTTCAGTCCGGATTCATATACTTCTTAGAGTATAAATATTTCCAAAGAGATCCTTTACGCGGGCCACCAAGAGTGACGGACAAGGTCTTATGCAGATACCTAAATTGAGAATTGGTTTAAAATAGCTGCCGGTTTACCATAAATTACTTCCTTAACTTGGGTTGGGGGCTTGGCTTGGCTTGTGTGACGTATTTGGGCACAACTGTCATATAAAATAAGTTGTGCTCGACAAAAAAAAGTGAAACTGTGACAGGGACAACAAATTATATGTAATTCTCTGTCGCTCTTATACAAAAATGTATATGACTGTCTCGCTCGGTTGTCGTATTATTATTTGCGTGTCGCGTCTGGTAAGTCTGTGATATACTTCAATACTTCAGTCAGACCAGTTCATGAATCATATCGTTTACCTACTCAGTCGCTTCGAGAGTGACATACGCCATGATTGAATGAATAACTCATATTACCCAATCTATATTGTCGATGGATCTGTTGAGCTACTGAACTAAACTGAACTAGTGAACTAAATGAGTAATATACTTCACAGTGAAAGAATGAACATCAATCTTTTCTTTTTTGTGACACATTTGACGCATGTCTAATTTCATGGTTTACTGGTACATACTATGGGTTGCTTATGAAAATCTGACACCGTACCCTAATATGAACGCGTTTATAGAGTTAAAATAAACTCATGCGCGTCATTCTATTTTTTCATGACCAGTTTGCTATTACAAAAAAAATCTATTATATGTATTGAATTAGTGTACCGAAATAGTATTCGAAATAGTACCTGAACCTAATTAAAGGAATTTATAGGTAAAAATACTTAAATATTAACATTTTGCTGTAAAAGGTGGGTAACACAGTGGTAAAAACCATTTTTTCATACAAATGGTGAGACATCCAAGGACCACTGAGTTACTCGATTTATGGATATTAGCTGTGGTTCGTTAATTACCAAAACTATCGGAAGTGATACTGCAATTAAACCTCTTTCTAAATAACAATACAAAAATATGAAGTGAGGGCCAAGTATTCCAAAATCTGCATTTAAAAAAAGTGTCTGAAAATTATGTACATGAAAAAGTAGAATGGCCCATGCACTTATTTCATTTGATATTTGGATGCTGTAATAATGTATGTCAACCTATTAGAAAACCTGTAGTAGGTTGACACATTATTGCTTAACGGAGTCCATTTAACAGTAGCCTTTGGTGAAGGAAAACATTTTGTGGAAACCGGTTTTATCCCAACAAGGCCTAGTTTTCCCTCTTCATTGGAAGGAATGATGACAGTCGCTTTCTTAAAAAAATAGTGCCTACACTAGGGAATAGGTGTTAAGTGTCAAATCGGACCCTGGAACCGCACAACCGGGAAAACGTAGCAATGATGGTATCCCCCAAACATTTTTATCTATTGGCTTAATTAATTAGGGTTGCGTACCTCAAAAAAATGGAACCCTTATAAGATTAATTTGTACGGTTCCGTACTTCAAAAGAAAAAAAACGGAACCCTTATAAGATTACTTTGTTGTCCGTCCGTCTGTCGGTCTGTCTGTCAAGACCCTTTATCTCGGGAACGCGTGAAGGTATCGAGTTGAAATTTAAACCATATACTCAGGTTAACAGTCTCTTGAAGCTGTGAAAAAATCAAACTTCTAAGTTAACGTAAAAATAATACGAGTACGGCCGTTTATACCGCAAAAAACGCATTCTACGACACTCGATGGAATCAAAATTTATAGGGCACTTCTGTTGATCTAGAAGTTCTTAATTTTATACTACAAGAACGGAAAAATCTGGCAACTAATACTTTCTTACTTTATAGCCTATTGGCTGTCCCACTGCTGGGCAAAGGCCTCTCCCCATGTTTTCCAGGTCTCCCTATTGAGCGCTTCTTCCTCCCAATTCCTGGCAAATGCATCCAGATCATCCCGCCATCTCCGTCTGGGCCTGCCCCGTCTGCGTCGTCCATCATGTGGCAACCACTTGGTGGCTACATTAGCCCACCTATCTGGATGCATGCGACAGACGTGGCCGGCCCAGTCCCACTTGAGCCTGGCAGTTTTTTTTACCTACGTCAGCAATGCGTGTTTTAGAGCGCAGTGTAGTGTTTCGGACACGATCCGTCCTTTTGACACCCAAAACAACTTTGGCAACTAATACGTTTGTAATTAAATCAATAAAAATAATTATAGTCTTAATTTAAAGTATCTACATAATCAATAACCACAAGTACGGAATAACCGAACCCTCGGTGGGCGAGTCCAACTCGCACTCCGCGCGGTTGTGTGATCAAATTTTCAGTTAGTGGACTTTTACTTGGCAACGGACAAATCGTAGCTTATTTTTATGTATCAACAATTTTGTTATTAAATTCTTAATTAATAGTAAAACTAAGCACGTCGGCAATTAAAAGATAACTTTGACTTTTTTATACAACGCCGGTGGCAAACAATCGTACGGTCCATCAAATGGTAAGCGGCCACCGCAGCCTATAGACGCCCGCAACTCCAAAGGAGTCACGTGCGCGTTGCCGACCCTTTATAAGATTTGAGGATGCACTATGCTGACAGCAGAAGGAACACATTTAGGTCCCTCGCTCTCAACACAAAAAAAGTTAAGTTCACGCTGATCTCAAATATCATAAAGAAATAGAGTAATTTCAAGTTACAAGTCGCATTTGGCTTTTGTTCTCCGATTTCGGTGTAAAGTTAATCAACTGTGAGGAATTTTACTAATGTGCTGATTTCATACATAACTAAGTACACATGCAAGTGACAGCCAAGATGAACGTAACGAACAATGTTATTATGCATTTGGGTATTTGAAAGTATAGTTTCCGTAAACCAACAGACGACCGGCGTCATAAAAAATGTGAGATCAACTTCGTAACACCATGCAAGTATGCAAGAGATAGCGCTATCAATTCGGTCAGCAGTTTGGTTTGAGGACACGCTCGACGCATCTCCTTGTCATTATTTCGTGTTAAATCAATTTCTACCTACTTTATATTAATAGGTAAGTATGGCCAACCAATTTGATTTTTGGGTCACTTCGTACCTTGTGACAGTGTCTATAATATGAGATCTCTAGCTGCTTTTATATTGTTTTTCACTGTGTCAAGGTAACTTTCGACTATGACTAGCTATATAATGCTGACTGTACAGTCAAAGGCATTAATATATGTACATTCCCATAGCGACAAAATATCTGCATTTTCTTTCTTTTTTTTGAACCTGACTGTGGCTTTATATATAGGCCGAGCCCAATAAAGCAATAAAAGTGCGCGGTTGGAGAATGGCCTTGGGAAAATCCAGGGGAAACCTCCGACACGACCACGCGGGCGGTTTAAACACTGGAATACTCTAAAGAGTTTATGCTTTAGCGAGGTTGGTTGAACGGGTTCAACCAAATCTGAGATGTGAGTGGAATCGAGCTATTGGGAGTATCGTCGCTGGTTCATTAAACCTAGCCAAGCTGAGAAGTCCAACGAGAAACTCAGCTAGAGTCGGACTGACTCTACGGGGAGGGTCTTCAAATGTTTGTTTGCATTATAGGACACGTAAGAATGTATAGAATTTAGGTATGCCCTTGTCACTGTATGGATATTTTCGATGTTGATTGTACACTTCCCACCAGCAGTTTCTTTTTAAAAAAAGTCCTTTGAGCTGCCCTAAGACATCCCTTTCATTGACCGTGAGAATATTTTTTGGGGCTCCTTACCCGTAATATTGAGAAAAAAACCATTCAAGAATCGTGTCTTGTGATTGCTCTTTTATGTCATTGAAAAAATCATGTTTTATTCTGTGAAATAATATACTCTGAAGAGAAAATAAAATGGGTACAATTTGTATTGGATTTCTCTTCAAAGTGTACCCATTTTTGTGGGGTTAGGTATATTTTTGATCTCAAAGGATGAATAAAATAAATAATGAAATATGGTACAGCAGCAGGCAATATGTAAATTCACAAGTATATCCGCTAGCTAATATATCCAAACATATCAGTGGGTTCAAAAGTATCTGAGCATGCTGTATAAGGCCTTGACAATAGAGGAGTGTTCAGATATTTGTGAGCACCTTCTTTGCTTCGATATATCGATAGCGACTGTAGGTACTTGACCAAAAAAAGTAGTTACGAGCACAATGCATTTTTAAATGTGATCAGGTTGGATATTGCATATTTTTTTGTGAAACTATACTAAACGACTTTTTATGTTTCTGTGAGCCAATTCACCTACTCCATATTTTTACAGGAATGCGGTTACTATCGGTTAGGCATAAAAGCCGACCCGACCTGACCGACTCTGTTTGACCTGACTTAAAGATGTTTTGGAAGCGTTGAAATAAACACACGATCGGAGTGTATATTAATGTAGTATTTACAGAGGTTACAGAAATTCCAAAAGAATTGGAGCAATATGGTGACTATTTTGCAATACCTGAGCTTGATTTGATTATGGCAAATATGAGTTACGGGTCAATGACTGTCAGTGCTTTGAGACAGTTTTGCCTTTCAGAATCTTATGTCCTCTTTTTTTTTTCGAACAAAACGGGACTGCGCTACAATGCGGGATGTTCGATATTTCTACGGTATGGTGGTATGGTTTTAAGGTATTAAATATGATTTAAATGTAAACTTCGTTTTCATGCCCATAATAAATTATAACAATTTTTGACAGCTGGACCTTACTCGACAGGGGCGCCACTGGTGAGCATAGAAACGATAGCCCTCATTGCTTTGATAATTGGTTATGTTGACAGCTAGAGACAATCATGCAGATTGATTGATGATTAGGTACGTAAAATTTTCGAGTGTGCGAAGGGTAATGATAATAGAAAACATCCAAGACTAAGGAACAAATATTCGTGCTCATCACACAAATGAATGCCCTGACTGGGATTTGAACAATGGACCTCCAGCTTCACAGGCAGGGTCACTACCACTATCCCACTACCAAATAGGCTAAACCGGTCGTCGACTCTCCTACAAACTTCATACCAACCGAGCGTTTTTAATGTTTCATAAAAAATTGCTGATTTGACTATCAATCAATCTCCGTCGCACTTGCGCGTTCGTATGTAAGTGCGACAGAGAGGGAAAACTTCGTTTGCGGTTCACTGTATGCCCTCAAGAGCTGGGACGAAACGTAACGTTATTTTATTTTATATAATAACAAAACTGTCAAAAAAAATGGTTTCTCCGTGCGGTGACGGTCGCCGAACAAAAAGAAACGAAACTATCCGCTACAAACGTACAAAACGCGACTACGCAGGTATCTATACATATGTTTAGTTTTGTGTTGCCTTTCATTACTTATTATTTTATTATATTAGTTTTCGAGTTGCTATTTTTCACATTTTGCATTGCAAACTTTACGTGCGACTGTAGCGTAGCATCCACAATGTAGGATCATTTTGTCAAAAGTCAAAAATCACCTCCTTGTCATTGTTTTTATAGAAACAGTTTTTGGTCCTAGCAAGAAACTGTTTTTCCGTTATTGTAAGAGAAACTGTTTATCGAAACGCTTACGGAAAAAACACCCAGGTCTACTATTAATAAAATCCTTTATCCAAAATATCCAAACGTCACGTCGCGTCGGATGAGAAGCAGAACTCACTATCAAATCTGTCACTAATCTTCGAAACTTCGTATCTCAGTCCTGAAACGATGCTGATATACGAGCTTTATTTTGAGGTATTTGTTGCTTAGTGACTTTTGCTTGTAACCCGACGCGTCGTCGCATCGTCAAAACAAAAGATATTCACATATACTGACTTTGAGTGTTGTAACCGCCGAGGGAGTGCCGAGCCTCCGTCCGCCGCTGAATGAACCGCACGAGGTCGCCGCAAATATTTCAGACCGGTTCTAGTATACGCGAGCGCAGTAAACATATAGTAGTTTTATTTTAAATGTCCGACATTTTATAAAACTGGTAATCGATTTTGAGTCTTTTGTGTTACATATTAAAGTCTCTTGTTGATTGGGCTACTTTGATAAAACTCGGCCAATTTTAGTGATTTGTATACGCTATGGATGAGAGAATTTAATAGTTATTAATAACTTCAAAGATGATTATTAACATGTTTAATTTTGGAGGTTACAAGTAACTATATAGCTTTTTACTCTTAATCTAATGAATATACCTATTATTAGTATCAGGCATCTTCTGGGTGAGCTCGCTTCACCTTCGGCCAGTTTGGCCTCATCTTTGCCCGCTGGCGCTGGCTAGATACTGGCCAAATGCAAGCCCATATTTATAAAAAAATCAGGTACCTATAGGTATAACTGGTATAAGGATTACAAGGTAAGGGAAATGTCGACCACTATCGACGCTGACCCAATAGATGGCACTTCCAATCTTATATCATAACTAGCGACCCGCCCCGGCTTCGCACGGGTGCACTATTTAATGGATGTTATTATACATATAAACCTTCCTCTTCAATCACTCTATCTATTAAAAAAAACCGCATCAAAATCCGTTGCGTAGTTTTAAAGATTTAAGCATACATAGGGATATAGGGATATAGGGACAGAGAAAGCGACTTTGTTTTATACTATGTAGTGATTACAGAGGTGACCAAATAGGGGTCATCTATTGGGCATTATTGGATTCAGTTAGCCACGCCCCTCGTGAAAGAGACACGCTTATGTCTTTCGCGCACGACAAGACGGGATGCAGCACTCTTCGCGAATGGCTTTTTAGACAAATCTTGATAGATATCTGACTGTGCAGTTTTATTAAATTTCCTATTGACAGACTTTAGATGAGGTAAAATACCATCATTTTAACTTAAGTGCGTCGTTTACTAATGCGTTATGTTAGTAGGCTGAGTAAAAAAAGGAAAATAAAGACGCAACTTTGGATTTTTTTTCTATCGAGAAAATTTTAAGCAATCATATTTCGGCTATTGTCTGAAACACAGTCATATAGTCAAAAATCGTATATCTGAAAATCATGCACCTTATTGTTTCCTCGCCTGGGCAGAACAGCGTTTCAAAGAACGCGATATTTCTCTCTGCACGGCCTTAAGGTGTCGAGAATAGTTGGACGTTCAAGAAAAAATTAGGGTACCGTAGGCAGGGCAGGGTCACTACTCACTACCAACTGTGCTAAAGCGATTGTCATTTGTCATTTATGTGTATATGGAACTCTAAGGCCAAATGCGAGGTCACCCATAAAGTACGTCACATTAATTTCGTGTTTCTCGAAGTTCGGAGTAGGCCCTTTAACTATTTATAAGGTAGATTCTTGCTTCACTTGCTTGTGTTCATGTAACATACTATTCGTCGTATTGAAATGAAATGAAATCATTTATTCTTCAATTTAGGCATGTTACATGCACTTATGAATGTCAAAAAACTACCACCGGTTCATAAAATAAACCTCTGCCTCGAGAAGAACCGGCGTAAGAAACTCGGCGAGGTGACATTTTTTCAAAACAATATAAAATGTATATAAAAATAACAGTATCATAATACTACAGAATTCAAATGCTACAATATAAACATACATACATATTTTTTAATGTGCGGGACGCTATCACTGCCAAACACAGGACGCTACTACTGCGCTTAACGACACTGTGACAATCTGCCTCAGTACGTGATCTCTATTCTCACGTTCATACGACACGAGATTTATCCGATTCGCTAACACCACTTTTATGGCTCAAGTAATTAGGTTGATTTTCAGTTGGTCGTTCAATAATGTCAATGTTATTCGTAGTTTTATTGGGATTGAATGGCATATTTATAGTGTAACCAAGCGGTTTATGACAGCGGTGTCGCTACTTCTAAGGTGGGCAATTTAGATTCAATGAAGGGCGACTAAGGCCCATTTTGAAAATGTAAATTAGTATTAATGATTTTACTCTTTGCCTCTTGATGTACGGCCGGCTAAATCTAGTCCAAGGAGGACTAGATTTAGCCAAAAAATATATAAAAAAATATTATTTGTCTCTTCCATAATAACATAAAAAAACTACTTTGTTTTGATGCTGGTTTGTAGTTTATTTTTGCTCTTAAGTTTATGGTATATATGTATCTATGTATGTATGTTTAATTATACTCATACCCATACTCATCACTACACAGTATAAAACAAAGTCGCTTTATTCTCTGTCCCTATATCCCTATATCCCTATGTATGCTTAAATCTTTAAAACTACGCAACGGGTTTTGATGCGGTTTTTTTTAAATAGATAGAGTGATTGAAGAGGAAGGTTTATATGTATAATAACATCCATTAAATAGTGCACCCGTGCGAAGCCAGGGCGGGTCGCTAGTTTATTTATAATATTACAAATATTACATGTACATGGGTTATTACATTGAGTTGTATTGAATTACATGTCCATTTATTATTAAATTTAATATATTTTATATGTATTTTACTTTCATTATTATCTTTTATAGTTTTACTTATATATTCCAATTCCTAGTTTCTATTTAGGCACCACACACTGAATATGTGTGTTTAGTTCTCTCCGCTACCCAAAGGTTGTCTGGAAGAGTTCGCTCTTTAGCGATAAGACTACCTGTTGTCTAGATCTGCTTATATCTCGCTATGTTATGTTTCTGACCTGCTTTGTATATTTATTGAGGTGTGCAATAAAGAGTATTGTATTTAATGTAAAAGTAGATTTTTGCGAACTGGCCAGTTATTGGAGGCATATACACATATTTTGACATATAATTTATACTTTTGTCCATTTTGAGACTTTTATGTTAAAACAATGAGGTACGTGGAGTGACGGAAGCTTGTTCGTGATGGAAACAAACTCAAATGTTCTTTGTATGAAACAAATGGCCGCTATCGTGATCTTAATACGGCACTCACTTAAGGAATGCTGCGCCGAAAGATTTGCCGAAATCTCCGCGTTAATGTTTTGTACAGTTAAATGCACCAATATGTATAAATTTTTTCACCCTATTTCATTGAAATAAGATCCAAAAATGGATACATATTTATGCCCTTCACTGTAACGTTATTTGGACATTCTTTTGGAGTATCGATCGACATAAGTTTTAACTGTTGATTTTCATTCTACACAAATTCCGTTGTAAGCTAAGAATCATACATTTTTTAATAGCCTATATAGTGTCCCACTGCTGGGCAAAGGCCTCCCCTCTCTTTCGCCACTCGTCTCGGTCGTGTGCCAACTACCGCCAATCCGTACAAAATGTATCAAGGTCGCCCTGCCATCTCCTTTTCGGTCTGCCTCTGGAGCCATCTTGTGGGATCCATTCAGTGGCTACTTTGGCCCATCGCTCCGGGTGCATTCGACAGTCATGCCCAGCCCAGTCCCACTTCAGCTTTGCGGCCTTACACCTACATCTACGATACCTGTTTTGGAACGCAGCTCCGTGTTCCTGATTCGGTCAATTCTAAGGACTCCAACTATGCTGCGTTCCACTGGTCGCTGGCAAACCTTGAGTCGAGACTTTTGGGCTTCGGTTAATGACCAAGATTTAGGCGCCATAGGTTAGGATAGGCAGAATGCACATGTCGACGAGCTTGCGCTTCAGTGTCAAAGGAAGGTTGCCCTTCATTAGCGTCTTCATGGACCGGAAGCTCTTCCAAGCGTTTTCGATGCGTCGATCGATTTCTTTAGACTGCCTTTTATCGAAGGATGCTATCTGGCCCAAGTAGATATACTCGTCGACATATTGAATATCCTGCCCATCTACCTTTATCCTATGCTTTACGCCGTTGGTCATTAAAAAATAATCAATTAAGAATCATACTTGTTTCATGTTAATGCAGCAACAATAACTCTTTCAGTTTACTTGTCTTTATAATTAAGATAACTTTATAATGAATTATTTTGATCCACGAAGTTTTATTATTTTCTTCTTTTTTTTATCAATCTTTGTTATATAGTAGGTAGTGTCCATTAATATACGTAGGACTATAAAAAAAGAATATCTCAAGTATTTTAATGTCCGTGCCGAAAGCAAGAGTGGTAATAACAACGCTGAGATGAAAACATTTCGTGCAATACGTCCACTTATTATATACTGTTTTTCTTTTGCTGTATTGTATTGTCACAAATAAATGTTTATATTCTATTTTTCTCTATAAATATGTGATCTGTTTCATTTATTATCCCCCGTGGCGAGCACAAAACGTTTCCCCCTAGCTAGGAATTTGGATTGTCCGCTAGGGTGGGCTGATAATGTATGAAGAAATATTTTTTCTCGCATATCGTAACGTAAGAGGTGTCAAAACTTGCGGCTTTTAATTCTGATTTTGACGGTATATTTAGTTTTAAATAAATTTTGTATCTTAAGCCCTCTACCGCTTACCAAAAAATTAATTTTCAACCAAATTCCCACTCATGTTCTATCCCCATTATAATGACTGTTGATGCAGTTATAAATGTTATTTTAGCACTAGGATATAAATAAAAGCATCTTTAATGTTAAGAGTAAGTAATTTATTACAATTTTTATACGTTAAGCATAAGATAAATAGGTAGAAATTTCTTAGTTTAGGGCATATTGGAACTCTTTTTTTGAATCAAATTTAGGCATCACTGTACAGGATTTTAGAGTATTTTTAATTAAACCATCCCTAGCAGATTGTCCAATAACAGTTTCAGAAGCTTCAGTCACTAGTTTCACAGCTCTTTCTACGGTTTGGGTGTGGCATGGAAATTCACAGGGCGGAAGTAGATTTGTTTCTACCATCATTTGCAATTCTTCATTGCTGTAATGTGAAAGAGCTGGAGGACGAGTTATACATATATCTTGCCAATGCACTAAATCAATATAATCTTCCGCTAAAAAGTTCAGTGGTGGTGGCTGGAAAGTATGGATTTTTTGGGATATGCCGCTTGAAGTTCTTGCTCCAACAATCCGCTCGACGGCAAGCTTCTGAACATGAGTTCTTGGGTCGTATAACGTTGCCAGCAATAAATTTTCTGGATGTCCAAAATAGGCATTTCTCTGTATCACTGGATCAATAACATTTTTCACGTCTTCAGGCAGGTCTCGAGAAAGTTTAATCATCATAAATAGGTGGTGTGCTCCATCTTTCAATGATGATTTAACTTTTATCAAAAACCATACAGGAGCGTAAACCGTCATGATGTATTCCACTATAGCTTTTAGATTTTTAGATGGTCTATTGGTGCTAACGTAGAGTCTAAGTATACGATTGGCAAAGGTAAGCCACCTTGAATGTGCCATTTTTCCAGGTTGACGATTTGCTAATTCCGGTGTACAAATGCCTGATGCTACAGCTTGGCAAATCTCATACAGGTATTTTTGATCTGTGCTCAGTTCATTTATAATCTTATTATCTAAGTTAGGCATATTTCCAGCAACTGGTTGATACGTTATGATATCCATTTTCTCGCACAGGGGAAGCTTTTTGCCTATAGGACCCGAAAACTCACGAGGACCACTTGTTGCCCCATCTAATTTTGCGAAAAGGTGTCTCAACGGTAGCTCATTAGCGTGAAGCAAGCATACAGCCCATTGCCTGGTCTTCCTAGATGCTTCTTCAGATACTGTATAACGCCACCCTTCCAACCTGTGTTTGTGGCAATACTGTCACAGCCAATACATTTTATGTCATCCGTATTACACCTTTTTAAGTCCAATAAATCTGTTATTGACTTCGCTATTCCTAATCCTGTTCCTTTCTCTGGTGTTGTATGCCCTAAATAGACAGCTCCCGGTTTGGATAGGATAGAAATATGTTCTTCAAGTATTTCCTTGCGATGTATGCGTCATCCCTTCGTTTCAGATACTAATGTTTTATCTTTTTGGCACAAATCACGTTCGAACAAGTGTAGTTCAAAATTCATTAACAAGTCGAAACTTACCATAGTATCACAAATCAGTAAGTAGAATACCAGAGAGAGTAGGAAAAGTCATCAAATGTTGAAATATATGAATTTTATACATAAAACATGAAATTAAAATTTAACGGAAAAAAGTGGATTTTTAAAATTTTCAAACTTTGGTAGAGGGCTCAATGTAGAATGTAAGATTTTAAATATTATTTTTCATAGAATACGCTATTTTTTTGGCAACTTTTGAGGGGTCTTACAATGCGAAATTCGAAAAAAATTGAAATCGGCCCACCCTATTGTCCGCACGCTAAGCGGGCGGTAAATGCAACTTTATGGCCAGGTGTGACGTACAAATAATTATACCACACACATCGCCTCAGAAACCAATAAAACACAGCTTAAAATAAATTACTACTTAACTCATCCAAACGTTTCGAACTAAATCTGCTTCTGTATCGTATCATTTGACATCACGCTATTTTTAACACCATTTCAATCGATGTAGAGTTCAAATTGTGTTAACAAATTTACACGACTTAAGTCTATTATAAAATCAAGGATCCTTGGACAAGGCCGCATTGAATGGATCTGAATTATTTCCGGTGAATACTTTCTTAGAAAAAGCTTTCATATGAATAAGTGCTTTATGCTACGCATATAGAGTTTCATTTTGAATGGTTAAGATATAAACGCATCCTTGAGCAAAAACTGACTTGATGGGTTCTTCGGTTCTAGTGTCAAATATTTTATGTTCCAATTCGATGATCAGACCAGATACTCGTATCCCAGCAGCTGAATATGACTGACGACCGCTTTAGCCTAGTTGGTAGTGACCCTGCCTTCTAAGCTGGAGGTCCCGGGTTCGAATCCCGGTCAGGGCATTTATTTGTGTGATGAACACGAATATTTGTTCCTGAGTCTTGGATGTTTTCTATGTATTTAAGTATCTATTTATCTATATAAGTATGTATATCGTCACTGGGTACCCATAGTACAAGCTTTGCTTAGTTTGGGACTAGGTTGATTTGTGTAAGATTGTCCAAAAATATTTATTTATTATTTATTTTATGTTATTATTATTATACCACATCGGCAAACCAGCGTGCGGCCAGCCTGATGGTAAGCGGTTACCGCAGCCTATGGCCGCTACTACACAATGACTATACTGTGAGTGCTGCACTCCACCGGGTGTCTGAGCGGAATCGATGGCGGTGGCTTGTTGACAAAATTAGTATAGTCTTTGTTTTATTTTAGCCTATCCACTTAAAAAAAACAATCTTCGGATTATATTTTGTAAAAATGTACTCGTGTCACTCACACTACTAACCGATGTACCGGATATTATACCTGGCGCAGTATATTGTATCAAAATCAAAAAAATATTCTGCAAATAGGCCACAAGGGCACTTTTACATGTCAAAATATTAATTTACAATTTAAGTAAGTCTGACTATAATAAGTAATACATTTTTCATGTCAAAATATTAATTTACAGTTCAAGAAGGAATAATAATTTCGAGTTTACAATTATAACAAAATTAATGTCATACAGTGAAGATAAACTTGCAAAGTTATCTATTACAAATATTACATCAGTAAAGTTAGAGATGTATAAGTTCTCAAGATTAAACAAGGAGTATAATGAAATGTATGGTCGTAAGTAACTATTTCTCTACAAAATTCACATCGACCGAGTGATTTTGACGATTCGAATTTTGCTGATTATCAGTAAAATACCTACATGCCTAACCTAACATGGAACACAATGCAGAAATCTTCTACTTAAGTGTGTTTAAAGATAAGCAAAGATAAAATTCCGATAATTTACTGGTAATTCTATGCATTCCTAAAAAAATATTAGAGGACAATCTTACACAAATCGAACTAGCCCCACGGTAAGCTCAAGAAGGCTTGTGTTATGGGTAGTAGACGACGATATATTTAATAGATATAAATACTTAAATACATAGAAAACATCCAAGACTCAGAAACAAATATTCATGCTCATCACACAAATATTTGCCCTGACCGGGATTCGAACCCAGGACCGTCAGCTTCACAGGCAGGTGCACTACCCACTAGGCTAAACCGGTCGTCAAACCGATCATTCCTAAGTCTCTTTTAACAAGGTCCGTAAAAGAAAAACAATGATTTAAACTATAAGGGTCGGTTGCACCAACATACGATCACAGGCCGGTCATTGTCAAATATGGCGCCGGCAGCTGTCATTCCATAGAAACTTGTCAAACTTTCAATACAATCAGATTTTAATGAACACCGCTTACGATTACAGACGGTTTGGTGCGACCCACCCTAAACCTGAAATTCTAGCTAAATACCATACTTACATACCTACGTAACTACATCGCGTCCACAGCTTAAACAAAAGACTTAGAATTATGTGACGGGACGAGTTAGGCTCGGTTTTATAAAGATCCGTTAGACAAAATGTCAGATCAAATTTCAGTAGCTCAGTACATTTTTTGACATAACGAACCGACAAGGTCTGACGGATCTTTATAAAACCGAGCCTCAGTCCGCTTGCTTGACGGTTGGCGCCGTGACGGACTATTCTGTCTATAAACAATGTAATTGTTACTACAGTTAAGGGCACCAATATTTATAAATTTTTTCACCTTATTCCATTGAAATAAGGTCCACAAATGTATACATATTTCTGCTCTTGACTGTACCTATGTGTGGCATTAGAGTCGTTTTCGCTTAGCAAAATATAAATTTACGGTCTGATTGCCGACAAAAAGGATACGAGAGACTTCAGCTCGGTTTACATTTATTGCATTGTATTGAGTTGTATTTCATGACGATCCTCTTAGGTGAATTTTATCATACTCATTGTATTATTTAACTGCTATTTTATTCATTAATTTTTAATTTATTTTGTTTTATTTAATGTTGTTGACGATCACAATAGAGATTCTTGTAAATTGACATGTAATTCATATTGTGAATAAATGAATCTGAATCATTCACACACGCGGCCTTGATTGTCATAGTGACAGCTGGCCGCCGCTGCAGTGTGTGACAGGCTTTATGGTCATTGAACACACTGTCAACGTCACGGTGACACATTTGCGTGGGACGCGGGGTCAAACGGCCTACGCGCCGAATACCATACATGGTTAAACGGTTAAACTCATCGGGTGATAACCACTGATGATAAATACACTGCGCAAAGAGTTTGGAATACCATCTTGTCCATATTCGTGAGTTAACTGGGAGAGTGGCATTGGTTTAAATCAAGTTTTAAGTGACATCAAACCTCAAATTAATTAATTAACGGCTTATACTATTACTGAATTCAAGTACGTTCAATTTATCTGGTGTAGATACTATCGACAGCGATCCTGTCGGGTGGATCAACTATTCTTTGTTGCTTGTTACCATGGTTATGTCTCCTGAGAAACTCTTTAAAACTGTAATTTTATAGAGTTTAAACCCACCAAACATGAGTTTTAGCGATGAGCATAAATCCATTTCGACATGGGTCGTCTCTTGAGAATGCTTGAAGTCCATAGTATAAACATTTTTTTAAGAAACTCGGACACAAACACAGACACAGACAAACGGGACAGATTAACAACAAGAAAAAGTTGATTGACCCATTTCACAAAGTTTCAATTGACATATAAAAACGGGTGAGCTATGAGGTGATAAATGAGGGCGATGCTTAGCGAATCGCATAGCTGCTAGGGATCGAGGCGTATACCACTTCCACGGTTTTTAACCGACGTCAAAAAAGGAGGTGTCAACTAGCCTGTAGGTTTTTTGCTATGTTTGTTACGCGATTACTCCGCTATTTATGAACAGATTTGGAATTATTTCTTTGTTTTAAATCACATGCTTCTAGATTCGTCTCGTTATTGTCAAAGTTTACTTCTGGTGATGTGAACCATGAGGAATTGAGGGAATTCCTTAAAAATTCAAGGGAAACATATAGCGATTTTAATTTTCGGTAACAAATCGAGCATTTTCATTCAGAAAGTAGCATTTGGTGTACAGGTATTGATGAAGGAGACCACGCATGATCACCCAAAACTCCAAGTGTTCCATGGTTAGCACCAAGATAGTTCGATTAAGATACCGAAGCCACTTTAAATGCGAAAACGAAGCCAATTTAAATAGGTCCTGATGTAATGTTCCTATCAACCTGATCTGGTATTTGAAGCCGGAAGGTAGACAACGGAACTCCGTAATAAAACGGTGAAGCTTAGCCGTGTTTGAGCTTATTGGATATCATGAGATACACTCTGGTAATGACTCACTAAAAAGTGTGACATAAATAAAAAAAATGATAAAAAATAAAAACCGACTCCAAAAATGACTTTTCGGTGTTTTCTGCTCTAGTAGTGGTTTGGCGAAGTATTAAAAATTATTTCTAACAAGGGCGTGACGGTTTGAATCCCTCACTCCGCTCAGGATTCCATGTTATCCTGGAATCCCTCGCTTCGTTCAGGATTCAACACGCTAACCCTCTATGAAATATTGCATTTTGCTCCCTTGTGCTACAATCTACTATTTTTTCAAGTGAAAGAGAGTATTGTAGATATTAAGAGATTATCGCCCTTATTCATAAATGTTCATCAAACCTACTTTAGCTAAAATGCCGTTTTATTCGTTTGTCTTTATCTGTCACTTTGACATTTGTGATTGTAGGAAAGGGACAAAACACATTTTAGTTAGCAGAGGTTGTTAATTTTTATGAATAAGGGGGTAAATGTTCAGTAAGTATTAGATAGATACCATAATGCATCTAAATTACAGTAAGAATACTTGTAGAAACTATGGTAGTTTATGATCAACGGGTCGTCTCTATCGAAAAAGTATACTAAAGATTGTGGTTATTTTGTCATTCCACAAAGAAACCTGTAAAGTGTCATAATGAATTAAACCCCATAAAGATAGCTGACTTAGCTCGTTAGTTAAAGAAGTAAACCGATACTCTCTTAACTAACGTCAAGCATCGTGAGAAATAATCGTTATTTTAAGGAAATAAGGTTTATAATGCAATAAACGAATGGCATAAGTACAGTAAAAGCAAGTCAAGCAAAGAAATCATACAAGTTAGTTTGTCTTAGAAAATTAAGGATACTGTATGAATTAATTTCTGTTTACAAATGGAACGTACATAAAGAAAAAATAATAAAATATAGGTATTTATGAAATAATACCTAAAATGGGCTTCTTTCGTGTTTTAATGTTCTACTTTGTTAATTGAAAAGCATTCAATAATGTGATCTTTTTCAAAACAAGAACCACAAACTTAAACCTAAGCGAATTCCATTGCGCCTTTTTACAATAACATTCCATTCCATGGGGCGTTTTTTGCCCTCTTTTGATCAAGCATTCGCTAGTCAGGTATTGGAAAAAATGTATATTCACACGCATGTCTTGCATCCTGCTCTCGCATAATAAGTTAGACGAGGATGGGGTGTAATCGGGCAGTTAAATTCGTATTATATGCGATTCTGATATTATCGTCAGCTATTTCTGGACTAAGTTGACTTTAGTATTCTGGGAGGGTGAAAAATTGAAAGGGAATCATTGATTTATATTTTGTAGTAATTTCACATAACATACCTACCTACATGCATAAGATTACGCTTGAAAATCAAAAGGCGGTGAGCATAAAGCATATTCAATTAATTTGAAGTATTAACTTAAATCAGTTTTTTTATACAACGCCGGTGGCAAACAAGCTTACGGTCCACCTGATGGTAAGCTTCCACCGCAGCCTATAGACGCCCGCAACTCCAAAGGAGTCACGTACGCGTTGCTGATCCTTTATGAAATTTGAGGATTCACTGTGTTGACAGCAGAAGGGGCAAATTTAGGTCCCTCGCTCTCAACACAGTGCATCCTCGGGAGCTCTGGTAACCTTGCTTACGTCCAGGAACACAACACTACATACTTGTGTAGTATGTATGTCAGTTGTATGTATAACCGCCAAAGTAAGACTCCTCAGTTTTTTCTTGAAAGTCATACAACAAATATCATGTGCGATAACCTTATATTTTGATTAACATGAAATACCTACACTTTTAAGCTAGTGGTTCCGTGTGTGTGACCTCGCGAGTGATATTTGTTACTTTATCAAAAAATCTGTATCGGAAAAAATCCATATTTATTATCGAACCTGCGCGCAAAATTTGACGAGTATCGATTGAGAAATGCGATCTGTAGTGGCCAAGAGCCGGACATACGAAAGCATTTTTGCACAAGCTGAAACGAAAACACTACGCTCGCTTCTTTCGCTTCGCTTAGAAAACATTAACGTCTCCTCTATTCACCTTGGGTGCATAAATCGCACTTTGGAAGCCTTACATCTAAGCTTGTTACTGAGACTCCCGTGAGGTGAGGAGTTGTCATACTGAATATACCTATTCACAATTACATACATGTACAACCAAGGAAACTGAATTCTATTTCAATTTCAATTAAGTGCAAAAGCGACTAACATTCAATTTCCCCGATTGAACATATATACTGAGGGGCTACTCCGAACTACAAAATACGAACTGCGTATGGTGCCGTCCCTCTCACTCATATAGTGAATAACACGAGAGTGAAAGGGACGGCACGATACGAAGTTCAGATTTCGAAGTTCGAGTACAGGGGCCATACAGGGGCGCTACCGCGAACAGCAAACGAAGTTTTCGCTCTCTGTCGCACATGCACGTTCGGATGTAAGTGCGACAGAGAGGGAAAACTTCGTTTGCTGTTCACGGTAGCGCCCCAGGCTCTGATTCCTGTATGTATCATTCGTATGAAAAAGGGAACTTGCTGGGATTGGCACTAGTCTGTAGTCCCTTTTTCTTGGAACGACATACGAATAGCGAAATTTCCATGGTCTAAGAAAACAAGATCTTACAATCCGGACCGTGACACCAGATTACGTCACTGTCGACGACACACTCACACTTACGTCCGCATACCGTCGATAAGCTGATGCAAGGTTGATGACGTAGGTCGTGTCACTCACACTACTAACCGATATACCGGATTGCCATACCTGGCGCAGTATCCTGCGAAGTTTCTATGAAACTATATTTATTGTAACCGAGGTTTGTTGGGTTGTTATTTAACCGAGTCTCAAACTAAGCGGCTATTCATTAATTACGTTAAACAATTTAGGAGGCGGGTTCTGCAAAAATACACTTAAAGGAATCTTACTTGTCTAAAGGAATTTAGGATGCAATGCAAGCTAGCCCAGTAATTAGTAAGTTTGGTCAATAATGTGTATTCGATTTGGACCACACTTCTTGGGATATTGAGTTTTTATGTCTGAAATAAATGTTTTACCTACTCGTAGACTCTTTCCGGAATTTGAATCCAGGACTATTTTAATTTGAATAATAATAACTATACCAAAATCTATCTAGTAGTTTCCGAGATTAATATGCTATAAATCAGAAAGCTGGGGTCTTTTATTATGCTGCAGATTAAGTAAAATTAAGTGGAAATACGATACTTTTCTTTAAGTACCAAGATTTGAAAACATTCATTCAATATCTAAGAGCGCTTTAATATGAAGCGCTGTCAAAAAACTGTTGACGTCACTTTCGTTTGAATCTTCCGACTGCTACTGTCATTATTACAAGTATGCATATTTAACAACACTCTTAATGACATATAAATAGGGTCCAATTTTACAAAATTCACTCAACAACTGGTTGCACCTTGCGACCTTGACTCACGCAGGTATAGATGTTCATTCAGAAGAAAAAGGTTTTAAGAACAAATAACCGTTCCTATTACTATGCCTTTGTTGGCCAATGGAGAGTATGGTAAGGTATTTGAGCCGTTTCCACGTTTAAAAATTGAAGTTCGAAAAGCCTCATCTCCATTTCTCCAACTAAGCGAGATAAAGATGGATATATAGGAACTTCGAAAATTTTTGTGGTATAATGGTAAGCCTGGCTTAGTAGGTAGGCCTCTATGCAAGAACGACAGTACTTTTGCGGGACAAAAGTCGGACGTATCGTGTTCGACAGAACCGTAGAAAACAAATTATTGGCTATGATCGCTATGAATTAATTGTCTATGATTGACAGAAATTCCTGACATAAACACTCCTAGGCAGCGTCATTCAGTTTTCTGTCCCAGAAAGAGATTGTAAGCAAGGTTCCGAAATAGACTACAATTACACTAGGTGTTCCGACGTGAGCCGCGATAAAAAAGGCCTTAACACGTCATTTTTTTAAATAGCGAATGTGTTTGCTTTGGGCCAGCATCTAGCCCAAAGGTCGAAGTTGGAGCGAGTTACACAGAAGGTGCCTATAATTGTTAGAAACCATCATATTGTCACGATTTGTTGGATGCTCGCATGCTAATGTATACACGCCTTGATAAGATTTTTCTGTGAACCGTTTTTGTGTATTAAGCTACTTGAGATTTACGAGTTGATGGTAGATTCCTGAGCTGTGAATAAGTGGGGCAGCTAACGTAAATTATCAGTTCGTGTTCCGTTCGAGATTAAATACCTTTTGGATAAGGAAGTTTATTTCATAAACTTAATGTCTGTTACAATCGCTATTACTAAGGTAAGTTCTCACTAAATATGATGAAAAAGAAGCAATAGGAGAGACTGTATATACCCACTTATAAAAGTCCAACATTTTTTCTCACAGAATGCAAACATGTTTTTTTTTAATTCATTCGCATTTCAGTACGGAAGACTTTATTTCACACACAATAATAATCTCTCTCTTCCATTTAAGAGTACGTTACTCTTGTCGGTGGAGCAATCGCCAGCCGTTTCTGTCCTCCGCTAACTCCTTTACTTTCTGATATGACATGACCTTAACCTTCTCTTTTATTTGCTCAAAGTAGTTTCTTCTTGGCCTTCCTCTTCCTCTCTTTCCTTCAATCTTTCCTTCTATAATGGTCTTAAGGAAAAGGTCATGTCTTAGCAGATGGCCCATCATTACTCCTCTTCTATTTTCTATGGTTGTCAATATTTGTCTTTTTTCGTTTATTCTTGACAGCACTTGTTCATTCGTCACTTTTTCCGTCCACTTTATGCCTTCCATTCTACGCCAACACCACATCTCGAAAGCTTCTAATCTCTCCCTCTCTCTTTGTGTCAGTGTCCACGTTTCACTGCCGTATAGTGCTATACTCCAAATATATGACTTTACAAAACGTTTCCTGGTTTTAACGGAGATTTTTGATTTTAAAATGAACTTTTTCCTGTTAAAAGCCTGTTTGGCCATAGCTATTCTTGCTTTAATGTCTTGATTACATCTGGATTGGCTATTAATAATGCTTCCTAAGTATTTAAACTGTTGAACCTCTTTGATTTCAGTGTTATTTAGCATGATCGGTTTGTTTTTAATATTTGTTTTTGATGTCGTTAAGATTTTAGTTTTATTTATATTAATTTTTAAATGAAATTCTTTAAATATTCTGTCCATGGTGGTAAGTAATTTTTCCAACTGAATACTATTTTCTGCTAGAGCTGCTATATCATCTGCAAAACGAATAAAGAATATTTTTTCACCATTGAATTTCACAGAGCCTTTTGCTTCTTCTATTATCTTCTTAACTGCAGACTCAATAAATAAATTGAAAATAAGTGGTGAAAGTGGACACCCCTGTCTTACTCCTTGTTGGATCTTCGCTTTCCTTCTTTCCTCTCCAATCTCGATGTAGGTTTCCTGTTCTCTGTACAGCTCGTAAATGATTCTTCTATCTCTGAAGTCCACTCCCGCTTCTCGGAGTGTAGTCATCATTAGCTTCCAATTCACTTTATCGAATGCTTTCTCTAAATCGATAAAAGCAATATGTGTATTCAAACCCAGGTCCATCCGCCTATCTATTACCAATCTCAGAGCCAGAATAGCCTCCCGTGTACCCTTGTTTCTCCTAAACCCATACTGGTCCGGTCCTATATGTTCTTCTACTTTCGCCCTGAGCCTGTTTTGTATTATTTTTAGCAGTATTTTGGATGGATGTGAGATTAGGCTTAGGGTTCTGTGTTCCTCGCATTTCAATGTATTCAGTTTCTTAGGAAGTGTTACCGTTTTACTCACTTTAAAGTCATCTGGAACTACGCCTGTATTATAAATAGTACTTATTATTTCAAAAAGTTCTTCCATAAGGGGTTCACATTCTGCTTGCTTTATCAATTCTATATATAGTCCATCATTTCCTGCTGCTTTCCCGTTTTTAATATCATGTAGTGCTCTTTTAAATTCCTCCTTAGTTATTTCGGGTCCTAAATTGTTGTCATTTACTTCTATCTCTGTTTCCAGCTCTTCTGTTGTCATACCTTCGCCATCATATAAGCCCTCTATGTATCTTTGCCAACGCTCTACAATTTCTTTGTTGTCCAGGAGTAATTTTCCTTGTT
Organism: Epiblema foenella; assembly: GCA_963556455.1. Lineage (NCBI taxonomy): Eukaryota > Metazoa > Arthropoda > Insecta > Lepidoptera > Tortricidae > Epiblema > Epiblema foenella. Next base: position 4,664,723 of record OY747113.1, on the reverse strand, counting down.
CATTCAACAGTGCTGTACTTCTAGTTATGTGCTTCTTATCTAATTTTTTTATTAAATTATAGGCCTTATCAATATTCCCTCTCTTAATATACTTATCTATAAGTTCGCAAGCTTCTGCTACTTCTGCATCTTTTTGGTTTCTACATTTTGTTGTAATCTTGTTTGTCAGTCTTTTATACATACGGATACTATCTTCATCGTGTTTGTTTTTATACTCTCTCCTTTCTATCATCAGATCTTTTATTTCTGTGTTTAACCACTTCTTTCTAGGTACTATCTTTTCCCTTTTTAAATGTTGTTCAGCAGACGTTTTAATAATATCTCTAATACTGTTCCATCTATTATTTATACATCCACTTTCATTATCAATAGAACTACACTCCTGTTCATTATCTGTACTCTTATATAAAGCTATCTTATCACCTAATGTATTACTATATTGCACTGCATTATTGCACGTCTTGTCCTTAAGTTTGCTGAGATCAATTTTCTTTGTTTTATTAAATCTACGTTTCTTCTTCGCTACAAATGAATGTTTACTTATAAGGAGATTGTGGTCTGTATTTATGTCTGCTCCTGGTAATGTTTTACATACTGTGACTTGAGATTTGTGTTTGTTTCTGGTCAGTATAAAATCTAACTGATATCGGCCTATATCACCTGGCATCTTCCAAGTGTACAGTCTTCTCTTCGGTAATTCGAACATAGTGTTGAGTATTACTAGGTCATATTCATCACAGAACTGTATAAGTCTTTCCCCTCGTTTATTTCTCTTACCCAGTCCAAATTTTCCCATCGTCTTACTAATTGATTCATCTCCCACTACGGCATTGAAATCGCCCATTATTATTAAATTGTCCTTATCATTAGCTGAGTCTAAAATTGAATCCAGATTGTTATACATTTCCTCTATCTCATCGTCTGAATGGCTACTCGTTGGCATGTAAATTTGTACAATTAAGTGATTTATTTTCTCTGTCTTTAATTTAATCGCAGTAATTCTGTCGCTGTAATGTATAGTATTTTCCACAAGGTTGCCCCAATTTCTGTTCAACACTATTGCCGTCCCGTTTGTACCTTGTTGTTCCCCTGTGTATATAACTCTATAGTCTCCACTCCAGTAATCTCCATTACCCCCCCATCTTGTCTCACTTATACCCAAAATATCGATGTGTAGTCTTTCCATTTCCATCTTCAGTTCTTCCAGTTTTCCTTCCGGTAGCATTGTTCTGACATTCCATGTTCCTATTTGACAAGGGACAATAATAATAACAGAAGAAAATAACAACGATAACATTTAAATCTGTGTGATTATATTCTGTAATCTACCCGATAATAGGTTTTCATTTAATTCTTTAGGGTTCCGATTAGACTCTTCGGGTACGGAACCCTAAAAAATAATTCCTGATATCCATTTTACACGAAAACGATACCACGCAAGCCATAGTAGCCTTAACTGATCAGTAAAAAACACGATAAAGAGATATCCTTAGTCCAATTCTCCTCGCTTTCCCCGCGCACACGGGACGAATCTGACTAATCTACATATCTGAAAATAATCACCGCGGAACACTTTGTTTATGGTACAAATTCCATGCTTTTAACCTGATGCGCAGGAAAATGATAGTAATCTGCCGTTTAGCATCTCTACGACTGTACTTACTCCAATGAATGCTCGCATATTTATAAAACTATAGGTCCTATCAAAATATATCCAAGGAATGATTTATAGATAATTTTATAACGAGCATTTTTTCCTTTGACGGTTTTCGCCTAGCTTCAGCCGTTTTCAATAAAATTAATAATAAACTGATTCGGTACATAAAAGTGGGGGAGGGGGGGTGGTTGTACACGTGTTTCTCCTAAAATATTAAAGCCTATGTATGTTTCGCGTTTTCTGCCAAATGGGACCATATTTCGAACTAACAAGCCGTACTAATATGACCATTATCAAGAGGGCGCTATTTTTCTAGTTTATATAGCAGCAGACTAAATGATAACATGACTTGTTTACCTGTCAGCTCTGATGTTAATTATGAAATGTTTTGCAGCGATATATTTTCATTTCCCAAGCGTTTTCTTTCAGCAGTTTATTATATACCTACATTATTAATATAGTTCCGCTCTTGATTAGGAATCGTTTTGAGCATTTTTTGTTATTTATCATTTAATTTTCAATTTTACTGTGACACTGACAAGTCTCACATCATCGTAATTATTGCCAGTGTAAGAAATTAGTTCCAATGTAATTCCGCAACACGGCGCACGTTCATATATTTATGATCGGGCTTTACTTACTTAGCCAACCTATATAATTACATGAATTATATAAATACAAGTATTATATGTCATGAAATTAGACTCGGTAGCTATAAGCAACATACGTTAGAAAGCCATAATTTTGTAATTTGAACCGAACCGACTTTCTTCTGTAAGTAATACTCAGATTCTCTACAATTTTCATTTCGTTCCAGCCAGTAGCACTACCATGAGTTTACAATGACTGTACTCGCTAGCGACTGAGTAAACGATTTGTATGTACAAAAGTACAGCGCCTCTGGCGGTGACTCATAGAGCTAAGGATCGGTAGTATGAGTTCTACGGTAAATTGGCTATCGAAAACTAAACGCTAGCGACTAACGTTTAGCTGTCAAGTAGCACTACCATGAGTTTACAATGACCGTACTCGCTAGCGACTGCGTAAACGATTTGTATGTACAAAAGTACAGCGCCTCTGGCGGCCACTCATAGAACTAAGGATCGGTAGTATGAGTTCTACGGTAATTACCTATCGAAAACTAAACGCTAGCGACTAACGTTTTGTAGCTGTCAAGTAGCTGTTACCGTAGAAATTCAGTACCATGAGTTACAAACTTGACAGATGCTATCGAACAATATGATATCTACTGTAGAAAACTATTTCACTAGCAAAATGGAGATTTGTATGGACAAAAGTACAGCGCCTCTGGCGGTCACTCATAGAACTAACGATAGGTTGTAGGTAGTATGAGTCCTACAGAAGGTTAATACGACTCAATATTTGTTTATAAGCGGTTCTTATCGCGTTGAATCGCTATGAGGTCACAGATAACGTTTCTAAATAGGTCATCATGCAAATTCGATTTAGCCACGGTCGGTTTTCACATTTTCATTCTTCAGAATATAAAGTTACAACAGCTCTTTCTTCAGAATACCTATAAAGTTACGTCTTTCTTACACAGCTCTTCGATGTTAAATAACGCAAGTTTAATAGATTGATATACATAATGTTTTATGTTATAGGTTACATAGCACAGTAATTAAATATGCTAAATGGCATAACTCTTTAAACTATCACGCTTGATCTACGTACGTATAAAACGAAGTAGTCCGTTTTGTTCTACGATTATGTTCACACCGTAGGACAAACCGGACAAAAAATTCCGTTTTGTTCTACGACAGTATATGTCAAATTTCGTAGGACAAAACGGACATGAAAATCCGTTTTGTTCACTGCTTAGAATTAACCCCATAAACGCCGTAGTACAACCGAGTTCATAAATATGTGTACGTTTCCAAAGGTTCAAAAATATCTGAGCAACCTTGTGTCAGTAACAATAGAGTCATGTTCTCATGCTTTTGGTCACTTTTTCCGTGTACATACATGTGTTAACATGGGTCTAACGCGATATTTATTTGTTTTTATTTCCGGCGTTTCGACACGGGTTGCATCGCTCATGGTCGTGGCATAAATATTAACTTCTTTTACTTAATCGCGTTACTATAATTATTTACATAGACGTTTCAGAGTTTAGGATGAAAAATGCTCCATGGTCGCGAGAAGGCAGCCCATTTCCGCCAGAATGCCCGTTTAGTAACTTTGAAAATTACGATTATGTAAATATGCACATTTATAATCGTGATATTTAAATAACTAAAATGCCTATGCTATAACAGTATTAACAGTGTTTAAATTTAGAATAAAAGTAACGACGCTAATCAAGTAATCACGAAGAATTTCGTACATTGACACGCTATTTTATTAGGGACAGCAATATACTCTACCTTTGAAAGTTTCTGGTAATGCCTTGAGAAATTAAGTCTGCCGTTTGTACTCATTTGTTTTGTGCAATAAATCTTAATAAATAAATACGTAACTATTTAATTATGCGCGTGTGACAGAGATAGGAAATGTCGTGTCAGTGTACGAAATTCTTCGTGCTTAGTGTACATACACGAAAACAGAAAGCGTAGCGTATAAAGGTAATAGGTACGAAGTACTAACCTGTTGTCTGGAATTCAAACCGGTCCACGTCGGACTGCGACAGTTGATATTAGATAACGTAATCTTATCCGAACCATTTATTTTGTTACGATGATGTAATTGATAAGGACGTTGTCGTTGCCATGTAATTGGCGTAATTTTGTTAATACACCGATTTGATTAAAAACTAACAAAACAATATTTGTTTTAGTTTTTTATGCGTTTATGATGTTTTTCATGTAGAATGGCATTTGTTTTTTTTTATTATTGGGATTTTATCGTTACATTTACTCATTTGGCAATAGAATTTGTCGAGGTGCCGCTAGTGTTGCTAGCTTGTACTAGTAAATATTGACTTTGTAATTTTCTAAAGACATTAATGCATCTGAAATTGTAAATACCTCGATTGTTTAGTGTTTTTTGACTTTCTGTTGTTTCACAACTTACGTTTTTTTGACATTTGATCGTCGTCAAAACCTGGTCCTTCTAAAAGTGGATGTATATCTGTTTCTCGTTTCTAAATTGGGCGGTGACCTAGAGACCAACTGGATTAACATATTCTCATGGCTTGTGTCACGATGAGTGAGATAATTAAGGAAATCGTATCGTTTTTTAATGACCATGTGTTACAGTGTTACTGGCCGAACATATTCATTATCAGTTTTTAATATACAGTCAGGCCCCTATTTCACCAAGCTGACAATTATCAGTGACATACGTCGGCTGACAATTTGACAATTGTCGGGTGACAATTGTCACTCTTTGACAATGGATGTAGAAACCTTGTTTATAAATAGCTATGTTGACACCAAATAAGAAAATCAGTAAGTTCGAATTTTCTTGAAAAAGGATTAAATTCTTAATAGAATGATGAAAACGACGGTCACGATCGGTATATATGATGTAAGGTACAGTAGAGGAAATGTCAACACGAACCTTTTTAATCCCTATATTCCTTACTAGCGACCCGCCCCGGCTTCGCACGGGTGCAATGCTAATGCATGTATTATACATATAAACCTTCCCCGAGTCACTCTATTAAAAAAACCGCATCAAAACCGCCCGCTTTAGCCTAGTTGGTAGTGACCCTGCCTTCGAAGCTGGAGGTCCCGGGTTCGAATCCCGGTCAGGGCATGTATTTGTGTGATGAACACGAATATTTGTTCCTGAGTCATGGATGTTTTCTATGTATTTAAGTATCTATTTATCTATATAAGTATGTATATCGTCACTTGGTACCCCTAGTACAAGCTTTGCTTAGTTTGGGACTAGGTTGATTTGTGTAAGATTGTCCAAAAATAATTATTATTATTTATTTATTTAAAATCCGTTGCGTAGTTTTAAAGATTTAAGCATACATAGGGATATAGGGACATAGGGACAGAGAAAGCAACTTTGTTTTATACTATGTAGTGATGTCAGAGTGACAAGGACGAAAAAGGTACGTTCGTGTTACTATTTCCCAGTACGCTAATAATTCGTCTTTAAGAATTAGACATTCAAATAATAATAACCTATATTACGCACCAGCTGCGGGCAAACGGTCCTGCAACGGCCCGACACGCTTTGGTGAACGCCTGTACAGCGTGTGAACATAGCTGTTTGACACACAAACACAATAAGAATAAAAAGTCTAGACAGATTCCTTTTGACTGTCATCTTAATGCGATGTTCTACGTTAAGCGTCTATTATAGATGACATAATCTCACGACGAAGTATACAAAAAACTTCTGACACGCCGTAGTAGACAATCAACAATTACTAATTAGTAATTACCTATTACATAACATTTAAATACAAATACAAAAAGGTTTATTTCTCAAAAATTTTCAATGTTCAATCTATAGTAAGTATGGGTATTAAAAATAAGACGTTGAAAAATCGGTGTGAGCACAGCGCTAAGCTGGTTTTAAGCCCACCCGTAGTCAGTGAGTTGGTTTCACACTAAATAGGGGTTATAAAATTAAATAAATTACAGTAACAATATAATTAATTTAAAGTAGGTTGTATGCTATAACATAAGTAAGTTGAAATTTATGAAATCACGTAACAGTTTTCAGTTTAAAATTCTACTCTTTGTGGGGCATCGTATATTTTGTAATTCAGTTTATATAGATAAGTAGAACTTTTTTAATTTAAATTTAAAATGCAAATAAGTTTTAGAAAGTCTTATAGGCGGTGGAAGGTCGTTCCAGCACTTGGTGGCTGCAAAACGAAATAAGCCTCTGAAGCCTCCTCAGTCCTCTCTTTATTTAATTAATTAATTCATTTGTAATATTCTAAGCAAATAATTGTGTCAAAACTCGACCACCGATGTTATTCTCACCATATTATCTTATCTAAGTAACCCATTTTAATTGTTAACCTACAGTTACCATAACTTAGAATACTTACATTAGATTAGATTAATATAAATTGCTAAACCCTGACAGGGTCCATGATGTACCTACCCATGTATGAACATTCGGTCCTTTCGCACTAAACCCAAGTTGCATTAGTTCTAACCTATCTAAGCAAAATCTTAACAGGGAAATATCGTACACAGCTTATTGTAGCGGCGCGTATACCGTTACGTCGCCGAGCGGATTTCCCGTCGTGATCGCAACTGGATTACGTATTTTAGCAATCTATATTGCCATTATAAAATGGCTCGTAGGCCGTTTATCTTTACAACGATTTCTTCGGTTTTCTCCGGATCCAAATAATGGGCCATGGCAGACCATTGTACGGGGTGCAGTTATGCGGTGGAGTGAGATGGAAATGTCTTTTCCCCTTTAACGTACTGACTCCGTCCTAGTCATAGTCAGTCATACGAGCTGTCTCCATGAGGGTGAGAGGCACCAGAAGACACATCAAGGCCTTCGATTGCGAAGACGGAGCAGGAATCCTACACTAAGCTAGATTTTATAACCAACCTCCCCCTCCGTCCCACAGTTTTTGTTTTTGTCCCTCATTGCCGTCGTCTGTTTGTACATTTTCTATATTTTTGTTATGTATTTTAAATGAAACAAATAATACTCCGTCCTGTACGATAGGCCCATGGTGTGGAACTGGCAATAGTCTTGGTCACTCTTGAAAATAATCGCTCTTTAGCGATAAGACCGCCTGTTGTTTGCCTCTACTCATTGTGTTTTTGTACTGTATTATGTCCTTCAATTGAGGTGTGCAATAAAGAGTATTTGTATTGTATTGTATAATTGGCTAACTGCATGCATCTAGAAATGTTTAAATCAACAATGCCAGTCAAATATCCGCGTTTAAAGTGCAATTGCCAAAAACGTCCCCTCAAAATAAATATCTCTCGTAACGTAGGATAGAGCGCTTGGAGCGGAAAGATAATATTTAGGAGGCACCTTTTGAATGCTGCAGTATGAATCGCTCCATCCTGATCATGGGCAACGGCTCAGAGAGAAACAGAGAGATGAGGCCAGCAGCCCAGCTAGCATGATAGGATTAAGTGGATATTTTATGTGACATGACTATATAACCTACCTTCTCCCTGTCGCACTTATGTACGAACGTGCAAGTGCGATAGAGACGGAAAACTTCGTTTGCGGTTCACGGTAGGCTTTCAGGAAATATATGCCGTTTCTAACCTTAATGACATGGGAAATAAGGAAGTGGCGGCACTTGTCATATATTAATGCATACAGAGCAAACAGGTGAGGTGTCCGTTACAATGTATGCGGCTAAATTAAAAAGGGGTACAAGTCGCATATGCGACTTATGCCCTTTTTAACTTGTCAGGTGTGTATAACGAGTTCTGGGTCAAATTCCCTGGCGTAAACGGGTGCGTGTAGAAAATTGTGAGCTAATCAATTATAGCACTTATCAGCGATTAGGTTTCCCACGCAAAAATGGAAAAATTGGAATGAAATAAATATACAAACGATACATTTACTCGTTTTGTTACATTACACAAATAATTATATATAAAATATTAATTTTGAGTTTCGTCAGTTGTTAGTTGCACCGCCAACAAATCTTTCTGCTTCGCCTTAAGGTTGACTGGTAGAGAATGCCATACGGCATTAAGTCCGCCTTTTGTACGATAAGGTTTCTTTTGTGCAATAAAGATTAAATAAATAAATAAATATTAGGATTCCCTCCTCTAAAACCTCACGTAGGTAATTAATAGACGCGCCTTAGATACAAAGTTAAATTCGTGCGGCACTGGATTCAGCTAACAATCTTTCTTTCCTAAGTAGTTTTTGTCTGCGTGTACAAAATTACACAAATGTTGAGAACAAATTGTTTTTTGGGGTCTATTTTGCAATTAAAAAATGTTATTTTCATTCCAAACCAATCATAAAATCGACTCGTTCAATTTCGGTTCGACGTTTAAGGTTAGGTTGCACTGCAGTGTCTGTCCGTTAAAATCTTACCCCCGTATGTATAAAACTAAACAAACTTCTGCTACCTAAAATATCTGTTGTCACTGTCTCACAAGCATAAATGTCAAAGTGTCAGATAAGGACAAACCGACTTTAGCGGCTAGTTAACTAATATAGGTTTGATAGACGTTTATGAATAAGGGGGTAATTGTATGGAAAGTTTGACAAGTTTATATAGGATGACAGCTGCCGGCGCCATATTTAACGATGATCTGTATGTAATCGTAAATTGGAGCAACTCGCCCTCAGTATGCAAAAGCGAACGCATGAACCAAGTCGATTCAAATACTCGTAAGTATCAGAGGACCTACTCCGAACTTCGAAATACGAACTTCGTATCGTACCGTCCCTTTCACTCTCGTGTTATACACCTAATGAGTGAAAGGGACGGCACGATACGAAGTTTGGTAATAGGCCCTCTACCTCAGGGCTCATTACAAAAGAATGCTATTGCAGTTTTTTTTTTCACCGGGAGACTGCTTAATATCCACTAGTTGACACCTACTGCTCATCTCTATATTATGACCTTAAATTGAAATTGTGTCGAGCAGAGCCAGCCAGGGCCTTCGAAATCCGAACTTCGTATCGTGCCATCCCTTTCAATCATATAGTGAATAACACGAGAGTGAAAGGGACGACACGATACGATGTCCAAAGTACAGGGTCAGGCAATGAATAAGGTAAACACCTTAATTCATTGCTAAACTTCACTTTGTATTGACATTCTTATGAAAAGTCTATATTTACATTTACAACATTCTTGCGGGATGTCATATTGCATAACAATAGGTTAACCTTTTCGTATTTGACATAAGAATGAATTTCGCCTGAACTGTGTAAGTATATTGTTTTTTCAATTAGTTATTTTATTGCCTATTGTAAACACGAGTAGGAAGGTGTAGAGTTATTTATTTACACCATTCAGTGGACGTGACGAAAGTAAAAGCAATCATGGATCATAGTATATATACGTTATAGGCAAAATACGAAATATTGCATAGTTTTTTTTTTATACATTGCCGGTGGCAAACAAGCGTACGGTCCACCTGATGGTAAGCGGCCATCGCAGCCTATACCCCGCAACTCCGAAGGAGTCACGTACGCGTTGCTGACCCTTTATGAAATTTGAGAATTCACTGTGTTGACAGCAGAAGGGACAAATTTAGGTCCCTCGCTCTCAACACAGTGCATCCTCGGGAGCTCTGGCAAACTTGAAGTTACTTAGATATGATTCTCTTAGTTAAAGTTAATTGATGTCCTAAGGCTGGGTTTTATAAAGATCCGTTAGACCAAATGTCAGATCAAATTTCAGTAACTCAGTACATTTTTTGACATAACATACCGACATAAGGTCTAACGGATCTTTATAAAACCGAGCCTTACCGGTCCGAACGTTAAGGGTCCTTACCAATTAAAAAACGCTTATATATTTAGACGATTTTCTCATTGAATTGACACGTATCTTGACAGTTTCTCAGTGTTACTATTTAGAAAAGGACTATTGCGACCTAATGTCATAAATTGTAATGTATTTTTTGGATTTTTCTTTAAGAAATATCGTTTCGAACACCACTCCAAATCGACCATTTTGGAGCTGAAAAAGGTGTTTTTCCGCTTAAAATCTAATACACACAATCAAGTCAAAAAATGGCCATGTCACTATCTAAAACTTTAATAAAATTATCGTATCCTTTAATCACTTTAATGGTATTATCAATACTTTTGTCATAATTTGAAATCAAAACATTTTAAAACTTATAAGGCCTCTTAAGTGACAGTTAAGGAAATCGGAGTGAAATTTAAACTTATTGTTGACTCCTGTTTACTCTATACCTGGATCCCTAACTGTTAAAATAGTTAAAATAATAAATAATAACTCACGATTCGTTAACAATCCGGGCCCGGTCAGGACAAAGTAAAAAATTTTGGAGCGAGAATTCATACACGTCTAATTTCCGCACTGACAGACCTCACTATCACTGGTTGACTGACTGACAGGCCTTTGAATTGAATAATGGAACAAGACAAGACAACGGGGGAATGCAGCCAGCCTTATGGGCACCGTTCCGCAGGGATCAGACTTGGGGGACCTAACGTAGCCTTACCTAGGTTAGGCTAGATACGTCTTAATTTAATTTATTTTTATTAGTTCTATGTTATTCACCGAATAAGGATCGTCATAGACAAAGATTATTTACACTGTCACTGTTTGATATATCAGACGATGGCGGCCTTAAGGCCGTGCAACGAGAAATATCGCGTTCTTTGAAACGCTGTTCTGTTCTGCCTAGACGAGGAAACAATAAGGATTGATTTTCAGACATATGATTCTTGACTATATGACTGTTTCTGACTATAGCCGAAACATAGCTTAAAATTTTCTCGATAGAAAAAAATACAAAATTGAGTCAATATCTTTTTTTACTCAGCCTACTAAAACAACGCACTATTAAACGACACAATTCAGTTAAAATGTTGGCATTTTACCTCATCTAAATTATGTCAAGAGGAAATGTTATAAAACTGCACACAGTCAGAGATAGATTAGATAGATTTGTCTTAAAAAGCAATTCCCGAATAGTGTTGCATGCCGTTTTGTCGTCCACGAAAGACATAAGTGTGTCTCTTTCACGGGGGGCGTGGCTGACCAAATCGAGGCATCCCCTTAAAAGGATAAATATTTTACACAATAATTTAGCACTAGGGAATTTCATAAATATAGATTGCCATTGCCGAAAATACCATCTAAATGTTGATATACCTACAGTTTCTAAATATGTTGTTCTCTTCTTTTCCAGGTCAAATAAGTACCTGCAGAAGTCGGCGATAACCAGAGTATGCGCTGTAGGGGGATTCTTCATATCCATACCAGTATTTTTAACAGGTTAGTATAGTTAAGGCCCCGCCATATTGAGCGAGGTAGCGATCTGAATGCACGGAACGTTATGAGCTATGTCACACCGGCCGAGCGTGGGTCCGCACTCGAACTGCGCGGGGCCCGCGCTAGTCCGGTGTTACATAGCTTATAAAGTTCGATCACCGCGGGCCCACGCTCAAACTGCCCCCGTCCCGCTACCGCGCTCACTGTGCCGGTGCCTTTAATGCCCGATACTCACCAATGAGCTATGATGGTGCAGGACAAGAACGCTCTTATGCGTTCAAGGGAGAAAGACACTTTTATCTCATTCCATAAAGTAAGTTGCGTCCTTGTCCCTCGGCCTCGCAATCATGGCCTGAGCTTACCTCTAACCATTGGTTATTTATAGAGACAGGAAATTCGTCTAGTAAGTGTGCCATACTCATCATCCTTCTAGCGTTATCCCAGTACAGCTATCTGAAGGATGCCCGGAGTCCGCTACCTAATTCCAAGATCTGGCATAGGCGCTAGTGTTTACAGAAGCGACTGCCATCTGACCTTCCAACCCGAAGGGAAACCAGACCTTATTGGGAATTGGCTTGTCAAGTGAGTGGGCAACTTGACTGTTAGAAGTTCTCAATCCGCCCGAAGGCCTCTGACTTTACTCAACGACTATACGATATACAGCAGCCAGGATCAACGGTTTAACGTGCCTTCCAAAGCACGGGAGCGTTCAGTTAATAACCACTCAAAGCTGTCACCCATCCAAGAACTCACCTGGGCTAACGACGCGGGCGCCGCTGGGCTACGAGAGCTAATAAGTGTGCCATACTGTTATTATTAATTGATGCAGGTGACTGTGCTCTTCAGCGCTGGAGATGGGAATCGTTGGTCAACAAAGGGGTTGTATAAGAGCAAGTGGAGGAGCCCAATTTAAGTCTTTATCTCTAGTGTAGTTTTTTCGAAACAAAACACAAACGAACGCGTTTGCGTTGTCTCAATGAGGGCTATCGTTTTTGTGCTCACCAGTTGGCGCCACTATCAAGTAAGGTCCAGCTGTCAACCTCTGTATGTCGGTTATAACCTAAGAACTCCCGAAGAGTTCGAAACGTGTCGCCCGTAGTGACAATTTTAACCGTTTATTCAAAAAAAGTTACGGTTGTTGTTTCAGGAATAATCCTATACACATTCATCCAGTTCCACTCGACGCCGGCGATAGTAACTTCGGTGTTCATTGGAGTAGGCATCATTTTTTGCGGCTGCGCGATGGTGCACAACGTCTTCGTGTGGCAGAAGGAGAAAACCAACCTAGTCAAGGTATTGTAGGTATTTTATCTCTCCCAGTTACAGAAAATATTACAGTTACGCCTATACATGTTCAAGGTCGAATATCGCTCGACATGTTTCGGACCGGTACGCGTCTATGCGGCCCTTAGTCACGAGTACTTGTGTGTACCGACGGCCGTTGGGGCCGGAAGGTACTTGAGTGGCGACCACAGACCGGAAGGCGTGGCTAGGCCCACAACGAGGTGGACTGATGACCTAGTAAAGGTCGCGGGAGTCCGCTGGATGCGGGTGGCGCAGGGCCGGTCATTATGGCACTCTTTGGGGAGGCCTATTTCCAGCAGTGGACGTCTTTCGGCTGATATGATAATGATGATGATGATGACTTGTGTGTAACCCGACATTGAACAATAGTGAAGAAAATGACGGTAGGAAGCCTCCGACGCCAAGAAAAGTACTCATGACTAAGGACCGCGTACCGGTTCGAAACATGTCGAGCGATTTTTGACCTTTAAGACTTGAGCGACCCGTTTCGTTATATTTATTTTAATCATAGAATCACAGGCTTCACAAACTAGAAGTTACATAAAGCCTTTGATTTTATATAAATATAATAGAATACAAAAACTCTTTATTGCAATCAATTACCTTTAAGTATACACAAATAACAGGCGGTATTATCGCAAAAGCGATTTTTAGAGACTACTTTATGGTAGTGAATATCAAATCATACATACCAAGATATAAAGCTCAAGTTCTGATGTACCTACACATTTTGTTTTACAGGCGTTTCGTTCCGACATGAACACATCTCAGAACCAGACGTCCAACGGCGTGTTAGTGAATGGGCACCTAAATAACAGCGGCGCGGGGAATCTGAGCTTCCACAGGCCGGGGCCATATTCACATCCCATCACGCTGCTGCAGCAGGGACCATATATTATTAGGTAAGTCGTGGTTTGTAGCAGGGATCGTTACCGGTGTTATTACAATACAATACAATACAATACAAATACTCTTTATTGCACACCTCAATCAAAGGATACAGTACAGTACAAAAAACACAATGAGAAGAGGCAAACAACAGGCGGTCTTATCGCTAAAGAGCGATTTCTTCCAGACAACCTTAGTGTAACGGAAATCTAAACAGAAAGATTCATAGCAGGTGGTGCAGAGTTAATACATATGAAGCCTACTAATAATTACAACAATAATATTTAATTAAGGATAAATAAACATACATAAAAACTACTGACTAGTTATTACTGACTTACTTGACTTTAGAATTACGGTTTGAAACGGGATATTTACCATGTATATTTGTATTTTTGAGTTCCCGATATTTCGGCACTGTTGCAAGCGCCATTATCAAGGATTAACTGACATGCTGCGAGTTTTAGTTGTGGTCTACCCACAAACCATAGCGATCTACCCTCTTCCTGGTTCGCTTTTTTCGCACAGTGTCACCGTCACTACCACCGTCCGCCTTGTCACTTGAAACTCGATTACGGTCACGACACACTACACTCACAGTATCAATACGCGAGTTCTTTCCGGAAACAGTCTCTTTTCGATTTGAGAACTTTCGGATCACTGGACGCCAGACACTTGACAGTTGAAACCCATCTTCCCGGTTGAAATTCTTATGCCTTTGGATTTCAATGGCTTCCTTAACCAACCTAGGTATGTATTGGCGTTCTGTCGAGAGGATCTGAGGGTTGTGCAACTCAATCCAATGATTTGTTCTTGCCTCCAAATAACAAACATAAAAAAAATGAATATCGGGAACTCAAAAATACAAATATACATGGTAAATATCCCGTTTCAAATCGTAATTCTAATGTAAATGACCATGTAAGCTTGAAATCTTACTTGACTTTTTAAGATCCTATGTCCCCTAAATAGGGCAGAGGGCGTCCACAGTGACTTTCCTTGTAGATCGATCTTGAGCTTCTCTCTTCATTTCGCTCCAAGACTCCCCGATCTTCTTCACCTCGTCCAGCACCGTACGCCGCCAGGTTTGTTTGGGACGGCCTCGCTTTCTTTTTCTTTAGGGGTTCCATTCTAAGGCCTGTCTGGTATATGGTCGGGAGACAGCCGGAGTGTGTGTCCAATCCAGTTCCACTTACGGCGCTTGATCTGCTGGTCAATCGGGATTTTGCAACGTTCTCGGAGGTTCTCATTCGAGATGGTCCTCGGGCCAGTAAATACCGATAATTCGACGAAGACATCGGTTAACGAAGACTTGAAGCTGGTTGGAGATGCCCTTTGTAACCCTCCAAGTCTCGCACCCGTACAGCAACACAGACTTAACATTAACCTAAAGATTATTAGTACCGGTTTTAAATTTTTTTTTTTTTTATATCTCTAAAGCTCTGATTAGCGGTATAATCAAAACCGGTATTCAAATATATTAGCGCTTTTGCCAATTGACAACAATACCTCTATTTGACACATAACCCATAAAAACCATTACCGGTAATAGCTGTCACTGTCAATATACTCGATTATTTTGTTTCTGCAAACTGGCGTGTTGCAAAAAGTCGGTATTTACACCTATTTGTTGCGTTTTAGTAGTAATGTTTAATAGATATCTTACCTTTCAAGTGCAATAAATAACGGTATTGGATACAGGTATTTAATATCATAAATAGTCTATACATAGAGGTATAGATAAAAGCGGAATGACAACAATACCGCTAATTAGAATATAGGTATTCTTTTATTAGCGGTAATAGTTTGTCACTTTCTATACAGGTATTAAATAAAACGATTTTACAATCTCTGGTTTGTAGCCTTTAGTACATTACTTAGGGTTTATCCAGAAATCACGCGAGGCTCCGAAGGGGAAGCGGTGCCTTTACGATGAGTTTGCATGACCGTGCTCGCTAGCGACTGCGTAAACAATTTAGTATGCCGATTCTTAGTTCTATTGCGTAACCGCCAGAGGCGCAGTACTTTTACACATATATTTTTTACGCAGAGGTGAGACTTGGTTAATACTTAGCGTTAAAACATGTTTTTGGAAACGATATGCAATGACGAGTCATTTGTCCTAAGAGTGTGGGGAAGCTAAGTTGCCACTACGCGCATTATTTGACGACTGCTTTAGCCTAGTTTGTAGTGACCCTGCCTTCGAAGCTGGAGGTCCCGGGTTCGAATCCCGGTCAGGGCATTTATTTGTGTGATGAACACGAATATTTGTTCCTGAGTGTTGGATGTTTTCTATGTATTTAAGTATATATTTATCTATATAAGTATGTATATCGTCGCCTAGTGCCCATAGTACAAGCTTTGCTTAGTTTGGGACTAGGTCGATTTGTGTAAGATTGTCCACAAATATTTTTTTTTTTTTTTTATTCGCATCCCATCTATTCAGTCACGATTTCGTCTCTTGGCCATCAAGAGAAAATAATATCAGCTATGACTAGTGTGAATACGAAGTCATATTTCATAACAGCCGTAGAGAACCAGTTTCGTACTAACGGGTATTCATCTGTTTTCAGACCACCGACGAGCACGCCGCCAGGCGAGGGAGCGGCGACTCCTGGCGTGCCGGCAGCCACGATCGATCTGAGCCACGACACGCACGAACTCAGCACTCTGGTCTGATGACTCAGCAAGACTCAGAGTCTGAGACACCGAACCACCGAAAACAGCTAGCTATATAGGAGTTAGCAGAACGCGACGCAAAACGAGACAATTTACCCTGATCTTTCGGCCGGAACTGAGATTGCCTGCCTCGTGTTACTAGACTGCCTCATATACGCTCGGCCGTCTGTGACATGACACTCGGCGCGCATTTGCTTACTTCTCGGCTATCGGAGTAATGTGTACCTACTATTAGGCAACCGCGGAGCGCCGTATGTTACCGTGACTACACTGTAGAGCAAATAAAATGAATGATTAAATTTCCATACAGTCTACTCATTTTTTTTGCTTTATAGTGTACACGTGAATAGAAACGACGGCACGGGGACCGTAATCCCTTTAGACGCTTTCCATTGGCTCACTTAATATAAACCACATTTTTAAAAAATATTCGTTTAAACTTGAACCTTGAGACGATGTAATAAGGTCTACAACGATATCTGCCATATACGACTTCATATGCGGCAACGGGTTAAGGTATTTTGAATTGGGAGACCACAAAAACGGTCTCAATGTAAGATGATGAATATAGGACCTACCGGCGAACTTAAACTACAGTAGAATCCGCTTATAACGACTCCGCATATAACATTTGACCGCTTTTAACGACACCGAAATCACCACACATTAGATTTCATACCAAACATTTTCAAAGTAAATCAGTCCGTTTTGTGCGACGTCCTGTTAGTGCGACGTAATATCACCGGTCCCTTGACTGTCGCTTTATCCGGATTCCACTGTAATTGATTTATTTACATATTCAGAAATTTCACACATTGTTTTCTAAACTAGGGAGATAATTAACAGTTTCACACATGTATAGACGGAGACACGTCGGAATATTAAGGCATAAATGGATGTGCCTAGTTTAGATAAAAAATGTGTGAAATTCGAGTTTAAACTAAAAACTTACCTCCCATTCTGTCGCAGTTTGCCAATTGTTTGTTTTCGAGGTCACTTCGTACCTTGTCACAGTGAAAATTTATACGAAAGTTGCTAGAAATCTCGTATTAATTTCACTGTAACAAGGTACAAAATTGCCCATAAATCAAATTGGTTGACTGTACCTACACGAAATAACTTCGTTCGGTTCCTAGTAGACCGTAGTCAAAAAGAAACTGCTACCGCTAATAGAATCACCAATGAATACTTAAGTCTGGAATACCCTGTCTGTACTGAATTGTACTTAATTATGTGTGATCCAAGCTTAACCCTTTTCCAGGCATAGTACGATTTTCAATCTTAGTTCTGGGGTTTAAAGTAAAAATTAGAGTGCATTTTCTTAAAAAGTGACTCTTGAAATGAATCACCAAAACGTAAATATTTTTAATATATTTTGTTTTTTGTAAATCCTTCTAGATTGGTGCCGTCTGGAAAAATGTTAACATTGAAAACTGTTGTACCCTATTTGTTTTGCTTTCAAAACATCATCAGGAGTCGACTGTAATCACATAACATTGTTGCTTTGAACGACAGAAATTCCATGCATTTATAATATACATACGGACTAAACGCAGCCTCCCAATATGTCATGAATTTTTCACTTCACTAGCTCGGAAAGCCCTTTTTTATTCTTTAAAACAGACAGCAAAACTGCATTTTATCCACAAGAGTGCAAATATTTGAAATCCGAACATGCTATTCAATAATTTTATATTGTGCTTTTGTGTAAAAAAAAACTAGTACTTACGCCAAATCTCGGGATTAGGTAGTGGACAACTATATTTTGGATGCAACGGTACTGGAATAACACTAGGACGAGGAGGAGCAAAAAAAGATCCCCGCTCTAGTGAGGTGAAACAATTTGTGTTATACACGGCTGCAAAGTTATTTTAAGTCGCGTGTGTTGCAACGCTCGCTACGCTCAGGATTCTATTTTTGATCCATTCGCTTCGCTCATGATTCTATTTTAAACCATAGATTCAGTACGCTGGCTCATAGTTCAACCCTAGAATCCATTCGCTAGCTCGTGTTTTAATTCCATGCTCGCGGTTAAAATACAACTTTGCACCCTTGCATAACAAATAACTTACAGCATTGTGTTATAGTAAGTAATAAATAATGACGTTTTTATTAGATATTAATTGTGACTTACGAGAATATATAAACCTATTCATAAACGTCCCTCATATTAATAAAAACACTTCAGCTGAATTAAATAAAAAATGTAAATGACAAATCGTGTTAAATTTTAGTCGTTGGGTGACAATTAAAATTCACTATTAAATCTGTCACTACTCTTAGAAACCTCGTATCTCAGTACTGAAACGATGCTGAGATACGAGCTTAATATTAGGTAGGTATTTGTTACTTAGTGAGTTTTGGCTGCCAACCGGCGAAATACGAGATAGAAGAGATTTCGTAATTTTTAACGCAAACATTAAAATAAGGACGGTGTTTAAAAATAAGCTTTATAATGGGCAAATTTAGTGTCACATATTGTATTTCATCGTGACACAAATGGAATCAACCCAACCAATCGTCTACCGGTCCCTGGAATCCCAGGCTCCTATTTCACCAAAGCTAACAGGCGCGACAATTGTCAAAAAACATTACAATTGTAGTTGGTGAAACAGTTTTCACATGAAAATTGTCGATTTGTCAGCCTACATATGTTAAATACATAATATATGTCAACTTGGTGAAATAGGGGCCAGGGCTCATTACAAAAGAATGCTATTGTTTCTTTTCGCCGGGAGACAACGGCTTAAAATTGTAGAAAAATTAAAAGCATATGTTCAAAAACTCTGCCCTTTTAATGGTTTGTATTAAAATCGCACATCACGACCAAGGAAATCTCGTCTCGAACTCGGTTATCAATGAGACAATAGTAGATTGTATTACAAGGGAGCAAGATGCAATTCTAACGTGGAATCCTGAGCGTAGCGAGAGATTCAAACCGTCACCGAGTTAGAAATAATTTTGCTGCCGTGTATTACACTCTTCTTTTCACTTCCCCTGTGAGAAAAACTATTCATCCAAATAAGTAAGTAAAAGAATAATTCTCATAGTATACCTACATCGATTCGATTGTTGTGATGAGATGAATAACTTAAACAGGCGCCCGTGCGGCCGCCCGCCCTGCTTATCAGCAAAAACGTTTTTGCTCCCTGTCAGCAGGGGCGCTACCGCGACAGCAAACGAAGTTTTCCCTCTCTGTCGCACTTGCAAGTTTGCACATAAGTGAGACAGAGAGGGAAAACTTCGTTTGTGGTTCGCGGTAGCCCCATAGGGCAGAAATGAAATAATTTTAAAAAAATTAACAGGGAGCAAAAACGAGTTTTGCTCCCCCTAAACGGGTTAGAAAAGCCTTTTTTTCGAATAGGAGAAGTGAAAAATCAATAGCATCCGCCATATTTCTATAAGTACCTACTTAATACTATTGTCAAATAGAGAATTCGAAAATTGAACATCTTAGCATGGTAGTTTGTCACGTTAGTCCGTTTCTTTCTAGCAAGTGTGTAAGAGAAGAACAAAAATACGCCGTTTTAAAACCGTACCGTGCTAGGGGGTTTGATATTCTATTTGTATATTTATGGTAGTTGTAAATATTCATCACAACTTTGTGATTTGCCATGTTTTGAGCTTTCAAGTTTTGTTTGATTTGAATGACTGAGAATTGCAAATTTTCGTGTGTTGGGATTGAGATTATTAATAATATATTAATGTTAAGAAAGTTTTAGTGTATTATTTTAATATATTGTACCTTCATTAAAATATATATTTTTCATTCTTAGTACCTTTCGATCCGCTATGTAGTCCAGTCAAAGAGTCTAATACAGTTACGAACCTTAATCTGGGGTTAACCCTATTATGGTTGACGATCCTGTCCAACTGTTTAGTGCGAGTCCGACTCGCGCACCGAGTACTAGACTTTGAAATTATGAACAACCTTTTTTATCTCACATTTTTTAAGGAAAACAAAGAGAAATAGTACCTACATAAAACCATGTTCTATGCATCGAGGTTACCCTTCTATTATTATTATTAATCGTTTATTTCATAAAGACACATCAATTTACACAAAATTAACTACACTGCCAAACTGCGTAACAGTTTGTTGGCAGTTAGAATGCTCTTGATACACTTGTGTCATTATATCTAAGTATGTAGTTATAGTATTCATGCGGTCGCTGTAATAAATATTCCAAATTTCAAATCGATAGCAGTAGTTCTTGAGATATTTAGCGATGTGACAGACAGACAAAGTGAAACCATAAAGGTGATTTTTTTACCATTTTGGTACGGAACCCTAATTAGTAAAATGGGTCATAAATTATAAAGAGTGACCACATCACCCATGTCGCAATGGGTCAATTTAAGACATATATTTCGTATTCCAACTTGATATCGATATGCACGCATTCTTCCTAACTCGCCAAGTTAACGTGTCTTATCCTTTTGGAAGCTAAACTAAGTACGTTTGGCTACAGAATGGGAATACAAAATTCCCTGTTTCTAGCTGGTTACTGGGCTGGGCTGGGGTGGTTGTTTTTGGGCCTTTATATAACGCCGGTGGCAAACAAGCGTACGGTCCATCTGATGGGAAGCGGCCTGTCGCTCATAGAGCGAATAGCTGCGTATACGACTGACAGGTGAGAATTTTAATACTGGCAATATCAGTCATGGCGACGGCAGCAGGAGGGGGTAGCAAGATGGCGGCAAGGGAGCTATGGCGGCGGTTCGAGCGCAGGGCGGGCGAACCCGTAAGTTTGAGGACCTGACACATGGTGAGTCAGCTACCTCTTTATACTGATGATGTCGACTGTTATTCGTATGGTATGGAATCATGATGAGACTGTATTTATGTTGCAGTAGTTTTCCAAATACTTGAATCCAATAAGCGCTAGTATAATGTACTCGGATACAGTGTCATAGACACGGTGCGCATAAATTGGATAGGAGCGTTCAATTCGCCCTTAGCGACAGTCGACTTAATGTTGGAGAAACCGTGGCGGAACTATGGGGAAGGTGGAGGTTCCCGGGGGACCAAAGGTCCCCTGTCCGGCGGGTGCCAGGTAAGGATCAAGGCAAACTGAAACCGACCGACCAGGAGCCTTGATCCAGGGTGAGCAGGGGAGTGTGGAATCTCAGATGAGTCCGGGCCCCCCCTGTATCACACTCTAGGAAGGCACCCGGGCACTCATCAGTGCTTAGATCGGAGCGAGTCGACTGTCAGTGTCCAGCCTGACCGATGGCATTGAGTATGTACAGTGGCACAGCCACAGGTATAAGTAACGTTGATAACGAGACAGTCGAATCATGTTTCCATGTCGCATGAAGACAGGAATATTGTATATTTCTTTGTTGCCAATTATTATTACGATATAAATTCCTAGGTATATATTCTTAGTATCTCGAATGCGGCGATAAATTTGGTGGAGGTGCGGGGTACCTTCTCTGCACTTTTGTTACATTCTCTAGTTAACCTTTTACACCCCAACATCGGACACGGTCGCCACAGCAGGGCGATATCACAAACACGTTTTGATAGAGGCTCCCTACACAAGCTAACAAGATATATATACAGAGATTTGGACAAACTTGAGATTTTGTTAAATGCGGCCGAGACGGCTTGGCACAAAACCTGATTGGCTTGGGCGGAGAATCATTTGCCAAAAATGGCCGTAACGATACACTTAGGTTGCTGCAAAAAAAAAAAAAACACAAATGAGAGACAAGAAAAGGGTATGATTCTGCATATATTGGAAACGATTATTCGATCGACGCTGGATTTAGTACGTTTAAGATAACAGCTTAAAATTTTTAAGCACCTGACACATAAGTTAAAATAAATTGTATTTAGTGTAAACGTTATTTTATACCTACTGAGACATCGTCAAATGGTCTTTTTTAATATAATCGTGTATTTAATTGTGAAATTTGTTGATTGAAGTGACTTCTCCCTTCACCGACGTCAAGTCGGACAGTGTGAGGTTACTTTAAGTTAAACTGGTTTACACGTTCACAAATTATCTGTCAGTGTATGTCAGGCTTTAAAAGGCTAGGGATGTACTACGTGTTAATGCGTCAGTCAACTTCCGGTACTGATTCAAATTAATATTGTTATTATTGAATTAAATAGGTCTTACACATTGTTCTGGTAAGATATTAATTAAAAACGATTTTTGTTTATATATTACCAGCCGAATAATTGTGTAAAATGTTAAACATATTTATTTAAGCACGGAACTGACTAGACTTAAGATTTTGTTCCTGGTCATATTATGAGGATTTCTTGTTTACTTCCGGAAAAAACGTGCTTTTCGTTTGGTGTTTAGCGCGCGGCGTTGTTGTTTAGAGAAAATTTGTGAAACGGTGTCGTTTGGTGATTAAGTGATCAAAATCATTGGTGTTTACTGGAGATTACCAGCGTACGTTGATATTGTAGTGTTCCCATTGCTGAGCGTTGAAGAAATTCAGGTAAGTGTTTGATTTTCTTCTAAACGCCGAGGAAACTTTAAGAAAAAGGGCCTGATAGTATCTTTTCAAGTGATGTTAATAAGTTTAAAACTTTGTTTGGAAGACAATTAGTGGTTGTCCGAGCAATATTCAGTGCTACCTCTTGTTTAATTCCAGTCAACGGCGAAAGGTGGGAACGTAGTCAACAGAGCTAGTTTACCGAACGTGACGTGAGAAAATTCACCGGCAAGGCCTCATTTCTCGGGTTTCTACTATTCGAACTTATTCTGGATAAATCCGTTAAAGTAAAAGGAACGCGAGTCAACCATAATGGAAGAGATTCTTGTGAAAAGGGTACAGCTCCGACAAAAGGCTTTGAAGGATGCGTATGAGTCGGCCAAAGCCACCTTTGAAGAGCAAGGAATGGATACCACAACCGCTGACCAGACCATGAGACGGGTGAAAGGGTTAATATCACGGTTGGATGCTGAAATTAAGGGATACACCGACAAGTCAACCATCCACAACATAGCTCTGGTCGAAGAAGCATTGTCACTCCAAATTGAAACCGAAGACCTCTGCCAGCAGATTGAGGATGCTTTGACCTTAGTGCAGCCCGAAGCAAAGGAGGTAAGCCCGGAGGCTGAAGTTGCTGCCACAACAAGGTTACCAAAGCTGCAATTACCAATATTTGCTGGCGACAAGCTCAAATGGACAGAGTTCTGGGACCGCTTTGATGCCAACATTCATAGTAAAAACATGCGGGATACAGACAAGCTCTCCTATCTTATAGGATGCCTGAATGGTGAGGCACTAGAAGCGGTGTCAGGTCTAGCCACAACCAATGGCAACTACCAGATCGCTGTAGATGCACTGAAGCAGAGATTCGGCTCGAAGGATGTGGTGGTCGACGCCCATTACTCGGAGCTGTGTAATTTGAAGAGGGCCAACGACGACGCCAAGAGCTGTCGAGCAACACTTAACGACATTGAGAGGCATCTTCGCGTACTGGAGAACCTGGGGAAACCTGCGAACGGAAACCATCTGAGATCCCTGATTCTTCGCAAGTTCCCGGACAGAGTGGTACGCGAACTGCACTTGATTGGCGATTCGGACAATACGGTTGCTGCCATTAGACTAGGGCTACATAAGATATTGACCGCAATGGAAAAGTCCGCAACTGTGCTCGCGTGCTCCGGAGATTCTATCCAACCTGGTCCTTCGGGTGCGACCACAGAAGCTTTACACGTTGGGACTCGAAGCATGTTCTCCCAAGACTCAAACCCAAATCTGCGAAGCCAAAAACGGAAGGGTAGACACTTTAAGGACAACGGACCGCAAGCAAAGAAGACTAAGAGGCCCTGTCTATTTTGCAAGCTGACCAATCACGCTAGTGCAGACTGCAAACGCGTTGTCGCTGTAGAAGAGAGGAAGAAAAAATTGAAGGGAAGATGCCTGAAGTGTCTACGCGAAAACCATAAAACTGAGCAGTGCAAGCGGAAACTATCATGCTTCCGCTGTAAAGGGCCACACTTCCAGCTCCTCTGTCCAGAGCCGGCAGGTACGAAGGACATCTCCAACACCCTACTTCCTGAGACGGCATGTCACATTAGTAATGGTTATACCTTTTTGCAGACAGCTGTGGCAAAGATCAAAAGCACTGACGGAGACGCGAGCCAGGTCAGCAGGATCCTGATGGATAGCGGCAGTCAACGATCTTACCTGACAAAGAGGCTAGCTGACCTGCTCAAATTACCAATTGTGAAGACAGATCAATTATTAATATACACGTTCGGAGCATCAACCCCGCATGAAACGGCAAGCCCATCAACTGAGGTCATCGTAGAAACCAAAAGAGGGATAAAACGCAAAATGAACGTGAATATAGTGCCTCATATCACAGACCGAGTACCAATAGCGAATGTCCAAAATACTGGAGTTGACATATATGCAGACGACGGCTCGAATGGAGAAGGCATAGACATCCTTATTGGTAATGACTTCTATTGCTCTTTCATGCGGGATAAGAAAATCAACCTCGGAGGAAACTTATACCTGATTGACACCGACTTTGGATATATTCTCTCTGGAAATACTGCTTCAAAGGAGGAATCCAGTATCTTATCTGTGACAACATATTGTCAATGTCACACGTCAAATTGCCCATACTTTACGGAACCTGATCTGCCATTGAGGAATATGGACATACGATTCCTATGGTCCCTAGAAAATATAGGCATAACAGATTCTCCTAAAGCCACACGTCATGAGGAAGCTGTAAATAAGTTTAACGAATCGGTGCAATTCAAGGATAACAGATACGAAGTCACTTGGCCATGGACACATTATCCTCCTGATTTACCTTCAAATTTTGGACTTGCCTTAGGAAGACTTAAGAGCCTCCTGCGAAGAATAGATGAAGATTCCCTGACCGAGTACAATAACATCTTGAAGCAGCAATTGGAGTTGGGCATTATAGAGCTTGTGCCACTACAACACGTAGACGATCCAGGTCACCCAATTCACTTCTTAGCACACCACATTGTGAAGCCAAAAGGTAGACCAGGGCGTATTGTCTATGATGCATCAGCCCGGATATCCGGTCACAAGAGCTTGAATGAGTGTTTGTACAGCGGACCATATATGCTAGAAGACTTGACGGCACTTCTCCTAAGTTTTCGAACAAGAAGGATCGGCATAACAGCTGATATAGAGAAAGCATTTCTGCAGGTCGGCCTCCATGAAAAGGACAGAGATGTTACACGATTCCTGTGGTTAAAAGATTCTAACCAAGAACCAACGGAAGATAACCTGACATGCTTCCGCTTTTGCAGAATTCCTTTTGGAGTCATATCGAGTCCATTTCTGCTCACAGCCACTATTAAACACCATATGAGGAAATCTGACGAAGAGGTTGTCCGATCAGTTGCCAATAAATGTTATGTGGATAACCTAGTGACTGGGGCCGACACCGTTGAAGAGGCACTGGAGGTCTATGAGAAAGTTAGGACTGCTTTCAATCAGATATCAATGAACATGCGAGACTGGACCTCCAACAGCAAAACACTCTTGGCATCTATACCAACTCAGTATCAACATGAAAAGGGTAAGGAAGTAAAAGTGCTTGGGCTATCGTGGAATACTCACGACGATAAATTGAGATTAAGATGGGCTGAAGATAAACTAAATCAAGAGTCTCCAATTGACACAAAAAGGAAGGTATTACGAGCACTTGCTGGAGTCTACGACCCTTGCGGGTTCGTATGTCCCCTTGTACTTCCAATGAAACTGCTATTCCAAAGAATTTGCGAGCAGAAATGCAAATGGGATAATACTCTTCCTGAGGAGATCACACGATCCCTGGAACAGATTCTTGTCCGCCTGAAAGACATCACCAACGTTGAACTTCCGAGACATTTAGGAACAGTGCCTACAGAGCCATCAATGACGTACGATCTGCATGCCTTCTCAGATGCCTCAAAGGACGCCTTTGCAGCGACAGTTTATGTAAAAGCATCAGGAGAACAAGGAATGGTATCCTTTGTGATGGCAAAATGTCACGTAGCCCAAAGTAAAGATAAAAAGGAAAAGGTAAACATCCCAAGACTGGAGTTGCTCGGGTTCCTGATTGCGAGCAGACTGCTGAAATATGTCAAGTCAAATTTAGGTATTCCCATACAAAAAATGTTTCTGTGGACAGACAGCATGGTCGTGCTGGGCTGGATGAGATCCAATAAATTACTCCCACCGTTTGTGACTAACAGAGTAGAAGAGATAAAGAAGAATGTACCACAAGCAGTGTGGTACTACATAAATACCAAGTTAAACCCAGCAGATCTCGCAACACGTCCTGAAGACTGGGAACAGAAAAAAGAACTGTGGTTCAACGGACCGGATTTCCTGAAGTTGGATGAGGCTCACTGGCCTGAAGACCGTCTTTATGATAACCATCACAACATATTTTTCTCAGTCGGGGAGGGCCTGGATCAAAATCCAGGTATACATGACCAGCCAATGGATACTTCGGAAATTCCAAATCAACCCAATGAGCTGATGGAGCTTGATGAGCCAACACAACTAAATGAGACCGGTGCATCAGATGAGATCACATCAACAATAAAAAACCTGCAAAAGGAACATTTTCCTGAAGAGCTTGAAGGAAAAAGAACTCATTTGGCCAGGAATTTAGACGTGTTCCTAGACGTTGATGGTATGCTGAGGACAAGGGGTCGAATGGGTAACACAGCGTGGAGTTACGATATGAAGCATCCCATACTCCTGCCTAGAGAGGCAGAGTTCACAAAAAATATAATAAAGGAAACTCACGAAAATAACTACCACGTAGGAGCCCCTCATACCCTCAGTATCATCAGAAAAAAGTACTGGATACCACAGGGAAAATCTCAAGTACAAAAGGTCATAAGACAGTGTCCCAAATGTATCAAACACGGAGGTGGACCGTACAAGCTTCCATCGGCACCCGCGCTACCAATAGAGAGGGTAACGTACAACACTCCATTTACGTTCACGGGCCTAGATTATTTCGGTCCGCTGTATGTGAAAGACCCCTTAAATAGCAAAGCGAAAAGATGGGTAGCGTTATTCACTTGCTTAACAATACGAGCCATCCACCTAGAAGTAGTGAGTGATATGTCCGCAGAGGAGTGTCTGTTGGCCATCAGACGTTTCACAGCAGCAAGAAACACGCCGAAAAGGATATACTCGGACAACGCGACGTATTTCAGGCTTACCAGCGAGGTGATGAAACAACCATATTGCATGGAGAAGTGTATCGAGTGGAAGTTCATCCCGCAACTTGCTCCATGGCATGGTGGGTTTTATGAGCGCCTCGTTGGTTTAGTAAAACATTGCCTGAAACGCACTTTGGATAAACATTTACTTAACGACGGTCAACTCCTCACCGTGATCAAGGAAGTGGAATCTGTGGTAAACTCAAGACCCCTAACCAAAGTTGGCCCTGAGTTGGATCATGTAAGCCCTTCAGACTTCCTGACTTTAGGCAAATGTGTGACCACAAACCCTTCGACTGCAGAAATACCAGTAGCTGGCACGCAGTTAAAAATTGATCTAATCGCAAGCTGGAAGCGAGGACTTATGATCATAGAAGAATTTAAGAAGATGTTCGTCAGCCAGTACCTCACAAGTTTGAGAGAGAGATACCATCATGACCCAAAACAACCCAGGGTCAGATCTCACAGGGATCCTCATTATGAAGACCTTGTTCAAATAAAGGCAGACAGCAAAAACAGAGAAAACTGGAAAGTCGGTAAGATAGTTGACCTGATCAAGGGCACCGATGGTGAATGCAGAGTCGCTAAGGTCAATGTGGACGACTCAATTTTCACTAGGTCGATTGGCCATCTGTATCCATTGGAAGCCGATGGTACTGGTGAGGAAGCACCCGGTCCAGATGCGATAAATGAGGATGATAGGGGGCAAGAGACTTCGCATCCAGCCGAGGCCGAGCACATTAGCCAAGGAACTAGTCCCACACATGATACCGATAACAACGGCAATGGTATAGACCCCGTCAATGAGCCAAATACATCAGGGTATGGTGACGAACCTGGCCCGAGTACACAAAGCGATGTTGCCGACTCGCCGCCTGAAGATGTCCGAACGAAGAAACGAGGTGCAGCCCTTCGAGCCCGGGAAAAGATCCTGGAGTGGACCAAGCATCTCTTTGCCCGGCTACAGTGAACATCTCTTGCTGCTGGGAGTGTCGCTCATAGAGCGAATAGCTGCGTATACGACTGACAGGTGAGAATTTTAATACTGGCAATATCAGTCATGGCGACGGCAGCAGGAGGGGGTAGCAAGATGGCGGCAAGGGAGCTATGGCGGCGGTTCGAGCGCAGGGCGGGCGAACCCGTAAGTTTGAGGACCTGACACATGGTGAGTCAGCTACCTCTTTATACTGATGATGTCGACTGTTATTCGTATGGTATGGAATCATGATGAGACTGTATTTATGTTGCAGTAGTTTTCCAAATACTTGAATCCAATAAGCGCTAGTATAATGTACTCGGATACAGTGTCATAGACACGGTGCGCATAAATTGGATAGGAGCGTTCAATTCGCCCTTAGCGACAGTCGACTTAATGTTGGAGAAACCGTGGCGGAACTATGGGGAAGGTGGAGGTTCCCGGGGGACCAAAGGTCCCCTGTCCGGCGGGTGCCAGGTAAGGATCAAGGCAAACTGAAACCGACCGACCAGGAGCCTTGATCCAGGGTGAGCAGGGGAGTGTGGAATCTCAGATGAGTCCGGGCCCCCCCTGTATCACACTCTAGGAAGGCACCCGGGCACTCATCAGTGCTTAGATCGGAGCGAGTCGACTGTCAGTGTCCAGCCTGACCGATGGCATTGAGTATGTACAGTGGCACAGCCACAGGTATAAGTAACGTTGATAACGAGACATGTCGCATGAAGACAGGAATATTGTATATTTCTTTGTTGCCAATTATTATTACGATATAAATTCCTAGGTATATATTCTTAGTATCTCGAATGCGGCGATACGGCCACCGCAGCCTATAGACGCCCGCAACTCCAAGGGAGTCACGTACGCGTTGCCGACCCTTTATAAAATTTGAGGATGCACTGTGTTGACAGCAGAAGGGACAAATTTAGGTCCCTCGCTCTCAACACAGTGCATCCTCGGAAGCTCTGGCAACCTTGCTCACCTCCAGGAACAACACTACATACTTGTATAGTAAACAACTGCTTGGGCCTGCGTTCTTCGAAAAACGAAACACATTGAATGCGAAAAATATTTCTTAGGTCCCCGTTGGTAAAACTGAGGGTAGGACTCCACGCCTCACGCTTAACATAGAGTTAAATAAATTATTCCCACCAGCTTGGTTTTCTACAAAACGGCTTTGGCTTACATACAAAAATCTTAGACGCCGCGGCACTGTTAGATTAGAGACTTCCTCCCCCATATTATACAGCAAGGCAAAATAACCCCAAATGAAAAGTTTCACATTTATGAATAAGTATCATATAATACCAACAATCTACAATTATAATAAAATATATCGAGATACACATTATATGTTAGATAATCAAAGTACGATCTGTCCAAAAAAGAATCGAAAAATACAATTGGCAATATAATGGTCAATTGAAGTAATACCTACCTCAAGGAAATGAATTTAAAAGAATATCTGGATCCTGCACACCAATTGACACGGAAGACAGTGTCGCTTCGGCGTTCATTCAAATATGAAATCCAACTACTGTATACACGGTTTAAATTCCTTTGCATCAAGTATAATGCGTCCCGTTCCGTTAAGTGAGAATTGTACTAGCTCTGACCAAGAAAAAAGCATTACCTTCAACCTAGTAACCGGGGGCGCTACCGCGAACAGCAAACGAAGTTTTCCCTCTCTGTCGCACTTGCAGGTTTGCATATAAGTGAGACAGAGAGGGAAAACTTCGTTTGTGGTTCGCGGTAGCCCTTCGGTTTTTAAAACCATGCTCAAAGTAAGCACAACGACACTCACGCACACATACAAAGTAAACCATGCACAGAACTCTTCAGTAGGTGGGTGGGTCATTCCACGTTTTAATGACCAGTTTTTTATTACAAATAAAATCTATGATATATATTGAATTAGTGCAAAAAAAAAGAAATATCGAATATCGAAATAGTACCTGAACCTAATAAAAGGATTTTGTACAAAAAAAAATTAAATATTAACATATTGCTGTAAAAGGTGGGTAACACAGCGGTAAAAACCATTTTTTCATACAAATGGTGAGTCATCCGAGGACCACCGAGTTACTCTATTTATGGATATTAGCTGTGGTTCGTTAATTACCAAAACTATTGGAAAAGATACTGCAATTAAACCTCTTTCTACATAACAATACAACAATATGAAATGAGGGCCAAGTACTCCAAAATGTGCATTAAAAAAGTGTTTGAAAATTATGTACACGAAAAAGTAGAATGGCCAAGGTGTCGCAATGTTGCCAAGATCACACGTTGCGTGAATGGATTGGTTTGTATACTTGGGTCAATCAACTTTTCTTTGTTGTTATTCGGTCCCGTCAGCGAGGAGACAACACTAACAGAGATTCTTAGAAAAATGTCCATAATATGGACTTCAAGCATGCTCAACAGATGACCCATGTCCAAATGGATAGATGCCCATCGCTAAAACTCATGTTTGGTAAATGTAAACCCTATAAAATCACAGTTTTCAAGAATGACTCAGGAGACGTAACCATGGCAACGAGCAACAAAGAATAGTTGATCCACCCACTTGTGCGTGAGCGCGTACTTACTTATTGCCAATAAGTTATTGGGCATGGTCTTAAAACCGGCTTCACTAAGTTGTCCGCATGGTCTGAGCGCATTAGACGCCTATTTGATTGCAGTACCCAATACCAATTGTTTCATTACGATGAGGACGAATCAGAGCACGTAGGGCTGTAAATCACACGACGTCTAGAGCCAGCTATACTTCGGCATTCCGTAGTTTCGGAATTAGTCACGCTATCCGTCATTTTGATCCCACGGTTTGTGGCACGCGGATTTTTCCTCCCACGGTTTGTGGCACGCGGACGATTCATCCCGCGGTGTGTCGGCTTTTTCTTCCCACGAATCAACGGCTTATTTTTGATCCTATTCGCAATAGGTCGAGCACGATTCTTCGTAACCTTCCTATGTGTAGTAGGAGCGATGTAAAGAGACCTAAGCGTTTTCGCATCGCAGATTTTGATGATCAATTGCTTAGCGCGATCTTTTGCCAGTCTGTCGATAACCACACGCCGTGGTAAAAGTAGATATTTCTTTGCCATATTCCTTTTTTTACTGCTTTTCGTACTTACAGCTGGACCTGCGTCGCTACTTTCCCCTTCCTCTTTTATAGAAATACTTTCAAAGCATTTATTTGCAATATTAGTCATTTCTGTGAAGATTTTCTGCAATCCAGGACCCCCAAATTCCTCTTCAATTTCCATTTTTTGATATAAATAAAAAGCTTTATCGAAATTCGGTATTCTTCTCTATAAAATTCTAATGTCAATGATGAAATATTTTGACATAAATATTACATTTGTTTTGTCCTCTTGAGTGTCATACAGACCAGTTGTATTGACAATTAGAAAAGAGTATTTAGTGTCGTTAAAATGCATCATACTACAGAATAGTGAAGGATTTCTGTTTAAGAAAACCGATGTTTGACAGCTAATAGTGGCATCCCGCTTGCACGCGCTCGGCGCGTAGCACCTGCTATGCAGATTCAGATTGGTTGTACGGGAAATGGCGATTGTACGAGGGGCGTTCAAAATATTCTCGGTATTGGAATGAAAACAAACAAGTATGAACAGTTTGATATTTTTTATTTTTCAATATACTCCCCCCCTATGTTAATACACTTAAAAGATCGATCAATTTTTTTTTTTAATTCCTCATAAAAATATTTTTTATCCTTGGTATAAAAGTGCTCCTCTACTGCCGCCTTCAACGCCTCATCGTCAAAAAATCGATTTCCACGCAGATCCTTTTTGAGATTGGGGAACAAAAAGAAGTCGCTGGGGGCTAAGTCCGGACTATACGGTGGATGAGTTATAGTTCCGAACCCACATTCAGCAATAGCTGCCTTGGCAATATGAGCAGTATGGACAGGGGCGTTGTCATGCAGAAGCAGAATACCTTTAGACAACTTTCCTCGCCTTTTTTCTTTTATTGCGTCCCTTAATTGATGTAGAATATTCGCGTAGTACTGTCCCGTGATATTTACACCTTTTTCTTTATAATCGATCAACAATACTCCTTCACAATCCCAAAATATTGTTGCCATGACCTTGCCAGCGGAAGGGACGACCTTGAACTTCTTGGGATGAGCTGAACCCTTAATGTGCCACTGCATGGACTCCTGTTTACTCTCTGGGTCATAATGATGAACCCAGGTTTCATCTCCAGTAACTATCTTTTGCAGCACCTCATCAGGATTTTCACCACACAGGTCAATAAAATCGGAACAGCAAGCTGCACGCACATCTTTTTGAAGTCGAGTCAGCATTCGTGGAACCCATCTTGCACTGACCTTTGACATATTAAGATGGTCATGGATAATGTCATGTACGGTACCAATAGAAAGATTGGTTACTTGAGCTATTGATTTTATCTTTACTCGACCATCTTCCAATATAAGGTTTTCCACCTGATCAATATTTTCTTGTGAAGTAGCTACTACAGGCCGGCCAGGTCTAGGGTCATCTTCAATACTCTCCCTGCCACGTTTGAATTCGCTTGACCACTTTTGAATTGTAGATAAAGAAGGAGCAGACTCACGGTAAACACAATCCATTTCCTCTTTTATGGTTTTTTGGTTTTTACCCTGTTTCGTCAAGAATTTTATTACGGAACGATGTTCTAATTTCGTTAACATTGTTAATTCACTCATTGTGTTCGTGTTTGTTCAGAAATTGCAGAAAAACAAAAGAACATTTCGGTTTGAATTATACTTTTTTTTAATGTCAAAGAATGAACCTTACCACCCAGTAACAAAACAAATTCAAAAAGAGGTTATAAGATATCAATACCGAGAATATTTTGAACGCCCCTCGTAGGTTTAGAGGCCAGTGCCTCGTTCACTACTTAAAGAATGTGGTTACGTTTCAGTCTCTTAACCACGCTGGCATTATCCAGTAATCCAGAAGCTAATGGATTGGTGTGGTGGGTGAGACGCGCTGTGTTGTTCCTTGTAACGCTCCACTTCCGATGCTACGGTTGGCATTTTTAAATATTCGTGAATTTCGTTGATTCTCATGAACCACGGAGCATTTGTGATGTTTCGCAGGATGTTGTTTTGAACCCTTTGTAGGCATGCTATGTTGGTCTTACTGGCTACTCCCCAAATTGCGATGCCATATGACCAAATGGGTTTCAGAATAGCTTTGTATATTAAAAGCTTATTATCTAGTGATAGCACTGAGTTCCTTCCCATCAGCCAGTATAGTTTACGGAATTTGTAGTTCACTTTGGTCTCTTTTAGCCTTTTAGCAATAGATATCATAGATTTTTTTTTGTAACAGAACACTGGTCATGAAAAAGTAGAATGACCTATATATTTACTAAACTTAATCAAATTAGAAATATTTAGTCATGATTATATTGTTGTTTTTAAATCTATCAAAGTGGCCCCGTATTTTCCTAAAGTCACCCCAGTTTGCGATACATAAAACATAAATGCATATAAATCGGAGCCGGCGGTATAATATCATTTATTAAATTAACAGCATTTTGTAAGTTCATGTTATATGAAACTAAAAAACATTTGTATTTAAAAATGGAACCCTTGTTTTCATTATCTTCCCCTTCGTCGGTTGAGAATAATTATCATACTCGCTTGCGACCCTGCTTTGCTCTGAAAAAGACAAATATTTCAGTTACTTAGCAGGTTTTAATATATAAGGAGCGCTCGTGGCCCAGCGGCGCCCGCGTACCGCATGCTGTATGCGAGGTTAAGCAACGTCGGCCTAGGTCAGTTATTGGATGGGTGACCGCTTTGAGTAGTTATTAACTGAGCGCTCCCGTGCTTTGGCAGGCACGTTAAGCCGTTGATCCCGGCTGCTGCCTATGATAGCAGCCGTTAAGCAAAGTTTGAAGCCCTCGGGCGGCTTGAGAACTTCTAACAGTCAAGTTCCCACTCACTTGACAAGCCCAATTCCAATAAGGTCTGGTTTCCCCACGGATTGGAAGGTCAGGTGGCAGTCGCTTCCGTAAAAACTAGTGCCTACGTCAAATCTCGGGATTAGGTAGCGGACCCCGGCCATCCTTCAGGATGTAACTCTTTGAGTGGTTATTAACTGAGCGCTCCCGTGCTTGGAAGGCACGTTAAGCCGTTGATCCCAGCTGCTGTCTATGATAGCAGCCGTTAAGCCAAGTTAGAGGCCTTCGGGCGGCTTGAGAACTTCTAACAGTCAAGTTCCCACTCACTTGACAAGCCCAATTCCAATAAGGTCTGGTTTCCCCTCGGGTTGGAAGGTCAGATGGCAGTCGCTTCCGTAAAAACTAGTGCCTACGCCAAATCTTGGGATTAGGCAGCGGGCATCCTTCAATCTGGACCGGGATAATGCTAGAATGATGATGATGAGTAGGTTTTAATATGATTCTGAGTCTATGCTTTCTTGAGGCATTGCGAACTCTAGGGAGTAAAGTGTGTCAATTCTTACCGTTTGATTCCCTGGTACAGTCCAGTGTAGTAGCCGCTCATATACCAGCTGAGTAGCATAGAAGATACCGCCTGATCTTCAGAATCTATGCGTTCCTGAGGCATCGCCATTGGTGGTGGAGGCGGCATTGGTAGGTCTAGGGAGCCGAGCTGTAAGCAATAAACACAATATTGTTAAACAATATATTAGTTAAGTTTATCTTTGTATCTCTCTTAGGGTGCCCTGAAAACCAGCGCCTTAGCATATATTGCTATTGGCATATGCTGAGTGGTATCCTTTTTGGTGTTCATAATTCGTACTTAATTTAGTGTTTATTTCATTTGTGTGTAATGTGTAATGATTTAACACCAAATAAATATTTCTTTCTTTCTTCTATTGAAACTGGTCGCTCGCAGGTCACACAGCAACACCACAGACACTTCCTAAGCAAAAGTGATGAAGGCGTGGAATAGACTGCCAGGTGATGTGGTTTCGGCTCTCCATGTCAACCAATTTAAGAATAAATTAGACAAGCATATTCCAAACTCAGCTTAAGAATCACGGGTGCAAATTAAAATATATACATACATATATGATATTGTATTTAAACGACCGCTTTAGCCTAGTTGGTAGTGACCCTGCCTTCGAAGCTGGAGGTCCCGGGTTCGAATCCCGGTCAGGACATGCATTTGTGTGATGAACACGAATATTTGTTCCTGAGTCTTGGATGTTTTCTATGTATTTAAGTATCTATTTATCTATATAAGTATGTATATCGTCACTTGTTACCCATAGTACAAGCTTTGCTTAGTTTGGGACTAGGTTGATTTGTGTAAGATTGTCCAAAAAATATTTATTTATTTTAAATATAACTGGGTACAGGCTTCGTCAGTTGTTTCAACTACCTACCTGATTAATTATTTATTTATGGTATGGCAATTATTTCGAACCGTGAGATCTTCGAGAAGACAGTACGGTTGCCAGTTTCTGTTGCACTTTTAGCACCACCCAGGGGTCACGTGCAGGGTAGCGGTGGGTCACCGGTGGGTACTCCCTACGGGTGTGGTGCAACTGCGACCCACCTTGTCAAGTAAGTGGGTAAACTTGACGGTTAGAAGCTCTCAAGGCGCCCGGAGGCCTAACTCGGCTTAACGACTAGCTTAATAGACAGCAGCCGGGATCAACGGCTTAACGTGCCTTCCAAAGCACGGGAACGCTCAGATAATAAACACTCAAAGCGGTCACCCATTCAAGAACTGACCTGGCCCGACGTTGCTTAACCTCGCATACCGCGCGCGGTACGCCGGCGCCGCTGGGCCACGAGCGTTTCGGGTTAATATATATAGTTAATAGGCACGGTCACCTTAGGGTCAAAGGACTCTAAGATGGGAATGTCAGACAAGACAGATTGTAGAATGTGTGGCGAGGATGACGAGACACTGGAATACCTGCTGTGTGAATGTTACGCCCTTGTCCGACAAAAAACCAAAGGAATTCATTGTACTCCTCTGAGCTCCGTCATCCGTTTGGGTCATTGTCAGTTGTAAAAACAAAAGTTGTCCACCCGGTGGTCAATAGTTAGAATCTGGCTAATGAAAGATGAGACTGGTAAAGAGCGGCAATTTTAAAAAATCCACGTGATGCAACACTTTGTATAATGTGACAAAACAATAATGATACTTGGGCAACAAAATAAAACGTTCGCACTAAATAGTTCATTACCTACATACTATGCGAAAACATTACCAAAAAATATTCTAATATTTAAATATTCTGAGTCTGTAATGGAAGTAGCAATTCATGAGGAATAATGTACTATGATCCGATTTGCTGTATCCTCTTTCTGATCCGTAAAGAATCAAGTAATGTTTATCTACATTGACACGGCAATTAAGCGACGTTTGACACATTTGACGTAAATATTATAGTTGCCATTTAAAAAGTTTGAAATAAATCTCAGTCTCATCTTTCATTAGCCAGACTCTAACGGCTTATGTACATATAAGTTATGTTTTTATTACACGGATTTATAATTATGGAAACACCGTTTACGTTACTAGAACAATCCAAAATTAAGCTTTTTGGCCCTTAACTTTTGATATGTCCACGGAAAAGACGAGAACCTAAATCTGACAATGACCCGTTTGTGGAAAGGTTGGAGAGCAGAGTAGGCATAAAGGAGGGGGAATTGTACAAAAAATCCCATTGGGTCGAAGTGCATCCGCAAGCGCCCTCATCGAGATAAGATAAGTTAATAGGAACAACTGAAATCATTTCTCTACAGTTTTTAAAAAGGCAAATGTTACATTTTGCAAGTTTAATGGCAGATTGCATTTGACTCATTGGTATAATGCTATTCCGAATCATAACCTCTAGTTAGTTAAAATGGGTCTCAGTGACAGATAAGTACGAAGGAATTTTAGCAGCATTACAATCGTACCTAGTTAAAATTCATGTACGATTAAATAAATAAATATTAGAGGACAATCTTACACAAATCGAACTAGCCCCACAGTAAGCTCAAGAAGGCTTGTGGTATGGGTACTAGAGGACGATATATTTAATAGATATAAATACTTAAATACATAGAAAACATCCAAGACTCAAACAAATATTCATGCTCATCACACAAATATTTGCCCTGACCGGGATTCGAACCCAGGACCGTCAGCTTCACAGGCAGGTGCACTACCCATTAGGCTAAACCGGTCGTCATAACATTATCCAGTACTTCTGTACTTTAATTGCCTTAATTTAAGATTACAGACGGTTTGAAATACTGAATCGAGGGCAACTACCATCAGGACTATTGAAAGCGGTATAATAATTCAAGCATCGGTATAATAGGCTGACTCTTTTCATAAGCATGTTGGCTCTGGGCCAAAGACTTTTCATGGAAACTGCGGAATTTTAAGATTATTGACGGTTTGAAACACTGAATCAAGGGCAACTACCATCAGGAGCTAACAGTCGCCAGCACTTACATTAGCCATCATGCTGAGGTTTGGCATTGAGAACGGCATTTCGGGAATTTCGCAGAAATTCGCTGCTTTCTGATTCTTCTTTTTTTTAGGTGACTTCTGTCTTCTTCCATAAGAATATTCTGAAAAATCAAAATTAGATACTCAGATAATGTCGTGACAACTTCATAGATTGTCACGACATGTTTGTTGTTACCTATTAGTTTTTAAAGTTAATCTTGTGACAATTTCTTTTTGTGGTGCAATAAAGAATATATTATTATTATTATTATTATTATAGATTATCAAAACTAATCATTATTTCTGTAATTCCAAACATTCTTCAACAATGAAAATCTTTGTGCATACTATTTAGACCAGCATTACAAGACATTTAGAAAACAAACTGCCACTTTATAAATTGTAGGTATTATTGGTTTCTCTATCTTTCTCTTTCCACTTAGTCAGGTTGTCTCTCTTACTCCAGCGTTGCCTATCGCGTGGTTTATCTGCATCTGTGTATTTATCCGTGGTACCTGTGCTACGCTTCCACTCCAAGTCAGGCTGTCCCTGGTTCTCTAGCGTCGCCTATTCTATCTGTATGTGTGTAGGTGTGTGTATGATACCTGTACTTCCAGGGTTAGGCACCCTGTCACTCTCCACCTCCTTCCACTCCAAGTCAGGCTGTCCCTGGTTCTCTAGCGTCACCTGTTCTATCTGTATGTGTGTTGGTGTGTGTTGATACCTGTACTTCCAGGGCTAGGCACCCTGTCACTCTCCACCTCCTTCCACTCCAAGTCAGGCTGTCCCTGGTTCTCTAGCGTCGCCTATTCTATCTGTATGTGTGTAGGTGTGTGTATGTTACCTGTACTTCCAGGGCTAGGCACCCTGTCACTCTTCACATCCTTCCACTCCAAGTCAGGCTGTCCCTGGTTCTCTAGCTTCGCCTGTTCTATCTGTATATGTGTAGATGTGTGTATGATACATGTACTTCCAGGGCTAAGCACCCTGTCACTCTCCACCTCCTTCCACTCCAAGTCAGGCTGTCCCTGGTTCTCTAGCGTCGCCTATTCTATCTGTATGTGTGTAGGTGTGTGTATGATACCTGTACTTCCAGGGCTAGGCACCCTGTCACTCTCCACCTCCTTCCACTCCAAGTTAGGCTGTCCCTGGTTCTCTAGCGTCGCCTATTCTATCTGTATGTGTGTGTATGATACCTGTACTTCCAGGGCTAGGCACCCTGTCGCTCTCCACGTCCTTCCACTCCAAGTCAGGCTGGCCGTCGTTCTTCTCCAGCGTCGCCTGTTCTATCTGCTTCTGACGCTCCTCCTTACCGAGACTAGGCAGGAGAGTGCTTATTGATACTATCTCGCAATTCTCGTATCCTGAAAAAGATACTGCTCAGTTTAAACATTTTTATATACATTAAATAGCCTTCCTCAAACTAGCAATGATTAGGTAGAATAAGATTTTTTATACAAAGACATTCTCTGGATAATATAATGGGGTATGTGGGGGTAAAAGTATGAAAAATCCCAGTGTATTGGGTATATTTCTTAACTGAAATCAAAAAATGACTGATACATGGAACATTCTGGTCCTGCATGCAGTTTTTTGGACTGATTGTTCGTGTTGCTTAACTTTAGTTTGTGACAACCAGCTTAGTTTAGTGGTTAGTGACCCTGCCTATGAAGCTGATGATTGTGTTCAAATTCCAGTCAGAGCAAATATTTGTTTCCAAGTGTTTGATGATATCTATGTATTTAAGACAATTTAAGTACAGTAGAATCCGCTTATTGCGACTGCATATAACGTTTTACCATGTTTAACAACGTCGAAATCCCGTCAAGTTAGGTTTTCGTACAAAATACTTTCTAAGAAAAATCAGTCCGTTTTGTGTGACATTTTGTTGTTGCTGCTGTCCTAGGGCAGAGGTGCAAAGAGCCTTCATAAGCTTGCGCCACGACTTCCTGTCTTCAGTGATGTCCTTGGCCTCGCTCCAGTTAAGACCAACTGCTTGCAGCTCACTCTCGATTGTCCTACCATGTGTGCACAGGAGGTCCGCTTCGCTTTCCGCCCGGCAGCTTCCACTCGGCGTCTTCTAGTGCCCACAATACAAGCCTTACTGAGCTTACTATGGGGCTAGTTTGATCTGTGTAACTAAAATTTACCTAGGAACCTAACTATGCACTCCTTCTCATTGATGATGCGGAGCACAAACGCTTCATACACCTGTCCGTCATCTTCATACACAGCTCTGCAAGCCATGCCCGCCTTCCATTCCTTGCCCGTTTTTGACGAGCTGGGCCCGCCCTGTTTGCCTTTTCCCTTCTTGGTTTGTTTCAGCTCTAAAAAAAATATAAGTTTAAAACTATAAATTCGAAAAAAGTAACAGATTCAAGAACAGGTTACTGATTAACACTGTATTCAAGGTTTTAAGGCTGTGCAATGAGAAATATCGCATTCTTTGAAACCCTATTCTGCCAAGATGAGGATACAATAAGGATTGATTTTCAGATATATGATTCTTGCCTATATGACTGCTTTTCTGACAATAGCCGAAGCATGATCGCTAAATTTTTTTATAAACAAACCAAAGTTGTCTTAATTTTCCTTTTTCTACTCAGCCTACTAAAACAATGCATTATTAAACAACACAAGGACGTTAAAATAATAGTATTTTACCTCATATAAAATCAGTCAAGAGAAAATTTAATAAAACTACACAGTCAGATATTTATCGAGATATGTTTAAAAAAGCCATCCCGGAAGAGTGTTGAATTCTGTTTTATCGTTCACGAAAGACATAAGCGTGTCTCTTTCACGGGGGGCGTGACTGACCGACTCGAGGCATCCCCTTAACAAGACCAAAAGGTGTAAACATGGTTATGTCAACATTGGCGACTACAGGGAAAATGTATACTAAGGAACTATATTTTTTTAGAATGAAAAGGTGGTTCGCCTAAAGCAAACAGGGTCCTATATTGGGGATTTCTAGTTAGAGGGTTTCAAAGCCTACCTTCGCGGCTTCCTGACTGTGTGTTAGTGGACATAGCCAATCGCTTCGCAACCTCTGCATTTGCAATCTTCAATGCTTTATCATACGCATCATTAAGTTTGCTGTCATCCCAGACGTCCTCTTCAACCCCATCTTCATGTTCCGACGCTGACTTAAACGGAAATGTACAAATAAAGTAATATCTTAACGAATAAAGTAATACAATAGGCACTTCGACATGAAATAAACCGTAAGAAACTTACAGCCATACGTGTGCCCCTCTCAAATAGAATCTTATTCGCAGACATAATTTAGCGATCCCAAAAGTACAGTTCTTATAAAAATAATGTTTTTTTGTGTTTTTATTGTATTTTTACCAGGCACGCTCAAGAAAAAAGCGGCTTTATTATTTTTCTTTTTTAGACTACTGTCAAAACTGTCATATTTAACTAACAGTCTGACATTCTGACGTTGACAGTTTAGTTTGGTTGGCAACATTAATGCCAGCAAAAATTTATCTAGCAATTTTACAGTGGAGCTGTGGTGCAGATCAATATAATTATTTATTAAAAAAGTGATTTCTGTCCTTTATTTTTTATGACACTATTTCATGTAGTATAAGAACTAGAAGATGACGTACAAAAATTAGAACACTATTACAATACCTATACGCTTTATTTTCATTTAGTAACCCTGAACTGAACAACGAAAATGGCAGACTTGGCTGGCGTCTTGTGTAAAACTACACATCCTTTAATTTCGTAAACAGTAAACGCATATTTTATTCGCTATTGTAGCTTAATTCAGGCTTTTGACATATTTATCCCACTAATCTAAACATTTGCATCATGACAGGGTTTCCTTCTGTAGTAATATTGTTCCCAATCGTGTTAGGTCTCGAGAGAGTTCTAATATTTTTTAACTCTATCGAACCGCGAGTTACAAAGTATTTGTAAATAATGTTTCAGTAATATTTTTATGAGTAAAGTATATTGTTCTACGCAATGGAAGACGTGAAAGTGTGCCGAATATGCCTTATTATGGGTGTAAAAATGCATAACTTGCATTCGTACCCATTGTACGGCTACTTTGAATCTCTTATTGGGATCAACGTAAGTAAACAAAAAATCCCATTTTTTATATATATTTGTGTAAAAATTCTAAAAGTTACGTCACTATATTTTAACCAATCTTATTTCGATTTGAGACTAATTTTTGGTGAAAAAAAAAACTAGTATTTTTTATTTATTTTGCTGCATAGTTCATAGTTCATAGTTCATTTATTCAATAAACAATATACATTGTATTTGAAATATTTGTACATAAAAACATATTAAAAATAAGCAGAATACACTAAAAAGACAGAACAATTTTAAATGTCAGTTATTATAATAGTTAATTTTCCTAATTTCTAAATAATATATATATATATATCAATTCTCTTATTCTTTCATATTATAGTGATTATATTCTCTTTGTTTTGCTGTTGGATAAAAGTGCCTTTACTACCGCAATGTTAAATTTGATTCTGTTAAAATGATTTTACCATTTCCGATAGCAACTTCCAAATAGAATACCTACTTGTACCGAAAATATATTAATTATTATATTTTTATTATACTTTATCTCATTTGAGAAGTAGGTTTTTTTGTGTCACTATTCCTAGAAATGTTCACATTTTTCCAGCCGCTAAGCATGATGGAGCTGCCTCCGTATGGATGTTACGAATGCACCGCGCTAATAAAAAAACTTTACCATTTCAAGGAGAAATGTCTCATTGGCCAGGCGGAGCTGTATGCTATGTTACAGGCTACAGGGAAGGTAATAATGATTTTAACATTACATAATTATAACAATCTCAACAATCACAGTGCAGCCTAATGGTTAGCTAATCACTGTTTACATTGGCAGTGGCTTGCACCATACTTCTTATTTGCGGCGTTTATTAATAGTACATTACTACAAAGGCTGGGAAGGAAGGAAATGCCTGTCGAGTGACACTGTCTAGTAATCCGAGGCAGACAATCCCTGTTCTCGAGCGCTTGTGGGCCAGGGCGCCCGCATGCCGCGTGTGGTATGCGAGGTTAAGCAATATTCGGGCGACTCTAGAACTTCTAACAGTCAAGTTGCCCATTCACTTGACAAGGGGGGGTCGAAGTTGCACCACGTTCATATAGAGTACCCACCGCTACCCTTACACGTGAGCCCTGAGTGGTGCTAAAAGTGAAACAAAACTGCCAACCCTTACTGTCTGGTCGAAGA
Source organism: Epiblema foenella (assembly GCA_963556455.1). Lineage (NCBI taxonomy): Eukaryota > Metazoa > Arthropoda > Insecta > Lepidoptera > Tortricidae > Epiblema > Epiblema foenella. The sequence goes on along the minus strand of OY747113.1, from coordinate 4,621,480 downwards.
TCTAGATGAAGATCGTTTCGAAATAATTGCCATAATAAAAATAAACAAAAATAATAATATTATAAGGATACACTAATAAAAACAACTCCTCCATACGGGTATGATTATTATATTAGGTACAGTATCAACTCACAAGAGGCATAACACTTTTTTACCATGTAGCCTACTAGAGCCTGTACTCCGAAGTTCGAAATTCGAATTTCGTATCATGCCGTCCCTTTCACTTATATAGTGTATAAGACGAGAGTGAAAGAGACGGCATGATACAAAGTTCGGATTTCGTATTACGGAGTAGCCCCTCAGAGTGTTCAGCTGTATGTTTATTTACAGATCACAGCAGAAGCATTAAACAGCATAGACCGCAACCAACTAAGACTAGCCTCCAATCTAACCATCTACCATGACAATAACATAACATCCCTCATTCATGATGAGAAAGTGGAAGTTAAAGTAGAAACACCTAAACAAGATACTGAAAATTATCATATAGAAGTAGACTGTATAAAACAAGAAGACTATGATGATGATTTTCTGATGACAAATATGTCAAGTGATGATGATGAGCCACTGTCCGTAAGGAAGAGTGTGAAGGAAAAAAAGAAGTTAGAGAAGAAGAAGAGAGGACGGAAGAGGAAAGGGGTTAGCACGGATTGTAACGGATATCTGGAGCATGTTGAGGTAAGGCATACTAATATTATTGATGCTAAAATGTCTTGTCATTTATTTTACAAACACTACTCAAATATGCCAATTGTGTATTGGTATTCTTGTGTTTTTATCAAGTTGTACGCTGCTGCCAGGTTTATAGTTTTTACACCTACTATTCAGAGAAGTCATTGTTGCCCTCGAATGAGGGATCAACGTTGTACTTTTCTTCCCTCCTTTGAGGGCAACAATGACTCTTCCTCATAGCAGGTGTGAAAAGCAGTATGTGCCACTCAGTAGCAAAATTATTTGTAATGTATTTCATGTTTTAGCAGTGGTCCTCATAGGCGGTGTGAAAAGCAGTATGTAAACATGGTAGCAAAATTAATTCCGTCTTTGATCTAAACACTTGAATTCCTTGCTACGCTTAAGATTCTACTTTAGAATCCCTCGCTGCGCTCAGGATTTTATTGTAGAATCTTTCGCTCCAATCAGGATTGAATATACCACCCTCGCCATAAATGTATCATTTCGCTCCTTTGAGACCGATATATTGCCGATCTAACTGTGTCAGTAGAAAAAATACAAATAACTTTGTATTGTATCGAATAGCGTAAAATATATCTGTTTAATATAAGTAAGTACTACTCACACTTACAGACAATGGACTTATCAACTGCACCAGAACCAGACAGCGAGGTCCAAGATATCCCAGAGAATGCTGAGGTCCCAGAAGTCCCAGAAGTTCCAGAGGTCCCAGAGGCCTCTAAAAAGAAGCGAGGTCGTCCGCGGCTAACTGAGGTTAAAGAGGCAAAGGAGGCGAAGACACGACGGACAAGGAATACGGGGGGAGTGGGGGTGGATGATATTGATTTGGAGGAGTATGTCACTATTGTCAAATTAACTGTGAGTATTGTCATGCCTGAACTCGGCTCTGGCACGCCTCCGTGGTGTCCAGATACCCGCGTAGCGCAACCACAAAGTGACATTTGACGTTTCGGAGACCGCACGCTACACTAGCGCCTCTAGCGGCGAATTCATACGCGATAGCTCTCATTCCGCAACATGGCGATTGAACTGACTTATTGTTTTCTTGACAGACCGAAGAGCAGTTAGCGGAAATACAGAAGCGGCAGCAGTCCTCGAACTACCTAAACGCGCCGTTCCAATGCAATTTGTGCTACAAGGGCTTCATAGACACGCATGCGTGGAAACACCACGTCGGCAAGCACGACCCGGTCAGTACACAACGCTACCTAAGGGTCGGTTGCACCAACATACGATCACAGGCCGGTCATCGTCAAATATGGTGCCGGCAATTTTTAAAAAACATTTTAAAAAATTATTTTCAAAACTAAAGTAGTGACAATTAGATTTCAATAATTCATTATTTAAATAATCATATACCCCCTTATTCATAAACGTCTATCAAACCTATATTAGTTAACTAGCCGCTAAAGTTCGTTTGTCCTTATCTGTCACTTTGACATATGTGCTTGTAAGACAGTGACAACAGACATTTTAGTTAGCAGAGGTTTGTTAAGTTTTATGAATACGAGGGTTACACTGTATAACGCATTATCAATTAAAAATAATTTTAACTTTTTAATGTAGCTCATAAGAAAAAGCATCTTAGAAGGTCTCTTATTTCTTATAGGTATGTTATAAGAAATGAAAATTGATTGATTGATTGATCTATTTATATCAATAGAGCGCGGGCGAGGTGGAGTGCGGTATTTGCAAGTTCCGTTTCCGCTCTCGGCGCGCGCTGCAAAAACACGCGGCGAACCACGAGAAGAAGTACGCCTGCCGGTCTTGCCCCTACGTCTCTAAGACCACGTAAGTAGCACCAACAATGAGTTGGCACAGGGGTCTGCAACTTTTAACACATTCCCTGTTCGAGTGCCCCCAATATGGGGTCACGCACCTTTTTTTTTCAGGAGTCAATGAGACTACGTTCCCATACCTCCCCCTTCTGTCGTAACTCGGCGAGCACTGATTAGGGGCCGCACGGTCCGGGGTCCTAGGCATACACTCACGGACCCGGACGACGTAATCACAGCGTCCATCGGAAGGTGGAACGCTGCGCTTACGGCGTCCAACTCAGACACGACGCGCATACTTAGGCATTCCCGCCGGCGGGGACGTCCACCGCGCCATCGCGACAACACAGACATATACAGCCCCTATTCGTCTCGGTACCGCCGCGTACCGAGTAGAGTTAGTCCGACCCAGGTGAGTTTTTTGCTCGACTCTTCTCAGCTAGGCTAGATTTAGTGAACCAGCTACAAAACTCGCAGTAGCTCGATTCCACTCACACCTCAGAATCGGTTGAAACCGCTCAACCAATCTCACTGAAGCACAAACTCTTAGAGTATTCCAGTGTTCAAATCCACACGCGTGGTCGTGTCGGAGGTTTTCCCCTGGATTTTCCCTAGGCCACCCTCCAACCGCGCACTCCTATCGCTTTATTGGGCCGGCCTATTAAGTCACAGTCAGATTCAAAAAAAGAGTCCATGGTCCCACTATGGAGTCACTTTCCCATACTGGATGCAGAGTCCAACTGTCGGTTGGACTTGTGACATTGTCAGTTCGTTTTGTATAGGGCAGTGAACGTGTTAATAGCAGCCAATGACCCAATACAGCTAACAAAATTGTCGCAGGCCGTAAGTGTTAAGACCAGCGACATTATGGTACCATATTTGTCTTATAAGAGTCACAAACTATTAAGAGCGCTTACTAAAATGTAATAGGTCCACTAGCACCACTCGTAAATAATTGTGATTATTTAAATTTAACGATAAGTATTAAAAAAAGGGGGCCGCTATGTACTGTATTTTGTATTTAAGTACCTTTTGAATAGACCAAACTAGTTATTACGTTGCTGGATTCGTTAATCTGTGCGTCCAAAGTTAAAACGGCCGTTTTATTTTTGAGCTCATACATCGACGAATTATTTAAGAGTGGCGCTAGTGGACCTGTTACATTTTAGTACAGTAGTACCCAACTGATAAGGCGCGTCGTGAATCTTCGTTCGCGCAGAAAAGTATCGCTCCGAAGATTAACGAAAGAATGCTTAAAACTTACAATTAACCTTAGATCACTACTATAAGGTTCATAATACACTGTTCATAATGCGCGTGCACTCGATCAGAAGTATGGCGGCTGACTAACATGCCACGCGGCGCGCGCTAACATGGCGGCAGCTGCGGACCAATAGCGGTACAGGAAAAAGAAGCGCGGTGCGTGGAGCGTGCCGATTGGTCAATAGCATTTCCCGCGCTTTAAAAATTCATCTTCTGCGCAGGTACATCGGTAAGCCATATCAGTTGGGTACTACTGTAAAGCGCTGTTAATACGTAGTTTCTGACTCTTATAAGACAATTATGGTATTACATTGTCGCTGGTCAATAAGGAGGCTCTGCCGATCGCTGAATAGGGATGTTGACTCAAAATTTATTGGTATCTAAATTATATCCAAATGAAAGAAGACATAAAACTATGCCAAATGGTGAAAATCCCATTAAAATATCTCAAAAAATAACGAAGCTACAACCGTTAGAATGTTGTTAATAAGAGTGAGAAAGCACTAATTTGTAGTGACGTCACTGACTTAAAGCGCCATAGTAAATGAAGATCGTTCCATACAGAGGTGCGTTTTGCGAAAAAGGGACAGAAGATGCCCCCACTTAAAACTTTGATGACTTGTAATTATGTAATTATTTATTTTTTTGAGTTACTTTTTTCGCTATTTGGTTGAGAATTTGATCCTTTTTCGAGAAAATTTGAAGTAGTTGAGTTTCTTACTTAGTGTCAACATCCCTATTGGGAACCTTAAGTTTTTTGGAGTGTTCCTTATTATACAGGGTGTAACAAAACTAGTGTTGATCCGTTGTAGATGTTTTTTGACGCGAAAATAACATTTTTTCTATGGGGCATGTCGTCCAAATCAGCCAACTGTCCATACAAAGGCCAAAAACTTATTGCATCAAAAAAAAATTCTTCTAATTTTTCCTAATCAGAACACGATACCGAATATGCCCTTAAATGGATCCTCACTAGTTTTGTTACATCCTTTATGCTTGTTGAGTTCAAAACTGTTGCTTGATTTTTTTTTATTAAATATCGTTTTAAGAAATACATTTTTAAATCTTATCTTTAACATACCACACGTTTGGAGCGATTAATAGGATCGTCTTCCGTGAGATAAAACATTGTTAAAAAAAACATCAACTCACCCGTCATGAAAGATGTCAAATGTGGCAGTTACTATCTATGATTTGTCTGTTCTGTAGACTTAACTGCCCATTGAACCTTATTGCAACGAGATAAGATCTACTAATGGTTAGTTGACTGTGTCGTCGATAGTACAGTCGCCATGAAATATATCTGTACTCTTCAGGGTGCTCAAAAATATCTGAACATGCACTTTAACGCCTTGACAATAGAGTCGTGTTCAGATATTTGTGAGCACCTCGTTCGTTCCGATATATCTGATGGTGACTGTACCTACTTGTTCTAGAAGTTTATTGGTTTCGTGTTTGTGCAGAACGCAAGCGAAGCAACACCAGAGGTGGCATAAAGGAGTTACATACAAATGCCAGTACTGTGACGAGATATCCACGTAAGCCCTTCACTTAATTCATACTTCATACTAATATTATAAATGGAAAGTAACTGTCTGTCTGCTACCTCTTCACGCTTAAACTGCTGAACCGATTGAGATGAAAATTGATATGGAAATTGCGATGGGGAAGGGCGTAGCATAGATTTATTCCGGAAATCATCTCCAGGAAGGGTGAAATGGGGTGGAAGTTGTATGGGGGTCGATATAAATGAGCTCCAGGTGCACGAAGACGCGCTAAAACTAGTAAGTACTAATAGTTTGGTAATTTTCTTGTTCTTTGCAATTCTTTGTTCGATTTATATAGTATTTTTCAGGATTCTTGATTATAAATTTGATAACAAAAAAGTTTAGTTATTGGCGAAAAATAATTTTCAAGATTTACAAATCGAAACATGCTTACTAGGCTTCAATTTTTCAATTAATGGGCTAAGAAGACACGCGCCAAATGCTTTATACCAAGAATACTTAGGTTGTGGAATAAGCTTGCTGCCCAGGTATTCCCAATGGGCTACAAAATGGGACTCTTCAAAACAGGCGTAAAAAGGTTTCTTACGGGTCGACAACGCGCGCGGAACGCTTCTGGTGTTGCAAGCGTCTATAGGTGACGGTAACCACTTACCATCAGGTGGGTTGTCAGCTTGATTGCCACCCACGTGGTATAAAAAATAGACCAAGGTGTATGATATTAATTTATTTGCAGCAAGTGGACTTCATACCTCAGCCACGTGCGAATCAAACATCCTTCGGAGTTCATTTGCGGCGTGTGCGGATATTCTTACGTCAGTAAACTGGGACTGGCCATGCATAAGACTATGATGCATAAAGACTATGTGGTGAATAACTTTTTTTAATTTATTTATAACTTCTATAACCACGTTTTTTTTTAAGATTAGAATTTTAACGGTAATTTCCGCACTTATTTATTCGATTACTTGGGATATCTGAGGTTATCCTCAGACATTATACTGTCCTTAGTATAGACATAATCTAGAGATGCGCCGAATATGGGTTTGACCGAATACGAACATTCGGCCGAATATTAAGTCCAGCTGAACATAACTAACACTGAAACTTCTGAGCGCCAAGCATCAGACACAAATGACGCATTGCTCAACGCCAAATTAAACCTTACGCAATGGCGCATAGATCGCTATTGCTTTGGCCAGGCTGTTGGCTGTAGACGTCGTTGGCGGTTTCCGATGACGTGATTTGCCGTCTGTGGCGGCCAAAGGTAGGTAGGTATTCTTTTTTGGTTGTCAACCGACGTGTTAAATTCTAATACAGGAAAAGACTGAACCGGACGGTGAAAAAGGCCCGTACTGCCAGGATTGCGATGTGCAGTTCGTTACAGAAGAAGCGTGGAAGAGGCACATGGTTACCTCCGCCAAGCACGCGCCGACTAACGACTTCAAGTGAGTATTACCAGGCCTGAGACAAATAGAATATACAATACAAATACAGTAGAATCTGCTTATAACGACTCCGCTTATGACATTTTACCGCTTTTAACGACTTCGAAATCATCACACATTAGATTTGATATCAAACATTTTTAAAGTAAATCAGTCCGTTTTGTGCGACGTCCTGTTATTGCGACGTAATATCACCGGTCCCTTGACTGTCGCTTTATCCGGATTCCACTGTATTACAAATACTCTTTATAATACATGTGCTCAAAAAGTGCGTTTTCTAAGCAGCCAAACTGTGCGGAAAGTACCACTTTTCCGCACTAGTGCTTTTTACTTTATTTTAAGTATTTTTTTATTTTTATCTTCGTAGTCAGTCCAACGCAAACAGAATTTGTTATTTGAAAAAACTTTTAGAAATTAGTCAAATATAAATTTAAATTCTTATAATAGTTATATAAATATGAATACTTCATTAAACTTTTACTTTTTTACTTTAATTTTTATCTTCGTCATCAGCCCGACGCAAACAGAATTTGTTATTTGAAAAAACTTTTAGAAATTAGTCAATTATAAATTTAAATTCTTATAAAAGTTGTATAAATATGAATACTTCATTAAACATATCATTAATCATTTTAGATTTAAATATTTATCTATAAATAAATTGTAAATATTCACTAACATGCTTGGCTGAATGCAGATTAGCCTGTATCTTCCGTTAACGTTGACGTATCGAGCAATGTAAATTTAACCTATGAATTATAAATTAAATTGTCGATTAAATTTTTCATTTCCTCCCACAACGCATTATAAGACGTTGTAAGTACGATACGTGTTCGGAAACGCAATTCTCAGCTCGTGTCGGTCAAAAACACTCGCTGATCGCTGTGTTTTTGTTCACCACTTGTTGGGAGTTGCTTACTTTCCCAACTTGTATTGTAAATAACTATTTTTGCACATGTCACAAAAAAGAATATATACCGTGAAACAGTGACGGATTTGCAGTATTGGCCGCCCTGAGCTCCAGGCCATGTAGTAAGTACCAGCCGCCCTTTTCTCAGCACCCATGTTGTGCCCAGGTCACGATTGGCCGCCTCATAACCGGGTCTAATGGGCCTTAGGGCAAATCCGCCAATGAGGGCTATCGTTTTTGTGCTCACCAGTTGGCGCCACTGTCGAGTAAGGTTCAGCTGTCAAAAATTGTTATTGATTATTATGGACATGAGAACGAAGTTTACATTTAAATCATATTCAATACTATAAAACCGTACCGTAAAATAATCGAACATACCGCATTGTAGCGCGGCCCCGTTTTGTTCGGAAAAAAGGAGGGAATAAGTTTCCGAAAGACGAAACTGTCTCAAAGCCCTGACAGTCATTGACCCTTAACTCATATTTGCCATAATCAAGCTCAGGTATTGCAAAATAGTCACCATATTTTTCCAATTAGATATTAATCCGCGTAGCGCAACCACAAAGAGTGACATTTGACATTTCGGAGACCCCACGCTACACTAACGCCTCTAGCGGCGAATTCATACGTGATAGCCCTAGTTGAGATGCATGATTGTTCGCGCAGGAACGGGTGCAGGGCGTGCGGCAGCGTGTTCGCGTCCGGCGAGGAGCTGCGCCTGCACCACCGCGCCGCGCACGCGCGCCGCCGCCCCAAGAACTACGGCAAGAAGCAGGCGCACGCGTGGCCCGCGCGGTGCGAACACGTCAGTACACTATGAAAATGAAATGAAAATAATTTATTCGTGACATAGATACAACAAGATAATACATTTTTACCTATTAACTAATAAAATTGGCACGAAATGGTCCCGCCTCAGCATAATGCTGACTCACAAGCCAGCGCTGGTCTTCCGGCGAGACCATTTTTTGTGGATCACGTTGCTCCGCTGTCCGACGCGGCCTTAACCTATTCTGAACGCAGCCGTTACAATTGCGTCAAACAGCGCCATCTGGCAGGCTGCTAATTGACTAATTGTCAATAGGCAAGGCCGCACGGACATCCGTCAACATGGCTGCAAGTTAAAGTAATAATTCCTTTTCCAAAACATTTAGAAAGTGACATGAATGGGCTACTATACAATACAAATACTATTCATTGCACACCTCAATTAAGGGACACAGTACAGTACACAGTCACAATGTGTAGAGGCAAACAACAGGCGGCCTTGTCGCTAAAGAGCGATGTTTAGGCATTATGAACTTTCAATATGAAGGTAGGTTACGAGACCTCGATGTTCTGCGGATTTTGACGCAGAGACAAACAAAATGCAGCCTTAACGTTGGCAGCGGCACGGTCGGACGCTGGGCTATGTCTCTTGCTGATTTTCCTACTTAAACTCGGTGAATCTTTGTGATTCTGCGGTTTTATGTGTGTGGATAATTTGTATACTATAGGCTCGGTACGGAGAGCGTGAAATACGGAGGTGGCCAGCTTGCAAAAGCAGCAAGGATATCAAAGGTCTGCATCATATTGGTGGAATGCAATGACTGTACCTTAAGCTTAACAGCTATTAGAATCCGGGACCAGCAAACTTGGAGATCCGAGCTTCTTTCGATATTTTCCCGGCCTGAGACCTAGCTAGATCGATTGTTCACCCCTAAAAACCTCCACGTAGCAAATATCATCAAAATCCCCTTAGTATAGTAACGCCACTGTAACCCTTTTAGTGCACAAAAACAACACTGTATGGACTTAAAATTAGCATATCGTCGGGTTACAAGCAAAAGTCACTAAGTAACAAATACATACTTAAAATAAAGCTCGTATGTCAGCATCGTTTCAAGACTGAGATACGAGGTTTCGAAGAGTAGTGATAGATTTGATAGTGAGTTCTGCTTCTCATCCGACGATATTTTGTTTTTGGTTTCACAACAAGTAATCGCAGACTCCGCTGTCTCGGCCGGTTTAAAATGATGGAGAAAGATAATGGCGTCTAGGATGCCCCCTTCCATATCCCATCGTCTTGGCGGTCTAAAGGGAAGGAATTTAGGAAATCCCTTTTCTTTCATGCCTTTGTTGTACCGTCTGCCCCCTTTACTACGGGATGAGTTTATATGCATATAAGGAATGATGATAATATTGTCGGCAGTGTTCGGAGGAGATACCGAACGCGCGCGAGTACTGGACGCACTTCCGCCGCGCTCACCCCGACAAGCCGTATCCCATACAGAAGAACTACATCTGCGATATTTGTGGCAAGAGCTTCAGGGTACGTCAAAATTTTAAGTTCAATTTTAAGTTAGTGATCAGTTACTCCCAGGAGTTGGTCTAATGACCTAGGTAAGGTCGCGGGAGCCCGTTGGGTGCGAGCAGCTCACGACACGGGATTTTTACTCGGTACATTTCTGATTGGCTCGATCTGATTCGATATAATGCCGACTAGCTATTGAACTGTACGTCTGGGGCCGCTATAGCCTTTGTGTATGCATGCGTGTATGCGTACATGTGTTTGTGTGTCAGTGTACATTTTCGCTTAGTGGCCATTTCTTACGGGCTCAAAAAAGACAGTAAGTTGTATGCTTTTATTTGAGATTTATTGGATGGGAATCCATTAGAAAATGCGAAGATATTCTTTCAGTTCATCAAGTCATGCAAGTGGTCGCAAACAGGCTACACAACACTACAGGCAGGCAAATTTGCTGGTCTCAATCCGACCTATCGACCCTATGTCCAGCAGTGGCCGTCTTTCGGCTGATAATGAACAGTAACTTCTTCCCGCAGGACAGTTGATTCGATTCTAGTCAGTTGGTGGTTTTATGAATTGTCCCGGGAATGGTTGTGTGTTTATATGAGGGAAATGGGCTTTTCGTCTCATTCTCAAACATGAAGCTTAGATTTTAATTATTTAAGTGTTTTATTTTTTACGAATGTGTTCTTATACAATACAAGATCTTCGAGACGATTGGACGACCCGTAAATTCCGTGAGAGTGATTGATCTTTGATAGTGTGTGAAGTGAGTGTAGGTGGCTAATCAAAGTCTCGTATCGTGTACTTTATGTTTATGAAATCCGTGTGATAATTAAGAAGTTCACCGTCGTAAAATGTAATGTACAATTACATCTACAGGGCAATGCGTTCCTGGTATACCATAAGCGCACACACTTCGAGGAGCGCGCCTACAAATGCGCCCAGTGTCCCAAGGCTTTCCACAACCGGACCAACCTTCAGATGCACGAGAAAACTCACTCCGACGCACGTCCCTATCCGTGTACGGTGTGTTTCAAGGCTTTCAAGTGTAAGGGAGCTCTGGATCGGCATTTCAGGGTAAGTACACCTGGCCATAAAGTGACAATTGTGAAAATTACCGCACAATACGCGTGCGGAAAATCCCACTTCCTGGGAATGGGAAGACATAAAGTTATGTACTTACCACGGGCGGTAATAAAGCCTCATTATGATCCTATATTTATCGCTCTTGTCTTCGGCTCGGACGTCAAAAGCCTGCGATCTGAGACATTTGTTTTACCGCCCTCCGTAAGTAATGTACTATTTTGCATTACCTGGTATAGGCAATAAGAAGCAAGTCAGTGGTGGCATGGGGTCAAACGCATTCGAATCCCTACTTCATCTATAACGTTCTTTATTTATTATTTTTCTTATTGTATATTTTATTTTTAATTGCGTTATACTAATTTATGTGGTTATTCCAGAGCCACACCGGCGTAAAACCTTACGAGTGCGAAGTCTGCGGCAAAGCATTCGGGCAGTCCAACAGCAGGAAGCTCCACGTACGGACAGTGCATCTTCGCCAACCTGCACCTTACGTTAGCCGCGCTAGGAAGAGACGCCCGCCTCTTGAATAGCGGTGTAAAGCCGTGCTAATGAGAAGTCTTATTTGAATAGCGCTCCATATATATTATCTTTAGTGGGGTTGTTACATTTTGGTGCCGTGACTAAGAGTCCAAGATACAGATGGCACTTTTGCTTTTTGATAAAATGGTGTCAGTTGTGTCAAACATGCTAGAAAAAGAAAACTGTTATTAAAATAGCGGTTCCTACGTCAGTAGTGGAGGTCTTCATATAGTGCCTACATATTGGTGCTGTGACCAGGATATGAACTACGTGTGATACGAGACGAGTGTCTTCTAATATGAGGGTTTCCGTAGTATCCCAACCGTGCTAGAAAGAGAAGCAAGACGCCGTTTCAATAGCGGTCTGAATAATTAGTAGTGTTGGTAGGTTTGCTATATGTTGGTGTCGTGACCAGGATATGAACTGTTTTACGCAATATCCAATCCGTTTTAAAAAGAGAAACGTGTTATTTGAATAGTGGTCCATATATCACCAGTCTCAGGTTATATTTTAGTGTCGTAACCAAGATACAGACAGTAGCCTCGTCTTCTAATAAGATGCTTTCCACTGCTTGTTAACAGTGCTAGCCGAGATTCCTGAATAACGAATTTAATGTCAGATGTGGGGCGTTACATAATGGTGGCGTGTCCAAGATACAAACTGTACTTTCGTCTTCCATAATGATGGTTACCGCAGTATCCGTGCTAGATAAATAAACCTGTTATTTGAATAACGTTCCTATATGATTATGGGATCGTTACATGATACTCGTAGTGCTGTGAACAAGATACAGAGAATTCCTTGTGTTTTACGAGTTATATCGTTTGCTTTACATTTTGATACAGAGACCAGGATGTTGGTACAGAAAGTGATAAACGAAGTCGGTACAGAAAGTGACATGTTTTATCTTGTCGTTTATCACGCCATAAACGAGACCATCAAAGGCCCCCAGAATAAGAACCAAGTACAATATTGGGATACTGAAACCGAATATAGTATAAAATAAAAAATAAATGAACGCGTGTATTGTCTGTTGTGCTACAAATTGTGATGAATTTTGTGAGTGAATACTAATCGTATTGGGAGTTTGGGACCATGAATGATATGTGGAGTCAGCGTTCTAAAAACCTACTTAATTGGATATAGGTAATATGATCACAATTAATCTCAATTTATTTGTAACTGTGTGCAATTACTTTATAAGAGATGTACTCAGGATTATTTCTATAGCTTTAAAAGTTTATCTTACCTACAGCCTTGGCCGAAAATATAAGCACCCATGAGTATTTTGTATCAGTGACAAACTTTTAGTTTATCCTTTATGTGCGGGATTTCAAAAAAGTACTCTCTATTTTCAACTCTGACAATATATCAAGTAGGTATCATTTATACTGTCTGATGTATCAGACGATCGCGGTTAAAGGGTTCAATATTTTTTGTTAATAGAAAGCACCAAATCTTACAGACAAAATCAGTTTTTTTTTACATTTAAAGATAATTGCTTCGAAAATAAACAATTGGTCCTGTTTTGCAAAACCGTGTTCCTCTAGGCTTCAGTTAATAACTACTTTAAAATTATTCTTGAATAAAGTTTTCTGGATGATTTTAGATTCTGGATTTTTGTAAATAAGTTTTAAAAAAAAGCAAAATTAAAAATTTTGAAAATACCCCCGACGGATGTTCTCAATTGAAAATTAATTAAATAATGCATTTGAAAATCCCCCGACTCTATAGGAAATAATTACATAGAGATAAAAACATTTTTTTTTTCTAAACGGTTAATTGGTTGCGAGGTATATTTACAAGCCCAGAGAAATCCGTCGGGGGCTGCCATTCCCTGCCCTGAAATGAAGTAATAGTTTATGCAGTTAGTTTATACCGTCCTGTAAGTTATCTCGAATTTCATTATTATTACTATTTTAATGCAATTGGGAATTGACATGCCTGCCTTGAAATGAAGTAATAGTTTATGCAGTTAGTTTATACCGTTCTGTAAGTTATCTCGAATTTCATTATTATTACTATTTTAATTCAATTGGGAATTGACATGGCAATGGCAGCCCCCGACGGATTTCTCTGGGCTTGTAAATATACCTCGCAACCAATTAACCGTTTAGAAAAAAAAAATGTTTTTATCTCTATGTAATTATTTCCTATAGAGTCGGGGGATTTTCAAATGCATTATTTAATTAATTTTCAATTGAGAACATCCGTCGGGGGTATTTTCAAAATTTTTAATTTTGCTTTATTTTAATCTTTTTAGAGAGCAGTCTAAGTATACCTATACGTTTGACCCTCAAACACTCCGGTTGTGAAATGAGCTCCCTACCGATGTTTTCCTAAGGAGCTACAAAAATAAGTAAGTGCCAAGTGGCCACTTTCTATCCCCGAATGCGTCACAAATAAACCTGAGGGCCGAAGGCCCGAAGCTAAGAGGTGAAATACACGAGGTCAGAAGCTGTTCCGCGAAAGGCCAAAGGTCCGTAGCTTCTCCTTGGAACACGTTTGCTATACGAACCCGAGGACCGAAGGCCCGAGGGGCGAGCCCTAGTCGACAATTTTGAGCTCCACAAGTGTCTTACAAATGAACCTGAGGGCCGAGGCATACGAGGTCAGAAGCCGTTCCGCGTAGAGCTGAAAGCCCGAAGCTTCTCTTCAGAGCACGCTCGCTCGCCCTCGATACGAGCCCGAGGGCCGAAGGCCCGAAAGACGAGCCCAAATCGGCAATTTCTAGCTTCGGATGTCACCTCAGGGCCGAAAGCCCGAAGGTGAGGGGCGAAGTATATGAGGTCAGAAACTGTTCAGTGAAAGGCCGAAGGCCCGAAGCTTCTCCTTGGAGCGTGCGCGTCAAGTCGACACTTTCCAGCCCCGAGTGTCTTACAAGTAAACCTGAGGGATGTTTTGCACACGTAGATGACATGTAGATGAAAACGCGAGTCCAGCGAGCGCGAATAATTTTCATTCATTATGATGCAGTGTGGAAAATACTTCATACTTTTCGGTCTCCGGTTATAAAGTCATATCACAACTAGATGAAAACGCGAGCGCAGCGAGTGCGATATTTTTCGGACATTTAATACAGTTGCAGAAAATACTTCTAGCCAGAGATCTTCGGTAGTATCCAAAACATTACAATACCGCAAAGCATACGATGTAAGTATCTGGTTATTTTTTAGGGTTCCGTACCCGAAGGGTCCAAATGGAGAACACAGAAGAGACACACAGAAGCTACGCAGCAAACAGTATTAAAATAGTCGACATACGGTAATCCACCTATATGCCTTCGCAAAATTCCCTATGCTGTTGTTGTGCTTCATCATCAGGCCTTCTCAAGTTCCTGTACAGAGGCGTCTCAATAGATAGGTACTATCAAAAGAGTCTAATGACATATTATTACTAACTAAATACCTTTAAATAAAACACGCCTTAAAATACTGTTCTGATCCATCATCAGATCCTCAGCAGATCATATATATGAAGCTACTCAGCAAACACAATCTAAAGAGCTCAAACACGAATAAGTTACTACATGCCATCGCAAAGTTCTCTATAGCATGGTTTTACTCCATCATCAGACCCTCAGAAGGTTATGTACGACGTCTGTTCATGCAACATAAACAAAAGGGACCAAAAACAATCAAAAATATTATCGACCTCTGCACAGTACCCTACTATGCTTTTCTGCTCCATCATCAGATCCTCAGAGTTAAAGTGCATATACTCCACACCACATTCTATGGAAATCGTAAATGCTGGCCCAGCAGTTCCGGAGAAAATGCACTCACACGCACTTTAGCAAGTGAAAATTGTTTACTGCAGCGCCCCCTGGCGAGTTATCATCGTAACTCCTAGCTAAATTTCTGCCCGACTAAACTACAAACCAATTGCAGAAAACCGTTTCTAAATCGCTCAAGCCGTTTCGAAGATATTGATGTGCACACACAAACAAACAAACAAACAAACAAACAACCTCTCACCCCAAACGCATATACCTTCTCCGTTCCGTCGTGGGTAAAAAGATGCTCAATATTTTAGTCCAAGGCTGCTTATTAAAATTATATGACATTTTACACAATAACTTAATTTAGAGTCTCATTTTACTACAAAATCTTAGTACCGTCAAATGGGGTAAAATGGGACATTCATAGCTTTCTTGGGACACCTGTTTCTACCAGGAGTTAGTATGTAAAAACAGGTGTCCCATGTAACCCACGAATCACATTTTACCCCATTTGACGGTAAACATTTTAGTTATGCCCACTCACAATGCATGACTTAATGTAGTATACCTAGATCGAGCATAATAAATATCTGTGATATAATCGTCACAAATGTAATCGTCTGAATCAGTATTTTAACCATTATATTATTTTATAAAATAATGATAAGCTAGTTATATTTATTTAATTTAGCTAGTATTTACATAATTTAACCCTTTCACTGAGCATGATTTTATCAAGGTGCTACGAATTTTTTATTTATATTTGCTTGTAGTAACCTGCTACTCCACACAACTCGTGCAGCGATAAAAGAATTTAAGTTGATAAAACCTGTGAAAATGGCAATATTGTAATTTAAAAAATAAAATGCTGTCTAATTACTTTTGTATTTTTTAAATAACGGATAGGAAGGCGGGGGCAAGCATGTACTTTAATGACTGGACAATAGTCGTGTTGAGACATTTGTGAGCATCTGGCTCGCACTTATGTGTCTGATGGCGAAAGGACCAAGTATGGATACTTATTAGAAGAAACAACTAACAAATGAAGTTTCATAAAACATAAATAAGGTAAGTACCTACATTATGTACAGTCAAGTGTAAAAATAGGTATCGAATGAATCCTCTCATAAATATGTACCGAAACCTTAATGCGTAGACATAAGATCCATGGGACATATTTTTGAGTAGCTTGCATACACCCATGTTTTTGCACTCGACTCTACCTATAGCTAGCCACTTATAAAGGGGTTACTTCATTATAATTTCGGTCCACCGTAAAGCTGGCTTTATTAAAAATTCATTACACTTTACAACTTCTAAATAATTTCAGAAATGGGTAAAGAAGTTATGAAGTCTACTAATAAGTTTCATCTTGACTTAAACTTTGTAATTACCTAATGGATTGAAATTTCTTCGATTAACAACTTATTATATAACTAATTTGAAGTTGTTACTGCATAATTCATAGACGTTAGGTATTTGTGTAGTAGGTACTACTGCAGAATACACACTAATCTATATTTATAATAAAAATTTAAATAAAATATTGTTACCTTTTCCACACATATGTATACACACACATACACACACACGCATATATATATACATATATATATATAATATCAATATGACATGTAATATTTAACAATATCCTAATCCTAATATCCTAATAATATTATAAACGTCAAAGTTTGTGCGGATGGATGTACGTTCCGCTTAATGTCAAAAACTACTGAACGGATCTCTATGAAACTTTCCAGTATTGTAGCTTAGACATCAGAATAGGACATAGGCTACCTTTTATCCGCGGGTAACACGCACGCAAGCACGCACGCACGCACGCACGCACGCACATGCACACACACGAAATTAGTACACATCAAATCCTTGAATTACATTTAAACCAAATTTAAACATAAAAAAAAAATATATTTTTGATTTAATAATTGAATTATATTTGGTTCATTTGTAAATAAAGTATTTTTTGGCAGAAAAAAAGGGGTCAGTCATCCAGGGCGCCGGTCTTACATAATACTCTATAGCCGTCCTCTTCCGGCGAAAAAAATAATGAATAGCATTCCTTTGTTATGATCCCGGGGATCCCCTGGACCGGTAGACGAATGGTTAAGCGTATTTTGGCACATTTGTAGGTGCCTAAAGATGTCCTAAACAACATACTAAAAATACTTGTCGGTGGGGGAGGAGCTAATAGGCAAGGGGAGAGGCGTGTAAAGGTTGCTTTGTCAGTTTTTTTGTAAAAAGCTTGTAAACGGTGGCCCGTAGCAAAAAATGATCTGACACAAAAGTGATCTACATAAATAAGGCAAATTGTCATTGTCATGACATTGTCATTATGGTCTCACCATAACCCCCAGGACACCATAAATAATCCTATTTCAATAGGGGCCTGATAGCTCAATAGCTCACATTATGAATGTCGATTAGGGCCCTAATTCTAATCGGGGCAAACTAACAGTCTGTCCTTTACATCCCTATCATTAACTACAGGCCCAAAGCCCAATGGGTTGCCAATGGGCTCTATACAAATCTGTAGCAACCATAATGCTGATAGATATTTGGGGCGATTTCGGTCATTTGCCAACTATTTCGTTTTAATGGAGAATTAGTTCGGTGGGATATCGGTTCGAAATGGATGTTAAAAGATTTACAATATTGATAATAGTAGTATTGATAGTGAGATATATTACTAAACGGTTAAAACTCACTCTGGTGACATGTTTCGAACTTTTCTTGAGTTTTTCATCAGGAGGGCTACCGCGAACCACAAACGAAGTTTTCGCTCTCTGTCGCACTTATGTGCAAACTTGCAAGTGCGACAGAGGGGGAAAATTTTGAATGCCGTCCGCGGCAGCAGCCCCGAAGGGCTACTCCAAACTTCGTATCGTGCCGTCCCTTTCACTCATATGGTATATAACACGAGAGTGAAAGGGACTTTCGAAGTTCTATACTCAGATTAGAACGCGCGCCAGAGGGCCTACTCCGAACTTCGTATCGTGCCGTCCCTTTCACTCTCGTGTTATACACCTTATGAGTGAAAGGGACGGCACCTTACGAAGTTAGGATTTCGATGTTCGGCCCGGAATGATGATTGATGTAGAACAAAACAACACAGTAAACACTGAGAATAATGAGTTACGATCATACTGCGGTATGTAGGGAAAAAACATATTCCTTTGGTTTTACGCTGTAATACCGAGGGTCCTTACAATATATTACTGGACGTTCCTGGCAGCCATAGCGAGCGATAATATAGCCTGCGATACAATAAACTATATTCAACCAAAAGCGCCTTTTAAGGCCGTGCAACGAGAAATATCGCGTTATTTGAAACACTGTTCTGCCCAGACGAGGAAGCAGTAAGGATTGATTTTCAGATAGGTATATATGATTCTTGACTATATGACTGTGTTACTGACAATAGCCGAAACATGATTGCTTAAAATTTTCTATACAGAAAAAAAAACAAATTTGAGTCTTTGTTTTCCTTTTTTAATCAGCCTATTAAAACAACAGATTATTCAACTAAGTAAACTATTATTTTAATATGATGGTAATTTTACCTCATCTAAACTCTGTTAAGAGAAAATTAATAAAACTGCACAGCCAGAAATTTATCGAGATTTGTCTAAAAAAGCCATTCCCGAAGAGTGTTGCATCCCGTTTTGTCGTGCGCGAAAGACATAAGCATGTGTCTCTTTCACGGGGGCGTGGCTGACCGAATCGAGGCATCCCTATAAAAGGATCGTTTACGCAGTCGCTAGCGAGTACGGTCATGCAAACTCATGGTAAAGGCACTGGCTGCAGGGTGTAGTGCATCACAGAGCTGACGATGCAGCGGAGCCACACCATTATGTTACCTAGATAAACTCTTTTATTTTGTTTTCTTTTGAACCTGAGTATGCAAGTACGACAAAGAAGATACTTCTTTTTCAGTTAGCGGTAGGCCCTCAGTTTACGTAACGCAAATTAAAGGCCTAAAGGCCTAAGGTTTAGTGTACACAATCCTATTATAATACGGTACTTATGAATGTTCACCACACGTTCGTAATAAAGATCTCATTATGTTTTAGTGCCTCGAAGACCATTAACTGATGCTCTGAATGTTGCCAAGATGGCCTCCTAAATGTTCAAAGGGAAAAATAAAGTGATAATGTTAAGTCGTAAATGTTGGTTTTGTTTGGTAAATGTTTTATCGGCCTTTTACTCGTACAGTCGAGTACATAAATATGTATGCAAGCTACTCAAAAATATGTCCCATGGATCTTATGTCTACGCTTTCGGTACATATTTATGATAGGATTCATTCGATACTAGTATATTATACAACTGGTGTATAAGAAGGGCTCGTGGTGTCTTTACTTGCGATGTTCGCCAAGGCTCACATCGCAACCCACACCACTCGCCTTTTTATACCAGTTATACACCGTTGCATACAATACTTTTTCTACGACTCATTTTAAATAAAAAGTAAATATTTTTCATACTTTTCATGCGCCATTTTTTCCCTTAGTAATTGTGCAACTTACCTACACAATATCTTCAATAATGCTATATAACTTCTTCGTGGATTTTTAAAAGAATCAATAAACAAACAAACAACAAACAACCTACACAGTTTCTTCATGAACACAAAAAATCGTTTGATTTAAGTAATATAATTATTTAACAGCTTGAATATTTTCGTTTTCAATTAGGAATTTGGTGGGAAATCATAAATATGACACTTTGTTTATGGTTTGTTTTTTTTTTAATTTGCTAGACTTTGCATCCGACCTAAACTGAATTCAAATCCGGATCGAATCTTAACTGTTTCGTTTTCATAAATATATCCGAAAACAGATAAAACTTGTTAATCATCACAAAAAAGATGATAAATGTATGTATTTATATTAGCAAATAATATATTATGCATTAATTAATACATAAAAATTGTAGCAAAGTTGCGTTATGTTGGCAGCACTGATTATAATCATAAAAGTTTCACTTGAACGCGCCAAAGAATGACTACTAAACAAAGTATTTTTTTTTTTTTTTTTCTTTAAGTGGACTTGAGGGCCTTTGCCCATAGCCATTATCAAGTAAACCAAAGGGCAGGAAGTAAAAATAGGAAAATGATGTCGGACGTGAGTTCGAAATTTGGAAAAAAGGTCAATGCAGGTAAAAATTAATAAGAGTACATACATATTAAAAAATATAAATTAAAGTTTGATATTATTGATGGTGATAAATTTTGCTAATATATTATAAGTACTGGGATTTATAAGAAGAGTAGGAATGTCAGTGGGGAAGGGAACATCTTCGGATCGAAGGGCGTCTAAAAACTCCGCACGGTCATATAGTGGGCAAGATAAGATAATATGGTTGACATCAGCCTCCTCAGCACCGCAGTCACAGCTAGATTCACTAATGAAATGAAATTTTGCCAAATGAGACGGAGCACACGTGTGACCCAATCGCATACGAGATAAACACGATACCTGATGTCTATTATAAGTTTTTTTAATAAAAAACCATGGTTTTAATGGGATATCACTTTGAATCCTATAATAATACCCCCCCGTTTCCAAGCTACTCCAAAACCAATGGAATTCCCAAGACAACTGGAGATATTTTTTGGGAAGTAAAAGTAGATCATGGAAATAATTTTTATATGGAAAGACGTCACCAGAAACAACAGCATCCACGGCTAAACTATCGGCCTTTTCGTTACCGGGAATCCCACAATGACTTGGGACCCATACAAAGTTCACAACGAGTCCCTTTGTTTGGCATTTCAACAAAAGGGCTCGAAGTTCGTATAGTAAAGGAAAATTATTGGACATTTTAAAAGGAGATTTTAATAAAACTTGAAGACTGCTCTTAGAATCCGAAAAAATCACGGAATTCTTAAAATTCATCATGTGGATATATTCCACCGCTTTGAATATGCCAAATAATTCCCCAGTAAAAACAGAGGATTCTGGAGGTAGTTTAATTTTAAGTACAGTATTGAACTGTTGGTGGAAAATACCAACCCCAACACAGCTCAATTCTGAACTTTTAGAAGCATCTGTGAATATTTGATGCCAACCGGCCCATTTATTTCCTACTAAGTTATTAAATATAGGTCTTGCACTTATTCCATCTTTAGCAATGTCAGAGTCTAAAATGACTTGTGGAACTAAAATCAAAGAGTCAAAGTCTTTCTCATAAATGGGCAACGAAAGATATCGAACCGTAGGCGAAGATAAAGACAGGAATTTAAGGTAACTAATTATTATGCAAGGGGGACTCCTATTGCGCCAATATGGAGATGTCTGAATAAGACTGTGAAGGGCAGACAACTTATTGATTAGAGAATGTTCTAAGAACTGCATGGATCTGAAAATATATCTGTCAGCTAAAAATTGCCGCCTTAAGTGAAGAGGCGGATCCACGCACTCAACCTGCATTGCATTGGCAGGACTGGTCTTCATAGCACCAAGTATAATCCTGAGAGATTTGTTTTGTATAACATTCAATGATCTAAAAGCATCATCTGTACCCGGAGTTAAAAGGAAGGAACCATAATCTAAAACACTCCTTATAACTGCATTATAAATAAGTTTCAAATAGAATGGGTGGCTACCCCACCAAACACCAGCCAAGCATCTCAATATGTTTAATGAACGCTCGCATCTGTTCTTAGTGTAATTACAGTGATCTTTAGCAGAGAGTTTGTAATCTAAAACTATTCCTAAATATTTAACTTCATTGCAGAAAGAAATTGCAGATCTATCATACGACAAATTAACATCTATAAATCTTTTCCTAGGAGAGAAAAGAATTGCTGAAGTTTTTGGAACCGAGAGATCAAGCCCATTCTTATCTAAATATATTTTTAGATATCTTAAATTACAGTTTAAGACCTCACATGCTTTATGAGTAGAACTATTATTACAATATATTACTATATCATCAGCATATTGAATAACAGACACAGTATCAGTCAAATGAGCAAGTAAGTCATATGTATAAACATTAAAAAGTAAGGGACTTAAAACCGAACCTTGTGGTAGACCTTTCCATACTGTTCTATATACAATTTCGGAATCTAAATCTAATTTAATAAATCGTTCAGAAAACATAGCAGAAATCATAACAGTTAAACGTACCGGAACTCCCAGCAACATTAACTTATTAACTAAAATTGAAATATTTACATTATCATAAGCTGAATTGATATCTACAAAACAAGCTACCACAACTTCACTTTTTGAAAATGCCACAAGAACATCCGATACTAACAAACTAACACAATCTAAGGTGCTTCTACATTTCCTAAAGCCATATTGAATATCCGGTAATATTTTTTTACTTTCAATAAACCATTCCAATCGATTTTTAACCAAGTGTTCCAATACCTTGATTAAAACCGAAGACAGTGCGATTGGACGATATGGATTTGGATCATCTCGGGGTTTATTTGGTTTGAGAAATGGTAACACTAATTGCATTTTCCATTTGGGAGGAATATCACCTGTCAAGAACACGGCGTTGATAAGATCAAGGTAATAACCTAAAACATGAGTACTGGCTTGAGCCAAAAAGGAATATGGTATACCATCGCAACCCGGGGCTGAATCAACAACATAAGAAAGCACACTCTTTAACTCCATCATTGAAAACGGACTATTAAATCGCTGTGTTTAATTGAAATCTTCATTAGAAGAGCTAAAATATTCAATACTTATTGGAAACGGAAGTGGGGCAAAAGGTGGAGCTATCTTGTCTAAAAATTTTCCGGCTATTGATGGGTTAATATTATTATTAGTTTCTACAAACGCTCCCCTAAACATCCGAATTTTTTTCCAAACTTCTGATGGGTGAGTACTAGGGCAAATAGATGAACAGAAAGACCGCCAACCCTCAACCTTCTTTTTCTTCAAAAATTGTTTTGTATCCTTCATTACAACCAATAAGTTATTAAAATTCTCATCATTCATGTTATCATTATATACAAGTTCACACTGTTTTCTTTTGTTAACAGCTTCTGTACAGTCGGAATCCCACCAAGGAGGACTGCGGATATCATATTGAGAGGTCTTCTTCCTAGATGGAAAAACTGTGTCTGCAACCTCAATCAGAAGTTTAGCAAAAGCATCCGCTGATTGCAACACTTGGTTACGAGACACCTCAGGCAATTCGGCCAACTTCTCATCCAAATGCTCTCTAAAACTTTCCCATTTGTCTTTTTGAAGTTTATAAGCTAAAAGAGGATACCTCTTCACCAGAGGTTTATTTTTGACTGGAAAAGAAATTAATATTGGAAAATGATCACTGCCATAAGATAATGGAAGAACCTCCCAAGATACTGATGGTGCAATTGAAGTGCTACAAATAGATAAATCTATGGCACTAGAATTTTCGTTTGGAGCAGAACGACGTGTGGGAGCCCCTGAGTTTAAAATACATAAATTTAAACTATCAACTATATCTATTATTTCCTCTCCTAAACTACTTGCATTGACACATCCCCAAGCAGGGTGATGGCAATTAAAATCTCCCAGAATAATAAAAGGAGTAGGAAGAGATAACAATATACTTCTTATTTCCCTAAGAATGACCAATGTGGGATGAGGAATATATACAGAGACGATGCAGATGTTATTTACAATGGCTGCAATGATAGAAAAATCATTACTATGAGGAGATAATGCATGATGAGAAAAATGGAATGAATTTTTTACAAGAATGGCTACACCACCATAACCATCCGATCTATCTTCCCGAAGGCATGCATAGCCTGGAACCCTGAAACAAAACTCAGACCTGAGCCATGTCTCAGAAAGTGTGATAACAAATGGATCATATTTACTAATTAAATGAATTAAATCAGATTTCTTATTATTAATGCTGTGACAATTCCACTGAAGAATCTTGGACTTGAGAGCCATTACGGATGTTGAAAATTTTAGAAATAAGACTAATAAATTGTGCAACGATGTTCGGTTCTAAATTATTACAAATATTAGTGTTGGAAAATAATTTCATAACTTCAAGAATAATATCTTTAGTTGTTTGCTCTTCCTTTTGTTGCAAGGCACTGCCATTCCCAGAGGATGATGGCATATCATAATCTTTGGTTAAGTTATAATGAGATTTAGTGTCGAAACCTTTTTGAAGCTTGGTTACATTCCGGGGCTTAAGGAAGACTGTCTTTTTATAAGACTGTGAAGATATGTTGCTAGTTGATGGTCTATTTGAATCAGTCAGTAAGGAGGGTGGAGAAGCTTATACTACATCTGCATATGGTTTTGTAACAGGGGGGTGCATCTTGGCCGCCTCTGCATAAGATATTGCACTTTGTGCCATTGTAAGTTTTATGCTCTTTTGTCTTTCAAATTCGGGACATCGTTTATTTATGGCAAAGTGAATACCTGAGCACAAGCAGCAAGACGCACAGTCCTCCTCAATATTACACGAGGAACCGGTGTGCCCTTGCCCACACTTAAAACAGCGGGGCTTTGACCTGCACTGCATCTGGGTATGGCCAAAACGGCAGCAATTAAAACATTGGATTGTAGGATAAACATACAAATCCACAGGGAGAGCATTGTAGCACATAAATATGCGCTTAGGGAGTATCTGTCCATCAAAAGTAACAACTACCGATTGAGATGGCTTCCATACTGGTGAACCATCCACCATAACTTTATAATTAAGCCTTCGCAACTTGATCACTTCTCCGCAACCTACAGGAACACTGATGTTCTCCTTGACCTCGTCTAAAGACCACTCTGCTGGTATACCCTTAACTACACCCATTTTAATTACATTAAAAGATGGGATAAATGCTTTGTAATTATAACCGGCAAGCCTATTGTCATTAAGAAAATTGTTTGCATCCTGGAAATATCTAAATGATAGTGTGACTCTATTTCTGCCAATGCGTTTTACACTACCATTCACAATATTCTTAAAGTTGAGTTTTTTGAGTAAGTTGCCAAAAGCAATTGAATGAATTGAAGTTCCATCGTTGGGTGATGACTGTTGCTTCTGTACATGAACTATGTAGGGTGAACAATCGGAGTCAACATAATACTTTCTAAACAAACTGTCTGCGGGCTGAGAAAGGGAGTCAGAAACTGCTGGGAGTGTTGAGACTGGAGCTGTGACCGGCACTGCTACTGGAACTGTGACTGAAGCTTTGATCGGAGCTGAGATTGGAACTGAAACTGGAGCTGTAACTGGAACAGGAGATGGCGCAGGAAGTGGTGGGGCTTGAAAATTGCTGTCAGATTTGTCAGTGGAATCTTGACAATTGCATTCATCCCTTAGTGAATCCCTATCTCTTTCAACAGAATTTTTACTTCGCCTTTTTTTATTACAATGTCGGCAGATTCTTCTACCCGATTTCCTTTTCCGGGGATTGGATGCCACAGAGCAATCTGTGTCCATACCTTGATCTTGGTCAGTGTTATTACGGTCACTAGTATAGATAGTGACCATGTGAGAGACTTCGGGGACGCTCGCCGCGCCATCTTCTCCCCCTGGATCACCAGGGGGATCCATGGCGAGACTTATATAAGTATGTAAAAAACTTACCTATATGTTGAATATATATGTACAGGATAAGAAAAACTAACTACTAAGAATATTTACAAATAATATACACTGCGTTGACCAGTATAAAGTAAATTTTTGGAAACAACTTCAAAAAGACGCGCGCTCGCCTCGAACTTTCCCGCCCTTTCAACAAAGTATTTGTAGTAGTCTCTGGCACCCAACTCTGCTTTAATTTTTCATTAAAATAGGGTAAGGAATGTGTTTTTGGGCAATAGACTAGATAGACTTTTTACAGAATAAATAAAGTATGTATTTATATTAGAGTTCATGATTGCTTAAGTCGCGAAAGAAAGTACAGGAGTAGAAAAACATTTTTACACTTGACTGTATGTGTGAGATTTTGAATTGGGAGTTTAGGGCGCAGAACATACGGATCATAATAAGATCAAAGATCACCTTCGCCATGTTCAACGTAAGCGCTCATGATTAAGAACCGCGTACCGGTCCGAAACATGTCGAGGTATTAAACCGTGAGAGCGTGCAAGCAAAAATATCCATTTCTTTAAAACGCCGTTCTCCAGACTACAGACCACACGAGCGATAAGGATTGATTTTCAGATATATTATTCTTAACTGTATGATTGTTTTTTTTTTATTAGAGTCAAACAAAAACAGCACTTTTTCAATTTTTTTGTTTTTTTTTATTATATTATAGAGGGCAAACGAGCAGACGGATCGCCTGATGGTAAACAATTACCGTCGCCCATATACACCTGCAACACCAGAGGAGTCGCAAGTGCGTTGCCGGCCTTTCAGAAGGGAATCACTACATAGTATAAAACAAAGTCGCTTTCTCTGTCCCTATATCCTTATATCCCTATGTATGCTTAAATCTTTAAAACTACGCAACGGATTTTGATGCGATTTTTTTAAATAGATAGTGATTGAAGAGAAAGGTTTATATGTATAATAACATCCATTAAATAGTGCACCCGTGCGAAGCCGGGGCGGGTCGCTAGTAAATAATAATATTCTAGCAATAAAAATGAGTACTTTAACTCCAAGATACTTAAAGTTTGTTAAATAGTTTAGGTAGAAAAGGTCAGAGAAAAAGAAAATATTTTCAGCAGAATCATTAAAGCAATTTGTTATAAGATTTGTCAAAAATCCTGTGGCTCAATTTATTCGGATCGTGATTGCGAAGGGAATCGGTGAATTAACCTTGTCCCCTCGGCTTTATGTTCGCGCGTTAACGGCTCTTACAAGTAACGTAGTACAAAATATACCTACAGCTGTTTGTAAAATTGTAGAAGTAGGATTTGGATTAAAATGAGCAACTGTTTAGGGTTCCGTGGTAAACAAGGAACCGTCCCCTGCTTTTCTCAGTAAACGTTAGTACTATAAAGCTGTATTTTGGCATGAGTATTCATAATATACATATCAATGACGCCGACAACACGGTAGAATAAAATCGTAAAAAAAATTTTTTTAGGGTGTGTGTGTGTAGATCTTGACAGATTTCGGCCACAGCGACTGTATATCCTGATCAGGCATATTTACTCAGACTCATGGTGAGCTGTTTTGTTGCTCCGCCCTTAAGTGCGCCAGTGCGCCCGTTTTTAGGGTACCTCCCCTATATGTAAAGTGGTGGTGCATTTCTTTTTTTTCCAAACCCCATTATGTGGGGTATTGTTGGATAGCTCTTTAAAAAATATTATAAGGTTTCTAAAAGCATTTTTTGATTCAAGAATCGGTTGGCGTGATATTAAGCTTTGAAGTGATAATTTTTGCTATGGTCAAGTGTGCCCTCCCCGCCTACCAGCTAAACGGTGGCTACTAGGCATGTGAAAAAAATCATGGTAGTAGTATATACGATGAATTTAAAAGGAGAACTATCACAGCTAAGTACCTATACATTACCGTAAAGGGCAAAAATATGTATACAACACAACATCTCAAAAAAGTACATGATCAGTACTAAGATCAGTAAAACCCTTCTACGGGTCCGTAATTCCGCATATGACCGGTGACGTGATGGATGGGCAACTACGGAACCCTACACTGTGCGTGGCCCGACACGCACTGGGCCGGTTTTTTTTTATGGTCATTAACAGAAACGGTCGGCTTGATATAACGTTTTTAGGGAAAAATGGTCAACTACCTTACAATTTTTTTATAGTTAAATTGCGTGCTTTTTGAGGTCAAACGGGACCCTATTGCTAAGACTCCGCTGTCCGTCTGTCTGTCCGGCCGTCCGCCTGTCACCAGCCTGTATCTCAAACCCGTCATCTACCGGTCCCTGGGATCCCCGGGATCAACAAAAAAACGTACATATTTGTTTATTTTTTTCGCCGGGAGAGGACGGCTTAACCGTGATAGTTAAACAGTTGAAGTTTTCACAGATGATGTATATATGTTGCCGCTATAACAACAAATAGTAAAAAATAGAATAAAATACATATTTAAGGGGGCTCCCATACAACAAATGTGGTTTTCTTTTTGCCGTTTTTATAAATAATAGTACCTTCGTGCGCGAGTGACTCGCACTTGGCCCGTTCTTTTCGTCTTTAGACACCTATAAATATAACCTATTTATAAAACTTGTGTTTTTAAAAGTTTTGTTTTTCTAGTATTGTGGTAAATTTGGTTCATAGATACCTAACGTAAAATGTTATTTTTTAGTCATACCTATTTATTAGGAAGAGTAATATTCATAAAAAATTGTTGATAAGATTATTAGTAGATAAACTACCTAATACCTACCTACCCTAGGTGCCGTTTCCACAATACTGGGGTGTCAATATTATCATGGTACACAAAAATGTACGGATTTCGCTTCAATATTCATCAATACCCATCATCGTCAACATCATCTTTTTCAGTCTGTGATCGCACACTGCTGCGCATCTTCGAGTATGCCACTCGTCCCAGTCCTGAGCCAGTCTTATCCAGAGACACGCGTTCTTCCTAATATCGTCAACCCATCGAGTGGGTGGATGCACGACGCTCCGTTTGTCACGAAGTCATATAAGTAAACGAAGTCTGACACTATTTTCGTCCACCTGCCATCACTCTGTAAGGCCTCCACTTGAGTTTGGTAATGGCATCTAAGTTCTACGTCATCAATACCCATATGACGTATTGTGATATGAGTGTAACGCGTGATAATAATCACCGTGTAATCGACCCTATTCTCTGCAAGCCGCGCGGTTTGCCTATTATGTTTCTGCCTAGCTGGGATGCCTGGCGCAAAAGAGCAAACATAGCGCAGATCTTTGAGACGAACAACTCTCTTATATACCTACATAGCCTAGCTAGGATGATCGCGTTTATGTCGGCCATTGGTGTGTACACCGCTTTTGGTGACTGTAATATAAAAATTATCTATATTTATATTAACATTTTCATATTTTATGTACATAATAATTTCATTGGGCAGGAGTTTTTACTGGATTATGGAAATCGTTTAATCCTGAAGTAATCTCTGTTCGTATTTGAACGTAGCTAAGCTAAACGTCAATGTCATGTCATTGTCTGCGCGTCGACGTGCATTGCGAGAAAATAATACCGGTTCGGAAGAAAGATTTTTTACGACGAGAATATAATTCTATCAGTCCACCACCTTAGATTTAGTTAATTATTTTAAAACGTAACGCATATTCGCATTATTTATAATAATATTGGTACGCCAAACCTCGTGAAAAATGAGTAAAAATGACGGTAATGGTCGCGGTGCCAAATCAAATGTGAAATCGGATGTTATAAATACCAAAACCGAGATAGATCGTAAAATAAAAATCAAAAAAGAACAACCATTCCGTAGTAACACTTCGGGGGCATCAACTTTGGATTTAGAGGACTTTTCAGACGGTGAAAAATCACATTCTGCAGGGAAAAGAAAAAGAGAGATCACTCCTCTTTTAGTGACTAATTTACCACCAAAGTATAATTTAATGCAGATTACTGATTACTTGGTGAAAACGGTAATTACTCTAGGCCACATTCAACATTTCTACACAGTTTTTAATTCTTTTTATCAGCTTCAATTGTTTTATTTATGGATTTCTATTTACAGTGTGGGCCTTGCGAAGTTAGCTTTATTAATAATGGAGACCATAGAGCAGTTGAGGCCATTTTTGGGAGTACATCAGAGAGGGCTAATGCTAAGAAAATATTGAGTTCGCAGTCCATTGATGAAGTCAAGATTAGAGTGGAGTCACCAATTTTAAAAGGTATATAATATTGGATATAATGGATTTCATAATTGATGGGGTGAATAAGTTGATAAGTCGAAGTGAAAAATGGAAGAAATTTGAATCTTATTGCAATGTAATCTAAGTTCAAAGTTCGACAAAAAAACATCTTGAGTTGTCTTATTCCGGCCATGCACAGATATATTCAAATAATTACTTTCTAATTCTGGGGCCTGTTACGTAATTACTTGGAATTTTTCTGTTACACAATACATGTGATTATATGCCTCTTTTTAAGAATTTTTAAACTGTGTTCTCAGTTTTCTCAGCCGTCAGCGTTCAATAGGTTATCAGGATGATTTTGTGTTACTTTTAATTCAGATGATGAATCGGACGTGGAATCTGACCATGAGGAACCTGAGGCTAAACGGTGAGTCCCAAGTTCCAGCAGTACTCATATTATTAAAATAAATTAAAAAACGGCCAAGTGCGACTCGGACTGGCGCACAAAGGGTTCCGTACCATTATCTATAAAAACGGAAATAAAATCACGTTTGTTGTATGGGGAGAGGAGAGTGTTTTAGTATTTATTATTATAGCGGCAACAGAAATATGTCATCTGTGAAAACTTCAATTATCTCATTATCATGGTTCATGAGACACAGCCTGGCAATAGACAGACGGGTAGCAAAGTCTTAGTAATATAATAATAATAATAAGACGTTTATTCAATGATTGTATACATTTACAGGTAACCAAGACAGGTACAATAAATCAAAGTATACAAAAACAATTGAAAGGGTAGGTGGCTCAGCTTGTGTCTGTACCAAGAGACCACTAAAGACCCTTGTCTACAGACGCTGTTATTCTGCCACCCCTGTGGCTTAAAAACTATAGCATGTGAACTAAAATAAGTGTCACATGAAGCTAGGCAATTGACTTACATAGTAAGTAGGTGGGCATGAGCTGGCACTTTAACTTGTAACTCCCAACAGAATTTAATCCTAAATATATGTAATATGGTCTCGTTTTACCTTTTGGTATGGAACCCTAAAAAAAACAAAATTGACTCGGCAACTGTAGCATTTCCATTTTGGCTTGGGCATAAATGCTTTTTGATGTCTGGCTGTTCTACTCAATAGGTTGCATTTACCAACTGATTCTCATTCAAATTTGTGACCAAATTCGATAATTATACAGGATTCTTTTCCAATTTCAGTTATTGGAAATTTTTCAGAACAATATACACTTGCGCTGTCTACAGTTCACAGAGCCACTAGTTAATATGTGTGTATGTTACTATGTCAATTTCATAAATTTCATTGTTGAAATGTAATTGATTTACCAGGAGAAAGGAAACAGGGGAACCTTGGGGTCTTGACATGGATGTGTGGAGACCAGACCCAAAAGGGTGGTATGGAGTCAAACCAAAATACTTGGAAAATTTGGGCGTAGAGGGTCCACTTCATAATTGGGTGATGGTCAGGAATGTAAGTACATTTAAATGTTATGTTTTTAGACTTTTTGGTCATCTGAAGATTTCAGTAGTGAAATTGGAAATTTTTTCTTCTATTTCATAGGGGAGATAATTGAATGAGTAAGAAAGATGTTTAGGTATTAGGAGGACGCTGCGCTCCTAAACACGCATGGCTAGGAAGATATGATGGATAGGAACTGGGACACATAATACCAAGATTAGGCGTAGGCACTTATTTTACGAAAGCGACGGCCATCTGACCTAACCCAAAAGTAGTCCGTTTTGCTTACAATGTTTTCCTTCACCGAGAAGCTACTGTTAAATATCGAATGATATTTTCGTGCACTCGATATTGAAATTTGAGTGTCTTACCCCTTGGATACCGTAGCTTTTCCACCATTACAGCAATAATATATACCCATCATCATCATTATCCATCCTCCTAGCATTATCCCAGTATAGTTGCATCCTGAAGGATGCTCAGGGTCCGCTACCTAATTTCAAGATTTGGCGAAGGCACTAGTTTTTTCGGAAGCGACTGCCATTTGACCTTCCAACTCAGGAGGAAACTAGACCTTAGTGAGATTAGGCTTGTCAAGTGAGTGGGCAACTTGACTGTTAGAAGTTCTCAAGGCACCCCAGAGGCCTCTAAGTTTAGCTGCTATCATCGGCAGTAGCTGGCCTGTGCCTTCTAAAACACGGGAGCACCCAGTTAATAACCACTCAAAGCAGTGCAACACCCATCATAAATTTAAGAGACTCTTGTCGGTGTAGCTCTCTCCATATGACTACCTAGGGCCGCCTCCTTGACCTTATGCGACTCAATTGCTAATTTTCCTTATATTTGTTTCATGTAGCTTATCCTCGGTCTCCGTCTTCCTCGCTTTCCTTCAATTTTTCCTTCTGTGATGTTCTTCATAAAATCGTCGTGTCGTATAAGATGACCAATCATTTTCCCTCTTCTATTTTCTACAATTTCCAACAGTTTCCTTATCTACCCCACTTTAATCAGCACTTCTCGTTTGTAATTTTTTCCCTCTACCTAATTATCTCCATTCTTCGCCAACACATTTCGAAGGCTTCTAAATATTCTCACCAGACACCCATACTCATACTCATACACATACTCTTTATTGATAATATTGTTAAATATTACATGTCGTGTTGTTAATTATTATAAAATGTCAGTGAATAGCCATTATTAATTAATTTATACATGTCAAATATAATTTATTTAATTAATTAGCGTTATTAAAGTCATTTAATTTGTAGAACGCATGACCGATTAACCAGTTTTTTAACTTCTTAGTAAAAGTGTTAGGGTTGTCGACTGTTTTGATGTGGATTGGTAACATATTATATACTTTCGGGCCGATCACTTGCATAGTTTTGGAGGACTTGGTCAGTCTGTGACTGGCTGAGAGAAGCCGTGTTTTAGATCCCATACGGGTGCGTGTAAGTTTGTTTGTGTTGAAAATGTGTTTGCATATAGGCTAAATGAGTTTTAAATATTCTCCTTAGTTCCGGTGCGGTAACGACGAGCTACGGGAGGTTATGATGTTAGCGGGAGACGTACTCGTCTGCTCGGTCAGCTACAACATGCCCAAGCGTTATGCCCGCGTCATGTATAGGCACCCTCTTGAAGCCTTACAGGTAACTTCCTCTTCTGCGGCTTGACCACAGGAATCTAAATGTCCACATTAAAAGAAACTTTATGGTGGCCGGCATTTACTCCCCTTTTGCCGTCGTTAGAATACAATAGTGAATGGTGCAACGTAAGCGCCTGCCGCCATAAGGTCCCAATTGATTTGGACTATCACAAATACACAGTTGTAAATTAGAGTTTGGTGGAGTGTCAAAGACTAGTAGTTATAGCCAAGACTAGAGAACTGAGAAGTTTTGTTAGTCCTGACGGCTCGAATCTTCATGACTGCTGAGTTCTAACTCACAATACTATACTCAGTGCGTCAAATGATGAAATGCTTTGCTGAGGTTAGTGGGTGGACGATAAAAGTTATTTAATTTTTTTAAATATATAAAACAACAGTGGCAAAGAAGCTGTAGAAGCTGGCGATTCCAGAAGAATCACAAGCGCATTGCTATCCTTTATTGACTTGAGGAATTGTTGCGTCGACAGCTAGAGACATGCGGATTCCCCACTCTCAATACAGCGCATCCATGGTCTAAGAAAACAAGGTTTTACGTCACTGTCGACGACACACACACTTGCGTCCGCATATGATCGATAGGATGCAAGGCTGATGCCGTAGCTCATGCCATCCACACTACTAACCGATGTACCGGATTGCCTGGCGCAGTATATTATTGTATCATGGGCGCATACTCGAGAGCTCTGGCGTCCTTACCCACCACAACACTTCACCAAATACATATAGAGCTAGTATAGTGTTATTATTATGAGGTTTTCTGTATGCAGGCACTTTCCCAGTTGGGCTGCTCCAAACGTGCCACTGTGCCAAATATCTCTTAATCTTATTTCTGTGTTGGTTTCAGGCTGTATCTATGTTAAACAATCAAATATATTATGGCAGCCCCCTTAGTGTTCAAATAATAAAAGCCAGTGGAGCGATTCTTCCCAAAGGCCTGAGTAATATTGGACCTGGATTAGCTAAGTACGGAGGACCATTGAGGGACGTAACCAGACATTATGAATGGTTTATTAAAGGCCAAGCAAATGATTTAAATACAATATTTTTCCGAACACCACAAGAGCAAGCTACTAATGATAATATTACCCTTTGTTCATTGGTTGACGAAAATAAGAAAAAAGCGAGAGAAGCTTTAGAAATGTTAATCGCGTTGGTTGGTCAAGGGGTTCAAGTAAATGACTTGGTGCAGGAACTGAAATCAATAAAAGCTGAACAGAAACACTCAATAGATGAGGTTCTTAAAGAGCTTGATGAATCTGATTCACAATCTAGTAACAAAAATGGCTCCGAAACTAAGGACCAGAATGTAGCTAAAGTTGAAAACAGGAATACTCAACCTAGTCCTATTAGTTCGGATTCCAGTGGTCATAAATCGAGATCAGCAAGTCCAGATGTTAAAAAATCGAAGGAGCCACCTCGCAAATCACAACAAATATCCACACATGGTTCCAATAGATCCGTAGATTCTCGAGCACCTACTCCAAAAATACAGGCAGTTAGTACAAATCGCCCTAAAAAGCCTCAGCCAGTTGCTCCGGGAACTGGTCCAAGTTACCGTCCGATCCAAAGGCCTAAGGGTCCTGGTCCTAAGAATAGCGCTGTTCGTCCAATGGGCCCACGTGGTCCTGGGTTCAACACGATTGGGCCAAACCCTGGACCCAGGCCGGGTCCAATTCCAGGTCCGAGATCTGGTCCAATGTCGATGTCGGTTCCAATTTCGAGACCAATGGCCGGACCAGTGGCCGGACCAATGTGTGGCCCGATTTCGTTGTCTGGTCCGGCCGGTCCGATGGCAGGGCCTATGATTGCCCCCAATTTCTCCATGCCTGGACCGAATACTCTTCCTCCTTTCGGTCCTAATATTCAACCAACGGGCAATGAAGCAACTTTGCAGTTTAGTAATGTAAGTAATTTTATAATAACTATATATTTTAGAACAGGAGGAATTAACCCTTCTCCGGGCTACACCGATCTAAAAGATTTTAGATACAACAAAATACATATTCAAAATAGCTCGGGTTTGAGTGATTAATTTGAAGATGAGTCCCTTTTTACGAAAATGTAATTTAATTTAAACCTTAAATCCGAGAACGAAGATTAAAATTCTATTGACAATTCTATAAGGGCTAATCTTTAACAATGTCCCGGATGAGAACAAATTGCAACCTAATGATGAGGTATTTAAGACTAAATTAAAAGATCTATTACTAGAAAATAGCTACTCGGTGGACGCATTCCTTGATGACAAAAGTTTAGCATAATTGTATACGTAAATTAAAAAAAAATAGGTAGTGTTATATTCAATATACACATAATAAAATACTAACTACTAAAAATACTAAATAATAACTATATACAATAGTGAAGTCATTAGCTTATTCATCTAACCGAATTGCGGACCACATTTACGCATACCGGGTAGAGTCCGACGCAGGTCGGGCCTAGCTCAGTTTCTTGCTGGACTCTTCTCGGCTATTCCAGCTCGATTCAACTCACACCTCAGATTTGGTTGAAGCCGCTCAACCAACCTCGCTGGAGCGCAAACTCTTAGAGTATTCCAATGTTTAAACCGCCCGCGTGGTAGTGTCGGAGGTTTCTCCTGGATTTTCCCCAGGCCAGCAACCACACACTCCTATTACTTTATTGGACCCCGCCTATAAAGCCAGTCAGGTTTAAAAAAAAAACTAATATAGTTAAATATATAGGAAACATCGAACACCTTGGGAACAAATATTCGTGCTCATCACACTAGTAAATATCCTGACCTGGATTTGAACTCGGGACCACCACAAACCACTATAAAGTAGGCTAAAGTGATCATCAAAGGAGTGTTGACATGAAGTATTATAGTACGTCCGAAACTGTCAAATGAACGCAAGCAAGAATCTACCTTATAGTTAGAGCTCTTAGTCGTTATTTGCTTGCATTCGTCTGACAGAATTTGGCCTTAGAGTTTGGTTCGAACTATAGGTACCAATAAGCGTGACAACGGCAATGATACCACTGTTATACCTCTGATATAACACGAACATTTTCAGTTGCCACTGTCCACAACCTTCGCTCTGCTAAGCGACAAGCTCTCCCAAGTTGGCCAGCTTGTTTCCATACAGTTCACGACTCCGGGATGTGTGTTGGTGACGTTCGCCCACCGTGCCTTCGCGGAGAGGTGTCGGCGTATCCTTTTTAACATAAAAGTTTCTGTTTGGCCCTATGGTTGACTGGCAGAGAATGCCTCGGGGCATTAAGTCCGTCATTTGTACTTATTTCTTTTGTGCAATAAAATTTTAATAAATAAACTGCGGTGATTCTATGTTTTTAATATTTATTCATATTCATTTATTGGCATTAATCATACACTGTCATTGACCATTTGTAAGAGATTACAGGTCAATTTATAATAAAATTGAAATTAATGTTAGCAAATAATAATAATAATGTAGCATAATCAAGATTATTTATTTATTTTAAATACATGGAAAACCAACAGCGTATCATATCTGTAAAAACTACAATAGAATTACATAGCCACTTAAAATAGCATTCTTTTGTTATGGTCCCGGGGATCCCAGGGACCGGTAGACGACGGGTTTGCCATGCAAAAAACATAATTTTTACAAATCTAACGTTATTTAAAATGTTATAGTTAATGTTACAGTAGACTATGGGAACCGGGTGTGTTGTGGGCGACGGGCTGGCAACCTATCATTGCAATATCACATTTTATTTTATTTTTACTTTTGCTTGTTATTCCATCAGTTTGTTGTCTTGCTTCTTGTGACATTGTTTTTTTTTTCTTTTGCTTAGGTTTCTTTCTTTTATCCCTTTTTATTTAAAAAATTAGTTTTTGTCAATTTAATGTAATTCGTATTTAAATTTGTTATTTCATTTAGATTATTTACTATAACGTTTATATGTTTACTACATTTTACTTACAGAGCAAAGATTATGTGAACATAATTTCCAGTGGAAACTGTTTTTGGCTATTGTCATCATTCAGATTTTTATCATGTTCTGTATTATTATTTGCTGTATGTTTCCCTTCAAATAAAAAAATAAAAAATATATAAAATCCAAACCAAGGGGAAACTGGACCTTACTAGGGTGAGGCTTGTCAAGAGTGGGCAACTTGATTGTTAGAGGAGTTCTCAAGCCGCCCGAAGACTTGGATTTTGGAACTTGGACACTTTACTGAATATTCCGTCCACTGTGGTGGGTACTTACGTAGATATTTTCAAGGTGGTTATGTGTATTTGGCGAGTATTTAACTAAAAAAGCGTCTCTGCGTCACAATCTGAGAACACAATATAAGTTTAACTATGAAATTCCTCGAGTACACAATAAACTGATGCACAAGAGTGCCTTCATTGCCGCCATGCGAGTGTTCAATAAATTACCCATCGAAATTAAGATATTAGAATAGACAGCATTTAAATCTACCCTAAAAAATGGCTCATCAACAAAGCTTTCTACAGCACTCATGAATTTTTCAATGATGTGAATTAATGTTTCATTATTTAGCTATTATTTATGCTTGCATGCAATTTAGTTATATTGTCATATATTGTATGTCCGTGATGGATAAACTGTTGAATCTATATTTTATATTTGTCACCTTTGTACACAGTTTTACAATAAAGTTTTCTATTCTATTCTATTCTATTCTAAAAACAATATTTTTAGTGAGCTTTGTGATATTCCTTAATCATTCTCGCAGAGCAATTTGACCAGTCGCGCTTGGAAGGAAATTTGATTGACGTGAGATTCGTCTGAAAGCAGTAAGTACTTAACTACAATTATAATGGTAAGTAGATTGCGTCTCAAGGGAGCAAAATGATATATTTACGACTAGGGCAGTATATTGAATCCCTCGTTACGCTCAAGATTCTAAAGTAGAATCTTGAGCGTAACGAGGGATTCAAGTGTTTACGCCTAAGATGGACATAATTTTGCTACTGTGTGGCGCATACTGATTTTCACACCTGCTGTTGAGTAAAGTGAAAAAAACCTTCTTTATACGTATAGAATGGCTCTTATAATACGTATATCTTAAATGGAACAATACGTTCGTTTGTGCACTTTCGTGCGGCACTGTATTAGGTATTTAATAAGGTAATTATCTATAATTAATTATTAATTTATAAGTCTCATATGATTAATATTAGCATAAGTCTTCACATGGTATAAGTTTAGGTTTAGCTGAAAAAAAAAATGTCTACGAACGCTGCTGATGCACTCGAAACTCTTCAACTTCAGCTGACAAGTCGGTGTTTAGGTATTTTTGAATTAGTGGCGTAGATATTTTTGCCGTCAACCTGTCCGTTTTTGTGGAACCATTTGCTGCGTTGTATGATCCAAATACTAAGTTTGTTTGTACTAGGCAGTAGAAATTAGAAAGTTTATTTTACTAACTTCATTTTAAGATTATAAGTAGACTCTTTGGAACATCCGGGCTCTAATGATTACATTAGTGAGTAATATAAATATTTAGGCATTATTGCCCACTAATTTTAATTCAATTTTAAGTCTTATAGACTATTTCATAAAGTTTAGATTAATTCAATTTTAAGCCTTTTAGACTATTTCATAAACTGTAGATTAAGTAATTAAATTTTAAGTCTTAGACTATTTCATAAAGTTTAGATTACTTAGGTACTATTAATTAATGCAGCTATAATTGCCAATAAGACTTTTTTAATTTAACTGTAATAATTTAGATTACTATTCGTTATTAAATTGAATAATTTAGTTACTTATAATGATGTTCAATCATTTCATAACATTTGTAATTTTAACAAAAAAATCTCCTCGACCGTAATTTATTTTGTAAGTTATTTAATCTTAATTAGTATGTTATATTTTAATATTAAGCATTTGAGAAGCTGTTATTCATATTACCCGACTTGGTATAGTGTTTTTAAATTATTTTGTTGTAAGTTTTGAAAATCGGTTACACATTAGAACACGCATAGAATTGAATTTACCTATTGCCGATACACCTACAGGTATGTACATGTATAAGTACAAGCTTAATACATAGATATAGTAAGTACCTACATATAATATCTTACTAGTACTATTAGTCCTAGGTAAATTATATAATAAGTTCCGCATAACTTCCACCATTGGCGCTTATCTTTGCCTGGTTTCATTTTCATCTAAAGATGCTTTCAAATCCCGCTGTCCTACTTACATTTCCTGTACTGCCTATTTTCGATTGCTGTCGGGTTGAAGTTGAAAATCGGAGCGGTGATGGTTGTAGGCAAATATAGGCATTTAGGCAAAGTTCTGAAGGTCAACGGCTCTTAGATTACAATTAAGGTTTTTACTTGCTGCTATATATATTAACCATTCTACCATTCAAGTGGGCACTTAATGTTATTCAATGGCCCGTTTATTGTAAGTACTAAATATCTATAAGTTATGCATAAATGCTATAAGTTAATTAAAGGTAGTAATTTAGTTTAGAATTAAATGTAGGTAGGTAAATGATTCAATTATTGCAGGTAAGACGAGCTTATGAAAAATAGAACGTTGGATTACGGTCTTAGTGGCCACACCGCTGCGAGCGTGCGGCGGGGCGACAGCGGCGCGGTGGCGCCATAGTACTCGTATATGTCTTTCACGGACGCTGTCCCGCTCGCTGCACGCTCAAGCGAAGCAGATACAGTCGAAGGCACAAATGTGTACATTTTTGGATCTTATTTCAGTGGTAAAATTAAAAAAATATATATACATATTAGTGCATTTTACTGCAGTACTCCGGCTGTGCATTAATTCATAATCTCACTTCATAGACTAGGTTTTAGGTATAGGTTGATCTGTTCTGAATATGTAGGTAGCCTTCGTTTGTAACGGGTTATATGGTGTCAAGCCATATTTAGCCTGTGGGTCTTCGGGGTGGTTGAATAAAGTGAATTTAATGAAACAGTTGTTTTATTTTTAGAGCTCTACAATCTACAACTACGCTTAGGCTGTTGAAGTCAGAAAAGTCAAATTAAAAAAAAAAACTGGTCAAGTGCGAGTCGGACTCGTGCACCGAGGGTTCCGTACACAGATGTGTACCGGTTCCAAACCTATTAATTCAGGAAAATCTCAACAACATGGTGTAGAAATTGAACGTCATGGCTACAGCGCCATCTATGGGTAATGTTCCATGTATCTAGGTTAGCCTTCTTTATAACTAAAAGAAATTGAGGTGGTGTGCATTAATAAATACTTTCAACGATTTTTGGTTTGAACAAGATTTTGAGTTTTCGCTGTAAAATTGTCTTAGCCAAACAAAAGGTCTACGAAGGTACGACCTTTTTAGATTCAATATATTGGATAGTGGTTTTAAATATTGGTTCGGAACCCTTTCGAAACACTGAAGTTTGCGTGATCCAACACGCACTTTGGCCGGTTTTTTTGAAATGACGCGGCTTGTCGATTATGTTACACTTGTTTTGGCTAGAGCCGTTAACATTTAAAAAAAAAACAAAATTAAATATATTGAAAAACCCACTACGGATCGGATGTAAAGTGAAAAATGTTTACTGCAGTGCCCCCTGGCGAGTTATCATAGTAACACCTAGCTAAAATTCGGCCCGACTAAACTACAAACCTATTGCAGAAAACTGTTTCTGAATCCGTCAAGCCGTTTTGATGATATTGATGTGCACACATAAACAAACAAACAAACAACCTCTCACCCTAAACGCATATACCTTCTCCGTTTCGTCGTGGGTAATGATATGGAAAAATATTGCATTCCCTTGTGAAGTCAGTCCCAATATTATTAAAAATATTCCTACTTGATAAATTGTCTTACACGGTATACTAAATGGTGTTGCTAATAAACATAATGTATAATTTAGTAGCGAACTATGTATAATTGTATACGTATGTGGTTTATCTCAAGAAACAGCTTATTAAGGTACACAATGACGGATTCGAAAACGAAAACCGTGTCAGTTACGCCTTTGTTTGCCTCAGTTTGCTTGAGTGCAAGAAAAATGGCCCCCACGTCGGTTTGCTAAATGTCAGCCATCACGGAGGATTTCCCGCGTATTTCACATCTGGATCTTGGGAACATGTGTAACTGTTTTCATTTTAAGCGAATGGTAGGTACTGACGCAGCATCTTTTTAGTTGGTTTGAGTGGTGTTGCAATGAGATGAAACTCCAGCAGATATACGTATTGTAGTAGGTATATGTTGGTAGCACGGTACATGAGATATAGAAGTAAAAAGGCTTGGTATATTACGATCAGTAGTTGACAGAAGGAATAGTGGAGAAAAGAGTGAGTTTTTAGGGTTCCGTACCAAAATGGTAAAAAAGGAAATATTTATTTTTATTTTCTGTGAAAAATGACAGATAATAGGTGGTTCAAAATTTGAAGTCTGTCATATGAAAGGGCTTAGATTGCACATTCTGATTTCTTTTTTATAAGTCATCTAAATGGTTTGTTGAAAATCGAACTCTGCGTAATGGATGTTGAGTTCTTATTTCAAAAATCAATTATCCCGATTTATCGGGTTTGACCACTCACCCCTAGTGTTGGTGTCGGTGAGTAATAATGAGGAGTGCGCAGTGGCTGCCCCCGACGGCGGGATGTCGCTGTCTTTGTCGTTGGCGTACCCATTAATTAATGGCAGCCGTTATCTTGTTAGTTGGGGAGAGTGAGATCTGGGCGGCGCTTGCTTAGTATTAATACTTTCATTCTGTTCAGAATGAACGGGATGGTAGTGGCTGAATCCGCCGATCAATGACCCGAGGAGCTACCGCGAACCACAAACGAAGTTTTCCCTCTCTGTCTCACTTATGTGCAAACTTGCAAGTGTGACAGAGAGAGAAAACTTTGTTTGCTGTTCGCGGTAGCGCCCCAGATCTTTGTGAGACCGGGTCAGTCTTGCCAACACAAAATTACGACGCCTGGGAGAATTGTGCGTCGTTAAGACGCCACAGGGGCATTGTCAGTTGAAAACGCTTATCTATTTAGGTTGTAGGGTATTCTATAATAACATTGACAACTATAATAGTAGTTTATGCAATTGATACATAATGAGAGTGATGATTCGTGTGATACTTAGGCATTCCCGCCGGCGGGGACGTCCACAACGCGATCGCGACAACACAGACACATTCAACACACACACATTCAGACAACATAGTCCCTATTCGTCCCGGTACCGCCGCACACCGGGTAGTCAGTCCGGCCCAGGTCGGGCCTAGCTGAGTTTCTTGCTGGACTCTTCTCAGCTAGGCTAGGTTTAGTGAACCAGCGATAAAACTCCCTGTAGCTCGATTCCACTCACACTCCCCCCCGGCAAGCTCAAGAAGGCTTGTGTTATGGGTACTAGACGACGATATATTTAATAAATATAACATAGAAAACATCCAAGATATTTGCCCTGACCGGGATTCGAAACCAGGACCGTCAGCTTCACAGGCAGGTGCACTACCCACTAGGCTAAACCGGTCGTCGAACTATTCTCAGGTATTCAGGTAAACGTCACAATTCTATTAAAGCAATTTAAACCTTTGGCAAAGGTCCTAGAGTTGATAATCCGATTAAGTGTTAAAGCACATGCAGTCTTTATTTACGAAGTATGCTTATCTTTTATGACGGACGATAATATCAAACCGCACAATAAGACAAAGAATTGGACACGAGAAAAAACACAGACACTATACCTAGGTCCATAAGTTTTTTGAAAAACTCAGTGGTTAGTCGGGGTTCAAACCCGCGACTTCCAGTTTGAATGTCGCCTTACCGCTTGGCTATAGATTCTCTAACTATGGCATAGTTAACGTTACCCAAATCACCATTGATGTCCTACCTAAAGGTCAGACTGTAGGCGTCTTTGACTGGACAAATTGTCGGACCATTATCATTAATCAAGTTTTTGCTGGCTGCTTATCTGAATGAGATGATCGATAGAATCGGGGTGTGTCTACTAGCTTCTAACTGCGACTTCGTCCGCGTGGAATTTATATCGTAGGTACCTTTATACAAACTTCCGCCCCCCATTTCACCCCCTTATAAAGGGATGACTTCCGGGTTAAAATCTATCCTCCTCGTCGGAGATGGAGGGACGAACTTGACGTCTCGGATCTGAAGTGGTGGGAGACTGCACGGGACGGGGACGCGTGGAAAGAAAAGCGGGAGGCCTTTGCCCAGCAGTGGGAAAGTTGAGGCTCTTTATAATAATCATAATAATATATAGACTAAGTGTAGTAAAGGTACTCTGGAAGTCTGGACACACACTGTACAGATTAGTCTAGCACAGTGGTGGGCAAAGTACGGCCCGCGGGCCAACTGCGGCCCGCGAAAGCATTTTATTCGGCCCGCCGCCGATACATCGAATTAATTAGTACATGGCCCGCGATGATTATATTTTGACGGTTCAGCCAAAAATCAGAGCAGCGGTTTTATACAAAAGTGCAGTTTTGTTGCAATTATGGCCCTCCTCCGAAATTTCTCAAGCTTACTGGCCCGCCATGAAAAAAGTTTGCCCACCCCTGGTCTAGCATGATCACGTTTACCTATGCTGGATAAGTATATAGCATGCATCCCTCTCACACTTACATACTTGCTAGTAAGGGACGAACGTAATATATTATGCTCGACAAAAACGCGAATCATCATAGTTACAACAG
The DNA here is from genome assembly GCA_963556455.1 of Epiblema foenella. Lineage (NCBI taxonomy): Eukaryota > Metazoa > Arthropoda > Insecta > Lepidoptera > Tortricidae > Epiblema > Epiblema foenella. The sequence goes on along the minus strand of OY747113.1, from coordinate 4,577,745 downwards.
AATCGCACGGATTTTGTTAGCCTGAAAGCGGCTCGAAATTTGGATGCTGTTATGCAATAATGTATCAACCTAATAGGAAAACCTATTGTTGGTTCTTTTCATACAAACGCCTTAAGGGAGGCGTACAGCGACATCTACCAGAAGACTCATGCTTCATTAACGGCACTAACGTCTCAAATCATATTGAGAATCGTCAGTTACGATGCGCCATGCCATGCCGGTTGATGAATTTGGAACTGGGTAGTGATTGCACCTATAGCTCAGTTGGCTAGAGCGACTGGCCGCGAGTGCCGGGAGGTCGCAGGTTCGAATCCTGCTCGATGCCTAAATTTTTAAATTTTTCCTTCATTCTAAATCTATTGTTGGTTGACACATTATTGCATAACAGCGTCCAATTGTACAAATAATTTGTCAACAATCTACAGGAATCAATTGTCATTATCTAAGCACATGTCGATACAAGCCTAGAGTGATCTGGCTTTCAATACCACCAACGTTCGTTCTAATTACTTAAATTGAAAACGTCGCAACTCCTGAAATAATACCACACAAATATCAACCAAAAGGCAATTGTTTTAAGCGGTATGTTTGCTGTAGTGACGTCGAAATAATCATTATGGTGAATGGAAGCTCACGTTCAATCCAATCAAGTCGCTTGAAGATAGTAGCTTAATATTTGCGCTTGCATTATCCTTTTAGTCGATCGCGATTTTCCGAGCTGGCACTAGTTAAAACGAATCTAGTTGGATATACAAGCGTACACAAATGATTCAGTGAGGAGAAACAAGAAACTGTAGAAAAGAGGGCTATCAGAAACAGTAGAACATACTATTAAACACACTCGCGCACACACACTCACTTGCGACTACTCTGGTGATGCAGGTATTTATGGGCGACGGTAATTGCTTACCATCAGGCGATCCGTCTGCTCGTTTGCCCCCTATAATATAAAAAAAACAACAACACAATACAGTATAATATAATATAATAGGTACGATAGAATAAATTAACCGTATAGGAGTCAAGGAATTTAATTCCCTACCAATTACCTTGAAATGTCGTTAGACATTCGCATTGCATTAAGGTCGAAAATTCTATTTCAGTAATGTTATCGAAATGTCAAATACGTATTATTTGTCACTTCACATTACACATAACCTCTCTGCTAAAAGTTGTCTTTTGCTTTTATAAATACAAATATGTATCAGTGTCAATCGAGAAAATTGTAATAGTTCTTTATTTGTTATACAAGGGTGCAAAGTTGTATTTTAACCGCGAGTGTGGAATTGAAACACGAGCTAGCGAATGTATTCTATGGTTCGAAAATAAAATCGCGGGCGAAGCGAGTGGTTCAAAAATATAATCCTGAGCGTAGCGAGTGTTGCAACATATGAGACGTAAAATAACTTTGCAGCCGTGTATAACAAATCTTTTTAGTACAGTTGCATCCTAAATGTAGTTGGATGCCCGGGGTCCACTACCTAAGCCCAAGATTTGGCGTAGGTACTAGTTTTTTAACACAACAGCACAATATAAAATTATTGTTGCTGGACTGTGTCTGGACTGGCCTTTACATGTTATTACTTTTAAAAAAGTTACAAATAGCACGTTCGGATTTCAAATATTTTTTGCACTCTTGTGAATAAAATCCAATTGTGCTATCTGTTTTTAAAGAATAAAAACCGGCCAAGTGCGAGTCGGGCTCGCGCACAAAGGGTTCCGTAGCAGCAAATATAATAAACTTATAAGGTTCAGCCATCGTTTTCAGTGTAAGCACAATAACTTAACCAAAATTACAGTTAAATCAACCTATCTCAAAAACTATAAGAGATACTTTGATCAAACCAAAAATCGTTGAAAGAGTTAATTAGCATGCATCACCTCTATTTTTTTTAGAATTTTATACCCCGTAGTTATAAAAATAGAGGGGGGGGGACATACTTTTTACGACTTTGAGAGCTGATATCTCAAAAACCGTTCACTTTAAGAAAAATGTTTTTTAGAAAACTTTATATCATTTTAAAAGACCTTTCCATTGATACCCCACACGGGTATGTACATCGAAAAAAAAATTTTCATCCCTCAGTTACATGTATGGGGGGCCCCACCCCCAATTCTTTTTTTTACTATTTAGTGTCATAATTTTGTAGCGGTTCATACAACACATATTCCCATCAAATTTCATCACTGTAGTACTTATAGTTTCCGAGTAAATCGGCTGTGACAGACGGACAGACGGACAGACGGACAGACGGACAGACGGACATGACGAAACTATAAGGGTTCCGTTTTTGCCATTTTGGCTACGGAACCCTAAAAAGGGCTTTCCGAGCTAGTGAGGTGAAAAAATAATTTTCAACGTTATTAATTCCAAAAATTAAATGCTTGCCGCTCACCGTCAAACAATGAGCTCAAACAATGGAGTTACACCAGTGCCTTTACCATGAGTTTACATGACCGTACTCGCTAGCGACTGCGTAAAAATTAGTATGGGCAAAAGTACAGCGCCTCTGGCGGTTACGCAATATAACTAAGAATCGGCATACTAAATCGTTTACGCAGTCACTAGCGAGTACGGTCATGCAAACTCATGGTAAAGGCACTGGAAGGAATTTTATTGATTTGGGACAACTTCAGTTTTGTCAGAGTGCATTGGCGTCCAGTTCAGTTCACCATGTATGTAGTTAATCTGTTGCTTAGTTACTAACATAAAAAATGCATGCGATATGTCAAAGCACTCAAGGCATTGTCGTGTTGTAGCTAGCTCTTATGGTGACAGTTTGCTATACGATATTGAACCTTAGGTGGATTGGAAATTAAATTCCTTGACTGTACAATAAAAGTTATCACAAAACAAACAACCTCACCCTAAACGCATATACCTTCTCCGTTCCGTCGTGGGTAAAAATATATATATCGGTATCCTCCCTGTGCGACGCTAAAAATGAGATGATAATTAAAAATAAAATAAATAAATAAATATTAGAGGACAATCTTACACAAATCGAACTAGCCCCACAGTAAGCTCAAGAAGGCTTGTGTTATGGGTACTAGACGACGATATATTTAATAGATATAAATACTTAAATACATAGAAAACATCCAAGACTCAGAAACAAATATTCATGCTCATCAGACAAATATTTGCCCTGACCGGGATTCGAACCCAGGACCGTCAGCTTCACAGGCAGGTGCACTACCCACTAGGCTAAACCGGTCGTCAATAAACTAATAATAATTGTTACCAAAAATATATAATAGCAACGTTAAAGAAAATGAATGCTCAAGAAACTATTTTTTGATCAAAATATGTTATAAAAATAACCAGAATATTATTTCACCGTGACCTTTAAAATTGTAGACGACCCAAAAGCCTATGTTCAAAAAGTTTGAACTCCGACCTTATTTTAATGCTTTGTGTTAAAATTACGCAACAAAGTAACAAAGTCCTTTTATTAAATATAATACCGAATATTTTTCTGGTCTAAAACAGCAAAAAGGGTTTCGCACGTACCTAATCTAACTAATATTTTGAACTAACTTTTGCACGCGAGATCGTCCGTTTGGAACTCATTTATCTCGGTCTTTCATACAAACTTGTATCTCCCATTTCATAAAAATCTTATGTCCTTTTCAGTGTCTCAAAATATGTCCATACCAAATATGGATGTTGACTCAAAATTTACTAATACTACTCCAACAGAAACAAGGCAAAAAATTATGCCTAATGCTGAAAATCCTGTGAAACTCGTTTATCTCGTACTTTCATACAAACTTCCATCTCCCATTTCATAAAAACCTTATGTCCTTTTCAGTGTCTCAAACTATGTCCAGACCAAATATGGATGTTGACTCAAAATTTGACTATTCCAAAAGAAACAAGGCAAAAAAAATATGCCTAATGGTGTACTAAAACAACGCATTATTAAGGACACAATTAAATTAAAACCATGGTATTTTATCTCATCTAAACTCTGTCAAGAGGAAATTTAATAAAACTGCACACAGTCGAGATTTGTCTAAAAATGCCGTTCCCGAAGAGTATTGCATCCCGTTTTGTCGTGCGCGAGACATAAGCGTGTCTCTTTCACGGGGGCGTGGCTGACCGCATCGAGGCATCCCCTTAAGCGTGAAGAGGTAACAAACTCATTTATAATATTAGCATTGATGTCTTTTGCTATTACGTACTGTATATTTATATGCTTACAACCTATCCTAATGATGGTAAATATAATAAATTCTGTTGATTCAGTTGGCTCTTCTTAACAATTTTAATGTATCAATTTATAAGAGACATAAAGTGAAAGCTTTATAATACCTACGTATTAGCATTTTTTCCCCAGAAGTTGCTAAGCCATATTGACAGTGATGGATATCGCACTGTATTTGATAGATGCTCAAGTTGTGGACGAATAAAAATGTGATGTCTCTGTTTGTTTTTGGCGTATTCCAATGGCCTTTTTAAGTATTACCTCCTTATTCATAAACGTCTATCAAATCTATAGGCGCGGATCCAGGATTTTGTTCAGGGGGGGGGCACTTTCAAACTTTCCGAAAATAAAACTGACTTTTGATAACTGTTTTTATTGACAGAACATATTTCCTACGTCAGGACATAGGCAATTGCCCTCCTCTGACACAGGCTTCAGGGGGGGGGGAATTGCCCCTGTTGCCCCCCCCCCCTCCTGTGTCCGCGCCTGAACCTATATTAGTTAACTAGCCGCTAAAGTTCATTTGTCCTTATTTGTCACTTTGACATTGACGTTTGTGAGAATGGGACAAAGAACATTTTAGTTAGCAGAGGTTTGTTAAGTTTTATGAATAAGGGGGTTACTGTTTATGTCTTCAGTGGATATGAGAGCCGACACCATGAAAGGGTTAATCACTCCCAATCACTGTCTTAAGAGGCCTTATAAGTTTTAAAAAGTTTTGATTTCAAATTATGACAAAAGTGTTTATAATACCAATAAAGTTATTAAAAGCTACTATAATTTTATTAAAGTTTTAGATAGTAACATAGACATTTTTTGATTTTATCGTGTGTAGTAGAATTTAAGTGGAAAAAACAGGTTTTTATCTTGAAAATGGTCGATTTAGCGTGATGTTTGAAATCATATTTCTTAATGAAAAATCCAAAAAATACATTTAAAGTTTATGATATAAGGTTGCAATAGACCTGTTCTAGATAGTAACATCAAGGACCATATACAATTATTATATTGTATATGGTCCTTGGTAACATTGAGAAAATGTCAAGATGTGTGTCAATTCAACCAGAAAATGGCGTAAACAGATGGGCGTTTTTTAACTGATAAGGACCCTTAAGCCGGTTTGATTGGTGTTTGAATTTGAAACAATATTTCTTATTTATTTTATATACATTGTATATTGTTTTGAAAAAATGACACCTCGCCGAGTTTCTTACGCCGGTTCTTCTCGAGCCAGAGGTTTATTTTATGAACCGGTGGTAGTTTTTTGACATTCATAAGTGCATGTAACATGCCTAAATTGAAGAGTAAATAATTTCATTTCATTTCAAAAATACATGTACGTAATAAAGTCTATGCTATTTGGCGGCAATCCTCGTAAGGCCTATCGGCCTAATTTTGGGAAAAAAAACAGCATTTTAACACCCTAATTTCTCAAATATTGGTAATAAGATATTAGCCCTTTTTGGGACCTTTAAAACTTTAAATATAATGCATTTAAAAAAAATGCTTTTTATTTTTTAATTATCATAATTTATCCTGGCATTGTGCCCTAATCAATGAGCTGAAACGAAAAGTGCACCTCATAATTCCTACTGAACCTGAAATACAACAAGCTCAACTTACGCTCATAATTGATATAAAAAGCTCATCCGAACTCATTAATCGCTGAAAGCTTCATAACTTCATACTAACTCTATTTACATTAAATACTGAACACGTGGAGCCGGAAATTCGAGCTTTAGGAACTTAATTTATGCTGCCGTAAACTTTCCTTGGCAATTATGATGTAATAATACTAGCAGCGCCCTGCGGTGTTACCCGCGAATAAAAGGTAGCTTATTTGTTAATCCAGGGTATAAGCCACCTTCATTCCAAATTTCAGCGAAATCTGTCTATCCGTTTTTGAGATTAAGAGAGACGTACATCCAACCATCCATGCATCGGCGCAAACTTTCATATTCCTTTATTATATTACTAGCGACCCGCCCCGGCTTCGCACACGGGTGCACTATTTAATGGATGTTATTATACATATAAACCTTCCTCTTCAATCACTCTATCTATTAAAAAAAAACCGCATCAAAATCCGTTACGTAGTTTTATAGATTCAAGCATACATAGGGATATAGGGATATAGGGACAGAGAAAGCGACTTTCTTTTATACTATGTAGTGATTAGACATGATTAGATTTAGAATAACGAGATTATAATTTATTTATTATGGTTCACCGACAATTGATTACACTGAAGTTAATCCAAATTATATTAGCCACTTGTTTTGTGTAAAAATCACTTACAGGTAAACATCGCATGCATAATATAAAAGAAACGCCTCAATGAACCCATCGTTCGAATCAATAAAAAAAAATGCTATTGTTTATTTTTTTCGGCAGGAGACGACGGCTTAAGCCCAAAACCAGCGTAGTGCTAGCGCTGGTCTTCCTCTGGGACCACATGAAGTCACGATGGACAAAACGCAAAAGATATACATAAGTAAAAATGAAAACTAATACAATAAAAATAAATACAAAATGTAACCACAAGTAAATGAGATCAGTAAGGCTCGGTTTTATAAAGATCCGTTAGACCTTAGGTTGGTTTGTTATGTCAAAAAATATACTGAGTTACTGAAATTTGATCTGACATTTGGTCTAACGGATCTTTATAAAACCCGGCCTAAGTTGGTCTACTTGCACCAATAATTTAATAATAATTATGTGGTTTGTGACATCTATAACTAAATAAATAAATAAACACTTTTCTAAACATCATTATCTGTTATTATATAATAATATTTAATACCAAGTATTAAAATTAAATAATTTACAATACAGAACGATAATAGATACTTAAGACTAGTGGTTCTGTGAGCTGTAGATCTCGAACCAATTTGTTTTTGAAATTTTCGAAAAACTGACTCGACAGAAATAAACTGTTTAATTATCGAACCTGCTCACAAAATTTCACGAGAATCGGTTTAGCAATGCGACCTGTAGAGGAGAACAACCGGAAATCCGGCAATACGGAATTCGGATATACGAAAGCATTTTTGCCGAAGCTGAAGCAGGGGTTTCGTTTCACAAGGTCAAATAATTTTAAAAGGAAAGCGCAGTCTGGGTAGATCCCCACCAGTTGGACGGTGACCTGGTAAAGGTCACGGTAGTCTGTTGGATGTGGGCAGCGCAGGACCCTCATTGTGGCACAGTTTGTATCGGCCTATGTCCAGCAGTGGACGTCTTACATCATAAATTTAGAAATAAAGGAAAAATTGAAAAATTTAGGCACCGAGCAGGATTTGAACCTGCGACCTCCCGGCACTCGCGGCCAGTCGCTCTATCTAGCTGAGCTATAGGTGCAACCGCCACTCGGGCCGAAATTCCTCAATCATTCCTTCATTTATACAAACGCCTTAAGGGAGGCGTACAGCGACATCTACCAGAAGACTCAGGCTTCATTAACGGCACTAACGTCTCTCATCATCATCATATCTGTTATGATAATAATAATGTCGTTTAGGTATTGCATCATATCACAATACAAGCGTGGATGGAATTACAAATAAATAGATATTTGACACCCTGCAGGGCACCAAAATTGTCCGTAAATACCAGAATCTACGTAAGAGCATATCCTAAACCTGAAAACTCCAACTCACATGCACACAACTGAGGTCACCGCAATAAAATAATTCAAGCAGTTCCCGCCACACTAACAATGTACAGCAAAGGCCCTTATGCAATGTCCATTAGAATTTACAGTAAAGTCCCGCGTGCAAAATGACACACCTTCCGCACTTGCATCAAATGTACTATTACAACAGAAGTTACAAACTTACATTATTAGGCGAGCCTGTCAAAAGTTACGAAAAATGTAAGGAATGTAACCATCTGGCAACACTGTTCCAGACTCTCATCTCCAGATTGGCAGTGCATACCTACGCATTTTCCCCTCGGCTACAGTGATTACCAAGCATCCAAAATAATAATACGAAAATACACAAAAACTGCTAACTTGGCCTTTCCAATTCACCGGCACCCGAGAAAGATCATCCATCACCACACACATGCGTCCCTCTCTCTCATTAGCAAGATTAAAATTAACGATTTCCTAAATCGCCCAACCCTTCTAATTGTTGCCCACAAATTGCTGCAAATATAATAGGTTTACACAATACCTCATTATACAGTAATGTAGGTTGGGATTGCTTAGAGTGAAACATTTAATTATAAACAATATTTTATTAATTTTGCCCAGAGCAACGCCATCACTTTTTAATGTGTAACCGCCATCTTGCCTACTTTATCTCTATCCCGCTCACTCTGTCCCTTTCTCCCACAGGTTACGTTCCGTTCCTACATCTCGGCCATTCCTGCTCTATGACTGTTCCCACAGGCATCCCATCAATACAGTTACCATCGTGTTTCCGAGTGATCACCGTACATCAACATGTAGTCTTAAATAAAATAATTAAACATATTACAATTTCCTTTTACTTATGCCCTTTACCTAAAATGATTAGAAAATAAACTTCAGTGTTCAAAACAGTAACTTCATAGTCATGATAACTCTATTATCAACATATTACTAAGAGATTATTAGCTTTCTCTGTTACTCTGTATGTTAGTTACAGAGTAACAGAGAGAGCTAATGATGTTGTTATGTAACAACATCATTGTTTAAGAACATGCAAGAAATATAGGACATTTACAGTTTCCATTAAATACAAAATAACAATGACACAGCTTAAACTAACACAAACTCCTTTACTACTGTGATCATTCATCCATCAACTCATAAATATCATAGTAATAAAAATTACCTTTTACTTTATTCCATGGTATATAGTGGTATATAGTCAGCTGAGCTGGAAGTATGGTTGGGTCCTTCCGATCTTATCCATAGGGCTGCTGTGCCGCACAGAGATCTACGAGCGATCACTAGCTTTTGCTTCGGATTCCAGCCTAACGTATCCGCGTTATCTTCAATATCTTGGGCCCACTTCGTGGCGCTATAAGCCTTAATCTCGCCATCGAATTGAGTAATACCGCCCCCGTAATTGAAAAACATGTTCGCTGCAGCCAGCGAACCAGAGGGGCTACCGCGAACTGAAAACGAACGAAGTTAGAATATCTCCCTCTCTGCCGCATGAATAAGCAAGTGCGACAGAGAGGGAGATATTCGAACTTCGTTCGTTTTCAGTTCGCGGAGTCGCTCTTGCTGCTCCCCGCGCCATCCGCGCCGCAGTTTCGGAGGATCAGGCGGCATATCGTCGTCGTCGTAAAACATGAGTAGTCTTTATCGTCGTAATAATCTTCTTTAAAAATACCCGTCTTGAAATAATATGCGTCGTTCTTTTTCTCGTCTTCAAATTATTTTTCATCGTTCGTCTTTTGTTCATGTCGCCATGCGTTGCCTCCTCGTAAATTTTATTTCATGTCGTAATCTTCGTCTTCTTAAAACTTTTCTTCACTCTGAGACCATCCCGGGGGGGCTCACACTAAAGATGTAGGTTGGGATTGCTTAGAGTGAAACACAGTTAACTGTAAACAATATTTTATTAATTTTGTCCCCAGCAACGCGCCATCACTTTTTAATGTGTAACCGCCATCTTGCCTACTCCATCTGTATCCCGTTCAATCCGTCCCTTTCTCCCACAGGTTACGTTCCGTTCCTACAGTAATGTGCACCAATTTGATTCACTTTAGGTTGGAACCGTGTCATTAATTTCGTCTTTAAGCGTAGATTAAGGGTTTGCGGACATGTTTTTTCATCACACTTGTTCGTTAAAAGAATCATATTTAGTAGCTCTATGAGTTGTGGAGTGTGGACCTCGCGAGTGTTTTTTTCTAAATCCAAAATCTGACATGACAAAAAAGATCTATTATAATTACCAAACCAGCGGGGTAATTACGTAACTTCTGTACTACCGTTAGGTAGATTTTAATGTCAAATTTTAATTGTCAACTCATACATTTATACTTCAAAATTGACAGTAAAATCTATCTACCGTTAACATAAATGTATGAGCTGACAGTTGAAATTTGACATTAAAATCTATCTAACGGTAGTACAAAAGTTACGTGATTACCCCGCAGCTCACAAAATTTCACGACAATCGGTTTAGAAATAGTACCTGTAGAGGAGAACAAACGAAAATCCGCACACACCAACATACGAAATCATTGAAAAAAAAATGGTTTTGAACTTTTCCATAAACTGACACTACGAAAAAAAATTATTCAAGTACCGAAACTGCTCACAAAATTTCAAAAGAATCGCTTAAGAAATGCGACCTGTAGATAGGACAAACGGAAATCCGTACATACGAACACATTTTTTCATTGCACTAGTCAGTAGTGGAGTGACCCTGCCTACGAAGCTGGCGGTCTCTGGTCCGAATTCAGGTCAGGTGGTATTGTGAAAAACACAAATATTTGTTCCTGAGTCGAATGTTCTCTGTGTACTTTTTACCCACGACGGAACGGAGAAGACGGAAGGAGTATATGCGTTTAGGGTGAGAGGTTGTTTGTTTGTTTGTTTGTTTGTGCACATCAAATTCTTCGAAACGGCTTGACCGATTTAGAAACGGTTTTGTACTGGCAGCCCCCGACGTATTTTTCTGGGCTTGTAAATATACGTCGCAACCAGTTAACCGTTTAGAAAAAAAATGTTTTTATCTATATGTAATTATTTCCTATAGAGTCGGGGGATCTTCAAATGCATTATTTAGTTATTTTTTAATTGAGAACATCCGTCGAGGGTATTTTCAAAATTTTTAATTTTGCCTTTATTTTCTATGAATCTATCTATCTATCTATACATATAATAAAGCTGTAGAGGTTCGAAAATCTGTACATTGAAGATATTAGCAAAAAAATCGATTGAGGGGTCTTAGAATCGATAACAGAACACATTTCAACAGTTTTTAAAATTTGTGTCTGTTTGTCTGTCTGTTTATTTGTCTCACCATCACGCGAAAACTAGCTAATAGATTTTAGTACAACCTTTGCTAACAAGTTTAATAGATCTTCGGACAGGTTATAGGCTATAAAAATCATACAGATTGGGGATGAAAGGGGGTGAAAAGAGGAGTTGAACTTTGCATGAGAAGTCCTTCAATTTGTGACTTAGAGGCTTGAAAATTGGTAAGCATATAATTGGAAGCAAAGTAAAAAGAATCTCATTCAAAAATTGTACAATAAACAGATAATATGTGAAAAAATGGAGGGTAAAAACGTGCTTAGGGGACTAGCGACAAAAATCCCTCAACCCATAGTAACTGTTTGAAATGAGAGATTTAATTATGTTAGACAATCGCTGTCAACATTGACAAACCGGTGCCTTGAGTTCAAGGCACGGCAAGGCACGGACGGAGTTCCGTCTACTTATAATTGATATATCTTCAGTGGTCATCCAGAACGTTGTTAGAGTGGTCATGTGTGATAACGGTGTTATCTGAGGGCCTACAAAATCCCACTAATTCCCACTATTCCCACTAATATTATAAATGTGAAAGTTCGGATGTTCAGATGTTTGGATGTTTATTACTCAATCACGCAAAAACGGCTGTACAGATTATGATAAAACAACGAGTTTATACCCCGGGTTAACATATATAGGATACTTTTTATCCCTTTATCGTTCCTCAAATTGATAAATTCTGAATCTATGAACCACAGTCATAGAGATATTTACAATGCCTGCTAACGTATGAAAATTCGTCTCAGATGTACCAGTGTAAGTCTGAGCTCCGAATATGCAAATAGTTGTCACGAATCGTAGGGTCAAGGTACAATAAGGACTATCGTGAGGCGAGTCTAGACAGTTATAAATATCACGATATTTGACGTTTGGCGTGTCAGAGACGTGCATTACACAGATGACATTCAGTAAAGTCTAATCGAAGTTAATGAAGATTATTTACTACTTGCACAACTCAATAATTTGAGTCTTATAGTGGCTGAGATAAAGTAGGTACTTGCATGTATAGTTTTCATTTTTACCATTGTAGCTATAAACTGAGTAATTTCGCTGCCAAATGATTATGATGAGATTAAGTTGAAGAGTTTGTTCGGATATTTGTGACTCTTAGAGCTTAATTATCTCAAAACGAAACCGACTCAAGTGAATGTGAATGTTTACCGCATTTCAGTACCTAAAGTTCTATTAATTACATGCATAATCGTAAGCAAAACAGAATAAATTTGCGTTGTTTAGGTATTGACTTACAGCCTCTAAAGCGCTTGCTTTTAAGTCAAAACTTGCTGACCCATAGAGCCTTAATAACTTTACTGTTTATAAAATTGGAGATTAAATATATTTGACGTAGACGGTTGTTGTCAGCATTGACTGACCAGCGAATTGCCACTCCACTTTAGGAATTAACAAATATTTCCTATTTGTCTACAAAATGAAAGAAAATCATAATACTATATTATAGGTCAGTTTATCCAAAATACTAATTCAATGTAGGTACCATGAAAACAGTCATTACCTAGCTGATTAGTTATAAACAATCAAATCACTGGGAGGTACAGGTAATACAGGTTTGTCCTATAGTCGTCCACCGTCCACCTAAATTCGGTCTTCAGCTGTCCGCCGGTTTTATCAGGCTTTGTGTCGTATTTTTTTGAGTTAGGGGGTCCATGGGAGATATGGAGGGATTTCAAATTTTAGGTTCTTCGAAAAAAAAAACAATCGGCCTAGCTTCAAATTGTAGAAATTGGCTACTTAGAAGGAGTAAAGTAAGTTTAGGCAGCATTCTACCTGTCAGTTTTCGGGTTTACAAAAATTCTTTTAAACATAATTGTAAAACGATAATGTGTACGAAGGTACTTCAAAATATTAGTACTGTTTTAAGCAGTAACGTCTGCTAACGAAAATTATAAATTGAAGTTAAGCGCGAGTTTTTTTAGTAGATGCCACTCTGCCTACGCCTCCCCGTGGCTTTTTAAGAGAGAACTGGTTGAAGGATTTGGTAAGCGAGTGTGATTACTGATTGTTCAGAAACCTCAGTTAAAGCGGGCTGCATATGTCAGGATGTCACAGGTTCGATTGTACGTTTTGGAAAGTTTTCTTCACTACCTACGATAAAGGGAGAATTTATTACAGATATATTAAGAGGATGCTAAAATCTTAGGTTATAATGAAGTTTTTGTTCGATTCAAGCATACTATGTCTTCCCCTGTAGTCGCTACATCGAGCATGTCAGTACTAAGGCTCGGAAAGTAGGGAATTAGCTAACTTCATCGAACAAGAACATACGCAACATCGAACCATGACACCACTATGCTACAAGGATGTGATGAGGTAGTTTCTTAGCACACATTAGTGTGACATATTTATAAGAAATCATCAAAAACAATTGGTACGTATAAATGCTATATGGGATCGAGTCGACAGCGTTCTCCAGGCTGAAATGAAATGTGTATTTAACGTCTGACTTACTTAGCCAATACCTATTACCAACATACATATAATATATATAGGTATTCATAAATCATACCCATTTTGTTTCTTTATCCGCCTATTACATCCTACTTCAGGACACATGCCTCCTTTCATGGACAAGAGGGCCCATTTCACTTGCTATTGTATTTGTTTAAGTAAGAAACTTTCTAAGGTTGTAATTTTGAGACGTAAAAACGTTTGAGTAAATTTTGAGTGAGTCACTCAAAGTTAAGATGTTTATAACCTCACTTGCAGAATTTATCTACGAAGGGGAAGGAAATAGTCAGTAGAAGTTCACGCGAACGAAGTCGCGGGCAAAAGCTAGTTATTAATAAATATCTATGAAGGACTCTGAAGTAGAATACGCCTCTACCGTTATTGTCATCGCTGTGAAATGACAAAAGAAAGCAAAATTATTAGGTGTTTTCGTTATCTACGCATTGTTGTTTTAATGTTGACGTTAAAAAGGGAAATGGGGTACGCTGTTTCTTTTTAATCAAGCTTGCAATTAAAAGGAAATGAATGGAGAAGATATACTGTTATTTAGAATGACCATAATATTTTTTGACATTTGTGAAGATTCTTCTCATAAGTAGATGAAGTGTCCGGCACCTCGTACCATGATACAATAATATACTGCGCCAGGTATATTATTGTAGTGGGCCACTTCGGGGTCAAAGGAATCTTGGCCAAGGTGGGACTAGCAGATGACATAAAATGTAGGATGTGTGGCGAGGATGACGAGACAATGGAACACTTATTGTGTGAATGCCCTTGTCAGACAGATTGAATGACTTTGGCAATGGTTATCCTGAACCAAAGGAATTTAGAGTACTCCTGCTGAACTCCATCATCCGTTTTGTGGAAATGTTAGAAAGCAGCTTGGAGTAGGCATAAGGAGGGGGCAATTGCACAAAAGATCCCACTGGGTCGAAGTGCATCCGCAAGGGACCTCATCTAAACAAGATAAGATAAGATTTTATTATTATAAAGTATTTTAGTATTAAAGTGGAATATTCAATGGAATAAATAATTGAGAAAATGTCAGTATCTAATGTTATATCGTAGCTGTGGGATATCCAAATAAAATAAAATAATAAATAACTAAAGACTTGTACGGGTTGCCGTATTAGAACGCAGATCTCACTGTGTTTCAGAAATATTAAGTTGTTATAATCTCCCCAACTGGCCCTCGAGGGTATCAATGTTAAAATAATTTTTCGTTAGCTCCGATATTTGCTGAAATTCATCATTTTTTAAGTGCGAAATCCTCTGTTTATACCAATTTATGTGATCCCGACAGGCAAAACGAAACAGCGGAAAATGGCGGCATTAATTTTTGTGACAGGAGAAAATTCAACATTTCGGACGAATTTATGCGGACCTTTTAACGGAGTAGGTAATATCAACTTACTGGCAGGAAATACACGATATACGTTGTTGAGAGGACGTTAACGAGAATAAAACAAAAACATTCGAATGACGCTTGCTATGCCGAAGAATAGGTAGTCGAAGTCCACGACCATTGACATTTTTGAGTCATTTTGCTGAAAGGTTTTTAACGATTTTGGCGGCGTCTGTCACCAGCAGGCGAATCACGTAACTTTATGTACTAACGGTAGATAGATTTTACTGTCAATTTTGAAGTATAAATGTATGGGCTGACAGTTGAAATTTGACATTAAAATCTATCAAACGGTAGTACAAAAGTTACGTGATTACCCCGCAGGTTGCTTCCAACTTTCCTCGACTTTTTTCATCGTGGTTGTGAATATGCTCTTGTCAATAGCAACCTAATCTGTCCATCGACTTAAAGACCGGCTAAGAAATCGCTGGTCCCTATCTTTACAGCTACTAGTTAAAAAAGTTTCGGACATATTAAAATGAAATATATTTAATAGCTTATCGAAAAATATGCACAGGTACCATACTAATTGCACATCAAAACAGTTTTGATGTGCAATTAGGTAGTATTTTAGCTTTAAGCAGTTTTAAGTTGTAAGGTTTTTTTTATGTGCTTTTAAATACTAGCCTATCAAAATTTCGGCGGAAAAACAGCTTTTAACATGAAATTTGTCGATGAGGAGTAATGTTTGGAACGATATTGGTGAATAATCCAAAAAACCATTTAAAATCTATGATATTAGGCCGGAATAGTCTTATGTACCTACCAGATAGTAAAGTTCCGTCTTTGTACACACGTACTTTCCTAGACTCGAATGCGAATACATTGCGCGCTTTGATAGATAGATTGAACACTTTCTATCTCGGTAACCCCCAATGTAATGAAACCTCGTGTGCGACTCTCGTACGTGTGTAATAACAGAAAGAAAATATCAAGATACGTGTCAATTGACACAGAAAATAGCCTAAAATAGATCAGTTTCAACGATAATTTATAAGGAGCCTGATTCGCGTACAATCGAATTTACTTATCTATTCACTATTTTTAGGTTAGCGGCGTTTCGGATTATGTCACTACATCCTTGGTAAAGAATTTTTATTACAACGTATTTTATAGGAATAAAATTCAGTTAAACCGGAAAAATACGTTTTCAGTGTTGTTGGATTTCCCAAAAGAATTATTATAACGGACAAGGCCAAGAAGAAATCTACGTCCGTAGAATTAATTGATATAGCACTGCCAAATTGCCAACTTAACTTTGCGGCCGAAAGTCGACTACCTTCTTTTCCTAACAGTTTGTAAGTTAAGTGTGAAAGCAATCGCTACTGCTAGCAGCAAATGTAAAGTTGCGGGTTTATGAGCGTGTTTCCCTGTGGTAATATTATCTGGGATTCAATATTTTTATTTAGGTTATGTGTTTTTATTTAAAATTTCAGCGCTCCATTAGAGTCGCCCCTTTGGCTCCGGTCGATTCCTACACACGGTTTTTGCAATTACTGCAAATAAGGTAAATGTCCCCATACTATGCTCCTTAATTCCTAATTGTTGACACCTATTGTTATGAAATCGGATTAAAAGTATCAATTAAAGTATGCCAGTATCAAGTATCGCGTTAGGACATAATCGTATCAACTGCAGTTTTAAAAGGTTGTCAATATTACGTCCTAACGATAAGGCTCGTTCAAAAATTTGGAACTTACCCACCAGATCTCAAGACCGGTGTATAAATAAGTATTACATATATTGTTTTGAAAAAATGACACCTCGCCGAGTTTCTTACACCGGTTCTTCTCGAGGCAGAGGTTTATTTTATGAACCGGTGGTAGTTTTTTGACTTTCATAAGTCACCACCACGTTATTTTAATTTAATTTGTAATTTAATTTGTCTGTGTATGGATCCATGTTATCCGAAATAAATGATTTATTATTATTCTCTTTATTTATTTCTGGTCTTAGGTTAGGTTTTACAATATTTTTATAAAAAGTAAAATATAATAATACACTTACAAAACACAAAAATATTATAAAATCCTAACCTAGTGTGCCGCCGGCAGCGAGGCGGGGCCTAAGCTACCGGTGGTTAGGGCGACAGAGAGAGGAACCTCCTGACTATTCGCGCCGTGTCCAGGAGTACCGCCTTCTGTATCTGACCCTTGACCCAGCCATCTAGCGAGAGTCTCTTGAGGTGTTGGTCGAGACTCTTCGCTATTAGACCGCTCGCAGAGACGACTATCGGGACAATGATCGTTGAATCAACATCCCACATGGCGGTCACCTCGTGTGCCAAGTCTAGGTACTTGCTGACTTTGTCCTTCTCGGCCTTCACGAGGTTCTCGTCATGGGGGATGGTGATGTCAACGAGCACTGCCTGGCGCTTCGATCGATCTGTCAGCACGATATCAGGTTTATTGGCTACAATAGTCCTGTCCGTGATGACAGATCGATCCCAATAGAGCGTGGCACGACCATTTTCGAGAACTGGTGCAGGTGTATACTTATAGTACGGCACTTCGAAGTCCACAAGACCGTATAAAAGAGCAAGTTGCTGGTGAATGATCCTGGCTACTAAGTTATGTCTGTGCAAGTACTCGCCGTTAGCAAGATGACCACAACCGGAAATGATATGCCTGAGTGATTCTCCGGGACGGCGGCATGCCCGACAAATGTCGACCGTACCGTCCTTCAGGATATACTTCCGGTAGTTGTTCGTCATGATAACTTCGTCCGCAATTGCACAGACAAAACCTTCGGTTTCCCCGAAGAGATCCCCGAAACGTAGCCAGTTCACCGACGCGAGCAGGTCTACGTCGGGCCCTGTGAGGGCCCTGTAGAACCGCCCGTGTAGCTCCTTACTCTTCCATACCGCCCTGCGTTCCTCGGTGCTCCATACTTTAAGTCTGCGCCAGTTCTCCTTTGCCATGGAAAGCGGGGTGAAAGATGCGTCTACTGCTACTACGTCCCGATGCATCCCACACTCGCTGTTAAGGAAATAATCCCTGAGACTGCACACCTCACGGTTGTGGAAGTCTTTGGCATTTAGAAAGCCGCGACCTCCACACTTCCGTGGGATGTACAGTCTCATAACAGACGAGCGTGGGTGTAGCATGCGGTGCGCAGTGAGCAGTACATGCACCCTTCGGTCCAGGGCATCCAGCTCAGTCTGAGTCCATCTTAGTATGCCAAAGGAGTATGTGAGCAAGGGCATCACCCAGGCGTTGAAGGCGTGCACCTTGTTGCCGCCCGACAAAAGACTATTAAGCACTTTTGTCAGGTGACAGAAGAAGCGTTCCTTCACCGCCCGCTTTACGCCCTCACCCTCAATACCCAAAGACTGTGACATACCAAGATATTTATAGGTTTCTGCTTCGGAGAGAGATCTGAGGGACATTGTCTCAGAAAGTTGTAAATTTGACGAATTTACAACTTTCCCCCGCTGTACATGCATGACCGCACACTTATCTACACCAAATTCGGGCAAACAGTACCGCAAGTTGACCACGTGAAATACCTAGGCCTCATAATAGATTCCGGACTCACATGGAGTCCACATATAGATCAACTGTGTGACCGCCTGTCATCCGCTTGCTTCGCACTAAGCAGACTTCGCCCCAGCCTCAACTTTAATAACATCATGAAAGCCTATTACGGCTATTTTCAGTCCATACTTACATATGGGCTCGACCTATGGGGTGACGCTGCGGACAGACTAAGGCCATTCAGAATCCAAAAACGAGCGATCCGCTGCATATCTGGGGTCCCATGGGACAACCCAGCTCAGGAACTGTTCAAAAAAACGGGAATTCTAACCTTACCGAGTCTATACATCTTCGAAGTAGCAAAATATATAAGACGCAATTTAAAACAATTTCCGACCCGCAGTAATGCGAATTCAAGAAGGCACGGTGAACTTTATCCGCCGAAAACACGACTTGCCAAATCCAGAAAATGTATACACACGGTAGGACCCAAGGTATATAATAAAATCCCGCTAGAAATAAGACAAGCTACTAGCTATGGATCCTTCAGTAAAAAACTTAAAATGAAACTGGCATCCAACGCCTACTACACACTCGATGCCTTTTTCGAAGGCTAACACCTGCGCTAAGTAGGTTTTAAATTTCAAAATGGAATCGGTTCGCTTGCCCAGCCTTGCACTATAACCTGTATTATGATGTTTATGATAATGTACCTAATGTAATCACATATTTATTTGACATGTAAAATGTAAAATTTTATAAATAAATGATTGAATTGAATTGAATTGAATTCCATTCTGATGGCGCTACTGAAAGCTTCTGTCGTTTCCAGTAGCTCCAACAGGTCCTGTCTATTTGGTGCAAACAACTTAAGGTCATCCATGTAGAGAAGATGAGAAATGACCTCACCTCCTCTCCGGAGCTGACAACCTAGCCCTGAATCCTTCAGCAAAGTGCTGAGCGGATTCAAAGCTAGGCAGAACCATAAGGGACTCAGACTGTCACCCTGGAAGATACCTCGCTCAATCCTGATAGAGTCTTGCGAACCAGAAGGGCCATCGCCCCCTCCCGGTTGACGAAGGACTGTGATCCACTGCCCCATGCAAGCACTTAAGAAGGATCTCAAAGGTGCATCAATTTTATACAGCTCTAAGATCCTCCTCAGCCATGAATGAGGCACCTATTATTATTATTATTATTGTTATAAGTGCATGTAATATGCTTAAATTTAAGAATAAATGATTTCATTTCATTTCACATAGAAAATATCCAAGACCCAGCAATTATTTTTGTTAATCACACAACAAATGCCCTGACTGAAATTTAAACCACCAGCTTTGGAGACAGGGTCACTACCAACTAGGCTACAGTGGGCGACAAATTAGGCATATAAATCTTTTTCCCAGTAAGAAGTATCTCTTCCTCAATTAAAAACTCAGCACAACCACAGTAAATATAACTAAATTTTAATTCAAAAAGGAATCCTTTGGACGCCGGGAGCCACATCGATCCATTTGAACTCAGACCCGACGGCGGGAGATAATTACCTAAATAAACAGATTCAAGCTCCATACATTTCCTTTTGTACTCAACAAAGGAGACAATCAAAGGCAAAAATTCCTTTCATTAAAAACTGTTCCAGATGTTCCTTTTTTAAATAGCTGAAGGATGTGTCTTTGTGAATATTCGGAATTTAAGTATCGAAGTCATTTTGGAATTTCAGTTCGATCATCACAGTAGATATAGCTTAAAACAGTACAACTAGTGGCCCAGTGAGCTGTAGTTATTTTTTTTAATTCTAAAAACTGAAGCAACTAAAAAGTCTGTTTATAAATATCGAACCTACTCATGAATACTCATGTTTTTTCAAATGAGCTTTGGTTTTTTGAGGAGATCGATCATATACCCAAGTACGAGGCGTCGCTTATCATGCTGATGCCACTGACAAGGCCAGTCAGGTGGGCTTGCAGCACTGCATTATCGTATAGTCCTACCCTTCCCTGTATCGAGGAATAAATGAAACTTGGGAGACATCATACTAGAAACCGGATCTTTTTTTTTTATTATTCCAGCATCGCCATTTAGTGTCCCCCATGAATGATGTGTCTTATTATATATATATATCATCTGGGAGGTCAAACTAGGTCCAGTGTTGTCGGCTCTTAAACTATAAACGGACATTGGAAGACGCGACAGTACATAAGCCACGTGTGTCGCGCATGAGCATCTAACCATGGTCTAAGAAAACAAGGTCTGGCAATCTGGATCGTGGCACCAGTGACGTTACTGTCGACGACACACTCACACTTACGTCCTCATATCATCGATAGGCTGATGCCGTAGGTCGTGTCACTACTAACCGATGTTGCCATACCAGGCGTAGTAAATTATTGTATTATGTAAAGAAGAGCGATTCCATATTTAATAAAAAAAAGAACCATAATTTATAGTACCTAAATGTACAGAAACCTATCTTAGTAGATACTAGCTGTCAAATTTTAGCCATCGACAATAGAGTAAGAGAGGGGTATTGACAGATCAAATCAACATTCAATTAGATTATTGTCCTTCTTAGGTTGTGTTAAAAATACATAGAACAAACCTAGATCTCAAAAATTAGTAATGAAAAAAGATGACAATATTTTTTTGTTTTATATTTTTCGCCATTTTAGTAATATTTAAATACACGTCCAACGAAGGCAATACGCTGTGCGGCTACAACCCTGACGCGTTAAGCGTGCCACACACTGCAGCGGCCTGTTGTGCACTATGATAATCCTAACATTCATTCAGACACACCACACGCAGCCTTGATTGTCATAGTGACAACTGGCCGCTAACGCGGCTGCAGTGTGTGGCACGCTTAACGCGTCAGGGTTGTATCCTCACAGTGTATTTAGTTGGCCGTGTATTTAAAATTTAATAAAATGCCGAAAAATATAAAGTCTTTTATCTGTGTTGCCATAGACAAAAGACGTTTCACGCCAAAATGATAGAAGGACAGGCTGTATTTGTGTACATGGAGAGCAATGCTAAAAGGTCTTTAAACACTTTCGCCACCTTCCCTAACAGATGGTCGAGGGAGGCGATGGCTGAGATACGCGTCATACTCGTGATCGGGTGCTGTTTGTGGAGTCCGGTCTGTTCATGCTTGCTAGGACATAGTGACTACGTTAATACTAGTGTCTTTTTATAGGGGATTGACGAGAGACATCATCCTGTTGTGGATTCGTTTTTTATCAGTGACTTAGAGACCATATACATCTCTAACAATATTAAATTAATTTTAATTTTGACGCTCAGAGACCATGTACATCTCTGGGATAATATATTAATTTCACTCCTTGTTTAATCTTGAGACCTTATACATCTCTAACTTAATATTTGTAATAGATAACTTTGCAAGTTTATCTTCACTGTATGACATTAATTTTGTTATAATTGTTAAACTCGAAATTATTATTCCTTCTTGAACTGTAAATTAATATTTTGACATGAAAAATGTAATACTTATTATAGTCAGACTTTCTTAAATTGTAATTAATATTTTGACATGTAAAAGCGCCCTTGTGGCCTATTTGCAGAATAAATGTTTGTATTTGTATTTGTATTGTACTAGTTAAGATACTGCAATATATTTACTGTCTCAGTACTGTCGTCGAAGAGGGATCATTGAATTTTTATTCGTTTGATCTACCGAAATTTCCCGATTTCCTTTCTTTCCTCATTTTCTTCTGAACCGGCTTACAGTAACAATTTCAAAACTTTAATGAAAATTCCAGCTACGAGGTTGAGTTATGTCAATACAATTTGTCATTTAAATAGATAGAGTAAGTACGTATTTTGTTTTAATTTTTGAAATCCAATTCGCGGCACGATACGAACCGCTTTTTTTTGGCTTGTTCCTTCAGCAGCAGGGATCGGATACCGGTATTTTTGCCATAGAAAAATACCGGTATTATTACGGTCACCGATTCATTATTTCGTTTTTAATGGGACAATCTAATAATACGACGTTGTTACCTAAATACATGATACAGCCCTACGTAAAGAGCAAACAATAATTCAAAATATTGGGCTAGTTCAGGGTTTTTTAAAAATACCGGTATCAGTCCCTGTTCAGCAGCTATAATAGCTTTCGCTGGATGTCATAGCTGTCTGGGTGTGGACGCCTCTATGGGGCCACCCACCAGATACGAAGCGCGCTGTCCCTTTCACTTATATAGTGTGTAACACGACAGTACTAACACCTAATAAAAATGTCAAAGGTGCGTCCAAAACAAATGCAAATTGCAACCCATTTCCCACATACATGAATAAATCATTTCATTTCATTTCATTTCATTTCATTTCATTTCATTTCATTTCCAAACACCTATATCCCGTTTTTAGGGTTCCGTACCAAAATGGTAAAAAAGGAACCCTTATGGTTTCACTTTATCTGTCTTTCTGTCACATCGCTAAATATCTCAAGAACTACTTATGCTATCGATTTGAAATTTGGAATACTTATAAAGAAGGCTTACCTACATACATAGAACATGACTTTTTTAAATATTTTTTTTTTATTTTCTGTGAAAAATGACAGATTTGAAAGTTTAGTTAATATGTCGAGTGGGGTGTCATATGAAAGGGCTTGGGTTGCACATTGTGAAACAATGTTTTTTTTACGTTGCGTCAATGTATATTTTACAGGAAAAATTTAACTGTAGCTCTATCAAGTTTTTTTTTATCGTAAAAATATTCTATACTAAGTTTGTAATTTAATCACCTTTGCACGTATTTTGTTTTACAAATTCCTACGAGATTATGCTGAAAGTACCTTTTTTGAAATAAAGAAAAAAAATGAAATCGGTTTACGTGATAAAGAATTATCCTTGAAAAACTACCATACATACAAAGTTATTCAGTCACTCAAATTTGTAACAAAAGTCGCCGATAGATGGCGCTGTACCCATGGCGTCTAATTTCCACACCATGTTGTTGAGATTTTCCTTATTTAATAGGGTTGGAACCTGTACACATCTGTATACGGAACCCTCGGTGCGCGAGTCCGACTCGCACTTGACCGGTTTTTTTTAAATTTAGTGTGGGTTGCACCAAACCGTCTGTAATCGTAAGCGGTGTTCGTCAAAATCTGATTGAATGGAAATTTTGACAAATTTCTATGGGATGACTGCTGCGGGCACCATATTTGACGATCACCGGCTTGTGATCGTATGTTGGTGCAACCGATCCTAAAATTTTAACAGTCGTTTTTGCCTACAATTCTTCGTTTCTCTAAGACATCAGAAGATAATATTGTATTATTTTCACTTATTTCAGTAGCTTGTCAGTCTTATCATGCACATCTCAAAGATATCACGCCGCATACTTCCCCGTCTCAAGATTGTTTTCTTTGAAATCGCATGACGACCATGGCACGATTTTTCTAATCTAAAAAAAAAGAAGTATAGTGCAAGTTTGTAAGTACATAGTTGGGTCATTCTACTTTTTCAAGACCAGTTTTCTATAACAAAAAAAAACTGTGATATATATTGAATTAGTATACAAAAATAGTATTTTGAAATAGTATCTGAACCTATTAAAAGGAATTTATAAGTAAAAATACTTAAATATTAATATATTGCTGTAAAAGGTGGGTAGCACAGTGGTAAAAAACATTTTTTCATACAAATGGTGAGACATCCAAGAACCACTCGATTTATGAATATCAGCTGTTGTTCGGTAATACTAAGACTATCGGAAGTGATACTCTAATCAAACCTCTTTCTAAATAACAATACAAAAATATGAAGTGGGGGCCAAGTATTCCAAAGTCTGCATTAAAAATAAAGTGTCTGAAAATTATGTAGGGGAAAGTGGTTACCCTTCGTACACTTTTTACATTTTATTTTTTTATTTTATGATTAATTGTCGTATTTATCTAGTTTATGTACCGAAGTGTAACAAATATATTGTAGTTTGTTACAAAAAAGTCCGAAACTATTATGTCAAAAGTTTAAAAGGGTTATAGCCATTTTTCTACGATAAGATATTTGTACGAACGCACCCCACGTATGGGGTACATTCGTACAGTAGTTGGGGTACTTTCGTACGCCATGGGGCAGATTCATACAGGGTAATTAAAAAGCCAATTAAAGTCGTTAAATTTTTATTAATTATTATAAAAATATTTATTTAACAAAGAAGGTTCGTGATAGAAAACGGAAAGGGTCCACAGACATCAGCATATACCAATTCACCGGGTTGGGATGC
This sequence comes from Epiblema foenella, assembly GCA_963556455.1. Taxonomy (NCBI): domain Eukaryota; kingdom Metazoa; phylum Arthropoda; class Insecta; order Lepidoptera; family Tortricidae; genus Epiblema; species Epiblema foenella. Next base: position 4,552,944 of record OY747113.1, on the reverse strand, counting down.
CTTCTCTCTGGTTCCAAACTTAAGTCTGTGAGATTTACCGTAAATGCATCCTTCACAGAGTTCCTTGGTTGCTTTGATTTTGATATTGAGCTCCCTTTCTATCAGTTTCTTCACATGACTCTTATTTTGATGACCAAATCTTTCATGATAAAGCTGTAACAGATTTGAGGTTGTGGACAGCTGATTCACTCGTACAGTTGGCTTCAGACATTTGAGTTTGAGTTTGAATAGTCCTCTACACTTGCTGCGGGTGCCAATCAGTTTTGTTTGTCCGTTTATTTTTAGTGTACATGTCAATGTAGTAGACTCAAATGCACTTCTCTCCGATATATCATGCGTAACAAGCACTGAGAATAAGTTCCTGGTAATGCTGGGTACATACCAGACATCTTTCAACAGTATTGGCTCTAGCTTGCCGTTTACATCAGCCTCTGCAAGAATATCTCCAATACATTGGCCATTTGCGCCAGTCACGGTATGCTGGCTTTTGAAGTGCTGAAACAGGTCTCCTCTATTAGTCACGTGGCTTGTCGCACCATTATCCGCGTACCAATTGTCTAGATCCTTTGTTCCGCCAAATCCTTCTGCCGAATGTATTGCCATTACTGTCAGATTCATATTCACAGTCTGTGATTCCTTTGGCGGTTTGCCGCCTTGAATCCACTTCTTACAACTTCTGACTCTGTGGCCCTTTTCTTTGCAATAATTGCATTTAAGCTCCTTGGGATAGTTCTTCTTCTTGCCTTTATTCATCTTCGTGAATAGGGCTTCCGCATTTGTTTCGTCTGTAACTTGCGTATCATTCTGACGTAGAACTCTCTCGTGTGCGCATAGTTGACTTGTCAGATTTTCGACAGAGCGTTCCTTTTTTGAAATTAACAGCCAGCTGGACTTAAATCCTAGGTATTCGGAGGGTAGGGTATCAAGGATTTTACACATTAGGAGGATGTCTGGTAACTTTGCCTCATTGTGTAGCTCAGTACACATTTCACTCCATATGTTCTTTAAAGCTGACACATGCGTAATTATGTCATGATTCGGGTCCTTTTTATAGCTGAAAAATATTAATTTAAAGGTTGATTTAATAAAAATATTTAATTTCGTTAAAAGCAGAATACTTCATAAAAGGAAAAATATGTTATTGTGCTGTCTGCACGATAATTTTAAATAATACTGTATTTTATTTCATAAAAATTGGATGTTGAAATACTGGTTGTTAATGAAATCTAAAGGGGAGCATTCGTACGCGTACGAATGTGCCCCCTGTCTGGCTGTCCGAATGCACCCCATGCCACAAAATTTAAATACAACTGTATACCTACAAAATCTAATTTAATTTGAGAAATATAACAATTAAAGCTCAAAATAAACAATATTAACATTAATCAATCATCACCATTTTGTCAAAAACATAACAGTTCTACTTACAATTACGAACTAAACTTAGGTAAAAAATTTACTCACCGCGCGCGAAAACACGTTACGTCTTGTCAGTTGATACACCGTAGTGCGACTGGCGGGAGACTCGGCTAGCAACTTGGCGGCCGGTATGTCTATGCACACAAGCAAAGGCGTGTTTGTGTGCCGTTTAGTTTTTCTGTTATACTAACAGTACGAATGTGCCCCGCGTACGAATGGTAACCACTTTCCGGGGAAAGTGGTTACCCTTCGTACACTTTTTACATTTTATTTTTTTATTTTATGATTAATTGTCGTATTTATCTAGTTTATGTACCGAAGTGTAACAAATATATTGTAGTTTGTTACAAAAAAGTCCGAAACTATTATGTCAAAAGTTTAAAAGGGTTATAGCCATTTTTCTACGATAAGATATTTGTACGAACGCACCCCACGTATGGGGTACATTCGTACAGTAGTTGGGGTACTTTCGTACGCCATGGGGCAGATTCATACAGGGTAATTAAAAAGCCAATTAAAGTCGTTAAATTTTTATTAATTATTATAAAAATATTTATTTAACAAAGAAGGTTCGTGATAGAAAACGGAAAGGGTCCACAGACATCAGCATATACCAATTCACCGGGTTGGGATGCCTTCTCTCTGGTTCCAAACTTAAGTCTGTGAGATTTACCGTAAATGCATCCTTCACAGAGTTCCTTGGTTGCTTTGATTTTGATATTGAGCTCCCTTTCTATCAGTTTCTTCACATGACTCTTATTTTGATGACCAAATCTTTCATGATAAAGCTGTAACAGATTTGAGGTTGTGGACAGCTGATTCACTCGTACAGTTGGCTTCAGACATTTGAGTTTGAGTTTGAATAGTCCTCTACACTTGCTGCGGGTGCCAATCAGTTTTGTTTGTCCGTTTATTTTTAGTGTACATGTCAATGTAGTAGACTCAAATGCACTTCTCTCCGATATATCATGCGTAACAAGCACTGAGAATAAGTTCCTGGTAATGCTGGGTACATACCAGACATCTTTCAACAGTATTGGCTCTAGCTTGCCGTTTACATCAGCCTCTGCAAGAATATCTCCAATACATTGGCCATTTGCGCCAGTCACGGTATGCTGGCTTTTGAAGTGCTGAAACAGGTCTCCTCTATTAGTCACGTGGCTTGTCGCACCATTATCCGCGTACCAATTGTCTAGATCCTTTGTTCCGCCAAATCCTTCTGCCGAATGTATTGCCATTACTGTCAGATTCATATTCACAGTCTGTGATTCCTTTGGCGGTTTGCCGCCTTGAATCCACTTCTTACAACTTCTGACTCTGTGGCCCTTTTCTTTGCAATAATTGCATTTAAGCTCCTTGGGATAGTTCTTCTTCTTGCCTTTATTCATCTTCGTGAATAGGGCTTCCGCATTTGTTTCGTCTGTAACTTGCGTATCATTCTGACGTAGAACTCTCTCGTGTGCGCATAGTTGACTTGTCAGATTTTCGACAGAGCATTCCTTTTTTGAAATTAACAGCCAGCTGGACTTAAATCCTAGGTATTCGGAGGGTAGGGTATCAAGGATTTTACACATTAGGAGGATGTCTGGTAACTTTGCCTCATTGTGTAGCTCAGTACACATTTCACTCCATATGTTCTTTAAAGCTGACACATGCGTAATTATGTCATGATTCGGGTCCTTTTTATAGCTGAAAAATATTAATTTAAAGGTTGATTTAATAAAAATATTTAATTTCGTTAAAAGCAGAATACTTCATAAAAGGAAAAATATGTTATTGTGCTGTCTGCACGATAATTTTAAATAATACTGTATTTTATTTCATAAAAATTGGATGTTGAAATACTGGTTGTTAATGAAATCTAAAGGGGAGCATTCGTACGCGTACGAATGTGCCCCCTGTCTGGCTGTCCGAATGCACCCCATGCCACAAAATTTAAATACAACTGTATACCTACAAAATCTAATTTAATTTGAGAAATATAACAATTAAAGCTCAAAATAAACAATATTAACATTAATCAATCATCACCATTTTGTCAAAAACATAACAGTTCTACTTACAATTACGAACTAAACTTAGGTAAAAAATTTACTCACCGCGCGCGAAAACACGTTACGTCTTGTCAGTTGATACACCGTAGTGCGACTGGCGGGAGACTCGGCTAGCAACTTGGCGGCCGGTATGTCTATGCACACAAGCAAAGGCGTGTTTGTGTGCCGTTTAGTTTTTCTGTTATACTAACAGTACGAATGTGCCCCGCGTACGAATGGTAACCACTTTCCGGGGAAAGTGGTTACCCTTCGTACACTTTTTACATTTTATTTTTTTATTTTATGATTAATTGTCGTATTTATCTAGTTTATGTACCGAAGTGTAACAAATATATTGTAGTTTGTTACAAAAAAGTCCGAAACTATTATGTCAAAAGTTTAAAAGGGGTATAGCCATTTTTCTACGATAAGATATTTGTACGAACGCACCCCACGTATGGGGTACATTCGTACAGTAGTTGGGGTACTTTCGTACGCCATGGGGCAGATTCATACAGGGTAATTAAAAAGCCAATTAAAGTCGTTAAATTTTTATTAATTATTATAAAAATATTTATTTAACAAAGAAGGTTCGTGATAGAAAACGGAAAGGGTCCACAGACATCAGCATATACCAATTCACCGGGTTGGGATGCCTTCTCTCTGGTTCCAAACTTAAGTCTGTGAGATTTACCGTAAATGCATCCTTCACAGAGTTCCTTGGTTGCTTTGATTTTGATATTGAGCTCCCTTTCTATCAGTTTCTTCACATGACTCTTATTTTGATGACCAAATCTTTCATGATAAAGCTGTAACAGATTTGAGGTTGTGGACAGCTGATTCACTCGTACAGTTGGCTTCAGACATTTGAGTTTGAGTTTGAATAGTCCTCTACACTTGCTGCGGGTGCCAATCAGTTTTGTTTGTCCGTTTATTTTTAGTGTACATGTCAATGTAGTAGACTCAAATGCACTTCTCTCCGATATATCATGCGTAACAAGCACTGAGAATAAGTTCCTGGTAATGCTGGGTACATACCAGACATCTTTCAACAGTATTGGCTCTAGCTTGCCGTTTACATCAGCCTCTGCAAGAATATCTCCAATACATTGGCCATTTGCGCCAGTCACGGTATGCTGGCTTTTGAAGTGCTGAAACAGGTCTCCTCTATTAGTCACGTGGCTTGTCGCACCATTATCCGCGTACCAATTGTCTAGATCCTTTGTTCCGCCAAATCCTTCTGCCGAATGTATTGCCATTACTGTCAGATTCATATTCACAGTCTGTGATTCCTTTGGCGGTTTGCCGCCTTGAATCCACTTCTTACAACTTCTGACTCTGTGGCCCTTTTCTTTGCAATAATTGCATTTAAGCTCCTTGGGATAGTTCTTCTTCTTGCCTTTATTCATCTTCGTGAATAGGGCTTCCGCATTTGTTTCGTCTGTAACTTGCGTATCATTCTGACGTAGAACTCTCTCGTGTGCGCATAGTTGACTTGTCAGATTTTCGACAGAGCGTTCCTTTTTTGAAATTAACAGCCAGCTGGACTTAAATCCTAGGTATTCGGAGGGTAGGGTATCAAGGATTTTACACATTAGGAGGATGTCTGGTAACTTTGCCTCATTGTGTAGCTCAGTACACATTTCACTCCATATGTTCTTTAAAGCTGACACATGCGTAATTATGTCATGATTCGGGTCCTTTTTATAGCTGAAAAATATTAATTTAAAGGTTGATTTAATAAAAATATTTAATTTCGTTAAAAGCAGAATACTTCATAAAAGGAAAAATATGTTATTGTGCTGTCTGCACGATAATTTTAAATAATACTGTATTTTATTTCATAAAAATTGGATGTTGAAATACTGGTTGTTAATGAAATCTAAAGGGGAGCATTCGTACGCGTACGAATGTGCCCCCTGTAGGGTACTTTGCACTCATGTACAATTATTACATGGAGGTAGAATAAAATGTGAGTTAGTCTGAATCTGAACCTGGTGTTTGATTGACGCGTCCCAATAGGTACCTTAACATGGCGCAGCCGGATTAAAGTAGAACCTTGTTGAGGAGTAATTAACGGTGGTTAAGTGCTGAGAGCAGGAAGAATCGTGACAGTGCTAGTGATTTTGTAGATATTTGCGATACAAAATACAAGCCGCAATGGAAGCTGTACTGCCACCGCCGCCGCCATTTAATTTTACAAATAATTTGGAAAATGTCACGTCGGGGAATCTGTCCAAGGAGTGGGAGAAGTGGAAGAATGCGTTCGAGGTCTATTATGAGGCATGCGAATTGTCGAAGAAACCTACGAAAGTGCAGATTAATATATTGCTGCATGTAATCGGTGAGCAATGTCGCGAAGTACATGCTCAATTTGATGGCTCACTAGCGACTGTAACGGAGTTGTTGGACAAATTTGAGTCGTTTTTCTCGCCCAAGAAAAATATTACAATAGAGCGGCACAAGTTTTTCACTCGGAGTCAAAAACACGGCGAGTCTATCGAGCAATACGCATTCGAGCTGAAAAGATTAGGAAGTGCTTGTGAATTTAAAGATTTAATGGATGATCTGATAAGGGACCGTTTGATATGTGGAATACAAGAAAATGCGCTTAGGGAGCGTTTATTGCGGGAACCCGATTTAACTCTGAAAAAATCCCTGGAAATATGCAACATTGCACAAATATCTAAGTTACATGCGGGGTCGATCAAGCACGAATCCAGTGAACATGAAGCTTATAATTATAATATTACGGCGAGTAATCATCAGGAGCAGCCAGTATTTGAGGATGAGGGTAGCCCGCACGGTCAAGTGAGTTGGATATCGAAACGTGGAGGGTACCGCTCGCGAGGCGCAGCGCGAGGCAGAAGCCGCGGCTGGACGCAGGCAGCCGCAGCCCCGCGCCCCGCGCAGCCGCGCCGTAATGTTGCTCCTGCGCAAACAGCTGTTTATTCGCGAAATATGAGACAGTACCAACAAACAATGCCGAGTCGTAGTAATCAATCGGGAGTGCAGTGTATGAAATGCGGTTTCAGCCACAGTGTCGATATGCGCTGTCCGGCGTTGGGAAAAATGTGTTTAAATTGTAATAATTTTAATCATTTCTCACGAATGTGTAATGTGTATGATGTGCAAGCTGAGGAGCCCATCGATCAGGTAATATACTGCTTTAATGGTTCGCGTAGTGACTGGTCTATAGATTTAGCTTTTGGATCAAATCTCATTAAATTCAAACTGGACACCGGAGCGGATGTGAATGTTTTGCCCTTACGATATTTAAGTCAGGTGGGCGTAAATGAACAAGATTTGATAGAATCGAATATTAAATTGAAAGGTTATTCGGGCAGCGATATCAGCGTGCTAGGCCAATGTCATTTGCAGGTGGAGTATAGACATAACTTCTATATATTAGAATTTATGGTTGCTGATGTTTCATCACCGCCTGTATTGGGAAGAGATTCCTGTTGTGAACTCAACGTGGTTAGATTAGTGTTAGGTATTAGCAGTTCTAAAGATTACGAGAATATTTTTCATGACTATAAGGATGTATTTGAGGGGTTAGGATGTATGCCCGGCGAATATAAAATAGAAATTGATAGCAGCATTAAACCCGTTGTCCATGCTCCTAGAAAGATGCCTGTGGCTCTAAAGGATAGTATTAAGAAAAAATTAGATAATATGGTCGATGAAGGCATCATTGCGAAGGTGGAAGGCCCAACTGATTGGGTCAACAGCATGACTGTCGCTCGGAAGGCCAACGGTGAGTTGAGACTTTGTTTAGATCCGCGCGATTTAAATCGGGCTATAAAACGTGAGCATTTCAAACTGCCAACCTTGGATGAGATAACGGTCAACTTGTTAGGATCCAAATATTATAGCACGCTGGATGCAAAACAAGGATTTTGGCAGTTACGTTTACACACGGACAGCACAGACCTGTGTACATTTAATACAAGTTACGGTAGGTATAAATTTTTACGCTTACCGTTTGGCATAACATCTGCGTCTGAGGTTTTCCATAAAAAAATGTTCGAACATTTTGATGACATACCGGGAGTATGTCTGTTCGTTGATGACCTGCTTATTCACGGGCGAACAAAGCAGGAGCATGATAACCGTTTAAAAAGAGTCCTAGATAGATGCAGGGAGATAAATTTAAAATTGAATAAAGATAAATGCAAATTTGGTCTAACAGAAATTAAGTATCTGGGTCACAAAATAAGTGCGAAAGGTTTGTATCCAGACAGCTCACACACTTCGGCCATAAAAAACATGCCCCGCCCAGAAAATATTAAGGATCTAGAAAGATTTTTAGGCATGATTAATTATGTTGGCAGCTTCATATCAAATTTATCTGATCGTAATTTCGTGTTAAGAGAATTGTTGCGTAAAGACACGGAATGGCATTGGACGGAGAACCATCAGAGAGCGTTCGATGATTTAAAGGAATGTTTAATAAAGGCTCCGGTTTTGCAGTTTTATAATCTAAACTAGTTTTTCGCGTGGTGCGCGGGGCGCGAGCGCCCCGCGGTACTCTGTGCTCTCTTCTTTTCTGTTTTGTTTTTTGCTCGTACTTGGACTTAACGTCTGAGAGGGGAGGGGGAGGGGAGGGGCGAGTTTGTCATGGAGAGAGGAGGGAGTTTGGAGATTTAAAAATCTGCAATGGGAACCGGAGAGCGGGAGAGAGATTTGCGAGGCGGGAGTTGCACTCTGTCTTTCTTGTGAAAGTGTGGGGGTGGGGGGATGACCATTTTATCCGGCCCGCCGCCGATACATCGAATTAATTAGTACATAGCCTGCGATGATTATATTTTGACGGTTCAGCCAAAAACCAGAGCAGCGGTTTTATACAAAAGTGCAGTTTTGCTGCAATTATGGCCCTCCTCCGAAATTTCTCAAGCTTACTGGCCCGCCATGAAAAAAGTTTGCCCACCCCTGGTATGGGCGTTAAAAGGCGGTTCCAATGAGTCCAAACACGATGGGTTTATCTTGTATAATTAAGGAGTTGCTATGGTCACCTTTTCTGTTTTCATCATCAGAACAGTTCGATGACACCCTAATATTGCATCGTCATCTAATTTGTACAAATATTCTAAATATCAGTTCAGTAGGTTGAGGATAACGGTGCTAAAATTCAGTTGCAAGTATTGCCTAGAAAACAAAATACCTACCATACATTGCTATAACAATTACAAGCTAATGGCATTATAAATAGCGACGTTTACGATCAATATTAGGTCCTATATTTTTCATAATTTTTACAAATGATTTAATAACTTACATAAGTAACAAACTTTCAAATACTCAGCTTGTGGTGTTTGCCGATGACACCAACGCTATTATTTCTGCTGAAAATATATCACAACTAAATGACAAAGTTAATAAAGCAATGCAATATTTCTACACCTGGTTCAGTGTCAATAATTTGGAACTGAATTGCAAAAAAACAAATGTTTTGTTATTTAAGACCACTGCCAGAAATAGGGATGTGTTATACGTTATTTCGAATAAAACTGCAATACAACAAGTAGAGTCAGTTAAATTTTTAGGTGTACATATTGACGTTAGCTTAAATTGGAAAAATGAACTTCTGGCAATTGCAAACACCATTAGTTCTGCATGCTATGCGCTCCGAAGCCTCAGGGACGAAGCCAATTTAGCCCAACTCAAAATTGTGTACTATGCATTAATAGAATCCAGGTTAAGGTATAGCATAAAGTTTTGGGGAAATAGTTACAAATACAATATTCACACTGCCTTCGTAGCTCAGAAAAGGGCTGTCAGAACTATTGCGAGAATACCTCAGACTACATCCTGCAAGAAATATTTCTTAGAATATGAAATTCTCACTGTTCCAAGCCTGTATATCATGGTGGTTCTGACAGACCTGGTCAAGCATATTTTGGACATAGAATCTCCCGTGGAACAAGAAATACGTCTGGCTACCAGAAGAAAAGATTTGCCCCAGAAAATGGTAACCGAACTTCAAATAGTAAAGCACTCGCCAGGTTATCAAGGAATTGTACTTTTTAATAAAATGCCTATAGATTTAAAAATGCTATCTTGCAATTATACTCGATTTAAAAAGGGGCTAAAATCTTTTCTACAGAAAAAGTGTTTTTATTCGATTGAGGAGTTTTGTGGATAATGACATTGTTTTATATTACTTAACTTTATAAGTTCCATTTTTATTCGAATATTCAAATTTAGATTAATTCATTCGTTTTTGATTGTGTAATTTTATTTTATATTTTTTGTTTGCTTTTCAATGAAATTGTTATATTATTATTAATTCATTTTAATTAGATTGTTTTGACATTTAATTTATTGATTACCTATTTTATTATTTACTTTTGACATGTATTTTAGCTCTGGGTTTTTGTATTTTAGGATTCTTATTAATATCACATTCAAATGCAATTTATATTGTTACTGAATAAATAAAATGAAAAAAAATGAAATGAAATGAATAGCGTAAAATTCAACATTATTAAAATTCGCTGCTCAATTCTTGACTGGAATTAATTCCTTAAGCGATGGAATGTATTTCTTCCATCTATGAATTGTGTAATAGGTAGGTATAGCTTCAATGTAGCTATGTCTTTATAATGTTAGAGAAAAGATGAAGAAGAGAAGAGAAGACTACCTTCTTCAGTGTTTATATTAAAAAGGCCATCTCGACACGTAATATTGAAACATAAGTGATTATATTAAATTTAGCGCCATCTATACACAGAAATGGAAACATAAATGAAATTAATTAATAACTCATTATTACATTTTAACATCTTTCGTACAATAAACATGGTTATTGTAACACCTACATTATAAATGAATTGAATAATCAGCCTAAACACGATGCTTTTTTATCATGTGTAATTTAAGAGTTTGCTAATAGCGTTATTAGCTTGCCATTTCCATACCATCCCATCTGTCTTCATCATGAGATCAGCTCGGTGGTAGGTGCCTAACATAATATCGTATTAAATCAATGAGCAAAATTAGCTATGGCCCTGGTCACCTATAAACGCCATCGGCCGCTTACAGCGTTAACGCCGCACGCTGAGTCATAATGCTTACTATAGAGCTGTACTGTTAGGCCCTGACAGACCATAACAGTACATATATCTCTTTAGTATGCATTGTGACGCAGCGTACGACGTGACACTGTAAGCCGCCGATGGCGTTTATAGGAGACCAGAGCATATGTCATCTTATATTCGAGCTGCACAAAACTATGACTAACCTAATATGCGCAGCAGCCCTGTAATTGATAGAAGACTGTGTCGCTCTAAGTTAATAGATACTGTTATATCGGTTGTCAATACAAATAAAGATAATTTTTTGGTTTTAGCTAATAATGCTTGGCTACCAATAATGCAATCATGCTTGTTGATTATTGATGGCGTTGCGTAGTTAGTATAATAGATTTCATGGTCGTTTTTGGTAAAACGTTTTGTTTTAAAAACAGCTTCTATTTAAAGGCATATAAAAAAAAAACCTAACAACCTAAACCTGCTTATTTGCAGGGTAAAATATTAATTTCATGTCAAAGTGAGCAACTGTGATATGCAATTAACATTTGTTTTGCGGATATTAGTATTTATTGGTGCGCAGTGAGTGTTTTATGAAATTATATTGCTCTAATGGGACGCTTCGGGCCTTCGGCCCTACGCGGAACTCGTTGAGCCGAAATTTATCAACTCACATTGTTCTCACCCTCTTACAAATGACATTTTATCATCTGGTTGGCTGCCCCAAGCCCACCCCTCTAACCCCTTGAGAGCCAGGCAGCCCTAGAAGCTGCAGCCATAAAAGAAGAAAAAAAGGAAAACGATTCTAGGAGTTGCATGTTATAGTTTTTACATAGTCAAATTTGAAAGATTTAATATGTACTGTAAAAATTAGCGTAGGTGGATCTGTAATAATGCCCCAAGCAATAACGGGTCTTGTAAAGATTATCGCTCACCCGAGAGCCTTCGGCTCTCGAGTTCGCGTAAATGGGTCTGCAGATCTGCTCCAAGCCTTAATCGGCCTTGTAAAAATTATCGCTCATAATAATGCCTGCCCCAAGCAATAACGGGTCCTGTGAAGATTATGGCTCACCCGAGAGCCTTCGGCTCTCGAGTTCGCGTAAATGGGTCTGCAGATCTGCTCCAAGCCTTAATCGACCTTGTAAAGATTATCGCTCATAATAATGCCTGCCTCAAGCAATAACGGGTCTTATGAAGATTATCATGAAGATTATGTATATGGGTCTGAAGATCTGCCCCAAGCCTTAATCGGCCTTGTAAAGATTATCGCTCACCCGAGAGCCTTCGGCTCTCGAGTTCGCGTATATGGGTCTGAAGATCTGCCCCAAGCCTTAATCGGCCTTGTAAAGATTATCGCTCACCCGAGAGCCTTCGGCTCTCGAGTTCGCGTAAATGGGTCTGCAGATCTGCTCCAAGCCTTAATCAGTCTTGTAAAGATTATCGCTCACCCGAGAGCCTTCGGCTCTCGAGTTCGCGTAAATGGGTCTGAAGATCTGCCCCAAGCCATAATCGGCTTTGTAAAGATTATCGCTCATAATAATGCCTGCCCCAAGCAATAATGGGTCTCGTGAAGATTATCGCTCACCCTAGAGCCTTCGGCTCTCGAGTTCGCGTAAATGGGTCTGCAGATCTGCTCCAAGCCTTAATCGGCCTTGTAAAGATTATCGCTCATAATAATACCTGCCCCAAGCAATAACGGGTCCTGTGAAGATTATCGCTCACCCGAGAGCCTTCGGCTCTCGAGTTCGCGTAAATGAGTCTGCAGATCTGCTCCAAGCCTTAATCGGCCTTGTAAAGATTATCGCTCACCCGAGAGCCTTCGGCTCTCGAGTTCGCGTAAATTGGTCTGAAGATCTGCTCCAAGCCATAATCGACCTTGTAAAGATTATCGCTCACCCGAGAGCCTTCGGCTCTCGAGTTCGCGTATATGGGTCTGAAGATCTGCCCCAAGCCTTAATCGGCCTTGTAAAGATTATCGCTCACCCGAGAGCCTTCGGCTCTCGAGTTCGCGTAAATGGGTCTGCAGATCTGCTCCAAGGCTTAATCGGCCTTGTAAAGATTATCGCTCATAATAATGCCTGCCCCAAGCAATAACGGGTCTTATGAAGATTATTATCGCTCACCCGAGAGCCTTCGGCTCTCGAGTTCGCGTAAATTGGTCTGAAGATCTGCTCCAAGCCATAATCGACCTTGTAAAGATTATCGCTCACCCGAGAGCCTTCGGCTCTCGAGTTCGCGTAAATGGGTCTGAAGATCTGCCCCAAGCCTTAATCGGCCTTGTAAAGATTATCGCTCACCCGAGAGCCGAATCGGCTCTCGAGTTCGCGTAAATGGGTCTGCAGATCTGCTCCAAGCCTTAATCGACCTTGTAAAGATTATCGCTCACCCGAGAGCCTTCGGCTCTCGAGTTCGCGTAAATTGGTCTGAAGATCTGCCCCAAGCCATAATCGGCATTGTAAAGATTATCGCTCATAATAATGCCTGCCCCAAGCAATAATGGGTCTTGTGAAGATTATCGCTCACCCGAGAGCCTTCGGCTCTCGAGTTCGCGTAAATGGGTCTGAAGATCTGCCCCAAGCCTTAATCGGCCTTGTAAAGATTATCGCTCACCCGAGAGCCGAATCGGCTCTCGAGTTCGCGTAAATGGGTCTGCAGATCTGCTCCAAGCCTTAATCGACCTTGTAAAGATTATCGCTCACCCGAGAGCCTTCGGCTCTCGAGTTCGCGTAAATTGGTCTGAAGATCTGCCCCAAGCCATAATCGGCATTGTAAAGATTATCGCTCATAATAATGCCTGCCCCAAGCAATAATGGGTCTTGTGAAGATTATCGCTCACCCGAGAGCCTTCGGCTCTCGAGTTCGCGTAAATGGGTCTGAAGATCTGCCCCAAGCCATAATCGGCATTGTAAAGATTATCGCTCATAATAATGCCTGCCCCAACCCTTAATCGGCCTTGTAAAGATTATCGCTCACCCGAGAGCCTTCGGCTCTCGAGTTCGCGTGTTGGGCCACACAGAGACAAAACGCGCTCTAATGGGACGCTTCGGGCCTTCGGCCCTACGCGGAGCTCGGCATTCGGCCTCGCTTGGCCTCGCCGCGCCTTCGGCCCTCAGGTTCGCTTGTAAGTTACACGGGGCATATGAATAGTTGAGCAACCCCTTCCACTCGCAGCTCGGCCTTCGGCCTCGCGAAATTGCTTGCGGGGGACTCGCTTGGACGCTCAGTGTGAGGCTCCGGGCCTACGGCCCTCCGCCGAGCTCGGCCTGCGGCCTCGCGGCCTGAAGCTCGCCCTTCGGGCTCGCGAAACCTTGTACTTATATAGGATTTTCCTTTGTTCGGGGCTCCCGCAGCTCGGCCTTCGGCCTCGCCAAAAATTTGAGGGGGGGGGACGTGCCCGGGTACTCTTATGGAGGCTCCGGGCCTTCGGCCCTCCGCCGGGCTCGGCCTGCGGCCTCGCGGCCTGAAGCTCGCCCTTCGGGCTCGCAAAAACTACTCGGAAATGGTTTTGCCCCTGGAGGCCGCCATTTTGGATTTTTCCAAATTTTTTTTTCTTTAACATATTCTTGGGCCCCCCGAGTCCCCGCGTGCCAAATCTCAACGCGCTCGGACCATTTTGAATTTTGGCCAAAAAAAACATTTCATTTTTTGGCAAAAATTTTAATGCAGTTTTTTTCATTTGGCAATTTCCTATGACATTTGGTCGAGCACCTCCCACCCATCTCTCACCGTTTGGCTTTTAGGGGGGGCCAAACAATTTCCCATACAAATTTTTTTTCGAGCTACGAAAATAATTTTTACATTTTTGGAATCAGGGGACCGGTATCTCTCCGCATGCAAAATCTCAGCGCGCTCCGACCATTTTGAATTTTGGCCAAAAAAAAATTTCATCTTTTGGCAAAAATTTTAATGCAGTTTTTTTCACCCGGCAATTCCCTACGACATTTGGTCGAGCACCTCCCACCCATCTTTCACCGTTTGGCTTTTAGGGGGGGCCAAACAATTTCCCATACAAATTTTTTTTCGAGCTACGAAAAAATTTTTTACACTTTTGGAATCAGGGGACCGGTATCTCTCCGCATGCAAAATCTCAGCGCGCTCCGACCATTTTGAATTTTTGCCAAAAAAAGAATTTCATTTTTTGGCAAAAATTTTAATGCAGTTTTTTTCGCCCGGCAGTTCCCTATGACATTTGGTCGAGCACCTCATACCTATCTCGCACCGTTTCGGTTTTCCATACAATTTTTTTTTTGGCGCTAGAAAAAAAAAAAAACTTTTTTTGGGATCCGGGGACCCATATCTACCTATATTTCGACTTTTAGCTCTCTCCGACCATTTTAAAAATTTGGCCAGAAAAAAAAGTCATTTTTTGGCAAAAAAAATGTCACCCCACCAAATCGCTCGCGGTTCCCTATGACATTTGGTCGAGCACCCCCCGCCCATCTGGCACCGTTTCGGCGGGCAGGTGTCCAACTTTTTCGTTTTCCCACGTAGCTCGAAAGTCAGATTTTTCTGGGGGTCACGAAGACAGACCGTACACTTGTTCCATACGTCATCTGTACCCAGGAGTGCTCCTTCTGGGAGAACAACCATATGAATGAGAAATGAGTGGTAATGCAGCTTTATATAGTATTAATTAATAAACCAGTAACAATTTCGGTTGACGCGTGTAAGAATGGTCTGGGATGTTGTCTTATGCAGGATAATTTACCCGTCTGTTATGCGTCGCGATCACTTACAAAAGCTGAGCAAGCGTACGCTCAAATAGAAAAAGAACTCTTAGCTGTTGTCTATGCGTGTGAAAAATTTTATACATATATTTACGGTAGGAGCGACATAACGATAGAAACTGACCACAAACCCTTAGTGAGCATCATTTGCAAACCTATAGCTACTGCTCCAGCTAGATTACAGCGCATGTTACTTCGTTTACAGCCTTATACATTCAATTTGATCTATAAGCCGGGGAAATATTTATTTATGGCTGATACGTTGTCACGCGCGGTAGAACAGACATGCGACACGCCCGACGAGCCGCGCGACCAGCTGGATGCGCGCGCGCAGGTCTGCGCCGTCGCAGTAAGCAACCCGCTACTCGATACGCATTTTGTCAAAATACAAAAGGCGACGCAAAGCGATAAAGAGTTGCAGGTTGTAGCTAACTTCGTAAAAGTTGGGTGGCCATCCCATAAGCATGAGGTGGATGTTGAGGCTAGATCATATTGGGGTTACCGGCATGAATTATACTTGGCCTATGGTATGTTGTGGAAAGGTGATAGGGTAGTTATCCCCCAAACGATGCGTAGTGAAATGTTAAGACGTGTACACATCGGGCACCTAGGATTAGAAAAGTGCAAACTAAGAATTCGAGAAAGTGTATTCTGGCCGAATATAAACTCACAGCTGGAAGATTTTATAAGTAACTGTCAGATCTGCCTTACATTTAAAAATGAGAATAGAAAAGAAACCTTAATACCCCATCCCGTGCCTAATAGGGCGTGGTCAAAGTTAGGCGTTGATATATTCCATTTCAAGGGTAAACAATACTTAATTGTAGTAGATTATTACAGCAAATTTGTTGAGGTTACTCAATTACATTCACTAACCTCCGATCACATTATCAACGAACTTAAAATTATTTTTAGCCGGCATGGTATTCCCGACATAGTCATGTCAGACAATGGACCTGAATTCAGATCTTACAAGTTTGAAATATTTTCTGCAGAATGGTCTTTTCAACATACGACGTCATCACCACACTTTGCACAGTCTAACGGTCAAGTTGAAAGGACGGTACAGACCATTAAAAACTTGCTTAAGAAAACAGACCACGAAAAGACTGAATTTAGATTAGCTTTACTTGAATATCTTAACACGCCTATCAGTACCAAACTTGCTTCACCCTCTGAACTTCTAAACAGTCGCAAACTGAGAGGTATTGTGCCTTGTCCTCCAAAACTTCTGGTACCTAAAATACAAAAGAACGTGAAAGAAGAACTAGAAATCCGTCAACAAAAACAGAAACATCAATATGACAAAACGGCTAGAGATATGCCCACATTTTGTCCTGGGCAAAATGTTAAAGTTAGGATAAACAAGCGCTGGGTGAGTGGAACCATATTAGCATTACGCGGCATCAGATCCTATCTGGTAAAAATAATTGGCGGTGGTACTTTAATTAGAAACAGGCGTCACCTTATTAGGGACTCTGACCGACGTGTAACGACAACGACCCAAGATACCCCAGTATGTACCCTGCCTTACGATGATATCGTTGCTCGATGCGATAACACGATGACGTCGCACAGCTGCGAGCCGCGCGCGCGCTCCGGTCAATCCAGTCCAATACCTACTACTACTAATAACTATGTTACTCGCTCCGGCAGGGTGGTGATCGCGCCTGATCGGTGGGGTTCGTGGGGCTGGTAAACCGAGCGGACCGGTAATGACTGCATCATTATGAGAATAAGTAGCTCGCACCTATACCCTCTGTTGGTAACACTTTAGTTAAAATGTTTATATTATGTTACTATAAGTCTTGCATGAAGAAACGTAATCAGAATATGTATCTTTCTACCTAGGAAAATAATGCCATCTTTATTACTACATCCATTTACAAAGTAAACCTATCCTATATATAATTACATAAATTATTGATAACACTGTCACCGTCTCAGTTTTTAATTAACAGTTATTATGTCTGAATTGAATCAGATTATAATCTCTTTAAAAACTTAGTATTACAACTCGAACTTAAATTTATATATTTTTTAAGAATGAAATTACTAGGTACCTATACTGTTTTGTTACTTAATATCTACTTATACACTGCAATAAAAGAAAAGTATAGCTTTAATGAAACATTATTATATACTGATTAATTTTGAGTTTCAATTATGTACATATATGTGTTTTTGTTTATTGTAATGATAGAACAAAATATGGTTTAATTGAATTATTATATAAGCTATGGGTGAATTTAGCATGGAACCTGTGCATGTGAATCTTTAATTTTAATTATTTTTTGAAATTCTTGTACTTTTTTTTTGAAAAAGGAAGATGTAGGGTACTTTGCACTCATGTACAATTATTACATGGAGGTAGAATAAAATGTGAGTTAGTCTGAATCTGAACCTGGTGTTTGATTGACGCGTCCCAATAGGTACCTTAACACCCCCTGTCTGGCTGTCCGAATGCACCCCATGCCACAAAATTTAAATACAACTGTATACCTACAAAATCTAATTTAATTTGAGAAATATAACAATTAAAGCTCAAAATAAACAATATTAACATTAATCAATCATCACCATTTTGTCAAAAACATAACAGTTCTACTTACAATTACGAACTAAACTTAGGTAAAAAATTTACTCACCGCGCGCGAAAACACGTTACGTCTTGTCAGTTGATACACCGTAGTGCGACTGGCGGGAGACTCGGCTAGCAACTTGGCGGCCGGTATGTCTATGCACACAAGCAAAGGCGTGTTTGTGTGCCGTTTAGTTTTTCTGTTATACTAACAGTACGAATGTGCCCCGCGTACGAATGGTAACCACTTTCCCCTACATGAGAAATTTGTCGACCGCTTTAGCCTAGTTGGTAGTGACCCTGCCTTCGAAGCTGGAGGTCCCGGGTTCGAATCCCGGTCAGGGCATGTATTTGTGTGATGAACACGAATATTTGTTCCTGAGTCATGGATGTTTTCTATGTATTTAAGTATCTATTTATCTATATAAGTATGTATATCGTCGCCTAGTACCCATAGCTTTGCTTAGTTTGAGACTAGGTTGATTTGTGTAAGATTGTCCACAAATATTTATTATTTATTATTATTAAGTAGAATGGCCCAGTTGCCAGTATACTCGTAGCACGCGTCTTTAATAGCTATTGATATTTAAACTTAGTTGTACGCTGAACAAGCTCATACCAGCAAGTTTTGCGCAAAGATTTGTTCCCGCGCATGTTACTGTTATGCTTTATTTTGTGGGCGGAACTTTAGGAGCACAAGTCACAAGCAGGTCGCGTAGCGATATTTATTGACCGCGAGCGAGGCTTCTCAGGCCCGGTTTTATAAAGATCCGTTAGACATATGTCGGTTTGTTATGTCAAAAAATGTACTGAGTTACTGAAATTAGATCTGACATTTGGTCTAACGGATCTTTATAAAACCCGGCCTTAGTTTCGGTTTGGGCAACAGATGTCCAGCTGTTCTCTAAATGTCGCATTTCTCAACCGATTATCATGAAATTTTGTGACCAGGTTCGATAAATATGTAATTTTCGCTTTGTCGATTCAGTTTTTGGAAAGAGTACTCCCAAGGTCTACAGCTCATAGAGTCACTAGTTTACCTCGGACCCCTTGTTTGAGGCTGTCCAATCATTTAATGACTTTGTGATATAAAATAATAGGTTCTAGTGTTTGGCATGGACCCGCACCTGAGCATACGAGGGTCTAATTCGAGACATACATTTAGTAGTGGCGCTCGTTCTGTCATAGTTCTTTCATATTGCTCGCTTACAATTGTTTGTCCGTTAGTGTCGTTATTTAAAATATATTTTGACATTTTACTCAGGGAGTTATCCTGCTCCTTTTACCAAATTCAGAATCAGTGGCAACTCCATATGTGGTCCTTGCAGGGTCTTGGTTTTATAAGGAGACGTTCGACTATAAGGTCGGTAAGTTATATGAAAAAAAATACTGGTTACCAAAATTTGACCGATTATGGTATAACGGAGTGGCCGCCATTTTGAAATTTATTAATTTATTTGCTCGGTTAGTAAAAACGCCAATAACCTGTCGCTTACAGCAAGTTAATCCGCAGAGCGATGTTCGCGCGAAGTTTGCATAAGTGTCACGCTCGAATCAACGGTGTAGTTTGCACAAACATGTTGGATTCTCCTACATTTTCTAGAGCGCAGACATGTCGCACATTATGTAGTAACACTAACACTAACCGATACTAAGGGCGGGTTGCACCGTGTTGCGATTACCGATGAATGTTAAATATGGCGCCCAACTGACATCCCATAACCTCAAACTTTCCATACAATCAGGTTTAAGGCAAGGTTCGTTCAGAGATATGACGAAAATACTGAAGTTTGAGCTTCCAGTGTGAACCGAAAAAGAAACAAAACAAGCGAACATAAATTGGAAAATGCCTTGATAACTCTGTCAAAAAATCCTAAATATCATCGTAAAAATAAACTTTAATGGTGCAGAATTCGTAATTTTATCAACTACAGTGATATGTTATTTTTTTACAAAAAAATAGCTTTTTATTGTTCCAACTTTTGTTAACCGGATAGATTTATCATAAGTGATCCAGTACTCCAAAAATCAATTTAAATCTACTAGATAAATATTTACGAAATCGCAGAGCTTCCGTAGAGAGCGGGATGGTTAATTACAAACTCACGCGTGTTAGATGTTTGTAATGGAATGGCCTTACCTTAAGGAACATCGCTTACGATTGCAGACGGCAGTGTAACTACTTTAATAAGCGAGACACGAGTAATTTGAATCTTAATAAAATCAAGAATCTTATTGTGAACCCTATAAGCTTATGACTTAATAGGGGGTATGTTACAATTTATAACCTAGTGTGGCTATATTTATAAAAAACCATTAAATTATCACAATAAATAGTAAATTAGACAATTAATTAAAACCATAAAAATATATGGATATAAAGTTAGCAAAAACGTTTTTTTGTTTATTGAAAGTTACGAATAGAATTCTCATGTTTCAATAAAAAATCATTGTATAGCAATCCTAATAATATTATAAACGTGAAAGTTTGTGCGGATGGATGTACGTTCTGCTTAATCTCAAAAACTACTGAACGGATCTCTATGAAATTTTTCCAGTATTGTAGTTTAGATATCAGAATAGGACATAAGCTACCTTTTATCCGCGGGTAACACCGCATGACGATGCTAGTTATATACATAAACGCAATATTTCAGGGCAAAAATCCCCTTTTTCCATACAACGGTAGTACGAGGCCACGCAGGCGTGACGTCACGTTGGCGTGACGTTACTCTCTCTCGTTTTCGTCTTTTATGTTGCTCTAATTGTAGTTGATCCATACAAACGTTTGATCGTCTCTAGAAACTGGTTCGAACGACATGAAAAAAATAGGAGCAATTGTGTCCACATTGTCTATGTGTGACAGTGACAACTATATGTATGGCTAACTCGCGTTCGTGAGATAAAAGTACTTTAACAGTAAAGACATTTTCTCAGTCTACTGTACGCTGATGCGTAATCATATTACAATAAAATATAGGATTTACAAAAGCTTTCTTTTACAAAATATATTAGGTGTTCTGTTGCCAAAAAACATCGTTACTAAAAAGGATAACAAATGAAAGGGCTAGTGATGTACATAGAACTATTTAGAACAACGCGCAACTGGAAGGCACACTGTCAAGTCACTTTTATTTCTTCGTTTATTATTATATATATTTTAAACAAAAAGTAATAAGTACCTAGTGACACCTCTGAAATTATCAGTGACATACAGTATCGACATTTAGATAGTTGACAAAAAAAGCATTCACGCTCTACTATTTCTGTGCGACAGGATAACGGGGTCTACTCATGTTACAATTTATAACAAAAAGAGGATTAGGGTCGGTTGCACCAACATACGATCACAGGCTGGTCATCGTCAAATATGGCGCCGGCAGCTGTCATCCCATGACAACTTGTCAAACTTTCCATATAATCAGATTTTAACGAACACCACTTACGATTACAGACGGTTTGGTGCAACCCACCCTTAGACAGAAGGAGGATTAGCGAATCGCCAAGGAGGACAGAAGTATGATAGGTTGACTAAATTGAGATGTATCAGAAGACTGATATGGATGTAGCACAATTCTGACATCTCGTAATTAGTCGCGCTGTATACATTGGCGCCAAATTGAAATTAAGCCAATTTAATTAGGTTATTTGTTTTATTTTGTACTTAGGTATAAATTGACTTATACCTAAGTACATGCATACACTGATTATAAGCGAAGCAAAAGGTTAACACCTTTGTCATTTTAACGTCGTGTTTTAACTGTAATGTTTATTGTGGTTATAAGTGAAAACGACAAAGTACCAAAATGTCCAGCTACTTGTGAATTCAATTGCCCTTCCAGCTATGTGCTTACTAAATCCATGGCTCTGATAGGAGAGTTATAGTTGGTCGTTAGGCCAGACATCTCCTTTTTTTCATCCGACCCTTGATATTCTGTACGAGCTTTGACCCGCGTGTTATGTCAATCTAACCAAATGGGACAAAATGACGATCATGTTTCTAGTTTGATTTTATGAAGGTGCCTAAATCTTTTAAAATACAGACTTGTAAAATAAATAGACATACCTACAGGCTGTAACGAAACTAGCGAGGATCCGTTTAAAGGCATATCGTGTTCTGATTAGGAAAAAGTAGGAGAAATTTTTTTTGACGCAATAAATTTATGGCCTTTCTATGGACAGTTGGCTGACTTGGACGACCTGCCCCATAGCAAAAAATATATTTTCGCGTCAAAAAAAATTTTTCTTCTACTTATTAGTCAATGTTTATGTTGTTTTTTTTCTTATTAGTCAATTAGCAGCCTGCCAGATGGCGCTGTTTGACGCAAGCGTAACGGGTGCGTTCAGAATAGGTTAAGGCCGCGTCGGACATCGGAGCAACGTGATCCACAAAAAATGGTCTCGCCAGAAGACCAGCGCTGGCTTGTGAGCCAGCATTATGCTGAGGCGGGACCATTTCGTGGCAATTTTATTAGTTAATAGGTAAAAATGTATTATCTTGTAGTATCTGTCACGAATAAATTATTTTCATTTCATTTCATTTCATTTTTTCCTAATCAGAACACGATACCGAATATGCTCTTAAACGCCCCTCACTAGTTTTGTTACAGCCTGTATATAGGGTGTCTGGGGCAAAGCATTCCACAGATGCCTTGAGTTTTCCTATTTCACACAGAGCTTTTTTTTTATGTAAAGTGAGCGTTCCCGTGCTCGACATGACCCAATAGTTTACATTTTAAACCTTATCTCTCCAATAGTGGGATGGGCGGGTCAAGTATATATTCTAATGTTTTTTTTGTTGTGAAAAAATGCCTCTATTTCCAATATGAAGGTCGCTTACATAGAATTAAGAGATTCTTAAGTGATAAGACCGCCTATTGTTTACTTCCGCTTATATCTTATTTATGTTGTGTTCTGATCTTTTGAGCAGGTTCGATCGTTGTAATATACTTTTTTTTTCTGTCGTGTCAGTTTTTGTGAAATTTAAACGAGCAACGACTGCCAACTGACCTTCCAGCCCGAGGGGAAACTAGACCTTATTGGAATTAGGCTTGCAAGTGAGTGGGCAACTAGACTGTTAGAAGTTCTTGAGCCGCCCGAAGGCCTCTAACTATTATAGACAGCAGCCGGGATCAACGGCTTAACGTGCCTTCCAAAGCACAGGAGCGTTCAGTTAATAACCACTCAAAGCGGTCACCCATCCAATAACTGACCTGGGCCGACGTTGCTTAACCTCGCATACCGCACGCGGTACGCGGGCGCCGCTGGGCCACGAGCGCTTTTATGGAATAAATAATGCTTAAATAAATAAATGACACAGATTCCACGCTTTCGTGGCCGTGAGATAAAAAAATGAAAGTGAAAACTAAATCACCTATCGCTATCTGAAGGTCGTCTGGAAGAGATCGCTTTTTAGCGATAAGACCGCCTATTGTTACCTACTTACTTAAGTCCTGTTCATGTTTTGTCATTGTAATAATTCTCCATGTAGTGCACAATAAAGCATTTTATTATTATTATCTTTATTTATTTCTGGTCTTAGGTTAGGTTTTACAATATTTTTATAAAAAGTAAAATATAATAATACACTTACAAAACATAAAAATATTATAAAAATTAATCATTATTATTATTATTATCACCCTGCTATAGGTACTTTTGTAAATTCGTGGCCTTGAAATAAAAAAAATAAAGTGAAAACTGAATCACCCTGCTATAGGTACTTGCGCCCCGGATACAGGACCAAACCGAAGGGCGAATTTACAGACATTATACCTCGATAACGCTATTCACACGGCGAATGTCTGTCACCTGCCGCCTACAAAGAAAGATGGATGGCCTGCCAACCGGCGGCGGATTTCGGGATCATTTTATACGTGTTCAGAATTTCCGGGTGAAGGTTGCGAGGGTCTATTCGCGAAATGTGCAGTCGACATGCTTGAAGGCTGGTATTGTCTGATACTTTCTTTTTATTCAAGCCTCAATCCAAGAAAAAACCGATCAAGTATTAAGAACGCGGCATGAACCGCGCGATCTCGCCAAGTATTATTTAAACCGTTAAAGGTTTTAAATAGTGGCTCATGTGTACACAATAATTGTTTCAAATGATTGTCTTACATAAAAAAAAAAAGTGAGTGTCGGACTCCGCACATTTAGCGATTCGAACCAACCGCAAAATTAAGTGGGTTTTAATAGGACAAGCAAGGGAATTTCTAATAAAAAATATGATTTATCAATTGATTAGTATTTGTTGGTAAATTATTATTATTTTTTTTTTTTATATTGTTTTTTTTTTGGAATTCATCAATATTTATTTTATAATAAGTATAAAAACTAACTAACATATCATAACATAATATAATATACAATATAATAAAAGCCCTACAAACTAAACTTAAAAATAAATAAACAAAAAAAAGGGGTCCCCCCGCGGCATAGTGCCAAAGATGCTGGCAGCATTTCCTCGCTGTATAGTAATGCTTATGCGTTGAGCGAGGAATATACATTATAACAAACATTGTCACCAAATTTCAAGTTTATAGGTCAACGGGAAGTTAAAAAATTCTTCGTAACAAAATTTTGTGACAGACGATGAACGGACGGACTCTTGAGTGATAGCAATAATTATTGTTATTTAAAAAAATATATATTTCTATTATGTTTCCCATGTTCATCACTTTCCGCTGTTCTGAGCTATCTTTCAGCCATGGGCTCCACGGAAGAACAGCGCTGCGGCATTGTAAAATGTCACAGCATTATGGTGAGTGGTGTCCAATTGCGGCCACTATAGTAGCACCCCTGCTCTTTATACTTAGTCTCACTTCATGTATGTAGGTACTTTTAAATTTAGGTATTAAGTTTTAAATTGTAATGTGTTGTAGTGTGTTCTATTCTATTCTATTCAATAAAATTCCGTTTGGACCCTTCGTGTACGGAACCCTAAAAACGATGTTTGACAGTTACTCATGGCATCCCGCTCGCACGCGCTCGCCACATAGCACAAATAAATATTTCTTTCTTTCTTTCTTAATTTGGTTACCCAGTATCGATGCAGTTAATTATTATGAATAAGGACTGGATATCAGGTGTTTGTAAGTTTGGGTTTAATTACTTTTTACGATGATTTAGGGTTTAATAGCTGCAATAAATTATAATTTAATAAGTTTGATATTTCATACCGTTCGTCGCGTTCACATTAGAGAAACAAAATATATGGGGTTCTTCAGAGAAGGAAATGTACACGAACTCTCAGGGGGCTACCTCAGATTCGGTTGAAACCACTCAACCAATCACCAGAGTGCAAACACTTAGAGTGTTCCAGTGTTACAAACCACACGCGTGCTCGTGTCGGAGGTTTTCTCCTAGATTATCTCCAGGCTACTCTAACCGCGCACTCCTATCTTTAGTGGGTCCGACCTGTAAAGCCACAGTCAGGTTCCAAAAAAAAGCTCAGGGGGCTACCACGAACCGAAAACGAACTATCTCCCTGTCTGCCGTAAGTACACACGTAGTGGTCTCTTGGTACAGACACAAGCTGAGCCACCTACCCTTTCAATTGTTTTTGTATACTTTCATTTATTGTACCTGTCTTGGTTGCCTGTAAATGTATACAATCATTGAATAGACGTCTTATTATTATTATTATTATTAAGTACTGGGGCGCTACCGCGACAGCAAATGAAGTTTTTGCTCTCTGTCGCACTTGCATGTTCGGACGTAAGTGCGACAGAGAGGGAAAACTGCGTTTGCTGTTCGCGGTAGCGCCCCTGATTCGAGTGGCAGAGAAAGAAATAATTCGTTTTCTGTTCGCTGTAGGCATTGCGCAGATTTACTTTGCAATTTCGCACTATGTAAGGCTTGTTCCTCTTGTCGCTTCGTTTAAACTAGGCTCTGGCACCTCCGTGGTGTCCAGAGGGGCTTATCCGAACTTCGAAATCCGAACTTCGTATCGTGTCGTTCCTTTTACTCATATAGTGAATAACACGAGAGTGAAAGGAACGGCACTATACGGAGTTAGGATTTTGAAGTTGGGAGTACAGGAGCTGATACCCTATCGCGCTAGGAACGAAAGAGCACGTGCTATGCGGCGAGCGGGTGCGAGTGCGATGCCATGGGTGCTGTCAAACACCGGTTTTGTTATAGACAAAAAGTTCTGTACCTACGTAAGTACATATATTCCCGCCATTTTCATAGGCCAATTGAAATTACGAACTTCATTTAAGCCGCCAAGTAACAGCGTCTCTCAAAGGCAACCTAACTGAGTTTGGATAGAATTACAGTTAAAAATTTTGGAATAATTAAATCCCCAACCGCATCTTCAGTTAAAACGATTAATGTCGGTACAAAGACTACAAAGCTTAAATAATTGACTTACTTTTTACTTGCGACTTTCTGATCAGTCAAAGGATCGAATCAAATGTACGGAGCACGTAATTGTAAAAAGGTTTATTTTGTTTGAGAACTCTTTGCAGTTACAACCTTGTCGAAGCAAGGGTATAGTGTCCCTTCAGGGATGCCATTAATTAAAAGTTACAAAGTTGTGAGCGAATAGCAATATTGGATTACGCTTCATTTTTCTGCGTTTGACTTTCTATTAAAAGGGCTTGACTAGAAATTCGTAGCAGATCAATAAAAAAAAAAAAAACTTATATTCCATCACATATGACAGACAAATGAGAGGAAGAGACAGGAGGAGAAATGAGGGGAAAGACAGGTGAGTGCTCTTAGCCTACTTTACTTCACACCTTTCACTAACTAAAGACTACGACCCTAACTAAAGATCATGTGATATTCAATATTGTATCTAACATCGGTTTTATTTAACAGTGATCCTTCTGTACCTAAATATTAAGATATTTATGAGGCTGACTGTACTACAAATGGAAGAGATTATATGGGTAAATGGTAATAAAATAAGTAATTCACTTAAAAGAGAGTAATCCCGAATCAAGATTCCGGAGCAGACCCATTTTAATTCAACATTTATTTGTGGCAGTTATGAGAGATTTCGTGTAATTCGAAATCCTATACGGTTAAATATAATTGGATAAACCGGGAAGCTTATTTGATTTGACATAATTTTTAGGGTTCCGTAACCGAAGGGTCCAAACGGAACCCTATTGTTGCCACTCACGCGTCCGTCCGTCCGTCCGTCGTCTGTCACACAAGTTTTCTAACTAAACGGTTGAATCAATCAATCAATCAATTTATTTGCAAAAAAAATACAGTACCTAATAGACGTCATAATTGAAATTTCAGAATCATGGAGCATGGATGGTTGGAGTTACAGTCTTCAAATATTCACAGTATAAGCATCTTTTTGACCCAAAGCCATACAAATAGTGAAAAAATATTTGTTTTAAGGGGTGCTCTCATACATCTAGGGGGGGGCGAAAACAATTTTTTTTACCTACTCCATCGAGTCTATCGTTGTTTACAGCTTATTGAGTAGATAAATCTCTTTCTCTAAAAATATATATGTTCTGTCTTTAAAAATATTGTAAAACAAAGGAATGCGAAGCAACCAAAGTGAGATAGATTTTTTTACGAAATTTTGTTCTGAAGAATTGTTTACTTCTCATAAATCCATAAAGTTGTTAACGTTTATAAATATATTTATCATATAAGTTATCGTATTAGTTCGAATGTCCTATTTTTCGTAAAAAAACTCGTAAACGGTGGCCCTTAGCAATTTTTTTTGTCAAATATAAGTAATTTAAATAAAATTCTCTACAAAAAAGGTTCAGCACACTTTTTCGCTACGGTGAATATTTAATGAGATTTTAAAGGGGAAAAGTTAATTTTAAGAAATTATATATGTAAGTGGCTTCTCATTGCTTTATTTTTCAATATTTTTAAAAACAAAAAAAAAGCAAAAAACACCGTGTTTATGCACTCAGCGAGCTCTATTCAACGATACCCCCCGCGGCCCAAGGGCTATGGGCGGGGATTTTTGATATCTTCACCTCCTAACTACTACAAACAAACCCCCTTATTCATAAAACTTAACAAACCTCTGCTAACTAAAATGTCTGTTGTCACTGTCTCTCAAGCACATGTGTCAAAGTGACAGATAAGGACAAACGAACTTTAGCGGCCAGTTAACTAATATAGGTTTGATAGACGTTTATGAATAATGGGGAAAGTTACGAAGCTAAAATTGTGTTCCAAGCATTTCCTTCTATAACCCTTCATTGCCTGGCCTTTTAATTGAAATTTCCTTATTTTTCGTATTAAAACCAACTTAATTTTGCGGTTGGTTCGAAACCTAAATGCGCAGAGTGCGATTCGCACTTGACCGGTTTTATCACAGGTATTGTTATTGGTATGGGATGTGTGTGCTCGTTCATACGCTCTTAGGCTTAGGGCGGGTTGCAATTAATTACGATTACTGATCGATTAACATTAAATATGGCGCCGGCAGCTCTCATCCGTCATACATATCCCATACTTTTTAATATAATTGAATTATGCGAAAAAACTGTCTATTACCTCTTGACGATAAGTTTGAGGCCCTGAGAAGGACCTAGGATAGTTTTTATCCCGAAAATTCTCCCAAGGGGGTAAAGCCGGTGAGTGAGTTTGAATACTAAAGGCGGTAACAAGTTTTACAAAGCTGCGGGCAAAAGCTAGTTCAATAATTATCTTATTTTCGGCTGATATAGTCTTATAATGGAAAAATCATCTTACGATACAATAATAGTACATTACTACAGACGCCGGGAAAGAGGGGCTTGCGTGAGTAGGTATAGACGGATAGTGATACGAAGCCGGCAAGACCTTTTTACGGCAAGGTATTTATAGTGCTTTTCTCAAACATATGTAATGAAATAAAAAAATACACCTCTCAAAAAAAAAAAAAATTCCCTCCAATCCCTCCAGAATGATCTTTTTTATACGGAAGTCGTCCATATTTCGCGTGTATAGTGTTCCAATAGATCCTATTAGGGTCATTATATAAACAACCTGATAATAAGAATCTAATTTGTATAATAAATAAAATAAATGCAGATTAGGATTTCAAATATAAATTGTCTATGGTCTCCAGTGACTTACGTATAAATTAATATTTTAAATTTATTCATCAACACATTGAATCATACATTTTTTTATTCTTAATATCAGTTTGTGTGTAATAGGCATTAACGCGGATATTTTTGACAACCATTCAGAAACTAGAAAAAAATATAATTAATCTGTTTAGCCTGAGGCGCTACACGAACGCACCATCGTTTTTTCTCTCTCTACCGCTCCAATGAGAAATGTCATTTGAGCGACAGAGAAAAAAAACGATAGTGTTTTTGCGGTTGCAACCCTATTCATAAACACAGACGCCATGTTTACATTAAAATTAAAAAAAAACTTCCCGGCCTAGGCCTAAAAACGTTGTATGAAATTCTTTTACAGTTCTTTCGAGTTGTTTCGCCCGAAACGTGATACTTTGAACAGAGGCGTAGCTAGATGAACAAGGGCCCTGGGGTAAAAAAAGACTGGGGCCCCTAAACATATATTTTTAATGAGTTGCCATGATTAGTGTTGCAGGGCGGATATTCAGCGTTTCAACGGCGGTTTTTTTCGTCATTGTCGTTTCATTAAATATTGTTAAAGGAGACGATGATCAGAGTAAACTTTTGTAAAAAGCGTAAACCAATATCGGGTCTGAGTCTTATTTGACCAATGTTTTCGCCGGTTTATTTTAATTTTAAATAGACAATCGTGAGTCGACAATGACTTTACAAACGAGCGTTTCAAACGCTCGGAGAATCGCCCTGCAACCTATTTTATTTAGATTCCGAAGATAGAAGAATTTATCGCTAGTTCAATAATAGGTTAACTAATCAGGTTTTGCCCCGTGTGGTTGCCGGGTAAGAATTGCGCCACCCCATCTCTTCCCGTGGGTTTCGTAGGAGGCGAATAAGGGAAAATCGGAGGGTGGGCAGCAGCATCCTTCGATCATTACCACCATCAAACTGCGGTCGCCAACCCGCTTGCCAAGCGTGGCGACTATGGTAAATCCCCCCCTTTTTGGGGGAGGCCTATGTTCAGCAGTGGACGTCTTTCGGCTGAAATGATGATGATGATGATGAATCAGGTTTTGGGGGTCCCCAGAGCTTGGGGCCCTGGAGCACTGTCCCGTCTAGCCCTTGAGTAGCTATGCCACTGACTTTGAAGCCTGATATAACGAATATAACATCAATATTTCATTACATGTTTGAGAAAAATTATACACCCAGTCACCTGGACTTTTTAATTACCATTATAATGTTTTAAATTAACATGACAAAAGAAAGTTCGCCTTTGTCGACATAATCTCTTAGGTCGGCCGTTACAGAATACAGTCTTAATTTTGTGAGTGGCGTAATAAAGAATAAGTTATATTAAATATTTCAGTTTTGTACACGTTTTTAATAACATAAGGTAATGCAGCCGAGCGGTGTTTTTCTCGTGTCCAATTTATTGTTCTATGTGCGGTTTGCTACCTCATAATCGTCCGTCATAAAAGATAAGTATACTTCGTAAATAAAAACTGCATGTGCATTAACACTACCGGATTATCAACTCTAGGCTCTTTTCCAAAAGTTTAAATTCCTTTAATTGAAATGTGACGTTACACACATGGCTCAATACAACCGGCGGCGTTCACCTGAATACCTGAGAATGGTACGAATAGAAGGTATCTGGACCGCTATTTTTCTAATAGCGCACTCGTAATGCTTACGGAGATAAGAGTCGATAATCAATTGAACATTCAAGGCGGTTGTTACGACTTTTTGCTACGTGGTGTTTTTTTATGGTTACTCCAACATAAGCATTGTTTTGTTTAAGTGGATCGGTCAAAATTGAAAAACAAAGACAATACAATAAACTATGCCATTTTCAATCTGAAGGTCGCCGGTTTTAAAACTTAGATACCGTTTCATATTTAGCAGTAGCTTTTCGGCGAAGGAAAACATGACGATACCGGTCTAATCCTAACAAGGTCTAGTTTCCCCTGGGTTGTAAAATCAGATGGCAGTCGCTTACTTTAAAACTAGAAAGCGCGTTGCCGATCCTTTGAGATTGAGGAACTTTGACACAAAATCAGCTCGCTTCGACGCCTTCAACACAAGCTTATTTTTTGAACCTGATTGTGGCTTTATAGGCCGGGCCCAATAAAGCGATAGGAGTGCGCGTTTGGAGAGTGGCTTGGTGAAAATCCAGGGGAAAACCTCCGACACGACCACGCGTCAACACAAGCAAGCTGAGGGCCTACTCCGAACTTCGGAATCCGAAAATCGTATCGTACCGTTTCTTTCACTCTCGTGTTATACACTATATGACTGAAAGGGACGGCACGATAAGAAGTTCGGATTTCGATTTCGTAGTAGAAATGCTTCACTACGTACGAGTATATGGGAGACGTGTGAGATTACTGCGGTAAATTAACCCATGGCGGCATGTTGACAGTTTAGCAATTTAATCAATCGCTACGTTACTGTGATACAGTCCTAGGGATTGCACTATGGGGTTCTTGAAGAAAAACCTCCTAGTTGATTCCGGTATAACCTTACAGGGACTTCGCTTTTCTCAAACATGCATGAAATATTGAGGTTATGTTCCTTATAAATAGGCTGCGAAGTTTCACGTCTCGGGTGCGGTTAGACGAGAGGCCTTTAAAGGAATTTCATACAAAGTTGGAGACCTGCAAGATACTTTTTTTAATTTCCATTCCACATTTATTTGTGACACAGCATCACGGCGTTCAGCCGTAAGCAATTATTTGCTTTTTGGTTCGTCATGACATTCTGCCACTACGATTATTAAAAAATATATATACAAAGTTTGCTATATATTGCTGTTTTATTTATATAAAATCGTCATGAACATAATAAATAACACATTATTAACATAGTCCAATAATTTTAATTGCAAATTTAACTACAAAAATACACGTTTAAAATATTTCATCAAAATATTAGGGGTAAAAATGTCTACTAAAACCGTGAAGGTATTTTTTAAAACATTTTGGAGGCAAATTATTTTTTTTTTCATTCTATAATTGGATGTTTTGCTTTATTTACTTTTAGTTTCTTTAGAAATTAAAGTTTGATTTCTTGGAGTTTTTTTAATTTATTTCATTGCATATGTTTGAGAAAGGCACTTATACATACCTCGGGGTGAAAAGGGGTTGCCAACCTCGTAACTATCCGTCTATATATACTCCGCCGGCGAACCCTTACTTCCCGACCTCTGTAGTAATGTAGGTACTATTTTTGTCTGTATTTTTTAATTTGTCATGTATACAATAAAGTGTTTACATTATAAAAGCCTTATTCATAAGCGTTAATCAAACATATTTTAGCTAAAATGCCGTGAAAATTCGTTTTCTCAAACATGGAATGTAATATTGAAGTTATGTTTCTTATAAGAGGCTGTGATCACGTTTCGGGTACGCATCGAGCGGCCCATAATGGAATTTCGTCCGACCTAGGCCGGCAAAGTGATCGTCTTTTGTGTCCGGGGCGCGGCGCCGGCCGCCGGTTGCTGCAGCGCGTGTTTTTATTACTGAATCCTTAGAATCTCATTTCGAGTTGTTTTAGAATAGATAGATTTTGACTTGTAAAAGTGCTCTTGAGGCTTATTTGCAGAATAAATGTTTCGATTTTGATTTTGGAATCTTGCAAAAACGGAACATTATTTTGTAATTTAAACAATCAATGTATATGTCAAATTTCTTTTTAAGAATACGGATATTCAGGAAAACCACGGTTTTCTTTTGTCCTGCAGATTACGATATATTGTTGTCAGATTTTACAAATGTAATAGTTAATGCATAGTGCTTTTCTGAAAATATGTACGAGAAATATGGATTATTGTAAGAAATTCTAAGAATTCAGTATAACCCTCAGACAATTTACTACACAAATCTCATTACTGACTTTATATGTTTGCAAGCATAGAATAGAAGCGTGTTTTTTTTGCTAGTACCTAGATTTTGTTTGAATTCGCTTTAAGGGGGTGCCTCGATTCGGTCAGCCACGCCCTTCGTGAAAGAGACACGCTTATGTCTTTCGTGCACTACAAAACGGGATGCAACACTTCGGGAATGGCTTTTTTAGACAAATCTAGAGAAGTATCTGACTGTGTGCTGTTTTATTAAATTTCCTCTTGACAGAGTTTAGATGAGGTAAAATGCCATATTTTTTACTTAATTGTGTCGTTTAATAATGCGATGTTTTAGTAGGCTGTGTAAAAAGGAAAATACTTTGGGTTTTTTTTTCTATCGAGAATATTTTAAGCAATCATGTTTCGGCTATTGTCAGAAACACAGTCATATAGGGGTCATTGTCACATTTAGGTTCGCGTTTTTTCGGTGAACATATCAAAAATTAAGGGTTACAAAGCTTAATTTTGGATTGATCTAGTAACTCGCATAAACAGTGTCTCCGTTGGTATAAATCCATGTAATAAAAACATAGCTAATATGCTCATAAGCCGTTAACTATTGACCATCGGAGGGACAACTTTTGTTTTTGCAACTGAAAATGACCTATAGTCAAGAGTAATATATCTGAACTCAATCCTTATTGTTTCCTTATCTGGGCAGAGCAGCGTTTCTAAGAACGCGATATTTCTCATTGCATGGCCTTAATCACTACATAATCAATGTGTAAGTACGCCTTCGGTACACTAAATATAACAAAAGTCAATGACTAACCGTTAATACAATAATCTACCTCTGTAATAAATCCTTAATACAAATAAATGGACACAGTTTGTAATCCTTTTAAGTACTAAACCTGAAGCAATTATCTTCGGAAGAGGGTTTTATTATAATTACAGTAATACCCTGACTATAATAAAAATGATTTAAGTATGCTTCCTTTGTTATGGCACTTAAGTCCCTTTTCAAACGACGTTCCACCTTAATCATTTGGTATTCGTTTACAAAGGTTTAGGTTGGTTTCAATGTTTATTAAATACTGTGTACGATAATGGACCTTACAGCGCAGTCATTGATTGCATTTTGGTAAGGAATTTAGTTTCTTTAGAAGATATACTTCGTTTTTTTAGGATTCCGTACCCGATGGGTCCAAACGGAACCCGCCGTCCGTCTGTCCGCCTGTCCGGCCGTCGTCTGTCACACAAGTTTTATAGCCAAACGGTTGGAGCTAAGTCTTTAAATATTCACAACATCAGCATTTAACCCATAGCCATACAAATGGTCAAAATTTATTTTTATTTGTTTTAAGGGGTCTCTTATACAGCTAAAGGGGAGCGGGAAAATAATTTTTTGATCTACCACATCGAGTGGGATATACTTGCTTATAGATTATTGAGTAGATAAATACCATATTTTTTTCCGTTCACGGGACAATGGTATCCCGGACCTTTGGGAGGCGTGCGTGGAGCCGAAGTACCGGGGCACCGAAGTACCAAACGAGTACCACATAGCCAACACGTAGAGGCCCTTTTGACACTAATGAAATGCAAGGGATACACCGAGCGGATGCTGTCCCTGCCCGTGTCATGGGACGCACACAGAGACAGCACCCGCCAGGGTGTACAGGGACTATTTCTGCTTGATGGAGCCTAAATGAACTGGGTTATTGGGTGAAAATGATGAATTAATGGCTGGGCTATTTCGTGAGACAACGGACGCCTGCCTAATAAAACTGTCTCAGATATTTATTTCCGGCAGACGGTGACTCGCTCTCTGCTACGAGTAGATGGGCCCTAATAAAATAGCGACATTATAAAATGGCCTTAAGGGCAACACCGGTCAGAGAGCTAATGTAATGGTAATGTTTATTATTACGTATATTTTATGAATAAATACAAATATGGTATATAAATACAGTTTTTTTTATTGAAATTTCCTTATTTTTCGTAAGTAAATCCAACTTTATTTTGCGGTTTCGGATCCCTAAATATGCGGAGTCTGACTCGCACTTGTTCGGTTTTCTGATACTTCTCTAAGGTTCGGTCACGTCTCTCGTAGCCCATCCGACTACGTAGGGAATTAATGCTTTGTTTTTGTTTTGAACCTGGCTGTGGCTTTATAGGCCGGGCCCAATAAAGCGATAGGAGTGCGCGGTTGGAGAGTAGCCTGGGGAAAATCCAGGGGAAAACCTCCGGCACGACAACGCGTGTGGTTTGGAACACTGGAATACTCTAAGAGTTTGCGCTCCAGTGAGATTGGTTGAGCGGTTTCAACCGAATCTGAGGTGTGAGTGGAATCGAGCTACTGGGAGTTTTGTTGCTGGTTCACTAAACCTAGCCTAGCTGAGAAGAGTCCAGCAAGAAACTCAGCTAGGCCCGACCTGGATCGGACTGACTCTACCCGGTGTGCGGCGGTACCGGGACGAATAGGGACTATATGTGTCACTGTTGTCGCGATCACGCGGTGGACGTCCCCGTCGGCGGGAATGCCTAAGTTTACGCGTCGTGTCAGAGTTGGACGCCGCAAGCGCAGCGTTCCATCTTTCGATAGACGCTGTGATTACGTCGCCCGGGTCCGTAAGTGTGCCTAGGACGCCGGACCGTGCGGCCCCTAATCAGTGATTAATGCTTTGACCTCGCCCTAGACGGCCTAAGAAGCAATGGCTGGATGTCGTGTTGAAGGCCGACATGAGAAAGGGCTTAAAGAAGATGCCCAGGATCGTGCAAAGGCAAGCAGAAAAGGGGACCGATATTTAACAGTAGCTTTTCGATGAAGGAAGACATAGTGAGGAAACCGATCTAATCTCAACAATGTCCAGCTTCCCCTCTGAGTTGGATGGTCAGATTGCAAAAACTAGTGCCTACTCCAATGAGATAAGGTATCTACTTAGGGCACAACGAGGAAAACGCTTGATGGATGATAGTGCTTTGTTGAAAACACATTAATTAGATAGCTGCTATCTATTCTATCGCTTGTACAATGGGTTGTGCTCCGAAGAACTGTTCGACATGATGCCCACGGCCGCTTTCTACCGTCGCTCCGCTCGCAGTCGGCAGGGCATTCATCCTCACACCTTAGAACCGAAATGGTCGCGTACGGTACGGTTTCAGAGGAATTTTCTCCCACGGACGCTCCAATTGTGGAATGAGCTCCCTGCCGAGGTTTTCCCGTGGGACTACAGTATGGGGTTCTTCAAGAAAGGAGTGTATAATTTTTAAAAGGGTCGGCAACGCGCTACGCCATAGGCTACGGTGACCGCTTACCATCAGGCGGGCCGTACGCTTGTTTGCCACCGACGTGGTATAAAAAAAAAGAAAAAAGCTGCGCCAAGTCGGTACAACCAGTTAACTAAATTCTGCAATTCTTAATTGCATTCACAAGATACGAAATCCTGTTTCACTCATTCTATCTGCGGCCGTTAAAGATAATGTGACAGCTTAAATCTCGCTAAGCCTTCAGATCTGTTGGCACCTCCCAATCTTCCCAACCTCACATCTCACTTCGCGCTAGCATCAAACACGAGCCTTAACTTTGTGTTTGTAAGGTTGTTTTCGTAATGGATGATAGATTGAGATAAGAGCTTGGGAGAATCAGTGGATGAAATCCGCGATTTGTTCCACAAATCGGCTTACGTGAAATCCAACTTGCTTAGTGCTAGATGCTGAGGCTGAGCAACCTTAATAATTAGGGCAGAAATCACGCCTATTCTGTGTTTTTGCTTTGCGAAATAATAAAAAAAAAAGGTTTATTTTGGTGTGGTGAAATCTAATTTGAATTACATATCATGGATGCCAAAAATTATAAATTATTAGTATCAAATTATAAATTGTAAGATTTTTTAAAATTAAAGATAATAAACGTGTATTTAGTGTTTTAACATTCTAACGTTAAAATATAGTACAGTACTTTAGAGATATTTTATTAAAATTAAATATTATCAGATTCAAAATATTCACACAATATTACACAATTAGGTTTAATCGACAACAAACTGTAAATGTTAGGTATAAATGTTATAATATTCGGTGAAATATTCAAAATAAACGATTAATAATTTTAAATCGGAGTATTTAATAGAAATTGAATGAAGCACTCTAACACGTTAATTTATGTCGGATTTTATAAAGATTCGTTAGACCAAATGTCAGATCATGGTGACTCAGTACTTTTTTTAAATACCTAAAATGCTGCATAACTTCATCATATAATTTGTTTAAATTTGAACTTTTTCCCGTGTCAATATGTGTATAAATTATATCTGCCATACATGTTTTCGTATGCAATAAGGATTCAATATTTTATATAATACTAGCGACCCACCCCGGCTTCGCACGGGTGCACTATTTAATGGATGTTATTATACATATAAACAGTGGCGGATTTACACTTTTGCCGCCATTAGGCTATTCAAATTTTGCCGCCCCTATTGACCTCTACTACAATTCGATACCCTAGTTTTTGCCGCTTTGGAATCAAAGGGCCTACTCCGAACTTCGAAATCCGAACTTCGTAACGTGCCGTCCCTTTCATTCTCGTCCCTTTCACTATATGAGTGAAAGAGACGGCACGATACGAAGTTCAGATTTCGAAGTTCGGAGTAGGCCCTCAGGTCCCATTTTCAGTAAAAGCGGAACATCGCCCTGGTGTTGTGGGTTTTGGCAGTAAGTGGCTGAATGAGGTGTCAAAAACTCGTCTCGACGAAGGCTTCAAAACAGAAAAAAAAATTGCAATCTCGAAAACATTTTTGAAAAATCAGTAATAAGTGAGCAATGCCGGTCATCTGTCGCCCGATTTCAGTCAGAAAAAAAACATATTTCAAAAATGACTTATTTCCGATACCGAAAAAAAGGCCTAGAAATGACTGCGATATATTTAAAAAAAATATTGGAGGTGACATGCCGATCACTGATGGGTTATTCAGAAGATGTACTTTTCTGCTCGACTAAAACTCTTTTTCGAAAATCGATAAAATGTGAAAAATGCGGTCATGTTTCGGGCAGAAGAAAAATAAAATTCAAAAATAAAATTGAGATACCGAAAAAATAAAAAATAAACTGGTCAAATGCGTTTCGGATCACGGACAATGAAGGGTTCCGTACCGACACCTACTAGTCCACATTTAAAACCACTTGCTAATACATTGAATAAAAAAAAACCGGCCAAGTGCGTGTCGGATCACACGCGCAGTTGTGCATAGTTGTAGGACATATGTCTGTATAAAGTCTTGTTTTGTGCCTTTTATAGAATAAACCATTTTTCTTTCTTTCTTTCACAATGAAGGGTTCCGTACCAACACCT
The DNA here is from genome assembly GCA_963556455.1 of Epiblema foenella. NCBI lineage: Eukaryota > Metazoa > Arthropoda > Insecta > Lepidoptera > Tortricidae > Epiblema > Epiblema foenella. The sequence continues at coordinate 4,514,929 of OY747113.1, read as the reverse complement.
ACTAGTCTACATTTATAACCATTATCCAATACATTGAATCTAAAAAGGTCGTATCTTCCAAAATTAAAAATATTTTTTCGTAATTTCACATCATTTTTACACGACTGCCCAAAAAAAGGAGTGTTTGCAGGGTTGCAGGGTTCATGTCTGTATGTATGTGAGATTCTTTGTTACATAGGATGTGACGTCGCAATAAAAACAATATGGCGGACTATTTATCTATATTTTGTGTGTTCTGACCAAAAATTTAAAACATGATTTTACGGCAACGATACTTTAAAATGAAAATCAAAAATTGCGAAATAAAATAATAATCAAAATTTAAAAACATGACTGCAGTGGATAAAAGAACTAAAAAGAAAAAAAAATCAAAATAAAGAATTTCCAAACTATGATGTTTAAAATACTGAAAAAAATTGAGGTGGTGTGCATTAATAAATACTTTCAAAGATTTTTGGTTTGAACAAATTAGGTTTTACGGTTTTTGAGTTTTCACTTAAAAACTGACTTGCCCAAACTAAAGGTCGTAAGTGCCGTGAGTTCCCTATGAAGATACGATTTTTTTTAGGTTCAATGTATTGGATAGTGGTTTTAAATGTGGACTAGTAGGTGTTGGTACGGAACCCTTCATTGTGCGTGGTCCGACACACACTTGGCCGGTTTTTTCTTTTTAGTTCACCTACAATTACTCTTACATACTACTTATAAGGTGTGGTAATGTATGCCTAAATTACAGACACACTATGAAGATCGTAAAACGAGGCTTCTTTGCTCTAAACACGCCTTCAAAAATTTTAATTAAGTACCGAATTATTTTAAAATTTATCATAATGCGGTATGTAGATTTTTATAGGCGTAGGTATTAAAAACTTGGTAGTAGAATGACCATATGGATCCTGTTATAACACTTACTAGGCATCAAAATAATGTTTTAGTCAATTTAAACACTTTGAAGCCTACCTACAACCTACAAGCGTAAGCCAATGTTTGGGTAACTGTGCTCCAGAATGAAAAATGTTTCAAAACTAGCCATTTTACCCCGTTGTCAAATATTCGGCTACATACAAATTTTGCGTATGTACTACAATTGCTGTTTTACAGAGTTAAGAGCAGACAAAGTACATTTTAAACATATTTTCTATCAAATGGGAATATATTACTTTTGGTTATAACGCTATAAAACCAAATAAATAGTTGGGGCATAGTTATCCAATGGGGAGCAAAGGAACCTCAATTTACGGTATAAAACATATTTAAGTGGTGAAAGATATTACACGTTGATTGAATTGTGTGAGCGGACATAGTAACATTTAGATTTTTTTTGTACGACAAAAAAAAAATCGGGGCAAATTTGCCGCCCCCTAAAATCTGCCGCCCTAGGCTCCAGCCTACTCAGCCTATTGGTAAATCCGCCACTGCATATAAACCTTCCTCTTCAATCACTATATCTATTAAAAAAAACCGCATCAAAATCCGTTGCGTAGTTTTAAAGATTTAAGCATACATAGGGATACAGGGACAGAGAAAGCGACTTTGTTTTATACTATGTAGTAGCTTGCTTTTGCCCGCGACTTCGTCCGCGTAAACTTCCACTCCCTATTTTATCCCTTTGATGTATTATTTTCGGGATAAAAAATACCCTATATCTTAATCCGGGCTATAAACTCATTATATGTCAAGTTTCATCATAATCTGTTCAACCGTTTTTGCGTAATTGAGTAACAAACATCTAAACATCCAAACAGCTAAACATTCGCATCACTACATAGTATAAAATAAAGTCGCTTTCTCTGTCCCTATATCCCTATGTATGCTTAAATCTTTAAAACTACGCAACGGATTTTGATGCGTTTTTTTTAATAGATAGAGTGATTGAAGAGGAAGGTTTATATGTATAATAACATCCATTGAATAGTGCACCCGTGCGAAGCCGGGGCGGGTCGCTAATTTATAATATTAGTGGGATTATTTCAGATGCCATGCCCGTATTCGCGAAGCTAAGATCAATCCACATTTCCACAATAATCGGTAGTTCACTGTATTTTCCAATCATTACTAAGTCAAACTAGACTAGATCCAACTCGACTCATTAGGATTCCACAAGAGAATAACTTTCTCAAATAAAGCCGAACATAATTATCTGTGAATCGGTAATCCCGCTGTTATCCAGTAAAAGTTTATACAGCTCTGTGGGATTCTTTTCATTTGAACTATGGTAAAAGTCAGAGTCAGAGAGAGCGTCTAGCAAAGACTGGTAGTTTTGTTCTAGTTTAGAGTAAATAACTTTTTATCTTTGAATAATTGGGATTACCATTTAAAACACGGGTGTTTGTAACTTGTGACTTGCTTTATTTTATGCTGAATAATTTACTCTTTGCGAATTTTGCATATCGTAAATCACTTTTTGAGAATTTGTGAATAACAAATACAAAAATACAAAAAAAATACTAAAAGGTTTATTTCTAACGGGTTCCAGAATTGGCCACCTTTCTTCAATTATAAGATTTTTGTTACTATGTTATAAAAGTATAATAAAATATTAAGGTATAAAGTTTTATCATCATCATCCTGGCGTTATCCCAGTACAGTTGCATCCTGAAGGATGCCCGGGGTCCGCTACCTAATCCCAAGAGTTGACGTAGGCACTAGTTTTTAAGGAAGCGACTGCAATCGGACCTTCCAACCCGAGGGGAAGCCAGAGTTATTGGAATTAGGCTTGCCAAGTGAGTGGGCAACTTGTTATTTATAAGTTCTCAAGCCGTCCAAAGGCCTCTAACTTGGTTTAAGGACTGCTATCATAGACAGCAGCCGGGATCAGCAGCTTAACGTGACGTCCAAAGCACGGGAGCGATCAGTTAATAACCACTCAAAGCGGTCACCATCTAAGAACTGACCTGGGCCGACGTTGTTTAACCTCGCACTAGTGTTATAAAACTTAATTTAAGTAATAAAATATTACGTTTCATATGCCTTAATAATTTATTAAATTAAGGTAACTTTTCACAGGCCTTTAACGATTAGAACGAATCAAGAATCTTATAGACATTAAAAGTGACTCAACTTTTAATTTGCTTAACTTCTTTCGGACTATTTTATAGACATATATATAACTAGACAGCACAAATACTGGTATCAGCGAACATTGAAAATAGCCGTACTTACAATACAATACAAATACTCTTTATTGCACACCTCAATTAAAGGATATAGTACAGTACAAAAACACAATGAGTAGAGGCAAACAACAGGCGGTCTTATCGCTAAAGAGCGATTTCTTCCAGATAACCTTAGGGTAGTGGAAATGAAATCTAATCATAACGATACATAGCAGGTGGTGCAGAGTTAATACATATGAAACTTACTAATAATTACAACAATAGCATTTAATTAAGGATAATAAATATACATAAATATAGTATAAAAATATACATACATAAACATATACAAATATATAGTCAGCCACATAGTCTAAAGGAGCTAAGTCTTAAGTGTATCATGAGAGAGACAAATAGTGATCTAGAACTTAACTAACCACTTTTGTAACTTAGTAACAGAAATGTGTCATTTTCAAGCAATCAGTAGGTAATGTGTTTAATAGTACGTTGACCTCACGAGGGGCTTAACATATTTGTACCCTGTCGTTATAACGTCATGTATAAAAAAACTGTTATACTTTTCCAAAGGCTGAAAGCTACATCCAGCTACTTATGAGGCCGAATGTGCGAGTAGACTCAGTCAACTTTACGAGGACCCAAGTCGTGGAATAAACTCATAGCTGTGCTATACCTTGTTTTTTTAGCATTAGAAAGAATGACAGCAGTGTTACCAGATGGTTACATTTCTTACATTTTTCGTAACTTTTGACCGGCTCGCGTAACATGTAAGTAACTTCTGTTGTAAGTGACATTTTCGTAACTTTTGTGAATAATAAAACTCTGTTTAAAAAGAAAGGTCAAACGTATCTTACCGGGACCAAATGAGACAATTTATAGGCTTCCATACAGAAAAGGTAAAAAAAAACCTACAAGTTACGACTTTGTCTGTCCGTCTGTTGCAACTATGTATGACAATTGAGATACCGCCCATCTGCCTGGAATAATTATGTCGCCAACCTCGCCGTATTAAAGCTGCATGTGGCTACTCATTTCTTAAAATCGAACGTTTTGATAAATAATCAATTGAAAAATATAAAAAATGTAACTTTTGCATCTAAAATGTAACTTTTTTAAGAAACAAAACGTAATTGTCGTCCCAAAGGCCCTGGCAACACTGAATGACAGAGAACGACTTACGATGTTTTTTATCAGCCACGTTCTGCGGTAAAAGTTTCAAATAAAATTAAAATTTGTTTTTCGTCAACATAGGTTTTGTAGATGTCAAGAGGTAATAAATGGTACAGCTATGTTGTGCTCTATGGCGTACGAAAGTGTGGTTGCTGGATACCTACACGTTGTATTACCTAATTAAACAAACATTAAAATTAAATAATAATGGTAAATACAATGTCAAGTTTATGAAAAGAAAAAAAAATCTCAATGAATATTGAAACCTTACATTATATACTGTTGTTCAAAAATAAAAAAGTGTGTCTCAATTTACTTTTACTTATATATTTTTATTGATAAGGACTCAATTAATTATTAAATTACGTTTCGTTTCATTCAACTAAAAGTTGTACAATAAAAAACCCAAAGACGCACATATCGCCAGAAGCCGGTTCGGGTTTAAAAAAAATATTTTGTCATAGTCATTAACTGTCACTTATTCTGATCTTTCGTACGAATAATGCGAATTCAATGTGTGTGTTTATGACCACTGCATATTTGTTTACCTAATTTCAAATCTTAAAAAAAAACAAGGTATAGAAATGGTGTAACTACCACTCCTCATCATCATCATCATCATTTTAGCCGAAAGACGTCCACTGCTGAACATAGGCCTCCCCCAAGGCTCGCCATTTAGACCGGTCCTGTGCCGTTCGTTTCCACCGGATTCCCGCGACCTTCACCAGGTCATCACTCTACCTTGTCGGAGGCCTACCGACAGCTCGTCTTCCGGTGCGTGGACGCCGCTCAAGCAGTTTCTGGCCCCATCGACCGTCAGTCCTGCGAGCAATGTGCCCTGCTCACTGCCACTTAAGTCTCGCAATTTTGAAGGCTATGTCGGTGACCCCAGTTCTGCTACGGATAGCTTCATTCCTAATTCGATCACGCAGAGAAACCCCGAGCATAGGTCTTTCCATTGCTCTTTGGGTGACCTTGAGCTTTCTTATGAGGCCCATCGTTAGCGCCCATGCCTCTAGACTATCACTCCTAACAATATATATCTGTGGTATTCTTATCTGGTTGCTAATTAGTGTCAGGCTGGATCTAACAAAGTTGGACGTTAATGATACAGCTAACTATTAAACTTGCTGCTGATTATCCGAATTTAATGTTAATTAGTCGTCTTTAATGACTGAGCCAGACAACTTTCTAAGTTGAACATTTTACTTTCAGGATTAGGTTTCGAAGGAATTCGTAATTTAAAATTCTCTTAGAGGGGACTAATTAGACGAGTAAATTTGAAGTTTTCAAAGATAAATTACCATGAAATCTGTCCGGAAATTAAATCAACCTTACGCACTCTCGAAAACATTGCGTAATCACCCCTCTGGTAATGTACTTAGTAGGGTAAACGTACCAATGCTTGTCACCTTAATACCCGATGGTTAATTATTTTTGTTGTTTACAACTCGTATTTACTTAAGTAGGTTAAGAAGTATCACTGTAATAAGCATAATTATGGAGAAAATGACTGACTGTCGAGTTTCTTTCGGCGTTTCTTCTCGGCAGTGGTCTCTGAGAAACGCTAGTAGTTTTATACTTGTACGTGCCATTGCGGCCTATTTGAAGAATAATTAGTAGATTGTATGACAAGGGTCTAAAATGAGCCATATTACCACGAGATCGTTGTTTTCCCGAACGATTGTGAGAAAATAAATAAATAAAGGTTATCCCCCAAAAACTGATAATAAATTCCACGGTGAACTTAATCTAATTTGGCGGCAACATTCAACATAGACATCGCAGTTCGCGCGCAAAAAAAGCTAACTGACCTTCCATTGAGCGCTTCAAACGGTTGTTCAAACGATTTAATATTTTTTTAAATTATTATGAAATAGGGACTACTACAAACTTAATATTTAGACTCTTAAGTGAAAATAATTCTATTTCCTGATTGGTTGATTTTACTAAAGCTGTATTCAGGTTGGTTAATACCCTATTATCGACATTAGTATGTTGTTTATAAATAAAATAAATAAATAAATATTAGAGGACAATCTTACACAAATCGAACTAGCTCCACAGTAAGCTCAAGAAGGCTTGTGTTATGGGTACTAGACGACGATATATTTAATAAATAGAAATACTTAAATACATAGAAAACATCCAAGACTCAGAAACAGATATTCATGCTCATCACACAAATATTGCTACGAGCCCCAATGCAAAATAGCTCGTCTAGTCGCAATTCTGCATGCGTATTTTTTTTCAAAAACTAGTATTTCTACCCGAATCGACTTTGATGATTAATGGAATACACTAGACGCAATGTCACTAAAGCTAGCTTAGTTTTGAGTTGTACAAAGTGTACATCTCGTTATTTATTTTAAAATAATTTAATTATAAATATTACATCTCACACGCAAATAATTACGTCTGCTTCATATTTAAGGCAAAATAGGTCGTCTATTTAAAATAAAACCTGTTTACCAGGGTTCGTAATATAAAATATTATTTTCAAATTGAATACGGAATATTCTCTGTCATGTAAAATGACAAACCACTATATAAAAGGGCAAATTCAGCCTAATTTTTTATTACTCCAAATCGTTTTTCTATCGAGATGGCACGAGGTAAGCCAGTGACTGAAGAAGTGCGGAAAATTATAATCTCCAGTAACAATAAAGGCAAATCTACGTACCAAATTGCCAAGGACCTTTCTATGCCAAGGTCTACAATCCAAACTATCATCGAGCATCATCGAAAACACGACAAAATTTCTTGTTTAAAGAAATCCGGCCGCCCACGAATTACTACTAAAGCAGAAAACAGGATTCTGAGGAAGATCATCAAGAAAAATCGTCGTGCAAGAGCTGGAGAACTTACGGTACTATGGCGTGACGCAATTAAAAAAAACATTTCAGTGGATACTTGCAAGAGAGTGATGAAGAGGATGGGCTACGGTTTTTACACTGCTAAAGAGAAACCGTTACTTACACAACGGCAGAAAACTAACAGGTTGAAATTCGCCAAAAAGTACAGAAATTGGACCGTCGATCAGTGGCGTAAAATTATATGGAGTGACGAATCTAAATTTGAAGTCACAGTAGGCGATGAACGAAGTAAAGTCATTCGCGAAAAAGGAGAGGCATTTCAAAAAGATTGTCTTAAGCGTAAGGTAAAGTTTCCAGCTTCCTTAATGATTTGGGGCTGCATGTCGGCACAGGGTGTCGGCTGTCTGCAATTTATAGATGGAACCGTCAATGCCGAAAAATACAAAAGCATCTTACAAGAGAGTTTGCTGCCGTCTATACGTAAGTTAAAGTATAAAAATGCGTATACTTTTCAACAAGATGGTGCCTCATGCCATACCGCTAAAGCAACGATGGCGTGGCTGAAAAAGAAAAAAATACCTACCATGTCGTGGCCATCCAGCAGCCCGGACTTGTCTCCCATAGAAACGTTGTGGTGGAAAATGAAGAAGAAGTTGCGAAAGGACCCGTCCAGATCAAAAGCTGATCTTAAAGAGAAACTTACCTGTGTTTGGAATGAAACAACCCCGGAAGAGTGTCGACAGCTGGTAGATACAATGCCGCTCAGAATTAAAGCCGTTTTAGATGCAAAAGGAGACGCCACCAAGTGGTAGACGTTCTAATCTGCGTCGGTAACACTAAAGACGAACTTTTTTGCATTTTAGTACAATTGGTGAAACAATGTTTTTTTTATTACCAAGGAAAGTTCGTTTTTTTTTTCATTGAATAAATAAAATACGATTTATAACTTATACTGTTTTTATATTGCTAATTCTTCCAAACACCTTCGTCCCCCAGAATTTTTAGGTTAACGTTAGTTTAGTACATTTTTTTCCTACCAGACGTACTCATTTGCATTGGGGCTCGTATATTGTTTATGCACTTATATATATGAAATGTACATACTACATGTAACTGTTCCTTATTCTCTAACAATGTAAGAGACACATTTATTTTTACCTCATATATATAAAATTGCCAACGTTTGATGCCACATATCTCGAAGACAGTGAGTTTTGAAGTAAATATGGTATATTTTTCGGTAAACCCATAAAAAAGCCATAAAAAACACCCGAAAATGGAGAGTTACAGATCGAGGTCATCGGGAGCTGGAAGCCCCTTAAATCAATTCTTTTTTTTTCTTTTTATACAAACGCCTTAAGGGAGGCGTACAAATCAAGCTTTTGTCACACACATAATCTTCTTAATCAGTATAGAAGCGAAAACTAACTCGTTTAACTTGTACATACAAACTCCGCAACAAATCTAGTTAGCGCGACTTGCTAACAATTGTTGCGACCTCTATCGTAAAGTTCGACGGAGATTTACTTATCTTAGAAATTAATAGCTTGCGGATTATTTCCAATTAAGGGAGGATATTAATTATTGATCGCGTACGTAAATAAATCATAAACATGTCAGTGATAGTGTTGGGAAAGACTCAAATCTGTGGGATCTTCGTTTCTAATACTCGACTTAGTTTTAAACATAAAACTCCGAGTTTCAGACATATTGAAATATAATAAATGGGTCACTCACGACTTTAAAGTCGAGTATCGCCCGACATGTTTCGGACCAATATGTTTTAATCATGAGAACCAGCCGCGACGGCCGCGCGTCTAGCACTGCGCGCTCAATCGGCTGCTTGACTTTGGCGGCGACGGTGGGGCGGGGGGCGAAAATCTACTCACATTTTCGTCACTATTATGTCGGGTTTCACACAATACTTTCACATGTCGAGATACTTGACCTTAAAGACGCGAGTGACTCGTTTATTATATTTCAATACTAGCGACCCGCCCCGGCTTCACACGGGTGCAACGCTGATGAATGTATTATACATATAAACCTTCCCCTTGAGTCACTCTATCTATTAAAAAAAACCGCATCAAAATCAGTTGCCTAGTTTTAAAGATTTAAGCATACATAGGGACATAGGGATATAGGGACAGAGAAAGCGACTTTGTTTTATAATATGTAGTGATACTCGACTTAGTTCTTTAGACTAGTAAATTAATCGAAGCTTGAGTTCCTTCTTTTAAACTTGTTACCCGACTTGAGTCTTCTGCAGAGACTCGAGTCGTATATAAAAATTCGAGTGTTTTGTTTATACTAAAGTTTCTAGAAAAACAGGTGCAGTTGTGCAGATACGTAATATTCAGCGATTACTCAAATTACTGTAGCATTCACATTTTTCCGTATGTAATTCATTCTGTGGGTTTATTCTTTTCCTTTATAAATTACTGTCCAAAAAATCATCTAAATTGCTCTCTGAATTTGGGTTCTCAATACAGGACTTGATAAGACTCGAAAAAGGACTCGATTCGACGACAGTCCTACAAAAATTAATCGAGTTCTTGAAATCTAGACTCAAAAAACTAGTCAGTGATGGTTCAAGGATACGTAGTCTATTCATTCATGCTTACGTTTCTTATCATGTAAACAAACACTTGGACACATTATCACACTTTTCTATAGGGTTACACAATAATCATTTAAAATGGTATTGTATCTTAGGTACTTAAAGAAGCTCACAAAGTATAGGGATGTTGAAACCAGCGATCGGATACCAGTATTTTTCTATGGAGAAAATTCTACATACAACACACACTAATAATACGACGCTGTTACCTAAATACATGATTCAGCCCTACGTAAAGAGCAAAACGTAAAACAAAATATTGGGCTAATTCAGGGTTTTTTTTTAAATACCGGTATCGGTCCCTGGTTGAAAGCAAATCTTTACTTTTCTTAAAAATCGATACTAATAAATTTTAGTAGTCACATAGTAACTACCAAAATTGTCGCTGGCCGCACGTTTAATATTTTGTGAGTCTATCACACAATATATACCACATTTTTGGTGGTGAATAAGGAGAACGTCTTGGTTTGTAATACTGTAAGCTTATATGTATCAATAAATAAATAAATAAATAAATAATAACAGTGGGCCGCAAATAAAGCGCTCGTAGGTCGCTTGTTGCCGACCGCTGTTTTAAGGTATCCATGGGAACTACAGACGTACATCTAAGTAGACCGCGCAAACGCACATAATTTCAGCTCAATCAGTTAAATATACGCCCTGTACCTACCGTTAACCCGCTCTATCGCACGAATTTCTGCAATGTTATGTTCAGTTTAATTTCTGGGTCTGAATTTTCATCGATTAGACTCATCATCCTCGCGTTATCCCGGTACAGTCGCATCCTGAAGGATGCCCGGGGTACCTAATCCCAAGATTTGGCGTAGAATAGTTTTTACAGAAGCGACTGCCATCTGACCTTCCAACCCGCGGGGAAAACAGACCTTATTGGAATTGGGCTTGTCAAGTGAGCGGGCAACTTGACTGTTAGAAGTTCTCAAGCCGCCGAATCATCGATTAGACTATTAGAGAATAAAAAAATCTACAATATGCTGGTTTAGTAATTACCACGCTTACTTATATTACATAACATGGTTCATGTCAGGGCTTAGAACCGGTTTTTACTTTTTTTGAAATATATCCTAAAGTATTACTCATATCTCCATTTTTATTTTATGATTTGTTTTTGTTAACCTTCATCTATGAAATAAATGATTGAAAGTACGAAATAATATAGTAAAACGCAATTAACCGAATTTTTTAACCGGTTAATTGTATGAAACGAAACCGGTTTCCGAGCCCTGGTTCATGTTTTGTCTACTTAGATATCGTACATGTCTGTGTAGGAAACCTTCATAAGAAAGTTTAGATGTAATGTCTAAGTTGTCCCGGCATTTTCGAAAAGTTGACGTCATAAACATCATTGTGTAATGTAATTTTACGAGACAGTTCGTACAAATTTTAGTATAATATGTAGGTTATTTGATAGACAGATATGAGAAGCCGCTATAAGCGCGGTTAGGAAGGAGCCAGTGTATTGCGTGGTTCGCTAACAAGTATGCCCGCGACAGTATAATGACTCATGTTACAATTTAGAACATAGTCTGGCTATATGGATACAAAACTATCAAATTATCACAATATACAGGGTGTAAGACCTTTCCAGGGCCTTTTCTTTATGGCACACATTGCTGGACTCATTGTGCACCTTCACTCAGTGTGTATTATCTTACACGTATTATTATGACTGGTTGTGTGTGCTTTATTGAATAAATGGTTTTTCTTTTTTTCTTTTTTTTTTAAGTAAACTAGTGAGGATCCGTTTAAGGGCATATTCGGTATCGTGTTCTGATTAGGAGAAAGAAGAAGATTTTATTTTGAAAAATTTTTTGGCCTTTTTATAGACAGTTGGCTGACTTAGACGACCTGCACCATAGAAAAAAAAATATCGCGTCAAAAAAAATTTCTTTTACTTTTTCCTAATTAGAACACGATACCGAATATGCTCTTAAACGGATCCTCACTAGTTTTCTTAGACCCTGTATAGTAAATTAGACAAATTAATTAAAATCATAAAAAGATAACGGACTAAAGATGCGCAAAACTGTCATTTTTTATTGGCTAAATGTAAATCAAATGTTACCAATAGAATTCTCATGTTTCAATGAAAAATTGTATGGCAAATATGCACATAAAAGCAATATATCACGACAAAACCGGTATATTTCGGCGTGGCGTCACGCGTGCAGTGCAATGTTTGTTAGCTATGCTTTAGGTACTTTGCCTGTCATTTTCGTTTTTTGTTTTGCCCTAGGTAAATGCAGTTGGTTCAATACAAACATTCAACCGTCTCTAAAAACTGGGTCGATATTTTTTTGTCAAACAGCCAATTGTTTTGTCTTTTTAGGGTTCCGTACCAAAATGGTAAAAAAGGAACCTTATGGTTTCACTTTCTCTGTCTGTCTGTCTGTCACACCGCTAAATATCTCAAGAACTACTTATGCTATCGATTTGAAATTTGGAATAATTATAAAGAAGGCTAACCTGGATACGTTGAACATGACTTTTTAATATATATTTTTTGTATTGTGTAAAAAATGACAGATAATAGATGGTTCAAAACTTGAAAGTCTAGTGACTATGTCAAGTGGGGTGTCATATGAAAGGGTTTGAGTTGCATATTCTGAAACATTTTTTTTTACGTTGAGTCAATTTAATCACCTTAGCATGTATTTTTGTATAAATTCCTAAGAGATTATGTTGAAAGCACCTTCTTTCAAAAAAAAAATTAAATCGGTTTACGTGATAAAGAATTATCCTTGAAAAACCACCATACATACTAAGTTATTCAGTCGCTCAAATTTGTAACAAAAGTCGCCCATAGATGGCGCTGTGCATATGGCGTTCAATTTCTACACCATGTTGTTGAGATTTTCTTGAATAAATAGGGTTGGAACCGATAGGTACACACCTGTGTACGGAACCCTCGGTACGCGAGTCCGGCTCGCACTTGACCGGTTTTTTATCCGTTTGTGGCTTTATGATTCAACATTTCTGCCAGCTCACGCCCCCCAGGAACAAAATTGTATGGAAGTGAACGCATATAATGCATTAAAGCGATACATCGGCAAACGAAATATCAACACGACAGTAATCCTCTGAGCATTCTGATAGCGAAGTTATTTTATTACTGTCAAGTCTCGAAGGCCGAAACTCCCAAGTCCCAATATATTTGCTAAGAGAATTTATGCCCTGCCATATAACCCAGCTAGCATAAACAATACACATAAATCACACACTCCATCCATTATTATTATGTTAGTCTAATGGAAAATTAAGGAAAGGAAAGATTTTGGAAAACCGATTTTTTATAACATAGTGTGGCTACTATATTTTCATTTTTTATTTATTGTTCAGAACACAAAGTCATGGGAGTTGAATACGTAAATAAATGATAGCCAGCGGGGTAATCACGTAACTTATTTACTACCGTTAGGCAGATTTTAGTGTCAATTTTTAATTGTCAGCTCATACATTTATACTTCAAAATTGACATTAAAATCTATCTAACGGTAGTACATAAAGTTACGTGATTCGCCTGCAGGTCTACAGCTCACACAGCTACTAGTTAAAAAGTATTAAGCAAAACTAATTTGAAATTATGAGCTGAAAACTAGTGTGGCCTCGTTTCAGATGAGGCTCAACAATGTTTGAAACACATGTTGGTCTTAATCTACTAATACACTTTAAGCCATAAAAACTGACGAACAATACAAATACCTATAGTTCATTACAGGTACCTAGGGCGGTAAAACAAAGAACGTCTCAGATAAAGGCAAACCAGGGTAAAAATAATGAGTCTTTTATATCACCCTCGAAGTCACAAGATGATATACAAGAAGAACGTCTTCAATATGTGTATTGTCATTTATAATCATCTACCGGAGGAACTAAAGCTGCTGGAGGGAAACGCCTTTAAACGCAGTCTAACAAACTGGCTTTTAGAGCATTGTTTTTACAGCGTAAAGGCGTATCTCGAACACCAGCATTAGAATTAGTAATATTTAGTTATATACTTGTTATTATTTTATGATTTTATTGTGCCTCCTCGACGGTGATATGCCTATTATGTTAATTTTACTAGTATTTTAATTTGACTCCCTATATTTATTTCAATTATTTTTATTTTTATTCTTTTGACATTTTATGTATTTGCACGCTTGCATGCAGACTAGATGCATGAAACAAAATGTATTGTAACATCCCTATACCTGCTGTGTCTATGCAAATAAATAATTTCTGATTTCTGATTAGCAAACGTCATGAAAACTGGTAAACGATTAATGAGACAAAAAAACCGGCCGTGTGAAAGTGCGAGTAGAACTCGTGCACGAAGAGTTCCGTACAATTCTATAAAAACGGAGAAAAAAAATCACGTTTGTTGTATGGGAGCCCCCGTAAATATCAGTCATATTCTGATTTTTTGTATTTGTTGTTAGCGACAACAGAAGTACATAATCTGTGAAAATTTCAACTGTTTAATTATCAAGGTTCACGAGATACAGACTGGTGATAGATGGACAGATGGACGGAGCCGTATTACCCTTTGGATACGGAACCCAAAAAAAAATTAAGAAGAACCAAATCGGTCAAGTTAGACCTTACGTACAAGTTGTAGAGCTAGCATCAAAAGTAACTACGCATATGAAGAGATTTTGTAATGATATTGCATTCCTACAATAAGAGCTTTTGAGCGCTTCTTTTTTAAAATTTATTGCTCACAAAAAAAAGAACTAAAAATTACTACAAAGTTTCACCAACTGCGGTTCAGTTTGTTGGCGAATAGGTTAACACTCCTTTGTTTATTCTACCGTGCTAAAGTTAGGACTCTTAACTTTAGCACGGTAGAATAAAAATAAAAATAGATAATAAGTAATACTCATCGTAACTTATGAGGCGTATTACTTATTACCTATTTGTTACATAGTACGTTAATTGTAAGTTGTTTACGCTAACAATTTTTGTAACAGTAATTACTCATAAAACACGTTATTTTTTACTCAAATATTGAAATCAATATTGTCAAAAAAAAATCTTCTGAGGTTATTAAAAATTCGCGATATTAGATAGTATGTTGTCCTTTGTCCATAGTAGTTACACGCTCTCGGCTCGACATATTTATTTTTCGTGCTGAGTTTCTCAGATTCCGGTTGTACATTTTGTATTTCTAAAACGCAGTTTACGTAGTCACTTTTGATGCTGATTACCGCTCACTTTTGAGGCCGTACGCTTGGCCTCGCATTTGCACGATATTGCTTTAATCTGATACTAGCAGCGCTCTTCGGTATTACCCGCGGATAAAAGGTAGCCTATGTCCTATTCTGATGTCTAAGCTACAATACTGGAAAGTTTCATAGAGATCCGTTCAGTAGTTTTTGAGATTAAGCGGAACGTACATCCACCCGCACAAACTTTCACGTTTATAATATTATTAGGATTTAAAAGTGTCACACAAAATTTACAAAGAGTGAAAGCAACAAAGGATCAAGGTGTCCTGCTTTTTCTAATTCGAGTGCAAGTTTAAAATATTACAAAAAAGTTTTTTTTTTAACCTGACTGTGGCTTTATAGACCGGGCCCAATAAAGCGATAGGAGTGCGCGGTTGGAGTGAGGAACGGAAAAACTTACGTGTAAATTTCATAAAGAGCGTTAGGTACTCCCTTCTAAAGGTTCACCTGTGATGTGACTCCTCTGGTGCAGATATTGGGCGACTGCAATCGCTTCCCGTCACGCAATCCGTTTGCTCGTTTGCTCTAAATAACATACAAAAAAAAATTGTGCATTCATTACAGTGTCCGCAAATGCAGCTCAGTTTATTGGAAACCGCGTGTCCCACCGGCAGCGGTGGCGTAATGTAAAAACTTTGCGTGGCGCCGGCGCCGCCGACTCGTCGCCCGCCGCAGTCGACCTTAGAACAACAGTACTAGCCGTTCGCTTTATTTTTATTTAATTTTTTTGAACCTGACTATCCCTCTTATTCATAAAACTTAACAAACCTCTGCTAACTAAAATGTCTGTTGTCACTGTCACACAAGCACATGTGTCAAAGTGACAGATAAGGACATACGAACTTTAGCGGCCAGTTAACTAATATAGATTTGATAAACGTTTATGAATAGGGGGGTATGGCTTTATAGGCCCAATAAAGTGATAGGAGTGCGCATTTGGAGAGTGGCCTGGGGAAAATCCAGAGGAAACCTCCAACACGACCATGCGGGTATTGCGGGTGGTTTAACGGGATTACTCTAAAAGTTTGCGGTCCTGTGAGATTGGTTGAGCCGTTGAGCGGCTTCAACCAAATCTGAGGTTTGAGTGGAATCGAGCAACTGGGAGTTTTGTCACTGGTTCACTGGTGCCTGGCTGAGAAGAGTCCAGCAAGGAACTCAGCTAGGTCCGACCTGGTTCGGACTGTCTCTACCCGATATGGATACTGGCATGGTCACGGCAAAAGCGGGAATGGGACCGGGCGGGCGGTAGCCGAGAGAGAGAGAGAGAGATATACCCTAACTTTCAGAAACGTTTATACTATCAATCCTTTTACAAGAAAAATATTTTTAAATATTTTTGTGGACAATCTTACACAAATTAACCTAGTCCCAAACAAAGCAAAGCTTGTACTATGGGTATTAAATGACGATTCCATACTTCCATAGATAAATAGATACTGAAATACATGGAAAACATCCAAGACTTAGAAACAAATATTCATGTTCGTCTCACAAATAAATACCCTGACCGGGAATTCCAGCTTCGAAGGCAGGGTCACTACCAGCTATGTAAAGTTATTTTGGAAATACGCTCTACTGATATTTGAGGTTACTGTGCCTGCACTGACCATTCGCAAAGTTTCCGAACGTGTAATATTTAGTCAAATCTGTAGCTAGCAACTTGTGCGATCAATTTTGTGCTGGCAGTAATATCTGCATGTTAAAGTTTTGAGTAATAGAGAATAATGCTTTTTTTTCATGATGCCTCGAACTAGTTTTTAGAGAGGAACAAATGCGTATATGGAACAAGTATAATTAGAACAAGACAAAAGACAAAACCGGCCAAGTGCGTGTCGGACCACGCACAATGAAGGGTTCCGTACCAACACCACATTTAAAATCACTATCCAATACACTGAATCTAAGTCGTATCTTCATAGGGAACTCACGGCACTTACGACTTTTTGTTTGGGCAAGACAGTTTTTAAGCGAAAAATCAAAAACCGTAAAACCTATATTGTTCAAACCAAAAATCGTTGAAAACATTTACTAATGCACACCACCTCAATTTTTTTCAGAATTTTAAACTTTATCGTTTGGAAATTAGAGGGGGGGGGGGGACATTTGCTATGACTTTGACAGCTAATATTTCACCAACGGTTAACTTAAATGGACAAGTTATTTAGAAACCTCCATATCATTTTTAAAGACCTATCCATCGATATGCCACACGATTATGTGCGTTGAAATTTTTTTTTCATTCGCCGGTTACATGCATAGAGTGCCCCCCCTAATTTAATATTTTTTTGTAAATTCACATCACTTTTATGTAGCGGTTCATAGAGTACACCTTCCTACCAAATTTCATAATTGTAGTGCTTATAGTCTCCGAGTAAATCGGCTGTGACATACGGACGGACGGACGGACAGACATGACGAATCTATAAAGGTTCCGTTTTCGCCATTTTGGCTGCGGAACCCTAAAAATGGGTTTCAATACAATGGTAGTACGGGTGCATAATTTAATATGACGTCACCTGTGCTAAAATAGTATGGGACGTTTTCAGGGCTGGTTTTTTACGATGTACTTTGAACTATTTCAGCAAAGCATGTGACTTTATATTATACTACGCGCCTGTACTACCATTGTATGGAAAAACGAGTAATTTGCTGTTTTGGTCGTGAAATACTAGGCGTTTAGATACATTGTTGTTAAACAACGCGCTCCTGTGAGATTCGTTTAGCGGCTTGAATAGAATATGAGGTGTTAGCGGAATCGAGCTACTGAGCTGTGTCGCTATGTAGCTAGGTAGGCTAGGCAGTAGCCTAGCTGAGAAGAGCCCAGCAACATTGTGGTGTTATTGGCTTAAAGTTAGACTCTTCCGAATATGAGCGAGATGACATTTTACTGTGCCCTACCTGTCTAACCTGACGGTCTAGGCGAATCGAAAACGAATTATATATCTCTATCGCACTTGATTATTAGAGCCACAGAGAAGGAGAGAGGATACTTCATTTTCGGTACAACGCCGTGTAAAGTAGGTGCGATTCGATCTTTTTGTGGTCAACCAAGATACCTAATATTATCTGGCCTTTTCTATTTTATTATTTTTGGGATCAGTGTCCTATGACTTTACCATGAGTTTGCATGACCGTACTCGCTAGCGACTGCCTAAACGATTTAGTATGCCGATTCATAATTCTATTGTACTTTTACCCATACAATCTTTTACGCAGTCGCTAGCGAGTAAGGTCATGTAAACATATGGTAAAGGCACTGAAAAGTGAGATAGTGTGTGTGAAATGTAACTAATGGTGTTTGTTACTTGTTGCACCGCCTGTAGGAATATTTATGTCGCGCATATATGTAGCTTCATCGAGTCAGAGAGCGTTAAACATTCTTTATTTATATTTTATCAGTTTACTAGCGGCCGCCCGCGACTTCGTCCGCGTAGATTTTAGATGGTAACAAAGATATAAATGTGGTTTATTTGTTTCTGTCAGTTGTCTGATGCTATTAATTTTTTGTGAAAAATTACTCAAAAGAGAAAATAAATGTCCGTAATCTTGGATTTGAAAATTGATGTCATTTTCGTAATCGGCACCCCGAGGAACCACAAGGATGACACCCATATCGATTTATAAAAAATAAATGTCTGCCATCTTGGATTTCAAAATGAATGTCATTTTCGTAATCTGCAATATCGATTTTTAAGGAAAATTATATATTATTACAACCCCGTTCTCGATTGAAAAAAAAAACCTTTAATTCCGATTTAAATAACCATTATTCTATTCATAATTCACTGATGAACAAAGCAATGCGCAATTCATTATCAAGTAACTTTTTCCTTGACCTTTTGAAAACCTTTGAAGGTACCGCCAAAAAAATATCAAACTCATTTCAATCTAATATTAAAGTGAACTTGTTTATAATTATGTTTCTAGTTCGTTAATATACAAGGAGCTGACGAAAAATAAACGAACTTAATTAAAAAGAGAGCGAAACAAGGAAACTGGGATCTATTCTTGGGGATGAAATCGAATTAAAATTTTATATGAATACTTTGGTCTCTTCACACTGCGATACAGCCAAGAAATGTCGTCAACCCAACACCTGAGTACAATGCCTCAGGGGCCTGTTTTAGATTTAAGTTATTTTTGTTAAGTATTTTTGTATATATCTTCTGGTCAATAAATTCTTTTTATATTTACTTCTGGAATTTACAATAAAGCTACGAGAACAAAACACTCATCTCTGTAGTCTGAAACAAAGAACTTAACTGTTTAATGTTCTTATTCAATTTAATTAGCAAACGTTCACCGCGACAAAGTCGCAATGACGAGCTACAATTACAATTTAATAGAACTAAATTACAAAGTAACAAAGAACCTTAATTGAAGAACAGAACTTGTGTTACTGGTATGTGGTACAGTTAGCAAATATTGTTCTACAACTCAACCTAATCCAAATAATATAATAAACATAAAAGTTTGTAGGTATGGATGTATGTTTCCTCTTAATAAAAAAAAACTACGAAAGTAATTTCTATGAATTTTTCCAGTAATGTAGGTTAGACATGAGAATAACACATAGTCTATAATTTATTTACAAATTCGTTCCCATAGTTAGGGGGTTAAAAGTGAGTGAAGGAAAATCCACTGTGAAAATTTGAATGGTCAATATTATTTCACCCTGTATATTACTCTGATATTGTAGACTATACATGTATGTGGTATAGCATCTGTGACCCTGTACACGTCTTCGTGTGTGCTTTGATATTGTTACTGTTGTCATATACTAAGCTTTGTTAAAACATTGTTCTTATGCTTACTTGTAAAGAACTCTTGAGGTCTACTTCCAAAATAAAATAAAAAACTATTAGATTTTGATAAGTAATTAATCCAGACATTTTTAACTGACTGTACCTATTCCGCAGCAGTTGAGCAAAGTTCATTAAGTGACTAAGATAAAGGAGATCTAAAGTGTTCCATATAGTTAAGGCGAGGTTTCGCTAAGAAACTTTTAGGGTTCCTTACGCAAAAGGAAAATTAAAGTAAATCCAATTTTGAACTAAACGTACCTCAAGTATGTTTTCGCTCACAGGATAAGCATAAAGCCAAAATATGCAGAATTCGCACATCGAAGAATGGCAATCACTTTAAAATTGGTTATGGTACCTAGTTGTTACAATATGATAATCGAAGTGTAAGGTATGGATGTTGATTATTATACATAATAACAGTGCCTTTACCATGAGTTTGCATGACCGTACTCGCTAGCGACTGCGTAAACGATTTAGTATGTCGATTCTTAGTTCTATTGCGTAACCGCCAGAGGCGCTGTAATTTTGCCGATACAAATTTTTAACGCAGTCGCTAGCGAGTACGGTCATGTAAACTCATGGTAAAGGCACAGGTTAAAACACGTCATCATCATATATTTAAGAGCCTAGTCTAGCTCTTGTCGATGGAATAATCGCCATTCTGTTCGGTTTTCCGCCAACGCTTTGAGCTCCTGATACGACATTACATTGACCTTCTCTTTTGCTTGATCTATAAACGCACATCTCGTCTTCCCCTCTATCTTTTCCCCCGATTATGGTTTTTATGTATCTGTCGGGATTTATCCCGAGTCTCAGCTCGATGACGATTGATCAATAAAACGCAGTGTTTATGCAGTGGTAGTTGGCTGTGTAATTCGACTCAATCTTCACAAGCACGGTGCTAATATTAACAATATATGAATATATGGAACCTTGCTTTTAGAGCGTAATGGCGGAAGTCTCTTGTTGCAAGTCTGTGTGGCTCGCGTCGCGGAAGTGACGTGACCGCCATATTATCTTTATGGAGTACGCCAATCGGAGCGACTGCGCATCTGCTCTCGCGCTTCCGGTGCGCGCCGATTGGTTGTTTAGGCGCAGGCCGCACAGACTATGTAATTATGCTATATGGGAATTTTCCCGTGAGGAAATGATGCGGCTTTGGTAGGTGACAGTGTCGCCACATATCTTTCCTTCGATTATGGTTTTTATTTAATGTATCAGGTGCCCCAGCATGTTTCCTCTTCCCCCTGTTTAAAACACGTACATGTCACATTGAAGTACACAGACGAACTTATCCCTACAAGGGATCTCTTCCTGCTAATCTTTGAGCAACGTTTAGGCACAAAGGGCGGAATCTTATATAACGAAACTCAATAGTTTCCCGCATTCATCACGGATCGACCCTGCCTACGAAGCTGGAGGTCCCGGGTTCGAATCCCGGTCAGGGCATTTATTTGTGTGTTGAACACGAATATTTATTCCTGAGTCTTGGATGTTTTCTATGTATTTAAGTATATATTTATTTATATAAGTATGTATATCGTCGCCTAGTACCCATAGTACAAGCTTTGCTTAGTTTGGGACTAGGTCGATTTGTGTAAGATTGTCCACAAATATTTATTTATTTATTATTTATTCATTCAGTAAGGGATTAAATTGCGGCCCTCTGTGTAACAAAAACCAAGCTTTCTAGCTGTTTGGATCATATCATATATTTAAATCATCGTATCCCGCTCGCACGCACTCACCGCATAGCACGTGCTCTTTTGTTCTTAGAGCGATCGGTGCATCGACTCCTCAGGGCATACACTACTGTATACACTATGTGAGTGAAAGGGACAGCACGATACGAAGTTCGGATTTCGAATTTCGGAGTAGCCCCTCTGAGGTGTGCGAGACTCGAGTTTAGCGGAAGCGGCAAGAGGAATACCTAGGCTTGAATGGCTACCGCGAACAGAAATCGAACGAAGTTCGAATATCTCCTCTATCACACTTGCTAATTCATGCGACAGAGAGGCAGATATTCGAATTTCGTTCATTTTCGGTTCGCGGTAGCCCCTCTGTGTCCGAAACGTCATCAATGTATTCAAGCATATCTCTCTATGCAAGCATATCTTCTAAGTATGGTCTCTTGCTGACGAGTCGCATCACGCGCAACTTAGCGATTCCTGTCTCACTCGAAGTGTGCGAATTAGAAAACCGAATTTTGAACTTCATGGTTTGGAAATTAGAGGGGAGACTCTTTTTACGACTTTGACAGCTAATATTTCACCAATGGTTTACTCAAATGAAAAACTGTTTTAAAAACCTCCATTATCATTTTTAAAGGCCTATCCATAAATATCTCACACGCCTATGAAATATTTTTTTTTATCCCCCGGTTACATGTCTGGAATGCCCCCCTTAATTTAATATTTTTACGTAATTTCACATCACTTTTATGTAGCGATTCATAGAATACACCTTCCTGCTTCATAATTGTTGTGCTATGGTCTCCGAGTAAATCGGCTGTGTCATACGGATGGATAAGCCATGACGAAACTATAAGGGTTCCTTTTTTACCATTTTGGCTACGGAACCCTAAAAAGGAGGGTAGCTCGCGTCGAGTCGCAGCGGCTGTTGTGCTAGCCCCGCAATTACACTTACATATTTTACGGTCTCTTTTACACTTAAGTTTAATGTGGCTACAACTTATATTAGGTACTGAAGGCCTACTCAGAACTACGAAATCTGAACTTCGTATCGTGCCGTCCCTTTCATTCTCCTATTAAGGGGGCTTAAAAACTCTGTATAAATTGAGGCCATATCTGACGAGAATAGTTCGTGAACGCTTGGCAGACGCACTAATTTTGTCTCAATTAGACTACGGAGACATAGTCTACGGGCCTTGCTTGCTCAAGAGAACGGAACGAGCTGTACAACGCGTACAGAACTCTTGCATGCGTTTCTGTCATAACATCCCTCGTCGCGCTCACATTACCCCATACCTAAAGAAATCCAATATGCTTAACATGTCAAACCGGCGGACCTTGAAACTGGCATCAATGGTTTTTTCTTTGAAGCAGACTGGTGTACCTTCGTATCTTGCACGTAAACTTCAGTGGAAACCCAAACGAGACGCGAAAGGTTTGAGAGCTCAAAGTGATAGCACCTTGCTTCCACTGATCCGGCTTCAGGCATTTAGGGGCAGTTTTCGTTACGCTGCCTCTAAATGCTGGAACAATTTGCCGCCCCCAGTTCGGGATAGTAAGTCACTGGAGATCTTCAAAAACCGTTGTAAGGCTCATTTATTGGACTTTCAATAATAATATTGTACAGTTACTAGTTACACAAGTGCTACTGTAGCACTGCTGCATAACATGTATTTAGGATTAAATTCTGTTGGGAGTTACAAGTTAAAGTGCCAGCTCATGCCCACCTACTTAGTATGTAAGTCAATTGCCTAGCTTCGTGTGACGCTTATTTTAGTTCACATGCTATAGTTTTTAAGCCACGGGGGTGGCAGAATAACAGCGTCTGTAGACAAGAGTCTTTAGTGGTCTCTTGGTACAGACACAAGCTGAGCCACCTACCCTTTCAATTGTTTTTGTATATTTTCATTTATTGTACCTGTCTTGGTTACCTGTAAATGTATACAATCATTGAATAAACGTCTTATTATTATTATTATTATTATTATACACTATATGAGTGAAAGGAATGGCACCAGATAGACCCTCTGTTTATGACGTCACTATTGCTTTATGGGGTCCGAAGGTAATGCGAGTACTTGAGTACAGTTCACAATGGTTTAACATTGTTTTGCAGACAAACTTGTGACAGACATTAAGAAAATCGATATTCGAATTTACTCGAATAAAGATCAAGTTCGTAATCAAACGGCGAAAAAAGTAACTCGAAAGAATAAATAATTACATAATTATAAGTCCTCAAAGTTTTAGGATGGGGCATACTCTATCCCTTTTCTGCAAAACGCACCTTTGTATTGGAACGATCGTCATTTACTATGGCGCTCGAGGTCAGTGAAGTCACTGTGCCTTTACCATGAGTTTGCATGACCGTACTCGCTAGCGACTGCTTAAACGATTTAGTATGCCGATTCTTAGTTCTATTGCGTAACCGCCAGGGGCACTGTACTTTTGCCCATACAAATTTTTACGCAGTCGCTAGCGAGTACGGTCATGTAAACTCATGGTAACGGCACTTATCTATTGCTCTCTAACGAGCGACATTAAAACGGTTGTAGGTTCGTTATTTTTTGAGATATTTGAATAGAATTTTTACTATCGCAAATGAAGATGGGTATATTTTCTTGCATTGTATATGTATGTATATGTATGTAAGCACTTTATTGTACACAATAACAGGTTAAAACAATATACATGTCACATAAGATTAGAGTACAAAGGCGAACTTATCCCTATGAGGGATCTCTTCCAGCTAACCTTTGAGGGATTGAGTGTATAGTGGGAGAATGAGATAGACAAACTTACACAGTGTACTAAAACTTTTCAATAAGGAAACTTATAGCTAAAACCAAAACCAAATAATATAATAACCAAATAATAATATAATGTTTATTTGGAGTAGTCTTTTCAAGTAATTTTTGAGTCTACAACAATACAATACAATACAAATACTCTTTATTGCACACCTCACATAATAAAATAGTACATAAAAAACAAAAAAAACAAAGATACAGCGAGACAGAGGCAGAACAACAGGCGGTCTTCAACCTATTTTTATTGCATATGTTTTTTTTCACAAACGTTCGCAGTTCTAACCTAACCTACTTTTTTGGTAAATCTAATGGGTTCTACACAATAACCTTTTAACTGTACCTAAAACAATAACGCTTTATAATAAAAATATTGGAAAAGAAAATTCTGCGAAACAAGACATTCTATGAAACGTTTGTCGATGAAATAAGGGGATACAGAGGGGCTACCGTGAACCGAAAACGAACGAAGTTCGAATATCTCCTTCTCTGTCGCACTTGCTAATTCGTGCGACAGAGAGGGAGATATTCGAACTTCGTTCGTTTTTGGTTCGCGTTAGCCCCTCAGTTCACAATATGTGTATTCGTGTACACGCACGCAGAGGAAAGGAATGTTTCCTTTAGAGTATTTTGCGAAAATAAAGAAAATATCACATGTATTTCTTGTATAGTATCGGCAATCTGGGAAAGGAAATATTGGCAACGACAACAATAATCACTTAATACATTGTGAATATAGTTCGCAAATAAAGATTCCCCCTTATTCATAAAAATAACAAACCTCTGCTAATTAAAATGTGTTTGTTTAACACAAATGTCAAAGTGACAGAAAAATATAATTGTACATTACTACAGAGGCCGGAAATTAAGGGGTTTCCCCATGGTTTCCCGCTGAGTACATATAGACGGCCGAGCGTAACGAGGCCGGATAGTTTACGAGGTTAGCAATCCCTTTTACGCCGAGGTGTTTATAGTGCTTTTCTCAAACCTGCAATGAAATAAATAAAAAAAACTCCAAGAAATCAAACTTTGATTTCTAAAGAAACTAAATATACATTTCTTCATCGCTGTTGTCATCGGCGTCGAAACTAATATTTATATATGTAACAAATTCAACAACGCATAAATCCAATTACAGATCAAAAAAATATCAATTTTGCCTCCAAAATGATTTAAAAAATACTTTCACGGTTTGAGTACACATTTTTACCACTAATATTTAGATGAAATATTTTAAATGTGTATTTTTGTATTTAAATTTGCAATTAAAATTATTGGACTGTGTTAATAATGTGTTATTTATTATGTTTATGTCGATTTTATAAAAATCAAACAGCAAAATATAGCAAAAATCGTTTATTTTATTTTTTAATATTCGTAGTGGCTGAATGTCATGACGAACCAAAAAGCAAATAATTGCTTATGGCTGAACGCCGTGATGCTGTGTCACAAATAAATGTGGAATTGAAATTAAAAAAGACTATCTTGCAGGCCTCCAACTTTTTATGAAATTCCTTTAAAGGCCTCTCGTCTAGCCGCACCCGAAACGTGACACTTCGCAGCCTATAAGGAACATAACCTCAATATACTCATACTCATACTGATACTCATTTTATTGATAAAATATAAAATTTTACATGTCAAACATTTTAAATTGAATAGGTATGTCAAAGATTTAATTAAATACATTTTAAGGTGATTATAAATAAAGTAGAATAATAATTATCAACTAAGAAGTCAGAATTAAAATGTTAATGAATTAGAATACAATGTCAAAAGAAATTGAATAATTGATTTTATATTAAATTTACATAATTATTCGTCTTATAAAATTCTGACATATTATAAAATGCCTGGGCGGTAAGCCATTTTTTCAATTTGTAACAAAAGGTTGTGTCATTTATTATTGCATGTGTGAGAAAACGAATATTAACGGAATTTTAGCAAAAGTAGGTGTGATGAACGTTTATGAATAAACTCGCAACTTCGTTTAATTATACAGACACACAATGTACCGCCACAACACTATCCGTTTCCGAGCCCAGCTGGTTAATTAGCAATTACTTGTATTACGTTCCAAGGATCGCAGAATCTAATTTACGCGGGCCCCGGGGAATGCACCGCGGCTAGGCCGTGCACGTAGAATGAGATCACAGCATTTACAGCTCAGTTTAAAAAAACGACCAATTGCGTGTCGGACCACGCACCATGAATCAAAATCAAAAATCAAAATCAAAACATTTATTCTGCAAATAGGCCTCAAGGGCACTTTTACAAGTCAAAATCTATCTAGGTACATGAAATAAAAATAATACAATAATCAAAGTATCATTAATTAAATGTAGTGTTACATGTCAAAAATAAGACTAAGAAACTAATAACAATCGAGATTTGTTAGAGATGTATAAGGTCTCTAAGCGTCAAGGTAAAATGTAATAAAGTAGGTACACTAATCATAATAAAATATGTTGAGCTATATCTATAACACGTCCACATGAAAATAATAAAATATATTAAATAAAAATCCTCAGAGATGTATAAGGTCTCTGATGAAGGGTTCCGTGCCGACTACTACTAGTCTACATTTAAATCCTCTATCCTATACTGTTAATTAAAAATGGATCTTCGTAGGAAACTCATGGTACTCATGCTTGCCGTTTGTTTGGGCAAGGCAGTTTTTTAGCGATAATTAAAAAATGGTTAGACCTACCATCACCTACTTGTGTGGTTCAAAACAATTTTCGTTGAAAGTATATATTTATTAATGTACACAACCTCATTTTTACGACGAATAAGAAATACTTTTTACGACTAATATTTCACGAAATGTTGGCTTAAATAGAAAAAATTTTTAGAAACCTCTATAGAATGTTTAATGGTCTATTCATAGATACCTCACACGCCTGTGCATTGATTTTTTTTCATTCCCCGGTTACTTGTACACCGTCCTGAATTTCATAATTTTAATACTTATAGTCTTCGAGTAAATCGGCTGTGACATACGGACAGACATAGCTAAATTATAAGGGTTCCGTTTTCGCCATTTTGGCTACGGAACCCTAAAAAGCACAACACAATTTCATCATCATCATCATATCAGCCGAAAAATGTCCACTGCCTCCCCCGAAAAGTGCTACAATAACAATAAAAATAAAATAAATAAATAAATATTAGAGGACAATCTTACACAAATCGAACTAGCCCCACAGTAAGCTCAAGAAGGCTTGTGTTATGGGTACTAGACGATGATATATTTAATAGATA
This sequence comes from Epiblema foenella, assembly GCA_963556455.1. NCBI lineage: Eukaryota > Metazoa > Arthropoda > Insecta > Lepidoptera > Tortricidae > Epiblema > Epiblema foenella. Next base: position 4,487,415 of record OY747113.1, on the reverse strand, counting down.
TAAATACTTAAATAGATAGAAAACATCCAGGACTCAGAAACAAATATTCATGCTTATCACACAAATATTTGCCCTGACCGGGATTCGAACCCAGGACCGTCAGCTTCACAGGCAGGTGCACTACCCACTAGGCTAAACCGGTCGTCAAATAAACAATGACGTTCCAAAAGGCGCAGTTTCGGTAGACCCATCAAAAGGTGGACTGATGACCTGGTAAAGATCACATTTTCCCTGGTTGCTGGACCTACTCCTGCTGGTTGATGCAACCAAATTGTACAAAAATGGAATTCTAAAACTAAACTAGAACTAAACTAACCTACCCCGAGTCACATACCCGGTGCATAGGTGCTCATCACGCCTAGAGCTATGATCCGTTGAATGGCAACCACCAGCCTTTGCAAGAGGGATGACCAGGGCCTTTACCATGAGTTTACATGACCGTACTCGCTAGCGACTGCGTAAAAATTTGTATGGGAAAAAGTACAGCGCCTCTGGCGGTTACGCAATAGAACTAAGAATCGGCATACTAAATCATTTACGCAGTCGCTAGCGAGTACGGTCATGCAAACTCATGGTAAAGGCACTGGAGTTTTACTTTATCGAGTCTTCCGTCCTTTAAAGCTAAATAAAAGAAAATGCTAATTAATCATAGTTCGTATAACATTAAAGAATTTTTAGGATATAAAAAATGTAAATATAGTATTAATATCTATCAATGTAATATAATGTGTTCCTATCAATATAATCTACAAATGAATGTACAATAATTGTAAACATTGATCTGTAATATCTTATTACTAATAAATGATGTCTATGTCTATCAAGAAAGGGGTTTTTAATTTAGTAACATTTTACCAAAGGGGTGATTACGTAATCAAACCTCTGCAACATGGAGGAGTTTTTCATGTTTATCTGTGGTCATAATTGAAATTTTCATAAATAAGTTGAAGTTTTCAGAGTATTTTCGGTAGTTCTGGCTTATGTCCTCGACTCGAATACAGACATGTCATCAAATTAACTCTAATAATTCGAGTTAATTTGATGACAAGCTTGTAGCGGACAGTTAGAATCCACACTTGACTTGTAGTTACGGGCAGTTGATGGAGTGCGGTGAGAGATAGTTGAAGTTTGTACATTTTGTACAAGTATATTAAAATAACGTAAAGATACAGTAAAGTTAATAGTTGGATGCTTTCTCTAGATGCGTATACTTCACCGTTTTGTAATGCATTGTTTGTCTTTTATAACTTAACATATTACTAATATTCGCTGCCACGCGACTTTAAGTAGGTCGCAAATAATGATAAAGAAATATACGGTGATGAGACCGTACAAGGCTGAGTAATGTGGATTATAATAGGCAGTTTTATTAAAATTATATATCTCGGTTTATTCACTAATGAGTGAAGGAAACTACCGATTATCCAAATTAAATTGTAATGATGGAACATTGTAATCAATAGCTCCTTTGTGCCGACGTACCAGCTTTAATTGGAGTAGTCGCAACGCAGCCTGGGGCCATTCCGCATAATGGCTCCTTTATCTGCGGCGTTTAAAGCCTCTTAGTAAGTGCATTGATGATTAAGTAATCAAGGTAATATTAACGTTGATAGTACTTCGATAATTGCATGCAAGTAATCTTCTTCATAGCGATTCCCCTTTAGCTTTAGAAGAAGAATATGGTTTATTGCCACTAAAACGAGTTAAACGACACAAGTTTACAAATTGAAATTAAATAAAACCGGTTAAGTGCTTGTCGGACCACGCACAATGAAGGGTTCCGTACCAACACCTACTAGTCCACATTTAATATCACTTTCCAATATGTTGAATCTAAAAAAGTCGTATCTTCATAGGGAACTCACGGCACTTACGGCCTTTTGTTTGGGCAAGACAGTTTTTAAGCGAAAACTCAAAAACCGTAAAACCTATATTGTTCAAACCAAAAATTGTTGAAAGTATTTACTAATGCGGTGTGCATTATCTCAATTTTTTTCAGGATTTTAAACTTTATAGTTTGGAAATTAGAGGGGAGACTCTTTTTACGACTGACAGCTAATATCTCACCAATGGTTTACTCAAATGAAAAACTTTCTATGACACACATGGGGGGGCACACACTTTCTATGACTTTGACAGCTGAACATCAGAATAACTTAATTAACTTAATTGCATGACTTAAATGGAAATTTTTTTTAGAAACCTCCACATCATTTTTAAAGGCCTATCCAGCGATAACCCACATGACTATGTGCGTTGAAATTTTTTTTTCATCCACCGGTTACATGTATGGAGTGCCCCCCCTAATTTAATATTTTTTTGTAATTTCACATTATTTTTATGTAGCGGATCATAGAATACACCTTCCTACCAAATTCCATAATTGTAGTGCTTATAGTCCCCGAGTAAATCGCCTGGGACATACGGACGGACGGACGGACGGACTGAAGACATAACGAATCTATAAGGGTTCCGTTTTTGCCATTTTGGCTACGGAACCCTAAAAATGACTAAGACATTCTTGGGCAATGAGTCCCAGTCTCAGCATATGCTGAATAAACAGTCCAGCGCTGGTTTTCAGCCCGGGCCTTGGCTCGGTCGGTTGCAAGCATAACTGAGCGCAACGGTGTCAGATGTTGTGCTACCAAGGTCTCATCGTTTTAGTATTTGACTTTTTTAAAACTATCAATAAAAAAAGAAGAAAATACGATACAAACATAAAAAGAGAAATATAAAAAATTGAATAAATAAGAAATCAAACCGGTAATGTGCCATTGGGGATGATTTACACACATATGTATGGAATTGTGTGTTTGTGTATTTATGTATGTAATGTATGTGTGCGCGCGTGAGTATGAGTTTGAAAGCAGGTGGATAGAGTGTGTACGTGAGTGTGTTTGTGTTTGCTTGTGCTGTATTTGTCTAACTTTGTCTTTAAACTTTAAAGTCCCATTTTGACTGGTCATTCTCCAGATTTGTGTCTGCTTCTAATTACCGTAGCTCCATATGCAATGTTCATACAACGTGATGGTAATTTATGTAGATACAACCACAGACGCAAATTTTGAGAATGACCGTGAAACACCCTGTGCGACTCAGCAAACGTAATCTATTCTTCATGCTTTTGGCTCTGAGTCCGGGCGAACCCAGCGTGACAAAACCACTTACATATCTAATTTCCTTCTAAGCATTTTATTCGACAATCCTACCCTAATTTACATGATTTCTCAGTTAGAGACAACAACTCTGGCAATTCTGAAACGAAATGATGTCAAACGAGATATTAAGTTTAAATGTCATTTGTAACTCAAGTTGGTGATGCTTTGACTAAAATTGTAGTTTAGTAAATGTACTGGTTATTCTGATATTCAGTCGTTTTCATGCCGAATTAGAATAGCTATTACTACGGGTGTCATCAGCCGTTGGTGATTGTGGATAAGACTGGCAAGTGAGTGGCTGGTTGCGCGCAATGACACGACTTGTTTGCGGCCTGAGAGAAACGCTGTGACTAGTTTATAAGCATAACGAGATGATTCGGTGTGCCTGCCGTCTGTCGACTTGGACAATTTGTTGGAGCAGTCAACTCTAATACAGGACTGCGACGCCCCGCCCCCGCCCCCACCCGCCTACGCCCGCGAGCTTCGCGCGTCGGAGGGCAGTGTTGCGCGGTCGGTTGCCTTGATAACACTCAACCTGATGAAGGACTCCAATTGTAGTCCGAAACATGTCGCAAATAGTGAGTTTCAACCGTTGTTCTCTTATTTTGACGACCGGTTTAGCCTAGTGGGTAGTGCACCTGCCTGTGAAGCTGACGGTCCTGGGTTCGAATCCCGGTCAGGGCAAATATTTGTGTGATGAGCATGAATATTTGTTTCTGAGTCTTGGATGGTTTTCTATGTATTTAAGTATTTATATCTATTAAATATATCGTCGTCTAGTACCCATATATAACACAAGCCTTCTTGAGCTTACTGTGGGGCTAGTTCGATTTGTGTAAGATTGTCCTCTAATATTTATTTATTTATTATTTATTAAGTATAACGAGATGACGTTTCGCTGTGCCCTACCTACCTCATCAAACACATTTATTTTTTTCTGAATCAAATCATCATCATTTTATCCGCTTGTTGAATATAGGCTTGCATGCAATTACTGGCTGGTAGATCATCATTGCAACCATCTTAATGTGTACAATGACACACTGATTAGTGTAATGTAATTAGTACACAGGGTCTATTCGGCTTAACGTAATCCTAGCCCTCCTAGCGTTTTCCCGGTTAAAACGGGGTGGGTACCCGCTTTGGCACTTACCCCCTTATTGATAAAAGCTAGTAAATCTCTGCTAAATAAAATGTATTATGTCTCTTTCGCACAAACACAAATGTGAAAGTGAAAGATAAAGACAAACCAATATTAACGTCATTTTAGGTTAAGTAGGTTTGATGTACGTGGATGAATAAGGGGGTTAATCTTTAAATTTGGTGTAACAGACACTACTTTTATGACAGTTCAATGCTTTGAAACAATTTTATTCGTTTTTTCTGTCCGTTTTTTCCGAACAAAATGGGACTGCGCTACAACACGGGATGTTCGTTCTTTTAACAGTACGTTTTTCATGTATTAAATACAATTTCAACATATACTTTGTTTTCACGCTCATAATAACCCATAACAAACATTAACAGTGACAGACACTGGCGCAGTGGCACCAACTGGTGAGCACAAAAACCGTAGCCCTCATTAAGACTTGTCCTGTTCCGAGAACAAATATGTTATTAATAATGGCAGTAACATCGTCAAAACTCATTGCAAAAAATAAGCATTAAATAAACCTGATAAAACTTTAATGTCTACTGCTTTAAACAGTCTCATGTGCGCCTGTCGAATAGGGCACATTTTACTGATCCGAAAATGGTTTAATGTTACCGTTACGTCGGTAAATTTGACTATTTTGACGTTTATTTTTAACTTTTATTTTAATAAAATGTAATGTTCAATCATTTAACGTTACTGTTTGTATTTTACTGTTTTTCTAAGATTAGTTGATAATGTATAAAGTAGGTATATGTATTACCACCAGAGTTGAGGTCACGCACACAACATGTCATGTAATGCCAGCGGGATTTTGAAATTACTATTCTTTTTTTGTACCGATAACAAGTTCAACAGTGAATTGCAAGATATATCAAAAAGTTTCATTAAACTATTTTGTTAATTATTATTTACAACGAATATAAAATTACTAAAGCATTATATCTATTTTTATCAAATAGCTTTATTTAAATAAATGGGTTATATGAATAAATATAGGCCAGATATGTTTATTTTACTGTATTATACCTATTAAAAAATATATGTCTCATAGTTTTTATTTACATTCAATCATTCATATATGGTGTCGAAACTTTTGGTCCCTGAAGTCTCCGCGCGCACAAGTTATTTACAGAAATCGCGAAGCGTTTGGTTGACGTAACTGGTGACCGAAGAGCTGGCGACTTCCTCGCACAACGTATCAGCATTGCGATACAGCTAGGAAATGCCGCCAGCATCCTCGGTACAATGCCCCAACGGCCTGTTTTAGATTTAAGTTACTTGTAATATTATTAAAGTTATTGTTATTTAACTATTATTACTGCCTGTAAATCAATAAATGTTTAAAAAAAAAAAAAAAACATTCATTTTATTTATTCACTTTTATGAAAAAATGACACCTCGCCGAGTTTCTTACGCCGGTTCTTCTCGAGGCAGAGGTTTATTTTATGAACTGGTGGTAGTTTTTTTGACATTCATAAGTGCATGTAACATGCCTAAATTGAAGAATAAATGATTTCATTTCATTTCATTTATGCAATCAGTACTTCATGTAGCTATGTGTAATCATTCACCACAAATCTCGCGGAACTACCTAGTTCTAATGAAAATCACTTTAATGTGTGTGTGTTTGACGCGCTTGTTGAATGGAGGCTTCCATCCAATTACTGACTGGTCAGTCACCATTGTAATCATCCGTAACGGCTTGTGAATGTTATCAGCACGGCCGAACGCTCGATTATGTGTGCAATGACACAGTGGTGCGGAATGTAATTAGGACAGGGTCTATTCGGCTCGACGTTCAACAGTGGATCCAGGATGGCGATATCAGGCGAGTGAGAAGAGTGAAGGAGAGGGAAGGGGGGACTTTTTATAGTTTTTTTTTATTTGGGTAAACAAACAGTCACTACAAAGGGTGCTTATACTAACTTATTGTAATAATGGTTACAATATGTGTGACCCACACCGTTTACCACATATTATATTATATGAGTTTATCATTCGGAGATATTCAGTACACCGTCAGTCTTAAGGACTTTCGGTGTCGACAATTTTTAGAAATTAGTTAGAAGTAAATAACCTGGTTTCGCCTGCTATCTAAACTAACACTATTAGGGTCGGTTGCACCAACATATGATCACAGGCCGGTCATCGTCAATTATGGCGCGAGCAGCTGTCATCCCATAGAAACTTGTCAAACTTTCAATACAATCAGATTTTAACGAACACCGCTTACGATTACAGATGGTTTGGTGCAACCCACTCTTAATCTTATTGTTCCATACTAATAGTCAGACAAGCATCTAAAGCCTATAGTGTGCACTTACAGCCCAGTGCCTTTACCATGAGTTTGTATGGCCGTACTCGCTAGCGACTGCGTAAATGATTTAGTATGCCGATTCTTAGTTCTATTGCGTAACCGCTAGAGGCGCTGTACTTTTGCCCGTACAATTTTTTACGCAGTCGCTAGCGAGCACGGTCATGTAAACTCATGGTAAAGGCACAGGCCGGTCATCGTCAAATATGGCGCCAGTAGCTGTCATCCCATAGAAACTTGTCAAACTTTCAATACAATCAGATTTTAACGAACACCGCTTACGATTACAGATGGTTTGGTGCAACCCACCCTTAATCTTACTGTTCCATACTATTAGGTCAGACAAGCATCTAAAGCCTAGTGTGCACTTACAGCCCAGGAAGACCGGCCTGTGTTAGGGCTAGTTACATATTTGAGGATGGAGGATACATATTTAAGGCATGACTTTAAGAGAACGATCGTGTTCATTATGATTGTATTGACGTCATCATCCACGTAGCGAACCGGAAGTCCACGTTGGCACATAATCCCAAGAATTATCGAGGGTTTTACAAAAGATGTGAAGATTTATTCGTCACAGACAAGCTTTTTTTTTTGAACCTGACTGTGGCTTTATAGGCCGGTCCCAATAAAGCGATAGGAGTGCGCGGTTGGAGAGTAGCCTGGGGAAAATCCAGGGGAAAACCTCCGGCACGACCACGCGTGTGGTATGGAACACTGGAATACTCTAAGAGTTTGCGCTCCAGTGGGATTGGTTGAGCGGTTTCAACCGAATCTGAGGTGTGAGTGGAATCGTGCTACTGGGAGTTTTGTCGCTGGTTCACTAAACCTAGCCTAGCTGAGAAGAGTCCAGCAAGAAACTCAGCTAGGCCCGACCTGGGTCGGACTGACTCTACCCGGTGTGCGGCGGTACCGGGACGCAGACAAGCGATAGATAATTATGGGACAGATGCATAATACAATAACAGTCGTGTCACGAAATGGACCCAACTCAGCATAATGCCGGTATTACAGACGGCGCTGCTCTTCCGTAGGGCCCATCCCGTCATCTACCAGTCCCTGAGATCCCCAGGCTCATTACAAAGAATGCTATTGTTTATTTATTACGCCGGGAGACGATGGATTAAGAGTAGGGTGTAGGGCAAGAGACTACCATCGAGTGAATAGGTATCTTCAGGGTGAGCTCGGTCATCTTCAGTCTCGTCTTTAACCTAGAGCAAGCCCATTCGCAATAAACAAGTGATCGTTCAACACAAGGAAAACGTGAGCGTGTTGGGATTAGAGCGGTTTCCTCACGACGTTTTCCTTCACCTGATATTAGTAGTATATACAGGGTGTCCCACGGCTATGCCACATGGAGGGAAAGTACATTGAATATTGTAGATGGAACATTTTACTGAAAGAAGACATTATTTGAATTTAAAAGTCGATCTAAACTGCATTCACAGATATTTAAATAATCTTATGTTTAAACCGGGGAATCGAACCCGTTACACGAGAAAAATAATTATCCTGTAGCTTTATCATACCGATCGAAAGGATTAAGGATTATTATATAAGGATTATTGTTTGCTAAATATCGTATTGTCAGAAATAAAAGGAAGACCATGCATTTTAACATTTGATGTGAAATTGTCTCGTGTAACGGGTTCGATTCCCGGTTCAACCATTAAAATATTTGACTATCTGTGAACGCAGTTTAAATTGTTTTTTAAATTCAAATAATGTCTTCTTTCAGTAAAATGCTCCATCTACAATATTCAAGGTACTCTCCCTCCATGTGGCATAGCCGTGGGACACCCTGTATAAGTTTTTTGTGTTCTAACCCACGACCATTGAAAGTTGAATTTCAAAGCGCTCGTCTACAGTAAAGAAGCGGAATCATCATCATCATCCTAGCGTTATCCCGGTACAGTTGCATCCTGAAGGATACCCGGGGTCCGCTACCTAATCCCAAGATTTGGCGTAGGCACTAGTTTTTACGGAAGCGACTGCCATCTGACTTTTCAAGCCAAGGGCAAACCAGACCTTATTGGAATTGGGCTTGTCAAATGAGTGAGCAACTTGACTTTTAGAAGGTCTCAAGCCGCCCGAAGGCCTCTAACATGGCTTAACGACTGCTATCATAGACAGCAGCCGGGATCAACGGCTTAACGTGCCTTCGAAAGCACAGGAGCGCTTAGTTACTAACCACTCAAACCGGGCACCCATCCAATAATTGACCTAGGCTGACGTTGCTTAACCTCGCATACCGCACGCGGTACGCGGGCGCCGCTGGGCCACGAGCGCTCCAGTAAAGAAGCGGAATGCTATTGTTATTAATTTTTTGGCAACTGCGCATGTTTTTATGTACAGATAAAATAAGTTTACATGGAGAGTAGCTATTGATAATAAAATAAAACGGTATTAAGTGTGAACACATCTCTAATTGGAGCCGACCACACATTGCCAAGCATTTAAGTGAAGAGGAAATGGAAAAATATATATGTGAGCGTATTTTAAATCTGCGTTTACAAGCACGGTTTCACAAATTGGTTTGTTCTGTTGTTTGCTCTGGGAGCGAAATAGATTCGGGTGCGAATATGTGCTTAATTTGTTTGAATGCTTTGGAAGAGGAAAGGTAAATTGGATTTACATAATGTCGACTGAGGCCGGGTTTTATAAAGATCCGTTAGACCAAATGTCAGATCGAATTTCAGTAACTCAGTACATTTTTTGACATAACAAACCGACATAAGATCTAACGGATCTTTATAGAAGCCGAGCCTGAATGCCTATTAGACAAGGTATAGTGTGACTAGAAAACATTATAAGCGTCCCAAAAACGTTTGAATATAGCTTTTAGGTCTTTCTGACATGGTTTACGATACCACGAAATTTTTTTTAGGCTTACTGTGGCTTTCAGTGTTGCCAGGGCGGTTGGGACGAAAATTACGTTTCGTTTCTTAAAAAGTTACATTTTTGATGCAAAAGTTACATTTTTTATTATTTTCGTAATTACTTATCAAAATGTTTGATTTTAAGAAATGAGTAGCCACATGCAGCTTTAATACGGCGAGGTTGGCGACGTAATTATGCCAGGCAGATGGGCGGTATCTCAATTGTCATACATAGTTGCAACAGACGGACAGACAAAGTTGTAACATGTAGGTTCTCTTGTTACCTTTTCTGTTAGTTACGAAAAATGTAAGAAATGTAACCATCTGCCAACACTGGTGGCTTTATAGGCTGGGCTCAACAAAGCGATAGGAGTGCGCGGTTGGAGAGTAGCCTGGGGAAAATCCAGGGGAAACATCCAACACGACCAAGCGGGCGGTTCAAACACTGGAATAATCTAAGACTTGCTCCAGTGAGATTGGTTAAAAAAAAAGAGGCGGAGCACACTGTGTATGGTTTAGTTTAGTTTAGGTAAATTTACCAATGCTTGACACATTAATAGCCTAGCTGAAAATTGTAGCCATACACGTGTGAAACAGTATTTATGTATGTATGCTTGTATAGGTATAATGTGTGTTTTTTTGTATAAATTATTTGCTTAAGTAGCTGGAATATATTTTATACAAACGCCTTAAGGGAGGCGTACAGCGACATCTACCAGAAGACTCATGCTTCATTAACGGCACTAATGTCTCAAATCAAATTGAGAATCGTCAGTTGCGATGCGCCATCCCATACCCAAATTTAGAATAAAGGAATATTTTTTTTAAATTTTTCCTTTATTCAAAATTCCTGGAATATATTGTTATTATCTGAAAATTTTTAATTGTTAGTCTGTCTCTTGCACTCACCATTGCAACTTTCTGTTTGGCCCTATGGTTGTCTGGTAGAGAATGCTTTGAGGCATTAAGTCAGCCATTTATACGACTTTGTTTTGTGCAATGAAGTTTAAAAAAATACATCTAATTGTTTACACACATTGTTCGCCTCTATCCTCCTGAGATCTAACCTTCAAAAATTAACAAAAAAATCTCGACCTTAACAATTTTACGTATAGTTCAAAATCAATTGTATTTTATGTAGTACCTATATGACAAGGGGCCTCACGAGGCTATTCTTAGGTATGTCATAAGATTTACTAGATCATTACTAAATATAAGATGGTCATCTGGCTAATATAACCCTTTACCTATAATTTTCATAAAATACAACATGAAATAGCAAAGAACGTTAGGAGTTTCATTCAAACTAAGGTATCTGAACGCTTCCTTGAGCAGTTTCTAAAGAGATGGATTCCTTATTACCAAACTAATTCACAGTGTGATTATATGTTCACTCAACCATGAACAGTTTCCGCACCGAATAAGATAAGATAAGATAATTAATCCATCCCTTTCTATTCATGTCCTAACCGTGACGTCACGGCTTAGTAGGCTCCTGCAAACTATCATTAATCTGCTTACGCTTTTGTCGTGTGTCAGGTTTAAGTCTGATCATCCGTGCCAGTCATGCGGTAATTACCTGCTACATAACCGCATTTTTGACGATCGCTTCAGTCTAGTTCGGTGAAGTGGGATAGAGAGGGAAAGGTTGCCTGAAGAGCGCAACTGACTCAGACGGTGCACATCTTGGTATTGAAAGAAACCTTGAGAGGAAGGATGGAGATCAAGATGTACGAGTATATCATTATCGTAGGAAAAATCTTAACAGCGATATTCAGGAATCGACACATACGGTACAGCGCCATTTAACGGTAAAATCGATCAACATTGAAATTAATGATGACGACCTCTTTAGCCTAGTTGGTAGTGATCCTGCCTTCGAAGCTGGAGGTCCCGGGTTCGAATCCCGGTCAGGGGATTTATTTGTGTGATGAACACGAATATTTGTTCCTGAGTCTTGGATGTTTTCTATGTATTTAAGTATCTATTTATCTATATAAGTATGTATATCGTCACTTGGTACCCATAGTACAAGCTTTGCTAATTTGGGACTAGGTTGATTTGTGTAAGATTGTCCAAAAAAAAATATTAAAATATTTTACTGTTGCATACTTTGTATTACACTACTATAATATGAATAAAGGCTGTTTGGAAGAGGTCGCTTTCAGGGATAAGACCGCCGTTTTTTATGTTATAGGGGGCAAACAGCAGACGGATCGCCTGATGGTAAGCGATTACCGTCGCCCATAGACACCTGCAACGCCAGAGGAATCGCAAGTGCGTTGCCGGCCTTTCAGAAGGGAATACGCTATTTCCTTGAAGGTTTGCCGTTGTCTACATGTGTGTAACTGATTCATTTGTGTGAGGTGTGAAATGCACAGTATTTGAATTGTATTACACACCAAGGGGATAAAACGCTGTTTTATGTTACGGGCGCGATACGGAATCCTTGAACATAACGAGGGTGTTATGAGTTAATTAAGATGGAGTTCTGAGTGCAGTGAGGGATTTAAGCGCACCCAAGACAAAACCAGCTTTTCCCCGAGGAGTATACTCTACTTTTCCCACGTCTTGCGAGCCAATGAAGAAAAACCAAGTCTAACTATAAATAGAATCAAATAAGTCAGCCAAAGCTTAATTTAAACATGGCGAGACACGTAAGTGATTGCACTTACGTGACTCCCCATGTTTAAATTAGCATTTTATCTCCTATTTTTGTAGATTCTGCAGTCTTACTCCCTATAATGCAGCGTCTTGTGGCACTCGCGGCTTTTGATTTAGGTATCTATTTAATAGCAGGTACATTACTGCAAAGGCCGCGAAGGAGGGAAGGTCATCCCTGTTCCGGCCGAGGCCATTTCTTAAAACAAACAATCATCATCATCATTTCAGCCGAAAGACGTCCACTGCTGAACATAGGCCTCCCCCAAGGCTCGAAACTGCTTGAGTGGCGTCCACGCACCGGAAGACGAGCTGTCGGTAGGCCTCCGACAAGGTGGAGTGATGACCTGGTGAAGGTCGTGGGAATCCGGTGGAAACGAACGGCACAGGACCGGTCTAAATGGCGAAACAAACAATAAAATTTGAAAATTATAAGGAAGCTCCAAATGAAATTCCGAGGATTACAGTAATAATAGAAACACGCGCTGCAGCAACCGGCGCCCGGCGTCGTCTTTTGTTTCGAACGCGTTGATGGCGGGCTAGCGCAAGGCTAGCGACGCAGAGCGAGCGCGTCTCCGTCGCCGTGCGCACTTCACGAAATTAGACTAAGGATATAAGAATAAAAACTATGAAAAGTGAAATCATATTATTTCCCAGCTGGTTACAATGAAATTCATTACAATATTACAACCCAGCTCAAGTTAATAAGGGCTATAATGTTTTGATTTCGGTAAGGTTTACATGATATAAAAATTGGCTATTATCGAGCAGGTGACGTGAAAAAAATGCATCACAATTAGGTGCGCTTGGCCTAACACGCAGGCAACATTCCCGCGCTGGTTTACGATGGAAATTATGTACGTTACCATTTTGCTGCCAATTATATTTAAACCCGTCCTCGGTAAAACACCATCAATCTCACCCTTTTCCGCAGCATTGGAATCAAAGTGCCTCGTAATAATTGTCATTTGCTAAAAGCGTCCTAAAACCCTACGCTCTTAAACTAGGGTTGAGTCCCAACATATGCGGAACATTTGTGGTAGACCGTACCACATTACAATAAAAATAGACGAAGTAGGCTCCTTACGGCCTTGGCTTGAAAGACCGGTATTTTCCAGAACAAGTATCATGCTCTTGAACCCGAAAACCGGTATTAGACTAGGTACTGGTACTAAGCAAAGTTACCGGTATTGTAAAAACCAGTATTTTTTTATATACAACGCCGGTGGCAAACAAGCTTACGGTCCACCTGATAGTAAGCGGCCACCGCAGCCTATAGACATCCGCAACTCCAAAGGAGTCAAGTACGAGTTGGGTTGGCAACTTTATAAAATTTGAGGATGCACTGTGGTGACAACAGAAGGGAAAAATTTATGAAAACCCGTATTTAGTAGTTTTAATACCGGTACTCGAAAGTGGGAGTGGAATGAATGAGAGAGAAAGAGAACACAATAATTCGCATCGCACGCGCGCGACGCGTTAAATTAGTAGCAGTTAGTAGGTGCCGCCGCGCCGCGCACTTGCACGAAACAGCAAGAAGCATACTATAAAGAACCGGTAATTTTCGGTGCTAATACCGTTATTTTCCTTTATTGGTTTTCTGGAATCAAAACGAAGAAAACCTATAAATACAGACCTACAAAGTATGTTATAGGTATTTTCGGTACGTGTTCCAAGCCCTGCTTATGGCACAACCAAGAAAACGCTGCAGCGTCTGGGAGCATGATGATTAACTTCGATAAGCTTAGAGAAAGCCCATAAACAGTGTCATAATTATCAAAACTCTCGGTTTGTTAGATTTGTCACGGAAGATTAAGAGTTGGTTGCACCAACATATGATCACAAACGGGTCATCGTCAAATATGGCGCCGGTAGCTGTCATCCCATAGAAACTTGTCAAACTTTCCATACGATCAGATTTTAACGAACACCGCTTACGATTACAGACGGTTTGGTGCAACCCACTACTACCATTAAAAACTACTACCATTATAAAAACATAAAAAAATAAAGATAATATATTTTCTTGTGAACAATAAAGAATATTTGTATTGTATCACTATTATTATTATTATTATCGTATGGCTTTATTTTCCAAATTAAAGTTACAATACAAGAAAATACATAAAATTAAAAAATTAAAGTTGGTACACCTATAATAAAATATCTAGATTTGACAGCCAGTCCCTAGCTTCCGCAGTAAGCGTGTGCAGCGGGGTAATCACGTAACTTATTTACTACCGTTAGGCAGATTTTAATGTCAAATTTCAAGTGTCAGCTCATACATTTATACTTCAAAATTGACATTAAAATCTATCTAACGGTAGTACATAAAGTTACGTGATTCGCCTGCAGGTCGCTGAGTCCTCCCGGAAAGCGTCTCCTTGGGCACTCCTCCACAATATGAGCGGTTGTTTGGTCCGGTGCTCCACAATCACAACTCGGTGAGGACTTGTATCCCCATTTATGGAGGTTGTGGTTGCAGCGGCTGACGCCTGTTCTTATCCGATTGAGTGTGACCCAGATCTTCCGTCGTTCATCCAAGCCAGGTAGTTCCTTGGTTGGGTCGGGGAGTAGAGGGTTATTGAAGGGCTGAGTTTGGATATCACATTGTTTTATCCATTCCGTTGTACTGCAGAAGCTCCCTGGGTCTTGGATTTGTGGGTCTGACCAGATAGGTCTTCGAGATTTTAGACGCATATCGGGAAGTTTGTCCAGTGTTTTTCGTATAGGCAGTGCCCCTTTACAAGCCTTTTCCCATTCTCGAGACGCCGCTTGTGATCTTCTTATGTCTGGTGGCGGAATGTTAGAAAGAGCCGGGAGAAACTGTACGGGTGTGGGTACTAGACTGCCCGTTATTATGCGCATTGCTCGGTTAAGCTGGACGTCGACTTTACCCGTGTGCACGCTACGGTACCACACTGCTGCACAGTACTCCGCTGTGGGGTACACTAGAGCCAAGCTGGAGGTGCGCAAGACGCGTCCTCGTGCACCCCATGTGGTACCCGCAAGTTTGTTGATCAGGTTTACCCTAGTTTTTACTTTTTGACTTAGGTTACTTAGGTGGTGGTTGAAAGTCAGGGCTCGGTCTAGGGTAACTCCCAGATATTTCGGATTGAAATTGTGCTGGAGTTTTTTGCCACAAAAGGAAACGTCCGCTTCTCTGCATGCCAGGCTATTAGAAAGGTGGAAGGCGGCTACCTCTGTCTTAGTTGGGTTTGGACAGAGTCTCCATTTCGTGTAGTACTCATTGAGAGTTTGCAGATCACGCGTGAGCAATCTTTCCCCAGTTTGGAAGTTTTTAGTCTGGATTGTGAGAGCCAGGTCGTCGGCGTACAGAAACTTGTCGCAATCTGTCGGGGGTATATCTCGTGTGTAGATGTTGAAAAGAAGGGGAGCCAAGACAGAACCCTGTGGAAGTCCATTTTTCAGGAGTCTGAATCGGCTTTCCTTTTCCCCAAGAAGAACCTTAATTTTGCGTGGGCCAAGCATGCTTTTGAGAAGACGTAGAATCTTTGCCGAGGGTATTACTTCGCTGGCTTTGTATAGTAACCCGTCTATCCAAACTGTGTCGTATGCTGCCTTCAGATCAACAAATGCTGCCAGGGTTTTTTGGCCTCGCTGGAAACCCGCTTCTATGTGGCTGGTGAGCGCAAGAACCTGGTCTGTGCAGCTGCGGCCAGCACGAAAACCCGCCTGTTCAATGGGGATCACTTGGTCTACTATATCTTTAAGGCGGTTATACAGAAGGCGTTCAAGTAGCTTGTATGTAACGCTTAAAAGAGATATAGGACGGAAATTCGCTGCGTCATCAGGAGTTTTACCAGGTTTGAGAATTGCTGTTACTCTCGATTTCATGAAAACAGAGGGCAGTGTGCTGGTGTTATAGATGTCGTTGAAGAAATCCGCTAGCCATCGAATGGCGCGCTTACCCAGGTGCGTGAGAAATTCTGGATGGATCTTATCGATGCCAGCCGCTTTTCCGCATTTTGTTTGTTTTAAAGCCACGGCCACGTCATTCGGGAAGAAAGGGATATCTAAAAGCTCACATTGTAGCTGCGCATGGGCTATGTTTTGGTTTTGGCGACGAATGGTTTTGGCGAAATTTTTGTCAACAGATGCGTTATTAGTGACACGTTTTAGACGTTCAGCTATTTGATCTGGGTGCACTGTTCCTTCTTTTTTGTCTGGTTCCGCAGCACCACCAAGCTTGCGTAGTAGTGCCCAGCTTTTCCTGCTCGAGTGAGTGAAGTCCATGTTTTCCACAGTGTCCAGCCACTTCTGACGACGGCGCTCGTCCAAATTAGCAATCAAATTATTAGCTGCATCAGCATCCTGTGTGGCAAGGTAAGTACGGTACGCGTCTTCGGTCTCTTTTGACCAGCCGGGAATGTATTCGCTGCGGAAACCCCTAGGGACACATTTCTTGGCTGTGCTTAAGACAATTCCACAGAATCTACCATAGTTTGATGCGG
This sequence comes from Epiblema foenella, assembly GCA_963556455.1. Classification (NCBI taxonomy): domain Eukaryota; kingdom Metazoa; phylum Arthropoda; class Insecta; order Lepidoptera; family Tortricidae; genus Epiblema; species Epiblema foenella. Next base: position 4,470,772 of record OY747113.1, on the reverse strand, counting down.
TGGGTTTGATCCATCGGATATTAGCGTCCATCATTATCTTGTAGGTATCCCAGTCAGCTTTGTTAAAATTCCACCGTGGTTTTGGCAAGGAGTTCACCAATGGAACCTCTAGGCCTACCCTGATGAGCGCTGGTCGGTGTTGACTGTGAGGGAAATCATGTAGGATGGTGCGGCTGGTAGGCAGACAGTTGCCGTTTCTGTCTTCCGACACAAAACAGAGATCTGGGTTTGAGTCGCGTTGCCACCTCGCAGAATGAAAAGTGCCTCTCTGTTTCGCGTCGAAGATAAGGTGAAGGTGTTCTTTCAGACTCCATTCATGTAACGATTCGCCATTCGGGTATATTGTATCACTACATAGTATAAAACTAAGTCGCTTTCTCTGTCCCTATATCCCTATGTATGCTTAAATCTTTAAAACTACGCAACGGATTTTGATGCGGTTTTTTTTAATAGATAGAGTGACTCAAGGGGAAGGTTTATATGTATAATACATGCATCAGCATTGCACCCGTGCGAAGCCGGGGCGGGTCGCTAGTTATTGTATATAAATAAAAATAAATAAAATAAAATAAATAAATATTAGAGGACAATCTTACACAAATCGAACTAGCCCCACAGTAAGCTCAAGAAGGCTTGTGTTATGGGTACTAGACGACGATATATTTAATAGATATAAATACTTAAATACATAGAAAACATCCAAGACTCAGAAACAAATATTCATGCTCCACACACAAATATTTGCCCTGACCGAGATTCCCGGGATCGTCAGCTTCACAAGCAGGTGCACTACCCACTAGGCTAAACCGGTCGTCAAAAAATATATAATATGGACTACTTCAAAAAACGTAAGGTTTCCAATTATCAATGAACCAAACTGGAGCCCCACTGCGTCCTCACCTTTGCAGAAATATATCGTCGTGTCCGTCAATGCTTTTTATCGCTTCCCATTCCTTTTCACCCAGTTCACCGCGTAATCTTTTTTAGCGATTCGTGGCTACAATTTACGCGCTTTAAAGGAGTTGGGTCGAAGCTACATCGTTTTTAATGGAGTTCTTTTGGAACCAATCACGTGTTGTTAAACGCAGCGTGAGTATCACATAAGACGTGAAGTGAAATACATTCGAAAACCATTAACTTATACTAACTAGTGTTTCGCTCTGAGCTGTGAATTTAGCGTATAGTTACGGTTTTGATCTCAGCTAGGCTAGGTTTAGTGAACCAGGGACAGCTCCCAGTAGCTCGATTCCACTCACACCTCAGATTCGGTTGAAACCGCTCAACCAATCTCACTGGAGCGCAAAACCACACGCGTGGTCGTGTCGGAGGTTTTCCCCTGGATTTTCTCTAGGTTACTCTACAACCGCGCACTCCTATCGCTTTATTGGGCCCGGCCTATAAAGCCACAGTCAGGTTCAAGAAAACGGTTTAGATCATTATTAATGGCCGATTTTTTATAAAACTCTAGTTGGGTTTTGAATCTTCTGGCATACAAAATTAAGATGCTTTTTGTACGGATTGCTTTGACACAACTCGGTTAACTGAAATAATCTTAAGTGTAAGTTACTAGTGGATCCGTCCAGCAGTCTAGTGCATTCGTATCGCCCCGTTTTCGCGCATCCCACGGCAATTAAGAATCACTAATTGATATGTAGGCGTGCAGTAAAGTATCTGTACTGACTTGAAATTGACAGCTGACAACTTACTGGGTGGATCAACTTTTTTTGTGTTGTTATCTTGACCCGTTGTCCAATGGACACTAGTGGCGCAGTTTGTTCAAAATGTTGTATTAAGTTCTACTATGCTACATGCTAACTAGATGGACTATTATAGAAATAGCTTATAGGTACTGTTACACATGCTCAAAATTAGCACGTAAAAAGCATGCTCAAAAGCATGCTTAAGATGAGCATGCCTTTCAGTTGTACACATTTGCTTGGGATAAGCATACTACTACCATACTAACTACTAGCATGCTCATTAAGCAAGCGCGTCCACACTTGCTGACCTTGCTAATACCACGCCCCCTTCCACCCGCGCTGCAGGTAGCATGCCCAAAAATCGCACGAGCGTCGATTTTTGGGCAAACTCGAAGCGAGCATGCTCATTATTAGCAATGTTTCGACACACATACCACTAAGTAGCAATTGCTCAATAGTGGCATGCTTTCGTGCTAGTAATCAGCATGTGTAACTGTAGCATATAAGTATAACACATACGTATGTTTGATAAACTTAAATGGCGTTTTACCCTTTGGGTACGACACCCTAATCTAACACGTCTCGTGCCCAACCTTGAGATATATTACATTTCCTGTACAAATTGCACACTGTGAACTTTTCATCACTGTAATCATGATTCTTTTACAGCCCAATAAAGCTTTGTAGAATGGAGACGTTTTTATTCCAAACGGTATTGGCAAATGTCGAGAGGGCCAGGAAGGAAATGGTTTAACTGGATAAGCCGTCTGCAAAATCAAAATCAAACATTTATTCTGCAAATACGCCACAAGGGCACTTTTACATGTCAAAATATTAACTTACAGTTCAAGACAGAGTAATAATTTCGAGTTTATAAATATAACAAATTAATGTCATACAGTGAAGATAAACTTGCAAAGTTATCTATTACAAATATTATTGATATCAGTAAAGTTAGAGATGTATAAGGTCTCAAGTCTGATTGAACAAAGAGTATAATGAAATTAATATAATATCCCAGAAATGTACATGGTCTCTCAGCGTCAAAATCAAAACTAATTTAATATTGTAGAGATGTATATATGGTCTCTAAATCACTGATAATAAAAACGAATCCACAACAGGATGGTGTCTCTCGTCAAGCCTCTATAAAAAAAACACTAGTATTAACGTAGTGTGTCGTTGCAAAAAAAACAAGTATAGCTTGTACTGTGCGAGACTAGTGGCTCCAGGCGACGATATACTTAAATAGTTAAACTGAAATTCATACAAAACCATCCACGACGCAGGAAAATATCATCACACAAATATATGCCCTTATAAAAAAAACAGGGATCATTTATATTGGGATTCGAATTGGGAATCACCAGCATCGTAGTCTGGGCCACCGACTAGGCTAAAGTGTTCATCAATAAATCTGTGCCACGAATAAATGTTTTTTTTTCTTTTCTTTCTTTTCAATAAATGCATCGTTAATTAAATTTTCCTGATACCTAACCACTCGCCAACAAACTGTTATCGCAGTTTGTCGAGTGATTAAAATATTGGAACTGTTATGTACTTGTTTTATAAATAAATTTAAAAAAAGAACTAACCGATCTGTTATGTATTATGATATCAATTTTTATCCTAAAAGTACCTACAATAAGGCAGGATTGACAAAAATAAAATTTAATTAAGGGACTCCTCGCGCTATTCATCGATTTTTGACATGTTTGAGTTGATATAGTTCCGTCAAAACTATAGATATATTTACGGCACAAACGGTTATCGGTTCTTCAATCCTGTATCTACATTTGCAAGAGCCAAAAAAAAAACTTACCTCTTATTTATTTATGATTTTTTCAAATATGGTCTAAAACAGCTCAATTTTTGATATAAGTATGTTGTTTATGCATTTACATATCGAGGGGTGAGTGGTCAAACCCGATAAGTCATTTAAAAGGTTTATTGAAAATAAAACTCTGCGTAATGGACGTTGAGTACTTATTTTAAAAAACAATTATCTCGATTTATCGGGTTGGACCACAGCACTCACCCCTCGATATATGAAATGTACATGTAACTGCTACTTATTGACCTATCTATCAACGCAAGAGAGATTTTTATTTTTAACTTAATCTTCACAAAAGTTTTTTTCTAAAAACTATTTTTGGCCTAAAATTGCCAAAGTTTGATGCCATATATCTCGAACACAGTGAGTTTGAAAGTAAATATGATATACTATTTTGGTAAAACTCGTTGTACTTAATACAATAAGCCATAAAAAACGCGAGAAAACGGATATTTACAGATCGAGGGTCATTGGGAGCTAGGAGCCCCTTAAATTGAAATGTGGCACTGGAATTAAATTCCATGAGCTCTGCCTGCGCCTTTTCGGAATACAGGCGTGAGTTAATGTATGTGTTCGAGCACCTAAGGGTGTCTCCAACAAGCGTAAGGTAAATGTGGTTGATACGTCCTTGAGGCATCAAGTACAATAGGTTAGGAAGTCTGACCTGCCGCGCTCGTCTTTCTCACCCAATTGCAATTCACGATACTCGCCTCGCAGTACCGTGGCCGCAGTGGCGACTCCCTCGGACGCCGCGCTGGCTTCTGAAGAGTTAAGCCACCAATCGCCGCCGTGCGTCGATATCTGATATCACTGCTGCGGGGCTAGCACAACGCGCTGCGACGCGACGCGAGTAGAGAAAAATCAACGCTCCTCTTTCTATTCCGCACAGTTTGAGCGAGACAGGAATCACCGAGTCGCGCGTGATACGACTTGGCAGCAAGTTGTGCTAGCCTACCTGGAGCGGGTCAAACCTTGGATGGTTGATTTAATGAAACACCTTCACTTCTGAGTTGTAATTCGTTCACCACGTAAACCGTAAACTACACTTTCTGACTGATATTACATTATTATAATATTAAAAATCACGAGCAGCAAAAGCTCGCTGCTACCGACCGTGTCGAACCCCGCTTCTTACCACAGATGCATACCATCAAAAACAGTCACAACGTCCGCTGACAATGGGGGCTATCGTTTTTGTGCTCACCAGTTGGCGCCACTGTCGACTAAGGTCCAGCTGTCAAAAATTGTTATTGGTTATTATGGACATGAGAACGAAGTTTACATTTAAATCATATTCAATACCTTAAAACCGTACCGTAAAAATATCGAATATACCGCATTGTAGCGTGGTCCCGTTTTGTTCGGAAAAAAGGAGGAAATAATTTTCCGAAAGACAAATCTGTCTCAAAGCCCTGACAGTCATTGAGCCTTAATTCATATTTGCCATAATCAAGCTCAGGTATTGCAAAATAGTGACCATATTGTTCCAATTAGATATTAACCCGCGTAGCGCAACCAAAAAGAGTGACATTTGACGTTTCGGAGGACCCCACGCTACACTAGCGCCTCTAGCGGCGACTTCATACGCGATAGCCCCCATTGAAGCGAGTGAAACTGATTTCGCCAGTAAGGTTGGTAGAATGGAATTACATAGAATATTAATTACTTATAAACCAATGTTGAATTTCTTCAACAGTATGTGTGTAATTAAATTTCCTCACCGTTGTAGGAACTTGGACGTGCAAATACGCGGTAATTGAACGTACGAGTATCTTTGTAATGTTTGATTTTCATCAGACGAGTCAAGTTACGTACTATGTATACTCGCTATCGAATCACTTGACTGGAAGAATTAACCTTTGCAAGCTGCCGACGACTAAATAAATAACTATGAAACCAATCTATCGCCGCATGAGATAGTTTGTGTTAATAGATTATGTATTATAACATTTTAAACTCTCGCGCTTTAATAGGGCTTATCCAGAAATCACGCCAGGATTTTGCACTTTTAGACCCCCACCCCCCCTTGGTGATCTTTGGTGAGCTCATCATCATCACCATCATCATTTCAGCCGAAAGACGTCCACTGCTGAACATAGGCCTCCCCCAAGGCTCGCCATTTAGACCGGTCCTGTGCCGTTCGTTTCCACCGGATTCCCGCGACCTTCCTCAGGTCATCACTCCACCTCGTCGGAGGCCTACCGACAGCTGTGAGCTCACGTGTATTTTTTGCACTATTTAAATTTTAAAGTAAATGATATCGTATTGCTACAAATTTAGAAATAAAGGAAAAATTGAAAAATTCAGGCACTGAGCAGGATTTGGACCTGCGACCTCCCGGCACTCGCAGCCAGTTGCTCTAGCCAACTGAACTATATGTGCAACCGCCACCCGGCCCGAAATTCCTCAATCATTCCTTCATTTATACAAACGCCTTAAGGGAGGGGTCGGGAGGTCGCAGGTTCAAATCCTGCTCGGTGTCTGAGTTTTTCAATTTTTCCTTTATTTCTAAATTTGTATTTTACGTTAGCAGCGGTACTGCTTAATACAAAATTAATTTTTGATATCGTATTGTATTAGTTGATCTTGTGTTAATTTTCGTATATGCGTTATGCAAAAATAGACTCGCTGTTTTTGACGTGCGGAGTGAAGATTTATAATTCCCTACATGAGCAAATATTATTTCACGGTTTTGTGGGCAGAGTAAAAAATATCCGTGAGGTCACCTTGTACCCCCCTTCCCCCACGTGATCAGTCATTAGGTTTTCGTAAGCCCCCGTCACCCTTCGGAGCCTCGCGTGATTTCTAGATAAATCCGTAGGTCAGATGGCCTCGGAAAACACCGAGCTAAGATCTCCCAGATACTCTGCTTTAAGACAGCCGTGCCGGCGGCTGGCGAAGGCTCGCACGGCACTCAGCGTTGTCGGACCCAACATATACAACTGTGTCCCATTAGACATTAAAAACTCAAAAAGTGACGCTGTGTTTTCCAAAAAACTTAAAGCGCTGCTCATTGACTTGGCATGGTACAGTGTCAAAGAATTTTTAAAAAACAACAACCCGTTGACCCTAACACAACAAGTATAACAAATAATGTGAACCCCTAAATAGAAAATTGAACATAGCTAGGCACATTAATGGCCTTATATTATTGTAATTATAATGTAAAAATGACATGTAAATGATCTGTACATTTATGAATAAATGATCTGAATCTGAATCTGAAACTGATTTTCATGGTGTTAATTGGACATGTAACAGTCGGCAGGATATTAAATTGAACTTTATATGCTCCGCCTATGCTTAGTCGGAATGCTGAAGTCATATTGGGCGTATATTTAGGTATTCAAACGAAAAAAATCGTGCAAAACCATAACGTTCACTAAACTATTATTTTATTGTAATATCATGTTCTAATACTTTATTCTAGACTACTTGTACAAAGCGAACACTTTGTTGCAAATAATTTAAACCTATTTTATAATGGTTTTCTAGAGGATAACTGTCACTAATGTCACAGTAAATAGAGAAAAGTAGACATTTTCATATGAATAGGCACCTTCTGGGTGAGCTCGCTTCATTGTCGGCCTCATCTTTGCCCCCTGGCTAGATGCTGGCCAAGAGCGATCCCATTTTTAATAATAATAAAAAAAGAATACCTTAGTTTTCTACCTTGTTTTTTTAAGGATATAAATTACGTTACAAAGAATCAGTGGTCGCAAATACATACTTTGTATTGGTACGAAAGATCCGGTTAAATGGCAGTTATTGACTATGAAAAATTACTTTTTAAATATCTAACCGGCATCTTGTCAATATCTGCTTCTTTGGGTTTTACATTTTACGTTTTAGAGAATGAACCGAAACTTAATTTTAAAATGGTTGATGAGTTATGTAAAAATCTATATATGTAAGTATGCCATAAGGATATTCTCTTATTTGTGAATATCAATATACTAGTGGCGCTGTGAGCTGTAGACCTTGTGAGAAAGTTTTTTTATTATTTCCAAAATCTGACATTATAAAAAAGATCAATTATGAATATCGAAACTGCTAACAAAATTTCACGAGAAGCGGTTGAAAAATACGACCTGCAGAGGAGAACAAACCAAAATTCGGACGCAGAAACTTACAAAATCTTTTAAATACAAATTGTTTTTGAAAATTCCCAAAAACTGACTCCACAAAAAAAATTTCTATATTTACCGGACCTGCTCACAAAATTTCACGAGAATCGTTTGCGGAATGCGACCTGTAGAGGAGAACAAACCGTTGAACAAATATATATATATTTTAATTTCCAAAAACTTATTCAACAAAAAAAAACTGTATATTTATCCAACCTGCTCAAAAATTTTCACGAGAATCGGTTGAGAAATGCGACTTATAGAGGAGAACAAACCGAAATTCGCCCGCAGAAACTTACAAAATCATTGACAAAAAAATTGTTTTTGGAAATGTCCAAAAACCGTCTAGACAAAAAGAAATCTATATAACTATCGAACCTGCTTACAAAATTTCACGAGAATCAGTTGAGAATTGCGACCTGTGGACGAGAACAAACGGAAATCCGGACATACGAAAGCATTTTTATCGAAACTGAAGCAGAGATCTTCGTTTCACTCGGTCAATAATGTAATTATGTAAGGCATGAAATAACGGTTTTAATATTCATTATTATTCGCAGAACATGCCTGATAAAAAACTTCGTATGTCGTACTGTCATTATTTTTAATGCAAAAAAAAAGGTATCGGAACCAGAATGTTACCACTGCGTTTTCGAAAAAATTAAGTTAAGCTTTAGAGAAGGAAAACATTGTGACGAAATCGGTCTAATCCTAACAAAGTCTAGTTTTCCTCTGACCTGAAAGGTCAGACCTTCCAACCCAGAGTACAGTGGCTTTCTTAATTAATTGTATTGAAAAAGTTTCCCCTCGTTGTGTTCAAACTGGTTTTACTTGTACTATAGTAAGGCGAAGCCTAGTGGAAACTGTGTCACAGTTGGCTCTACGTGTGGTATGAAAGGCTTAGTGCGACAGTCGTATAAAGGCGACATTAAGTATAACATAACCACATATCAAAAGGAAGTTACCCACAGGATGTATCCTGAATACTATTATATTCGCTTGCTATCTTTGACATCGAAAACCTTACAATTTACGAGCCTTTTTATGATTTCGAATTTTAATAATTAAAATATACCATTCATTTTAAGTACTCTATCATTAATACAACAAAGATCAAAGCTAAAAGTAAAATTAAACACGTTTGGTTAACGACTGTGCGCGGTTCATTTTATGTTTCAGCTTTATTGGTGATTAATAACTAATGACCCACGCCATCTGGTTCATCTTTTGATTCTGTATCATTAAACTTTTGCACTCAACTGTTAAGACATTTTGCGTTTTAGTCATAGTGCTATGAAGGCAGTATACGAAGTAGGCATTTTGCGTTTTAGTCAATTTGAGTTTTAGACCGATTGCACGTTGGGTAAACTGCAGTTTAGGCAAAACAACAAACTAGTCATTTTGCGTTCTAGACGATCCGCGAATAACCCTGATTTTCGCACACACACTAATAGACCGACACGTTCTTTCAGCGGAATTGCAAAGGAATATTGTTTGAATAATATTGAAATACATTCAATTAGGTATGCCTAGGTTTCTGAAGATCTTTGGGGGCTACGCAAGATTCGTCATGTTATCATTTTGTATGTCGAATAATAATGGCGTTTATATTCTAAAACTTTTCTCATGACATGAACCTTCCATAGGCCAATGTCTTCCTGACACCACAAATTGGTATCATGTTGGTACTTATGCCCACTCGTTTGATAATAAATTCGACGCGTGTGAAACGAGCGTGCGATAAGCCACGTACCGACAAGTTACTAATAATATGTAGTCAGATATTGACAGATATAAAGCCCGACCATAAATATATGACCATTGTCAAGAGGGCACCATTATTCTGATTTATATGGCAACAGACTAAATAACATTCTGAGTGGTTTCCTGTCAGCTCTCATGTTAATTATGAAATGTTTTGCGGCAATATAGTTCCCTTTCCCAAGTGTTTTATTCACCAGTTAATTACTTACTAGCGACTCGTCCCGGCTTCGCACGGGTGCACTATTTAATGGATGTTATTATACATATAAACCTTCCTCTTCAATCACTCTATCTATTAAAAAAAAACCGCATCAAAATCCGTTGCGTAGTTTTAAAGATTTAAGCATACATAGGGATATAGGCATTAGGGACAGAGAAACCGACTTTGTTTTATACTATGTAGTGATATACATTATTAATCTCGTATTGAATTTTGCATTATTTTATTATTTGCTGTTTCGGCCTAAGCAACAAGTATGTTAATATTTAGTTGTGGAAATTGTTTGGCTTATGGATTTGTGTTTCAATGAACAAAGTGTTATTAAAATTTATGCCTGTTTGTTTCCCTAAATAAATAAATAATTATGTTCTGCTCTCGCCTAGGAATCGTTTTGGGCATTTTTGTTATTTAACATTTAATTTTCAATATTGCTATCACTACATAGTATAAAACAAAGTCGCTTTCTCAGTCCCTATATCCCTATGTATGCTTAAATATTTAAAACTACGCAACGGATTTTGATGCGGTTTTTTTTAATAAATAAGAGTGATTGAAGAGGAAGGTTTATATCTATAATAACATCCATTAAATAGTGCACCCGTGCGAAGCCGGGGCGGGTCGCTAGTTATTGGAATAAACCGTAACTTTTAACACTGATAAGCCTGACAACCTATTAAAAAAATATTGCCTGGCGCACGATCATATAATTCTGGTCACGCTTTATCTCCCTTGCTGTCTTTATCAAGTCTTCATTGTTAATGAAAACAAAAGAGAATTCCTATTTTACTTACCAGCAATACGAAATAAGGGCTTAAATGCATTGAAATTTGGAGGCACATAAGCCTTTTCCCTTTGAAACTGAATGGTTTAGCTGTCTACCCACATAACAAGAAAGGCATAAAGAAAGGTCTGATTTTGCAGCCCAGCGCTATCATTGACAAGGGTAAATTCGATGCCCAGTCCATAATAGTACATCTAATCACAAAAAGCATTATTTATGTTGCATTAATTTGACGCTTACGCCCTTAAGAATATTGTGGTGTTGTTGATAAACCCAAAGGGGTACGTATTCATTGCATCTTGCCTCTGTTTTTATTATGAAGCTGTATTATGGATGCTTAATACAAATAGGAAATGTTGTAGTAATCGTAACTGTTTTGTTTGGACGATACATTAATGACTCGATAAAGCTTGAACTCGAGTCGAGTTAAGTTAAGAGTCCTTATTAGTTAAATAATGCTCATCTAATTATGTAATTTTCTGATTAAATCGACACGTATCTTGACATTTTCTCAGCGACACTAACTAGAACGCGGGGTAATCACGTAACTTCTGTACTGCCGTTAGATAGATTTTAATGAAAAATTTAAATGTATTTTTTGTATGTTTCATTAAGAAATATCGTTTTAAATATTACTACAAATCGACCATTTCAAGCTAAAAAATATTATTTTCCGTTTAAATTAAACAAAACACAATAAAATTCAAAAATGGAAACGTATCCTTTAATCACTTTATTGGTATTATCAATACTTTTGTTATAATTTAAAATCAAAACTTTTTATAATTTATAAGGTCTCTCAGTTATATATAAATATAGAAATAAAATGTAGAAAGATACTTGAAAATATACCAATTCGGGGATATATTTCCCTCAGTCGAATAAGGCTCGGTTTTATAAAGATCCGTTAGACCTTACGTCGGTTTGTTATGCCAAAAAATGTACTGAGTTACTGAAATTTGATGTGACATTTGGTCTAACGGATCTTTATAAAACCCGGCCTAAACCAACTTACTTTATCAAGTTTACTGGTTATTATTTTGTTAATGTCTATTTAGCGTGGGGCAGTAATATAACGAAAGCAGAACTATTAAGAGAGATTGTCGAAGTGGTTATTATTTCGTGTGCATTTAAACGCACGGTACAATAATAGTAGCACTAATTGCAGCTCAGTTCTGTAATTACATAATTATGTGGCCATGCTGTTTGAGGTACATCATCGTTAATGGTAGGTAAAACAAACAAAGAGACAATAATCAAACCTACGTGCTTTAGGAACGGCATTGGCTAAGAGTGCTTTTACCATGAGTTTGCATGACCGTACTCGCTAGCGACTGCGTAAACGATTTAGTATGCCGATTCTTAGTGCTATTGCGTAACCGCCAGAGGCGCTGTACTTTAATTTACCCGTACAATTTTTTACGTACTCACTAGCGAGTACGGTCATGTAAACTCATGGTAAAGGCACAGCGGTTAAAATGTAACTGTAAAATGCATATGGACTAGGCAACACACACAGCATAGTAACTAGAGCGAGGTTAAATAAAAACTTGTTAAATGGAAAATATTTTCAGTGGCAATATAAAATTACGTTATAAAATTCGCCTGAATTGTTCGATGTGTTGTAAAACTTAAAAATCGCCTGAATTGTTCGATGTGTTGTAAAACTAACGGTTCAGTCACGTTCCAATCGAGCTACCATCGTTTCTCGAGAGGTAGATTTTTATTCGTCGCTTTGTATTTCTACATGTACGCACAATTGTAATGTTCTTATACTCTTTGCTTAATGTATGTGTGTGTGATTGCTAAAAAAAATTATTTGAATAATAATGTTGTCTGGTTTCTTTTTATTGTGTTTTCTGTTTCGTTTTTCCCCCTATGCTGGCCCATCAGGCCGCATAGGGAGGTTGTCGCACACTCTATCTGTTGCTGGCCAAACAGAAACAAAAAAAAACTGCCTTCTTTGTTTTTTGTTAATATGCTCTCTGTGTTGTTTGTTTATATTTCTTTTTGTTAGTATGCTGTATAAATATTGTTTGTTTTTGTTTTTGTTTTCTGTCTGCGTTTGTGTCATCACTAGTTAGGTATAATTCAGGCCCTTACTGAAAATGCGCTGCGGCTTGCGGTGGCATTACGTTGAGTGGGGTCCTTTTTAACGTTGTATCTTTATGTTATCTTTTAATGTGTGTACTTATACACTATATAAATGTATTTTCTTTCTCTTCTTTCTTTCTAATGTCATAATTTCTTTATGGAAAACATATATTATTTTATTCACACGCAATCCGCTATTTGATGGAGCCATTCGAACCAGTTTAGACGTGATAAATGTTTGTATGGAAAAAACTACAATTCGAGCAACATAAAAGACGACGACGACGAAGAATTTTAATGATTTCATTCTACCGTTTTGTCGGGGTCTTTGATATATACTCATGCCAAATTACAGCTTTCTAGTACTAACGGTTGTCGATTACTGAGAAAAGCGGGGGACGGACGGACATGGCGAAATTATAAGGGTTCCTTGTTTACTACGGAACCCTAAAAAAGTTTTAATAGTACTTGTTTAGCCCCATTTAGATCAAATCGATAGCATGAGTAGTTTCTAAATTCAGAGATATAAAAATTGTGACAGAAGGAAAGCCGGAGTCACATTATAAGGGTTTCTTTTGTACCCTTTTAATACGGAAGCCTAAAAGCGAAAATACTATAATGGTGATTTTGGTAATTCAAATATAAATTGTCAAACTTAAAGTGGGGAAGTGCAGTGTGTATTGGTTCAAACACGCGAACTAATTTGCGGGTTGATTAACGCATCTAGTCAAATGCAAATTGCACTTCACAAAGCTTTTATGAGAATCGATCCAGCTTCGTAATTATACTAATTAATTACAGATTAGGATGTAACAGAGGTGACAGACAACAGTTTTACATATTATTTCATTATACTCCTTGTTTAATCTTGAGAACTTATACATCTCTAACTTTACTGATGTTGTAATATTTGAAATAGATAACTTTGCCAGTTTGTCTTAACTGTATGAAATTAATTTTGTTATAATTGTAAACTCAAAATTATTATTCTTTCTTGAACTGTAAATAATATTTTGACATGAAAAATGTATAAAGCTTACTGCATGCGGCGACCGCAAAAGTGTAAATGACACGTTAGTCGGCCGCATTCGGCGATCGACAGCTGCCAACGCTTGTAGGTAGGCGGACAGACTAATATGAAGACGATGTTTGTTGGCCTAAGTAGTTTAAAATGAATTCGGCGACCGCATTAGGTGAACGACGCAGTGTAATGGAGGCTTTGTTATAGTCAGACTTTCTTAAATTGTATATTAATATTTTGACACTTAAAAGTGCCCTTATGTGGGTTGTGTGCAAATATGCAGAATAAATGTTTGATTTTTGATTTTTTGATTTATTTATCTATGTTGCGTTATATCCGCTAGTCTGGAAAAGATCGCTTTTTAGCGATAAGACCGTATTGTGCACCTCTAATTTAAGGCTAATATTTTGTACTGTGTGCTTTTATGTTTCGTGTTGTAATAGGCATGATGACAAAAAAATATTTCATGCCATTGGAACCAGTTTTTAGAGACGATAAAATGTTTGTATGGGACCAATTGCCATTAGAACGATACAAAAGACGAAAATGAGAGGCAAATTACAGCAACAAGCACTGAAAACGTCCCATACTGATTCACACGAAGGCGTGACGTCACACCTGCGTGACCTGGCCTCGTACTTGTATAAAAAAAGGGATTTTTTTTCGTTCTTATTTATTTTATTTTATTCGTGAAATATTGCGTTTATGTACATAGTTGTCATATAACTATTTTATTGAAACCTAATTATTCTATTGGTAAATTTCAATTTACATTTGGACAATAAACAAAAATACAATGTTTTATGAATCTTTATAGTCCCATATATTTTTTTTATATGTTATAGGGGGCATACGAGCAGACGGATCGCCTGATGGTAAGCAATTACCGTCGCTTCTAAACACCTGCAACACCAGAGGAGTCGCAAGTGCGTTGCCGGCCTTTCAGAACGGTATATGCTCTTTTCTTAAAGGTTGTTTTTATTGCTTGAATGAATTTGTGTAATTTTTTTTTATTCTGATAATTTGATGGTTTTCTTACCATATCGCCACACTATGTATGTTATAAATGGTATGAGTCATCATCTCTATTACCAGTGACATCCAGTTAGTTACCAGTCACGGTAGAAAGCTAAGACTGGTTATATTACAACACAACGAATCCACTTTAAACAGCTTTAAGCATAACGAATCCTCAAATCAATGAAGAGTCCGCAATGATCACTTATGATTCTTTTAGAGTAGCTGAGTGCTACTGTCTAGGTACGCCTTGACTGCGTATGTTCTGAATGAACTCAAAAAAGTTAAACTAAAACCTTTGGATTTTCCTTGAAATAACTGCAAAGAAAAGAAGATATTTTCCCCTTTGTTATTCAAATTGAAATTCAAGGGAAAGCATTAAGCTGTCAGTCATAATGACCAATTTTGTGTCCGAGGCGTTGCTGCTGATATCGTGCATTTTTCGTTTAATGAAATGTAGCAGATTGTCAATACCATGGCCAATTTATAACAAAAGTGGTCTTTTAAAATAGGCGAATGACACCTCTATTGAGTTTGTGTTAAGTAAAACTTGTTTGGCAGATTTATTTGGCAGTTCGTTAACAACATTTTAAGATATGTCTTGTTAAAATAGTGTTAAAGGTGTTGTAGATGCTCTTATGTTGATATATCAAGATTTTTGTTGCGTGTTTTTAGCTGATATTAAAATAATATTACATTTGGGTCATTGTCAGTTGTAAAAACAAAAGTTGTCCACCCGGTGGTCAATAGCTAACGGCTTATGTAAATATGTACATATAAGTTATGTTTTTATTACTTGGTTTTGTAGTTATGGAAACACCGTTTATGCGGGTTACTAGACCAATCTAAAATTAAGCTTTGTGGCCCTTAACTTTTGATATGTCCATCGAAAAGAAGCGAACCTAAATCTAACAATGACCCATTTAGTTTCTATACTTACTAAAAATGTAGCAAAATGATATTTGCTGGAAGTCGTTAGTGATTTAGTTACATGTAAGTATGTTAAAAATGTAGAAAACTGTAGGTCTTATTATATTGATATTTTATAGCTATTAGTTAAGGTCCTGTGTGTATTTAAATACTGTTTGTTTCTAAATAAATAAATAAATAATGTACTATTTTTTGGATTCATCTTGTTCAGAATCGTTTATACTATCGATCCTAATGAGAATGAGGGGCCCTGATATGTCCCTGTCGTCCGCAACATAGCGCATTTTAGAGAGCTCTGGCAACCTTATTAACACAAGACTACTTACCTTTTTTTGTACAGGAGGAAAACACGTTATCCTTTTTTTGAACCTGACTGTAGCTTTATAGGCCTGGCCCAATAAAGCGATAGGAGTGCGCGGTTGGAGAGTGGCCTGGGGAAAATCCAGGGGAAAACCGCCGACACGACCACGCGGGCGGTTTAAAACATTGGAATACTCTTAGAGTTTGCGCTCCAGCGAGATTGGTTGAGCAGCTTCAACCAAATCTGAGGTGTGAGTGGAATCGAGCTACTGGGCTTTGTCGCTGGTTCACTAAATCTAGCCTAGCTGAGAAGAGTCCAGCAAGAAACTCAGCTAGGCCCGGCCTGGGTTGGATTGACTCTACCCGGTGTGCGGCGGTATGAAATGTTATCCATTATGTCGGAATTGGAAGACTAAAAACACCCTGATGCTCCTGAACGCATTTTGGTCGGTTCTGGGATCCCGCACGGAATGCACCAGGGACATTCTATAGTCCCACACACTTCTGTAGGTCCCATCATTTGTTTCCATAGACGATACTCGTAGCAGCCCCCAACTGCGGCCGTCTACGATCCTGAGGAACTTTTAGTCACCTTGTACGACAGGAAGGGTATACTGTAGCCGTATTACTCACCCACAGGCTACAGGGCGCAAGACCATATTCCTACAGAGCAAATATTTATTTTCGTATTATTTATTTATTTATCGTAGGGCAATTATTGCCAGTTTGTTGCACTTTTAGCACCACCCAGGGGTCACGTGTAGGGTAGCGGTGGGTATTCTTTACGTACGTGGTGCAACTTCGATCCCCCTTGTCAAGTGAGTGGGATACTTGACTGTCAGAAGTTCTCAAGGCGCCTGGAGGCGTCTAACTTGGTTTAACGACTGCTATCATAGACAGCAGCCGGGGTAAAGGTTTAACGTGCCTTCGAAAGCGCGGCAGTATGTCTGAGGTCTTTTGTAAGCTGAAGTTGAAGCTGGACTCTTTGGTACTTTCTCGCTTTTACCCGTTAAGAAATTTATACTTAGTTATATTAAGAAATTCAGAATGACAGTTCAAACATTACGTTAAAGCAACAAGGTATAAGCAGTGCTGCCACAATGGCACTGATTTTGTCCTAGTATTATCACTTTGAACCCCAGGAGGATAAAGTTGTTAAGCTCTTTGTGAAGCCTAAGCCTTATTTAATTGGATGGAAACCCCTAGACGCTATTGTACGGTAAAAATATCAAACTAGGTAACAGATTCATTGATTTGGCGCCTCTGCTTATTAACTCATTGTCTGGAAAACAAATATTCCGTATCGGAACTTTAATGCGAGGTTTACACTGTCGGTTATTTGGCAATCACTGCATCGATATATCGCGTGTTTGCAATGCTCTGTCGGATCTGAGGGGCTACTCCGAACACCTATCTCTTTCACTTATATAGTGTATATAACACGAGAGTGAAAGGGAGGGCACGATATGAAGTTCGGAGTACAGGCTCTGTGGGACTATTCCGAACTGCGAAATTCGAACTTTGTATCTTGCCGTCCCTTTCACTCGTATAGTGTATAACACGAGAGTGACAGGGACGGCACTACACGAAGTTCGGATTTTGAAGTTCGGAGTACAGGACGTATTGTTGTGGTAACGGTATAACCTGTGCAGTTTTCAATTAAAATGCGACATGTAGGTGGGATATTGTAGTATTGATGTATCAAATATACACATATATGTGTATTATTGTAGTATTGATGTATCAAATAACATCAATACTACAGTGATAATTTGATTAAAAAAAGCTAGAACCCGTAGCTGTCAAGAATATATGCCAATCGATGTTGAGTCATGCATAAAATAAAATAAAAGTTTCAGCGTGTCCGTCTCTGACTGTACGTCACAGGTATTTTACTCAAAAAGGGTGTACATATTACAATAAAATTTGGAATTAATAACGTTTAATTACATAACCAGGCGAAAAACAAAAAATAACATTGTTTTGTTATGTGCCCGGAGATATCCGGGGCCGGAAGATGATGGCTTTTAATAATAATTACATTTAATACGTTTTTGTATAAAATACTCGGTTTTCCTTTAGTGTTTTCCTATTGTATTATTAGTATCGGGGAACTTCTATGTAAAATATTTTCTTATAGACTAAAGCGGGTATTACATTGTCCTGAATTTAGCATCCTGAATGGTGATGAGGAGAGTTGAAGCATCTCGCTCTAACATATGTACGCCCACGTTAATTGGATGAGAAATATGAGTTTATCTAATTCCCTTCAATGAATTTAGAAAAAGGCACGATACTGTGAATCGAAGGACTGTATCTGTCCAGCCAAAGGTGGATTTGATAAACCGATCTAAAATTATCATTTAAATGAATGCCACAATATTGAACCAGGGTGTCACTAGAGACAAAAACGACCGCATAAGATTATCTGAGTAGTCAGAGTTGTGTCTAAGTAATTGTAGTGTAAGATGCTTATTCATTAGATAGTATGAATAAGCATCTTACACTACAATTACTTAGACACAACTCGGGCCTATATAACCAATGTTTATCACTACATAGTATAAAACAAAGTCGCTTTCTCTGTCCCTATATCCCTATTTCCCTATGTATGCTTAAATCTTTAAAACTACGCAACGGAATTTGATGCGGTTGTTTTAATAGATAGAGTGATTGAAGAGGAAGGTTTAAATGTATAATAACATCCATTAAATAGTGCACCCGTGCGAAGCCGGGGCGGGTCGCTAGTTATTAATAAAGAGCAGTCGTATTCAGAACTCGGTTGTTTCAATATATCTTCAAACACCCGTCCTCATATGGCGACCCTGCCAGGATCAAAACAAAAAGCGACTGAATGATTACGAATAATGCGGTATGCGAGGTTAAGCAACGTCGGCCTAGGTCGGTTATTGGATGGGTGACCGCTTTGAGTGGGTATTGACTGAGCGCTACCGTGCTTTGGCAGGCACGTTAAGTCGTTGATTCCGGCTGCTGTATATGATAGCAGTCGTTAAGTCAAGTTAGAGGCCTTCGGGCGGCTTGAGAACTCGCGTCTTTCCTGTGGACATAAAAAAAGTTAAGGGCTACAAAGCTTAATTTTGGATTGGACCGTCTCCGTTTCTATAAATCCCTGTAATAAAAACATAGCTAACATGCACATCAGCCGTTAACTATTAACTACGGGAGGGACGACTTTTGTGTTTTCAACTAAGTATAACCCTAAAAATTCTAATCTTAAAAAAAAACAAGTTATAAATAAATGGGAAAAAGCCAAGAGAATGATAATTCATATTCATTTGTCTTGAATATCGGAAGCATTCTTCAGCGTTATGACCGACTGTAAAATGGGAAGAAGGCTCGATTTCAAATTTAATAAAGGATCTGGAACCATTACTTGGTTTATTTCGGAGCCAGCTGTTACAAGTTGCTGGATGTGAATATTAATGAATTTCTAATGTCTGTATCTGAAATAATACTCAGGAACATTGAAGGATTCTTCTATTTATTTAATCTTTTTTTAATAAACCATATAGTTCAAAAGGTATAGTACAATTTAACTTAATGCTATAAAGCACTGCTACAAAGAAAATTTGCAAAGCAAAGCACAGCAATGTTATAGAATATTTTTTTCAGTTTGCTATTTCTTTGAGCGAAGTTTATCTAATACTAGCAGCGCCCTGCGGTGTTACCCGCGGATAAAAGGTAGCCTATGTCCTATTCTGATGTCTAAGCTACAATACTGGAAAGTTTCATAGAGATCCGTTCAGTAGTTTTTGAGATTAAGCGGAACGTACATCCATCCGCACAAACTTTCACGTTTATAATATTATTAGGATTAGGATTAGGATATTAGGATAGTAACTATGTGTTGTTTTGATAGTTAGGAATTAAGCATAACTATCGTAAAATAAAAATTAAATAGTATAAGGCTCGGTTTTATAAAGATCCGTTAGACCTTATGTCGGTTTGTTATATCAAAAATTGTACTGAGTTACTGAAATTTGATCTGACATTTGGTCTAACGGATCTTTATAAAACCTTAGGCCGGGTTTTAGTAGTAATATGCCGATACTAGAAAATCTAAACCTGTATCTGTTCTGTGGGCATTTAATAATCCAATACGTCTTGTATCGATTAGACCGCTCGGCCGCCGCCGTAAGGTTTGATTTATAAATACATATTACACTCGCCGTACGAAGTGACAGTACTGACTCTGAACTCTGAATGAATACGCTGTAGGCTGGATTTTCGATGCTCACATACTTAATGACCGTGCCAAAAAAATCTAGTTCTTGATACAGTTTCAATTAGTTGATTAAAGACCTTTTCCTACGAAACAGAGGTTCTTTTCTCGTCTATAAGGTTGATTCTATAAATAGTAAAAGTGGTTCAGAATCGTGGATGGATAGAATCCGATTCTGTTATTTTGTATGACGATTTACAAGTAATTTTGTGATATTAAGAGTGTAATGTTTATAACTTAATTTTGCTGCAAGATAGGTATCTTTACAAATTTGTCATAGATAGATCAGCACGGGTATTGTATAAACGCTAAAAGATTAGTAGGTAAATTGAACACTTATGAATAACATTACTACACAGTAGGGAATGCTGACTATTATTTGAAAACTGACTTAACTTTTCAGATAAAAAAATACTCGGTTTATCTGTAAATGGCTGTCGAATAATTGTAGGTGGGTATGTGCCATAAAATGGCTGCAAGATGAGCAAAAAGTAAAGGCGGTAAAGGTTTGGGCATAAGGTTTATAATACTTTGTATTTATTTAACACAACTTATTATACGCTCGCTGTCCCAGCGCCACCCGCGTACCGCGTGCGGTATGCGAGGTTAAGCCGAGGTCAGTTCTTGGATGGGTGACCTGGTGGTTATTAACTAAGCAGTCCCGTGCTTTGAAAGGCACGTTAGGCCGTTGATCCCGGCCGCTGTCTATGATAGCAGTCGTTAAGCCAAGCTAGAGGCCTTCTAACAGTCAAGGTGCCCACTCACTTGACAAGCCTAATTCCTAGGTCTGGTTTTCCCTTTGGAAGGTCAGATGCCAGTCGCTTCCGTAAAAACTTGTGCCTACCCCAAATCTTGGGATTAGGTAGCGGACTCCAGGCATTCTTCAGAATGCGACTGTACTAGGATAATGCTAGGAGAATGATGATGATACGCCGGCTGGCATTTCTAACTCCTAAAAGACTGCAAAAATGTTGAACTTCAGACTACAAACTTACAAATTACATCCAACAAAAGTCACGATTGGAGAAGGTCGAGCCACCGAGAAATATGGAACTTTCCAGATTTTGTTGAACTTGTGAGTTTGAATTTCCCCTCAAGGGATTTCGGCCTTCGGGCCCATGTCATGAGGTTATGAATTTTTAACCTCGCTTTTGCTGAATTGAAAGTATTTTTGGACGAAGGATGAACTTAATAGAATTTGTGAGACAACGTTTCTGTCTCGGTACAATCTTTTTTAACTACATAACTGTATAACTGTGTGCTGTATGTGTGTGTGTGTGTGTGTGTGTCTGGAATTCCAAATTTAAATGTAATTTTACTGTGACAGTTTGACATAATTTATAAATCAATCATACCCATTGTCAATCAATTTTTTCTGACGTGTAATGCAAATAAATGAGTATGAGTATACTATATGCATATACAGAGTATCAGTAACATAGTTTAGAATCACGAATTCCACCACCAATATCGCGAATTGAAATCAAGTGATCTCGAAAACTTGAGTTAGGAAAGTTTCGCAGTTCCCACCTACTTTATCCCCACCACCCTATCCACTACTTTTTTCTGTAACATGGTAAAAAATTAAGAAATATATCGAGGAACATTTTTTAGCGCTTTAGATAGTTACAGAACCACTTTTTGCTTTTATATACATAATATTATTTATTTAAATAAGCATCGTTTGAAGCTAATTCTCAGAGCAATTTTTGATGCAATAAGGTTGTTGATTCATAATTTGATTACTCCAAAAGAAACTATAACTCTGCCCACTTTGAAAAAGTATCCTGTTTATGTCCGTAAAAAATTTCAACCACTTACCTAAAGAAATAAAGTCCTTAGATTATGTAGAATTTAAAAACAAATTATTCAAATGGTGCCTAAATAAGATGTACTATGACGTTAAGGAACATTTTCAGAATAATAATATAACATAACATGATACTTACCATACGTGATGTGCTTATTATTTTATTTATTAACAATCATTAATTTTAATTTAATATAATATTAGTTGACATAACTGTTCTCTGATCTCTCAAAGCATGACATTGTTTATTTATTCGTTTTCATTTTAATATCGACTTGTCATACATTTTTCTCTTACTAGAAACAGAACATTAAGATTCAATGACATGCTAATAGAACCATAATATTGTACGCCATATAATGGCTGATTGTGAAGAACTTTTGAACTATTGTCACCTTTTTCAATACTCACTTTCATATAAATTTCATTTGTATTTGTATTTGAAACAAGAGAAAAAATATGCCAAATGGTGAAAATCCCATTCACGGTAGTAGAATGAAAAACCGTTTTAACCTGATAACCTAGCTGAAACAAAAAGTATCACAAAAAAGAGGCTACGCAAGGGTCATTGGCCTCCGATCTCATTTTTCTAGATACCGCACGACGGCCATTTAGTTAAGAACATTGATGGCACTAGACGTTACGCTAAGTGAACACGGGTCTTTTATACGTAACGATCATTCGAAAATACACAGTGAAATCGGAGACGTAATCAGTATTTTTCTTTGACACCGCAGTGCCCCTACCATGAGTTTGCATGACCGTACTCGCTAGCGACTGCGTAAACGATTTAATATGCCGATTCTTAATTCTATTGCGTAACCGCCAGAGGCGCTGTACTTTTGCCCATACACATTTTTACGCAGTCGCTAGCGAGTACGGTCATGTAAACTCATGGTAAAGGCACAGTAGTCGCAAGCGTCCATAGGCTATGGTGACCGCTTACCATCAGGCGGGCCGTACGCTTGTTTTCCACCGACGTGGTATAAAGAAACTCTACAAATAATCGCGCTTTTCAATTCAATAGTTGTTACATCGAATGACACAAGTTGAGAAAATATCTCAAAATTTTACAAGTACAATAATCCTATCCCTTTTGACCTACGTTGTATGAGGGATGTCAAAATGTCCTGTGCAAAAGTTATGTTATTTTATACGAGTAGTTTATTTTATGTTTCTTGTATATATCTCATTTGCACTAAAAAAATTAAGTTGAAACATGTTGACATTCTGTTTAAATAGTTTGTATATGTTACTTACATTCATCATCATCATCATCATTTCAGCCGAAAGACGTCCACTGCTGAACATAGGCCTCCCCCAAGGCTCGCCATTTAGATCGGTCCTGTGCCGTTCGTTTCCACCGGATTCCCAAGACCTTCACCAGGTCATCACTCCACCTTGTCGGAGGCCTACCGACAGCTCGTCTTCCGGTGTCTTACATTGGTAATTATCAAAATACAAAAAAAAAATATACACTATAATAATTTGTATAAAACCGGTAAATTTAAAGTTCGCATGGAAGATACAAATTGTATACAATTAAACCGTTTGTCGTGGCATCGCCGTAGTGTCGTGTCGCGGTCGTGTAATCAAAAACACCAAAATGGTTGCTACGAAGTATTTTATATAAGCTAGTTGCTACCCAACCAAAACTGATAGCAGTTTGCGAGGATAACTTTAATAAGAAAACGTTGTTAAACATTTATCGTTACGATCGTGGCATGGATGTTACATAAATTGAGCATCCGTTTAAAGTGGCTGAAGGCTTACCATAAACAACCTACTCAACTCGGACGGTTAATGGGTTATTTGCCCTAACCTTTCTAAATAGTTTGGGGTAAACAAAAGAGTAAAACAATCACAAACATAACAAAATTACATCTCTCGGTCGCTCTTATTCAAATTGGTATCGACCTCGTTCGCTAGTGGTATTATTATTTGATATCGAGTCTGGCGAGCCTAAGCCGTCTTATTATTATAAATCTCCACCTTACAACTGACATCTAGTGTACATCGGCCCCAAGACCCATAACGAGAGTGCGTGTTGTAAGGTCATACTTACACTGGTTCTTTTGCTGTTGGTAAGCGCTGCGAATAACAGAGGCGTAGATATTACTCTAGTATGATCGTTGTTTAGCATGCAGGTTTACAACTAACAATGATATATTGGAGATTTGGTTCAGTGTTCCCTTGTCGCTTATTGAAGCAGAGTATATAGGCATTTTTCCTAGTTTTCCTCAGGATTGTATGGTAACCCGTGGCTTGCAGTGATGCGTATGTAGAGGAAATCTAAATGAGGTTTGCTACAAAGTTATTTAGTGTGATCTCCAGTTGAAATACTGAGCAAATGACAGCTTTGCTCAAAAAAGTGTAATATTTCGGTCACCACAAAAAAACTTATGATTAAATATTTCACAAAAACTAGTGGCCCTGTGAGCTGTAGACCTCGCCAGTTTGTTTGAAATTTTTCAAAAACTGACTCGACAAAAAAAACTACATAATTATCGAACCTGCTCATAATAAACACGAGAATCCGTTGAGAAATGCGACAAATCGAAATATGGAAATCCGGACATCTGGACATACGAAAGCATTTTTGTCGAAGCTGAAGCATAATAGAAGACTTTCGTTTCAATCGGTCAATAAAAATAAAATGAAATATTTCATGTTATGAACTGTAAAATTGTAATTGCGACATGAAGCAATAAATGAAAATGAAATGAATTTTTCAATGATATACCTAAAGTTTAACTCGGACGGAACCTGCGGGGCATGCAACGTAAAAAAGGATACCTCGAAGGGACAAGTTCTCGCCGCCAGTTCCCCGTCTTTTACCTCAGCGTCACCTCTTTTGCGCCGCTCGCCACGTAGGAACTGCGTTAAACCCACAAATTTACACTATTTATAAGAGAACAACGGTTGAAACTCACCTGGAAAGTCACTATTTCCGACTACAATTAGAGTCCGTCATCAGGTTGAGTGTTGTCAGGTTGAGGTGTGTTTTAAACCGGCTTACAAGGTACCCACTATTCGATAAATACTCGTACCTACGATTTTATGCATGTTATTCTCTACAAGAGTAGCGCTACGAAATCGTTGGCAGTGAAACAACTATTAGACACACAATCACGCTACGAAATCGTTGTTACGACGGAATGTGAACCCATTCGAGGTCAAGCAACGCTACGCTGTAGCGAGTGGGAGCAATTTTCCGCTCAGTACTTGAAACCGCTTGTAGAGATTATGTATGAGTTATGACTGATAATTATGTGGGCTTCATGTAAAATGCTTTGCTTTTAATAGATCAGGCAACGAATGCTCAAAAAAAGGTATACAGGGAAATGCGTGGAACACAATTTTTGATTTCGTAACTTTGATTGGACTAGTTAGGAGGTAGGTCATGCAATATTATTTTCACCTCACTAGCTCCGAAAGCCCTTTTTTACTGTTTAAAAATAGATAAGAACAGATAGCAAAACTGCATTTTATCCACAAGTGTGCAAAGAATATTTGAAATCCGAACGTGCTATTTGTAACTTTTTTAAACATAATAACATGTAAAGGCCAGTCCAGACAGTCCAGCAACAATAATTTTATATTGTGCTGTTGTGTTATAAAAACTAGTACCTACTAAAAATATCGGGATTAGGTAGTGGACCCCGGGCATCCAACTAACTATATTTATGATGCAACTGTACTGGAAAAATAAATCCTCGCTCTAGTGAGGTGAAAAGATTTGGGTTATACACGGCTGCAAAGTTATTTTACGTCTCGTGTGTTGCAACACTCGCTACGCTCAGGATTTTATTTTTCAACCACTCGCTTCGCTAAGGATTCTGTTTTAAAATCACTCGCTTTGCTCGCGGTTCAACCATAGAATCCGTTCGCTAGCTCTTAGTTCAACTCTAGAAACCATTCGCTAGCTCGTGTTTCAATTCCACACTCGCGGTTAAACTTTGCACCCTTGTATAACAAATAACTATTTCTTAACGTAGACATTTCGCTTGAATGTTACTTCTACAATTTTAATCAGTACACTGTACTTGTAAACAAAAATAAGCTACAAATATGTAGCTAACATTTTTCCCCACAGATACCTCGCATACGCAAATCTGTTGAAAGGTAATCTCACAAGAGAATTAGTGAGTCCACATTACCGTACAAAACTGAATAAGTGAGAATAAGAAAGAAAAACAAAAGGTAAGGCGACACTCGTGATTTAAGGCTTCCTGGCAAACGTAATTTAATACGGTAAAGATAACGCGATGGAATTGTATGGCAATTTGTTTAAGCCACAAATGAATAATTGCGCGTGAATCGTGCAACGCATTACTTCTATTTGAAACTGTGATATATAAGCGGTATTTCTACTTTCCCAACAGTATACTGATTGCCTAGGTTTTATTATTTATCGGCATAATGTCAGTATTACTATGTACCAGTACCGATTTAGAACTGCATCGCTTCCGAACTGAACCTGTGCCACAACTTTTTAAATTTAAAATCTAAGTACAGTGGAATCCGGATAAAGCGACAGTCAAGGGACCGGTGATATTACGTGGCACTAACAGAACGTCGCACAAAACGGACTGATTTACTTTGAAAATGTTTGGTATGAAATCTAATGTGTGGTGATTTCGAAGTCGTTAAAAGCGGTCAAATGTTATAAGCGAAGTCGTTATAAAAGATTCCACTGTAGTATACAAATGCGTATGTACGTATTTTCCTATGATAATATTACTAAATCATGATAATATTAATAAAAGATGTACCGCGGTGTGCGGGATTAAGCAAAGTTGGCCCAGGTCGGTTCATTGATGAGTGACCACTTTGAGTGGTTATTAACTGAGCGCCCCGTGCTTTGGAAGGCACGTTAAGCTGTTGATCCCGGCTGCTGTCTATGATAGCAGTCGTTAAGCCAAGTTAGAGGCCTTTGGGCGGCTTGGGAACTTCTAACAGTCAAGGTGTCCACTCACTTGACAAGCCTAATTCCAATAAGGTCTGGTTTCCCCTCGGGTTGGAAGGTTAGATGGCAGTCGCTTATGTAAAAGCTAGTGCCTACGCCAAGTCTTGGGATTAGGTAGCGGACCCCGGGCATCCTTCAGGATGCAATTGTACTGGGATAACGCTAGGAGGATGATGAATATTACTAAAGCAATCTTATATTTTTTTTATTTATGGATCACCAATGGATAACATCTAAATAACATGTCATAAATAATTATGTTATCAAGCAATGTTACTCGGTAATATTTTTGAATCATTATAAAAACGAATCTTCTAAAAATCTTTTTTTCCCAGATACCAAAAGATCCTCAAACGATCGTCAAATCTTTCCGGCTCCTTTCCCTAAACCGATCTAAGAGACAGTATTTTCACAGTTAATTACTATAATGTTCTCCGATTTTTTGAGACGTCATCGAAGCGGAATATTAAAGGTAACGGCTCATTAGGTATCTTAATTCGAGTGAGACTCCTCGTTAAAATCGTACGACTCTTTGAGGGAATTACATTTTGAAAACTGGGTAACGTAGAACGTGGAATATAATCCGGGATAATGACGAATAGTTAGTTACTGTAACCGAGTGGCTAGACTCTTTCAGGTTTAGTTTAAAAAAAAACTTATTAACGAAATATCAACATAAATACAAACATCGTAAATGAAAGCATCGTTAGAAAACCGGTCGAACCCTAGTTATTTATATCGACTACATATATTGTAATAGTATTGCAGCTCTCGTCGAGTCATAAATTGATCGTGCGTGTAAGTATGCAAAATTGATTTACATAATTAAAGTAAAATAAATGATATATGTATATATGTGTAAATAATATATCTGTAATAATATATGTTGTCTAACATCAACATGTTTAATTCTTAATCTGGTTTTCAATGTATTTTCTGGTGAACAATAAAGAATATTTGTATTGTATTGAATTGTATATTTTCTCTATTCATTCTACGTTCTTACTGCCGTATTTCAGGATGATAAATATACGCGGCGCACGAGTATAACGTACGAGTTTCGCTAGCGGGGGGCGGGCTGGCGGGGGTGATGGGCGGAGCAAGCGTGGGAATTATTTTAGGGTGCCTCGTCTTAAGCATCACGCTCCTGGTTTCCTAACCAAACAGAACCCGAACTAAACCTTTGCGTGCCCCAATTTTTCTTCAAGGTCCGCTACATTCCAGCTAAAGGAAATATAATTTTACATTTTTCGTTTACGTTTTAGATAAAACTCATTTGAGGGAATGAAGGCACTTTGAGTATGAAATTACTTTATTTTCATACTCTTAGCTTTCGGATTTCGTTTCTATTTGGCTTACGAATATGTTAGTCATTTGCTTAGATCTTTTTCTGTATAATATATTTTTTGATGTTTGATTGACTTAGTCGGACCGATTCTGACCAATAAATATTTTGTAAAAATTGTAATTTGGAACATGTGAATGCACTTGAGACTGGTTAAAAGGGGCTACTGCACACAGAAAACGAACGAACGTTCGAATATCTCCCTCTCTGTCGCACGAATTAGTAAGTACGACAGAGAGGGAGATATTCGAACTTCGTTCGTATTCGGTTCGCGGTAGCCCCTCTGACAGGTAAAAATCTTATTTATTACACGCTTGTGTGTAATTACAAGATTGCTCAAAAACATAAAAACATGTTTTGATGCCTTGACAATGAGAAGCTTAGGATTGAGCCGTATTCTTGCAAATATTCGTGTTACACCTCTTTCTTTAATATCGCATAAGAAAGGGGGGGTAAATACGCAACGCGAACACTCATAGCGAAGTGTGGTGTCGGCTCATACATTTCTTTATACTAGTCGGATTTATAACACGAATCCAAAGAATTTTAACCATGTATGATTGTTCTTTTCATTGTTTCATTTGCTTTATAATAAAGCTTGCCAATCTAATGAATGCTGAAACATACAAGTTACAATTCAGTGATGATAAACTAGAGAAAGCAGTGAGACAGTAATATTTGACAATGAACTACTTAAGCATGGTACATTATTTAGTTTCTACATAGCACTGGTTTTGTACAGCGTACAATTCAACCCATAATTAAACAATATCCTGTCTCTTTCCCTCTCACGCAATTGCATCACGCATCCCTGTCTATTTGAGCGACTCATTTAAATTCTATCTCGTTTTATTCATAACGGGAGAATATGTGAGCGTGCATTTTGTATTTTACAAAGCCAACTACTGGAAGTAGGTAAATCTTGGCACAAAGCTTCGGGTTTTAAAATGATACATACGGATAGTGACAACATCGAATAAATGTACTAGTGGATAGAGCCACTTGAGCTGTAGATCTCACGAGTGATATTGTTAAAGGTTTCAATCCCGCTGTTTGGCTATTGTGAGAATTTTCCAAAAACTGAAGCCACATAAAATATCGAACCTACTCACAAAATTTCACGAGAATCGATTGAGAAATGCGAAATTTAGAGTAGAACTAATTAATTCAGTCTAAACAGAGTTTGGTCAGATTGTATTATCATATTTATCATTTAGTAAATGGTTATACCTATAGGTCAGTTCTCATCAATAGATAGTATAAATGATATATATTGGTGGCCCATGAGGGGGTGTATCGGCCGAATGAAAATAACCGCACAGAATAATTGTACATTACTACAAAGGCCGGAAAGGAAGGGATTGCTTGCCATGTGTTATAGACGGCCGAGCTAATAAGGTTAAATACACCAAATGAAAAAAAAACTAATGGAATTTTCTCGAAGGAGTATGAAAATTTGAATCAAATGGTGAAAAAAGCAGCCTAAGAGATTAAATAAATAATAACAAAGTTATTCTTTTGCACAGAACGTATTTTCGTATGGAACTGTCGTCATTTACTATGACGCTAGAGATTTGTGATTTAACTCACTGTAGTGCTTTTTCTCTTTCTAACTAGCAACATTAAACAGTTACAACTTCGTATTTTTTAGAGATATAAAGATACGATTTCCATCATTTGGTATATTTTTGGTATTGTTTTTTTGAAGTAATAATAAAATTTGTATTGATAACCTTAGATGTAATTTGGAGATAGTTTGGGACCTAGAGAAGAACATACGGGATAATGTTTATCCCAGAGATCATACCCTTTTTAGGGAATCCCACGCTGGAGAAGTCGCGGCAGAAGCTTGTTATTTTATAAAGTAATGACGAAAGATTTAATTGCTTGCTAAAACAAACACAAATTCTACAAAATCATACGAAAATAAGTGAAACAGAACGAACACACGAAATTGTTAAATAAAACAAAAACTTAAAATCCAATTCAATGTAAAAATGAAAATGCTGTCTATCCTACAGACATGTGTGTAGCCATAGTGATCTGGTAAATATAGTTCAGCGTTATGCGAGGAAGGTGCACGAGTATGATCGTAACAAGAAAACGTGACGCATCGTGCTTTTGACATATTTACTAGAACAGATATGAAAATATAAAATAATACCTATTATGAACGGGTAGTCTTTAAAAGTATAGTATGCGGTGATTCCTATCACGATAGCTTTACAATTTTGAAAGTTGGCTCAAATGTTGGATACCTACGTTTCTACGTTTAATATTGGTATTTTTTACTTATATTTCGGTCATAAAATTAATTTTATTAATTTACTTATTCAAACTTAAACTTAATGGAATATCTATTAGGGTTTCTATATATATTAATGTGGAGTCGAAGACTGATTCATCAATCATTCTTAATGAAGATTGAACATCAACTTTTGACAACCGAGATTATTTGAATGACATAGTTTTCTCATTCTCCTACCGTTTTTCAATTATATCTGTGAGCCCGGAGTCCATGTTAACACCTAATCCCATAGATTTAGATTTGGCATAGGCCGTAGGTATACGAAAAGCAGTAACTATCTGACCTTCTAACACATTATACTCCTTGTTTAATCTTGAGACCTTATACATCTCTAACTTTACTGATGTTGTAATATTTGTAATAGATAACTTTGCAAGTTTATCTTCACTGTATGACATTAATTTTGTTATAATTGTAAACTCGAAATTATTATTCCTTCTTCAACTGTATATTAATATTTTGACATGAAAATGTATTACTTATCAGTCAGACTTTCTTAAATTGTAAATTAATATTTTGACATGTAAAAGTGCCCTTGTGGCCTATTTGCAGAATAAATGTTTGATTTTGATTTTAGAGTTTATGATTTAATTTTCTAACACAGACAAAGGCAATACAAACGGATTGGCGTAGTCGAACATGTAGTATTGTTTCGAGGTTTTGCCCGATAAAACTAGAGGTTATGTCTGTTGTAGACTTCACGAGTGATATTTTCAACGTTTCAACCCACATGGTTCAGCTATAGCCACATTAAGGTTCAAAAGTACACTATTTTTTTGGTTACTGAGACTCATATGGTATATAACACGAGAGTGAAAGGGACGGCACGATACGAAGTTCGGAGTAGGCCCTCTATACGTATAAAATTTAAAAATTCGTTGACAGAACGAGACAAGAAATCAAACCGACTAGTTAGTCAAAAACATCAACCACTTTGCACGGAATATTCCTTGAGAATTGCGGACGAGGTCAATGAAATACTTCCGGAGTAGTGCAATTAAGTGAGAAGCTCAGAATAGCACAGATCACGCAAACGAAGCTCTGCACTCTGCTCACTGATTTTACGTGGCTGTCAAAGCGGTGGGACACAAATAACTAGTAATGATAATTATCTAGTGTTTTTATTGTATACTGTAATTATCTTTAATTTAGATGTATGTGTTATTTTCGATCTTCTAGCTGTATTCCTGCACTGCCTGTTATAATTCTTATAAAAATATTTCCTGCTACTCAAAGGTTGTCTGGAAGAGATCGCTTTAAAGCGATGAGACCGCCTGTTGTTACCATTATTAATGTTACGTAATCTATAAATGTACTCCTGTATTAGTGGTGCAATAAAGAATATTATTATTATTATTATTTATTTCTGGTCTTATTATTATTATTATTATCTAGCTGTGATGTAAAAGCTACTTAGTTTAGTAAATAGGCTAGTTTTACTTAAGATTTAAGATTATCTTTTGTAGAGATTTTCAACAAAATTAAAGCTAACATCCTTGTGAAGGACTAAGTTGTCAGGGGCATTGCCACACCGAAATCGAACAGTGTCCTATCGTATGCATTCATTTTTTTTGTAAAATGGCTAAAGAAGTAGAATAATTGAATATTAATTACTATTTCTACTGATTTTTGTGAAACAACTTACGAATAAAAAGAATCTCATTGAATGTTGATTTGATCTGTCGATAACCCTCGCTTAGGTCATCGTATTAGGTCGTCGTATTGTTTATGGCTAAAATCTGATAGCTAACGTCATCATTAAGATAGGTGGGATTCTATTCCTTCAAGTAATTGTTGAAATGAAATGAAATGAAATAATTTATTTTTCAATTTGGGCATACTGCATGCACTTATGAATGTCAAAAAACTACCACCGGTTCATAAAATAAACCTCTGCCTCGAGAAGAACCGGCGTAAGAAACTCGGCGAGGTGTCATTTTTCCAAAACAGTATACAATGTATATTAAATAACAGTATCATAATTAAAATGCTACAATATAAAACATAAATATATTTTTTTAATATTAGGACAAAATATTTCTGTGTTAGATTACTTGTGCGGGACGCTATCACTGCCAAACATTCCTATCAATGATGTAATCGTTTATCTTATAATATGCTGTTGAAATAAGTGTTTGTTTCACGACAGATTTAAATTTAGAATCCTTAAGTTCAGTAATGTGTCTAGGAATTTTATTGTAGAATTTTATAAAATTTTCCAAGTACAGTTTCCCATTGTAGAATTTTATATTCTATGGCTACATCACAATAGGCATAATAAGAGATTAAAATAGGCGCTAAAACTCTTTACATAATTTTTTTACCAATCACTGGCTGTCGTCATCGCTCAGCTTTGTTATACATTGAAATAAGACAAAAACATATTTTTATGACGTCACCTTATCTAGCTTGGCTTTTTATGAGGCCGACTAAAAGCCAGCTATTATCGTGGCAAATGGATCTTGCCGAGTGAACGAAATAGCTGGATTTTATAAGCCGCTAAATGGGCTGTTTTTTAAAGGTTTTTGGCGTATACTCAGTACATTTACTTAGTACCAGCGGGGCTAAGATGATCGCTTTTATGTCGGACATATAGCATTCATCCCTTACTGTCAAGTATGTAAGTGCGAGAGGGACGAATGCTATACGTCCGACATATAAGCGATCATCTTAGCCCCTCTGCGCTACATATAACTCTACATAAGGATAGGAGGACTTTACATTGGATAGGATTTGTCATTTTTTAATTTATAGAACTTTTTCCTGCCGATAATAATTTTGCATGCCAGGTTCTGGTGAAATGTGTTCTGCTCTTATAAAGCCAGGCCAGAAATATATGGCCATTTTCAAGAGGGCGCTGTTATTCTCATTTATATGGCAACAGGCCAGTAATGCGACGGCGACATAAGAGTAACATTAAAAGAAATAGATAACTGGCTGCGCGAGCACTGTCTCGAACTTAATATGACAAAAACCAAATTAATACAGTTCAGACCTTACCAAAAATCCCCTTTAGACCTTAATTTAATATCAAATGAGCTTTGCATAGAGGAAGTAGACACATTTAATTTATTAGGAATCAATATC
This sequence comes from Epiblema foenella, assembly GCA_963556455.1. Taxonomy (NCBI): domain Eukaryota; kingdom Metazoa; phylum Arthropoda; class Insecta; order Lepidoptera; family Tortricidae; genus Epiblema; species Epiblema foenella. The sequence goes on along the minus strand of OY747113.1, from coordinate 4,437,222 downwards.
GACACGAATTTGAACTGGAAAAAACATGTTGAGGTTATTAGAAATAAAATATCACAGTTCGTTTTCGCATTAGGAGTGCTTAAACGAAATACAAACGTCGAATGCGCACTTTCCGCATATTACGCGTACGCATACGCCTGGTTACGTTATGGCATCGTCCTATGGGGAAACAGTACACACGCCCACGATCTATTCGTAGCTCAGAAAAAATGTATACGCGTAATAGCAAATATACGACAATCAGAAAGCTTTCGCCCGCACTTTAAAAAATTAAGTTTGCTTACCCTGCCTTCTATATACATATTGGAAATAGGACTGTTTGTAAGAAAACACATATCTCAATTTCAGTTTTGTAAAAGTGTACGTCGTAATAACAAACTGGCTATTCCTGGAAATAAATTAAATATATATAAAAAGGGACCCTATTATCAATGTATTAAAATCTATAATAAAATACCAGAAATCATAAAAAATGTCGAGACTTATAATGTATTCCGGAGCAAACTTAAAGTGTGGCTCATAAATAAGACATTTTACTCACATCAAGAATTTATGACATACGAATCCCTAGAGTAGGTAATTATAATTATAATGTAAGTATAAAGTTAATCTCACATATGTATTTATTAAAATATTGTATAAATTAATGTAATAAAATAATGTAGTGTAATAATATAATTAATAATGAAAATGTGGTAATAATAATAATGATCGAATATATTTTAAATAGGTAACTGAAATGTATGTTGCTGTATACATAAATAAAATTACATTTAACCTAATTATTTATTGAAATATTGTTTAATGTTATAAAATAATGTAAAAATAAAATAAAATAATGTAAAGAATAATAATAATTAATAATAGATTAATAGATTATGTAATTTTAAATTACTTTAGTTAATAGTATTACCTAATGCTATGCCCTAACAGGGCCCATGTGAGACTGAAAATATTATGTGTAAGATCTGTAATACCATGGATGCAATAAATAAATGAAATGAAATGAAATGAGTCAACAGTGAGACATCCAAGGGCCACTGAGTTACTCGATTTATGGATATTAGCTGTGGTTTGTTAATTACCAAAACTTTCGAAAGTGATATTGGAATTAAACCTCTTTATAAATAACAATACAAAAATATGAAGTAAGGGCCAAGTATTCTGAAATCTGCATTTAAAAAAAGTATCTGAAAATTATGTACATGAAAAAGTAGAATGAAAAAATACCATAAATTTATCTAAAATCTTCTTGAAAATAATTCTGAAATGTCTATTGTTGTTTTTTTGAAGATTATCTTTCCTTTCTGCCGCAACTAAACCAATAATGCATGAGAACATCCATCTAAAGCGCTCATCGGGGTAGGTTATCTCTGAATTCAAAGGATGTGCGAATATTTTTCGTGTATTGTCCGACTTTGCCGTCGCTTTGGGAAGGGCGTCGTGTGTGACCTTAGGGTGGGTTTAAGGTGGAGAGACATGTACGTAATTTTTTTTTTCGCCTCCAATTTTTAGTTTTCATTTTTCAACCATTAAGATGGCATTCACAGATGTGATGTTAGTCTCTACTATTAATGTTGTAGGTCATATTTTGATCACATGCTCGGGCGTCCGCTCTTTCAGCCTGGATCTAGGTCTAGTTTTCACTCTGGCTTGGATGGTTAAATAACATTCTAAAAACTAGTGCACTACATCCTGGCTTCTTTTGGCTATAACTGGGAACGCTAGGGGTTTGTTTTGCTTTTAAAAAAACATAAAAAAAAATCTATTTTCAAATTTTTAAGCGTCTAGTTGGATAGGTCGTCCATATTTTTTGTAAAGGATTAAAAACTTAGACGTTTAAAAATTTGAAAATAGATTTTTGCTTTAGATTTTTAGAGATGAGCCACTAATTCCATTTGACGGTATCTTCATTTTTTCCTTACAGATATTCTCAAAATTATTTTATATTATTGCTTAGAATTATATAGATACTTGTTAAGATTTGAGTTATTTGAAAAACCTAATAGATGTCGTTATATGTCATAAAGGCATTGAATTATCTCGCACGCCATATGTCGTCTACGGAAGTTTAATGTAATTGTGTATATATCAAAATTAGTTCATGAAACTGCCACTAGATGGCGATATCCTTAGCGCAAACTCGCTAACGAGATTTTTTCTGAATTCATAGGGTCAAGTTGCCTGCAAGCTCAAACAACCGAGAGAAATAGTGAAGTAGAAGAGTACAGTGAAGTGCAATAGTGATTAAAGTAGTATCGCGGTGATCATAAGTACAGTCAATACTGAAAAGAAGAATTCTAGATCTGATTCTTATCTTAGGCCTATAATTTTCCACATCTATAAAAAAACTGTGTTATAAATGCGCCTTCCTGATATTTTACGCGATGATACAGGTATATCATATTGTTTTTTTTTATACAAACGCCTTACAGCGACATCTACCAGAAGACTCATGCTTCATTAACGGCACTAACGTCTCAAATCATATTGAGAATCGTCAGTTACGATACGATAACTGAATTTGGAACTGGGTAGCGATTGCACCTATAGCTCAGTTGGCTAGAGCGACTGGCCGCGAGTGCCGGAAGGTCGCAGGTTCGAATCCTGCTCGGTGCCTAAATTTTTCAATTTTTCCTTCATTCTAAATATCATATTGTTATCTTCCATGAAATTACCCGAGTAAGGAAAAATCTCCTAGATTTAATAGGAGCCTGTATCCAACATATTGCTCGAGAAAAATCACGACACATCTCGATCTGTCAAGCGGCATCCATCCAGTGTGCCCTATACCCGTGGGCATTACTGTAATACAACAAAAGCGGTTTTGGTAGCACAAAAGAATAAAATATGTGCATTTCACGGGTGATTCATCGACTTCACTTTGTAAGAGACGTCCTATATAGTGGACTGATTGAAACAGTACGGGAGATAATATTGCGTAGGTACCTAAGGTGATGATGTATATTGATATTATTTATTTCATATTATTACATTACACCGGTCTAAATGGCGAGCCTTGGGGGGGGGCTATGTTCAGCAGTGGACGTTTTTCGGCTGAAATGATGATGATGATGATGATGATTACATTACATTATAAATTACATTAATGTCAACTCATAAGAATGAATAATTATGATCGTATAAGTGGGTCAATCAACTTTTTCTTGTTGTTATTGTGTCCCGTCAGCGAGGAGACAACAGTAACCGAGTTTCTTAGAAAGATAATTATATCATAAGCTTCAAGTATGCTCAAGAGGTGACCTATGTCCAAATGGATTTATGATAATCGCTAAAACTCATGTTTGGGAGATCTAAACCCTATAAAATCACAGTTTTAAAGAGTGACTCAGGATACGTAGCCATGGTAACGAGATACAAGGAATAGTTGATCCACCCAAGTTCATACAAAGTGCTAAGGTAACTCTACAGAGTGTAACAAAACTAGTTAGGAGCCGTTTAGGCACTTATCCCACCGCCGGCGAGCAGCGAGTACTTTCATAGTAATTCTACTCGTTTTCTTAAAGGGCATATTCGGTATCGTGTTCTAATTAGGAAAAGTAGAATTTTTTTTTTGGCCTTTGTATGGATAGTTAGCTGACTCAGACGACCTGCTCTATAGAATTTTTTTTATTTTGGCGTCAAAAAAAAATTACTTCTACTTTTTCCTAATCAGAACATGATACCGAATATGCCCTTAAATGGATCCTCACTAGTTTTGTTACACCCTAAACCCCTGTCTATAACAAATATCTTAAATCTGTTCAATGGTTTAATAATTAATGAAACTGTTGTTACAATTTTCACGCGTAAACTAGTGGAGGTTTAGATGAAATTGGGCATCGAGATACACGGAGACCATAGAAAGGACAAAGGATACTTTTTAGTCATAGATACATTAACTTAGGCGGGTAGGGGGGTGGGAAGTTTATATGGGAGAACGGTAGTAAAGGCTGCACCTAGAATAATTTTATGGTAGGTGTTTTTTTCTCTTTCTTTCGCGAACTCACGGGAAAAAACTGATAGGAAACAGTATCAATTTATGTACAGCTTATAGATGTATTTTCCAAATACTAACACCCTAATGTTTAATTTAATTGATTTTTTTTTATACAATGCCGGTGGCAAATAAGCGTACGGTCCACCTGATGGTAAGCGTACACCGCAGCCTATAGACGCCCGCAACTTCAAAGGAGTCGCGTGCGCGTTGCCGACCCTTTATACAATTTGAGGATGCACTGTGTTTACAGAAGAAGAGACAAATTAGAAATTACATTATAGCTCGACATGTTTCGGACCAATACGTGGCCCTTAATCATGAGAACCAGCCGCGACGGCCGCGTATCTCGAACTGCGCGCTCGCAACTGGGGAAGTACCTCCGCCTTACAGAAGACCACAGCCATAATAACATTATCTACTATACAAGTATGTAGTGTTGTGTTCCCGAGGATGCACTGTGTTGAGAGAGAGGGACCTAAATGTGTTCCTTCTGCTGTCAACACAGTGCATCTTCAAATCTTATCAAATCGTCTATAGGTTGCGGTGGCCGCTTACCATCAGGTGGACCGTACGCTTGTCTGCCGTTGTATAAAAAAAGTTTGTTTTTTTCCAATAAACAAAAATAAAATAAAAAGGAATTTGTTTTACTTTTGCAAAACTGTCTTCTGTGTGCTTTGAATACAATGTGAGATCAATTGTATCTCAGTCGTTTAATGTTTCACTGCTGGACACTATTCCCAAAGGATCAGTGTGGGTTAAGGATATTCTTTTCTTTAACGTTTTTTCTTTCATGTCTTTAAAGGGCACCTAAAAGGGTTTTTCGTTTTGATAACATTTCTTACGTTTGATTTAGTGAGTGTAACCTGACATCAGTTTCGTTGTATCTAGATTTACTTGGGTGGATCAACTATTCTTTGTTGCTTGTTACCATGGTTACGTCTCCTGAGTCACTCTTTAAAACTGTGATTTTATAGGGTTTAAATCTACCAAACATGAGTTTTAGCGATGTGCATAAATCCATGTGGGCATGGGTCATCTCCTGAGCATGCTTGAATTTATTATATACATTTTATTATAAACATTTTTCTAAGAAACGTGGTTACTGTTGTCTCCTCGCTGACGGGACGGAATAACAACAAGAAAAAGTTGATTGACCCACTTTCTTGAGTTGATTTTTATTAGTTTGTAGTGTACTGTTCCTGGAGGTGAGCAAGGTTGCCAGAGCTCCGTAAGATGCACTGTGTAGAGAGCGAGGGACCTAAAGTCCCTTCTGCTGTCAACACAGTGTATCCTCAAATTTTATAAAGGGTCGGCGACGCGCACGTGACTCCTTTGGAGTTGCGGGCGTCTATAGGCTGCGGTGGCCGCTTACCATCAGGTGGGTCGTAAGCTTGTTTGCCACCGGCGTTGTATAAAAAACGACTACCTAAACTTGCCCGACTCGCTAGGGTATTACTTATTCTGTGGCGACAGTGCTTTGTCCGAGACTGCCCGAGAATGCCTGTAAATGTAACGTCTGCGTGCGTGCGTCGAAAATGGCACTTTGTACTGAGCGAACTCTCTGCTCCGGCCGCTATTTACTTTCTGTTTTTTTTTTTTTTTGTTTAGAAACAAACGGTCTAAAAAAGCATAAGTAACTTAGCTGTGGCTATGTGAGTAATAACATACTAGACCTATAGTTTCATACATTACAATACAATTACAATTAGATATTTATGTTATTAATAATTCTAAAATATGACCTGCATCATGCTTTGAAAGTGCACTTCTTGCGCTTCTGATGGTACTTAGTATATATGATGTTGAATGACTCAAGCTACTTTTGTTAAAACTTTACTAAACTCTGTCAAAACCAGCAGTACATACAGCTTATAAATGACATGGAAACAAACAGGTAAAACTTGGAGAAGAAAGTAGTCACGGCATTAGTTACAGCTTTAAGCCGGCGGGCGCAGGTGTGTAATGCAAACACCTTCTGTAGACACACGGGACTTATCAGTGCTCGGAGCGAAGAAAGATCAATACTGGAGGTGTTAATTGGTTGTACACTGTTTTATAGACAACATTTTCAAAGAATTTCATTTCGCAGAAAATGTTTCTCATATTATCATTTCACAGAATAATCATTACACCGAACACTAACTTTGTAGAAACTCAAATCAATGATTTTTGATATCAATATTTTTTAATACTTATTTAGATATTCATATCATAGAACTACAAATGAAATATTATTTTTTCTCATAAAATAAATCTCATATTATCATTTCATAGAATAATCAATTCGTAAAATAATTACTATGTAGAAATTTTTATCGTAGATTTTTATTACAAAAAAAAATTTATGTCTCAATATTCATTACAATATATAATTACAAATCATATATTCTTTGACCTCACGTCACGTTACGTAATTACATCTTTAGTTCTCTGAATAAACTGGAGAAATCCAGTGTTGGTATGAATGTAATAATAATAATAATTTATTGTAATGCTACAAAAAGGTATTAAATTATTTAGCTTCGTCACAATCTACCGATAGCCGGCGTGCAATATTTAAAGATATCATTTTACATTTTTCATTAATAGTATATGTCAATATTTCGACTGTTAATAAAATTATGCGTAGTTAATATATGTCACAGAGATAAAATACAACGAAAATTACCTACTACATACAAAATTGAGTCAATACCTAATTTATTATAAAACTATGTCAATATTTACACTATTAATAAATAAAGCATAATTAATGAATGTCACACAGAAATAAAATAAAATGATAATAACTACATACATAATTAAGTCAATACCTATTCATTATAGCAATGTCAATATTTCAAGTATTAATAAATTACGTAAGTATGTATGTTTGTATTTATTTAGGTGACTTCCTGACTTGGCGGCGGAAATATTAGTAAACTGTCAACTTTCATTCCAGTCAGTGCTGGGCTGGGCACTGCTAACGCGAACGACATTCGAATTTTTTCTTCTCTGTCGCACTTGCAAATTTTCACATAAGTGCGACAGAGAGGGAAAACTTCGTTTGTGGTTCGCGGTAGCATTGCTGCTTCTTTACTGCGCGGCTACATTTCCCCACTTTTACTGCGCAAATATAGTACTGACAGTATGCTGTCAAGTAAGGAAATCTGTGCGGTATCAGACGTCGGTAAGTTCACGTAAAAACAAAAGACTACCTACCGATGCCGCCCGTATGTATGTATAAATTTTTGTTGTCGGTACTTCAAAATTGGTACCAATATTTTTTTTTTTTAATTCAAATATAAACTAAATCGATCAGCGGCTTAGCGTGATATAAGAGATAATACAAGAGGAAACACCGCTAGATGGCGCTGGTCAGATAATACAACTATATATCGAGTTTACAGTTCGTGGCAAACCTCTATAGTTATCACGTTTCAAACCCTTTAAAATTAACACTTTGTTCAAGCGAAAAACCGTTTGTATCGAGACGAGGGCCCTTCTAATGGGCTCCTGACAATGGAAGTATTAAAGTTGCCCTTATCATTTGCTATTCAAAGGAACTGAGTACACGATGAAAGTAAAAAAACCTGACGCAGCGGGCAAAAGGGCAGCAAAAAAGCCTGAACAATTTATACCGCGTAATTATTTAAAACCTAGTTTCAAAGCCAATCGGTCTAATCTAGTGGCACCGCACTCTTGAAAAACTACAAAAAACCGAAGCGACCGGTAAATTCCATATATAGTTATCAAACCTGCTCCCAATTTTTTAATGAGAACTGGTTGAGAAATACGCCCCGTGCCCTTACCATGAGTTTGCATGACGGTACTCGCTAACGACTGCGTAAACGATTTAGTATGCCGATTCTTAGTTCTAATTCGTAACCGCCAGAGACGTTGTACTTTTGCTCATACAATTTTTTACGCAGTCGCTAGCGAGGACGGTCATGTAAACTCATGGTAAAGGCACAGTAGAGGAGAAAAACCGGACATCTATCGATTTGAATGGATTATTAAAAAAACTAGCGACCCGCCCCGGCTTCGCACGGGTGCACTATTTAATGGATATTATACATATAAACCTTCCTCTCCAATCACTCTATCTATTAAAAAAAACCGCATCAAAATTCGTTGCGTAGTTTTAAAGATTTAAGCATATATAGGGATATAGGGACAGAAAAAGCGACTTTGTTTTATACTATGTAGTGAAGCCATATCCAATTCGACACGACTCTGAGCCCAAAGCCCCACTTCTTGTAAAATGTGCTCCACGAGATAGGACGCTCCACTTCAGACTTTTCGCTCCAACTTTTAGCGCGTGAGTTCCGAATTAATAACCAAATTATAAACGCGAAGGACTCAGGGTGAGTTATTAATTTTTACTAAAACGTTGCTTATGTAGGTTGTGTTTTAACAGGAGCTATGCATATACTTTGAGTCTATACAGGGCGTCCCACGGTTATGCCACATGGAGGGAAAGTACCTTAAATATTGTTGATGGAGCTTTTTACTGAATGAAGACATTATTTGAATTTAAAAAACATTGTAAATTGCATTCACAGATATTTAAATATTTTTATGGTTGAACCGGGAATCGAACCCGTTACACGTGATAAATTGATTAATTTTGTATTAAAAATGTTAAAATTCATGGTCTTCCTTTTATTTCTGATACTATGTTATTTAATTTAAAAAATAATCCATATGATGAAGCCTTTCGATTGGTATGATAAAGCTACAGGGTAATTATTTTTCTTGTGTAACGGGTTCGATTCCCGATTCACGGATTAATTATTATTTAAATATCTGTGTATATTTAATAATGCAATTTAAATTGTTTTTAAAATTAAAATAATGTCTTCTTTCAGTAAAATATTCCATCTACAATATTCAAGGTACTTTCCCTCCATGTGGCATAGCCATGGGACACCCTGTATAAGATCAATATTTGCATAACACCTTATTGAAAATAAGAATTTAAAAAAAGGTATTTAAGAGCGCATCGCTAATACTCGGTAAGGTTATAACTGTTATTAAGCTCATTTAAACCATCTGTTGTATTTGCAGGTTCATTTTGATATTACCGTGATTATCGTCCATTGACAGTGTTGTCAGTCGTAAATTCATAAATTTTCTTCATTTAAGAAAAGTTTTATGTAAGATTTCAAGCTTACATGAGTTCCCGATATTTCGGCGCCATTATCAAGGATTGATAGCAAGGATCCTTGATAACTCAAAAATACAAATATACATGGTGAATATCCCGTTTCAAATCGTAATTCTAAAGTTTTATGTAAGTAACATTAATAACATAATCAAGCAAAAAAAAACACATTGTCGATGTCATAACGGATAGTTTCCAATGGCATCATCAACCAATTAGCGCCTCATTTACGCTGCCAATAGTTTGTGCACCTGCTACGTATAGTGTCTTCGCCAAATCTTGGAATTAGGTGTCAAAGTGGACCCCGAGCCTCCGAGGCAGGGATCGGATACCGGTATTTTCTCCATAGAAAAATACCGGTATTATTACGGTCACCGGTTCATTATTTCGTTTTTATTATTAATTTTTTTATTTTATTTCATTCAAAATAAACTTATGTGGTAGGTATAAAAAAAGTTTCGCCAAACTGAGGTCAGTTTGTTGGCGAATAGTGCGCTCACTTTAACAACATTTTCTGTTATACCTACTATATAAACGAAATACTAAGTTACTAATCTACTCTGATCTATAAACTTGGTTACAAGACTAAAGTAAACAAGTAAGTTTAATGGGACAATCTAATAATACGACGTTGTTACCTAAATACATGATTCAGCCCTACGTAAAGAGCAAAAAATAATCCAAAATATTGGGCTAATTTAGGGTTTTTTAAAAATATCGGGCACAATCGGGTATCACTAAGAGGGTGATGATAGTACATTGGTTGTCTGTACATCGGCAACCGAATCGCAAATAGTTTGTATTATACATATGTTTATTTTTATGGTTTGTATTGTACCTATATTATTGCATACACTGTTTTATTTCATTTTTGTGTAATGGGTCTATTGCCTGGAAAATAAAAAATATTCATTCATTCATTCATTCATAGTGGCTTTCTGAGTTTTGTACGACCAATTTGGCGACCAGTTTATCCTAGTGGTTACATCCTGTATGTAACCACTAGGCTAAACTGGTCGCCTTAAAAACCTACCATTAAATTATTCTAGGTGCAGCCTTTACTACCGTTCTCCCATATAAACTTCCAACCCCCTACCCCGCCTAAGTAAATTTATCTATGACTAAAAAGTATCCTGTGTCCTTTCAAGTCTCAGGGTATCTCGATGCCAAATGTCATCTAAATCTGTTCACCGGTTTAAGCGTGAGATGGTAACAACCGTACCATTAATTATTAAACCATTGAACAGATTACGATATTTGTTACAGACAGATAGATATACAGGGTGTAAAAAACTAATGACGATCCGTTTAAGGACATATTCGTTACCGTGTTCTGATTAGGAAATGGTAAAAGAATTTTTTTTTTGACTCAATAAATTTTTGGCCTTTGTATGGACAGTTGGATGACTTGGACGAACTGCCCAATGAAAAAAACATTTTTCGTGATAAAAATTTTTTTTTTCTACTTTTTCCTAATCAGAACACGATACTGAATATGCCTTAAACGGCTCCTTACTAGTTTTGTTACACCCTGTATAATTTTTGCAACTCATTAAACCATCGCCAGTATTCCAACTAAATTAAATATTTCAGCCTCTTTGCATTCAGGCATCGTATCACTAAAATAAATTATCCGAAATTCCTCGAAGCTTTTTATGCGGAAGTGAAGTGCTTTAAGTCACATTTTTTACGGCCAGAAAACGTGTTCGAAACGGAATTTTAAAATACAGCGATTGCCCGTTACATGCCATTTTAGCGAGTATTAATGCTTAGTGATATCGCTTTTATGGGTTGTTTGATTTATATTGTGCTAGTATTTAGTTTTATGATACTGTTTGTTTACAATATGAGTCTGAAAGTATTCAAGGCGGGACGACAACACTGACACATGTTTTTTTTTATACAGCGTCGGTGGCAAACAAGCGTACGGTCCACCTGATGGTAAGCGGCCACCGCAGCCTATAGACGCCCGAAACTCCAAAGGGGTCAAGTGCGAGTTGCCGACCCTTTATAAGATTTGAGGATGCACTGTGTTGATAGCAGAAGGAACACATTTAGGTCCCTCGCTCTCAACATAGTGCATCCTCGGGAGGTCTGGCAACCTTGCTCACCTCCAGGAACACAACACTACATACTTGTATAGTAAATAATGTTATTATGGCTGTGGTCTTCTGCAAGGCGGAGGTACTTTCCCAGTTGGGCTGCTCCAAATTCGTACCCATAGTACAAGCTTTGCTTAGTTTAGGACTAGGTTGATTTGTTTAAAATTGTAGACTGGTATTTAAATTCAAATGAATCATTTTGTTCATTTTGTTGAATCATTTTTGTTTTTTGTATTTTATTTAGGAACATAGGAGTCAATGGACTATTATAAAGTAAGCCCTAACCCAATTTTAATAAAAGTTTAAGGAATTGCAGCAATAATATACCTACAGCCTACAGCAACAGCCTACTCTGATTCTTGGTTCCAGACGTAATATCAATGACTTATTTCTAAAAATACTTTTGAAATAAATGACTTATTTCTAAAAATACTTTTGTCATTACCAAAGTGACATTTTGGTATTTACTTAGGTTATTATACCTACCTAATTAAGGAGTAAGAAGAGAACATTTTCTTAACATAAAATTTGATTTGGATTTTTAGTACAATTGACATTTGTTATTTAATTTTATTTTTGTAATTAATTTAATTTGAATATTAATTCTAATTGACATGTAAATTTAATCTGTAAGATATTTTTGCTATGCCCTATCAGGGCATCAATACCTCTTACTTTGCAAATAACATCTGTGTAAATGTAATGTATTTGATTATGCAAATAAATTATTATGATTATGATTATGATAATATTATTTTAAAGAAAATTACAATTTAAGCTTCATGGTCAGTCATGGAGGTTGGCAGCTTCAATGCAACGGCAGTCCGCCTGGTTTAGCAATTAGGCAGCCGGATAAATCAACCATGCGTGTATAATCACATACAGTTCTTGGAGTGATTAAAATTTCCGTCCGCGTGAGTCTAACGTAACAAGTTCGGGTACTGGTCGACTTCAAAAATATACACTCTTGAACCTTATGGCTATGTAATAAGGTAATAATTTGTATACATATCTTTGAGTTCGACTATATGTAATTATTTTACAAAAGGGCTTATCTTAATGCGATACATATGTCGTTTACGACCTTTTGGCGAACGGGAGCTATCACCACCAAACCAGAGCTAGGTTTCGTCTGAATGTTTCCACTAAGCTATTTCTGAATTCACTTCCTAGCGTACTTTGCTTGTGCAGACCGTTCGGCATATTAATGAGCGATTTTTTACTTTAAAGGGGTTTGTGTTGCATATTTTTTTCCTGTCATATTTGTAATCTCGAAATTATTATTCTTTCTTGAACTGTAAACTAATATCTTGACATGAAATTTCTTTTTTATTTATTTATTCATTTATTATTTATTTATTTATTCAGTCAATACATTATAAGTTTACAGTGCATGACACCAAAGCACTTACATGTTAGGCAACAGTCAATAATATCAAGAAACGATCATAACTTATTCATCAGATAACACCGGCTTTATGCGCCGGTGGCAGACAAGCTTACGGTCCACCTGATGGTAAGCGGCCGTCGCAACCTATAGACGCCCGAAACTCCAAAGCAGTCACGTACGCATTGCCGACGCTTTATAAAATTTGAGGATGCACTGTGTTGACAACAGAAGGGACAAATTTAGGTCCAACGCTCTCAACACAATGCAACCTCGGGAGCTCTGGTAACCTTGCTCACCTCCAGGAATACAACACTACATACTTGTATAGTAGATAATGTTATTATGGCTGTGGTATTCTGCAAGACGGAGGTATTGCCCCAGTTGGGCTGCTCCAAATTCGAGTAAGATGTCATTTTGCTGTACCCTACCTCTCTCAATTGTATAGTCTCAATTGTAATATTATTATAGTCACACTTTCTTAAATTGTAATTTAGTATTTTGACATGTGAAGTGCCCTTGTGAGGTTTGCAGAATAAATGCTTGATTTTGATTCGAAAATTACCGTTAAAATTGTAATCTTAAAAAATTAAGTATAGTTAGGGTTTAGTTTCCGCGTCAACACAATCTGTTACACCTTAGAACTCCATATACGTAGATATCCAAACATTTTCAACGCTAGTCGCACCCTAATATCGTGTTCCAACTTCGCCAACAATAATGTGAGGGAGCGCTTCGTAAACCAGCTAAATATTACAGCTAACGTCTAGTGCACCCGAGTTAGTATATACTCAATTTAACGTCCAAATATACTTGTTTTCTTACTGTTGTTGGTTTAAAACTGCACAGAATTAATGAAGTATTTTATTGAAGTCGCTCCACGTCTGTAGGGAGTATTCACAGTTACTGTACACTTGACCCCTAGGTGATGCTAAATGGTACAACAAAACTCATCCTTACTGTCTTCTAGAAGATCCTACGATTCGAAATTTGCTATACGATAAATAAATAAAATTCCGCTTTTGTATAATTAAGAAGATCTAAGCCACAATTATTCTAAACTAGCAGCGCCCTGCGGTGTTACCCGCGGATGAAAGGTAGCCTATGTCCTATTCTGATGTCTAAGCTACAATACTGGAAAGTTTCATAGAGATCCGTTCAGTAGTTTTTGAGATTAAGCGGAACGTACATCCATCCGCACAAACTTTCACGTTTATAATATTATTAGGATTAGGATTGTTAACTAAAATGGAGTTAAAATGTGTTCCTGTCTTCGACTCTTCCAATGATTGACACTGGCATTTGTTATGATTTTTAGGTCCCACTTATCTCATTTATTTTAAAACGTACTTGATACAGATATTAATACTGAGTCGGGGACCACTTCAGTTTAGTTTAGTGTTTATTAGCCATAATATAAATTTGTTAAACAGTTTGGAGAAATGAACTTCCAGGTCTTTGTGTTAATGTTTCTAAGCACACTACGAGTATAACATTTGTGACTTGAATATGCGACTGTTTGTGTTCTAAATAAATTTTAAAAAAATGCGCTTCTTGGCCAGAACGACTGGGCCTGAAGGACGACCCCCCGCCAAGTGGACCGACGAACAGTGCCTTCACCATGAGTTTACATGACCGTACTCGCTAGCGGCTACGTAAAAAATTGTATGGGCAAAAGTACAGCGCCTCTGGCGGTTACGCAATAGAACTAAGAATCGGGACACTAAATCGTTTACGCAGTCGCTAGTGAGTACGGTCATGCAAACTCATGGTAAAGGCACTGAAGAGAGTGTCGGGAAGGGGTCGCGATGCGGAGAGCTATGGACCTGGTGTGGACGACTGCAGGCTTAGGATAATGATAATGATGATGATGGGCTACTGTGTTGAAGTAGAGGAGCATGCATTTGTTTTTAACTGCCAATACAATGAATCCTCAAATCAAAAAGGGTCCAGCGCGCTTGTGTCTAGATTCGCAAGCGTCTATGGACTATGGTGTCTGCTTACCATCAGGCGGATCGTGTCGTTATTTGCTACCAGTTTATCACCAGTTTGCAGTAGTATAGCTCTCGCCATTCACAAAGTCGAGAGGATTTGACCAAATTAGACTTACACGTCACAGTAATAGGAACCAGTCCTTTCTCCTTCGTGAATTGCAAGAGCTATACTTAATAGTTTATACTGCAGTATTTTTACGGCTTCGCCTCGTGTGTCTAGTGGTAGTTGACAGTGACCAACTAAGCTAAAGTGGTGGTTAAAATTACTTAGAAAATAAATTGCAATTGCATACCTCTGGTAGTGACACTATAATTTAGGAAATATAAGTGTGCGTTTATGTATATTGCTATAGCACATTAGTTACCTAGGGCGGTAATATAAAGAATTCCCAGATCGCAGGTATTTTACGCTCGAGCCGAAGGCAAGGGCGATAAATATGCGAACTGAGGCTTTTTTATTACCGCCCGTGATAAGTACAAATTTTTATGTCTCTGCCTGGCCAGAAGGTGGGATTTTCCGGATGCGTAGTGTGCGGAAATTGCCACTTTACGGCCAAATGTGACATAAATACTTTTTATTGAAATGCACATTCAATACCAGTGCCAGTAACCTCATTTATCACTTCAGAAACTTGCTGAGAAAGACGCTTTCTTCAATATCCGTTTGATACAACTTACAACTTCTTTATACCATTCCATCTTTTATCTTATCGCAATAAAAACAAGGTTCAAATTAGAACAATTCTGCACTTCCCTAGATCGAACGACTTAATTGTGATTTCGACTACGAAAGGTGTTCTCAATCTGATTGTGGAATCTTGCAGTTGTATATTCATTCCAAAGGAGAGTATATTCTTCTGAATTTAGGGCGTATACGTCATTTGTCTTCCAAAACGTATAAATACAGGGTTTTGTTTTGAAAAGAGCTTATTTTGCTGCAGATTCTGAGCAGATAAGTCTATTGAAGTAAAATCGATTGAAATTTCATTTAGACTCTGCAGTTCTTTGACTGTATGAAGCGCTTTGGAATTAGAATGGACCTTATTGCTTTGGGACACTGTTTATTGCATCAGGACATTAGTTCCTCTCTTTGTTGTCCGCTTCACTTCCCATCTTTACAAAGGATGTACTTTTCTCAGATTGCTATAACCACCAGGAAATTGGGAGATTGACTTAATCATTCCCGCCGGTAGGGACGTCCACCGCTTTAAACACCGCGTTAAAATTTAAATAATGTCTTCTTTCAGTAAAATGTTCCATCTACAATATTCAAGGTACTTTCCCTCAATGTGGCATAGTCGTGGGACATCCTGTATAGTCCCTAATATTTGTCCCGGTATCGCCGCATATCGGGTAGAGTCAGTCCCGACCCAGGTCTAGCTGAGTTTCTTGCTGGAATCTTCTCAGCTAGGCTAGGTTTAGTGAGCCAGCGATGAAACTCCCAGTTGCTCGATTCCACTCACACCTATCATACCTCATAGATTTGGTTGAAGCCGCTTAGCCAATCTCACGCACTGGAGCGCAAACTCTTAGAGTACTGCAGTGTTTAAAAAAGCCTTAAGGCTGACTGGTAGAGAATGCCATACGGCATTAAGTCCGCCTTTTGTATGATAAGGTTTCTTTTGTGCAATAAAAATTAAATAAATAAATAAACCACCCGCGTGGTCATGTCGGAGGATTCCCTTGGATTTACCCCAGGCCACTCTCCAACCGTGCACTCCTATCGCTTTATTGGGCCCGACCTATAAAGCCACAGTCAGGTTCAAAAAAAGAGATCGACTGCGTGTGTGAAATTTTCTGTTACTTAATTATCTTGAAATGGCCATAAATTAAAAAGAATACCATCTTGACTGTTCCACTTATGTAACCTAAAAGATTAATAAGAAGCTAAAAAACGTAAAAAAAAGTTGGTCCGAAATCAGACTCACGTCCCTAGTGTGTAGAACAACCCATAAACTTCTTAAACTATATATACAATTAGAATTACGATTTGAAACGGGATATTTACCATGTGTATGTACATGATTAATGATGATATTATGATTATGATTATGATTATTCCGTTTCAAATCGTAATTCTAATGTAAATGACCATGTAAGCTTGAAATTTTATATATACAATCAGATTTAAACACTGCTAACAATTACCTACTGACGGTTTGTTCCCATTCCTCAGCCTACAGAATAGGTTCAAAGTTCAAACCTCTTTTTATCACGAAGCGAGGCTATATCATGCTCGTAAATTTTTTCTCGACACATCCATCATGTGAACAGGATAGTTTCGTGGGGTTTATTAGGTAATCACTCATCGCTACCTGCTGAATACGAAATTTTGTACGGCGTGGGAGTCCTTTTTAGGTTTTTTATTTTGGCACAAACAAATTATTATTAGAATTTAGTAAATAAAGTTATATAGAATGTCGATAAAAATGTACTAAATAAATAGATTATGATATATTGCCAAATTTCCACTGCCAAAGATCAGAAAGCAAGTCTGAAGTGGAGTCTTTATTTTAACTTTTTTATTCAGTCTACCTGGGTGGCTCGCGACCGTGTGCTGTGGCGCTCCTTGGGGGAGGCTTATATCCAGCAGTGGATGTCTTCCGGCTGAATGATGATGATGATGATGATAATTCAGTCTACCCAAACAATACATATTTTGAATGACAGAATCAAGTGATAATTAGAAATCAGAAATCAGAAATATTTATTCGTGCAAAACACAAAAAAAAACAAGAAAATAAATAAAAACAGAAGAACAAGGTACTGCACGAAATGATTCTGTCTCAGCGTAGTGCTGGCGCGATTACGGCTTTCTTTCAACCACAATCACGGCTAACCCGTGCTCGTGAGATGAAAATACTATAACTGTAACCGTTTAGTTACAGTAGCAGCTCTCTAGTGAGTATCCGGATTTAAGAGCTAGAAAGTCTAATCTTCGGTTGGACTCATAAGCCGCTCCTTTTCCATGAGTGGCAAAAATAAAGCAGGAGAGATGGATTTGTTCTTTCAACTATATTATTATGACCGTAGAGGTCATATTCGTTTACCAGTCGTCGGGTACACGCGTAGAGATATGAAAACGTAGGCTGAATGTCGGACTAAATTGCTACATTCAGTGAATACTTCCCTTTATTTTTTGGACGTGTTTAGTTTCTATTTTAAAACACTCGCTACATGTTCCGTGTCGAAGCCTCAAAGGTTTCCAGCTAAAACCCGTATTTTGTTTCAAAATGTTTGGCAACCGTCTGCTTGTAATCTGCTCGGGCAAAAACCGCAGCGTACATTTGCGGACATTTTCATAGGCACAACATTAACACTTTATTATAGTAGTATATAATTGGGAAGACTACCCCACCCATTCGTGTGAGCTCGCCCGCTCGCTCAAACTCATTCCAGTGGTCTAGTCTGTCCCAATAATACACTACCTGTTGAGTTTTATAATGTTCGAATTATATTTTAAGGATTTCATCAATTTGTCCAGCATGCCCACTGGTATTTTACGAATTCCGTTCAATGCGATATACAAAATTTATTTAACATAGAATAACCGAAATACATCGCTGATGGCGTGCCGTTCACGTTTAACGTCATTCCGTTCTCGCGTTATACAATAATTATTGAACCCGGTTTCGCTAACGTGAACGTTGAATAACTCCAATACATCATGTTGAAGGATAGAATGCTGTACCGTTCACGATCATATACGAGAACCGGTACATAGAGACAAATACAAACCTTATTTATTCAAATGGGAAGCAAACGCAATTAATAATTAGTCAGTTATTAAATCGAGTCTACAAGTAAATGTTTCTTGAATAAAACAGCAAAAGCTTAACGCAACACACGCTCCGAGGTGGCCAGTCTCAGATTGTGTGTCTCTTCCAAGCGGTTGCCTGGTTGACATGGCGTTTCCGCACAACATGCCTGATCAACTCGTCAGTGTCACAGAACATGGATGCAACCCCGGAAAGCTGGTTACGTTTTACATGCATCGGTGAGTTTAGCCCCTCCGGGCGTGCGCTCCATACCTATCGACCACGTAAGTACAGATAACGCATTATTGTCTAATTCAACAATACACACAAGTCGGGTGGCCAGTTCCGAAATGTATGGTTTACATGTTGAGGCACCCTGGTCGTCAAGTGCCCGACAGTTTAACCACCAAAACCTTATTTATATGAAACAAAGTAAAAAACTTAGATAGCGCGATGCAGAACACAGAATTTTTTTGATTCAAAAACAAACCACAACCCTTGAAATATTAAGTCTAATTTCTGGTGCATAATTATATTGATATATGGTTTTACATTTCAAGCATCATTACGTAGATTTAATAACAAAAACAGTCTACACAAGTAACATAGAGGCATATAAGGTTTAATCAGCAAATACGATCGGCAAACTTCTAATTCTAGGCATAAGATTCAAAATGAAATGCAATCCACTTGAGTCATATTGCTTATTACTTAAATTAAATCGTACTATCACAACAAAGTGCGGTATTGCTTTTTTGGTGTTACCTGATGCATTCAAATAAATAACTCGTTCGGTGAATATGATCAAATATTAATGGTTTTAACCATGTACTTATTTCTATTTCTATTACTACTTATTACTATTCATTAGGTACATAATTAGTGCACAAAAGTGGTTCTTAACATGGGATTAAATAGTATCTATTAAAATAATTGTTGCAATTAGGTAGTTATCTAAATAGACATTATGTGGTTATATATTATTAATTTGTTTTCGTAATCAATAAATAACATTCTTATAGCTATTTAAGTTTTGTAATGTGTTTAAATGGATAAATGTGTTTAATAAAAGCTACACAACTAGATAAAAATAAATTTAAGTACCGATTAATTATAATGAATTGATTTGGTTTGTGTTATGAAATGCATCGTCAAATATTATTAATATCGATTGCGTAAATTGATGAAAACAATTTTATTAATTTCGTAATTGTAAAACCGACGTAATTAGCTATACGATACCTGCGCTGATTTAGCATTGGCATAATTATAGGGTTGTCAACATATATCATATTCAATTATCCTGAGAAGTATTACCGAAAACTACGTTACTACACTACGTTACGTTAATGCTCAATAAGGCTTGTGTTATAGGTACCAGGACAACGATATATTATATTTAATAGATGCAAATATTTAAATACATCGAAAACATCCAAGATTGAGTAACAAATATTCATGCTCATCTCACGAATATTGGTTCTTACTGGGATTCGAACCCAGGACCGTTAGCTTCATAGACAGGGTCACTAAACCGGTCGTCGTTTAAGGTTAAGAATATGCTGATTTATATCAAGTTTGTTCTTTTTAAGTATGTACTGGATGTAATGTAAGTCCTAGTCCGAACTCTAGCTGTAAATAAGCCATTCATGGCTTTAGCAGTTAAGCAATTTCAAACTCTGCGTTAAATTATTTGGAACTTTAATAATAAAAAAAAAAAAAAAAAACAGTTTGACTTGTTATTATAAATATTAGTATAATAAGTTTTTTTAGAATTACACGCATTTATTGCGAGTAATATATGGAACGTGACAGCCCTGAATCGTTTAGTAAAATCAGCAATAAACGGTTATTAATTATCCGTTGTCCTAATTGTTTCTTTCTTTGTGACTTCGTACACCGCCGCGCGTGCACATTACAATTCTCCAGTACCTTCAGCGCCAACTTAACGCTGCAGCAAGGTTCTAGTACGTTCTTTCGGTCTTTCTGCATATAATATCACGTTAAAATGTAAGTGTGTGCTGACTTTTGTATTTTATATATTATCATACGCTCATAATTATATTGCCCAAGGTTTATAATGGATGTTGTATTTAACTTTAGGTCTGACTCCGAGTTTGAAAGCATTGTAGCCGTAAACAACAAGGCTGGGGGCGCAAAACTGAAAAAAACAGGACAGAAAAGAAAGTCTGATGCATCCAGGTAAAATTGATTTACAAATCTATTAATTACGAACTACCTAACTATTTCATACATCCAATATTGATTTATATTGAACATTCTGTTTTTTTGTACATAATAAATAAAAAGTTATAATTTATAAAATAATAGTTTCAGGTCTGATTCGGAACACGAGTTTGGGGACACTGTGACGAAGACAAAAGCGAAAAAGCCTGCGCAGCCGAAATCGAGCAGGTATTATTTTGTATTCTGTGAAGTGTGCTATAAAGAGTAGGTTGTATTGTGTGACATTATATTTTATTGTATTGTTTATTACAGAACTACCACCGCTGTATCAAAGAAGAAAGCAACCAACAACCCGTTCGATGTATTCGAGCTATTTCCTGAGGATGAATCATTAGCGAAAAATTATACTGCACCAGACCAGCTCGGCTCATCTATTACTCAACGCGTGGGTGATGGACTGACACGGCGTGCTCTCAACCTCGAAGGGGAGTTTTTCTTGGAGCTCCGAGTTTACAACACCGCCGATATACGCAGTGAGTTAGTTGAAGACAAGTGGAAAAAAGCCCTTTTATCTGTTAAAGCGCAAGTTGATACTGACACTCCCCAATGGGAGTATTTGCAAAAACTAACTAAGCATTTAAAAACGCTCTTTGACGATGCTGACGTTAAATTTTTTCAAAACAGAAAGGCTTAGTTAATTTAATTACGATATTATTGATTTAAGCTTTCTCGATTTTCACACATTATCGTTACTAAACCGGACTCCGAAACCCCAATGAGGTAAATAAATAAATCGAATTATACCTACATTATTAAGTCCCGTTTTGTAAAGATATTGTTTAATTACGATGTTGTTTCTTGAAAAACACCAATTTATTATTTTTACGTTCTTTATTTTTTAAGTTTACTTCGGTACCTTGATAATCTATAAAAACGAAGAAAATATTATTGAATTTTTTGTTATATATTTAGACATATTATGAACATTTAAATAAGTATTTTAATTTTTTATAGACAGATTAAGATAAATTGAACTAAAAATGCCTTTTTGTTCTGCTTGTTCAATCAAAATTCAAAAAAATAAATGGGTGGGTCATTTGAGAAGTACCAAACATAAAAATAACTCGGTGGCGGCGATAACTGATGGCGTGGTTGAACTTTCGTCTGCATTCAGAGGTCGTATATCGTCTTATAGAGTTTTTGGATCTGACGAGTTAGAGTTTGCTATACCTGAACTGTTTTTAGATACTTTAACATCTAAATTAGAGAGTATTATAAAAAATTGTTTGCTAAAGCACGTTTCTTTAAAAATCAACTTTGAATATTTTGGCAACTTTCTTTTATTTAAAGACAACAAAGAGGAAACAAAATCTTTTGCAACAAAAAACTATACAGTACATCAAAATTATAAATTTTGCGAGTTGTATCAAAAAGTAGTTAGCGATTTGAAAAACAGGATTGAAGAATTTGAAGAACGTGATAGCGGGTGGGCTTTCTTGTCCAATTTATATATAGAGATTAATGTTAACAAGTACCAACCATTGAGAGGATCCTCTTACATAGATTTACCTAAGTCTATTAAAAACAAAAAGGCTTGTATTAACATACGGAATAAAGACGATTTTTGTTTTTTGTGGAGTATTGTTGCAGCGCTTTATCCATCTGACAAACACAAAGAGCGTACAACCTCATACCCGCACTTTAAAGATGTGTTGAATGTTGATGGCCTTAGTTTTCCTATGACTTTCTCAGATATTTGTATGTTTGAGCGGAATAATATAGATCTAAGCGTCAATGTGTATTCCTTAAAGAACAATCGTACAATTGTAGGACCTATTTACAGATCCGAACACAAAAGAAGCAAAAAAATAAACTTACTTTTAATTGAAAACGGTAATAAATCACACTATGTTCTAATTAACTCTTTATCGCGTCTTGTTCGTTCTCAAATTACTAAGCATCATGGTAAACTTTACTTTTGCGAAGATTGTCTCGTATTTTTTTCTAATGAACACAGCATTGAGAGTCATATCTGTAGTGGAATTGCCACTGTGCTCCCCGATAAAGGTACATACCTTCAATTTAAAAATTTTGAGCGCCATCATAACGTACCTTTCGTGGTGTATGCTGACTTTGAAACGATTCTTAAACCATTTCAGACTTGTGAGCAGCCTCTCTCGGAGAGTTTTACTTCAAATAAACAAACACATATACCAGCAGCTTTTGCATATTACATAGTTTGTTCTTACGATGAAAGCCTAAATCGTTTTGTTCAATATCGTGGGCCTGACTGCACTTCTAAGTTCTTACATTATTTGTATAAACATGTATCCGAAATATATGAAATCTTAAATAACGAAGTTCCAATAATTTTTACCGAAGAAAATGCTCTAGCTTATAAGCATGCTACGATTTGCCATATTTGCCAGAAATGACTCTTTTTTGATAAAGTAAGAGACCACTGTCATTTAACAGGCTTATATCGTGGTGCTGCTCATCAATATTGTAACTTACGCCTTCGTGTACCTAAATTTATTCCCGTTTTCTTTCATAACTTGTCAGGTTACGATTCACATCTATTTATCAAAGAATTAGGTGAATGTTCTGGTCCAGTAAAAATAATTCCCAAAAATAAAGAAAACTATATATCTTTCACAAAGTTTTTAAAAATGTCTGATGATCAGTATGCGCGAATACGATTCGTGGATTCCTTTAAATTCCTGGGTACAAGTTTAGAAAAATTAGCGAAGGGCTTGAATAAACCGGACTTTCTTCACTTAAGTAAATTTTTCCCTCAGTTAAAAAAATTTGATTTACTAACTCGCAAAGGGGTTTATCCTTATGATTATATAACGGACTGGGATAAATTTACTGATACTAAGTTACCTAAAAAGGATTTATTTTTTAACTCTCTGTCTGCTGAGCAGATTAGTGACTTTGATTACATTCATGCTCAAACTGTATGGAACACATTTAAAATAAAAGACCTGGGTGAATATACAGACCTCTATCTTAAAACTGACGTTTTGCTTTTATCAGACATATTTGAAAATTTTCGAAAAATTTGCATGATAAATTATCATTTAGACCCTGCATTTTATTTAACGGCCCCCAGTCTATCATTTGACGCAATGTTGTTAAAGACTGGTGTAAAGTTAGAGTTAATATCCGAATTAGAAATCATTCGTCTCATTCAAAAAGGCATTCGAGGAGGTATTTGTATGTGTTCAACCAGACATGCACTTGCTAATAATAGGTATATGGAAACTTACGATGAGAAAAAACCCGACTCGTATCTCATATATATTGATTGTAATAATTTATATGGCCACAGTATGTGTCAACCATTACCCATGTCAAATTTTCGTTTTTTAGATCATACTGAAATAGCTAAATTAGACATTATGACAGTGTTAGACGATGCAGAATTTGGATTTATACTTGAGGTGGATTTATTATACCCTAAATATCTGCATCACGCTCATAATGACTATCCCTTTTGCGCACAAAAGTTTGTTCCTCCAGGAGGCAAAACTAGCAAATTAATCCCCAATTTGTTTGATAAATACGAGTACGTCATTCATTATGCTCATTTAAAAACGTGCTTACAGAATGGTTTAATTCTCGATAAAATTCATCGAGTTGTTACGTTTCGCCAAAGTTCCTTTTTAAAAGGATACATCAATTTAAACACTGAGTTAAGAAAAAATGCGAAAACTCCTTTCCAACAGGACCTTTTTAAGTTAATGAACAACTCGGTGTTTGGTAAAACTCTTGAGGATAGCGAACGGCGCGTAGATGTTAAATTAGTAAATCAGTGGTATGATGAAAGAAACAGAACCAAAAAATTTACTTGTGCGAGTACGTTAATAGCCAGACCAAATTTTCACAGTGCTACAGTACTCACAGATAATTTAGTGGCTGTGCAAATAAAACCGGAAAGAGTAATTTTGGATAAACCGATATACGTAGGGTTCGCGGTACTGGAACTCTCTAAAAGCCATATGTATCAATTTCACTATTCTGTAATAAAGCCTCATTATGGTGAACGTGTTAATCTTTGCTACACTGATACCGACAGTTTTATTTATGAAATTAAAACTAAAGACTTTTATCTTGACTTAAAAAAACATTTTTTAGATTTTTTTGATACGAGTAATTACAGTCCTTCAAATGATTTCCAAATTCCTTCTCATAATAAAAAGATTCCAGGTCTGTTTAAAGACGAGTTAGGAGGAGATTTAATAACAGAGTTTGTAGGATTACGTTCCAAACTATACTGCATTAAAAGTGAAAAACTTATTATTAAAAAAGCAAAAGGAATAAAAAAGCCCGCCATTCAAGAACTGACGTTAAATAACTATATAGATGTACTGTTAAATGATACGACTATCCGAAAAAAAAATTTTTGTTTAAATCTATAAAACATGAGATCTTCACGCAGACGGTTAACAAAATTGCTTTATCTAACAAAGATGATAAACGACTCATTTTATCAGACAAAGTTTCAACTACGGCATGGGGTAACAGTTCTTTTTTGTAAGTAGAATTTGTCTGAAGCTAATAAAGCAACATTTTCAACATACATGTATAAATATTATAATAATAATAATAATAATATTCTTTATTGCACCACTAATACAGGAGTACATTTATAGATTCGGTAACATTAATAATGGTAACAACAGGCGGTCTTATCGCTTTAAAGCGATCTCTTCCAGACAACCTTTGGGTAGCAGGAAATAATTTTATAAGAATTATAACAGGCAGTGCAGGAATACAGCTAGAAGATCAAAAATAACACATACATCTAAATTAAAGATAATTACAGTATACAATAAAAACACGTAAACACATATGTAAGTAGATAAAATATATATTTATACATACATAATTATACATACATACATACATACATACATACATAAATATACTAAAAGGGAACTCAAGGGAGCGACAAGTAGTATTGTTTCAGCTGATTTTTGAAGATGGGAAGAGATTTAGCACATCTGATAGATAATGGCAAATCATTCCACAGCCGAACAGCCCGGAAGGTGAATGAGTTATTATAGAATTTTGTGGACGATGGTGGTGGAGCGAGAAGATGGTTTTGTGAAGACCTGACCGAAGTGAGACGTCTAAATCGCTCTTTGAGATATGGAGGAGTTGTGGGAATAAAAAGTAAGCTATAGAGTAACGCAAGAATATGAGAATCACGACGGAGACGAATTGGAAGCCATTTAAGCTGACAACGGAAAGAGGAAACGTGGTCATACTTGCGTAAACCGAATATAAATCTAATACATAGATTTTGAAGGCGCTCGAGTTTATTAAGCTGGTCCTCAGAAAGATCCAGATAGCAAATGTCAGCATAATCTAGAATTGGGAGAAGGAGAGATTGAGCTAGCGCAATTTTAGTGGCGAGAGGCAAAAAGTTACGGAGTCGACGAAGAGAACCCATCGAAGCAAAAATTTTCCTGCTGACCTCGCTCACCTGAGGTGTCCAAGATAGAGTAGAATCTATTATTACACCAAGGTTCCTTACCTGGTGCGAAAAAGGAATGGTAACACCGTTGAACATTATGGCAGGTAAACTATAGAAATCAACCCTAGGTAAGAGCTTTGGGCTTCCTACGATTATGACCTGGGTTTTAGCGGGGTTAACTCTGAGTCCATAACGTTCGCTCCAATCAGAGATTCTCTCCAAGTCTTTATTTATGGATTGGATAACTTGAGGCAAGTCATCTAAGGCTCCCTGAGAGTATATTTGGAGATCGTCGGCATAAAGATGATAAGATGAGAGAATGTTTCTAGTAATGGAATTAATGAAAATAGAAAAAAGAAGAGGTGACAGTACGCCGCCCTGCGGGACGCCGGCATGGGTGCTGCACCACGAAGAATGGGAAGAATCTATCTTTATGCGCTGCCGACGACCATGTAAATAACTATGAAACCAATCAATCACCGCAGGAGATATGTTAAGAGAACGTAATATCCTAAGCAAAATTTCAAAGTCGACGGTGTTGAAAGCATTACTAAAGTCTAGTAGGGCTAACACGGTGACTTTCCTGCTGTCCATGCCTGCACGTATATCGTCAGTAATTTTCACGAGAGCAGTAGCCGTGCTATGACCAGATCGGAAACCGGACTGAAAAGGATTCATTAAATTATACTTGTTCAAAAAAAATGTCAGCTGTTGATGAACAAGGCGTTCCAAAACTTTTGATAGAAAAGGAAGAATAGAAATAGGACGATAGTCAGAGTAAGAGGAAGGTTTGGACTTTTTAGGCAGAGGAATTACATCGGCATCCTTCCACAACGTGGGAAAGACACCAGAGGATATAGAATTGTTAAGGATATGGGTAATGACAGGAACAAGGATATCAAGGAGAGGGAGGATCATTTTACGGCTAATGCTGTCGACACCAACTGCATTGGACGAAATAGCTAATACGTTCCTCTTAACATCACTGACAGCGAATTGAGCAAGAGAGAAAGGAGGAAAGTCAGGAGTTGGGATACTCGAAAGAAAGTCAAGAGTATTAGTCTTAACTGACCCGGTAGAAGTGGTCGTCGAAGAAGAGAAATGCTGGTTAAGCTTGTCGAAGTCAACGTCACTAGGAACTGAATTATCTGTAGATTTCCCAACTCCCAAAGCCTTAAGAAATTTCCAAATTTTAGAGGGATCACCATTTTCCACAGCCGAGTGAATGTGACGCCTCTGAGCATCGCGGCAAACAGTGCTGCAGCGATTTCGCAGTAAATGGAACTTGGCTTTGTTTCTATCAGACGAATTCCCCTTATATCTGGCTTTAGCCAGATTCTTCTTATCTATCAGTGTCCTAATCTCCTCAGTGAGCCAGGGCGCAGGAAGATGCTTAACCTTAATTGTGCGTACCGGAGCATGAATATCAAAGAGATTAGACAAGGCAGTGTTAAAAAGAGCTACTTTTTCATCTACGGTACGAGCCTCGAGAATTGGTTCCCAATCCGCATTCAGGGCATCTTCGCGAAGCTTGTCAACATTCAACCGACTAAAATTGCGCTGCAGAAGAATTTTAGGCTTAGCCTTAGGGGGGCGAATTTTATAAGATAAAAACAACAGGTGATGATAGGAAAACGCGTCCGCGGAGTATTGAGAATATTTAGCAACATGATCAGTTGATGAGACAAGAGAGAGATCCAGAAGTGATGGAGAACAGTTAGGGAAGTAGTGTGTGGGCTCTGAGGGTAAAATGCTCAAATTGCAGGCCTCCACGAGAGCCTGAAGTGATTTAGAACGAGAGTCATTTTTAAGAAGGCAAGTATTAAAATCTCCCATAATAATATGGTGATCGTAAGAAGGCATAAGGTCTTCGAGAAGCTTTTCAAAAGAAGCGAAGTAGTTTACATTAAGAGAGGGCGAATAAAAAACACCGAGAAGGATTTTAGTGTGAGATATACTCAACTCGAGAAATAAATACTCTGCGGCATCGGAAGAAGAAGATTGAGCTGACATGTCTAAGATGGAATATGGAATGTGAGAACGGAGATATATCGCAACACCACCACCTCCCCTACTAGTACGGTCATTCCGGACTAGACAAAAACCAGGTAATGAGTAGGAAGTAGAAGGTAAACAAGGTTTAAGCCAGGTCTCAGAGATTAGAATGGCATGTATACTACACTTTTCAAATGTTAACAAAAAGTCATTGAAGTGGGCCGGAATACTTTGCGCGTTGATATGAGCGATATTAAAGTTTTTAGGATAGTCCGAAAGTTGTTCGTCGAGTAAGTCATGAAGAGAGGAAGGGAGACTGTGAAAACTATCATCAGATGAAACTGAAACGTAAGCACTTTGATCACTACGATCACTACACAATGACATGCCTTTTAATGTATAAAATAAATATTATAAAATAAAATAAATATAATTATAATACAATAAAGTAAGGTTTATATTATATAAATATTCTAAAATTATAGTTATTCCGAATTACATCCGGCTACCCGCCAGCAGTAAAATGTTACGTGAAGGAACAAAACGCAATTTTTGATTGTAGCAACACTGAAACCATTTATGTCACTTATATTAGTGACACTGACAGAATGTTATGACAGTTGACAAAATAACGTTAATTTATTTCTACAATACAAATAAGTAGAAAACATGGAAACAAAGCAGAAACATTATAAAAACATAAAACATAAAAATAACAAATAAAAAATAACACGCAAAAAAAAAAACAAATAAGTTATAGACACAAGGATAGAACTATAACTATCACGAACCCAGTCTTATCAAGCGCGAGACTTGATTGCTGCCTGCCTCTTGACTCTCTTGACCGGCTGACTAGCAGACGGCCCTGCAGCACCTGCAGCCCCGGGTTCAGATGGCGGCGCGTCTTAATATTCTTGTCTTAATATTATTGTTAAGTGTAGTTAATATAAACCATTATTTTGTACAGTTATCAATAAATGTATGCTTTTATTTTGGTTAATAAACTTGTAAAATTTTGTTTATTTTTTTCTTTCACTTTCCCTATATATTTTCAATTCTATACCCTTAGCCCAAGTGTCGTAAGTTCATTCTCTTTAAAGGAAATTCAAACTACATTTCATACTAACTGTCAGTAGCGCATGAGCTCCGTGATTACTACGATAGTGTTGTCGCGTTGCAATGAACCTTAACAATGGAATATAAGTTTGAATTTTCTCAATCAGATATGGATAGTTGGATATAGGTCTTTCATACAGTACTTTTCTTTGCACTGTCGGATAAATCGACTAAACGCTGACAAATACTATACCTACGGTATAACGTGTTGATATTATGCAACCAAATGAAGTCACGTTTTATGGTGCATGTCATCGGGTAACAACCAAATCTCGCTAAATGCAGAAAATTAATGTAAGAAATATCAACTGTGTTTAAGTAGTAATAAGGTTGAGATCTCCTTTACCTTTTACGTGTAATTAGCGAGTTTTGGTTGTCATTCAACGATGTGTGCACGTTGCTAACAGCAGGTCAACGACATTATTGCAAAACACCACACTAGCAATTACCAATTATTGATATAAAGTTTACATATTCATTAATAAATTCAACGCGATACACAGCACGCACTCAAGTAAGTTAATAAATTATTTTTATTTAATTTTTATTTTTTATTCAGATACATAAATGATAATATGTATTAGTCACGTTATTTATTTGAGAACTTAAACTATAGTTACTAATAATATTATGTTATAGGTATCAACATGTGTGAACACTGTGATCCTGACGAATCCTTCCAACATGCTCAAGAGTGGAACACGCAGGCGTTTGAAGAAGCGTATCCAGAACTTGCTAACAAGCCTGCCGTCACCCTTTCAGCGACATCATTAACGGAAACACCAAGCAAGAAAAAAATAAAAACCAAGCAGCGTGTTCCAAAACGAAAATTAAAATCACCCACTACTTTTGTTAAATGTCGAAGGTCTATACCTGATGGGCCACGCCTGATACAAATCAAGGTCATCGGCTTACGCAATGAGAATGAAACCCAGGCAGACAGCGATGATGAAGAGAACATGTTATTTAGTGCTCAATATATAGTGAGTGAACCAATGGACAACGTTATGGATTCAGCATTCAGTTTAATAAATCAAATATCTAAATCAATGTTAAAAGATAATTTTTAAATTTATTGAGTGTTACTACGAGGTTAAAGGTGAATTAATTATTATTGAATAAAAACCATTGGTAATTTGATAATAGAGTTTCATTTATTACATCAAAAATCGTTTATTTGCTTAAAACACGGTATACATAGGTGGATGGTTAAACTAATTTAATCTTACATACTTTGTCATAAAAGTGACATGCAAATATTTCAGTTTTAAATTATAACATTTAGCAACAGTATTAAAGAAAACAATAAAAAATACAATTTTTATAACATAATTTATATTATTATCATTACAACTTAATTATTTAGTTAACAATTTTGCAAATATTAGTACAATTTTAATCTCGCTCCGTATTACTTGTCGAAATACCATTTTTTAATACATATAACATTTTTTAATGCACATTTATTTTTATGATGTATGCAATTATATCCACTTGTTCTATTACAATATTTTTCATATAGTTTAAGAAAATTAGGACAATCTTGTTCGGCTAAATCTATAACAGTACAATTAGCACACAAATCTTTAACCCATTTAATTTTTTCAAAGCCTTTTACAAAAATATTCTTATTATTTAAGTGGTGCACAATCATTCTTCTAAATTCCCTGTGGTCAACATACCCCTCACGCCATAAAATACCATGATTTTTTTCCAACCATATTACTCGTTTTTTTTCGTTTTCTGATAAACGGGAAAACGTATATGGTGGTTTTATTAAAAAAACTTGTGTGTATTCATTCGTACTCAGCGCGAATTCCTTAACTATAAATTCATTATTCAGTGATTTAAAGCCCTGTACATCCACGAACAGACTTTCGGTGTTCATGATATTTTCTTTGTTATATTGCTAAGTGGTCTGTACTCTATGATACTATCATTCAAAATAAGACAATAAGCAGATGTTTGGTCAGGTATATCCTGATCGCACTCCAATTCAATACGCACGTCAACAACACCCGATTTTAAAGTATCACTTTGTCTTGAACAGTCTAAGAAAAACAATGGTGCTATATCTTTGAAATCTTGAGGACTTAGTAAAGGCGCTTCACAACGGTTATAATATGACTGCTGAAATTTAGCATACTGTTCATATAATATTGCGAACCTTCCATCCGAAAAACTAACATTTAAATTTTCATACGGAAAGTACGTAGAGTTCAAGAAGAGTTTGACCTCTCTTAAGTTACAGTTGTCGAAATATGTTATGTCTTTTTCAGAAGCATTTTTTCTACCGGTTTTTAACCCTACAATAACATAACGAGGCTTTTCAATTTGAGAAGAGGTTTTAATTGCCCAAGAATGCTTTGAAGTTTTTGGTAATAACGGGTATTCATAAAGATCCCAGTTTCTGAATGCTACCTGAATGGCACGATCTTTTTCCATATATTTGAGTAAATTTATTCGTTCTCGATCACTAACCTTTATATGAGGCATACGCCATACAACTTTCGATAAAGTAATATTATCTACATATTCATTCGTATTCAATTTAACACTGTTTAGGTTAGTATTAGAACGTAAAAGAATTAGTTCATGTTTACAATTAATAATGATTTTGTTATAATCCTCTGCAAAGCCTAAAATTTTGTTTAAAGGAATAGAAGCAGAAAACGATCCGTTCGTAATTTTAGTACCATGAATGTCCCATCCCCATGATTTTGCCATTTTCGCTTCATGTTCATTCATAGACAGAAGAGATTTCATTGTAGTTGTAATGCCTGCGTTTTTTATTTTATCTATTTCAATTCCATTTAGTTCATATCGAATGTCTTGAAATAAATGAAGAATTGGATTGTTCGTAAAGAATACGCTAGAAACTGACGCTTTTGTGTCTCGATTAATCACTGTTATCGTGCCCTCTACGTACAATGTACTGGATGAAGGCAGCAGGTACATATCTTGCTGATTGATTGGTATACGAATTTCATCGTTCAAATTGAAGCTTGTGACATATGGTTTATAAGAATGATATTCATAACTTTCGATGGAGTTATCATAACCAAAAGAGTTAGCTATGTCCAGTATGCTCATTTTAGTAAACCAATGGATTTAAGAAAAATAATATTTTCACTTGTAAGCCTGCTTTTAGGTCTTCTTTTCTTGATAGCACTAAGAGTACTAATCGGCTTACTGTAGATCACTGCAGTTTTATTGAAGTCAATCATTTTTTCCTGAGATGTAAATATATTTGGATTTCTTCTCCACGTAAATTGATCAAATTATTGTTTATATCCAATAGTCTGATTTTAAGTGAACTTAAGCTGTTTTGGGTTACAGGAAAGTATATAACGTTTTTCGGTGTTTCTATGATCCGGTAGCCTGGAGGCACATTAGGTACGAATTCGTGAATTATATGACTTGGTTTTCCGTTAATAAATGATCCGCTCACGATATCACATTCAACCCTTACTATAGTTGTCGCCAGAATGGACACTGGAAAGGGTGACTCTTTCAATATATTGGCTGGAACGGATTCGTTGCCGAATCCTAATAATTTTCCAACACTATCACTCTTAAAATATATGTTCTTAGAGCACAATATAGACGTCTTCAGGGTATTATTGTTACACGTAAGTTTAAAAGTGCATCCCTGAATATGTCCTTTAATGTAATCATCAAGATCTTGAAGTTCATACGAACCTTCAGGTATTTCTAATTCTTCATTATTACCATAATATAATTTGCTATTTCTGCTGTCTATGTTGGGAATTGAATTAAATGTAGATAAATATAGCAGACCACACTCATATTCACCGTCTAGTTGAAGGGCTGGTGAATGGTTGGTTGTTAAAGTAGAGGACGTTCCAGTAATGGACAAAGTGAAAGACATCGTGCGACTGATATTTTTATTTATTGCGAACATCAATTTAAACGTTTTTTCCAAAAACTTTTTAAATATTTTTAACACAAATGACCACAATTTACAGTATCAAATTTTTGAAATTGTTCATAATTATATAAAATATCGTACTTTTGTAAATACGTAATTAATTCTAACGGAGGTTTAATATCTCCAAAACTATTAAAATATTCACAATATTTTTTATCTTTAGCATAGGCCACCCAGTGAGTTCCTTGGTTTTTAGATTCATCTAGATTAATTATGCCGCATTCTTTAACCTTACAATGTTTAGGTAAACAGTCTCTCATAAAAACACCTCTAAAATACGGTATATCAGATGAATGATTTATGATATCTATATTTGTAAGAGCTCGCCTGGGTAACCTATTAATCAGTTTTTTGATGTTTTCAAACATAATCCGCTTCCATTTCTATATGGTTTTATATGTAATCCTTTGCCGAGAGCTATGGATTCCATCATTTTGTTATGACGTTCTGATTCCGCCAATCCTCTTCTTGCAGCTTTGTAATCTCCTACGGCTTTAGCTATTCCGGCTGCTCCTCCTGCTAGTGAACCCAATGCTGATAATCCCGCAAATATAGGTATCAACGGTAATATGCCTCCAGTTTTCGGAATTGGAATTATACGTGGGATTCTCATGCGGCATGTGTTAGGAAATATCTTTTTTGCAGCGGCATACGCGCGGTTGATAATGTTTCCTTTTTTATCCTTTTTTAATTCAGTTCTAATTTTTGAAACTAATTGCTTAAACGATTTTATACCTGCGCCTGCCTTCATTTTCGATTTCATTACCTTACTTACTAACCACGATGCTAGTTTTTCTCCTTTCCCAGCGCTTTTGTCCTTCATTCTTTGCTTAGCCATTTTATAGAGTTCTAAATCGGCTGTATGTCGATCTGCTATGCTAGAATATTTATCGTATGCAATATCGTGCTTCATACATGCAGTATCCAAACCATTGATTCCTTTATCACCTCGTTTTAAGCGTTCTTGTAATTTTGTGCCGGGACCACAATAATTATAGCCTGGTAGGTGTAGTTCAAACGGTAGATTATTGATAGCGCTATTTATAAGTCCTCTTCCTTTCATAGCCGATATACTAGTGGCAAAATGGTGATCCAACAAGATTATATGTATAACTAAACAATATCATTTCTCTCAATCCAACTGTTTTCGTTATTACTGAGACCTAACCACTTGACATATAATTTATTACCCCTTTTTTTAATGATTTTCTCTATAAGATAAACGTCAGGATATTTTGTTTTTTGAAGTTCCTGTTCATAAAAAGTGCCTAAAATAGCATTTTTCCGCTGGTCCTCGAGATGATATGTAGCTGGTAGAGTGTTATTAACTTGTTTTATTGTAAATAGCTCGGTCGACCAATTAGGTGTATAGCCCTTATAAAAATCGCCTTTGTACTTACTTATACGAACACGATTTCCTACACTGAATTTTTTTGACTTAAATTGAAGAGCAGGTTGTGATTTATTCAATATTTTCTTTACTTTTAATTCGTTATTAAAATTCACATCAATAGGTCTATTCCTTATCGAACGATGAATTGTATGATTGTAAGAATTTACAATATCATTTAGAGGTTTTCCAACCCATTTATAATTTCCTATAAAACTGAAGTATTTATAAAGTTTATTTTTGAGCGTCTTAATAAGCCTTTCAACAATTGACGCTTTTTTAATTGAAAATGTAGAATAGTGGTTTATTTTTAACGAATTTACGTAACGCTTAAATTCACTATTGTAAAACTCTTTCCCCAAATCTGTTTGCAGATGTCGGGGCTTGCGTTTAGCATTTTTAATTATTTTCTCAAAAGCACTTCTTATTTCTAATTTCGTCTTGGATTTTACTGGGACACACCAAGCATACTTTGAAAACGCATCAATAACAACCAAAATGTATTTGAAACCCTTGTTAACATTTTGAATGTTCTGCAAATCAGCCAAATCAGCTTGCCATAAATCATCAATTCCTTTTAATACAACAGAACGACGTGGAAAGTTTTTACGAGCTGACCTATGAATTTCATTTACTATTTGTTTTTTCGGCATTACTGAGCTGGTTTAAAATATCATCTATTTCCTTTTTTGTGTAAAAGTTTAGTTTCAACTGACGCGCAAGTTGATGGATTTGTGAATTTATATTTGCGAATAAAGAATCTAAATTTTTCTTTTCGTAAATATTGTGTATGAGTTGATCAACATATTGTTTATTTACTGCATCGTTGGGTAATTCCGGAGAGTTCACACCCTTCAATCGTGAGGATTGTAAATCAAAATCACCATTTTCAGTCCGAAGTAGAGCCTTTTCATTAAGTTCAGAAATCTCAGTCACACGTAAGCGTTTATGAACATGATGACCGAATTTATCTATATTCATTTTGTAATTAATGTTCCTCGTTGAAAGCTTCAAATCGACTATTAAACAGAGTAATGGTAACAGGGTTATATATTGTTCAATAAACCTGATTCTTGTAATTCTTCAATTATAGAAATAATTTCGTTGTCCAGTCCTGTATTACCAGCATCACGGGATGCGATTAGTAACTTTAGCCTATCAACTAACTCGTTAGGATCATCCCAATAAACATACGAAACATTGCTGCGTACTGTTTTCATGGTAGGGAGTCCTTGCCCCTGAGCACAGCCATCGTTACTTGCTAAACGATCTTTAGAAATTTTAAACATCGGTCGTATGATCTGTAAATATTTTCTACCTTTGTTACTTTTTATCGGTTTGTTTGGGTTAAAGTCACGTCTGTGAGCATTCGTTTCTAAAAGCAATAACTTATAAATACGTTTATCTTCCTCAGTTATAATTTTTAAATCAGGCAATTTTGTAAATAACAATTCACTCAAGCCAGGGGTTAAATCGTAAGTGTGCCCATTAATTTCAAGTTTTTTGTTACCAATAGTTGCCACATATGATCCAAGCATAAGTTTACCACGTTCTTTTCGCATGCCAAAAGGTATGTTCTCAAAATTACATGAAAGGTTGGGATCGTTAGAAACATCTCGAGGAGAACAAAATGAATCAGACGTCTTAAAAGAGGTCTCATTTGATTCGTCCGACTCATCACTTTTACTGCTTTCATTCGAAGTGCTATCGTTATCATCGTCTACAGAATTCCTCATAATAGTGCGATTATTACTATCATTATCACTAATCCTATTCTTAGGACTGAATTTCATTCGTTTAACCGGATTTTCCCATTCCATATCATCACCATCAAATTCGTCTTTAAAAGAATCGTTGTTCTTATCGATAGGATCATTAATTAATTTATTATTACTTTTAACCATCTCATTAAGAGGTTCGGTTATTGGCTTCAGAACCGACTCCAAGACCATATCATTAGTCGTCTTCATATCACGAATTAACTTAACTTTTTTCTTTACAGCTTCAACTGATTGAAGAAGCTTTTCTTTTAAATTCTTCTCTTGATTCATGTCACACCAATGCAAACTCGTTGGAATTGTAGGAAACAATGACAGTTAATGATTGGGCATACACACTAAATAGTATATTTAATCCAGAACAATAAAGGTATCAAAACCCTTCCTATAACAACCTGAATTTTTCCTACAATCTTTGTTTATTACTAAGTAGTTGTAAGGTTTGTTCCATACTGCAGCACACATCTCACGAAACTGATTCCATTGCATATCGGTGCCAACATGCTCATCATAAACATGTTTTAAATTAATTTCATCTTGTTTAAACAAAATAATCAGATTTGCATTATCTCTTATTAACTGCTTAGGTATTTTACTATAAGTCTGATTCAAGTAAAAGCTATTAATATTTTTGTGCCGTCCCATTGCAAAGTAATCCCTTATATTGTTTTGATTTTCACATGGAACATCGTCAAATATGATTACAGAGTTACAGCCCGCATCCTGAGGACTTAGCACTTCATCGCTATCACGATATTTTAAATAGTTTACTGAGGGAACCAGTGACAACACTTGTTCTAAGTAGTTGTACAAAGGCTGATAGAGAGTTTTCGAATAAACATATACATTTTGAAAACATAAACCTTGTTCATGTAAAAGAAGACCTATCATTAAATTAGTCTTGCCGCAATTAGATGGTCCACAAATAATGCTACGGATTGTATTTGGTAAAAGTTTTCCGTGATAAGAATTCAGTTTTTGACAGTTTGAAGTCACTATATCGAACTGAAGGGTTTGAGGTTGCTTAATAAACTTCATAGTGTTCCTAAGTTAACAACGTCTTGTAATATTGAAAGCATAATACATAATGACGAATTACTTTTTCAGTCGGGTTAATATAATTGATTAGACCATCGATGAAATCCGTAAAATAAAATCCGAACATTCTAGAACTCAAGAGGTAGTATATTATTGGGACAGACTAAACCACTGGAATGAGTTTGAGCGAGCGGGCGAGCTCACACGAATGGGTGGGGTAGTCTTCCCAATTATATACTACTTATTATTTACTAGAGACCCGCCCCGGCTTCGCACGGGTGCAATGCTGATGCATGTATAAACCTTCCCCTTGAGTTACTCTATCGATTAAAAAAAACCGCATCAAAATCCGTTGCGTAGTTTTAAAGATTTAAGCATACATAGGGATATAGGGATATAGGGACATATTAGGGACAGAGAAAGCGACTTTGTTTTATACTAGTGACAAGGCTTTTTTGGGTCGTAAAATTCGCGAAATCATTATTTATTTATTTATTCATGCAGGTGACAATGGTCATACAATATTTTTTAATGCGTTAGTGTTCAATCTGTGCTGTGGAGATAATTCAATATTTATAAGGCTTATTTTGTTTCTGAATACGTACATAGAAAGAGTTTAATGTACAGAAAATAGTTTATATCGTATACCGTGGTAATTTTTTTATGAATAGATAACTCACCGGCAATTCCCGGTCTCGGGAGATGAGTACGTACCAAAAGTATAAACTAATGTAAAGTATATATGGAAAACTAAAACAAAGTCGGGCAAAGTGGGGAAGGCTGATTACCTAAAAAAAGGAAAGTAAATATTTAACTTAGGCTTTTTTTCTTTTCAGAAAATTTTAAGCAATTATGATTCGGTTATTGTCAGAAAGAGTCATATAGTCAAGAATAATATATCTGAAAATCAATTCTTATTGTTTCCTCGTCTGGGTAGAACAGTGTTTTAAAGAACGCGATATTTCTCGTCGCACGGCCTTAATCTATAACAGCCGAGCGGTGAGACATACGACTTTTCAATCTGGAGGTCGCGGGTTCGAAACACGGTTCGTAACACTAATTAAAAAATATATAAATAAATAAATAAATATTAGAGGACAATCTTACACAAATCGAACTAGCCCCACAGTAAGC
The DNA here is from genome assembly GCA_963556455.1 of Epiblema foenella. Taxonomy (NCBI): domain Eukaryota; kingdom Metazoa; phylum Arthropoda; class Insecta; order Lepidoptera; family Tortricidae; genus Epiblema; species Epiblema foenella. The sequence continues at coordinate 4,398,760 of OY747113.1, read as the reverse complement.
TCAAGAAGGCTTGTGTTATGGGTACTAGACGACGATATATGTAATAGATATGAATACACATAGAAAACATCCAAGACTCAGAAACAACTATTCATGCTCATCACACAAATATTTGCCCTGACCGGGATTCGAACCCAGGACCGTCAGCTTCACAGGCAGGTGCACTACCCTGTGTATGTGTGACTTATCATTTGATATTTTACGGTGGGTTTTTTCTCTCTGGGTTGGAAAGTCCTACGCCAAATCTTGGGATCAGAAGTCACGACGGACCTGGGCTCCTTAGGAAATAAACGGGAAAAACGATAGGAGGCTGCTATGTTAAAGTTAAGCACATTTTAGTGGCCGCTATTGTAAGAAACTTTATATGTTGCACAGAACAAATATAGTGAGTCCTGTTGGAACGAGATGATACAAAATGTTAAAGTTAAGCACATTTTAGTGGCCGCTATTGTACCAAAGTTTATATGTTGTACAGAACAAATATAGTGAGTTCTGTTGAAACGAAACTATACAAACATTAACAAAAAAATAAATAAAACTTGTGTTATTCTTATTGTACTAGTATTTACATACAACTATCAGAATTTTAATAGAATTAAATATTTAACTACAAAACTTCTGAAAATGGATTAAAATGGAGAAACGATGATTTTTTGCATGAATTTTTAAGTTTAGTAATTTGAAATTCAATTACGTCAAACGATCTTATTTATGATATTATAGATCATAATTTATACTTAACTAGCTTTTATTACTTATTTATTTTAAACTTTATTGCACAAAAAGAATATAAGTACAAAGGGCGGACTTAATGCCATGAGGCATTCTGTACCAGTCGACCATAGGGCCAAACAGAAACTAGCAAATGTGGGTGCAATGAAAAAATAATTCATAAAAGTTAAATGATTTCAAAAGGATAAACATACATATATTCGTAATTAACATTCATTTATCATGGAATAATATCGACGGTATAAAGGAATAACCCTTGAAGCGACATTTTTTGAATTTTACAGGAGAGCGTATTAAAGTGTATTTTTTGACAAAAACAATTTTATCTCTTTTACTATTGTAGTAAAACTCCTCTGGATCCTTTTGAATAATTTATTAAACAACGCTAATAGTCACAATTACACTCGTCTTAAGTCTAAGGTTTACTTTTACACGTCTGCTCTTTCGCACCGTTAACAAAGAAGTACCCAGAAACACCTTGTTCCCCTTTTTTTAAACCTTCTCACCATTCCGCCCTCTGCCTTCTTTTCTACCCGTTAATCTTTTTCTCAGTCATAATGGCGGCGGAATACCCTCAAACTTAATAAAAAGTGAAACTTAAATGAAACCTAACACAGTATAACATAAAAATCATTACAATAACATAAAAATCATTACACTCGGCCATCCGACTGCGTGCTATCTCCGGAGCACGCAAACAATCATTACACTCATTATTACCAACTAATACTTTAACAATACATAACTATGTTACTATTCCATTGAAATTTCTTTCTCAACACCAATTTAATGGAGTTTCCTCAATATAGTAGTCAAAAAAAATAAGATAAAAAAAAACAAACAGTCCATCACACTGATGCAAAGACAGAATCTCAAATGGATCAACACCCTCCGTCAGTTTCAAAGTGTCATCAATTGTTCTGTACCAAATTTATGATGCCGGCCAACAGGTTTTTATTTCATGGTAATCAAATTATTTACACATTTAATCATATATCAAACAATAAGTCAGTTTTCGTACATACATCTAAACTGATTTGCTATCCTTGCATATACACACAGACACACATACACATACATAGTCAAACATACTTAAATATATATCCATAATATATATTTGCATACATCTTTACTCCAATTTCGCCCATTCGGAATCCGCATCGTTATAGGAATCAGATGTATTAGGCTCGGAACCAGACGACTTGTTAATCTGTAATGCCTGAACGCTAATCCAAGACCGCAGCCTACCCGATACTGCCACGATCTCCTTCTTCCTAGCACTGAACCCTGGTACATTGACTATTTTATATTGGTTCCTAAACATTTCCACTAGCACTGAACATTTCCTAAACAACACGTTACTTTGCTTTTTACGGGTCGACGAACTTAGTTAAGAGCCTTTTTGATTTACCCGTCGTTGTAAAAATTTGTCTTCCCAAGTTTTAATAAATCGCCAACAGAGCAGAAAATCTTATTGAACCATAAGTATATTTTCCTTTGCCGTATTAGCTAACTAAAGGAAGCTTGATATTATCAGAAGCTTTTTTCCTAATTTCGTCGAACCGATTACCGTTAGTGCTCATCGGAAGTGATGTGGAACACTATTAGGAGCATCGATGGATGAGATCCTACCGAAATCCTCATCATTGGCCAAGTCTGCTATATGAGTAAGTCGATTGTCACCCTTAACTTTACTGGCAATTGAAACAGACTGGCTATCAACTTATTATCGATGGGGCAACTTAATCTAACCCCAAATAGTAATTTCGATGCGCTTTTCATAGTTGCGGCATTAACAGTAATTATTAATACTCCACTGCACTCCACTCAGCTGTTTATATCAATCACGCTCGTTATTCTCGAAATTATGAGTGGATAACGCGGTAAGAATAGTTTGGTTATGCTTGTGGTTATACTTCTTTGCTTCTGCATTCGCCCTCAGACAAGAAACTATATTTAGTAGGTAAATGTTTAATGCCTTCACTGACACAGAAATCCTGAAATGCAGCTCAAAGTCATGGAATAAACTGTCCAATACTCCAGCTATGTTTTTTTTTGTTTTTGTGTTTTTGACCGGCCTTGCAAAGACATATTTTGTAAAGCCATCACCTATGGTTAGAATTTAAGTATAGCCAGCTTTGCTTTTTACAAACGGTCCCTCGCTACCTTAGAAATTACTAGCCGACCTAGCCGTAGTCCTTCTTCCTATGTAACGCATTCCTAATCACGAAGTTATTTTTAATATCAATAACTTCCTAACGTGAGCCCGGTTTCCCTAATCAGTTTATTCATCCACTCTAACGTCACATTTATGTAAAGGTGTTCCTTCGTTTTCATTATGGTCAAACTGGACGACTAGAGCTTTCACTTCTGGTATCGTTGGCAACTATTAACTCGCCCGCCTTGAATTAAAGAGGCGCATTACCTAGTCAAAGAAGTGACAAATATTACTGCCTTCCCATTGTTAACCCCATAACAACCTTGGTGTAAGTGATATTCTTGGATTCGTAATCTGATTGTGTCCAGAACCACACCATGACATAAGTTTAAGCACCCAAGGCTTCTTAGTGCAATTGTCAGTAAGCATAAGCTCGACCCTACCCTATGGCACCTTTCGCATTTCGTAATGGGTTTTCTACAATCCTGATAGATGTGACCACAACTTGTAATTTAAACATACTGCTTCTGTTGCCCTATTAAGTACTCATGCCGTCTCTATGAGAATAATCCCGCGCAAACCCCGTCTCTTGAAAGCATCTACTACTGGTTGGACTGGCGCGGTGTCCTTTTACTGCGTGGGCTATTTTGATGCTAAATAGTTCAACAAATCCTCTGGTTCCTCACATTTAAGAGCCCCCCATTCCTGACGGAACTGTCAGTGATTCCGTAAGTAAATTACGCAATTAATCGCTTTACGACCGACAATCTCGCACCTACATAACAATCATAATCTGTCGTAGAAACGTTAAGTTAACTTTTCGTATGCGCGAGATTTTCGGTTCAACATTTCATCTAATAGCTTGTCATATACATCGTTTGAAAAAGCCTTCTTTAGTTTACTCTACCAGACCAGACGTTCCAAATGTAATTCTCAGCACAATCGGTCGCCTTCTCAACGACCGCTCAACGTCCTGCACTCCGTAATTAGGGTCGACCTCAGTTACTCTTACTTGGTACGCCTTGAAGTGCAGATATTATCTTCACCAATTCATCAGCCGACATAGCCGGTTAGCTCGGTTTCCTTTGGTAGGTGTTCTCTCACCCTCACTTTACGATGAACATCTTCTTCGCCTCCGTTTCGACCGCTTCGGCCGTCTAAGTGTAACTATCGCTTTCTGTATCACCTGAAATTTACAGCGCATTTAATGTTCTTTCTCTGAACCATGTGTAGTCTAGACTTGAACTTTGACCTTGAACTTTAAATGTAGACTGTTTACTTGGACTTTTAACTTGATCTTTTAACATGGACTCTTAACTAGTACTTTTAACTTGAACTCTGAACTTCGTATAACTATTTCGACTTTGAACTTTAACTATGAACTTGAATTTCGTCTTGAAGAAGATCTTCTTCGCCTCCGTTTCGACCGCTTCGGCCGTCTAAGTGTAACTCTCGCTTTCTGTATCACCTGAAATTTACAGCGCATTTAATGTTCTTTCTCTGAACCATGTGTAGTCTAGACTTGAACTTTGACCTTGAACTTTAAATGTAGACTGTTTACTTGGACTTTTAACTTGATCTTTTAACATGGACTCTTAACTAGTACTTTTAACTTGAACTCTGAACTTCGTATAACTATTTCGACTTTGAACTTTAACTATGAACTTGAATTTCGTCTTGAAGAAGATCTTCTTCGCCTCCGTTTCGACCGCTTCGGCCGTCTAAGTGTAACTCTCGCTTTCTGTATCACCTGAAATTTACAGCGCATTTAATGTTCTTTCTCTGAAACATGTGTAGCCTAGACTTGAACTTTGACCTTGAACTTTAAATGTAGACTTTTTACTTGGACTTTTAACTTGATCTTTTAACATGGACTCTTAACTAGTACTTTTAACTTGAACTCTGAACTTCGTATAACTATTTCGACTTTGAACTTTAACTATGAACTTGAATTTCGTCTTGGACTTCGATCTCGGACTTCGATCTTGGACTTCGATCTTGGACTTCGATCTTGGACTTCGATCTTGGACTTCGATCTTGGACTTCTATCATGGACTTCTATCATGGACTTCTATCATGGACTTCCAACATGGACTTCTAACATGGACTTCCAACATGGACTTCCAACATGGACTTTCAACATGGACTTTCAACATGGACTTCCAACATGGACTTCTAACATGGACTTCCAACTTGGACCTTCAACATGGACTTCCAACATGGACTTCCAATATGGACTTCCAACATGGACTTCCAACATGGACTTCCAACACGGACTTCCAACATGGACTTCCAACATGGACTTCCAACATGGACTTCCAACATGCACTTCCAACATGGACTTCCAACATGGACTTCCAACATGGATTTCTAACATGGACCTCTAACATGGACCTCTAACATGGACCTCTAACATGGACCTCTAACATGGACCTCTAACATGGACCTCTAACATGGACCTCTATCATGGACCTTTAACATGGACTTCTAACATGGACTTCTAACATGGACTTCTAACTTGGACTTCTAACTTGTCATGACTTCACTTGACTTTCGAACATGGACCTTTGAAATTGCTTTTGAACTTGGACTTTAGAACTTGGACTTTTGAACTAAGACTTGAACTAAGACTTTTGAACTTGTACTTTTGAACTAGTAGTTTTGTACTTAGACTTTGTACTTGGACTTTTGAACATGGACTTTGGAACTTGGACTTTGAACTTGGACATTGAACTTGGACATTGAACTTGGACATTGAACTTGGACATTGAACTTGGACATTGAACTTGGACATTGAACTTGGACATTGAACTTGGACATTGAACTTGGACATTGAACTTGGACATTGAACTTGGACATTGAACTTGGACATTGAACTTGGACATTGAACTTGCACATTGAACTTGCACATTGAACTTGGACATTGAACTTGGACATTGAACTTGGACATTAACCTTGGACATTGAACTTGGGTATTAAACTCTCACATTGAACTTGGGCATTGAACTTGGATATTGAACTTGGGCATTGCTCTTGGACATTGAACTTGGACATTGTCATCAACTTGACTTTCAAGTTAGAATTTAATTTGGACTTCATTTCATTTGGACTTTGAACTTGGACATTCAACTGACTCTCATCAAAACACGTTGACAAAGTATCACTACAGGCTTATAAGGCATAACTACATGGCCGTTCACCATTTTATAAGCAGCACACTTGCTAAGCAAACAGCACATCTACATGGCTGTTAACTCACTCTATACGCAGCACACCTACATGGCCGCACACATGCTAAACAGCACACCTACATGGCTGTTAGCTCACTCTATAAGCAGCACACCTACATTGCCGCACATATGCTAAACAGCACACCTACATGGCTGTTAGCTCACTCTATAAGCAGCACACCTACATGGCCGCACATATGCTAAACAGCACACCTACATGGCCGCACTCATGCTAAACAGCACACCTACATGGCTGTTAGCTCACCCTATAAGCAGCACACCTACATGGCTGCACATATGCTAAACAGCACACCTACATGGCTGTTAGCTCACTCTATAAGCAGCACACCTACATGGCCGCACTCATGCTAAACAGCACACCTACATGGCTGTTAGCTCACTCTATAAGCAGCACACCTTCATGGCCGCACTCATGCTAAACAGCACACCTACATGGCTGTTAGCTCACCCTATAAGCAGCACACCTACATGGCCGCACATATGCTAAACAGCACACCTACATGGCTGTTAGCTCACTCTATAAGCAGCACACCTACATGGCCGCACATATGCTAAACAGCACACCTACATGGCTGTTAGCTCACTCTATAAGCAGCACACCTACATGGCCGCACATATGCTAAACAGCACACCTACATGGCTGTTAGCTCACTCTATAAGCAGCACACCTACATGGCCGCACTCATGCTAAACAGCACACCTACATGGCTGTTAGCTCACCCTATAAGCAGCACACCTACATGGCCGCACATATGCTAAACAGCACACCTACATGGCTGTTAGCTCACTCTATAAGCAGCACACCTACATGGCCGCACATATGCTAAACAGCACACCTACATGGCTGTTAGCTCACCCTATAAGCAGCACACCTACATGGCCGCACATATGCTAAACAGCACACCTACATGGCTGTTAGCTCACTCAATAAGCAGCACACCTACATGGCCGCACATATGCTAAACAGCACACCTACATGGCTGTTAGCTTCACTCTATAAGCAGCACACCTACATGGCCGCACATATGCTAAACAGCACACCTACATGGCTGTTAGCTCACTCTATAAGCAGCACACCTACATGGCCGCATATATGCCAAACAGCACACCTACATGGCTGTTAGCTCACTCTATAAGCAGCACACCTACATGGCTGCACATATGCTAAACAGCACACCTACATGGCTGTTAGCAAACTCTATAAAATTATACCAACCATCTCATGTAGTGAGGTACACGTACAAGCGTTACAATCAAATTCCATCATTCGTTACTTATGTCAGGATTACTCAAAAATATTCTCTCAGTGAATGCAACACTATCTCATTTTGTACGTGTACCTACTCTTACGATCAATGGTCTAGTTATCTAATAAACAGGATATTCAAAATTACTTAACTCCGTTTCCCATGGCGCGCAGGCACTATCCCACTTCTGAAGTGTAGTAAAACTCCTCTGGATCCTTTTGAATAATTTATTAAACAACGCTAATAGTCACAATTACACTCGTCTTAAGTCTAAGGTTTACTTTTACACGTCTGCTCTTTCGCACCGTTAACAAAGAAGTACCCAGAAACACCTTGTTCCCCTTTTTTTAAACCTTCTCACCATTCCGCCCTCTGCCTTCTTTTCTACCCGTTAATCTTTTTCTCAGTCATAATGGCGGCGGAATACCCTCAAACTTAATAAAAAGTGAAACTTAAATGAAACCTAACACAGTATAACATAAAAATCATTACAATAACATAAAAATCATTACACTATTGATTGATTACATGTAGTAGGTATAATATATCTTATTCTAATTTAATTAACTATAATAATTATAAAATTGACATATAATATGGTATTATGAATAAATGATGATTATGATTATGATTATGATTTTAGAAAGTTGAGTTCTATACACAAGTTTTCTCAAATTTTAATAGCTATATTTTAAAAATATTATCAAACTTGAAATCTTACAGGATTCTGAAATAAGTGTCGCTTAAGTGAATAGGCCCCCGAAATGATCCCGGAAGAACCATTGAAGCGACACCTTCGTGTTATAACCAGGGCCCTAAAAAATCCAATGAAACTACACCAATATATCTAATTTGATCTCGGGAATTAATTTAAGCGACAGTAGTGTATTTGCATAAATAAAAATAAATTGTCCGTCGTTTTAAATAAGCAAGGGATGTGATGAATTTATTGTTGTTTATTTTATTCGAAAGTATTGGAATTTTCATTTAAGTATAATAGAAGAAAATAGGTATACTTATAAAGGAAACACAATAGGAAAAATCAAATTGTTGTTTTATTGGTTGGCTTAAGCCATAACATCAAGACAGACAAGTTCACTCATTATCACAATAGAGTTCAACTTATTAAATAACGTAGTATAAAAATCAGGTTATTTGTAATCGTTTAATTCAAGATTATTTATTACAATGCAATACAAATACTCTTTATCCAACACCACACACAAATGAATCAGTTACATACATTCATACCTACCTACATAAAGAATAACCAATATTCTAAAGAAATGTAATAAGTAGTATTAGATTAGGTAAATACTTTAATTTTAGTATTATTAAATGATAACCTAAATAATTTTGGGCACAGGTAAGCCGTTTAAGTAATACTTTTACAAACGGCATACAAGTGCCGAAATAAATAGTTTATCACTATTATTAACACTATATATATACTAAATATCACTATTCACACATATTAACATCTAAAACATTAAAAATTTCACTATTTGAACATGAACTAGCATACGTACCTAGTTAATTCCGTCAGCGAACGGCAAAACAACCACCCCCTCCTAATGTTTGTCGGTGACTGAAGCGACCGACGGCGTTACACTGCGTTTATAAGAGTCCCTTTCGCGCGTAATTCATACAAAAATTATACACTTAAACGCCATACTATAAATTTGGGCGATACTTCAAACGCCATCACACCTCTTGCAATTTTCATTTAACCAACGTATTGCTGTTTTTCAAAAATACTTGAAGCGACAATTTCGGCCAGGGCCAAGCATGTCGCTTGAAGTAATGAAATATTAGGTAAATTTTTGTAACATTCACTTAAGCGACAACAGTTAATTTTAACACTTTTGAAGAACCACTTAAGCGCCGTAACCTATGTAAAATGTACTTGGAATAAACATGTAAGTGACATCACATGGAAAATGACCTATTTTTATAAATCACTTATGCGACTATGATTATGCCTGTATATATGGTTAAGTGACTCAGGTAAGATTTTACTCAAATTATGTGTCGCATCAGGTAACGATTTTTAAATTTGGGCCTTATTTCTGTAACCCCTTAAGCGACATATAAGTCATCGGATCGATGTGAAACCCGGCTCAAACGACGCAGAAAAAAACGCTGATTCCAACGATATATATAACTCGATTTTGACCAAAATGTCGCTTAAAGGGTTATTCCTTTACACCGTCGATATATACAAATTCGTTTTTTGTTCCGATTAGGAAAAAGTAGAAGATTTTTTTTTTTAATTTATACTTAATTAGTAGGAAAGGAGGATCTATGGGGAGTGCGGCAAATTATTTCTACATACTTTACTGTAGGTACAGCCGGAATAAAAAGTAACTACGCATATGAAGGTCAAAAGCGCTTATTCCCTTACACTAAAGGTACAGTGGAGGTACTCGTGGACCAAGCGGGGCCGAGTCTACGCCAGGCAGGCCGACGGCTCGCAGGCATACTGCATCCGGTCCGAGGAAGATCTGCGGCGTGTTTTTGGTGATGGCGCCGTTTGAGGAACAATTATTAGTATTTGTAAATGTTTATGTTATTGTTCAGTTCCTTTCTATTTGTTTACGTGTTGTTTTAGTTTTTATTGGTAAACCCCAGCATACCCACTATTATCGAGTAAATAATAAGTACCGTAAGTGCCTCTTGCGTCCAAACATGCCTACCAACTTGCTTATTTTGTTATATACCCTAAGTAATGATTAAGAAATTGATTAGGATAGGTTTGTACAATCCAGGTTCTCTTGGCACTAATCATGACAGCTTCATAGCGGCAACTACTCGGCAGGATGTTGACGTGCTGGCAATTAACGAAACGTGGTTAAGGGACGGTGAAGAAGGAAAGGCGCCGGTACTGCCAGGTTGGAGGTTGCGCCATTTACCCAGACCACAGGGCACACGGTCGCGCGGGGGAGGTGTGGGTTTCTACATAAAACGCGGGGTCAATGCACGAACCTGGCCACACCCGGTCGATCCTCTGCACAGGACAGTTGAACAGATGTGGGTGACCTTGACCGTGAATGGAGCAAAGTTAGTGATAGGAACGGCATATCGACCACCTTGGTTGGATATTGGTCTTTTCTTTGATGCTATTTATGACTCGATTAGCTCTATTCCGGATTATGATAATTTGATAGTCTTAGGTGATTTTAATATAAATTTATTAGCGAATTCCGACAACAAAATTACAAAAATGAATGACTTTTTAACGTGTTTTGGATTAACTCAGTTAGTGTCGCAGCCTACACATTTCACAGACAGTACTCAGACACTTATTGACGTAGTGTGCACGGATCTACGGGCAAAGAATGTGACCGTAGAACATGTGGGCTCGCTTTTTGGACACTGCCTCGTGGTATGCGAATTTAATTTTAAAATTGATAAACCTAAACCTCAACGCGTTACCTACAGGCCTGTCAAAAATATTCACCTTAAAAATCTAGATGTGGACTTGCAGTGTGTGAGGTGGGACTCAATGTCAAGGTTAAGCAACGTTAATGACATGGTTGCTGATTTCAACCTACATATGACTATACTATTTGACATACATGCGCCTATAAAAACAATCATAGTCAAGGGATGTTCTTACCCCTGGATCACAGACACTGTTAAACTAATGATGCGATTACGAGACAACGCTGCGGCTGAGTTCCATAAATGTCAGAGTGATAGTAAAAAACTTTATTATAAAGAAAGAAAAAGAAATCTACAGTAAATAAGGCAATTTACTATGAAAAATCTGCTTATTTTGAACAAAATATTAATAAAAAATTACATGACCCTAAGTCTCTATGGCAAAACCTTAAATCAACAATATTACCTAAAAAAAACACAGAACTACCTAGCTTTTTTGACGACCCTAACATCATAAATAAACATTTTTTAACCTTACCTAATGCTTTAGGAGTGCCCATATCTTACCTGACTTATTTCGAGTTCCACAGGTATACTGACTCTGTTTTCCACTTAGAACCAATCAATTCAAATCAAATTATGAAAATCATAACAGGACTAAAATCAAATGCCGAAGGGTGTGATGGCATTAATTTGAACATGATTTTATTAACATTTCCACATACTTTAGACATAATCACTAAAATAATAAATACCTCTATTTTGACATGTACTTTCCCAGACTTGTGGAAATTGGCAATTGTACATCCACTCCCTAAAAACTCAAATCCGTCTGATATAAAAGATCTTAGGCCTATAAGTATATTACCATGCCTTTCAAAAATACTGGAAAAAACAGTCTGCAAACAATTAACAGAGTATCTTGAGAGCAACAACATTTTACCAGATGTGCAGTCAGGTTTCAGGAAAGGGAGAAGCACCACAACTGCTTTGCTTGATGTCACCGACAACATTTTGCACTCTCAAGATAGTGGTATGTGTACTCTGCTGGTACTGCTGGACTTTTCCAGAGCTTTTGACTGCCTGAATATTAATATACTGCTTTCTAAATTAAGTTACTATGGATTTGATAGTAATACACTGAGATGGTTCCATAGTTACCTTACAAACCGGTTCCAATATGTAAAACTGACTCTTAACGATGGTTCCATACTATATTCAGACAAAATTGGGCTCACTGCAGGGGTACCGCAGGGTTCTGTGATCGGGCCGATCCTATTTATTTTGTACACTGCTGACATTGGAACACTCATCACACACTGTAAGTTCCACATCTACGCAGATGATATTCAGGTGTATATCTCATGCAGGCCTTCAGACATTGATAGTGCCATTGAAAAACTTAATTCCGACCTTACTAGAATAACCTCTTGGGCCACTAGTAATTGCTTGTTGCTAAATCCTAGCAAAACTAAATATCTCATTTTTGGCAGTAAACAACAACTAATTGGTATTCGGCCCACACTTAATGTCACCTTGATGAATGAACCTATTGAGCGTGTGTATGAGGCACGTAACCTGGGGCTTCTGGTAGATCCTGGGCTTCGCTATGAGAAGCATACTGTTAATGCTGTTAGGAGTTGCTTCTACAAACTTAAGGTCCTTTACAAAATCCGGCCATTTATAAATGAAAACTTGCGCATTAAGCTGGTGGAGTCATTAGTACTATCCAGATTGAATTATATGGATACAGTGTTTGGACCATGTCTCCTTGCCAAAACGAAAAGACTCATACAGCGCGTACAAAATGCGTGTGCTCGCTTCTGCTTCAGCGTTCCGTTGAGGGCCCACGTCACACCGTTCTTGAACAAATACAACATTCTTAAGATGCAACACCGACGTAAGCTACACTTGGCTTGTTTGCTCTTTGGGGTAATCAAGTACGAGTCTCCCAGGTATCTTTTTGAAAAGTTGACTATCCGCCGATCTCGTAGTGCCCGGCCATGCGCATTACAACTGTTGACGCCTCGTCACGCGTCCGCAGCTTTCCGAGGAAGTTTCCGTTATGTAGCAACTAAATGTTGGAACATGATCCCGCCGCCTATAAGAGACCTGAAATGTATAAACAGCTTTAAAATCAAACTTAAAAAGTACCTGTTTGAGCATCAGCAAAGCCAGGAAACTTGCCGATTGGACACAAGTTGTATTTAGGTAGGAAAAAGTTTTATTCGTGTATATGTACTCACCACTGGGGTATGTCTCATACGTATAGGCTTTGGTATGAAGTTATTGTTCTGTTTTTGTCTTCTGTCTAAGTATAGTAGTTATTTTATGTTGGTTTCCTTATCGTTTTTATGTTGGGTAAAATAGTAACCTCGATTTGTGTCATTTGTGCATAGAAGCACCATTTACAAAGTTATCCGGTACGTAATTTCTTCTGGATGTATGTGAGCATTATAATTATGATATTTTTATTTCAAATGCATTATAAATGTTTCACTTGTTTGTTAATTATTAGACATAATCAGTATATGACGCCATGTTCCAAATATTCATTTAGTTCCTTTAGTTACTGCCTGCCATTCCAACTGTCATTAGCGCTAGTTTAGCTGGAACAGATAGCACAGGCTGCGTTCATATATCACGGTTTAAAAAAAAAAAAAAATGTCAAACTTTGTTTTTAAAAGCCGTCTTCTTCTTCTTCATGTTAATTGTTCTTTATTTATTATTATTATTATTTTATGTTCGTACAGTTACACACCGTGATATCACTCGACGGTCCCATCGGAAGACCAGCGCTGGCGATTGCCCGCATTATGCTGAGATGGTACCGTTTCGAGATAACACAACTTTTTTGTTTATCTTTATATTCTATTTTTTGCTGTATTAATTGTTGTCTTTGTCTCGAATAAATATTTCTTATTTCTTATTTCTTATTTCTTATAAAGACTTGAAATCTTCATACACGTAGCTACTTTTGATGCTTACTGTATCTATTTTAATAAGTTGTATGTAGCGACGTCGGCTCGGGCACGATCAATCTTGTCAACCCTACCCATATTGATATAGGTTGTTCAACATTATAATGATTAGCTAAGGTACACCTCTTATAACCATTTTTTTGCACGGGGGGAAAACCGTTATGGATACCTCCGCACAGAGGGGGCGTCGAGGTAGTTATGTCGGACTTGCACCTCAACCCATTTTGGACGGTCTTGGGATCTTGTACGAAACGCGCCAGTGCTACCCTAGAGTCAACTTATGTGGGCCCCGCTATGTTTCTATGGACGATCGTAGCCCCTAACTACGACCCCAAGGACTCCCTTTTAGTTGCCTTCTATGACCGTAGCCATATTCTATGCGCGGGCTACAGGGCGCACATCCCTAATCTTATAAAGCTAAGAAAACGTTTAAAACAAAACGATTTAGTAAATTGCGAGCGAACCAAAACACCCTTCGTTTCCCAAACTAATTTGAGTGTCTTCGGTCTTACTCTTGTCCCAAATCATCATACACTAACACACAAAGTTAACTTTACATTTGAGTGAAACTTGGGGTCTTTAGAACTTAAAACTGTTAAGAGTTAACGAGTTGCAGAACTAAGTTTGTGAAAGCGTTACAGAGACAAAGGTCGTCATATTGACGACGAAGAAAGTGTCAAAAGTGACGTGTAAGTGACATGGGTCAGCAATATACGTGCGAGGGGCTGTAATTTGTATTGTAGTAGCGTAACGTGTCGCACGGCTTGTGGGTCTTAGGGTGAAGTGGTTAGTTAAGGAACAGTAGGACACTTCTAATTAATAATTAATCGTAGTCAGTATCTGAGATCTGCGTGGCTAACCCGGTTGAGATAAGAATCTCTACTACAGTATTTTCTAATTTCCTCATTGTGTGGTAAGCCGGATTCATCTGAATTAAAAAAAAAAAACTTTAAAAAAAATTAAAAAATTAAAATTTAAACTGTTTATTTCTGAAGAAACATATAAATTACATTTGACAGGGTTAGGCATGCAATCTTATTTTTTAAAGATTTTTTTTAAATTACCTAACGATAACTAATACTCTCAGATGTGCTCTGACGTAGATATGATTAAGTATGAGCCATCATGTCGGTGCACATCAGAAGAATGTAATATGAAACTGACATCTTGGGGCCTTTGTTACGTCGTTTCATGGGAAGTTTTAAGAAGTTTAATAACTAAAAATAACAATCAAAAATTAACCGATTTATTCGACAAGAGACGAGACGAGCGGCTTGTATACTCAAAACATCTCGTTGCAATTGTGTCCTGCGATTAACCGAATTTCTAAACCGGTTAATTAGAATACCTTCAAAAAGTCGGGTTGGGTAACAAAATAAAATCAAGAGGTCTTATGTCAAATTAATAATACAGGTTTGAGAATGTAGCCGGTATCCAAGCCCAGGTATAGCATACTGTTTTAATATGCCCCCTATGACTGTGGTAAATACATTGTGTTGTAAACAATCTCGCTTATTCTTGGCTATCAGTTATAATGGCTGCCATGTAATACTCGCACGCCGCTCCACAAAGCTATTAGGAGCTTATTTACCTCACAACATTATGGATATGTTTGCTTAATATTCAGAGAATATTGGTATCTAAATATGGAGTGATTTACTCACCATAATGTGTTCTTATTTCTTACACACGGGACGGTGTTTTGTCACGGAATAAGGTCTTAGGTATATACAAAAAAGTGCTCTGTCTAACAAAGGCGATGATAGAAAATTAAAATTATTGGAATCTCACTCGCTCGCGTTCGCCACACAGCAAGTGCTTTTGGTTTCAAAAGAAGATATTAATCAGAGAGAAAGTGAAAGTTGAAGTTAAAACAGTAAGTATGAACATTTTTCGCTATAATTTCTTAATCATTTCGTAAAAAAACATTATGATTTAACACCGCAAGGGACAAGGTGACCGTGACTTGTCATACCATTTAAGCCGTAACGTTGTCTCCCGGCGAAAAAAATAAACAATAGCATTCTTTTGGGATCCCAGGGATCGGTGGATTAAAGTCATATAAATTCGGAAATATTCAAAACAAAATAAGGCTTTGTTTCCGCATGAGGCACTTGTCCCACCGCCGGCTAGCAGCCATCATAGTAATTCTACTCGTTTTCTCGCTCAAGCGAGTGGAATTACTATGTGATTACTCGCTACTCGCCAGCGGTGGGACAAGTGCCTTAAGGTGAGGATTAATGTATGGTTCGGAAAAGTGATTCCTGATTACATCTTTTTAATCAGTATCGTGACCCTATAGGGCCAACCGAATGGCACACCATTCACAATTCGTGGCTCACGTTGCACCCGCAGTCTCCGCGAACCAGAGGGCCTACTCTGAATTTAGAAATCCGAACTTCGTATCATGCTGTCCCTTTCACTCATATGGTATATCTATAACACGAGAGTGAGAGGGACGGCACGATACGAAGTTCGGAGTAGGCCCTCAGCACTGAAAAGTTAAGCAATTTACAAGATCTCTCACGTCAACACTCGTATCCAGTAGAACTTGAACTTTCTCGTGAAAAATATGCATAATAAAGGACGCGTGGTATTCTGATATATTTTCAGCATCTGTCAAATTTCTATTTTTTATTAAGTACAAAGAAGGGGTCTCATTTTGTCTCTGACACTCATTTATTCCAAATGCCAAAAGACTGGACTAGGACATAAAAGCCATTACAAAACCAGACTAGACATTTCCGCTAGCCGCAAATGTAGGGGGATATGTAACATTGACCGCTTTACTATAATAGTGCCCGCAAACCAAACTGACGACTGAGGTCATAAGAAATGTGAGACACACTTCGTAATACCATGCAAGTGTGCAAGAGATAGCGATATCAATTCGGTCAACAGTTTGGTTTGCGGACACTATAATACCATGTCTATTTCTTCCCCAAACTTTCGAGCTTGGAAAGTATGTAAAATGGCAGCACTTTATAAGAGCCGTGTTAACATTAGGGGATGTTTCTCCGTGCTCTTTAGATTTACTGCCGACTTGTGCTGAGCGCACATCTTTTGCGATAAGTTGGGGCTACGAGATAAAATGCCTTTACATTTTGAGCTAAGTTGTTGTCATGCGTCAAAAGTATCTGTAGAAAATAGGCCATATATTCGGCTTCGGAAGTGGTTAGTGTTACATTTTTTATTAGGAATCCACAAAGATGAATGTTAAAAAAAATAATAAAGCTTGGCCACAAATGGGTTTAAAATCTTCCATGTTATTTGTCAATTTCAATATTTCCATGGTGCAACATAGTCTTAAAGAAAATATTCTCGCTTAGTCTATGGTCAAAGTGGAGTTGATGATTTAAGAAAAATAAATGTTTCTCTTTGATCTGCTCTGATATATGGCTGTTGTTTTATTTCGTAATCCCGATCTTTAATTAAATACAAAATATAAAAGGCCGCCCCGCCCCAGTCAAGACGACAAGGGTCTATACAATAATACCTGATGAAATAATTACACACCAATCATCGTTAGTTAGTAATTAATAACGCTTAATAAACGCACGGTTCAAAGTCACGTTGTGGTGTGTAGTTGTCACTGTTGGCGAGATTATTTCGCCGTCCTTCATTAGGTTACACACTAAACTTGGAGAGGATTATAAACGTCATCACTCATAAGTAGCCGAACGTTAACCTTTCTACTGCACAGTCGATTCTGCATAGTCCAGTAATAGTAGTTTTGTCACATTATACACAGTGATGCATCACGTGGATTTTTTAAATTTGCCTCTTTTTTTCTAGTCCCAGGTTTCATTAGCCAGACGCTAATCACCGACTATAATGTGGTCGCACTTATTCAGTCAGCTTTCCCGACTAATCGGCGAATAGTCTGTACATCATCTCCAAATTAAATTTATCATCAGCTTTCATATACTTACTTAATCTTTTTTTTCTAAAGGGAATTCCTAACAAAAAAAAAATCCTTAAGAATATTTTTTCGAATATCTGTGAATTACCTGTTTCAAAAATACAATGTTTTATCATAATAATATATGTCATCGCTGGGCAGCGAAATAGTAGCTCAAAAGACAGCAATCACAAGCATCAATAATTTTTACTATACAAGTATGTAGTGTTGTGTTCCTGGAGGTGAGCAAGGTTGCCAGAGCTCCAGAGGATGCACTGTGTTGAGAGCGAGGGACCTAAATGTGTTCCTTCTGCTATCAACACAGTGCATCCTCAAATCTTATAAAGGGTCGGTAACGCGCATATGACTCCTTTGGCCGCTTACCATCAGGTGGACCGTACGCTTGTTTGCCACCGGCGTTGTATAAAAGAAATTGTATTGAATGATTTTCCTTACAACGGCGTAACGATGTCTACCTTAAAAATATATCTTTCTCCATTATTTGTCTTCATCCATTACAATGGCAAACATCTCATCCCAATTACGTGTAACGTTTCAAAGACATCCACGGGTAATTCTAGTAACCCAAATTGTTTGAAAGCCCCTTTATCTCTTATTCTTTTATCTCTAATCATGTAACATTTTGGAATCAGGTTTTGTCGGCTTTTTATTTTTAGATTGCAAAAAAATAATGTTAAATGAGCATCTCATAACTGGGTTTGTGTTATGGAATCGCTGAGCTGAAACGTGCTTGATGCTGATGCGACCTGCCAGCAATTAGCCTATCTGTCGCCAGAATTCTATCTAGCTTGTTATATTATTTCACGACCGCTTTAGCCTAGTTGGTAGAGACCCTGCCTTCGAAGCTGGAGGTCCCGGGTTCAAATCCCGGTCAGGGCATGTATTTGTGTGATGAACACAAATATTTGTTCTTGAGTCTTGGATGTTTTCTATGTATTTAAGTATCTATTTATCTATATAAGTATGTATATCGTCACTTGGTACCCATAGTACAAGCTTTGCTTAGTTTGGGGCTAGGTTGATTTGTGTAAGATTGTCCAAAGATATTTATATTTATTTATTTATATAGTTACCTCGAGATTTTGTGTTCGTTTCCCGTGCGCGGTAGGAAAATCGACATGTAAATAAGTACCTATTTCTAACCGACTTCAAAAAAGGAGGAGGTTATATCAATTCGGCTGTATGTTCTATTTTTATGTTTGTTACCTCAGAACTCCGTCGTTTATTAACCGATTTGGAAAATATCTTCTTTGGTTGAAAGCCTATGCTTCAAGGTTGGTTCCGTTGTTACCAGAATCCAATTCTGATAGTGGGATCCAGGAGAAATTGAGGGAACTTCTCAAAAATTAAAGGGAAAATATACCGATTTTAGTATTTTCAGTTATAAATGTGATAATCCACATTGAAAGGGACCTTATGGCGGCAGGCGCTTACGTTGCACCTATTCACTATTGTATTGGAACTGCGGCAATAAAGGCGTAAGTGCCCGCCGCCATAAGGTCCCTTTCAATATGGATTATCACAAATAGAGCATTTGCATTCATAAAGTAGCATTAGGTGAACGGGAACTGATGAAGAAGACCACGGATGGTCACCCAAAACTCGTAGTGTTTCACGATTAGCACAAAGATATTTCGTTTAAGATACTATTATACGTGATGTAATGTTACCATCAACCTGATCTGGTAATGGAAGCTGGAAGGTAGGCAACGGAACTCCGTAATAAAACAGTGTAGCTTAGCCGTGTTTGAGCTTATTGGAATCGCCATGAGATGAACTCGGGTAATGATTCACTAAAAAGTGTGAAATATTTTTTTTTTCATAAAAAATAAAAACCGATAATAAACTGAAAAGTAAAAATAAATAATTGCCTAACTTCTAATATCTCAATATGCGCCTAATACGCTTCTTATTTAACAATATAGTCGTATTGTAATTTTTATAGTCGGTGCTATTTCATCAACTTTGAGCAATTTCTTTGTATGGCATTAGTCTTATATTGAGATATTAGAATACAGGCAATTGTTTTTTACTTCTCATTGTTTTCTTGTCGAAAAAAATTATTTTAGAAATGAACTTTTAGATTCATGTATTACCGAAACAGTGTTCATCACTCATATTTTAGAAGCAGCAGCTAATTTTAAGTAGAAGATAGCTCCATTTTAATATTTATTTAGAAATGTTCGTTGAAAACTTTCCAACACTAATTGTTAGAGAGATAATAACTTTTGGAAATTTCTGTAACTTAAGAGTCTTTATCATTTAAAAAACGATTTTCTGTTTGAATTGACACCTATCTCGATATTTCTAAAGTCTTCTCAGCGTTACTATCTAGAACAGAGCTATTGCGACCTACTGTCATAAATTTTAAATGTATTTGTTGGATTTTTCATTAAGAAATATAGTTTCAAACATCATTCCAAATCGACCATTTTCAAGCTAAAAACTTGTGTTTTTCTGCTTAAAATCTAATACACACAATAAAATCAAAAAATGGCTGTTACTGTCTAAAACTTTAATAATATCATCGTATCCTTTAATCACTTTGGTATTATCAACACTTTTGTAATAATTTGGAATCAAAAAAAAAATAAAAAATCGTTTATTTCCAAAAAAAAGTTACGTGGCAGCTTATCCTAGAACCCGCCAAACTGTATAACAGTTTGTTGGCGGAGACACGCTCTCGTTACAACTATGCCTCGTTATAACTATATATATGTCTCGTTATAACTATATATATTTATATTGTTACAAGCTGAGGTTAGGTATTCGACGGATTACACGCCTTATCAGTCATCATTATGCAATGCAGATAACAAGACCTCCTTTGCCTTATTTAAAAACTTATAAGGCCTCTTAAGCTCTGAGTGACACATGATACTCTTGTTAAGTACGTAACATACTCCAGACTTATTCAAGCGACCCCCAGTACACTCGCTGGCAGACGTACCCGAGTTTTTTTGACGTTCCAAAACTTTTTTCCGCGTTTCAAGACCTTCCAACGTTTTTGTGAAATCACAAGTCCTCCAGACGAGGCGCTTAACTCGTGGTGATTCTTTTTCGCGGAAAAATGAAAGGTTAGAATTTTTCGAGAGTTTGAGAAGTAGCCTATTTAGTGTGTTGGATATTGTTGGCATTTCGGCATGATGTATGTTTACTACTTATTACTTCGACGTAATAAATTAGGTGTTATATTTGTGTTTGAATTTGTGAATGTATGTTTGTGTTTAGTGTCCAATTACTCTAATTAGGTTAAGTAAATCTTAGTTAAGGCACTGTTGCATTAGGGTCAACCTGTAATGATAGTTGCTGTATATTATAAATAAATAATAAACCCATTGAATGGTGAGTATTTAATATAAGTAACTAAGACATATTCTGAAATATTTCAACATGGCATATCGAATTTGCTCGGTTTAATTTTGGTTACAAAAAAAAGAACCGCTCTTAATTTCTCAGGAAGTCTTAAGAGTCGATTAAGAGATTAGGGGGGATTTGGAGAATATTGGACAAAGGGCTGGCAAAAAATCTTAAATCATTTAGCTTATCCCTTTTTAAGGTTCCGTACCTGCAATATATCAATTAACGCGATTAAAAAAAAAATGGACTACCCATGGGCATCGTCGGGGCGGGTCGCTTATATACATACTCGTAGGATCCTAATCGAGTTCTTGAAATTAATATATATATTTTGGACATTTTTATATTCAAATGGCACACTATTATTGATTTACAGGCGGTAATAATAGTTAAATAACAATACAATACAATACAGACACTCTTTATTGCACGCCTCACACAAATGAATCAGCTGGGTCATTCTACTTTTTCATGACCAGTTTTCTATTACATGAAAATATCTACGATATGTATTGAATTAGTGCACAAAAATAGGATTTAGAAGTAGTACCTAAACCCAATAAAAGGAATTTATACGTGAAAATACTTAGACATTAACCTATTACTGTAAAAGGTGGGTAACACAGTGGTAAAAACCATTTTTTCATACAAATGGTGAGACATACAAGGGCCACTGAGTTACTCGATTTACGGATATTAGGTGTGGTTCATTCATTACCAAAACTATCGGAAGTGATACTGTAATTAAACCTCTTTCTATATAACAATAAAAAAATATGAAGTGAGAGCCAATTATTCCAAAATTTGCATTAAAACAAAAAGTGTCTGAAAATTATGTACATGAAAAAGTAGAATGGCCCAGCTACACATAGAATCTAAACAACAACAGTATACAGGTAGATGTAGATAACGGTATTATCGCTAAGGAGCGATCTCTTCCAGACAACCTTTGGAAGAGATCGCTCCCGGTGCAGAAATTATTATGAAACAGATTTATGAAATACACAAACTTAAATACATATATATGATATAAACATTTGTACACAATCATACATATATAACAATATCACATACGTATATAAAATACATGTATACATAAGCCAAAAAAGAAAAAATATATACCTATATATTGTCCATATTAAGGGAGTGACAAATAATGTTCTTGAATAACAATAACTTAAATAATATTAAACTAACTTAAATCTAAAACAGGCCCTTGGGGCATTGTACCGAGGATGCTGGCGGCATTTCCTCGCTGTATCGCAATGCTGATACGTTGTGCGAGGGAGTCGCCAGCTCTTCGGTCACCAGTTACATCAACCAAACGCTTCGCGATTTCAGTAAATAACTTGTGCGCGCTGGTACCCCAAATTAAGTTTAGTTAAAAGGTATCATAGACTGTTAGGCCGGGTTAGACGGTACGACGTTCTCCGGGTCTGCTATTAGTATTATATAATAGGTACTATTTTTTTTTATTCAAAATAGGTTTGCGCTTGACCACAAATCACCTGATGTAAGCAATATTATTGTGGTCTAGCATGGAACGCGCTTACCTAGTAAAAACCGATTCACTCTCGCCTTGAAGACCAAAAGGTTGTAGTTTACGGGAAACAAGGATTCCGGCAAGGAGTTCTACAGCTTGGCGGTTCTCACAATAAAGGTGGAAGCAAAAACGCTTCGTGCGAGTTTTCGGAACAGCCACCGTAAAACGATGGCGCCTTACCGTATTCCTACTCGTCCGATGGTAGAAAGGGGCGGGAGGAATTATGTTGTGTAATTCCTCAGCGCACTCCCCGAAATGCAACCGATAAAAAACCGGAAGACTGGCAACTTTGCGGCGATGCTCTAGACTTTGCAGCCTCACATTGCAGAGAGAGTCCTTTCCTATGAGCCTCTTAGCACGCCGCCTCACGTCGAATGTAACTCGTTTTTCATATAAACATTCGACCCCCTTTTTTACACCCTTAAGGGATGAAGAATTGCTTCTCTTATATTTTAAAGAGTCTACACGCCAATTATGAAGTCACTCATTAAAATAATCAGGTTGTCCATACAAACTTATTTCACCCCTCCAGAGGGTAGTATAACTAAAGATTAAATGACTGAAACGATTGGGGTGAACGTTTACATGAAAGGCATGAAAAGCGAGATATTTGTCATTCGTAAAATGAAAATATAATCTCTGCCAGAAAAACATAATTATAGATGAAAAATGATTATATAGTGTGTGACCTTACTATGACCTCTTAGCAAGCCGGTTATTCAAAAAAATAAGCAACACTAATATCCACATCTCTCCGGGTGCCCGAAGCCGAGTGCCAGGTAAGTATCATCAAGTCGAGACTCTTATCGTTGAGAGTGATGAGAATTCTTGAGGAACGCTCAGCTGAAGGTGGGGCGTGTTGTTACTTAAATCCCGGTATTCTTGATACTTGGCGGTGGCAAATAAGCACACGGCCTACCTGATAGTAAGATGACACCGTAGCCCATGAACGCTAGCTACTTTCAACACAGCGCATCCTTGGGAGTTTTGATGACATTATCATCACTACATAGTATAAAACAAAGTCGCTTTGTCTGTCCCTATATCCCTATGTATGCTTAAATCTTTAAAACTACGCAACGGACTTTGATGCGGTTTTTTTTAATAGATAGAGTGACTCAAGGGGAAGGTATATGTATAATATTGCACCCGTATTGCACCCGTGCGAAGCCGGGGCGGATCGCTAGTTACTAAATATAACACTACATACCTATCGAGAGAGTAGTAAGTAAGTAAGCTCTTTATTGCATTAAATGTGGTTAAAAGGTTAAGTAGGGTTAAGTAGTGGTGTTATATGACTAAAAAAATAAATTGTTTGCGTTAATAGCGCAAGTGAAATATCTATATTAGAATTACGATTTGAAACGGGATATTTACCATGTATATTTGTATTTTTGAGTTCCCGATATTTCGGCACTGTTACAAGCGCCATTATCAAGGATTAACTGACGTGCTGCGAGTTTTAGTTGTGATCTACCCACACACCATAGCGATCTACCCTCTTCCTGGTTCGCTTTTTTCGCACAGTGTCACCGTCACACAGCACAGCAGCAGCAGCAGTCTCGCAGCACGTCAGTTAATCCTTGATAATGGCGCTTGCAACAGTGCCGAAATATCGGGAACTCAAAAATACAAATATACATGAAATATTTATAGTTGTTCAATAAATAATCTTTTCTTCAATATATACGCTTTTCTATTCCATCATACCGATTTTACCTGAGAATACCTACTATTGTATTTTACTCAATTTACCCGACAAAACCCTAAATAGAACAGAAAACATCCTCTTTACAACCTTAACGATCGGAAAACCCCGCCTTTTCCTCGTTTCGGGAATGATGTCAGTAAAAAATACTCAGTAAAATTCTGAGTAGAAAAGTAAGGTAATTCTTTCCGTATTATGACGCTTGAAGGGTATGTTTCAACGTGGGGATCTTTTCAGCAATTATTCGTGGTATTTATTTTTAATGGAATTTATCAAATAACGCTACATGTTTTCATTTTGTGTTACAGTCACATTTTTCTCGATGGAATTTGAATGATGTCGTTATTCGTAAAATTTGGCCAATATACTGAATAATCCCAAGAACGCTCCAGCCTGAGAATTCATTTTTACCTTTCATTTTGCTCAGCACGAAAATGACTCACAAAGGAGGTTTTTATTTTTCAAACACCGGAAATCCTTGTCAAGTGCGAAGCTCAATAGCCCTCAACAGTGTCTCATTCCGAGTGTTCATCCCATATGAGTGTTTGAAGGTGTGCATTCGTTAGGAATGCTAATGGAGACTCGAGTGTCTTGTGATAATAGGTTACACTTGCACGTGTCTTTTTATAAGATAAATTTTCCACAATAGACATTCTGTAGGCGTGTGAAACTTAATTACTTACTCAAACTCACACGCTTAAAACCCTCGCTACAGTTCATGCATAAAATTTCTCACCACATTACTTGTATGCGAGAGGGTGGGCACAATATGTTTGTATAATATATGTAGGATCCTTTTCTGGGGGTTCATCATCTCCAGGTTTGTCCATGGTTGTAGCCACGAAGATGCGGTAATTGTAGTTCAGATATTTTCGATCGATAATCGGCGCCATCTTTACTTTCCTCTCACTCATATTCCTATCGTCACGTTGGTCATCTGTCACTTTTGACAATTAGGATAGCCAACATAACCGTTGCTAGTTCTGCGCCGGTCGCACCCAAGCAAATTGCTTGACGCTTCTCAAGACTGCATAGATAGCGTTGCAAGACACCAAAATTAACAAAAATAATTAGTCGCTACTTATCAATGAAAATACATGGCGCTGACGCAACTACAAATTCTTAAATTTGCCACGAACAGCACATCTGGTGTCACCCTGTGCCATATGTAAAAGCTTTATTGTCCAAAAAACCACTTCACGCAGAAAAAAATATACATTTTGGTAATATCGGTACAGTTAACCTTAACAATCTCTTACAAAATATGGGGCCAATCAAACAAAGAACCACAGGTTCTATGTTATGACGCCCGCGCGCTCTTCAACCCTCTGACCAAGGAACCATCGGCAACTGGGAACGCACCCGGTGGCCTTACCCTAGTGAAGTGTGCGGCGTAGGGAATTATAAATGACAAGTCGAAACTCGAGACGATACTGACGAACTGAACGAACTGAACGAACTGAACGAACTGATTTATTAGGTAAAATACATTGCTTTTATAGGACAGATTGGAATGCAAGGAATGCGTATTGCGCAATAGTGAACAAAGGAAAGTGTTATTATTTTCCATCCAGTATTGGAATGTCAGGTTAATGGCGCTGTTCTCGGAAGTTATAAAATAGAAAATCATTTATTATTTTAGCTCAGCTGATCAGCTGGCGCTTTGGGTGGTCTACCACTACAGCTTTCCCGTTTTTTTTGAGACAAAAATAGTAATTACATGTACTATTTTTGGCTTACTTAAATTTAAATTATTTATGTCTATTGTTTACATGGTTTCTTAAAATAAATTTATTAACTTAAGTCTATGGTATACATGGTTTCTTAATCTATCTTGATGCTACTTCGAATGTTTACATTACGTTCCTTATATGGATGGTGGTATGCGATCAGATGGATTTGTTATAGGTTTCTTATTACTTTACGATGCTAAGTTTTATGATTTATTTATTCGTAATAAGGTTATGTTCTATTTTTATGCACAATGTCTTCTTTAACGAGTTTTTTTTTCTTGTTGAGACAAAACTTAGTAGATAAAATGTTTGGCTTAAGAATATAGTAAATAGTTATTGGTTGATATATACAATTTCTATGTTATTAAAACAATTTAAATATATATATTTATATATATATATATTTATTTTTATTTTTTATGTCTTTTTTTGGTCTAAATATAGATTATTACACATAATCCTCGTAAGTAGTGAGTTTTCATTTAAAAAAATATGTTATTTGGAATAGCCTTTAAGCATTATTATTTATATATTAAAATTATAAATTGTTTTTATTTTCATTTTATTAAATTAAATTAAATATTGTACTAACAAAAATAATAATAATGTGGAATTGAATGCACGCTTTGATGACGACGCTTTTTAAAAATTTTAATTTTTATAAAATATTTTTTTTTTGGTTTTTTTAGTTTCACGTGATAGCTTGTGGTGAATTTCTACGTATAATGTACGTTATTTATTTACTTGCTAGGTAATTGTGTCATAGCTAATTTCTTTTATTATTATTCTTTAGTTTACGTACGTTCATGTATTTTTGCTATTAACTTTTATACTTATATTTATTTAACAATACTCATTGTGACTTACAAACGTTTTTTTTATATTAAATTCATTTTGACGTCATCTACTTTTTTTGTGTTTGTCACAGTACTTTACTTGTGACATCAAGTGCGCATCACTTGTTGCAAAGGTACACGGTATGCATTATTTTATGGCCGGCCGACCCTCAATTATTACTCAGGTTACAAGGATTTTATACATAAACGTCATATAAATGTATATAAAAACGCGCGCATAAATACCATGTTAAGGTAGGTATATACCTTTCAGGCAGTTCTTTTAACAACTTATATACTATCAGATAGTAATATATCATATTAGGTGTCCAAGGACCTCCACGAGTGATGCTCGATCGAATCATGGTCAAGTTTCAAGGATTTCCTGCCTACCTTGTAATCCTGGTGTACCTTGCTAATACCATTTATAGGTAATTATTTATCGTTTAGACAGCTCTTTTAACATTTTTTTTTTAAATCGGAGACACTATGCGTCCAAAGTCCCCTTACGATTGATGCTCGATCGAATCGTAATCTGGTTCCAAGAATACATGTATGCATCCCATAGTCCAAGGTTTTTCTGTCTAACTTGTTAATAATTTTGTATTTACTCGCTCATCACAAGTTATAATTTATACTTGCATTTATATATCTTTTTTTATTGTTTGCGTCTTAATGTTGTTTTTTTTTTTTACTTTTACGTATTCGTAAGATTTTTTTTTCTGTTTTTTTTTTTGGGTTACATATCCTGAATTCTTCAACATATAAGAATTTCATCAACTTTTAGGTGATCAGGCTAATCGTCCAGTGAAATACTTTTATGAATCAGTTTTCTGGATTTAAATTAGTTTTTTAAAGTTGGCTATTGATTTGTACTTGAAATACACCGTGTTATATTTTTTATAATAATTTTAAATAGTCGCTACTATTAATTTTAACGTTATTTCACATTTATTTTCCTTTTCATAGTTATAAATTTTGTAATCGGCGTAATGTTAGTTCTATGCATTTTTTTTTATTTTGATATACGTATGTTTTTATAGAATATTATTTTTTGTTAAAATATTTATTGTTCTGTTTTCCATGGTTTAAATCTGGTTTTATTTTTATTTATTTAATGCAGCGCGATTTAAAAATTCTATTTTTGTTTTAAATTACGTATCTTATTGCCTCGTCATCAAGCGGCATTGTTACTTATTTACTTAAATCATTATAAAATTAATTCACAAATTACTTTACTAATATAATAGCTACCTTTTTATACTACGTAACTACATTAAAGGATACATTTTTAAAAGTACCTTAAATCATTGTCTTCTTCGTGGCTGTTGCTTATAATGATTCTAGCGGCGGGTGCTAGGCGGAAGCGGCAGCTGGGCTCGCATATGCGGGGCGGGAGGGCTCGATGGGTTGCGGCGGTGGCGGGCTGGTGCTGGTGACGCGCTGTAGGTGATCTTGCTAGATACCCTGCTCTGCTTTGTTGGTGTTGCGCATCATCGTCGTTACTGCTTGTCGCTCGATTTTTCTTGTTAGGCATTTATGTACCTTCTTCCATATGGCGTAGGTAAAAATGATGCAGATGATTATGAGCACAGCTGTTGTGATGTATAATGCAGCTGTGTTGCTGTCTACTTGCTTCGTACTGGCGTTGTTGGAGGCTCCATTCTGGTCAATAATTACTTCTTCTTCTTTTTGTTCTTTTGTGCACTGACCTCCCATAATTTAGTTGGGCTTTAGTGGAGCTGGCTGGCTGGTTGGCTGGCTGGCTGGCGCAGTGGAGCTGGCTGGAGACTATACGATGATTCTTGCAGCGGAGTATGCCAGGTGATTATATCAGGATCAGGGCTGCCTGATGCAGCCCAACTGGAAGGATCGCCATGAAGAGTACGACCCTATGTAGTTGGTTCGCAGTAGGTGATTATGCTGAGGCTGCCTTGAGCAGCCCAACTGGCAGGGTCGCCATGAAGTGTGCGGCGTAGGGAATTATAAATGACAAGTCGAAACTCGAGACGATACTGACGAACTGAACGAACTGAACGAACTGAACGAACTGATTTATTAGGTAAAATACATTGCTTTTATAGGACAGATTGGAATGCAAGGAATGCGTATTGCGCAATAGTGAACAAAGGAAAGTGTTATTATTTTCCATCCAGTATTGGAATGTCAGGTTAATGGCGCTGTTCTCGGAAGTTATAAAATAGAAAATCATTTATTATTTTAGCTCAGCTGATCAGCTGGCGCTTTGGGTGGTCTACCACTACACTAGGTTCATGCAGTAGATACAAAACAGATCGGCGTCCGCAGTAGTAGTTTTTGACTTGTAAAAGTGCCTTTGCGGCCTACTTGCAGAAAGTTCATTTATTTCATTTATTTATTTATTTCTAATATAAAGAAGAGCTGGCGACTTCCTCTCACAACATATCAGCTTTGCGATACAGCGAGGAAATGCCGCCAGCATCCTTGGTACAATGCCCCAAGGGCCTTTTAGATTTAAGTTAGTTTTAATATGATTTAAGTTAGGTATTGTTATTTAACTATTATTACCGCTTGTAAATCAATAAATGAGTAACTATTAATGTACACTAATATAACATTTACTAGATAGTTTTTATCTAAGTGTTATTATAATAAATTTGTCACATTCATTCATCAAAAATCCGTCATTAACGCTGGACAAGGCAAAGTTTCCCCAATTTAACGCAAGCGAAGTTTACCTGGTCATTACCACGGATTTATACAGAATAGATTCCGTAATCCAATTCGTTTGTTCTTAACGGTAATGCGGTTATCGATCCAAGAGAAAGACTGTTTATATCAATCAGTTTACAATAACACGGAAAATAACTATAGTTAGTCTAGTTGTTTTAAGTACTGAATTATTATTGAAAACCCCTTATAATCTGGCATATCTGAATTAATTTATTAGGTATACTAAAATGGAAGTATACTTACACTCAATTTTAGTAAACGCGGCAATATTCTGAAAATAGAAAGATCCTAATTTAGATACTGTTAACGTAATTCTATCAAGCAATAATTAAATATAAAAATAACTAGATCATGATCTAGCAAAACGTAACTTTCCATCTTTGCATTTTACACATTTTTATATTAGTCTATTCCTCACAAGTCTGTGGGTATTCGCTATCTAGAGCCGCATACTTCGTCGGGCATTAATCTCAATAAAAGTTCACACCTGCTCTCGGTAGAGTAAAGCAGCTATGTCACTTAGCCTGCTATAAACGGAGCAGGTAAGAGGATAATTGGAAAATAGCTGCTAGAAAATGAGACATGACATGATAACATACTTTGAAGTAGGTGTTTACGGTTATTGGTGGCTAACGTGCGTCGTTGCCTACATTTGATTCAAGATTCAAACATTCAGGGTGGGTTGCACCAAACCATCTATAATCGTAAGCGGTGTTCGTTAAAATCTGATTGAATGGAAAGTTTGACAACCGGTTTAGCCAAGTGGGTAGTGCACCTGCCTGTGAAGCTGACGGTCCTGGGTTCGAATCCCGGTCAGGCAAATATTTGTGTGATGAGCCTGAATATTTGCTTCTGAGTCTTGGATGTTTTCTATGTATTTAAGTATTTATATCTATTAAATATATCGTCGTCTAGTACCCATAACACAAGCCTTCTTGAGCTTACTGTGGGGCTAGTTCGATTTGTGTAAGATTGTCCTCTAATATTTATTTATTGTCGGCGCCATATTTGACGATGACCGACCTGTGTGTTGATGCAACCGACCCTTATTCGGGACAAACAACCGATACATAATAATATAACAGAAGCATAATACAATACAGCTTGTGTCACGAAATGGACCCAACTCAGTACCGAAAGTTTATTCTTTTGTGCTTTTATCGTTCTTTAATCCTTAGAAGTGATTATGTAACGTATTCTAGCGTACTTAAGGTAGATCTAACTGTCCTCTCGAAGATCTCGTGGTTCGAAATAACTGTCTTACGATAAATCTAAATATTCTTTAATGTTCCTTTTGCATACCTCAAAGTTTTCTGGCCGTCCATTATGCTATTAATTGTGTAAGGCACGACACATAACGCATACAGTATCCGCGCACAGGTCCGATGATTTATCCCTAGATTTCAGTACTGTATCACTGGTCTCCAAGTTGTCGACACATGGAAACCACCCTCCTCCCTCCTTCATCTCCATCCCTATTGAAACTTCATTTTTAAATAATTATCGCATTAGACCCGTATAAACAAACCAATATTTTCTGTATCTGTACTTTCGAAGCCACTCACTTGGCAAGTCTATTACCCAATAAGGTCTAGTTTCCCCTTGAGTACGTAAAACGCCAAATCTTGGGATTAGGTGGCGGACCCCGGATATCCTTCAGGGTGCTACTGTACTGGGATAACGCTAGGATGACTTTTCTGACTCTATAGTTCCAGTAACGCCTAGACTCGTCACGATCTTATTCACAACACTGCATTATTGTTCCAACTCGTTCCCTATATAAGCTGACCTCAAAATTCATATAAATTATTGGGAACTTCAGTCCAAATGTATACTGGTTGACTTAAAGCGAGTTGTCGGCAAGTGTGATCATGTAAGGCCTATCTCGAGAAAAGCGATACGTTTTTGTCAACTTTCTTTTGTGATTGATACTCTTATTGTATGGGGAATATCCCTTTTCTTCTTATGCGTTGGACTTTTTCGGCTCGGCTTTGTTATAATATGAAGTTTTTAGAACATTTACTGTGTTATCAGTTTTATAAGGTTACTAGCGACCCGCCCCGGCTTCGCACGGGTGCACTATTTAATGGATGTTATTATACATATAAACCTTCCTCTTCAATCACTCTATCTATTAAAAAAAAACCGCATCAAAATCCGTTGCGTAGTTTTAAAGATTTAAGCATACATAGGGATATAGGGATATTAGGGACAGAGAAAGCGACTTTGTTTTATACGATGTAGTGATAAGGAATAGATATTACTAATATTATAAATGCCCGTTTGTCCGTTAACTTTTCACCCCTAAAATACAATCGATAAGATGTAATTTGGCCTGGATATTGTTTATTTTACTAGGTTTTGAAATGGCTTAGGTAGGTAAGTTACCATGTTTTTAACTGGTAAGGTGTTAATTGCGATGGCGATTTAGGCTGCCTTTCCACCAATGTTATGCTATGCAGCTGGGCCATTCTACTTTTTCATGTACATAATTTTTAGATACTTTTTTTTAAATGTAGATATTGGAATACTTGGACCTCATTTCATATTTTTGTATTTGTTATTAGGAAGAGGTTTAATTGCAGTATCACTTCCGATAGTTTTGGTAATTAACGAACCACAGCTAATATCAATAAATCGAGTAACTCTTGGTTCTTGGATGTCTCACCATTAAATTTGTATGAAAAAATGTTTTGCACTGTGTTACCCACCTTTTACAGCAATAAGTTAAATATTAATTATTTTACCTATAAATTCCTATTATTAAGTTCAGGTACTATTTCGAAATCGTGTTTTTGTACACTAATACAATACATATCATAGTTTTTTTTTTGTAATAGAAAACCTGGTCATGAAAAACTTTCTGTTTCCACCAGTGCTACGCTACGTGAAACAATGAATATGATTGGTGGATATCAACGCTTCCATAGCAACGTAATATAGCATAGCTCTTATGGAAAAGCACCCTTATAGCATTTAGAGTATTAAAATCTCCGGTAATCATGACGATTTTAAGAGGCTTTTAAAATTATTTGATTGTGATTATTTAAATTTAAATATAAATAAATAAATAATAAATAAATATTAGACGACAATCTTACACAAATCGAACTAGCCCCACAGTAAGCTCAAGAAGGCTTGTGTTATGGGTACTAGACGACGATATATTTAATAGATATAAATACTTAAATACATAGAAAACATCCAAGACTCAGAAACAAATATTCATGCTCATCACACAAATATTTGCCCTGACCGGGATTTGAACCCAGGACCGTCAGCTTCACAAAGAATATAGATAGGTATAAAAAAAATGGCCGCAAAGTATTGTACTTTGTATTTAGGTACCTTTTGAATACATCAAACTAGTTATTACGTTGCTAGAT
The DNA here is from genome assembly GCA_963556455.1 of Epiblema foenella. Lineage (NCBI taxonomy): Eukaryota > Metazoa > Arthropoda > Insecta > Lepidoptera > Tortricidae > Epiblema > Epiblema foenella. Next base: position 4,365,807 of record OY747113.1, on the reverse strand, counting down.
TCGTCGATCTATGTGCTCATAAATAAAACGGCCGTTTTAACTTTGGACGCATAAGGTTGCTAGGCCAGTTTCGCGGCCTGCGTCAGTTTGCGACCTTCTGATGAACGAAGTTTTTTCAATTAAAGATATTTACATCTTTACACGGCCTAAAGACGTAGTGAGTCGTATGCGTTTTAATTAGTAGCTATTTAATAGGAATATATTAAAAAAGCAAGAAAATATCGTTTCAATTCATCAACTCATTCAAGTGGCCGCAAACTGGCGCATCAAATTAACAGGCCGTAAACCCACCTACCGACCCTAGTACGTATCCAGCAGCGTTTTGATTTGATGTATTCAAAAGGCACTTAAATACAAAATACAGTATACACAGCGGCCATCTTTTTTATTTTGTCGTTAAATATAAATACTTGCAATTATTTACGAGTGGCACTAGTGGACACGTTAAATGCCTTTTAAGCAGGTGTCTGTTTTGTGAGTATTTACTAGATAAGGAAGTTAGGAAGAATATTCTTAAAAAAAGTTTTTCAAAAAATTTGGCGCTTTCTACGTTCTTATTATGACAGAGAGAGAAACTATTTTACGGCAAATCAGTAAAAAAAGATCGGCTCGTATATCATTGTCATAGATAAAACAAAATACTAGCGTTTAAAAACTCGTGTTTTAGCACTGTCCATAGTTTAAGCAGCGTCGTACTTCCCGGGAGAGAATCCCGTGCCAAGTTGGCAGCGCTTGGCAGATAACTGAGATGTTTTAAAATTATTTTTAAAACTGGAACATAGATAAGGTTTGTCAGGGTTTGGACTTACAGCATTAAAAAGACTAGTCCGCTTATTCATAAACATTAATAAAACCTATTTTAGTCTGACCGTCGTCTACCGGTCCCGGGGATCCCCGGGCTCATTATAAAATAATGCTATTGTTTATTTTTTCGCCGGGAGACCACGGCTTAAATGCCTAAAAGTACAAGCTTTGCTTAGTTTGGGACTGGATCGATTTGTGTAAGATTGTCCCCAAAATATTTATTATTTTTTATTATTTTATTTACTTATTTTAAGTTGTAATATCTGGTTGCACTGCTGGATCCAGGGGTTGATTTCTTGGTAACTAATTAATACCAAGGTGTAGCAACTTAATAACTTTATTTTAATAAGGAAGAAATTTACATTTTGTGTGGTCAGTCTCACGATCAAGAAGGGGGAGCGAGCAGGATGCATACGTTTAGTTACCACACTTATACTCTCATTTACTCAAAGGGATAAGTTCGTCTTTGTGCTTAACTTCTTCTGTAATTTATGTTTTGTTATTTTGTAAAATAGAAATTTACTACTACTTCTCTTAAAATCAATCCAATATCACCGTTCTTAGAACCTTCGAACAATTAAGTTAACGATCCATTTTACGGCCGAGTAATTAGTAACTCCAAAACGTAAAGAACCCTGACGGAGTCCTTCGTGCCATCACTCACTTCAAATAATCTTCTTGCTTTTGAAATATTATCTCGGGTTTTCCTCATTTAAAACAGGAAATGGTTGCGTATCCCTGATTTTGGGTATTTGGTAATATAATTATACACAAAATCAGGGATGGTACTATGGTAGTGTTATGTATGTGGGTAGATTGGATAAGAGGTGAGAGGGCGCGACGCTGTACCGCGCCGTGGCAGTTGGAATATACCTGTCATAATAAACGGTCCGTGTTTGATTTGTCTCCTTTTCGGCTCCCCTCTTCGAGAAACCAACAGGTAGCAGGGCCATTATACTTTTTCATGTACATAATTTTCAGACACTTTTGAAATACTTGACCCTCACTTCATATTTTTGTATTGTTATTTAGAAAGAGGTTTAATTGCAGTATCACTTCCGATAGTTTTGGTAATTAACAAATCACAGCTAAATATCCATAAATCGAGTAACTCAGTGGTCCTTGGATGTCTCACCATTTGTATAAAAAATGGTTTTTACCACCTAAAACGATATTTTTTGTAATAGAAAACTGGTCATGAAAAAGTAGAATGACCCAGCACACAGCGTAGATAAACTGAACGCCTCTGTATTGAGTTTTTCGCTCATATCTGATGTCATCCATATTTCCTAACTGGTGGAGATTCGTTACATCTTTAAGCTGTGTTTTTACCCGCTTGTTCAGAGAATTTTATAAACCATAATGTGTTTTGTCAATTATTCTCAAACACAAATTTAACCCATTGAGCGACTAAGGCTCGGTTGCACCAACATACGATCACTGGCCGGTCATAGTCAAATATGGCGGCGGCAGCTGTCAACCCATAGAAACTTGTCAAACTTACCATTACAAACGCCGCTTACGATTACAGATGGTTTGGTGCAACCCACCCTTAGGCCGGGTTTTATAAAAATCCGTTAGACCAAATCTCAGATCAAATTTCAGTAACTCTGTACATTTTTTGACATAACAAACCGACATAAGGTCTAACGGATCTTTATAAAACCGAGCCTTAGTGTCTCACTCGTGTAACGTGTAACCAAGTGTAACTAACGATTTTTGAATTTCGAACTTAACTTTTGAGACGTTCTAAGTTGTTTGAAATTACATTTGTGATAGACATAACTATTATTTCATTGGTTAACCCGGTGGTTAACTTAATTACATTTTGTGACACGAATTTCAACGGCATTTTTACCATAATGTGTTTATTTATAAATATAAATATTTGTGGGCAATCTTACACAAATCAACTTAGTCCCAAACTAAGCAAAGCTTGTACTATGGGTACTAAGTGACGATATACATACTTATATAGATAAATATATACTTATATACATAGAAAACATCCAAGACTCAGGAACAAATATTCGTGTTCGTCACACAAATAAATGCCCTGACCGGGATTCGAACCCGGGACCTCTAGCTTCGAAGGCAGGGACACTACCAACTAGGCTAAAGCGGTTGTCAAAACTAGTTACACTAATTTAATAACCAATTAGATTTTTACTACTCAAGAATTGAATATATCCCAAGATTAATCCATATACCATCATGATCCGCCACAATACGTCCACTGCTAGATATAGGCCTGCTATAAAGAGTGTCATAATGACCCACTCTGCGCTTTTTGCTACTTGGTCGCTACTCAAGAAAACTTCCATCGCAACGGCCATCGATTTGACGTGCAATGTGTCCCACATGCATGACGTTCAGCCACAGAAAGTTATTATGAAATCTGAACTTCGTATCGTGCCCCTTTCACTCATTTAGTGTATAACACGAGAGTGAAAGGGACGGCACAAATCAATCAAAATAAAAACATTTATTCTACAAGTAGGCCTCAAGGGCACTTTTACAAGTCAAAATCCATATATAATAATTAAAGATAATATATAATCAAAGTACCATTAATTAAATGTAGTGTTACATGTCAAAAATAAGACTAAGAGACTTAATAACAATCCAGATTTGTTAGAGATGTATAAGGTCTCTAAGCGTTAAGTTAAAAAGTAATACTGTACACTAATCATAATAAAATATTGTGAGATATATCTCGAAGCGTGAACATGAAAATAATAAAATCTAATAAATAAATATTCTCAGATATGTACAAGGTCTCTGAGCGTCAGTTTAAAAATAAAATCAAATGACAACAGAGCGAAGTCTCTCATCATGTCAATTCCACTGAACACTAGTACGAAGTTACTAGTCCTTGCAGACATGAACAGATACGAAATAAAATTCGGTTTTCGAAGTTCATAGTACATGCCTAGGATCGAGAAAAATGGCGTAGTATAGAAAAGGCCTATACTATACAGTGGGTAGATAGGAGCTACATAGATTTGGTAAAATTAAATTAGCAATCAAGTAAAGTAAGTGGTTTAATTAAATACAGCTTATTAATTAGCACTTCCGCTAATAACGCCAAAACGTTACTGACTCGTAACCTAAATAAACCTTTACAACACATAGTAACAAAAGTTTAATTCATTTGAGCGTAAAATAATAAAACGGTATTAAAACATCCCCAGAGCCCAATTTGCTTGAAGCGCAAATATTCGGACAAGATAAATATAGACTTAAACGATTAAAAAGTTTTACAGAGAAAAAACCCTTTTAGAATGAGGAATTTCTACTGTTGTCAGAGAAGCTACAACAGCAGAGCGTAGTTATTAATGTAATTTTTTTTATTATTAAAGTTCCAAATAATTTAGCGCATAGTTTGAAATTACTTAACTGCTAGCCATGAATTAAAATGTGATGTGTGGCTATTGCCATAAGGCACTTTTAGTTGTGGAACATCATAAATATTAATTAACACTCGCTACTAAGTTTTTGTAGCGCTACTCAATTTCCTCTACATACGGGGAAACGCAAGAGCGGCTACGCGTGTACGAGCAGAGCGCCTGCTAGGCTTATTTTCTTTTTTGAACCTGACTGTGGTTCTATAGGCCGGGCTCAATAAAGCGATAGGATTAATTGATTAATATTTATTGGTAAACATTCATATTTACAAGTCATTTACAGTCATTCATTTACAAGTCATTACAAAAAAAGAAAATATATTTTTTACATTGCATGTAAATTACATTTAACTACGTAATTTTAAGTAAAAACACAATTATAGATTATTTACATAATTAATACCATTTTAATATAATGCCCGTATATTAAGTAGTAGGCCAATGACCTGCGGACATCGAAAAACTCGTCGATAGTATAGCAAGCCATTTCTAGTAGCATGGTTGCTATTTTATCACTTATCGAAGAGGATAAGCCATCCATCACTTTCGCACTCGCGTACTTGTCATAACGTGACGGATGTCTTAATATCTACAGCGAAATTAGTAATGACGTGTTTTGCTCCTCTGCTGCCTCCAACATTTACGACCAGCCTACTGTATAACAACTTACAGCCCTAATCCTAATATCATAAGGCTCGGTTTTATAAAAATCCGTTAGACCTTATGTCGGTTTGTTATGTCAAAAAATGTACTGAGTTACTGAAATTTGGTGTAACGGATCTTTATAAAACCCGGCCTAAAAGTATTCTACACATGAAAGTTTGTGCTGATGTATGGATGGATGAATAGCTTTTTTTAAACTCCGTAACGAATTTCTATGCCACTTGCTAGTATTGTAGCTTAGACATCAAAACAATATAATATAAGCTATAGTTTACGTCAACGTTTGTATATTGCAATGCTCGAAAGAGCTCATGTTTAGAACTACACCTAACTTTAAGACCTAATTGTTACAACATGAATGCAATAAAGAATCTGAATCTGAATCTCAAAATTCATTCCATTTGGGGGTTAAAATAGGTTGAAAAAATAATATGGGGAACAAAATTATTTTTAAGTCATACATACAAAAAACATTTTCTGACTTCATAATTTTACTCATAACCCTAAAGCAGTATGCGAAAAACATATTTGGCAAACTTCTCAATTTGATTGAATAACTTCGAATCGAGGCAACAATCGTTAATTATCACCCCCACCTTTCTTAGGTTAAAGTATCATTTTAATTTCAGCCTTGTTGTCATGCGACATGGTTGGTTTTCTAATGGAAAGGGGGATAGGATACAATTTTGCTAAAGTAAAATTTCGAACAGCTAACCTTTCAAATTTGAATATGCCAGACAATACGATTTTATTAAATCCTTGCGAATGTTCCTAACCTTTTGAGAGCTTATTGTTTGTTTTGGTTCATACTCAATATTACACTAATGTATTGGTTATGAATTTGGACATAAAATTGCTTGTGATCTCGATATGAGAGCTAAAGTAGGTAAGCGAATTGATTGCTAAAAACATAAACAAAAGGGACCAAACACAAACAAAAATGTTATCGACCTCTGCACAGTACCCTACTATGCTTTTCTGCTCCATCATCAGATCCTCAGAGTTAAAGTGCATGTACTCCACACCACATTCTATGGAAATCGTAAATGCTGGCCCAGCAGTTCCGGAGAAAATGCACTCACACGCACTTTAGCAAGTGAAAAATGTTTACTGCAGCGCCCCCTGGCGAGTTATCATCGTAACTCCTAGCTAAATTTCTGCCCGACTAAACTACAAACCTATTGCAGAAAACCGTTTCTAAATAGGTACTAGTGTTCAGTGGAATTGACATGATGAGAGACTTCACTGTTCTCATTTGATTTAATTTTTTTAGACTGACGCTCAGAGACCTTATACATCTCTGAGGATATTTATTTATTAGATTTTATTATTTTCATGTTGACGTGTTATAGATATAGCTCAAAACATTTTATTATGATTAGTGTACCTATTTTATTACCTTTTATCTTGACGCTTAGAGACCTTATACATCTCTAACAAATCTCGATTGTTATTAGTTTCTTAGTCTTATTTTTGACATGTAACACTAGATTTAATTAATGATACTTTGATTATTGTATTATTTTTATTTGATGTTCCTAGATAGATTTTGACTTGTAAACGTGCCCTTGAGGCCTATTTGCAGAATAAATGTTTTGATTATGATTTGATTTTGTCAAGCCGTTTCGAAGATATTGATGTGCACACGCAAACAAACAAACAAACAAACAACCTCTCACCCCAAACGCATATACTTTTTCCTTTCCGTCGTGGGTAATTAGTACGATGTCATGACAATGGGTATGATGGATGACGCTTGATATTGATATAATTATATTCGTATCACACAAACTTCGCTAGTTTCGCCATTTAATAATGAAGTAGGACCGAGCCGTAAAAATACCGTACTTGTTTTTTTTTTAACCTGACTGTGGCTTTATAGGCCGGGCCCAATAAAGCGATATGAGTGCGCGGTTGGAGAGTAGCCTGGGGAAAATCCAGGGGAAAACCTCCGACAAAACCACGCGTGTGGTTTGCAACACTGGAATACTCAAAGAGTTTGCGCTCCAGTGAGATTGGTAGAGCGGTTAAAATCGAATCTGATGTGTGAGTGGAATCAAGCTACTGGGAGTTTTGCCGCTGGTTCACTAAACCTAGCCTAGCTGAGAAGTCCAGCAAGAAACTCAGCCAGGCCCGACCAGGGTCGGACTCAACCATACTTGGTGCTGGGTAGACTTAAGGGTGAAGCGTTGATTCTTGTGTTGTGGGAGCAGCAGCAGTAAAAGATGTTAAATTTCGGGAAACTTTGTACTGCGACCATGAAGGCTGTGCTAGAAGCAGTAGGTATATCGATAAGTGCCACAGATAGTATGTCAAATAGGAAACACTGAATCTTAATAATAATAATAAACATTTTGGACAATCTTACACAAATCAACCTAGTCCCAAACTAAGCAAAGCTTGTACTATGGGTACCAAGTGACGATATACATACTTATATAGATAAATAGATACTTAATTACATAGAAAACATCCAAGACTCAGGAACAAATATTCGTGTTCATCACACAAATACATGCCCTGACCGGGATTCGAACCCGGGACCTCTAGCTTCGAAGGCAGGGTCACTATTAAAAAATTTTTTTTTTAATTTAACCTGTTTATTGCAGTATTAAATTACAAATATATTTATTACAGTCTATATAGTCTATAATCTTTTAAATTTAAGATTTTATTAAACTATGGGGTGTTGGGAGTGGCTCCCTATACTACCAACTAGGCTAAAGCGGTCGTCCGATCTTAATTCTACGTTTAAAATAGAATGTCAGTAGTACCAACCCAATGATTTAGGTACCTATCTATTGTTGGACTCTACAACACTTCGGTTGACCGAATGGTTACTAACATGGTGTGGAGGCGGATCTTCGTCAGCTTCAGTTCGACAATTAGCAGAATCAGACTCGGGAAAAGTGGCCGTTCTCGTTTCGAATGCCAGTGTAGGTAGTGTAGTTGTAATATAATAGTTTTGTTTGATTTTAATTTTAATCTATTGTAACTGATGATTATTTAAGTTTTCGACATTATATTATTGACGCGGATTTTTATTGTTATAAATGATGTATTTTAGTAGTATGATTATTATTTAAATAATTTTGATAATTGTTTTATAATTTAATGTTATTATTATTATTATCATTTTTGACATTTCATAATTTTTTTGACAATCATAATATAAAGTCGTATAAATTGACTTAGGATAATTTATATTGTATTGTTATATTATGAAATAAATAAATCTAAATCTAAATCTAATCTAATAGTTTTTTTTATCATTTCCGAAATCAAACATTATAAAAAATATTAATTATGAATATCGAACCTGCTAAAAAATTGCACGAGAAGCGGTTGAGAAATGCGACCTGTAGAGGGCAACCGAAATTCAGACGCAGACTCTTACAAAATCTATGAATAAAAAATTGTTTTTGGAAACTCCCAAAAACTGTCGCGACAAAAAAATTCTTTATAACTATCGAACCTGCGGGGTAATCACGTAACTTTTGTACTACCGTTAGGTAGATTTTAATGTCAAATTTAAATTGTCAGCTCATACATTTATACTTCAAAATTGACAGTAAAATCTATCTACCGTTAGTACATAAAGTTACGTGATTCCCTTGCAGCTCACGAAATTTCCCGAGAATCTATTGAGAATTGCGGCCGCAGACGAATCACGTAACTTTATGTACTAACGGTAGATAGATTTTACTGTCAATTTTGAAGTATAAATTTTGACATTAAAATCTACCTAACGGTAGTACAAAAGTTACGTGATTACCCCGCGGATTAGAAAGAATCACGAGAATCGGTTGAGAATTACGATCTGTAGACGAGAACAAACGGAAATCCGGAATCTGGACATATGAAAGCATTTTTGTCGAAGCTGAAGCAGAGACCTTCGTTTCACTCGGTCAACAAGTTGATAAGTTGAATTGTCTACGCCTACGAAAAGCGCTGAAAGTAAGTTCAGCGCTAACATATACGTGTCACATTTAAATTTATGTTTCTAGTATTGAGAAAGTCAGGAAATAGTTTTAAATATGCAGTTTAAACTCACCTAGTCAGTAAATATTTAAATACTTTCCCTACTCTACCGGTTTCAGTTACACATAAAATACACGTTTATTCAGCTAAGTGCAGTAAAATCGAGTTCAAACTAGTTTACTGTGGTACTGCAGGATGGCCGTCCGTCTTTGCCCAAGGGAATGCATTGGGAACACATCCCTACTTCGAGTCTCTAGCGGCTTGATACAGGTAGCATTGTGAATTTATTTCATGGATATACCGTAGCTTAAAAGTGAGACATCAGTGTTAAAGCGACGCGTGTCGAGAAAAACTACCTTCCTTTTGTAATTAAGTTTTTTTTTTTAACCTGACTGGCTTTATATGCCGGGCCCAATAAAGCGATAGGAGTGTGCGGTTGGAGAGTAGCCTGGGGAAGAGCCAGGGGATAACCTCCGACACGACCACGCGTGTGATTCAGAACATTGGAATACTCTAAGAGTCCAGTGAGATTGGTTGAGCGGTTTCTGAGGTGTGAGTGGAACCGAGCTAATGGAATTTTGTGACTGGTTCACTAGACCTAGCCTAGCTGAGAAGAGTACAGCAACAAACTCATCTAGGCCCGACTTGGATCGGACTGACTCTACCCGGTGTGCAGTGGTACTGGGACGAATAGGGCTTATATGTGTCAGTGCAGTCGCGATCACGCGGTGGACGTCCACGCCGGCGGGAATGCCTAAGACTACGCTGTGATTACGTCGTCCGGGTCCGTGAGTGTGTGCCTAGGACGCCGAACCGTGCGACCCCTAATCAGTGATCACCGAGTTACGACAGAGGGGGGAGGGATGGGAACGTAGTCGACAGCCTTCCCAACTAACGGATTCCTATGATGGGGAGCGTTGTCAAAATCAAAACGTCTGGCAGTCTGCTTAAAGAAACCATACATGGTGCTAATCCCCATGTCGTGGTGCAGCCTGAGGTTCGACTGGTACCACGGGGTTCCAGTCGCCCTACGTGGAAGCGTAATATAAATTACTTCTCAAATGTACTGACAATAAACCGATAAGTGAAGAAATGTGGGCGACATCAGTTTAACTCTCGATACGGTACGGGATAGGCTTACTTATAGAGGGTACTTATACTTAGCTTAGATTTTGCAGCACACAAGTTTATTGCGCTGATTACTATCATTTTTAACACTCTCGCTGGCAGGTTTTTTGTAGCGCTACCCAATTTTCTTTACATGTGAGGAAACCCATGGTATGGCTATGCGTTGACGACAGAAGCTCGTGCTAGGCAGTTTCTGGTATTGAATGTGTTAAAATCCTAATGAAGTTATACATTAATAGATTTTTATTGTACAGATACTGATATTACACACAGTTTAAAGCAACCGATCTTAAATGAATAAATCGGTGATTCTTTAAATGAGTATATTCCTTTATTTATTTACAATTGCACCTAAAGTAAATAAAACACGGCGGACGCAGGTGAGCAAACGGACTCGGCCGAGACTTAATCTACGGCAAATAGGGATTGATAAAAAAGGGTCCAACCGTGACAACAAAGCTCAGATGATGGCCAGTACATAGTAGAATAATGATTTAAGAGCGCTTTAATAAAATGTAACAGGTCCACTAGCGCCACTCGTAAATAATTGCGTTTGTTTAAATTTAACGATAGATATCTAAAAAAGGGGGCAGCTACGTACTGTATTTTGTATTTAAGTACGTTTTGAATCCATCAAACTAGTTATTACGTTGCTGGATTCGTTAATCTATGCGTCCAAAGTTAAAACGGCCGTTTTATTTTTGAGATCATAGAGAGACCAATCTAGCAACGTAAAAATTAGTTTGATGGATTCAAAAAGTACTTAAATACAAACTATAGTACGTAGCGGCCCCCTTTTTTAGTTATATATCATTAAATTTAAATAATTACAATTATTTACGAGTGGCGCTAGTGGACCTGTTACATTTTATTAAAGCGCTCTTAAATATAAAACTCCCGTGAGTTTCAGACATATTCAAATATGACAAACGGGTCCCTCACGTCTGTAAGGTCGAATATCACTCGACATGTTTCGAACCAATACGTGGCCCTTAATCATGAGAACCAGCCGCGACGACCGCGCGTACGGCTCTGCGCGCTCGCGCGCGGCTCGTTCGGCTATTCGATGTTGGCGGCGGCGGTGGTGCAAGAAGCGAGAATCCACCCTTATTTTCGTCACTAGGGTTAAAATCGGATTTATAGATTTTTTTTAAATGCGTTCGGTCCTCGACGTCACAAACTTGGATTATTCATTGGGCTAACAAATCAGAACTACCAGATTTGGTGCAAACTCTGATGTAGTTACTATAACTTATCTGACAATTATTGATTAAATCAAAACCGCATGTAGATTGAATAGACAACATAACTTAATCTAATTATAAAGTTTCTATTCGCAAGTCAAGGTACTGCATGACTTAATCATATTGTAGGGTTTCCGAAATAGAGTTAGTGGTTTGCGCAGCTACTTCTTGTTTGTTCGGGTTTATCCACCACGGCGGTTGATGTGTAGGTTTATTACGAAACATCACTATACAACAGAGATTCTTTATTTATGGTATGAGAACTGTTAACAGAAACTTTCTTTATTTTACTGGACAATTTATGTACAGAGTTATTTAAGAATACATTAGATTCATGACAAATAGCAGATTGTATGACAAGGGTCTAAAATAAGTCATAATACAGTCGTCATCAAATATGTACTCTTCAGGGTGCTCAAAAATATCTGAACATGCACTTTAACGCCTTGACAATACAGTCGTGTTCAGATATTTGTGAGCACCTCGTTCGCTCCGATATATCTGATGGCGACTGTACCACTAGATGGTTATTTTACCTGCCCGAACGAACCGAACGAACGATGGTACCCGATCGAAGTGAGGGAAAATAGTTCGAGTGGTAATTTGGCTTTTAGACCAGAGTTATACACTGTACTTTTCACTTCGATTGCGAGAAAATAAATAAACACACAGTTAATAATAAATTACAGTGAGCATATGGCGGCATCTTTTTTTAAAACTGTTTTGCCTCAGACACAATATAGTTATTGTGTCTGAGGCAAAACAGTTTCTAAAACAGTCTGTTGCAATAGGGACGAAAATCAAATAAATGTGTATTCATATTTTTCCTAGGGCTGAATGTACTACTTTAGCCCCGCTTGATAAGCTTAATATGACACACTTTTCGAGCACGAGGAGTGAAAAATTATAATATAAATTTGCATACATGTCAAAATTATAAGAATAGTTATCATAATCGTCAAAACACTAAAAATAATACAATGTCAACAAAATTAACAATAATCAAAAAGAAAATCAAATTTAAATATAGGTATCTCCCACTAGGAATAGTCATTAACTTAATAATTAATGTCCATTTTAAATACGAATAAAACCAAATTAAATAGGTACACAATTTAGGAATAATTATTATTTACATGTCAAGTTCAAGATACTCTTTAACTGAATATAACGGATGTTTCAATAAAAGGTATTTCAGGCGGCGTTAAAATGCTTCGTCAAAGGGTTCTAGTCTCAGGTCGGCGGGCAGTCGTTCGTAGTAGGTAGGCCCGATGACACGCGGGTTTTTGCCTGCAAGTGCCATGCGACGGGCAACTGTTCTCAAGCGCCCAGTGTGGCCGAGTGTTCTCCCAATATGTTTTACTTTTTAATTATGCATATTGTAAGTCAATGGGACTTACAATATGCGACTCAGAGTAGAGTAATTTAGTATTTTCGGGTTGTATTTCTCGCTTTTATACTTTACCGTGGACGTCCACGATTTACCATCACAACAGGGTACCTAAAATGTATGCAGACGCTTTTATTCTACCGTGGACGGTAACAGCATGCCGTGGACGTCCACGATATGCCGTAGGTTCGCTGTCTTCCCCACGATATCGAGACGATAAATGCGCGTGTTGTGCGTAAAGATACGAAATTGTAGCTGTGTGTGTGCTGTCACTGTCACTGTCAATGTCAGCGCTCGCCGTATTTTCAGCTAAACACATTGGCGGCACATAAGTTTTTTGGGTACATTTACAGGAAATCTTATTCTGTAACATGCAATGTAAACCTATTATACGACGACCGCTTTAGCCTAGTTGATAGAGACCCTGCCTTCGAAGCTGGAGGTCCCGCGTTCGAATCCCGGTCAGGGTATGTATTTGTGTGATGAACACGAATATTTGTTCCTGAGTCTTGAATGTTTTCTATGTATTTAAGTATCTATTTATGTATATTGTCACTTGGTACCCATAGTACAAGATTTACTTAGTTTGGGACTAGGTTGATTTGTGTAAGATAGTCCAAAAAAAAATATTTATTTGTATTTATTATGTCACAATTTGTGACATAATAAATGTCACAATTTGTGATATTGAAATATTTCTATTGAAGACAGATTGTAAACATAACTTTGGTGCAATTAAGTGAAAAGATGAATCTGTCATGTGCGTTGTAAGCATATTCTTGTCACGTAGTGTGTAAATTTATTAAATGTATAAGTATTTTTGTAACACTCAATTGTAAAGGTATTTTTGACTTCGACTGTACAGTAAAGTAAATTGACAACGCGGTATATACAACAAACAGTTCTTCAAGATTAAATCATTTATTCGTGACAAACAAGCGATACAAAATAATGGGACAGAAGCATAATACAATAACAGCCGTGTCACGAAATGGACCCAACTCAGCATAATGCTGGTATTACAGCCGGCGCTGGTCTTCCGTTGGACCCATTAGATGTCGGCACGGTGGGTAACACACAGTAATAGATGGGTGGATCAACTATTCTTTGTTGCTCGTTAGCATATTACGTCTCTTGAGTCACTCTTTAATACTGTGATTTTATAGGGTTTCAATTTATCAAACATGAGTTTTAGCAATGAATATCTATCCGTTTGGACATGGGCCATCTCTTGAGCATGCTTAAATTCCATATTATGAACATTTTTCTAAGAAATTCGGTTACTGTTGTCTCCTCGCTGACGGGACCGAATAAAAACAAAGAAAAGTTGATTGACCCAGATAACATAAAAGGTTACACAAATAAGTTAGTTTTACAAATAAACAATAGAATAGAAAGAAAATAAAACAAAAAATAAATACATATTTCCTCAGCGCTGTATAAACAAAGATAACAAAAATAACGAATAGTTTGCGCAAACGCACCGACATGTGGTGGTGGTGGTCTTAATGTTTTTTTACTACGACGTTATCTTAAGCAGTGCACCTAGTACGTTGCGTCTTTTCGGTGGACATATCAAAAGTTAAGGGCTACAAAGCTTAATTTTGGATTGGTCTAGTAACCCGCACAACCAGTGTCTCCGTTGGTATAAATCCATATACTAAAAACATAGCTTACATGCACATAAACCGTTAACTATTTAAGTTTTATGTAATGTACTATCCAATGCTGACATACGAAATAAATACTATCTCTATTGTTTTTGTACGGCCTTGACTAACGTAATTAATGTCTATCAGATTTATGTATGAATAATTATTATATACCTACAATACGCATGTTATTAAAATAGAATACCAATTAGCACTTAAGGTTTAGCTGTTAGTGCTGATAATGGTTTACAAAAAATAAATAATAAATAAATAAACTTTAGATGATGTACTATTGACCACCGAAGGGACAACTATTGTTTTTGCAACTGACAATGACCCAATAAGGAAATTAAAGTCAGTTATTTCACATAATTTCGTATTTCTAATACATGCAAATAATTGCTAATGGAACATATTATTATCAGTTTCAATGAATGCCCGCGTGCCGGGAACGCACTGGAAATAATTATGACGTCATGTGGTGTAGTGATAAAATTGTGTAAATTCATGATAAAATGGAAACGATGATATCAGGTTATATTAAGACAATTTTCCAATTCTCCATTACGTCTTATCATTTTATAGATTTTGTTAAACCATGAAATCACAGAAAACATGAAGAAGTCGAGGGGCTACCGCGAAACGAAAACGAAGTATCTCTCTCTGTCACCCGATTGTGCATGCGATAGAGAGCAAGAGGGAGGGACTATATTTTCGGGGACGTCTGATAGGAGCCAGCGCTGATTTCATTTAGAGTGGCCCGGAAATACAGGCCTTTTATTTGTTAGGCCTATTATTCCTCAGTGACGAGACATCAAAGAGGAGATGAGCCAATTAACTTCGTTCGGGACTTGTTTGCTTTAAATATTGATTTGTTTACCTCCTGTGAAAAATGTCAGAGTACTATGTTACCTGAGTGAGTGAGCTGAGTTATTCCCTGACTGCAAATCGAATGCCCTGCCGAGGTTTTCCCGAGGGACTACTATGGGCTTCTTCAAGAAAGGAACTTTAAATTTTTTTAAATGTTGGCAAGGCGCATGTGACACCCCTGAAGTTACAAGCGTCCATAGGTTGCGGTGACCGCTTACCGTCAGGCGGGGCGTACGCTTGTTTGCCACCGAGGTGGTATAAAAAAATTTGGGGGCTGTATTTAGATTGTCGAACGCTCGACTTTCGACTCGAGATCTGTCAAAAAACTATGATGATTATTATTTTTTTATATTTGTGAACAATCTTACACAAATCAACCTAGTCCCAAACTAAGCAAAGCTTGTACTATGGGTACTAAGTGACGATATACATAGTTATATAGATAAATATATACTTAAATACATAGAAAACATCCATGACTCAGGAACAAATATTTGTGTTCATCACACAAATAAATGCCCTGACCGGGATTAGAACCCGGGACCTCCAGCTTCGAAGGCAGGGTCACGACCAACCAGGCTATAGCGGTCGTCAAAGCGTTCGACACTCAAAAATTGGCCCCTGTATGTGGTAGTTTCGACATTAGTGAGATTATTCATGATTACGACATTTGTCAATTTATTATCAGTATTATATTAATGCTGTTGTAATATAATCATTGGGTGCATCCCTCGGCAACTTGGAATCATTTATTTATGGCTCAGTAAAGAATATTTTTAGGGTTCCGTAGCCAAAATGGCAAACATAGAACCCTTATAGTTTCGTCATGTCTGTCCGTCCGTATGTCACTGCCGATTGCCACTTGCCGAAGAGAGTATCCGAACGCACCTCGGATAAGACGTCAAATACGATACGCGTATTTAAAAATTGGCTAATAAATATTAAATATGTAAATAATACATATCAAACGTTATAAAAGTTAAGTTTAGTGGATAATTTAAACGTGTTATTGTTATCACACATCCTAGTGCAGTATAAACAACAAAAATATCGGCAGTAATAAAGCAACTGTCATCCGGCCAACGTCCAATATTTAAACGTACAGTGACTGTACTGTGAGTGTACTGATTCCCAGCGGAAAATAAAAGCAGATGAGTATTGTTTTTCATAAATTATTCCCTCCACTTCATTCTTAGCCTTCAGACCATAATAACATAACCTATGAGCTACTTATATGTTCCAAATTTTTATGCCGAAGTATATCTCAATATAATAGCTCAATTGTATCGGAATTTAGCCCATTGTAGATTTGAAATATTCGTTTAAGCGATCAAAGACGTATTTTATTTTGTTTGTGTATTAATATAATCACTAATTTATGAATAATTAGTTATCCTTGACAGTCAAGTCAGTACTACAAGCACTTTCTCTTTGTTGTAAGTTACTTCAAATATCTTACACTATGAACATGTTTTCAGCCCTAGTCACCAAACCGACCACACGCAGAGCTGTGTTAATAAATAAACTTCAGCAAACTCAAAAAGAGCTCAAAGAAGCCACTGAGCTAAATGAAAAGCTCCTGCAGGAACGGGAGGATAGTGAAGAGGAGGTTGTGCGGGTCGTCAGGATGAACACAACACTAAAAGCTCAGCTCGCTGAACAAGATATTGTGTATGAGGACATGTTAAGCCAGCAGACTGAACTTCAACTCTCCGTGGACCGGTTCCAGCAGTGCCAGGAGATACATGAGCAGGCATTGCAGCGTATTCGGGATCTGGAGCAAGAACTTGAGGAACTACATGCAAAGCAGACCACTGTTTGCAAGTATTGCTCCGAGCTGGATGAGAATAATTTAAGTATCTTTGCCGAACTTAACAATTGTGAAGTAGACATAATGCATGATAGTTTAGTAAGTGCCCCCATAGTTGAGACAATAGATTTGACCAATTCTGTGTATTTACAGAATCATTTTGATAAAAAAATTGTAGTGAGGGGGTCGAATAAGATTAAAAAATATTTAAAATTAAGTAGATTTATCAAAAAATCTAAAGTTTTATTGCAACGCCACAAGTCAATTTTTAAGGCAGTAATGTCAAAGTTCAATCATGTGGCACTGAATGACCAGCTACTTAATTGTCAGCGACAATTAGACCAGGCAGTCAAAGAGCTGAATAATCGCTCCGAAGAGATCAAGTTACTGCAGGCAAAGTTGAAAGATATTACTATCAAACACGAGCTGTCAAGCAAAACATTGCAGGAATACATAGCCTTTATGAATAATGTTCTAGAACCGGGGAGCGGCATCCCGGTACACTTCGAGTCGCCCCGGGTGCCGGCGCGCTGCTCCGGGCCGAGCCTCGGCGCCGCGCCCGCTTCCCCCGCCACCCCCGCCTCCCCCGCGCTGCGCCGCGTCGCCGCCTGCGCGACCACGCCGCACCGAGGGGCGCCCGCCCCGCCCACCCCGCCGCTGTGCCGAGCCGAGCCGCCGCCGCCGAGCCGAGACGAGCCGCCGCCGAGTCGTGCGGAGCCGCCGTCGCCGAGCAGAGTCGAGTCGGCCCCGAGCCGTGTGGAGCCGCCACCGACGAGCGGAGTCGAGTCGCTGCAGCTGTCCCCTCGCCCGGGCTCGCCGGCCCCGCCGCCGGTGAGTCCTGTCGGACGCACGCGGCGCACCGCCGTGTACTCTGACCGCGCGGGCGCCGGCCTGGGTGCGCTGCTGGCAGGCCGCTTGACGCAGAAGGTCACCAACCACTGCCTTCCGGGTGCGTCCATCGACCGATTGATCTCGCATATTTCGGCCGACGAGTTTGACCGCGACTGCACGCTGGTAGTATTCATTAGCGAGAGCCTAGATTATTCGAGGCGGGACATCACTAAATTGTCCGAGGTCCTCGCTGACGTCGATCGCCGTGGTGTAGGAAAAATTATTATCTGCGCGTTGCCGTATTCGGATATGATATCGGAGAAGGAGAATATGAAGTTGGCCTATTTCAACTCTATACTATATAAACTTTCCTTGTACGGCCGTACGATTTCGTACTTTGATACGAATAAATTTGTAAAAAAATTCAACCTGACCCGAAAGCGTACCCACCTTCCTAGGAGGTACTTGCGAGATGTTGCTAATTTGTTAGCATATAATATTGTAGACCTTGTGATGCCAAACACGATTTGTGATAGTTTTAAGGCGGGTCCTGTGTTACGTTTTAGTAGCGGAGGATCCGGGACGGAGCCTGCGGTTGATTTAAACTAACCTCCTCGACAAAGTGTGCTACATCCGCCGGCTCCGAGCCTCTCGATCGCTGTAACACTAGTATTCATGCGAGTAATGATGTAGTGAACATAGTTCACCAAAATATCCAGGGATTTGCCAGTAAAGAATTAGAAATAGATTTGTTCATACAATGTTCAAATATTCATATTTTGTGTATAACTGAGCACTGGCTTAAAGGTCATGAAATGTTCAATTTCACAAATCATAGTGTACTGAGTTCATTTTATAGAAAGTCCTACAGCCGTGGAGGATCTTTAATTTTAGTAAAGCATAACCTCAAAAGCAAAGAGCGTAAAGATATAGTCGACATGTCTATTGAACGGCAAATTGAACTCTCTTGTATTGAGCTGGAACAATTTATAATTGTATGCGTGTACAGACCCCCGTCAGCGGACTACACTTTATTCGAATCCGTTATGGATGAAGTGCTGGCTAGTGTCTTTAAGAGCAAAAAGTGTATCATTGTGTGTGGTGATTTTAATGTTAATTTATTAGAAAAATCGCCAATGTGTGTGAGTTTAATAAATACGTTCAAGTCTTTTGACCTAGTGAACTTGTTTTATGAGCCTACTCGAATTACAGCAACTAGTGCTACGTGTATTGATAATATTTACAGTAACAAGGAGGCGATAGTTAAATCTATCATAAACACTTTAAGTTCTGACCACTGCGGGCAACTTGTTACCTTCAGCGGGAAAATCGAGGAAGCACCTTGTGGCTTCATGTGCAGACCTATTTCAGAAAAACGCCTCGACCTATTTTGTCAGAATACTGCAAAAAGATTATTTCATCTTTCATTTCCCCAGGAAAACCCCGACTATATGTGTTCTGTTTTGCATGATTGTATAAAAAAAGAATTTGACAAATGCTTTAGTCCTAAGAAAATTCAAGGCAAGTCCAAGGTTAAGTTTAGCGACTGGGCTACACCAGATATTCACGAGAAGAGACGCCGACTCTATGACTTATATGATTCGAGAACTACGGATAAAAGACCGGAATTTCTAGAGTATGTTAAAAACTATTCCAAATCTTTTAAGAAAGTATGTGTCGCCGCCAAAGCTGATTACTTGTCCAAAAAAATACAAAACTCTAGTGATAAGGTCAAGACTGTATGGCAAGTAATAAGCAATGAAACTGGAAAAAGAAAGATTAAAGATCCGCACTACAGCCTACGTATCAATGATACTCTAGTAAGTTCCGATCTCGATGTAGCGGATCAATTTGAGCGGTTCTTTTCCAATATACCCATAGACACATCAAAGTCTTTAAATTCATCGCCAGACGCTGCTGAAGTATTATTGAAAGGAAATGTAGTGGAATGTACGGAAATCTTTAGTTTCAATTATGTGACTCCTATCATCGTTACCAAAGCGTTTAGATCATTGAATGTCAAGAAAACTGAAGATCTTTGGGGGCTGTCTGTCAAAGTATTACATTCCATAATAGAATTAACTGCTCCTTATATAGCTGATATCTTTAATAGAAGTATTGATACTGGAGTTTTTCCTGACTTGATGAAACATAGTAAAATTATCCCGTTGTTCAAATCAGGAACGAAATCAGACCCCACAAACTTCAGACCTATCTCAATACTACCGGCATTAAGCAAAATTTTCGAGAAACTTATCCTTAATCAGCTTCTATCCCATTTCAATCGTAATAAACTGCTGAACAGTAAGCAATTCGGATTTACTAGAGGCCGTTCCACCACGGATGCCGGTGTGGTACTCATTAAACATATTTTTGATGCCTGGGAAAAGGCTCAAGATGCTGTTGGAGTTTTCTGTGATTTATCAAAAGCATTTGATTGCGTTGATCACGAAAATTTGATCAGAAAACTTAGGCACTATGGGATAAAGAATGGAGCGCTTGATCTCGTTTCATCATATTTATCGAACAGAACACAGCGAGTAGTCATCAATGGGACCTCGTCAGCAGGGTCAAACGTTGCTCTTGGAGTACCGCAAGGATCCATCCTAGGACCGTTCTTATTTTTAGTGTACATAAATGACTTACCAGAGCTTGTGCAGGGTAGACATGATATAGTTTTATTTGCAGATGACACTTCTCTAATTTTCAAAGTGGATAGAAAAGAGAAAAGCTTCGACTGTATTAATGATGTATTATCCACTATTGTAAATTGGTTTACAGCCAATAACCTGCTTTTAAATGCAAAGAAGACGAAGTGCATAAAATTTATTTTACCCAATGTTAAGCACATAAACAACTCAAAAATTAAATTAAAGGGCGAAATTCTAGAATTCGAAGACAAGACTGTGTTTTTGGGAATAACCTTAGATTCAAAACTTCAATGGCATGCACATATAGCCACATTAGCAGGAAAACTTAGCTCCGCAGCCTATGCAGTGAGGCGAATCAGGCAGCTGACAAACGTCGAGACAGCAAAATTGGTGTACTACAGTTACTTCCACAGTGTTATGTCATATGGAATCCTGCTGTGGGGGAAAGCGGCGGATATCCAGACTATCTTCGTACTACAAAAACGAGCAGTGCGTTCTATTTATGAACTAGGAGCTCGTGCTTCCTTAAGAGAAAAATTCAAAGAGGCAAACATTCTCACTGTAGCTTCTCAATACATTTTTGAGAACATTATGTATGTACGGAAAAATCTCCATGAATTCAAACTTAACAGCGAAGTCCACGACTACAACACAAGAAGTAAAAACAAGCTCGCAGTGGCAGCCTGTCGTCTCCGTAAAGTTAGCACGTCCTTCGTGGGGAATTGTATACGCTTTTATAATAAAATACCCATGGATGTAGTGAATTTGCCCTTCAACAGATTTAAGTGTCACGTTAAAAGTCACTTGGTAAGCAAGGCGTATTATTCCGTCAATGATTTTTTAAACGATCAAGAAGCTTTTAAGCCAGTTGTCTAATTTACTAGAATTAGTAATGGTTTATAATGTAGACATGTATAATTACAATTTTAGTCTGGATTTTTACTGTTCTAAAATCATTTCATATACATTTGAGCACATCATGAGGTATCTCATTGTATTCGATATTTTATTATTAAGTACTACTTTGATTATAAATGTCCTGCAGCTTGAATATGTCATGCTCGCCTAAAGGTCTTTGCTTACGGTGGCGTCGTTGATCGGGTCGCAACCTTCCCTAACATATGGTCGAGGGAGGCGATGGCTGAGATACGCGTCATACTCGTGAACGGGTGCCGTTTGTGGGGTCCGGTCTGTTCATGTTTGCAAGGACTAGTAACTTCGTACTAGTGTTCAGTGGAATTGACATGATGAGAGACTTCGCTCTGTTCTCATTTGATTTTATTTTTAGACTGACGCTCAGAGACCTTATACATCTCTGAGGATATTTATTTAATAGATTTTATTATTTTCATGTTGACGTGTTATAGATATAGCTCAACACATTTTATTATGATTAGTGTACTTACTTTATTACATTTTATCTTGACGCTTAGAGACCTTATACATCTCTAACAAATCTCAATTGTTATTAGTTTCTTATTCTTATTTTTGACATGTAACACTCCATTTAATTAATGATACTTTGATTATTGTATTATTTTTATTTGATGTACCTAAATAGATTTTGACTTGTAAAAGTGCCCTTGAGGCCTATTTGCAGAATAAATGTTTTGATTTGATTTGATTTGATTTACTCGGAGACTATAAGCACTACAATTATGAAATTTGGTAGGAATGCGTATTCTATGAACCGCTACATAACAGTAATGAAAAATTGTAAAAGAATATTAAATTAGGGGGGCACTCCATACATGTAACCAGTGGATGAAAAAAAATTCAACGCACATAGCCGTGTAGGGTATCGATGGATAGGCCTTTAAAAATGATATGCAGGTTTCTAAAAAAACTTTTCCGTTCAAGTCAAACATTGGTGAGATGTCAAAGTCATAAAAAGTGTGCTCCCCCTCTAATTTCCAAACTATGACGTTTAAAATTCTGAAAAAATTGAGGTGGTGTGTATTAATAAAACGATTTTTACACAGTGATGTTTGAAATTATATTTCACAACCCGTCGTCTACCAGTCCCTGGGATTCCAGCTCATTACAAAATAATGCTAATGTTTTTTTTTCGCCGGGAGATGACGGCTTAATGAAAAATAAAAAAAATTATTTAAAATTTATGACGTTAGGTCGCACTAGTCCTGTTCCATATAGTAACGCTAAGAAAATGTCAAGATACGAGTCAGTTAGGGTGGATCAACTATTCTTTATTGCTCGTTGCCATGGTTACGTCTCAAGAGTCACTCTTTAAAATTGTGATTTTAACCCTTTAATGCCCAAATATTTTTTTTCTTGAATTTAGTATTTTATTGTTAAAAACTAGGTTAATGGAGGTATTTCTGAGCCCACAAAAATAATAAAAAAAATCTTTCAGGTTCAGGTCTGAAAATATAATATGTAGGCTACATACAACATTGCCCAATACTCAGAATGAGACTTTTATTCAGCTATGTAGTTTATGGACTACACTGTGCAGGGCCCAGGAAATAAACATAAAAGTAATTTAAAAGATAATTTATTTAATTGTGAAGATGAAAATCATAAAAACTGTTTTTCTTTTAAGTGTAACACGAGCGAAGTTGGTATTTGACACACTGCGTCTTGGTAAAACCACGTTTGCAGTGTTTACACCTTCCTTGTGCTGCGACAAACACTGGCAAATGGCCAAGATTGTCAAATCGAATGCCATCCGAGGGTCTTGGGGCTGCAGGAGCTTTGATAGTTGCCTGTGCTTTGTTATTCGCAAGGTGTTGGTTGATTGGCTTTTGTCTTTTTTAAGGAGTTCGGCAGCAATATGCATTCCGGATTTTTTTAACGGCAACTGTTTTTTATCGGTGGTTAAGCTCCATTAGAGGTGCCAAGTTGACTACCGGTATATCGAAGTCCTGAAGTGCCTGTACGAAAACGCCACCATGTCCGTCCGACTACAGGACCAGGAAACAAAGCCTGTTCCACTGCAGCGGGGAGTCAGACAAGGAGATGTGATCTCTCCGAAGCTCTTCACCGCTGCACTGGAGGATGCTTTCAAATTTCTGGACTGGGAAGGACGAGGCATTAACGTAAATGGCGAGTACATCACTCACCTTCGATTTGCTGACGATATTGTAGTCATGGCTGAGACCATGGAGGACCTCAGTACAATGCTCGTTGATCTCAGCAGAGTTTCCGATCGAGTTGGTCTGAAAATGAACATGGACAAGACGAAGGTCATGTCTAATGCCCATGTTGTACCAACTCCCGTAATTATCGGCGGCTCTGTGCTCGAAGTTGTTGACGAGTACGTATACCTGAGACAAACAGTCCAGTTAGGTAGGTCCAACTTCGAGAAAGAGATCACTTGTCGAATCCGACTCGGCTGGGCAGCGTTCGGGAAGCTTCGCAGTGTATTCTCGTCCAATTTACCGCAGTGCCTCAAGTCAAAAGTCTTTGACCAGTGTGTGTTGCCAGTGATGACATATGGATCCAAGACATGGGCGCTAACGATGGGCCTCATAAGAAAGCTCAAGGTCACCCAAAGAGCAATGGAAAGAGCTATGCTTGGGGTTTCTCTGCGTGATAGAATCAGGAATGAAGCTATCCGTAGCAGAACTGGGGTCACCGACATAGCCTTCAAAATTGCGAGACTTAAGTGGCAGTGGGCAGGGCACATTGCTCGCAGGACTGACGGTCGATGGGGCCAGAAACTGCTTGAGTGGCGTCCACGCACCGGAAGACGAGCTGTCGGTAGGCCTCCGACAAGGTGGAGTGATGACCTGGTGAAGGTCGCGGGAATCCGGTGGAAACGAACGGCACAGGACCGGTCTAAATGGCGAGCCTTGGGGGAGGCCTATGTTCAGCAGTGGACGTCTTTCGGCTGAAATGATGAAGCTCCATTAACCAGGCATTATTTACACAAATATCCAATATTTGTGAAAAAATAGCCATGTCCCACCTTCGGGTCTTCAAATTTGACCGATACAACGCCACAAACATGTCGGCGAGGTTCACACCGCCCATATTGATATTATATTGCTTGACAGTCTGGGGATAGTCAACATTTACTTTTACGTTGGCCTCTTTTCAGTAAAGCCTGATCGATTCCACGGGGTGTGAATCTACAAACAAGCTGGCTAACGTAACAAACTTATTAATGGTCCATTTGACAACAGCCAATTGGTTTCAGTTACACACGACGTGCTTGGTGGCTCCTCTGGTCATTTTGGCGATCTCGAATCTGTTCGATTCAAATTTTTTTTTTTTATAACGGGCGTTACGAGGATAAGAACAAAAAACGGGAAGAAATAGCATTAATTACAATGTGTGTAGTAAGTAGGATAAAGTTAAAAAACGAGCATTAACAGTTAAAATTAAAAAAAAAATGAAAAAAAAGATTATGTCAGAGAAAAGCGCAATGTTAGTTTAAAACAACATAGGGACGTGTAAACCAATTGCTCAGTGCTTCGCAATGTAGGTTAGAAACAACATTCATATTTGCAGTCTTATTTTTTCTCAGCATTGGTATAATGTGAGTTATGACGTAGTGCAACATATAATTTAACCATTCCAAAACATGTTTCAATCAACGAAAGACATTAAAGATAAGCATAAGTATTTTTAAACATTTTTTTCTTACGTGGCCTCTTGCCGGTCCGCGTTGACTCTTTGCCATCTTGCCGACAACTATTAACTAAAATGCGCCGGAGCATTAACCTGGCCAATTTCCAGTACACAAAAATACAGGAATTTGAATAATATAAGCGCCGTGATGATAAACATAAAAACAAGGACTCAGGATTTTTTCAAATATGGATGTTGTTTCTAAACAACATTGCGAATTAAAGGGTTAAAGGGTTTAAATCAACCAAACATGACTTTTAGCAATGAGCATAAATCCATTTGGACATGGGTCATCTCTTGACCATGCTTCAAGACCATATTATAATATTTTTTCTAAGAAATTCGGTTACTGTTGTCTCATCGCTGATGGGACAGAATAACAACAAGAAAAAGTTGATTGACCCATTTAATATTATGGTTGAGTTCACATTTCTTTGATGCCGTGTGTTAGATTAATGTGAACGCAGCCATATTAAATACATGAAACAGATACCGTTCTGATGCGTTACGATAGACAAATATGAATGCGGCTTACATTGAAATCATAGTATATGGCGACAAATGTCACATCAAATCATATCAATACGTCCATTCAAATAGACCTCATAGTGTCACTCTTAAACTATTCATAACTCGTCTCCAAAGTTACTAGAACTTTCTCTGTGGGACGGCTACGTTAGCATAGACTATCAGGAATATTGGAGATTAGTATGCATACTGTCTTATGTTTTAAAGTGAAGCTGTATTCAGATGGATGAGAGAGATTACATATTTGAGATTGTTTTGAAAAGTTAATTTAAACCAGTGTTGCTCATATATTTTAAATGGATATATTTCTGAATTCTGCAAGTTAAGGCATACAATTGAATTTGATGTTAACTACTAAAGTCAGTACATTAATATGGCTATGAAAAACCTAATTTCCTAAAGGATGCCCGGGGTCCGCTATCTAATCCCAAGAGTTGGCGTAGATACTAGTTTTTTACGGAAGCGACTGCCATCTGACCTTACAAACCGAGGGAAAACCATACATTATTGGAATTAGGCTTGTCAAGTGAGTGGGCAACTTGACTGTTAGAGGTTCTCAAGCCGCCCGAAGGCCTCTAACTTGGCTTAACGACTGCTATCATAGACAGCAGCCGGGATCAACGGCTTAGCGTGCCTTCCAAAGCCCGGGAGCGCTCAGTTAATAACCACTCAAAGCGGTCACCCATCCAAAGCCAAATCCAGCCACGAGCGCTCCCAATGACAAAAAAAATGTTTTTACAAATATGGTTCTTATATGCAGATTTGTTTTACTTGACATTCTGAGTTCTTAAAACAATCATTTCAAACATGCAAAAACTACAGAAAGTTCCAGATTCAGCTCATTTGCTGCTCGTTGCTGAATCAACAATTTACATAGTTTTTGTACGCAATCTTCGCAACAAGCAATCTGGGATAGAATAAACTACGCAAAGTTATTTAAATTTAATCAGTGAGTATACTCTTGATGCCTCCTTTGCATGTTTAGTGTTATGATGATACTATTACTGAGTCTGTTCTTAGTAAGAGACTCTAATATATTATTATTACCGAGTTGTGCTTCTAGTAATTCGTAAACAAACGTAATAGTGGGACGTACTTTAAAAACGTTTTGATATGAAGTGAAATTTATTATTCGATACAGATAAGAAATATAAAGAAAAAAATAACAGTGATCTAGCACGCAGCCTAGATGGTAATCGAACCAGCGCCCTTACTAAAGGCTACCCAGATACTTTTATTTTCATGTTATAGGGGGCAAACGAGCAGACGGATCGCCTGATGGTAAGTCCATAGACACCTGCAACACCAGAGGAGTCGCAAGTACGTTGCCGGCCTTTCAGAAGGGAATACGCTCTTTTCTTGAAGGTTTGAAGGTCATGTCGGTTCGGAAATACCGCAAGCGACAGTTTATTGGATAGTTTGGTTGTGCGAGGCAGGAAATTTCTTGAGAAACGCACAGTTTTGGACTGCCAACCATCTAAGTGGTGAGGATGGAAATGCTGACGCATAGGACGATGACGAACTCCCTACGATGATACTGACATAAACATGTTAAGGAAATCTATTTTGTTTGCAGTCAGAATCTACTACATACAATACCAAAATATTAGATTTTGACGACCGGTTTAGCCTAGTGGGTAGTGCACCTGCCTGTGAAGCTGACGGTCCTGGGTTCGAATCCCGGTCAGGGCAAATATTTGTATGATGAGCATGAATATTTGTTTCTTAGTCTTGGATGTTTTCTATGTATTTAAGTATTTATATCTATTAAACATATCGTCGTCTAGTACCCATACCACAAGCCTTCTTGAGCTTACTGTGGGGCTAGTTCGATTTGTGTAAGATTGTCCTCTAATATTTATTATTATTTATTATCAGGCCCCCGGCTGTAAACAAAATAATTTTCCTTAAGTTCTTTATTTTGAAACTTGTTGTAATCTTTTTAGTTACTTTTATACAGTGCAGTCGTGTTTTTAATTTTTTAATTATTGTAAAACGTACGAGTAGATTATCTGTACCGAAATGATGTCTAAAGAAAAGTCATCCTCCAAGCCAAGCAATTTTAAAAACCGGAATACATCTATACGGCTATAACCAAGGCTCGGAAACCGGTTTCGTCTTCATACAATTAACCGGTTAAAAATTTCGGTTAATTGCGTTTTACGAAAATTTTTCGTACTTTAAATCATTTATTTCATAGATGAAGGCTAACAAAAGCAAATCTTAAAACAAAAATGGAGGTACGAGACGTACTTTAGGAATTTTTTCTAAAATAGTAAAAACCGGTTCCGAGCCCTGCTTATAACAATATTATCAAGTGTAAACTCCAATGATAAAAAGACAGATAACTTATTCAGCTATTAAAATTTCACTCTAGCTATTTCCCAATAGATTATCGACGGCATCAAATTGTCGATGACCCCAAAAGGTTCACTAATAAAGTTGCCCGCTGGGGCCGAACTTAATTGGATTCCCTTGAACTCTAATTGGGACTTTAGTGTGTAACCGATAGATGGCGCGCTTGGAACCGGTTAAATCCGGTTTTATAACTTCAACTAACTGTAGAAGTTTTGGTTAGAAATCTCACCTTTATACAATTGGCTGAATGTACGTATATATAGCTCGTTTTGTATAACCATTTTGTACCTATATTCTAACAAATAAATGTATTTCTATTTTATATATAATAAGGGCCCTTGTGTAATTGTATTGTGTGTAAAAATAGGGATGTGGACTAATACTACATTAGTAAGGAAATCGCAATATGTGACGTCACGGCTTATGGTCAAACATCGTCCATTTATACAATTTAATACATTTAAAATAGCAAAAATAAGTTGAAAATTGAAGTTTTGTTAGTATTTTCTTGAGTTTGGTATCTTGATTTGATTGGTTTCTTGGTATTGTAAGACAATTTAATCATAAATCATAGACTTACGTATAATCTGAAATAAAATAAAACTGTTAAAAAAAGCCATCATACCTACACAGTATAAAGATAGAGTAGATTATACAGTTACAGAGGCTAACTTCCCTCTGTCATTTCACCAGCTTAAATAATTACATCTCTTTCGCATCATCACCATCATACTAAAATATACCGCCCATGTCATAAAGCACGACTATTTATACTTCTTTTGAACTAAACCCGCCACTTAACCCCACGGACTCAAAAACTGAAAAAATATATTGCGTCGCTTCTATTTTTTTATAAAGACGAGGCTAAAAAAGTAAAAAAAGGCACAATATGTTTGCGACATTTCTCAACTCCCCCGTGTGGTTGCCGGGTAAGAATTGCGCCACCCCATCTCTTCCCGTGGGTTTCGTAGGAGGCGAATAAGGGAAAATCGGAGGGTGGGCAGCAGCATCCTTCGATCATTACCACCATCAAACTGCGGTCGCCAACCCGCTTGCCAAGCGTGGCGACTATGGCAAATCCCCCCCAAATTGGGGGAGGCCTATGTTCAGCAGTGGATGTCTTTCGACTGTAATGATGATTTCTCAACTCTCCTATTTTTGAAGGGAAAAGCATTTTTTTAACCTGACTGCCTTTATAGTCCGGGCCCAATAAAGCGATAGGAGAGCGCGGTTGGAGAGTAGCCTGGGGAAAAGGAAAAACATAACTTGTATTCTACAAAGCGCAACAATGCTTAGATGGTATAGCTAGCCATTACTTGCATTCTTACTAAGTGGCTTTGTTGTAAAAATGTTCCAAGCAAACTTACACAGTTTTCTAGGAAATTGGAAGTTTTTCTAGCGGTTTTCTTTATGTTTGTCGCTTTAAAAATGCGGCTTCTAGCCGCTTGTCCTGGCGACTGCATACATTAAGGTGGAAACTTGAAATAGGTAATTTTAAATATTCTGACAGCGACATTTTTCTTGAGACAAAATATTTACACAGGTTTGTGTTTTCTGAATATATATTAAGCAATATATTTGTAACATTAACAGTTTTCTAATATTTTACAATGCATTAACGTAAAATCCTTAGCTGTAATTCCTTTTGTTTAGTAAATAAATTAAAGTAAATAAAGATTATACATTATCTTATACCTATAGGTAATTGTAATAAAAACAAGGGAAGAGCGGTGGTCTCTTAACACAAGTATCTAAGGCTCGGTTTTTTTTTTTTTTTTTATTAAAAATGGGATCGTTCTTGGCCAGCATCTAGCCAGGGGGCAAAGATGAGGCCGACGATGAAGCGAGCTCACCCAGAAGGTGCCTATTCACTCGTGCCTTAAAAAGGTCTAGGTTATATGAGCTCGGAAACACAAACGCCGGCAGAGAATTCCAAACCTTAGAAGTGCGCATTATAAAAGATGACACAAAGCGCTTGGTTCGAATAAGAGGAATTTCGACCAAGTAAGGATGGTATCCAGCCGTACGTCTGGATGTCCGATGGAAGAAGGGGGAAGGCGGTATGAGCTCATGAAGCTCCTGAGCACACTCTCCGAAGTGCAATTTGTAGAAGACGCACAGACATGCTACTTTGCGTCTATGTGCTAGGCTCTGTAGCTTGTTTCCTACTACCTGACCGTCGCCAATAAGCCTCCTGGCTCTGCGGTCCACCGAGTCGAGAGCGGCTTAACCTCATGCCAAGCAGCTCAAGATCGTTGGCTACAGGGACGGTTGTACCTCGGAAAGTAGGAGGGTCAATTTCCCAAGCAGTAAAAAATGTTGGCAAGACTGAGAACGCAGGTGCAGAAAGTTTAAATAATAATTAACCATTTTTTTTCGGAAACACATCCCAGTTAACTACCTCGGGCAATAGCTAAAACTTAAATATTAATGTATTTAATAAGTTAAAAAATATATAAAGCACCAATTTCTCATCAAGGTGGGTTGTCCCTAACCTGGTTTTGTTTGCATAATGTCGCCTAACTCGAAAACTATGTATGATAATAAAAATATTTTAGCCTCATTTTAAGACCAGCTAAATAGGCAACAATAAATATAGCATCCTTTAAATCTCATGTGTACCTAACCATTTTATAATGTGCGAAAATGTTTGTCCCGAGAAACTTTTTCATTGCCGCGGACCACCGCGGACCAAGCTTGTCAACGATTTATTTGCGAAGTTTGACTCGGTAAGCCCCCCGTCTCCTGCGCACTTCGAGAATCAGTTACGCTGCGGTGTTCGGCGAGGGAGGACACCTGGTGCGGTAATTCGTCGGCCTGCTATACACATGAGTATATCGTGGCCGTGATACGCGGACAAAAATAATATCATTCCGGAGTTTGCTATATCTTTTTTATTTTTTATCTGTTTCGATTGAAACTAATATATAACATGTAATATATATTTGTGATATCTAGAACCTTGTTAATATAAGAATAAGTGGCTTGATCTTTTTTTTAAAATTAATTTTATCCTGTGTTTATCATTCCGCCGTTTTCATTCCGGTGTTTCCGGTGTAGTTAAATAGAAATGTAGCTTCACTTTGCTATATACAGGAATTAATGATTATTTTTACTGAGTATAATATATTTATTTGATGTCATATATGCCTATTACCTAGTATTTATATTTAAATATATGTTTCACTATATCGTGTTTTGTCAATTTACTTGATTATTCGCGCATTAAGATATAGAAAATATATTAAATCGATTTTAAATGTACTTCTCCTCAAGATTATTAGCGTAATTAGTTTTTCCGAAATGGATCAAGCATTTTCCTATAAAAGATGGTAATAATTACACAGACAGGCGTCGGTTGGAAGTGCTAAATATGAAGTTTATTAATGAAAAAAATATTTCAAAAATTGGTGTAAAAAGTCATACGATAGATTTAGATAATTTATTTCATGATAAGGAATTACGTTATAAATTTTCACACATGTCAAAATTACAAGAATTGTTATCATGATCGTCATAATAGGAAAAATAAAAATAACATAATGTCGACCAGAGTAATACAAAACATGATAAAAAGTAAACAGAAAAATAAATGCATCTTCCATTCGGAATCGTCAGTCAGATAAATAAT
The DNA here is from genome assembly GCA_963556455.1 of Epiblema foenella. NCBI lineage: Eukaryota > Metazoa > Arthropoda > Insecta > Lepidoptera > Tortricidae > Epiblema > Epiblema foenella. The sequence continues at coordinate 4,334,263 of OY747113.1, read as the reverse complement.
AATATTGTCCATTACAAAATACAAATTTCAAAACACAAAAATAAAAGATAGTTCCGTAATATCATTTTAACATTACTGAAATATGTTTCTTATACTACAGATTTGTGTTTTCTAGAAAAAAAAGGTATAGGATTCCAAACCACATGAACCATGATTTTTCTTTTTCTTTCTATCAAAATTTACAACTAGTTACGAAGTTTTTTATAAACAGGATGCAAGCTTCTGGACATTTACACTATTTTTAACTTATATACAAAATGCTTGTGTTTTTAAATCATACACCTAGTACTTTTTTCTATAAATCATAAAACTATAGTCTAAGAAGCAATTATTTATTATTATTCATATTTAACACATAACACAAATAACATAAGTCCCGTTGTATTAACAGGCCAGTCAGAAGAGGTTTTTACTGGTTACGTGAAAGATTTTTTTTTAGTTTTTATTACTTGTTTGTAGCATTGCTGCTTGTAATGCGTTTTTTTTTAAAAAGTGAATGATTATTTTTATTAGTATAATTATTAAATTGAAGTGGTCCACCAGTTTATTATAAAGCGCTCTTGAGTAGTGAAAATGATTGTTTTCAGGTACTAGCAGAACAAAATAAATAATTTTATAATTTTGAGTTTTTTTTGAATTCCGATGAATGTGCTCTAATTTTCATTCCTGTGGACTGTTATTATCATCCCCAGTGTATATTTATCATTCCGTTGTGAGTTTCATTTTTAATCTCAGTTATCTCAAAAACTGTTATAGATATCAACATCCCTTTTAAAAGATTTTCATAATATAGTCTGAAGTGTCTTTTGATATTAAAAAATCCACGAAAAACTCCCAAACAAAGAATCACACCGGAATGATACAAAAATCATGCACTGTTGAAATTGACCCAGGAGCCAGATTGGATGAGCTCCTTTTTGCGGTAAACAGACACGCTTGCGTTTTAGTGGCGTTGAAACTAACCAGATTGTTGTCACCCCATTGAGAGACAAGACTTAAGGTTGAGTTAATTCGCTCTACCATAAGATCCGTTAGACCTTATATCGGTTTGTTATGTCAATAAATGTACTGAGTTACTGAAATTTGATCTGACATTTGGTCTAACGGATCTTTATAAAACCCAGTCTAAGTATATTTAAAAAGAGACACCACCACAGTTACTGCAACTAAACCTAAGATACTGACTAAATTTATTTTTATTTTTTATTTATTTATTCTAATGTATATTCAGCAGCAGAAGTAGCTACGCGGGCCTAGTGCAAAATGATCTACACGTGGTCAGTTCTTGGAAATATTCAAAAACATTTGCAGAATAAATATTGAAATTTGATTTTTTTTTTAACTTTCTAGCCTATGAATCCCACATGGGGCATGGTGGTGGTGTCAGCTTTCCGAATCGTCGCTACTTCATCTTTGTCCATATTTCCGATTCCGTTAATATTCTAAGTTGTAAGACACACTTTACACTATGTTTTGGTTATTGAACATTCTACATATCGTCTATTTTACGTGTCTCAGGCCGGGTTTTATAAAGATCCGTTAGACCAAATTTCGGTTTGTTATGTCAAAAAATGTACTGTGTTACTGAAATTTGATCTGACATTTGGTCTAACGGAACTTTTATAAAACCCGGCCTCAGTATACCTATGATTCAGATTCATTTATTCACAATATAAGATTACAATATAAATTACATGTCAATTTACAAGAATCTCTAATGTGATCGTCAAGAACATTAAATAAAACAAAATAAATTAAAAATTATGTTATGTTATTATTATGTTATGTCGTCTACATTTTGCTGTGCATTTTATTCTTACTCGGCATTAATAAAAATCATTTCTGGCTACACAATTTCTACAGACTTAGGCGTACTGAAACTACTGAAAATGCATACAAGTAGCAGTGAGGAAGGCTTCATTTATATCCAAAAGTCTCGTATTTCCGTGAAATGAGAGTATTGCAATACCCAGGGTAAATAAGATGGCAAATCGAAATAGCGGCTTTGAGAATCGAGATGCAAACAGCTCAAACACTACTCCGTGCATAAACTGACTTAAAATAAGTACTCAAACTCTGAAATGATCTGCTGCGATTTGTCGTGTTCTTCTTAAGGCTTATATGTATATAAGATATATCCGCGGGAATTTATTAAAACTGATAATAGTATTTTCATGAACTAACAACCGATCGGTAACCTATCGATGTTTCGAAAATCTATTTACCGAATTTCACTTGTCCGAAAGGTTCACCGAATCTTTACAATCCAAATACTAAGATATATCCGCGGAATTATAATCATTGTGATTTTAAATCAGCTGGATAATAAAATTGTGACCATACAAAAATTTGTCAATAGAAAATATAGAATATGAAACTTCGGACAAATTAAAAAAATGTAAAACGAAAAAAGGCGTTTCGTTTTCGAACTTTTAATATTCGGCATAAACAATTTCGAATTTGCGATAGGTAACCCAACCGATCATTTCAATATCACATTTTCTCCATCTGTAAACCCACAAATTTAATGTTAAAAATGGCACTGGAATTAAATTTTACGAACTCTGCCTACCCCTTTTGGGAATACAGGCATGAATTTATGTTACGTTATGTCTGCTAAGTAGAAAGTAGCCTTGGCTACACTACTTTACCAGTAAAGGCCTCAGTATCGCTGCAAAACATTAAAGTCAAAGCAAAATACGGCCAACGGAATTCCATTAACAAAAGCAGTCACCGAAGGAGGAATCTCGAATATAAAATCTCAGCTATCTCTTGTCACATTGGATATTTGCTTAAGAAAATGTGTTGCCAATATGCAGTATACCCAATCGGGGCTCGACACGGCTATAAAACGGGATTCGCATACCCGGTTATACCCGGGTATACTCAAATATGTTGCGGTTTATCCGTACCGTCTCCATTGATATCGGTGATCGGAGATTGTGGTCTTAAGAAGGTCTATTCAGCTTGACGTATGCGGTTCAAATTGTTTTTTTTTTTTAAAACAGGTAGGTACATTATAAGATTTCAAGCTTACATGGTCATTTACATCAGAATTACGATTTGAAACGGGATATTTACCATGTATAAGCGAACCAGGAAGAGGGTAGATCGCTATGGTGTGTGGGTAGACCACAACTAAAACTCGTAGCACGTCAGTTAATCCTTGATAATGGCGCTTGTAACAGTGCCGAAATATCGGGAACTCAAAAATACAAATATACATGGTAAATATCCCGTTTCAAATCGTAATTCTGAGGTAGGTACATCCAGGCTGATCTCAAGCAGACACAAAATACACTGACGCGCCGTCAACGTTGTGGCGAATGGGAGACAGTTACGAGTTAAAAACGTCACGCATAAAGCTGCGACCACACCACTTCTTAACAGTGCGTTAACGCAGTGACGAGAGGGATCTTAGACTTTTAAGTTAAAAACGTCACGGATGACGCACGTCACTGCAATGAGAGTCACCGTTATTGTGCTTACCAGTTGGCGCCACTGTCGATTAAGGTCCAGCTGTCAAAAATTGTTATTGGTTTATTATGGAAATGAGAACGAAGTTTACATTTAAATCATATTTAATACCTTAAAACCGTAAAAGTTTCGCACATCCCGCATTGCAGCGCAGTCCCGTTTTGTTCGGAAAAAAGGAGGACATAAGTTTCCGATAGACAAAACTGTCTCAAAGCACTGATTTGCAAAATAGTCACCATATTGTTCAAATTAGATATTAACCCGCGTAGTGCAACCACAGAGTGACATTTGACATTTCGGAGACCTCACGCTACACTAGCGCTTCTAGCGGCGAATTCATACGCGATAGCCCCCATTCCGTACCGTCAACGTATTTTGAGCAGCGATGTGGTTGCAGCTTTAGTCGCGTCACTGCGTTTCACAGACTTCCCAGACGCGACACGCAAATAATAATACCACAACCGAGCGAGACAGTCATATACATTTTTGTATAAGTGCGATAGAGAGTTACATATCATTTTTTGTCCCTGACATAATTTCAATTTTTTTGTCGAGCACAACTTATTTTATATGACAGTTGTGCCCAATTACGTCAAGCGATTACGCGCCTAAATTAAGGAGGTAATTTATGGTAAACCGGCAGCCATTTTAAACCAATTCTCAATTTATCTGCATAAAATACCTTTTCCGTTACTCTTGTTGGCACGCGTGTAGGATCTCTTTAGAAATATTTATTCTCTAAGCTGCATTTTGAGTTGCGGTACCTCAGTAGTGTGCATTGTGCCTGAAGGTCTCAGAAGGACTACTTCGAAATTCGTATCGTGTCCTCCCTTTCACTTATACGGTGTATAACACAAGAGTTAGAGGGAGGGCACCATACGAAGTTCGGATTTAGAAGTTCGGAGTACAAGCCCTGATATGAATGCTGCTCGGAGCAACAAGTCGTTTAATATTAAATTTATAAGAAGGCGTGGGGCGCTTCATGAAATGAACGATCTACTAGGTAGATGAGAATTCAAATACAAACTACATAAAGTGTTATATGAAGTTATAGAATGGCATTATGTACTCGTACGTAAACTACTCAATTCAAGTTTCTAATAAACCCTTATAAATTCAAGGCAAAAGCACTCTCTGGCAATCGTTCATAAATTCAGACAATGTAATAAAAACATTTAAAATGCTCTTTATCTTAGCTAAGAGTTCTTAGCCAGCAAGGCAATTCCAAACATCAAACACTGCTATTAACTGTTAGCTTGTATCCTGCTCTTGCACATTAAATTACTTGTGAGTGAAAGCGAGAACGCTGTTAGCGAATAAGCACTATGAATTTAGTAGCTGTGGCATCGCCACACAGTATTTCTTTTAAGCGAAGCGGTAGACTACAGTTGGCTCAAGAATTTATGATGACTTTTATTTGCTCATTGTTCCAAGAAAACCCCTTTTTTGCTGATTGAAATATTAACGGAAACTAGTATTTATAGTGTAAGTCCGGGGTAGTTGGCCATAGTTTTTCTTGCTCGCTGTAAAAAATAATCTTACACATTATTATAAAAATCTGTATTTGTAATTAAACGTTCAACATTAAACTTTGACATTTAAACAAAAAAGTGACATTATTCAATTAGATCAACCTTAAAATAATTGTTTTCGAAAATTCACAATTGGCAATCTCTCCCTGGGGATCTGATGGCCAAGTCGTTAGAGGTAAGATAACCATAGGTTAATTCTAGCTGTAGCATAGTTATTTGGTCGGATTTCCTATTTAATAAAGCATTTTTGTATCTCTAGACTACATTTGAAACATGTCTACAAGTTCAATGTAATTTTCATGAGACCAAAATTGCCACACTGTGCACTAAAGCTAGTATTTCAAAGAAGACTCGAGATGAAAGTGTTTTGTAATAATTTTCGCCATATCCGCGGCAGATCCTTTACGTTTGTCATTATTTTCTTATTGTTACACGATAATACTATTAATGGGACATCGGCGCTAATTTCAAGTAGCTTTTCTTATAAACGGACTTCAACTGGCTATCTCTCCTTTTTTTGTGGGAGAGATGACCACACCTAAAATTAAAAAAAAATGAAAGCACGACCCGTTTGATTTTGAGGATAGAACAATGCGTTACTAATATGCTTAGCAATAAATACAATAATAATCATTATAAATCAAATCTAACTTCACATCCACATGAAACAAGAACTCCTTAGAAAATATTTACACAAGGCAAAACAATTCACAAGCATTTTCCTTAGTTTTCGATTTTATTTCACTAAAATTTTCGTCGTACCATAGCTCCCACCTGCGACGCGAAGCGAACCGAACAGTAACTAGCAACGTCTAGTCAAATCTTCTATGAAATATTTCGATGGGCCATCTCTGCCCTATGGCCACCTACCCCGGAATTACCCCAGTTAAAGAAGTCTAATTGACAAATTGAAAAAAGCACAAGATCTTTTTTTTGGGTTCCGTAGAACGGAACGCTTATTATATAGCTTGGTCATGTCTGTGTCCATCCGTATGTCATAGTCGACTTATTAGGAGACTATAAGCACTACAATTATGATATTTGGTAGAATGGTGTATTCTATGAACCGCCACATAAAAGTGATGTAAAACTATAAAAAAAAAAATTAAGGGGGGCACTCCATGTAACCGGTGGATGAAAAAATAAAATTAGTATCCATAGGCCATAGGCCTTTAAAAATGATCAAGACGTTTTTAAAAAAACTTTTCCATTAAAGTCAATAGTTGGTGAGATTATTAGCTGTCAAAGTCATAAAAAGCGTGTCCCTTCTCTAATTTCCAAACAGTAAAGTAATTTATATTCCGAAGGATATTTTTGAGGACAAAAAAAGAAAAACTAGATAGAGCTATAGTTATATTTTTCCTGTAAAATATGTATTGACATCAATGTTATGTAATAATTTCATATTTTTTCCTTTAAACTTCGGAGATAAGGGAGGGAACGGTTTTTTTTACATTTTTCCTCATAAATCGAAAATGACTTAACGCAGAAAAATAAAAATTCGTTCAGAATGTGCAACTCAAGCCCTTTCATATGACACCCCACTTGACATAGTCATTAAACTTTCAAATTTGGAACCACCTACTTTCTGATATATTTTACAGAAAATAAAAAAAATATTTAAGAAAGTCATGTTCTATGTATCTAGGTTAGTCTTCTTTATAACTATTCCTTTCAAATCGAGAGCATAAGTAGAAGTTCTTGTTCTTGAGATATTTAGCGATGTGACAGACAGACAGACAAAGTGAAACGATAAGGGTTCCTTTTTTACTATTTTGGTACGGAACCCTAAAAAGGGTATTATTTTGCAAAAAAGCAATGGCGAAATAGCATGTTCACAGATTGACCGGACCTTTGTCACTGGACTAAAGCATCCGCCACTTTGTTGTGTCATCTTTTCGTGCGGACAGCACGTGACCTTTTGTTCTCTTTGATTTGACAAACAGGGTTTGCTTACGTGACACACACCGCCATTTGTGTAACATGCTAGCCGTGTGGTGTAGAAATAGTAGATTGTGTCTCAAGGGAGCAAAATGATATATTTACGGCGAGGGCGGTATATTGAATTCTGAGTGAAGCGAAAGATTCTACAATAGAATACTGGGCGTAGCGAGGGATTCAAGTGTTACGCCCGAGACGGAAATAATTTTGCTACCGTGTGACACATACTGCTTTTCATATCGTCTACTAGGCCCGCTGATAAAAACATGAAATGTCTTACAAATGATTTTACTACAGTGTCACATACTGCTTTTCACGCCTGCTATGAGGAAAAGAGTTATTGTTGCCCTCAAGTGAGGGAAGGAAAGTACAACTTTGATCCCTCATTCGAAGGCAACAATAACTCTGTTCTGAATAGCAGGTCTGAAAAATATTTTTGTATGAGAATGATAATGAAGAGCCAGTCACCATTTATATATTAAATACGATTTTGCTTGAGTAGTCCCCCGAGTTACATAAATTCTTCTTGGGACCTATTTTTCAATTCCCAGATAAAAGTATGTCAGATAAATGGTAGTTCTGTCATTTTCTTTCATATAACATTGGAAAGTGACAGCGATAATTTTTAACTATCTGATGACGGGAGATACATTTATTCTTTTAAGTGCATTACAGAAAAATAATACAAAACTTAATAGCTAATAACAAAGTGATAATAATAATTATTAAATGAATATATTATACTATCTGATTATTTTATCTGGCTGTTGAGAAATCGACCCTTAATTACATTTACCTCAATGTTACTTTTAGTCGTAGAAAAATTCTTCTCGGAGTTTTTTACAGACCTTCCTCTAATGTATTTCGACGCTCTTGAGAATGTTTTAGAAGATCTTTCAACGTAGTTTACGTATACACATACATACACATACGTGTACTCACGCCTGTATTCTCGAAAGGGGTAGGCAACGTAGTTTAATCATAGCATTGTAAATGACTTAATCGCTTTAAAAATTCACTTACTTGCATTTTTTTTGATTCTCCGTATTATGCTTCTCAGTCCTACTTGTCACACACACTAGGACAGGCCGGGCTTCATAAATGCTAAATGTCAGATCAAATTTCAATAACTCAGTACATTTTTGATGTAACAAACCGCCATGAGGTCTAGCAAATCTTTATAAAACTGAGGCTTATAAATCTTTAGTACCTACTCGTTTTTAAATTACCTAAAAAAACACAATCAACCTTCACATGTGTTAGGTTAGGTTAGGTTAGGAGGCGCAGATAACAACATAATAGTAGTTTAAGCAACTGATACATAATGAGAGGTCTTAAAACACGAGTGTGGTTTTATGAAACGAGCGTCAGCGAGTTTCACAACAGGATCACACGAGTGTTTTAAGGCCTAATTATGTACAGTTGCATACACTACTTTATCTACATCCGTATATTAAATCCTCTTTCATGTGTTCAGCGGGGTAATCACGTAACTTTTGTACTACCGTTAGATAGATTTTAATGTCAAATTTCAACTGTCAGCTCATACATTTATACTTCAAAATTGACAGTAAAATCTATCTACCGTTAGTACATAAAGTTACGTGATTCGCCTGCAGGAACCATTGCGTTGCAAGTGTAGTTAGGTCGAGCGTGAGCCCGTTGAAGTCTTTTGAGCACGAGCCTGTATCGTTATGGGCGGAGATGGCCATAATGATACCGTTTTGATGCTGTTATGGTCATCTCCGCCCCGGACCGGCGCGATATTGTAAAGTTGGTCCTTACCTACACTTTTTGAGCACATAAAAGAGGATTTACTGTATGGGTGTAGATAAAATACTGAAAACAACATTATTTAGGCAATTAATTAAATGCTAACATATCCTATATACATTTTAACATTCTCCCTCGATTTTGTCTCTTGTCATGAACAGTTTATTGTAGCTTCAGGCAATTACAATAAAAAATTATAACGTCGTAATAATAATGAACTGAGAACATTAGTTTCTTTCTCAACATTGACTTTTAGATTTGTTGAAAATTGATGTAATATTCTGTCTAGTCTGGTCTTTGCAAAAAGTGGGGGTTACACTGAGGCCAATCGACTTTTATACCATAATAGAAAGTACGATAACACTTTTATTAAAATTTAATCTATCTGTGGAAATTATGGGATCGACGACCAATGGCTTCATGTTTCTTTTATGGCTGAAGATTTGAGAATCATTAGAACTTTCGATTAGTTTATAATGCTCAAATAAAGCTCATTGTAATAAGTAAATGTCGTAAGTCGTAAATGTATTGGCACCTTAGCTGTAAAAGTGATTAGCAACATTGTAGTACTGAACAATACTATGTTTAAAATATACCCGACAAAATGGGAACGATAATTTTAATTTTCCTTTATAATTATGTTTCTAAATATTGTGGCACAAAATATATGCTCGTTTTGTAATTAGTATCTACCTTAGAGACTCCGTGCTCACCCAGTTTTTACTTTATAATTAATGTATGTATATCTCTAGTTTAAATTCTTTAACCACATATTTTGGGAAAAAATGACTGTCGAGTTTCTTTCAACGTTTCTTCTGCGCAGTGGTCTCTTGCGAAACGCTTGTAGTTTTTGACTTGTAAAAGTGCCATAGCGGCCTTGCAGAATAATGTTCATTTATTTTATTCAACACGTTCATTGCTTTGTATGGTTAGTATAATTTTTATAGTGATTCACTCATAAAGCGCCTTTCCGAACGAGTACCACACGATGGGATATTATTCAAATTTTATGCGTGTCACGACACGCGTTCAGTGTGGCACACCGTGTTGTGCATACATTTAAAACAGAGCATGGTGATGTGTGACGCTTTTCAGTATATATAATGACATATTTATGATGTCATCCTGAATCATTTCCACAGAGCGTAATCTGTAGCTTAATCGCTTATTTCATGTACTAATTGTAGGTATATTTTTATGTCACTATTTAAGCTCATAGGAGCTGGTGCTAAAAATTTAATGACATTAAAATATGCCTAATGTTAGTATTAAGATTAGGTAGGTTTAAAAATGGAGAAAATATGATATTGCAATGATAAGTTGCTAGACCATTGCCCACAAACACACTACAACCCGGTTCCCATAGACCATTCTTTCGACATCCACGGGAAGAAAGGGGGAAGTGCTATTCTAACACACCACACGGTTGCACCATGCGCTCTATCTACTCTTTTTGGGAATACGTGCATGTGACTCCTTTGGAGTTGCGGGCGTCTATAGGCTGCGGTGGCGCTTACCATCAGGTGGACCGTACGCTTGTTTGCAATTGGCTGTGTATAAAAAAATACAGGCGTGCCTTTATGTGTATATGTATGTGTGCTATTTTATAGAATGACAATAGCAGCGAATGAATATGAATGTGAATATTTGCAAACACAATTTTACAGAAGGTTAAAAGGATCATCAAAACCGTGTCGCTATTACAAATGATCTGTAATCCATAATCCTAAAGCTTACAGCCGCAATTCAGATGTCCACAGCTGGACCGGGATTATCGTACACTGTTATCCGTACTTACCCATCGCCACTGTCGAACCAGCTTCAATAAGACCTCCAATTACGCGTAGTTATGAATAACTTAGAGTTCAAATTGTATTGGATAGTATGGAAACGCTAATAGCAACACGCTGACGATATTCCAATAAATGGCAAACAGATGATCATAATTACCACATGTAGCAATTTAGTAATTCACTTTAGAAATATCGCAATGTTTCACTCTGTACCACTGTTTCATAGTTGGACACTTGATCCTACACATATCTTCCACATAGTCATGTATGTTAGGAACAGTTTTTTTCTCTCTATCCGTTATTATGTACTATTTTATAATTTCATATTACGCCCTGGCCCCGTATTATGTTCAAAAGACTACATAAAGAATCTGTCACTTTCTATGAAGTGGTATCGGAAAGTGACAGATGCTTTATCTTGTCGTTTGTCGTCGATACACGTAATCATCATAGACCCCAGGGTTACCCTAAAACCAGCGTAATGATTTTCATAACACTATGTTGAGCGGCACCCGTCTTGATATATATATATACTAGCAGCGCCCTGCGCTGTTACCTGCAGATAAAAGGTAGCCTATGTCCTATTCTGATGTCTAAGCTACAATACTGGAAAGTTTCATAGAGATCCGTTCAGTAGTTTTTGAGATTAAGCGGAACGTACATCCATTCGCACAAACTTTCACGTTTATAATATTACTAGCAGCGCCCTGCGGTGTTACCCGCGGATAAAAGGTAGCCTATATCCTATTCTGATGTCTAAGCTACAATACTGGAAAGTTTCATAGAGATCCGTTCAGTAGTTTTTGAGATTAAGCGGAACGTACATCCATTCGCACAAACTTTCACGTTTATAATATTACTCGCAGCGCCCTGCGGTGTTACCCGCGGATAAAAGGTAGCCTATATCCTATTCTGATGTCTAAGCTACAATACTGGAAAGTTTCATAGAGATCCGTTCAGTAGTTTTTGAGATTAAGCGGAACGTACATCCATTCGCACAAACTTTCACGTTTATAATATTACTAGCAGCGCCCTGCGGTGTTACCCGCGGATAAAAGGTAGCCTATATCCTATTCTGATGTCTAAGCTACAATACTGGAAAGTTTCATAGAGATCCGTTCAGTAGTTTTTGAGATTAAACGGAACGTACATCCATCCGCACAAACTTTCACGTTTATAATATTATTAGGATTAGGATATATTATATATATTATGTTATAGGAGGCAAACGAGCAGACGGATCGCCTGATGGTAAGCAATTACTGTCGCCCATAGACACCTGCAACACCAGAGGAGTCGCAAGTGCGTTGCCGGCATTTCAAAAGGGAATACGCTCTTTTCTTCAAGGCTTAAAGGTCATATCGGTCCGGAAATACCGAAGGCGACAATTCACTCCAAAAAAAGTTTGGTTAATATTCAATTAAGTTATACAAACTAAATCAAGATAAAATTATGCTAATTTTGACACGTTAAATACTTGTTGGTGTTGTGAAATACATTTCCCATATGGGACTGCTCTTCGCCAGCATCTAGCCAGGGAGTAAAGATGAGGCCGGCGGTAAAGCGAGTTCACCCAGAAGATGCCTATTCACTCGTGCCTAAAAAGGTCTAGGTTATATGAACTACGCTGGAACGGAAATACAGATGCCGGCATGGAATTTCAAAAGTTCAGCAGGGCGCATTATAAAATATGATGAAAAGCGCTTGTTGTGTAAAAGAGGAATTTCGATCAGGTAAGGGTGGTAGCCAGACGTACGTCTGGATGTCCGATGGAAGAAGGGGATGGCGGTATGAGCCCATGGAGCTTCTGAGCACACTCACCTAAGTACAACTTGTAATTAACTTTCAGATTATTAATAAATAATATAAATAAATAAATAAATATTAGAGGACAATCTTACACAAATCGAACTAGCCCCACACTTAGCTCAAGAAGGCTTGTGTTATGGGTAATAGACGACGATATATTTAATAGATATAAATACTTAAATACATAGAAAATATCCAAGACTCAGAAACAAATATTCATGCTCATCACACAAATATTTGCCCTGACCGGGATTCGAACCCAGGACCGTCAGCTTCACAGGCAGGTGCACTACCCACTAGGCTAAACCGGTCGTCTACACAGTACAAACTGTGACATAAGACATTTTGTGACGTAGTCCTGTGGGCATGTTTCAATGATAGCATTGAAATAAGTCAAATATCGCGCCGTTGTGTTGCAAAACCGGCATTGTTACAAAATTTTTTTGGATGCATAAATTTTGGTCGTTACTCAGTTGAATTTATTCGATCTATTGACAGTTTTATCACAGATGACTTTTGTTGGTTTACGGTAGTGTTGTTTATGCCTGAAACATCTATAGGATTAGGTTTCATCCATTTTATAATTCGTTTGTCAGATTTTAACCAGAAATATAGATGTTTAACTAACGGTAGGTATATTTTAATATCACTTGAGAAGTATAAAGGTAAAAAAATATATTGTCACTATTATTATCATGATCTTGACATTACCGAAAAATTCTAATCCGCTACGCAGGCTTTGTCAGGGTACTCACCTGTCACAAAGGCAGTCAATTCAGAATACTTGTGCTAAATATTCCTAGATATTTTTCATTTAGCCGGCAATAAGCTATCAGTTTCCAATATTTATGAACTCAATATCACATTGAAACCTGACGCATCTCCTGTTTATGTCAAACCTTACCGCTTCCCACGGATTCATAGAGGTGAAATCGATAGAACTTAATTGCTGGCAGACAATATAATTGAACAATTAAATGGGTTAATCAACTTTTTCTTGTTGTTATTCTGTCCCTTCAGCGAAGAGACAACAGTAGCCGAGTTTCTTAGAAAAATGTTTATAATATTGACTTTAAGCATGCTTGAGAGATGACCCATGTCCAAATGGATAGATACTCAGGGCTAAAACTCATGTTTGGTAGATTTAAAGCCTATAAAATCACTGTTTTAAAGAGTGACTTAGGAGATGTAACCATGGTAACGAACAACAAAGAATAGTTGATACACCCAAATAGCGAATGATCTAGTCCAGTTTAATTAGTGCCCAAGAAATCAGATAGTGAAAAAAAATGGCGGTTAGTGATTGATTACGGAAAATTAAATGACAGAATTGTTGATGACAAATTTCCACTACCTAATATAACAGATATTTTAAATTCCCTCTCGGGGTCTATGTATATCACAATTATCACACACCTTGGCCTCAGTCATGATACTACCAAATATAATTAGAACCCAATAGTAGGAAATTTACAGCCTTTACAACATATTCAGTTCACTTTTAGCCAGCTAACTAGATTACCACAAGGACTAAAAAGAGCCCAACGTAAAAAAAGTAGTATACCTGGTAACAGAAAATATTTCTACAGTAAATTACGTACATACTGCCGAGTGGATTAATCACCCACGAGTAGTAGATATGTTAAGAATTCCAAATAATTATACAGAACTTGTATTTAACCATGAATTTGTTTTTTATTTTATTTCGAATGATCACACGTCGTAACATGAACTTTTGAATTACAACCATGGCCTAGCTACTTTAAAACTTAAAATACCTTGTATGTTCCGTAAATAGAGATTATTTCAACAACTACCGTCAAATATTTTTTGTCGCATTACAATTTTTATTTGTGTCATTTGACATTGAACTTCAGTGCAAACTATTACGTTTGCTTCTGCTATGCGTAAATTACTTATGATCTTTTGCAATAGAATGGCTGTTCGGCTTTCGACCAGCGGATGGACTATACAATGAGTCAATTACACGTTTACTACACTCGCTAACATTAACTCGATCCATCGTGTAGTTAACGTTGCGACACGGAGTGACGTGCCTAACTTCACAGCATACAAAGCTATCTCTTTCTAACTATACTGAAAAGACAGAGGTGAGTGTAGAGTGACTGTACTCGCTAGCGACTGCGTAAACGATTTGTATGAACAATAATACAGCGCCCCTGGCGGTCACTCATAGAACTCAGGATCGGTAGTATGAGTAGCAAAGTTACCTATAGAAAACCATAATCGCTAGCGATTGGCGTTTTGTAGCAGGGCTCGGAATCGGTTTTTACTATTTTTGAAATATCTCCTAAAGTATTGGTCATATCTCCCTTTTTATTTTAAGATTTGTTTCTGTTAACCTTCATCTATGAAATAAATGATTTAAATTACGAAATAATATCGTAAAACGCAATTAACCGAAATTTTTAACCGGTTAATTGTATCAAGGCGAAAGCGGTTTCCCAGCCCTGTTTTGTAGCTGTTTTTGTAGAATATCGTACGATGATTCGTTTTATTAAAGCGACTGGTTTAAAAAAGGATTCAGCAAAAGACAAGTAAAGGTTCAATTTATCTTCAAATTTCGAACAGTCTAATTTAAAATCTAAAACATGAAAGTCAAATGAAACCAATACTCGAAATACCTACTCAATTATTCCGAAGAAAATAATGAATCTGTTCAAATATATCTATATATCTTTGACAAGTCACAAACATGAATTTATAGATGTATCACTGACTTCTCAATGAGGGCTATCGCGTATGAATTCGCCGCTAGAGGCGCTAGTATAGCGTGAGGTCACCAAAATGTCAAATGTCACTCTTTGTGGGTTCCCTACGCGGGTTAATATCTAATTTGAACAATATGGTGAGTATTTTGCAATACCTGAGCTTGATTATGGCAAATATGAGTTACGGGTCAATGACTGTCAGTGCTTTGAGGCATTTTTGTCTTTCGGAAACTTATTTCCTCTTATTTTCCGAACAAAACGGGACTGCGCTACTATGCGGGATGTTCGATATTTTTATGGTACGGTTTTAAGGTATTAAATATGATTTAAATATAAACTTCGTTCTCATGCCCATAATAACCAATAACAATTTTTGATAGCCTTACTCGACAGTGGCGCCAACTGGTGAGCACAAAAACGATAGCCCTCATTGGCTAGTTGTATTTTTTATGGAGCCATTAGAACCAGTTTTTAGACAGGATCAAGTGTTTTTAATCGAGCACAACAAAATAAGGGTTAAAATCAGTTCGTCGCAAGCGACCGCAGACACGGCTCCTACGTTTACCAGTATAATTTTTTTTTATCTGATACGAACCAGCACCTCTTCTGACCTCACAATACTGTAGCATCTATCGCAATCAATTGTTTTTTAGCAAACTAGATTTAGGCTTGCTTTTATAAAGATCCGTTAGACCTTATGTCGGTTTGTTACGTCAAAAAACGTACTGAGTTATTGAAATTTGATCTGACATTTTGTCTAACGGATCTTTATAAAACCCGGCCTAAATGTTACTATTGACAGGTGGTGTCATCATCATCATCATCATTTCAGCCGAAAGACGTCCACTGCTGAACATAGGCCTCCCCCAAGGCTCGCCATTCAGACCGGTCCTGTGCCGTTCGTTTCCACCGGATTCCCGCGACCTTCACCAGGTCATCACTCCACCTTGTCGGAGGCCTACCGACAGCTCGTCTTCCGGTGCGTGGACGCCACTCAAGCAGTTTCTGGCCCCATCGACCGTCAGTCCTGCGAGCAATGTGCCCTGCCCACTGCCACTTAAGTCTCGCAATTTTGAAGGCTATGTCGGTGACCCCAGTTCTGCTACGGATAGCTTCATTCCGAATTCTATCACGCAGAGAAACCCCGAGCATAGCTCTTTCCATTGCTCTTTGGGTGACCTTGAGCTTTCTTATGAGGCCCATCGTTAGCGCCCATGTCTCGGATCCATATGTCATCACTGGCAACACACACTGGTCAAAGACTTTCGACTTGAGGCACTGCGGTAAATTGGACGAGAATACACTGCGAAGCTTCCCGAACGCTGCCCAGACGAGTCGGATTCGACGAGTGATCTCTTTCTCGAAGTTGGACCTACCCAACTGGACTGTTTGTTCCAGGTATACGTACTCGTCAACAACTTCGAGCGCAGAGCCGCCGATTATTACGGGAGTTGGTACAACATGAGCATTAGACATGACCTTCGTCTTGTCCATGTTCATTTTCAGACCAACTCGATCGGAAACTCTGCTGAGATCAACGAGCATTGTACTGAGGTCCTCCATGGTCTCAGCCATGACTACAATGTCGTCAGCAAATCGAAGGTGAGTGATGTACTCGCCATTTACGTTGATGCCTCGTCCTTCCCACAGACAGGTGGTGTATTAATAGCAAAACACTTGACACGATTTAGCTGCATCTATACTAATATTATAAAATGGTGATGAAAGTACCTCTAGCTGTCTGTTACCTCTTCACGCTTAAACCGCTGAGCAGGTTTAGATGAGTCCTAGGTACACACTTACGGACCCGGTCGACGTAATCACAGCGTCCATCGAAAGATGGAACGGTGCGCTTACGGCGTCCAACTCTGACACGATGCGTACACTTAGGCATTCCCGCCGGCGGGAACGTCCACCGCGCGATCGCGATAACACTGACACATATAGTCCCTATTCGTCACGGTACCGCCGCACACCGGGTAGAGTCAGTCAGATTCAGATTCAGATTCATTTATTTCATAGATGTAAATTACAATATAAATTTGCATTCATGTCAAAAGTATACGAATTCACATCATGATCGTCAATTAAGATATAAATAATAATAATGGAATAGGATTTAAACATATTCACCGAATAAGGATCGTCATAACATAATTGGACACAGAAAATATAAATAAAATACAAATGGAATTTAAGGCAACAATTGGCAATTAAATAAATGGTTAATTCGAATGTAATTACACAATTTTAAACAAATGTCAAAAAAATAATTAATCACACAATTTATAATAAAACAGTTTATCAGTAAAATGTCCGTAAGTATTATCAATTAAAAATGTAATTCCATGTACTCATTTACCGAGTACAGAGAGTTATCCAACAAAAGCTTTCTCAGTTGATGTTTAAACGTTTTGTCAGATGACTCATTCCTTAGACTTGCAGGTAACCGTTCGAAGTAGGTCGGACCGATTACCCGGGGGTTTTTTCTTGAGAGAGCCATGCGACGAGAGACAGTTCGAAGGCGCCCCGAGGAACGCAGTTCTTTTCCCGGAATATTCACCCGAGCAAACTGAGAAATATTATTTCGGACATATAGCAATAAATCATAAATATGCTGTGAATAGTGTGTCATTATGCGTTGCGAAATGAAAAGAGGCCTACAAGGGTGCCTGTGCTTCACTCCGGAGAGTATACGGATAGCTCGTTTTTGCACGGTTAAGACCCTTTTTGCATCCGTGGAGTTACCCCAGATGAGTGTACCGTATGACATGAGATAGTGGAAATGAGCGAAGTATACTTGCTTCAGAGCTTCACTCGAGATTAGAGGCTTTAATTTTCGCAACGCATAGACAGCACTACCCAACCTACTACATAAGCTGTCGACATGGGTCTTCCAATTTAAATTTGAATCTATTACGAACCCCAAGAACCTGCTCACGTCGCATAGTGGCATCGGACAGCTGGTCATGCACGGCGGCAGAGGTATCTTTCGAGTTGAATAAATCATTATATTCGACTTGGAACAATTTAATAGGAGACCGTTTACTAAAAACCAGGACTGTAACTGTTCACAAGCCTCATTTATTTTAAGTCTTAACAGGTCATAGGATTTAG
Source organism: Epiblema foenella (assembly GCA_963556455.1). NCBI lineage: Eukaryota > Metazoa > Arthropoda > Insecta > Lepidoptera > Tortricidae > Epiblema > Epiblema foenella. Next base: position 4,316,089 of record OY747113.1, on the reverse strand, counting down.
CACTTACCAATACAGTCGTGCCCCGTGTGGTTGCCGGGTAAGAATTGCGCCACCCCATCTCTTCCCGTGGGTTTCGTAGGAGGCGAATAAGGGAAAATCGGAGAGTGGGCAGCAGCATCCTTCGATCATTACCACCATCAAACTGCGGTCGCCAACCCGCTTGCCAAGCGTGGCGACTATGGCAAATCCCCCCCAAATTGGGGGAGGCCTATGTTCAGCAGTGGACGTCTTTCGGCTGAAATGATGATGATGATGATGATACAGTCGTGTCGTCCGCAAACAATACAGACAAGCCAGCTACAATGTTCGACGGTAGGTCATTGATGTATAATATAAATAGGGTATTTCCAAGGGCAGAACCCTGTGGAATACCGATATTTATGTTCCCTGAGTCAGATTGTAGTGGCTTGCCGTCAGCGACCAATTTCACGACTTGTTTGCGACCTGACAGAAACGCTGTAAACAGTTTATGGGCATTATCCTGAATGCCATATAAATACAATTTTTTTAACAATAAAGTGTGACTAATAACATCAAACGCCTTTGATAAATCACACAATATCCCAGCCATCTTATTCCTATCGTCTAGCCCAGTCATTATACAATCGAATATCCTGTACGCCGCGGTGGTTGTCGACATTTTTTGTCTGTACGCAAATTGGTTCTCCGTAAGCAGATTATTCGATTCCAAATGACTCATTAGGTGTGACGATAGGATTGATTCCACTATTTTAGAAATAGTGGGTACTATTGTGATAGGCCTATAGTTATTGACGTCGCACTTGTCACCCTTTCCTTTGAAAACTGGGCACACCCTGGCGTTCTTTAAAACATCAGGGTATGTACCTGTTTCAAACATGAGGTTTATTAAAACAACAAGTACGTCGCCAACAACCGGCCATATCCAAAGAAGGATATTGGGTGAAATATCATAGGCATCAACAATGCCACGCTTTTTCAGCATTGGAAGAAAGGCCATGTCTAATATATCACGCGTGACGATTGGCAGTGTGAAAGTAGGCGGTGGGGGTGATGTGCTCAAGTGCCTGTGTAGGTATTGGGTAGATTTGGACAAATCACTCTGAATTGCGTATTTGGTTGCTACTCCAAGAAAATGGGAATTAAATGTGTTTGGCAAGTCCCTTCGTGATATTCCTAGGTCAGTTACGGAGTCACGAAGAGAAATGGTCTGGGATCGCGTTTTTGTACCGATTTCCTCATTAACAATCTTCCACATTCTAACCCAGTCTAACCCAGGTCGGGCCTAGCTGAGTTTCTTGTTGGACTCTTCTCAGCTAGGCTAGGTTTAGTAAACCAGCGACAAAACTCCCAGTAGCTCGATTCCACTCACACCTCAGATTCGGTTGACCCCGCTCAACCAATCTCACTGGAGCGCAAACTCTTAGAGTATTCCAGTGTTCCAAAAAACACGCGTGGTCTGGCCGGAGGTTTTTCCCTGGATTTTTCCCAGGCTACGCTCCAACCGCGCACTCCTATCGCTTTATTGGGCCCCGCCTATACTTAAAGCCACAGTCAGGTTCAAATAAAAGGTTTAGATGAAATTAGGCACGGAGGTAGTTTGAGTCCTGTGGAAGAATATAGGATACTTTTTATCGTAGAAATCATCCCCTATTGGGTGGAAATTTGTATGGAAGAGCGATAACTAGGTAAGCGCCTGAAATAAAAGAATAGCAATTAACATTTTAACGCCATGGACGAGTTACACGCAGACGAAGTCGCAGGCACAAGCTAGTTATAAATGCGAAAGTAACTGTCTGTCTACTACCTATTCACACTTAAATCGCTTAACGGACGTACATGAAAAGCATGGGGATAATTTGTATCCCGAGGTGGACATAGGATAGTTTTTATCCCGGTAATCATGCCGTAAGGGTATGAAAGTTGGCATGAATATACGATATTTAAAACGAAGTCCAGAGCTACCTAGTTAAGATATAAGGAAATCATAACAGTTTTCTATATAAACTGATTTAGCTGTACTTGTCACAGCCCTTGATATAGGTCGCGTCTTGATAACGGTTTAACCTACAATTACAGCGCTCGGTAGTCAATGGCAAGGGCACGTGAGGGCTGTGGCTTAATCGAAGATGGAATTTCTTCATCTCTAATGAACTTATTTTATTTTCTCGAAGGATCGGGATAGAAATATCATCATCATTCTAGCGTTATCTCGGTGCAATTGCATCCTGATGGATGCCCGGGGTCCGCTACCTGATCCCAAGATTTGACGTAGGCACTAGTTTTTATGGAAGCGACTACCATCTGACCTTCCAACCCGAGGGGAAATCAGACCTTACTGGAATTGGGCTTGTCAAGTGAGTGGGCAACTTGACTGTTAGAAGTTCTCAAGCCGCCCGAAGGCCTCTAACTTGGCTTAGCGACTGCTATCATAGACAGCAGCCGGGATCAACGGCTTAACATGCCTTCCAAAACACGGGAGCGCTCAGTTAATAACCACTCAAAGCGGTCACCCATACAATAACGGACCTAGGCCGACATTGCTTAACCTCGCATACCATCGCATAAAATATTGGAAAACAATGGAATTACATTTCGTACAGAACCCTAAATGTGAGAGGTTCGACACGCACTTGGCCGGTTTTCTCTTTCTCAACCTCGTCAAAAGAAACATTATATATTAAGTCTTTGGCTAGCACATGCTTTGGGTAAAATATGCGCTAAAAAACTTGCCAGAACATTTCAGAATTCTGCGCTTGGTATATCCTTTTAAAAAGATTAAGTGGGTCATTGTCAGATTTAGGTTCTCGTCTTTTCGGTGGACATATCAAAAATTAATGGCCAAAAAGCCTAATTTTGGATTGGTCTAGGAACCCACACAAACGGTGTTTCTGTAACTATAAATTCATGTTATAAAAACATAATTTTTCTAGTACATAAGCCGTTAACTATTGACCACCGGGTGGACAACTTTTGTTTTTACACCTGACAATGACCCAAGTACTTCGACAGGAGAGCTGTTATCGCCAATTTTCCACCCATCGCCTCACTGACATGATACGGTGTTAACGAAGCAAATGTTATTTGTCAAAACTGTCAAGTGTCACTTGTATTAACTCCGCTTCCGGAATTAACACTAATATATTCGGTTTTGCATTACCTATAGTACCGATGTGGTCGTGATTCGGCTGCCGCCGATTAAGTGAGAGTTTTTAACGAATTTTATTAATTAATCAAAGTATATCTATCGAAACTAGGGATGCGCCGAATATTCGGTTATTATTCGGTATTCTGCATATCCGGCATGTTTTTGAATGTTCGGTATTCGACCGAATTATTCGGTTCAGCTATCGAATATTTACCGAAGAATTTTGAGAGGGTTTTGTTACAAGAGTATTATAGTTACTGCTTCTTAAATTAATACTTGACCCATTATTAACTGTTATTTAACTTATTTTTTGTCAATATTTCGCTTTGATAATGGACAAAAATGTTACCATTAAATTAGTGTGTTTTACAACAATAGATGAAGGAATTACGTTGAACCGAATAATTCGGCCGAATATTCTATATAAAATAGCTGTTGGATCTCCAAATAAAATAAATAAATAAATCATAATTATTACAATTTTAAATAACCTAATTTGTTGGCTAACGAACCAGTTAAGTGAGTTCTCGCGCGCAGAAGATTATAAGCGGTTAACAGAATTGAAGCCTTTTTGCAGTTTGGGGCAAGTGCATGGCGTTAGCATTCCCGCCGGCGGGGACGTCTACCTCGCGATCGCGACAACACTGACACATATAGTCCCTATTGGTCCCGGTACCGCCACACACCGGGTAGAGTCAGTCCGACCCAGGTCGGGCCTAGCTGAGTTTCTTGCTGGACTCTTCTCAGCTAGGCTAGGTTTAGTGAACCTGCTCCCAGTAGCTCGTCTCCACTCACACCTCAGATTCGGTTGAAACCGCTCAACCAAACTCACTGGAGCGCAAACTCTTAGAGTATTCTAGTGTTCCAAACCACACACGTGGTCGTGTCGGAGGTTTTCCCCCGGATTTTCACCAGGCTACTCTCCAACCGCGCACTCCTATCCCTTTATTGGGCCCGACCAACGAATAAACGATAAAGACACAGTCAGGTTAAAAAAAACCTAATTTAATAATATGCTGTAGTAGATACCTATAGTGGTCGAGTTGTTTAAGCAACCACTTTTATTATGTTTCTTTATCGTCGATCGATCTTTATTATTGTTGTATTGATGAGTTGTTCAAGTGAAGGATCCCTAAAACACCTAAAAAGTTGGATCCAGAAAGCTATTCCGAGCCACAGGTGCGCCGCAGTAACTCGATACGCCGGCAATTTGTTTATTGAGACTCATATAGGCTGGATTATGAGGATGATATAACGGATCCTATTATATATGGATGTATGTAAAGTCACGCCTATATTATCAGAATAAAGAGAGGTAGAAAAATTGTGGTAAAGAAGATACTTAATCAGACACCGTAGCCTTTTGGATTGGTGTTCAGTGCACAATTTGGGAGTAGTCCGTTTTGTTGAACGATTTTGTTCACATCGTATGAAACCGAACAAACCGTTGTTCAAACCGGACAAAAAAATCTGTTTTGTTCTAAGACAGTATATGTCAAATTTCGTAGGACAAAACGGACTTGAAAATCCGTTTTGTTCAACGCTTAGGAAAAGGATAGACGCGGGAGTACAATCGAGTTCATGAATATATGTACGTCAATATTGAACGGTTGAGCAACATTCATAAGTCGTTTGAAGGCCATATGATTATAAATTATGGGATGGGGGGATTGGGGAGAGGGCGGGAAGGGGCTTTAATTAAAAAAATAACCTTTAAGATTAAGACGGGAGCTGAAGCAAAGCAAAGTTTTAATCTTCTAACCTATCCGCGTTAACATTATAGAAAATGTGGTTGTGATAAGTGAATGTTATGGTATTTAAGTATTATAACCAAAGAAAATATGCATTTGTTGTTATTAGTTTTAATTATTATACTTAATGTGTATTATACAAAAATAAATAAGTTCAATTAAAGGTTATAGAAAAGGTGGTTGTGATCAGTGAGTGTTATGGTATTTAAATATTATAACCAATAAAAATATGCATTTTTTTATTATGATAATCGTTTGTTATGAAATTCGGATATTTGCTACTTGAAAATATGTGTTTTGTTTTTATGTCTACTGAACGGCACCCATTTTAAGTATGTGTAGAATTATAGACCAGAAAAATAAACCATAAATCTACGATACGCAACGGATGCACCGGATTGCAATATAAAAAATAAACAAAATAAATCGCACACTAACATGAATGTTTTTTAGTATAAAATAATTAGGGCTAGCTGGTATTCGCGATCTAATTGACTTTCGGAGCAAAATGCGTTCGTGGCACCCACCTAACAAATCATAAAGTGTAGGGCGTTACGGGGTGGATAGTGACAACCTAACAACTCAAGAGTCGAGAATACTATCTTTATTACACGGATTTTAAGCGCAACAGAAATGGTCCTGATTTATTTAATATTATTTTCTAAGAATCTATTTCACGGCCGATTGCATTCTTTAGTTCTAGGAACTAGTATAAAAGAAAATATTATTTTTACATTAGATGTGTATCAGCTGTGGACAGCTGCATTATAAAGGTGTGTAACTCAAAACAAATAGACCGTTGAAAGATTAGAGAGTTTAGACCATTGAAATTTTCACAGATGATGTATTTCTGTTGCTCTATAAATAATAATACTAAAAAACAAAATATTGCCGTTTATATAGATAATGGTACGGAACCCTTCGTGCGTGAGACCGACTAGCACTTAGCCGGTTTTTTTCCCTCTTTGGGTCAGAACGGCGTTTCAAAAAAATGAATATTTTTAATTGGACAGCTTTACCTATTAACGTTATTTCACATTTTAAAAATGGTAGCCTAAATTGTTTAAAAAATACGGAATCCTAATAATTTATACTCTGCTTGGAACCTGAGCCTGTACTCCGAACTTCGTATCGTGCCGTTCCTGTCACTCTCGTGTTATTATACACTGCATGAGTGAAAGGGACGGCACAATACGAAGTTCGTAGTAGCTCCTCTGCAGTGTCCACAATCGATTTGGTGGAGCAGTTCGGTTGGCAACTTAAAGCGTCTGCTAGACGGCAGGGACCGATACCGGTATTTTTAAAAAACCCTGAATTAGCCCAATATTTTTGATTATTTTTTGCTCTTTACGTAGGGCTGAATCATGTATTTAGGTAACAACGTCGTATTATTAGATTGTCCCATTAAAAACGAAATAATGAACCGGTGACCGTAATAATACCGGTATTTTTCTATGGAGAAAATACCGGTATCCGATCCGTGTTAGACGGTCGGCGACGACGACGGATGGACCTTGATCCGTAAGGACCGTGTACACTGTTGTTTCCCGAAAAATTTCGTTTGACAACGGTCCGTGCGGACCAAGGTCGATCCGTTGTAAAGGCTTGTCGGCGGAGTCTAGCTAGGGTCATTAGATAGAACAATGCCATTCCGGATCGTATTAAGGACATAAGAAATGACCGTACTTTTTATAGCGAATTAAAAAAATGGCTCGTTAGAAACGCTTTAACATTAAAGAATTATGTGACATTTAATATTAATATATTTTCGGATCACCTAATTATAATTATAATAGAAACTTGACATTACTATTTACTTATTTATATTGAATTAAAACGAATTATATAACATTTACGACGGGTTTTTGACGACCGGTTTAGCCTAGTGGGTAGTGCACCTGCCTGTGAAGCTGACGGTCCTGGGTTCGAATCCCGGTCAGGGCAAATATTTGTGTGATGAGCATGAATATTTGTTTCTGAGTCTTGGATGTTTTCTATGTATTTAAGTATTTCTATCTATTAAATATATCGTCGTCTAGTACCCATAACACAAGCCTTCTTGAGCTTACTGTGGGGCTAGTTCGATTTGTGTAAGATTGTCCTCTAATATTTATTTATTTATTTTATTTATTTATTTAGTATTAAAACAACCTGCAAAATGTATAAAGCTTTTGACGTGTAATGTATTTGTACATTATAAATAAATGAGTATGAATATGAGTATGATGACGATTAAAAAATGTCTCTTTATCTCAGCACTGAGGCCCTATTCTGAACTTCGAAATCCGAATTTCGTATCGTGCCGTCCCTTTCGTTCATATAGTGTATAACACGAGAGTAAAAGGGACGGCACGGTGCGAAGTTCGGATTAGGTCCTCTGGCTTTCGCCCGCGACTCTGCCGCGTAGAAATCGTTCATCGCTTTACAATTTTATTGCTATTCTTTGTATTACGCTTACCTAATTATCGCTCTTCTATACAAACTTCCACCTCCTAAAGGTATGATTCCCGTGCTTTTTCACGGGAATCATACCTTCTAATCTATCCTATGTCCCGTGGACTCAAACTCCATACCAAATTTCATCTCAATCGGTTTAGCAGTTTAAGCGTGAAGAGGGAACAGATGGACAGATAGACGGACAGACACAGTTTCGAATTTATAATATTAGTATGGATTTAGTAACTACTAGGTAAAATTTAAAAAAAGCTTTGAATTCTATAAAATCTCTTCAGAAGACTTTAAAAATTTAGGGACAAGCAAAAGCATTTATTATTTATCAAGTAAAATAACTTACTTAGTTATCAAGTAAAACAAAGTTATAAAATACAATAATTGTTGAAACATTTCAGAAACAGAGGACTTAGAATTAACAAATTTTAACAATCCACGATAAACTGACATTTAGCAATTATTAGATCAACAGAATCAGAATCAGTTATTGGTAAAATGTCATTTTGCATGTCAAAAAATGTATGTGAATTAAAATTATGTATATAATTTAAAATTAATCATTAAGTTCTGAAATACTATGTCATAAGTCATAATATCATATTTTATACATTTGGATTAGAAACATTTATTATCAGATATATTCATTAAATAAATTATCTATACTTTTATGTGTTGGTCAATGATACCTACATCTATCTATACATATAATAAAGCTGTAGAGGTTCGAAAGTCTGTACATAGAAGATATTTGCAAAAAAATCGATGCAGGGGTCTTAGAACCACTGTTACATGGATTTGATGACGTAGTTTCTTAGCACACATTGTGTTTCGTTACGTAGTATAAGAAATCATAAAAATTATTTGTACGTATATATGCTATATATGGGATCGAGTCGACGGCGTTCTCGGGGCTGGAATGAAATGTTATGAATATGTTGTTAATGTTATGTTGTATGACTGTAACTTGCTAATATATTTATATGAATAAGAAAATTTGTAAGGTTGTAACTTTGAGACGTAAAAAGGTTTCAGTACATTTTGAGTGAGTCACTCAAAGTTATGTAGTTTATAACCTAGGGAAGGAATAGTCAGTAGACGTTCACGCGGACGAAGTCGCGGGCAAATCTAGTTGTTAATAAAATCATCAATGCTGTAACAAGCCATATTAACTAAAACCTGTTTCAGTATAGATTTCTAACAGAAGCGAAATGCCCAAAGTTTGTGGAAAATATCTAATAATGGCGGCAAGCGTTCCGTAGTTTGTTCGACTATGCTTGATCATAATAGGTAAGTTGTTTCGCTCGTTTAACACATCATTTACTGCCCCTGTTAGCTAACTAGCAAAAAGGGATACAAGTTTGGCCGTAATTGTGTTATGACATGACGTCTAAGGAAGTTATGTAATGTGGTGTTTTGTGGCTGACGCTAAGTAGAAACAAATGAATGGATGAATTCGTTAGTATCACTACATAGTGTAATGAATTCGTTAGTATCACTACATAGTATAAAACAAAGTCGCTTTCTCTGTCCCTATATCCCTATGTCCCTATATCCCTATGTCCTATATCCCTATGTCCCTATATCCCTATGTCCCTATATCCCTACGTCCCTATATCCCTATGTCCCTATATCCCTATGTCACTATATCCCTATGTCCCTATATCCCTATGTATGCTTAAATCTTTAAAACTACGCAACGGATTTTGATGCGGTTTTTTTTAATAGATAGAGTGACTCAGGGGGAAGGTTTATATGTATAATACATGCATCAGCATTGCACCCGTGCGAAGCCGGGGCGGGTCGCTAGTAATAAATAAAATGAACTTGCAAAACGATCTTTGATGTACCAATATCACAAAAATATCCACTTTAATAATAACTTCATTTTAATAATAAGGTTATCCAACCGAATTAATACCTATTCATATGTTAGAATTTTAATACTCGATATGATCCGTTATACATATTGAAATATGGTCAATATCTGTAATATACTATTTGTAAAGAGTAGTAGTAAAGTATAAATATTTGTAAAGAGCTCCTATACGCGGGCCACCAAGAGTGACGGAAAAGGTCTTATGCAGATAAATTGAGAATTGGTTTAAAATGGCTGGCGGTTTACCATAAATTACTTCCTTAACTTGGGCGGGTAATCGCTTGTGTGACGTATTTGGGCAACTGGCATGTAAAATAAGTTGTTATCGACAAAAAAAAAAGTGAAACTGTGGCAGGGACAACAAATGATATGTAACTTTCTATCGCTCTTATACAAAAATGTATATGACTGTCTCGCTTGGTTGTGGTATTATTATTTGCGTGTCGCGTCTGGTAATTTAGTCGAGAAATACTACATTTAGGTTCAATTACATATTTGTCATGACCCAGGGGTCACGTGTTTTCCGGTTTTTATTCTTTATGTATATAACATAAGGATTTTAATAGGTACTTTTAATTTTACTTGTGGGCGACCAAGAAATAAACATAATTTTCCGAATTTACTAAATATTTTTATGATTTTGGTAAAGTTTTGTAATTTACCATTTATTGTGATATTTGGTTTACTATCTTGGAGTAACACCTCTTATATATTTTAACATGTGTCATATATCCTACTACGCACTTACTTACACATTGTTAGTAAATTCTTGTTCTCAACGTTTGCAATCTTTTTGAAACATTAGGTATAATCATACTCTACGCTTATAGGTTCCCAATTGGACAGGTCGGTATGTTTTTTTTAATTTAGAATAGAATAGAATAGAATAGCAAACGTTTATTCATGACGTTGACAAAAAATAAAAATAACAAGTTCTTATACATAATCGTCATAGAAATGGCCTCCACTCAGCTTTAATGTCAAGGTACCTCGCGAGTATCTAGACGCTGGGCTTCCGCGGATACCTTTCAAGAGACGCCAACACGCTTCACAAATAATTAAATATACTATTCAAAATAATCTCACACTAGGTTTGAGATCAGATACAGATATTACCACAGACTTACCACTACAACGGTTGGTTCGATACCGTGCGCGTGACGTCATCTATTAGGGACAAATTCGCCCCTTTCGGCGCTTACTTCTTCTTTCTTTAGTTTAAGTTAGTTTTAAGGTAGGCTTAAGGTAGTTAGTTTTTGCGGCGGGCTATTTATTAGTTTAGTTCGGGGACCAACTTTTGGAAACAAGGTGAGGAAAAAAAAGGTCCGCGAGCGTCGAGCTAGCTTTGTCCATAAATTTTGCCCTTTATTGTTCTCTTATTGTAGTTGGTCCTATATAGACTTTTGATCGTCTCTAAAAACTGGTTCAATTGGCACCATAAAAAATAATCAAAAATCGTATTGTAATCTTACAAATTCAAGCACCTTCGTTAGGTAACTGATGTCAAATGCGAAAAAAGTCAATTATTCGCGCCGCTGGCACGCTTCGTATTGAAAAGTACTTCAGTAAAAACCACTTGGCATTTCACATTCGAACTGATTAAAAAAACAGTCCAATACAGATTTGCGTATTCAAATTAGAGATGTTAAGCACTAGACTTCGTTTCGCACAAAGACAGACTCTTGAATATTTTGCGCAAGGTCAGTCTTAGTACCCTTTATGAATGAAAGAATGAATGAATGAATGAATAACATTTAACAACAAAAAACAAAAAAAAAATATCTTTATTGCACAAATGTGTAGGTACATCTTACTGCTTACTGCTACTATTACTACTAAATGTTAGTTGCTGTTTTCAAGGTAACAACTGGATACCCAAAACCGGCCAGTAGTAAGACTTATTTCAGATTTTAATCCATATTTTTGTTAGTAGGTATATATAATATATGCAGATGGCTTTGTATGCACGGTGCACAATACTCGCATGTGAGTTTAACACATTCAGGGCCGAGGACTCGATAGTCGGGATTTCCGTTTGTAGACAGTTTTCGCTACAAAGTGAAAAAAACCATGTTATCGGCTACGAGCGTTGCGCGTAGCACTCGTCGGCCATTAATGTGTTAACTACATTGCGGTTTGCCGAGGCACAATGAGTTCAATCAAACCACGCAATGTAGTGAAACTCGCGTTCGTAACTATAACACAGCTTATTTTAAGAAAAGTTTTTTTCATATACAGATTAGATTTCCCCGAATACAAGCATTGCCCCCGTGTGGTTGCCGGGTAAGAATTGCGCCACCCCATCTCTTCCCGTGGGTTTCGTAGGAGGCGAATAAGGGAAAATCGGAGGGTGGGCAGCAGCATCCTTCGATCATTACCACCATCAAACTGCGGTCGCCAACCCGCTTGCCAAGCGTGGCGACTATGGCAAATCCCCCCCTTTTTGGGGAGGCCTACGTTCAGCAGTGGACGTCTTTCGGCTGTAATGATGATGATGATGATGATGAATACAAGCATAAACTCTATGCTTGGTGTCTACAGAAACTATTATACAATGTATCAGAAATTATAATTTAATGTTGTAGATATTAGATTAGATATATGTTAATTATTTATTATGTAATTAAATTGTAGTGGAAGGGAAACGCGCCCGTGGTAGATCTCCGACGCGATGGACCGACCAAATCAAGGATAAGCAAGCAAGTTCTACGATGTGGTGCAGATGGCCACCAACAGAAGCCGTTGGAAGCAAGTCGTGCTGTCCAGCAAGACTGCAGATGATCACGATCTTCAGTCATGAAGGAACGACTACAGAGAGATGTAATTAGATTATCATCGTCATCACATGACGAATATAGAGGAATAGAAAATTGTAATAATGTAAGCAATTATAATTATTATCAACTGACCATATTATTTATATTAATTGTTAGTAAGTACTCATTTAGTTAAATAGAGGATAGGAGGGAGAGGGGTTGCGATCCTCGGTCCGGATCGTTCTTGGCTCAACAGATCTCTTTGGCCATTCAGCCTGGGAACGCCGCCGGGGTTATGGGAACTTTCGAGCCATCTACTCGTACGATCCGGGGCGGTCCTTTATGTTAAGTTAATTTGACGAAGCATGTTGCGGATTTCATTTTTGGATTAATAGTACATTAGTTGGTTAATTAATAAATTCAATTGATTCAAAAAAAAAGTTAAATAGTCATTGAACATATTGTACAACCTTAAATGGCTGATTATGATGATACTTGTATTACTGAAGACCTTTTGTAATACTCATAATCTTGAAATAAACTATTTTGTATTTGTATTTGTATTCGAATCTCGTACTTAGGTAAATAAGGCTTAAGGAAGTTCGAACCCAGGATACCCATGATCTCCTCCTAAGGCATTTTGCCAATCATTTTACAGCTGCAGCCTAGGTCAGCTACACCCAGCGGACGTGGAACGCACTGCGCGTTCAGTACAACAATAATTTAAATATACATTTGTTTATTTATTTAACACTAGCGACCTGCCCCGGATTCGCACGGGTGCACTATGTAATGGATGTTATTATACATGTAAACCTTCCTCTTAAATCACTGTATCTATTAAAAAAAACCGCATCATTTTAAAGATTTAAGCATACATAAGGATATAGGGACAGAGAAAGCAACTTTGTTTTATACTATGTAGTGATTATATTATGCTCTAGCTGCCAGCATCTAGAGAATACCGTGTCTTCTTACCGTCAGGCAGCCGTAAGCTTGTATATTAACGTTGTCGTAAAAAAAATGTTCCATCTCCTTCCACCATAACAAATCTAAGCAGTCAAATTCCGCTACACATCCTACGAATGAAATCTGTAAAGAATAGAATAGTCCACGCGTAAATTCGGGTTGAACAGGGCCTTGAATACGTCACTCATTCGTATCTTCTTTCATTTATTTCTATTCACATAATTCTAAATAACATAACATACGATTTCGTGACAGCTCACAAAAGCTTAGCTCGGAGCTTTCCTGAATTCAGTGGCCATGTACGCTGTGTACCTGAAGTGAAAATATACGGCACTGATTCGCAAACGCACACACGAACGGTACGGTGAACACCTTGTCAGGCCGGGTTTTATAAATATCCGTTAGACCGAATGTCAGACCAAATTTTAGTAAGTCAGTACATTTTTTGGCAACAAACCGACATAAGGTTTAACGGATATTTATAAAACCGAGCCTCAGTCAAAACAAGAAATTAATTCAGGAAAATCTCAACAACATGGTGTAGAAATTGAACGCTATGGGTACAGCGCCATCTATAGGCGAATTTTGTTACAAATTTGAGCGACTGAATAACTTAGTATGTACGTGTGTTTTTCAGGCATAATTCTTTATCACTTGAACCGAATCTAATTTTTTTTCTATATTTGAAAAAAGGTACTTTTTGTATAATCACGTAGGAATTTATAATACAGAAATACATGCAAAGGTGATTAAATTACAAACTTAGTATAGAAATGTTTTTTGATCATAAAAAAAGGAAAACTCGATAGAACTATATTTATATTTTTCTTGTAATATATGCATTAATGTCAATATTATATAGTAATTTCATATTTTTCCCTGGTAAACTTACGGGCGGTATTTTTTTTATATTTTCCTTCATAAATCGAAAATTTAATTAATTTATAATTTAAAATTAAATTTAATTCATAAAAAAATTGTTTCACAATGTGCAAATAAAGCCCTTTCATATAACACCCACTTGATATATTCACTACACTTTCAAATTTTGAACCACCTTATATCTGTCATTTTACACAGAAAAATCATGTTCTATGCACCAAATACATAGGTCACCCTTCATTATAATTACAAATTTCGAATCGATGGCGTAAGTAGTTCTTGAGATATTTAGCGATGTGATAGACAGACAGACAAAGTGAAAGTATAAGGGTTCCTTCTTTAACATTTTGGTGGTGGCCTCTTGATGTTTTAAATTAAAGTTATGTCAAAAAATTTATAATACTGAACAAAGTGAATAAAGGACGACGCTTCTAATAGAAGTATTAAATAGTATATATAGTCCTCCTTGTCGTATCCGACGACGGAGACCCTTACAACTTTCTCTGATGAGTAACGAAGCCATTATTTGCTTTATGAAAAAAGATTTCTAGTTTCAATAGCGTCTATTTGAAGAGCCATGTTTAAAACGAAATTTCTAAATAAAGTCCATAAAAAATACGTAAATAGTATGTGTCAATTCACACAGAAAATTGCCTTTACAGATTTTATAAGGCAAATGACCGTCTCTAACACGCGTGAGTTTGTAATTAACCATCCCGCTCTCTACGGAAGCTCTGCGCGTAATTTCGTAAATATTTAGTACTTTTAATTGATTTTTGGAAAAGTGCTCCAGCACTTATGAAAAATATAACTGGTTATTTAGTTAGAAGCTTTTAGCGATGAGCAAAGATCCATTTGAACATGGGTCATCCCTTGAGCATGCTTGAAGTCCAAATTATAAACATTTTTCTAAGAAACTCGGTTACTGTTGTCTCCTCGCTGACGGGACAAAATAACAACAAGAAAAAGTTGATTGACCCAAAAAAACATATCACTGTTGTCGTTAATTACGACTGCAGCATGAAAATTTATATTCACGATGATGTTTAGTTTAGTATGTTTTGACGGTTACCAAGACATTTGTCAATATTTTATGCAGTTATTTTGTTTCTTTTTTACTACACAATAATTTTTGTGTGGTTTTACTTCTTCACACTGGAAGCTCAAACTTCAGTATTCCATCCAGTTTACCAAGGAAAAATATGAAATTATTACATAACATTGGCATCAATATATATTTTACAGGAAAAATATAACTATAGCTCTATCTAGGTTTTCTCTTTTTAATCGTCAAACAACATTTCTATAGTAATTTTGTAATTTAATCACATTTGCATGTATTTTGTTTCATAAATTCCTACGTGAGGATCTTTGAATGTGCCTTGCCTTAACTGATAAAGGCTTTAAAACATCTGCAATACAGTCCCGTATGTTGCTACGTATGGTATGGCGTGTGACACGCGAGCGGAGTCTATTGAAGAGTTGGGACTTAGCTGCTCCCGACAGCTCCCGGTACCTTTAGTCTCTAAACGATATAACTGTGAAGGCACTCGGGTAACTTAAGATTTTATGTACTAAGGATATATTCAATAATAGACTATTTGTAATCAGTTCCCATTCTTATATGAGTAAGGTACCTTTGTTTTGAAAAGGACTGGACATTTTGGGTCCACTTTCTTTTGAATTTCTTCGCAGGTTTCTTTCCCTTAATTTTTTTTTGTCATAATTATGCGTACGCGTGAATAATGTAACACCAGGATTCGAATCCACAAACAGGAGAAAGTCCGTTTAAAAGTCGACTCTGTCTAAGCTACATTTTTCTCTTATATGGCGTATGACGTGTGACGTAATGCATTCTTGACAATGTATGATCAACACAATAAATGATTTTGATTATTTGTAGGTTCCATATACTATCTCTGTATCACCTACAGTGGATCTTTGCTTGATTTGATTTCCGCTACTCTAAGGTTGTCTGAAAGTGATCGCTCTTTAGCGATAAGACCGACTGTTGTTTGACTCATTGATGTTTTTTGTTGAAGTTGTGCAGTTAAAAATATTTGTATTGTATTGTATTGATATTCTATTCTAGTATATGAAATGTTAAATCCTCAGTATGTGTTTCTTCTTTATCTACATCCGTATCATAAATTCCCTACAATATTTTCAGAAACGATAAGCAAATGGCCTATATTGGATTTTGTTTATAATTGTCATGTGTTTGTCGCGAATAAATGTATCTTTCTGTCATTCTTTCTAATATATGGATGGAGATAAATTAGTCTATACAACTGCACATAATTAAGACATTAAAATACTCTTGTGACGTGTGTGTATTATGAAATTTGCCTTCAGCTCGTTTTATAAAACCACATTCGTGTTTTAATGCCTCTCATATTGTAGCAGTTGCATAAACTACTATTTTCAGTAGTTATTTTTTGTTATTATATAATCATAATTAAGTAATCATTTAATCTTCTTTGTTTTTGGTCTCAGCCGTGGTATTGAAATAAAACTTCAAATACATACAATTGCGTATATAAATAAAATATGAAGTCCAACAATATTAAATGTCTAGACTACCAAAAAAAAATTGAATTTATAATATAATATTCATATTTTACGTTGAAACTATTACATGTTCAAATAAAAGCATAGTCAAAACTATTGAATCAAACTATGAAGCGAAGCCCAAGCCTGCCTAGTTTTGAGCATTGAGACCTTAATTGACTATATAGCATACAGTAGACGAGAAAGTGTCCCAAGACAAGAGATTATCGCGCATTTGACTTGAGTTTAGGTCCTAGTCAAAACTCAGTTTTGATGTGCAAATAGTATTTTAGCTGAGATAATCACCATTTTAGGTCGTTAGGTTTATATTTGGGTATTTCCTCATTTCGTATGAAATCAATAGCTATAACTACACATTCTCTAAATTCATTTGCTATAATTATTCACCAGCTATAACTTTTCAATTCTATAATAGTTGCTTGTTATGATGTTCATATGCTGTAAATGTTAAATAGTCTAAACTTATCATGTACTCATTTCAGATTCTATAAATATGTTCTCTAACATTCACCAGCTATAAATTCAAATTCTATAATAGTTGCTTATTATAACGTTCAATTGATATGAAATATTAAATAGTCTACGCGTTTCGTATAAATTTTGGATTGTATAATTTTTTTTGTCTCTAATTGTCGTTTGTGATAAGTTTATAAGGTATAACTTATTATTTATGATCATCAAAATCTCAAATTATAATAAAATATAAAGACATAATAGTACTACAATTATGATTTTTACGGCAATGTTGTATTCTATGAACCGCTACATAAAAGTGATGCGATATTATTTTAAAAAATGTAGAGGAGCATTCCATATAATTAAATGGGGGATGAAAAAAAATGAATGTACATAAGCGTGTAAAATTATAAAGAGGTTTAAAAAACATCCATTTAATTTAACTGTTCGTGAGATATTAGCTGTCAGTCATAAAAAGTGTCCCCTCCTCCTCTAACTTTTAAACCATGAAGATCAGAATTTTGAAAAAAAATATGGTTGTGTACATTAATAAACACTTTAAACGAAAATAGTTTTTAACTAGGTAGGTCTAACCCTTTTTGAATTATCGCTGAAAAACTGCCTTGGTGCGTGGTCTGACACACTTGGCCGGTTTTTAACTTGTGGCTCTTTGATACTGTGCTTCATTACATAATTATCATTTTTATCAGTTTTTGACTTTGACTTTGCTCGTTTACACATAATGATGCATTCAATCAAATGCGATCATTGCTGATCATTATCGCTTACACTTGTGATATGAGCCACACAACCTAGGGTAGCTTAGGTGTAGCCCCACTTAGTTGCCTTGGCTTCTGTGAATAGCTTGACCAGTAACCTTGGTAATTGTTAGCCGCCCCAGGGTATAATCCTGCATTTCTGAGGGATATGAAGTTGTAGGTTGTTAAGTTTCGGTCTAGTGAGGAAAACTGTAAATAACATTGTTTTAGGAACTTATAGTGATGATTCGACTACAATTTTTTTATGATGTCATTCCAATCAGTTTTTAGAGACGATAAAAACTTTGTATGGGACCAACTACATGGGACATCATAGCTGACGAGCACTGAAAACGCTCTATACGGATATGCAGTGAAATGTGACGTCACAGTGTAATGGAGTCGTAATCCCTTTGTATGTAAAAATAAGTTAATTGCCAGTTTAGTCGTGAAATATTGCGTTTACGGACATAGTTGCCATACATTGTTTGATATTGTAATATGAGAATTCTATTGGTAATTTTCAATATACATTTGGACTATTAAAAAGAAACATTTTTGCGAATACGCGAAGTCCCATATCTTTTTATGATTTTGATTAATTAGTCCAATTTACGATTTATTGTGATAATTTGATGGTTTTCTATCTATATAACCACACTATGGAATAATTTTTAACATGTGTGAAAATCCAATTAATTTCAGACGTTTCTCATTCAAAGGAAACTATTTACGCTAACGTCTATATTTTAAGGGGCCATACATATTTCAATTTGAAAAAAAAATCAAATTATGACAAAGGTATTTATAATAGGTACAATTATATAATACTCGCGACCTGCCCCGGCTTCGCACGAGTGCACTATTTATTGGATGTTATTATACATATAACAAACCTTCCTCTTCAATCACTCTATCTATTAAAAAAAAACCGCATCAAAATCCGTTGCGTAGTTTTAAAGATTTAAGCATACATAGGGATATAGGGACAGAGAAAGCGACTTTGTTTTATACTATGTAGTGATTAGTATGCTTAGACTTTTGTAAAGTTTTATATTGTGTAGTACATTTCTGCTATTTAAGTGGAAATAGAAAATTGTGTCTCAAGGGGGAAATTATATATTTACGACGAGGGCGGTATATTGAATCGTGAGTAAAGCGGAAGATTCTACAATAGAATCCTGAGCGTAGCGAGGGATTCAAGTGTTACGCCCGAGACGGAAATAATTTTGATACCGTGTGACACATACTGCTTTTCACACCGCCTACGAGGCCCACTGCTAAAAAAATTAAATGTATTACACACAATTTTGCTACCGAGTGGCTGCTTTTCACACCTTCTATGGGGAAAAAAGTCTAATGAGGGAAAAAAATGTGCTTTGATTTTTTATGAACATTTATGGCAACAATGACTCTTTTTCTGAATAGCAGGTGTGAAAAAACCGTCGTAACTATGAGTCCCTATTTGTACTAAAAACCGTACAAAAGTAACGCGATGATTTTCAAAGTTTCAATATTAAAAGTAGTGTACCTAACATAGAAATAACGTTAAGTTACCGTACTAACTCAAACTTTCAAGAGGTATATTAGGCTCAACTTATCTCAAACCACGGATTTTTTTATTATTGATTTACAAGCGGTAATAATACAACTTATTTGATATTAATATGAGATTTTTACCGCGCCATTTGTTACGCACGTTCTATATGACAAAAATTGCCGTATTGGGTCGTATGTAATTAGTGATCGACGCCTTATTCGATATTATATTGAAAAACAGTGACAAAATACTCGTCTCCGCAGGATTTGTACCCGCATAATAATATCATCTTTAGGCGTTTTCCTTATTTGGGTCATTGGCAGATTTAGGTTCGCGTCTTTTCGGTGGACATATTAAAAGTTAAGGGCCAAAAAGTTTCATTTTGGATTGATCTAACCCGTATAAACGGTGTTTCCGTAATCATAGATCCTTATAATAAAAACATAACTTACATGTACATAAGTCGTTAACTATTGACCACCGGGTTGATAACTTTTGTTTTTACAACTGACAATGACCCATTTGTCGATGCGAAGGCAACGAAAACTGTCAGCTGTCAGTGTCCACTGTCAGTCAAGTGGACTACCTTCTTGCTGCGCCTCCACATTAGTATGAGTGATTCCTAACTAGCATTGCTCTATTCAGGATGCTTTTCTCCATGCTTATGGGGATGCCTCGATTCGGTCAGCCACGCCCCCCGTGAAAGAGATACGCTTATGTCTTTCGCGAACGACAAAACGGGATGCAACGTTCTTCGAGAATGGCTTTTTTAGACAAATCTCGATAAATATCTGACTGAGTGTAGTTTTATTAAATTTCCTCTTGACAGAGTTTAGATAAGGTAAAATACAGTCATTCTAACTTAACTGTGTCGTTTAGTAATGCGTTGTTTTAGTAGGCTGAATAAAAAAAGGAAAATAAAGACTCCTCTTTGGATTTTTTTTCTATCGAGAAAATTTTAAGCAATCATGATTCGGCTATTGTCAGAAACACAGCCATATAGTCAAGAATCATATAGCTTTGTTACGGCATACGCTGCAGTTAGTTTCAATAATAAATATGACAGCGCTTTAATAGCAATAAGTTAATTCAAATGGACTTCCCGGTAAAGTTGAAACTGCAGTATCAACTTGATCTTCGCCCGTGTCGTGTCGGGGCGAAATTGCTTTGGTTTATACGAGAGACAAGTTTTCGATATATTCTCTGACGTTTAGATGAAAGGTCCTCTCTATCTCAATAGATAGCATAATGTTATGACTTACTTTTAGTTATATTTCGTTCGAAGTTAATATTTAAATATTAATTAGTTATAAACAGGTTTGTCTTGTTTATGAGGATAGGTAAGTAGTACCTAAGCCTGCGTTTTCGCCTTTGTAATCGTTATCAGTTTAAATAAATAATTACTGTGGAACTATTAAAGTCGCAAGATAAGTAAGCTCTCTATTATTAAAGTTTCTATTCTAATTATAGCAGAAGAAAAAAAAATATGATGTTACAATGACCCAATTTTAAAGGTGATAATTAATTCAGCGTTTTCGCCTTTGTAATCGTTATCGGTTTAAATAAATAATTACTATGAAGCTATTAAAGTCGCAAGATAAGTTAGCTCTCTATTATTAAAGTTTCTATTCTAATCATAGCAGAAGGAAAAAATATATATGATGTTACAATGACCCAATTTTAAAGATGATAATTAATTCATAAATGGATTAAGGTTCCGGTCCACACTGTTATTATATGATTCTTTATTTAAAGTTAACTAACGGAATACTTAAATGAAGGTATTTAATAATTAATAATGTGTCGTGTCAAGTCAGCCTAATAGTTCAGGCAACGAATACTCAAAAAAAGGTATAGAGTGAAATGCATGGAACATAATTTTTGACTTCGTAACTTGTTTGGACTAGTCAGGAGGTGAACACATCAAAAGTCACCGCCCATAGCCCTTGAGCTGTGGGGGGGGGGGGGGGGTTTGAAGGTACAATTTTTAGGGTTTTCATAAAAAATCTCGTAAACGGCGGCCAATAACAAAAAATATTCTTAAGACATAAGTAATTGAAATAATAAATTATAAATTCTATACAGAAGAGATTGTATACAGTTTTTCGCTAGGATGCATATTTAATGAGATTTTAAAGGGGGAATGTCGCCGGCAGCTGTCATCCAAAAGGAAACTTATCGAACGTTCCATACAATCTCAACAAAAACCACTTATACAGACGGTTTAGCGCAACCCAGCCTAAATGTATATAGGAACCTAATAATGGACAATTCATTGTACGGATTTGAAATGACCTAGGTGTATCAAAGCCATACAAAAGTCGACTTTATTTTTTCGGTATACTGATTCCATTTCAACAATTTAGGCGAATATATGGAATATATATATCCCTTACTGAGCGTTTTACTCTGTAATTACTATTCCTCGTCACATTTAGATCTTTATGTTTTGAATGTTAAATATTCAATATCAATTTCATTTCTATATGAGGATGAGAATTAACTTTCCGTATAAAGGTGCTTGCTATAATATTCATTCAATGATATATACGAAGGCATTGTATTAAAATTATTTACGGCCATGTAACGAGAATCATTTATCGGAAAAGTTCGTATTTATCGTGATCTCTCAATTAGCTTCAGTACCCATCTTACAGCCGTAGGGGTAAGTCGCATCAGCAGACCAATATAGAGTGGCTAACACGCAATTCAAATATTCGCTATAGTTTTGATTATATTTATAGTTTACTTATAAAAAGGTTGTATCACCATGCCGAAACCTCAAAAACGGTTAAAAAATCCAACCCAAGAAATTATATTTAATATATTATACCTGTACTTTATATCAGAAAATAGCAAATTCAAAAATAGCAATTTTTCAGAGTATTTTGGCAAAGTTCAACAGCGAATTTTTGAACCAGGAAGAAGAATATAGAAAAAATAAAAATACAAACAATATTAAGCTGGGTAGACCACGCAAGAATTGATATCTAGATCTTGATGATTTTGATTACGCAGTGATACGACGAATGGTTTATAACTTCCATCTGATTTATTAAACAAGTTCCAACAATAAGAGCACTAAAGTCCAAATTAATAGAAACGATGAATTTCAAAGGGTACTAGGCGACGACATAGATACTTATATAGAGAAGTATATACTTAAATACATAGAAAACATCCAAGACTCAGGAACAAATATTCGTGCTCATCACACAAATAAATGCCCTGACCGAGATTCGAACCCGGGACCTCCAGCTTCGTAGGCAGGGTCACTACCAACTGGGCTAAAGCGGTCGTCCATTAATATATTAAGGCCGGGTTTTATAAAGATCCGTTAGACCAAATGTCAGATCAAATTTCAGTAACTCAGTACATTTTTGACAAAACAAACCGACATAAGGTCTAACGGATCTTTATAAAACCGAGCCTAAGTCATTCAGTTATGCCGTCTGTATACATTGGACCAAGGTATTGATTCGAATCAGCATGTGGTGTATTTGCAGAATAAATATTTAATTTTGATATGTACCCCTTTTTTTATAGCCTACTATATAGGCTCCCACTGCTGGGTAAAGGCCTCCCCTCTTTTTCGCTACTCGTCTCGGTCGTGTGTCAGTTCCCGCCAATCCGTACAAAATGTATCAAGGTCATCCCGCCATCTCCTATTCGGTCTGCCGCTGCCTCGGGAGCCATCTTGTGGGATCCTTTCGGTGGCTACTTTGGCCCATCGCTCTGGGTGCATTCGACAGACATGCCCAGCCCAATCCCACTTCAGCTTTGCGGCCTTAAAACCCACATCTACGATACGAGTTTTGGAACGCAGCTATACCGTTAGTGTAAATTCAATTTCTATTACACACTTAACGATTTTTAAACAGTGAACATGATTGATTAATGAAATTGACTCATACAATTTAGGTAGGTAAGTTTCGTTAAAAAGAATATAGAATATGCAGAAAACAAATTCACTAGACCATAGGGGCTATTCCGAACTTCGAAATTCGAACTTCGAATCGTGCCCCTTTCACTCATATAGTGTATAATATGTGGGTGAAAGGACCGGCACGATATGGTTCGGAGTATAGGCCCAGCAATATAAACTATTACATTTGTGGTGAGTACTAGTAATGAAAGTAGAATATCCTATGAAATAAAAGCCCATGTCAGTGTCAATGTAACCTATAGGTACAGTCAAGTTTTCACCTTGTCTCATTGAAATAGGGTCCAAAAATGTATACATATTTATTCCCTCGACTGTCCTTTCAAATTAAAGATAACGTTCGTGTCACCTGTGATGCTCCGTGGAAGACATAGTGACTACGTTAATACTAGTGTCTTTTTATAGGGGATTGACGAGAGACATCATCCTGTTGTGGATTCGTTTTTATTATCAGTGACTTAGAGACCATATACATCTCTAACAATATTAAATTAATTTTAATTTTGACGCTCAGAGACCATGTACATCTCTGGGATATTATATTAATTTCATTATACTCCTTGTTTAATCTTGAGACCTTATGCATCTCTAACTTTACTGATGTTGTATAATATTTGTAATAGATAACTTTGCAAGTTTATCTTCACTGTATGACATTATTTTTGTTATAATTGTAAACTCGAAATTATTATTCCTTCTTGAACTGTAAATTAATATTTTGACATGAAAAATGTATTACTTATTATGGTCAGACTTTCTTGAATTGTAAATTAATATTTTGACATGTAAAAGTGCCCTTGTGGCCTATTTGCAGAATAAATGTTTGAATTTGAATACAAGTATACATTTTTTTATCCTATCCCATTGAAATAGGGTTCAAAAATGTATACATATTTATTCCCTCGACTGTCCTTTCAAATTAAAGACAACGTTCGTGTCACCTGTGATGCTCCGCGGAATACAAATGCGATGTACCACGATAATTCCCCTCTTCACTTTGATTTCAGGTTCGTGACTCCATCTTAACAGGTTTCGTTGCGCGCCGGCAGCTCTACAAATATTACATTGTATTACAAGGGTCTAAAACAAGCTATTGCAGATAGCCTAGGTTAAGTTAAATGTATTAGAATAAGTAAGAAATCATTTTACCAAGTCGGATATTTTTGTTTTATTTTTCTTTGTATTATAACTATTGTATCGCTATGTTAATTATTAAATAAAGGGATGGCGTTAACGATACACGAAATACACAAAACTTTTCATCCACACCGAGAGTAGTTGAGCCCCGGAAAGTGCACCGCGTCTCAACTAGCCCCTGTTGCGGGCCGCTCGCTCGGGCATATAAGCCATAGAGCCAGCGGCTCACGGCACTTCTTCTAAAACTTTACACGCTTACGTAGTTAGCGGCCATGTGAAATTAAAAGGTCTTTTCACTATACAGTCCACGCTCTCCACACAAGCCATACTACGACGAGATGGTTATTTTCCCGAACGAAGTGAGAGAAAATAGTTTGAGAGGTAATATGGCTTTGGAACTTTCGAGCCATCTACGATCCGGGGCGGTCCTTTATGTTAAGTTAATTTGACGAAGCATGTTGCGGATTTCATTTTGGATTAATAGTACATTAGTTGGTTAATTAATAAATTCAATTTGTTGAAATTTCAAACAAAAAATATGGCTTTTATACCAGAGTTATACACTCTACTTTCCATTGCGAGGCGTGACGTCACGACTGCGTGGCCTTATGGAAAAAAGGAAAAATTAGAAAGGGGTGTCTATAAGCGGCGGTAATTGCTTACCATCAGGCGATCCATTTGCTCGTTTGCCCCCTATAACATAAAAAATTGCCATTTTTGGCTTAAATATTGCGTTTGTGTTATGTACATAGTTACCATACAATTTATTTTTTATTAAAACATAAGAATTCTTTCATTGCGAGGCGTGACGTCACGCCTGCTTGGCCTTATGGAAAACAGAGAAAATTGCCATTTTTGCCTTGAAATATTGCGTTTAAGTACATAGTTACCATACAATTATTTTTTTATTGAAACATAAGAATTCTTTCATTGCGAGGCGTGACGTCACGCCTGCTTGGCCTTTTGAAAAAAAGAAAAAATTGCCATTTTTGCCTTGAAATATTTGGTTTAAGTACATAGTTACTATACAATTTCTTTTTTATTGAAACATAAGAATTCTAATGACTCAATTATAATTTGGTCAATAAACAAAAACGTTTTTGGGAACCTTTATAGTCACTATATCTTGTTACGATTTTAAATAATTTGTTTAATTTAGTATTTGTTGTGATAATTTTATGGTTTTTTATCAATATAGCCGGCAATGCGCATGTGACACCCCAGGAGTTGCAAGCGTCCATAGGCAACGGTAACTGCTTACCATCAGGTGGGCCGTACGCTTGGTTGCCACCGTGGTATAAAAAAAGCCACACTGTATTATAAATTGTAACACGAATCATCATCCCTATTGTAAGTACCAGCGGCTCTCAATTCGTTTGCCTTACCTCGTAACATTAGTTGCCACGACTCAACATTATCAGTCTGAGTACGGAGCTAGTTTACTATAGTTTTAATAGAGTTGGTGTTGCTTCATTTATTATTTAAGCCTAGCTTATACAGTCAAATGTAAGAAACTGGTACATATAAAACTTACTCTGTAATATTTATTTATTTATTTTTGTTCAATTTTGCATTAATATTTTAGTATGGCAACATTCTGTGCCCTCGTTTTGACAGTGAGTCGAAATTAACTGTTGAGTCACTTTGCAACGTTTAGATTAAAACTTCGGTTCGAAATCAAGCTCCGCGCCATTAGTCGCGTAAATTACTGGCAAAGCCCCCTTTGGGCCATTTTTGTACATTTATCGTGTCGGAAGTTCATCCACGCTTTGAGGAATCAAGGAGATCTCCCAGCAGCCGCGTATAATCAGGTGGCAGGTAATCTTTGGACGGCGGGTAAGTCTGTACAGTACGAGCCAGTCCCCAAGGACCCTACACCTGACGAAGGAGTGCGGCTACATCTCCAGGCAGAGGTGAGTGTCTTTTTGATTAGGCCTCAAAGCTCCGTGTTAAATTGTTTAGTGCCGGTATTTCGTTTACCGCCTATTTTATT
This sequence comes from Epiblema foenella, assembly GCA_963556455.1. NCBI lineage: Eukaryota > Metazoa > Arthropoda > Insecta > Lepidoptera > Tortricidae > Epiblema > Epiblema foenella. The sequence continues at coordinate 4,289,879 of OY747113.1, read as the reverse complement.
TTCGTAAATCTCGCATACAGTCCGCTAAAATTTGAAACTTAACATTACATTTTTTGATCCTTCGTCCGGAGCTTGAAAAGGCGAGCCTGTGGATATTTCGTGTCGTATCGTTTTTGTAGCAAATCCAATATATTTTGGTGTAAAATTGTCGTATCGTTATAATATTTTTTCGTCCACCAAAATAGAGGGTAAGCTAAGAAATTTTCACATACCACAGTTTCGAAATTTAGGAAGTTAAAATACGTATTTGAACGTTTTAATAAGTTGAATAACTGTTAAAATTATTAGGTATTAAATCGATTTAAAGCAAATTATAACGTTTTCTAATAATTTAACAATTATTAATTTGTCGTGTCGTCACACTATAAACATTGTTCGTAACAAGTGATGTTTTGTTGGAGGCAGTAATTGTGTGAATTGGAACGCATCCTTACCATAGATTCTTTAATATTGACAAGTGACGTTTAGCTCTTTCTACGTTTTAGCTCATAACCTCAAACCGCTATCGAGTATAGTGTTTATGTATGAAACATTTTAATTTTGCAGCTTGTATTTCGTGATATTTCGTGACAATGAGTGATAATGAGCAGGAAAATATGTCTGCGGATGCTAATATGGCCCGTGTTGCAAGGGATTATGCAATTATGCGACTTGAACACATAGCGGAATCCAGTTTAGAAGGCTATATTGAACAAGATTTGATTGATTTAGAAAAGGAATTCCATGACGCGCAATTAAAATTGTTGTTAACCTTAAGTCCGCAAGGGCGGTCTAGCGAATATGTGGTATCGAGGGATTTTGTTAGTAGTTTGAAGTCGGTACAAGCTAGGTTACGACCAAGTGTACAACAAGTCGATGTTAAACCGGTAGAGGCGAGCAGTTCTTTAAACGTCGCGCATTTACCCAAAATTGCAATTAAAACATTCACCGGAAAGCTAGAGGACTGGGTCGGGTTTAAGGAATTGTTTGACTCGCTGATTCATAAGCGGAGTATATCCAATGTTGAAAAGTTACACTATTTATTGTCGAGTGTACAAGGTCCTGCTTATGACTTAGTGAAGGGTTTTCCTTTGTCAGAGGACAATTACCAAAATGCCTATGAAACATTGTGTAAACATTATGATAAAAAGCGTCAAATTGCTATTGTTTACTATGAAAAGTTGCTAAATTGTGAACCAGTTAAAAACAAAGCCGATTTGGATAGGGTTTTCAGGACGTTCAGTGAAAATTTAATAATATTGTCGAAATTTAAATTGCCTGATGAGAACTTCATGCTTTATTATTTGCTGTGGTCCAAATTGGATGTATGTACCCGCGAGGCATTTGAATTACAACTGGACTCAAATGTGGACATTCCAGATTTTAAAAGTTTACAATCATTCATGGAAAAAAGAAGTCAAGCATTAGAGAATTCTAACCCTAAATTAAGGGTATTGACCCCAACAAATAAAATTGTTAATAAAAATAAATCTTCACTTATTGTGCATTCAGCACCTAACATAAGTTGTCCGATGTGTGCGGTCATTGGCCATGAGTTGGTCAAATGCCCTAGTTTCTTAAGTTTGAAGCCAACAGATAGGTATTCCAAGGTCAAGGAGAATAGACTGTGCATTCTGTGTTTAAAGCCATCGCACAACATGAGAGTTTGTAAGTCAAGTGTGCGCTGTGCAAAATGTAGTAACCGACATCATACCTTGCTCCATTTTGACAAAGTTGGTGAAGATTCTCAGGGGTCCCACAATTCTGAATTGACAACGTTGTCGGTGCCCTCCTTTCATAACCAAGTGTTATTCTCGACTGCTGTGGTGAGGGTAAGGGATAGTATGGGACAGTTAGTACCAATTCGGATTCTTTTTGATTCGGGCAGTGCATGTAATTTCCTTACATTAGCGGCTGCAAACCGACTTGGCTTACCATTACATGACTGTAATCAAACTATTAATGGTATCGGAGTGACCACCACAGCTACACTTGGGGCCGTTTCATGCGAGATATTTCCCGCGAGAGGAGAAGGCTTGAACAGATATCAAATTGAGGCTTTTGTTTTACCCCAAATTTGTTCGGACATGCCATTGGGTCCAATTGATATTTCGACTTGGGACCATCTTAAGAATTTAGTTCTTGCTGACCCACGCTTCTTTGAGCCAGGGCCCATTGACATGTTAGTCAATGTCAGTTTTTTGTCGTCAGTGCTCCAACCTGGCCTTGTAAAAGGTGAGTCGGGTCACCCCATTGCGCTCAACACTGTGTTTGGGTGGCTAGTAATGGGTGATTGTGCTGTTGACATTGATTATTCTCGTTGTCGTTCTCGAGACAATTCCAAGGTCGCTTCCTTGGATTGTCATATCGTTTCGTCGTTGTCTCAGGACAATAATCGCAAACAGTTTGCAGGAATTAAAAATGTCGTAACTCCTCAAACAGCTGTTTTATCGTGTCGTTCTCCTGGCGATTCTTGCCTCATTGCCAAGGATTGTCTTCTCGTTTCGACGTTATCTCTGGACAATGATATTAGGCGGTTCTGGGAGGTAGAAAGTGTCGTGACTCCTGAATCGGGCTTTTTGTCGAAAGATGACTTATCGTGTGAAAACCTTATGGGTGCTGAATATTATCGAAATCCTGAAGGGAGAATGGTTGTGCCATTGACTTTTCGGAACCCCAAGGATAAGCCCCGGTTTTCTAGTTCTCGCGAAATTGCACTCAAGCGATTTTTGAATTTGGAGAGGAAGTTTAACATAAATCCTCAATTTCGGACAGCATATGTTAATTTCATGAAGGACTACTTGGAGAGTGGTCATATGGAAGTGGTGGAAGCCCCGCCATCGAGGGAGGGCCCCTTTTTTTACATACCATATCATGGGATCTTACGTCCTGACTCATTTTATACACCTATGCGTACGGTCTACGACGCTAGTGCCAAGGACAGCGAAGGACGCTCACTGAATGCCACCTTGTTACCGGGACCAAAATTGCAAAAGAATATTTTTGATTTGTTACTCAGATTTCGCTGGCATGCTGTAGTATTCACTGGAGATATAAAACAGATGTACCGTCAGTTCCTTGTTGATAGAAAGGACTGCGATTATCAGCGCATCTTGTGGCGGCCAACTCCAGCTGAACCTGTCCAGGATTTCCGTTTGCTGACGGTAACGTACGGGGTCTCCTGTGCACCCTACCAAGCGTTATGGTGTATCTCGAAGCTCGCTCAAGAGTTCATGGAGACTGCTCCTCTCGGTGCTTCAGTTCTCGATAGGGACACCTACGTCGATGACATCGTGTCAGGTGCAGATTCTGTAGAGAGTGCTGTTCGTATTCGTGATGAGTTGATCAAGATTTTGTCTTCAGCACGACTACATTTGAGGAAATGGACATCTAATAGCCCGGGCTTCCTTCAGGGTTTGTCGGACTCCGACCTATACTCGGAGCAATTTCGTAATTTCGAGGACGTTCATGACGTTTCATTGAAGATATTAGGTCTTCTGTGGTTGCCTAAATCTGACACATTTTCGTTTAAAACCAATGGCCTAGATTGTCGCTGTACTAAGCGCTCAATTCTGGCGGATATTGCGCGGATCTTCGATCCCTTAGGGTTTCTTTCGCCGGTCGTCTTCCTGGCAAAATACTTGATGCAGCTTTTGTGGTCTGCAGGGCTGCAGTGGGATGAAGATGTTCCAGAACGCATCGCAGAAGAGTGGCTCAAATTGAAATCTCAACTGTCGTGTTTGAGCTCTCTCTCTATTCCTCGCAGAATGATCGCATCGTTTCGTGAGATTCTACTCATCGGCTACTGTGACGCTTCGGAACGCGGTTACTGCGCGGTAGTTTATTGTCGTGTGGTCAAGGATGACCAAGATATCATCGTGCGCCTTTGTTGCGCAAAGTCAAAAGTCGCGCCACTCCGTCGATTGTCGATCCCTCGGCTGGAACTTCTAGCCGCAGTGTTGCTGTCTGACCTTGTTGCAGCAGTTCATCATGCGCTCAAAGATGTTGGCTATGAAGCTAAAGTCTACGCCTGGTCTGATTCGACTGTCGTTCTGACTTGGATAAAATCCTGTCCGTCAAGATGGAAGACCTTTGTAGCTAACCGGACAGCGATGATCCAAGACAGGATTGCTCCCGATTGTTGGCATCATGTCCCCACTACCGACAACCCAGCAGACTATGGTTCTCGTGGGTTATTTCCAGCTGATTTAGTGCAATGTGAATCATGGTGGGCGGGACCTGCTTGGTTGCGGCGCGATGAAAGAGATTGGCCTCGACATGTCATCCAAATTGACGGAGCTGCATTAGAAGAGGAAAAGGTTCTGACCCTGTTCAGCGCCCAGAACTCTAACTTCATCGATAGCATTTTATATCGTTTCTCGTCATTTCGTCGTATCGTCAACATATTGGCGTATTGTTTTCGTTATCTACATAATTTGAAGAATCCATCCCAGAGGATAACTTCAAAACCTTTGTCGGATGAAACAAATGGTGTCATTCGATTTCTCGTTAAACATGTCCAAGAGCATGTTTTTGCGACTGAAATCCGAATGATACTCAAAGGTGCCACCAACTCACTGCACAAACCTCTCCGCAAACTTTGTCCGTTTGTTGATCGAGAGGGTTTGTTGAGGGTGGGCGGTCGGTTATCTCGTAGTGACACCTTTACTTACGATAGGATGCTACTGCCTCGTGAGCATAGGCTAACGGCTTTGGTGATCGAAGAATACCATCGCAGGTTCTCCCATCCGGGGTTGCAAACGTTACAGAACCTTATCTCTCAGGACTTCTGGATCCTATCCTCGAAACGTGCCATCCATGCCGTCATCTCGTCTTGTCTCAAGTGCTATAGGGTGCGTCCACATGTAGCATCACCTCCCCTCATGGGAGATTTGCCCCCTTTTCGTATCAGCCAGTTAAAACCATTCTCATCATCGGCTGTAGACTTCGCAGGTCCCTTCAATATTTCGTTAGGTAGAGCAAGGGGCAGCAAGTCTTACAAGGGATATATCTGTGTTTTCGTGTGTACTGTCACTAAAGCAGTACACTTAGAACTCGTTTCGGAGTTAACATCTGAAGCGTACCTCGCCGCGCTTAGGCGTTTCATCGCTCGTCGAGGTCGCTGTTCTCGTTTGGTATCAGACCAGGGGAGAAACTTCGTAGGCGCTGCCAACATACTCAAAGAGCTGATGTCGGAGGCTTCCCAGAAAGAGCAGATTGAGTTCGTGTTCAATCCTCCGGGTAGTCCTCATTTCTCCGGTTTGGCGGAAGCAGGAGTGAAATCGGTGAAGACGCACTTATTTCGAATAATCGGTCTACAACGCCTCACCTTCGAGGAATTCTATACCGTGTTAACGCAAGTAGAAGCAATTCTTAACTCGCGTCCATTGTCGCCCCTGAGCGCTGACCCTAATGACCTCGCTGTATTGACCCCAGGTCACTTTTTGACACTAGAGCCATTGACTATTCTCCCTGAACCTATACTAACTGAAGTAAAAGTTAGTCCTCTCCAACGTTGGAAACTACTGCAACAGATGCACCAACATTTTTGGCGTAAATGGCACTTGGAATATCTCCATACGCTCCAACAAAGGAATAGATGGTCTCTCAAAGGAGAGAACCTCCAAGTAGGTACAATGGTTTTAATAATTAACGAACAGTCTAGTCCGTTAAAATGGAATTTAGGCAGGATTATTAAACTGCACCCAGGTAGTGATGGTGTTTGTCGCGTCGTTACCATTCGCACAGCAACCGGGGAATATAAACGCCCTGTTGTGAAACTGTGCCCTCTACCTTTTCGTCAGTAGATATGTTATAATATATCAAGTTACTTAGCTTGAACTTCTCACCTTGAAGCTTTGAGACGAAGTTCAATCTCATGTAACACATAGAATAAGTATAGCTGTAGTCGTAGTAGTATCGTATATTATTCCTTGTTTTGAAAATACCGTGTATTTTGGTGGGCGGAATGTTCAATTTTGCATTAATATTTTAGTATGGCAACATTCTGTGCCCTCGTTTTGACAGTGAGTCGAAATTAACTGTTGAGTCACTTTGCAACGTTTAGATTAAAACTTCGGTTCGAAATCAAGCTCCGCGCCATTAGTCGCGTAAATTACTGGCAAAGCCCCCTTTGGGCCATTTTTGTACATTTATCGTGTCGGAAGTTCATCCACGCTTTGAGGAATCAAGGAGATCTCCCAGCAGCCGCGTATAATCAGGTGGCAGGTAATCTTTGGACGGCGGGTAAGTCTGTACAGTACGAGCCAGTCCCCAAGGACCCTACACCTGACGAAGGAGTGCGGCTACATCTCCAGGCAGAGGTGAGTGTCTTTTTGATTAGGCCTCAAAGCTCCGTGTTAAATTGTTTAGTGCCGGTATTTCGTTTACCGCCTATTTTATTTTCGTAAATCTCGCATACAGTCCGCTAAAATTTGAAACTTAACATTACAATTTTTATTTATTTATTTACTTAAATATATTTACACAGCATTACAGATTTACTCTAATACACTGTGAAACGAAACATCAACTTAAAGGAACAAAACAATAATACTAATTATCTACGTAGGTACACTAAAAAGCCTATCATCCTTCATCTCACAGAACTTCAGACACTCCCTACACACAGCCGTCCATCGCCACGCAAGCAGTTTTTTTTTTATTTAATAATAAAAAGAATACAGTTTAAAAATTACAATGGAGCAGCGACTAAAGCCGTACAGGTTTAACTGCCGCTGCAATTCGCTCGTGAAGTTGTTATACCTATTTACATTGTTCTATTGTCGTATAAACAGTCCATCCTTATAGATATAGTGCTTTCTTAAATTGTTTACATTTGTGTGGGTTCTCACAAATCTTAATGAAAGTATCGAGGGGTAGTTCATTGAGAATGTTTGGTAACAAATATTCCCAACGACGTTTGCCGTCACACTCGGGTGCTGACACCAACAGGGCATTCAGCAGCGTCAGGGCGTGGAGGTGCGGCGAGTTCCTGTGCGACACAGTGCGAGCCGGAGGCACTGCTAAAAGCGGGCGTGTACTAGGTCGAAGATCCATTCGTGTATTCCCTTGGAGCTTGGGTGTTGCCACCGGCTAAGCCGAACTTCTCACGTTCGGCTTAGCCGGACAAAACTTAAGGCGTGGTGCTTCCGATTATTTAATAGGCGCCAGGCATCCCCGTCAACTAGCTGATGTAGGTGCTTAAATAAAACTAGAGATTATCTTTAAAGGTTTATTGTATTAAGATCTACATACACCGATAAGGGTATCTTCTCGAGACGAACAAACTATTATTAGATGATCACGTCTCATCATCCTCCTAGTTTTATTATCCCAGTACAGTTGTATCCTGAAAGATGCACGGGGTCCGCTACCTAATCCCAAGATTTGGCGTAGGCACTAGTTTTAACAGAAGCGACTGCCATCTGACCTTCCAACCAGAGGGGAAACCAGACCTTATTGGAATTGGGCTTGTCAAGTGGGCAACTTGACTGTTAGAAGTTCTCAAGCCGCCCGAAGGCTCTAACTTGGTTTAACGACTGTTATTATAGACAGCAGCCGGGATCAACAGCTTAACGTGCCTTCCAAAGCACGGGAGCGCTCAGTTAATAACTACTCAAAGCGACGTTGCTTAACCTCGCATACCGCATGCGGTACGCGGGCGCCACTGGGCCACGAGCGCTCTTAGGCGATCACGTCTGATCCTGTTAAAAGTAACTCTAAGGTTTCTACATTACCGTCAAAATTCCGTCCTCGTCAAAATTTTGTAATTGCTCATTTACATTCCGGGCTGTCCGACTCTGGAACTCCCTTCCAGTTGGATTAAGACGTGCTAAATCGATTGCTATTTTTAAATCCCATCTTAAAAAATATTATTTGTCTCTCCCTTAAAAATTTTAATTTATTGTTATAGCTGACACTATTTTATTCTTACTATTCTATAGCAGTGATATATATAATTATATATTATATGTATGTATATTTTTATGTATGTATATTTATATATTATTTAAGTATGTGTATTTATATTGAATAGTTGTTTTGGAATCTTTTTTTCTCATTGTAATAGTTTATGCACCACCTACTTTTCAGCTTTATATTTCATTTCTCCACTACCCAAAGGTTGTTTGGAAGAGATCGCTCTATAGCGATAAGACCGCCTGTTGTTCTGCCTCTGTCTCCCTGTATCTTTGTTTTTTGTTTTTTATGTGCTATTTTATTATGTAAGGTGTGCAATAAAGAGTATTTGTATTGTATTGTATTTGTATTACCGTGACAGTGGTGCGAACTGTCCACATTCACAGTTCACCCTAGTACATGGGATTTTCCTTAAATTGCTGATACCTCACGACCGAGTTCTACTTCTTCAACCGGCAGGCCCAGCTCGAGGCATTTAACAACACAGCCATCACCGCATGCAGCAGCAGCGGGGCTAGTACAACTGCCGCTGCGACGCGACGCGAGTAGAGAAAAATCAACCCTCCTCTTTCTAATTCGCACAGTTCGAGTGAGACAGGAATCGCTGAGTCGCGCGAGATACGACTTGGTAGCAAGTTGTGCTAGCCCACCAGGTCGCCGTCCCAACCAGCTCGACAAACGCCGGTAAACGCGCACCTTTACGCCGCCTTTGTAAATCATTTAATAAATCATTTACGTCAGTAGATATATTCAACTCAAGCAGACCACGTTTCCAAAAACAGATACTCGATATCTTAGCTGAGACAACTTGATATCCTTATATTCCCTGTATTTTTAGTACCTACCTTAGTCTATAAAGTGCATCATGTTTCATGTTTTATATCTATTTATTGTTTGCTTACCTGCTTATGTTGCATTAACCATGTATCTCTTAGTGAGAACATTTAAGGAAGTAGGTACATACCAAATGTCCTACATACTCACTTACATTATAATATTAAGCGCCTACTTCTGTTGTTTCTCCAATAAATAAATAAATAAAAGCTGTAGAAAATTATGACTAAAGTGGAAAATTTAAGGTAGAAATAAAAATAAAAAATCCCTGTAGAATAGTGATTGTTAACCAAGGGTTGATAGCGAACCATTTCACCCGAGATATTTTGGCGCTCGAACGAAGTGAAAGCGTCAATAGTTCAACGGTGAAATGGGTATTTCCACCCGAGTTAAATACTCTACTTTTCATTTCGACTATGAGGAAAATAAATTTTATTTTTTATTTTTTTATTTTATTTCGAGAGGTACATAAAACAGACAGTAATCGAAACGTACAGTGAAATAATATATATAAGAAGACACACATGACTAGATTACAGTCCAAAAATATATGTACACATCATGGCTATGAGTTATAATTTAGAGAGTAAATAAAAAAGTAGTTTGAATTACAGAGAAAGTGAGTAGCAAAAGGCTAACAAACAGTTATTCAATCATTTTAAATTATTTGTAGCTAAAAATACAGATTTTTTGAATTGAGAGATATTGGAAACATAAACATCAAGGTCCTTACAGACGCGAACCAAGTTATCAAACTCCCGACACATGCGAACAATTGGATTATAATATGAAGTATTATTTCGGTATACAGCCAGAGTAAAAGTTTTCGGAGAACGAGTCCTGGAAACTATATTGATATTCAAAAGTGACAATAGATAAGGAGAATCGATATGGGAATGGATAATTTTATATAAATAAATAAGGTCACATTGCTTACGTCTAATTTCTAATGATGTGACATTAAACTTTGCCAATAAATGAGAAATAAAAGTGGATTCAGTAATAAAAATATGCGCTGTAGCACTCAGCAGCTGGTGCCGTCGCGCCCCGCGGCCCGTGCGTGAAAAACTTAAAAAAAAGAACTTGAAAAGCGATTTTCAACCCGGCTATCATACATAAATCAATTTATGAAAATTGAACTTTGGGAACAGCGGGGTAATCACGTAACTTTTGTACTACCGTTAGATAGATTTTAATGTCAAATTCTAATTGTCAGCGGGGTAATCACGTAACTTTTGTACTACCGTTAGATAGATTTTAATGTCAAATTTTAATTGTCATCTCATACATTTATACTTCAAAGTTGACAGTAAAATCTATCTACCGTTAGTACATAAAGTTACGTGATTCGCCTGCAGGTGGGATGAAAATACTATGAGTATTTAGTTAAGCTACAGAAAGAAATGCTACATAAAGAAAACAGTACAGAATCCTTACCACAGTCGTGGGTTTTCTTTTTAAAAATATGTGAATCCACAAGAAGTCGTGTTAGTATTCGTCGTTCATCATACATTTATTTATTATTTATTTATTTAATCTTTATTGCACAAAAGAAACCTTATCGTACAAAAGGCGGACTTAATGCCGTATGGTATTCTCTACCAGTCAACCTTAAGGCGAAGCAGAAAGATTTATTGGCGGTGCAACTAACAACTAACGAAACTCAAAATTAATATACACAATCAATACATCATCATATTTAAATGTTTTAAAAGGATGAACTTGGCTTAAAGGGGCAAAACGTATCATCAGGTTAATTGCACACCAAAAATACAATATCCATGATGAAATATGAAGACGCCGTCTCTTACCTGTGATTACATGGTGAGAAGATAGACTTTAGACCTCATGTTGGAGTGTGACTAAATTATGAAAATTATGGCGTTTTACTGTTGTAAAAGAAAAGAAAACGAATGAGTATTAACAACTCAAAGCATTTGAAGAAAGTAGAATGTTCACCCGAAGCGAGGAAAGACCTGAGAAACAACATATCTTAGTTTTCAAGCCATATTAAATTGACTCCTTTTGGCTGAGGTCAAGCGAGCAAATGATCAAAAGAGCTAGTTTTCGAATAAGAAAATATTTCTATAACTTCTGAAACAATAGATAAAAAGAAAACGGTGATATACCTAGATATTAAAAACCCTAGGACAACAAAATTGGAATCAAAATGGGTCGTCAAACAAATCTTTTTGGGCGCGTTCCCTGAACTGAACGCATCCGAGTAATACAAAGAAAAGGCCGCTCGTTCCGAAATTTAAGAGTGAAACGGCCAACGTAATTGAATACATTTATGAAATTATTTGACAATGTTTATAATGAGATACAGAAGGAATTGGAAAGTGGATAAGTTCAAGTTTTGTTGGATAAATTAGTATTTATTTTTGATATAATTATTGTACGTATGTAATTAATAATTGTATATGGTATTTTAGCAAGATGTTTTTGTTAGCAGTTTTTTGACCTAAGATGGCTCTCGAGATGGCTGTACAGTATGATCTCAAGCACTTTTTTTGTATTCTTGCCGTGGAATAATGCTTTGTTATGCCGTCGATAATTTCTTTATTGATCCAAGCCTGTCTGGGAGGATCAAGAATTTTTGTTTTGGTGACTTTGCTATTTGTTCCTCAGTGTATGCTTTAATTTCGACATTCTGGATTAAATTGTACAGTTTATCATAGATTATTGCTTCATATCTGGTTTTCTAAGTCATATCCAGTTGACAGTTCCTCATCTCGAGGTACATTTGCTTATGATCCGACATTTCCGACTCGACTAATGCCATATGTAAATAGTTTCCTGTTAGATTTGTGTAGACGTTGTCTATAATAGAAGAAGTGGTTTCTGTTACGTGCGTTGAGTATTCCTTATCCTACTGGTTTATGATTTGATAGCCATTATCTTCCATAGTTTGTCGGTAATCATTTGTTATTCTATCTATGTTAAGGAGATTAATGTTGAAATCCCCGAAGATTAATACTCTTTTGTGTTTGCTTAATTGCTCGGAGTAAGTGTCTAGAAAGGCATGAAGATTTGAAGGTTCGGGTTTTCTATAGATAACACGAATTTCCAATGACTATTTCTCTAAGTGAATCCAGAGGTATTTCTATCCTTGTTAATACTTCGAATCTCGCTGTGCTTCAAGTTATTATGTGCGAATATAGTGACACCACCACCGCGCATCGATCCTGAAACTCGATTAATGTGTGTATCCTGGTTGTATTTGGTCCAGATCACCTTGGGATTTAATCCATGTATGAGTCAAGATAATAATAATTATGAATGTTACTCTTGAAGGCCTTAATAATACATTTGAGTTCGTCTAATTTACCTGGTTTCATGATGCTTCTCACGTTCGCGTATAGATTTGAATAACTTCCTATGATATGTGATGTCGTTATAAGTATTTTTGACTTGGTATGTGTTGTTTTTAGCGATATATCTGCAGTACCGACTATTGCCGGTGACATATTGTTCGGGTTTTCTGCCGGGGTTTCAACAATCTTGGGAATGCCCTTAGAGTAGTATTATTATTACCTACTAAATTACAAGAGTAAGATCATACTTTCACTCGTCATTCATATAATAATAATAAGGTGGAATAGAAGAGTAAAGAGCTACACGGGCGGTTCTACAGGACCCTTACGGGGCCCGACCGGAAATATATCATGACGGACGGTACGGTCGACATTTGTCGGGCATGCCGCCGTCCCGGAGAGTCAATCCGGCATATCATTTCCGGTTGTGGTCATCTTGCTAATGGTGAGTACTTGCACAGACATAATGTAGTAGCCAGGATCATTCCAGCAACTTGCTCTTTTATATGGTCTTGTGGACGTTGAAGTACCATACTATAAGTACATACCGGCGACCGTTCTCGAAAATGGTCGTGCCACGCTCTATTGGGATCGATTTGTCATCACGGACAGGACTGTTGCAGCCAATAAGTCTGATATCGTGCTGACAGATCCTTGTGCTCGTCGACATCACCATCCCCCATGACGGAAACCTCGTGAAAGCCGAGAAGGACAAAGCCAGAAAGTACCATCATGTGGGATGTTGATTCCACGAACATTATCCCAATAGTCGTCTCTGCGAATAGTCTAATAGCGAAGAGTTTCGACAAATACCTCAAGAGACTCTCACTAGATGGCTGGGTCAAGTGTCAGATACAGAAGGCGGTACTCCTGGACACGGAGCGAATAGTCAGGAGGTTCCTCTCTCTGTCGCCCTCACCACCAGTAGCTTAGGCCCCGCCTCGCTGGCGGCGGCATCCTAGGTTAGGTTTTTTATAATTTTTATACGTTTTTTATGATTCCTTTAATATTTTACTTTAGACACGAATATTGTAAAACAACCTAATTTAAGACAAAAAAGGTCCATCGAATCGTTAGTAATGGGTCATTGTCAGATTTGGGTTCGCGTCTTTTCGATGGACATATCAAAATTTAAGGGCCAAAAAGCTTCATTTTGAATTGGTCTAGTAACCCGCACAAACGGCGTTTCCGTAACTATAAATCCATGTAATAAAAACATAACTTACATGTACATAAGTCGTCAACTATTGACAACCGGGTGGACAACTTTTGTTTTTACAACTGACAATGACCCTAATTAGTTACTTATTTTAAAACCGCGTCATATAAACCGCTGTATATGTGAAATCTATTTCAACATATATCTGTGCGCTATCCAGTAAAAACGCAGTTAATTATTATGCATCAGAGTAAACCGAAGCTTATTACATTTACATTTTTAATTTAATTTGCGCTCCCACATAATGCGAGCATTCAGCATTCAGTGTAGTGGGTTGCTTGAAGAGGCAATTAGGGAACTTGTCAAGAAATTAAAAAACGGATTTATTTGCAGAAAGTATATTTATACGTTATTTACTATGTTTTATTTTTGAATCATACTCGTGAGTAAATACATTTTTAGTCAAAAGGCACGTCGTATGCTTTACATGTAGGCCATGTATTACGCTCGTAGTTATCGCGTGATAAACGATAAGATAAAACATTCGTCACTCGAATCTTTATCAAGTGACAGAAAGTCTTTGCAAGTTTATCTTCACTGTATGACATTAATTTTGTTATAATTGTAAACTCGAAATTATTATTTCTTCTTGAACTGTAAATTAATATTTTTACGTGAAAAAAGTATTACTTATTATAGTTAGACTTTCTTAAATTGTAAATTAACATTTTGACATGTAAAAGTGCCCTTGTGGCCTATTGTTTGATTATGATTTTGATTTTGATAGATGACTTATCTTGTCGTTTATCAAGCGCTCGATGATACCATCATACACCAGGCCACAGATTTAAAAATAAAGTTACAACTTGACGTAAGTTAACGTAGACCCCTGACCCACTTAACTTAACGCCACATTATGGGACAGAAAATGCGGTTCCGGAAATTACCTTTACGGAGCTAATGAGCTAAAGCTTGCTTAAACTTTATGCTTCCCTGCTTGGTTATCATGATAATCTGATGGTAAGTTGTTCATCGCTCTGTTAACGTATCGAATTGGAATCAATTTGGCAAAGGTCAGAACGAGCACCCGTGATGAATACCAAGCCAGGTCCAATTCAAAACGGTAATTCGAATAGCGATCTAGTTAAATGTGGAATAGGTTTAGAATAAAATGAAACAACGAATTATATATAATGAATTTTTATTTCCCCGTAACCGTTTATTTTATTATATTTCTTTAATAATCTCTTAACTTATTTACACAATAACGTTTATCACGTAGGTAGTATTGTTAAAAGTTCGTTTATCAGGCCCTTGGCCGCATAAACTAGTGTTGGAAAGAATGATGCCGGTATTAAGAACGTTATTTCATAGTTAACAGTTAACGTTATTAACGCTAACGTTATTGTTGTCGTGGAGAGTGGGTGGAGGGCTGACCCGGCGTGCAGCTCGGCTAGGCTTTCTTCTGGAACAAATTTATATGTGCTAGAAATAGGGAATTATAGAAAGGAAAAATTATACGTCATGTGATGAAAAAACTGTGTCTTCCAATTTTATCTGAACGTCCTAATAATTATAAGTGCTATTTCAGCTACATGCTCCTTCGTCATATTTTTTGGGCTAATATTCCGCAACCACCAATTAAATTAGAAGTGTGTTAAGCGGTAGGAAAAATTATAGCTGATATTCATATAGAAGATTAGTATTTTCGAAATAGAATCTCTGGAGAGTATCTCTACTTAAAAAAGTCAAAAAGTATTACCTCTTTTATCCGCAAATCAAAATATTACCCTAGTTCTAGTAAATTTTTGATTAATAAAAAATCAAAATTATCGTATTCAATTTAGTTTCAATACGTGAATACTCGTAACCCATTTCAGAAGTCAGTAACCCCTACGTATTTTCGTCCCAGCTCGTTAACAAGTTCGTATAGTATGCGTTAATAGATACGCTAGGTTAATTTCAACAACATTGCCGCGTTTCAGTTATTTTAGTGCAATAATTTAGTTTCATGGTCAAGTAAATTGAAATTCAATAAATCATTAAAATTGTCTATCAAAGCAATGACAGTCGGTCTACAGAAGAATCGTGAAGTGAAAGTTTGTATAGGTATTTTGATAAAAGTTCAATATGGCGGTATTAAGCACCACACACAAACAAATTCTGGGTAACGTAGACGTTTTTCAACCGGCCATCGACTCCTGTATTTTCAGGACCTGTGTTTCTCTTAAAATGTGAGCTTCCCCCGGGATTTTACTTCTCAGGTAGGGTGACCAGATGTCCCGTATTTTTCGGGACGTCCCGATTTTGGGGTTGATCTGTGACCACGTCCCGCAATTCCGGAACCCAATTCGGGACAGAACAATGTCCGGAATTTTGAAGAATCAGTACTCAAATCCGATAATAGTGCTTTTTGTGCACTCTGTCACTAATTAAATGCCAAACAGAAACTATACAATTAAACAAACTAACATTCTGAAAACAAAACAAACTTTTCTAGATAGAGCGATAGACGAGATAAACAAATGTATATTTTCTGTAGTTCTTTGAGAAACTATTGAGATAGTGATAGCGTGAAGTGGGAGGCACGCTAGCTAGCGATTGGCGTAGGAGCAATGCTCGGCGCGCAAACTGATACAATGAGCATTTATTTTGTTAATATCAAGAAAATAAAATTTTAATAATGAACTGTCCCGAATTTTTACCTCATGTCCCGAATTTTTAATACCGTTGTCCCTAAAACTAGGAAATCAGATCTGGTCACCCTAGCTTATGTCTCTTATGAATGTAAGAAATTATAGATGTAACAAGGGACATGCCGTGGACATATCACAATTTAAACGTTTGAATCGCATGTTTTATATCTTAAATACCCTGTGCTTTGAGTCTTTTTTAGCACTCTTGGTCAAGCGTGAGACTATTCGTTATTTACAACCGGCCCCTACCCGGTTAACCACGAGTGCTAAAAACATTAAAAACAACGGGACCCATTGTTTACAAAATAAATATTCTCAAATAAACCCTTTTGAAATTGTGTTCTTTAATGAGCAACCACCGCGGAACCGGGGTCAATATTACATCACATTTTGTTAGAAAGATTCGGGCCAAGTATTCCACAAAAAAGTAAGTGAAAATTTTTTTTTTGAGGGAGCGAAACAACACGTACCATTTAAAACGTGAACGGACACGGTGTGTGCGCGTGCGCCGCGCACTGCACAAGTGTAGTTGCCGGCGTCACTGCTATTCACCCGAGCGAGACGAAGCAGACTATCCGCACCGCCGGGAACTTGCTCGGTCTTGACGCTGTTGGCAATTTAAAAAAAATTAAGTATAAGCAATAAATACATTTTTGTTGACAAACTTGCGCAAATCGACCTAGTCTCAAAGTAAAGTTATATTGTAAACGAATGTAAATATTTTTGTAAGAAATAAATAAAAATAAAGTTTAGGTTTCCATAATATACCAGAAGGGTCCAAACGGAACCCTATTTTCGTCATTCGCATCCGTCCGTCTGTCGTCTGCCACACAGGTTTTACAGCCAAACGGTTAGAGCTACAGTCTTCAAATTTTCACAATATTGTATTTTTAATTGTTTTAAACTAAACTTTTTACCTACCACATCGAGTGAGTTGTCGTTACTTAAAACTCATTGAGTAAATAATTAGGTACCATATTTTTATTAAAAAAAAAATAATTTAAGGCAGAAATGAGAAGCCGCCAAAATCAGATTATTTTGTAAGTTTTTTTTCGGGAGATTTTTTCTACTTCCCAATAATCTATAAACTTGAAAATTGGTTATAATGTTTAATATTACGTGTTTTTACTAACAAATACTAACATTTTTTTATACAACGCCGGGGGCAAACAAGCTTACGGTCCACCTGATGGTAAGCGGCCACCGCAGCCGATAGACGCCCAAAACTCCAAAGTAGTCAGGTACGCGTTGCCGACCCTTTATAAAACTTGAGGACACATACAACATATGACATAACATAACACATACACACACACAACACATCACACAACACATAACATGTTATTTAACATATCGATAAATCTGATTATTTCATGGAAATGACCTTATTTTTCCTATTAAAACCAACTTAATTTTACGGTTGGTTCGGAACCCTAAAAGGTGCGAAGTCCGACTTGCACTTGGCCGGTTTTTTGTAATAGCTGTAAATTACTTTCAAAGAACTAAAATAACTATGTTGCAAGACAAAGCTACGAGTGAAACCTCTACCTACACAGATTTAGATAGATTTTCGTACGATTGACCTGTCAGTCATGTAAAGAATAAAGAGAAGTGTCAAGAACAAAGTCGGGCGTTAGTTTTCTTTCGGAAAATGTTGTTTTCCAGGCTCCTGTTTTTATAGAACAATTATTTTGGAAAAACCTTGCTCCATTTTTGCTACGAATCGTTGGATTGTATAATAGTCATCAATTAATATCAAAAAAATAGAACTGTATTTTTTTCTCCAACAAAAAATAAAAAAAAAATATATTGCAATTCGTTTATTACAATCTACTGAAATATGATTACTATTCCCTGCCGTTTTTATTAAAGAGAATATACATCTTTTTAGGGCTCCGTAGCCAAAATGGCAAAAACGGTAGCCTTATAGATTCGTCATGTCTGTCCGTCCGTCCGTATGTCACAGCCGATTTACTCGAACACTAAGCTCTACGGGGACACTCCATAATGTAATCGGTTGATGAAAAAGAAAATTCAACGCACGTAGTCGTGTGGAGCCTTTAAAATGAAGCTTTTTATTAAAAAAAACCATTTAAGTCAACCGTTGGTGAGATATTAGTTGTCAAAGTCATAAAAAGTGCCCCCCCCCCTCCTCTAATTTCCAAACTATTAAGTTTAAAATTCTGAAAAAAATTGAGGTGGTGTGCATTAATAAATAATTTCAAATATTTTTGGTTTGAACAAGATACGTTTTACGATTTTTGAGTTTTCGCTGAAAAACTATCTTGGCCAACCAAAAGGTCGTAAGTGCCGTGAGTTTCCTAATAAGATACGACTTTGGTCATGAAATACATACACTCGTGTAATTAGGTACATTGTCATCATACAATGTTTTGTTTATTAAACAATAAGAATACTGATAGTGGTTTTAAATTTACTTTTAGTCATTAAAAAAATTACAATATTTTTCGTAATTTTCAAGTGCCCATCTTTTTAAGATTTTGAGCATATCTATTAATTTACTCTTTTTTGTTATAATTTGAAAAATGATTTACTAATCATATAGTGACATCTTATTATTATTTATTCCACATGCAAATTCTCTATTATTCCTTATTTGATCACAATAGGTTATTTATTGACAATAAATCTAAAACCTTTCATACCAAAATAATGTTTCAACATAAAATATTAAGATTAAATGGTCCAACGATATCCACAAGACAGTAACAGAAAGGTCGACGACTGAGACGTTTCTAGACATGGGTCTCCTTGGGGGACAACTCGGTTTTATTTACTGCTCGAATTCACTCTGACATACCGATTGAAGCTTTAATTCGACTGAACTTTCTTTTTGTAATTGGATAGTGGTAAGTGATACAATACTAGCTTTTATAGATATCGCCAGAAACTACAAATTGCAAGCTGAGGCTTTCCGTTTTTAATTGTTGTAAGTAATTCTAAGAAGACTTCGACTATTTCAGCCCAGTCTCTGAGACTACATTTTCCTAAGATATATCTTCTTGCTGTCGTCGGCCTCTTTACGTAAGCCAATATTTACGTCTTAAACCGGCGTCTCCCAGGCCCGGAGGTCTCCGAGCATACAACAAAACAATGTCATTGTTTGTTTTTTCCGCGGCAACGGGTTAACCCATTCATAGATTCAAAATATGAAGCATCCTATCTTTAAGATAAGCTAAGATAAGATAAGATAATTTATTTGCAAAATGTAGTGAGTACAGTTGCAATAGTCATTTTAAGAACTTACATTTTACTTAAAGAAGCATATTATTTTGTTATCGTTGTTCGTATATGAAAAAAATAGAGCTCGCTCAAAACTAAACACGACTCTCCTTTGTCAGCGACGAGAATTATCAGTCATCATTTCATTTTACAGACAGAGCAAGAGGCAAACTCAGGCACAAAAACTAGAAGTCTTGTCTGTGGGTATTACATTACCGATCATACAATTTATAAGTCGCAAGGCACTTTACATATCTTAGCTCAAGAAAATTAGATTCAAATGTATGGAAAATTTGGCAAAATTAATGGAGAACTTTTTATCTATCAGGATATGTAGGTTATAGGACAAAGTTCAATTTTATCTACTCTCCCCTCCCCCTCCGGGGCGAGCGTCACCCCCCCCCCCACCCGTGAAAGTGTCCCGGAGCGCGGTATTTTCCATTTTAAAAGAAAACCGTACACGATACATAAAAAGTGTACAGGAACGAAATAATCCTTGATAAATTAGCTATAAACCTCTACTACATACAAAAGCGATATCACTCATAGTTTCAGCGCAATCTGCCACCAAATACGAACGTTTTCAAAAAATTATCGATATTTTTTGCTGTAAC
The DNA here is from genome assembly GCA_963556455.1 of Epiblema foenella. Lineage (NCBI taxonomy): Eukaryota > Metazoa > Arthropoda > Insecta > Lepidoptera > Tortricidae > Epiblema > Epiblema foenella. The sequence goes on along the minus strand of OY747113.1, from coordinate 4,270,117 downwards.
TTTAGTTTTTTCAAAAACTTCACACATTACCGCCAAAATATGTATGACTAAAGTAAAGAATAGAATATGCTCTTTATAAAAAGGTATAATTCATTTCTAAGCACTTTCATTTACCGTTGCTGTGCTATTTTTTAAATTTAATTCATTCGGCCATACAGCGAAATATAAATATTCATACTAGTTCAACGGTGGTACTAAAATACCATATTCTTCTTATATGTTTTCCTGTAATCTGTAGGTATAGGACTATTTTCTGTATTTTTTATATATTTTTATCGCCAGTACTTTAGGAGATAAGAGGGGGGCGGAGAAATGGTCAATTTTCGCCTATTTTCTTAAATAACTTCAAAAATGTTTATTTTAAAATTATGAAAAAAATATATTTGATATCCTTATAATGAACCCTTTCATTTGATATGTCACACAATATAGTTCGCAATATATATTTTTTTTGTATATTATGTACACCCCACAAGTACCTCCCATGTTTAAAAATTTATTTATTTACGTAACACATCCGTATTTGGGACACCGATTTACATATGTGTGCCAAATTTCAACTCAATCAGTCCAGTAGTTTTGGAGAAAATTGACTGTGATAAACGGACGGATACACACAGTCGAATTAGTCGAGTCCGTTTATTACAGTCAATTTTCTCCAAAACTACTGGACTGATTGAGTTGAAATTTGGCACACATATGTAAATCAGTGTCCGCGCTCCGGGACAATTTCACGGGTGGGGGGGGGGGTGACGCTCGCCCCGGAGGGGGGGGGGGGGGGGGAGAGTAGATAAAATTGAACTTTGTCCTATAACCTACATATCTTGATAGATAAAAGTTCTCCATTAATTTTGCCAAATTTTCAGCTAATTTCACTGAACTATCTTTATAGACTTGCAGACAAAATAAGGCCTTTTGATATAACCACAGAAAAAACTGAACACAAACTCATACCGAAAATGTTTTGAGCCATTAACCAAATAGGTACACATTTACCTCCAAATTTATAGAAAATATTTCTTTTGTATGGAAAACCTTCCGCCCTTGGTTTTGTTCGACAGGAAACTGCGTATGTATATCACAGGCGTCTCCATTGCGCCCTATAAACCACAGTTAATGCGACAGCGGAGATAGATTGGCTCGCCGCCAGATATCTTTTGTGTATAGATATTATGACCGATATTTTACAATATTTGGAACATTAAATGGACCAAGTAATGTTGTGCGCGAATTATGTTGAAACAAGTTGGCGAAAGTGTCGCACTGCGGTGGCGTTGATGTTCCAGTAATGGATTAGTTTAGGACAGTTTTAGGTATAAAACTAGAAGTAACAAGGTCACTATTTAGATGTAACAAAAGAGAGGATCGAACGAACTAAGTACTTCTGACATTTTAGTGCCTCTTTCCAGGCCCCTATTTCACCAAAGCTGACAGGTGCGACAATTGCCGAACAATATTACAATTTTAGTCGGTGAAACAGTTTTCCCATAAAAATTAACGATTTGTCAGCCTACATAGGTCAAATACATACATATGTCAACGTGAAATAGGGGCTAGTTAGAAATATATAATTAGAAACCCGAATTACTCTAATTTTAGTACGTTACGACGTCAAGCTCTCTATTAAGAAGTTCCGTAAACGGGACAAAGTTTTGTCGTGGCACTAACTAATTTATTGGGTGATATAAAGTAACGAAGGTGCTAATCTGTAAGTTGTGAGAAAACAGTTCGGATTTTCTTTATCAATATAAATAAGTAATTAATGTTCAAATATTAACTACAAGGTTTGAATGTTCTATAGTAAATTCAATTAGTCTATTTAGGCATGGATAGAAAAAAACTTACTTCAAGATGAAAGAAAGCGCTAGAACTATGTGTCACGCTCGGCAGACCAGCGCCAGTGAGTTCGGATTCTAATAATCCTCTAGTAATGGGTTTATGGCTGGCAAAATTAGTGGCTTACCACAACGGCCACTCTTTGAGCAGAGTGCTTTAACAAGAAGTACAAAGAACCACCACCAACTATTCCTGATTCCTCCTCTAGTAGTATAGAATAGAATAGAAAAACATTTATTGATAAACCAAACATACAGCACCACATGAAAATAGTAAAACAAATAGACCAAAGTAAAAAAGTAACACATTTTGAATTATAAAACAGACAAAAAGAACTTATACCTATTTGGTGCTGTTATGGTGGCTACAAAAGGACACCACTCAGCATATGCTGTGGCATACATATACCACAGCGCTGGTCTTCCGAGGGGCCCGGGGCCGGAAAGATAACTCAGAACAGACACACTAGTGACGAGCATATTATGATTGTGTAACATGTAAGTAGACACTATCATTTCTGTATCAGCTTTAATTGCTCTCCTCTGGTGAAGCCAGGTCAGCACCGCTGCAGTTTCCACATATCGCGCTCGGCAGATAAGCCCTAAAGTTGATTCGACTTCTAACTCTCCTAACGGGTTGTCAGCTGGTAAAATTAATGACTTACCATCAGGTGACAGGCCACTCTCTGACAAAAGTACAAGGAACAAGAAGTATAAAGAACAACAACCAGATGTACCTGATTCCTCCTTTAATAGTATCAACGTTCAGCGCTCTCCCCTCATAAAGCCAGGTCAGCACCCCTGGAGTCTCTACGTATCGCGCTCGGCAGTTACGCCCTAGAGTTGATTCTACTTCTAACTCTCCTAACGGGTTGTCAGCTGGTAAAATTAGTGACTTACCTTCAGGTGACAGGCCACTCTATGACAAAAGTGCAATGAACAAGAAGTATAAAGAACAACAACCAGATGTACCTGATTCCTCCTCTAGTAGTATCAGCGTTCAGCGCTCTCCCCTCATGAAGCCAGGTCAGCACCGCTGCAGTCTCCACGTGTCGCGCTCGGCAGATAAGCCCAAGAGTTGATTCGGATTCTAATACTCCTAACGGGTTGTTAGCTTGTAAAACTAGTGACTTATCATCAAGTGACTCACAACGGCCACTCTTTGACAAAAGTGCAATGAACAAGAAGTATAAAGAACAACAACCAGATGTACCTGATTCCTCCTTTAATAGTATCAACGTTCAGCGCTCTCCCCTCATGAAGCCAGGTCAGCACCGCTGGAGTCTCCACGTGTCACGCTAAGCCCTAGAGCTGATTCAGATTCTAATACTCCTAACGGGTTGTTAGCTTGTAAAACTAGTGACTTATCATCAAGTGACTCACAACGGCCACTCTCTGACAAAAGTGCAATGAACAAGAAGTATAAAGAACAACAACCAGATGTACCTGATTCCTCCTCTAGTAGTATCAGCGTTCAGCGCTCTCCCCTCATGGAGCCAGGTCAGCACCGCTGGAGTCTCCACGTGTCGCGCTCGGCAGACCAGCGCTAGAGTTGATTCAGCTTCGTAGTACTTCTCTAGTAACGGGTTGCCAGCTTCGTCAACCACCCACACTTGAGGTGCTGGGGAATAAAATATATGTTTAATTTAATTACATACATTAAACTAAATCACATTATAAATTACATCATCATCATCAGCTAAAGGCAATCCACTGTTAAAGAGAGATCAGGTGTTGGGTCATTGTCAGATTTAGGTTCGCGTCTTTTCGGTGGACATATGAAAAGTTAAGGGCTACAAAGCTTAATTTTGGATTGGTCTAGTAACCCGCATAAACAGTATCTCCGTTGCTATAAATCCATGTACCAAAAACATAGCTTACATGCGCATAAACCGTTAACTATTGACCACCGAAGGGACAATTTTTGTTTTTGCATCTGACAATGACTCTGTTGCGACACAGCATTAACTCTTTAACCGCCATGGTCAATTACACATCGAATTAGCCGCCTTACAATAATACATCGAATATATTATTAAATAAACACAAAATACATACTTACAACTACAACAAAGAAACATTTGATATTTAGAAAATTGCCAGCTTGATATTAGGCGGTTAAACGGGTTAACAAGATGGATGATGGCTGATGATGATGATGAAGTGAAGCCAGAGTGATAAGCCAGATTCATACTCATCTGACATAAATGCATGCAGCCTAAGACTAAAATCAAACCCGCACCTCTGGTTTGCCGGACCAGTGCCTTTATCTCTAGGCCACCCAGACCACTACGTCATCATCAAAAATCAGCAAGGTAATTTCATTCGTGAAAAAGAGTAGTGTCACAGTATGGGTCTTCACGTCATAGCGCAACAGATTAACGTGAATTTACTGTCATCGATATCGTTCTTTCGTGTCACGATACGTCACTTTAGACAAATTGGAATCCGGTCTGAGGGATCTCCAATGACATGACATGTCCTAAATCGATGATTACATTTTGCCCGGATGAAAAATTAGCTCAGCCGAATTTTTTGGCCCTGTATATCCAGTAATAGTTGGTAATGAAAACTTTTTCGAAAGCTTAGTTTAGTCGACGAAAAAGCCCCTTTAAGTCTAATTAAGTCTCCCAACTGCCCGTTTTCCTTTCCATTAGGCAGATTTTAGACTTTAACTTCACCGATTTTTTTCGAATCTTTTTATAAAACCGAAGCTTCTCTATTCCCAACAAAAAGCTATACGGATTTCATTAAATGATCCTATTAAAGACAATTAGCTGTAGGTATAGGTATAGACAATCGTACTGAATACATATGTGACAGTTACCCTCGCCCTGAGGGCCGCAAGCGGCCCTCGGGCTCCCGTGGAGAGGGCGAACTAATGGGATGCTTCGGGCCTTCGGCCCTACACGGAGCTTGGCCTTGTCGCCTTGCGAGCATTTTATACGTATTCAATCCCCATGAATCCGCCATTTAAAAAAAAAGTTAAATCGAATTGGGTAAAAAACCTATCGAACGGGCTCACAAAATGTGACGAGAATCGATTGAGAAATGCGATTTGCAGAGGAGATAAACCGGAAACCTGCCGGACATACGAAAGCATTTTTTTCCAAGCTGAAACGGAGTTGCCTCGCTCGCTCAGTGAATAACAAAAATATTGTCAGCGTAGTCAATTTCGCTTCCAACTTTTTGATATTCAGTAAGGACCAAAGCCTTTTCACACCGTTGAGTAGGATTATCGAATTACTATGATACAACTTTTTTGCACAAGTTCTTTTCTGAGAGCGCGAAGCGTTTGGTTGGCGTAACTGGTGACCGAAGAGCTGGCGACTTTCTCGCACAACGTATTGCGATACAGTGAGGAAATGCCTCCAGCATCCTCGGTACAATGCTTCAAGGGCCTGTTTTAGGTTTAAATTAGTTGTAATATTATTTAAGTTATTGGTATTGGGTCATTCTACTTTTTCATAACCATTTTTCTAATATAAAAAAAAATCTATGATATGTATCGAATTAATGTACAAAAATAGGATTTCGAAATAGTACCTGAACCTAATAAAAGGAATTTATAGGTAAAAATACTTAAATATTAGCATATTGCTGTAAAAGGTGGGTAACACAGTGGTAAAAACCATTTTTTCATACAAATGGTGAGACATCCAAGGACCACTGAATTACTCGATTTATGAATATTAGCTGTGGTTCGTTAATTACCAAAACTATCGGAAGTGATACTGCAATTAAACCTCTTTCTAAATAACAATACAAAAATATGAAGTGAGGGCCAAGTATTCCAAAATCTGCATTAAAATAAATTGACTGAAAATTATGTACATGAAAAAGTAGAAAGGCCCATTTAATTATTATTACCGCTTGTAAGTCAATAAAAAAAAGTTAATTGCTGGAAAAAAAAATGATTGGTGAAATCAATTCATTAACCCTTACAAAGTGACAAATTGCTTTGTTCTATTGTATTAAATGTTTTACTGAGTTGTTTTGAATTGACTTAGCTAATTGTGCTTCACAAATAAAGTTAGTATTTAAATATAACTTAAACAGGGTCAGATTTGGTTGGCGAAAAGGCTCTTTGGAAAAGTTAAAGCGACGTACTTCACAAGTTACTTGTGAGATATTTAACTTTAACACGTTTGGAATTTTCGAGTCTTGAAACATTGGGTGTTAAGATTTTTATTCAATACAATTGTTCAGTCGACGTATAAACTCTGTACTTGTGTGTAAAGTTTTTGCAACTTATCTTAATGTACATATGTGTGAAGTTTTTGCAACTTATTCTACAGTAGACGTAAACTGTAAAATTTATATTGTGACTTTTGTAACGACATTGAGGATATATGTAATAGAGGACGCTAAGCTATTTCTAAATATACGAAATTCAGTAAACTACACAACTATTTAAAAAAAATATAATTAAATTTCGACCAGAAATATATGACCGTTGCGTTGTCTAGAGGGCGCTAATTTTCACTATATATGGTAACAGGTCAGTAACGTCACTATAGGAGGAATGATGACATTTGACTTGTTTACTTATCACTTCCGACGTTTTTGTAATGTTTTGTAGCTAAATAGTTTCGTCTCCGGAGCATTATTTATTTCAGAAAATTAATTACATTATTAATAATGTTCCCTGTTAAGTAATGTTGTTGACTATGGATCGTTTTGGGCGTTTTATCTCACTTATCATTTAATTTTCAACACTTCACTATCATTGAAATAAACCGCAACTGTGACACTGACAAGTGACAACCTATCATTATAATTGTTGCCAGTGTAAGAAATTAGTTCCAATGAAATTCTGCAACACGACGCATGGTCATATATTTCTGATCGGGCTTTATATTCAATAATTTCCGGTCCTTACGCCGATATCTTAATAAAAACCTTACAACATATACGAGATATACGAGTCTACGTAACTTAAGTAACAAATGAGCAGTAAATAAAAGCTACAAATATAGATACACTAGAAAAAAACAGGTTATTTCCTAAAATGTACGATCATTTTATTTAAAGAGAAACTGTGACAGCGAAATATGTCTATCATTTTCAACTGTCAGATGTACCTTAACTTTCTTGGCTGACAAATAGCTCCTACAAATATTGCGTTTGAACTTTGAAAAATCTTTTTACCTCTGGTATTTTCAACATTACCTTTCATTTATAACCAACGTCTCAAGATTAAAAATGTGCTTCCAGAACAGAGAACGGGAGCAATCCAGTAAAGATCTCATTCGGACATTTAGCAGAAATCATTTTACGAGCATTTTTTATATTCAGTGAGTTGGCATCGTAATGCCCTACAGTACTATAATAGCTTATGTTACAATGCAGTTTGAGAGGTAGAAGCGTTATTCTTTTAAATGATCAATCACACGCCTGACTTTAATGCTTCGACTGCGAATATTTTACTCTTAAGTCTACGTCAATATTGCTAGAGAAATATTTTTGAAACAAAAATGTAAAACGCTTCGCATTATTATTATGGGCGACGAAGATATTTTCATTGTTGATATTCATTGGATGTTTGGTACTCTGGGAATTAGTGGAATTTATTAATATCTCATTCTTTTATTAGAAAAAAATATTACAATGTTGAAATACTGCAGTGAAATAAAACCATATCTCATATTTTTTTTGTGTAATGTATGTATTTTCATGTTTATTATCTTAAAGTGTGACATCGTTTTTGCATTATGACTTAAGTTGTTTAAAAGTCGATAAAGGATAATATGGTGGGGAAATCTAACCAGGTGTAACTTAACTTTCCCTTCTGAATTGAAAGGTCAGATAACATTTACATTGGTAAAATTATTTTATATTATTTTGATTAGCGGAAAGAAATTAAAGGAATACACAACAATAGTAAAGTTATCTAAATCATAAATTAATTTCCACTGAGACATAAAACATTTCGTACAAAGTGGCATTGTTGTCGAGACAACACTTAATATGATAACTTATTACAATATATTTAGTGTCACTTGTATCTTTGGCATCTAATCTTAGGTAATTTCCATTATTTTGCTCCGTTTTATATCAACTATTAGTTAGTCGAACTTAAACAATCTGCATATAGCATGTAGATTATTTCAGTGAAATTAACGGTTAAGACAGGATAAAATAGAGCATGTTAGTGGAAACTACCTGAGATTAGACGAATTGCACACAAAATATTTGAGTCCAACTATCGAATAGTTAAGATAAGATAAAATGGAGCAAATAATTGGAAACTACCTGAGAGTAGACGCCAAAGATACAAATGATACTACTGGAAAAACGCTGGAAGGAAGTTGGTGAAAATTATAATAAGTACTTACTGTTAACATGTAAGTAAGTCCTGCTGACCCGTGGCGGGTGCGTCGATATCTGGCACTCGTACACGCCCTCATCAGCCGGCTTGACCTCCCTGATGAGGAGTCTCCAGTTCCCAGGATACCGCCTCGCGACCGACACTCGCTCGTCGGCAGCATACGTGACAGCGCCGACTGTGAGGAGCTCTGGCATCTCGTCTCTGCCTCGACGACGGACCCACGATACCTGGTAATGATTAAGGTCAGTTTACTTGCTATGAACCTAAAAAAAACTCGTTCGATATCATATCATTCAAGCAAACTAGTACCCTTTTTTGCGATTTCATATTTTGTTCTTAGAAACTACCTAGACGATTCTAGAAAATTTATAAACTGCATTCATGACTTTGATAAAGGCTTAAACGCTGTCGAGAATCGAGCCGATCAGATCTGCTAAAAATCGGAGTTCGTTTTATTGCGGTAATTAATAAATTTATTTACGATCTCAGTTAATGACATATTACGAAATTCAATTTACGGAAATGGTATCACTAGGTATGTGGTGACGTGAAGTCTGAAATTAGAATCTTTTGAACTAAAATCGGCCTTATAGTTCTAAGAACAGAAATCAAGGAAAAGAATCTCAGTGTCTTACAAAATTCTGAAGGTATAAGAATAACTTCAGAATTTCTCTCAATGCCCATTTAATCAGCAAGCTAAACGGAGGAACGTAGTGCATTAGCATTGCATTTTACCAAGAATTTAGCAGCATAAAATGATATGCTGCTAAATTCTTGGTAATTGATAATGTTATACCTGATATGACACACTAAATAGTATTTCATGAGCGAATAGCGAAAAATACAGGACAAACAAAAATATGTTACAATTCAAATCAAAAAAATATTCTGCAAATAGGCCTCTAGGGCACTTTTGCAAGTCGAAATCGATCCATATCAATTAAAAATAATACAATAATCAAAATATCTAAGATACTAATAACAATCCAGATTTGTAAGAGATGTATAGGGTCTCTAAGCCTCAAGATAAAAGTAATAACGTACACTAATCATAATAATATATTGTGTGAGATATATCTCTAAGCGTCAACATGAAAATAATATTTAATAAATAAATATCCTCAGAGGTCTCTGAGCGTCAGTCTAAAATAAAATCAAATGAGAACAGAGCGAAGTATATCCTGTCAATTCCACTGAACACTAGTACGAAGTTACTAGTCCTTGCAAATATTAACAAACCGGACCCCACAAAAGTACATGTACATGTCTTATAGGTACATAAGTCCATATCAGATGACCATAACAAATTAAGGCTGAATTAGATCATATTAGATTGACCACTACAAGCTGGCATGGATGGAGGCGTGTCGTTTATCTATTTTACCTTATGGCAATTTTGTTGCCAGTATTTGTTGCACCGTTTATCACCGCCCAGGGGACACGTTTAGGGTAACGATGGGTACTCCCTACGGACGTGGTACAGTGTGGGCAACTTGACTGTTAGAAGTTCTCAAGCCACCCGGATGCCTCTAACTTGGCTTAACGGCTGCTATCATAGACATCAGCAGGAATCATCAGCTTAAACGTGCATCCCAAAGCACGGGAGTGCACAGTTAATAACCACGCAAAGCGGTCACCCAAGAACTGACCCCGGCCCATGTTGCTTAACCTCGCATACCGCATGCGGCACGCGAGGTCCGCTGGACCAATGGCATCGGTTATACGCTGATTATTATCACGCGATACACTCATGTCAAATTACGTATCACTAGTGTATTCATGAATATTGAAACAATATTCATACAATTTTGATTATCACGATAATATTGACACTTCAGTATAGTGATAATAATCACCGTGTGATTGACCCCAATATTCCCAATACGATGACCACGACCACTCTCAAGAGAGAAACGACGAATAAGATAAGTCCATTAGTAAAAACAAAAATATATCGTCAAATAGCATTGAATTTAAAAGGAATTAACACTTTCGCTAGTGCTGCGGAATTTCCTCTACATACCAAAGAACGCATGTTATCGGCCAAGCGTCTACGAGCAGAGAACCCCCCAGGGGAGTTCTTAGCACTGAACGTGTTAACGAAACAGCCAAACTTCACCGTTAATATTTCTTAAACAATAGGAGTGATTTGCTTAATCGCTATAACAATGGGATGATGGAAACAAAGAGGCTTTCACCGTCGTTTTCAGAATTTGCTAACTAGTTAAGGCAATACGACGGAAATGTGTTTGATGAGATTGTCCACTTACTGTCGAATTTTAAAATAGTATTTCAAGTCAATATTATCGTGATAGTCAAAATTGTATGGGATTTGCTTCAATATTCATGAATACACTAGTGATACGTATTTTGACATGAGTGTATCGCATGCCAATAATCAGCGTGGAACCGATGCCATTCAGCAAGCTTTGCGATAGGCCGGCATGGAGCGCTCGTGGTCCAGCGGCGCCCGCGTGCCGCATGCGGTATGCGAGGTTAAGCAACATGGGCCGGGGTCAGTTCTTGGGTAACCGCTTTGAGTCAAAAATCAAAATCAAACATTTATTCTGCAAATAGGCCACAAGGCCACTTTTACATGTCAAAATATTAATTTACAATTTAAGAAAAAAAAAAAAAAATTGTTGTTGTTGTCACCCTAAAAATTTTTGCTTTGCTCATCAAATATATTTTAGAAATATGTACATTGCATAAATAATACTATATTACGATGCCGACCTACGATACAATCTTCAGTTGTTATTATCTCAAGATTTAAACTGATACACAAGAAATTTGAAGAAAATAAGATAAATAGCTTACCCGTCAACCTGAAGTCAAATTGTCATTCCCGTCACCAGCTTTGTTATTGTTGCATCGTAATGGAAATGCAGTGAAATAATACAAACAAAGAAAGCTTCTCAACCAATAAGTAATACTCGGAAACAATACCTACACACCAAACTACCATGCTTTTCCCTGTCGCAAATATAAAAAACATAATGATGAAATAACCCAAGTGAAGTGACTATTGTGACTATTTATGAATCTGTATGATCTTTCTAGTGTGTTTAGTTAGTTTAGTTTTAGTTTTAGCATATTTTATGAGCAGCCCCACTAGAACTACGTGTCCGCATTGCTCGGGATCGTCTAAACTGTACATTGTTCCCCATGGTCTCCGCATTCACATCGGCCGTGCTCACAAAGATGCTCAAAACGTTAATCCTACAGCGGCTCATAATGCGTACAGTGCGTCTCAGGTGGTGCCGCACCCACCTGTATGCACACCGCCGACACAAACACCTAGACTAGAGGATTTGCCATCCTTGAAAGCAAATGTTCGTGTATTGAGACATATCCCAAAGGGGGCTAGAAACCTTGCCGCTGGTAAACTTTGTGATATTATAGACAGTTGTTTACGCACAAACGAGGTTGATGATTGGTTTGCCTTGCTCTCCTTTTCGTTTTCAGCCTTAAGAGTACCTGAGAGGAATGTAAACCGATCTTTAACAACGAAAGTCAAGGAAAATATTGATAATTTAAATTTATATTTTCCAGACGAGTGCGTAAACCAAAAGTTGACCCCAAAATACCGTACTATAGAGGCTAAAGTCCATGAAGGCGATTTAAGGGGTGCGGTGCGTATGCTTCTATCAGATTCCTCACTTGCACCCATGAATGATGGCACATTGAGCGCATTACGTGATAAGCATCCCTCTCCATCAAGACAGCTTTCATTGCCTCCGGAGCCAAGCCGAAATAGCGCCTTTTTAACAGTGACTCCCGCTGAAGTGGCCACGGCAATAAATTAATTTTATAATGGGTCTGCGTCCGGATTGGATGGCCTGCGACCGCAACACCTTAAGCAGCTCTCTAGTCCATCTGCTGGTAATAACGGACCGCGACTCTTAGAGTCCATAACAAATTTGTGCAACTTCTTGTTTAAAGGTATGCTTAATCTACAAGTAAGGCCATACCTGTACGGTGCGTCGTTGTGTGCCCTTTCGAAGAAGGATGGTGGGTTGAGGCCGATTGCTGTGGGCAGTGTACTTCGGCGTCTTACTGCCAAGCTTGGATGTTACGCTGTCAGGGGTGCTATGGCAGATTATTTGCAGCCAAAGCAGGTCGGTTTTGGAACACCTAGAGGTTGTGAGGCAGCTATACATGCCACTCGCTCTTTTATCACAAGCCATGATAATACTAATAGTGCCGTCGTCAAGATCGACTTAAGAAACGCATTTAACTGCGTAGAGAGAGACATTATATTGAAGGAGGTCTTGGACCTTGTACCGTCGCTCTACCCGTTTATGTATCAATGTTACTCGAACGACACTAATCTTTATCTTAAAGAAAAAATGATACTATCGCAAGTTGGCGCGCAGCAGGGCGATCCTCTGGGTCCTCTGATATTTAGTTTAGCGATACATAGGGTCATCACCACATTAAAATCACCGCTAAATGTGTGGTATCTTGATGACGGAACTATTGGTGGGCCTCCGGAAACAATAATCGAGGACTTAAATGAACTAATGCCTGCTTTAAGGAAACTTGGCCTGGAAGTCAACCCTACGAAATGCGAGCTCTTCTCATGCGGGGCAGTGACTGAATCTTCGTTGTTGGCCCTAGAAACGACTTTGCCGGGTATAAAGAGGGTAGATAAGACCGAATTCTGTTTACTAGGAGCGCCCATCTTTCCCGACGGAGTCAGTGCTGCTCTACGAGCTAAAAAAGATGCTCTCATATCAGTTCGGGATCATCTAAAGAATCTATCATCCCATGTTTCTTTGACTTTGCTTCGTAATTGCTTTGCTACACCTCGAATGACTTACATTCTCAGAACTTCGCCGTCGTGGCTTTTTGTCAACGAAGTAAGGGATATAGATCGAGAGCTAAAGTTTACCTTGCAAACTGTTTAAAATGTTGACTTAAGCGAATCACAATGGTTGCAGGCCAGTCTTCCCATTCGTTACGGCGGCTTAGGTATTCGTCGTGTTGAGGACTTGGGACCGATCGCCTTTCTAGCTTCTTCTTATGGAGCCTTGGATCTTGTCACTCGCATTCTTTCTATAAATGGTGGCAATTTCCAGGTTCCATTCGTTTCTGAGGCTTTAGCGAGATGGTCGGTCACTCTCCCCGACGATTTGCGACCTGAAAATCCTGGGGTCCAAAAACAGTGGGATGACCTTTGGTGCAAGCGGGTGTATGATTCGCTGTTGTTTGATGCCTCGGGAGTTGATGTGGCACGCCTTAAGGCCCTTGCACAGCCAGAATCAGGGGCTTGGCTTCATGCACTACCATCACCACAACTGGGTACCTTACTAGACGACGACTCGGTTAGAGTAGCAGTGGCTCTTCGGTTAGGTGCCAAGGTGTGTGAGCCCCACCGCTGCAGTTGCGGGGCCATGGTAGCGGAAAATGGGCACCATGGTCTAAGCTGCCAGAGGTGCGCTGGGCGGTTCCCGAGACACCACTCCATTAACGAAATCATACGGCGCGCCATGGTCTCAGCGAACGTTCCATGCGTGTTGGAGCCACCCGGGCTGAGTCGGTCTGACGGTAAAAGGCCGGACGGACTCACGTTGATTCCATGGCGGAGGGGGCGTTGCCTTTTGTGGGATGCCACGTGCGTTAGCACCTTTGCTGCATCCCACTTGAGGCAAACCACACAAGGTGCAGGCTTGGCGGCAGAGTCAGCCGCAAAGCAAAAACACACGAAATACTCCGCCCTGGAATCAACGTACGACTTTGTTCCGGTAGCAGTGGAGACGGCAGGACCATGGGGCTCGGAGGCCCGCCGCCTGTTTAGAGAGCTAGGTCGGCGGTTACGGGAGAGGGGCAACGATCCCCGCTGCGGGTCGTATCTGGTGCAACAGGTATCCATAGCGGTGCAGAGAGGAAATGCCGCGAGCATTATGGGTACCTTTGCGCCAGGTACGATGCGGGGTGGGTTCTAGATAATTTACATTTATATCTTGTATTTTAATTTAGATTATTGAAATCAAATATTTATCCGTTATTTATTTTAACTTGAGAGATATTTCCACTAAACACTAGATCTTCATAAAAAACCGGAACTGTGATTTTTTACTGAATTGTGTTGCTAGAATTGCGACAAATATGAACTTTCATGTAATGTATGATGCATACTATTAATAATTCAACAATAATGAAAAAATTTAAGAAAGTCTGACTATAATAAGTAATACATTTTTCATGTCTAAATATTAATTTACAGTCTTTATTTTATTTTTTAATTTTTAAAAAACTATTTAACCTCGTAAATCCCCTCGTACAAAGTACAAATAAACAATATTAGTACTCCAGGTCTGAAATTTTGATTACATTAAACATAATGTGCATGTACTTCCCTAAGTAGGTACTAATTAAGGATGCGCTTCTGTATGTACTTCCTGTATTACAATAAGTACAGTCGAACCAACTGATTCATAACCCACTTGGCCAACAAATTGCTTGGAACCGTCAAAACAATAGGGTTTACATGTTTCACACTATGTGGCACTAATATAAAACGACCTACGTTTTATATATTAACTTTTTTGACCCTGGCTGTGGCTTTATAGGCCGGGCCCAATAAAGCGATAGGAGTGCGCGGTTGGAGAGTAGCCTGGGGAAAATCCAGGGGAAAACCTCCGACACGACCACGCGTGTGGTTTGGAACACTGGAATACTCTAAGAGTTTGCGCTCCAGTGAGATTGGTTGAGCGAATTCAACCAAATCTGAGGTGTGAGTGGAATCGAGATACTGGGAGTTTCGTCGCTGTTTTTCATCAATACAGGTCGGCGATCTATGCAATTTTAACTGCAATAGATATGTTTTTAATAAAACAACAATGCTTTGAATCTCGAATAAGCTATGATTTAAAATAAAAAACCTAACTCTTTTCACCAGAAAAAAAATATATTTCAATTTCAAAAATCAATTGCTTGGCAGATGTCAAGTGGTCAGTCAATGAGATTTTCACCATCCACAGTATTTGGCAGAACAAAGAGCTCGGACTATAGTGCTCAGTGAAGAAGGCTATGGCATTACTGTGAAGAACAGAGATAGTAATAGCATTTTTCTTTTGTGATCAATGGTCATGGTTATCCAAACTGTTTAAGAGAGTAGTTATTAAATGTCAGTGTCTAATAAAATGATAACAAGATCGTTACCATAGAAATGTATGTTCAGATGAATTTCAACCGACTAGTATTTAGATGACTTAGCAAAATGACCTTATGGTGGGTCATGATTCAATTGTGTCGATCGTGCCTATAGTTAGGACTATACAGTTGAAAAAACAGGGCTTTAGAGGTTAAACTAGAAAACTGCAGGTATGTGGAATGAGGGCTATCGCGTATGAATTCGCCGCTAGAGGCGCTAGTGTAGCGTGAGGTCTCCGAAATGTCAAATGTCACTCTTCGTGGTTGCGCTACGCGGGTTAATATCTAATTGGAACAATATGGAGACTATTTTGCAATACCTGAGCTTGATTATGGCAAATATGAGTTACGGGTCAATGACTGTCAGTGCTGTGAGACAGATTTGTCTTTCGGAAACTTATTTCCTCCTTTTTTTCCGAACAAAACGGGACTGCGCTAAAATGCGAGATATTAGATATTTTTACGGTACGGGTTTAAGGTATTAAATATGATTTGTAATGTAAACTTCGTTCTCATGCCCATAATAACCAATAACAATTTTTGACAGCTGGACCTTACTCGACGGTGGCGTCAACTGGTGAGCACAAAAACGATAGCCCTCATTGTGTGATGAGTGACGTCGCCTAAACTCTCAAGGGTGATCAACGCCCAGTGTAAAGAGTAAGCAACAGCTTTTTTCTCTAGCCATCAAAACAATAAATATGATTTGAATTGAAATCAATAAATGGTCGGCAATCCTTCTGAATGATGATATTTTACTACCAGTAATGTAGTTTGTTTACAAAATAAAACTGCAACACCCAATTTCCATTGTAGCATCATCCGTCATAGGAAACTGATCCGCCGTGATTAAGACCGTAATCCGGTTTTTTCGTGTGTGTGCGATCAATCATGGGCGTAGTAATTAATTTCCTTATTTATCAACTTGATCCGGGACGTTTCATTGAATAAAACCATATTATTGATTAAGTTTAAGTAAGTACTGTGACATTTACCTTATTACAGCGACCGCATGAATACTATAACTACATACTTAGATATAATGACACAAGTGTATCAAGAGCATTCTAACTGCCAACAAACTGTTACGCAGTTTGGCAGTGTAGTTAATTTTGTGTAAATTGATGTGTCTTTATGAAATAAACGATTAATAATAATAATATTATATGGGTTACTACACAGAAACCCGTCGTGTACTGGTCCCTGGGATCCCAGTGATCATAACAAAATAATGCTATTGTTAATTTTTTCGCCGGGAGACGACAGATTACGTTAGAGACTTTTCTATAGACATGGCCAAAGTTAATTTTATTTTTCTTACTGAAAAATAATAAACCTGTCACTGAAGTCTTTTGAGGTCGAATATCGCTCGATTTGCTTCGAACCAATATGTGGTCCTTCAACATAGGAACCAGCCGCGACGGCAGCGCGTCTAGCACATCTTTCTCATCTAGCACTTTTTTATCTTCTTTCTCGGTCATTCATAAGTGAGGATCGCAACCACGTACTATGCTCTGTCTCCATAGAGTGCGATCATAAGCTATGTGGGCCATAATACCCTCAAAACCAGAGTGAGGCAATTAGTACCACTAAAATACGTATAATTAACAACACTCTCTTACCAAGTACTCTTAACAAGAGGCAAAATTTAAGGAAAGAGTGGAAGGGGAAGATGGAGGATCATCTTCATCATCATCGTAGCGCTATCCCGGTACAGATGCATCCTAAAGGATGCCCGGGGTCCGCTACCCAATCCCAATATTTGGCGTAAGCACTGGAATGGACACAAATGGAGGATATAGAAAAAAAAATTAGCAGGCCTGTCGTAGAAAATTAAGAAGGCGGCCCTAGATAGAGATAGAAAGAAAAAGCTACACCAACAAGAGTCAAGAGGAGACCGCGTATCGGCAAACGTAGTGTAGGACGCCCTGTAACTAGGTGGGGCGATGATATTCGTAAGGCAGTGGGCAGGGGTTGGAGGAGAAGAGCTGAAGACCGAGCTCAGTGGCGTGCCATGGGAGAGGCCTATGTCCAGCAGTGGACTGACACAGGCTGATGATGATGATGATGATGAACAAGACTCTAACCCTTAAATTTGTGGGGAACATTGATCTTCACTGTCGGCGAAATCAAATAAAAAATAAAGGTTACAATACATATAATTAATTCTGGAACATGCCTTAAATTAAGTGGGTAACGGCGTTTCAACCGCCCCTTCCCATACGTTACCAAATATTAATAGACCATATCATCATATCAGCCGAAAGATGTCAACTGCTGGACATAGGCCTCCCCCAAAGAGTGCCATAATGACCGGTCCAGCGCCACCCGCATCCAGCGGACTCCAGCGACCTATAACCAGGTCATAAGTCCACCTTGTGGTCTACTCACGCTGCGCCTTCCGGTCCAAAATATTCATAGATACGATGACAAATGCATCAAAATTTCATGGAATAATCAACGGCGTGTATATAGGTTTTGTCTTACGGAAGTTATCGACGTTTATTTTTTTAATTTACTTTCGAAAAGGTACATAATGTTTAAATTTTAATTTTACTCGCCAAACTGACAAGACAGTTTTTTGACGAGACTCGTTTTGACATTTTAACAAGTCTATTATCATGCACCTAAGTTACATAATGAAGTAATACGTGTAATTGTAAGAAATAGAACAATAAAAAAAATACATTAAATAACTAAATCTGTTAATAGTTAAGGTAATCTTTGTAAAAATGTCTTTTTCACACCTGCTATTCAGAAAAGAGTTACCATTCGAATGAGGGATCAAAGATGTACTTTTCTTCCCTCATTTGAGGGCAACAATGACTCTTTTCCTCATAGAAAGTGTGAAAAGCAGTGTGTGTTTGCAGCATGTTTTAGCAGCGGGCCTCATAGACGGTGTGAAAAGCGGTATGTGTCACACGGTAGCAAAATTATTTCCGTCTTGAGCGTAAACACTTGAATCCCTCGCTACGCTCAAGGCTCTACTTTAGAATCCCTCGCTACGCTCAGGATTCTATTGTAGAATCTTTCGCTTCACTCAGAATTCAATATACCTCCCTCGCCGTAAATATATCATTTTGCTCTCTTGAGACACAATCTACTATTTTAGCTTGCTTTTCACTATATTTAAACTATATATTTTTTAATAGTAGCATCGTCATGTCCACAATATTAGGGTGGATCAACTATTCTTTGTCGCTCGTTGCCATGGTTACGTCTTCTGAGTCACTCTTTAAAACTGTGACCCTATAAAGGTTTAAATCTACCAAACATAAGTTTTAGCGATGAGCATAAATCCATTCGGACATGGGTCGTCTCTTGAGCAAGCTTGAAGTCCATATTCTAAACATTGTTCTAAGAGACTCGGTTACTGTTGTCTCCTCGCTGACGGGACAAAATAACACCAAGAAAAATTTGATTGGCCCATTAAAACGTCCCGTCAATACTTAGAACGTAAATAAAATTTCAGATAAATACAGACAGCGACCGATTCACTGCCGCGAAGACGCACTTTTTAACTGTATGTTCATGTACTGAGTATATTATATTTGTAACGGTGTGTCTTTTGGTGCAGTGAATAAATGCTTTCTTTCTTTCTTTCTTCTTTCTTTATAAATTAACAACTTTCATAATGATAATACGCCAAGTTTACGCTTAGATTTGGCACAAGCTCGCCGAATTTGAAAGTTGTTACTGTAGCGAAGTAACATTAACTTTGCCTTTTGTAACTACTCTAATTTTCCAAGTTTCCATAACTTGGTGTCGTTGGAAGCGCTCAAAATAGAGGATTATACAGTTCACTATATCTTTTGCTATTCTTGTTTAGCGTTTCGTCACAGTATAATTCCGAAAGTTTACTAATCACTACATAGTATAAAACAAAGTCGCTTTCTCTGTCCTTATATCCCTATGTATGCTTAAATCTTTAAAACTATGCAACGGATTTTGATGCGGTTTTTTAATAGATAGAGTGATTGAACAGGAAGGTTTATATGTATAATAACATACATTAAATAGTGCACCCGTGCGAAGCCGGGGCGGGTCGCTAGTTTTAAAGATAAATTTGAAAACACTTAAGAGGCCTTATACGACAAAAGTATTGATAATCCCAATATAGTGATCAAAGGATACGATGATTTTATTAAACTTTTACATAGTAACATAGCCATTTTTTGATTTCATTCTGTGTATTAGAATTTAATCGGAAAACACAGTTTTTAGCTTAAAAATGGTCGATTTGGAGTGATGTTTGAAACGATATCTCTTAATGAAAAATCCAAAAAATACATTTGTTTATGACATTAGGTCGTAGGTATTCGAGATAGTAACACTGAGAAAATGTCAAGATACGTGTCAATTCAATCAGAACATCGTCAAATACATAAGCGTTTTTTCACTGATAAGGACTCTTAAATAAAAGGTAAAAGGAAAACCAAATGGCAAAAGGAATGCGAATGCGCGTGTTGTTTATAACATTTTGAGATTTAAATCAATAAATTATCGCATTACTATTTCTTGTACGGCAATATCATCGGTAACATTCCTGATGTTTCCAGTAATATTGTTGGTGGCAGCTATTCCCGAGAAGGAGAATATTGACATCTCTTCAGTAATTAATAACGACTATACTGGGCTGGCTCAGAGCAAGAATCAGCGTCGCTGTGATACGTGCTACCAGTATATGTATCCGCGGCACAAGGCACCGGTTGAAACCCGCTGCCGTGGCTCGGGTTCGAACCTCAATCCAGTCGAACCTCAGTCCCAGTCGAACCTCAGTCTGCACCACGACATGGGGATTAGCACTATGTGCGGTTTCTTTAAGCAGACTGCCAGACGTTATTTTGACAACGCTCCCCATCATAGGAATCCGTTAGTTAGGAAGGCTGTCGACTACGTTCCCATCCCTCCCCCCTCTGTCTTTACCCGGCTATCACTGATTAGGGGCCGCACGGTCCTCCGTCCTAGGCACACACTTACGGACCCGGACGACGTAATCACAGCGTCTATCGAAAGATGGAACGCTGCGCTTACGGCGTCCAACTCTGACACGACGCGTACACTTAGGCATTCCCGCCGGCGGGGACGTCCACCGCGCGATCGCGATAACAGTGACACATATAGTCCCTATTCGTCCCGGTACCGCTGCATACCGGGTAGAGTCAGTCCGACCCAGTTCGGGCCTAGCTGAGTTTCTTGCTGGACTCTTCTCAGCTAGGCTAGGTTTAGTGAACCAGCGACAAAACTCCCAGTAGCTCGATTCCACTCGCACCTCAGAACAGAACCGCTCAACCAATCTCACTGGAGCGCAAACTCTTAGAGTATTCCAGTGTTCCAAACCACACGCGTGGTCGTGCCGGAGGTTTTCTCCTGGATTTTCCCCAGGCCACTCTCCAACCGCGCACTCCTGTCGCTTTATTGGGCCCGGCCTATAAAGCGACAGTCAAGTTCAAAAAAGGCTCAGGTTCAACGACGGCGCCGCCCTTCCGCACATCGATTAAAACTACTGTACCAATATTATTATGAATAAATGGAACTTAGATTTTATAACGACTATATACCCGCATGGCTATGCATCCTACCGACTGTGCCATCATAAATCTTAAATCACGTAGCTACTCGTATTTAATGGGATTTTTTTTTAGTTTTTTTGAAAACCATAATTTTAGGCTCACTATAAAACTCCATACCACCATACAGTACGGTCAACGTACGTACAGCCAGGGGCATAAATATGTACTTATACATTTTTAGACCTTATTTCAAATGAATAAGGCACATTATACATACTGGGGCCCTTGAATGTACTCAAAAATAATGTGTGGTGAATCAAGGTTTAGGTTGTTTATGACAGGACGAATTCGATATATATGTATTCACTTGACTGTACCATCGCGAACAGGATTTATTGAGCCACTTGCCAGTCTTCGCAACTAGGACGTGTAACGCAAATCGGGACTGACACGTCATCGGGTAACATTGGGAATTCATTACACTGCTAAATTACGAACGATGGCAAATGGCTCAACAATCCAGGTTCGCGACTGTACATTATAGTGAAACTTCGAACCAAGGAGCCTCCACGATCAACGTTTGCTTTAACTTCAACCCGATTAGCTCCCAGAGAATGGTTCTATAGTTAGATTAATTTAGGAGGCTTTAAAGCCTTAAGCCCGAGGCTGTTACGCGACAGCTCTCGCGATTGTTAGGTTAAATATGAATTCCTTAGGCACTGGTTCCACCGCCGACTATGAGCGCGAAGCGATTAGAGCTAGAAACTAGAAAGGAGTGTGTGAGCAGCGAGAAGCTAGTGTGTAGTTTCGATAGCTTTGTCGCTCAGGTACAAGCGAGTATGCACTCTGATCCATGCTGTACCTAAAAATGACAGCTGGTCTCTCAGGCACTGGTCCTACCGCCGACGATGAGCGAGAAGCGATTAGAGCTAGAAACTAAGAAACGAGTTAGCAAGCAGCGAGAAACGAGTGTGTAGTTTCGATAGTTTTGTTGCTCGGCTATAAGCGAGTGTTCAAATGCGACAGCCGATTACCTACTCGTACCACTGCACACTCAGATCCACGCTGTAGGTACAATAAAATGACCAGTCGTTGGTCTCTCATCGTGAGCTCTGAGCGCCAAGCGACCGGACGACGTAATCACAGCGTCCATCGAAAGATGGAACACTGCGCTTACGGCGTCGGCATTCCCGTCGGCAGGGATTTCCATCGTGCGATCGTGACAACACATGCACATATAGTCCCTAATAGCCCCGGTACTGCCGCATACCGGGTAGAGTCAGTCCGACCCAGGTCGGGCCTAGCCGAGTTTCTTGTTGGACTCTTCTCAGCTAGGTTAGATTTAGTGAACCAGCCACAAAACTCCCAGTAGCTCGATTCCACTCACACCTGAGATTCGGTTGAAACCGCTCAACCAACCTCACAGAAGCGCAAAATCTTAGAGTATTCCAGTATTCAAAACCACCCGCGCGGTCGTGTCGGAGGTTTCCCCTGGTTTTTCCCCGGGCTGCTCTCTAACCGCGCACTCCTATCGCTTTATAGGGCCCGACCTATAAATCCCCAGTCAGGTAAAAAAAAAACCGGCAAGCGAGCATCGCTGAACTAGTATCGCTGAGCGAGTTTTATCTTTGATAGCTTTTATCGCTGCGATCAACTAGTGAAGAGAGTGTCCTCGCCGGCAGTGTGAACAGCCGGCGATCAAATATAAATAAAGGTATCTCTCTCTTTTACCTATACGGGATATATATCTCTTGTTCGTTTCTTAAGCGAGAAAAATAAATAGTCGATAGCTAATCGCTTCCTCGCCCTTGGTGGGACTAGTGCCTAACGAGATATGCCAATATTTGCTAAGCACACACGGTGCGATCCCGAGACTATCTTATCAAAATGGATTTTGTAGAAAGCGAATTTGTATTTTCTTTATTTTATGAAAATTACGTTAATAAGGTTACTGTGCTTCTTTTTCACAAAAAGGGCAGAAAAACCTACCTACTGAAGGTACTGAGAATTCACCTTTTCTTTTTAGGTGAAAACAAAAGCGGTTACTTAAGCCCAATTGACAAGATTTCATTTTTTTAACACACAAAAATCTAAACTGATTCGCTGACCCAACAATATTTTTAAGGAAATTTCATGTGATTTAATGTAAAAAATATACTTAAGGTAATAAAATGCGTATGCCAAAACGAAATGCCATTGTCATTTTGCTGCAAAAAAAATTGACGTTCGCAATTAGTATTTAGAATCTACCTTTGTATTAATAAACTCGATGTTTATTGTACACTTTGACGTATTACACCAAATTCGATCGAATCAAAGAATTCAATATTTTAATGCATTTTTTGTAACTACAACCGGTTTCGTAATAAAGCAATTATGATTCAAATTGGGACTAACCCTTTGTTTGACGCTCGATTCGGTGTGATATTAATAGCCTTAGGGCCTGTTCCTCTTGCCACTTGGGCTAAACTCGTCTTTGGCACCTCCGTGGTGTCCAGATACCCCAACGCGCTAAGAACGAAAGAGCACGTGCTATGCGGCGCGCGGGTGCGACCGGGATGCCATAATAAGCTGTCAAACATCGGTTGTGTTAGACAGAATACCTTCGGTTCGTAAGTACTGTTAATTATTCGTTTTATACAGATCCGTTATAGCAAAATGTCAGATCACATAAGGTTGTTTTGACTTGAAATTAGTCTACTCGAAAAGAAGCCAAAAAATGTGCCAAATAGCATATCATCACTACATAGTATAAAACAAAGTCGCTTTCTCTGTCCCTATGTCCCTATATCCCTATGTATGCTTAAATCTTTAAAACTACGCAACGGATTTTGATACGGTTTTTTTTAATAGATAGAGTGACTCAAGGGGAAGGTTTATTTGTATAATACATGCATCGGCATTGCACCCGTGCGAAGCCGGGGCGGGTCACTAGTATCTTATAAAAAAGCGAACCAGGAAGAGGGTACACCGCTATGGTGTGTCGGTAGACCACAACTAAAACTCGCAGCACGTCAGTTAATCCTTTATAATGGCGCTTGCAACAGTGCCGAAATATCGGGAACTCACAAATACAAATATACATGGTAAATATCCCGTTTCAAATCGTAATTTTAAAGCATATATCTTATTCAAATATCTCAAAAAATAACAAAGTAACAACCGTTTTTAATATTGCTGCTTAGAGATAGAAGGCGCGACATATGACGTCACTGACTTGAAGCGCCATAGTAAATGACGATAGTTCCAATACAAATGCGCGTTTTGCGGAAAAGAGACAGAATATGGGGGCCCTCTTAAACCTTAGAAGACTTATAAATTATGTAATTTTATTCTTTTGAGTTACTTTTCTGCCATTTGATTAAGACTTAGATCTTTTTTAGAGAAAATTCGAATTTATAGATTTTTGTTTGGTGTTAACATCCCTATTGTGGTGACTCAGTACATTTTTTGACACAAAAAAAAAATCAAAAATCAAACATTTATTCTGCAAATAGCCCACAAGGGCACTTTTACATGTCAAAATATTAATTTACAATTTAAGAAAGTCTGACTATAATAAGTAATACATTTTTCATGTCAATATATTAATTTACAGTTCAAGAAAGAATAATAATTTCGAGTTTACAATTATAACAAAATGAATGTCATACAGGGAAGACAAACTTGCAAAGTTATCCATTACAAATATTACAACATCAGTAAAGTTAGAGATGTATAAGGTCTCAAGATTAAACAAAGAGTATAATGAAATTAATATAATATCCCAGAGATATACATGGTCTCTGAGCGTCAAAATTAAGATTAATTTAATATTGTTAGAGATGTATATGGTCTCTAAGTCACTGATAATAAAAAGGGATCCACAACAGAATGATGTCTCTCGGCAATCCCCTTTAAAAAGACACTAGTATTAACGTAGTCACTATGTCCTAGAAAGCATAAACAGACCGGACTCCACAAACAGCACCTGATCACGAGTATGACGCGTACCTCAGCCCTCACTACTTACTGACTAGGTCTAAAGGGGACTTTATAAAACCGAACCTTATTAAAACATACAATACTAACATAAAATTTCTTTGTATGTTTCCGAAATACGTTACAAGCCCGCAAGGTTCTTCCTCCCCAAAATTTAATTATAACCCTTAAGATTCCAAATTCAAAGACAACCACTGTTTTCACGTGTTTGAGTTGAACCAACTTGACACAGTTACGAGCAGTTTACGTCGTGCAAATTTAAACACCTGTGTAATTTAAATATTGGTGATTAGATTTACATTTGCTTTGTGAATGTAATTCACGTAAGTTTTAGCCTTGTGTTCCCTCTCTTTTTAATTGTGGGTCGAAGCGAAAACAATTCAAGTGGAGAGAAAACGTATCCTAAACATTCTATAAGACCCGCATCTTTTTGTAGGAAGGGACATCTTTTTCTCCGGAGACCGAAGTCCGATTGGTGTTTGTGAAACTTGTACAACTTCCTAACTAAAAGAAATCTATAAGTGCGACTGCCATAGCGTGAGGTTAAAGTTTGCTTTATGCTGTTTGGGCTGTATTTACTACATCTATTTTTCATTCACAAAAACGGCAAATCATCATCATCATCATCCTAGCGTTATCCCGGTAAAGTTGCATCCTACAGAATGCCCGGGAACCGCTACCTAATCCCAAGAGTTGGCGTAGGCACTAGTTTTTACGGAAGCGACTACCATCCGACCTTCCAACCCGAGGGAAACCAGACCTTATTGGAATTAGGCTTGTCAAGTGAGTGGGTAACTTGACTGTTAGAAGTTCTCGAGCAGCCCGAAGGCCTCTAATTTGGCTTAACGACTGCTATCATAGACAGCAGCTAGGATAAACGGCTAAACGTCCCTTCCAAAGCACGGGAGCGTTCAGCTAATAACCACTCAAAGCGGTCACCCATCCAATAACTGACCTGGGCCGACGTTGCTTAACCTCGCGTACGCGGGCGCCGCTGGGCCACGAGCGCTCTCTCAAAAACACGGCAAATATTTAAAAAAAATTGCATGAGGCATGAGCCACTGTATCCAAGCGGTAATTTCATGACAAAACATTGTACCTAACTCAAATTAGTGTTTTGCGGTAACATCGATAATTGAGCTTTTCGGATACTTATCTATATTATTTTGTACATTCAGAGGTTGACTCATATTGCATATAAAATAATGACCACCATCACAGCGATTTCTAAACTAACTCCTAAAACGTAGTGACTCGTTTCGACTGAACACTGTAACTTACGTAGACAGTGTATTGTCGAAACAGAGCCCGCCATTTCATAGACTAACTGTGAGCTAAAGAATCTTTCTTGAAATTACTTCGCAGAAAGCAGACAAGATACTGTAACATTAGTCAAATATGTAATGATAAATACCAGTAGTCTATGGACAGACTACGAACAGAAGAATCACAAGTTGCCAACCCTTTATTGACTTCTGGATTCATTGTTTTGATAGCTAGAGACATATACAGATCCCTTAGTTTCAACATAGTGCATCCTCGCGAGCTCTGATGGCCTTACCATCAGGAATACAACAGCACATAATTAAAGAGTAAGTAGTGATGTTATTATCTCTGCAGTCTTCTGTAAGGTAGAGGTACTTCCCCAGTTGTGCTGCTCCAATTATGAGAGACATGATGTTCCGCTATGCTCTACGTAATCTAATCTAACACCGCACACTACGACAGAAAACCAAAATAGAACACCAAAAATATTGGCACAACCTAGGTATCTGCAGAAAAGCAAAAGTGGCCCTTCGGACTAGCAACCCTTGACTGTCAAGGAGGCTGATGCAGTTGAAAAGGCCAGCACTCCGCCTCTTAACGGGGGCCATGACCGGTCATGCCTTACTAAACAAGCACTTTAGGTGTTACAGATAGCCCTCTTTGCAGAGCCTGCACGGAGGATGAAGAGACAGGCGCCCACGTCATCCTGACAAGCCCTGCAAGGGGCACCTTGGATCACCGAGGTCACTACCAGAAGTCGTCGGCAACATCAAGAGTCTGCTAGGCTTTCTGGTAAAATTTTGTTGGCACGAGTAGCGTTGACAACCTGTCACGCAAAACAGGCGCATATGACGTCGAGTTGCGGAAACCAAGCCCACGTAAACCTATAACTTAAATATTATCTCCCATAATCTACCATGAAATAAAAAACTTCATATTAGTTTTTGCTAACTCACCGTTTTGTCCTGCAGCAAACTGATCCTGCAGTTCAATTGCGCGTCTTCACCTAACTGCACAGTAATCTTCGTCAGATTCCCATCCGGCACATCCTCAAACGTGGGCCCATATCTTCTATCGTGGTCAAAATACGTGTTCCTCACTACCGACACCACATGTGGTACCAGCACCTTGCCTATAATACCACCACTACCACCACTAGGCCGGTCTGTGAGCGTCTGTGAAGATGGCTGCGGGGATGGTTGTGGTACTTTGAAGGATTTGGTGCTGTCGATTTTAGAGTTGCCCAGGCGCAGCATTATGGGGGCGGGGGACTGCGCTGAGCTGAGAGGGTAGAATGATGAGACGGTTTGCTCTTCTGTTGTTAGGGTTGATGGATTGTCTGTGAACAACATAATATAATTAAATTAGCTTTTGCACGCGACTTCATCCGCGAGTAATTGACAACATTTCATATTTTTGAGTGCTACTTTTTAGTGTTAGGCATTAAAGAAGGCAAAATATTAAGATACACGCATTTTTTATTTGCGAAAAACTTATTTTTTAACGCAAAAATCCACGAATATTTGTAGGTTTGGTATAAAGGGCGTATTCTTCAAACTATGAGATAAATGACGACGTCAACACCTGTGTATCGTACTGTTGTATATGTGTGCTCACGCACACCACCAGCCATGTTGACCTACGAATACACGTCAGTACGCTAACAGCAAGCAGTGGTTTCACTTGTCCCCTCTTACGTATCTATCACGTACACTTAAAACAACGGCGGAAATAACATGTTAGTGCGCTCAAACAGTTTTAGTGAATACAAAACGTCAAAGCCAGTCACAGAACTTTTTTATAGTGGCAGCATTGGATCAGCTGTGTGACGTCACTTTCCGTTTTCACTATGTTGGTTTGTTTTTGACAAAGATATTGCAAAAATATCCATAAAAATGTTTTCCGTCTTCTACATGCGTTTTTCTCGAAACGGTTTTCGATTGAGGGAAATGGAAAAAAAGTGTTGTCAATTGCTGCTATCAGACAATTAACCCTGTGACCACAGGCTTAATTATCGCTCTCTCGTACAAATTTACACTGCCCTTTTTACATCTTTTAAAAATAAATACTTGTTCTTACTGAGGCTTCAAGACAAACACAACTCACATGCCTCGTCTAAATCTGTTCAGCGGTTTATTCATTCATTCATTCATTTATTATTTCTATAACAATATTACATTGTGTCAGAAAATCTTATAAACTAATTACATGCATAAAAAATATAACTAAATAACAATCAGGACATGTCAGCAAATAAAATATTCATAATAAAAAGCAAAAGAAATATGTCCGAATAAAATAGAGGAAAAAAAGGAGAAAACATTAAAATAAAGATTTAAAATTAATAATTTTGAATAATAAGAAATATTTAATCCCATGTCAGTTCAAATAAAGATAATTAACTAATAAAAATAACAAATAAATAATTAATTCTATGATACATAATCAGATTAAATTCATTCATTATTGCATTGGAATAACTCTTCAACGGAATAAAAACATTTAGCTAGCAAATATGACCTTAATTTATTTTTAAAAGTATGCGGGTTGGAAACAGATTTCAATTCAATTGCTAGCTTATTAAAGACTTTTACCCAGCAACCTTCCCTAACATATGGTCGAGGGAGGCGATGGCTGAGATACGCGTCATACTCGTGAACGGGTGCTGTTTGTGGAGTCGGGTCTGTTCATGTTTGCAAAGACTAGTAACTTCGTACTAGTGTTCAGTGGAATTGACATGATGAGAGACTTCACTGTTCTCATTTGATTTTATTTTTTAGACTGACGCTCAGAGACCTTATACATCTCTGAGGATATTTATTTATTAGATTTTATTATTTTCATGTTGACGTGTGTTGATGTGATATAGCTCAAAATATTTTATTATGATTAGTGTACCTACTTTATTACCTTTTATCTTGACGCTTAGAGACTTTATACATCTCTAACAAATCTCGATTGTTATTAGTTTCTTAGTCTTATTTTTGACATGTAACACTACATTTAATTAATGATACTTTGATTATTGTATTATTTTTATTTGATGTACCTAGCTTTGACTTGCAAAAGTGCCCTTGAGGCCTATTTGCAGAATAAATGTTTTGATTTTGATTTTGATTTTATGGCCTGGTAACGAGCACAGAATTCTGTTACTTTGAGCTTTGGAGTAAAGCGGCGGTTTAGATTTTTTAACCCGTCGTCTACCTGGTCCCGGGGATCCCCAGGCTCGTTACAAAAGAATGCTATTGTTTATCTTTTTCGCCAGGAGAGGGCGGCAATGTGGAACCGTAACGTACAAAATATAGACAGGCTTACTTTTTATAGAAACATAATTAGCTTACAGAGGATAATAAGTTCTGGATCGTCTATAAATTATGATTCTAATTAGTCTTTTCTGTCAGTAATGAAAGTAAATATAATCGCATAATACTCGTATATAATATTAACAATGTGTCGATAACATAAAATTTTCTGTAATATTTATCAGAGAAAATAAATGGAAATGTCACCTCTAGGCTCCTATTTTTGCAAGAATATCTTAATTAACTTCATTAATTACATTTCAGAAGCCATTTATATCTAAATTGGTTTAGATATCACTTTGCTCTGAAGTTAATTAGAATCACAACATTGCAAATTAATTTATTTTTCTTTGTATGATTAAGAATTAAGTGATTTTCTGAACTTGATCCTAATAAGCGTAATTAATTTAATAAAACAAAGGGATTGAGACTAATTATTTAAGGTTCAAAGTTGATATGTATATTTAAGATTCAAACAGTACCTTTTTAGATGAAAGCTAATCTTGTACATTTTTCGATTTTTATCACACAATAGCTAAATAAAGCGATCGACTATTGCTTGCTGTTGCTGTGTGTTTACTTTTTTTTTTTTTTATTTATTTAACTCAAAAATATAAATTACAGTAGGCATATGATTTTACCTCTTCAAACTGTATATGCAGTTTGTTGGCGAGTGTTGCGCTCTCTCACTTACATGTTCGGAACTTACACCTACTTCTTTCCTATAAACTAAATCATGCAATGCTAATGACAGACTAACAAATCTAACAATAACTACCTAAGATACGTAGTGTGTACGACGCTACGCCGTACCGGTCAGCCTCTTGTTCAATTAAAGTCCTTATCTAGGTAAATACAAAGTGGTTTAGATTCGGTAAGGTAAACTTTCCAACTATCGACACCTTAATTCCAATTGATCGGGCGTCAATTCATTCACCGTTATTGCTATGATTCAAGACTGAATGTGATTTTTTTTACGTATGTCCACATCGTCATCATCATCATCATCCTAGCGTTATCTCGGTACAGTTGCATCCTAAAGGATGCCCGGGGTTCGCTACCTAATCCCAAGAGTTGGTGTAGGCACTAGTTTTTACGGAAGCGACTGTCATCTGAACTTCCAACCCGAGGGGAAACCAAATTTTAATGGAATTAGGTTTGTCCAGTGAGTGGGCAACTTGACTGTTAGAAGTTCTCAAGCCGTCCGAAGGCCTCTAACTTGGCTTAACGACTGGTATCATAGACAGCAGCCGGGATCAACGGCTTAGCGTGCTTTCCAAAGCACGGGAGCGCTCAGTTAATAACCACTCAAAGCGGTCACCCATCCAATATCTGACCTGGGCCGACGTTGCGTTACGCGGGCGCCGCTGGGC
This sequence comes from Epiblema foenella, assembly GCA_963556455.1. Classification (NCBI taxonomy): domain Eukaryota; kingdom Metazoa; phylum Arthropoda; class Insecta; order Lepidoptera; family Tortricidae; genus Epiblema; species Epiblema foenella. The sequence continues at coordinate 4,239,355 of OY747113.1, read as the reverse complement.
CACGAGCGCTCCTTATACCACATATGGCACATCAATAGATAGGTCTTTAAAAATGAGGTTTCACAGAACTACAAACGTCAATAATTTACCTGTAGCAAACTGGCAAACGACTATCTGTGCGAGCAGGAACACGCATGCGCCCCACATGGCGCCCGAGCGACGCGTGCGCGTCGCCTCATAATCTGAAACAAAACACGACCGGTTGTAGTCCCAACAGCGGAGTACAACAAAATTACTCAGAACTTGGGCCCAAGTGCGAGTCGGAATCACGCACGAAGGGTTCCGTGCTTATCTATAAAACGGCGAAAAATCACCTTTGTTGTACGGGAGCCCTCCCTAATATTAATTGTTCTGTTTTTTGGTTTTCGTTGTTATAACGCCAACAGATATACATCGTCTGTGAAAATTTAACTGTCTATCACGGTTCATGAGACAGACACATGGACGGACAGCGGCCTTAGTAATAGGGCCCCGTTTTGACCCTAAAAAGGATTTCGGCTTAAAGACATTTATTTGGGAATAAATGTCTTTAAGCCGAAATCCTTTTGGGTAAGAACACAATAGTTCACTTATATGATATAACAAAATAGTAGTATAATGTAACATAGCCCGACACATCTTAACAAATATTATTGTATACATACATTTCTAACCTAGTTTTAAACATATTGTGTGATTCACATTCCTTAGTATCTTGAGGTAGATTGTTGAACATCAGCGCACCTTCCGACAGTATGGTTTTTTTTTCCATACCCAGTTCTATGTCTAAATAATTTAATTTTATTGGCGTTTCTTAATTTGTGTTTAAATTTTAATGAATAATGATTTGATTAATTTATTCTGCGAGGACTGTAAAGTTTTAAGATGGGTTTTATACCTCGATGAGGTATTCTAAATGAGGTTTGACTAAAGAGTTATATATCATTAGTCGCGCTTTGTGAGGTATACAACTAGCGCAAATTCTTAAAGCACCAGTAAGGGACGACAGTTTGGACCTAATTTGTGTCTATCAGTAAGATATGTTATCTTGAAACACGCGTCTGACGTTTGTAATTATTGACGCGTATAACATTACGCGTTTGACGTGTATTTCTTGGACCATTTAGTATTTAACCTTAACTACTAATAATTTCGACGACCGCTTTAGCCTAGTTGGTAGTGACCCTGCCTTCAAAGCTGGAGGTCCCGGGTTCGAATCCCGGTCAGGGCATTTATTTGTGTGATGAACACGAAAACTGTTCCTGAGTCTTGGATGTTTTCTGTGTATTTAAGTATCTATTTATCTATATAAGTATTTATATCGTCACTTGGTACCCAAAGTACAAGCTTAGCTTAGTTTGGGACTAGGTTGATTTGTGTAGATTGTCCACAAATATAAATATGGTAGACAGCAGGCTGTCTCATCGCTTATTACTGCTTACCTTATTACTTATAATTTTATTATCTAGTCAATATAACCATTTTAAACTAAAACCTTGGTGCAATGTATTGATTTTTTATTACCATATATAAAAATGGTGTTATTTAGCAAAAAAGTTCGTACCAAAGCGAATAGTAAAATAATTCTTCAATACTAGCGACCTTGGGGACTTTGGGCCCCGTGTGGTTGCCGGGTAAGAATTGCGCCACCCCATCTCTTCCCGTGGGTTTCGTAGGAGGCGAATAAGGGAAAATCGGAGGGTGGGCAGCAGCATCCTTCGATCATTACCACCATCAAACTGCGGTCGCCAACCCGCTTGCCAAGCGTGGCGACTATGGCAAATCCCCCCCTTTTTGGGGGAGGCCTATGTTCAGCAGTGGACGTCTTTCGGCTGAAATGATGATGATGATGATGATGGGGACAGTGTCTAGGGTTTTTATATTTCATAATTAATGTTAATTTAGAACTAAATTACCTTCAATTTTTTATCTATCTTATTGCTTTCTGAATAAAATATGTTAACAATTACTAAAACAATGTATAATGCCTAAAACAAGCGTCAGCTGATTTTACCTACCCATTTCCACACCGCAGCATTAATTTACTAAAACAACAATATCCCTCGATTTATCCCCGGATAAAATCTATCCCGAACAATACACAATACGCCGGCTAAGTAATTGCTCTGGTAATTTCCCATGGCAACCAGAATTATAACCAACTAGGATAACCTGAGCCGTGTCAAGACCAATTAAGGACTGGTCGAGGAGGAAGGAGTTGAAAAGAGAGCTCTAAGAATATTGGTCGTATAATCTCGTAGGACTTATTTGTATACTACACGAATTATGGTTGTAGTTAACGTTGTCGTTAACAATTTTTATTTATTTATGGGTCCTTGGTTGGTCGTTTGTAGTTCTTTCAATAGCAAAGCCCGGTATATCGTTGTAAGCAATGAAACGGTATAATAAATAGTGAGACGACTATAGGTAATGGCAGATGTTATTACTAGGTTTCGCTGTCCCTTGTAATTTCGCACGTGAATGGGATAACAAAAGGGAAAATAATGGTTACGATATTTTGTAAAGGACATTGAGTAAATTGTATGAGTCGGATTTCCATGAAACGTTTTAATTACTAATTATCAAACGAATTAATGGTAATTAGTAATTAAAGAAAGATATTTAAGTGATGTTAATTTTCATAAAATTAACAACAGTTAAATGTCATCGTCATAATCATTCGGTCATTAATCATCATCATTAAATTTTTCATTTAAAACATTTTCATTTCATTTCGTAGTTAATTAATTAATCATTCATTTAATCATCTTTTTTAATCGTGTATTTTTCATTCCACAATAATAATGCTTGTGTCTCTTTTTTGATCTATTATTGATTTTATTTTCATTTTTAAATATCCAACAAGCCTAACATACAGATTCGTCTATTTTCAAAATCAGAAAAAAACGTTAAAGAAAATAAAAGTTGAGGATTCTCAATGGAATTTGGACGAACAACCTGCCATTACGTGATAAAATCTCAGATTGAAATTCAAATTGTTATTCGATTCGACTCGTTTCTATCCTATCTTTCGTTTTGTATTTATACGGTTGCGAAAATTTATCGTAAAATACATTTCCGGCCGGGAAAATACCTTTAAAATTTTGGACATTATTTGTTAACTCCGGAGGATGCTCTGTGTTGAGAGTGAGTAACCAACGTGGACTTTGCCTCCTTGTGCGTGTTCTACCACCTGTATAACGGGATGTGCCCTTTTGAACTGTTTGCATGATGTCCACGGCTACTTTTCATAATCGCATCGCTCGCCATCGGCAACGAGCTCATCCCCACACATTCAACAGGCAGTTCATACCGAAAATACTTAGGTTGTGAGCTTCCTGCCGAGGTATATAGGGTTTTAGTGAGCAACAGAATGGGACTCTTCAAAAAAGGCGTGAAAAGGTTTCTTACGGGATGGTAACGCGCGAGTGCCGCCTCTGGTGTTTCAAGAATCTATAGGCGACGGTAACCATTTACCATCAGGTGGGTTGGTAGCTTGTTTGCCACCGACGTGGTATAAGAAAACATGAATCACAATGAATCCCCAAAACAAGGAACGGTTAGCAACGCCCTATCTTCTATCTGAACTCGCAAGCGTTCAAAAACTAGGCTGCCTGCGTCTTCGTAGTCGCAATTCATAAAAAAAGGTACAAGTCTCAATTAAAAAGTTAATAATGTTGAACAATCTTCTCAGTAAACGTAATATGTAGTAGTATATTTGATTAATGTTTCATAATCTCGGGAATTGTTGCCAACTTTCATAACACTAAAATTTTACTGACTGTTTTACGTGTCTACTAATTTTTCAGTATTATAAATATGTTAGCAATGCTTTGTGCCGTTAAATTAAAGTATCTGTGTATTACAAATTGTGATACAATATTAGGTGAGCGAAAAATTCTTTTTTTTTATACAACGCCGGTTGCAAACAAGCGTACGGTCCACCTGATGGTAAGCGGGCACTGCAGCCTATAGACGCCCGCAACTCCAAAGGAGTCACGTGCACGTTGCCGACCTTTTATAAGATTTGGGGATGCACTGTGTTGACAGCAGAAGGAACACAATTAGGTCCCTCGTTCTCAACACAGTGCATCCTCGGGAGCTCTGGCAACCTTGCTCACCTCCAGGAACACAACACTACATACTTGTATAAGTAGTAAATAATGTTATTATGGCTGTGGTCTTCTGCAAGGCGGAGGTACTTCCCCAGTTAGGATGCTCCAAATTCGAGCAAAATTACATTTTTGCTGTGCCCTCTCTTAAAATTATCTCTTATTATTCTGCTCATATTCTATATATTATAGACATTGGAAGAAGTAATTACGGTTGATATTATTTTACCTTCAATAATTAAGATATCTTTAAAAAGTGACCTCAAATTTCTATAGCTATTACTTATTTCTAATCAAACATAAAAGGTCACATTTTGTTAAAAGGGCTCAAAGGTCGGGATGTATGTATTACATATTTTACGGGATACAATCAGTTTTAATTTGTAGTTATTTATCAATGTCCAGCAGTTGACGTCTATTCGTTGATGATGATGATGATTGATTAATATTCATGGTAACCAACAACAATATCTGTAATGCAATACTTTTTTTTATGAACCTGACTGTGGCTTTATAGGCTGGGCCCAATAAAGCGATAGAAGTGCGCGGTTGGAGACTAGCCTCGGACACGACCACGCGTGTGGTTTGGAACATTGGAATATTCTAAGAGTTTGCGTTTCAGTGAGATTGCAGTGTTGCCAGGGCCCTTAGGACGAAAATTACGTTTCTTTTCTTGAAAAGTTACATTTTTGATGCAAAAGTTACATTTTTTATATTTTTCATAATTATTTTCGTAACTTTCGATTTTAAGAAATGAGTAGCCACATACAACTATAATTCGGCGAGTTCGGCGACAGAATTACGCCAGTCTGATGGGAGGTATCTCGAATGTCATACATAGTTGCAGCAGACGGACAGACTGAGGCGTACCATGTAGGTTCTTTTGTCACCTTTTCTGTATGAAAGCCTATAAATTGTCTCGCTTGGTCCCGGTTAGATACAATGCCCTTTCTTTTTAAATAGAGTTTCATTATTCTCAAAAGTTACAAAAAAATCCTTTACAACAGAAGTTACTTACATGTTACGTGAGCCGGTCAAAAGTTACGAAAAATGTAAGAAATGTAACCATCTGGCAACACTGTGAGATTGGTTGAGCGGTTTCAACCGAATCTGAGGTGTAGTAAGGCAATACACAAAAAGTATCAAAGGATAACTTTACTGGAAACTAAAGACTTTTTTAGAGAAAAGGTTCTAATAAAGAAACAGCCAATTAAAAACATTGTAAATCATAAATGTTGAGATAAGCCCTTAATTAATGTTTCTTCTGTTAGTTAAATTAAATCTGAACATTCGAAGTTTCTGCGTTTTCTTTAATAAAACGTTGCTCCTAAATCACTGCTTTCTATTCTTAAATCTTAACTGGAAATTAAACTGCAGAACAATAACTCGCTGGCTGTAACCGTTTATTTCACGTAACTGAGTGTTATGAACCTTGCTTTATTTGGATTAAGAAATTTTTCATTTGCGTGGTAAAGATATAATGAACATTTCGAAATACTTGGTTTGTATTACAAAATTGTACCACGTCCAATTCGTGTACACATCGCAAAAATTTTTTTTTTAATAATCCAAATGTAAATTGAAAGCCACCAATAAAATTATAATGTTTCAATAAAAATAAATTCTATGACAACTGTGTCCTTAAACACAGTATTTCACGACTAAATTGGCAAATTACTCGTTTTTCCATACAACGGAATTACGATACCATTGCACTGTGACGTCACATTTCACTGCCTATCAGTATTTAGTGTTTTCAGTGCTTGTCAGCTATGCTATACTTTACATCTCGTTTTCGTCTTTTGTCTTATTCTAATTGTAGTTGGTCCCATAAAAACATTGTATCGTCTCTAAAAACTGGTTTGAATGACACCATATTAGTCAAATAGCCAATTATGTAAGAGTAATTCTTTTAAATAAAAATCTGGATGCCGAAGCATCGTTTTAACATGAAAGTTACTTTAAAATGTATAGACAGAGAGGGTTACTTTGTGAAAATAACGTTAACTCAGCAGCTTTTGCACTTCTGGCGTACTCCACCGTTTTCATAATTTATTTCATACTAGCTTTTGTCTGTGGCTCCCGGCATTTCGTTAAATCCCTAGGGAATTTTTCGAGCAGTTCGAAAAGTACCTACTTTTAGCGTTAATTATATTTTTGTAAAATCGTTGCTGGGATGTGACGTTTGTAAAAAATGGGACGTTACGGAGAATTTTTCTATTTTGTTTTAGATGAAAAAATGTTTGCGACCTGCAAAGTGGGTATGGAAATCGTCCACAAACGAATACGTGTGAGAGGCGTGTTTTTTCACCAGAATCATTTTAATATGGGCATCGTTTGATGTAGGCTGTTCCTGTACGAACTGATACTCTGGCAACTTGATTCGTATCGTATTAAAAGGTATGTATAATTAAAAGTGGCTTTCGATTGTTGACAACTTTTGAAGAAATAGATGAGGAGGTCATTTTTTTTCCAATGCAGTGAAAAATTGAAAAAGTATTAGCTACAATTAGGATTTGAACCCACGACCTATGCACAATCAACAAATAAGCAATCGTGAGGATCGCTCGTGACGATAAATATTTTGAAGCACTACACTCTTCTAATTACGCTTTGGAGAGCTTATTACTTTTGCATAAGTCTCACCCCCCTTTCCCTGACTGAAATGGAAGTGTCGGTTTGTCATAATATTGACGATTCCCGGAAACCGCGCAGTGGTACTAAGTACATCTAATGTACATCGGCGCCAATTCTTTTGTTTCGATCCTGTTAAGCATGCATAAATAAAATAAAAATATATAACTATTTGTTGACAATTTCACACGAATCGACCTAGTCCCAAACTAATCAAAGCTATGGGTTCTAGGCGAAGCGATATACAAACTTATTCACCTCACAACACTTTCTCTTATTTACCTATATAATCCGCCTGTTGTTCTGCCTCTGTCTCCCTGTATCTTTGTTTTTTGTTTTTTATGTGCTATTTTATTATGTGAGGTGTGCAATAAAGAGTATTTGTATTGTATTGTATAATCTTTAAAAAATTATACGCAAAAATGAGAATTTTTGGTATTGTTTGCTCCTCCGTGAATGCCAATAGCTTCCATATAAAATGTCTTTATCTAAACTACTTTTAGTGTACCTACTCCCAGTAAAAGTGTGGAAAGATAATACATTTGTTTACTCCAGAAGTGTCAAACATCATCATCCTCAAGTGTAAGTGAGATATCAATTTTCATCCCTACTACAGTTACCATAAATGAAATAAATGAACTTTATTCTGTAAGTAGGCCGCAATGGCACTTTTACAAGTTAAAAACTACTAGCGTTTCTCATCAGACCACTGCCGAGAAGAAACGCCGAAAGAAACTCGACAGTCAGTCATTTTCTCCAAAAATATCCGTATTACAATGATACTTCTCAATCTACAAAAGTAAATCTAAGTGGCAAACAATAAAAAATAATTAAAAAAAAAACGAGAAATAAAAGAACAATGGGTAGGTATTTACAATGTGTAGTTCCACAAGAATCCATGTCGAAACTGTATACGTATTACATGGTATTACCAAATACGAGATAAGGAAAATAATGGTAATGGCAAATACTTCCCCTAAATATTGAATTAAATCGTTTGATATGCTTTCCGGCAAGAAATGTGTCAACTAGATACAATGAAAATATTATACATGAGTCTTTACGCTATTTAGGTCTTTGGTTAGGGCCATGCATTTCTGTCTGTTAGATAGTCCTCAACCCTATAATAAAGCCTTTGACATCAATGTTTTTAAGTAATTTTTAAGAGATGGAAAGATTCAAAATTTTATTGGGTAACTTATCATAAAAACGTACACATTGACCTACAAACGACTTGTATACTTTACGGACACGAAACTTTCAGTGGCAATTTTATTATATTCCTAGTATTAAAATTATGGATGTCAAAAATTTTCCAGCACGAGTGTAGGTTATAGATATGTCATAAACATAAACAATATTCTAATACATGTATTCGGACGCTATAGTTAATGTTAGTTCTCTTAGAGATTCACGGGAACCCAGGTTACATATGGAGCGAATGGCTCTTTTTTGTAATAGAAGAATTGTCTGAATGTCAGCTGCTTTACCCCAAACCAGAATACCATACGACATAACACTATGAAAATAGCTGTGATAAACTAAGCGAGCTATTTCTACATTGGTCAATTGTCTGATTTTTATAATAGCATAAGCGGCTGAACTTAATTTACGCACCATAATGGATATATGGGAACTCCGTTGTAGACTTTTGTCTAATGTTATACCCGAGAATATTGCTGTGTCAACTATTTCTAAACACTCATTATTTAAAAGTGTATTAGTTTCCACCGGTTTTACATTAGACAAAGGTAATCTGACACGTTTAGTGTTCTTAGCATTAAGTAGCAGGTTGTTAACGGTAAACCAATCAAGTTCTTTGACCAGTGCGCCATTAACGTTACTATATTCTATTGGTTTTTGGTCAAACTTAATTAATGACGTATCATCCGCGAATAATACTATGTAACATAGATTACTTATTATTTTTTGTTTCTGACCTGCTTTGTATTTTTATTGAGGTGTGTAAAGAGTATTTGTATTGTATTGTATTACTTACTATAGACGGCAAGTCATTTATATAAACCAAAAATAAAAATGGACCTAGAATAGAGCCCTGAGGCACCCCTAACGTTACTACAGCTCCACTAGACTGGGTTCCATTTACAATAACTGTTTGAGTTCTATTGCTAAGATATGAAGACCGCTTAACGCATTATCAGACAAACCAAAATGTTTAAGTTTCAAAATGAGCGTTCCAGGATCGCGTTCGAATGCTTTAGAAAGGTCACAAAAAATACCAATCGCATCATAAGAATTCTCCCAAATATTTTATATATATGTATATAGCATAAGCACAGATGCAGCGTTTGAAAACCTTTCAGGCAGTGTTTAAAAAGCTTACTTTTCAAATGATCGGTTATTTTAAACACTCTTAATTATGGTTTGTATGTATGTGTGACACTTTATTGCGCATAAAACATTCAAAAATTCATTCATTAATTCATCTACTATTCAATGCACTTAGTAGTTAAAACTGAACCAAAAGCCTTCAAGCAGGCTATATCTATTCTCAAAACTAATTCTGACAAGGGTGGCTATTTGTTTCCATTGTATCCGAAACCATTTGCATAAATACAAGTTTAGGTAACTTGAATATAATCGCCTACGACAAACGGATCTTATAGATTAAATTATCCTCTTTCATTACCAAATCTAGTTTTAGAACTCTTGTATATTGATACATGTAGTTTTTAAAGCTTTGTAGGACCATGGTTAGTATTTTGGTCTATGCATACCGCAATGTACGGTCGTGAATATATGTAGATATGTAGATTTTAACAAAATTTAAGCATGATCTTTACTCAAAAAAACCGGCCAAGTGCGTGTCGGACCACGCACAATGAAGGGTTCAGTGCCAGCACCTACTAGTCGACATTAAAAATCACTATCTAATACATTGAATCAAAAAAAAATCGTATCTTCATAGGGAACCATTAAATATAATTAAAATAGATGAGTTAACAGAATTTAAAAAGAGACTGTCTAAATTCCTGGTACAAAAAGCATATTATTCTGTAGGTGAATTTTTAAGCGACACATTTTAAATTTGATTTGTTATTTAAGTTAGTAAATTAGTGTTAGTATAGACATGCATGCAAGATCTGGACTACAATGTTTGTATGCCGAAAGGCAAAACATAGCGATACCTACCTAAAATTATTGTAAGACCTTTTCAACCTATGTTTACAAATAAACAATTTTGAATTTTGAATTTTGAACTCACGGCACTTACGGCCTTTTGTTTGGGCAAGACAGTTTTTAAGCGAAAACTCAAAAACCGTAAAACCTATTGTTCAAACCAAAAATCGTTGTTATTATTTCTTAATGCAACACCACATCAATTTTTTTCAGAATTTTAAACTTTATAGTTTGGAAATTATAGGCGGGGGGGGCGCACTTTCTAAGACTTTGACAGCTAATAAACCAACGGTTGACTTAAATGGACAAGTTTTTTTAGAAACCTCCATATTATTTTTAAAGGCCTATCCATCAATGCTCCACATGACTATATGCGTGATTTTTTTTTTCATTGGGTCGGTTACATGTATTGAGTGCCACCCCTAATTTTTTTTTGTAATTTCACATCACTTTTATGTAGCGGTTCATAGAATACACCTTTCTACGAAATTTAATGATTGTAGTGCTTATAGTCTCCGAGTAAATCGGCTGTGACATACGGACGGGTGGACAGACATGACGAATCTATAAGGGTTCCGTTTTTGCCATTTTGGCTACGGAATCCCAAAAAGGGGAGATACTGATGGTTAATGTAATCCTTCAAGAGCCTAACACTGACATACATAATGCAAGTATTATATTATGAGGTGTGTCAAGTTTAAAATTTGTAATCTTAATTCATAACTTTTAAACAGTTGAACAACACCTCAGATTCGGTTGAAACCGCTCAACCAATCTCACTGGAGCGCAAACTCTTAGAGTATTCCAGTGTTCCAAACCACACGCGTAGTCGTGCCGGAGGTTTTCCCCTGGATTTTCCCCAGGTTACTCTCCAACCGCACTCTCCTATCGCTTTATTGGGCCCGGCCTATAAAGCCACAGTCAAGTTCAAAAAAAAACAGTTGAACAACAGCTATCAATCAACTACTAGGAATTAAGTAATCATATTGCGACCAGTGTTAATTACGGAGCCGAAATCTAACTCAAATACAATATACATTTTGGGAAATGTATATTACGAGTATACCTAACGAATCAAGTAGTTAATTATTCAAATCTGTCAAGTCGATAAAGACTCACCCAACAATGCACCCTCGAGTTCCAAAACTTCTGGAAACCTATCTTCTTGAAACAAAAGGTCATAAGTGACTGGCAAATTAGTACTGAATTCTTACCTTTTGCGTCCAGCGTTAAGTGTTATTCTAACAGAGTCGTCGCGATAAATACATAAATATTTCAACAGTTTCAAGAGACGCTTAAAATTGTTGGGAATCGAAAATTGAATTGCCCTTTCGTGGTTCCGCTGTTGAGTGTCGAGGGCTTCGATGAGGCTTAATCTTGACTTGTTCTAAGATCGAATTTCCTTTACGCTTAATAATACAATATAGATTTCAGAGAGAATTGCCAATCTCAAGATATAACGAAGCGAGAGAGAAGAATAATAGGAAAAGAAACGTGTCCTTCCCAACTTAATGAATTAGAATCTCTCAAATAGATTTTAGAAGTATAGGAAATAATGCGGAGGATAAATTTGTTTTAAGATAACTTGTTGTATTGAATGCTGGTAATTAATGCACTAAATGAGTTTTTTTTAATACAACGCCGGTGGCAAACAAGCTTACGGTTCACCAGATGGTAAGCGGCCACCGCAGCCTATAGACACCCGCAACTCCAAAGGAGTCACGTACGCGTAGCCGACCCTTTATAAAATATCAAGTGCCTCACATTATATGTAGGTATCGAACATATTTAAAAAACGTTCCGCCATACTTTTTTTGCATGAAATTTCTTCGTGTCACGAATTAACGTTTTTTCTATTCTTCTGTTTCTTTATGACTAATACTTTTTTTTTGATATCCCAGATAAACGAACAAGCGCATTCGAATTTATTCTACAGTGGAATCCGCTTATACCGACTTCGCTTATAACATTTGACCGCTTTTAACGACTTCGAAATCGCCACACGTTGGATTTTATACTATACATTTTCAAAGTAAACCAGTCCGTTTTGTGCGACGTTCTGTTAGTGTCACTTAATATCACCGGTCCCTTGACTGTCGCTTTATCCGGATTCCACTGTACCTTTAAATTTAAATCTCAAAACGAAGTATACCAGCGTGTATGTAACAGCGCCATCTCTGGAATAATCCTAACAACCGCTCATCAGTCTCCGCCCTAATCTAGTATGATGAAACTTCGGGTTTTATTACATCTTTTTACTACCCCGGCGATTGTACTTCTGGCGATTTCGATGAGATATCGAGGTCAAGTACAAATGTAATTAACGGAATAAGTTCAGAAGTCAAAGTAATTACGTTCGGATTAAATGGTATTTGTTGCAAATAAGAAGAAATGCATCTTTTGGGGGTACTTAATTTGTTACCGCGTACTTTCTTTAATGCTTTATTAGCACGACTGGAAAAATGCAAGTAATTAAAAAATACGTGTAAATTGGTTTTGTAAATTTATTTTTAAAACATTATATTATATTGCCGTAGTGTTATTAGAACGATTATAAGAAGAATTTTTGTGATAGCAGAAAATATTACGTTGCAAAAAATAGTCTCCTATGAGAATTTGCAATAAGATTTATGGATGCGTGGCAATGGGTGACATCCATACAATTTTATCCCAGGGTGCCACCCATACCAGCTACACCACTCTGCCACCTTTTTATTCTTACAAGAGTTCTGCAGGCTGATCACGTAACTTTTTGAACACACATTAGAGCTCACTTTTTTTAATAGGGTTGACACCTAATAATAACTTGTAGGTAGTTTTAGTTTTATATGAAATGAAATGAAATGAAAATAATTTATTCCAGAACAAGCCCATAGATAGCATTATAAAATAAAAATTAAAAATGATATTGAATTCAATTAAATTAAATTGAATAGATAAAATTAAAATTACAATAAATTAATATGCACCTCTCCAAATAGCGGATATATTCAATCTGTTAATTTGTTAATATTATTATTTTATTCAATTATTACTTTTTATTATTAATAAAAATAAGAAAAACAATAAGTTTGAATTGACTCAAATAGGGATCAAATGGCAAAAATAGTACCTCACAAGAATAAATAATTACATAATTATACGTCTTCAAAGTTTTAAGAAAAAGGGAGGGGAAAAAGGGCAGAATATGCCCCATTCTGCCTTTTTTCCGCAAAACGCACCTTTGTAGGTATTGGAACAATCGTCCTTTATTATGGCGTTCGAGGTTGGTGGCGTCACTGGTCTGTCGCGCTATAGCCAGCAACATTGAAACGGTTGTAGCTTTGTTACTTGTCTTGAGATATTTGAATAGAATTTTCACCATTTGGCATATATTTTGCCTCGCTTCTTTTGGAATAGTCCAACTTTGAGTCAAACTTTAAGTGAGTTTGAGTGTGTTATCAAGATAATATTGTATTCGAATTGTACATGTTTCTCGGTTTGCCTATTAGTCTTAATCTCCACTCAATTGCTCAAAGGTTAGCTGGCAGAAATCCCTTACAGGGATAAGCTCGCCTTTGTACATATATAGCAACTGTTCTTGTAATTTATGTTATGTTTTACTCATGTACAATAAAGAATTTTACATACATACATACATTCCCAAATGGGTGTAAAACAAAGTGCAGCATGCAGGTTCTGCCAAGAGTCGGAGGAAACTGCCATTCATATCCTCTGCTCCTGTGGACCACTTATGCGCAAAAGAAGTATCTATCTAGGGAGGCACATTATGCCCACAGAGGAGATACAACAGATTGCGACCCAAAGAATCTGGAAATTCCTGGAGGCAACGGGTATAAGCAAAGAACTTTAAGGGCTGCCACAATAGATCAATACTGGTCGAGGCGGCAAAGAAGGCCCGCAACTAACAATAATAATAATACATACATACATACAACCCTATTGGTAAACTAATTACAGTAGATGAACTACCGCTCGTTCATAAAGTTTAGCTTACGTTGAACAGTCACTGTCAAAAGTGAATTTAATTAGGAATGTATCAAAGTAATTCTCGTCTTCGTCGAGGTATACAGGGTGTCCCACGGCTATGCCACATGGAGGGAAAGTACCTTGAATATTGTAGATGGAACATTTTACTGAAAGAAGACATTATTTTAATTTTAAAAACAATTTAAACTGAATTCACAGACATTTAAATAATGATTAAACCGTAAACCGGGAATCGAACCCGAAAAATAATTACCCTGTAGCTTTATCATACCGATCGAAAGGCTTCATCATAAGGATTATTTTTTGCTAAATAACATAGTGTCAGAAATAAAAGGAACACCATGATTTTAACATTTTTAATACAAAATTAATAAATTGACGACCGGTTTAGCCTAGTGGGTAGTGCACCTGCCTGTGAAGCTGACGGTCCTGGGTTCGAATCCCGGTCAGGGCAAATATTTGTGTGATGAGCATGAATATTTGTTTCTGAGTCTTGGATATTTTCTATGTATTTAAGTATTTATATCTATTAAATATATCGTCGCCTAGTACCCATAACACAAGCCTTCTTGAGCTTACTGTGGGGCTAGTTCGATTTGTGTAAGATTGTCCTCTAATATTTATTTATTTTATTTATTTTATTTATTTATCACGTGTAACGGGTTCGATTCCCGGTTCAACCATAAAAATATTTAAATATCTGTGAATGCAATTTACAATGTTTTTTAAATTCAAATAATGTCTTCATTCAGTAAAATGCTCCATCTACAATATTTAAGGTACTTTCTTTGACGACCGGTTTAGCCTAGTGGGTAGTGCACCTGCCTGTGAAGCTGACGGTCCTGGGTTCGAATCCCGGTCAGGGCATATATTTGTGTGATGAGCATGAATATTTGTTTCTGAGTCTTGGATGTTTTCTATGTATTTAAGTATTTATATCTATTAAATATATCGTCGTCTAGTATCCATAACACAAGCCTTCTTGAGCTTACTGTGGGGCTAGTTCGATTTGTGTAAGATTGTCCTCTAATATTTATTTATTTTATTTATTTATTTCTCTCCATGTGGCATAGCCGTGGGACGCCCTGTATACGATCTTATTAACGTCAAACATAACCATTCTGTAACAGAAACCCATCAAATTGTCAATAAAGTACGCAACTCGACGGCCGGAACCCCTTTTACTCTAAAAGCGTATTTGGAAATATTTCAGCCACAAAACGACGGTATCGCGTGACGATCTGACGTTAAATCGGCATTTTTGGGAGTAAGTATTATACTATATGAGCAATTTTTTTCAGCTTAATATAATATAGCGATAACGCAATGTTTTCTGTAAAACTACACCTACGTAGCCTTCATTTTTTTAAACCACGTCGATTGCAAACAAGCGTGCTGCCTGATGGTAAGCGGTCACCGCAGTCTATGGACGCTTGCAACTCCATGGCTAACATGCGCGTTGCCGACCCTTTAAAAATGTTAACACTCCTATGGAGAACATCATACTGTAGTCCCTCGGGAAACCTTACCATGAGTTTGCATGACCGTACTCGCTAGCGACTGCGTAAACGATTTAGTATGCCGATTCTTAGTTCTATTGCGTAACCGCCAGAGGCGCTGTACTTTTGCCCATACAATTTTTTACGCAATCGCTAGCGAGTACGGTCATGTAAACTCATTGGAAAGCACAGAGCGTCCGTGCCAATTGCAGCCTTCAAGGCAGGGTCTTTTTCAAAACGGAGTAAAGATTGTCTGTTGCGGTCGAGTCAAAGAGATAGGTACGTTGTTAGCCTTACTATAGTGCAAAAGTTTATAAATAAGAGTGCTGCAAGAGTACAATTAATTTAATTTGCTTCTTCGAAGTATATTTTTATATGTCGCTGTCGATTCTAACCTATTTAAATTAGTTTCGTACGATCCCGAGCCAAGCTAATGTATCCACAGAAGCCGAGAAAATTGAAATGCGATTGGGAGTTGAAAGCATGAAAGCAATGCTTTAACCAGTTTATCAAGTAACTAGAATCAAAGGTGAATAAAGGTCCAAATAGGAGCAACGTAACACAGTAGTATACTACTTAAAATGTGTACTTCTGAATCAATAGTCTCGTATATTTTGATGTCATTGAGAACGGATTGTAATCGTAAAAAGTGCGAAGATTCTCGAAAAAGAACAGAATTGTAATCAAATGGCGAAAAAAATAACAGAAAAGAAGTGTTAAGAGGATATATAACCGTTTATCTTATCTTATCTCTTAGGTTGTAGCTTCTTTTTTTAATATATTTTTTTTAATTTTCATCATCGGCATATTTCTTGTCCTGTTTTTTTTGGAGCAATAATAAATTTTGAGTCCAACTACACGACTGCGTGAGTGATGACAAACACCTCACCCTAGACGACCCAATGCGATGACCTCCTTTTTTAACCTGACTGTGGCTTTATAAGCCGGGCCCAATAAAGCGATAGGAGCTGGTGGTTGGAGAGTAGCCTGGGGAAAATCCAGGGGAAAACCTCCGACACGACTACCACGCGTGTGGTTTAGAACACTGGAATACTCTAAGAGTTTGCGCTCCCGTGAGATTTCAACCGAATCTGAGATGTGAGTGGAATCGAGTTACTGAGAGTTTGGTCGCTGGTTCACTAAACCTAGCCTAGCTGAGAAGTCCAGGAAGAAACTCAGCTAGGCTTGACCTGGGTCAGATGACTCTACCCGGTGCGCGGCGGTACCGGTACGAATAGGGACTATGTCTCAGTGTCATCGCGATCGCGCGGTGCACGTCCCCGCCGGCGGGAATGCCTAAGTGGACGCCGTAAGCGCAGCGTTCCATCTTTCGATTCGACGCTGTGATTACGTCGTCCGGGTCCGTGAGTGTGTGCCTAGGACGCTGGACCGTGATTAGAACTCGGCGATCACTGATTAGGGGCCCCTAATTAGTGATCGCCGAATTCTAACCAGTGATCGCCGAATTCTAACCAGTGACCACCGAGTACTAATCAGTGATCGCCGAGTTCTAATCAGTGACCACCGAGTACAGTAGTACCCAACTGATATGGCTTACCGATGTACCTGCGCAGAAGATAAATTTTTAAAGCGCGGGAAATGCTATTGACCAATCGGCACGCTCCACGCACCGCGCTTCTTTTTCCTGTACCGCTATTGGTCCGCAGCTGCCGCCATGTTAGCGCGCGCCGCGTGGCATGTTAGTCGGCCGCCATACTTCTGATCGAGTGCATGCGCATTATGAACAGTGTATTATGAACCTTATAGTAGTGATCTAAGGTTAATTGTAAGTTTTAAGCATTTTGTCTTTAATCTTCGGAGCGATACTTTCTTTTCTGCGCGAACGAAGATTCACGACGCGCCTTATCAGTTGGGTACTACTGTACTAATCAGTGATCGCCGAGTAACGACAGACCTCCAATTACGTATTATTGTTACGAGTCCTAGCATCAAGATTTACTAGTGATGAGGTGGGCGGTCAGGTGAACATTGAGAAGCATATCTGAATGAAATGGCGCTTTTTAGACGCTGCCAATAATTACCGCTTTATTGAGATTGGCCCAAATAATCAAATAATTTTGTTACACTGTACTGCTTATCATGTCAGGATCTGTCATTAAAACGTGAACACGTGACGGAAGCCGCTTCCATCAAATCCCTGTCTTATGTAATAGTTCGTCGCGCCATCATTATTCCGGGCGTAACGGGAATTTATCACCCGTGCGAACCGAGCGTGGCTTGGTCACAGCAGAATACAGCAGCAGTAAGCAGGGTCTGCATAACAGGAAAATAAATAAATAAATATTAGAGGATAATCTTACACAAATCGAACTAGCCCCACAGTAAGCTCAAGAAGGCTTGTGTTATGGGTACTAGACGACGATATATTTAATAGATATAAATACTTAAATACATAGAAAACATCCAAGACTCAGAAACAAATATTCATGCTCATCACATAAATATTTGCCCTGACCGGGATTCGAACCCAGGACCGTCAGCTTCACAGGCAGGTGCACTACCCACTAGGCTAAACCGGTCGTCAAAAAAAATTATTGTATTGAGAATATCAGGATTTTTTTGACATTGTATAATATATAATATACCTATCTGTACTGTAATCATTATTGCATTGAGATTATCAGAATTTTGTCCTCAATTTAAACAATAGCTCGTTGAAGGAATATTTTGTACACCTACTTAGTGGGTAAAACATCACTATGTTGGTATTCACTATGGTGTTGTACAATAATTGTTGGTATGTACAAAGTATAAGACTACTGTCTTATATTTTGTACATACCAACAATTATTGTAACCTGTGCTTAACAAAATGAATAAATAAATGAAAATGAAAATGAAAGTTAGCTTTTTAAAACGGTATGACTTCATACCGTTTCGTTTCAGTTAGGATTTGATACCGCAAAAGAAATTTTTCGGTAGAGGAATATAACGGTACCCCTATTTTTTTCGATACCTGAACCGTTTTCATTAAGGTATCGTTTGGGCTTTAAGAGGGTGCCGCCAAGAGCGCCAACCAATCAGCGCTAGTTTTTGAGTGGATGCCTAAAATACCAATTTTTGTTAAACTGACGTAGTCGCTGTTCGCTGTTGGCACCGCTTACGTACACATCGTAAAAGTTACGTTCGAAATTTTTTGGAAATAATACCGGTTGGCTACCGTTATAATAAAGGTTTGAGTACACCTATCAAAAATAGCGATATCGTTATTTTATACCGGTAGTGTACCTTTATAACGTAGCGGTATTGATATCCAATACCGCTACCATACCGCTTATACCGTACCGAAAAAAGTTCCTGGCAGTAAGTAATTACACTGATCTAAAGCACTCTAAAGGTTCCTAGTTCGATCCTCGGTATAGGCAATCTTTTTGCATGCTTTTTAGCAGGTTTAGCTATGAGCCTGGTTCATCTTTTTCAAATCAAAAACCTTCCACAGGCTAGGTGAAGGTCAATTTTATTTTAATATCGTTAAGGACTGACAGTGAAATATCTCACTTCATGAATACCTATTCATCATAATTTTCCCTCATTATTTACTGTCACCTCTGTGTGTGTCAGCGGTTATAAGACTTTCATAAAAGTAATATCCTAAAGAACTAGTTAAACCTGAAAGTTTTGGTGGTAAAGAAGAGAGAGTGAAGTTGTCTTCATAAATCCTCACGCTAACTTGAATCGTATAGTAATTAGAAACCTACGTAGACATGCTGAAATACGAAAACCCCTTTATTCAATACGTCGAAAGTGAACACCATTAATGTAAGCCGAGAACTCAATATCATCTTACATAATAGTTCAACATACCGCTATTATTATAATATTTGGAGCATAAAGGGAATTTATTGCCCACTGAAATGCGTACCTTGGCTTGAAATAAATGCGGTACTGGCAAGTAAAATTAAGTGACAATTTGTTTTTAATGAGAAATAAAACATCTTTAAACCGAAACTTAGTATAAGTACTTGGGTCATTCCACTTTTTCATATACATAATTTTCAGACACTTTTTTTAAAATGCAGATTGTGGAATACTTGGCCTTCACTTATTTTTGTATTGTTATTTAGAAAGAGGTTTAATTGCAGTATCACTTCCCATAGTTTTGGTAATTAACGAACCACAGCATTAGCTTAGTTACTCGATTTATGGATATTAATCCATAAATCGAGTAACTCAGTGGTCCTTGGATGTCTCACCATTTGTATGAAAAAATGGTTTTTACCACTATGTTACCCACCTTTTACTGCAATATGTTAATATGTATGTATGTATGTAAATATCTTTATTGTACACGAGTAAAACATAACATAAATTACAAGAACAGTTGACATATATGTACAAAGGCGATTTCTTCCAGCTAACCTTAAATTGAAGTATTTTTACATATAATTTTTTTTTAGATTCAGGTACTATTTCTAAAACTTATTTTTGTACACTAATTTAATACGTATCATAGATTTTTCTTGTTATAGAAAACTGGTCATGAAAAAGTAGAATGACCCACTTGCCTGTTATAGAACGTGTGCTGGGGAGATTTAATTTAGGGGACTTTTTTATAACTGGACTTTTTGGGTTAGAACCTCGGCTCGAATTGTAACGGATTTTACTTAACTTACGTTCACTTACAAATTTACCATCATTTATAGTACCCCGATGTAGAAATACCTACGATCAGAGAGCCTGGTCATGTGTTCTCCCACGCACATGTAATAAATTCCCTAAACAGTTGTTACTAGATCTGAATAATAAAAAAGACAAAAAATTCAGAAATGCCATTAAGTTATATTTGTTAAAAAAATCAAGCTGTTAAAATATTCTTAGTTACTTATGACTGGGGTAACTAAGAACATTTTAACAGCAACAATGTATACTGATTAATAGAATTGTATATCCGTAACTCCTTAACATAAAAAATCTTTTGTAATTTAAGATTAATAGTTAAGTAAGTGATTATAAAATTATGTATAAAATTTCACTGAAATAAACAGCTTAAATTTTTTTATTTTTTTTTTACGAGTAAAGCCCGACCAGAAATATATGAACATTGTCAAGAGGGCGCTATTATTCTCATTTATATGGCAACAGACTAAAATGACGTTTTGACTTGATTACCTGTCAGCTCTAATATTGAATTTTGAAATGACTTGCAGCGGAATAGTTTCATTTCCAGTGCGTTTTTTTCAGCAATTTATTCTATACATTATAAATAATGCTCTTGTCCATTCATCGATTTGGGATTTTTTCGTAATTTATCATTTAATTTTTAGTTAGAGTTATTTACATTATCCGATCGTTAATCTGTAACATGTAATTTACATTATCCGGTCGTCAATTTATAACATGTTAATTACAGTATCCGGTCGTCGATTTGTAACATGTAATTTTCATTATCCGGTCGTCAATTTATAACATGTTAATTACAGTATTCGGTCGTCAATTTGTAACATGTAATTTACATTATCCGGTCGTCAATTTATAATTAACATGCTATTTACATTACCCAGTCGTCAATTTATAACATTTTATTTACATTATTTGGTTTCGGTCGAGCCAACGAAGACGAACCGTATTTCTAGGCAGTGCACTTACTGTTCCCTCAAACAGTGTGGCAAGAGTGATGCTTTACTTCAAACGATCATATGAATAATGCGACGTCGGCTGATACACGTCATACAAATTTCCGTGGGTGACACTGAACGTCTCATGACGCTCACTCGAATACGTGTTAGGACTAATGTATCAGAGTATCTAGCAAACGAAAACGAGCTAAAACATGGCTGCGATTATATTCCATCCACGATTTCTTTAATGTCCAACACAATAAGACTACATATTGCTGTGCCCTACCAGGGTCCATGTGATCTAAAAATTAAAATTGTAAGACCTATGTAAACCATGGATGCAATAAATACAATACAAATACAAATACAATATAAAACCGTAGTACAGCCCGACCAGAAATGACCAGTGTCAAGAGGGCGCTATTATTTTTTAGGGTTCCGTAGCCAAAATGGAAAAAACGGAACCCTTATAGATTCGTCATGTCTGTCTGTTCGTCCATCCGTCCGTCCGTCCGTCCGTATGTCACAGCCGATTTATGTATGTAAGCACTTTATTGTACACAATAACAGGTTAAAACAATATACATGTCACATAAGATTACTAGATTACTAGATTATTAGATTTGCTCGGAGACTATAAGCGCTACAATTATGAAATTTAGTAGGACGGTGTATTCTATGAACCGCTACATAAAAGTGATGTGAAATTACAAAAAAAATATTAAATTAGGGTGGCACTCCATACATGTAGCTGGTGGATGAAATAAAATTTCAACGCACATAGTCGTGGGGGGTATCGATGGAAAGGCCTTTAAAAATTATATTCTAACAAACTTATCCATTTATGTCAACCGTTGGTGAGATATTAGCTGTCAAAGTCATAGAAAGTGTGTCCCCCCGGCCCTCTAATTTCCAAACTATGAAGTTTAAAATTCTGAAAAAATTGAGGTGGTGTGCATTAGTAAATACTTTCAACGATTTTAAGTTTGAACAATATAGAATTGATAGTTTTTGAGTTTTCGCTTAAAAACTGTCTTGCCCAAACAAAAGGTCGTATTCCCTATGAAGTTCCCTATGAAGATACGACTTTTTTAGATTCAATGTATTGGATAGTGATTTTAAATGTGGGCTAGTGTTGGTGCGGAACCCTCATTGTCCTCATTAAATGAAATTAAAATTATTGCCAGTGTAAGAAATTAGTTCCATTATGACCAACGGTTACAAAGAAAAGAGAAGTGATTTACTGAGAGTCAAACTAGAAGAAAAATAGAGGGCAAACGGATAAAGGGAAGAAGGAGGATAAACTGGCTCAACAACATCAAAAAATGGACAAGCACCAAGGGCGCGGCCACGCTCACTAGACTGTCCAAGAATAGGATGGACTTATAAGATTTGAGGATGCAGTGTGTTGATAGCAGAAGGAACACATTTAGATCCCTCGCTCTCAACACAGTGCATCCTCCGGAGCTCTGGCAACCTTGCTCACCTCCAGGAACACAACACTACATAGTTACCCTAGGCACACACTTACGGACCCGGACGACGTAATCACAGCGTCAATCGAAAGATGGAACGCTGCGCTTACGGCGTCCAACTCTGACACGACGCGTACACTTAGGCATTCCGCCGGCGGGGCGTCCACCGCGCGATCGCGACAACACTGACACATATAGTCCCTATTCGTCCCGGTACCGCCGCACACCGGGTAGAGTCAGTCCGACCCAGGTCGGGTCTAGCAGAGTTTCTTGCTGGACTCTTCTCAGCTAGGCTAGGTTTAGTGAACCAGCGACAAAACTTCCAGTAGCTCGATTCCACTCACACCTCAGATTCGGTTCAACCAATCTCACTGGAGCGCAAACTCTTAGAGTATTCCAGTGTTCCAAACCACACGAGTGGTCGTGCCGGAGGTTTTCCCCAGGCTACTCTCCAACCGCGCACTCCTATCGCTTTATTGAGCCCGGCCTATACGTATATAGCCACAGTCAGGTTCAAAAACAAAAAAAAAGTAGAAACTTAGTAACAATGTTAATATAATTATACTCCTTAACGAAAAAAACTCCGCCTCAATAATCCTGATGTAGCGAAACGAAGAGAAAGTGCCAAGATACGTGTTAGTTCACACAGAAAATAGTCTAAATAAATGAGCATCTTTAAAATCAGAACTAAGAATCCTTAACCAACACTTTACCTTAGTTATTCAATGTCAAAGCCGGTACGGGCCCTAATGCTTGTTTAACCATTCTCTAGAGCCCCAAAGCAAATGTTCTGAATGGGTTATTTAAAATTCCAATCGGCTAAAGGAGGTTTAATTTGTTATTCAGGGAACGACTGTGACGAGTCGGCGTAGCGTGAATTCATCAGAATATATTCTTGAAGTGTTATTGTAAAAGGATACTTGTATGTCTGGAAACATCCATATCTTTATAAATTACTAGCCATTGCTCGCTACTTTGTTCTTGTGGAACTTATTGCCGTAGAGAACATTATCTAATGATTTTTGTTTTATTTGTAAAACTAATATACGAAAAAAATAATAAGTAAAAACTTAACTTAAGTAAAATATAGACAAAACAAATATTAAGTGTTACTAATAAAAAATTAATGGCAGGCTTCATTATTGATCTCTTATACAAATTTACCTCTTTGAGAAGTAATTTCCGAGACAGACAAGAGTTTATAAAATTTTCAAACGTACAGGTGTACTAGGCTTTTCTCTACAGCCACAGCTTTCGATATTAATATTCAGAAAGCGAAGACATTCTCTCAGTGAAATACCGTAAACTATTAACATAACATTTCAGAAACAGTTACGACAACAAAGGATAAATTCAATTCAAACAGAATACCGAAATCTTAAGTTGACTCACAATAAACTTCGGCGTAATGTCAGAATAATAAGAAAAAAGTATAATTTTCGTTCTTTAAAACCGTTTGGAAACGTTGGCATGCCCAAGACTGTCGTTATCTATAAAAAAATATGGCCGTCTCGTTCAAGGGGCGTTTTTCAACAAAGAAACTCGACGATAAGGTTTTGAAAACATCTCAAACGAGGAGATTAAGCTGTGAAAACGCCTTATGCAGGTGTCTCCATTCTTTGGAAGTACTGCGAATGTGAATAGAATTTCAAATGTTCTGAGATAACAGAAGCATTTTGTGTATGAATTACGTAATTAGGTCACCGCTTTCGATTTGTTTTTAGTGGATTTCTGTTAAAAAATAACTGAAGAAGCTTAACGTTGTTCAATTTAATATAAACCAAGAACCAAACTAAGCAAAGCTTGTATCGTGGGTACTTGACTACGATACGAATAGGTACATGCATAGATAAATATGATACTTCCAATACTCAGGAACAAATTCGTGCTCATCACAAAAATAAGTGCCCTTACTGGGATACGAACTGAGGCCAAAACGGTCATTCCTAAGCAATCTAGGATGATATTACAGCATCATATTGTATTTTTGTAAAATAGTACAACTATACTACATAAATACAATAGAATGCTGTAATAGGCTGGATAGCTAATTTTAGTTACTGACAAATCCAGCATTTTACAGTCACATAAAATATATAACAAACGGAAGGGTGCTGAAATAAAATGAGTCACTTTTAAAGGAGACTTTGAGAAACATTAGTGAATGAACTGTATTGTGAGGGAGGAAATTAAAAGTTTTTTTGCTCGGACCAACAAAAGGTTTGCACTTAGTGCTTTAGCCCGTTTATTGAATTTCTCTTTGTTAGAACTTTTCTTCGGAATTATATTCTTCAATTACTGATTTTACAAAGAAGGTCAAGGAAAAACGCTGGGCATACTTGATTCGGATCTGAACTATCATTATTAATACATGTACATTAAAGTCAAAAATCAAAAAAATACATGTTTATATAAAAATAAAATATATATTAAATACGCTTTCAGCATTTACAGTAGCAATTAGCTACATAGTTACCTTATTAAACTCGTAAAATAAACTATTGTACCTAGATGTCGATTCATAATATTTAAAGTTGCCTTGTTAAACTCATAAAATAATTTACTGTTAGAAGAGAGATGAGACTGATCGATCCCACAGTCAAACTGTGCAAACGGTTTTGTGGGTCTATGTACTTGTTTGTGTTGTATTATTATTTCTTAATAAATAAATAAAATAAAATAAATAAATAATAATTGATATGTAAAAGATTTTATGAATAAATGAACATGAATATTACTCAAATCAATAATAACGCAATAAAAATATGTCAAAAATAGAATCAAATAACGCCTATATTATTTTCAAAAATTCGTCGACAATATAG
Organism: Epiblema foenella; assembly: GCA_963556455.1. Lineage (NCBI taxonomy): Eukaryota > Metazoa > Arthropoda > Insecta > Lepidoptera > Tortricidae > Epiblema > Epiblema foenella. The sequence continues at coordinate 4,214,122 of OY747113.1, read as the reverse complement.
AATATTTACAATATACAATATTTTCACCTAATTATTAAACAGCTCGTAAGAAAGGAACCTGTTTGAATATCGAACAGAATACAAGCTAAAAAGTAAGTTTCTATTTACTCTCAAATTGAAAAACTAAATGCAGGGATGTTACACCAGTCTATAACATCTACAAATATGTTTAAAATCACCCAATAAAAAGAAATAAAACTATCCACAATTTACCCCCAAAAAACTAGGAGTTACTACCAATATGCCTCACGTAACACTAATCAATGAGGGCACACGTACCGAAATAGATTTGCTACATTGAAATGGGTATTTCACGGTTAGATCTGGCAACCCCAAGGGTAAAGTACACGATTTCGGGGAATTTATGTCTGATTTAGAGGGTAATCTCGGTTCTACGCACCGCAACTGTCATCTTGGGAAATGTCGAGGTGGAGCGCTTGTCTTTTAATAGACGGTAGGCGGCTACGGGACGTAATCTTTTGGGAAGAATTACACGGAGGAGCTATATACATAATATTTGTTCGCCTAAGAGGAAATCATCTATGCAACTAAATTGAGAACTTTTTTGAAATGGCTGACGGTTAAAATAACCTATTTAACTTGGGCGGGTAATCGTAGGTTTGCCTCAAAGTCATTGAAAATAGTTTGTGGAAAACAAAATAAAAGTGAAACTATGACAAACACAACAAATGATTTATATATTTCTGTCGCTTAAAATGGTGTATAACTCTATAATCTTTCGTATTATTTAATGACAAGTCTGGTTAGATTAAGGACATATGCTGGCGTTTGCATAAAATATAGTTTACGTTAGCAGCGGTACTGCTTAATACGAAGGAACGGTTGATGAATTTGAGACTGGGTGGCGATTGCACCTATAGTTTAGTTGATTAGAGCGACTGGCTGCGAGTGCCGGGAGGTCGCAGGTTCGAATCCTGCTCGGTGCCTAATTTTTTTCAATTTTTCCTTTATTCTAAATATGCTGGATGGTTTGGGAACTCTTTTTTTTGTCAATAATCAAATAATTTATTTGCAGTTACAAGTAAACAAGGTGTTATTAAATTATAGGTACATAGTCGCTGTGTAACTTACCAATTAGGCATGCAAAAATACTTATAAATATTTGTAATTTACGTAACAGATTCACCTTTGTTATGATTGAAAAATTAATCAAAATTATGTTTCAAATATTCCTCATTTTTGTGATATGAATGCTTGGTACAGTGTGGCCTGGTTTCTGTCTTTATTTAGAGTTAAGTAATATAAAAAAATATTATTTATTTGCCTACACAGAAACTGACGCAAATGACGCAATAAAATAATGTTTGCTAGGAAACATTACATTATTGAGTGTGTTGTTGTCATTTTTAATAATATTTTCTCAAAATATCTGAGATTTTTAATCTTACGTACAAGACCCAAAGAAGATATTACAATATTGCATTGACGTATTCAGTTTTAGAAAAGATTGCTTTTTTTGCTTACATAGAGTATTTTCTGTTGTTAATATTGTTACTGATTTTAGTTTCATGAAGCGATGGACTATTAGATAAATTATTTAGTTAGAATCTCAATATCAGCCCTGAATGCTGGCCTAATTCCATGCATTTAGCTCTAAAAGCTAACAAACTTGCTCTAGTGCTGATGCAAAGAGCAGTGAAGCTTTAATCTGAGTTTAGTGGTCTATTTACTAAGCTGGGATGTCAAAAGTTTTGATTAGCGAACTTAATATTAATATCCCAGTTCATTTTTATTTCTTGAACAATCCGTGTGGTGAATTATGTACTTTTTTTAAACGTGACTGTTGCTGGCCAGGCCCAATGAAGCGATAGAACTCCTATACCAGGCCTGGGGAAAATCCAGGGAGCCCTCCGACGCGCCCACGCGGACGGTTTAAACACAGAAATACTCGATCCAGTGAGATTTTGTTTCGGACTTCAATTCTAGTCCAAAACATGTCGCAAATAGTGACTTTCCAAGTGAGTTTCAACCATTGTTCTCTTATTAAGTGTAAATATGTCTCACGTTAGCGTAAATTTATCCAGTGATATTGATTGTGTACATGTACTCTACCTATTCATTTTGTTCGGGGGCAACGTAATAATGTTTATGATAAAAACTGTATTGAGAAACATGAAATCATGCATTTGCGAATAGTGGCTAAGGAAAGTCATTGTAACCTATTATCATTGTCAATTATTACCTACATACACGTGGTTTTCTGTCTGGTAAAATCGATATTTGACAGCTAATCATGGCATACCGCGTGCAAGAAACTTTGAAATCCGAACTTCGTATCGTGCTGGCCCTTTTACTCTTATGTTATACACTATATGAATGAAAGGGACGGCACGATATGAAGTTCGGAGTAGGCCCTCTGGACAAGTGGACACCACTGACACCAGTGCCTTTACCATGAGTTTGAAAGAAAGAAAGAAGAAATAAAACATGTTTATTTAGCATATACAATATTAAAATAATAATAAAACAAAGGAAAATTAAAATACAACTAATATTATGCTAAAATGGTCGGCACTCAGCTTGGTGCCACGAAATAAGCTATTAGGCGTTAAGTCGTGGCGCTGATTTTCAGTGGCGCCTGGTAACCGGAGTAGTTGCCACTTATTTAGTATACCACTTACTTAAAGGTCCTTATCAGTTAATAATATATATCTATTTATGCTATTTACTGTGTGACTTAACACTTATCCATCTAGTTTGCATGACCGTACTCGCTAGCGACTGCGTAAACGATTTAGTATGCCGATTCTGAGTTCTATTGCGTAACCGCCAGAGGCGCTGTACTTTTTCCCGTACAAATTTTTACGCAGTAGCTAGCGAATACGGTCATGTAAACTCATGGTCAGGCACAGGTATAACCGGGCTCGATAGATGAGAGGTAATCGTGTCTGTTAATCGAACCAGTTTTCAGAGACGATCAAATGTTTGTATGGACCTACTACAATTAGAGCAACACAAAAAACGAAAATGAGAAGCGAAGTACAGCATAGCTAACGAGCATTGAACATGCTCCATACTGATTCACACGCAGATGACGTCACTCTGGCGTGGCTTCGCACTAAATCATGGTAAAGGCACAGAGTCGGCAATAGTACCTTTTTGATGACGTTGATAAAAATTAAGTGACCATAGATAATGCAGCATACGCACGAAAAATAAAGAAGAATTTAGATACAATTATGCATATTAAGATCAGCCCACTAATTCCCAGCGAGATAAAATCAGTAAATCACTAACACAAATTGTACAGTTTCAATATATATTTTTCTTATTTTTTTTTGGATAATCTTACACAAATCAACCTAGTCCCAAACTAAGCAAAGCTTGTACTATGGGTACTAAATGACGATATACATACTTATATAGATAAATAGATACCTACTTAAATACATAGAAAACATCCAAGACCTAGGAACAAACATTTGTGTTCATCACACAAATAAATGCCCTGACTGGGATTCGAACCCGGGACCTCCAGCTTCGAAGGCAGGGTCACTACCAACTAGATTAAAGCGATCAAATAATGCATATTAAGATCAGCCCACTAATTCGCAGCGAGATAAAAGCAGTAAATAACTAACACAAATTGTACAATTTCAATGATACAAAACTTTCCTTATCAGTTCGAGCATCCAACGCTCCGTTCCGTGTAGCGAAATTATTTACAGCCCTAGAACGAAAAGGTCGTAACCGTCTCACATTTCGTATTCATAATACGTCATTTGTAAATAAGAGGTTGTATTAAGAGTTAAAATAAGTTTTAAAATGCTTTGATTTCAAATTATGACAAAAGTATTGATAATACCAGTAAAGTTATTAAAGTAGATAGATAGTAACATAGCCATTTTTTGATTTTATTGTATGTAGTAGAATTGAAGCGGAAAAAACAAGTTTTTAGCTTGAAAATGGTCGATTTGGAGTGATGTTTGAAACGATATTTCTTAATGAAAAATCCAAAAAATATATTTAAAGTTTATGACATTAGGTCGCAATAGTCCTTTTCTAGATAGTGACGTTGAGAAATTGTCAATTTACGTGTCAATTCAAACAAAAAATGGCATAAATAGATGAGCGTTTTTTAACTGATAAGGACCCAGTAACACCAAATTGTTTCACTTGAACGCTAAGGCTCTTAAATGGACTATTATATTATTCCTACAAAATATTATGTTATAGTTTTATTGACCGTGTGAAACGAAGGTCTCTGCTTCAGCTTCGACAGAAATGCTTTCGTATGTCCAGATTCCGGATTTCCGGATTTCCGTTTGTTCTCCTCTACCAGTCGCATTTCGCAAACGATTCTCGTGAAAATTTGTGAGCAGGTCCGGTAATTATATAGATTTTTTTTGTCTAGTCAGTTTTTGGAAATTTCCAAAAACAATTTTTGTTTCAAAGATTTTGTAAGTTTCTGCGTCCGAATTTCGGTTTTTTCTCCTCTAAAGGTCGCATTTTTCAGCTGCTTCTCGTGAAATTTTATTAGCAGATTCGATATCCATAATTGATCTTTTTTATAATGTCAGATTTTGGAAATGATAAAAAAACTCACGAGGTCTACAGCTCACAGAGCCACTAGTTAATAATCTGAACGGTTGAATATCTTCTAAACCACTAAATACACTGTCGAAAAAAAATGTTGCCATAAGGCCGTTTTCAGCTTAAAATTTGCTACCAATTTATACCAGCTTCAATCACTTTTTTTTCTCCTTTATATGTTCACGGTACTCAAAACAAAAGGGAATTCGTTTATTTTAAATTTGAGCGGTTGATATTCTGAAATAATAGTTTTTGACAAGTTTACTATTGTTTTGAAAACAAAGGTTTCATTTAATTAATGTTCAAAAATACTTTTTGACAATAACAATTTTTATTCCAATTTCGCAAGTTGTTTTGTGAGGGTGCGAAGAGCACTGCATATCGAGCTACCACTAGCGAGGGAGCAGGACAAAAATTTGGGCCGGGCACGGACACGACGGGCCTTAATACTGTTGAAATTGTTAAGGGTCAATGTCCATGTAGATTTAATTATTTGCTCTGAAAACTTTATGAAGCGACGGTATGTTTATAATTGGATTCTTGAAACTTCGTTAAGATATCTTAGGCGTGATGAACTTGTTAATCCCATTGTGAGCGAATACGGATGATTTAAATTATGTTATGTAAGTAAACTTTAGCGATAAGACCGCCTGCTGTTTGTTTATTCTCATTTTGATTATGAACGGTACCGTTTTTTTATTGAGGTAATTACTTATCTAACAATGTCTCAGATCGCAGGTGTTTGACGCCCGAGCCGAAGGCAAGGGTGATAAATATGCGATCTGATGCTTTCTTTATTGCCCTCCCCCGGATCAGGAAGTGTAATCAGTGGGGTAATTGCCACTTTATAGCCAGGTCTGACATAAAGAGTATTTGTATTGTATTGTAAAATGAGATATTTCTAAATCATCGTCCTAGCGTTTTCTTGATCGTATTACAAGACCGGGATTAGTTTACACTTGGAATATACATTTCATATACACTTTGACGTAAGTATAAAAAAAACTGTTACCTCTAATACTATCCTAATCGCGGCTAGGTAATATCGGGGACATAAACCCAAGAATTAGCGTACGCTAGTTATACAGAAGAGACCTTCTAACCCCGAGGGAAAACTAGACTTTGATGGGATTAAATCGATTTCCTCGCTATGTTTTCACCGAAAAACATTTGTATACTTGGTAGGTTACAGAGCAACCTATAATGAAACCATACATAAAGGTTTATATCGCTATATTGACATGTAGGCAAGAATCAAACTAGTCATTTTGGGTTCTAGACTCTCTGAGACCAACCAGAAAAAATGCCATATAAATATCAAGTGACATTTCGTATACAAGTTTTATTAAAAAAAAACCAGTAGTACGAATAACTGTTCGACCGACAACCTACAAAGATTGATAGTCGTGTGCCTTACCGCTCGTGTACAGCGGAAACGATATATTTTTAGGGTTCCGTACTTCAAAAGGTATAAGCCTCAATACCTTAAGGCAATGCCGTGCCTTAAGGCATTAACTCCGCCATTTGTACCATGTTTAATGTGCAATAAAGTTTAAATAAATAATAGAAAAAAAAACGGAACTTCTAGTAAGATCACTTTGTGGTCCTTCTGTCTTTCTGTTCGTCTGTCTGTCCAGACCCTTTCGAGGAGGTATCTAGTTGAAAATAAATCCACATACTCAAGTCTACAGTTCCTTGAAGTTGTGAAAATAAAATTTCTAAGTTAACGTAGAAAAAAGATACGGCCGTTTATGCTGCAAAAAGCTTATATTTCGACACTTTTAGGTGAATCTTTTATAGGGTTTTTTCTTTGGTCTAGGACTATGAAACTTGGCAAGTAATCTCGTTTTATACTACAAATACAGGGAAGAATCTGAAACTATACATTTGCGATTAAATCATGAAAGACATAGTCTTTACTTTCATCATCATCATCATCATTTCAGCCGAAAGACGTCCACTGCTGAACATAGGCCTCCCCCAAGTGGGGCCTATGTTCTTTACTTTACATATAAGTAGTTATTGATTACGTATATTTATATACGTAATCAATAACTACTTTGTACGGAACCCCTGGTGGGTGAGTCCGAATCGCACTTATCCGGTTTTTTTGAAATCTGACATTAATTTTGGCATGCCAAAGTAAAGAGTCTCTCAAAGAATTCATGAAAGAAAATTAAATTTACATCGCTGTCCTTTTTATTTTATAATACCGACTTTCAATTCCACTAAAAAGTCAAAATTCGCCTAAAAACCTCATCGTTTTAATCAAACCCTGACCTATTTGATCAAACTCTCAATGGAGCATTCAATGGAGTCCGGACGGCCACAATTTAATAAAAAATATAAATAAAAAACTACGGGAGTCCAACGCAGATCGCAGGGCTGGCTCATTCCTCTGCCAAAGGATAGGCGGAATGTAGCCAGCCTTGTGGGCAGCCTGCCACAGGGGATCGATTTGGGGATCTTTATTAGGTTTATATTTAGTAATGGGTTAGTTTTAATGTTATTTTTTATTAATAATTATGTTTATTCTTTAACATTCAATTAAGTACAGTGATACTGTTGGCTTCTCAAGGGGGCATGTTTTCCTTTCAACATGGTCTTAATGTTTTTTTTTTCTTTTTTAATACCATGTCGGTGGCAAACAATCTGGCAGCCCACCTGATGGTAAGTGGTTACCGTTGCCTATAGACGACGATCGAGGTGTCACAAATCCGCAATGAAATGAAATAAAATGAAATATTATTTAAATTAAAGCGAGAATTCAGTTGCGTCAGCATTTTTTTTTTTAATGTTTTGCTAAACGCAGACATCATAGAAACTGGACGATAATCAGAAGGATCATCTTTATGGTCTGATTTAAAAATAGGAACTACTTTACTACATTCCATTAAATATGGAAGTATGCCATTGTCCATACAAGTATTAAAAACCGGTCAAGTGCGAGTCGTACTCGCGCACCGAGGATTCCGCATACAGATGTGTACATGGTGTGGAAATTGGACGCCATGGGTACAACGCCATCTATCGGCGACTTATGTTATAAATTTGAGCGACTGAATAATTTTGTATGTATGGTAGTTTTTCAAGGGTAATTCTTTATCACGTAAACCGATTTCATTTGTTTTTCTTTATAAGGTACTTGTCCTTACAAAACAAAAACACATGCAAAAGGTGATTAAATTACAAACTTAGTATAGAAATGTTTTTTGACAATAAAAAAAAAGCAAAACTAAATAGTGCTACAGTTATATTTTTCGTGTAAAATATACATTGATATCAATGTTATGTAATATTTGTATATTTTTTCGTTGGTAAGCTTTGGAGATGGGGGGGGTAATAGGTACTTTAAGTATAGTCGAACTCATAAGTAGCTGGACTTTAAAGCGACAAGGTACAGCCCCTTGTGAGTTCGACATAAATTTACTTTTATTCATTATTCATAATATTTTGAATGAATATTAAAATGATATCATATTGAAAACTTTCGTCACCGGGGGACAAGTTAGAAACTTACAAAGTTTGAACACGGCTACATGGTTTTAATTAATGGAAAATTAACTGTGGTTCGGTTCATTAAAAGTTTATCTGCGCAAATGTCGAAGGATGTTCTAGAAATGTACGAGTATTAAAGATTGAGCTTGGGAGTAACATTTATATTGGTTTTTATTTATTTATTTATTGGAGAAACAACAGAAGTAAATGCATTGCAATTAATAGGCACATTTACAAATTTAGTTTGTTATATATCCACATTTTTACGGTTCCGTAGCCAAAATGGCAAAAACGGAACCTTTATAGATTCGTCATGTCTTCCGTCCGTCCGTCCATATGTCACAGCCGATTTACTCGGAGACTATATATAAGCACTACAATTATGAAATTTGGTACGAAGGTGTATTCTATGAACCGCTACATAAAACTGATGTGAAATTACAAAAAAATATTAAATTAGGGGGGGGCACTCCATACCTACATGTAACCGGTGGATGAAAAAAAATCCAACTCACATAGTCGTGTGGGATATCGATGGATAGGCCTTTAAAAATGATATGGAGGTTTCTAAATAACTTTTCCATGTTTGTCAACCGTTGGTGAGATATTAGCTGTCAAAGTCATAAAAAGTGTCCCCCCCCCTTCTAATTTCCAAACTATAAAGTTTAAATTCTGAAAAAAATTGAGGTGGTGTGCACTAGTAAATACTTTCAACGATTTTTGGTTTGAACAATACAGGTTTTACGGTTTTTGAGTTTTCGCCTAAAAACTGTCTTGTCCAAACAAAAGGTCGTAAGAGCCGTGAGTTCCCTATGAAGATAGACCCCTTTTTTAGATTCGATGTATTGGATAGTGATTTTAAATGTGGACTAGTAGGTGTTGGTACGGAACCCTTCATTGTGCGTGGTCCGACATGCACTTGGCCGGTTTTTTCTTTTCTAAACTATGAACAAGGTTTCTATTACCTTTTACACTAAGAAGATTAAGTGGATGCGGGGCGCTACGTCAGTTTTTTGTCGTGTGACAAATAAATTCGATGTGGTAACGACTTACCTATTGAAAAAATTAAATTTCCTTGAAATGGATATCTAAATTTATCCAAGTGTAAATAGGTGCTCAAAACTTTGGTTAAGTTTTTAAAAAATATTTAGATCTATTTATATCGAACAGACAGACATGCATGGTCCAAACCATACCTAAATAGGGTAAAGATTCATGCCATACCTAAATAGGGTAAAGATTCATGTATAATGTTTTTATTGTATCTAGTTGACACAGTTCTTGCAGGAAATATGTCCTATGTTAGAGCGCGGTTTGCCCCCCCCCCCCCCCTCCCCCCAGAGTACGAGGGGCAGTCTGGGCATCCACGCTCAGCATCATCATCCTTATATCTTATTTGGTAATAATACCATGTAATACGTATGCAGTTTCGACATGTTTTCTTGTGGAACTACACACTGTAAATACCTATTGTTCCTTTTATTGCTCATTTTTTTTTTCAATCTTTTTTGTTATTACACTTAGATTTACTTATTTAGGTTAAGTAGTATCATTGTATATGATATTTTTGGAGAAAATGACTGTCTGTCGATTTTCTTTCGCCTTCTCTTCTCGGCAGTGGTCTTTTGAGTGGTGTTTTGTTTTGATTTGTAAAAGTGCCATTTCGGCCTACTTGCAGCACAAAGTTCATTTATTTCATTTAACTAGTCACCCGATCATGTTTATTAATATCTACTACAAAATCTGAAGGCTTCACTAACGTATTGATTACTACACTACGGGCGTGTAAGTAAAACGATCCAATTGCATCATATATTATGCAATCTCGGTGAAGCTATTTTGTACCCATGCCGGAGATCTCCAGCACATAACAAAATAATGCTACTGTTTGTTTTTTCGTTGGTACAGGACGGGTTAAGCCGATAGACTGAGGAATTTACAATTTTTCTGCGTAAAATTACATTGGGCTAACTTATACAATTGGATATATGAATAAAGGAGGATGTTATCGCGACATTTAAAAACATCGAGTCTTTTTTATACAACGCCGGTAGCAAATAAGCTTACGGTCCACTTGATGGTAGACGCCCGCAACTCCAAAGAAGTCACATACGCGTTGCCGATCCTTATAAAGTTTGAGGATGAACTGTGTTGACAACTGAAGGGACAAAAGGTCCCTCGCTCTCAACACAGTGCATCCTCTGGCAAACTTGCTCACCTCCAGGAACACAACACTACAACTCAAGAGAAACATTATATTATTTTTTTTTTTTTTTTCTATTTATTCAGAAACAAACAGTCATACATAGTTTTATAGAACAAATTAAAGAAAAGAAGAACAGACCTATAGTTTCATACAAAATAAAACATAAGGAGGTTCGTGGCTATTACATAAAGGAAAAAACACAATTAACTTGTATTTTACAATAACAAGTTACATACTTGTAAAGCAAAACAATGAAATTGATACCTCTTAAAAATACATCGTAAGTAGGTACCTACGTTTAAGCAAGTTGTAAATTCCAGTTATATTCAATTATTTAAATGCATTCTTAAGTTGTGCTAGTGTACAGTTAAAAATGTCTATATAATTAAGTTTAATGTTCTCATTAAATAGTTTACATGCGCGTTTGATAAATACATTCCCACCGTACACGGTCCTGCTTAATGGTATAGAAAACAAATTTCTTTTACGACAACGGCGCTCACGTCTTCGCGGAACTCTGAAACAGATTTTGTGTAAAAGTGTAGGGGCTTCTAGTTGTGAATGGAGAATTTTAAAGAGCAAAACAGAATCAGTGGAATCACGACGTTGAGTAAGAGTTTGAATATTTAGACGTTTACAAATATCGGTATAGTCAGCAGAACAGGCTAGTCCAGTCCTGTAGGCCAGTGACTTAGTAAATCTTCTTTGAAGTCGCTCAATTCTATCGATATGTACTTTATAAAAAGGTTTCCATACTGAGCAACAAAACTCAAGGTGACTTCGAACAAAACTATTGTAAAGTATTTTATATGTTAAGCGGCTTTTAAATGGTTTGCCAACACGCATAATAAATCCTAACTGTTTATAACACTTTGCCAGCATTTTATCAACATGTGGAATAAAAGTAAGTTTACTATCCATAATCACGCCAAGATCTCTAATTTCGGTCACTCTGTTTAAGGTTTTACCTGATAAATTGTAAATTGTAAATTGTAAAATATTATGTAAAGCCCGACCATAAGTATATGAACATTGTCAAGAGGGCGCTATTATTGTCATTTATATGGCAACAGGTCAGTAATGTCAGTGCAGTAGGAATAATGACATTGAATAAACCTGAAACACAACATGTTTGAGTTGTTTACCTGTTAGTTCTGATGTTAATTTTGAAATGTTTTGTAGCGAAATTGTTCCATTACCCGAGCGTTTTTTTTTCTATAATTTTATTATAAACATTGTTAATAATGTTCCGCTCTTGACAACGAATCGTTTTGGACATTTTTGTCCTTTATTATTCAATATTCTACACTTAATGTAAATAACCTATGATTAAAATATTGCTAGTGTAAGAAATTAGTTCCAAAGAAATTCCGGTCATATATTTCTGGAGGAGACGTCGAAATTAATGACATATTCGTCGTAAGGCTATAACAATGTATGGCGCCATTCATTTATTACGAGCATTCTACATAATAAATGTGAGACGGAAGATCTGGCATGTGTCAAATCGAACACAATTCGAGCGGATTCAAAAAGAGGATAAAAGCGAGCAAAATTGTCAGCAGCAATATGTCAAGGCGTGACAGTAACAAGTTCGGTTGAGTGTTTCTGAAGGCTTGTCGGATATCCCAATTTTTTGTCTTGCTCCCTCGCTAGTGGTAGCTTCATATGCCGTGCTCTTCGCTCGCGCACGGACTTGTGAAATTCAAATTTTCGAAACGAATGATTGTATCGGAATTTAAAACATTCAGTTCTCAGATTTATGAATTACGTATATTTTTCGAAAGAACCGTGTGAATATCTTTTGTAGTTTAGAATTAGAAGTAATTTATATTTATAAAACAGCCTTATTTAATTTTTTATTTCCTGTAATGTTTTACAAAGAAATCAAACGTTCAGAATTATACGTATCATTTCATATTTATTCACCAGCTTATTATATAGAGCAATTATTATACATTGTTGCAACTGTTAAATATTTTTTATTTCAGCTTAGTGTTTCAATTTAATCTTTATATGACATTTTCAATTGTATTGTTTTCCTATTTATACTTTATATGACATTTTTAATTATCCCCTGATTATTGTTTAATGTAGGTATTTAAGTATTTACCTATCCTCATATTATAATCATTAATTATTTCATTGTTATAACGATCGATATACGATTAGCAAGATAAGCGAAAATGTTTTATAATGTAGTTGTATATGGAGATAAATAAACTAAACTAAACTAAACTAAACCAATAGCAATCTAAATCGACCATTTTAGGTATATGCGCCGTTAATTAAATATATATATATATATATTGTAAATAATTTCATTACAATTATAGTATGGTTTCTTAGGACGCTTGGCTTATTATTGAATAGTCCCAGTAGGGAGCAACTAACCTATATGTTTTATCTACGCCTTAAGATTTCTCGTGACTTGTATATTTATTCCGGTTGATTTCCCCCGTCGAGAATGATCACTTCTGTTGAGACCTACTGGGAAATTATTTATTAACGACGTTAACTTCCTAGTCATCGATTGCGTCGTTAGGCGGAGATGTTTTGTTCGCTTTGTTTGGGAGTTCGAATCAAATGTGTTTAGCCTTTGTCCAACAAATGGCTTAGAAAATGTGAAAAGATAAATATTTTTACATTTGGTTCTTGAGTAAAGATGCGCAAATTATTATTATTATTTATTAATTATTATATGCCTTGCACAATTTTTAATTTTTAACTTTAATTTTGTTTTAAATTATCTTTTAAATTCGGGGTGTATGGTAGGTCACCTCCCCGTGTGCGGCGGGATGGTCAGTCCACGCGGATACGTCCAAATGGAACGACAATCCCCTACCGCCGGTACACCCTGGGCAACGGTGAGTCACTCCCCCTCCAGGGGGTTTCACTCGCCGATTGGCTGAGAACCTTCCCAACCACCGGAGTTTTGTCCGAAGAGGCTACACCAGCGACCTTGCAGCAGCTACAGAGCAGCAGCAGAAATGTCTGGTAGGTCATGACCTGTGGGCGTGTCAGACCGGCCCTCTGTAATGGAGTGGTTTTGAGCCCACCTGCGTCATTTTGCCGTGCGCAGTTGAGCGCCGTATGGGGGGATAATGGAGGCCTGGGAGGTTGAGTCTACCATCGGGTCGGGTTGTAGTTACCCGTGGAGACAACACGCCTTCTTCGGTCCGGCATTCCACCAAAACGGCAGCCTCAGGAAATAGCCAGCCTGAGGTATTCGGCAGAGGCACCCCTTAAGGGTCGCTGGCGAGGGTTGCGGGGTCATGAGGTGCGCAGTCGGCGGAGCGCGGAGTCTACGACGAGTACGGGTCAAAATCTCGACCCGACAATCGTAGCCTTCCTCGCACCGTGCGGACTCGCTGCACAGCGGACCCCGGATCCTATACTCTCTGTGGTAGGTCCTGGTGCTCGAATGAGCATCCCCATCTGCGGGCTCCCAGGAGGGTGGGACGCCTCGGAGAATGAAAAATTTAAATCAATATACCATGGCAAACATGAGTAAAAACAAAAAGAAAACCCGCAAACAGGTCGCTGCTTCCACGGAAGCGCCCTCTAGCAACAACCAGAACAACAGACAGGCCGCTGCTTCTCAGGAAGCGCCCAGTCCCAGCCCAACAACCTCCGCTCCTCCCAACCCGCCGAGGGTAGGTGAGCAAGAGTGGCAGGTAGTGAAACACAAGCGCACTCCCTCGGATGTGCGCAAGAGAAACAAACGCATAGCTAAACGTGCAGCCCAACGCACCCAGACAGGTGAGGGAAGGAGGCAACCACCCGCCGCAAGGCAGGAAGTCGCCGAAGGGTCGGCAACGATCCCCGATGTCCCAGTAAGCGCGAAGCAGACGAACCGCCCCGGCGAAAGTCAGGGCGGATCGAAGCAGCGCGCTGAAAAGGCAGCCCACACTGGTCAGGAGCAGAAAAGAAGACGCGGTGGTAGAGGCAAGGGGAGGCTGGCACCTGCTAGCCAGGGCAAACTCCCCAAACGCTCACGCCCGGACGACACGCTGACGCCCCCTACTAAGGAGGCGAAGCGCATCAAGGCCTCCACATCAGGTTGCTCGGTGAAGGATGCTGTCACATATGCTGACTCGGTGGTCTTAAATGATCTCTTTGTCGCAGTGATGGCGGAACCTTTCACCGACCTCACACCTGACCAAGTGGAAGGCATCAAAGGCACCCTGGAGACCAGCATCGTGGACATCGCCGATGCCCCGTGTGCCTCCAACGCAGTCCCGTACTGGCCCTCCTTCCGTGGGAAACCTTTCCACAGTGAAGGAGTCCTTAAACTCCAGTGCGAGGACAAGAAGGACGTGGAGTGGCTTAAGGACACTGTAGCCACTTTTGTGTCACCAATTCCCGGCACTAGACTGGTTGTGAAGCGACAGAAGGACATCCCCAGGAGAGTGAAGTCCGCTGTCCTGCTACCACATTGTACGGACGACATCAAGACAATCCAGACTGTCTTGACAGGTCAGAACAAGTGGTATCAGGTCAGCAAATGGTCGCTTTACAATGTCGAGCACCATGAAGGCGAAACACCTGGAACCTTCTTGGTGCTCGGCATTCCGGTCGACCAAGTGCCTGGGATCCTAGCGAGGGGGCGTAGGCTTTGCTATAAGCTTGGCAACGCCTACATCCGTTTCTTCGGCAGCACGGGCAAGCTGCAAGACCTGCCGCCAGCCCCTGCTGAGACTGCGACGGCACCCACGATCCCCGGCGCATCCTCCGCTGAAAAGCAGAGTGAGAGCACTGGATTTGATCGGGGAGCTGGCGCGTCTATGTCCGAGGCCAGCCGGCCAAGCTCCGCCGCAATGCAGAGCATGGCTGGTGAACCAATGATCACCCAACCCTCCTCCGCCGAAATGCAGAGGAAGGATGGGACGTCAGCTTGCTCGCTGACTACCACCCCCATGGACACCGGCAACGGAGACCTGGAGGAGGATGTCGCGCAGCTGACAGATCTGGACATCCCGCTGGAGACGGACGAGGAAGTGAGCAGTCCTCTTCGCTCCTCCTCTCCTCACTAACCTTACACAAACCAACCTCCAGCATAAACAAGCCGCGACGGCTACCTTGCGAAGAATGCTGGAGGTAAACAACAA
Organism: Epiblema foenella; assembly: GCA_963556455.1. Classification (NCBI taxonomy): domain Eukaryota; kingdom Metazoa; phylum Arthropoda; class Insecta; order Lepidoptera; family Tortricidae; genus Epiblema; species Epiblema foenella. Next base: position 4,198,753 of record OY747113.1, on the reverse strand, counting down.
GACCGTCGCCCTTATCCAGGAGCCGTGGATAAGGAAGGACAGAATCTGCGGTCTCAATAACATCGGAGGTAAGATATTCCTCGACACAACTGTAACAAATCCACGCACTTGCATCTATGTACCAAAATCAATTAGTGCAGTCTTAATGAATGAGTTCTGTTCCAGAGACTTGACTACGGTCAGGCTCCAGACCAACTGCCCTAGCATCCCAGAGGTCATCATTGCGTCCGCCTATCTGCCGGGCGACGCGGACGTGCCGACGGTTGAGCTGGGGAACCTCATCAGACACTGCGAAAACAACAGGCTTGAGCTGATAGTCTCGGCGGATGCAAACGCGCACCACCCTTTGTGGGGCTGCGGATCTTCCAACAGACGAGGTGAGGACTTAGTTGACTTTCTATTTTCTACCAATCTCAGGCTTATAAACAGGGGGTCAGAACCTACTTTCGTTACCTCCAGATTCCAAACTATAATAGACATCACACTCGCTACGGAAACGGTTTCGGATAAAATCTCCGAGTGGCATGTGTCAAACGACCTGTCATGCTCCGACCATAGATGGGTGAGATATAAACTAAACGTTGACTCTCAAAGACCAGAACTTTGGCGCAATCCAAGGCGGACTGACCGCGCCAAATATACAAGGTTAGTGTCTGCTAGTCCGGCCCTCACTCATATCCCTATGAGATATGAAGAGCCGGCACTTATAGAGAGGCACGTGAACAACCTGACGGAAACGTTAATAACGGCATTCAGTGAAAGCTGCCCACTAACATCGCCCTCGACAAAGGCCACCAACCGCAACGGTTGGTGGGGAAACGAACTCGAGAAGCTGCGACGCAAACTACGCAAACTGTTCAACAGAGCAAAGAACACAAGGAAGGTAACAGACTGGGATGCTTACAAAACAACCCAGGCTCTATATAAAAAACGTATCCGCGAAAGGAAACGTGAATGCTGGAGAACCTTCTGTACTAACATTGAAACCAACACTCAAGCAGCTAGGGTGAAAAACATCCTGTCCAGCGAACCGAACCGCAACCTAGGCTCCTTGAAGAAACCAGACAACAGCTACACAACCACCTCCGGCGAAATGTGTGAACTGTTGCTTAATACACACTTCCCAGAATGCTCGGTCACAGAAAACACCATATGGGAAGACGCCGATCAACAGAGATTTGAAGATCCAACTGTTGAAGCCACTAACACTGCTCATAGAATAGTAAACTTAAACAAAGTAATATGGGCAATCAACAGCTTCTCATCATTTAAAGCGGCAGGCTTAGATGGCATCTTTCCGGGACTTCTACAATGGTGCAAAAACACGATCGCCCCGCACCTAGTGAGAATCTACCGGGCATGCCTCGAGCACCGCTACGTTCCCCTTAAATGGAGAGAAGTTAAAGTGGTATTTATACCCAAACCAGGTAAGAGCGATTACACGCAGCTCAAGGCATACAGGCCAATAAGCCTTACTTCCTTCCTCCTGAAGACTCTAGAGAGACTATGCGATCGAGATCTCAGAGATAGGGCACTAGTGCGAAATCCTCTACACCACCAACAACATGCCTACTGTGCAGGCAAATCAACTGAATCAGCACTCCACAGTGTCATCTCGCCGCTAGAAGATGCACTATCAACGCAATCATCTGCTCTTGCCGCCTTCATAGACATTGAAGGGGCTTTTGACAAGACGCAATTTAACAGCATTAGCCATGCACTGCTCAGACACGGCGCCGATCGGACCACAGCTGGATGGATCGACGGCATGCTAAGGAAAAGGGCAGTGCAAATAACAGTGAACGGCACCACACGAGCTATCGTGTCTAGAGGCTGCCCACAGGGAGGTGTTATCTCACCGCTCCTGTGGAATCTCGTAGTGGATGACCTGATTAGGTCCCTCAACGAGGCCGGCTTCTACACTGTGGGCTATGCAGACGATGTCACAATCCTCGTAAGGGGAAAGTTTGAGGAAGTCCTATGCGATCTCATGCAAGGGGCACTCAAGATCGTCGAACGGTGGTGTTCTGAAAATGGATTGTCAGTAAACCCATCAAAAACCGAACTTGTTTTATTCACAAAGAAGCGGACTGTAAGCCACCTCCGCTTACCAAAGCTCCAAGGTACTACACTGACACTGACAAAAGAGGTAAAATACCTAGGTGTAATCTTGGATGACAAACTGCTGTGGAATAAACACCTACACAACAAACTAGAGAAAGCCTGTGTCATATTCTGGCAGTGTAAAAGACTACTTGGGAAAACCTGGGGCCTACACCCCAAAATCACCAGGTGGCTCTATACTGCTGTGATACGGCCTATAATCACCTATGGTGCTGTAGTCTGGTGGCAAAGAACCAGACTAACGACAGCCAAGAATAAACTGCAGCAATTCCAAAGGCTAGCTTGCACAGCGATAACGGGCTGCATGAAAACTACACCAACAGCGGCACTGGAGGTACTGCTGGGGCTGCCCCCTCTCGATCTGTTTATTCAGCAGGAGGCGGCCTCAGCGGCCATCAGACTGAAATCACTCAACCTCTGGGGTGTATCTAACGGGGCCCATGCCGAAATCCTCAAGGAAGCTATCACCTACCAACCACTGATAGCCGCTCCTAACGACAAGGTACCCAAGCAACACGTCTTCAACAAAAGTTATACAATTACACTGGTTGAAGAACTACACGATCGGTCCGGAATACAGGAACTGCGTATTTATACCGATGGCTCTAAAACAAAGACAGGATCGGGCGCAGGCGTGTATTCACCCGAGATAAACATCAATATATCAATAGCCTTAGGCGAATACAGTTCCATATACCAATGCGAATGTATAGCCATTACACAGGCCGCCAAGGCAGTAGCTAGGAGGAGTATCAATAACCAAAAGATACGCATAGTGTCCGACAGCGCTGCAGTACTACAAGCCCTAGACAGCAACCTCATCCAGTCTGGGCTCATACTAGAGTGCCACCTAGCCCTGGAGGTAATAGGGAGGACAAACATTGTCACCCTACAATGGATAAAAGGGCACAGCGGCTCTCTAGGAAACGACGTAGCAGACGAGCTGGCTAGAAGAGGATCTAGTCGACCTACGGTTGGCCCTAACCCAATACTCCCACTACCTTTTAACCAGCTGAGGTCATGGCTACGTCTCAGAACATCAAAACAACACGCCGATCAATGGACAAATACCAGTACATGCAGACAATCCCGGGAAACAATACCACACCCGGATGCACGCCTTACTAGGCGTCTGCTCTCTCTCAACAGAGCGTCACTACGTATAATCGTAGGCATTATCACTGGACATTGCCCACTCAACAAACATTTATATGTTCTAGGTACGACCGACAGCCCCCTATGCAGGGGATGCCTGTCGGCCGATGAAACAGCCCCCCACGTCATCCTGGAATGCGAAGGTGTAGCTGCACAACGGACTCAAATCCTCAACACACCGAGGTCACTCCGAGAAGCCTGTGGTGACACCAGGAGAATCCTGCCCTTCTGGTCGGAGTTAGGCTGGCTAGATCCCTAGCTGGTATTCATCCACGCACAATGGTCCGACCTACACGGACTAAGTGCGGAAAAAGGAGTCCACAACCATAACCATAACCATATTTGTTTTAAATTAGATCGATTATATTTATAATAAACATTTCTATGTATTTAACAAACATTTTTCTGATTCTAAAATATTATTGTGAATAAAATAAATCGTAAAGGGGATGAAGATGCGGCATCGAGAGCAGAGACAAATGCCTCCTTTCACTCTAACTCAACACAAGGACCCTCACAATTCTTTAATGTAAAAAATAGTACACAAAAGAAAACAGGATTAAACTTAAACATCTATATGTAGACAATAGGCGGCCTCATCGCTAAAAAGCGATCTTCTTACTCTCAATAAAGTGCTTCCTCGGCGGCTCTTATGACCTTACTCGCCAGGATCTATAACGGTCTCGTTTATCGCGCAATAAACGACAACACAAAGCATCTATCCCTTTCTTTCACGATAGAAAGTGACGGATACTTAATCTTGTCGCGCAAAATTTTAAATCCCACATACCTACAAAGCAAGCAGAGAGGTTTCATTTTATGTCTTCGGATAGGACCAATAGATGGTGCGTAAAGTCGTGTTATTTCTATGATAATTCAAGATGTCTGCCGTTTATGGGCCAAAATGTATTCGCATGGAAATGTATTAATTTTGTCACGAACTGCTTTTGTTTTCCTTTTATTTTCTTCGGTAATTATAAGCACCCAGCCTCTGGGTTTCTTGTTGAGAATATTGTGTGACAAACAGTTGAGGGTATCTTGTATCTCGATAGACTAGTGGCTTTGTGAGCTGTAAACCTCGTGAGTGAGTTTTTTTATCACTTTCAAAATCTGACATTATAAAAAAGAACAATTATGAATATCGAGCCTGTTCACAAAATTTCACGAGAATCGGTTAAGAAATGCGACGTGCAGAGGAGAACGAACTGAAAATCACCGGCAGAAACATACAAAAATAATTAAAAAATAAATTGATAAATTTATGAAAATTAACACAAACTGACTCAACAAAAGAAATCAATATAGTTACCGAATCTGCCACAAAATTTCACGAAAATCGGTTGAGAAATGCGACCTGTAGAGGAGAGCAACCGGAAATACGAAAGCATTTTTCAATCGGTGAATCATCTCTTTCATCATAACATAAGATTCTAAGTGCCATGTATTTTGGGTCAGTGTCAAACACAGGGACGTTCATTGTAATATAAATTACCCCGGCTGACTGAAATTCCCTTCCTTCAATATCAGGATTGTTGTGAGTGCAATATATACGACTACTCTATGATCTCCGGATTCGATATACGACTCAACGATATATGTACCGCGTTGTAGGAGCTCCCGAGATGCTTTTAGATCTCAAGCGGGCTTGATATTTATTGTAAGTTTCAGGAAGTACTTATGTGATTGAACAGTTTTATGTGCACTTATTCAGTTGCTATAAAACGGATTTGAGGAACAATGTGCTTAAATATCTGAGGGTTCTATTTCACTTGACAATGGAGAAAGTTACTAAAAAAAACTATTTAGTCCATTATGTTGTTCCTCGTGACGTCATTTTATTGCATATTTTTTAGGATAAAGTGACGTCACGCGGAACCTTAACGGGCTGTATATTCATAGTTTTTTTGTTTGATTCATCATCATCATCATCATATCAGCCGAAAGACGTCCACTGCTGGACATAGGCCTCCCCCAAAGAGTGCCACAATGACCGGTCCTGCGCCACCCGCATCCAGCGGACTCCGCGACCTTTACCAGGTCATCAGTCCACCTTGTGGGGGGCCTACCCACGCTGCCCCTTCCGGTCTGTGGTCGCCACTTGAGAACCTTTCGGTCCCAACGGCCATACGTGCAATGATTGACAAATAACAAAATACGTATCCAATATTTTTTGATAATCCGACTGACGGACTAAATAGATTTTTTTAGTAACATTCTCTATTGTAAATTGATAACGACAATTCTACATACATTTCTGGGTTGATGACTTTAACTTTACTTTTGGAATGGCCATTGTCAGAAGAAAAATTTACAAAATGTTCTGTGAACTGTGGACCTCACTAGTGATTTTTTATTGAAATAAAATCCAAAAACTGAATCAATGATCAAACTCTAAATAATTATTGAAACGGCTCACAAAACTTCAGGAGTTTTACTTTAGAAATGCGACCTGTAGCGGAAAGAGGAAAGTCGGACATAGGAAGTAATTTTTGACCAAAGACGCTTCGCTCGCTACGGTCAATTCGGTGTCAGGGATGATTTCGTAATGTTTTCGAACGTACCCAATCTAAAAGTAATTTTCCAAAATAAAACCGGCCAAGTGCGTGTCGGACTTCGCACATTTAGGGTTCCGAGTCAACCACAAAATTAAGTTGGTTTTAATAGGAAAAATAAGAAAATTTCAATGAAAGCATCTGATTTATAAATACTCTCTCTTTAGGCTCGGTTTTATAAAGATCCGTTAGACCTTATGTCGGTTTGATATGTCAAAAAATGTACTGAGTTACTGAAATTTGATCTGACATTTGGTCTAACGGATCTTTATAAAACCCGGCCTTAGTATTTGCTGACAACATACGTAATAATAAATATTATCACCAAAATTTGAAGACTGTTTGGTTGTAAACCCATGTTACAGACGACGGACGAGCGGACGGATGCGTTAGTGACAACAACAGGGTCTCGTTTGGACCCTTCGGGTACGGAACCCTAATAGTGATAGTTCTAGGTACCTAGAGCGTAAGTGTGCCATGTTACTTCCACTAGCGGGTCCCGTTTAGTAAAATTGTTTGCCTGGAAAATATTAGATTAATTAAGGAATCCATACTAATATCATAAATGTGAAAGTTCGTCTGTCTGTTTGTTACCTCTTCACGCTTAAACCGCTTAACAGATTGAGATGAAATTTTGTACAGAGATGGTTGGAGTCCCTAGAAAGGACATAGGATACTTTTTATTCCGGAATTTATCCCTTAAGGGGGTGGAAGTTTGTATGAGAGAGGTAAAACTAGGTAAGCACCTGGAATAAAATAATAGCAACGAAATTTTAACGCGACAATCGAGTTCTGCGCGGACGAAGTCGCGGGAAAAAACTAGAAAGAGAATATTTCAGTGTCGTACGAAACTAATTTAATAGAATAACAGACTTAATATATATAAAAGTAGGTAATGGTTTAATTTAAACACAGTGGAATAATAAAGAGAATTTGCATTGTATTTAACTTATTTAATTGAGTAACATTATTATTTAATAATGTTACTCAATTAAATAAAACAGAATGAAACAGGTCAATCGCGTGATTAAGGTCGAATATTGTCTAGGTGCTAGACGTGCCGTCAAAGTGAACCCTTAAGATTAAGAAATATCATTAAAATTAAGGTCGAATATTGTCTAGGTGCTAGACGTGACGTCAAAGTGAATGCTTAAGATTAAGAATACCATTAAAATCACTACATAGTATAAAACAAAGTCGCTTTCTCTGTCCCTATGTCCCTATATCCCTATGTATGCTTAAATCTTTAAAACTACGCAACGGATTTTGATGCGGTTTTTTTAATAGATAGAGTGAGTCAAGGGGAAGGTTTATATGTATAATACATGCATCAACATTGCACCCGTGCGAAGCCGGGGCGGGTCGCTAGTTATTTATACTTTACTTACAAAGGCCAAATTATCTCAGTAAGGGATCTCTTCCAGCCAACAATCGAGAAAATTAGAAAAATAAATGTGTTACAGACACAGAAACAAGCGATGTCATATATTTAATAAAAATAGACCTAATTATGAAAATACAGAAATATACGTTTCAATATGACATAAAATAAGACATATTTATATTATGTCACCTCAGCTGGTGACAGCAGGGACCTCATTTCTCGCTTTTTAAATTTCAGCTACTTAACTACTTAAGGGATATTTGTAATTATAGGCTGAAAAAGCCAGATCAGACCTTCCCGCAATTGAAGAGCATGTATGAAGAGATGTATCATTGTATAGCAGTTATTTGGCGTTATTTGGTCTCTGCCTACCCCAATGGGATACGGGCGTGTGTATAGATGTAAATGAAGGCTGTTTGACTTCATTCATAATTGCACTATTGCTGTGCATAAACCTCTTATGTGTCGGTTTGGATTTATCTGTGGCAGTCCATGACAAGTGACAGTTGACAGGTCAAAGGTTTTTGTGACTATGAAAAAATGCAAGTAATCTAAGGAGAAATATTGTAAAATGCTAATAGTTACTTAAGATAGAATAAGAAGAATAAGTGGAATAATAGCTTTTATGTCACACCTGGTCATAAAGTTGCAATTATCGCACACTTCGTGCGCGGAAAATCCCACTTCCTGGCCAGGGGGTGACATAAAATGTTGTACTTGCCACGGGCGGTAACAAAGAAAGCCTCAGATCGCTTATTTATCGCCCTTGCCTTCGGCTCGGGCGTCAAATACCTGCTATCTGAGACATTCTTTGTTTTACCACCCTTGGTAAGTAATGTACTATAATGTTGTTTCTCTTTTCAGATAAGATGCTTTTGTTATTTTATTCTATAAGAAAAACTGTGTGCTAAACCTAAGTGTTCGTAAATAATAAAATCACCGATCTCTTTTCAGAGCAACTCAGTACAGTTTTATTCGACCACTTCAACATCCTACCATAAGTGTATAAACACATTATATAGATATGACCGCCTTTTGTTCTGCCTCTGTCTCCCTGTATCTTTGTTTTTTTCTTTTGTATGTGCTGTTTTATTAAATATGTGAGGTGTGCAATAAAGAGTATTTAAATTGTATTATATGTATGTAAGTATGTGTGTATAATTATAGTTTAGACCTCATAATATATTAGTAAGTAGTTTAGTTGCTAGTTTGAGTCATTTGGGTAATTTGAATGATTTTATTGGAATTTGACCACGTTATGTATTATTATGATCTTTCTTTTTCTCTATTGAGCTATTTTAATGATCATTTTTTATAATCTATCGGATTTTTCATAATGTGACATAATAATTTGATTTTGATATTGTAATGAAATATTGATATTGCTTAAAATTCTTTTGACATGTAAATTGGCTTTACGAATAAATGAGTATGAGTATGAGTACCTGTTGTCTCTTTATTATTTTCATAATTTTCACAGGTAAATGTCATGTCTGAAAAAGACTTTTCATAAAGCCAAGTCAACCTACGCGCTTAATCATACGCCCACACATGTAATAAATATTCACATTACCGTGTCGCATCACGAAATACTTAATATAACTCTATAAAGCCGTGTGTACACTGTGTCTACGGATTAGAAATATATACAATACATAGCTTAAAACCATTTCGCCATGATGACTTCCAAACCGTCGTTTACCGGTCCCTGGGATCCCAGGGATCATATCAAAAGAATGCTATTGTTTATTTTTTTCGCCGGGAGACGCCGGCTTAAGGGTCCTTATCAGTTAAAAAACGCTCATTTTCCGTTTGAATTGACACGTATCTTGACAATTTCTCAACGTCACTATCTAGAAAAGGACTATGGCGACCTAATGTCATAAACTTTAAATATATTTTTTGGAATTTTCATTAAGCAATATCGTTTCAAACATCACTCCAAATCGACCATTTTCAAGCTAAAAACTTGTTTTTTCCGCTTCAATTCTACTACACACAATAAAATCAAAAAATGGCTATGTTACTATTTAAAACTTTAATAAAATCATCGTATCATTTAATAACTTTACTGGTATTATCAATACTTTTGTCGTAATTTGAAATCAAAGCATTTTAAAATTTATAAGGCCTCTTAAGAAAAACCGATGCCACAGACAGACACACAGATACATGTGCTAAACTAATAACACCAATCTTTTGCGTTGCGCGTTGAGGGTAAAAATAAGGTCGATACTGATAAGACATTTCGTTTCCCGATTTGCTCAAAATCGTAATCAACCGTTTGTTAAATGTACCTCTAAGTTAGTCAAGCGCTCGGACATTAATAATTTCTCTGTCAGAGATGTAGTCTTGAATTGACGACCGCTTTAGCCTAGTTGGTAGTGACCCTGCCTTTGCAGCTGGAGGTATAGGTATAGGCTAGGGTATTTATTTGTGTGATAAGCACGAATATTTTTCTGAGTCTTGGATATTTTCTATGTATTTAAGCATATTTATCAATTCTTTTTATAAAAATGCCTTAAGGGAGGCGTACAGCGACATCTACCAGAAGACTCATGCTTCATTAACCTCCTCGGTGCCTAAATTCAATTTTTCCTTCATTCTAAAAATATTTATCAATGTCTATAAAAGTATGTATATCGTTGCCCATCAGAACTTATAGCACAAGCTTTGCTTTGTTTAGGACTAGAACGACTTGTGTAATGGACCACAAGTATATAAAAATATTTACATTAAAGTGCATCCCTCTAGAAATGTATCGACCCCCTGATGCAGCGTTCTTGTAGTGGCAGTGAAAGTGTTAACCCGTTGCCGCCCGGCGAAAAGAACAATGACATTGTTTTGTTATTTGCCCAGAGATCTCTGGCCCTGGGAGATGAGGGCTCAATTTAGAATATGGGTACGTCATCTCTTGCCTGTCGACTAAAACTAAATGGTTAACTAAAAGGTGGCATGTGCACGCGGTTATATATAGTCACAGTTGATGCTCAGAGACCATGTACATCTCTGGGATATTATATTAATTTCATTATACTCCTTGTTTAATCTCGAGACCTTATACATCTCTAACTTTACTGATGTTGTAATATTGTATGACATTAATTTTGTTATAATTATAAACTCGAAATTATTATTCCTTCTTGAACTGTAAATTAATATTTTGACATGAAAAAAGTATTACTTATTATAGTCAGACTTTCTTAAATTGTAAATTGATATTTTGACATGTAAAAGTGCCCTTGTGGCCTATTTGCAGAATAAATGTTTGTATTTGTATTTGTATATTTGATGGGGATTGATAAAGAAACTGAAAAAAAAAGATATTCCAAACACAGTGAACATTGTTACTGAAATAAATGAATGAATGCAACGTTTGATTGCTAAAAAAATGTGTTTGACGAATGTTTATTTATCGCGTCGACTATTGAGGAAACAACTGAAAAAAACACTGAAGTGCGTTAGGATCTAGTTCAATTTGTTTGGTGTTTTTATTTACATCGTAGCCTATTTCCTTTAGCCATTCTATGAACGTCGGCACAAAATCTAACAGGTTATATTATTTATTTATTTCATGATAAGGAATTAGATTATAAATTTGCACGTCAAAATTACAAGAATTGTGATCATGATCGTCATAACAGGAAAAATAAAATTAACATAATGTCGACAAGAGTAATAAAAAGTAAAATAAAAATAAATGCATCTCCCATTTGAAGTCGACAGCCAGAAAAAAATATATATATTCATTACAAAATACAATTTTCAAAGCACAAAAATACAAATCAATTTAATTCAAATTCAGTTATAATTATTTACGTTATTTAATAATTTAATTTTAAGTTATAATTTTATTTATTTATAATCGGAATCTTGTGGCATTTTAGTTACCCAACGCGTCTACGAGATAATTATTTTACATGTTTTCTTAGGCACTAAACTGTGCACTAATTATTATATTGATTAATTATTATGTACAGTATACACGTATACTACAGAAAGGTGAGACTATTTGCAATACGAACAATTTAAATGTTTAAAGAAAAGTCCGTATTATAATTCATACACCGACCCCCGGTCTTTTTTTGACGACCGGTTTAGCTTAGTGGGTAGTGCACCTACCTGTGAAGCTGACGGTCCTGGGTTCGAATCCCGGTCAAAGCAAATATTTGTGTGATGAGCATGAATATTTGTTTCTGAGTCTTGGACGTTTTCTATGTATTTAAGTATTTATATCTATTAAATATATCGTTGTCTAGTACCCATAACACAAGCCTTCTTGAGCTTACTGTGGGGCTAGTTCGATTTGTGTAAGATTGTCCTCTAATATTTATTTATTTATGCACGAATTTATTTTGGGCGGGTTGCACAAAATTACGATTACCTTTTTCCCGGGACTCCGTTTAAATTTTATTGCTATTCTTTTATATCAGGCGCTTACCTAGTTACCGCTCTTCCGTACAAACTTCCACCCGTTCAGGGATAATTTCCGTGATAAAAAGTATCCTATGTCCTTCCCCGGGACTCAAACTATCTCCACACCAATTTTCGTCTTAATCTGTTCAGCGGTCGGAGCGTGAAGAGGTAACAGACAGACAGGCTGACACACTTTCGCATTTATAATATACTAGCAGCGCCCTGCGGTGTTACCCGCGGATAAAAGGTAGCGTATGTCCTATTATGATGTCTAAGCTACAATACTGGAAAGTTTCATAGAGATCCGTTCAGTAGTTTTTGAGATTAAGCGGAACGTACATCCATCCGCACAAACTTTCACGTTTATAATATTATTAGGATATAAATCATTTATTTGTCCAAGATAGGTTACAGGATCTTATTTTAATTATTATAGTTTCACTATGTGGCGCCTTAAGGCATACAAATATTTAGAGCATGCATGTCAACAACTAGCAAATAAATAAATTACATGTTTCAAAAATCCTTATCAGCTAAAAATTCTTCAGAGAAAGTATGGATAGAAAGTATGGATTAAAATATTTCCTATTGTCATATACAATTGAACTAAAGTACGCTCTCTTTCATATAACTTTTACTAATCAATTTACTATTAACACTCGGAAGTTTGAGTCGGTCCCAAGACACAGTACTTGAAGATCGAGCAATCTTTCCAATTCCAACTTATGACTTCATACATGTGTAGTTTGAATCCCTTAGAATATTTTAACAGTTTTCGTTACAAATGGATACATGTATGATGAATTTTATAGGGCCTTAAATCTTTCATGTATTCAATTACAAATTCAAATGATAGAGAGGGAGATACGAACGAACTTCTTTTTCTGCTCGTGGTAAATTTCCAGCGCTGTGCGAAGTCAATAAGTGTTTTAGATTTAGATCCTGATATTTTTTGAATACCCTGTTACAAAAAGGATATATGAAATTTATATGGGAGCAAATACGCTTTTTTTGAAAAAGAGATTTTATGAATACTAAAAAAACTATAAGTGGGATAACGTAAAAACAGAATTGAAAAATATGCTACTCCAATACTAATTATTTTACAATTTTTTTAATTAGGACGACATTTTATGTTTATGAATTTACAATTTTTTTGTAATTCACCCACTCGTCCTTACTTTTTCAAAAACAAATGTAAGGTAAGCACCACGGGAAAGATGAATTATTTTTTCAGATTTTTGAATTAGGAGGACAAAATTTTTTTTCAATTCACCCATTAACCACTCGTCCTTATTTTTTCAAAAAGGAATGTAAAGTAAGTAGCGGTAAAGATGGATTACTACAACATAAACGAACAACGACCCTAAAATAAAATTAATTCAAATTAAATAGAACCACAGCAATGTATCACAACCTTATCTACAGCATGATTGCGTAACGTTTTACGCGAACAACCCGGATTCCGAGCGCGGGCGGTTGACATTCTAATCATCCTGCATCTCGATTAGGGCTGGCACATACCCACCGCAAAAATTTACGAGATTACACATTCCCTAGTCTGACTTAATTAAGAGAGATGCTCAATTTTTTAAAATATTACAAAGTATACGCGGTGTACCCGAGTAACCTGACAAATTTTATTAATTGATGCCTGACCATTTTTGGAGTTCAAAAATTCATACAAAGCCTAATTTAGAGATAATATTGGTTTTTGTGTAAACTATTTAATGTCGTAATGTCTTAACATTGCCACTAATGTAACCAAGTCACAACATAGGAGGTACTTAGTTGACATAATATCAAAGCGACGGAAATAACTTCAAAAATTAAAATTTTTTTAGTCCTTATTACCTCAGTAAATCATGGTTAAAATCTAGTGTTATTCAGATTATCACGGATTTAGAAATAAAGAACATGTTTATATTTTTAAAAACAAAATAATTTACAATAAATGTATTGGGTTACCAGAATTTGATCCAACATTAGGCCTATCTTAATAAAACCCGACCTAATTGACCGAGTCTAATGAAGTTCTCTGCTTCAGCTTCAACAAAAATGCTTACGTACGTCCGAATTCCGTATTTCCAGATCTCCGGTTGTTCTCTAAAGGTCGCATTTCTGAACAGATTCTCATGAATTTTTGTGAGCAGGTTCGGTAATTATATAGGATTTTTTTGTCGTCAGGTTTTAGAAATTTTCAGACATTTTTTTTTTTAATTATTTAGTAAGTTTCTGCGGTTGAATATCGGGTTGTTTTCCTCCACAGGTCGCATATCTCAACTGATTCTCGTGAAATTTTGTGAGCAGGTTTGATAATAATATATTTATTTGGTTGGTACAGTTATGGAAAATTTAAAAAATAACTCGCTAGGTATAGAGCTCAACTAGTTATAACCTAGCCGCGATTAGAATACAATTATAAGTACCAGTTTTTCCATATACTTACGCCAAAGTGTATATGAAATGACAGCTATTCCGCTGTTAAACCAATCCGCTCTGTCTCTGGTCTTGTAATATCACAGCTCGGAGTGGATGAGCTGTTTTGAGAGTTTGCATAACATGGACATACCCTGGTATTTAATGGTAATTGTCTCAATGTGAAATTCAATTACTAATGAAAGGATTTTGCCTGACTTTCTACTATATTATGTCGCTGTTAAAATAAACACAAGTGAATTTGTTTGTTGAACCGTTTTGTTTGGTTTTAAAATTTATTTTTAGGGTAAGTATCCGTATTAATATATACACATGACATGAATGACATAAAAACCCTTTCCAAGTTTTCCTAATTATACTAATGTGTTATTTCTGCTGTGGTAACCCTGCCAACGCCTAGCAACAACGCCTTGTTGTGGATTATCAAAGATTACGTAGATCGCGGTCGCCGGAATCAAAGCGTAGCGTGGCTTTAGCGACGTTCTATCGCCAAGGACTTGCGGAATTACAATATAAACCTTGTAATTTAATAATGTGTCGGGAGAAATTGTATCCCCGTAACTCGTTATTGTTTCTTCGCGTTCTCCTTGAGGATTCCATCTGCGCACTGAATCCGAGTTATTCAGTTTCCTATTTACATTGTTTCCCATTTGTACCGATTCCCGCGTTGGCAAATTCCAAATACAACATACATAACATTACATAATTTATCATACAATAAATAATAAATAAAATAAATAAATATTAGAGGACAATCTTACACAAATCGAACTAGCCCCACAGTAAGCTCAAGAAGGCTTGTGTTATGGGTACTAGGCGACAATTAAATAAATACAATTGAATTAGCCGAATAGAAATCTGGTGAATATGGAACGTTTTGAAAATTTTAAACGAAATATCTGCCTCTCCGTCTATACGACACATACATTCGAGAGAGATAATTCGTTTTCGGTTTGCGATATGGCCTCAAATTCTTTACTACCGCCTGGGGCGCTACCGCGAACAGCAAACGAAGTTTTCCCTCTCTGTCGCACTTGCAAGTTTGCACATAAGTGAGACAGAGAGTGAAAACTTCGTTTGTGGTTCGCGGTAGCCCCTCTGCTTTCTGATTGGCGCGGCGTGCGCAGATTCGGGACTATAAAAAAGGATGGGTATATTTTCTCTCCCGTTCTCGATCGACGAAAAATAAACAATAGCCTTCTTTTTGTTATGGCCCAGGAGATAGATGGGTAGACAACGGCTTAAGGAAGGGTAGAGTTAGTCTGTGCTGGACCCACACGCTTGATATATTAACTATAAAATGATATATTAACCAGACAAAGAATGAATGACTTTGGCAATGGTTACCCTGAACCAAAGGAATTTAGAGTACTCCCGCTGAACTTCATCATTCGGCTTGTGGAAATGCTGGAGAGCAGCTTGGAGTAGGCATAAAGGAGGGGGCAATTGCACAAAAGATCCCACTGGGTCGAAGTGCATCCGCTAGGGCCCTCATCTAAATAAGATAAGATAAGATAACTATAAAATCAATTAAAACTGAACAGACTATACATCGATAAGCCCCATTATAAAGCAGTTCCTAATTTAATGTGATCCCGAACGGAAAGCCAAACAATACAGCAGAATTAACACCGATTGTGAACTCAATCCAGTTAATTGCCTATTGTACTGTAGCCATTAAAATTTATCTCTCAAAAACAATCAGCCCTAAATTTATGCTTAACCAGAATTTGAATTCACAATTGGCATCGTACAAACCGGCATACTTCTAACCTGTATTACGTACGCACGGCTTTATTTTACAAATATCAAAAAATTTACACTACAAAAAAGATGGTGCAGTTACAATGAAATATTTACATTTGACAGCAAGTCCCTGGTTTCCGCAGTAAGCGAGTACGTCGTTGAGTCGAACAAAGCGACTCCTGTGCCTTTACCATGAGTTTACATGACCGTACCTACTCGCTAGTGACTGCGTAATTTGTAAGGGCAAAAGTACAGCGCCTCTGGCGGTTACGCAATAGAACTAAGAATCGGCAACTAAATCGTTTACGCAGTCGCTAGCGAATACGGTCATGCAATCTCATGGTAAAGGCACTGGGATATTACTCCACAATATAATCGGTTGTATAAGTTGGTGCTTCACAATCGCAATCAGGGCCCCCTTTTTGGCACCAGTTGGCGCTACTGTCGAGTAAGGTCCAGCTGTCAAAAATTGTTATCGGTTTTTATGGTCATGAGAACGAAGTTTAGATTTAAATCATATTTAATACCTTAGGACCGTACCGTAAAAATATCGAACATCTCGCAGTCATTTTGTTCGGAAGAAAGGAGGACATAAGTTTCCGAAAGACAAAACTGTCTCAAAGCACTGACAGTCATTGACCCGTAACTCATATTTGCCATAAGCTCAGGTATTATAAAATAGTCACGATATTGTTCCAATTAGATATTAACCCGCGTAGCGCAACCACAAAGAGTGACATTTGTTATAAATTCATTAGTTATAAAAAAATTCCACTTGTACATGTTATTCAGTATGTCTGCCATATAAAATGTCCTTTCATTTTCTCAGAGGTTCGCTGGAAGAGATCCCTTAAACGGATAACTTTGCCTTTGTACAAATATCTATTATTAAGTTTGTTTTCGACTATGTACTTGATTTGTGCAATAAAGTGATTACAACTACTAGCGTTTTCCTGGTTGTGCTCTAAAGTAGTTTAATTCATAACAATTGTCACAAGTACAAAATGTTGATGGCTGCGGTCTATGGCAGCAACCGTTAAGCCAAGTTCGAGGCCTTCGAGCGAACTTCTAACTTTCAAATTGCTCACTCACCAATGATGTGTGAACCTGTGTTTTCATAAAGACACCTCGCAAGATTGACAACTACTGTAGATAAGAAACTGTTCTTATATGGAAAAGTCATCTTCACGCTACTCCGAAATTCGAAATCCGAACTTCGTATCGTGTCGTCCCAGTCACTTATATAGTATATAACACGAGAGTGAAAGGGACGGAGCATAGGCCCTGACTTTATTGGTGGCTTTTCTGTCGATTTTTCTCCTTCACCGAAAAGAAACAATTATATTAGAGTTGGAGCGCTCGTGGCCCAGCGGCGTCGGCGTACCAGGTGCGGTATGCGAGGTTAAGCAGCGTCGGGCCATGTCGTTCTTGGATGGGTTACCGCATTGAGTGGTTAATATCTGAGCGCTCCCGTGCGTGCTTTGGAAGGCACGTTAAGCCGTTGATCCCGGCTGCTGTCTATGATAGCAATCGTTAAGCCGAGTTAGAGGCCTCCGGGCGGCTTGAGAACTTCTAACAGTCAAGTTGCCCACTCACTGGACAAAGGGGGGTCGAAGTTGCACCACGTCCGGGAGTACCCACCGCTACCCTACACGTGACCCCTGGCTGGTGATAAAAGCGCAACAAAACTGGCAACCGTACTGTCTTCCAGAAGATCTCACGGTTCGAAATAATTGCCATTTGATAAATAAAATAAGTACAATTGTTTCTTTGATGTTTCTGCACCGAAAATCTACTGTTAAGGGTCCTTATCAGTTAAAAAACGCTCATCTATTTACGCCATTTTCTGTTTGATTCGAAACGTATCTTGACATTTTCTCAACGTTTACTATCTAGGACAGGACTATTGCAACCTTATGCCACAAACTTTAAATGTTTCTTTTCGATTTTTCATTAAGAAATATTGTTTCAAACATCACTCCAAATCTATCATTTTCAAGCTAAAAACTTGTTTTTTCCGCTTAAATTCTACTACACACAATAAAACCACAAAATGGCTATGTTACTATCTAAAACGTTAATAAAGTTATAGTAGCCTTTAATAACTTTATTGGTATTAATACTTTTGTCATAATTGGAAATCAAAACATTTTAAAACTTATAAGGCCTCTTAAGTATCTAATGAATTTCTTACAAAAGTTCTCTTTCAACCCCAGTGCACAGTGCAGTGGTTTGAGCTTAGGTTCGAACCCACAACCTCCAGATTGAAAGTTGCGTGCCTTATCTCTAAGCTACAGTAGCTTGTTTAAGATATCTGATCTTGAACAGGCTAGACCTTATATAACTACCACACACCTCAGATTAGGTTGAACCCGCTCAACCAATCTCACTGGAGTGCAAACTCTTAGAGTATTCCAGTGTTCAAAACCACACGCGTGCTCGTGTCGGAGGTTTTCCCCAGGCTACTCTCCAACCGCGCACTTCTATCGCTTTATTTGGTCAGGCCTATAAAGCCACAGTCAGGTACAAAAAAAATGCGATATGTAATTAAGTTAGGACGAAAAGTGTACTTGTCTGTTTTAGGCAGGGTTTTATAAAGATCTGTTATACCAAATGTCAGATCAAATTTCAGTAACTCAGTACATTTTTTGACGTAACAAACCGACATGTCTGAGGTCTAACGGATCTTTATAAAGCCGAGCCTTAGTCCATCCACTGGTCTAAGGCCGAACAGCTATATAGATAAGCTAATTAGTTACTCTATTGCAAATGGTCGTAAGTTATTGGTTACACATAGCGAAAGCTAACATAATAGTTTGCACTAAAGTTCAATGTCAAATGACACCAAAAAAATTGAAATAAGACATAAACATTGGACGGTAGTTGTTCAGATAAACTCTATTTACGGAAGATATTTTAAGCTTTAAAGTAGCTAGGCTTAGGTTGCAATTATAAAAGTTCGTGTTAAGACTTGTGACCATTTGAAATAAAAAGGGCTATTGTTACACAATTAATTATTTTATTGCTTAAATCGCCGAATAAACTATACCAAAATTTGATCTGACCTTTAGTCTAACAGCTAGTAAACAATAACTACGATGGGAGAACCAACACCTGTTTAATACCAGATATACTAAACAACCTACCTAAGAATACGCTGAGTAACTCACTAGTAGTAATTGATAACCCGGGGAAATTTAAAACAGTGCTAAAAAAATATTACCTGGAATGTGAATCTCAATTTACACTGCAAGGTAATGGTCCATTGTTGTAAACCTAAATAGATAAATAATAGAAGTATACTTAATTAATACTAGTGTCTGCCATGTTAAATTGTTGTAAATGCGGGTCGATCCGTGCGATCTCGCCAGCTATTATATAAACCTACCAAGGTTTCCGATAGTGGCTAATAATATGTACATGTAAATTACTCACGTTGATTTAATTTATTAAAAAAAAAGGTCTTTATAAAACCTGGATCTTTAAAAATTGTCTTCGAGAAATAAATCCGCTAAGCTCCGACATTTTGACGGTATCATTAAAAAGTGCTCAGAAATCTAGGCCATGTTTATCCGCCCCAAAAAGTCTTTGAAAAAAACTTTTGTTTTACAGCCGACAATCCATCACCGAGCCTTTTCTTATTATAAGAATAAAGTGGAGTATCGTTAGGATTTATGAACTATTGGGAGCCAAGATATTGTGTCTAGTTGAGACTGCAGAGCTCTGACTGATATTTCAGTCGACGTTGAGGAAAATGTCCTGCGGGGTAATCACGTAACTTTTTTACTACCGTTAGGTAGATTTTAATGTCAAGTTTTAATTGTCATCTCATACATTTATACTTCAAAATTGACAGTAAAATCTATCTACCGTTAGTACATAAAGTTACGTGATTCGCCTGCTGTTTATACAAGCTGAGAAACGCGATTCGAGATTGTTTTATGGTAGCTCGTCATATTGCCAATTTTGTAACATTACTATTATACCACAAAAAATCCATGGGAATAATTCGTACGGATCTCGAATGCCCTTTATCTCGCGAATATTTAACAATGTACCTAAAAGTTTGTTACACAAATGTTATTAAAAAAAACCCTAAAGCAATATAATTTACACATGACAAGCAGAAACTCATAAATAACCTTTTTATTTCCCAGCAATCCCGTCGTCCAAAATTCGCAAGAGTTTTGACAACTTTGTCTGGAGCGAACACCGTCGTCACAAGTTTATGGGCGGCGGCTCATCCGACATTTTCAAGATATTTTTTAAGGCAAAAAGTCAGTCAAGTTCAAGGAAGTTTTTTAAAAGCCCGTGAAGGCCGTGAAACTAAGCACTTAGGGTGGGCTGGACCAAACCGTCTGTAATCGTAAGCGGTGCTCGTTAAAAGTCTGATTGTATGGAAAGTTTGACAAGTTTCTATGGGATGACAGCTGCCGACACTATATTTGACGATGACCGGCCTGTGATCGTATGTTGGTGCAACCGACCCTTAGGGTGGGTTCCACCAAACCGTCTGTAATCGTAAGCGGTGTTCGTCAAAATCTGATTGTATGGAAAGTTTAACCAGTTTCTATGGGATGACAGCTGCCGGCGCCATATTTGACGATGACCGGCCTATGATCGTATATTGGTGCAACCGACCCTTAGTGTGTACCATCCTAAATGTTATAAAAATTTGAGAATGGAAAACTTAAAGACAAGAGAGAACTAATGTGCATTTTTGTGGCGATTATATACCTCATTATTAGAGTTCCGAATTGTTGTCACTCACGAGTTCGTCCGTCCGTCCGTCATATGTCAAAATTTTGTTCCGTGGAATTTGTTAACTTTCCATTAACCTATGAACATGAAGGGTGACAATGTTTAGTATTACGTATACTTTATTTATTCAAACTTTATTGCACAAAACAAATGAGTACAAATGGCGGGCTTAATGCCACCAACCACCAACTGGAATTTACCGACAAATACTAGTATATTTTTAAATCCTGCTTTTTATTTTGTAATTCCCCTTTTTCTATAAGTAACTAATTTTGAGGTTGATTCAGAAGACGACCGGTTTAGCCTAGTGGGTAGTGCACCTATCTGTGAAGCTGACGGTCCTGGGTTCGAATCCCGGTCAGGGCAAATATTTGTGTGATGAGCATGAATATTTGTTTCTGAGTCTTGGATGTTTTCTATGTATTTAAGTATTTATATCTATTAAATATATCGTCGTCTAGTACCCATAACACAAGCCTTCTTGAGCTTACTGTGGGGCTAGTTCGATTTGTGTACGATTGTCCTCTAATATTTATTTATTTATTTATTATTCGGAACCCTTAATGTGCGAAGTCCGACATGCACTTGGCATGTGTGTGCAGAAGATTGTTGATAGCAATACGTGCCGTTTTTAGGGTTCCGTACCCAAAGGGTAAAACGGGACCCTATTACTAAGACTCCGCTGTCCGTCTGTCTAACTGTTCGTCTGTCACTAGGCTGTATCTCATGAACCGTGATAATTAGATCCTGTAAATAAAAATTAAAAGTATTACATACAGAATCAGTACATAATTACTTTCAAAAGCAGTAAATATAATATTAAAACTAACCTGTTACTAAATATACACCTAATAAAGTTCCCCCAAATCTATCCCCTGTGGCAGGCCGCCCACGAGGCTGGCTACAAATTAGGCCAATTTCATCAATTAGTACAGTCGACGGCAAAAATATGTTTACACTTTTGCACCTTATTCCATTGTAATAAGGCGAAACATGTAAACATATTTTTGCCGTCGACTGTACAAAATCTTGTAATAAAGCTGCCAAAACAATCGTCACATTCTCATTGTAACTAATTAAGTTGCATAGTCGTACGTGCGGCCTGTGGGCTAGTTTCAGGCTGAAGACCTACAATACTCTGCGAATCCAATATAATAACATTTTCAGGATGCTGTTTGGGCTTCCTCGATTCTGCAGTGCCTCTAGAATGTTTGCCGATGCTAGCATAGAGGACTTCTATGCCATAGTAAGGAAGAAGACAGCATCTGTGGTTTTGCAGATGAGGGGGAGCACAAATAGCATCCTGAAAATGATAGCAGAGAGGTGGGATTCGAATATTCTCCGCCGATACACCGACCTGCATGTCTTACGGCCTTAAAATAAGTAAGTAACTATAGTTTTAGTTTATTAACGTATTAGTTTTATAAGTGTTTCATAACTAACAATCTCTATGGATCTTGGAAATCTGAAAATAAATAATTTTTATTTTTTTAATTTTTATTTTATTTATAGTCAAGATCGGCCACTTGACAAGCCTAATTCCAATCAGAGGGACTAACTCTGAACTTCGAAATCCGAACTTCGTATCGTGCCGGCCCTTTCACTCTCGTGTTATTCACTATATGAGTGAAAGGGACGGCACGATACGAAGTCCCTAAGGTCTAGATTCCACTCTGACTCGCTTGTTAAATTTATAACATCTGTTGTTAAGCACATTGCAAAGTAATACATTACACACACTAGGCAATTAATGCATTTATTTAGATGTAATTTTTAACTTACAACGTTTTTATATTATTTTAACGCATGTGGTGGTCGCCTGTAATTGATTGTGACATTTATCTCTTAAGTATTTAAAACTGCAAATCATGAAAGTATTGATGTTAACAATTGTTGATGATCCTTAAATAAATAAAAAAAAAATCCCTTGTGGATTGGAAGGTCAGATAACAGTCGCTTCCATAAAAAAATGTGCGTAACGCAAATCTTGGTATTAGGTATTAGGTAGTGGACCCCGGCCATCATTCAGAATGCAACTTCACTGGGACAACGCTAGGATAATGATCATACAGAGCAAATTTAAGTTAACTATTTTGCACCACATGCCATAATAATTGATAGGTTGAAAAATTGTAAACTTCTTTCTAAACTAAAGTCCACAACTAGGCGAAGTAAACGGACAGATAAGATGTCGCCAGGAGTAGAAAAAAATAGTGACGGTATATCGATAAAAACATGTCGATAAATATAACGTTGTATTAGAAAACTTATTCCAATATTGTAATCTATGAGCTTTCAACTTTCTGGCCACTAAGACAAAAGTCGTATTTAAATATGAAATTTAGTGCTTTAAATATGAATATACATACACCCAATAACTAGCGCTGATGGGTTGGTGCCGTTGGCGGTACCCTCGCAAAACCTAAACGGTACCTTAATGAAAACGTTTCAGGTTTCGAAAAAAATAGCGGTACCGTTATATTCTGCTACCGAAAAAAAATTTTTGCGGTATCGAAACCTAACCAAAACGAAACGGTATGACGTCATACCGTTTTAAAACGGTACTTTTATTTTTCGGTTATGCAATCCCTGGTTTAGGGTGAAGGTAAGTAGCCTCAATTCAGCAACTCCAAATCTGGACTAGAACATCCAGGGTAGGATATCTTCAACTTTATTTTTACAAAAGCGGGTATAGTTCACGAGTGGAATAGCTGTTAGAAATTATATGAAAATCTGTCAGCTCGTATTTTAATCGCGGCTAGGTACCTCTTTGCCATCTCTTCTAACTAGCTTGTTCTATCTAAAATTGTATTGTACTAAATTTCCACATTCAAACTTGCAACGCATTTCCCAACTGGTAACATTCTCTTGTATACCGATATAACAGCGGAAACATACACTGACACGACACATTATCCTTACTGTTACTCGATACTGACCTTATTCCGTAACTTAGATAGTAACCGATATATATTTAAAGATCTGAGCAATAGATCAAACGACACACGCTCATAATATCGTATCTGTCTCGAACTGGTACAGTTTTGTCACATTTTTACGACCCTTCGTAAATCAAATGCTTCCAGGCTTCGATACAGGCATGGCAATACCAAGAACAATCTTCGAATATTAAGAATAAAAGTTATTTTTCCATGGCACATGAATTCGTGAGGCTATACGCCGACACGTATATGGGATATTTTGATATTTTTATTTTATTTCGTCGTATATACCTAAAGTAATGGCGTAATCAATTTATTACTTTAGGTCAAGAACGCTATGTTAGCTTTTAGGGTAAAGTGGAGGTATTATGGTTATTATTTGATTAGCTTTCATTTTATGTCATCATTGTCTCAAAATGGGCATTTAGGCCATTAGCTTGTTTTTATTCCATACTTTGTTGTATAACGTGCAATACAATTGTCACAAGGTTCATTTTGTTTTTTTAAACGAACCACCTTTTCGAATTTCGAAAAGTCAGCATTAGCGGCAAAGCACTTTGGTGTCCCTTCTTTACTTAATCGTAGAAAATATTTAGATGTTTTTGTTTAAAATTCTTAAAGGTGTTATCCACTGTCCAAATTTGCTAAAATTAGTTACCTTCAGTTGTCCGCATCACCCCTTACATCCTAGATCTCTTTTTCACATTAGTTTTTCTCGCAAGAACTATGCTAGGCATACCTTTTTCAGACGAGTGCCCAGTTATTACAATAAGCATCTATATGATACTGATCCCTTTCGTAATTATATATCTAGTCTAAAATTACTAGTTAAACGTAATTTGTTTTAGTTCAGCATTTAAATTTGAAGTAAGATATTAAAATTGTCGACTGAGATTAGTTTGTTCTTACTTACAGTTTTTACTTTGTTTTAGTTAACATAATTGTAGTAAAATAATGAACCACCAGGTCTATTGTTTATTCTTGTGTACTGTACTTCCATGTACTGACAATTTGGATAGTTTTGTGTGACTGTTTGTGTTGTAATTAAATAAATAAATAAAAAACAGACAGTTTTATCTATACCCGGATGGTGAAAAAGGGTTTTCACAATTTCATCAAGATGGCACTCTAGAAAATGATGTAAAACATGGAAAATATTTTACTTAGTTTTAATTTTCCGCAGTCTAGATTGCCTCGCCGCACCTCACGTGTAACAAAGTTTAATTACAGTCTCCTAGATAGCTTTATGTCCTATAACAGCGGCGTACGACATCCTTATAAAGCTAGAACGCTGTAAATCTTATTATATAAGACCTGTTTGCTCTTATGATGGCGATGATGATCTAAATGGGGCGAGTGTAATTACGTGGGTGCGTAATTTTATAGTGTTACCGCGTTTTAGAGGGTCTAAGGGTCGTATTAGTGGTACGTTAACATCGTTTTATATTAATATATTTGTTGATATGTGGAGATTCTATTCAGGTATTGATAGTCCCCCGCCCGGTGGACCAACGACTGGAAGAGAGTGGCGGGAAGCGGTTGGATACGAAGAGCTGAGGACCGGGTGTGGTGGCGTGAATTAGGGAAGGCCTATGTCCAGCAGTGGACGACTGCAGGCTGAGGATGATGATGATGATGATGATTGATAGTCGAAATTAAATAAGCCGCTAAATTGAAAATTTGATGGCTTTCAGTCGACAACAGAAAGTTAACAAGAAAAGTTAACCGATTATCAAAATTAATTGTTACTGGCGTAAATATTAATTCTTGTATTAATCAGTACCGCTGCTATCGTAAACTACAAATTTATAATAAAGGAAAAATTGAAAAATCAATTTCAATTGATTTTTAAATTTCTCCTTTCTTCTTAATTTGTGGCGTAAATATGTTCTGCAGGCGAATCACGTACGTAAAGATGTACTAACGGTAGATAGATTTTACTTACTGACAATTTTGAAGTGTAAATTTATGAGCTGACAACTAGAAATTTGACATTAAAATCTACTTAACGGTAGTACAAAAGTTACGTGATTACCCCGCTGGGCACAACCATCCTCCCATAAGTGGAAGGAAAAATGTCTGGTATAATAATTATCATCATAATTAGATTGTAATCACCTACTGCGGAGCACAGGCAAAAAATAGTTACCACCAAAGGCAACCAGAGGCGCTGCTCACGTTGACATACATATTGAGACTAAACGCAAACGGGTTCGTATGTGTTTTGTTTCAAAAACTTATGCTAGAGTTACCTTCTGATCCAGAAGAGACCAGCGGCTATTTCATAATATGTATTGTGATTCCCAAACACATTTGAAAAAAAATCATTCCATTCGAACCACTTTCTAATGATGGTTTAGAGCGACATCACTACATAGTATAAAACAAAGTCGCTTTCTCTGTCCCTATATCCCTATGTATGCTTAAATCTTTAAAACTACGCAACGGATTTTGATGCGGTTTTTTTTAATAGATAGAGTGATTGAAGAGGAAGGTTTATATGTATAATAACATCCATTAAATAGTTCACCCGTGCGAAACCGGGGCGGGTCGCTATTTATGTTATAAACTGTAACATGAGTCGCCATACCTATTAGATGTCCTTATACTTCAACAAGCGATAATCCTTTTTGACACGATGCCATAAGAACCAATTTGAAAGAATTATTCACAACTGTTTTCTTAAGACAAGGATTCTCTTTCAGTTTCTGGAAGTATGGAGCTGTGTGTAGTTAGCGAGTATTTTTTTAGTACCTTCAGTTTTTGTGAGGATTGTTTTAAGAAAACGTTAATTAATATTTAAATAACTTTCTCTTTGTAGCCTCTTGAGTCCGTTTTAGGAAGATATTAATTATATTTCATAAACGTTTAGAGTTTCTTTATAACTATACCATTTTTTTAGTAGATATTTAATATTATAATAGATTCAAGATTCAAACATTTATTCATGACAGACAAGTACATAATAATGGGACAGAATACAAAAACAGTTGTGTCACGAAATGGACTCAACTCAGCATAATGCGGGCATTACAGCCGGCGCTGGTCTTCCGTTGGACCCATTAGGCGTCGGCACGGTGGGCAACACACAATAATAGAAAATAAAAAGGTTACACAAATAAGTTAAATTACAAATAAACAATAGAATAATGATTATTTGATGTAGTAGCGTTCATGGCCCAACGGCGCCCACGTACCGCATGCGGTATGTTAAGCAACGTCGGCCGCGGTTAATTAACTCTTGGTGCTCCCGTGGAAGGCGCGGTAAGCCGTCCCCAGCTGCATATGACAGCAGTCGTTAAGCAAAGTTAGAGGCCTTCGGGCGGCTTGTGAACTTGTAACAGGTTCAGTTGCCCACTCAATTGTTGTTAATTGAGTGGGCACCTAATCCCAATAAGGTAGACATGAGGAAAAGCGTTACTTTTCGATCACCGTTACTGTCGTACCCGTTCCAAAAAAATCACAGTGAATAATCACCGTGACTTAGTCACTCCGGTTATTTTTACAAGACAATCGGGAACTAGCGATCACATGGCCATGCACCTCTAACGCCTTGACAATAAAGACGTTTAATATAGTTTTGAAAAATATGTTATTAAGAATACACAAATAAAATATGTTATTTCGTTTCGACACGTTCTCATCCGTTAATATTTTAACTTCCAAAATCCAAAAAACGCATTTTGTCCGCACCGTGTAAATCTGTTTAGGTTCACATTTAATCTGCAGTTCCGTTGGGTAATTTATACTACCGCTGAATCAACAACCTTTTTAATCAAAATCCGTGTCATAAATAAATTACTTCTAACCACGTAACTCTACGTACTCTTCAACCGCGCACTCCTATCCTATAGTCAGGTTCAAAAAAAATTGCTGCAGCTGAACAGGCCTAATGTCTCAAGCGCCGCAAATACTCTTCATTGCTTAATGATTTCGAGTTTACGTCGATCGCAGTGGAGACATTCAATTTGGGTCCCTGGTCAGCTGACATGTAATCTCATTAGAGCTTTATCTAAGTTAGTGCCTGATCCACACATGGGTCATTCTACTTTTTCATTACCAGTTTTCTGTTACAAAAAAAATCTGTGACATGTATTGAATTAGTTAATAAAAGGAATTTATAGGTGAAAATACTTGAATATTACCATATAAAATAAATAAATAAATATTTTGGACAATCTTACACAAATCAACCTAGCCCCAAACTAAGCAAAGCTTGTACTATGAGTACCAAGTGACGATATACATACTTATATAGATAAATAGATACTTAAATACATAGAAAACATCCAAGACTCAGGAACAAATATTCGTGTTCATCACACAAATACATGCCCTGACCGGGATTCGAACCCGGGACCTCTAGCTTCGAAGGCAGGGTCACTACCAACTAGGCTAAAGCGGTCGTCAAATATTGCTGTAAGAGATGGGTAACAGTGGTAAAAACCATTTTTTCATACAAATTGTGAGACTTTAAACAGCCACCGAGTTACTCAATCTATGGATATTAGCTGTGGTTCATTAATTACCAAAACTATGGGAAGTGATACGCTTATTAAACCTCTTTCTAAATAACAATACAAAAATATGAAGTGACGACCAAATATTCCAAAATCTGCATTAAATAAAAAATGACTGAAAATTATGTACATGACAAAGTAGAATGGCCGACCTCACACCTCAAGTGATCCAAGGGCTGGCGTTAACCTCTCTCAAAGAATCGCCCTTGCGATAATTAAGTTATTTTATTATAATTAGGTTGAAGTATTTCTAAGTTATATTTTGTTTACAGGTTAGTGTGCCCTTGTGATAATATAGATAGACAACAATGTTTAGAGTCTTCAATATAATATTATTATATTCTTTACCCCCAAAAAAGCAATATTTATATCACACTTAGCAAACCGCACTTACCAGCTTACGACATCTATAAATTCCTAAGACTTCTCATTCTCAGAAGCAATCTCAATACTTCAACACCTCGCAATCCCAAAAGATCACATGAGCATTGCCGCTCCACAAAACATACGTTTCCAGGACTCAAAAAAATTACACGTCAGATTTGTATCTGGCCTCAAATATTCTTTTTGTACATCCCAATTCCCTAAAAGGATTCCGCTAACGATGCGTCGGCGTAATGAAATGAAATACCATCCGGAATATCAACTTACTCGTGTTCGTTGGTCCATATTTGTTCTGTGAAATTTGATGGTACGCAAATAATTTTTTCGACGGGCAGGTTAATATTGTTTCTATATAAAATGAACGTCACTTTTCAATCGCATTTCAATATTTATACTTAACTAGCTTTTTCCCGCGGCTTTGCCCGCGTACCAAGCGTAATTTTAATCGTCTAAAAAATAGGAGGTTCTAAATTTGACCCGTATGTTTGTATGTACCTATGTAGATATGTATGGATGTCATTTTCGTAATTGGCACCCCGAGGAACCTCGAAGATGACACCGATATCGATTTAAAAAAAAAACAAAACTCCGCCATCTTTTATTTGAAATTGCATGCCATTTTCATAATCGGCACCCCGAGGAACCTCGAAGATGACACCCATATCGATTTTTAAGAAAAATAATAGTCCGCCATTTGAAAATGCATGTCATTTTCGTAATCGGCACCCCGGGGAACCTTGAACATGATACCCATATCGATTTCTAAGAAAAATAAATGTCCGCCATCTTGGTTTCGAAAATGCATGTCATTTTCGTAATCGGCACCTAGAGGAACCTTGGAAAATTCCACTCACACCTCAGCTTTGGTTGAATCTGTTTTAAACCGCCCGCGTGATCGTGACGGAGGTTTTCCCTGGATTTTCTCCAGGCCACTCTCCAACCGCGCACTCCTACCGCTTTATTGGGCCCGGCCTATAAAGCCACAGTCAGGTTCAAAACAAAAACGGAACCTCGAATCGGAACTGTTTAAAAAAGATAAAGATTTGCTCCCGGCACAAAATTGGAACACCGTTTTCATCCCTTTAGGGGAGCAAATTTGAAAAAATCTGATATACGTTTTGTTGAATTTAAGCACGGAATCTATATACGAAGTTGTAAATCTCTCACTTCAAAAAAGATTTTCTCCCCGTACAAACTTGGAACCCCCTTTCCACCCCATTAAGGGAGCAAATTCTAAAAACGTTGAAATATGTGTAGTTGTACTTAAAAAGAGAGTCTGTGTACGAACTTTTAAATCTCTCACTTCAAAAAAGATTTGCTTTCCGTACAAACTTGAAACCCCCTTTTCACCCCTTTAAGGGAGTAATTTCGAAAACGCTGAAATACGCCATTAATGTATTTAGACAAAGAGTCAGAAATACGTGTTTTCATACAAGTTTCATCCCCTGTTTTACCCCCTTAGGGGATGAATTTCGATCATTATATGTATAGATAGTAATAAAATATTTCATTAAATATTTTGTTTTTGTTTTCTCCATATTTAAACCTACATTTGCTAAACGTGGCACTGGATTTAAATTGCATGCGATCTGCCTACCCCTTTTGGGAATACGGGCGTGAGTTTATGTATGTATGTGTTGTTTTTGTACCTGACACCAATCTATAGCCAGCAAGGTGTTGTTTATCCTTGGGGTTTGTAGGTTAGATGGGCGCCGTTTTCATGAAACTTTGGCGTAGTTCTACTAGGTATTAGATGTGTCAAATCGGGCACCGCTTTCTTTCAGGATACAATGATTTAAATTTTGTTAATTTTAATAGGACATTCAAGTAATTGTTACAAATGTACAAGGATCGTATTCGTAATCTCTAAATAAAAAAAAATATCATGTTACGATTATGATTCACATTGTAAATCTTAATTTTTTTATCTGATTCCGATTCTGTGCAAACTGCCAGCGGCTGAAAAACATTTGACTAACAGCGGGACACAATATATGCTAGCAAAAGAAAACTTATTTATATTATGACCCTAACGAATTTATTTTATTGTTAACTAGCGACCCGCCCCGGCTTCGCACGGGTGCACTATTTAATGGATGTTATTATAAATATAAACCTTCCTCTTCAATCACTCTATCTATTAAAAAAAACCGCATCAAAATCCGTTGCGTAGTTTTAAAGATTTAAGCATACATAGGGATATAGGGACAGAGAAAGCGACTTTGTTTTATACTATTTAGTGATTTGGACTAGGCTAGACTTAGCCTAGTCCAAAATCAAGTCCTAATCTATTCTCTACCGCACACAATAAAGGCATATTCCCACCGTCCATTTTGATTACCGCGTATCGCGATATTATTCCGCTCCCCGCAGTATCGCCCCGCCGGGGCATAACGGCCGCTGGTCATTAGTACGGACTATCTTACATAAGTGCCCTTTCGAAGGGATGGGGAAACTGGGGTACACTAAGCACAGGGCGTAGTAGCTCACAGTTAGTGTGGAAAAATATATTTTCACACCCGCTATTCAGACAAGAATCAGGATCCCACGAATGAGGGATCAAAGTTGTACTTTTCTTCCTTTATTTGAGGGCAACAATCACTCATTCACACCTATGAGGAAAAGAGTGATTGTTGCCCTCAAATGAAGGAAGAAAAGTACGACTTTGATCCCTCGTTCGAGGGATCATGATGTGTCTGCTAAAAACATGAAATGTCTTATTCACACCCTCTATGAGGAAAAAAGACATTTCATGTTTTTAGCAGCGGCCCTCATAGGCGGTGTAAAAAGCAGTAGGTATGTGTCACATGGTAGCAAAATTATTTCCATCTTGTTCGTAAACACTTGAATCCCTCGCTACACTCAAGATTCTACTTTAGATTTACTATTGTAAAATCTTCTATTCCATGATTCAAGAGACACAGTCTATTCCATGATTCAAGAGACACAGTCTATACCATGATTCAATCGTCATTAATCTTTGGGGAAAAAAAAATATTTTATCCGTCCCTGCCTAGTTGACTGAAGCGTGTCCGTTTCAGCTTGGGCAAAAATGCTTTCATATGTCCGGCGGGTGTCCGGCTGTTGTGCTACATTATAGTTATATGGATATTTTCGGTAACCTTCCCATTTTAAGGCTACTTACTTACTTGAGATGAAATGAAATGAAAGTTTATTCACAAGAACATATGGTACAGCAGGATGTTATATATAGGTATACATTGTTGACCCTTAATATATTCGGCTTCGCCATGTGAAAATATTTTTTCATCATATAACTAACAAGTTATGCATGTCAAAAGTAAATTAAGTAAATTGCGTGTATATGTTCGTAATTGCTAATCGTCACATTAATTATAAGTGCATGTCAAAATACTTATACACGCTACTTCCTAACTTAGAGAGAGAGTTGGAGGCTGAAGGCAATGAAAAACGAATTTGCATAACTTTGTAGTTAGGTAGATATACAGTAGGGCCTCGATAATCCGAACTTCAAAGAAACAACTACTGTTCGGACTCACGGAGCGTTCGAATTATAGTATGTTGGAATGAAATTACCTAATGTTCTGTTCCTTTTTCATCAGATCAGAAATTGTAGCTTCTCCAATATCATGCTTTTGAGAAAGCGAAGTAGCAGACACACCATCTTTCAAGCTGTCTAATATGGCACACTTCTCAGCAATGGTCAAAATTTTGTGTTTACGTTTTGGTGTAGGAACCATATCATATTTCAAATGTAGGAACCTTATCATAAAACACGTGGTGTGCAGTACAGCATAGAGTAATTTCGTATCCTTGAAAGAACTACAAACCGGATGGTTTAAACAAAGTCAGGTGTTACGGCGGAGGAGAAACGGGTCACTCGGCAGTTCGGATTAGCCTGTGTACGGATTATCAAGGCCCTACTGTATAGGCAAACGGTCACCGACGTTTGGGATGGAGATAGGACGTGTAGAGGAAGAATAAAGTAATTACATAATAATCATAAAAGATCTTATCAATGTTTTTTGCTGGCAGAAATAAAGACTCTTAATGTATCTGACTCGTACGTTTCATCTATATTCGTATGTACGTGTATGTATGTAGTTGTATTTTATATGTATATCTTTATATTATATGTGTTGTATAATATTGTATAATATCATATCGTATCATATTTTACCTCCCTCTATTATTTTACATACTTAAGATTTTTCCTATAAGTTGCACCGCCCACAATCTTTCTGCTTTGCCTTCAGGTTGACTGGTAGAGAATGCTTTTGGCATTAAGTTCGCCTTTTGTACTATAAGTTTTTCTTTTGTGCAATAATAATTAAATAAATAAATAAATCATTTTAGTAAGTAATTTAGGATGGATGGATTGAACGGATTCCAGACGTCGTAGATTCAAATCGCATCCTTGGCGAAGTTTTTACAATCTTTTATGTTTCTATCTTACACCTTGATGGGAGACTGCTGTATACTTTATAAGAAAAAGTGTATAATTTTTGAAACAAAATGAAATAATATTTAAAAACCGGCCAAGTCGGACTCGCGCACTAATGGTTCCGTACCATTGTCTATAAAAACGGCAAAAAACCACGTTTATTGTATGGAAGCCCTCTTAAACATTCATTTTATTATGTTTTTTAGTATTTGTTGTTATAGCGGCAATAGAAATACATCATCTGCGAAAATTTCACCTGTTTAACTATCACGGTTCATGAGGTACAGCCTATTGACAGATGGACAGACAGACAGACGGACGGACAGCGGAGTCTTAGCAATAAAGTCCCGTTTCACCCTTTGGGTACGGAACCCTAAAACCTGTACTAAACTAAGACTAAAAAGCTATCTATTAACTAAAATAAAATAAAATTGAAACTTACTATAAAACTCTGTATTTCTTTAGCACTACAGACTAGAGAGACGTCTGGTTAAGGGCATCATGCCGCAGGCGGAATTGCTGGCAAGCTGGTCTAGTTTAGTTTTTAATTATTTGTTAGTACGTTGTTTTATTATATTTTAAAGTATTATGTTGAATTTTGAAAAACTAAACTAAATCGTGACGAAGATGCTGTCAGCATTACCTCGCTGGATAGCTAGCTATACTAAAGCTCTGAGGTCTGGGGGGCCCACGGACTAAGGGCCTCGATACCGAATGGACACTTTGATTGAAAAGTCAAATGTATAGGTACGACAGATGAACATAAAACAATTGCACTAGTTTCCGGTTTATATATGTATTCACTTAGTATAAATATTACTACATTACTATTTCTAACTCACCAAAATTCGTGAACTTTCTTTTGTTACCCACGAATTTAAACTCCTATTTATGTGACAGTAAAACAAACAGTCATATTTAACTTACAGTTTAACTTTAGTTGGTCAAAAGGCTCTTAAAATATGAAACCCAAGCAAGTACAGCTATAAATTACACGGACCCATAAAATATTACTGAACAAAGTCAAAGTCAAAGTCAAAGTCAAAAACATTTATTCCATTGACATACAATATGCACTAGAATACGTCTTAAGTCTAGGTTTATACATTATGTCAATTCAGGTTAAACAAATTTTGAAATTATTATAAATAGAGAATATACATAATTTAGCCTATTTTGAATTCAATGTCATAAAACTCTTTTATATTATACAGTGCATTATTCGTTAAAATATTCTTAAGGTATAATTTATATTTGATGTCATTTAATTTGGTTACAGAGCTAGGTAAATGGTTATAAAGTTTAATACTCTGGTAAATAAAACTTTTCTTAGATTTGGCTAAACGTACTTTTGGAACGCAGAGCTTATGTCTATTTCGAGTGGGGTACTTATGAATGTCGGATATTTTCTTGCTGCCCTGTAGGTGTTTGCGAGCATATAATAGGTTCTTGAATACAAATACTGAGTAAAAAGTCATTATACCAGCTTGTTTAAAAATATTTCGACAGGTCTCTCTCGCAGGTAGACTGAAAATGTTACGGAGAGCTCTTTTTTGCAATCTAAAAACTCTCGAGGCCGTCGAAGCATGTCCCCATGTTAGTAATGCGTAGGACATAAGGGAGTGAAAATAGGCGTAATAGACACATTTACTAGCCTGAATACCACACAACTCTTTAATTTTCCTTACAGCGAAGCTTTTGTAAGTTTTTTACACAGATTATCTATATGCTTGTCCCACTTCAAAGAGCTGTCTATTGTTAACCCTAAAAATTTGATCTCTTTTGTATTTAATAACCTATTTCCTTCATACTCTACAAGATGGTCCTCTCTTGTAGGTCTGAGACTATAATGCATAATTTGTGTCTTATTTGCATTTAGTTTCAATTTGTTCGCTGAAAACCAAATTTTAATTAAATTAAGAACATCTTTTACATTAACGAGCGCGCATTCCATTTTGTTATCCGACGTTATAAGAGATGTATCGTCGGCATATTCTACAATGTTACAATTTAGGTTGCGGGGAATAGCGTATGGGAGATCATTTGTATAAATTATAAATAACAATGGCCCTAAAATCGACCCCTGGGGCACGCCTCTCGATATTGCTTGACTTTGTGATCTAGCTTCATTCACTTGCACGGTTTGATCCCAATCGCATAAATATGTGCGAATCAAATTTAGCTCGATATCTTTAATACCATAAAAAGACAATTTCTGTAACAATATATTATGGTCTACCATGTCAAACGCTTTTGACAGATCACAAAATACGCCCATACACTTTAACTTTTGCTCTAGCCCCGTGTGCACATGTTTTAAGAATGCTGCAATAGCGTCTTCTGTAGAGAGTCCTTTACGAAACCCGAACTGTTCTGGGCAAATTATGTTATTGATTGTGAAAAAAGAATTAAGTCTAGAATACATCAACCTCTCAAATATTTTACTAAAAGTAGGAAGCACTGATACGGGTCTATAATTATCTACTGACATTGAATCTCCTTTTTTGAATACCGGAACCAGTTTAGCTTTTTTAAGAGAGCTTGGAAATATGCCGTGTACAAAGCATTGGTTTACAATGTCTGTTATGATATTGATATTATGGTTGCTTTAACTATGTTTGAAGATATGTGCCATAAATCATATGTATGTTTCATTTTGAGACTTCTGCAAACCATTAATACCTCTCTGACGCAAGTTTTGGTCCACTTGAAAGGTTCATGAGGTGGGTCTAATTTAATTAGGTCAAGAGCATTTGTGTCTGAAACAGGAATCGAGGACGAAGTGGATTGTATTTCGGAGAAAAAGTCACTGAATATATTTGAGACGTCTCCTGGATCCTGAAAAATCTGTCCCTCATAAAACAATCGTATGTCACCAACTTTTGTCTTAGTAAAACCTGTCTCGTCTTTAATTATATTCCAAGCAGTTTTGATTTTATTTGTTGATTTCTGGATTCTATCCTGAAGCCATTTTGCTTTAGCTGTCACACAGACTTTTTTGAAAATACGTTTATAGTCTCTAAAGTACTGTTTAAAGGATTCATTATTACTAAGCATGTACATAGAATTTAGCTCAAACATCTTTTCCTTACTTAACCTTATGCCGTTTGTGGCCCAATCGTTAAAACATTTTTTCGATAGTACTGAAACACTTTGCACGGGTATGATATTGTTGAGAGTCCTTAAGTAGATATTGAAAAACCTTTTGTAATTGGATTCAGGATCAGGACCCAAATCAAAATCACCGAATTCGTAAAACAGCTTATCATTGAGTTGAGCAATTTTGGATTTTGAAACCCGTCTTTTATTGATCCGTCTAGGTTTACATTGTTCTTGAGTTTTACGGTCGATTTCTACGGTGAAATGTTGACCTGTGTGGTCAGAGCAAGCGACAGACATATTTTCTATTGTATACTTATCAAAATTCGTAAAAACATTATCCAAGCAGGATGACATTCTTGTTTGGAAATGTACTGTTTGTTTAAGTCCATATGAGAATAATATATCACACAATAGTTTAGCTCTATTACAGTTTTCATTAAACTTCACATTAAAGTCCCCACATAATACAAGGCGGTAATTATTTTTAGTACCTATGTCCAGAATTTGTTGGTTTCAAAGTTGGTTTTTATTGTTTCCCTAATTCTCTGTAATATAAAACTCCTTTGTTTTTATACTAACTTTTCTTCACGTGGAAATATATTTATTGCATTTTATGATGAAAGTAGGGTAAACGCCCAACGATTGGTTCAACAATTAACATTTTCAATCTCAATTCATGACAATAGATATGAAAAATCGGTCTCAACTATAATATTGAGTATGAAGTCGTTTACCTGAGTAGCTGGAAATTTGGCTAGTGCTTCAACTTGCAACTTATTACTAAGTACCTGAAATAACAGCAAATCCAATAAGAAGATGACATCTGTTAATACCTGTAACAAAAAGAAATAGGTCAAATTTTGTAACAAATTATCCCTTTGAGGTAAGAAAAGTCTATACATCATAATTATAATACCCTGGAGAGCAAAACAAAATGTCTTTCAGAATATCAATTATTATATGTACCCGTATTTCTTGCTTCTGCTTGTGTATATTTCGTATGATCCATTCCATATGCCGTCGAAACTGCTGGCCCTTGGGGCAAAGAAGCGAAGGCGCTCTTGAGGGAACTACCGGCTGCGCGACTACGGCGCCGATCCCCGCTCGGGGTCGTTTCTGAGGGCCTACTCCGAACTTCGTGTCGTGCTATCCTTCTCACTCATTATTATGTCCAATAAAACACTCTTTTGATTGTAATTCATTTAATATGCTTGGGGGCATATGTTGACACGACTTACATACTTATATAAGTGCTACCTACTACAGTCACTTTTTATTATAAAAAGTAAAAGAGTCTACTCACATTATTCTGTATATATGACACTCATATAGTTGGCTCTGGCCCTTGGGGCGAAGAAGCGAAGGCGCTCTTGAGGGAACTACCGGCTGCGCGACTACGGCTCCGATCCCCGCTCTAGGTCGTTTCTGAGGGCCTACTCCGAACTTCGTGCCGTGCTGTCCTTCTCACTCATACAGTACGGAGTACAGGCTCTGGCCCTTGGGGCGAAGAAGCGAAGGCGCTCTTGAGGGAACTGGGCCACCGGCTGCGCGACTACGGCGCCGATGCAAATGGGCCTCAAAAGCACTTCTACAAGTCAGAATATATCCTAATCTAATAATAAGTATCATTAATTGCATGTCAACAATAAAACTAAGAAACTAATAACAATCCAGATTTGTTAGAGATGTATAAGGTCTCTAAGCGTTAAGATAAAAAGTAATAAGGTACATAAATAGTATATGTAGTGTTACATGTCAAAAATAAAACTAAGAAACTAATAACAATCCAGATTTGTTAGAATGTATAAGGTATCTAAGCGCCAAGATAAAAAGTAATAAGGTACACAAATCATAATAAAATATTGCGAGATATATCTCTAAGAGTCAACATGAAAATAATAAAATGTTATAAATAAATATTCTCAGCGATGTATAAAGTCTCTGAGCGTACGATCGACAAAATTGAATCATGACCCACCATAAGCTCATTATGCTAAGTTATCTAAATACTAGTCGGTTGAAATTCGCCTGAACATACATTTCTATGGTAACCAACTTGTTATCATTTTATTAAACACTGACATTTACTAACTACTGTCTTAAATAGTTTGGATAACCATGACTGTTGATCACAAAAGAGAAATGCTATTACTATATCTGTTCTTCACAGTAATGCCATATACTTAGCCTTTTTCAGTGAGTACTGTAATCCGAGCTCTTTGTTCTGCCAAATGACAAATGTAGAAGGTAGAAATCTTATTGACTGACCACTTGACATCTGACAAGCAATTGATTTAAACGAATTAGGTTTTTTATTATAAATGACAGCTTATTCGAATTTCAAAACATAGCTGTTTTATTAAAAATATATCTATTGCAGTGATAACAAAGGTCAAAATTGCATAAATCTCCGACCCGTGTTGAAGCAATTTGTTAATATATAAAACGACCTAAGTGCTACTTAGTGCGGAACATGTATACCCTATTATTCTGACTGTTCCAAGCCATTTGTAGGCCAAGTGGGTCATGAATCAGTTGGTTCGACTGTACCTAACTCCATCCTTGATTATCTCATGCATAATAAATTTTTCTAATTCACCTTTCTACCTTCCCAGTGTATCACAACCCTACAACGTAATTTAGTGAACCGGGCCATAGCCCGTCAGTCAATGACTGGTCATTCCGTCCACGACAGTCATTTGGCCCCAACGGCCCACCGATCGCTATTTGATTGCAGTTTTATACGTCCATGCTTGTTTATGGGCTATATGCTTGTAATATTTTGGCAAGGAAGTCTGGGAAGGTCGGGCGGCGATACAGTTAAGCGGCAATCACCTAATGCGGTCGCCGAATTCATTTTAAACTACTTAGGCCAACAAACGTCGTCTTTACATTAGTCTGTCCGCCTACCTATAAGCGTTGGCAGCTGTCGATCGTCGAATGCGGCCGACTAACGTATTCTTTACACTGCGTCGTTCACCTAATGCGGTCGCTGAATTCATTTTAAACTACTTAGGCCAACAAACGTCGTCTTTACATTAGTCTGTCCGTCTACCTATAAGCGTTGGCAGCTGTCGATCGCCGAATGCGGCCGACTAACGTGTTCTTTACACTGCGTCGTTCACCTAATGCGTTCGCCGAATTCATTTTAAACTACTTAGGCCAACAAACGTCGTCTTTACATTAGTCTGTCCGCCTACCTATAAGCGTTGGCAGCTGTCGATCGCCGAATGCGGCCGACTAACGTGTTATTTACACTTTTGCGGTCGCCGCATGCAGTATGCGGCAAACGATGAAGTGTAATTGCCGCTTTATGGAAGCAAATCGGAATGGATAATGTGGTACTCAATGTTTGTGGGTAAAAGACTAGAGAAGCCATTTATATACTTACCCCTCTGCCAATTTGCCAAATGTGTAGGAAAAAAATCTGCCACGTTCTTAAAAACTAGCCGCCTTATTCATAAAACTTAACAAACCTCTGCTAACTAATATGTTCTTTGTCCCTTTCTCACAAACGTAAATGTCAAGGTGACAAATAACGACAAATGAACTTTAGCGGCTAGTTAACTAATATAGGTTTGATAGACGATTATGAATAAGGGGGTAATTCATTAATTTCGAAATCATTACCGGCGTGTGAAGAGCTCTGTCAAAATGCTTTTATGTACAGTTTTCGGGTGCAAAAACATTTTAATTAACAAAATCTACAAAAAGATGAAGTATCATTTCACGTGTCAATATTTTCGCTTTAATTATAATTTTCTGAACAATTAAAGTTTTCATTAAAATCTTAAGTCGAGCATCGATTACAAACTAGATTTTTAAACATTTATATTTTGACTATACGAGTAGCTTAGCCGCTAGACATTAAACTTCACCGCATTGCAGGACATAAGGACTACTGGTTATAACAAATTCTATGAAATGTGATCCTTAGTGAAATCGGTCAATTTAGCCGTGCGATAATTGACCTAGTGTAAACGCTTGTTAGGTCGAATTTTATTGCTCAATTTTAGTGTTTTGAGTGAGCGTGTAGGTGCATAGTAGTGGGAGAATGTTTTGAAAGTGTGCGTAATCTTTGTGTTACCTCATCATTTTGGCGAAATATTTTTTTCGGAAAAATGAGCTGAACGCGTTTCCTGACTTAAATGCTCTAAGCTGTCCACATGTAATGCTTAAATGTACTGATGTAATGACGTAATATTGTTTCATAATAAAACACGTGGCCAAATTTAATTGGAATTATTTTATTCGAAAGTAGAAACAAAACAGCTCATTTTTCTTAAAATATTAAAGTATTTATAAGCTTACTCGTAATTATAGCGTTCGTAACCAAAACAACAATCTCAAGCAGAACATTGCGAATTCTAATTAATTATATACACAATTTTAAAATAATTTTATCATTTGCGTTACCAACTAAATATTTTATATTTTATTATTTAATACTTCGAAAACGTAAACAACCGCCAGAGCCGGACTGTGCTTGCACAAATGAAATATCGCATTTCCGGGAAGAGATGACATCATTATTTAGAACCTTTACTGAGAATCAAAAATAATTTTTGAACACATTGCGTGAAGATATGCAACAAATAAAAACAAAAATAGACACGTTACAACATACTACAGACAATCTTGTTGCTGAGAATAATGTGATTAAACAAGAAATTTCACAGCTTAAGCAACACACTTCTTTAACAGACCAAAAAGTCAGGACTTTACAAAATGACATCAATTTTCTGAAAAGCGGAACTTCAGGTGATATAACAAATACACGCACCTCCGATGATGAAACATTAATAATGGAGATCAATGAACGCACCAACAGAGCAAAAAATGTTATCATCTACGGAATAGCAGAGTCGAAAGAAGGAAACGCTGAAGAGAAGCAGGAACACGATAAAAGAGAAATCCTTAATATAACTAGTTCAATCATGGACAACGTACCAATCCCACAAAAAATCATGCGCTTAGGAAAACCCAATCCAGTAAAGGCCCGTCCAGTTAAAGTCTACTTTGATTGTGCGCAAATACCTAAGCAATTGATACGCAATAAAAATAAGAATCGGGGGCACGCTCATTTTCTATAAACGTAACTTACATTGCATAAGTCTCACCCCCCCTCCCCTGACAAACATGGAAGTGTCGGTTTGCCGTATATCGATGGAGGGCCACCCCCCGATATCGATTGCGTCAACCTACCTTTCACCTCAACGTGACTTACTTAAGACTGACCTCGACTCACTAGCCTCCTTAGGTCCCTCGGTCATCGTGGCCGGGGACCTAAATAGTAAGCATATTAACTGGGGTTGCATTGCAACCAATCCCAACGGCAATCGGCTTCATCACCTTTTGATCGATAGCCTCCCTTTCGATCTACTCGCTCCATTAGAACCGACTCATTTCCCCCATAACGTAGAGCACCGACCTGACATACTCGACATAGCACTGCTAAAGAACGTAGCGTTAACTCTGCGTTCTATAGAAGTGATACACGAACTTGACTCGGACCATAGGCCAGTTCTTTTGAGACTAGGACCTCACCCTAATAATGCACCTCGTACCAGAACACTCGTGGACTGGAATAAGGTACAATCAGGTCTCTTACAGACAGATCCTCCCCTGCTTAGAGACATCCCTGACTGCATAACTACTACTGAACAGACCGACCAAGCGATCGATTCTTTCACCAACTATCTCAACACTGTTCGAAGTGAGGCCTCAAGGGAGGTGTCGGCGGAGGATATCCAAAACCGACCTCTGCCTAGGGAATTGAGGGAGTTAGTGACTAGAAAAAATCGTGCAATCAGGACTTACTCCAACCACCCTTCTGCTGAAAACCGTCAAATCCTGAGGGACTTGTGTAACGAGTCCAAACAGAGAATTGCCGAATTTCGGGAGAACTCGTTCAGGGATCTGATGGGTGAGATCGCTCCTAGTCATCTGGCTTACTGGAAACTAGCGAGATCT
Source organism: Epiblema foenella (assembly GCA_963556455.1). NCBI lineage: Eukaryota > Metazoa > Arthropoda > Insecta > Lepidoptera > Tortricidae > Epiblema > Epiblema foenella. The sequence continues at coordinate 4,156,829 of OY747113.1, read as the reverse complement.
CTCAAATCAGATGCCTGTTGGACCATACCCCCCTTGGATCGTCCGGATCACCCTACCCCTGCTCTCGAGGATAGTGAGAAAGCCGAATGCCTTGCGAGTAGCTTAGAGTCCCAATGTTCGCCTAGTCTCCTTCACACCGACGAAGCCCATATTAGATGGGTCGATTCCGAGGTGGACAGGAGATCGCGTCTCCCCGTAACTTCACCCATTTTACCGGTGTCGGTTAAGGAAGTCAGTGACTTAGTCAGGCGTCTTCGTGTTAGGAAGGCTCCGGGTGCGGATGGTGTATCCAATCGTATCCTGAGACTTCTCCCTGAAACCCTCCTCCTCATTTTGGTCGGCATCTTCAATGCCGCGCTGACCAATGCTCACTTTCCAGCCGCGTGGAAAGGTGCAACGGTCATAGGGTTAGCGAAGCCCGGTAAGCCCCGGACTTCGCCTGCCTCTTATAGGCCGATCAGCTTGCTTAGCTCTCTAGGAAAGCTATATGAGCAGATCCTTCTCACTAGGATTCTCAGATTTACGGCTGAGAATAACGTCATCATCGACGAGCAGTTCGGCTTTAGATCCGCGCACTCGTGCGTCCAACAGGTGCACCGCGTCACGGAGCACGTGCTGGACGGTTTCTCTCGATTCCAGGGGCTCAGGACCGGTGCAATCTTTCTCGACGTGGCGAAAGCATTCGACAAGGTCTGGCATAACGGGCTGATATACAAGTTATATCATCTCGGTATGCCTGACAGACTCGTACTCACCATACGAGATTTTCTCAGGGATCGAAGCTTTCGATACAGACTAGAGGGAACGTACTCGGACCCACACCCCATCCGGGCCGGTGTCCCGCAAGGCTCCGTGCTCTCTCCCACTCTTTATTCGTTATTCACGAACGACATTCCCAGGCACCCTAAAGTGCAACTGGGGTTGTTCGCGGATGATACCGCGCTCTTTACGACTCATTGTAAGTATACTTTTATCCGGCGAGATCCGGCTCCTGGAGGTGGCAATCACTGACCTAGGTCGTTGGTTTAATCTTTGGCGTATCGAAGTCAATCCGGAGAAAAGCACTGCGATAGTCTTCCACCCGTCTGACCGCGTTAGCACGGAAAGGCGTGTGGCTCCGATCCAGATGTTTGACCGGCCCATCCCCTGGGCCAACGAAGTCAAATATCTTGGAGTGACCCTCGACAGAAAACTGACTTTCCGTAGCCACATCAGTAGGGTACGCAACCGTGCGTTGTTCGTGCTAGGAAGGCTTGGGCCGATGATTAACAAGTTTAGTAAAATGTCACTTAGAAATAAGCTGACACTCTACAAAACTTGTGTTCGTCCAATCATGTCTTATGCAAGCGTAGCTTTTGCTCACGTGCCTATGACATCGCTCAAGCCGCTTCAGGTCATTCAGAATCGTTTTCTCCGTAGGGCGACTGGTGCTCCGTGGTACCAGTCGAACCTCAGTCTGCACCACGACATGGGGATTAGCACTATGTATGGTTTCTTTAAGCAGACTGCCAGACGTTATTTTGACAACGCTCCCCATCATAGGAATCCGTTAGTTAGGAAGGCTGTCGACTACGTTCCCATCCCTCCCCCCTCTGTCGTTACTCGGCGATCACTGATTAGGGGCCGCACGGTCCGGCGTCCTAGGCACACACTTACGGACCCGGACGACGTAATCACAGCGTCTATCAAAAGATGGAACGCTGCGCTTGCGGCGTCCAACTCTGACACGACGCGTACACTTAGGCATTCCCGCCGGCGGGGACGTCCACCGCGCGATCACGACAACAGTGACACATATAGTCCCTATTCGTCCCGGTACCGCCGCACACCGGGTAGAGACAGTCCGACCCAGGTCGGGCCTAGCTGAGTTTTTTGCTGGACTCTTCTCAGCTAGGCTAGGTTTAGTGAACCAGCGACAAAACTCCCAGTAGCTCGATTCCACTCACACCTCAGATTCGGTTGAAACCGCTCAACCAATCTCACTGGAGCGCAAACTCTTAGAGTATTCCAGTGTTCCAAACCACACGCGTGGTCTTGCCGGAGGTTTTCCCCTGGATTTTCCCCAGGCTACTCTCCAACCGCGCACTCCTATCGCTTTATTGGGCCCGGCCTATAAAGCCACAGTCAGGTTAAAAAAAAAAAAAAAAAAAATAAGATTGAGAACAAGGAAATAAAAATATATACAGATCTTACACCCACTCAACAAAACTATTTAAAAAACCTACGTGAAGAACTTCGTAACAGGCAAGATAATGGCGAAAAGGATATTACTATAAAATACGTAAATGGCACTCCTAAAATAATTAAGTCCGTCCCATCAAAAAACTCCCAGTCTTAAACAATCCCAATGATCACTCTCAAACTCAAGACCACGCTAAGATAATATATGAACTTCCAAACTCATACGCTAGCCTCAAAATGAAAGAAACTTCGCTTAATATATTTTATACCAATATACGGAGTATAGTCAAGCAAGGGAAACTCGACGAACTGAAATGTGTTATCCATTCCGCACCAAGTAAGATACACCTAATAATATTGACTGAAACATGGATAAAGTCAGAAAATGAGAAATCAAACATACACATAAACAATTACAGCCACTACACGAATTTTAGAACGGATACAAGAGGTGGAGGAGTCTCCATCTTTGTTCATGAGGACCTAAAACATAACATCTTGGAAGAATCATATACAAATGGCAACAATTATCTATGGGTACATATTGACAAGCTTCATTTGGATATTGGTGTAATATACAAACCCGGAGATACGAATATTACCAAGTTTCTGGAAGATTTTGAATTGAGTTTACAAACAAAGAAGCGAGCAATAATACTTGGTGACTTTAATTTGAATTTATTGTTACCTGACAGAAACACAGCAAGATATGAAGAGATGCTGCGGGAATGTGGATTTTCCATCTTAAACAAAATCGACATAAAGTACTCAACCCGAAAATCATCATCGACCAATAGCGTACTCGACCATGTTCTTACTAATCTTATGGACACTAAATTCAATATCTCTCTCTTAGACTCCGCTCTGTCTGATCACGTGCAAATATTTGTCAGTGCAGAAAAAATAAAACTACAAGGACCACAACGTGTTAAATATGAAGCGATCGACTATGAAACCCTATCCAACTTAGCTGATGTTCATAACTTTCATTCAAACAATAATAATTACAGTGAATTAGAGTCCTCAATAAAAAACTGCATAATCAAAAGTTCTATAACTAAAACTAAAATTCTAAATTTACCACGCAGTGATTGGATAAATAAAAACATTATAAACAATATAAACTACAGAAATGAATTATGGCAATCACTGAAAAAGAACCCAAAAACTTTACTAAACAAAGAAATGAGACTACACAATTAATAGCCAATTCAAAAAATAAATATTACTCTGATAAATTTTTCCAATGTATGAATGATCCAAAAAAAACCTGGGCTTTAGTGAATGATCTATCTTCTAATAAAAATAAACATGAACGTGACCCTCCCAAACTCATAAATAAAAATTCTATTACTATTTCCGATGGAAATGCAATATGTGAAATTTTTAACGATTTCTTTGTAAACGTAGGTCCCGATTTAGCACGAAAAATACCCTTAAAACACCATAATAATTTAACATGTACTGTAAATTACCCAACATCAACCGGAAATCAGCTATCGAACCTAACTCCCTGCTCTGAAGAGGAAATCTCAAAAATAATTGATGCTTTAGACAGCAACACTAGTGTAGGTCTCGATGGTATCAATACAAAGTGCATAAAGTGTATAAAGAATCATATTATCCAACAACTTACCAAATGCATCAACGAATGTCTAATTACGGGAATCTTTCCAGACGAATTGAAAGTTGCAAAAGTCAGCCCGGTTCATAAATCCAGCTCAAAAACCGATCCCGGCAATTACCGGCCTATATCAGTTTTACCGGTAATTTCCAAAGTGTTTGAAAAAGTGCTTTATAATCGCTTGGAAAGTTATTTAAGTAAGATTGGTTTCTTATTTGAACGTCAGTATGGTTTCCGTGCTAGATCAAACACTTTATCAGCTACCATAGACTTAATAACCAAAATACGGTCGAATATTGATGCAAAAAACTTAGTGCTTGGTGTGTTCATTGACTTGAAGAAGGCCTTTGATACGGTAAGCCACTCTATTCTTCTAAATAAACTCTCTAACATCGGAGTAGTAGGCGACGCACATAAAATACTTAGGTCATATCTTTCAAACCGGTACCAAGTTGTTAAGATTGGAGAATACCAAAGCACAGCGCAACCTGTAACTTGTGGCGTCCCACAGGGGTCGATATTAGGACCCTTGCTGTTCAATATCTATATTAACAACATCAGCTCTCTTACTCTACATGGTGAATTGTCATTGTACGCGGACGACACATGTCTTTTCTATTACGGAAGCTCTATAACTAGCATTGTCCAATTAGCCCAGGAAGATCTCGAAATTTTAAACAAATGGTTTCAGTACAACCTGCTTACAATTAATGCGGCTAAATCATCATATATAATATTTAAATCTAAAAACAAAAAATATCCTAGTTTTAATCCATTAACTGTTAACAATGTCCCAATCAATCAATCATCACAAGAGAAGTACCTAGGTTTAATCTTAGACAGCGGCCTAACCTGGAAAGCGCATATAAAACACATTAAATCCAAAATGTCCTCACTTCTGGGATCCATTAGAAATATCGTTAAGTGTATCCCTATTCATGTACGTTACAATATATATAACTCGCTGATTAAATCTCATTTAAATTATCTTATTGAAGTATGGGGCAGCGCTTGTAAAAGTAATCGTAAAGATATTCAAGTTGCCCAAAATAAAATAGTAAAGACACTCTTTCATTTGGATTACCTGACACCTACAGAAAAAGTATACTCTAAAACTAAAATAATGAGCATTAATCAACTTCACTTTTATAACACAATTTTACTAATAAGAAAAATTTTGCACAATGAGATACACTGTCAAATTACATTTCAAACGAACAAACAAAAAGGTAAAAGAAACCTTCGAAGTGCAAACAATCTATCCCTACCTTTTCCGCGAACCAAAAACTTTGGCAATAAAAACATAACCTATCAGGGTGCGCGTATGTACAATGACCTACCCAAACATGTAAAAGAGGCATCAAGTATGTCAATATTTAAAAACAAATTAAAATCATATATTTTTAATAAAATTCCTGTTACCTAAATCCGGCCCTGGCAAATGCAACGTCTTATCTCTAAACAAGCTACCGATCGGCCCGGCTAGCGGCAATGCGAGCTCATGCTTATGTGTGAATACTGCGTGTACCGTGTATTTTCGTAACTAAATCGCTCACTTTTGTAATATACCCGCTCGTAGATAATTATTGAAATTGTAATGGCCAATTCGTTAATAAACTTATGTATTTTGGCGTTTATGTCGTTCACTTTATGTTTAAACACGTTACGTTCAGCTAAAACTATTTACTGCTTGTTTAAGTATGTAATATAAGTTTGTAATTCTTAGTGTGTATTGAACACATACGAATACGATTATATATGTTAAAATAACTATTAAGTAATTTGAACGCTCGCGAATAGTCACTAATCTGTTTATGTTAAAATTACTCATTCAGTGAAATGTTATTTCTTTTGAGTAAATAAATGTCTTTAACCTGAATATATGTATTTTTTAATATTTTTTATTTTTTATATTTTTCAACCTGCAAGAGGGAAATCTGCGAGCGACGCTGCCATTTATTTAAGGGACATCGCATTAGAAGAAGTAGGAACGTTTCGTTACCTTGGAAGTCTTTTGCGGAGCGACAATCGTTTAGACTCAGAGATCTCCGCACGGATCGCGAAAGCCGCTGCGGCCTTCGGCGGACTGAACCAACGAGTTTGGAAGTCGCACGACCTGAGACTGTCCACAAAACTCGCCGTCTATAGAATAATTATTCTGCCTTTGTTGCTCTACGCCTCGGAGACATGGTGTCTATACAAAGAAGACATCAAACGTCTTGACACTTTTCACTTAAAATGTCTCCGAGCAATTTTTCGGCTGAGGTGGCAAGATCGTGTTCCAAACTCGGAGGTCTTGCGTCGAACGGGCTTGGTTGCATGGAATGTCTCCTCATGAAGGGCCAATTGCGTTGGTGTGGACACCTCGTGCGAATGCCGTCATCAAGACTGCCTAAAGCAGTATTTTACTCCGAGCTAGCCTCAGGCAAGCGCAAAATCGGCGGACAATACCTGCGGTACAGAGATGTCCTGAAACGCCACCTTTCTGCAACCGGCATATCCTGCGAGACTTGAGAGGAGCTTGCTACTCGGAGGTCGGACTGGCGAAGTGCTGTTAATACGGGCCTCAGTGACTTTGAACGCACTCGTCTCGAAGCTCTGGGTGCTAAACGCCAGATTCGTAAAACTCAACCCAAGCCCTCCTATCTATATACTTATAACTCAAGTGGAGAGCTCCACTGTTTCCCATGTTGCCGGAGTTTCAAAACCAAGTTTGACTTTGCAAGTCATTCTCGCGCACATGCTCGCAATCAATAAGAAAATACCTAACATCCCATAGAATTAATTTGTCAGGATGTCGCCGTCGACGGAAGCGTCTGGGAGGACATCATCATCATTCATCAAATATTTTATACTATTTATTAACGATATTGAATTCACTTGCTAAGAATAATATTTAATACTAATAAATTCTAATTGTATTAAATGTTGTTCTCAAAAAGTGAAAATTTAGGTAGTTTTGTATCACCGTTGGAAATCGTAATTATGTACACATTGTTCTAGTTGATATTGTTGTATTGGTTAATTAAATTTTTAAATTTTAAGTGTAATTTTAAGTGAGTGTGTAGTGTGTGAGTATGTAGTGTGTGTGTGTGTGTGTGTTTGTAAAATATATAATGGAACTACAAATATTCGCCGAAATGTTGTTTTTTTAATAGTCCAAATATAAATTAAAAAACCAATAGAATTCTCATGTTTCAATAAAAAAGAAATTAAACGCAATATTTCACGACTAAACTGGCCAATTGCTCGTTTTTCTATACAACGGGATTAAGAAGTCATTATAACGTGATCTCACATTTCACTCCCTATCAGTATAGAGCATTTTCAGTGCTCGTCAGCTCTACTGTATTTTACCTCTCGTTTTCGTCTTTTGTCTTGCTTTAATTGTATTTGGTCCCATACAAACATTTGATCGTCTATAAAAACTCGTTCTAATGACACCATTTTTGACAAATGTTGTTTAATAAAATTGACTTTATAAAATCTATCCACAAACCACAGATTGTGTAAAAAAATATTAGAAATACTAATGTAGTTTCGTTTTTATGAATTTCTGAAAACAAGCGTAGGATAAAAAAACCGGACAAGTGCGAGGCAGACTCGCCCACCAAGGGTTCCGTACAAATTAGTAATGCGCATACGCAACGAAACGATTGCTTAACCTCCATGATTGATTACGTACTTTAAATAAAGGCTACCTATCTTTTTTATGATTTAATCAAAAATGTACAGTTTTCAGAGTTTTCCCTTTACTTGCATTACGTATAAGACGATATTACTTGTCAAATTTCATAGTTCTAGGTCAAAAGAAAGTACCCTATAAAGATTCCCTTGAAAGTGTCGAAGTGTTACGTTTTTTGCAGCACAGACGGCCGTGTCTATTTATAAATTCGAAGTCTGACATTTTCGCAGCTACAAGAAACTGTAGACCTAAGTATTTGGTTTTAATTTCAATTCGATAGCCTCCACGCGTTCCCGAGATAAAAGATATTGACAGACAGACAGATAGACGGACAACAAAGTGATCCTATAAGGGTTCCATGTTTTTTGAAGATACGGAACCCAAAAAATTGACACAGCATGCAATTTTTTTTCATGAACAATTCATTCGGGCGAATAAAGAATATTGAATTAACTTTACCGTGACGTCGTTACAGATGTGTTGAAAATATACATTACTTTTAGACACGCTCCGTTTTGCCTTTTATTTTCGCAAGTAAGAGAAATATATCTGGCAAACCAAATATGCCGATTCCCACCGGTTATGAATTTCATTCGGCTATTTACTGAAACATTCTGGTTATTGACGCGTGTATGCGTGTGATGTGGCTATAAGCTTTGTATAGATTCTATTACAAAAATTGTTTCTTTGATACAAAATTATGACAAATTGAAGACGCAGTCGCTTCGGAGTCTCAAAGAATTCGGGGCGTATTTGGGTCATTGTCAGTTGTAAAAACAAAAGTTGTCCAACCGGTGGTCAATAGTTAACGACTTATGTACATGTAAGTTTCCCAGTAGCTCGATTCCACTCACACCTCGGATTCGGTTGAAACCACTCAACCAATCTCACTGGAGCGCAAACTCTTAGAGTATTCCAGTGTTCCAAACCAAACGCGTGGTCATGCCGGAGGTTTTCCCCTGGATTTTCCCCAGGCTACTCTCCAACCGCGCACTCCTATCGCTTTATTGGGCCCGGCCTATAAAGCCACAGTCAGGTTAAAAAAAAACATGTAAGTTATGTTTTTATTACATGGATTTATAGTTACGGAAACACCGTTTGGTTACCAAATCCAAAATGAAGCTTAATTTTTGGCCCTTAATTTTTGATATGTCCGCCGAAAAGACGCGAACCTAAATCTGACAATGACTCATTTGTGACGTACGTTCCCAAAGCGACAAAAATGTATGTAGAGTACTTTTATCTCATGAGCGCGGGGTTAGCTGCAGTTGTACTTATAACATACGAACACATAGACAATGTGAACTCATAGCTACCCTGTCGCACACATAGACAATGTGCATGTATCTCGCCACATAACCATAGCACACAAATACGCTCTTGACTTACTTTCTTGACTTATGTTCCTATGTCCCCTAGATGGGGCAGAGGGCTTCCACAGTGCGCCGCCATCCCATTTGGTCTTGAGCTTCGCGCTTCAATTCGCTCCACGTCTTCCCTGTGTTCTTCGTCTCTGCGATGATCGTCCGCCGCCAGGTCTGCTTAGGGCGGCCACGCTTACGCTTTCCTTGGGGATTCCAGTCTAGGGCTTGCCTCGGTATGTGATCAGGGTCCGTTCGGAGCGTGTGTCCGATCCAATTCCACTTGCGGCGTTTGATCTGCTGGTCGATCGGAGTCTCATGACTCATCGGAGTATCAAGTACGCTCTTACGCCCTTCTTATTTGAAATAAAGTCATGATCGGATATTTTGTCACTGTATTGCAAATAGATGTAGACTGTACTGTAACTGTAGCCGACTGGTAACTGGTAAGGTAAATTCACGACACTAAACATTTAATAAATTCGTGTACGAAGCACAGACCGTGTGGTACGAAGTTTCATTTAAGATTAAGCAGCTTTTCGTTGAAGGAAAATATCCTAAGAAACCAATCTAATCCCAATTGGGTTTAGTTTTCTATCTGGATTCGACGTTCCGATGTGGCCTACTCCAAATCTGGGATTGATAGTCAAGTACTTTAACATTAGGCTACAGCGGCTGATATTGTTTAAACCTACTAGTGTAGTCATTAAAATGGAATCTTTGAAAATGGCTGACTTGCGATCCCAAGCTTTAACTGGCCCATTCTAATTTTTCATGTGCATAATTTTCAGATATTTTTTTTTTAAAGCAGATTTTGGAATACTTGGCCCTCACTTCATCAAAATCAAAATCATTTTTGTATTCTTATTTAGAAAGAGGTTTAATTAGAGTATCACTTCCGATAGTTTTGGTAATTAACGAACCACGGCTAATATCCATAAATCGAGTAACTCAGCGGTTACTGGATGTCTCACCATTTGTATGAAAAAAATGGTTTTCACCACAGTGTTACCCACCTTTTACAGTAATAAGTTTCTATTTAAGCATTTTTACCTATAAATTCCTTTTATTAGGTTCAGGTACTATTTTGAAATCATATTTTTGTACACTAATTCACTACATATCCATAGATTTTTTTTGTAATAGAAAACTGGTCATGAATAAATAGAATGACCCAGTTATTCGATTTACCCTAAAATATTTGTTACTTATTGTATTGGTATCTTAGTTATTCTTGGAATTCCTGATTTCCTTAAAGGTGATTGATTGGAGATATTTTATGTCAAATAATTGTGCTTAGAATTATGATATTTGAGGCTGAAGTAATTCTGGAATTCGGAATTCCTATACGCAAGGCAAACGTTCCTGTGCTCGACACTGACGGAATACTTGGCACTTTTACTTTTATGTCATGATGACAAAGATGACTGACATTTTTCTTAGGACTCCTAGAAACTTTTCTGACACATTGGCAGCTCAATCTTGATGTTGTTGTATATCGTGGCCACCAAGAATTCCTCTTGGCAGCTAGTTTCTCCGAATAGGCAGGATCTATAGCGCAAGCGTTCCGGTGTCGTTTGAGCACGTCCTTATAACTCTGAACCAGTCTCTGTGCATTGAACGGGAGGGAACCGCTTATAGGAATGGGTTCTGAATCACGAGGGACCGAGTAAGGACGGGATACTACAGCCACGGGTAAGGGGAATGTGGACTATAGTAGCTCAGGGAAGGCGGGATCGCATGCTCGTGCACTCAATTACCTACCACCGGACAAATAGTAGGCCTGAACACCCCTTGCCAACACACAGACTGCACACTTGCACAGAGACTGGTTCGGTGAGGAAGGCAACACAACGCAGATATGTAACGTGATTTGGCGGACTCGGCGAGTCAGCAAGGCAAGGTGGATGGCCTAGGGCGACGGTGGAGGGTGAATAGTCACTGTCGGCCAGACACAACATCCTGCCCTTCTTCAGTCGTAGCGGTCTTCCGTTCCACTGATTCAAGGAAGGGAAGGACGAGTGTGTGCGCCTGCGTTTGCGCGAGCGTTTGCGCACCTTAAAATATCCTGCGCACTTGACCGCTTCCGTTAATGGACTCCGAATTTTTGTAAAAGTCCTATGGCGACAGGTAAAAGTAGAGAAGTTTATTGCAAAAATAGGCTACATTAGCCATCTTCGGGCGCATGAGCGCCGCGGCACTGATTAGGAGTCCGAAGTGGTCGCCATGGCCGAAACCGGTCGGACTCATCATTTTTTTTATAACTCTGAGTAGAAGATAGCCTTCGGCAAGCGGCGGTTATCCATTCGAAGGACATGCCCACTCCACCTGAGCTGACGCTGCATTAGGAAAGCCTCCATGCCGTACATCCCGGAGCGAAGCAGAACCTCAGATTTTGGCCTTACGAGTCACATTTAGATTTTATTATTTTCATGTTGACGCTTAGAGATATATCTCACAACATTAATTTATGATTAGTGTACCTACATTATGACCTTTAATCCTGACGCTTAGAAACCTACATTTATAACAAATCTGGATTGTTATTAGTTTCTTAGTTTTATTTTTGACATGTAACACTACATTTGCTACTACACGCGCGGATTTGGATTTATTTTATTTTCTCATTGCACCCACATTTGCTAGTTTCTGTTTGGTCCTATGGTCGACTGGTAGAGAATGCCTCATGGCATTAAGTCCGCCCTTTGTACTTATATTCTTTTTGTGCAATAAAGTTTAAATAAATAATAAATAATTTGCTCAAACAAAAATTCATAACTATGAACTCAAGTAACGTATTATTAAAAAACTTACATCATTATAAAGAGCATTAATTAACGCATTTAACAATTTACTTTTAAAAAAGGATGCGTCAGTAATTAAAACCAGGTAAGCCTTTTCGTAGCTGTCCCACGCGCAACACTTTTATTTTGACTCCCCGATACCTCCCAATATCTGGTTTGTCTATTGGCCTGCCGTTATTATTTACGTAACAATACAATGCCACATTAGTTGGGCTTCAGTCGCCAAAGCGATTGGACGCGGCGTCGGCGTGTTTGGCGAAAGAAACGGTTAAGTCTTATTCGACGTATTTTGGTACAACGATCACGACATTTGTATGGGCCCTTATTTATCAGTATGCAATTGAAATACAACTCTGTGTTTCATAACAATAGTTAGCATTATGGAGTAAAAGTTTCATGTTGAACAAATGAGTGAATCAAATTAATGGTGTACAAAAGATCGCTGATTAACGTATTTGTCGACATTTGTACGGCTATTTTGTCCATACAAATGTCAAATGTTGCATACAAATGTCGAATAAGGCATACAAGTGTCGAATAAGGCATACAAATGTCGACTCAAATCAAATGTAACGGCATTATTTCGACATTTATATGGCGCTGGTGACATTTGTATGGCGCAATCGACAATTGTATGGCGTGGTCGACATTTGTATGGCACAGTTTTTTTTAAGTGTCAATATCTCAGTAACAATCAGATGCAGAGTGGTGCCTCACACACTATAATTTTTCTTTTTCAAAACCCTACCTCACCGTGCAGGAATTAATATAAGTTTCACAAAAGAAAAAAACGCCATACAAATGTCGAAAAAACATGCTCTTCAAAAATTGACCCAGGTCGTGTGTGTAAGTGAACGCATAGAACATTAAAATAAACTATTATTAATTATATCGTCTAGTACCCATAACACAAGCCTTCTTGAGCTTACTGTGGGGCTAGTTCGATTTGTGTAAGATTGTCCTCTAATATTTATTTATTTATTAAAATACTTATTGTTGCTGCTAGCCAAGGATAAAAAGGTCTTCGCAAAGAATTAAATATCAATAGGACAAATACACAAGAAATAAGAATTAAATTGCAACAATTTATGATTGACGTGCAGTCGTGAATGAAGTCTCTAAGACATGACAACTCATATCATGTACACGATATCGTTTTTGTGGACCACTAGATGGCGCTGTACCTAACAGAAACTAGCTAGCGGTCGTTAGATTCAAATTCCTTAAGAAAGAGCCGTCTTGTCATCATGTTTTATTGGTAACCAAGTGAGTAGTAACGGTGTAAACAACTCAACAGAAACGATTCCTGTAGCTTGTAAAGCCTTCATACTTTAATTGAACCTGCCGCGTTACCTAACACATCATTTCAAGCGGGTTACAAAAATATTCCTTTAACCACTATAAATAGCAACATTGTCATCTTACTTTGTACGAAACACATTGAAGAATAATCACCCAATCGAATTTCCTCGTACAATTCAATGCCATACAAAAGGTTGTCTATATCCGAAGCAATGAAAGCTTGTCTACTATATTCACAATACGCATTCACAATTACACTCGTTTCTATAGACGTTTTGCATTGATCGTTCTACGTTTCATATTTTTAGTCTGTGGTATAAGTTAAAAGATTAGGGAATACACAGTTGTTATTCTTAAAATTAAATTGGCTCCAATGTGTTTAAGCAATTTTAACCCTTATTTGCTCTTTAGGTATGTGGTGTTGTTTGGCAACCAGTAAGGTCATCAAAGTTCCTATTTATGGATAGAAAACCATGAAATTATCACAATAAATAGTAAATTATACAAATTAATGATAATTATGAAAAGATATGGAATTATAACGGTTCTCAAAAACTAAGATTTCTATGTCCGTCCGACTGTCACCGGGCTGTATCTCATGAACCGTGATAGTTAAACAGTTGATGTGTTTCTGTTGCCGCTATAACAGCAAATACTAAAAAACGGAATAAAATAAATATATATCTGTTGTACTCTTGTTTATACAAATAAAACCTTTTGATTGATTGATTGATTGATTGATAAAGGGCCTCCCATACAACAAACGTGATATTTTTGCCGTTTTTTTAGATAATGGTACGAAACCTTTCGTGCGCGAGTCCGAATCGCACTTGGCCGGTTTTTTATGTTTACGCATGTAATTCTTAAGTTCTAATAAAAAATAAATTGTAAGAAGTACATAAACGCAATATTTCACGAGAAAAAGAGCAAATTTCCCTTTTTCCACTCATTTCTGCCTTTTGTGTTTGTCTAATTGTATGTGGTTCCATACAAACATTTGATCATCTCTAAAAACTGGTTCGAATGGTATAATTTTTTTGTTATCTGGCCTATTCTTATACCTGTGGTCTTTCGTAAGGTACCTTCTCATCCTTAGACTCAGGGTATCACTACATAGTATAAACAAAGTCGCTTTCTCTGTCCCTATATCCCAATGTATGCTTAAATCTTTAAAACTACGCAACGTATTTTGATGCGGAAATAGATAGAGTGACTCAAGGGGAAGGTTTATATGTATAATACATGCATCAGCATTGCACCCGTGCGAAGCCAGGGCGGGTCGCTAGTATAATATACAGGATATTCGGCACATGGGCCGTCACAATTTTTAGGAGAGCTGGTACGGTCATTTGGTACCTTTCCACCCTAGGACCCTGGGTCCTAAGAGTTACGGTAATGAAGACATTTTGTATATTTAACTTGTTACTGTACAACAAATTTGAAATAAGTATTTACTTTAATATTCACCGCTACATCCTTATACAAGTATAACCTCACATTTCATTCGCTTATCTCCCGTGACTCAGCAAATGTGCTCGTGAATGGCATTCAATCTCGCGTCATCGTTACAGCGTCATTATACCTGTCTCGAAATACGCGGGCATGACTAAGAGCGCGATCAAACTGGAGGTCTATTTTTATACGGCGCTTCCAATTGCAAAATTTTCGCACACTTGGCTATATCCGAGCTGAGATTTCTGCAAAATTTATGCCTTGCCTTGTTGTTTTACAATGGGATACTGAAATGAAATGAAATGAAATCATTTATGCTTCAATTTAGGCATATTACATGCACTTATGAATGTCAAAAAACTACCACCGTTCATAAAATAAACCTCTGCCTCGAGAAGAACCGGCGTAAGAATCTCGTCGAGGTGTCATTTTTCAAAACAATATAAAATGTAAATAAAATAAATAAATAAATAAATATTAGAGGACAATCTTACACAAATCGAACTAGCCCCACAGTAAGCTCAAGAAGGCTTGTGTTATGGGTACTAGACGACGATATATTTAATAGATAGAAATACTTAAATACATAGAAAACATCCATTTACTAAGGGTGGGTTGCACCAAACCGTCTGTAATCGTAAGCGGTGTTCGTTAAAATCTGATTGTATGGAAAGTTTGACAAGTTTCTATGGGGTGACAGCTGCCGGCGCCATATTTGACGATGACAGGCCTGTGATCGTATGTTGGTGCAACCGACCCTAAATGTTGAATTTCAGTCCTAAAGAATTGTTTAACTATAAGGCACATTTTTTTACGGGAAATGAAAGAAATAAAGAAAGAAAGATACATTTATTCGTGACAAACACATGACAATTACAAATAAAGACGTGGTCTTAGGGAGGGGGCAGTCCCTAGGGACTGCGTAAACAATTTAGTATGCCGATTCTTAGTTCTATTGCGTAACCGCCAGAGGCGCTGTACTTTTGCCCATACAAATTTTTACGCAGTCGCTAGCTAGTACCGTCATGTAAACTCGTAGTAAAGGCACAGTACGTGTTACTGTACTGCGCTGGTGTTATCGCGCTGTACTGTAAAACCAGTTTTACAGTGCAGCGCGATAACACCAGCGCGCGAGCGCGCGCGATAAATATATATGTATGTAAGCATTTTATTATCCACAATAACAGGTTAAAAAAAAAGTACGTGTCACATGAGATTAAAGTGATTAAAGTAGAAAGGTGAACTTATCCCTATGAGGGATGTTACTTTATATCTCTGCGTGTTTTGTTAAATCCTGTTTATTCTAATTTAATGTATTAATAGGTGACTCAAGTTTAATGGCCATAATCTAAGTCTTATTATACATTAAATGTTATTTATGTCACACCCATTTGTACTTGCTATGGGCGGTAATAAAGATCGCAGATCGCATGTTTATCGCCCTTGCCTTCGGCTCGGGCGTCAAATACCTGCGATCTGAGACATTCTTTGTTTTACTGCCGTAGGTAATAATGTACATGTAAAACGTTATGTGCGTACATTGTTTTATTTCTTGAAACTTAAGTTACATAATACTTGGCTCTGACATCGATACAAGCCATTATTTGGTTTTACGATGTTTTATAATAATTATTGACATCAATTGTTTAAAAAAAAAAGATAAAAAGTCATAATGAACACGCACACGCGGCTCGCCAGCGGGCGTATGTGATTAGCTTTGGGGTATCACACCCAGATTGATAATAAAGAGTTTTCTTGAACCAAATTATCTTATTTAATAGTAGTTTATGCAACTGATACATAATGAGAGGTCTTAAAACACGAGTGTGGTTTTATGCAACGAGCGGCAGCGAGTTTCATAATAGGATCACACGAGTGTTTTAAGGTCTAATTATGTACAGTTGCATACACTACTTTATCTACATCCATACATTAAATCCTCTTTCATGTGTTGAGGCACCATTGCGTTGAAAGAGCAGGAGTTCGAGTTCGTGAGCTCGTTGAAGTCTTTTTGAGCACGAGCCTGTATCGTAATGGGCGGAGATGACCATAACGATACTGTTTTTGATGCTGTTATGGCCATCTCCGCCCCGGACCGGCGCAAAATTGTAAAGTTGGTCCTTACCTACACTTTTTGAGCACATAAAAGAGGATTTACTGTATGGGTGTAGATAAAAGTGATATTTAAGAATTTTCATTTAAATGTGTCCGTTTAATGCAGCGGTCGGCAACATACGGCCCGCGAGCCCCTTACTTGCAGCCCGCGAGCCCCTTACTTGCGGCCCGCGAGCCTATTATTGACAACCGACAATTTGATACCTTTTGTCTGATAGTCACTATTGACAGATGCGGTGCGGCCTGCAACAATTTTGTTTGTGTTGTTTTGTTGTTGTTGTGTGTGTTGTTTTGTTTGTTTTGTTTGTTGTTTTGTTGTTGTTTTGTTTTGTTGTTTTGTTGTAATTTTGTTGTGTTGTGTTTTGTTGTACTATGTGGCTCTTGTCTGCTAAAAACTTGCCGACCCCTGGTTTAACGTATAGTTACGAGTCGTCACATGCTTAACGGTAATGTCAATAACGTAACGGATAATCGTTTTTTTGCCTCAAAGTGATACTATTAGTAGGACAACAAATGATATATCCCTCTTTGTCGCTCGTATTCAAAATCGCGCAGTATTGGTGTGAAATAGTCTCGTTCGGTAATTATTATTATTTGATGTCTAACTCTGGTTAATCTGAAGCTGTCAGAGTCTCGTGTACCTCATGTCAACCGAACATAACCTACAAACCGCCATCTTTAAATTTAGTCTTTATCGGCACGGATTACTGCTCTTTGTATGTCTCACTTCACTCACACCAATAAGGGCTACCGCGTATGAATTCGCCGCTAGAGGCGCTAGTGTGCTGGCAGGCATCCGAAATGTCAAATTAGTATAAAAGTTTTTGGGTAAAAATAAAAGTAAAAATAGTTTTGGGTGGGTTTTGCAGGTTTATTTCAATTTTTTTTTTCTTTATTGGGGAAAAAAACAGATACAGGCCGATGTAATAAATAGGACAAATCAGTATAGATGAAGTATGTACAGTCTGTATCCTAAGACAATTCCCACTAGGATTTCACACATATTAGTTAAGATGACATTGTAAAACAAGTAAGTAATCCTTAATTAAATCTTGACAATATAAGATATACACTATTAACACACAGTACAGGAAATTACGTCTTACAGGAGGAGCAATAAAAACCACTACCAAAGACAATTATAAATTATATGAGCTGATTAACTTTGCGCTTAAAAAAGGCCCGCGTACTACTAAATATGGCAATTCTAATTCGAATTAGAATAATTATGATAAATACGGATCAACGAATTTCAGTGCTTTGAGACAAATTTATCGGTCGTAAACTTATGTCATAGTTATTTCCGAACAAAATGGGACTGCGCTACAATACGGGATATTCGATATTTTTACAGTACGGTTTTAATGTAATATTATTTCAACGTAAACTTTGTTTTAACGCCCATAATAACCCATAAGAAACTTTGAAAGTGACAGACACTGGCGTAGTGGCGTGAACTGATGAACACAAAACGGTAGCTCTGATTGTCAGTGTACCATCACCTTTACAGTAATGACGTAGGTGGCAATGAGCGTATCCCTCTTATCTGCGACAATTGCGGAATGTTACTCCATTTGATCGAGAAATTGCAGTGGGGTGGTAGCGTGGAATTAAAGATTACGTACTAACTGGAAAGTGTTACGAATTAAGAGCACATGATTTTTATAGTAAAATCAAAATGAAACGCTTGTTCTCCAAATAGGACGCAAGGGTACTTTTACAGGTCAACATTTTATACGTAATTTACAATTCAAGAAAGCTTGACTATAAGAATACATTTCTCATATCAAAATATTAATTTACAGTTCAAGAAAGAATAATATTGAGATTACAAGAATATCAAAATTAATGTCATACAGTGAAAAGGTATTTATTTATTTATTTATTTATTTATTCGGAGATAAAACAGAAACATGCAAACAAAATAGGTGGCAGTTACATGAAAATACAATATAGATTAAGATGTTTCCCTAGACATATCTCACTGAGAACATAGCATTAAAATTTAAAACCTTACAAAATGCAAACAAATTTTGAAATAAAATTATATCTAAAATGGTCGGAGAAGTTGACGCCACCTTCCATATTGGAAGGTGAAGTGCACATTCATAGTAAAGATCAGGAAGTGAACAAAATCTAATATACCTAGTTAGTTAGCTTTCATTTAATTATTGGTTAAGTACCTATTTAATTATATATTAGGTTTATATTGTTTTACAACAGCAGCCTTGAATTATATTACAAATATTACAACATCAGTAAAGTTGGAGATGTATAAGGGCTCAGTCTGAATAAATAAAGAGTTTATAAAGAGAAAAAAAGATAGTGAAAAAGAGTATATAAGAGTAAATTTTATAAAGGGTCGGCAACGCGTACGTGACTCTTTTGGAGTTGCGGGCGTCTATGGGCTGCGGTGGCAGCTTACCATCAGGTGGACCGTAAGCTTGTTTGCCACCGGCGTTGGCGTTAAAAAAAGTATAATGAAATTAATATAATATCCCAGAGACATCTCTGGGCGTCTCTGAGCATAGTCTCTGAGCGTTGAAATACAATGAGAGCTACCGTTTTGTGCTCACCAGTTGGCGCCACTGTCAAGTAAGTTCCAGCTGTCAATTTTTTTTATTTATGGGCATGAGTACGAAGTTTATAATTAAATCATATTTAATAACTAAAAATTGTACCGTAAAAATATCTAACATCCCGCATTGTAGCGGAGTCCCGTTTTGTTTGGAAAAAAAGGAGGACATAAGTTTCCGAAAGACAAAACTGTCTCAAAGTACTGACCCGTAACTCATATTTGCCATAATCAAGCTCAGGTATTTCAAGATATACTGTTCCAATTATTCCAATTGGAGATTAACCCGCGTAGCGCAACCACAAGAGTGACATTTGACATTTCGGAGACCTCACGCTACACTAGTGCCTCTAGCGGCGAATTCATACGCAGTAGCCCTCATTAATAGTTACTATTCCAACGTCCTTAGAGATGCACATGGTCTGCAAACAAAGAGAAATTAAAACGAAAATGTTATTTTTATTGACAGTTGATAGTGCGTATTATTTTTCATGTCATAATTCGGTCGTAGTCTTAAGAGGGGGCATAACGCCAGGAAAAAACTAGAAATCACCCGCGCGTCCCGCGCCTGCCCCGCGCTGTGCCCGCTACAAAGACGACGACTTTTGCACAGTATATGTCCATCCAGGCAAATGAAACATTATAATATTATAATATAAATGATATGAAAATTTATAAGGAGTTTATTATCTCTGCTTAAATCATTTATTTACACTGTAAATTAGTATAAACTTTCACACGTAAAATATATTCCAATGATAAGAAAATAGGACACGGTGTCAGTTGGATTTAAGAGAGTCCATACTCCTTTCTGACTTTAACACAGTAAATGCAATTGGCAAGACACTCCGCCATACTGGGCGTTTGAGAACAGTTCCCCGTCGCATGGCACTTGCAGGTAAGAACCCACGTGTCATTGGGCCCACCTATTACGAGCGACTGCCCGCTGATCTTAGACTTGAACCATCTGACGAAGCATTTCGACGCCGCCTGAAACGCCTCTTATTGGAAAATCCATTATACTCGGTTAAAGAGTATATGGATCTTAGCTTACTGACATGTAAATAATTATAACTCAATTTGAATTCAACTGATTTGTATTTTGTAATGGACATTATTATTATTTATCTGACTGACGATTCCGAATGGAAGATGCATTTATTTTTCTGTTTACTTTTTATCGTGTTTTGTATTACTCTAGTTGACATTATGTTATTTTTATTTTTCCTGTTATGACGATCATGATAACAATTCTTGTAATTTTGACATGTGTGCAAATTTATAATGTAATTCCTTATCATGAAATAAATTATCTAATCTAATCTAATCATATAATATGATCATATTATAATTTTATATTGTAATTTTTATCGTGAAATAGATGAATCTGAATCATAGTTATGTTATTCGAAAGATATGTTCGAAATGTGATAGCTGATAGGTAGTCAACTAGAATTTTAATTTCCTCACAATAATATCGCTTTCTACAAAACATGGTTAAAATTTGAACGATATTAATATTCGCGCCAAAATCGCAACCGCCATTAAGTCCGCCGTCGTAACGTCACGAGGCAGGGCAGAAACATAAATGTCAAGAAGAATGAGCTTCCAATAGTCCGTATCGTTGGTGCGTTCATGCAATCCTGACGTCACTCATGAGTAAAAAATTGCGGTCGGCGTTTTTACAGATAATGAAACTACCATTTTAGTTTTCAAATTTAAAATCAATCTTACGTTTTTATAACAAAATAGTGTTATATTCGTATTTCTTACGGTATATTACTAGGAGCACTCGTGATCCAGCAGCGCCCGCGTACCGCGGTGCGCGAGGCGAGCGGTATGCGAGGTTAAGCAACGTCGGCCCAGGTCAGTTCTTGTATGGGTGACCCCTTTGAGTGGTTATTAACTGAGCGCTCCCGTGGTTGCTTTTTTTCTATCGAGCCAACTTTATTCCTGTATGGTTTTGTTCAGACTCAAACACAGAAAATATGATCTAGTTTTCGTATGATTTTTTTCGTGGCATTTGCATTTGATTGTGATAGGTAAATATTCAATCTAAAAACTACAATTTGGCGTGGTGCCCCCTCTTAATTTGTCATATACTTGTATCTCTGAGAGCCTAACGCGGACCGAAAACGAAATACAGCCCTCTCTGTTGCACTTACCAATTCAAGCGATAGAGATGGAAATACTCGCCGCAGTCATTTTTCATTCACCACAGATTTCAGTGATTTTAATAGGGTTATATTTATGCAACGCCGGTGGCAAACAAGCGTACGGTCCACCTGATGGTAAGCGGCCACCGCAGCCTATAGACGCCCGCAACTCCAAAGGAGTCACGGCCGCGTTGCCGACCCTTTATAAGATTTGAGGATGCTTTATGATATATTTCCATTAATATCACAAACACATAGCTTGCCTAGCAAATAATCACCACAGCATATAGATACTTGCGACTACAGAACATTATGACATGCATGTGATTATTTTTTATATGAGATCAAACTGATAAAGTTTAACGTAATATCTTAGTACAGGTGTAAGAAATAAACATATAACCTAAGCTAAAAATAATTTAACTAAAAACTAAACAAGTAAAAAAGAGGCTCCAGCTCGGAGCCTGGCGGTAAGGTACCCAGAACTGGTCGCATTGCCGCGCTGAACAGCAATGCTGATCCACTGAGCGAGATACGCATCAGCCTTCTGGTCACCCGTCGCTTCCACAAGACGCTTCGCTAGCTCCTTGAATATATACATTTATTTATTTTTATATTAATTTCGTATTATTAAGGATCAAAGCTATTTGTATGTTTTCGAATTGTCCCCCTAAATACCTTCGCTCAATTTGCAATTTAATTTGGTAAAGTTGAGTTGTTTTATTAGTTAGATACGATTTTCAAAACCCTTTCCAGTAATATGTGTACACAAATTCCGTGGTATTGAGTGCTGCTGATGTTCAATGTTTGTTATATGGTTGAGTGGAGACGAAATAACATATTTTTTGCAAGGATGGAGCATTTATTTCAGAATATGTTCATATAGAGATTTTATTTAGTAAATCTGAAGCCATGAAAACGTAATCGTAATAAAAATTATCAGTATTTATGACTTATTTGCCTTAATTTAGAGTTCAATTTAGAAAAAAAATCGATATCTACATTTCTTTACGTTTCAGAAACACTTTAATTAGTTTAATCGCTTGATGTTTAACGAGAAAGCTTGATAACCAGAAAGCTTTCGACACGGTGTCACATAAACGGATATGAAGTCCTAAAAACCAACTAGTAGAGTACAATTATATGAATACTATAAAAATTATAATATATGTACAACAGTACTAGCCAAATAAATCTCGAATCACTTAGCCCAAGCTTCCCTATTAAAAGCGGGGTAGGTAAGGCAACCCATTATCACCAGTGCCTTTACCATGTGGTCACATTTAGCTGTTACAGTGTTCCCCGGTTACGAAATTTATCGACCTGCTTCAGCACATCCTCACCAACCTTTATGGCCAGTGTCTCGTTACCGCGAGTGTCCAGAGACATTACCTCTTCTTCTTCTGTCTTGTTGACACTGATCTTCAGGCCAAACTTAGAGCAGGCTTGGTGGAAAACGGATATTAGCTGCTGTAGGCCGTCTGGGGATTCCGCCAAGAGGCACAAATCATCAGCATACATGATTTCTGCGATCAATGCATACGAGACTTTAGTGCGAGCCTTAAGGGTCCTTATCAGTTAAAAATCGCTCATCTATTTAGGCCAGTTTCTGTTTGAATTGACACGTATCTTGACATTTACTCAATGTTACTATCTATAACAGGACTATTACGACCTTATGTCATAAACTTTAAATGTATTTTTTTTGATTTTTCATTAAGAAATATCGTTTCAAACATCACTCCAAATCGACCATTTTTAAGCTAAAAATTTGTTTTTTCCGCTTAAATTCTACCACACGCAATAAAATAAAAAAATGGCTATGTTACTATCTAAAACTTTGATAAAATCATCGTAGCTTTTAATAACTTTATTGGTATTATCAATAGTTTTGTCATAATTTGAAATCAAAACATTTTAAAACTTATAAGGCCTCTTAAGTCTAGCCAATTTGAAAAGACTGCCTGCTCTGTGCTACATTATTACAAAGTTAAACGAAAATTGAACTCAATGTGGATGTTCAATATTCATTAGTTAGCATTTAAAATACCTACAACACAATGGTATTACGCTCTCGTTGTTCGTATAAGTAGGAATAGTTAGAGTTACAGTAGTCTAACTTCTCGCTAAGTCAGGCTATCGAGGAACTTCGAGAACTAACATTTCAACGCGTCCCTAGTTATGCTACGATCATAGCAGAAGTTAGTTAATCACTGACGCTTAGCTTATAATAACATTCAAATTGCAATATGCAAGTGTAATTTAATTTATAGCTTGAATTTATTTGAGTAATAACTTTTGATGGTGATAACTCAAACTCATACTCAAAATATTCCTTATTCAAATAGGCCTAGCAACAAGCACTTTTGAATCGTCAGATATATATTACATAAATTGAATCTAATTATTCACAGCAATTTATTGATGCATATGAAATTTAAAAAAGACATAGATTACTGTAACGTATGTCAAAATAGAGTATAATAAATTCACAAAAAGATCGTCAATACGTAAAATAAAAACATAAAATATAGTATAATCTAGACAGTTTCTAGAATAAAATTTGAATGTCAAGAGGAAAATTTAACGTCAACATCTAATGTCATAGTTATGAAAATAGTCATTAAGATGTAACGTCATAATTATTAAAATATAATTAGTATTTCAACCACAATTATACCCACGGTGTTTTATCATTCATGTAATCTTTTGTGCTATAATATGCTTTCGATATGAGTTTACGCTTTACATAAGTCTTGAATTTATTAATAGATAATTTAGTTACGTTTGTAGGTAGTTTATTATAAAACTTTACACAACTACACATGAATGATTTTCTTATTTTTTGGAGCCGAGTGGAGGGTACCGCAAGCTTATATTTACTGTACGTGTATGAGTAATTCATAGTTATGTTGGTAATTTGCATTTTCCATCGCAACCAATTTAAATGGGATCACTAAGGCTTAAATTTGGACAGAGAATATACATACATACACACACCGTAAACTGGGGTGATTTTAGGAAAAAATGGGGCCACTTTTATAGATTTAGAACATTTATATAATCAAAAATAAAATAAATAAATAAATAAATAAATATTAGAGGACAATCTTACAGAAATCGAACTAGCCCCACAGTAAGCTCAAGAAGGCTTGTGTTATGGGTACTAGACGACGATATATTTAATAGATATAAATACTTAAATACATAGAAAACATCCAAGACTCAGAAACAAATATTCATGCTCATCACACAAATATTTGTCCTGACCGGGATTCGAACCCAGGACCGTCAGCTTCACAGGCAGGTGTACTACCCACTAGGCTAAACCGGTCGTCAAATATATATTTCTAGTCTGAATCAGTTTAGTAAATGGTTAGGAAATTTACCAAGCTATTTCACTGACCTCATGCTAACCAAATTAAAACTGACATACGGTATAAAAACTACATTTTAAAGTCACCCCTCAATTTGAAAGTAACCCCGGTTGACTGTACATATAAAGTCACGCCTGTATTCCCAAAAGGCTTAATACATGAAATTTAATTCCAGTACCACATTTAGAAGATGGAGAAAATGTGATGTAGCATTGATAGGTTGCTAGCCCATCGCCCACAACGCACTACAACCCGCAGGCGAATCACGTAACTTTATGTACTAACGGTAGATAGATTTTACTGTCAATTTTGAAGTATAATCATTCTATGCCTAGAATGGCACCTCCCCCTTTTTTTCCTTGGGTGTCGTAAGAGGCGACTATGGCAACCGGCGGGGTAATCACGTAACTTTTGTACTACCGTGAGATAGATTTTAATGTCAAATTTCAACTGTCAGCACATACATTTATACTTCAAAATTGACAGTAAAATCTATCTACCGTTAGTACATAAAGTTACGTGATTCGCCTGCTGACAATTAAAATTTGACATTAAAATCTATCTCACGGTAGTACAAAAGTTACGTGATTACCCCGCCGGTTGCATTAGTCGCCTCTTACAACACCCAAGGAAAAAAAGGGGGAGGTGCCATTCTAGGCAGAGAATGTGTGTGTTTGTTTTTTTATGTTTAATATTCTTACAGTTTTGTATTCCCAATTTATGGCCAATATAAAAAAAAACTGACGACCGCCCTAGCCTAGTTGGTAGTGACCCTGCCTACGAAGCTGGAGCTCCCGGGTTCGAATCCCGGTCAGGGCATTTATTTGTGTAATCAGCACGAATATTCGTTCCTGAGTCTAGGATGTTTTCTATGTATTTAAGTATATATTTCTCTATATAAGTATGTATATCGTCGCCTAGTACCCATATAAGCTTTGCTTAGTGTAGGACTTAGTGGATTTGCGTAAGATTGTACCCAAAAAAATGTATTTATTTTATATTTAGTTAAGTAGGTACATTTTGTTTAAAGTGATTTGCTCTTCAATTTTATGAAGTAATTTGGTTTCAAGCGTATCTTCTTGTTCACATTGCTTCTTATTTTTTCTATTATTTTCCTCTCAAGTGTAACAACATAAACCCAATTCGAAAACTAAAGTCTGTATGTAGTCCACTAAAGCCTACCCAATTTTTTACGCCATCTACTTTTACTGAGTATTTCTAAATGAACCTCCATAACTTTCAAGGTTAAACTAATGCTGAAATTAATGGATACCTTTCTGGTGGCACTCAAGTGTAAGGGTATTGAGTTTATCTCCTATTTTGTCCCTCCATTAGGCGAGCCTAAACCGGAATTCGGTTTATCTGTTTCACATCCTAATTGCGTTTCAAACTTCAAACATTTATTCATGACAGCACAAGTTATTACAAATAAACAAAGAGATAAAAGGACAATTCTACTTTTTCGTGTACATAATTTTCAGACACTTTTTTTAAATGCAGATATTGGAATACTTGGCCCCCTCTTCATATTTTTGTATTGTTATTTAAAAAGTGGTTTAATTGCAGTATCACTTCGGATAGTTTTGGTATTTTTTTTGTGAACCTGACCGTGGCTTTATAGGCCGGGCCCAATAAAGCGATAGGGTTGCGCGATTGGAGAGTAGCCTGGGTAAAATCCAGGGGAAAACCTCCACGCGTGTGGTTTGGAACATTGGAATACTCTAAGAGTTTGCGCTCCAGTAAGATTGGTTGAGCGGTTTCAACCGAATCTGAAGTGTGAGTGGAATCGAACTACTGGGAGTTTTGTCGCTGGTTCGCTAAACCTAGCCTAGCTGAGAAGAGTCCAGCAAGAAACTCAGCTAGGCCCGACCTGGGTCGGACTGACTGACCTGGGTCGGACTGACTGGTAATTAACGAACCACAGCTAATATCCATAAATCGAGTAACTTAGTGGTCCTTGGATGTCTCACCATTTGTATGAGAAAATGGTTTTTACCACTCTGTTACCCACCTTTCACAGCAATATGTTAATATTTAAGTATTTTTATTTATAAATTCCTTTTATTAGGTTCAGGTACTATTTCGAAATCCTATTTTTGTAGACTAATTCAATACATATCATAGATTTTTTTTGTAATAGAAAACTGGTCATGAAGAATGACCCAAAAGAATGGATGTGAAATTTCCACGAAATGGACCAATTTAAATGTATTAACGTAAACACTGCGGTCGACATGTACCCAATACGTGACACTTTCAATCTTAAGGTTCCCCTCTATCGTAACTCGGCGATCACTGATTAGGGGCCGCACGGTCCGGCGTCCTAGGCACACGCTCACGGACCCGGACGACGCAATCACAGCGTCCATCGAAAGATGGGACGCTGCGCTTATAGCGTCCAACTCAGACACAACGCGTACACTTAGGCATTCCCGCTGGCAGGGACGTCCACCGCGCGATCGCGACAACACTGACACATATAGTCCCTATTCGTACCGGTACCGCCGCACACCATTCGGGCCTAGCTGAGTTTCTTGCTGGACTCTTCTCAGCTAGGCTAGGTTTAGTGAACCAGCTACAAAACCCCTAGTAGCTCGATTTCACTCACACCTCACATTCGGTTGAAACCGCTCAAACAATCTCACTGGAGCGCAAACTCTTAGAGTATTCCAGTGTTCCAAACCACACGCGTGGTCGTGTCGGAGGTGTTCCCCTGGATTTTCCCCAGGCTACTCTCCAACCGCGCACACCTGTCGCTTTATTGGGCCCGGCCTATAAAGCCACAGTCAGGTTCAAAAAAAAATGACATCTATTGGGCACTAAGGTGTCAAGCACTGGATTACCTTATGTGCTCAATGTGACCCTTTAAGAGAATTAGTAACAATTGGTATTTTATTCGAAACGCTGCTTTTAAATTAATTATAGAATAATTCTGAATTTAATTATGTTTCGGTTTGATTAATTGCAGTACATTCTGCGCCACCTACACTCAGTTCTATATTTCATTTCTCCTCTAACCAAAGGTTGTCTGAAAGAGATCGCTTATTAGCGATAAGACCAATGTAATAATTAGTGCCTAAAAATATCGCCCACTCAACCATAAACTTCTTCTTCTGCATCCCGTTACCCTCTGCTGGGGTGTAGGGCTCGAATCAATGACTATATAGTTTACGTTAGCAGCGGTACTGCTTAATACGAAGGAACGGTTGATGAATTTGTGACTGCTCTGCTCAGTCTGCTGCTATAGCTCAGTTGGCTAGAGCGACTGGCCGCGAGTGCCGGTTCGAATCCTGCTCGGTGCCTAAATTTTTCAATTTTTCCTTTATTCTAAATTTGGGTATGGGATGGCGCATCGCAACTGACGATTCTCAATATGATTTGAGACGTTAGTGCCGTTAATGAAGCATGAGTCTTCTGGTAGATGTCGCTGTACGCCTCCCTTAAGGCGTTTGTATATAATAAAGTTGGGTTACTTCTTCGCAGTTCATCCCCAAATAACCCAACTCTTGATCCACGGAACGCCGCCAAATTGTTTCAGGGCGACCTTAATACCCCACCATAATAGTATAAAAAATGTGTTTAGACATAAAAATTAAAAATTTTATTCCGAAATCAATATTCATGTTTTGACAGATATTCAAGACTGATTCGGGTTCGAGTTTCAGATGAGATGAGATGACAGTATTGTTCATCATACAACGCCGATGTCCTCTACGTTTCAAGACTTGACAATCGAACCCACAGTCAATGAAACTATAGAACCATGCCTCCACTAATTCCAGCCATTCATTAACTACCTATACGTTATCAGGCAGGTTGTTAGAGCGGCAAGGTTCCATTATGAGCCGATTACGCTTCGCCTTTGACACACATTATTAATTTGGCGATATTAATTACCCGCAAGGTTTGGTTTGATTAATTACAGGAATAGAGAATATCGAGGCGCGGAAAATAAATTAGAACGTGTTTTTTGAGGTTTCCAAAAATAACTTAAAATTTATTGGAGTGATTCTCAAGGGAGCAAACTAACAATTATATTTATGGTGAAAAATATAAAATAGCTTCAGTGGATGTAGATCGGAAATCGGTGTAACGGGGAAACGGTGATGCAGCAGACACTGTCGGTTATAGCATATGGGTTGACCGTTTTTAAATGATTAGCTAGATGAAACTACAAGGTGAGAGAACCTCTCACCTTGTAGTTTCATTACATTACAATACTATAATTTATTGGTAAAACAAGGTTATTTTACATGTCAGCGTTACATATATGGGTCACATAACATCTATTATATCTAATGTCTGAATACATCACACCAGTTCCTAATATTTTTATATTTATATTCAACTCATCAAATGTGGAAACAGTACTCTTTTTTTACACATTATTATTAGAAAACGGGACTCAATCGCGTACAATATTAATTTAATTGCCTTTTTCAAGGTTTACCCGACGTTTAGAACGTATCCGCACCCGCACTTGGCAACCGGGATGATGGCTTTAAGATTTCATTTTCATGGAATCCAGTACCTAGTCAGTAAGTGCAAGTGTGAAAATACATCGTCCATTACATCAACGGACATTGTTAGTGTTGTGAGTAGGGTGAGTGACAACCCTAGTGTAAAAGTGTTTAATAAAGACAGATGGCTGAGATACGCGTTATACTCGTGATCGGGTGCTATTTGTGGAGTCCGGTCTGTTCATGCTTGCTAGGACATAGTGACTACGTTAATACTAGTTTCTTTTTATAGGAGATTCACGAGAAACGTCATCCTGTCGTGGGTTCGTTTTTATTATCAGTGACGTAGAGACCATATACATCTCTAACAATATTAAATTAATTTTAATTTTGACGCTCAGAGACCATGTACATCTCTGGGATATTATATTAATTTCATTATACTCCTTGTTTAATCTTGAGACCTTATACATCTCTAACTTTACTGATGTTGTAATATTTGTAATAGATAACTTTGCACGTTTATCTTCACTGTATGACATTAATTTTGTTGTAATTGTAAACTCGAAATTATTATTCCTTCTTGAACTGTAAATTAATATTTTGACATGAAAAATGTATTACTTATTACAGTTAGACTTTCATAAATTGTAAATTAATATTTTGACATGTAAAAGTGCCCTTGTGGCCTATTTGCAGAATAAATGTTTGATTTTGATTTTTGACAAAGTGCGGGTAGTTCGAAAAACCCGTACGGCTAGAAGATGTTGATACCTGCTCACGCCAGTCAGCTCGTGACCACGGATGTTGTGATACATTCGAAACGTCGGGCAAACCTTAAAAAGGTAATTAAATTAGTATTGTTGTAATGTGTGAAAATCGTGTTTTTAAATCAATATACAGTACCCTTTTTTGTCCAGCGTTCGAGTAAACGGTCCTTGATCCTAACAATAGGTATTATAATTAATTAGTAATTTTCTTTTATTGATATATATGTTAGTCTGTAAGGTATAATTATGTGAATATGGGCCCTGTTGCCTGATACAAATAAATATAGTTAGGAGACCTTCAGTGAATGTAGCCTCTTTTAACCTTTTTTTAAAGAAAAAGAAAGTTCTGGATAGATACATACTTTTAATGGACAGAAAATGCGCAATTTCCGCTAGGGACATTTTGTTTTACAAGTCGCAAATTCACTACTCAAATAAACCCTTTATTGGTAAAATACTCCGGGGTGTAAATGCAGAACATTATTGCCTATAATATATAGACGAGGATTAAAAATTCGCCAAAAACAGAGAAGTACATCTCAATCCCCCAGTGTAAATACATACAAATAGAACTGAATTAAACTGGGCTATCATATCAACTGTTTCAGCGTACGTTCAAAAACGGAAACTGCCATTGTCAGTCGCCACAATACTCAACTGCCTGTTATTACCTGATGAACAAAAAGCGAATGGGGCCGACAGTATGGCACACCGTAGGACGGCCAATCAGTTACACACCCTACAAACCGAACCAAAAAGACTTAAGCACCTCACTCTTCAATACATTGTGGGCATTTTTGCACTAGTTATGTACATGAAATACTCTTCAGGTATTTTGTTATGAACTTTACAAAAGCGTTGTAAATGCGAGAGATGCTTTTGGCATGTGGGATGGAAAAAATTGTGGGAATTGTGTTTAGGTCGTTTGTTACTGATGCATCGTTTTGTTATAAAAACATTGGTCAAAGTATTATAATACTTTTACATGAGTGAAATAAATGGTTCATCATTCATCATCATCATTTCAGCCGAAAGACGTCCACTGCTGAACATAGGCCTCCCCCAAGGCTCGCCATTTAGACCGGTCCCGTGCCGTTCGTTTCCACCGGATTCCCGCGACCTTCACCAGGTCATCACTCCAAGAAGGAAAATCATCACTCCAAGGAGTGAAATAAATGGTTATTTGATTTATTTTAGACATTGGAAATGCCCAGTTGTATTAGTAATGGTCGAAATGGGTCATACACTGATTTAGGTTCGCGTCTTTTCTGTGGACATATCAAAAGTTAAGGGCTACAAAGCTTAATTTTGGATTGGACCAGTAACCCGCATAAATAGTGTCTCCGTTTCTATAAATCCCTGTAATAAAAACATAGCTAACATGCACATAAGCCGTTAACTATTGATCACAGGAGGGACGACTTTTGTTTTTTCAACAGTATGACCCAAATAGAGAGAGACAGAAATAATAAGACGTGATATAGGAACGGAAACTCAATAGTAATATCCTCAATGGAAACAAAGAACCTGAAAAAGTGATTTTTATTAAGTCTCTGTTTTTATCTTCTGCCTACACAGTAAAAATATTATATGGTATAAAAACTCATAAACACTAAGGCCGGGTTTTATAAAGATCCGTTAGACCAAAAGTCAGATCAAATTTTAGTAACTCAGTACATTTTTTGACATAACAAACTGACATAAAGTCTAACAGATCTTTATAAAACCGAGCCCAAATTAAAAATGGTGTGGTATCTGTCTACTCCATTTACAAATCTGGTTTGAATCGACTTTTTTCAGTGTTGTGTTATTAACTAAATGAATAAAATAAATAAATATATTTCTTAATCTATAGATCATGTCAATAAAATCTAAATACTAAAAAAAAAAGAAACACTGACATAAGCATGTCTAGTCAAATAACCCGCCTCGGGTCATCCCGGGTGAAAAGGTGCCCATCACGCTATCTATAGATTTCTGTGGAAAAAAATCAACACACAACAAGAAACCTGTCCCTTATTAGATTAGATTTATTTATTTCTTTGTGATTTACATGGTATTTTATAAAACTTCAAAAATAAAATAATTAACACGTGAAACATAATGCAAAATACAATAAAATAAAATTTTTAAACATTACAAAACAATGTCAATATTAATAAGATGGTATTACAATGTCAAACATATGAGAAATAATTAAGATGACAAAAAAATAATTTATTACTAGGTTATTCTAGACATAAATAGTGAAAAGACAAAATTATCTATTACTATTTACTTCACTAGGCTCAAAATTTTACACTTTCTTCACTCAACACTAAACTGGGACATCGATCCACATGAATATCCGCTTGAAGGTTCTCTATTACTCTTATCAGAAGAATTCCTTAACTACGTACCAAACTAAGGCGACTTTCTGACTTCATCAGAATGATCATCAGAATGATGCCAGCTGTCCGTGTCAACTGTCAGTCGAGTCAGAACAGTACAGAGGGCCTACTCCGAACTTCGTATAGTGCCGTCCCTTTCACTCTCGTCTTATATACTACTAGCTTTTACCCGCGGCTTCGCCCGCGTAATAAAAGTATTTTTTAACCGTCTACAAAAAAGGAGGTTCTCAGTTTGATCCGTATGTTTGTATGTACGTATGTAGATACGTATGGATGTCATTTCCGTAATCGGCACCCCGTGAAACCATAAAGACGACACCTATAATTTTTTTTAAGATAAATTAATTTCCGCCATCTTGGATTTGAAAATGCATGTCATTTTCGTAATCCGCACCCCGAGGAATCTCGGAGATGACACGCATATCGATTTTTAGGAAAAAAAAATGACGGTATATCATCATATAACGTCATCATATTTGAAAATGGTTGTCATTTTCGTAATCGGCACCTCGAGGAACAACAAAAATGACACCCATATCGATTTTTAAGAAAAAGAAACTTCCGCCATCTTGGATTTGAAAATGCATGCCATTTTCGTAATCGGCACCCCGAAGAACCTCGAATATGACACCCATATTACTGCTCCCCGCACAAACTTGAAACCCTTTTTCACCCCTTTAGGGGAGCAATTCCGAAAAACGCTGAAACGTGTTTTGTTGTATTTAAATAAAGTCCATATACGAAGTTTTAAATCTCTCATTTCAAAACGATTTGCTTCCCGTATAAATTTGGACCCCCTTTTCACCCCTTTAGGGAAGAAATTTCAAAAAACGCTGAAATATGGTTTGTTGTATTTTAACAGAGTCTATAATATATACGCAGTTTTAAATCTCTCACTTCAAAAAAGATTTGCTCCCCGTACAAACTTGGAACCCCCTTTTAACCACTTTAGGGGAGCAATTTAGAAACACGCTGAAATACGTTCGGTTGTATTTAAACAAAGATTCTATTTACGAAGTTTCAAATCTCTCACTTCAAAAAAGATTCGCTCCCCGTACAAACTTTGAACCCCCTTTTCATCCCTTTAGGGGAGCAATTTAGAAAAACGCTGAAATACGCCATTAATGTATTTAAACAGAGAGTCTTTATACAAAGTTTCAACGCTTTTTCCCGCGGCTTCGCCCGCGTACTAAGAGTAATATTTAACCGTCTACAAAAAAGGAGGTTCTCAGTTTGATTGGAGATATGTATTGGTTGTCATTTTCGTAATCGGCACTCCGAGGAACCACAAAGATGAAACCCATATCGATTTTTAAGAAAAATAAATGTCTGCCATCTTTGATTTGAAACTGGACGCCATTTTCGTAATCGGCACCCAGAGCAACCTCGAAAATGACACCCATATTGATTTTTAAGAAAAATAAATGTCCGCCATCTTGGATTTGAAAATGGATGTCATTTTTGTAATTTGCACCCCGAGGAACCACGAAGATGACACCCATATTGATTTTTCAGAAAAATAAATCTCCGCCATCTTTGATTTGAAAATTCATGCCATTTTCGTAATCGGCACCACGAGGAACCTCGAAGACGACACCCATATCGATTTTTAAGAAAAATAAATGTCCGCCATCTTGGATTTGAAAATGGATGTCATTTTTGTAATCTGCACCCCGAGGAACCTCAAAGACGACACCCATATCGATTTTTATAAATATAAATATCCGCCATCTTTGATCTGAAAATGAGTATCATTTTCGTAATCGGCACCCAGAGGAACCTCGAAAATGACACCCATATTGATTTTTAAGAAAAATAAATGTCCGCCATCTTGGATTTGAAAACGGATGTCATTTTTGTAATTTGCACCCCGAGGAACCACGAAGATGACACCCATATTGATTTTTAAGAAAAATAAATCTCCGCCATCTTTGATTTGAAAATTCATGCCATTTTCGTAATCGGCACCACGGGGAACCTCGAAGACGACACCCATATCGATTTTTAAGAAAAATAAATGTCCGCCATCTTGGATTTGAAAATGGATGTCATTTTTGTAATCTGCACCCCGAGGAACCTCAAAGATGACACCCATATCGATTTTTATAAAAATAAATATCCGCCATCTTTGATCTGAAAATGAGTGTCATTTTCGTAATCGGCACCCAGAGGAACCTCGAAAATGACACCCATATTGATTTTTAAGAAAATAAAAGTCCGCCATCTTGGATTTGAAAATGGATGTCATTTTTGTAATTTGCACCCTGAGGAACCTCGAAGATGACACCCATATTGATTTTTAAGAAAAATAAATGTCCGCCATCTTTAATTTGAAAATGAATGTCATTTTCGTAATTGGCACCCCGAGGTATCTCGAAAATGACACCCATATCGATTTTTAAGAAAAGGAAAAATTTGCTCCCCGCTCAAACTTGGAACCCTCTTTTCACCCCTTAAAGGGAGCAATTCCGAAAAACGCTGAAACATGTTTTGTTGTATTTAAACAAAGAGTCTATATACGAAGTTTTAAATCTCTCACTTCAAAAAAGATTTGCTCTCCGTACAAACTTGGAACCCCCTTTTGAACCCTTTAGGGGAGCAATTTCGAAAAACGCTTAAATATGTATTGTTGTATTTAAACATAGAGTCTATGTACGAAGTTTTAAATCTCTCACTTCAAAAAAGATTTGCTCCCCGTACATACTTGAAACCCCCTTTTCACCCTTTTAGGGAAGCAATTTCGAAAGACGCTTATTCATGTTTTGTTGTATTTAAACAGAGAGTCTCTATACGAAGTTTCAAATATCTCACTTTAAAAAAGATTTTCTCCCCGTACAAACTTTGAACCCCCTTTTCACCCCTTTAGTGGAGCAATTTAGAAAAACGCTGAAATACGCCATTAATATATTTAAACACAGACTCTATATACAAAATTTCATGTCTCTCACTTTAATAAATACGGTTTTTCATACAAACTTTGGACCCCTGTTTCACCCCTTTAGGGGGTGAATTTTGAAAAATCCTTTCTTAGTGCACCCCTAGACCTTATAAAGAACCTACGTGCCAAATTTGTAATCTCTAGAACCAGCGGTTTGGGCTGTGCGTTGATATGTCAGTCAGTCAGTCAGTCAGTCAATCAGTCAGTCAGTTTCTTCTTTTATATATTTAGAAGATATCCGCCATCTTTGATCTGAAAATGAGTGTCATTTTCGTAATCGGCACCCAGAGGAACCTCGAAAATGACACCCATATTGATTTTTAAGAAAAATAAATGTCCGCCATCTTTAATTTGAAAATGAATGTCATTTTCGTAATCGGCACCCCGAGGAATCTCGAAAATGACACCCATATCGATTTTTAAGAAAAGGAAAAATTTGCTCCCCGCTCAAACTTGGAACCGTTTTTTCATCCCTTAAAGGGAGCAATTCCGAAAAACGCTGAAACATGTTTTGTTGTATTTAACATAGAGTCTATGTACGAAGTTTTTAATCTCTCACTTCAAAAAGGATTTGCTCTCCGTACAAACTTGGAACCCCCTTTTGAACCCTTTAGGGGAGCAATTTCGAAAAACGCTGAAACGTGTTTTGTTTTATTTAAACAAAGAGTCTATATACGAAGTTTTAAATCTCTCACTTCAAAAAAGATTTGCTCTCCGTACAAACTTGGAACCCCCTTTTGAACCCTTTAGGGGAGCAATTTCAAAAAACGCTTAAATATGTTTTGTTGTATTTAAACATAGAGTCTATGTACGAAGTTTCAAATATCTCACTTTAAAAAAGATTTTCTCCCCGTACAAACTTTGAACCCCCTTTTCACCCCTTTAGTGGAGCAATTTAGAAAAACGCTGAAATACGCCATTAATATATTTAAACACAGACTCTATTTACAAAGTTTCATGTCTCTCACTTTAATAAATACGGTTTTTCATACAAACTTTGGACCCCCGTTTCACCCCTTTAGGGGTTGAATTTTGAAAAATCCTTTCTTAGTGCACCCCTAGACCTTATAAGGAACCTACATGCCAAATTTGGAATCTCTAGAACCAGCGGTTTGGGCTGTGCGTTGATAGATCAGTCAGTCAGTCAGTCAGTCAGTCAGTCAGTCAGTCAGTCAATCAGTCAGTCAGTTTCTTCTTTTATATATTTAGATATGGGTGAAAGGGACGGCACGATACGAAGTTCGGATTTAGAAGTTCGAAGTAAGCCCTCAGTACATCCATTTGATTGAGTGCTTCCAGACTGGTGCGGGATGCGCGGAAGCGGTGCGGTACATCCCGTGTAATAGGTATTGTCATCCCGTCAAGTGAGGAAATCATAAGTGTTGCTTTTTTTTTTGAACCTGACTGTGGCTTTATAGGCCGGGCCCAATAAAGCGATAGGAGTGCGCGGTTGGAGAGTAGCCTGGGGAAAATCCAGGGGAAAACCTCCGGCACGACCATGCGTGTAGTTTGGAATACTGGAATACTCTAAGAGTTTGCGCTCCAGTGAGATTGGTTGAGCGGTTTCAACCGAATCGGAGGTTTTAAGTGTGGCATTGGCTTCTCTGCTTGCGTGGCGATGGACGGCTGTGTGTAGGGAGTGTCTGAAGTTCTGTGAGATGAAGGATGATAGGCTTTCTAGTGTACCTACGTAGATAATTAGTATCATTGTTTTGTTCCTTTAAGTTTATGTTTCGTTTCACAGTGTATTAGACTCAATCTGTAATGCTGTGTAAATATATTTAAATAAATAAATAAATAAATTGGTAAGCTCACGTTAAAGAACAAAATACCGCATACAGCCAGGAAGTCACCTAATGATTCTACCTATCCTTAAAGAATTTTTTCCCAAGACATGGCGACTTAATTAATACGAATAAAAAGGCCATGAATAGACGAGTCTGTTAATTCATCAATTCGGGGATCCCAAGTTTTTATGTTCGAAGTTCGTCTTATTGAGAAACTTTGTGCTGATAGTGTAGTTAATAGTTTTAGTTTGCCCTTTATCTGATAATTGTTAAGTGTTTGACAAGTGAACAAGACTTGTTTGCTACTTAGGTCATGAAATGAAAGAAAGATACCTATACAGGTTGTAAAAATAATACTATCGAAGAACAATCAATAAATAAATAAATAATTTGTGTACAATCTTGCACAAATCGACCTAGTCCCAAACTAAGCAAAGCTTGTACTATGGGTACTAGGCGACGATATACATACATAGAGAAATATATACTTAAATACATAGAAAACATCCAAGACTCAGGAACAAATATTCGTGCTCATCACACAAATAAATGCCCTGACTGGGATTCGAACCCGGGACCTCCAGCTTCGTAGGCAGGGTCACTATCAACTAGGCTAAAGCGGTCGTCAATAAAATTAAAAAGTTAAAAATGATTATCCGAAATCGCAGTCAGCAGATAAGGTGCCGAGAATGGGCTTCCATACAAATTATGAAATACATATTTAAACTTGTAAGGCCTCTTACAAGTTTTAAAATGTTTTGATTTGAAAATATAACAAATTATGACCAATACTTTATAAAAGTTTTAGATTTTATTGTGTGTAGTAGAATTTCAGCGGCAAAACCGTTTTTAATTTGAAAATGGCAGTTTTGGAGTGATGTATGAAAAGATATTACTTCTTGAAAAATCCAAAAAATACATTTGAAATGTACGACATTAGGTCGCAATAGTCCTCTTCTAGATAGTAACACTGAGAAAATGTCAAGATACGTGTAAATTCAAACAGAAAATGGCCTAAATAAAAAGAGCAGTTTTGAACTCATAAGGTCTCTTAAATTATTTTATAATTAACGTTTTTAAAGAATACGATGCTTACAGAAATGTTTTGGATGAGAACGGAGTAATTTTTAACTGTTATTGTGTATAGTAGAATTTATGGGGTTTTTTGCTTGAAGTTTGTCGTCTTGTGTGATGTCTGAAACGATATTACTTAATGATAAAATCCACAAAGTGAGTAGTTATACAGGGAATAATTATCATACAAGTTTTAATTAATTACCGCGTGTCATCATACCGATTTTATTCCGTAGTGAGTCCCCAGAGTAGCATACGTTCATTAAAATTAACATTTTGCCGCCGTATGTTTACTAAACTAGATGAAACGAATATCCGCCAGGATTCTATTACTACTTAATTATGTTACGTTTTAAACAAATGAACTCCCTTTAAAAACCTTTTCCAGCTCTTAAAAATTACCCAAAAAAACATTGATGTCAAAGGCTTATTATAGGGTTGAGAACTATCTAACAGACAGAAATGCATGACCCAAACCAAATACCTAAATAGCGTAAAGAGTCTAATATTTTCATTGTATCTAGTTGACACATTTTTTGCGGGAAAGCATATCAAACCATTCGATATTTTTTATTTTCTTGTGTAACTACACATTGTAAATACCTATCGTTATTTCTTCCTCATTTTTCTTTCAATTCTCTTTTGTTGTTTACCACTTACATTTAATTAAGTAGGTTAAGTAGTATCATTGTAATAAGCATATTTTGGAGAAATTGACTGACTGTCGAGTTTCTTTCGGCATTTCTTCTCGGCAGTGGTCTCGTGAGAAACGCTATTAGTTTTTGACTTGTAAAAGTGCCTTTGCGGCCTACTTGCAGAATAAAGTTCATTTATTTCATTTATTTATAACTGTATCGCAATGCTGATACGTTGTGCGAGGAAGTCGCCAGCTCTTCGGCCACCAGTTACGTCAACCAAACGCTTCGCGATTGCAGCATCCACGGTACAATGCCCCAAGGGCCTGTTTTAAATTTAAGTTAGTTTTAATATTATTTAAGTTATTGTTATTTAACTATTATTGCCGCCTATAAATTAGTTATTAAAGTATAATTAAATTCATACTATTTTTTAAGAACATTTTTTTTTAATTTCTCAATCCTATTAAAGTCTATTCGGATCAGACGTTCCAAATCTCATGTAGGTACTTAAACTGACGAAGGTTTGCGAATTTGCATAGTATAAATACGCCCAGCAATAGTAGGATTAAAAGCGACCTTCGTCTTTGAAATTTTGGTGATGGCAATTAAGTAAAGTAAAAAACATTAAAAAGTTCCTACAATAAAAAGACGATGTAAAATTCATAAGATCCACTCACCATGAAAGAACAAGAGCAGAATTATAACATTTTGGAGTAAATATAATTTTCCATACTAAAAATGATATATTTACGTATTAGCGACCCGCCCCAGGGGCGCTACCGCGAACAGCAAAAGAAGTTTTCCCTCTCTGTCGCACTTACGTCCGAATGTGCAAGCGTGACCCCAGGTTTGGACCGGTAGTCCGTTTTTAGGGTTCCGTACCAAAATTGTAAAAAAAATCCTTATGGTTTCACTTTGTCTGTCTGTCTGTTTGTCTGTCTGTCACACTGCTAATTATCTCAAAAACTACTTATCCTATCGATTTGAAATTTCAAAGTTATAAAGAAAGATAACTTAGATGCATAGAACATGAGATTTTTAATTTTTTTTTATTTTCTGTAAATAATGACACATAAAGTTTAGTGAATATGTCAAGTGGGATGTCATATGAAAGGGCTTGAGTTGCACATTCTGAACATTTTGTTTTCGTCCAGTTATTTTTGATTTAGGATGTAAATTCTTCATACTGATTTGTCCTATTTCTTACATCGGCTTGTATCTGTTTTTTTCCCCAAAAAAGAAAAGAAAAGAAAATCAAATCTCAGAAAAAAATACCGGGGATGACGGTATTTTAACCGCGTATGGAGATGAATTTTAATAGATGATAAGATGATAAATTATAGCCTTTGTTCACAGATGAAATTACTTATAAAAGCATTGCTGAGAGTGTATTAAGCTCACTTTTTACTATAAGGTACTTATATTAGGTTTTACAGGAGTGTTTGGATTAATATAATTCTATTATAGGAGTACTATTGGCCTAATTGACATTTCAACGGGCCATTTTAAATATCTTAAAAGTTCAAATAGAATTATAAAGTGGACCCTTTTCCGGACTTGTAAGCGCTTATGAATCCCTTACAGTCCTGATAAAACGGTGGTCTTGGGATAATTATAAATCCGTATTTTGCTTGTTGGGGTGTTATTCTGGTATCTATGATACCATACTAGAAAGTCTCATATTAAGTTTAGTAGTTTTTAAGTTTAAAAGGAACGTACTTTCATGCATCCGTAGAAACCACCACTATTATTATATTTATCTACGTATTACATTTGACACATTCCATAAGTTAACTAGCTGATTTAATACTTTGGTTGGAAGGCTTATATTTAGGACGTGACAGTAGGTACTTTATAAATGTCCTTACTTCATATTCAGATTGAAACATGACCCAAATAACCGGAATGACTTGATGTCCTCGGGATAGGACACACAAATGTCAGGACTATATGTCACTGGACATTCTGGACTGTCCAAATGATATATTTTGATGAGTAAATATTATGATTCTTATTAGGATTTTTTTGACTTGTGTGTGAATTCATTCATCCACTTTAGCTCTCTGTACATAAGATTATAGAAAGAAAGAAAAGAAAGAAACATTTATTCCTGACAAACATTATTATATTTTTTATTATATAATCATGAATGTAATAACGCTCAATATAATGGGATATCCCACTATATATAAATCTGTGTTTTGAATGAATAAATTTTATCATTTCCTGGTTTGAAACCTATCCTGGAAGTTTTAGGTCACACACTTGTAAAGTCTACTCTAGGAAAATTTGCCTAGTCAAGTCTGACTACGAAAATATGTTATAAATGGCTAAATAAAATGTGCAAAGCAATTACGTAATTAAGTAGTAAGCTCACGTGAGCTCCTGACTTATTAAAGTTATGATCGCTTATTTATTTCTCTATTTTAATATCTTAATCAATTAATCATGAATTCTCGTATTGTCAGTGCTAAAATGCGATCATAATTAAAAAACCGCGTATTTGTTTGAAGTATGTCGAATGTTTAGAAAACCTATGAATAAGTTTTCCAACGTGTGGACATAAATCAACTGTCAAGTTTTGCATAGAAATAAGTTTGTGTAGAAAATTTCATTTTTGGTAGGTTTGTTTATTGCTGACTGTCGGTATCTATTTTTCTACAATCATCTACTCATTCGTTTCAACGAGCTTACTACGATGGGTTTATCTTGTGAAGTTTAGGAGCTATGGCGATTCTTCTGTCTCCATCATCAGATCAGCCGGGTGCATTTTTACCGAACATACATAAAGAGAGATGTTGACTCAAATCTTAATAATTTCCAAAAGAAAGATATCATAAAACTATGCCAAATGGTGAAACTCCCATTAAACTATCTCAAAAATAA
Organism: Epiblema foenella; assembly: GCA_963556455.1. Taxonomy (NCBI): domain Eukaryota; kingdom Metazoa; phylum Arthropoda; class Insecta; order Lepidoptera; family Tortricidae; genus Epiblema; species Epiblema foenella. The sequence continues at coordinate 4,115,254 of OY747113.1, read as the reverse complement.
TGAAGCTGTAATTGTTACAATGTTTTAATAAGAGTGAGAAAGGACTACAAATCAGTGACGTCACTGACCTAAAGCGCTATAGTAAATGACGATCGTTCAATACTTACAGAGGTGCGTTTTGCGAAAAAGGGACAACATGCTCCCACTCAAAACTTCAAAGACTTGTAATTATATAATTATTTGTTCTTTTGAGTTACTGTTTTCGCCATTCGATTGAGAATTTGATCCCTTTTCGAGAAAATTTGAACTTATTGATTTTCTTATTTGTTGTCAAAATGCAGCTCAATTGGTTGATTATAAATACTTCTAAATTCAATGGGGGCTATCGTTTTTGTGCTCACCAGTTGGCGCCACTGTCGAGTAAGGTCCAGCTGTCAAAAATGGTTATTGGTTATTATGGGCATGAGACCGAAGTTTACGTTTAAATCATATTTAATACCTTAAAACCGTTCCGTAAAAATATCGAACATCCCCAATTGTAGCGCAGTCCCGTTTTGTTCGGAAAAAAAGGAGGAAATAAATTTCCGAAAGACAAAACTGTCTCAAAGCACTGACAGTCATTGACCCGTGATTCATATTTGCTATAATCAAGCTAAGGTATTGAAAAATACTCACCATATTGTTCCAATTAGATATTAACTCGCGTAGCGCAACCACAAAGAGTGATATTTGACATATCGGAGACCTCATGCTACACAAGCGCCTCTAGCGGGGAATTGGTACGCGATAGCCCTCATTGTAAAGAACACACAAGATATATACAAACATTTCAAGTTAAATAAACGCTTGTAAAATGACACATGCGTACCAAAATTATTTTGATAATTATTATTAAATTAACACAACTATCCCGCAAATGATTTTGATATAAAGGCAAAATTAAAATTTTTGAAAATACCCCCGACGGATGTTTTCATTTGAAAAATAATTAAATAATGCATTTGAAAATACAGACATTTTTTTTTTTCTAAACGGTTAACTGGTTGCGAGGTATATTTACAAGCCCAGTAAAATCCGTCGGGGCTACCAATTTCGAAGATATTGATGTGCACACACACACACAAACAAACAAACAAACAAACAAACAAACAAACGAAGTAGTCCGTGTTGTCCTACGATTTTGTTCACAACCTCTCGCCCTAAACGCATATACCTTCTCAGTTCCGTCGTGGTTAAAAACAGTGGCCTACATACACGTGTCAGTTTCCCCTGTTGTTTCAATTGAAGCTAGCAACTATCAAGCTTTGAGGTGCCTTTGTCAAATCTCTGTCACTTTTAGTGCAGCCACTAATCAAAGGGGGAAGGGTGGGGACACACGCTGCGAATTGGGGCAGCAAAGCAACGCTCTGTTAACAAAAGAGTGTCGGAGCGACTGCAAAAAACCGTCTTGCTCTCTCTCGCGACTTGGTGGAATGTGTGAAAGTGACTAAGTCACTTAATGGAACTGTAATTCCAAGAATTGACGCTGACTTTGCTGAATGGGAACAGTTTTTGCTCGTTTCTGTTGACCAATATGTAGGTATAAATATTTTTGCTTTATTCCATTGAAATAAGGTCCTTAAAGCAAGACTATTCCAGTGAAAATGACCCCCTCTAATACGCGCGAGTTTGCAATTAACTATCCCGCTCTCTACGGAAGCTCTGCGTGTAATTTCGTAAATATTTAGTATATTTTTATTGACTGTTGGAACATAGCATGGCTTATGAAAAATCTGTCCGATTATTTCCTTAGAATAATGAAAAGGCTGTATAAAAAAAAGTATCACTGTCGTTGATAATTACGAGATCTGCAGCATTAAAGTTTATTTTTACTATGATATTTAGGATTTTTTGACAGAGTTGCCAAGGTATATTCAATATTTTCTGCGGCAATTTCTTTTCTTTGTTTCTTTTTCAGTCTACTGTAATTTTTGTGTAGTATAATTTTACATTATTTTTTCACACTGGAAGCTCAAACTTCAGTATTTTCGTCAGATCTGTGAATGGGCCTTGCCTTAAATGTATATGTAAAAGAATATATTTTTTCTAAGGTAAAATGCTGCTTCAATGTAATATGTACTTAGTATTAAACGTGACCAGTACAGCAGTATAGTATGTTACGTGTATTAAAATTACCCTTCTTTTGCTCATTCAAAATGTATAACCCCTTTTCAGCTACAGTAGGGTAAATAGTAAATATGCTAGCCTTTCAGATTCAAAATTAAATTATACGCGCCCTACAGCTGTACTAAAAAGGTTCTCTACATAAATTCATAATCCTCTTGGTACGTAGGTGGGTGCCGAAACGGGTGGAAATACTTGTTAGAAAAATACTAGGTATTTTTAGCGTGAAAATTCCAAGACTTACATAATCCTCTAGATAAATTATACTTTCCTTTTCTCAACTTTCAATTCCATTGGAACCCGTTTTTAGGGACGATCAAAATGTCTATATGCAACCAACTACAATTTTATTGTCAACCATCATCATCATCATTCAGCCGGAAGACATCCACTGCTGGACATAGGCCTCCCCCAAGGAGCGCCACAGCACACGGTCGCGAGCCACCCGCATCCAGCGACTCCCCGCTGCCTTGACCAAGTCATCAGTCCACCTAGTGGGAGGCCGTCCAACGCTCCGTCTTCCCGGCGAGGCCGCCACTCGAGAACCTTTCTTTTATTGTCAATATTTTATTTATATTCCACAGATTTCGGGTTCATAGCGACGAGTTGAGTTTTTGACTTTTATTTCACTCTAATTGTAGTAGTATCAATATAGACATATGATCCTCTCTAAAAACGAATTCGTCATAACAAAGATATTCTGGATTTAAGATATTTTAAGATAGCATCTGGATTTAATACCGTGCCCCTAATTTCATAGAAGGCCAAAATACTACTGTGTTATTTTCGCTCTTCTAGCTGTATTCCTGCACTGCCTGTTATAATTCTTGTAAAAATATTTCCTGCTACCCAAAGGTTGTCTGGAAGAGATCGCTTTAAAGCGATAAGACTGCCTGTTGTTACCATTATTAATGTTACCGAATCTATAAATATACTCCTGTATTAGTGGTGCAATAAAGAATATTATTATAATTATTATACTCTCTTTAATATACCTACCGTATTCCAACAGCACTAAAATACTTGTTGAAATACTTCCCAGAATATATCGCTGTCTGACCTGCGTACCAGCAAATCGATAATACATAAGTTATTTAAGGCCAGTGTAAGAATACAAATGTCGTAAGACGCTGTTTTTTGTAAGTTTATTTCGAGGGTTACAGACGGCATAGAACATCGATCAAAGTTTTTGTTTGTCATATTTCAAAATGGGCCTTTTATTCTCTTAGCTCTAAAAACCTGATCACTATGCCTTTGGGGACGGAAATCGCGCTGAAGTGTAATTGACCGAGTGAAACGAAGGTCTCTGCTTCAGCTTCGACAAAAATGATATTTAATGTATGTCCGGATTTCCAGATTTCCGTTTGTTCTTGTCTACAGGTCGCAATTCTCAATCTACACTATTATACATGACTACTCTCTAGATATCTACACTATCTAATAAGTTAACCCTAAGCCTGTACTCCGAACTTCGAAATTTGAACTTCGTATCGTGCCATCCCTTTCACTCTCGTGTTATTCACTATACGAGTGAGAGAGACGGCACGACACTCTGCTTATGATTTGAGGCAAATTACCTGTTATTATACAGCACCTAATCTAATTAGTCATGTAGGTAAGCAGGTTGTATCAAAATAGGCCAAGAGTCCACTGCGTGAGAAGTTTGATCATAATACTGCGGCTATAAATAAAATTATTATGATGCTTTAACGCATTTTACTGCGTAAAGGCGTCATAATCGTTTTATTTATAACATCATATTGCGCATGTCAAAGTGTGACGTGTAATGGCGTCAAGCTCCACTCCCTGTGGACGATCCTTTAACTTATGTATGTATGTATGTAAGCACTTTATTGTACACAATAACAGGTTAAAACAATATACATGTCACATAAGATTAGAGTACAAAGGCGAACTTATCCCTATGAGGGATCTCTTCCAGCTAACCTTTGAGGGATTGAGTGTATAGTGGGAGAATGAGATAGACAAACTTACACAGTGTACTAAAACTTTTCAATAAGGAAACTTATAGCTAAAACCAAAACAAAATAAATATATATAACTATAACATATAATAAATACATATTATAAATATATACGTATTTAAATAAATATACATAAATAAATATATATAGTATTCAACCAAATCACAAGTTGTTGGAGAGCCACAATTTCTTCAAATTGCTCTTGAGTGAGGCGACAGACTGGGACTGTCTTATTGACAAGGGCAACTCGTTCCACAACTTCACAGCGCGTACCGTGAAAGATCTAGAGAATGTTCGCGTCTTATTAGACGGTAGAGCAAGAGTAAGGTTGGCGCTGGACCTCAGACGATGACCACTGCCATCAGCCATGTATCTAAATCTCTCAGAAAGGTATGGAGGGGCAGCAGGATTAAAAAGTGTGTTGAACAGTAACGACAGAATATGCACATCTCTCCGCCGGCGGATCGGCAACCACTGAAGCTGAGACCGAAAGGAGGAGATGTGATCATACTTGCGTGCTTGCTTGCGTGCTTGTGTAGAACTTAACTTTTGATGCTGTATTAAGTAACGAATGGTAAGTTCAATAAAATAATTTTTACCGGCCATTGAAATCTATTTCAATTCTAAATTGCTAAGGATTTTGAATTTCCATTCAAAGCATAATTGTGAAAATAAACCACGATGTATAAGAAAATGCTTAGTTGTTTTTTTATTTTTGTAACTTACAGGGGCTTTATAGACGCGGTTGGAGAGTAGCCTGGGGAAAATCCAGAAGAAATCTCCGATATGACCGCATACAGGTATGAGCCCAATGCACAGGTATTTTTATTAATGAGAATTTAATAACATTTTTTTAATGTTTTAGGGGGCAAATGTTCAGACGGATCGCCTGATGGTAAGCGATTACCGTCGCCCATAGACACCTGCAACACCGGATGAGTCGCAAGTGCGTTGCCGGCTTTTCAGAAGGGAATACGCTCTTTTTTTGGAGGTTTGAAGGTCAAATCGGTCCGGAAATACCGCAGGCGACAGTTCATTCCATACTTTGATTATCTAAGAGATAAATGGTATTGTAGTTACTTACGGGAATTTCGCCGAAAAACAGTAGTATGACCTACTAAGTTTAAAACTTAAGTTTTATATAATACTAGCTTTTGCCCGCGACTTCGTTCGCGTGAACTTCTACTGACTATTCCTTGCCCTTGGTAGATAAATGCCGGTTAGGTTATAAAGTACTTAACTTTGAGTGACTCACTCAAAATTTATTCCAACTTTTTTACATCTCAAAGTTACAACCTAACAAAGTTTCTAATTTATATAAATATAATAATTAGCAAGTGAAATGGGCCCTCTTGTCCATGAAAGGAGGCATGTGTCCTGAAGTAGGATGTAATAGGCTGATAAGTCAAACAAAATGGGTAAGATTTATCAATATCTATATATAGGTACGTATGTATGTATGTTGGTAATAGGTACTGGATAAGTAAGTCAGACGTTAAATACTACACATTTCATTCCAGCCCGGAGAAGAACGTCGACTCGATCCCATATAGCATTTATGCGTATGAGTTATTTTTGATGATCTCTTATACTATGTAACAAAACACTAATATCTGCTAAGGAACTACCTTATCACATCCATGTAGCATAGTGGTGTCATGGTTCGATGTCGGGTACGTCTACACATCGTTCTTGTTCGACGACGTTACCCAATTCCTTACTTTCCGAGCCTTAGTACTGACATGCTCGATGTAGCGACTACACGGGAAGACATGCTTGAATCGAACAAAAACTTTGATGTTTCTCGAAATGCAAAGTGTTAGGAGTCGTACATCATAACCCAAGACTTTTTAATGTTCTACAACAATATGATACGCTCTACTTGCAGTGAAAACCTCTACGCATTATCCCTCTGTATGAAAATTAATTGAACACTTCTAGTTTACTAAGAAAATGTTTTTATATGTACTTGTAGTTTACTAAGACAAATATATTTACAAAAAATTTAAGCATCCTCTCAAAATATCTGTACAGAATTCTCCCTTTATTGCGTATTTTTCTAGTGAAAGTTCTACCTCCAAAACGTACAATCGAACCTGTGACATCCTGAAATACTCATACGCAGCCATAATATAACGTCTATAATAACAATAAGTAATCACACTCGGTTACCAAGTCCTTCAACCAGTTCTCTCTTACAAAGCCTGGGGAGGCGTACGCAGAGTGACATATATCTACCAAAAAGACTCGCCCTTCCTTAACTTCAATCTATAATTTTCTTTTGCAGATGTTACTGCTTAAAACATATTAATATTTTTAAGTATCTACGCGCATATTATCGTTTTACAATTATATTTAAAAAGAAATCTAAGCCGGAAGACTGAGAGGCAAAATGCTTAAGTACTTTTCTCCTATACTTTCGTTTCTAAGAACCTTAAAATATGAAATCCCTCCATATCTCCCATGTAGCTCCTAATTCTAAGAAAATGACATAACCTCTTCATATACCTACTACCTGTATCTCCCAGTGATTTGATTGTTTATAACTAATCAGCTAGGTAATCACTGCTTTCATGTTACCTACATTAAATTAATATTTTTGATAAACTGACCTATAGTAACCAAAAAGATTTGTAACAGTTTCTATGGGTCCTTAGGACAGACACAAAATTACCCCGCCTGCGGGGACGTCCACCGCACGATCGCGACAACATAGACATATATAGTCCCTATTCGTCCCGGTACCGCTGCATACGGGGTAGAGTCAGTCCGACCCAGGTCGGGCCTAGCTGAGTTCCTTGCTGGACTCTTCTCAGCTAGGCTAGCTTTAGTGACCCATCGACAAAACTCCCAGTAGTCCGATTCCACCCACATCTCAGATTTGGTTGAAGCCGCTCAACCAATCTCACTGGAGCGCACACGCTTAGAGTATTCCAGTGTTTAAACCGCCCGCGTGGTCGTGTCGGAGGTTTCCCCTGGATTGTTCCCAAGCTACTCTCCAACCGCGCGCTCTTATTGCTTTATTGGGCCCGGCCTATAAAGCCACAGTCAACTTCAAAAAAAAAAACTTATTTTATATTTCTCAACCTTCCGTTTTTACTACAAAGATTTCGGAGTGGATTTCAAACACGTTGATTTTCTGTCATTTTGTAGACAAATATAACATATGAAATATTTTTTTTGAACCTGACTGTAGCTTCATAGGCCGGGCCCAATAAAGCGATAAGAGTGAAATTCGATAAATTTTAGGTAGGCATACATCAAAGCGCTGGTCAGTCAATGCTGACAACAACCGTCTACGTCCAATGTATTTAATCTCCAATTTTATAAAGAGTAAAGTTATTAAGGCTCGATGGGTCAGCAAGTTTTGGCTTAAAACGCAAGCGCCTTAGAGGCTGTAAGTCAGTACCTAAATAACACAAATCTATTCTGTTTTTCTTACGATTATGCATGTAATTAATAGAACTTTATATATTGAAATGCGGTAAACATTCACATTCACATGAGTCGCTTTGGTTTTGAGATAATTAAGCTCTAAGAGTCACAAATATCCGAACTAAATCTTTCATAATAATAGCTCATCATAATCAATCATCATAACCACATTACTCAGTTTATAACTACGATGGTAAAAATAAAAACTTTCCATGCAAATACCTACTTTATCGTCGCTACTATAAGACTCAAATTATTAAATTGTGCAAGTACTAAATAATTTTCATTAACTTTGATTCGACTTAACCAAATGTCATCTGTATAATGGCACGACTCCGAAACGCCAAACGTCAAATATCGTGATATTTACAATTGTCTTTATTCGCCTCACTATACTTCCTTATTGTATCTTGTTCACACGATTCGTAACAACTATGTGCTTATTTCGAGTTCAGACTTACACTGGATGAACTGAGACGAATTTTCGTAAGTCAGCGTGCATTGTAAATATCCAAGGACTCTGGAGGCAGATAGGCAATGTTGACAGCCACTGACTAACATAATTAAATCTCTAATTTCAAACAGTTACTATGGGTTGAGGGTCTCTCCATTTTTTCACATATTATCTATTTATTGTAGAATTTTTGAATGGGATTCTTTTTATTTTGCTTCCAATTGTATGCTTACCAATTTTCAAGCCTTTAAGTCATTAATTGAAGGACTTGTCATACAAAGTTCAACCCCTCTTTTCACCCCCTTCCATCCCCAATCTGTATAATTTTTATAGCCTATAACCTGGCCGAAGATCAATTAAACTTATTAGTGAAGGTTGTATTGAAGTCTATTGGCTAGTTTTCGCGTGATGGTGAGACAAATAAACAGACAGACAAACAGACACAAACTCTAAAAACTGTTGAAACGTGTTCTATTATCGATTCTAAGACCCCTCCATCGATTTTTTTGCTAATATCTTCAATGTACAGATTTTCGAACCTCTACAGCTTTATTATATGTTTAGATTTTGACTGAAGCTCCACATTCAGTTCTTCAGTACAGTTCATTTATTCAATAAAATATACATTGCATTTGAAATATTTGCGACATAAAAACACATTAAAAATAAATAAAATACTTACAATAAAATATCAATCAATAAACAATAAATTTTTATGTCAATTATGTAGCCATATTTTATAATTAATTTTCTTAATGTCAAACTAATATATTTAATGTCAATTTTTTTACAATAATATCCCATTTTTTACAATATTGCCCAAATACCTGTTAAATTCCACAACTGCATAGAAACACTTCCGCAGCAAAACTGCTTTCAACCTGGTTTTAAATGAGTTTGTACTGGAAAGTCAGTGAACGGAAATTTCCGTTCACTATGGAAAGTAAATTCAACTTTACCGGCAATTTATTGTAAACGTTGACTGCTTGGTAACTGGCCGAATAACTAACTTGAAGTTTAGCCCAGGTAGCCTGAGCCAGGTCCTTTTTTTTGGTGGCCAGATGATTTGTTTCACCACGTATTTCGAGTTGCTTGAGGTGCTTAATTAAATCAGTTAGAACTACTAAAAACACCTCAGATTCGGTTGAAACCACTCAACCAATCTCACTGGAGCGCAAACTCTTAGAGTATTCCAGTGTTCCAAACAACACGCGTGGTCGTGCCGGAAGTTTTCCCCTGGATTTTCCCCAGGCTACTCTCCAACCGCGCACTCCTATCGCTTTATTGGGCCCGGCCTATAAAGCCACAGTCAGGTTAAAAAAAAACTACGAAAATATATATACAGGGTAATGATCTCAAACTCTAAGAAACGTTTGTGGTGTTCTTGTCAAAATTCTAATAATCCTTTTCTGGGCAACAAAGGCATAGTATGTAATACTTATAACTATTTCCCCAGAACTTTACACTGTAATGGATTCATGATTAAACGCGTAAAACACCATTTAAGTTGAACCAATTTTACTGTTTATTACTATAATTTTAAATGTTAACTCTCAATTTTATAATAAAACATAGCTAAATTAGATCCCCCAGATCGGAACCCTGGGGGAGGGTACCCATAATCCTGGCTGCGTTCCCCCGTTGGACGGCTATGCCAATTCGCTGGGCAAGGAACGAGCCCTACGGTCTCCGGAAACTTCAACTAGTAATTTTGAAATTTCTCCAAAAAGTTTGTAGGCGCTTAAGCTAAAGGGCCCTAGGGTTTCAGCAGCGAAAGGCACAAATACATATTGACCAGAAAGATCTATGTACTTTCGGCGTTTTGCTGTCTCGGCCCATGCGGCCGCTTCGCCTGACATGGCCGAAGTCTCTCCTAAATGGGACGGCGCCAGGGTGGCCATTTTACTTCATCTGTGAGACTTATAAGAGCATCGCACGCAGAACTGACCGCGTTGACGATAGTTATTAGGTCGTTTATCAGTTAAGCTATTAATCTATTTGCACGCCTAGAAAATTCACAGAATCCCCTTGACAAATATTCGTTTCGTCAGTAGAAAATAAGTAGCACATTTTTACACCTCCCTTTTTTATCTTTTTTTTTCCTTTGTGGAGGCAATACCACAGGCTTGTCGTCGCGGGATCGGGCAACCCGCGATATTAGACATGGATTTATGTTTAGTTTTAATATTTTATTGTTGTACTCGTATGTTATTTAATCTATTTGAATTTAATTTATGTAATTTCAATTTAAAATTTATTAATTTATGGACATTTGTCTGGAATAAAATTATTTCATTTCATTTCATTTCTTTATTGCTAGCAGTAGTTCTGAAAAGCAATGCGTATGTTTTGTCACAGTTTAACTTACGACTGTTTTCCCATGCATGTTTGAAAGGCAAATTATGCATCATTTACTGCATTGTTCAGTTGCTTAATATTTTCGGCAAATATAATTTCATTTGTATCAGTTGCAAAACCACGAGTTGAGTGTTCATTAAGCACTTAACATAACTACTTGTAAATTGATTACATTATATTGTAATTGCAAATCAATTTAATGTGCACATGTTGGCTCGACAATGCTGGAAATTAAAAGTATCACACTCTGTTTATTAATAATAATATTCTTAATTCCACCACTAATACAGGAGTACAATAAAAAAATAAAAAATAAAGGAGTATTACTTGCTTTTTTATGTATATGTCGCAATGAGTGGAAGCAAACAACAGGTGGTCTTACCGATATACATACACATTCTCGAATGTACTAAAACATTATCTTGAAAATTGTTTCCTACGAATAGTGCACTGAAAAGTTTTAACTTAAACCTTTGCGTTCTTAAACGGTACCTCGGTAAGTAAATCAGTTTCTCGTAATAGAGCAATTATCGGCAACACCTTAGCGGTCACGCCCAGTCGCGTGCTATGAATAAATTACGAGTAGAATAAAGATAGATATTTGGGTCATTCTACTTTTTCATGACCAGTTTTTTGTTACAAAAAAGCTATGATAAAAGAAAGAAGAAAGAAAGAAAAACATTTATTCGTGACGATACAAAAATAAAATATAGATAAATAAACGTAATTAAGAAAAAAAACAAGGAATCGCCACAAAAAGGTTTCGCCTCAGCGTAATGCCGACTCAGGGAGCTGGCGCTAATCTTCCGGCGAAACCTAGGTTGTTAATGACGGATTATGATTATGTATTAAATTAGTATACCAAAATAGGATTTCGAAATAGTGCCTGAACCTAATAAAAGGAATTTATAGGTAAAAATACTTCAATACTAACATATTGCTGTAAATGGTGGGTAACACAGTGGTAAAAACCATTTTTTCATACAAATGGTTAGACATCCAAGAACTGAGTTACTCGATTTATGGATATTAGCTGTAGTTCGTTAATTACCAAAACTATCGGAAGTGATGCTGCAATTACACCTCTTTCTAAATAACAATACAGTGAAGTGAGGGCCAAGTATTTCAAAATCTGCATTAATAAAACAGTGTCTGAAAATTATGAACATGAAAAAGTAGAATGGCCCATTTATTATAGAGCTTTGTAAATAAAGGAGTGTCAGTGCTTTAATTTCAGGTTAATTTCTGAGGATATTGCCGGTACTTTATTTATCGTTCTTTTTTTATAATCGTATGGCAATATTTCGAAGCACGAGATCTTCGAGAAGACAGTACGGTTGCCAGTTTTGTTGCAGGGTACCGGAGGCACCACGTCCGTAGGGAGTACCTACGGACGTAGTGCAACTTCGACCTCCGACAGATATAGCTAGCATAATACAATAAACAATCGGTGTTATCAGTAGCATAATATTTAAACAAACTTGTCGTATCTTGGCACTTTATCTTCGATACTATCTATCACATAAAGCTCTTTAATAAAAAAAATATCTATCGTACTTATTTTACATGTAGATTTTTGATTTTTCATTAAGAAAATGTCGTTTCAATCAATCCAAATCGACCATTTGAATTTAATTTTAATTTAAAAAATTATTAAATGACTAGTTTACTAGAAATCTAAAGTTTTTATACAAGTATACAAGCATTGTATCCTTTAATCAGTTCATTGGTATTATCAATATTTTTGTAATTTGAATTGAAAACATTAAAACAATTGTAAGGCCGCTTTAACTTAAACCGCATTTAATGACTAGCTCTCTGACTATAATCATTACGTGGTGTTGCGTTTCATCGAGTAACAACCAATTGAGGGGCTATTATAGCTTCATTAATTAGTTAATGATTCGAGGCTGGTATTCAACAACGAACATTAGATAGGACAATATTAGTCTATTCATATAATACTAGTGGCTCTGTTTTTTTTTAATACAACGCCGGTGGCAAACAAGCTTACAGTCCACCTGATGGTAAGCGGCCACCGCAGCCTATAGACGCCCGCAAATCCAAAGGAGTCACGTACGCGCTGTCCAGTCGTCCAGGCTCGCAGCATATGCTGAGCCCGAGCCTATTGTCGCTATTACTTTTAATTTATTTTAATGTACCTACCTCCATGTTTAATTTCTGTTTCTTTTTATTTGTTGCTTTTATTTTGTGTAACTTCTTTCTGGCGACAATAAATCTCTTTTTATTTATTTCAAACAAATGAAAACGTAAAATAATTCAAAATGTTTAATTATAGTGATAAAGATGAGAGTAACCAGAATAAAATAATATTTATTTAATCATGATATTGAGAAAATTCAGACCGAAAATGCGCTTCAAGAAATTTGAAATGCGAACGAAATCGGCGCGTAAAATATAAGTACAGAAAACATGAAAATTAATGAGGTTACCGGGAAAAAATGAACAAATTTGATGCTAGTGTCGAGTCATTTGCCAGACAAATTACTTTTAACTGAGATTGGAGATGATGGATTACATTTCCGCTCTCAGATGTAATAAAAATAATCAGATCAAAGCCTAACTCAATTTGAGGACAGTTGTAACAGTCTACACTTTATTTTTGGTGTTAAATTTTGTTACAATAATGATATGGATGTTAATGTAGATGTAATCCCTAAAGTGTGACTGTATATTTGTCTGTTACCTCTACACGCTTAAACCGCTTAACCGATTGAGATGAAATTCGGTATGGAGGTAGTTTGAGGTCCGGGGAATGACATAGGATACTTTTTATCTCGGAAACCATCCCTTAAGAGGGTGGAATGTAAACGTAATTATAGGTCCTTATTAGTTGAAAAAGCTTACATATTTAGGTTATTTTCATAGTGAATTGCCTCGTATCTTGTTATTTTTGTCCGTTAGTATCTACTACAGGACTATTCAATCCTAATATAATGAGTCTATGTGTATTTTTTAGATTTTTCATTAAGAAATATTGTTTTGGAACATTACTCCAAATCCGGAAATTTCAAGTGAAAACAGTTTTTCTGTAATGTAATTAAACACAAAAAGCAATAAATTACTATGTTACTATCTTAACCTTAATAAAAGCATCCTTTGCTTTAATTGGCTATTTGACTAATAACTTTTTATGGTGTCATTCGAACCAGTTTTAAAAGATGATCTAATGTTTGTATGGGACCATCACAAAAGACGAAAACGAGAGGTAAAGTACAGCATAGCTGGCGAGCACTGAAAACGCTCCATACATAATAATAATTTTTTGAACAATAAAGGTTTATTATTATTATTATTATATAAGCAATGAAATGTGACGTCACAGTACAATGGCCTCGTAATCCCTCTGTATGGATAAACGAGTAATTTGCCATTTAAGTCTTGAAATGTTGCGTTTAAGGACAAATTTGCCATACAAATTCTTTTTTTATTGAAACATGATAATTCTATTGTTACCTTTCAATTTACATTTGGACTGCCAAAAAAAAAAAAAATTTTTGTGTGTCTTTAAAAGCCCCATACATATTTTATGGTTTTTACTAATTTGTCTAATTTACTATTTATAGTGATAATTTGATGGCTTTCTATCTTATATAACCATACTCATATATAAATTTTAATACGTGTCGACAGTTTATTGGAATTATCAGCATTTCTATAATAATTTGATTTCAAAACATTAAAATATTTGTAAGACTTCTTAAAGCCTAATAAACAAGAAGGCAATTATAGTGCCTTGCGATACACCTCGCCGGGCTATACAAATCGCCACCCTAATAGGAAATGCCCTAACATCAGTTTTAACGCAACCCTACAAACGCTACAAAATGGACGAGTCACCCGTCAATCAAGTTGAGAATTTAACAAAGTCGTTAGGAAAATGGTGCAGTGCGTTCAGAGTTTGGCTAAAGCATTAGCCGAGACATGTCTTATAAAAAAAAAATCTATTTCTGCAAAGAAGAGCTTAAAGTTTTTTGCTTTATTTATTTATCAAAATGGACATGGTAATTGAAAAAAATTATGACAGACAATAAACGAATCTAATAATAGCGATATTAGCAAAGATAGTGATAATGTAATATATAGAAACATTAGATATTAGTAATTCCTGTGACGATGAAAAGACTAAGGATGAAATCAATTTTGCGACGTGCAATGTATTGCTCAATGTAACATTAGGGCTCTAATTATGAGTACGTTAGATATGGGCATTAGTTGCTGAATATTAAATATATTAGAACCTGGGGCAGCTGTTATTACTCGAAATATTGGCCTTCCTAAATGTTTAGTTACAAAATATGAGTAGGTATGTCGATTATAAGATAATCTTAATAAAATACTGTTTTTGTTCAAAAATATATTCAATATTTGATGGCTTTCTTATTTAATAACGAAGTAAAATGAGCAATATGCATGCAGAATATTTTTACTAAATGAATAGCATTTTCATGACTGGTTGGAGATTGCGCTTTAACAATAAGTATGTTATTGAATTAGATTTCGCATTTTATTATGAAATTTCTATATTTTTAATTGATACAGAATAAATTAATTTAAATATAAAAAAAATCATCTCTGATTTATTATTATTGTTTGTTGTGGGCCTTCGTTGCCGCCTCGACCAGTATTGATCTATTGTGGCATATCTCTGATTTACTCAGAAGCTTTAAATATGATTCAAAATTTTGTCATTTAGTGCCCCATGCCAAGAGACATAACAGGAATAAATCTTGTAATCTTATTAATATTTTGTAGAGTAATCCTCCACGTGTTCTTAAACTGTTTCCAAACCCAACCAGTTGAATTGCCAGATTGCCGCTCGTTTCGACAACCACCATTAGCATATTTTCGGCCAAGCCCTCGGTAATTCGGCGAAAAATATTTCCAAGCTCTAACCGGATGGATTAGCGGCGGAAACGGAAATAGTAAATTAGGGAGGCTTTTGGGGGCTGAAAGGCTCTATTGAGCAGCGTAACCTGGTAAAGTTTTGAAAGTGCAAAGTTTGATGACTCGGATTGTGGATATTAACAAATGCTTTCTAGTGGAGATTATAGGATAGAAGAACTTCTTTTTTTTTCAACTAATATCTGAGAATTAATTTTCGGTGCTCAATTTGAAGGCCGCATACCCATTTTCGTTATATCTTCATGAACCAACTCGAAGGCTTACTTATTTATATTTGTAGCCATTTTGATCACGTACTATGACAGTAAGTGACAGATTGGCAGTGAATAATATCACTCAGAATGAAAAAGTACGTAGAAAAATACTTTTTCCCTCCTTGATCGTGTTATCACAGTCACACTATACTTGGCAACTCTTCGCATTACTTTTTGTAAGCAAGTATATCTCATTATTAAGTACCTATATTGAAAATCTTTTCCTTTAAGAAAAAAAAATACCCTCCAAAATAACTAGAACAATAGTAATATATATTACAGAAAGAAAGATGTCCTGAAAAAAAATAACAAACGAAATCAAAGGAAGTCAAGAGCAGTAAAAACAAAAAAATAATAATACAAAGACCGTGGAACTTGAAATAACTACAGGAGAAGCGGTGGTCATACTCTCTCTCAATTACAGTTGAAGTTGCGATCGGGTTAAAGAAGTTTTAACTTTACTGATAGCAACTAAAAGGTACATTTGAAAACGAACGTTAATTGCAATTGATTTAAAAGATTCGTGGTCTTTAATTGTACCAGCAAAAGATAAGATGAAACAAAAGTGTAGATTACGGTCAATTTTAAAAGTTATATATGTGCTTAAATGGGATGGATGTAGATGATATTGAAATTAATGAAAAACACAATATATCTGTAGCTAAGGTTCTGACACCTTTGTTCCTAATATTTAACACCAGTCGTTCACCTCTGGTTGTTATGAATTAAGTTTGAAAGTATCAATAGGTTTATCAATGCCAAGCACGGCAACGTTTAAAGTTGAAATAATTTTTGGTAGCCGGCTTTCGATAAGTGTTATTTGGGTTTTGGATCTTCTTGTTTAAACAGTAAAATAGCTTTTTGAACGATACTTTTTTGATCACTTTGATGCAAATCAAATAATTTCAAGAATACCTTACTTCGTTATTAGCATCATTTTTATCAGGCATCTTCTTGGAGGTGTCAATAAGCTGCTGTTTGATAAAAATCAATTATGAATAGTCTTTGAAACATACAACAATGGTGGTATTGTTGAAATTTCTGTAAATGTGGAAAAAACCTACTTCCTCCTCTTAAAATTTTTTCAGCTATGCTTAAGGAGCCTGGGGTCCGCTTTGATACGTAATCCCAAAATTTCGCGTAAGAACAAGTTTTATGAAAGGGAATCGCCTTCCAATCCAGAGGGATTTGACCTTGTTGGGATCATAGGCCGGTTTACACGATGTTTTACTTCACTGAAAAAACAATTTATGACTTCAAAACGAGCGTTCACGCCTCCACGAGAGAATCGAATTCGTTTAACATTTTCCCGTTATTCAATTTACGATTACCTCTGTTCTAACGAAAAATACCCATCATGAAATTTAAACACGTATTACGTACCAGCGGAATAAAGTGGATTACAGAGCATACAAATTTCAACCGTATATTTGAAACAAAGGGCCTATCAATGCTGAGTTTTCAAAGTTCCTTGTAAGCATTTGTCACTTAATGAAATTTCACTTGTAAAGGTTCTGTTTTCCAACAGCGAAACAGAATATATGTGTAACGTACATTACTTTGTTTGAAAACTCTATGGTAGACCTGTCGTTTTAATGTGTTACAACGACTGTTTATTTTTCAAGCCCGCGTAATGTAAATAACCATTTTTATGTCAAGCGTATTTTTACTACTTAAATATACATTCAGAATACTATTATTTGCGATTACTCCACCGACTAGAGCGTAGCTGGCAAGTTTAATTATGACTATATACATTTATTTATTTATTTATTTATTTATCGTATGGCAATTAATTTGAACCTTGATATCTTCGAAGAGACAGTACTGTAGAGGTTGTTACGGTATGAGGCTGGCCGTGTAGGTCCAGAATCATAACGTATACAAATTAAATTTAAACTGATTCGAGAATGCGTCAAACCGGCATTCTTCTGGAAACAATTTATTTTCCAGGGACTTGTCTTCACGACACCATCGGAATCACATGTTCTGTAAATCATTTAAGAGATTATTGTAAGCATATTTCAGTAACAGTAAGAAATATACTAGTTTCATATGTGCTTCCAGTGTTATATTTTAGCTACGATCTCCTCCCAGTACCTCTAAACCCGTAACTCTCGTGCAGCATACCCATGTATTAATATAAATACCATGTTAGTTACCACATTAGTTACTACAGTACGGTTGCCAGTTATGTTGCACTTTTAGCAACACCCAGGGGTGATGTGTAGGGTAACGGTGGGTCACCGGTGGGTACTTCCTACGGACATGGTGCAACTTCGACCCCCTTTGTCAAATGAGTTGGGAACTTGACTGTTAGAAGTTCTCAAGCCGCCCGAAGACCTCCAAGTTAGCTTAACAACTGCTGCCATTAATAGCAACCGGGATGAACGGGTTGTTCCTACGTTCTTTCCTTTTTACGAATCTGACTGTGGCTTTATAGGCCGGGCCCAATAAAGAGATAGGAGTGCGCGGTCGGATAGTGCAGGGAAAATGCAGGGAAATCTCCGACACGACCAAGCGGGTGGTTTAAACACTAGAATACTCTGAGAGTTTGCGCTCCAGTGAGATTGGTTGAGCTCCTGGAATCAATCGCGATACTGGAAGGAACGTGCATTCCAAATTACGGGATATATACATGTTGTTGATATGTAACTTTAGAAAGAGGATTACATAGAAGGAGGATTAGCGAATCATCAAGAGATAATTAAAAGTATATGATAAGATATAAAGTAGGCATAATTATTAAACTTTTTATTTTTATAGTCATGGAATTTGCAAAGAAAAGTAGCATATAATACACTCCTTGAAAATGTATACTCATACTCGAACATAGTTGTATAAATTACAGCCAGTAAGATCGTACTCATTTCTTATCTATATTTTAAGGTGTCGTTGCAATCTACTTTGGGCCGCGCTATAATATGACAAAATAAAGTAAAATAAATCAGTGCATTCTAAACTCGCATACGATTAACACCAAATGAAGAAACCGCCAATTAACTTTACTATTGTGTGCCTACTTTGACACAATAAAACAATTTGTATATGTAACCTGACTTCTCCGTCCTCTGAAAGCACTTCAATACAATTAACTTTCAAGTTTATGGGCTAACTGGCTAATACAGTATTTGAGACCAAAAAAATTGAGCGTGAACGAATTACGTTTATATATATACTTTTCACACCTGCTATTCAGAAAAGAGTTATTGTTGTCTTCGAATGAGGGATCAAAGATGTACTATTCTTCCCTCGTTTGAGGGCGGCAATGACTCTTTTCCTCATAGAAGGTGTGAAAACAGTATGTGACACTCTGTAGTAAAATCATTTGTAAGATATTTCATGTTTTAGCAGCGGGCCTCATAGACGGTGTGAAAAGCAGTATGCGTCACACGGTAGCAAAATTATTTCCGTCTTGGGCGTAAACACTTGAATCCCTCGCTACGCTCAAGAATATACAATAGATAAGGCGGCTCAAGAATATAGAATAGATTCTTGCGCTTCACTTAGAATTCAATATACCGCCCTCGCCGTAAATATATCATTTTGCTCCCTTGAGACACAATCTGCTATGGAATTGATATGCAGCCAAATCCAGACCAATATTTTTGAATCAGAGAGCATAATGGATTGGAAAAGATTAAGCCTCCAGTCAAAAGCAGCCGCTACGCTTAACGATTTTGTGTTTCGTCCATTTTCGTGTTCTGAATTTTGGAGTAAGGCATCAAAGTTGAATTTCGGCTGTGCAGGGATCAATCAAAGCTTGGTTTTAGGGGTTGATGGAATTACCATAATAATGATTTAGAATGGACTAGTTGGTCTGGAGTTTGGATTAGTTTTGGGTGAACTATTTAAGATGAAAAAAGTATTTTATTTAGGCATATCACGATATGTGAAATGCCTAAATAAAATGCGGGGTGCGTGGTCAAACCCGATATTTGACGACCGGTTAGCCTAGTGGGTAGTGCACCTGCCTGTGAAGCTGACGGTCCTGGGTTCGAATCCCGGTCAGGGCAAATATTTGTGTGATGAGCATGAATATTTGTTTCCGAGTCTTAGATGTTTTCTATGTATTTAAGTATTTATATCTATTAAATATATCGTCGTCTAGTACCCATAACACAAGCCTTCTTGAGCTTACTGTGGGGCTAGTTCGATTTGTGTAAGATTGTCCTCTAAAAATATTTATAGATGGAGATAATTTCTTTTTGAAATAAGAACTCAACATCCATTACGCATAGTTCTATTTTCAAAACGTTTTAGGCGACTTATCGGGTTTGACGTTGCAACCCTTGATATATTCTATATTTTAGTTGCCTTCTTTGTACACAAAATGGTTTGACTTCTCCAAATGGTCACAACGGAAGACCAGCGCTGGCCCTGCCAGCACTACGCTAAGTTGTGACTCTTTCGTGGCAAATTTCGTTATGTGCTGTCTTTATTTGTAATTGTCATGTGTGTTAGAAAAATAAATTTACAGTTCTAATTTCCGTTTACATCATACGTTTCGAGTCTTTCTTATTAATTTATGGTCGAAATTATTTAAAGGGGATTAAAAGTGCGGCCAATAACATGATCTTAGCAAAAGTTAATTGCAATTGAAACTTCCGGCAGGACCATTTTCGTACATTCTTTTGTTTAATTAATAAGGACAAAGAGATTAAGTGTTAAATATTGTTAGTTGTTCGAATAGTTTATTTTAACTAAATATTTGCTGTGTAAAGTATAAATTATTTTAAAACAGAACGTAATTGTTATGCGCCGTCGAAAGATGGCGCGCGGTCACTAGCCAGTTGGTGATTGTAGCTTGATGTTCTGAGAATAACTCTCATGTAAATAAATTGTATATCGTGTATTTGTGTTGTTTTTATTATATGTTTGTCACGAATAAATGTATCTTCCTTTCTTTCTTTCTTTCTATATTATCCGCGTTGAAGCAGCTGACTGGTTATAGTAGTTTATGCAACTGCTATATAATGACTATAATGAGACACTCGTGTGATCTTATTATGCAACTCGCCTCCAACTCTTTTCATAAAACTGCACTCGTGTGTTAATATCTAACTATGTACACTTGCATACACTACTTCATCTATATCCATATATTAATTCCTCTTCCATGTGTAACTAAAATAACGCAAGCATAGTTCAACCAACATACTAATCCTTAGAATTGATTCAACAAGCAGCGTCCAAACTTCCACTTTTCTCGTTAGAGGGTTTTCGCACTGTTTCCGCAGTGCAAACGGGGCAGCGTTATGCATGTCTATAGCGATGTCCTGCTCGCATACCGCACCAGTCCAGTGTTCAGAAATAGCATCGATGTGAAGACCACCTAAGGCAACTTCCTGATTTATTAGTGCGGAGGCGGTAAGATATGAGAAAACTGTCAAATGTCAGTGTCAACTACCAGTCGACGCAGTAATGATTTTTACTGGGCCCTCACTTTTAAATAAGCGCTACCTGACTGTCGGAATGCACGGTAGCGGGGCGATGCGTAGGCTGAGGTGTGCAACATGTATACACAGTATATAAAAAGAGTATGTTATACTAGTGAGCAAGGCTTTCAGTTGCATTACAGATGCTTGTGACAACATTTTTTTACTCATATCTCCCTCCACACACCTCATGGCGACCTTGCCAGGTTTGACCTACTGCTCCGCTTCTGCGCATTATATTACTACTTCGCTCAGTCTGACCCAGGTCGGGCCGAGCTGAGTTTCTTGCTGGACTCTTCTCAGCTAGGTTAGGTTTAGTGAACCAGCGTCAGAACTTCCAGTAGCTCGATGCCACTCACATCTTAGGTTTGGTTGAAGCCGCTCAACCAATCTCACAGGAGCGCAAACTCTTAGAGTATTCCAGTGTTTAAACCGCCAGCGTGGTCGTGTCGGAGGTTGCCTCTATATCTTCCTCTGGTTAATCTCTAACCGCGCATTCCTATCGCTTTATTGGGCCCGGCATAAAGAGTAGGTCGATGGGGCCAGAAACTGCTTGAGTGGCGTCCACGCACCGGAAGACGAGCTGTCGGTAGGCCTCCGACAAGGTGGAGTGATGACCTGGTGAAGGTCGCGGGAATCCGGTGGAAATGAACGGCACAGGACCGGTCTAAATGGCGTGCCTTGGGGGAGGCCTATGTTCAGCAGTGGACGTCTTTCGGCTGAAATGATGATGATGATGATGATAAAGAGCAACTGCTTAAATGTACTACTGACAGTATACCGCCAAGTGAAGTATCTTTGCGACGTCAGTATGTTTACGACAAAAAAGAAAATGTCACATATCGATCCCGCCCCTCTAAGTCAGGAAGTCGCCTTAATTAAATGTGCGGGGTAGGAGTAAATGTTTGCATTTTCCCCGCCGCGTCATCGCAAGGAAAACGACGAGTTTTGATCGCTACATTCAATACATTTATATACGTTTATACATTCACACTCTCGTGCAAAGAGACCTGTTTTGTCGGTGACAATAACGTATTTCGGTAATATCACAATTGGGCATTTTTACAAAGTAAATAACAACATTTTACCAAAATATAAAAACTATACAAAGCCGTCGTCTCCCGGCGAAAAAAATAAACAATAGCATTCTTTTGTTATGATCCCGGGGATCCCAGGGACCGGTAGACGACGGGTTATGAATCAAGTGTTCCGTAAGTACTATTGTTTTTATTTATCGTCCAAAATTCAAATAAAGGGTACCTTATCACTACACTACATAGTATAAAACAAAGTAGCTTTCTCTGACCCTATATCCCTATGTATGCTTAAATCTTTAAAACTACGCAACGGATTTTAATGCGTTTTTTTTGAGTGATTGAAGAGGAAGGTTTATATGTATAATATTTCTGTAGTGTATTTAGTATCAGCATTGCACCCATGCTAGCCGGGGCGGGTCGCTAGTCTATACATATAATAAAGCTGTAGAGGTTCGAAAATCTGTACATTGAAGATATTAGCAAAAAAATCGATGGAGGGGTCTTAGAATCGATAACAGAACACGTTTCAACAGTTTTTAAAATTTGTGTCTGTTTGTCTGTCTGTTTATTTGTCTCACCATCACGCGAAAACTAGCCAATAGATTTCAATACAACCTTCACTAACACTTTTAATTGATCTCCGGACGGGTTATAGGCTATAAAAATCATACAGATTGGGGATGGAAGGGGGTGAAAAGAGGGGTTGAACTTTGTATGACAAGTCCTTCAATTAATGACTTAAAGGCTTGAAAATTGGTAAGCATACAATTGGAAGCAAAATAAAAAGAATCCCATTCAAAAATTGTACAATAAATAGATAATATGTGAAAAAATGGAGAGTCCCTCAACCCATAGTAACTGTTTGAAATGAGAGATTTAATTATGTTAGTCAGTGGCTGTCAACATTGCCTATCTGCCTCCAGAGTCCATGGATATTTACAATGCACGCTGACTTACGAAAATTCGTCTCAGTTGATCCAGTGTAAGTCTGAGCTCGAAATAAGCACATAGTTGTTACGAATCGTGTGGACAAGATACAATAAGGAAGTATCGTGAGGCGAATCAAGACAATTGTAAATATCACGATATTTGACGTTTGGCGTTTCGGAGTCGTGCCATTTGCATTATACAGATGACATTCGGTTAAGTCGAATCAAAGTTAATGAAAAATATTTAGTACTTGCACAATTTAATAATTTGAGTCTTATAGTAGCGACAATAAAATAGGTATTTGCATGGAAAGTTTTTATTTTTACCATCGTAGTTATAAACTGAGTAATGTGGTTATGATGATTGATTATGATGAGCTATTATTATGAAAGATTTAGTTCGGATATTTGTGACTCTTAGAGCTTAATTATCTCAAAACCAAAGCGACTCATGTGAATGTAAATATTTACCGCATTTCAGTATATAAAGTTCTATTAATTACATGCATAATCGTAAGAAAAACAGAATAGATTTGTGTTAGTTAGGTACTGACTTACAGCCTCTAAGGCGCTTGCGTTTTAAGCCAAAACTTGCTGACCCATCGAGCCTTAATAACTTTACTCTTTATAAAATTGGAGATTAAATAGATTCGACGTTGGACAGCATTGACTGACCAGCGCTTTGATGTATGCCTACCTAAAATTTATCGAATTTCACTCCTATCGCTTTGTTGTGCCCGGCCTATGAAGCCACAGTCAGGTTCAAAAAAATAATATTTTATGTTATATTTGTCTACAAAATGACAGAAAATCAACGTGTTTGAAATCCACTCCGAAATCTTTGTAGTAAAAACGGAAGGTTGAGAAATATAAAATAAGTTTTTTTTTTGAAGTTGACTGTGGATTTATAGGCCGGGCCCAATAAAGCAATAAGAGTGCGCGGTTGGAGAGTAGCTTGGGGACAATCCAGGGGAAACCTCTCCGACACGACCTTGCGGGCGGTTTAAACACTGGAATACTCTAAGCGTGTGCGCTCCAGTGAGATTGGTTGAGCGGCTTCAACCAAATCTGAGATGTGGGTGGAATCGGACTACTGGGAGTTTTGTCGATGGGTCACTAAAGCTAGCCTAGCTGAGAAGAGTCCAGCAAGGAACTCAGCTAGGCCCGACCTGGGTCGGACTGACTCTAACCCATATGCAGCGGTACCGGGACGAATAGGGACTATATTATGTCTGTGATGTCGCGATCGTGCGGTGGACGTCCCCGCAGGCGGGGTAATTTTGTGTCTGTCCTAAGGACCCATAGAGACTGTTACAAATCTTTTTGGTTACTATAGGTCAGTTTATCAAAAATATTAATTTAATGTAGGTAACATGAAAGCAGAGATTACCTAGCTGATTAGTTATAAACAATCAAATCACTGGGAGGTATATGAAGAGGTTATGTCATTTTCGAATTTCTTGGAATAAGGAGCTACATGGGAGATATGGAGGGATTTCATATTTTAAGGTGCTTAGAAACGAAAGTAAAGGAAAAAAGTACTTAAGCATTTTGCCTCTCAGTCTTCGGACTTAGATTTCTTTTTAAATATAATTGTAAAACGATAATATGCGCGTAGATACTTAAAAATATTAATATGTTTTAAGCAGTAACATCTGCAAAAGAAAATTATAGATTGAAGTTAAGGAAGCGCGAGTCTTTTTGGTAGATATATGTCACTCTCCGTACGCCTCCCCAGGCTTTGTAAGAGAGAACTGGTTGAAGGACTTGGTAACCGAGTGTGATTACTTATTGTTATATATTATAGACAGCTCAGTTAAAGCGATTGGCTGCGTACGAGTATTTCAGGATGTCACAGGTTCGATTGTACGTTTTGGAGGTAGAACTTTCACTAGAAAAATACGCGATAAAGGGAGAATTCTGTACAGATATTTTGAGAGGATGCTTAAAATTTTTGTAAATATATTTGTCTTACAAACTACAAGTACATATAAAAAACTAGAAGTGTTCAATTAATTTTCATACAGAGAGATAATGCATAGAGGTTTTCACTGCAAGTAGAGCGTATCATATTGTTGTAGAACATTAAAAAGTCTTGGGTTATGATGTAGGACTCCTAACACTTTGCATTTCGAGACATCAAAGTTTTTGTTCGATTGAAGCATGTCTTCCCGTGTAGTCGCTATATAGAGCATGCCAGTACTAAGGCTCGGAAAGTAAGGAATTGGGTAACGTCGTCGAAGTGTAGACGTATGCGACATCGAACCATGACACCACTATGTTACATGGATGTGATAAGGTAGTTCCTTTGCAGATATTAGTGTTTTGTTACATAGTATAAGAGATCATCAAAAATAATTCATACGCATAAATGCTATATGGGATCGAGTCGACGTTGTTCTCCGGGCTGGAATGAAATGTGTAGTATTTAACGTCTGACTTACTTATCCAGTACCTATTACCAACATACATACATACGTACCTATATATAGATTTTGATAAATCTTACCCATTTTGTTTCATTATCCGCCTATTACATCCTACTTCAGGACACATGCCTTTCATGGACAAGAGGGCCCATTTCACTTGCTAATTATTATTATTATATTTATATAAATTAGAAACTTTGTAAGGTTGTAACATTGAGATGTAAAAAAGTTGGAGTAAATTTTGAGTGAGTCACTCAAAGTTAAGTACTTTATAACCTAACCGGCATGTATCTACCAAGGGCAAGGAATAGTCAGTAGAAGTTCACGCGAACGAAGTCGCGGGCAAAAGCTAGTTTAAAAATAAAGAATAAATTGTATATCTGACAGTAACAATGGGGGAACCCTTTTGCTTGATAATGATACTTATTACTTATGTTGCCATGATTAATATAATGTAATATGTATATCATTGTATGCATTATGGCTGGATTACGTGTAATTGTAACCACAAAAGACTGCGTGATGGCTGTAATTTGTGCTCTTTATGTTGAGAACTTAGGTTGCGTTTCTACAGAGTTCGAGAAGAGAAGTGGAGTTGAGGAATTTATTTGATTGGTACAAAGACCTATTAAATTGTGGATTAGTGACATGTCTCCGATTCGGTGGAATCGCAGCGTATATCAGAATTGTAGAAAAAATATTCACGATAACGGGACATTACATGGGGCATTGGGCGGGACATTTTACATTCCGGGCTGTCCGACTCTAGTAGTTAGTAGATTACTGTTTCTGCGGCAGGTTGGGGCACTCCCCGCGGAGCGGAAATTTTTTTTGAGTTTTTTTTGCTCCTCCTAGCACATTCTCTGCGGCAATTTTTTGCGTGTGTGTTTTTTCCTACGAATATGTAATTTGCCGCCGCCCGATGTTTTTTTTTTGTTTATGATAGGTGTGACTCCTTTGTTGTTTTTTTAAAGATTGCTTTTTTGAGGTGGATTACGTATTTCCTTAAATCGATTTATTTTATTAAGGGCAAACGTCTGTTTTTGCGCTATTCCCACGCAAGGGTAGGTAATTTACACTCTGTGGATGGCGATATATTTAAAAATTTATGTTGACATCAGATAGCCGATCGTGAGAATTAAAATAATATATTTGGAGAAACCATAAAATATCATTGATTATTACGAAAACGTCGTAGTTTCTGTAATTTATTGGGTATTATAGTAAAGGAAATTTAGCTAAGCACGTTCGCACACACATTCCAGTTTTTGGATGGTTCAGTAAAAAATAGATAGAACGTGTTGTATCATGCATCCACCAGATGTGCGTTTTTTAACTAGGTAATCGATTTATTGTCTTATCTGCGACATGTGTGTGCGTGTATTATATTTGAAAGCAATAAAATATCATAGATTTTTACAAAATGTCATGCTATTCGTATTTTATTGGTCATTAAAAACCCAAAGAACATTCAAGCGAATCAGGTTGATTTGATATTTCAGTAAAAATCTTGTTAGAACCTGTTGCAACGAACAGGTGTTCGTTTTAGTAATAGATTTTTTTGTCTTACCCACGCCACGATATGTGTACATGTGTGTGTGTGTGTGTGTTGAATAAAATCAGAGCTCAAGCCGATAGGAACGTCATTCGTTCAGATTAGTTTGTCTGAAAACAGTGTCAAGTGTTAAAGTAGCAGTTTGCAAGTGTCGCAATACGAGTAGTAATTAACAGTTTTAATTTTGAAACTCTGTGTCTACGTCTTGCTACGAGTGAAAATGGAGGTAAGCTGTAATTTCTGTTTTGTTTTCTTTGTGACTATTTTTGGTGAGCAATAAAGAATACCTATCAACTAACTGTGTGTGTTTCTATATAAGCACACACACATTACATTTGTATCAAGCTCCTCACTCATTTTTATTGTTTGTTTTAGATATCAAACGAGAATCCTCTTGAGTACACCATGAAAAGTTATTATTATGGTAATTTAAGTGATGATGAACCCCAAGGCTCAAAACCACTTAAAATCCGAACCCCGAAACGTACCAACAACATTGATGTATTTTTCGATAAGCCTAAAAAGAAACATACTACGGAATTTTCATCTACGGTCGCCCAGTCTACAAATGGAGGCACGAATTATATATCTGCTCGCGTAGATGATGTTACAAAGATCACTCATCTTGTTAAAATTGATGTCTACGATATGAAAAAGTTGCGTGGTGTCCCAAACGACCAACACTGGAAATTCGCAGATACTAAAATCAAATACTACACGCATGCTGACGAGGACGACCATTATTCTAACACCCAAGAATTAATTTACAAGATTACTAAACAGATTGCAACTAAAAACGACTGCAAGAAATTTTTTATCGAGGCCAAGCCATAAATTATTTCTTGCTCCACCCACGAAAAAAGTCACCCTCCCCCACCAACGAACGAATGATTTTTGAGGCTATATATAGTTAGACAACCCAAAAGAAACCATACCGTATCTCTATCAACACCTGCCGAAGTCAAACTGCAAAATGGATCTACAAAACTCATTTTACGATGAAGATTTGGCTAAACTATGCGAGGAGATTGAAATGCAAAACCTTAACTTTAATGGGTATTCACCGGCTTCACCGCCTTTATACGTCACTTATACTGGAAACCCTCTTTCGGCAACGTGGGAAGATGAAACGGAAGACACAGAAATGGAAACCACAACAATATCCATGAGTGAAGATGCGTATGAACCCATTTGTTACAGTATTTTCGCTGACTGTGCCACAATATGTTCGTCGCCTATACCGCAATGGGTATCGGAGTGCGGGGAAAAGCTATGTGACATACAACAAGATGTAGACTAGATGTTTTAAAATGAAGACTGTATTTAAGTTAATGTGATGAGATAACCATTTAACTTTTACTTCATGATATTTGTAGCCATTGTTCAATAAATCGTTTTAATTATCCTCCTGCATTTTTACTTATGTGTGTGTAGGTACAGTCAACATCAAAAATATCTATACGCACTCAATGGTAAGGTATGTAATCATTACTTGTATGTCACTTTGTGATCATACATTTATTTATGCGGTTGACTGTCCAACAGTAGCGGAGCGTCCATACAACTCGATTCCCACCGGCTTACCTAATTTTCAGCCATTACAGTTCTTTTACTACGGCTCATGACGAATAAGAAAGGAAAATTAATTCCGGTTTCCCTAAGAAAATTTTGACGCACCGCCACTGCTGTCCAATAAGAGTACAAGGAAAGAGAGTAAAGACATTGTTTATTAAAATACTCATTTATTTCACATAAAAATAGATCTATACATATGGTTTATAATCAAATCATTATACATAGTATTTTCTGAAAATAATCTTAAAAAATCGAACATCGTTTTACCTCTAAACTTAAAATATATATAAACTAAACAGTATTTGCCACAAACTGATGTAAAATGGTTTTGAATTCCCATATGGTTAAAAAACCATTTCTTTGCATTTCTTATTAGAAATAACTTATGATAACCAGAAGGCTTTCTCCCAAATGAATCAAAATATTCGCCATTACCATTAATATCTATATTAATTGCTACCCAATGAGAGCCAGGTTTTGAGTCATCGTCTAAGTTGCTTATAATATAAACTGGAAGTTCCATGAAAACAGGGATTCTGTTAGCTGGAAAAACATGCGATTCTATAGCAGGATAAATTTTTTTCAAACATAACTGTAATTCCTGCGTGTCCATTGCAAAGTATTGTGTTTACCGATGAATTATTTACTGAGGTTTAGTAACAAGTGGTACAAATACTAATGAACCTATGTTTATATATGTACATAGTCTAATTAACTGTTGTAATCTACACTAACATCTCGATGTTTGTTTATTTCAATGATATTATCAAACTCTGCATAGACGACACAATTAACGGTTGTCGTAAGGGCCTTTTCAAATCGAACTTCTAACCGTACACTACCATGTCGAACGAGATTCCAGTGAGAGGTAGAACTCGCGGCTAAGTCAGGTGTTAAATCGAAACACATCAAACAATAACCGTTGCCATAATCTTCTCTACTTATTGAGTTCCCTTCATTATGAAAATGAATACCCGTTCCAGAAAACAAAGTGTGATATGTTGATACCATTAAACCGCTACTGAAAGATGGTTGTAATGTTTTAGAAGGAATTTGATGACCGTCCACATACAAACTAAATAAATTCATATCATGGTGATGGAAGTTAAAAGGATTATGTTTTAAACTGCCATTAAATGCTGTATTATCAACAAAACCAACAATACACCTTTTTGGAACTTGACCGAGGAATATATTATCAAGTGATTTCCCTTGTACCCCTGATGGTATTGTAAGTACTTTAACTTCTGCTCTTGTGATGGGGTATTTTGCAGTTGTTGAAGCTAAAACCTTTTGATGTGCAAGCAAAACACTTGGGTTAATTTTTGTTCTTCTTATTATTAAGCTAGCATCCATTATGCGTACTTTAAGTTTTTTATCTTGACTGCACATGAGATTAAACGACTCTTTTGATCGTACTAATTTAACACGAACTTCAACGCCATTTATTAAAAACTTTTCTTGATTAAAAATGTCGCCGTGTAAGTGCCCTATCATTTCAACTTCCTTACTATCTTTAATAAATTCTTGTCGTTTAATCCATCCTTTGTTATCCGTATCAGTTTCATCCATATGACTCGAAGTGTCTTCATACCATAGCCCACATGTAAGATGGGACTGTTTCGCTGCAGGTCCATAATTTAGTAGAGTTTCCATATATGCACGGTACGCATATGTATTATTAGGTGGTGATACTAGTTTTTGATTTAAATATATGTCCAATTGGTTAAAAAGTGAATGTAACCAATTATTCACTGGAGCAACATGAGTTTCTGCTGATTTGATCTTAGTACCATCTTGATTCAGTACTTTGGCTTTGATATGTAGTAAAGTATGAGACAGGTCAATATAGTCATCGCCTGATCCTGGAACTTGAAATTCAATAGGACCGTCATCACTAAGAGACGAAATAGGTTTATAATGTATCCATTGCCCATTTTCTATACTTGTTTGCGTTGATGGAAGTGCAAATAAATCTAACTCTGACTTAGCACATTCGCATGAGTGACTATGTAAAAATGACATGATTTAATTAGAGAAAATATCGTTTATATATTTTTTATTTTTTTTTGTACCTCTCCCCCGCAATGCTTTAGGTGCAATGGTGCGCTCTTGCCTCTTTCGTATCAATTTATACCCAGATCCTGACATTAGAGAATCAATTTTTTCATCAGCCTTTCTTTTTAAATTACTGCTTGCATTCTTAAAACGGGACTTTAATGATTCATCGATAGGGTGTGAATTCATCATGTCCGATAAAAGACCAACACCAGCATTTAATGCTTCTTTCCCAACCGTTCTAAAACCACTAGATAACAGAGGGAAAACTGATCTAAACAGTCCTCCTAAAAAACTTCCTATACCATGTCCTCGTTGGTGAGGAACACCTTTATAAACAATGCCTACTCCAGAACCAGCTTGATGAGCATAGTAATGTTCATATGGGCAAGCAATATGTTGACGCCTATGATTCATTTTACTCGGTGAAAATGTAGCTTCACGCATGAAGTTCCGAACTGGAATGGAACCTTTCCACCCGTATGCATTCTTATATCAATTTCAATAGTATCAAACTCTCTGCGCAAAACAGGTATGTAATGTGCAGGAGAAAAGCTGTGCATTTTATATGCACCATATATGTATTTAGTTGGATCAAGTGGTATTATTCTTACTAACGATGTCATAACATCCCCTACCATTTGAGGTTGAACAATATCTGAATATATAAACAATTGAGATGGTAGGCCCAAATATAAATTAGCAGGAAATTTTCCTAATTGACATTGAATAAGATTCGTATTCGGTTTGAAACCTAGCTGGAGGTTTAGTATTGGTGTGGCCTGTACGGAAACTATATCTTTATGTGAAGAAGTGACCTTGATAACTTTTGATATTGTGTCATACTTAAAATTCACCTTGTTTTTTAATAATAAGTTCTCATTAAAAGCAGATATAAAGTGATCCATGTCGTCATAGGTCGTTGCTGGAATATAAGACTTATATTCAACGGTAACAGGTAACTCTTCGTTTGATAATTTTACCTTCTTTTTTACATAAACAACGTTTTCATGTTCTTGAACATTATACAGTGAACAGGGGTAATGAAACTCCACTAATCCAACGACCCATTCTCCTTCTAATTTTATTGTCTTTGGGAGTTTGGTGAGAAAGTTTGCAGTTGTATTTTCGGGGTAGTATTGCATTGAACTGTTACTCAACAGAGTTAAATAAAAACTGTCATCGCTCATGTTTCTTCTAAACTAGATGCAGATATCCAACTATTAAATTTATTCGGATAACCTCTCCACTTCACAAACACCTCCTTTCTGTTACCAACGCGTCTAGAACGTAATATTTTATCTATTTTATACGTCATGGTGGGGTTATAAGTAACTTTCTGTAACTCTTTAGAATAGAAAGTGCCTGTAATTGGTTCATCTTGTAAGTCTTTTAAGGTGTAAACAAGATGAGGTGATCTATTAATAATTGATTCGATTACAAAGATTTCATCGCTCCAATTGGTTTCATAACCTTTTTGAAATATGTGTTTATATTTTGTTATTCTAACATGATCACCAACATTTAAAATTGAATTACTATTTTTTTTCAATCCGTTTCTTGGTGTTTCGTATAAATTAGTCCAAACAGTCATAATATTGTTATCATTGACATCTACGGGGCACATTTTAATACTTGAATGGTAACTGTGATTATACGAATAAAGGAGGTCTTGCAAAATATCGATGTATTTATAAGTATTTTTATGTGTGAAATAGCGCCACATTTTCATTTTTAATGTTCTTTGAAATCGTTCTACAATACTCGCCTTAATATCGGGATTGTTAGTTGTATAGTAGTTTATATTTTTACTTGTAAAATAATATCTTACCTCTTTGGAAACAAATTCAGTGCCTTTATCAGATTGGATATGACGTGGAGTTGCTCTAGCTTCAGTAAATATGTCTTCAAAGCATCGTTTAACTGTTTCTGAATCCTTCTTTTTCATTGGCCTAGCAAAAGCATACTTACTAAAGACATCAATTACACATATTATGTATTTAAAGCCCTCATTATATTTACTGTATGTACGCATATCACTTAAATCTACTTGCCAAAGTTCATTATAGTTAGATAGAATGTATTTATTTCGTGTAAAACGTCTTTGAACTGGTTTGTGTAAAGTATAAGTTTCCTGAGATTGTAACCACTTTTTTACCTCATCTTTGCTCATTCGGCCATGTACTGCTTTAACTAACTTATCAATACTACTGTAGCCAGCTGGATTTGAAACATCGTAGTAAATCCTATTGATATCTAATAAGGGGTCCATCTTTCCCAATCAATTTTCTTTTTTATTGATTCAGGAGTTTTACGCGAAATTGGCGTTGATTGTCCTCTTGATTGAATCGACGTTGATCTGGTGTTTTTATATATTGGAGATTCCTGGAGCTTGTCTATCTGGAGACCATTTATATATTCCAGATTTGTTGGGTTACCTATACATGATGAAGGAACTTCAATATCTTTTAAAACTGAAGCAAATTCTTTCCAGCCGATGGGTTTGGGGCGTTTGAGGGGTCTCAGAGTATCACTTATCAAGTCAGCTATATTAGTTTTTGGGATAACTTGATTATTCACTACGATTTCCCCTCCCTCCTTCCACCAAATCTTCGGCTTATTCTTTAAAATATTGTCGATCAGTGACTGCCCCCTTTTTACGTAACTTTTTGGAATTTTTTTAATGAGATGAGATGGAGTAAATTTTTCAGGGTAATTATGATTTGAAGGAGTACTGGTAGCGTCTCTTTCGTACGGTTTTGGGTTTGGCAATGTAGTATTGTCTTCAGTTTCTTCCTTTTTATTAACCGTCGATTTCTCATATTCTTCATGAACATTATTTATACCATCAATCATTATCGGCACCTTGATCGGTTTTCGATCTGTTTCAGTAATATGCAAAAACCGTTGTAATGCTTGAGAATATAACGCCCATTTTTCACGATCTTCTATTTTACTTTTCAATATTTTTTGCATCTCCTCGTCTAAGCGAGATAAGGAGTTTAAAGGTGCATTGTCAGTGTGTTTGAGTTTCTCGATAAAATCTGGTTCTATTAAAATCATTTTCTTCGTGTTTTCCATTTCAACTATGTTAATGAGTTTAATAAACTACTTAAAACAGCCCCCAATATAATTGGTAAAAACGCACCACCCTTTTGAACTATAATAGTCTTTCTTAACTTTTGTTTTCCCTTCGAAACTAATTTTCGTAATATGTTCTTATGCTTATTTAACTTGTTTTTTTCTAAATTGTCTAATGGAACTTTTCCTTTTAAAACGTTATAAATGCACTCACAAATTATATTTATTTCATCTTCATCACATGCTTTAAGCAAAGCTTTACGATATTTTGGTTTCAGCGTATGCAAAGCTTTAAGTAAATGTTGATATGTGGTTACTCTGTCAGGCATCATTTAGAACTGACGACAACAGAATGACTACTGACATATTTAAACCCTTTTTTTGGAATATATACCGTACAATATTCATCAAATGGAAATACCTTACTCTTAAAACGACACATATCATCTGTGCTTTGTTTTAAATCGATCATCAGGTATCCATGTGCCGGCATAGTGGCATCTTTGTATGCTTCATCAACAAATTTTGTATTTTCTGGATAGACTTGTCGGGACAAGTGACGTATTTGAGTTTTATCTCTGGGATTTTTAAAATAAATAATGTAAGTTGTGTTCAATGATATGTCGCGCTGTCCTCTTCCTTGATGAAATAAATTTTGAGTTATATAAAAAACGCTTAAATTTCTGTGATGGCTACCTTTAGTAAAAATATCAACAATACGTCCATCGGACTCTCTCATTAAATCATCGATTATAAGCAGTTTAGGTTGCTTTCCATCAAACATACTTAAATCGGGAATACCTTGAACATAATCAATACCATTCAGATTATAAAGTGGTTGCATTTCATCGTAGCACCACAGTACTTGACTAAATTCTGTATTACACATTTGTCCTGCATTTTTTAAAAAATTCGTGACAAAATTTGATTTTCCGCAACCACTTGGACCGGCAATAATAGCCGTAAACGGGTGAATAAAATGGTACATAACAAAAAAAAAACAGTCTTTCCTCTCTAAAGGTTGTCTAGAAACTAAAACACAGTTTATGAGGTTATTGATATATGTATATTGTTCACAATGTAATACAAACACACATTAATACACAACACTTATTAAGTACAAAAACTCTTCGAATAATACTTATTTATTTATTACATTAGTAATTACAATAGATTTAAAACTATAGGTTAGTACAATTAAATTCTATAATATTGACAAGTTATTACAAACTATTAAAAAGCTAAGAAACACACAAACTACTAACTTTTTAAAATAAAACCCTCCCTCTCCACGAATAAGAAACTTACAAATTGCGACAACTTAAACAATTTAAACATTTTATTGAGCTACCTACCTTAATTTATAATGGCCCCAAGCCAAGGTGTCATATGAATCCTGACAAAGATATCTTTTAGTGTCAGAATAGGATAATGAGATTTTATTTATCTTTTGCGTAAAAATAACATGTTTTATTGAGCGAAATCGGCACATTTCCGATAACACATTTATTTTTTCATTTAGACAACGTTTATAATCGCTAATTTGGAACTTTTTAGACACACATTTATTGACACCTTTAGCCTTAGTTACTATACTGTCCTCGACATTCAAAGCGTACATTTTAGACCTTAACCCTACAAATTCTTTTAAGATTTTGCCTTTATTTTCATCTTTGAAACATCCCAATTTTTTCTTATTTATACACGCAAACCCGTAAATATTATTGGGCGGATAATCAGATGTATCAAAATGTTTATTTAAATCATTTTTAATGTCATCATAAAAATCATCTGTAAAAATTTGATAAATAAAACTATCGGTATCTGTATATAACAACTTAACATTGTTTTTAAATTTCTGTTTCATGTACCCATAGTGGAAGTTATACATTAAAGTTTTGGATAAGTCTAATATACAGAAACCTAAGTAAATAGGCTTGTTATAAATTAATTTAGTTTTTTTTAACTGTACCGCTGCTAAACTTTCTGAAAAAATCGAAATGCTATGGAATTCAGGACGAGCTACGTAACTTTCAAGCCCCTTCACGTGACCATGATTTGTCCAGTGCGATATTAGTTTAACGTCAACCCTTTTCTCAATATTTTCCATAGTTTTTCCAAAAACTGCGTTGTTCATTAATTTGTAAAAGTCTTTTTCGAAATCGTTTATTGCAGCTATTCTTAATGAAGTATTCAAGTCGATATATTTTTTTAACCAGTTAGTTTGCTTAAATTTTAAGATTCTATGGATTTTTGTTAAATTTAAGCCATTTTCTAAACATTGAATAAGATTTATATAGTGTATGATGTATTTCTCTTTATTTTTTAAATTTGGAACCAATTTCTTTTGTTTACTTTCATCAATTATATGCTCGGCACAAAATGGTAAATCTGAATGGGAATTATGCAATGAGTCGGGGTATTCTATATCGACTTCTAAAATGTAGCCATTATCAGCATCATGTGAAATTTGGAAATCTGTAGCAGGGTCAACCCATTCAAATTCGCCAACAGGAAGATGTTGTGACATAGCCCAACCATATAAGTTATTAGCATCTAGGTAAATTAAATAAGATGAGGGTTCATTATGATCAAATTCTGACATGTAGTAATTATTTGATTTAGCATATCGATTACTACATTGTGATATACCACCTCGAAGTCCTTTTTTAATAAACGCAACTTTATCGAAATCAGTTAAAAGTTCAAGTCGAACCCCGGTAATTTTTAGCATGGCATCCCAACTAAGACCAGGTGCCGTAAAATAATGAGCTGGATCCAAGCTATATGTTTTAAGGCACACGGAACGAAAGTTCTCAAAGATGTCTGTTAATAGAAGTACATCTGTTTTTAAATACAAGTTAGAATAATCCAACATTGTTTTACAATTAAAATGGGTCCAAACATTTTGTGCGTGTTGATAATCCGCCATTGTTATACAGCTGTCTGTTAAAGAACTGTAAAAATCACTTATTATAGGCAGCGATGACGCTTCAAGAGATTTGTATGATTTCATAAACTCGTACGGAAATATTCCCTTCTGCTTCAGAAGTTTGAAATCCCCATCTTCAGGGTATTGCTTCCTTAATTCATGAAATTGATGTTCTTGAAGGTTTCTAGCTAAACTATCTAAACTACTCGACATGAACCTAAAGGAATCAACAAATCTCAGTGCCAGGTATCTCTTATCGAATTTCAGTTGTTTGCTAAACGAAATATATTTTTCTTTATTTTGAGGTATAATATCGATAAGCCCTTCACGGAAATTCAAAGCTTTAACAATGAAATGCGCATCATAGTTACTCAGATTGTGAAAAAATATTGGAATGAATGAAGGAGGTATGAATTTATGATCGCACGACTTATGTACCACTCCTTGGAATTTTCCAGTAGTCCAATCATAACTGAAAACGCTTTGGGATTTTAACTCGCTATTACATATAAAACATTTATTATTATTAGCTTCCCCAACTTTATTTAAATCACTTTGATTTAAAGGGATTGGATTTCTCCGAAAGTGAATGAATTTATTTAATTGTGCTAAATCATTATAAAGGGTGTCCATAAATACTTTTGCGCAATCTGGACCCGTATACGAACGATACCGTGAAAGACTATCATCAAATGAACACTTGATAAAATAACCGAAACTGTACATTTCATGTTGTTGGATGTTTTTTGTAAAAGATTTTGATGTATCTGGATCACAAGATGATATTGGATTTAAAAATGCTTCAAAATCTGCATACACTACAAACGGTAATTTAAGTTTACGCTGATATTTATCAAAAAATATCTTATGACTCGAAATTTCTTCATCAAGCCAATCCTTTTTTGTCTTATTAGAGTTTGGGAGTTCAACAACAACGTGAGCGCAATCATTTTTTTGATGATTCGTTAACTGTTCATTTGAATAGAATGCTAATAAACAGCCATCGCAAATATAAAAGCTATAGTTGGCTGTTGATATTTGTCGACTTACTAATCGAGATAGATTTTTTATATAGCAGTAATGTCCCTGACTACCCCTAGATATGTAAAGTAAATTTATGTGCCTTGGTTTACGGCATTTGGTGAAGTAGAGTGGACCGTTTACTTCATGTGTTTTAGAATTTTTATTATAATTTAATCCGAAAACATTAATGCTAATATCATTTAATTTTTCAACTCTATGAATATCTGTTAATTTTACTGGGAATGGTATATTTGAAAATTTTAATTTGTTTTGATGCATAATATAGGATGACACTCTCTGTGAACTATCCTTAACTGGGTGCAACGCTGAAAGTATGGCCCATTTCAAACACTCGTGATCATAGTTTTGTACGTTTATTATTGCTTTTTTTGTCTTAATATCGTGTGGTAAATCAATATACGACGAACCACGCAATGGGTTAAATTGATTAATGTTCATATCAATATATTTTATCTCTTTAAGACTCCATCCACTGTCTTTTTTTTCAAAGTTAGAAATTTTACTACTCATCGAGTTTTTTAAATTTTCTAAAAATGTTTCTCTGTCATCACCTTTACAAATAGTCCAACTTAAAATATTGAAATCGAAAAAATTGTTGATCCCCTTAGATTCTTGAATAAATTCTGCATGTAATATAAAACTAACCTTAAAAATTGTTAACTGATTAATGGTGTCGTCTATTAGTTTATTTAGAGATGTCTTAACCCCCTCAAAAAAAAGTTCCGGTGTCTCAAATTCAATGACAGTTTTTTTCTGTTCTGATACTATCCTATAAGTTAATATCCTATTTCCAAACGCGGTCTCAATGAGTTCAACATTGGGATAGGAATGTTGAAATTTGAGGCAGTTATTTTTATGAATATTACTTCTTAAATGCTGAGCATAGTACCTTCTCGAAACGTTCCGTTTACAAGTTTTACACTCGACGGTGTCACCAACAACGGGAGTAGATGATGATTCAGCTGTGGTTCTGGAAGTTGATGGCTGCGGGGAATTAAGGTTTTCTTGTTCTTCGACACTGGCAGCTGCTGGAGTACGCGAATCACAGGGTTGAAAGGTTTCTTCTGATATACGTTTTCTTTTAACTCCACGTGTTACGGATCTGAAAATGAAATTTATCTTATTAGAACACCTATATACAACTACTAGCTATAGGATAAATACTAGCTGTCACTTAAGCACCGTAATACCTGATTTATATGATTGACAAAGAGAACAATACGCTTCCATGGGTAATACACCATCTATCTCATCAGAATGCGAAAACGAATGCAAAACCGTTATGTGCCCTTTGCAAGGGGTAATATACGGTTTAATATCGGGGTCGTGAGACATAGTTGCATCAAGTTTTCCACTGATAAACCACAATCTTAAATATTTATGAAAACAATTTAATAACACTGGTTTGCTAAACATTTTAATATCCTCACTAGTAACTTCCAGCATGATGCTAAATATGACACATTTCGTTGAGAATTTTACTTATATCGAGTTCACCTCCCCACTACTAGCTAAAAATCGACGTAAACCTGGTTAAACATGTTTTTCTGGTACTTACTGCGGCTGATTTTCGGCTTCCAAACAATGTTGATAGAGTTCATCATCAAACAGCGACTTGTTAAGATCTGAAACGTCTTCACAACGTTCATAAAGGTCCTTGTCGTAAAATGAGTTTTGTAGATCCATTTTGCAGTTTGACTTCGGCAGGTGTTGATAGAGATACGGTATGGTTTCTTTTGGGTTGTCTAACTATATATAGCCTCAAAAATCATTCGTTCGTTGGTGGGGGAGGGTGACTTTTTTCGTGGGTGGAGCAAGAAATAATTTATGGCTTGGCCTCGATAAAAAATTTCTTGCAGTCGTTTTTAGTTGCAATCTGTTTAGTAATCTTGTAAATTAATTCTTGGGTGTTAGAATAATGGTCGTCCTCGTCAGCATGCGTGTAGTATTTGATTTTAGTATCTGCGAATTTCCAGTGTTGGTCGTTTGGGACACCACGCAACTTTTTCATATCGTAGACATCAATTTTAACAAGATGAGTGATCTTTGTAACATCATCTACGCGAGCAGATATATAATTCGTGCCTCCATTTGTAGACTGGGCGACCGTAGATGAAAATTCCGTAGTATGTTTCTTTTTAGGCTTATCGAAAAATACATCAATGTTGTTGGTACGTTTCGGGGTTCGGATTTTAAGTGGTTTTGAGCCTTGGGGTTCATCATCACTTAAATTACCATAATAATAACTTTTCATGGTGTACTCAAGAGGATTCTCGTTTGATATCTAAAACAAACAATAAAAATGAGTGAGGAGCTTGATACAAATGTAATGTGTGTGTGCTTATATAGAAACACACACAGTTAGTTGATAGGTATTCTTTATTGCTCACCAAAAATAGTCACAAAGAAAACAAAACAGAAATTACAGCTTACCTCCATTTTCACTCGTAGCAAGACGTAGACACAGAGTTTCAAAATTAAAACTGTTAATTACTACTCGTATTGCGACACTTGCAAACTGCTACTTTAACACTTGACACTGTTTTCAGACAAACTAATCTGAACGAATGACGTTCCTATCGGCTTGAGCTCTGATTTTATTCAACACACACACACACACACACATGTACACATATCGTGGCGTGGGTAAGACAAAAAAATCTATTACTAAAACGAACACCTGTTCGTTGCAACAGGTTCTAACAAGATTTTTACTGAAATATCAAATCAACCTGATTCGCTTGAATGTTCTTTGGGTTTTTAATGACCAATAAAATACGAATAGCATGACATTTTGTAAAAATCTATGATATTTTATTGCTTTCAAATATAATACACGCACACACATGTCGCAGATAAGACAATAAATCGATTACCTAGTTAAAAAACGCACATCTGGTGGATGCATGATACAACACGTTCTATCTATTTTTTACTGAACCATCCAAAAACTGGAATGTGTGTGCGAACGTGCTTAGCTAAATTTCCTTTACTATAATACCCAATAAATTACAGAAACTACGACGTTTTCGTAATAATCAATGATATTTTATGGTTTCTCCAAATATATTATTTTAATTCTCACGATCGGCTATCTGATGTCAACATAAATTTTTAAATATATCGCCATCCACAGAGTGTAAATTACCTACCCTTGCGTGGGAATAGCGCAAAAACAGACGTTTGCCCTTAATAAAATAAATCGATTTAAGGAAATACGTAATCCACCTCAAAAAAGCAATCTTTAAAAAAACAACAAAGGAGTCACACCTATCATAAACAAAAAAAAAACATCGGGCGGCGGCAAATTACATATTCATAGGAAAAAACACACACGCAAAAAATTGCCGCAGAGAATGTGCTAGGAGGAGCAAAAAAAACTCAAAAAAAATTTCCGCTCCGCGGGGAGTGCCCCAACCTGCCGCAGAAACAGTAATCTACTAACTACTGACTCTGGAACTCCCTTCCAGTTGAATTAAGACGTGCTAAATCGATTGCTATTTTTAAATCCCATCTTAAAGAATATTATTTGTCTCTCCCTTAAAATTTTTAATTAATTATTATGGCTGACACTATTTTATTCTTACTATTCTATAGCAGTTATATATATAATTATATATTATATGTATGTATATTTTATGTATGTATATTTATATATTATTTAAGTATGTGTATTATATTGAATAGTTGTCTTGGAATCGTTTTTTTTTTCTTTTTTTCTCATTGTAATAGTTTATGCACCACCTACTTTTCAGCTTTATATTTCATTTCTCCACTACCCAAAGGTTGTCTGGAAGAGATCGCTCTTTAGCGATAAGATCGCCTGTTGTTCTGCCTCTGTCTCCCTGTATCTTTGTTATTTGTTTTTTATGTGCTATTTTATTATGTGAGGTGTGCAATAAAGAGTATTTGTATTGTACATGGGATTTACGTATGAGAACGGGTTCTACAGCCAATTTCCAAAAACTGACTCCGCAAAAAAATCATATAATATTGAATCTGCTCACAAACTTTCACGAGAACCAATAGAGAAATGCGACCTTTAGAGAACAGCCGGTCATCCGGAGATCCACCGGAAACACGAAAGCATTTTCGCCCAAGCTGAAACGGAGACCTTAGCAGGGATCGGATACCGGTATTTTCTCCATAGAAAAATACCGGTATTATTACGGTCACCAGATTCAGATTTAGATTCATTTATTCACAATATAAGTTACATGTTACATATTACCGGTTCATTATTTCGTTTTTAATGGAACAATCTAATAATACGACGTTTGTTGCGAACGCAACTCTTATTTAATTTTATACATATACGTATATATTAACTAAGTATGCAGTAGCAAAACGCGCCCGTCGGGCACGGTTAGTATAAGAGCGGCTTTTTTAAAGCCACCAATAGCAACGCTTCACATACGCTTTATCCCTACCATTGTAACATACGTTAACTCAAATTATCAAACCTTGCTCGTCATTTCCTATTCTTTGTTCTCACATACAACCACTTCTGCACATACCTCTTTTGGCCAAACTATTTTGTGTAAATCAGCACCTATTGAAATTATACAGTCAACTTTACATCGAAGTTTTATTTGAGTCGTCGAGTTCCATCATCACCGGCACCGGCGTCTACAACGTTGTTACCTAAATACATGATTCAGCCCTACGTAAAGAGCAAAAAATAAACCAAAATATTGGGCTAATGCAGGGTGTTTTAAAAATACCGGTATCGGTCCCTGGACCTTAGGCCCAAGGGCTCGGTCAATGATATTATGTTGCGTTGTGGATGTCACATATACTTAGCCTATTACTTCGTCATGCTAAAATTAAATTATAATTTAATAAAATCTTCTCTGACCCTCTGTCCGTCCCTCGTCTTGTGATCCTCAGTACCTCATTAATTATAATTACTCAACATTGACTGTTTCATTAAGTAGACTGTTTTTGGCTTAATTGTAATGAATCTACATTCTTTCAAATTAAACATTTTGTTTCCAGTATTAGGATGTAATTAATGTAAGTATAATAAACGGGAGTGGCGTTAGTCAAACCGCGGGGCTAACGGATACCTTTTATTTATAGGTACAGTGGGGCTACCGTGAACCACAAACGAAGTTTTCCCTCGCTGTCTCACTTATGTGCAAACATGCAAGTGCGACAGAGAGGGAAAACTTCGTTTGCTGTTCGCGGTAGCACTTCAGATTACAGACTTACAGAGTACACTTATTATTTACGCAGTTTGTTTTTTTTGGCGCCATCTATGTTGTTAACTAGGAATCAATGATAGGTGTTTGATGTTAAATTAGGAAATTCCTGTAAATCACTCTGTGGTGTAGTTTTGTGGATATACAAATAATAGTGTACCATAAAGCGATGCATAAAATAGATATATGACGGAAAAGTTATACTAAAATAATTCATATATCTCAAAAACGATTAACAAGTTACAATTTTTTCTAGAAGCTACTAAATTTTACTTAGTCGGTCACTAATCTTAGACATCACAGCCTTAAGACAGTCCCAGACTAGTCGAAGGAATTATGGCTATCTATTTTTTTTTGTTACAATTTTTTTAGGGTTGGCCGGACAACACCGTTATGAATCGGTAGTCGTCTAAGTAAATCGATATGAATTTTTCATTTTAGGTAGCAACAAAGCATATTATATTATCTTAAAAAATATTTCTTACAAAAAAATGTATCTAAAAACTGTTTTAACACATACTTTAAAAAATGTAAACTATTATTATTTATTTTACGAATAGGTAATGTATCGATTCCTGTACAATCCGGTATTGATTTGACGTTTGAAAATGAACATATTGTATTGGTGCAGTTCGTCGTAGTTTTTCCATCTTAAAGTGCGCTTTTCTAGTTTCTCTTACAGACAACAAATTTGACACGGAAATAACATAAACGAACTCTAAAATAGATCCCCACTTAGTTTAGATTTTGACGATAGGTGCGACCTAATCGGTCGGTATATTAAATGTATTTATATTGCGGAAAAATATAATAACATCATATAATTCTAGCTTTATTTAAATCTCAAACAAAAAATCGTTAAACGTCACAATTCGATACCACAGTCAAGGTGACGTCCAATCGTAATCGCTTGCTGTGACTATCGATTTGGGTTAGTTACATCTCTATAAACGTCAGTCGTAATGTGTCAATGCGAACCTTTTTTTTTATTAAATGTTAGTGGCCAGTATTTAGTATGCAACATGCACGTTTCTCTAAAGAGGTTTTAATCATTTCGTTTTAAATTATAGCTGTTCCAAGAAATTCATGTATAGGTAGTATTTTATGTAAAGATGTGTTCTCCCACAGCCATAATTTTGAAAGAAATAACATGT
Organism: Epiblema foenella; assembly: GCA_963556455.1. Lineage (NCBI taxonomy): Eukaryota > Metazoa > Arthropoda > Insecta > Lepidoptera > Tortricidae > Epiblema > Epiblema foenella. Next base: position 4,071,303 of record OY747113.1, on the reverse strand, counting down.
TATAAGTCGTTAGTGGGTGTATTACTGGCGAAAAAATTGGAGCGGTCGGTCTCTAACGTCGAAGTACGAGTAAGTAAAAAAATCTGAAAGTTTAGTCAGTAGTTTTTTTTTTCTACTAAATAATGAAAATATTATGTATATCACATAATCATCTTTACTATATGTACAATATATGTGAAGCACGCTAAAATCGGTTATCTAAAAAAAATCCAAGTAAAATGACGTTTCGTTATTTTTTTAAACAAAAACTGTAAAGTTAGGGTACTCAAATTTTGCACATAAATTACTAATGTAGAGCCAGCCCAACCATGAAAATTACAAGCTCGACGGGGGCTGAATTACTTAGCTTATCCTGGCATGGTCTTTAACTACAATAGGTTGAGAAATGCAACCTATAGAAGAATAGTATGTAGAGAGTAGAACCTATGGACATCCACCGGGCTGACACACAAAAGCCAATTCTCTCCAACCGCGCACCCTATCGCTACATTGGGCCCGGCCTATAAAGCCACAGTCACGTGCAAAAAAAAAACCATTATGGCTCGAGCTCGCATGTGACACCCCAGGAGTTGCAAGCGTTCATAGGCTACAGTGACCGCTTACCATCAGGCGGGCCGTGCAGTTGTTTGCCACCGACGTGGTATTAAAAAAAGCTGATACGGAAACGCTCGCTCGTTCCGTAATCATATCTGTATGAGTCACGGGAGATCATAGGTTGATTAGTCAATATTATATAAATGTAAAACGGAACCCTAACGCGTACCGTAAACCGGATTTTCTTTGCCGATAATGAAAAATGTACAGCGTTAATAGATTTTTAATTAAGTTTCCTTTGGTTAAAGGGTCTTGTTTCTTTTGACAAACTAACGAGTCCTGTTGTAAGGCCTGTAATTAAATATTTTTGGATGATAATAAAAAACAATAGAAGAATGCTTTGTAGCAAAATCTTTTACCTTAAAATAATGTAACATCTCTTACCTTTAATCCTTTACTTTAACAGTCTTATTCTGTACTTCTCCGCATAAAAATGTATTAAATAAAATGTAATTACTTTACTAAGCCTGTTAAGCCAAGATTGGCGTCTCATTTTTCAACTATAATTTGTGCATTAAGGGTGGGTTGCACCAAACCGTCTGTAATCGTAAGCGGTGTTAGTTAAAATCTGATTCTATGGAAAGTTTGACAAGTTTCTATGGGATGACAGCTGCCGGCGCCATATTTGATGATGACTGGTCTGTGATCGTATGTTGGTGCAACCGACCCCTAAACTGAAAAGCGGTAGACCACTTTCTTGGCTGACTTTAAATCAACATTCCCAAGCAACATATCGTCAGATGACAACCAAAACTCACTATATCTGTCATTACTGATTCGAAGCTGAGATACGATCTTTATTGACCGAGTGAAACGAAGGTCTCTGCTTCAGCTTCGACAAAAATGCTTTCGTATGTCCGGATTTCCATATTTCCGTTTGTTCTCGTCTACAGATCGCAATTCTCAACCGATTCTCGTGAAATTTCGTGGGCAGGTTCGATAGTTATATAGACTTTTTTGTAGAGAAGGTTTTTGGAAATTTCCAAAAACAATTTTTTTATCAATGATTTTGTAAGTTTCTGCGGGCGAATTTCGGTTTGTTCTCCTATACAGGTCGCATTAATTCTCAACCGATTCTCGTGAAATTTTGTGAGCTGGTTGGATAAATATGCAGATTTTTTTTCGTCGGATAAGTTTTTGGAAATTAAAAAAATATATATTTGTTCAACGGTTTGTTCTCCTCTACATGTCGCATTTCTCAACCGCTTCTCGTAAAATTTTGTCAGCAGGTTCGATATTCATAATTGATCTTTTATAAATGTCAGATTTTGGAAATGATAAAAAAAATCATTTACGAGGTCTACAGCTCACAGAGCCAGTAGTTTTAAAGTATTAATGAGTTTTGGTTATTATCTGATGATATAACGAATACATTAGATACCCAATGTGGTTAATGCTAGCATCCGCTTCACGCATCTCCTGTTTATAAATGCGTCCTTATCTTTTATAATCCACTTTTTCTGGTTAGACCTTTCCTATTTCAATTCGAACATAATTTTTAACGGCAACGAACCACAGAAGTCGTTTGGAAACGATAAAATATCACTGCAAATTGAGCTATAAGAACTTGAATGTAAAGTTCATTCTCTAATGCACAGATTCCAGAGCACTACGCTTGAGACCCATAAGAGTATTTTCCAAGTCATAGAATTCAACTGCGAATAGGATTCCTTACTGTTCCCTTAGATGTTGTATTTCAATTTTTAACAAAGTTGAAACACTTTCAACGGGACCTTTATACAGTTTCATAGACAACAAAAAGGGTCTTATTGTAGCTCGCAATGGCAGGGTTAGAAGCTACGAAAACGCCGTAATATATTTTTTAAATTGGTAACTCTTATGCACGTAAATAAAACGGTTTTTTAGGGTTCTGTAGCGAAAATAGCGAAAAAGGAACCCTTATAGTTTCCGACCGTCCGTACGTAAGTTACAGCCGATTTACTCGGAGACTATGAGCACTACAATTATGAAATTTAGGTAGAAGTAGTGTATTTTACTTACTGCTAAATAGAAGTGACGTAAAATTACAAAAAAATATGAAATTAGGGGGGCACTCCATACATGTAACCGGTGGATGAAAAAAATATTCAACGCACATAGTCGTGTGGGATATCCATGGGTGGGTATTTAAAAATGATTTCGAGGTTTAAAAAAACTTTTCCATTTAAGTCAACAGTTAGTGAGATATTTGCTGTCAAAGTCAAAAAAAGTGTCCCCCCCACCCTAATTTCCAAACTAGGTAGTTTAAAATTCTGAAAAAAATTGAGGTAGTGTGCATTAATAAGTAATTGCCGTAAGTTCCCTATAAAGATACGAAATTTTTTGATTCAATGTATTGAATAGTGGTTTTAAATCCCACAGTGCGCAGTTTGGCGAAGCCTTGTATTAGTTTTAATATGCGAACAATAAATTAAAAAAAAGTTGACTAGTAGGTGCAGAACATTTCGTTGTACGTGATCCGACACGCACTTGGCCGTTTTTTTTTAACTCGTAACATATATGTACACAAATACCTTCATACTAAAATCCAAAATATTTTTTTGCAATTGTCCAATTTCTGTACCAGGAATATATTATTTTACGTTTATTACAGTTCTATGTAAAAGTAAATATATAATTAATTTATTCGTAAAAACAACACAACAAGTTATTACAAATAAACAAAGAAATTAAAATAAAACTAAAACTAATCTAAAATGAACCTAAATATGCCTGTCATAATGGGTGTTTTCATTTTTATTTATCAACATTTTAAAGCGATTAGCCAAAATGAAAGAACAAATTTCTGTTCCAACAAAGTTTCAAACCAGACGAAAGTTTGTAAAGATAATGTCATGCACTATCCTACGCTTTAACGTTGTAAAGTGTTGCCGACTGTAAAGATGAATCTTTTTGTATTTTTTATCTTAATCTTTTATTTGAACAAGTTACCATTTTCTTTGGTCTTGTGTAACGCTTTAAGAGGCAATTACACTTCGTCGTTCGCCGCATGCTGCATGCGGCGACCCAAAAGTGTAAATAACACGTTAGTCGGCCGCATTCGGCGATCGACAGCTGCCAACGCTTATAGGTAGGCGGACAGGCTAATGTAAAGATGACGTTTGTTGGCCTAAGTAGTTTAAAATGAATTCGGCGACCGCACTAGGTGAACGACGAGGTGTAATTGCCGCTTTATAGATCAGATCACTGTTGAGATGTTTGCATTTTATGATTTTGACAATTAATTCATAGGCGGAAGTCATGTAGAAGAAAACAATTCGTCTCACTGGATTTTTCTAAAAAAAATTGTTGAGAGATCATATAAGAAACCGCTTGCAGAATTCTATAGGAAACCCTACTTTACATTTCCCTACTCTGATAACCACATTGAATAAATTAGTAAGGAACGCTTACTAAGCAAGTTAACTAATAGAGGAACAAAGTTGTAATGCAATTAGGAACGTTTATTATACATTCACGCACGATAAGGTAGTATTCGCTGTGGTTGAGATAGCACTTAATGTTGGGGAATGATTATGTAAGTTTATAAAGCAAGATGAATATTTAAAAAGCAAATTGTAATTGGAACGAAAATGTACGTCCATAGGTCGGGTAGTTTTATCGATATCCTTAGGGGTTGTAGATGGTCTTATAGTCTTTCTAATGAAAGCTGAGACTGAGATTTATTTAAAACTTTTTAATTAGCAACTGTAATATATACGTCATATGTCACGTATGTCAAACGTCACTCAATTACCGTGTCAGTGAAGACAAACATTGCTTGTTCCTATACGGATCAAAAACAAGATACAGCAAGTTAGGAAGGCTGTCGACTACGTTCCCATCCCTCCCCCCTCTGTCGTTACTCGGCGATCACTGATTAGGGGCCGCACGGTCCGGCGTGCTAGGCACACACTTGCGGACCCGGACGACGTAATCATAGCATCTATCGAAAGATGGAACGCTGCGCTTGCGGCGTCCAACTCTGACACGACGCGTACACTTAGGCATTCCCGCCGGCGGGGACGTCCACCACGCGATCGCGACAACAGTGACACATATAGTCCCTATTCGTCCCGGTACCGCCGCACACCGGGTAGAGTCAGTCCGACCCAGGTCGGGCCTAGCTGAGTTTCTTGCTGGACTCTTCTCAGATAGGCTAGGTTTAGTGAACCAGCGACAAAACTCCCAGTAGCTCGATTCCACTCACACCTCAGATTCGGTTGAAACCGCTCAACCAATCTCACTGGAGCGCCAACTCTTAGAGTATTCCAGTGTTCCAAAGCACACGCGTGGTCGTACCGGAGGTTTTCCCCTGGTTTTTCCCCAGGCTACTCTCTAACCGCGCACTCCTATCGCTTTATTGGGCCCGGCCTATAAAGCCACAGTCAGGTTAAAAAAAAAGGATACAGCAAATCGTATCATATTCCGCTTGAATTGATACTTCCATAACAGAATATTTAAACATCATAAATCCTCTTTTTTGGTAATGTTATCGCATGGAATGTACTGAACTATGTAGTGCGAACATTTTATTTTTCACACCTGCTATTCAGAAAAGAGTTATTGTTGCCTTCGAATGAGGGATCAAAGATGTACTTTTCTTCCCTCATTTGAGGGCAACAATGACTCTTTTCTTCATAGAATGTGTCAAAATCAGTATGTGACACTCTGTAGTAAAATAATTTGTACGATATTTCATGTTTTTAGCAGCGGGCCTCATAGACGGTGTGAAAAGCAGTACGTGTCACACGGTAGCAAAATTATTTCCGTCTTCGGCGTAAACACTTGAATCCCTCGCTACGCTCAAGATTCTACTTTAGAATCCCTCGCTACGCTCAGGATTCTATTGTAGAATCTTTCGCTTCACTCAGAATTCAATATACCGCCCTCGCCGTAAATATATCATTTTGCTCCCTTAAGACACAATCTACTATTGTTGCCCAAGTATCATTATTGTTTTGTCACATTATACATAGTGTTGCATCACGTGGATGTTTTCTAGTCTCGCCGCTTTTTTCTAGTCCCAGCTTTCATTAGCTCTAGGTCTTGTCTTTCTTCAAGGGCTTGAAGATTGCCCTGGTTAATCAATGATTTTTGCTTGCGTTATTACTAATGGACAGCCAAGATGACACCTTACGGCAAAGTTTGTGGACTTTTAGTTTTTGTTCCCAGGTCAATTTAACTTCATTTGTGCAAATTTTATTAAGCACTATGGCGCTCATCTAATTCTGGATTTCTGACGTTTACGGTGCTAAGTTAGTCTGGACGTTTTCTTCTCAGTTCACTAGTGTGATGGACGGATAGGTTTCATATTGAAACTTCAAGCAATCTTGATATTATCACCTATTTTCTATTAACTTAAACACTATAAATATACATGTTTGAATATTCATAGAATGACTCATTGGCCAATGTGTTCGTTAAGAGAACGTGTAGTAATTTACACTGGATAATTTCATCACGAAAACGGCACTCTTGATTAAATAAAAAAGAAAAAAACAATGATTCGTTTATAGTTTTTATTATAAAAATATAAAAAAAATTAATTTATATTTTGAATACCATCGATATATATATTTTTGTTCGAAATATATTTTGCTACATCACTTTAGTCTCGTGCCTCGGGTTATTACACGTATATATTTAAATAATTACTTGCACTGGACAAGGTAAATCGAGTTCAATAATTTTCGCCAACGAATTTAATCTGCATAATAATTAAAACACGTCTTTTCGCACGACAAATAAAAAATGGATAATTAAAAATGTCATGCGAAGTTGATTGCACGTTCATATTTATTTTAATTAATTAATTTGTATTATAATGATGACCGTTACATTAAATTTATCTGCAAAATAATTATTGGTCTCACAAAGGGTCTTACCTTGTCGCTTTAAGTGGATTCTGTAGCTGAATTTTTCCATACAAAAGCGGCAACGTTTTACACCCCCTACTCCTCAACCAATTTGCATGATTTTTGAAACGTTGTAGATATAATTAAGTACTAGGTATGGAAATTTCGATTTTTCAAAAAAATTGTATATGAGTGAAAATATGGACCAAAAAGATTTTTTTTTGACTCCAAAACTTCCTCCAGCGGGGTAATCATGTATCTTTTGTACTACCGTTTGGTAGATTTTAATGTTTTTAATTGTCAACTCATACATTTATACTTCAAAATTGACAGTAAAATCTATCTACCGATAGTACATAAAGTTACGTGATTCGCCTGCGGCTCATACATTTATCCTTAAAAATTGACATTAAAATCTATCTGACGATAGTACATAAAGTTACGTGATTCGCCTGCTGGTTTTTTGCTATTATTTCATAAACTAGAAGGAATTCTAAAAAAAAGCAAAACACATAAGCCTAGTTACGGATATGAGGAATCGATCAAGGACAATACTGTCCCATTTGATAAAGGTTTAAGGGGTGAAAAACGTTGCCGCCCGAAACGATAATTCTGTTAGAAATCAGGCGCCAAACGACCGACGGCGACGAATCTCTCTATCGCACGATGCGGGCGCAAGACCCCGACGAGTGAAACAGAAAGAATATTCCGAAATACCCTTTTCACACCTGCTATTCAGAAAAGAGTTATTGTTGCCTTCGAATGAGGGAACAAAGATGTATTTTTCTTCCCTCATTTGAGGGCAACAATGACTCTTTTCCTCAAAGAAGATGTGGAAAGCAGTATGTGACACTCTGTAGTAAAATCATTTGTAAGACATTTTATGTTTTTAGCAGCGGGCCTCATAGGCGGTGTGAAAAGCAGTATGTGTCACACGGTAGCACAATTATTTTCGTCTTGGGCGTAAACACTTGAATCCCTCGCTACGCTCAAGATTCTACTTTAGAATCTTTCGCTTCACTCCGGATTCAATATACCTCCCTCGCCGTAAATATATCATTTTGCTCCCTTGAGACACAATCTGCTATTCTCCCCCCGCATGATAGGTTCACAATGTTTGAACTGTCATACAAAATCTCTTAACGGGTAAAGTCCAAAAATGTTTCCAGCTACTGAGGCCGACTGTACCTACAACAGGTACACCAAGCTTTGATCAATTAACGACCGCTTTAGCCTAGTTGGTAGTGACCCTGCCTTCGAAGCTGGAGGTCCCGGGTTCGAATCCCGGTCAGGGCATTTATTTGTGTGATGAACACGAATATTTGTTCGTGAGTCTTGGATGTTTTCTATGTATTTAAGTATATATTTATCTATATAAGTATGTATATCGTCGCCTAGTACCCATAGTACAAGCTTTGCTTAGTTTGGGACCAGGTTGATTTGTATAAGATTGTCCACAAATATTTTATTTATTTATTTCAGCCTTTCTCTAGTATGAACTCTTGTGCACGTATGTTAGCTAAATTAAGTTAAAGTACCAAAGTTTAGGGTCCTTGATAAGCAAACTATGTAAGCAGATGTTTGTGCTAGATCCAAACGTTTGGACATTGGCATATGACGGTATGAATATTTAAATTTACACTAGCGTGAGACATATTTCAGAGTACGAAACCGATCCAATTGCAGAAAGGTGTGAGACAGGGAGACGTTATCTCTCCGAAACTGTTCACTGCTGCATTGATTGGAAGATGTCTTCAAGCTCCTGAACTGGGAAGAACTGGGCATCAATGTGAATGGCGAATACATCACTCACCTTCGATTCGCGGACGATATCGTGATCATGGCAGAATCGCTGGAAAACTTGAGCATAATGCTCGAAGATCTCAGCAGAGTATCCCAACAGGTGGGTCTAAGGATGAACATGGATAAAACCAAAGTTATGTTCAATGGCCATGTCTCACCAATACCGGTTCATGTTGGGAATGCTCCACTTGAAGTTGTGGATAACTACGTATACCTAGGACAGACGGTCCAACTGGGTAAATGCAACTTCAAGAAAGAGATCGATCGCCGAATCCAACTCGGATGGGCTGCGTTCGGGAAGTTGAGGAGGATCTTCACGTCAGAAATTCCACAGTCCCTGAAGTCGAAAGTTTTCGACCAGTGCGTGTTGCCAGTGATGACTTATGGTACTGAAACGTGGCCGCTGAATGTGGGCCTCTTAAATAAGCTCAGAGTTGCTCAGCGTGCGATGGAGAGAGCTATGCTTGGAGTTTCTCTGCGGGACATGATCCGAAACTCGGAGATTCGCAGAAGAACGAGGGTTACCGACATAGCTCAGAGAATCTGCAAGTTGAAGTGGCAGTGGGCGGGCCACATTGCTCGTAGAACCGATAACCGTTGGGGAAGAAAGGTTGTAACGGAACGCAGTTAGCTACGTTGGTCACTTTCATATTAAAAAGGCTATCGAACTACATACATTTCGATATGTAAGAGGTCTAATAATAAGAGATTCGTTCATAATTAAACGTTCATTTTTGGAACTAAATGACATCTACATTATAGGGAAATTGATAAAATATTATATATTACCAACGCCTAGTTAATTTCGACTTTTCTTAATCTAGTTAAATGCACGTCCAATAGGTCTAATTAAGTGAAAGTTAACTTAATTGATTACACTAACCACATCAGATAATAATTAACGCAAACTGCTACCAATTTATGTAAGCCTAGTACTTTTCCTCACAAACCGTATCAATTTCAAACGCTGTTCAGTTGTTCTGACATTTTCTAACTTTGGCAAAGTCATATCAAGTACTAGTTAATTCACCCTGCTTAAATCTTATGTTACCTTGGTATTATAATTTGAGAAACGAGGTGGGTGCGACAGCAAGCAGCAGGTTTGGAATATTCTAATTTTAAATAATCGCATCTAGTAGTGGCTAACACGAACTGTTATTGTTTTATGCAATCTTAGTACCTTGTTACACAAAATGAAGTAGGTGAGACAACGGACAGACGTTTAAATATTTTTCTAATTTAAGAAAGGTTGTATCGAGCAATGATTAACTCGAACTACTGTTTAATTATGCAATCTTAGTACCTCAGTTTCATGAATCGAGGCAGATGAGACCGCGATCAGTAGGTATACGCACTCTGACACTAGTACTACTTAAGGCAAACTACTAGCCGTTTATGAGAACCTAATATCTCATTATCCAAAGCTTGTCCCGGATGTCTCGGAAGTCCCGGATGTCTCGGAAGTCTCTGGGATATTCCAAATTTAAATAAACCTCGAATAACAATAATCAATATTTACTCTTAGCGTTTATGTCAGCTTGGTATTTGAATTCGCAAGGCATGTCTCGGATGTCTCGGAAGTCTCGGATGTCTCGGAAGTCTCGGATGTCTCGGATGATGTCTCGGATGTCTCGGATATTTAAGTATAAAAGGACTGAGAAATTTATTTGAAGTCACTTAGAATTCGTCATTCAGACTGTTAAGGTCTCTGGCTTATTTAATATAAACTCTTGGTGGGTGATTCTCTTAACATAAGGGTGGTTCGTCATATTGGGGAGATTCTCTTCATAATGAGGGATCACTCTTTAATATTTTATTCAATAACTTCGGGGTTATTACGTCATTTTCAGTAATCTAAAAGCCAGAACTTTGACCAGGTTTACAGTATACCTGAGGAGTCATTCCCGCCTTGCGGTGTTAATGGGCATGACTCAGAGTCTTTAGTTACCAGATCTAAGGGTGGTCTGGCGTCTACCTTTTTACCAACATAGGAGACGATCAAATCCCTTACGCTTCCTCAATGCCCAACTGACAACGTAAACGAGGCTGCCATAGTTTGGGTCAGCATAGAGGAGTATTCCTTGCTCGTTGAAATTGTGCAGTAGTTGAGAGGCGGTCTTGTTAAATATATTTATATATTATCTTTATATACACAATAGGGCGTCTTATCCACTGTACCCTGTCTTCGGACCAGTGGGGGGAGACAACCTACACAGGCTTTAGAATTGCAATCCTCAGTTTAGCCGACTGAACTTTCAAAGCTTAGTTAGGGAATACGCATTCTTAGAAACTAAATCTGGTAAGAGTTTAGTTTCTACAGTTTAGATCTATTTGGGATAGTGATAGGTTAACTTCATACACTGATTTCAATATGTTCATAGGATCAGGGAATTATGGTATTTTAAATAGAATTGGAATTTTATGATATTTCAATTTATATTGAATAAATCTTTAAAGCTATTATTGATGACAAGCTGAGCAGTTCATTTTGTGCCAAGTGACAAGCTGAGCAGTTCATTTGTATGATTATACCAAGTGACAAGCAGAGCAGTTCATTGGTTTAATCTATTTAGTGACGAGCAGAGCAGTTCACTAAATATAGATTACATAGTGACGAGCTGAGCAGTTCACTAAGGTTTAATGACAAGCTGAGCAGTTCATTAATCTAGCTATTATTAGATTTATCTTAGAATAATTGAATTTTGGAAATAGAATTAAATCATAAAGCTTTCTAAAGTTATACGTATAACACAGACTGGAGAGTTTCTTGGTGTTTCTTCTCTTCAGAAAACTAGGTTCCGAAACACTGGTAGATTTTATGAAATAATATCTATTAAAACTAAACACAATAAAATAGATATTCCTTAGCTATTTTGATTTCCCCCATCCAGGCGTCAACAGTAGTGAAGTAAGTGTGTAAGTTTGGAACAGAATAATTGATTTTCATTAGCTAGCTAGGACTGGTTTATAATAAAGTAATTGTTAATGTAGGAAATATTATTCTGTTCATAGTTAAGTTTAGGATCACTACTGTGGCGGTAACGGATCATCGGTAGGTCCTGGTAGGGGCCGTTTTACCACAAAACAAAAACATTCTTATTTAAGAGATTATTTATGAGAATAAACATGAGAGTTTAAGTGCTAGATTTATGATATCAAGTCGATTAGTTAGTTCAAATTAAGTTTCAGTAATTAGAATGAGGAATCCAAATCTTGACATGAATTCACATAAAAGATAATGGGTTTTACGGTTCATAACTCTTCAAGGGTTCTACCCTAGACGATTCACTTTGGCCATTCCGTAGTTTAAGTTAATAAAATAACATTTTTAAGTTATATATATTTATTTATTAAATAGAGGGGGGGAGGGGCGTTACAAGGTTCTCGAGTGGCGGCCTCGCACGGGAAGACGGAGCGTTGGACGGCCTCCCACTAGGTGGACTGATGACTTGGTCAAGGCAGCGGGGAGTCGCTGGATGCGGGTGGCTGGCGACCGTGTGCTGTGGCGCTCCTTGGGGGAGGCCTATATCCAGCAGTGGATGTCTTCCGGCTGAATGATGATGATGATGATGAGACATATTTACACTTAATAAGAGAACAACGGTTGGAACTCACTTGGAAAGTCACTATTTGCGACATGTTTCGGACTACAATTGGATTAGTTACTAATAGTGACTTTCCAAGTGAGTTCCAACCGTTGTTCTCTTATTAAGGTATGAATATTGTTTTGATTATTTTTAAGTTTGGTTTGATTTTAAAGATGGAAAGTGTTAAATAAATTAAATAAAAAAAACCGTTTATTCTGACTCGACTACACATGTTACAACAAAAATAATTAAAAAATACACTAATTTTTATATATATATAACTGCTATTTTTTTATTTATCGTATGGCGATTACTTCGAACCGTGAGATCTTTGAGAAGACAGTACGGTTGCCAGTTTTGCTGCATTTTTAGTACCACCCAGGGGTCACGTGTAGGGTAGCAGTGGGTACTCCCTACGGACGTGGCGCAACTTCGACCCCCCTTTGTCAAAAGAGTGGGCAAGTTGACTGGTAGAAGTTCTCAAACCGCCCGAAGGCCTCCAAGTTGGCTTAACGACTGCTATCATAGACATCAGGCGGGATCAACGGCTTAACGTGCCTTCCAAAGTACGGGAGCGCTCAGTCAATAACCACTCAAGGAGGTCACTATGAAAGAATTGACCACGGCTCATGTTGCTTAACCACACGTGGCAAGCGGGCGCCGCTGGGCCACGAGCGCTCCTGAAAGGCTACTCCGAACTTTGAAATCCGACTTCGTATTGTGCCGTCCCTCTCACTCATATAGTGAATAACACAAGAGTAAAAGGGACGACACGATACGAAGTTCGGATTTCGAAGTTCGGAGTACAGGCTCTGATTTAACTGCTAAATATTTGTGACTTATTAACTAAAACTTAATTTAATGATTGGACCTCTTTACGAGTCAAGGCCTCTCCCAGTTTCCTTTCCGCCAATATTCCCAGGGGCGCTACCGCGAACAGCAAACGAAGTTTTCCCTCTCTGTCGCACTTGCAAGTTTGCACATAAGTGAGACAGAGAGGGAAAACTTCGTTTGTGGTTCGCGGTAGCCCCTCAGTTCTGAGTCTGTGTGCCAGCTTTTTGGGATCTGTTTAAGGGCATTTATAAGCTTGGTTTTTGGTCTAATTTTAGATCTTTGTACTTTAAAAATCTGTTAGTTAAATGTGGTAAATTATTTACGACATACGAAATTTAAAGCTCAGAATGCCTGTATACCGCGAACCGAAAACGAAGTATGTTCATAAATCTCCCTCTCTGTCGCTCTAACATGCAAGTACGACAGAGAAGAAGATATACAAACAAATAACGTTATTGTGACGACGAGAAGAATTATGACGACCGCTTTAGCCTAGTTGGTAGTAACCCTGCCTTCGAAGCTGGAGGTCCCGGGTTCGAATCCCGGTCAGGGCATGTATTTGTGTGATGAACACGAATATTTGTTCCTGAGTCTTGGATGTTTTCTATGTATTTAAGTATCTATTTATCTATATAAGTATGTATATCGTCACTTGATACCCATAGTACAAGCGTTGCTTAGTTTGGGACTAGGTTGATTTGTGTAAGATTGTCCAAAAATATTTATTTATGTCACACCTGGCCATAAAGTGGCAATTACCTATCCCACTTCATGGCCAGGGGGTGATATAAAATTTTGTACTTACCTCGGGCGGTAATTAAGAAAGCCTCAGATCGCATAATTATCGCCCTTGCCTTCGGCTCGGGCGTCAAATACCTGCGATCTGAGACATTCTTTGTTTTACCGCCCTTGGTAAGTAATGTACTATTATTTATTTATTATTCAGCTACTTTATAATTACTTTGGATAAATGCCATAACGGTATAATAGTCTAGAAGAATCCTTTAGCAGTAATATTATAAAAGTAAATGACCGTATTACGATTCCCTAATTGTGTAGTCGAATTACTGGAAGAATCATTAATCTGCCCCATTACACACAAAAACTGGCCATTTTGAGGGAAATAATATTTAGGATGACTATTTTGTATCTTTATAATTATGGTGCTTAAGGATATTCTCATAATTATTTTAGTTTCGTAAAGGCTTTCAACTTAAGACGGATTTTCATAAGTATTAGAAGATTTAAAAAAAGATCTGTTGTAAAGGTTTTCTAGACCTGAAAGAAAGCAAATCCTAGGACGCACTGACTTGGATAAAAGTAACATGTTTCTGTCAATACATTTATACTTATTTATATATGGGTGGCTCAACTATTCTTTGTTGCTCGTTACCATGGTTACGTCTCCTGAGTCACTCTTTAAAACTGTGATTTTATAGGGTTTAAATTTATCAAATATGAGTTTTAGCGATGGGCATAAATCCATTTGGATATGGGTCATGTCTTGAGCATGCTTGAGTCCATATTATAAACATTTTTCTAAGAAACTCGATTACTGTTGTCTCCTCGCTGTCGGGTCAGAATAACAACAAGAAAAAGTTGATTGTAACCAATAGACATATGGGATGTCTGTTGGTTACGCCGTAATTTATTTTGAATTACCTTCTTGGGGCTGACCTAAAACCTGCCCGGCGAAGGCGCGATGACAGAAATAGTAAATTGTTAATCAAGGGTTGAAAGCACATTTCAGAGGAGATATTTTGAGGCTGAAATGGGTGATATCACCCGAGTTAAACACTGCTTTTCATTTTATTCGAGGAAACTAAAAATCGGCATAATATGCACAAACATTTTCTGAATCAACGAAAGAACCATTTTCGCGGGAACTGTTGAATGATGTTAACAGTGTTTGTTTATGGTCTTTTTTTATTCAGAATTAATCGTACTTATGTTTGTGAGGATTATATATTGCCTTTGCTCAATCGAACTACGACTCCCCGTACTTTTTTCTTTTTAATACTTTTCTGCTCTAAAGCAGAAAAGTGCCACTTTCAGGACCCCACCTAGATGAACAATGACCCACTTCAGAGTACGAGAAATAACAAACAAATTCAACCGTTTCTCAATATCGTCACAGAATAATTAATAGTACCAAGGAACGTACAGAAGGTTTTCTGTCTGACAAAACCGATGTTTGACAGCTAAGCATGTCACTCCGCCCAAACAATAACAGATCCTTTACAAATACAATAACATGCAGAGATTTAATACTAGTTGTAACAGAATATACCATTCAACACTACATTTGTATTAAAACACTACTATATTTGTTACGGGGTGTTAATCTTCAGTGAGGCAACGAATTTACCAATTTTCGTACAAAATAAATCTTGCTCAAAGTATTTTGTGTTGTATGTTGAGCATGCTCTCACAAGGTATGAATTTTTGACATATTTAGTACGACAAAATGGAATAGAAAATAGAGCGTTTGATCTGGTTCGAAATGTAGGGCATCTATATGAAATACTAGCTTTTACCCGCGGCTTCGCCCGCGTAATAAAAGTAATTTTAACCGTCTACAAAAAAGGAGGTTCTCAGTTTGATCCGTATGTTTGTACGTATGGATGTCATTTCCGTAATCGGCACCCCGTAGAACCACAAAGACGACACTTATATAAATTTTTAAGATAAATTAATTTCCGCCATCTTGGATTTGAAAATAGATGTCATTTTCATAGTTGGCACCCCGAGGAACCTCGAAGATGACACCCATATTGATTTTTAAGAAAAATAAATCTCCGCCATCTTTGATTTAAAAATGCTTGCCATTTTCGTAATCGGCACCACGAAGAACCTCGAAGACGACACCCATATCGATTTTAATAAAAATAAATATCCGCCATCTTTGATTTGAAAATGAGTGTCATTTTCGTAATTGGCACCCAGAGGAAGATGTCCGCCATCTTGGATTTGAAAATGCATGCCATTTTCGTAATCGGCACCCCGACGAACCTCGAATATGACACCCATATTACTGCTCCCCGCACAAACTTGAAACCACTTTTTCACCGCTTTAGGGGAGCAATTCCGAAAAACGCTGAAACGTGTTTTGTTGTATTTAAACAGAGTCCATATACGAGGTTTTAAATCTCTCATTTCAAAAAGATTTGCTTCCCGTACAAATTTGGACCCCCTTTTCACCCCTTTAGGGAAGAAATTTCAAAAAACGCTGAAATACGGTTTGTTGTATTTTAACAGTCTATAATATATACGAAGATTTAAATCTCTCACTTCAAAGAAGATGTGCTCCCCGTACAAACACCACATGGAACCACCTTTTCATACCTTTAGGGGAGTAATTTCGAAAAATGCCGAGTAATTTTTTGTTGTATTTAAACAGAAAGTCTATATACGAAGTTTTAAATATATCACTTCAAAAAAGATTTGCTCCCCGTACAAACTTGGAACCCCCTTTTCACCCCTTTAGGGGAGCAATTTAGAAACACGCTGAAATATGTTCTGCTGTATTTAAATAAAGATTCTATTTACGAAGTTTCAACTCTCTCACTTCATAAAAGATTCGCTCCCCGTACAAATTTTGAACCCCCTTTTCATCCCTTTAAGGGAGCAATTTAGAAAAACGCTGAAATACGCCATTAATGTATTTAATCAGAGAGTCTTTATACAAAGTTTCAACGCTTTTTCCCGCGGTTTCGCCCGCGTACTAAGAGTAATTTTTAACCGTCTACAAAAAAGGAGGTTCTCAGTTTGACCTGCATGCAGATATGTATTAGATGTCATTTTCGTAATCGGCACCCCGAGGAACCACCAAGATGAAACCCACATCGATTTTTAAGAAAAATAAATGTCTGCCGTCTTTGATTTGAAACTGGATGTCATTTTCGTAATCGGCACCCAGAAGAACCTCGAAAATGACACCCATATTGATTTTTAAGAAAAATAAATCTCCGCCATCTTTGATTTGAAAATGCAAGCCATTTTCGTAATCGGCACCACGAGGAACCTCGAAGACGACACCCATATCGATTTTTATAAAAATAAATATCCGCCATCTTTGATCTGAAAATGCATGCCATTTTCGTAATCGGCACGACGAGGAACCTCAAAGACGACACCCATATCGATTTTAATAAAAATAAATATCCGCCATCTTTGATTTGAAAATGAGTGTCATTTTCGTAATTGGCACCCAGAGGAACCTCGAAAATGACACCCATATTGATTATTAAGAAAAAGAAATGTCCGCCATCTTGGATTTGAAAATGCATGCCATTTTCGTAATCGGCACCCCGAAGAACCTCGAAGACGACACCCATATTGATTTTTAAGAAAAATAAATCTCCGCCATCTTTGATTTGAAAATGCATGTCATTTTCGTAATCGGCACGACGAGGAACCTCAAAGACGACACCCATATCGATTTTAATAAAAATAAATATCCGCCATCTTTGATCTGAAAATGAGTGTCATTTTCGTAATCGGCACCCAGAAGAACCTCGAAAATGACACCCATATTGATTTTTAAGAAAAATAAATGTCTGCCATCTTGGATTTGAAAATGGATGTCATTTTTGTAATTTGCACCCCGAGGAACCTCGAAGATGACACCCATATTGATTTTTAAGAAAAATACATCTCCGCCATCTTCGATTTGAAAATGCAAGCCATTTTCGTAATCGGCACCACGAGGAACCTCGAAGACGACACCCATATCGATTTTTATAAAAATAAGTATCCGCCATCTTTGATCTGAAAATGCATGCCATTTTCGTAATCGGCACGACGAGGAACCTCAAAGACGACACCCATATCGATTTTAATAAAAATAAATATCCGCCATATTTGATTTGAAAATGAGTGTCATTTTCGTAATTGGCACCCAGAGGAACCTCGAAAATGACACCCATATTGATTTTTAAGGAAAAGAAATGTCCGCCATCTTGGATTTGAAAATGCATGTCATTTTCGTAATCGGCACCCCGAAGAACCTCGAAGAAGACACCCATATTGATTTTTAAGAAAAATAAATCTCCGCCATCTTTGATTTGAAAATGCATGCCATTTTCGTAATTGGCACGACGAGGAACCTCAAAGACGACACCCATATCGATTTTAATAAAAATAAATATCCGCCATCTTTGATCTGAAAATGAGTGTCATTTTCGTAATCGGCACCCAGAAGAACCTCGAAAATGACACCCATATTGATTTTTAAGAAAAATAAATGTCTGCCATCTTGGATTTGAAAATGGATGTCATTTTTGTAATTTGCACCACGAGGAACCTCGAAGATGACACCCATATTGATTTTTAAGAAAAATAAATCTCCGCCATCTTTGATTTGAAAATGCAAGCCATTTTCATAATCGGCACCACGAGGAACCTCGAAGACGACACCCATATCGATTTTTATAAAAATAAATATCCGCCATCTTGGATTTGAAAATGGATGTCATTTTTGTAATTTGCACCCTGAGGAACCTCGAAGATGACACCCATATCGATTTTTAAGAAAAATAAAAGTCCGCCATGTTTAATTTGAAAATGAATGTCATTTTCGTAATCGGCACCCCGACGAATCTCGAAAATGACACCCATATCGATTTTTAAGAAAAGTAAAAATTTGCTCCCCGCTCAAACTTGGAACCCTCTTTTCACCCCTTATAGGGAGCAATTCCGAAAAACGCTGAAACATGTTTTGTTATATTTAAATAAAAATTCTATAAACGAAGTTTTAAATCTCTCACTTCAAAAAAGATTTGCTCTCCGTACAAACTTGGAACCCCCTTTTGAACCCTTTAGGGGAGCAATTTCAAAAAACGCTTAAATATGTTTTGTTGTATTTAAACATAGAGTCTATGTACGAAGTTTTAAATCTCTCACTTCAAAAAAGATTTGCTCTCCTTACAAACTTGGAACCCCCTTTTGAACCCTTAACGGGAGCAATTTCGAAAAACGCTCAAATATGTTTTGTTGTATTTAAACATAGAGTCTATGTACGAAGTTTTAAATCTCTCACTTCAAAAAAGATTTGCTCCCCGTACATACTTGAAACCCTCTTTTCACCCTTTTAGGGGAGCAATTTCGAAAGACGCTTATATACATTTTGTTGTATTTAAACAGAGAGTCTATATACAAAGTTTCAAATATCTCACTTTAAAAAAGACTTTCTCCTCGTACAAACTTTGAACCCCCTTTTCACCCCTTTAGTGGAGCAATTTAGAAAAACGCTGAAATACGCCATTAATATATTTAAACACAGACTCTATACACAAAATTTCATGTCTCTCACTTTAATAAATACGGTTTTTCATACAAACTTTGGACCCCCGTTTCACCCCTTTAGGGGGTGAATTTTGAAAAATCCTTTCTTAGTGCACCCCTAGACCTTATAAGGAACCTACGTGCCAAATTTGGAATCTCTAGAACCAGCGGTTTGGGCTGTGCGTTGATAGATCAGTCAGTCAGTCAGTCAGTTTCTTCTTTTATATATTTAGATTACTAATGAGATATTGCGACTCAGTCAAATGATTTAGTAATTTAAACAAAAATATCTGGTCTTTATGTTCTCTACGCAGCTGAAGACTCACGATGTTATCACTGGAAAAAGATTTAAATTTATATTTCATCCATTTCATAAATTTATTTTGAATTTTCTCAATGGCATCAATATGAACCGAATATTGAGGACTCCAAACAATTGAAGCGAACTCTAAGTGCGATCTAACAAAAGCATTATACAGAAGAACGATGGTATGCGGATCCTTAAAGTCCTTACTCTGCCGGAAAATAAAACCTAACATCCTGTATGCCTTTGACGTGATTTTGTCAATATGAGAAGTGAGTTGTATTTCATTATCTATATGAACACCTAGGTCTCTGACTTCAGTAACTCTTTTCAATATTTTATTATTGATTGAGTAATCAAAATAAATTGGGTTACGCTTACGGGAAAATGAAATCGAGCAACACTTCTCAATATTAAGGTCGAGGCAGTTTTTGATACAGTACTGATCTAATTTATTTAAGTCTTCTTGTAACAGTTTGCAATCGTCTATGGATTTAACTAATGTAAAGATTTGGTGTCATCAGCAAATAGTAAGATTTTGGAATGATGGAAACAGTCAACAACATCATTGATAAACATCGTTGCTTTTCTAGAATAACGCACTATTCCGAAATACTACGTTTTGCAACTAACTAAAGGACTAAACGCGAAACACGCAGAAGTTTATCGTGAATAAAACTCCCATCGGGTTACGTCAAAAAATGGGCCGATGACAGCATTGTGCCGTTATGCCATTGGTCGGATGGCGACGCCAATTTTTGGGCAAGACCGTCCGCGGGCCAATTAAGCCGTAATTTTTGACGCCGAAACCAAGACACTTTGCTGACTACTGGCACATAGCGAAATAAATATGCACACACGCATTTATTATTTGTGCAAAAGTGTAGTATTGTGAAATAGTTCATCAGAGTACAATCAAATATTTGTGTAATAGTGTTACATTTATGGTGGGGACATTATTCAAGAGAAAGTATGTGCAAGTATTTTGACATAACAACAAATGCACCTGTGTTCACGAAAAGCGTAGATACGAACAAGGTCTTGTTAGCAAAATAAGCCTATGTACTTGATAAGAGTAAATTAATTATTGTTGTAGTAAACTAATTCGGACAGTGTTATTTAAAAAATGACATTAAGTTATCTGTTGTAATATGAATTAAGTAATAATTTTATTGAAAAAATGTTAATAGTGAGCTGTTTCAATAGTTTTAATAAGGTTCCTGTAACACTACACTGCAAGTTATATAACTTATTGTGTTATTTAACTTGCAGTGTAGCGTTATAGGAAGCTTATTGAAACTATTGAAACAGTAGCTTGTAAAGCTGGCCCCTCTCTTCTCCTTCTTACTCTTATTCTTGTTCTATGCGCCAGGCAAACACCGTCTGAGCAAATGCGCAATTTCATGGATCGATGACCCCACTGACCCGCATGCGGGGTGACTAAAACGGCATGCAAAAGCACCCGGATGCGGGGAGCCGATTTCGTTGCTTTAACTCGGTCGATATAGATACTGCATGCAGGTGCTCCTCGCATGCTGTATAACAAGTAAAGAGGCATTTTCATTGGTTGATAGGGCCCGACTCCCCGCATGCGGGCGCTATGGCATGCGTTTTGGAAATCTTTCGCACCCCAGCTCGCTAACGACCAGCCTGATTTCACCGGCCATTATACCGCAAGCGGTAAAACGACTGTGCTATCGACTACTGACTTTCATTAGTCGTTGTACATCTTATTAGTTGTATGCGAGGTGCACACTGCACGCGCAAGCGGCATTGATGACCAGCACTTGAGCCTAGTTGGTGGACGCTGCCTACGAAGCAGCTTACTTGGCGGTGATCTTGCCTACGAAGGTAGATGAGGTCAAATATTTGTTCCTAAGTCTCGGTTTTTTCCATGGAGTTAAGTATCTTTTTATCTATGTAATTATCTACATCGTCAAGCTTTGCTTAGTTTGAGACTAGGTCGAGCTTTGTAAATTTGTCCACAGATATTTATTTATATAATTTATTCATTCTGTTATGGGTTATGGACACGTGTTTCAATATCTTCAGATAAATCCAAATATTGCTAAAAGACCGATACTAAAACATGTACTACAAACGCCTTAGCTCCCAGCAACGAAACCGACCATGACGAAAAAGTTGTCATTAAACCATTACCCGTTGTTGAAGAATTATTCCGGTTTAAAGGAAATTTAATTACATTAAAACGGACTTACAAATAACCAGTCACTGTAGCAGAGCAAATTAATTTCCAAAATTTAGATTTGTCTATGTGATGCTAGAAGCTTGTCGACATACGCATTGTGAGTCAGAGTATGCTATCGCATACTTTTAGCTGCTAAGTTATGCCATCACAAGCTTTCATTTAGCTGCTAAATGATGTCATCACTTAGTTTCAGCTGCTATAGGATACCATCTCATGTTTTCAGCTGCTAGTCGCATGCTTTCATTCAGCTGCTATAAAGTGTCATCAGGTCATCATTTAATTTGAGCTGCTATAGGATACCATCGCAGGTTTTCAACCGCTAAAGTATGTCATCTCAAGCTTTCATTTAGCTGCTAAAGGTTGTCATGAACAACAAGAACATAAGTACCCAGCCAGGAAGCAAGTCTGGCCCGGACGAGCCGGATATACCAGGGGGCACAAATTACTGAGGAGCGACACGCTCTGTGAGGGGTAAGGAAGACCGACCAGCCGCAGCCAGTCGGCCATAATCGACCGGCTGTGCCGCCTTTACCCAGTATTGGAAACGTGGAGTGGTAGGAAAATTCGTCGGTGGATGAGCATTGTATTTTCAGAGTAGTTAAGTCCTCTCGGGGATCACTGTGTGTTCCTACGATTCCCAGTAATCGTCGTCGTACACTATAAAAACGTTTCTTATCTATCCGCTGGTTTCCTTGTTAAAGTGCACCATTAAGTGATAGAAGACCTTCCTAATTAAAGAGGATTTTGTAAGATATATCCTTGTATCTAAGTCATCAGGCACACTTTGACTATAAGCCGTGGTGCAATAGCTTCTCAACATACGGTGACTTTTCACGGTGTAGACATGCGACACGTACAATACTTTTTCTATGATAAGAATATTTTAACATGGCTATATTATAATGATATATTATAAACAATTAAACACTTTGATTGAGCTGCTATAAGGTGTCATCAGGTCATCACTTAGTTTCAGCTGCTACAGGATACCATCGCATGTTTTCTACCGCTAAAGTATGTAGTCTCTTGCGTTCATTCATTTATGACATTACATTATTTCAACTGTTATTTTATACTGTCCCATGTTTTCAGGTGTCAAAGAATGTTTTCCCATGTTTACAGATGTTAAAATATATATCATCGCATACTTTCTGCTACTAAAGGATGTCATCGCATGCTTTCATTCAGCTTGAAAGTAAATTGCATATAAATTTGATATAAATTGCATTATTGTGATATTATAACAGTAAAAATATTTGTATTAATGTTTCTATAAGAAAATAATTTAGTGAAAATACCAAAAAGATATCGAACTAATCAACAATACCTCAATATTAGCGATATAATTGTATTATTTTTTATGACGCATGTCCTGTTATGCCATTATTATGCAAAGTTTTAAAAATTATTATGGTATATAAAACGTAATACTCCGTTATTGCTGATACATGATATACAAAAATATGTCTTAAAGACGAATAAGCCGTTATTCATCATAATAATAAACCATAATGTTTCAGTATTACGTATTGTGACATTATTGCACATAAAAACGTTTGAACAACCTCTAAATATGAAGTCACAACTCTAAGTATGTTATTAATTTTGGGGTTTTTAATATTATATTTTTATGTTATCTTAGTTTTCTTTGGTTTGTCATATACTCTAATAAACTATGAAGGTATTACTAAAAGAGGATTTCGTTTATGTTACTTTAAATAAAAAATATTATAAAATCATTTCTGTTCCACTTTCAAACCTCTCTCCTGAAAAAACACATTTTTTAAGATACAGCGTTGTTTTTGAAAAGCAACGACATGTTAAACAGCAGGGGACCTAAATGAGACCCTTGGGGCACACCAGACAAGACAGGGGTAAGGGAGGAAGTAAAACCTTTGACAGATACGGCTTGAGATCGATCCCGAAGGTATGACGTTAGCCATCTCAGTAGATCACCGTGAATACCAAACATTTTCATTTTATCAATCAAAATACTATGAGAAATTTTATCGAAGGCCTTGGAATAATCTGTGTAGATCGCATCAACCTGAAACCCCTTGTCAATTGCCTTCAATGCAAAATCCAAAAATTCTGATAGGTTGGTATCAACCGAACGCTTATTTATAAAACCATGTTGTCTAGTAGAAAGCATAGGTCTTACTAAATTAAAAACGGTGTCGTACACTATCTTTTCGAATAGTTTTGGAATAATGGACAGTTTGGAGATTCCGCGATAATTTTTAATGTCGTGTTTGTCACCGCTCTTATGTATAGGGACCACTAAAGAGCGCTTCCATACGTTAGGCATTATTCCTGATTTTAAAGATAACGAGAAGAGCACCGACAGTGGAAAAGCTAAGGTTTTACTGCATCGTTTAAGAAAAACTGGGTGAATACCATCAGGACCGCTACCTTTCGATTCAATTAATGTTCTGAGGTACCTCTCTACCAAATCCGGTCGGAATTCTACATTACTGATCGTGTTTATTGTAGAATCAGACACGGTAGAAGGAGAGTGGGTATTTGGATTTTGTACGAAAACAGATTGGAAAAACGAATTAAAAAGATTGGCTATACTTTGTCCATCAATAGCCACCTTATCGTTGAAGAAGAGAGAATCCGGAATATTATTATTACGCTTTTTCGATTTTATAAATGACCAGAAGGATTTAGAGTTAACTTTAATATTCTTTTCACTCCGAGATATAAATACATAGTTTTAGGGGGTGCTGGGTGGGGAGGATGAGCTTAGGTATGCGACGCTAGGCTATAAGTTCTCTCCATCAAGTCTACTCATACACGTCCCCGTCGTCTCAGGAACTGCCGACGTACAGACCTGAGGCGAACCCACCGGCGAAAGCGTGTGGGTCGTGCACCCTGGTAATGTCAAAGATCGAAAACGGGCGTCGCACTATTTACCATCTACCCCGGATCTGAGACAGCGAAGTATGAGAGACGATACCTGGAGCGGCATTCCCACCCTCCAGGTATTTATTCCCTTGCCCGTCATCCTGTACCTCCCAACCACCCAATCCTACCACTCTTATCAATCCCTACCACTCCTACAATCCCTTCCCTTACCTATTCCTGGAGGAGACAACCTCGACCCCAAAAACCCCAAGCTAAGGTGTAACCTACCGTGCCGAGAGATGTGTGGCTGAGGGGGAGCTCAGTCGCGAACGGTGGACCCTCGATACCGGGCAACCTCGAGGTGTATCTTGCCTTATTCCAGCAAGCGGGGCTCTGCTGGAATGGACCATAATCCCTAGCTTCTCGTGGGAACTGTATGGAGAAAGAAACAAAGCAAACTGAAGGTACCCTGGAAGACCTATGCCAGGAACTATTGCCCCTGACAGTAGGCGCGGAACCAACCGCCCAAACGTCGGGACAAGATATGGAGGTTGTGGAGAGCACCGACCCGGTAGAAAAGGACGCTAGTCGACCTAACCTACCAACGGAAGCTCAAAACACCAACACGCGGAAACCTCACAAGAAATTGTGTGGTTCCACGCGAGGGCGCTACAAAGCTCTTATAGGACTGGGAGTAAAGCCTGAAGAGGCATTACAACTGTCCACGAAGAGCTTTGCAGAGCTCAAAAAAATGGGGTTCAAATTTGGGGCCTCACAATCCAAGCCCGGGCAAAAGCCGGTCAAACGGCTCCGCTCGGAGGAGGAATCACCGAAGGGTAACTTATCCAAGAACCCAAGGGTGAGTGAGACCCCACCTACTCAACCCCAACAAGTGCTGGCCTATAGTGAGGTCGTCAGCCATGCTCGGGTCGGAATCAAAGACTCCAGTCCGATGTCGGACACCCAACTGGGGTCCCTCTGCCACACCATCTTGCAGAGGATTTCGACTCTGAGGATGGCTGAAGGACCGAAGTTCGTGGGCCACGCTTACAAGCCAGGCTGGTTGCTCATTACGTGCGAGGACCAGCGGTCCAAAGCTTGGCTTGAACGGGAAGTACCATCCCTAAAGCCATGGCCAGAAGCCAATCTTAGGGTCATACCCGAAAATGAGCTCCCAAAGCCAAATATAGGGATGGTATTTATACCCGATATCAGCGACTCGCAGGTCAAGATGTCCCTGTCGCTACTCTGTGCACAGAACTTCGGGCTGTACACAGAGTTCTGGAAAATACTCCACACAAAGGCCGAAAAGGGAGGGGTCATGGTTACCGTAGCCCTAGACGACCAATCTGTGGAGTATCTACAGAAAATGGACCTAAAGGCTAACCTAGGTTTCCGCAAGGTCACGTTTCGGATAAAGGGTCCTTCATCCAAGGCCCAACATTCCGAAACGTCCGAAACCCAAACCCCACCACCGCAAATCCCGACCACATCCGCTCCCCACACTCCCGCCCGAAAGGTTCTCCCGGGACCTAAACGGGCCATCCCTGCTCCTGCCTCCAATCCAGCAGCGAGCTCATCGGGAACCAAGCGGTTTCCCACCATCAGGGGGGGCAACAGGGGCACGCACCGCCCCAGGGGTAGGGGTAGAGGGAGGGGAGGCCAGCAAGGGCATACCAATGCCCAGCGCCGAGGCCAGTAAAGACGACGCAAGGAAATGGGGGCCGGTGGCCTTCCTGCAGGCCAACTTACACCACGCCATCGCGGCCACAGCGGTCGTGGAAAAGATCTTTGGCGAAAATGGCCTGGACATCGCACTCATACAAGAACCATGGATAAACGCTCAATCCATGGTAGCAGGATTAAATACAACAGGTAAGGTACTAACACACGAAAAAGGATCCAAACCAAGGGCCTGCATCGTGTTCAACAAAAACATCAACTTCCTACCTGTTACAGAACTATGCAGTGACGATCTCGTCGCTGCTTACGTAGATCTCAAAGGAAGGGGCACATCGAAGGTGTTAATTTGCTCCGCCTACCTGCCAGGAGAGAAACAAGATCCCACAGAAGAACTGGCTAAAGTTGTAGAGTACGCTCAAGCACAAAAGGCAGAACTAATTGTGGGTTGCGACGCCAACGCTCATCACACCATCTGGGGGAGCACCGGAATCAACAAACGGGGTGAGTTACTCTCAGATTTCATTTTTACTAATTGTCTGCACTTGTTAAATAGGGGAAACACGCCAACCTTCGTTACTAGGGCTAGACAGGAAGTATTAGACATAACCTTCGCTACTGAAAAGGTAGCTAAATGCCTCGGAAACTGGCACGTAAGTAGCGAAAACTCAATGTCGGACCACAAACATATTAGGTTCAGTGTAAAGGGTCCATTAGAACAGGATCCAAACACACGAAGAAATCCAAAAGAAACGTCCTGGGAAGTCTATAAGACTTACCTGGAGGAGTATCTAAAGGGCATACCAAAATATGTAAAAAACCCGGATTCCCTCAATGCAGCAGTAAACCAACTATCAAAGGACATATATACGGCCTACGAACAGAGCTGCCCATTGCGGGAAGTATCCACAAACAACATAACGACGTGGTGGAACAAAAAGCTGGAAAAGCTCCGAGTATCCACACGCCGCATATTCAATCACTCAACCAGACCAAATGAGTGGGAAAGGTATGGTAGGGCACTGACTGAATATAACAAACAGATCAGAAAAGCGAAAAGGAAGTCTTGGCGAAGGTTTTGTGAAGAGATCGCCCAAACTCATAAAGGAGCGAGAATACACAAAATTCTTTCCAAAACGCCGACTAGCTATCTTGGCCTCCTCAAGAGACCGAATGGCAATTTCACGACCACGGAGGTGGAAACACTGGATCTGCTAAGAACCACCCACTTTCCAGGGTCGTATCCGACCAGTAACACCCAGTTATGCATCCAAAGGAACTTCCAAGCCCACAGGGTACATAACATCGACTGGAATTTGGCCGCAAATATCTTTAGACCAAACCACGTTAAATGGGCACTGGCAAAATTCAAACCATTTAAATCGGCGGGAGAAGATGGAATATTTCCAGCACTATTGCAGCAAGGGCAAGATCTCCTGCTCCCGCACCTGGTAAAAATATTCCGAGCCAGTTTCGCTTGGGGTATCATACCAGAACAATGGACTAGGGTCAAGGTACGATTCATACCAAAAGCAGGGAAAAAGGACTACTCACAGCCAAAATCCTTCCGACCAATCAGTCTAACGTCTTTTCTACTCAAAACAATGGAAAGAGTCATTGATCAGCACATAAGGGTAAAGTACTTGGCAATCAGACCACTTAATCTGAACCAACATGCTTATCAAAAGGGAAAATCAACAGAAACTGCCCTACTAGATCTGGTCGACAAGGTGCAGAAGGCCCTAGAGGATAAGCAAACTGCTCTATGTGCGTTCCTTGACGTGGAAGGTGCTTTTGACAACACACCCACAGAAACTATCCTTAAAGGAATGGAATCAAAGGGCGTGGACAGAACCACCATCAGATGGGTGCAGAGCATGCTATCTAATAGAATAGTCACTCTGACCCTCAATTCAGCTGTACATGAATTTTATACCACAAGAGGTTGTCCACAAGGAGGCGTACTATCCCCACTACTATGGACCCTGGCAGTGGACCAACTCCTAGCAACCATGACGGACCTCGATTATGACACACAGGGATATGCCGACGACCTCGTAGTCATAATCAGAGGCCCATGCCTCCACACAATTTCAAACCTTATGCAAGGAGCCCTAAACACCATACTAAAATGGTGTAAAGAAAATGACCTGTCGATAAACGCTAGTAAGACGGTGCTAGTACCTTTCACAAGGAAGAGGAAACTAGACAGACTAGCAACCCTAAAACTTGAAGGGCAAGTCATACCGTTCTCAAATGAAGTCAAGTATCTGGGGGTCACCTTTGACCAAAAGCTAACTTGGAATCCTCATTTGAAGAACATTACACATAAAGCAAAAATGGCTCTATGGACAAGCTGTCGAATGGCAGGAGCAAGATGGGGTATAAGGCCCAAAATTGCTATGTGGCTATACACAGCGGTAGTGCGGCCTATAATTACTTACGCCTCCGCAGTCTGGTGTGACAAAACCAACCAAAAGACAGCCATCCAAAAGTTAAGCAGCCTACAACGTACGGCCTGCCTAACTACAACAGGAGCTCTAAGTACAACACCTGGGGCAGCCCTTGATGCATTGCTTGACTTAACACCACTCCATCTGCAAGTGCAAAAGGAGGCCAAGCAATGCATCTATAGGATATGCATGTTGACAAGGCCAAAATGGCGCTCACAAGCACTAGCCAAACTAGAAGCCTCGGTCTTTGAACATAAAGCCTTAAACATGCCAACTGATAACATGCATACTATACAAAACTTCAACAAACTGTATACCGTGGAAATACCGCCAAGAGACAAATGGACAAACGACCAAATGTACTTCAAGGAGGGGAGCCACATATGGTATACGGACGGCTCAAAGAAAGGTGAGGATGTAGGTTGCGGGATCTACGGTGAGAGACCAAAGCTCAAAACCAGCGTCAGCATGGGCAGAGAGGCCTCAATCTTTCAAGCTGAAATCTTCGCCATTAACAAATGTGCGGAGATAAATCTTGATAGAAACCTAAGAAACCAACACATCTACATCAACTCGGACAGCCAGGCTGGCCTGCTGGCACTAGCATCTCTAGAGTCTAACTCTAAAATAGTCCAGAACTGTAAAGATAACCTTAACGACCTGGCAAAATCCAATAAAGTAATACTTAGATGGGTACCGGGTCACTCCGATATTGACGGAAACGAGGTAGCAGACAAACTCGCTAGGAAGGGTGCAGATACACCTTTCATCGGCCCAGAACCTTTCTGTGGGATCACCAAACAGAAAGTAACCTCTCTGCTAAGCAATAAATCGGAAGCTATAGAATTGTGGAAGTTCACTAAAGGACTAAAACAATCAAAAGCTTTAATAAAAGGCTACAATGCCAAGTTGTCTAAAGAGCTATTACAACTCAAAAGACACAAAACCAGCGCAGTGACAAGAATACTCACTGGTCACTGCAAACTTAACAAACATCTATCCCAAATGGGTATAAAACAAAGTGCAGCATGCAGGTTCTGCCAGGAGTCGGAGGAAACTGCCATTCATATCCTCTGCTCCTGTGGACCACTTATGCGAAAAAGAAGTATCTATCTAGGGAGGCACATCATGCCCACAGAGGAGATACAACAGATTGCGACCCAAAGAATCTGGAAATTCCTGGAGGCAACGGGTATAAGCAAAGAACTTTAAGGGCTGCCACAATAGATCAATACTGGTCGAGGCGGCAAAGAAGGCCCACAACTAACAATAATAATAATAAATACATAGTAACAAGATACTTCCATCGATTTAATTGCAGTACGTAAATTTGAAAATGTATTATAGTCGGAAATTCTTCCATATATTTTCCATTTTGTATGTATTTTGTTTTTTTTCTTTATTAGTTTTATCAAAGAACGGGAGTACCATGCTGGGTATTTATCACTGTTATTAACAATTTTGAAAGGGATAAATTCTTCTATGATATCATTAATGACTGAATAAAAATAATCAACAGCCTCATCGATACTCATATTTAATAGTAATATTAGCTACTTAAGAGCGCTCCTGGTCCAGAGGCACCCGCGTACCGCGAGCGGTATGCGAGGTTAAGCAACGTGGACCGAGGTCAGTTCTTGGATGGGTGACCGCTTTGAGTGTTTATTAACTGAGCACTCCCGTACTGTGAAAGACGTTAAGCCGTTGAACCATGCTGCTGTCTATGATAGCAGTCGGCGGCATAAGAACTTCTAAAGTCAAGTTGCCCACTCACTTGACAAGCCTGATTGTCATTGGAACATTGAAGTCATGAACGTAATTTATTATACCGATTAATTTCTATAGACGTAATGTTAGGTCCAACCCTGTTGAAGGGACTCGTCTGAAAACCTATGTACCGGCTTTAATCCCATATGCTGAAGCGGGCACCCATTACCCAACCCAACTATTTAAATATTATGAGTTTATTTTTAAGCTATGTTCTAAGTGGTCTCTCTGTACGATTACTCTTCTCTGTATTTTTTTTTGTCAATTGATTTGAATTGGTCACAGGAATGCATTAACTTCAATTATTTTGTTGTAATTAAGCATCTTTGGTTATCAATGACCGTGATCATCATCATCATCATATGAGCCGAAAGACGTGGACATAGGCCTCCCCCAAAGAGTGCCATAATGCCCGGTCCTGCGCCACCCGCATCCAGCGGACTCTCGCGACCTTTACCAGGTCATCAGTCCGCCTTGTGGGGGGGGGGGGCAACCCCCGCTGCGCCTTCGGGTTCGTGGTCGCCATTCGAGAACCTTCCGGCCTCAATGGCCATCAATGACCAAAACACTAGTATTTCAAATTATTAACAAGGGCGTGTCGCGACAATTTTGTTATCTAAATTGCCCTTGGCTGCTAAAAGGTCAACTACACTGTGTTTTATACAACCTTTCCTTTTCGTTTTATTTTACGTTTCTTTCATATCATAAACTGTTTCTCATGGTCTAACAAAATCACGATTTCACGATATCTTTCACGTCAACAAATTATCAAGTAACATCATAACCTAAATGTTAATTTACTTGCACACTGTTTAATATTTCGAGCAAACTGTCAACATTTAGAGCCTCTAGCCCAAAAATCCTACTATGTGAAGTTATAAAGTCGTATCTTCAAAGGACACTCCTTGGAGTATAGGTCTTTTTAATTTGGAGAGGTGTACGTACACCCACGAGGCTCCTGTTTTTGCTCTGCTGTCGTCAATTACTTGCGCCAGTTGCTGTAATATTCATGATGCTTAATATTTGAGGAGTTTTGCACAAGTTTGGAGCATTACTACGTTTCCCACTAAAAGTTGGAAAGACGACATTGATTTCGGGGTATTGAAGAATAAGGTGGGCATTAAAAAATTATGGCATTGAAAGAAAGACATTAAGTAGTTGAGATATGAGATGGAATACATTCCTTCTTTCTTTCTTTCTTTCTATTTATCATATGTGTTCAAGAAGACAGGTATGGTTGCCAGTTTTTTTACACCGTTTAGCACCACCCAGGGGTCACGTGTAGGATAACGGTGGGTACTTTCTATGGACGTGGTGCAACTTCAACCCCCCTTGTCAAGTGAGAGGGCAACTTGACTGTTAGAAGTTCTCAAGCCGCCCGAAGGCCTCTAACTTGGCGTAACGACTGCTGTCATAGACAACATCCGAGATCAACGCCCTGACGTGCCTTCCAAATCACGGGAGCGCTCAGTTAATAACCAATCAAAGCGGTCACCTATGAAACAACTAACCTCGACCTACGTTGCTTAACCTCGCATACCGCACTCGGTACTCGAACGTTGCTGGGCTTGAGCACCATTTATTTGTCGAAGAATGAAGGCTTCGATTTCATGCTTGTGTTAGATTTTATCTGTAACACACAGATAAAATTAGCAACAGCAACATTAATACAATAGCAACAGTTGCTACTGTATTAATGTTGCTAATGCGGATATTACGATGTAATGTAAAATTACCATGCTATCATTCTTCCGAACTAGATAAGTCTTGAATTTCGCGAAAGCATTGCAATCGCACTAGAAATAGGTTCATATATACGTGTAAGGTCGCCATCTAAAACCGGGGGTTTATTTTGATGAGTCAAATGCCCGCTGGCGCTTATACCGCTTAGCGTAGCGTACATTTGTTACGGTGCGTTGTTAAGTATGAATCCCCATTATCTGCGGTTTACAAGCGTCCACGTATCACCCATCAAGGGTCCGGAGACCTACCGCGAATTAAAAACCTTCGTGCATACGAGTATATCCCTTTTTGTGGCTCGAATGTGCAAGTACAACAGAGAGGGAAATACATGAATGAATATCGTTTTCTGTTCACTGTACGCCTTGTTTGTGATGCTGATACCTTCAGACGTAAGTGGACTATGTGGGTGGACTTCTATTATATTCTATATCTTCTATTCTGAGCGGCACCCATTTTGGTACTAAATAGGTACCTATTTACTATATCCTAGAATGTGTAAACAACTTGTACCAAATAAATATTTC
The DNA here is from genome assembly GCA_963556455.1 of Epiblema foenella. Classification (NCBI taxonomy): domain Eukaryota; kingdom Metazoa; phylum Arthropoda; class Insecta; order Lepidoptera; family Tortricidae; genus Epiblema; species Epiblema foenella. Next base: position 4,038,833 of record OY747113.1, on the reverse strand, counting down.
TTTCTTTCTATTATTAGTGCAAACCTATCCCCGAAGCGGGTAATACAACATTGTTATAAGGCGCCCTTGGTGCGCTTGTGATACATATTACGTTGTCTGTGGAAAGATTCAGAGCTAACTGTCATACTGTGGAAGCCATGGTAATCTTTATATAGCCCAATTCTTTAATAAAAAGCGAGAAAATGAGACCTGAGTTTGAATAAATATCAATCGAAAATCCCAAAGCGTTGGCTCGAAGGGTGAGCCAACAATAAAACAATTGCCTATAAAAAAGGTAAAATCGCTCTGGAATGTTGTGCGAATAAACATTATCGGCAATACATATTTTTTTTCACTTCTCATGCTCGAAAAGTGTGTTATATTAGACTTGTCAAGCGGGGCTAAAGTAGTACATTTAACCCCTAGGGAAAATATGAATACATATTTATGAATTACAGAACATTTGAATTTGACCAATCAAAATAGTTCACCTATTAAATCTACCAATCACAGAACACTAATTTAACTTTTTTTTTATATTTGGTATTGGGTATTAACCAACCAGAATACAGCTTTACTAAAATCGACCAGTCAGAAAACAGAATTAATTTCGCTAAAGAGTCTAAAGATTAAGTTTGTAGTAGTCCCTATTTCACAATAATTAAAAAAGTGATTGAATCGTTCTAGCAACGCTTTGAAGCGCTCAATGGAAAGTCAGTTAGCTTTTTTCGCGCGTGAATGTTGCGCGCGAACCGCGGTGTCCATGTTGTGTGTCAAAGCAGTTTAGAAATAAAAAGCATGCTGCCAAATTATATATATTCGCCGTGGTATTTGTTGTTAATTTTGGGTGGATAAACTTTGTTTATTTTTTTCTTAACTCTGGTCTAAAAGCCATATTTCCCTATACTTTCAGTCCTACGTCAACGGACTATCATAGTTAGGTACAGTCGCCATCAGATATATCGGAGCGAACAAGGTGCTCACAAATATCTGAACACGACTCTATTGTCAAGGCGTTAAAGTACATGTTCAGATATTTTTGAGCACCCTGAAGAGTACAGATATATTTTATGGCGACTGTACTTGCATCTGTTTACCACTACACGGCACGGGTAATGCATTTCTGACGATGCACATTGTCACCGCGCTAATGTTAATTTTGGATGTAATATATACGTAGGTAGTTGGAGTCATGTTAATGGAACGTACACTGTTATCGCGGTAGGGTTGACAACCTTTAGCAGAGTAACGGTTAAAGCTCTCTGAGACACTCGTGTTTAATTTGAATAATTTGAGTGGTTGGCATACAAGAATATTCAGCTGGCAAGATTATAATTGCTTAACAGTTAGAGCAAACGATCTCTGTCAAGTCTATCTTTGAAAATTAAAATTAAAGAGATATGACACAAAGCGATGTATTAGGGATGTTCCCTTCTCTCAAGTAAATGGAATCCGTCCGGATCCGGATACAACTAACAGCATTCGAATACAATTTTATTTTGGTAATTGGCCATTCTACTTTTTTATGTACATAATTTTCAGACATTTTTTTTTGAAATTCATATTTTTGTATTGTTATTTAGAAAGAGGTTTAATTGCAGTATTACTTCCGACAGTTCCGGTAGTTAACAAACCACAGCTAATATCCATAAATCGAGTAACTCAGTGGTCCTTAGATGTCTCACCATTTGTATGAAAAAATGTTTTTTACCACTGTGTTACGCACCTTTTACAGCAATATGTTAATATTTAAGTATTTTTACCTATTTTATTAGGTTCAGGTACTATGTTGATGTCCTATTTTTGTACACTAATTCAATACATATCATAGATTGTTTTTTTGTAATAGAAAACTGGTCATGAAAAAGTAGAATGATATAATTGATAATTGATATTAAATTTACTAAAAAATAATTGGTATTTACTAAAAAACATTTTTTTAATAATTATTAGTAATGAATAAACCCTTCTAAGTGAGTTATTATAAATAATAATTTTATTAATACATGGGAATGAATTAGACAAGTTTCCTATTTTCTTCGGATATTAATCATTTAGGTCCTAAGGGGTGATTACGTAACGTTTTACATAGTTAACGTATTTTGACTGTTATTTTCCCTTAATAGATGACGACACAATTTTCCCTTATGTACGTTAAAAACATCACGTAATCACCCATATGAAAACGTTTAAGATAAATCCGCTAACGTGTAAAATCGAACACGCAAAGCAAATGTAAGACATCAAAGTGGGATTCAAAGCGTAAGTTCCTAATCAACCAAATAAGATGTACTATTCTCGTGATGTGTTATATGTCTCTTTCTTGAAACGAGATGTATATTTTATCAATCAATAATGGAATTATAAGAGATTGCCAGACGCATCGAAAACGCCTGGAGGGGAGGATCTATTCGTCCATGACATGAAGGGAACCTTTCCAATAGCTTTAAGGCAAGGCCCATTCACAGATCTGACGAACATACTTAAGTTTGAGCTTCCAGTGTGAAGAAATAATGTATAATTACACTACACAGTACACTGAAAAAGAAACAAAGAAAAGAAATAACACAACAAAGTATTGAAAAATGCCTTGGTAACTGTCAAAGAATTCTAAATATCATAGTAAAAAAACTTTAATGCTGCAGATCTCATAATTATCAACGACAGTGATACGTTTTTTTACATAAACGATAGCTTTTTTATTCTTCTAAGGAAATAACTGGATAGATTTTTCATAAGTTATTCAGTGTTCCAACAATCAATAAAAATGTACTAAATATTTACAAAATTACGCGCAGAGCTTCCGTAGAGAGCGGGATGGTTAATTGCAAACTCACGCGTGTTAGAGGGGGTCATTTGAACTGGAATGGCCTTGCCTTAAAACTAAAAAACATGGACATGTGCATTCTTCCAATCCCATTCTTACTTGTCTTATGGAGCACAGACTTGTTCTTTGACAAAGGTTCAGAAATCTTGTATTTAGTCTTCTTTTTGTGCATTTTGTATAATCGCCAAATCATAGTAATTTAATTACTAGGTATGGCAAAGCGGGCCTTTCAGATACAGGTATACTAACTATGAAGCCCTAACCTTTATATTATTGGTGTAAATTATATCGGTACATAAATATTTTTTAACTTGAATAATATTACAGCTAACTTAAATCTAAAACAGGCACTTGATGCATTGTACCGAGGATGCTGGCGGCATTTCCTCGCTGTATCGGAATGCTGATACATTGTGCGAGGGAGTCGCCAGCTCTTCGGTCACCAGTTACGTCAAACAAACCCTTCGCGATTTCAGTAATTAACTTGTGCACGCTGGGACCCCATGGACCAAGAGTTTCGACACGAAAAGATACAAAATCGTACTCTCTGCCGAGGCCCCTATATTTTTTACGCTTTAATATTTTGGTATTTTCCGCTGGCGAAGCCACGGACTGTAGGAGACACGATGATGAAGAAAAACTCTCAAATTTATATATAAAAATATATTATAAAAAGAGACACATTTAACAGCTTTGGTCGGTGGAACGAGAAGAGGTTGCCTAGTTGCAAACAACGTCATTCATATTATCATAGACAAATTTATCCATATAAATAGTTTTTATGTTTCTAACATCCGCCGCTGCAGCCGCTTTTACTGTTTTTTAACGATAGTACATCTTTAACCAAAATATAAACAAGTTGCAATTTCAGTATTCACATATGTCAAGTACATCAATGTAATCACGAGCCGTCGTTATTGCATATTGGTAGCGATGTCGTTCGCACCTAGTCGCAGGGGAAATCTGCGGAGTCGGATACGAGTTCCGAGATCAACATTCGGCATTTTCTGACGCGTTTCGACATTGTTTTTCGACAGTCGGTGACATCTCAATCAACTCATACTGAGGCAGGATGCCGACGTGTTCGCAGATAGCTGGAGTACCCTGCTCTCTAAAATAAGTGAATTGTACGATTTATATTGTTAGTTAATATTAGGTCTATATTTTCTTTAATTTGTTACTGTTAGCACTGATGTTGCAAATCTCATAACATTATAGGCGCTTTGGTACCTCACTGTTAGCTTATAAATGTATATTCTAAATAAATAAATAAATAAATCTCCAACCAAGACACGCTAACTGAAACATGGTGATTGTTACAGAATATATCGTCGGTTACTTTTACTTTACTTTTAAGGGTCCTTATCAGTTAAAAAACGCTCATCTATTTACGCCATTTTCTGTTTGTAATAACACGTATCTTGACATTTTCTCAATGTTACTATCTAGAACAGGACTTTTGCGACCGTATTTCATAAACTTTAAATGTATTTTTCCTTTCAAACATCACTCCAAATCGACCATTTTCACGCTAAAAACTTGTTTTTTCCGCTTAAATTCTATTTCACACAATACAATCAAAAAATGGCTATGTTACTATCTAAAACTTTAATAAAATTATCGTATCCTTTAATGACTTTATTGGTATTATCAATACTTTTGTCATAATTTGAAATATAAATATTTTAAAACTTATAAGGCCTCTTAATGCGGGTAACAAAGGATGCCTAAGACATATATATTATTTTAATAGCCTATATACTGTCCCACTGCTGGGCAAAGGCCTCCACTCTTTTCGCCACTCGTCTCGGTCGTATGCCAGCTCCCGCCAATCCATACAAAATGTATCAAAGTCGTCCCGCCATCTCCTTTTCGGTCTGCCTCTGCCTCGGGATCCATCTTGTGGGATCCATAAGGTGGTTACGTTGGCCCATCGCTCGTATCAAAAATAAATATACCTGGTAGAAAAAAGTTATTTAAACAAAAGGTTGCTGAAGTAAAATAAAATGTTTTAATGTTTACCATACTAGACATGATTTGAATCGATGTGCCTTTTTTTTCAATTAAGCACGTTTCACATCGCTGGTATTAACAGCCCCAATTACATAAAATATATTTACAAATAGATCAAGTTCCCATTAATTCCGTAAGTGGCTACAAATCGTGTCAGAGGCCAATACTCACTTGGGTCGACCAGCCATTGTAGTTAGTTAGTTCAGTAATTCCGTTGATTAAAATTTAATTGATATTTTGTTGACATATAGCCTCCCTTAAGGCGATTGTACAAATAAAGGAACGTTTGAAGAATTTGGGGCCGGGTGGCAATTGTACCTATAGCTTAGTTGGCTAGAGCGAATGGCCGCGAAGCTATACTTATAACTTGGTCGTCCGCAGACCGGGATTAAGCCACGGCACGGCATCACATCAAGGCGATATTCAAGCTGTAGATTGAAGAACTCCAAGGCATTTACCAATACTACGAACAAGAATACCTTTAAGAGGCCACAGTAAGCCTACTCGATGGTTGGAAAACGACCTTTTTATAGCTCGATCGATGCTACGAGTTCCCACGGCTGCCTTTCCGTTTGATGAAAAAATCTTGAGCGTGACAGCGCGGTTTAGAATCAATAAATTCCTAATTCGATAATCATACGATAAGCGATTGTATTGTTCGAGCATTACATGCAACTTCCTTTATGAGAGTTGTATTTGCCAAATATTTATTACGTTCATTTTTTACAATACGAAATATTTCATTTCATTTCAATGAAAGATGTCATCGCAGGAAAAGCTTTATAAAATAGGGATGGTGGGGTGGTGAGTATTAATCTTGGAATTAATCGGCGAAAAAAGTAACTCAAAAAATAAATAATGACAATTATAAGTCTTCAAAGTTTTAAGAGGGAACTCTGTCCCTTTTCCGCAAAACGCACGTTTGTATTGGAACGATCGTCATTTATATGGCGCTCGTGGTCAATGACGTCACTGATTTGTAGCGCTTTCTCTCTCTAGCCAGCAACATAAAAATGGTTGTAGCTTCGTTATATTTTGAGATATTTAAATAATAGTTTCACCATTTGGTATATCTTTTTGCCTTGCTTCTTTTGTGGTAGTCCCATTTTGAGTCAACAACCATATTGTGTTAAAACTCTCAAGTTTTTATGAAGATCTATAATATATAAAATATTTTTGAAAATTATATATTTTTTGTCAAATTACATTGGGCACACTACCCACATACAAATTTGTAAATTTAAATAGAGATGGTTATATAATTATGCCAAATGGGCACCTTAGACATATCCATTAAATTATTTTTATATCATGAATAAGAAACAATCACAGAAACTGAAAATAACATATAGAAGTCCATTAATCAGTTATTTTTGTAAATCCCAAAACTTTTGTTACAATTTGCGTTCAAAACATTATAAACCATGGCCTCTTAAAATAGGTTTTTAATTTTCATGAATGAGAGAGACCTTACCTTATGTCTAGCTGACTATCCACTTTTTGCCACAACACTTAAGGCTGTTCTTTTTATTAATTAAGAATTTAGATTAAGATAGTAGGTAACGAACTCACTTAAGATTACTACTTATATAGGTACTTAAGATTATAATAGACTCATGGATCCCACAGTCAAACTGTGCAAACAGTTTGGCGGAACGTTGTATTTAATTTTAAGTCATGTCTTTACTAAATAAACAAATAATAAATAATAATAATAAAATCAACTTATTCAGTATCAAGCAATTTCAACAAAAACAATAACAATTTTATCTAAGTAAGAATAGATTCTCCTCTTCAGACATTAAAATTAACATGAGACCGCCTTGATACTTGCGGATTAAGTTTAGTACCTATACCCAACCGCTATTTCTTAGAATACATCACGTTGTAAATATTCATAGAAAATCTATTAACCTTTACAGGGATTCCAAGAAGCAGCATAGTAATAAAATTCAATCCAGTCTCGTACAATAAGTATACAAAGGAAAATGTATCCTAGTCATTTTTATTTGAAAACCTATCAAATGAGTCGGACTCGCGCACGAGGGTTATATAATATAAGGGTGTAAAACGGCAAAAAAATCACGATTATTGTATGGGAGCCCCCTTAAATATTTATTTAATTCTATTTTTAGTATTTGTCGTTATAGCTGAAAAAATGACACCTCGCCGAGTTTTTTACGCCGGTTCTTCTCGAGGCAGAGGTTTATTTTATGAACCGATGGTAGTTTTATTGATTCGTAAGTGCATGTAATATGCCTAAATTGAAGAATAAATGATTTCATTTCATTTCAACAGAAATATATCGTCTGTGAAATTTTCAACTGTCTATCACGGTTCATGTGTACGGAAGCCTTAAAAATATGTACACGCGCTTCCGTCTGTGAAAAAGTTGTTATCTAGTGGCTCTGTGAGATGTATAACCTCGCGAGTGATACTTTTCACGTTATCAACCCCCACGGGATTTTGAAAAAAATCCACAAATTGAATCGCCCAAAAAAGATAAAGGTATACTCGTAATTATCGGACCTGCTCACAAAAATTCATAAAAATCAGTTGTGAAATGTAACGTGTGTGTTTTGGAATAAACATGTATTATCATATTAAATTGGATAATTGCTTTAAGTTCTACTTTGCCTTGACACGTGAAAATTTGTTAAATAATATACAAAAACACTTAAAATGTATTTAGCGTCAATCAATATTGTATGAGAAGATATTCTCATACAAGATTGTACACAACGGTATAAAACATTTTTAATTTTATCCCTAAAGATTTTCATGGTTTGTGACATCGCTAATCATTAGACATGTGTTCGAAGTTTGTCTTCTCAGTCGGACACCTTTTCATAAAGATTTGTTGCTTAGCTACTCCCACGGCGCTCATTTTATTTTCCACGCCTGACACGTGGTCTCGGAGGATATACGTTTGCACTCGCACAGATTCAGCTAATATTCTATATCCATACTTATATTCTATTCTATTGAAAAATCGCAATGATTTGGGATCGGCCATTTATTGCACGCACCCTTAGGTATTATGAGTTATGATATGAAGAACATAATACCGACTAATTTATTCGAATTTATTTAACACGACAAAAGTTATAAAAACCTTATCCACAACGCAGGCTTCCTCAATTTCACCGACAACAAGCATCAGCAACAGGCTTCGTCAAACAATGCATGCATTGCACAGACTATAAATCCACAACAGGTTTCGTTAGGCTTATATTAAATTAAAATAACCTAAATCACAAAACGTGCCAAAGATACTGGCAGCATTACCCCGCTGAATGGTCACCGTTTGTTGGACCAGGTAAGAACCAGAGTGTAGGTCGCAGCCCCTATCCCTCAAGCGGCCTCTGTCCCTAATAAAGATCTTAGCCACGGCACACCAAGACCCAGCCGTCTCGACCGACCCCAACCGTTGATACTGACTTCAATTTAAAACGTTAAGTTGAATAGACAGACGCAAGTCCATTTAACGTGCTTTGTGAAACTTTAGGTTTGATAACTAAACCTAACATGTATCCATATATATATCCATATATATGTATATATACAATACAAATACTCTTCATTGCATAACCTCAACAGAAAAAAACAGTACAGTACATAATTACAATGAGTAGAGGCAAACAACAGGCGGTCTTATGTGTACATCCATATTTTATGCCGTTATCTCCCGATGATCTCCGGGCACATAACAAAAGAATGCTATTGTCTTCTTTTCGCCAATAGTGGACCGGTTGACATTTTAAGATTTTTCTTAGCGTATATGGGTGTGCTATTGCTGGGCAAAGGCCTCTCCCAATGAATTCCATGACTACCGTATCAGTGCCTCCTCCTGCCAGCTGGCGAGAAAGGCCTCTACTCTAAGTCATCCCGCCATCTCCGTTTAGGCGTGCCTCGTCTTCGTCGTTCTAGTGGCTTGCACTTGGTAGATACATTAAAATTTTAAGTAATAAAATTTGACAAGAGCTTAACGAGCCCTTTAAATCCTACATTCCAACCTGACGTCAATGTTTTTAATTAAATATCAAAAAATAATAACTGTGCTTTAAAAATATCGATTAGCATACCTAAAATACAAAAACTAAGTTAAGATGTGCAATTAATATTTCAGCTGTGCAAATCAGCGGTTTTAGGTTATTAGTTTTTTATGTGTCTTTAAATAGTAGCTGTTTTAAAAAGGTATTTCGGATATACTAGCACACGTTTATTAAGCCATCTAAAAACAAAAATTAAATCAGAATTAATCCCCGACTGAATGGAAGTAGATATCGACCTTAGTAACTTTTTTATATTGAAAAATTCAGGGCTCATTTTGGATATCAATGAGGCATCTGTATCTAAAAGTAGCCAGACTAATCTGTCTCGACGACGAAACAGCCGACCCACAAACGGAAAGGTACGTAATAACTAAAAATAAATGACTTGTGGTTACAGGCAGATACAGAAATAGGTGTTGGACATACAGAGCTTGCGTCAAATCCGGTAGTTAACAACTAGCGTAAAATAATAATGATCCAGTAACTTTATATAATGCACGCCTTACTAGGCGTCTGCTCTCTCTCAACAGAGCGCCACTACGTATAATCGTAAGCATTATCACTGGACATTGCCCACTCAACAAACATTTATATGTTCTAGGTACGACCGACAGCCCCCTATGCAGGGGATGCCTGTCGGCCGATGAAACAGCCCCCCACGTCCTGGAATGCGAAGGTGTAGTAGCTGCACAACGGACTCAAATCCTCAACACACCGAGGTCACTCCGCGAAGCCTGTGGTGACACCAGGAAGATCCTGCGCTTTTGTTCGGAGTTAGGCTGGCTAGATCCCTAGCTGGCATTCACCCACGCACAATGGTCCGATATAGACGGACTAAGTGCGGAAAAAGGAGTCCATAACCATAACCATAACTTTATATAATTAAGAGCGTGCGTCAAATCCGGTAGTTCTGATTTTTGGCAGACTTATTTATGATGTTAGCCCAATGGATAACCCAAGTTTGTGACTTCGAGCGCCGAACGCAACTTTGTCAAAAATCGAAAAACCGATCATAACCCTAAATGACTAGTTGCTGATATACCTTCTCAGGACGATTTTAAAGTAGACTTAATCTGATACAATAAGAGGCTAAAATTGTCTTTGTAGACCCAATAGTTTCCCCGGTAACGCCTTTCAAAGTTTGCGAAGTTCGAAAAAAGTCGTAATTTTCAAGTCTTTGGTTATTTTCAGAAACATTTTTTTTTTCAATGTTTTTCGGTTTGTTCTCTACAGGTTTCTCAACCGATCCTCTTGAAATTTTGTGAGAGTTCGATAATTATAGATTTTTTTTTGAAGGTAGTTTTTTTGGAATATAAAGAAAAAAACATTTTTTTAATGGTTTGTCTTCCTCTGCAAGTCGTGATTCTCCTGAATTTATGTGAGCAGGTTCGGTATTTAAATAGTTTTTTTGTCGAATCCCTTTTTTGATTTAAAAAAAATAATAAAATGATGTATTTATTTATTTATCATATGACATTACGGTAGCCAGTTCGGACCTGCGAAAGTCTACAGCTCACAGAACCACTACTCTAGTTTACCATCTGGGTTCAGGTCAGATGGCAGTCGCTTCCGTAAAAACTAGTGTCTACTCCAAATCTTGGGATTAGGTAGCGGACCCTGGGCATCCTTCATTATGCAACCTGTACCAGGATAACGCTAGGAGGCTGATGCTTCTGCAAGTATGCCGCAATGGCACTTTAGTCAAAAACTACTAGCATTTCTTAAAAGACCAGCCTGAAGATGAGTTAGCCAACGGAGTAAACCACCAATATAAATCTGCCCTAGATTGGCTTGCTTATTGTGCACGCTTAAAATAGTTGCCTTCGTTCGATCTCCAGCTAGCCAATAGATTATAATTACCCTTTATGCAAAATCAAAGCACATTCTTTCTTGGCTATTTTTCATATATTTTTTTAAAAGTCTGCACACCGCAAAACTCTTTTCTTAGAATTTTATATGACGAAATATTGAAATGCTTAATGTTTCACTAATAAAAATACGAGTATGGATGGAAGTTCTTATAATATAATAATAATAAGTAAACGTTCCAATGTATTGACATTTTACAGCAATAGTTAACACCTATTCATATTTATGAATATGAATTAAGGTTGAGTGTCAAGTATTGGTCTGTGTCAAAAACTTTGTCCAGAACCTTAGGATGATTCTCGAATGATTCCCACGTTATAAATTTTGTATGGTAACCTTCTGGTCCCTTAGTCTTTTATATTTCAAATATCTTTAATTCATAAAAACTTCAGAGATTTAGCGCTCAAGTGTCCGAAAACTTATTAACAAAGACGTCGTTTTGCGTAATGGAATGTCTAAAAACTGCCTAAAGTTAGGTGTATAATTACTAAGCTCTTGCAAAGTTAATTGAAAAGCTTCTCGGCTCTAATTTTAGTTTTCTTTTTACTTGCACCTGTAGAAGGGGATTTTACGTGCCTGTTTTTAAATCGTCTACAATTTTTTTTTTAAACCTGACTGTGGCTTTATAGGCTGGGCCCAATAAATCGATAGGAGTGCGCGGTTGGAGAGTAGCCTGGGGAAAATCCAGGGGAAAGCTTCCGACACGACCACGAGTGTGGTTTGGAACACTGGAATACTGTAAGAGTTTGCGCTCCAGTGAGATTGGTTAAGCGGTTTCAACCGAATCTGAGGTGTGAGTGGAATCGAGCTACTGGGAGTTTTGTCGCTGGTTCACTAAACCTGGCCTAGCTGAGAAGAGTCCAGCAAGAAACTCAGCTAGGCCCGATGGGTCGGACTGACTCTACCCGGTTTGCGGCGGTACCGGGACGAATAGGGTCTATATGTGTCAGTATTGTCGCGATCGCACGGTGGACGTCCCCACCGGTGGGAGAAGGCGTAAGTGTACGCGTCGTGTCTGAGTTGGACGCCGAAAGCCATCTTTCGACGGACGCTGTGATTACATCGTCCGGGTCCGTGTGTTCATTATTATGATCAGCCTACAAACAGTCGGTACAATTATTAGTCGATTTTGTCCAAACAAGTCTTAAAGAAGTTTAAAGGCATGGATTTGAACGTTTGTGGGTTAAATAGAAAAGATGTGCAGCGGTATGAATACTGAACGTTTTCGACCGTCTGCAGGGTATATCTAAATGTCATTTCCCATATTAAAAATGTTATTAAAATATACCTGATTCCCCACAATTGAGCAAAGAGAAGCAAAAGACGACAAAAGGGGACCGCTTGGTAAGTCGGGACTTATTTTAGAGGATGAGGAGGAATTATATTTAAGAAAGATGGGAAGAAGTCGCTACTACCATTAAGGTCCACAGCGCAGGTTTCCTCCAATCACAATATAATATATCCCCCAAAGGATTCGTCACTTTTAAGTGGAAATGACCATTAGGGTCATTGTCAGTTGTAAAAACAAGTTTTCCTCCCGATGGTCAAATGTTAACAGCTTATGTACACTCGCCATCAGATATATCGAAGCGAACAAGGTGTTCATAAATATCTGAACACGCCTCTATTACCAAGGCGTTACAGTGCACGTTCAGATATTTTTGATCCTGAAGAGTGCAGATATATTTGATGGCGACTGTACATGTAAGTTACGTTTTTATTACATGCATTTATAGTTACGGAAACACCGTTCATGGGTGTCACTAGACCAATCCAAAATTAAGTTTTTGGCCCTTAACTTTATATGTCCACCGAAAAGACGTGAACTTTAATCTGACAATGAGGCATTAGGTACTAAATAAGAACTAAATAGTGGTTGAAACACCATCCAAATCATAGAATTATGTGTCAAAGAGAAGCCCGAGATCTAGAGTACAACCTGGATAAACGCTAGAAGGATGATTTATTATCATCATCTTCATGAGTGCTCGTGGCCACCGCAGGGGGCCTGTGCCCGGTAGATCCTTCTTTTTTTAACGTACAATGACTGAATATGTCACAAATTGGAAGTATATGTAGGTACATATACTTCAAATTTTATGACATATATTAAAAATTTCATTCTTGTTAGGCTGGATCACCAGCTAAATTTAAAAAAATTTTTTTTGACGTACAAAATCTAATAAAACTGTGTCCATTGTGGGCCCTGATCTCTATAATAAACTAACCGACAAAATAAAAAAAAATAAAAGTAAAGTGACATTTCTAAATAATCAAAAAAATGGCTAACTGCGAATGCTTTTTATGACTTAAGTAGACGTATTTAGAAGAATACGTATTTTTTTTATTTTCATTTTTGCTGTAATTTTATTCTTGACATTATAATTCACTACATAAATATCGCATATAATTTAAATATATTTAATATATATAATTTAATTACTTATTCTATACCTACTAATAATAATCAACTGACATGTAAAACTTTTATGCTTTATGAATAAATGAATATATAAATTAAAATTTTCGTACTTCCACTGCGAAATGAAAAATCAGGAACGACGTGTAATTTCCATATGAAATTAATGTTTCATTCAAAAATCAGTTTAATTCCGATTCATAGCGTCCCAATGAATAATTAATAGAATCATTTCAATTGTAAATTATCACTAACCAAATGAAAGTAATTGACTATAGTAATTGTAATGTTAAATAATAATGAGGAACGCTTAAAATTTTGTTACAAACATAATTTGAATTTTTTTACTTGCAATTTAATAATTCGTGTGTAAAACATTGAATATTGATAATTCACGGTAACTTTTACTTCAAATGTATTAAATACTTACAAGTAATTATTAAGTAAAGAATACGTAATTATTACCAAAGTAGCTCGAAATTATCTCTTAAGAGCTAATTAAAATTCAAATAACAGAACGAAAACTTTTCTCACCAAAACATAATATAAGAGACGTAACGGACTTAATTAAAAAAAAAACAACTAACCTGTGAAATCTAAAGATCATCGTTCGTCGTTTTTGCGAATTTCACTGCGCCCCATGTTCACTCACTAAACACTAACACTAAAATTAGTACACTAAAAACTAATTCTCAATTAACACCCACTTTTTAGCTGAGCTAAAGTTGCAGTTTCGTAGCATTCGTAGCGAACGGTCGTCCGTGTACGCTACGTCGTAGCTGTCGAGACGGTTGGCGTAGCAAGACTGAGGTCTACGCAGCGATGGGGCGCGCAGCCACAGCTACATAAACTACAGTAGACTGACTCTATACAAATTTCCCGTCTTTTTCTGTGAAATCGTATTAGATTTATAGGATGTCTTTACTGTTATTAAATATAGTACAGTTTGCGGTTGAACTGTAGAAAGTTAATCTTGTAAATAGCTCGAAAAAGTTTAACGAAACATTTCTGTAGCTGTAATATCAGGGGTGAAAGTTTTACTTTACGAGTGATGCTGGCCGTCATTTTGGGAACTATTATGAATATAGCTTTGTCATGTTTGTAAGGGAATTGACTACTTTTTAGGGTTCCGTAGCCAAATGTCATCTGTTTCATGTCTTGTTAGTCATGTCTGTCCGTCCCTATGTCACAGCTGATTGATTCGGAGACTATAACCACTACAATTATAAAATTTGGTAAGAAGGTGTATTCTATGAACCGCTACATATCAGTGATATGAAATTACAAAATATTAAATTAGGAGGCACTCCATACATGTAACCGGTGGATGAAAAAAAAAGATTTCAACGCGCAGTCGTGTGGGATATCCATGGAATATTTAAAAAAATAGGGTCCATATTGGCTCACATAACATTACTTGTCATATTATTTTTCATAATAACGCTTTTTGATCATAGTAATCATTTGTCATAATTTTTTTGCCTACAAATTTGTTGTATATACATTTGTATTACCAACATCATTACTCATAATTATATTTAGGCAGATTTTTTAACAACATAATGTCATTTCCAACTATTCATCACAACTCATAATGATTTTTAAAATAAACTTAATAATTATAAACTTATATTGTATATCGGCTGTCAATGTATGCGCTGAATTACAACATGTAAATTTGATTGTCAATAAATCATCTATTATGTCGATTATCCCCGCAACTTTTTTATTTTTCATGTACCTAGCTTATTAAGCGATTTCGGCCCGCCAAGGAGTCGACGGAGCCCCGCTTCGCGGGGCTCCTTTTTCCGCTCTGAGGAACATAAGACACCTAACACTCCTCCTCGCTTCGCTCGTCGTCGTACCTATCCCGACTCTGGGACTGTATTTCTATTTTGATAGCAAGTTGAATGTGGTGTGGAAGATACCCGACAGTTTATAAATAAAACCAGGTAAAGTTTAAAATAAATATTATTATTACTAATTTGTCGTTGTTAAAAAATAAATATGATTTAAAATTTTATTATTTAAAATCGTTATATTTTAAAAATAAATGAAAATTAACATTAGTATTACAGATATTTATTATGATTGACATTATTAACATGAATGATTCAGTGTTACGATAGTTATGCGCAAAGACAAGTTATAAGTAATGATCATTATGACATAAAATTATATAACAAACATTTTCAGACTTCCAATAATCGAAGTAGCAATTTTATGTGAACTTTGGCGCACCCTAAAAAATATGGTGGTTTTCAAGTCAACCGTTTGTGAGATAAATTAGCTGTCAAAGTCATAAAAAATGTGCCCCCCCCTCTAATTTCCAACCTATGACATTTAAAATTCTGAAAATAATTGAGGTGGTGGATATTAATAAATACTTTCACCGATTTTTGGTTTGAATAACATTGGTTTTACGGTTTTTGAGTTCTCGCTAAAAAACTGTCTTGCCGAAACAAAAAGTCGTAAGTGCTGTGAGTTCCCTATGAACATACGACATTCTTAGATTCAATGTATTGAATAGTGGTTTTAAATGTGTACTAGCAGGGGTTGGTACGGAACCCTTCATTGTACGTGATCCGACACGCAGTTGGCCGGTTGTTGTTAAATTAAAACTTTTGTTGCTAGTTTTAAGATTAGTAGTTCCCCCTTCCGTCCAAGACTCCGTCGAAAGCAGACGCGCGCACATTTTTGCTCAAAAAACAGTTTTAATTTTGAACGGATTATCGCACTTACCGTAATTGCATTAATGCACGTTGTCGTGTGCAATACAAAACAAATTTAATTCATTCCGTGCTGACCGGCCGTGCTTGCATGCAGCGCCCCGCTTCCCCCCGAGGAAAAGAGAGGTACCTGATAATTTGCCTCTCGCTCACACCTGGTGACAGGACGCCGTGCTCCGGCTGCTCCCGACCACTGCCGATTACCTCAGCTACGCGATACGAGACGTGCTACGCCTTAGCCGATTGCGTAGCCGATTGCGTAGCCGATCCCAGCAGGTATGCCACCTAAACGTACTCCACCGACTACTCCGGTGACTCGGGCGCCCGCCGCCGCCGCCGCCGCCGCGCCTGCTCTCGCAGATGTAAACACTGCGAGCGAGACAGGCGCCGCGGGCGCGGGCGCTTCGCTCCAGATAACAAAAATGCAACACGCAGGGTCGGACTCGGCGCTAGACAACATAACAGTGCGTAACAAACGCAAATACATCAGCGAGGAGGCCGGTATCATGCAGGCATACATGGAAGACATGAAGAGGATGTTCGAGGCCTTCACAGAAAAGCAGGACAGTAAATTATCGTCCATACAAAAATCTGTCGCCGACATCCGACAGCAGAACGCCGGTATACTAGAATCTATAGAGTTTCTGAGTCACAAGTATGACGAAATCCGTGAAGAGGTTGAGAAATTAAAAACAGAACGGATTGAAACGCAAAAATATATTTCCTCGTTGGAAAGCAAACTCGACCAACAAGAAAGAAGATCTCGTTCAGCTGAAATAGAAATCCGGAACGTTCCGAAGGCTCAGAACGAAACTAAAAAAGACCTTCTCACGACAGTGACACAGATTTGTACCGTAATGGGCGTGAGCAGTGATGAGTCTGAAATAAAAGACCTGCACCGGATAAACACCCAAAACGAGAACAATAAACCAATAATGGTGGAGTTTACAACTGTTTCCAAAAAAGAGTGTGTTCTAGCAGCCTACAAAAACCACAGCAAAAAACATACTGGCAACCAGCTTAACACCAAGACTGCTGGAATAAATGACCAGGACAAACGAATCTACATCTCCGAGTCCCTGACACTCCAAGCACGGAAATTATTTCGTCTGGCAAGAGACTTCGCGTCGGAAAATAGTTTCCGCTTCTGCTGGACCTCGCGAGGAGTAGTGTACCTGCGGCGTGCGGAAGGCTCGCGTGCACATAGAATAACTACTGAGAACGACCTTGCCGTCATAAAAAATAGTGCAAAATGACTAGTCAGTCTCCACTACACACTCAACACATTTTCTACTTATGTAATAATATTTTCAGAGACTACTTACACACTTACAAACTACATCCACATTTATCACGATTTCCACCACAAAACCACATTAGTTACTATCACAATGAAAAAACAACAATATGCACCACCTTTCACTATAGTTCAATTAAACCTCGTACATATGAAGTTCAACATTTTTGCCCTTGCCGTTACACACCTGCAATATTTTGCCACACTCCTCCTGGAAACACTTTAAAGATTAATAGGTACACCTCCACCGCTCCCACTTACCTTTCAATTCTAAATTATGTCCGATCAGTTAAATTTAATAAATGAAATCGATGCCACTGGAGATCTACAGTGCATCTACATAGAAGACCCGTCAGAATGTACGACGTTACTTAACCCCGTTAATGAACTAAATGCAATTAATATTCTATCAGTAAATATCCGAAGTGTTAATCGCAATTTGGATCAATTACTTGTTTTTATCACAAATCTTAACACTGAAATCGATGTTATTGTTTTGACAGAATGTTGGATAAATAAAGACTCGCTAATACCACAGATAAACAATTATACATCATATCATACTACTTTTACTATTAACCAAAACGATGGCGTTATCGCGTACGTTAGAGAATCCTTGAATTCCTCGTGTTCTGAACCTACTATTCAAGATGGAAATTGTCTAACTCTCTTGCTGCCTAACAGCCTAACAATTATATGTTCATACCGACCCCCATGTAACAACCCTTCAGAATATCTCAACTCCCTGGATAACATACTGCATTCCACCAGTAGCAGACATATTATATTTACCGGGGATATAAACATAGATGTAATGCCGGATAATATTACGACCCACTCGGCTGATTATTTGTTGTTAATGGCCACTCACGGGCTGCGACAAGCTGTGACACGACCAACTAGGTTGAAAACTTGTATTGACCACTTTATGGTAAAAACAAGTAGTGACGTATTATCACTTGTTTTTGACCCTTTAACTGATCATAGTCCTATACTACTCCACATACAGAATATAGATAAACCTAGTTGTCAGATGGTCTTCAAAAACGCTATTACTAATACTAGCAAAATAGTGAACCAACTGAAAGAGCTGTCTTGGGACCACTTTTATGATCTTAACGACGTAAACATTGCAGCAGAATCCATCACAAATAAAGTACAGGACGTTATTAGAGCCAACACTACATTAAATAGTATCCCCAAGAAAAAGAGACCATTAAAACCTTGGATTACAATAGGCATCGTGAAATCTATCCGAGTTAGAGACAAACTTCATAAAAAATCTAAAAAGAACCCAGACAATAATGAAATTCGCTTAAAATATATATCATATAGAAACTGGTGTAATAAAATACTTAAAACTGTCAAAAAAGAATATTATCGTGATAAACTAACAAAGTTCAAAAATAACCCTAAGGAGACATGGAAAACTATTAAGGAGATCTGTAATCTTAACCAATCTAAATCAACTAACGCGGAACTTCTAAAAATTAAAAAAGACCCCATTCAGTCACTTGATGTCGTTAATAAATACTTTTCATCTGTAGGGCGTAGCCTAGCTGATACAACATTAAACAAAATAGATAAAACAGACAAAGACCTAGCAAATCTAGTAAACTCTATAAACCCACCTATAAGTTCAATGGTATTGCTTCCAACGGATCCTATGGAGGTTCGATCCTTCATTATTAATCTCAAAAGCAGCAAGGCACCTGGATGGGATTCCGTTACTATTAATATAATCAAGTCCGCATGCCAATATCTAATTGAACCACTTACTCATCTTTTTAATCTAAGTCTTTCGTCTGGAGTATTTCCCACAATATTTAAAACCTCGATTATATCTCCCATTTTTAAATCCGGCGACAAATCTTCCCCATCTAATTACAGACCAATCTCTCTGCTTACCACCTTCTCCAAGATACTAGAGAAAGTTGTAAACAAACGCTTAAAACAGTTTATGGAATCAGAAATATCCTCCACAGTTAATCAATTTGGCTTTAGATCTGGTCGCTCCACCGAAGACGCAGTCCTAGCACTAACTTCTCTTATAACTTCACACTTAGATGCTGGCGAAAATTGTATAGCGGTATTCTTGGACCTGCAAAAGGCGTTCGATACGGTGTCTATTCCTATATTGCTGGCTAGGTTGCAAAACATGGGGATTCGTGGAACGCCTCTTGCATGGTTTAAGAGCTACCTCAGCGACCGCGCCCAAAAGGTGCGTGTCTGTAACCACGTTAGCAACGAACAAATTTGCAACTATGGCGTACCGCAGGGAAGCACGCTAGGCCCCTCGTTGTTTCTAGCTTATATAAATGACCTTTGTAAAGCAAACCTTATAAGTGCCAACCTCTTAATGTTCGCTGATGACACGGCATTGGTGTTTCATGGCAAAACTTGGGCAGAAGCCAAATATCTAGTAGAATCTGGTTTAATTAAGATCACTTCTTGGCTTGAAGACAATCTCTTAAACCTTAACATAAGTAAAACAAAGTATCTCTGCTTCAGTAAAACTTCTGCAAAAGATCCTGGCTCCATCCTTGACTACATCAAAATTCATACATACCCCTGCAACAGACGAGTGCGTGTCGAAAGCGACATTAACTACTGTAACTGCGGTGTGTTATCCAGAGTAGACACGATCAAGTATCTTGGTGTTGTTATAGACGACAAATTACGATGGGAGCCTCATATATCATCCACAACTAACAGAATCCGCAAATTAATATTTGTTTTTAAAAACCTACGACAGGTGGCTGATCGTGAACTTTTAATTCAGACATACGATGCACTCTGCAAAAGTGTTCTGTCTTATTGTATCTGTTCATGGGGTGGCGCCCCTAAAACGTACCTCATTGAACTAGAACGCGCCCAGCGAGCAGTTCTGAAGGTTATGTTCTACCTCCCGTATAGATACCCTACTAAACTCCTTTTCGACTTAGCCGAAGTACTGAGTGTACGTAAAATTTTCATATTTCAAAGTCTTCGAAGATACCATAGGTTAATAGCTCCTACCATAGCAATTGGTGAAAAAAGACTAGTACGATATCCAGTACCGCGCTGCTACAGTGCATGCGCAAAAAGACACTTTAATTTCTTAGCTCCTCATCTATACAATAAAATAAATAAAATGTTAAAAATTAATAAATTAAGTAACTTTCAATTTAAACACAAAATTAACTCCTGGCTGAAGTCGATAACATATATGGAATCAGAGGAATTGCTTACTATAATATCTTAATACAAATCCAAACGCCTCACATAGTTTTCAGGCACACACACGAGCACCCCTACAACACACACACACACACACACACACACACACACACACACACACACACACACACACACACACACACACACACACACACACACACACACACACACACACACACACACACACACACATATATATACATATATATACACACACACAAATAAACACATACATGCATGATGTATTCTACCTAAGATTAACATTTACCTGCTTTGTACAAATGAATGTTGTAACTATTATAATGCCTGTATCTAGGAAGGAACTGGCTTTTGAGACACAGGGAAACCTACTTTGAAAGCCGGGGCTTCAACTATTATGTACCTAAGTTTATAGTTGCAATAAAGAATAATTATTATTATTATTAGTAGTGTATTTTGTTCTCGTGATCCTAATTTTCAAGTCAGCTATCGGTTACACACGCTCATATATTTAGGCAAAATTCTATACGAATAGATACGCATATTTCAAGCACTGTTTCTATTTATGGATGTTTAATTAAGAAAATATCGTTTCAAGAATTAATCTAATATAATTGTTTCTTTTCGGTGAAGGAATAAAATCGTCAGAAAAACCACCAATAAAGTCAGGGCCTATACTCCGAACTTCGTATAGTGTCGTCCCTTTCACTCTTGTGTTATGTACTATATGAGTGAATGGGACGGCACGATACGAAGTTCGAATTTCGGAGTAGCGCGAAGATGTCTTTTTCAGATAAGTACATTCTCTTATCTACAGTAATTGTTAATCTTGCGAGGTGTCTTTATGAAAACACAGGTTCACACATCATTGGTGGATATCCATCCTTAGTGCGTAAATGTACTTACCTAGGGCAGTAAAACAAAGAATGTCTCAGATCGCAAGTATTTGACTCCCCAGTTGAAGACAAGGGCGATAAATATGCGATCCGTGCCTTCACCATGAGTTTAAATGACCGTACTCGCTAGCGACTGCGAAAAATGTGTACGGGCAAAAGTACAGCGCCTCTGGCGGTTACGCAAAAGAACTAATAATCGGCATACTAAAGAAAAACATAATTAAAGCATTTATTCACTGCACGAAAAGACACACCGTTACAAATATAATAGACTCAGTACATTGAACATATGATTATAAAGTGCGTCTTCGCGGCAGTGAATCGGTTGCTGTCTCAGCATTATGCCGAGGTGTCAGAAACCTGCAGCGCTGGTTTTCAGATAGCACAGTACGTGATCCACGGAACGCAACACAACATACTATATAGAAAAGGTATACATATATTGAATAAAATCATAGGTAATATAAATACGGATGAGACTACCTCGAAACAGGGCAAACTGGTGTGAACATGAGGAGGAATTTACTCAACAGTGGGGGGTGCAGACCGAAATGAAAAAAAAAACAGGTAACAGTTTTACTAAATCGTTTACGCAGTCGCTAGCGAGTACGGTCATGCAAACTAATGGTAAAGGCACTGGGCTATGTATTATCTTGTCTGGTTCTATGTCACGAATAAATTATTTTCATTTCATTTTCATTTCATTTCTTGAAGCTTTCCGTCCATGATTAGGTCAACATTTTACGTCTACACTTTTAATTAATCAGTTACTACAATAAAAATAACCAGTTTAAAACAATAACAGTGATAAACTCGCAAATAAAAACCAAACTACTCTAAGCGCTGTACGTTGACGTGAGAGATAATGTATACGTTTTTCGCCTTAGTAAATTGGAATAAGGTTCAAAACTGGATAAATATTTTTGACGTCCAATGTACACTTTCGTTTTAAAAGGCAAAGAATTAGGCAACCTTCCAACGGCTTCATAAAAGACAATCAGTTTCCAGAGCGAGCCAAATTTAACTAATTTCCTGGCCCGGCGTTTCTCGTAACCTATTTCTGTTGGATTTGTAAAAAGGTTTTAAGAATAATTGTGTCCAAATTGAGCGCGATTTTGGCACTGGTACATTTGTACAATACTAATACAATATCTATGTTACTATGGAGTCCACTGGATGCGGGTGGCGCAGGACCGGTCATTGTGGCACTCTTTGGCGGAGGCCTATGTCCAGTAGTGGACGTCTTTCGGCTGATATGATGATGATAAATAAATAAATAAATAAATATTAGAGGACAATCTTACACAAATCGAACTAGCCCCACAGTAAGCTCAAGAAGGCTTGTGTTATGGGTACTAGACGACGATATGTTTAATAGATATAAATACTTAAATACATAGAAAACAAAGCTGACGGTCCTAGGTTCGAATCCCGGTCAGGGCAAATATTTGTGTGATGAGCATGAATATTTGTTTCTGAGTCTTGGATGATGATGATGATGATAATCTATGTTACAATGTTGCTGCAACGTTTGCCATTGCTGGAGAGATCAAGAGCAGGAAAGTCGTTTTCTCAAACCTGCTCGGAAAAGTAGATCTTACGTTCGCGATAATAGACTGAAAACCCGTCGCGAATTTACAGGTCATGAGAGAGGGAGGGCACAGCAACATGTCATCTTGCTCGAATTTGGAGCAGCCCAACTGGGGGAGTACCTCCGCCTTGCAGAAGACCACAGCCATAATAACATTACAAATACAAATACAAAAAATATTAGTAACAATTGTTGTAAGTCATACAAATTATATATAAAATATCAAATAGCTGCTCAACTAACAATGTTGTTATGTCGGCAATAATAATTACAATTTCACAGTTTAAATTCTGCATTAGTGAAGATTCCTATCATATCATATTGTGTATATATTTTTTAATATAATTGAATTTCATATTTATTAATATACTAGCGACCCGCCCCGGCTTCGCACGGGTGCACTATTTAATGGATGTTATTATACATATAAACCTTCCTCTTCAATCACTCTATTTAATAAAAAAAACCGCATCAAAATCCGTTGCGTAGTTTTAAAGATTTAAGCATACATAGGGATATAGGGATATAGGATATTAGACATGGACTTATGCTTAGTTTTAATATTTTATTGTTGTACTCGTATGCTATTTGAATTTAATTTAATTTATGCAATTTACAATTTAAAAGTTATTAATTTATGGACATTTGTCTGGCATAAAATTATTTCATTTCATTTTCATTTCATTTCATTTCATTTCATTTCATAGGGACAGAGAAAGCGACTTTGTTTTATACTATGTAGTGATAACATTAATTTAGGCATTTATGAAAGGACATATTCCTTTCATAGTGTGAGTGGTAGGTAGAAGAATTCATCATATCTGTAGAACAGCAGGCGAATCACGTAACTTTATGTACTAACGGTAGATAGATTTTAATGTCAATTTTGAAGTATGAATGTATGAGCTGACAGTTAAAATTTGACATTAAAATCTATCTAACGGTAGTAAAAAAGTTACGTGATTACCCCGCGGTTCTGTCATAAGGTATTTCTTCAATCTACCTCTAAATCCAGCGGGAGTAGCCGCATCTCTAATAACATCGGGTAGTCGATTGTAAACAGCCAGTCCTAGATAATAGAGTGAACTATCTGACTTAGCGAGTCTGTGTGGTTCCGCGACCAGTCTAATCTGTTGTTTATTGCTACGTAGCGGGTAATTGGTGTTCACGCCTCTACATTTGAACACATCTATGTTATCATGCGTGAACACTGCCGCGTTGTAGAGGATTAAGCGCGGTAGGGGCAATACCTGGAGCTCTCTGAGAAGCTCCCTAGCGGGGGCGTCTACCGGTTTGCCGGCCATAGCGCGAACGGCTCGTTTCTGCATTGAGAATGCATGAACCCAGTCGGAGACGCGGGCCGGCGCGGGCCATTATCTACTATACAAGTCTTATTTAATTTTATCTTATTTATTGATTACCATTAATATTAGCACTAACAGTTATACCTTACATTCTAATTGGTAAATTAATATTTATCATGCGAATTTACAATGTACATGTCAAATAAATAATAATGAATACAACAAAATTAATAAATTAATGGTTTCAAGCTTACATGGTCATTTACATTAGAATTACGATCGCGATTGGCGCTTGCAACAGTGCCGAAATATCGGGAACTCAAAAATACAAATATAGATGGTAAATATCCCGTTTCAAATCGTAATTATAAATGAATGGTTCATCATCATCATCATCAATTCAGCCGAAAGACGCCCACTGCTGAACATAGGCCTCCCCCAAGGCTCGCCCTTTGGGCATGTTTTTTATTTTTCCCTTGGGGGGGATTTTTTTGTGGAATGAATGGTTATTAAAAAATAAAAAAAATCCAATGGCGTCAGATTGAAATTGTTACAAATAAATAGAGAAGTCAATAACAAAATGATAAAGTTAAATTACAATGTCAAATTAAAAAGAAATACAGACTGTCAATACAAAAATGATAAAACTGAAATTATATAATATTAATAGGTATAGGTTATTTAATAATACAGATTATGGAGTTATGGAGCTAGGAGTGAAAATTTTCTCTAGATATTGATAGGCAGCCGCCATAAACTTTGGTTTCGAGCTTATGAATATGTAGTGTTGTGTTCCTGGAGGTGAACAAGGTTGCCAGAGCTCCCGAGGATGTTATAACGGCCCGCAGATGTTCTCTTATAAGCACTTATAAGTCTAACTAACCGAAGTGATTATTCCTCAGTGTATATGCTCCTGGTTTTGCTCTTGTCATGCGTTTATAACGGCCCGCAGATGTTCTCTTATAAGCGCCTCATCATCATCATCATCATTGGCCTTGTTCATCTATGGAAAGATGATTTAAGCAGTGTCCGTATTAGAGGTGCGGCACTTACGTAAGTGGCTTGTAAGACCGATACGGGAGCGACAGCCACGACCGCATATTTGACAAATAAATGTCCCGTCCGAAGACGAAAGAGGCAGAGGCAGAGCAACGCGCTGATGTCTCAATTCAACCGATTTTGATAAGCGCTTATTAGTCTAATTAATCGGAGTGATTACTCTTAAGTTAAAACAGCATTTAATTATGCTATTAAAAGCGCAGTAGCAAATGTTGATGCTATAATCGGGGCATTATAAGTCCTAATAGACTTATACAGTATGCGGTCCAGGATAACTTTGCTAGTTGGGGAATTTAGCAAAAAAGGATTCTGATCAATTCTCAGAATATAAACGAAAAGTTTTCGTCGCTGCTAAAGGTTATTCCCACATGATGTATTGAATAAATAAAATGTTCAATGTCTTTCAGTCTTTCAGAAAAAGTTTTCTCTTCGCGTACAAAGGTCACAGAAATTTTAAGTATGTGCTGCGATATCGTAGAATGAGCGTACGTGCAGCTATGGCAATTTTTCCCCGGAATCCATTTTTGTTATTTATTTATCATAATTATGGCAATTATTTCGAACCATGAGATCTTTGAGAGAACAGAACAGTTTTTGTGGCACTTTTAACATCACCCAGGGGTCACGTGTAGGGTAACGGTGGGTACTCCCTACGGATGTGCAACTTCGACCCCCCTTGTCAAGTACAGTGAGTGGGCAACTTGACTGTTAAAAGTTCTTAAACCTGGACAAAGGCCTCTAACTTGGCTTAACGACTGCTATCATAGACAGTAGCTGGGATCAACAAAGCGGTCATCCATCCAAGAACTGACCTCGGCTGACGTTGCTTAACCTCACATAAAGCACGCGGTACGCGGGCGCCGCTGAGCCACGAGCGCTCCTAGAAAATGATAGCAGTTGTTAAGCCAAGTTAGAGGCCTTTGGGCGACTTGAGAACTTCTAACAGTCAAGTTACCCACTCACTTGACTAGCCCAATTCCAATAAATTCTGGTTTCCCCTCGGGTTGGAAGGTCAGATGGCAGTGGCTTCCGTAAAAACTATTGCCTGTGTCAAATCTTGGGATGAAGTAGCGGACCCTGGGCATCCATGAATGATGCAACTGTACTGGGATAACGTTAGAAGGATGATGATTGAAGGTTTCTTCAACCATTAAATAACGGTTATAATCGTCCAGTAAGCCTTGTTGTATTTGATCAGCGACATTTACCCTTAAAGGCAGTCATCAATTTGACATACTTGTAGATAGTACTTGATTTCAAATTTAAATTGCACTCTATTACCTTGTAATAAGGGTGAGAAATGGTAATCAGAGTTATCATAAGCAAAGCAAACCTTGGCTACGCTGTGATATGCAGTTATTCAGTGATATCTTGTAGCTGAGAAATATTAAACAAAATAGCAAACGAGGAACCTTTCCTATCATAATGACTGCAGGTGGCGCAAATTTAAAAACAGTACAAGCTACAAATATATCAGATGACTGCTAGAAGACGATAACAAACTATATCACCTAAGTGGTCGGAGGAATTGTTCGGAATGATCCCTGCCCCATTTTTTCGTCATCGTCCTACGCGTCAGCATTTCCATCCTCACCACTCACTCACTTAGATGGTGGGCAGTCCAAAACTGTGCGTTTCTCAAGAAATTTCCTGCCTCGCACAACCAAACTATGCAATGAACTGTCGCCTGCGGTATTTCCGGACCGATATGACCTTCAAATCTTCAAGAAAAGAGCGTATTCCCTTCTGAAAGGCCGGCAACGCACTTGCGACTCCTCTGGTGTTACAGGTGTTTATGGGCGACGGTAATTGCTTACCATCAGGCGATACGTCTGCTCGTTTGCCCCCTATAACATAAAAAAAAGAATAGCCAAGGTTTTCCCTAGTCAGAAATGTTATGGTACAGTCGACGTAACCTAGATCTTTAAAGTCACGAGTGAATAGGCATCTTCTAGATGAGCTCGTTTCACCATCGCCCTCATCTTTGGCCCCAGGCTAGATGCTGGCCACGAGCAATCCCATTTTTATAAAAGAGTCAAACATTTTACACTTTTGCACCTTATGCCAATGTAATAAGGCGAAAGTGTATACACATCTTTGATGTCATCTGGGTAGCTTAATTACGAAACAATAGCAGTGACGTCATCGTTTCTCGGTTCGTTTTATTTAACATTTAGGTCAGTATGATTAAAACATCGTCAGTATGGATGGCGAGTTATATTTTCAGACTTAAATTAATTTTTCTGATGTAGGTAGGTCTTTACTAATTGAAGTACAAATCGAATGCATTTTCCTGCAAAACTACATATGTGGACAAATTATATATAACAAGTGCGAGTCGAAGTCGGATTCCATCTCAGTTCCATACCATTATCTATTAAAAAGAAAAAAAATCACGTATGTTGTATGAGAGCCCTCTTAAATTATTTATTCTGTATTTTAGTATATTTTGTTATAGCGGCCACATAATACATCGTTTGTGAAAAATTCCACTGTCTAACTATCACAGTTCATGAGATACATCCAGGTGACAGACGGATAGATAGACAAACAGACAGACGAACGGACAGCGGAGTCTTATTAATAGGGTCCCGTTCTACCCTTTGAGCTCAGAACCCTAAACTTAATTATACTGGATAAGTATGCAAATGCTTAGCTAAAAAACAATGAGGGCTATCGTTTTTGTGCTCACCAGTTGGCGCCACTGTCGAGTAAGGTCCAGCTGTCAAAAATTCTTATTGGTTATAATGGGCATAAGAACGAAGTTTATATTTAAATCATATTTGATACCTTAAAACCGTACCGCAAAAATATCAAACATCCCGCATTGTAGCGCAGTCCCGTTTTGTTCGGAAAAAAAGGAGTGAGAGGACCTATTTTAATTTTTGAAGTCGGTATCATCCAAAGAAATTGTCTACAAAAATAAAAATAGGTACCGTCTACATTGTTGAATAAGAAGCGTAAAGTCTCATATTAGAAGTAAGGCAATAATTTATTTATTTTTTAGTGTTTTTTTAGTCTTTTTTTTTACACTTTCTAGTGAATCATCACCAGAGAGCATTTCATAACGATTTCAATAAGCTCAAACACAGCTAGGCTACACTGTTTTATTACGGCGAGTTCCGTTGCCTACTTTCCGGCTTCAATTTCCAGATCAAATTGATGGTGGCATTACACCAAGACCATTTCTACACAGTACACAGTACAACAATAAACATTACACTACACATCACACATACACATACATACAAATACATTTCAACATAGTAGTTTCTTTAAGTACGCAGTTCAAAAATAAACATTATTCTATTCTATTTAAATTGACTTCGTCATAGTCGCTTCAGTCCTTTTTTTGAAGTCGGTTAAAAATTAGCAGTCGTATCTTATAAGGAGGTCAAGGAGGAGGCTCTAGATAGAGTCAGATGGAGAGAGCTACACCGACAATAGTCCGTGTGGTGTCGAAGTTAGAACAATAAAAAATCTATCCTGTTTTTAAAAAAAACATATGACTGTCGTTGATAATAAAATTACAATCTGCAGCATTCAATTTTATTTTCAAGATGATAATTAGGATTTTTTGACATATTTACCTAGGCATTTTTCAATTCTGTTCAGTTATTTCTTTTCTTTGTATCTTTTTCAGTCCACAGTATTTTATAGTGTAATTATATATTATTTCTTCACACCGGAAACTCAAACTTCAGTATTTTCGTTAGATCTGAAGGTCTTATCCTAAATAAATGATACTTATTAAGAACATAAGTTTAATTTAAAATGCCAAGGTTATGAGCTAGGTTATCCAGTCGTCTACCGGTCCCTGGGATCCCAGAGATCATAACAAATATATAATAATCTAATATTTTTGTGGACAATCTTACACAAACCGACCTAGTCCCAAACTAAGCAAAGCTTGTACTATGGATACTAGGCGACGATATACATACTTATACAGAGAAGTATATACTTAGATACATAGAAAACATCCAAGACTCAAGAACAAATATTCGTACTCATCACAGAAATAAATGCCCTGACCGGGATTTGAACCCGGGACCTCCAGCTTCGTAGGCAGGGTCACTACCAACTGGGCTAAAGCGGTCGGACAAAAGAATGCTATTGTTTTTTTTTTGCCGGGAGACGACAATGTCTCCAGGTCTCCAGTGGCTCCAAAATGGAAAATCCAAAACATTTCATACTCGTACAATTTCATTGCAAACAACAACAATTGAGTTCAAATTTGCTTATAAAAGATTCAAATATCATAAACAAAACGGTATACAAATTTTCCGCATAAAATTTTATCTTAACTTCGTAAACAAATCGTAACCGCAAACTTCGTATAAAACGAAAACGAGGCCTCATTACATAAAATAATTCTATGGCGTAATAAAATGATGTTTAGTCGTGGCTATTCTATGTTTTATGGGTGTCCTATAAATAGGTTGTTGGAGGGTGTCGTATCTGGAGCGAGGGTTAACCGAGGGATGGTGGTTGGTTTAACAGCTGTTAGGGCTTACATCTGCGCTTGTATAATTAAGAATAGTGCTGTATAATCTGTATTACACAAAGGAGATGTGTTCAGTAATTAGAAAGTTTAAATTAGTGGCTCTGTGAGCTGTAGACCTCGTGAGTGAGTTTTTTTATAATTTCCAATTTGACATTATAAAAAAAATTTTGAATATTGAACCTGCTAACAAAATTTCACGAGAAGCGGTTGAAAAATGCGACCTGTAGAGGAGAACAATTAATATCTGTGAATTCAGTTTAAATTATTTTTTAAATTCAAATAGTGTCTTCTTTTAGTAAAATGTTCCATCTACAATATTCAAGGTACTTTCCCTCCATGTGGCATAGCCGTGGGACGCCCTGTATTACGTAGAGCTTTATATTTATTTGCTTAATAAATAAAATTTTGAGACTTGAGAATAACACATCTTTACCTCATTCATTAATTTTTACATGCCTAAAACTATGTACTATTGTGTGATTGCCAAATAAGAAAATTACATTTAGGCTCTTTATAAAGATCCGTTAGACCTTATGTCGGTTTTTATGTCAAAAAATGTACTGTTACTGAAATTTGATCTGACATTTGGTCTAACGGATGTTTATAAAATCCGGCCTTAGTAAGCAAATAAAGAAAATAACAATAATGCCCGATTTGGCTCGACGTAATATCTCATAACTTTTTACTATGAAAGAGTTTTGAGACGGCCTATTTTTAAATGGAACCTTTTTTTAAGGAATCTCACTTCATTTTGTAGGTAAATGTGTCAATACTTTATGAATGTATCTAGAACTATAAACTTTTCATAGATGCAGGAACTACAAAAGTATAACTTTGTATGGCATGTATTAAATAATAATAATAAATATTCTTTATTATTTTTTACTGTGCATTTCTCAAGAAATTTCCTGCCTTGCACAACCAAACTATGGAATGAACTGTCGCCTGCGGTATTTCCGGACCGATATGGCCTTCAAACTTTCAAGAAAAGAGCATTTTCCCTTCTGAAAGGCCGGCAACGCACTTGCGACTCCTCTGGTGTTGCAGGTGTTTATGGGCGACGGTAATTGCGTACCATCAGGCGATCCGTCTGCTCGTTTGCCCCCTATAACATAAAAAAATCAGATAACTCAGATCCATTGGTTAGTAATTACATGTGAATAAAACTAGTGTTAGTGATAGTTAATACTACTAAAGTAAACTTTAAAACTACTATAAAATACCTCTTGTTAATAATTCAAAGACCAGCAATCAGTATTTGTATAGGATTATAAACTTAATTACTCAGTTTGTATATCTCTGAAACATGAATGAAACTGCCATATTTTTACCTTTTTAATACATTTTTTTACAAAGCTTATAATAAGCTTTTCCAGAGGGTGTCTAAGAAGTTTGAGGCTTAAGCCAAGGTTAAGTTCAACCCAAGGTCACTATCACAGTAGATAGTTTAAAGCAGCAACAAAACTTCCAAGGGTAAAATGTCATTTAGAAAGTACCTTGAAAGTAAGAACAGTTGAAAAACTGTGAAAACCACTTATTTCACTCTCACTTTTCTGCCAGCATTTTTGATGAAGTGTATTTTAGCTACATGGGCTAGCAAATTACCAGAAATTACAGGAGTCAGGGAAACTTTATCAAACAACTAGAAATTACAGTAAGACAAATAGTTTATTCACAAGTAAAATAATGCTCTGTTAGATCTGTTAGACTAGGCATTGCGTTTCCCGTAGGGGAGAAATAAATAAATTCACCTCAGATTCGGTTGAAACCGCTCAACCAATCTCACTGGAGCGCAAACTCTTAGAATATTCCAGTGTTCAAACCACACACGTAGTCGTATTGGAGGTTTTCCCCTGAATTTTCCCCAGGCTCTCCAACTGCGCACTTCTATCACTTTATTGGGCCGGCCTGTAAAGCCACAGTCAGGCAAATACTTGAAAGGTGATAATGTGTATTATTACTTATAAAGTCAAAGTCGAAGTTTTTATTTGTGAGAATTATGGTACATAAAAGATGACAAAATATGTATCATTAATAGACTTGCACAATTCACTATTACAATGGCATGCAAATTTACAATTATATTAAAGTTTACAAGTCTTTTGTAGGTCAATGTGTCCGTTTTTATAAGTGAAATTTTGAATTTACTCTTTCCAGCTCTTAAAAATTAAGTACCTAAAAAAAACATTGATGTCAAAGGCTTATTATAGGGTTGAGAACTATCTAACAGACAGAAATGCATGGCCCAAACCAAACGAAATACCTAAATAGCGTAAAGAGTCTAATATTTTCATTGTATCTAGTTGACACATTTCTTGCAGGAAAGCATATCAAACGATTCGACATGTTTTGTTTTCTTGTGTAACTACAATTGTAAATAAATAAAATACCTATTGTTATTTTTTCCTCGTTTTTCTTTCAATTCTCTTTTGTTTTTTACCACTTACATTTACTTAAGTAGGTTAAGTAGTATCATTGTAATAAGCATATTTTGGAGAAAATGACTGACTGTCGAGTTTCTTTCAGCGTTTCTTCTCGGCAGTGGTCTCATGAGAAACGCTAGTAGTTTTTGACTTGTGAAAGTGCCTTTGCGGCCTACTTGCAGAATTAAGTTCATTTATTTCAATTATAATTTTACCACCATCAAACTGCGGTCGCCAACCCGCTTGCCAAGCGTGGCGACTATGGCAAATCCCCCCCAAATTGGGGGCGGCCTATGTTCAGCAGTGGACGTCTTTCGGCTGTATGATGATGATGATGATAATTTTATATTGATTTTTTATTTAAATTCCTTATGTTTTCCTGACTGATCACTAAACCCTGAATGTGCGAAATCTGATATGCATTTAGCTGGTTTTTGTTAACACACTACTTCAGCTCTGAAGAGACTAGTCGAGATACTGTTTTAGCTGATATATTTACTAGGTCACTGTTCCCCATTGCGATTCATCTTGTCCCTTTAGATATATCGTAAGTCCTTGACATTACTGCAGGGCACACTTAACGGATATCTTTATTTATGGGGTGGCTAGAGACGGGTATTAAACTTGGGTTAAGAAGGCCCTTTTTACGTTCAACGTGATATGGTCAAGCGTTTCTTGGTAGTTATAGAGGCAAATCGTGGTTAATAATTATATTACATCCTTATCTGCTAGTCAAGTATTGTATCTTAAAGAGGAAATGTAACAAATACAAATACAAACATTTATTCTGCAAATGGGCCACAAGGGTACTTTTACATGTCAAAATATTAATTTACAATTTAAGAAAGTCTGACTATAATAAGTAATACAATTTTCATGTCAAAATATTAATTTACAGTTCAAGAAGGAATAATAATTTCGAGTTTACAATTATAACAAAATTAATGTCATAAAGTGAAGATAAACTTGCAAAGTTATCTATTACAAATATTACAACATCAGTAAAGTTAGAGATGTATAAGGTCTCAATATTAAACAAGGAGTATAATGAAATTAATATAATATCCCAGAGATGGACATGGTCTCTGAGCGTCAAATTAAAATTAATTTTATATTGTTAGAGATGTATATGGTCTGTAAGTCACTGATAATAAAAACGAATCCACAACAGGATGATGTCTCTCGTCAATCCCCTATGAAAAGACACTAGTATTAACGTAGTTACTATGTCGTAGCAAGCATGAACAGACCGGACTCCACAAACAGCACCCGTACACGAGTATGACGCGGATATCTGACTTGGGGACTATTTGGAAAAAACGGATAAATTGAACACTAGCCAAGTTTGTTTTAGTGAAGATATAGTACAGTCGATGTCAAAGTTGCGAATACATTTTTCGATTTGTTACAATGCAAAGAAAATTAAGCAAATATAGTGGTCATGATTGAAGTTACGATTTCTCGAACGGTAAAGGATGACGCTTCGTTCATACAAA
Source organism: Epiblema foenella (assembly GCA_963556455.1). Lineage (NCBI taxonomy): Eukaryota > Metazoa > Arthropoda > Insecta > Lepidoptera > Tortricidae > Epiblema > Epiblema foenella. The sequence continues at coordinate 4,005,171 of OY747113.1, read as the reverse complement.
AACTTTCACCACTCATCTCTCTTCACACAAAAATAAATAGCTTTTGAAAAATAATGTTATAATATCCAGTTTGAAATCAAATTCCGATAGCTAGTATTAATTCAAGCATAAATTGTATGGGGCTAATTTGTTTGTCTTCAGAATATATATCAACTCGTTACAATAACATAAAAGCTAACAGTCATCAAACTGCTAAAATTACGAAAACAAGAAATAGGCCAAATATTTCGATAGCAATGTACATTTTGACATACAATCCAAAATAATACTATTCATATACAACCAAACACGTGAATAGACTTTTACTACTGTAACCCATGTAATTCTATCCTAAGTCAATGAATAGAATTCTTATTTGAATGAATGGAAGGTTCAAAATACTGTGGCAGTTTGAGGGTAACAAATGAAACAGTGACATAAACAAGGCAAAGATAGCTCCCACGCCGGTTTACGACGCTTCGGATAATATAAGCACTTCCTCGTATCATCACGCATATATTTTCACATGAGATATCTAGTAGTATCCTACTACTATAAATGAAGAATGTAAGTAATACCTCAACGAAAAGTTATACCCAGACCTCTGACTACTTTTCTGGACGGAAAATCAAAAAAAAACATCGACGTTTTAAATTCGTAAGCGTAGCGCCGGGAGGGATGCCACACCGGGTAGAGTCAGTCCGACCCAAGTCGGGCCTAGCTGAGTTTCTTGCTGGACTCCTCTCAGCTAGGCTAGGTTCAGTGAACCAGCGACAAAACTCCCAGTAGCTCGATTCCACTCACACCTCAGATTCGGTTGAAACCGCTCAACCAATCTCACTGGAGCGCAAACTCTTAGAGTATTCCAGTGTTCCAAACCACACGCGTGGTCGTGCCGGAGGTTTTCCCCTGGATTTTCCCCAGGCTACTCTCCAACCGCGCACTCCTATCGCTTTATTAGGCCCGGCCTATAAAGCCACAGTCATCAGGTTCAAAAATAAAAAAGGAGGGATGAGGGGTACTCAATAGTGAACACTGTGGTGCTTGGACATGGTTTATCCACGATATCTTAACAACTCTCTCTCTCTCTCTCTCTAACTTTTGTGACACAGCTAATTATTATACACCGTAGGCATCAATAACCCGAAAGATTTAAACCATGTATTTTTGACGACAGTACGGGTAAATAATGCTTTATCAATATGGGTACAATTATGTCTGAATTAATAGTACATTACTTACCAAGGGCGGTAAAACAAAGAATGTCTCAGATCGCAGGTATTTGACGCCCGAGCCGAAGGCAAGGGCGATAATTATGCGATCTGAGGCTTTCTTAATTACCGCCCGAGGTAAGTACAAAATTTTATGTCACCCTCTGGCCAGGAAGTGGGATTTTCCGCGCGTGGAGCGTGCGGTAATTGCCACTTTATGGCCAGGTGTGAAATAAATTACTATTTCAGTACAAATTAAATTATATTAATTGACCGCTTTTGTGTGAACAAAACTTTACTTCAGTGAGTGAGCGAGTTTAATTAATCTGAAGTTGAGAAACAGAGAGCGAGTATTGTCATTTTAGTGACATCAATTTCAAACTATCAGCCAGTTATCAGTGAAGGTAAATAGTTTGCACACTCGCGATTGAGAACACAACAAAACTGTCGGTAGTGAAACCTTTTTGTAGGATAGATACCAAACTTAATTAAGTGAAACTGGCTGACAACCATGCAGTTAGGACGTCTTCGTGTAAAAGTGATAGGTGGCTACGTCACGCCTTTGGGGTGTGTTAGAATTGAGATTTGTAACTTGTGATTTGTTTTAAATAATTAATATCTCTAAAATTATGGTTTTTTTACTCTATGTCAAATAACTTTATATTTTCCGGAGTCGCATGTGTCTACAAGCTGCGGTGTTGTCACGCTTGATGACAAACACCGCCCGCTGGCCGTAAGCTTGTTTGCCACCGTCGTTGTATAAAAAAAACTACAAAAATACTCGAAAAATATCATCTTCGTTACCTATTTATGCTATTTTAAAAAAGTTTTAGAATAAAATTAATATAACCCGTAATAAAACGATACGAAATGATATTCAGTTTACGTATGTGGATAATATTCCAATCTATAACCTAAACTTTGGCAATGTCTACTTGGGTAATGTAGACGCCGGTGCCGGTGATGATGGAACTCGACGACTCAAATAAAACTTCGATGTAAAGTTGACTGTATAATTTCAATAGGTGCTGATTTACAAAATAGTTTGGCCAAAAGAGGTATGTGCAGAAGTGGTTGTATTTGAGAACAAAGAATAGGTAATGACCAGCAAGATTTGATAATTTGAGTTAACGTATGTTACAATGGTAGGGATAAAGCGTATGTGAAGCGTTGCTATTGGTGGCTTTAAAAAAGCCGCTCTTATACTAACCGTGCCTGACGGGCGCGTTTTGCTACTGCATACCAAGTTATTATATATGTATAAAATTAAATAAGAGTTGCGTTCGCAACAGGTAAGAAAAGCACATGATCGCAAATTATGGAAGTCTCTTGGCCTATGCTATAAAGCAAGACCAGGTGGAAAACATATAAAGAAAATATACATATGTATGTTACATTTTGGTTAAATAAACGCTATATTATTATTTGGCAATGTCTAAAGGAAAGTTGCATACTGGTCGTCTAAGTACATATATAAGTTTATATCTATATGTTTATACATGCGCTCTAGACAATTCAGTCTATCTTCACCGAGTTTGAGGATACGATATGAACTATCCATAAAAATTTAAGCAGAAATAGAAGACCAAACTTTTTTAATTAGTGAAAATAGCATAGCAAAACTTTATTTGTTTCAAAGTTCAGGGGTTAACAAATACCTAGACTCGATATTACAAGCTCGTTAACTGGAATTACATATTTCGAGAGATCCGACAATCTAAACACAGATGATGTTGCAACAGACTAGTGCAACTTTGGCTGCTCGTTAAGAACTTGGTGATTTTAATGATATATCATTCAGGTGGAACCAACTTCATGAGGCAAAACTAGTCATAATATAAATGAAAATGAAATTTTTATTGTCCAGTACTAAAAGCAAACTTTTCTCATTTTACGAACCTAATGTGACTTCAAGTCTTGAGGTAGAATATACTTGGGTAGTATTTGAATTTGTGTCTTTAATAGGAATCGGTTTGGTATAATTTTACTATTTTCTTTCTTAAACTTATTTAAGAAATATCTTTTGATAATTCTATCACACTAGATTTTCGGAAAAAAATAATTTTGAGAAACCAATCTAATCCAAAGTCTAGTTTTCCCTCTTGGTTGAATGAAATCTGACCCAGATGGCAGATAGCTTTTTGTAAAACTATTGTATATGCTTAAATTTAAGAACAGGTCCAAATCGGACCCCGTAATAGGCTCCTTTAGGATGATTGTACTCTGAAAACCCTACGGGGTTGATTTTTCATCCGTGCATTTCTCTCCCTTCAATCTCGTGTACCGTCGGTCGCACAGGTTCAAATTACTTGCATCTCACCCCATTATGATAAGAAAGAAAGCATGTAATGTCTCTTTGTTGTTGAATGTACTCGTAAAACAATTGCACTCGCTATTCCATCGCACTAATTAACAGTTGCATTTTATCTTAGACTTGTGGCTAACGCAACACCAGCTCCAGCTATAAGAATAAAAATTAATGGAGTTCCTTTGATGTAAATGCGGTCCGATGGCTCGGAGCGCCGCATTGTCCTATGATGATTCAGTGATGTGGAAAGGTGAGTTTTTAGAAGCGCTTTATGATTATTATTTTACTTCAGACTATATGTTAGATTGCGATCGGTTTCGGTGATTTCTTGCAAGTCGTTGTTGCATCTAATTTAAAATCTGCGAGTGTCTAAATACCTAAGTAATTTTTTTATGGAGTAACAAATTCGGTAAGGTGGACTGATGACCTGGTAAAGGTCGCAGGAGTCCGCTGAATGCGGGTGGCGCGGGACCGGTCATTATGGCACTCTTTGGGAGAGGCCTATGTCCAGCAGTAGACGTCTTTCGGCTGATATGATGATGATGATGATGTACTTCGGAAACAATTTTCATTGCATAGGTTATTATCTTTAAATTATGATTAGTAATTGAATACTCCCCTATTTTGGAAAGCACACCATTGATCCCGGCTGCTTTTTATGACAGCAGTTGTTGTTAAGCCAAGTTAGAGGCCTTCTCACACCGACAAGAAAAAAATTGCAGGCCTTCGAACTGCTGTAGAACTCCTAACAGTCAAGTTGCCCACTCACCGCCGAGATTAAATTGAAAGCCGCGTGTCTTACCACTCGGCTACTGCAGTGGCCTTTCATCCATGATGCAATAACTGCGCCAGGTATGGCAATCCGGTACATCGCTTAGTAGTGTGGATGAAATGACCTACGTTATCAGCCTTGCATCAGCTTTTTTTTTACCTGACTGTGGCTTTATAGGCCGGGCCCAATAAAGCGATTGGAGTGCGTGGTTGGAGAGTAGTCTGGAGAAAATGTAGGGGAAAACTTCCGACACGACCACGCGTGTGGTTTGGAACACTGGAATACTCTAAGAGTTTGCGCTCCAGTGAGATTGGTTGAGCGGTTTCAACCGAATCTGAGGTGTGAGTGGAACCTTGCATCAGCCTATCGATGGTATGCGTACGTAAGTGTGAGTGTGTCTTTGACAATGACTTATGTGGTGTCACGATACGGATTGTCTGACTGTTTAAAATCTTAGACCATGCCTAATCATGCACTAACCTAGAAATATAACAATGGAACACCAAAGATGGCATGTACGAAAGAGGTAGGTAAATGCATGCCAATAAGTCACCTTTATGTCTGAATAATCATGAAAATTCTTCTAAATAACATTTTTATATAACTAGATCTTCTTGGGCGTCTTATAAGGAGGCTAAATTCTTCGCACCATCTTATATTACAATATGAAAATGTTTCAGGGAGTATTAAAAAAGTTCATGGAGGTAATATACTTATATATCGGCCGGTCATGTCGTCAGATTAAACGATAACACATGGAGCCAACTTGTGATTCGCTGGTGATTTATTGAATAGGGCAAAAGAGAGAGAGGACGACCCGTCCGCCGATGGAGAGATGATGTTATAGCAGTAGCCGGGAAGCTCTGAGTCCGCCGGGCGCAAAACAGAGAACACTGGCACAATGGAAGTAGGCCTTCGTCCAGAAATGGATGATTCCCACATAGGATCTTATTAGTTATGATAACTGACCCCCTTGTTCTTCGTACATAACTGAGTTACATAACTAGCTATGTACAAAGAAAAAATATTCTTCGTACAAAACCGGGTTACCATATAGTTAACTTTATTCTCATAGATTTTAAATTTCCATTACATTGACTGTCGTATAGTTATTAAGTACCGAGGGCTACTCCGAACTTCGAAATCTGAACTTCGTATCGAGCCGTCCCTTTCACTCATATAGTGTATATTACGAGAGGGAAAGGGACGGCACGATACGAAGTTCGGATTTCGGTATTCAGAGTACAGATACTGGGAAATAAAGCCTTTTGTGTTTCTATTTATTTATTACTAGCGACGCCCCGGCTTCGCACGGGTGCACTATTTAATGGATGTTATTATACATACAAACCTTCCTCTTCAATCACTCAATCTATTAAAAAAAACCGCATCAAAATCCGTTGCGTAGTTTTAAAGATTTAAGCATACGTATACATAGGGTTATAGGGATAATAGGGACAGAGAAAGCGACTTTGTTTTATACTATTTAGTGATTATCGGCCGCCACAGTAGATCGAATCGAGGCTCTGGTTTTGTAAGATCATGTCCCTGACCCGAGAGCGTTACATTGTTCTATACCCATGCGATTTGGACTCGAGTAATGGCGACTTACTCCACACAATTGAAATATTTTACTCAGCAGAGATTCTATTCATTTGGCCGCACGCCAAGCAAATGGTTCCGGGTTGGGTTCCCAGTGTGATAAATATTTATTTGCAACCGAACCTTTTGTGAAAATCTTGCTTGGAATTATGTGAAAATCTTGTTTTTCGAATGAGGAATTGAGGGTCAATGTGACACTTACATTTCACATTCCTATGGTACGTCTGTGATAAAATAACTCAGTTCAGGTTAGTCTACAAGTCATAATAATATTATGTATTATTAACTTAAACTAATAAAAGTCGTATAGTTGTTAGTGTTTCGTGGCAGTATCGTGAAGCGAGTTTACACGCATGAAGAATAATTTCCATATAGTTCGAAACGTGTTGCCCGTAATGATAATTAATACGTCATTTAAACCGCTTTTAGGAAATAAAAAACAAATTAAAATATTTTATAAAAATTAAAATATTTTATAAAAATTAAAATGTTTTATGAAAATTGAAATATTTTATAAAAATTAAAATATTTTAGAAAAATTAAAATATTTTATAATATAAAAATAAATAAAATAATAAGAGATTTATTGTTGTCAGAAAAATAAGTTACACAAAATAAAAACAACAAACAAAAAGAAACACAGAAATTAGTAATAGGTATAATCTATACCTATGTATACTCGCACCAAGAAATCCACCTCTTTCTCCATAACCATGGAAATATGAAGGCAGCTATCGGGGAACGGTCTTGATATTGCCGAGATAGAAGGTAAATACCAGGGCAACCCGGTTCGGCTCGGTAGTGATTTATTTAGAGCAAATTGCGGGCTGCAATAATAGCCGGATGTGACGTATACCTTTCTACAGGAAAGTATAGCTTAGTGAGTGTATGGAGCTGGCAACTACATTCGGTCGTACACAGACTAAAAAATCTTGTGGTCAGTTGACAAGGCCTTGTGTGCATAGGTAAAATGTTTTATTTGCATATAATTCAAAAAATTCAAAATTCAAAATTGTTTATTTGTAAACATACGAGTAGGTTGAAAAGGTCTTACAATAATTTTAGGTAGGTATCGCTATGTTTTGCCTTTCGGCATACAAACATTGTAGTCCAAATCTTGCATGCATGTCTATACTAAAACTAATTTACTAATTTAAATAACAAATCAAATTTAGAATGTATCGCTTAAATATTCACCTACAGAATAAAGTGCTTTTTGTACCAGGAATTTATACAGTCTCTTACATTACATTAGAGGGCCAGAGGTTTAGCGAAGTGTTTTTAAGGGGTCCAACAAAATTAGGCTTCATTAGGACTATGAAGCCAAATTTTTGACAATGTCTATAAAAAGGACTCGAATCTAAATATTTGTAGACCGTTCTGACTAGGCTAGGACTAACTAGGATATCATTAGACAAAGACATTCTTTATCAGTTATAACTTTATAACAAATTACAGGTCAATATTTATGTAGGAAATTGGTCAATCATTAATATCATTTTTTTACATTATCTTCATTATCAGAGGAATCGTGAAAGCACATTCAAAAGTGGAAAATAACTCTTTTTCATGGATGCATAGCAATAATGACAGTTAAGAACCTATGAAAAAAAAAAATATTTTAATTTAATTTTTTTTTTTAATTTTTTTTCAAAAAGGTACATAAAGTTTCCAGTTTCAATTTTACTGTGTTTGTGTTTTGTTGTTGTGTTGTTTTTTTATTATTTTATTTTTTCTTTTAGTTTTTTAAAATAGATATTTTAATTTAATTAAAATATTTTTTTTACTTTGTTTTTGTTTTTTTATTTTTAGATAAAGGGGACTTCCTAAAAATACAATCAAACCACTGAAAAGTAGACAATAATTTCTATATAAGTAGATGCCCACCCTTATCCAGTCCCTATCCGGGTATTTACTTAGTTTTTGAAGTCGGTGCCAAACCAAAATTGTAAGACAACGAAGAACCTGCACTTAAATTTACACTAACGTGAGACATATTTACACTTAATAAGAGAACAACGGTTGGAACTCACTTGGAAAGTCACTATTTGCGACATGTTTCGGACTACAATTGGAGTCCTTCATCAGGTTGAGTGTTATCAAGGCAACCAAGCAAGTTCCAACCGTTGCAAGTGAGTTCCAACCGTTGTTCGCTTATTAACCTGCACTTACTTTTTGTTAGGCTGGCACCTTTTTTGAAGCCGGTTAAAAATACCATATCCTAGGTATACTGGCTCCTAGTCCAATGTATGCGGCTTCCGGCAGTCTCGGATCGGTTCCCGAGTTCGCCTTTTTCGAACAACGCCGTACATGGTGTGTAGATTAATTATACCTGAATGATAAGGTTCGGGGGACTTGTTGGGCACAAGGTGTATTGTTTAAAGCAATATTAGGGTCATACACACTACTAGTGGCTCACGGGAGCTGTACAGTCAAAGGCATTAATATATATACGTTCAAAGTGACAAAAATATCTATACACTTTTATAACAAGACATCAGGGCATACAAATTTAACTGGTTAAGAAAAGAGAAAAAATGTAGTTTAAATGTAGTGAAAAGCAAGCTAAAAAAGACATTTTTACAAAGATTACCTGAACTGTTAACAGATTTAGTTAGTTAATATGTATATTTTTTTATTGTTCTACTTCTTACAATTACAAGTATTACTTAAAAAATTATGTAACTTAGGTGCATGATAATAGACTTATTAAAATGAGCGCGGTCTCGCCAACAAACTGTCTTGTCAGTTTGGCGAGTAAAATTGAAACTAGAAACTTTATGTACCTTTTTGAAAATAAATTAAAAAAAAATACATTTTTGGCCACGCTAAATTGGAGATGATCGAGCGGGAGAAGCACCAAAAGTTGTTATTTTTATGGTCAATACGGAATGTCTTTCACGTCGGACATGGCGAAACTATAAGTTCTTTATTTACTACGGAACCCTAGAAAGGTAACCGCCACCCTTTCCCCGTTCCCTTTGACATCTCCCCAGTTAAATGGTAAGCCATTTTGATGTATGTCTATAAGTTTAGTAACCGTCTCAATATTTTGAAACAATATCAGTTTAATTTCAACGGTCAGGAAACCTAATGATTATGAACATTTTCAGGTTTACATGACTCAAACGGAAATAATAGAACACTTAAATTTTAAAATGAAGGGAAAATTGAAAAATTTAGGCACCGAGCAGGATTCGAACCTGCGACCTCCCGGCACTCGCGGCCAGTCGCTCTAGCCAACTGAGCTGTGCAATCGCTACCCAGTTCCAAATTCATCAACCGTTCCTTCGTGTTAAGCAGTACCGCTGCTAACGTAAACTATTTTTATACAAACGCCTTAAGGGAGGCGTACAGCGACATCTACCAGAAGACTCATGCTTCATTAACGGCACTAACGTCTCAAATCATATTGAGAATCGTCAGTTACGATGCGCCACCCCATACCCAAATTTTAGAAAGAAGGAAAAATTGAAAAATTTAGGCACCGAGCAGGATTCGAACCTACGACCTCCCGGCACTCGCGGCCAGTCGCTCTAGCCAACTGAGCTATAGGTGCAATCGCTACCCAAAATAGAACACTTGTAGGATTCATTATCCGTCTGTTTGTATGCCAATATCACTTCTCGGGAACACATAAAAATATTTTTCAGATTCGAATCTTTTAATTGCCCTCGTCGATGTATGTGCCGGGCAACTTGATTGCTATCATTTTAGTTTTTTTTTAACATGACACTGGCAAACAACTTTACGACATGCCTAATGGCAAGCAGACACCGTAGCCTATGGAATCTCGACTCCAAAAGAATTACAAATGTCGACCTTATATGCACATAGAGACATATGCTCGACCCACACCCTCAACCCTCAACAGAGCGTATCGTTGGGAGATCTGGTGACCTTACCAACAGGAACATCACCACAGGGGAAAGAAAATGACAGTAATTTGCTGGCCACCCAATTGTTTCGTTTATACTCCATTTTTCATTAACGAATCTACATATTCAATTTCATCAAAGCTGTTGACATTATTAATTCAATTGGACATCATCCTGACGTATTCAATAAAGGAAATAGGCGTCAAACGAAACGCTGTGAAAACACGTGTCATAATACGTTTTGTTTTACGCGGTATTGTTAACGTGTTTAGGTTCAATCTGCTTTGTATGTACATAATTAAGATGGGGGCACAATGTAAGAACGCTTAATGACGAACACATTTTGCGTTTTATTTTCAACTAACTTTTGCCCGCGACACTTTCCGGGTTCTGGGTGATTTACGGAATTAAAAGTCTCTTATATGTTATTCCAGGTTAAAAAAAAATATGTGTACCAAGTTTCATCATAATCCGGTTAGCTGTTTTTTCGTGATTGAGTAACAAACTAAACATACAAACATCCAAATATCCGAACATCTAAACTTTCGCATTTATAACATTTTGGATATTATTGGATATAAGTATTTTTCGTTGCAACGACAGTGGCAAAGAAGGTGACTGCCTGACGGTAAACAAATACCGTTGCCTATGGACACTTTCGACTCCAGAAGAATCACAAGCGCGTTTCCCATCCTTTATTGATTTGAGGATTCGTTGTGTTGACAGCTAGGTACAAAAGTAGGTCTCTTACTCTCGCGCCCTGTAGCCCGGGCATAGAATATGGCTACGGTATCCTCTGCCTGTCGTAGAAGGCGACTAAAAGGAGGTCCTCGGGGTCGTAGACGGCCGTAGTTGGGAGCTACGATCGTCATAGAAACATAGCAGAACCCACACATAGTTGGACTCTAGGGCGGCACTGGCGCATTCCACACAAAGCGGTCACCCATCCAAGAACTGACCTGGGCCGACGTTGCTTAACCTCGCATGCCGCTGAGTCACGAGCGCTCCAAGAGTGTTCCTAGTGGTAAATAAGGTCGCCAAAGCTCCTGAGAATGCTATGAGAGAAGAGTACATACACTTGTTGTACTCTTCAACTGGCAATAAAACGAATACTCATACCAAAAAGGTTTGGTATCGCGGTTGTCATTATTCTGCAATCACAAGCGTCTAAGTTTAAAAAAAACTTATCGATACAGTATTAAAAATAAGACATAAAACTGGCGCGCCTTGCGGACACGGACAACCAAAATATAATACTTCAAACGGACTTTAAAAGAAGTCAGAACTTACACTCAATAGCAATGAATAACTGTGAAAGTAGCAATAAAGTGGTGATAAACCCGAATATATTGTTGTAAAGATAAAGTGCTATATTGCCGTCGGGGGACTGAAGGACTGAGATGCTACGAAATGCATTGTGTCATAGACACTGATGAGTACATATCTCGGAGGTGGGTTGAAAAGTTTCACTGTGTGGATATTATTCGGATTAGTGTACCTTGTTACTTTTTTAATGTAATATCTAGCCTTTAACGATATCTGTTAAGAGTACATCTGTAAAAAAAATTGGACGGTTAAACTTTCACTTAGTTTCTTTTCTTTTTCAACCAGTTACAACCGAAACCCTTCATTTTTAATTGAATTCTTTTAATGTGCCGTCTTTTGACTTGTAAAAGTGCGCTTGAGGCCTATTTGCAGAATAATAAATGTTTTCATTTCGTTTTTGAATTATTTTATACATATGCGGGTTGATCATTAAAATGCAGACGTTTAATAAAATTTTCGATTTCTTTCATTTATTTACTGTACCTTTATAAAAACTGAACATATATATTAAACTATTGTTTAATTTTTTACAACAACAAACCACTCGCTTGCTTCTGGCAACCACTTTGTACACCACCTAATCGATTGTGGCAGCTGAAGTTGTCAATGGGAGTATAATTGGTTAAATTTTCTGGAGCAATTAGCACTACCATTTTTAAATCCGAAATCATGATCGACTTTCCTGAAAACCTTGCCATCTTATTTTAAGTGTTTAATTAATCTACCAGTTTAGCCTAGTGGGTAGTGCGTGCACCTGCCTGTGAAGCTGACGGTCCTGGGTTCGAATCCCGGTCAGGGCAAATATTTGTGTGATGAGCATGAATATTTGTTTCTGAGTCTTGGATGTTTTCTATGTGTTTAAGTATTTATATCTATTACATATGTCGTCGTCTAGTACCCATAACACAAGCCTTCTTGAGCTTACTGTGGGGCTAGTTCGATTTGTGTAAGATTGTCCTCTAATATTTATTTATTTATTTATTTAATCTCCTGTACAAAACACGGTCCATATTTTGAAAATAAAAGTGAATTTAAGCATACAGTAAGTATTATGACTAACAAAGCTGTAATAAAAAAATTATTTGTGAGATAACCTCCGTTTTTATTTATCGACCATGGCCAAGGAATAAAAATCATTCATGAGTCACGGTTCAATGCTCTCCACGTTTCTGGGCCTGCATTCTAAGGCAAATTATTCGATTCATGTTCAATTCATAAAATTAATAAACACGTTCAGTTGGAGTTTCAGCTTAAATACGTAATTCTAATCGTACAGTCACAGGGGTTACTTTCAAATTAAGGGGCGACTTTGAAATTCCACTTTTTATACCGTATGTTAGTTTTAATTTGGTAAGCATGAGGTCAGTGAAATATCTTGGTAAATTTCCTAACCGTTTACTAAACTGAATCAGACTATAAAATACTTATTGATGATTATATAAGTGTTCTAAATCTATCAAAGTGGCCCCGTTCTTTCCTAAAGTCACCCCAGATTACGGTAACCAAATATAATTGCGATGAATTCGTTGCTTCATACAATTTAATCCACATTGACTCAATCAACACAAATAAATACAATTCGTGTCTAATTTCTACACATCTTTAGCACGCCCTATAATGAAGGGACTCCACGCGCTATTTATCGATTTTAACGAGTTTTGAGTTGATATTGCTCCGTCAAAACTATAGATATATTTATGGCACAGACGGTTATCGGTTCGTCAATCCTTTATTCCAAATTTTGAAAAAATTGACTAAACGTATTTTTTTATGATTTATTCAAACATGGTCCAAAAGATCTCTATTTTGGATACCAGTATGTTGTTTATGCACTTATATATATTATATGTACATGTAACTGTTCCTTATTTACGATGCAAGAGAGAAATTAATTTTTAACAAATTTTCACAAAAGTTACGTGCAAAAAACTGTTTTTTGGCCTAAAATTGCCAAAGTTTGTGAGTGTTGAAGTAAATGTGGTAATTATTTCGGTAGACCTCGTTGTTCTTAATATGATAAGTCACAAAAAATACGAGAAAACGGGGAGTTACAGAGCGAAGGTCATTGGGAGCTAGGAGCCCCTTAAGCCCTCGGACGCTTTTTTTATTTAATATTGTAATGTCATGTACATAATAGGTGTTACATCTTGGTCTAAGTTAGATCATGACACCCTGTAAGGGCACACAATAGCTTGAAATTACTTACTACCAACAACGTAACATACCGTGATCGGCATTACGTACCGGGGTGTCTTTCATTCATATGTCATATTTTTTGCTATACGTGTATATAATACATAACTATAGTATTTCTAAATCTTACATCGTGTTTGTTTGCAGTAGGCGAGTAACTTTATTATTTCATATAGTTTTATCAAAAAACAGATCCATATTTTTCTAGACAAATAGTCCTATGACTAGCAGCAAACGTCTTTCGATTACTTACTGTAAATGACGATAAAATTGATATTTGATACTGTTTTAATGTCACCCCCATATTTCGTATTAAATTTAAAACAGAACAAAAACAAAACAAGATCTTACTAACTACTGTGATAACTAACGTGATATATATATTAATACTGGGGTATGCTGTACGAGAGGTACGGGTTTAGAGGTATTGGGAGGAGATCGTAGCTAAAATATAACACTGGAAGCACATATGAAACTAGTATATTTCTTACTGTTACTGAAATATGCTTACAATAATCTCTTAAATGATTTACATAACATGTGATTCCGATGGTGTCGTGAAGACCAGTCCCTGGAAAACCAATTATTTCCAGAAGAATGCCAGTTTGACGCATTCGCGAATCATAGTATAAATTCAATTAGTATACGTTATGATTCTGGACATACACGGCCAGCCTCGTACTGTAACAACATCTACACTACCTAAACTTAACCTAAACTAAAGGCCTAAACTGTATGGGCATGGGTCGCCCAAGCAGGGACCGATACCGGTATTTTTAAAAAACCCTGAATTAGCCCAATATTTTGGATTATTTTTTGCTCTTTACATAGAGCTGAATCATGTATTTAGGTAACAACGTCGTATTATTAGATTGTCCCATCAAAAACGAAATAATGAACGCGGGGTAATCACGTAACTTTTTTACTACCGTTAGGTAGATTTTAATGTCAAATTTTAATTGTCACCTCATACATTTATACTTCAAAATTGACAGTAAAATCTATCTACCGTTAGTTCATAAAGTTACGTGATTCGCCTGCAGCAGGCGACCGTAATAATACCGGTATTTTTCTATGGAGAAAATACCGGTATCCGATCCCTGCGCCCAAGTCGCTGCCACTGGGCAAAGTTCCCATAAGGCTGGCCGCGTTGCCTCGCTGATTCAATTTCACAGGTGTTAGAACTGAGCCCCAACAACGATTATGAACAGGGACAAAACTGACTCCGGGGAGTCGGGATTAAATTACGAGATACATTTCTAGAATATCCAGACTAATGAATCTTCGCTTTAGTAGATATCTTAAGTGGAATTGTTGGCGTCGACTTCATAAAATAACTAGTTTTATTTGTAGAAATAACTAGTTTATAGCGACGAATAGTTGTAAAACGGGCGTTGTGAAAGTGTGGCGATTATTCATTTTGAAATTTATACGAAATTTTCGTGCTAAGTCAGTGGAACTTCAGTTACGAACGTGACATGAATTCCATTATTATTATTATAGCCTCTTTTATTCCTTATTAGGTAAAACTAATTACAATTTCACTTAACATAATTTCTTCGCAGTTTGTAAAACAAACAAAGTACAAAAAGCATGCATTTACAAATTACAATAAATAAAATAAATTAATATATCATTAAATATATTTGATTCATTTCAGAATTAGAATTATGAGGTAATTTACAATATAATATTTAAAAAATGGATTTAATTGCACAGTTGTCACGTTGTATAAAATGTTGAAATCTGTATATTAATTCCATATGGTTCCACTAATCAAAAGCAATGAGAGCAAGCTGAGAGTTGGTTGCACCAAACCTTCCGTAATCGTAACCGGTGTTTGTTAAACTAGTTCCCAAACTAAGCAAAGATTTTACTATGGGCACGAAGCGACGATATACATAATTATATAGATAAACAGATACTTAAATAAATAAAATACATCCAAAACTTACGAACAAATTCGTGCTCATCACGCAAAAAATGCCCTGACCGGGATTCGAACCCAGAACCTTAAGCTTCGTAGGCAGGTTCAGTACCAACTAGGCTAAAGTTTGTCTAGTTTCCATGGGATAATATATGCTGGCAACATATTTAGCGTTGATCGCTCTGTAACGAAGCGCGCATAGATTTTTTCTATACGACCATGCGCAAGCGATGCACATCCCTGGTGCGCCAGGTGCGGGCCAGGCCCAACCCTGCGTTTGTTGGCTGAGAGGTTTGACTGCCCATATTTGTAGCACTGTGCCAAGCCAAGTTAGAGGCCTTCGGTCGGCTCGAGAACTTATAACAGTCAAGTTGCCCACTCACTTGACAAACCTAACTATCTCCATACCAAATTTCATCTAAATCGGTTCAGCGGTTTAAGCGTGAAAAGATAACAGACAGACAGACACACTTTCGTATTTATAATATTAGTATGGATTAGGATGTCATTTCATTTCTTTACGCACAATAGGCGTACGCTCGCAAGCGCTCCGCTTACAACACATTTAATACTTATCTATCTATTTGTATAGAAACTACTAAATCTAATATTTTATTCTACAAGTCTCAAGGGCTGCAGGAGTGTATGGTACACACCATTATTATTAGTTAATGCCGTCGACCTATTGGTTTGTTTTTTTATGAATCAGTTTATTATCCTCAATATTCTCATACTTAACTAAATCATTATCTCAAAAAAACTTAAAGAACGTTTTCAGAATAGAATAGAATAGGATAATTCTTTTTCTTTTCTATGTTACAATCATGTACGCTAAACGGCTGTGTCCTTAATGTAATATGTAATAAAGATCTATAAAGAATCTGGCCCAAAAAGCTTACCTTGCGAATCGCCCCCAGTTTTCTAATTGGCTAAGTGGTATTACAAGCGAGATAATCCGGCTGAGCAACTTGTAATCTCCGTACCGATCTTCATTAGCAAAACAAGGACTTTATAAATACCTTTTTTAAACTCTTATCTTGTTCCATCTTCTTGTAGCAATCTCAACTTCGAGTTTAGGAAGATAAGAAGTAAATTCATCTGTGTCAAATGCCTAGTCAAAGATGCTTTTTGATGTTGATGTTGTCTTGTGTAGCATTTTGATGGATTACTTTTTCTTATAACGTTTTCTATTTTGCTGAACCAGTTTTTGTAGTTAACGTATCATTTTATTTTAAGGAAATGAGGTAAAACCTTAAGCGAATGGATTTCGTGAATGAATGAAAGTATTAAAAGCGCAAATGTCAAATAAGTCGTTTTGTACCGTTTGATCGTAATCATCAGCTTGACATTTTGGAAAATTAATTGTGTCATCCTCCAAATTCTATATAGTTGTGAAACAGACGATGATCACCTACTCCAGATGTAAGCCTGATGCTGATCATAATTATCAGAAATGGGTAGATCTCTTATTTCTGAGACTGATTATGATTTTATCATCTCGGGTGAGTCACCCCGAGAGAGACAGCTTGATATGACACAGGGTGGCTATGATCGGATCCTTGAACTTTAACTTTAATGTACTTCTTGGTTGGTTGTTAAATTTTTAGTTATAACAATAATAAAACAAAGTTTATAATACAATCCACTTTTAATTTACAACCTAAGAAGAACGTGCAGAAAGGACTTTCTTTGTAGACCTCATTATACCCATTACTGACATTCAAAAACAAACCCTTAGTTCGTAGAAATAGAGGTGAAATGTTTGTGTAGATGTATATTACAGTAAGATTCCAAAGTTAGGAAAGAATTTTCCTCGAAATGAGTGTTTAGTTCGTCGGCTACGGTCTGAGTACCTGCATTTGAATGCAAATGCAGATAAATCCTTAAAAATTCGTCATTTTTAACTGGGTTCCGTAAATGTATTGGAACAAAACTAAAAATTATCCCTTAAGGCCTTATAAACCATAAAATGTTTTGAGCTCAAATTATCCTAAAAGTATTGATAATTTTAAAAACTGATTTAAGAATACGATATTTTTGGAAAAAAAAAATTATTGTGCGTTGCTATTTTGTGCTTTTATTATGTGTGCAATTTAAGCGGAAAAAACAATTTATAACTTGGTCAATTTAGAGTTACATTTGACACTATTTTCTTAAGCTGTCGTCTCCCGGTGAAAAAAATAAACAATAGCATTCTTTTGCAATGAGCCCTGGGATCCCAGGGACCGGTAGGTAGACGACGAGTTAATGAGAAATTCAAGAAAATATTTTTAAGGGCCCTTATCAATTAAAAAACGCTCATCTATTACGCCATTTTCTGTTTTAATTGACGCGTATCTTGACATTTTCTCAATGTTCCTATCTAGAACAGGACTATTGCGACCGTATGTCACAAACTTTAAATGTATTTTTTTGGATGTTTCATTATGAAATATCGTTTCAAACAACACTCCAAATCGACCATTTCCGAGCTAAAAACTTGTTTCTTCTGCTTAAATTCTACTACACACAATAAAATCAAAAAATGGCTGTTACTAACTAAAACTTTGATAAAATTATCGTATCCCTTAATAACTTTATTGGTATTATCAATACTTTTGTCATAATTTGAAATCAAAACAATTTGAAACTTATAAGGCCTCTTAAATCTATGACACGAGGCACCAATTCCTTTATTATGTAATTCACACAGAAGATAGCCTAAATATATAGCCGTTTTAACTGATAAGGACCATTAAGCAAGGTGAGTGATGTGCCGTCACCGGCATCGAAAGAACAGTCCCTAAAGGAAAGTGAAACACGTACCTTTTCCAATCTTGTCATAATGACAATAAGGATTAAAAAAACCGCATAATTAAGTTTGTTTTTAATAGGAAAATAGAAATCTCTTGATTTCTTGACGACCGGTTCAGCCTAGTGGGTAGTGCACCTGCCTGTGAAGCTGACGGTCCTGGGTTCGAATCCCGGTCAGGGCAAATATTTGTGTGATGAGCATGAATATTTGTTTCTGAGTCTTGGATGTTTTCTATATATTTAAGTATTTATATCTATGTCGTCTATAACCCATAACACAAGCCTTCTTGAGCTTACAGTGGGGCTAGTTCGATTTGTGTAAGATTGTCCTCTAATTTTTATTTATTTTATTAATACATGGGTCATTGTCAGTTGAAAAACTAAGAGTTGTCCCTCCGGTGGTCAATAGTTAACGGCTTATGTGCATGTAAGCTGTTTTCATTACATGGGTTTATAGTAATGGAGACACTATTTATGCGGGTTACTAGATGAATTCAAAATTCAGCTTTGTAGCCCTTATCTTTTGATATGTCCACCGGAAAGACGCGAACCTAGATCTAACAATGACCCAAATTAGTATTTGTTGATAAAATGTAGTAATTTAACAAAAATCTTATCCCAAACGGTCAATGGGAACTTAAAAAATCCTTAACTTTGGTGCCGTGGCGGCTTGGCAGGGCTCTGGTGTGGGACGCCACGTGCGTGGATACGTTCTGTCAGTCCCACATCCAGGGTACCCGCTCGCAGGCCGGCGCTGCGGCTGATCAGGCTCAACTCCTTAAGCGCCGCAAATACTCATCTTTAATTAGAGATTATGAATTTGCGGCGCTTGCGGTAGAAACCATGGGTCCCTGGTCAGCCGGCATGAAAAGCTTTATAAAGGCATTGTCGTCTCGGTTGATACACGCATCGGGAGATCGCAGGGCTGGCAGGTATCTTTGCCAACGGATCGCCATTGCGATCCAAAGGGGTAATGCAGCTAGCGTCCTGGGGTCCATGCCGCAGGAGGGAGAGCTGGACGCTGTTTACTTTTTATAATTATAATTTTTGTCTCTTTATTATATTTATTTTTAAGTTAGTTTTATTAAAGCTATTGTAATATCATGTTTTATTATTGTTCTATATTGGCATTGTATATTGTGAAATAAAAGAATTTAGAAATTCGGAACAAAATTTTGTGACAGACGACGGACGGACGCCTGAGTGACAGCAATAGGGTTCCATTTGGACCCTTCGGCTACGGAACCCTAAACAGGTACGCGTTTACCTTTCCTTTACTATACCTACGCGAACGTGCAAAGTATTGAAATGTCAAACATTGTCATCAGGCTCTTAGCGTTATCCCAGTATAGTTGCATCCTAATCCCATGATTTAGCGTAGGCACTAGTTTTTACGGAATCGATTGCCCTCTGGCATTCCAACCCGAGGGGAAACTAGATCTTATTGTAATTAGCGTAATTAGGCTTGTCAAATGAGTGGGCAACTTCACTGTTAAAAGTTCTCAAGCCGTCCGAAGGCTTCTAACTTGGTTTCACGACTGCTATTATAGACAGCAGCCGGAATCAACGGCTTAGCTTGCCTCCCAAAGACGGAGTTAAAAACCACTCGAAGCGGTCACCCATCCAATAACTGACCTGGCCCGACGTTGCTTAACCTCTCATATCGCACGCGGTACGTACGCTGAGTTGAGCTAGTGTCTTTTTATAGGCGATTGACGAGAGACATCATCCTGTTGTGGATTCGTTCTTATTATCAGTGACTTAGATACCATATACATCTCTAACATTATTAAATTAATTTTAATTTTGACGCTCAGAGACCTTGTACATCTCTAACTTTACTGATGTTGTAATATTTGTGATAGATAACTTTGCAAGTTTATCTTCACTGTATGACATTGATTTTGTTATATTTGTAAACTCGAAATTATTATTCCTTCTTGAACTGTAAATTAATATTTTGACATGAAAAATGTATTACTTATTATAGTCAGACTTTCTTAAATTGTGAATTAATATTTTGACATGTAAAAGTGCCCTTGTGGCCTATTTGCAGAATAAATGTTTGATTTTGTTTTTGAGCCACGACGCTCCTATACTGTCAATCATTGTCTTATATAAAAAAAACTGGTAGTTTTAAAAGTTTCCACGATGCCCTAAAACTGCACTGAAAGGGGCTTAGGAAGCTGAAGAACTGAAAGGAGTCATGATTTTTTTTTGACCTGGACGGCACCTGCATTTTTAGGGTTCCGTTGGAGATAAAAAAAAATTATAAATTACAATTTAAACTGTTTATTTCATTGGATTCATAATAAAGTTATTTTTTTTTCTATACTTAACTACTAATCTAAATTATAAAAGATTTTGAGTTAAGGAGCCTTCTTACATAATCTTTAAGTTAAACTATTACATATATCTTCTATAGTTGTTGTTGTTGTTCTTGTATAACTTGGGTATTTGGTATTTGACACATTATTAACATTTATTCCATAGTGTGGTATTATAGATAGAAAACTATCAAATTGTCACAATAAATAGTAAATTGGACAAATTAATCAAAACTCATAAAATCCATGGGGGACGTCTCAAAATTTTATTTCATAAGCAAATATTGATTAATATCAATGCCTGATTTGGCTCAATATAAGATTTCAAGCTTACATGGTCATTTACATTAGAATTACGATTTGAAACGGGATATTTACCATGTATATTTGTATTTTTGAGTTCCCGATATTTCGGCACTGTTGCAAGCGCCATTATCAAGGATTAACTGACGTGCTGCGATTTTTAGTTGTGGTCTACCCACACACCATAGCGATCTACCCTCTTCCTCCATCCATGTATACAAATATACATGGTAAATATCCCGTTTCAAATCGTAATTCTGATTTGGCTCTACGTAATATCTCTGATTTAACTTTTTTATTTATTTATTTATATTAAAAGGGAGAAAATCACAAAACATATTGACTATACCCGTCATAGTTAAATCAGAATAATATAATATAATTTATAAGATCACTTGCTAGTCATAACTACTGCATTTTAAGAGGTTTTCTCCTGCACCACTCCGCTAAGATCGATTATTTCATTCAGATTCAGACTTCCATTTAAAAAATATAATTTTGTAGCGTAATAAATTCTGCGGAACCTTCAGTAAACAGCATGAAATTCGCGCACTTTTTTTGCAATTAGGCGAAAAGCTTTCACCCCCAAAGCGATATTAAAACCTGCCCCTAGAGAGAATTGACACGACAAATTTTGGAATGAAATTATTTTCTCCGTCAGCCCTGAAATTTAAATTAGCTCCGTCATTAATCTTACCTAAAGGTCAATCTTTAGCCGAAGACATCTTTTTACGTTGATATAGTAACGGGTTTTCCCTTTTTTAAATTTTTTAATGTTGGATTATACTAATTTCCCAGTTTCATTTCATTTCGCTCGTTTTTTAGTTAGTGTCAGATGAATTGCGGGACCTTTTGTAACTTACAATCTAATTTCAACTCTATCTGTAAGCGATTTTTTTCAAAGAACCGCATAAATATAATTTTAATCTCAATTCCGACTTTATTCCATTGATATTGCATTATTAATAAATTATTATATTTCACTGAACCGCCCGCGTGGTCGTGTCGGGGGTTTTCCCTGATTTTTTTCAAACCACTCTCCAACCGCGCACTCCTATCGCTTTATTGGGCCCGGCCTATAGAGCCACAGTCAGGTTAAAAAAGCACGCTAATCTTAACAAGGTTTAGCTTTATTTATTTATATATTTATTTATTTATTTATTTATTTATTTGTTTGTTTGTTTGTTTATTTATTTATTTATTTATTTATTGCTTTTCCATGTAGTTTTACAGCAGGTCTTAAATTACAATTATGTGCTAAAACATGACCCTGGCAGGGCACAGCAGTAACTTATAACTAAAAAGAATAAATAAATAAAATATATAACACAGCGGTAATATTATAGATTATTATACGATACAAACTGGACTAAAATGTTAGCTATAATGTCGTTATCAATAGATTTTATATCAAAAACTTAATGCTACTTATGAATGTCACTGACTACGCTTATTATAAATGGAGATAATTAATAACTAAATGTTAAGGGAAAGGTGGAGGGGAGGGCTTTGGGTTGCACCCGTCTGGCTTAGAAGGTCAGACGACAGTCGCTTTCGTAAAACTAGTCCCTACGCAAAATTTTGGGTGAGGAAAAGTTAGGTGAAGGAAGTAAGTCTGTACGCACGACTTTAAGAGGACTTATAAGTTTTAAAATGTTTTGATTTTAAATTATGACAAAAGTATATATAATACCATGAAAGTGATTAAAGGATACGATAATTTTATTAAAGTTTTAGATAGTAACATGACCATTTTTTGATTTTATTGTGTGTATTAGAATTTAAGCCGAGAAACACAGTTTTTAGCCTGAAAATGGTCGATTTGGAGTGATGTTTGAAACGATATTTTTTAAAGAAAAATCCAAAAAATTCATTTCAAGTTTATAACATTAGGTCGCAATAGTCCTTTTCTAGTTAGTAACACTGTGAAAATGTCAAGATACGTCTCGATTCAATCAGAAAATGGTCTAAATAGATGAGCGTTTTTTAACTGAAATATGATACGAGTATAATATAAAGGAAAAACAACTTGATATACCCTTCCCTCTTTAGGGTAGCCTACTGAATAATTGAACGAACTGAAGTAAAACATAGGTCATGAATTTATATCCGACATATTAGGCAGTGTCTACATTAGCTATCAGCATACAATGAATAAAACAAATGACATGTGTATTTTTTATGAATAAGGCTGGGTTTAACCAAACCATCTGTTATCGAAAGCGGTTTTCGTTAAAAGAGCCATACTAGGTTTTCATGTACATCATTTTCAAAAAAATTTTTTAAATGCAGATTTTGGAATACTTGGCCCTCACTTCATATTTTTGTATTGTTATTTAGAAAGAGGTTTAATTGCAATATCACTTCCGATAGTTTTGGTAATTACCGAGCCACAGCTCATATCCATAAATCGAGTAACTCAGTGGTCCTTGGATGTCTGACCATTTGTATGAAAAAAATTTACCGCTATGTTACGCACCTTTTACAGCAATATGTTAATATTTAAGTATTTTTACTTATAAATTCCTTTTATCAGTTTCTGGTACTATTTCGAAATCCTGTTTTTCTACGTTAATGCAATACATATCATAGATTTTTTTTTGTAATAGAAAACTGGTCATGAAAAAGTGGAATGACCCAAAATCTGTTTGTACAGAATTTTTGTCAAGTTTCTATGGGTTGACCATTGCTAGCACCATATTTACTGTTGATTGGTGTGTAATGGTAAGTTAGTGCAACCCACCCTAAATTAATAATTGTTACATGGAGTTTGCTTTTTATATACCACGCACCATCTATACATATACATACTTATTATAAATAAAATTGCCACTAAATGTTTCACGTCCGTATAGTATGTAAAAGTGGTCAATGTGTCCGTTCTTTAATAAGTTACCCGATGCAATTTTGATTTTAAGATCTGGAAAGGGTAAACAGATTTTAAAAATTACTTAAAAAACATTGATGTCAAAGGCTTATTGGAGTTGAGGATTATCGAACAGATAGAAATGCATGGTCCAAACCAAATACCTAAATAGCATAAAGATTCATATGTATTTTCAATGTAGATATCTAGATTGACACAGTTTTTGCAAGAATGCATATATCAAACGATTTAATTTTTTTTTTGTGGAACACATTGTAAATAACTATATATTTTTATCCTCGTTTTATATTTTATTTCTTTTTGTTGTTTACCACTCGAATTTACTTAAGTAGGCTAAGTAGTATCATTGTCATAAGCATAGTTAAGGAAAAATACTAACTGTTGAGTTAAAAAAAAACACATGGTAACAATTTAAAAAAAAAAACGTAAAATGGATAAAATGAAGCCACACAAATAGTCTGGTTAATGAAAGCTGAGACTGAGATTTATTTAAAACTTTTTTATATAGCAATTATAATATCTACGTCAAATGTGTCAAACGTCACTTAAATGTCGTGTCAATAAAGACAAGCATCGCTTGATCCTTTATGGATCAGAAAATGGATACAGCAAATCGTATCAAGTACATTATTCCGCTTGAATTGCTACTTCCATAACACACTAATGTTATCGCATAGTATGTACTGAACTATGTAGTGCGATCATTTTATTTTGTGGCACAAGTTGATGGGTTTGGGGTATAAAAGGAAACTAAGTTCAGATATTACATAATAGTGTATATTGTACAGAACCAGGGGTGCTACCGCGAACCACAAACGAAGTTTTTCGTCTCTGTCGCACTTATGTGCAAACTTGCAAGTGGGACAGAGAGGGAAAGTTGCGAATGCCGTTCGCGGTAGCAGCCCAGAACAAGACGTGTTCTACGAAACGGTTTGGTATGGACTGAACCACAGATTACTGTGTTTATTACGCTACCACAGAGTAGGTATAATACGTAATTGCGTTTACAAAGCATCCAACACAAGTATCATTATTGTTTTGTCACATTATACGTAGTCTAGCCATAAATTCTGTCCCAAATTTTTCGCCATTTTAAATTTAATAATGGAACGTTCGATGTACTTTTGTTTCTTGATTATGCTTAAATAGACATTTGGCTGTCAGAAAAAGTATATTTGGCTCCAGGTATCGTTTCCCTGAAGATGGAGTGGGGCATCAAAGAGAATCGTGTCGCAGTGATAGCGTTATACAAGTGTAAAAAGCAAGTGAACAACATTTTCAAACTGCTGAAACCTTTGAATATAACAAAGAAATTTATCTATCGTACCATCAAGCGATACAACGACATCGGTTTAGTCGACGACCGGCCCAGGAGCGGTCGACCACGGCAAACAAGGACACCGGCAGCGATTAAAGCGGTAGCTGAGCGAATTCGAAGAAATCCGCTACGCAAGCAGAAAATCATGGCTAGGGAAATGAAAATTCCCCCTAGAACTATGTCCCGTATCATAAAACAAGACCTTAAGCTTGGGGCTTATCGACGGAGCACAGGTCAGCGATTGACAGCGGCCCTACGGAAAATAAGAGCGACGAGAGCTAAAGTGTTATGGTCGCGGCATGCAAAGGGCGGATATCGTAATATTCTGTTTACAGATGAAAAAATCTTTACTGTGGAGCAAAAATTCAACCGCCAAAATGATAAAATATATGCTCACAGTTCCCAAGAAGCTTCTGAAAAAGTTCCAAGGGTAGAAAGAGGCCACCATCCTGCATATGTCATGGTTTGGTGGGGAGTATCCTATGAAGGCGTCACAGAGCTTCATTTTTGTGAACAAGGGGTAAAAATACGTGCTACGAACTATCAAAAAGACATTTTGAAGAGAGTTGTTAAGCCGCTAAATGATACTTTATTTGCCGGTAAGCACTGGATATTTCAACAAGACTCTGCCCCTGCACATAAAGCTAAGACAACGCAACGGTGGTTAGCGACGCATTTACCCGAGTTTATTGCGGCTGAAGATTGGCCCTCAGGAAGCCCGGATCTCAACCCCTTGGACTATGGTCTGTGGAATATTTTGGAGGAGAAAGCCTGCTCTTAACCTCATCGCAATGTTGAGTCTCTGAAGTTAGATTTAGTGCGGGCAGCGGCTTCAATACCCATCGATACCGTCCGTGCCGTCATAGACGAGTGGCCGGACCGTTTAAAGAAGTGTGTTAAAGTAAAAGGTGGACATTTTGAATAAATATTTTATTTTATACAATCTGTATAGTATAATTAATAAAAATAACCCTAATTTATTTATAAACTTTCTTTTATTTTCAAAATAAATGTCATTTCATATAGGACAGAATTTATGGCAAGACTACGTACAGTGTAGCACCACGTGGATTTTTGAAATTTGGCTTTTTATTTCTAATATTAGCTTTTCTCAGCTTTCATTAGCCAGAGCGTCTTCGTCTTATCTTGTACATCGGTTATTTTATAACACAAACCCTAAATTAATAATTGAAGTTAATCTATTTGCTGAATATTATGTACATTTTTTAAGGTGGAATACCAGTTTTGGTATCACTAATATGCTTACCTTTTTAGATTAGGCATGCAGAACATAGCATATGAACACGAAATAATAATTAACAAGAAGAAATAGGAAAATTAGAAGGGTTTCAGAAAATTCCCCCCTCGGACGCTCCGGTTGTGGAATGTGCCTCCTGCCGAGGTTTTCCAGAGGTAATACAGTATGGGGTTCTTCAATAAAATAGTGTTAAAATTTTTAAATGGTCGGCAACGAGTAAGTGACACCCCTGGGGTTGCAAGTGTCCATATGCTGCGATGAACGCTTACCATCAGGCAATCAATATATACCGACTTATAGACAAAAATATCAAAGCTCGTTGATATTAGAGGTTCGTCATTTTTGTCATAGCTTTTCCCTGGTCCCTAAGATCCCAGGGTACGTTTTGATACCCAATCCCAAGATTTGGCGTAGTAACTACTTTTACGAAAGCGACTTTTACTTTCGCTTTTTTCGCAGTGTCACCGTCATGTATGCCTTTGGGTTTCAATGGCTTCCTTAACCAAGGACGTGGTGGTAGTGACGGTGACACTGCGAAAAAAGCGAACCAGGAAGAGGGTAGATCGCTATGATGTGTGGGTAGACCGCAACTAAAACTCGCAGCACGTCAGTTAATCCTAGATAATGGCGCTTGCAACAGTGCCGAAATATCGGGAACTCACAAATACAAATATACATGGTAAATATCCCGTTTCAAATCGTAATTCTAATGTAAATGACCATGTGAGCTTGAAATCTTATATTGGCTATGGATATGGTTTCGACCATTAAAATGCTTTCAACGGCCGTGGTCCGATCGCATCAAATGATCAATCTTGGTTAGTTGGCGTTTATGTAATTATTGGTGATGGGACTGAAGTCATAAATTCAAATTATGCCTCCTGTAGAACGCCACGATGTAGGTATGTGTGTTATAATTCACCTCAACTCTCGTGGTATATACATCTAAACGCTAATGTAATTGATTATTTCTCACAAACATGCGATTTTAGACAGTGCGTATGTAAAAGGAACTATTACATTGGTGATAAAGTAGAATATACAAAATAATATAATATGTGAGTGCCATTCAATTAAAATCAAGTGAAGAGATGTTTACAAAAAAAATATAACTGCATTGGATGTGATTTTACAGGACATCGATAAAACTAAATTACTCTTAAACATTTTACTTAACTAAGCTGGAGTTTATATAGATAGAATGTAGAAATATGGCCACAGAATAAACATTATATCTTTATTTATAGCAGCCATTTTTATTGTTTGATATGATATGAATATGAAAAAAAGAACTGGCCAAGAGCAATCCCATTGTCGAAAAAAACAAAAATTAAAAAGAAGAAAAAATAAAGTCTACCATCACTTATGCTGTTTTTGTAATTTTATCTTACTTATGTGTTTTTTGTAAGATAATGTTTTTTTTTATACAAAATTATATTTGCTTTTGTGTTGGATTAAATGATTTGATTAAATGTAGAATTAACGCAAACTAGCATATAACATAAGAAACCCGTTGTCTACCAGTCCCTGGGATCCTAGGGCTCGTTAAATTAAAAAACCGGCCAACTGCGTGTCGGACCACGCACAATGAAGGGTTCCGTACCAACACCTACTAGTCCACATTTAAAATCACTATCCAATACATTGAATTTAAAAAAGTCGTATCTTCATAGGTAACTCACGGCACTTACTACCTTTTGTTTGGGCAAGACAGTTTTTAAGCGAAAACTTAAAAACCGTAAAACCTATATTGTTCAAACCAAAAATCGTTGAAAGTATTTATTAATGCACACTGTAGTATTCTCGTACCAAGCACTATATACACATAAGTATAACTGTGTAGCTACTCGATACTCAGTTCGACAGCGCACCACCACTCCGGTTGCCGGTCGGACCACTCCTGATCCCCACTCCGGTCATCGTGACGTATGCGCACGAGATGAGGGTAGGACACTACATCCCTTTTTTGTTTTAATGAAAATAACTAATTATTCGTACTAGTCTCGCTATAAAAATTAAATAACTTAGTTATTGAATCAGACTTATTTATACGGCATGTTTTAGTTTACCTATTACTCTAGCTAGGAGAATATGTTAGCACAATAAATTCACCCTATTATCGTTATCTATATAATCGAGAAAATGTTTTATACATCCACACATCCGTAGCTTTTCCCCTTTAAATTTTTTTTTTAATTATTTTTTTTTGTAAATTGCACAAATTATTACGTAGATAGTAAATAATCAATCCAATCGGTGGGTGCATTGTTTTACTAAACACTATTCTACAGAAAATAATGTACCGCGATCTAGTTATGCAACACTACGAGTATAGGTGCAATACAAAATCGTGAGATTTACATAAGTGAAGTACTTATCGCAATATTTTACTCTCGATATTTATTTATTTTATTTCAAGATCTTCAAGTTTCATTTCATAAACTTTAAGTGGAAAGCACATAATATACTTATACAATAATACACTGCGCCAGGCATGGCAATCCGGTACATCGGTTAGTTGTGTGCGTGACACGACCCACGTCATCATCCTTGCTGCAGCCTATTGATGGCACGCGGACGCAAGTGTGTGTGTCGTCGACAGTGACGTAATGCGGTGTCACGACCCGGACTGTCAGACCTGGTTTTCTTGGACCATGACTTTGAGGTATTACCCATTATCAAATACCTATGTGACATTATTCACGCTTCTAAGATCTTTCTATTCTCAATCGTTCTCGGTTCTTAATCGATAGCCAATATGCCCGTATTACGAAATCGATAACTCATTTACGCGAAACCAAAAGAACAGGGTAGGCATCGATATATAGGGTAGGAATCTGGACTTCATTCCGTCATAACCCGCACAACCAGGTACACCCTCGAACTAAATTAATTATAAGTAACTCGAAGGGCCTCCTCTTTATAGCGCAAACGAACAAAACAAAATTTCATGGTAATAATTGCGTAAAATGATAAAAATGATTATTTCCAATTCATGAGGAATTCAAGCAGCCACTCTCCTCAGTGTTTGTTGTACCTTTTGACCAACACTCACAACATGCACCATTTTCTTATTGAATACCATTTATAAAGCATGTATCCTACGGTAAAACAGCGTAGTCGCAAGTGCAAAATCCTACCACCTGTACAACCCTTACCTATGTTTACGATTTAGTGATGAATACCTGTAAAACTAGTTATAGGTACCATAATTACGTTATTATTCAGTCCAAGACAAGTCAGTCAGACTATCCGAATCAACGAAAGCTACTTGCATTTTTCCCCACATACACAACAATCGTACCCCCATTCAACGCATATTGGAATTAGGGCCACCGATAATGATATTATTCAAGGCACTTACTTAAATCACATATTGCAAACATTCATTAACATATTCAATAAATAAACATTCAGAATCATAAAATGATGTTTTTTTTTATCTACTTTTTAAGAATAACCTGTATTTTAATTTAAGTCTAGGACCCACTACTAAAACTTAACCTAACTCTCTTGTGTAGTTATGTATTCCAGTTGAATAAAACTAGGCATTCCAATTAAATGGATTCAGGTTATCCAATTTAATATATTCAGGTTATTCAATTTAATGAATACAGGAGGTATACCAGCTTTATCGGAGTCAGGTATTCCAATTCTCATTGAATGGATTCAGGTAATTCAATTGATTCTATTCATGTAGGTATCCCAATTTAATGCAGCTAAAAATTCCGATTTAATGGTTTCAAGTAAACCTGTAATCCATCCAGCTTAATGGATTCAGATGTCCTAATATAATGGGGCCCAGTAATCCAATCGGATGGATTCATTACCTGTTTAATAACACAAGGTTAACATTTTTATTTAGTAATGATTGTTTTAAAATAATAAAGCAAATCGTAAGTAGCCCCATGTCTAGATACATTTCTTATATTTCATAAGAAACGGTAATTATTTAATACGCCCCACCAGTGGGCACGACCTCTACTATTGTTTGTGCTTATTAGTTATTAGACGGTTCTCGTTAAAGGTCTATAACACCCGCGGCAGGCAACTCTTTTTTTCCAAACATAAAAAGGCGTATATTAGGTTAGGTAGTTAGGTAAACTAACCTAACCCATAACTATAGGTATCGTTTGAAGAGTTTTTTTTTATTAAAGTGCACTTACAATGCAACACAATACAAATTTTATATATTGCATACCTCAATAATGAAAACAAAAGCACGTAGGTAACCTATAATATGGTTTTATGTTAGACGTTGCTTTGGGCAACCTGTAATCAATCCGTGTAATAATCAGATAGCGGTACAGCCGTCTGCTTTTGTGTCAATTTAATGACCAGATAATTTTATCTGCTCGAATGGATTTAATAAAGCTCTGTAGTTATGACAACTTAATGTCCAGATTAGGTAATCTGCTGCCTCCAAAATTAATAAATTTATGTCGATTTAATGACCAGATAATTTAATCTGCTATGTGTCTAATTTATTAATAATGGGTAACCCAGAAATTAACTAACACACATGACAATTTAATGCTCAGATTCAGTAATCTGCTTCTTTTAATGTACTGAACTGTACCTACATGTCAATTTAATGACCAGATAATTTTATCTGCTGTAATTTTATTTAATAATCAGGTTTAGTTTCACCATTCGTATACAAAAGTGACAATTTAATGCCCAGATCCAGTGATCTGCTTCTTTTAATGTAATGAATACATGTCAATTTAATGACCAGATAATTTTATCTGCTGTAACTTTATTTAATAATCAGGTTTAGTTTCACCATTCGTACAACCAAGTGACAATTTAATGCCCAGATCCAGTGATCTGCTTCTTTTAATGAAATGAACACATGTCAATTTAATGACCAGATAATTTTATCTGCTATAACTTTATTTAATAATCAGGTTTAGTTTCACCATTCGTAAACACAAGTGACAATTTAATGCCCAGATCCAGTGATCTGCTTCTTTTAATGTAATGAACACATGACAATTTAATGACCAGATAATTTTATCTGCTGTAACTTTATTTAATAATCAGGTTTAGTTTCACCATTCGTATATACACAAGTGACAATTTAGTGCCAGATTCAGTGATCTGCTTCTTTTAATGTAATGAACACATGTCAATTTAATGACCAGATAATTTTATCTGCTGTAACCCAGTGACAATTTAATGTCCAGATTCAGTGATCTGCTTTTTAAATGTAATTAACTATACATGTCAATTTAATGGCCAGATAATTGTATCTGCTGTAACTTATTTAGTAAGGTTTAATCTCACTATTCATATACCAGAGTGACAATTTAATATCCAGAGTTAGTGATCTGCTCAGTTCAATCTATAGAACGTACTTAGTTGCAAGTCAATTAAATGACCGGTGTTATACCGCTAATACTAAGTAGTTATGACTATTGTTAAACTAATTCATTAGGTGGCAACATACTTCAAAAATATTTTTAAGAGCTTGTAGTTATATTATGACTTGTAAATAGTCGTGACTAAACCCTGGTCTTCCTCAAGACTTATTTACACACTTGCAACCAGGTTACATCATAAAACAATTTAATGTCGGGACACATTCGAACAAAGAGATAACCAATGGTATATGTATTCATATAACGCGTTTGTTTAAATAATAACTAACAATGTTACCACATAGAAATATCTCAAATCTAAAGGTAAGTACGCGCTGACAAATTAGGTATGTACCTATCCGCATGTAGGTAGCTATCAAGTAACTTTTATTTATAATAAAATCTCACGACTATTACAAGTATGTACATGAGCAAATTCGTACGCCGGGGTACCTTTGTTTTTTCAGTTTTGTTCAGGGCTTACCATTATTTAGTCCTTTAACTGCCCATACTAGGTTACTTGTACGAACAAATCTTTGTATATTTAAACATTAGCTTTTGTTCCCAATTTGTTATAATGGTTTATTACTACTTAATTTTTTTACATGGGCACAACCCCTATAAGTTGCACGGCATATACGAGTACCTACGTGGAACATAAACAGTGTAAGACATACATTTTGGACATGTTTCTTAATCAATTGACAACAATTGTGTATTTTACGCACTTCCTATATCACCGGAATATTTTTCACCGGAAAATTTGTTAGACCACAATATTTAGTAATATCATTAGGTATTTACCCATAATTATTTACTATTAGATCAACCAGACCGTGATATATGCCAACTAGATGTACATGTGGAAATATTCACTGGTGTTTTGGTCAAATAGATCATAGTTGTACACATGGAAACATATGCTCATACTCATTTATGGATAATACTATGGGAATATTGCATGCATGGTATAGAGATCATTATTACGTCAGTTCCACTTAATTTAGTTCGTACAATATTTATTGGGATACAATATTTATTACCTACAATATTTAAATGGCCATAACGCGTGTTACAAACGCGCTCGATTGTTTTTCAACACCGCAGCATTCAAGTCATCTATCTGCCAATTGAATAGCCCACCACTTATTATTTAGGTCGCTAAACATACACAGGATAAAAATGTTATCACGTTATCAATCAAATGGCCAGTGCGTACACCACTGGTAGGTAAATAACTTTACTAATCTTGTCGATTAAATGATCAGGTAAGCTGTTAAGTCGACAAATAATTTTCCTGCTTTATAAAATACGCATAAATGGCCACATATATAAAATAAGCATAAATGGCATATACTTAAGTATTCCGTCTCACTTAATTTTAGGTCCGCATAAACAGGTTCGTACAGTACCTAAATGATGCAACCGTAAATTATTTTGTCGTAAATTATTATTACAACCCATTTGCTTTTGGTACTCATTAATGTATCGTCTTACCTTCACCATGACCGAATGACATACAAATGCATATGATATGATGAGCTTCACTTACGGTCCTTTCCACGATATGAATTTTACCCTCAAACAATGCATTGGGTTGAAACCAAGGTTACGTAAATAGCAATTTATGTTATCCTTTCAACAATAAAATCATTTAATAGTAGTACTTGTTTTTCTCAATTACGGATCATATTTAGTAATGTAATTTCCTTGCTGGTATTAGCAAAATCCTATCGGCTTGAGAAAATGTTTGACCGGTATAAGCAGCGGTTATAAGAATAGCATATATTTGTTTAATACGGTATTGTAAAATAATTACTGCATATGTCGGTACCCATACTAAACTGCATGGAAAGTCTCGATTATCCACGTTATAGCTATAAGGATTTTTCCAATCTCATTGTACTTGAAGGTAGATTAGCTAGGTTATTATATTACCGAATGTCCCGCACAAATAATATAACCATGTCAGTCACAGTATGAACTTTATTGACACTGTGCTATGATCGAAAATTCATTAAAGCAGTTGTTATATAAGAGTACATTGAGTGCATGTCGAACTAATATCTATTTCACCCTTTTTGTTTTAGATATTTTTAGTACATACTTTTATCCTCGTCGCCACATGTAGTATTCTCGTACCAAGCACTATATACACATAAGTATAACTGTGTAGCTACTCGATACTCAGTTCGACAGCGCACCACCACTCCGGTTGCCGGTCGGACCACTCCTGATCCCCACTCCGGTCATCGTGACGTATGCGCACGAGATGAGTGTAGGACACTACACACACCACCTCCATTTTTTTCAGAATTTCAAACTTTATAGTTTGGAAATTAGAGTGGGGGGGGGACGGACACTTTCTACGACTTTGACAGCTAATACTTCACCAATGGTTGACTTAAATGGACAAGTTTTTTAAATACCTTCATATCATTTTTAAAGGCCTATCCATCGATGCTATACGACTATTTTTTGCATTGAAAAATTTTTTTTTCATCCACCGGTTACATGGTTGGAGTGCCCCTCCTCCCTAATTTAATATTTTTTGTAATTACACATCACTTTTATGTAGCGGTTCAAAGAATACACCTTTCTACCACATTTCATAATTGTAGTGCTTATAGTCTCCGAGTAAATCGGCTGTGACATACGGACGGACAGACATGACGAATCTATAAGGGTTCCGTTTTTGCCATTTTGGCTACGAAACCCTAAAAAGAATGCCATTGTTAAATTTTTTTGGCCGGGATGCGACGCCTTAAAATGGAATACGCACCGGATCAGAATAAGTGCGCGAAGTACATACTACAATATAGTTTAGTCATTCTATGTAATAAATGTATAGGGAAGTATATTAATAAAGTTTTGAAACTCGTGTGGCATGATACCTTTGGATGTGGTTTTACAAACTAATAATTCATCCTCCCCTCCACCTGACGCATCAAGCACAGAGGCATTTGTCCCCTTTTCGGGTTAATCTATTATTGATACACGACAAAAGAATTATAGCCAAAAATAATCCTCATTTATATTATTTCTACGTGTATAAAATACGGCGATACCAGGAAAATACAAGCTCATTAAATTTTTTTCTTATTTTTTATACAACGCCGGTGGCAAACAAGCGTACGGTCCACCTGATGGTAAGCGGCCACCGTAGCCTACAGACGCCCGCAACTCCAAAGGAGTCACGTGCGCGTTGCCGACCCTTTATAAGATTTGAGGATGCACTGTGTTGACAACAGAAGAGACAAATTTAGGTCCCTCGCTCTCAACACAGTGCATCCTTGGGAGCTCTGGCAACCTTTCAGTCAATTTCGCAATTTATCAATACAAGTATAAATACAATGACTGCTATTAAAACAGTGATTTACAAACTTTGACGACCGCTTTAGCCTAGTTGGTAGTGATCCTGCCTACGAAGCTGGAGGTTCCGGGTTCGAATCCCGGTCAGGGCATTTATTTGTGTGATGAACACGAATATTTGTTTCTGAGTCTTGGATGTTTTCTATAAGTATATATATCGTCGCCTAGTACCCATAGTACAAGTTTTGCTTAGTTTGGGACTAAGTCGATTTGTGTAAGATTGTCCACAAATATTTATTATTATTATTATTAACTAATATTAAAATAGTGTAATTTTATTACTACTTAAAGTAATTCATCGTAAAGTACCACTATCGACTCGTTCGTGCATATCTGCTCTGAATATATTCAGGAAAGTTCAAAAGATATAACTTTGCTTAATCGTCAGGGAGGGTTCTTAAAGAAATCGCATTAAAAGTTTTGATACCGGTGTAGTCGTGGTATTCACGAAGGTACACTACAGTAAGATTTCAATAGAGAAACATATTTATTAATTTAAGTAAGTGCGTACAGTAGGTATCCATACTTATCCTCTTTATTTGCTTTAGCACTTAGATTAGATTTTATAATAAATATATACAAAGTAAATATAAAACAATATTACACAAAACATAAAATCATTATAAAAACCTAACCTAGTGTGCCGCCGGCAGCGAGGCGGGGCCTAAGCTACCGGTGGTGTCGGGCGACAGAGAGAGGAACCTCCTGACTATCCGCGCCGTGTCCAGGAGTACCGCCTTCTGTATTATTATTATTATTATCGTTCGGCCTTGAAGAATAGTCCTGCGTGTGTTACAAAGCTATATCTAAATTTTTCAGCCAGTCCATAGCCGGCTCAGAGCACTCGCTAAGCTCCTTGATGCCACCAATAAAACATCGGATGGGGCACTCCTCCACGATGTGCGAAACTGTTTGCTGTGGTGCGCCACAGTCACACGCCGGCGACTCCTTCAGGCCCCACTTGTGTAGGCAGTAGTTGCAGCGAGCGACTCCCGTGCGGATGCTGTTCAGCGTCGTCCAACTTTTACAGCTGGCTTTGAAACCAGGCATCTGGACAAACGGGTCTCCCACGTATCCATACTAATCCATCCATACTATGTATATAATATAATATGTACTGTATCCTTTGACTGAGGTATTGTATTGCATACAATATGTATATGTAATATAGTTGTATC
Source organism: Epiblema foenella (assembly GCA_963556455.1). Lineage (NCBI taxonomy): Eukaryota > Metazoa > Arthropoda > Insecta > Lepidoptera > Tortricidae > Epiblema > Epiblema foenella. Next base: position 3,969,176 of record OY747113.1, on the reverse strand, counting down.
ATAATATTATGGCGTGTCGACTCTCAGTTAAAATATCTCTCTCTATGGATCATCAATGAGATTAGATATACATATTATTTATATGAATTGTTAACATCATTACCTAACTCCTAGTATTACCTATTTACCCAAGTATTTACCTATTGTTTTGAGACTGAGATCCGACTTCACAGTCAAACTTTAAATTAGTTTTATGGAGCAAAATATTGTTAAATACCTTTTTGCATTGAATGATTAATAAATAAATAAATACAATATTATTATATAAGTTGTTATTCGTTATATTACTTACTCGACAAGTTATACTAGTGAATAGTGAGGCGAGTGATCCAGTTATGAATCGCAACTGGTCATGGTAGGAACAATCTCACGTATGATCTTAACCGGCCCTTTCTGCAATAGGGCTGCCACATGACCGGAAACTGTTTGATGTAGGGTTGATCCTAAATATACATTTGTTTTGACACAATTTTTTACATAAGTGACATGTTTTATCATGAGTTATATTAGATATATCTTTCAATTATTTTGATTTAATTTTACAAAATGTACGTAGGGCATAAAATTTGTGATAATCCATATTGAAAGGGACTTTATGGCGGCCGGCACTTACGCCTTTATTGCCGCTGTTCCAATACAATAGTGAATAGGTGCAACGTAAGCGCCTGCCGCCATAAGGTCCCTTTCGATGTGGATTATCACATTTGTATACAAATATGTATACACCTTATGTCAATGAAATAAGTTGATAAAATGTATACATAATGGTGCCTTTGACTGTACAGTCAACATCGAAAATATTTATACGCAATACAGTGACAAAATATGCGAAATTGCGAACATGACTTTAATGACAAGAGCGTAAGAGCGTGCAGATATTTTTGTCGCTTTGGGATCGCACATATATTTATGCGCGACTGTATATATTATGAACGTAATAACTATCAATTTACATTATAATTCTTACATGTACCTCGTTACATTAATAAATAATAAAATGTGTTTTAATAACCAATCAACATGAACATGAACATGAACATGGGTACCAGCCATGAAGCAAGCCTGACCCGGACGAGCCGGGTATACCAGGGGGCACAAGTTTGTGAGGAGTGACACGCTCTGGGATGGGAAAGGAAGACCGACCAGCCGCAGCCAGTCGACCACAATCGACCGGCTGTGCAGCCTTTAGCCAATATTGGAAACGAGGAGTGGTAGGAAAATTCTTCGGTGGATGAGCGTTGGTGAGATGCTGCACGTTGCTTCGTATGAAGTCTTCTTATTTTCAGAGTAAGTCTTCTCGGGGATCTCTGTTGTTCCTATGGTTCGCAGTAATCGTCGTCGTAAACCATTAAAAAGTTTCTTATCCATCCGATGGTTTCCTTGTTAAAGTGCATCATTAAATGATAGGAGACCTTCCCAATTATAGAGGTTTTTGTGGGTTATATCCTTGGATCTAAGTCATCAGGCAAATTTTGACGATAAACTGTGGTGCATTAGCTTCTCAACACACGGTGACTTTCTTACGGTCTAAGACATGCGACACCTACAACACTTTTTCTATGATCTTTTTCTATATTATAGCATGACTAAATTATAGTAATGTGCTTTAATAACCAATCAAAGTAATTTGTTTACTACTTAATTCCGTTAGAGGACGCTTCCGTGTGGTAAATAATACAGATTTTATACAAGTCATAATTTGGTCTGTAATTTTCGATGATGGAGTACGGAGGGCCAACCCTAACACAAAGCAAAGTGAATCCAAAAATAAATAGGTAGAAAACTCCTAATTCAGCCTACTCTGTATTCCACAGACGGCCACTGCCTAGTTCCGTGGTTACATTATTATGCCATTTGTTTGCGCCCTTAACCATTAATTCATCGCGTTAACGGCCGGGTGAAAGAAACATTAGCCGTTATGTCGAAGGTCAAAGAGCGTGTTATACGGTGTACTCAATCATGGTAGGTGCAATACACTGGGGCACAAAACTACAATTGACATAGCGGGGTCGATACTCAGATTAACCAGACTCGACATCAAATAGGAGCGAGATGGTGATATACAACTTTGTATAAGAGCGACAGAGAGGCATATCATTGGTTGTTCTTATCATACTTTCACTATTTGCCACAAACTATTTGATATGAGTTTGTGGCAAACAAGCTATTACCCGCCCAAGTTAAGGAGGTTATTTATGTTAGTACATGGTATGCCCCTGGTAATCACAGCGTCCGTCGAAAGATGGAATGCGGTGATTACTGCGTTCAACTCAGACACGACGATACGCTTAGGCATTAATTCCCGCCGGCGGGGACGTCTACCGCGCGATCGCGACAACACTGACACATATAGGCCCTATTCGTCCCGGTACCGCCGCACACCGGGTAGAGTCAGTTCGACCTAGGACGGGCCTAGCTGAGTTTCTTGGCTGGACTGGGCCTACAAAGCCACAGTCAGGTTAAAAACATGCACATATGTACATAAAAAGATACTCACTGCGCACTAAAAATAATAATTCTGGTTAATTTCCTAGAAAGCTTCTTTAATCAAAACAAACAGTTTCATGAATTTCAAAATATGTATTTAAGATATTTATATTCATGAAGTCAAGAAAACAGTACAATAAACTCAGTTCATTAAATCTTCCGCGGTTAGTTTAACATTCATACTTGCTAATTTAATAAAATATATTACTTTTCTGCTTTAAATGTTTTGTTGAAAGTTCTTCCTGGTTTTATGGTGCTGCATAAATAAAATGGCAAATATATGTATTTAAAATATTCACAAATATGGATACAATAATTTGTAGTATAATATAGGTACGCGACTAAATCAATTTAAATCATTTTATTTTTAAAGTCAAAGTGGCGGGAAACCGTATAAGACGAGTAAGCTTTATTTTGGGAAATACGAATGTAATTTTCACTTGTTTTCAATTATGAACATTCATATATTATTTTTAGGGTTCCGTAGCCAATATGGCAAAAACGGAACCCTTATAGATTCGTCATGTCTCTCCGTCCGTCCGTCTGTCCGTCCGTCCGTCCGTCCGTCCGTCCGTCCGACCGTCCATCCGTCCGTCCGTCCGTCCGTCCGTATGTCCGTCCGTATGTCACAACCGATTTACTCGGAGACTATAAGCACTACAATTATGAAATTTGGTAAAAAGGTGTATTCTATGAACCGCTACATAAAAGTGATGTGATATTACAAAAAAATATTAAATTAGGGGGGGCACTCCATACATGAAAAAAAAAATCACATAGTCGTGTGGGGTATCGATGGATAGGTATTTCAAAATGATATGGAAATTTCTAAAAAACTTGTTCATTTAAGTCAACCGTTGGTGAGATATTAGCTGTCAAAGTCATAGAAAGTGTCCCCCCCCCCCCTTAATTTCCAAACCATAAAGTTTAAAATTCTGAAAAAAATTGAGATGATATGCATTAGTAAATACTTTCAACGATTTTTGGTTTGAACAATATAGGTTTTACGATTTTTGAGTTTTCGCTTAAAAACTGTCTTGCCCAAACAAAAGGTCGTAAGTGCCGGAGTTCGAATATACGACTTTTTAAGATTCAATGTATTGAATAGTGATTTTAAATGTGGACTAGTAGGTGTTGGTACGGAACCCTTCATTATGCGTGGTCCGACACGCACTTGGCCGGTTTTTTGTTTCTTTTTTTTATAATCCAGTAGGAAAGACAAGTTATTACAATTCCGTAAATGGTAATGTTAATATGCCTTTATTTACTAAAATACAAGACAGCGGTATAGATGAAATCTGGCCAAAAATATACAAGAGTTTTATCTCAAAAATCGTCCTCAAAAGTAATTAAACTCGGGGTGGAAGTTGTTAAGAGAATTCTAACATTATTCATTTATGTTGCGTAGAAAGCAAGTCACATAAATCCTACGTGACCCGGAATCTTCAGCGTGACTTTGCCATACGCCGGAGGAAAATGTCTCCGTACACCATGATTACGCCACAATTATTTGTAAACCACAACACATAGTAATTTCAATTTTACGTCATGATGACAGATGTGACTAATAGGTATCATCTATTGGACATCAAGGTGTCTAGCATTGGGACGTTTACCTTACCACTTCATTTTAATGATCAGAAACCAGGGTGTACCTTTTCGGTACAAGTTAGATGTGGTTAATTGAGCCCGCGGGCTGAGTTGACCCTATAGCGGTAGACAGTGCTTAAATGAGCCCGCGGGCTGAGTTGACCCTATAGCGGTAGACAGTGGTTAATTGAGCCCGCGGGCTGAGTTGACCCTATAGCGGTAGACAGTGCTTAAATGAGCCCGCGGGCTGAGTTGACCCTATAGCGGTAGACAGTGGTTAATTGAGCCCGCGGGCTGAGTTGACCCTATAGCGGTAGACAGTGCTTAAATGAGCCCGCGGGCTGAGTTGACCCTATAGCGGTAGACAGTGCTTAAATGAGCCCGCGGGCTGAGTTGACCCTATAGCGGTAGACAGTGGTTAATTGAGCCCGCGGGCTGAGTTGACCCTATAGCGGTAGACAGTGCTTAAATGAGCCCGCGGGCTGAGTTGACCCTATAGCGGTAGACAGTGGTTAATTGAGCCCGCGGGCTGAGTTGACCCTATAGCGGTAGACAGTGCTTAAATGAGCCCGCGGGCTGAGTTGACCCTATAGCGGTAGACAGTGGTTAATTGAGCCCGCGGGCTGAGTTGACCCTATAGCGGTAGACAGTGCTTAAATGAGCCCGCGGGCTGAGTTGACCCTATAGCGGTAGACAGTGGTTAATTGAGCCCGCGGGCTGAGTTGACCCTATAGCGGTAGACAGTGCTTAAATGAGCCCGCGGGCTGAGTTGACCCTATAGCGGTAGACAGTGGTTAATTGAGCCCGTGGGCTGAGTTGACCCTATAGCGGTAGACAGTGCTTAAATGAGCCCGCGGGCTGAGTTGACCCTATAGCGGTAGACAGTGGTTAATTGAGCCCGTGGGCTGAGTTGACCCTATAGCGGTAGACAGTGGTTAAATGAGCCCGCGGGCTGAGTTAACCGAGTGGTCCGAGTCGTCCCCAACATAAACAGTAGCGGTCAACTGAGCCCAAGGGATGAGTGGTGTGTGGGCTGAGTTGCCCCCGAAGGGAATTTTACTTGTCTTATAATATGTAATTAATATTGAGTTTATTTCAGTTGTTAGTGGCACCCAAGAATTCTTCTGCTCCGCCTTAAGTTATTATGATTAAAATGGGGCTAGATAGCTTCAAGTTATTAAGCTTCGGCTTAGACACTGGTTTATAGGGAAGCGACTGATCTAACAAATATTCGTGCTCAACACACAAAAAATGCCCTTACCGGTATACAAACAAGGTTTTTTTTTCTTTTTTATACAACATTCGTACGGTCCACCTGATGGTAAGCGGCCACCGCAGCCTATAGACGCCGGAAAATCCAAAGGAGTCACATACGCGTTGCCGACCCTTTATAAAATTTGAGGATGCATTGTGTTGACAGCAGAAGGGACAAATTTAGGTCCCTCGCCCTCAACACAGTGCATCCTCGGGAGCTCTGGCAACCTTGCTCACCTCCAGGGACACAACACTACATACTTGTATAGTAGATAATGTTATTATGGCTGTGGTATTCTGCAAGGCGGAGGTACTTTCCCAGTTGGGCTGCTCCAAATTCGAGCAAGATGATATTTTGCTTTGCCCTACCTCTCCTTTTGTGTAAATAAACCTTTAATAAACACAAAATGAGCATGTCCTTTAAAAAACAACACTCAAAGTTCGTAATCTGCCAACCTTTGGGTGAAATTAGAAAAGTTCCTTCCTTATTTTGGAGGAACATCCGGTGTTACTAACAAGTATTTAAATATTAAATTTGTTTATTAAGCCACGACCTCGTTTTTAAATAGGACGTTGCTATAATTCAGGAAGTTGTGGTAAGTTATGAAGGAAATTACTATTTTGCTGAAGGATTTCATATTGTATTCGCTCACTATCTTTTGGTAACCAGAGCTGCGGACTACGCGGTTGTGGAAACTATAGCAAGCAGAGTATAGGCATTGTTTTTTGTAAGTACGATCGACAGAATTGAAGCATGACCTACCATAAGGTCATTTTGCTAAGTCATCTATATACTAAAAGGTTGAAATTCGCCTGAACGTACATTTCTATGGTAACGAACTTATTATAATTTTATTAGACACTGACATTTACTAACTACTGTCTTAAACAGCTTGGATAACCATGACTCCGTTTTGGCCTCGGCTATATTCGTTGATAACAAAAATCTCTGTTCTTCACAGTAATGCCATAACCTTCTTCACTGAGCACTATGATCCCAGCTCTTTATTCTGCCAATTGCCAAATGCGGATAGTGGAAATCTCATGACTGACCACTTGACAGCTGACAAGCAATTGATTTTTGATATTAAAATATATTTATTTTCTACTGGCGACCCGCCCCGGCTTCGCACGGGTGCACTATATAATGGATGTTATTATACATATAAACCTTCCTCTTCAATCACTCTATTAAAAAAAACCGCATCAAAATCCGTTGGGTAGTTTTAAAGATTTAAGCATACATAGGGATATAGGGATATAGGGACAGAGAAAGCGACTTTGTTTTATACTATGTAGTCATAGTGATATTCAACACTGCACTGACAACAGTGACAACCTATGATTCCAATTATTTCCAGTGTAGGAAATTACATACTGAGACATGAAGGGTTAATCGTTACCATCCTAGAAGGCAAAACAGAGGGAACAAGAGGGAGAGGAAGGTCCAAAAAAAATCAAAACATTTATTCTGCAAATAGGCCTCAAGGGCACTTTTAGAAGCCAAAATCTATCTAGGTACATCAAATAAAAATAATACAATAATCAAAGTATCATTAATTAAATGTAGTGTTACATGTCAAAAATAAGACTAAGAAACTACATTTGTTAGAGATGTATAAGGTCTCTAAGTGTCAAAATAAAAGGTAATAAAGTAGGTACACTAATCATAATAAAATATTTTGAGCTACATCTATAACACGTCAACATGAAAATAATAAAATCTATTAAATAAATATACTCAGAGATATATAAAGTCTCTGAGCGTCAGTCTAAAAATAAAATCAAATGAGAACAGAGCGAAGTCTAGAATACCATACATGGCACAGATCAAGGAATGGTGCTGTAGCCACACATACCAGGAAGCGAAGACGAAGGCCCAAGATAGATTGGAATGGAGAATGCTGCAACGACAGAGGACCAGGCCCTCTTAATATTGATATGTAGGAAATTAATTCCAATGAAATTCCTCCACATTCCCAACGATCATATATTTCTGATCGAGCTTTAGATTTACTAAGTTATTACCAGAAAATTGGTAAAACATGGCAAGTATGCTCCTCATACTATACCAACTTATCTTTACAACCTCCTTCGCTCTTACGTGTATACAGATAAAACTAATTTTTGCTCAACGGTAGGCTTCTTTGCATCATTTGTATGTGATAAGAACAAATGAAATTGCACTTTAATGTTTCAGTTATTAAATTGAAAATCCAATGGCAGCACCATCAAGACAGCGTCCGATGCAGAAAAGCCTACAAATGCAGGTAGTCTAGGCATTACGGTTATATAAATAAGTATTGTTTTTATTTGTTCTAGATGTAATTAACTCGAGATAGTTGCGCTTGCATCAGCTTGTTGGTTACGTAACGCGTCAAACTGTTGTCTTTTGAAAAATGACATCTCATATGCGTTCCTTTACTTTAGTCTGCATTAATTTAAAGGAAACTCACGTTAATTGGTAGCTACCGAAAAACCTGCGAATTTTTCAATCCGTTATCAATATTTACATTCGAAAATGGATTAAACGCTTCAAAATGTATGGTGACGTAATGCCTTTTGTAACTGAGACCTAAAAAGAGGATACCATTCGAATTCCGCCCGCGGCCTTCATTGAATGCGTTTCGTGTTTATTTTAAATTTTACTTTATTGCGTGAACGAAATCGAGGTTTAACAGTTTACACTTTTTTATAAAGTTTCGATTACCATTGTTTTCAATTTATTTTCAGTTGAGCTCATATACGTTTGACAGGTGCATTGTATGTAAGCGGACAAAAGATTCAGATTCAGACTCATTTATTCACAATATATCGTCAATAACAGACAGAAGTAGTGGGATACATTTTTTTTTATTAAATTCTTCAATTTAGGCATATTACATGCACTTATGAATGTCGAAAAACCTACCACCGGTTCGAAATGAAATGAAATCATTTATTCTTCAATTTAGGCATGTTACATGCACTTATGAATGTCAAAAAACTACCACCAGTTCATAAAATAAACCTCTGCCTCGAGAAGAACCGGCGTAAGAAACTCGGAGAGGTGTCATTTGTTCAAAACAATATACATTGTATATTAAATAACAGTATCATAATACTACAAAATAAATATATATATATATGTGTACCCTTTTAAGTTTAGGGAAGTTCATTTAAGACCATTAAGCTGGTCTTAAAGGTGAAAGGTGACCAAAGTAACTGCTAAATTAACGTACTAGACAAACCGTTAAAATTATTTACTTTATGATTATGATAATTGTTGAAAAGTTAGATAAAAACAAGTTTTTTCGAATTCGAAGGGAAATTATTTCATTAAATGAAACCTCACACCAAAACACGAGCGTGAACTTCGCAGCAGTTAACTCGAGCACTGTTATGAAGTTGCGCTCACAGTTCGGAACTGTCTGCGACCACTTGCCGCACACTTAGGAGTTCGCCAAAAATGCATCCAACCAGATTTGCCTAACTAGGCACTTCGGAGTTTGAATTTGTAAATGTATTTCTAGTTTCTAGCTGTTGGGGGTTGGGATAAATTGAAAGTTTCACAGGCTTCCCCCGTTTACGGTCCCATTCCAGAACGATTTAGGAGTCTCTGTTTAAGTAGCTTCTATCGTAAGCGGTCAGCCATGTAAGCACCATACACTGATATTTTGGCAAGACAAGACAACGGAGAATGACAAAAAGAGTCTAGGGTAAATAAAATTAATTGCGGATACAACTCCTTATTTACCTATGCAGTTAATTTTATTATATTGGTTAATGGACAAATAATTTAAAGGTACACCATTTATATTTAATTTGCCTAGGGTTAATATTAAAAAATATGTATGTATGTTTATATTGTAGCATTTGAATTCTGTAGTGTTATGATACTGTTATTTACCTTTATTTTTATTTTATTTTATTTATTTACACTTCAACATTACAAACATTCATAGAAGAAACCCTGGCCCCTACACTAGGCACAGCCTGTCCCGTAGGTAGCCAATTCGATTATGAGTTTACGAAATGGGTGCGAATTGTTAATAAGATCACCAAATTACTTAAAGCCTAAAATAAACATGGGGAAAAACAGCAGAAAGGGATATAATATCTAAAAAAAAAATATGAATAAGCTTGCAGTTCATTCACACGTGTGTGTGTTAGTGTGTGCGTGCGCGCGCGCGCGCGCGCGCGCGTGTGTGTGTGTGTGTGTGTGTGTGTGTGTGTGTGTGTGTGTGTTTGTGATGTGAGTGAGCATGGGTGTCTTTATTTAATTACTCTCATTAGGTCCTCTATATCCTCATACGAGAGGGAAAGTAGCCAACTCGTTAACTTGTATTTCACTTCTCTTACGGAAAATTCTTTCAGGGGAAATTTGACACTAACTCTGTTGTAAATGAACGGATGTATAAAGTTGGGGAATCTTCTGGCAAAAATGGATTTAGTAGGAGGCACAGGGATTTTGAGGTTGCGTTTTTGCAACATGATATTGTATGTTGGAGACCTTGTGACCACTTCGTGCATTTTAGTAACTGAACAAATAATCCGCGAACGCTGAGAACCTTCATGTCACTGTACACAAGCTTCGACGAATATCTAATAGGTTTTCGAAGAATGACCTTAAGCAAAGCACGCTGCGCTCTTTCCAGAGTAATCATGTGAGATTTGCACGCACCACCCCAGGCGGTTATACAGTACGTCAAAACGGATTGGCCGATACTAGTGTAAACCATCCTGAGTAGTTGTTTACTGGCCGTGTTGCGCAAGTTTTTAAAGATGTAAATAAGCTTCCTCATTCTCTTTGCTGTAGCCTCTAGGTGATCTTTAAAACCTAGCTTTTCATCAATAATTACACCGAGGTATTTAATATTTGGAGTCCTGTTAATAGGTTGGCATGTACAGGGAGCAATCGAATTTCCGTTTCGCTGACATGAGTGTATTGTCAGATTAGTTAGGTTCTGGGGAGCCGTTATCAGTGTCTTGTGGAAGCACAGAAATTTAGTCTTGGCAATATTGAGTGTCAGCAGCAATTTATATACATTGTATATTGTTTTGAAGTCAAAGTCAAAGTCAAAGTCAAAAAATATTTATTCCGTTGACATACATTATGCACTAGAATACGTCTTATTTCTAGATTTACAATCTTTCAATGTAAGAAAATCGTACATCGTTACGTATGTATAATATACACTATTTGTATAACTTAATTATAATTTAAATTGTATGTCATAAAAATCTTTTAAATTGTACAGAGCATTTTCGGTCAAAGTTATTTTAAGGTAAAGTTTATATTTAATGTCATTTAATATGGTAACAGAGTCAGGTAGATGATTATATAATTTAATGCTCTGATATATGAAACATTTTTTACATTTCGCTAATCGTACTTTCGGTAGGCATAGTTTATGTCTATTTCTTGTAGGATATTTATGAATATCACATATTTTCTTGCTGCCACTCAAATGTTTACGAGCATATAATAAGTTTTTATACACGAACATGGAATAAAATGTCATTATCCCACTTTCTCTAAAAATGCTTCGACAAGTCCCTCGCGCAGGAACACTAAATATTTCGGAGTGCCCTTTTTTGCAATATGAAGACTCTCGAGGCAGTTGCTGCATGTCCCCAAAAAATGACACCTCGCCGAGTTTCTTACGCCGGTTCTCCTCGAGGCAGAGGTTTATTTTATGAACCGTTGGTAGTTTTTTGACATTCATAAGTGCATGTAACATGCCTAAATTGAAGAATAAATCATTTTATTTCATTTCATTTCAGGTTAGTAACCCGTCGTCTACCGGTCCCTGGGATCCCAGGTCTCATTACAAAAGAATGCTGTTGTTTATTTTTTCGCCAACAGACGACGACTTAAATCATAGAATAAAAGGGACTACTCCCATTCATCAGGTTACATTTGGCAGTCGGCGGAGAAGTCATCGATGACAATTAGCTCAGAACAAACCAAAGTGGCGTAAACACAAAGTGGCTTTTATTCAACAGTGGGCCGAATACAGGCTAAGATTGATGATTGTTTGATCTATATGGATTTGCTATTATTAAAATTGAATTCGGGTATCAATTTATAATAATAATACGAATATACCTGTGAATAAGTAAAATATGACGAACAATAACGCGCGTAGTTAAGACCAGGGGTTAATGTAAATGTCAATTTCCATATTAACTATAACAGACCTACCTAACAATAATGACCGGAAGCCCATAAGATCTTCAAAGATCTATCTGGACGTCTGGTCGACGCAACACGTGACCAAAATGCTGGCCTTTATCTGGCACAAAGATTGAGCATTGCCATCCAACGTGGCAATGCGGCCAGCATTTTGGGAACATTACCTACTGGCAGCGGTTTGTTAGATTAGGGTTTTTGATAAGTATATTTAGGTTCATTTTAGGTTGTTTTAGTTTTATTTTAATTTCTTTGTTTATTTGTAATTACTATTATGTAAGTCTTTACCATTAAACAATAAATAATAAAAAAAAAAATGTTGATGCGTAGGTATTTTAATTAAATACCTGTATTATGATAATTTTAAGCTCTTTCTTTCTTACGTTATTACTAGTGAACGGGACTTAATCGCCTAAATTTGAAATGTATACTACACCTTTTTAAAGATATTTCCCGGCGTTTCGAATGTATCACGATATCCTTTGTCGCTGTGTTATCCTTCTTTCTATTGAAAAACATGTTAGATACTAAACCTGATAATCACTGAACTACACCACTGCCCGAAATACGTATTGGTGTGTAATTATAAAAAAAATACGATGGTCACAGTCCCTCCGCAATGGCCCTGTTTCAAACTCCCATCAACTCTAATGCCATTAACACAGCTCCACTTAGCCTGGACAAACAATTTGATTAACAACGCCCTTGGATGGATGCTTACTGACAATGACCTTTACAAACTCCTGACACATTCAAGCGACTATTTGGAATTTGAACCGTGCCTCACTCAGATACGATTTGTTGTCGAAAATCAAGTGTTTGGCGGATGAGATCTTGAGGAAGTTACGTTTACAAAATGTGCGACATTTTGCACGTGTTTTTTGTGCTGTAATTGGTAGAACGCCACAATGGATCGGTCAGATCTGCCGTGGACAAAAACGTATGTTTTATGTGTATGTGTTTTAGACAGTTGCTGTTTTTTCATCAAATATGAAGCGAATGTCCTATAATTCGTTCATTGTTTATTGCATACCTGAAAAGCCATAAAATGGTGGTCTTGAAACAGTAATAGTGACATTTATCGAAGTACCTTCTTAGTTTGACCATAGAAAGCGATTATATTGAAAGGCTTGTAAAAAGATGCTTATAATAAACATATTAAAAGTAAAAACAGGCATAAGTATCATTTATTCAAACGAGTCCTATCATACTTTTTTTCAGAAGCTTTCACAACACCTCTTGGTCCTTCGAACCGGATAACAATATCTATCGGCGTTATAAAAATGGCCGACACTTCAAACCTAATATTCACTTCACTTGCCGGTGACCTGTCTTAACGAACCAGTGTATTTCTGATCTTCGATTACGCATAGCTATTAAGAAACCTTGGCTCAACTTATACGTAGGCACTAGAGGGCTGATATGAGAGTTGTGAATGTCAGAGATACGGTTTTACAAATGAGTGAGATAGCACACCGACAGAATATAAAGTAAACGTTAAGATAAGACTGAACTTCAGTTATTTTGAGGTTATGTGGTTTCTTTTCTAACGTTCCGACCTCGTGGAGCCTATGGCGTTTTGACACGTACAAAATGCCGATATTTCCGATAAGATGTTTCTGATGATGTTCAGTTCCTACTTTTCAGAGAGGTGCACAGATATTGTGACCGGCGGGATAATCACGTAACTTTATGTACTACCGTTAGGTAGATTTTAATGTCAAATTCTAATTGTCAGCTCATACATTTACACTTCAAAATTGACAGTAAAATCTATCTAACGGTAGTACATAAAGTTACGTGATTCGCCTGCGGGTAGTAGGTTCTAACGAAATAGATTAGATTCTTTATTTCATGATAAAAATACATTATACATTTGCATACATATCACAATTATAAGAATAGTTATCATAATCGCCAAAACAATAAAAGTAACAATGTCAACAAAATAAACAATAATCAAAAAGAAAATCATAGAATATAGGTATCTCCCACTAGGAATTGTCATTTACTTATTAATATGATTTAATATGTAACAGTGGCCTTCGGTGAAGGTCTAGATTTTCCACTGGGTTAGTAGGTTAGATGGCAGTCGCTTGAGTCGCTTTCGTCAAACAAGTGCCTAAGCCAAATCTTGGGGTTAGGGGTCGTGGATAGGTGGTAGTGGATCGTCTTGGATCATAAGTTTTCCCCTCAAATATCACTTATCGATCCCGTCTCGAAAAGTCAGTGAGTCACCAAAGTCCTGGATTATAAGTATTACCGGTAAAAATGAGATCCTATTTTTGTTAAAGCGTGAATTACAAAACTCGTGGCGAAGATAATCTATTAATACCAAGAGCAAAGGTTTTTTGCCAAACAAAAGATCAACTTACTGATAATGTCAACTGAAAATAAGACAGTACACTTAGGGATTATCTGCAGTATTTCCCGGGAGAGGATATCTATCCAAAGTAATTTTTAAGCTTTTCAGCTTTCAAAACCTACCCGATTCGAATTAATCCATACTAACGAGCTGAAATGTTGAACGAGTGAGCAAAGCCAGTATAAATGTATGTTACATGTTTGTTTAACCATAACCTAATTATTGCTGATCAGAAAAAAATAGGTATATTAATGTGACTAAAAGATATTTTTATTGAGTGATAAGCCAAATGGGTCCAAGGACTGCCGAGATATAAAAGGTCGTATTATGATGAGAAACATAGTTCCTTTTTACACCAACAGATGGCGCTAGAAGGTTCCACGAGTACATCGCGAGTTCACAGTTCGAAGGAAATCACTATTGAAGAGCCAAAACCAGGAACAAAAAGTAGGCGTCTTTCCTGTAGTGTACAGTGGATACTTTATATTAAATCGCGTGGCTGCAGGAAATTGCAACGTCACGTTTACGAAATATAGCCTTTTTTAACATGACTGTTGCTTTATAGACCTGCGGGGTAATCACGTAACTTATTTACTACCGTTAGGCAGATTTTAATGTCAAATTTCAAGTGTCAGCTCATACATTTATACTTCAAAATTGACAGTAAAATCTATCTACCGTTAGTACATAAAGTTACGTGATTCGCCTGCGGGTCCAATAAAGCGATAGGAGTGCGCGGTTGGAGAGTAGCCTGGGGAAAATCCAGGGGAGAACCTCCGACACGACCACGCGTGTGGTTTGGAACATTAGAATACTCTAAGAGTTTGCGCTCCAGTGAGATTGGTTGAGCGTTTTCAACCGAATCTGAGGTTTTCAACCGAATTGTACACAAGTATATACAAGCCAACCATTGTATACTGTATACGGTTGATTGTAGATTGTTGAAGAAATGACGCTCCGGTCATACAAGTTTAAGTCAAAAAGGCATTTAAACAGAGTAGAAATCCCGGTTAGATAACCATATGTATAAATATAAATAAGAGCGACATATCATTTGTTATCTTTGTCGTAGTTTCACTTTATTGTTTGCCTTAAATTTTTTGATATGACTTTGAAGACGTTTGAGGCAAATAAGCTATCCCCCCGCCCGAGTTAGAAAGTTTGTTTATGGTATACCGTTCTCAATTTAGCTGCATAAGAGCCTTTCCTTTTCTCTTAAGCGCGACACGTATAGACGTATAGGAACTATCTAATTCTTCCACATTAAACGGTTTAAGCTCGGAGCGCTCGAGGCCCAGCAGTACCCGCGTACCGCGTGCGGTATGCGAGGTTAAGCAACGTCGGCCTAGGTCAGTTATTGGATGGGTGACCGCTTTGAGTGGTTATTAACTGAGCGCTTTGGAAGGCACGTTAAGCCGTTGATCCCGTCTGCTGTCTATGATAGCAGTCGTTAAGCCAAGTTAGAGGCCGGGCGGCTTGAGAACTTCTAACAGTCAAGTTGCCCACTCACTTGACAAGCCCAATTCCAATAAAGTCTGGTTTCCCCTCGGGTTGGAAGGTCAGACGGCAGTCGCTTCCGTAGAAAACTAGTGCCTACGCTAAATCTTAGGATTAGGTGGTGGACCCCGGGTATCCTTCAGGTTGCAACTGTACCGGGATAACGCTAGGATGACGATGATGATGACTAAACGGTTGAAGCTCACGGAATAATAATCATTCCGCGCGATGTTTCAAGAAAGTTTAAATTCAAGTTCTTCGTTTAAGTTTACATAGGCACTATAAAACCTTTTCGACCCTGAATAGGATCACTGATGTTTTTCCGTTTGTACTAAATAAGACGTGTAATCTTCATTGTCATCCACAGATCCTCCCATATCTAAGCTAACTTTGGCAATGGTCCAACTCAAACACATTTCCCAATGTATTTGTAAACTATGAACAAACATTATGTTGAAATCGATATGGATAACAATAGTATGGATTACTTAGGCGTATTCCAGATTAGCACTAGTCTACATTGATGAATTTCTCTCATAAACTAGACTTGAGTTCTGAGACGTTGGTTTACTATTGTAATTTAACTTATTTATTTATCGTATAGCAATTTTTTCGAACCGTCATCGATCATTCTCGATCATCGAGAAGACAGTACGGTTGACAGTTTTAGTTGCACTTTTAACACCACCCAGGGATCACGTGTAGGGGTAGCTGTGGGTACTCCCTACGGACGTGGTGCAACTTCGACCCTTTTTGTCAAGTGAATGGACAACTTGACTGTTCTTAAGCCGCCCGAAGGCCTCCAACTTGGCTTAACGACTGCTGCCATAAACAACAGCCGGGATCAACGGATTAACGTGCCTTCCAAAACACGGGAGCACTCAGTTAGCACCCATCCAAGAACTGACCCCTGCCCACGTTGCTTAACCTCGCATACCGCACGCGACACACGGACGCCGCTGGGCCACGAGCGCTCCAGTTTAACTGCAACTTGGACTTGGACACGCGCTGCGGCCCAACCGTGAACGGTAAGCAAAGTTCGTTCGTCTAACTCCTTCTTCTAATGCTCGAATTTGCGAGTGCAATAGAGAGGGATGTCATCATCTTCGTCTGCTGAGTATTTTTTTTTAATGTAACTTCAGTTCTCGACACGGGTCTTAAAGTAAATTCAATTCAATTTATTTTCCTTTAACAATATACATTGTGTCTAATCGAAATTACATGTCGATCTTAAAACAAATAAAAAAAAGCGAAGTCTATTGCAATAAATTATCAATTAAGAAAGTTTATATAATAATAATAATACAAAACTGAACAAGATATGTCAGAAAAAAATGCTATAAATATTATTATAAATGTCAATAAAAAAAATTAAAATTTCGTAGTAACTAAATAAGTTCAAATTAAGATATTAAAATTAATCCCGGCCCTGATTACGGAATTCGTCCATTGAATAGTAACATTTCTTCAACAAGAAAGACTTTAGTTCACCCTTAAATATGTTACTGTTGGTGATTGTCTTTAGGAGGTAATTTATTAAACAGGACTATACTCTGATAAAATAGAGTTAGGGCACAGGAAAATGTCATATTAGATAGTACAGTCGGCGTCATAAGCTGGACATTTTAGTACTTTGTCGCTTTCACAAACATTACGTTAAAGCGACAGGGTTCACAGGGTACTATCAGCATCACAGTTAATTGTTTTTTTTAAGGAAGACCTGACCGTATCTATACAAAGTATATAGGATCTCAACAGCAACAATCAGCTCGAAAGAATCAACCTCGGAGATAACCGCAGCACCCAGGAAAGTTGTATAAAATTGGTCTATTCTCATTTTTGTGAACACTAGAGATAGGCGTTTTTTTCCATAAGCGTTTCAAAAAACAGTTTCTCGTACAATAACGAAGTAAGTTTTTCAGTTAAAACTGTTTCTATAAAAACGATGACTAGGAGGCGACACAAAATTACTCTACATTTTTATACAAACGCCTTAAGGGAGGCGTACAGCGACATCTACCAGAAGACTCATGCTTCAATGTTTTTTCAGGTTCGAATCCTGCTCGGTGCCAAAATTTTTCAATTTTTCCTTTATTCTAAAATTACTCTACAGTTGCAACGCAAAATTTGAAAACGCAACTCGATAACTGATTGCATAAACTAAATATAAAGGCAACAGAAAATCTAACTCACGTATGTACCCGTTTCGAAACGATACTGGCAAAACGTAAAAATGCAACACACGGAGAAACATACGCAGTCGTTTCGTTTGTTTTTATGAGTAGCTTCGTTTCATTTCGTTACGTTCGGCGACAGCGACACACGGAGAAACCAGTTACTTTTGAAAAAGCTTCTAAAACAGTTATGTGATAAAAAAACGGTTACGTTTCGTTTGACTGAAAAGTCGAAACGACCCAGCTCTAGTCAACACTGTCACATCTGGGCATGTCACTACCGTATACTAGAGTGCTATTTATGCTCGGATAGCGGAAAAGCACTTTCACAATTTCACCAAGACGTCACTCTAGTAAATAATATAAAACACGGAAAATATTTCGATTAGTGTTTGACGACCGCTTTAGCCTAGTTGGTAGTGAGCCTGCCTTCGAAGCTGGAGGTTCCGGGTTCGAATCCCGGTCAGGGCATGTATTTGTGTGATGAACACGAATATATTTGTTCCTGAGTCATGGATGTTTTCTATGTATTTAAGTATCTATTTATCTATATAAGTAATTAAGTATGTATATCGTCACTTGGTACCCATAGTACAAGCTTTGCTTAGTTTGGGACTAGGTTGATTTGTGTAAGATTGTCCAAAAATATTTATTTATTTAGTTAGCAGTCTAGATTGCCCAACTGCACCTTAATATGCCAGTTTACTAAAGATTTTTTTCATTATTGTGAGTACTATAGGATGCATGCGCGCCAACAACCTATTTGAAGCGCCTTACGTATAGCCGTCTCGCTTCCTTCCGGTCGCGTCTCCCTCTCTCGAGGCTCCCGCGCCGCCGGCAGTCCGCTCGTAACTCGTAACTCGCCGCCATTTCGTATCGCTTAATAATTTTGTTCTATGTACTTACTTTATCTTTTCTAATTATAGTAGTTTACCGTACGAGTTTGTTTTCAATCATTAATCCACACCGCCTTTACCTAAACCTATAGTACTTATAGTACATTACTTACCAAGGGCGGTAAAACAAAGAATGGCTCAGATCGCAGGTATTTGACGCCCGAGCCGAAGGCAAGGGCGATAATTATGCGATCTGAGGCTTTCTTAATTACAGACCGAGGTAAGTACAATATTTTATGTCACCCCCTGGCCAGGAAGTGGGATTTTCCACGCGCGGAGCGTGCGGTAATTGCCACTTTATGGCCAGGTGTGACATAAAATAATATAATTAATCGTTATTTTCCTGAATAAATTCATAATTTAAGACCTACCCGTTAAGTTCGTTTCTATCGGCTGAGAGTAAACGTTAGTACCTACTTGCATAATGGCTAATTAAACTTTATTGTTATTGGTGAATTATGAATTATGAGTATACAGTATACAAATTTTACAAAATATTATGAGAATAAAATAATCTTTAAACCGAATTTAAGGGTCCTTATCAGTTAAAAGTATAAAACAAAGTCGCTTTCTCTGTCCCTATATCCCTATATATGCTTAAATTTTTAAAACTACGCAACGGATTTTGATGCGGTTTTTTTAATAGATAGAGTGATTGAAGAGGAAGGTTTATATGTACAATAACATCCATTAAATAGTGCACCCGTGCGAAGCCAGGGCGGTACGCTAGTCAGTTAAAAAACGCTCATCTATTTAGACGATTTTCTGATTGATTGACACGTATCTTGACATTTTCTCAGTGTTACTATTTAGAAGAGGACTATTGAGACCTGATGTCATAAATTTTAAAGGTATATTTGGATTTTTCTGTAAGAAATATCGTTTCAAACATCACTCCTAATCGATCATGTTCAAGCTAAAAACTGTGTTTTTCCGCTTAAATTCTAATACACACAAATCAAAAAATGGCCATGTTACAATCTAAAACTTTAATAAAATTATCGTATCCTTTCATCACTTCAATGATATTATCAAAACTTTTGTCATAATTTGAAATCAAAACATTTATAAACTTACAAGGCGTCTTAACTGACATGTTAATAGCTATAATGGCACCCACGGTAGTGACATTCACGGACGTGAGACACGAGAATGAGACAATAAAATATAAGACATTTTTTATTATTCGTTTTGATGTGATATAACTTTTCATCACGACATTGTACACTGCAATGACTAATGATAAATTTTAGTTATTTTGAAAATGTTTGTAAAATTTTTTTTGTTTGGAAGGGACGACTATAGGGACAGATATGCGTAGTCAGCTATCCCCGTGCCTCAGGAAGCCACAGCGCATACCTCGCACCTTTAGTTGTTTCCCGGCTGTGCAAGTGACAATACGTAGGTACTTTTATGTCACACCTGGCCATAAAGTGGCAATTACCGCACGCTCCTCGCGCTGAAAATCCCACTTCCTGGCCAGGGGGTGACATAAAATTTTGTACTAACCTCGGGCGGTAATTAAGAAAGCCTCAGATCGCATAATTATCGCCCTTGCCTTCGACTCGGGCGTCAAATACCTACGATCTGAGACATTCTTTATTTTACCGCCCTTGGTAAGTAATGTACTATAATCGGACAATCCATCTTCTCATTGAAACTCCCAAATAAACCCTTCCTCATAGGAACCAGAACTGGTGTCCTATAAACGAATTATCGTAAGCTATCATCTAGATACGGCAAGAACGTGCTTAATATACAGTAGTATCCAACAGGGTGTAACGTTGTCCAAACATCACTATTTGCATAGCTGTAATAACAATCATGTCTAGGTTTCGAGACGTTTGGAATGGCCGCTGTATACTGCAGTCGCTGACGTCGTTTAATAGTTTATAGCAAGAATTATTCATAACGAGTCTAGAAGGTCAATTCGACACTAGATTTTGCATCAAGTTGAATTCTTCAAGTTTTGTGCGATTGGTTTACTTAAGAGGTAAATGTGGGATCGAGGTCATTTAAGGTACTGCAGGCGAATCACGTAACTTTATATACTAACGGTAGATAGATTTTACTGACAATTTTGAAGTATAAACGTATGCGCTGCGGGGTAATCACGTAACTTTTGAAAGAAAGAAAGAAAGAAAAACCATTTATTCAATAAAGCACACACAACCGGTCTTAATAAATAGGTGTAAGATAATACACAGTGAGTGAAGGTGCACAATGAGTCCAGCAATGTGTGCCATAAAGAAAAGGTTGAGACTCAGCATGTGTTGCTATTTGCCGTGCAAACTGCAACGCTGTTATTCTTCCACAGCCTATGAGTCTAATTCGCAGTCTAGTCCATTAAAATCATACAAAAAAAGAGAAAAATATACATGAGTGTGAGTCTTTTCTACTACCGTTAGTCAGATTTTAATGACAAATTTTAATAGTCAGTCCATGCTACTATACTATACTTCAAAATTGACAATAAAATCTATCTACCGTCAGTACATAAAGTTACGTGATTCGCCTGCTGCTCATACATTTATACTTCAAAATTGACAGTAAAATCTGTCTACCATTAGTACATAAAGTTACGTGAGGTGCTAGTGTTTTTAATAATAAATATAATATATAGTCTCTGCGAACGGTCTAATAGCGAAAAGTCTCGACCAACACTTCGAGAGACTCTCGCTAGATGGCTGGGTCAAAGGTCAGATACAGAAGGCGGTACTCCTGGACACGGCGCGAATAGTCAGGAGGTTCCTCCCTCTGTCGCCCTAACCACCGGTAGCTTAGGCCCCGCCTCGCTGCCGGCGGCACACTAGGTTAGGTTTTTATAATGATATTATGTTTTGTAAATATTATTTTATATTTCACTTTTTATATAATTATTATAAAATCTAACCTAAGTCTTAAAGTAAATAAAGAGAATAATAATATAAATATTTCGGGGGAAAAAAGTTAACACTTTCACATAAATAAGCTCGAGCCGATATTTTCACCGACGTATTCAAGAGCTACTCCGGCGTTTTGAAATTCTCGTTTATAAAGCCATTATCGACTACACGATTATCAACACAAATAATAGGACAAACCTTTTTTTTTACCTGACTGTGGCTTTATACGCCGGGCCCAATAAAGCGATACGAGTGCGCGGTTGGAGATTAGCCAGAGGAAAGTCCAGGATCCGATCGACACGACCACACGGGTGGTTTTGAACACTGGAATACTCTAAAAGGTTGCGCTCCAGTGCGATTGGTTGAGCAGTTTCCACCGAATCTGAGGTGCGAGTGGAATCAAGCTACTGGGAGTCTTGTCGCTGGTTCAATAATCCGAGCCTATCTGAGAAGAGTCCAGCAAGAAACTCAGCTAGGCCCGACCTGAGGACAAACCGCGACAACTTTAAACAACTTAGACTTAAAACCAATATTGTTCCTACTTTTCAGCTTTATATTTCATTTCTCCACTACCCAAAGGTTGTCTGGAAGAGATCGCTCTTTAGCGATAAGACCGCCTGTTGTTCTGCCTCTGTCTGTATATAAGAGTATTTGTATTGTATTGTATTGCGTTATACAATAAAATACGATAGTCGGTATCGTTTACTTATTTATTTAAACTTTATTGCACAAAAAGAATATAAGCACAAAGGGCGGACTTAATGCCATGAGGCATTCTCTACCAGTCGACCATAGGACCAAACAGAAACTAGCAAATGTGCTGGGTGCAATGAGAAAATAATTCATAAAAGTTAAATGTCACTCACTCTCGAAAATATCACTTCGATGTCCCGATCGGCGTACTCGTTCCACCAACTTACTTTCAACCTACTTAGGACACACTACATATGCAAGAAATAGGTTCATAGCTAGAGCGTGCAAAAATTACAATGACAACTATTCTAATATTGATATATTCCATTTATCGTCACAACATTTTGTTTCTGCAATCAAAAAAAAAAAAAAAGAAAGACAAAAACAAAATAAATAAAGCAATAAAAAAAACTAACAATTTAAGTGTTATATCTTGAATGATGCTCTGTAGGTATCGTAACTCTTTAAATACATGCATGTTTCTCTTGTGTCACATTGTGTAATTTATCAATTGTTAGCATATTGTGTTATTTTGAAGTTTCGTTTTTTGGTCTGAGCAACAGATTTTGTATTAGTCAGTAGTGGAGACTGTTTGGCTAATGTTATGTTTATTATGATTAACTTGATGTAATATTTTTGCCTGTTTGTTTCCCAAATAAATAAATAAATAAATAAATAAATAAGTAAGCGAAGTCATATCCGACTTTGTTACAAAGATTTTTATGTGAAAACCAAACTTCGTTGTGTAATTACGTCATAATATTAGGCGGTTGGTCAATAGAGGCCGAGTCATAATAAACGGATTCTACTGTATGTTCGTATTCTCTTTTAACAATATGTAATGAGACGCCAATGACGACAAACGCTGAATCAGATACCCCAAAGCCCAGGGGATCGCTCATAAAAATGGCAGCCCAAGGTCGGCGTGTACCGGAACAGGACACACAATTCCTGGAGGCCCGCCAATGTCTACAAATTGTGAAAACTGCCGGACATCGCATAGTACACAGAATATGCATCGCTTTTTTTTTGAACCTGACTGTGGCTTTATAGGCCGGCCCCAATAAAGCGATAGGAGTGCGCGGTTGGAGAGTAGCCTGGGGAAAATCCAGGGTAAAACCTCCAGCACGACCACGCTTGTGGTTTGGAACACTGGAATACTCTAAGATGTGTGTATTTAAGTATCTATTTATCTATATAAATATGTATATCGTCACTTAGTACTCATAGTACAGTCGCCATCAGATATATCGGAGCGAACAAGGTGCTCACAAATATCTGAACACGACTCTATTGTCAAAGTGCATATTCAGATATTTTTGAGCCCCCTGAAGAGTACAGATATATTTGATGGCGACTGTACAAGCGTTGTTTAGTTTGGGACTAAGTTGATTTGTGTAAGATTGTCCACAAATATTTATATAAAAAAATAATTAACGTATAGGTATATTTATTATAGCCACTTCCATTTGACCTTCCAATTCGTTGGTAAACCAGGCCTTGTTTTTTTTTTTTATCGTTACTTAACAACTTTTAAAGTCACCACTCAATCGACTTCTTTTTAGTTGTACAGTTGCGATTCGGGATTATTTACCCACTTGCCATTGTCTTTAATTTAGCCGTGTAATGAATGACAGAAGTTACCCTATGTCGTGTCAGTCCCGATTTGCATTACACGACAAAGTTGCGAAGACTGGCAAGTGGCTCAACAATGTTCACGATGGTACGTATACTCTGTGTAGATATATAGAGCCACTATATCTGAAAGGTTTGAGTTCGAACCCCGGCTCTTACCAAAGGGTTTAAATAAAAACAACATTTTGTGCCTACGAAATATAATTTGATATGTAACAGTGGCTTTTCAGTGTAGAAAAACATCCTGGGTTTAATTTCAACAAGGTTTAGTCTGTTGGAAGGTCAGATGGTTGTCGCTTTATTCTCAGCTAGACCACAGAATAAGTCTACAATAAAATTCCAAGACACATTACTGAACTTACGGATTCTAAATTTAAGTCTGTAGTGAAACAGACACTTATTTCAAAAGCATATTATAAGATAAACGATTTTTTTTATTTAAAAAAATGGGATCGCTCTTGGCCAGCATCTAGCCAGGGGGCAAAGATGAGACCGACGATTAAGCGAGCTCACCCAGAAGGTGCCTTTTCACTCGTGCCTTATAAAGGTCTAGGTTATATGAGCTCGGAAACACATACGCCGGCAGAGAATTCCAAACCTTAGAAGTGCGCATTATAAATGATGATGCAAAGCGCTGTTCGAATAAGAGGAATTTCGACCAAGTAAGGATAGATGGATGGATTATATCATGGATAGGGATGTTTGGCAGTGATAGCGTCCCGCACAAGTGATCTAACACAGAAATATTTTGTCCTTAATATTAAAAAATATGTATGTATGTTTATATTAAAGCATTTGAATTCTGTAGTATTATGATACTGTTATTTTATATACATTGTATATTGTTTTGAAAAAATTATACCTCGCCGAGTTTCTTACGCCGGTTCTTCTCGAGGCAGAGGTTTATTTTATGAACCGGTGGTAGTTTTGACATTCATAAGTGCATGTAACATGCCTAAATTGAAGAATAAATGATTTCATTTCATATCATTTCATTTCAAGTAATAGTACTACGTACAGAAGGGCCACTGTTAACAAAACCCCCGTTTACGTAAGGCAAACGTGCTTAAACATGGCCAAAGTCAAAGTCAAATCATTTAATGCATGTAAAATTGTGCCCTTTTAGTCAAAAATTAGAAATATTAATTAAATTGTACATGGTAAATATTAAAAACCATCAATAAAAATGCAAACAATACCTAATAATTTCAACAAAAAAAGTAGTGACAATTTCAATACCATCGCCATCTCTTTCTATCGCACGCACTTTTACTCGCTACATCAAATCCTCCACCTCCTAGGCACCTGACGGGTGCCGGACATAACGGCTACATATACTTGTAGAGGCGCGACGTAATCAAAGAGTGAGCCGCCCCTGGCTGGGCTAGGTTGAGTGAACCAGCCACAAAACTCCCACTAGCTCGATTCACCTCAGATTTGGAATTAGGTAGCAAAGTGGACCCTGGGCACCTTAAAGCATAAATATATATATAAATAAATAAATAATAAATAAATATTAGAGGACAATCTTACACAAATCGAACTAGCCCCACAGTAAGCTCAAGAAGGCTTGTGTTATGGGTACTAGACGACGATATATTTAATAGATATAAATACTTAAATACATAGAAAACATCCAAGACTCAGAAACAAATACTCATGCTCATCACACAAATATTTGCCCTGACCGGGATTCGAACCCAGGGCCGTCAGCTTCACAGGCAGGTGCACTACCCACTAGGCGAAACCGTTCGTCATATATACCGGGAAAACGGAGGAGGTGGAGGATGGTGATACTGTTTCTAATCTTTCCACTATACCGGAACTAGTATCGGCGTGTGCGCAAACTCCCGGAAACTGTTCTTGTGCGTCAATACATTTCCGCTTCCGCCACGCAAGTGGGACTCCCAGTCAAACAGTTACTAAAGGCATTGTCACAATTTAATTTTCTAATTTGCATTCAATTGTCACAGGAATTTCCTTAACAATGTGAATCGTTAGGAAAATTAAGCGTGTATGAGCGTAGATGAAATAATGAACAAAAGGAACAAAAGTTCCTTGCTCTAGCGAGGTGAATAGATTTGTGTTACACACGGCTGCAAAGTTATACGTCTCGCGTGTTGCAACACTCGCTACGCTCAAGATTCTATTTTTGAACCACTCGCTTCGCTCAGGATTCTATTTTCGAACTACTATTAAAGGCATTGTTACAATTTACGTCAATACATTAATTATTATTTTAAGGGAGGTAGGACACAGCAAAATGTCATCTTGCTCGAATTTGGAGCAGCCCAACTGGGGAAGTACCGCCTTGCAGAAGACCACAGCCATAATAACATTATCTACTATACAAGTATGTAGTGTTGTGTCCCTGGAGGTGAGCAAGGTTGCCAGAGCTCCCGAGGATACACTGTGTTGAGAGCGAGGGACCTTTTGTCCCTTCTGCTGTCAACACAGTGAATTTAAATTATTCTCAAATTTCATAAAGGGTCGGCAACGCGTACGTGACTCCTTTGGAGTTGCGGGCGTCTATAGGCTGCGGTGGCCGCTTACCATCAGGTGGACCGTAAGCTTGTTTGCCACCGGCGTTGTATAAAAAAAATCTAATTTGCATTCAATTGTCACAGGAATTTCCTTTACAATGTGAATCGTAAAATTAATCTTGTAATAATAACAAGCAATTTCTGAAATCCGTGTTTTGTAATTATGATTTAATTCACGTATTAATTTTGCATATTCATTTTGATCGTTATTCATTACAATTTTGTTGTATGTTCGTCGACATGGATAAAATAAATTCTATAACGACATATAGAAAAGAATATTTTCACTTCTCATGCTCGAAAAGAGTGTCATATTAGACTTATCAAGCGGGGCTAAAGTAGTACATTTAGCTCCTATAGTGTCCGCAAATCAAACAGACGACCGGTGTTATAAAAAATGTGAGACCAACTTCGTAAAACCATGCAAGTATGCAAGAGATAGCGCTATCAATTCGGTCGGCAGTTTCGTTTGCAGACACTATAGGGAAAATATAAATACATATATGATTTATTCGAAAACTTCACCATACCATAAAATCAAAATCAAAATCAAAATCAAAATCAAAACATTTATTCTGCAAATAGGCCTCAAGGGCACTTTTACAAGTCAAAATCTATCTAGGTACATCAAATAAAAATAATACAATAATCAAAGTATCATTAATTAAATGTAGTGTTACATGTCAAAAATAAGACTTAGAAACTAATAACAATCGAGATTTGTTAGAGATGTATGAGGTCTCTAAGCGTCAAGATAAAAGGTATTAAAGTAGGTACACTAATCATAATAAAATGTTTTGAGCTACGAGGGGCGTTCAAAATATTCTCGGTATTGATATCTTATAACCTCTTTTTGAATTTGTTTTGTTACTGGCTGGTAAGGTTCATTCTTTGACATTAAAAAAAAGTATAATTCAAACCGAGATGTTCTTTTGTTTTTCTGCAATTTCTGAACAAACACGAACACAATGAGTGAATTAACAATGTTAACGAAATTAGAACATCGTTCCGTAATAAAATTCTTGACGAAACAGGGTAAAAACCAAAAAACCATAAAAGAGGAAATGGATTGTGTTTACCGTGAGTCTGCTCCTTCTTTATCTACAATTCAAAAGTGGTCAAGCGAATTCAAACGTGGCAGGGAGAGTATTGAAGATGACCCTAGACCTGGCCGGCCTGTAGTAGCTACTTCACAAGAAAATATTGATCAGGTGGAAAACCTTATATTGGAAGATGGTCGAGTGAAGATAAAATCAATAGCTCAAGTAACCAATCTTTCTATTGGTACCGTACATGACATTATCCATGACCATCTTAATATGTCAAAGGTCAGTGCAAGATGGGTTCCGCGAATGCTGACTCGACTTCAAAAAGATGTGCGTGCAGCTTGCTGTTCCGATTTTATTGACCTGTGTGGTGAAAATCCTGATGAGGTGCTGCAAAAGATAGTTACTGGAGATGAAACCTGGGTTCATCATTATGACCCAGAGAGTAAACAGGAGTCCATGCAGTGGCACATTAAGGGTTCAGCTCATCCCAAGAAGTTCAAGGTCGTCCCTTCCGCTGGCAAGGTCATGGCAACAATATTTTGGGATTGTGAAGGAGTATTGTAGATCGATTATAAAGAAAAAGGTGTAAATATCACGGGACAGTACTACGCGAATATTCTACATCAATTAAGGGACGCAATAAAAGAAAAAAGGCGAGGAAAGTTGTCTAAAGGTATTCTGCTTCTGCATGACAACGCCCCTGTCCATACTGCTCATATTGCCAAGGCAGCTATTGCTGAATGTGGGTTCGGAACTATAACTCATCCACCGTATAGTCCGGACTAAGCCCCCAGCGACTTCTTTTTGTTCCCCAATCTCAAAAAGGATCTGCGTGGAAATCGATTTTTTGACGATGAGGCGTTGAAGGCGGCAGTAGAGGAGCACTTTTATACCAAGGATAAAAAATATTTTTATGAGGGATTAAAAAAAATAATTGATCGATCTTTTAAGTGTATTAACATAGGGGGGGAGTATATTGAAAAATAAAAAATATCTAACTGTTCATACTTGTTTGTTTTCATTCCAATACCGAGAATATTTTGAACGCCCCTCGTATATCTATAACACGTCAACATGAAAATAATAAAATCTAATAAATAAATATCCTCAGAGATGTATAAGGTCTCTGAGCGTCAGTCTAAAAAAATAAAATCAATAAAAATCCACCAATCACAAAACACGTCGACAGCCAATAGGAACGTTGGGTCCTTTTTACCCACGACTGAACGGAGAAGGTATATGCGTTTAGGGTGAGAGGTTGTTTGTTTGTTTGTTTGTTTGTTTGTTTGTTTGTGTGTTTATTTGTGTGTGCACATCAATATCTTCGAAACGGCTTGACCGATTTAGAAACGATTTTCTGCAATAGGTTTGTGGTTTAGACGGGCAGAAATTTAGCTAGGAGTTACGACGATAACTAGCCAGGGGGCGCTGCAGTAAACATTTTTCACTTGCTAAAGTGCGTGTGAGTGCATTTTTTCTGGAACTGCTGGGCCAGCATTTACGATTTCCATAAAATGTGGTGTGGAGTACATGCACTTTAACTCTGAGGATCTGATGATGGAGCAGAAAAGCATAGTAGGGTACTGAGCAGAGGTCGATAATATTTTTGTTTGTTTTTGGTCCCTTTTGTTTATGTTGCATGAACAGACGTCGTACATAACCTTCTGAGGGTCTGATGATGGAGTAAAACCATGCCACAGAGAACTTTGCCATGGCATGTAGTAACTTATTCGTGTTTGGGCTCTTTAGATTGTGTTTGCTGAGTAGCTTCTATACATGATCTGCTGAGGATCTGATGATGGATCAGAACAGTATTTTATGGCATGTTTTAAAGGTATTTAGTTAGTAATAATATGTCATTAGACTCTTTTGATAGTACCTATCTATTGAGATGCCTCTGTACAGGAACTTGAGAAGGCCTGATGATGAAGCACAACAACAGCATAGGGAATTTTGCGAAGGCATATAGGTGGATTACCATATGTCGACTATTTTAATACTGTTTGCTGCGTAGCTTCTGTGTGTCGCTTGTGTGTTCTCATTTGGACCTTTCGGGTACGGAACCCTAAACAGTAATCAGATACTTACATCGTGTGCTTTGCGATGTTGTAATGTTTTGGATACTACCGATGTTAACTAGGTTACTAAGGCTCGTGAAAATGATCTCTAGCGACTCGTATGAAGTATTTTCCGCAGTAATAGAACAATTTATTGATCATAACTACAGTAATTATTTCTAAAATAAGTAAGAGGGTACTATAAAATAAAAATTAACAGATAAAGCTTAACCTAAATTATTATAAAATATAAATTAACAAAAACAAAAACTGACAATTATAAAAAGAATACTCCCTCCAACAGCTCCGCCTGCGGCATGGTTCCCATATTAAATGTCCGAAAAATATCGCGCTCGCGTTTTCATCTAGTTGTGATATGACTTTATAACCGCGGGGTAATCACGTAACTTTTGTACTACCGTTAGATAGATTTTAATGTCAAATTTTAACTGTCAGCTCATACATTTATACTTCAATTGACAGTAAAATCTATCTACCGTTAGTACATAAAGTTACGTGATTAGCCTGCCGGAGACCGAAAAGTATGAAGTATTTTCCGCACTGCATCATAATGTTTGAAAAATTTCTCGCTCGCTGCGCTCGCGTTTCCATCTGCATGTGCTATACATTACTTTATGACCCGTCCTAGTGACTACTATAAATATTATGTTTGCTGAAATAACATTTAAACATCCTTGGTTCTAAATATGATGGCAAGGTAAACGTCCCTGTACTCGACACCGGCCCATTACTGTGGTTTGGTGATTAATTACTGTAATCTATTGGCCACTAAGATATCGACTACTGGGAGGTTTATCTTAATTGTATAAACGAAATAAGGTATACTTGTACTACAAATTGCGTCATCCGATTTCAGGAGCCGTTGCAAAAATAAACCCTGGGTATTTATTTATTTACGTTTTGGGACTAGTTGGAAGAAGTGAAGGTACAAATCCGTGGCAGCTGTGAGCAGAAGACGGGAAAAGATTAATGACAGAGAATGTGGGTTCGTTCGTCGGGTCTTCGGCCCCACGCGGAACGCCTTCTGACCTCGTGAGCCTCGCCCCTCACTACCGGGCCTTTGTCCCTCAGGTTTACTTGTAAGACACTCGGGGCTGGAAGTGTCGACTTGGCGAGCACGCTCCAAGGAGAAGTTTCGAGCCTTCGGCCTTTCGCTGAACAGTTTCTGGCCTCATATACTTCGCCCCTCACCTTCGGGCTTTCGGCTCTGAGGCTCGCTTGTAAGACATTCGAAGCTAGAAATTGCCGATTTGGGCTCGTCTTTCGGGCCTTTGGCCCTCAGGTTCGTATCAAGGGCGAGCGAGCGTGCTCCGAAGAGAAGCTTCGGGCTTTCGGCTCTACGCGGAACGGCTTCTGACCTCGTATGCCTCGGCCCTCAGGTTCATTTGTAAAACACTTGGGGCTCGAAATTGACGACTAGGGCTCGCCCCTCGGACCTACGGTCCTCGGGCTCATATAGCAAACGTGCTCCAAGGAGAAGCTACGGGCCTTCGGCCTTTCGCGGAACAGCTTCTGACCTCGTGTACTTCGCCTCTTAGCTTCGGGCCTTCGGCCCTCAGGTTTACTTGTGACGCGTTTGGGGATAGAGAGCGCAGGCCACTTGGCACTTACTTATTTTTTGTAGCTCCTTAGGAAAACATCGGTAGGGAGCTCATTCCACAACCGAAGTGTTCGAGGGTCAAACGTATAGGTATACTTAGACTGCTCTCTAAAAAGATTAAAATAAAGGCAAAATTAAAAATTTTGAAAATACCCCCGACGGATGTTCTCAATTGAAAAATAATTAAATAATGCATTTGAAAATCCCCCGACTCTATAGGAAATAATTACTTATAGATAAAAACATTTCTTTTCTAAACGGTTAACTGGTTGCGAGGTATATTTACAAGTCCTGAAAAATCCGTCGGGGGCTGCCATTGCCATGTCAATTTTCAATTTCATTAAAATAGTAATAATAATGAAATTTGAGATAACTTACAGAACGGTATAAACTAACTGCATAAACTATTACTTCATTTTAGGGCAGGCAATGGCAGCCCCCGACGAATTTTTCTGGACTTGTAAATATACCTCGCAACCAGTTAACCGTTTAGAAAAGAAATGTTTTTATCTATAAGTAATTATTTCCTATAGAGTCGGGGGATTTTCAAATGCATTATTTAATTATTTTTCAATTGAGAACATCCGTCGGGGGTATTTTCAAATTTTTTAATTTTGCCTTTATGGTACATACTTTGTTCAACTAATTTAACTATTAAAAACATTAGGTCTTTTTTCGTCCCTGTCTCAACGACAATGTATCTGAGTTAAAACGGTTAAAAAAAAGTTGCCGACATATATTGTATTTTCTATTTTATTTGTGGGTAGATAAACTTTGTTTATTTATTTTCTCGCAATCGAAGTGAAAATAGAGTGTATAACTCTGCTCTAAAAGCCATATTACCACTCGAACTATTTTCCCTCACTTCGTTCGGGAAAATAACCATCTCGTGCTATTATAAGAGAGGTAGGGCACACAATAATGTCATCTTGCTTGAATTTGGAGCAGCCCAACTAGGGAAGGACCTCCGCCTTGCAGAAGACCACAGCCATAATAACATTATCTACTATACAAGTATGTAGTGTTGTGTTCCTGGAGGTGAGCAAGGTTGCCAGAGCTCTCGAGGATGCACTGTGTTGAGAGCGAGTAACCTAAATTTGTCCCTTCTGTTGTCAACACACTGCATCCTCAAATTTTATAAAGGATCGGCAACGAGTACGTGACTCCTTTGGAGTTGCGGGAGTCTTTAGGCTGCGGTGACCGCTTACCATCAGGTGGACCGTAAGCTTCTTTGCCACCGGCGTTATAAAAAAAAATATGGTTTGTTTTAGACCCTTGTCATACAATCTACTATTATTTACACCTATACCGATCCCATACGGAAGAGATGATTACAAATTTATACAGACCCCTAGAAACGGATCTTCCCGCCATTTTCCATGGATAATCTGTGAAGAAATCGCTGAGTCGTCTTTAATGCGGATTTTTTGGCGATAAGAGGATTTTTTTCTCTTGAAGCAACCGTTTATTAGTTACAATATTTTTTTCACCTCACTAGCTCGGATAGGCCTTTTTTATTCCTTACAAACAGATAACAAAACTGCACTTTATTCACAAGAGTGCAAAGACTATTTGAAATCCGATCGTGCTATTTGTAACTTTTTTAAACATAATAATATGTAAAGGGCAGTCCAGACAATGCGGCAACACAAATTTTATATTGTGCTGTTGTGTTAAAAAAACTAGTACCTATATCAAATATTACACACAAACATATTTTATTATTTTAAAACCCCATTGGCGGGTCATTCGAAGTTCGAATATCTCCCTCTCTGTCACATGAATTAGCAAGTGCGACAGAGAGGGAGATATTCGAACTTCGTTCGTTTTCGGTTCGCGGTAGCCCTTCAGTTTCCTCTTGCGAAAAAAACTATATATGTATTGAATTAGTACAAAAATAGTATTTAGTTAACCAATTTGACAAAGTCCAAAGTGGTCCAATTGGACTTTGTCACAATGACATAAGTATGAGATCTCTAGCAGCTTTCATAATAATTTTCTCTATGACAAGGTACGAAGTAGCCCATAAATCAAATAGTTTGACTGTACCATACTGCTCGACTAAAATGGCTTTTTGTAAAGGAAGCAATATTTTCTTAAATGCTTACATCTTCTAATGGCCATCGCCATCTTAGATTACGATCCACAGATAATACAAGGCATCCATTCCAATTGTTCCAACATAATAAAAGTCAATACTACCAACATGTGGGGCAGTAAAGCAATTTTATGTAGTAATTTATTAGGACACATACTCATTTGTATTCCGGTTGGTTTAGCATCGATCCCGCCTTAATATTAAGGTTGATTGTACATGAGGATTACAGTAGTTATTTATCAGGTTTTCCTTTATGAAGATTTCCTGCGATTTCTTTCGATTTCGATTCGTTTCGATGCCAACGACTGTATGTACACAGTTCACACTTGCTGTAATATAAATCTAATCCAATAGATTCAAATTTGATTTTGAAGACAATTAGATCTGAGAGTACGGTGTCCACATTGCCTCCTCGGGTGCCGTCGTCTAAATATCAAATATTAAATTTAGAACTCCAATTTTGAATGATAGGATTAATGCCTAGACTGAAGATTGCCGGCCCGAGAGGGTCACCCTGCGGCAACCGACTTCTGAGGAAAGTTGGTTATTGTGATACATTAGTTTATTTTTTTATTTATTAAATATATACATCACTTACAGATAAATCCAACACTAGAAATATAACTTACTAAAAACAACTACATACATACAATTATACATATCAGTTCATTTAATCTTAACTAACAGGAAACTATAATAGTTTATGTACGACTTCTGTGAATTCAGCCAGTGAGCAATTAAGTAAATCTATTCTAGTTGAGGTCTCATTTAGCATCTTTATGGCTCTGACAAGACTTTAGTAGGTAATTGTACAGTTCTAGGATATTGTCTCTGACTTCTGCCAGCAGGGTGTCTCTGTTGATTTGAGATAATAAAAAAATGCAGCAGTGTGATATCAACCTACATGCATTTCTATAGGGTTCAACTTCATGTTTGACATCCCCATGTCATGCGTATGTGACAGCGTTTGTATTTGACAGAGCGCTGAAAAACCGGTAAAGTGCGAGTTCGACTCGTGCACCGAGGGTTCCGTACACAGATGTGTACCTATCCCGACCCAATTAATTAAAGAAAATCTTAATAACGTTGTGTAGAAATTGAACGCCATGGGTACAGCGGCATCTACGAGGGGCTTTCAAAATATTCTCGGTATTGATATCTTATAACCTCTTTTTGAATTTGTTTTGTTACTGGTTGGTAAGGTTCATTCTTTGACATTAAAAAAAAGTATAATTCAAACCGAGATGTTCTTTTGTTTTTCTGCAATTTCTGAACAAACACGAACACAATGAGTGAATTAACAATGTTAACGAAATTAGAACATCGTTCCGTAATAAAATTCTTGACGAAATAGGGTAAAAACCAAAAAACCATAAAAGAGGAAATGGATTGTGTTTACCGTGAGTCTGCTCCTAGTAGAAGGGATTCGCCGGTTCTGCCCCCGGGTCCAGGTAGCTACCCTCCCCCGTCCCCTTTCCCCTCTTCTACCCCCGCACCGCCCCCAAGGGTCCACCCCGCCCCCATCACGGGCTGCTCCTACTCAACCTATCCGGGAGTGGTCATC
The DNA here is from genome assembly GCA_963556455.1 of Epiblema foenella. Lineage (NCBI taxonomy): Eukaryota > Metazoa > Arthropoda > Insecta > Lepidoptera > Tortricidae > Epiblema > Epiblema foenella. Next base: position 3,934,593 of record OY747113.1, on the reverse strand, counting down.
GCCAACATGGCGACCACCCAAAACTAAAAAAAAAAAAAAAAAAAAAAAAAAAAAAAAAAAAAAAAAAAAACAAATAGCCCCCCATTTGAGTCGTTTGCACCGGGTCCCAGAGCTCTAGGACCACTCCTTCACCTTTTATTTTATGTGCTCATTACACAATACACACTAATACCGCCCTCTTAGCTCGAAGTTCTATTGTTCCATTGTTCGACCATGCGACCCTTCAGCGGCTACCTGCGCCCGGGATGCGCGGCCGCGCGGACCGCTGCCAGTACGGTACCTGGGTACCTGTATTTTTTCCTTACTTGCAATAGACCCATTCCACATTATCTAATAATTATCCATGTATATTTTTAATATATCTGCCTCTTATACCTACTCTTTTATCCGTAGAGTTAATGTTCTAACCTAACCTAACCTAATTTTGCGTTTCACAATCTTTACCTAACCAAACCGTTTGTATGTACATAAACAAATTTAGGTACCTACCTATTTATGCTATATATGTTTAAGGGTAATTTAGTTATTTATTACCTAACCAAGCCGTTTCTTATTCGTTACTTGTACTTACGTACATAACCAAACTTAGGTACCTATTTAAGTTTTATATGTTTGCCGGTAATTGAGATATTTATTAATTCATTTCTTACTCGAGTTAACTGCAAAAAGAAGTAAGCGCCATGAAATTTACGGCGGTTAAGACTTTTTAATTTTTAATATGCTGCACTTTAAGTTTTATATGTTTGCCGGTAATTGAGATATTTATTAATTCATTTCTTACTCGAGTTAACTGCAAAAAGAAGTAAGCGCCATGAAATTTACGGCGGTTAAGACTTTTTAATTTTTAATATGCTGCACTTTAAGTTTTATATGTTTGCCGGTAATTGAGATATTTATTAATTCATTTCTTACTTGAGTTAACTGCAAAAAGAAGTAAGCGCTATGAAATTTTCGGCGGTTAAGACCTTTTAATTTTTAATATGCTGCACATTAACCTAACGGAGTTTTAGACCTTTTTCTTGAACGCTCCACGTCTTGGGTGTCCATTTAGGTATTTTTCATTATCATTTCATTTCAATTAATGTTTTCAGGAAGAAACCTGTTTAAACCTGCAATCTGCCCAATTATATACATGATGTTGATGGATTTACATTAACATTAAACCCATTGTTAACTGGCTATTGTAATTTTTGTACAAAGCATTTGTGACAGTCCTCTCTTAAATGTGTGTACGAGCAACATGTTTGAACAGGAGATTGTCGCCGTTGTACGATGCTTAGGAACATGTTACAACCAGTATTTCACCAAAGAAGCAATAGTATATATTTTTTTGTTATTGTAATCTTTGTACAAAGCATTTTTCACTACCTTATTTTGAATGTGTATTCAAGGAACATGTCTGAACCAGTATAACCAACCAAGGAAGTAGTAGGGTATTTTTTTGTGCTGTAAAATACTTATAAAAGGAACCTCTCCATGTTTATACCTTAATAGTTACCTCGTGTCGTTCACCAAGTCAAGTGCACAGTTCCGAAAGTATAACGTGTGAAGTTTTTCGACATTGTTTTAAGTGAAAGTCAGCTGTCAAGTGTAGTGTCTCTATTCGCTCCAAAATGGATGTAAGTATGTTATTTTTTGTTCTCATTCTATAAATTTAATGATTAGTTATTCATGTATGTGTTTAATTAATTGACAAATGTTGTTTCAGTTCTCTGACAATACGTTCAAGAATTACTACTACCCAGAAACCAACCAAGAGGACCCTAGCAGTGACGAGGAGGGCACTGTTGGCCTCAAAATAAGGCAAGCAATAGCTAAGAAGAGACCAGCGAACAACATCGACAGCTTTTTCGAGCGCCCCAAGAAGAAGACAAAAGTGATTAAAAAATCATCAAACGTATCACAAAGTTCAGCGGATGGAGTATCATATTTAACGTCTGGTCAAGACGATGCCGGCTACGCGTCCCACCTCATTAAAATTGAAGTCTATGACATGGAAAAAATAAGAAATTTACCACCCACAGACCACTGGAAACACTGTGATATACGACTAAAATATTATTCCATCGGCGAGGATGATGTACATGTGCAAAGTGCTCGTGACGTTATTTTTAATATTACAAAACAATTAGCTTCAAAAGAAAACAGTGTTAAATATTTTATAGAGACTGATAAGAAAAAGTGATAATTTGTTCATTTAGTTTTTATTTATCTTTTACTGTACTTAAGTTATAAAACTGTCTTTTTTATGGAATGTAATAATTTATATTGTTCGTGTACATTGTATTAAAATATAAGTAAGTAAAACACAGAAAAACCTTATTGACATTGTTTTATTTCACAAATACTGATTTAAACAAAGCTCTTAATACTAGATCGTTACATAAAGTATTATTATAAAATAGACTTAGAAAGTCTGACATTGTTTTTCCTTGAAACTTAAAATATAGATAAACTAAACAATATTCTCCACAGACGGAGGTAAGATGGTTTTGAAGTAATTTATTATTATAAAACCACCTCTTTGTATTTCTTTTTAAAAATAACTTATGGTAACCAGTTGGTTTTCTACCAAAGGAATCAAAGTATTCACCTATCCCATTAACATCAATATGCATGGCAACCCAGTGAGAGCCGGGCTTGGAGTCAGGATCTAAATTGCATATAATGAAAGCAGGTAAATTAACCCAAATAGGTATTTGATTTGCAGCAAAAACATTTGTTTTAAAACTAGAACTTATTTTGTTCATACATAATTGTAATTCATTTGTATCCATTATTATAATAATAAACATTCACATTTATCGATGATCTTGCTTGTAATGACTATGAGCTAATGAAAAAAAATTATAAAAATAATCTATTTATTTGTTTATTAACTGTTGTAATCTACCGTAACGTCACGGTTTTTGTTTATTTCTATTATGTTATCAAATTCTGCATATACGATACAGTTTATAGTAGTACTTAAAGATGATTCAAAACGAACTTCTATCCGAACAGAACCATGTCTCACAAGATTCCAGTGTGAAGTTGAACTGGCAGACAAATCAGGTGTCAAATCAAAACATAGCAAACAATTACCCCCTCCATAATTTGATCTGTCTATTGCATTACCTTCATTATGGAAATGAATTCCTGATCCAGAAAATAACGTATGATATGTTGATGCTATTAAACCAGAATTAAATGAAGGTTGCAATGTTTTCGAAGGTATTTCATGACCGTCCACATACAAACTAAAAGAGTTCATATTGAAATGTTGAAAATTAAAAGGATTCAAAGCTAGATTACCATTAAATGCCGAGTTTGAAACGAATCCAATAATACATCTTTTAGGGACTTGCCCGAGAAATATATTATCTAACGTTTTTCCCTGTATTCCAGCTGGTAATGTAAGAACCTTTACTTCCGCTCTTGTGATTGGATACTTTGCTGTGGTTGATGCTAATACTTTTTGATGTGCTAACAAAACACTTGGATTGATTCTTGCTCTTCTTACTATGAGACTGGCATCCATTATCTGAACTTTAAGTTTGAGATCTTGGTGACAAATTAAATTAAACGATTCTTTAGAACGTGCCAATTTAACACGCATTTCGACTCCGTTTATTAAGAATTTCTCTTGGTTAAACATATCACCATGCAAGTGACCAATCAGCTCTACTTCCTTACTTTCTTTAATAAATTTCTGTCTTTTGTGAAAGCCTTTATTATTCACATCAGCGGTATCCATATAGTGTGGTGTATCTTCATACCATAATCCACAAGTAAGATGAGATTCTTTAGCTGCTGGACCATAATTAAGTAGATTTTCCATATAAGCACGATAGGCGTAGGTATTATTTGGTGGTGATATGAGTTTCTGATTTAAATATACATCTAGTTGGCTAAACAGGGAATGTAACCAATTATTGACGGGTGCAACTGGGGCATCTGCTTTTAGTTTTGTGCCATCTTGGTTTAATACTTTGGCATTGATATGTAACAAAGTATGTGATAGGTCAATATAGTCATCACCAGATCCGGGAACTTGAAACTCAATGGGTCCGTCGTCACTTAAAGATGAAATTGGTTTGTAATGAACCCACTGTCCGCTTTCAATGCTGGTTTGAGTTGATGGCAGTGCAAACAAATCTAGTTCTGATTTAGCACATTCACATGAATTACTATGTAAGAAAGACATAATTAGTTTGAAAATATATCCTCAATATTATATTTTTTATTTCTTTTACCTCCTCTTCGTCGTGAGGCTTTCAAAGTAATGAGAGGTTCCCGTCTCTTAGTTGACATTTTATACCCTGATCCCGACATAAGAGAATCTATTTTTTCGTCAGCTTTCCTTTTTAAGTTCGCACTTGCTTCTTTAAGCCGAGATCTAATAGAACTCTCCATAGGACGTGAATTTACCATATCAGACAACAGTCCCATCCCCGCATCTAAAGTTTCTCTTCCTACAGTTTTAAAACCGCTAGATAATAAAGGAAGTACAGACCTAAATAGTCCACCCAAAAAGCTACCGATACCATGTCCTCGTTGATATGGAACACCTTTATAGACAATTCCTACACCAGAGCCAGCTTGATGAGAATAGTAATGTTCATAGGGACAGGAGTGAGACACTCGTTTATGATTCATTTTACTCGTCGAAAGTGTAGCTTCACACAAGAGGATCCAAATTGAAATGGTATTCTTGATCCCGTGGTTGTCCTTATATCTATTTCAAGAGTGTCAAACTCTCTACGTAAAACAGGAACATAGTGAGCAGGTGAAAAAACATGCATTTTATATGCTCCATAGATAAATTTTGTGGGGTCTAATGGTATTATTCTTAGTAATGATGTAATTACATCCCCCACCACTTGTGGTTGAATAATGTCAGTATAAACAAATATTTGTGATGGTAAACCTAAGTATAAATTTGCAGGATGTATTCCAATAGTACTTTCTTTTAAATTAGTTCTAGGTTTATAACCAAGCTGAAGACTTAATATGGGGGAAGTTATGATTGATGTTATCTCTTCGTTCGCTGTTACAGCCACCATTTTAGTAACTGCATCACATCTAAATTTAACTTTTGTCTTTAGCTGCGGGTTTTCGTTAAATGCTTTGAGAAAATGATCAATACTATCATACGAAGTTGCTGGAATGTGAGTTTTTACATCAACGATTTTGTATTTTTCCTGAGTCGGTACAGCTACCTTTTTTTTAATGTAGACTATGTTTTCATGTTCTTGAACATTATACATGGAACATGGGTATTGGAACTCCACTAATCCAACAACCCATTCTCCCTCCAATTTAATGGTTCTAGGTAATTTAGTTAAAAAATGAGCTGTAGTATTATCGGTAAAGTAGGTCGATGAGCTGTTACTCAACAAAGTTAGATAAAAACTATCTTCACTCATATTTCTTCTAAGTTTGATGTAGGTATCCAAGAGTTGAATTTATTGGGATAACCTTGCCACTTAACGAACACTTCCTTTCTGCCACCAATGCGTCGCGAGCGTATTATTTTATCAATTTTATACCTCATGGAGGGGCGGTGTGTGACTTTTTGTAATTCTTTAGAATAGAATGTACCAATAATTGGTTCACCTTCTAAATCTTTTAAAGTATAGACAATACGTGGGATTCTTTTAATAACTGAGGCTATTATGAATATTTCATCACTCCAGTTAGTCTCATACCCCTTTTGAAATATATGTTTATATTTAGTTATTCTAACATGATCACCTACATTAAGTATTGGAGATTCCAATATATTTCGTTTATCCTTATTGCGGTCATATAAATTGCACCAAACAGTCATAATATTATCAGAGTTAACATCAATTGGTCGCATTTTAATGCTAGAATGGTAGCTATGGTTATACGAATGAAGCAGGTCTTGCAATACGTCGACGTAATTGTAAGTATTTTGATGAGTGAAGTAACGCCACATTTTAGATTTAAGAGTTCTTTGAAACCTTTCAACAATACTTGCTTTAATATCAGGATTATTTGTGGTATAATAATTAATGTTTTTGTTTTTAAAGTAATCTCTAACCACCTTTGAAACAAATTCGGTCCCTTTGTCAGATTGGATGTGACGAGGGGTAGAATTGGCTTCTGAAAAAATGCTTTCAAAACATTTTTTAACTGTTTCAGAGTCCTTCTTTTTCATAGCCCTAGCAAAAGCATATTTACTAAAAACATCAATAACACATAGAATATATTTATATCCATCGTTATACTGACTATACGTTCGCATATCACTAAGATCGGCTTGCCAGAGTTCATTAAAGTTAGAGAGGATGTATCTGTTTCTACTAAAACGTTTATGAACGGGTCTATGCAGCGTGTACGCTTCCTGTGATGATAACCAATCTTTCACTTCCCCTCTGTTCATTTTACCTTTCATTTCATTCACCAATTTGTTTACGCTACTATAACTGGCTGGATTTGATACATCGTAGTAGATCCTATTTATCTCTAATAGGGGGTCCATCTCTCCCAATCTAATTTCTTTCTCGATAGCCTGGGTGGTTTAGTAGATAGAGGAGTAGAGGTGTTTTTTTCTTTAACTGACGGGGTTTCCAGATTTAAAGAAGCAATCGAAGTTCTAGAATCATTAGATTGTAGTCCATTCATAAATTCTAAGTTCGTAGGATTACCTATACACGATTTAGGAACTTTTATATCATGTAAAACACTAGCAAAATCTTCCCAACCTTTTGGTTTTGAACGTTTTAGAGGTCTAAGCACGTCGCCTACTAGATCGAGAATATTACTGTTTGGAATGGTACGATTGTTTATTACTACTTCCCCGTTCTCCTTCCACCAAATTTTTGGTTTACTTTGTACCATACATTCCAACAAAGTTTGGCTTTTTGATCGATACGATTTCGGTATTACGTCTATAATATAAGATGGAGAATATTGTTTAGGTAAATCAGATTTCCTTCCTCCAGGTGGTGTTGCGTATACATCCCCTTCTGGTTCTGGCAATACTGCGTTTACGATTGAGTTATTATTAACAATTTCCTCCTTTTTGGTGATCTTCGGATGAAATTCATTGTTTTCGTTGGTGAGTTGATCAACTTCAGTCACTAATGGTATTTTAAACGGTTTTCGATCCGTTTCAGTAAAATGTAAAAATCGTTGTAATGCTTGGGAATATAATGCCCACTTTACACGATCATCTATTTTACTCTTGAGAATTTTTTGCATTTCACCATCTAGACGGGATGATGAATTTTCTGATAGGTTATCACTATGTTTGAGTCTTTCGATGAAATCTGGTTCTACTAACAACATTTTTTTCATGTTTTCCATTTTCTTTATGTTAAAGAGTTCACTAAAGCACTTAAAACTGCACCTAATACAATAGGCAGAAAACCACCACCTTTCTGGATAATTACGGTTTTTCTTAGCTTATGTTTTCCCTTAGTCACTAATTTTCGTAACGTATCCTTATATTTTCTTAATTTGGATTTTTCTTTTTTCTCTAAAGGAATTTTACCCTTTAGTACGTTGTAAATACACTCACAAATTATATTAATTTCTTCGTCATCACACGATTTAAGTAAAGCCGTGCGATATTTTGGTTTGAGTAAATGTAGCGCTTCAAGTAAATGTTTATATGTCTTAACTCTAGCTTGCATCATTTAGAACTGACTAAAATATGGTGATTCTTGTTATATTTAAACCCTTTTTTAGGGATATATACTGTACAATGACCATCGAATGGAAATATTTTGGTCTTAAAACGACACATATCGTCAGTATTTTGTCGCAAATCAATCATGAGGTAACCATGTGCATTTGCAGTAGCATCCTTGTAGGCTTCATCAACGAATTTTGAATTTTCTGGATAAACTTGTCGAGACAAGTAGCGTATTTGAGTTTTATCACGGGGATTCTTAAAATAAACAATATAGCTCGTATTCAAAGAAATATCACGTTGACCTTTGCCTTGATGAAATATATTTTGAGTAATATAAAACAGGCTTAGGTTTCTGTGATGACTACCTTTCGTAAAAATGTCAACGATTCGTCCATCTGACTCCCTCATCAAATCATCTATAATAATAAGTTTAGGTTTTTTCCCATCAAACATGGCGATGTCAGGTATTCCTTGGTTATAATTCACATTTTCTAGATTGTACAAAGGTTGCATTTCATCATAACACCAAATAATTTCATCAAATTCAACATTACATAGTTCATTGGAATGATTTAAAAAATTTGTAACAAAATTGGTTTTACCGCACCCACTAGGACCCGCCACAATGGTAGTAAATGGATGGTAAAAATGAATCATTGTAACAACGTAATGTGCGTGTTGATATGAAAACGTTTGAAATTCAAATGATCAATGTTGTGGTGGTTATTACCATTTAAATAAAACGAATAGGGTAGGTAAGAATTGGATATATAATAATAAAAATCATAAGTAAGTATGTTAATAATTATGTAATTTATTTAGATAAAATAATTAACCAAGATACAATATTGAAATAATTTTAACGTAATAGTTATTACATTTCTCATTTTATTTTAGTTAGTACCCATGCAAAGACTTAATGTAAAACAATCAAGGGTAATTTATTTACATTCACAAATATCACAAAATTACACATAAGAATAACACATACTAAATTGAAATTTTTGTTACTTAAAATAAAAGACATTTATATACATTGTTATAAAGTCGTGTTACATTGTAATTTATTTTATTTAAAAGTTAACAACACATCTTTTATACAAGTTTCATAAATTTACAAGATTAAAACTAACAAAATTATTTACATTTTTATCTTATTTACATATTCAAAGTACATTTTTATTTTTTATATACAAGTTACATGCGCATCAAAATAATATAGTACTAAATAGTATGTATATTAGACATACAATTTTAGTACTATATTTTTTTATAGAAAGAAAGTGCAAAAATAATATCAAATAAATGAATGTCCTGCCATGTTGTAATATGAAATTATTAAAAAAAATTTGGTGTTTTGTAATGACCCCATGCAAGGGTATCTGTGGAATCATCCAACAAGAATCGCTTTGTGTCATTATAAGAAAGAGATATTTTGTTAATTTTTTGTGTAAATATTAAATGTTTAATTGATTTAAAACGTAACATTGTGTTATGTTGTATGCGCTTATCAAATAAACACGTTTTGTAGTTATCTAAGGTAAGTTTTTTAGTTACACATTTATTAACTCCTTTAGCTTTAGCCATCACACTACTACCTTCGACATCAATTGCGTACATCTTTGAACGAAGTCCAACAAATTCTTTGAAAATTTTGCCATTGTTCTCATCTTTGAAAAAACCCAATTTCTTTTTATTTATTAAAGGTAAACCGAACTCATTATTATTGGGATAATCTGATGTATCAAAATATAAATTCAGATCTGATTTTATATCATCATAGAAGTTTTCAGTGAAAATTTGATATATTAAGCTATCGGTATCTGTGTACAAGAGTTTCAGTTTATTACCGAATTTAGGATTCATATAGTCGTAATGAAAATTGTACATTAACGTTTTAGACATATCTAAAATACAAAAACCAAGATATATTGGTTTGTTGTACAAAACTTTAGTCTTTTTCAATTGTACAGCTGCCAAGTTTTCTGAAAATATTGATAAACTATGAAATTCAGGTTTTGTTATCAATGATTGAACTCCTTGAGATTTACCTTTATTTTCCCAATGATTCAATAGTTTTACGTTTACTCGCTTCAAAACATTTTCCATCGTTTTTCCGAAGACTGAATTATTCATTAATTTAAAAAAATCTTTGTCGAAATCCGAAGATGCTTGTGATCGCATGCGGGTGTTTAAATCTATGTAGTTTTTCAACCATGGAGATTGTTTAAATTTCAAAATTTTATGTATTTTAACTAATTGTAAACCATTTTTCAAACATTGCTTAAGATTTCTATAATGGATTACGTAGTTTTTTTTGTTTTTCAAGTTAGGTATCAATTTATTTTCCTTTGAATCACCAAAACAGACGTTCTCTGGACAGAAGGGAAAATCTGAATGTGAATCATGTAAATCGTTGGGATAATCAAGATCAACTTCTAAAATGAAACCATGCTCCGCATCGTTAGACACATTAAAATCCGTATTTACATCCACCCATTGAAATCCACCTGTTGGTAGATATTGGGACATAGCCCACCCGTATAGGTTATTTGCATCTAAATACATGAGAAAGGATGAAGGAATAGCCGAATCGTATTCCGCCATGAATTTATTATTTGCTTTGGCGTGTCGGTTGCTGCATTGGGATATACCTCCCCGAATATTTTTTGCAATAAAAGTAATCTTATCAATGTCAGTTAACAGTTCAAGTTTGATTTTTGTGACTCTTAACATAGCATCCCAACTTAACCCCGGTGCAGTATAATAGTGTGCCGGATCTAAACCGTATGTTTCAAGACAAACGTTTCTAAAATTTTCGAATACGTCGGCCAGTAATAAGACATCTGTTTTTAAATACAGATCTGAATAGTCCCCCATGTTTTGACAGTTAAAATGGTTCCATACATCTTCGGCATGATTGTAATCATTTTCCGATATGTGACTATCGGTCAAGGAGCTGTAGAATTTATCTGGAGAGGGCAGGGATGTCAATTTTAATGAATCAAACGATGTCATGTGTTCATATGGATATATACCCTTACGTATTAAACGTTGAAAGTCATCTTCACATGGAAAATTCAATTTCATTTCATGGAACTGTTCTGGTATTAAGTTCTTGGCTAGTTTGTCGAGACTACTGGACATGAATTTAAGAGAATCAACAAACCTTAATTTCATGACTCGATTATTAATTTGTAAATTTTTTGTGAAAGATATGTATTTTTCTTTGGTTTCCGGGATAACTTCTATTTCACCATCCTCAAAATTTAGTCCATGTACTATGAAATGACTGTCGTAATTACTTAAGTTGTGAAGGAACACTGGCACAAAATTGGGAACCCTTAATTTGTTACAACAAATTTCATGTGCTACACCTTCGTAAACACCAGTGTAGCAATTATATGAAATGGTGGCATCTCCGTTTAAGTCTGTATCACAGATATAACACATACTACTGTGCGCAATGTTTTCTTCGTTTTCAGATGTCAAAGGCAGAGGGGTCTTTACAAATGTATTCTTTTTACAAATATTCTGCAAATCTTTTTTAAGAAAGTCCATAAACGTTCTTGCACAATTTTCTCCTTTGTATGTTCGATAGACTGACAAGTTATCATCATACGAACATTTAATATAGTATCCGAAACTATATACTTCATGTTTCTGTACATTAGTAGTTGAAGATGTAAGTGGATTATTGGAACATGACTGGATTGGATTTAAAAACGCTTCGAAGTCGGCATAGATAACGAATGGATGCCGTAATTTACGATCATAATTATCGAAAGTCACTTCATTGGAAGCAACTTTTTCATTGAACCAATTGTTTCGTTTGTTCTGTTCAGAAGGCAAGTTAGTACATACATGAAAACAATCGTTTTGTTGGTGGTTTACTAAATTCTCTCTTGATGTGAAATTTGTTAAGCAACCATCACATATATGAGCAGCATGTTGAGTGTTTGTCAGTTGAGCAGATACTAATCTAGATAAATTATTAATAAGACAATAATGTCCTTTATTACCTTCGGTGATGTATAACAAGTTGAAATGATTTTCTTTTTTACATTTTGTGAAATGTAGTGGACCTATAACAGCATGCCGTTTACTCTGTGAATCGTATTCTATCCCAAAAACGTTAATACTTAAATTATTGATTTTTTCAAATTTGTGAATATCCGTTAACTTCATAGGAAATGGAATGTTTTCAAAGTTTAATTTATTCCTATGATTTTTGTATGTGTTAACATTATGAGCACGATTATTCTTTTCTGGTGGAAATAATCCAGATAGTATAGCCCACCGGAAACATTCGTGATCATTGTTCTGAACATTAATTACAGCTTTTTTCAACTGTATATCACGCGGTAACTTGATATATGAAGACCCACATAATGGGTTATACTTATTAACATTGACATCTAGATAATTTACCTTTGTTAAAGACCACCCACTATCTTTTCTCTCAAAGTTCGATAATCTCACTGAAATTTCATTGACAAGGGATAAAAATATCTCATTTTTATCACTACTAACATTAACTAGGTTATTACTCAACTGAAAATCAAACACATTGTTGAGGCTTTTTGTTTCCTGAGTAAAATTCGCGTTTAGTATAAAATTTACTTTTAAAGAACGATGATTAGCAATTGAGCGGTCTAATAAAGCAAATATCGTATCTTTATTTTTTTCTAAAAACGCTTCCGGTGTTTCTAGACAATTGGGATCACTTTCATTTGATATTCTGTAGGTTGCAACTCGGTTTCGGAACGCGTTTTCAATTAACTGAACGTTAATTAACTCACTATCAGAACAAAAGACATTATTTTTATGAGTGTTGCTGTTAAGATGATTAGTGAAATATTTTTTGGAGACAAATACATGGCACACAGAACATTCAATTTTATCATTATTTGTTGCACTTACTTTACTTGTAGGTTCTTGGACTGTTGATGTTGTTGTTGAAGTGTCCCGGCTGGTTGACGGTTGATTTGTTGCGATGTTTTTACGGCTGGTTGAAGGAAGGTTCTTCTTAGCCGATGGTTCTGCAACAGGATCCGCTGCTGGACGTTTTATCCCTCGTCCAACTTGTGAATACCTATAAAAATTAAACACCATATAATTATACACGAATTACATAGTAATTAATGTATGAACTATTCATTAGATTATAAATACTAACTTAAATCGTTTTTACAATGCAAACAATAGGCTTGCATTGGGAGAACCCCATCAATTACATCGGAACTATGTGATACTGCTTCCGGTTTTCCTTGTACATGACCGCTGCATGGCGTATAATATGGTATAATTTCTTGGTCCTCCATAAGATAATCCGGTAGAACTCCTTCAATATACCACAATCGAATATACTTATGAAATCTACGAAGGATAAAACCTTTACTTAAACTGGCTATTTCACTCCTAGCTAGCCTATGCCCAAGAAAAAACGTAAATGCCATTGTTGTAACAAATAAAATTCACTCAAACACTGAAGTCACAAACGTTACTGAACTATTTCAATCCCAGTGAATGCCTTTATATTGTGAAAGGGTCCGCCCCACCAAACCAACAACAATGGCATGTCCCAACTGGATAGCCCGGAACTTGTGGTGACAAGAACTTTATGAACAGGTTGAAACAAGATTTAGTATAAACAAGGATTAAAGTTATACTCACGGTTCTTTCATCTGTTGGCTTGCAAGTTCTCCGGCGTTATATAATTCTTCATCTTCTTCGACGTCTTCACAGGCTTTTACCAGTTGTGGGTTATAACTATTACAGTTCAAGTTGTCCATAGTGATTGGATCGTATGAATGAGTGCCCTCACCAAATGCATGTGCCTTTAAATAACTACACATAAGTACTCCCTACTCTTAATTCGAATGAAACAATTTTATTTTCCAAGATAAACCATTATCAGTCAACTCTTAGAAATCTGAAGGTATACAATTGAAACTGAATTTGGGTGTGTGGCCGCTAAACTCGACCGAGTACAATAACTTAACAATGTTAAGACTATTGATTGGGAATTACAACAAAAGTGTACCATTTCTAAACGTTATCTCTGTTTTCGAGTTAACAATTGAAACAATGCATTTCGGGTTCGGTTTGTTAAAGATAATTAGGGATTGCTTCCAGGTAAAGGCATTTTACAAATCAAAAATTTCTTATCATTAAAAAAAAATTACCATAACTCCCAAAATAATAGAATTCACAACTAAAGAGTGGTATTAAAATTAATAACTTAAAGATAAATAAAAACTAAATGAACAAATTATCACTTTTTCTTATCAGTCTCTATAAAATATTTAACACTGTTTTCTTTTGAAGCTAATTGTTTTGTAATATTAAAAATAACGTCACGAGCACTTTGCACATGTACATCATCCTCGCCGATGGAATAATATTTTAGTCGTATATCACAGTGTTTCCAGTGGTCTGTGGGTGGTAAATTTCTTATTTTTTCCATGTCATAGACTTCAATTTTAATGAGGTGGGACGCGTAGCCGGCATCGTCTTGACCAGACGTTAAATATGATACTCCATCCGCTGAACTTTGTGATACGTTTGATGATTTTTTAATCACTTTTGTCTTCTTCTTGGGGCGCTCGAAAAAGCTGTCGATGTTGTTCGCTGGTCTCTTCTTAGCTATTGCTTGCCTTATTTTGAGGCCAACAGTGCCCTCCTCGTCACTGCTAGGGTCCTCTTGGTTGGTTTCTGGGTAGTAGTAATTCTTGAACGTATTGTCAGAGAACTGAAACAACATTTGTCAATTAATTAAACACATACATGAATAACTAATCATTAAATTTATAGAATGAGAACAAAAAATAACATACTTACATCCATTTTGGAGCGAATAGAGACACTACACTTGACAGCTGACTTTCACTTAAAACAATGTCGAAAAACTTCACACGTTATACTTTCGGAACTGTGCACTTGACTTGGTGAACGACACGAGGTAACTATTAAGGTATAAACATGGAGAGGTTCCTTTTATAAGTATTTTACAGCACAAAAAAATACCCTACTACTTCCTTGGTTGGTTATACTGGTTCAGACATGTTCCTTGAATACACATTCAAAATAAGGTAGTGAAAAATGCTTTGTACAAAGATTACAATAACAAAAAAATATATACTATTGCTTCTTTGGTGAAATACTGGTTGTAACATGTTCCTAAGCATCGTACAACGGCGACAATCTCCTGTTCAAACATGTTGCTCGTACACACATTTAAGAGAGGACTGTCACAAATGCTTTGTACAAAAATTACAATAGCCAGTTAACAATGGGTTTAATGTTAATGTAAATCCATCAACATCATGTATATAATTGGGCAGATTGCAGGTTTAAACAGGTTTCTTCCTGAAAACATTAATTGAAATGAAATGATAATGAAAAATACCTAAATGGACACCCAAGACGTGGAGCGTTCAAGAAAAAGGTCTAAAACTCCGTTAGGTTAATGTGCAGCATATTAAAAATTAAAAGGTCTTAACCGCCGAAAATTTCATAGCGCTTACTTCTTTTTGCAGTTAACTCAAGTAAGAAATGAATTAATAAATATCTCAATTACCGGCAAACATATAAAACTTAAAGTGCAGCATATTAAAAATTAAAAAGTCTTAACCGCCGTAAATTTCATGGCGCTTACTTCTTTTTGCAGTTAACTCGAGTAAGAAATGAATTAATAAATATCTCAATTACCGGCAAACATATAAAACTTAAAGTGCAGCATATTAAAAATTAAAAAGTCTTAACCGCCGTAAATTTCATGGCGCTTACTTCTTTTTGCAGTTAACTCGAGTAAGAAATGAATTAATAAATATCTCAATTACCGGCAAACATATAAAACTTAAATAGGTACCTAAGTTTGGTTATGTACGTAAGTACAAGTAACGAATAAGAAACGGCTTGGTTAGGTAATAAATAACTAAATTACCCTTAAACATATATAGCATAAATAGGTAGGTACCTAAATTTGTTTATGTACATACAAACGGTTTGGTTAGGAAAAGATTGTGAAACGCAAAATTAGGTTAGGTTAGGTTAGAACATTAACTCTACGGATAAAAGAGTAGGTATAAGAGGCAGATATATTAAAAATATACATGGATAATTATTAGATAATGTGGAATGGGTCTATTGCAAGTAAGGAAAAAATACAGGTACCCAGGTACCGTACTGGCAGCGGTCCGCGCGGCCGCGCATCCCGGGCGCAGGTAGCCGCTGAAGGGTCGCATGGTCGAACAATGGAACAATAGAACTTCGAGCTAAGAGGGCGGTATTAGTGTGTATTGTGTAATGAGCACATAAAATAAAAGGTGAAGGAGTGGTCCTAGAGCTCTGGGACCCGGTGCAAACGACTCAAATGGGGGGCTATTTGTTTTTTTTTTTTTTTTTTTTTTTTTTTTTTTTTAGTTTTGGGTGGTCGCCATGTTGGCGATGACCACTCCCGGATAGGTTGAGTAGGAGCAGCCCGTGATGGGGGCGGGGTGGACCCTTGGGGGCGGTGCGGGGGTAGAAGAGGGGAAAGGGGACGGGGGAGGGTAGCTACCTGGACCCGGGGGCAGAACCGGCGAATCCCTTCTACTGCTCCTTCTTTATCTACAATTCAAAAGTGGTCAAGCGAATTCAAACGTGGCAGGGAGAGTATTGAAGATGACCCTAGACCTGGCCGGCCTGTAGTAGCTACTTCACAAGAAAATATTGATCAGGTGGAAAACCTTATATTGGAAGATGGTCGAGTGAAGATAAAATCAATAGCTCAAGTAACCAATCTTTCTATTGGTACCGTACATGACATTATCCATGACCATCTTAATATGTCAAAGGTCAGTGCAAGATGGGTTCCGCGAATGCTGACTCGACTTCAAAAAGATGTGCGTGCAGCTTGCTGTTCCGATTTTATTGACCTGTGTGGTGAAAATCCTGATGAGGTGCTGCAAAAGATAGATACTGGAGATGAAACCTGGGTTCATCATTATGACCCAGAGAGTAAACAGGAGTCCATGCAGTGGCACATTAAGGGTTCAGCTCATCCCAAGAAGTTCAAGGTCGTCCCTTCCGCTGGCAAGGTCATGGCAACAATATTTTGGGATTGTGAAGGAGTATTGTTGATCGATTATAAAGAAAAAGGTGTAAATATCACGGGACAGTACTACGCGAATATTCTACATCAATTAAGGGACGCAATAAAAGAAAAAAGGCGAGGAAAGTTGTCTAAAGGTATTCTGCTTCTGCATGACAACGCCCCTGTCCATACTGCTCATATTGCCAAGGCAGCTATTGCTGAATGTGGGTTCGGAACTATAACTCATCCACCGTATAGTCCGGACTTAGTCCCCAGCGACTTCTTTTTGTTCCCCAATCTCAAAAAGGATCTGCGTGGAAATCGATTTTTTGACGATGAGGCGTTGAAGGCGGCAGTAGAGGAGCACTTTTATACCAAGGATAAAAAATATTTTTATGAGGGATTAAAAAAAATAATTGATCGATCTTTTAAGTGTATTAACATAGGGGGGGAGTATATTGAAAAATAAAAAATATCAAACTGTTCATACTTGTTTGTTTTCATTCCAATACCGAGAATATTTTGAACGCCCCTCGTATCGGCGAATTTTGTGGTGGTTTTTCAAGGTTTATCACGTGAACCGATTTCAATCTTTTTTTTATTTGAACGTACATTAAACATAGGAACGTACATTATACGTAGGAATTTACAAAACAAAAAAAACATGCAAAGATGATTAGATTACAAACTTAGTATGGATTTATTTATTTAATGATAAAAAAGAAAAACTAGATGAAGTTATGGTTATATTTTTCTGTCAAATATATGTTGATAATAATGTTACGTAAAAAAAGCATATTTTTCCTTGGTAAATTCCGGAAATAGGGGAGAAGGGGGTGGGGGCCAGTTTTTTTTACATTTTCTGACATAAATCAAAAATGACTCGAAATAAAAAAAAATGGTTCCGAATGTGTAACTCAAGTGTGTGTCCGAATGTGTAAGTGCTTTCATACGACACCCGACTTGACATATTCACTAGACTGAAATATCGAACCACCTTTTATCTGTCATATTTCACAGAAAATTAAAAGAAATAATAAAAAAGTCCATGTTCAATGCATTTAGGATAACCTTTTTTATAAATATTTCTTATTTCAAATCGATAGCATAAGTAGTTCTTGAGATATCATCGCTAGGATGTGACAGACAGACAGACAGATAAAGTGAAACCATAAGGGTTTTTTTATATACAGCGCCGGGGCAAACAAGCTTACGGTCCACCTGATGATAAGCGGCCACCGCAGCCTATAGACTCCCGCAACTCCAAAGGAGTCACGTACGCGCTGCCGACCCTTTATTAAATTTGAGAACACACTGTGTTGATAACAGAAGGGACAAATTTAGGTCCCTCGCTCTCAACACAGTGCATCCTCGGGAGCTCTGGCAACCTTGCTCACCTCCAGGAACACAACATTACATACTTTACCATTTTGGTACGGAACCATAAGAACGAATGAACGAAACATCATTTTATATTACACAATAGCTTTTTGTCGAAGGAAAACATCGTGAGGAAACCCAACCGCAGTAATGTCTAGTTTTCTCTCTGAGTTGGAAGATTAGATGGCGATCGCGTTCATAAAACTAGTGTAGCGTGTGCAATGCTGCACACACACGCACGTAGAGCCTTAGTACTCGTATATACACTAATATGTAACCACGTTTAGAGAGAATATATCGTACTTCCAACACTATTGGTTGTTTGATTACCCCCATCCTTACATGGCGATCCTGCCAGTGCAGCCTTGCGCTGCACTGGCGGCGCGCTGTGAAACCAGAGACAAATCGTGACCTTGGTGAATATATTCTGAAAACTTTTGAACCTTGAGCAGTGATTTTTTTAGAACAATACGTGTGCCAGACAGACTTGTGCTGATAAATGTAAAAAAAATGAACAGTGAAATTATATATGAGACCTTGGGTGACTGCTGAGATATGTGGAACATTCTGTTTCATTAGGATCAGATCGTCAGATCTTGATGTTACCAAAGCGGATTAAGGGCGTCGTTAGGATACTGCCAGGAAGATGTAAGGATTGTGATGATAATGAGGTCCTGTTATCCCTCATTAGAGAAGTAGGGCTCGGAGAAGAGTTCTCCATTTGTCTTGCGCGGCTTCTTCCAGCTCCTTCCTACTGAAGGCTAATGCCTCTCTACTCTAATGAGTCAGCCTCTTTTTCAATCAAGCGTCTGCATGTGGTTCGAGTTGGCCACGGCTGTCTTCCAGTAGATTGCCAGCGGAGGCCCTGCTTAGACAAGTGGTCATCCGATCAAAGTGCGTGTCCAATCCATCGCCACTTCCTCTCCAAGATTTCTTGACTTACGGACTTTTGGTTAGTTACCTACCACAGTTTCGCGTTAGACAGTTCGTGGCCAGAATACTCCAAGAAGAACTGTGATAGTTATATTAATCTGTTTATTACATTAATTATGAATCTGTTATGACGTCGGAGAAGTCGTTGCTAATCTTAAGGTGCACCAAAACGGTAAGAGATTGGTGCTTGTTTGCCACCGACGTGGTATTAAAAAATTACAGTATATCGCCCTCTTAGTTTTTGAAAATCGCAAGTGTTCAATCGTCCTTAATAAATCCTATTACAGATCCAAATAAGCTGTACTGCGAGCTAAGTCAAATAAGATATTTATTGCTCTCGAATTCAGCAGTAAGTTTTAGCCGTTTGAGAACAATGTAACATTGATGAAACAGTAATAATTCATTAAAAACAAATTATCATGGTTATTTTCTACTACTACGGCCACACGCATTACGCCAACCTAATGGTAAGCAGACAACACCCACGCGCAAACTCTTAGAGTATTCCAGTGTTCCAAACCACCCGCGTGGTCGTGTCGGAGGTTTTCCTCTGGATTTTCCCCTGGCCACTCTCCAACCGCGCACCCCTATCGCATTATTGGGCTCTGCCTATAAAGACACAGTCAGGTTCAAAAAAAGTGGCCTATTGACGCTCGAGACTCCAGAATACTCGAGCCCGTTACCAACGTCTGAATTGAGAAATATATAAATACTAGCTTTTGCCCGCGGCTTCGCCCGCGTACTAAAAGTAATTTTTAACCGTCTACAAAAAAGAAGGTTCTCAGTTTGACCTTCATGCAGATATGTATTGGATGTCATTTTCGTAATCGGCACCCAGAGGAACCTCGAAAATGACACCCATATTGATTTTTAAGAAAATAAATGTCGGCCTTCTTGGATTTGAAAATGGATGTCATTTTTGTAATTTGCACCCCGAGGAACCTCGAAGATGACACCCATATTGATTTTTAAGAAAAATAAATCTCAGCCATCTTTGATTTGAAAATGCATGCCATTTTCGTAATCGGCACCACGAGGAACCTCGAAGACGACACCCATATCGATTTTTAAGAAAAATAAATGCCCGCCATCTTGGATTTCAAAATGAATGTCATTTTTGTAATCTGCACCCCGAGAAACCTCGAAGATGACACTCAAATTGATAATTAAGAAAAGTAAATCTCCGCCTTCTTTGATATGAAAATGCATGCCATTTTCGTAATCGGCACCACGAGGAACCTCGAAGACGACACCCATATCGATTTTATAAAAATAAATATCCGCCATCTTTGATTTGAAAATGAGTGTCATTTTCGTAATCGGCACCCAGAGCAACCTCGAAGATGACACTCAAATTGATAATTAAGAAAAGTAAATCTCCGCCTTCTTTGATATGAAAATGCATGCCATTTTCGTAATCGGCACCACGAGGAACCTCGAAGACGACACCCATATCGATTATTAAGAAAAATAAATGTCCGCCATCTTGGATTTGAAAATGGATGTCATTTTTGTAATCTGCACCCCGAGGAACCTCGAAGATGACACCCATATTGATTTTTAAGAAAAATAAATCTCCGCCATCTTTTGATTTGAAAATGCATGCCATTTTCGTAATTGGCACCACGAGGAACCTCGAAGACGACACCCATATCGATTATTAAGAAAAATAAATGTCCGCCATCTTGGATTTGAAAATGGATGTCATTTTTGTAATCTGCACCCTTTCGTAATCGGCACCACGAGGAACCTCGAAGACGACACCCATATCGATTATTAAGAAAAATAAATGTCCGCCATCTTGGATTTGAAAATGGATGTCATTTTTGTAATCTGCACCCCGAGGAATCTTGAAGATGACACCCATATTGATTTTTAAGAAAAATAAATCTCCGCCATCTTTGATTTGAAAATGCATGCCATTTTCGTAATCGGCACCACGAGGAACCTCGAAGACGACACCCATATTGATTTTTATAAAAATGAATATCCGCCATCCTTGATCTGAAAATGAGTATCATTTTCGTAATCGTCACCCAGAGGAACCTCGAAAATGACACCCATATTGATTTTTAAGAAAATAAATGTCGGCCTTCTTGGTTTGAAAATGGATGTCATTTTTGTAATTTGCACCCCGAGGAACCTCGAAGATGACACCCATATTGATTTTTAAGAAAAATAAATCTCAGCCATCTTTGATTTGAAAATGCATGCCATTTTCGTAATCGGCACCACGAGGAACCTCGAAGACGACACCCATATCGATTTTTATGAAAAATAAATGTCCGCCATCTTGGATTTGAAAATGAATGTCATTTTTGTAATCTGCACCCCGAGAAACTTCGAAGATGACACCCATATTGATTTTTAAGAAAAATAAATCTCCGCCATCTTTGATTTGAAAATGCATGCCATTTTCGTAATCGGCACCACGAGGAACCTCGAAGACGACACCCATATCGATTTTATAAAAATAAATATCCGCCATCTTTGATTTGAAAATGAGTGTCATTTTCATAATCGGCACCCAGAGGAACCTCGAAAATGACACCCATATTGATTTTTAAGAAAAATAAATGCCCGCCATCTTGGATTTGAAAATGGATGTCATTTTCGTAATCGGCACCCAGAAGAACCCCGAAAATGACACCCATATTGATTTTTAAGAAAAATAAATGTCCGCCATCTTGGATTTGAAAATGGATGTCATTTTTGTAATTTGCACCCCGAAGAACCTCGACGATGGCACCCATATTGATTTTTAAGAAAAATAAATGTCCGCCAATTTAAATTTGAAAATGAATGTCATTTTCGTAATCGGCACCCCGAGGAATCTCGAAAATGACACCCATATCGATTTTTAAGAAAAGGAAAAATTTGCTCCCCGCTGAAACTTGGAATCCTCTTTTCACCCCTTAAAGGGAGCAATTTCGAAAAACGCTGAAACATTTTTTGTTGTATTTAAACAAAGAGTCTATATACGAAGTTTTAAATCTCTCACTTCAAAAAAGATTTGCTCTCCGTACAAACTTGGAACCCCCTTTTGAACCCTTTAGGGGAGCAATTTCAAAAAACGCTTAAACATGTTTTGTTTTATTTGAACATAGAGTCTATGTACGAAGTTTTAAATGTCTCACTTCAAAAAAGATTTGCCCCCCGTACAAACTTGGAACCCCCTTTTGAACCCTTTAGGGGAGCAATTTCGAAAAACGCTTAAATATATTTTGTTGTATTTAAACATAGAGTCTATGTACGAAGTTTTAAATGTCTCACTTCAAAAAAGATTTGCTCCCCGTACAAACTTGGAACCCCCTTTTGAACCCTTTAGGGGAGCAATTTCGAAAAACGCTTAAATATGTTTTGTTGTATTTAAACCTAGAGTCTATGTACGAAGTTTTAAATCTCTCACTTCAAAAAAGATTTTCTCCCCGTACATACTTGAAACCCCCTTTTCACCCTTTTAGGGGAGCAATTTCGAAAGACGTTTATATATGTTTTGTTGTATTTAAACAGAGAGTCTACATACGAAGTTTCAAATATCTCACTTTAAAAAAGATTTTCTCCCCGTACAAACTTTGAACCCCCTTCTCACCCCCTTAGTGGAGCAATTTAGAAAAACGCTGAAATACGCCATTAATATATTTTAACACAGACTCTATATATAAAATTTCATGTCTCTCACTTTAATAACTACGGTTTTTCATACAAATTTTGGACCCCCATTTCACCCCTTTAGGAGATGAATTTTGAAAAATCCTTTCTTAGTGCACCCCTAGACCTTATAAGGAACCTACGTGCCAAATTTGGAATCTCTAGAACCAGCGGTTTGGGCTGTGCGTTGATAGATCAGTCAGTCAGTCAGTCAGTCAATCAGTCAGTCAGTCAGTTTCTTCTTTTATATATTTAGATTAAAACTGCTGAGTCATCCTTTACCCTAAAACTTCCACATTTTTGCCTTAAGACCCCACAAATACCGTATTCAATGACAACTGCGTAATAAAATCCTGGAACACTATTCAACCATCGGATCATTAGCTTCAGAATCACATTAGGTTTCTATAGTACCGCCATTTTACATCGGTTTGAACGTTATAACGGCTATGGTTTCCTTTTACTATTCACATTCGTGACTAACCTCGTCGCTCTACTGTTTATTTCTAATGTATCTTGACCTCCTTTTTTTTGGACGGGAGAAAATCCTTTATGTATACCTCCGCCCCATGGGGGCGGCGCGGTGGTTATGCCGGACTTGCACCGACTAGAAACCCCCCGATTGTCCTCCTCAACCAATTTCGGGCGGCCTACGGAACGCGCTAGTGTCGCGCTGGAGTCCAGTTATGTGGATTCCATGGACGATCGTAGCCCCCAACTACGACCCCAAGGACCCCCTTAGTCGCCTTCTATGACTGGCAGAGAATACCGTAGCCGTATTCTATAGCCGGGCTACAGGGCGCAATGTATCATGATCTAGCAACTATTTTTTTAAACCACGTCGATCGCAAACAGTCTACCTGATGCAAAGCTGTGTGTACTGTGTGTGTTATGTGTGCCTATAGACGCTTACAACTCCATTTAAGTAACTGCACGTTCCCGACCCAGGTCGGGCCTAGCTGAGTTTCTTGCTGGACTCTTCTCAGCTAGGCTAGGTTTAGTGAACCAGCGACAAAACTCCCAGTAGCTTGATTCCACTCACGCCTCAGATTCGGTTGAAACCGCTCAACCAATCTCACTGGAGCGCAAACTCTTAGAGTATTCCAGTGTTCCAAACCACACGCGTGGTCGTGCCGGAGGTTTTCCCCTAGATTTTCCCCAGGCTACTCTCCAACCGCGCACTCCTATCGCTTTATTGGGCCCGGCCTATAAAGCCACAGTCAGGTTCAAAAAAAAAAATGCACGTTCCCGATCCTCAATAAAATAATAATGTAATTAAATTAAATCGGGCAGTGCTGCCGCAGCTGCTGAAGCTGCTAAATGCGGCAAATACGCATCTTTAGGTGACAGCTATGTATTTGCGGCGTTTGCCGTGGAGACCTTGCGCCCATGGGGACTGGAGGCTGTTAAACTTCTTAAGCAAATTTCACAAATGCTTATCCGGTCTTCTGGTGACCGTAGGGCTCGTTCCTCGCTCAACGCATTGGTATTGCCATTCAGCGAGGGAACGCAGCTAGCCTTATGGGCACCCTTCCAAATTGTAGTGATTTACCCCCTTATTCATATAACTTAACAAACCTTTGCTAACTAAAATGTCTGTTGTCACTGTCTCACAAGTACATGTGTCAAGGTGACAGATAAGGACAAACGAACTTTAGCGGCTAGTTAACTAATATAGGTTTGATAGGCGTTTATGAATAAGGGGTTAGGCGATATTAATTTGTATTTATACATTTATAGGTAGCACCGTAGTTTAAGGTAGGTTTAGTTTAGTTTTACCATTTTTATTGTATATTTTATGAATAAAATAAAGATTTAATATTAATATTATATATTGTTAAATAATGTATCTCTTAGTTGATAAAATATATTAAATGAAAAGAAATTGAAAGATAAGGAATTGTATTTACATCACAAATTTAGGAAACTTAGTCTAAATAAGAGTATTAAAAACTCTTCCTCATCAGAGGTCAAATTAATTTGGATTATTTGAGGCAACATGTTCTCAAAGTGAATACTCCATAACATGTTGTAAAGATTCCACCCTTGGTAAGGTTATTGCTTGCTGATCCAAGTTGTTGTATTGCACTTTATTAGTCTAGACAGAAATCAGAGGATACATTGATAATAACATTAATAACTTTGAGTTTTTACGATGTACAAGGAGTTGGTAAGTGTTTACTGTATTTCTTTTGACAATACGTAAAACTGAAACATTGCAACAAGACACAATAGTTTGGTTGTTTCTTTTTAAGATCATTATTTGAGTCTGTGGATAAAGTAGGATGTGCTCCTATAATAGTACATTACTTACCAAGGGCGGTAAAACAAAGAATGTCTCAGATCGCAGGTATTTGACGCCCGAGCCGAAGGCAAGGGCGATAATTATGCGATCTGAGGCTTTCTTAATTACCGCCCGAGGTAAGTACAAAATTTTATGTCACCCCCTGGCCAGGAAGTGGGATTTTCCGCGCGCGGAGCGTGCGGTAATTGCCACTTTATGACCAGGTGTGACATAAAGAATAATATACAATGTTGGATATGTACAGGAAAGGGTATCTACATATTATTTACATATATACAATATATAGGAGACACAGGAAGAAACGACAATAGAGAGATCTCTCAGGGACCGAAGTCCAATGAGAGTTGGTTAGAAGTTATATTTATGCAACTGACTTAAGAAACTTCGATAGCGCGATGCAGAACATGTCAGATTTGACAGTTGGCAGGAGTGACGCCACAAGTCAGTCGATTGTAACGGGATAAAATCCGTTATCTCCAGGTGCCGGACATTTTTTTTTATACAACGCCGGTGGCAAATAAGCGTACGGTCCACCTGATGGTAAGCGGCCACCGCAGCCTATAGACGCCCGCAACTCCAAAAGAGTCACGTACGCGTTCCCGACCCTTTATAAGATTTGAGGATGCACTGTGTTGACAGCAGAAGGAACACATTTAGGTCCCTCGCTCTCAACACAGTGCATCCTCGGGAGCTCTGGCACCTCCAGGAACACAACACTACATACCTGTATAGTAGATAATGTTATTATGGCCGTGGTCTTCTGCAAGGCGGAGGTACTTCCCCAGTTGGGCTGCTCCAAATTCGAGCAAGATGACATTTTGCTCTGCCCTACGTCTTTTGGCACGTAACAAAAGAATGCTAAATATTGTTTATTTTTTCGCCGGGAGAGGGCGGGTTAAGTATAGGCATAAATGTTTTATTTGTGGATAGGGTTAGGTTTAGGTATTATTTGTCCACGTTCAAACATCAAAACATCAAACATTTATTCTGTAAGTAGGCCTCACTCAAAGGCTCTTGTACAACTCAAAAACATAGTTAATACCTATAGTGAAAGCACACAGCAATAAGTGGACAATACATCAGACGAATAACCTGGGCACGCGTTTGCAGAGAGATGTATAGAGTCTCAGGGTCTACATATAATAACTTTTTATATTATAAACTTAACCTATAACTAAGAGATGTAAAGAGTCACGTTCACCCAAAATAGGCACGCTGGATGTCGACTTGCGGAAAATGCCCAGTAAAACTAAATAACTATTGGTCCATTATTGTAAGGAAAATCTTTCGTAATTCCTAACGTTTTCCAAATTCCTAATCAAATGATAGGAGCCATGCGGAGATGAAAAAGTTATCTTAGCATATCACTACATAATATAAAACAAAGTCGCTTTCTCTGTCCCTATGTCCCTATATCCCTATATCCCTATGTATGCTTAAATTTTAAAAGTACGCAACGGATTTTGATGCGGTTTTTTTTAATAGATAGAGTGACTCAAGGGGAAGGTTTATATGTATAATACATGCATCAGCATTGCACCCGTGCGAAGCCGGGGCGGGTCGCTAGTTTAAGTATAATAGCAATTTGAGCATTTTATTGTGTTATTTTTTTTAATTATATCCACATTTCAATAGCGAATTAAAAAGTGTCGTTGGGTGTAGTGAATTTGTATTTATTTCTAATTGAATTGTTTAAGTATTGCGTATTATTTCAAGCAGTTTTCATTGCTTCATATTGCTTCAAAATAATGTATGTACTATGTATGTAAGCACTTTATTGCACACGATAGCAGGTTAAAACAATATACATGTCACATAAGATTAGAGTACAAAGGCGAACTTATCCCTATGAGGGATCTCTTCCAGCTAACCTTTGCGGCATTGAGTGTAGAGTGGGAGAATGAGATAGACAAACTTACACAGTGTACTAAAACTTTTCAATAAGGAAACTTATAGCTAAAACCAGAAGTAAATATTTTTTTAACAACTATAACATATAATAAATAGATATTATAAATATATACGTATTTAAATTAATACATAAATAAATATATATAGTATTCAACCAAATCACAAGTCGTTGGAGAGCCACAATTAAAATAAGGATAAAATACTAAATAAGGAAATAAATAAGGATAAAATACTTTCCTCCGATGAAATTACACACGCCGCTTTCGTAATGATTTACACATTATGCGACTTTAAAGCGTTCGCGAATTCTATTTGAACTGCTGAAGAAGTAATGACTTAATTCCATATGCGCGTGTGTTGTGCGTAATTGCGTTTCGAGTTCGTAAATGCTAATAAAGGAACTGAGGTTTATAATTGAATGATTAACTACATAACTTCTTTAAACCGTATACTTTTCATTTAGTTAATTTTTAAATTAAGCATTAGGTTAGCTGGAAGAGATCCCTTCAAGGGATAAGTTCGCCTTTGTACAAGTATCTATTATTAAATTTGTTTTCTAGTACGTATTTGTGCAATAAAGTATTTGCTACTACTTTCAGGGCAAAAACTGCAAATTTGCCTCTTTTCCATACAACGGCAGTACGGGGCTACACAGGCGTGACGTTACGAATCAGTATGGAGCGTTTACAGTGCCCGCTAGCTATGCCGCACTTTGCCTCTCATTTTCGTCTTTTGTGTTGCTCTAATTGTAGTTAGTCCTACACAAACATTGATCGTCTCTAAAAACTGTTCGAATGGCATGAGAAACAGTTTTTTGTCATCATGCTCATTCTGGCAGCCTACACGCGTTTTGCCACCATCTACTAGTAAATTAAATTTAACCGGTCGTTGGTGAAAAATAGATTGTCCTATAATGGCTCCGTTAATCCAAAATTCCCTCTTATACATTTAAAAATAAGGACAGTGAAAAAAAAAATTAACAAAAACTAGTAGCATATAAAGTTCGCGTTAAAATAGATTAATTTCGCCATTTAGATCCGAATCACAAAAGCGAATATAATTATCTATAAAAAAAAACGTTTACTATGAAAACCACATAAGCAACAAAAAAAATACAGAATCAGTATAAGGGTGGGTGCACCAAACCGTCTGTAATCGTAAGCGGTTTTCGTTAAAATCTGGTTGTATGGAAAGTTTGACAAGTTTCTATGGGATGACAGCTGCCGGCGCCATATTTGACGATGACCGGCCTGTGATCGTATGTTGGTGCAACCGACCCTAAGTATCCTAAGCTATCAGTCCCGTGATCACTACCCATAACGGCGGCCAAGGAAATTGGTTTACAGAATTAAATAACCCTCTCGACACCGCTCGCTTAAATATGCATGGCTATTTATTCTTTAGACTATCTTGAAACAGGGTTCCGTAAAGGTTAAGATCCTAGCTGGGTTCCTAAACTAGCCCCTAGATGCTTTCTTTACCTTGTCGTTTATCTAGCTATCACGCGACCATCATATAGGCACTGGTCGTTAGAATCGTGATAATGCATCTGATTCTACAGAAAAACGATATATATTTTTGATCATTAATATATCATCTCTGATCTCTACACGAAAACTCAAACAATATGTAACTGCTAAGTCCGGCCCCGGGAATCTTAACTTGGGAACAAAAGGAGCAATGAATGTTATCTTTTCGTACAACCGCAAACGTATGGTAATAATATTTACAACCTAATGTTCAAGTACTTAGAGTTAAAAATGTAAAATTATATATCTGTTCCAAGGTGATTAGCAACATTGTATGTAAACTTTATGCTGGCTGTTACTATGAGTTTTGTATATTACCTACCTTATTTTTATGATATAGCTTGTTTACCTATTATAGGATTTATAGGTTAAGAACTAACTTATAAATACCTTATGCTTTGTATAAAACTGCTCTTGATGCATGATAATTTTGTTACTTATATATTTTTCTCATTAAGTGAAATGTAAATTTCTTTTGAGAATAAAGTTCTATAAACAGATTTAACTATTTGAATTCTCACGTTTCTCTTTTCATTACTATGATCTGTTTTTTTTTCTTATATTTATTATGTTATGTTATTTTGAACAAATTCATCATGCTACTGATTTTGTACGCCTACAGGCAAAACATAGTGTTACTTAAAACATTACTTATCCACCAATGTATTGTACTTATGTTTAAAAATAAAATACTATTAATAGTATTAATATTACTAAGTCTTACGATCAAAGATGGTTTGGTGCAACCAACCCTAATATGAAAACGGTTATTCAAGATGAATCCATTCAATTTACAAAATCAACGTTGACAAGCTCGTAGCGCGTCCTTAACACGGTACTGGCCAGAGGCATACACTATTTATACACCACACATTCTAAATTGGATATAATGACCAAAGCTAAAAGCCTAAGTTTGTTACGTAATACACGAAAAATCAATTCATTAATAACTGAATAAAATGATAGATAGGAATTTTTTTAAATTAACCAACAGATTTATTGAAATCCGATAGATGGGCACCAAATTGTAACAACCCCCTATTCGGAGCTCTGTCATTTCTGACAGGTTCACGAATGGCAGTGCTACTTGATTATCAGTATTATTTTACCTTTGGAACCCTTTTCCTGTGCTCAAACTCTGACTTGGCTCATTTTTAAGCTTTATTCTTCTCCCCAAGTTAAATATTTACGTGGGCGGCTGTTAGGAGTTGACAATAATGACACGAACTTTTCTAATTTCTACGGCAGGCTAATTTTTCCGGCATCTGATCAGGTAACTTGGATTGTTTTTTGTTTTGAATTTTGTCCGCCAAGTTTGTTGCAGGATATGAAAGTGGTCATTTGTCGATTTACATATTTTTTTTTCTTTCCAGTCCTGGAGCGCTCTCCATTAACTAGGCATGTTGTGCTGGTGGGTCCCGAAGAGACAAACTAGGGGGAGCTGTTTATTTATAAAAAAGTTGAAGCTCGATGTATGTAGGAGGTTTCGGAGAACTTTTCAGTCTGCCAGTGATTTTGATTAGTTTTCGATAGTGTTGGTATACAATTAACATCAAAAGTAGCTGCGCATAATATTATAATGTACAGTCACGAACCAGGATTGTTGAGCGACTTATCATTGTCCGTAATTTATCCGTGTAATTAATGACTGATGTGACCCGTTGACGTGTAAGCCCCGAATTACGTTATACGTCCAAGTTGTGAAGATTGGCGAGTGGCTCAAAAAATAATTTTATAGTATTAAGAAATATTTAGATTATAGGTAAAAATAATAATAAATAGATTTAAAATACTATCTACTTAATTTGCATGTCTGTAAGGTAGATTTAAGTGTTACTTCTTGTGCCTGTTTGTGATCCTACTGTACCTAAAATCGTACACAATAAATTATATCATTTCGTTTCATCCCTGGGCACTACTCCTAACTTCGAAATCCGAGCTTCGTATCGTGCCGTCCTTTTCACTCATATAGAGTGAAAGGGACGGCATGATACGAAGTGCGGATTTCGAAGTTCTGAGTAGTCCCTCTGTTCGGGATGGTAGGTATAATTTTTAATGCCAGCTTCCATTATTTCACCTATGCATATGCTGCGCTGTAGTTTTGTTAAATTAACTGTTCTTAGAACTATTTGGCCATTGGTTATCAGCAGCACCGTTGACCGATTTGGGTCCCGACCAGCCAACAGGCCGCAATTAATCACGACTCAGCCCAACTCGAAACTTCGCAAATTGAGCGGACTAGCGTAGCGGCCTGGAAAATTTTGCCGGCCTTGGCTTTAGTTTGTGGATATTGTAAAATGTACTAAAAGTTTCGTCTATAGAACGAGGACACAATAAAGATTTATTGCCTAAGCCTACTTGCAACTAACGTTGTGGCGTTAGAAAATTACCGTTAATAGTAATTATTCGTTCGGGAACATTCCCAGTAAATTCCTATTGTTCCTAGTAATATTCCCAAAAGCAGCTAATATATAATACATCTTGAATTATAATTTTTCTTACTTTCATCATCCTAGCGTTATCCCGGTACAGCTGCATCCTAAATGATGCCTGGAGTCCGCTACCTAATCCCAAGATTTGGCGTAGGCACTATTTTTACGGAAGCGACTGCTATCTGACCTTCCAACCCGAGGGGAAACCAGACCTTATTAGAACTAGGCTTGTCAAGTGAGTGGGCAACTAGAATGTTAGAAGTTCTCAAGCCGCCTGAAGACCTAACTTGACTTAACGACTGCTATCATATATAGTAGCCGGGTTCAACGATTATTTTTCTTACGTTATGTTTAGTTAATGTAATATAGAAATGACTCAATTATCTTTATCTCTCTCTTTCACTCGTAGCATCTACATCACCTCCACTCAAACTTCTTAGTGGAAAGTTGCGAAACTTAGTTTTGCGCTGTAGGTACCAAGTCAAACGTGTAATTTTTGCAAAACCGTTAATAACTAAAATATCCACAAAACTTGCATGTCATTTAATTTTATTAAAGTACAAATCGAGTCTAACGTAATTAAAGATGAATTCAGACCACATTGACACCGCTCAACCAATCCCACTGGAGCGCAAACTCTTAGAGTGGTCCAGTGTTCCAAACCACACGCGTAGTCGTGTCGGAGGTTTTCCCCTGGATTTTCCCCAGGCTACTCTCCAACCGCGCACATATCATATAAAGCCACAACAGCAGGCGAATCACGTAACTTTATGTACTAACGGTAGATAGATTTTACTGTCAATTTTAAAGTATAAATGTATGAGCTGACAATTAGAATTTGACATTAAAATCTACCTAACGATAGTAAAAAAGTTGCGTGATTACCCCGCTGGTTAAAAAAAAGACCTCATAACAAAAAAGATCCTTCAACATCTAGCAACGAAGGTATCCGTGTTGAAAAGCAACACTGTGCATTATTAAATGCTTAATCACCGCAACCCTAAGTGACATAGAGAAAAGCAGATACGTTTCCTTATTTATATGTCTTGCTATTTTCTCACTATATAGGTATTAGCTAGGTACATGTACATATAAATTGTGTAAAATAAATATTACTGTTGAAAAATAATGTTGCTCAATTCAAACCGAAACTAATTATTAGCCGTGCTTGACAAAACGGAATAAAAAAATAATGAAAGCAACCACACAAATAAAAGGAATGCAATATTTTATAATTTTAGATTTGTTTAGATCAGATATAAACTTACCCTACTCTTTGTTTTCCCGACACGGCAAGAGGATCAACCAGGTATAATTGACCTGGGGTTTCTTTTTACGAGGAAGACTAGTTTGACGAAATGCGTTTTGGACGAATTGACTGTTGGACAAAACGCGTACCTATTTGGACCAAATACGTATTGACGTATTGCGTGTTGTACGAAATGCGAGTTGGACGAAACGCGAGTTGGACGGTAGACGTATCAGACCAAATGCGTGCTGGACGAAATGCGAGTTGGACGAAATGCGAGTTGAACGAAACGCGAGTTGGACGGTAGACGTATCAGACCAAATGCGTGCTGGACGAAATGCGAGTTGGACGAAATGCGAGTTGAACGAAACGCGAGTTGGACGAAATGCGAGTTGCACGAAACGCGAGTTGGACGAAATGAGTGTTGGACAAAATGAGTGTTGAAATCCAATTTGGACGAAGAGCGTATTGGCCTAACAGCTAACAAATCGATTCACAACTTCACAAGTTCTCACAATGGTCATTTTGTGCGTTCTATTTCCTTCATTCCGACTTAGAACAACACTTCCCCCTTTCTTCCCGCGGGTGTCATAAGAGTCGACTATGAGAACCAGGTTTGTAATATGTTGTGAGCGATGAGCTAACACTAGGAAGTCATAGGTTCACTTCAAAATCACAATTTTCCATCTTTAAACCTCCAATTTAACTTGAATTTATGTATGTAATGTATTTCCTTCATTTTGCTTTAATGTGTATAAATAAAGGGAGAGATAATGGTCAAAATGTTGTGTTGCAACTTATATATAATTTACGTATATTTTTTACTGTAGTTGCTTATAATAAAACTGATTCTTGTTGATTTTTGTTAAAATCTATCAGATATTTATATTTTGTCTTTATTTTTACTTAAATTATGGAATTATTTAATGAGTAATCCCAGTACAGTTGTGAATGGTCCCAGAATAGTTGGTATCTTTAAGGATACCGGGAGACAGCGGAATCCGAGCATCCTTCAGGTAGCGACCTAAGCCTAAGATTTGTCTTAGGCACTAGTTTTTACGGAAGCGACTGCTATTTGATCTCCCAACCCGAGGGGAAACCAGACCTTATGGATTTAGGCTTGTCAAGTGAGTGGGCAACTTGACTGTTAGAAGTTCTCAAGCCGCCCGGAGGCCTCAAACTTGGCTTAACGACTATTATCATAGACAGCAGCCGGGATCAACGGCTTAGCCTGCTTCCAAAGCACGAGAGCGCTCAGTTAATAACCACTCAAAGCGATCACCCATCCAAGAACTGACCTCAGCCGAATTTGCTTAACCTCACATACCGCACGCGGTACGATGGCGCCGCCGGGCCAGGAACGCTGCCAGAGCAAATAGAATATACCTGGTTGGGGGTATGGTGGCCTTCTGTACTAAGGGAGATGTATAGGCACTTCAGTTTACAGTAACCACTGACATAACTGTCGTTGTTCTACTTACAATATAAAATGCACACATACACACACATTCACACACATACCCACACAGCGTTGCGTTGCACTGGTCGTGTTTTAATAATTTTTTTGTAGGGTCCTGTCAGAATTTCAGCGATGTGGCTACCTGCCGCATCATTATGCTGAGCCAGCGCCCATTCTCCGCCACAACACATGGCTCATACTGTATCACTTTTATTTTATTTGTTTTCAATTTTTTTTCTGTGCTTAATAATCATGTTAGTCCTTAAGGTGCATGTTTCTTATCTTAATGTATGCCATGTAAATTGTGGAATAAATAAAGTGTTTATCTATCTATATATATATCTTTAGGCTGCTCCAAATATCAGTTACAAAACAATAAAAACCGGTCAAGTGCGTGTCGGATCACGCACCAAGAAAGATTCAGTACCTACTAACTAGCCCACATTTAAATCCTCTATCCTATGCTATTAATTAAAAAAGGTCGTATCTTCGTAGGAAACTCACGGCACTTACGTCCCCTTGTTCGGGCAAGGCAGTTTTTCAGCGATAATTCAAAAACGGTTAGATCTACCTGGTTCAAAACAATTTTCGTTGTAATCATTTATTAATGTACACAATCTCGATTGTTTTCAGAATTTTAAACTTCATGGTTTGGAAAGTAGAGGGGGAGGACACTTTTTACGACTTTGACAGCTAATATCTCACGAACGGTTGACTTAAATGGAAAAGTTTTTTAGAAACCTATATATAGGCCTATGTAGACTCTCTCTGCATTTTCTATCGCTTGTATTGTATGATCCCCGTCGCATCTTTTTGTAATCGTTCTACGCGTCAGCACTTCCATCCTCACTACTTAGATGGTTGGCAGTCCAAAACTGTGCGTTTCTCAATAAATTTCCTGCCTCGCACAACCAAACTATGGAATCAACTGTCGCCTGCGGTATTTCCGAACCGATATGACCTTCAAACCTTTAAGAAAAGAGCGTATTCCCTTCTGAAAGGCCGGCAACGTACTTGCGACTCATCTGGTGTTGCAGGTGTTTATGGGCGACGGTAATTGCTTACCATCAGACGATCCGTCTGCTCGTTTGCCCCCTGTAACATAAAAAAAATCCATAGATACCCCACACTCCTATGTGCTTTGCAATATTTTTACCATCCCAAGATTAATTGTATAGAGTGCCACTACTATTTTTTTTTTCATTTTTTCAATTGTACATTTATTCAATTGTAGTACTTATAGTCTCCGGGTAAAAGGGCTGTGACATACGAACGGACAGACATAGCGAAACTATAAGGGTTCCGGTTTCGCCATTTTGTCTACGGAATCCTGAAAATGACCAGCAGGAGTTTAATAAAAATATCACAGTATTTCCTCTCTCGCACCCCCAAAAATGAAATGTCATTATTATTTTATATAATACTCGGATCTTTTCGCGAAGCACTTACTAACTTCCAAAGTAATTTATCCGCGAAACCCCTAAAGTACCCCAAAACGACAGCAATTCTTGTAAGTGGAGGATCTATCCCCTTGCAGATTATGCACAGCGAACCGATACGCAGCGGGGGCACTTGTTTATATTTTAACCAATATTCGGATTCGTTTTTTCTGGATGGTGAAGACAGAAGGCGCGTCTGTGCCGCTTCCCCAGAGTAAAATGCCATACGTGCTCATGCATAAGCGTAAGCGTAATAAGTAGATAGCGCGGTTTCCAGGTTAGTGCTTTTTTAACTTTCAGAAGCGCGTAAACGAATTTTAACAATTTAGCTTTAATTTTGTTTATGTGGAATTTCCACGTAATACGCCTATGCCCAGTAGTATAAAACCTTGTATAATTTCTAGTTGATTGTGGTAGACACGAAAAATCATGTGCAGAGCCTGTACTCCGAACTTAAATCCAAACTTCGTATCGTGCCGTCCCTTTCACTCTCGTGTTATTCACTGTGTGTATGAAAGGGACGGCACGACACGAAGTTCGGATTTAGAAGTTCAGAGTAGTCCCTCAGGTGACAGTATAGGACACTAGTTCCGTTAGATCTCACTAGATGGCGCTATATACAAGATTCGCTGTTGGGGTGATTTGGCAATTTCGATTTTATATCTTTCCCGTATATAACTTTATTAAGCGACGGTGTCAACAAATATTTCCAAAGTTATCTTAACTCGCTTCCACTTGAGAGTACATAAGGTATTGAAAATAAGTGTTCACATGCAAAAATTTTCACTTTAGATATTTGTCCGTTGATATTTGGATTTGACTGTTTCTGTTATTAATTTTTCATGTCCACCACTTCCCACAATAATTCAGGTAACCGACTATTTACTTCAAATTATTTTACACTCCTTTTAGTCTATTTCACTAGTTTGACAAATTTAAATTTAAAATAAACACAGAGCCGATGTAAACATTGGCACAGTGGCGCCGCCTCTCTATCTATGACTTTGACAGCTAATGTCACACCAACGGTTGGCATAATCGAAAATTTTTTTTTAGAAATCTCCATGTCATTAAAGGCACACGATTATGTGCGTTGAATTTTTTTTTACATCAACCGGTTACATGTATGGAGTGGCCAGGGGGACCAATATTTTTTTGTAATTTCACTTCATTATTATGTAGCGTTTCATAGAATACACTTTCCTACCTTTCATAATTGTAGTACTTATAGTCTTCGTGTAAATCGGCGTGACATACGGAGGAACGGACGGACGGACAGACAGACATGACGAAACTATAAGGGTTCAGTTTTTGCTATTTGTGCTACGGAACCCTAAAAATTACGCTTAGTGAACTAGCTGCTTATTTATCTGTAGCATAAAGATGAAGAATTGGGTCAGTATCGCATAAATACAAGTCAAATTAACTGCAAACAAACTTATTCATTAGCTTTCCGATGAATAGATATTATGTTCGCTGTGAACGGAGATAGAATCCATATTGGTATTGAATAAATCTCTATTTTTTTATTTTATGTAACTATGATGGCAAACAAGCTGACGGACTGCCAGATACTCCAGAATAATCACTAGCGGATTACAAACTCATTAATCAATCAATCGATTCGATCGAAATATTTATTGCGTGTTCATGAGAGTCATGAGTTAAAATAGTAGATTGTGTCTCATGGAAGCAAAATGATATAATAACGGCAAGAGTGATGATCATATTGAATTTGTTTACGCCCAAGATAGAAATAATTTTGTTACCGCGTGACACATACTGCTTTTCACACGGCAGTACTACGAAGGCATTCGGACTCCTGCTTCACTACATAGTATAAAACAAAGTCGCTTTCTCTGTCCCTATATCCCTATGTATTCTTAAATCTTTAAAACTACGCAACGGATTTTGATGCGGTTTTTTTTAATAGATAGTGATTGAAGAGGAAGGTTTATATGTATAATATTTCTGTAGTGTATTTACCCATGCGAAGCCGGGGCGGGTCGCTAGTAAAACATAAAATGTCTTACAAAGATTTGTGCTACCGAGTGGCATATACTGCTTTTCATAACTTATATTGCGGAAAAGAGTCATTATTGCCTAAGAAAATTATGACTTTGATCCCTCGTTCGAGGGCAACAATGACTCTTTTCTGAACAACAGCAAGGAACTCAACACCACATAACACTAAAAATACTCGAGTCTTACGCTAATACAATTTAAAGTGAAAAACAGTATTTTGCAAATATGCGCTAGATAACAACATCAATTTTGTATGGACGGACCATATGTCCATACAAAATTGATGTTGTTATCTATCTGTTCAAACCGGATTTAATTTGTGAAGTGGCAAACGAAGCCACGACACGATACTCCTTGTTTTAGTTATAGTTTATTGTTGGTAGGATTTCGGTGATTTAGGTATATATGTATTTGAGTGAATGAATGAATGAAAACATTTATTTCAGGTCCATATTGGTTGGTTGGTATTTAATGTAAATAACTTAACCAACGGTAATACGATAGCTGAAGATATTTATCATCATGGTTCCTCGGGGTGCCGATTACGAAAATGATATGCATTTGCAAATCTAAGATGGCGGACAATATTTTTTCTTAAAATGAGTATGGGTGTCATCTTTGAGGTTCTTTGGAGTGCCGACTGCGAAAATAACATCCATTTTCAAATCCAAGATACTTGTGTTTATATTCTCAAACGCAACATACTAAATAGACAGTAACAATGTATATTGTATTCATGTCTTGAATCACAAATCTTCATTCTAAAATCACATTTTCTGCCAACATTTCACTGCAGAAATTTAATAATTCAACTGTAACAGACGACTCTACAAACAAATAAGAACAAGTCATAACCATCTTCGCGGATTTCATTCATTCGAATTTTAAATTGGTTCGTTACTGTGTCGAACGCTGTAGAATAATCTTGAACAATCTCGAACTTTCGATAGGAATTCTGGATGTGATCCAGCCAGGCTAGAGACAGGTATTGAACAAATACTTCTACTTATTCGTAAGTCGCAAAGCACCGACGTCACAAAGGTACTCTCTGCCTTTTACATTAGGCTCAAAATTGGGAAATTTTCGTGCCTGATAAGACTTTTCCAGCATTATCCAAGCGTACGCAAAACAAACTTATTTAAACCACTAAAAACAGCGCTGTCATCCACCGTTACGTTTGAATTTGTATGCAGCGACGTTAGTGTCAAGTTTGACCGTTCGCAAATTTAAGTTTGTAGTGATTGGTTCGAAATTTAAAATTTATTTGTCTCGACAGCGGGGCGCCGCCGGGCGGCATCACAAAATGTGATTTCTTCTTAATCTGAGTACATTTTCTTTATTTAAATTTTAATCCGATTTTAGTTTTCGTGGGGAATCTCCAATGTTAATTCTCAATACCTATAGTAATAATACAATGTAATGTCTTTCTTCCTCCAACTATTTTATGCTTAATCCAGTGAACTAGGAGATATTTTGATACTTGAAGAAAATCATGGGATTTTACACAAAACATTCCCTAAAGGAGTGCGATTAAAGAGTTTATTTTTATTCCAACGAAAGTCAGGAGCTCCTCACCGGCTAGCCTTTATCCAAAATCATTTTTACATGTCAAACAATAATTTTCAATTAAAATAAAAATGATACAATAATAATAATAATTTCAAAACTACATATGATTACAGGTAACGAAAGTAAATATCATTTATTTACAAGGTATCATTCTTACAAACTTTACTTTAAGTTAATGTTTTATTTACTCCCTGTTGGAAGTAAGGGAAATCCATACTAGTATTATAAATGCGAAAGTGTGTCTGTCTGTCTGTTACCTCTTCACGCTTAAACCGCACAATCGATCTCGATGAAATTTGGTATGGAGATAGTTTGAATCCCGAGGAAGGATATAGGATACTTTTTATTCGGAAATCATTCCTAAGAGGGGCAAGTTTGTATGAAAGAGCGATGATTAGGTAAGCGCCTGATATAAAAACTATAGCAATTATATTTTTTCATTTCATACCTGTCTTTCCAGCATTTTTTCGTATCTCACTTTGTTTTTCTTCATGTCATCTATCACGTAGTCCATCAAATCCACATCTTTCTTAGATTACCTAGGCTCCACAAATACACGTCACGGGCTAAACAAATAAAAACAAAACACGGCGGATTTCAATCCTCCTTGCAACTAAAACAACTATCAAACTCATTCACGATACGGAAACTTTTCCATTCAAACCTAACCCAACTAAAATATTACCATATTACTAAGGAGCGTTTACTTACAGAGGGGACAAGTTCGGAACTCGTAACAATTTCGGAACTTGGGAACTATGCGGGAGGCTCGGCCCGACTGGACAGCGGCCAGATTCGAAATTCGAATGGAGATGGAAACTGCGACGTTCCAAATATAAACGGGGACCGTTGGAGTGAATGGAAAAACAGTTGACAAGCGACAATCAGCGCCCCGTTTCACGACATTACAAGTTTAATATTTTATGTAACTGGTGTATAAGAAGGGTATAAAAAGGCGAGTGGTGTGGGTCGTAAGTAAAGACACCACAAGCCTTTTTAGACCAATTATACACCGTTGCATACAATACTTTTTCTACGATTTATTTCAAATAAAAGCTACGTATTTTTCAGACTTTTCTGTAATTGTTCAACTTAACTGAGTTCTAATCCGGATCGAACCTGCACTGTTTCTTTTCATAAATGTATCCGAAAATAGATAGAACTTGTTACATAACACAAAAAAGATGATAAATGTAATTATTTATATTAGTAAATAGTATTTGTGGTAGTCTGTGGCACCCAAGTCTACTTTAATTTTTCATTAAAGGGGGGTAAGGAGTGCGTTTCTGGGCAATAGACTAGACTTTCACAGGCTAAATAATATATGTAATTTATAATAGAATTCGTGATTGCTTGAGTCGCGAAAAAAAGAATAGGAATAGAAAATAGTAGACTTAACCATGTGTTGAAAGTGATCCATTTCACCCGAGATATTTTGACGCTCGAACGAGTGAGAGCGCCAATAGTTCAAGGGTGAAATATCAAAGTCAATGTTATGTATTTACTTTTATTTGAATACAAAACAATTTCACAGAATTATAACAAACGCACATTTTTAATACAGTAAGCTAAGCATGTGGTCTACCATATTTCGACTCTATTACTCGTATATGAAGGTTCATAATTGGTTGATCAATTTCTTCTCTGTTTTTATAACAATGTTTCGTCTGCTGCTTTCCGCACAACATATCCCAATCTCTTATAGTTAAAAAGGTCTTATTTCCATACAAAATCTGAATCTTTTACATCATTTTAACACTGGACAGTTACGGATAGGAGATCCACACATGCTTTGTAACATTGCTTTGATCAAAAGGACCTGTTTCTGTATAAAATATAAGTAAGTCGGTTACTTCTTTTTGATACTCATGAGTGAAACCAAAAAGTTACGAATATTAAATTGTTTCAAACGAATCTAGTAGTCGCCTCTTGGGGCCGAGCTTAGTTGGGGTTCGATTGATTTGAAACAAGCTGACGTTATCATTCACGGAGCGTTTTTCCCGGTTGTGGTTTTTAAAGTATTATTTTTTTAATTAGACATAAGTAAAACATACTCCTATTTAAAAAACCGGTCAAGTGCGAGTCGGACTCGCGCACCGAGGGTTCCGTATACTGATGTGTACCGGTTCCAACCCTATTCAATAAGGAAAAACTCAACAACATGGCGTGGAAATTGGACGCCATGGGTACAGCGCCATCTATAGGCGACTTTTGTAACAAATTTGAGTGACTGAATAACTTTGTATGTATGGTAGTTTTTCAAGGATAATTCTTTATGACGTAAGCCGATTTCAATATTTTTTCTTTATACGAAAGAAGGTACTTTCAGCATAATCTCGTAGGAATTTATAAAGCAAAAATACATGCAAAGGTGATTAAATTACAACCTTAGTATAGAAATGTTTTTTGACGGTAAAAAAAAGTAAAACTAGATAGAGCTACAGTTA
Organism: Epiblema foenella; assembly: GCA_963556455.1. Lineage (NCBI taxonomy): Eukaryota > Metazoa > Arthropoda > Insecta > Lepidoptera > Tortricidae > Epiblema > Epiblema foenella. The sequence continues at coordinate 3,893,537 of OY747113.1, read as the reverse complement.
TATTTTTCCTGTAAAGCACACATTGATATCAATGTTATGAAATGATTTTATATTTTTTCCTTGGTAAACTTTGGAGGTAAGGGGGGGGGGGGGGGGAGGGTATTTTTATATATATTCCCTCATAAAGCAAAAATGACTCCACGTAAAAAAAATTGTTTCAGAATGTGCAATTTCATATGACGCCCCACTCGACATATGAACTAGATTTTCAAATTTTGAACCACCTATCATCTGTCATTTTTCATCGAAAATAAAAAAAATATTTAAAAAAGTCATGTTCTATGTATGTAGGTAAGCTTTCTTTATAACTGTTCCAAATTTCAAATCAATATCATAAGTATTTCTTGAGATATTTAGCGATGTGACAGACAGACAGACAGAGAAAGTGAAACCATAAGGGTTCCCTTTTTACTATTTTGGTACGGAACCCTAAAAAGGAACCCGGGGTCCTAATCAACTATCCACAAATCAGGCGAGGTTTTTTGGGCCATTTTTAGACCCAATCGCCCATCAATCTTTGGTGAGTTTCAAGGCGAACCACGAAAACTAACATGTATTTTTTTTGCACTATTTGTATTTTAAAGTAGGTAAATTATTAGTGATCACACTTATAAATAATTAGTGGTCACACAGAGTTCGGTTTAACTGGCCTCTACGCACAGCATTACATTGTTGCATTGCGCTTGTTGTTGCCGAGCGCCTTTGTACAAGTCGTTAACCGATTCTTTTGCATGCTTTTGCATTTATGTAAATCTTATGAGAAATAAATGTCTTAAACCATAATTATAGTGTATTGTTGTTGATCTTGTGTTTTTATGCAAAAACAGTAGTTCACGTGCGAAATGAAGATTTGTTGTCTAAATATATCTAAATAGCGTAGAGTCGTCTATAATATTTTTATTGTATCTAGTTGACACATTTCTTGCAGGAAAGCATATCAAACGATTCGACATGTTTTGTTTTTCTTTCAATTCTTTTTTGTTGTTTACCACTTACATTTACTTAAGTAGGTTAAGTAGTATCATTGTAATAAGTATATTTTGGAGAAAATTACTGACTGTCGAGTTTCTTTCGGCGTTTCTTCTCGGCAGTGGTCTCATGAGAAACTCTAGTAATTTTCAAAGTTCATTTATTTCATTTACAGATTTCTTCTATTTTATATTATTTTATGAACCGGTGGTAGTTTAAGATTTAAAGCTCACATTGTTATTTACATTAGAATTACGATTTGAAACGTTGTAGTTTTTTGACATTTTTAATTGCATGTAATATGCCTAAATTGAGGAATAAATAATTTCATTTCATTTCATTTCATATTCTATTCTATTTGTAATTTATTCCTACATGAGCAAATATTATTTGACGGTTTTGTAGATTGCCATTTAGTTCTTGGATAAGTGCCCGCTTTGAGTGGTAATTAACTGAGTGCTCCCGTGCTTTGGAAGGCCCGTTAAGCCTTTGATCCCGGCTGCTGTCTATGTTAGCAGTCGTTAAGCCAAATTAGAGCCCTTCGGGCGGCTTGAGAACTTCTAACAGTCAAGTTTCCAAACCCAATTTCAATAAGGTCTGGTTTCCCCTCGGGTTGAAGGCCAGATGGCAGTTGCTTTCGTAAAAACTAGTTCCTACGCCAAATCTTAGGATTAGGTAGCGGAGCCCGGGCATCCTTCAGGATGCAACTGTACTGGGATAACGCTAGGAGTATGATGATCTGTCTATTTCTACCTTACTGACACACTGGAGATTGAAATATTACCTGACACGGGGCGTTGAATTCAGATTGATGAATTACCTACTATAATGCCTCGGCAGAGAGTGGAATTTTGTGATTCTTGGTCTCAAAACTCCTGATCCATGAGGTCCCAGCGCGCACAAGTTTTTTACTGTAATCGCAAAACGTCTGGTTGACGTAACTGGTGACCGAAGAGCTGGTGACTTCCTCGCACAACGTATCAGCATTGCGATACAGCGAGGAAATGCCGCCAGCATCCTCAATACAATGCCCCAAGGGCCTGTTTTAGATTTACTTTAGTTTTAATATTATTTAAGCTATCGTAGTTAAGTATTCTTGTATATATGTTCTGGTTCCTTAACATACTGACTAAAAAAATATAATGCTACAGACGTGTTTTATCATCCCTCACATTTTAGGAGACTATGCAAACCAATTTCGCGTCAAGGTTATCCTACCCTTTTGCGTAACAAATTATTTTACGTGCCAATTACCACCGGCCAGAAGAAACGTACATTTTTATATTTACCATGGGCGGTAATACAGAAAGCCTCAGATGACATATTTATCGCAATCTGCGAAAACCCAGACTTATTCCAAAATTCTTGAAACGTAAAAAATCTTTCATATCATATTTCAACGACAAACATCATTAATAAAACGAATCACACCGCACTTACTCGAAAACTAACCAACGTCGAAAATATGAGATCAGAAAAACCTAACCCTCCTTTGACATTGAATTTTGTCAAGACCGCATTGTTCGGGTATAATGGACCCAATCTGTTGGCACTGCCCGCGCGGTAGACGAGGGTTGAATACAGATGCGGCCACAGACGTATATGTACGACCGCTTTAGCCTAGTTGGTAGTGACCCTGCCTTCGAAGCTCGAGGTCCCTGGTTCGAATCCCGGTCAGGGCATTTATTTGTGTGATGAACACGAATATTTGTTCCTGTGTCTTGGATGTTTTCTATGTATTTAAGTATATATTTATCTATATAAGTATGTATATCGTCGCCTAGTACCCATAGTACAAGCTTTGCTTAGTTTGGGACCAGGTTGATTTGTGTAAGATTGTCCACAAATGTTTATTTATTTATTTATTTATGTACGTCGTTCACGGAAGTGCAAACACAAGTGTTTCTGTTTTCATTGCATTTCTTGTCAATTTTCGTTTTTATAAAGACTTACATTAATAGTAAAGGAATACGTCTGAAAATTTTGAATTTGTCACTATATTCCAATGCAATATTTAAAAAAATTAGAATATCATCTTGTTTTTAAGATATTAAACCATACGATATAAATTGTTTAAAACTAATTTCTCGTTGTAATTGTATCTGTTCTGTAAAATGATGTGTTCACCTGTAATTGGGCTACATAAACCTCCAAACACTTTATACCAAATACAACTGTAACTTTACTTTATGCACTCTGTTGGTATCCCGTGTAATAAATAAAATAAATCAATATATTGCATTAAAATATTATTTGAAATGACTAGCACAAAGAAGCAAATGAGAAAGAAAGTTTGATAGTGTGATAGCTTTACAGCCGATAGTTTTATAAAGCTCGTGTGGGTTATTTCGGATGATCACGATTTGCACACTTTTTACATCCAGGATACTTTTGAGATCAATTCGGAATCAGTTTTTTTCTAACTTTGGGTACATAGATGTTTTATTAAATTTTCGAAATGAATCATTTCGTATTTATTTTTTCATTTGTCTCTCTTAAAGTTTCGTGTGTAATTCATTATTATCAGAATTGAAAACAAAGATATAAAACTCATGATGACTACAGATTGATACGTCTATGTTAATAACTGTTCATTACGAAAATACTGGTATCATTGCATCTTTCGCTCACAACTCACAACTTACCACTCGATATTTATACTTATTGTGTACATGCAACATCTACTTAAATATGTCTGTGAGCTGCAAAGTATTCTGCCTTCGTAGGGTTAGGTACGACAAATGTTACCTTAATATCTACCTAAGCCCTATAATGTAGTGTTCGTAGGTCGAAGAGGGTGAAATATGATAGGTATAATCCAAATAAAATTTGTTACTTTACACAAATCAATTAAAATGGTATGAAGAATGAAGGCTCTTAGTAATACGCATTGTCATTTAATAGACTAAAGGTCGGTTGCACCAACATACGATCACAGGCCGGTCATCGTCAAATATGGCGGCGGCAGCTGTCATCCCATAGAAACTTGTCAAACTTTCCATACAATCAGATTTTAACGAACACCGCTTACGATTACCTACAGACGGTTTGGTGCAACCCACCCTAAGGGTCGGTTGCACCAACATACGATCACAGGTCGGTCATCGTCAAATATGGCGCCGGCAGCTGTCATCCCATAGAAACTTGTCGAACTTTAACGAACACCGCTTACGATTACAGACGGTTTGGTGTAAACCATCCTTAAATATTGTAAACTCAGTAATAAGAGTACACCTATTGGTTTTATAAAGTCCCTTTAGACCTTATGACCTGGCAATTGATCCGCTTCGGAACCCAATCCCATGATTTGGTGACTAGCGACTGCCATCCTTCCCTTCCAACCAGAAAGAAAACTATAACTGAAGGGATGTCTACAAAAATAACATTTTGAGGCTAAACACAAACACGTTTCGGATTTTCAATACCATCTTTCCAGAACATGATTGTAGTAGCACACCTTCAAAGCTAAATTGAAAAAATTGCTAATAGATACTCTCTAAATACATATTTTATTTTAGGTTTTAAAGTAGATAGGTACATTAATTTGTTAAGAGCATGAGTGCATTACTCGCCAATAAACGTTGTGTTTGGCGAACGGTAGTTAATGTAAAACTTTCACTTTCTAAGTGTTTTGGAAAAGGAACTATTACTTTAACTTGTAGCCATGTTGACGAATGTCCGTGCGGCCTTGCCTATTGACAATTAGACAATTAGCAGCCTGCCAGATGGCGCTGTCTGACGCAAGCGTAAAGGGTGCGTTCAGAATAGGTTAAGGCCGCGTCGGACAGCGGAGCAACGTGATCCACAAACAATGGTCTCGCCGGAAGACCAGCGCTGGCTTGTGAGTCAGCATTATGCTGAGGCGGGACCATTTCGTGGCAATTTTATTAGTTATTAGTTATAAATGTATTATCTTTTAGTGTAATTAGCCACGAATAAATTATTTTCATTTCATTTCATTTTCATAAAACTGTGTCTAACTTTTTTGGTAAATAAATTAAAAAAAAAACGTTCGTTTGTGTCGAAAAAACTTATACTAGAGGTATTGCAGGGTAATCAATAATCATGTAACTTTATGTACCAACGTTAGGCATATTATAGTGTCATGTCTTATTATTGTTGTATTAGCTCATCCTAATCCTAATCCTAATATCCTAATAATATTATAAGCGTGAAAATTAGTGCGGATGGATGTACGTTCCGCTTAATCTCAAAAACTGAACGGATCTCTATGAAACTTTCCAATATTGTAGCTTAGACATCAGAATAGGACATAGGCTACCTTTTATCCGCGGGTAACACCGCAGGGCGCTGCTAGTAATATTATAAACGTGAAAGTTTGTGCGGATGGATGTACGTTCCGCTTAATCTCAAAAACTACTGAACGGATCTCTATGAAACTTTCCAGTATTGTAGCTTAGACATCAGAATAGGACATAGGCTACCTTTTATCTGCGGATAACACCGCAGGGGGCTGCTAGTACTTCAAACATGACATTTAAATAAACCAACCGTTAGTACATAAATTTATGTATAGGCTGCTGGTTGGAATTACACCTGTTTCCTCAGGATGTTTTCACGACATTGTACATTACTGCAGAGGCCTCGAAATATGGGATTGCCGGCCGAGTAGTTATAGATGGCGGAGTGTCAACGAGGCCATCTCGAGATACGAGCCCGACAATCCTTGTTCACGCTTAGGGTTATATAGTGCTTTTCTCAAAAAATGCAATGAAATTTTAATATTATAAGAAAACTCGAAATGAAATTCTAAGACATCAAATATAAGATTTGTCTCCTTTTCCCTTAGGTTGTCTGGTAGAAAATGCTTATGGCATTAAGTCCTTCTTTTGTACGTAAGTCTTAGTTTTATGCAATAAATATTAAATAAATAAATAAACTCAGTAATAAAAACACGCGCTGTGGCAGCGGGCGGTCGGCCGTGTTTTTTTTTATAGGGGGCAAACGAGCAGACGGATCGCCTGATGGTAAGCAATTACCGTCGCCCATAAACACCTGCAACACCAGAGGAGTCGCAAGTGCGTTGCCGGCCTTTCAGAAGAAAATACGCTCTTTTCTTGAAGGTTTGAAGGTCATATCGGTCCGGAAATACCGCAGGCGACAGTTCATTCCATAGTTTGGTTGTGCGAGGCAGGAAATTTTGTTTCTCCCGAAACAAAAGATGATCGCTTTTCCGGCCTAGGCCTTCACTGTTATATTAAATTCCTTTATAGGCCGCTCGTTGCGCACCCTAAACGTGATACTTCGCAACCTGTTATAGGTAACGAACATAACGTCGATATTATATTGCATGTTTGAGTAAAGCAATTTTTGATATCAAACGTTATTTTAAGAGTAAGAGCTGAAGTACCTACGACTACTAAATTTAAAATCGAACCATTTGGAGCCACTTTTGACCCATCATCATCATTATCATTTCAGCCGAAAGACGTCCACTGCTGAACATAGGCCTCCCCCAAGGCTCGCCATTTAGACCGGTCCTGTGCCGTTCGTTTCCACCGGATTCCCGCGACCTTCACCAGGTCATCACTCCACCTTGTCGGAGGCCTACCGACAGCTCGTCTTCCGGTGCGTGGACGCCACTCAAGCAGTTTCTCAAAATCAATATCCCCATAACTCAAAATATGCATACATTTATCATAAACTTATGTCACGCCTGTATTCCCAAAAGAGGTAGACAGAGCACATGGAATGCAATTCCAGTGCGACATTTAGCAATTGTGGCTTTAAAGATGGAGAAAATGTGATATTGCAGTGATAGGTTGCTGGCCCATCGCTCACAACACACTACAACCTGGTTTCACAGTCAACTGTTACGATACCCACAGAAAGAATATAGGAATTGCTATAGCCAGCCATGTCAAAGCTCACAAGGGGCAAATCCAATCAATAAGGACGGCTATATAATATAACTAGCGACCCGCCCCGACTTCGCACGGGTGCACTATTTAATGGATGTTTTAATAATTAATAATAATAATAATATATTCATAAAACATGTTGTACAAAATTAAGAACTATAATAGGCTAGGAGTTTACAAATATATGGTAGTAAATAACACGTGCCTGAGCTAGGAAACCCTGTGTTTCAGGCAAAGAAGGACTTACAATTACTTAGAAATATTCACATGCAAAATTATTTTAAAACAATTAATAATTTCTCTGTGTCATCATATGACAACTTTTTTAGGGCTTCTCGTAGCGTAGATTTACATATCATGTAGTTCAGTGAATATAAATCTAGATCTATTATGAATATGTTATTATACATATAAACCTTCCTCTTCAATCACTCTAGTAAAAAAACCGCATCAAAATCCGTTGCATAGTTTTAAAGATTTAAGCATACATAGGGATATAGGGACAGAGAAAGCGACTTTGTTTTATACTATGTAGTGATGATGAATACGTGTGAAAATCGTGCAAATCCTTATCAGTCCCATTTCAAAACCCAACCTCTTCGGTTCTCCCAAATTACATCCCAAGTGAAATTAATTTCAGGATTTTCTAGACAGAATTTGGTACCCATATAGATATCAAATCTTTTGTCGGCGAACTCAACTACGACGCATATTCTTATTGAATGGGGGCTGTCGTTTTTGTGCTCACCAGTTGGCGCCACTGTCGAGTAAGGTCCAGCTGTCAAAAATTATTATTGGTTATTATGGACATGAGAACGAAGTTTACATTTAAATCATTTTCAATAGCTTAAAACCGTACTGTAAAAATATCGAACATACCGCATTGTAGCGCGGTCCCGTTTTGTTAGGAAAAAAGGAGGAAATAAGTTTCCGAAAGACATCTGTCTCAAAGCCCTGACAGTCATTGATCCTTAACTCATATTCGCCATAATCAAGCTCAGGTATTACAAAATAGTCACCATATTGTTCCAATTAGATATTAACCCGCGTAGCGCAACCACAAAGAGTGACATTTCACGTTTCGGAGACCCCACGCTACACTAGCGCCTCTAGCGGCGAATTCATACGGGATAGCTCTCATTTGGCTATCATTTCACGTTTATGTTTTTGATGGGATTTGTATTTTAATCAACTCAATTCAAAACAACGTATTATTTATTCAACTGAATTAAAATTTATAACGACTGAATAAAAATGTCAAGTGGATGAGGAGTTTTCGGGCCTCCATATCAGAAAATTGATGTAAATGGGTCACTTTCAGCATTCAATTATGGATTGTTTGCTTTCAACGCCCCTGCCGAGTATTAAAGCCATATCGAAGCAGGCAAGGAAAAATGATAAAGATAAAGATAATTTATTTGCTTAAACACGAGTATAAAATATATTTAGCTGTTACAAAATTGGATTGTCCTTCATGTTTTGCCTTTCGGCGTACAAATTATAGTTTAAGGATGCTATTATTTATTATGTCAGTCACATTCAGTACAATAAAGTCAATAAATTTAAATACATGTCATAATAAATAAATAAAAAAAATACTCTATACTTGGCTAAAGCTATGTCAAATTATTTTATAAACTATAATCATTAAAATAGTCACTTAAGCTATAATAACATTTACCTACTAACAGTGTAAATAATTCACGCTTGAATTTGATTATGGTGCTGTCTCTTATTGGTTCTGGCAAGGACCATATACAATAGGACTGACAATCTTCATACTACGCACCGTGCTCCGAAAGTTAGTATCTCTCTACGTAGCTAGATGCCGCTAGGAGTACCGATTCATTCAAAAGTCGTAAATTTTATAAATTGTATATAAAGTGTATATGGTCCTTGGTTCTGGTATTTTATTGTAAATTTTAGGCGCTATACCAAATACACTCTTATTTAGCAAGGCAGTCTGGGTGAGTCGGCATCTTATTTTAGTGTTGTCACGTGGTCTTAGCAAACTACTACTATTTCCCCGTCGAAATAAATTGGGATTGACCTCTTGTTTTATACTACGACGGTGGCAATTAATCAGACACCCAGACGGCTGACCCCGTGTGGTGCCGGGTTAAAATCAGAATCAAAATTATATTTATCGCCTCAACCTTAAAATATTAACTGATCCAAAACCCTTACAATCTAAACACAGTACTAAGTATCTAAAATAAACCGTCTAGGACCGCCTTTTGTTTGCCTCTACTCATTGTAACTATGTACTACACTGTGATTTTTTTGTTAAGGTTATGCAATAAATAGTATTTGTATTGTATTGTAAAAACCAAAGCCAAGAAAAAGAAAACCGTCTAGGACCGCCTGTTGTTTGCCTCTACTCATTGTAACTATGTACTACTTATACTGTGTTTTTTGTTAAGGTTATGCAATAAATAGTATTTGTATTGTATTGTAAAAACCAAAGCCAAGAAAAAGAAAACCGTCTAGGACCGCCTGTTATTCGCCTCTACTCATTGTAACGATGTACTATACTGTGTTTTTTTGTTAAGGTTATGCAATAAACAGTATTTGTATTGTATTGTAAAAACTAAAGCCAAGAAAAAGATTACGAAATACCATTCCAAACCATTTCGTGCAATACCTTGTTCTTCTGTTTTTATTTATTTTCTTGTTTTTTTGTGTTTTGCACGAATAAATATTTCTGATTTCTGATTTCTGAAATATTTTTCTCTTCACCGGAATAGGAATTGGAGAGTTGTGTGTGCTACTGTCCCAAGTTTTACATGTTTTTAGCAATGGAGAAAAATGTATTCTATTGAACATTCTGCGGAATCCCCCACGGCCACAACGTCATTACGCACCCTTGTGAGCAAATTTCTGATGCGTGATACAGTCAGCGCGACATACTATAGCTGCAGGATCAATCACGGGCTATTGAGACTGTATTTCGTGGTTGACGTTACATGAACGTTCGAGACATTCATCACTTTTTCAATATGATTTTGATTTGATCGATGTTGCTTGTTGTGACACGTTTGCTCCAAACAAGAGGTAGGGCACAGCAAAGTGTCATCTTGCTCGAATTAGGAGCGGCCCAACTGGGGAAGTACCTCCGCCTTGCAGAAGACCACAGCCATAATAACATTATCTACTATACAAGTATATAGTGTTGTGTTCCTGGAGGTGAGCAAGGTTGCCAGAGCTCCCGAGAAGGCACTGTGATGGGAGCGAGGGACCTAAATTTTGCTGAGGGACCTAAGTTGTCAACACAGTGCATCCTCAAATTTTATAAAGGGTCGGCAACGCGTACGTGACTCCTTTGGAGTTGCGGGCGTCTATAGGATTCGGCGGCCGCTTACCATCAGCTTGTTTGCCACCAACGTTGTATAAAAAATATAACAAACTGAAATTAAGAAAAGTTAAGTTTAAGGAGAAACTTTGCCTCCTTGTGCGTGTTCAATCGCTTGTATAATGGGTTGTGCTTCGAAGAACTGTTCGATTAATGCCCACGGCCGCTTTCTACCATCGCACCGCCGTCGGCAGGGCATTCATCCTCACACCTTAGAACCGAAATGGTCGCGTACGGTACAGTTTCAGAGGAATTTCCTCCCACGGACGCTCCGGTTGTGTAATGAGCTCCCTGGGTTTTCCCGAGGGACTACAGTATGGGGTTCTTCAAGAATGGAGTGTATAATTTTTTAAAGGGTCGGCAACGCGCATGTGACACCCTAGGAGTTGAAAGCATCCATAGGTCTTGGTGACCGCTTACACGTGACGTGACGTGGTATAAAAAAAAATTAAACCAATTTCAATTTTGAATGAGTGTCGCGTGTATCAAATTGACCCTCTGGCTTATTCAACACGTTTTCCTGGACGCTGTCATTGTTATGTCGTCTAATTTAAATTACGTTGCAATGAATATTATGAAAATATGACGCAGATTGGGAGACAAGCGCTGACGTGGGTTCTCCAGTACATTACAAAGAGATATTGAAATATATTTTCAATCTTGTTTTCAATGTATTTTCTGGTGAACAATAAAAAATCTTTGTATTGTATTGTATTTCATTGTATTGTATATGTCGAGCTATACTCAACCTTGAAGACGTGAGTGACTCGTCTATTATATTTCAATATGTCTGAAACTCACGGTAGTTTTATATTTAAAACATTACAGAGAGATTATTATTCTTTATTTTCTTTATTTTTTTTTTTCAATATTTCAATACAGTGGTACTTATGATTAATTACATGACACCTCACATTTAAGATCGCAACCTACCGCTGTTTGATTAGATTATTGTTTACAGAGTCAAGTTTCCCTGTGTCCCCTGCACTAGGCTTGGCCTGACTCGCATTAGCGCTTATGAGCTAAGCACGGAAAACTGTTTTTACAGAATTTCATATGTAGATACAGAACTAAATTATAAGACAATAAGGTGCAAAATTTGATACAGCTTTTTGTTATGAACTGCAACGAATTTTTTGACACGTGTCAGCATACATTTATGTGAAACTACCATGCGAAACGTAAATCAAGCACAACAAAATCTTGCTAATTTTTGGAGCAGCTCAAATGGGGAATTACCTCCACTTTGGGTACAGTAAACCACAGTAATAAGATCACCACTTATTTCTCTATGGGTATGTGGTGTTCTGTTCTTGTTATGAATTTGCAAGCGTCCATGATTGAAATCGAAAGCCACAGACAAATAAGTTTAATTTTTGGTAGAAAATTTTATTGCTGACTGTACTTTTCTTTCACAGTCATCGAGTACTCGTTGAGACGATTCTCATAAGCCCAAACTCGAGTTTATTTAGTGCAGTTTAGGAGTAGCTATGGCCACATTCTATCTCCGTTAGATCAGCTCGGTGGTAATATAATATTGCATTTCATGAACTTATATAAATGTGCTTTTGAGCTCAATCGGTTGAGGATAACTGGTCTAAATTTTAGTTACAACATTTGCCCCGAACACACATACACAGTTACTTACATACAAACATTGCAAGTTAAATAAAACCTTGTAAAATTCCTGTGACATGCGGACAGACAATACAATACTATAAGGGTATCATTTTGGCTACAAAACCCTTTAAATAGATCTATTACTATTTTCAAACCTAAACTACTCGTAGTACGGAAGTTCGCAAGTTGTGAACTGCTAAGAGCCGGCGATATTGACCCAAATTAACAGGATTACCTCCGACAAAGACAATCACCTATTCGATGAAGTCGGGGAGACATGGCGGGGACGTGTGCGGGGTCCTTAAGTGAGCCGGCTATGAAACCAGCGGTAGTCGACTTACTAAATAAAGACTGCGATATGTACCCCACACATTTTTTGCTCTTGTGGCACAGACGTGGACCGACTGGGACATGCGTCGCTAAATGACATAATCCGCAGGTCTCTTACGACCGTCAACGTGCCTGCTCTTCTTGAGCCGACTGGCATGGTCAGGGATGATGGTAAGAGACCTGATGGGGTGTCTTTAGTTCCTTGGAGTTTGGTGTGGGATACTGTGTAGACACACTGGCACCGTCCCACCTCCAACGAACTACAGTAAAAGCGGGTGCAGCGGCGGAAAATGCCAAAATATTAAAACGTAATAAATATGAGGTCCTCGGCAGAGAGAACAGTTTTGTGCCTTTTGGTATCGAAACACTTGGTCCAAGGGGTGCACAAGTTATTTAGTGAAATTGCGAAGCGTTCGGTTGACGTAACTGGTGCCCGAAGAGCTGGTAACTTCTTCGCACAACGTCAATGGACAACAGACCTTTGTTTTTTCCTTACTCGCGGTGGTGTATGTTTATAATGAACGCGTGTACATGCACTGGATATTGGTCAGGCGATAAATTTATTCGGTACATGTACACATTTATTATAAACCATACACCAACGCGAGTCCGGAAAAAAAGGTCGGTTGTCCTGTGAAAACAATGGATGTGTACAATCGGCCACTACTCCCTCCTATGATTTGTCCCGTCGTAAAACGATGTACGCTTTTCTGGTCTCCTACTTTCATTACTCAAATCTGTAAATGGTCTTCATAATATCTAAGTTAGGTTGTGAAGTTTTGAAACGAATACCCTTGCCAGTAAAACAGACCTATTTTGTTTGTATTGTGTCACTTAAGTCACTTAAGACAATTTGAAGAAGTTGTTTCTTTCAAAAGATTACCATAATAACTCTGTGAAACCTGACTAATCCCTCTGAGTTAGGAGGAATGGCAGTCGCTTTTGGAAAACTAGTAAGTACCAATGCCAAATCTTAGGATTCGATTCCAAAGACCCCGTCTAGCATACAACCGGAAAATAGAGGATAATAACGAATATGCCCTCAATGCCTATTGTGTATCAGTTCCCCGCTAGAGGCGCTAGTGTAGCGTGAGGTCTACGATATGTCAAATGTCACTCTTTGTGATTGCGCTACGCGAGTTAATATCTAATTGGAACAATATGGTGAGTATTTTGCAATACCTGAGCTTGATTATGGCACATATGAATTACGGGTCAATGACTGTCAGTGCTTTGAGACAGTTTTGTCGTTCGGAAACTTATTTCCTTCTTTTTTTCCAAACAAAACGGGACTGCGCTACAATGCGGTATGTTCGATATTTTTACGGAACGTTTTTAAGGTATTAAATATGATTTAAACGTAAACTTCGTTCTCATGCTCATACTCGTATAACCAATAACAATTTTTGACAGTTGGACCTTATTCGACAGTGGCGCCAACTGGTGAGCACAAAAACGATAGCCCCCATTAATGTCGTTAGAAATCGCGGTTTTTGTGGCCCCGCGTTCCACATAACGTGTCCTACTAATTACCGTGACATATCGGGGCTGGCCGGTAATAGAGTAAAAATACCACGTCATGGCCATTCCCCGCTCAGGGGCTAAGGGTACATATTACGGTGGTTGTTTTTAACTTCCTGATATGTTAGCCTTAAGTATTACATACGTGCGGAGTGGTCAGCGTAATTAGTAATAGGGTCATTCTACTTTTTCATGACCAGTTTTCTATTACAAAAAAAAAATGATATGTATTGAATTAGTGTACGAAAATAGGATTTCGAAATAGTACCTGAACCTAATAAAAGGAATTTATAGGTAAAAATATTTAAGGGAGGCGTACAGCGACATCTACCAGAAGACTCATGCTTCATTAACGTTAGTGCCGTTAATAAAGCATGAGTCTTCTGGTAGATGTCGCTGTACGCCTCCCTTAAGGCGTTTGTATAAAAAATAGTTTACGTTAGCAGCGGTACTGCTTAATACGAAGGAACGGTTGATGAATTTGGAACTGGGTAGCGATTGCACCTATAGCTCAGTTGGCTAGAGCGACTGGTCGTGAGTGCTGGGAGGTTGCAGGTTCGAATCCTGCTCGGTGCCTAAATCTTTCAATTTTTCCTTCATTCTAAATTTAAAAATATTTAAATATTTACTTAGGTATTGCTGTAAAAGGTGTGTAACACAGTGGTAAAAACCATTTTTTCATACAAAGGGTGAGACATCCAAGGGTCACTGAGTTGCCCTTGGATGTCTCACCCTCACGCCACTGAGAGTTATTCATACGCAAGGTTATTGCCATTGCCCAGTATAACTCCGATTCACCATCCTACTTATTTTATAATACTTTTCTGCTCTAGAGCAGAAATGTATTATAAAATAAGTAGGTCACTGAGTTTCCCTTGGATGTCTCACCCTCACGCCACTGAGAGTTATTCATACGCAAGGTTATTGCCATTGCCCAGTATAACTCCGATTCACCATCCTACTTATTTTATAATACTTTTCTGCTCTAGAGCAGAAATGTATTATAAAATAAGTAGGTCACTGAGTTGCCCTTGGATGTCTCACCCTCACGCCACTGAGAGTTATTCATACGCAAGGTTATTGCCATTGCCCAGTATAACTCCGATTCACCATCCTACTTATTTTATAATACTTTTCTGCTCTAGAGCAGAAATGTATTATAAAATAAGTAGGTCACTGAGTTGCCCTTGGATGTCTCACCCTCACGCCACTGAGAGTTATTCATACGCAAGGTTATTGCCATTGCCCAGTATAACTCCGATTCACCATCCTACTTATTTTATAATACTTTTCTGCTCTAGAGCAGAAATGGACCACTTTCAGCACGCCGCTAAGATGAACAATGACCCACTTTCAGAGTATGAGAAATGTTTTTTTTCTCTTTTAATCATCATCGAGGGGCGTGTCTACTGCGCATGACACGCTTCAATACATGAATATCCTTAAAAGCTGAGTTATCAACTTATAAATTCTACGCCCAAAAATTACAATGTTAACTTTTCCGTCACTAATTGAATTAATGAGGCGACCTGTCTAACTTGTCAAAATATCCCTGAAGCCTGTCAAAATTGTCTACTGAAGTGAGGCGACATGTTATTCATACGCAAGGTAAGCAAATTAAATGTAGGGTTGGCTCTAGAAAAATAAAGAATAATTTCTTTAGTATTTATTCCACGAATATATTTTCTATATTTATTCTATCCTTTTTGGCAGTGCAAGTGGAGCCATCGAAGCCTCTTTTTTTAATTCTTTTTGTTGTTTACCACTCATATTTACTTAAGTAGCTTAAGAGGCCTTATAAGTTTTAAAATGTTTTGATTTCAAATTACGACAAAAGTATTGATAATACGAGTAAAGTTATTAAAGGCTACGATGATTTTATTAAAGTTTTAGATAGTAACATAGCCATTTTTTGATTTTATTGTGTGTAGTAGAAATTAAGCGGAAGAAACAAGTTTTTAGCTTGAAAATGGTCGAATTGGAGTGATGTTTGAAACGATATTTCTTAATGAAAAGTCCAAAAAAATACATTCAAGGTTTATGACATAAGGTCGCAATAGTCATGTTCTAGATACAGTGTTACATTGTGAAAATGTCAAGATACGTGTAAATTTAAACAGAAAATGTTGTAAATAGATGAGCGTTTTTTAACTGACAAGGACCCTTAAGTATTTTTGTGATAAGCGTATTTTTTGGAGGAAATGACTGACTATCGAGTTTTTTCGGTGGT
Source organism: Epiblema foenella (assembly GCA_963556455.1). Classification (NCBI taxonomy): domain Eukaryota; kingdom Metazoa; phylum Arthropoda; class Insecta; order Lepidoptera; family Tortricidae; genus Epiblema; species Epiblema foenella. Next base: position 3,877,633 of record OY747113.1, on the reverse strand, counting down.
TTTTCTCGGCAGTGTTCTCTTTTTGGCCGTGCAAGAGAAACTAGCGAAGCCTCTTTTTTCCATCTTTTTTGTTGTTTACCACTCAGATTTACTTAAGTAGCTTAAGTATTATTGTGCTAAGCGTTGTTTTGGAGAAAATAACTGACTGACGAGTTTTTTTCGGCGATTTTTCTCGGCAGTGTTCTTTTTTTGGCCGTGCAAGAGAAGCCAGCGACACTTCTTTTTTCCATCTTTTTTGTTGTTTACCACTCAGATTTACTTAAGTAGCTTAAGTTTTTTTTTTTTTTTTAATTAAGTTTAAATAAAACTTATTGTTGTAACATAATTTAAACGGCATCGTTAAACCACAAGTGGTTTGTCTCGATGTACGATCCTAATTCTACTCTAATATAGGTTAATACAAATACAAATACAAAAGTATTACTGTGATAAGCGTAGTTTTGGAGACAATTACTGACTGTCGAGTTTTTTTCGGCGATTTTTCTCGGCAGTGTTCTCTTTTTGGCCGTGCAAGTGAAGCTAGCGAAGCCTCTTTTTTAATTATTTTTGTTGTTTACCACTCAGATTTATTTATGTAGGTTAAGTAGTATCATTGTTATAAGCGTGTTTTTGGAGAAAATGACTGACTGTCGAGTTTTTTTCGGCGTTTTTTCTCGGCAGTGTTCTTTTGAGAAACGCTAGTAGTTTTTGACTTGTTAAAGTGCCATTACGACCTACATGCTCTCTATTCTCCTGTACAGGTCGCATTTCTCAACCGATTCTTGAGAAATTTTGTGAGTGGGTAAAGTAAAGGTACCTAAATTAATTATAAGGTCAGAGCTACTAGTTAATTTAGTTCCCGTTTTCTTTCCCGTATATATTTTTTTCTATAATCATGTATCTTTCACGATTATTACAAAACAACCTATCGTAATGAGATCTAAACGATTTTTTTTAAATCCTGAAATGTTGACAGTTTCTTCGTTTGACTGACACCCAGGTTCAGTCAAGCTAAAATGTTTCGTAAGTTGCAGCGGGGTAATCTGAACTGTGAGAAATTAAACTAATCGAAAATCTCAATCAATCAATCAATCAATCAAAATTTTATTTGTATAAACAAGAGTACAACAGATTTTATAAAAAAATAAATATAAACCAATCTTGCTCTACCATAAAATATGTCATGCATGAAAACAATATTAGCATGCATGAAAATAATATTATTATTCTCTTCCATGTTTTATATCATTTACTAGAGTGCTATCTATGCTCTGATAGCGGAAAAGCGTTTTCACAATTTCAAGAACATGGCACTCTAGTAACTGATGTAATCCACGGAAAGTATTTAGATTAGTTTTAATTTCCCGCAGCAGCTTATAGCATTTGTTCATCATCAATCATCATCCTCCCAGAGCTCGGAAACCGATTACGTCTCCATACAGTTAACCGGTTAAAAAATTCGGTTAATTGCATTTTACGATATTTATACTTTATAGTATTTATTTAATAGATGAAGGCTAACTAAAACGAATCTTAAAATAAAAATGGTAATATGAGAAGATAATGAGAGATTACGAGATATTTCAAAAACAGTAAAAATCGGTTCTGAGAACTGCATCCTCCTAATGTTATCCCAGTACAGTTACATCCTGAAGATTTGGCGTAGACACTATTTTTTACGAAAGCTACTACTGCCATCTGACCTGCCAACCCGAGGGGAAACTAGACCTTATTTGAATTAGGCTTGTCAAGTGAGTGGGCAACTTGATTGTTAGTTCTCAAGCCGCCCGAAGGCCTCTAACTTGGCTTAATAACTGCTGTCATATACGGCAGCCGGGATCCACGCACACTCTCTGGTCGGTCCCTCATGTCTGAGGATCGTGGTCAGCATTAAGATTGCATCTGAAGCGGATAATCTACCTCCACCGGTTTCTGTCCAGCGCATCTCTTACAAACTCGAAGAATAACTTCCACCCATCTATTTCAAAAAAAATATCCAGGGTGTCTACCTCCATACCAAATTTCATCTCAATGGGTTCAGCGGTTAAAGTGTGAAGAGGCAATAGACAGGTTCACTGTCGCATTTAATAATATTAGTATGGATAAGGTTCTATTCGCGTGTAACCCATTATTTTCCTTAATATACAGTATAAAAGAAAATGTCCGCCATTATTGTGTTCATCCATATTAAATTGTTTTCGTACGCGTTTGACGCGTTCTCAATTTTCTGTTAATTCTATCGTCGTAATTGGAGAGGGGATACGTGTATGTTTTAAGGAAATAACCTTTTGACAGGCCCAACTCCGAATTTGTTCACTTATATTATTATGTTATTTAATACTTAAGGTTTATGGTCGGTGTCGAGCAATGGGAGCTATTTCATAAGAAGATACCATTTTGATGATTGAATGTGGGCAAATTTCAGTAAGTTAAAAAATAAAAAATTGTCTACGTAACCGCTCAGCAAAACGCTTTGAATTTATGTGCAAAGTCTGGATTGCATCATCTAGTTTAAATTAAACTGTTTGAACGGATTTTATCATGGGTATTTAAATTCAATTGTCAAAATTGGGAATAGCACTCGTGGTTACAATGCGGCGAGAAAATAACCACTTTTCTCCCTATGTAATGCAATAAGCATATTATTACCTATTCGTTTAGGTTGATTTTCTTCGTTTCTGTTCACAATGGACTGAGAGAACCGTTACGTGATTTGAATAGTAAAGAATTTGACGGTTGTATTATATAAAAGAACCTATTATGGGGTGACATCTTATTGATTAGTGTAAAAACTAAACGCGTTGGCCGATTTTGATGATTCTTAAGAGCGCGTTCACCAAAAGCGCTTGCTCAAATTCGGCATTTAGACAGCGATCGCGCGGCAAAGTGCGCTTGTGTGTGTAGACACGCTTCTACTTGACCCTACAAACACACTCACGCCTAGAGCCAAGCGCGCCATCCTCTTCTAACATTCTAACATTAATATAGGTACAAAAGGGTTAGCGTGCACGGTAGGGTTGGAGTAGCGGTGGCGCACAGGAGTGAACGCGTTTGATACTTATGTCAATGAACACTAAACCAACAACATATTTTATTTACTTCGCTTAAGTGAGGCACTTATTATCTTATTTTAGTGCTCATATTTTCTTTCAATACTTTAATAGATAGTTTCTTCATTGTGATAATAATAAAAAGGTGGTTTTTGATAATAGACAGTAGCAAGGGGGTTTTCTGAGAGGTAATTACAGCCAATCAATACGATGCTTGACAATACTTTGAACAGAGTCTTACCTACATTGTTAATAATTGTTTTATTAGATTTTTCCGAGACCAATTAAAGCCCAAAAGTATAATTTAAAATTTAATTATTCACGAACTGTATATATAATAATAATAATAAAAAGGAAGGTGGTTTATGATAATAGGCAGTAAGTAGCAAGGGGTTTTCTAGCAGTTGATTACAGCCAATTAACGCGCTGCTTGACAATACTTTGGACAGGTTCTTACATTGTTAATATTTCTTTTATTAGATTTTTCAGAGACCAATTAAAGCCCAAAAGTATAATTTAAAATTTTATTATTGACGAATTCTACGAAAACGCTTTCCACCATGATGGTAAAATTAAAATATTCACGAATTCACCGAAAACGCTTTCCACCATGATGGCAAAATTTAATTATTCACGAATTTAGCGAAAACGCTTTCCAACATGATGGTCTAACTAGACCGTGACGTCACGCGGGGTGTAAGCAAACCGGGCAGAAATCGTAGACAATCATCATCATCATCCTAGCGTTATCCCGGTACAGTTGCATCCCGAAGGATGCCCGGGGTCAGCTACCTAATCCCAAGATTTGGCGTAGGCACTAGTTTTTACGAAAGTGACTGCCAACTGACCTTCCAACTCGAGGGCAAACCAGACCTTATTGGAATTGAGCTTGTAAAGTGAGTGGGCAACTTGATTGTTAGAAGTTCTCAAGCCGCCCGAAGGCCTCCAACTTGGCTTAAAGACTGCTATCATAGACAGCAGCCGGAATCAACGGCTTAACGTGCCTTCCAAAGCACGGGAGCGCTCAGTTAATAACCACTCAAAGGTCACCCATGCAATAACTGACCTAGGCCGACGTTGCTTAACCTCGCATACCGCACGCGGTACGCGGGCGCCGCTGGGCCACGAGCGCTGCAGAAATGGGAGACAATGTTATACCTATAATAGAACAGTCGTATAGGTGGTGTATTCTGACATGTGAAAGACGTTGATTTACTTACAACTTGTATGACAAATGACAACACGGCATTCGCGATCATGGCGGGTAGCGTGTTTGTTGTTTGAAAATTAATAATTTTAGGGTTCCGTACCAAAATGGTAAAAAAGGGACCCTTATGGTATCACTTTGTCTGTCTGTCTGTCTATCTGTCTCTCTGTCCGTCACGTCACTAAATATCTCAAGAACTAGATATGCTATCGATTTGAAATTTGGAATAGTTATAAAGAAGGCTTACCTTCATACATAGAACATGACTTTTTAATTATTCTTTTTTTTTCTCTGAAAAATTACAGATATTGATTGGTGTGATAGTGATTGGTGATTCAAAATTTGAAAGTCTAGTTAATATGTCAAGTGGGGTGTCATGAAAGGGCTTGGTTTGCACATTCTGAAACATAAATGTAAAAAAACACCGCCCCCCCCCCCCCCCTTATCTCCGAAGTTTACCAAGGAAAAAATATAAAATTATTAAATAACATTGTTTTACAAAAAAAAATATAAATATAGCTCTATCTATTTTTTTTTTATCGTCAAAAAACATTTCTATACTAAGTTTGTAATTCAATGACCTTCGCATTTATTTATTTTTTATAAATTCCTACGAGATTATCCTGAAAGTACCTTCTTTCAAATAAAGAAAAAAAAATCGGTTTACGTGATAAAGAATTATCCTTGAAAACCTACCATAAATACAAAGTTATTCAGTCGCTCAAATTTGCAACAAAAGTCGCCTATAGATGGCGCTCCCGTGGCGTCCAATTTCAACACCATGTTGTTAAGATTTTCCTAATTTAATAGGGTTGGAACCGATACACATCTGTATACGGAACCCACGGTTGGCGAGTCCGACTCGCACGTGACCGGTTTTTAAATCCATCTTCTACTTCGAGATTTAAATGTGTGTATGTATTTGTAAGGCTACAATATACTAAGGGAAATAAAGATTTAGACTGAAATGTCTTTAAAATCCGAATAGCACAATAAATCTGTCTAATACATATTAATTATTTACGCCAATTTTATATTTAAATAAGTTGGGTGTAACTTAACTTACCTTGCCTCTTTTAGCCTTGAAGTATATTTTTTCTTCCTAACACAAGTATAAACCGACTGTTTGCGACTCATGCTAAAATCAACATAAAATAAGTAAGTGGTAGTTTGCTGAAAATACATTATGATTCAGTCTATAAGAAAACTACTTAAATTTAAAAACCATACTTAGCTACGATCAAATGTGGTTGATCGTGGTATAATCACATTCAGAGCGTTCGCGCTACAAAAATGGCGGTTGGGACGAAATTGACACAGGTCCTGCCTTGACAAGCGCTCGCGCCGTACTGAGGATTCTTCCCGCGCGCAAACAAATATATACAACTTTTGAATCTTTTTTGACAATATAATATTTAGACTTATTATATATTTTTTTACTGAAATATATTTCCAAATACATGAGTTTTAATGTGTAATATAAATAATTGTAATAATCTTTCAATAATACTGAGAAAAACCGTGTGTTTTGAGCGTAATTTTGTTGAGAAATTAGCGTAAGAAATATTTTTGTGTAAGACTATTTATAGAATATAATACGAAATTGAGGCCGCAGCGTAAATTAACAACATATTACGGCTGTAACACAATTTTTTGACAATTAGGTTACCTAATAATATCATCACTCAAAACGTGATCAAACTTATACCTCCGCGCCCTTTTCAGAAATCGACTGTCGGTAATCGGGTAAATAAAACTAAAATATTGAGTTAAACTAAAATTTGAAGCCGCTGCGTAAAATATAAAGAATTGACCTCTCTAAATCCATTATTTGAATTTTGCTAAACCTTTCCGTTTCTCAGTAATATTGCGTCAAAAATCCAGTTTTGTTGTTTTTTCTCACACAAAATATGAATGGACTCTTAATCAGCCAACGCGTTTGGTCTTTCTACCGAACACTATCTCACCTTCGCGCGGCGAATTTTATTCTGAATGCCGCTGAAAAGTAAAATTCAATATAAAGCTAACTTCCAAATTATTAAAAAAAAAACAATAAATATCCACTAAACGAAATATCTGAAAAGTTATTCGAAAAGACTAAACTGCTTATAGTGCTTAATGTCTAAACGTTCAAGCACTTTCAACGATTCCATTACGTCACACAACACTAAAAGTAAATTTACACTCGAAACCACCAACTCATTCAAACTAAAGATGGCGATGAAAAAAGCAATTCACGTGTTAAGCCTTTGTGGGTGTTCTCATTCTCATATCGCGCTGAAATAGACCCCGGCGTTATTTAATTTAGCTAGAACACAAGTCGGTAGTCAGGGCGTGAGACCACCAAATGTGAAGCGAGAAATATTTACACTTCAGCAAGTGGCTTAGTGGACCCGGGGAATGTCCTAAAACTACGACCAAGACCACCGGGGGATGGGCAGCAGTATCCCTAGAATGCGGTGGAGATACTGCGATCGCCAACCCGCATGCCAAGCGTGGCGATTATGGCATTTACCCCCCATGGAGAGTGTACTCTTTGGGGGAGGCCTATATCCAGTAGTGGACGTCCTTCGGCTGATATGATGATTATGAAGTGGCTTAGGGAGGCGACAGGCAACCCAAGCGCGGGCAGCTTTCTCGCACAAAGAATAAAATGCCATCGCAATCCAGGGCGTTCGTTCTAGTTTCTTCTGCACCCTTCTGGGTACTAGGTGGCTCCGCCTGCGCTGGGCGCTTCTGGAGCTGTGGCGGGCAGTGTTGCCAGATGGTTACATTTCTTACATTTTTCGTAACTTTTGACCGGCTCGCGTAACATGTAATGTAACTTCTGTTGTAAAGGTTTTTTTTGTAACTTTAGAGGATAATGAGACTGTATTTAAAAAGAAAGTTAATTGTATCTAACCGGGATCAAGCGACACAATTTATAGGCTTCCATACAGAAAAGGTGACAAAATAACCTGCATAGTACGACTCTGTCTGTCCGTCTCTTGCAACATTGTATAACATTTGAGACACCGCCCATCAGCCCGGCGTAATTCTGTCGCCGAACTCGCCGAATTGTAGCTGTATATGGCGACACGTTTCTTAGAATCGAATGTTTTGATAAGTAATTATGAAAAATATATAAAATGTACCTTTTGAATTAAAAATGTAACTTTTCAAGAAAAGAAATGTAACTTTCGTCCCAACGGCCCTGGCAACACTGGTGGCGGGTCGTATCACCGCTACGGTGGGACGGGCTTCTGGCCACCATTTGGGGACGACGGATGCTACTGGTGATGTTGCCGTGGGAACCCATAACCTGGGGGCCCGCTACGGTGTCTGCTGCTGATGTGTTTCGTGCGGTTGGCGCCCATCTGTAAAGTCAGAAATAATTATATTAATGACGTTGATGTATTTGCGAGTAAGCACTTTATTGTGCACAATAAAAGTTTAAAACATTATACATGTCAAATAAGATTAGTTCTGTTTATAATTCCATTCATAATGTTTAATAATGTATTCTAGTGTTATTTCATTATGTAGAAAATAAAATTTTATGTTTGCTTTGCTCCTTTTTTTCAGATCAGCATTACATTTGCGCAGTAATATCATGCGTGGATATACTGTTGTTTGCCTCTACTCATTGTGAGTATGTACTGTACTGGGTCCTTTAATTGAGGTGTGCAATAAAGAGTATTTGTATTGTATTGTACTGCCTAGTACTGTATTCATATCGCCGTGCACTCGCATCTCGCGCTAGTCCAGTTGCACTCATTTACAAGTACGCAGTCAGTAAAGTAGCGGTGCTGACTCGGCCGAGTTGACACTTACACCTGACAAATTTTTAATGTCGTGCAAGTCGGGAAATCGGATGTGGCTGGAAACAGTGTAGTGTTCGATCGAGAGTCAGCGCGTATGGTCGGTCCAGCGTAGCTATTGCTGTAGAAACCATACATTATTTCAGACTGATCCCTTAGATGATATAGGTTATTCAAGACGAAACTCAGAAAATGGTCAATATAGGAAACGCCGCCAGCATCTTGGGTTCATTTCCGCCAACGAGCGACCTTGGGGACTGTGTCTAGGGTTGACGAGTATTTTGATTATTTTAAATAAAACAGTTAAACTAAGCTGACTTGTATTATTGTTTTATTTAATTTTTTATTAGATTTGGATTAAATGACATTATGATTGTGAAACTTTAGTAATTTTGCGATTAATACGAACATAGACATGATAATGATTTAACTTAATATTGCATCTGCACTAGAGCGTCTCATTGTATGTGTATATTTATTTCTTAGTTTTAATTCGCTGTGTTGACTTTTGCATGCCAGTTTCTGGTGACATGTGTGTGTCTATTCTAAGTATATCTTTTGTATCACATTTTTAAGCAAAATAAGAATATTTGTATTTGTAGATGACGGGAGTGGCGTTAGTGAAAACCGCGAGGTTGAACGGATACCTTTTATTTAATTAAAGGTTACAGAGTTTCGTAGACATAAGTTCACTAATTGATGGCCCGGGAACCGTTCGCATCGCATAGTAAATAATTTGGGAGTTATCAAGTGAGCCGGGATCCGTCAGCACTAGATAGCTTTCCAACCGAAGTAAGATGCCGGAACAAAATCCCTCAAGCCTTATATGCATCGGCCGTCGAACAAACGCTAGCGCGTTCTAACTTGCATCGTGGCGCCATCTATGTTGTTAATTAGAAACTAATCGATTCAGGCTTATATGCATCGGCCGTCGAACAAACGTTAGCGCGTTCTAACTTGCCTCGTAGCGCCATCTATGTTGTTAACTAAGAATTATAGGTGTTTGGTGTTACATATTTGTATTTTGTATTTGCCTATCGTCAGCACGTATGCGACCATATAAACCGCCCGGCCGAACATACTCGCTGACGGACGGTCGATTACTGTTTGGCATAGCATAGCTATTCTTCTCTATTAATGGACGCATGGCGAGCACTCGAAAAATTACACATCTCGCGAAATGAGAAATAGCCGACAGTGGCGGTATGGGTGGCGGTAATTTGAGGGACCAAGGTTGTTTACGAAATTACTCTATATAGAGAAATTTATTTACTCTAACTTCATTTACATTTCTAACATGTCTTTTCGTAATGTGCATTGAAATGAATCATGTTTCTTATTATTTTCCCTAATATCATTATAGTGAAAAACCTATTTAGGAGTACATCCAAACGATCCTGCACGGTAAACTGCACTCTTGCTGGTCACAAGAAAAAAAGATAATATTTTTCATTTAAAACGCAAAATATTGTAAAAAAACATTGCCGTTTGTGTACATTATATTGCGTTTTTATGGCTCGGTTACGAAAATATTAACCGTTAAAATATTAAACGACCTTTTCCAAAAAACTTCCTGTTGCAATCAGTAACGACAGGCTATAGGCGAGGCTGTGTTTTATGTAACACAGAAAAAAACTAGTGTAATAATATGTATTTTCCGTTCAAAAGTTCCTAGACCTACCACGTAACTTAACTGAGACGGTGTTACAAAACTAACATTATACCTTCTCATTATATTATTCGCCTAGATTTAGCGAGAATTAAGGAGATTATGCAATGAGGGCTATCGTTTTTGTGCTTAGTTGGCGCCACTGGCAAGTAAGGTCCAGCTGTCAAAAATTGTTATTGGTTATTATGGGCATGAGAACGAAGTTTACATTTAAATCATATTTAATACCTTAAAACCGTGCCGTAAAAATATCGAACATCCCGCATTGTATTGCAATCCCGTTTTGTTTGGAAATAAAGGAGGAAATAAGTTTCCGAAAGACGAAACTGTCTCAAAGCACTGACAGTCATTGACCCGTAACTCATATTTGCCATAAACAAACTTAGGTATTGCAAAATAGTCACCATATTGTTCTAATTAGATATTAACCCGCGTAGCGCAACCACAAAGAGTGACATTTGACATTTCGGAGACCTCACGCTACACTAGCGCCTCTAGCGGCGAATTCATACACGGTAGCCCCCATTGCCCCCAGCTAATATCCGAAATGGATAGACTACATTTGGATATATTGGGACTTAGTGAGGTGAGATGGGAGGGCAGTGGAGACTATTGGATTAGAAGCCTTTGAAATGTGGTGTTGGCGCAGAATGGAGAAAATTAGCTGGACGGAAAAAATTACAAACGATGAAGTGCTGAGGAGAGTGGGGGAGAAAAGGCAACTGTTGGAAATTATAGAAAATAGAAGAGGGAAAATGATTGGTCATCTTATACGACACGACGATTTTATAAAGAACATCATAGAAGGCAAAATTGAAGGAAAGCGAGGAAGGGGAAGGCCGAGGTTAAGTTACATGCAACAAATAAAAGGAGAGCTAGCAGTCGTGACGTATAAGGAGGTCAAGGAGGCGGCCCTGGATAGAGTGATGGAGAGAGCTACACCGACAAGAGTCTAACTCTTAAATTTTATGATGAGCCCCCATTGTGCCGTCACTATCAAACTTTGCCGGACCCTAATATCGCCAGTGTCCTATTCTAAAAGCAGTAAGACAAACGATAATGTCGCGTTGACAAATGGCCGTAACGTAACGCGGCGAAAAAAGTCGAGCGAAAAAATTGACGTCGCACGACCGGACGATTTTGGTAGATTATAGAGATATAGGACGTAATGGATACTTAGGTGAGATTGTCTACTATAAAGTGGGCACAAAAACAAATTTGTTATAGGGGATGATAAATATGGAGTTTAGTGATTTTGGTGTTAGGTAGTTTATGACTGCAATTTTGAGAAGAATGCAATGACTAAAAGTGTTTATTTATGATAATATCCTACATATATACGTAAGGTGTCTTCGAATAATTCCGAACAAAAAACAAATACCAGTCTAACTAAGCGATTTCGTTACCCTACCAAATATCGGGTTAGCAACGCGCCAACGTTAGCGGTGTTGCAAGCGTCTATAGGCGACGGTAACCCCTTACCATCAGGTGGGCTGTCAGCTTGTTTGCCACCGACGTGGTATAAAAATACATCAACAAAAATTTTAATATTTCTTTTTGATGATGATGATGATTAAATGCAATAAAATCGCTTAGTTAGGCTGGAAATTGTTATTTTCGAGATTACCCGACGTTCGGCATTATCCGAAGATACCTTACTACTAACTCCTGGCTGTGTCCTACATGAGCCCGGAGTCCGCTTCGGCTCGTAATAGTCCCAAAATTTGACGAAGACACAAATTTTAATAAAACGAAAGAAAAACTGTTAGATTGGAATTTGACTACAATCCTCACAGTGATCCCCTTCATTAAAAAGCTACTAATAATTATCCAGTGTTATGTCGTACATAAGTTCTTTTTATGTATTGGTACAGCGGCCTCAACTCTTTGAGGATTTTCTCTAAAAGAACTAAATCCATTTTAGTGTGAGGCTTCCCACCGTCATTGTATAACACCGGTAATTTATCGCAACTTTGGTGTAACATAGTTAACATTCATGGCCGCAAACACTGCCCCATAAAACTAATACGAAAACATGTCATTTTGGAACAGCAAGGCTGAGGCGTGCTATAATGTTTCGCTTCCCACCACTAAGGCAGAATATCAAAGCATTGTTGCGACTCGCGAATGCTCGCTCACGTTTATGTGAGGGTACATAGCGTCCTAATTTTTGAATGAATGAATCAATGATTTATTTATTTCAAACTAGCTTTTACCCGCGGCTTCGCCCGCGTAATAAAAGTAATTTTTAACCGTCTACAAAAAAGGAGGTTCTCAGTTTGATCCGTATGTTTGTAGGTATGTATGTTATTTCCGTAATCGGCACCCCGTGGAACCATAAGACGACACCTATATAAATTTTTAAGATAAATTAATTTCCGCCATCTTGGATTTGAAAATGCATGTCATTTTCGTAATCCGCACCCCGAGGAACCTCGGAGATGACACGCATATCGATTTTTAGGAAAAAAAAAGACCGTATATCTGATGGATATACGTCATCATATTTGAAAATGGTTGTCATTTTCGTAATCGGCACCTCGAGGAACAACAAAAATGACACTCAAACTCAAACTCAAACTCAAATATTTTATTGCACACATTACAAATATATTACAAATATATTATTATAATGAACCCCGTATAAACTCGATTATTAAGAAAAAGAAATGTCCGCCATCTTGGATTTGAAAATGCATGCCATTTTCGTAATCGGCACCCCGAAGAACCTCGAATATGCCACCCATATTACTGCTCCCCGCACAAACTTGAAGCCCCTTTTTCACCCCTTTAGGGGAGCAATTCCGAAAAACGCTGAAAATCTCTCATTTCAAAAAGATTTGCTTCCCGTATAAATTTGGACCCCCTTTTCACCCCTTTAGGAAAGAAATTTCAAAAAACCCTGAAATATGGTTTGTTGTATTTTAACAGAGTCTATAATATATACGAAGTTTTAAATCTCTCACTTCAAAAAAGATGTGCTCCCCGTACAAACACTACATGGAACCACCTTTTCATACCTTTAGGGGAGTAATTTCGAAAAATGCCGAGTAATTTTTTGTTGTATTTAAACAGAAAGTCTATATACGAAGTTTTAAATCTCTCACTTCAAAAAAGATTTGCTCCCCGTACAAACTTGGAACCCCCTTTTAACCACTTTAGGGGAGCAATTTAGAAACACGCTGAAATACGTTCTGTTGTATTTAAACAAAGATTCTATTTACGAAGTTTCAAATCTCTCACTTCAAAAAAGATTCGCTCCCCGTACAAACTTTGAACCCCCTTTTCATCCCTTTAGGGGAGCAATTTAGAAAAATGCTGAAATACGCCATTAATGTATTTAAACAGAGAGTCTTTATACAAAGTTTCAACGCTTTTTCCCGCGGCTTCGCCCGCGTACTAAGAGTAATTTTTAACCGCCTACAAAAAAGGAGGTTCTCAGTTTGACCTGCATGCAGATATGTATTGGATGAATTGGATATCATTTTCGTAATCGATACCCCGAGGAACCACAAAGATGAAACCCATATCGATTTTTAAGAAAATTAAATGTCTGCCATCTTTGATTTGAAACTGGATGTCATTTTCGTAATCGGCACCCAGAGCAACTTCGAAGATGACACCCAAATTGATAATTAAGAAAAATAAATCTCCGCCATCTTTGATTTGAAAATGCATGCCATTTTCGTAATCGGCACCACGAGGAACCTCGAAGACGACACCCATATCGATTTTTAAGAAAAATAAATGTCCGCCATCTTGGATTTGAAAATGGATGTCAATTTTGTAATCTGCACCCCGAGGAACCTCGAAGATGACACCCATATTGATTTAAAAAATAAATAAATCTCCGCCATCTTTGATTTGAAAATGCATGCCATTTTCGTAATTGGCACCACGAGGAACCTCGAAGACGACACCTATATCGATTTTTATAAAAATAAATATCCGCCATCTTTAATCTGAAAATGAGTGTCATTTTCGTAATCGGCACACAGAGGAACCTCGAAAATGACACCCACATTGATTTTTAAGAAAATAAATGTCCGCCATCTTGGATTTGAAAATGGATGTCATTTTTGTAATTTGCACCCCGAGGAACCTCGAAGATGACATCCATATTGATTTTTAAGAAAAATAAGTCTCCGCCATCTTTGATTTGAAAATGGATGACATTTTTGTAACCTGCACCCCGAGGAACCTCGAAGATGACACCCATATTGATTTTTAAGAAAAATAAATCTCCGCCATCTTTGATTTGAAAATGCATGCCATTTTCGTAATTGGCACCACGAGGAACCTCGAAAATGACACCCATATTGATTTTTAAGAAAAATAAATCTCCGCCATCTTTGATTTGAAAATGCATGCCATTTTCGTAATTGGCACCACGAGGAACCTCGAAGACGAGACCCATATCGATTTTTATAAAAATAAATATCCGCCATCTTTAATCTGAAAATGAGTGTCATTTTCGTAATCGGCACACAGAGGAACCTCGAAAATGACACCCATATTGATTTTTAAGAAAAATAAATGTCCGCCATCTTTAATTTGTAAATGAATGTCATTTTCGTAATCGGCACCCCGAGGAATCTCGAAAATGTCACCCATATCGATTTTTAAGAAAAGGAAAAATTTGCTCCCCGCTCAAACTTGGAACCCTCTTTTCACCCCTTAAAGGGAGCAATTTCGAAAAACGCTGAAACATGTTTTGTTGTATTTAAACAAAGAGTCTATATACGAAGTTTTAAATCTCTTACTTCAAAAAAGATTTGCTCTCCGTACAAACTTGGAACCCCCTTTTGAACCCTTTAGGGGAGCAATTTCAAAAAACGCTTAAATGTGTTTTGTTGTATTTAAACAGAGTCTACGTACAAAGTTTTAAATCTCTCACTTCAAAAAAGGTTTGCTCTCCGTACAAACTTGGAACCCCCTTTTCACCCTTTTAGGGGAGCAATTTCGAAAGACGCTTATATATGTTTTGTTGTATTTAAACAGAGAGTCTATATACGAAGTTTCAGATATCTCACTTTAAAAAAGATTTTCTCCCCGTACAAACTTTGAACCCCCTTTTCACCCCTTTAGTGGAGCAATTTAGAAAAACGCTGAAATACGCCATTAATATATTTAAACACAGACTCTATATACAAAGTTTCATGTCTCTCACTTTAATAAATCCGGTTTTTCATACAAACTTTGGACCCCCGTTTCACCCCTTTAGGGGGTGAATTTTGAAAAATCCTTTCTTAGTGCACCCCTAGACCTTATAAGGAACCTACGTGCCAAATTTGGAATCTCTAGAACCAGCGGTTTGGCCTGTGCGTTGATAGATCAGTCAGTCAGTCAGTCAGTCAGTCAGTCAGTCAGTCAGTCAGTCAGTCAGTCAGTTTCTTCTTTTATATATTTAGATAACAATGACAGTTGCAAACAAGCCAATGGCCAGCCTGATGGTATGCAGGTACCGTAGCCTATGGACGTTTGACTTGAGACCAGTCACATGCGCGGTGTATTTCGTTTTTTGTCTAGTATCTTTTATAGGGGATTGACGAGCGACACCATCCTATTGTGGATTCGTTTTTATTATCAGTGACTGATGTTGTAATATTTGTAATAGATAACTTTGCAAGTTTATCTTCACTGTATGACATTAATTTTGTTATATTATTAAACTCGAAATTATTATTCTTTCTTGAACTGTAAATTAATATTTTGACATGAAAAATATATTCTTATAGTCAGACTTTCTTAAATTGTAAATTAATATTTTGACATGTAAAAATGCCCTTGTGGCCTATTTGCAGAATAAATGTTTGATTTTGATTTAGATTTTAGTTTGTGGATTCATTGTATTGAAGCCAGAGACTAGCGAAGGTCTTTCCCCCTCAACATAGTGCATCCGCTGGTGATTTGGCGTCCTTACTCACCGTCAGGAAAAAAACACCACATATTTGCAAAGCTAGTTTCAAATTGAATACCTTAAATTGAACAAGTTGCATTATTTTAATTTTTCCACTTAACAGCGGTCGTGGTCATTATATACCAGACCGTTGTTAGTATTGTTACTCAATACCGAAAAACATGCCTTTTATTATCGTTGGTGAGTACATAAACAATATAAACATAAAAATAAAATCTAAAATAAGGGGTCCCCCCGGTATGGTACCAAACTGCTGGCAGCATTTCCCTGCTGTATAGCAATGCTGATGCGTTGCGAGGAAGCTGCCTGCCCTTTGGTCACCCATGGTGCCCAGTAACCTTTTAGCGACTTCATTGAAGAGCTCTTGGACCTTGGGACCCCATGGACCGAGGGTTTCTACACCGAGCGGAAAAAGTACTGATATCTCGTCATCTCTTTATGTACAGCTCTGCTAGTACATTTGTACAATATTGACGACAGGTTTAGCGTAGTGGGTAGTGCACCTGCCTGTGAAGCTGACGGTCCTGGGCTCGAATCCCGGTCAGGGCAAATATTTGTGTGATGAGCATGAATATTTGTTTCTGAGTCTTGGATGTTTTCTGTGTATTTAAGTATTTATATCTATTAAATATATCGTCGTATAGTACCCATAACACAAGCCTTCTTGAGCTTACTGTGGGGCTAGTTCGATTTGTGTAAGATTGTCCTCTAATATTTATTTATTTATTTATTTTATTTATTGCCCACAGCAGATTTCATCTGGTATACCCTGCCTGAATAAGGATGAGTCAATTACAATCTAGTCCCCTGGAGTTGCAGATATTCACATACTACGATAACACAAATAAATAATATCAAGTGTATGTATATAACAGGGCTCGGAAACCGGTTACGTCTTCATACATTTAACAGGTTAAAAATTTCGGTTAATTGCGTTTTACGACATTTTTTTCGTACTTTAAATCATATATTCCATAGATGAAGGCTAACAAAAGCAAATCTTAAAATAAATTGAACGTATGAGAATTAATTTAGGAAATATTTCCAAAATAGTAAATACCGGTTCCGAGCCCTTGTATGTAGCAGTGTACGCAAACGCGTAGATTAACTACTCGCTTGCGTAGCTATATTTCAGAGGAGAATTCTCAAGAAACAACCAGCGCACTTTGCCTTTCGCAATGGGAAAGGCATTCGACTGTTTTATTCATAGATGTATTATGTAAGGCGGAAATTGGAAACAAGTGATATTGAATACTTAACTGAAACTAATTTTGTCATAGAATTAAAACCAGGGACCGATACCGGTATTTTTAAAAAACCTTGAATGAGCCCAATATTTTGGATTATTTTTTGCTCTTTACGTAGGGCTGGATCATGTATTTAGGTAACAACGTCGTATTATTAAATTGTCCCATTAAAAACGAAATAATGAACCGGTGACCGTAATAATACCGGTATTTTTCTATGGAGAAAATACCGGTATCCGATCCTTGGTACCAAGTGATTATATACATACTTATACAGATAAATAGATACTTAAATACATATAAAACATCCACTCAGGAACAAATATTCGTGTTCATCACACAAATACATGCCCTGACCGGGATTCGAACCCGGGACCTCCACCTTCGAAGGCAGGGTCACTGCCAACTAGGCTAAAGCGGTCGTCAAACTTACTATACTACTTACTTACTTATTATAGAGTTCAGAACTGTTGCCGGTTTTTTTATTGAGTGTCATTTAAAAAAAAAAAAAACTTATCTTTGACATACCACACGTTTGGAGGGATTAATATGATCGTTCCTTGGTTTGCTGCGAAACAAAAAAAATAACATCAACTTGACAGGTAACGGATGTCAAATATGACAGTTACATCTATGATTTTGTACATTCATAGATGTAACTTCCGACCCAGGTCGGGCCTAGCTGAGTTTCTTGCTGGACTCTTCTCAGCTAGGCTAGGTTTAGTGAACCAGCGACAAAAGTAGCTCGATTCCACTCACACCTCAGATTCGGTTGAAACCGCTCAACCAATCTCACTAGAGCGCAAACTCTTAGAGTATTCCAGTGTTCCAAACCACACGCGTGGTCATGCCGGAGGTTTTCCCCTGGATTTTCCCCAGGTTACTCTCCAACCGGGCACTCCTATCGCTTTATTGGGCCCGGCCTATAAAGCCACAGTCAGGTTCAAAAAAAAAACAAAAAAAAACGAAAAAAAAAAGATGTAACTGGCACATTTGACGCCGAGTCCTACGAAGTAAATAAATAAAAATTTAGAGGGCAATCTTACACTAATCGATCTAGTCCCAAACAAAGCAAAGCCTGTACTAAATACAAACATAAATACATAAAAAATATTCGAGACTTAAGAACAAATATTTATTTATTTAAACTTTATTGCACAATACAAAAGTACAAACGGCGAACTTAATGCCTTAAAGCAGGCACGTATCCAGAGGGTGGGATAGTTGGGATTTATCCCCCCCCCCCGAAAACGTTTTAAGCCAGTAGTGATTACAGCGATTTTTACACAGTTCACATGGTTGTTTCAATGTTTGTCTCGGAATTAACCGACATAGAGGCTTCTCCTTAGATCAAAATAGCCTTCCTTTCCTTCTATTGTACAACGCGCAGCGTATCTTTTTACGAGTATTAATATTTTCCACGTGAAAGAGGACATATATTTCATAATATAACCTCGTTCTATATGTTAGAAATGTACCAGAAAAATGGTGTAGCATTTTATCAAAACCGTTTCTCCGTTTGAATTGCAACGGAAAGCAAATAAACATATTTTAACGTGGACCATACAGAGATGGTATCAGAGGACCTACTCCGAACTTCGAAATCCGAACTTCGTATCGTGCCGACCCTTTCACTCTCGTGTTATACACACATTTGAGTGAAAGGGACGGCATGATATGGAGTTCGGAGTAGGCCCTTTGTGCTGTGAAAAATGTTTCGTTGCCTCGGACTGGTAGGTAATATTAGCTGTAAGAAATGAAATCCAGAAAATTATTGTACGGATACATTACAGGTTATAGTCAAGAAAATTGAAGGGTGAATTATGTTGCACAGCGTCTTATTTTGACTTGATATGAAATGAAATGAAATCATTTATTCTTCAATTTAGGCATATTACATGCACTTATGAAAGTTATAAAACTACCACCGGTTCATAAAATAAACCAATGCTATATTATAAACATACATATATATTTTTAATATTTAGGACAAAATATTTCTGTGTTAGATTACTTGTGCGGGACGCTATCACTGCCAAACATCCCTATCCATGATATAATCGTTTATCTTGTAATATGCTTTTGAAATAAGTGTCTGTTTCACGTCAGATTTATATATAGAATCCGTAAGTTCAGTAATGTGTTTTGGAATTTTATTGTAGAATTTTATACAATTTCCCAAGAACGACTTTTTCGCCTTTACTATAGTCTGTAAAAAGTTATTTTGAGTTTCTCAGTGTTTCTGGTAGTTATTAACTTATCAGTGTTCGTTGGGAAATTGTATAAATTCTTCCATATATTATGCAAATTTTAAGTATCTAAGAAAGCCACTATAGCCACGCGTCTTTAAATTTGGAGATTGGTTCGAACCCCGGCACGTACCATCTAGTTTGCCACTGACACGGCATTTAAATCAGAAATCAGAAATTATTTATTTGCATAGACACAGGAGGTAGGGAGTAGGAGTAGGGATGTTACAATACATTTGTTTCATGCATCTAGCCTGCATGCAAGCGTGCAAATACATAAAATGTCAAAAGTTACAGTCCAATAAAATGTCAAAAGAATAAGAATAAAAATAATTGAAATAAATATAGGAAGTCAAATTGAAATACTAGTAAAATTAATATAATAGGCATATCACAGTCAAAGAGGCACAATAAAATCATAAAATAATAACAATTATATAACTAAATATTACTAATTCTAATGCTGGTGTTCGAGATACGCCTTTACGCTGTAAAAACAATGCTCTAAAAGCCAGTTTGTTAGACTGCGTTTAAAGGCGTTTCCCTCCAGCAGCTTTAATTCCTCCGGGAGATGATTATAAATGACAATACACATTAAAAAATCCAAATAACTCATAAGTGTCATAACCAACTGAATATCAAGTTAACTCCCATCGGATAAGTACAGTTTACAATTGCCAACGGCCCGAGGCATCCATAATCTCTATTGGCACGTTCTGTTGTAGCCGATAACGACATCTGAGGATTTGCAATATTATATAGCGCTGGATGGGTTACGTTGAAACGGTTAAAATGTCAACTTGTTTAAAACATTGTCTTCTGTTTCCGTGATTCACTCACTTAAAAGGCCTCATCACCATCATCATCATATCAGCCAAAACACGTCCACTGCCGGACATAGGCCTCCCCCTTTTTTTGAACCTGACTGTGGCTTTATAGGCCGGGCCCAATAAAGCGATAGGAGTGCGCGGTTGGAGAGTAGCCTGGGGAAAATCCAGGGGAAAACCTCCGGCATGACCATGCGTGTGGTTTGGAACACTGGAATACTCTAAGAGTTTGCGCTCCAATGAGATTGGTTGAGCGGTTTCAACCGAATCTGAGGTGTGAGTGGAATCGAGCTACTGGGAGTTTTGTCGCTGGTTTACTAAACCTAGCCTAGCTGAGAAGAGTCCAGCAAGAAACTCAGCTAGGCCTGACCTGGGTCGGACTGACTCTACCCGGTGTGCGGCGGTACCGGGGCCAATAGGGACTATATGTGTCACTGTTCCGATCGCGCGGTGGACGTCCCGCCAGGCCTTCCCCAAAAAGTGCCATAATAACCGGTCCTGCGCCACCCGCATCCAGCGGACTCCGGCGACCTTTACCAGGTCATGAGTCCACCTTGTGGGGGGCCTACCCACGCTTCCGGTCCGTGGTCGCCACTCGAGAACCTTCCGGCCTCAACGGCCGTCGGTTCTACGTGCAATGTGCCCCGCCCACTGCCACTTAAGTTTAGCGATTCGAAAGGCTATATCGGTTACTTTGGTTCTACTACGGATGGTTCTGGTAAGAGGCCTAGAAATTTTTAAATGTTTTCAAATCAAATCATTTATTTCGTGTAACATTGACACATAGAAATTATACACATAATACATTTATCATAATACAAAAAACACACATAGTGCTACCAATTGATTACACTGGCGGAAGAATGCAGCCCCGCACAGTGTAACATGATAGCACAGTCAGGCTTGTCCGCTATCATTCTCAGAATGGTATTGGGACTGCTCCGCACCCAGCGCACTAGAACCATCATCGCATTTGAACTCAAATTATGACAAAAGTATTTATTATTCCAATGAACTGATTAACGGATACAATGCTTTTATTACTAGTGTCTTTTATAGGGGATTGACGAGAGACATCATCCTGTTCTGGATTCGTTTTTATTATCAGTGACTCTTAGAAACCATATACATCTCCAACAATATATTATTAGTCTTAATTTTGACGCTCTGAGACCATGTACATCTCTAAGGACGTTACAATAGTAACTATTAATTGTATTTGGACGCTCAGAGACCATGTACATCTCTGGGATATTATATAAATTCATTATACTCTTTGTGTGCCGGACGTAGTATAAGTTTATACCTAAGATACATTATAATTGTATAGATTATTAGCAACATAATATTAAATAGATATCGGACGTAGTATAAGTTTATGCCTAGGATACATTATAATTGTATAAATTATCAGTAGCATAATATTAAATAATTCCCCCTTTGCCTACATTTATTGACCTACTTAGGTGAAACGCCCTTCAGGCGCAATAAAATAAATAGGTAGGTAAAAACGCCCTTCAGGCATAATATGCGAAATAAGCCCAAACTAGGAACATTTAAATAAATATAATATGTAACCGGCTACACCATCGCATACTTAACAATGTACAGCACGTGTTCGTCCCGCACGCTGATTGGCCCACACTTCGCCCACACACCGCGATCACATACGATCGAAGTACGGTCAATCAAGCGCGAATATAATAACGGCGCTCACAGCGCCGAGTCATTCTCTCACTCATCGAATCATCGCTTACTGCTTCGGGACGCCGGAACGACCACGTGCTACTGTGAAGAAGTTTTAATAGTGAAAGTCTGTTTAAATTAGTATTTTTAAAAGTTATTCCATTTAATTTAATTCTAGTGTCAAATATAGTTCTATTTAGAGTCAGTGTTTTCTCTTCAAGACGTCAATCCCTCTCATTCTCTCGAGCTATCGAACGTGCCGACTGCCCCTACAGTCCCGGTCCGGCACACTTTGTTTATATTGCTATATTGTGATCTCGAAATTATTATTCTTTCTTGAACTGTAAATTAATATTCTATCATGAAGAATGTATTCTTATAGTCAGCCTTTCTTAAATTGTAAATTATATTTTGACATGTATATGTATTTGCAGAATAAATGTTTAATTTTGATTAGTTGTTGATAGTAACGAAGTCATTTTTAGGGTTCCGTACCGAAAGGGTTAAACGAAACCCTATTACTAAGCCTTCGCTGTCCGTCCGTCTGTCACCAGGCTGTATTTCATGAACCGTGATAGTTAGACACTTGAAAATTTAACAGATGATGTATTTATGTTGCCGCTAACAACAAATACTAAAAAATAGGTTTAAATAAATATTTAAGGGGGCTCCCATAAAACAAACGTGATTTTTTTGCCGTTTTTATAGATAATGGTAACATTGGTAACGAACACTTTGTGCGCGAGTCCGACTCGCACTTGGCCGGTTTTTTTACGTTTTATTGTGCATATTAGTAAAGTGTATCTCTCTGTGTGTTACCCACTATGCCTACGCCTGATGGGCCCTACGGAAGACCAGCGCCCGCTGTAATACCGACATTATGCTGAGTTGGGTCCATTTCGTGAGTCGTGACATGACTGTTATTGTATTATGCTTCTGTCTCATTATTATGTATCGCTTGTTTGTCACTGACAATCTCACACAAATCAACCTAGTCCCAAACTAAGCAAAGCTTGTACTATGGGTACCAAGTGACGATATACAAACTTATATAGATACTTAAATACATAGAAAACATACAAGACTCAGGAATAATCGTGTTCATCACACAAATAAATGCCCTGACCGGGATTCGAACCCGGGACCTCCAGTTTCGTAGGCAGGGTCACTACCAACTAGGCTAAAGTGGTCGTCAAAAAAAAAACTGAATCTAGTTTATTCGAAAAAAAAACACAGGTTCTTAGCTCTGCTTGATATTTGCCGATTTAGGATGACGATTGAAACGATATTTTTTAATGCTAAATAGAATGTATGGTATTAGGTCGAAAATCTTTAGCGGCTAATTTATTATAGGCTTAATAAATATTCAATATTTATTAAGCCTATAATAATTTAAAGCTTTGCGTAGTTATTAGCTCCCGTGCTTTAGAATGCATGTTAAGCCGTTGGCTGTCTATGATAGCAGTCGTTAAGCCAAGTTAGAGGCCTTCGAGCGGCTTAAGAACTTCTAACAGTCAAGTTAGGTTAAGGGGGGTCGAAGTTGCACCACGTCCGTAGGGAGTACCCTCCTGTGACCTACCGTTACCCTACACCTGACCCCTGGGTGGTGCTAAAAGTGCAACAAAACTTGCAACCGTACTCTTCGAAGATCTCACGGTCCGAAATAATTGCCATACGATATTTAGAATGAAGGAAAAATTGAAAAATTTAAGCACCGAGCAGGATTCGAACCTGTGACCTCCCGGTACTCGCGGCCAGTCGCTCTAGCCAACTGAGCTATAGGTGCAATCGCTACCCAGTTCCAAATTTATCAACCGTTCCTTCGTATTAAGCAGTACCGCTGCTAACGTAAACTATTTTTTTTTATACAAACGCCTTACAAGACTCTGCTTTGAAGCGGAGGAGACGCCTGCACACATCCTAACCGAATGCCTTAGCCTAATGCGCAGTCGTAGCTCATTGCTGGACAAGCACATCATGCGCCCGGATGAGATTAAGTGTCTCGAGTACAGAAAAATCCTGCGATTCTTTGAGTTTGTAGGACTTGACCGAAAATTGTAGTATGTGGCGATCACAATAGATCAGAAATGGTCGCAGTGATACGAGGGCTGGAAAGCCCGGGAATAGCCACAACACCTAAATAAAAAAAAATAAAAAAACGCCTTAAGGGAGGCGCCTCCCTTAAGGCGTTTGTATAAAAAAAATTGCCATACGATAAATAAATAAATCGTCCTTAAATTAAAAAGCCTCCAAAAATTTACCGCTCCGCTTCAGTGTGTCCAAACACCGAACAATGAACATATAATCATAGAATTGAGCTATATTTCAGCACCCCAAGCATTCCGCTGAAATACATATAAGCTACATTGTACTCCATGTTATTCAAAAACGGTGCCAAAACCTAACCCGTACGTGCTCCGATCCAAGATGCAGCCGTGACAGGGTTATGAATCCCTCCAACTATTCGCAAGATGGATTCCGGCAGTAAGTTGCATTTCAAGTACAGTCAACCAAGAAACTGCGGGGTAATCATGTAATTTTATGTATTAATTTATTAACTTAAGGCATATTTAGTTTAGTCGCATTGTATATTTGTTGTATTATATTATACATACATAGTCCAATAATTTATCGGCTTTTCCACATTTATTTGTTTCGTTGTGTGTCGCATCTACTATGATTATTCTCTCTTTGGTTGACTGGTAGACAATGCCTTACGGCATTAAGTTCGCCTTTTGTATCTGTATCCTGTTACTGTGTTTAATTTTTTAACCTAGGCATGTTAGTAGGTATTTACATTACTTCAATAGTTAGTAGTATAATGTTGTATGGAATTCCATTATGGGCCGCTGGTTGCGTCGCACCCGAAACATGATACTTCGCAGCCTGTTATAACGAACATCACGTCAATATATCATTGCATGTTTGAGAAAAATATATTATTACTTACAAATAATAAAGTCGAAAATAGTCTGTGGTGGTAATATTTGGGTAACTGTACTATCGACAACACAAATAATTTAATAATCTTGAACCTTAATATAACGGAATAAGGTCTATTGAGGGTATTGCTATTTATTTTGTACTCTAAAATTGGATGCAGTTTGAAAAAAAGATGTACCTTTTTTTTAACCGTCACTTCTCCGCGCGAAACTAGTGTCAGAAAGAGCGTGATTTCGCCTAAATTGAAATTAAATGTGAAAATGTACCTAAACGTCATAACAGACCACCCGAGGGTCTAATGGTCTCGTTTATCGCGTGATTAAAGAAAGAAAGAAGAAAAGAAAGAAAGAAAAAAGATTTATTCTTGGCACAGACACAGTAAAAACTAACATAATACCAAAATACAGAAAATAGCCACGAAATAGTCCCAAATCAGCATAGTACTAGCCATTGGCTAGCGCTGGTCTTCCTTTGGGACCACGAGAAGCCACGAAATACAAAAAACACTAAAGTCACAAAACAACATAACAATTAAATAAATGTCATAATTTACAATTTAAACAGACAAGAACAAATAAACATGAACGCGACCTTAAACAATCTTCAAATATCTGTGGTCTGTCACAAGTCGCAACTAGCGCCAGCGGACAACCACTAAAACAGTGACAGATTACGCAATTTCGTGAAATGAGAATGGAGGCATTAGGTTAAGTCATATGACAATATTAAAATTACTGATTAAAACTAAACACCTAAGCAAATGAAATGGACAAATTAAGCATCTATCACTTTCTCTCACGACTTGAAAGAAAGTGACGGATGTTTTACCTGTCGTTTGTTATGCGATAACTACCAGCATAACCTCCTGACGACCGGCTTCCTATACATAGTACATAGGCCCCAATTAAGTTTTGACTCTGTGTCAATTTAACAGAGTAACATTTATTCTGCCAAGTTTTGATACCTAGTCGTCAGGAGGATAATACGTGGCCAGTATTGAACCTGAGTCCTGGGGCGCTACCGCGAACAGCAAACGAAGTTTTCGCTCTCTGTCGCACTTGCACGTTCGGACGTAAGTCCGACAGAAATGGCAAACTTCGCTTGCTGCACGCCTACTACGAACTTCGTAACGTGCCGTCCCTTTCACTCTCGCGTTATACACTTTATGAGTAAAAGGGACGGCACGATACGAAGTTCAGCGTAGCCCCTCTGCATGTCTCATCCAGCACAGCTATCCAAGATCCGCTAACTTTGATCTTGCTCTAATGCGTTAATAGACGAATAACTTTTAGAGGTTAGCTCGGAGTAACTAACTCAGCCGGAAGTTTATAACTGAGACAGATATAATTGGAGTTTAAGAGGATACATTTTATATTAATATTAGGTATTAGCATACATGTATGTTCGACGGCCGGTTTGGCCTAGTGGGTAGTGCACCTGCCTGTGAAGCTGACGGTCCTGGGTTCGAATCCCGGTCAGGGCAAATATTTCTGTGATGAGCATGAATATTTGTTTCTGAGTCTTGGATGTTTTCTATGTATTTAAGTATTTATATCTATTAAATATATCGTCGTCTAGTACCCATAACACAAGCCTTCTTGAGTTTACTGTGGGGCTAGTTCGATTTGTGTAAGATTGTCCTCTAATATTTATTTATTTATTTTATTTATATATATTATGGGGTTGGTCTCAGACAGTCTAGAACGCAAAATGCCCGTCACTTTGGCGCGTAAAATTGAAATTGGAAACATTATGTACCTTTTGAAAATAAATTAAAAATAATAATAATAATAATTCCAAAAGGATCAAATTATTTCCATTCCATTTTAAACTTAAATCAATTAGCAGTTAAGGCATAGAAACGTAATATTCATATTCAATTTATTCATAAAACCAATTTACATGTCAATCAAGTATTTAAATAAAATATTAAAATAATAATTATACATTACGATTAACGAACAGACATAATAGAGTAGGTTTCGCATTAATGATTTAGTGTCAATTAATTGTAATATGAACGTATTTAATATGTATACAGGATGTCCCACGGCTATGCCACATGGAGGGAAAGTACCTTGAATATTGTAGATGGAACATTTTACTGAAAGAAGACATTATTTGAATTTAAAAAATAATTTAAACTGAATTCACAGATATTTATCATGTATCGATGGATAGGCCTTTAAAAATGATATGGAGGTTTTTAAAAAACTTGTTCATTTAAGTCAACCGTTGTTGAGATGTTAGCTGTCAACGTCATAGAAAGTATGTCCCCCCCCCCCCTCTAATTTCCAAACTATAAAGTTTAATAAAATTGAGGTGGTGTGCATTAGTAAATATTTTCAACGATTTTTGGTTTGAACAATATAGGTTTTACGGTTTTTGAGATTTCGCTTAAAAACTGTCTTGCCCTAACAAAAGGTCGTAAGTGCCGTGAGTTCTCTATGAAGATAAGACTTTATTTAGATTCAATATATTGGATAGTGATTTTAAATGTGGACTAGTAGGTGTTGGTACGGAATCCTTCATTGTGCATGGTCCGACACGCACGTGGCTGGTTTTTTCTAAATGGGTTAGGTATACTACATTCAATGTGAGTATAAATTAAGACAGAGAACAATAAAATTTCAATTTCGTCCAATAACAATCGTTTATTTGTTATGGCGCTGAACAAACGATCTAATCCAAATCTTGCAATGTTTTGTTTGCTTATGGATAAATTAATTTAAACAATTATTCGGGTTTGAAATGCGGCCCTGAGTATAGTTATGACAAGTAAACAAAATCAACATTTGCGTAACCCACTGTCATTTGTTTCAAGTTAATTAGGTTGAATAATTCAACCCAAACAAACGTAACCGAATCAAATTGAACTATATTATACACGTCATCTATTCAGTTAGTCAGTATATCACCAACGTATGTATAGTCGCGAACCGGGATTATTGAGGCAAATTTACAGACAGTATAATGACTTGGTGGCTGGTGATGTTCATGTTCATGTTGACATATTTGATCCACGCATTATTAAATTTAAGAGACTTGGCGGCTATCCTTTTTGCTCACCCTAAAAAGTAAACGTTTTACCCTGATTTCCTTGTTTGTTTATTTAATTTCGTTTAAGTTTCTTCGTTTTATCGTTTATCATTCAGTTAGTACCTAAGAATGTATACTTATCTCCTTTAATTAAACTTTTGCTACTAGTAATGTTCATGTTGATGCATCATTGGCTCGACTTGGCTGAAATAGAGTAGGGTAACTGTGTTATTGAATGCTGAACTTGATTAGATTTAACCATGTAATTAACCCTGCTCTGTGTTGGTCGACTTGACACTAGTGCTGTACGAGTATGTGCACTTGGTCAATTATGCGCTTACTTATTGATCATGCTGTGTGCACTTGCTTTGGATGTCATGCTGGTCTATAAACTACTGATTTTGTGCAAACTTAACTGTATCATTTATTGTGTGATGTCTGTAAAGTGTACCTTTTTTAAATAAATAAATAAAATTTAGAATAAAGGAAAAATTTAAAATTTTAGGCACCGAGCACGATTCGTTCGTTCGTTTCGTTGGGATCGGTTGATGAATTTAGGACTGGGTAGCGATTGCACCTATAGCTCAGTTGGCTAGAGCGACTGGCCGCGAGTGCCGGGAGGTCGCAGGTTCGAATCCTGCTCGGTGCCTAAATTTTTAAATTTTTCCTTCATTTTAAATATCGTATGGCAATTATTTCGAATCGTGAGATCTTCGAAAAGAGTACGGTTGCCAGTTTTGTTGCACTTTAGCACCACCCAGGGATCAGGTGTAGGGTAACGGTGCGTCACCGGTGGATACTCCCTACGGACGTGGTGCAACTTCGACCCCCCTTAACCTAAATTTGAGTATGGGATGACGCATTGCAACTGACGATTCTCAATATAATTTGAGACGTTAGTGCCGTTAATGAAGTTTGAGTCTTCTGGTAGATGCGTCTGTACGCCTCCCTTAAGGCGTTTGTATAAAAATAAAAATATTATTGAGGCACTTGCGATTGTCCGTAATTTAGCCGTGTAATGAATAACTGATGTTACCCGATCTCGTGTAAGTCCCGACTTGGGTTACACGTCCAAATTGCGAAGGTTGGCAAGTGGCTCAACTATCTCTGTTCGGGAAGGTACCTCACCCACTCCTTTAACAGCACTGCTAAGATTTTCTTTGTATTTAGGACTGTTTGCATCAACTTACAATAGAGAGATTGACACCAAATCAACATTTAATATGGCGTCAACGCTTGCTATCCCGTATAAACTTGTCAATCTACCCGTATAATCCAAAAGGGACGAAGTTATGATAACCCGACTAAATACTTATATCTCTTTCGCACATCTTTGCATGTGTGTATTGCCGGCTCCAGTCGTATCCTTACTTCATGGTACAATCAGATGTTAACGAATACGCCTACGATCGCAGACGGTTTCACAGCCTTATTTTTTTGTAACATTAGAGTCAGCATCAAATCAACTGCGTAAATTAAGAGATCAAAAGCTCTTATTCCATTACAATAAAGACTTTTGAACTATTTTGATGACTGCACAATAATCTGGAAGCATACCTACACTCTATAAAAATTTCTGGTCACCCTAAATTAAATAACCGAAATACGTTTTTCTAAATATTTTCATCATCATCATTCATCATTTCAGCCGAAAGACGTCCACTGCTGAACATAGGCCTCCCCCAAGGCTCGCCATTTAGACCGGTCCTGTGCCGTTCGTTTCCACCGGATTCCCGCGACCTTCACCAGGTCATCACTCCACCTTGTCGGAGGCCTACCGACAGCTCGTCTTCCGGTGCGTGGACGCCACTCAAGCACATGTTTTTTATTTTTCCCTTGGGGGGGATTTGCCATAGTCGCCACGCTTGGCAAGCGGGTTGGCGACCGCAGTTTGATGGTGGTAATGATCGAAGGATGCTGCTGCCCACCCTCCGATTTTCCCTTATTCGCCTCCTACGAAACCCACGGGAAGAGATGGGGTGGCGCAATACTTACCCGGCAACCACACGGGACTAAATATTTTACACTAGTTTTATTTACATGATACGGGGATCCTATCATAAAAATATCAATCTCCAAAACTGACGATTTTTGCGAAGTCTCGCTCCGTTAACATTAAATAAATAAATCTTTTGGACAATCTTACACAAATCAACCTAGTCCCAAACTAAGCAGAGCATGTACTATGGGTACCAATATGCAAATAATTTCATTTTAATGTAATAGTTCTGAGGGCCAACTCCGAACTTTTAAATTCGAACTTCGTATCGCGCCGTCCCTTTTACTCATATAGTGTATAAAACGAAAGTGAAAGGGACACATGACACGAAGTTCGTATTTCGAAGCTCGGAGTAGACCCTCAGAGGGGCTACCGCGAACCGAAAACGAACGAAGTTCGAATATCTCCCTCTCTGTCACACGAATTAACAAGTGCGACAGAGAGCGAGATATTCGAACTTCGTTCGTTTTCAGTTCGCGGTAGCCCCTCTGGTTCTGTTTAATCGCGTTATTTGTGGAACGATCGAGTCGAATTGAAACCTAGTCGTAATCGCCATCCGGCTATTAGACGGCTAGTGATGGGCCTCATATTGCTAGCGCTGTGGAAATTGCTGTCCAAAAAAGATCGTTTGCAATATTGGAATCAATCCGGGTTTTCTTTGTATTTATAACAGAATACAAAATGTAATACCAAAACAACAGTTTCGCTAAACTGCTAAGCAGTAAAGGTAACTTAGGAGGTACAAAGTACGCTACAGCAAATACCCAATGACAACGCGTCGCTACGGGCATGTGACACCCCAGGAGTTACAAGCGTCCATAGGCTACGGTAACCGCTTACCATCAGGCAGGCCGTACGCTTGTTTGCCATCGACGTGGTATAAACAAATAACACAGTCGTGTTGAATAAAGTTTGAGTGAATGTCTATTTCGACACATTTTTAATGCGTTAGCCTGTATAAGAGCGATGTAAAGTCTGGGTAATAGCTTAGTAATACTGCGCTATGATACCCAACTTAATTCAACTTTTACTAAAGTACTTATAAAAAACTTCATGAGGTATTATAGATCTAAAGAGAATATTATTTAGAATTTAGCAATTTAGCTATATTAATAGCCTTTACTCACACATTATGGAGATTATTGCTAATAAAGAAAAAGAAGAAAAGAAAAATAACATTTATTCGTGGCACAGACACAGTACAAATTAACATAATACCAAAATACAGAAAATAGCCACGAAATGGCCCCAAATCAGCATAGTGCTAGCCATTGGCTAGCGCTGGTCTTCCTTTGGGACCACGAGAAGCCACGAAAGACAAAAAACACTAAAGTCACAAACAACACAACAATTAAATAAATGTCATAATTTACAATTTAAACAGACAAGAACAGATAAACATGAACGCGACCTTAAACAATCTTCAAATATCTGTGGTCTGTCACAAGTCGCAACTAGCGCCAGAAAAGATAAGAGGTGTAAACATTTGTAAATTGCTATTACTCAAACCTTATTCAGCATGCTGTCTTACTTGGATAAGCTGAATTACCACCACCAACCAACGGGCCCCAAAGACCATATAGAACTCGTTGAGAAGCGGCGGCATGGTTACTTGCCATATACTTGCGATCGTCATTACATTTTGAGCTTAATTACTTATCAATAAGGTATACTTTACTGGATTTGTGATTCCTTACGGTCTTCATCAGTGTAATCAAAACCTTCACAGTATTCACTAGCTCGCCAGAGTACGAATTCGGAGACGCTGAAGGCAACAGGCACAGAAGGAAGACAGGTATGGTAGCTCAAACACGTGTCGGGGAATCTTAAAATGCTGGTTGATAGCCCTCTACAAGCGGCCGACAGAACCTCCTAGAGAAGAATATTGGCTGTTTCGTAGGTAATTGCATTGCTGAAACCAATAAGGTTGTTGACAGTAAATGAGAAAATCAATCATTTAGAATTTTCTCGAAAAAGTATGAAAATTAAAATCAAATGGTGAAAAAAGCCCACTGCCTTATTCATATTCATATTCATATTCATTTATTCATAATTGTCAATATTACATGTCAGGATAATTCTATAAATATATT
Organism: Epiblema foenella; assembly: GCA_963556455.1. Lineage (NCBI taxonomy): Eukaryota > Metazoa > Arthropoda > Insecta > Lepidoptera > Tortricidae > Epiblema > Epiblema foenella. The sequence continues at coordinate 3,845,925 of OY747113.1, read as the reverse complement.
AATATTACAATAAATTGTAACAAATAGTCTATACGATCTAATAAATTAATAGTTAATAATTAACAGTCCATAATGTCTATAAATAATCACATTGTAGGTAAATTCATAAATTCTTCGTAACTATAGAATGTGTGCTCGAGAAGCCATTTTTTAAGTTTACTTTTGAAATTAATTAGCGAAGCGGCCGACGTGACCAGCTCCGGTAGCTTGTTATACACGGCTGGCCCCATCAGGTGTGTAGTCTTTCCGGACTTGGCCAGTCGCCGCTTCACTGGGAGAATTCTATTTGGGTGTCGCAGCAACCGAGATGACTCGCCGCGTTTTTTATATTCGCTTAAGTGTGCATGGGTATACGTAGCGATTTGTAGAATGACTATGGATGGCAGTGTCAATATACCCAATTCCTTGAAGTAAGGCCTTACAGATGTTTCCTGGCTCACCTGCACCACAGATCGCACAGCCCTTTTCTGCAGCCGGAAAATACGCTGCCAGTCAGCGGCGCGCCCCCACATCTCCGCACCGTACTGTAAGAGCGAGTGAATTGTCGCGAAATAGCACGCCTTGACAACGTGCCGCGGTACGACTCGCGCAAGGCGGCGCAGCGCAAAGCACGCACTACCCAGTCTACTGCACAGCTTGTCCACGTGGGTCACCCAGGTCAGTTTCTGATCAATAGCAAATCCTAAGAAGGTGGTAGCTTCCACTTGATCTAGAAACAAACCGCCGGTATGGACTTTGAGTGATCTTGGTGGGCGGCCTCCGACATGGAATTGGATAAAATGGGTTTTGGTGACATTGAGCGCTAGTCCATTTGCCCTAAACCACCGGGAGAGCTGGTGCGCGGCATCATTAAGGCGGGCCTCCAGGCTGTCCACATCAGGAGCCGATATAATGGCGGCCACATCGTCCGCATACATTAAGACATCGGCCCCTGTTATTGCCTCCGGCAGATCGTTGAGCAATAAGGAGAACAGGATGTTTGAGACCGAGGATCCCTGAGCGACACCTATCGATGTCGTAAGCGATTCCGATCTCACCTGCCCTGCGTCACCTACTACAATTTGAGACCGGTCGTGAAGGATGTCCGTGAGGCTGTGCGCACTACCACGTATACCGTAATGTAATAGTTTTGCGGCTATTACTCTGTGGTCGGCGACGTCGAAAGCTTTGGAGAGGTCGCAGCAAAGCATTGCTACCTGCTGCTTGCCCTCCAGAGCCTCCGTTACTTTGCGCACAGCCTTACGCACGAGGTCGGTAGTACAGCGGCCAGGTCTGTAGGCGTACTGGCAATCGGACAACGCATCCGTTGTGCTAAGGAACCCTATTAGTCTGTCACATAACCCGTTCTCCAACACCTTAGCAATGCACGGTATTATGGACACTGGCCTGTAGCTATACATGTTCTCTCGTTTGCCTTTACCCTTATAAAGGGGAGAAACTTTGCTGATCTTTAGTGGCCTAGGGTACGATCCTTCGCTAAGGCATGCATTGTACAGGCGCGCGAGTATAGGCGACATGGTGTACGAAACTGTATATAATAAGTCCATCGAAACTCCGTAGATGTCTTTTGTCGTTTTATGTGGGATACGAGTTTTAACAATATTATAGACTTCGTCTGGAGTGAACGGTGCGAGCCTCATGGAGCGGTCGGCGGGCGCGCGCGCGGCCGCGAGCTGAGCGCGCACAAGGTCGAGGTCAGCGCGCGGCGCGCCGCACGCCAGCGCGGCGCCCACGAACCTAGCATTGATGGCATCAGCTGCATTTTTCTTAGTGCTGTACTTCGAGCCGTCTCCACATTCTATGAGTTCCGTAAAATCAGCAGCCGAACGGCTAGATTTTCCTCTTTCTTTATTGACGACCTCCCACATAGCTCTCACATGGCACGAATTTTGTGTTTTAGACATTTGTTTAGAATAGAACCGTGATTTACATTGCTGAATTTCGCAGTTATATTTTTTATTCAGTGCATTAATACGATTTTTTAAATCTGTATTTAATGGGAATTTACGTTCCAAATTGATGCACTCAAACAACAAAGATTTGAAGACAAGAAAGAAGAAGAGCTGAAGACCGAGCTCAGTGGCGTGCCATGGGAGAGGCCTATGTCCAGCAGTGGACTGACACAAGCTGATGATGATTATGATGATGATGATGGTGAAAAAAGCACCCCAAGATAATAAAATAACCACAAAGTTCCCACTCACACTTCAGATTCGGTTGAAACCGCTCAACCAATCTCACTGGAGCGCAAACTCTTAGAGTATTCCAGTGTTCCAAACCACACGCGTGGTCGTGCCGGTTTCCCTCTTGATTTTTCCCAGGCTACTCTCCAACCGCGCACTCCAATCGCTTTATTGGGTCCGGCCTATAAAGCCACAGTCAGATAAAAAAAAAACAAAGTTATAAGTGTTCAAAGTTTTAGGAGGGGCCATCTCCTGTCCCTTTTGCGCAAAACGTACCTGCGCATGGAAGATGAAAAGATCGTCATTTACTATTCGTAATAATAGGACATTATATTAGGAAGAATTGCGAATACGCGGCAAGTAGTTCTTTAAAAAAAATCGTGCTCTTACTATATAACGTAGCACAGAATAATCGTACGTTGTATGGATTAAACATTTCAAAATGTTTAATATTTTTTCCATTAATTGAGCTTAAAAAAACGTCCAAAAATACCCCGCCTAATATGCCTTTACCCCGGTTCACCTTAATTACCACAGGTGTAGTAACGCCACAAACATGCAATTGGCTACGCCACCTGAATACATACTAAAGAGTTTTAAAATGTAATTCAAACACGTATCAAATAACAGTAGGCGATATGAGTTGGATCATACTCAATGGATTTGTGTTCTTAGCGCTCATATCAAAGTCCCTAGCGGGCCTTAACGTCCTAAATGCCCTGGCCAACTTAACGTCACGACCGCTTACGGGGATCGCCACAAAAAAGGATTTCATTCAAATTGCTTCAGAAAACGGATACAATGCTGAGAAACACGAAGTAATAACCAATGATGGATACATACTGACCATGCATAGGATACCGCCTGGGGATAAATGTCCAAAGAAGACTCCATTGCTGGTAATGCATGGTCTTCTGCAAGCATCTGAGGGCTTCATATCCTCTGGACCAGACGCGCCCGGCTTTGTCCTAGCTCAGGAATGCTATGATACGTGGTTCGGCAACGTTCGAGGCAACTACCACTCTCGGAAACACCAAACTTTAGATCCCGAGAGAGACTTGAAATTTTGGAAGTTTTCAGTCGACGAAATAGGCCTATGACATTCCGGCCATGATTGACTATGTGTTGGACACAACAGACACTAGGAAATTGATCTACGTAGGTTACTCCCAGGGCGGCGGGACTTTCTTCTTCATGAACTCAGAGAAACCTGAATATGCTGGCAAAATCAGTCTTTTCATCGGCTTATCGCCAGCATCAAGGCATTATTACACCAAATCTGAAGTATTTAGAAAACTGTCTATTGCTATAAATGCTGTCGAAGCAAATTTAGAGGCTGGAGGTGTGTGGGAGATTCTATCTGTAGGTTTCCCTATCCAAGGAACTGTGGGTATTTTGTGCCAAGTACCATTACTAGCAGCAGTTGTTTGTGGTTTAGGGCTGGCTTTAATAGATTCTCCACACCCAGACTCCACGACCCCAGAAATAATAAGAAATCTAGTCGCTAATGCTCCAGCCGGGACATCGGTCCAGAACTTTGCCAGATACGGGCAAGCTATGAACGAACTTAAATTTATCAAGTTTGATTATGGATCCGAGCATAATTTTAAGCTGTACGGCACTTTTGAACCGCCGGAATATAATTTTAAAGCACTCACAATGCCGGCTGTAGTCTTCCACGGCAAGGAAGACTATATCGTGGATACAAAAGATGTGGAGTGGGCCGTGGAACAACTGCCAAACCTTCTGGAATATGTGACAGTAGAGGATCCATTGTGGAATCATATAGATATGAGCTACAGCCGATATTGGAAAGAGACTATATTTGTCAAAATGAAGAATTATTTAGACAAATACAATAACATAACTCATCTGATTGAGGCCTGAGGGTGGTGAATGACCTTCTGAATTGAATTAAACGCTTGAGTATATTGGAAGGATTGTAAAATTACTATATTGTTTTAAGCATAAAAATAAAAGTCGCTGCTTTACTACTCGGTTTTCTTGGTTTCTACTGAACTTATTTGACTGATATTATATTTATATAAAACTGTATGTATGTTTATTTTATGTCTATTTACGTATGTTTACTGTTATTTCTTTTCGGTTAAGTAACCACATTGTATTTACTCCAAATCCATACTTCGGTTTGCCACCTACTCAATTACATATATAATTTTGCATTGTCTCCGCTACCCAAGTTTGTCTGGAAGAGATCGCTGTTAAGCGATAAGACCGCCTGTTGTTTACCTCTATACTTTAAGCCTAATGTACTGTACTGTGTTCTTTTTCTGAGGTGTTCAATAAAGAGTATTTGTAATGTATTGTATAAACTAAAAAAAATAATGTTGCTTATTGCGTCATGGATTGTTTTCGTCTGGATTGTGTCGTCGACATTGAATTACATTTCTATGAAATCTACACTTGTTTAAATATTTAATCTAAGTACCTCATAATAACGGATGTTATTGGTTACGTTATGTAGAACTTCTCGTCTACCGACCAAAATACGTAAATACATCAAAATAGCGTGTGGATGACGGATCACCAAATATAAATTATAATAATATGTAGCTACAGTTTATTTGAATTAGCCGATAGCAACCAATTCCTTGATTTGGGCGGGTAGTGGATTTTTTTTAGTCAAAGTCATATCATCAGTCTTGTCATCATTCTCAGTTGCTAAAAGAAAATTGGCCCTCCGGTGATCAATAGGTAACCGCCTATGTGCGTGTAAGCTATGTTTTTAGGGTTCCGTAGTAAACAAGGAACCCTTATAGTTTCGCCATGTCCGTCCGTCCCCCGCTTTTCTCAGTAACCGTTAGTACTAGAAAACTGTAATTTGCCATGAGTATACATATCAATGACGCCGACAAAACAGTAGAATAAAATCATTAAAAAAATCTTTTTTTAGGGTACCTCCCCTACATGTAAAGTGGTGGTGCATTTTTTTTTCTAAACCCCACTGTTGGTTACGGGTCCGTAATTCCGCATATGACCGGTGACGTGATGGACGGGCAACTACGGAACCCTACACTGTGCGTGGCCCGACACGCACTTGGCCGGTTTTTTAAATGCAGATTTTGGAATACTTGGCCCTCACTTCATATTTTTGTATCGTTATTTAGAAAGAGGTTTAATTGCAGTATCACTTTCCATAGTTTTGGTAATTTACGAACCACAGCTAATATCCATAAATCGAGTAACTCAATGGTCCTTGGATGTCTCACCATTTGTATGAAAAAATAGTTTTTACCACTGTGTTGCCCATCTTTTACAGCAATATGTTAATATTAAGTATTTTTACCTATGAATTCCTTTTATTAGGTTCAGGTACTATTTCGAAATCCTATTTTTGTACACTAATTCGATATATATCATAGATTTTTTTTGTAATAGAAAACTAGTCATGAAAAAGTAGAAAACCACTAAGGGAAGATACCAGAGAATGTTAATATCATAATATGGGTTTGTTCTAAGAAAAATCTTAATTAACAAATGCTTTTACAAATTAAATTATAATTTTAACCACAAATATAATGAGTAAATACAATGTATGTGCACTTGGTCAATTATGCGTTTACTTATTGATCATGCACTTGCTTTGGATGTCATGCTGGTCTATAAACTACTGATTTTATGCAAACTTAACTGTATCATTTATTGTGTGATGTCTGTAAAGTGTACCTTTTTTAAATAAATAAATAAATAAGTAATTTTGATAGAAGTCTCCCTTAGTTAAAAAAAAATTAAATTCCAAGCGTCTTCAGTATTGTTGCTATGCCCTTGCGGGGCCTCACATTGTACCTATTTATTATTGTTCCACCTATAATTTATTTATTTATTGCATCCATGGTATTACAGATCTTATACATAATATTTTCAGTCTCACATGGGCCCTGTTAGGGCATAGCATTAGGTAATATTATTAACTAAGGTCATTATTAATACATGATCTATTATTAATTATTATACATTACATTATTTTATTTCGTTTTTTAAATTATTTTATAACATTACACAATATTTCAATAAATAATTAAGTTAAATGTAATTTTATTTATGTATACAGCAACAAATCCTTATTATTATTACCACATTATCCATTATTATTATTACACTACATTATTTTATTACATTATACAATATTTTAATAAATACATACGTGAGATTAACTTTATTATATACTATTAATTATAATTAATAATATTGTAATGTGATTTATGCGATAAACAATTTGAATGTGAAGGTAAACGTCCTAATGCTGCCGTCCTATGTCTAAAACTGATCAAAGCTGCTTTATAGCAGTTTTCTGTAGTTTACATGGGCTAAAAGAGAAAGAAAAGCTCTACCGAATGGTCTTGGAATCATATTTTTATCATTTGTAGTTGCGAAGATACTGAGTCGACCTACCACGCTAAGTGCATGATAGTTTGAGACTTTACAATACTATATAATCGCAAACCAACATTACTACACTATAAGTACCCTAAAAGCCCCTAGCTGTTGTTTAATTTAATAAATCACTAGCATGATTCACAGCTAAAAAACCGTTATTAGACTAAAACTTCATAAAGCGCCGTTAAAGTCCTTTTACCTTTTTCTTACCTTCTTTTATACATATAATTTCTTATCAAATACTACACAAAAAAACAGTTACTACGCTTATACACGGCAAAACACCCTTAGCCCTGTATTTGTAAGACTTTGCTTGTGATTCCTATTGCAAATACAACACTAAAACCTAGTAACTGTAACTAATCCGTGACTACCTACATTAAAAAACATAATAATGCAACTCTTAAACCCGGCTAACCAGCAATGCTACGCTAAAACCTAGCTACCTATACGCAAAATATTATCCCTCCGATTTTACGGCATGCGGCCAGTCAGCCGAGCGGCGCGTGCGCAGGACGTTGTGTCTAGTTGTGTAGTGAGTGATGATATTAATTATCGTCACAAATTGTCAGGAAACCATCCTTCAAACCGTTTCATAGCCAGCTACCATATGGAAATATAAAATCCCGTTTAGTAGGTAGATACGAAACGAGACTTTCTTTACCATTTTGTAGCCAGCAACCGTATGGGAATTTAAAATCCTGTTTAGTAGCTGGATACGGAACGGGAAGTGGTAAAGGAGATCGTCGATTTTGTACCCACTGAAAATTGTAACGTTTCAAATTCAAAACTCAGATAGGACCTCAGAACTCAGGTCAGATTCTAGACTTGTTTAGATGAATTTAGGAGGTAAAACTCTAAATACCAAATTTTTATAAAAATCGTTAGCCCTGTTTTTGAGATATCTGGGTATCTAATATACAAGATTATCTGGTTAAAAGTACTGTTAGTAGAATTCACCTATGCTATTTTGCCAAAGAGTAGTCGAAATATTTATGCTGATCACACAAAAAATAAATGTGTTTATTTGATATGTATACATTTCATTACTATACGTTACAATTTGTTGCGGACCCTCTGGTCCTATCGCCGAACATAATCGACGGTCTTCTCTATAGTAATTGAACCTATTTGAATGCATCGCAATAAAATAGGAAAAAAATGCAGTAGATATGAGTTTTCAACGCTGTCTTGCTATCATATCATCAGAAGTGTTAGATTGGATATTGATATTTTAATTTTCACTGCTTATTTGAGTTGATTGCTGAGAACACTATAACAATGCATTATTCATCTGAATATTGTGAGCCGCCTACTTCATCAAGCGTGTTAGAAGATGATTTAAACAAATTACAGCTTATTCCTTCTAGACGAGGAGCATAAATACTGTTAATCACTGGCCGTAAATATTACCGGAAAAAAGTGTACAAAAAATACTCCCAATCTTTGTGGATATGTGGTAGTACACTAGCGTGCAAGGGAAATGTTACACCGGACTCCGGCTGGAAAGGTATTATAAAAAGCAAATACCATGTAACGTAATGCATAACAAATATAACAAAAGAAGTAGTAATAAAAAGAGATTGCTGGTTTTAAAAAAGATGTGCAAATAATTACGAACCAATCCAGAAGCAGTATACTTAAATGATATGATCTTCAGAAAAAAAAAACATTCCAGTTCACTATTAACTTCCAAAATTCAATATTGATAAATCTTCGGCATATCGACAGAGAAAAAAGAATCTAGAAGTCTACTTTTTTATTTAAGAGTTGACTATAATTACTCTTGTCGATTGACTAGGTACTCTAGAAGAATTAAAATTAAAATGTTGTACGCCCGAAGAATGTCAATTACTAAGGCAATTTGCCGATTTCCTACTCGTTGACGACAACTGCGATGGAAAAACGGTATTATTGGTGTTTGCTTAAAGTGATTGTAAAATCCAGATAAACAAAATACACCACTTCACTGCGGATGCTACTTTCAAGTCTTGTCCTCTTTCTTTTCACAAATTTACAGTTTGCACGGCTTAAATGAACAAACATAACGTAGGTATAACCCTATTTATTTATGCATTTTTGCATAACAAGAACATAAAAACGTATGAAATTTTGCTGAGTGTAATAAAATCACAAAGGTCGGATTGAAATCCCAATAAATAACTTTAGACTTCGAAAGCGCTGCAATTATATATTTCACTTATATATTTCCTGATATTGTTGTTAAGGCTGTTGGTTTTACTTCACTTAAATAAAAATCTTTGAAAAAAAGCACGAGATCTAAAACTTAAATTGAGACTAGGCCGAAGACATGACTGTAGCACGGTGTGCTTCAATAGCCTAGTTACCCATGAGTTAGATCTATGAAGGATTATGGTTTAAGACATTTATTCTCATAAGAATACATTATTCACTTAAATGAGAATTAAAATTTAACTTAGAAAGAATACAAGTTCAGTGTCTTAGCTCTTAGCATCTCAAGGAGTCAGAGCTACTCAGCACTCTAAATATATGCAGCGTAAGGTTACGTTTCGCGTAGCGAGTTACTCACGTCCGTGGGATGCCAGAACCGTACAATGTGTTTTATTATGGTGGGTAGGATTACAATATTGCGCATAACACAATAAACATGTTCGTAATACTAATAGTTAGGTTAGGTTAGGTTAGGTATATGATAATATCGGAACTTGATGGATGAGATTAACCTATTCAGTATTTAATTCCTTTTAAAGTAAGTAGTTAAAGATTTTATTTCATTTTATGTATATATTTTTAGTAATGTTTTTATACTTATTTAATAACTTAAAGGCGTTATTTATAGTTTTGTTTTAATTATTTCAAAGAAATATTTTCAAAAATATATCGCTTAATTTTAGTTTTAAATACGTTGAGAGACGGACTGTTTCTTATATATGGCGTTAACTTGTTGTATATTTTTGCACCTTCGCTTAAAATACTTCTTTTGCCGTAATTTGTTCTGTGGGAGTGGACTTTTAGGTTATACTTATTTCGTAGGTTATAATTAGTTAATTTTTCCTTAAATGTAAGTTTAGTATGCAGTTTTTTATGTATAATTTTGTAAATTAAAATGCAGATTTTAAATGCGTAAATTTGTTTTATATGCATGACTTTCAAGTCTTTGTATATTTTATTTGTAGGTGTTAAATGTTTATACCCAAATAGTACCTTTATTAACCTGTTTTGCGAAGTTTGCAGTTTCTTTAAGTGAGTATCAGCCGCGCAACCCCAGATCTCAATCAAGTACTCTAGATGTGGCTTCACTAGGGAGTTATAGATAACGTAGCGTACATTTTTAGGAAAACAACCTACAACATGACGTAAGGAACCAGTGAGGGAAATAATCTTTTTTCTTATTTTTTCTATTTGTAGACTCCAAGTAAGTCGGGGTTCAAGCAAAAGGCCCAAATACTTCTCTTTTGTGGAAACGTGAAGCGTTTCTCCGTTGATCTTGAGGGGCTCGTGAGCTTTCACTATTTTATTTTTAGCGGAGAATATCATGTAGCTAGTTTTAGACGCATTAATGGTGAGAAGATTTCGCTGGAACCAATCAGTAAGTTTGTCTAAGTCACTTTGGGCATGTTCCGTCAGTTCATTAATCGTTTTACCGAAATAAGTCAAACAAGTGTCGTCTGTGTACAGAGATACCTGTCCATGTAGATCAAGTTCTGAGATATTATTTATGTATATTATAAAGAGCAAAGGACCCAAAATTGACCCCTGTGGAATCCCGTAAGTGACTTCGCGGGCGCTGCTCATCATTTTGTCAATTTTGACTACTTGTAGTCTATTTTGTAAATAAGACTCGATCAATGAGAGAGCTTTTCCTTCAACTCCAATATGTTTCAGCTTGTTCAGCAATAAAGAATGGCTAACAGTATCGAAGGCCTTTTTTTAGATCCACGAATATACAGAGCGCAATGTTTTTCTCGTCTATGTTTTGTCTAATCTCTGTTACTAAGTCTAAAGTTGCCGATAAGGTATTTGATTGAGCTCTAAATCCATATTGTCGTTGGCATAGGAAGTTAATAGAATTTAGGTAGAATTGTAGGCGCGTGTGTATAATTTTCTCTAATATTTTAGACAGCACAGGAAGGACTGATACGGGACGATAATTTCCAGGACAGGTTCGTTTTCCCGTTTTGAATATCGGCGTCACTTTCGCTATTTTCATACTGTCGGGAAATACACCGTTCCGCATGCAGTTGTTAAAACATTCTGCCAACCTGCCAGCAATCAAGTCTCCGATACATCGAACACTCTTTGTACTTATGTTATCTAGTCCTGTACTTGTATTAGTGTCCAGATTACCGATAATTTTGCGGATCTCATTAATAGTGCAGGGTTCTAACTCTGTGAGGCGTTTGGCAGATTTTGTTAGATTGGACAATGTAGTGGTATCTATATTACTGTGATACACTTTAGGAATTTGGCTAGCTAACACTGACCCAATTGTAGCAAAATATTGATTAAAGTATTCGCAAATCGCTAGTTGATCGGTTATTGGTCCAGTTTCTGTGTCTAACGAAGTTGGGATAACAGATTGTCTGAGCTTATTTTTGGCTAGATCGTTTATCATATTCCACATTTTTTTTGGATGCGTTTTATATTTATTGAATGATCTCTCGTAGTACATATTCTTTGTTCTCATTATTGTAGTAGTGACCTGATTTCTCGTCTTTATAATTTTTTCTCTCAATCCTGTATTATTTCCATCCCATTTCAACTGCCGCCAATAGGAATTCCTTTCGCTTATTTTATCTATTATTGCCTTATTTATCCATTCATCTCGTGGCGGGTTTAGTATCTTCGTTTTAACAATTTTACTTGACTCTATCTTTCCTTTGATATATTTTTCTATGTCTTCATATTTTTCACTGAGTTCGATTGGATCTGTAAAGCTTTTGTATAGTTTGTCGTAGTCTATTGCTTCGTATTTAACTTTTTCTCTTATAGTATGTTTCATTTTCTTTACTTCTAAGCAGATCTGTTTGTGGTCCGAGAGTGCTGATTCTATTATTGTTAACTCAAAGCGTTCTTTTTTCAAGTTGGTTGCCACATGATCTAGTAGAGTGTTAGTAGTAGTTGTTGTTCTTGTGCTATATTCTGGGTCAATTTTATTTAAGATGGTTAGTCCGTTTTCTTCCAATACATTAAGATATTCCTTAGCTGCTGAACTTTGGTTGAGTAGATCGAGATTCAAGTCTCCAAAAGTTATAACTCTCTGGCGTTGTTCTAATTTCTGGCTATAGTCGTGCAAAAAAGAAGTTATATTAGAATACCCAGGTCTGTATATGCCTCCAATGTGAAGGGCGAACTTTTCTATGTAAATCCATGTATAATTGACTTCATTGCTGTATAGGCTTTCTGTTATTTTATGTTTAAGGCTTGTATGCACGTATATTGAAACTCCACCACCTATTCTGTCTTGTCTGTAATTGTAACAGTGTGCATAGTTTGGAATTTTAAGAATGTTTACATCATCATCTGATTTTATCCATGTTTCTGTGACAATTATAATATGTATGAGGCTTTTAAACGACTTCAAGATGCATTTTAATTCGTCGAGTTTTCCTCTTTTAAGAAGACTTCGAGCGTTCGCGTACAGGAATTTTAGCGAAGTATTACTCATAGGTATGTCTTCATAATTATTGATCTTTTTGTGTACTAGATAATCATTATTGGAATAAATGCCTTCTTCAATTAGTTTTTTGATTTTTCTGTTACAATTTGCGGCGTACCGTTAATATATTTAATAATTATGTTCTGCTCACCATTACGTTGGCGCTCTTCAAGCTGCTCTTTTAATCGTTTTAAATAATCATGTTGCACCGGAGTTCTGTCACTATAGATTTTTATATTTTCCATGCCTATATTATTCCTGTTTCGCAATATTTTCTTTGCGTGATGTTCATCATTGAAGCAAACTTTAATTGGTCGAGTTTTTTCTTTGTTATATTTACCAAGACGTACGATTTTTTCGGGTTTGGGACAGTCTTTATAAATTTTGTCTATTATTTCAGTAACTGAGTTGCTGTCTTTCGCTGTCCGTTCTTTTCTATTTGATCCAGTAGGCTCTTGAATACCGACGATAACGATATTTTTTTCTCGCAAGTTTCGTTCTTTAACTTCTTTTAACATATTTTCGTATGACAAAGTCGAGTTCATCTCGGAGCTATGTTGTGGTCGATTTTTAAGCGATATTATATCTTTTTCCAAAGTTTTTATTTTTTCTGTGGTTTCCTCGTTTATTTGTTTTAAATCATGAATTTCTTCTCGTAGCTCCACTTGTTCTTTGATCATACTTATATTTGCATTTTTTAGATCTGTTAGCTGTTGTTTTATTTCATGAAATTCACTGCATAAATTAGTTAACATTTCACACAAGGATTCCGATATATATATTAAACATAACTAAGACAACGACGGAGACAAATAAATTTCGTATCTACTAAACGAGATTGTATATTCGGATAAAGCTGGCTATGAAACGGTTCGAAGAGGATTTGTTTCTTTTTTTGTAAACAAATAGATACATCTATACAGATTTTATATATTTATTAAAAATATTGAATTACTTTTAAAACTTACTTCTATAACAGTGTGGATTAAAGTGGTTTTGCCAAAAAACTAAAACTTTATTCCACAAGATTACACGACTAAAACCCAGTTAGAGGCGATGGTTCGTTATCTAACGTGTTTTTAAATTAGGAACGCATACAACTTGCTTGAATGTTTGCAGTTATTGCAAAGCTACAAAACGGTTACAGCCCAATAACGTGCTTATTTAAAGTTTTTCAGTGTAATCTGCTCACAACTACAAATACTATAAAATTGTTAAGTGACTTAGCCGTTATTTAGCTATGTTCTGTTTGTTATGCAATGCTAAAGAACGGCTAAGGTATACTTAACGGTGTTTTAAGTGTAATATCGTTGGTAGTTTAGTAATTATTTGCAACAGTAAAACACAAAAACACAAAAACCTTATTATTAAAATAAATATTCATTCTTTTACGGAGTAATGCAATAAAAAAGCAAGTATAAATTTAGTTTTAATTTTTACGTAAAAGAAATCTGGAATAAATATACACATTTCCTAGAAATTTTTATTTTAACGTTTTTTGCTCATATCTCAAAACTATAATTTGTGGGTTAGTTTGGTTTTAGACATAGGACGGCAGAATGCTCGACCATTATGCCGCGGCTGCTGGCGGAGCCGACCGGCAGAACCAACTTGCTTCGTAAAGCGCCTCTCAGTCGCGCAATTCACACACTAAATTTAGTTGCTGACAAAAGTGATCTGTTTTATTGTTCAATGTCTGAATTTGTGAATTTATGTTTGTGTTTAGTGTCTAATTATTCTAATTAGGTTAGGTATATCTTAGTTAAGGCACTATTGCATTAGGGTCAACCTGTAATGATAGTTGTTGTATATTATAAATAAATAAATAAATAAATAAAATAAATAAATAAATAATTGACACCTATTGACCACCTCTGTCATTAGGATATAAAATTGACAGAGATATATTGTGCAGCACTAACTGTAACATGTAATTGAAAACAATTAAATACTTTTATCTATAACCATGCTAAATTGAGTGGATAATGATGCAGTTGAAGGTAATAAAGAAAACCCCAAACTGGAATCAGTGAACAAACAAAAAAAAAACATACGCAAGGTCCGAAACGCTTAAGGAAAGAAAGAAATTAAAAAACTTTTAATTTAATCTTAAAAAAGCAGTAAATTCCCGTTTCGCGGCCTGCAAATTGTAACTGGCTGGAGTTAACTTCATTAAAGCACAAGGGCGGGAATCTTGAGAGGCTTAATTTTATTTATCACTGTCACGTTAAAATGACAGCAGTTTTATTCTCGTGAAACAATATCGTCATAATGGGGACTGTGCCGTATTCATTACATAGGTACATATACGAAATAATCAGTTAGTACCTAAGAATGTATACTTATCTCCTTTAATTAAACTATTGCTACTAGTAATGTTCATGTTGATGCATCATTGGCTCGACTTGGCTGAAATAGAGTAGAGTAACGGTGTTACTGTATGCTGAACTTGATTAGATTTAACCATGTAATTAACCCTGCTCTGTGTTGGTCGACTTGACACTAGTGCTGTATGTGCACTTGGTCAATTATGCGCTTACTTATTGATCATGCTGTGTGCACTTGCTTTGGATGTCATGCTGGTCTATAAACTACTGATTTTGTGCAAACTTAACTGTATCATTTATTGTGTGATGTCTGTAAAGTGTACCTTTTTTAAATAAATAAATACATAAACGCTCAAAGATCATGTACATCTCTGAGATATTATATTAATTTCATTATACTCCTTGTTTAATCTTAAGACCTTATACATCTCTAACTTTACTGATGTTGTAATATTTGTAATAGATAACTTGGCAAGTTTATCTTCACTGTATGGCATTAATTTTGTTATAATTGTAAACTCGAAATTACTATTCTTTCTTGCACTGTAAATTAATATTTTGACATGAAAAATGTATTATTATAGTCAGACTATTTTAAATTGTAAACTAAGATTTTGACATGTAAAAGTGCCCTTGTGGCCTATTTGCAGAATAAATGTTTAATTTTGATTTTGATTTTTTTTTGATAAATACTTACCTACTCGTTTTTCCATACAACGTGACGTCACATTAATCTGTTAATTATTATGGAGCGTTTTCAGTGCTCAGCAGCTATGTTGAAGTTTGATTCTCACTAAGCCGTCATCTCCCGATATACCTACAACAGTATTCTTTTGTTAGGAGCCCTGCTGGGGCCCCAGGGATGGGTATAAAAGGGGATAATGTCTTTTGTTTTGCCCTGACTCATTCGAATGGCATGGTGAAACAACGGGGGCTACCGCGTATGAATTCGCCGCTAGAGGCGCTAGTGTAGCGTGAGGTCTTCGAAATGTCAAATGTCACTCTTTGTGGTTGCGGTACGCGGATTAATATCTAATTGGAACAATATGGTGACTATAAAAAATAAATAAAAGTCAAATCAATATTAAAAAAATGGTTTGCAACTCTATCTTACAATGATACAGAAGACATAATACGCACTTACTCTTGGTCTGTGGTCAGCTAAATCTTTATCAGCTAAGCTACTCGCACTCATTCACGTCACACACGCACACACCACACCCCTACTCACATACACACTCACACATCTTCACACATAATTATGACACACAAACACTTTTACTTAGTTTATTAATTTTCATGTTTTATACTCGTAACTGCTACAAATGGTGCATTCCAAGATACAGGCTCGCCTAGTTTGGACTGCACCAGAAATCCCGTGTAACCTGTTGTATCATTTGTGTTTGAATCAATAAATTTACTCTTTACTCTTTATTTTGCAATACCTGAGCTTGATTATGGCAAATATGAGTTACGGGTCAATGACTGTCAGTGCTTTGAGACAGTTTTGCTTTCGGAATTTTATGTCCTCCTTTTTGTCGTGGGTGAATCAACTTTTTAGTGCCACAACTTCGTATCGTGCCGTTCCTTTCACTCTCGTGGTATACACTGTATGAGTGAAAGGGACGGCATGATACGAAGTTCGTATATCGAAGTTCGAGTAGACCCTCTGTTGGCTGGCGGTGCGGCCGACCAGTCACCGTGCGTGTTTTGTTTTTTATTGATTTTTTCTCTTGCTTGTAAGTGTAGGCGTACTTTGTTATAATGTTATTTTAAAATGTAAATATTCTTGTTTGTCTATATATTCTGTGCTTTTATGTGTGTTGTCCTGTAGTGTAAATAATAGTCCCTGCGCGTATTATCGTCGTCTAATACCCATACACAAGCCTTCTTGAGCTTACTGTGGGGCTAGTTCGATTTGTGTAAGATTGTCCTCTAATATTTATTTATTTATTATTTTATTTATTCATCGCCGGCGGCCCGCATGTTACAGTAGGTGTTTAGATAAAAATATGACCGACCTTTTATAAAAACGTGCAGCCCAAACATTGTTTAGTATGAAACTTAGTAATCCAGCGTAGCCAAGAATACTAATTAGAAGAATAAATAAAGATTATTGAAAAATTAATTACTCCCAAGAAGAGAAATGGGCCCATTAACTAAGTTTTTAAGAACTTTTGCTAAGAAAATACTGAGGTAATATAAGACTTAGTCAAGACCGGAGGTAAATACCTATAAAAAGTATTGTGTGTTTTTACGAGAAAAATGTTTAGGTAGCGCCATTTAAAGGGTCTATTAGATTGAAGGAATTAGAACCAGAGGGCCTACTCCGAAATTCGAAAACCGAACTTCGTATCGTGCCGTCCGTTTCACTCTTGTGTTATACACTATATGAGTAAAAGGGATGGCACGATACGAAGTTCGGATTTCGGAGTCCGGATTAGACCCTCAGATTTGAATTTATTGCGCATGCTCGAAAAGCCAATAGCCGAGTAGAAAAGCGGCAATTATAGTTCGTCGTTCAAAAGTGTAAAGAACATGTTAATCGGCCGCATTCGGCGATTTGTTGAACTGAAAGGATATTTTCTTGCTTCTTTAATATATTCCCATTCAATAGCTACTAATTAAAACGCATACGACTCACTGTTTCTTTAGGGCATGTAAAAATGTAAACATCTTTAATTGAAAAAAATTCGTTCTTCAGAAGGCCGCAAACTGACGCAGGCCGCGTAACTGACCTAGCGACCCTATTCGCGGCATCCCTACTAATTTCTAAAAAATAAATAAGGTATAATCAACGAGTTTACTAAACAGAACGTCAACATATTCGATACCTGATCAATGAGTTTACCAAACTAAACAACAGTGCCTTTACCATGAGTTTGCATGACCGTACTCGCTAGCGACTGCGTAAACGATTTAGTAAGCCGGTTCTTAGTTCTATTGCGTAACCGCCAGAGGCGCTGTACTTTTGCTAATACAATTTTTTACGCAGTCGCTAGTGAGTACGGTCATGTAAACTCATGGTAAAGTCACAGAATAATTTACCAGGACTTCAGTTAGTAGGCAACTATTCAAAATCAGCAGTTAAAGTTATGCTGACTCATGGTTGTCAACTTTAAATCCAGTATATATGATCTCCGCTTACGCGTATCTGCCATAATACCAAGGGCCAAGTTAAAATAGTCAAGTTGGTAGGCGTTTGATTAATTACGTTATACGATTGATTGTGGCAGGCATATCGTAATTTCGAAAACGAGACCCGCGGGGTAATCACGTAACTTTTGTACTACCGTTAGATAGATTTTAATGTCAAATTTTAAATGTCAGCTCATACATTTATACTTCAAAACTGACAGTAAAATCTATCTACCGTTAGTACATAAAGTTACGTGATTCGCCTGCGGGGGTGGAAGTGACTCTTCTATTAACATACAACACAAACACTAGACCTAATACTAGATAAAATAAGAATTAATTAAGTAATTTGTATTTAATGTTCAAACACAATGTATTATTGTTTATGAATAAATAAACTGAATTGAAAGAAAGAAAGTAAGAAAATACATTTATTAACGTCTAAACAACACATTACAATATTTAACAATGAAATATAAACAGACAAGCGACGCTAAAAAGGGCCCCACTCAGCATAATGCCACAGCAAGCCGCGACGCTGGTTTTCAGTGGGGTCCTGCCTTAAAACTATCGAATGACGACACAGACGCAATAACAACCGTGAGATCTTCGGGAAGACAGTACGGTTGCCAGTTTTTGTTGCACTTTTAGCACCACCCAGGGGTCACGTGTACGGTAGCGTGGGTACTCTCTACGGGCGTAGTGCAACTTCTACCCCTCGATAATAGTCATGATCAGTAAAAACCGACTCGAGTTGATTTCTGGATTTTTATATACCAATCTCGACCGACCGAGTTTAGTGATTGTTTGACTATTAAGAAAATGGAATGAGAAATCGTCCTGCGTCTCCCTCAGCTTAAAATGTAAATACTTTATTATAAGCAAGAAAAACGTAAAAATACAGACAGAACAGGTTGGACAGATTCAGAGAAGTTATCCCTAGATCTCTTTTACTTAACCTTTGAATTTCTATTGCGAATATAATTAAAAACAATTGAGAAGAAAACAGGAATCGAAAGATAGAAAAACTAGCACGTGTACAATGAAGTATTTATTTTCTTCCGATAACTACATATTTCCTAGATAGTTTCCATCTGTGTCGTATTTGGGTCATTGACAGGTTTAGGTTCTTTTCGATGGACATATCAAAAGTTAAGGGCCACAAAGCTTAATTTTGGATTGGTCTAGTAACCATGCAATAGAAACATAACTTATATGTACATAAGCCGTTAACTATTGACCATCGGGTGGACAACTTTTGTTTTTACAACTGACAATGACCCATTTTAGTCCGCAACTATTAACCACATCCTCTTTCAAACCACTTTACAAATTCCAAGATTTTTCCAGTTCCAGTCCTTTACTAATTCGAATTGTTTATCAAATTCTCAAAGTGTCCTGTTAATACAGAATAAGTTTAACAATAAATTTTCCGCCAAAGGAAAACAAAGTTCAAATTAAGATTTCCCAAGCTTGATAGATGGGTCGAGGCAATTTTCGCAGCCTCCGTGAGTCAGCTAAACTGAGATAAGTACGCCGATCAGTTACGGCTTTTACTAAATCTTTTCAATTTTACTAAACGTAATTATAAGGAAAAGTTTACATGTAACAAGTTTCTGTCAAAAATTACATTTCGCTGGTCGCAGTCGAAAGTGTCCACAGTCTACGGTGCCTACGGTACCTGCTCACCATCAGGCAGGCAGCTTATTTTTGCCACCGTCGTTTTTTTTTGAATTATTTTTACAATCTCATGCAGTAAAAATACTAACGATCCTTACAATGTTACAATGAAACAATATTTAGAATAAAGGAAAAATTTAAAAATTTAGGCACCGAGCAGGATTCGAACCTGCGACCTCCCGACACTCGCGGCCAGTCGCTCTAACCAACTGAGCTATAGGGGCAATCAAAAAATGCAAAATATAATGAAACAATAGCTATAATATTCGACAGTATAATAATACAAATTTACGAAGAATAAAAAACAAACCGGCCAAGTGCGAGTCCCACTCGCGCACCGAGGGTTCCGTACACAGATGAGTAGCGGTCCCGACCCAATTAATTCAGGAAAATCTCAACAACATGGTGTGGAAGTTGAACGCCATGGTTACAGCGCCATCTATCTACAAATTTTGCTACGAGCTACTGAATAACTTAGTATGTATGGTGGTTTTTCAAGGATAATTCTTTATCACGTGCACCGATTTTTTTTTTTCTTTATTTGAAAGAAGATTTTTTATTCGTAGAAATTTATAAAACAAAAATACATGCACAGGTGATTAAATTACAAACTTAGTACAGAAATGTTTTTTGATGATAAAAAAGAAGCTATAGCTATATTTTAATATGTATGTTGATATCAATGTTATGTAATAACTCCATGTTTTTTCCTTAATGAACTTCGGAGATAGGGGGGGGGAGGGGTGATTAAAGGATTTTCTTAAAGTTTTCCCTCATAAATCAAAAAAATAGACATAACGAAAAAAAAACATGTTTCAGAATTTGTAACTCAAACCCTTTCATATGACACCCCACTATGTGACAGACAGACAGACAAAGTGAAACCATAGGGTTACTTTTTACCTTTTTGCTATTGAACCTTAAATAGTAGTTTATGCAATCGTTATATAATGTATGCTTTTTTAGTCGAGAACTGCGTTTAAACCACGAGGCTTGCCGAGTGGTCTAATTAAGGTTCGAGACTTAAAAAGCTAATTATGTAACTATTGCATACACTACTTTTTCTACGAGTCAACAGAAATTAATTAAACAAACCGAAACTATCAAACAAACTAGTCCTGTGGCAATGACCATTAGGCACATGGGTCGGGCGCTCGTTTGTTCTATGTCCGCGGCGTCACGTGATTTGTCAATTTCATAACAGTACTGTAATAGTGACACGTGATTCGCCAATTTCATAAGAGTACAGTAAAAGGCGACACGTGAATGGTCTATTTCATAAGAGTTCACTTGAAGGGAACCAATAGAGAAATGTATGTGATTTTAGTTTTGTCTACTATATCGTAACTCAAACATTGAAGTCGACGAGTAGAAAAAACAGTATAACGAGCCTCAAAATGAAATACGAAAAGCATCAACAGTATTTTAACTTATTGAATGCCTATTTACAAATTCTATAGAATGGTAACCTTTTAAGACTTAAGGTTAACAAAAGTCAAAGCTGTAAATGTGGGGCCATTACATCTCCTGAACTGGCTGATTGGGCAATTATGAGCGGTTAAATAACAATAAAAGGTTAAGAAATCAGGGTGTTTAGGTAACTTTTATCCAAAGTTCGTTGATGCTACATTTTGATTAATGCGGCCCTTATTTAGATCGAATATCGGCCCTTATTCGAATAATTTTTTGATAAATATTCTTCTAATAAATATCCCATTCGACGCTAACGATCGCTACGTGTGCTACGCAGTAGCGTAGCAGCGTTTTTCCGCCTTGTAGTGGAAATCGCACGTAGAGGCATGACGCATATCGTTGCTTTTCTAGAATAACGCACTATTCCGAAATACTACGTTTTGCAACTAACTAAAGGACTAAACGCGAAACGCGCTGAAGTTTATCGTGAATAAAACACCCATCGGTTTACGTCAAAAAATGGGCAGATGACAGCATTGTGCCGTTATGCCATTGATCGAATGGCGACGCCAATTTTTGGGCAAGACCGTCCGCGGGCCAATTAAGCCGTAATTTTTGACGCCGACACCAAGACACTTTGCTGACTACTGGCACATAGCGAAATAAATACACACACACGCATTTATTATTTGTGCAAAAGTGTAGTATTGTGAAATAGTTCATCAAAGTACCATAAAATATTTGTGTAATAGTGTTACATTTATGGCTGGGACATTATTCAAAAGAAAGTATGTGCAAATATTTTGACATAGCAACAAATGCACTTGTGTTCACGAAAAGCGTAAATACGAACAAGGTCTTGTTAGCGAAATAAGCCTGTGTACTTGATAAGAGTAAATTAATTATTGTTGTAGTAAACTAATTCGGACAGTGTTATTTAAAAAATGACATTAAGTTATCTGTTGTAATACGAATTAAGTAACAATTTTATTGAAAAAATGTTAATAGTGAGCTATTTCAATAGTTTTAATAAGGTTCCTATAACACTACACTGCAAGTTATATAACTTATTGTGTTATTTAACTTGCAGTGTAGTGTTATAGGAAGCTTATTGAAACAGTAGCTTGAAAACTGGCCCCTTTCCTCTCCTTCTTACTCTTATTCTTGTTCTATACGCCATACAAACACCGTCTGAGCAAATGCGCAATTTCATGGATCGATGACCCGCATGCGGGGTGACTAAAACGGCATGTAATAGCACGATGCGGGGAGCCCATTTCATTGGTTTAACTCAGTCGATATAGATACTGCATGCAGGTGCTCCTCGTATGCTGTATAACAAGTAAAAAGGCATTTTCATTGGTTGATAGGGCCCGACTCCCCGCATGCGGGCGCTATATGGCATGCGTTTTGGAAATCTCTCGCACCCCAGCTCGCTAACAACCGGCCGTTATACCGCAAGCGGTAAAACGACTGTGCTATCGACTAGTGACTTTCATTAGTCGTTGTACGTCTCATTAGTTGTATGCGGTGTGCACACTGCACCCGCAAGCGGCATTGATGACTAGCACTTGAGCCTAGTTGGTGGACGCTGCCTACGAAGCAGCTTACTTGGCGGTGATCCTGCCTACGAAGGTAGATGAGGCCGAATATTTGTTCCTAGGTCTTGGTTTTTTTCCATGTAGTCAAGTATCTTTTTATCTATATAATTATCTACATCGTCAAGCTTTGCTTACTTTGAGAGTAGTTCGAGCTTTGTTTTATCCACAGATATTTATGTATATAATTTATTAATTGCTTTAGTTATTACATTATTATACAGTTGATTTTCTTTTAGTTTCAGTTATGGACACGTGTTACAATATCTTCAGATAAATCCAAATATTGCTAGAAGACCAATACTAAAACATGTACTACAAACGCCTTAGATCCCAGCAACGAAACCGACCATGACGAAACAGTTGTCATTAAACCATTACCCGAAGTAAGTCTGTTTTAAAGGAAATTTCATTGCTTTAAAACAGACTTACAAACAACGAGTCACTGTAACAGAGTAAATTCATTTCCAAAATTTAGATTAGTGGAATTTGTCAGCATCACATTTCGCTAGAAGTTTATAGACATACTATAGGCATTGCGAGTCAGAGTATGCTATCGCATACTTTTAGCTGCTAAGTTATGCCATCGCAAGCTTTCAATTAGCTGCTAAATGATGTCATCACTTAGTTTCAGCTGCTATAGAATACCATCTCATGTTTTCAGCTGCTAGTCGCATGCTTTTATTCAGCTGCTATAAGGTGTCATCAGGTCATCACTTAATTTCAGGTGCTGTAGGGTACCATCGCAGGTTTTTAACCGCTAAAGTATGTCATCTCATGCTTTTATGCAACTGCTAAAGATTGTCATGAACAACAAGAACATAGGTACCACACCCAGCCAGCGAGCAAGCTTGGCCCGGACGAGCCGGATATACCAGGGGGCACAAACTTCTGAGGAGCGACACGCTTTGTGATGGGTAGGGAAGACCGACCAGCCGCAGCCAGTCGGCCATAATCGACCGGCTGTGCAGCCTTTAGCCAATATTGAAAACGTGGAGTGGTAGGAATATTCGTCGGTGGATGAGCAGTGTATTTTCACAGTAGGTAAGTCTTCTCGGGATCACTGTGTGTTCCTACGATTCGTAATTATCGTCGTCGTAAACTATTAAAACGTTTCTTATATATCCGATGGATTCCTTGTTAAAGTGCATCATTAAGTGATAGACCTTCCTAATTAAAGAGGTTTTTGTAAGGTATATCCTTGTATCTAAGTCATCAGGCAGACTTTGACTATAAGCCGTGGTGCAATAGCTTCTCAACATACGGTGACTTTTCACGGTGTAGACATGCGACACGTACAATACTTTTTCTATGATAAGAATATTTTAACAGGGCTATATTATAATGATATATTATAAACAATTAAACACTTTCATTCAGCTGCTATAAGGTGTTATCAGGTCATTACTTAGTTTCAGCTGCTATAAGATACCATCGTATGTTTTCTACCACTAAAGTATGTCGTCTCATGCGTTCATTCAGTTATGACATTACATTATTTCAACTGTTATAGTATACTATCCCATGTTATCAGGTGTTAAAGAATGTTTTCGTATGTTTTCAGAGGTTAAAATACATCATCGCATACTTTCTGCTGCTAAAGGATGTCATCGCATGCTTTCATTCATCCGAGTGATATTATAACAGTAAAAATGTTTGTATTAATGTTTCGATAAGAAAATAAGTTTGTGAATATACAAAAAAAATATCGAACTAATCAACAATACCTCAATATTAGCGAT
This sequence comes from Epiblema foenella, assembly GCA_963556455.1. Taxonomy (NCBI): domain Eukaryota; kingdom Metazoa; phylum Arthropoda; class Insecta; order Lepidoptera; family Tortricidae; genus Epiblema; species Epiblema foenella. The sequence goes on along the minus strand of OY747113.1, from coordinate 3,821,805 downwards.
ATAATCGTATTATTTTTTATGATGCATGTCCTGTTATGCCACTATTATGCAAAGTTTTAAAAATGATTATGGTATATAAAACGTAGTACTCCGTTATTGCTGATACATGATATACAAAAATATGTCTTAAAGACGAATAAGCCGTTATTCATCATAATAATAAACTATTATGTTTCAGTATTACGTGTTGTGACATTATTGCACATAAAAACTTTTGAACAATCTCTAAATATGAAGTCACAACTCTAAGTATGTTATTAATTTTGGGGTTTTTAATATTATATTTTTATGTTATCTTAGTTTTCTATGGTTTGTCATATACTCTAATAAACTATGAGGGTATTACAAAAAGAGGATTTCGTTTATGTTACTTCAAATAAAAAATATTATAAAATCATTTCTGTTCAACTTTCAAACCTCTCTCCTGAAAAAACACATTTTTTAAGATACAGCGTTGTTTTTGAAAAGCAACGATATGTGTTGTTATTGGACTTGAATAGGTTGCTGTACGTATAGTGTGCGATCTAATAGCATTGTTTTCAAGCGTAACCGGAAAACACTTTCACTTCTTATATTTTTAATGTTATATGGCAATTTGTTACATAGTACCAGGGATTTTCTCCATAGAAAAATACCGGTATTATTAAGGTCACCGGTTCATTATTTCTTTTTTAATGGGACAATCTAATAATACGACGTTGTTACCTAAATACATGATTCAGCCCTACGTAAAGAGCAAAAAATAATCCAAAATATTGGGCTAATTCAGGGTTTTTAAAAAATACCGTTATCAGTCCCTGCATAGTACACAGCCCATATCTAAATAATACCCCATAGTTGACAATTGACATCTATTATTCACATCTAAGGCATAAGATTGAAAGTGTCAATATTTGGTCAGTGTCGAGCACCTGGCCGTTTACTTTTGGCATGGTCTCCAATTGTATGTAATTATATATCTACTTCCACTACCGATTTTGAAAAGCTGCCAGTCTGTCTACCTGTCAATACAGGGGCGCTCACAATCAATGGAATTATAAATATCATTATAGACAGATTCCTTATATTTACGCTGTATTGAAATTATTCAAACAGAAATGACGCAGTGGAGAAAATAACAGATAATCAAGAGTTATCGTAACATGATGTAACAATATGGTATTTTAAATATTATAGTTTGACCATAGAGACCTTTTACAGCTCTGTATTAAAGGATAAATCTAAAGCAGATGAGTGATAAATCGCCTACTAAATTCCAAGACAGTCCGATCAAAGATATTCGAGTTATTGCCATTATACAAACATTCATATTTCCCCAGGCTACTCTCCAACCGCGCACTCCTATCGCATTATTGGATCCGGCCTATAAAGCCACAGTCAGGTTCAAAAAAAAACACATTCATACATACATACAACATACCTACTTACATACATACATACAGAAGCCGGATTTTTCCAGTAGACACAAAATTTCGTTCGCTTTACTTGCTTGTTCAATTAATGTAATTATTTGATGCCATCACTTTGATTTGATGATAGATCCAGAAGACCGCTAGTTCAATGGTTATATAGTATTTACTTTTTATTAAAAAAAACTCAAATCAATTGCAGCAACTTTAGTTTCCAAGTGGAGTATAACCAATTTACAATACTCTTTTTAAAACATAAACCAAGTGAGCGGTTAAAGCAATACAAAATTAATTACAATATTAACAAAATTACAATAATTTACAATATTCCGAAAGAAACAATTACAATATTCTGAACGAAATATTTTTTCAATTCTGTTTTGCCGTACTATACGTAAACACTGCAAATTCTTACGTTCGTTTAAAACATGAATTGCCTTCGGCTTGTCTAATAAGCACAAATTCCAGAGACGGATATTCTACAGTAGCTAATTGCCCAGGAGACTATTGGGCCATTCTACTTTTTCATGTACATAATTTTAAGACACTTTTTTTAATGCAGATTTTGGTATACTTGGCCCTCACTTCATATCGAGGGTTGCACGGTCAAACCCGATAAGTCGCCCAAAAGGTTTTTTGAAAATAGAACTATCCGTGATGGATGTTGAGTTCTTATTTCAAAAGGCAAATATCTCGATTTATCAGGTTTGACCACGAACCCCTCGATATTTCTGTGTTGTTATTAAAAAGAGGTTTAATTACAGTATCACTTTTGATAGTTTTGGTAATTAACGAACAGCTAATATGATTCATAAATCGAGTAACACAGTAGTTGAATGTCTCACCATTTGTATGAAAAAATGGTTCTATCACTGTGTTACCCACCTTTTACAGCAATAAGTTAATATTTAAGTATTTTTACCTATAAATTTATTTTATTATCAAAATCAAAATTAAAACATTTATTCTGCAAATAGGACTCAAGGGCACTTTTACAAGTCAAAATCTATCTAGGTACATCAAATAAAAATAATACAATAATCAAAGTCAACATGAAAATAATAAAATCTATTAAATAAATATCCTCTATAATATTAGGTTCAGGTACTATTTCGAAATCCTATTTTTGTACACTAATTCAATACATATCACAGATTTTTTTGTAATAGAAAATTGGTAATGAAAAAGTAGAATGACCCAATTGCTGACCCTGCTCTAGAGTTGAGCTCTGTCGTTTCCTGTTCCGATTAAGTTTCCTCACGAAGTTTTCCTTCGAAGAAAAGCAGCTGTATATTATGAAGAATATCTTTTTTTTATATTTTCATGGTGTAATTTACTGACTAGAATGCTTTTGACTTTGTTTTTATATTATTATTATTGTAACTTAACTTAATATATTAAATATGCATGCTGCATGCTAAGCACCATCCATACATTTGTACACCTACGCTAGTGGGTAAAACATAGAGAACTAACTTGTTAGACACACCATCCTCATTGTACAGTCGCCATCAGATATATCGGAGCGAACAAGGTGCTCACAAATATCTGAACACGACTCTATTGTCAAGGTGTTAAAGTGCATGTTCAGATATTTTTGATCATCCTGAAGAGTACAGATATATTTGATGGCGACTGTACGTATGTTTCTACAAATAAAATTTCTGATTTCAGAGCAATAAAGTATTTTTGATATTTAACCTGCATATTGACGCCCTGCTGTATGTAGACTTATATTTAATTATATTTAACTTTGGAACAGCGCAAATAGGATGTTTTAATGAACAATTACAATGAACGGATATTGCCTTTTGACATGACATTTCGTCGCTTTGAGATGTCATCTTGTTGGGTATTATTTAAGGAAAATGTATCGTCTCCTGTTTATTTTCTTCAACATTTTAATAAAACCAAGTTTTTTTATTCATGTATTGACAGGGTGACCACTATTTACTACAACCAAAATTCCCTGACTTTTCCCGGTTTTCCAGGCGTTTTTTCAAGTTTTTCCCTGACCATAATCTTAAATGTAATAAATAAAAAATATGTAATTTGAACACGTTTTTTCAGAATTATCTGCTAGCAAATTACAATTTATAAATACAATGAAATTAATAAATAAACGGAAATAATAAGAAGTAGTATCTGAATAGCTCAGTTGGTAAGAGCGAAAGCATTGTTAGACGGAAGTCGTGGGTTCACATCCTACGTCAGGTGACGTATTTGTACTGTTTTCTTGTATTTATATATTTTAATTTGCTATCAGACAGTTCTACAATTTCAATTACCCAATAATTCATTTCATTTTTGACCATTTTTGTTAAAAGCTGTACAGGAAAAACCAATTGAAACAGTACATCTGACTACTGAATTTACTGGATATATTAAATGTATCATATAATATAATCCAGCGTGAAATACTCTCGTATTAGAAGTAAGGCAATTATTTTTTTAATTTTTGGTGTTGGATTTATTCTTTTATTAAAAATTTTAATTATTTCACGTTTTTAGTGAATCATTACCAGAGTGCATCTCATAACGATTCCAATAAGCTCAAACACGGCTAAGCTACACTGTTTTATTACGGAGTTTCGTTGCCTACCTACCGGCTTCAATTACCAGATCGGGTTGATGGTGACATTACATCAGGACCATTTAAATTGACTTCATCATAGTCGCTTCAGTATCTTGCTCAAAATATCTTAATGTCACCCATGAAACAATAGGAGTTTTGGATGACCATCCGTGGTCTTTTTTCATCAGTTCCCGTATACCAAATGCTACTTTCTGAATCCAAATGCTCGATTTATTACCGAAAATACTAAAATCGCTATATGCTTCGCATGAATCTTAGAGGAGTTCTCTCAATTCCTCATGGATCTCATCATCAAAACTAGATTCTGGACAACAGGAGCATGTGCTTTCAAACAAAGAAAAAAATCCAAATCGGTTCATAAACAACGGAATCTGAGGTAACACACGTTAAAAAAAAGAACATACAACCGAATTGAGAACCTCCTCCTTTTTCTGAAGTCGGTTAAAAATATATTGCAACTTGGTAATCTGTTTTTCCAATAACGCAGCTTCTTTGGCAGCTCCTTCGAGAAATTTTGTCTTTTTGCTTCTAGTTCTTTAACCATTTCCGCAGTTTTTCTTTTTTCGGCTCTGATTTTTGCCTCTGAACTCAAATTTTCCTTCTTTTTGTGTAGATCCTCCGTGTACAAGAAGTGAGCATTACGAACCGCGTGGATATTTTTTTTTAATATTTATGTTGTCTAAACCACCGTGGTAAGATTTAGCGTCATAAACGCGTCTTTGCGCAATTATAGACTTGCGAAAGATTTTCCACTAATATCTCCTTATTGATGGAAAAGCCACGCTCACTATATGCGTTTCCGTGGGATAACACCATGACCATTTTTATTAAAGATAGCAAGTCTTTATTTTCATTTTATATCAAACCGAGCCAAAGATCATCCAGTCGGTGACTATCCTTACGGAAAATTGTTTCATTGATTTTTCAAATTCAGGTGATTTACAAATATCAACGAAGGCACTTATGGCGTTATCTGCGTCATATCCTGAAAGCCGGTTATTTTGGACAAATATGTCCAACAATTTATCGAGCCTCTCTCGTCGTCGGAGTTCTGAATTGACTGTGATTGCGGGATCGAAACAAGATATTCCCTTAGTCAAAGCATACGAAAGTGGGAATCTCTTAGAGAACTCTTTAAAGAAATTAACATTTTAACTGTAGCGTCCCAATACATATATGACAATATTGTATGTCATAAAGAACCGAGACGCATTCTGCAAAAATTCTGATATCCATAATTTTAATACCAGGAATAAAAATAAAATTGCCGCTTATAAGTTTCGTGTACGTAAAATATACAAGTAGGTCAATGTGTCCGTTTTATAATAAGTTACGAGATGCAATTTTGAATTTACCCTTTCCAGCTCTTAAAAATTACTTTAAAACAACATTGATGTCAAAGGCTTATTATAGGGTTGAGGACTGTTTAACAGACAGAAATGCATGGCCCAAACCAAATACCTAAATAGCGTAAAGACTCATGTATAATATTTTGATTGTATCTAGTTGACACAGTTATTGCAGGAAAGCATATCAAACGATTTAATTGAATGTCTAGGAGAAGTATTTTCAATTATTATTCAAAATCAATACATTTATTTAGCAAATATTGAGACCTATTTGCAAAATAAATGTTGGGCACTTTTAGAATTATTATCTTAATCTCGTATTTGGTAATACCATGTAATACGTATGCAGTCTCGACATGTTTTCTTGTGGAACTACGCATTGTAAATACCTATTGTTCTTTTTTCCTCATTTTTTAAAATTCTCTTTCGTTGTTTACCACTCGGATTTACTTAAGTAGGTTAAGTAGTATCATTATAATTAAACATATTTTTGGAGAAAATGACTGACTGTCGAGTTTTTTTCGGCATTTCTTCTCAGCAGTGGTCTCATGAGAAACGCTAGTAATTTTTGATTTGCAAAAGTGCCATTGGGGCCTACTTGCAGAATAAAGTTCATTTATTTCATTTACATAGAGAGACAATTTTTTTCCCTGACCTCCATTAAATTTCCCTGACAATTCCCTGACTTTTCCATGACTAGCGAAATTCCCTGACTTTTCCCGGTTTTCCCGGTTTTCCAGAAAGTGGCCACCCTGATTGAGGATAGACAATTCTACATCAAGCTAACATCGTAAGTATCTTTTAAAAAAATACATAAGTATATTTGTATTTATTTATTTAAACTTTATTGCACAAAAGTAAAACTTGTCGTACAAAAGGACTTAATGCCATAAGAATTCTCTATCAGTCAACCTTAGGGCAAAGCAGACAAATTGTGGGCGGTGCAACTTCAAATATAAGTAATACGTGAGAAATATATATGTATCTTTATCAGTAATCTGCAAAATGCCAGTTACCACGTTAAAACGAATATCTTTGAAAATAGACTAAAACGTCAAAAGACGCAAAATAACAGTCTTAGATTAAAATATGACTAGATGAGAAAGTATTCCCGGTGCACCCGAAGCGAACGAAACGCAGCCCGAATACAGATTACTGCGTTTTGTTATTCCTCCGACACTAGAATAATTTGGTTCAACAATTCGCATCGCCTTTCAATGTGTAGCGCACGCTCTCTTCCACGCGAACCAGGGTAGCGTGTTAGAGCGAGTAGGCGCAATACAATGAAACCAGATTTCAATGTGATTTTTTTTTATACCACGTCGGTGACAAACAAGCGTACGGCCCGCCTAATGGTAAGCGGTCACAGCGGTTTTTTAGTCTGTCTGCATGTATCTATCTCTTCCTATTGCTTTTGATGGTGATTGTTGAGGCCGCAGCGTCTACAGGGGAAGCGGGGGCGCGTCGGGCCTAAAACCTGTTGGTCGAGGAACAGAGGCCGACCCCGCCAAGCCCGATCCCCACTCACTCTCGCTAACGTTGCCCTACATGCAACACACGCGCTATACCACTAGACGCGCCGTAGTTAAGCTTTTATTATATTATTTTTTCTTAAATCAAATTGTAAAAGTAACGACATTATAGAAGTCTAGAAAATCTATGTCTTCATCATTTCAACTAAGACCCCTAGTCTTAATCATTGGTGACCACAATCGACGTGATATCTACGAGAACTACGCCGCCATTTCTGTGCTCTACCAGAGTCGACGCTTCGAGAAGGACGAACAGAGGTCAAGACATTGAAGGACGCAGAAGGTCCTTGTGCTTCGTTCCAAGCTGCCAACCACCCTTACTTCAAGCCCGCCGGTCATCATCAACGAGCCGCAGCCAAGGCTTAGCAAGGGAAGTGCACCGTTCCTTTTATTCCTTCTCACCAAAACTTTCCCCCTTTATTTGACTATTAAGCTCTGCCCACTTCTTATAATTCTTCGTTTCGCACAAGCTTTAGTCACGCATCAGACATTTTATTTGCATTGCATCGCTTAGCTAACTAACTTATTTTAGTGCCAGCAAATCGTACTGGTCGCTCTTTTATTTTTCTATGCTGCATTGCCGCTTAATTTCTGATTTTAGCCAAACCAAACGCAATTTGCAATTTTTAAGAAGGCTTGCTTACTGCTAATTTAATTTGCCAACTTTAATTCTTCCGTAATAAGTGCGATTTTTAAACTTCCACTTTATCTCCGCAGTCGAGCGATAAACATTTTAGATTCCTAACTTCCAATACCTATAATTAGTCCATTATCCTCATAAAATATTCTATGTCGTTGCGTAACATAGTTGTTTTCGCCTAGCAGTGCCATCCAAACCGGTGCCTATTGTTCCGATCGCCCGACGCCTTATCGCTGCGCTTGCGCCGGGCCGTTGCCGGGCGCGCTGTTACCGAGTGCTGTTGCCGTGCGCCTGCATCTACCTAGCGCATCGTGCCACCACGGTCACTTTGGACATAAGCCGGACGAATTTACGTAACTTTTCATTTTATTTGAACTTAATACTTAGGTGTTCATCCGTTTGTTTCGAGTATTTTCATCATGTCAGCCTTGATAAATTCTAGAAGTTCAATTAAAGGGCGCATGACCAAATTTCGAAATTTCCTTGAAAGTTTAAAGCAAAGCAAAAGTATTACGCCGAAAGAGGTGGATGAATGCTCCATGAGGTTGGATCGCTTTCGTTTGCTTCTCAACAAGTTTGATGAATTACAAACTCAAATCGAGATTGCCGATCCCACCTCACTGGACTCGGAAATTGATGTGAGAGATGAGATGGAGAAGGACTTTTATTCATTAATGTCGGATGCTCAAAAATTAATTGATTCAGCAACCGATAAATTTGTAAGTGTAAAGTCTGAGCTTCAAAGTCCTTGTAATCATCATGAGAACGAGTTGAATTTCCGATTACCTTTAATCAAGATCGCTAGTTTCGACGGTTCTTACTTTAAGTGGTTAGAATTCCGTGAATCATTTGACGCGCTCATTAATAAGATTGAGAGAATTAAGCCCATTCATAAGTTTCACTATTTAAATTCTTATTTAGAGGGTGAAGCCGCCCAGGTTATAAGTAATTTGGAGGTTACCGAGGCCAACTACACTGAGGCCTGGCGCCTCCTCTGCGAGAGATATGACAACAAGAAACAGTTGATTAGCAATCATTTAATTTCTCTTTTTAATCTTCAGCCCATAGGTCGTGAGTCGGCCAAGGCTTTGCGATACTTGGTGGATCATGTGGCTAAAAATTTACGAGCCCTTAATACATTGGGCTGCCCCACTTCACAATGGGATATTTTAATTATTCACATGGTGTCAGCCAAACTGGATAACAACACTTCTCTCAAGTGGGAAGAATTTAAAAACGACAGTATCAATGATGATTTGCCATCCCTGGCCGATTTTAATCGGTTTTTAAAGGGTCGCGCCGATGTATTAGAATCGGTACAGCGAAATAGGTCTGAGAAACAAGTTATTAATAGTAAACGTGAACCCCATTTCTCCCACAACAAGCAAGAGAAAGCTGTCGTGAAAACTTTCACAATTTCAGCCACTCCCAGCGCTGCGCATGACGCGCCTGTTGCTCCTGCGTCGTGCGTCTTCTGCCAAGGTGGCCACCGGATCTACGACTGCTCGTCATTCCTGTCGCTGTCAGTTGAGGATCGGATCTCCGGAGCGGCTAAGTTAAGGCTCTGTCTCAATTGTCTGCGTAAGGGACACACTTCACATCGCTGCAGAGCCATGCCTTGTCGCACTTGTAAGAAGCGCCATAATACCTTATTACACAGGGAAGTTCCTCAGGTTGTAAACACGCCGGCCGCGGCCGAGCCGTCGCCGTCGCAGTTGTCGCCCGGGTTAGCATGTAATAATATGACCGTCGCGCACTCAAATAATGTGTTATTGTCTACAGCTCTTATTGATGTTTATAATCCGGTCACTAACGAGTATGTTGCCGCGCGCGCGCTGTTAGACTCAGGTAGCATGACGTCACTGATAACGAGCGGTTTAAAACAAAAACTGCATTTGATTCCGCAGCCAAACACAGTTAGTGTGGTGGGAGTAGGTAACGTTCCCTTGACCGGCACGCCCGAGCGCTGTGCAATACAAATACGTTCGAAATACGACAATAAGACGCAGTTAGATATATCGTGTTTAGTTTTGCCTACTATCTCAAGCAATCTGCCGCGGACGTATATAGATATATCGCGCTTAAAGATGCCTCATAATTTAAAATTGGCCGATCCTACATTTAATAAGCCATCCTCTGTTGATGTTTTGATTGGCGCGGATCTGTTCTGGCATTTGATTGGCTCACATCAGGTTACGTTAGGCGATAATATGCCAGTCATGCGTAAATCTAAGTTAGGTTGGATATTGGCCGGACCGATTAGCATTTCCCCAAGGTCAGGCGACATCCCTTTTAATGATTCGATTCAATGCAATCACTTATCCACTTGCGATAGTAGCTTAGACGAGTCGCTGACTAAGTTTTGGGAACTGGAACAGATCCCTCAACCTACCAAACCTTATACAGATTTGGAAGATGAATGCGAGCAACATTTTGTGACTCATACCTACAGGGACGAGGATGGCAGATTTTTTGTGCGCCTGCCTCTAATTACTGAGCCTGATTGTTTGGGGGACTCGTTTCATTTAGCGAAAAAACGGTTTCTCGCGTTAGAAAGGCGTTTGAATAAGAACACCACTCTTAAAAAAATGTACCGGGAGTTTATTAAAGAATATTCTGAATTAGGCCACCTATCCGTGTCTGCTACTGCCATTCCGGACCCCTCCTTTTTCGTCCCCCATCATTGCGTCCTGAAACCCGCCAGCGAATCTACCAAGATTAGGATCGTGTTCAGTGGAAACGCAGCTACTTCTTCTGGTTATTCCATAAATGACTTGCAGATGATAGGCCCCACGATACAGGACTCGCTCTTTAATATTTTACTGCGATTTCGTACTTATAAATACGTGCTTACAGGTGACGTGGAGAAAATGTATCGGCAGGTTAGGGTACAAGAATGCGATCGCGATTTACAGTTAATTCTCTGGCGGGAGGACGAAAATAAGCCATTGCAAACTCTTCGTCTTAACACCGTGACTTACGGTTACTCCGCAGCTAGTTTTTTGAGCACTCGGTGTTTATGGCAGTTAGGCGAAGAATGCGGTGACACTAAAATTAAAACGATAATTCAAAACGACTTTCTAGTCGATGATTTGTTGACAGGGGCAGACACGGAGGGAGAGCTTATTTACATAAAAAAATCGGTCGAATGTGCATTAGCAGCCGGTTGTTTCCCTTTACGCAAATACCGCTCAAATTTACCGTCTGTGTTACAAGGCCCACAGAACCCCAAGCCAGAAGGTAGTCTGATCATTAGCGCCTCCTCGTACACATTAGGTGTAGGCTGGGATTCTGCCGCAGATATTATTCACTTTCCGACTGAATATTCAGCCAAAAATAAATGTCCCACTAAGCGATCTATTCTCTCGGACTCGTGCAAAATATTCGATCCATTAGGAGTGCTTTCTTTGTTAACCATCATACCAAAAATATTGATTCAAAAACTGTAGATTTCGCGGATCGGGTGGGACGAACCCGTTCCAGAACCGATTAAAGGTTCGTGGTGCGATTTTGTTAACGGTTTACCTCATTTAACTTCGCTTCAATTACCACGGCATATAATATGTAATTCTCCTGTCAAAATCGAGCTGCATTGTTTTTGCGATGCTAGTCAGGCCGCTTATGCTAGTTGCATTTATCTGAAGTCAGTTAATGATAACGGTGACATCGTCATTAGATTACTGTGTGCCAAGGCCAGAGTGTGCCCGGTCAAGGTCATTACGGTTCCCCGCGCGGAGCTGTCGGCTTGTTTGTTAGGCGCGCAGCTCGCGTCAGCTGTTTCGAGAACGCTGCGTTGCCAGATCGCGCGCACTGTCTACTGGACGGACTCATCTATATGTTTATCGTGGTTAGGTACCAATTACAATAAACTCAAAACGTTTGTATCTAATCGTGTGGCTAGTATTTTAGAACTCACTGATGGTAGTGAATGGCGTCACGTCCCCACTTCTCTCAACCCGGCAGACTACGCTTCTCGCGGGATTGATGCTTGTAAGCTACCCAATTTGGATATGTGGTGGAACGGACCTTCCTTTTTGCGCGAGCCAGAACAGAACTGGCCACAGTTTTCCGCGAACCCTGGAATTGACTTGCCCGAATTAAAGTTAAACGTTACTTGCTCAATAACGCGACAAACGAGCCTATCTTGATCGATTTCGATAGGTATTCAAAACTAAAAACTTTGCAACGCTCTTTAGCGTATGAACTCAGGTTCTTATACAATTGTTTACATCCAACTGATAAACACACAGGTGTTTTACAACCTGAGGAACTTAAACGGTCATTTAATAAATTAGTTAGTTTGGCCCAACAAGATACTTTTTCTCACGAACTGAAGATTCTTCGTAATAAACAAGTCCTTAGCCCCAAAAATAAAATTATTTCTTTGAACCCGTTTGTTGATAACGAGGGATTAATGCGTGTAGGAGGAAGACTTGCCTCGTCGTTTTATGCGTTTGAAAAACGCCACCCCCTTATATTGCATTCAAAGCACAGGCTTACAAAATTGTTGTTTCGGCAAGAGCACTTGCGTCTTCTTCACGCTCCTCCCCAGCTGCTTCATAGTTCCATTAGAGATTTTGTGTGGGCAGTTCGCGGGCGCGACTTAGCTCGCACGGTGGCGCGTCAGTGCGTCACGTGTCGTCGCGCTGCTGGCAACACTTCTGCTCCACTAATGGGCCTTCTCCCGCGGGATCGCATCACGCCGGACTTCCCCTACGTTGTTTCTGCTGTCGACTTCCCCGGTCCTTTCTTGATAACTGACAGACATGGCAGAGGATGCAAAATTACCAAATGTTATTTAGCTGTTTTCGTTTGCACCCGCTATAAATGCGTACATTTGGAGGCCGTGAGTCAGCTATCTACAGACTCCTTTATTTTAACATTGCGCCGTTTTATCTCTCGCAGAGGAAAGCCGCGCGAACTTCTGTGTGACAACGGTCGAAATTTTACAGGCGCCGCCAAGGAACTAAGCGATTTTTTAAAGGTCAATTCCAATCACTTCTCTAATTTCGCATCTGATGAGGGTATTAAATTCAAGTTTTCGCCGGCTTATGCTTCTCATTTTAATGGCTTAGCTGAGGCTTGCGTGCGATCGGCGAAATATCATCTAAGGCGAATTTTAGGGAATGCGCATTTAACCTTCGAGGAGTAGGCAACTTTATTTAGTCAAGTAGAGGCTATCCTAAATAGCCGACCCTTATGTCCCTTATCTTCCTCCCCTAACGATTTCCAACCTCTGTCTCCAGGTCACTTCATCATCGGCCGAGCTCTGACGGCACTGCCATCACCCAGCTTGTTGGATATAACCCAAAACCGATTAGATAGGTTTCAGAGGCTTGGGGCGTTGAGGCAGCATTTTTGGAAACGTTGGCAGCTGGAATACGTCTCCGAACTCCAGCAGAGGACGAAGTGGCGCGTTCCTGGTAGATCGTTTCAAGAGGGCGACCTGGTACTTCTCAAGGAACAAAAACGCTCCTCCACTTCACTGGCGAATGGGACGAATCGCCAAACTGTTCCCCGGCTCGGACGGCATTTCCCGAGTGGCTGACGTAGCCACCGCTACGGGCACCTATCGGCGAGGTGTGGCCTACCTCTGCCCTTTACTGGACGAGACGGACGAATCCTTGAAGACAGGAGTCTTCAAGGGCCCCCAGGATGTTGAGGCCGCAGCGTCTACAGGGGAAGCGGGGGCGCGTCGGGCCTAAAACCTGTTGGTCGAGGAACAGAGGCCGACTCCGCCAAGCCCGATCCCCACTCACTCGCGCTAACGTTGCCCTACATGCAACACACGCGCTATACCACTAGACGCGCCGTAGTTAAGCTTTTATTATATTATTTTTTCTTAAATCAAATTGTAAAAGTAACGACATTATAGAAGTCTAGAAAATCTATGTCTTCATCATTTCAACTAAGACCCCTAGTCTTAATCAGTGATGAAATAGACTCTATAGAGAATCCAGAAAATACTTTTTATACACTAGCTGAGTAATTGATAAAATGTACAACCTTATGTGATTTGAAGGCGAGATAAAAGCGGTTAATCAAAATGAATCAGTTATTCAACTACTGTATAGAAGTTTTTCCTGGGTTCATTATAGAGCTTATTTCCATATAATGGAAATACAGTTATATTTTACAGCTAACTAACACATATGGAAACTGAATAGGTGTACTTGATTTTTATTTAAAAAGCTTCATTTTGAGTTCCCGCTTTTATCTCATCTTCAAATCACACAAGGTTGATGTACATTTTATCAATTATTCAGCTAGTGTATAAAAAGTGTTTTGTGGATTCTCTATGGAGCTCTTATTTCGGTATAATGGAGAATAACTTTTCAAAATCATTTGTTTATGCAATCAACGACAAGCAAAATTATTCTTAAGTGTACGTGGCACGCGTATTAAATCAGTACAAATCGAAAGGAACCGGGTGATTGCTGACAAAACTGAATTGAAAAACCGAATCCAGCTGCGCTGAAGGCGATCTTCAATCACAGCAGCAACCACCTTCTCCACTATTCGGAAAAGGCAGCAGTGGTTTTTCTTACACAGAAATTGATGATCTTTCAGATGAGCCTTGATTTTTTTAGGAGACCGATCATACTAGATACCTCAATATTGGCGTCACTTATCATGCTGCTGCCACTGACAAGGCCAGTCAGGGGGGCTTGCAGCACTGCATTATCGTATAGTCCTACCCCTCCCCTGTATCGAGGAACAAACGAAACCTGGAAGACTTATCGTACTAGAAACCGGATTTTTTTTTTGAATTTTTTTTTTACTATGGCCACCACGGTTTTTTGCATGGCAGCATAGCCGTTTCGTGTTCCCCCAGGAATGACGCATCTTGTAATATAAATATCATCTGGGAGTCTTATCGAATTAGGTTCAGTGTACTGAGCTCCTTCAATCGCTGCAGCACCACCTTCTCCACTATTAGGAAAAGGCAGCAGTGGTTTTTCTTACACAGAAATTGATGATCTTTCAGATGAGCCTTGGTTTTTTTAGGAGACCGATCATACTAGAAACCTCAATATTGGCGTCACTTATCATGCTGCTGCCACTGACAAGGCCAGTCAGGGGGGCTTGCAGCACTGCATTATCGTATAGTCCTACCCCTCCCCGGTATCGAGGAACAAACGAAACCTGGGAGACTTATCGTACTAGAAACAGGATTTTTTTTTTTTTACTGTGGCCACCAGGTTTTTTGCATGGCAGCATAGCCGTTTCGTGTTCCCCCAGGAATGACGCATCTTATAATATATATCTCATCTGGGAGTCTTATCGAACTAGGTTCAGTGTCGTCGGCTCTTCTACTATTTGGGACCCCTCTTAACACGACTGGTAGTTTATCTCGTGCGCGATCTTCTGCTAATCGTACAGGAGGTTTATTGAATGAATGAATGAATATTTTATTCACAAGAACATACAGTATACAACAGGTGTTACATAATAATATATTAACATTGCAGTTCCAGTCCAGTACATTCAGCCATTTCAGGCATGGGAAAATTAAGATCAACTTAACTAAAAAATTAATATTTGTCTCGTTCTGACATTAGAATTTTCTGAAAGAACAAAAGTGTAGTTAGATATTTTCGATCAGGATTTGTATGTTCGTTTGTATTAAAAGGTTCGCCAATTTTCGGCTTTATCTTAATGACATTAAGGTCCAATAACTGAGGAAAAATTTATTCCGCTACTGTCAGTATTTCAGTGCACTTTTCTAAGCACCAGACACGTACGAATCAAATGACAAAACCCAAAGAAAACCCAGTCAGTGTATGAGATTTATTGTACAAGTCTAGACTTGGACTATCTGGGTCATTGTCAGTTGTAAAAACAAAAGTTGTCCACCCGGTGGTCAATAGTTAACGGCTTATGTACATATAAGTTATGTTTTTATTACATGGATTTATAGTTATGGAAACACCGTTTATGCGGTTTACTAGATCAATCTAAAATTAAACTTTCTATTAGCCCTTAACTTTTGATACTATACAAGTATGTAGTTTTGTCTTCCTGGAGGTGAGCAAGGTTGCCAGAGCTCCCGAGGATGCACTGTGTTGAGAGCGAGGGACCTAAATTTGTCCCTTCTGCTGTCAACACAGTGAATTCTCAAATTTCATAAAGGGTTGGCAACGCGTACATGACTCCTTTGGAGTTGCGGGCGACGGTTTGCCACCGGCGTTGTATAAAAAAAACCGAAAAGACGCGAACCTAAATCTGATAATGACCCATCTAAATGTACTAACTAAAAGGTATTAATAAAATCCCGGTCAGGGCAAATATTTGTGTGATGAGCATGAATATTTGTTTCCGAGTCTTGGATGTTTTCTATGTATTTAAGTATTTATATCTATTAAATATATCGTCATCTAGTACCCATAACACAGGCCTTCTTGAGCTTACTGTAAGGCTAGTTCGATTTGTGTAAGATTGTCCTCTAATATTTATTTATTATTTATTTATTTATTATTTATTTAAATGTACTAACTAAAAGGTATTAATAATTATTCACGAACGAGGATACATTATCGAAAAACTGACAAAAGGCAACACTGCTATGTTTACATTATGACGAGAGAGCCTCGGAAAGTAAATCTGCAATGAAACGCTGGCAAGGTCGAAGACACATGAAATTCCCTTAGGGAATTGGGAAACATGAAGGTAAACGTAAGCCATGCTAATAAGTTCTGGTTCCAACAATATGATATTATTATTTTCTGGAAACCAGAACTTATTTTCATGGCTTACGTACACCTTTAGATTTAATGTGTCTAAAAAAGAGGAAGATGCATTTAAGAGGCCTTATAAGTTTTAAAATATTTTGATTTCTAATTATGACAAAAGTATTGATAACACTAATAAACTACTACTACTAAGAAGTTAAAAAACTGGTTAATCGGTCATGCGTTCTACAAATTAAATGACTTTTATAACGCTAATTAATTAAATAAATTATATTTGACATGTATAAATTAATTAATAATGGCTATTCACTGACATTTATAATAATTAACAACAATTTGTTCACACTCTATCTAATAATGATTGTACTAAGATAATGTTACTTTAACTTATATATTGTGCAAAATTGTAATATGACATGTAATATTTAACAATATTATCAATACAGAGTATGAGTAAAGTGATTGCAGGATACAATGATTTTATTAAAGTATTAGATAGTAACATAGCCATTTCTTTATTGTGTGTATTAGAATTTAAGCGGAAACCCACAGTTTTTAACTTGAAAATTGTCGATTTGGAATGATATTTGAAACGATATTTCTTAAATAAAAATTCAAGAAACACATTGAAAGGCTATGACATTAGGTCGCAATAGTTCTGTTCTAGATGGTGTCACTAAGAAAATGTCAACATACGTGTTAATTCAATCAAAAAATCTTCTACATGATGAGCATTTTTTAACTGATAAGGCCTCTTAAGATAGCAAAAAGATTGGTTTTACATACTTTAACAACACCAAATTAAATTTTATCCCTGTGCTCGACACTGACCAAATCCTTGACACTTTGAATTTTATTTCATTTATTTGTCATTATTTCTAAGATTCGTTTCTATGCTTTGCGTTGTGGTCCGTATAAGATCTAGACATGTTACATGGTAGTCATAGTGACATGTAGGCAAAAACCAAACTAGTCATTCTGCGTTTTAGACTATCTGAGACCAACCCAAATATGCAGTGGAAAACGCGAAGTTTTTTTTTATTTAAAAAAAAGGTATACTTTACAGATATCACACAATAAATGATACAGTTAAGTTTGCACAAAATCAGTAGTTTATAGACCAGCATGACATCCAAAGCAAGTGCACACAGCATGATCAATAAGTAAGCGGGTAAGAAGTTGCGGGCAAAGCTATGTAGAAAATAAAATATTGATATGACTTCCTAATCTGTAAATTCTTACAATCGAGGCATCATAAATTAGGTTAAATTCAAACGCAGATTCTTAAAAACTACATTGTAGTTTTGTCCAAGTTGGGGAAAAGTTTGTTTATTGACCATGGTTTTCTACTATAACGCTTGACAGAATTTTTATGTTTTGGTACTCATTAGAGGCAATATTTCATGTTCTTTAATTTGCTATTAAGTAACTTTACGCTAGGATGCATCATATAGAATATATATAAGCGAGAAGCCGAAAACAGTCCTAAAATTACGAGGTTTTGTGTGTTGTAGCTGGCAAATTTATCCCGATGTATGTCCTGCTACGATTTTTGATATTTACTCAGTTGTATCCATAAAAAAAAAATCTGTGGTGCTTATTTTTCACATTGTTGAAATTACATTTTTAGAAGTATACACCTTACCTTAATCTGATGCGCTGGAGTAACTCCGAAGGTCGAGTTTTTTTTTTACTAATGTTACCGGCTACACTAGATAGAGGGCTTATAAATGGAGGAGATACTCAACAGAGTTCTGCCTTATTTTAATCTCACGCGCTTGAGTAATTCCCGAAATCCCCTCTTGGGCTCTCCCACCATAACGCATAACGTGATAAATTAAGAAGTCCCGATCGTATGCTGAGATACGACTTTTTAAATTAACACGGCAGATTACGTTTGATTTTAATTTTATACCCCGGGCTTTATATAAATGTAAATCGATTCTTAAGGAGTAAACTCCAATAAATTCCAATAAACTCCAAAAAATGAAATCTTCTACACCACCTTTTGCAACATGAAATATTCTACTGACGGGCGTAACCTGTCACGTCAAAGCGAATTAGATCAATGTAAGTCTAACCATACAAAATGTATGACACTGATATTATTATCGTTCTGACTTCTGACACAAGTTTGCAGGTTCTTTCTCCCGACGGCTTCCACACTCTACCTAGTAAACTTTGACTAGTTAAGACTAACTCGACTTTAATCTTTCCTCCAGCATTTTTACCTAACTGGGGCAGATTTATGTTCCTTTAAAACACCATTAAGACCGTATTACATGCTCGCTAGACCCATATTCGCTAGAGTTTTCTAGATAAACTTGAGCAAGTGGTCCATATGTCACTTACATCCCACATTCTAGTTGAATATCAATGTGTTCAGGACCATTCTATTTTTTCATATACATAATTTTCAGATACTTTTTTAAATGCAGATTTTGAAATACTTGGCCGTCACTTCATATTTTTGTATTGTTATTTAGAAAGTTTAATTGCAGTATCCGATAGTTTTGATAATTAAAGAACCACAGCTAATATCCATAAATCGAGTAACTCAATGGTCCTTGGATGTCTCACCATTTGTATGAAAAAATAGTTTTTACCACTGTGTTACCCACCTTTTACAGCAACATGTTAATATTTAAGTATTTTACCTATAAATTCCTTTTACTAGTTTCAGGTACTATTTCGAAATTCTATTTTTTGTACACTAATTCAATACATATCATAGATTTTTTTTGTAATAGAAAACTGGTCATGAAAAAGTAGAATGACCCAGCGCCCTTGAACTGACACGCTAAGACTGCGCGAGTCGCCACAAAAATTCATTCCTTTTAGCCGTTTTACCAAAGTATTTATTAGCATTTATTGTATTAAATGGCCTAACGAGCCCTTAACATAAACACCGAAATAAGAGTCTTAAAGCTGGATTTTATAAAGTTCCATTAGATCAAATATCAGATCTAATTTCAGTAATGAGTACCTACATTTTTTGACATAACAAACCGATATAAGATCCAACGGGTCTTTATAAAACCGAGCCTAAGTCAGTTATTCATCTCTATTTATGTAAAATACCGTCATGTTTCCTAGAATAGTGCAAACTTGTACAGTTTTTTAACCCTGTCATGATCTTTATTTAATTTTACAACTAACCTGCAAAAATAACAATTAAAAGAAAATAACGGTTCCTTTTAAATCTGACTCGGAAAAACCTATGAAAAAAACGTTGACGGAGCGAGATATCGCAAAAATCGCCAGTTTTGGGGATTGTTATTTTTATGATAGCATCCCGGGAATTGCTAATACTGTTGAGTATTATGAAGAACAATATGTCATGTAAATAAAACTACTGTTAGATATTTAGGAAAACCTATTGCGGTTATTTAATTTAGGGTGATACCATTTCATCTAAATCGATTCAGCGGTTCAAGCGTGAAGAGGTAACAGACAGACAGAAAGACAGACACACCTTTGCCTTAGAATATTAGGATGGATGTCGAGCGATATTCGGCGTTAAAGACGTGAGTGACCCGTTTGTTATATTTCCATAGGATACAAAAAAAAATCAAAAATCATTTATTTTTATAACGTGTACACAAAATGATGTCGAATCCTTCTTTTAAGTATGACACTTGTGTTAGGAGGCATTTGCACTTTCATACAGTGATGTAACGCGGTTAAAAATAAATGTTAACTAATATAAGTTACAAAAACTATTTAAAAGAAACTAAGAACTAAACAATCTCATATGGTGAGGGAGAAAAATATCTAGACACACGGTAGCGTGTCAAAACCAAGTTTCTCTTATAAGTTTAAAAATGTTATTATTTCAAATTATGGCAAAAGTATTGATAATAAAAGTATGAACATACAAGGTAAGACGACCGTACGAATGCGTCCAGCTACTACTTATGAGGCAGTCTGACCTATTTCAATTTAGTAGCTGAAGTTGTTCTCGACACCAGATCATTGAGCCGTGAACCGAGCGAATTACATTCGAGTTCGCTAGACTGACCCGACCGCACGCTGCGGTGCGATCGCGTCGGAGCGTCTTTAACCGCTTAACAACTCGCCGAAGCTGCAAGTTTATTACATTAAATTGACACATTAATCTTTTCTCGTTGGCCCGACTATTTCAGTTTAGTAGCAGAAGTTGGTATTCTCGAATTCAGATCTTTGGAGAGTTTGGGAGGTCGCAGGTTCGAATCCTGCTCGGTGCCTAAAAAATTTTTCAATTTTTCCTTCATTCTAAATTTGACCCTGTAGTTAATTTTGGATTAAAAATACCAAGCGTCATTTTACATCACCTTACTCAAGATACGAGCTTATTCAACGCAAAGACGTTTAAGCTAAAATCAGGCGAAGTTAACTGACAGATAAAATGTTGCCAGGAGTAGAAAAAACAATATAGTGACGGTATATATCGAAAAGCATAACGTTGTACTACCAAAGTTATTCCAATGTTGTAACCTATGAGCTATGTATAAAGGCTCGTGAAGCGGGACAAAAGAGGTATATAATATGAAGTTTAGTCTGTAGGAACCGGGTGCTCGGGATAGTGTTGGAGGTTGACGGCAATGAAACGTGTCGTTGGCGTCAATCGTTTATTTCACCACACGCGGCACTACAATACATTTGCATAACAGAAGCGGAACGCGATATAACAGTGATTATGAAAGACGACGTTGCACTCTCAGTATTCGAGCATTTAATTCAATACCACAAAAAACAACCGTCATAATTTGACGTGCAAAAATCATAACCAACAGTTCAGGGATGCGCGAGTGCGCGCGCAACCTGTGCCCGCCACAAGCCCTTTAAATAGGAATAAATAATAAGATTTACAAATCATTTTAATTTTACAAATTCAGAGCATATTATATTGAGAGAAACACTACTAATTTAGATTTTAGATGTTCTCGGTAAGCACGTAGGAGTACGCGATAAATTGCGCTGAAAAATGGGTGTCTAGTAAGGCCTTAAATAATATCGATACGAACAGCACTGGGGGGCTACCGCGAACCACAAACGAAGTTTTCCCTCTCTGTCTCACTTATGTGCAAATTTGCAAGTGCGACAGAGAGCGAAAACATCGTTTGCTGTTCGCGGTAGCGCCCCTGGGAAACATATGTGCATTTTGACTGGTCAAACAACTTTGCCTAATGGTGAACTTTAATGTAAGTTGTAGACGCGCGTTAATTTAAATGTTTTACGTTACCGAGTATATTGCAGGCGGAATTGTTCTGTATGGTAATTTTTAAAGAGGGAGAGGAAGGTCCAGAATACCATACATGGCAAAGATCAAGGAATGGTGCTGCAGCCACACATACCAGGAAGTGAAGACGAAGGCCCAAGATAGATTGGAATAGAGAATGCTGCAACGACAGAGGACCAGGCCCTCTTAATATTGATGATGATGGTAATTTTTAGGGTTCCGTATCAAAATGGTAAAAAACGAACCCTTATGGTTTCACTTTGTCTGTCTGTAATGTCTGTCACATCGCTAAATATCTCAAGAACTAATTATGCTGTCGATTGGAAATTTGGAACAGTTATGAAGAAGGCTAACTTAGATACACATTTTTTTTATATTTTGTAAAAAATTACAGACAATAGGTGGTTCAAAAATTTGAAAGTCTAGTGACTATGTCAAATGGGGCGTTATATTGGGGCTTGAGTTGCACATTCTGAAACAATCATTTTTTTTACGTTCAGACAATTTTGTTTTATAAGAGAAAATGAAAAAAAAATACATTTCCCCCATTTTTGTTCTATAAATTCCTACGAGATTATGCTGAAAGTAACTTCTTCCTAATAAGAAAAAAAAATTAAATGGTTTTACGTGATTATTATTATTCTTGAAAAACCACCGTACATACTAAGTTGTTCAGTCGCTTAAATTTGTAACAAAAGTCGCCCATAGATGGCGCTGTACGCATAGCGTTCAATTTCTACACCATGTTGTTGAGATTTTCCTGAATTAATAAGGTTGGAACCGGTACACCTTGTATACGGAACCCTCTGTGCGCGAGTCCGACTCGCATTTGACCGGTTTTTTTCATTATAATTTCAGCAAAAGTTATCGAAATATATTTTTTAGGACGTATGCTAACAACCATTTAAACATTCTCTCGTGTTTGAAACCGTAGCTAATTTATATAAAAATACCCTTGTTTTCATTCGCCATTCTCCATTTAGTCCATTAGTACTGCTATGAAAGAATATTGAGTAGCGTAGTACTAATGGACTAAATGAAGAACAAAGGGTTGGGCAACCTTTGGATTAATCGCCTTTTAAAAAGCGAGTGATTGATGGACGCCAGGGATGGCGATGATACGTGAATAATGGACAGTTATCTATATTGGCAATGCAAAATCACCTTTGAAGCCTTTTCTATGGAAGTAGCCTTTTCTAGTATATATTTATTTATTTATATCAATATAAGATTTCAAGATAAGGTAAGGTAGGTAGGTAAGGTAGGTTTGATAAGGCGTCCAGTGATCCGAAAGTTCTCAAATCGGTTTTTTTTTTGGGGCAGATCGTCCAAGTCAGCCAACTGTCCATATAAAGGCCAAAAATTTATTGCGTCCAAAAAAAATTTAAACGGATCCTTACTAGTTTTGATACACCCTATACAAACGCATAAAAAAAATAATGGAATTAACAACAGCGTGTTTATACGCTTAAACATTTGTCATCGTATCTACGAATATTTGGTAACGTACGGGAAGGGACGAAACTCAATTGCCTTACCCAAAATATAATTTCAGTAATTAACTAATTACTAATTAACTTCAGTATTGGTATCAAATATATCAATGTGAGAATAATATCTTTTTTTATACAACGCCGGTGGCAAACAAGCGTACGGACCACCTGATGGTAAGCGGCCACCGCAGCCTATAGACGCCCGCAACTCCAAAGGAGTCACGTACGCGTTACCGGCCCTTTATGAAATTTGAGAATTCACTGTGTTGACAGAAGAAGGGACAAATTTCTTGGACATCATCTTGGCCATTAATACTTTTATTTCAACACAACGTAGATAGAGTCATCTCCAAACACAAGCTCAAATCGGGTCGGAGCTACGATGCCACAGACACACATATTTACAGATAATACCCCTCTTTTGTGTCTGGCTTAAGGCTTCTTTCACAAAACGCTGGATTTTCACAGACTAGAATTTTCCCTCAAGCAGTCTATAATACCCATACTTTTTAGAGATTGAAAATATATTTTTAAATAAAAAACTATTCATTATTTTAACCTTAAGTTACCTTATATTTCGTTAACCCGAATTAGAGGCCTGCGGGCAGATTGAAAACTTCTAACAGTCAAGTTGCCCACGCACTTGACGAGCCTAATTCCTCAGAGACCTTATACATCTCTGAGGATATTTATTTAATAGATTTTATTATTTTCATGTTGACGTGTTATAGATATAGCTCAAAATATTTTATTATGATTAGTGTACCTACTTTATTACCTTTTATCTTGACGCTTAGAGACCTTATACATCTCTAACAAATCTCGGTTGTTATTAGTTTCTTAGTCTTATTTTTGACATGTAACACTACATTTAATTAATGATACTTTGATTATGGTATTATTTTTATTTGATGTACCTAGATAGATTTTGACTTGTAAAAGTGCCCTTGAGGCCTATTTGCAGAATAAATGTTTTGATTTTGATTTTTGATTGAATAATGTCTGATTTTCCCTCGGGTTGGAGGGTCAGAGGGGCTACCGCGAACGGAAAACGAACGAAGTTCGAATATCTCCTTCTCTATCATCTGTTAATAGCAAGTGCGACAGAGAGGGACATATTCGATCTTCGTTCGTTTTCGGTTCGCGGTAGCCAATCAGATGGCAGTCGTTTTCGTAAAAACGAATTTTGGAATTAGATAGCAGACCCCGGGCATGCTTCAGGATGAAACTGTACCGGGATAACGCTAGGAGGATGATAATTGATTATTTTCACCTATAAGGTTTTGTGTTATGTTATGTTTGTTTACCTATAGTTGACGACCTAATGGGTAGGGCACCTGCCTGTGAAGCTGACGGTCCTGGGTTCGAATCCCGGTCAGGGCAAATATTTGTGTGATGAGCATGTATATTTGTTTCTGAGACTTGGATGTTTTCTATGTATTAAAGTATTTATATCTATTAAATATATCGTCGTCTAGTACCCATAACACAAGCCTTCTTGAGCTTACTGTGGGGCTAGTTCGATTTATGTAAGATTGTCCTCTAATATTTATTTATTTATTTAATGTTGCTATAAATATGCTGCCTGCTATTAATCATCCAAAAGTAATGAGAAAATACTACAGTACTTAAGTTACTAAGAATCGCTCTTGTTTATATCATAATATACATAAGAACGATTTAAAAATATAAGTTTTGATCAAAAAAACAAAAAACCGGCCAAGTACGAGTTGGACTCGCGCACAAAGGGTTCCGTGTCATTATATATAAAAACGGCAAAAAATCACGTTGGTTTTATGGGATCCCCCTTACATATTTGTTTTATACCGTTTTGCAGTATATTTATTGTTATAGTGGCAACAGAAATACATCCTCGGTGCAAATTTCAACTGTCTAACTATCACGGTTCATGACATACAGCCTGGTGACAGACGGACAGACGGCCGTCCTACAGCGAAGTCTCAATAATAGGGTCCCGTTTTACCGCAAAATTAAGGCGACACTTCACCAAAATACATATATAGTTTAACAATTGTTAATAAACATTGAAACAACTCGGTTTTGTATAACATCTTCAGAAACCTTTTGTCTGTAATCTGATAAATTGAGCGAAACTGTTCAGTATTACTCAAATTTAAATTTAGAATACCTAAGGTATATAATTATATATTATATGTATGTATATTTTATGTACGTATATTTATATATTATTTAAGTATGTGTATTTATATTGAATAGTTGTTTTGGAATCTTTTTTTCTCATTGTCATATTTTAATAGTTTATGCACCACCTACTTTTCGGCTTTATATTTCATTTTTCCACTACCCAAAGGTTGTCTGGCAGAGATCGCTCTTTAGCGATAAGACCGCCTGTTGTTCTGCCTCTGTCTCCCTGTATCTTTGTTTTTTGTTTTTTATGTGCTTTTTTATTATGTGAGGTGTGCAATAAAGAGTATTTGTATTGTATTGTATTGTACCTAACTTTTCTGTTTTTTACTAGTAGAAAATCAACGTGAAAGATTCTGTTCTGACACTTTTTTCTTCCAAAATCACTTAAGGGACAAAAAAGAGTTGATAACAAAAGGTCTAATTTCTAATAGACATAGACATTATTTATTGGTAATTTAACACATTATTTATTGGTAATAGACATAGACATAGACATTATTTATTGGTAATAACACATTACAAGTCGAAAAGTGATAATAATCTGTCGGCAATTCGTTAATATGAAATATAATTAACAATGTTTACACTTGAATGGCATATTATTAGCATTGTTTAACTACCTACGTATTATCTAATTTTGACTTCTATGTCACCGACAACAAAGTACTAATTTACCCGTTGATCTATTTTCTGCCCTGCTTCAACCGCGTTCGTAATAAATTACAACTTTACTATAGTTTCAAAGGCTGTTAACGGCCTCATGAATTCAACTTAATTTCTGAGAGTTGGGACTACAAAGCAAAGATTTCCTGCGAGCTCCGCAAAGCACGCGTGCCATTCGCAAGTTTGAGGCACGAAGCAAGTTTAAAAGTGGAGAAGGCCCACTATATACATTATGTATGCTTGATTACTAACAGCTTTTTTACCTATGAGTCTTTGTGATTCTCGAAATAAAAGATTATTAATATCATTACCAAATACCTAAATAGCGTAAAGAGTCTAATATTTTCATTGTATCTAGTCGACACAGTTCTTGCAGGAAAGCATATCAAACGATTCGACATGTTTTGTTTTCTTTTGTAACTACACATTGTAAATACCTATTGTTATTTTTTCCTCGTCTTTCTTTCAATTCTCTTTTGTTTTTTACCACTTACATTTACTTAAGTAGGTTAAGTATTATCATTGTAATAAGCATATTTTGGAAAAAATTACTGACTGACGAGTTTCTTTCGGCGTTTCTTTTCGGCAGTGCTCTCATGAGAAACGCTAGTAGTTTTTGACTTGTAAAAGTGCCTTTGCGGCCTACTTGTAGAATAAAGTTCATTTACATATTTCATTATATCTTCTTTTTTACTATTTTTGATCGAGCGAGTGAAACATCCTCGTTTCATTTGGCCCATGTCCGGCTGCTCTCCTCGATAGGTCGCATGACTCAATGGATTCTGGTTCATGGATTTATGAGAGCAGATTCGACAATATATGCAATACAATACAAATACCTACTCTTTATTAATAATATAATAATAATAACTTTATTTTAGATCTTTTTTTTGACATCCGTATATTGTTAGTGCGACTTAAACGGTATATTAGTAAAGTAACTAATCTAATAAACACTTACTTAAATTTATATTCAGCGACCGCCTTGATTTGCCCTATCCAGTGCATAAACATTGGGCAATCATACCTGTCCGCAATGACACACAGTATGCTGTTTGAACTACCTCTCAGTCGGCCCAGCATCGAGACGATTTTTTTTATTGCACACCTCATAATAGATTACCTTGTACAAAAGAAAAATTAAGATACAGGGAAATAGAGGTAGAACAACGGGCAATCAGGGTTTTTTTTATAGGCTTAGTTTTTGTAGTCTTTAGGGTTTCATTTTTGTCACTCAGGCATACGGATGCAACATATGGCAACATATGGATGTCAAAATCTGAAATAAAGAATTATTATTATTATTTTTATTATACGTCTGCCGTCTGTCACAAAATTTTTTTTCGGAGAATTTTTTAACTTTGTTTACACCGCACTCACTTGGTTACCAATCAAAGATGACGACTAGACGGCTCTTTCTTAAGGAATTCGAATCGAACAACCGTTATCTAGTTTCTATTAGGTACAGCGCCATCTAGTGATCCACAAACACGATATCGTCCTAAACAAACTTACCATTGAGGAACCCGTTTGATGTTAATATTTATACCAAAACATACTAATACTTTACTCACCAAATTCTTTATTTAAAAAATTCCTTATTTGTCGTATTAACGCCAACTTATTTTGCGCTTGGTTCGGAACCCTAAATGTACGAGGTCGGACACGCACTTGGCGGGTTTTTTTTTTTCAAAATGGCTGGTCCATGGGGGTCGAAAACATTTAAAAATGATTATTTACCGTTCTGTAAAAGTTTGTGAAGGTACAGGAGTAGAGTTAGTGAAAGTTAGGGTGGGCGGGAAGGATTGAGGGATGATATATTTCAAAAACCTGACACCCATATTTTGAAATTTGTAATAAGAAGTCTGTACCTATACTTGTATAACTTTCCGATCTTTAGCATTAAATTAAGTTTTTATCGGAGAAGCTATACAAACTTCCATCCAATAATTAAAAGGGTGGGGAGTGATTACTAAAAATCCTGATACATGTATTTTATATTTTATAACAAGGAGTCCCTATACCATTTTCAGACCTCTAGCATCATTTGCGGAAGTTTCATACGAAATTTCATGCCCTAGTTCCAATTTTTAGATGTTTTTGTTGATTGTGTACTAATACTAGCTTACATACCAAATTTCAGCTTTCTAGGACTTCAGAAAAAACCCGAAGAATGTTGATGATCATCAGTGAAAAAATCATTGTTAAAAAAATTGATTTTGGAAATTTCAAAAAACCGTCTCTACAAAAAAATTCTATATAACTATCGAACCTGCTCACGAAATTTCAGGAGAATCAGTTGAGCATTGCGACCTGTAGACGAGACCAAACAGAAATCCGGACATACGAAAGTTCAGTAGAGCGTGAAGGTTTTTTTTATCGACCTTCTTGATATCGATGTTTATATAACGCAATTGAATTTTCGCCTTTTAAGTGTATGCTCAATTTTAATGAAAACTTTTTGTATTACCATTACCAGCAGCTTTTAAAAAGCAATTGTTAATTAAAATTGTGTGGGGCTGGTCAGTGCGTCCTTCGCATGTATATGCAGCAGGATTTACAGTTGCCGCCCAATATGGAACTTGTCATCACGAAAATCCCTATATAACCCATAGTTACACTGACGATGTACAATTGTGTAAAGAGTTTATTGTAATTATTGTGGAAAAACTAACGAACACCCTATACTTTTATTTCTTCGTTTATTATTATATATATTTTTATACAAAAGTAATAAGTAATACCTAGTGGCACCTCTTTGAAATTAACAGTGACATAAAGTATCGACATTTAGATAGTCGATAAAAAAAGCATTCACGCTCTACTAAAAAATAATTTCTGTGCGACAAGATAACGGGTTCTATTCATAATTGATCTTTTTTTTAATGTCAGATTTTGGAAATGATAAAAAAACTCACTCACGAGGTCTACGGCTCACAGAGCCCCTAGTTTATTCGTAAGATATACATTGTAAAAAAGAAATAACTAGTTTTTCATCTGTGACCATACACAACCTCCACTGATTTTCATGCCTCATGGACCACCTTGCTTCCGCATTCTGGTTTCCAGTGGATACGGAAATGAGTACTTCCCGCTCCTCACTCTTTGCCACACGGACACACGTGTTATATAACTTGCCCTATATTTTACAAATAAAAAATATACCGATTCTGTTTTGATTCTTGTATGTGGGGTAAAGACTGGTCCTGTCTATCACGTTTTTGACACATGTATTTTTTTACCCGCGACTTCGTCCGTCGTAGTTTATAAATTATTCCATTCATGAATATTTGACCCTTAAAAACATAAAAAATATAAATTGGGACTAGATACTATTTACGTAGCATGTCATATTTTAGAATTAAGATCAAATATCAAATAATTTATTTCACATAATTTCAGGTACAATGAGATCTTAGAAGTAGTCTTAGTATCACTAAAATTTACCATAAATGGCATGTGAAATTGAGAGGTATATACACCTGCAATACAGTATACTATGGTCATTAATGTCAAAATACAGATAAAAATAAAGTCAAATAAAATGTCTATAAGTCAAAATTATAAAATCAATTACATCATTTCTCGAGTTTAATGTCATACATTCGTTATTTTTAAAGTACCTACATTACATTTCTATTACTTATAATCTAAATACTCCTGCACACTATAGAAGCACTTATCCACAAGCCACTTTTTGAGGGCTCGTTTGAATCAAAATTAAGATCTTGTTTTATATACACAGTGGCTAAATTATTATTGTATTTACTGACATACCATGTAATGATCATGTTACAATATGGCTAATAAATGAAATGAAATAAATGTCGTAGGGTGTCTTCGGCTAACTTCGAATGTCGGCTAATTCCGAAAATAACAAATTCCAGTCTAACTAAGCGATTTTATTGCATCTCATCATCAACACTATCAAAAAGAAATGTTAAATATTTTTGTTGATGTTTGGTAGTGCAACAAAATCACTTAATTAGACAGGAATCTGTTATTTTCGGAATTACCCGTCACTCCAAATTACCCGAAGACATCATACCTCCACACTAACATAATTCTAGGGATAAATATCCTATGGCCTTCCCCGGGATTCAAAATATCTCCGTATCAAATTTAATCCTCATCTTTTCAGTGGTTTAAGTATGAAAAGATCAGATAGACCTACAGGGTTACTTTTCCATAATATTAGTGTGGATATTTTACTACGTAAACGCGCCGTCAGCTATTTAGAAGTAGTCAATTCTAAAGTTAGCTGTCAAAACAGACAAAAGGCTTTAAGCACTTGTCCCACCGCCGGCGAGTAGCGAGTAATCTCTTAGTAATTCCACTCGCTTGAGCGAGAAAACGAGTAGAATTACTGTGAAAGTACTCGCTGCTCGCCGGCGGTGGGACAAGTGCCTTATTAGTGAGATGTAGACTTAGCGAGTGTATTTTATAATTCCAGAAATTTAATCAAAAAAAAATACGGAACCGCTCACAAAATCGATTGAGAAACGCGATCTGGGTCATTGTCAGATTTAGGTGCGCGTCTTTTCGGTGGACATATCAAAAGTTAAGGGCCACAAAGCTTAATTTTGGATTGGTCTAGTAACCCGCATAAACGGTGTTTCTGTAACTATAAATCCATGTAATAAAGACATAACTTACATGTACATAAGCCGTTAACTATTAACCACCGGGTGGGCTTTTGTTTTTTCAACTGACAATGACCCATCTGTAGGAGAGTAGCCCGAAAACTGAAAAACAGACGCTTTGCTCGACAAGTAGTCTAAACTTCCACATACTTTCCCATCTCTTTATCTTAGAGTATCTAAGACTGGGAGACGCCATTGATATACTTATCAAAGTTATAGGAGAAAAATCTGCTACGTTATTAAAAACTACTTTACCATATTTCGGGACACAAGGACTACTTTCTATAAGAACTTCTTTAAAATATGATCCATAGTAAAATTGGTCAATATAGCCATGCGATAATTGACCTAGTGTAGACGCATGTAAGGTCGAATTTAATTGCTCAATTTTATTGTTTTGAGTGTGCGTGCCTGATTGTTTAAGTGTCGGTGCGTAATAATGGGAGAATGTTTTGCAAGTGTGCGTAGTTTCTTTACATGTGTGTTACCTAGTCCCCCTGTTAGCCCCCGGCTACGGAAATCAAGCCCAGGTCTAGAGGCTTCCGAGCCACTCTCGTATCATACCATACCCACACATAGTATGATAGTACATACTGGCTTCTGGTTATCCGTCTATTTTGCCGCTAAGACGAAAAAGGCACACTAACATCTCACCTACCTTTTAAAAGTGAGTCTTATGATTATCCAATAGAAATCAGTTTTGAAGCGTATGAAGTATAAAAATGCGCCGTATTTTACGGCGGCAGTATTGTCAAACGTAAGGATACGGTTTTTTTCTTTGCTTCAAGGCATATGGTTATTAACTTGAATACTACGAAAGAATATCCAGAGGGCCTACTCCGAAATTCGTATCGTGCCGTCCCTTTCACTCTCCTGTTATATACTATGATGGCTGAGATACGCGTCATACTCGTGATCGGGTGCTGTTTGTGGAGTCCGGTCTGTTCATGCTTGCTAGGACATAGTGACTACGTTAATACTAGTGTCTTTTTATAGGGGATTGACGAGAGACATCATCCTGTTGTGGATTCGTTTTTATTATCAGTGACTTAGAGACCATATACATCTCTAACAATATTAAATTAATTTTAACGCTCAGAGACCATGTACATCTCTGGGATATTATATTAATTTCATTATACTCCTTGTTTAATCTTGGAACCTTATACATCTCTAACTTTACTGATGTTGTAATATTTGTAATAGATAACTTTGCAAGTTTATTTTCACTGTATGACATTAATTTTGTTATAATTGTAAACTCGAAATTATTATTCCTTCTTGAACTGTAAATTAATATTTTGACATGAAAAATGTATTACTTATTATAGTCTGACTTTTTTAGATTGTAAATTAATATTTTAACATGTAAAAGTGCCCTTTTGGCCTATTTGCAGAATAAATGTTTGATTTTGATTTAGATTTTTTGATATATGGGTGAAAGGGACGGCACGATACGAAGTTCGAATTTCGAATTTCAGAGTAGGCCCTCAGCCTGTATTACCTTTATCATATGTTTCACACAAAGTGAAGTGGCCAATTGAAGGTCATTTTGAATAAATCTTAAGTTCTGAGCCTGTACGCCGAACTTCGAAATCCGAACTTCGTATCGTGCCGTCCCTTTCACTCTCGTGTTATTCACGATATGCGTGAGAGAGACGGTACGATACGAAGTCCCTCTGGTTCAAAACATTAATTAATTAATTAATTAATGTACACAAGCTTAATTTTTTCAGAATTATTAACTTCATGGTTTGGAAATTAGAGGGGGGGTGACACTTTTTTCGACTTTAACAGGTAATATCGCACGAACGGTTGACTTAAATGGGAAAGTTTTTTAGAAACCTCTATATTATTCTCAAAAGCCTATCCAAAGATACTCCACCCCACAAGCCTACTTGTGTGCATTGATTTTTTTCCCTTGTAATTTCTCATCACTTATGTGGTGGTTCACAAAATACACCTTCCTGTCAAACATCATAATTGTAGTACTTAGCCCCCGATCTGCTGTGACATACGAACGGACAGATATAGCGAAACTTCGGTTCCATTTTCGCCATATTGGCTACGGATCCCTAATTAACAAACCTCTACTAACTATATAGAATGTGCTTTGTTCCTTTCTCACAAACACGAATGTGAACGTGACAGGTAAAGACAAACGAATGTTAATGGCATACTTAGGTCGGGCCTAACTGAGATTCTTGCTGGACTCTTCTCAGCTAGGCTAGGTTTAGTGAACCAGCTAGAAAACTCCCAGTAGCTCGATTCCACTCACATCTCAGTGCCTTTACCAGCATGAGTTTACATGACCGTACTCGCTAGCGACTGCGTAAAAATTTGTATGGGCAAAAGCACAGCGCCTCTGGCGGTTACGCTAATATCTAAATAACTAAGCATCAGCACACTAAATCGTTTACGCAGTCGCTAGAGAGTACGGTCATGCAAACTCATGGTAAAGGCATAGATTCGGTTGAAATCGCTCACCCAATCTCACAGGAGCGCAGTCTTAGAGTATTCCAGTGTTCAAAACGTGGTCGTGTCGGAGGTTTTCCCCTGGATTTTCCCCAGGCTACTCTCCAATCGCGCACTTCTATCGCTTTATTGCACCCGGCCTATAAAGCCACAGTCAGGTTCAAAAAAAGGATGCTTATAAATAAGGTCATGCATCTTTTCGCCATCGTCCTACGCGTCAGCATTTCCATCCTCACCACTTAGATGGTTGGCAGTCCACAACTGTGCGTTTCTCAAGAAATTTCCTGCCTCGCACAACCAAACTATGGAATCAACTGTTGCTTGCGGTATTTCCGGACCGATATGACCTTAAAATCTTCAAGAAAAGAGCGTATTCCCTTCTGAAAGGCCGGCACCACACTTGCGATTCATCTGGTTTGCAGGCGACGGTAATCGCTTACCATCAGGCGATCCGTCTGCTCGTTTGCCCCCCATAACATAAAAAAGTGTAATGAAACTCGCATCAGAGTATTTGTATAAATAAGGCTTAAGTGTGTCCAGCGTAACGGTCAAGGTTCAAGCATATGAAAATATTATTCATTGACTTGTATTTCTGCCAAGAGATAGCATATCATGTTTTATGTTAGTGATTCAATTTATATTGCACTTCGGAAGAAAAGGGCGTATATAAATAATATTAATACTGTTCTTAAGCTCTTTTAAAGAACAATAGCCATGTCATCTTTGCAACGTGTGGGCGACCGGCGCCGTCTTAAATATTCTTACAGATACTTGCTTTGTCATACTCTTATATCACTGACTCAAGTTACTGAAATTGTAACTTTAGTACATAACGTTCAGGTTCATATTTCCTCTCAAATTAAAGGCGTAGTGTGCGCTTAGAAAAATAGTCTCTGGTGTGCTCTGGGCGTGCATCGCAAACTTATATTTACTGGCCGCAAAGGCACTCGCGTCATTCGTTATACATAGAGGAAGTATGTAGTGGACCATTAGTTGTAAGTTTTTCGCCTGTAAATATAAAATTGTCCTGTCTGAGGTATTTTACTTGGCTAGTACAAATTCTACGTCCGGATATTTCTTTTGGCTAAATATCGGAGTCTTATTGAATTTGTTCTTGCGATAGGTATAATAAAAATTATAAACAACAAAACAACCTTTTTGAAGTGAGCATGTATTACCATTGTGGCGTTACTCCTTGTCAACTGTCAAATCTGACATGTTTTTCTTCGCGCTATCGAAGTTTCTTAAGTCAGTTGTATAAATATAACTTCCAACCAACTCTCATTGGACTTCGGTCCCTGAGAGATCTCTCTATTGTCGTTTCTTTCTGTGTCTCCTATCTATTGTAAATCCTCCTACGACCCAATTTCGAAGACGGTACTTCCGAGGAAGACCCAATGTCCTAATATTAGAACTAATTAATAAAGTACTGAACGCCCGGACCAAAAATTGTTCAGATCTGGTTAACCGTATATTTTGTTCTAGTACTATCACAGTGGGTCTGGCGAAGCCACGGACTGTAGGAGGCACGATGATGAAGAAAAACTCCCAATTTTGTATATAAAATATATTATAAAAAGAAACACATTTAACAGCTTGGGTCGGTGGAACGAGAAGAGGTTGCCTAGATACAAACAACGTTATTCATAATATTATCATAGACAAATTTATCCATATAAATAGTTTTTATGTTTCTAACATAGCTGCGCCTCGAGAATGAAAATAATAGCAAAACAATTAAATCATTTCAACCTTATACTGCTTATCATTGTAGCTTAGTATTGTATTATATCATATAAACAAATGAGAGGCGATGTTAACACATACAATTCAACATTACTACTAAACTTGTAGCAGTAAGAAATAACACAACATAAAAGTTAACATACATGTCTGAATAACTAAAGCTTAAGTGTTCCAAACACTAGAAACGATTGGGTACACATATTGGTATGTATGCAACACTGGTAAAGTATTTATGAGTGCAAATACATACAAAGGTAAGTAACATTCTAGTAAAACAGGTAAGTATATATGTTCGTATCACATAACATTTATAAGCATTCGCTATGCACGAATGTCACAGAAATATAACATTAACTAAAACAAAAGCTAATTCTTAGTAAAAAATCAAGTACATACATTTTATGTCAAGTATAAGAACATTGTTGTACATTGTACACAAATAGTAAGGTAAATATGCAAATTATTCACCTATGAGGCATTTGAGCGAATCGGTGACTATTAACTTTCAATAGGCAGTACACAAATCTTTGTAATAGACCTGTTGTGAGTATGACCGTTTGCCGTCCGTACTTCGACCGCGCGCACTATACCATCCTTCCCCGGGAACAAGTTGGTAACCCTGGCCATCGGCCACTCGAGAGGAGGTGAGTTATCGCTACGCAATATGACCAAACTACCTACGGCTATGTTTGGCGTTACAGACTGCCATTTTGGTCGATTTTGCAACTGGTTTAAATAATGCTTGCTCCAATACTTCCAGAACATCTGTTTCATGTTAGTTATTATGGACCAAAATTTAAGTAAATTTGTAGGTTTGTTGCTTACATCTTGTTCTGGATAAGTATTGAGCGGTGCACCAGTAAGAAAATGACCAGCAGAGATATAAGAAAAATCATTCGGGTCATTTGTTACCGCTGTGAGCGGGCGAGAGTTCAAAACACCTTCTATTTCTACTAGCACAGAGTTGAGTTGCTCGTAGATGAGCAATGTCTTGCCAACAACGCGTTTCAAGTGATGTTTTGTACTCTTTACGCCGCTCTCCCATAGTCCACCAAATACTGGACTGTAACTCGGAATAAAATGAAAATTTATTCCCTTTTGGGATGCGAACGAGTTTACAGTCTGTTGATGGGCTTGAGAGGCATGCAAGCGATAAAACTCGTCTAACTGATTCCTTGCACCTTTAAACGTGGAGCCATTGTCACAGTAGACATCGCTGGGCAGGTTTCGCCGCGCTATGAAGCGCTTGAAGCAGGCAAGAAAACATTCTGTGGTTAGATCGCTGCAGAGTTCGAGATGAATCGCCTTAGTGACGAAACATACAAATAGGGCTATGTATCCCTTTCCGATTACTGATTTTCTAATGCGACTATTCTTGACTGATACCGGGCCAGCGAAGTCCAATCCTACCCTCTCAAACAAACGAGAAGCAGTGACTCGCACCGTCGGCAAGGAACCCATCAGCTGAGCTGTCGCTGCCGCCTTCAGTCTGAAACATATTATACATTTATGTATTACCTTTTTCACAGTGCGCAAACCATCAATTATCCAGAATTTCTGTCTAAGGGAGCATAAGACTAACTTTTGCCCTGCGTGCAGTAAACATAGGTGCTCATTTCTCACAATCAATTCAGTAATTATCGACTGCCTAGGCAGTATCACTGGATGCTGCGCTGCGAATGGAAGTGGTGCATTCTGCAAGCGACCACCAACACGAATGATGCCTTCGCTATCAAGGAAGGGTGCCAGTGGTTTTAAATTGCTCTTAACTTGATTGTGAGATTGTAGCAACCTTATGTCATCTGAATAAAATTGACTTTGCTCATGTTTGACTAGCAGCATAAGTGCCTTGTCTAGTTCAATGGCGGTAATGAAACCTTTTAGATTTTGAGATGTAGGCTTTACATTGTTGCAAAATCTAAGAATATATGCAAGCACACGCGTCATTTTGCCTATGGTGGAGAACTTGTTTATAATGTCAAACACATCGTTATGCACTGTGGTTGTAAGGCACAGGGCACTAGTGTGAACAGGCTTTAGTTCAGGAAGCTCGGTGGGCACTGGTGACACTTCTGAAAAATTATAATCTTTATCTTGCAAAAATGTTGGGCCATGCCACCATAAGTCATGGTCTGCGATATCTTGAGGTTGGAGACCCCTACTGAGGCAATCTGAGGGATTGTCGCTAGTGTGCACATAGTGCCAATGATACTCATCTGTTAACTCTCCTATGACTTTGACTCTGTTCGCGACGTAAGTCAGCAGCCTTGTGACGTCGATCTTAAGCCATGCTAAGACTATTTGCGAGTCAGAGTAGAGATGTACTATGTGAACCTCTATCTTGGTAGTGAGAGTGTCGTGTACTTTTTTGACCAATCTAGATAGCAGCACTGCAGCGTTCAATTCAAGCTTCGGTGTCGTGAGCTTATTCTTACTTGGATTGATTCGAGACTTTGAACACAATAGCTCAGTACATACATTGTCGTGCTCGTCTATAGTACGCAAGTACAGGCAGCAGCCGTATGCGACTGATGAAGCGTCAGCGAAGCCGATTAACTGATTAACTACAGTACGCGGAGGTTTGACACAACGCGGTATAACTACTGGCTGCATCTGAGAGAGGTCATTAATAAAGTCAGTCCATACTTTACGTATATTATTTGGAGGAGTAGAGTCCCAATTCGAATCAGCAGCCAAAAGCATTTGCAAAATAACCTTCGCGCGAACGAAAACTGGACCAATTAGTCCCAGCGGATCATAAAATTTGCTTATGTAGCTTAAGATGTCCCGTTTTGAATCGCTTGTGCTACTATAGGGCTCAGGGCATGTGCTCTTGAAGGCATCAGACTTTACGTCGAGACGTATCCCCAATGTCTTCACGAACGCATGATCTTTTTGTAGGTCTACTTCTCCCAAGTAGTGACTTTCTTTGGGTACATTTTTTAATACTAGCTGGCAATTGGATGCCCATTTGTGCAACTGAAAACTTCCCATATTAAGCATTTCTACCAATTGTAATTGCGTTTGTACCAACTCTTGTTCAGATCCACAAGATACCAATATATCGTCAACATATGTACTGTTTCGTATAGCTGATGCTGCGAGAGGCTTGGATTGTTCGTTCCTTTCTGCCAGATCACTGAGACAGCGTGTGGCCAAGAATGAAGACGATCTGAGCCCATAAGTTACCGTATTAAGCTGAATACATTTTATATCTTGCTCTGGGGTCTCCCGCCAGAGAATATTTTGAAGTGATCGCTGAGCTGGATTTAAATTAATACAGCGGAACATTGCCTTTACGTCACAGATCAAAAAGAACTTGTCAGCTCTGAACAAGGTAAGTATGTCAAAGAGGTCTCTTTGCACCAAAGCACCATTAAAGAGCATATCATTCAAAGAAACCTTTTTATTCGTACGCATAGACCCATCAAAAACGCATCTCAATTTCGTTGTGCGAGATTCCTGTCGGATCACTGCAAAATGAGCGAGAAAGAATACAGGATCTTTAGTTAAATCATACTTATTCATGTCATGATATGTACCATGCTTTAAATCAACATATTGATCAATGAATTTCTTGTATTCATTGAGAAGAGTTACATTCTTGGGCAAGTGCAGCCTCTTTTCAAGATTAAGAAACCTATTGAGTGCTAAGTGAAATGAATCCCCTAACTCAGAGTTCATCTGTTCTAAAGGAACCTTAATAGGCATAGAGACTTCGTATTTATTGTCCTCTAGCTTGGTAGTATCCCTAAAAAACTTTTCACAATAATCATGCTCTGGTAATTTTTCAGGGAAGATTTCAGGCACTTTCTCGCTTTCCCAAAATGCACTCAATTGCTCACTAATATTATCATCACATTTTTTACAAAATAAGGACACAACCTGATTGTAGTTCGTCGGTAACTGCGTCTGTCCAGCGATGACCAGGCCAAATGAAGTATGTACTAGCGATGGGTACCGAGGACTTGAGCTGCATGATGTTGCAGTTTGCTCGCTGCCTGCAGAGATGGGGGGCTGGTAGCTCGCCGGCTCTCCTCCATCAGTTTGCTGCGGTTGTGGCAGGAGAATCTGAAAAAATATATCAGCTCCAAGCAAAAGATGCACATCACCCGGCTTGTCGAAGCTCTCATCGGCCAGTTTGCAGTTGACCGGCAATTCAATTTGTGATAAATCCATCTGCGTTTGTGGCAACTTGGATGTTATTGTGTTTACAATATGACAGTTGACATTTATTTTAAATGGGTAAACTGCAGAATGCACTTCAAGGTTCACACATTTTTCAACTGTTTGCTTTGTGTTAGTTATGCCAGTGATAGTAGTGTTAGCATTGTTTAGCGGTTTCCCTAACAAATCTACCACCTTCTGTGTCACGAACGATGCTTGCGAAGCACTGTCAAGCAGGGCGCGTGCATATATGGTCAACCCTGAGTCTGCTATTAATTTGACTCGAGCAGTGGGCAACAACACATGACCCTGGCGGGAAGTCGCAGCCAAAGTTACAGAAGGAGTTGGTGCAGGAAGTGGTGGTTGCTGGTTAGGCTCTTGATGCAGTAATGTATTATGTTGCAGCTTACACACTGAGCAGCGGAAATGAAATTTGCATTTGCGCATGTGTTTTGACAAACAAATATGACATAATTTATTTGCTGTTGCAAATTCCATGCGTTTGTATGGAGAAGCCATAATAAAGGTCGGGCACTTAAATAGCTTGTGTTTGTTTGACTTACAGTATAAACATTCAGTTGACGCTGGTTTCTGCACAGCAGCTACTGCATGGCTGGCTAGACGGTGTTGTGGCACCCGCTGAATATTTGTGTCCGAGTTCTCCATCGCGAGAGCGCGTTTTTCAATGTAAGCAATAAACTCGGCAGCTGTTGGTAATAATGCGTTGTCCCTCTCCAGCTGGAAGGCTCTGTAAGTCGCGATATCGAGTTTGCGTGACAGGATGCACACTATAATAGAGCTCCAAGAGTCTACTGGCTCACCCAAGTTCTTTAATGCTGCCAAATTCTGCTTTACGGCTGAAATAAATTCACGCAAGTTAGCTACATTCGATCTCGCAACAGTTGGCATATCAATTAATGCATTAATATGCTCGTGAACAACTCTAACCTTGTTGTCATACCGGTCTTTTAAAAGCTTAAGTGCCTCAGGATAGCTTTCATCCTGCAGTGGCAAGTTGTTTATTAAAGCTAGTGGCTCACCACTTAGAAAACCTTTAAGGTAATACAGTTTCTGCACAGAAGTAAATGATGTTGAGCTATGTATCATCGTTGTGAACATGCTAATGAATTCGTAGTATTCGGTGTACTTACCAGTAAATGTCCTAATGACTACGTTTGGCAGCTGTAACTGACTTTGACTAGCATTGCTGCGGCCGTTGGATGGAGATGTATTTATAGGCTCTTGTTGCCGCAACGTGTTTATAATGCCATCCAACTGCGCCAACAAAAATAAGTAGTTCTCCTCTGTCTCCTCGTCGTCCTTTATTAAACTTGCAGGCGGGGACGGAAAAATAGCAACAATTTTTGCCGACAAACGCTCATAGTCTGCGAAGGCGTCAATTAGCCGCTGTCTTTTTACTAAGGCTAGCTCGATGGGGGCTTTAAGCAAGGTATCCTTGTCAAAAGCATTTTTGAGCCTTGTAATTGAAGCCTTCGCACGGCCTCTGGCTGAAATCGCCTCTTTATGCTCTTCTGCCTCACTCATTTTAAAAAACTAGGTAATTACACACGAATTACAACAATTATTCACTTTTGCAATACCACTACTACTGCTAATGTACTAATTTAAATGTCTTTAGTTAAGAAAACACT
The DNA here is from genome assembly GCA_963556455.1 of Epiblema foenella. Lineage (NCBI taxonomy): Eukaryota > Metazoa > Arthropoda > Insecta > Lepidoptera > Tortricidae > Epiblema > Epiblema foenella. The sequence continues at coordinate 3,781,357 of OY747113.1, read as the reverse complement.
TCGCTCGTTGTTCCAAATAAAGCGTCGTTGAAACAAGATGGCCGTCTGGTTGTACGCGACGCCCGTCGCCGCTCGTAGTGATGCGATGCGTAGTGTTGCCGCGACGAAAACGATTGCGCCGCTCGGTCGATTTCGCTTCGCAGCACTGGTGCTGGCGTTTCGTAGCGTTATTTAGCGTCGTACGCCCGTTGCATCTCTGCATGCGATGTTCATTGGTGTGATGATGATGTTGCACACACAACGATAATAATATTGCGCAAACATTGATGATAATTATTGCTCGTTCTCACGTGTTTTTTAATAATCTGCTGGTGTCTGACCTTCTGTGCTCCAATTTTCTGTCTCGCGGCGCCGATTTCAATTCTCTTCCTCAAGAAGCTCGAAGGACCATGGCGAAGCCACGGACTGTAGGAGGCACGATGATGAAGAAAAACTCCCAATTTTGTATATAAAATATATTATAAAAAGAAACACATTTAACAGCTTGGGTCGGTGGAACGAGAAGAGGTTGCCTAGATACAAACAACGTTATTCATAATATTATCATAGACAAATTTATCCATATAAATAGTTTTTATGTTTCTAACAGGGTCATATATATAAATCAGGTTTTTTATTAGTCATTTCCTTATTTTTGCTTATTAATTTTGCGATTAGTTGGCCAGTTCTTTCTTCACTGAAAAGCTACTGCAAATAATATCACGTCTCATCACCAGCCGGAAGACGCCCACTGCTGGACATAGGCCTCCTCCAGGCAACGCATAAACGATCGCTCATGTACTGCCCGCATCCAGCGGACTCCAGCGACCTTAACCAGGTCATCAGCCCACTTAGTGGAGGGCCTTCCAAAGCTGCGTTGCCCGGTACGTGGTCGCCACTCGAGAACTCGCTGGCTCCACCGGCCATCGGTTCCCCGGGCTATATGGCCTGCCCATTGCCACTTAAGTTTGGCAATTCTTCCGGCTATATCGGTTACCTTGCAAAATAATTCCGAGCATAGTCCTATCCGAATGATCTCGTACTAAAAACCCAGTCCAGTGAGGCCGGGTTTTATAAAGATCCGTTAGACCAAATGTCAGATCTTCAGTAACTCAGTTCATTTTTTGACATAACAAACCGACATAAGGTCTAACGGATCTTTATAAAACCGAGCCTGAAAGGTCCAGATTGAACTTCGCATGCCTTAGTGCTCGGCTATACAGTGGCTCTAAATATGAGTAAAATTTGACCGAGCCGGTACTTACGCTTAAATTCAACAAAAAGACTACCACTGAGATGGCGCTGTTTGTCCTGGTATCGTCGCGTACCGGGTAGAGTCAGTCCGACCCAGGTCGGGCCTAGCTGAGTTTCTCACTCTTCTCAGCTTAGCTAGGTTTAGTGAACCAGCTACAAAATCCTCAGTAGCTCGATTCCACTCACACCTCAGATTTGGTTGAAGCCGCTCAACCAATCTCACTGGATCGAAAAATCTTACAGTATTCCAGTGCATAAACCGCCCACGTGGTCGTATTGGAGATTTCCCCTGGATTGACCCCAAGCCACTCTTTAACTGCGTACTCCTATTGCTTTAATGGGCCCGGCCTATAAAGCCACAGCCAGGTTCCAAAAAAAGAGTTGGCGCAGGAATTAAATTCAAATGGCATCAAAACACGGTTGGAATAAAACAGTCGATGGAAGTTTCCGGCCTGCTGGCAAGGGAAAGCGGTGACCCAGCGGATGGTCTAAGCCAGAGGTGGCTGTACAGTCAAGGAACTAAAAACACGTACGTTTTCCCTCATATCTCAATTCTAATAAGGGTTAAAACGATACGTGTTTACGTTTCCTATACAGAGTCTGTACAACGAACTTCGTATCGTGCCGTCCCTATCATTCTCGTGTTATTCACTGTATGAGTGAGAGGGACGGCACGATGCGAAGTTCGGAGTAGTCCTTATGTACCGAACCTCCCACAAAGGGAGTATTTTTCACTTGATAGACTCCGTATACCCAACAAATGAAGTAGCTAGCTCTACGTCGCTCGAATTTGCAAGTTCGACAGATAGGCTGCTTCTTCGTCCGCGCACAAACTTGCGAAATTTAATTCATATTGTCAAAACAAATGATTATTGCGAAAAACGAACTAAAATTTAAGTTAAATTCGTTACCGATATTTTTTTGAAGTATATCACTAGTGGTTTAGAAGCAGTAACAGTTTTGAAGTTAAAAACGGCCTACGAGTATACAAATGATCAAATCGAATACCAATGCCTCAACTTGCCTAGCAGTTAGCATAGCATAGTATCTGTATTATAACGTTAAATAAATGTATTTCTACTTCTTCATATTTTTTATAAGACTATACCGCTACCCCTCAAGACTTCCACCAAACCCCTCTCGCCACCCGCTTGGACAGACTCCAAAGTTAACCGATTATAAAATCTATAAAACGTGTTCAAGTTTGTCCCTGGACTATTTGGACGCTATTTGTGAGTTGTTTGGACAAATTGGAATTGATGCCAAGACTGATGATACTGAATCCGCTAGGCAGATTAAAACTTACGTACATCAGATTTTTATTGCTAGTTTTGAAGAGAGAATAAATAAATTTTGGAGCCCAGTTTCTGAATGTGTTTTGAGTTATTCAATAGGTTCGTTAATCCAAGTGGAACAGGGCAAAAAAATATTCCAAATGGTAAAAATCCTATTCAATTTTCTCAAAACATAACGAAGCTACAACCTTTTTAATGTTGCTGGTTAGAGAGAAAGGGTGCGATAGATCAGTAACGTCATTGACCACGAGTCAAAAGTCAAGTCAAAAGTCTTTGACCAGTGTGTGTTGCCAGTGATGACATATGGATCCGAGACATGGGCGCTAACGATGGGCCTCATAAGAAAGCTCAAGGTCACCCAAAGAGCAATGGAAAGAGCTATGCTCGGGGTTTCTCTGCGTTATAGAATTAGGAATGAAGCTATCCGTAGCAGAACTGGGGTCACCGACATAGCCTTCAAAATTGCGAGACTTAAGTGGCAGTGGGCAGGGCACATTGCTCGCAGGACTGCGGTCGATGGGGCCAAAAACTGCTTGAGTGGCGTCCACGCACCGGAAGACGAGCTGTCGGTAGGCCTCCGACGAGGTGGAGTGCTGACCTGGTGAAGGTGGCGGGAATTCGGTGGAAACGAACGGCACAGGACTGGTCTAAATGGCGAGCCTTGGGGGAGGCCTATGTTCAGCAGTGGACATCTTTCGGCTGAAATGATGATGATGGTAATGATTGACCACGAGCGCCATAGTAAATTACTGTCATTTGAATACAAAGGTGCGTTTTGCGGAAAAGCGACAGAGTCCGATCCACCCATATCGATTTTTAAGAAAAGTAAAGATTTGCTCTCCGCACAAACTTGGAACCCCCTTTTCTCCCCATTAGCGGAGCATTTTAGAAAAACGCTGAAACACAATTTGTTGTATTTAAGCAGAGTCTATATACAAAGTTCCAAATCTCTCGCATCATAAAAGATTTGCTCCCCGTACAAACTTACAAACCCCCTTTTAACCCGCTTAGGGAATGAATTTAGAAAATTTCTGAATTCAGTTTTGTTGTATTTAAACTATAGATAAGAGTCTATATACGATATTTCAAGTTTCTAAGTCTAAAAAATTATGTTTCCCATACAAACTTTCATCCCTTGTTTTATCCCTAGCTTACGTTATAATTGTAACCGACTCTGTAAAAATCAACTCTCTAGCATTAGTAGTTACGGCTGTGCGTTGATGAGTCAGTCAGTCAGGACTTCTTCTTTTATAGATATAGATTATGTTATGTACACCTATACCGATCGACAAATAAAGGCATACTTTTTTGGCTTCAAACATCACTCCAAATCCGCAAAGTTCAAGCTAAAAACTTAATTTTTACTGGCTCTGTTAACAAAGAATCGTATTTTTAATCAGTTTATTGGAATCATAATTTGAGTTTAAAACGTTAATTAATTCATTTGTGGATTAAAATTACATTGGGTATTTAACCACTTGGAAGTTCTCCAGGAAAACCTTAATATAATCAGAGGCAAAAGGGTTTAAAGGTTAATTACGATATTCGAAATTCACGGAACTTAATTAAGGAAATAAGTAGATAACTTAATTATTATTTGTGTTCCTAAATTGGAATGTAAATGAAATAAGGTATTTTGCTATAGATTTATTTTTAAGTCGATGTGCTGATACCATATTTTAATCCAATTGATTCCCTCGCACACTGTGCTGACGTACAAAATGTTATTGGTATACAAAACAAATGAATGGAAGCCTTGCAATAACGAAAAGGTTGTCAAAAATCCAAAAAAAAAACTTTTCTTTTACAAATGTTCATGTCCGACTTCGACCAATCACGTCGAAACTCAAAATACAAAACTCTTGTCTTTCACGTCTCAAGTATGAATAATCAGCATATTCTGAGATGAAGTGTCATTAAGCCCGTCGAAATTTCCACAAAATATTTCACTGGTTTTGTGAAAATTTAAGTAACGAGGGATTCTCGCCCTCAGCTGTTTACTATTCACAACTGGTTTCGCTTCGACTCACCACTCACCTTTAGTATTGAGTCCGAGATTTTACTTTGTATTAAGCGGTAATGTCAGGTAACAAAAAATTTAAATCTTAAATTCTAATGAAAAGGTGAAAAATGTATTGCTCCGTGCAGGAGTCGAACCTGCGGCATACGTGGCCACTATTTTTATCCAAATAGGTAGGTAAGCTAAGGAAGCCTTAGTCTTCTAGTTAGACTTTTTTTTTGAACCTGACTGGCTTTATAGGCCGGGCCCAATAAAGCGATAGGAGTGCGCGGTTGGAGAGTAGCCTGGGGAAAATCCAGAGGAAAACCTCCGGCACGACCACGCATGTGGTTTGGAACACTGGAATACTCTAAGAGTTTGCGCTCCAGTGAGATTGGTTGAATGGTTTCAACCGAATCTGAGGTGTGAGTGGAATCGAGCTACTGGGAGATTTGTCGCTGGTTCACTAAACCTAGCCTAGCTGGGAAGAGTCCAGCAAGAAACTCAGCTAGGCCCGATTTCTAGTTAGACATCTGTACGCCTTCCTAAGGAGGTGTAAGAGGGAGCTGGTTGGATGATTTGTTGACCGAGCGGATTGCAGATTGTTCCGATAGCTCAGTGCCATGGGAAGGCCCATGACTTTGCATGACCGTAGTCGCTAGCGAGTGCGTAAACGATTTAGTAGCCGATTCTTAGTTCTATTGCGTAACCGCCAAAGGCGCTATACTTTTGCCCATTCAAAATTTTACGCAGTCGCTAACGAGTACGGTCATGTAAACTCATGGTAAAGGCACTGTTAGCTTGAGCGAGCCGCAACGCAACGCAAACACGTTCGAATTCGGATTTGAACCATACAGTTTGAAACTAAGACATGTATATTATAAACGGGTCGTCGGAGGCCTGACTTTCACTGGTTAGCCCGAATGTAGGGTAAAAATTATGAACATAGCCCTAGGGAACGATTGTTCCACTTAGCGTATTTTATTTGTTTTAACTGTTTACTTTACGAGCGCCAGTACAATGAGAGAATTAATTAACAAAAATAATTATTACGAATTTATTGTCTAACGGGAATAGTTTGATAATGTATATGATCGTTGATTTGTATTTAGGTTCTCGAAGTTTGCAAAAACTAAGTAGTTCGCTTAGTTACTTGTAGTAACTAACCTCGACTGCTCAATATTAACAAGTAACTACTTAGTTTTTGTTAATCTTGAGCAGTAGTTACTTGTTAATCTTGAGCAGTAGTTACTTGTTAATCTTGAGCAGTCGAGGTTGATAAGTGGTATACAGTAGTCGTACTTGACAAAGTTACAAACAAGATAACTGTCAGACAAGCGTGTAATCATCGAGAATCCTAAACGTTTCGGCACTCTAAACATAGCTAGTCGTCAATTAGCCTGCAATATCTTATACCCTCTCGTAATCGGGCCTGAGGGGGTAAAATGTCGCTTTGCGGTTATATGATATTTCATCGTTTCGGCTGAACTACTTGACAGTACGGTGAATAATATATATATTTTTTATTATTATTAAAAATGGGATCGCTCTTGGCCAGAGGCCAACGATGAAGCGAGCTCACCCAGAAGGTGCCTATTCACTCGTGCCTTAAAAATGTCTAGGTTATATGAGCTGGGAAACACAAACTCCGGCAGAGAATTCCAAACCTTAGAAGTGCGCATTATAAAAGATGATGCAAAGCGCTTGGTTCGAATAAGAGGAATTTCGACCAAGTAAGGATGGTATCCAGCCGTACGTCTGGATGTCCGATGGAAGAAGGGGGAAGGCGGTATGAGCTCATGGATCTCCTGAGCACACTCTCCGAAGTACAATTTTATTATTTAGTAATGGTTACATTAATATCGTTAATGCTGTGCGTAATACACATCCAACAAAAAAATTGCATTCTTTATAGGCCTGTCTTCTTTCAACTTTGGCAAAAGTCAGCTCTCGCACGCCCCCGGCGTGTGCGAAAGTCTGTGCGAAGTGCGGAGGTCTATGTAGGTACTATGAATAAAATATACCTTACGCATATAACACAAGGTTCTCTGTTTAAGGATTGAAAACTGCGATTTGAAACGGGATATTTACCATGTATATTTGTATTTTTGGGTTCCAAATATACATGGTAAATATCCCGTTTCAAATCGTAATTCTAATGTAGATGACCATGTAAGTTTGAAATCTTAGATTGAAAATTGATCAATTATTTTGGTAAGTCTCTTAGTAAACTGACACGTAAATATGTGATAATCCACATCGAAAGGGACCTTATGGCGGCAGGCGCTTACGTTGCACCTATTCACTATTGTATTGGAACAGCGGCAATAAAGGCGTAAGTGCCGGCCGCCATAAGGTCCCTTTCAATATGGATTATCACATATGTTCACATTTTCTGTTCGTTATTATCTAGAACAAGACTTTTGCATCAAAGTGTCATTTAACATATATTTTTACAATGTATATCTTATTAATAGTAATTATTTGGAGAAATAGTTTTTATTGTACAATCGAGTGCAAAATATGGATGTACGCAAGCTACTCAAACTCATGGATCTTATGTCTACGCATTAAGAGTCCTTATTAGTTAAAAAACGCTCATAGGTTTAGGTTTTTTTCTGTTTGAATTGACACGTATCTTGACATTTTCTCACTGTCACTATCTAGAACAGGACTATTGCGACATTATGACATAAACTCTTAATATATTATTTGGATTTTTCATTAAGAAATATCGTTTCAAACATCACTCCAAATCGAGTAGTATTATATTAACATAGCCTTTTTTTGATTTTATTGTGTGTAGTAGAATTTAAGAGGAAAAAACGCTACGACCACGATACAAGCGACCTATGGATAACTACAAACAAAGTTAAGTAATATTTCAAACGCGAATCGTATATCTACGTAAATAATTCCTTACACGTATCTTCATACAAAGTCTACGGGCATCACGGCATCAATCACTGCCGCGCCGGCAACAACGGAGACGACGTGCAAGCAGTGGCTACTCGCCGCGTGGTGCAGGAGCTACGTAAAGGAAGCAAGACGCAACAGCAAAACGCAATTTCTAATCGTCAATTTATCATTCGACAGAGTACCCATCTTCGGCCTGTACAAGTATACACCCCAATCAATGCAAATATATGAATTGCATCCTGGACCATCGATCGTTTGCTAGTATATGAGCTGCCGGCTGGTCGAGGAGGTTCTGTGGTGGGGTTGGTCTACGGCTGAAAGAAAGTGAGTCCATTCCATATCATTCCTCCGCATTTCGCGAATTTAATTACAATATTTGCTATCATTCCAAAATTTATCATTTTAAATTACGTAATTTCGAGTTTGAATAAAATTTTGAAATATATTTTTCCAAACGTCACTTTTGTTTTAAACTTCAAAACTGATTATTGATTTTATGAAAACTGGTACAATTGAATTACAAAATGTCAAATAAAGATGAATTTACTAAACTAATACGGAAGCGTGGTTCTATTAAGGCGCGACTTACGATTTTTCAAAAGAATGTTTCTAAATATCCTTCGGGAACTTTACTGCCGGACCCGGAGCGCCAGGAATTGGAGCTTAGGGTTGCGAAAATGGAATCATTGTCGTTAGAGTTTGATGAAGTTCAATTGGAAATCGAATGTTTGTGCGAGGATCCCGACGAGCAATATGTCGAACGGGAACTTTTTGAAACGACATATCTAAACGCAATGGTACAAGCTAAAGATTTATTAGCGCATACTAGGCGCGCACGGTCAAACTCCCTCGACGGTAGCCAGGGTAGTCAGTCCATGATGAAATGCAATCAGGGAGACGATGGGGGCTCTGACGTTCATCATGGCGGTTCTTCTAATGGTAGGCCGTATCAAATTCGTCTTCCAACGATATCTCTTCCAAAATTTGACGGAACCTTTCAAAACTGGCTACACTTTAGAGATACATTCTGCTCTTTGGTGCACAGTAATGACTCGTTAGATGCTATAAGTAAATTTCACTATTTACGAGCCAGTTTGGAAAGTAGTGCGTTAAATTTAATAAGCTCACTTGAGCTTACAACGAGCAGCTATCCTATTGCATGGGACATGCTTATCGATCGTTATGACAACAATAGGCTTTTAATTAATAATTACGTCAAATCGCTGTTCGACGCTAAGCAACCACGTGAGACATCAAAGGATTTACGCGAGTTTTTGGACATGTTCAACTAGAACCTTCGCTCTCTTAATGCTTTGGGAGAGGCGACTGAAGGCTGGGACACACTCCTCGTTCATATAGTAACCACTAAGCTGGACCCATGCACCTTAAAGGAATGGGAAACCTTTCGAGGCTCTATCGATAAAGTGGACTACGCTGCGCTCAACACATTCTTAAAAAACCGAGCAGATCTTCTCGAGAGTTTGGAAGGACACAATAAGCTAAAGCCGTCTACTTCATCAAGACCTCATGTCAACCGGGGATTAGCAACTATCAGTAACTTGCAGCCGAAGTGGAAGTGTGTGGTATGCAACGGAGATCACACAATATACCATTGCGTCGATTTTCTCAAAGAAGCGATTCCTAAGCGAAGAGAAATAGTCAGCAAGGTCAAGGCTTGTCACAACTGTCTTCGAGTTGGCCATACTGTTTATAACTGCAGGCATTCAAGCTGTCGAGTATGTGGCAAGAGACACAACTCGCTGCTGCATTCCAAGGACGATGAAACGCCGCACAAGCAGGGGACCATTGCTGAATCCAAGGTTATTACAGCTACTGCAAGAAGCTCTCACCAGGTGCTCCTGTCAACAGCATGTGTCAAAATATTTGACAGCCAAGACAATGCACATATCGTTCGTGCTCTACTTGAACAAGATTGCCTGCCGCTCCATTCTTTCCCAGCTTAGCCCAGAACTTCAGCCCATTCAACTGGGGTTTGGTTCCAAGAGTGGTTGCGAGGCTGCTGTGCATGCCGTGCGAACGTTTCTGGAGCATGACGCAGGAGAAATTCTGCTGAAGGTTGATGTTTGCAATGCTTTCAATTCTGTAGACAGAGGCGCCTTGTTGAGACAAATAAAAGAAAAAATCCCTTCGACATATAAATTCCTTTGGCAGTGTTATAGTTCTCCGTCCAAATTATTATATAAAACCAACGTTTTGACTTCTTCAGTAGGTTGCCAACAAGGTGACCCTCTCGGCCCCGCAATTTTCAGTCTCGCCATACACCCCATCATTAAGGAATTAAATTCAAAATTAAACGCGTGGTATCTGGATGACGGGACACTCGGCGGCGATGCGATTTCCGTTCTCGAAGATTTTAAAAAGATAATCAAAGATATGAAAACAATTGGTCTCTGTTTAAATTTTTCCAAATGCGAACTTTTTATTGCAGATTCCTGTCCAAACAAAAAAATTACGATAGACCTATTCAAACTCCTTGCTCCTGGCATAAAAATTATAAATAAAGAATCGCTTTACCTCCTTGGTTGTCCCGTCTTGGACCAGGCTTTTGAAAATTTCGTTAACTCCAAAATTCAAAAATTTAAAACCACATCACATCGTTTGTCCAAAATTAACCTACACTCAGCCTATTCCATTATCAAACATTGTCTTTTCGTCCCAAAATTCACATACATTCTTCGTGGCTCGCATCTTTGGAAATACCCAAATTTGATCTCAAAATTAGATACGTTAGTAGTAGAAACTCTCACATCCATCTTCAACATTTCTTTTGACGGAAGAACCTGGACCCAGGCTAGCCTACCTATTAGGTTGGGTGGCCTGGGTATCCGCAAAATTTCCTGTGTCGCTCTACCTGCGTTCTTGTCCTCAGTGCATGGTGTTCAAAGCCTAATAGGACAAATTCTAGCTCGCTCCATCGGGTCCTTGGAGGCAGCACACTGCTCCGAGGCCAAGAACGTTTGGTCTTTAACCTGCCCTAATACGACTCCGCCTGACAACCCCTGCTCGCAGAGGCGTTGGGACGAGCCGCTCTGTCAACTAGTACGGAAAAATCTCTTGGATACGTCAACTAGTTCGACAGACCGAGCTCGTCTCCTCGCTTCTGCAGAGTGGGAGTCAGGTTTATGGCTCCAAGCAGTACCCTCTCAAAATATTGGCACTTTTTTGGACAACACTACCTTCCGCCTGGCAGCTAGTCTACGTTTAGGGGCCCCAACAAACCAGCCACATCGCTGTCATTGCGGTGGCATGGTCGACAGCCTAGGCCACCACGGTCTTTCATGCGTCCGAAGCGCTGGGAGGATTCCCCGCCATGCCAGCATCAATGATGTCATCCGAAGGGCCCTTGTCAGTGCCAAACTGCCGGCAGTCCTAGAGCCTAGCGGTTTGGCCAGAGACGACGGCAAAAGGCCCGACGGAATGACACTGGTGCCTTGGAGTATGGGTCGGCCGCTAGTGTGGGACGCTACTTGCGTTGATACCCTCGCACCGTCCCATATTCCAAGCACCAAAATTGCTGCTGGTGCATCCGCGGCCGAAAACCTCAAGTGCCGCAAATATGTCGCCCTAGGAAGTAGCTACATATTTGCGGCGTTTGGCGTCGAAACTTTGGGGCCGTGGGGGCCAAGCGCGCGTCGACTATATAAAGATCTGTCGAAGCGCCTAATAGAGGCTTCTGGTGACCAGAGGGCTGGCTTCTATTTCGCTCAGCGAATAAGTATTGCCGTGCAGCGAGGAAATACAGCCAGCCTTCTGGGCACCCTACCATTTGACAGCGATCTGGGTCAAATTTTTTATTTATAATTTTAATTTTAATTAGATTATTTGTTTTATTATGTGTTTATATTATAAATTGAGGAAAAAACTAGTTTTTAGCTTGAAAATGATCGACCATTTTCAAGCTAAAAACTAGTTTTTTCCTCTTAAATTCTACTACATACAATAAAAACAAAAAATGGGTATGTTACTATCTAAAACTTTAATAAAACCATCGTAGCCTCTAATCACTTTATTGGTATTATCAATACTTTTGTAATAATTTGAAATCAAAACATTTTATAACTTATAAGGCCTCTTAAGGTTTCGTTACACATTTAAGAGAGAATTCATTCGATTCATATTTTTACACTTGACCTATTTGAACATTTATTTTAGTTATTTTCAACCAACTTACATTTACAGCATATTGCCAAACATGAAAGTTATAGGTTATAATAGTATGAGTAACACAATTAAGTTTACAAAATTAAAATTAACATTATCACCTTCTATGATCTATAAATATTCAATACTGTATTGAGGTAGGAGTGTTAATTGACTCCAGATACCGAGTGGCTGTGGCCAGGAATTTCGGCTCCGACTGCGAGAATATGTCCAAGATAGGGTCATAAAGGAGAGTATTATTTATGTGGTTCAATGCCTTATACAAAGGACTGGTGCTGAGACTTACTGTAGAATTGTCATCGAAAACATTTATTTATGTCACACCTGGCCATAAAGTGGCAATTACCGTACGCTCCGCTCGCGGAAAATCCCACTTCCTGGCCAGAGAGTGACATAAAATTTTGTACTTACCTCGGGCGGTAATTAAGAAAGCCTCAGATCGCATAATTATCGCCCTTGCCTTCGGCTCGGGCGTCAAATACCTGCGATCTGAGACATTCTTTGTTTTACCGCCCTTGGTAAGTAATGTAATATTCTTGTTCTGAGTGACATATTACCGCCCCCAAAGCAATAAAGTTAACCGGTTCACAGTCACTTGACGTATAATATTAATTAATTCCCGCTTAATACGTCCCAACAATAACGGTGGTGATAAATTGATGGAGGTGCTGTTATCAATTTGAAACAAAATGGCGTCGGCACCAGAGGATGAACTCTGACGTTAGGTGTTTGATTATTAAAGCAATTTTCGGCTAACCTAAAAACGATCTCAATTAGGTATTGATTGAATGAATTAATGATTATTTTGTTTGTCAATAGTGGGTTTACAAGGAGCGCTTGTGGCCCAGCGGCGTCCGCGTACCGCGTGCGGTATGCGGAGTTAAGCAATGTCGACCCAGGTCAGTGACCGCTTTGAGTGGTTACTAACTGAGCGCTCCCGTGCTTTGGAAGGCACGTTAAACCGTTGATCCCGGCTGCTGTCGATGATAGCAGTCGTTAAGCCAAGTTAGAGACCTTCGGGCGGCTAGAGAACTTCTAACAGTCAAGTTGCCCACTCACTTGACAACCCTAATTCTAATAAGGTCTGGTTTTCCCTCTGGTTGGAAGGTCAGATGGCAGTCGCTTCCGTAAAAACTAGTGCATTAGGATGCAACTGTACCGGGATAACGCTAGGATGAAGATGATGATGATGATGATGAATAGTGGGTTTACAATACAGTCTTAAATATCTAATTTAATTTAGTAGTGTTTAAAAAAAGGGTAGTTTAAAAAGTAGGTAAGTAGGTACGCCAGTAACCAACCAGTACACGCTATACAACTATTCCTTGTATTTCATTCAAAAAACTATCCCGTGATCCTACAAAATGATTTCGTCGTCGATTTATTCAGTAACTCGCTGACGCTGTAAAATCATTTTTTACATAACAAATACGTCATCATGACGAAAACGGAACCCGCTGTCTGTCCGTTCGTAAGTCACAGCCGATTTCCTTATACTCGGAGACTATAAGTACCACAATTATGAAATTTGGCAGAAAGGTAGATTCTACGAACTGCTACATAAAAGTGATGTAAAATGAATAAAAAGTTTCTAAAAAACTTTTCCATTTAAATCAACCGATCGTGAGATATTAGCTGTCAAAGACGTAAATAAGTGCCCCCCCCCCCTCTCTAATTTCCAAGCCATGAAGTTTAAAATTGTGAACAAAATGAGGTTACGTACATTAATCCTAACAATTTTCGTTAAAAGTTTTTAACTAGATAGGTCTAACAGTTTTTGAATTATCGCTGATAAACTGCCTTGCCCAAACAAACGGACCTAAGTGCCGTGAGCTTCTTACGAACATATGACCTTTTTTAATTAACAGCATAGGGTAGAGGATTTAAATCTGGTCCAACACTTACTTTTATGTTTTCAACCCCCATGGCTCCGCCATTTTGAAACTGAATTGACAAACATAAATCCATAAAATTATCAAAAATACTCACAAACTATCACGAGATTTTTGCCTGAACGGAGAAGCCTCGCTCGGTAAACTAAAACATAGCTTTAGTAATGCCACTTGAAATTATAATTCACTACAGCTTACTACTAATTTAATTATTTTAAATATAAAATCTGCCATACCACAGATGCAAGCTCTTCCAAAACTTTGCACGCTTTGTTTAGACTACTTTGAGCACTTTCGTAACTTTCTTTGCAAAGAGAACACGTGCGACACATATAGAACACGAATTAGAAAAGACTTAATAAACAACAGTGGTAATTAAATAAAAACCTTACTCAGTTTGTTTAAAGATGAATTTAGAACGCATCTGTTCACACACTTGATCGCCTTTTTCTGTAGATTCTATATTAGTAATTTATTTTGCCTAGCTGGTATCACGTTCAATAGTTTTATGTAAATGAAACTCTGATACGTAGAATATAAAGTTCACTTTAGGAATGATATTTTAGTCTTTGAATCTGTGTCGACATATGTGTCAACGAATTGATATTCCGTTTTCGTTTAAATATTTTTTAGGGGTTGAAGAAAGGTTGAAGTCCAAAACCTAAGCGTTTTTGAAGCGATAACGGCTTATAAATCGATGAACGGATGCTAACACGAAAAAGTGTGACTTGTTAAGCGAATTTCTATAAAAATGTTATTAAATTTTGAACCTTATTGTTCGAACGGTAAAATAGCTTTTTGAATGAATCACTTTAATGAAACTCGGCCAACTGAATAATTTCAAGTTATACCTAAAAAGTTTATGGTCAAACCAGTTTCTCTCCTCAAACGGTTAAACGCGTAAGCGCCTGGAAATTAACTGTACTGAAGACCTTTGTGATAATAATTCAATTCAATTCATAAAAGTATCCAATTTTTCATCAATGTTTTATTATGACGTTATCACGAAAAATTATCGTCCGTAAACCAACTTTACAGAAAACCACATTTTTTTATTCAAGTGCTCGGAGGTGTTGAATAATGGCTGAATAGACGGTTAAAAAGTAAATATTTTTTATTAGAAAATGCCTAACTCAAACAGCCAGTTTTACATTTGTCCCTGAATCCAACTGAGGTACGCTGTTACGCGGCTGAACACCGAGGGATAACCTCCTTGGCAGCTGTCGCCGATGCCGAATGACGTCACACCGATCTGGAATATTAGCATTGGGATTGATAAAGTATATACGTAAAAAAATTGTCTCTCAACCGCTAATGTTAGCTCGGTTTTAAGAAACTTTATTCTCATCAAGAAGATATTAACAAACTTCACTTATGTGAGAATTAATTAACTTATAATTAGTTATGAAACATATTTTGCCAATGCTCACGTCACAGTCCGCGGTTTCCGAGACTAGCAAACAACATCTTTATCTATATAAAAACTAAAAATATGCTTAATATTTTTAGCATTAAGTAATGCGCGGGTAAATTTCGATTGACCGCGGCGCGGCGCTCGATGAGCAGAGCACTGGCTGTGAGCGATACTACTACTACGCATTGACTTACGATTACAACTTAAATACCTATAACACGTCCTTCGTTTGGGACTTGGGAGTTAAAACTAAATGCTATGGTTAGCTCGATATGCTGTGCGGCCTATGCGCGCTCGCCGCCCACCCGTGGAAGATTGTAACATCGCCTTGAAAACAAGTGTTTTCAACATCAACATCAACATAAGAACTATGCAGGCATTCTTGAGCGAGATCTTTGGATCTCTTTCTTAAACCTCTCTTTTTATATATGTTTGTCAACACGGATCATTATTTCAAATCATTATTTCACGGTCGCTGTGCCCTTTACAAATATCGTTGCGGCTGGCTGGACTCCCCTGCCTGTCACTGTGGTGCCCAGGAGCAGAGTAGCCATCATATATTTCAAGTTTGCCCATCTACTTGATACGCCGGAGGGCCTCCGGAAGACCTGAACAATTTAAACGACGAAGCTCTCAAGTGGATTAATTCTCTGGAGTTCGATTTATGATCTTCTGTATCTATTTTTAAATATGCCATACGAATAAATAAATAAATAAATTATTTCAAAGACATAGGTTATATTATAATTATAATGCACCTTACTTGTTTTCAAGCAAAAGCAGTGTATAGCGATCGTTAGGTAGAAAACATCTTCATGTAGTTGCCTTGTAATTCAGTTCATATGTCGTAACAAGGTGGCGATAGGGTGGGGAAAAAAATATGACAAAATAGCTGGAAAGTGTTCAGAACTTAATGGAATTTTGCGGTGTTATTTGGGGCTACACTAGGAAGACTATGCTAAGTTTTCCACCTCGAGGACCATGTGCTGACGGGTGGGGGGGCTACTATTAATTAAATTTACCTCCATACTATGACTTTGAGCGCTCGTGGCCCAGCGGCACCCGCGTACCGAGTGCGGTATGCGAGGTTAAGCAACGTCGGCCCAGGTCAGTTATTGGATGGGTGACCGCTTTGAGTGGTTATTATCTGAGCGCTCCCGTGCTTTGGAAGGCACGTTAAGCTGTTGATCCCGGCTGCTGTCTATGATAGCAGTCGTTAAGCCAAGTTAGAGGCCTTCGGGCGGCTTGAGAACTTCTAACAGTCAAGTTGCCCACTCACTTGACAAGCCTAATTCCAATAAGGTCTGGTTTCCCCTCGGGTTGGAAGGTCAGATGGCAGTCGCTTCCGTAAAAACGAGTGCCTACGCCAAGTCTTGGGATTAGGTAGTGGACCCCTGGCATCCTTTTGGATGCAACTGTGCCGGGATATCGCTAGGAGGATGATGATGACTATGACTTTGATCGGCTGAATCTCCGTTAATAGTAGGCCTGAAAATAAGGTGTACCCCCAAACAACCCCGTAAAGTTTCATTAAGATTCGAACACTTTCCAGGTATAAAGTACATACGTAACAGCTGGATTACTGTTCTGAGAGGCCAAAGTTTCAGACCATTTATTTTCTTGAATCTCAACAGCTTTTTACCAGAGTGCAGAGAAGATTCGCCGTATAAAATCTTTTATCACATTTACAGTTAGTTAGTTAGTTTTCATTTTTATTTTTAAACTTAGTTAAAGAGAAGAGGACTTTATTGAAAATAATAGAAAACAGAAGAGGAAAAATGATAGGACATCTCATACGCCATGACGAATGGATCAGAACAATAATAGAAGGAAAGATGGAGGGAAAAAGGAAAAGGGGAAGACCTAGAATGACGTACATGGAGCAAATAAAACATAAAATAAATGCTACGTCAAAGAAGTGAAGGACAAAGCTGGCAATTACTCCACCGACAAGAGCCAAGCTCTTAAATATTATGATGATGATCACATTTACAATACGTACCAGAATCCTCTGATTATTCCTGACGGCAGCGAGAGGACCTCCCGAGTCGCCATCGCACGTGCCAACTCCGCTAGCCCCGTTGGTGCAAAGATGGCTGCCGTGTATGGACACGTCGAAGCTTCGCTGGCAGACGGTGTTGGTGATGACTTGCAGGTTTACGTGGTAGAGGGATGTCGTTGTTGGGAAGCTGTTCTGAGCTGGAGGAAAGGGACTGTTTTAAATGATCTCCATTAGACTTAATAAGAGAACAACGGTTGGAACTCACTTGGAAAGTCACTAGTGTGGACATAGTTCAGTGTGCCTGCCGTCGGTCGACTTGGACAATTTGTTGGAGCAGTCAACTCTAACACAGGACTGCGCTGCCCCGCCCCCGCCCGCCTCCGCAGGACAGTGTTGCGCGGTCGGTTGCTTTGATAACACTCAACCTGATGAAGGACTCCAATTGTAGTCCCAAACATGTCGCAAATAGTGACTTTCCAAGTGAATTCCAACCGTTGTTCTCTTATTAAGTGTAAATATGTTTCACGTTAGTGTAAATTTATGATCTCCATTAGGCTATCAATTGCATTTAACCAGAAAGAAAACGGACGGACGAAGCTTACGTGGCCCAGCGACGCGTGTACTGCGTGGGCCGTGGTCAACTCTTGGATGGGTAAACGCTTTGAGTGGTTACTGAGTAAAGGACAGATGACAAACTGCCGCTTCTTTAAAAACTCGTAGGCACTAGTCTCGTCCAAATCTTGGGATTAGGTAGTGGGCCCTGGACATCTTTCAGGATGCAACTGTACTGTTGGGATAACGCTAGGATGATGACAAATTGAGCTATAATAAATGAACTAAATATGATACCTTTTAGAAATGTATTCAATACCTATACATACTTAAACTCCTTTTTTGAATAGCACCATACTTTATATACATTATTAACCCTGCTCTGTGTTGGTCGACCTGATACTAGTGCTGTATGTGCACTTGGTCAATTATGCGCTTACTTATTGATCATGCTGTGTGCACTTGCTTTGGATGTCATGCTGGTCTATAAGCTATTGATTATGTGCAAACTAAAGTGTATGATTTATTGTGTGATGGCTGTAAAATGTACCTTATTAATAAATAAAATAAAATTAAAAATAAAAACCGCTGCCACCTAGCGGAGCTAGCGGGGTTCCACTGCGAGCTGAGCGGACTCCGTAATTGACTCTAACTACTACATTGTGTAACTAAAGTCCATAATTAGGCGAAGTAAACTGATAGATAAGATGTTGCCAAGAGTATCGTAGAAAAAATAAATAGTGACGGTGTATCGATATAAAAACAAATCGATAAGCATAACGTTGTACTACCAATCTTATTCCAATGTTGTAATCTATGAGATAAGGATCGTTAAAGCGGGATAAAAGTGGTATTTAAAAATGAAGTTGTCTGTGAATTGGAATAAATCATTACAATTTGTCAAATTCAGAGCACATTAGTTTGAGAGAAACATTGTCGATGTTCTCGACAAGCACCTAGAAGTACGTGATAGATTGCATTTGTCTTGTCAAACAACTTCGCCTCCTTTTTTTTTAACCTGTCTGTGGTTTTATAGGCCGGGCCCAATAAAGCGATAGGAGTGCGCGGTTGGGGAGTAGCTGCAGGGAAAAATCCAGGGGAAAACCTCGGACACGACCACGCGTGTGGTTTGGAACACTGGAATACTCTAAGAGTTTGCGCTCCAGTGAGATTGGTTGAGCGGTTTCAACCGAATCTGAGGTGTGAGTGAAATCGAGCTACTGGGAGTTTTGTCGCTGGACACTAAACCTGGCCTAGCTGAGAAGATTCCAGCAAGAAATTCAGCTAAGCCCGACCTGGGTCGGACTGAATCTACCCGGTGTGCGGCGGTACCGGGACGAATATGGACTATATGAGTCAGTGTTGTCGCGATCGCGCGGTGGACGTCCCCGTGTAGAATCCTTGTTGATGGAAATGCTTATATGCAGTTTACTGATGCGAGTTAATTTTTTTAATTTATTTAAAGGGAAACATACAACAAATAATAATACAGAACATGATAAAAAAAAATCTAAATGATGACAATAGCCAAAACAGTTTCCACTGGAAATTATGTTCACATTAATCTTTGCTCTGTAAGTAAAATGTAGTAAACATATAAACGCTATAGTAAATAATCTAAACGAAGTAACAAATTTAAATAGGAATTACATTAAATTGACAAAAATAAAATTTTTGATTAAAAAGGGATAAAAGAAAGAAACCTAAGCAAAAGAAAAAAGAAACAATATCATAAGAAGCAAGACAACAAACTGATGGAATAACAAGCAAAAGTAAAAATAAAAAAGTAACATTAAGCCTTTTTGATTGCGGAGACAAATCTAATTGGATTTAACTGAAATAAGTCAATATGTGAGTATTTTTTGTTATATGTGTTGCAAGCTCGTGCCAAAAACTTGTTGTTTACATACTTTTTTCGACTAAATGGAACAGAAAGCAAGGCAGGCGACCTAATTTGGAAACGGGGACATCTGAACAAAATCCTACTAACAAGAACGTCCGACTCAATACAGTTATTTAATAACTTGTACAAAAATGACTCATCCCTCTTTTCTCTTCTAACTTAAAGGCTCTCATTTTAAACGGAGTCATTACGGAGTTATAGGGTGAGTGATGCATTTAGTGATGATGAACTTACCATCGCTAGTCTTCCCGTACCCTGAGGCGATGGCGGGCACACCAGCGAAGTCCATATTGACATCAGCTATCGAAGGCAGGGGGATCGCCTGGATGTTATCTGTGGACAAAAACTGAGTTACTACTTAACCATGATAATTTAATTTTTTAAAGGATTGCTCTTGTCCTACATCAAGAGTAAGGTCGAGGCCTAAGATGGAATGAGCTCAACCAAAGATGCCCATCATATCATCGTATCATTATCTATATAAAAGGGGGAAAAACACGTTTGCTGTATGGGATCCCCCTTAAATATACATGTTATTCTGCTTTTTAGTATTTTTTGTCATAGGTGTAGAAATACATCATTTGTGAAAATTTCAACTGTCTAACTATCACGGTTTATGAGATATAAGGCTTGTCAATAAGGCCTTTTATTGCATAAATGAATTTTATGTACATTAACTATTTATAAGTGCATGTCATACAGTTCATTTTGTCTTTATATTTTATGTCCGTGCCGGACAAACTGTTGAGTCTAAATGTAATGTCTTATTAACATCTTTGTACACAGTTCAACAATAAACATTATTCTATTCTATTCTATTCTATATAGCCTGGTGACAGACGGACCGACAGTGAAGTCTTAGTAAAATAGGGTCCCGTTTTACTCTTTGGGTACGTAACCCTAAAAAGGCGTTATAAAAAGGTCTTCAGTGAATTTAAGCTCCATAAAGAAGTCTCGTTTCTCTAAGCCACACCCACAGATGTTTAGCGACTGAATTGTACAGCTGGTAAAATGTCGTGTTAGTTGTTAATTTATGAGCACAAACAAACTGGTGCAAATTTGTGTTGCCAACTGTTTTTGTAAGTTTGCCGGATTGTTTGTTGATTGCAGTTGTTGATTTATTCGCGTTAATGCTGCCAGGGGAATAATGAAACCATTTCAAACTCAGTAATCAGTAATCAGTATTTTATTGCTCAACTCATGCTTGACTCTAGAAGGGGGTAGTTTTTAGGGTTCCGTACCCAAAGGGCAAAACGGTACCCTATTACTAAGTCGCTGTCCGTCCGTCTGTCTGTACGTCTCACCAGGCTGTATCTCATGAACCGTGATAGTAAGGCAGTTGTAATTTTCGCAAATGATGTATTTCTGTTACCGCTATAACAGCAAATACTAAAAAACGATTCGCACTTGGCCGGTCTTTAACAATTATGTTGACCCTGTATACGGTTATATTGCATAACAAAAATATCATTATAACAAATATATTATACACACACATACTTAACAAATTTAATATTTTTTTCCTATGAAGCTGCGTAACAAGAGAGTAAATTTCTTGAATACACTTAGGCTGGGTTTTAAAAAGATCCGTTAGACCAAATGTCAGATCAAATTTTAGTAACTCAGTACATTTTTTGACATAACAAACCGACATAAGGTCTAATGGATCTTTATAAAAACGAGCCTTAAAAGCGATCATTCCATCCATTAATAAAAAAGTGTACACTGAATCTAAATATATAGACGACCGCTTTAGCCTAGTTAGTAGTGACCCTGCCTACGAAGCTGGAGGTCCCGGGTTCGAATCCCGGTCGGGGCATTTATTTTTGTGATGAGCACGAATAGTTGTTCCTGAGTCTTGGATGTTTTCTATGTATTTAAGTATCTATTTATCTATATAAGTATGTATATCGTCGCCTAGTACCCATAGTACAAGCTTTGCTTAGTTTGGGACTAGGTCCATTTGTGTAAGATAGTTCATAAATATTTATTTATTTAAGTATTTTTTTATTTATTTTTCTAGCCTATTTGAGTGTCCCACTGCTGGGCAAAGGCCTCCCCTCTTTTCCTCCATTCGGCCCTATTGTTAGTTTGTTCCCGCCAAGTTAAGGCACATGCGTCCAGGTCGTCCCGCCATCTCCTTTTTGGTCTGCCTCTGTTCCGGTAGCCATCTTGTGGGGTTCCCTGCGTGCTTATTTTCGCCCATCTTTCCGGATGCATACGGCAGACATGTCCGGCCCAGTCCCACTTCAGTTTGGCGATCTTGACACCTACATCTACAACTGGTGTTTTGGAGCGCAGTTCCGTGTTTCTGGTGCGATCAGTTCTACGAACAACTAGCATATTTATTATTTATTTATTATTATAACATTATGTTTCTTCTGTTTCTGAGATGAAATTTTACAAGTTGTAATCTTTCTTTACACAACTTTAAATCAAAATTTGTCATTTTATGAAATTGAATAACATTTTATTAGAGTCTCTTGAGGTGTTGGTCGAGACTCTTCGCTATTACATTTTATTTTATTATTGACGATCATAATATAAATTCGTAGAGATTAAGCTAGCTTTAATTGTATATTATGAAATAAAAAAATCTTAATCTAAATCAAATAAAGTTAACAAACAGTTAAAGGTAAATAAGTTATTTAATATTGTGTAAGGGTTTGATTATAAAAATAATGGAATCCTTCAAATATTTTCGTAAATTACAAGAACACTCAGAGCATAAACAATCTACACAATGCTGACGGCTCAATTTCGTCAAAGCTACTTGTTCCACATTAATTATAAATTCCGGAATGCTAACGGCAGTATTCGGTTCAGTTAAAACGTTAAACACGGTTTAGCTAAGCCGCAATCCATAGGTGACAAGAATTCTTTGTCTACATCAGGGTGTAATATATTATTATATAGGATGTATATATTCCTAATGTTTCTGTACATAGTTTCGTCTGTATATAATATATGTATGTATGTGTATATATTTGTTATTCGTTATTTATGTATGTATTGGTATTAATAAGTACGTACTATATTGACACTTAGTATATTCGTTTTTATATTTGGAGTTGCACCACCCACAATTTGTCTGCTTTGCCCTAAGGTTGACTGGTAGAGAATGCTTATGGCATTAAGTCATCCTTTTGTACGATAAGTTTTACTTTTGTGCAATAAAGATTAAATAAATAAATAAATAATAAAAATGGTGAGGAACCTTTTAGTTGCATATTCGGTATCGTGTTCTGATTAGGAAAAAGTGGAAGAAAATTTTTTTTTAGGCGAAAAATATTTTTTTGCCTCAAAAAAAATTTCGCTAGTGAGTACGGTCATGTGAACTCAAGGTAAAGGCACTGGTGGCATACTGCGGTTTTCTGTAAGGTTCCTCTGTAACAATTTAACTACCACATAACTATAGATATCAATGAAATGAAATGAAATGAAATCATTTATTCTTCAATTTAGGCATGTTTCATGCACTTATGAATGTCAAAAAACTACCACCGGTTCATAAAATAAACCTCTGCCTCGAGAAGAACCGGCGTAAGAAACTCGGCGAGGCAGGTATCATTTTTTCAAAACAATATACAATGTATATAAAATAATAGTAAACATAGTCCAAAATTCAAATGCTACAGTATAAACATACACACATATTTTTTAATATTAAGGACAAAATATTTCTGTGTTAGATTACTTGTGCGGGACGCTATCACTGCCAAACATCCCTGCCATCCATGATGTAATCGTTTATCTTATAATATGCTTTTGAAAAAAGTGTCTGTTTCACGACAGATTTAAATTTAGAGTCCGTTTTTTATAGAGTCAAGTTTTTTATACCCGAAAATACACTCAAAGACTGTTCGCTATACTACGATCTCCAGAATAGGTCCACTGGAATAAAATCGGAGCAAATTATTAATAAATCACAGCGGAATGAAGGAATGAATGGGAGTAGCCCTCAAACGTAGCTTGAATGTTCGCTCCGACGGTCGTTCGTTACACAGACATATACCTAGTTAGACGACGCAAACGCATCCACTTTACATACCGAGAATGTTCACATTAATATTCATGTTAATTTCTTATTAACCTGTACATAGTCAAAACATTTGTGTTCGAATATAAATCAAATTCTCAAATTCGAATGAGTGAACACAGTCCAGTCACCACAGCGGGAAATTCGCTGTGTTGAGAGTAAAGGCTCTGCATTGTATAGCTCTAGCTGTTAACACTTAATCCTCTAATCAGTAAAGGGTCGGCAACTTGCTTGTGATTATTCTGGAGTCTCAAACTTCCATTGGCTAAGGTAACTGCTTACTATCGGACATGCCGTAAGTTTTTTTCCACCGTATGTGTTTTTTCTATCTACTGTCTAGTATGTAATTGATATTATAATTGAAAAATAAGAATCTATAATAAATTTGAGGTGACAATAGGACGACCATATTATTGCGTATTAGTAAAAATGTCTCAGCGACGTCCTATTTTAATACCGTTATGAAATTCGCGTCGTTTATACACACACAGCACATACACATACAGGACACGCGACGTCTACTTAAGTATATATCTGGTTCATTCCATCTATCGGGGAATGTGCTATGACAACGGAATTACACTTAGTATGAAAAGGACTTATCTGATAGTTAACCTCAAAATGTGATGTGCTCTTATACGTTTAACATTTGTATATTTTTGCGATGTTCGGTATTCTGTAAAGTAAATAGTTTCAGGACATTGCTGGTTAGGAGTTATTTTACGGTATAAGTAATAACGCATATTTTCGATGAATTAGACCAAATATTTGAAGCACGGAGCGTTTCAGTCGCCCCTCCCCGTAATTTACCTTTATAGATACGACACTTACTACGGCGTGTTTAAAGGTTAACTTTTTTTTGAACCTGACTGTGGCTTTAGATAGCTTTAGAAGTGCGCGATTGGAGAGTAGCCTGGGGAAAATCCAGGGGAAAACCTCCGACACGACCACGCGTGTGGTTTGGAACACTGGAATACTCTAATACACAGCGATTTGAACCGAATCTGAGGTGTGAATGGAATCGAGCTACTGGGAGTTTTCACTGGTTCACTAAACCTAGCCTAGCTGAGAAGAGTCCAGCAAGAAAGTCAGCTAGGCCCGACCTGGGTCGGACTGACTCTACCCGGTGTGCGGCGGTGCTGGGACGAATAGGGATACAGGTTAAGGGTCCTTATCAGTTAAAAGACGCTCATCTATTTACGCCATTTTCTGTTGAAATTGACACGTATCTTGACATTTTCTCAATGTTACTATCTAGAACAGGACTATTGCGACCTTATGTTATAAAGTTTAAATGAATATTTTGGATTTTTCATTAAGAAATATCGTTTCAAACATCACTGCAAATCGACCATTTTCAAGCTAATAACTTGTTTTTTCCGCTTAAATTCTACTACACACAATAAAACCAAAAAATGGCTGTTACTATCTAAAACTTTGATAAAGTTATCGTAGCCTTTAATAACTTTATTGGTATTGTCTATACTTTTGTTATAATTTGAAATCAAAACATTTTAAAACTTATAAGACCTCTTAACTGTATTCACAAAAGTTCATACATTTGTTATCGTATCTATTGACGACCGGTTTAGCCTAGTGGGTAGTGCACCTGCCTGTGAAGCTGACGGTCCTGGGTTCGAATCCCGGTCAGGAATATTTGTGTGATGAGCATGAATATTTGTTTCTGAGTCTTGGATGTTTTCTATGTATTTAAGTATTTATATCTATTAAATATATCGTCGTCTAGTACCCATAACACAAGCCTTCTTGAGCTTACTGTGGGGCTAGTTCGATTTGTGTAAGATTGTCCTCTAATATTTATCTATTTATTTATCTATGAGTATTTGGTATACGGGAAGGGGCAGCAGGCCCATTCAACCTTAATTCCCTGGAAGCTAATGAATTGCCATCTTGTCCACTGTCGCTGACTTTCTCGTAGTGAATGAATTTATTTACGGGCCACGCATACAAATATGGATGTAATTTGATTTCCTCTGGCTGTATGTGGTGTGTAGAAGAAAAATTAATTTGCTATAGGCCAAAGAAAATACGTTGGTAACGCTGTGCAGTCAACGTCAATATGTATACATTTTTCGCCTTATTAAAATGGAATAAGGTGTGAAAGCGTAAATATGTCTGTGACATGGAATTTGATTCATTCAAGGAATATAATTGAGCCAATTCGTACTTTGTCACAGTGAAAATAAATATGAAAGTCAATAGATATCTCATATTAATGTCACTGTGATAACTTACGAGGTGGCCCAGAAATAAAATTCCTCCCAGGTTTAGGTTTCAGTAACAGAAGGGAACTATTTAGTTTTTCAATTTCCTCTTCCAACTTTTTTAAAATACGGCAACAGTGGCAAACAAGCACTCGGCCTAGCTGATGGTAAGTAGATACCGCCTATGAACACTTCTAAATATAGAAGAATCACATTCGCTGCTGATTCTTTATTGATTTGAGAATTTCGTTTACAACTAAGTAGATATAAAAATTACAGCGTATTCACGGCACTGTCGACCATAATAACCGCAAGGAAGGAGTGATGTTTGTGGGATAGACTGTTAAGGATGAAGCGTTGATTCTTGTGTGTGTTGTGGGAGAGATGCAGCAGCAAAAGATGGTAATTTCGGGAAACCATGTATTGCGACCATGAAGACTTGCACAAGAAAAGTATAGGTATGGCGACAAGTGCCACAGATAATAACACAAACAGGATACACTGAATCTTAACGAAATGAAATGAAATGAATTTTTATTTGCGGAACATGGGTCGCATCAAGTTGGTTCAGAGCATCAAATTACAGTTAAGTACGCCATATGCATACGCATGCAAATATTGGTAAGTACAGTCCAGATTTTGCTGTCGGTTAGATCAGACAAAAAGAGAACATTTCTTATGCTAAGTTTAATCTATAATATCAATAGTACCAACTTAATGATTTAGGTATCGATTGTTGGACTCTCCAACAATATCGAAAACGTATTATCTCATATCGAAAGCATATTATAGCACAAAAGACTACATGAATGATAAAACACCGTGGGTATAATTGTGGTTGAAATACTAATTATATTTTAATAATTATGATATTACATCTTAATGACTATTTTCATAACTATGACATTAGATGTTGACGTTAAATTTTCCTCTTGACATTCAGATTTTATTCTAGAAACTGTCTAGATTATACTATTTGTTATGTTTTTTTTTTACATATTGATGATCTTTTTGTGAATTTATTATACTCTCTTTTGACATACATTACAGTAATTTATGTCTTGATTAAAATTTCATATGCATCAATAAATTGCTCTGAATAATTAGATTCAATTTATGTAATATATAACTGACGATTCAAAAGTGCTTGTTGCTAGGCCTATTTGAATAAAGAATATTTTGAGTTTGAGTTTGAAATGTTATATTACTTACTATTAAAACTGACGCTGGCAATCCTCGCCATGGCAACATCGAACAGGATATCATTGGGGTTCCACGAAGCATGCATGCTGACTTCAGCGGTATCCACCCTGGTCCCGCCAGAGAACAGCGACAGGGAACCAAGGACGACGGTGAAGAACCTCGCTCGGTTCTGCCCATCCCACCAGCAGTGCGCAGCCGTGAGGACCCTGGTGCTGGAGAGGAGGGAACCTCCGCACACTGAAGTCCAGCCCGTGGTTAAGGTTACTACGATGCCTGCCTGAAAGTATAAATGAAATAAATGGACTTTATTCTGCAATAAATGAATTATATTCGTATTGTACAGTTGTACATGTTTCTCGGTTTGCCTATTAGTCTTAATAAATAAATAAAATAAATATTAGAGGACAATCTTACCCAAATCGAACTAGCCCCACAGTAAGCTCAAGAAAGCTTGTTTTATGGGTACTAGACGACGATATATTTAATAGATGTAAATACTTAAATACATAGAAAACATCCAAGACTCAGAAACAAATATTCATGCTCATCACACAAATATTTGCCCTGACCGGGATTCGAACCCAGGACCGTCAGCTTCACAGGCAGGTGCACTACCCACTAGGCTAAACCGGTCGTCAATCGGTCGTTAATCTCCACTCAATTCCTCAAAGGTTAGCTGGAAGAAATCTCTTACAGGGATAAGCTCGCCTTTGTACATATATGTCACTGTACTCTTATGAAATCGGCCAATCACGTGTCGCCGTTATTTCGGTTTGTTTAGAATTACGATTTGAAACGGGATATTTACCATGTATATTTGTATTTTTGAGTTCCCCATATTCCCGTTTCAAATCGTAATTCTAATGTAAATGACCATGTAAGCTTGAAATCTTATATTCGGTTTGTTTAATTAATTTCCGTTGACTCGTAGAAAAAATAGTGTATTTAATACAAATACAAATAGTTATATAATTAGCTTTAAGTCTCGAACCTTACTTACCATACAATATAATTATAACGATTGCCTAAACTACTATACCTGCACTGTAGCTTAAAAAAGTATAGTGCAATTGAATTCGATATTATTAAGTAGACATATGCAATAAAATAGAATATAAACTAACCTTAAAATAAACTAAACTAAAAACTAAATATTTACAAGTAAAAAAGAGGCTCCAGCTCGGAGCTCGGCGGTAGGGTGCCCAGAAGGCTGGCCGCATTGCCGCGCTGAACAGCAATGCTGATCCGCTGAGCGAGGTACGCACCAGCCTTCTGGTCACCCGTCGCTTCCACAAGGCGCTTCGCTAGCTCCTTAAACACATAATGAGCTGCAGATCCCCACGGCCCTAGAGTTTCCACCCCAAACGGCTCAAACATGCAGCCACCGTCAATGGCTGCATATTTGCGCCGCTTGAGGTGTTCAGCCGCGTCGGCGGCAGCCCCAGCCTTAACAGATGTCCCTGGAAGATGGGAGGGCGCCAGGGTATCCACACATGTGGCATCCCAGACTAGTGGCCGTCCCAACTTTATTAAGTCAATCTCATTTATTATATTATTTCGTTCTTATCCCGGCTTAGCTCCCGCAAAATACCATAATAAAATAGGCCCGAATTTAAGCACTTACAAATTGTAATAAAAATGAAACCATATGTCGTATTTAAAAGAAACAGCGGACACTTATAGCATAACGGCGCAGTATAGCGAGTTAATCTAAGTACTCCTTTTCAATTCAATACTTCTGGACATTTTACGGATTGAGAAGTCTATTCGGATTCGGTCGGAAGTTTCGCGACAAAGTTGGAAATGCATTTGGAACTTTAAGGCGCATTTTAGTTTAAAATTTTTCAGTCATATAGACTGAATCTATCCAGTGACAAAACGTCTCTGGTAATATCGTAGTATTTCACGTAAGTCCCGATTTTGGACAGCTTAATACCCAATAGTTGACACTATTCACCTCTATTATTATGACATAAGATTGGAAGCGTTATTAGCCTAAAGTAAAATAGACTTAATTTTATAAATGCAAGAAGAGAATACAGAAATCAATCCATTCAAAATATTATTTCCAACAAAAAGAAACAAAACTTTCATGCTTATCACAATATAATTATGCTGTATCGTAAAAACTAGTACAGCAAATTGGATGGATGTTGTCCAAATTGCTCTATTGGCTCTATTATCAGTGGATCATATTGGATGTAATCTAATGTGTGAAATAGTCTTACTTGGTACGGGTACGTATCAGCAGTTCCCGTTTGAGAACCACCTACAATCCTCCCCACCACACTTTCTGAACGCAACACGGCATCCGCTTTCGGCACTCCTACCCTAGCATGATATCCAAACGCACTTAAATGTATTCGCTCATCTGCTACCACTTTACCAAACGTACTGGCGTACTGGCAAATAAGTAAAAAAGAATAACAAACGAAGAATCGCATCTTTGAAACAAATGAATGATTGATTCTGTTGCAACAACAATTTAAATACGCATGTAACGTGGTACGTATCAAGTGAGAAATAAAGTCGAATTAGAATCATGTAAATTAGGACTTTGTGTAATAAAAAGAAGGATATTTCTTGAATAATGATTTACGAAGAATTATGGCGTTTTCAAGTCAGTTGTTTAGGTGTTATCTATAGATATCTTATCAAATGATTGTTTAGTTCAGTGTTAATATAAAATCGTCATTAATTTGATGGTATCTAATCAGTTGCGAGTAATACTTCGTTCTTAGAATGTAATTTATTGATACCGATTTAAGTAGTTTTCTGAGTCTTTTCGAAATGGCTGAGCCATGGGAAATCATAAAAAAATATCACTAGTATTTATTTGTTCACTAAAAGCGTAGGTACAGAGCTGTATTATATTTGATATAATATCCCGTTACACTGTGAGCCGTTAAAAGGCGTGCGTATAATAAATTCTTTTCAGAGTTTGAGAGACTTTACCGTATATGGCTCTCAGCAGTACACAACACTAATTACAAACAAGTTATCAAAGAACCTAGATGCGATGTTTGTTGATAAGGACTATTTATTTAATATTAAAAACTAGGAAAACTATTACAGATGTAACCTATGTCTTCCAAATCGCCGCAGCGGAGAATGGTTCCTAAACGGCTGACTGAGTTACCTCGTTGCACCACAATGCTTATATGCAGCAGACGTGTTGTATATATATTTTTTAATTTGTAGGTATACATAGTTTGTGGGCGTCTGGACCCCACAAACCCAGCGTTTCGATCGCAAAAAGGAAAAAGATTTCAAAGAAGAGATGTTTTCGCACATATGACGTCTCAATTTTGTATAGTTAACCTGCGTCCTTTTTAGGATTCAGTAGCTCATCAAAAGGAAGAATCGGAAACGTTATAGGATCACTTTGTTATTGGTTTTCTATCTGCCTTTCTGTCTCTCAAGACCCTTTATCTTGGGAATGCATGATTCAGATTCAGATTCAGATTTATTTCATGATATAAATTGCAGTACAAATTTGCATAAGTCAAAACAGTAAGTCACACACACACACACAGTAAGTAACAGTAAGTCAAGTTCATGCTGGAGGTATCGAGTTAAAATTAAAACCATAAGTATAATTATTATGGTATACCTGAGTAACTTAAGTCTACAGTCCCTTGAATCTGTGAAAGAATCAAACTTTTAAGTTGAAGTATAAAAATGATATGGCCGTTTATGCCGCAAAAAACACTCTCAAGGGAATCAAAATGTATAGCGTACTTTCGGTTGACC
Source organism: Epiblema foenella (assembly GCA_963556455.1). Classification (NCBI taxonomy): domain Eukaryota; kingdom Metazoa; phylum Arthropoda; class Insecta; order Lepidoptera; family Tortricidae; genus Epiblema; species Epiblema foenella. The sequence goes on along the minus strand of OY747113.1, from coordinate 3,750,746 downwards.
TAGAAATATGAAATTTGGCAAGTAATATCGTCTTATACTACAGGTACATAAAAAAATCTGAAAACTATACATTTGTCATAAAATCATAAAAAATGCAGTCTTTATTAAAGTACGTAATCAAAACCTACAAATTTGTACAGAATCCTAGGTGGGCAGGTCCGACTCGCACTTGTCCGGTTTTTGGGTACTTTGCGTTAACCTAGAACTATGAAATTTGCAAGATAAGTACAAGGAAAAATCTGAAAATTATGTTGTAATAAAATAATAAAAAAGTTGGTTTTTATTTAAAGTACGTAAGATAACAACATTTTTGGTTCCTAAGATACGGCCTAAACCTCTTAGTTTGGGATCCAGTCTAACCATCCGTGTAAACGTGAATGAGTCCTATTCGTAAATAAACTCGAAAATTTTCAAGATGTAACTTACGCAAGCTCGATAAGGTTATATAATTTTAGCCTTTCAAGTGCTCAAATATTTTGTATTTACAATACAATACAAATATTCTTTATTGTTCACTAAAGAATACATAGGAAACAAGATTAAAAATAAAACATGTTGATGGTAGACAACAGGCGCTCTTTAAGCTAAAAAGCGATCTCTTCCAGACAACCTTTGGATGGTGGAGAAATAAGAGAAAAATTACCTTCCTGTATAAATAAATAAATAAATAAATATTTGTGGACAATCTTACACAAATGAACTTAGTCCCAAACTAAGCAAAGCTTGTACTATGGGTACTAAGTGACGATATACATACTTATATAGATAAATATATACTTTAATACATAGACAACATCCAAGACTCAGGAACAAATATTCGTGTTTATCACACAAATAAATGCCCTGACCGGGATTCGAACCGGGACCTCCAGCTTCGAAGGCAGGGTCACTACCAACTAGACTAAAGCGGTCGTATAGAAACCATTTTCTATGTTTACCCAAACAAATATGCCGTTACCTTCCATAGATACTAACCATAAAATGCAAGCTAAAAATGTTTAGAAAATCGGGATGCTTAAGAATGTTCTGCCAATTTTCTTATCTAAACAACCCTTAGCAAGGATTCGAAGTAAGGAGGGCCTTAATGCTCGTGACAATGGGCCTATCTTGTTGGTCCGGAAGGGTCCTGGATTCTATCCCGCAGCACTTTCAGGGGAAAATGTGCATAATGGTGACGGAAGAAAGTAAAAATTGCCGTTTGATAACCTTTTTCGACGCTAAGGGTTTAGTTGACAATGTTGTGGAATGGTAACTGGCAGTTATGTTGGTGATTGCGTTTATCGATGCACAATGTTATATAATTTTTATTTTATTGAATATTTACCAACAGTTATTACATCGATACTTACAAACAGTTTTAAACAGTGAGTCTTAATGCTTAATGTATAACTACTTACAGGTAAATACAGCTTGGCAATATAAACAAGGATCATTTAATAATAAAAGACAAAGAAAGTAGGGTCAACTATACAGGGTGTCCAGTAAATAATGGACAAGCTTCTAACCACCGATAGAGCACCTGAGGCTGGTCCAAAAAAATTACTTACAGGTTTAGTAAAAGTCCCTTGGTTTTCGAGATAATCGAACTTTTCCATTTTCTTAATAATTGGCTACCACCCGAGTCAACGAAAAAAGTTGTTAATGAAAAACAGAGATAACTTTATGTAGGACCTCGTCTCTACTAGCTGTCAGCACAACCATCCACAAGTCAATAAGGGTAGGCAGCAACTGTAGTAACGAATTGTAGCTGTATGTGGCTACGTATTTCTTAAAATCGAACGTTTTATAAGTAATTATCATGACCAAATATAAAACCTCAGCAAGGCGGCGCGATAGACTATCCGTCTCTTTTTAATTAGTACACCCTGAAATAGACGGGTAGATCTCGCGGCGAGACAGCTCGCGCGCAGTCTTGTACTAGCCGTACCGAGCTTTAAGTTTTACGATAACCTATAACGTGTTTTTATTCTTACCTGACACCATATTGAATTTAGTTTTCATTTCTTCTTTTTTAATAAAACCGACTCACGCGGCGTTATAGCTTATTGATGCTACGTTATTAAACTAGCTTCAACTGGCTTGAGTCCTTTGTCTGGGACAATAAGGAGATAAAGTACTACATACACGGTGAGTCTCAATAAACCGACAGATTTTATCCCAGCATTTCTGAGGTTATTAGAAGTGAAAATAGTCCAGCACCTAGGTCCAATTAAGCAAAATGTAAGCTTTATAACGCCAATTCAATTCACACAACAATTTCATTATCAAGTGGCAAAAATGTTAGCATCAGAACTTTAGCGGCCAAATCTAAAGCTGTATGTGGAGCTAGGTTAAGTGTAGCGTAGTGTACCTATACCTATTCAATATTTAAGTCTCAGTGGGAAATGTCAAGGGGGTAAATGCATGTTTAGCAACTAAGTACTGGTACTTTCTTGTTTCATTTTGTACATTTACTTCTGTTTGTTTCTCCTAAAATAATTAAATTAAATTAAATTGGTTATTGAGAAAATCTCTGTGACAGAGACAGACGCTGATCGCGAAAGTGTTCCGTTACGAATGACTTTGGTAAGAAACGCTAATAATAAACACGAAGTTTTTTATATACCTGAAACAAATTATTAGTTTTTTTGTGTACCGCTGAGTTTCGGGAATGACATACCAATGTCACTTTCTAATATATTCTCGTAGCAATGTCACAATCGAAAGGGCTTTTTTTTTAATTATGACATAAAATACAAAAAAGACACAAAATATCGCGTTAAATTTTGAGCCTTGTTGCCTGACGCAAAGCAATAGATAAATAAATAAAATCGTTTAAACAGCAACTAAAATTAGACCGAATAAAGCAAATTATATGACATTTTCAGGGGTGATTACGAAGTTCATTTATTTATTAACAAATACACACACATGTCCGACTTACATTTGCACACACAAATAGAATATAGCTATTATGGCATACGTATTTCTCTTCCTAGCTAAGTATACACGTCTGAAGGCAGCATCCAAGTATATTATATAGATTGATGCATAAGGTACCCCTATCCGTATGCAGGTCAGCATTCCAGGGCGAGTCAACAAAGCCACATGAGTAAAGAAACGGAACCCCTGTTCGCGCTCTTTAGAACCCTATTCTCTATTAAGGTTCTAAAGAGCGCGCTTGTAACTAAAGTTGTAGGATTTGCACACGATATTAATCAGTTTTTTTGGTATTTATTGAATACAAATTAATTGATTTAATGATTCCGTGTTCATTTTTTTGTTTTTTAATAATTTGTTATATCGTTCAATGTATTGATATTTTTTTTAACGAATAAATATACAATATAAACATTCATAATAAGTTAATTGAATAATAAAATCCTTAATATAAACAGTTTTTTTTATTAAGTAGGTACTATATTAAGGTGGCCTTCTTCACCGAAGGAGAGGCCATTTAATTTAATTTAATTTAATGCGGTAACAGCATATAAATAATTGTAACATACATATTTTAATATAACTGTGTAACTTTATCATATCATTGTAATATATTATAATACTAGTGTTGTAAAAATTTAATATTAATATTAATAAATGGCTATTCTATTCTATTCTATTCTATTCTATTCTATTCTATATTAAGGTATGTGCAACGTATCCATGCTATGACTGTTTGCTGATATATACTACGTTGGTTGTATATAAGGTGCAAAATAAAACTCTCGGGTTAAGTGCCGAAATAAGACTGGCTTTCATTACTCTACTACGTTTATATATAGGTGAGGAGGATATGTTTGTGTGTGTTGGAATGTAAGTCGCGTGTCTGTATATGAGTGCGTGTTGTTGTTTGAGTGTTTACCTTTGGTGTTATCTTAAGTACATGCGTATGGTCACTACAACTGTAATGGTGGCACTCTGACAACAAATGTTCGAGTTGCATCCCTTTTGTTTTGTATGTTAAAGGAAAGAGATGCAACATCAATATCTCAATATTTACCAAATACAACCAAGTGGAGTGCTACCATATGGGTGCCTTTCCATAAGAGCTATGCTATGCAGCTATACTACGACGATGTGATAGCTTTCCGTTTCCACCAGTGCTACGCTATGTGAAGCAATTAATATGATCGGTGGATATCAACGCATCCATAGCAATGTAGAAATAGCATACCTGTGATGGAAAGGCATCCTAACAATGCCTTTACCATGAGTTTGCATGACCGTACTCGCTAGCGACTGCGTAAACGATTTAGTATGCCGATTCTTAGTTCTATTGCGTAACCGACAGAGGCGCTGTACTTTTGCCCGTACAAATTTTTAACCCAGTTGCTAGCGAGTACGGTCATGTAAACTCATGGTAAAAGCACAGGATAGTGTCAGGCATAGAGAGAAACGTGCCGAAGAAGGCTTTGCAATGGATTAAGGCAAGACCCATTCAAAGATCTGACGAAAATACTGAAGTTTCATCATAATTACTATAGTGTGAAGGATTTTCTGGCTCAAAATATTCATTAATAACATTTTCAAAAATATTTGCATGCTAGTATATAATACAAATAGCAGGATAAGCTACCTATTGTCACATATACACCTAAGGACAAAAATGTTACTTACTACTTACTCTATGCAAATAAACTCTATTCTATTCTATTCTATTCTATTCGAGTGTGAAGAAATAATGTAGAATTACACTACATAAAAATTACTGTGAACTGAAAAAGAAACAAAGAAATGAAATAAGCGAATAAAATATTTGAAAATGCCTTTGTAACTCTATCAGAGAATTCTAAATATCATTGTAAAAATAAACTTTTATGCTGCAGATTCCGTAATTATCATATCAACAACAGTGATTATTTTTTACAAAAAGAAGCTTTTCTTTTTATTAATTTTCATAAGTGATCCAGTGTTCCAAAAGTCATAAAATGTACTAAATATTTACGAAATTACGCGCAGTGCTTCCGTAGAGAGCGAGATGGTTAATTGCAAACTCACGCGTGTTAGAAGAGGTCATTTGCACTGGAATTGCCTTGCCTTTATTTTATACACGTATGACATATACCAGTATGCAACGCGTAGTCTAGGCTACTGACCAGGTAGCCGTAAGCTTGTTTGCCGCCGTCGGGATCTAGTTACATTTGGTCATTTAGTTGAAGGCAATAAAATAGCATTTACCCCAGTCTACCCGTAAACTAGAAAAAAATTCAAAACCTTTAAGAGCTTAAAAATTAACCACTTGTTGAAGTTAAACCAGGGTAAATACTAAATACGTATGCAAATTACCTCAGACGGCGTTGCAGGCGTCCGCGCGGCCCCTGCCTCCCCTTACCATCCAGTTAAGTAATACATGAATTTTATCCGCATCTGGGCTATTCTTCGAGCGTTTGAAACGCTCGTTAATGAAACAACATTGATGACAAAACCGCCGTAAAACGCTTCACTACATAGTATAAAACAAAGTCGCTTTCTCTGTTCCTATATCCCTATACATATTAGTGTACTAGCTTTTGCCCGCGACTTCGTTCGCGTGAATTTCTACTGACTATTCCTTGCCCTTGGTAGATAAATTCCGGTTAGGTTATAAAGTACTTAACTTTGAGTGACTCACTCAAAATTTACTCCAACTTTTTTACATCTCAAAGTTACAACCTTACAAAGTTTCTAATTTATATAAATATAATAATTAGCAAGTGAAACTGGCCCTCTTGTCCATGAAAGGCATGTGTCCTGAAGTAGGATGTAATAGGCGGATAATGAAACAAAATGGGTAAGATTTATCAATATCTATATATAGGTACATATGTATGTATGTTCGTAATAGGTACTGGATAAGTAAGTCAGACGTTAAATACTACACATTTCATTTCAGCCCGGAGAACTACGTCGACTCGATCCCATATAGTATTTATGCGTATGAATTATTTTTGATGATCTCTTATACTATGTTACAAAACACTAATATCTGCTAAGGAACTACCTTATCACATCCATGTAGCATAGTGGTGTCATGGTTCGATGTCGCGTACGTCTACACATCGTTCTTGTTCGACGATGTTACCCAATTCCTTACTTTCTGAGCCTTAGTACTGACATGCTCGATGTAGCGACTACACGGGAAGACATGCTTGAATCGAACAAAAACTTTGATGTTTCTCGAAATGCAAAGTGTTAGGAGTCCAACATCATAACCCAAGACTTTTTAATGTTCTACAACAATATGATACGCTCTACTTACAGTGAAAACCTCTACGCATTATCCCTCTGTATGAAAATTAATTGAACACTTCTAGTTTACTAAGAAAATGTTTTTTATATGTACTTGTAGTTTACTAAGACAAATATATTTACAAAAATTTTAAGCATCCTCTCAAAATATCTGTACAGAATTCTCCCTTTATCGCGTATTTTTCTAGTGAAAGTTCTACCTCCAAAACGTACAATCGAACCTGTGACATCCTGAAATACTCGTACGCAGCCAATCGCTTTAACTGAGCTGTCTATAATATAACGTCTATAATAACAATAAGTAATCACACTCGGTTACCAAGTCCTTCAACCAGTTCTCTCTTACAAAGCCTGGGGAGGCGTACGCAGAGTGACATATATGTACCAAAAAGACTCGCGCTTCCTTAACTTCAATCTATAATTTTCTTTTGCAGATGTTACTGCTTAAAACATATTAATATTTTTAAGTATCTACGCGCATATTATCGTTTTACAATTATATTTAAAAAGAAATCTAAGTCCGAAGACTGAGAGGCAAAATGTTTAAGTACTTTTTTCCTTTACTTTCGTTTCTAAGAACCTTAAAATATAAATAATTAAATTAATATTTTTGATAAACTGACCTATAGTAACCAAAAAGATTAGTAACAGTCTCTATGGGTCCTTAGGACAGACACAAAATTACCCCGCCTGCGGGGACGTCCACCGCACGATCGCGACAACACAGACATATATAGTCCCTATTCGTCCCGGTACCGCTGCATACGGGGTAGAGTTAGTCCGACTCAGGTCGGGCCTAGCTGAGTTCCTTGCTGGACTCTTCTCAGCTAGGCTAGCTTTAGTGACCCATCGACAAAACTCCCAGTAGTCCGATTCCACCCACATCTCAGATTTGGTTGAAGCCGCTCAACCAATCTCACTGGAGCGTACACGCTTGGAGTATTCCAGTGTTTAAAACGCCCGCGTGGTCGTGTCGGAGGTTTCCCCTGGATTGTCCCCAAGCTACTCTCCAACCGCGCACTCTTATTGCTTTATGAGTCGCTTTGGTTTTGAGATAATTAAGTTCTAAGAGTCACAAATATCCGAACTAAATTTTTCATAATAATAACTCATCATAATCAATCATCATAACCACATTATTCAGTTTATAACTACGATGGTAAAAATAAAAACTTTCCATGCAAATACCTACTTTATCGTCGCTACTATAAGACTCAAATTATTAAATTGTGCAAGTACTAAATAATTTTCATTAACTTTGATTCGACTTAACCGAATGTCATCTGTATAATGGCACGACTCCGAAACGCCAAACGTCAAATATCGTGATATTTACAATTGTCTTGATTCGCCTCACGATACTTCCTTATTGTACCTTGTCCACACGATTCGTAACAACTATGTGCTTATTTCGAGCTCAGACTTACACTTGATCAACTGAAACGAATTTTTGTAAGTCAGCGTGCATTGTAAACATCCATGGACTCTGGAGGCAGATAGGCAATGTTGACAGCCATTGACTAACATAATTAAATCTCTCATTTCAAACAGTTACTATGGGTTGAGGGACTCTCCATTTTTTCACATATTATCTATTTATTGTACAATTTTTGAATGGGATTCTTTTTATTTTGCTTCCAATTGTATGCTTACCAATTTTCAAGCCTTTAAGTCATTAATTGAAGGACTTGTCATACAAAGTTCAACCCCTCTTTTCACCCCCTTCCATGCCCAATCTGTATAATTTTTATAGCCTATAACCCGTCCGAAGACCAATTAAAAGTATTAGTGAAGGTTGTATTGAAATCTATTGGCTAGTTTTCGCGTGATGGTGAGACAAATAAACAGACAGACAAACAGACACAAATTTTAAAAACTGTTGAAACGTGTTCTGTTACCGATTCTAAGACCCCTCCATCGATTTTTTTGCTAATATCTTCAATGTACAGATTTTCGAACCTCTACAGCTTTATTACATGTATAGATAGATATTGTACAAAACCCGAACAAGACGTGTTCGACGACGGTTTGGTATAGACGGAACCACAGACTACTGTGCTTAGGACGCTATCACAGAGTAGCTACTATATATTGCGTTTACAAAGCATCCAACATATACGACCTTTTTTAATTCAATGTATTGGATACTGGTTTTAAATGTGGACTAATACGTGTCAGTACGGAACACTATAGTGCGTGATCCGACATGCACTTAGCGGGTTTTTTTAAATTAAATTTTACTTAACTTATTATTAAAAATGGTTCATAAGCCACGTAATTATAATCATTAAATAAGGTCATAAATCAATTAATAATAACCTTTAATTTGTGTTGATTACACGTTCGAACTATGCATAGCGGAAGTAATACTATCGATTCGTAAAATTACAGGTCTAGTCAATGTAACAAGTTCGGCAGTCAAGATTCGGACGTTTTCTTATACAGAACCATGAGTGTCTTTGATAATACGTTTAAAGTTTCAACCGCGGCATTATATTTGAATCTAGGGCACCCATCGTTGCCTCTTACTCTCAAATGGGTCTTGAAAATGACTGTTTGTTATACCCTTTGCGTCCCAACCTTGGCATTCTTAATATACAGCAGTATCTACTACGATAACTTCACCAAAATTTGCACAAATCTCAGCATCATAATAATTTTCATTATAATTAGCATCAACTATGGCATTTTAATTGTTTATAAAAAAAGCTTTAATGACCTGATCAAAATGACAGAAGAAGACTTGAGACATTCAAGAACATTGGACACCGGAGATAAGTTGGTTGTTGAAAGATACACAGCTAAAGGGCAATGGGCTTCAAAATGTTGGCTCATCATGATCATTGTTAGTGATGGCATGTATTATTGCAAAGCTATTTTAGGCACTATTTATTCAGCCATAACGGGTAATTTGACACTTATCGAAATGCATGAGGTAACTTATCCCCCATACATCGAAGAAAGGAAGGATGATATTCTGATGTACCTGGTAATATTGGGTATTCAAATATTTTACACTTTTTTTTCAAGCTTAATGTATATAGGGTTTAACCCATTGGGTCCTATATTTATTATGCATGCTTGTGGGCAAATTGAATTGGTGATCAGAAAAGTGCAAATGCTTTTTCTGAAAAAAAACATTGAAGAGGATGAAACAATAAAGAAAATTCGAGACATAGTGCGCCATATACAACGTATTTACAGGTATTTTTTGTTATAAGTTTAAAATGTATCTGTATATCTGATTATACGTGTGGCTAGCTTACAAGAACACCATATAATAAATACCATGGTTGCAACGAATATGAATATGGATATGTCAGTCTGTGCCAACATAGCTCCCTAAGGCTAAGCGCCTACCACGATCTTTTGTCTTGCATTAATTTTGTCGCACAAATGCCACATATGGGTTTATATTTCAGTGCGCGCATATACGAGACAAAAATCGCAGCGATTTTAAAATTGTGAGTTGTCACATTTTCGCATTGCTCGCGTGAATTGCAGCATACGGAGTTGTATGAACCCGCGCGCACGGTGATCGATTATCGCAAAAGTGAATTGCAGCATACGGAGTTGTATGGCCCCGCGCACACTGCGATCATACTCATAAATCGCACCCCGCCCACCCCCGTCAACATCGTCAACATGTCGGAACACTCGGAATCTGCTTCCCCAGTACATTCTCAGGGCAAGGCGATAGAATTTGACCATTGTATAATAGAAATAGAAGGAAAATCAGCTTTGTGGGATAAATATACTCCAAATCATACAGCGATCGATCGATCATATTGATGATTTCTGTCTTTTCCTCAAGTAATAAGGCAAGACAAGCAATATGTACCAAATAAATGTTGAGAATGTACAAGACTTTTTCATCGCAGTGCGCGCAGTGAATTTTTTGCGAATTTTTAACAGCGTCCTTTTAAAATCGTGTCGCAAAAATTAAATCGTGGTGCGCGCTTGGTCTAACAGATGAGTCGATTTGAGTGCAGTTTTTTTAAATAGAAAGTGTTGATGGCGGAGAGAGTTTTAGCTATGTTTTGTTATCGGGCATTTTTTTAAATTTAATGAACTTGTTTCTCCTTAGTTTTGTAGATAAAATACAGCAAACACATCAAATATTATTTGAGATGTGTATGAAGACGACTACGGTTATGACCGCTACTTTATGTTTTGGTATTATAGAGGTAAGTTGATTTACTTTTATTATTTGACTATGACTACAAAACAAGCATGGGTACATTAGGATGACAGCACCAGTAATGAACAAGCCCCAATGATGCACATTAACTATTATTAAAAAGAAAATAAGTGCCATTTTCACCGTATCTGATATTTAGTTATAGCTGTGTTAAAATTAATGTGCGAATCTTATTTTTATTTATTTGTGATATGGCTGTAGTTAAATTATATTCTTTTGTTTATCTGTTACCCGCCGTGAATTCACCCACATTATCAACTCTAGGGCCTTTGCCAAAGGTTTAAATTGCTTTAATACAAATGTGACGATACACCCATGGTCTAATACACCCGGCGGCGTTTACCTGAATACCTGATAATTGTACGAATAGAAGGCATCTGGACCGCCATTTTTAGGGTTCTGTAGTCAAAATGGCAAAAAGGTAACCCTTATAGATTCGTCATGTCCGTCCGTATGTCACAGCCGATTTACTCGGAGACTATAAGCACTACAATTATGAAATTTGGCAGGAAGGTGTATTCTATGAACCGCTATATAAAAGTGATGTGAAATTACAAAAAATATTAAATTAGGGGGGCACTCCATACATGCAACCGGTGGATGAAAAAAAAATTTTTAACGCACATAGTCGTGTGGGGTATCTATGGATAGGCCTTTAAAAATGATATGGGGTTTCTAAAAAACTTGTCCATTTAAGTTAACCGTTGGTGAGATATTAGCTGTCAAAGTCATAGAAAGTGTCCTCCCCCCCCTCTAATTTCCAAACTATAAAGTTTAAAATTCTGAAAAAAATTGAAGTGGTGTGCATTAGTAAATACTTTCAACGATTTTTGGTTTGAACAATATAGGTTTTACGGTTTTCGAGTTTTCGCTTAAAAACCAACCAAAAGGTCGTAAGCGCCGTGAGTTCCCAATGAAGATACGACTTTTTTAGATTCAATGTATTGGATAGTGATGGTACGGAAGTAAGTGTTGGTACGGAACCCTTCATTGTGCGTGGTCCGACACGCACTTGGCCGGTTTTCTATTGGTGCACTAGTAATCTTTTACTTACGGAGATAATTGATAATTGAACATTCATGGTCATTAGTGTTTTTGCGAGTACCCCAACAATACCATTGTTTTATTTATGTAGATCGTTTGAAATTGAAAAGCAAAGACTATATTAGGACCGCTTTAGCCTAGTTGGTAGTGACCTTGCCTTCGAAGCTGGAGGTCCCGGGTTCGAATCCCGGTCAGGGCATTTATTTGTGTGATGAACACAAATTTGTTCCTGAGTCATGGATGTTTTCTATGCATTTAAGTATCTATTTTTCTATATAAGTATGTATATCGTCACTTAGTATCCATAGTACAAGCTTTGCTTAGTTTGGGACTAGGTCGATTTGTGTAAGATTGTCCACAAATATTTATTATTATTTATGTTTTCTTACAGTCTTATAACAACGGCAGTATAAGTATGATGCTAATCGGATTCATCTTTACCTGTAGTATGCAGTGTTTCATACCGTGCTACTACTGCGAAGAGATTTTGAGAAAAGTAAGTTAAATTGTGTAATTACATTCGAATTAACCATTTATTTAATTGCCACCATATTGTTGTCTTAAATTCCATTTGTATTTTATTTATATTTTCTGTGTGTCCAATTATGTTATGACGATCCTTATTCGGTGAATATGTTTAAATCCTATTCCATTATTATTATTTATACCTATCTTAATTGACGATCATGATGTGAATTCGTATACTTTTGACATGAATGCAAATTTATATTGTAATTTACATCTATGAAATAAATGAATCAGAAATAAATTAAATTAAAAATAAATCATTTAATGGTCCATTGCTATTAAAATGACAAGAAATCTGTATTTCAGTATTAAGTATTAATTACAAAATACTCATTTCGTTTTGTGGACTCATGAACAGTGCCTGCAGTTGTCTTATATATATTCCTTGTTTACATTGATATATGCGTGTTGAAAATTAATAGTGTTCTGACATGCAGGTAACTTAACCTACCCTCTACCAGTCACTGGGCTCATTACAAAAGAATGCTGACGAGACGACGGCTTAAATGAAATGTGAAAAATATTAGAACTGATTTGGAGCCAAAATAAAATGTCTAATATGTTATTTTTACCCACGACGGAACGGAGAAGGTATATGCGTTTAGGGTGAGAGGTTGTTTGTTTGTTTGTTTGTTTGTTTGTTTGTGTGTGCACATCAATATCTCCGAAACGGCTAGACCGATTTAGAAACGGTTTTCTGCAATAGGTTTGTAGTTTAGTCGGGCAGAAACTTAGCTAGGAGTTACGATCATAACTCGCCAGGGGGCGCCGCAGTAAACATTTTTCACTTGCTAAAATGCGTGTGAGTGCATTTTCTCCGGAACTGCTGGACCAGCATTTACTATTTCCATAGAATGTGGTGTGGAGTACATGCACTTTAACTCTGAGGATCTGATGATGGAGCAGAAAAGCATAGTAGGGTACTGTGCAGAGGTCGATAATATTTTTGTTTGTTTTTGGTCCCTTTTGTTCATGTTGCATGAACAGACGTCCTTCATAACCTTCTGAGGGTCTGATGATGGAGTAAAACCATGCTGTAGAGAACTTTGCGATGGCATGTAGTAACTTATTCGTGTTTGGGCTCTTTAGATTGCTGAGTAGCTTCTATACATGATCTGCTGAGGATCTGATGATGGATCAGAAAAGTATTTTAAGGCAAGGCATAGTTTAAAGGTATTTAGTTAGTAATAAACTCTTTTGATAGTACCTATCTATTGAGACGCCTCTGTACAGGAACTTGAGAAAGCCTGATGATGAGGCATAACAACAGCATAGGGAATTTTGCGAAGGTATATAGGTGGATTACCGTATATCGACTTTTTAATACTATTTGCTGCGTAGCTTCTATGTGTCTCTTCTGTGTTCCCCATTTGGACCCTTCGGGTACGGAACCCTAAAAAGTAACCAGATACTTACATCGTGTGCTTTGCGATGTTGTAATGTTTTGGATACTACCGATGTAACTAGGTTACTAAGGCTCGTGAAAAGATCTCTGGCGACTCGTATGAAGTATTTTCCGCAATTGTATTAAATGTCAGAAAAATATAGCGCTCGCTGCGCTCGCGTTTTCATCTGGTGATATGACTTTATAACCGGAGACCGAAAAGTATGAAGTATTGTCCACACTGCATCATAATGTTTGAAAAATTTCGCGCTCGTTGCGCTCGCGTTTTCATCTAGATATGATATGGCTTTATAACCGGAAACCGAAAAGTATGAAGTATTGTCCACACTGCATCATAATGTTTGAAAAATTTCGCGCTCGCTGCGCTCGCGTTTTCATCTACATGTGATATGGCTTTATAACCGGAGACCGAAAAGTATGAAGTATTGTCCACACTGCATCATAATGTTTGAAAAATTTCGCGCTCGTTGCGCTCGCGTTTTCATCTAGATATGATATGGCTTTATAACCGGAGACCGAAAAGTATGAAGTATTTTCCGCACTGCATCATAATGTTTGAAAAATTTCGTGCTCGCTGCGCTCGCGTTTTCATCTACATGTGATATGGCTTTATAACCGGAAACCGAAAAGTATGAAGTATTGTCCACACTGCATCATAATGTTTGAAAAATTTCGCGCTCGCTGCGCTCGCGTTTTCATGTACATATAATATGACTTTATAACCGGAGACCGAAAAGTATAAAGTATTTTCCGCACTGCATCATAATGTTTGAAGGTAAACGTCCCTGTACTCGACACTGGCCCAATACTGTGGTGTTTGGTGGTTAATTACTGTAATCTATTGGTCACTATGATGTCGATTACTGGGAGGTTTACCTTAATTGTGTAAACGAAATAAGGTATACTCGTACTTCATTCCTTCTGACCTCGTGTTCCTCGCCCCTCACTACCGGGCCTTTGTCCCTCAGGTTTACTTGTAAGACACTCGGGGCTGGAAAGTGTCGACTTGGCGAGCACGCTCTAAGGAGAAGCTTCGGGCTTTCGACCTTTCGCTGAACAGTTTCTGACCTCATATACTTCGCCCCTCACCTTCGGGCTTTCAGCCCTGAGGTTCGCTTGTAAGACATTCGAAGCTAGAAATTACCGATTTGGGATCGTCTTTCGGGCCTTCGGCCCTCGGGCTCGCGTCGAGGGCGAGCGAGCGTGCTCTGAAGAGAAGCTTTGGCTCTACGCGGAACGACTTCTGACCTCGTATGCCTCGGCCCTCAGGTTCATTTGTAAGACACTTGGGGCTCGAAATTGTCGACTAGGGCTCGCCCCTCGGGCCTTCGGTCCTCGGGCTCGTATAGCAAACGTGCTCCAAGGAGAAGCTACGAGCCTTCGGCCTTTCGCGGAACAGCTTCTGACCTCGTGTATTTCGCCTCCTTGCTTCGGGCCTTCGGCCCTCAGGTTTACTTGTGACGCATTCGGGGATAGAAAGTGGCCACTTGACACTTACTTATTTTTGTAGCTCCTTAGGAAAACATCGATAGGGAGCTCATTGCACAACCGAAGTGTTCAAGGCTCAAACATATAGGTATACTTAAACTACTCTCTAATAAAGGCAAAATTAAAAATTTTGAAAATACCCCCGACGGATGTTCTCAATTGAAAAATAATTAAATAACGCATTTGAAAATCCCCCGACTCTATAGGAAATAATTACATATAGATAAAAACATTTTTTTTCTAAACGGTTAACTGGTTGCGAGGTATATTTACAAGCCCAGAAAAATCCGCCGGGGGCTGCCATTGCCTGCCCTGAAATGAAGTAATAGTTTATGCAGTTAGTTTATACCGTTCTGTAAGTTATCTCGAATTTTATTATTATTACTATTAATTAAGGTGTGTTTTCAAAGGCGAACGGCTACCGCAAGCGGCTTTCAATTGCTGTAATCTCAATGTGGTACGTCGATCAATTGTAGCCGTCTGTGTTCGTCGGTGGAAATACGCCCTAACATATAAGTTAATGAACTTAATGTTAATTAGTGGTATTTATGATTAACGAACGCTTTATTTAATTGAAGAGACTTGAATGGGTTTAATTGAGAGCAATTTATTTATTACTATTATAATGCAATTGAGAATTCACATGGAATTTCATTATTATTACTATTTTAGTGCAATTGGGAATTGTCATGGCAATGGCAGCCCCCGACGGATTTTTCTGGGCTTGTAAATATACCTCGCAACCAGTTAACCGTTTAGAAAAAAAATGTTTTTATCTATATGTAATTATTTCCTATAGAGTCGGGGGATTTTCAAATGCGTTATTTAATTATTTTTCAATTGAGAACATCCGTCGGGGGTATTTTCAAAATTTTTAATTTTGCCTTTATTGTAATAAAATCAATTGGGTAGTTGTTATGGTGGAGACCATAGGCACAATACAGAGACAAAACTTCGTAATCAATTTTATTATTATATATTTATAAAAGCAATGTCGAATGTTGATTAGGTTTTTATAAGAAAATAAGGCGCTTTTGATTAATTATACCATCAGCTCAAACTATTGCATTTTTCCCTTTGAAATGTGCTATACCAATCAATGATTTCAGGGTGCAGATCTGCGAGTCGCTATGTACAGTTGTGGTTGGGAGAGACACTGGGTGCCAAAGACTCGCCCCCTCCTTCTGCTGATGCTGACCAGGACTATGCACCCCCTTTCGATACGAGCAGTTTTCCGTACAGTCTGCCTAGAAGCCTTTACTGATGTAAGTAACTGTTTTCTATTAAAGCGGATCGGTTGCTTTATTCAAAGATTGTATAAGGACATTAAAATATCAAAATATAATATCTCATTCCCTTGAAAAAAAACCGACTTCAATTTAATACTTCGCCAACCCGAGGGCATAAAACACCGAAAAGCCGTTTTTATTGGAGTCGGTTTTTATTATTTATTTATTTTTTATTTCAGTTACACTTTTTAGTGAGTCATTAACAGAGTGAATCTCATTATAATTACAATAAGCTTAAACACGGCTAAGCTACACCTTTTTATTACGGAGTTCCGTTGTCTACCTTCCGGCTTCAATTACCAGATTAGCTTGATGTAACATTACATCAGGACCATTTAAATTGGCTTCGTCATAGTCGCTTCAGTATCTTAATCAGCTAAGCTACTCGCACTCATTCACGTCACACACGCACACACCACACCCCTACTCACATACACACTCACACATCTTCACACATATTACACAGAAACACTTTTACTTAGTTTATTAATTTTCATGTTTTATACTCGTAACTGCTACAAATGGTGCATTCCAAGATACAGGCTCACCTAGTTTGGACTGCACCAGAAATCCCGTGTAACCTGTTGTATCATTTGTGTTTGAATCAATAAATTTACTCTTTACTCTTTTAATCGAAATATCTTAGCGCTAACCATGAAACACTAGGGGTTTTAGATGACCATCCTTGGTCTTCTCAATCAGTTCCTGTACACCAATGCTAATACTTTCAGAAGTGAATTTTGAGAACAATGGGACCAATCTGGAACCATATCCTTTCAAACAAAAAAATAATTTTCCAAATCTGTTCAGAAATGGCGAAGTAATCGCGTAACAAACATACAAAAGAAAACATACAGGCGAGTTGAGAACCTCCTCCTTTTTTTGGAGTCAAAAAGTAAACATGTGGACTGGATTAGCATAGAGTTTAACAAAACCTCTCCAACATTTTCAGTCACACCCATCATTTATACACGACTGCCCAAAAAAAGGAGTGTTTTCAGGGTTCATGTTTGTTTGTATGTGAGATTCTTTGTTCAGCCATAACTTCTCAACGCCTTAACTGATTTAGATGTGTGAGGTATCGTTGGAATCCTTACTTCATCCCGAGTTACATAAAATGTGACATTGCAATAAAAACAATTTGTTTTATGTGTTCTGAAGAAAAACTTTTTTTTTTTCAATCTTATTAAATCGGATATGAAAATTAAGCATTTCAAAAGACGGTTCCACACATACATATATATACATGTGTATGTGTGAAACCGTTTATATATGTGTGAAGACGGTTTCACTCATACATATATGTACATGTGTGAAACCGTATTTTGTATATTTAAATAAAAGGTTTTACAGCATAACATACTGAATAATAAAAAAGACAAAAAATTCAGAAATGCCATTAAGTTATATTTGTTAAAAAAATCAAGCTGTTAAAATATTCTTAGTTACTTATGACTTAGGTAGCTAAGAATATTTTAACAGCAACAATGTATACTGATTAATAAAATTGTATATCCGCAACTCCTTAACTTAAAAAATCTTTTGTAATTTAAGGTTAATAGTTAAGTAAGTGATTATAAAATTATGTAAAAAATTTCACTGAAATAAACAGCTTAAATTTTTTTTATTTTTTTAAATGCAAATAAAAAATTGTAAAACAAAATAATACTGAACTGAATAAAAGTGAACTAAAAAGATAACAAAAGGTTTCGAAATAAAAGAACTTAAGGAAATCTATTTTGTTTGCAGTCGGGGGACTTACTATAATACAATAAGAACACAAAATATTAGGTTGCTACCTCCACGTATTCTCGAGATAAAGAGTCTTGAAAGACAGACAGGCGGAAAACAAAGTTATCCTGTAAATGAAATGAAATGAAATGAAATCATTTATTCTTCAATTTAGACATGTTACATGCACTTATGAATGTCAAAAAACTACCACCGGTTCATAAAATAAACCTCTGCCTCGAGAAGAACCGGCGTAAGAAACTCGGCGAGGTGTCATTTTTTCAAAACAATATACTATGTATATAAAATAACAGTAAAAATAGTACAAAATTCAAATGCTACCTACTGTATAAACATACATACATATTTTTTAATACTAAGGACAAAATATTTTTGTGTTAGATTACTTGTGCGGGACGCTATCACTGCCAAACATCCCTATCCATGATGTAATCGTTTATCTTATAATATGCTTTTGAAATAAGTGTCTGTTTCACAACAGATTTAAATGATCCAGAACCCTAAAAATTACCACGGTAGACGACGGCTTAATGCTGTCACTGAGCTACTTCTTTTTTCTATAATCTTATAATATTGTTTCAGGTAAATAACCAGGCGTACAGAATTTTCAATGTCATGAATGCTGCCTGGAATAGGAGCTAAATTCAGCTCTAAAACCGCTGCTTCCGCGCTTTCCAAGCTTGCTTAGGTTGCCGTCTAAGTATTTTGTGATGAAATCGGTATAATTCACCTTCACGAGTTGTAAATAATTTGGCTTGGGACTTTTGGATTATGTTAAATATATTTTTTCGAAGTCAAAGTCAAAGTGGTAAAATAAAACATTATATTAAATGTCATGATTTATATAATAAGATAAGTTGTAATATTATTTAAGTTATTGTTATAATATTATTTAACTATTATTACCGCCTGTAAATCAATGATGTTTATGTAAACTGAAGACGAAAGTCTATTACAACATTTTTTTAAATCAAGTCCATCACCTAGCTTAGTGCCCTTACACTATCTGTAATACAAGAAATCTAATAAAATTATTGAAGGATTTAACCAATTTATTTGCATCCGTGCTGTAACGCAAAGATAACAAAGCAAGCTTGGGCCTATGTTATTAGCTTGGGCACTAGAGCGACTATCATCTGAGTGTATAATCCAGATAAGAGACGAAACAAGGCCTTTTGCTTAATGACTGGGAAAGTTAACTGTTTGCTGAGCTTAAGGAGATGCATCGATACTTGTAAATCCCAACCAGAAATATGACACTTGTCAAGAGGGCGCTATTATTACAATACAATACAATACAAATACTCTTTATTGCACACCTCAATCAAAGGATACAAGAACAGTACAAAAACACAATGAGAAGAGGCAAACAACAGGCGGTCTTATCACTAAAGAGCGATTTCTTCCAGACAACCTTAGGGTAGCGGAAATCTAATCATTAATCATTATTCTGATTTATATGGCAACAGACTACTGGCCCAGCGGCGCCCGCGTACCGCGTGCGGTATGCGAGGTTAAGCAATGTCGGCCTAGTTCAGTTCTTGGATGGGTGACCGCTTTGAGTGGTTATTAACTGAGCGCTCCCGTGCTTTGGAAGGCACGTTAAGCCGTTGATCCCGGCTGCTGTCTATGACGCCTGAGAAACTTTATATAGGAAAATCCACTTTATTCTATAAATGAGTATTATGACATAACTAGTTAGATTTATTGTATATTCAATTTTTTATTGACATATATTTTTTAGATTATTGACGACCGGTAAGGTGATATTTAAAATTATTGACAAATCTTAATTTTGTATTTCATTGACATGTATTGGTAAATATTTATTTTTTATTGTAATTTTAATGTATCTACCTAATTTGAATATGTTTCAAAACTGACGCTCACAATATAAATTCCTCAAAATTGACTATGTGTAATTTTAAGTGACATTGTATATTGTGAAATAAATAAATCAATCAATCAATTAGGTTTTTTTTTTAGTTATCAGTTTTTTTTTATATTCATCATTGTAATAATTTATTAAATGATTTAAATATTTACTAACGGGGGTACCCGGCTTCGCTCAAAGAGATTATATGAGATTGTGTGGTAGTTGGAATAAAGTAATTTAAAAAAAAGAAATCATAGTACCCATAGTTTATAATTAGATATTAAAAGAAACAATTAAATAGTAAAACAATTGTACTTACCGTTTCCTAATCTAGTCAGTACCAACAGCAGCTTTACAAAAAACGTGTAATTTTTCGAGGCACGCTCTTAACCACAGTAAGATTTAAATCGCTTCTGTACGCGTGAACCTTCTTAACGTCACTCTCAATCCTTTTCACAATGTCTCTCAACATCTAACTCTTATGTGATTTCCGGGGAAAAAACTATGTACATGGTGTACAATTTACAGCGGCAGTGAAGGAAAGTCTGAAACTATACTCACGAGCAATAACAGGTACACTTTCTATGGAAATTCAATACAAAGTGTACCTGTTATGTTTGCTCGTGAATGTATTAATTATGTTCTTAAGAGTCACAATGCCAATTTTAGAAAAAACTAAAATCTGTGGGTGTGTGGGTGATAGGCTACCAAGTCACTGCAATATAACATTTTCTCCGTTTTTAGACTCACATTTGCTATTTGGCACTGAAAATTAAATTTCATGTGAACTACCTACCCTTCTTGGGATAAAAGTCGTAAATGTAATTATCATCATCCTGCTAGGGTTTTCTCGGTTGTAGCCTGAGGAACCCGGGGTTAGCTTTAACATGTAAACCCAACGCTTTAAGATTTGGCGTAGGCACTGGTTTATTGAAAGCGAATGCCATCTGACCTTCCAACCCACAGGGAAAACTAAACCTTTTTTGGAAATCACTACATAGTATAAAGCAAAGTCGCTTTCTCTGTCCCTACATCCCTATATCCCTATGTATGCTTAAATCTTTAAAACTACGCAACGGATTTTGATGCGTTTTTTTTTAAATAGATAGAGTGATTGAAGAGGTAGGTTTATATGTATAATAACATCCATTACATAGTGCACCCGTGCGAAGCCGGGGCGGGTCGCTAGTATTGCAATATAATAGACTGGTCACTCACGTCTTTAAGGTCGAGTATACGAGTAGCTCATATGTTTCGACCAACACGTGGCCCTTAATCACGAAAACTAGCCGCCGCTGCTCGCTGCTTTTTTGGCATTGCACCTATTTTTCCCAGGGTATAAATATAGGGACCTCGACAGCGTACAATTTTGTACCTTTTTGTGTCGAAACTCTTGGTCCTTGGGGTCCCAGCGCGCACAAGTTATTTACTGAAATCGCGAAGCGTTTTTTTTTTTGAACCTGACTGTGGCTTTATAGGCCAGGCCCAATAAAGCAATAGGAGTGCGCGGTTGGAGAGTAGCCTGGGGAAAATCCAGGGGAAAACCTCCGGCACGACCACGCGTGTGGATCGCGAAACGTTTAATTGACGTAACTGGTGACCGAAGACGTATCAGCATTGCGATACAGTGAGGAAATGCCGCCAGCGTCCTCGTACAATGCCCCAAGGGCCTGTTTCAGATTTAAGTTAGTTGTAATATTATTTAAGTTATTGTTACTTAACTATTATTACCGCCTGTAAATTAATAAATGTTTAATTTTCTCCGTGTTTTCCTTCACTGAAAGTCCACTATTAAACTTCAAATGATATCATTTGACATTTACCCAAAAAGAAGACAGAAGGTACGTGTACCTACAGGAAAAATATTTCTTTAAATAGTAATAGTAATGTAAACCTCAAAAGCTAAGGGCCAAAAAGCTTAATTTTGGATTGGTCTAGTAACCCGCATAAACATTGTTTCCATAACTATAAATCCATGTAATAATAACATAACTTACATGTACATAAGCCGTTAACTATTGACTACCGGGTGGACAACTTTTGTTTTTACAACTGATAATTACCCAAAAACTACCACCGGCGGGGTAATCACGTAACTTTTGTACTACCGTTAGATAGATTTTAATGTCAAATTCTAATTGCCACCTCATACATTTATACTTCAAAATTGACAGTAAAATCTATCTACCGTTAGTACATAAAGTTACGTGATTCGCCTGCGGGTCATAATAAACCTCTGTCTCGAGAAGAACCGGCGTAAGGAACTCGGCGAGGTGTAATTTTTTCAAAACAACGTAGATGCACCAATGTCGATAAAGTCTGTTGTAGAACGGTACGTGGCGTGGTGGCGAAAGCTAACTTCCTCATAAGTTGCGGGTAAGCCTTCCATTTTTCATACCGCGGCTAACACCCCGCTCTCAGCTTACACAGCGGTGTCATTTCAGCGCGGACACTTATTAGGGTTCCGTCCCCGAAGGGTCCGAACGGAATCCTGTTGCTCACGCGCCCGCCCATCCGTCCGTCCTTCCGTCATCTGTCACAAAATTGTGTTCCGAAGAATTTTTTATCTTCCCGTTGACATAGGAACTTGAAATTTGGTAATGTTTATTATTACAAATATTTTACCAACAAATACTAATATATTGATAAAACTGATTTTTTATTTGAAATTTCCTTCATTTTCTAAAGATCCACGTGTCGGACACGCACTTTGGCTGGTATTTTCTTACAGGTAAATTCTTCACCCAAGGAGAGGCCATTTAATTTAATTTAATACAGTAAAAGTACATAAATAATTGTAACGTATATATTTTAATATAATTGTGTAATTTTATCATATCATTGTAACATATTTTAATACTAGTGTTGTAAAAATTTATTATAAATAAATGGCTATTCTATTCTATTCTAAATTGCCATTGCATCTCCCGGGAAGGGTTATGTATGAACCTGTCTTAGCTATGCCGTTATTTCATTACATATTCTACTTTAATACCAATGTAAAAGAGTTTCTATTACAAAGATACGATTTTTAGACAATTTGTACCTACATAGGTACACTACTACGTAAACGCTATCAAACTCAAAGTAATAGTACTGTAAGCTGGCACCTGCCTGCCATTTGCCAGCTATTTATAGGGTTCCGTATCCAAAACGGCAAAAACGGAACCTTTGTCTTGTCTTGTACTTTTGTCTTGTCAAGGTGAAGGTCATGAATATGTACGCAAAGTAACAAAAGTAACTGTATGCTCGTATGCTCTTCCCTTTAGGGTAATTTCTGTACTTGGTGGCGAGTTGCTAGACTCCCTTAGATGGACTGAGGGACCTATGTTTGTTGCCAGTTGTCGACAACGCGCATGTGTTTCTTCCGGTGTCCCAAGCGTGCAAAGGCTACAGTGTTTGCTTACCATTGGGTAGGATGTACGCTATTTTACCAATATCGTTGTACAAAACAAAATTAAGAGGCCTTACAAATTTTAAACTGTTTCAAATTGGGAACCATAAGTTTTTTTAGTCAATAATTTTATTAATAGTAGAATTTTTTTATTAAGGTTCGTTATTAAGAAATATTTTTTGAATCATACCACACGTTTGGAGGGATTAATAGGATCGTGCCCTGGTCTACCGCGAAACAAAAAAAATCAACTTGCCAGCTGACAGATGTCAAATGTGGCAGTTACATCTATGAATATACAAAATCATTGCTTGCTGCCTGTAGTCTAGTCTATAATAAATTAACTCTGTTTATAAGTACAGCTGTGAGCCTTCAAGCATTTAAAACCAAATTTAAAAAGTGGCTCGTTGAACAATGTTTCCATAGCTATAACGATTATATGGAATATTTATTTATTTATTTAAACTTTATTGCACTAAACAAATGAGTACAAATAGCGGACTTAATGCCTCAATAAAACCCTATAAAGCCTATAAAAATATAAAGATTAAACAGTGCCAATACTTTGCAAATTATGTTAATTTTATTTAATATTAATGAATTGCCGACTTAATTTATTTTTGAACTGTAAAGCGTGCCACACACTACAGCGGCCTGCGGTGGCGGCGGCGGCGGCGGGCTGTTGTACACTATGAAAATCCTAACATTCATTCAGACACACGCGGCCTTGATTATCACAATGACAGCAGGCCACCAACATGGCCGCCACTGCAGACCGCTGCAGTCTATAACAAGCTTAATGTGTTATTACTAATAAGTCAAAGTCAAAGTCAAAAACATTTATTTGTAAACATAGGTAAGCTTAGAATTATTAATATTACTGTCTCTCTATGTTTTGCCATAAGGCATACAAATATTTTGAGTCAAGATGGAGCATGCTTAAACAGTTACAATTCTTCATCTGTCAAGTATTCCCTTAGTGAATAGTAAGCTTTTTTAACTAGAAATGCAAATAGACTTTTTTTAAATTCTATCACTCCCTCTAATATGGTTATATTTCTCGGCAATTTATTGTAAATTTTTGGTGCTATTCCGAAAATACTTTTAGTAAGAAAAGCTGTTTTCATTGACTTCGTATACAATTTGTCACATCGGCGAGTACTTTTATAAACAGAAAATTGATGCACATTGGTTTTAATGTATACTGCTGTTTCATAAATATATAGGCATGGTAAAGTCAATATGTTGTGCTTAATGAAGTGTGTTTTACACGTTTCTCTTGTCGGTAATCTACATACTGATCGTAAACATTTCTTTTGTGGTCTGTCGAATTGCCCCAGAATATGATGCCATATCTTAGAGTTGAAGTAACATACCCGTGGTAGGCTGTTAATACGGTTGGCTGCCTTGCTATTTTGCTTAGGTTATATAATGCATACGAAAATTTATTAAGCTTCTTACATACAGTGTCAATATGATCCTTCCAAGTCAACTTATTGTCTAAACTTAATCCTAAAAACTTTGTAGTGTCTGTTTCATCTATTTGGACATGTCTTATACGTATAAACAATGTCTATGTCTATCGATCGCGCTGTGTTAAGCTACGTCCACACGCTACCAGACAAAAGAGTTCGTGTGGACAGTGTTCTTACCCATTATTCATTTTACTTGCACTATGCAACCATCTAATAAAAATTACAAATGGTACGCTATTCTTTCATCCGCAAGGTTGAGTTTTTCACGGCAAAGCACGGGATCAAAGAAGTAGTTTAAAATGTCCGTAAAATTACGCTTTTCATTTATAAATGTCAGAAGTCATTTATAGTCCATTCATTGGGAGTTTTGGAATGCTAATGATTTTCTTTCACGTGGAAGTTCCGTTTTAGCTTTTCGGAATGGAAATAGAGTTTCATAGCCAATTAGCGATTGATATTAATATTTTAAGGAGCTTTGAGTTTGTTAGTTTGGGTGTGAGTGGTCTCTGGACCGGAACTATATATACACATCCACTTTCAAAATTGTTTCACCAGTATACTATAAAATGGACTTTCAGGATGGACATAGGCTATATATTATATGGATATATATTATATATCAGTCACGTGAGCCGCGCATGTGTGCATAGAATCGTTTTCAATGGACCGCAGCGCAGGTCTAAAAATTGTTAAGAATTAAGGCCTCGCCACATTCAACGCGGCTCGAACTGCGGTCTCGCGCTTGGCCGGTGTGACATAGCTCATAACGTTCCGTGCATTCAGATCAGCGCGGGGCCGCGCGCAAACTGCGACCGCGCCGCTACCGCGTTCAATGTGGCGAGGCCTAAAGAGGCTAGTTTAGAAACCCAAAGAAGCTAGTTTAGAAACCCAAAGAGGCTAGTTTAGAAACATAAAGAGGCTAGTTTAGAAACCTAAAGAGGCTAGTTTGGAAACATAAAGTCGTCCCAGTGTTTGACACGGACCCATGTACTTGGCACTTTCAATCTTAATTATACGACTCTCTGACTGATAAGTGATAACTATGGTCAGAGGATGACCATGAGCTCTGAAGTCTCAATTGATTCGTCAGAGGACGCTTGTAGACACTACAAGTCTTCTTTTTTTATACAACGCCGGTGGCAAACAAGCGTACGGTCCACCTGATGGTAAGCGGCCACCGCAGCCTATAGACACCCGCAACTCCGAAGGAGTCACGTACGCGTTGCCGACGCTTTATGAAATTTCTCCTATGTCCAAAAGTTAAAAAAACAACTTTCAAACTAACGCTGCTGACTTTTCATTATCGAATCTCACTACCACAATAATTTAGCAAAGATTTATTCCAAAGCTAGCAGGCATCTGCAAAATGCCGACTCACCCTGTATATAGGTCGAATCGGCAACGTCGAACTCTCTAAAATGCCTACTCAATTCGGTCCAGATTGCGCAAATTTAGTCGCAATCATTCAGGCAATAAGGGATATAATGGCTCGGCGAAACTTTCCGTTTAATGGGAAAAGTTAAAACAATTTACGACTCGTGAAGTGTGTTAATGGTCATGACGTTTTAATTTCTCGCGTTGCTTGATTCGGATTTGCAATTCGCGAGGTGCCGTGGGTATTCAGCGTTCTACGCATAATTATCGGTAATTCTAAGCATTAATTCTAAAGTGTTTATTAATTTGTCATTGGATTTCTTGGCTTTACACTTCAACCTCAACCAACATCGATAATGCCCGTATCAACTCCGTGACACGACGTTTACAAAGCAGACTACTATAAATAAATAAATATTAGAGGACAATCTTACACAAATCGAACTAGCCCCACAGTAAGCTCAAGAAGGCTAGACGACGATATATTTAATAGATATAAATACTTAAATACATAGAAAACATCCAAGACTCAGAAACAAACCTACTATGCCTATGTAGTTAGGAATTCGCCGGTAGCGAGCGACATTCTGGGGTCGAATATCCTTTGTGATTGCTGAGATTTCCTGCCTTTACTGGATGACATATAAAATTATTTGTATTAATTTGAACCTAGACACAATGTCAATAAGGTCACAAATTATATCCTTTGTGAAGTATTTCACAGTTTGTTTCGGATTCCGCTACGGATGCCAGCTTTATAATAACCTTGAGTTTGCACCGATTATGGAAATTGAACCAATGTCAACAAGCAATAGCCTTAAAAAATAATATTAAAACTACATTTTAGGTCAAGATTTTTTTTAAAATTTCGGTTTCTTAAAACCAATCTTAAATCGTGTATATGGTATTGGGATATAGGTATTTTTCACATTTTAGAGTTCCGTGCCAAAATGGTAAAAAAGGAACCCCTATGGTTTCACTTTGGCTGTCTGTCTGTCTGCCACATCGCTAAATATCTCAAGAAGTACTTA
The DNA here is from genome assembly GCA_963556455.1 of Epiblema foenella. Classification (NCBI taxonomy): domain Eukaryota; kingdom Metazoa; phylum Arthropoda; class Insecta; order Lepidoptera; family Tortricidae; genus Epiblema; species Epiblema foenella. Next base: position 3,723,682 of record OY747113.1, on the reverse strand, counting down.
TGCTATCGATTTGAAATTTGGAACAGTTATAAAGAAGGGTAACCTAGATGCATAAAACATGTTTTCCTCATTATCTGAGAAAAATTACAGATTCAAAATTTGAGGTGGTTCAAAATTTGAAAGTCTAGTGAATAAGTATATATGCACATTCTGAAACATTTTTTTTATTATTTACGATGAGTAATTTTCGTTTTATGTGGAAACATGTAATAAAAAAATACCGTTCCCTCCTTTATCTCCGATGTTTACCAAGGGAAAAATATAAAATTATTACATAACTTTGATATCAATGTATATTTTATAGCAAAATATAAGTATAGCTCTATCTGGTTTTTCTTTTTTTGTCATCAAAAAACATTTCTGTACAACAAGTTTTTTATTTAATAACCTTTGTATATATTTTTGTTTCATAAATTCCTACGCGATTATGCTCAAAGCACCTTCTTTCAAATAAAGAAAAAAAAATTAAATCGACTCATGTGATAAAGAATTATCCTTGAAAAACCACCATACATACTAAGTTATTCCATCGTTCAATTAATAGGGTTGGAACCGGTACACATCTGTGTATGGAACCCTCCGTGCGCAAGTATTAATTGTTTTAAAGTATTAATTGAAACTCAACATCAACAATAACGGCAGGTTGCACTAACTTACGATTAGACGTCAATTGCAGACGGATTTACATTAAACTCTGACGCCAGCAGCTTGTTATTCAGAAACTACAACACCATAAACGCTTCGTAATGGGAGCTCACGTAGTCCTACAGTATTCTTTTTTTTTACCTGACTGTGGCTTTATAGGCCCAATAAAGCGATAGGAATGCGCGGTTGGAGAGTAGCCTGAGGTAAAACCTCTGACACGACCACGCATGTGGTTTGGAACACTGGAATACTCTAAGAGTTTGCGCTCCAGTGAGATTGGTTGAGCGGTTTCAACCGAATCTGAGGTGTGAGTGGGATCGAACTACTGGGAGTTTTGTCGATGGTTCACTAAACCTAGCCTAGCTGGGAAGAACCCAGCAACAAACTCAGCTCCTAAAATATTCATTTGTTACAAATAATGCGAGCACGTTTACGGAACTCTGGTGTTCGATTTCCTAGCTGGTTTGTTCTGAAATAACTTCTAGTCTTAAGAAAAGTACAAAGTAAACACACTGTGGGCAAAGTATACACAATCTTATTGGTTTAGCAGTAATTTACAAATTGAATAGAACATGCGATTGTTAACGCTTGTAAACTTGGCTCGAACTCACAAGGTGGTGGCTAGAACTCACCAGATTTACAACAAAGCTGGAAAAGTTTCTTACTTAAGCAAGTTAGCTAAACTAAACTAAACTGTGGCGTTGTTTCAAAACTAAATACGCAAGGTGGAGCTTCAGAAAATAGCTTACCTATCCATAAAGGTCTCTTCTAATTCTTAATTTTTGAGTAACTGAGATAAATGGTAAAATGGTAGACATTATACGATTATTTATTTTTCATCTCTCCTATTCGGAAATTTCGATTTTCAACACAAACAAACTTACCCGCACCCGTATGGGATCTAAAACACGGCTTCTCTCAGCCAGTCACAGACTGACCAAGTCCTCCAAGACTATGCAAGTGATCGGCCCGAAAGTATATAATATGTTACCAATCCACATCAAAACAGTCGACAACCCTCACACTTTTACTAAGAAGTTAAAAAACTGGTTAATCGGTCATGCGTTCTACAAATTAAATGACTTTTATAACGCTAATTAATTAAATAAATTATATTTGACATGTATAAATTAATTAATAATGGCTATTCACTGACATTTATAATAATTAACAACAATTTGTTCACACTGTATCTAATAATGATTGTACTAAGATAATGTTACTTTATATATATTGTGCAAAATTGTAATGTGACATGTAATATTTAACAATATTATCAATAAAGAGTATGAGATTTTAGACCCTAGGGCGAAAAGTATATATTTTTGTAAGTTTTATAGCCCGGGGTCGCGCGCCGGCTGCTCGCACGGGCCGCGCGCGCGGCGGCGCCGCACGCCGGCTGCTGGTTGCTGCAGCGCGTGTTTATATTACTGAATGTTTAGAATATGCATGTAATCTGTACATGGAAGATGTTCGAAAAAAATTACGATTTGAAACGGGATATTTACCATGTATATTTGTATTTTTGAGTTCCCGATATTTCGGCACTGTTACAAGCGCCATTATCAAGGATTAACTTGCAACAGTGCCGAAATATCGGGAACTCAAAAATACAAATATACATGGTAAATATCCCGTTTCAAATCGTAATTCTAATGTAAATGACCATGTAAGCTTGAAATCTTATATTGATCGAAAAAAAGTTGGCCGTTCCAACAGTTTTTAGAATTTTTGTCTGTTTATTTGAATGCGCATCAAGTGGTAACAACGGCTGACCGGATTTTGATGCAAACTTTACTAATCTGTCGAGATAATCCCCGGGCCAGATTAGGCTATGAAATTATACAGATGAAAGGGGGATAAAAGAGGGGTTGAACTTTGTGTGAGATCTACTAGAACTTGTGATAATTGCTTGGAAATTGAAAAGTATATACTTGGCTTGTGACAGTTTGAGGTCGTGAGACTAGTAACTGTTTGAAGCGAGAGATCAAAATTATGTTGCACAGTCAATCGCTATCAACAGTCAGTCAATCAGTCTTGAAATGAGCCTACCTATATTTGATATGTCTTTAGGGGTCATCTAAACCTCCAACCATAGTAACCCGGAAATCATCCCCTAACGATATACTCGTAAACGACTTCTTTGCGGACGAGTCGCAGGCAAAAGATATACAGATATAAACTCAATATAATATGCAGATACGCCAAAACATCAACATTATCTATCAATTCCAGCCAAATTCCAAGTGAACCAACTTTTACAAGAGATCTATTTCACGCGTCGTATTAGGATTTAAAGTATTAATTTAATTTTTGCGCTCTCGTTCTGATATAACAAGGATTAGTGGGCGTGCGAGCGAGCGAGGAAAAGTGTCGTACCAACAAGTTAAGCTAAATAGACTCTCCGTTTAAACAGTAAGAGGGAACAGTTGATTGTCCCAAAACATACAAATTACGTCGCTCAGTCAACTTCCAAAGTCAATATTAAATCAGACTTGATTGATGCTGATGATTGCTTCAGACAATGATATTGTTTGGTTTAAATGATTTGAAACGAATTAGGAATATTATGATTTATGATTGGGATCGAATTTCCTGGAATCATTAAGTAATTCAGTCATTCTTATTCTAGTGCACTATAAGATTTCAAGCTCACATGGTCATTTACATTAGAATTACGATTTGAAACGGGATATTTACCATGTATATTCCCGATATTTCGGCACTGCTGCAAGCGCCATTATCAAGGATATTAGGAAGGGTAGGAACTCACAAATACAAATATACATGGTAAATATCCCGTTTCAATTCGTAATTCTAGTGCACACTGTCACATCCGTGGACGTCACTAACGTGCATGCAATCATAGCTATAATATGCCAGTTTAGTCATGAATTTATTCATAAAAATACCCTGATTGAACAATCTTACTTGCAACAATCAATAAATTCATCATTATCTACTGGTCCCACCGCCGGTGAGTAGCAAATAATCTCACAGTAATTGTTCAGTCAAATTTCGATAATGTAGCCATATAATAAATACCACATACCTATGCATACGTATGTTTTGTGTAGCTATGCAGTGTCGGAGCGCCGGTCAGTTAGTTGCAATAAATTGTCATAGAGGATTGACCTGTTTTAATTTCTTCTTACATCTTCACCCGAAAATGTACCTTAACGACTAGTACAGTAATAAAGAGATTACTCGCTACTCGCCGGCGGTGGAAACAGTGCCTTAAAATGGCATTATATAGCAGAGCTAAGCTAACTATAATTATATCCAGTGTGAAAAATGAGAATGACCCAAGAGTACTACTGCAGGGTAATTGTGTAACTTGCGCCTGTTAAGATATATCAACTGTCATTTTTATGAGGAAAAAATACATTACATTATCTGGGATTTAATGCATAATGAAATGTTACTGATATTACAAGCGAAAATCTCTTTCAAATGAAAGGGGTTCAAAAGTGACTTCCGCAATAGGCGCCGATAGCAATTGTAATTGGTGTAGACTTACAAACATTAAGTGCCAATACTGGTTTCGGGTGGAAGTCATTGTACAATAGGCCCCAATAGCGATTGTAATTGGTAAAGACTTGCAAACACTAAGTGCCAACATTGGTTTCGGATGGAAGTCATTATGCAATAGCCCCCGATAGCGATTGTAATTGGTCTATACCAGTATTGGCACTTTGTATTTGTAAGTCTATACTTACAAATACAAAGTGCCAATACTGGTTTCGGGTGGAAGTCATTATACAATAGGCCCCAATAGCGATTGTAATTGGTAAAGACTTGCAAACACTTAGTACCAATATTGGTTTCTGGTGGAAGTCATTATGCAATATGCCCTGATAGCGATTGTAATTGGTATAGACTTAAGTTTCTGGTAGAAGTCATTATGCAATAGCCCCCGATCGCGATTGTAATTGGTATAGACTTGCAAACACTTAGTGCCAATATTGGTTTCTAGTGGAAGTCATTATGGAATATGTCCCGATAGGGATTGTAATTGGTATAGACTTGCGATGACATTTTACTGTTCTCGTCAAGAGCCCAGAAATTTAATATGATGCTGGAAGATCTAAGCTCGGCCAGCGCTCAATCTGGTCTTGCAATGCACAGATCCAATACCCAAATAATGAGCAAAAGCACAAAAAGTAGGGTTGAGGTAGACGGGCAGTCAGTACAGTATGACGGCGAGTACACATATTTGGGCCAACTAGTTTCCTCCAACCTGAGGCAAAGAAGTCGAAAGATGGATCCAAAACGCCTGTGGAAGGTTTGGTCTATTAAAGAGCTGCTGAAGGGAGCCCTTCCCTTAACCCTTGCAAACACTAAGTGCCAATATTGATTTCTAAGAGGTTTTCCATTATTTAAGAGTATATTTCACTAATGCATTTATTTAGTCCCAACTGCTATGTAAGAGGTTTTTTATTATTTATTAGAGTAGCAAAAGATGTTCGCAAAGATTTACTTAAATTGACTGGATAGGACAATTTACTAGTTACCCATGAGACGTCATAGACGCTTGCAAAAAGCCCCTGTGGCCACATGGTCCGAATGCTTTGTCCTACTAATCGGACTACGTGGATATTCTTTTCCTGTTAATCCGACTATTCGGACTACAAGGAATCGCAATTCTTATTCATCCGACAGGTCGGTCTACCTGAACTATTTTATTCCTATTAGTTTGATAATCGTACTACAAGGAATCGAAATTCGTCTAAAAAAATGGCTTTTTTAGACAAATCTCGATAAATGTCTGTCTGTCTGTCTATGTGCAGTTTTATTAGATTTCCTCTTGACAGAATTTAGATGAGGTAAAATACCATCATTTTAACTTAGTTGAGTCGCTTAATAATGCGTTGTTTTAGTAGGCTAAGTAAAAAAAGGAAAATAAAAGACTCCACTTTGGTTTTTTTTGCTATCTAGAAAGTTTTAAGCAATCATGTTTCATTTATTGTCAAAAACACAGTCATATAGTCAAGAATCATATATCTGAAAATCAATACTTATTGTTTCCTCGTCTGGGCAGAACAGCGTTTCAAAGAACGCGATTTCTCGATGCACGGCCTTAACAATAGCACATGCCGGTGTCATATAAGCGTATTTACACGCGTACTACGACACTCGCTTGCGAAATTCATTATTACCAGGGATGTAACAGAGCTCCGGTTCCGGTTCCGTTAAGTCGGAACTTCCGATTGGTTTTAAACATCCGCTTCGGTTCCGGTTCTGTTATTTTTAAAACGGATGTTATATCGGATGTCAAAGCAGCGCAGCGGGGGGAAATGAGCGGCGTACATCAAAAACAAACAGGTTTATACATTAATATTTGCAATTTTTATTTAGATTAGACTTAGCTTAGACCTGCCCTGCCCTTAACATCTTATCCATCTATCACTCGGGCTCCGCATCTGGTTCCGCATCCGTTTTCAGTTTCTGCTCCGATTCCGGTTCTGGTTCCGATATACCGAATTTAAAACATCTGGTTCCGCTTCCGGTTCCGATATAACTACATCTGTTACATCCCTGATTATTACACTGCTGGTCATGGAGGTATTAACGAGTTCAACCGCTCTATGCAACCTCAAGAAGCTCTGTAGTTCGAATTTCGTATGTGTGTACTAAACAAAGGTTAAGTACACACATACGTAAGGGTTACTTTAGCTATTTTATAGATTTTATACGTATAAGATAAAGATTTAGAAAAGGACGCTGTTTGATCATAGTAATTCATGACGTCACTAAGACATTATTTTCCTACAAACTTCATACTAACAAAGCGTTTTTGATGTTTAATAAAAACTTGCTCATTTGACTAACAGTAAAATACTGTAATATCTTCAATTCTAGTTGACTTAACCCGTCACCGATCCCTGGGATCCCAGGGACCATAACAAAATAATGCTATTGTTTATTTTTTTGGGAGACGACGGCTTAATCATTAAATTTATTTTGACGACCGCTTTAGCCTAGTTGTCACTATGACCCTGCCTACAAAGCTGGAGGGTTCAAATCCCGGTCAGGGCATTTATTTGTGCAGGGTGTAGGGCGAAAGCGAGAACCATCGAGTGAATAGGCATCTTGAGGGTGAGCTCGATCCACCTTCAGTCACGTCTTGACCTTGCGCAAACCCATTCGTAATAAAAAAGTGATCGTCCAACACAGAAGGAAAACGAGAGCTTGTTGGGACTAGACCGGTTTCCTCACGACGTTTTCCTTCATATATACTACTAACATGCGTTTTTATGTTCTAACCCACGACCATCCTTCCGGTTCCTAGACAGATTTGAATTAGGAAGCATCATAGAAGTCGGATATACGAATACAACCAGACGCTGACACTGCAAAGCAATATTCAACAAAACTAATCTAGTGAGTTAATTGTACTTCGGAGAGTGTGCTCAGGAGCTCCATGAGCTCATACCGCCTTCCCCCTTCTTCCATCGGATATCCAGGCGTACGGCTGGATACCATCCTTACTTGGTCGAAATTCCTCTTATTCGAACCAAGCGCTTTACATCATCTTTTATAATGCGCACTTCTAAGGTTTGGAATTCTCTACCGGCGTTTGTGTTTCCGAGCTCATAAAACCTAGACCTTTTTAAGGCACGAGTGAATAGGCACCTTCTGGGTGAGCTCGCTTCATCGTTGGCCTCATCTTTGCCCCTTGGCTAGATGCTGGCCAAGAGCGATCCCATTTTTAATAAAAAAAAAATTGAGATACTAATACAGCGTTTCTGGCAGGTGCCGCGCGCCGTCTGCAGACCTGCTGCAAGGGAAATATGATGTTCCCATCCCTTTTCTAGTATTACTAGCTTTTGCCCGGGACTTTTCCGCGTAGAACTCGATGATCAAACAAGCTGACAGCCCACTTGTGAGGCTAGCACAACTTGCTGACAAATCGTATCTCGCGCGACTCAGCCATTCCTGTCTCGCTCGAATTGTGCGGGTTAGAAAAAGGAGGGCAGATTTTTCTCTACTCGCGTCGCGTCGCAGCGGTAGTTGTGCGAGCCCACCTGATGGTAAGTGGTTACCGTCGCCTATAGACGCTTGCAACACCAGTGCCTTTACCATGAGTTTGCATGTCCGTACTCGCTAGCGATTGCGTAAACGATTTAGTATGCCGATTCTTAGTTCTATTGCGGAACCGCCAGAGGCACTGTACTTTTGCCCATACCAATTTTCACGCAGTCGCTAGCAACTACGGTCATGTAAATTCATGGTAAAGGCACTGAGGCGTTACTCGTTGCCGATCCGTAAGAAACCTTTTCACGCCTTTTTTGAAGAGCCCTATTCTGTAGCCCATTGGGAATACCTCGGCAGTAAGCTCAGTATAATAAATGCCAATGGGAATTTAATTGCCATTTATTTTATTTCAAGCGCAAAAATGAAAAAATAATCGCCACAGGGGAGATTTGGACCAATGACATACATGACCTTTGGAATACGTCCATTCCATTGGAACAGATCTCATATTAATCTCACTGCGAAAAGATACGAAGTGGTCCAGAAATTGAATTCTTTCACTGTATTACATTCATACCAACGCTGGATTATGGCAGTAGATTTGAAAAACTTCAGTAGTTTCGTTCGCTTGTTAAATTAGTCTCCTGTTGACTCTGTTTGAGCAGGCATTTGGACAACGTAGTCACGTTCGCGTTTGGGCGTATATACGGATGCATCAGTGCGCTCGCTCAGCATCGAATGACGTCACGCAGTCCTTCGAGCACCGCGCGAACACAACTCGTACAGTAGTACCCAACTGATAAGGCCCGTCGTGAATCTTCGTTCGCACAGAAAAGAAAGTATCGCTCCGGAGATTAACGAAAGAATGCTTAAAACTTACAATTAACCTTAGATCACTACTATAAGGTTCATAATACACTGTTCATAATGCGCGTGCACTCGATCAGAAGTATGGCGGCTGACTAACATGCCACGCGGCGCGCGCTAACATGGCGGCAGCTGCGGACCAACAGCGGTACAGGAAAAAGAAGCGCGGTACGTGGAGCGTGCCGATTGGTCAATTAGCATTTCCCGCGCTTTAAAAATTCATCTTCTGCGCAGGTACATCGGTAAGCCATATCAGTTCGGTACTACTGTACACGGGTCGTGCAGCATCTGTTATGTACATAGTTTAGTTTAGTTTAGTTTAGTTTATTTATCTCCATATACAATTACATTATAAAACATGTTCGCTTATCTTGCTAATCGTATATCGATCGTTATAACAATGAAATAATTAATAATTATAATATGAGGGTAGGTATATACTTAAATATATACCTACATTTAAACAATAATCAGGGAATAATATAATTAAAAATGTCATATAAAGTATGAATAGGAAAACAATACAATTGAAAATGTCATATAAAAATTAAATTGAAACTAAGATGAAATAAAAAATATTTAACAGTTGTACCAATGTGAGGGTACCAATCAAAACAATGTCAATTTAATAAATAATGTCAGAAGTTAATATAGCACTATAAATACAATTTGTAAGTGATACCATAGAGATATCGATTAAATGTCAGATCTTATAAACTAGAAACAATGTCTCATAACTAACAAGTAAATAGTGCAATTTATAATTAAAATAAAATGTCAATTCAATAGAAATAAAATAAAAATAAAGTAAAAAATCAAGTGCTATTTAAGAATGTTAATATACTCATTTACAGAGTAAAATGACTTATCCAATAAAAGGTTCTTCAGTTTGCGCCTAAACGTTGCCTCACTAGCTTCATTTTTTATGTCAGCGGGTAGGTGCTCGTAGTATGTCGGCCCTATTACCCGCGCGTTTTTAGCCTGTAGTATAGTGCGACGCGGTACTGTCCGCAGTTTTCCCGTACTGCGGATGCACTTACCCATCACCTCCACTCGCTTAAACTGTGACAGGTGTTCTCGTGTAAACATAATTACTTCGAAAAGATACTGGGAGTAGTGCGTCATAATTCGGTGCTCAGCAAACAACGCCTTGCAGGAGCGCCTCTGATTGAGGTCAAGCATGGTCCGCAGTGCACGTTTCTGCATACGCATAGTAAGTTGTATTTGCCTGTGGCCACATCCAGCGCGGAATATTCTCAGAGATTCGTTACGCATTCATGAGCGTTCTTTGACACGCCCAATCTCTTTTGTTTTTTACCAATCACGGGTAATTCTGCAGTCTGTCTCGGCCTGATTGCGAGTGCCGCGGGTATGAATTTCTGATTGATTTCAATATCACATACGGTTTATTTTGCAGAATTTTTCGAACAGCGGAAAAAGGACTCAACTTAAATGTTTTTCTGCGCATAGTATGTTTTGGCCAGTTCATATTTCAAAAAAAAACGACTGAAATGTATTCAAAGGGCGATGGATTGATGAAGCGAAATATGACCACGCCAATTTATGATTTTTACGGTTCTATTTTCTGTTATATACAGGATGTCCCACGGCTATGCCACATGGAGGGAAAGTACCTTGAATATTGTAGATGGAACATTTTACTGAAAGAAGACATAGCCGTGGGACACCCTGTATAATAACCGTTTAATACGTCAAACAAATATGTTTATTTTATCGTATGCCAATTTTGTTGCCAGTTTTTGTTGCATCGTTTAGCACCACCACCCAGGAGTCACGTGTAGGGCAACGGTGGGCTCCCTACGGACGTGGTGCGATTTCGACCCCACAGCTTGTCAAATGAGTGGGCAACTTGACTGTTAGAAGTTCTTAAGGCGCCCGGAGGCCTCTAACTTGGCTTATCGACTGCTATCATAGACAGCAACCGATATCACCGGCTTAAAGTGCCTTCCAAAGCAGTTAGTAACCACTCAAAGCAATCACCCATCCAAGAACTGACCCCGGTCCATTTTGCTTAACCTCGTATACCGCACGCGTCATGCGGGCTCCGCTGGACCACGAGCGCTCAAATCTCAATCCGGAGATGAATATGACACAATATGAATCCGGTTTTATAATTCTCAAAGTACAACAAAGAAAAATGATTTTCACCTCACTAGAGCGACTAAAAAAAAATTTAAGTACAGTTGCATCCTAAATATAGTTGGATGCCCGGGGTCCACTACCTAATCCCGAGATTTGGCGTAGGTACTAGTTTTTTTAACACAACAGCACAATATAAAATTATTGGTGCTGGACTGTCTGGACCAGCCTTTACATGTTATTATGTTTAAAAAGTTACAAATAACACGTTCGGAGTTCAAATATTCTTTGCACTCTTGTGGATAAAACGCAGTTTTGCTCAGGGATCGTTACCGGTATTCTTACTACCGGTTTTAAATAAGGTATAACCAGTTATAATTTAATTTCACTATTTATATCGTTAAAGCTCTGATTAGCGGTATAATCTAAACCGGTATTCAAATATATTAGCGGTTTCGCCAATTGACAACAATACCTCTATTTGACACTCTACCCATAAAAACCATTACCGGTAATAGCTGTCAGTGTCAGTATACTCGATTATTTGTTTCTGCAAACTCGCGTATTGTAAAAAGTAGGTATTTACGAGTACACCTATTGTTGTGTGTTAATAGTAATGTTTAATTGACATCTTACCTTTCAAGTGCAATGAATAGCGATATTGAATACAGGTATTTAATATCGTAAATAGTCTATACATAGAGGTATAGATAAAAGCGGAATGACAACAATACCTCTAGAATACAGGTATTCTTTTATTACCGGTAAAATTTGTCAATTACTATACAGGTATTAAATAAAACCGGTTTTAGAATCTGTTTTTAAAGAATAAAAAACGACGACCGGTTTAGCCTAGTGGGTAGTGCACCTGCCTGTGAAGCTGACGGTCCTGGGTTCGAATCCCGGTCAGGGCAAATATTTGTGTGATGAGCATGAATATTTGTTTCTGAGTCTTGGATGTTTTCTATGTATTTAAGTACTTATATCTATTAAATATATCGTCGTCTAGTACCCATAACACAAGCCTTCTTAAGCTTACTGTGGGGCTAGTTCGATTTGTGTAAGATTGTCCTCTAATAGTTATTTATTTATTTAAAAAAGGGCTTTCCGAGCTAGTGAGGTGAAAAATGATTAGAGAACATTAAACCACATTGTTACAGAACAATCTAACTCCACAACTAATCCTCCTAACCAACCCTTTTCTGTCAGGAACCAATCTCAACCCACCCGCATTCCATTGTGCTAACGGATTACTCAAGGAATCGTTCTAGAAACATCATTTTCTTGGCAAATTGGAAAATTGCCTGCGAGCAGTTTGCGATGAATGGAGCCCGTTTCGAATGCAGCTATCGCTTTTAGCTACGATTGACTTTACAGTAGTGTTATTCTGTATGTCATTCTAGTAATCTGTGCCCTTACCATGAGTTTAATAATAATAATAATTTATTCATAAAACATGTTGTACAAAATCAAGAACTATAATAGGCTAGGAGTTTACAAATATATGGTAGTAAATAACACGTGCCTGAGCTAGGAAGCCCTGTGTTTCAGGCAAAGAAGGACTTACAATTGCTTAGAAATATTCACATGCAAAATAAAACATATGCTACGATGCAAAATCATTTTAAAGCAATTAATAATTTCTCTGTGTCATCATATGACAACTTTTTTAGGGCTTCTCGTAGCGTAGATTTACATCTCATGTAGTTCAGTGAATATAAATGTAGCCGCGCATTAAGACTGTTGTAAAAAATAGGACCTAAGAAGTTGAAAAATCTGCAAGAGAACGCGTGCCTGTTATTAATATTTTTAGGGCAAACAATTTGTTTGCATGACCGTACTCGCTAGCGACTGTGTAAAGGATTTAGTATGCCGATTCTAGTTCTATTGCGTAACCGCCAGGGGCGCTGTACTTTTGCCCATATTTTTTACGCAGTCGCTAGCGAGTACGGTCATGTAAACTCATAGTAAAGGCACTGTACAACGATTCAGTCGATTTAACTCACCCTAGGCGAACCAATGCGTCTGACCTCCGATTACATGTTGTTATTACGAGACCCATCGTCAAGACATATGGTTGAGCGGTGAGGTGAACATCGTAAATAGCACAGCATGGGATTCTTAAAAAAGGATGAATAAAAAATGTGAACGGATTTTTCCCCTATAAATTACACGATTAAATCTTTGAACAATTTATATTTGGGTAACAATATTATCTTTCGTATGGTTTTGCATTTAGAGGGTGAAATTTTTATCGAATAATACCGACGACGGGTTTAGCCCAGTGGGTAGTGCACCTGCCTGTGAAGCTGACGGTCCTGGGTTCGAATCCCGGTCAGGGCAAATATTTGTGTGATGAGCATGAATATTTGTTTCTGAGTCTTGAATGTTTTCTATGTATTTAAGTATCTATATCTATTAAATATATCGTCGTCTAGTACCCATAACACAAGCCTTCTTGAGCTTACTGTGGGGCTAGTTCGATTTGTGTAAGATTGTCCTCTAATATTTATTTATTTATTTATTTAATACCCAAATAATGGAGAAAAACACGTGTATTGTAAATGAAACAAACAAAAAACAAGAGCGTAGGGAGTGAGACATACGAACGAAAATTTTTAGGGTTCCGTACGAAATGGTAAAAATGGTAAAAAGGTAATCTTATGGTTTCACTTTGTTTTTTTGTCTGTCACATCGCTAAGTATCTCAAGAACTGCTTATGCTATCGATTTGAAAATTGGAACAGTTATAAAGAAGGGTAACCTAGATACATAAAGCATGTTTTTTATAATTTTCTGTAAAAAAATGATAGATAAAACAGGTGCTTCAAAATTTGAAAGTCTAGTGAATATATATATGTCAAGTGAGGTGTCATTTGAAAGGGCTTGAGTTGCACATTCTGAAACTAGTTTTTTACGCTGTCATTTTCGATTTATGACGGATTTTTTTTATACCACGTCGGCGGCAAACAAGCGTACGGCCCGCCTGATGGTAAGCGATCACCGTAGCCTATGGACGCTTGCAACTCCTGGGGTGTCACATGCGCGTTGCCGACCCTTTAAAAATATATACTCTCCTTTCTTGGAAAACCCCATACTGTAGTCCCTCGGGAAAACCTCGGCAGGGAGCTCATTCCACAACCGGAGCGTCCGAGGGACCATCCTTACTTGGTCGAAATTCCTCTTATTCGAACCAAGCACTTTGCATCATCTTTTATAATGCGCACTTCTAAGGTTTGGACTTCTCTGCCGGCGTTTGTGTTTCCGAGCTCAAATAACCTAGACCTTTTTAAGGCACGAGTGAATAGGCACCTTCTGGGTGAGCTCGCTTCATCGTCGACCTCATCTTTGCCCCCTGGCTAGATGCTGGCCAAGAGCGATCCCATTTTTAATAAAAAAAAAATCCTCTGAAACCGTACCGTACGCGACCATTTCGGTTCTAAAATGTAAAAAAAAACTTTTGAGATAATTGAATAGGATTTCCACCATTTGGCATATTTTTTGCCTTGTTTTTTTTTTGGTGTAGTCAAATTTTGAATTAACAACCCTATTGAATGGTTGTCAATTGTCCAGTACTTTTCTCCACATCAAAACCTTTCATAACCTTATCCGAGCATCGCCCACCCTACCCTGTCTATTTGACGAATGCTCCAATATCTCAACAAGCACAATATTCAGACCCGGGCGAGACAAATGTCGCGTTGTGAAATATTACACTCTTGTATCGGTATTTGGTACAAGATTCTGCTTTCACGCTGATTCGATTAGATACTTAGTATTATTGAGAATATGTACGGTTATGGTCGTACGTCTTGATTAATTGAAAATGCAGTATTCAATTCGATTTCTGGTTTTAAATTAAAATGTCGTTCGTATCTAATTAAGGGGCAGAACATTCACTAATATTACTAACAACTAATCATTTATGTTTAATTTTAAACTGTATAAATACCAATAGCATTTTTTTTTTATTAAAAATGGGATCGCTCTTGGCCAGCATCTAGCCAGGGGGCAAAGATGAGGCCGACGATGAAGCGAGCTCACCCAGAAGGTGCCTATTCACTCGTGCCTTAAAAAGGTCTAGGTTATATGAGCTCGGAAACACAAACGCCGGCAGAGAATTCCAAACCTTAGAAGTGCGCATTATAAAAGATGATGCAAAGTGCTTGGTTCGAAAAAGAGGAATTTCGACCAAGTAAGGATGGTATCCAGCCGTACGTCTGGATGTCCGATGGAAGAAGGGGGAAGGCGGTATGAGCTCATGGAGCTCCTGAGCACACTCTCCGAAGTACAATTTGTAGAAGACGCACAACATAACATATTTGAGAGTCAATCTTACCGTCACTGAATGTTAAGTATGTATGTATTTGTAAAATCATTACTATGTACTCTCGTTCTTCTCTCTCATCTTGTGAATTGTTATTGTTATGTTTGTTATGTTTAAAGGAACATTTAAATATATGCATATAATAATTAGTACTAGACAAGTCTCACATCTTTTTTCTTTTCATTAGGATTTGGCCGTTACAACAACTCAAATTGAACTCATTTGTTTTAGTGTTGCAATACAATATAAACGTTATTTGAGCTGTGTTATTAAAAGCGGTCGTGTCGTCACCCATTATATATTAATTAGGTTAAGACTAGTATATATATATTTTGGTTGTCCTGAATATCAGCGTCACGACACATCAGTCGTGGCACATGCTGAGCGACAACCTTTTTGGTGTATACCCACTTCTAATTTGTAATATCTTCTTTTTATCTTTATGTACACCATAATAAACGTTTTTTCTATCTTTCTTTCTTCTTTCAGTAATTATAGAAATACCGATTTGTATGTATGTATGTATGTAAATTCTTTATTGTACATGAGTAAAACATAACATAAATTACAAGAACAGTTGACATATATGTACAAAGGCGAGCTTATCCCTGTAAGGGATTTCTTCCAGCTAACCTTTGAGCAATTGAGTTGAGATTAAGATTTATAGGCAAACCGAGAAACATGTACAATTCGAACACAAAATTATCTTAATAACATCACAATAATATATATATATATATATATATATATATATATATATATATATAAACGAAAAAAAAACTAATGTATATAAATATATAAATACCGAATATTAGTATATATAAATAGATACGCACATATTATGTAATAAGCAAATGTCAAAATAAAATTATTGATAAACTGAATAGAACGAATGCACTCCGCGGCGGTCGGTTATGCACTGAAGCGGACTGCGGTTTACGCAATGTATGCAATATGAAATTGATGAGTACGCGTTTGTCGCTATGTGCGGTTTGAGACCGTACGTGCTCCCGAGGGGCTACCGCGAACCACAAACGAAGTTTTCCCTCTCTGTCTCACTTATATGCAAACTTGCAAGTGCGACAGAGACGGTAAACTTCGTTTGCTGTTCGCGGTAGCGCCCCCGGACGGTGAGGACGATTAAGTAACCTACAGTACCAGGTACCTAAAGTACCAGGAGGCTATGTCACACATAATTCGACGACCTCTTTAGCCTAGTTGGTAGTGACCCTGCCTTCAAATCTGGAGGTCCCGGGTTCGAATCCCGGTCAGGGCATGTATTTGTGTGATGAACACGAATATTCTCGAGTCTTGGATGTTGTCTATGTATTTAAGTATGTATTTATCTATATAAGTATGTATATCGTCACTTGGTACCCATAGTACAAGCTTTGCTTAGTTTGGGACTAGGTTGATTTGTGTAAGATTGTCCAAAAATAATTTATAATTATTATTTATTTATAATTTAACTGTTGCTTTTAACGACTTCATATTTGACTAGAACTAGGTTGGAAGGTCAGATGACAGTCACTTTCAGTAGTTCCTACGCCAAATCTTGGTGGTGTTTTTAAAAGAATCAAAATCAAACATTTATTCTGCAAATAGGCCACATGTCAGAATATTAATTTATAATTTAAGAAAGTCTGGCTATAATAATACATTTTTCATATCAAAATATTAATTTACAATTCAAGAAAGAATAATAATTTCAAGTTTACAATTATAACAAACTTAGGGTCACTTGCACCAACATACGATCACAGGACGGTCATCGTCAAATATGGCGCTGGCAGCTGTATCCCATAGAAACTCTCAAACTTTCCATACAGATTTTGACGAACACCGCTTACGATTACAGACGTTTGGTGCAACCCACCCTTAATGTCATACAGTGAAGATGAACTTGCAAAGTTATCTATTACAAATATTACAACATCAGTAAGGTTAGAGATGTATAAGGTCTCAAGTCTGATTAAACAAGGAGTATAATGAAATTAATATAATATCCCAGAGATGTACATGGTCTCTGAGCGTCAAAATTAAAATTAATTTAATATTGTTAGAGATGTATATGGTCTCTAAGTCACTGATAATAAAAACTAATTCACAACAGGACGATGTCTCTCGTCAATCCCCTATAAAGACACTTGTATTAACGTAGTCACTATGTCCTTGCAAGCATGAACAGACCGGACTCCACAAACACCACCCGATCACGAGTATGACGCGTACTCGTATCTCAGCCATCTCAGCCATCCAGATGACCAGAAACTTCTCAAAATCGGGAGGAATGGAAAAAGTGGGGAGAGGCCTTTGTCCAGCTGTGGGACACTATAGGCTTGTAATTAATAAATAAACAAAATTGGTGTTAAAGCATGTCTAAAAACATGTCTATGCATCTAAGTTATTCAAATTGATAGCATAAGTAGTTCTTGAAATATTTAGTGATGTGACAGACAGACAGATAAAAGAAACCTCCTTTTTGACCATTTTGGTACGGAACCCTAAAAATTTATCGTACGGATTTTACATTGTCGGTCTGTCAATAAGGGCGATTACTAGGGACGTTTACTAAGGAATAAGTACTCTATTGACGTCGCCAAAAGGTACCATTTTGTTTGAGAACCACATAGAAACTTTATAAATGGGATAAGGCTACACATTGTGCTAACAGTACGTTATAATAAATGCGTCATTACCACAATTTTCCAACTGACATTCTTCTTTTTGACCCTAAATAACATGATTTTTTCCTACTAACGCATTCGTAATTCACAGGGCATCTTTACCCATACAATGTGCGGTAGTGACCCAATTTTGGATTTATTATCCTATTCTAAGCCACAATAAATAACTAACGTATCCGTACAGGCCACTTAAATGATTTATTCTCTGTCTTGTCAGTCCAATTGCGGAAAATGGTCTTAAGTTGATACCATAGCGAACATAGTTACCTGACCATACCATAACCTTATTGGAACGAAATAAGGTATATTTATGGTCAGTACAGCTTGTATCTGTTTGTACAAAATGGCGGCGCTTAAGGCCTTTTTACAAAATGGCGGCGCGTAAGAGGGAGTGTATAAGGGGGATATTTACCTTGTACTTGGACATAAGCACTATTGAAATATATGGCGGTGGAAAGTTGGAAAAATATTAGGGATATGTTTTTTTGGTCAAAAGTCATCGTTAATAGGAAAAAGGTATAGTTTATTTAGAAAAAAAATTAAGATGTGTTTATATCAGGCGCTTACCTAGTTATCGCTCTTTAATACAAACTGACCCCTTAAGGGATGATTTCCGGGATGAAAAGTATCCTATGTCCTTCCCCGGTACACAAATTTATCTAAATCGGTTCAGCGGTTTAAGCGCCAAGAGGTAAGAGAGAACTAGACAGAAAGAAAGACAGAGACACTATTTTGCATTTATGATATTAGTATGGACGTGCTTATGTTTTTAAATCGGAAATGTTTTTAGATCTAATAGGGCTCGGGAATATAATGTTTTTTTAAATAGAACAAGCAAAAGTAAATCTAGACATGTTTATTTTATGATTAACTAGCGACCCGCCCCGGCTTCGCACGGGTGCACTATTTAATGGATGTTATTATACATATGAACCTTCCTCTTCAATCACTCTATCTATTAAAAAAAACCGCATCAAAATCCGTTGCGTAGTTTTAAAGATTTAAGCATACATAGGTATATAGGGACAGAGAAATCGACTTTGTTTTATACTATGTAGTGATGATAGTGATATTGAGAGCAACTAAAGTCGGCTAAGCTTTATCGAAATCGTATACCTACATGATAATATGACAGTGACGCCATGGCAAGCTTATCCAACCAATGGATCAGTTTCTTTTTTTTTATTTAATCTGAATAAAGATTTTTTTATTATTTTGAATTTGACGCCATCATGCGGAAGAGAGCCGCCTCACTTATGCGTTGGATGCAGAATAGCTCCAATAAAATTTTGGAAATGTTTGCCAGCAGACCTCACTTAATAATGTAATGGGGTGGATCTACTATTCTTTGTTGCTTGTTACCATGGTTACGTCTCCTGAGTCAATCTTTAAAACTGTGATTTTATAGCGTTTAAATCCACCAAAAATGAGTTTTAGCGATAAGTATAAATCCATTTTGTAGTGTTTTAATAAATGCGCTAGGTGACGCTGGCAACACTGGGTTCTGCTGGATGACATTATCGCTGCTGGCGCGAGCGTGACTGATGCGGAAATCAGAATAATGTGTTTCTATTAATATTGATCATATTAGAAACCTATTGTTTAAGTACAAAGTAGTATACGCTACATTTGGCGACGAGGATAAACTGGATATGATGACCAGCGCGAAGACTTTCGCCAGATATCAGCAAGTGCAAATACGGGCCGGCAGCCATTTTTAAACAAAAGAAGGAAATACTAAGTGATATCATTGTACATGTAAAGTTATCTAAGATGTGATAAATAAGTGGATGAAATTCCATAGTTCCATACACAAAAGTGTACAGTAGTATCAGTGAACAGGTAAAAGTTACCTAAGATATTATGATAAACAAGTGGAAGGATTCCATATAGGTACCTGGGTATACCTACACAAGGTACAACAGCGAAAATGCATTTTCATACACAAAAACTCTTATACAACTAAGTGGTATATATCGTGGATGGTTAAAACTGACCAAGGGCGATAGATAGGTACACAAAGGTGTACAAAAGTGTATGCATTTCCATACACAAAAACTTGTGTACGACTAAGTGACATATATCGCGGATGGTTAAAACTGACCAAGGGCGATAGATACACAAAGGTGTACAAAAGCGGCTATGCATTTCCATACACAAAAACTTGTGTACAACTAAGTGCGCATATATCGCGGTCTAATTGACCAAAAGTATAGTGAATACGCGTTACCATACATACGTTTTCATGTGTACAAGTAAACGTCCATATAATCATGGTCATATTTTGTCACAAAATTGTGGACATGCATGTACCATACACATGTTTTCATATGTATTACTAAGAGGCGTATATCACGGTCTAATTGACTAAAATATAATAATAATATAATGGACGGAAGGTTCTTGAGTGGCTTCCACATACTAAAGGTGCAGCATAGGTAGACCTTGTGGTACTCCTGGGGGAGACCTATGTTCAACAGAGATGATGATGACCTATTTGGTATCAACTATGTAAAGTTTAAGGTATTGTAACCTAACAAATACACATTGATATCAACCAACTAATCACGGATGTTTACTATCTAAATTTCTTTGTTTGACTTTCTAAGTAAGCACAGTATAAATTCACATTATGACCAATATGTATTTATGTGAAATATCATAACAGCATTAAAAAAAAAAATTAAAATTTAATCTGTTTATTGCAGTATTAAATTACAAATATATTTATTACAGTCTACATAGTCTATAATGTTTTACATTTAAGATTAAATGACATTCATGGGATGTAAACAAAACAAACCACCAAGTGCCAAGGAGGGGTACTAAATTTAATTTTTCTGATTGTGACATCTAAGAATAAACAAACCAAATATTACCAAATTGAAACAAATTCACCATGTTTATGTTTTAGGAAATGTTTAATGGGGCAATAAAATATTTTACATTAAAAAGGAGCATCTTTCAGTATGCTTGATCTGAGAGATTAATATGGGAGTAAGGTATTTATGTATAAATCAATGTTCCAAGTGGCTATTTTCAGATGACAATCACTGAAAAGCTCTGATTTACTGAGGTCCGGATAAGCATATTGTTGTGGGAGATACTGTCATTGGTAATAAAAGCTGGAAATAATAGTGCAGAAACATGTCTGAAGTGTAGCATTCCAGGGAACAGTGTCAGGAATACATCAAAGAATCATTGCAACACAAATTCAGTGAATATATAGAAAGTTGCAGTGTTCCCGGAAGTGTCATACCTATATTCTCTTCTAGACATGGAGTCAGTGTTGCATTGTCTAAATGGGTTTCATTTAACTTGGTTACATTACCGGCTAAAACCTTCACAAGGCAGATAAATGACCCACAATTGCATATACATAGTAATTCTTTTCAGTCCTCAGTATATTCAAGTTCTGTAATGGGAATTTCATGTAAGTAATTGAACTAGTGCAGTAGCACAATTTGTCTAATAGTTGTCTTTTCATACATAATGCACACCTTTCATATAAATACAAGAGGGAAATTGGAATTCACTATTAGGGTTCACTAGACATAAAATAAAATACATGCCCAACAAAGAATATAAAAATAACAAAGGATATAAAGTCATATTGTCAAGATCACAAATGGATTTTGAGGTGTATCTAAAATCTACAGATTGAATTTTTTCAGTAAAATGTGCTCACTAAATGTACGTGCTTAGTAACTGATAAAATCATAAATCATTTATTTGCATAAAACATGGTGGTTACAAATGTGTTTTGCCAGTGATGAAAAGCAAATATTTATAAATGGGTGATTACATATTATTCCAATTAATTAAATACTTAATGTTAATATTATATTTAGTAGCCACAACCAATTTGGTTTCTTATGATAAGCCAAACGTTTTATAAACTGATTAAGCAATCTTAACTTTAACCTGTGATCAGGACTAAATTTAACTAATGGTAGTCCGAGGAAGTGACCTACCTCTCAGTGAAGGTAATATATCAATCTTTATTTCATGTGATATATTCACACAAGTATCTATTTCATGTTATACCGCAATTTATGTGGTTGTGAGTGAGTGTATCATGTGATCATGTCATATATTGGACATAAAAGTGCAATTACTAATTAGTACTAGAATACACTCAATAGATTGATGCATTTATAACACCATTTCCTACTTATGGTAACAAACAACAAAGGGAAAGCGAATAAGAACCAAAATTTGCTGCTGTACCAGACGATGAATCAATCATATTCATTTAATATTAATTTATTTGTGCAAACATGGTATTTACAGGCTGTCTTATAAGCTGGCCAGTACAGACATGCACCCTAGGGTGTAGCTACATATTTTTATGTACTTAAACTAAGTCAACACCCAGTTATAATTATAACATCACCCAACTATTCGAAAAATCGACATAATATTATAGGTAATCTACACAAATTGCTTTACTTATTGTATTATAAGTAATGGTCCATAAATTCCTGTAGCGGGTATGTAGACTTCTGTAATCTAGCAAGTATGTATTGCATTATTAAAATTAAGTACCCATTTGAGTGATATGAATCAAATTTCAAGTCTAATAACTCAAATAAGCAGTGATAATTGCACTGAAATTTTGATATTACATTCCACTTTAAGACAATATATTTCAAATGTAGGTACTTACTTTGCTATTGTAATTACAGGGAGATCTTATCAGTCTGATTTTCATGATTTCAAATTCTGATGCAGTGTCAAGTGACCTAGATACCTATTGATTTATCATTGTGATTGTGGAAATCAAATTGGAGTAGCTGTAACATGCATACTACATTTCAACAATTTAGGTACCAATTCCATTTATTACAATTACATGGTTTTCATCATAATCACTGGTTATGAAACCATAAAGTTATCACAATAAACAGAAAAACATATTGTTGTAGTCTTCGAGTTACACCTATGAGTTCTAAGACTAAATGTATATCTCAATAAAACTAAATTCGCATAACAATTGCGTCCTACCAATGACCAAAATTACAAGTTACCTCTTTTTCATACAAAATTTAGTTTGTACACTCCCATGTGAATACACATGGTAGTGTCGATCAGTATGGCCTAAAAAATATGCTGTTTATGCAGTCTTTTGAAAATTTCATTTGCTTTAAGGCACCCACCGAATGGCACCAGACAAAATGAGTAGTGAATCTTAGGCCTATTCATCTAGGACTTCTTGAGTGACAGTTGAAATTAAATTGATTGAATGATTGTGGAATCTCATTCCTACTAGTTACCTATAGTTGTGTTTGTAGGTTGATAAATTGTAAGGTGCGTAACGGTCCCTGTAGGTATTGGCTAACGGTGAGAACGTTCCATTTTTCCAGTCAAACATGTATTGCGATCCAAATAAGTAAGATTCTGATGTACCGAATGAGTATTTTCATAAGTTTTGGCTGTGTACTTACCTAATGTAAATATAATTAATGTTATTGTTGTCAAATTCCGTATTATAGTACAGATTGATAATAATTGTCCATAATTTAGCCTCTCTCATGAACATAACTTCACATGGCTGGTATTTAAAAGCTTCACTAGGCACTTACATAATTTATAGCTAGCTCTGATATCTTTACAACGCTATTCCAAACAGAATCAAAGAGCTGAACGGACACTTCTATAACAAGATGAAATCACGGGTCATGAAAACGCCTAGTACTTATAATATTTCAGAACTGTGAAATTTAAATATTTAGTTATATATTCTAAGTATCTTAATATTTTCATGCGTTGTAATTACTGGAAATGAGCTTTATTTAATAATAAATAACTAACATAAAAGAATAAATTTATATTAAGGAATTATCAGATTGAATATAAAACTAAAACTACCCACAATTGTAATCTAATTAAATTCAACCTAATTACTTAAAACTTTAACCTCTAATGTAATTTTACTGTAAACTGACATTATGTTAAACAATACCTTTTGACATGTTATCATTATTTTTGACGTGTAATGAGTATGATTTAGTGCAAACAAATGAATACGAATATGCAAATTGTCACAGTCTGGTTAATTATGAGTATAAGGACTGTTTCAAAATTTTAATGTGAACCTAGAAATAAAATATTTTGTATGGATAATGTGTATGGATGGAGGTCAACACAAGTATCTATAGGCAATGTATGACCTACATTGGTATGAAATGATCTCACAGTAAGAACCAGTCCATAAAACAAAAAATAAAAGAAAAGGGGAGAATAGCTAAAGAAGTAATATTCAGATAAGGTGGTCTATTGAAGATACATCACAATACCTACACAGATCAACGTTCTGTCTGTATTTCTAAGTCTTCAGGAAACATCCCTGTTCGGGGTGTAAGTAGATAACTTGTAACAAATCAGTAGGTGAACATTTGTCATTACTGTTATTAGGGACTCTGTAAGTCTATCAATATATTGTTTGATGCTCAATAGCGTTAATTCGGGTATGTGTGATTGCACTAATCACTAATGCAGTGCTATATGGCTATTGATAAAATAGTAAGTAAGTGCATCTTTATATTTCGAATGTAAATACTATAGTTTCTCAATGGTAACTACTATAGTGTACATGAATTGATAATGTTGTTTGTGATTTGTGATGTAGTAGAGAGACTTGTTACCTATGTACACTTCATAAGCAGTTACTAATTCCGTTTTGTGTTTGTTTCTTTCACATGTCTAATTTATTCCTGTTTAAATCTTTAATTTGTTAAAAAGGAAGAGGTTGTAGTGTTTTAATAAATGCGCTAGGTGACGCTGGCAACACTGGGTTCTGCTGGATGACATTATCGCTGCTGGCGCGAGCGTGACTGATGCGGAAATCAGAATAATGTGTTTCTATTAATATTGATCATATTAGAAACCTATTGTTTAAGTACAAAGTAGTATACGCTACACATTTGGACATGGTCATCTCCTAAGCATACTTGAAGTCCATATTATGAACACTTTTCTAAGAAACATGGTTAATGTTGTCTCCTCGCTGACGGGACAGAATAACAACAAGAAAACGTTGATTGATCCAATGATTAGCAATCGAAACTGATTGCTGGTCATTAAATTATTGACAGGAGGTATTTTATAGTAGTTTTAAGTTAATATCGTACCCTTGGTGCAATAAGGCCACATGTGACTATACGTCAAAATTGATTTTATCACGCGAAAGTTACACAAATGCTGTATACTATACGAAACAGAAAGATTTTTTTTTTTGTATCTTTATTAGTTTTTAAAATAAATAAAGTGAAACCGACGCATGTGATTAGGTGAACATGAAACAAAGTCGTTACTGCACATGCGTCGTTGTTTCCCGATGTTACCGCGAGCGCCTTAGCAGCGCACGCGTCAGTGTAAAGTCAGTTGCGTCAGTGTCACCGGGCAAGGAGGATGTTTCGCAAGTCACACCAAAATTGACGAAAATGGATACAGGAAATAGCGGATATACCCGTAAGTGACTTATTTCTTTTTCAAATGTGTTTTTTCAATTATGGTATTTATATGCACATATGGCTATGCTGCTCTAAAAAAATGCATTTTGTATACTAGTTGTATGTGCACTTACGTTGTTTTTTACGGGTGTTTGTGGCACTAACATATATTTTGTAAGAAACGTACAAAAAATATTTTATTGATGTTATTTATTGCCTGTATCATAATTTTATAGACCTTAAAAATCCTAGTAATAAAGTCACATATGCCTTTGTTTCACAAAATATTCCCAGCCGCAAATCAACATGCAGCTTTATTAGCCACAAAATGTTGGTACAATATATACACATAGGTCCTTTTTACACGAGATGGATAAACATACGTCGTTATTAAATAGTTTAAGTACAGAAAAATGGTACAATTTAAATCAAATTTGGTCAATTTTAATTTATATGTCATTATGGATTACCCATGAATGCTATAAAGTTATCAGCAGCGCAATTTTCTTTATTTTAACTTTTATTTTCGCTTCGCATGTAGTGGGTGAATGAATTGGGTACTATGAATTATTTCAGATACTAAAGGAATCGAGGCTTTTTGGGGTGGTTCATCTGATGAAGAAATTTTTGATACACCCCATGTGGTGAAAACCGTAGCCATCCTTGAAAAAGGACCAGTATCAAAAATTATACAGCCAAGTCACACAGATGAGAGAAATAGCAGCCCTCACAGCAGTTTTCAATCAAGTCGCTTGCTTAGTCCTTTCAACATTGAATCAGCTGCAAGCTTTGGTAATTCTCCGTCAGTGTCAATTTCTAATTTAGTCATTGATCAAGTAAATGTTCTCACGCCGATGCCATCTCCTGAACATTGTATGAATAGCTGCGGGGATATTTGTACCGGTGGATTTTGTATTGGACTTGATGAGACGATGGTTACCAATAATACAACACCTATTTCTCGAAAGCGGTTTGGAGATCATTACAAACTGAAAAATAATGTAAAACGTAGGTGCATTAGAAATATCGAGAATACTTTTTCACCATCTCACCGATCTGTCACTCAAATACAATCAGAAGTGTCTGCTACGCCCTCAATTGCAAGATTTGGATGACAACAGCCGCAGACATGATTCTAACGTGGAAAAAAATTACCTTTCCGACACTATTGAAAGCAAAGCTTCAACCCCAAGAGGAGCAAAAAAAAAAATGAAAGGTCAGAACGAATGGGCTCGGAATAAACGTAAACGCTTAAAAAATTTAGGTCAGGAGTACACTCGGAAAAATGGGAAAACTGTAGAAAAGAAAATGATGAGACCAGTATGCGATTGCAAAAAAAAATGTTACCGATTGCAAAAAAAAATGTTACGATAAAATAAATAACTCAGAGCGTAATAACATCTTCCAAAAGTTTTGGAATTTAGGAGACAGGCAAAAGCAATGGACCTACTTGGTAAAATATGTAAAAAAAGTAAAGAAAAATAGATCTCTAAATCGTGATACACCAAACCATCGGCAATTTACTTTCAAATACCAGTTACCTCTAACTGAGCAAGGCCAGGGCTTACAAGTTTCTGCAGTCGACGTGTGTAAAATCATGTTTATTAATACGCTAGTTATCAGTGACAAAATGATAAGAACTGCATGGGATAAGTACGATGGTAGTACTGAAGTAGAAGAGGATAAAAGAGGCCGCCACAATAACCACAGAAAAGTCATAACTGATAACATGATACAAAGTGTAGTTGATCACGTTAAGGCACTAGCTCCTGTGGAGTCTCATTATTTAAGAAAAAAAACAAAAAAGTTGTATTTAGAAGGGTCTCCGTCTATCCCTCGAATGTTCCAGTTATACAACGAATGGTTTGACCCCGATACTTACACTACAAATGCGAAAACCGAGAGGCAGTACCGAGAGATTGTTAGAGCAAACTTCAATTTAGGTACGTTTATTCCCAAAAAAGACCAATGCAATGTTTGCCACGCTTTTCATACTACTAAAAATCCTACTGAAGAGGCAATTATAAATCAGAACAAACACCAGGAAAATAAAGTTCTCGCTCGTGATAAGAAAGAAGCAACAGCATCCAACGGAAAAATTATGGCAGCTGTTTTCGATTACGAAAAATTTTTGAACAGTCCCCATGCAAAACTTAGCCTTAATAGGCTAAGTTTTGCATGGGGACTGTTCAAAAATTTGTTGTTGAAAAATTTTTGTTTTGTAGTATAATTACTACAAAAGAAAACTAGCTTGTCTTAACTTCACTGTCTTTGACATGGGCACAAAAAAGGCTGTGTGCTATATGTGGGATGAAACTGTCGCAAAAAGAGGTTCCAATGACGTAAGCAGCTGCTTATTGGATTTTATAGATTCCCATGTCCAAAGAGGTGCCGATACATTTAGATTCTGGTCCGATAACTGTACTGGACAAAACAGAAATCGAATAGTTTTTTCCCTCTATGTTTACGCCGCTAATAAATATAATGTCAATATATCGCATTCCTTTCTTGAGAAAGGGCATACACAAAATGAAGGCGATAGTGTCCATTCGACTATTGAGAAAGCGTCGTCACTGAAGACAATCTATACGCCTGAAGAGTGGAGACTTCTAGTCAGGTGGGCCAGGTCACCAGAGCATGAGCCTTATTTGGTCAAACATATGACGCAGGACAGTTTTTATGATTTTAAGAGCGAATTAAATGACCGTGTTTGGAACCTCAACAGTCAAGGTGAAAAGATAACTTGGACGAGTGTGAGAGAGGTATCTGTTACTAAAGATGACCCGTTCAAGGTGAATTTTAGATATTGTTTAAACGACGAGTACCAGTATGTAATTGTTAAGAGCAGAACAAGACGACAAACAGCCCATGTGGATCTAAAAAAAGCTTACAACGGAGTGTTACCCATAACAAAAGCCAAATATAGAGATCTCATGAGCCTATGCAGAGAGGGTGTTATACCTTCCGAATACGTATCTTTTTATGAACAACTGCCAACTCAGAATACCAGCAATGAACCAGAACCAGAACCAGATTATACTGATGAATCTGATAGCGAAGCGGGCGACTAGGACGAAGGATAAATAGAAATTAAGACCATAGAATCATTTGATTGTATACTTTTGTGATATTGATTGCAACAACGATCTCAATTTATAAAAAACCTTAAGCAAAATAGTGTTATTAGATTAGAATAGATTTAAGCAAGGCGATAATTTTAATCATGTTGCATAGAACTTCAATTATGTTATAGATGTTTTTTTTATTTTTACTTTTTGGTTGGTCATACCTAAAGATAATGGTCTGACTTGTTTTTCTTCTTAAATCGATGCAAAAAAACTTAAGGAAAGCCCCTCTTGTATGTACTGCAGTAGAGTTCAAATTATATTTCAGTCAAATTATAGGTAAAAACTAAGTAAATAATTAGTACTAGTTTGGAAACTGAACGTTAAAATAATATTCCACAGTTATTTCAAATATATTTATATTTCTCTATCCAAGTACTTCACTGCTGCAAGCAAGAGGGGCATTCCTTAAGTTTATTTTACCAATATAATGAGATTAGATTTAAGCAAAGCTATCATTTATTTTAATCATGTTGATCAGAAATTTAATTATGTTTTAGAAGTTTTTTCTTTTAGTTTTTTGTTGGTTGCCTAATGACAGTGGTCTGACTTTATTTCTTTTTGTTAAATTACGTTTCTTAACTTAACAATTGTATAAGTTAAAAATAAAAAATGAAAATGAAACAGTTGCTATTATTTCAGTTGCGTCCTCCCTCGAATAATAATATTTCGGTAAAAAAAGATGCATATACACATACTTCATGCGGATGTCCGTGCAATAAGGATGCATGTCTACTTACGTTTGCTGTAGTTTGGTACAATATAGCCGTAAGTACGCATGCAACCCACGATTTCCGAAAATAATTGAATAATTAGAATAAACTACTTGGTATTAAATAGAGTACATTTTTATAAAAACAGTTGTGAAATTTTATAAACCTAACATTAAGCATACAAAAGTTATCCGCAAATGTTTGTTGACAGAATCTTTAAACCTCTCTCCTGAAAAGTTGTCATTTTGCAGATGTGGCTTTATTGCACCAAGGGTACGATATAATCGCTGTCACTAACACTAGTTTTATTCACATATTATTGCTAACCAATGGATCTGAGTTATCTGAATAAAGAATTATTATTATTATTCTCTTTATTTATTTTTCGTCTTAGGCTAGGTTTTTACAATATCTTTATAAAAAGTAAAATATAAAAATACACTTACAAAACATAAAATCATTATAAAAACCTAACCTAGTGTGCCGCCGACAGCGAAGCGGGGCCTAAGCTACCGGTGGTGTCGGGCGACAGAGAGGAACCACAGAGGAACCTCCTGACTATCCGCGCCGTATCCAGGAGTACCGCCGCGCTGTATCTGACCCTTGACCCAGCCATCTAGCGAGAGTCTCTTGAGGTGTTGGTCGAGACTCTTCGCTAATAGACCGTTCGCAGAGACGACTATCGGGACAATTATTATTATTATTACTATCTCTTTATTTATCTTAATTTTCTAAGCTAAGTTTGTATAAAATATGTAAAAATGCACTTGCAAAGCATAAAAACATTATAAAAATCTAGCCTAGGGTGCCGCCGGCAGCGAGGCAGGGCTTAAGCTACCGGTGGTTAGGGCGACAGAGAGAGGAACATCCTCTACCTTTACCATGAGTTTACATGACCGTACTCGCTAGCGACTGCGTAAAAATTTGTATGGGCAAAAGTACAGCGCCTCTGGCGGTTATGCAATAGAATTAAGAATCGGCATACTAAATCGTTTACGCAGTCGCTAGCGAGTACGGTCATGCAAACTCAGAGTAAAGGCACTGACTTCACGCCGTGTCCTGGAGTACCGTCTTTTGTATCTGACCCTTGATCCAGCCTTCTAGCGAGAGTCTTCTATTAGACCGTTCGCAGATACGCCTATCGAGACAATGATCGTCGAATTAACATCCCACACGGCGGTTACCACGTGTACCAGGTCTGTATACATGCTGTACTTATTGTTATTATGTATTAAATAATATCGAAGTATTTGATTGACGACCGGTTTAGCCTAGTGGGTAGTGCACCTGCCTGTGAAGCTGACGGTCCTGGGTTCGAATTCCGATCAGGGCAAATATTTGTGTGATGAGCATGAATATTTGTTTCTGAGTCTTGGATGTTTTCTATGTATTTAAGTATTTATATCTATTAAATATATCGTCGTCTAGTACCTATAACACAAGCCTTCTTGAGCTTACTGTGGGGTTAGTTCGATTTGTGTAATATTGTCCTCTAATATTTATTTATTTATTATTGACTAGCTTTTGCCCGCGACTTCGTCCGCGTGAACTTCTACTGACTATACCTTGCCCTTGGTAGATAAATGCCGGTTTGGTTATAAACTACTTAACTTTGAGTGACTCACACTCCAACGTTTTTACGTCTTAAAATTACAAACTTACAAAGTTTCTAATTTATATAGGTAACTACATTAGCAAGTGAAATGGGCCCTCTTGTCCATGAAAGGAAGCATGTGTCCTGAAGAGAATGTAATAGGCGGATAATGAAATAAAATGAGTATGAATTATCAGTACCTATATATAGGTCTCCCGTGTGGTTGCCGAGTAAGAATTGCGCCACCCCATCTCTTCCCGTGGGTTTCGTAGGAGGCGAATAAGGGAAAATCGGAGGGTGGGCAGCAGCATCCTTCGATCATTACCACCATCAAACTGCGGTCGCCAACCCGCTTGCCAAGCGTGGCGACTATGGCAAATCCCCCCAAGGGAAAAATAAAAAACATGCCCAGAAAAATTAAACCAAGACCCCTAGTCCCCGGCGGCCCCGCTATTCCTGGCTCCGGTAGCGGCCATGGTAACGGCGGGGCAGGGGGTGCTACAGTGAATCCCCGGCAGAGACCCGGCTACCAAAACCGACGACCCTTGGCCCTGGCAACATTTAACTGCCGAACACTGCGGACCGACGAGAAACTGCTGGAACTGGAGGAAGAATTGAGCAAGATACGTTGGGGAATCGTAGGGTTATCAGAAATCCGTAGAGAGGGGGGGGATACGATAACCCTGAAGTCCGGTAACTTGCTTTATTTCCGGGAGGGCGACCAACAGTCCCAGGGAGGTGTCGGGTTTATCGTCCACAAGTCCCTCGTAAACAGCGTGGTGAAAATCGAGAGTGTGTCGACCAGGGTAGCGTGCCTTGTACTAAGAATGACCCAACGGTATTCGTTGAAGGTCATACAGGTTTACGCACCGACCTCGACGCACTCCGACGATGAGGTGGAAGCTATGTACGAGGATATTTCCAGAGCCATTCATAGCTCCAAAACTCACTTCACAGTTGTTATGGGGGACTTCAACGCTAAACTGGGCAAACGGGACGGTGAAGAGCTGAGAGTGGGGCAATTTGGAGTGGGGCGAAGGAATCACCGGGGACATCTACTGGCTGGTTTCATGGAGAAGGAGGGACTCTACATGATGAACTCCTTCTTCAGGAAACGTGAGCATAGGAAATGGACCTGGATGAGCCCGGATGGTGCAACGAGGAATGAGATAGACTTTATCATGTCGACGAAAAAGCATATATTTAATGATGTCTCTGTGATCAACGCGGTCAAGACGGGCAGTGATCACCGTATGGTACGAGGCACATTAAATATTCAGTTCAAGCTAGAGAGAAGTCGATTGATAAAGTCTACGCTCCGCCCGGCACCAGCCCAACTACAAAACCCCGAGAGCTTTCAACTCGAATTGCAAAACCGTTTCGAATGCCTAGGGAGCGACGTGGACGAAAACAACGATGGGTTTGTGGAAGCTGTCCATACGGTCGGGTCCAAGTTCTTCAAGACCCGTCGTAAAAAGGTCCAGAAGATCTCTGACTTCACTCTGAGGCTCATGGATGTAAGACGTGAGATGATCCTGCAGTCTCCAGATGATGCATCTCGCTTTCGGCGGCTCAACAGACAGATCTCGAAGTACCTGTGGCGCGATTTACGCCGATTTAACACTAACTGTGTTGAAGAGGCTATTGAGCGCAACAGAGGCTCTAAGGTTTTCGCTAGAGATCTGTCTGTTGGTCAGAGCCAGATGACTAAGCTGAAGACCGACGATGGCAGGATCATTTCTTCCAAACCTGAGCTTCTGCGTGAAGTTGAAAGGTTCTATGGGCAGCTATACACAACCACCCGAAGACCCGTCGTTGATCTAGCCAAAAACCCCAGAGCTAGATTAACCCGACATTATACCGAAGATATTCCGGACGTCAGCCTGTATGAGATTAGTATGGCTCTCAAACAGTTGAAGAACGGCAAAGCCCCGGGTGACGACGGAATTACAGCCGAAATCCTGAAGGCGGGCGGTAAACCTGTCCTCAGAGCCCTTCAGACGCTGTTTAATTCTGTAATTCACGAGGGGGAAACGCCGCAAGCATGGAACAGAAGTGTGGTGGTGCTTTTCTTCAAAAAAGGCGATAACACTTTGTTGAAGAATTATAGGCCCATCTCACTTCTGAGCCATGTTTACAAGCTGTTTTCGAGAGTCATCACGAACCGTCTCGCGCGCAGGTTTGACGACTTCCAGCCTCCCGAACAAGCCGGATTCCGAAAAGGCTACAGTACCGTAGACCACATACATGCCTTGCGGCAGGTTATACAGAAGACCGAAGAGTGACTAACTTGCCACTTTGTTTAGCATTTGTGGACTACGAGAAAGCCTTCGATTCGATCGAGACTTGGGCTGTACTGCAGTCTCTCCAGAGGTGCCAAGTTGACTACCGGTATATCGAAGTCCTAAAGTGCCTGTACGAAAACGCCACCATGTCCGTCCGACTACAGGACCAGGAAACAAAACCTGTTCCACTGCAGCGGGGAGTCAGACAAGGAGATGTGATCTCTCCGAAGCTCTTCACCGCTGCACTGGAGGATGCTTTCAAATTTCTGGACTGGGAAGGACGAGGCATCAACGTAAATGGCGAGTACAACACTCACCTTCGATTTGCTGACGACATTGTAGTCATGGCTGAGACCATGGAGGACCTCAGTACAATGCTCGTTGATCTCAGCAGAGTTTCCGATCGAGTTGGTCTGAAAATGAACATGGACAAGACGAAGGTCATGTCTAATGCCCATGTCGTACCAACTCCCGTAATAATCGGCGGCTCGGCGCTCGAAGTTGTTGACGAGTACGTATACCTGGGACAAACAGTCCAGTTAGGTAGGTCCAACTTCGAGAAAGAGATCACTCGTCGAATCCGACTCGGCTGGGCAGCGTTCGGGAAGCTTCGCAGTGTATTCTCGTCCAGTTTACCGCAGTGCCTCAAGTCAAAAGTCTTTGACCAGTGTGTGTTGCCAGTGATGACATATGGATCCGAGACATGGGCGCTAACGATGGGCCTCATAAGAAAGCTCAAGGTCACCCAAAGAGCAATGGAAAGAGCTATGCTCGGGGTTTCTCTGCGTGATAGAATTAGGAATGAAGCTATCCGTAGCAGAACTGGGGTCACCGACATAGCCTTCAAAATTGCGAGACTAAAGTGGCAGTGGGCAGGCCACATTGCTCGCAGGACTGACGGTCGATGGGGCCAGAAACTGCTTGAGTGGCGTCCACGCACCGGAAGACGAGCTGTCGGTAGGCCTCCGACAAGGTGGAGTGATGACCTGGTGAAGGTCGCGGGAATCCGGTGGAAACAAACGGCACCGGACCGGTCTAAATGGCGAGCCTTGGGGGAGGCCTATGTTCAGCAGTGGACGTCTTTCGGCTGAAATGATGATATATAGGTACGTAAGTATGTATGTTGGTAATAGGTACTGGCTAAGTAAGTCAGACGTTAAATACATATTTCATTCCAGGCCGGAGAACGCCGTCGACTCGATACCATATAGCATTTATGCGTATGAATTATTTTTGATTATTTCTTATACTATGTAACAAAACACTAATGACTGCTAAGAAACTACCTCATCACATCCATGTAGCATAGTGGTGTCACGGTTTGATGTTGCGTACATCTACACATACGTTCTTGTTCGATGACGTTACCCAATTCCCTAATTTCCGAGCCTTAGTACTGACATGCTCGATGTAGCGACTACAGGGGAAGACATATTATGCTTGAATAGAACAAAAATGTTGATGTTGCTCGAAATGCAAAGTGTTAGGAGTCCTACATTATAACCCAAGATTATTAATGTCCTACAACAGTATGACACGCTCCACTTGCAGTGAAAACCTCTACGCATTATCCTTCGGTATGAAAATTAATTGAACACTTCTAGTCTTACTAAGAAAATGTTTTTTATAGGTACTTTTAGTTTACTAAGACAAACATGTTTACAAATATTTTAAGCACCCTATCAAAATATCAAGAAATTCTCCCTTTATCGTAGGTATTTTTCTAGTGAAAGTTCTACCTCCAAAACGTACAATCGAACCTGTCACATCCTGACATACGCAGCCAATCGCTTTAACTGAGCTGTCTGAACAATCAGTAATCACACTCGGTTACCAAGTCCTTCAACCAGTTCTCTCTTACAAAGTCTAGGGAGGCTTACGCAGAGTGACATCTACCAAAAGGACTCGCGCTTCCTTAACTTCAATTTACAATTTTCGTTAACAGACGTTACTGCTTAAAACAATAGTAATATTTTTAAGTATCTACGCACACATTATCATATTACAATTATATTAAAAAAAACCTCATACTTCCAAGAAATTCGAAACAAAGCCTGATAAAACCAGCGGACAGCTGAAGACCGAATTTAGGTGGACGCTGGACGACCATAGGCCAAAACCTCTTCATATACCTACTACTTGTACCTCCCAGTGATTTGATTGTTTATAACTAATCAGCTATGTAATCACTGTTTTCATGTTACCTACATTAAATTTGTATTTTGGATAAATTGACCTATTGGTATTATGATTAAACAAGAAGTTTTGTAACAGTTTCTATGGACCCAAAATTACGTCCACCGCACGATCGCGACAACACGGACACATATAATCCCTATTCGTCCCGATACCGCTGCATACCGGATAGAGTCAGTCTGACCCAGGTCGGGCCTATCTGAGTTCCTTACTGGACTCTTCTCAGCTAGGCTAGGTTTAGTGAGCCAGCGACAGAACTCCCAGTAGTCTGATTCCACCCACACCTCACAATTGGTTGAAACCGCTTAACCAATCTCACTGGAGCGCACACTCTTAAAGTATTCCAGTTGCAGTGTTTAAACCGCCCGTGTGATCGTGTTGGATGTTTCTCCTGGATTTTCCCCAGGCCACTCTCCAAACAAACGCGCACTCCTATCGCTTTATTGTGCCCGGCCTATAAAGTTAGTCAGGTCCAAGAAAAAAAAACCTATTTTATATTTATCAAACGTCCGTTTAAAAAAAAATAAGAATAGAGTGGAGTGGAAATTCTATAATTTTTATGTAGGCATATATCGAAGCGCTGGTCAGTCAATGCTGACAACAATCGTCTACGTCCAATTTATTTAATCTCCAATTTTATAAATAGTAAAGTTATTTAGGCTCAATGGGTCACAGCAAGTTTTGATTTAAAACGCAAGCGCTTTAGAGGGTGTAAGTCAGTACCTAAATAACGCAAATCTATTATATTTTGCTTACGATTATACATGTATGTAATTAATAGAACTTCAGGTACTGAAATGAGGTAAACATTCACATTCACATGAGTCGCTTTGGTTTTGAAATAATTAAGCTCTAAGAGTCACAAATATCCGAACTAAATCTTTCATAATAATAGCTCATCATAATCATCAATCATCATAACCACATTACTCGGTTTATAACTACGATGGTAAAAATAAAACTTTCCATGCAAATACCTACTTTATCGTCGCTACTATAAGACTCAAATTATTAAATTGTGCAAGTACTAAATAATTTTCATTAACTTTGATTCGACTTAACCGAATGTCATCTGTATAATGGCACGACTCCGAAACGCCAAACGTCAAATATCGTGATATTTACAATTGTCTTGATTCGCCTCACGATACTTCCTTATTGTATCTTGTCCACACGATTCGTAACAACTATGTGCTTAGACTTACACTGGATCAACTGAGACGAATTTTCGTAAGTCAGCGTGCATTGTAAATATCCATGGACTCTGGAGGCAGATAGGCAATGTTGACAGCCACTGACTAACATAATTAAATCTCTCATTTCAAACAGTTACTATGGGTTGAGGGGCTCTCCATTTTTTCACATATTATCTATTTATTGTACAATTTTTGAATGGGATTCTTTTTATTTTGCTTCCAATTGTATGCTTACCAATTTTCAAGCCTTTAAGTCATTAATTGAAGGACTTTTCATACAAAGTTCAACCCCTCTTTTCACCCCCTTCCATCCCCAATCTGTTTAATTTTTATAGCCTATAACCTGGCCGAAGACCAATTAAACTTATTAGTGAAGGTTGTATTGAAATCTATTGGCTAGTTTTCGCGTGATGGTGAGACAAACAAACAGACAGACAAACAGACACAAATTCTAAAAACTGTTGAAACGTGTTCTGTTATCGATTCTAAGACCCCTCCATCGATTTTTTTGCTAATATCTTCAATGTACAGATTTTCGAACCTCTACAGCTTTATTATATGTATAGATTACACTTGAGTTATACCAGCAAACTAAACTGATTCCTTGCAAAAGAGGCTCTTGGCATCTGTCACAATAGAACGCCACAATAAGCAGCACACAAACGCGTGTCTATTTCTATACATAGGCATGTCCATCCCAATTATTTAGCTGCTAAACTTCGCCTAACTAGTGCACTTCCTCATCTAGTAGCTCATTCATCGACAGTCTGAGCATACATCACAAAGGCCAGCCCTATTACCCGCTGTGATTGAGTTCTATTCCCGTTCACGTCACGCACGGCCTTTGCGACCTGCATTAATATTACACGAATATTATGTTAGCCTCCGGAAGGTTGAAGACCCCTACAAATATGGCGCTTTTGTTCGGCAGCTGTTTGAGGGGATTTTGAATAGTGCTGTCAAGAATCTATGGCGCCCTGTGAAAGGCTTTGGGCATTTATTGTCAACCTTTTTTAGAGTTGAATAGGTTATTAGCGCCTTCTGGAGAGCATTGCATTTTTTTAGCATCGAGACCATATAGATACAGTTAGATGGCTTTTCAAATCGTTTGGCATTGCGTGATGTATTGTTACTTTAGTTTCAGCTACAGGAAGGAAGAAAAAGATGTTATACTAGCATTTAATTATACTTGGATTTTTTTGTTCATTAATAACTAACACATTATGTGGGCTCCACAACCTCCATAAATGGGGATACAAGTCCTCACCGAGTTGCGATTGTGGAGCACCGGACCAAACAACCGCTCATATTGTGGAGGAGTGCCCAAGGAGACGCTTTTCGGGAGGACTCAGCGACCTGCACACGCTTACTGCGGAAGCCAGGGACTGGCTGTCATATCTAGATATTTTATTATAGATGTACCAACTTTAATTTTTTTTATTTTAATTTTATGTATTTTTTTGTATTGTAACTTTTAACTATAATTTCAATAAAGCCATACGATAATAATAATTATGTGGGCTAGCCTTTTTCAAGAATGAAATACATATTCATTTTATTTTAATTAAACTGCCGTCTGTCTCGCTAATTAGAGACTACCTATTGTGGTTCGGTTGGGATGAGGTAAAGCTTATAATTTACACATTAGAGTGGCGAAAGGTTGTCAGCCTTTGAAAAAAAATACAGAAGGGTCACTAGTAGTAGCGGCTTGGAATGTAAGGCAAAGATTCGCTGGGATGACGTAGAGTCTGGGTAGCCTAGTGGTAAGGGCGCTAGTCCAACAAACCCGACACGCGGATTCGATGCCTTTGAAGAAAAACACAGAGGGGTCGCTAGTCGTAGCGGCTTGGAATGTAAGGCAAAGATTCGCTGGGATGACGTAGTGGTCTGGGTAGCCTAGTGGTAAGAGCGCTGGTCCGGCAAACCCAACGCGCGGATTCGATTCCTTTGAAGACAAATACAGAGGGGTCACTAGTAGTAGCGGCTTGGAATGTAAGGCAAAGATTCGCTGGGATGACGTAGTGGTCTGGGTAGCCTAGTGGTAAGGGCACTGTCTGTCTAACCAACGGCGCGGATTCGATGCCTTTGAAGAAAAATACAGAGAGGTCACTAGTAGTAGCGGCTTGGAATGTAAGGCAAACATTCGCTGGGATGACATAGTGGTCTGGGTAGCCTAGATAAGGGCGCTGTTCGGCTAACCAACGGCGCGGTTTCGATTCCCATCACAGGCTGCGTGCGAGATCATGGTCCATTTTTTCTTTGTATTGTTCTATGTGTCAAATGATAGACGGGTCATACACGGATTTAGGTTCGCGTCTTTTCTGTGGACATACCAAAAGTTAAGGGCCACAAAGCTTAATTTTGGATTGGACCAGCAACCCGCATAAACAGTGTCTCCGTTTCTATAAATCCCTGTAATAAAAACATAGCTAACATACACATAAGCCGTTAACTATTGACCACAGGAGGGGCGACTTTTGTTTTTTCAACTAAGTATGACCCAGACATTAGGTGCGACAAATTATTAATGTGCTTACCCAGAAAAAAACTTGCGCAACTAACACCAAACTAGAATAGGTTTAATGCACCACTAGGGATGAAATGTTAATTGTTCTTTGACAGTTACTAGGAGGGAACCAACATAAATACGGCAAAAAAAGTTCCTTCTGGAAAACTTACCCCAAACTAAAACCAGCAGAACTTCTGTTTCTCAAACTGGTATTTTTATTTGGCAGTTTGGGACCGACCTAATAAATAAAACAAGTTTGTCTCGTTAAGTTTGCGCTCGTAGCCCAGCGGCGCTCGCGTACCGAGTGCGGTATGCGAGTTTAGCAACGTGGACCGAGGTCAGTCTTTGTTAAAAAAGGGTTGGTTAGGAGGATTAGTTGTGGTTAGGAGTTAGATGGTTCTGTAACTACGTGGTTTAATCTTCTCTAACCATCTTTCTTTGTAGTGTATTTTGGGGCCATTCTACTTTTTCATGTACATAATTTTCAAACACTTTTGTTTAATGCAGATTTTCGAATACTTGGCCCTCACTGCATATTTTTGTATTGTTATTTAGAAAGAGGTTTAACTAAACTATCACTTCCGATAGTTTTGGTAATTAACGAACCACAGCTAATATCCATAAATCGAGTAACTCAGTGGTTCTTGGATGTCTCACCATTTGTATGAAAAACCACCTTTTATAGCAATATGTTAATATTCAAGTATTTTTACCTATAAATTCGTTTCACTAGATTCAGATACTATTTCTAAATCTTATTTTTGTACACTAATTCAATACATATCATGGTTTTTTTTTGTAATAGGAAGCTGGTCATGAAAAAGTAGAATGACCCTTTGAATTATAAAACCGGAGTCATATTGTGTCATGTTCGTTTCCGGATTCAGATTTGAGCGCTCCTGGCCCAGCGGCGCCCGCGTGCCGCGCGCGGTTAAGCAACGTCGGCCCAGGTCAACTCTTGGATGAATTACCGCTTTGAGTGGTTATTAACTGAGCGCTCCCTTGCTTTGGAAGGCACGTTAAGTAATTGATCCCGGCTGCTATCTATGATAGCAATCGTTAAGCCCAGTTAGAGGCCTTAAGAACTTCTAACAGTCAAGTTGCCCACTCACTTCACAAGTCTAATTCCAAAAAAGGTCTGGTTTACCCTCGGGTTGGAAGATCAGATGGCAGTCGCTTCCGTAAAAACTAGTGCCTACTCCAAATCTTGAGATTAAACGTGGCCATCTCTTTCTATCACACGCAGTTCTACTCGCTACAGTCGCTACATCACTTTCTATCGCATGAACGGGCACCCGACGGGTGCCAGCCACATGTACTTGTAGCGGCGCGACGCAATCACGGAGTGGGCTGCCCCTGGCCAGGGTCAACCCCTAAACTAAAGTAGAAAAAAAAATGTGACGGTTTATCTATATATCGATAGAAACATATCGATAAGCATAATTTATGAGATCTGGATAAATTGCGGCGAAAGATCGGTAAATATCGATATGAGCAGCACTGGCCATACTGTGGCAACATTTGTGCATTGGACTTGTCAAACAACTTCGCCTAATGGTGGACTTTACTGTAGGCTAAAGCGGAGGCGCGCGGAAAAATCGTATGTTTGTAATAGAGACTCTATTACATTAGGGTTAAAGAAGAAAATCTAAAGTAAAGTATTTAAGACTAATATAAAACAATAATAATGTTATTTTGGAAAGTTACTTAAGATAGCAAAAGTAAAATAGTAAATTGTAAGTATCTTGTAGTTCAAAAACATTATATCCAATAATACTTGCACCATCAAAAAATGTAGTATGTATAGTTCATATACCATACCTAAACGGAGGATCTGTTAACTGTGAGCCATCTGTACGTAGTACTATTACTTATTCTGTGCCAACTACGAAACTGATAGCCCCGGGTTCAAATCCGGGTAATGGCAAATATTTGTGGTGAGCATTTGTTTCTCTAAGTCAAGGCCTGCATCACTCAAACAAGAGTGCACAACGACTGGCACCATCATTGACACAATTATTGAGCATATAGATAAACCGTCACAATTTTTTTTTCTACATTAGTTTAGGGGTTGACCCTGGCCAGGGGCAGCCCACTCCGTGATTGCGTCGCGCCGCTGCAAGTACATGAGGTCGGCACCCGTCGGGTGCCCGTTCATGCGATAGAAAGTGATGTAGCGACTGTAGCGAGTAGAACTGCGTGCGATGAAAAGAGATGGCCACGTTTAGGCATGTTTGGCATACCTAAACGGGGGATTTGTTAACTGTGGGCCATTTACTACTGTGGTGTTTACTATACAAGTATTTAGTGTTGTGTTCCTGGAGGTGAGCAAGGTTGCCAGAGCTCCCGTGGATGCACTGTGTTGAGAGCGAGGGACCTAAATGTGTTCCTTCTTCTGTCAACACAGTGCATCCTCAAATCTTATAAAGGGTCGGCAACGCGCACGTAACTCCTTTGAAGTTGCGAGCGTCTATAGGCTGCGGTGGCCGCTTACCATCAGATGGACCGTACGCTTGTTTGCCACCGGCGTTGTATTAAAAAAAATCTGTACGTAGTATAGTACTATTACTTAATCTGTCATCATCATCATCATCATTTCAGCCGAAAGACGTCCACTGCTGAACATAGGCCTCCCCCAAGGCTCGCCATTTAGACCGGTCCTGTGCCGTTCGTTTCCACCTTATTCCCGCGACCTTCACCAGGTCATCACTCCACCTTGTCGGAGGCCTACCGACAGCTCGTCTTCCGGTGCGTGGACGGCACTCAAGCAGTTTCTGGCCCCATCGATCGTCAGTCCTGCGAGCAATGTGCCCTGCCCACTGCCACTTTATTTATTTTTTGCTAGCTTGTGCATGCGATGTCACGTGGAATTAGTTTATATCTCCATACAAAATTAAACTACCAAATTTCATTTTAATCAGTTTAGCATGAAATGGTAAGCGGCGACCGACCAAATCACTATCGCATTTGTATATATACATTGTCCTACTACTGGGCAAATGCCTCCCATCATTTTCGCCGCTCGTCTCGGTCGTGTGCCACCTCACGTGCAAAATCTATCCAGGTCATCCCGCCATCTCTTTTTACGGTCTGTCTCTGTCTCGGTAGTCATCCTGTGGGTCCATTCAGTAGTAATGCCATCATTTGTAATTTTTACTCGTTTTCTTTGTTAGTATGCACTGCCCAATAACTATTTTTTTTTAACATGACTGTGGCTTTACAGACCGGCAGACGAATCACGTAACTTTATGTACTAACGGTAGATAGATTTTACTGTCAATTTTGAAGTATAAATGTATGAGCTGACAATTAAAATTTGACATTAAAGTCTACCTAACGGTAGTACAAAAGTTACGTGATTACCCCGCGGGCCCAATAAAGCGATAGGAGTGCGCGGTTGGAGAGTAGCCTGGGGAAAATCCAGGGGAAAACCTCCGGCACGACCACGCGTGTTGTTTGGAACACTGGAATACTCTAAGAGTTTGCGCTCCAGTGAGATTAGTTGAGCGGTTTCAACCGAATCTGAGATGTGAGTGGCCAATAACTAATTTCTATTCGCTGTGTTGCTATCTGAAGGTTACCTGTAAGATATCGCTTTTTAGCGGTAATACCGGCTGTTGTTACCTCTGTTCATGTTTTATCATTGTAATAATTCTCCATGTAGTGCACAATAAAGAATTTAGAATTACGATTTGAAACGGGATATTTACCATGTATATTTGTATTTTTGAGTTCCCACGTCACACACGTCAGTTAATCCTTGATAATGGCGTTTGCAACAGTGCCGAAATATAGGGAACTCAAAAGTACAAATATACATGGTAAATATCCCGTTTC
The DNA here is from genome assembly GCA_963556455.1 of Epiblema foenella. Taxonomy (NCBI): domain Eukaryota; kingdom Metazoa; phylum Arthropoda; class Insecta; order Lepidoptera; family Tortricidae; genus Epiblema; species Epiblema foenella. Next base: position 3,681,170 of record OY747113.1, on the reverse strand, counting down.
AAATCGTAATTCTAATGTAAATGACCATGTAAGCTTGAAATCCAATAAAGAATTTTATTATTATTAGTGTTGATTTTATTTATTGTTGCAAATGCGATGGAATCGCTAATAGGAGCTGTATAAGCGCTTATACAGCGAGCTGCTGAAGACGTCATCATGTATATACCACGCAACACGTTTACAGCTTAACTACCGAGATTACCCCGCTTCGCGAAACCGTAAGTTATGGCCCGATTACACGGGACAGTGGCTTACTGGGCCGTGGTCAGTTCGAGTTTACACTGTTTACTAAATAGGCAGGATTAATATACTCTTTATATACAGGGTGTCCCACGGCTATGCCACATGGAGGGAAAGTACCTTGAATATTGTAGATGGAACATTTTACTGAAAGAAGACATTATTTTAATTTTAAAAACAATTTAAACTGCATTCACAGATATTTAAATAATTAAACCGTGAACCGGGAATCGAACCCGTTACACAAGAAAAATAATTACCCTGTACCTAAATAACATAGTATCAGAAATAAAAGGAAGACCATGAATTTTAACATTTTTAATACAAAATTAATCAATTTATCACGTGTAACGGGTTCGATTCCCGGTTCAACCATAAAAATATTTAAATATCTGTGAATGCAATTTACAATGTTTTTTAAATTCAAATAATGTCTTCATTCAGTAAAATGCTCCATCTACAATATTTAAGGTACTTTCCCTCCATGTGGCATAGCCGTGGGACGCCCTGTATACTCGTGCTAGGTACTCAAAAGAAAATAGGGGCTACACCGCTACATGAAAATTATTTTAAACGGTAATACACAATTACACGGTGTTGTCTTCGTTTATTTAAATCAGCTTTGTGACCAAGTTTGTCGTTTCGATTAAGATGACGATTATTTATAAACGATAAAATAATAAAAACATAATATCAACACGAAATTAAAAAAAAGATAAATTTGTAACAAAACAAAATATAAATACCTAATCAAAAAATGTAACTTTAACAATTTTTTCGTTTGAGGAAATTTTGCACACCGTTTTATTTATTGTAATATAAATATGCCATGACAGAATACATTAACGAAATATGCTTATGGGTCATTGTCAATTGTAAAAACAAAAGTTGTCCACCCGGTGGTCAATAGTTAACGGCTTATGTACATATAACTTATGCTTTTATTACATGGATTTATAGTTATGGAAAGACCGTTTATGCGGGTTACTAGACCAATCCAAAATAAAGCTTTGTGGCCCTTAACTTTTGATAGGTCCACCGAAAAGACGCGAACCTAAATCGAACAATGACCCTTATACACTCGCTTCAAGAACCTTGACAATTTACAAGAACCTTTTGAAGTTATATGTATATTTTTTATTGTACAAGTTAAATTCTAAAATCCAGTAAATTTTTTTTGGGATATACACTAGAACAGTAGACACACCACGAAAACAGTGGATACACCCCAAAAACATAGTAGACAAAACCCGAAAACAGTAGATCTCCTATAAAAACAGGAGATCTGCCAACACTACCCGACTGACAGCCGGCCTCAGGTCGCGCGAGCGTTAGGTATTTAAAGCGACGCGCCCCGCCCACTGCAAGTCCCCTGCCAGCATGAAGGAGGTTGGAAACTGATGGATGTGGGACTTCATTGTTTTTTTTTGTGTCCAATAATTAACAATAATGGCTTTCCATTGGCAACTAAACCATTGATAAAATCGTCATGAATTTTATCCTTTTTATCTGGAATACCAAATCCGGTATGGGAAAATATATATAACTAAATAAAAAAAGACCTTGTCTGTTCCAAAAAATATAATACCTGAGATGATTAAACGAAAATAATATGTTATAATAATAATGATTATTTTTTCATAAGAAACACATAGTTTATGACCCAGGGGATGGAACCGCCGGGTAAGCAATAATTTCCTGTTTTTGAGAGCACCGCTCTTCCCGAGTTTAAGAGTCGACAATAATACTCGTACTTAATTCTAAAGAAGAAAGAAAAAAACATTTATTCACAGACACAGTAGACACACATAAATGACAAGAAAAAAAATACATAGAAACCACACAACATGTGTGTCCCCGCGGCAGTGAAACGGACACTGGCTCAGCATTATGCTGAGGAGTCATTGACACCTGCAGCGCTGATTTTCAGCCAGTACCATCGGTGACAAACACAAAATTCACACATTCTAAAACATGTTTTTTACTTACTTATGCTATTTAAATATTTAAATAAATATTTGTGGACAATCTTACACAAATCGACCTAGTCCCAAACTAAGCAAAGCTTGTACTATGGGTACTAGGCGACGATATATATACTTATATAGATAAATATATACTTCAATACATAGAAAACATCCAAGACTCAGAATTAAATATTCGTGTTCATCACACAAATAAATGCCCTGACCAGGATTCGAACCCGAGACCTCCAGCTTCGTACCAACTAGGCTAAAGCGGTCGTCTTATATTTATTTTTATTACCCACGACGGAACGGAGAAGGTACTCGTATATGCGTTTAGGGTGAGAGGTTGTTTGGTTGGTTTGTTTGTTTGTTTGTTTGTTTGTTTGTTTGTTTGTGTGTGCACATCAATATCTTCGAAACGGCTTGACCGATTTAGAAACGGTTTTCTGCAATAGGTTTGTAGTTTAGTCGGGCAGAAACCTAGCTAGGAGTTACGATGATAACTCGCCAGGGGGCGCTGCAGTAACCATTTTTCACTTGCTAAAGTGCGTGTGAGTACGATTTCTCCGGAACTGCTGGCCCAGCATTTACGATTTCCATAGAATGTGGTGTGGAGTACATGCACTTTAACTCTGAGGAGCTGATGATGGAGCAGAGAAGCATAGTTGGGTACTGTGCGGAGGTCGATAATATTTTTGTTTGTTTTGGTCCCTTTTGTTTATGTTGCATGAACAGACGTCGTTCATAACCTTCTGAGGGTCTGATGATGGAGTAAAACCATGCCATAGAGAACTTTGCGATGGCATGTAGTAACTTATTCGTGTTTGGGCTCTTTAGATTGTGTTTACTGAGTAGCTTCTATACATGATCTGCTGAGGATCTGATGATGGATCAGAACAGTATTTTAAGGCATGTTTTAAAGGTATTTAGTTAGTAATAATATGTCATTAGACTCTTTTGATAGTACCTATCTATTGAGACGCCTCTGTACAGGAACTTGAGAAGGCCTGATGATGAGGCAGCACAACAGCATAGGGAATTTTGCGAAGGCATATAGGTGGATTAACGTATGTCGACTATTTTAATACTGTTTGCTGCGTAGCTTGCGTGTGTCTCTTCTGTGTTCTCCATTTGGACCCTTCGGGTACGGAACCCTAAAAAGTAACCAGATACTTACATCGTGTGCATTGCGATGTTGTAATGTTTTGGATACTACCGATGTTAACTAGGTTACTAAGGCTCGTGAAAAGATCTATAGCGACTCGTATGAAGTATTTTCCGCAATTGTATTAAATGTCCGAAAAACATCGCGCTCGCTGCGCTCGCGTTTTCATCTATATACTTGTGATATGACTTTATAACCGGAGACCGAAAAGTATGAAAGTATTTTCCACACTGCATCATAATGTTTGAAAAATTTCGCGCTCACTGCGCTCGCGTTTTCATCTAGATAATATATGGCTTTATAACCGGAAACCGAAAAGTATGAAGTGATTTCCGCACTGCATCATAATGTTTGAAAAATTTCGCGTTCGCTGCGTTCGCGTTTTCATCTAGATATGATATGGCTTGGCTTTATAACCGGAGAGCGAAAAGTATGAAGTATTTTCCGCACTGCATCATAATGTTTGTAAAATTTCTCGTTCGCTGTGCTCGCGTTTCTATCTACATGTGCTATATATATACTTTATGACCCGTCCTAGTGACTATAAATATTATGTTTGCTGAAATGACATATAAACTTCCTTGGTTCTAAATATGTTGGCAAGGTAAACGTTCCTGTACTCCACACTGGCCCAATACTATGGTTTGATTATTAATTACTGTAATCTATTGGCCACTAAGGTGTTGATTACTGGCAGGTTTACCTTAATTGTGTAAACGAAATAAGGTATACTCGTACTTCAAATTGCGTCATCCGATTTCAGGAGCCGTTGCCAAAATGAACCCTGGGTATTTATTTATTTACGCTTTGGGACTAGTTGGAAGAAGGGTAGGTACAAATCCGAGGCAGCTGTGAGCAGAAGAAGGGAAAAGATAAATGACAGAGAAGGTGCGTCCACGTGGGCTCGCTCGTCGGGTCTTCGGCCCCACGCGGAACGCCTTCTGACCTCGTGTGCCTCGCCCCTCACTACTGGGCCTTTGTCCCTCAGGTTTACTTGTAAGACACTCGGGGCTGGAAAGTGTCGACTTGGACAGCACGCTCCAAGGAGAAGCTTCGGGCTTTCGGCCTTTCGCTGAACAGTTTCTGACCTCATATACTTCGCCCCTCACCTTCAGGCTTTCGGCCCTGAGGTTCGCTTATAAGACATTCGAAGCTAGAAATTGCCGATTTGGGCTCGTCTTTCGGGCCTTCGGCTCGCGGGCTCGCATCGATGGTGAGCGAGCGTGCTCCGAAGTGAAGCTTCGAGCTTTCGGCTCTACGCGGAACGGCTTCTGACCTCGTATGCCTCGGCCCTCAGGTTCATTTGTAAGACACTTGGGGCTCGAAATTGTCGACTAGGGCTCGCCCCTCGGGCCATCGGTCCTCGGGCTCGTATAGCAAACGTGCTCCAAGGAGAAGCTACGGGCCTTCGGCCTTTCGCGGAACTGTATTTCGCCTCTTAGCTTCGGGCCTTCGGCCCTCAGGTTTACTTGTGCCGCATTCGGGGATAGAAAGTGGCCACTTGGCACTTACTTATTTTTGTAGCTCCTTAGGAAAACATCGGTAGGGAGCTCATTGCACAACCGAAGTGTTCGAGGGTCAAACGTATTAGGTATACTTAGACTGCTCTCTAAAAAAATTAAAATAAAGGCAAAATTAAAAATTTTGGAAATACCCCCGACGGATGTTCTCAATTGAAAAATAATTAAATAATGCATTTAAAAATCCCCCGACTCTATAGGAAATAATTACATATAGATAAAAACATTTTTTTTCTAAACGGTTAACTGGTTGCGAGGTATATTTACAAGCCCAGAAAAATCCGGCGGGGGCTGCCATTGCCATGTCAATTCCCAATTGCATTAAAATAGTAATAATAGTGAAATGCCATGTGTTTTCCCAATTGCATTAAAATAGTAATAATAATGAAATTCGAGATAACTTACAGAACGGTATAAACTAACTGCATAAACTATTACTTAATTTCAGGGCAGGCAATGGCAGCCCCCGACGGATTTTTCTGGGCTTGTAAATATACCTCGCAACCAGTTAACCGTTTAGAAAAAAAATGTTTTTATCTATATGTAATTATTTCCTATAGAGTCAGGGGATTTTTAAATGCATTATTTAATTATTTTTCAATTGAGAACATCCGTCGGGGGTATTTTCAAAAATTTTTTTTTTTTTATCTCTACTTTTTTGATGGCCGCACGTGTGTTATAATTTTGGAAAGTAAACGCATGTTTAGAAACCTAATACCTACTGCAGGTATGATTATGAAATTTCCTCATAAAACGCGTAGGGAGGTACCTTATCAGCAGTTTTAATAATTTCTCGTCTAAAGAAGCTTCATTATTCTGGTAAAAACATTAACAAGTCAAAGCCGTAACTTCATCCTACGAACTCGAAACTACCTCACAGATTTATAACAGTAAGTATTCTTTAATATTGTTCTTAGTAAATAAGGTCATCAGTACCTCTAGTATACGTTTTCTTCAAATTCTTTCAAATCCTGCACTTCAAAAAAGATTTGCTCCCCGTACGAACATGGAACCCCCTTTTCACCCCTTTGGAGGAGCAATTTCAAATAACGCTCAAATATTTTTTGTTGTATTTAAACAGAGAGTCTATTTACGAAGTTTCAAATCTCTAACTTCAAAAAAGATTTGCTCCTTGTACATACTTTGAACCTCCTTTTCACCCCTTTAGGGAAACAATTTAGAAAATCGTAGAATTTAATTTTGTTATATTTAAACATGGAATATATATACGAAATTTAAAGTTCCTAAGTCCAAAAAATTACGTTTCCCATATAAACTTTCATCCCTTGTTTTACCCCCTTAGGGGATGAATTTCGAAAAATCCTTTCTTATCCCTAGCCTACGTTATAAATGTAAATAAATATAATGCTTCGAAACAAAACACAAACGAACGCGTTTGCATTTAGTATCAATTTGTATGGCAAAGAATAGTTACCACCAAATGCCACCAACTCGTTCGTTTGTGTTTTGTTTCGAAGCAACTTATGCTAGAGATACTGAGCTCCCAAGAATACGCGGTTTCGAGAATTTGAGAGTGAGGAACTATATCTCTAGCCTTAAACACAACGAATCAAGTCAATAAAGGGTTGGCAACACGCTTGTGTTTCTGGAGTCCTACATATCCATTGGTTCGAGGATCTGTTACCATCAGGCCATAATCTTGTTTGCCACTGTCGTAGTATAAAAAAAGTTGTCAATTTACTTTATATTCTTATATATATAGTTCACATCCTTAAGGGAGTGGCCCTTAAGGAATGTTTTCCGGGATAAAAAGTATCTTATGTCCATTTCTGTATCTCATATCAAATATCATGACGACCACTTTAGCCTACGAAGCTGGGCCTGTATTCCAAACTTCGTAGCGTGCCATCCCTCTCACTTTCGTGTTACACACTATGTGGGTGAAAGGGCCGGGACGATACGAACTTCTAATTTCGGAGTAGCCCCTCTGGACGTCGCAGGTTCTAATCCCGGTCAGGGCATTTAGCTATTACCAGATGTCCGCACTGTTTATGAAATCGAGCTCTGGCACTGAAACTTTGTAATATTCTCGTTCTTATCAGGTAATTTCATCTTATTCATTTTTCATATTATGATGGTGTCAAATAATCTTAAGGCTCAAGTAATGGTAAGTCTATAGATGTATGCGAGTCCAATTTGTCAATGTGTGTTGAAAAATTATGTACAAAAACTGTTCGTACTGTTTTAACTCTGGCGCCTGTAATGGAAGTGTCTAATGTATTTTCTCGTTCTAATGAGGTAATTTATCACGTCCGCGACAACCCGTCTTAACGAGCTACCTTAATTATAAAAAAAAATCTGCTTCGATTTTATTATAAAGTACTTGAAACTGTACCAGAAATCTGAGAATTTCACTTTATAATTATATTCACTGCGAGTAGCTTTTGCCCGAAACTTCGCGTGGAAGCATGAAAGTCTTTTATACCTTATCTTACCTCCTTACAAATTTTATTTGACATGCATTTTTTGGATTTTTATTAAGAAATATCGTTTCAAACATCAGGCAAAATAGACAAATTTTAAGTTAATAACTAGCTTTTTCCGCTTAATGTGAACAAAAAAGAGTATAGCCAAAAGCGGGCCTAGTATATAAAACTTTAATAAAAAGATCGTATCCTTTATCTATACATATAAAAGAAGAAGTCCTGACTGACTTAGACACTTTTGGACTATTTTTGGACATAGAAACTTGAAATTTCGTACAAAACCAAATTCTGTGTTTTCTAAATTGCTCCCCTAAAGGGGTGAAAAGGGGGTTCAAAGTATGTACGAGCAAATCTTTTTTAAAGTTAGAGATTTGAAACTTCGTAAATAGACTCTCTGTTTAAATACAACAAAACATAGCGTTTTTTGAAATTGCTCCTCTAAAGGGGTGAAAAGGGGGTTCCAAGTTCGTACTGGGAGCAAATCTTTTTTGAAGTGCAAGATTTAAAACTGCGTATACAAACTCTCTGTTTAAATACAAAAAAACATGTATCAGCGTTTTTCTAAATTGTTCCCCTAATGGGGTAAAAAGTCGTTCCAAGTTTGTGCTGGGAGCAAAACTTTACTTTACGTAAAAATGGATATATAGGTGTCATCGTCGAGGTTCCTCGGGCTGATGATTACGAAAATGACATCCATTTTAAAATCCAAGATAGCGGACATTTATTTTTCTTAAAAATCGACCTGGGTGTCATCTTTGTTGTTCCTCGGGGTGCCGATTACGAAAATGACATCCATACATACCTACATACGTAGGTACATACAAACATACGGGTCAAACTGAGAACCTCCTTGTTTGTAGACGGTTAAAAATTACTCTTATTACGCGGGCGAAGCCGCGGGAAAAAGCTAAATCAATTGATAGCTAGTTAAAAATATCAATACTTTTGTCAAAACATTTAAAAATTTGTAGTAGCACAAATGATTTCTTAATCAAATGGCACGAATAATAATAATCGCACTGTAATAATTTATTTAAACTTTATTGCACAAAAAGAATATAAGCACAAAGGGCGAAATAATATGAGTTATATGAGCCAACGACGAAGTAATCCGCCAGAGAACTAAAGTCACCGACATAGCTTTTCAAATTAGCAAACTGAAGTGGCAGGGGGCTGGCCACATCTGGCGCAGAACTGACAGCCGCTGGTGTAAGACCGTGTCCTGCTTGGGCGAAATCATCGCGAACGCGAAGCGAAGCGGCGCGGCGCGACGCGGCGCGAACGCGACGCGATGCGGTGCGACGCGGCGGCCTTGCGTGAATCGCCCAACAAACAACTCGGACGGCCGCGCCGCCGCGTCTCATTCGCGCGAAAATATAAAACCAACTGATCGCGTTCGCTTCGCGCCGCGCCGCGCCTGTGCCTTTACCATGAGTTTGCATGACCGTACTCGCTAGCGACTACGTAAACGATTTAGTATGCCGATTCTTAGTTCTATTGCGTAACCGCCAGAGGCGCTGTACTTTTGCCCATACAATTTTTAACGCAGTCGCTAGCGAGTACGGTCATGTAAACTCATGGTAAAGGCACTGCATTGGTTACGTAGGACACTTCAATAGAGCGTTCTCTGTTTATTTCTTTCGCGCCACTCGCTAATATTTCGTTTCATCAATCTAAAAGCTGTACAATAAAAAACCTAAAGAGGCAGAGATTAGAAGAAGTCGGTGCGGGTTTTAAAAAAGTAATTTATGTCACACCTGGTCATAAAGTGGCAATTACCGCACGCTCCGCGCGCGAAAAATCCCACTTCCTGGCCAGAAGGTAACATAAAATTTTGTACTTACCTCGGGCGGTAAATAAGAAAGCCTCAGATCACATAATTATCGCCCTTGCCTTCGGCTCGGGCGTCAAACACCTGCGATCTGAGACATTCTTTGTTTTACCGCCCTTGGTAAGTAATGTACTATTGTCATAGTCACTAAATCTCACTTACTCTGATCTTTCGTACGAATAATGCGAATTAAATGGTGTGTGTTTACGACCACTGTTTCGTCGTTTACCTAATTTCTAATCTTAAAAAAAACGTATATAGCCCTGAGCACCATAACCCTACCCTATCCCTTTGCACAATACAAATTTGATTAATTAAAAATTGACAAAGAGCGTGCCTAGTAAATGGAGTCATAAACAAAAGGCTCGACATCAAAGCACAGTAAAACGAATTAATTTCGCTGTTCACTTAATAATCCTTCACTTAATAAACTTAGCTTAGCTAATAGCCAGATATCGAAGTGCATTATGTTTGATACGTACGCAATTATGTTACTTATTTTTATACTCATAAAGAATATAATAGCGGATACATGGACAAGGCCTTGTGTTGTTTCAAAGTTCAGACACTGTATTGTGTTCTTTGATCTCTGGTATTAAACGTCTTTTTGGGACAAAAAGCGTGTGCGTGATAGGAAAATTTGCGTTTCTTAAGAAACGGTACACTGAACTTTTTTTTAGAGTTCCTTTTTTATTTTATTTATAATTGTGGATAATGTTGATCTGTACGACAAAAAAAGACAAATAGTGCATCGTGACCTCAAAAATTATAAAAAGACTCGATTATTAATGATTCTGCAATTCTGAATGTCAAAAACCATTATACTTATAGTAAAGTTTAAACGCTTAAGGCCCGGTTTTATAAAGATCCATTAGACCTTATGTCGGTTTTTATGTCATAAAATGTACTGAGTTACTGAGATCTGACATTTGGTCTAACGGATCTTTATAAAACCCGGCCTAAATGTTTGATTTTAGTTGTACCGTAAACTGGGGTAACTAGGAATAAACGGGGCTACTTTGATAGATATAGAACACTTATACAATCATCAATAAGTATTTCTAGTCTGATTCAGTTTAGTAAATGGTTAGGAAATATACCAAGAAAACTAACACATGGTATCAAAACTGAATTTTTAAAGTCGCCCCCCTCACTTTGAAAGTAACCCCGGTTGACTGTATGTAGTGTAGACTATTCCTCAACCTTTTATCACAAACGAACGCGTTTGCGTTTAGTCTCAATCGTGGGAAAAAATAGTTACCATGTAATACCCACCAGAGGCGCTGCTCAGGTTGCCATATAAATTGAGACTAAACGTACACACGTTCGTTTGTTTAACTTATACTAGAGTTACTGGTCCCGCCGGCGATTAGCGAGTACTCTCGCGAGTACTACGTCTAGCCCTCACCACATGACGATCAAAATATATCTACCTTCCTCAATTAAAAATGTACAGAAAACAACGCCATTCATCAAACATCTAAAAGTACTCGTCATTAGTAAATGTTTTTATAACTTAAAAGAATATTTCTAAAAAAAAAAAATATATGTTATAAGTAATTAGTAATTGTTAATTGTCTACTATGGTGTGTCAGATTTATTATTCAAATATATATATGTACATTTTTTATGAAATTTATTGAAATTACAAAATAATACCAATGCCTATAATATAATAAATAAATAAATAATTAAAGTGAGTTGACATATATACAACGCTTTGAAAATCTATTTATCGCCATCTTCCTTGTGTTGTATTCATGTGCAAAAAAATGTATGTGTAAGTAAACATTATGTGCAAATAGTAGTCCCTTTAAATTGCTATGCCCGCGCAGGGCGTCACATGTGTCTATATACTTATATTGTAACTCCACCTGCTGATATATAAATGGGATATGCAATAAACGTTTGATATTTGATACACTTGAGCGAAAAAACGAGTAGAATTATGAGAATACTCGCTGCTCGCCGGCAGTGGAACCAGTGCCTTAGACTCCGTTACTTTTTAAGTTAAATCAAATCCTGAAATCAGTTTATTGGAATTATCAATAATTTTGTCATAATTTAAATTCAAACTGTTAAGACCTCTGTATGTTTACTTGCTTCTCACTGTTCCATCTTCCTCATCAAAATTTTATAATTCTTCTTTCACTTTCCGAGCTATTCGGTTTTGGAATTCTTTATCTCCTGATTTGAGGCGTGCTGAATCTCTTGCTGTCTTCAAAAAACAGCTTAAAGATCACTATTTGTCTCTCTCATGACACACTTAAGACTTAGCTCCTTTAGACTATGTGGCTGACTATATATTTGTATATGTTTATGTACGTATATTTTTATACTGTATTTATGTATGTTTATTTATTCTTAATTAAATGTTATTGTTGTAATTATTAGTAGGCTTCATATGTATTAACTCTGCATCACCTGCTATGAATCGTTCTGATTAGATTTTCGCTACCCTAAGGTTGTCTGGAAGAAATCGCTCTTTAGCGATAAGACCACCTGTTGTTTGCCTCTTTTCATTGTGTTTTTGTACTGTACTGTATCCTTTGATTGAGGTGTGCAATAAAGAGTATTTGTATTGTATTTGTTGTATGTTTTAAGGCCTGTAGATGTAACACAAAAAATTGGAAATCTGAAGTAAAATATACCCCATAATTCCCATACCCATCAATATTCCTGTCACCGAATAGCTTCAGACGCAATTTTCAAGAAAAGCCAAGCTTTACAATAAATCATAATCTATGGTCGTGGCTGGTATGGAACACGTTACGTAAGGCCTCCATAAAACCGCGGTCCTAAAGGCCCTTAGCAGTTGGATTCGGAGGCAGATGGGTTTTATGAGCTGCCCAATGCTTGGTCACAGCGAAGAACAGCTAGGTCTTTTGGGAATGAACATTTTTAATTTTAACAGTAAAAATATGAAATCGAGAACGAACTAGGAACAATACCTACCTAATTAAAATAAAAAACAAAAGATTCTCGGAACGGCTGGTATCGGGCGGAAAGGTGCCCAGTACGCTGGCGCAGGGACCGATACCGGTATTTTTAAAAAACGCTGAATTAGCCCAAAATTTTGGATTATTTTTTGCTCTTTAAGTAGGGCTGAATCATGTATTTAGGTAACAACGTCGTATTATCAGATTGTCCCATTAAAAACGAAATAATGAACCGGTGACCGTAATAATACCGGTATTTTTCTATGGAGAAAATACCGGTATCCGATTTCTGCGCTGGCGGCGTTACCACGCTGCAATGCTAGCGATATCAGTGCCTTTACCATGAGTTTACATGACCGTACTCGCTAGCAACTGCGTAAAAATGTGTATGGGCAAAAGTACATCGCCTCTGGCGGTTACGCAATAGAACTAAGAATCGGCATACTAAATCGTTTACGCAGTGGCTAGCGAGTACGGTCATGCAAACTCATGGTAAAGGCACTGCTGGTCCAGGTACACGCTGGACCTGGGATCGGACACACCGAACACCAAAGTCTTAGTTAAGTTAGATGATTTTAATTTAAAATAATATAGTGTAACACCAAACACCTATAATTCCTACTTAACAACATAGATGGCGCTACGAGGCAAGTTAGAACGCGCTAACGTTTGTTCGACGGCCGATGCATATAAGCCTGAATCGATTAGTTTCTAATTAACAACATAGATGGCGCCACGATGCAAGTTAGAACGCGCCAGCGTTTGTTCGACGGCCGATGCATATAGGGCTTGAGGGATTTTGTTTCGCCATCTTACTTCGGTTGGAAAGTTATCTAGTGCTGACGGATCCCGGCTCACTTGATAACTCCCAAGATTGTTTACTAATGCTACGGCTACACACATCGCGATAACGCGAATATTCGCATTATCGCGATGTATGTAGCCGAATATTCGCGAATACTTCGGCACTTCGCCCGAAGCCGCAGACCCTTCGCCCCGCTATCGGTAAATTTGCGCACATCAAAGGCTTTTATCGCGATGAACTTCGCTTGCGCGGCCACACTTCAGTCGGCTCAACTTCATCGTGCGTAGCGGACGTACGAGTACTGTCAACTTCTAACAAATCCTGCAAGCGGCGACGTATTGTTTACGATGGATTGGAGTAATGACAGAATCTTGGAATTTATTTCCAATTACGAGGATGAGCCTATACTGTGGAACCCTAAAGAACCAGGCCACAAAAGGAAGGATCTCATCTACGACGCATGGGTGAGGATAAAAGCTAACTTAGGTTTCTCATGCACGGTGGACGAATTAAAAAAGAAGCGAGATTCGCTTATGGCTTAGTATAGACAACATTTAAATAAAAAGAAAAAAAGCATGAAATCTGGCGCTGGGACGGAAGACACTTACCATATAAATTGGTTTGCTTTTGGACCTTTACACAGCTTTTTACAACCTGTATACGAATGCAACAAGACTATAGATACAGAGGTAAGAAATAAAAAATACCGTTGTTGCTGTTTTAGATTATGTATTTAGATAGGTACATACATTTCTAACCTACAATAGTATCTTATCTTTATCTATCTTATTTTTTGTATTTTTTAAAATATTGATATGAAATATTCCCTGCGTAATTAAATGCGGTTGTTAAGAACTTGAGCAAATTTATCCCGTATGTTGGATGGTGTAAAAGCATTTCTTCTCGCTACAGCTGACAAGGAGCGCAAAGCGCCGTCGACTCGTTCCTCATTCCTCCAACTGCCAGGAACCACATAACTGTTTTCAATTCTATCCAAAAAGCCCGGCGGAATGTACAAACTATTAGATGTTTTACTAGTCCTTAAGAAGTTGTGTAGTAAAACGCATGACATCACAATATTAGAGGCACGATCCGGTTGAAGTGCTATTGGTTTTCTTAGCACTCGAAATATGGCAGACATTACTCCAAATACATTTTCAACTATAATTCTAGCTTGTGATAATTTTTTGTTGAAATTTCTCTTTAAACTTCCATCTGGGTGTTGGCCCGGGTACGGTTTCATTAAATTTACTTGTAATGGGAATGCATTATCTGCCACAAATACATAAGGCAATGCATCATTGCTGCCAGGAAGTGGAGATGGAGCTGGTAAATTCAGGTCGCCTCGGCTTAATTTCTGGAATAATACATTGTTTCTAAATACACCTCCATCACTTATTCGGCCTTGACATCCGACATCTGCAAATATGAATTTGTAATTTCTATCAACCAATGCTAATAACACAATACTGAATGTGTGCTTATAGTTATAAAATTCCGTTCCACTGTGATGGGGTGACAGCAAAACAATATGTTTTCCGTCTAAAGCTGCAAGGCAATGTGGAAAAATATGATGAAATTCGGCTTCTTTTTCCAACCACTGTTGTTCATTTGCAGGCATCTGAAAAAAACAATGAAGAAGAAAATGAAGAACAGGGACGTGAAATGACTACTTCAGCCGCAGCTACGGAATATGGCACGCAACGGGCGAAACGGCCACGATTCGATTTATCTACAGAGTTAAATACGGCCAGGCAACAGATGAACGAGGCATTTAATGTTGTCAAAAATAATTCCTGCAGCGATGAATACGAAATATTTGGCAAATTGATAGCTAGCAAAATTAGAAAAATACAAAATTATGATATTAAAGAAATATTAATGAATGATATACATAATATTGTTTTTAAAGGATGCATGTTTGATAAACTTAAAGATCCAATTACACAATTACCTCAATCCTTCATTCCGGCAAATGATAACGAAAAAAGAAGTCAGTTTCTACAGCCATCCCCGTCAACCAGTAGTAATTCATCACATCAACCATTCCGTTCGCCCCAGTTCTCATACACTCAACAATACCAATCTCCTCAGTCGCCATACATTCAGCAACCACAATCTCCTCAGTCGCCATACATTCAGCAACCACAATCTCCTCAGTCACCGTACATTCAGCAACCACAATCTCCTCAGTCACCGTACATTCAGCAACCACAATCTCCTCAGTCACCGTACATTCAGCAACCACAATCTCCTCAGTCACCGTACATTCAGCAACCACAATCTCCTCAGTCACCATACATTCAGCAACCACAATCTCCTCAGTCACCACCACCAGTCAGCCAGCCACCCCAATCACCCCAGTCACAATATGAGCAACCGTATCAATCCCTCCAATCACACACCAATCAGCCATCAACATCATTCAATAGCACAGTATCCGTTCAGAATAGAATGTTACCACCAAAAAAAGCCGCACAAATTATTATAACCGAAACCGGTGAATTACTACTGGCTGATTGTGATGGAACTGAATAAAATCCTTTTGCAATCACCTAGGTATCATTCCTTCAGCCTGTCACAGCTATTTCTGTACTAGGATTAAATATTAATGTTTACTATTAACATGCGAGTTTAATTTACTTACCTTAACTTCCTCCTTTAATACCATTACGATAGCCATGGATGTTTCGTGCACTATTTTCGAAATAACTTGGTGGGACATTTTAAACAAATAGTGAAGGCTTCTAAAGCTGTCCCCCGTTGCTAAGTAGCGCAGTGTTAAAGCTAATCGCACTTTTGCTGGAATTGCGTCTCTAAAACTTGTGTCATGTTTTTCAATAAAAGGTGTCACTTTCTGTAGCAGTATTTCAAAATCTTGTGTAGACATCCGTAGGAAATTGAAGAATTGTGCAGGTTCAGCAGTTATATCAGAAAACATATTGTTTAAAAAGTCTCTGTGAACAAATTTGGAAATTAATTATAGCACCTATATACAATACCAAATATACCAATACATTTTTAAGTAAATAATTACCTAGTTCTTGCTCGATGAATAGTAATCATCCATTGCCGCCTTTTGTTCACTTTTTTTATTTTTTTTATTTTGCACAAAGTCAGAAAATAATTGTTGAGCGCCATAAAATACAGAGCGACAGCTTCGTCCATTTTTCCGCGATAAATTCTGCGGCATTGCTCTGTATAACAGTGTGGCCATGCACATTCGCTGTAAGCCGAAGACGAAGGTTTATCGCGATAATTCTATCGCGATGTGTGTAGCCGTAGCATAAGTGATGCGAACGGTTCCCGAGCCATCAATTAGTAAACTTCTTCGTAATTCTGTAACCTGTACCTTTAATTTAATAAAAGGTATCCGTTCAACCTCGCGGTTTCACTAACGCCACTCCCGTCGATTACAATAGGTATTTAAGAAGAAGAAGATTAAGAGAATATTAAAGGCTTGAAATTCAAATTAGTCCAATAATTTTGATACCAAACTGAGCCATTATTGTGTGTAGTAGAAATAGTAGAATTAAAACAGGAAAGGGATTTGGAGGGACGTTTGAAAAATCCAAAGAAATACATGTAAAATCTTCGACGTTGGGCAGAGATAGTCCTGAGCCCGGCCTACCGCGAATCGAAAAAAAGTACCTGTCTCTCTCTGCCGGTCGAACATGCAAGTGCGAGAGGCGATACTTCGGTCTCGGTTCGCGGTAGGACCTTAGGACTAGATCCTATCGAAGAGAAAATGTGAATATACATGTCTAATGAGCGTTCTTAGTGACGAGACCTTTAAGCCGTCATCTCCCAGACCCGGAGATCTCCGGGCACATAGCAAAGCAATGTCATTGTTTGTTTTTTCCGCCGGGCGGCAACGGGTTGGGTATGTAATTAACGGTTTGCTTAAAATCATCAGCATCTTCCAAGCGTTATCCAGTACACTTGCATCCTGACGGATGCCCGGGGTCCGCTACCTACTTATATGAAAACTTCAAGTCTTTAATACCTCTCGTGTGGTGCCGGGTAAGAATAGCGTACGGTACAGTTTCAGAGGAATTTCCTCCCTCGGACGCTCCGGTTGTAGAATGGACTCCCTGCCTAGGTTTTCCCGAGGGGCTACAGTATGGGGTTCTTCAAGAAAGGGGTGTTAAAATTTTTAAAGGGTCGGCAACGTGCATATGGCCCCCTGGAGTTGCAAGCGTCCATGGGCTGCGATGACCACTTACAATCACGCGGGTGCGGCCCTTGTTTGCCGCCGACGTGGTATAAAAAAACCTTTCTTCCCGTGGGTGTCGAAGGAGTCGACTATGGGAACCGAGTTGTAGTATATTGTGGGCGATGGGCTAGCAACCTATCACTGCAATGACACTGCAGTGACACTGGAATTAAATTGCATGTGCTCTGCCTACCCTTTTTGGGAACAGGCGTGAATTTGTGTATAAGTGTATGTGTAAGTCTGTAATGTCCTTTCGTATTTCGTAGTAAATTCGAAAACCTGAATATTTCCACCATTACTCTTCTTTGGGCAGCCGGGTAAAAATGGAACACTCTCCATTTAATATATCTGTGCAAAAATGTTTTTACTAGATTGTTTCTTGGTTTCCTAAGTTCGGGGTTCCTGCATTTAGGTTGATTCGGCATTAGGTACTCGTGCGAATACGAATCGGCGATTTGATTGGGGTAAGTACCCTATGTATGGTAACCGAGGCATGTAATGTATCTCTATACAGGATCAATTCAGGAAAGTGCTAGGGCACCAGCACCAGTAATGGCCAAGTACCAATGATGAACATTAACTCTTGTTTAGAAAAATCATTAATTTTTAAGGCTCCATACCTAAGGAACAGACCGTACACATAGGATCACTTTGTTGTCCGCCTGTCTGTCTGCCAAGACCCTTTATCCCGGGAACGCGTGGATTTATCGAGTTGAAATAAAAACCATATAATCAGCAGGCGAATCACGTAACTTTATGTACTAACGGTAGATAGATTTTAATGTCAATTTTGAAGTATAAATGTATGAGGTGACATTTAAAATTTGACATTAAAATCTACCTAACGGTAGGAAAAAAGTTACGTGATTACCCCGCTGGTCTACAGTCCCTTGAAGCTGTAAAAAAATCAAACTTGTAAGTTAACGTAAAAAACGATATAGCCGTTTATAAATGCAGCAACATACGTATATTTCGATTTCGACACTCAAGGGAATCAAAATTTATAAGGTACTTACCGTTGACGTAGAACTATGAAATTTGGCAAGTAATATCGTCTTATACTACAAGTACTGAGAAAAATCTGAAAACTATACATTTGTCATTAAAACATAAAATACACAGTCTTTATTTAAAATACTTAATCAATACCTACAAATTTGTACGGAACCCTCGGTGGGTGAGTCCGACTTGCACTTGTCCTGGTTTTTTTTACACAATAATCAAATTTAACCGTATGATCTTTGGATTAAGAATGAAGTGTCCAATGGGTCATTCTAGTTTTTCATGACCAGTTATCTATTATTAAAAAAAATGGTACGTATTGAATTAGTGTACAAAAATAGGATTTTGAAATAGTACCTCAACCTAATAAAACTATTTTGTAGATAAAAATATTTAAATATTAACATATTGCTGTAAAAGGTGGGTAACACAGTGGTAAAAATCATTTTTTTCATACAAATCGTGAGACATCCAAGGGCCACTGAGTTACTCGATTTATGGATATTAGCTGCGGTTCGTTAATTACCAAAACTATCGGAAGTTATACTGCAATTAAACCTCTTTCTAAATAACAATACAAAAATTTTAAAACAGGTCCAAGTATTCCAAACTCTGCATTAAAAAAAAAGTGTCTGAAAAATATGTCCATGAGGGTGGATCAACTATTCTTTGTTGCCCGTTACCATGGTTACGTCTCCTGAGTCACTCTTTAAAACTGTGATTTTATAGGGTTTAAATTTATTAATCATGAGTTTTAGCGATGAGCAACAATCCATTTGGACATGGGTCATCCCTTGACCATGCTCGAAGTCCAT
Source organism: Epiblema foenella (assembly GCA_963556455.1). Taxonomy (NCBI): domain Eukaryota; kingdom Metazoa; phylum Arthropoda; class Insecta; order Lepidoptera; family Tortricidae; genus Epiblema; species Epiblema foenella. The sequence continues at coordinate 3,662,223 of OY747113.1, read as the reverse complement.
ATTATAAACAATTTTCTAAGAAACTCGGTTACTGTTGTCTCCTCGCTAATGAGACAGAATAACAACAAAAAAAAGTTGATTGACCCATGAAAAAGTAGAATGGCCCCAATAATGGCGCCGTCGCCCTTCTGTTGTACTATAAGATCGGCACCGTATTGTAAGAGGACCGGTTTAGGCTGGCGGTTTGGATCCAGCACATATTTCTGAACTTAATTGTAACTACAATAATTTACTAGTAAATTGTGTCCACGGAGGATCCGTGCGCTCTTGGTCTTGATATGTATGTATTTTTCTTAAGAGGCCTTATAAATAAATAAAATAAATAAATAAATATTAGAGGACAATCTTACACAAATCGAACTAGCCCCACAGTAAGCTCAAGAAGGCTTGTGTTATGGGTACTAAACGACGATATATTTAATAGATATAAATACTTAAATACATAGAAAACATCCAAGACTCAGGAACAAATATTCATGCCCATCACACAAATATTTGCCCTGACCGGGATTCGAACCCAGGACCGTCAGCTTCACAGGCAGGTGCACTACCCACTAGGCTAAACCGGTCGTCAAAAAAATGAAGTGTCCAATAATGGCGCCGTCGCCCTTCTGTTGTACTATAAGATTGGTACCGTATTGTAAGTCGACCGGTTTAGGCTGGCAGTTTGGATCCAGAACCAAATTGTTCAGATCTCCAAGTCTAATTTTGATTACAAAGATAACGTTGGAAAAGTTTTCTTAAATAGTAGATATATCTTAAACACACAGGTATGTTATTTTCTAGTGAGCAAGACTCAGTAATTAAAATCAAATTAGCCCATAATTAGGTCTGCAATCGATGTACCTACGAATGAATGGCGCGTGCCGTTCACCTAATCAATCAGCCTCCCGACACCACATTAGGACGAGATTAAACTTGTGAAATGACAGCCCTCTAATCCGCATACATAAAGATCGTTCAGCGCGTACGCACGCACAAGTTTCCTAGAAAGAGACCCAGCACGTAAAGGTTAGAAGGGTCGAGCGCCTTTCTAGCAAAAAAGGCGCTCGACCCTTCTAATCTTTTTTTCATACCTGCTATTCAGAAAAGAGTTATTGTTGCCTTCGAATGAGGGATCAAAGATGTACTTTTCTTCCCTCATTAGAGGGTAACAATAACTCTTTTCCTCATAGAAGGTGTGAAAAGCAGTGTGTGACACTCTGTATTAAAATCATTTGTAAGATATTTCATGTTTTTAGCAGCGAGCCTCATAGGCGGTGTGAAAAGCAGTATGTGTCACACGGTAGCAAAATTATTTCCGTCTTGGGCGTAAACACTTGAATCCCTCGCTACGCTCAAGATTCTACTTTAGAATCCCTCGCTATGCTCAGGATTCTATTGTAGAATCTTTCGCTTCACTCAGAATTCAATATACCGCCCTCGCCGTAAATATATCATTTTGATCCCTTGAGACACAATCTACTATTGATTGCGTGCGTACGTACGTGCGTGTTCGTATGTGCGTGTGCGTGCGGTTATTTTTTTTTTGAACCTGACTGTGGCTTTATAGGCCGGGCCCAATAAAGCGATAGGAGTGCGCGGTTAGAGAGTAGCCTGGGGAAAATCCAGGGGAAAACCTCCGGCACGACCACGCGTGTGGTTTGGAACACTGGAATACTCTAAGAGTTTGTGCTCCATTGAGATTGTTTGAGCGGTTTCAACCGAATCTGAGGTGTGAGTGGAATCGAGCTACTGGGAGTTTTGTCGCTGGTTCACTAAACCTAGCCTAGCTGAGAAGAGTCCAGGAAGAAACTCAGCTAGGCCTGACCTGGGTCGGACTGATCGTGCGGGCGTGCGTGTATGTACATGGTGCAGATAATTATGCTTGCGGTTTTTCGTATGGTTGACTTCCTTCCTCACTACTGCTCCAAATACGAGTGAGATGCCACTCCACTGTGCCTTCTATCTCAAAAATACTTGTCAATATTAGTCGACAGTCATATAATTTCGTCTACCGGCGACATTTTTCAATCTAGTCGGGTAAATACCATGTTTAAGGGCTCGGACAGAACCAAATGAAGAAAGGTGTCCAAGGCATACGTATTCTGAACTACAAGCGAATCACGTAACTTTATGTACTAACGGTAGATAGATTTTCCTGTCAATTTTGAAGGTTAAATGTATGAGCTGACAATTAAATTTTGACATTAAAATTTACCTAACGGTAGTACAAAAGTTACGTGATTACCTCGCTGGCTACAAAGCTGTTACATATTTTAGGTATATGTTTCAATCTATAATTATTTGAACAAAATATGAAAGAAAACGAGTTCTTCTAAGAGTTTATTGGAATAATCTGGCGTTTATAATTATGTGTGCCTTGAAGACCGAGCTTTGCTTGGCATTTTTCCTGGAATGAGACCTAGCTATCGATGTTTCGTCGCCCCCGAAAACCCCCACAGCAATATCGTCTAAATCGTTAGAGCCGTTTCCGAGGTCTCGACATAAATAAATATTTACAGGAATAATTGATCGTTTAATGGTATTAGATATAGATAGATGTATGTGCAAATAATTGACAATTGCGTGCGGTCACGAAACACAGTCATGAGGGATCGACGAGAAGATGTGAAAACATTTGACGACCGCTTTAGCCTAGTTGGTAGTGACCCTGCCTTCGAAGCTGGAGGTCCCGGGTTCGAATCCCGGTCAGGGCATTTATTTGTGTGATGCACACAAATATTTGTTCCTGAGTCATGGATGTTTTCTATGTATTTAAGTATCTATTTATCTATATAAGTATGTATATCGTCACTTAGTACCCATAGTACAAGCTTTGCTTAGTTTGGGACTAGGTTGATTTGTGTAAGATTGTCCACAAATATTTATATTTATATATTTATTTATATGGTTTCTCAAAACACCACTAGAGTGCGAATGGGATGGACGGCGGTATTTTCTGCTCCACCGAGACCTTATTGACCTTGTTCTGATGTAACTTGTCAGTTTAACAATACAATACAATACAAATACCTACTCTTTATTGCACACCTCAATAAAAATACAAAGCAGGTCAGAAACATAACGTAGCTAGATATAAGCAAAGGTTTTTTTATACCACGTCGGTGGCAAACAATCGTACGGCCCGCCTGATGGCAAGTGGCCACCGTAGCCTATGGACGCTTGCAACTCCTGGGGTGTCACATGCTCGTTGCCGACCCTTTCAAAATGTATACACTCCTTTCTTGAAGAACCCCATACTGTAGTCCCTCGGGAAAACCTCGGCAGGGAGCTCATTCCACAACCGGAGCGTCCGTGGGAGGAAATTCCTCTGAAACCGTGGACAACATGCAGTCTTATAACGTTAACGTTGAACACAACCCCGTTTTAGGGCAAATATTCTTCGTTTAAACGGCATTTTCTTTTGTCATTGTTGTTTCAACACTTATTGTTAAAGGAGACGACGATCAGTGCCTTTACCATGAGTTTGCATGACCGTCTCTAGCGACTGCGTAAACGATTTAGTATGCCGATTCTTAGTTCTATTGCGTAACCGCCAGAGGCGCTGTACTTTTGCCAATACAATTTTTTTACGCAGTCGCTAGCGAGTACGGTCATGTAAACTCATGGTAAAAGCACAGAGTAAACTTTAGTAAAAACCGTAAATCAATATCGGGTCCGAGTTTTATTTGACCCATATTTTCGCCGGTTTATCCTAACTTTATGTGGATACTCGTGAGCAGAGCTCGGAAACCGGTTTCGTCTTTCATACAATTAACCGGTTAAACATTTCGGTTAATTGCGTTTTACGATAATTTCGTACTTTAAATCATTCATAGATGAAGTTTAACAAAAACAATAATACAAAAAAAATGGAGATATGAGAAATACATTAGGGGATATTTCAAAAATAGTTAAAACCGGTTCCGAGCCCTGAGGGGCTACCGCCAACCACAAACGAAGTTTTCCCTCTCTGTCTCACTTATATGCAAACTTACAAGTGCGACAGAGAGGGAAAACTTCGTTTGCTGTTCGTGACAATGACTTAGAAACGAGCGTTTCAAACGCTCGGAGAATCGCCCTTAACATTGAAGTTCTCTCCAGAATAACCCCCGAAGGGCTAATAAAGTACAGAAGGAGCAAGGGTCTGATATTGCAGAAAATCCTCATCAAGGGAGCACTGCCGGAATTAACCCCAAAGTACAGGTGAAGACAATGCGACTTAATTGAAAAAAATCGACCTTTAAGAGAATAGGTACTGTTGCCATGTAACCTGCAGCCAGGGAAATTATCAAGATAATTATGGTCTTTGATAATTATCGCTCTTATGGGTAGGATAGTATACGTTATTTTATTAGTTAAATTTATTTTCCTATGTATGATATGACCTGTAAAATGTATTTTTACCAATATAGACTGTACTCTGTACTAATATATACAAGATTATGGTGTTTTAGGCTGCAAAATAAATAGTTGCTATTCAATATTTTACTCGTTTTTTATTAACCATGAAAATATAATCAATTAATCATTACAACATCATTAAAACACATATACAGAGCGCAATTATTAACGTACGATTTTTTTTAAGACTCGTATCGAATTTAAAATTTTAGGTTATTGTATGTATGTATGTGACTTTAGCATGTACTCGCATACTGCTTTCTGATCAATTATTTATTTATTTCCGCACTTGCATCATAATGTTCGAAAAATTTTGCGCTCGCATTTTTATCTAGATGTGTTCTGATTTTATGTCCGCGGCGGGGACCCAAACGTATAAAGTATTTTCCGCACTTGCATCATAATGTTTGAAAAAACCCGGTCGCTACGCTCGCGTTTTCATCTACCTGTGTTAGAAATTTACAACCGGGTACCGAAATGTATGAAGTATCTTTATAATGTTTGAAAAATTTACAAAGTCATAATGAACCCTTCCCCCACTTAAGAGTTTCTATATCTATAATACAATACAATACAAATACTCTTTATTGCACACCTCACATAATAAAATAGCACATAAAAAACAAAAAAACAAAGATACAGGGAGACAGAGGCAGAACAACAGGCGGTCTTATCGCTAAAGAGCGATCTCTACGTGCTTAGTAAATTGTGTCTCAAAGGAGCAAAATGATATATTAACGGCGAGGACGGTATATTGAATCTTAAGTGAAGGGAAAGATTTTGCAATAGAATCCTGAGCGTATCGAGGGATTCTAAAGTCGAATTTTAAGAGTAGTACCCGTGCCGTAGTTCAAGTTCCCAAGACGGACATAATTTTCTCCCTTGTGACACATACTGCTTTTCACATCGCCTATGAGGCCCGCTGCTAAAAACATGAAGTCTTACAAATGATTTTGCTATCGAGTGGCATATACTGTTTTTCACGCCTATGCGGAAAAGAATCATTGTTGCTCTCAAACGAGGAAAGAAAATTACGACTTTGATCCCTCAGTCGAGGGTAACAATGATTATTTTCTGAATAGCAGATGTGAAAAGGTTCATTCTTACGGAATATATAATTTTAAACTTGAGGTGCGATTTTCATCGCTTTGATTTCTGAACGGAGCAAATATTTGCTTTGATGCTATAAATTATTCAATGGAAGTTATTTGTCAGGCAATCAACAATGGACATTCCCTTTATTTGCTTATCCGCGGGCCTAAAGATTGGAAATTGGAGGGAAGAGAAATAAGGAGGTAAGAGGGAATAGACAGCCATTGATTTTTAGGATTCCGGTATTACTAAGGCTGCTGTCTGTCTGTCCGTCTGCCACCAGGCTGTATCTTATGAACCGTGAAAGTAAGACAGTTGAAATTTTCACAGATGATGGACTTAAAACGTACAAATAGTAAAAAAGAGAATAAAATAAATGTTTGAAATTTTCACAGGTGATGTAATTCTATTGCCGGTATTACAAAAAATACTAAAAAACAGAATAAAATAAATATTTAAGGAGGCTCCGATACAACACACGTGATTTTTTTGTCGTTTTTATAGATAATGGTACGGAACCTTTCGTGCGCGAGTCCGACTCGCACTTGGCCCGTTTTTCTTTGACGTTAGTTTACTGATGGCACGGATTTTCGCACTTTTACATTTGCCCATTAATAATAACCCTGTCGGGCCAAGTGCGAGTCGGATTTTTAAAGTTAATACATAACTAAATATTCTGTGAATATTTCAAGCGTCTACCTGTTGCAGTTATCAATATCGAGCAAAAAAATCACGTTTGTTGTATGGGAGCTCCCTTAAATATTTATTTTATTCTGTTTTTAATAAATACTTTGTTACAGCGGCAACAGAAATACATCATCTGTGATTCAACTGTCTATCACGGTTCATGAGATACAGCCTGGTGACAGACGGACAGACGGACGGACAGCGGAGTCTTAGTAATAGGGTCCCGTTTTACCCTTTAGGCACGAAACCCTAAAGGGCACTACATATCGATCCCGCCCCGCTATGTCGCGTAGTCGTCTTACAGCCGGCCACGACTTCGAGCGGCAGCGATTTCCGCCCTGCGCGTCCTCTATAACAACGCATTTAGGATGCTGATGGGGCTGCCGCGTTACTGTAGTGCGTCGGGGATGTTCGCGGAGGCACGCACCGATGACTTCCATGGTGCGTAAGCGAGTGGCATCCCTGATGCGGCGTGTTCGCGGCAGCACCAACAGCCTCCTGAACGCAGTTGCGGAAGCGCATGACAGTCCAATTCTCTGGCACTGGACTGGACACAGTCTTATAGACCACAGATAAGTTGCCAAAAGACAGTGTTTGACGTCTTAATAACATATATGGATATTCTTATATAACTATGGATTCCTTGTGTTCCAAAATAAAGAATTTATTATTATTATTATTATACATTGCGTGTGATCCCAACTATACCCAGTGGGTTACGCGTCTCGACCGTTCAATGAACAGATATAGTCCAGGAAAATTACGGTTGATTAGTATGGCGATGGTCGTTGGGGCCGGAAGGTTCTCGAGTGGCGACCACGGACCCGAAGGCGCAGCGTGGATAGGCCCCCCACAAAGTGGACTGATGACTTGGTAAAGGTCGCGGGAGTCCACTGGATGCGGGTGGCGCAGAACCGGTCATTATGGCACTCTTTGAGGGAGGCCTATGTCCAGCAGTGGACGTCTATCGGCTGATATGATGATGATGATGATGAGTATGGCGAAATGCAAATAACTTATAATAGTCGAGTTTTCCTGAGTAACAGACATATCATAATGCTATTAATGACGTCATCTATAATGGGGCAAAATTTAAATCATTTACGAGATATAAATCAACAATTAAAAATTTAAAAAATCCTAAAAAATTGGCAATAATTTAAAAAAAAAATCCTTATTTTAATACTTTATTATGTGCTTTATGTGACTGTCACTGATGTTAAATCGGGCAAATAAAAGTAACGAATATTACATTTTAGTTAGCCCCCGGCATTTTATTATTTTACCATATTTACGCACCTAAAAATAAAAAATATTTATTCGAGACAAAAACAACAATTAACACAGCAAAATAAAAAATAAAAATAAACAAAAACTAAAAAATTGTGTTATCTCGAAACGGTACCATCTCAGCATAATGATAAAATAGTAACTGACTTTATGTTTCTTCTTTATTTGTTAATTATAGTGGACATAAACATAGATATGTTTACAAAAATAATCACAATTTATTTTTATTTATAAAATCGGCGCTTATTTTGACAATGTTTTTTTAAATCTACTTCTGGGCGGAAACTTTGCCGAATTCATAAATATACTATGTTTATGAATTCAGCAAACTTAGAATATATATTTAGTAAGGTAAAAAATAAGGCTATTATATATTAATGTTTGGTTGACGTAACTGGTGGCCGAAGAGCTCGGCTTCCTCGCACAACGTATCAGCATTGCGATACAGCGAGGAAATGCCGCCAGCATCCTCGGTACAATGCTCCAAGGGCCTGTTTTACATTATTACTGCCTGTAAATCAATAAATTAATGTTTTGCTGCACCGTAATTTCCCTGGACTAATAAATCGCTTGCCGCGCCGCAATCCGCGCAAAGTCGTGGCCGGACTTTGATCTCGGAATTCGCTGCTCTAATTCGGTTAAATCGAGCCTAAGAGTCGACTGCCATTTAGTTGTCAAGTCCTATCTGAAACGGTTATAGCTAATTGAAGTGGGAACAAGTCTATTTTAACATTCAAACCGGATTACAAGGAAAGAAAAGTTCCGTTATTGGAATAAATTTTGCCAATCGCTGTATTTTGGGTAGGGTTTCTGGTTTCTCGCCTCATTTATTTTATTTATTTATTTATTTAATCTTTATTGCACAAAAGAAACCTTATCGTACAAAAGGCGGACTTAATGCCGTATGGCATTCTCTACCAGTCAACCTCGAGTCTCGTTTTTTCTCGAGTTTCGAGAATTCTCGACTCCAATTTCTCGAGTTGTCTCGATTCTCGAGTTTTTGGTAAGAAATTGTAAATTATTGCTGAAAATAAAATGAACAAAAATACAAAAAAAAATCAGTATTCTTTTATTTCACTTTGCACTAAAAGTTCGGAATACAAAACAAAATTAAAACTCTTCTTACAAATACACAAAACTTATCTTACTCTTAGTCTTTTGACCACACATAAACTGGTATTTTTGATAGAGATCTTTTTTTCTAAAACAGACAAATTTAAATAAGATTAGGATAGGAATCAAATGCAAATAATACAATAATCATCACAAGCAAACGATTTTTTTAACTACAATGACGTGACATAAAATTGAGGAGTTTTAACAATCATATTTAACAGTTTTTTAATGATCTAAGTGAGATATATATTTACCATTTGTATGATCCTTCATGTGTGAGTGTTAATCATTTTTATAATTCAGTAAGTAATTATTAAAAAAGTATTTTTGTCTTAAAAAGTAGGCCTTTAAGAATATTAAAGAGTTTATCGATTTGTCCGAAAGTTGGTTTCTCATTATCTTGGTTACTATGCCTGCAGCCAGACTGAAAACAGGGCACGTTAAGCCATTGATTCCGGCTGCTGTCTATGATAGCAGTCGTTAAGCCGAATTGGTGGCCTCCGGGCGGCTTGAGAACTTCTAACAGTCAAGTTGCCCACTTACTTGACAAGGGGGTCGAAGTTGCACCACGTCCGTAGGGAGTACCTACCGCTACCCTACACGTGACCCCTGGGTGGTACTAAAAGTGCAACAAAAACTGGAAACCGTACTGTCTTCTTGAAGATCTCACGGTTCGAAATAATTGCCATACGATAAATAAATAAATTCGTGATAAAAATTATCATATATCAAAATACCCTTGTGCCAAATTTCATCTGAATCCATTCAACGGTTTAAGCGTACAGAGGTAACAGACTCCCCATCATAGGAATCCGTTAGGAAGGCTGTCGACTACGTTCCCATCCGTCCTCCCTCTGTCGTAACTCGACGATCACTTATTAGGGGCGGCACGGTCCGACGTCCTTGGCGCACACTCATGGACCCGGACGACGTAATCACAGCGTCCATCGAAAGATGGAACGCTGTGCTTACGGCGTCCAACTCGGACACGACGCGTACACTTAGGCATTCCCGCCGGCGGGGTGTCCACCGCGCGATCGCGACAACAAGTCGCTATTCGTCCCGGTATCGCCGCACACCATGTAAAGTCAGTCCGCCACGTCGGGCCTAGCCGAGTTTCTTGCTGGACTCTTCTCAGCTAGGCCAGGTTTAGTGGACCAGCGACAAAACTCCCAGTAGCTCGATTCCACTCACACCGCGGTCAGTGGTTGTCAGCATCGGTTGAAACCGCTCAACCAATGCTCCAGTGAAATTGGTTGAGCGTATTCCAAACTCTTAGAGTATTCCAGTGTTCCAAACCACACGCGTGGTCGTGTTGAAGGTTTCCCCTGGCTTTTCCCCAGGCTACTCTCCAACCTGACTGACTGACGGTCGATGGGGCCAGAAACTGTTTGAGTGGCGTCCACGCACCGGAAGACGAGCTGTCGGTAGGCCTCCGACAAGGTGGAGTGATGACCTGGTGAAGGTCGCGGGAATCCGGTGGAAACGAACGCCACAGGACCGGTCTAAATGGCGAGCCTTGGGGGAGGCCTATGTTTAGCAGTGGACGTCTTTCGGCTGAAATGATGATGATGATGATGACTCTCCAACCGCGCACTTCTATCCTAAAAAAGACAGACAGACATACTTTAGTATTTTATGGAAGATTGGATTTATTTCATGTCCAGCTACAAAATCTCGTTCCCTACTCCCATCTGTACAGCCATTGCTCTATATTTAGAGCACTATGTAGTTCAAAAATTCCGCAGATTTACGAGAAAAGTAGCCATATTTTTCTGTACAAAACGGACGTCGAAATAATTTAAAAACTGTGATTTACTGTTTGGTTCCCATTTTATTTTGTGGTATGCACAGAGACATATTTGAGTAGACGTCGCATGTGCACGCGATTGGTTGAAAAAAGTGCCCAGTTCTAAAAGAAATATGTGTACTGAGATTATTGCTTATTAAACGTTTGCCTCCTAAAATACACAGAAAATACACAGAATCATACAACCCCCTTTTTTATTGAAACAAATATTTATTCAAAGTTCAAGGGGGGGAAAAAGATATGCTAGTAGATTACGTATTACTTACATCAATTAGGTACAGTCAACCAATTTGATATCTGAGCCACTTCCTACGTTTTCACAGTAACAGTAATATGAAAGCCGCCAGAGATGTATTATGACAAGCTACGAACTGGCCCAGAAATAAAATGGGTTGACTGTACATCTATAATTGTTATTTTCCACACAATAATGACATATAAATCTACCTTACGTAGTTTTGAAAACGGTACATAATCGCTCCGCTGGACTCCCCAAGTGTATGGATTATGTGCATTTTGTATGTACGCTCGGCCTATCCCGTCGCTTTGACGTCATGTTTAAATAGTTATATTAACTTTCCAACAGGTGAAAGCGACAAAGTAGATAGGTACCAAAGTCTAGCAAATTATAACCCTGACTGTACATGATGTGGTTGCGTTTGTGTGATCTACTAATATAAACGTCTGTGGTGGAATGCTTGAGTAGTTTAATGGATTGGACTGAAGACGGGACGTTTTAAAAACGAATTGCTTCTGTATGAACCTCTTCGGAGCCACGTAGTGTTTAAATTCTACTTTTGTATTACTAGCCTTTTCCCAGGCGATTTTTCTCAAGTGGAAAGGCATTTGAAAACGTGTAATTTCTCGTATTTAAAGTACTTATTTTCGTTATCGACTTTTTTCACGTAAAACTCATCAACCGTACGAGAAGATAATTGAATTAGGCGTAGACTTAATCACTGCTCTTCGATACAAACTTCTACCCCCTTTTCTACCCTTAATATACAATACAATACAATACAAATACTCTTTATTGCACACCTCAATCAAAGGATACAGTACAGTACAAAAACACAATGAGAAGAGGCAAACAACAGGCGGTCTTATCGTTAAAGAGCGATTTCTTCCAGACAACCTTAGGGTAGCGGAAATCTAATCAGAACGATTCATAGCAGGTGGTGCAGAGTAAAATATCAATGGGAACTGTTTGGGAATTTCGCATACACTATTGAAGTTCTTCCCAGATGTGTGCAGCTTCCCTCGCGATGTTTTCCTTCACCGAAAAGCGAACGGTAAATATCAAATAATATTCCATATGATAAACGCATCAGTAGTACTAAATCAATCGGAAATACACTCGTGATCAAAGCAAAGGCGAAACCAAGAGCTGTAAACAGAAAGATATTCCAGGCTCCCTAGGGGTTAAAGCGACTGTTTTCTGCTGCGACTGATATATAAGAGGAACGAGACACTGGGAGCTTTCTTTAAAACATTTTCTTTGGAAATGTTTGTTGGCAAAATAGTTCACGTATGGATTATTAAAAATAACGATCGTAAAGTATTTGGATGGATTTCAAATTATTGTACCATAGTTAAGGCGTTTAATTCGTCTACAATTTAATACATTTCATTGTGACACGATTTGTCATGCAGCTTATTATAGCAACTTTTGTGACACAACGGAATCATATAGATTTCTCAATGTATTTCTTACCCTTGTTTTTAATTTTTAAATTAAAGTAAAATGTAGTTATAGTTCAATTTTTGAATAAAATTCTTTATAATGTCGACTGATTCATTTTTAGTATTGGGAATGGCACGAAGATATGTCGGCTGTGGCATAATTACCTAAATCCAGCGAATTTTTTTTTATTCCTAAGTATCATAGAAAATGAAAGCGTGGGACAAATATATCGTTCTCAACTTATCAGAAATGATTAGATACGTCGATTCAAATTATCTAGGTTCCGTGTAGAAATTAATTAAATACCTAATTGAAATGTTAGGTTCAAACTAATATATTTAAACAGAAATAAAATCATACGATATAGTAGGTAATTCGCTTACAAATCGCTAGCCAATCGCTAGTGTGATTAAAGCCCTCAGACAATATATACATAACATATATACATAATTTTCAAACACTTTTTTTTAAATGCAGATTTTGGAATACTTGGCCCTCACTTCATATTCTTATATTGTTAATTAGAAAGAGTCTTAATTGCAGTACCACTTCCTACAGTTTTGGTAATTACCGAACCACAGCCAATATCCATAAATCGAGTAACTCAGTGGTCCTTGGATGTCTCACCATTTATATGAAAAACTGGTTTTTACCGCTGCGATACCCACCTTTTACAGCAATATGTTAATATTTAAATATTTTTACTTATAAATTCTTCTATTAGGTTCAGGTAGGTACTATTTCGAAATCCTATTTCTACATAAAGATTTGTTTAAACGGGTCTAACGCGATATTTATGTATTTACCTTTGTTACCGACGTTTCGACACGGATTGCACAGGTCTTGGTCGCGGTTAAACTATCTTCCTATTTCTGTACACTAATTCAATACATATCATAGATTTTTATTTGTAACAGAAAACTGGTCATGAAAATGTAAAATGACCCAAATAGTTTTTTTTTTTATTAAAAATGAGATCGCTCTTGGCCAGCATCTAGCCAGGGGGCAAAGATGAGGCCGACGATAAAGCGAGCTCACCCAGAAGGTGCCTATTCACTCGTGCCTTAAAAAGGTCTAGGTTATATGAGCTCGGAGACAAACGCCGGCAGAGAATTCCAAACCTTAGAAGTGCGCATTATAAAAGATGATGCAAAGCGCTTGGTTCGAATATGAGGAATTTCGACCAAGTAAGGATGGTATCCAGCCGCACGTTAGTTATCTTCAATACAATATGTATTAATTTACACTACCTACTAAAACTTCTACAAAGTATTTAAAATATTTTGTTGCGCCAATCTAAATGCATTGTATTTTATATCCTCCTCGAACTGCAAACAACATTGTACCTACATGCAGAAGGATATTTCATATTCAATATCCGGACTATCCAATAACTTTAAGATACACCGTGATCTGTGCCTTTACCATGAGTTTGTATGACCGTACTCGCTAGCGACTGCGTAAACGATTTAGTATGCCGATTCTAAGTTGTGTTGCGTAACCGCTAGAGGTACTGTACTTTTGTCCATACAATTTTTTACGCGAGTACGGTCATGTAAACTCATGGTAAAGGCACTGAGCTGATGTAATTTCGTGTTTATCTACAATCACGTTCACTTAAGTTAGATGAACAATTTAGGTTAGTTGGTGACCCTGCCTTCAAAGCTGGACCCGGGTTCAAATCCCAGTCAGGGCATTTATTTGTGTGATGAATAGAAATATCTGTTTCTGAGTCTTGGTTGTTTTCTATTTAAGTACCTATTTGTCTACATAAGTATGTACCTATATCTTAGGGTATTCCAGTGTTCCAAACCACACGCGTAAGTCGTGCCGGAGGTTTTCCCCTGGATTTTCCCCAGGCTACTCTCCAACCGCGCACTCCTATCGCTTTATTGGGTCCGGCCTATAAAGCCACAGTCAGGTTCAAAAAAAAAATGTACCTAAGTATATAATCGCTTAACACTAACTTTTTAGTGATTTTTTTTTGGAGTCGCTTTTATTTTTTTATTATTTTTTTTATTTATTAAAGTAGACCAGCCACGATTAATATTAATAGGTACTTGGTCGTACTTGGTTCAACAAGTCTTCATCGCCGTTCAGCGGGGTAATGCTGCAGGCATCCTGGGGACATTTGAGCCAGGTACAGTCGCCATCAAATATATCTGTACTTTTCAGGGTGCTCAAAAATATCTGAACATACACTTTAACGCCTTGACAATAGAGTCTTGTTCAGATATTTGTGAGCACCTGTACACTGCGGCAACTGTACAATGCGGCGCGAGAATTAGATGTGTTTATTGTGTTTGTTTTCATTATACATTGTTTATATTTATATTGTAATCTTATGTTTAATAAATTGTCTATTTAGTTTTTAAAAATACTAATTTGTAAACGTTAAATGACAGCTACACATATTGAAGTGCGATTGATGCAGCTTCAAACGGCACGTAATTAGCCTGTTCAATGAAAAAATTAAAACATTTCAATCATCCATCGGGTGGACCGTACGCTTGTTTGCCACCGGCGTTGTATAAAAAAAAATCAGGGCAACCGCGGAAGTATCGCAGTAAATTCAGCATCTGCATCCTCAAAAATCAATGTGAAGTGTTTGCGGATGCGGAATCTGAAAAATTCGGTACAGGAGCGACTTAGTAGCGGCGCGTGCGACGCATGTGCTACGTATTTTCGCCAAAAACCAATAGAATGTATGGTGACAATGACAAAAAGCTACTAGTCTTAAATATTAATATTTGACATAATTTTTTATAAACAAAAATGATTCAAAGTAATTTTCAATGGTTTTTCTTTGTACTTAGTCATACATCCGCATCCGCATCCGCATCTGCGGATGTGAGCCTTGTAATTTCCGCATCATGGATGTCAATCAAATATTAAGATTATTTTTTACAAACAAAAATGATTCAAAGTAACTTTCAATGGTTTTTCTATGTACTTAGTCATACATCCGCATCCGCATCAGCGGATGTCAAAAAATCTGCATCCACTACACCCCTGATTTGATTCTGGGAGCATGGCAGTGTCCCCGCCAAGTCGAGAAAAATAAACAAAGCACGGCCGTACCAGGATGAAAATAATTTTTACTCACATATTTAGTTATGTCTACATTTTAACTAATTTTCGTTACGAAATGGTATCAATTAAAATGTAGACAGGAACAAAATAGTAGATTGTATGACAAGGGTCTAAAATGAGCCGTATTACCACGAGATAGTTATTTTCTCGAACGAAGTGAGGGAAAATAGTTCGAGGTGTAATATGGCTTTTAGACCAGAGTTATACACTCTACTTTTCACTTCGATTGCGAGAAAATAAATAAACAAAGGTTAACCCACCCAAAATTAACAATAAATTCCACGGCGAAGATATATACTTTTGCAGCATGTTTTTTTCTATACTCCTTTGACACACAAAACATAAACACTGCGGTTCGCGTGCAACATTCACGCGCGAAAAAAGCTAACTGACCTTCCATTGAGCGCTTCAAAGTGTTGCTCGAACGATTTAACCACTTTTTTAATTATTGTGAAATAGGGACTACTACAAACTTAATCTTTAGACTCTTTAGAAAAATTAATTATGTTTCCTGATTGGTCGATTTTAGTAAAGCTGTATTCTGTTTGGTTAATACCCAATACCAAATATTTTTTAAGTTAAATTAGTGTTCTGTGATTGGTGGATTTAATAGGTGAAGTATTTTGATCGGTCAAATTAAAATGTTTTGTAAATCATAAATATGTATTCATATTTTCCCTAGGGGTTAAATGTACTACTTTAGCCCCGCCCGCTTGACAAGTCTAATATGACACACTTTTCGAGTATAAGAAGTGAAAAAATATTCACCCACCATCCATACATCGAATAAAATTTTACTCCTCAAATAGTTTATTCCCCACAAACGCTTAAAAAACAAAACGCAGTGTTTATATCCTTATATTCACTTACTCACTTAAAATTATTTCAGTAGATGCAACTAGAGGTCGTATATTCGCCGCTAAAAACGCTATATTTCTTCGCAAATTCCGCTCAACGACGGTCGTTAGAGCAGTAGCGAATCCGGTAGATGCTTAACAGCGGCTCATGCTGTGAAGACTTGTTTTCAAGGAAATAAAACTTCCTTTTTCCTCCGACTTCGTCCGCATAGAACTCGTTAATAACCCTGGATGATAATTACTTTTAAATTAGTTCAGGCGTATTGAGAAAGAATTTTGCAAAACAACATTTCAAGAGATTTTTTTTTCTTTTTATACAAACGCCTTAAGGGAGGCGTACAGCGACATCTACCAGTGCCTTTACCATGAGTTTGCATGACCGCACTCGCTAGCGACTGCTTAAACGATTTAGTATGCCGATTCTTGGTTCTATTGCGTAACCGCCAGGGGCGCTGTACTTTTGCCCATAGAAATTTTTACGCAGTCGCTAGCGAGTACGGTCATGTAAACTCATGGTAAAGGCACAGAAGACTCATGCTTCATTAACGGCACTAACGTCTCAAATCATATTGAGAATCGTCAGTTACGATGCGCCATCCCATACCCAAAAATAATACGATATGCTTAATACGAAGGAACGCTTGATGAATTTAGAACTGGATAGTGATTGCACCTATAGCTCAGTTGGCTAGAGCGACTGGCCGCGAGTGCAGGGAGGTCGCAGGTTCGAATCCTGCTGGGTGCCTAAATTTTTCAATTTTTCCTTCATTCTAAATTTTTTTTTTAATACTAACTGTGGCTTTATAGGCCGGGCCCAATAAAGCGATAGGAGTGCGCGGTTGGAAAGTGGCCTGGGGAAAATCCAGGGGAAAACCTACGACACGACCACGCGGGCGGTCTGGATCTAAGAGTTCGCGCTCCAGTGAGATTGGTTGAGCGGCTTCAACCAAATCTGAGGTGTGAATGGAATCGAGCTATTGGGAGTTTTGCCGCTGGTCCACTAAAGAGGTTCGGTTGCGAAATGCGTCCTGTAGAGAGGAACAGCCAGACATCAGGACGTACGAAAGCAGTTTTCAATAAAATACGGGCGTTTAAAAAAGAGTGAAACATATTGTTTTTTTTATGTTATAGGGGGCAAACGAGCAGACGGATCGCCTGATGGTAAGCAATTGCCGTCTCCCATAAACACCTGCAACACCAGAGGAGTTGCAAGTGCGTTGCCGGCCTTTCAGAAGGGAATACGCACTTTTCTTGAAGGTTTGAAGGTCATATCGGTATGGAAATACCGCAAGCGACAGTTCATTCCATAGTTTGGTTGTGCGAGGCAGGAAATTTCTTAAGAAACGCACAGTTGTGGACTGCCAACCATCTAAATGGTGAGGATGGAAATGCTGACGCGTAGGACGATGACGAAAAGATTGTAATAGTAATACGATTGTAATAGTAATACGATTGTAATAGTAATACGATTGTAATAGTAAAACGATTGTAATAGTAATACGATTGTAATAGTAAAACGATTGTAATAGTAATACGATTGTAATAGTAATACGATTGTAATAGTAAAACGATTGTAATAGTAATACGATTGTAATAGTAAAACGATTGTAATAGTAATACGATTGTAATAGTAATACGATTGTAATAGTAAAACGATTGTAATAGTAATACGATTGTAATAGTAATACGATTGTAATAGTAATACGATTGTAATAGTAAAACGATTGTAATAGTAATACGATTGTAATAGTAATACGATTGTAATAGTAAAACGATTGTAATAGTAATACGATTGTAATAGTAATACGATTGTAATAGTAATACGATTGTAATAGTAAAACGATTGTAATAGTAATACGATTGTAATAGTAATACGATTGTAATAGTAAAACGATTGTAATAGTAATACGATTGTAATAGTAATACGATTGTAATAGTAATACGATTGTAATAGTAATACGATTGTAATAGTAATACGATTGTAATAGTAATACGATTGTAATAGTAAAACGATTGTAATAGTAATACGATTGTAATAGTAATACGATTGTAATAGTAAAACGATTGTAATAGTAATACGATTGTAATAGTAATACGATTGTAATAGTAATACGATTGTAATAGTAATACGATTGTAATAGTAATACGATTGTAATTAGAATCATCATCCTCCTAGCGTGTTCCCGGACTTCCCGATCTAGTCTAGAGCAGCTCGTAGTCTGTTTTGTCACCTAAACCTAATCCTAAGATTTGACAATGGCACTAGGTAAGGTAAACTTCCCAGTGCTTGACACCTTAGTGCCCAATAGATGACAGCTACACTCGTGAACAAAGAATACGGGTCGGTATAATACCGTAATATTTCCTAAAATAGTACAAACTTGTACAGTATTTTAATCCTGTCACGATCTCTATTTAATTTTACATCTAAACTGCGAAAATTCAATTCAATTATTTATTTCAGACATAGGTCCATACATTTTGTTAGTAAATACAATAATAATAATCTTATAACCTAAAGGGTGTTAGTAAATACCTAAACTAGAGGCAAGGCGTGGACGTCCAGCGGGCATACATAGGACTGTCCGAGCGATTTGCAAACGCGCTCAAGATGCTGTTGGGGCTACCGCTTAAACGAGACATAAGGGAGGCGCATCTCTTCCTCATTATGGCCGCGAAGCCATCCGTCCGTGCTTCGGCAAACATACCGGACGCGCTAGTAACAGTTAAAAAAAATTAACGTTTGGTTTAAACCGGACTCTTAAAAAACCTATAAAAAAAAGTTAATGGGGCGAGATATCGCAAAAATCGACAATTTTGAAGATATTGTTATTTTTATGATAAGATCCCGGGAATCGCTACTGTTGGGTATTCCGAAGAATACGTAACATATATGTATAATGTAAATAAAACTGGTGTAATAGTACATTACTTACCAAGGGCGGTAAAACAAAGAATGTCTCAGATCGCAGGTATTTGACGCCCGAGCCGAAGGCAAGGGCGATAATTATGCGATCTGAGGCTTTCTTAATTACCGCCCGAGGTAAGTACAAAATTTTATGTCACCCTCTGGCCAGGAAGTGGGATTTTCCGCGCGCGGAGCGTGCGGTAATTGCCACTTTATGGCCAGGTGTGACATAAAATATGTAGAAAAACTGTTGCGGTTATTTAATTTAGGGTGTCCCCTAAAAAAATTTTTTTTTATGATTTTATTCTAAATCCTCAAATTACAGCTTTCTAGTACTAACGGTCACTGAGAAAAGCGGGGGACGGACGGACGGACATGGCGAAACTATAAGGGTTCCTTGTTTACTACGGAACCCTAAAAAAAGAGGGGTTCCAACCCACGTTAAAATTGAAAGACGCGTGCCTTACCACTAGGCTACTAGGTCTTGAAAGGAACAAAATACTTCACATGGGGTTATCGGCATCGGCATTAAATCTGCTGTAACTACCGTATGAATCACTAGCATTGCGTTCTGATAAACTGCGGACTGGCGAATGTTATCGGGGCCTTTTTGCTAGCTACGAAGATATAGTGGACAGGAAATCGATACATAAATTTACACTAACGTGAGACATATTTACACTTAATAAGAGAACAACGGTTAGAACTCACTTGGAAAGTCACTATTTGCGACATGTTTCGGACTACAATTGGGGTCCTTCATCAGGTTGAGTGTTATCAAGGCAACCGACCGCGCAACACTGCCCTCCGACGCGCGCGGAGCTCGCGGGCGGAGGCGGGCGGGGGCGGGGCGGCGCAGTCCTGTGTTAGAGTTGACTGCTCCAACAAATTGTCCAAGTCGACCGACGGCAGGCACACTGGAACTAACTATGTCCACACGTTCATCCAAGTTGTTCTTTCCAAGTGAGTTCCAACCGTTTATTCTATATCATCTATATCAATATTTTATCAATAAATAAATGAATGAATGAATGAATGAATGTCCCAACGCGCAGAAGTTATTTACTTAAATCGTGAAGCGTTTGGTTGACGTAGCTGGCGACTTCCTCGCACAACGTAGATAGCATTACGATACAGCGAGGAAATGCCGCCAGCATCCTCGGCCCAATATTCTGTTGTAGATTTAAGTTAGTTTTAATATAATTTAAGTTATTGTTATTTAATTAATGATCAAACGAACTTACCAAGTGAAGTTCGATCACAATTATGTGAGCAACTTCATTCGACGCGGTTTATGGTTAACATAGTATTACCGCTTGTAAATAAAAAATACATAAGTGTTAATACATTGCCTTGCTAATCGCTTGTTACCATGCAGAAACTCTTTACTTTAGCAATAAGACCGAATGTAATTCTACCTCTGTCACTCTGTATTGTTGTTTATTTTTATACATGCTGCATTAGTATGTGCGGTGTGCAATAAAAGTATTTGTATTGGACCTATTGTACCGTGAGCCATCTTTTATGCCACTAACAACCAATTCAACCAATTACACTACCTATCACACCAACTTCCGCCATTATTTTTGTGAAACCAAAGCTCCGGAACAGGAAACTGTGTTAGTCTTCCGGAAGTCAAAGTTCTCGGACACTCCGCTGAAAGAAACCGCTGACCGTTAATAAGTCCTCCTTTATACTCGTTCTCGGCTTGGAAATTGTTCTTTTGAACTAGTTCTTACGACGGAAAATGGTCAGGGATACTTTGCATGAGAATTATTTTAGCGCGATTTTTCTTTCTCTGACTGACTCTAAGCCGCAAAACAAATAGAAGGAATATTTGTGGACAATCTTACACAAATCGACCTAGTCCCAAACGTTGTCGACGAGGTCGTGTCACCCACAGTACTAACCGATGCCATACCTGGCGCAGTATATTATCGTATCATGGTCATTACCAATAAATAAATAATAATAATAAATAAATAAATATTAGAGGACAATCTTACACAAATCGAACTAGCCCCACAGTAAGCTCAAGAAGGCTTGTGTTATGGGTACTAGACGACGATATATTTAATAGATATAAATACTTAAATACATAGAAAACATCCAAGACTCAGGAACAAATATTCATGCTCATCACACAAATATTTGCCCTGACCGGGATTCAAACCCAGGACCGTCAGCTTCACAGGCAGGTTCACTACCCACTAGGCTAAACCGGTCGTCAACATATTGCCAATTAGTGCACGTTGTTACACGCGTGGTCGTGTCGGAGGTTTTCCCCTGGATTTTCCCCAGGCTACTCTCCAACCGCGCACTCCTATCGCTTTATTGGGCCCAGCCTATAAAGCCACAGTTATGTTCAAAAAGAAAAGGATACGGAACCCTAAATAGAATGCCCAATCTCTAAACGTCAGCAACAATCGCAAATTAAGAATTATTTCTTGGCAAATAACTTGACAGACATGACAGAGGAGATACACGAACAATCACATTAGCCGCTGGAGGGTTGCCAGGGAACTGGATTATTCGGTTCATGCCAGATTTGGTAATGGTATATATATCGTTAATTATGAAAATATTGCTTGTTTCAGTGTGACTGATGATAGGCATAAAGAACTGGAGAATATTGAAAGGAAATCGTATTTTATTTATATAAGAGATCATGAAAAGGGTCCTTGGGCCATTCTACTTTTTCATGTACATAATTTTCAGACACTTTTTCTTTCAGATTTTGGAATACTTGGCCCTCTCTTCATATTTTTGTATTGTTATTTAGAAAGAGGTTTAATTGCAGTATCACTTCCGATAGTTTTGGTAATTAACGAACCACAGCTAATATTCATAAATCGAGTCACTCAGTGGTCCTTGGATGTCTCACCATTTGTAAGAAAAAATGGTTTTTACCACAGTGTTACCCACCTTTTACAGCAATATGTTAATATTTAGATATTTTTACCTATAAATTCCTTTTATTAGGTTCAGGTACTATTTCGAAATCTTATTTTTGTACACTAATTCAATACATATCATAGATTTTTTTTGGTAATAGAAAACTGGGCATGAAAAAGTAGAATGACCCCCTTATCAGTTAAAAAACGCTCATCTATTACGCCATTTTCTGTTTGAATTGACACGTATCTTGTCATTTTCTCAATGTTACTATCTAGAACAGAGCTATTGTGACCTTATGTCATAAACTTTAAATATATTTTTTACATTTTTCATTAATAAATATCGTTTCAAACATCACTCCAAATCGACCATTTTCAAGCTAAAAACTAGTATTTTCCACTTAAATTCTACTATACACAATAAAATCAAAAATGGCTATGTTACTATCTAAAACTTTAATAAAATCATCTTTTAATAACTTTACTGGTATTATCAATACTTTTGTCATAATTTGAAATCAAAACATTTTAAAACTTATAAAAGGCGTCTTAATTTATATTGTTACATCTTGCTTTCGTGTATCACATGATTAGAAATTTTGTTTTATGTTCTAAACTTGATATTTAAAAATGTATGACTTAGGGTGTACCGTGTAATGTTTCATGTTTTTTTTGCTCAATAAATAATATAACAACGGTGCCTATAACGGCAGCAATAATTTGATGTTTTTTTTCTAATATTTAATACCACGTCGGTGGTAAACAAACATCCGGCCTCTCTAATAGTAAACGGTCACCGCAGCCTATGGATGCTTGCAACTCTCTCTCTTGAAATGTATAAATTCCTTTCTTGAAAAACTTCGTCTTTCGGGAAAACTTCGGCAGATCATTCCACAAGATACTTCCATAGTTAGTTTTAGTATTATATAAAATTTCAGTGTATTAAATACTTACAGTGTAAGGTAAACATCCCAATCATTCTCCTCAGGGCACAATAGTTGACGCCTGTTATTCCACATGTATTGCTAGGACATAAGATTGAGTGTCTAATTGGTCAGTGTCGAACACTGGGACATTTACCTTTGTTTAGTTTAAGACTTTTTAAGTAAACAATTCATCATTTACAGTTGTATATTGAATACAAGCAGCTATGTCGCAAATTATTCTACTTCTACAGTTGTGTTGTGAAGTATCATCATCATCATCATCATCAGCCTGTGTCGGTCCACTGTTGGACATAGGCCTCTCCCATGGCACGCCACTGAGCTCGGTCTTCAGCTCTTCTCCTCCAATCCCTACCCACTGCCTTACGAATATCATCGCCCCACCTAGTTACAGGGCGATTGTAAAGTATGATCAAACGAATTTTCTAATTTCGATCCAGAACATTCCTTTTCAGTATCACGCGAACTGAAAGGATTTTAAGTATTTTAACCTCTCAAACACTACGCAATCTATGTTATATTTATCAACCCATAAAACGCCGCGGTCAACCAATACAAGCGAATAAATCGAGCGGAATATCTTTCTATTTCCCTGGACGAAACAGATCGCCGCTTTATATGCTCGTAAAAAAGACGTTTTACTGTTATATGCATTTTCCATTTGGAG
The DNA here is from genome assembly GCA_963556455.1 of Epiblema foenella. Taxonomy (NCBI): domain Eukaryota; kingdom Metazoa; phylum Arthropoda; class Insecta; order Lepidoptera; family Tortricidae; genus Epiblema; species Epiblema foenella. Next base: position 3,638,792 of record OY747113.1, on the reverse strand, counting down.
TGCCAAAACACGGCGAAGAGCTTTATACTTATTGGAAACTTGGTGCACAGTAATTGAAGTTTTGAGGAAATTTCTAGAGTTCTAGAACTCTCTGAGCGCAATGTTGTTCCAAAATACAAGCTTATGTATGCATATATAGTAAAGGCGTATTCCCTTCTGAAAGGCCGGCAACGCACTTGCGACTCCTCTGGTGTTGCAGGTGTTTATGGGCGACGGTAATTGCTTACCATCACGCGCTCCGTCTGCTCGTTTGCCCCCTATAACATAAAAAAATAAAAAAAGGATGATTCGCAGTAGACCGTTCCGTGCCCGGGCCGTTCCGTCTCCGGGCCGGCCTGTCTCCGAGTTTTTTTATGTGTCAATGTGCTAACCGTTCCGCGTCCGGGCCGGGCCGGGACCGTGCCGTTTCCGAGCCTCGGACGTAGGTAGATCGGCCGTCAAATGTTTGCATTGATAAAAGAGCGAGCGTTCCGTATCCGGGCCGACCCGTTTCCGAGCGTCACCGGGCCCGTCCGTGGCCGGGCGGCCGTTGATTTTCTGTCATATAAAACGGGCCGGCCCGGACACGAAACGGTCTAGTGTGAATCATCCTTAAAACGTTGATGCATGTCGCGGGCATATAGGTATTTTAAACCTTGATAGCAGTTTGATTAGCAGTATGAGTGACTATGTATGTGTAGATTAAAGTCTAGTCGCTAGACAATAGCCCAATTAAATAAAATGACCAAATATAAAATTCTGAAAATAAAATTTTAGTTCTTGGTACCTGTATCTCACGAACAATTTAATTGTAATAAAATTATGTTTTTTTAGAACAACCAATACCTAGTTGCCCCCCTCTTTTGATTAAAGGTTCAAAATGCATTCATCTAAAAACATTTTAATTAACTTTTAAATTAAATTTAGCGAAAGATACTAAAGACTTAAAACCTTGAAATCAATGAAAGTGGTTAGCAAATAATCTTTGACTGAGCGAGCACGAAGCACGAGCGAAGAGTCTCAATTTCGGTTTTACCAGAAATGCTTTGTGTGATGTCCAGCACATGTTATACATGTCGCATTTCGTAACCGATTCTATTGAAACTTGACGATTCAGTTTTTGCACTTGGATATTATTCAAAATGGCGTAGCAATGGGATTGAGTGAAAACGTAAAAAATATCACTCGTTGAGATGTCGTACGGTGCTGTCTGAAAACCAGCGCTGCAGGTGTCTGACACCTCGGCATAATGCTGAGACAGCGACCGATTCACTGCCGCGAAAACGCACTTTTTAACTGTATGTTCATGTACTGAGTATATTATATTTGTAACTGTGTGTCTTTTGGTGCAGTGAATAAATGCTTTCTTTCTTTCTTTTTTATACGGTGAGGCTCGGCAAGAATCGCTCAGAATTAACTGTTACTATAATTTATTGTATCCCTTTAGATTTAGCGAAATGACGTGAGAACTGCCCCGCGGGTTTACCCTTTGGATTTGGCGGAAAGCCCACTGGATCGAGTTGTAGGCTTGTACAACTGGCTGCCAAGTCTCAAGTCACTGTTCGAAATACTAACCACATTTATTACACTTGGGTTATTACACGGGCGTTTCAGCCGCCGCCACTCCGTAGTTCTAACTAGTGAAAATGAGCTACACCAACACACGTGTACACGTTTTGATTCAAACATATACTGTGCTAGATGTTGTTAGAATTAATCTAGTTTAGGTAAACGTTATTGCCGTTTATTTCTTCAATATTTAGAACTAGGAATTGGGCGAATATTCAGCGTTTCAAAGTCGGTTTTTCTTGTCATCGTCGTTTCATTAAACATTATTTATTTATTTAAACTTTATTGCACAAAAAGAATATAAGTACAAAGGGCGGACTTAATGCCATGAGGCATTCTCTACCAGTCGACCATAGGACCAAACAGAAACTGGCAAATGTGGGTGCAATGAGAAAAAAAATCTTAAAAGTTAAACGATTTCGAAAGAATAAACATACATATAATCGTAACTAATATACATTGGTGAAGGAACACCTCAGATTCGATTGAAACCGCTCAATTAATCTCACTGGAGCGCAAAATCTTAGAGCATTCCAGTGTTCAAAAAGTGTCGGAGGTTTTCCCCAGGCTACTATCCAACCGCGCACTCCTATCGCTTTATTGGGCTTGGCCTATAAAGCCACAGTCAAGTTCAAAAAAATATTGTTAAAGGAGACGATGATCAGAGTAAACTCTATATCACTAATTCCATATTCATTGGTAGTCGTAGATGTTGTTTTACACACAATAGAAAAGATACCCCCGCTCCTGCTCTCCTGATACCAGATTTACACTCGCGCTTCGTCCCTCGCCTCGTGGCTCGCCTCGTCCCTCGTGCGGGAGGGCGAATGTAAACATCCACTCGCGTCCTCATCGTCGTCGTGTCTCAGGTCCTTTTGACTCGTGCCCAAAAACCGCTCCGGACGCGAGCGCCGCGAGTGACGAGGCGAGCTACGAGCGTCTGTTTACACTCGCACCTCGCCCCTCGCCTCGCGACTCGTACGCGAATGTAAATCTGGTATGATAGTTTTCCCTTCCCCGCCCCCCCGTCCCACCGATTGATATTGACCTCCCTGAACTAAATCCTGGATCTATATAACACTCCTAGTCGAGGTAGTTCCACCGAGCCTACGTCAGCTCCACTAAGATTGCAGCGACAATGCGTGAGACAATGTGGCGACTCGGCATCCGCTAATGGACTGCATAAATTATATTCCGACTTGTACACTAGAACTTACAGCAGGAGTTGTTTTTTGTGGGCTATGAACGTTTATATACTGAAGGTGTCTCATAAGTAATGTTGGGTTTCGTAACTAAAAATTTACTACACCATTATTTGTGCATATCGTAACCTGTTAAGACAATTCTCTAGTTACATAAAGAATGCAATTGTTGTACTTTATTTTAGTCATACTGTCTTTATTAATTGACGGCGTAACACGTTTTGATAATAAAAAGTATGGAAGGCGACAATTACGAAATTCATGTATTGTTGAGACATTATTGGAAACAAAAATTTTATGCAGCCGCAGCAGCAAGAAGATCATGTGAAGTTGAAGGGGGGGACGTGTCAAATGAAAGGATAGCACAGCGTTGGGTTAATTGTTTTAATAGTGGAGATTTGACCCTTGAAGATCGACCGTCCTCTCGATCGATATTGAGGCTACAAAGGAAGCCGTTGAAAACCAACCCAGTACCAGCGCTCGTCCATTATCGGTCTCACTTGGACCTTTTAAAGACATTATACATCGCCACTTAAAATCTTTAGATACGACCTACAAAAGTTGTAGAAGCGACATTATTTATGAGACACCCCAAGATATCACGTTTATGAAGTATTCTGAACACCATTGCATTCTGTCAGGGTTTATTGCTGTTTTAAATAACGAAGTTGCTTCAAAAATTCACTAGAATCTCAAGAGATTCAATATATTGCAATTCAATATATTGTAATTGATTATTGATTGCTCAAATAGCAATGCGACCTCTACAGAAGAACAGAAGCCGAAATGGAGACGCTTTGCTCGCTTGGTCAATTAACAGCGCTCGCACTTCAAGATGTGATTGCCCGTTTGTACATCTTACCCTGAAAAATCTTTAACAGTTTAGCAAATAAATTAAGTTTAGCGTATTCAAAGCAACACAAAACTTTATCTAAGCATTTTTAATCTAATGTAAAGTGCAAAACTAAGAGATCTACTGTATTTTCCCCATTACGCCACCCTTAATGGACGACGCCGACGCTGCAAAAAACTGCCAGTGTTTTAAGTCAGTGTCACAATCGTGGGCTGCGATAATTTACGGCCAAACACGGCGAGGTAACAAAGCTTTCTGTAACAATGCCCCATAGAAATGTACCTAGTTCGCGGCAAAGGATTGTTTTCATCTCACTGTGAACAGTGCTAATGGGTATTCTTAAGCCTTTCTGATAAGATTGAATAATGGGACTTGTTCCGAACTGTTCCCTGATATCATTGATATAATTAGACTTAAAAGTCTTTAATAACTAATTTATAGGCGATAATAATAGTTAAATGACAATAACTTAAATAATATTACAAATACAAACATTTATTCTGCAAACAGGCCACAAGGGCACTTTTACATGTCAAAATATTAATTTTCAATTTAAGAAAGTCTGACTATAATAAGTAATACATTTTTCATGTCAAAATATTAATTTACAGTTCAAGAAGGAATAATAATTTCGAGTTTACAATTATAACAAAATTAATGTCATACAGTGAAGATAAACTTGCAAAGTTATCTATTACAAATATTACAACATCAGTAAAGTTAGAGACGTATAAGGTCTCAAGATTAAACAAGGAGTATAATGAAATTACAACTAATTTAAATCTAAAACAGACCCTTGAGGCATTGTACCGAAGATGCTGGCAGCATTTCCTCGCTGTATCGCAATGCTGATATGTTGTGCGAGGAAGTCGCCAGCTCTTCGGTCACCAGTTACGTCAAAAAAACGCTTCCCGATCTCAGTAAATAACTTGTGCCCGCTGGGACCTTAGTCCCTTCTGTTGTCAACACAGTGCATCCTCAAATTTTAAAAGGATCGGCAACGCGTACGTGAATTCTTTGGAGTTGCGGGCGTCTATAGGCTGCGGTGGCCGCTTACCATCAGGTGGACCGTAAGCTTGTTTGTATAAAAAAAAAATCTCCACGTAGCTATGATGCCACCAGACATACATACATATACAGATACTCATGTTAAACACCACTAATTTGCGTTGCACGTCGAGGGTTAAAAATCTTTAGCATCAAACTCCTTTTCCATGCAATTAATCGTCAAATTAAAAGCTATAAAGCCAAATGATACTCGTATAAATAAGCCTAATGACCTGAATATAAACCTTTGAATACAAGTATGCGATGCGATCAAATGAGGAAATGATGCTCAGCAAACGCCAAGACTTAGGTTCTTATGTCGACGCATAAAAAGGGTATGTGTGACGAGCCATCAAATCCGTGGGACTTGAGGGATGAGCGATAGCGGGCCAATGATCGGGCCGTAGGTTCAGCGTTTACTAATAATGATGAATCATTTATGTCAGACAATAATTGTCCAAAGATATAGACCTTAAAGCTAACATACATTACATACAATTATATCCCAACAAAACAGCGTAGCTCCATTGCGACGTCAATTCCGATGTAAGATTCGGTAGGTTACCTCGGAACCGCCGAAACACGACACCCTTCGGTCAGAGAAGATCCCAGAAGTCAGCACACGATGGTCTCCTGCATCGACCGCGGTGCACGTAGAACAAAGAAGCTGAATTACATTTAGTGGCGCGAACGCAGCTCAACATCCTCATCACAAAAGTATAAAACTACCTATCATTTCTTGATTATCTTCATAGATATGTTCTGTTTTGCATTGAACAACCCGCAGAGGAGAATTAACAGGCGTAACTCGTAAACAGCATCTTTTTTTTTCAACCTGACTGTGGCTTTATAGGCCAGGCCCAATAAAGCGATAGGAGTGCGCGGTTGGAGAGTGGCCCGGGGAAAATCCAGGAGAAAACCTGCGACACGACCACGCGGGTGATTTTCAACACTGGAATACTCTAAGAGTTTGCGCTCCAGTGAGATTTTTTGAGCGGTTTCAACCGAATCTGAGGTGTGAGTGGAGTTTTGTCGCTGTTCACTAAACCTAGCCTAGCTGAGAAGAGTCCAGCAAGAAACTCAGCTAGGCCCGACCTGGGTCGGACTGGCTCTACCCGGTGTGTGGCGGTCGAGTATCGTTGATGAAGGGTTTGCTCAGATATACCAAGAAATTGGTAAATTGAAAATGATATTTACTATAGGAAGTCGCCAACCTCGTATATCTTGCCGCCTATCAAGAACGCTGCCTGAATTATTCAGAGGCTAACCCAAAACCGATATTTCAGCCCGTATTCAAGTCAAGACCTTTTAAAGTTCGCTTCACGCATAAAAACATGTACTTGTTTTGTTGGTATTGCGAGAAAAGGGACATCAGGAGACATCAGTGAAGGCGAAATGCCTTGATACATCCCCAGGCCCAGGACCCAAAGATCACTGCTGCAAGAGAGATAGGGCACAGCGGAATGTCGTTAATTCCCTGGAAGATGGGCCGTGCATTGTTGTGGGACGCCATTTGCATCAATTTTGACCAGTGTTGCCAGACACCCCATTTTTCCGCTTTTTTCCCGCGTTTTTGCCTCTGGCCCCGCTATCCGCGTGTCTTAACGCGGATCCGCTGTTTTAAAATGTTACGATTTCCTCAGTGAAAAAGTGGTACATTCAAAAGATTGAACAAATATAACTAGCTAGAATGACTGCAAGTAACATTCACTGATAGTGCATGTGACGGCATAGGGCACATTTTTTTCATTTGGAACATAAAAATCTCGTCTCTCTCTCTTTCAGCATATTTGTGTCCACTGCTGGACATATGCCTCTTCCATGCCTTTCTATTTCGTTTTGGACGTAGCGTCCCTGCCGTCTTTCTGATGTCATCCGACCATCTGGCTTGAACATAAAAATAAAGAAGATTATTTACAATGAATGTATTCCGCATTTTCATTCAAAAATCCTCATTTCTAAAGCGCACCTTCCGCTAGCGGCGTCCTACCTCCCATCGACCAGTAGGCGAGCTGGCGTAGCGGTGGAAGCTCGGGAGCGACAAAACGCAGCCAAATACAGCTGTCTCGGCCCCCAATTCGAATTCATTACGTTTCGCGTCGAGACACTTGGTTCGTGGGGCAGAGACGCACAGATGCTCCACAAGGCGCTCGGGCAACGGCTGAGAGGCCACCCTCGCGCAGAGAATTGCAATCGCAATTCAGCGCGGGAACGCTGCCTGCGTGATGGGCACTCTACCAAGGGCAGCAAATTTCGATCGGTATTTTTAATTTTTAGCTTTAGATAATAGATTTTTATTGTAGGTCATTTTAGTTAGATTTAGTTTTATTCTTTTATTGTTAGCTTATCATTGCTGTAGCTGTTCTGTTTCTGGTGGTGAGAAAGTTCGCCAGAACTCTCGAAGATGCGCTGTGTTTAGAGTGAGCGACCTACACATGTCTTTAGGTGGTCAACACAACGAATCCTCAAGCCAATAAAGAGTCGGCAATATTCTTCTGATTCTAAAGTCTCCAGGGGCGCTACCGCGAGCAGCAAACGAAGTTTTCCCTCTCTGTCGCACTTGCAAGTTTGCATATAAGTGAGACAGAGAGGGAAAACTTCGTTTGTGGTTCGCGGTAGCCCCTCAGCATCTGAAGGCTAACAGTATCTACTTCAATCAATAGTTCAATACATTTGTCACAATATGAGTTCAAAACATAACTTGTGAGGATTCTCCCCCAACTGCACTTCCTCTGCAGTGAGACAAGGGTGCTCACTTCGCTTATCAACTTGCCACACCAAACCAGTATAAATCTGACATCCGATCACACATATTTGTCTATAAGGTCGGTCTCAAGTTATACTAGTCAATTTGTTGAATCGGAACAGATGGTTGTGGAACCTTTAGGACCATTACGTCTTAAGCCATGCTGGCTGTCTTAACTCAATTAAGATAGGCGAGGGGCCTTGGCGAACCCCACCTACGACTTTAACTGCGGCATAGTAAAGATATTTCAGTAACCGATCAATTCCAGGGCAGGGCAGGGGGGGTGGGCCTCTTAAATAAGCTAAGAGATGCTCAGCGTGCGATGGAGAGAGCTATGCTTGGAGTTTCTTTGCGGGACATGATCCGAAACTCGGAGATCCGTAGAAGAACGAGGGTTACCGACATAGCTCAGAGAATCCGCAAGTTGAAGTGGCAGTGGGCGGGTCACATTGCTCGTAGAACCGATAACCGTTGAGGAAGAAAGGTTCTCGAGTGGCGGCCTCGCACGGGAAGACGAAGCGTTGGACGGCCTCCCACTGACTGATGACTTGGTCAAGGCAGCGGGGAGTCGCTGGATGCGGGTGGCTCGCGACCGTGTGCTGTGGATGTCCTTCGGCTGAATGATGATGATCAATTCCAGAAAAGTTTGTCCCAAAAATGTTGTTACTTTTCATTATAATTATATGAACGGTAATAGAAAAGGAAAGCAGAACTTGTATGAATATTTTCGGCAACATTTTTTTTCACGAGTGCCCAAAAAAGCAGTGTAATGTTTCCAGGGTTCGTGTATTTATGTAGGTATGTATGTATGTATGTGAAATTATTTATTCCCCCGTAACTTCTCAACGCCTTAACCGATTTTGATGTGTGAGGTATCGTTGGAATCCGTACGTCATCTCGAGTGACGTTGCAATAAAAGCAATGCAGCGGACTATGTACTCCATTTTGTGTTCTGATTATTATTTAACTTATCCACTGGGGTATCAAAATGAAGCATTGAAAAGACGATTTAAAAATTAAATGTAATGTATGTATTTAAAATTGATTTTACGGCAAAACATACTTTAAAATGAAAATAAAAAAATGCGAAATCAAATAATAATCAATAATTAAAAACACGACTGCACTGTATGAAAGTCGGAGACCTACTACATACCACTACAAACTATTAGGTATATAGTATTTTTCACTTCTTATGCTCGAAAAGTGTGTCATACTAGACTTGTCAAGCGGGGCTAAAGTAGTATATTTAACCCCTAGGGAAAATATGAATACATATTTATGATTTACAAAACATTCAATTTAGACCAATCATAATACTTCATCTATTAAATCCACCAATCACAAAACACTAATTTAACTCTTTAAAAAATATTTGGTATTGGGTATTAACAAACCAGAATACAGCTTTACTAAAATCGACCAATCAGAAAACAGTATTCATTTCTCTAAAGACTCTAAAGATTAAGTTTGTAGTAGCCCCTATTTCACAATAATTAAAAAAGTGATTAGTTCGTTCGAGCAACGCTTTGAAGCGCTCGCTCAATGGAAGGTGAGTTAGCTTTTTTGCGCGTGAATGTTGCGCGCGAACCGCAGTGTCTTTTTTGTGTGTCAAAGCATGAAAGCAGTTTAGAAAAAAAAACATGCTGCCAAATTACATATAAGTTCGCCGTGGAATTAATTGTTAATTTTGGATGGCTAACCTTTGTTTATTTATTTTCTCGCAATCGAAGTGAAAAGTAGAGTGTATAACTCTGGTCTAAAAGCCATATTACCCCTCGAACTATTTTCCCTCACTTTGTTCGGGAAAATAACTATCTCGTGGTAATATGGCTCATTTTAGACCCTTGTCATACAATCTACTATTCTTTCCAAACCTACTGTTTTCCTTCGGCTGTGGCATAATGCCTATCTGTCATCACAAGAGATCAGTGGGCTAGAAGTTAGTGCTATCTCGGTCACAAACCACAGCCTCCACGACCTATGTGTTTACATCTAGCCATTAGGGTAGGGGCATAATATTAGTATGCAAATAATAAGTAAAATATTATCATCAATATCATCGTTAGGTGCCTTTTAGTTTTTTTGTTTATTATTTATTACTCTTACCAGACTCCAAGTTTACCGTATAGAGATCTTAAAAATATTGAAAAAGAAAAAGGTAGAAGGAAAGAAGAAGTAATAGTAATTTCAAGACAAAAACGGCAAATTTCCCTTTTTTCCATACAAATGTAGCACGAGGCTGTCACTTGACGTCATGCCTGCGTGTCAATCATTAATATACACCGTTTTCAGTGCTTGTTAGCTATGCTGCACTTTGCCTCTCATTTTCGTATCTTGTGTTGCTCTAAAGAAAAAGATGACATTGTCTTTTTTTGTGAAAACATCAGAATTCTATTGATATTTTTCAATTTACATTTGGCCAATAAACAAAAAACAACGTTTTTGCGAATCTTTATTTTTTTTATGTTATAGGGGGCAAAGGATCGCCTGATGGTAAGCAATTACCGTCGCTCATAAACACCTGCGGAGTCGCAAGTGCGTTGCCGGCCTTTCAGAAGGGAATACGCTCTTTTCTTGAAGGTTTGAAGGTCATGTCGGTCCGGAAATACCGCAGGCGACAGTTCATTCCATAGTTTGGTTGTCATCATCATCATCATCATTTCAGCCGAAAGACGTGCTGCTGAACATAGGCCTCCCCCAAGGCTCGCCATTTAGACCGGTCCTGTGCCGTTCGTTTCCACCGCATTCCCGCGACCTTCACCAGGTCATCACTCCACCTTGTCGGAGGCCTACCGACAGCTCGTCTTCCGGTGCGTGGACGCCACTCAAGCAGTTTCTGGCCCCATCGACCGTCAATCCTGCGAGCAATGTGCCCTGCCTAGTTTGGTTTTGCGAGGCAGGAAATTTCAATTTCAGAAAAATAATTTTTAGGGTACATATTATAATTTCATATGTATTATGTATTTTATCAAATCTTCCAACATACATATTTTCATCCAATTCGGACGAAAAATAAAAATTGACCATAATATAAATTGGTCCATTTATTATCATAATTTAATGGTTTTCTTTCCATATAGCCAGATTTTTTTTATATATATCCAACGCCGGCGGCGCGCGGTTTTATATAAGTAATATTAATTGATTTACTGGCGGTAAAAATAGTTAAATAACAATAACTTAAATAATATTAAGTACAACTAACTTAAATCTAAAACAGGCCCTTGGGGCATTGTACCGAGGATACTCGCGGCATTTCCATTTTGTTATAAATTGTAACACGAGCCATCATCCCTATCGTATATGTAGATGGACATTTTAAGTACCCCAAATGGTATCGCAATATCTCCATTCCATCCATGTGCATATCCCCTAAACCTTTTGAAAAAAAATAGTTCCCGGTAACTGATTTATCGACAATGAAAGAACTTTATGACCTCGTAAAACAAAGGGAGCCCCTATAGATTAATGTGTGAAATGCCATGACTTACTATTATATATGTATATAACTATTTATATAGATATATGATAATAAGCCACACTCACTTGACAAGGGGGGTCGAAGTTGCACCACGTCCGTAGGGAGTACCCACCGCTACCCTACACGTGGCCCCTGGGTGGCGCTAAAAGTGCAACAAAACTGCAACCGACAGTACGGTTGCAACCGTACTGTCTTCCCGAAGATCTCACGGTTCGAAATAAATGCCATACGATAAATAAATAAATAAATACTATTTATATAGCCTAGTACCCATAGTACAAGCTTTGCTTAGTTTGGGACCAGGTTAATTTGTGTAAGATTGTCCACAAATATTTATTTATTATATTAGCGAAATACATTAATCTTAGCTTAGATATATAAGTATCTTAGGTATTATTGTTGTATTTATTAGTATGTTTCATAATTATGTATTAACTCTATATCAGCGAAGTACTTACATTAATCTTAGCTTAGACGTATAAGTATCTTAAGTATTATTGTTGTATTTATTAGTATGTTTCATAATTATGTTTTAACTCTACGCCACCTTATTATTAATCGTTATGATTAGATTTCATTTCCGCTACCCTAAGGTAGTCTGGAAGAAATCGCTTTTTAGCGATAAGACCACCTGTTGTTTGCCTCTACTCATTGTGATTTGTACTGTACTGTGTTCTTTAATTGAGGTGTGCAATAAAAAGCATTTATATTATATTTTCATTGTATTGTATAAATAAAATTACAGGTAAATCACTTTTCTCAAATATGCCTATTCTCATAAATAATTAAATAACTTTTGCTCAACTTACTCTATCTCGCAGCTAATTATTATTGAAACAAAGTCAAAAGCTAATTTACATAAAAATTTCATTTAAAAGACAAGCGAGATATAAATTAATGTAATCATAGCTACTACATAGTCGTAGAAAAGCAATTATAACCAGTACTTTGAGTGCACCCTGTTTTTTTTAAGATTAGAAATTAGGTTAACAAAGAAGCAGTGGTCGTAAACACACACACATATTATTCGCATTATTTGCACAAAATACGTGACATCAATATTTCATTGCATGTTTCAGAAAAGTCTGTTATTTACCTGACTGTGGCTTTATAGGCCGAGCCCAATAAAGCGATAAGGTTGGAGAGTGGCCTGGGGAAAATCCAGGCGAAAACCTCCGACACGACCACGCGGGCAGTTTAAAACACTGGAATACTGTAAGAGATTGCGCTCCAGTGTGATTGGTTGAGCGAATTCAACCAAATCTGAGTGGAATCAGCTACTGGGAGTTTTGTCGCAGGTTCACTAAACCTAGCCTAGCTGAGAAGAGTCCAGCGAGAAACTCACCTAGGCCCGACCGGGCTCGGAGAGAAAAGTAATTTACCTGCACAGCCTACTTGATGGTAGCCCAAAGAGTATAATAATATATTGGTAGCCATCGCTTATGAACGTAAAGTGCTACGCTGGCATCACACAGCGTGCTGCAATGCCTGCAATGACGTTTACCGTTGCGTCTCAAGTAGTCTCAACCAAATAAAATACTGGTTTAGCTGCATAGACTATACAATAATGAAGTATTTTAAACAAACTGGAGTATCTCGTAGCTAACAGCATTTTATTGGCTCATTTTAAAACTGACTTAGTTTCATCCCGTGGGGTATTTAAGGAGTAAATTTCAATGCGCAATTTATACTAAGATTATAGTTTGGTATCAGTTTCAAACCAAATCACAGATATAGAAACAGAGATAGATTTAGCTCTGACGGGTGCTGCGTGGGGGCGGCGTAATTCGAGCGCCAATAGTTCAGGGGTGAAATGGGTGCTTTCACCCGAGTTCAACACTCTACTTTTCATTTCGACTATGAGGAAAATAAATAAATAAATATTTGTGGATAATCTTACACAAATCAACCTAGTCCCAAATTAAGCAAAGCTTGTACTATGGGTACTAAGTGACGATATACATACTTATATAGATGACTCAGGAACAAATATTTGTGTTCATCACACAAATAAATGCCCTGACCGGGATTCGAACCCGGGACCTCCAGCTTCGAAGGTAGGGTCACTACCAACTAGGCTAAAGCGGTCGTCAAATGAGAAATAAAAGTAATAAAACATGATATTCTAAGGATTTAGCATGGATTTAGTAATATACACACGCGCTGGAGCACCCAGCAGCCGGCGCCGCCGCGCCCCGCGGCCCGTCCCGGCCTATAGACCTCAAAAAAAAATTACTTTCTACCCTAGGGTCGGAAAAGCAACTTTCAACTCGGCTAATGAAAATCGAACTTTCCGAACAGGAAAGACGAAAAAAATTTTTTTTTCGTTTAATAGTAAAGTTAACTTGTGAAAATAGATTTTTAGACAGCCTAATGCATTGTACGGTCAACTAATAGGGGTGTTGACACTAAATATGAAAATCAATAAATTCAAAATTTCTCGAAAAAGGATCAAATTCTCAATCAAGTGGCGAAAAAAGTAACTGAAAAGATTTGTGGCGTCACTCCTGTCATCTGTCAAATCTGACATGTTCTGCATCGCGCTATCGAAGTTTCTAAACTCAGTTACATAAATATAACTTCCCAACAACTCTCATTGGACTTCGGTCCCTGAGAGATCTCTCTATTGTCGTCTCTTCCTGTGTCTCCTATCTATTATATATATGTATATAATATAATATATAGATACTCCGTTTCCTGTATATATTCAACCTTGTATATTATTGTTTATAGGAGCACATTACTTATCCACAGATTAAATAATAAAAAAATCCGATTTATAAATATATATAATTTTTTTTTTTCATATTCCTAATCAATACGTAACTATATGAAGTGAGAAGGGGGATAGCTCGTTCCTATAACTACCCGGCGCAAAGGTCCCTAGTATACTGGCGGAGTTCCCACGTTGTATGGCCAGGGATATTCTTTGCACCAGGTACTCACCAGAACGGGGATCGCCTCCCCGATCTCTTAAGGCGCCTATACCCGCGAACGACCTTGCGCGTTGGGGCGTGGCGTAGCCTTTCCCGCCGCACTACCCGCGCTCCCCCGCTGTAACAGGTTTTTTGTATGTATTTTTTATATTATTATTTTCTAAATACGTAGGAATGTTTAAAGTAATTAAATATATAAAATAGTTAAGTAGGTACATTGTCTCAGAATCGAACTTTTATATTTTAGCGTCTCGCGCAAAGCGACACAGCCTTCCCGTCCGAGAGCCGGTGACAGACTGCCGCCCGTCGCCCGCGCACGTATCCGCCCCAACTTTTATGACGGTGTGGTAGGTATTCCAGGTTTTTGACAAAAGTAATGATTATTTTACAATATCCGTTGCTCAGATTATGAAAAACTGTATTAAGTTTTATTTTCTGAATATCCCGTGTAAAAAACATGTCTAGATAGTGAGCAGTAGCGATTTAAAAGGTTGAAAAATGCCTTATTTGATTTTTTTTTTGTTAGGACAATCTAGGCGTGTTGCAATTTCCGTTGCTCAGATTGAAGAGGACAAATACAATTCTTCAAGTATATTTTTGGGAGACCTATATTTCGGGCCAGTTTTGAGTTTTAGGCCTTTGAACGGGACCAAAATGTGGTATTTCACTCTATTACGCGCCTTAAGCGACGAGCCAGGGCTGCAATAAACGCTTTAGCCTTGGCGCACCAGGGCCCGCCAGTCTCTACGGCTATTGGGACGAACTCGTATAATTATATACCTATAAGTCTTCAAAGTTTTAAATGGGGGCATGTTCTGTCCCTTTTTCGCAAAACGCACCTCTGTATTGAAAGATCGACATTTACTATGGCGCTTTAGGTCAGTGGCGTCACTGATTAGTAGCGCTATCTCTTTAAAAACATGCTAACGGTTATAGCTTCGTCATTTTTTGAGACATTTTACTGGGATTTTCACCATTCTGCATCGTTTTATATCATCTTTCTTTCGGATAATAATTTGGATACCAATAAATTTTGATTCAACATCCCTATTTGAATATGTATTTGAGGCCTTCGGGCGGATCGAGAACTTCTAACAGTCAAGTTGCCCACTCTCTTGACAAGCATAATTCCAATAAGGTCTGGTTTTCCCTCGGGTTGGAAGGTCAGATGAGAGAGGTAGGGAGGGCACAGCAAAATGTCATCTTGCTCGAATTTGGAGCAGCCCAACTGGGGAAGTACCTCCGCCTTGCAGGAGACCACAGCCATGGGCCATTCTACTTTTTCATGTACATAATTTTGAGACACTTTTTTTTGAAATGCAGATTTTGGAATACTTGGCCCTCACTTCATATTTTTGTATTGTTATTTAGAAAGAGGTTTAATTGCAGTATCACTTTCGATAGTTTCGGCAATTAAAAAACCACAGCTATCCATAAATCGAGTAACTCAGTGGTTCTTGGATGTCTCATTTACCACTGTGTTACCAACCATTTACAGCAATATGTTAATATTTAAATATTTTTACCTATAAATTCCTTTTACTAGGTTCAGGCACTCTTTTGATATCCTATTCTTGTACACTAATTCAATACATTTCATAGATTTTTTTTTGTAACAGAAAACTGGTCATGAAAAAGTAGAATGACCCCCATAATGACATTATTTACTATACAAGTATGTAGTGTTGTATTCCTGGAGGTGAGCAAGGTTGCCAGAGCTCCCGAGAATGCACTGTGTTGAGAGCGAGGGACCCAAATGTGTTCCTTCTGCTGTCAACACAGTGCATCCTCAAATCTTATAAAGGGTCGGCAACGCGCATGCGACTCCTTTGGAGTTGCGGGCGTCTGTAGGCTGCGGTGGCTGCTTACCATCAGGTGGACCGTACGCTTGTTTGCCACCAGCGTTGTATAATAAAAAAGGTAGCGGACCCCGGGCATCCTTTAGGATGCAACTGTACCGGGATAACGCTAGGATGATGATGATGATGATCCCTATTTGAATCCTGGGTCACTTCGTACCTTGTCACAGCAGTGACATTAATATGAGATATCCAGCCTTGACACTGTGTACGTACGTACACAAGGTACGAAGTGTCTCACAAATCAAATTGTTGACTATCAGTGGCGGCGCGATAAATATATGTATGTATGTATGTAAGCACTTTATTGTACACAATAACAGGTTAAAACAATATATATTTCACATAAGTATGTCATGTATGTGTGTGTGTGTGTGTGTGTGTGTGTGTGTCATGTGTATATATCGTCGGGTGAGAAGCAAAACTCACTACCAAATCTGTCACTACTCTTCGAAACCTCGTATCGCAATACTGAAACGATGCTCATATACGAGCTTTATTTTAAGAAGGTATTTGTTACTTGGTTACTTTTTCTTGTAACCAGACGATATTCTTAGGGAAGCCGGAAATAATTGGCCTTTCTTATTCTTCATGAGCCGTAGTAAAAGAACTGGACTGGCTGAAAATTAAGCGAGCCAGTGGAAATCGAGTTGTATGGACGCACCTCCACTGCTAGACATTCCACAAGACAGACGCTGTCAGACCACTCCCAGTAGCTCGATTCCACTCACACCTCAGATTCGGTTGAAACAGGTCAACCAGTCTCACTGGAGCGCAAACTCTTAGAGTATTCCAGTGTTCCAAACCACACGCGTGGTCGTGCCGGAGGTTTTCCCCTGGATTTTCCCAAGACTACTCTCCAACCGCGCACTCCTATTGCTTTATTGGGCCCGGCCTATAAAGCCACAGTCAGGTTCAAAAAAAAAAAAAAATAAATAAAAATAAAAAATAAATAAAAAAAAACGCTGTCAGACTGTGAAGCAATTTGACGCTGCAATTAACCGAGCAACGTAAAAACCCCATAAAAATCCGAAACATCAATTTTACAACCCCGTTACATACAAAAACCTACGCTTGCATATTTTTACAGACACTTCAACGAGTGAAATAAATCGCGGAATGTGATAGCCGCATAAAGACAAAACGCCGTAAAACGGGGCCGAACGTATTTTGTCAAAATCCGGGGTTGTGGCGTTTTACGAGGGAGCGTAAACCGTGACAGCTGTCTTGTAAAAAGTTTACACAAATGTGGTATTGTAACGATGTCCATCGTATGTACTGGGAGTCTGGGAATGAAAGTCGTGTTGACTGAAACCGCTTCATCGTCATTATTGTTACGGTTTCGTAGCCAAAATGGCAAAAACGGAACCGTCGTGTCTGTCCGTCCGTCCGTATTTCACAATGCCCGATTTACTCTTATAGGTAGGAAGTTGAAGGTTCCCTATGAATATACGATCTTTTAGATACAATGTATTGGACAGTGGTTTTAAATGTGGACTAGTAGGTTTTCGTGTGAAACCCTTCATTGTGCGTGAGCCGACACGCACTTGGCCGGTTTTTTAGTCTATAGTTTGACTTCTCACCAGAAGACAAACATCGTAAGGAAAGTCCAAGGCCAACAAGTTTTCTCTCTGAGGTGGAAGGTCAGATAACAGTCGCTTTCTACCAGTTGTCTACCAGTCCCTGGGATCCCACGGCTCATTACAAAATACGAGGGGTGAATGGTCAAATCCGATAAATCGAGATAAATGTTTTTTGAAATAAGAACTTAACATCCATTACGCAAAGTTCTATTTTCAAAAAACATTTATCTCGATTTATCGGGTTTGCATTATTATGCTATTGTTTATTTTTTTCGCTGAGAGAACGGCTTAATACTAGTTCCTACGACAAATCGTGATAGGTGTAGGCCGGTCATAGAATACGGCTACGGTATCTTCTGCCTGTCGTAGAAGGCGACTAAAAGGGGGTTGTAGACAGTCGTAGTTGGGGGCTGCGATCGTCCACAGAAATATAGCGGGACCCACATAGGTGGACTCTAGGGCGGCACTAGAACGTTCCGTAGGAGATCCCAGAACCGCCCGAATTGGGTTAGGAGGACAATCGAGGGGTTTTTTGTCGGTGCAAGTCTGACATAACCACCGCGCCGCCCCGACGATGCGGAGGTATTCATAACGCGCTGATGACTCCTGGCAAGCATCTGGATTAAAGAGTCAGGTCCTGCGGCGATGGACACTGGTGGTGGGGGCTGAACTGGTGAGTTTGGCTCTTAGATAACTCAAGTGGAGAGCTCCACTGTTTCCCATGTTGCCGGAGTTTCAAAACCAAGTTTGGCTTTGCAAGTCACTCTCGCGCACATGCTTGTAATCAATGAGAAAATATCTAACATCCCATAGAATTAATTTGTCAGGATGTCGCCGTCGACGGAAGCCTCATATCATCATCATCATCATTCATAACGGATTTTCCCCCAGTCCAAAAAAAAGGCTTTAGGGAACGACCGACCGGGAAAACGCTAGGAAGATGATCCATTTTACTATATGTTTTCGGGCATCAAAATGCATCAAAATGAAATAGGCAAAAACGCATCATGGCACTCAACGGCATCCCTTGCTGTCAACATAGGGTCAATTATTCATATTTGTAAACAAATTTCGATACATATTTTTTTCAAAATTCAAATTCAAAATTGTTTATTTGTAAACATAGGTTGAAAAGGTCTTACAATAATTTTAGATAGGTATCGCTATGTTTTGCCTTTCGGCATACAAACATTGTAGTCCAGATCTTGCATGCATGTCTATACTAACACTAATTTACTAACTTAAATAACAAATCAAATTTAAAATGTATCGCTTAAAAATTCACCTACAGAATAATATGCTTTTTTCTTTTATAATATACCTCTTTTGTATACTATAAAAGAAAAGAACCATCTGACAAAACTTTTAGACGCAAACTGAGAGACCTTTTGTTGCAAAACCCACCGTATTCCGTTGACGAGTACATGGAAATGAATTTTTAATTAAGTACCTGACTGAGTATGTTGTTTGTTGTTGAAATAGTTATTTGTTATACAAGGCTGCAAAGTTGTTGTTTGGCGCGAGTGCTCGAATGGAAAGCCGAGCCAGCGAAGGTTTCAAGACACGAGAAGCCAAATAACTTTGCTGCCGAGCGAAACACATAACTTTTTACCTCACTGTAGCGAGGAAACGTAGGTACAAGAAAACAATTCAAGTATTATTAAAGAAAATTGCAATACGAATATTGTTTGAATATATTCCTTATTTTTGTATTTCCGTAAATTAAAAAAGTAGGTGAAATAATGATATAAAACTAAAATTGAATGATTTTCAATTTAATTTAAGTACCTAAAATAAAATGTTTCATCGGATGACACATTCCTTGTGCGAGCGGGCCGTCGCTATATACATGTATAAGCGCTATCTCACTGGCACACCGCACCGTCATGCGGAAACCGCATCAGTGTAGAAACCGCCTTAAAACCGCATGGCCGAACCATGATTCTGAACGCATCCATAAAAAAATTGGGTAGCGCGGTACTACGTCATGTTCGAATTTCAAAATCACTTTATCCGCTAGCGGATAAAATGGACTTTTGCACGCAGATTTGAAACGATAAATTAAGCCTTTCAGAGCGGGTGAGGTGAAAATGACATTTCTATTATTGACAATTATTATCTGTTTTAAGTATTAGTGACAATCCTTATAGGGAGATATGTTTGAGGTTGTATATTTTATTAGATAACGTTGACATAGTAATAGTTTGATAACATTCATTCGAGTAATTAATGACGACCCTTTTTAGGAGATACAGAATGCTAATTATTATTACCATAATTTTAAATTACATTTTCAATCATTGCTTGCTTACTTTACATATATTATTTATTAATATTGACGACCATGGTAGAAATTCTTGTAATTTTGACATGCACTCAAATTTATATTTTAATTTTTGAAATGAATGAATCTGAATCTGAATCTGTATGTAGACCTTTTTTTTATTATTAAAAATGGGATCGCTCTTAGCCAGCATCTAGCCAGGGGGCAAAGATGAGGCCGACGATGAAGCGAGCTCACCCAGAAGGTGTCTATTCACTTGTGCCTTAAAAAGGTCTAGGTTATATGAGCTGACTTTTATTTATTTCAATGTAAAAACGCGACCGCGAGTCTATACATTTCGTATGTCTATGGTTTATTGTATTGAGTTGAGGTGATCCGGGTTATATGCGACCGCGTCATTGTAGGGAGCAATGTTTAGAGGTTTTTACTCCGAATTGGAAAGCGTTGCAAGGGTTAAACCGAACGACCCCCTCAAAGGTGACACACGTGCAAAATTACGTTGTAACTTAACCCTTTTATTACGCACATGCCATCCTCGGGATATCATAGGGATATGATCCATCGTCATGTCTCTGTCTTTCAAAATCATAATGACAAAAATAAGAAAGAAGGGTGATATTTTAGAGACAATATACATATCATTATAATAAATAAATAAAATGAAAATCGTTTATTTCAGACCAAATGATGATCTATATATTTATGTTAGGTAGGGAAATATTACGAACTACGTTAGTTGACGTCTATATAAATAGGTACTTAAGATAAATAAAGCATAAAATGATAAAATAAAATGAGGTACAGTCAACCGGGGTTACTTTCGAATTGAGGGGCGACTTTAAAAATCCACTTTTTATACCCTATGTTAGTTTTAATTTGGTTACCGTGAGGTCAATGAAATAGCTTGGTAAACTTCCTAACCATTTACTACACTGAATCAGAGTAGAAATAACTATTGATGATTATATAAGTGTTTTAAATCTATCAAAGTGACCCCGTTTTTTCCTAAAGTCACCCCAGTTTACGGTACGTAAGCACGTTTCGTGTGCCATTACAATTGTTTCTACAATTTGGTCCCCTGGGCATAGTTCCTAAGGCGCTGCACGCTGGCAGCGTTTCCTCGCTGAATCGCTATGAGCTCGCTGATGCGTTGAGCGAGGAAGCTGTCAGCTCTAAGAGGCCCCATGGAATCTATCAGCCTCTTAGATAGGTCCTTGAACAGTTGACGGGCAGAACTAAGGACCCACGGGCCAAGGGTCTCGACAACATTTGCCTCAGTAAAATAAATAAATAAATATTAGAGGACAATCTTACACAAATCGAACTAGCCCCACAGTAAGCTCAAGAAGGCTTGTGTTATGGGTACTAGACGACGATATATTTAATAGATGTAAATACTTAAATACATAGAAAACATCCAAGACTCAGGAATTCATGCTCATCACACAAATATTTGCCCTGACCGGGATTCGAACCCAGGACCGTCAGCTTCACAGGCAGGTGCACTACCCAATAGACTAAACCGGTCGTCAAATCAGGCTCAGTAGTTTGAATATATTTTAATTACTTCTCAGTATTTTTACTTGTTAGTCTGGCTCAGAATTTCTGTTTGGCTCGTAGAGAATGACATCAGACATTAAGTTAGCCATTTGTATTGTGCAATCAAGTTTAAATAAATAAATACTGTTGAACTGAATAATTCTCTGATACAGGATAGTGTAACAGAGAATTCCGCCAAAATGCGATTGAAACAGGCCGTCGATACCCAAAAATCTGTTTATAGAATAGAATAGAATAGAATAGAAAAACATTTATTGATAAACCAAACATACAGCACCACATGAAAATATTTAAACAAATAGAACAAAGTAAAAAAAGTAACACATTTTGAATTATAAAACAGACAAAAAGAACTTATACCTATTTGGTGCTGTTATGGTGGCTACAAAAGGACACCACTCAGCATATGCTGTGGCATACATATACCACAGCGCTGGTCTTCCGTGGGGCCCAGGGCCGGAAAGATGTTTCGATTAGCACTAGTCCCGGTGTACCGTCAGCAGCATAATTATGTATACATTCTAGCGCTTCATGGTTGAGATAAGGGTGAAAATTACATACATATTTGTGATCTACGAGATCCACATCAACCCAATAGAGGCGATGTCGGAATTATTAATAAATCCGGATCTTGTCGGCCAGCTCATTAATCACTCATAATTAATGGCAATCTTCGTCATCCGCGGATTTGTAAATAGCTCTATACTTATATACAAACTCGTCATGGAGCGCTCGTGGCCCAGCGGCCCCCGTGCCGCTTGCGGTTTGCGAGGTTAAGCAACATGGGCTGGGGTCAGTTCTTGGATGAGTGACCGCTTTGAGTGATTACTAACTCAGCTCAGAGACCTTATACATCTCTGAGGATATTTATTTATTAGATTTTATTATTTTAGCTCAAAATATTTTATTATGATTAGTGTACCTACTTTATTACCTTTTATCTTGACGCTTAGAGACCTTATACATCTCTAACAAATCTCGATTGTTATTAGTTTCTTAGTCTTATTTTTGACATGTAACACTACATTTAATTAATGATACTTTGATTATTGTATTATTTTTATTTGATGTACCTAGATAGATTTTGACTTGTAAAAGTGCCCTTGAGGCCTATTTGCAGAATAAATGTTTTGATTTTGATTTTTGACTGAGCGATCCCGTGCTTTGGAAGGCACGCTAAGCCGGTGATCCCGCCTGCTATCTATTATAGTAGTAGAAGCGTATTTTTTAAATTTGGCGCCCCGGGCCAATAAGGTTCGCCGCCCCAGAAACCAAGAAAAATAATGTATTTTTTTTATAAAGTTTACATTTTTTTGGCGGTACACACATGATTGCGTACATGTTGGACAAACTGGAGTGGAGGAGTTCTGACAGTACATTACTGCGAAAGCCGCGAAATAGGGGATTGCCAGCCGAGTAGTCATAGACGGCCGAGTGTTAACGAGGCCATCTAGAGATACGAGGCTGACAACCCCGGTACGCGCAGAGACTTTTATAGTGCTTTTCTCAAAAAATGCAATGAGTTTGAAAATTAAAAGAAAACTTGAAATGAAATTCTAAAGATTCAGTAATAAAAACACACACTGCAGCAGCCGGCCGGCCGGGGGCGGATTGGCGCCCCGGGTCATGGCCCGATGACCCTAGGGTAAATACGCCCCTGGATAGTAATCGTTACCCAAGTTAGAGCCCTTCGGGCGGCTTAAGCAATCGCTTATCATTTTTTTTAGATTATTCAGGAAACAAACCGCCATGTACAAAAGAATGCATACAAAAATGGACGCAAATTAGGCCTAATGTTTCCTATATTACTACGTAACAATTACAGACTAAGGCCGGGTTTTATAAAGATCCGTTAGACCAAATTTCAGATAAATTTTCAGTAACTCAGTACATTTTATGACATAACAAACCGACATAAGGTCTAACGGATCTTTCTAAAACCGAGCCTAAATTAGTTAATAATAATGAGGGCGCTCCGTCATTATTATTAGGATATATCGTACATACGTTTTTTTTAACCTAGTGGTAGGTGCTAGCCGGAGTTCGAACCCACTTGACCTCCATTTTGAAAGCCTTACCGCGCGGCTACAGTGGCTGTTGTTTGGGTGTGTGTGTGTGGGGCGCTCATGACAATCATGAGTCATGAACGATTTGATTTGCCGCTGCGCGAAACCGCTCAACTAATCTCACTGGAGCGTACACCTTTAGGCTCGGTTTTAAAAAGATCCGTTAGACTTTAGGGCCGACGCAAGCTGGCGCGGTTTGCACGCAGCGGGCTCACTTTAGTATGACCCTAGTGGTCAGCGGTTTCGATTTTCCCTACGCTACTCCCCAACCGCCTATCGCTTTATTGGGACCGGCCTAAAAAGCCGCAGTCAGGTTCAAAAAAGTAAGTTTGTATCTGTACGGAACTCTTCATTGTGCGTAATCCAACACGCAGGTTTTTTAAATTTTATTAAGGCATATCGTTTATTATCATCAGATCTCAATAGACCCTGAAAGTGTGACGTCACAAGTCCATTAGGGTTGTTGTGTGGTGGATCCGCCCTTGACATGCACTGGTCCTGTTCTATTGAGTAAATATATACACATATTATATTATATTCAAGTAAGTAATTTCCATATTTCAGTCCGTTTCGTGGATCGAAAAGTTCACTTTTCAATAAGATTAAATAAAACAGGAATTCCCTCGGGCTACCAATTAAAATTCACTCCAAATATGGAAACTTTACGGTCAAACAGGCGTTGCAGCGTTCAACAATACACTGAATAGACTGGATACGTCGATAAACTCGCCATTTTCAAATAGAAGACCTTTTTGTATTCAAAATTTATGAAAGCGCTTTTGTACACAATAACAAGTTAAATTAATATATATTAGCAGTTAAAATAATATAGCTAACAAGATTGCCCGCATGTTTGCTCATTGCTCACGTGACGTCAAAATCACACTGAGAACTGATCCTTAGTTCTATGAGTGACCGCCAGAGGCGCTGTACTAATGTACATACAAATCGTTTACGCAGACGCTAGCGAGTACGGTCACTGTCGACTAATGGTAGCGCTATAGTGAAATAGTTACTACACTCGATAGCGTATTGTTCGATAGCATCTGTCAAGTTTGTAACTCATGGTGCCGATTTTCTACGGTAACAGCCATTTGACAGCTACAAAACGTCAGTTCAATTCAATTCAATTCAATTCAATCATTTATTTATAAAATGTTACATTTTACATGTTAAATAAATATGTAATTACATTAGGTACATTAGGTATTAGGTAGTCGCTAGCGTTTAGTTTTCGATAGGTAATTTACCGTAGAACTCATACTACCGATCCTTAGTTCTATGAGTGACCGCCAGAGGCGCTGTACTTTTGTGCATACAAATCGTTTACGCAGACGCTAGCGAGTACGGTCATTGTAAACGCATGGTAGTACTACTGTTCCACGCATACTGCACTACTTTTTACACGAGCCTGTCGTCTTCGTGTTAGGAAGGCTCCGGGTGCGGATGGTGTATCCAATCGTATCCTGAGACTTCTCCCTGAAACCCTCCTCCTCATTTTGGTCGGCATCTTCAATGCCGCGCTGACCAATGCTCACTTTCCAGCCGCGTGGAAAGGTGCAACGGTCATAGGGATAGCGAAGCCCGGTAAGCCCCGGACTTCGCCTGCCTCTTATAGGCCGATCAGCTTGCTTAGCTCTCTAGGAAAGCTATATGAGCGGATCCTTCTCACTAGGATTCTCAGATTTACGGCTGAGAATAACGTCATCATCGACGAGCAGTTCGGCTTTAGATCCGCGCACTCGTGCGTCCAACAGGTGCACCGCGTCACGGAGCACGTGCTGGACGGTTTCTCTCGATTCCAGGGGCTCAGGACCGGTGCAATCTTTCTCGACGTGGCGAAAGCATTCGACAAGGTCTGGCATAACGGGCTAATATACAAGTTATATCATCTCGGTATGCCTGACAGACTCGTACTCACCATACGAGATTTTCTCAGGGATCGAAGCTTTCGATACAGACTAGAGGGAACGTACTCGGACCCACACCCCATCCGGGCCGGAGTCCCGCAAGGCTCCGTGCTCTCTCCCACTCTTTATTCGTTATTCACGAACGACATTCCCAGGCACCCTAAAGTGCAACTGGGGTTGTTCGCGGATGATACCGCGCTCTTTACGACTCATTGTAAGTATACTTTTATCCGGCGATACCTCCAGAAGGCAATCACTGACCTAGGTCGTTGGTTTAATCTTTGGCGTATCGAAGTCAATCCGGAGAAAAGCACTGCGATAGTCTTCCACCCGTCTGACCGCGTTAGCACGGAAAGGCATGTGGCTCCGATCCAGATGTTTGACCGGCCCATCCCCTGGGCCAACGAAGTCAAATATCTTGGAGTGACCCTCGACAGAAAACTGACTTTCCGTAGCCACATCAGTAGGGTACGCAACCGTGCGTTGTTCGTGCTAGGAAGGCTTGGGCCGATGATTAACAAGTTTAGTAAAATGTCACTTAGAAATAAGCTGACACTCTACAAAACTTGTGTTCGTCCAATCATGTCTTATGCAAGCGTAGCTTTTGCTCACGTGCCTATGACATCGCTCAAGCCGCTTCAGGTCATTCAGAATCGTTTTCTCCGTAGGGCGACTGGTGCTCCGTGGTACCAGTCGAACCTCAGTCTGCACCACGACATGGGGATTAGCACTATGTATGGTTTCTTTAAGCAGACTGCCAGACGTTATTTTGACAACGCTCCCCATCATAGGAATCCGTTAGTTAGGAAGGCTGTCGACTACGTTCCCATCCCTCCCCCCTCTGTCGTTACTCGGCGATCACTGATTAGGGGCCGCACGGTCCGGCGTCCTAGGCACACACTTACGGACCCGGACGACGTAATCACAGCGTCTATCGAAAGATGGAACGCTGCGCTTGCGGCGTCCAACTCTGACACACTTAGGCATTCCCGCCGGCGGGGACGTCCACCGCGCGATCGCGACAACAGTGACACATATAGTCCCTATTCGTCCCGGTACCGCCGCACACCGGGTAGAGTCAGTCCGACCCAGGTCGGGCCTAGCTGAGTTTCTTGCTGGACTCTTCTCAGCTAGGCTAGGTTTAGTGAACCAGCGACAAAACTCCCAGTAGCTCGATTCCACTCACACCTCAGATTCGGTTGAAACCGCTCAACCAATCTCACTGGAGCGCAAACTCTTAGAGTATTCCAGTGTTCCAAACCACACGCGTGGTCGTGCCGGAGGTTTTCCCCTGGATTTTCCCCAGGCTACTCTCCAACCGCGCACTCCTATCGCTTTATTGGGCCCGGCCTATAAAGCCACAGTCAGGTTAAAAAAAAAAAAAAAGAAAAACACGAGCCTGTGAGTAAATTACACAAAGAAAGCATACAGCGCCCTTCGCGTCTAATATAATGACGCCTTCAGGGTGCTGCTGCTGTTGTCGCGTTACTGCAGCGCCTCGGGCATGTTTGTGGAGGCGCGCGTGGATTGTTTTTATGGGCCATTCTACTTTTTCATGTACATAATTTACAAACACTTTTTTTTCAAAGCAGATTTTGGAATACCTGGTTCTCACTTCATATTTTTGTATTGTTATTTAGAAAGAGGTTTAATTGCAGTATCACTTCCGATAGTTCTGGTAATTACCGAACCACAGCTAATATATCCATAAATCGAGTAACTCAGTGGTCCTTGGATGTCTCACCATTTGTATGAAAAAATGGTTCTTACCACTGTGTTACCCACCTTTTACAGCAATATGTTAAAATGTAAGTATTTTTACCTATAAATTCCTTTTATTAGGTTCAGGTACTATTTCGAATTCCTATTTTTGTACACTAATTCAATACATATCATAGATTTTTTTTGTAATAGGAAACTGGTCATGAAAAAGTATAATGACCCTTATACCACTATGCGCAAGAGCGGCCTCCGCGGCGCGGCGCGCGCGCACCGGCGGCAGCGCCCTGCTGGCGGTCGTCGCAGAACGCCTTCACTGCCCATTTATGAGGCACTGGATGTCATTTCATGTTCCAGTGTCGCATATGTGGGCTAAATAAATAATGTATTAATTTATTTATTAGTAATTAATTTAAATTAAATTAAAATAAAATAAATAACAGCAAATCTTAGAACTAAATGGAAGAATATACAACAATATATTGGTTAATAATAATAATAATAATAATAATAGCTTTATTTCAGGCATAAACACCCATATCAAAAACACACAAATTTACATAAAAATAAAAACACTCGTAAAAAGCAATTAAAAACACTGAAATAAAACAGAAAGTCATTTTAAAAATAATCAACTACCTACTATTTCTTGTTCTCGGTCTGGTGCACAGATAGCCAGTACTTATAAATAGGGGTGTTTATGTCGCGACACACGTTCTCCACGATAGTGTTCCGTGAGCGGCGCATGCCCTCCCAGAAGGAAGCGATGCGAGCGCGCATCACCGAGAAGAAGTCCGGGACTCTGGCTTCTGCGAACATGGCAGAAGCACTGCACCAGCGCGGCAGCCCCATCAGAGCCCGAAATATATTATTATACTGAACCCTGATGGAGCTATACGCTTTTCTGCTGTGCCTCACCCAGAGTTGACAAGTGTAGAAGGAAAGACAGTATGCATTGAATGATGTGCATTTGACTTGCCTGCTACACCTGGCAAACCTTCGGGCAATCATGTTCCCTCGTACCGCCAGAGCCCTTCTCTCGCGCTCCATGTCCTGGTCGTCCCTCAGGTCATTTGTTAGTATATGGCCTAGATATTTGAACCGCTGCACAAGCCGAACCACTCCGCCATTCAGCCTTACCTCCGGCACATTATCCGGACCCCTTCCTGCCTTAAAAACCATCAATTCTGTTTTGGCTACATTGTATATTAGCCCGTGCGAGTTTACATAACTCTCACAAACTGATACCAATTTTCTTAGACCCTTGATGGAGGGGCTCAGCAGCACCATATCATCAGCGTAGCTGAGGCTGTTCACACAGACGTCACCTACGTGACAACCGACTCCAGTGCTCCTGAGCCTCCCCATCAAGTCATTTACGTAAAGGTTAAAGAGGTCCGGAGAAGTAAGCCCGCCCTGGCGTACCCCGCATTCTAATGTATAATTATTAGAGGTCGTGTCGCCCCACTTCACACAGTTTGTTTGGTTTCCGTACCAAAACTCGAAAACCCGTGCCAGGCTTTCAGGCACTCCCGAGCCGCGCATTTTACCCCACAGAATTTCATAATTCACAAGATCAAATGCCCGGCTCAAGTCGAGAAAGCACGCGTAAACCGTGGTGCCGTTAGACACATAGTGGTTTACACAGTGCTTGAGACTTAAAATAGCCGAATCGGTCGAGAGACCGGGACGGAAACCAAACTGCGCGTCGTCTATGCTGATGGCCTTAAGCAGCTCGGGCTGTAGCAGCCGCTCAAATATCTTGCCTATTACCGTACCTAATGAGATAGGTCGGTAATTGGATGACGATGCAAGATCTCCTGTTTTATTCTTGACTATTGGGACAACAATGGTTCGGATCATGTCTGGAGGAAGATAGGCGTATCGCGTACACAAATTGAACAGTCTACTAAGGCTACTGTACACCGCGTCACCTGCAAAGAGTACATGCTCAAGGCTAAGGTCGTCATGACCGGGCGATTTGCCGCGTTTCATGCTTTCAACCACTTTCGCGACTTCTTTAGATGAGAAACGAATAGGATTAGGTGGTTGATCGCCAAAAACGCGACTATGACGCATCTCATTGAGCATACACTCTGGTACAGGCCGCGGAGCAACCTTAAACCTGTCACTAAAGACACCGGCTATCTGCGCAGGGTGCTGAAAACCGTCCACGCTCACTGGTAGAGTTTGTTTAAAATTTAGTTTCTTAATTTCATTCCAAAATTTTACAAAATGTTTACTTTTTCTAGATGATGCTAAAATATCCAATTTAATTTTTTCTTCATTATTTTGACACCAGCGTAGTTTGTTTTTAAAAGCACTTCGGCTCGCTCGCATTCTATCTAGTAGCGGACCCGAGGACGGTTTACCAGCCACAAGCCAGCAATTAAAGTGCAGCCTAAAACTACTATGACATTCTTTCACATGAAAGTTCCATCCCGTTACAATTTTCCTTTGTAGTGCTTTACCAGACCGAGAACATTTCGTCTTCATCGCACCTTTTGTTAAAACGGATACAATATTCGTATACAAATTATTAATAAGAATAAAATGGTCATTTAAATATTTGCAGGTACTTAAAGTATCACAGTCATTTGCGTCATTACAAAAATCACAGTTAATAATATCATTAATATTGGTAAAGAACTTATCACAATAAGACATATATTTGCTTATTTGTCCGCTGTCTCTCACACCCCAACGCACGCCCGCTCTCCCCGTGTCACGAATGGCGGCATAGTGTTCTTTTGCTAGGTCTAGGTCACACCATAGGAAAATGGTCCGACCATGACACATCACTTATAATATTCACAGATGTTATAGTGTCCCACGCAGATTTCGTACAAATGCAGTGATCCAACCACCTGTGCGCGTTATTTGCATCACTAATGAAGGTAAATGATCCAGAATCTAGACCAAATTTCTCGACGTCAGCGCACAGCCAATCTTCTTCCGCACAAAAACTAAAGAGTTCTTGCCCGAAACTCGCACTCGGGTGAGCGTTAAAGTCTCCCAGGAAAAAAGCGAGCGGTACATCACTTTCTTCTACAATTGCGGTCGCAGCGGCAAGACAGGCTGTGAATTCCGATAGATTATCAGGATGGTCAGTCGGCATGTATATATTTAGGATTAGTAATGAACGAGCCTGTAGAACAATACGTATGGCATTTATTCGGTCACTTTCACACTTGACTACTGAGACTTCTGGGAACCTCGACTTTCTCCACAGTAAGGCGAGCCCACCATATAGCCGCCCTCGCAACACCCCGGCTGACGTGTCGACGGACGATTTCGCAGTGCACGCAAAGTCAGGGTCTATACTATTTACGAAATCAAGGTCGTGGGGGAGCAGCCAAGTCTCCTGCAATGCAACAATGTCTGAGTCTTTGCAAAGATCTCGCACGTATGCCGCTGATCTTTTTAACGACTTACAGTTATATGAAACCATAGTCGTCTTGGTAAATATGTTATTCTTAGGTGTACTATCCATAGTATTTGTAGGAAAAAAAATACAGTCTTATTTCTTCAGGTTAACTGTTCCTTCAGGCTTAACGTAGCTCTCCTGATAAATCCGATACTTTATTCCTTTCGGCCAGAAACTACTGCTCAAAAAAGTGTTCAACTTGCTCTTAGGTATAGTAATTTTATACGACCTAAATGATGTTTCATATTTCTGTTTTAGCATTTGAACGTCAATGCTTTCCTCGCCTCGTTCTTGCAAATACTCTTTCAAATCCTGTTCGGTAGATGCTTTAGCTAGCCTCGATACATATATAGCTGCAGACAACTCCGCTACTAATATTTTGCTAGAACTCGGCGCATCCCCACACAAATTGTCCCTGCGTTTGTTGAGCCTAGAACGCTTTTTAGATACCACTAACTTAAAATCGTCATTTCTAGACAACCTATTTTCAACCTCATTTGCCTCAGGCGTAACGTCCTTATTTGTTTGGCATCGGCTTATCACTATGTCTCGATAACTCGACATGGGAAGAGCCGAGCCGCCGTCAGAATCATTGTAGGTGTGGGTGATTGCTTGCGACCGCGGTGACGTAGTTGCGGACCCCGGTTCGCGCGATGCATCGAGCGGGCCGCGCGGGGGGATAGCGACCTGCGGCAAAGTCTTATCAGCTGTGGAATGCGCACCTGTGCGTTGTTTACTAGGTTTATTAGATTTCTTACCCGTCATAATCGGGTTGGCCAGTTTTTTCGGAGTACTGGAGTGCGGCTCCGATCCATCATTTGAGCAGAATTTACTAATTAGTTGTTTAATTTCCACCACGTCTGTTTTTAAAGCCTCAATATCCGCAGAACAGCTTTGCACAGGACTGTTCCTTCCAGATTTCAATATAGCCAACTCACTTTTTAGCAACGACATCTCTCTCAAAAACGCCGTTACGTCCACGTGGTCAAAAGTGACTGGCGGTAACTTTTTCAGTGTTTTTGCTACAAAAATAGGCAAACTGGAAGGTTCGCTTTCTTTAATTAACTTCATAATTTCCAGAAGTGACTTTTCTTCCGAGCCTTCTTTACGTCTCATCACTCTCTTGTTCGGGGCCAGTAGTGACATGGCTGTATGCCGCGCATCTTCAATCTCCTCAGGAGTATAGGCACTCGTACATATTTGTAGCAATGCTTTCTCATGCAGGATATCCACCTTGTCCGCGACAAAAGCTAATAGCTCGTTTATGATAACATTACAAGATGAGCACTTGCGGTCACAATTATCGTTATTATTCGCGTTCGCACAATGGTTAGTTGAATTGATTTGTAAGGAATCACATTTAAATTTAACTCATAAATATAAAAATAAAAATTATTACAGAATAAAATAAACAACTAACTTAATCAATAACTATATAAAACAAAAACTAAAAGTCGAATTCTAAAATAGGCCCCTGTGGCATGGTACCAAGGATGCTGGCAGCATTTCCTCGCTGAATCCCAATGCTTATGCGTTGAGCGAGGAAGCTGCCAGCTCTCCTGTCCCCGGTAACATCGATCAACCGTTTTGCCCCACGGACCAAGGGTCTCGACACCAAAAGGAACAAAGTTGTAATTGGTGTCGAGACCTCCATTCCATTTACGCCTCTTTAATGCCTCGGCCGCCTCAGCCGCCGCGCCGGCTCTAACCGTGGTGCTGCTGAGATGGGAGGGAGCCAGTGTGTCTACGCAGGTCGCGTCCCACACTAGCACCCGTCCCATCCTCCACGGAATCAGCGTCATTCCGTCCGGTCTCTTGCCGTCTTCTTAATTATTTATTATGTATTAATTAATTATGTTTAATTTAATAAAATAAATATATATCTCACACACATGATTAAAGGTGAACTTATCCCTTTGAGGTCTACGTATTTTTTTTAACCTGTGACTTGGGGCTTAATAGGCCGGACCCAATATGGCGATAGGAGTGCGCAGTTGAAGAGTGGCCTGAGGACAATCCAGGGGAAACCTCCGACACGACCACACGGGCGGTTTGTATAGTCGGCATCACAAATAACTACGAATATGTACAGGCCGGGAGTTAGAGGTAATAAGAGCTTTTGAGTACACGTTCGTTCATGTACAGCGTAATAAATATAGAAGCCTCGGCAGAGAATACAATTTTGTACCTTTTGGTGTCGAAACTCTTGGTCCATGGGCTCCCAGCGCGCTCAAGTTATTTACTGAAATCACGAAGCGTTTATAAATAAATATAAATAAATATTGGGGGACAATTTTACACAAATCGACATAGTCCCAAACTAAGCAAAGCTTGTGTACTATGGGTACTAAGCGACGATATACATACTTATATAGATAAATATATACTAAAATACATAGAAAACATCCAAGACTCAGGAACAAATATTCGTTATCATCGCACAAATAAATGCCCTGACCGGTATTCGAACCCGGGACCTCCAGCTTTGTAGGCAGGGGCACTACCAACTAGGCTAAGGCCGTCGTCAAATCGTCGTTTAGTTGACGTAACTGGTGACCGAAGAGCTGGCGACTTCCTCGCACAACGTATCAGCATTGCGATACAGCGAGGAAATGCCGCCAGCATCCTCGGTACAATGCCCCAAGGGCCTGTTTTAGGTTTAAGTTAGTTGTAATATTATTTAAGTTATTGTTATTTAACTGTTTTTGCCGCCTGTAAATCAATAAATGTTTGTTTTTTTATCAAAATGTACTTGAAATGTGATATGAGAACCGAGTGGACTATGCTCAGATCAGGGATATCAAATCAGGCAGGAGCGTCATATTTTAAGAGAGGTACAGTCAACCAATTTTATTTCTTGGCTACTTACTACTACTTGGATATTGTGAGAACCGCCAAGCTGTGGAACTCCTTGCCGGAATCCTTATTTCCCGTAAACTACAACCTTTTGGTCTTCAAGGCGAGAGTGAATCGGTTTTTACTAGGTAAGCGCGTTCCATCCTAGACCACAATACATATATTGCTTGCGATCAGGTGATTTGTGGTCAAGCGCAAACCTATTTTGAATAAAAAAAAAACTTCGTACCTTGTCACAATAAAGATTAAGATAAAAGACGCTCGAAATATCATATGAATGTCACTGTGACAAGGTACGAAGTGACCCAGAAATAAAATTGGTTGACGTACAAAGTGGGTAGGGCACAGCAAAACATTTTTTTTTATATTAAACCCTACTTGACGACCGGTTTAGCCTAGTGGGTAGTGCACCTGCCTGTGAAGCTGACGGTCCTGGGTTCGAATTCCGGTCAGGGCAAATATTTGTGGGATCAGCATGAATATTTGTTTCTGAGTCTTGGATGTTTTCTATGTATTTAAGTATTTATATCTATGAAATATATCGTCGTCTAGTACCCATAACACTAGCCTTCTTGAGCTTACTGTGGGGCTAGTTCGATTTGTGTAAGATTGTCCTCTAATATTTATTTAATTATTTATTTATTTTATTTATTTACTTTACATCATTAGCCATCGAATCTACAAAATAGTTGTTAATACCATCTAAAGTTGCTCACATAAATCGCGCCCGCGACCCAAAAGTTGGCCGGCCATAAAAAATAGGTTAAAGTTACGCGTATCAGTTAGCTCGTCCAGGGCTCGTCCCAGAAGACCACTTTTAAGACTTCTGGATGGACAAGAAAGTCGTCCTAGAGTTAACGTATTGATATTGAGCTTTTTAGGGTTCCGTACCAAAATGATGGTGTGATGAGCATGAATATTTGTTTCTGAGTCTTGGATGTTTTCTATGTATTTAAGTATTTATATCTATTAAATATATCGTCGTCTAGTACCCATAACACAAGCCTTCTTGAGCTTACTGTGGGGCTAGTTCGATTTGTGTAAGATTGTCCTCTAATATGTATTTATTTATTTATTTTTATTTAAAATGGTAAAAAAGGAACCATTATGGTTTCACTTTGTCTGTCTGTTTACTGCGCTCCTACTTTTACATGAATGCCTCTTCTAAATTCTCATTGTATATGTTTTTCTTTTTTAACATTCGACGCACAACTCGAAATTATTTGTTTTACTGCTTTAACATCATTTTTAAAGTTATTTAATAAATTCATAATATTGATTTTGCATGCCACCAGTTGGCTGAATGTATATGGCTCGTTTTATATACCCCATTTTGTACCTACATTCTAGCAAATAAATGTATTTGTATTTTTATTTCTATTTCCTGATGTGCGCGGGATGCGCGGTAGCGGGGCGGTACGAAGGCAGTACTGTCCCGGTTCTGAGCAAATGTAATACCTACTGACAGTATCCCGTCTACTGAGGAAATTTCACCGCCAAGTCAAAAAGTCACCTTATGTATAAGGTAATACGTATGAAACTGCAAGGCCAAATCCTGACAAATGAACGGTAGCAAGAATCTTCCTTAGACAACGTACCCATATTACGTTACCCATTTTTTACCATTTTCAACCCCCCTCCCTTCTTTGACCACCCGTAGTATACGCCTAAACGAGCACCCCCCAACTATGTTTGCATTTGCACGTAGTAATTGAATTGAATATTTTTTTAGCGAAAACGTCAACATACAATGTATTGTTATATTTAAAATGAATATAAGTAACCTAATAATAACAAAAACTAAAATCATGTTATGCAGACGAAGAGTAAAACAGCACAAAATTAAAATGACTGACTGTCGAGTTTCTTTCGGCGTTTCTTCTCGGCAGTGGTCTCATGAGAAACGCTAGTAGTTTTTGACTTGTAAAAGTGCCTTTGCGGCCTACTTGCAGAATAAAGTTCATTTATTTCATTTATTTATTTCATTTATTTCACAACCCCCTGGGTTTTGTATATGGAAAATGTTTTGTAGCATGAGAAAGGGCATTAATCATGCGAGTTTAAAACGAGTCTCCACAATTTGAATGTAACTCGAAAAAGCATGGGATTTCCCGATGATATTGACTACGTGAAAAACACCTAAGACCCCCCCTCCCCCCTGATCAAGCACAGTATTTTGAGGACTGCGCAAAATTAAAACTAATCGAAGTATTTCCCGTGTTCTACATCATTTACTAGAGTGCCATCTTAATGAAATTGTGAAAGAACTTTTCCGCTATCCGGGCACAGATAGCACTCTATTAAATGACTTAAAACATATAGGAAGATATTTTCGATACGTTTCAATTTCCCGCACAATCTAGATTGCCCCGCTGCACCTTATGGATTGTTATTTTGGTTATGATGTTTAACAATAATGTTAAGGGGCCAATCAACTTTTTCTTGTTGTTATTCTGTCCCGTCAGCGAGGAGACAACAGTAACCGAGTTTCTTAGAAATATTTTTATAATACGGACTTCAAGCATGCTCAAGAGATGACCCACGTCCAAATGGATTTATGTTCATCGATAAAACTCATGTTTGGTAGATTAAAACCCAATGAAATCACAGTTTTAAAGAGTGACTCAGGAGACGTAACCATGGTAACGAGCAACAAATAATAGTTGATCCACCCTAAGGCTTACTATAATTTTATATGCAGTTTATAGCATTGTTTAAGTTTTATAATAAGAAGACAATTTAGTTTTAACATTTATTTGCAAACATAAGATAATACGTCCAAGTTTATGTCACTAGGCATTCGTTTGGTGAGGCTGGCAGCATGTTAGCAACACCAACAGAAGTTTTATATAAGTAGAAACATTTTTGTAGCTCTCTCTCTCATACACGACTCCAGATTTTTATTTGTTTTCCACGGAAATCCAGCCCATACAACACCAAACTACAGTCCACCGCGCTTCAAATTCTTTGGATACCTTTCAAAATGGCGGAGCGATGAGGTTGAAAACGTAAAAAATATCTTTCGATTCGTCTATTTTATCTCGGGCTCTGCAGCTTACAGAGCCACTAATTAAAAATTAAACTACAAACGACACATTAACTGTTATACGGCCACACATTAAACTTTAGCTGTGAAACTATGGCGATAGCCGGAAGGTTCAGTGAAAGAGATCTCCCGGGAAAAATAGGAATAAAATGCGGATAA
This sequence comes from Epiblema foenella, assembly GCA_963556455.1. Taxonomy (NCBI): domain Eukaryota; kingdom Metazoa; phylum Arthropoda; class Insecta; order Lepidoptera; family Tortricidae; genus Epiblema; species Epiblema foenella. Next base: position 3,602,507 of record OY747113.1, on the reverse strand, counting down.
GGGTCCTTTATGTAAGGTCATTAATTGTATAATTTTAGACACATTACTGACACATGGTTCGGCCCTGTTAATGATATGGAAAGTTATAAAACGTCGGGTGAGAAGCAAAACTCACAATCAAACTCATCACTACTCTTCGAAACCTCGTAGATAGAAAAGAGGGCGAGATGCAGCCGGCAATCGCTTTATATAAAACTGTCATTCCGTCCGGAATGAACGGAATGGTAGCGGCTGTATCTGTTAATCGGTGACCGGGAGTCAGTGTGGCCACGATATAAAATGTCTGGGAGAATAGAGTAGTGTGTTTAGTTTAACAGTTAAACAGACACTCGACATATCCCATGGTTTGATGGTTTCCGTTATTTTTAGGGTCGTCCCAACATAGGCACGTTAACTGGCAAGTGAACTCGCTTAACGACTTGACTTCCAATTGCTATACAGTTGGCGCCGGTAGCGGTCGTGTTCCGCCGCATTTATTGTTATGGTTACTGTACGTACAATCGAGTAAGAAAATATGCACTCGACTATATTATTAAGGGCATAAAGTTGCTCAGATATTTTTATGCTTTCTAGAACGTACATGTACTATCGGCAAAAACATCGCTTGACCTTAAAGGCGCCTTTTGGTTGCAGTGGGTAACATCTGCCGGGGCTTGTCCGCTTACGTCCACCAATCAAATTTTAGGGGCGGACCAAAACAATCTCTTGTTTTTGTTTTGTAATTTTTGCCACAGTGTAGACAGGAGTCCAAAAAAGTGGTAAAACCCAGCTTTCTGTTCGGTCTGTTCATGTTTGCAAGGACTAGTAACTTCGTACTAGTGTTCAGTGGAATTGACATGATGAGAGACTTCGCTCTGTTCTCATTTGATTTTATTTTTAGACTGACGCTCAGAGACCTTATACATCTCTGAGGATATTTATTTATTAGATTTTATTATTTTCATGTTGACGTGTTATAGATAGCTCAAAATATTTTATTATGATTAGTGTACCTACTTTATTACCTTTTATATTGACGCTTAGAGACTTTATACATCTCTAACAAATCTCGATTGTTATTAGTTTCTTAGTCTTATTTTTGACATGTAACACTACATTTAATTAATGATACTTTGATTATTGTATTATTTTTATTTGATGTAGGTACCTAGATAGATTTTGACTTGTAAAAGTGCCCTTGAGGCCTATTTGCAGAATAAATATTTTGATTTGATTTGATTTGACTTTAAAAACCTACACAATATTAATAGCCTGGCGCACCTTCAGAAAAATGGTTCGGTAGTAAGAACAATGCTGCCTTTTCTTTCCCTTTCACACCATCAACAATCCGTAAAAAAAACAGCAAGTAAATTGACCAGCCGTATTATGATAACTTTCACGTTATTCGTTATCTCAAAGCAGCCGACAAGACATAATGTGTGTTTGTTGCACGTGTTGACCATTCGATGTGTTGCACGTGTTGACCATTCGATGTGTTGCACGTGTTGACCATTCGATGTGTTGCACGTGTTGACCATTCGATGTGTTGCACGTGTTGGCCATTCGATGTGTTACACGTGTTGACCATTCGATGTGTTGCACGTGTTGACCATTCGATGTTTTGCACGTGTTGACCATTCGATGTGTTGCACGTGTTGACCATTCGATTGTTACCGCGTGGCGAATTTAAAATTTAGTAACAGATATTTACCTGAAATAATACGTAATCATTATACAAGTACAGCAATGGTGTGTTCTTCTTTGTATTTTGCAATTGACGGTACTTTAATTTTTTAGCATTAGAGAGAATGACAGAGAACGACTTGCGAGGTTTTTTATCGGGCACGTTTTGCTGTAAAAGTATCAAATAATCTCAATGAATATTAAAACCGTTATTTCATGCATACAGTATTATACTGTATACATGACGGTTTTAATATTATTGTTATTCGTAAATGAAAAAATAAGTCTTCATCATATTTATTTATATTGTTAAATATAAGGCGTCAATTTTTTTTATGATTCGTTTCATTCATCTAAAATTAAAAGACGCAAAGAGGCAGAGACTGTAAGAAGTTGATTTGGATTTTAAAAACGTAATTCGCCATATTAGTCACTAACTGTCACTTCCGTCCGCATGTAACGAACGTACCGAATAACGCGAATTCAATTAAATTCAATTTATTTCCCATGTAGGTATACATTGATACACTTATGTCCGTCAATTATTGCACATTTTCAACTTAAAACTATTGATAATAGCTAATTAGTCAACTTAAAGATTACAATTATTCCATACATCTTTTTCTGTTAGATATTCCGACACGTTATAATAAGATATTTCAGTTAATTTCAGTTTTACAAGTTTCTTAAATGTATGATCTGGTAAGTCAATTATATTCTTAGGGATTTTGTTATAGAAATGTACTGCCTGTCCAATGTATGTGTGTGATTACGACTACAGCTACTTTCTTTACCTACGGATAAAAAAACAAAGGCCCACACAAGACATAAACTACATATTCTGAGATGAAACAAGATATACGTGTACCCACGGATAAAAAAAAGCCGAAAACTATATATTCTGAGATGAAATACAGTGAAATATTATTATGGTACGAATAAACAGAAGTCTCCGGAATTACAGTTAAGCCAGTAAATCAGAGAATCCATGAATATTTCAACCTTTAAATCCCACAGGAAACTAATAAATTTGAATAAAACTCAACTTGAAAATATAAATCATTTCCCAGTTGTATATTTTTAGATACATGCAAATCTCGACCAAAACAAAAGCTATAAATTATTAAACTATTTTAACTTTAAATCATATATAATTAAGTTGAGATCTAGTTTTATGTTGTTGGCAGGTTTATGATTAAAATCAGAATATGCATTCGTCTTCAAAGGAGATAGCAAACATAGTTTGCTGTCACCGTGCCGTGACGTGTGTACAGTCGGATGCGAATACGGGGTGTAATCTTTAAGAGGATGCCTCGATTCGGTGAAAGAGACATGCTTATGTCTTTCACGCACGACAAAACGGGAGGCAAGTCTCTTCGGGAATGGCTTATTTAGACAAATCTCGATAAATATCTGACTGTGTGCAGATTTATTGGATTTCCTCTTAACAGAGTTTAGATGAGGTAAAATACCATCATTTTGACTTAGTTGAGTCGCTTAATAATGCGTTATTTTAGTAGGCTGAGTAATAAAAGGAAAATAAAGACTCAACTTTGATTTTTTTTCTATGCAGAAAATTTTAAGCAATCATGTTTCGGCTATTGTCTGAAACACAGTCATATAGTCGAGAATCATATATGTGATAAAATGAAAATCAATCCTTATTGGTTCCTCGTCTGGGCAGAACAGCGTTTCAAAGAACGCGATATTTCTCGTTGCACGGCCTTAAGAGGTCTTTGTTATAAAACGTTTGGAACTCGATTTATGACAGTTTATCTCCATTTATATAAGGGCTTAGGTTGGGTTTTACAATATTTCTATTAAAAGTAAAATATAAATATACGCTTACTAAAAATAAACGACCGCGTGATGACCGCTTTAGCCTAGTTGGTAGTGACCCTGCCTTCAAAGCTGGAGGTCCCGGGTTCGAATCTCGGTCAGGGCATTTATTTGTGTGATGAACACGAAATTTGTTCCTGAGTCTTGGATGTTTTCTATGTATTTAAGTATCTATTTATCTATATAAGTATTTATATCGTCACTTGGTACCCATAGTACAAGCTTTGCTTAGTTTGGGACTAGGTTGATTTGTGTAGATTGTCCACAAATATTTATATTTATTTATTTATAAAACATAAGAACCTAACCCTGGGTGCCGCCAGCAGCGAGGCGGGGCCTAAGCTACCGGTGGTTAGGGCGACAGAGAGAGGAACCTCCTGACTATCCGCGCCGTGTCCAGGAGTACCGCCTTCTGTATCTGACCCTTGACCCAGCCATCTAGCGAGAGTCTCTTGAGGTGTTGGTCGGGACTGTACTGTTCGCAGACTGACAGTTCATTATTATTTACTAGCGACCCGCCCCGGCTTCGCACGGGTGCACTATTTAATGGATGTTATTATATACATATAAACCTTCCTCTTCAATCACTCTACCTATTAAAACAACTGCATCAAAATCCGTTGCGTAGTTTTAAATATTTAAGCATACACAGGGATAGGTATAGGGACAGAGAAAGCGACTTTGTTTTATACTATGTAGTGATATATTCAATAAACTGACGTGGTGGTTTTATTGACATTTTATATGGTTACAGAGACATTTTTGCTTCTATTGCGTGTACTTAAGTTCTAAGTGGGAAAGCCAGGTTTTAGCTGGAAATATGTCAATTTGGAGTTATGTTTGAAACGATATGTTTAAAATACCTGTATAATTTTTGACACCAGTGCCTTTACCATGAGTTTGCATGAAATGATTTCATTCTCTGTACAATATCGAAAACATTTTTTATAAAGCGGCCGTACCTAATGAAACCGTGTGTTTGGCTAACTGATTAAACTTCGGTAATAATGAAAAAAGTTGCGGATTCCTGACAATGGCCACGGGAGGGATTGAAAACATTTGGTTTACATTTATATGGAAGTCCTTAACTTTTTGTAATTGTACAACCTTGCGGTATGCTGGGAATCCTACTTTACTGCCTGACCTCGAATTGTCTCTTTTAGGGATCCCTACCCAAATGGTAAAAGGAGACCCTATTACGAAGACTTCCCTGTCCGTCCGTCTGTCACCAGGCTGTATCTCATGAACCGTGATAGTTAGACAGTTGGAAAATTCTCAAATGAATTTCTGTTTCCGCTATAACAACAAATACTAAAAAACAGAATAAAGTAAATATTTAAGGGAACTCCTATACAACAAACGTGATTTTTTTGCCGTTTTTATAAATAATGGTACGGAACTCTTCGTGCGCGAGCCCGACTAGCACTTGGCCGGTTGTTTTTTATTTTGACCCGACTGTGGCTTTATATGCCGTGCCCAATAAAGCAATAGGAGTGCGCGGTTGGAGACTGGCCTGGGGAAAATGCAGGGAAAACCTCCTACGCAACTAATGCAGCAATTAATAAAATTAATAAAGCTAAAAAAATCAATACAGTGTAACACGGCAAAACCTTCGCGGTGCGTTCGCTGGCGCACTGGCCGGTGATAAAGAAAAAAGTACACATTTTTCACGGCCGTGTTTTGTTTTGGTTGATGAAAATTTTCACTTGGAGCGTGCTATTTCTTGAAAACTGTTATAATACTTACTTAAATAAACTTGAGTTGTAACTTGAAGAATAGTGATATATACGATGCACTATTTCTAAATTCACCTATAAATATTGTATATAGTTCATATTAATCATACAAGGGCTGCCACTTACGCAGGTATTTGTTGTATATATTATTACCAAATTTGTATATAATTGTTTGTGAAACCCAATCCAAGCCTCATTTAGCCGTCACTGGCCTAGATCAAATGAGGCTCGGATGGGTTTTGAACCTTTCTAAAGCACGGGTAATGTTTACAGCCCTTTCTTCTTGGACACATTACTACCGATTTCATTGGGTGCCAGCAATGTACATACTTTCGTCGGCGCTGTCTCGACGCTAGCTGCCGATGCCGTACAGCCTTTGAAATTACCGTATATCTACACAACTAAGCGGAAACTCACAGACCACCTTCCAGTTTACAGACTTCAACATAATACTTACAGGCCAGTGACTTGTGTTTTCTTATGCCGCCGTACTGACTGAACTAGTTAAGTTAACCCATTTTTGTATACATACCTTTTTTTATTATATTATATTGTACATTATAGTTCTGATTAGTTTTATTTATAACCCGCCGGCTAGCCGGGCTACAACAGATGATCTTCATCTTCTTCTCATGTCGATGGTTTCAGACTGTGCGGGACCAGAATGTGGCGACGCATATTGCCCTGTCTGTCGCGTCTCGAAGGTCTTGCTCAGAGCAGGCGTGCGGGCATCCTGGGCAGGACAGCATGTGCCTCATCGTTTGAGGAGCCGTCCCACACGGACATTGGACGTCTGAGCCGCTCAGGCCGCCCCACCTGAGCAAGTGCGCGAGCAAGAGCGGCCGACCTGGGATTCCTGGGAACGCAATCTATTTAAGGATTTCCTGTTTATGCCCAGCGGGAAGCGTTTCAGCAGGGCGAACAAAATCGTCAGGGGGAGCGCGGGGGGAGGGGGGGCTGGCGCGATACAAATGAAAAAATTTAATGACGTAGCTACTTAGATGTAGAGCAATTCAGCCCCAAGCTGTTTGTCTAATCTTTAATCTTATAATAAGCTTTACTTACTAGTCTGCGTTTAAGGCAGTTCTTAAATTTATTCGTTGAGAGATGTTACACTATCTGGGACTTTATTGTAGAATCGTATACAATTATTTTTAAACGATTTTTTTTGCAACCAAGAGAAAAAACCACTGCCGTTTGTCCTTATTTCTCATATTAAAATTATGTATGTCACAATTCTTTTTAAAATTTAATGGCCCATAGGTTTTTTCCACATATATACCTATTTTTTTTCTTTGTACGTATTGCACCGTGCCGCCTTAGGATAAGCCTGTAATACTGTGTAATTGTTTTGACAATAAATAAATAAAACTTCAGAACAAGTCTAAGTAATAGTCTCCACGGCGCATATACAGCATGTCCCAACTCCCAACAAGTGACCCAACAGACGTGCATATTTCAGAACGCTGGTCGGGCGAGATAGAGACTGTGTGCTACACAACTTGCAGCGTCACTGAAGAGAACATAGCGCGCTACTCATAGTACAGTCAGCGTCATCAAAATCAAAATCAAAACATTTATTCTGCAAATAGGCCTCTAGGGCACTTTTACAAGTCAAAATCTATCTAGGTACATCAAATAAAAATAATACATTAAACAACTGTACCGATATTCGAAACCTAATTATATTTGGTTGTTTAAATCCAGTCCCGGGAGCCATACAATATCTTGTGTTGGAACCCATGCCGGCTCATGGAGACGGCGAATCCGCACCCCAGCCAGGGGCATTCCACTAAGGATTCAGATTCCATGGTGTCTCAACAATCACGCAAGCGCAATGCTTTCCCAACGACTGGGCCTAGCACTAAAAAGGCTGCAATATCTCAAAATAACGAGGTAATAAATAGCCTGGTACAATAGGTGAGTCAAATTCAAAATGTCTTACAACAACTAACGAGTGTTGGCAATGTCCGTTATTATGAATCCTCGTCTTTATGTAAAACGCCGTCAATAATCAAAGTAATTTATTTATATTAATTAAATGTAGTGTTACATGTCAAAAATAAGACTAAGAAACTAATGATTTGTTAGAGATGTATAAGGTCTCTAAGCGTCAAGATAAAAGGTAATAAAGTAGGTACACTAATTATACTAAAATATTTTGAGCTATATCTATAAGCGTCAACATGAAAATAATAAAATCTAATAAATAAATACAATACAATACAATACAAATACTCTTTATTGCACACCTCAATCAAAGGACAGTACAAAAACACAATGAGAAGAGGCAAACAACAGGCGGTCTTATCGCTAAAGAGCGATTTCTTCCAGACAACCTTAGGGTAGCGGGTAAATATCCTCAGAGATGTATAAGGTCTCTGAGCGTCAGTCTAAAAATTAAATCAAATGAGAACAGAGCGAAGTCTCTCATCATCATATAGTCATATAGTATGTAGCAGCCAAAGAGGCCACGGGGCAAACGAGCAGACGGATCGCCTGATGGCAAGCGATTACCGTCGCTCATCAGACACCTGCAACACCAGAGGAGTGGCAAGTGCTTTGCCGGCCTTTCAAAAGGGAGAATGCTCTTTTCTTGAACGTTTGAAAGTCACATTGGTCCAGAAATACCCCGGCGACAGTTCATTCCATAGCTTGGTTGCGCGAGGCAGAAAATATCTTAAGGGTCCTTATTAGTTACAAAACGCTCATCTATTTAGATGATTTTCTGATAGAATTGACACGTATCTTGACATTTTCTCAGTGTCACTATCTAGAAAAAGACTATTGCGACCTAATGTCATAAATTTTAAATGTATTTTTTGGATTTTTCATTAAGAAATATCGTTTCAAACATCACTCCAAATTGACCATTTTCAAGCTAAAAACTGTGTTTTTCCGCTTAAATTCTAATACATACAATAAAATCAAAAAAAGGCCATGTTACTATCTAAAACTTTAATAAAATTATAGTATCCATTGATCACTTTAATGGTATTATTTATTTATTTAATCTTTATTGCACAAAAGAAACCTTATCGTACAAAAGGCGGACTTAATGCCGTATGGCATTCTCTACCAGTCAACCTTAAGGCGAAGCAGAAAGATTTGTTGGCGGTGCAACTAACAACTAACGAAACTCAAAATTAATCATCAATACTTAATTAATTAATTATCAATACTTTTGTCCTAATTTGAAATCAAAACATTTTAAAACTTATAAGGCCAAATAAACACACAGTTGGCGGTCCACCATCTAAGTGGTGAGGATGAAAATGCTGACGCGTAGAACGATAACGGAGAGATGCGACAGGGATCACTCTGAACATTTATGATAATGTGAATCTCTCTATTAGTAAATTTTGAATGGCGATCAACGACTGAATACTGTACCGCTGTACACTAACATCCTGTACAAGTCACCAGCATAAATATATGACTATGGGCAGAGCTGCAAAAATATCAATCAATCAATCAATCATTTATTTCTAAGAATATGGTACAATATTATAGGTTAGTAAATGGGTTAGTTCAGCATATTCTGCCAACATCGGCGTAGAAATATTGGAGAGAATGGTACCTATAGTTAGTAATTAGTAATGGGTTATTATTAATTAAAATTTATGTGTACATGTCAAATGAAAATAATAATAACAGTATAATCACAATTAATTCAATGTCTAAGTTCTAGGTATATAACTAAACAATCTTATATTGCTCTAGAAAACATCTAACACTATAAAAACATTTATCTAACAACCAGCCATTAAACTTAGATTTAAACAAATTACCATCCAACATCCTTAATTCTTCGGGTAGACGGTTGTGAATGGCAATACACATATTAAATGCTGTCTGATCATCAATCGAAGTTATAATTATATGATGATACATAGCCGGTAAAAATATCTGATGATTAATAGCCGGCATAATTATCATTTGCCTGTAACAGCATAAGTATCGGATCGGATCGAGTAAAAGTATCTGATAATCTAGGACATCGAAATTATGTGACATGCCACCTGCATAAATATCTATCCACTGGGAAAGCATTACCATCGGATCGCATATATACTGCATAAATATCTGACACGGTTGACAGTCAAAAATATCTCAACATTCTGCAAGAATGAACATTATCTGCCTAACATAGAGAAGTAATTTGAATAAAGTTTTGTGACGCTTCTCTGAAAACAGCATTAACCTGTCATTGGATATCTCTGTCTCACGTCAGCTCTGCCCATAGTCATATATTTATGCTGGTGACTGTACCACATAATCTTAAGTATTCTAGCAAATAAAACAATTCTATTCTATTCCGAACAAGACACATTGACGTTTATAGAGATGTAATTAACCGAAATCGATTGTCACAGCAAGCGATTACGATTGGATGGCACCTAGACTGAGGTATCGAAATGCGACGTTTAATGAATTTTTATTTGAGATTTAAATAAAGCTAAAATTATATGATTTTCTCGTAAGGTACATGCATTAATACACCGACCGAGTAGGTCGAACCTATCGATTTACTTACCCGCTTATTCATAAAACTTAACAAACCTCTGCTAACTAAAATGTTCTTTGTCCCGTTCTCACAAACGTCAATGTCAAAGTGACGAATAAAGACAAACGAACTTTAGCGGCCTGTTAACTAATATAGGTTTGATAGACGTTTATGAATAAGGGGGTTAGGCTTTATAGGCCGGGCCCAATAATGCGATAGGAGTGCGCTGTTGGAGAGTAGCCTGGGGAAAATCCAGGGGAACTGTACCAACCGTTCCCTGCTACCCGGAACTTTAGAATATTATTATCGTTTCATAAAACACCGTCTCTAAGAAAACTGCTACCTCGGGCGACAGACGACGCCAGGATAAAAACGTTTTAACATAACTGTGTTCGAATTGTACATGTTTCTCGGTTTGCCTATTAATCTTAATCTCAACTCAATTGCTCAAAGGTTAGCTGGAAGAAATCCCTTACAGGGATAAGCTCGCCTTTGTACATATATGTCAACTGTTCTTGTAATTTATGTTGTTTTACTCATGTACAATAAAGAATTTTACATACATACATACATACTATGCAAAGTTCCGTTTACTGATGCCTAGGTATTGTTACTAAACATATAATACTCAAAATCGCTCTTTAGCGATAAGACCGCCTGTTGTTTGCCTCTACTCATTGTGTTTTTTTTACTGAACTGTATCCTTTGAATGAGGTGTGCAATAAAGAGTATTTGTATTGTATTGTATTGTAATACTATATCATTTTAAAGATTACAAATTAAGTCAACAAAGAGCCACTGTGCCGTTAGCATGAGTTTACATGACCGTACTCGCTAGTGACTGCGTAAAAATTTGTATTGACAAAAGTACAGCGCCTCTGGCGGTTACGCAATAGAATAAGAATCGGCATACTAAGGCCGGGTTTTATAAAGAATCGCTACACCAAATCTCAGATAAAATATCAGTAACTTTTTTGACATAACAAACCGACATAAGGTCTAACGGATCTTTATAAAACCGAGCCTAAATCGTTTACGCAGTCGCTAGCGAATACAGTTATGCAAACTCATGGTAAAGGCACTCGTCATAAACACACACACATTGAATTCGCATTATTTGCACGAAAGATTACAATAAGCGGCAATTAGTGACATAAATAGCTTTTTCACTTCTCATGCTCGAAAAGTGTGTCATATTAGACTTGTCAAGCGGGGCTAAAGTAGTACATTTAACCCCTAGGGAAAATATGAATACATATTTATGATTTACAAAACATTTGAATTTGACCAATCAAAATACTTCACCTATTAAATCCACCAATACCACAGAACACTAATTTAACTCTTAAAAAAATATTTGGTATTGGGTATTAACCAACCAGAATACAGCTTTACTAAAATCGACCAATCTGGAAACATAATTAATTTTTCTAAAGAGTCTAAAGATTAAGTTTGTGGTAGTCCCTATTTCACAATAATTAAAAAAGTGGTTAAATCGTTCGAGCAACACTTTGAAGCGCTCAATGGATGGTCAGTTAGCTTTTTTCGCGCGTGAATGTTGCGCGCGAACCGCCGTGTCTATGTTTTGTGTGTCAAAGGAGTATAGAAAAAATCATGCTGCAAAAGTATATCTTCGCTGTGGAATTTATTGTTAATTTTGGGTGGGTTAACCTTTGTTTATTTATTTTCTCGCAATCAAAGTGAAAAATAGAGTGTATAACTCGGTCTAAAAGCCATATTACCCCTCGACTCTAAAGTACTCTCTCGAACTATTTTCCCTCACTTCGTGCGGGAAAATAACTATCTCGTGGTGATACGGCTCATTTTAGACCCTTGTCATACAATCTACTATTTTAAAACCCGCACCGACTTGGTACAATCTCTGCCACTCTGGGTTTTTTATTGTACAACTTTTATGTGAGTGAAACGGAACGTAATTAAAAAAATGTAATTGGTGCCTTATCGTTTAAAAATATATATAATTAACTATAAATTAAGACATTTACTTATTTTTGAATAACAATACATAATGTAAGCATGAAATACCCGTTTTAACATTAATTGAGATTATTTGACACTACCGCAGAACGTGCCTTATAAAGAACCTCGTAAGTCGTTTTTTTAATCCTAAAAAAACAAGGTATACGAATACAACCAAACAAACAGAGAGGCTACCGCGAACCACAAACGAAGTTTTCCCTCTCTGTCTCACTTATGTGCAAACTTGGAAGTGTGACAGAGAGGGAAAACTTCGTTTGCTGTTCGCGGTAGCGCCCCAGGTCATCATCCTCCAACTCCTCCAATTTTTCAAAGCAGAAAATTTTGGGGGTAGAAAATCTTTGGTTATATTTCCCTACGAACTTCATTCTATGGTAGCGTTTTGGACGTTTCGTAAAATCGCGACAACAGTGACATATAGTCCCTATTCGTCCCGGTACCGCCGCACACCGGATAGAGTCAGTCCGACCCAGGTCGGGCCTAGCTGAGTTTCTTGCTGGACTCTTCTCAGCTAGGCTAGGTTTAGTGAACCAGCGACAAAACTCCCAGTAGCTCGATTCCACTCACACCTCAGATTCGGTTGAAACCGCTCAACCAATCTCACTGGAGCGCAAACTCTTAGAGTATTCCAGTGTTCCAAACCACACGGGTGGTCGTGCCGGAGGTTGTCCCCTGGATTGTCCCCAGGCTACTCTCCAATCGCGCACTCCTATCGCTTTATTGGGCCCGGCCTATAAAGCCACAGTCAGGTTCAAAAAAAAAACGTTTCGTAAATTGCTGTTTTGACTATCAGCAAAATAACATATCTTAACCCCGCTCCCTAACATATTCCTAATTATAATAACCAAGGTTGTGCAGCTAACGTTTCGCATACACCCAAATTATTTATTGCCCAAGTCTCAACTAACGATACGATGGGGGCTCGTAACTTTCCAAAGTGTAAGTTTACTTTAAATTTCTTTTAAATTTCTGGTTATGCTTCTAAGCTATTAGTTAGTCTTATGTTTTAGAATTAACCCGTAACCTACCAGTCCCTGGTATCCCCGGGCTCATTACACCGTTTATCTTAGCTGTCCATTTTCGAAAAACCTGACGCTATTTTTTGATTTTGCGCTAAAGATTGGTTTTTCATAACTAAACGCAAAACAGTTTTAAATTCCTTCCTGCGTTGTTTATCTGTGGTCTGTCAATAAGCTGGCTGTTTACCCAAGAGCCTTTGCCTCTCCATAAAGCAAGGAAATTAAAAACAAGTTGCATTTTGAAAAGCTGTGATGCCTGTGGGAGTGTTTAACTCTACGTCGTGGTTTAATAGAAAAATATTATGAAGTAGTTTTGATAATCCGCAACTTTTCAGGATGCCTAAATTGGCATTCCATATAAATAATTTATACTTGTCTCCGCACTAAACTTAGATTGACTGTAGGGGACGGTTGCACCTATCCCAAGTAACACAGCATGCTGAATAAGGTTTGAGTAATAGCAATTGGCAAATGTTTACACCTCTTATCAGCAATAATCTCCATAATGTGTGAGTAAAGGCTATTAGTATAGCCAAATTCTGAATAATATTCTCGTTAGATCTTTAATACATTTTTAAACTTAGTAAAAGTTGGGTATCATACCACATTATTACTAAGCTATTACTCAGACTTTACATCTCTGTTATGCAGGCTAAAGCATTTAAAAATGTGCCCAAATTGCTTGAATAACAGCTGAATAGACATTTACTCAAACTTTATTCAACATTGTGTTACTTGGGAGGGTTGCCAACCATCTCGCCTCAGGCGGGACGTCCCTTCTCCAGCGCCCTAGAGGATGCGTCCCGCAAAGCAAGCGTGCGGGACGCCGATTGTCCCGTTTGGGGTAATCACGTAACTTTTGTACTACCGTTAGGTACATATTAACAGTGGCGGATTTACCAATAGGCTGAGTAGGCTGGAGCCTAGGGCGGCAGATTTTAGGGGGCGGCAAATTTACCCCGATTTTTTTTTGTCGTACAAAAAAAATCTAAATGTTACTATGTTCGCTCACACGACAATTCAATCAACGTGTAATATCTTTCACCACTTAAATATGTTTTATACCGTAAATTGAGGTCCCTTTGCTCCCCATTGGATAACTATGCCCCAACTGTTTATTTGGTTTTATAGCGTTTTATAACCAAAAGTAATATATTCCCATTTGATAGAAAATATGTTTAAAATGTACTTTGTCTGTTCTTAACTCTGTAAAACAGCAATTGTAGTACGCAAAATTTGTATGTAGCAGAATATTTGACAACGGGGTAAAATGGCTAGTTTTGAAACATTTTTCATTCTGGAGCACAGTTACCCAAACGTTGGCTTACGCTTATAGGTTGTAGGTAGGCTTCAAAGTGTTTAAATTGACTAAAACATTATTTTGATGCCTAGTAAGTGTTATAACAGGATCCATATGGTCATTCTACTACCAAGTTTTTAATACCTATGCCTATAAAAATCTACATACCGCATTATGATAAATTTTAAAATAATTCAGTAGTTAATTTAAATTTTTGAAGGCGTGTTTAGAGCAAAGAAGCCTCGTTTTACGATCTTGATAGTGTGTCTGTAATTTTAGGCATACATTACCACACCTTATAAGTAGTATGTAAGAGTAATTGTAGGTGAACTAAAAAGAAAAAACCGGCCAAGTGTGTGTCGGACCACGCACAATGAAGGCTTCCGTACCAACACCTACTAGTCCACATTTAAAACCACTATCCATATAGTAGTATCTTCATAGGGAACTCACGGCACTTACGACCTTTAGTTTGGGCAAGTCAGTTTTTAAGTGAAAACTCAAAAACCATAAAACCTATTTTGTTCAAACCAAAAATCTTTGAAAGTATTTATCCGCTCATATGACCCTGGGTACAAAAATTACCCAGTTTGAAAATTCACTTGTCTGACCCGGCTGTCTGAGAAAAAAACCCTTGTCTGCCCCGACATTTTGGATAAATGGCGGCCGGGCGCAGTGTGTTTTTTATCCATAAAATAAACCATGAAGACATGGTTTTAGGTATAACTAATGTTTAGCCATTTTGTCAATAACATAATCAACTTTATCATGGTATTTAATTCTTTCAAAAATGTTGAGTGGTTTTTTGTAGCGCTTAGTATAAACACATGGAACAGGAATTTTGTGGCTAATGTTCTATATTATTGAGGATTTCTTGCTAATAAGATCGATGACCTACGTAACGTATACGTTTTTGAAACCCTTATTAATTTTCCTAGTTGCTTAAAAGTATTTAAATTGCATCTTCGATAGAAAAAAAAGAGTAATCGTTGCACAAAAGTGTTATATTTTGTGTGCCTAAGCGTTTCTGACACGCATAATTTAAACACTCAAATACAGATAAATATGACCGCATAGCCCTAAAATATACTTATTTTCTAAAAGGCAACTATTATAGAAATACTTTTATGGTAGATTAAGCCTATTTGATATTTAATTGAATACAACCAAAGAGGTCTAAACTGGACGTCTACTTGCTATCATGTTTTACATGCTAGGTTATTGTGTCTTAGGTAAGAATTTTATACTGATGGACCCTAATGTAGTTATCTCATTAATAAGATAATTTCATTAGATAGAGAATTCAATTAAAACAATTAGTAGTGTAACCCTGGATATTATTAAATTTGAGTTTTTTGGAGATGCTGTTTTAGCTGTGGACAAAATATACCCAGGGTCAAATATTGATAAGGTCGGTGACACACCAGACTTTAACAAACAAACTCACTTAAAACGGAACAAACACATTTACATTTAATAGTATTAGTTACAATAAGGATTATAGAGATCGGCTAAAATACATGAATCAAAAAAGTATTACCACATCTGTAGATTTGGGGGCAACCAACAACATGTGTGGCTGTGCTGTTGGGTATGTAATATACCCGAAGTCAAGAAGTGAATGCTATATGTGTGTCACAAACCTTACTTGAAAAATGAATTTTGACCGTGGGTGGTATTAGTCCATCAACTAAGTTTCTTGTTGCCATCACATTTGTAACAAACAAATATTTTAGACGTGCAGATTTATATGTAAGTATCACGTTAAATAATTTTAAAAGAATCATGTAAGAATACATACGATCATCTGATTCCACATAAAAACATTCTATAACCACAAACAATAACAAAAACACTGACCTTACGACTGACTGCAGGAGTTTCTCAACTTTTTAAGCACAGATATATAATTTTCCGCCCACTTTTCTCATCACTCTTCACATTAAACATTCACAAATTTAATTAAGAAGCTCTCACTATTATCGCTTTTAAATTAAAATCACAATTGCCGCCGAAATGTATTAATTTACGCACCAGCAAGCGAACCAATTGAAACTTGCTTGAAACGCGAGCTACAGACTAAAAAATCTAGCGAACTATTGGCCGAATGGTGGTGACATCTATGAATAAAAGTAGGACAATATTATATGGAAGAAGAAGCGAGACAGAGTTTATGGATGGTTGTATAGGGAAGACGAGGAAAACTATAGTTTAACAAACTAGTGCTATGGGATAATAAAGTACACGCGGGCAAACAACTCCTTTTTGATTTTGGGTATGAAAAGTAACCGAGGGCAGACAAGTGTCGTTTTTTCAAAATTGCTGGTCATAGGAGCGGTTATTAATGCACACCACCTCAATTTTTTTTAGTATTTTAAACTTCATAGTTTGGAAATTCTTTATTTTGAATTTTTTTTTCTTTTTAGTTCTTTTATCCACTGCAGTCATGTTTTTAAATTTTAATTATTATTTTATTTCGTAATTTTTGATTTTCATTTTAAAGTATCGTTGCCGTAAAATCATGTTTTAAATTTTTGGTCAGAACACACAAAATATAGATAAATAGTCCGCCATATTGTTTTTATTGCGACGTCACATCCTATGTACCTAACAAAGAATCTCACATACATACAGACATGAACCCTGCAAACATTACACTCCTTTTTTTGGGCAGTCATGTAAAAATGATGTGAAATTACGAAAAAATATTTTTAATTTTGGAAGATACGACCTTTTTAGATTCAGTGTATTGGATAACTGTTATAAATGTAGACTAGTAGGTGTTGGTACGGAACCCTTCATTGTGAAAGAAAGAAAGAAAAATGGTTTATTCTATAAAAGACACAAAACAAGACTTTATACAGACATATTTCCTACAACTATGCACAACTGCGCGTGTGATCCGACACGCACTTGGCCGGTTTTTTTTTATTCAATGTATTAGCAAGTGGTTTTAAATGTGGACTAGTAGGTGTCGGTACGGAACCCTTCATTGTCCGTGATCCGAAAAGCATTTGACCAGTTTATTTTTTATTTTTTCAGTATCTCAATTTTATTTTTCTTCTGCCCGAAACCGGGCGAAAAATGACCGCATTTTTCACATTTTATCGATTTTCGAAAAAGAGTTTTAGTCGAGCAGAAAGTACATCTTCTGAATAACCCATCAGTGATCGGCATGGCACTTCCAATATTTTTTAAATATATCGCAGTCATTTCTAGGCCTTTTTTTCGGTATCGGAAATAAGTCATTTTTGAAATATGTTTTTTTTCTGACTGAAATCGGGCGACAGATGACCGCATTGCTCACTTATTACTGATTTTTCAAAAATGTTTTCGAGATTTCAATTTTTTTTTTCTGTTTCGAAGCCTTCGTCGAGACGAGTTTTTGACACCCCATTCAGCCAGTTACTGCCAAAACCCACAACACCAGGGCGATGTTCCGCTTTCACAGAAAATGGGACCTGAGGGCCTACTCCGAACTTCGAAATCTGAACTTCGTATCGTGCCGTCTCTTTCACTCATATAGTGAAAGGGACGAGAATGAAAGGGACAGCACGTTACGAAGTTCGGATTTCGAAGTTCGGAGTAGGCCCTTTGATACCAGAGCGGCAAAAACTAGGGTATCGAATTGTAGTAGAGGTCAATAGGGGCGGCAAAATTTGAATAGCCTAGTGGCGGCAAAAATGAAAATCCGCCACTGCATATTAATGTCAAATTTTAATTGTTAGCTCATACATTTATACTTCAAAATTGACAGTGAAATCTATCGTTAGTACATAAAGTTACGTGATTCGCCTACAGGTCTCGTCTGAGGGCTACCGCGTATGAATTCGCCGCTAGAGGCGCTAGTGTAGCGTGAGGTCTCTGAAATGTCAATGTCACTCTTTGTGGTTACGCTACGTGGGTTAATATCTAATTGGAACAATATGGTGACTATTTTGCAATACCTTGTGCTTGATTATGGCAAATATGAGTTACGGGTCAATGACTGTCAGTGCTTTGAAACAGTTTTCTCTTTCGGAAACTTATCTTCCTTTTTTTTTCGAACAAAACGGGACTGCGCTACAATGCGGGATGTCCGATTTTACGGTACCTTTTTAAGGTATTTAATATGATTTAAATGTAAACTTTGTTCAAATGCCCATAATAACCCATAACAATTTTTGACAGCTGAACCTTACTCGACGGTGGCGCCAACTGGTGAGCACAAAAACGGTAGCTCTCATTGTAGGAACTGGAGTGAATATATTGTTTTATTGCAGTAAAGAGCGCGCAACTTAGATGTATGAAAATAGTTTTTATCCCGCTCCTGGAGGACTGTTACTTCCACAACCCACCTTATACGTCGCGGTCAGAAATAATGTATAAATACATCCTATATTACAATTTCACAAACGTTAATAAATGCTGCCACCTGTAGAGTACGCGAGTCCAGCATGTTTTAGCGAGGTCCCGCTATTCTACCTCAAAAATACCACAAATCTAAGCACATAAGTTGGCAACCCTATTGTACCGCCCTCAAAGGACCCATAAAGAGATTTAAGATCATGCACACTACACTAGCGTGAAGTCTCTAAGAGAGACTTAGGGCTCCTCGATTTTGTAGAATATGCGAATCGTTCGTTCAAGAATATACCGCCCACATGAAAAGTGGTTTAACATTTTAAAATTCAGTCCATGTCCGCGACACTCAGCTGTGATGTTAAAATAAACATGCCGCCTGCATTTCCCTACGTGCAACTGCAGAATTCAACTCGGTATTCGTTTATGAATACATAGTGCTCTCTTGACGTTATATTTCAATAGTAACCTTAACCTAATGGTCATTGTTGTAAAAACAAAAGTTGTCCACCCGGTGGTCAATAGTTAACGGCTTATATACATGTAAGTTATGTTTTTGTTACATTTTTTTTTTCAATCTTTATTAAAGAGCTTTATCGCTTAGTGATTATGGTGCTCCATAAGACCAATAACAATTCTACTTAACTACGGTTATTGATACTTATTTTAACTAGGTTAAATAGTGCTCCGGCCTCGTCCGATAATGGGAAGGGTTGTTACATGGATTTATAGTTACGGAAACACTGTTTATGCGGGTTACTAGACCGAAAAGACGCGAACCTAAATCTGATAATGACCCAATCCCATTAGGGTCTAGTTTCCCCCTTGGGTTGGCAGGTCAGATCAAAATCAAAAAATCAAATCAAAATCAAACATTTATTCTGCAAATAGGCCACAAGGGCACTTTCACATGTCAAAATATTAATTTACAATTTAAGAAAGTTTGACTATAATAAGTAATACATTTTTCATGTCAAAATATTAATTTACAGTTCAAGAAGGAATAATAATTTCGAGTTTTTAATTATAACAAAATTAATGCCATACAGTGAAGATAAACTTGTAAAGTTATCTATTAGAAATATTACAACATCAGTAAAGTTAGAGATGTAATGGTCTCAAGATTAAACAAGAGTATAATGAAATTAATATAATATCCCAGAGATGTACATGGTCTCTGAGCGTCAAAATTAAAATTAATTTAATATTGTTAGAGATGTATATGGTCTCTAAGTCACTGATGGCAGTCGCTTCCGTAAAAACTAGAACCTACACCAGATCTTGGGATTAGGTAGCGGACCCCGGGCATCCTTCAGGATGCAACTGAACTGGGATTTTGTTTGTACGACGTTGTCACACAAACTTACGACCTGCGTGATGGAGAACAGACATAGTAGCCAATGGACGGCGCGGCTCTAAAAGAATGAAAAACGCGTTGCCGACTCTCTTTGGCTTGAGGATGCGTTGTGATCTCTCACTCTCGATCTCATTCTCATAATATTTCTCTCCCTTTTTCAAGTCTTTTTTGCACTATATGCCGTTTGTAGGGCATGCAAACCGGCATCCTAGGATCCCGAAATACCGGGATCTCGGACCGGTATTTACGGTATTTCAATACCGGGATTGAAACAGACCAATTCCGAAATATCGGATACCTGTGTTGAAGATTATACATTTGCACAATCGTTGATCCCGGCTGCAGTCGTTAAGCCAAGTTAGAGGCCTCCGGGCGGCTTGAGAACTTCTAACAGTCAAGTTGCCCACTCACTTGACAAGGGGGTCGAAGTTGCACCACGTCCGTAGGGAGTACCCACCGCTACCCTACACGTGACCCCTGGGGGGTGCTAAAAGTGCAACAAAACTGGCAACCGTACTTTCTTCTCGAAGATCCCACGGTTCGAAATAATTGCCATACGATAAATAAATAAACAAGAGAGTTTGAAATTAATTTTGTATTAAGCAATACCGCTGCTAACGTAAACTACAAATTTAGAATAAAGAAAAATTTTTAAAAATAAAGATAGGCGTTTGTATAAATGAAGGAACGGTTGAAGAATTTGGGGCTGGGTGGCGGTTGCACCTATAGCTCAGTTGGCTAGAGCGACTGGCCGCGAGTGCCGGGAGGTCGCAGGTTCAAATCCTGCTCGGTGCTTAAATTTTTCAATTTTTCCTTTATTCTAATTTTTTAAGAGAGTTTGAGTATTTATGATTATTTCGTTATTAGTTGTTATTATTCTCTGTCCTACATTATTTTTCTACTAATATATAACACAGGTGGTTACAATGTAACGGTAAATTGCCATTTACTTGTATACTCGTATTTTCAGGTAAAATATTTGGATATTGCAGCTACAGCTGTATGAATAACATTTTTGCTATAAATAAGGATTTTAAAAATTGTATTATATTAAACGGGTCATCCAGCTATACGCGCAGCCGTCGCGGCTGGTACTTTTTATTCGAACCTGACTGTGGCTTTATACGCCGGGCCCAATAAAGCGATAGGAGTGCGCGGTTGGAGAGTAGCCTGCAGAAAATCCAGAGAAAAACCCCCGAACACACGGGCGGTTTGGGGCTGTGCCTTTACCATGAGTTTACATGACCGTACTCGCTAGCGACTGCGTAAAACATTGTATGGGCAAAAGTACAGCGCCTCTGGCGGTTACGCAATAGAATACGCACATGTAATAAATTCCCTATACAGTTGTTACTAGATCTGAATAATAAAAAAGACAAAAAATTCAGAAATGCCATTAAGTTATATTTGTTAAAAAAATCAAGCTGTTAAAATATTCTTAGTTACTTATGACTTAGGTAACTAAGAATATTCAGCAACAATGTATACTGATTAATAAAATTGTATATCCGCAACTCCTTAACTTAAAAAATCTTTTGTTATTTAAGATTAATAGTTAAGTAAGTGATTATAAAATTATGTAAAAAAATTCACTGAAATAAACAGCTTAAATTTTAATTTTTTTTTTTTTTAACTAAGAATCGGCATACTGATCGTTTACGCAGTCGCTACCGAGTACGGTCATGCAAACTCATGGTAAAGCCACTGATTCTTATGATTAAGCGCCATTGGTCCGAAATATGTCGAGCGATAACCGACCTTAAAGACGTGAGTGAACAGTTTACTATATTTCAATATATCTAAAACTCACGGGAGTTTTATATTTAAAAAAAAATATCTATATTCATTATTTACTTAGCCATGTTTATCTTAAAACTGCTCATCGCTCGCACACGTGCTCGCCGTTTTAATTGCAACGACTTTTGAACGTTTTCACAGCTCACGACTACTGTACGGAAACGACACGATTGTGTACAACGACTTTCATGTCGTCAGAGAACGTCAATCGCCCCTTCAAAACGTTAATGTGCACTTGCAAACGGTATAGTCAGTCGGGCCAAAGTGCTGCGGTCATTATAAGTATTGGAACAAAATCAAAATCAAAATATATATTCTGCAAATAGGCCTCTAGAGCACTTTGACAAGTCAAAATCTATCTATATCAATTAAAAATAATACAATAATCAAAATATCATTTTTTTTATTCATTCATAGTAAAAGAGAAAAAATAACAATACAAATTTAGTAGTCGCGAACAGAAACCTGTTTAAGGTTTAATGTAGTGCTACATGTCAAAAATAAGACTAAGAAACTAAGAACAACCCAGATTTGTTAGAGATGTATAAGATCTCTAAGCGTTAAGTTAAAAAATAATACGGTACACTAATCGTAATAAAATATTGTGAGATATATCACTAAGCGTCAGCATGAAGATAATAAAATCTATTAAATAAATATCCTCAGAGATGTATAAGGTCTCTGAGCGTCAGTCTAAAAATAAAATCAAATGAGAACAGAGCGAAGTCTCTCATCATGTCAATTCCACTGAACACTAGTACGAAGTTACTAGTCCTTGCAAACATGAACAGACCGGACCCCACAAACAGCACCCGTTCACGAGTATGGCGCGTATTTACAATCGTCAGACATCATCATCATCATTTCAGCCGAAAGACGTCCACTGCTGAACATAGGCCTCCCCCAATTTGGGGGGGATTTGCCATAGTCGCCACGCTTGGCAAGCGGGTTGGCGACCGCAGTTTGATGGTGGTAATGATCGAAGGATGCTGCTGCCCACCCTCCGATTTTCCCTTATTCGCCTCCTACGAAACCCACGGGAAGAGATGGGGTGTCGCAATTCTTACCCGGCAACCACACGGCAATCGTCAGACATAATAGAACGAATCATCAAGGTAATAAAAAGTTGGTAACGCGCTTGTGAGTCCACAGGCTACGATATCTGCTTATCATCAGGTACGCTGTAAGCTCGTTTGCCGCTGACATTGTATAAAAAAAATCGAACTATTGTCATCCGTAGTACTTGTTACGTAAGCATTCCGTAAGGTTGTATTGAAATAGGCATTGAATTAAAAAAATCGAATCGTGTCGTGTCCGTGTCGTTCCTGGTTTGTAGATATTTCGTGCTGTTCTGCCGTCGACTGCTCGTCGCTTCAGCAGAACTAATTATTATAGCTTGAAAGCTGATAGACGACTGACGCTGTGTCGCTGAGTAAACGTTATCAATAATAAAGTTTAGAAAGTCAATCCAATGACGGCATCATGGCATGAATTTGACTTGGCATGACTCATAACGGGGGTGCTTATTAGTCAAATATGCCCTTCATAATTTTTTTACATTCCATTCAATTTGCTATCCGTTACAAATAATGCTAATAGATCGTAATCATTTTAATCATTTTTAATAAATTATGAAAGTGTTTCCCGTACTTTTTTATAACAAATAAATGTGTATTTGTACTTAGATATGCTGATCATCTATCATGCCCGGAGATTCTTATTCCTTATCAGAAATGTATCGATAAGATGTATTTGGGACCCTAAAAATACCCGTTATATATTTTGGTAAGTGTATACCATCATTAAAAAAACCGGTCATGTGCTAGTCGGACTCGCGCACGAAAGGTTCCTTACCATTTCTATAAAAACGCCAAAAAAATCACGTTTGTTATATAAAAGCATCCATAAATATTTATTTTATTCTCGTTTTTAGTATTTTTTGTTATAGCAGCAACAAAAATACATCATCTGTGAATATTTAAACTATCTAACTATCACGGCAATATAAATATAAATGTTATGTAAATAACGGATAACCGTTATTGGCCTTCAGTTAACTAACAACTTATGTAAAAATATGTAATATAATAAGGCTGTTGTTATCCTTAATACAAATTAAATTAAATAAAAATAAAATGAGATATTGCCTGGTGACAGGCGGACGGACGGACACGGAAGTTTTAGTAATAGGGTTTTACCCTTTAGGTACGGAACCCTTTAATCAAGTTTTTAGCACCCAAGAATATGGCTTACACCACACAAACCATCCATCCCACGCCACTCATGCTTCGATGACCCTCCTGAAAACGCCGCCAGCCCCCACACTACATTTACCTACAGTCGACACTTGAAACTTCAGACTACCCACAGAAAGTTCTATTGTAATTGTAGAACGTTGAAGCCACCGTGAATAGTAATTAACTTAATTAATTGTAGGCTTTTATCGCGTAACTTTTGCTAAAAGCTTTTTCGACCGCATGCAGAGGTGTCGAGTTTACACGTGTGTGAAGCATTACTGTGGCGCAAGTTAACCCGTTACCGCATACCAAGTCGTATGTAACAGATATCAATTTAGGCCTTATTGAATTTATTTCAAGGTTCAAATTTATACGAATATTTTTTATAACATTTTAAATTCTAGTAGGCATATGTATCGTGTTCTGATTAGGAAAAAGTAGAAAAAATTTTTGTTGACACAATAAATTTTTGGCTTTTGCATGTGGCTTTGGGTTGACTTGTACGACCTGCCCCATAGCCTCCTAAGACCCCGCGTCCTATATAAAGGACAAAATATGGTCAATGGAAAATAAGTTAAATTTTGAAGTGACAGAGTTGCATTTGTTTTGGTTTGATTGATTTGACATAAAATAAAATTCAAATTTGTAATCGAAACTGTTAGGTTCAAATTCGATTTTATTTTTATTTGTATGGTGGGTCTCAGGAGGATAGAAAAAAAATTTTTTTCGCGTCAAAAAAATTTTCTTCTACTTTTTCCTAATCATAACACGATACCTAATATGTCCTTAAACGGATCCTCATTAGTTTTCTTACACCGTGTATAGATAATTAGATACTTAAATACATAGAAAACATCCAAAACACAGGAACAAATATTCGTGCTCATCACACAAATCATGTATGTACATTTTATATCTCTTGTCTTTTTTATACCTTGTTGTACAGGTTGCTGAATTTGTCTACCTCCGTTCATTTCTTCTCTCATTTGCTCAAAGGTTAACTGGAAGAGATCCCTTAAAGGGAGAAGTTCGCCTTTGTACATACCATTTCTTTTTGTATTTGTGTACAATAAAGAGTTTTACTACTACTACTACTACAAATAAATGCCCTGACCGGGATTCAAACCCGCGGCCTCCAGCAGGGTCATTACCAACTAGGCTAAAGCGGTCGTCCATATATTATATATTATTCCATTATTCATTGTCAGCAAAAAAAGGTCAGATATAGGTTCACAGCACCGTGGTCCGCTGTGAATCAATATGATTTGTGGCGTTAGACCCTTGACACATCAGGTCCATGTATCATTCTCATGTTAGCTTCTTGTGGTTTGGTCGTCACGTTGGTGTGACAAGGTTCCACTGGTTACATTGTGAACGATTAAAATTTCAGAGTGATATTTTGAATTGGGATACTGAATTAAATTTCAGGTTTCTTATGATATTTGGTACCTACTGAATATTATTTTTCCATTAATCCTATAAGTTTTTTCCAAACAAAACACAAACGATCGCGTTTGCTTTTAGTCTCAATATGTATAGCAAAAAATAGTTACACACACACAGTATGGGGTTCTTCAAGGAAGGAGTGTATAAATTTTTAAAGGGTCGCCTACGGGCATGTGTCACCCCAGGAGTTGCAAGCGTCTATAGGCTACGGTGACCGCTTACCATCAGGTGGACCGTACGCTTGTTTGCCACCGGTGTTGTATAAAAAAAAACTTGTCAAACTTTACATACAATCAGATTTTAACGAACACCGTTTACGATTACAGACGGTTTGGTGCCTTAATAATTATTACAATATTTCTTAAGGGGCCTTATAAGTTTTAAAATGTTTTTATTTCACATTACGACAAAAGTATTGATAATACCAATAAAGTTATTAAGGCTACGGTAATTTTATTAAACTTTTAGATAGTAACATAGCCATTTTTTGATTTTATTGTGTGTAGTAGAATTTAAGCTGAAAAAACAAGTTTTTAGCTTGAAAATTGTCGATTTGGAGTGATGATTGAAACCATATTTCTTAATGAAAAATACAATTAAAGTTTATGACATAAGGTCGCAATAGCCCTGTTCTAGATAGTAACATTGAGAAAATGTCAAGATACGTGTCAATGCAAACAGAAAATGTCGTAAATAGATTAACGTTTTTAACTGATAAGGATCCTACAATATTTCTTAAATGAGTTCTCAAGCCGCGCGACGGCCTCCAGTTACACACGTTATGAATGACTTTATTTTGATTTGTTTGCAATATTTTTTATATGAAAGTCGAAGTTCGAACCAACATTCCCAACCCTTTTCAAAACGTCACAAAGTAATATTAGTCCGTAAACATCTATATTTATTTGTTTGCTTAGGTCCTTGAGTTGTCAACTTAAAGGCTTGTTTCAACGCAACAATAATTCTCCGTAAATAAGGTATTTTCTGTAATTATAACTTATTTGAGGACGTCTAATTTTATTCTTAGCTTTAACTTGGGTATCTGTTATTCTGTTACGAGGTATTGTTTCATACTGGTGCGATTTCGAATGATTTGACTTATAGAATTAATAATCTATGTAGAATTAATATCTTGCTGGCTATGCGAATACTGCTAATAACGATTTTTTTTTTAACCTGACTGTGGCTTTATAGGCCGGGCCCAATAAAGCGATAGGAGTGCGCGGTTGGAGAGTAGCCTGGGGAAAATCCAGGGGAAAACCTCCGACACGACCACGCGTGTGGTTTGGAACACTGAAATACTCTAAGAGTTTGCGCTCCAGTGAGATTGGTTGAGCGGTTTCAACCGAATCTGAGGTGTGAGTGGAATCGAGCTACTGGGAGTTTTGTCGCTGGTTCACTAAACCTAGCCTAGCTGAGAAGAGTCCAGCAAGAAACTCAGCTAGGCCCGACCTGGGTCGGACTGACTCTACCCGGTGTGCGGCGGTACCGGGACGAATAGGGACTATATGTATCACTGTTGTCGCGATCGCGCGGTGGACGTCCCCACCGGCGGGAATGCCTAAGTGTAGGCGTCGTGTCAGAGTTGGACTCTAATAACGAATAAGATTACGTTATTAGTAGTATTCGCATAGCCAGCAAGATATACTTAACTAGTAGGTAGCTAGGTAGGCAGCTAATAGCTCCAACTGGTGGATAAACTGCGAAAAGCTGTGAAGAATAAATGTCAAAAAATTTCAAATATGAAATATTACGGTATTTAATAACGTAAAAAATATATTATTTTTATGTTACGATTCTTTACCAATAAACAGAGCGTACGAATATACTCGAATAACATCCAAATGTCAATTTTTTGTATGCTATTTTAGAGACAAATACATAAACATGAAAAAGGACGCGGTTTAGAGAATTGTGACGTCATATTTCCCTACAAACTTCATACCAACAGTCCCTTTCGCATGAGTTTGCATGACCGTACTCTGTAGCGACTGCGTAAACGATTTAGTATGCCGATTCTTAGTTGTATTGCGTAACCGCCAGAGGCGCTGTACTTTTGCCCATACTAATTTTTACGCAGTCGCTAGCGAGTACGGTCATGTAAACTCATGGTAAAGGCACAGATCGTCTTATTTTTTTGCTCAAAGCTGCAGTTTCATTAGTGAAGTCTATTCGCAGAAATCTCTTCCTGTTTACCGTTATTTTGAAATAGCTCTGTAAAGTGAAGACTTCGCAAGTGATATTTTTGGTGTTCGACCCCCATGGCTCTGCTATTATGAAAATTTTCCAAATACTGGATCGATAAAGTTGCCCGTTGCGTTTGCCAACGCTGAAATTCGGTCAGTCAGTTATATATTGTCAGTGGGCTCAAAAACATCGCCAATGGTGTCCCACAGGGAAGTGTTCTTTGACCTACTTTATGATGGTGCGCAATGGGTGAAGTGGAGTGGGGTGCTGATGGAAACAAATTGGAAATCTTCAGGACTTATATTTGAGAATAAATAAATTGACACTCACATTATTAGGCGCTACGTGATCGGAGGCTTGATGTACAAAAAGGAAGAGGAACATAGACAAGGTGCATTGGCCTTTTATAGATGCGACCATAGATAAACTGTGTAAGGGAGGACATTCATGATTAATGATACCTATTCACTAACACTTTACTCCTGGTTTACATGCATGAATGAATTATCTAATATGATCATCCCAAATGCGAAATTTTTCTCATACGCTGACGATACGCCAATAGTATTTACTTGGAAAGAGGTTAGGTTCAATGCTGAAAATGGTTTGGCACACATCGACAACTGGCTAAAAATGAACCTACTAACACTGAACACGAAAAAAACAAATTACATACGCTTCAACATCTCGGATAATACACAGCCCAACAAATATGTTGATCAGGATTTACTCGTGTCTATCTCAAACCTAGCCGACATGCGACTGTCCAAGAACAGACAAAGCTGCTAAAACTAAATACTTAGGAGTTATACTCGATCAATATCTTAACTGGTATTGTACTTGAGGTGCAGGGTTGCTATGCCGAAGTGAACAAGTGAAAACACAAACTGACTCTATTAAACAACTATAATTACTATAAAACATTAACAGAAACTAACAGGGAGAACACATTACAAGTAGGTATGAACTTTAAACAGAAATTACAGATTTTGGCGCGAAAAGATTAGCGAAATTATCAGTACGGTTGCTACGCGCAGACTAGTCTCTAAGATGGCGGCCGCGCGCATCGCGCGAGCTCGCCCCCCTCCCCCGCGCAGGCCCCGCGTGCGCCCGCTGCGGCCGGGCATCAGGCGAGGCGCGCGCGGCGGCAGCATTGCGTTATTATTATTAAAATTCAAAATGAAATAAATCGGATAGTCGCGCTAACTAACATTACCACCCCCCAGTTGGAGACTTCAATCGACAAATGTACCGTCAGTAGGTAGCACGGCTATCCGAGCAACGGGACGACGCAGCGCCCCAGTAGACGTTCTTATATCTACGACACGCACATGACCATCACTTCCCGGAAACACTTTCGATATTATGCCACGGGGCCACATATTACGCGGCTGTTTGCCGTCACACAACACCACTACATCACCCACTTTGACGGAGTCCGTTGCCGTAGCCCACTTTTGCCGTCTCTGCAGAGTGGGCAGGTACTCTCTGGTCCACCGTCTCCAGAACATTTCAGCCAGCCCGTTCACTTTCTTCCACTGGCGCCGAGCGTCGACATCTGAGGGATCGTAGGTCGACATGCGTGTATCACCTGCAGCTGTGCCCAGTAGCAGATGATTTGGCGTAAGTACTACTGGTTCATCAGGATCAGACGTTACATAAGAGAGCGGGCGGCTGTTGACGACCAGCTCCGCTTCTAACAGGACAGTGTGCAGCACTTCTTCTGTTGGCGCTCGCTCCTTAAGTGTAGCGCGGAGAGCATTCTTCACAGAGCGCACGAGCCGCTCCCAGACACCGCCCATATGTGGCGCTGCTGGCGGGTTGAAGCGCCACTCGATGCCCTTAGTCAGGGCCTCACCTTTAAGTCGTTCGGCGTTCAGGCCTCGCAGCGCAGCACGCAGTTCCCTGTTTGCTCCGATGAAGTTCGTACCGCAGTCACTCAAGATCATCGCAGGTTGCCCGCGGCGCGCTGTCAAGCGGCGCAAGGCAAGTATGGCAGAGTCGCTGCTGAGGGATGCAGCCAACTCGAGGTGTATGGCGCGTGTCGCGAGGCAAGTAAACAACACGCCCCACCGTTTCTCCCGGCGACGGCCTATGGTGATCTCCATTGGACCGAAGTAATCGATCCCGCAGTTGACGAATGCTCGCCGCGTCGTGGTAAGTCTGACGAGCGGTAAGTCACCCATCTTAGGTGGGTTAGGCCGCGCGCGCTGTACCCGGCAGTACTGGCACCGCGCAACGACCGCCTTCACTGTAGGCCGGATGGAGGTCACCCAGAATCTCTCTCGTACGTTGTTGACGACTGTCTCGTGGTTGGCGTGCAGCGCGCGTGTATGGTAGTGCTGTACCAGAAGTCGTGTGATGGGACAGCTACCATCTAGGATCACAGGGTGCCTCTCGTCGAAAGACAACTCGGTAGAAGCCCCAAGGCGTCCCCTGACGCGGAGCAGCTCGTCGTCGTAGAGCATAGGGTCAAGTTTTATCAAGCGGCTCGACTTGGGCAGTGAGCGCCCAGCCCGCAGCGCGCTCAGCTCTTCAGGAAAGGAGCGCGCCTGTGATTGCCTCAATAGAAGGTGCTCGGCTTCCTGCAGCTTTTCC
Source organism: Epiblema foenella (assembly GCA_963556455.1). Taxonomy (NCBI): domain Eukaryota; kingdom Metazoa; phylum Arthropoda; class Insecta; order Lepidoptera; family Tortricidae; genus Epiblema; species Epiblema foenella. Next base: position 3,572,483 of record OY747113.1, on the reverse strand, counting down.
ACTGTAAGCTCGCTTACCCCCGTTCTCTGCTTGGCTCTGCACGCCTTTGTAAAGGTAAGCACGCACGCAGTAACACGCGCAGCGCGTACCCACGTGGAGTAGCGCGTCACGTCGATAAGCGGCTGGTCATCTTTGGCCGCTACAAGCGCTCTCTCCAAGCGCTCAGGGTCATCAGCAGGAGACTCCTCGCGGCTCCAGGTCGGCCACGGTACCTGTGGATCACATAGAAAGGAGGGACCCGAAAGCCACATGTTTTTATTATTAGGCCAGTCCATCCTGGTCGCCTCGTCAGCAGGATTAGACTCCGAAGGCACCCAGTGCCAGTCACTCCTCTCACTCAAGTTATCAATCTCCGCTAATCTATGTGAGACATATTTTTGATAGTCTTTTGCGTCCGAGTTAATCCACATAAGGACTGTCTTTGAATCAGTCCAGAGGTAGAGGTTGGTGATAGCGAAACTTAACTCAGATCTTATTGTCACTGCCAACCTGCATGCCAATACCGACGCCTGTAGCTCAAGCCGTGGAATCGATACTACCTTTACGGGAGCTACGCGCGCCTTACCGGCTACCATACTGCATACCCTATTGCCGCCACTATCAGTGCCTACTAAAAACGCTACAGCAGCATACGCCTTCTCACTCGCATCTCCAAAAATATGAAGATCTACGGTCGCTGTTCGCTGTAAGCCATACCACCGAGGCACGGCTACGCTCGGTAGAGCTTTTAGTTTGTTCAGCCACTGAAACCAAGTAGTGACCTCGGAGTCCTTGATGCACTCGTCCCAGTCTATCCCCGACTGCCACACGCGTTGCATTAGGACTCGTGACTGTATAATACACGGGTACACCAGCCCAAGTGGATCGTAGATGCTCATGATAAATCTGAGGAACTCGCGCTTAGTAGGTTTGATCTGGCCATCAACTATTTCGGCGGGCAATCGCTTAAATGACAGGTCAAATTTCATGCAGGCACTTGATGGACACCATATCATTCCTAGTGTGCGCTCGCTCTCAGACCCATCCAACTTGACCCGACCTGGCACAACAGCTGGTAGCTTTTTATTTAATTCAGGTGAATTCGTCACCCACCCCCTGATATCAAAACTACCTGCTCTGTGAATATGGGTGACGTCAGCGATCAGCTGTTCCGCCTCGTCTATTGAGTCTACGCTATCCAAATAATCATCCACATAATGTTTTTTTATTATGGCTTCCACCGCCGCGGGATGCGTGTCTTTGAACTCTGCCGCATTTTTATTTAAAACATATATGGCCGATGTGGGAGACGACGCGGCACCAAAAATCATTGAAGTCATGACGTAAATTGAGGGATCCTGGTCCCTATTTTGGCCGCGCCATAAAAATAGCTGCGCCCCCTGGTCAGCTTCACGGATCTTCACGCGCATAAACATGTCGGCAATATCGGCGGTGAAAGCTATACGTCCAGATCTAAATTTAATTAAAGCACCCAACAAAGAATTCATCAAATCAGGCCCACTAAGTAAATGACTATTCAATGATACCCCTTGACAGGTGGCTGCAGCGTCAAAGACGAGGCGCATCTTCCCGGGTTTATTGACATTTAAAACCCCGAAATGAGCAAGGTACCAAACAGGACTCGCCTTAATACAGTCCACTTTGCGCGCGTAACCTGCAGCCAGCAATCGGTCCACCTGTTTCGTGTAGGCGTCCGCAAAACAAGGGTCGCGATCCATCTTACGCTCTATCCCCGTAAGTCGTCTATACGCATAATCATAATTGTCGGGCATCTCTATATTATCACGCGCCCACAACAAGCCCACTTCCCACTGCGGTGGCTTATCCGACACGCGACGACATGTTTTATCTAGTATTTCTAAGGCGCGTTCAGAATTAGAGTTTTTACGCAACACATGTGAAATACCTATCGCCTCTAATTCAAATTGAGCTTTCACTAACGCGTGTAAATCATCTAGCGGCGCGGACATGCAATTGGCAGAATCAATCTCACTACCACCAACCCCCCCACCTAACGGGCCGTGGACGACCCAACCTAAGCGAGTAAGAGAAGCGACCGGACGACCGGATTTACCTTGTCGAATTTCCCTGCCGACGATGAGCTTCCAGTTGTCCTGTCCCAACAACAGCATGGGTTTCGCCTCCCTCATTTCGCTGCAATCCAGGTCCCGCAGGTGTGCGTTGTCCTCGAGCACTCGCGCCGGTAACGTTTGCGACGGCAAGTCCACATTACGCAAAGTACGCACTGCAATGTCATGACACACTCCGTTCGGACCGCGCACTATGATTTTAACACTTCGCGAGGTGTTATCAGTCACACAATGTCCGCGCGCAGTCATCAACTTAAGCGGCACTACAGGTCCGTCGGCATCGCTCGCGAATTTATCGTCTAAAATCGACACGGACGCGCCGTCGTCCAAGAGCGCGTAGGTAGGTCGTTCAACACCAGAGTTTGTCAATAAAGTCACAGGTATCACTTTTAACAAAGCACGCGCACGGCACTCCCCGACATTCGTCAAAGTTTCGCACTTCACAGGCGGCGCCGCCGCAAGTCCGAGCGCGGGCGACGTAGCCGGCGGCGGCAAGCCAGGCTGTGGCTCCACCGCGGGCGGCGGAACGTTCGGTCGGTTCTTATGTAGTAACTCGTGATGCGACCAATTACACTTACTACAACGTTTAGCACGGCAAAATCTACTCGAGTGAGTCTTCACAATACACTTAAAACACAGTCTATTTTGTTTTATTAAGTCCCAACGTTCATCAATATGAAGACTTTTGAACTGACTACACTCACTTAATTTATGGTCCGCTTTACACTTAACACACACGATTTTATTACTACTCTCAGTCTTAGTAACAGCAGCGATCGTCTCCACTTGCGTATGTACTCGATGTCTCTGTGCGCCCGCTCGCACTGGCGCCACCGCCTTATCCTTATCGCGCCGGACAGCGCCGGGCAATGGCGCGTATTCCGCACTATTACTGATCGGCGCATAATAATTATGCCGATGCTCGTGCGAGTTGGTCGAGGAATTCGAGTAGTATAATTAAGTTAGGAGACACTCGTAAATCGGTGCCACTGTTGCAGTCCAAACGCATCACGAACTGTCCATACTGCGACCGTTGATATGGAGTTAACTTATTCAGTAATTCACTAACTAATTGTGGGTTGTTCAAATATCCATCTGCGCGAATACTTTTCAGCACTGATACACAATTACGTACTGTTGTAGTGAATTTACGTATCTCCGGGCTATTTTCTGAGAGGTTAGGTAATGCACGGATTTTGTTCATGGCGCACTCTAACAGCCGGTTCGGGTGCCCGAACTCGTCCTCCAGCGCCTTCATGACCTCCTCGGGGTCGGAAGAGGTTCGAAGTAGATCCGCGACGGCGGCTTTGGCCTCGCCAACGAGCGCCACCCTGAGCCGCGCCATGTTTTCAAATGGCTTGTAGCTATGCATCTCAGTTGTACTCCTATAGGCTTTTTCAAAACACAGCCAGTCCGCGGCGTTACCGTCGTACGATGGGAGCTCGTGCGTCTGTCGCGGCACTCCTCTCGCCTGTGATAACCTTCCGATGGCCTCCGCCAGCCGATCAATATCGGTTAGAGCTTGACTCTTCGGTGGCGGCGGCGGCGGCGGCGGCGGCGGCGGCGTGAGCGCGGGCACGCGCGGCGTCGGGTCGACGGGCACGCGCGCGCGCGGAGGGCTCGTGTCGGGCGCGCGGGGGGCGGCGGGCGCGTCGCTGAGCCAGCGCGTCACGCGCGCCGAGGCACCGCTCGCGACGCTCGCCGGCGCGTCGTCTTCTTCCTCTTCTTGTGCCGCTAACTCCGCCATGTCGAGTGCGAGCTTTTTCTTTATCAAATTCTCCTTAAGCTTCGCCACCTCGAGCTCCGCTTCATATTCCGCGCGTATTCGTAGCGCTTCCCGGCCGGCCTGGCTAAGTCTCGACGTGAGGCTGGCGGCGCTCCGCGGTTTCACGGTGCGCTCCGAGGCCGACGAGCATATCTCTGACCCTGACGGTAGTAACATATCTCCGTGGTCACCGAGACCACCTACCGCAGGGCTGCTGGCGGGTTGTGGAGGAATAGACTGCAATCCGGAGCACGACGGAGTATTTATTCCAGAATCTGCGCAGTTTTCGGCCGCTTTCATCTTTTCTGCTCGCGTTTCACTACGTGTCCTTGGTTTCCGGTTCTTGTCACTCATATTAACTACCTATACACTTCATCCGAACTCGTAGGACCACAACTTTGTACTTGAGGTGCAGGGTTGCTATGCCGAAGTGAACAAGTGAAAACACAAACTGACTCTATTAAACAACTATAATTACTATAAAACATTAACAGAAACTAACAGGGAGAACACATTACAAGTAGGTATGAACTTTAAACAGAAATTACAGATTTTGGCGCGAAAAGATTAGCGAAATTATCAGTACGGTTGCTACGCGCAGACTAGTCTCTAAGATGGCGGCCGCGCGCATCGCGCGAGCTCGCCCCCCTCCCCCGCGCAGGCCCCGCGTGCGCCCGCTGCGGCCGGGCATCAGGCGTGGCGCGCGCGGCGGCAGCATTGCGTTATTATTATTAAAATTCAAAATGAAATAAATCGGATAGTCGCGCTAACTAACAGGTATCCTTAACTGCAGAAAGCTAACTTGGATATTTAAAGCATTGAGGCACATTGTACCCGGGAAGCACAATCGGTCAAAGTCGCGTATTATCATAAATAGAATTTATATATCCTTGGTCTAATCTGTCCTAGTGTACTGCATCTCGGTGTGGGGAGGGTCAGCAAAAAGTCGTTTTATTGGCCTTGAAAGAGCCCAACGTGCATTAGTTAAGGTTATGTATTTAAAAAAAATAGGTTTTTACTGACCGACTCCATGTTGTCAGTGATCTTCTAACAGTCAGAGTCAGTCAATTGTATATCCTGCATGTTACTTAAAAAAAAGCATAAATTATTACTCCATAATATAAGTAATAAATACAAAATGCTGCTCAAATTCAAAATACAAATACAAAAAGGTTTATTTCTCAAAATTTTACAATGTTCAATCTATAGTAAGTATGGGTATTAAAAATAAGCTCCTTAACAAGATAAGTTTCTTAACAAGCTTGAGCGCTTGCAAAACTTATGTATCAGGTATATTTTCGGTCTACGCAAGTATGATCACATCTCCAACTTTCGTTCTCAACTTCAGTGGTTGCCGATCCGTCCAGAGATGTGCATATTCTGTCGTTACTTTTCAACACACTTTTTAATCCTGCTGCCCCTCCATACCTTACCGAGAGATATAGATACATGGCTGATGGCAGTGGTCATCGTCTGAGGTCCAGCGCCAACCTTACTCTTGCCCTACCGTCTAATAAGACGCAAACATACTCTAGATCTTTCACGGTACGCGCTGTGAAGTTGTGGAACGAGTTACCCTTGTCAATAAGACAGTCCCAGTCTGTCGCCTCACTCAAGAGTAATTTGAAGAAATTGTGGCTCTCCAACGACTTGTGATTTGGTTGAATACTATGTATATTTATTTATGTATATTTATTTAAATACGCATATATTTATAATATGTATTTATTATATGTTTAGTTGTTATATATTTATTTAGTTTTGGTTTTAGCTATAAGTTTCCTTATTGAAACGTTTTAGTACACTGTATAATTTGTCTATCTCATTCTCCCACTCTCCACTCAATCCCTCAAAGGTTAGTTGGAAGAGATCCCTCATAGGGATAAGTTCGTCTTTGTACTTTAATCTTATGTGACATGTAGAATGTTTTAACCTGTTATTGTGTATCATAAAGTGCTTACATACATACATACATACAAAAGGAAGCAACCCGCTGTAGCGGAGTGTGTAAAAAACAAGAACCTCATTTGCTCGCAGAGAGTTTTACACAAAATCTCATCATCATCCACACATTTACAACGAATTGAACAAGAAACTTGATATTTGGGTCAATCAACTTTTTCTTGTTGTTATTCTGTCTCGTCAGCGAGGAGACAATAGTAACCGAGTCTCTTAGAATAGTAGATTGTATGACAAGGGTCTAAAATGAGCCATATTACCACGAGATAGTTATTTTCCCGAACGAAGTGAGGGAAAATAGTTCGAGGGGTAATATGGCTTTTAGACCAGAGTTATACACTCTACTTTTCACTTCGATTGCGAGAAAATAAATAAACAAAGGTTAACCCACCCAAAATTAACAATAAATTCCACGGCGAAGATATATACTTTTGCAGCTTGTTTTTTTTTCTATACTCCTTTGACACCAAAACATAGACACTGCGGTTCGCGCGCAACATTCACGCGCGAAAAAAGCTAAACTGACCTTCCATTGAGCGCTTCAAAGTGTTGCTCGAACGATTTAACCACTTTTTTAATTATTGTGAAATAGGGACTACTACAAACTTAATCTTTAGACTCTTTAGAAAAATTAATTATGTTTCCAGATAGGTCGATTTTAGTAAAGCTGTATTCTGGTTGGTTAATACCCAATACCAAATATTTTTTTAAGAGTTAAATTAGTGTTCTGTGATTGGTGGATTTAATAGGTGAAGTATTTTGATTGGTCAAATTCAAATGTTTTGTAAATCATAAATATGTATTCATATTTTCCCTAGGGGTTAAATGTACTACTTTAGCCCCGCTTGACAAGTCTAATATGACACACTTTTCGAGCATGAGAAGTGAAAAAATGTTTATAATATGGGCTTCAAGCATGCTCAAGAGATGACCTATGTCCAAATGGATTTATGCTCATCGCTAAAACTCATGTTTGGTAGATTTAAACCCTATAAAATCACAGTTTTAAAGAGTGACTCAGGAGACGTAACCATGGTAACGAGCCACAAAGAATAGTTGATCCACCCATTTACTCAAAACATTACTATAACTGCAAGAAAGTTATTATAAATTGGCTTAAGACTATAAAATATGATGAGACAGAGTTCACTACAATAAACTTAGCTACACACATACACGCAAATACACGCGCGCACACACACACTCACATAGAGGGAGAATTGATAAGTAGTTACATATTTATTTCCTTCATTGAATCTTTCATGAACACCAGGCTTAATGTCATGAATTGTCATGTTTTAAATTAAACGTAACATATATCTTAATTTTGCAAACTTAACCATGAAATTAGAAGAATGAAATGTCACTTAAATAAACAATAAGGGTAGGGGCCAGGCGCGCGTCGACTATATAAAGATCTGTCGAAGCGCCTAATCGAGGCTTCTGGTGACCAGAGGGCTGGCTTTTCTTTTGCTCAGCGAATAAGTATTGCCGTGCAGCGAGTAAATACAGCCAGCCTTCTGGGCATCCTACCAATTAAATAAATAAATAAAACAAATAAATATTTGTGGACAATCTTACACAAATCAACCTGGTCCCAAACTATAAGCAAAGCTTGTACTATGGGTACTAGGCGACGATATACATACTTATATAGATAAATATATACTTAAATACATAGAAAACATCCAAGACTCAGGAACAAATATTCGTGTTCATCACACAAATAAATGCCCTGACCGGGATTCGAACTCGGGACCTCCAGCTTCGAAGGCAGGGTTACTACCAACTAGGCTAAAGCGGTCGTCAATTGACAGCGATTTGGGTCTATTTTTTTATTTCAATTTTAATTAGGTTATTTGTTTTATTATGTTTATATTATAAACTCTTAAATAAACATAACTTTTGATTTAATTTAGTTAAACACTATAGCATAATACTTTTTGTAATGTAAAGGAAAAGCGGCGTCATCCAACACAGGCTTTTTTGCTTACCGGGTGGCTCCATCGCCTTATATTATAACAAATTGTATCTTACCAACCGAACTACCTACCAGTGAAGATCTTAAAACTGGAAAGTGGAAAAGAATTTAAAACTGCGTTAATAATTTTTTAGCATCTAAGGCCTATTATTCCATTCAAGAATATTTAAATGACATTGTTTTTTAGTTTATAAGTAAATTATGCGTGCGATACACATGACATTCCTTAAATATTTGCATGTCCTTGTGACCAAACATGTAGTTCCTTATATTTTAGATTATGACCTATTTGTTGTACCATGTTTTAGCAAATAAACGACTGATTACTGATTACTTACCAAATAAAGAATTTTGAATTTGAGTTTTTTGAATATAATTTCTACACAGTATGTGGTGAAGGCAAGGGTATGTCACCATGTAAAAAAGGGTAAGGGTATGTAATATTTCTTACGTTACCCTTACGATGAGGTCAGACACGTTAACGCGGGTCCCATTCCTATTTCACGCACCGTGGCTTCCTTCACAAAAACTCTTCCTAAATCCAGCCGAGATTGGCATTTTCGGGTACGCAAGAAAAGGTCTTGTAATTTCTCAATACGATGCGTCAGGTATATTTTCAAGAGGACATTCATTTAGGCTGCCAACGCGCTGGTAGGATCTCCAGTACATTAAATCGCCCAAGATGACACATGAAAAATTTGAATCGCCCAGCCAGTGCGGCTGCACAGTGCACAGCAGTAAAAGCGCGCGGCAAAGCGACATAGCACGCGTCTGTCTGAACTCAAAATGTATAAAAATTCAATAGATTTCCGCATAGAGGAAATTATTATATACTGATGAGTTGTCAGTCAAGTTTTATGATTGCCTCGCCATCTATATGGCGATTCACAAAAGAATGGCCACCAAGCGAGCGGACTATTCCACTGACACACACAAACAGCGCACACACTTATATATACACGGATGCACGCACACATACGTTTTGATTGCTGGGTTTACTTTGAAACCTACAATGAGACTGAGTAACAAACCAAGAGGTAAACCTATTAGGTAATATAAACGAAATAACATTTTCGTTGCACTTTCTTCCGTACGTTGCTAGTCACATTGCAGGTTTCTTAGTAAACACCAAATTAGTAACAGATCTGAGAAGTAAAATACGCAACATTGGTAGAAGTATTTATTTTACTACTGGACAAAAACTAAACAAGCAACAAACAATTTGCGAATATTCACAAATACACTCTATTCACAATGAAACTCGAGATACGATTTCATTAAAAATTTTACACAGATAAATTCTGTTTTCAGACATGATATGACTGCTTGAAGTGATTGAAATATATATTTTTTTGTTGATGAGGTAAAATAGTAGATTGTTTCTCAAGGGAGCAAAATGATATATTTACGGCGAGGGCGGTATATTGAATTCAGAGTGAAGCGAAAGATTCCACAATAGAATCCTGAGCGTAGCGAGGGATTCTAAAGTAGAATCCTGAGCGTAGCGAGGGATTCTAAAGTAGAATCTTGAGCGTAGCGAGGGATTCAAGTGTTTACGCCCAAGATGGAAATAATTTTGCTACCGTGTGACATATACTGCTTTTCACACCTTCTATGAGGAAAACAGTCATTGTTGCCCTCAAATGAGGGAAGAATAGCACGACTTTGATCCCTCATTCGAAGGCAACAATAACTCTTTTCTGAATAGAAGGTGTGAAAATGATATTTGAGTCATCATTCGCAACACATGGACATAATAATTAGGCCTGGAGACTAGCGCCCTTCCCAGAGCGATTCCGCAACTTTCTGGCATTTTAGCCAATCAGAACGAGGCACAGAGTAAGTTAGTCGTGGATCGAGTTAAATGTACTGAGTGAAAAGTCCGTGGTTTTCCGGTATCGAACCCACGATCGCCAGATTGAGTCACGTGGCTTACTGCTCGGCTATACGGTGACTTAGGGTGGGTTGCACCAAACCATCTAGTCTGTAATCGTAAGCGCTGTTCGTTAAAATTGTATGGAAAGTTTGCTGTCACCATAGTGCATCCTCAAATCTTATAAAGGGTCGGCAACGCGCACGTGACTCCTTTGAAGTTGCGGGCGTCTATAGACTGCGGTGGCCGCTTACCATCAGGTGTACCGTAAGCTTGTTTGCCACCGGCGTTGTATAAAAAAAAAGTTTGTCAAGTTTCTATGGGACCTGCCGGCGCCATATTTAACGACGATCTGTCTGTAATCGTATAAATATAAATATTTTTTGGACAATCTTACACAAATCAACCTAGTCCCAAACTAAGCAAAGCTTGTACTATGGGTACCAAGTGACGATATACATACTTATATAGATAAATAGATACTTAAATACATAGAAAACATCCAAGACTCAGGAACAAATATTCATGTTCATCACACAAATACATGCCCTGACCAGGATTCGAACCCGGGACCGAAGGCAGGAGCATGGGGTCCAGCTTCGAAGGCAGGGTCACTACCAACTAGGCTAAAGCGGTCGTATGTTGGTGCAACTCGCCCTTAACATCCAGTAGTGAATCGTGCTCAAACCAAACCGGAACATACAACGACACTGTTGCTACACCGGATCCATTATGCGACCTAGATCTACAGCTGACTAGAATTAACCCTATAAAATAGTATATTGTGTCTCAAGGGAGCAAAATCATAATTATATCTACACTAAAGATTCAATATATCGCGAGGGCGGTATATTGAATCTTTAATGAAGCGAAAATTTGTACAATAGAATTCTGAGCGTAGCGGGGTATTCTAAATTAGAATTTTGAGCGTAGCGAGGGATTCAAGTGTTTACGCTAAAGACGGAAATAATTTTGCTACCGTGTGACACATACTGCTTTACACATCTTCCATGAGGAAAATAGTCATTTTTGCCCTCAAATGAGGAAAGAAAAGTACGACTTTGATACCTCATTAGGGAAAAACAAAGACTCTTTTATAAAATAAACTCATGGTACTGGCTTTTCCATCGAATTGCATCCACGGACGTCATTTTGCAGAAAAAGATAGCGTCCTCGCAACGCCCGCGGCCGGCGTATTTGCATTTTAACCGTCACACACTCTATTTCACAGGGTTCCGTGGTAAACTTACAACAGTTGAAAAGTGAAAAGAAAATTTAGTAATTTTTCAAAGAAAAGCGACTACACACGTGCCTATGGCAATCTAACGCATTTGAAATAAATGAAATGAAATAAATGAACTTTCTTCTGCAAGTAGGCCGCAAAGGCACTTTTACAAGTCAAAAACTACTAGCGTTTCTCATGAGACCACTGCCGAGAAGAAACGCCGAAAAAAACTCGACAGTCAGTCATTTTCTCCAAAATATGCTTATTACAATGACACTACTTAACCTACTTAAGTAAATGTAAGTGGTAAAAAACAAAAGAGAATTGAAAGAAAAACGAGGAAAAAATAACAGTAGGTATTTACAATGTGTAGTTACACAAGAAAACAAAACATGTCGAATCGTTTGATATGCTTTCCTGCAAGAACTGTGTCAACTAGACTCTTTACGCTATTTGGGTATTTGGTTTGGGCCATGCATTTCTGTCTGTTAGATAATCCTCAACCCTATAATAAGCCTTTGACATCATTTTTTTAGGCATTTGGCAGCAAACGACATGATATGATACATATCTATGATACAAATGGTAGCACAAGTATAAAAAAACTAGTTTAGAAGTAGTAGTAAATTTTATGTTGAAAATAGTGTCTTTGCCATGGTAATGAGTTTACACGACCGTACTCGCTAGCGATTGCGTAAAAAATTGTATGGGCAAAAGTACAGCGCATCTGGCGGTTACGCAATAGAACTAAGAATCGGCATACTAAATCGTTTACGCAGTCGCTAGCGAGTACGGTCAATCAAACTCGTGGTAAAGGCACAGCCTTATTTCAAGTTTTATCTTGACATAGTATTTAATGTTTTACAAAAAAATCTAACGTTTAGATTATAAATGAACTAGTAAAGGCCTTTTTTTCAGATTTATTCACCGACTCATTTTAAAGCCTTGTCGTTTCAAAATGTATCATTTGCTGTTACTCCGCACCATAATCGATAGGCGGGCCATTCTACTTTTTCAAGTAAGTACATAACTTTCAGAAACTTTTTTTTTAATGCAGATTTTGGAATACTTGGCCCTCACTTTATACTTTTGTATTGTTATTTAGAAAGAGGTTTAATTGCAGTATCACTTCCGATAGTTTGGTAATTAACGAACCACAGCTAATATCCATAAAACATGTAACTCAATGGTCCTTGGATGTCTCACCATTTGTATGAAAAAATGGTTTTTACCACTGTGTTACCCACAATACAATACAATACAAATACTCTTTATTGCACACCTCACATAATAAAATAGCACATAAAAAACAAAGATACAGGGAGACAGAGGCAGAACAACAGGCGGTGGCGGCGGCGGTGGCGGCGGCGGTGGCGGCGGCGGTGGTGGTCTGGTCTGTGTTATCCACCTTTTAGAGCAATATGTTAATATTTAAGTATTTTGATCTACAAAATCCTTTTATTAGGTTCAGGTACTATTTCGCAATCCTATTTTTGTACACTAATTCAATACATATCATAGATTTTTTTTGTAATAAAAAACTGGTCATGGAAACGTAGAATGACCCAGGCAACTGCGGAACCCGCTCGCTGCACCTGCACTGCCCGCAAATCCAGCGCGGCCGGAATTTCCGGCGTCACCGCAAACGGTTAAACTTTAATTCGACTGTTGAAGGTATTCCGTTTACGTTCTATTTCATTTTACCTCTAACGGTATTGAGAGATAAAGGTAAATTGCTATACGTTTACCACTGACATACGTAATGCAGGTGTAATGAGTGTGATTTGTTGTGTTGGCAGCTAGACATGAGCAGGTCCCTCTCAAGATAGATAGATAGATAGATAGATAAAAACTTTATTGACGGATATGACTTGACAATTTAGAAAAAAACTACTCTTACAATAATCACACTTATAAAATAAAAACAGTGCTAATGGACACAAAACTATACTAATGCCTATACTATTGTCATGACATAGCCGCGAAAAGGTGCCGACTCAGCATGTGCTGGGACATTGCTGTCACAGCGCTGGTATTCTGCCGGAACCAGACAGAGTGTGCGCGGGGTTTTTCAGCTTGAACGTTACGTTTTCGCGTTATATGATGATTATACATAATACTTTCTAAATCATCATCATCATCCTAGCGTTATCCCAGTACAGTTGCATCTTGAAGGATGCCTTGGGTCCGCTATGCCAAGATTTGGCGTAGGCATTAGTTTTTAAGAAAGCGACTGCCATCTGACCTAACCCGAGGGGAAACCAGACCGAACTAAACATCACTCAGTCACATACGATATTACGGTATTTCAGTCTTTTAAAATCAATATTAAGAAGTTTATGCTCGAACATCAAAAGAGAGAGGAAAATTGCAGATTGGAAACTAGCTGTCTGTAACAATAAGTATTCATTATCTTACCATTGGGTTATGCACCATTTGCATGATTGATTGATTGCTATCCTCTGTCTCGTTTTGTGACTACAACGCAGACATTTCATTTGCTTATGTGTTTAGTTTTTAATCAGTAATTTTAATATTGTCATATGACGCTAACCTAATGCCTCCATTCTCATTTCACGAAATCGCGTAATCTGTCACTGTTTTAGTGGTTGTCCGCTGGCGCTAGTTGCGACTTGTGACAGACCACAGATATTTAAAGATTGTATAAGGTCGCGTTCATGTTTGTCTGTTCTTGTCTGTTTAAATTGTAAATTATGAAATTTATTTAATTGTTATGTTGTTTGTGACTTTAGTGTTTTTTGTCTTTCGTGGCTTCTCGTGGTCCCAAAGGAAGACCAGCACTAGCCAATGGCTAGCACTATGCTGATTTGGGGCCATTTCTTGGCTATTTTCTGTATTTTGGTGTTATGTTAATCTGTGACACGAATAAATGTTTATTCTTTCTTTCTTTTCAGTGTTTTAAACCGCCCGTGTGGTTGTGTCGAAGGTTTTCCCCTGGATTTTCCCCAAGCCGTTCTCCAACCGCGCACTCCTATCGCTTCACTGCGCCATAGTCAGGTTCAAAAAAAAAGGCCACAGTATTTTCGTACCAGGCTGGCCGTAAGCTTTTTTGCAGCCATCGTTGTGTAATAAAAGCCTACAGGACAATGAGAAAGCCCCTATCTGTCGATAAATTTGTCAATTAAGCAAATCGGATTGTCTCGTTGGAGAAATAAGAAATGATTTCGCGAGGCCTGCGCCCCGAGATACTGATAGACAATAATGTCTCGGCAATTCAAGCTTTAACGCGAATATATCGTATCTGGAGACTCTTTTGACCGGTAATTCCTTTGCTCCTCATTCAGTTGAAATCCTGAATCAATTCCTTGAATACGGTAAAAACGAACTATTTTTACGCTGCCAATAATACCAATAAACAAAAATGAGAGAGAGAGAGACAGAATCAAACGTCAAGTTACAAATTTAGAAATAAAGGAAAAATTGAAAAATTTAGGCACCGAGCAGGATTTGAACCTGCGACCTCCCGGCACTCGCGGCCAGTCGCTCTAGCCAACTGAGCTATAGGTACAACTGCCACCCGGTCCGAAATTCCTCAATCTATAATATTTGAATTTTTAAATTTTTCCTTTATCTCTAAAGTTGTAGTTTTCGTTAGCAGCGGTACTGCTTAATACAAAAAACCGTTTCTAAATCGGTCAAGCCGTTTCGAAGATATTGATGTGCACACACAAACAAACAATCAAACAAACAAACAACCTCTCACCCTAAACGCATATACCTTCACCGTTCCGTCGTGGGTAAAAATTAGTCAATTTATTATGCTAGAACTTTGAAGTCATTAGTCATATTTCACTACCAACTTCATATTGACCGAGCGATTTGGACGTTTCGTTAAAAGTTGCTTATTCCACTAACAATAATAGCAGATGCCGTGAAATAGGGGATTGTCAGCCGAGTTATAAATCCGGGAATCTAGAGATATGCAGCCGGCAATCCCTGTTCTAGCCGAGGCTTGTATAGTGTTTTTCTCAAAAAATGCAATGAAATTTGAAAATTGTAGGAAAACTCGAAATGGAATTCTAAGCATACAGTAATAAAAAACACGCGCTGCAGCAGCCGGCAGCCGGCGTCGTCTTTTTTTTTACGGAAGACGATCACTTTGCCGGCCTAAGCCAGCAATGTATTAAATTCCATTATGGGTCGCTCGATGCGCCGCACCCGAAACGTGTTTAGTTCGCAACCTGTTACAACGAAGAGTAGACAGGCCTATGCCCATCAGTGGGCGATTACAGGCTGAAAATGAGGATGATGAATTAAAGTGACTCCTATTTTTACGGTTTGCTTGTTTCAATAAGAAAATCAAACTGAAAAACTAAGTATTTAGACTCCATAGTAACACCAGGCTTAAGAATACGGGTACACGGGCAGATGTGTAACACAGTCATCGGGAACCCTAGTAATTAGGCAGGGTACAAATTCCAGTCTAAGCGATTTTATTGCATCTTATAGTCATCATCATCAAAAAGAAAGGTTAAAATTTTTGTTGATCTTTGGTAGTGCAAGAAAATCGCTTAATTAGACTAGAATTTGTTATTTTCGCAATTACCCGACATTCGGAATTACCTGAAGACACCTTAAGTAACTTATAGACCAAACTGTTCAAATGTTCCAGTGTTCGACACTGACCCAATATATGGCACTTTCATGTTATGTCATGGTGATAGAGTTGATTAATAGGTGTCATCTATTATGCAATGAGGTGTCGGGCATCGGGACGTTTACCTTATGACATATTTTAGGTTGTAAAGTAAACGTCCCCCTGCTGGATACCGTACCCAATAGATGACACCTATTAATCACCTGTCATCATGACGTAAGGTTGAGAGTGCCATGTAGTGGGCCAGTGTCGAGCACAGGGACGTTTACCTTATTCTGTTTTGCATACAAATATTTCATAGAATATGTTATTTCCCAGATTTTTTTTTTCATAGAAAACATTTTTTTCTAAAGGGTCTCAGTTCTAACCTAACCTACTTTTCTAGTAGATCTAATTGGGTTCTACACAATTGCATTTTAGCTGTACAGTCAGGCACCAGCATGAATATCTGCCACACCAAAGCGACAATATCTGACAAGACTATTTGTAGGGCCGTTAGGACGTGTCAGATATTTATACCGCCTTTGTTTTGGCAAATACAATCACAGCGAGGCGAGTTAGCGAGGTCCAAGACTCAATCAATCAGCCGTGGTACACCGCAAGGATCAATTTTAAGCCCATTGCTGTTTATTCTGTATACTTCAGACCTAATAAAAAACTTAAAATACTGCAACGCACACCTGTACGCAGATGATACCCAAATTTACCACTCATTTGTACCGGAAAAACTAGACGCGGCGGTTCTTCAAATTAACGAAGACTTAGAAATAATATCGGAGTGGTCAATCAAAAACAACCTTGTTTTAAATGCAGCCAAGTCGCAGTTTATTACAATAGGGAACAGATCGCAACGTATAAAAATGAATGAATTAAACCCAAGAGTTGCAATCGGAACTGAGCCTATTTTGCGAGTAGAAAACGCGAAAAACTTGGGTTTAATCATGGATGAAGAGTTGAGGTACATTGAACATGTGAACTCAAAAATCAGAAATGCCTTCTACAGACTAAAGGTATTGTACAGGATTCGCAAGTACCTGTCAATAAAAGTCAGAGAAATACTTGTGGAATCGTTGGTGCTCTCGCAGTTCAACTACGCTGATATAATATACGGCCCAAGACTCCTGGCCAAAACAAAGAAGTCCATACAGCGCGTGCAAAATGCGTGTGTACGTTTTTGTTACACGATACCTAAACGAGCTCATATCACTCCCTTTCTGAACGACAAGAAATTGTTAAACATGGAAAACCGGAGGCAACTGCATCTAGCATATACAGTTCGAAAAGTGCTTGAGTTCGAAAAGCCAAAGTATCTGTACGACAAGCTAAATTGGGCCAAACACTCTCGCAACAAGTCGCTAAGGCGATGCACTAAGCTTGTGACTCCCAAGCACAAGACGGCATTTTTCAGAGGGAGTTTTAAATTTGCCGCGGCCAAGGTGTGGAATGACTTGCCACCGCCTCTGCGAGAGCCTATTGGACTGGTAAAATTCAAGCGGTTAGTCCAAACCCACCTATTGGCAAAACAAGGCGGGCTTATTTCTCCCTCTTAACGCAGGCCATGCACACTACAGCATACGCTTCAGCCACATTCAACACAAACACATACACACGCAAACACGCACACGCACACACATTCACACACGCACGCGCGCACACACACGCACACACACACACACACGAACACATATATCTACAATTTTTTTTATTTTTTATTAACTATTTATTTTCTATGTTGAAATATTTTTTATTAACTATTTATTTTCTATGTTGATTTTTTTTTTTTTTTGATTTACAGTTTTCGTTGATACTTTTATATTCCCCCTCTTTTCTGCACCTAACCACAGACGTACCAAAACTTAAGTAATTCGCTTATTTATAATAATTTTAATTTTAGTTTTAATTTTAGTTTGCGACCCTCCTGGCAGTATTTATTTATTTATTTAATATTTGTTTGGGACCAGACTGAAAACCAGCGCCGGGCACTTCTGCCCAGCACATGCTGAGCCTGGGACCCATTGCCTCACCTTTTTTGATTGTTACTAACTGTTTGTTGATTGTTTTGTATCTGTTAGGTTAAGGTTTTTTATAGGCAATAAATTTCTTCTTATTCTTATTCTTATTCTTAAATATTAATGCTGGTGACTGTACCTAAAAAGTTATCGGTTTCTGAAAAAAATATAGAACCTTTTTTTCAGAAACCGATAACTTATTAGGAATGAAAATTCTGCGAAAAAAATCATTCTATGAAACATTTTTCTACAAAACAAGGAGACAGGCATCTTTTAAAACATGAACATGAGAACCTTTCTATGCCGTTGTTAAATCCAATTTAATCTGACCGAAGCAGAAAGTTGACAGTAAACTCAAGAATTTACTCTATTACTCGGAAGCATTCATAATTATCTACGTACATTGAAATAGTTTATAACATTTAATATTTCCCTACAAGATTCGCGCTTGTAAAGCAATTTTCAAACTAGGCGAGGTGATATTACAGAGACTTTTCTTCTAGACGTATTGGATTGAAAACAGTTTTATATTTCGCCAAATAAATATTTGCGGACAATCGTTTGAGCACGTCCTTGTAGTGAAAGAAAGAAAGAAAGAAACATTTATTCACAGACACAGCAGACACACATAAATGACAAGAAAAAATACACAGAAACCACACAACATGTGTGTCCCCGCGGCAGTGAAACGGACACTGGCTCAGCATTATGCTGAGGTGTCATTGACACCTACAGAGCTGATTTTCAGCCAGTACCATCGGTGACTCACGGAACGTCATGCAGTGCAAATGACCGCTGTGATTCCGCTTACTCTCGGCTAATTCAAAGTAGAATACAGCCTTAGGCAAGCGGCGGTCATCCATACGGAGAACAAGCCCACTCCACCTAAGCTGACGCTGCAATCCCGTCGTCTACCGGTCCCTGGGATCCACGGACTCATTACAAAAGAATGCTATTGTTTATTTTTTTCGCCGGGACACTACGGCTTTAGGGGCTCCATACGGAACATCCCGGAGCGACGCAGAACTTCGGAAAGAGCAAGTCTGCCCTAGCCAGCCATATGAGAGCTCACAATAGGGCAAAGCTTAGCTCGATTCCACTCACCTCAGATTCGGTTGAAACCGCTCAACCAATCTCACTGGAGCGCAAACTCTTAGAGTATTTCAGTGTTCCAAACCACACGCGTGGTCGTGCCGGAGGTTTTCCCCTGAATTTTCCCCAGGCTACTCTCCAACCGCGCACTCCTATCGCTTTATTGGGCCCGGCCTATAAAGCCACAGTCAGGTTCAATTATAAAAAAAGGGCAAAGCCATAATAGAGAAGTTGACACCAAATAAGAAAATCAATAGGTTAGAATTTTCTCGAAAACGATCAAATAGAAAAAAGTAACTCACAAGAATTAAAGTCCGATCAGAATTATATGACATAGAAATATCAAAGCTGGACTGGCACGAAAATATTATCTACATGTCACCAGTGCCCATACCATGAGATTGCATGACCGTACTCTCAAGCAACTGCGTAAACGATTCAGTATGCCGATTCTTAGTTCTATTGAGTAACCGCCAGAGGCGCTGTACTTTTTCCCATACAATTTTTTACGCAGTCGCTAGCGAGTACGGTCATGTAAACTCATGGTATAGGCACAATGCCATTCCAGCGCTGGCGCGTGCCAGGGCAATCGAGTTAGACGTGTCAGATCACAAGTTAATCAAATACAAAAAATTTAAAAATCCGACACAAAACATACCTAAAAAGCATTTCCGCCATCAAGACTTTCTAATTTCTATTAAAAAAACAAACACTCAAATCGTTTCATCCGTTAGGGAGCCTCTAAGCCACTGACAAACACACCTATACATACACAGATACTTATAACACCGCTCTTTTGTATGGCGCGTCGGGGGTTAAAAAGGGTAAGGTGCACCGGGGCAATGTGCAGGAAATTAAATTAATCGAAATATTCTGCCTGTTTTACATTATTTACTAGGGAGCCATCTTGGTGAAATTTTGAAAGCGATTTTCCAATATCCGGGCATAGTTAGCAGACTAGTAATTGTATTTTACGCAATAGTTGTATAAGAGGGTTCAAAAAAAAGAATGGCGTGTGTAACAATTTGAGGCGGAGCCGAAAATTGTTAATAAAGACGCCATGAGCCTTTTAGCCTACTTATACAACGTTGCATACATTACTTTTTCTACGACTAGGGTTTAAATAATAAAACACAAAATTAAACAGCAATACAGCATAAGAAAGGGCGGTAAATTGGATAGTGACGAATGACAGTCCACAGAACGTAATTATAGACACGGTAATTTTTGTTCAACTGTCATTTACTGACTTGCGTTTTTCCTTATGTTGTCAGTAATTATTTTAGTTTAGTTATTGTTTCAAACCATATGAATTCAGTTGTTTGTTAAAGTTTTGATTTTCGTAGTAAATTTAGAGTTGTTTTATTTGTTTGTTTATTTGTTGGGTTCACAGGGCACCTCTGTTAGCAGTTGCATTCTATCACATGATAACCCTAGGGTCTTTATGAAGAATAGACTAGATAAACTTTTTTGAAATTGCATAAGACATGCTTTTATATTCATTAGCGGGATCATATAATTGACAGACAAAAGTACCGGAGTTGAAAAATGATGTAAAACACGGAAGATATTATTTCGATTAGTTTTAACTTCACTCAGTCTAGATCGCCCCGCTGCACTTTATATTCCATGAAAAATTTCAAATACTTACCTACAACACAAATATCACTAAAATATGGGCAATACGAATGAGAGTCCTCTAGATTTACATAGGCGTCCATTGGCTACGGTAACCTAATCACCAGCATCAGACGGCCGTAGGTTTGTAATTTTGTATACCATTATCGCGATATGAGAAATAAAAATTTGGTTTCAAACCTATATACTTACTCACAAACAGACTCCTAGAAAGCGTCTTGTGTCGATTTAAATATCGCCCCTATGCGATTTTTAATAAAATGTTATAATATTTTTCCTGGGCACCATAATTTCTAAGGCAATTTAAGCTTGACACAGCTTGCACGATATCTATAAGCTTCCTATGTTCCGACAAGTCTAATTTCCGTCGACATTTTATTTGTTTCCGGAGGGGCTAACGCGAACCGAAAACGAACGAAGTTCGAATATCTCCCTCTCTGTCGCACTTGCTTATTCGTGCGGCAGAGAGAGAGATATTCGAACTTCGTTCGTTTTCAGTTCGCGGTAGCCCCTCGGCTTGGCTACTTGAGCTACTATAAACCGGGGTTACTTTCAAATTAAGAGCCCTCATGAGTTAAAAAAACGCTCATCTGTTTTGGCCATTTTCTGTTTGAATTTACACGTATCTTGACATTTTCTCAGTTTTACTATCTAGAACAGGACTATTGTGAAGTTATGACATAAACTGGTGAGAGAAGACCCGGCGACTTCCTCGCACAACGTATCAGCATTGCGATACAGCGAGGAAATGCCACCAGCATCCTCGGTACAATGCCCCAAGGGCCTGTTTTTGTTTGAATTTACACGTATCTTGACATTTTCTCAATGTTACTATCTAGAATAGGACTATAGCAACCTAATGTCATAAATTTTAAATGTATTTTTTAGATTTTTCATTAAGAAATATCGTAAGAAACATCACTTCAAAACGACCATTTTCAAACGGAAAACGACTATTTTCCGCTTAAATTCTACTATGCACAATAAAATCAAGAAATGACTATGTCACTATCTAAAACTTTCATAAAGTCATCGTATCTTTTAATCACTTTAATAGTAGTATCAATATTTTTGTCACAATTTGAAATTAAAACATTTTAAAGCTCATAAGGCCTCTTAAGGGGCGAATTTAAAAATTCAGTTTTTATACCGTATTTTACTTTTTTATTTATTTAACCTTGAGTCAAGTTATACCTTCGTTAATTTCCTAACTATTTACTAAACTGAATCAAAGTAGAAATACTTAGTGATGAATATATAAGTGTTTTATATGTATCAAAGTAGCCCCGTTTTTTCCTAAAGTCACCCCAGTTACAATTTAAATAGAATAAAACCCATCTAAGCTACGTATTATACTCATACAATTTAGAGTAAATCACATACAAGCTGAATTTCGCAGCCGGATTCAGTCTTGCTGTCTATTCCACCCGCGGCTGCCATACATGACCGTACTCGCTAGCGACTGCGTAAAATTTG
The DNA here is from genome assembly GCA_963556455.1 of Epiblema foenella. Lineage (NCBI taxonomy): Eukaryota > Metazoa > Arthropoda > Insecta > Lepidoptera > Tortricidae > Epiblema > Epiblema foenella. The sequence continues at coordinate 3,550,757 of OY747113.1, read as the reverse complement.
TATGGGCAAAAGTACAGCGCCTCTGGTGGTTACGCAATAGAACTATGAATCGGCATACTAAATCGTTTACGCAGTCGCTAGCGAGTACGGTCATGCAAACTCAAGGTAAAGGAGTACTCATGCTCTGAAGATCAAAATCAAGGTTTAATATATTTATAAATGGATCCATACAACCTGGTGTTAGTTTATAGTGTTGTTGCCTTTTTTCTTTTTATTTGTTTTTTAACTGTTGTCATTTATTGTAAACAGTTAGTCGCGAGTTAGTGAATGTACCAAAAAAGGGGCGAACTGAAAACCAGCGCTGAGCTGCCGTACTGGCTGACACAGCACATGCTGAGTCCGCTCCTTTTGTCACATAGAAATATATAATAAGGCATGTACCTATTTCTTTTGTAATTATCTGTGTTGTGTGGCAATAAATATTCTTCTTTCTTTCTTCTTTCTCATGGTAAGTGTATCGGCGGGCTGAATTCGTCCGCCTGTCTGTTGCAAAGCCATTTTACAACTAGATAGTTGCCATCTTAGCCAGACCAAACTGTGGGCCATGATGGCCCTACGTACAGGTCGCAGTTAAAGCTTAGTCCACATTTGTATCTTTTACCGTATCATGATCGTTAGTGTGGACGAGTAAAGAATACGCGTGCTCGATACGATACGCCTGACCTCGATACGCTAAAACGATACGATACAAGTGTGGACGACAATGGAAATGATACGTTGTACCCAAATTGAGCATCCACAGTTAGGATACACGTGCTCTATACGATACGCTTGATCTTGATACGCTAAAACGATACAAGTGCGGACTAAGCTTAAAACGATACTGTTCACTGTTCTCATTTGATTTTATGTTTTAGACTGACGCTCAGAGACCTTATACATCTCTGAGGATATTTATTTATTAGATTTTATTATTTTCATGTTGACGTGTTATAGATATAGCTCAATTTTTTTTATTATGATTAGTGTACCTACTTTATTACCTTTTATCTTGACGCTTAGAGACCTTATACATCTCTAACAAATCTCGATTGTTATTAGTTTCTTAGTCTTATTTTTGACATGTAACACTACATTTAATTAATGATACTTTGATTATTGTATTATTTTTATTTGATGTATCTAGATAGATTTTGACTTGTAAAAGTGCCCTTGAGGCCTATTTGCAGAATAAATGTTTTGATTTTGATTTTTTGATTTTGTTTGGACATGTCTTTTTAGACGACAATGGTTAACGATAAGCTATGCCTACTTACTAGTCTGTGGCTATGCCGAAGTTGAGCGTCCACACTTAGGATACGCGTGCTCTTGATACGCTAAAAGGATACAAGTGTGGACTAAGCTTAATGCATTAAAGGGAAAAATACTATGTCCTTCTGCGCCATTCATGTGATGGCCCATTGCGTGGTTCCAGCATCTCTAATAAATATCAAAAAATAACACCGGACTTCGGCAATACGATCTGAGGGGCTACCGCGAACCACAAACGAAGTTTTCCCTCTCTGTCTCACTTATGTGCAAACTTGCAAGTGTGACAGAGAGGGAAAACTTCGTTTGCTGTTCGCAGTAGCGCCCCTGAAAAGGCAGCATAGACTCCTAAAATCCTAACCTTTCCCGTCGTCGGATCAAAATATAGTCATTACCCATTAGAAAGGGACACTAAGACAAAGTGAGTCTCTTTCGGCTTTCTGTCTTTGTATACATATAGATGGTAGGTACATACTTAGGTCAGTGCCGGATTAACCCTTAAGCAGACTAAGCAATTGCTTAGGTCACCACGTCTTGGGGGGCACCAGAAACAGCACCCAAAAATAATTTGCTAGAACATGAACACACGAAAGGGGATATTAGTACATAGTAAAAAAAAAATTGCGGCCTGTTTTATCTGTATGTGAGACCTCCTAAAAACGTTTAAAAATATTTTTGAGTAATTTTTAAATTTCCAAAAACTGACCCGACAAAAGTAATCTGTATGACTATCGAACCCTCACAAAATTGCGACCTGCAGGCGAATCACGTAACTTTATGTACTAACGGTAGATAGATTTTACTGTCAATTTTGAAGTATAAATGTAGCAAACGCAGCGGGGTAATCACGTAACTTTTTTACTACCGTTAGGTAGATTTTAATGTCAAATTTTAATTGTCAGCTCATACATTTATACTTCAAAATTGACAGTAAAATCTATCTACCGTTAGTAGATAGTTACGTGATTCGCCTGCTGTAGAGGTGAACATCCGGACATACGAAAGCATTTTTGTCGAGGTTGAAACGGAGATCTTCGTTTCACTTGGTTAACTATTCATTTTTAGCTAATCTTGAACGGGGGGGGGGCACAGGCGAGGATTGCTTAGGGCATCAAGTAGTCTTAATTCGGCTCTGACTTAGGTATAATATGTTGTATAGCATATCTCTCTATGGCCGAGTCACTTATGATTATGAGTCTTATTGCTTCAACGAGCGATTTCCGCTACAGGCGGAAAAAGGCTACAAGTGAGGCGTAGCGCCAACGGCTCAAATGAAAAAGTCCTGTTTACTATTTTTTATTCTGTGACAAAGTTAGAAACCGTGAATTTTCCTGTTGTGTGCAGCCATTAGGATGCGCGCGAAATTTTGATGCTACCATCTACTAGCTTTTGTCTTTGTAAAGTTACTTTGTTTTGGAACATGCACCGCTGGCGTTGTTTTATAAGTTCTTCTTGTAAAATGCAATGCGAGTGTTTCTTCAACAATGTTGGAATAATTTAAAACTCCTGTGAGTACTACGGGTAAAATAACTCTCCGCTATACCTCAGATTCGGTTGGAACCGCTCAACCAATCTCACCGGAACTCTTAGACTATTCCAGTGTTCAAGACCACACGCGTGGTCGTGCCGGAGGTTTTCCCCTGGATTTTCCCCAGGCTACTCTCCAACCGCGCACTCCTATTGCTTTATTGGGCCCGGCCTATAAAGCCACAATCAGGTTCAAATAAAAAAACTCAGCGTTTGCTAGCATATTTGCAGTATTTCGGACTCAGTCCAGACTCCGAACTCCGTATCATGCCGTCCCTTTCACTCATACAGTGCATAACATGAGAGTGAAAGGGATGGCACGACACGAAGTTCGAAGTACAGGCTCTGGAGTGCTACCGCGAACCACAAACGAACGGAGTTCGAATATCTCCCTCTCTGTCGCACTAATCAGCAAGTGCGACAGTTAATTTTCGATTCGCGGTAGCCCCTCAGGGGCAGCCCACTCCGTAATGGGGGCTATCGCGTATGAATTCGCCGCTAGAGGCGCTAGTGTAGCGTGAGATCTCCGAAATGTCAAATGTCACTCTTTGTGGTTGCGCTACGCGGGTTAATATCTAATTGGAACAATCAATATGGTGACTATTTTGCAATACCTGAGCTTGATTATGGCAAATATGAGTTACGGGTCAATGGCTGTCAATGCTTTGAGACAGTTTTGTCTTTCGGAAACTTATTTCCTCCTTTTTTTCCGAACAAAACGGGACTGCGCTAGAATGCGGGATGTTCGATATTTTTACGAATATGATTTAAACGTAAACTTCCTTCTCATGCCCATAATAGCTAATAACAATTTTTGACCGCTGGATCTTACTCGACAGTGGCGCCAACTGGTGAGCACAAAAACTATAGCCCTCATTGGGTCGCGTCGCCACAAATACATGTGACCAGCACCAGTCGGGTGCCCGTTCATGCGATAGAAAGTGATGTAGCGACTGTAGCGAGTAGAACTACGTGCGATAAAAGATGGCCACGTTTAGACGTTTGGTATACCTAAATGGGGGATGGAGAGAGCAATGGAAAGAGCTATGCTCGGGGTTTCTCTGCGTGATAGAATTAGGAATGCAGCTATCCGTAGCAGAACTGGGGTCACCGACATAGCCTTCAAAATTGCGAGACTTAAGTGGCAGTGGGCAGGGCACATTGCTCGCATGACTGACGGTCGATGGGGCCAGAAACTGCTTGAGTGGCGTCCACGCACCGGAAGACGAGCTGTCGGTAGGCCTCCGACAAGGTGGAGTGATGACCTGGTGAAGGTCGCGGGAATCCGGTGGAAACGAACGGCACAGGACCGGTCTAAATGGCGAGCCTTGGGGGAGGCCTATGTTCAGCAGTGGACGTCTTTCGGCTGAAATGATGATGATGATGAAACGGGGGATTTGTTAACGGTGGGTTCACTCACTCTCAACTCTGCGTTAAGACCAAATTCTATCAAACGAATGCAAGCAATAAACGACTAAGAGCTCTGACTATAAGGCAGATTCTTGCTTGCGTTCATTTGTCAAAACTTGGCCATACTCGAAATATAATCCTATAGACAAAACGAAAGGTTTAAGTAATTAAAGTCATTCTGGTCGCAGATTGCAGACTTTGTAATCCTGTTTTTGTTATCACATTTCCAACAATAATTTCCTAACACCCTAAGCATTGTCGAGGATTCTACCTAATTGTTTCGTCAAAGGTAACCCGAGACACAAACTTAAATCATTTGCATATAACTCAGAGATCCCACTAAACCTCTTTATAATTTATGCCAAAACGTCTTCATTGTCTGTCGTCTTAAGACTGAAACTTGAACTAGACTGATATTCATAATGTCTTACCATTCGAGGCAATCCAGCGTAAGCATGGACTCTGAGGGCCTACTCCGAAATCCGAACTTCGTATCTTGCCATCCCTTTCACTCATATGGTGTATAACACGAAAGTGAAAGGGACGGCGCGATACGAAGTTCGGAGTAGGCCCTCTGGAGGGCTACCGCGAACGGCATTCGAAATTTTCCCTCTCTGTCGCACAAGTTTGCACTTAAGTGAGACAGAGAGGGAAAACTTCGTTTGTGGTTCGTGGTAGCCCCTCTCATGTGATAGCGCATAATATTACTTACGCGATCTACCGGTGAACTGAGACAACGCAGACAACTGAGCTTGTACTCTAAACTTCGAAATTCGAACTTCGTATCGTGCCGTCACTTTCACTCTCGTGTTATTCACTATATGAGTGAGAGGTCTCACGCTACGAAGTTCGGATTACGAACTTCGGAGTGGCCCCCCTGAGATTGCGAGCGGCGGGTCCTAGTTTACCGCTACCCTTACACTACCCATTACGCGAAACATTTTAACCTCGTCTAGGTAAGAACTTACAAAGTTTATTAATTCTTACACTTTCTTTTTTTTAATATATGTGTATATATGTGATAATCCATATTGAAAGGGACCTTAGGGCGGCCGGCACTTACGCCTTTATTGCCGCTGTTCCAATACAATAGTGAATAGGTGTAACGTAAGCGCCTGCCGCCATAAGGTCCCTTTCGATGTGGATTATCACATATAGCTATTTCTATGTTATTAACGATTAAGATAATGATAATGGGATTAAAGGAGATGACGAGACGACTTGGCGTTCTGCTTTAATTGGCTCCCACCACAGCTCCTACCAATAGGGCACGCAAGAAGTAGGGTCGAGTGGGGGAAAAGAGGGGAGAGCTTTTCCCAGCAGTGGGACACTTGAACAGGCTACCTATATAAAAAAAAGATAGGTAATAGAAGAAATCAAGCGCCAACAACCACAGCCAACCAAGCGCTTTGCATCATCTTTTATAATGCGCACTTCTAAGGTTTGGAATTCTCTGCCGGCGTTTGTGTTTCCGAGCTCATATAACCTAGACCTTTTTAAGGCACGAGTGAATAGGCACCTTCTGGGTGAACTCGCTTCATCGTCGGCCTCATCTTTGCCCCCTGGCTAGATGCTGGCCAAGAGCGATCCCATTTTTAATAAAAAAAAAATTACTTCCCGATTTCGTTACAATTTTTTATATGAAAAAAGATCAAGGTATACTAGTGGCGATTGGTGAGTCGAAATTTGTTGTGAATAGCTTAACTGGACGACTGCGTAATTGGAGCTAGCCCGACATTGTGGTGACGAGCAAAATGGTTACTTAAGTTACTTTCATAACGAAAGTTGCATCACAGAAAGTACTAAAGTAGAGAGGGATCACTGTTCCTCTCATCACATGAGACTCAATATTTGAGACGACAATACGTACGTGATCTTGGAGTGCTTGTGGCGTCACTACTGTCAACTGTCAAATCTGACATGTTCTGCATCGCGCTATTGAAGTTTCTAAAATCAGTTGCATAAATATAACTTCCCAACAACTCTCATTGGACTTCGGTCCCTGAGAGTTCTCTCTATTGTCGTTTCTTCCTGTCTCCTATCTATTGTTTATTTGTATATATGTATATAACAACTTTTATTGGACTTCGGTCCCTGAGAGATCTCTCTATTGTCGTTTCTTCCTGTGTCTCCTATCTATTGTTTATATGTATATAATTTGTAGATACTCTATTTCCTGTATATATTCAACCCTGAATAGTAGGAGCACATTACTTATCCACATGCTCTTTTATCCAAAAATGACGTTTCGCGACCACGTTCAGTGCCTTTACCATGAGTTTGCATGACCGTACTCGCTAGCGACTGCGTACGATTTAGTATGCCGATTCTTAGTTCTATTGCGTAACCGCCAGATACGCTGTACATTTGCTCATACAAATTTTTACGCAGTCGCTAGCGAGTACGGTCATGTAAACTCATGGTAAAGGCACAAGTCGTTACTGTAGCCGCGTAGAAAAGGCTAGGATTTGTTCTACGGAATTCCGCACCATTGACTATACACTCTTCACGTGTCCTGAAGGGCTACGGACGAAGTTTGAATATCTCCCTCTCTGTCGCACGAATCAGCAAGTGCGACAGAGAGGGAGATATTCGAACTTCGTTTTCGGTTCGCGGTAGGCCCTCTGGGGCGCTACCGCGAACACTCTCTGTCGCACTTACGTCCGAACGTGTAAGTGCGACAGAGAGGAAAAACTTCGTTTGCTGTTCGCGGTAGCGCCTCTGTACGCGGCACTCGTTCGTAGTGTACTTGAAACTAATAGGTACAGTTGTCTGGAGCCCCTACGAAAATAAATATATTCTCATGATGGAACAGGTCGAGAAAATGTTTATACGAGCTTTATTAAAGGATACATTTTTATTACCCTTATCTGTATCCCAAGTTATATCTACAGGGACAAATAGGGTACGACTCGCTACAACTGCATAGGTCAGTCTTCTTAGCAAAATTCGCCATAGGTGTTTTTTTTTAACCTGACTGTGGCTTTATAGGCCGGGCCCAATAAAGCGATAGGAGTGCGCGGTTGGAGAGTAGCCTGGGGAAAATCCAGGGGAAAACCTCCGGCACGACCACGCGTGTGGTTTGGAACACTGGAATACTCTAAGAGTTTGCGCTGCAGTGAGATTGGTTGAGCGGTTTCAACCGAATCTGAGGTGTGAATGGAATCGAGCTACTGGGAGTTTTGTCGCTGGTTTACTAAACCTAGCCTAGCTGAGAAGAGTCCAGCAAGAAACTCAGCTAGGCCCGACCTGAGTCGGACTGACTCTATCCGGTGTGCGGCGGTACCGGGACGAATAGGGACTATATGTCACTGTTGTCGCGATCGCGCGGTGGACGTCCCCGCCGGCGGGAATGCCTAAGTGTACGCGTCGTGTCAGAGTTGGACGCCGCAAGCGCAGCGTTCCATCTTTCGATAGACACTGTAATTACGTCGTCCGGGTCCGTAAGTGTGTGCCTAGGACGCCGGACCGTGCGGCCCCTAATCAGTGATCGCCGAGTAACGACAGAGGGGGGAGGGATGGGAACGTAGTCAACAGCCTTCCTAACTAACGGATTCCTATGATGGGGAGCGTTGTCAAAATAACGTCTGGCAGTCTGCTTAAAGAAACCATACATAGTGCTAATCCCCATATCGTGGTGCAGACTGAGGTTCGACTGGTACCACGGAGCACCAGTCGCCCTACGGAGAGAACGATTCTGAATGACCTGAAGCGGCTTGAGCGATGTCATAGGCACGTGAGCAAAAGCTACGCTTGCATAAGACATGATTGGACGAACACAAGTTTTGTAGGGAACGCTGCTGCCCGTTCCCTGGATATTCTCCGTTAGTCGCCTCTTACGACACCCACCGGATGATACGGGGTGGTGCAATTCTAACCCGACACCACACGGGCGTTCCCTGAAGGTCACACCTAATATTACTGCGATCCCCAACCCGCCTGCCAAGCGTGGGGATTTTGGCAAAACCTCCCAAAACAAAATGACCGCTGTGGCGCTTCTTGGGGGAGGCCTATATCCAGCAGTGGATGTCTTCCGGCTGAATGATGATGATGATGATGAAGTTTTGTAGAGTGTCAGCTTATTTCTAAGTGACATTTTACTAAACTTGTTAATCATCGGCCCAAGCCTTCCTAGCAGTGGCGTGCAGTCCATAAAGACAAAAAGACATTGCCTACCCTGTCATTGTGACAGTCATATATTTATCTGGGTATTATAATCAATAAGTTTAATAAGCAATCCACAATGGATAAATCACAAAACCATAAATTAACGTTAACGCCATCTATCGACTCCTCAAAATAAAATTAGTTTCGATTATCCCAATGGGGGCTATCGCGTATGAATTCGCCGCTAGAGGCGCTAGTGTAGCGTGGGGTCCTCCGAAACGTCAAATGTCACTCTTTTTGGTTGCGCTACGCGGGTTAATATCTAATTGGAACAATATGGTCACTATTTTGCAATACCTGAGCTTGATTATGGCAAATATGAATTAAGGGTCAATGACTGTCAGGGCTTTGAGACAGATTTGTCTTTCGGAAAATTATTTCCTCCTTTTTTCCGAACAAAACGGGACCACGCTACAATGCGGTATTTTCGATATTTTTACGGTACGGTTTTAAGGTATTGAATATGATATGAGAATAGGATACAATTGACTTCCTAAAAGTTATCATTATGATTTCCACAAAATTACTATCACTATAGTTGCTGCAAAATTTATTAAGCTGTAGAACCCGCAAACTTATTAAAGCTACTATTCTAGCGTCCTCAAATTAGTTAACTTCATCCTGGTTTTAAATAAAACACAATCTTGGAACAGCGTCTTATATATTTAACAGTCTTTAATACAACTTATCTAACACCCGTCTTTGGTACATAAAAATTGACAAAAAATAAACTGGTCGACCCAAGTCCGCCACTTTTTAGGAAGAAATCAACACAAATTTGTACATTTTGGCAGATATACATAACCTATAACATATACCTCGCTTTTTTTATTTGATCCCAAAATGAGAACGTACCCAATGTGGCAATCCTTACGTATAAATACGTCATTCTATAGGGTTCAAGTTCACGTTTGACATTCCGATGTCAAGCCTGTGAGTGATAGTCTGGCTAATGAAAGATGAGACTGAGATTTATTTCAAACTTTTTAAATGGCAACTATAATATCTACGTCAAATGTGTCAAACGTCGCTTAATTGCCGTGTCAATGTAGACAAACATTACTTGATTCTTTACGGATCAGAAACAGGATACAGCAAATCGGATCATAGTACATTATTCCTCATGAATTACTACTTCCATTACAGACTGAATATTTAAATATTAGAATACTTTTTGGTAATGTTATTGCATAGTATGTAGGTAATGAACTATTTAGTGCGAACGTTTTATTTTGTTGGCCAAGTATCATTATTGTTCTGTCACATTATACAAAGTGTTGCATCACGTGGATTTTTTTAAATTTGCCGCTCTTTTCCAGTCTCATCTTTCATTAACCAGACTCTAGTCTTTGTATTTGACAGAGCGTTAAAAAGGTTAATATACTTCCACAATATTTACACACACAATTACTTCGAGTGTTACCAAGAAAAATACACCTCATCGATAAACAACAACGAACGTAACTCCGCGTATGAAGAACACATAATCGGTGACTTGCAAACAATAAAATTATAAAAATAAAAATAGCATCAACAACTTTTTTTTAATTTCTTGCAAGGACTTGTCCGTTCAAATATAATTTCAATTAACCAGCCCAGTTAGCAATACAGGTTAATGTGATATTTCAGTATTTCCTGCCAAAAACGTGACCATAAAACATAACATAATGCTAGCTGGGCAAATTTTTCAAATCATACCATCTAATTTACATGAATTCATATTTGGATTTATAAAATACCGAACCTTACAAAATAAAAATATAAGGTTGTCCATAAAAGCCAACATAAAGGAATTTTAAACAAATAACAGAGAACTCACGAAAGTTTAAATTCAAATAATAGATAATCTGAAATGAGTACATGATTATGGTGTTTTGGGACTGAGTATACAAAATAGGTCATCTAATTCTTACTCAATCTATTGGTAGATTGCGTCCAGCTTCTAGCTTAATGTACTACAAAAAAACAATACACACGTTGGGATGAAAAATATTAACCACGAGGTTTAGTTGTAACTTCAACTTGTTGCTTCAATTTAATGCCATGAGGTAAAGATCTTGTAAATACTTGCAGTCTCTTTCAGCACAACTGCGAGATATAATCAATTCTGGAAACTCCCCCGAATAAAATCTATTAGCGAATGGAGACCGCTCCAAAGCAACAGACTCAAAAAATCGCATAGAGTTGAAGTAGACTTTCACACGTGAGTTTGTACTCAAATAAATTGTTAATGACACTAACTAAATAACATAACACTGGTCATAAAGTAAATAAAATATCTTTCTTACATTTTCTTAAAACCTAGCAACACCTAAAAATCATCAACTTACAATTTGACTGTCGAGTCAGAATCATAGCCCAGATCTTGGTTGTAATCGTCAGTAACATTCTTAGACTCATTATGCTTTCTAATTTTATCTACATCTATTCTATCAGCACCATCCTTCGCTCTCTTCCTGTAATCTTCGAAAGTTATCTTCTTAGCTTTATCTTGTTTACATTCTGTTTGTGTCCTTTTCTGTTTCTTACTATCTAGTTTCATAATGCTGCCTGTACATTTCTCTCTTGATGGAGTGTGGTTTTTTCTGTCATGGGTGGAAACACCTTTTTTAGTATTTGTGTCGTTCTTAAATTTTTGGAAAGATTCTTCATACGTCATTATAGGTAAGATCGGAGGCGAATACCCAAAATTAGGAGATTTATCAGGAATCTTTTCCTTGTTTGAATCATTAGCACTGTTAATTTTCTTCGACAATGGACAAGGTTTCGAACATTTTGGTTTTACTGGCTCTGTTGGCTTGGGATCTGCTTTTCGCTTGAGATCGTTAATTGGTTTGTCATCCGGTTTATTTACGGTTAGCTCCGGCGACATAATGGCATTGTTTAACTCTGCTAACATCATCTGTTTATCGTTTACAGCATCCGTTATTGAAGCAGGAGGTATGTTAATCTTCTTAATCGGATCACCATTCGCAGTGTTACCAATGAAGGAATCTTTATTAACCTGAGGGCTTTGAGGCCCCTGATTCATTTGTATGTTGTCGTAACGGGGAGGTACTTGCAACGGGGTTCTATAACCCGGGGGTCGTGGTCCAGGAAACCGCAAATTATTACCCATTCCTATACCCCGCAAATGAGCAAAAGACATTCTGCTAGGATTAAATATTTGATTTGGTCTACCTTGCAATAAACTAGGTGGTGATGAGTAATTCGGTGAGGGAAGTGGATAATTCGGCGGAGGAGGCGGATATGGAGGTGGGAGACGAAATCTCATTGGTGTCGATCCATGCGGCATCGGTAGATGAGTCTTGTAGTTAAACACCGTTTGTATAGGTAGTCCTTGATTTGGAAATCTATTGTTCTGGAAATCTCGCGAGGGATTCGATGGTCTCCTAAAAATGATGGCGTTATGTCTAGAAAATTTGGGATTTGTTGATGGACTGATATGGAGATCTGAATTTGGATTTTTAATCAATCCGTTCATTGTATGGTTATTAATGTGTACAGTGTTCCCAGGAAACGTAGCAGATTTTATCGGTGCATTTACTTGGTTAGCTTCTTTCGTCAGATTCGTCTTTAACATGTTCTTATCTGCTAGATTTGGGGCTGAAATGTTATTTTTGTTGTCAATAAAACGTGCAGCTAATGAATAATTATTTGGAGGTTTATATTCGGTGATCTTAAAAGTTTTAAGATTTGCCGTGGAGTTGTGGGTACACATTGAAGTATCTTTTGAATCCGAAGGTGCTTTAACATTCGTCTGGGCTGTTATGGTAAGCTGCTTGGGAGAATCGTCGAGAGTTATATATGTGCATCGGGTGTCGTTGCTTACATCTGCTTGATTTACCGTGGCAATCTTTGGAAGTTGAGTTGGTTTTTGTGCATCATTACTTTTAGGTTTAACTATATTTGTTGGAGGCAAAGAATGATTCAGAATTTTTGGTGGAGTAATATGGGCTGTTACATTGTCTTTCTTTACACTTTGAGATGAATTCTTAGGTGATGATATATTTTGAGAAGATTTCGGTGGGGCAGCTCTTATATTAATTGTAGTGCAAGGTATGACGGGTGAGTTAGAGCCTGGCTGATCGTTTCTACTTGCGTTTTTAGCAAAAGATTTCTCCATTTGTTTCGTTTGACTAGAGTAAGCAACATCCATGCTTTTATGCTGTACTTCATCTTTTTCTGGAACTACGCAAGAATTGTCGATATGGCGCTTGCTAGGTTTTATATCCAACTTAGGAACTGTATGAGATTTGGATATTGCTTTTTTTGGATTTTGTTCAACAATTGTATTCTTCAATACATCTGATACATGTTTACTAATAGATTTAACTTCTTTTAACTTCAGAACTTTTTCAACGATCTTTTTACTAGGTATTTTTAAACTACACCTCATTTCAATGTCATTACTGTTTCTTAGTTTATCTGTGGTTGCTGACTTTTTATGCATCTTAATATTTTTTTTTTCAATATCGTCATTCACATTTTTTGTATGAGTAATGGCAATAGGTATGATAGTGGTACCAAGATTATCCAAAGCGGCACCAACCTCTTTCATATACATATTACTTTCACTTTTTTCTTTAGAACTGTCTTTCGCAGAGATAATGCTGGTTCTAACAAAGGTATTTTGGGCATCTTTATGAAGATAGTTGTTACATTTGTTTTCAGTTTTGGTCAATGGTCTTTCCACGACGCTTTCACTTGTCTCCATATTATTATTATCTTTAGTAGAGTCAAGAACTGTAATTACTACAGATCCGTTTTCCGAATCACTTCGTTTACCTTCCTTCGATTGAGTTTCAGCACTTTTGACTACAGACAATGCCTTTTCAACAACACTATATGTCTCCTTGCATTTTTCTTCAGGAGCATTATTCCTCTGTGTAATTAAGGGTTTTTCTAAAGCATTTTCATTACTTTCCTTACATTCACTTCCAGCTGGCTTCTTCGTTCTAATCAGCGCTTTTTCTGTGTTTACAATTTGCTTGAAAACAGTGTCTGTTATTTTCAAACCTACAAGCCCCGTGTTCCGCTTGAAATCAACTTGACTCAAATCTTTACAATTAAGAGCAACCTGTTTACTATACTCTTTGCGTCTTTTCAATTTCTCATAGAATGATTTACCCTTGGGTCCACGACGTTTCTTTTCAACTTTCTTTTTCTTATCAGCTTCATGTATTGCAATGCTAGTATCAATGTTTTGCGCATCTGCGCTATTTGGTTCACTATCACTTTTGTGTCTCTTATTTATTTCTTCGCTATTTTCATCAAACTTACTATTATTATTCTCTCCGCTTTTGTAATAAACGTCGTGAAGCCGATGTTTCTTTTCATCGTCCTTTTTTTTATCAGCCTCATGTATTGCAATGCTAGTATTAATCACAACGTTATGCGCATCTACGCTATTTGACTCAGGATCACTATGAGTTTTGTGTCTATTATTTATTTCTTCGCTATTGTCATCAAACTTAAGATTCTTTTTCTCTCCGCTTTCATAATAAACGTTGTGGACCTGATGTTTATTTTCATCTTCCTTTTCTTTATCAGTTTTATGTATTGTAATGCTAGTGTTAATAGCAACGTTTTGCGCGTCTACGCTATTTGGATCAGGTTGACTATCACTTTTGTGTTTATTATCTGTTTCTACGCTACTGTCATCAGACGTGCTATTATTTTTCTCATCACTTTTGATATAGTATGTCGGATAGTGTTTGCAATCAACAATACTGATGCTCATGGGTTTGCATTTGTTCAATAGTCTTATGTTTCTAGTACTGTCGAAAAACGTTACCGATAGCACAAAGTCCTTTTTCCCGTAGGACGACGTGTAAATTTCTTCTTCGTCTGAGCTTGTTTGTATGTCGATGATTTGATCTGTAGAGATAACAAATTTTGATGTTAGTATGATCAAATAACAGAAACGAAAAGGGGCTCTCAAACAATTTGGAAACTAGAACTTTCACCAATTTCCCATAATCGAGGCGAGGATAATTCAAGCTTCATGGCAATAAAAATAAAATCTCAATAAATCCTTTCTTATTGCCAAATGTATGCAATTTCAGTTCAATCATCGCCTTGCCGATAGAAGAGCAGCTTCAAACTTTCTCAAGCCACCCGAAGATCAGCGCGGCTTGACAAGGATCCAATAATGCACGTTCTCTTATTTAAAAGAAAATAAAAGAGTTATTATTTTTTGTACAACAATCAGTTTAAACCCGTATGATCTTTGAATTTGGAAATGAAGTCTCCATTACCGGGGCTTGTCAGCTTAATTAAAGCATATTAAAGTGTCGAACACTGGTGCCGTTAACCTAGTCCTTCAGGTTTGGTGGAACAGCAAGCGAGTTTTTTAGAAAAAAAAATTGGACAAGTGCGAGTCGGACTCGCCCACCGAGGGTTCCATATAAATTTGTAGTTATTGATTCGGCGCTTTAAATAAAGACTATATTTTTACGATTTCATTATAAATGTATAGTTTTTAACTTGTTTCCTCTACTTGTAGCATATAAAACGATATTACTTGCCGAATTTCATAGTTCTAGGTCAACGGAAAGTACCCTATAAATTTTGATTCCTTGAGTGTCGAAATATACGTTTTTTGCGGCATACACGGTGGTATCTTTTTTAACTTACAAGGTTTTTCACGCGTTCCCGAGATAAAGGGTCTTGACAGACGGACAACAAAGTGATCCTATAAGGTTTCCGTTTTTTTTTTGAGATACGAAACCCTAATTTTTTTTAAATATGGAATTCTAGCATGCTGAAGAGATGACCCATGTCAGAATAGGTATACAATCATCACTAAAACTCATGTTATAGAGTGACTCGGGAAACGTAACCATGGCAACGACCAACAAGAAATAGTTGATTGACCCAAATACAAAAGAAGGTAAACCTAAATAAATATTGAACTTACCTTCGTCAACTACTTCTTTTTTGACGTCAATAGCCATTAATGAGATGGGATCGTCCAAGTATTCATCATCGACGTCATCGGCGTTGCTTGACATGTTGGTGACACCTGCAACGAAAATGATGACAATCATAAAATAGAAACATAAATTAAGATCCATGAGTGAAATGAAGCTCTATCGGAGCAGGCAGGGGTCGGGCGCGTGTCCTCGCGGGCCCGCGGCGCGTCTGTTGACTTCACACAGAGCGCGGGTCGGGTCGGCGAGCTCTTCTCAGTTGTTTAAAATGAACCTCACCAAACTCTTGACTTTCAAATGTTATTATTCTTTAGCGGATTATTTTTTGGACAAGTTATATTAATTTTTTATTTAATAATTTATTGTAACGTTGACTATTTTTATTTTATTAATTATAAGTAATTTGATTTTATTTTTGTTTTTGATGTTATCTAATACTAATTTAATAATTGACATGTTTATCTTTAATATTATGTAATTTAAAAATGAATTTGTATGCCTAAAGGCGAAACATAGAGCACATATTTTGTACCTACCGCCATATATTGTATTACCTATGTTTACAAATAAATCACTTTGACTTTGACTTTGACTTTCAGCTAGGCTAGGTTTAATGAACCAGCGACAAAACTCCCAGTAGCTCGATTCCACTCACACCCCAGATTCGGTTGAAACCGCTCAACCAATCTCACTGGACCGCCAACTGTTAGAGTATTGCAGTGTTCCAAACCACACGCGTGGTCATGCCGGAGGTTTTCCCCTAGATTTTCCCCAGGCTACTCTCCAACCGCGCACTCCTATCGCTTTATTGGGCACGGCCTATAAAACCACAGTCAGGTTAAAAAAAAAGGGTCGGCGAGCCCGCGGTGCCGTCTCCCGAGACAGTATTTTAAGATGTCACAGGATACACACACAGACGAGGAATTATTCAGTCAGCTATTTTAAAAAATAGTGTTCGAAAAATTACAAACTAATTCAAAGGAAATGAAACGCGCGCACGCACCCGCCCCGCGCACGCTCGCTGTGTGTTTTCTTGCTAGCTAATAACGTATCACGCAAAGCGACCGCCCGTTACCCGTGTGGCGCGTGCCGTCTGTGTTGGCATGCGCAATTGCGCGCCCGCGCACACACGCACCCCCACGCACTCCGCAAATCCGCGCCCGCTGCCTGCGCGAAGGTGTGCATTTAAAAGTAGGGAAGTAAAATCGCCGCGGGCCGGCGAGTACTTACTCGCGCTCGAGCTGTGTGTGTTTTAAGCTTAAGGCAAGGCCCATTTAGAGATCTGACTAAAATACTGAAGTTTGAGCTTCCAGTGTGAAGAAATAATGTATAATTACTAGACCCCGTTATCTTGTAGCACAGAAATTATTTTTCAGTAGAGCGTGAATGTTTTTGTTATCGATGTTTATATAATGGAATTGAATTTTCGCCTTTTAAGTGTATGCTCAATTTTAATGAAAACTTTTTGTATTACCATCACCAGCAGCTTTTAAAAAGCAATTGTTAATTGAAATTGTGTGGGGCTGATCAGTGCGTCCTTCGCATGTATATGCAGCAGGATTTACTGTTGTCGCCCAATGGGGAACTTGTCATCACGAAAATCCCTTTATAACCCATAGTTACACTGACGATGTACAATTGTGTAAAGTTTATTGTAATTATTGTGGACAAACTACGAAAAATCTAACTAACTAACACCCTATACTTTCATTTCTTAGTTTATTAATATATATATCTTTATATAAAAGTAATAAGTAGTACCTAGTGACACCTCTTTAAAATTATCAGTGACATACAGTATCTACTTTAAAAACAATTTCTGTGCGACAAGATAACGGGGTCTAACAATTACACTACACAAAAATTACTGTAGACTGAGAATAAGTGTGATAATCTATATTGAAAGGAACCTTATGGCGGCCGGCACTTACGCCTTTATTGCCGCTATTCCAATACAATAGTGAATAGGTGTAACGTAAGCGCCTGCCGCCATAAGGTCCCTTTCGATGTGGATTATCACAAGTAATCCAGTGTTCCAAAAATCAATTAAAATGTACAAAATATTTACGATATTACGCGCAGAGCTTCCGTAGAAAGCGGGATAGTTAATTACAAACTCACGTGTGTTAGAGGGGGTCATTTGCACTGGAATCAATCCATTAGGTATTCAATCATCCTATCGTTTTCCCGGTTGTGACCATAAGGAGCCCAGGGTCCGCATTGACCACTAACACATTTTATTTTCATGTACAGGCCTGAAGGGAGTGTTTGATGTGGTGGTTAGTAGTGGTAGCCACCTCATAATGTATTTATGTATGTAAGCACTTTATTGTACACAATAACAGGTTAAAACAATATACATGTCACATAAGATTAGAGTACAAAGGCGAACTTAACCCTATGAGGGATCTCTTCCAGCTAACCTTTGAGGGATTGAGTGTAGAGTGGGAGAATGAGATAGACAAACTTACACAGTGTACTAAAACTTACGCTTTTAACTTACTTGCTTAATGTAACGGGAGGACAACTACGGAACCCTACATTTCGCGTGGCCCAATACGCACTTGGCTGATTTTATATACCACAACAGTGGCAAACTTGCTTTCGAACTGTCTGATGGTAAGCGGACACCGTAGCCTATGAATGAGTACCAACAAAACTGCTCCGCAGTTTGGCGAAGCCATTTGTATTAGTTTTAAGTCTTTTAATATATGAGCAATAAATTAAAAAAAAGAGTAAAAAGCGGGTGCCAACCCTTCAGGCGCGGATACATGGGCGAAGGAGCAATAGCGGAATTTGCCCGCCATGAAGCAGGCTCTAAGTTCTTAGTTCTCATTATAAAAAGTGCTACCCTCTCCCCCGCTCGCCTGATAGTGCCCCCTAAAGGAGTGTGAATAATGCGTTATATTTTAATTCTTAAAAAACGGATAGGTATGCGATAAGCACGTTTGAGAGAAATCTTTAAGGAAATAGATATCCTAACCCTGCCGTCGCTGTACATATTTGAAATAATCATGTATGTTAGGAAGAATTTATACAATTTCCCAACGAATACTGATAAGTTAATAACTACAAGAAACACTGGGAAACTCAAAATAACTTTTTATAGACTAGTGAAGACGAAAAAGTCGTTCTTGGGAAATTGTATAAAATTCTACAATAAAATTCCAAGACACATTACTGAACTTACGGATTCTAAATTTAAATCTGTCGTGAAACAGACACTTATTTCAAAAGCATATTATAAGATAAACGACTACATCATGGATAGGGATGTTTGGCAGTGATAGCGTCCCGCACAAGTAATCTAACACAGAAATATTAAAAAATATGTATGTATGTTTATACTGTAGCATTTGAATTTTGTACTATTTTTACTGTTATTTTATATACATTGTATCTTGTTTTGAAAAAATTACACCTCGCCGAGTTTCTTACGCCGGTTCTTCTCGAGGCAGAGGTTTATTTTATGAACCGGTGGTAGTTTTTTGACATTCATAAGTGCATGTAACATGCCTAAATTGAAGAACAAATGATTTCATTTCATTTCATTTCATTTCAACGCCTTAACCGATTTAGATGTGTGAGGTATCGTTGGAATCCGTACGTCATCTCGAGTGACGTTGCAATAAAAACAATAAAGCGGACTATGTACTCCATTTTGTGTTCTGATAATTTTTTAACTTATCCACTCAATGTCAAAATACCAAAATACCACAATATCAAAATGAAGCATTGAAGAGACGATTTAAACAATAAATGTAATGTATTTATTTAAAATTGATTTTACGGCATAACATACTGTAATATGCGGGCCGCCGGCGATGAATAAAAACGCATAAGGATATTATATACACTTTATACAACACAAGACAACACATGAAAACACAGAACATATAAGAAATTAACAATATTTACATTTTAAAACAATATTATATCAAAGCACATCTATATACCAAGAAAGAGAAAAAATCAATAATCAAAAAACAAAACACGCGCGGTGACTCGTCGGCCGCACCGCCAGCCAGCCAGTCACCGCGCGTGGACCATTGAGGTCGGTGAGCGGGTCGCTTACATTCCCCACCCCAGTGCTGGCTCAGCACTCAATACCAAAAGGTACCTCTAAAGAACCAGCAGACCTTACTTGGGAGCCACTCCACCATGTACACTCGACCAATTGTACTTGGGCAAACATATTGTGCGACAGCAACTCTTAAGGCCGATTTACACTAGCAAGAACCCGCATGCAAGTTTCATTACATTGCTGGGCTACTGGCTACCGAGGTAAGATGAATATGACACTGCAATATACACACACACAATGTGCTGACATGAGTGTGCTGTACTTGGCTGTCGGGCGTTTACTTTGAATCTTACCTAATGTGCCACCAGTCTTCAAAATTTGCCATTGCCCCATCCCAAAGAGGCTTGTCGGGAGGAACACGTTTCCTTTGTACTCTTTGGTACGGCGCATCGTAAGTGTTACTCGGCGTGCTAGGGAGTGCAGCACTACGTTGGCTGCCGTAACAGAGCGTTCGCAACACGTCCAAAGGCGAGAACAGGGTAGGTGCCAATACAGATACATGTTGCAATTCTTTGTCGACCTCACAACACTTACCAACACAGAGTGTCGCCGAGTGTTTGAGTTCCATATTATCCCATACGTCGGTGCTACTCTGTCTCAACTTACCAGCTACAGACAAAGTGCTTCTGCATGAACGCCATCCCAGTTCGTGAAGCTGCTTCAGGTCATGTGCTGCTTCGTTATCAGATGCGTCATACACGGGCAGAGTCGAGTGTAACATGGTCTGAGCCGGTACGCGCAGAGCACACATCGCTCTGTGCACGTACGAGCTGCCCAAGGGTGTTAAGGGTGTTAGAGTAGCCGCCAGCTCACATGGATCAGTTACATATAACATTATATTACATTTGTGTCGTGTAATGTTACACGACCATTTGTTCGCGAACTTTTCAACATGAAATAATCTATCGCTATTTACAATCGTCTGTACAGGCAAATATACACAATTATTCCTACAAACTTGGGAACTAAGTACCACAGTATCTACACCCGACATATTTACACATAACACTGTAGTATCACTCACAAATTCAACACTATTTGTCTCGCCGCGCAAACTGGCGCGATCTGCAATCTCGTGGGCCTCGCGGCTAGCTAGCGATGCCGCAGTTGTGACGATGATGTCTGTGGTTTTGTGCGGCACAATCTTCTCAATAGGTGTCGGTTGCGGCGATGATGCTTTGACAGATTGGCAGCTCGGTTTGTTACTAATGGAGGCTTCGGATGAACATTTAGTAGCACTCGTTAGATATACATCAGTGTCACCAAGCATATCGAAGATGATTACTGTCGTCGGGTTTTGTTGCTCCTCCTCCAACCCGTTGCTGTTTGTAGAGGCGGCGGTGGCGCCTAAATCTGTGACAGCGTCCAGTACCGACCCTTTGTTTCCGGTGGGAATATCGGCGGCAACCATCGACTGACGCATCCTGACCGAGTGATGAACAGTAACGTGGTCAGACTGCTGTCCTTCGTAGTTGCTTGTAAAGGCGGTGGCTAAAACTCTGTGTGCGCTTGGATTCGTCCCATTAGTGCTGGCGGGAGTGTCGGCAGCAACGGCCGACTGATGCAACCTGACCGAGAGATTAGCAGTAACGTGATCAGGCTGCCGCTCCAATTGTTCCCGCCGCGGTATGTTGTTGAGCGACCCCTCTACGTGGCTAGTAGAGCGCGCGCATGACTTGTGTGGACTGTATAATGCATCTAGTTCAGCTAAGTCCGCCTTTAGTTGCTTGTCAATGAGTTCCATTTGTATCCTGGCCTTTTCTTTAGCTGCCTCAAATTCTAATCGTTTTCGTCTAGCCAATACAGATGACGCCTTAGCCTTGCTGTGCGGAAGTAACGGTAGGCGAGTGCTGTCGTCCACGCGACGCATTGCCAATTGTTTCGCCTGAGTGCTACTGTCCACGATAAAAGACGTATCTAACATTTGTACCTGATCGGCTGGTAGAGGCATGTTCGGTTGTCTTTATGTTCCTTACGCGCAGCACTGCACGTTTTCATCACAGCGGCGGCTGGAAATCCGGTTCGAAGTGACCAACTTGTAATATGCGGGCCGCCGGCGATGAATAAAAACGCATAAGGATATTATATACACTTTATACAACACAAGACAACACATGAAAACACAGAACATATAAGAAATTAACAATATTTACATTTTAAAACAATATTATATCAAAGCACATCTATATACCAAGAAAGAGAAAAAATCAATAATCAAAAAACAAAACACGCGCGGTGACTCGTCGGCCGCACCGCCAGCCAGCCAGTCACCGCGCGTGGACCATTGAGGTCGGTGAGCGGGTCGCTTACACATACTTTAAAATGAAAATTAAAAAAATGCGAAATCAAATAATAATCAATAATTAAAAACACGACTGCACTGTATGAAAGTCGGAGACCTACTACAGACCACAACAAACTATTAGGTATATAGTATTTTTCACTTCTTATGCTCGAAAAGTGTGTCATATTAGACTTGTCAAGCGGGGCTAAAGTAGTACATTTAACCCCTAGGGAAAATATGAATACATATTTATGATTTACAAAACATTCAATTTAGACCAATCATAATACTTCATCTATTAAATCCACAAATCACAAAACACTAATTTAACTCTTTAAAAAATATTTGGTATTGGGTATTAACAAACCAGAATACAGCTTTACTAAAATCGACCAATCAGAAAACAGTATTCATTTCTCTAAAGAGTCTAAAGATTAAGTTTGTAGTAGTCCCTATTTCACAATAATTAAAAAAGTGATTAGTTCGTTCGAGCAACGCTTTGAAGCGCTCGCTCAATGGAAGGTGAGTTAGCTTTTTTGCGCGTGAATGTTGCGCGCGAACCGCGGTGTCTTTTTTGTGTGTCAAAGCATGAAAGCAGATTTGAAAAAAAACATGCTGCCAAATTACATATAAGTTCACCGTGGAATTAATTGTTAATTTTGGATGGCTAACCTTTGTTTATTTATTTTCTCGCAATCGAAGTGAAAAGTAGAGTGTATAACTCTGGTCTAAAAGCCATATTACCCCTCGAACTATTTTCCCTCACTTTGTTCGGGAAAATAACTATCTCGTGGTAATATGGCTCATTTTAGACCCTTGTCATACAATCTACTATTCTTTCCAAACCTACTGTTTTCCTTCGGCTGTGGCATAATGCCTATCTGTCATCACAAGAGATCAGTGGGCTAGAAGTTAGTGCTATCTCGGTCACAAACCACAGCCTCCACGACCTATGTGTTTACATTTAGCCATTAGGGTAGGGGCATAATATTAGTATGCAAATAATAAGTAAATTATTATCATCAATATCATTACGTTAGGTGCCTTTTAGATTTTTTGTTTATTATTTATTACTCTTACCAGACTCCAAGTTCTTAACATATATAATAATATAACATAAATAAAAATATTGAAAAAGAAAAAGGTAGAAGGAAAGAAGAAGTAATAATAATTTCAAGACAAAAACAAATTTTCCTTTGTTTCATACAAATGTAGCACGAGGCTGTCACGTGACGTCACGCCTGCGTGTCAATCATTAATATACACCGTTTACAGTGCTTGTTAGCTATGCTGTACTTTGCCTCTCATTTTCATCTTTGCGTTGCACTAAAGAAAAAGATGACTTTGTCTTTATAATGAAAACATCAGAATTCTATTGATAACTTTCAATTTACATTTAGCCAATAAACAAAATACATTTTTGCAAATCTTCATAGCCTCTATCTTATTATGACTTTAACTAATTTGTCTAATTTACTATTTTGGCCAAATTTTATGAACTTGTATTTTTTTTTATTACTGTAAAAATTGGTGGGTTGAGAATTAGTTATTCTGATGAATATTTGCACATTTTCCTACAGTGTCTTACAATTTTTAGGGTTCCGTAGCCAAAATGGCAAAAACAGAACCCTTATAGATTCGTCATGTCTGTCCGTCCGTATGTCACAGCCGATTTACTCGGAGACTATAAGCACTACAATTATGAATTTTGGTAGGAAGGTGTATTCTATGAACCGCTACATAAAAGTGATGTGAAATTACAAATAAATATTAAATTAAGGGGGCACTCCATACATGTAACCGGTGAAAGAAAAAAAAAATTTCAACGCACATAGTCGTGTGGGGAATCGATGGATAGGCCTTTAAAAATGATATGGAGGTTTCTAAAAAACTTGTCGATTTAAGTCAACCGTAGGTGAGATATTAGCTGTCAAAGTCATAGAAAGTGTGTCCCCTATCCTCTAATTTCCAAACTATAAAATTCTGAAAAAAATTGAGGTGGTGTACATTAGTAAATACTTTCAACGATTTTTGGTTTGAACAATATATGTTTTACGGTTTTTGAGTTTTCGCTTAAAAACTGTCTTGCCCAAACAAAAGGTCGTAAGTGCCGTGAGGGATATGAAGATACGACTTTTTTAGATTGAGAACCCTTCATTGTGCGTGGTCTGACACGCACTTGGCCGGTTTTTTTTTTCCTTTGAGTGACAAAAGATGAGATTTCGTAACTGGCTGGATAAAGTCCATGAAAAATAAAAAAAGATTTAAGGGTACATATTATAATTTCATATATGTTATGTATTTTATCAGCTCTTCCAACATACATATTTTCAATTCGGACGAAAAATAAAAATCGAAAACAATATAAATTGGCCCATTTACTGTCATAATTTAATGGTTTTCTATCCATATAGCCACACTATGTTATGATTTTTTTTATATACAGGGTGTCCAGTAAATAATGGACAAGCTTATTCTAACCACCGATAGAGTACCCGAGGCTGTTCCAGAAAAAGGACTTTCAGGTTTAGTAAAAGTCCCTTGGTTTTCGAGATAATCGAACTTTTCATTTTTTTAATAATTGGCTACCACCGAGTCAACGAAAAAAGTTGTTAATGAAAAACAGAGATAACTGTATGTAGGACCTCGTCTCTACTAGCTGTCAGCACAACGATCCACAAGTCAATAAGGGTAGGCAGCAACTGGCTTTGGAATCTTCTGGAGTCCATAGGCTAATTTTTAATAATGAGTCCTTGCTACCTTTATATAATATTTGTTGATTTACAGGGGGTAAAAATAGTTAAATAATATTAAGAGCGCGTTCACCAAAAGCGCTCGCTCAAATTCGGTATTTAGACAGCGATCGCGCGGCAAAGTGCGCTTGTGTGTGTAGACACGCTACTAGCTGACTCTACAAACACACTTACACCCAGAACGCCCGAGCCAAGCGCGCCATCCTCTTCTAACCTTCTAAAAATAATATAGGTACAAAAGTGATAGCGTGCACGGTAGGGTTGCTGTAGAGGTGGCGCAAAGGAGTGAACGCGTTTGATACTTGCGTCAATGAAAACCAAACCAACAACATATTTCATTTACTTCGCTTAAGTGAGGCTTTTATCATCTTGTTTTTAGTGCTCATATTTTCTTTCTATACTTTAACAGATAGTTTTTTATTGTAATAATAATAAAAAGGAAGGTGGTTTTTGATAATTGACAGTAGCAAGGGGTTTTCTGAGAGTTAATTACAGCCAATTAATACGCTGCTTGACAATACTTTGAACAGGGTCTTACATTATTAATAATTGTTTTATTAGATTTTTCCGAGACCAATTAAAGCCGAAGAGTATAATTTAAAATTTAATTATTCACGAATTCAACAAACGAACGCGGGGTGTAAGCAAACCGGGCAGAAATCGGAGACAATAATAGAACAGTCGTATAGGTGGTTTATTCTGACATGTGAAAGATGTCTACTTACAACTTGTATGACAAATGACAACACGGCATTCGCGATCATGGCGGGTAAGGATTTTGATGTTTGAAAATTAATCATTCTTTTCAACCTCGAATATGACACCCACATTGATAATTAAGGAAAATAAATCTTCGCCATCTTTGATTTGAAAATGAATGCCATTTTCGTAATCGGCACCACGAGGAACCTCGAAGACGACACCCATATCGATTTTTATACAAATAAATATCCACCATCTTTGATTTGAAAATGCGTATCATTTTCGTAATCGGCACCTCGAGGAACCTCGAAGATGACACCCATATCGATTTTTAAGAAAAATAAATGTCCACCATCTTGGATTTGAAAATCCATATCATTTTAGTAATGGGCGCTTCGAGGAACCTCGAGAGTGACACCCATATCGATAATTAAGAAAAATAAATGTCCGCCATCTTGGATTTGAAAATTCATATCATTTTCGTAATCGGCACCCCGAGGAACCACAAAGATGACACCCATATCGATTTTTAAGAAAAATAAATGTCCGCCATCTTTGGTTTGAAAATGCATGTCTTTTTCGTAATCGGCACCCCGAGGAATCTCGAAAATGACACCCATATCGATTTTTAATTAAAGAGAAAATTTGCTCCTCGCACAAACTTTAAACCCCCTTTTCACCCCTTTAGTGGGGCAATTTAGAAAAACGCTGAAATACGCCATTGATATATATAAACACAGAGTATATACAAAGTTTCATGTCTCTCACTTTAATAAATACGGTTTTTTATACAAACTTTGGACCCCCGTTTCACCCCCTTAGAGGGTGAATTTTGAAAAATCCATTCTTATTGCACCTCTAAGTCTTGTAAGGAACCTACGTGCCAAATTTCGAATCTCTAGAACCAGCGGTTTAGGCTGTGCGTTGATATGTAAGTCAGTCAATCAATCAGTCAGTCAGTCAGTCCTTTTATATATTTAAGAAAGATAGTTGAGTAGTGAAAATCACCTTACAATGAACATGACATCATCAAAATCTTGACATACGTGAGCGAAGAACAGGGTAAGTATAAGGCATAATTGCATATTTACAGAATTATCTAGACAGAAATGTCTTTAAAAGCCGAATAGCGCAATAAATCTGTCTAATACATATTAATTATTTACGCAAACTTTACATTTACATAAGTTGGGTGTAACATACCTTACCTCGTTTGCCTCTTTTAGACTTGAAGTATATATTTTTTTCTTCCTAACACAAGTATAAACCGACTGTTTGCGACCCATGCTACAATCAACATAAAATAAGTAATTATTAGTTTGCTAAAAATACATTTGTACGTCAGTCTATAAGAAAAATACATAAATTTTAAAAAACATACCACGATCAAATGTGGTTGATCGCGGTATAATCACGTTCAGAGCGTTCGCGCCGCAAAAATGGCGGTTGGTATGAAATTCACACAGGTCCTGCCTCGACAAGCGCTCGCGCCGTACTGAGGATTCTTTCCGCGCGCAAAGAAATATATACAACTTTTGAATCTTTTTTGACAGTATAACTTTTAAAATAACTATATTTTTTTTTACTGAAATATATTGCCAAATACATGAATTTTAATGTGTAATATAAATAATTGTAATAATCCTTCAATAATACTGAAAAAAACCGTGTGTTTTGAGCATAATTTTGTTGAAAAAATAGCGTAAGAAAACTGTTTCTGTAAGAGTATTTATGAAAAATAATAAAAAATTGAGGCCGCAGCGTAAATTAACAACATATAGCGGCCGTAAAACAATTTTTAAATAATTAGATTTTCTAATAACATCATCACGTTTTAAGAGGTCAAACTTATACCTCCGCGGCCTCTTCAGAAATCGACTGTCAGTAATCGTATAAAAAAAACTAAAATTTGATTTAAACTAAAATTTGAAGCCGCTACGTAAAATATAAAGAATTAAGTTCTCTAAATCAATTATTTGAATTTTGCCAAACCTTTCCGTTTCTTAGTAAAAACGCGTCAAAAATTTAGTTTTATTGGTTTTTCTTCCACAAAATATGAATGGACTCTTAAGTACAACTAACTTAAATCTAAAACAGGCCCTTGGGGCATTGTACCGAGGATGCTCGCGGCATTTTCATTTTTTGTTATAAATTATACACGAGCCATCATCCCTATCGTATATGTAGAACAGTTTAAGTACCCCAAATGGTATCGCAATATCTCCATTCCATCCATGTGCATATCCTCTAAACCTTTCGAAAAAAAATAGTTCCCGGTAACTGATTTATCGACAATGAAAGAACTTTATGACCTCGTAAAACAAAGGGAGCCCCCATAGATTAATGTGAGGAATGCCATGACTTACTATCATATATGTATATAACTATTTATATAGATATATGATAATAAGCCTATGGATCAACTTTACTCAAAAAGCTTACAGCGCTCTACTCGTCCAGTATAATAACGCATTTAGGCCGGGTTTTATAAAGATCCGTTAAACGAAATGTCAGATCAAATTTCAGTAACTCAGTACATTTTTTGACATAACAAACCGACGTAAGGTCTAACGGATCTTTATAAAACCGAGCCTTAGGATGTTGATGGGGCTGCCGCGCCACTGTAGTGCGTCGGGTATGTTTGCGGAGGCGCGTACTGACGGTTTCAGCGCCATCATGCGCAAGCGCATTGCATCCCTGGTGCGGCGTGTGCGCAGCAGTACCAACAGCCTCCTAGCCACTGTCGCCGACAGAGTGGATGGGGCCTTCTTGCAAGCCTGGAATGGCTGCATTTGTCACTTAGGTTAAATTAAACTTAATACTAACATAGTTTTTTAAGTACCATTGTACACACTAATACGATATGGACATTTCCGAAATAAATGATTATTATTATTATTAAGCCACACTCACTTGACAAGGGGGTTCGAAGTTGCACCACGTCCGTAGGGAGTACCCACCGCTACCCTACACGTGACCCCTGGGTGGTGCTTAAAAGTTCAACAAAACTGGCAACCGTACTGTCTTCTCGAAGATCTCACGATTCGAAATAAATGCCATACGATAAATAAATAAATACTATTTATATCAGCGAAATACATTAATCTTAGCTTAGATGTATAAGTATCTTAGTTCAGTGTTATTGTTGTGATTATTAGTAGAGGTTTCATATGTATTAACTCTACACCACCTTATTAATCGTTATGATTAGATTTCATTTCCGCTACCCTAAGGTAGTCTGGAAAAAATCGCTCTTTAGCGATAAGACCACCTGTTGTTTGCCTCTACTCATTGTGATTTTGTATTGTACTGTGTCCTTTTAACTTAGGTGTGCAATAAAGAGTATTTGTATTGTATTTTTATTGTATTGTATCTATACAGGTAAATCACTTTTCTCAAAGATGCCTATTCTCATAAATAATTAAATTACTTTTGCTCAACTTACTCTATCTCGCAGCTAATTATTATTGAAACAAAGTCAAAAGCTAATTTACATAAAATTTCCAAAGAAAAGTGAGATATAAATTAAAAATATTCATAGCTACTACATAGTCATAGAAAAGCAATTATAACCAGTATTTTGACTGCACCGTGTCGTGTTTTTTTTTAAGATTAGAAATTAGGTAAACAAAGAAGCAGTGGTCGTAAACACACATACATTGAATTAGCATTATTCGCACGAAATACGTGACGTCAATATTTCATTGCATGTTTGAGAAAACATTTTTTGTGGCTTTATAGTCCGGGCCCAGTAAACCGATAAGAGTGCGCGGTTGAAGAGTGGCCTGGGGAAAATCCAGGAGAAAACCTCCGACACGACCACGCGGGCAGTTTAAAACACTGGAATACTCTAAGAGATTGCGCTGCAGTGTGATTGGTTGAGCGGATTCAACCAAATCTGAGTGGAATCGAGCTACTGGGAGTTTTGTCGCTGGTTCACTAAACCTAGCCTAGCTGAGAAGAGTCCAGCAAGAAACTCAGCTAGGCCCGACCGGGGTTGGAGAGAAAAGTAATTTACCTGCACAGCCTACTTGATGGTAGCCCGAAGAGTATAATAATATATTGGTAGCCTTCGCTTATGAACGTAAGTTGGCATCACACAGCGTACTGCAATGACGTTTACCGTTGCGTTTAAAGTAGTCTCAACCAAATAAAATACTGGTTTACTGCATAGACTATACAAAAATGAAGTATTTTAAACAAACTTGAGTATCTCGCAGCTAACAGCATTTTATTGGCTCATTTTAAAACTGACTTAGTTTCATCCCGTGGGGTATTTAAGGAGCAAATTTCAATGCGCAATTTAGACTAAGATTATAGTTTGGTATCAGTTTCAAACCAAATCACAGATATAGAAACAGAGATAGATTTAGCTCTGACGGTTGCTGCGTGGCTGCGTAATTCGAGCGCCAATAGTTCAAGGGTGAAATGGGTGCTTTCACCCGAGTTCAACACTCTACTTTTCATTTCGACTATGAGGAAAATACATGGGGACGATGCCCCCACGAGGTCCTCCATAAGCCTGCCCCCTAGACCTGGCCCTTGTACTCCATCTCATAATGGACCATACCACATGTCTTGCTAGTGTGATACCGATACACACTCCTGGGAAGTACCAGACGTTCCCTGTCCTAATCTCTTGCCTTTCAGAGGTACCTATCCCTCGAGATTGGACTCAGTGTCGAAACTACGACAACCAGCGACTGTTGGTTAATCCCCCGTTCCACTCATGTAGCTCAAAAGTCTTTGACCAGTGTGTGTTGCCAGTGATGACATATGGATCCGAGACATGGGCGCTAACGATGGGCCTCATAAGAAAGCTCAAGGTCACCCAAAGAGCAATGGAAAGAGCTATGCTCGGGGATTCTCTGCGTGATAGAATTAGGAATGAAGCTATCCGTAGCAGAACTGGGGTCACCGACATAGCCTTCAAAATTGCGAGATTTAAGTGGCAGTGGGCAGGGCACATTGCTCGCAGGACTGACGGTCGATGGGGCCAGAAACTGCTTGAGTGTCCACGCACCGGAAGACGAGCTGTCGGTAGGCCTCCGACAAGGTGGAGTGATGACCTGGTGAAGGTCGCGGGAATCCGGTGGAAACGAACGGCACAGGACCGGTCTAAATGGCGAGCCTTGGGGGAGGCCTATGTTCAGCAGTGGACGTCTTTCGGCTGAAATGATGATGATGATGATGATGACTCATGTAGCTTAGAATGTCGATTACAAAAGTATAAAGAACATGCATAAGCACTCACCAGGATCCTCTCTGGTTATTAGCATGACGACCCACGTAGCCGTTACCTGCTCTGTCGTCGCCGTCCTCGTGCTCGTTCCTCCTCGCTGTCATAAGATGGCGCCGCCGTCGGAACAAAATGGGCTCGGCTACCCACCTCATTTCTGTCACCCGAACTGTCATCCTCATTGTCAGTGTTGCCACATGACAATATGAGCAGTTACCTGGTTCTTATTGGTCCGAATCGCTTTTGACGCGACAGATATACGAGCTTTATTTTGAGTAGGTTTTGTTACTTAGTGATTCTTGCTTGTAACCAGACGATATTCTTATGGAAGCCGGAAATAATTTGCCTTTCTTATTCTTCAAGAGCCGTAGTAAAAGAACTGGACTGGCTGAAAATTAGGCAAGCCGGTGAAAATCGAGTTGTATGGACGCTCCATCACTGCTATACATTCCACAAGACAAACACGCTGTCAGACTTTTTTTTTATGTTATAGGGGCAAACGAGCAGACGGATCGCCTGATGGTAAGCAATTACCGTCGCCCATAAACACCTGCAACACCAGAGGAGTCGCAACGCAAGTGCGTTGCCGGCCTTTCAGAAGGGAATACGCTTTTTTTTTGAAGGTTTGAAGGTCATATCGGTCCGGAAATACCGCAGGCGACAGTTCTTCCATAGTTAACTACCACCAATTTGACGCTGCAATTAACCGAGCAACGTAAAAACCCCATAAAAATCCGAAACATCAATTTTACAACCCCGTAACATACAAAAACCTACGCTTGCATATTTTTACAGACACTTCAACGAGTGAAATAAATCGCGGAATGTGATAGCCGCATAAAGACAAAACGCCGTAAAACGGGGCCGAACGTATTTTGTCAAAATCCGGGGTTGTGGCGTTTTACGAGGGAGCGTAAACCGTGACAGCTGTCTTGTAAAAAGTTTACACAAATGTGGTATTGTAGCGATGTCCATCGTATGTACTGGGAGTCTGGGAATGAAAGTCGTGTTGACTGAAATCGCTTCATCGTCATTATTTTTAGGGTTCCGTCATGTCTGTCCGTATGTCATAGCCGATTTACTCTGAGACTATAAGCAATACAATTAAGAAATTTGATAGGAAGGTGAATGTTCCCTATGAATATACGACCTTTTAGATACAATGTATTGGACAGTGGTTTTAAATGTAGACTAGTTTTGGTATGGAACCCTTTAATGTGCGCGAGCCGACACGCACTTGGCCGGTTTTTTAAACTCTATAGTTTATCTTCTCACCAGAAGACAAACATCGTAAGGAAACCAGTCCAAGGCCAACAAGTTTTCTCTCTGAGGTGGAAAGTCAGATAACAGTCACTTTCTACCCGTTGTCTATCGGTCCCTGGGATCCCAGAGTTCATTACAAAATAATGCTATTGTTTATTTTTTTCGCCGGGAGACGACGGCTTAATACTAGTTCCTACGACAAATCATGATAGGTGTAGGGCGATTCTCCGAGCGTTTGAAACACTCGTTTGTAAAGTCATTGTCGACTCACGATTATCTATTTAAAATTAAAATAAACCGGCGAAAACATTGGTCAAATACGACTCAGACCCGATATTGCTTTACGCCTTTTACAAAAGTTTACTCTGATCATCGTCTCCTTTAACAATATTTAATGAAACGACAATGACGAAAAAAACCGCCGTTGAAACGCTGAATATCCGCCCTGTAGCCCGGTCACAGAATACGGCTACGGTATCTTCTGTCTCTCGTCGAAGGCGACTAAAAGGGAGTTGTAGACAGTCGTAGTTGGGGGCTATGATCGTCCACAGAAATAGCGGGACCCACATAGGTGGACTCTAGGGCGGCACTAGAACGTTCCGTAGGAGATCGCAGAGCCGCCCGAATTGGGTTAGGAGGACAATCGAGGGGTTTTTTGTCGGTGCAAGTCTGACGCCGCCCCGACGATGCGGAGGTATCCATAATGCGCTGATGACTCCTGGCAAGCATCTGGATTAAAGAGTGCAGGTCCTGCGGCGATGGAGACTGGTGGTGGGGGCTGAACTGGTGAGTTTGGCTCTTAGATAACTCAAGTGGAGAGCTCCACTATTTCCCATGTTGCCGGAGTTTCAAAACCAAGTTTGGCTTTGCAAGTCACTCTCGCGCACATGCTCGTAATCAATGAGAGAATATCTAACATCCCATAGAATTAATTTGTCAGGATGTCGCCGTCGACGGAAGCGTCTGGGAGGACATCATATCATCATCATCATTCATAACGGATTTTCCCCCAGTCCAAAAAAAAGGCTTTAGGGCACGACCGACCGGGAAAACGCTAGGAAGATGATCCATTTTACTATATGATTTCGGGCATCAAAATGCATCAAAATGAAATAGGCAAATACGCATCATGGCACTCAACGGCATCCCTTGCTATCAACATAGGGTCAATTATTCATATTTATAAATAAATTTCGATACATTTTTTTTTCTTTTATAATATACCTCTTTTGTATATTATAAAAGAAAATCTCATCTGACAAACTTTTAGGCGCAAACTGAGAAACCTTTTGTTGCAAAACCCACCGTAGTCCGTTGACGAGTACATGCAAATGAATTTTTAATTAAGTACCTGACTGAGTATGTTGTTTGTTGTTGAAAATGACATTTCTATTATTGACAATTATTATCTGTTTTAAGTACAATCCTTATTGGGAGATATGTTTGAGGTTGTATATTTTATTAGATAACGTTGACATAGTAATAGTTTGAATAACATTCATTCGAGTAATTAATGACGACCCTTTTTAGGAGATACAGAATGCTAATTATTATTACCATAATTTTAAATTACAATTTGAATCATTGCTTACTTTACATATATTATTCATTAGTATTGACGATCATGGTAGAAATTCTTGTAATTTTGACATGCACTCAAATTTATATTGTAATTTTTGAAATAAATGAATCTGAATCTGTATGTAGACTTATTTATTTCAATGTGAAACGCTACCGCGAGTCTATGCATTTCGTATGTCTCTGGTTTATTGTATTGAGTTGAGGTGATCCGGGTTATATGTATGCGACCGCGTCATTGTAGGGAGCAATGTTTAGAGGTTTTTACTCCGAATTGGAAAGTGTTGCAAGGGTTAAACCGAACGACCCCCTCAAAGGTGACACACGTGCAAAATTACGCTGTAACTTAACCCTTTTATTACGCACATGCCATCCTCGGGATATCATAGGGATATGACGTCATATCTCTGTCTTTCAAAATCATAATGACAAAAATAAGAAAGAAGGGCGATATTTTAGAGACAATACACATACCATTATAATAAATAAATAAAATGAAAATCGTTTATTTCAGACCAAATGATGATCCATACATTTATGTTAGGTAAGGAAATATTACGAACTACGTTAGTTGACATCTAAATAAGTAGGTACTTAAAATAAAGCATAAAATGATAAAATAAAATAAGGTACAGTCAACCGGGGTTACTTTCAAATTGAGGGGCGACTTTAAAAATCCACTTTTTATACCCTATGTTAGTTTTAATTTGGTTAGCATGAAGTCAATGAAATAGCTTGGTAAATTTCCTAACCATTTACTAAACTGAATCAGAGTAGAAATAACTATTGATGATTATATAAGCGTTCTAATCTATCAAAGTGGCCCCGTTTTTTCCTAAAGTCACCCCAGTTTACGGTACGTAAGCACGTTTCGTGTGCCATTACAATTGTTTCTACAATTTGGTCCCCTGGGCATTGTCCCTAAGGCGCTGCACGCTGGCAGCGTTTCCTCGCTGAATCGCTATGCTGATGCGTTGAGCGAGGAAGCTGTCAGCTCTAAGAGGCCCCATGGAATCTATCAGCCTCTTAGATAGGTCCTTGAACAGTTAACGGGCAGAACCAAGGACCCCACGGGCCAAGGGTCTCGACAACATTTGCCTCAGTAAAATAAATAATAAATAAATAAATATTAGAGGACAATCTTACACAAATCGAACTAGCCCCACAGTAAGCTCAAGAAGGCTTGCCGCTGGGCCACGAGCGCTCCATGATGAGTTTGTTTATATGTATAGAGCTATGTACAAATCCGCGGATGACGAAGATTGCCATTAATTATGAGTGATTAATGAGCTGGCCGACAAGATCCCGATTTATTAATAATTCCGACATCGCCTCTATTGGGTTGATGTGAATCTCGTAGATCACAAATATGTATATAATTTTCGCCCTTATCTCAACCATGAAACACTAGAATGTATACATAATTATGCTGCTGACGGTACACCAGGACTACTAATCAAAACAGATTTTTGGGTATCGACGGTCTGTTTCAATCGCATTTTGGCGGGAGATAACACTATCCTGCAACAGAGGATTATTCAGTTCAACAGTATTTATTTATTTAAACTTGATTGCACAATACAAATGGCTGATTTAATGTCTGTCTGACTTAATGTCTGACGACCGGTTTAGCCTAGTGGGTAGTGCACCTGCCTGTGAAGCTGACGGTCCTGGGTTCGAATCCCGGTCAGGGCAAATATTTGTGTGATCAGCATGAATATTTGTTTCTGAGTCTTGGATATTTTCTATGTATTTAAGTATTTACATCTATTAAATATATCGTCGTCTAGTACCCATAACACAAGCCTTCTTGAGCTTACTGTGGGGCTAGTTCGATTTGTGTAAGATTGTCCTCTAATATTTATTTATTTATAAGTTTTTTTAACCCAGTGGTAGGTGCTAGACGGGGTTCGAACCCACGTGACCTCCATTTTGAAAGCCTTACGTGTGTGTGTGAGCCCCGAGATAACCTATATATGGTACCCTCACTGGGCCCAGGTGGCCCACATGCACTGGCCCTGTTTTATTGAGTAAATATATAGTTTAGTTTAGTTTAGTTTATTTATCTCCATATAAAATTACATTATAAAACATGTTCGCTTATCTTGCTAATCGCATATCGATCGTTATAACAATGAAATAATTAATAATTATAATATGAGGGTAGGTATATATTTAAATATATACCTACATTTAAACAATAATCAGGGAATAATACAATTAAAAATGTCATATAAGTATAAATAGGAAAACAATACAATTGAAAATGTCATATAAAGATTAAATTGAAACCCTAAGCTGAAATTAAAATATATTTAACAGTTGTACCAATGTAAGGGTAATCATAACAAAGTCAATTTAATAGATAATGTCAGAAGTTAATATAGCACTATAATACAATTTGTAAGTGATACCATAGAAATTAATATCAGATCTTAAAAACTAGAAACAATGTCTCATAACTAACAAGTAAATAGTGCAATTTATAATTAAAATAAAATGTCAATTCAATAGAAATAAAATAAAAATAAAGTAAAAAATCAAGTGCTATTTAAGCATGTTAAAAATAATAAAATGACTTATCCAATAGAAGGTTCTTCAGTTTGCGCCTAAACGTTGCCTCACTAGCTTCATTTTTAGGGTTCCGTAGCCAAAATGGCAAAAACGGAACCCTTATAGTTTCGTCATGTCCGTCTGTCCGTCTGTCCGTCTGTCCGTCTGTCCGTCTGTCACAGCCGATTTACTCGGAAACTATAAGTACTACAGTGATGAAATTTGATGGGAATATGTGTTGTATGAACCGCTACAAAATTATGACACTAAATAGTAAAAAAAAGAATTGGGGGTGGGGCCCCCCATACATGTAACTGAGGGATGAAAATTTTTTTTTCGATGTACATACCCGTGTGGGGTATCAATGGAAAGGTCTTTTAAAATGATATAAAGTTTTCTAAAAAACATTTTTCTTAAAGTGAACGGTTTTTGAGATATCAGCTCTCAAAGTCGTAAAAAGTATGTCCCCCCCCCTCTATTTTTATAACTACGGGGTATAAAATTCTAAAAAAAATAGAGGTGATGCATGCTAATTAACTCTTTCAACGATTTTTGGTTTGATCAAAGTATCTCTTATAGTTTTTGAGATAGGTTGATTTAACTGTAATTTTGGTTAAGTTATTTTTGCTGTTTTATAGATACTAGTACGGAACCCTTCGTGCGCGAGTCCAACTCGCCCTTGGCCGGTTTTTTTATACACATATTATATTGTATTCAAGTAAGTAATGGCCATATTTCAGTCCGTTTCGTGGATCGGAAAGTTCACTTTTCAATAAGATTAAATAAAACAGGAATTCCCGCGGGCTACCAATTAAAATTCACTCCAAATATGGAAACTTTACGGTCAAACAGGCGTTGCGGCGTTCAACAATACACTGAATAGACTGGATACGTCGATAAACTCGCCATTTTCAAATACAAGTCCTTTTTGTATTGAAAATGTATTTATGAAAGCGCTTTTGTACACAATAACAAGTTAAATTAATATATATTAGCAGCTAAAATAATAAAGCTAACAAGATTGCCCGCATGTTTGCTCGTTGCTCACGTGACGTGAAAA
This sequence comes from Epiblema foenella, assembly GCA_963556455.1. Classification (NCBI taxonomy): domain Eukaryota; kingdom Metazoa; phylum Arthropoda; class Insecta; order Lepidoptera; family Tortricidae; genus Epiblema; species Epiblema foenella. Next base: position 3,513,954 of record OY747113.1, on the reverse strand, counting down.
TCACACTGAGAACTGATCCTTAGTTCTATGAGTGACCGCCAGAGGCGCTGTACTAATGTACATACAAATCGTTTACGCAGACGCTAGCGAGTACGGTCACTGTCGACTAATGGTAGCGTTATAGTGAAATAGTTACTACACTCGATAGATATTGTTCGATAGCATCTGTCAAGTTTGTAACTCATGGTGCCGATTTTCTACGGTAACAGCCATTTGACAGCTACAAAACGTCAGTCTCTAGCGTTTAGTTTTCGATAAGTAATTTACCGTAGAACTCATACTACCGATCCTTAGTTCTATGAATGACCGCCAGAGGCGCTGTACTTTTGTGCATACAAATCGTTTACGCAGACGCTAGCGAGTACGGTCATTGTAAACTCATGGTAGTGCTACTGTTCCACGCATACTGCACTACTTTTTACACGAGCCTGTGGGTAAATTACACAAAGAAAGCATACAGCCCTCCGTGTCTAATATAATGACGCCTTCAGGGTGCTGCTGCGGTTGTCGCGTTACTGCAGCGCCTCGGGCATGTTTGCGGAGACGCGCGTGGATAGTTTTTATACCACCATGCGCAAGAGCGACCTCCGCGGCGCGGCGCGCGCGCACCGGCGGCAGCGCCCTGTGCCTTTACCATGAGTTTGCATGACCGTACTCGCTAGCGCCTGCGTAAACGATTCAGTATGCCGATTCTTAGTTCTATTGCGTAACCGCCAGAGGCGCTGTACTTTTGCCCATACAAATTTTTACGCAGTCGCTAGCAAGTACGGTCATGTAAACTCATGGTAAAGGCACTGCTGGCGGTCGTCGCAGAACGCCTTGACTGCCTATTTATGAGGCACTACCTTACCTTGTCATAATAAAGATTAAGATAAGAGACGCTCGAAATATCATATGAATGTCACTGTGACAAGGTACGAAGTGACCCAGAAATAAAATTGGTTGACGTGCAAAGTGGGTAGGGCACAGCAAAACATTTTTTTTTTATATTAAACCCTACTTGACGACCGGTTTAGCCTAGTGGGTAGTGCACCTGCCTGTGAAGCTGACGGTCCTGGGTTCGAATCCCGGTCAGGGCAAATATTTGTGTGATCAGCATGAATATTTGTTTCTGAATCTTGGTTGTTTTCTATGTATTTAAGTATTTATATCTATTAAATATATCGTCGTCTACTACCCATAACACAAGCCTTCTTGAGCTTACTGTGGGGCTAGTTCGATTTGTGTAAGATTGTCCTGTAATATTTATTTATTTATTTATTTTATTTATTTACTGTACATCATTAGCTATCGAATCTACAAAATAGTTGTTAATACCATCTAAAGTTGCTCACATAAATCGCGCCCGCGACCCAAAAGTTGGCCGGCCCTAAAAAATACGTTAAAGTTACGCGTATCAGTTAGCTCGTCCAGGGTTCGTCCCGGAAGACCACTTTTAAGACTTCTGGATGGACAAGGAAGTCGTCCTAGAGTTAACGTACTGATATTGAGCTTTTTAGGGTTCCGTACCAAAATGGTAAAAAAGGAACCATTTTTTTTATCTTTATTTATTTCGAAGCTTTCGTCAAGATGACGATGTCAGCTCTAGCAAGCCTCTAACTACATTACAACTTCTTAGATGTAATTAAAAAAAAACTAATAATAAAACCACAAAATTTGTATACTTATTCCAAAAAAAACCGTATACAAACCATGCAGCCTTTGACAAAGGATCCGCTAAAATGGACTGAAAAATCCCAACATGCAAAAGGGAGAAGCCCCAAATTCTGTTCAACTTCTCCCTTTTCTCCCGAGTTCGAACACACTCCACCAACAAGTGTTGCACATCTTCGATGGTTCCGCACTCCTCACAATTGGGCGACTCTGTCTTTCTCATCAGATGTGCAAACCCGTTGAGTGGAACGTGTCCGGACCAGAGCCTGTGCGCCCTGACCATGTCCGCTCTGCATAGGAACCGTTATGGTTTCACTTTGTCTGTCTGTTTACTGCGCTCGCTCTTACTTTTACATGAGTGCCTCCTCTAAATTCTCATTATACATGTTTTTCTTTTTTAACATTCGACGCACACCCCGAAATTATTTGTTTTACTGACTGCTCTAACATCATCTTTACATTCTAGCAAATAAATGTATTTTTATTTCTATTTCCTGATGTGCGCGGGATGCGCAGTAGCGGGGCGGTACGAAGGCAGTACTGTCCCGGTTCTGCGCAAATGTAATACCTACTGACAGTATCCCGTCTACTGAGGAAATTTCTGCGACATCAGTAAGCTCACGTCAAAGAACAGAAGAGACTTCTGTCATATAAGTCACGTCCGTCCTCACATGGAGTATTGCTGTCACCTCTGAGCATCTGGATACCAGCTTGGGCCTTTTAGTCCCTATTCGTCCCGGTATATCGCCGCACACCGTGTAGAGCCAATCCGACTCAGGTCGGGCCTAGCTGAGTTTCTTGCTGGACTATTCTCAGCTAGGCTAGGTTTAGTGAACCAGCGACAAAACTCCCAGTAGCTCGATTCCACTCACACCCTAGATTCGGTTGAAACCGCTCAACACTTCGTATCGTGCCGTCGATACGAAGTTCGGACTTCGAAGTTCGCAGTAGGCCCTCAGAGACGTGCTGTGCGGATTTTAGACGATCCCAAACTCACAAGCGATATTGAACCATTAAGTTTAAGGAGGAACTTTGCATCCTTGTGCGTATGCTATCGCTTGTGTAATGAGTTGTGCTCCGAAGAGCTGTTCGATGAAACCCATGGCCGCTTTCTACCACCGCACTGCGCGTCGGCAGGGCATTCTTCCTCACACCTTAGAATTGAAATGGTTGCGTACGGCACGGTTTCAGAGGAATTTCCTCTCTCGGACGCTCCGGTTGTGGAGTCCCTGCCCAGGTTTTCCCGAGGGTCTACAGTATGGGGTTCTTCAAAAAAGGAGTGTTAATAATTTTAAATGGTCGGCAACGCACATGTGACACCCTTGTAGTTGTAAACGTCCATAAGCTACAATGACCGCTTGCCATTAAACGGGCCGCACGGTTGTTTGCCACCGATGTTTTATAAAAAAAGAATACCAAATATCGGTCCCGCCCCGCCAAGTCAGGAAGTCACCTTATGTATAAGGTAATACGTCTGAAACTGCAAGGCCAAATCCTGACAAATGAACGCTAGCAAGAATCTTCCTTAGACAACATACCCATACTACGTTACCCATTTTTTACCATTTTCAACCCCCCTCCCTTCTTTGACCACCCGTAGTATACGCCAATACGGCCAACCCCCCTCCTAAATTTGCATTTTCACGTAGTAATTTATATAATGTTGGTGGTAGGAGCGCTCGTGGCCTAGCGGCGCCCGCGTGCCGCGTGTGGTATGCGAAGTTAAGCAACGTCGGCCAAATAACTGATTATTGGATGGATGACCGCTTTGAGTGGTAATTGACAGAGCGCTCCCGTGCTTTGGAAGACACGTTAAGCCGTATATCCCGGCTGCTGTCGATGATAGCAATCGTTAAGCCAAGTTCGAGGCCTTCGGGCGACTTGAGAACTTCTAACAGTCAAGTTGCCCACTCACTTGACAAGCCTAATTCCAATAAGGTCTGGTTTCCCCTCGGGTTGGAAGGTCAGATGGCAGTCGCTTCCGTAAAAACTAGTGCCTACGCCAAATCTTGGAATTAGGAAGCGGACCCTGGGTATCCTTCAGGATGCAACTGTACCGGGATAACGCTAGGATGATGATGAATTTATACAATGGTTTTAAAATCATATTATGCAGATAAAGAGTAAAGAACCACGACCTCCTGGGTTTTGTATATGGAAAATGTCTTGATGTTTTGTGGCATGTGTGATGCGAGTTTAAAACGAGTCTCCACAATTTGAATGTAACTCGAAAAAGCGTGGGATTTCCCCAGATGATACTGACTACGTGAAAAAGACCTAAGACCCCCCTCCCCCTGATCAAGCATAGTATTTTGAGGACTGCGCGAAATTAAAACTAATCGAAGTATTTCCCGTGTTCTACATCATTTACTAGAGTGACATCTTAATGAAATTGTGAAAGAACTTTTCCGCTATCCGGGCACAGATAGCACTCTATTAAATGACTTAAAACATATAGGAAGATATTTTCGATACGTTTCAATTTCCCGCAATCTAGATTGCCCCGCTGCGCCCTATGGATTTATTATTTTGGTTATGATGTTTAACAATAATGTTAAGACTTACTGCAATTTTATATGCAGTTTATAGCATTGTTGAAGTTTTATAATAAGAAGATAATTTAGTTTTAACATTTATTTGCAAACATAAGATAATACGTCCAAGTTTATGTCACTAGGCATTCGTTTGGTGAGGCTGGCAGCATGTTAGCAACACCAACAGAAATTTTATATAAGTAGAAACATTTTTGTAGCTCTCTCTCTCTCATACACGACTCCAGATTTTTATTTGTTTTCCACCGAAATCCAGCCCATACAACACCAAACTACACCGCGCTTCAAATTCTTTGGATGCCTTTCAAAATGGCGGAGCGATGAGGTTGAAAACGTAAAAAATATCTTTCGATTCGTCTATTTTATCTCGGGCTCTGCAGCTTATAAAGCCACTAATTAAAAATTAAAATACAAACGACACATTAACTGTTATACGACCACACATTAAACTTTAGCTGTGAAACTATGGCGATAGCCGGAAGGTTCAGTTAAAGAGATCTCCCGGGAAAAATAGGAATAAAATGCGGATAAGGGTCCTTTCTGTAAGGTCATTAATTGTATAATTTTAGACACATTACTGACACATGCTTCGGCCCTGTTAATGATCTGGAAAGTTATAAAACGTCGGATGAGAAGCAAAACTATCAAACTCATCACTACTCTTCGAAACCTCGTATCTGAGTACTGAAACGATGCTGATATACGAGCTTTATTTTAAATAGGTATTTGCTACTACTTAGGCTCGGTTTTATAAAGATCAGTTAGACCTTATGTCGGTTTGTTCATTATGTCAAAAAATGTACTTACTGAATTACTAAGCTTTGATCTGAAATTTGGTCTAACGAATTTTTATAAAACCCGGCCTTAGTGACTTTTGCTTGTATCCCGACGAAAAGCACATTAGACATAATTGGACGCTGTTACGCAATAATGTGTCAACCTAATAGGAAAACCTGTAGTAGGTTGACACACTATTGCTTAACAGCGTTCAATTAATGCAGTAGGAGGTCGGTAGTTCGTCTTTTAACTAGAGATGAGTAGTTCACGAATGAATGATTCAAATGAAGTACTTCCACTCGTGTCACTCTTTCATTCACTAGTTCAGTTCGGATTCATATACTTTCAATACTTCAGTCAGACCAGAGGGCCTACTAGTGATGCGCGACTTCGAATGATTTGCCTATTCAAATGATTAGCGATTACTAATGTCAACATTCGAATTGGAAATTAGTAATATACTAATCCTGATAATCGGATGATGACTACTAATATTAGTTACTAATTTCCGCTCGCCCCTACTATACTATTACTATTCCAAGAATTCCAATGAATGACCACCGTAAGCGAAACCTCCGCTTCGTAAAATCACTATAAACGTAGAGCCCCGCCTACAGTGGACCGTTGTTCGGCGCGACTCTGTAATGGTCGTGCCGACTTCGTCGGCTCTTATTCGACTTGACCGGGAGTTAGTTAGGTTAGTTGTGTTGTGGACATTAGTTACTACGTCCGTTCGACTCGGGCGAGCGGCGATTGCAGTATTACTAATATTAGTCGAATGATTATGACATTAGTCAACTTATTCGAATGATTACAATAATCGACTAATCGAATTAGTATCATTCAAAGTCGCGCAGCACTAGGACCTACTCCGAACTTCTAAATCCGAACATAGTATCGTGCCGTCCCTTTCACTCTTATTGTGTATAACACGAGAGTGAAAGGGGCAGCACGATACGAAGTTCGGAGTAGGCCGTCGTTCATGAATTACCTTTACCTACACTTCGCTCCGAGAGTAACATAGACGCAATGATTGAATGAATGACTGATATTATTACCCAGTCTAGCTATATCATACATGTATCTGTTGAGCTACTGAACTAACCTGAACTAGTGAACCAAATGAGTGATATACTTCACAGTGAACTAATGAAGTATATAAATCTTTTTAGTGACATATTTTGCGCATGACTACTTTTAACAGTTAAACAGACACTCGACATATCCCATGGTTTCCGTTATTTTTAGGGCCGTCCCAACATAGGCACGTTAACTGGCAAGTGAACTCGCTTAACGACTTGCCTTCCAATTGCAGTACAGTTGGCGCCGGTAACGGTCGTGTTCCGCCGCATTTATTGTTATGGTTACTGTACGTGCAGTCGAGTAAGAAAATATGTGCACACGACTTTATTATTAAGGGCATAAAGTTGCTCAGATATTTTTATGCTTTCTAGAACGTACATGTACTATCGGCAAAACCGTCGCTTGACCACCTTAAAGGCGCCTTTTGGTTGGGGTCTGCCGCGGCTTGTCCGCTTACGTCCACCAATCAAATTTTAGGGGCGGACCAAAATCTCTTGTTTTTGTTTTGTAATTTTTGCCACAGTGTAGACAGGAGTCCAAAAAAGTGGTAAAACCCAGCTTTAAAAACCTACACAACATTAAAAGCCTGGCGCACATTTAGCAAAATGGTTCGGTAGTAAGAACAATACTGCCTTTACTTTCTCTTTCACACCATCAACAATCCGTAAAAAAAACAGCAAGTAAATTGACCAGCCGTATTATGATAACTTTCACGTTATTCGTTATCTCAAAGCAGCCGACAAGACATAATGTGTGTTGCACATGTTGATCATTCGATGTATTGCACGTGTTGACCATTCGATGTGTTGCACGTGTTGACCATTCGATGTGTTGCACGTGTTGACCATTCGATGTGTTGCACGTGTTGACCATTCGATGTGTTGCACGTGTTGACCATTCGATGTGTTGCACGTGTTGGCCATTCGATTGTTACAGCGTGGCGAATTTAAAATTTAGTAACAGATATTTACCTGAAATAATACGTAATCATTATACAAGTACAGCAATGGTGTGTTCTTCTTTGTATTTTGCAATTGACGGTACTTTGATTTTTTTGCATTAAAAAGAATGACAGAGAACGACTTGCGAGGTTTTTTATCGGGCACGTTCTACGGTAAAAGTATCAAATAATCTAAATTAATATTAAAACCGTAATTTCATGCGTACAGTATTATACTGTATAACGGTTTTAATATTATTGTTATTCATAAATGAAAAAATAAGTCTTCATTATATTTATTTATATTGTTAAATATAAGGCGTCATTTTTTTTGAATTATGATTCGTTTCATTCATCTAAAAGTAAAAAACGCAAAGAGGCAGAGACTGTAAGAAGTTGATTTGGATTTTAACTTTAACTACATATTCTGAGATGAAACAAGGTATACGTGTACCCACGGATAAAAAAAACAAAGGCGTAAACTACATATTCTGAGATGAAACAAGGTATACGTGTACCCACGGATAAAAAAAACAAAGGCGTAAACTACATATTCTGAGATGAAACAAGGTATACGTGTACCCACGGATAAAAAAAACAAAGGCGTAAACTACATATTCTGAGATGAAACAAGGTATACGTGTACCCACGGATAAAAAAAACAAAGGCGTAAACTACATATTCTGAGATGAAACAAGGTATACGTGTACCCACGGATAAAAAAAAACAAAGGCGTAATCTACATATTCTGAGATGAAACAAGGTATACGTCTACCCACGGATAAAAAAAACAAAGGCGTAAACTACATATTCTGAGATGAAACAAGGTATACGTGTACCCACGGATAAAAAAAACAAATGTGTAAACTAAATATTCTGAGATGAAACAAGATATACGTGTACCAACTGATAAAAAAAACAAAGGCGTAAACTACATATTCTGAGATGAAACAAGGTATACGTCTACCCACGGATAAAAAAACAAAGGCGTAAACTACATATTCTGAGATGAAACAAGGTATACGTGTACCCACGGATAAAAAAAACAAATGTGTAAACTACATATTCTGAGATGAAACAAGATATACGTGTACCAACTGATAAAAAAAAACAAAGGCGTAAACTACATATTCTGAGATGAAACAAGGTATACGTGTACCCACGGATAAAAAAAACAAAGGCGTAAACTACATATTCTTAGATGAAACAAGGTATACGTGTACCCACGGATAAAAAAACAAAGGCGTAAACTACATATTCTGAGATGAAACAAGGTATACGTGTACCCACGGATAAAAAAAACAAAGGCGTAAACTATATATTCTGAGATGAAACAAGGTATACGTGTACCCGCGGATAAAAAAAACAAAGGCGTAATCTACATATTCTGAGATGAAACAAGGTATATGTCTACCCACGGATAAAAAAACAAAGGCGTAAACTACATATTCTGAGATGAAACAAGGTATACGTGTACCCACGGATAAAAAAAACAAATGTGTAAACTACATATTCTGAGATGAAACAAGATATACGTGTACCAACTGATAAAAAAAACAAAGGCGTAAACTACATATTCTGAGATGAAACAAGGTATACGTCTACCCACGGATAAAAAAACAAAGGCGTAAACTACATATTCTGAGATGAAACAAGGTATACGTGTACCCACGGATAAAAAAAACAAATGTGTAAACTACATATTCTGAGATGAAACAAGATATACGTGTACCAACTGATAAAAAAAAACAAAGGCGTAAACTACATATTCTGAGATGAAACAAGGTATACGTCTACCCACGTATAAAAAAACAAAGGCGTAAATTACATATTCTGAGATGAAACAAGGTATACGTGTACCCACGGATAAAAAAAACAAGGGCGTAAACTACATATTCTGAGATGAAACAAGGTATACGTGTACCCACGGATAAAAAAACAAAGGCGTAAACTACATATTCTGAGATGAAACAAGGTATACGTGTACCCACGCATAAAAAAAAACAAAGGCGTAAACTACATATTCTGAGATGAAATGCAGTGAAATATTATTATGGTACAAATAAACAGAAGTCTCCGGAATTACAGTTAAGCCAGTAAATCAGAGAATCCATGAATATTTCAACCTTTAAATCCCACAGGAAACTAATAAATTTGAATAAAACTCAACTTGAAAATATAAATCATTTCCCAGTTGTATATTTTTAGATACATGCAAATCTCGACCAAAACAAAAGCTATAAATTATTAAACTATTTTAAGTTTAAATCATATATAATTAAGTTGAGATCTAGTTTTATGTTGTTGGCAGGTTTATGATTAAAATCAGAATATGCATTCGTCTTCAAAGGAGATAGCAGACATAGTTTGCTGTCACCGTGCCGTGACGTGTGTACAGTCGGATGCGAATACGGGGTGTAATCTTTAAGAGGATGCCTCGATTCGGTGAAAGAGACATGCTTATGTCTTTCACGCACGACAAAACGGGGGGCAAGTCTCTTCGGGAATGGCTTATTTAGACAAATCTCGATAAATATCTGACTGTGTGCAGATTTATTAGATTTCCTCTTGACAGAGTTTAGATGAGGTAAAATAACATCATTTAACTTAGTTGAGTCGTTTAATAATGCGTTATTTTAGTAGGCTGAGTAAAAAAAGGAAAATAAAGACTCAACTTTGGTTTTTTTCATCGAAAAATTTTTAAGCAATCATGTTTTGGCTATTGTCTGAAACACAGTCATATAGTCGAGAATCATATATGTGAAAATCAATCCTTATTGTTTCCTCCAAAGAACGCGATATTTCTCGTTGCACGGCCTTAAAAGGTCTTTATTATAAAACGTTTGGAACTCGATTTATGACAGCTTATCTCTTTATTTATTTAAGAAGCGGCAGCGAGGCGGGGCCTACGCTACCGGTGGTGTCGACATCGACAAGAGAGAGGAACCTCCTGACTATCCGCGCCGTGTCCAGGAGTACCGCCTTCTGTATCTGACCCTTGACCCAGCCAAGCGAGAGTCTCTTGAGGTGTTGGTCGAGACTGTTCGCAGAGACTGACAGTTCATTATTATTTATAAATAAACTGACGTGGTGGTTTTATTATATATATATAATTATTCATTCTTATGAGTTGACATTAATGTAATTTATAATGTAATGTAATAATATGAAATAAATAATATCAATATCAATATCAATTGACGTTTTATATAGTTACAGAGACAATTTTGCTTCTATTGCGTGTACTTAAGTTCTAAGTGGGAAAGCCAGGTTTTAGCTTGAAATATGTCAATTTGGAGTTATGTTTGAAACGATATGTTTAAAATACCTGTATAATTTTTGACACCAGTGCCTTTACCATGAGTTTGCATGAAATGATTTCATTCTCTGTACAATATCGAAAACATTTTTTATAAAACGGCCGTGCCTAATGAAACCGTGTGTTTGGCTAACTGATTAAACTTCGGTAATAATGAAAAAAGTTGCGGATTCCTGACAATGGGCACGGGAGGGATTGAAAACATTTGGTTTACATGTATATGGAAGTCCTTAACTTTTTGCAATTGTACAACCTTGCGGTATGCTGGGAATCCTACTTTACTGCCTGACCTCGAATTGTCTCTTTTAGGGATCCCTACCCAAAGGGTAAAAGGAGACCCTATTACGAAGACTTCCCTGTCCGTCCGTCTGTCACCAGGCTGTATCTCATGAACCGTGATAGTTAGACAGTTGGAAAATTCTCAAATGAATTTCTGTTTCCGCTATAACAACAAATACTAAAAAACAGAATAAAGTAAATATTTAAGGGAACTCCTATACAACAAACGTGATTTTTTTGCCGTTTTTATAAATAATCGTACGGAACTCTTCGTGCGCGAGCCCGACTAGCACTTGGCCGGTTGTTTTTTATTTTGACCCGACTGTGGCTTTATATGCCGTGCCCAATAAAGCAATAGGAGTGCGCGGTTGGAGACTGGCCTGGGGAAAATGCAGGGAAAACCTCCTACGCAACTAATGCAGCAATTAATAGAATTAATAAAGGTAAAATAATCAATACTGGTTTCAGACTGTGCGGGACCAGAAAGAATGTGGCGACGCATATTGCCCTGTCTGTCGCGTCTCGAAGGTCTTGCTCAGAGCAGGCGTACGGGAATCCTGGGCAGGACAGCATGTGCCTCATCGTTTGAGGAGCCGTCCCACACGGACACTGGACGTCTGAGCCGCTCAGGGCGCCCCACCTGAGCAAGTTCTCCTTACTACGACCGACCTGGGAACGCAACCTATTTAAGGATTTCCAGATCGGCCATGGCTGTTTATGCCCAGCGGGAAGCGTTTCAGCAGGGCGAACAAAATCGTCAGAGGGAGCGCGGGGGGGGGGCTGGCACAATACAGATGAAAAAATTTAATAACGTTAATAGCTACTTAGATGTAGAGCAATTGAGTCCCAAGCTGTTTGTCTAATCTTTAATCTTATAATAAGCTTTACTTACTAGTCTGCGTTTAAGGCAGTTCTTAAATTTATTCGTTGAGAGATGTTACACTATCTGGGACTTTATTGTAGAATCGTATACAATTATTTTTAAACGATTTTTTTTGCAACCAAGAGAAAAAACCACTGCCGTTTGTCCTTATTTCTCATATTAAAATTATGTATGTCACAATTCTTTTTAAAATTTAATGGCCCATAGGTTTTTTCCACATATATACCTATTTTTTTTCTTTGTACGTATTGCACCGTGCCGCCTTAGGATAAGCCTGTAATACTGTGTAATTGTTTTGACAATAAATAAATAAAACTTCAGAACAAGTCTAAGTAATAGTCTCCACGGCGCATATACAGCATGTCCCAACTCCCAACAAGTGACCCAACAGACGTGCATATTTCAGAACGCTGGTCGGGCGAGATAGAGACTGTGTGCTACACAACTTGCAGCGTCACTGAAGAGAACATAGCGCGCTACTCATAGTACAGTCAGCGTCATCAAAATCAAAATCAAAACATTTATTCTGCAAATAGGCCTCTAGGGCACTTTTACAAGTCAAAATCTATCTAGGTACATCAAATAAAAATAATACATTAAACAACTGTACCGATATTCGAAACCTAATTATATTTGGTTGTTTAAATCCAGTCCCGGGAGCCATACAATATCTTGTGTTGGAACCCATGCCGGCTCATGGAGACGGCGAATCCGCACCCCAGCCAGGGGCATTCCACTAAGGATTCAGATTCCATGGTGTCTCAACAATCACGCAAGCGCAATGCTTTCCCAACGACTGGGCCTAGCACTAAAAAGGCTGCAATATCTCAAAATAACGAGGTAATAAATAGCCTGGTACAATAGGTGAGTCAAATTCAAAATGTCTTACAACAACTAACGAGTGTTGGCAATGTCCGTTATTATGAATCCTCGTCTTTATGTAAAACGCCGTCAATAATCAAAGTAATTTATTTATATTAATTAAATGTAGTGTTACATGTCAAAAATAAGACTAAGAAACTAATGATTTGTTAGAGATGTATAAGGTCTCTAAGCGTCAAGATAAAAGGTAATAAAGTAGGTACACTAATTATACTAAAATATTTTGAGCTATATCTATAAGCGTCAACATGAAAATAATAAAATCTAATAAATAAATACAATACAATACAATACAAATACTCTTTATTGCACACCTCAATCAAAGGACAGTACAAAAACACAATGAGAAGAGGCAAACAACAGGCGGTCTTATCGCTAAAGAGCGATTTCTTCCAGACAACCTTAGGGTAGCGGGTAAATATCCTCAGAGATGTATAAGGTCTCTGAGCGTCAGTCTAAAAATTAAATCAAATGAGAACAGAGCGAAGTCTCTCATCATCATATAGTCATATAGTATGTAGCAGCCAAAGAGGCCACGGGGCAAACGAGCAGACGGATCGCCTGATGGCAAGCGATTACCGTCGCTCATCAGACACCTGCAACACCAGAGGAGTGGCAAGTGCTTTGCCGGCCTTTCAAAAGGGAGAATGCTCTTTTCTTGAACGTTTGAAAGTCACATTGGTCCAGAAATACCCCGGCGACAGTTCATTCCATAGCTTGGTTGCGCGAGGCAGAAAATATCTTAAGGGTCCTTATTAGTTACAAAACGCTCATCTATTTAGATGATTTTCTGATAGAATTGACACGTATCTTGACATTTTCTCAGTGTCACTATCTAGAAAAGGACTATTGCGACCTAATGTCATAAATTTTAAATGTATTTTTTGGATTTTTCATTAAGAAATATCGTTTCAAACATCACTCCAAATTGACCATTTTCAAGCTAAAAACTGTGTTTTTCCGCTTAAATTCTAATACATACAATAAAATCAAAAAAAGGCCATGTTACTATCTAAAACTTTAATAAAATTATAGTATCCATTGATCACTTTAATGGTATTATTTATTTATTTAATCTTTATTGCACAAAAGAAACCTTATCGTACAAAAGGCGGACTTAATGCCGTATGGCATTCTCTACCAGTCAACCTTAAGGCGAAGCAGAAAGATTTGTTGGCGGTGCAACTAACAACTAACGAAACTCAAAATTAATCATCAATACTTAATTAATTAATTATCAATACTTTTGTCCTAATTTGAAATCAAAACATTTTAAAACTTATAAGGCCAAATAAACACACAGTTGGCGGTCCACCATCTAAGTGGTGAGGATGAAAATGCTGACGCGTAGAACGATAACGGAGAGATGCGACAGGGATCACTCTGAACATTTATGATAATGTGAATCTCTCTATTAGTAAATTTTGAATGGCGATCAACGACTGAATACTGTACCGCTGTACACTAACATCCTGTACAAGTCACCAGCATAAATATATGACTATGGGCAGAGCTGCAAAAATATCAATCAATCAATCAATCATTTATTTCTAAGAATATGGTACAATATTATAGGTTAGTAAATGGGTTAGTTCAGCATATTCTGCCAACATCGGCGTAGAAATATTGGAGAGAATGGTACCTATAGTTAGTAATTAGTAATGGGTTATTATTAATTAAAATTTATGTGTACATGTCAAATGAAAATAATAATAACAGTATAATCACAATTAATTCAATGTCTAAGTTCTAGGTATATAACTAAACAATCTTATATTGCTCTAGAAAACATCTAACACTATAAAAACATTTATCTAACAACCAGCCATTAAACTTAGATTTAAACAAATTACCATCCAACATCCTTAATTCTTCGGGTAGACGGTTGTGAATGGCAATACACATATTAAATGCTGTCTGATCATCAATCGAAGTTATAATTATATGATGATACATAGCCGGTAAAAATATCTGATGATTAATAGCCGGCATAATTATCATTTGCCTGTAACAGCATAAGTATCGGATCGGATCGAGTAAAAGTATCTGATAATCTAGGACATCGAAATTATGTGACATGCCACCTGCATAAATATCTATCCACTGGGAAAGCATTACCATCGGATCGCATATATACTGCATAAATATCTGACACGGTTGACAGTCAAAAATATCTCAACATTCTGCAAGAATGAACATTATCTGCCTAACATAGAGAAGTAATTTGAATAAAGTTTTGTGACGCTTCTCTGAAAACAGCATTAACCTGTCATTGGATATCTCTGTCTCACGTCAGCTCTGCCCATAGTCATATATTTATGCTGGTGACTGTACCACATAATCTTAAGTATTCTAGCAAATAAAACAATTCTATTCTATTCCGAACAAGACACATTGACGTTTATAGAGATGTAATTAACCGAAATCGATTGTCACAGCAAGCGATTACGATTGGATGGCACCTAGACTGAGGTATCGAAATGCGACGTTTAATGAATTTTTATTTGAGATTTAAATAAAGCTAAAATTATATGATTTTCTCGTAAGGTACATGCATTAATACACCGACCGAGTAGGTCGAACCTATCGATTTACTTACCCGCTTATTCATAAAACTTAACAAACCTCTGCTAACTAAAATGTTCTTTGTCCCGTTCTCACAAACGTCAATGTCAAAGTGACGAATAAAGACAAACGAACTTTAGCGGCCTGTTAACTAATATAGGTTTGATAGACGTTTATGAATAAGGGGGTTAGGCTTTATAGGCCGGGCCCAATAATGCGATAGGAGTGCGCTGTTGGAGAGTAGCCTGGGGAAAATCCAGGGGAACTGTACCAACCGTTCCCTGCTACCCGGAACTTTAGAATATTATTATCGTTTCATAAAACACCGTCTCTAAGAAAACTGCTACCTCGGGCGACAGACGACGCCAGGATAAAAACGTTTTAACATAACTGTGTTCGAATTGTACATGTTTCTCGGTTTGCCTATTAATCTTAATCTCAACTCAATTGCTCAAAGGTTAGCTGGAAGAAATCCCTTACAGGGATAAGCTCGCCTTTGTACATATATGTCAACTGTTCTTGTAATTTATGTTGTTTTACTCATGTACAATAAAGAATTTTACATACATACATACATACTATGCAAAGTTCCGTTTACTGATGCCTAGGTATTGTTACTAAACATATAATACTCAAAATCGCTCTTTAGCGATAAGACCGCCTGTTGTTTGCCTCTACTCATTGTGTTTTTTTTACTGAACTGTATCCTTTGAATGAGGTGTGCAATAAAGAGTATTTGTATTGTATTGTATTGTAATACTATATCATTTTAAAGATTACAAATTAAGTCAACAAAGAGCCACTGTGCCGTTAGCATGAGTTTACATGACCGTACTCGCTAGTGACTGCGTAAAAATTTGTATTGACAAAAGTACAGCGCCTCTGGCGGTTACGCAATAGAATAAGAATCGGCATACTAAGGCCGGGTTTTATAAAGAATCGCTACACCAAATCTCAGATAAAATATCAGTAACTTTTTTGACATAACAAACCGACATAAGGTCTAACGGATCTTTATAAAACCGAGCCTAAATCGTTTACGCAGTCGCTAGCGAATACAGTTATGCAAACTCATGGTAAAGGCACTCGTCATAAACACACACACATTGAATTCGCATTATTTGCACGAAAGATTACAATAAGCGGCAATTAGTGACATAAATAGCTTTTTCACTTCTCATGCTCGAAAAGTGTGTCATATTAGACTTGTCAAGCGGGGCTAAAGTAGTACATTTAACCCCTAGGGAAAATATGAATACATATTTATGATTTACAAAACATTTGAATTTGACCAATCAAAATACTTCACCTATTAAATCCACCAATACCACAGAACACTAATTTAACTCTTAAAAAAATATTTGGTATTGGGTATTAACCAACCAGAATACAGCTTTACTAAAATCGACCAATCTGGAAACATAATTAATTTTTCTAAAGAGTCTAAAGATTAAGTTTGTGGTAGTCCCTATTTCACAATAATTAAAAAAGTGGTTAAATCGTTCGAGCAACACTTTGAAGCGCTCAATGGATGGTCAGTTAGCTTTTTTCGCGCGTGAATGTTGCGCGCGAACCGCCGTGTCTATGTTTTGTGTGTCAAAGGAGTATAGAAAAAATCATGCTGCAAAAGTATATCTTCGCTGTGGAATTTATTGTTAATTTTGGGTGGGTTAACCTTTGTTTATTTATTTTCTCGCAATCAAAGTGAAAAATAGAGTGTATAACTCGGTCTAAAAGCCATATTACCCCTCGACTCTAAAGTACTCTCTCGAACTATTTTCCCTCACTTCGTGCGGGAAAATAACTATCTCGTGGTGATACGGCTCATTTTAGACCCTTGTCATACAATCTACTATTTTAAAACCCGCACCGACTTGGTACAATCTCTGCCACTCTGGGTTTTTTATTGTACAACTTTTATGTGAGTGAAACGGAACGTAATTAAAAAAATGTAATTGGTGCCTTATCGTTTAAAAATATATATAATTAACTATAAATTAAGACATTTACTTATTTTTGAATAACAATACATAATGTAAGCATGAAATACCCGTTTTAACATTAATTGAGATTATTTGACACTACCGCAGAACGTGCCTTATAAAGAACCTCGTAAGTCGTTTTTTTAATCCTAAAAAAACAAGGTATACGAATACAACCAAACAAACAGAGAGGCTACCGCGAACCACAAACGAAGTTTTCCCTCTCTGTCTCACTTATGTGCAAACTTGGAAGTGTGACAGAGAGGGAAAACTTCGTTTGCTGTTCGCGGTAGCGCCCCAGGTCATCATCCTCCAACTCCTCCAATTTTTCAAAGCAGAAAATTTTGGGGGTAGAAAATCTTTGGTTATATTTCCCTACGAACTTCATTCTATGGTAGCGTTTTGGACGTTTCGTAAAATCGCGACAACAGTGACATATAGTCCCTATTCGTCCCGGTACCGCCGCACACCGGATAGAGTCAGTCCGACCCAGGTCGGGCCTAGCTGAGTTTCTTGCTGGACTCTTCTCAGCTAGGCTAGGTTTAGTGAACCAGCGACAAAACTCCCAGTAGCTCGATTCCACTCACACCTCAGATTCGGTTGAAACCGCTCAACCAATCTCACTGGAGCGCAAACTCTTAGAGTATTCCAGTGTTCCAAACCACACGGGTGGTCGTGCCGGAGGTTGTCCCCTGGATTGTCCCCAGGCTACTCTCCAATCGCGCACTCCTATCGCTTTATTGGGCCCGGCCTATAAAGCCACAGTCAGGTTCAAAAAAAAAACGTTTCGTAAATTGCTGTTTTGACTATCAGCAAAATAACATATCTTAACCCCGCTCCCTAACATATTCCTAATTATAATAACCAAGGTTGTGCAGCTAACGTTTCGCATACACCCAAATTATTTATTGCCCAAGTCTCAACTAACGATACGATGGGGGCTCGTAACTTTCCAAAGTGTAAGTTTACTTTAAATTTCTTTTAAATTTCTGGTTATGCTTCTAAGCTATTAGTTAGTCTTACGTTTTAGAATTAACCCGTAACCTACCAGTCCCTGGTATCCCCGGGCTCATTACACCGTTTATCTTAGCTGTCCATTTTCGAAAAACCTGACGCTATTTTTTGATTTTGCGCTAAAGATTGGTTTTTCATAACTAAACGCAAAACAGTTTTAAATTCCTTCCTGCGTTGTTTATCTGTGGTCTGTCAATAAGCTGGCTGTTTACCCAAGAGCCTTTGCCTCTCCATAAAGCAAGGAAATTAAAAACAAGTTGCATTTTGAAAAGCTGTGATGCCTGTGGGAGTGTTTAACTCTACGTCGTGGTTTAATAGAAAAATATTATGAAGTAGTTTTGATAATCCGCAACTTTTCAGGATGCCTAAATTGGCATTCCATATAAATAATTTATACTTGTCTCCGCACTAAACTTAGATTGACTGTAGGGGACGGTTGCACCTATCCCAAGTAACACAGCATGCTGAATAAGGTTTGAGTAATAGCAATTGGCAAATGTTTACACCTCTTATCAGCAATAATCTCCATAATGTGTGAGTAAAGGCTATTAGTATAGCCAAATTCTGAATAATATTCTCGTTAGATCTTTAATACATTTTTAAACTTAGTAAAAGTTGGGTATCATACCACATTATTACTAAGCTATTACTCAGACTTTACATCTCTGTTATGCAGGCTAAAGCATTTAAAAATGTGCCCAAATTGCTTGAATAACAGCTGAATAGACATTTACTCAAACTTTATTCAACATTGTGTTACTTGGGAGGGTTGCCAACCATCTCGCCTCAGGCGGGACGTCCCTTCTCCAGCGCCCTAGAGGATGCGTCCCGCAAAGCAAGCGTGCGGGACGCCGATTGTCCCGTTTGGGGTAATCACGTAACTTTTGTACTACCGTTAGGTACATATTAATGTCAAATTTTAATTGTTAGCTCATACATTTATACTTCAAAATTGACAGTGAAATCTATCGTTAGTACATAAAGTTACGTGATTCGCCTACAGGTCTCGTCTGAGGGCTACCGCGTATGAATTCGCCGCTAGAGGCGCTAGTGTAGCGTGAGGTCTCTGAAATGTCAATGTCACTCTTTGTGGTTACGCTACGTGGGTTAATATCTAATTGGAACAATATGGTGACTATTTTGCAATACCTTGTGCTTGATTATGGCAAATATGAGTTACGGGTCAATGACTGTCAGTGCTTTGAAACAGTTTTCTCTTTCGGAAACTTATCTTCCTTTTTTTTTCGAACAAAACGGGACTGCGCTACAATGCGGGATGTCCGATTTTACGGTACCTTTTTAAGGTATTTAATATGATTTAAATGTAAACTTTGTTCAAATGCCCATAATAACCCATAACAATTTTTGACAGCTGAACCTTACTCGACGGTGGCGCCAACTGGTGAGCACAAAAACGGTAGCTCTCATTGTAGGAACTGGAGTGAATATATTGTTTTATTGCAGTAAAGAGCGCGCAACTTAGATGTATGAAAATAGTTTTTATCCCGCTCCTGGAGGACTGTTACTTCCACAACCCACCTTATACGTCGCGGTCAGAAATAATGTATAAATACATCCTATATTACAATTTCACAAACGTTAATAAATGCTGCCACCTGTAGAGTACGCGAGTCCAGCATGTTTTAGCGAGGTCCCGCTATTCTACCTCAAAAATACCACAAATCTAAGCACATAAGTTGGCAACCCTATTGTACCGCCCTCAAAGGACCCATAAAGAGATTTAAGATCATGCACACTACACTAGCGTGAAGTCTCTAAGAGAGACTTAGGGCTCCTCGATTTTGTAGAATATGCGAATCGTTCGTTCAAGAATATACCGCCCACATGAAAAGTGGTTTAACATTTTAAAATTCAGTCCATGTCCGCGACACTCAGCTGTGATGTTAAAATAAACATGCCGCCTGCATTTCCCTACGTGCAACTGCAGAATTCAACTCGGTATTCGTTTATGAATACATAGTGCTCTCTTGACGTTATATTTCAATAGTAACCTTAACCTAATGGTCATTGTTGTAAAAACAAAAGTTGTCCACCCGGTGGTCAATAGTTAACGGCTTATATACATGTAAGTTATGTTTTTGTTACATTTTTTTTTTCAATCTTTATTAAAGAGCTTTATCGCTTAGTGATTATGGTGCTCCATAAGACCAATAACAATTCTACTTAACTACGGTTATTGATACTTATTTTAACTAGGTTAAATAGTGCTCCGGCCTCGTCCGATAATGGGAAGGGTTGTTACATGGATTTATAGTTACGGAAACACTGTTTATGCGGGTTACTAGACCGAAAAGACGCGAACCTAAATCTGATAATGACCCAATCCCATTAGGGTCTAGTTTCCCCCTTGGGTTGGCAGGTCAGATCAAAATCAAAAAATCAAATCAAAATCAAACATTTATTCTGCAAATAGGCCACAAGGGCACTTTCACATGTCAAAATATTAATTTACAATTTAAGAAAGTTTGACTATAATAAGTAATACATTTTTCATGTCAAAATATTAATTTACAGTTCAAGAAGGAATAATAATTTCGAGTTTTTAATTATAACAAAATTAATGCCATACAGTGAAGATAAACTTGTAAAGTTATCTATTAGAAATATTACAACATCAGTAAAGTTAGAGATGTAATGGTCTCAAGATTAAACAAGAGTATAATGAAATTAATATAATATCCCAGAGATGTACATGGTCTCTGAGCGTCAAAATTAAAATTAATTTAATATTGTTAGAGATGTATATGGTCTCTAAGTCACTGATGGCAGTCGCTTCCGTAAAAACTAGAACCTACACCAGATCTTGGGATTAGGTAGCGGACCCCGGGCATCCTTCAGGATGCAACTGAACTGGGATTTTGTTTGTACGACGTTGTCACACAAACTTACGACCTGCGTGATGGAGAACAGACATAGTAGCCAATGGACGGCGCGGCTCTAAAAGAATGAAAAACGCGTTGCCGACTCTCTTTGGCTTGAGGATGCGTTGTGATCTCTCACTCTCGATCTCATTCTCATAATATTTCTCTCCCTTTTTCAAGTCTTTTTTGCACTATATGCCGTTTGTAGGGCATGCAAACCGGCATCCTAGGATCCCGAAATACCGGGATCTCGGACCGGTATTTACGGTATTTCAATACCGGGATTGAAACAGACCAATTCCGAAATATCGGATACCTGTGTTGAAGATTATACATTTGCACAATCGTTGATCCCGGCTGCAGTCGTTAAGCCAAGTTAGAGGCCTCCGGGCGGCTTGAGAACTTCTAACAGTCAAGTTGCCCACTCACTTGACAAGGGGGTCGAAGTTGCACCACGTCCGTAGGGAGTACCCACCGCTACCCTACACGTGACCCCTGGGGGGTGCTAAAAGTGCAACAAAACTGGCAACCGTACTTTCTTCTCGAAGATCCCACGGTTCGAAATAATTGCCATACGATAAATAAATAAACAAGAGAGTTTGAAATTAATTTTGTATTAAGCAATACCGCTGCTAACGTAAACTACAAATTTAGAATAAAGAAAAATTTTTAAAAATAAAGATAGGCGTTTGTATAAATGAAGGAACGGTTGAAGAATTTGGGGCTGGGTGGCGGTTGCACCTATAGCTCAGTTGGCTAGAGCGACTGGCCGCGAGTGCCGGGAGGTCGCAGGTTCAAATCCTGCTCGGTGCTTAAATTTTTCAATTTTTCCTTTATTCTAATTTTTTAAGAGAGTTTGAGTATTTATGATTATTTCGTTATTAGTTGTTATTATTCTCTGTCCTACATTATTTTTCGACTAATATATAACACAGGTGGTTACAATGTAACGGTAAATTGCCATTTACTTGTATACTCGTATTTTCAGGTAAAATATTTGGATATTGCAGCTACAGCTGTATGAATAACATTTTTGCTATAAATAAGGATTTTAAAAATTGTATTATATTAAACGGGTCATCCAGCTATACGCGCAGCCGTCGCGGCTGGTACTTTTTATTCGAACCTGACTGTGGCTTTATACGCCGGGCCCAATAAAGCGATAGGAGTGCGCGGTTGGAGAGTAGCCTGCAGAAAATCCAGAGAAAAACCCCCGAACACACGGGCGGTTTGGGGCTGTGCCTTTACCATGAGTTTACATGACCGTACTCGCTAGCGACTGCGTAAAACATTGTATGGGCAAAAGTACAGCGCCTCTGGCGGTTACGCAATAGAATACGCACATGTAATAAATTCCCTATACAGTTGTTACTAGATCTGAATAATAAAAAAGACAAAAAATTCAGAAATGCCATTAAGTTATATTTGTTAAAAAAATCAAGCTGTTAAAATATTCTTAGTTACTTATGACTTAGGTAACTAAGAATATTCAGCAACAATGTATACTGATTAATAAAATTGTATATCCGCAACTCCTTAACTTAAAAAATCTTTTGTTATTTAAGATTAATAGTTAAGTAAGTGATTATAAAATTATGTAAAAAAATTCACTGAAATAAACAGCTTAAATTTTAATTTTTTTTTTTTTTAACTAAGAATCGGCATACTGATCGTTTACGCAGTCGCTACCGAGTACGGTCATGCAAACTCATGGTAAAGCCACTGATTCTTATGATTAAGCGCCATTGGTCCGAAATATGTCGAGCGATAACCGACCTTAAAGACGTGAGTGAACAGTTTACTATATTTCAATATATCTAAAACTCACGGGAGTTTTATATTTAAAAAAAAATATCTATATTCATTATTTACTTAGCCATGTTTATCTTAAAACTGCTCATCGCTCGCACACGTGCTCGCCGTTTTAATTGCAACGACTTTTGAACGTTTTCACAGCTCACGACTACTGTACGGAAACGACACGATTGTGTACAACGACTTTCATGTCGTCAGAGAACGTCAATCGCCCCTTCAAAACGTTAATGTGCACTTGCAAACGGTATAGTCAGTCGGGCCAAAGTGCTGCGGTCATTATAAGTATTGGAACAAAATCAAAATCAAAATATTTATTCTGCAAATAGGCCTCTAGAGCACTTTGACAAGTCAAAATCTATCTATATCAATTAAAAATAATACAATAATCAAAATATCATTTTTTTTATTCATTCATAGTAAAAGAGAAAAAATAACAATACAAATTTAGTAGTCGCGAACAGAAACCTGTTTAAGGTTTAATGTAGTGCTACATGTCAAAAATAAGACTAAGAAACTAAGAACAACCCAGATTTGTTAGAGATGTATAAGATCTCTAAGCGTTAAGTTAAAAAATAATACGGTACACTAATCGTAATAAAATATTGTGAGATATATCACTAAGCGTCAGCATGAAGATAATAAAATCTATTAAATAAATATCCTCAGAGATGTATAAGGTCTCTGAGCGTCAGTCTAAAAATAAAATCAAATGAGAACAGAGCGAAGTCTCTCATCATGTCAATTCCACTGAACACTAGTACGAAGTTACTAGTCCTTGCAAACATGAACAGACCGGACCCCACAAACAGCACCCGTTCACGAGTATGGCGCGTATTTACAATCGTCAGACATCATCATCATCATTTCAGCCGAAAGACGTCCACTGCTGAACATAGGCCTCCCCCAATTTGGGGGGGATTTGCCATAGTCGCCACGCTTGGCAAGCGGGTTGGCGACCGCAGTTTGATGGTGGTAATGATCGAAGGATGCTGCTGCCCACCCTCCGATTTTCCCTTATTCGCCTCCTACGAAACCCACGGGAAGAGATGGGGTGTCGCAATTCTTACCCGGCAACCACACGGCAATCGTCAGACATAATAGAACGAATCATCAAGGTAATAAAAAGTTGGTAACGCGCTTGTGAGTCCACAGGCTACGATATCTGCTTATCATCAGGTACGCTGTAAGCTCGTTTGCCGCTGACATTGTATAAAAAAAATCGAACTATTGTCATCCGTAGTACTTGTTACGTAAGCATTCCGTAAGGTTGTATTGAAATAGGCATTGAATTAAAAAAATCGAATCGTGTCGTGTCCGTGTCGTTCCTGGTTTGTAGATATTTCGTGCTGTTCTGCCGTCGACTGCTCGTCGCTTCAGCAGAACTAATTATTATAGCTTGAAAGCTGATAGACGACTGACGCTGTGTCGCTGAGTAAACGTTTTCAATAATAAAGTTTAGAAAGTCAATCCAATGACGGCATCATGGCATGAATTTGACTTGGCATGACTCATAACGGGGGTGCTTATTAGTCAAATATGCCCTTCATAATTTTTTTACATTCCATTCAATTTGCTATCCGTTACAAATAATGCTAATAGATCGTAATCATTTTAATCATTTTTAATAAATTATGAAAGTGTTTCCCGTACTTTTTTATAACAAATAAATGTGTATTTGTACTTAGATATGCTGATCATCTATCATGCCCGGAGATTCTTATTCCTTATCAGAAATGTATCGATAAGATGTATTTGGGACCCTAAAAATACCCGTTATATATTTTGGTAAGTGTATACCATCATTAAAAAAACCGGTCATGTGCTAGTCGGACTCGCGCACGAAAGGTTCCTTACCATTTCTATAAAAACGCCAAAAAAATCACGTTTGTTATATAAAAGCATCCATAAATATTTATTTTATTCTCGTTTTTAGTATTTTTTGTTATAGCAGCAACAAAAATACATCATCTGTGAATATTTAAACTATCTAACTATCACGGCAATATAAATATAAATGTTATGTAAATAACGGATAACCGTTATTGGCCTTCAGTTAACTAACAACTTATGTAAAAATATGTAATATAATAAGGCTGTTGTTATCCTTAATACAAATTAAATTAAATAAAAATAAAATGAGATATTGCCTGGTGACAGGCGGACGGACGGACACGGAAGTTTTAGTAATAGGGTTTTACCCTTTAGGTACGGAACCCTTTAATCAAGTTTTTAGCACCCAAGAATATGGCTTACACCACACAAACCATCCATCCCACGCCACTCATGCTTCGATGACCCTCCTGAAAACGCCGCCAGCCCCCACACTACATTTACCTACAGTCGACACTTGAAACTTCAGACTACCCACAGAAAGTTCTATTGTAATTGTAGAACGTTGAAGCCACCGTGAATAGTAATTAACTTAATTAATTGTAGGCTTTTATCGCGTAACTTTTGCTAAAAGCTTTTTCGACCGCATGCAGAGGTGTCGAGTTTACACGTGTGTGAAGCATTACTGTGGCGCAAGTTAACCCGTTACCGCATACCAAGTCGTATGTAACAGATATCAATTTAGGCCTTATTGAATTTATTTCAAGGTTCAAATTTATACGAATATTTTTTATAACATTTTAAATTCTAGTAGGCATATGTATCGTGTTCTGATTAGGAAAAAGTAGAAAAAATTTTTGTTGACACAATAAATTTTTGGCTTTTGCATGTGGCTTTGGGTTGACTTGTACGACCTGCCCCATAGCCTCCTAAGACCCCGCGTCCTATATAAAGGACAAAATATGGTCAATGGAAAATAAGTTAAATTTTGAAGTGACAGAGTTGCATTTGTTTTGGTTTGATTGATTTGACATAAAATAAAATTCAAATTTGTAATCGAAACTGTTAGGTTCAAATTCGATTTTATTTTTATTTGTATGGTGGGTCTCAGGAGGATAGAAAAAAAATTTTTTTCGCGTCAAAAAAATTTTCTTCTACTTTTTCCTAATCATAACACGATACCTAATATGTCCTTAAACGGATCCTCATTAGTTTTCTTACACCGTGTATAGATAATTAGATACTTAAATACATAGAAAACATCCAAAACACAGGAACAAATATTCGTGCTCATCACACAAATCATGTATGTACATTTTATATCTCTTGTCTTTTTTATACCTTGTTGTACAGGTTGCTGAATTTGTCTACCTCCGTTCATTTCTTCTCTCATTTGCTCAAAGGTTAACTGGAAGAGATCCCTTAAAGGGAGAAGTTCGCCTTTGTACATACCATTTCTTTTTGTATTTGTGTACAATAAAGAGTTTTACTACTACTACTACTACAAATAAATGCCCTGACCGGGATTCAAACCCGCGGCCTCCAGCAGGGTCATTACCAACTAGGCTAAAGCGGTCGTCCATATATTATATATTATTCCATTATTCATTGTCAGCAAAAAAAGGTCAGATATAGGTTCACAGCACCGTGGTCCGCTGTGAATCAATATGATTTGTGGCGTTAGACCCTTGACACATCAGGTCCATGTATCATTCTCATGTTAGCTTCTTGTGGTTTGGTCGTCACGTTGGTGTGACAAGGTTCCACTGGTTACATTGTGAACGATTAAAATTTCAGAGTGATATTTTGAATTGGGATACTGAATTAAATTTCAGGTTTCTTATGATATTTGGTACCTACTGAATATTATTTTTCCATTAATCCTATAAGTTTTTTCCAAACAAAACACAAACGATCGCGTTTGCTTTTAGTCTCAATATGTATAGCAAAAAATAGTTACACACACACAGTATGGGGTTCTTCAAGGAAGGAGTGTATAAATTTTTAAAGGGTCGCCTACGGGCATGTGTCACCCCAGGAGTTGCAAGCGTCTATAGGCTACGGTGACCGCTTACCATCAGGTGGACCGTACGCTTGTTTGCCACCGGTGTTGTATAAAAAAAAACTTGTCAAACTTTACATACAATCAGATTTTAACGAACACCGTTTACGATTACAGACGGTTTGGTGCCTTAATAATTATTACAATATTTCTTAAGGGGCCTTATAAGTTTTAAAATGTTTTTATTTCACATTACGACAAAAGTATTGATAATACCAATAAAGTTATTAAGGCTACGGTAATTTTATTAAACTTTTAGATAGTAACATAGCCATTTTTTGATTTTATTGTGTGTAGTAGAATTTAAGCTGAAAAAACAAGTTTTTAGCTTGAAAATTGTCGATTTGGAGTGATGATTGAAACCATATTTCTTAATGAAAAATCCAAAAAATACAATTAAAGTTTATGACATAAGGTCGCAATAGCCCTGTTCTAGATAGTAACATTGAGAAAATGTCAAGATACGTGTCAATGCAAACAGAAAATGTCGTAAATAGATTAACGTTTTTAACTGATAAGGATCCTACAATATTTCTTAAATGAGTTCTCAAGCCGCGCGACGGCCTCCAGTTACACACGTTATGAATGACTTTATTTTGATTTGTTTGCAATATTTTTTATATGAAAGTCGAAGTTCGAACCAACATTCCCAACCCTTTTCAAAACGTCACAAAGTAATATTAGTCCGTAAACATCTATATTTATTTGTTTGCTTAGGTCCTTGAGTTGTCAACTTAAAGGCTTGTTTCAACGCAACAATAATTCTCCGTAAATAAGGTATTTTCTGTAATTATAACTTATTTGAGGACGTCTAATTTTATTCTTAGCTTTAACTTGGGTATCTGTTATTCTGTTACGAGGTATTGTTTCATACTGGTGCGATTTCGAATGATTTGACTTATAGAATTAATAATCTATGTAGAATTAATATCTTGCTGGCTATGCGAATACTGCTAATAACGATTTTTTTTTTAACCTGACTGTGGCTTTATAGGCCGGGCCCAATAAAGCGATAGGAGTGCGCGGTTGGAGAGTAGCCTGGGGAAAATCCAGGGGAAAACCTCCGACACGACCACGCGTGTGGTTTGGAACACTGAAATACTCTAAGAGTTTGCGCTCCAGTGAGATTGGTTGAGCGGTTTCAACCGAATCTGAGGTGTGAGTGGAATCGAGCTACTGGGAGTTTTGTCGCTGGTTCACTAAACCTAGCCTAGCTGAGAAGAGTCCAGCAAGAAACTCAGCTAGGCCCGACCTGGGTCGGACTGACTCTACCCGGTGTGCGGCGGTACCGGGACGAATAGGGACTATATGTATCACTGTTGTCGCGATCGCGCGGTGGACGTCCCCACCGGCGGGAATGCCTAAGTGTAGGCGTCGTGTCAGAGTTGGACTCTAATAACGAATAAGATTACGTTATTAGTAGTATTCGCATAGCCAGCAAGATATACTTAACTAGTAGGTAGCTAGGTAGGCAGCTAATAGCTCCAACTGGTGGATAAACTGCGAAAAGCTGTGAAGAATAAATGTCAAAAAATTTCAAATATGAAATATTACGGTATTTAATAACGTAAAAAATATATTATTTTTATGTTACGATTCTTTACCAATAAACAGAGCGTACGAATATACTCGAATAACATCCAAATGTCAATTTTTTGTATGCTATTTTAGAGACAAATACATAAACATGAAAAAGGACGCGGTTTAGAGAATTGTGACGTCATATTTCCCTACAAACTTCATACCAACAGTCCCTTTCGCATGAGTTTGCATGACCGTACTCTGTAGCGACTGCGTAAACGATTTAGTATGCCGATTCTTAGTTGTATTGCGTAACCGCCAGAGGCGCTGTACTTTTGCCCATACTAATTTTTACGCAGTCGCTAGCGAGTACGGTCATGTAAACTCATGGTAAAGGCACAGATCGTCTTATTTTTTTGCTCAAAGCTGCAGTTTCATTAGTGAAGTCTATTCGCAGAAATCTCTTCCTGTTTACCGTTATTTTGAAATAGCTCTGTAAAGTGAAGACTTCGCAAGTGATATTTTTGGTGTTCGACCCCCATGGCTCTGCTATTATGAAAATTTTCCAAATACTGGATCGATAAAGTTGCCCGTTGCGTTTGCCAACGCTGAAATTCGGTCAGTCAGTTATATATTGTCAGTGGGCTCAAAAACATCGCCAATGGTGTCCCACAGGGAAGTGTTCTTTGACCTACTTTATGATGGTGCGCAATGGGTGAAGTGGAGTGGGGTGCTGATGGAAACAAATTGGAAATCTTCAGGACTTATATTTGAGAATAAATAAATTGACACTCACATTATTAGGCGCTACGTGATCGGAGGCTTGATGTACAAAAAGGAAGAGGAACATAGACAAGGTGCATTGGCCTTTTATAGATGCGACCATAGATAAACTGTGTAAGGGAGGACATTCATGATTAATGATACCTATTCACTAACACTTTACTCCTGGTTTACATGCATGAATGAATTATCTAATATGATCATCCCAAATGCGAAATTTTTCTCATACGCTGACGATACGCCAATAGTATTTACTTGGAAAGAGGTTAGGTTCAATGCTGAAAATGGTTTGGCACACATCGACAACTGGCTAAAAATGAACCTACTAACACTGAACACGAAAAAAACAAATTACATACGCTTCAACATCTCGGATAATACACAGCCCAACAAATATGTTGATCAGGATTTACTCGTGTCTATCTCAAACCTAGCCGACATGCGACTGTCCAAGAACAGACAAAGCTGCTAAAACTAAATACTTAGGAGTTATACTCGATCAATATCTTAACTGGTATTGTACTTGAGGTGCAGGGTTGCTATGCCGAAGTGAACAAGTGAAAACACAAACTGACTCTATTAAACAACTATAATTACTATAAAACATTAACAGAAACTAACAGGGAGAACACATTACAAGTAGGTATGAACTTTAAACAGAAATTACAGATTTTGGCGCGAAAAGATTAGCGAAATTATCAGTACGGTTGCTACGCGCAGACTAGTCTCTAAGATGGCGGCCGCGCGCATCGCGCGAGCTCGCCCCCCTCCCCCGCGCAGGCCCCGCGTGCGCCCGCTGCGGCCGGGCATCAGGCGAGGCGCGCGCGGCGGCAGCATTGCGTTATTATTATTAAAATTCAAAATGAAATAAATCGGATAGTCGCGCTAACTAACATTACCACCCCCCAGTTGGAGACTTCAATCGACAAATGTACCGTCAGTAGGTAGCACGGCTATCCGAGCAACGGGACGACGCAGCGCCCCAGTAGACGTTCTTATATCTACGACACGCACATGACCATCACTTCCCGGAAACACTTTCGATATTATGCCACGGGGCCACATATTACGCGGCTGTTTGCCGTCACACAACACCACTACATCACCCACTTTGACGGAGTCCGTTGCCGTAGCCCACTTTTGCCGTCTCTGCAGAGTGGGCAGGTACTCTCTGGTCCACCGTCTCCAGAACATTTCAGCCAGCCCGTTCACTTTCTTCCACTGGCGCCGAGCGTCGACATCTGAGGGATCGTAGGTCGACATGCGTGTATCACCTGCAGCTGTGCCCAGTAGCAGATGATTTGGCGTAAGTACTACTGGTTCATCAGGATCAGACGTTACATAAGAGAGCGGGCGGCTGTTGACGACCAGCTCCGCTTCTAACAGGACAGTGTGCAGCACTTCTTCTGTTGGCGCTCGCTCCTTAAGTGTAGCGCGGAGAGCATTCTTCACAGAGCGCACGAGCCGCTCCCAGACACCGCCCATATGTGGCGCTGCTGGCGGGTTGAAGCGCCACTCGATGCCCTTAGTCAGGGCCTCACCTTTAAGTCGTTCGGCGTTCAGGCCTCGCAGCGCAGCACGCAGTTCCCTGTTTGCTCCGATGAAGTTCGTACCGCAGTCACTCAAGATCATCGCAGGTTGCCCGCGGCGCGCTGTCAAGCGGCGCAAGGCAAGTATGGCAGAGTCGCTGCTGAGGGATGCAGCCAACTCGAGGTGTATGGCGCGTGTCGCGAGGCAAGTAAACAACACGCCCCACCGTTTCTCCCGGCGACGGCCTATGGTGATCTCCATTGGACCGAAGTAATCGATCCCGCAGTTGACGAATGCTCGCCGCGTCGTGGTAAGTCTGACGAGCGGTAAGTCACCCATCTTAGGTGGGTTAGGCCGCGCGCGCTGTACCCGGCAGTACTGGCACCGCGCAACGACCGCCTTCACTGTAGGCCGGATGGAGGTCACCCAGAATCTCTCTCGTACGTTGTTGACGACTGTCTCGTGGTTGGCGTGCAGCGCGCGTGTATGGTAGTGCTGTACCAGAAGTCGTGTGATGGGACAGCTACCATCTAGGATCACAGGGTGCCTCTCGTCGAAAGACAACTCGGTAGAAGCCCCAAGGCGTCCCCTGACGCGGAGCAGCTCGTCGTCGTAGAGCATAGGGTCAAGTTTTATCAAGCGGCTCGACTTGGGCAGTGAGCGCCCAGCCCGCAGCGCGCTCAGCTCTTCAGGAAAGGAGCGCGCCTGTGATTGCCTCAATAGAAGGTGCTCGGCTTCCTGCAGCTTTTCCACTGTAAGCTCGCTTACCCCCGTTCTCTGCTTGGCTCTGCACGCCTTTGTAAAGGTAAGCACGCACGCAGTAACACGCGCAGCGCGTACCCACGTGGAGTAGCGCGTCACGTCGATAAGCGGCTGGTCATCTTTGGCCGCTACAAGCGCTCTCTCCAAGCGCTCAGGGTCATCAGCAGGAGACTCCTCGCGGCTCCAGGTCGGCCACGGTACCTGTGGATCACATAGAAAGGAGGGACCCGAAAGCCACATGTTTTTATTATTAGGCCAGTCCATCCTGGTCGCCTCGTCAGCAGGATTAGACTCCGAAGGCACCCAGTGCCAGTCACTCCTCTCACTCAAGTTATCAATCTCCGCTAATCTATGTGAGACATATTTTTGA
Organism: Epiblema foenella; assembly: GCA_963556455.1. NCBI lineage: Eukaryota > Metazoa > Arthropoda > Insecta > Lepidoptera > Tortricidae > Epiblema > Epiblema foenella. The sequence goes on along the minus strand of OY747113.1, from coordinate 3,482,470 downwards.
TAGTCTTTTGCGTCCGAGTTAATCCACATAAGGACTGTCTTTGAATCAGTCCAGAGGTAGAGGTTGGTGATAGCGAAACTTAACTCAGATCTTATTGTCACTGCCAACCTGCATGCCAATACCGACGCCTGTAGCTCAAGCCGTGGAATCGATACTACCTTTACGGGAGCTACGCGCGCCTTACCGGCTACCATACTGCATACCCTATTGCCGCCACTATCAGTGCCTACTAAAAACGCTACAGCAGCATACGCCTTCTCACTCGCATCTCCAAAAATATGAAGATCTACGGTCGCTGTTCGCTGTAAGCCATACCACCGAGGCACGGCTACGCTCGGTAGAGCTTTTAGTTTGTTCAGCCACTGAAACCAAGTAGTGACCTCGGAGTCCTTGATGCACTCGTCCCAGTCTATCCCCGACTGCCACACGCGTTGCATTAGGACTCGTGACTGTATAATACACGGGTACACCAGCCCAAGTGGATCGTAGATGCTCATGATAAATCTGAGGAACTCGCGCTTAGTAGGTTTGATCTGGCCATCAACTATTTCGGCGGGCAATCGCTTAAATGACAGGTCAAATTTCATGCAGGCACTTGATGGACACCATATCATTCCTAGTGTGCGCTCGCTCTCAGACCCATCCAACTTGACCCGACCTGGCACAACAGCTGGTAGCTTTTTATTTAATTCAGGTGAATTCGTCACCCACCCCCTGATATCAAAACTACCTGCTCTGTGAATATGGGTGACGTCAGCGATCAGCTGTTCCGCCTCGTCTATTGAGTCTACGCTATCCAAATAATCATCCACATAATGTTTTTTTATTATGGCTTCCACCGCCGCGGGATGCGTGTCTTTGAACTCTGCCGCATTTTTATTTAAAACATATATGGCCGATGTGGGAGACGACGCGGCACCAAAAATCATTGAAGTCATGACGTAAATTGAGGGATCCTGGTCCCTATTTTGGCCGCGCCATAAAAATAGCTGCGCCCCCTGGTCAGCTTCACGGATCTTCACGCGCATAAACATGTCGGCAATATCGGCGGTGAAAGCTATACGTCCAGATCTAAATTTAATTAAAGCACCCAACAAAGAATTCATCAAATCAGGCCCACTAAGTAAATGACTATTCAATGATACCCCTTGACAGGTGGCTGCAGCGTCAAAGACGAGGCGCATCTTCCCGGGTTTATTGACATTTAAAACCCCGAAATGAGCAAGGTACCAAACAGGACTCGCCTTAATACAGTCCACTTTGCGCGCGTAACCTGCAGCCAGCAATCGGTCCACCTGTTTCGTGTAGGCGTCCGCAAAACAAGGGTCGCGATCCATCTTACGCTCTATCCCCGTAAGTCGTCTATACGCATAATCATAATTGTCGGGCATCTCTATATTATCACGCGCCCACAACAAGCCCACTTCCCACTGCGGTGGCTTATCCGACACGCGACGACATGTTTTATCTAGTATTTCTAAGGCGCGTTCAGAATTAGAGTTTTTACGCAACACATGTGAAATACCTATCGCCTCTAATTCAAATTGAGCTTTCACTAACGCGTGTAAATCATCTAGCGGCGCGGACATGCAATTGGCAGAATCAATCTCACTACCACCAACCCCCCCACCTAACGGGCCGTGGACGACCCAACCTAAGCGAGTAAGAGAAGCGACCGGACGACCGGATTTACCTTGTCGAATTTCCCTGCCGACGATGAGCTTCCAGTTGTCCTGTCCCAACAACAGCATGGGTTTCGCCTCCCTCATTTCGCTGCAATCCAGGTCCCGCAGGTGTGCGTTGTCCTCGAGCACTCGCGCCGGTAACGTTTGCGACGGCAAGTCCACATTACGCAAAGTACGCACTGCAATGTCATGACACACTCCGTTCGGACCGCGCACTATGATTTTAACACTTCGCGAGGTGTTATCAGTCACACAATGTCCGCGCGCAGTCATCAACTTAAGCGGCACTACAGGTCCGTCGGCATCGCTCGCGAATTTATCGTCTAAAATCGACACGGACGCGCCGTCGTCCAAGAGCGCGTAGGTAGGTCGTTCAACACCAGAGTTTGTCAATAAAGTCACAGGTATCACTTTTAACAAAGCACGCGCACGGCACTCCCCGACATTCGTCAAAGTTTCGCACTTCACAGGCGGCGCCGCCGCAAGTCCGAGCGCGGGCGACGTAGCCGGCGGCGGCAAGCCAGGCTGTGGCTCCACCGCGGGCGGCGGAACGTTCGGTCGGTTCTTATGTAGTAACTCGTGATGCGACCAATTACACTTACTACAACGTTTAGCACGGCAAAATCTACTCGAGTGAGTCTTCACAATACACTTAAAACACAGTCTATTTTGTTTTATTAAGTCCCAACGTTCATCAATATGAAGACTTTTGAACTGACTACACTCACTTAATTTATGGTCCGCTTTACACTTAACACACACGATTTTATTACTACTCTCAGTCTTAGTAACAGCAGCGATCGTCTCCACTTGCGTATGTACTCGATGTCTCTGTGCGCCCGCTCGCACTGGCGCCACCGCCTTATCCTTATCGCGCCGGACAGCGCCGGGCAATGGCGCGTATTCCGCACTATTACTGATCGGCGCATAATAATTATGCCGATGCTCGTGCGAGTTGGTCGAGGAATTCGAGTAGTATAATTAAGTTAGGAGACACTCGTAAATCGGTGCCACTGTTGCAGTCCAAACGCATCACGAACTGTCCATACTGCGACCGTTGATATGGAGTTAACTTATTCAGTAATTCACTAACTAATTGTGGGTTGTTCAAATATCCATCTGCGCGAATACTTTTCAGCACTGATACACAATTACGTACTGTTGTAGTGAATTTACGTATCTCCGGGCTATTTTCTGAGAGGTTAGGTAATGCACGGATTTTGTTCATGGCGCACTCTAACAGCCGGTTCGGGTGCCCGAACTCGTCCTCCAGCGCCTTCATGACCTCCTCGGGGTCGGAAGAGGTTCGAAGTAGATCCGCGACGGCGGCTTTGGCCTCGCCAACGAGCGCCACCCTGAGCCGCGCCATGTTTTCAAATGGCTTGTAGCTATGCATCTCAGTTGTACTCCTATAGGCTTTTTCAAAACACAGCCAGTCCGCGGCGTTACCGTCGTACGATGGGAGCTCGTGCGTCTGTCGCGGCACTCCTCTCGCCTGTGATAACCTTCCGATGGCCTCCGCCAGCCGATCAATATCGGTTAGAGCTTGACTCTTCGGTGGCGGCGGCGGCGGCGGCGGCGGCGGCGGCGTGAGCGCGGGCACGCGCGGCGTCGGGTCGACGGGCACGCGCGCGCGCGGAGGGCTCGTGTCGGGCGCGCGGGGGGCGGCGGGCGCGTCGCTGAGCCAGCGCGTCACGCGCGCCGAGGCACCGCTCGCGACGCTCGCCGGCGCGTCGTCTTCTTCCTCTTCTTGTGCCGCTAACTCCGCCATGTCGAGTGCGAGCTTTTTCTTTATCAAATTCTCCTTAAGCTTCGCCACCTCGAGCTCCGCTTCATATTCCGCGCGTATTCGTAGCGCTTCCCGGCCGGCCTGGCTAAGTCTCGACGTGAGGCTGGCGGCGCTCCGCGGTTTCACGGTGCGCTCCGAGGCCGACGAGCATATCTCTGACCCTGACGGTAGTAACATATCTCCGTGGTCACCGAGACCACCTACCGCAGGGCTGCTGGCGGGTTGTGGAGGAATAGACTGCAATCCGGAGCACGACGGAGTATTTATTCCAGAATCTGCGCAGTTTTCGGCCGCTTTCATCTTTTCTGCTCGCGTTTCACTACGTGTCCTTGGTTTCCGGTTCTTGTCACTCATATTAACTACCTATACACTTCATCCGAACTCGTAGGACCACAACTTTGTACTTGAGGTGCAGGGTTGCTATGCCGAAGTGAACAAGTGAAAACACAAACTGACTCTATTAAACAACTATAATTACTATAAAACATTAACAGAAACTAACAGGGAGAACACATTACAAGTAGGTATGAACTTTAAACAGAAATTACAGATTTTGGCGCGAAAAGATTAGCGAAATTATCAGTACGGTTGCTACGCGCAGACTAGTCTCTAAGATGGCGGCCGCGCGCATCGCGCGAGCTCGCCCCCCTCCCCCGCGCAGGCCCCGCGTGCGCCCGCTGCGGCCGGGCATCAGGCGAGGCGCGCGCGGCGGCAGCATTGCGTTATTATTATTAAAATTCAAAATGAAATAAATCGGATAGTCGCGCTAACTAACAGGTATCCTTAACTGCAGAAAGCTAACTTGGATATTTAAAGCATTGAGGCACATTGTACCCGGGAAGCACAATCGGTCAAAGTCGCGTATTATCATAAATAGAATTTATATATCCTTGGTCTAATCTGTCCTAGTGTACTGCATCTCGGTGTGGGGAGGGTCAGCAAAAAGTCGTTTTATTGGCCTTGAAAGAGCCCAACGTGCATTAGTTAAGGTTATGTATTTAAAAAAAATAGGTTTTTACTGACCGACTCCATGTTGTCAGTGATCTTCTAACAGTCAGAGTCAGTCAATTGTATATCCTGCATGTTACTTAAAAAAAAGCATAAATTATTACTCCATAATATAAGTAATAAATACAAAATGCTGCTCAAATTCAAAATACAAATACAAAAAGGTTTATTTCTCAAAATTTTACAATGTTCAATCTATAGTAAGTATGGGTATTAAAAATAAGCTCCTTAACAAGATAAGTTTCTTAACAAGCTTGAGCGCTTGCAAAACTTATGTATCAGGTATATTTTCGGTCTACGCAAGTATGATCACATCTCCAACTTTCGTTCTCAACTTCAGTGGTTGCCGATCCGTCCAGAGATGTGCATATTCTGTCGTTACTTTTCAACACACTTTTTAATCCTGCTGCCCCTCCATACCTTACCGAGAGATATAGATACATGGCTGATGGCAGTGGTCATCGTCTGAGGTCCAGCGCCAACCTTACTCTTGCCCTACCGTCTAATAAGACGCAAACATACTCTAGATCTTTCACGGTACGCGCTGTGAAGTTGTGGAACGAGTTACCCTTGTCAATAAGACAGTCCCAGTCTGTCGCCTCACTCAAGAGTAATTTGAAGAAATTGTGGCTCTCCAACGACTTGTGATTTGGTTGAATACTATGTATATTTATTTATGTATATTTATTTAAATACGCATATATTTATAATATGTATTTATTATATGTTTAGTTGTTATATATTTATTTAGTTTTGGTTTTAGCTATAAGTTTCCTTATTGAAACGTTTTAGTACACTGTATAATTTGTCTATCTCATTCTCCCACTCTCCACTCAATCCCTCAAAGGTTAGTTGGAAGAGATCCCTCATAGGGATAAGTTCGTCTTTGTACTTTAATCTTATGTGACATGTAGAATGTTTTAACCTGTTATTGTGTATCATAAAGTGCTTACATACATACATACATACAAAAGGAAGCAACCCGCTGTAGCGGAGTGTGTAAAAAACAAGAACCTCATTTGCTCGCAGAGAGTTTTACACAAAATCTCATCATCATCCACACATTTACAACGAATTGAACAAGAAACTTGATATTTGGGTCAATCAACTTTTTCTTGTTGTTATTCTGTCTCGTCAGCGAGGAGACAATAGTAACCGAGTCTCTTAGAATAGTAGATTGTATGACAAGGGTCTAAAATGAGCCATATTACCACGAGATAGTTATTTTCCCGAACGAAGTGAGGGAAAATAGTTCGAGGGGTAATATGGCTTTTAGACCAGAGTTATACACTCTACTTTTCACTTCGATTGCGAGAAAATAAATAAACAAAGGTTAACCCACCCAAAATTAACAATAAATTCCACGGCGAAGATATATACTTTTGCAGCTTGTTTTTTTTTCTATACTCCTTTGACACCAAAACATAGACACTGCGGTTCGCGCGCAACATTCACGCGCGAAAAAAGCTAAACTGACCTTCCATTGAGCGCTTCAAAGTGTTGCTCGAACGATTTAACCACTTTTTTAATTATTGTGAAATAGGGACTACTACAAACTTAATCTTTAGACTCTTTAGAAAAATTAATTATGTTTCCAGATAGGTCGATTTTAGTAAAGCTGTATTCTGGTTGGTTAATACCCAATACCAAATATTTTTTTAAGAGTTAAATTAGTGTTCTGTGATTGGTGGATTTAATAGGTGAAGTATTTTGATTGGTCAAATTCAAATGTTTTGTAAATCATAAATATGTATTCATATTTTCCCTAGGGGTTAAATGTACTACTTTAGCCCCGCTTGACAAGTCTAATATGACACACTTTTCGAGCATGAGAAGTGAAAAAATGTTTATAATATGGGCTTCAAGCATGCTCAAGAGATGACCTATGTCCAAATGGATTTATGCTCATCGCTAAAACTCATGTTTGGTAGATTTAAACCCTATAAAATCACAGTTTTAAAGAGTGACTCAGGAGACGTAACCATGGTAACGAGCCACAAAGAATAGTTGATCCACCCATTTACTCAAAACATTACTATAACTGCAAGAAAGTTATTATAAATTGGCTTAAGACTATAAAATATGATGAGACAGAGTTCACTACAATAAACTTAGCTACACACATACACGCAAATACACGCGCGCACACACACACTCACATAGAGGGAGAATTGATAAGTAGTTACATATTTATTTCCTTCATTGAATCTTTCATGAACACCAGGCTTAATGTCATGAATTGTCATGTTTTAAATTAAACGTAACATATATCTTAATTTTGCAAACTTAACCATGAAATTAGAAGAATGAAATGTCACTTAAATAAACAATAAGGGTAGGGGCCAGGCGCGCGTCGACTATATAAAGATCTGTCGAAGCGCCTAATCGAGGCTTCTGGTGACCAGAGGGCTGGCTTTTCTTTTGCTCAGCGAATAAGTATTGCCGTGCAGCGAGTAAATACAGCCAGCCTTCTGGGCATCCTACCAATTAAATAAATAAATAAAACAAATAAATATTTGTGGACAATCTTACACAAATCAACCTGGTCCCAAACTATAAGCAAAGCTTGTACTATGGGTACTAGGCGACGATATACATACTTATATAGATAAATATATACTTAAATACATAGAAAACATCCAAGACTCAGGAACAAATATTCGTGTTCATCACACAAATAAATGCCCTGACCGGGATTCGAACTCGGGACCTCCAGCTTCGAAGGCAGGGTTACTACCAACTAGGCTAAAGCGGTCGTCAATTGACAGCGATTTGGGTCTATTTTTTTATTTCAATTTTAATTAGGTTATTTGTTTTATTATGTTTATATTATAAACTCTTAAATAAACATAACTTTTGATTTAATTTAGTTAAACACTATAGCATAATACTTTTTGTAATGTAAAGGAAAAGCGGCGTCATCCAACACAGGCTTTTTTGCTTACCGGGTGGCTCCATCGCCTTATATTATAACAAATTGTATCTTACCAACCGAATTACCTACCAGTGAAGATCTTAAAACTGGAAAGTGGAAAAGAATTTAAAACTGCGTTATATAATTTTTTAGCATCTAAGGCCTATTATTCCATTCAAAAATATTTAAATGACATTGTTTTTTAGTTTATAAGTAAATTATGCATGCGATACACATGACATTCCTTAAATATTTGCATGTCCTTGTGACCAAACATGTAGTTCCTTATATTTTAGATTATGACCTATTTGTTGTACCATGTTAGCACATAAACGACTGATTACTGATTACTTACCAAATAAATAATTTTGAATTTGAATTTTTTGAATATAATTTCCACACAGTATGTGGTGAAGGCAAGGGTATGTCACCATGTAAAAAAGGGTAAGGGTATGTAATATTTCTTACGTTACCCTTACGATGAGGTCAGACACGTTAACGCGGGTCCCATTCCTATTTCACGCACCGTGGCTTCCTTCACAAAAACTCTTCCTAAATCCAGCCGAGATTGGCATTTTCGGGTACGCAAGAAAAGGTCTTGTAATTTCTCAATACGATGCGTCAGGTATATTTTCAAGAGGACATTCATTTAGGCTGCCAACGCGCTGGTAGGATCTCCAGTACATTAAGTCGCCCAAGATGACACATGAAAAAAATTGAATCGCCCAGCCAGTGCGCAACAGTAAAAGCGCGCGGCAAAGCGACATAGCACGCGTCTGTCGGAACTCAAAATGTATAAAAATCCAATAGATTTCCGCATAGAGGAAATTATTATATACTGATGAGTTGTCAGTCAAGTTTTATGATTTAGAATGAAGGAAAAATTGAAAAATTTAGGCACCGAGCAGGAATCAAACCTACAGAACAAGGAACAGTTGATGAATTTAGAACTGGGTAGTGATTGCACCTGTAGCTCAGTTGGCTAGAGCGACTGGCCGCGAGTGCCGGGAGGTCGCAGGTTCGAATCCTGCCTGCCCGTAGCGGGTAGCTGTTGATTCCTTGTACTACCATGTCATCTTTGTACACCCTAACTACACAGTTATACAATAAAGATTTCTATTTCTATTTCTATTTCCTACTCGGAGCCTAAATTTTTAAATTTTTCCTTCATTCTAAATTTAGGTATGGGATGGCGCATCGCAACTGACGATTCTCAATATAATTTGAGACGTTAGTACCGTTAATGAAGCATGAGTCTTCTGGTAGATGTCGCCTTAAGGCGTTTGTATAAAAATAAAGTTATATGATTGCCTCGCCATCTATATGGCGATTCTCAAAAGAATAGCCACCAAGCGAACGGACTATTCCACTGACACACAATATACGTGCGCACACACTGTATGCATACACACGCCCACACGTATACATACACGGATGCACGCAAACATGCACATGCGTTTTGATTGCCGGGTTTACTTTGAAACCTACAGTGAGACTGAGTAGCAAACCAAAAGGTAAATAAACCTATTAATATAAACGAAATAACATTTTCGTTGCACTTTTTTTCCATATTTTACCAGTCACATTGTTAGTAAACACCAAATTAGTAACAGATCTGAGAAGTAAAATACGCAACATTGGTAGAAGTATTTATTTTACTATTGGACAAAGACTAAAGAAACAACAAACAATTTGCGAATATTCACAAATACACGCTATTCACAATGAAACTCGAGCTACGATTTCATTAAAAATAAACACAGATAAATTCTGTTTTCAGACATGATATGACTGCTTGAAGTGATTGACATATATATTTTTTTGTTGATGAGGCAAAATGGTAGATTGTGTCTCAAGGGAGCAAAATGATATATTTACGGCGAGGGCGGTATATTGAATTCAGAGTGAAGAGAAAGATTCTACAATAGAATCCTGAGCGTAGCGAGGGATTTTAAAATAGAATCTTGAGCGTAGCGAGGGATTCAAGTGTTTACGCCCAAGATGGAAATAATTTTGCTACCGTGTGACACATACTGCTTTTCACACCGTCTATGAGGCCCGCTGCTAAAAACATGAAATATCTTACAAATGATTTTACTACCGAGTGTCACATACTGCTTTTCACACCTTCTATGAGGAAAAGAGTCATTGTTGCCCTCAAATGAGGGAAGAAAAGTACGACTTTCATTGTCGAAGGCAACATTAACTCTTTTCTGAATAGAAGGTGTGAAAATTATATTTGAGTCGTCATTCGCAACACATGGACATAATAATTAGGCCTGAAGACTAGCGCCCCTCCCAGAGCGGTTCCGCAACTTTCTGGCATTTTAGCCAATCAGAACGAGGCACAGAGTAAGTTAGTCGAGGATCGAGTTAAATGTACTGAGTGAAAAGCCCGTGGTTTTCCGGTATCGAACCCACGATCGCCAGATTGAGTCACGTGGCTTACTGCTCGGCTATACGGTGACTTAGGGTGGGTTGCACCAAACCATCTAGTCTGTAATCGTAAGCGCTGTTACGCGTTAAAATCTGATTGTATGGATAGTTTGACAAGTTTCTATGGGATGACAGCTGCCGAAGCCATATTTAACGATGATTGTCAACCCGCCCTTAACATCCAGTAGTGAATCGTGCTCAAACCAAACCGGAACATACAACGACACTGTTGCTACACCGGATCCATTATGCGACCTAGAACTACAGCCGACTAGAATGAACCCTATAAAATAGTATATTGTGTCTCAAGGGAGCAAAATCTTATATTTACGGCGAGGGCAGTATATTGAATCTTTAGTGAAGCGAAAGATTGTACAACAAAATCTTGAGCGTAGCGAGCGATTCAAGAGTTTACGCCCAAGACGGAAATAATTTTGCTACCGTGAGACACATACTGCTTTTTACACCGCCTATGAGGCCCGCTGCTGAAACATGAAAGTCTTACAAATAATTTTGTTACCGAGTGGCACATAGGTACTGCGTTTTACATATTCTATAAGGAAAAAAGTCATTGTTGCCCTCAAATGAGGGAAAAAATGTACGACTTTGATACCTCATTAGGGAAAAACAACGACTCTTTTATAAAACTATATTTTTCACACCTGTTTTCTTGCCCTCAAATGAAAGATCAAAGTTGTACTTTTCTTCCCTCATTTGGGGGCAACAATGACTGAACAGCAGGTGTAAATGCAGTATGCGCCGCTCGCTAGCAAAAGTATTTTCAATTTGGGCGTAAACACTTAAATTGAGCGAGGGATTCTAAAGTATAATCTTGAGCGTAACGAAGCGCTCAAGATTTAGAATGACGGCTTCCAGCTCCATCTCAACAGAGCCCTGGCATATATGGATCTTGGTTTATTGTTTTGTATATTATGTAAATATAATAAAGAGCTTTTGTATTGTATTTGAAGCACAGGATAACCAGGCCTCATCCACGTGAAGGCTGCCTTTCGGAAGCCGTGCTTGCTAACAGTTGTGGATACCACCACGCTTGAAGGCTTGCCTTAGCTTGGCACCATTTGACCCCGATTAAGATCTGAGGGGCTACCGCGAACCGAAAACGAACGAAGTTCGAATATCTCACTCTCTGTTGCACTTGCTAATTAGTGCGACAGAAGGGGAGATATTAGATTCGGCTCTAATTCATTGGGGGGAAGCTGGCCCTCCTGGACTGGATCTGGTAGTGGTTGCAAATCAAGCAGAACCTTCCATAAAACTATTTAATTTTTCTGTTTCATGGTCTCGTCTGTATACAGTATGTATGTGTATATATTTGTTATTATTATTTATGTATGTATTGGTATATGTAATAATCATATTGACACTTAGTATGTACGTTTTATAGTTGAAATTGCACCGCCTAAAATTTATCTGCTTTGCCCTAAGGTTGACTGGTAGAGAATGCTTATTGCATTAAGTCCTTTTGTACGAAGATTTACTTTTGTGCAATAAAGATTAAATAAATAAATTTCATTTAAGGACTGTGCCTTTACCATGAGTTTGCATGACCGCACTCGCTAGCGACTGCGTAAACGATTTAGTATGCCGTTTCTTAGTTCTATTGCGTAACCGCCAGAGGCGCTGTACTTTTGCCCATACATTTTTTTACGCAGTCGCTAGCGAGTACAGTCATGTAAACTCATGGTAAAGGCACTGGCTTTTCCATCGAATTGCATCCACGGACGTCATTTTGCAGAAAAAGATAGCGTCCTCGCAACGCCCGCGGCCGGCGTATTTGCATTTTAACCGTCACACACTCTATTTCACAGGGTTCCGTGGTAAACTTACAACAGTTGAAAAGTGAAAAGAAAATTTAGTAATAGCGACTATACACGTACCTATGGTAATCTAACGCATTTGGAAGCAAACGACATGATACGTAATACAAATGGTAGCACAAGTATAAAAAAACTAGTGCCTTTACCATGAGTTTGCATGACTGTACTCGCTAGCGACTGCGTAAACGATTTAGTATGCCGATTCTTAGTTCTATTGCGTAACAGTCGCTAGCGAGTACGGTCATGTAAACTCATGATAAAGGCATAGTTTAGTAAATTTTATGTTGAAAACAATGTCTTTGCCATGGTAATGAGTTTACACGACCGTAAAGAAATGTATAGGCAAAAGTATAGCGCCTCTGGCGGTTACGCAATAGAACTAAGAATCGGCATACTAAATCCTTTACGCAGTCGCTAGTGAGTACGGTCATGCAAAGTCATGCAACTCGTATTTAATGTTTTACCAAAAAATCTAACGTTCAGATTATAAATGAAAGATTAAAGGGCTTTTTTTTCAGATTTATTCACCTGCTCATTTTAGAAATGAAATGAAATGAAATCTTTTATTTCAGGTCTTTATCGACCCATATTAATTTATGTTAGTAACATTAAAACTTATACTTAGTAGACAGGGGTATTATTTAATATACTTAGCTACAGATTTTACTTACCCAACCCAGTACTGAAACAATGCGCAGTCAAATCTGTTAGCTACCATGTTCAGGATGCTGTTGTGAATTCTCCTAATCCGTCCCAAAGAGAAGAGAGCCTCAGCGTTACAAAATGTGTCATTTGGTGTTACAGCGCCATAATCGATAAGCAACTGCGGAACCCGCTCGCTGCACCTGCACTGTCCCGCAAATCCAGCGCGGCCGGAATTTCCGGCGTCACCGCAAACGGTTAAACTTTAATTCGACTGTTGAAGGTATTCCGTTTACGTTCTATTTTATTTTACCTCTAACAGTATTGAGAGATAAAGGTAAATTACTATACGTTTACCACTGACATACGTAATAGTTCAGATTTATTTATTTCTCTAAGATTACAAATCACTTATGCGAGAAACAAACAATATTTCAGTAAAACTTAAACCATAATATAATTTAGTAGGATGATAAAAAGTATGCGACGGTATTTTTCAATTATATTCTAACAACTCAATTGAACGCTTGCGTACGAGTATTTATACAAAAACTAACAAAGCCAACCGACCATCAGTGATCCTTATTACAATGCCTATAAAGTGTACGTAATGCAGGTGTAATGAGTGTGATTTGTTGTGTTGGCAGCTAGACATAAGCAGGTCCCTCTCAAGATTGACTCCATCATCATCATCATCCTAGCGTTATCCCAGTACAGTTGAATCTTGAAGGATGCCTTGGGTCCGCTATGCCAAGATTTGGCTTAGGCATTAGTTTTTAAGAAAGCGACTGCCATCTGACCTTCTAACCCGAGGGGAAACCAGACCTAACTAAACATCACTCAGTCACATACGATATTACGGTATTTCAGTCTTTTAAAATCAATATTAAGAAGTTTATGCTCGAACATCAAAAGAGAGAGGAAAATTGCAGATTGGAAACTAGCTGTCTGTAACAATAAGTATTCATTATCTTACCACTGGGTTATGACCATTTGCATGATTGATTGATTGCTATCCTCTGTCTCGTTTTGTAACTACAACGCAGTCATTTCATTTGCTTATGTGTTTAGTTTTAATCAGTAATTTTAATTTAATATTGTCATATGACGCTAACCTAATGCCTCCAATCTCATTTCACGAAATCGCGTAATCTGTCACTCTTTTAGTGGTTGTCCGCTGGCGCTAGTTGCGACTTGTGACAGACCACAGATATTTAAAGATTGTATAAGGTCGCGTTCATGTTTGTCTGTTCTTGTCTGTTTAAATTGTAAATTATGAAATTAATTTAATTGTTATATTGTTTGTGACTTTAGTGTTTTTTGTCTTTCGTGGCTTCTCGTGGTCCCAAAGGAAGACCAGCGCTAGCCAATGGCTAGCACTATGCTGATTTGGGACCATTTCGTGGCTATTTTCTGTATTTTGGTGTTATGTTAATTTGTACTGTGTCTGTGCCACGAATAAATGTTTTTTCTTTCTTTCTTTCTTTTCAGTGTTTTAAACCGCCCGCGTGCTCGTGTCGGAGGTTTTCCCCTGGATTTTCCCCAGGCCGCTCTCCAACCGCGCACTCCTATCGCTTCACTGGCACCATAGTCAGGTTCAAAAAAAAGGCCACAGTATTTTCGTACCAGGCTGGCCGTAAGCTTTTTTGCAGCCATCGTTGTGTAATAAAAGCCTACAGGACAATGAGAAAGCCCCTATCTGTCGATAAATTTGTCAATTAAGCAAATCGGATTGTCTCGTTCGAGAAATAAGAAATGATTTCTCGAGGCCTGCGCCCCGAGATACTGATAGACAATAATGTCTCGGCAATTCAAGCTTTAACGCGAATATATCGTATCTGAAGACTCTTTTGACCGGTAATTCCTTTGCTCCTCATTCAGTTGAAATCCTGAATCAATTCCTAGAATACGGTAAAACGAACTATTTTTACGCTGCCAATAATACCAATAAACAGAAGAGAGAGAGAGAGAGATAGAATCAAACGTCAAGTTATTATCAAGTTAAAAATAAAGGAAAAATCGAAAAATTTAGGCACCGAGCAGGATTTGAACCTGCGACCTCCCGGCACTCGCGGCCAGTCGCTCTAGCCAACTGAGCTATAGGTGCAACTGCCACCCGGTCCGAAATTCCTCAATCAATAAAATGTGAATTTTTCAATTTTTCCTTTATTTCTAAATTTGTAGTTTACGTTAGCAGAGGTACTGCTTAATACAAAAATTAGTCAAGTTATTACGCTAAAACTTTGACGTCATTAGTCATATTTCCCTACCAACTTCATATTGACGAGATTTGGACGTTTCGTTAAAAATTTCTTATTCGACTATAATAATAGCAGATGCCGTGATATAGGGGATTGCCGGCCGAATTGTAAATCCGGGAATCTAGAGATATGCGGCCGGCAATCCCTGTTCGCGCCGAGGCTTGTATAGTGTTTTTCTCAAAAAATGCAATGAAATTTGAAAATTGTAAGAAAACTCGAAATGTAATTCTAAGGATACAGTAATAAAAAATACGCGCTGCAGCAGCTAGCAGCCGGCGTCGTCTTTTTTTACAGAAGACGATCACTTTGCCGGCCTAAACCAGCAATGTATTAAATTCCATTATGGGCCGCTCGATGCGCCGCACCCGAAACGTGTTAGTTCGCAACCTGTTACAAGGTTACAACGAAGAGAAGACAGGCCTATGCCCAGCAGTGGGCGATTACAGGCTGAAAATGAGGATGATGAATTGAAGTGACTCCTATGTTTACGGTTTGCATGTTTCAATAAGAAAATCAAACTGAAAAACTAAGTACCCTATTACTAAGGGTCAGTTGCACCAACATACTATCACAGGCCGGTCATCGTCAAATATGGCGCCGGCAGCTGTCATCCCATAGAAACTTGTCAAACTTTACATACAATCAGATTTTAACAAACACCGCTTACGATTACAGACGGTTTGGTGCTAAGACTCCATAGTAACACCAGGCTTAAGAATACGGGTACACAGGCAGATGTGTAAAACAGTCATCGGGAACCCTAGTAATTAGGTAACCTTATACGCTTACCAAACTGCTTATTAGGCAATGATTATTCTGTTTTGCATACAAATGTTTCATAGAATGTGTTGTTTCGCGGAATTTTCATTCCATAGAAAACATTTTTTTTCTAAAGGGTCTCAGTTCTAACCTGAGCTACTTTTACTACTGGTAGATCTAATTGGGTTCTACACAATTGCATTTTAGAATAAGAATGAGAAAGAATTTATTGCCATTACACAAACAACATAATACAATTTCTGACACTGTTAAAAAAACCAGAACATAATTAAATAGTAACTATAATAAGTAACATTTAAGGGCGAAGGCAAAAGGAGTACATTCAGCGACTGCTGGCGGCCCATAAATGGGCCACCAGCGCTGGTTTTCAATTTCAATCATTTTAGCTGTACAGTCAGGCACCAGCATGAATATCTGCCACACCAAAGCGCGCAAAAATATCTGACAAGACTATTTGTAGGGCCGTTAGGACATGTCAGGTATTTATACCGCCTTTGTTTTGGCAGATATTAATGCTGGTGACTGTAACTAAAAAGTTATCGGTTTCTGAAAAAAATATAGAACCTTTTTTTCAGAAACCGATAACTTTTTAGGAATGAAAATTCTGCGAAAAAAATCCTTCTATGAAACATTTGTCTGCAAAACAAGGAGACATCGTCTATACCGTTGTTAAATCCAATTTAATCTGACCGAAGCAGAAAGTTGACAGTAAACTCAAGAATTTACTCTATTACACGGAAGCATTCATAATTATCTACGTACATTGAAATAGTTTATAACATTTAATATTTCCCTACAAGATTCGCGCTTGTAAAGCAATTTTCAAACTAGGCGAGGTGATATTACAGAGACTTTTCTTCTAGACGTATTGGATTGAAAACAGTTTTATATTTCGCCAAAATATTTGTGGACAATCGTTTGAGCACGTCCTTTTAGTGCAAATGACCGCCGAGATTCCGCTTGAGTCGCTGGATGCGGGTGGCTCGCGACCGTGTGCTGTGGCGCTCCTTGGGGAGGCCTATATCGAGCAGTGTATGTCTTCCGGCTGAGTGATGTAATGTGTGATGTGATTCCGCTTACTCTCGGCTAATTCAAAGTAGAATACAGCCTTAGGCAAGCGGTGGTCATCCATACGGAGGACGTGTCCACTCCACCTAAGCTGACGGTACAATCCCGTCGTCTACCGGTCCCTGGGATCCCAGGGCTCATTACAAAAGAATGCTATTGTTTATTTTTTTCGCCGGGAGACTACGGCTTTAGGGGCTCCATACCGAACATCCCGGAGCGACGCAGAACTCCGGAAAGAGCAAGTCTGCCCTAGCCAGCCATATGAGAGCTCACAATAAGGCAAAGCCATAATAGAGAAGTTCACACCAAATAAGAAAATCAATAGGTTAGAATTTTCTCGAAAAAGATCAAATAGAAAAAAGTCATCATCATCATCATCATTCAGCCGGAAGACATCCACTGCTGGATATAGGCCTCCAAGGAGCGCCACAACACACGGTCGCGAGCCACCCGCATCCAGCGACTCCCCGCTGCCTTGACCAAGTCATCAGTCCACCTAGTGGGAGGCCGTCCAACGCTTCGTCACGCACGGGGAGACGAAAAAAAAGTAACTCAAAAGGATTAAAGTCCGACCAGAATTATATGACATAGAAATATCAAAGCTGGACTGGCACGAGAATATATCTACATGTCACGAGTGCCCATACCATGAATTTGCATGACCGTACTCGCTAGCGACTGCGTAAACGATTTAGTATGCCGATTCTTAGTTCTATTGCGTAACCGCCAGAGGCGCTGTACTTTTGCCCATATAATTTTTTACGCAGTCGCTAGCGAGTACGGTCATGTAAACTCATGGTAAAGGCACAATTCCATTCCAGCGCTGGCGCGTGCCAGAGCAATTGAGTTTGACGTGTCAGAGCAAGAAACAAACAAACCAGGCGATCCGTCTGCTCGTTTGGCCCCTATAACATAAAAAAAAACAAACAAACAACCTCTCACCCTAAACTCATATACCTTCTCCGTTCCGTCGTGGGTAACAAATTAATCAAATAAAAATGTTTAAAAGATCCGACACAAAACATACTTAAAAACAATCTCTGCAATCAAGACTTTCTAGCTTCTATTAAAAACAAACACTCAAATTTCATCCGTTAGGGAGCCTCTAAGCCACTGACAAACACACCTATACATACACAGATACTTATAACACCGCTCTTTTGTATGGCGCGTCGGGGGTTAAAAAGGGTAAGGTGCACCGGGGCAATGTTGATTGCAGGAAATTAAATTAATCGAAATATTCTGCCTGTTTTACATTATTTACTAGGGTGCCATCTTGGTGAAATTGTGAAAGCGATTTTCCAATATCCGCGCATAGTTAGCAGGCTAGTAATAGTATTTTATGCAATAGTGTATAAGAGGGTTCAAAAAAGGTGAGTGGCGTGTGTAACAATTTGAGGCGAAGCCGAAAATTGTTAATAAAGACGCCATGAGCCTTTTAGCCTACTTATACAACGTTGCATATATTACTTTTTCTACGACTACGGTTTAAATAATAAAACACAAAATTAAACAGCAATACAGCATAAGAAAGAGCGGTAAGTTGGATAGTCACAAATGACAGTCCACAGAACGTAATCATAGACACGGTAATTTTTGTTCAACTGTCATTTACTGACTTGCGTTTTTCCTTATGTTGGCAGTAATTATTTTAGTTTAGTTATTGTTTCAAACCATATGAATTCAGTTGTTTTTTAAGTTGGCAGTTTTGGTTTTCGTTGTAAATTTAGTGTTGTTTTATTTGTTTGTTTATTTGTTGGGTTCACAGGGCACCTCTGTTAGCAGTTGCATTCTATCACATGATAACCCTGGTCTTTATGAAGAATAGACTAGATAAACTTTTTTGAAATTGCATAAGACATGCTTTTATATTCGTTAGCGGGACCATATAATTGACAGATAAAAGTACCGGAGTTGAAAAATTATGTAAAACACGGAAGATATTATTTCGATTAGTTTTAACTTAACGCAGTCTAGATTGCCCCGCTGCACCCTATATTCCGTGACAAATTATAAATACCTACAATACAAATATCACTAAAATATGGGCATACATACGAATGAGAGTCCTCTAGATTTACACAGGCGTCCATTGGCTACGGTAACGTAAGCATCAGACGGGCCGTAGGTTTGTAATTTTGTATACCATTATCGCGGTATGAGAAATAAAAATTTGGTTTCAAACCTATATACTTACTCACAAACAGACTCCTAGAAAGCGTCTTGTGTCGATTTAAATATCGCCCCTATACGATTTTTAATAAAATGTTATAATATTTTTCCTGGGCACCATAATTTCTAAGGCAATTTAAGCTTGACACAGCTTGTACGATATCTATAAGCTCCTATGTTCCGACAAGTCTAATTTCCGTCGACATTTTATTTGTTTCCGGCTTGGCTACTTGAGCTACCATAAACCGGGGTTACTTTCAAATTAAGTGGCGAATTTAAAAATACAGTTTTATGCCGTGTTTTACTTTTTTATTTAGTTAACCTTGAGTCAAGTTATACCTTCGTTAATTTCCTAACTATTTACTAAACTGAATCAAACTAGAAATACCATAATAAATGCTATCTTAGCCAGACCAAACAGTGGGCCATGGTGGCCCTACGTACAGGACGCAGTTAAAGCTTATTCCACATTTGAATCTTTTACCGTATCATGATCGTTAATGTGGATGAGTAAGGGATGCGCGTGCTCGATGCGATACGCCTGACCTCGATACGCTAAAACGATACGATACAAGTGTGGACGTGTATTTTTTACACGACAATGGTAATGATACGTTATGCCCAAATTGAGCATCCACAGTTAGGATACACGTGCTCTATACGATACGCTTGATCATGATACGCTAAAACGATACAAGTGCGGACTAAGCTTAAAACGATACATGTGTGGACGTATCTTTTTAGATGACAATGGTAATGATAAGCTATGCCCACTAACTAGTCTGTGGCTATGCCCAAGTTGAGCTTCCACACTTAGGATACGCGTGCTCTTGATACGCTAAAAGGATACTAGCGTGGACTAAGCCTAATGCATTAAAGGGAGAAATACTATGTCCTCCTGCGCCATTCATGTGATGATCCATTGCGTGGTTCCAGCATCTCTAATAAGTATCAAAAAATAACACCGGACTTCGGCAATACGATCTGAGGGGCTACCGCGAACCACAAACGAAGTTTTCCCTCTCTGTCTCACTTATGTGCAAACTTGCAAGTGTGACAGAGAGGGAAAACTTCGTTTGCTGTTCGCGGTAGCGCCCCTGAAAAGGCAACATAGACTCCTAAAATCCTAAACTTTCCCGTCGTCGGATCAAAATATAGTCATTACCCATTAGAAAGGGACACTAAGACAAAGTGAGTCTCTTTCGGCTTTCAGTCTATGTATACATATAGATGGTAGGTACATACTTAGGTCAGTGCCGGATTAACCCTTAAGCAGACTAAGCAATTGCTTAGGGCACCACGTCTTGGGGGGCACCAGAAACAGCACCCAAAAATAATTTGCTAGCACATGAACACACGAAAGGGATTAGTACATAGTAAAAAAAAATTGCGGCCTGTTTTATCTGTATGTGAGACCTCCTAAAAACGTTTAAAAATATTTTTGAGTAATTTTTAAATTTCCAAAAACTGACCCGACAAAAGTAATCTGTATGACTATCGAACCCTCACAAAATTGCGACCTGCAGGCGAATCACGTAACTTTATGTACTAACGGTAGATAGATTTTACTGTCAATTTTGAAGTATAAATGTAGCAAACGCAGCGGGGTAATCACGTAACTTTTTTACTACCGTTAGGTAGATTTTAATGTCAAATTTTAATTGTCAGCTCATACATTTATACTTCAAAATTGACAGTAAAATCTATCTACCGTTAGTAGATAGTTACGTGATTCGCCTGCTGTAGAGGTGAACATCCGGACATACGAAAGCATTTTTGTCGAGGTTGAAACGGAGATCTTCGTTTCACTTGGTTAACTATTAATTTTTAGCTAATCTTGAACGGGGGGGGGGCACAGGCGAGGATTGCTTAGGGCATCAAGTAGTCTTAATTCGGCTCTGACTTAGGTATAATATGTTGTATAGCATATCTCTCTATGGCCGAGTCACTTATGATTATGAGTCTTATTGCTTCAACGAGCGATTTCCGCTACAGGCGGAAAAAGGCTACAAGTGAGGCGTAGCGCCAACGGCTCAAATGAAAAAGTCCTGTTTACTATTTTTTATTCTGTGACAAAGTTAGAAACCGTGAATTTTCCTGTTGTGTGCAGCCATTAGGATGCGCGCGAAATTTTGATGCTACCATCTACTAGCTTTTGTCTTTGTAAAGTTACTTTGTTTTGGAACATGCACCGCTGGCGTTGTTTTATAAGTTCTTCTTGTAAAATGCAATGCGAGTGTTTCTTCAACAATGTTGGAATAATTTAAAACTCCTGTGAGTACTACGGGTAAAATAACTCTCCGCTATACCTCAGATTCGGTTGGAACCGCTCAACCAATCTCACCGGAACTCTTAGACTATTCCAGTGTTCAAGACCACACGCGTGGTCGTGCCGGAGGTTTTCCCCTGGATTTTCCCCAGGCTACTCTCCAACCGCGCACTCCTATTGCTTTATTGGGCCCGGCCTATAAAGCCACAATCAGGTTCAAATAAAAAAACTCAGCGTTTGCTAGCATATTTGCAGTATTTCGGACTCAGTCCAGACTCCGAACTCCGTATCATGCCGTCCCTTTCACTCATACAGTGCATAACATGAGAGTGAAAGGGATGGCACGACACGAAGTTCGAAGTACAGGCTCTGGAGTGCTACCGCGAACCACAAACGAACGGAGTTCGAATATCTCCCTCTCTGTCGCACTAATCAGCAAGTGCGACAGTTAATTTTCGATTCGCGGTAGCCCCTCAGGGGCAGCCCACTCCGTAATGGGGGCTATCGCGTATGAATTCGCCGCTAGAGGCGCTAGTGTAGCGTGAGATCTCCGAAATGTCAAATGTCACTCTTTGTGGTTGCGCTACGCGGGTTAATATCTAATTGGAACAATCAATATGGTGACTATTTTGCAATACCTGAGCTTGATTATGGCAAATATGAGTTACGGGTCAATGGCTGTCAATGCTTTGAGACAGTTTTGTCTTTCGGAAACTTATTTCCTCCTTTTTTTCCGAACAAAACGGGACTGCGCTAGAATGCGGGATGTTCGATATTTTTACGAATATGATTTAAACGTAAACTTCCTTCTCATGCCCATAATAGCTAATAACAATTTTTGACCGCTGGATCTTACTCGACAGTGGCGCCAACTGGTGAGCACAAAAACTATAGCCCTCATTGGGTCGCGTCGCCACAAATACATGTGACCAGCACCAGTCGGGTGCCCGTTCATGCGATAGAAAGTGATGTAGCGACTGTAGCGAGTAGAACTACGTGCGATAAAAGATGGCCACGTTTAGACGTTTGGTATACCTAAATGGGGGATGGAGAGAGCAATGGAAAGAGCTATGCTCGGGGTTTCTCTGCGTGATAGAATTAGGAATGCAGCTATCCGTAGCAGAACTGGGGTCACCGACATAGCCTTCAAAATTGCGAGACTTAAGTGGCAGTGGGCAGGGCACATTGCTCGCATGACTGACGGTCGATGGGGCCAGAAACTGCTTGAGTGGCGTCCACGCACCGGAAGACGAGCTGTCGGTAGGCCTCCGACAAGGTGGAGTGATGACCTGGTGAAGGTCGCGGGAATCCGGTGGAAACGAACGGCACAGGACCGGTCTAAATGGCGAGCCTTGGGGGAGGCCTATGTTCAGCAGTGGACGTCTTTCGGCTGAAATGATGATGATGATGAAACGGGGGATTTGTTAACGGTGGGTTCACTCACTCTCAACTCTGCGTTAAGACCAAATTCTATCAAACGAATGCAAGCAATAAACGACTAAGAGCTCTGACTATAAGGCAGATTCTTGCTTGCGTTCATTTGTCAAAACTTGGCCATACTCGAAATATAATCCTATAGACAAAACGAAAGGTTTAAGTAATTAAAGTCATTCTGGTCGCAGATTGCAGACTTTGTAATCCTGTTTTTGTTATCACATTTCCAACAATAATTTCCTAACACCCTAAGCATTGTCGAGGATTCTACCTAATTGTTTCGTCAAAGGTAACCCGAGACACAAACTTAAATCATTTGCATATAACTCAGAGATCCCACTAAACCTCTTTATAATTTATGCCAAAACGTCTTCATTGTCTGTCGTCTTAAGACTGAAACTTGAACTAGACTGATATTCATAATGTCTTACCATTCGAGGCAATCCAGCGTAAGCATGGACTCTGAGGGCCTACTCCGAAATCCGAACTTCGTATCTTGCCATCCCTTTCACTCATATGGTGTATAACACGAAAGTGAAAGGGACGGCGCGATACGAAGTTCGGAGTAGGCCCTCTGGAGGGCTACCGCGAACGGCATTCGAAATTTTCCCTCTCTGTCGCACAAGTTTGCACTTAAGTGAGACAGAGAGGGAAAACTTCGTTTGTGGTTCGTGGTAGCCCCTCTCATGTGATAGCGCATAATATTACTTACGCGATCTACCGGTGAACTGAGACAACGCAGACAACTGAGCTTGTACTCTAAACTTCGAAATTCGAACTTCGTATCGTGCCGTCACTTTCACTCTCGTGTTATTCACTATATGAGTGAGAGGTCTCACGCTACGAAGTTCGGATTACGAACTTCGGAGTGGCCCCCCTGAGATTGCGAGCGGCGGGTCCTAGTTTACCGCTACCCTTACACTACCCATTACGCGAAACATTTTAACCTCGTCTAGGTAAGAACTTACAAAGTTTATTAATTCTTACACTTTCTTTTTTTTAATATATGTGTATATATGTGATAATCCATATTGAAAGGGACCTTAGGGCGGCCGGCACTTACGCCTTTATTGCCGCTGTTCCAATACAATAGTGAATAGGTGTAACGTAAGCGCCTGCCGCCATAAGGTCCCTTTCGATGTGGATTATCACATATAGCTATTTCTATGTTATTAACGATTAAGATAATGATAATGGGATTAAAGGAGATGACGAGACGACTTGGCGTTCTGCTTTAATTGGCTCCCACCACAGCTCCTACCAATAGGGCACGCAAGAAGTAGGGTCGAGTGGGGGAAAAGAGGGGAGAGCTTTTCCCAGCAGTGGGACACTTGAACAGGCTACCTATATAAAAAAAAGATAGGTAATAGAAGAAATCAAGCGCCAACAACCACAGCCAACCAAGCGCTTTGCATCATCTTTTATAATGCGCACTTCTAAGGTTTGGAATTCTCTGCCGGCGTTTGTGTTTCCGAGCTCATATAACCTAGACCTTTTTAAGGCACGAGTGAATAGGCACCTTCTGGGTGAACTCGCTTCATCGTCGGCCTCATCTTTGCCCCCTGGCTAGATGCTGGCCAAGAGCGATCCCATTTTTAATAAAAAAAAAAATTACTTCCCGATTTCGTTACAATTTTTTATATGAAAAAAGATCAAGGTATACTAGTGGCGATTGGTGAGTCGAAATTTGTTGTGAATAGCTTAACTGGACGACTGCGTAATTGGAGCTAGCCCGACATTGTGGTGACGAGCAAAATGGTTACTTAAGTTACTTTCATAACGAAAGTTGCATCACAGAAAGTACTAAAGTAGAGAGGGATCACTGTTCCTCTCATCACATGAGACTCAATATTTGAGACGACAATACGTACGTGATCTTGGAGTGCTTGTGGCGTCACTACTGTCAACTGTCAAATCTGACATGTTCTGCATCGCGCTATTGAAGTTTCTAAAATCAGTTGCATAAATATAACTTCCCAACAACTCTCATTGGACTTCGGTCCCTGAGAGTTCTCTCTATTGTCGTTTCTTCCTGTCTCCTATCTATTGTTTATTTGTATATATGTATATAACAACTTTCATTGGACTTCGGTCCCTGAGAGATCTCTCTATTGTCGTTTCTTCCTGTGTCTCCTATCTATTGTTTATATGTATATAATTTGTAGATACTCTATTTCCTGTATATATTCAACCCTGAATAGTAGGAGCACATTACTTATCCACATGCTCTTTTATCCAAAAATGACGTTTCGCGACCACGTTCAGTGCCTTTACCATGAGTTTGCATGACCGTACTCGCTAGCGACTGCGTACGATTTAGTATGCCGATTCTTAGTTCTATTGCGTAACCGCCAGATACGCTGTACATTTGCTCATACAAATTTTTACGCAGTCGCTAGCGAGTACGGTCATGTAAACTCATGGTAAAGGCACAAGTCGTTACTGTAGCCGCGTAGAAAAGGCTAGGATTTGTTCTACGGAATTCCGCACCATTGACTATACACTCTTCACGTGTCCTGAAGGGCTACGGACGAAGTTTGAATATCTCCCTCTCTGTCGCACGAATCAGCAAGTGCGACAGAGAGGGAGATATTCGAACTTCGTTTTCGGTTCGCGGTAGGCCCTCTGGGGCGCTACCGCGAACACTCTCTGTCGCACTTACGTCCGAACGTGTAAGTGCGACAGAGAGGAAAAACTTCGTTTGCTGTTCGCGGTAGCGCCTCTGTACGCGGCACTCGTTCGTAGTGTACTTGAAACTAATAGGTACAGTTGTCTGGAGCCCCTACGAAAATAAATATATTCTCATGATGGAACAGGTCGAGAAAATGTTTATACGAGCTTTATTAAAGGATACATTTTTATTACCCTTATCTGTATCCCAAGTTATATCTACAGGGACAAATAGGGTACGACTCGCTACAACTGCATAGGTCAGTCTTCTTAGCAAAATTCGCCATAGGTGTTTTTTTTTAACCTGACTGTGGCTTTATAGGCCGGGCCCAATAAAGCGATAGGAGTGCGCGGTTGGAGAGTAGCCTGGGGAAAATCCAGGGGAAAACCTCCGGCACGACCACGCGTGTGGTTTGGAACACTGGAATACTCTAAGAGTTTGCGCTGCAGTGAGATTGGTTGAGCGGTTTCAACCGAATCTGAGGTGTGAATGGAATCGAGCTACTGGGAGTTTTGTCGCTGGTTTACTAAACCTAGCCTAGCTGAGAAGAGTCCAGCAAGAAACTCAGCTAGGCCCGACCTGAGTCGGACTGACTCTATCCGGTGTGCGGCGGTACCGGGACGAATAGGGACTATATGTCACTGTTGTCGCGATCGCGCGGTGGACGTCCCCGCCGGCGGGAATGCCTAAGTGTACGCGTCGTGTCAGAGTTGGACGCCGCAAGCGCAGCGTTCCATCTTTCGATAGACACTGTAATTACGTCGTCCGGGTCCGTAAGTGTGTGCCTAGGACGCCGGACCGTGCGGCCCCTAATCAGTGATCGCCGAGTAACGACAGAGGGGGGAGGGATGGGAACGTAGTCAACAGCCTTCCTAACTAACGGATTCCTATGATGGGGAGCGTTGTCAAAATAACGTCTGGCAGTCTGCTTAAAGAAACCATACATAGTGCTAATCCCCATATCGTGGTGCAGACTGAGGTTCGACTGGTACCACGGAGCACCAGTCGCCCTACGGAGAGAACGATTCTGAATGACCTGAAGCGGCTTGAGCGATGTCATAGGCACGTGAGCAAAAGCTACGCTTGCATAAGACATGATTGGACGAACACAAGTTTTGTAGGGAACGCTGCTGCCCGTTCCCTGGATATTCTCCGTTAGTCGCCTCTTACGACACCCACCGGATGATACGGGGTGGTGCAATTCTAACCCGACACCACACGGGCGTTCCCTGAAGGTCACACCTAATATTACTGCGATCCCCAACCCGCCTGCCAAGCGTGGGGATTTTGGCAAAACCTCCCAAAACAAAATGACCGCTGTGGCGCTTCTTGGGGGAGGCCTATATCCAGCAGTGGATGTCTTCCGGCTGAATGATGATGATGATGATGAAGTTTTGTAGAGTGTCAGCTTATTTCTAAGTGACATTTTACTAAACTTGTTAATCATCGGCCCAAGCCTTCCTAGCAGTGGCGTGCAGTCCATAAAGACAAAAAGACATTGCCTACCCTGTCATTGTGACAGTCATATATTTATCTGGGTATTATAATCAATAAGTTTAATAAGCAATCCACAATGGATAAATCACAAAACCATAAATTAACGTTAACGCCATCTATCGACTCCTCAAAATAAAATTAGTTTCGATTATCCCAATGGGGGCTATCGCGTATGAATTCGCCGCTAGAGGCGCTAGTGTAGCGTGGGGTCCTCCGAAACGTCAAATGTCACTCTTTTTGGTTGCGCTACGCGGGTTAATATCTAATTGGAACAATATGGTCACTATTTTGCAATACCTGAGCTTGATTATGGCAAATATGAATTAAGGGTCAATGACTGTCAGGGCTTTGAGACAGATTTGTCTTTCGGAAAATTATTTCCTCCTTTTTTCCGAACAAAACGGGACCACGCTACAATGCGGTATTTTCGATATTTTTACGGTACGGTTTTAAGGTATTGAATATGATATGAGAATAGGATACAATTGACTTCCTAAAAGTTATCATTATGATTTCCACAAAATTACTATCACTATAGTTGCTGCAAAATTTATTAAGCTGTAGAACCCGCAAACTTATTAAAGCTACTATTCTAGCGTCCTCAAATTAGTTAACTTCATCCTGGTTTTAAATAAAACACAATCTTGGAACAGCGTCTTATATATTTAACAGTCTTTAATACAACTTATCTAACACCCGTCTTTGGTACATAAAAATTGACAAAAAATAAACTGGTCGACCCAAGTCCGCCACTTTTTAGGAAGAAATCAACACAAATTTGTACATTTTGGCAGATATACATAACCTATAACATATACCTCGCTTTTTTTATTTGATCCCAAAATGAGAACGTACCCAATGTGGCAATCCTTACGTATAAATACGTCATTCTATAGGGTTCAAGTTCACGTTTGACATTCCGATGTCAAGCCTGTGAGTGATAGTCTGGCTAATGAAAGATGAGACTGAGATTTATTTCAAACTTTTTAAATGGCAACTATAATATCTACGTCAAATGTGTCAAACGTCGCTTAATTGCCGTGTCAATGTAGACAAACATTACTTGATTCTTTACGGATCAGAAACAGGATACAGCAAATCGGATCATAGTACATTATTCCTCATGAATTACTACTTCCATTACAGACTGAATATTTAAATATTAGAATACTTTTTGGTAATGTTATTGCATAGTATGTAGGTAATGAACTATTTAGTGCGAACGTTTTATTTTGTTGGCCAAGTATCATTATTGTTCTGTCACATTATACAAAGTGTTGCATCACGTGGATTTTTTTAAATTTGCCGCTCTTTTCCAGTCTCATCTTTCATTAACCAGACTCTAGTCTTTGTATTTGACAGAGCGTTAAAAAGGTTAATATACTTCCACAATATTTACACACACAATTACTTCGAGTGTTACCAAGAAAAATACACCTCATCGATAAACAACAACGAACGTAACTCCGCGTATGAAGAACACATAATCGGTGACTTGCAAACAATAAAATTATAAAAATAAAAATAGCATCAACAACTTTTTTTTAATTTCTTGCAAGGACTTGTCCGTTCAAATATAATTTCAATTAACCAGCCCAGTTAGCAATACAGGTTAATGTGATATTTCAGTATTTCCTGCCAAAAACGTGACCATAAAACATAACATAATGCTAGCTGGGCAAATTTTTCAAATCATACCATCTAATTTACATGAATTCATATTTGGATTTATAAAATACCGAACCTTACAAAATAAAAATATAAGGTTGTCCATAAAAGCCAACATAAAGGAATTTTAAACAAATAACAGAGAACTCACGAAAGTTTAAATTCAAATAATAGATAATCTGAAATGAGTACATGATTATGGTGTTTTGGGACTGAGTATACAAAATAGGTCATCTAATTCTTACTCAATCTATTGGTAGATTGCGTCCAGCTTCTAGCTTAATGTACTACAAAAAAACAATACACACGTTGGGATGAAAAATATTAACCACGAGGTTTAGTTGTAACTTCAACTTGTTGCTTCAATTTAATGCCATGAGGTAAAGATCTTGTAAATACTTGCAGTCTCTTTCAGCACAACTGCGAGATATAATCAATTCTGGAAACTCCCCCGAATAAAATCTATTAGCGAATGGAGACCGCTCCAAAGCAACAGACTCAAAAAATCGCATAGAGTTGAAGTAGACTTTCACACGTGAGTTTGTACTCAAATAAATTGTTAATGACACTAACTAAATAACATAACACTGGTCATAAAGTAAATAAAATATCTTTCTTACATTTTCTTAAAACCTAGCAACACCTAAAAATCATCAACTTACAATTTGACTGTCGAGTCAGAATCATAGCCCAGATCTTGGTTGTAATCGTCAGTAACATTCTTAGACTCATTATGCTTTCTAATTTTATCTACATCTATTCTATCAGCACCATCCTTCGCTCTCTTCCTGTAATCTTCGAAAGTTATCTTCTTAGCTTTATCTTGTTTACATTCTGTTTGTGTCCTTTTCTGTTTCTTACTATCTAGTTTCATAATGCTGCCTGTACATTTCTCTCTTGATGGAGTGTGGTTTTTTCTGTCATGGGTGGAAACACCTTTTTTAGTATTTGTGTCGTTCTTAAATTTTTGGAAAGATTCTTCATACGTCATTATAGGTAAGATCGGAGGCGAATACCCAAAATTAGGAGATTTATCAGGAATCTTTTCCTTGTTTGAATCATTAGCACTGTTAATTTTCTTCGACAATGGACAAGGTTTCGAACATTTTGGTTTTACTGGCTCTGTTGGCTTGGGATCTGCTTTTCGCTTGAGATCGTTAATTGGTTTGTCATCCGGTTTATTTACGGTTAGCTCCGGCGACATAATGGCATTGTTTAACTCTGCTAACATCATCTGTTTATCGTTTACAGCATCCGTTATTGAAGCAGGAGGTATGTTAATCTTCTTAATCGGATCACCATTCGCAGTGTTACCAATGAAGGAATCTTTATTAACCTGAGGGCTTTGAGGCCCCTGATTCATTTGTATGTTGTCGTAACGGGGAGGTACTTGCAACGGGGTTCTATAACCCGGGGGTCGTGGTCCAGGAAACCGCAAATTATTACCCATTCCTATACCCCGCAAATGAGCAAAAGACATTCTGCTAGGATTAAATATTTGATTTGGTCTACCTTGCAATAAACTAGGTGGTGATGAGTAATTCGGTGAGGGAAGTGGATAATTCGGCGGAGGAGGCGGATATGGAGGTGGGAGACGAAATCTCATTGGTGTCGATCCATGCGGCATCGGTAGATGAGTCTTGTAGTTAAACACCGTTTGTATAGGTAGTCCTTGATTTGGAAATCTATTGTTCTGGAAATCTCGCGAGGGATTCGATGGTCTCCTAAAAATGATGGCGTTATGTCTAGAAAATTTGGGATTTGTTGATGGACTGATATGGAGATCTGAATTTGGATTTTTAATCAATCCGTTCATTGTATGGTTATTAATGTGTACAGTGTTCCCAGGAAACGTAGCAGATTTTATCGGTGCATTTACTTGGTTAGCTTCTTTCGTCAGATTCGTCTTTAACATGTTCTTATCTGCTAGATTTGGGGCTGAAATGTTATTTTTGTTGTCAATAAAACGTGCAGCTAATGAATAATTATTTGGAGGTTTATATTCGGTGATCTTAAAAGTTTTAAGATTTGCCGTGGAGTTGTGGGTACACATTGAAGTATCTTTTGAATCCGAAGGTGCTTTAACATTCGTCTGGGCTGTTATGGTAAGCTGCTTGGGAGAATCGTCGAGAGTTATATATGTGCATCGGGTGTCGTTGCTTACATCTGCTTGATTTACCGTGGCAATCTTTGGAAGTTGAGTTGGTTTTTGTGCATCATTACTTTTAGGTTTAACTATATTTGTTGGAGGCAAAGAATGATTCAGAATTTTTGGTGGAGTAATATGGGCTGTTACATTGTCTTTCTTTACACTTTGAGATGAATTCTTAGGTGATGATATATTTTGAGAAGATTTCGGTGGGGCAGCTCTTATATTAATTGTAGTGCAAGGTATGACGGGTGAGTTAGAGCCTGGCTGATCGTTTCTACTTGCGTTTTTAGCAAAAGATTTCTCCATTTGTTTCGTTTGACTAGAGTAAGCAACATCCATGCTTTTATGCTGTACTTCATCTTTTTCTGGAACTACGCAAGAATTGTCGATATGGCGCTTGCTAGGTTTTATATCCAACTTAGGAACTGTATGAGATTTGGATATTGCTTTTTTTGGATTTTGTTCAACAATTGTATTCTTCAATACATCTGATACATGTTTACTAATAGATTTAACTTCTTTTAACTTCAGAACTTTTTCAACGATCTTTTTACTAGGTATTTTTAAACTACACCTCATTTCAATGTCATTACTGTTTCTTAGTTTATCTGTGGTTGCTGACTTTTTATGCATCTTAATATTTTTTTTTTCAATATCGTCATTCACATTTTTTGTATGAGTAATGGCAATAGGTATGATAGTGGTACCAAGATTATCCAAAGCGGCACCAACCTCTTTCATATACATATTACTTTCACTTTTTTCTTTAGAACTGTCTTTCGCAGAGATAATGCTGGTTCTAACAAAGGTATTTTGGGCATCTTTATGAAGATAGTTGTTACATTTGTTTTCAGTTTTGGTCAATGGTCTTTCCACGACGCTTTCACTTGTCTCCATATTATTATTATCTTTAGTAGAGTCAAGAACTGTAATTACTACAGATCCGTTTTCCGAATCACTTCGTTTACCTTCCTTCGATTGAGTTTCAGCACTTTTGACTACAGACAATGCCTTTTCAACAACACTATATGTCTCCTTGCATTTTTCTTCAGGAGCATTATTCCTCTGTGTAATTAAGGGTTTTTCTAAAGCATTTTCATTACTTTCCTTACATTCACTTCCAGCTGGCTTCTTCGTTCTAATCAGCGCTTTTTCTGTGTTTACAATTTGCTTGAAAACAGTGTCTGTTATTTTCAAACCTACAAGCCCCGTGTTCCGCTTGAAATCAACTTGACTCAAATCTTTACAATTAAGAGCAACCTGTTTACTATACTCTTTGCGTCTTTTCAATTTCTCATAGAATGATTTACCCTTGGGTCCACGACGTTTCTTTTCAACTTTCTTTTTCTTATCAGCTTCATGTATTGCAATGCTAGTATCAATGTTTTGCGCATCTGCGCTATTTGGTTCACTATCACTTTTGTGTCTCTTATTTATTTCTTCGCTATTTTCATCAAACTTACTATTATTATTCTCTCCGCTTTTGTAATAAACGTCGTGAAGCCGATGTTTCTTTTCATCGACCTTTTTTTTATCAGCCTCATGTATTGCAATGCTAGTATTAATCACAACGTTATGCGCATCTACGCTATTTGACTCAGGATCACTATGAGTTTTGTGTCTATTATTTATTTCTTCGCTATTGTCATCAAACTTAAGATTCTTTTTCTCTCCGCTTTCATAATAAACGTTGTGGACCTGATGTTTATTTTCATCTTCCTTTTCTTTATCAGTTTTATGTATTGTAATGCTAGTGTTAATAGCAACGTTTTGCGCGTCTACGCTATTTGGATCAGGTTGACTATCACTTTTGTGTTTATTATCTGTTTCTACGCTACTGTCATCAGACGTGCTATTATTTTTCTCATCACTTTTGATATAGTATGTCGGATAGTGTTTGCAATCAACAATACTGATGCTCATGGGTTTGCATTTGTTCAATAGTCTTATGTTTCTAGTACTGTCGAAAAACGTTACCGATAGCACAAAGTCCTTTTTCCCGTAGGACGACGTGTAAATTTCTTCTTCGTCTGAGCTTGTTTGTATGTCGATGATTTGATCTGTAGAGATAACAAATTTTGATGTTAGTATGATCAAATAACAGAAACGAAAAGGGGCTCTCAAACAATTTGGAAACTAGAACTTTCACCAATTTCCCATAATCGAGGCGAGGATAATTCAAGCTTCATGGCAATAAAAATAAAATCTCAATAAATCCTTTCTTATTGCCAAATGTATGCAATTTCAGTTCAATCATCGCCTTGCCGATAGAAGAGCAGCTTCAAACTTTCTCAAGCCACCCGAAGATCAGCGCGGCTTGACAAGGATCCAATAATGCACGTTCTCTTATTTAAAAGAAAATAAAAGAGTTATTATTTTTTGTACAACAATCAGTTTAAACCCGTATGATCTTTGAATTTGGAAATGAAGTCTCCATTACCGGGGCTTGTCAGCTTAATTAAAGCATATTAAAGTGTCGAACACTGGTGCCGTTAACCTAGTCCTTCAGGTTTGGTGGAACAGCAAGCGAGTTTTTTAGAAAAAAAAATTGGACAAGTGCGAGTCGGACTCGCCCACCGAGGGTTCCATATAAATTTGTAGTTATTGATTCGGCGCTTTAAATAAAGACTATATTTTTACGATTTCATTATAAATGTATAGTTTTTAACTTGTTTCCTCTACTTGTAGCATATAAAACGATATTACTTGCCGAATTTCATAGTTCTAGGTCAACGGAAAGTACCCTATAAATTTTGATTCCTTGAGTGTCGAAATATACGTTTTTTGCGGCATACACGGTGGTATCTTTTTTAACTTACAAGTTTTTTCACGCGTTCCCGAGATAAAGGGTCTTGACAGACGGACAACAAAGTGATCCTATAAGGTTTCCGTTTTTTTTTTGAGATACGAAACCCTAATTTTTTTTAAATATGGAATTCTAGCATGCTGAAGAGATGACCCATGTCAGAATAGGTATACAATCATCACTAAAACTCATGTTATAGAGTGACTCGGGAAACGTAACCATGGCAACGACCAACAAGAAATAGTTGATTGACCCAAATACAAAAGAAGGTAAACCTAAATAAATATTGAACTTACCTTCGTCAACTACTTCTTTTTTGACGTCAATAGCCATTAATGAGATGGGATCGTCCAAGTATTCATCATCGACGTCATCGGCGTTGCTTGACATGTTGGTGACACCTGCAACGAAAATGATGACAATCATAAAATAGAAACATAAATTAAGATCCATGAGTGAAATGAAGCTCTATCGGAGCAGGCAGGGGTCGGGCGCGTGTCCTCGCGGGCCCGCGGCGCGTCTGTTGACTTCACACAGAGCGCGGGTCGGGTCGGCGAGCTCTTCTCAGTTGTTTAAAATGAACCTCACCAAACTCTTGACTTTCAAATGTTATTATTCTTTAGCGGATTATTTTTTGGACAAGTTATATTAATTTTTTATTTAATAATTTATTGTAACGTTGACTATTTTTATTTTATTAATTATAAGTAATTTGATTTTATTTTTGTTTTTGATGTTATCTAATACTAATTTAATAATTGACATGTTTATCTTTAATATTATGTAATTTAAAAATGAATTTGTATGCCTAAAGGCGAAACATAGAGCACATATTTTGTACCTACCGCCATATATTGTATTACCTATGTTTACAAATAAATCACTTTGACTTTGACTTTGACTTTCAGCTAGGCTAGGTTTAATGAACCAGCGACAAAACTCCCAGTAGCTCGATTCCACTCACACCCCAGATTCGGTTGAAACCGCTCAACCAATCTCACTGGACCGCCAACTGTTAGAGTATTGCAGTGTTCCAAACCACACGCGTGGTCATGCCGGAGGTTTTCCCCTAGATTTTCCCCAGGCTACTCTCCAACCGCGCACTCCTATCGCTTTATTGGGCACGGCCTATAAAACCACAGTCAGGTTAAAAAAAAAGGGTCGGCGAGCCCGCGGTGCCGTCTCCCGAGACAGTATTTTAAGATGTCACAGGATACACACACAGACGAGGAATTATTCAGTCAGCTATTTTAAAAAATAGTGTTCGAAAAATTACAAACTAATTCAAAGGAAATGAAACGCGCGCACGCACCCGCCCCGCGCACGCTCGCTGTGTGTTTTCTTGCTAGCTAATAACGTATCACGCAAAGCGACCGCCCGTTACCCGTGTGGCGCGTGCCGTCTGTGTTGGCATGCGCAATTGCGCGCCCGCGCACACACGCACCCCCACGCACTCCGCAAATCCGCGCCCGCTGCCTGCGCGAAGGTGTGCATTTAAA
Source organism: Epiblema foenella (assembly GCA_963556455.1). NCBI lineage: Eukaryota > Metazoa > Arthropoda > Insecta > Lepidoptera > Tortricidae > Epiblema > Epiblema foenella. Next base: position 3,447,881 of record OY747113.1, on the reverse strand, counting down.
AGTAGGGAAGTAAAATCGCCGCGGGCCGGCGAGTACTTACTCGCGCTCGAGCTGTGTGTGTTTTAAGCTTAAGGCAAGGCCCATTTAGAGATCTGACTAAAATACTGAAGTTTGAGCTTCCAGTGTGAAGAAATAATGTATAATTACTAGACCCCGTTATCTTGTAGCACAGAAATTATTTTTCAGTAGAGCGTGAATGTTTTTGTTATCGATGTTTATATAATGGAATTGAATTTTCGCCTTTTAAGTGTATGCTCAATTTTAATGAAAACTTTTTGTATTACCATCACCAGCAGCTTTTAAAAAGCAATTGTTAATTGAAATTGTGTGGGGCTGATCAGTGCGTCCTTCGCATGTATATGCAGCAGGATTTACTGTTGTCGCCCAATGGGGAACTTGTCATCACGAAAATCCCTTTATAACCCATAGTTACACTGACGATGTACAATTGTGTAAAGTTTATTGTAATTATTGTGGACAAACTACGAAAAATCTAACTAACTAACACCCTATACTTTCATTTCTTAGTTTATTAATATATATATCTTTATATAAAAGTAATAAGTAGTACCTAGTGACACCTCTTTAAAATTATCAGTGACATACAGTATCTACTTTAAAAACAATTTCTGTGCGACAAGATAACGGGGTCTAACAATTACACTACACAAAAATTACTGTAGACTGAGAATAAGTGTGATAATCTATATTGAAAGGAACCTTATGGCGGCCGGCACTTACGCCTTTATTGCCGCTATTCCAATACAATAGTGAATAGGTGTAACGTAAGCGCCTGCCGCCATAAGGTCCCTTTCGATGTGGATTATCACAAGTAATCCAGTGTTCCAAAAATCAATTAAAATGTACAAAATATTTACGATATTACGCGCAGAGCTTCCGTAGAAAGCGGGATAGTTAATTACAAACTCACGTGTGTTAGAGGGGGTCATTTGCACTGGAATCAATCCATTAGGTATTCAATCATCCTATCGTTTTCCCGGTTGTGACCATAAGGAGCCCAGGGTCCGCATTGACCACTAACACATTTTATTTTCATGTACAGGCCTGAAGGGAGTGTTTGATGTGGTGGTTAGTAGTGGTAGCCACCTCATAATGTATTTATGTATGTAAGCACTTTATTGTACACAATAACAGGTTAAAACAATATACATGTCACATAAGATTAGAGTACAAAGGCGAACTTAACCCTATGAGGGATCTCTTCCAGCTAACCTTTGAGGGATTGAGTGTAGAGTGGGAGAATGAGATAGACAAACTTACACAGTGTACTAAAACTTACGCTTTTAACTTACTTGCTTAATGTAACGGGAGGACAACTACGGAACCCTACATTTCGCGTGGCCCAATACGCACTTGGCTGATTTTATATACCACAACAGTGGCAAACTTGCTTTCGAACTGTCTGATGGTAAGCGGACACCGTAGCCTATGAATGAGTACCAACAAAACTGCTCCGCAGTTTGGCGAAGCCATTTGTATTAGTTTTAAGTCTTTTAATATATGAGCAATAAATTAAAAAAAAGAGTAAAAAGCGGGTGCCAACCCTTCAGGCGCGGATACATGGGCGAAGGAGCAATAGCGGAATTTGCCCGCCATGAAGCAGGCTCTAAGTTCTTAGTTCTCATTATAAAAAGTGCTACCCTCTCCCCCGCTCGCCTGATAGTGCCCCCTAAAGGAGTGTGAATAATGCGTTATATTTTAATTCTTAAAAAACGGATAGGTATGCGATAAGCACGTTTGAGAGAAATCTTTAAGGAAATAGATATCCTAACCCTGCCGTCGCTGTACATATTTGAAATAATCATGTATGTTAGGAAGAATTTATACAATTTCCCAACGAATACTGATAAGTTAATAACTACAAGAAACACTGGGAAACTCAAAATAACTTTTTATAGACTAGTGAAGGCGAAAAAGTCGTTCTTGGGAAATTGTATAAAATTCTACAATAAAATTCCAAGACACATTACTGAACTTACGGATTCTAAATTTAAATCTGTTGTGAAACAGACACTTATTTCAAAAGCATATTATAAGATAAACGACTACATCATGGATAGGGATGTTTGGCAGTGATAGCGTCCCGCACAAGTAATCTAACACAGAAATATTTTGTCCTTAGTATTAAAAAATATGTATGTATGTGTATACTGTAGGTAGCATTTGAATTTTGTACTATTTTTACTGTTATTTTATATACATAGTATATTGTTTTGAAAAAATGACACCTCGCCGAGTTTCTTACGCCGGTTCTTCTCGAGGCAGAGGTTTATTTTATGAACCGGTGGTAGTTTTTTGACATTCATAAGTGCATGTAACATGCCTAAATTGAAGAATAAATGATTTCATTTCATTTCATTTCACGAGTATATTACACGTACTTCAAAGTACATTTGCGATTAAATCTATTGGCACCTTATGTAATTGAGTAGATAAACAATAATAAATTTAAATAGGTACCTGGTAGTAAGTAAAGTCAAACCAAATGGCTGTAAAAACCTTTTCACCTCACTAGCTCGGAAAGCCCTTTTTTATTCTTTAAAAACAGATAGCAAAACTGTGTTTTATCCACAAGAGTGGAAAGAATATTTGAAATCCGAACGTGCTATTTGTAACTTTTTTAAACTTAATAACATGTAAAGGCCAGTCCAAACAGTCCAGCACCAATAATTTTATATTGTGCTGTTGTGTTAAAAAAAAAACTAGTACCTACGCTAAATCTCGGGATTAGGTAGTGGACCCCCGGATAGGGATAAATGGAAAGAGTTAGGGGAGGCCTTTGCCTACAAAAGGCATACAGATGGAAATTAGATATATATATACAACAAAATTAAATGTACTTACAAAATACTGTCTGAAATAAAGGCTATTTCAATTTCATTTACAAAGACTGAAGGCAAATCCACAGAATAAAATGTATTTGCAGTGTTATGTCTTCTCTATTGTGGACAATCTTACACAAATGAACCTAGTCCCAAACTAAGCAAATCTTGTGCTATGGGTACTAAGCAACAATATGCATACTTATATAGATTAATAGTTACTTAAATACATAGAAAACATTCAAGATTCATAAACAAATATTTATGTTCATCACACAAATAAGTGCTCTGACCGGGATTCGAACCGGGGACCTCCAGCTTCGTAGGCAGTGCCACTACCAACTGGGCTAAAGTGGTTTATTAACTGACAACGTTATTTTTGAAATTGCATGAGTAGTTCCAACCCCTAGTACATACAAACTTACAAAAATAAGAGTCACAAACTTTAGATACTTTTTTTAACCCTTTACCGCGTGACGTAAAAAATATTAGTTTAAATTTGAACCTTGATACAATGCAATAAGGTCTACAACGATATCTGCCATATACGGCTTTGTATGCAGTTGGTGTCTACCCATCCCGGAGATCTCCAGGCACATAACTAAAGAATCTGATTATTTATTGTTTTCGTCGGTTGAGGACAGTTAAATAGCACAATTACTAACAGTCAACATCATTGGTTCGACTTGGCTGAAACAGAGACTCCGTTATTGAATGCTGAACTTGATTGGATTTAACCATGTAGTTAACTCTGTGTTGGTCGACTTGACACTAGTGTTGTATGTGCACTTGGTCAATTATACGCTTACTTATTGATCATGCTGTGTGCACTTGCTTTGGATTTCATGCTGGTCTATAAGCTACTGATTTTGTGCAAACTTCGACCGCTTTAGCCTAGTCGGTAGTGACCTTGCCTTCGAAGCTGGAGGTCCAAGGTTCGAATCCCGGTCAGGGCACGTATTTGTGTGTTGAACACGAATATTTGTTCTTGAGTCTTGGATGTTTTCTATGTATTTAAGTATCTATTATAAGTATGTATATCGTCACTTGGTACCCATAGTACAAGCTTTGCTTAGTTCGGGACTAGGTTGATTTGTGTAAGATTGTCTAAAAATATTTATTTATATTACTTAACTTATCAATTACTGTGTGAATGTCTGTAAAGTGTACATTTTTTAAATAAAAAAACATCAAAATGAAGGATCCATGTAAAGAATATGTTTCTGCTGTGAGCTACACAACTTATATAATGACTTAAAGTAAATTTTCATAACTCACTAAGACGGGATGATCATAGCATCATTACAATGTTAGGTAAGTAATGAGCTGTGTTCAATAAAAATATTAGTTAATGTTGTTTACATATGCTTCATTACTTATCATAAACATAAAATATATTGTTAAACTGAAAATCTAGTTTAACTTGAAACCAAACCCTAATTACTTATTTTGAACAAACTTTAAAACATGAACAACACAAAATCAGCAGCTTTCTTTACAAGCTGCTAATTATACAACAGTATATCTTTGACTATAATACATTAATTAAACGATTAAATAGGCATTAGTATCCAAATAATAGGAGTTTATTTATACAAAACTATATCTGTGAATAAACAATACGACTTACCCTTCAAAACGTTGTTAGTGCAGTCACCAATATAAATATTACAATCAATCTAAGAGAAACGAAGGCATCATATTAACATCCATTGCAAAGAGAAGAGAAAACAATTATAATTATTCGAATTTTAAAGCCAATTATTGACATACACTACTCGGGGTAGCTGAAAACAGTATACACTTAAACGCTATTGCATTGGCGGTGTTTTAAAAATTTGAAATGTCGTTTGACATTTATGAAAGTCGTTTTACTCGTTTTAATTAAAGGCCCCGCACGCGGTCAATGGGGTCGGTTACACAGTGATTATTGGGAACCTTAAGTTTTTTGGATTGATCCATATTATATTTTTGATTCATAGTGGACTTCTTACAAAGTTCAAAACTGTTGCCGGTTTTTTTATTGAGTATCGTTTAAAAGAAATATTTTTTGACGTTTATTTTTGACATACCACGCGGTTGGAGAGATTAATAGAGTCCGACCACGCTAACTCTGCAAGGAATATTTTGGCAACACTGTGCATTACACGTCATATTTGTATGAAAATGTGACGTTTGAGGTGTAGCATTGCCAAATTATTTCATTATTTTTAATTATTTTATTATTATTATGTTATTTGGGCTTTACAGGCTCACGCAACTAGGATCAAAATTTATAAAATGTCACTTTTGTATGGAATTTGGCCAAAAAATAATGGCGGATACTGCTATCTCGCTCCCTCAGTTAATCCATCTCAGTCATTGACATGTGACTGAGATGGATTATCACCTCTGGCACTTCCGTTCAACTTGAGTGATCGCCATATTGTTTCTTTGTTGATCAGTTCGTAGTATGGTTTGTAGTTTGTTATTTTGGTATTTATAAATGGTAGAAACCTTAATTTAAAGAGAAAAAGCATGTAGTAAGAAGGCAGTGTGTTTTTCAACATGCCACGGACTATTTCAGCCTATAGGGTATGTGTTATTTGTGGTTTTCGTGCCGGTCGAAAAGATGACGAGAAAAGGAAATTAATGGCAAGATTTCCTTTAGATCACGACCGGTAAGCAATTAATTGGAGATTATCTATTAATATGTACCACAGCAAGTTACATGTAAGCAATATAAGAAGTGTTATTTGCAATTTAGTTTTATTCGTATACTATACATACTAGTGTTGGCCGTAACATATCGATAACTAGCTTATCATATAGAACTCTGGTATTTTTCAGTTGCAGACAGTGGGTGAAAGTGATTGGCAATGAAGACCTAGCCTACGTTCCGATTAAGAAGTTGAAAGAATTAAAATTTGGTTGTGGTGACCACTTTCAACCCAAAGATTTTAACCGAAAGAAAAGTCGTCTAAAGGGATGGTTAAAGTTAATATATTTAAAGCAACACAATTTTATACTTTTTTTATTTTATTTATTTCTAGCCTTACCCACTGCGGAATAAGCGCATGAACGTCGTAGTGTAGTCGTCATAACCTAACCAGTTGAGAATGGATTCAAACCCCAATTGTTAATAAAGGAGCATCCAATATTAATGTGAGGTATTTTTGGCAAAATTCAATCCCCTCCCGCCAAAAACATCTCACGTAAATAATGGACGCCCTCTAACTGGGATTTTAATAAAAATGGAATCCACGACGTCACTAGTCATCGTTTATCGATATCGATATCGTTAACCGTACTACATCAAAGGTACATCCCTATCGCGTTATTATGTTGGCATTACCTATTTTATTTTTTTATTTTATTGTGGTACAGAATGTTTGCCAAACTCTACGTCAATGTCATGCAATGACAATGTCACTGTCATCCAAAACCTAGTTCGAAGTCCCGTCTCTTAGAACGTAGTGGTTATATTCTCTTTGGGCTTTAGGTTCAGTGTTCAGTCAAGCAAAAAAGATTATTATGCGTATTATTAAGTTTAATTTTACAATAATCTGCTTCATTAGTTGTGATGCACAACCCTCTGTGAATTTCGAAGTCGCATCATATTTTTTTATAAATGGATGTGTGTATATCCATTAACTTATTATAAAATAAAACGGCACTCCAAATTCATAAAGATATAAAACCGAATATAATATATAAGAGCCCTTGAGGCCTACTTGGAGAGGTGTTGGAGAATAACTTTGTTTGATTTTAATTTTGTTTGGTTACTGTGTAGAAAAATATAATTGCTTATAACGTTTTCAGACTAATTTAAAAAGCATTGAATTTTACATACAATTGTCAAACCTACATAACGGAAACCGAAAAAAGAAATAGTTATATAATATACATACTTGATTCAAAAATCGTCATTTCGGACAGGGGTCGGCGTTTGAAGGGCTCTGGGTAACACTTTACACAGTGGGTGTCTTTTCTTTCTTAATTATTTTCTTTAATAATAAAATTATTATTACACAAGTTGTAATTATTGGAGAAAACTGAACATAATACTGACCTACCCAGATATTTATACCCAAACTAAATGATAAATTAGACAATTACTGATTACTGATAACGGGAAATCTCCCACGTTTTTGACTGACAAACATAATTAACTAATGAACATGAGAAAAACAAATATCATTTATAGCTGTATATAGCCTAGCATTTCTAGCTTTGTATGTATGGGCTAGTAATAGACGTAAATAAAAAGCCTTTATATTCATTGCAGAATTACAATAGAAAAAGAAAGTTACATTTTATGTTAATACCTATTATAAATCTTTTATTAGTGATTTAAAAATGCTTCTATTTAGTTGTTTAATTTTTTAAACTTTATACATTATTATAAATCGTAATTTTCACGATCATTTCAGTGAAAATTACAAGCAGAGACGGACACGCCATTATTTTACATCCTTAAGATTCCGCCAAGCAGCACTGTTTGTAATTGTGGATGCGTCTATTCGCGGCTACTGTGCATTACCGATTTTGTGGATATTGTGCAATATTACTGTTGATGAATACGGTGTTATAATTATTGATGTTTGGACTGGCTGGTTTATTATACTCTTTCGGCTGGTACGAGTAAACATAATGCCAGTATTACATTGGGTCAATTGGCATTGGGTCAGCCCATTGGGACAACGTGTACAGGGGCGCCACCGCGAACAGCAAACGAAGTTTTCGCTCTCTGTCGCACTTTCACGTTCGGACGTAAGTGCAACAGAGAGCGAAAACTTCGTTTGCTGTCGCGGTAGCGCCCCAGACCGACCCACTTGGCTGTATTTTGACAGTTGGCGCCAACACTGGCTCGCCAACCATGAAGTAAGGATAAGGCTAGAGCCGGCAATACACACATACAAATATGTGCAAAAGAGATGCAAGCATCTAGACACCAACACTCGTGGGAACGAGATACAATGTGTCGTCTCCTGAGGGGCTACCGCGACCGAAAACGAACGAAGTTCGAATATCTCCCTCTCTGTCGCACTTGCTAATTCGTGCGGCAGAGAGGGAGATATTCGAACATCGTTCGTTATCAGAGGGGCTACCGCGAACCGAAAACGAACGAAGTTCGAATATCTCCCTCTCTGTCGCACTTGCTAATTCGTGCGGCAGAGAGGGAGATATTCGAACTTCGTTCGTTTTCATTTCGCGGTAGCCCCTCAGTTCGCGGTAGCCCGTCTGTCCCTCATCGGGTATTATTTGTCACCGGCCTGTGTCACCGAAACGTCATCAATGTATTCGAGTCTATTGGCTTAATTTAAATTTGTCGCCAATGTATAAGCACAACTAATTATGAGATGTCAGATTGTGCTACTTCGTATCGTGCCGTCCCTTGACTCATATAGTGTATAACACGAGAGTGAAAGGTACGGCACGATACGAAGTTCGGATTTCGAAATTCGGAGTAGGCCTTCTGATACATTTCAATTTAGTCAGCCTATCGTGAGTCCGTCCCCCTCACAAAAGATCGTTAATAGGTATAATAATCAAAGAATTCTTCTTTGTAATCCTGTTTTGGTGAATATTTAAATAAAAATTGAACGCACGCAAGTGATTCCACGTCCATCCTTGTCAAATCGCCAATTTAATGTACTTAGGCCGGGTTTTATAAAGATCCGTTAGACCAAATGTCAGATCAAATTTCAGTAACTCAGTACTTTTTTGACTAACATACCGACATAAGGTCTAACGGATCTTTATAAAACCGAGCCTTACCAATGTAGAATGATCGCTGCACCAAAGTGTAAACAGCGACATTTGGGCTGGCCCAATGTGTACCTGCGGTCAAAACAAGATCCCGGGCAAATATTCAACGTTTTTACGGCGGTTATTTTACGTCATTGTCGTTTCATTAAAGATTGTTAAAGGTGACGATCTGAGTAAACTTTTGTTAAAAGCGTAAACCAATTTCGGGTCCGAGTCTTATTTGATCAATGTTTTCGCCGGTTTATCCCAACTTTGGGTAGATAATCTTGAGTCGACAAACTTTAGAAACGAGCGTTTCAAACGCTCGGAGAATCGTCCTCCCAATACTTATCATACTCTTTGGTAGATCCTAAGCCAGAAAAACTAAGTTCCTCATGTCACAGAACCGCACAAAGACGGTAGTTTATTGCCAATCTACGTTGCATTAAAGGATAATCCCCCACAATATTGTGTCCAAGCGGAATGAACGCACGGAGTCTTTTATCACACACGCCATTCACAGCGTCAGATCGCAATTACGATAGCAAATGTCGCGGGCGAGTGATGTGAAAGCAGCATCACGGAGCGGGCACAGAAAAAAGCTTTTTGTTTTTTTTTTCGTTTTTTTTTAAATGACATTTCTTTCATGAAAGGAGGCTCAAACGGACGCTTTATGAGTTTTATGACGTTCGCGTTATTTCATTGAATAAATTAAATATTACTCTCGTTTGATCTCCGTCATGCAGATGTTGAATGGAAATATTAAATTTTAGAAGTACCTGGTGGAATTGTACGGTAAGAGACCGCGACTTTGTCAAGAGCTCGTTAGAATTTACAATACAATACAATACAAATACTCTTTATTGCACACCTCATACAAATGAATTAGCAAAACACACACAAACACAAATGAAATGAATTTAATTGCTATTCTTTTAATTTCAGGCGCTTATCTAGTTACCGATCGTCTATCCAAACTTCCACTCCCTTAAGAGGCCTTATAAGTTTTAAAATGTTTTGATTTCAAATTATGACAAAAGTATTGATAATACCAATAAAGTTATTAAAGGCTACGTTAATTTATCAAAGTTTTAGATAGTAACATAGCCATTTTTTGATTTTATTGTGTGTAGTAGAATTTAAGCGGAATAAACAAGTTTTTAGCTTGAAAATGGTCGATTTGGGGTGATGTTTGAAACGATGTTTCTTAATGAAAAGTCCAAAAAATACATTTAAAGTTTATGACATACGGTCGCAATAGTCCTGTTTTAGATAGTAACATTGAGAAAATATCAAGATACGTGTCAATTCAAACAGAAAATGGCGTAAATACCTTGACCGTTTTTAACTGATAAGGACCCTTAAGGTATGATTTCCGGGATAAAAAGTATCCCATAACCTTCCCGGGACTTCAAATATTTCCATACCAATTTCATTTAACTCGGTTCAGCGGTTTAAGCGTGAAGAGGAAACAGACAGACACACCCGCATTTATTAATATTAGTTGGATTGGAGTATGAATGGATAGTATGGATTAAGTATAAGTAATTAATTATGGACATCAGAAAACTAACCAAGGTGGTGGATATTACAAAGAAAGTCTGGACCAGGGTGACCAGGTAGGACAAATGGACCCGAGAAGTCACAGAGTGGTACCCACGGAACGAAAAAAGAAATAAAGGTAGACCACATAAAAGATGGGAAGATGACTTTCCAAAAAATTGGAGAAGACTTTCAAAAAACCGAGAAGAGTGGCGCAGCCTGGAGGAGGCCTATGTCAAAGACAGCTTGACCAAATAAAATATACCTATTAGAAAAACACAAACAGATGTTAATTTAAGTCAAGAATAAAGGCTATTTTTATTTTTATTTATTTAATTAATTATAGACACGTCGGTGGCAACCACGGCCCGCCTGATGGTAAACTGTCACCGTAGCCTATGAACGCCGCCAACTCTAATTTTCTTAATGTGATAATGTGATTTAGTCTTAAAATAAATTTTCCAAAATCACCTCAAGACCCCAGCCTGAACGGATTAACGTGCCTTCAAAGCACGGCAGCGCTCAGTTAGTAACAACTAAAAGCGGTCACCCATCCAAGAACTGACCTCGGCCGACATTGCTTAACCTCGCATACTGCACGCGGTGCGCCGGCGCCGCTGGGCCACGGGTGTCTACGGGCGATTGCCTACGTGCTAATACAAAGATCATATCGTTTTAAATTTATTTTAGTATAAAAAAAATAAACTCTTAGGTATTGGACACTTTAAGGTGACAAGCACCAATAATGGACACTTCATTCTTAATTCAAAGATCATACGGTTTTAATTTGATTGAACCGTTATCATCACTACATAGTATAAAACAAAGTCGCTTTCTCTGTCCCTATATCCCTATGTATGCTTAAATCTTTAAAACTATGGAACGGATTTTGATGCGATTTTTTTTAATAGATAGAGTGACTCAAGGGGAAGGTTTATATGTATAATACATGCATCAGCATTGCACCCGTGCGAAGCCGGGGCGGGTCGCTAGTATCACAATAAAGGTGAATACCAATCACCGAGGTTCTCAATTGCATAACAACACTGGCTCAAATTACTGGCTTACCAACTTGGTAATACTAATACCAAGAACGCTTAAAGCGAGTAACTTGACTCTGCTGATAATTCAGAAAATCAGTACGGAATTAAGTAACAATAAACATATATTAACTCTCGCGCAAAGAATTGCCATCGCAATCCAGCGCGGGAATGCTGCCTGCGTAATGGGCACCATCCCGAGGGGACCTAATTTTGATATTAATTTTTAATGTTTAGTTTTTAGTTAGGTATAGTTGTTTTTATTTCAAGTTTTTAATTCATATAATAATTATTATTATCATAATTATCATTCTACGTTACTAATTTATAATTAATAACAATTACCAATTTCTCAACTCCAACGATAGATACTTTAATATGCATATAGTCATTTATAGACCAGAAAATATATAAGTATAAGAATACTTATTTACTTATTAAAACTTTATTGCACAAAACAAATGAGTACATATAGCAGACTTAATGCCTCAATGAATTCTCTACCAGTCAACCACAGGGCCAAACAAAAACTTGCAAAGGTGAGTACAAGAGACAGATACTTGACAATAAAAAACTTGAATAATATTAAAACTAAGTGAATCTTAATGAAATTAATTGAATGTATTTTTGATTATAAAAATGATGTTCCAATGTAATTAATTCAAAAAGTAATTTATTGAAATAATGTAAATACTAACATGCCTAGGTTAAGAAATTACTAATAATATATATGGATTGTAAGTCCGAAATGAAGATTAAATAAATAAATTAATTAATTAAATCTACATCATCATCAACAGGTCCTTGGGGCATTGTACTGAGGATGCTGGCGGCATTTCCTCGCTGTATCGCAATGCTGATACGTTGTGCGAGGAAGTCGCCAGCTCTTCCCTCACCAGTTACGTCAACCAAACGCTTCGCGATTTCAGTAAATAACTTGCGCGCGCTGGGACCCCATGGACCTAGATTTTCGACGCCAAAAAGTACAAAACTGAACTCTGCCGAGGCCCTTAATATTTGTTACGCTTTAATATGCATTGCATCTATACTTAAATATTACTTGAGTTAGATGAGGTGTGTCAAAGGAATCCGTACAAAAACCGATTTAATTTTGCAATAATGGTACATGTACATGTACCATTACATTAAATCGTGTGTAATGGTACATGTCTTTTTTTAAATTTCATATGCATCAATAAATTGCTCTGAATAATTAGATTCAATTTATGTAATATATAACTGACTATTCAAAAGTGCTTGTTGCTAGGCCTATTTGAATAAAGAATATTTTGAGTTTGAGAGTTTGAATAAACAATTAATAACAATAAGTCCTCTAGTCAATAATAGGTTGGCAACGCGGTTGTGCGTTTTCCGGAGTCGCATGCGTCCACAGGCTGCGTCTGTTTGTCATCAAGCGGGCCGTAACAATGTTTGCCACCGTCGACGTATAAAAAAATACTAAAATACTCGGAAAGTATCAAACTGATGAAGTTGATACCTATTTATGCTATTTTTAAAAAGTTTAAAAAAAATCAATATTTACCTGCTGAATTATTTCTGTTCAAAATAAATACTACTGGTTTTCTTCGCGGAAGATGTTCCCCCTAGATAACTAGTTATCGAGTTTAGTTTACTAAGTGGAACAAAGGAAAATAAAAACAGTCAACAGATCTGATATAAGAAACTAAATTTTCACTACTTTCCAAAGTCAAACTTATTAAAAATAGTATTTTTGAACACTGTTCGTTTCGCTTCACAACAATAACTAAACTGAATCTAAGCCCTTTATGAATGTTTTTAAACACTTTACCCAATATACCTGCTACGTAGGGCCATGACTCCGTCTCTTTCATGCAAACGGCCAGTGAAGCAGACGACAATACGATTTATTGTGACATTGGCATTTCTTCCAAAGTTGTAATTTATTTTGCTTTTTTGCTAGTCGTTTTTTTTACACTTAAGAGGGTGCTAAACAAGAGCACCATCTGAGTCGGAAACGGTATATATTTAAGCTGTGCATGACCAGTTTTCTATATACATGATATACGGATACATAAAGTACCACTTTTTGAGCAAGTGTATTAAAACCCAGTGTTCCAAACCACACGCGTGGTCGTGCCGGAGGTTTTCCCCTGGATTTTCCCCAGGCTACTCTCCAACCGCACACTCCTATCGCTTTATTGGGCCCGGCCTATAAAGCCACAGTCAGGTTCAAAAAAAAGTATTAAAATATAGTTATTGTTTTCTATTACAAAAAAAATATATGATATAATATGTATTGAATTAGTGTACAAAAATAGGATTTCGAAATAGTACCTGAACCTAAGAAAAGGAATTTATAGGTAAAAATACTTAAATATTAAAATATTGCTGTAAAAGGTGAGTAACACAGTGGTAAAAACCATTTTTTCATACAAATGTTGAGACATCCAAGGACCACTGAGTTACTCAATTTATGGATATTAGCTGTGGTTCGTTAATTATCAAAACTATCGGAAATGATACTGCAATTAAACCTCTTTCTAAACAACAATACAAAAATATGAAGTGAGGTCCAAGTATTCCAAAATCTGCATTAAAAAAAAAGTGTCTGAAAATTATGTACATGAAAAAGTAGAATGGGCCACACCACGTACTTACAAGTGCCGTGTACAGTGCCTTTACCATGAGTTTACATGACCGTACTCGCTAGCGACTGCGTAAAACTTTGTATGGGCAAAAGTAAGTACAGCGCCTCTGGCAATTATGCAATAGAACTAAGAATCGGCATACTAAATCGTTTACGCAGTCGCTAGCGAGTACGGTCATGCAAACTCATGGTAAAGGCACTGATATAAAATCATGCCTAGCTATAGAGGCATATTTAAGAATACTGTTTTCTAAATTAAGATTTGGGTCGGACTGTCCTATACAATAAGGAAAACGGTTATTTCCACATTGCCCTTGCATTTATATATGTATGTATATAAATATTTATATATGTATGTATGTATGTATTGTATTTGGGTCAATCAACTTTTTCTTGTTGTTATTCTGTCCCGTCAGCGAGGAGACAACAGTAACCGAGTTTCTTACAAAAATGTTTATAATATGGACTTCAAGCATTGTCAAGAGATGACCCATGTCGAAATGGATTTATGCTCATCGCTAAAACTCATGTTTGGTAGGTTTAAACCCTATAAAATGACAGTTTTAAAAAGTGACTCAGGAGACGTAACCATGGTAACGAGAACGAGCAACAAAAAATAGTTGATCCAGCCATTTGTATATATATTTATAGCTATTTGTTGTATTAATTTATTATATAGTATCGATGATTGTATATCTATCTCTCTGCTAAATATGCACTACCTGTTAACTGTCATTTTCTGAATTCCCTGCTACCCGAAGGTTGTCTGGAAGAGATCGCTTTTTAGCGATAAGTCCGCCTGTTGTTTGCATTATTATCAGTGTTAAAGTTTGTTTATAACATTTCCATTTTGTATAGTGCACTATAAAGTATATTATTATTATTTCCCTTTTTTATCACCAGTTTATTGCTCAAAATTAGACAATAGATAGATGAGGTTGTCTCACATTTCTGTGTTCCAAGAAAGTTGTACAACGAAACACCACCGTCTAAATAGGTACCATATGGTTTTCAATTTCGGCCGCATTTATTGTTTTAAAAAGTTTCTGAAGACAAAGGTGCCACATGTTTGTGCCAGATGGGCTACTCCGAACTTCGAAATCCGATCTTCGTATCGTGCCGTCCCTATCACTCATATAGTGTATAACACAAGAGTGAAAGAAACGGCACGATACGAAGTAAGAATATCGACGTTCGGAGTACAGGTTCAGATGCGAAATGATGCTGCCGAATGAAATGCCCACATATAATATGACATGACTGATACTGTGATAATTTAATATTCTATTTTTATTTAAAGTTATTAGTAATCGTATAGACTAACGAATTACTAGAAAAAATCTCCTTAAAAAATTCTCGTTTCCACACAGGTTCTAAACCTACTTTTTCTATCTCCTGTGGTACCAGGTATGCCCAAAATTCTTTCTTTAGACGCACTTGTAATATGTATAACGAAATGCTTAATGACATAGACATTTTTGCTCATAGTTTGTCCTCTTTCAAGAATAAAGTTCGGCAATGTTTGTTTTCTAGATAATATGAAGTGAGGGAAAACATTGTTTTTAATAATCTCTTTTACTTTAGTTAAACTACTTTGCATAAGTACACAACTTAATAGGTAATTATAACGGCACCTGTAACTTATTTAGTCAATAATTGTTACTTATAATTGTTATATGAAACTTTAGGCCTAATCTGCGTCCATTTTTGTATGAATTCTTTTGTACACGGCTGTTTGTTTTCTAAATAAACTAAAAATAATAATAATAATGCATGTTAGTCTGTAAGTGTGTATGGGGTGGCCACAGTCACGTTTAAAAAAAGCAGTTTAATTAGCAGAGCTACATCTCTATAGGGGCTTTAATTGTAATTGTATTAAGATTGGTTTTAGCTTAGCATATTTAATAGGACACTTACCTTATCACAGCACTGTCCACCTTTTTACAACACTCGCCACATTTGTAATGTAATGACGCATTCTGAAAGTGTTTCATTATATACTGTTTAATTGCTGACACGAAGATTTGGGACCGCATTACAACATGCTCATCTCGCAAAATATTTTAATAACAACATATTATTTTTATTAATGCTTTGACATATGGCAGGTTTAATGTGCTGACTGACAACACATTTGCCCCAAGTTAACACACACGGTAACTGGAAAACTAAAAGAGGAAAACTAGCTACAGGTGTTCTGGGCCATTTTACTTTTTCATGTACATAATTTTCACACTTTTTTTAAATTCAGATTTTGGAATACTTGGCCCTCACTTCATATTTTTGTATTGTAATTTAGAAAGAGGTTTAATTGCAGTATCACTTCCGATAGTTTTGGTGATTAATGAACCACAGCTAATATCCATAAATCGAGTAACTCAGTGGTCCTTCGATGTATCACCATTTGTATGAAAAAATGGTTTTTACCACTGTGTTACCCATCTTTTACAGCAATATGTAAATATTTAAGTATTTTTACCTATAAATTCCTTTTTCTTTTAAATTTTTTTTTCTATTTGTCAGCCAACTGTCCATTCTTCGACTTTTTCCTGACTTACACGATACCGAATATAGGGCATATTCGGTAAACGGATCCTCACTAGTTTTGTTACACCTGTATATAAAATACACACGAATAACTCTGACACTTTAGTGCCCAATAGACACCTATAAATCACCTCTGTTATCATTGCATAAGATTGAAAGTTCCATGAGTTGGGTCAGTGTCGAACACAGGGACGTTTACCTTACATGCGTTTGTTATATATATTAAATTACTGCAAAAACTGCTGTGTGTAGTTGTTTTGTGCTGTTCGATTTCACGACTCTGTTGTTGGATTTTGAATCTTCCAGCATACACAATTAAGTCGCTTTTTGTTCGAATTACTTTGACACCCTGCAATCTCAATCTTAAGTACAGTCAGCCAAGAAAGTGGTCGACCCTTTTGAACCTTGATGTACAAATAATAGAGTCGAAAAGTGGTGACTAACTTCTTCGCTTACTGTACAAATAGGTATGTCGTGCAAAGTACAATAAATTGTTAGTCACATTTTTTGTGGCACTTCGGTGTCCGTAATGGGTTCGCTTGTAAATTTATCTTTTATATGAGTGGATTTGATAATGTAATGTGGGAAGGACGAGGCACTAGTGGACCCACTGTGCTGTACATACAGGGGATTTTTGGAGAGAGGATAAAAGATAAAAACCGGCCAAGTGCGTGTCGGATCAGCAAAATGTCATCTTGCTCGTATTTGGAGCAGCCCAACTGGGGAAGTACCTCCGCCTTGCAGGAGCACACAGCCATAATGACATTATTTACTATACAAGTATGTAGTGTTGTGTTCCTGGAGGTGCTCTTTCGTTCCTAGCGCGATAGGGTATCTGGACACCACGGAGGTGCCAGAGCCGAGTTTAGCCGAAGTGGCAATAGGAACGGACCTGACACAATACCACATACCTAAAGAACAATATGATACAGAGAGATAAGCTGAGCCTGTACCGCGGGAAACTAGGAGACAAACAATAATGAATCTTACGGCTATGAAATTGTAGTTTCAATTTTAATGATATTGAAATAACGATTTAAAACTCATATTGATTCTTGTTAGTCTTCAAAATATCAAGTGAAGACAGCTCTATTCATAACAAATCAGAAAATTCCACGAGTTTTGTGAAAACCACGAAACGATATTCGCGCGTCCGACTCTTATTCATAAAAATTAAGAAACCTGAGGGCCTACTCCGAACTTTGAAAACCAAACTTCGTATCGTGCCGTCCCTTTCACTAATATAGTGTTTAACACGAGAGCGAATGGGACAGCGCGATACGAAGTTTGAATTTCGAAGTTCGGCTCTCTGCTAACTAAAATGCGAAGCGCTTTGTGGAAGCGACGGGTGACCAGGGGGCGCTACCGCGAACAGCAAACGAAGTTTTCCCTCTCTGTCGCACTTTCGTCCGAACGTGCAAGTGCGACAGAGAGCGAAAACTTCGTTTGCTGTTCGCGGTACTGCCCCAGAGGGCCTACTCCGAACTTCGAAATCCGAACTTCCTATCGTGCTGTCCCTTTCACTCTCGTGTTATGCACTATATGATCAAAAACAAAAAAATCACAAAATTAAGGGTCTCCACGCGCTATTCATCGATTTTTGACGTATTTTGAGTCGATACCTACTGCTCCGTCAAAATAAAATATCGGTTCTTCAATCCTTTATCAACATTTACAAGACACAGATTTTGAAAAAACTGACTAAGTACTTATTTTTTATGATTTATTGAAACATGGTCAAAAAAAATGCTATTTTCGATACTAGTATGTTTTTTATGCACTTAAATAAATGAAATGTACACGCAGCTGTTCCTTATTGACGTCTCTAACAACGGAAGAGAGATTTTTATTTTTGACTCATCTTCACAAAAGTTAGGTCCAAAAAACTGGCTTTTTGGCCTAAAACTGCCAGATTTTGATGCCATATATCTCGAAGACAGTGAGTTCTAAAATATGGTATTCTATGTTGGTAAACCTCGTTGTTCTTAATACGATAAGCCATAAAAAACACGAGAAAACGGAGAGTTACAGATCGAAGGTCATTGGGAGCTAAGAGACCCTTAAAGGAAATAATTAAAAATTTAGGCACCGAGCAGGATTCGAACCTGCGACGTTCTGGCATATGCAGCCAATCTCTCTAGCCTCTAAGCTATCGGAGAACCACACTCGGCCCCCAAATTCCTCAACCGTTCCCTCTTACAACGCCGAGGGAGGCGTACAGCGACATCTACTAAGACTCAGGCTTCTTTAAACAATTAAACAAAGAATTTTATTTACAAATGACACTTTATTTTCTTAAGTACGAGTATATTGTGTAGGTATATTGTAGTACTAAGAACTTTATTTAATGGTAACACATAATAAATCACATGATCAAAATTATTTAAGTAAATACATAATTATCTAATTAACCTTTTGAACGCCAAAAACGCCAAGACGTCGCGGGTTGTCGTTCCCGTCAATAATTCCGATGGTGTTTGTTACACGGTGATTATTATCACGTGATACACTCATATCACAATACGTATCGATCGTGTATTCATGAATATTGAAGCAAAATGCATACAATTTTCATGATAATTTTGACACCCGAATATTGTGATAATAATCACCGTCTAACTGGCCCCTGATAGGTGTTATGACATAGTACGTTGTCAAAGTCGCCTTCTTGCTTTACACTGAAGTTCATATTCAATCTCTAATAAAAATGAGTTGGCGTGTAAGTGTCACGAATACGAAGAATGGCGTGGCGTTCAAAGGGTTAATAAAAATGTATAGATTACAACATCTTGGCGGGAAAAAGTATAATTCTCAACTTCTTGAGTCATTTACGTATAGGTACTTAACATTATTTGTACTAGCCGAGTTGTGTTAAAGTAATCCGTACACAAAGCGACTTAATCATGCTATAAGGTCCAAAATCCGATAACAGCTCTATAAAATATGGCTCAGCACAAAAAATCAACACTAAGGGTGGGCTGCGCCAAACCGTCTGTAATCTGTGTAAAATGTTAAAATCCGATTGTATGGAAAGTTTGACAAGATTCGAAATCCGAACTTCGTATCTTGCCGTCCCTTTCACTCTCGTGTTATACCCTATATGAGTGAAAGGGACGGCACGATACGAAGTTCGAATTTCGGAGCAGCCCCTCAGGTTGCGTGACGCGAGCGGGACGTTATCATACATTCCGGAATCCCCCTTATATAGGGCCCCAGGCAATAAGAGTCATGGTGGGGTTCTCTGAAGGGTTAGAAGGGGCCTGAGCCTAATCATCTAAGACTGATAGTGATCCTGGAGTCCCAGGGGTGGAGCGAGAGCGGCGAGCGCGGGTCGGGCGCGAAGGGCGCGGCGCGCGGCGGCGCGCGCGGCGCGGGCGACACGCGCGCCGCGCGCAGGAGACACGACACGCACACTTTCATCTGAATCCACGCGAAGCGCTTTCCTGTAAACATGTATAATAAAATTATAATCACTATATATTATATATATATTCTCATGTTATGTTTATAGTTAGGTATTGTTACGATTTTTTATTTAATTTTATGTATTAATTAGCATTATGGTATTAAAATGGTCCCATACAAAAACAATAATTTTAAGAGCTATAATTATGTATTTTTTGTAAAATATACATTGATATCAAAGTTATCACTATATAGTATAAAACAAAGTCGCTTTCTCTGTCCCTATATCCCTATGTATGCTTAAATCTTTAAAACTACGCAACGGATTTTGATGCGGTTTTTTTTAATAGATAGAGTGATTGAAAAGGAAGGTTTATATGTATAATAACATCCATTAAATAGTGCACCCGTGCGAAGCAGGGCAAGTTGCTAGTAAAATTAATAAACATGACATAATAGCACCCCCCAATAACGATTGCACCAAGGGTTTATCCAGAAATCACGCGAGGTTCCGAAGAGGGCGAGGGGGTCATGAAAACCTCACGACTGATCACGTTGGTTGGGGGGGTACAATGTAGACCTCACGTGTATTTTTTTCCTGTACCTACAAAACCGAGAAATAATATCTACGAGGGCTGTTCCGTAAATAGTTAGTCAACGGCGTACTATTAACTGTATTCATTTAATTTTACTGTAGCTTAAAGGCAAATTTTATTACAAACTCTTTTGTATAAATGTCACTGGCCAGCGACATTCAGTTATTTTTTTAAATTTCCATTCAAATAAGACGAACTTTAGCGGCTAGTTAACTAATATAGATTTGACAGACGTTTATGAATAAGGGGGTAATACTCGTAGAAGCTGAGGGCCTACTACGAACTTCGTATCGTGCCGTCGCTTTCACTCATATATAGTGTATGTACACGAGAGTGAAAGGAGCGGGGAAGTTTGTATTTAGAAGTTCGGAGTACAGAGCCTACATCATATATTAGGTCAAGGCTCGGAAACCGGTTCGTCTTCATACAATTAACCGGTTAAAAATTTCGGTTAATTGCGTTTTACGATATTATTTCGTACTTTAAACCATTTAAGTATTTCATAGATGAAAGTTAACAAAAACAAATCTTACAATAAAAATGGAGATATGAGAAATAGTTTAGGAGATATTTCAAAAATAGTAAAAACCGGGTGCGACTGTTCCGAGCCCTGTATTAGGTACAATAGACTTGTACTACCTAATCGGGATGGCATCTATGTAAATATTGTTTCAAATCAGGCACGTATCCAGACTTTTGGTTCGGGGGGGGTGGGGGGTGGGGGGGGACAAACATTGAAACAACCATGTGAACTGTGTAAAAATCGCTGTAATCACTACTGGCTAAAAACGTTTTCGGGGGAGATAAATCCCAACTATTCCCCCCTCTGGATACGTGCCTGTTTCAAATATTGATTTTGATGCATTTGACTTTGCTCAAATAATTATAGTAATGACTAACATAATGTAATATGAGATATATTCTCGATGCAAAACAAAATATCCAGTAGGTAACTGTACAATCATTCAGTTTTCGACTCAACTGGTTTATGTTTAAGTTGTATTTCCAATGCATTCTATTCAAGTATTCACAATGCAAGACATGCAACTGCTGAGGATACCTATAAGTTAGGTATGATATTGAATACATTGCTGACACTTCGTAATCGAAGAGTTTCGACATGAGCACTCGACTCAATTTTACCCGACTACGGCAAAGCTAAAAGGACGTTATGATTTTAGTAGTCTAAAAGCCATCCATTATGGATAAATATGCCAACATGTAGAGGAGTCCAAGCTGGGATTTTTTTTTATGTTATAGGGGGCAAACGAGCAGACGGATCGCCTGATGGTAAGCAATTACCGTCGCCCATAAACACCTGCAACACCAGAGGAGTCGCAAGTGCGTTGCCGGCCTTTCAGAAGGGAATACGCTCTTTTCTTGAAGGTTTGAAGCCAGGCAGGAAATTTCTTGAGAAACGCACAGTTTTGGACTGCCAACCATCTAAATAGTAAGGATGGAAATGCTGATGCGTAGGACGATGACGAAAAGATGCGGCAGGGATCATTCCAAACAATTCCTCCGAGCACTCCCCGTGATACAAGCGAGAGAAAATGCAGAGTGAAGCTACATTTCTACGTAATGCCAAGGAGTCGAGCCGATCAGAAATACGCTGGCAACTAACGATTCGAGCTGCTCTCCGTTGAATGCGATCCAGAAGGAGAAGCTGGTACTGGGGTGCCCCTGCCCACGGATGAGAGCAGTATTCCATATGTAGGCGAACCTGCGCCTTGGATTTGGGGATTTCGGGATTTACTCGAGCGCGTCAAGTGCCCCCCCACTTTAAGATTAAGTTGTCTGTAGGACATATCTTGTTCAAACCGAAATCGTGTAATGTATAGAGAGGAGTGCCTCTCCCCCTACTTATTTCTTATTTACGACGTGGACAGCTAATATCTCACGGTCGGTTGGCTTAAATAGATTTTTTTTAGAAACTTCCATATAATTTTTTAAGGCCTATCCGGGGTATCTATCCCCGCACGCCCCATGTGTATTGTAGGGGTTGTTACGGTACGAGGCTGGCCGTGTAGGTCCAGAATCATAACGTATACAAATTGAATTTAAACTATGATTCGAGAATGCGTCAAACTGGCATTCTTATGGAAACAATTGGTTTTTCAGGGACTTGTCTTCAGGACACCATCGGAATCACATGTTCTGTAAATTATTTTAAGAGCATATTGTATGTATATTTCGGTGTGGTTGCCGGGTAAGAATTGCGCCACCCCATCTCTTCCCGTGGGTTTCGTAGGAGGTGAATAAGGGAAAATCGGAGGGTGGGCAGCAGCATCCTTCGATCATTACCACCATCAAACTGCGGTCGCCAACCCGCTTGCCAAACGTGGCGACTATGGCAAATCCCCCCCCCCAGATTGGGGGAGGCCTATGTTCAGCAGTGGACGTCTTTCGGCTGAAATGATGATGATGATGATGATGATTTCGGTACAGTAAGAAATATACTAGTTTCATATGTGCTTCCAGTGTTATATTTTAGCTACGATCTCCTCCCAGTACCTCTAAACCCGTACCTCTCTGCAGCTTACCCCAGTATTAATATATATACCACGTAATATACCACAGTATTGATTTTTTTTTCATCCCTCGGTTACATGCATGAAATGCCCCCCCCCCCCCCTAATTTAATATTTTTTCGTATTTTCTCATCACTCTTATTTCTTTTATTTCTGTGTCGTCCGATCGCGCGGTGGACGTCCCCACCTGGCAGAACCCGAACATGTGAGTATACTGACCGATGCAGACCCTCGGGCCGTCCCCGAACGGCATGTAGACGCCGGGCGGCGGCGGCGGCGCGCGCGCACGCCAGCGCTCCGGCCGGAACGAGCCCGCCTCCGCGAAGTACTGCAAAAGCAAAAAGTTTAATGCTACGGCCAGTGCCTTTACCATGAATGAATGGATCAATGAATGAATGGAAATAATGAATGGAATGAATGAATGAATGGAATGTATGAATGGTATATTTGAATGAATGGAATGAATGAAATGAAATGGATGGAATGAATGAAATGAATGGAATTAATGGAATAAATGAAATGAATGGAATGAATGAAATGAATGGAATGAATGAAATGAATGGAATGAATGAAATGAATGGAATGAATGAAATGAATGGAATGAATGGAATTAATTAATGGAATGAATGAATGAATGGAATTAATGAATGAATGGTTTATTCATATTGAATATATGGTTTTACATCAGATCTTAGTTAATATTTCTTCCCATAATATATTCAGCCAGATCAGGCATATGAAAACTTAGGTCAGTGATTTAATCACTCAGTCTATAAAGAGGGGTAAAATTACATCTAAATAAGGTCATTATATTAAACATTGCATGCTTCATCAGCTACGCTAAATTATTTAAATTAATGTGTATAAATAACATTGATAAAATTTTAAGTCAATTAAGTAAAAATAACAGTCAATTAATTACGTCACATACTTCGTTAAATCTGTAATTTAAAAATTCTTTAATACTATAGAAACACTTTTCAGCTAACATGTTGTGCAATTTTATTCTAAATGCCTATACCGTGAGTTTACATGACTGTACTCGCCTAGCGACAGCGTTAAAATTAACAATGCAAGACAGATTTTTATTTTTAACTCATTTTTACAAAAACTACGCCCAAAAAACTGGTTTTTGGGCCTAAAATTGCCAAAGTTTGAACAACTCGAACAAAGGAGTTTTACAGTAAATATGGTATATTATTTCGGTAAACCTCGTTGTTCTTAATACGATAAGCCATAAAAACACGATAAAATGAAGAGCTACAGATCGTAGTTCATTCGCATACGAGCTATTGGAGCCCACACCTGTTAAGCATCACACAAACGGTTTACATGAATGGAAAAGTTTATTAGAAAACTATATATTATTTTTAAAGGCCTATCCGCACATAACCCGCACGCCGATCTGAATTGTTTTTTTTTCATCCCCCGATTACAAGTATGTAGTGCCCTCCCTAATTATATATTTTTTCCAAATCAAACACCACTTTTACGTAGCGGTTCATAGAATACACCTTCCTACCAAATTTCATAATTGTAATGCTCATAGTACCCGACCAAATTGGCTGTGAGATACGGACGAACTTTTTATTTATTTATTTATTTACAAATATGAGTTATCAACATAACAGCTTACGCCATGGCGTTGATAATCTAAAAGTTATTTTAATCTATTTACATAGAGAACATACAATATATCAAGGCAAAAAATAACAAAACAGAATATGAAGTTTCATTAGAAATAATTTTCACAAAACTGTAAAATGGTGGAGCGAAGGCTGTTCCATTTATGGGCAAACAGGTCGAAATCTGGTGCATAGGAAAGACATTGATTAAGTAGCGCCTGCGCTCTAACAACCGGTGAGTGCTCGTGCGCCGCCGTGCGGGCCGCCTCCTCCGCCAGGGGGCGGTGGCTGCGGGCACGTAGGTACATACATGCAACATGTTCTTGCGACCAAATCGGAACAATATGACTCACCTCTGATAATCTGACAGGCGGAGGTCAAGAGCTCGAAACCGCGTCTAACCTCTAAGGAATTGGAGCCCAACATTCCGAATAAGTATTTGGATGGGTATATCAGGTTCTTAATATTCATGGTATTTTTATTCTACACACCATAATTACGCACCACCAACGCGCCGAGACCATAAACTGGTGGGCTAGCACAACTTGCTGCCAAGTCATATCTCGCGCGACTCAGTGATTCCTGTCTCACTCGAACTGTGCAAATTGGAAAGAGGAGGGAGATTTATCTCTACTCGCGTCGCGTCGCAGCGGCAGTTATGCTAGCCCCGCTGGACAAAATTCGGAGTCCCTTAATGTCTAGTCTAATACTTAGCAATGTTTACAAATACAAACCTGCTCGTCTCTCTGTATAGCGAGAGTGGGGAAGAGTACTACTGTTCCCTTCTCTATCACGTGCCCCGTTTCAGGGATGACGTAGTCTCTCGTACACATCCTCTGGATGTTGGGGAACGGCGGGTACAACCGCAACGTCTCTGCAACCAAAGAATTACTTTAGTTCATTTTTTTACGTTATAGGGGGCAAACGAACAGTGCCTTTACCATGAGTATACATGACCATACTCGCTAGCGACTACGTAAAAATTTGTTTGTGCAAAAGTACAGCGCCTCTGGCGGTTACGCAATAGAACTAAGAATCGGCATACTAAATCGTTTACGCAATCGCTAGTGAGTACGGTCATGCAAACTCATGGTTTACCATCAACTAACTATCACGGTTCATTAGATACAGCCTGGTGACGACGGACAGCGAAGTCTTAGTAATAGGATCCCGTAATCCCGTTTTACCCTTTGGATACAGAACCCTAAAAATACAAGGTTCGATTACCAGATAGACCGTACAGAGTACCTGTACATACCTTGTATCGATTCAAATTTATTTGTATTGTACAGATACGAGGGCTGCCTTTTAAGTTGTGTTATTAGAAATAAGTATAAACAATCTATTAGATTATTACCATTTATTGTTTTTCAAAGAATTCTCCGCGATATTTCAACCGTCGTCTCCCGGAAAAAAATAAACAATAGCATTCTTTTGTTATGATACCGGGGATCCCAGGGACCGGTAGACGAGGTTAATACACTTTTCCATCCGTTTTAACCAGTTTTTAAAACATTTATTCCACTCCGAAGTGGGGGTAGTCACAATAGACCACCTTCGCACAGACGCTACAATAAAACTATTCGACCAATCAAAAAACATTCTTTTGTTTTTGAATTCTAAATTCAAAAAGATGAAATCGCGATGTTTTTTTTTAATAATCGCAGGAGGTTTGCAAACGACACAACTTAAAAGGTAGCCCTCGTAAATAAATAAGCTACGTACATACCTACATACTTTTATCTTAGGAACTTTTATCTGAGCCATGGTTGTGTTGAGATATACATGCTCATTGTCTATGTGTGCGTCAGCGTGGTAGCTATGAGTTCACATTGTCTAAGTGTTCGTATGTGTCACAACTATGGCTAACCAGCGCTCGTGAGATAAAAGTACTATCCTTCTCTCTTCGGAACCCCCAACTCACCCTAAATTAGCTACAAACCTTGTATAACCATATCCATATACGTCAACTCCTGCAGCATCTCATAGGTCATCTCCCTCTCTCCCACCACGTCCAGTATCTCCCGTCTCAGCTTCTCCTGGACCTCTGGATGCGCCGCTAACTCTAGCAGTAAGAAGGCGAGGGTAGATGATGTCGTCTCGAAACCGCCGAGGAATATTATGAAAGCGTTTGCTGATATCACCATGTCAGCTGCAACGAAAAAAATGATAGAATACAATACAAATACAGTTCATAATAAAACAGCAAGTGCACAGGGATTGTCGAGCCAATTTACTGTTTGCAATTTGGTCGTTTAATGCAAATCGGGACTGACTCGACGTCCAGTCATTTATTACACTTTTTTTAGGGTTCCGTAGCCAAAATGGCAAAAACGGAACCCTTATAGATTCGTCATGTCTGTCCGTCCGTCCGTCAGTCCGTATGTCACAGCCGATTTACTCTGAGACTATAAGCACTACAATTATGAAATTTGGTAGGAAGGTGTATTCTATGAACCATATACTACTTAAGGCTAAGTCTTATTTACAACTATACTAACTTCCAAGTCGATAGCAGTAGTTCCTCAGATTAGATACATAGTTGTGACAGACAGACAGTCGCAGCGTATGGTTTCCCTTGTTACTTTTTTGGTACAAAACCCTAACAGGTCTTTAGCGAATCAATTTAAGATCCTTTAAATACCTACTATCCTACTTTTTGAACAGTTTAAATTTTTTTAGAATGTTTATTAAATCATTTAATTAATAAGGTGGAATTAGAAACCACGACCTCTGGAATCCGTCCATCGCTTTTAACCAATTGGGTCGGTTGCACCAACATACGATCACAGGCCGGTCATCGTCAGACATGGCGCCAGCAGCTGTCATCCCATAGAAACTTGTCAAACTTTCGATACAATCAGATTTTAACGAACACCGCTTACGATTACAGACGGTTTGGTGCAACCCACCCTAGTATGCCGATTCTTAGTTTTATTGCGTAACCACCAGAGGCGCTGTACTTTTGCCCATACAAATTTTTACGCAGTCGCTACTCGCTAACGAATACGGTCATGTAAACTCATGGTAAAGGCACTGAGCTCGAGTGAGTATCCCTTGTTTTGTTGAAAAATTATGCTTTCGTTATCATCCGCTTAAAAAAAAAAAAATATTGGCACTCTTGGCACTCACTGATTTCCACGTGATCGTCGTCCTTGTCTGTTCTATTGCTGTTCCTGTCGTCGTTCCGAAGTGCCATCATCATGTCTATGAAGTCTCCCCGCTTTTGCGGCACCACTGTAAAAAACCATATCAATATTGGTTCATAAACGTTTTTCGGCTGTCAGAGGGCTCCTCGCGGCTGCTTACAACCAATACCGCCATTTCAATATGAAATCTAACATCTGTATAGAAGGTAATTTATTTATAACTTGAAACAAACATAAAAAACACAATTAAAATATAAAGTTAAATAATACATCACTAACCTAATTAAACTAACTAAACCTATAACTAAACTATAAAAAGAAGATGCCCCCCAAGTCCCCATCACTGGCTATAGTGCCCAGAAGGCTGGCAGCGTTTCCTCTTTGGATTGCTAGGCTAATCCTCTATCCAAAATAGCTGCCAGCCCTCTGGTCACCCGACATTTCAACAAGGCGCTCCGCTATTTCCTTGAAGAGCGCCTTCGCACCTGGACCCCATGGCCCCAAGGTTTCGACTCCAAATGGCCCTCACTGAGGACGGCATATTTGCGCCGCTTGTTTTGCTCCGCCGTAGCGGCCGCAGCTCCAGCCTTAGAGGAGGTCGCTTGTAGGTGGGACGGCGCTAGCGTAGCCACGCAAGTGGCGTCCCACACGAGCGTCCTCCCAAGCTTCCAAGGAATGAGCGTCATGCCGTCAGGGCGCCTGCCATCGTCACGTGCGAGAATAGAAGGTTCAAATTTCCCTAACTCTAATAAAACTCATGTCGTATCCGGCCATTTGTTTTATGTTTACCTAACCTAACATACATATACGTACCACTTTCTCTCTCCCGATCCCGAAGTACGCTAGTGACGATACTGTAGAAGAAGTCGTGAGTCTTCTGCGGAATTATCTTCATCCTGAAGAACATGGAGAAGGCTGGCCAGAACTGCCTCATGGTCCTGGAAGTGAATGATTGAAGGTGTCAGAATAGAGCAGCTCATGTTTCATCGTAGTATCAACATCCATCTAGAATTATAGTCATCGCGTATATCTGGCCTGTATAGTCATCGCGTATAGGTAGCGCTCGTGGCCCAGCGGCGCCCGCGCACCGCGTGCGGTATGCGAGGTTAAGCAACGTCGGCCCAGGTCAGTTATTGGATGGGTGACCGCTTTGAGTGGTTATTAACTGAGCGCTCCCGTGCTTTGGAAGGCACGTTAAGCCGTTGATCCCGGCTGCTGTCTATGATAGCAGTCGTTAAGCCAAGTCAGAGGCCTTCGGGCGGCTTGAGAACTTCTAACAGTCAAGTTGCCCACTAACTTGACAAGCCTAATTCCAATAAGGTCTAGTTTCCCCTCGGGTTGGAAGGTCAGATGGCAGTCGCTTCCGTAAAAACTAGTGCCTACGCCAAGTCTTGGGATTAGGTAGCGGACCCCGGGCATCCTTCAGGATGCAACTGTACCGGGATAACGCTAGGAGGATGATGATGTATATCTGGCCTGTGTGAGTGTGAAATCACAGAGTAAGTAAATGACGGCGTGAGAAAATACGATATATCGATACACTAAC
This sequence comes from Epiblema foenella, assembly GCA_963556455.1. Taxonomy (NCBI): domain Eukaryota; kingdom Metazoa; phylum Arthropoda; class Insecta; order Lepidoptera; family Tortricidae; genus Epiblema; species Epiblema foenella. The sequence continues at coordinate 3,418,698 of OY747113.1, read as the reverse complement.
GCATTGGTTCCCAATGTTGAACGGACTGAGACACACCTAACAGAAATTAAAATTTATGGGACTCACTTCTTGGTCAAGATTGTCCAATAATCTCAGGCCCGATCCAAAATTTACCGTGACCCACCAGTGGATCGCGACCCATAGTTTGGGAAATGCTGTCCTAGCTCACACTCGTACTAATTACGGGGAAAAATGTAGTGTAATTGAAACTTTATGATTTGTGATATCGTACTAATAACAACAAAATTAGCCCCGTAACCAGTAATCCCAGGGATCCCACGGATCATTACAAAAGAACGATATCTCTAAATTCAAAAAATCTGTATTTTTAGCTACAAATAATTTAAAATGATTGAATAACTGTTTGTTCGCCTTTTGCTATTCACTTTATCTGTAATTCAAACTACTTTTTTATTTTCTCTCTAAATTATAACTCATAGCCATGATGTGTACATATATTTTTGGACTGTAATCTAGTCATGTGTGTCTTCTTATATATATTATTTCACTGTACGTTTCGATTACTATCTGTTCTATGTACCTTTCGAAATAAAATAAAAAATAAATAAAAAAAAAATTTTTTTTTTTCGCTGGGAGACAACGGCTTAAAAAATCTTTAAAAAACACAGTGGGCATCTGCCATACACCCTGTATATTGCAGTAGTTTTTATTTTTGCACCAGCCAAAGGTTGTCTGGAAGAGATCGCTATTTAGCGATAAGACCGCCGGTTGTCTACCTCTGCTTATATATAGCTATGTTATGTTTCTGAATTGCTTTGTATTTTTTACTAAGGTGTGCAATAAAGGGTATTTGTATTTTGTATTTTTCGAGCCAACTGACGACCGGTTTAGCCTGGTGGGTAGTGCACCTGCCTGTGAAGCTGACGGTCCTGGGTTCGAATCCCGGTCAGGGCAAATATTTGTGTGATGAGCATGAATATTTGTTTCTGAGTCTTGGATGTGTTCTATGTATTTAAGTATTTATATCTATTAAATATATCGTCGTCTAGTAGGGTAGGGAGGGGCATGTTGAGCAAGCGGGTAAGTTGGGCAATCGAAATATCTCGAAAACTAAAAACCCGACGCTCGAGCATCAAATGGCGGAAAGTGAGGTACGGGGGAGGGGAACACATTTCGCTATTACCAGTTGCCATGCGGCGCAAGAGTTAGTGACACGCGTCGTTTGTTTTTTTTCAAGCTCAAAAGTAAAATAAACGTTTTGTAGCAGTTTTCTCCTAATATTGTAAGAACAGATGTTTCAGGCATCAGGTGAGTATTATTACTTAGTAAAATTATCTGTCTATTATGTTTTAATACCTATGATAACGTAAGTACCATGCATTTTATTATAACCTAATGTTTACTTAAAAACGTGGCAGGGGGCTAGTTGATCAGTTCTTTACGGGGCAAGTTGAGCGTTGCTCAACTAACCCCTCTGGTGAGTGAATTTGTGAATTATGTCCTAATATTTTTTTATTATTGTTGTAGAATGCGTAACTATAAAAGAAAAACCACAAGGCCGGCTCCTACTACTGACCTTGATACAAGCATCACTGAATCACTGCGAGAACAGCCTCTACTACAACCTGGCCACTCAGACTAACCGTCTGAACCAACAACATCTGCTCAAGAGGTACACGAGTCGCAAGCTGGTCAAGAAGAGCCTACTGAATTGACATGTAATCCAGCACAGCCTAACTGTTGACTTAGTTACGCCTGGTCCATCTGAACGATTTTCGCCTGAACTTGTTAGACAGTTTCCTAAAGCTGGTCCAAGAAAAACAATCAATAGGGGAAGAAAGAAGAGGAAAGCTGCTGTTTTGACAGACACTCCGGAGAAAAATGATTTACAAGAAGAGCAGACAAGAGCAGCTAAGAAGGCCAAGCCCAAGCCCCAAAAAAGTAACACAAAAGACCCAGAAGGGTAAATCCAAGAAGAAAAATGTGACCAGAAAAGTGTTACAGTCTAGTTCAGAGGACGACGATTATAACTGTCTGATGTGTTGTGAAGCTTACTCACAAAGTCTGCCTGGTGAGAACTGGATTCAGTGCCAGTCCTGTAAGAAATGGGCTCACACTAGGTGTGCGCCAAATGCCAATTACTCTTATGTTTGTATCCATTGTGATAGCGAAAATGATGATTAATCGTTTTTTTCCTACTATGTTAATTTTGTACTCTGTTGATCTACATAATATTATAGTAGGTATTGTTACATTACTACTTTGACAATAATTGTTGTTTTTTTATAATCTGTATTAGCTTACAATAATTGGAGTTAATGAGTCTAATTTTAGAGCTTATGAGGCAAATAAAACTGAAATTTAGAAATAAAAAACAGCTGTGATTATAAGAAGTGATTAATATTTAGTTGCAAGTAGGAAACAAATCTTGTCGTTTGTTGATCTCATTGTAGTATTGTTTGAGATTCTAAGTGTTGATTAGATTATAATTTGAAGTTTATGTATACTATAAGGTACCAATAATAGGTATCTGATGAATTAAACGTGATCCCGGAGACAAGAACTCCGTTGAAATGAGCGATTATAGGACTGATTGTAGTTCCTCAGCAATAATTAATAAAAATGCGGAATAAATGTGACAAATAATGTTTTTTTCTTTCTTAATTGTATCCTTGCTCAATTTACCTCATACCCGTGCTCAACTTACCTCACCATAGGGGCAAGTTGAGCTTGTCTGACTTCCATCAGTTTAGAGCAATTCTCCATTAAATGGCATATAATACAAGAAACCAGTCTGGGGACCATTATTCCCAGATAAATTTCCTAGCAATCAAAGCAGGTGTCATCTTTTTAACCCAAACTATCAAGAAATTACGCGGCAATAATTCAAAAATTGCTCAATATGCCCCTCCCTACCCTACCCATAACACAAGCCTTCTTGAGCTTACTGTGGGGCTAGTTCGATTTGTGTAAGATTGTCATCTAATATTCTTTTTTTTTTAACTGAGTGGGTGAGTGGACCGATGTGTGTAATAAACCATACTAACTTCTCAAAAACATTGTACGGCGTCATCTCATAAAACGCGTGCAGTGCCACAGCAAACGGATCCTTATCGTCGTCCATCACATGACTCCTGACTCCAAACGCACAGGGCACGATGGCGTCCGCCGTGTACCCTCCCAGCAGACGCTCCGAGTCCACCTCCACGTCTTTGGATGCCAGCGTGGTAACACGCTTTACGAACTCCTGGGCTGTGTTCTCTATGATTGGAAACATGCCTTTCAGCTTGTTGGGTCTGAAAAGCGAAAATGATTCCGTTGGTGACACAAAAGCAACTTTTATTCAGTGCCTTTACCATGAGTTTTCAAATTCCTCTTATTCGAACCAAGCGCTTTGCATCATCTTTTATAATGCGCACTTCTAAGGTTTGGAATTCTCTGCCGGCGTTTGTGTTTCCGAGCTCATATAACCTAGACGTTTTTAAGGCACGAGTGAATAGGCACCTTCTGGGTGAGCTCGCTTCATCGTCGGCCTCATCTTTGCCCCCTGGCTAGATGCTGGCCAAGAGCGATCCCATTTTTAATATAAAAAAAAAGAGTTTATATGACCGTACTCGCTAGCGACTGCGTAAAAAATTATATGGGCAAAAGTACAGCGCCTCTGGCGGTTACGCAATGAAACTAAGAATCGGCATACTAAATCGTTTACGCAGTCGCTAGCGAGTACGGTCATGCAAACTCATGGTAAGGGCACAGGTCGGTAGTTGAATAATCACAATCCAATGCCAGTCCAACGCTGGAATTTCGTAGTTTTAGAATTTTCTTGCTGTCGGTCGAAAATATACACCTTTTTAATCTCTTTAACATCTTGACCGCCACAGTCACGAATATATGACAAGAGCCGCCTTGGCTACAACGCCACTGCCATGCATAGATGACAACGCGGACAATGTAAAGGCAACCTACGTGCAATCAAGTAGGTAAGGTTCATATTCCGTTGATTTTCCGTATTTTGCTACACAGACTTTGGCGTGTGAGACACTACTTACAGAATTTACTGCGGCGCCGCGGCCAAGAAGTTAATTGAAAGAGATGTATATTTTTGGAAAAAATGATGCTGTTTACTGGATTCCCTTGCTACTAACTACTAATATGAACTTTGTACGATGCATAATGTTAAAACAACAATAAAGTGAAAACCCTTGTGTTCTTAGTAAGTTTTTGTTGAAAAATATACTTGCGGTCCCCGAAATGACGAAGTCTTGGCCCTGAACCGACGCCACTCCTGTCCCCGCAAGAACAGCACGGACCCCCCAAGCGGGTCCAAGTCCTTGTTATAAAGGACCCGCTGTCTACGAATTGATTAAAGTACTCACGAGAATATGGGCGATATCTTGGCCCTGAGCCGGCGCCACTCCTGCCCCCGCAGGAACAGCACGGACCCCCCAAGCGGGTCCAAGTCCTTGTTATAGAAGGACCCGCGGTCTACGAAGTGATTAAAGTACTCACGAGAATATGGGCGATATCTTGGCCCTGAGCCGGCGCCACTCCTGCCCCCGCAGGAACAGCACGGACCCCCCAAGCGGGTCCAAGTCCTTGTTATAGAAGGACCCGCGGTCTACGAAGTGATTAAAGTACTCACGAGAACATGGGCGATATCTTGGCCCTGAGCCGGCGCCACTCCTGCCCCCGCAGGAACAGCACGGACCCCGCGAGCGAGTCCAAGTCCTTGTTATAGAAGGACCCGCGGTCTACGAAGTGATTAAAGTACTCACGAGAATATGGGCGATATCTTGGCCCTGAGCCGGCGCCACTCCTGCCCCCGCAGGAAGAGCACGGACCCCGCGAGCGGGTTCAAGTCCTTGTTATAGAAGGACCCGCGGTCTAGGAAGTGATTAAAGTACTCACGAGAATATGGGCGATATCTTGGCCCTGAGCCGGCGCCACTCCTGCCCCCGCAGGAACAGCACGGACCCCCCCAAGCGGGTCCAAGTCCTTGTTATAGAAGGACCCGCGGTCTACGAAGTGATTAAAGTACTCACGAGAATATGGGCGATATCTTGGCCCTGAGCCGGCGCCACTCCTGCCCCCGCAGGAACAGCACGGACCCCCCAAGCGGGTCCAAGTCCTTGTTATAGAAGGACCCGCGGTCTACGAAGTGATTAAAGTACTCACGAGAATATGGGCGATATCTTGGCCCTGAGCCGGCGCCACTCCTGCCCCCGCAGGAACAGCACGGACCCCGCGAGCGGGTCCAAGTCCTTGTTATAGAAGGACCCGCGGTCTACGAAGTGATTAAAGTACTCACGAGAATATGGGCGATATCTTGGCCCTGAGCCGGCGCCACTCCTGCCCCCGCAGGAACAGCACGGACCCCGCGAGCGGGTCCAAGTCCTTGTTATAGAAGGACCCGCGGTCTACGAAGTGATTAAAGTACTCACGAGAATATGGGCGATATCTTGGCCCTGAGCCGGCGCCACTCCTGCCCCCGCAGGAACAGCACGGACCCCCCAAGCGGGTCCAAGTCCTTGTTATAGAAGGACCCGCGGTCTACGAAGTGATTAAAGTACTCACGAGAATATGGGCGATATCTTGGCCCTGAGCCGGCGCCACTCCTGCCCCCGCAGGAACAGCATGGACCCCCCAAGCGGGTCCAAGTCCTTGTTATAGAAGGACCCGCGGTCTAGGAAGTGATTACTCACGAGAATATGGGCGATATCTTGGCCCTGAGCCGGCGCCACTCCTGCCCCCGCAGGAACAGCACGGACCCCGCGAGCGGGTCCAAGTCCTTGTTATAGAAGGACCCGCGGTCTACGAAGTGATCAAAGTACTCACGAGAATATGGGCGATATCTTGGCCCTGAGCCGGCGCCACTCCTGCCCCCGCAGGAACAGCACGGACCCCCCAAGCGGGTCCAAGTCCTTGTTATAGAAGGACCCGCGGTCTACGAAGTGATTAAAGTACTCACGAGAATATGGGCGATATCTTGGCCCTGAGCCGGCGCCACTCCTGCCCCCGCAGGAACAGCACGGACCCCGCGAGCGGGTCCAAGTCCTTGTTATAGAAGGACCCGCGGTCTACGAAGTGATCAAAGTACTCACGAGAATATGGGCGATATCTTGGCCCTGAGCCGGCGCCACTCCTGCCCCCGCAGGAACAGCACGGACCCCGCGAGCGGGTCCAAGTCCTTGTTATAGAAGGACCCGCGGTCTACGAAGTGATCAAAGTACTCACGAGAATATGGGCGATATCTTGGCCCTGAGCTGGCGCCACTCCTGCCCCCGCAGGAACAGCACGGACCCCGCGAGCGGGTCCAAGTCCTTGTTATAGAAGGACCCGCGGTCTACGAAGTGATCAAAGTACTCACGAGAATATGGGCGATATCTTGGCCCTGAGCCGGCGCCACTCCTGCCCCCGCAGGAACAGCACGGACCCCCCAAGCGAGTCCAAGTCCTTGTTATAGAAGGACCCGCGGTCTACGAAGTGATTAAAGTACTCACGAGAATATGGGCGATATCTTGGCCCTGAGCCGGCGCCACTCCTGCCCCCGCAGGAACAGCACGGACCCCGCGAGCGGGTCCAAGTCCTTGTTATAGAAGGACCCGCGGTCTACGAAGTGATCAAAGTACTCACGAGAATATGGGCGATATCTTGGCCCTGAGCCGGCGCCACTCCTGCCCCCGCAGGAACAGCACGGACCCCGCGAGCGGGTCCAAGTCCTTGTTATAGAAGGACCCGCGGTCTGCGAAGTGATTAAAGTACTCACGAGAATATGGGCGATATCTTGGCCCTGAGCCGGCGCCACTCCTGCCCCCGCAGGAACAGCACGGACCCCGCGAGCGGGTCCAAGTCCTTGTTATAGAAGGACCCGCGGTCTGCGAAGTGATTAAAGTACTCACGAGAATATGGGCGATATCTTGGCCCTGAGCCGGCGCCACTCCTGCCCCCGCAGGAACAGCACGGACCCCGCGAGCGGGTCTACGTCCTTGTTGAAGAAGAACCCGCGATCCACGAAGTGACTGAAGTCGGTCACGCACACCCGTCTGATGAGCTCTGGGTCTAGGATGACCAGGGTGCGTTGGAAGAACTGGTGGGTGCCTGGAAGAATTAGGGGGATTATGTGTGATAATCCACATCGAAAGGGACCTCATGGCGGCCGGCACTTACGCCTTTATTGCCGCTGTTCCAATACAATTGTGAATAGGTGTAACGTAAGCGCCTGCCGCCATAAGGTCTCTTTCGATGTGGATTATCACATGTTATTTTCATCCTGAACTAAATGGATGTTGACCGCGTGACCAATATGACATACTCTGTGCATACTATGTATAGTTATATGTATGTGATATTGATATATATGTATGATTGTGTATAAATGTTTATATAATGGGTGTCCCACGGCTATGCCACATGGAGGGAAAGTATGTTGAATATTATAGATGGAACATTTTACTGAAAGAAGACATTATTTTAATTTAAAATACAATTTAAACTGCATCCACACTTCCACAGATATTTAAATAATATTATGGTTGAACCGGGAATCGAACCCGTACACGAGAAAATTTCACATCAAATGTTAAAATTCATGGTCTTCCTTTTATTTCTGACACTATGTTATTTAGCAAAAAATAATACTTATGATGAAGCCTTTCGATCGGTATGATAAAGCTACAGGGTAATTATTTTTCTCGTGTAACGGGTTCGATTCCCCGGTTAAACCATAAAATTATTTAAATATCTGTGAATGCAGTTTAGATCGTTTTTTAAATTCAAATAATGTCTTCTTTCAGTAAAATGTTCCATCTACAATATTCAAGATACTTTCCCTCCATGTAGCATAGCCGTGGGACACCCTGTATATGGTATGATTGTGTATAAATGTTTATATAGTATATGTGTATTTAAGCTTGTATATTTTATAAATCTGTTTCATAATAACTTCTGCACCACCCACTGCTTAATTTATGTTATTCTTTCCGCTACCCAAAGGTTGTCTGGAAGAGATCGCTCTTTAGCGATAAGACCGCCTGTTGTCTACCTCTACCTGTGTATTGTTGTTTTGATTCTGTGTGTAGCTGATTCATATGTGTGAGGTGTGCAATAAAGAGTATTTGTATTGTATTTTATAGTTGTATACATGTTGCACACCTCACCAGGTTATGCCCTAAGGGAACATACCCAAACTACGTGACCCGTTTAGGGAGGGAGGGGGGTCGTCAAAGTACCACTCTTGGTCACCGGGGGGAGGGGGGGGGGGGGTCGGTTTCTTGTCACGTAGCCGGTAGAATACTTTTGAGAAACATTCTAATTGAAGCGGACTCACGCGCCACGGTTTAACCCCATCACTAAAACTTGTCCAGTTTCGCCACATCACTAATTGTACTGTTTCTTCTTGATATATTTTTTACTTAATACAATTACAATTGAATAGCTACGCTATACCACGCTTGCACTCTCGAAGTATGCATTTTTAGGGGCCGTATAAGAAAATACAAAGAAAAGCCATTATTTTTTCCGCAAAAATTGTTTTATAAAATATACTACGTGAAAACTAGGGGGGGAGGGGGGGGTCTTGGCATATATTACGCTTGGTCACCTAGGGGGGTAAAAAACGCAAAAAAATTGGTCACGTACTTTGGGTATGTTCCCTAAGGAGCCCGGGGATCGCTTTAATGATACCTAATTCCAAAATTTTTACGAAAGCGACTGCGAGCTGACCTTGCAACTAGAGTTGTCAACTTGTGAGCGCCGATTTGCGGTACACTCGTGGTAGATTTGTGGGACGTGGAAAATAAATGCGGGACTCACGCACCCGACCTTGACCAGATGGAGATAATAAATAAATAAATATTAGAGGACAATCTTACACAAATCGAACTAGCCCCACAGTACCTAAGCTCAAGAAGGCTTGTGTTATGGGTACTAGACGACGATATATTTAATAGATACAAATACTTAAATACATAGAAAACATCCAAGACTCAGAAACAAAATATTCATGCTCATCACACAAATATTTGCCCTGACCGGGATTCGAACCCAGGACCGTCAGCTTCACAGGCAGGTGCACTACCAACTAGGCTAAACCGGTTGTCAATTTATCGGGAATGGGATTTAATGGGAATTTAATGGGAATATGTTAAAAAAGGAAGAAAATATCCTTTCAGTTCATCAACTCATCCAAGTGGCCGCAAACTGGCGCATCAAATTAACAGGCCGTGAACCCACCTACCGATACCGACCTAGGTACCTATATCCACAGCTTAAAAATTATGGAAAATAAGACCCGTAACAACTTACCCAAAAACCTTAGATGTCTGTATTTCTTATAGATCTTCAAAAAGCAGATTCCTCCCTGCTCCCTAAATAGTACCACAGACAATATGTGGCCGACGAGCGGCCAGCCCGGGGGTGAAAATATACCCCGGTCCACCCAGTAGTCATGGTCGTATGTCAACACACACAATATTCCAGCCAGACACACCCCGCACGCGAAAATGTACCATAAGTAAATATGCCCTAAAGTCCATTCTTGTAAGCACCAGGATAAGAACAGGAATATCTGTAGAGATGTACGTTTGAAACCCAACATTTTGCTTATTTTATTTCGCTAGCTGGAAATAATCCTTTTCCATCTTGTAGCTTAAGAAATTAGTTTAATGTCAATCACGACATGGTGTTTATTTCATTTAAATACACACTTTTTATAAACATGTTTATCATCCGTATACACTGCACACACACTGCAATCCCACTAAAAATGCACTGGCCATGAACGAAAAAAAACGGCACTAAATTTGTTTAAAAACATACATTTCAAGTTTCGAACGACTCCAAAATAATATCAAAACACGAACTTAAGAATTAAAAATAAATTTGAAATTAGAACACGCGTCGCGATAGACCGCGATTTTCGCAAATCAACGGTCAAATTCGAATTTGGAATGATGTCATGGCGGCTGTCGCCTAGTTTGTGCTCAAAAGCCGAATGAGTTAACAAATGCTAGCGCAACGCGATGCTGTAAGAGAGAAAGTTCAACAGAGACGCAATAGGATCTAAATTCTAATATTTCTCGGCCCCTATTCTAAACTTACATGTTATATAGCGGTGATAGCGCTGGCTCTCTCTGAAACATACAGTTAGTAGCAGACAATATAGATAATTGTATATATATGAGTTGGTAGCACTTGAATGGGAAGGAGCCTTTGGTCATGGTTAGGTGCTATTGTGGAAATTTGATGTGCGTGATGGGCATTACGGATATACATTTGGCGAAGTATTAAGACGGAACACATATCTTGTACTTATACAGCTAGCATGTACCTTCACATTTTGCGAAGTATATCGTAGCATCATACGTGACAAAAATGAAATTTCTGGTTTTGGAGTGCTACCGCGAACAGCAAACGAAGTTTTGCCTCTCTGTCGTACTTGCGAGTTTGCTCATAAGTGCGACAGATAGGGAAAACTTCGTTTTCGGTTCGCAGTAGCCCCTTTGTACTGTCTGTACAGACAAGTGTAAAGATATTTAAAGCCCGACCAGAAATAATTATATGACCGTGCGCCATTTTGCGGAATTTCATTCGAACTAATTTCTTACACTGGCAATATTTTTTATGATAGGTTGTCAGATTTGGCAGTGTCACAGTTTCGGTTTATTGCAATAATAGTGGTGTTGAAAATTAAATGATAAATAATAAAAAAAATGCCCATAACGGTTTCTAATCAAAAACGGAACTTTATTAAATGTATACGCGGCAAAAAAAATCATAATTAACACCAGAGCTGACAGGTAAACAAGTCAAGTAAATGTCTCAAGCAAATAAATTTCATTTCATTTCATTTCAAAATGTCATTAGTCTGTTGCCATATAAATATGAATAATAGCGCCTAGCTGAATAATACAGCTAGTATGTACCTTTACATTTTGCGAAGTATAGCGCAGCGTCATACGTGACAAAAATGAAATTTCTAGTAAAGTACAGTTAAGGCTTAAAATAAACATCGAATTAATGCTCTCATAAATACGTAGTTGGAGTCCGTAGAATTGACCGGATCAGGAACACGGAGCTGCGTTCCAAAACTGGTGTCGTAGATGTAGGTGTAAGGCCGCAAAGCTGAAGTGGGACTGGGCTCGGAATGTCTGTCGAATGCACCCGGAGCGTTGGGCCAAAATAGCCATCGAATGGATCCCACAAGATGGCTCCCGAGGCAGAGGCAGACCGAAAAGGAGATGGCGGGACGACCTTGATACATTTTGTACGGATTGGTGGGAGCTGGCACACGACCGAGACGAGTGGCGAAAAAGAAGGGAGGCCTTTGCCCAACACTTATAAGCTATTTAAAAAAAAGAAATAAAAAAAAATTTAGTTAGTGTAGCTAAAACTAAACAATGAGAAACCTTTGCTACTAAGACGAATTGGTACCTGCAACCGCTTCCAGGATGAATTCAAATGAGTTAGATATTTTCTATCCAGAAGGCTAAGTATAAAATGATGATTTTTATCATTATAAAACCTTCTTAGGCTCGGTTTTATAAAGGTCCGTTAGACCCTTATGTCGGTTTGTTCAATAAATGTACAGAGTTACTGAAATTTGATCTAACATTTGGTCTAACGGATCTCTATAAAACCCGGCCTTAGTAGTCTGTGATCGTTGGGTGACAGAAATCTGATACGCTTGACAAAGGTCACATACACACCAGTTTTATTTTGAGTGTAAACAATTAACAACCAGTAGTAGTGGCAGTTGGTTAGAATGCCTTTACGAAGCAGGAATTTGTTAGTTGAAAACCTATCAATAAAACTATTATAAACGCAGCCATTACGTAGCTACACGTAACAAAATAAGGTGTAGGTAATAAAAACCGTAACACTTCGGCAGTATCTATTATAAAATTTGTGCTTCGGCTAATCAATTAGCGAAACGTATTGATGAAAGCGGTTATTTAACCCCTTCAGGGATGAAGTCAGTTTTTTATGGGGTTATAATCCGTCCGCCCGTGTGGTTGCCGGGTAAGAATTGCACCACCCCATCTCTTCCCGTGGGTTTCGTAGGAGGCGAATAAGGGAAAATCGGAGGGTGGGCAGCAGCATCCTTCGACCATTACCACCATCAAACTGCGGTCGCCAACCCGCTTGCCAAGCGTGGCGACTATGGCAAATCCCCCCCAATTGGGGGAGGCCTATGTTCAGCAGTGGACGTCTTTCGGCTGAAATGATGATGATGATGATGATGATAATCCGTTATGGATACTCGTACCTCAGCACCGCGCGCTGCGGAGGTTATGTCAGACTTGCACCGACTAAAAACTCCCGATGGTGGATGATTTAGCTCAGGGTTCTGGAGGTTACCCTTGACCCCATGGGTAGGTATAGGCACGTGCAAAAATATGTGTTCATACAACTTACTCAAAAATATGTAGGTACCATTGTTCTTATACCGGCGATATGGTTTCAGTATGCTGCGTTCCATTGCTCGCTTATAAAACTAAAAAGTATTTCTTACAAAACTAAAAAGTAATTCGGCTTTCGACAAATAGGGTTGTTGATTAAAAATGTGACTACTCCAAAAGAAACAAGGCAAAAAATATGCTATTTTTTTTTTAAATACAACGCCGATGGTAAACAAGCTAGGTAGGTAGTAGAGGTTGGAACCGGTACGGAGGTACTATTACTTTAATTACTGATTAATAATTTGGTCCTTTTTTTGAGTAAATTCGAACTTTTTTTTTATTTGGTGTCAACATCCCTAACCCGCAGATTTTTTAATAAAAAAAAAATCTACCTGACCTTCCACAATAGAAAATTTCGATCACTTTTCGAGTCCGGCTCTGTCGGGGGCCTATTCTTGCATCACAAGGTCCGATCATCTTAACTTAACCCGAATTACACAAAGTGTTTGCATACCATTGATTTGAGTACTTCGACTTAAAACCAGCCTGAACTATTCCAGCCCTTATGTATTTGCAATAAAGTTTACGATTGGTCAATTTATTATGTCTACAATAGTACAGCGCTTACAATAGAAGATGTGCTGTGCTGCAAGTGATTTTAAATCTTACGTAACGGATTTAAGACTCCTTCTTGAAGGAGCCATTTATTAAAGTCATGTACGAGTGTATACATATAAAATGAAATATGAATTAGTATAAATTTACTTTGTGATAATTCTATAAATTAGTAATCATCATCATTATCATTATCACTTATCCTCTTTATATATGCAATCACCAATATAACTAAAAATCCATTAAAATGTCGACGGTACGAACAAATAGAATCGGACCCCGAATATAACATTAGCCATATATATCTTTATTATAATAATAAACTCATAGCATGCACTAGACTCAAATTACAACAACAAAAACTTTAAAATTCTGTTATTTTCCCAAGACCTAAGAACATAGTTAGACGTAAATACAAAATCACACGTTTGTGGACCTTATCACAAAGGAATAGAGTGCAAAAGTGTACATATATTAATGAACTCGACTATACTACACTGCTTTTTCTAGGTCACTCATCTTTATTGCTAGTAACCGCGATCGGAGTGGGTCAAACCCAGTGAATGGCCGAGCAGCGATTACTTTCAACCTTATATTGTTGACACAAGGTCTAAGGTCGGTTGTGTTTTAAAACGTGTTAGGAAACACGTAAGAAGAGCACACGAAATGTTCAATGAGCGCCTTTGTCGCATATCGTATGAAGTTATTCGTTTAAATTTCAACTTTCACACGATGTCGTAAGGTCTAAAATGTTTTCATATTCATAGGGCCTACTCCGAACTTCGAAATCCGAACTTCGCATCGTGCCGTCCCTTTCACTCATATAGTGTATAACACGATAGTGAAAGGGACAGTAAGAAGTTCGGAGTAGGCTCACAGTAACTGGTTAAGTAATGTAATATGGGTATAACCAAATAGGTAGGGCTTGTCTAAGATGAAAAGATGCGCCTTTACTTAATTTATATTAGTCAACCTATTGGTATATTTGTGAATTACGTTGGTTTTAATTGACATAAGTCGTTTTGGTTTGGAGATCATTTAGCTCTTGTAATATCAAAGTCCCATACAACAATATACCCTCTTTATTCTTTAATAAAATATTGAACAATATCATTTTCACTATGATATTGACTCCATGCATAATTATTTTACACTAGCATTAGTACTTTGGGCTGTGCGTTGATGAGTGAGTGAGTCAGTCAGTCAGGACAAAGGCATTTATATATATAGATTATTATAATATTAATCATAATGTGCAAACATTTAATTATGTATTTAAAAATAATAATAATAGGTAGTTAATGATTTATCAAATTATTAAGGACCTCTCTACGAGTAAAGGCCTCCTCCTTATCCTTTCAGGTCTCTCTATCTTTTGCTTTTCTAAACCATTCCATTCCAGCCGCTCTAACTCATCCGCACATATTTAATAAATGAAATAAATGAACTCTATTCTGCAAGTAGGCCGCAAAGGCACTTTTACAAGTCAAAAACTACTAGCGTTTCTCATGAGACCACTGCCGAGAAGAAACGCCGAAAGAAACTCGACAGTCAGTCATTTTCTCCAAAATATGCTTATTATAATGATACTACTTAACCTACTTAAGTAAATCTAAGTCTGTCAAAATAGTAGCTCATCATAATCAAGCAGAAGCCTAATACTCTATTTGTAACTACGATCTTAAAAATAAAACTAAATAATGCGAAAACCAGCTTTATCTAAGCCAAGATAAGACTCAAAGTGTAAAATTATGTTCAATTCAATTGTGTAAAATATGTTCATTAATATTAGCTTCAACGATGGCTTCAACGTCACTTAATGTCATCGGTATAAAATGACACGTCTATACCAATGACGTTGTCAAATGTCGTGATATAGACAACTGTCTATAGAGTCGCTTCACCATACGTCCTTATTATATCTCTAAGATTCATGACAAATACGTGCATATTTGGAGGTCAGCCTTATACTGGTTCTTCTGAATCGAATTTTCCGTACGTCAGCAGGCATGGTAAATATCTATATAACTCTGGTCTGGTTCATAAGTTTTTAACTCCCACCCCGAGAGAGACTCTCTTTACGGCCCGTATTAGTGCTCTCAAATGTTTGTCTTGCTTGCTCGCTAGTGGTAGCACCAATATTCCGTGCTCTTCATGGTCTAAGAAAACAAGGTTTGACAATCCGGATAGTGACACGAGTGACGTCACTGTCGACGACACTCACACTTGCATCCGCATACCGTCGATACGCTGAGGATACGCTGATACCGTAGGTCGTCTCACCCGCACTACTAATCGATGTACCGGATTGCCAATATTGCCATACCTGCCGCAGTACATTACCTATTGTAAGTATCATGGTCCTCTTCGCTCACGCACGAAATTGCGAAATTGGATTAACTATTCGTATAGTGTCAGAACGAATGATTATTTCAGAATACGCATTATTATAGAATAATTGTTATAATTTTATCATAAAACTGCTAATTAGTATTGAAGAAAACAACTCAATAGACAAAAAACTCAATTTATTGATCAACTGTCACAGCAGTCACCACCTTTGACGAAGACCTGCGCGTGACCACTCCCGGACTTTAGTTGACGAAGTTGACCTGGAGACCGTCGGCATCGCGGCCGAGGGGAATCCCGGTCATCCCCGAAATCCAATTAACGTGATTGCTGGTGCGGATGAATACTGGAAAAACAAGATATTAAAAAATCTATGTTCGTGACTCGACCGTCTAAGGTGTAAAAGTTATACCCAATTGTTTACACATAAGGATCCCAAGAGCAAGTTGTAGTAAACAATCGAGCTAAATAAATTACCGCCTAAGTGGTCGTAATGGTCTATGATGACCACTAGTGGATCCAGGAGTTCTAACTTGAGCCAGGTTCTCCATCCTCCCTCCAGTCGTTACAACAATCTGAAGCGGGGTAAACCCCCCGCGGTGCCTACTGGCCACTCACAAAACACAAATCTAAAAAGGGCTTTATGTTCAAGCTATGGTATTATTTTGTTAGCGCGAGCCGTTGCTTGTCATAGTCCAGTCCTGCTGGACATACCTATACCTCGTACGTCTCCCCCGATATTCGCTATTTCACCCAGTCTTTCGTCTCTTAGGCTTGTCACGTCCAGTTCCTGTCAATATCGTCCTCAAATCTCAATTCTACTAAAGAATGACTCACCAGCTTCGCGACCAGTCCCGCTGGCGCGGTTCAGGGTGCCCACCAGCACTCCGTCACTGACCAAGGGAGCGCCGATGTCATACTGGAACAACAATACTTGATTAGCTTACCATCAGGCGGACATACGAGAACAGACATATGCGAAGGATAACATTTGAACATTTAGGAAAACATTCTACTACTCATGGTTGCGGAATACAGGCTACTCGCTCCTAGCTTTATCCACAAAGGCTCTAAAACGGCCTGAATGACTTCGAGAAAAGGATGATGGACGTGCCTTTGTTTGTTTATGTTGCTTGACTTGGCAGATCGTTGTGACCCATTTAGCACGATAGATTAACATTCATCTGATGCGCTCTGACGTGATACCAATACTTTCTGTTCGGAGTTACCTCAGATGAGTCTGCATCGGGCTCAAACTTGGGGAATACCTTAAAGACGGAGATGACTCATCTAGTACGGTTAGATTAACATTCATTTGATACCCATTGACGTAACGGCCCATACACGTCAGCATCAGAGCGCATCAGAGTCACATTAGATGAGAAACTTGTAGAATACCTTAGAGACGGAGATGCCCTCGCCTTCCGCGATGGCAGCCTCGTTGTTGATCGCGAGGATCGACACGTCCCAGCAGCTCAGCCATTCTCCGGCAGCTGCAAACAGGACCTTATTATATCATCATCCAAAACATGTGTATTACCAGACTACATCCCCCAAAGAACAGTAGCCGATCCTTCGCCACTAGTATCCAGCGGACTCTTTACCAAGATGGGAATATCGAACAACATAGATTGTATAGGATGTGTGTGGCGGGGATGACGAAACAATTGAAACACTTGTTTGGCAATGGCTAGGACCTGAATTGGCTAGAATCAAAGGAATCTAGCTCTATTATCCACTTAGTGGAAATGTTGGAGTCGGTATAAAGAAAAGGGTAAAAAGGGTCTTCATATAAATAAGATAAAATAAAGATCCAGCGGACTCCCGGGACCTTTAACATATTTGCTTAAATATTTAATAATTTTCTAGGAATTATCTATTTATAGGATGCCAACACTCATCACCAGCTGTAGGGTGGTCTTCACAGCGCTGAGCTGAACAGACCATGGAGAATAAGGCATAAAAGTGACAAAATTATTCTGTTGTCTCGATTGTTTTCTATATTCGTGCATTAAACTGCCCACAGCCAGTGGCGGATTTGCCCTAAAGCCCAGTAGGCCCGGGCCTGGACCAATCGTAACAAAAACTACGGCCAATGGGGGCTGCTACTTAAATTACTACATGGCATGGGGCCTAAGGCGGCCAAGACTGCAAATCCACCACTGTCCACAGCAAATTTTCTAATCAATCTTTGCACTTAACGTGTGACGCGGTCTACCGGCTGTTCCGGTCATAATAGTGATGAAAGAACTCACTGCGGGCTTCAGTTTCCCCGTAGGTGCAGTACCGGGCGCCGTCTCCGATGTCGCTGTTGGCAGCCGGCAGTGGGATCACAGCGATGTTCGCTGCAATAACAGGATCGTTTTAAACTGATTTCGAGTCTGAACTCGGTCGGTAGGACCGAGTTTAGACTCGAAATCCTTAGCTACAGCGGCCGCGAGAGCCAAATACTGGTAGTGCTTATGTTGGAGCTTCATTATAGGTACCATATGTGACAGGCCAAATCAATTGGGACCTAATGGCGGCAGGCGCTAACGTCGCACCGATTCACTATTGTATTTGAACAACGCCAATAAAGGTGTAAGTGCCGGCCGCCATAAGGTCGATTTTGATTTGGACTATCACATATGGCCTACCGCGAATCAAAAAGGAAGTATTTCCCTCATTCGCTCAAATATGACGATGACAATAGTGATAGTGGTGGCGATTATAATGATGGTGACGCGGCATTAAACCTTGAGTACAAATTATTCAAGCCAATTGTTCAAGTTGATGAGGGCGACTTCATTGACACCAGTGCTGGCGTCCAGTCGCCGTGCAGAGTATCTAACCGCGCTCGTCTCCAGAACCAACGCTGGCTTGATCTACTTCACGGAGTGCACTGAGGGTGGACTCTTTACAAGTGTATGTTGTTTAACCTGATTTGCTGTTGACGACACTGATGCTATGATGATGAGGCTAATGATGATAATGGTAATACAGATAATGATGATGAGACGTTTGATAAAGTTACGTGAGAGGCTCATCGACCGCGCCCAGCCGGACAGCATTCTACATGGTACCAAGGAATCTGAACTGTTTGCTCGGTAGATACGTTTCATATTTGAGATGGAATCGCATGCATCTGCTTCGAGCCGGCGACCGCTGGCGTGATCAGTGGGAAGTCCATTCAAATATTGAATCTAACTACAGTTTAGAAGTTCCAACTCCCTTAGCATCCACTAGAATGCGCTCCGGCTTGCCCCGATCGGCGGAAATTGGTGGCTGTTACCAGTAAGCTGGACTTCGCGGTTCAGGTTGACGAGGGCGACGTTGTTGGCACCAGTGGTGGGGTTAAAGTCGCTGTGCAGAGTGACCGCGTTGGTCTCCAGAACCAACTCTGGACGGATTACTTCCACGGCGCCGAAGCGGACCCATATGAAACGGGAACTTGAAAGAAGTGAAGAATTGAAGATAGTTAATAAACTGGACATACTGTTTTACATAGGCAACAGCCTTCTTTAAATTACAAGCATTCCTTATCAAACAATGTGCTCCCCATGCTGCCTCAACAGGCTCCCGCAACCAAATCCTGTCCCCTGCGTATCCTGTGTCACTGTGTCCTGGCTGGTCTAACTACCCAATTTTTTTTAATTCAACTTTAGGCGCGATCACACCGCTGCTTAAAGGTGCGTTAACGGAGGGACGCGATTTAACTTATGAGTTAAAACGTCATGCATGAGACACTTTACTGCGATTTCGTAGCGTCACCGTATTTTGAGCAGCGGTGTGGTCGGGCCTTTAAATGACCAAGTCGATGGCTGTATTTTTTTAATGTATTATCCTAAGTTGAGCCACCTTAGGGGTAGTTACTTTTTCCGGTGGACATATCCTTCTGCCCCTTGTGGGATCGGAAGCATTGGCTGTATATATAGAACCTCAGACTATTTATATATTCTACGTCCACACACCGTTAGCGCGATACAGCGCTCGTCACAGCGGCATCTAGCGGATAATACGCGTAACGCATGACTTAATCTATTTGCTGATATTGTGTTTTGTGTTCTTAATTTGATATTTGAAATGTAATGACTTAGGGTGTTCCCTGTGATGTTACATGTTCTCTTTCGCTCAATAAGTAACTTACTCCCTAACGAGTTCCGCAGAGGTGAGCGCCCAGCGGCGGTCGATGAGCGCGCCGACCCCCGACTCAAGGTAACCGCTCGTGGACACGGCCAACCGAAGGTGCAGCACCCATGGGTTATCGCCGAGAGCCGCCACTGACCGCTGGTTGTTTACCACTGGAAAACTATTGTGTTACACCGGATCCAGGCACGTATCCAGACTTTTGGTTCGGGGGGGGGACAAACATTGAAACAACCACGTGAACTGTGTACATACTTATTGAAAGAACACGCAAGCGAATAAAATGGGGATAAAAATGAGTCGGGGCAAAATGCGTTTGTATGTGCCTGACCGGATCCACACAATCCGTAGCAGCTACGCTATGAGAAAGACATATTTTCATCTCATTCCACCGCATAGCTACGTTCTATCCTGTGCTATTATGGCCCATAGTGTGCTTCCGGCATTAGAAAGGAACAGACGCAACAAAACAACGTTCAGAAAATTTGAATGAATTTGATATTAGAAATTTAGAATTAAAGGAAAATTTGAAAAATTTAGGCACTGCAGGATTTGAACCTGCGACCTCCCGCCACTCGGGAGTTTAAATTTTTCAAATTTCCTTTGTTTCTAAATTTGTAGTTTGCGTTAGCAGCGGTACTGCTTAATACAAAATAAATACGGATAATAGTATTGAGCATAGTCTTATAACAACCGATTACAAGAAAGAATTAGTTCAGTATTTGGTTTGACCAGCCTATCCGTTCCCTACCTTTTGCTATATAAATCTATAGGGTCTGATAAGGTCTAATAAGGCTCGGTTTTATAAAAATCCGTTAGACCTTATGTCGGTTTGTTATGTCAAAAGATGTACTGAGTTACAGAAATTTGATCTGACATTTGGTCTAACGGATCTTTATAAAACCCGGCCTTAGTAGGGTCGGTAGGTGGGTTTACGGTCTGTTAATTTGATACGTCAGTTTGCGGCCACTTGGATGAGTTGATGAACTGAAAGGATATTTTCTTGCTTTTTTAATATATTCGCTACTAATTAAAACGCATAGCACTCACTATTTCTTTAGGGCATGTAAAAAGGTAAATATCTTTAAGTGAAAAAACTTCGTTCTTCAGAAGGCCACAAACTGACGCAGGCCGCGTAACTGGCCTAGCGACCCTACCTATATAATATAAATATATATAAAAGTAACACAATAAACGCACTTACCTTGGACACTGGTGCTACGACCCTGTAACATAACAACGAAGATAGTTTAGTCAATTTGTAGTCACTGTATCCTTAATTC
This sequence comes from Epiblema foenella, assembly GCA_963556455.1. Taxonomy (NCBI): domain Eukaryota; kingdom Metazoa; phylum Arthropoda; class Insecta; order Lepidoptera; family Tortricidae; genus Epiblema; species Epiblema foenella. Next base: position 3,397,967 of record OY747113.1, on the reverse strand, counting down.
CGTAAAACCAGGCCTGAAGGCCTACCGCAAACCTCGAACGAAGTTTTCCCTCTCTGTCGCACTTTCACGTTCGTACGTAACTCCGACAGAGAGGGAAAATCGTTTGGGTTCTCGTAAGGCCCTCTGTGCCTTTACCATGAGTTTACATGACCGTACTCGCTAGCGACTGTAAAAATTTGCATGGGTAAAAAAAGTACAGCGCCTCTGGCGGTTACGCAATAGAACTAAGTATCGGTCGGTCGGTTTTGACGACCGGTTTAGCCTAGTGGGTAGTGCACCTGCCTGTGAAGCTGACGGTCCTGGGTTCGAATCCCGGTCAGGGCAAATATTTGTGTGATGAGCATGAATATTTGTTTCTGAGTCTTGGATGTTTTCTATGTATTTAAGTATTTATATCTATTAAATATATCGTCGTCTAGTACCCATAACACAAGCCTTCTTGAGCTTACTGTGGGGCTAGTTCGATTTGTGTAAGATTGTCCTCTAATATTTATTTATTTATTTATCGGCATACTAAATCGTTTACGCAGTCGCTAGCGAGTACGGTCATGCAAACTCATGGTAAACGCACTGTTCCTCTTGCCGCTTTGGCTAAACACGGCTCTGGCACCTCCGAGGTGTCCAAATACCCTATCGCACTAGAAACGAAAGAGCACGCGCTATGCGGCGAGCGTATGCGAGCGCTATGCCATGAAATCAGAATCAGAAATTATTTATTTGCATAGACACAGTAGGTATAGGGATGTTACAATACATTTTGTCTCATGCATCTAGCCTGCATGCAAGCGTGCAAATACATAAAATGTCAAAAGTTAGTCCATTAAAATGTCAAAAGAATAAAAATAAAAATAATTGAAATAAATATAGGAAGTCAAATTGAAATACTAGTAAAATTAACATAATAGGCATATCACAGTCAAAGAGGCACAATAAAATCATAAAATATTAACAATTATATAACTAAATATTACTAATTCTAATGCTGGTGTTCGAGATACGCCTTTACGCTGTAAAAACAATGCTCTAAAAGCCAGTTTGTTAGACTGCGTTTAAAGGCGTTTCCCTCCAGCAGCTTTAGTTCCTCCGGGAGATGATTATAAATGACAATACACATGTTGAAGACGTTCCTCTTGTATATCATCTTGTGACTTCGAGGGTGATATAAAGATTCATTATTTTTACCCTGGTTTGCCTTTCAAGATTAGCTGTCAAACGTCGGTTTTGTTAGAAGACAACCTTCTGTGAGCCTACTCCGAACTTCGTATCATGCCTATTTCATTGTGAATGAAAGGGACGGCACGATATGAAGTTCGAATTTCGAATTTCGGAGTAGCCCCTCAATACGTAAACTATTAATTAATTTGTGGTAAACATTGCAATACTTACTTATTAACTTAAGGATGTTGGATGGTAATTTGTTTAAATCTAAGTTAAATGGCTGGTTGTTAGATAAATGTATTTATAGTGTTAGATGTTTTCTAGAGCAATATAAGATTGTTTAGTTATATACCTAGAACTTAGATATTGAATTAATTGTTATTATTATTTTCATTTGACATGTACTCATAAATTTTAATTAATAATAACACATTACTATTTACTAACTATAGTACCATTCTCTCCAATATTTCTACGCCGATGTTGGCAGAATATGCTGAACTAACCCATTTACTAACCTATAATATTGCACCATATTCTTAGAAATAAATGATTGATTGATTGATTATTGACATTGACCACTAAGTGCACTAACCTATCAGTGAATATTAATTGTTCTTTTTTTGAACCGACTGTGGCTTTATATGCCGGGCCCAATAAGCGATAGGAGTGCGCGGTTGGAGAGTGGCCTGGGGAAAATCCAGGGGAAAACCTCCGATACGACCACGCGTGTGGTTTGGAACACTGGAATACTCTACTCTCACCCCTGTGAGATTGATTGAGCGGTTTCAACTGAATCTCAAGTGTGAGTGGAATCGAGCTACTGGGAGTTTTGTCGCTGGTTCACTAAACCTAGCCTAGCTAAGAAGAGTCCAGCAAGAAACTCAACTAGGCCCGACCTGGGTCGGACTGGTTCTACACGGTGTGCGGCGATGCCGGGACGAATAGAGACTATATATTACTTATATGTGTCAATAGGGACTACATGTGTCATTAATTGCTCACTAAAGGGTTAAAAATTAGCTAAGTATTTCATTAGCCTATCGCGTTAGAGCTAAATAGCTTAGTTTCGTATGCGATAAGAGGCGATAGATTACGTTATCGCAGCCACTCAATCAACCATATCTGTGAATATGCGAAAATATACGGATAATTCGGAATTCAGTTAACGTCTCTTTACATTGTCTTAGTATTCAACTTATTATCACGACCTCATAAGTGTTGGTCAGGTTTTCGGAACCTGACTAAATAAGGGATGAGACAGAATTAAACCTATTCCGAATTTGGTAACCTTCGCCCAAACCCTTTTTTCCCCGACCGAGCGAAGCGTAGCGTCTCCGTTCCAGCTATGCGGATTGAAAACATAAAAGATATCAGTCACGAGGTCTACAGCTCACTTGTATGGTATTAGGTTCACCCGCGTGGTCGTCTCGGAGGTTTCCCCTGGATTTTCCCCAGGCTACTCTCCAACCGCGCACTCCTATCGCTTTATTGGGCCCGGCCTATAAAGCCACAGTTAGGAATGCATTAGGTAGCCTACTTACAAAGGAGTATTGGATTCGAATCATGTTTTTTAATGGATTCATTATAGCTTTTGTCTCCACCGAAACCAGAGGGCCTACTAACTTCCTATAGTGCCGTCCCTTTCACTCATATAATATATAACACGAATGAAAGGGACGGCGCTATACGAAGTTCGGAGTAGGCCCTCAGTGCCTTCTTATTTGATACGTAACACCCGGTAAGGGTTTTTATTGAACCTATTTGTTAAGTAACATTCCATTACAAATTGAAGTTCAACGAAGGACCAATCCTAATAATAATAATAATAATAATAATAAACCCCCAGGGCGGCTTGTGGCGAGCTGAATGGGAAGTGGCGTCCCTTGGGTCCCTTGCCTCCGAGAGTCGGTCAGGCCCCTCTCTCCGCTTGCCTTTATTGGCCGGCGGAGTGGACCCCATCAGGGGCCGCAGGACTCTCACCTCTGGCTTGCCTTAACCGGCCGGTCAGAGTGGGGTGCCAGAGCTATATGCTCGCAGGGTGGAAGTGTATTGCACGTAATAGCGTAATAGCGAGGAAACCCGCTCACGGGGGTAAACCCCGCGATGGTGAAATCGGAGCCGCACCTCTCTACACCCTGAGCTGCTTACACCAGTGTTGCTACCCTCGGTGCCATCTGGTAGCTTTTAATAGGGCGGCCCACCTAGTGAGCGGCGAGTCACCGTCTGCCTCAAGTACAGTGATGAGACATTTTATATGGCAGGCGTCCCGTTGTCTCATCAATATCCCAGCAACCAGTCCCTCAAGTTCCTTCCCATAAAACCGGTGTAGTTTCCCTTCTTTTCGCAATAGCCCTTGCACGTAGCGGTTGCTGTCTCTGGCTGTATCTCCTCAATAGTGCAGGCAGAGATAGTATCCGCTAGGTGTACACATCCCAATACATTATCGTATCTCAAAGGGGCCTCTTCATGTTGGATCTGTATCCCCATGAACGCCTTCCAAAAGGACCGGACATTGTGCCGTGATATCCCAAAGGAGAGATACAAATAATAATAATAAATTCTTTATTTCGAAGCACATGACTCCATAGATGTTAGTAACAACAAACAAGACTTAAAAATTATGTTAAAACTAAGTTAGTAAAAAATAAATACAAATTAAGTCAATCTATCAATAGGTATTGAGCGCTACCCCTTTAACCAATCCAACCCAATGCTTCAGCATTGGGCTGTCATACCTATTGGCAAACACATTTAGAATGCTGTTGGGGCTGTGCCTAACTCGTGCCAGCAGGGATGCAATTTTCTTGTCTTCTTCTAATATCCTAGTCCTAATAATATTATAAGCGTGAAAGTTTGTGCGGATGGATGTACTATGTTCCTCTTAATCTCAAAAACGGCTGGACGGATTTGGCTGAAATTTGGAATGGAGGTAGCTTATACCCTGGATTACCACATAGGCTACCTTTTATCCGCTGGTAACACCGCGGAACGCTGCTTGTACTAACTAAAGCCAACCCGTCGTCTACCAGTCCCTGGGATCCCCGGGATCATAACAAAAGAATGCTATTGTTTATTTTTTCGCCGGGAGACGATGACTTAATATTGTCGTCTAGTACAGGTAGTCGGTATAGTAAGCTTTTCTTAGTTTGAAGTAACGTAACCACCACGTGAACCGATTTTTTCAACACAAGAATTAGGCGCAGGAAATGCGTATTTTTGCCCGAGCATGGGGAGTCTTCCTCCGGTTTTTCCCCTGATTTGACAGCCGCCGCGGGCCGACAATGATTGCGCCGCAAATGGCTTTGAGATTGCGATTCGCGACCGAGGTTACAACACGTTACACAGACATGTCAAGTAGATCACACATACGCTTGCACCTGTGTCTGTTGGGCCCTATTGTTGACTGGTAGATAACCATTTTTATTTATTTTATTTGACACACCAACAAGATACTAAGCTAATACATTAATAAGAACATAAAGTTAGATGACGCAAGTCCTGCCTGTATCTCAGTAACAGGCGTGCAACATCATCAAGTTGAGATACCAGGACAGTATAACAATAATCAAGAGTACAATTTAAGTTTCCGATATCAGCAAAATTACAATTAATGCGTTATTTGGATTATGGATTATGTAACCATGTGGCATTCAATCCGCGATTTGTACAATTGTATGTTTTTGTGCAATAAATTTTATTTAAATAAACGTATCTGAGGCGGTTTTGAAACAAAAGGGTTAAAATTCCCAGGGAATAACTAACCGACGTAATTGTTATGTCTTGATAGTCGTAGTTAGTCGTACAGTATGATTAATGAACACCTGTCAACGCTTGTTTCTGTAGCGCAAGAAAGAGACAAAGAAACCTTTTCAGTTTATGTTTGCGCGCGCGCCAGTGTACAATGAAAACTAGACGCACTGTTGTTTAAATGCAGCCTTCATCAGTGATCACTGATATTTTCTAGATACATCTGTCAATCTGTCAACTGTATCATGTATCAACACGTGATATTTGCATCAAGATGAAATAACTAGGCATCTTTGAAAACAAAGTTTGACTGTCAAGTCAAATTTTAATACTTTCCAGTGTTTGGTGAAAGTTCACGCAGTATTTTTTTTTAAGGTTCCATGCCAAAAAGACATTTATCATTGTATTATTTATTCAACTCGCTGGATAATTTAGTCGACATCAAAAAACTTATACACATTTCCAATTTTTTCCCATTACTGTAATATCTTAGTGGCCAGCGTTAGTTACGCATGTAAGTATATCAATAAGAAATTCGCACGATTTTAAAGAAATGCGCCGTCTATTTACGTCCACGTCTGTAGCACTACCATGAGTTTACAATGCCCGTACTCGCTAGCGTCTGCGTAAACGATTTGTATGCACAAAAGTACAGCGCCTCTGGCGGTCACTCATAGAACTAAGGATCGGTAGTATGAGTTCTACGGTAAATTACCTATCGAAAACTAAACGCTAGCGACTGACGTTTTGTAGCTGTCAAATGGCTGTTACCGTAGAAAATCGGCACCATGAGTTACAAACTTGACAGATGCTATCGAATAATACGCTATCGAGTGTAGTAACTATTTCACTATAGTGCTACCATGAGTCGACAGTGACCGTACTCGCTAGCGTCTGCGTAAACGATTTGTATGTACATTAGCACAGCGCCTCTGGCGGTCACTCATAGAACTAAGGATCAGTTCTACGGTAAACTACCTATCGAAAACTAAACGCTAGCGACTGACGTTTTGTAGCTGATTCCATAGAAAATCGGTACCATAAGTTACAAACTTGACAGATGCTATCGAACAATACGATATCGACTATAGTAAACTATTTCACTAGCTAATTGGGCCGTGAAAACATTGGAATTCTTATGTGATAATGTCTGCAAGGCATTACTTAGTGTGGGATATGTTACCGAAAGGCTGCATATGAAGACGAACGACGTGAACAGAGAAAATTTCAAGCTGTTATGATCTGGATGGTGTAAGTACCTGAACAAAATCAAGGTAGGGTCGCTAGGCCAGTTACGCGGCCTGCGTCAGTTTGCGGCCTTTTGAAGAACGAGATTTTGTCAATTAAAGATATCATTTTTACATGCCCTAAAGAAATAGTAGCAAAAAAATATCCTTTCAGTTCACCAACTCATCCAAGTGGCCGCAAACTGACGCATCAAATTAACAGGCCGTAAACTCACCTACCGACCCTACCTATTCTATAATAGAAAATAATTAATATAAACTAGCTGCGCCCTCATAATATACTAAGTACCGAGAACGTAGGCGGACCCGCGGGATGGGACGAAATGTAGCTTATGTCTATTTCAATTTATATACTGGATTTATGAAATTGGATTGGTAGTTCAGAAGATAACTTAAAAATAAATATTTGTGGACAATCTTACAAAGTCAACCTAGTAGGCCTATGCCAACGCCTGAGGCCGAAGCTTGTATTATGGGTACTAGGGGACGATATACATACTTTATATAGATAAATATATACTTAAATAACATCCAAAACTCGGGAACAAATATTCATTCCCATCACACAAAATAAATGCCCTGACTGGGATTCGAACCTGCCTCGCAGGCAACAAACAATTACCTGTTCATAAATCTATAGATGTCAATTTGTTCTTACTATAATTTTCAGATTCATCAACAGAATTTGGTGCTGGAAAATGTTGATGCCAGTGCTTATTAATGGGAGTGCTCTACAGAATCAATTAGCTAGAAGACTTGAATCAAGGCGGCCACAGTATATTCTTGTTTTAGAAATGTATTGTTTGCAAATACCTACTTTTCTGTTTTTTATTGAATAGAAAAAATAAAGAGTATGCATAAACATTAAAAAAAAAGTTTATTAAAATATATTCATTTCTATTTCCTAATGCCAAAAATTGTACAAACAAATCTAACCATTGTTCCACTATCTTTAAGGCTGATTAGAACCCACAAATTTCAGTAACATATAGGGTATAATATAACTTAGATACATTCTCAATATTATTAAATTTAAACATGTAGTTTAGGAACTAAGTATTGTCAGTCAAAGTTCCTCAGTTTTGTCACTGACACACTAACTGGCTGATTATTCTAAGGTACTTCTAGCAGACCCACAAGCTTCTAATTTTAAACATAATTCTATTTTAGCCTATCAAGTATAAAAAACCTAAAAATATTACAATTTCAGTCACGCCTTAGATATATACAAACTGCATAAGTAAGTTTGTAATACTATACAAATACATGAGATACAAAGTTATAAATTTGCAGTTCTTGCATCTATGATAAGTTTTTGGTTCTAGATGCCTTCATGTATTCACACGTTTACCTACAAAAAGAAGTGAGATCCCATAAAAAACATTCCAGGTAACAGTAGGCCAAGTCTCGTAACTCTAACCTCCTTTACCAGGCTACTAAGGACGAGTGTCTTAATAAGTTATTTACTTAAATAGATTTGCAACCATATTCTGTCACAAATCACTCAAATTATTAGTCAAGTGAATTCAAACTGCTGCCAAATTTACATTATTGGATGCGGCTGTATGCTGTGAATGAATCAAACATTTATTCTGCAGACCACAACAGCCTTTTATGTGTAAAAATATGTACTTAGGTAAGTCTGACATAACAATAAACATTTTTAAATGTCAAATATTTATTTACAATTCAAGAATTTTTGATATTACAAAATAATAAAAATAAATAACCACAAGTCAGTTAGTTAGCATTTGTTGGTTCGGAGACGGTATGATACCCGTCGTCTACAGGTCCCTGGGATCCCAGGGATCATAACAAAAAAATGCTATTGTTTATTTTTTCACTAGGTGATGACGGTTTAACTCGTATAGTGAAAATAAACTTGAAGAGTAATCCAACCGGTCCTCGACCGATGTAAAAAATCAACAATAGCATTCTTTTGCCATGTGTCCAGAGATCTCCAAGATGGGTAGGCAACGGCTTAATATTGTTATAGATATATGTGGTCTCCAAAGACAATGCCAACCAAGCTAATCCAGAACAGGATATCTCTTGACAACACCCAATAAAAGTGCTTGTGTAAGTCCTTCTGTGGGCAGATGAGAGGTTTTGCATTGGACATCTTCCCCACTGACGCTGCATTGGCGGTAAGGCCATGTGACTGCGGCACATGCTGTCTGGCACCAGTAGCTGGATAAATATTCTCGAGAGCCGAGGCGCAAGTTCGTCGCCGTGTATTAGGCCATTCAGACCCGTCTCACTCAAGTCTGGAAAATACAAACAAAATATAAATCAACAGGCCAGTCTCACTCTGTTTGTGTTCTCTGTTGTCTTAAGATGTTCGTCCAAAATAGATACTTACTGCTGCATATTTAATTAACCAGTAACTGGAATTACGAGGCACTTGTACGCGTTTTTATAAATCATAACCTCAGATCATAACAAAAACAAACGACTGTCACCTACGGAGTGGCTACCGCGAACCACAAACGAAGTTTTCCCTCTCTGTCTCACTTATATGCAAACTTGCAAGTGCGACAGAGAGGGAAAACTTCGTTTGCTGTCGCGGTAGCGCCACGGGTTATTTCTATATTTTTAAAAGGGATGGATACTTAGATTTTTGCCTAATATCGTCCGTGCTCTGTCTTTTTAGTATAGTTAGAAAGAGAGATAACTTTGTTTGCTGTGAAGTTAGGTACGTCACTCGTCGTAACTTTTACTACACGATGGACCGAGCTTACGTGAGCGAGCGTAGTAAACGTCTAATTGACTCATGGTGCCAGTTCAATCGAAATCTATTCGAACCGCGTTAACACGCTAGCGACTGTAGTAAAATAATGTCATTTTTCTATAGCAAGTCATGGTAACTGTACATCGAGACCCATCTTCAATTGAAGAACGTAAAAAAATAAGAGTTTTGAATCGACAACATATATCGGCAAAACTCGGATTGTCGCGTATTTCCTGTTTGTATACTAAATAATGACAAAACGATCGGCCATATTGTGGCCATACTTGTTTGTTGCCATTGACGGATGCGTTCAGAAAATTTATGATTTTATTTATTGACATTGATGGCGGGTGCGTTCAGGAATTGTGAACGATAAAAATCATTTCAACGAGTGGACAGCCGAATGAATTAAAGTGGGTGACAGACCAGAGGGGCTACTCAGAACTTCGTATCGTGCCGTCCCTATCACTCGTATATTGTATAACACGAGAGTGAAAGGGATGGCACGATACGAAGTTCGGATTTCAAAGTTAGGAGTACAGAGGGTCTAATAAGAACTTCTAAATCCGAACTTCGTATAGTGCCGTCTCGTTCACTCATATAGTGTATAACACGAGACTGAAAGGGACGGCACGATACAAAGTTCAGAGGACAGGCCCAGTAGGGCTACCGCGAACAGAAAACGAACGAAGTTCGAATAATCTCCCTCTCTGAGGGGCTACCGCGAACCGAAAACGAACGAAGTTAGAATATCTCCTTCTCTGTCGCACTTGCTAATTCGTGCGGCAGAGAGGGAGATATTCGAACTTCGTTCGTTTTCAGTTCGCGGTAGCCCCTCTGTTATTATATATGGAGATATTCGAACTTCGTTCGTTTGCAGTTCCCAGAGGCGTTACCGCGAACAGCAAACGAAGTTTTCCCTCTCTGTCGCCCTTACGTCCGAACGTGCAAGTGCGACAGAGAGCGAAAACTTCGTTTGCTGTTCGCGGTAGCACCCCAAAGGGGCTACCGCGAACCTCAAACTAAGTTTTTTCTCTCTATCTCACTTATGTGCAAACTTGCAAGTGCGACAGAGAGGGAATACTTCGTTTGCTGATCGCGGTAGCGCCACAGGCCCAGAGGTGCTACGGCGAACAGCAAACGAAGTTTTCCCTGTCTGTCGCACTTGCACGTTCGGACATAAGTGCGACAGAGAGGGAAAACTTCGTTTGCTGTCGCGGTAGCGCCCCTTAACTGGTAGTGTCTGGACACACGAGTTTTTAATTTTTAATTTTATTTTATTTATAAACAATGCATTCATTGTGTTTGAAATAATAGGCAACAAATAAGACAATTACAAATAGATTAGGATTAAATATAAATAAAAACAATCTAGGAAAGATGTCAAAAATTCATGTCATGCTAGGTAATTAATAATAAGTTTACATTCATTTACATAAATACACTACAATAATGCACAATATCATCTAGATTAAGGTATACACTTTATAAAATAATGTACTTACTGTCAAAGACGCCTAGTCTGGGCCTATATTTCGAAATCAGAACTTCGTATCATGGCGTTCCTTTCACTTCCGTGATTTCACTATATGAGTGAAAGGGACGGCACGATACGAAGTTAGGATCAGTGTTGCCATTTGGTTCCGTTTGTTCCGTTTTTCGGAACTTTTGGCAACCCCGCGGAACTTGGAAGGAACTTTAGATTTTAGGTCAATTTTCGAAACTTTTAAGGTCCCGGCATTAACATATATATACCACACTCTAAAAATGTAATAAAGACTCATTTTTCTGTTAAAACTAAATAATCATGTTTTATGTTCCTATCACAAAAATACAGCTGATCCAAACCGGCCAATCACGCGAGCATACACACGAAGCTTGAGCCGTGGTCGTGGCCGCTCATTGGTTGAACGTCGAACGGGTCAGGGGCGCTACCGCGACGGCAAACGAAGTTTTCCCTCTCTGTCGCAGTTGCAAATTGCCTTATTTATAAGTATTTCGTGATTTAGAAAAAAATGGAACTTTTCAACCTAAAATGGAACTTTTCAGGAATGGCGACGAAACTTTTAGGTGAAGTAACCTGGCAACACTGGTTAGGATTTCGAATTTCGGAGTAGTCCCTCTGTTCACCTGTGTCATAAACTCCTCCACTACATGAAAACACTATTTAAATAGAATCTTTTTGAGTTTAGCTCCAAATGTGTGTTAACTTGTTATTAATTTTATTTCTCCTGTTGTTGTTGTTGTTTGTTTACCTGTTGGATCGCCGGCGAACTTACTCGGCGGTTTTTAAGTACGCGTACTAAGAGCCGTAAAAACGAAGACTTAATCGGGTGTCTGTCACCGGCTTAATTAATGTTAATGGAAGATGATCGATGGATGGCTGGCTAAAGAACTGGCGAATGGAGGATGGCTAGCTGTATTTTCCACAGAGGTATTTTCTGCGAACCACGAACCGGAAACGATGTATCTCCCTCTCTATCGCTCGGATTCACTAGTGCAACAGAGAGGCACATATTTCGTTTTAGGTTAGCGGTAGGCCCTGTGTGTCTTATCACTATCTCTGTCGCACTTGCACGTTCGGACGTAAATGCGACAGAGAGAGAAAACTTCATTTGTTGTTCGCGGTAGCGCCCCTGAGGGGCCACCGCGAACCACAAACGAAGTTTTTCCTCTCTGTCTCACTTATGTGCAAACTTGCAAGTGCGACAGAGAGGGAAAACTCCGTTTGCTGTCGCGGTAGCGCCCCTGCTTTGTTAGCTGTGAAGTTAGGCACGTCACTCCGTGACGTAACGATTACTACACGATGGATCGAGTTCACGTTAGCGAGTGTAGTAAACGTGTACTTGACTCATGGTGCGAGTGCAATAGAAAACTATTCGAAACGCGTTAATACGCTAGCGACTGTAGTAACGTAACAAGAGTTTTCGATACCAACTCATGGTAAGCGTACTGTAGTCGACTAGTTAGGCTGCCTTGTTTGAATGGAGGCATGAAATGAAGCTTTAATGTAGGATTATTTTTTATTTTTCAACTCGAAATTTCGTTTAGTGCTAAAACTATATAATCTACTAAAATATATGATATATAAAAATCGTACTATTCATAAATATTCCGTCTTTCATTATCATTAAAAGTAGCTAGAATTAAATAAAAACCGGTCAAGTTCGGCTTTTCGGGTCGGCAACGCGCGAGTAACTCTGGTGTTGCAAGCGTCTATAGGCGACGGTAACCATTTACCATCAGGTGGGCTGTCAGCTTGTTTGCCACCGACGTGGTATAAAAAAAAGTACGAGTCCGACTAGCGCACCGAGGGTTCCGTGCCGGTTCCAACCCATTAATTCAGGAAAATCTCAAGAACATGATATAGAAGTTGATCGCCATATTAGGTACAGCGTAATCTATCTAATTTCATATTTTTTCCTTGGTAAACCTCTACTACCAAACTATATTGTATGTATTGTATGTAGCAAACGAAGTTTTCCCTCTCTGTCGCACTTACGTCCGAACGTGCAAGTGCGACAGAGAGCGAAAACTTACGTAACGCCCCAGTATGACAACTGCCTTATGAGTTCACTTTACGGCGTTTTGAGCAGTGGTGGGGTCAAACCAACTGACCATTCGTGAACCTTAATGCTACGAGATAAGGTCCACCAATGTTTTGTTACCTGAATAACTGTGCTGAGAGTATATACATATATGTGGGCCTAGCTGAGTTTCTTGCTGGACTCTTCTCAGCTAGGCTAGGTTTAGTGAACCAGCGACAAAATTCCCAGTAGCTCGATTCCACTCATCTCAGATTCGGTTGAAACCGCTCAATCAATCTCACTGGAGCGCAAACCCTTAGAGTATCCCAGTGTTCCAAGCCACCCGCGTGGTCGTGCCGGAGGTTTTCCCCTGGATTTTCCCCAGGCTTCTCTCCAACCGCGCACTCCTATCGCTTAATTGGGCCCGGCCTATAAAGCCACAGTCAGTTTAAAAAAAAACATATATGTAACGTATCAGTGATTAAGCGATTGTACCCTAGTTTTTTTAATACCAAAGTGGTCTTGTCTATGATAGCAGTCGTCAAGCCAAGAGAGTACGGTTGCCAGTTTTTGTTGCACTTTTAGCACCACCCAGGGGTCACGTGTAGGGTAGCGGTGAGTCACGTGTAGGGTAGCGGTGAGTTACCAGTGGGTACTCCCTACGGACGTGGTGCAACTTCGACCCACCTTGTCAAGTGAGTGGGCAACTTGACTGTTAGAAGTTCAAGCCGCCCGGAGGCCTCTAACTCGGCTTAGCGACTGCTATCATAGACAGCAGCCGGGATCAACGGCGTAACGTGCCTTCCAAACCTATGCACGCCGGCAACAACAGAGGTGTATGTAACTCGCGCGTTACCGACCCGTAAGAAACCTTATATGTAACTGATTTAATATAATTTACCTGCACGACGGCAACCACACACAGCAAAACCAAACCGAACTTCATATTGACGTGTATAATGTCCAACTGGCGACTGAAGTGTTAATTAAATAATTACACTAAGTAATTATTCTCTGATAGCGTATCACGGGCCGGTATCTGCCGATAAAAAGGATTATGAGATTGTTAATCCATTTTTACCGATAATTCGTAATTATAATAATTATTTTTCCTAATTGAGAATGTTACTAGAAACCTATTTTTTTTTTCAGGTGTCTGCGATCCGCAGTGTAATTGCATGCAAGTCTCCTACGTGTAAATAAGGCTTGATATTCTGGTACGCTGACGTCGGTCGCGCGTACGAATCCTAATAATATGTGATAATCCATATTGAAAGGAACCTTATGGCGGCCGGCACTTACGCCTTTATTGCCGCTATTCCAATACAATAGTGAATAGATGTAACGTAAGCGCCTGCCGCCATAAGTTCCCTTTCGATGTGGATTATCACATATAAACGTGAATTTGTGCCGATTTATGGATGGATGTAGCTACGTTCCTCTAATCTCAAAAACGGCTTGACGGATTTGGTTGAAATTTGGAATGGAGGTAGCTTAGACCCTGGATTAACACAGGCTACCTTTTATCCGCAGGTAATACCGCAGGGCGCTGTTATTATACGATAAATCTACCGCGTGGCGTCGTATGTGCCATAGAATAAACACTGTATATTTATTGCGTGCGACCGACCTCAGTGTAACAGGAATTCAAGACTAACTTTAGGCAAGACCTCTCTGAGGCAAGGTCTCTCATCGCCTCGTAATACACACACAGCGTCTCCTCTATTTATCGATGTAACTAGTGGCTCTGTTTTTTCCAGACTCCGCAGTTGCTTTTTTTATTTTCCAACTGCTGAATTGACAAAAAAATACAATATGATTATCAATCTTGCTCACAATTTCTACGAGATCTAATATTTGTCCAAGTATATTGTATTTTCAACTGTAACTGTATCATTGCGAAGGTACAGAGGATCAACTCCGAAAATCGAAATCCAAATTTCGTATCGTGCCGTCCCTTTCACTCGCGTGTTATACACTGTATGAGAGTGAAAGGAACGGTACGGGGCGAGCCCCAACTTACGATTACAGACCGATCATCGTTAAATATGGCGCCGGCAGCTGTCATCCCATAGAAACTTGTCAAACTTTACATACAATCAGATTTTAACGAACACCGCTTACGATTACAGACGGTTTGGTGCAACCCACCCTTATACTGTGAAAATTTGAAGACTGTAGCTCCAACCGTTTGGCTGTAAAACCTGTGTGACAGATGACAGACGGACGAACTCGTGAGTGACAATATTGTTCCGTTTGGACCCTTGAGAACCCTAAAAAAAAATCATATAATGGTGAATTGTGCAGCTGGTTCTATATTTAATTAATAAAATAAATAAATATTAGAGGACAATCTTACACAAATCGAACTAGCCCCAGAGTAAGCTCAAGAAGGCTTGTGTTATGGGTACTAGACGACGATATATTTAATACATATAAATACTTAAATACATAGAAAACATCCAAGACTCAGAAACAAATATTCATGCTCATCACACAAATATTTGCCCTGACCGGCATTCGAACCCAGGACCGTCAGCTTCACAGGCAGGTGCACTACCCACTGTACTATTAGTACAAATGATGGGGGATGGAACTTCCGAGAGGGGAGGTAAACTCAAGTGTTGCTGGTAGTAGAGTTATATTATTAATATCGTGACCTAACTATATATACACTTTAGGTTGCGCTGATACAAGCAATATGGGTTTATGTAGCAGTAAACTATTGTTACTGCTAAACACTGAAAGTCGCTAATCGCCATAGTACACCACTAGGCTAAACCGGTCGTCAATTTAATGTATATTTTGTCATCTGTTAAGTACCATAATTCTCGCAAATAAAATTTTGACTTTGACTTTGACTATGACTAGTGCCAAGCTTAATCATACTGTAAAAGGTACACAAACACAATAAAACAACTCTTACAATTTAATTTAATTTGTTCATCTTCATATAATTTATTATGTTTTCATCACTTTAATCTTATCGATCACCCTTATCATGCTAAAATCACCCTTTCCTTCTCTATTCACTTCGTACCGTAGAGACAATGTTTTGAACTTCAGTAGCTAATGTGTTTTCAATCTCTTTATTCACTAATCACTGCTGCTCTTGACTTCATACATGCATCTCTTGCCTTTAAGCTATTTCCAAGCACTGCCACAGCTTTTCCTTTAAAGCTGCTGTGAAATTAATAAATAGTAATACTCTTGATGAACCTTAGACCTTTACTAAATAAACTATCTTTTAGTTTTACTCCATAACCTAGTTTTTATTTTTGGCCCACCCATTGAATATGTGTTTAGTTCTCTCCGTTACCCAAAGGTAGTAGGAAGAGATCGCTCTTTACCTCTGCTTATATCTCGCTATGTTATGTTTCTGATTTGCATTTTTATTGAGGTGTGCAATAAAGAGTATTTGTATTGTATTGTATTGTATCTTTTTCAGCTCTCGGCTTCTCAATTTCTCTTGGACCACTACTTTTGATTTAAATATCCTGCCACAACTTTTATCATTTTAAGTTAGGTATATTTTGCTGCAGTATTTGTATTGTATTGTATCTTTTTCAGCTCTTGACTTCTCAATTTCTCTTGGATCACTCCTTTTGACTTAAATATCCTGCCACAACTTTTATAATTTTAAGTTAGGTATATTTGCTGCAGTATTTGTATTGTATTGTATTGTATCTTTTCAGCTCGGAGTTCTCAATTTCTCTTCGACCACTCCTTTTAACTTAAATGTCCTGCCACAACTTTTATCTTTTTTATTATTAAATTATTATTAAGAGCCTAAGTGTCCCACTGCTGGGCAAAGGCCTCCCTCTTTTTTTTCCACGCGTCCCTGTCTTGTGCATTCTCCCACCACTTCTGATCCGAGACGTCTAGTTCGTCCCTCCATCTCCGACGAGGTCTGCCGCGACGCCGCTCTCGGTTTTGTGGGACCCACTTGGTGGCGATTTTAGTCCACAAGTCTTCCGGCATGCGGCAGACGGGCCCAGCCCAGTCCCATTTAAGTTTGGCGGCGGTGTGAGCTACGTCAGCTATCTGGGTTTTGGAACGCAGTATTGTATTTTTAATGCGATCTGTTAATTTCACGCTCAAAATACTGCGTTCCATGGCTCTTATCTTTTTAAGTTAGATATATTTTTCTGCAGTATAGTCCAAGGCATATATATATGTACGTTCCCAAATTGTTACTAGGGTGCGTATAGATCATTTCGATGTTGACTGCTCATGTTATTTACTGCTCATCATATTTTACTCTAGTTGTTGTATCCTTTTCAAACATTGATATTTCTTCTTACTCTTCTATAATAATTACTTCTATATTCGATTTCAATTATTACTATGACAGCTCTTGTTTATAATTGTTAACCCTTTGGACGCTAAGATCAAATGTATTGTGTCTTATCATGCCGGCGGAGCCAATAACGACTATAGTTATGGTGTGTGTTGTCAAAGTTACCTTCATTAAGATTCATTCACGTTCAATATTTTCAATTAATTGAATTGTAGATAAACTTTTCAATCAAATAATTTTAAATTAAATTGTTTTTTGATTCGTGTTAGTGTAACGTGGAAGTTACCACGATCAAATTTTCAATCAGAGATTTGCTGGGATGACGTAGTGGTCTGGATAGCCTAGTGGTAAAGGCGATTCCCGTCTTCGATCACGGTCCGTTTTTCTTTGTATTTGTTCTCTGAGCTTGTACTCCGAACTTCGTATCGTGCCGTCCCTTTCACTCTCGTGTTACTCACTATATGAGTGAAAGAGACGGCACGATACGAAGTTCGGATTTCGAAGTTCGGAGTAGGCCCCCCTATATCAATTGACTGAATTGTAGGTGTCACTACCATACAAAAACGGCGTTCGAAATACAATTTTGCCCCAACAGTTTAACCTCTTTAACTTGGCTGGACTACTCTGTTTGATTTTTGCTCTAACTAGTGACATCAAACAACAATATCACTACCGAGCGAGATGGTCGTATACAACTCTATATAAGAGCGACGGAGAGACATATCTTTGTTATCCTTGTTATAGTTTCACTTTTTTTATCTGCCACAAACTATTTGATATTTTATGGCAAACAAACGATTACCCGCTCAATTTAAGGAGGTAATTTATGGTAAGCGGTTTGCTATTTACAAGTTCAGCTCTCAATTTATCTGGATTTCACGACCCCCAGCTATGAAGACTCATGGGGTTAATCTTTCTTAGGGCTCTTAGACCACTCTTTTTCTTTTCCATTGCTCTCTTTAGGCAGAGACCAGCTCTTGGACCTGGGGCGTGGCTCTTGGGGACTGTGTTTTGAGGCGGAGCGCGACTTGCGGCGGCTTCTAGACCGGGACTTGCGCGGGCGGGAGCGGGAGCGGGAGCGGGTGTGGTGCGACCTGGAAACAAGAAGGTACGTCAACGGCCTATTATGGTGATGCATTCATCCGAGGCGACAATGTACAGTCGCCATCAAATATATCTGCACTCTTCAGGGTGCTCAAAAATATCTGAACATGCACTTTAACGCCTTGACAATAGAGTCGTGTTCAGATATTTGTGAGCACCTCGTTCGCTCCGTTATATCTGATGGCGACTGTACCACAACTTCACCTCAGCACTCGGAAGCGGGCTGTCGCTTATGTATCAAAATCAAACATTTATTCTGCAAATAGGCCACAAGGGCACTTCTACATGTCAAAATATTAAGAGTCCTCATCAGTTAATAACAGGGATCGGATACCGGTATTTTCTCCATAGAAAAATACCGGTATTATTACGGTCACCGGTTCATTATTTCGTTTTTAATGGGACAATCTAATAATACGACGTTGTTACCTAAATACATGATTCAGCGCTACGTAAAGAGCAAAAAATAATCCAAAATATTGGGCTAATTCAGGGTTTTTTAAAAATACCGGTATCGGTCCCTGGTTAATAAACGCTCATCTATATCGGCCGTTTTCTGTTTGAAATGGCACGTATCTTGACATTTTTCAGTTTTACTATCTAGAACAGGACTATTGTGAAGTTATGACATAAACTGGTGACTGAAGAGCTGGCGACTTCCTCGCACAACGTATCAGCATTGCGATACAGCGAGGAAATGCCGCCAGCATCCTCGGTACAATGCCCCAAGGGCCTGTTTTAAATTTAAGTTAGTTGTAATATTATTTAAGTTATTGTTATTTAACTATTACTACCGCCTGTAAATAAATAAACGTTATAATGTGTCTACATGTAAATTGAAAAAAACTTTTAATGTATTTGTTGGATTTTTCATTAAGAAATATCGTTTCAAACATCACTACAAACCGACCATTTTCGAGCTACAAACTTGTTTTTTCCGCTTAAATTTTACAACACACAATAGAATCCAAAAATGGCTATGTTACTATCTAAAATTTAAATATAATCATCGTAGCCTTTAATCATTTTATATATATCCAAGGACCACTGTGTTACTCGATTTATGTATATGAGCTCTGGTTCGGTAATTACCAAAACTATCGGAACTGGTCTGCAATTAAACCTCTTTCTAATTAACAAATACAAATTTTAAGTGAGGTCCAAGTATTCCAAAATCTGCATTAAAAAAAAGTGTCTGAAAATTATGTACATGAAAAAGTGGAATGGCCCTTTTGTTAGCTAGTATGTGGCGCTTGGCTGCTAAAAGGTTGCCAACTCCTGCAACCCCTGCACTAGACTATGCAGTAAAAAAATATTGCAATAAGGCATAAAATGGTACAGTAGTACCCAACTGATAAGGCGCGTCGTGAATCTTCGTTCGCGCAGAAAAGAAAGTATCGCTCCGAAGATTAACGAAAGAATGCTTAAAACTTACAATTAACCTTAGATCACTACTATAAGGTTCATAATACACTGTTCATAATGCGCGTGCACTCGATCAGAAGTATGGCGGCTGACTAACATGCCACGCGGCGCGCGCTAACATGGCGGCAGCTGCGGACCAATAGCGGTGCAGGAACAAGAAGCGCGGTGCGTGGAGCGTGCCGATTGGTCAATAGCATTTCCCGCGCTTTAAAAATTCATCTCCTGCGCAGGTACATCGGTAAGCCATATCAGTTGGGTACTACTGTAGAATCATGCATGACTGACAACGGTTTCAGGAAAAAATCTGACATTAGATGCTCACCTTGACCGTCGACTTCTACTCTTACTCCTACTCCTCCTTCTACTCCTGCTCCTGCTTCGCCGTGACCTTGACCTCGAGCGCGAGTACGAGCGCCGCCTCGACCTCGACCTCGACCGCGACCGTGACCTCGAGCGCGTGTACGAGCGCCGGCGGGAGCGGGAGCGGGAGCGCGAGCGGAGGCGGTCGTCGTGATCGTTGCGGTGCTCGTTTTCTGTTAGTTTCTTGAAGTATCTGTGGAATAATGGTAGCTTGTATAGCTTTGACTCGATAGCAATAACTCGAACTGGGTAGTACTGGCCTCGATCTGGGTAGTACTGAGTAGTACTGGAATCGAACTGGGTAGTACTGAGTAGTATTGGAATCGATGGGTAGTACTGAGTAGTACAGGAATCGAACTGGGTAGTATTGAGTAGTACTGGAATGGAACTGGGTAGTACCGAGTAGTGTACTGGAATCAAACTGGGTAGTACCGAGTAGTGTACTGGAATCGAACTGGGTAGTACTGGCCTCGAACTGAGTAGTACTGGCTTCGAACTGGGTAGTACATCGACGCTGGGACAAATACTCCTGTTTTTTAGGGTTCCTACCCAAATTGTAAAACGGGACCCTATTACTAAGACTCCGCTGCCCATCCGTCTGTCCGTCCGTCTGTCACCAGCCGTGATAGTTAGACAGTTGAAATTGTCACAGATGATGTATTTCTGTTGCCTCTATAAAAACAAATACTAAAAAACAGAATTCAATAAATATTTAAAGGAGCTCCCATACAACAAACGTGTTTTTTTTTCGTTTTAGAATAGAATAGAATAGAATAGAAAAACATTTATTGATAAACCTAACATACAGCACCACATGAAAATATTTAAACAAATAGAACAAAGTAAAAAAAAAGTAACACATTTTGAATTATAAAACAGACAAAAAGAACTTATACCTATTTGGTGCTGTTATGGTGGCTACAAAAGGACACCACTCAGCATATGCTGTGGCATACATAATTATACCACAGCGCTGGTCTTCCGTGGGGCCCAGGGCCGGAAAGATAAATCAGAACAGACACACTAGTGACGAGCATATTATGATTGTGTAACATGTGTGTTTTTGTAGATAATGGTACGAAACCCTTTATGCGCGAGTCCGACTCGCACTTGGCCGGCTTTTTTTGAAGTGAGAGAGTGTCCTGGAGAAAATGCAGAGGATAACCACTTGCTTGCTTGGTAAGTGGTATAAAAAAATACACATGTCTCACTTGTAGTACTGGTGGCTGGCATCGGGCCCCTCGAAGTACGGCATGCGCACGCCGCGGCCGCGGCCCCGCCCCCAGCCGCGCCCGCGCGCGCGCCGGTACGCGTCGGGCGGCGGGTAGTACTGCCCGCGCACCGGGTAGTACATCGACGCTGACACATTATACATTCAATAACTATACGTGGGACATTTTTCACCAGGGCTCGGAAACCGGACTCGTCTTCATACAATTAACCGGTTACAAATTTCGATTAATTGCGGTTTATGATATTTTTTCGTACTTTAAACTTTACTAAAAAAGTCGTGCAAGGCCCTACAAGTCCAATATAATAATGCGTTCCGGGTGTTGTTGGGGCTGCCGCGCTATTGCAGCGCCTCACAGATGTCCGCCGAGGCGCGCGTAACCTGTTTTAAAGCGGCAATGCGCCTGCGAGCCGCGTCGCTGGTGCGGCGCGTGCGCGTGCGCGACAGCCCCAACACCATACTGGCTATGATTGCGGACAGGATTGACTGTCCGTACATTATGCAGCACTGTTGTGGACTTCACAAGCCCAATAACAGGGAATCAATGTGTTAAATCTAGTAAAATTGTTACTAACATAGTTTTTAAGTTTAATTGTAACTAACACTTTATGAGCCACGGGCTTGAAATAAACGTTAATTTAATTAATTTAAATCATTTATTCCATAGATGAAGGCTAACAAAAGCGAATATTAAATAAAAAATGGAGATATGACAAGTACTTTAGGAGACATTTCCAAAATAGTAAAAACCGGTTCCGACCCCTGTTTTTCACACATCATCGGGTAGTAGGGCAAAATGTATTGTATTGGGGTTTAAGGTTCGTGTGTTAAGGCAAGGCCATTCCAGTGCAAATAACCCCCTCTAACACGCGTGAGTTTGCAATTAACCATCCCGTTCTCTACGGAAGCACTGCGAGTAATTTCGTAAATATTTAGTAAATTTCTATTGATTGTTGCAATACTGAATCACTTATGAATTATGAAAAATCTATCCGGTTAATTCCTTAGAAAAATAAAAAAGCTATCGTTTTTGTAAAAAAAACCCACTGTCGTTGATAATTACGCGATCTGCAGCATTAAAGTTTATTTTTACTATGATATTTAGGATTTTTTGACAGAGTCACCAGTTTTCAATATTTTGTTCGGTTATTTCTTTTCTTTGTTTCTTTTTCAGTCTACTGTAATGTTTGTGTAGTGTAATTCTACATTACTTCTTCACACTGGAAGCTCAAACTTCAGTATTTTCCTCCGATCTGTTAATGGGCCTTGCCTTAAGTCGACTATTTCTAAGGGTGGGTTGCACCAAACCGTCTGTAATCGTAAGCGGTGTTCATTAAAATCTGATTGTATGGAAAGTTTGACAAGTTTCTATGGGATGACAGCTGCCGGCGCCATATTTGACGATGACCGGCCTGTGATCGTATGTTGGTGCAACCGACCCTAAGCATGTTGAGTCCATCATAGGCACTTAAAAGAATATGTGTCAGAGCCACAACATTATAGTTTTCGCTGAAATTCTTGTATGTGGGTCATTGTCAGTTGTAAAAACAAAAGTTGTCCACCCGATGGTCAATAGTTAACGGCTTATGTACATGTAAGTTATGTTTTTATTACAAGGATTTATAGTTACGAAAACACCGTTTATGCGGGTTACTAGACCAATCCAAAATTAAGCTTTGTGGCCCTTAACTTTTGATATGTCCACCGAAAAGACGCGAACCTAAATCTGACAATGACCCATAGGGTGAGGAGAGTTTTTAGATGACAATAGAAAAAGTATGCCTTAACCCTTATTGACCACCGCCTCACATATCATATGAGACAAAATGACAGTGTAAATGACACCTTGATTTATGACAGTTGAAAATAATAAAATATATTGAGTAACCGTTTTGACGTTCGCCGGTTAAAGAGTTCGGCTTTCTCCAGTGTCCATCTTACCTCACCCTAATGGTGAATATCCACCAGAAAAACCGTGTGTCCACATGTTTGACACATACCTATCAAGCGAGGTGTTAAATACTATGAAAAACACAGGTCTGGTGGATTTTCACTCTAAATAGAAATAAATCCAGAGTGGAACCTGTAAATAAACGTTTCGTTTCAATACACGATGCTGACAACCCTAATTACTGAATTAGGGTTGTCAGCACCTGTTGCTGAAATGAAAGAATACATATTATAAAATGAAATTTTAAATACAACTTTAAGATATACATTTCTGCTAAAAATCGATTAGAAATAAGGTTTGACGATATTTTCAATTATATCGCTAAATAAAATACGAATGAGCTGAAATTTGTTATTTTTGTCGGTGTCAATAAGGACGAATTCCAAACACATCGATAGCGAAATGGGTGAGGACCAAATTTTTGGCACATAGTTAAGGCATTTAATAATCCTACATTTTAATTGATTTCGTTGTGACACGAAATTATCCATACATAATTATATGAAAAATTTTCGTCTCTCAACGAAATCAATTAAAATTAAATTAAACTGTCATAATAACTATGAGCCAAAAATCTGGTCTACACCCAAATAGCGCCTTATTGACACCGACGACAGGGTAACCTTTGCTTTAGACTTAAGCACTTCAATAAAGAGGCTTTTACAGCCAGAGGGGCTACCGCGACCCACAAACGAAGTTTTCTCTCTCTGTCTCACTTATATGCAAACTTGCAAGTGCGATCTGTCGCACAGTGTGAGGGAAAACTTCGTTTGCTGTTCGCGGTAGTGCCCCGGAGGGGCTACTCCGAACTTCGAAAATCGATCTTCGTATCGTGCCGTCCCTCACACTCATATAGTGAATAACTCGAGAGGGAAAGGGACGGCACGATACAGAGTGCGAATTTCGAAGTACGGAGTACAGGCTTTGAGGGCTGCTGAGAATAACAGCGCCCACTTGATAACGGTCATATATTTCTGACGAGCTACTCCGAACTTCGTATCGTGCCGTCCCTTTCTCTCATACATTCTATAACACGCGAGTGAAAGGGACGGCGCTATACGAAGTTCGGTGTAGTCCGTATGGTTCGGGCTTTAGTAAATCGTAGTAAGCAATGATACTCATACTCTGCGGGAAGGGGTATCCGGGCGGCGGCACGGCGGCGAACGGGTACCCGACGCCGTACGGCGCCGCCATGCCGTACGAGTACACGCCTGCGGACACGCAACACGACACGTTCAGACATGCCCCACCTTCCTACACACTTACACGGTATTTATTTATTTATTACACGGGACACCAACAGAGTACATAAGGTAAGGTTACAGTTGTCTTTGGTATAAAAAATGTGGGGGCTTATGTACCCCAATTACAGGTGAACACATCATTTTACAGAACTTAAGTACAAATCTATGCTAACTACTATGAGAGTTTGATGTTTACAATAAAATCATATGGTTCTTAATATCTATAAACAACGTGAAATTTTCCATTAATCTAAGTATTGAATTGTAAAGACATAAAATACACAAGACGAATTTAGATTTGTACAATAGTAAAATTATTTAACGAGCAACTGACGAGGCTAGATATTGGGTTATTTTCTTTTTATGCGTTTCAATAGTGTCGTGATATATATCCAGGTTGGCTGCTACAGCAACATTATTGTAAAATGTAAGTAGCCTACCTAGGGGCGCGTGTTTTTTCATGTTTGTTCTATCATGTTTGTATCATTATCCTTAGAACACTCAAGACTGGAGATGCCATTCATATACTTGCATAATAGTACATTACTGCAGACGCCGGGAAAGAAGGGCGTGCCAGGTAAGTAGGTATAGACGGCCGACCGTAGGGACGCCGGATAGAGATACGAAGCCGGCAAGGCATGTATAGTGCTTTCCTCAAACATGTGCAATAAAATAATAGAATAAAACTCTCAAAAAACAAGTTTTAATTTTCCTTCCAATCCCTCCATAATGTTCTACAATTTTTAAGGCATTCAATTTTGTATGAAATTCCTTTACAGTTCTTTCTAGTTGTTCCGCCCGTAACGTGATACTTTGAAGCCTATAATACCGAACATAACGTCAATATTTCATTGCATGTTTGAGAAAAACTACTTCATTAATCGATTATACGTCAGTCTCGAAATCGTTCCCGGCGTGTGAAGAGCTCCGTTAAAATGCCTTTATGTGCTGTTTTCGGGTGCAAATAACATTTTAATTTATCTAATTTATGATAAGATGAATTATAATTTCACTTAGAAGTATGTTTTAGCTTAATTAAGTGAACAATTCAAGTTTTAATTAAAATCGTAAATCGATTACAAAGTCGATTTAAAAACATTCGTACTTGAACATCACGCTTGGCCGCTATTTTGACATCAAACTTTACCATATATTCTGGATACAAGGACTACTTTCTATAAGAATTTCTATGAAATGTAATCCTTAGTGCAGACTTGAATAATACTCGTGCTCATCACACAAATAAATTCCCCGACCGGGATTCGAACCAAGTACCACCGACTTCGTAGGTACGGTCACTACCAACTAAGCTAAAGTGGTCGTCATACAGTGACGGTGGCAAACAAGTCCACGGCCGGCCTGATGGAGGTCCAAGCGTGAGAGTGAGATTATCCACAAATGTTTATTTACATTACTTTTATCTCACGAGCGCAGGTTAGTTGATGTAGTTAACACATACGAACGCATAGCTTCTACGCTGACGCACACATAGCCAACGTGCATATATATCTCAACACACAACCATGGCTCACCCACATTCGTGACAAAGAATGCGGGTGAGGATAAAAGTCATCATCATCATCATCATCATCCTAGCGTTTTCCCAGTATAGTTTGCCCGGGGTCCGCTACCTAGCCCCAAGAGTTGGCGTAGGCACTAGTTTTTACGGAAGCGACTGCCATCTGACCTTCCAACCCGAGGGAGAACCAGACCTTATTGGAATTGGGCTTGTCAAGTGAGTGGGCAACTTGACTGTTAGAAGTTCTCGAGCCGCCCGAAGGCCTCTAACTTGGCTTAACGACTGCTATCATAGACAGCAGCCGGGATCAACGGCGTAACGTGGCTTCCAAAGCACGGGAGCGCTCAGTTAATAATCACTCAAAGCGGTCACCCATCCAATAACTGACCTGGGCCGACGTTGCTTAACCTCGCATATTGCACGCGGTACGCAGGCGCCGCTGGGCCACGAGCGTTCGTGAGATAAAAGTATTAAAAATAAGATAAAATAAATATTTTTGGACAATCTTACACAAATCAACTTAGTCCCAAACTAAGCAAAGCTTGTACTATGAGTACCAAGTGACGATATACATACTTATATAGATACTTAAATACATAGAAACATCCAAGACTCAGGAACAAATATTCGTGATCATCACACAAATGAATGCCCTGACCGGGATTCGAACCCGGGACCTTCAGCTTCGAAGGCAGGGTCACTACCAACTAGGCTAAAGCGGTCGTCAAAAACGGCATAATTATTCACCAGCAGCCGCCTTATTGTACTCCAGCTCTCGCTCCGGAGTAGTGAGCCTCTCGGTCTTCACGGGCCGCCGCGGGGGCTCCTCGGAAGACAAGGACGACGGGGAGGAGCGCCGGGGCTTTTTAGTCTCCAGCGCTGAGCGGAGGACTATGCGACCTGGGGATAAGAAATCACATTATAGGTGAAAAACAAATAAAACCCGTCTTGCATGTAGTGAAATGTTCAAATAACAATAAGCTATGCTGCTACGAAATGCTGGAACGATATTCCTCCTCCTATTAAAGAGTCTCCATCGGTATTCGTTTTCAAAAAACATTTTAAAAAAATTCTACTCGAACATCAGACTAATCCAGCATAGCATTTCCGTGCCCCTTTAGATTTATTAGTTGCTTCAGTTGCAGATTCCATTAATATGTGTTCATTTCTGAGCTGTAGATTATTAATAGGTCGTAACAAAAAAATTTGATAATTTTAAGTAAATATTGTTTATGGTTAGTTATATATATATATTTTATAGTGTAATAAGTGAACATGTATTTAACCTAAATGCGGTCATGTGACACTCAACCTAAGGATCCACATAATATCAGCGTCGGGTCATCTACTGTGGCCCGACATTGTGCTGAGTGGACTCCTTTTTCGCACTTTAAAAAACACTACCTGTAACTAGCGTAATTATGTATATGTACCTAGATTAATGTTTGCGAAATAAATTTTCTTTTCTTTCTTTCTTTCAAATAGGCATTTGTTTTGTTTACTTACTTACTCCTCCCTCCCTCCTTGACCTTCAATACAATCACACGCCATCGATGCCGATTTCTTTCCACGGGCCAGCTTGAAGCTGACGCAGATCAGCATCCACAGCGTCACGTCAACCCCAATTCGGTATTTGTTTCGTTTGTGTTACAATATTAAAATAAGAGTATGTATGTAAAGTTTATTCGAACACACCACAACTACATACAGGGGTCTTGCTTAAGTTTATAGAGGACTGTCCAAAAAAAGGAGCGTAATGTTTTTATACCGTATGTGAGTTTCTTCGTTCCCTCAGAACTTCTCAACGCCTTAACCGATTTAGATGTGAGGTGTCACTGTGTGAGGATATGTGACGTTACAATAAAAACAATATGGCGGACTATGTACTTCATTTTGTGTGTTCTGGAGGAAAAAAATATATATATATCAAAATAAAGCATTTGAAAAGACGATTTCTAAAATATATATAATTCACCTCAAAGTTTCTTTACAAAATCGATTTCATGCCATAAAGCAGCAATTTTCAAGCTCTTTTGTCCGCAAATAATACCTGATTATTGAAGTTATCAATACGTTTGATATTTTGTGTTCAAAAACCTTTTGTGTTCAAATTCCTTCAGTGAGGCGAAAATTAGCGAACTTATTTTTTAATCCACTTTGACTCCAATTCTGTGTTCTCAGAGCAGACTGTTTTTTTCACTCTATATAGCAGGCTATCATTATTTAGGTCATTCTGAATAACAAAGTGCGAATGTGTGCGCAGTTACGGTTAAATTCCTTGTTCTGTCTCTATCTGTGAGTTCCTTTAATTGGCTTTGTATAATACAAAGCCAATTAAAGGAACTCACTAATATCTCTATCACAATCTAGTAGCTGTTGGTACTTCTTAAACTAAATAAATAAATAAAAACTACGATACGGTCATCCTGCAACACCATCCAATGCTTGCTTGCAACCTTGAACTCTAGAACCGAGTTAAACTTATCGACCTTACGGCCTACTCCTGTAAAGGCTGTATGAAGCTAGGTTACTGACCATCCAAAGCTTGCTGGAAGCGATCCCTGGCGGTCTGCAAGGCCTCCTCGCAGCGACGCTTGCAGCGGTCCATGAGCCGCGCACGCGCCGCGCGCTCCCCGGGCGCTGAACGACCGTTCATTTGTAGGTCTGGTCGCAGCTAGAATGACAATAAGGTATGTTAGTTATAAAAAAAAATCGGACCACAAAAATCCACATTAGAATTCATACAGCTATATTAAATAAAATTACATCTAGCTCCTTTTTCGCCATTTAGAACTTTGTATGTTTACAAATATGAGTTTTTCATTTTCTCACACTTTGAAAGTGGGTCATTGTTAATTTGGGTAGCGTGTTGAAAGTGCTCTATAAAAGACAAGTATTAAAAAGAAAAAAGTACTGTGAATCGTAGTAAATATCTTGTATGCAATGGGTGGCTTTCAACCTCAACGCCAGCGGTAGCGGGGCGGCGAGCGGGGCGGTGAACGGGGCGGTGAGCGGGGCGGGTAACGCAGCGGCGCGGCGCGAGAACGGTGGTACCACGCCGCTGTCGTCTAGACCGCTCATTCAAGTCTATACATTTTGATCGCGCCGCTGGCGCCGCCCCGCTACCCGCTGGCGTCGACTCCGCGACCTAAAAGTCGCATGCCTTCCTACTCAGCTACAGTAGTATACCAAAAATCCAAGCTAATTAAAATCTACGCAGGTGTGCAGTCATTTTTAGTCATAAACGTCTATCAAAACTATTTTAGTTAAATAGCCGCTTAATTTCGTTTGGCGGTATCTGTCACTTTGACATTTATGTTAGTGAGAAAGGGACAGAACACATTTTCGTTAGCAGAGATTTGTTACATTTTCTAAATAAGAGGATAAGTATGTAAAATAAAAATAACATACAATTCTACTTACCTCTATTCTCTTAAACAGTTCTTCAATAAGTCTCATTGCCTGTAACTTCTTTTGAGTTTCTAGCAACTTCATCCTCTCTTCTGCGACCTTCCCATTGAGATCCACATCGTCCCGCTGCATGAGCTTGGCTAGTTGCTTCTTTTTCCTTTTCTCTTCCCGTTCTCGCATCTTCTGTAATTTCTCCCGCTCCGATCGCTCGTATGTTTGTCTTAAAGAGTGAAAAATGATACGTGAGACGGTTTCTTTTTGTCTGGAATAGATGAAAGCATACATACAGAGGGGCTACCGCGAACTGAAAACGAACGAAGTTCGAATATCTCCCTCTCTGCCGCACGAATTAGCAAGTGCGACAGAGAGGGAGATATTCGAACTTCGTTCGTTTTCGGTTCGCGGTAGCCCCTCAGTATGCAGGCAAGTAGACTACAGTGATGAATGTAACATGATTTGGATTTTGGTTATTGTCCAACCTTGAATAGTTGGCATTTTTATTTAAACTTTGAATACTTGTATCCTTGAGGTTTAATCTCAGTGCACATTGAAGTGTTTTTTCACTGTAACCAACTTGTGAAAATTAGAAGACTTGCAGATGTTAAGCATAGTCCATTAGGCAAGCCTTAAACCTCTACCAGTTTTTTTTTCTAGAAGAGATAAAGAGAAGGTTTAAAAGCATTGTTTACCACTCATCACTAGCCATTCCCTCAATGCTGGGGGGCTAGCACAACTACCGCTGCGACGCGACGCGAGTGGACAAAAATCTACCCTCCTCATTCTAACCCGCACAGTTCGAGCGAGACAGGAATCGCTGAGTCGCGCGAGATACGATTTGTCAGCAAGTTGTGCTAGCCCCACTGATGACCTGACATCATGTCCTATTCTTGCAGAGTTGAAAGGAAAGAATAGATGATATAAAAAAACAGAAGAGAAGAATAGGAGACGAAGAAGTACTTAATAATTCTAAAGTTAAAAATATTTGATGTTTGGGGTGGAGGGGCGTGGCAGGTGCTAGTCGCAATACTGCCACAGTGCATAGATATAGTGCAGTAGTGTTGGGCACCTATTTATCATTTGATTCTTAGGTTCGTATCACGCGTTATATGGATATTAGGTACCACTGTTCTGGTAATATTTTTTTTTTATCAAAAACTACAAACAGAACATTTCATGACTATAGTATTTGCATTATTTGACACATGTCACTCACAACAGCAACACAAAGTAAAATGTCTTACACATAGAAATCCCAAAGGAAGACAATTGCACTGCAAACGTTTACGTTCGTCTTTTTTTTTAATTTAGGGTTGGCAGACAATTTATAAAATGGTAGTTATCTAAGTAAATCAATATGAATTTTTCATTTTAAGCTGCAATACAGCATTATTTTGACGATAGGTGTGACCTACTCGGTCGGTGAATTAATTGCATTTACCTTGCGAGAAAACCATGTAATTCTAGCTTTATTTAAATCTCAAATAAAAATTCATTAAACGTCACAATTCACTACTTTAGTCTAGGTGCCATCCAATCGTAATAACTGTGACAATCAATTTGGGTTAGTTACATCTCTATAAACTTGTCATAGTGTGTAAAATAATGCAAATACTATAGGAGTCCTTTATTATTATTTATTTATGTAATTATAAAATATCTCACCTTTCTTTAGCTTCTCTTTTAGCACTCTTCTCTTTCTCTGCCCTCTCCTCATCCTCCTTAGCTCTCTGTCGAGAGGACAGCCGTTCCCTCACAATGGCCCTCCGTTTCACCGCAGCGTCTGTCATATGCTTAGTCTTATCAAAGTCTACTTTAATTCCACACCATTCAGCGATGTCATCCTTCTTTCGGAGCAACTTGCGGCCCCGCAGAGCATCCATGCAGCGGACGAAGCCAACATATTCATGGAACTGAATGTATGCCTCAAAATACGAAGCTTGATCGGAGGGTGGGGTTGTGATTCCCCGCATTGTAGATTTCATTTGTAGCCGGAACGGGTCAGCTATGGGAATATCCAATTGCCGAATGTTACCAAATTTCTCAAACACCTTTTTCAACACATGTTCCGAAGGCGGGGCCTCTTCATCGCGATCCCGCTCATGTACGAACCAACGGATTGGTAGATTGCAAATGTGAATGGTGTCGGGCCGCTCACCGGGCTTCATTTCATCCATGTCAGTAGCATCACGGAAGAAAGAGTCCCAAGAATGTCGGCTTGGGAAATCGGACTTAGCCTCGGACACTTTCACTTTGAGAGGCTCCGGGTAATCATTTAACTGCACTATTCGATCCTCTAACCGCGCAAGCACGCGCTCCAGCTTATCAGGATGTTCTAACTCTGCATCGAACCTAATCACTTCCGAACTATGCTTCGACACTTTTAGCACAGAAAATGCATCAGGTTGGATCATTTTTCTCAATTTTTCCATCAATTCCCAGTTGGAAATGGATTTGCCGTGAACCTTGTGGGCTGGGAGCTGGACAGAAATGTTTAGCTTTGCGAACGACTTCAAATACAAACGCTGAGGCAAATACAGCGCCACAGCGTCTGAGGCGTCCCTACACACTTGGATATTCATCGTTAACTTAACCTAACCTAACACCTACACAATTAATGACAATACAATGACAATAACTACAAACACAAGTTATATGGAATGAAATAAGAATATCTTAAATACTAATATACAATGTAATGAAAGCTAATCATGAAATGACCAAAGTATTGAGATATTGCGCCCATCGTTCACGCCGCTTAATACACGAAAGTAAATTGTTGTTTTTAAAAGAACACGACACGTTTCACTAAAGTTATGCAAAACAATTTAGAGAAAATCAGTGTTAAAGTCTCCATTAACTCCATTTCTAAATGCAGACAATGAAGTTAAGTTAGTGCCAGTTAGCGACTTAGCGAGTTAGTGAATGACAATTGACATAAGAACGAATGACATTGACATTCCGAAATCCGAAAACGGCAGCAACGTGCCGACCAATCATATCCGTGAAGATGAATCAGAACGGCTTTGTGATTGGTTAAAAGAATTGCCGCTAAACGAAATAACAAATAAAAATAGTGAGTTTTAAGTTTCAACTCCTGTCAAAGTTTATGAGAAAAGCGGGGAGAAAGTAAAAATTCGTAAAACCATGAAATCAAAAGATTATGAACTCAAATAAAACATAATCACTTCTAAGTAAGTCTGTGTCATTATGTCATCATTAACTGAATTGTAATACATACATAACCATATTTTATTTGCAAAAGATTTGACGATATTTGTAAAATGCCTTAAGCAGATCTTTACCATACCTATATACCTAACCAACGGCACGAAAGGAGACTATGCGTTTAACCCATAAATATACATACAGTATAGTACCTATACAACGGGCAACCGAGCGGGCGGGGGTAAAGATAAAGAATATTCATATAAAATGTATACTTAATTAACGTAATTTAGCCGGATTGCATGTCAAAGTGTGCAACTATACAAAAACCCCACCATGAAAAAATGCTCGGTCGGTGACAGAGACAAAAAATGGCACGCTTTTCTATTTCCTCTTATAGGAATCGCAATAAGGCTATCTTTCTCTATCAAAGCGTGTCAGGCCTTTGGTTTAATCCTTTGAACGCCAAGAACAGCAAAGACGTGGCGTGTCGTCGTGCCTACAGCGCCAAAGGCGGCCATAGGTGTTGGCGTACGCTGGGGCAAGCAAAACCCAGGGGCAAACCTCCGGCAAGACCACGCGTGTGGTTTGGAACACTGGAATACTCTAAAAGCTTGCGCTTTCAACCTAATCTGAGGTGTGAGTGGAATCGAGCTACTGGGAGTTTTGTCGCTGGTTCACTAAACCTAGCCTAGCTGAGAAGAGTCCAGCAAGAAACTCAGCTAGGCCCGACCTGAGTCGGACTGACTCTACCCGGTGTGCGGCGGTACCGGGACGAATAGGGACTATATGTGTCAGTGTTGTCGCGATCGCGCGGTGAACTGTCAGTGTCTTTCGTGCTTTATACTAAGGTTCATATACAATCTCTTAGGGAAAATGAGTTTATGGTATACTGTGTAGGTATCGCTGCCGTACACGAAGAATGGCGTTCAAAGGGAAAAAAGTTTTCAATAAAGGTGGTTTACATTTGCTGTTGTCATAGCAAAGATATAGATGTGTGATTCTGATGTGGTTTTGTAGTCAAGTGAAAAAGTATGTATTAAATTCTTCTCATAAATATGTACCGAAACCAGTAAGAGCTATGTGACATATTTTTGAGTAAGTTTTACACACCCAACTTTTTATGCTTAAGTGACGAACAGGGACCGATATCGGTATTTTTAAAAAACCCTGAATTAGCCCAATATTTTGTATTTATTGCTCTTTACGTAGGGCTGAATCATGTATTTAGGTAACGTCGTATGATTAGATTGTCCCAATAAAAATGAAATAATGAACCGGTGACCGTAATAATACCGGTATTTTTCTATGGAGAAAATACCGGTATCCGATCCCTGGTGACGAATGACCATCATAGCCAAGTGTTAATTTCAGTAGTAAGTAGTTAGTAAGAAGTAGATATTATCTATCCTCGTGAGTCCCAGATTTTCCTTCGAGGTTGTTTTTGTTACCTTCATTAATTCCATTAAGAGGCCTTATAAGTTTTAAAATGTTTTGATTTCAAATTATGACAAAAGTATTAATAATACCAATAAAGTGATTAAAGGCTACGATGATTTTATTAAAGCTGTAGATAGTAACATAGCCATTTTTTTGCTTTTATTGTGTGTAGTAGAATTTAAGCGGAAAAAACAAGTTTTTAGCTTGAAAATGGTCGATTTGGAGTGATTTTTGAAACAATATTTCCTGATGAAAAATCTAAAATATACGTTTTAGGTTTATAACATAAGGTCGCGATAGTTCTGTTCTAGATAGTAGCATTGAGAAAATGTCAAGATACATGTCAATTCAATCAGAAAATGGCCTAAATAGGTGAGCGTTTTTAACTGATAAGGACTCTTAAGGTCTAAAGATGATTAGATTAGATTAGATTAGATTTATTTATTTCTTTCTGAAAATTTACATGGTATTTTATAAAGATGTCAATTGGTAAAATATCATGGATTCACAAAAATATCGTCAGATTGTATATGAATTAATAATAATATGGAATTTTAATTTGCGTTTCTCCTCCTACTGACAAGTATTTGGCAGGGGGCCTTTTCGTCAGGGCTATGCTATGCTATGTTGCTATGGATGCGTGGATATCCACCAATCATATTCATTGGTTCACTTAGCGTAGAACTGGTTGAAACGGAAAGCTATCACATCTTCGCAGCATAGCTGGATAGCATAGCTCTGCTGGAAAGGCAGCCTTACGACGATATCCCGGTAAAAGGCAGGGATCGGATACCGGTATTTTCTCCATAGAAAAATGAATCGTTTTTAATGGGACAATCTAATAATACGACGTTGTTATCTAAATACATGATTCAGCCCTACGTAAAGAGTAAAAAATAATCAAAATTATTGGGCTAATTCAGGGTTTTTTAAAAATACCGGTATCGGTCCCTGGTAAAAGGTCACTGAAATGACAACAAAGTAATTATAAAGAATCCTTTTATTTTTTTTAAATACAGAATCAATTACTCACAAACGACACGTTTAATGTGTAGAGCTATTGCGTAAAATGCAATTTACAATTTTAAAACATGTCTAGTACAACTCTAAGCACGTCCCTAGCTAGATTTAAAAAAATGCAACATTACGATGCAATTTTTTTAACAGCAGTTAGTGCCTAGGGTTGCCACTCGACGATATAACATATCAAATAGACTTAGACTATCATAAATAAATCAGCTCACATTTACACAGCTCTATTACAAAATATAATTACTCCTTACTAATAAAAAATAGATTATCAGCTATTATGTACATGGTCACATATTGAATACTGTTTATTTGCTTATATAGAGTTAAAATCTAAAGGCTAAAGCAACGGACCGCGAACCGAGAACGAAGTAACCCTCTCTGCCGCTCAAATAGTGCGAGAGAGGCAGATATATCGTTTTCGGATCGCGATCTCATCAGTTTGTCATAGGCAGAAAGTTATCGCAGCGTTGTCAATTTCCGTTAAGATGAAAAAAAACAGCTCGTCTGTACCATAAAGAATAAAATCAATTCGAAAAAATTACAGATGGGTAAATTTTATTGCTGTTTCCATCACATGTTAATTGCTATAAAATGTTTTATCACATGATAGTGG
This sequence comes from Epiblema foenella, assembly GCA_963556455.1. Lineage (NCBI taxonomy): Eukaryota > Metazoa > Arthropoda > Insecta > Lepidoptera > Tortricidae > Epiblema > Epiblema foenella. The sequence goes on along the minus strand of OY747113.1, from coordinate 3,362,759 downwards.
TTTCATTTTGTTTGTGCAAGAGGTAACATTGGCTCTGTGAAGATAGGGTTGCTACACAGAGATAATAATATATTGTGTACTTCTACACAAATATCCCTCAGTCGTGAAATAAAACATTTATATAATTTTCTTGATCGAGACAAGGCTTGAACAAGGCACATAAATTTTACAACAATGTCATGACTTTGTTAACCATTTACACTAGTCATAATGCTGCTGCAAGTGTTAAGCAGACCGGCAAGATGGGCTTATCCACAAATCACGCAAGGTTTTTTGGCCCACTTTTAGACCCAATTTAGACATTTGTATTATAGAACTTTGCGGAATTTGAGGTTAGAAACATTGACGAGCCCATTGACGTGCAGATTTAGGGTTGGTAAACCGTCTGTAATCGTAAGCGGTGTTCGTTAAAATCTAATTGTATGGAAAGTTTGACAAGTTTCTATGGGGTGACAGCTGCCGGCGCCATATTTAACGATGACCGGCCTGTGATCGTGTGTTGGTGCAACTGACCCTTAAGCATCAATCATTCAGTGTAGCTATCAATATCGTAGAAATATTGACGGCTGCATTGATAATTGCCGGGCTTGCCAGGCTACTGTACTGAGCTAAATGTATTATTCAACACAGCATCACAACTCTTGTAAACCAATACTTTACGCCAGAGGGGCTACAGCGAACTAAAAATGAAGTTCGAATATCTCCCCCTCTGCCGCACGAGTTAGCAAGTGCGACAGAGAGGGAGATATTCGAACTTCATTCGTTTTTGGTTCGCGGCAGCCCCTCAGATTCATATTTGACTGACGTAAAAAAATCTGATGTGACCTGTCGTGACGCGTCAAAACGATATCTGTTTCACACATTCAGTACGGTTAGATTACCATACATCTGATGCGCTCTAACGTGACTGTGTCAGGCGTCAGGACCGCATCAGACAGTATCACGTCAGAGTCAGGTCAGACGGTCAGAGTATGAATATGACTTTAGACACAGCATGCTAGCCTCTAAAAGCACATATAGCGAGTTTGTGGGTAAAATGTACAATTAAATTAGATTAGTACTAATAAATTTGTATAATGAAGATTTATAATGGATTTAGTGGCAGTGGGGAAAATTGTTATGTACATGTTATACAATGTCAGTTGTAAGACTTATATGTACATACGTTATTATTTATCTGTAAAATAAAACCAAGATATACAAAATAATACTTAGTTATTGGTATACCATATCCAGAGTAACAATATGTATATGTTAACACTACATTGTACATAACAGGTAAAAAGATCGCCAGGTACAGTCATCAAAAATATCTATACTGACAAAGTGACAAAAACTTGTATACATGACTCCAAACCCTGCCAGCGCGCACGTAAGAGTCGTGCGCGCTGTCGTATACGTCCAGTTACTACGTGAGATCCGCTGCGTATGACATAAGAGTGCTACGTGGTATAGCCGGCGGCGCTGTATGAGTTTGCCAAGATCATAAAAGTGTACAGATGATTTTGTAACTTCTGTCATACTCATATTTACGACCGTACATACACAATCCTTGAATATCTTCCACTTACAAGCGAGTGTTGTTTAATATTAGTAAGGAGACAATTAGATGAAGAAGCCATATATTTAGAGATTAAACCCCAGACGATGTTTCACTTGTGACAGATGACATTTCATAGAAAAAACGAGCAGATGATGTGAATCTTGATTAAAAATGTTCACTGCCAGCTTTTTGCAGCACTGTTTTCCACTTTGTAGCAACTGCAACACCGGGAACTCACTTAGCAGGTTGCAAGCAGTGAAAGGATTAACACAATGTCACCTGTCATTTATGAACCGCCAAGCTGAGCAGATATTATAAAGTTCCAGGCACGTATCCAGAGGGGGGGATAGTTGGGATTTATCCCCCCCCCCCGAAAACGTTTTTAGCCGTCTCTTTATTTATTCGCTTGCGTGTGTCAATAACATCATTTTGACATGGTTGTTTCAATGTTTGTCCCCCCCCCCCCCCCCCCCCGAACCAAGTCTGGATACGTGCCTGTAAAGTTCCACTAGATTGCTTAACATATCACTTTTCCAGGAACATAGGTTTAAAACTTACAAAATACCAAAGTTGTACATCAACAACATATCATATGTTGTAATATATAGCATGGGATAATGCAAGTATTTTAGACCAAATAACAATAGAGAATACGCGTCATTTTTGTATGATGCTATCCGAACCAGTTTTTAGAGGAAATGTGTATATAGAATAAGTACAATTAGGCTCGGTTTTATAAAGATCCGTTAGACCTTATGTAAAAATAAGTAGTATCATTGTAATAAGCATATTTTGGAGGAAATGACTGACTGTCGAGTTTCTTTCGGCGTTTCTTCTCAGCAGTGGTCTCTTGAGAAACGCTAGTAGTTTTTGACTTGTAAAAGTGCCTTTGCGACCTACTTGCAGAATAAAGTTCATTTATTTCATTTTATTTATTTATTTATAAATATTTTTTGGACAATCTTACACAAATCAACCTAGTCCCAAACTAAGCAAAACTTGTACTATGGGTACCAAGTGACGATACACATGCTTATATAGATAAATAGATACTTAAATACATAGAAAACATCCAAGACTCAGAAACAAATGTTCGTGTTCATCACACAAATAAATGCCCTGACCGGGATTCGAACCCGGGACCTCCAGCTTCGAAGGCAGGGTCACTACCAACTAGGCTAAAACGGTCGTGTCGGTTTATTATGTCAAAAAATGTACTGAGTTACTGAAATTTGATCTGACATTTGGTCTAAAGGATCTTTATAAAACCCGGCCTTAGAACAACACAAAAGACAATAATGGATTTAAAAGTTCAGCATAAAATCCGAGCGCTCAATATTAATTAAGCATAGTATGTGACGTCATATACTATGCGTCCGTATTTCCATTGTATGGAAAAACGAGTAATTTGCTGTTTTGGTGGTGAGATATTGCGTTTAGGTACTTTGCCGTCCTACATTTTTTCGTTTATTAAAACAAAATTCCTGATACTTGTTTTGAATTTACTTAAGGTGAATAAATTACATCATTTTTCGCAACTTCCAAGTGTTTCTTTTTAAGATTTTAAGCTTATTTCTTGATTTACTATTTTTGTCATAATTTGGTTTACTATTCATATAGTGACATATTATAATTCAATCCGCATGCATGTTCCCTATTAATAGAGAATTCCTTCTCTAGATGTTAAGGCTAAGTAATCTAGCACAACTATATGCCCATCTATTTATATTCTAGAATTACTAACAGTCATATAAATTATTAAATTAAGTTGTGAATAGAAACTTTACGATGGATTGCAATAGGTACCTATATTGTAAGCCTATAGGAACCAACGTTATGGATATACATTCCCTTATGTACATTTACAAAATTCATTGCTCATTGGTCAGATTTAGCACGAACGATTTAAAACCGTATATCGACTTCTGCATGTCTATTCAAATTTATAGCTTTTATGAAGTCAATACACTGTTTATACTTCTACTGCAATGTTAGACCAACTTGTCTATTTGTCATTTTTTTCCGTATTTGAAACGAATTGCACTATACTATATAAAATAGGTATTTTAGCTGATAATTATAGATTTCACTCTCAGCTTGGCCATAGGAAATTTTTGACTAAATCTCATGAAGACAACTGTCCCAAGAAAAAAAAGAAAAGCGGATGTCAAGCACCACAAACTGTTTATTACTGAAACTGCAACCAGAGCTTGAAATACCGGTATTTTCTGGAACCGGTATCACGACCTTGAACCAGAAACCAGTATTAGTCTTGGTAGCGGTACCGGTATTGCTAAAACCGGTAAATTGATAAAATTTACCGGTTTTTAGCAGTTAAAATACCGGTACTCGAAAGTGCGAGTGGAGTGAATGAGAAACAAAGAACAGACAATAATTCGCATCGCACGCGCGCGACGCGTGTTAACTTGCCGTGCACTCGTACGAAACAGCAACGTGACCATACACGTGTAGGAACCTTTATATAGAGCCGGTATTTTGCAGTGCTAATACCAATATTATTCCTTTACCGGTTCTCTGGAACCAAAACAAAGAAAACCTATAAATACCGGTATTTTTTCATATGAAGATATTTATAAGCTGTTTTTTTCTGTGATTCTTAAATAATTTTAAGCTAAAACCAGTATCAAAAAGCGTTGTGCCTAAATTTCAACAGTTTAGCTTTTGGTGCCTGGGCTAAGCAAGTTTCTAATTTGTTCGCAAATTTGTGAGTGTATCCGTTTAACCCTACTTGTGATGCCCAAGCATTTAATACCTAAGAATACATTACACAATAAATATATTAATATTCTCTATTCAACGGTACTCTAGAGATTTTAAATTTTCATTTAACTAAACACATATTGCCCAAACATATCTGCATTTCCGCAAGATTTCCATACAAACTTAAATATTTACAAGAATTGTAAGAACTCGAATATAAACTCGTGTACAAAACAAAACTCGATACAATCTACAACTTTCGTATGAAATAAGTAAAAATAAATTTCAGTCTTCTATTATATAGTATCATTGCAGATGCTATTAGATCTGATTTACAATAAAAAGAGTATGATACAGTTTGTACAACTTATTGAAAATTGACAATGTCTAATGATATATCGATACAGCTAACACCTTCATATCACTGGTGAGAATTAAGTTAATATGTGGTCCGTATGCCACTTGTGATGTATTCTATATTATTAAAAAAACGATTTAATAACTACTTCTAATCATGGTAATTGTCTAATAGTACATCAGTGAGCCCAGGTTTACCGGTGTGGTATAACTGCATCATATACTTGACGTACTTAAAACTTGTGTTCCTTTTCTTTTGTTCCTTAAAGTCTGCACTAACACATAGGAAGCCCCACTTATATCAGTCATTCACACTAACTACTACACCATTATAGTCACTATTTACAAACATGAGAGCTGCAGTTCGCTGTCCCTTTCCAACACTAGTGCTTATGGCCAAGTAAATGTTTTTCTCATAAATTTGCTATTACCACTAAAACTTTCGTTTCTTCCTTTGCTGACGGAGAACACAATTGAAGTGTCTATAGATTTTCATTTAAGTCCAACCAACAACACATTCCTCAATTTTCATCTTGAACCAACACTAATGACAAAAGTTAAGGATTTCACAGTATAATTATGATTACTGTCCTTCAGTACAATCCTGATATTCTTTGACGGATGAACCCTCTTAACAAGAATTCACAAAATCAATGATCTGTTTAATGTAGTAGTCCGTTTTGAACATGATCAAAACCAGAGAGAATGGTTCAATTGCTGTTCTCAGTTATACATCCACTGCACTAGTCACTGACAATGATTGGATGGTGACCACTAATGATCGATGAATTTCATGTCCAGCAGATATTAATTCACTTATCTCTGTTACCACGAGGTGGGCCAATGACCTGGGGTTAATGGGATCCCAAGCCCATGCCCGATTGTAGCATTCTCTGTGAGAATATGTCAAGCAATGGATCTCTTTCAGCTGGCAACGATGATGACATATCTGTCTCTTGGTGGTTTACAGTTTACTAGCACAAGCCCTCTTAGCGTGGCTGACAGGCGGCGCAAGCGCAGGCCTAGGCGCCGCATGGAGCTCAGCAGTGGACGTCTTTCGGCTAAAGATGATGACACATCTCCAGGTGGTTTACACGTTAGTTAGCACGAGCCCTCTTAGCATGGCTAGCAGGCGGCGTAAGCGCAGGCCTAGGCCCTGCATGGAGCTCAGCAGTGAACGTCTTTCGGCTGAAGATGATGACACATCTCCAGGTGGTTGACACGTTAGTTAGCACGAGCCCTCTTAGCGTGGCTGGCAGGCGGCGCGTGCGCAGGCCTAGGCGCCGCATGCGGCTCGTCCGCCGCCAGTCCCGACCGCAGCATGTACTTGAACTGCGGCATGTGTTGCATGACGTCCCGGATCTGGACGAGAGCCATGCCGTTCTCGCCGGCAGCCGCCGATTTGCATTTGCCAGAGTTGCGGAGTACTTGGAGTTGGGTTCTGGAAACAACAATACAATACAAATACTATTTATTGCACAACCTCAACAAAAAAACACAACAAGTACAGTACATAATTAGAATGAGTAGAGGCAAACAATAAGCGGTCTTATCGGTGGTCTAACCTGAATTGTCATAACAGAAACCTAGACCTAAGACATATCCTAGTGCATATTGTGTCTCAATGGAATAAATAAGGTTGACTTTGACTAAGAATGTTATATTTGATACATAGCAATGTTAAAAAAACTCGATTTTGTAGTTGTCTCGATAGAGGTTACAAAATCGAGGTTCTTAACACACTGTGCCTAGCCTTGCGTGTCCTTAGGCTACGGACCGCCTATTTTAGCGTAGCGATTAGCGATTTTTCTAAAAGTTCAATGCGTTCGGACCCTTCTGCTACTTACACTTTTTTTTTTTATACAACGCCGGTGGCTAACAAGCTTACGGTCCACCTGATGGTAAGCGGCCACCGCAGCCTATAGACGCCCGCAACTCCAAAGGAGTCACGTACGAGTTGCCGACCCTTTATAAAATTTAAGGATGCGCTTTGTTGACAACAGAAGGGACAAATTTAGTCCCCTCGCTTTCAACACAGTGCATCCTCGGAAGCTCTGGCAACCTTGCTCACCTCCAGGAACACAACACTACATACTTGTATAGTAGATAATGTTATTATGGCTGTGGTCTTCTGCAAGGTGGAGGTACTTCCGCAGTTGATCTGCTCCAAATTCGAGCACGATGATATTTTGCTGTGCCCTACCTCTCCTTCTTCGTTGTAGAGTACATGTACATTAAATTTGTGTAAGTAACCATAAAGTAATAAGAAAATATTCACTACGCTCGCGTTTCTACACCGGGTTATCAAAAAACTTACGTACGAAGTATCATTTGATATTTAACTGTGGCTTTTCGGTGAAGGGAAACCGTTTTAGCCAAAATCCGCCAATCCTTGGACCCCTGGGTCACGGGCCCCGGGAAAACGCTAGGAATATGATGACTCACGAGTTCGGTCGGTAGAGGGTGAGCCCGAGCGCGTCCAACATGGCGCGACACGTCGACAGTTGTACGCGGGGGAAGAAATGGCTGGCCAGGTCCGGTAGCGTCATTAGCAGCTCCGTGTATTGGTAGGGCTTCGCGTTGATGCAGGGCACCATTGTGTTCTCCACCAGCGCTTTTTGAACCTGCAAGCGTTGTTATAATTAGTAACTATCATAAAATACCGCACCGACCGATATAGACGACCGCTTTAGCCTAGTCGGCAGTGACGCTGCCTTCGAAGCTGGAGGTCCCGGGTTCGAATCCCGGTCAGGGCATTTATTTGTGTGATGAACACAAATATTTGTTAGAATAAGAATGTTTTTATTTGCTATTAAGAAAAACAGATACAATTGAGTGAGACAAACAAGGTACTTAAAGAAAAAAAACAATTATGAAACAGAGAGAAAAAAAAACTTAACTAAATTTATAATACGAAAAACTTTGAGTGTAAGATGGCAAATGGGTCCCAATTTCAGCATGTGCCAAGCTTAGTAGCCCAGCGATGGTTTTCAAACTGGTCCCTGAGAGAGTGGCCGCTAGTCCAGAAATTTAAGCTGTTTTTGTGCTCGAGGGATAATTATAAATAAATAAATAAATTACGTTCATGGCCGATGTGTGTGCAGAATTGTGTATGTTGTCTGTGTGTTTGCGTGTGTGTTTGGTTCGTATGTTGTTTTTAATGCGATTTAATTATATTGCTTATAATTTGAATTCTAATTAGTTGCGTGTTCATGGGTCATGGACGTTTTCTATGTATTTAAGTATCTATTTATCTATACAAGTATGTATATGGTCACTTAGCACCCATAGTACAAGCTTTGCTTAGTTTGGGACTAGATTGATTTGTGTAAGATTGTCCACAATTTTTTTTTTTAATAATAATGGATAGAAAAATATACAAAACAAATATTTAGAAGGAACAGATAATAGCGATCCGAAAGATACCTAGATCAATATGGCCTTACGAACATTAACAATTAGAAAAAGTAATCATAAAGTAATTATGTAAAAATATTGAATACGAACTCAATATTTTTACATAATTACTTTAATAAAGGTTTAAATAAATAAATCCTAAAATAGCTTCGTTGGCGTGTAATTCGTATATATACAACATTCTGAAAAAAAGTAAAAAGCACTAGTGCGAGAAATCCAACTTCGCGCACGATGTACGGTTACATAAAGTACCACTTTTTGAGCAACTGTATTAAAAAGTATTTATTACAAACGTACGATTTTTATACAGTGTGTAATAGAAACTATTACAATAGTGTTAAAGTTGAATAAGAAATATCCAATGTCAGTGTCAAGCTAAAGTAATTTATCTGTACGGTGACAGGTTAGCGACGCCACACAGGGAAACAGCCTAAGAAAGTCATGGAAAACACTAGAAGTTAGAAGTCTGTTGCTCACCTTATACGGCGTATGGTTGCCAGTAATATTGATTTCTGTTATCGGCGTAAGGCGTTTGCGGCTGTCCACGGCGTGAGAGGTTGAGTGGCCATTCATCGACCCGGTCACTTGCGGGGGTACACTGCAAATTAAACCTCATTACTAACATTATAATCGTCATATTAAATTAAGCATTCATAAGTTTTTAAAAGACTGTGAACTTCTGGAACAATGGCATTGTGTTGTGCTCACATTAATGGTTTTTACAGTGAAAGGAACGGGTAGTATTTTTCATTCGCCGCTTGAGAAACAAAAAAATGTGGCTTTTCGATAGCGGTTGTTGCGCGCATATAGCATCTGTCGCACTTACTAGGGCAGATAAATGCGACAGAGACAGCAATAGACGGAACAGCCGTCATCCTTTTCACATTTTATAGTTCCGCGAGTGGTCAAGGAAAAATGCTAGATGAATCAATCAATTATTTACTGACCCAGACAATAAGGAAATTGCAATAACAATGCACAGTATATAGTATGTGCTAGCACAATACCATCGTGCCTATTATATTATTAATATTGTATATTAGCTTTTACCCGCGACTTCGTCTGCGTAGAACTCGTTCATCGCGATAGAATTTTACTGCATTTTTTTAATATCAGGCGCTTACCTAATCATCTCTCTTCCATACAAACTCCCACCCCCTTGAGGATTATCTCCGGGATAAAAAATAGCCTACATCCTTCCCCAGGACCCAATATCTCCATACCAAATTTCATCTAAATCGGTTCAGCGGTTTAAGCGTGAAGAGATAACAGACAGACAAACTTTCGCATTTAGAATATTAGTATGGATCATATTCAATAGAATTAGCTGGTCGTTGTAGTCGTCACCTTGACATACTATTACAGAAGTTTCAATATACAAAATTCAGTTAGGATTCAACCAAAGGGGAATAATATCTTAAACAGAGTTTAATAATCAAAATAATATGATCTAATATTGGAATAAACCTTATTCTTTTCTAGTCCCATCCAGACTTAATGTGACCAGTTGCTGACCCGCTACTTTTGAGGCCGAGAGCTAAGTATTAATTGTACTTATTGGATTGGAATCTCGATAAACTAAGATCAAACGGAATAGAGTATGTAATGGGACATTTATTTCAAAACATAACAGCCTGAATATATAAATTAAATAAAGATTTTTTTTCAATATAAAAACAATCTTTTGTGTATATTAACATGTACCAATAGCTTATATCACTATTAGTTGACCTCTACACATATTTCGACATTCAGATAACCCGCCTAAATATTACTTTTAACATATACTGTGCAATAAAACAAAGATAAACACAAAATGACAAAACATTCAGTTTTTCGGCAGTGTCAAGACAATGGCGAATGGATTTTGCAAGAACAGCCTGTATACAGTTAACTAACCGACTGACATTTAGTGTCCAATGTAAAATTATAGGAACATTAATTTCCTATACGCATCAAAAAAACAATTATCATCTGATGCAATATGACATAGGTTTCCGTTATTGTTTGGAAAAACACTATGATAAACGCGTTTATTTGTCTCTTTTTGTCTAGTTTGAGTCTCAAAACATGAGCGCGGCACTAGCAGGATCATTTATCGAAAAAAAAAACAGCCGAGAACATTTACAAACCATTCCCAAGTTTATAGTCATGCTGGCACATGTTTCGACACTTGTCGACTTAGGCAAACAAGAATATAGTTTATTCCAAGACTATAGGCTTCCGTTAAACTCAAGTGCTTGCGTGGCGAGCGTATACAAGGGGAGACTTCAAAAGGTAGCGGACTGTGGAGGGGCTCTTTAAAGTCCTACGCCGCGCGCCCCGCAAGCACCATCTGACTTAACCGATATACCAATTAACAATATGTGATAGTCCACATTGAAAGGGACCTTACGGCGGCAGGCGCTTACGCTGCGAATCGGTGCTATTGTACTCGAACAACGGCAATAAAGGCGTAAGTGCCGGCCGCTATAAGGTCCCTTTTGATATGGACTACCACATATTATCAATAAAGAGTATGAGTATGAGTACCTATAACCATATTCAAGTTCTTTGAAACCTAGCCCAAAGGAGACAATAAACGCGACTCATATACGCTGTATACAGGCTGTTCTCAATAATAGCACTACAAAAACGTATAAAATGCTCACTTCATAGTAGATGTGTTGGCCGTGCTCCTTACGAGGGGCGGCGGCGGTTGCTGTCCCATCGCCATTGATATTGCACTGTTCGGAAACTGGAATAAATCATAAAAACAAACATATTTTCAACCGGCTACTAAAACAGGACATGCCTTTGGGAATGCGAATAGGGACGCTGTCTCAAAATTTTGAGTACTACTCCAAAAGAAACAAGGCAAAAAAATATGCTAAATGGTGCAAAATCCTATTGAAATATCTCAAAAAATAACAAAGCTACATCCGTTTTAATGTTGCTGGTTAGAGTGAGAAATCGCGACAGAACAGTGACATCATTGCCCACCAGCGCCATAGTAAATGACGACCATTCAAAGGCGCGTTTTGCGGAAAAGGGACAGAGTATTATGCCCCCTCTTAAAACTTTAAACACTTATAATTGTGTAATTATTTATTCTTTTGAGTTACTTTTTTCGCCATCCGATTAATAATTTGATCGGTTTTCGAGAAAATTTTAACTTATTGATTTTTTTATTTGGTGTCAACATACCTATATTAAATATTTAAATGGAATATTTCCACAAAGGACCGATACGACGAGGTTAACTGGAAGAGATCCCTTACAGGGATAAGTTCGCCTTTGTACATGATTGATCTGTTTTTTTTCTGTATAATTTATTTTACTTGTCTTGTGTACAATAAAGTATTTACATACATACATACGACTGTTTGTGCTAAATCGCTAACATCATCAGCCAATTGCTGGGCACAGGCCTCCAATATACTAAATTGTCAACGTAATGTCATATTTCAGTAGGTAGAGTCGAACTTGACTGGATATTTTTATGTTACCTCAAATGTAAAAGTTGCCGGGCAAATGATTCAGTTAGCAATTCAATTATTGTCTCCTAGACGTAATGTTACGACCAACCCTGTCGAAGGGACTCGTCTGAAAATCAGCGCAAGGCCTAAAGCCCTGCATATGCTGAGACGAGCACCCATTGCCCAACCTAATACAAATAAATATGTATTTTAAGTGTCTATTTTAAGTTATGTTATAAGAGATCCTTTGTACTGTACACATTTTGTTTCTTTTTTGGCAATAAATCATTTTGAATTTGTTACTTATAACTTTAGAAAAGGAGTTGGTATAGTGGTTTGAGAATGGGATAACTTGGTTACAAATATGTAGGTGTAAATGGCCAACATAAAAAACATAATGGGCAACACAAATAACGTAAATTAAAAAAATCGCGCGTGCCAGTTATTATAACAAACGAAACACAACAAATTTGTCATTCAGGAAAAAAAAACAAAAATCTTAGTAATTTCTAAAACTACCATAAATAGGATAAACCTAAGTGCTGCAAAGAACGCGAAACGTATAATACATAATATAAGTTATATTTATTTATGCTACTTGAGTTTTCTTGTTTTCCAGTTGTATAAAACTATAAATAAGCTCAATTCTGACCAAAGTCACTTATCTCTCTTATCATCTACAATTCGGAAACAATTAGCTCCAATGATAGTTTGTGCAACTGGTGATAGTGGCGTAATCATAAGTTACGAAAAATAACGTTTTTCGGTGATCACTTCCGGTTCCTTAACTCCATTACTAAATCGCGGCGATAAAAGAAAAATACTACGCAACTTATGACATTACGACAGCATTATGTTATGTAAGATAAGTATAAAATTATCAACCCCGAATATTGCTGTATCGAGAGCTAGAAACGTGTACAGTAATTGCGCATTACAGTGCTATGGCGGTAAAACAAGAAATTCGCCAATAAACCAGGGGCCGATACCGGTATTTTTAAAAAACCCTGAATTAGCCCAATATTTTGTATTATTTTTTGCTCTTTACGTAGGGCTGAATCATGTATTTAGGTAACAACGTCGTTATATTGACCCACGTTAGATTGTCCCATTAAAAACGAAATAACGAACCGGCAACCGTAATAATACCGGTATTTTTCAATGGAGAAAATACCGGTATCCGATCCCTGCAATAAACTAAGAGGACTTCTAAGTTTCAAAACGTTTTGACGACAAAAGTACTGATAATACCCATAAAGTGATAATAGGATATGATGAATCTATTAGTTTTCAATGGTAACACAGCCAGTTTTTGATTTTATCGTATGTAGTAGAATTAAAGCGAAAAAAAAAAGTTTTTAGCTCTAAAATGAAAATTTCAAAAAATACGTTTAAAATGTATGACATTAGATCGTGATAGTCCTGTTCTAGATAGTAACACTGAGAAAATGTCAAGATAAGTATCTATTCAATCACAAAACAGACTAAATAGATGAGCGTTTCTAACTGATAAGATCTCTTAAACCCTTGTAGGAAGGAGTAGGTATGCAAATGCACGTAATTATGTACTTATACAAAATTCTATTTATTTCCATGGTTAGAAAATAGTCTGAGATCATTGCTCATGCAAGCGGGCGGTAATCTTTACATTACGACCCGGGCAATATACTTTAAACTTAGAGCGGTAAGATGCGGTAGCAGTAACATTTATAATTATAATATTCATGCTAGTATCAAAGAGTTCGCACAGGGCAGGAAAGGCGGTAGACACTGAGGCATTCTTTGTTTTACCGCCTAAATACGTTCCAAATACGTAATGTACGTATACCGCTTTATTCGTGCGATCGGACGCACACGGGCTAAACACCTATGTAGCTTGTCACTTTAATGTCGTGTTTAAACTGTCATACTAAATTTACAACGTGTGAAAGCGCCAAAGTACCGAAGTGTCCAGCTACCGATGAGTTCGACTCTACTCGTTAAAAAAAATATTTGGTTTCAGTCAGAAGCGGTTAAATTATATGTAATTAATTATTTGCCTGGTTCATTGTCACTTTGTTTGGACGTCATTGGAAAACTATCTATTAGTCATTACATCGGTGACGTGGATTTCTTAGAATTACAACTGTGTAACTGTTTGAGGCAAAATGGATATTGAAGGTGTAATTCCACGATCCAAAGAAATACCTCAAATACCTAATTGTCTACGGTCGCGGATGCGGTTGACTTTGGGATGATAGACGTTCTGTCTTTGAGGCGCGGTAGGTACCACGTTACAAAGTTCTCTGCTTCAGCTCCGACAAAAATGCTTTCGTATGTATGGATTTCGTTTGTTATCTACAGATCGCATTTATAAGCCGATTCTCGAGAAATTTTTTAAGCAGGTTCGATAATTATAGTACATCTTTTTTGTCATGTCAGATTTGGGAAATAAAAAAACACTCGCGAGGTCTACAATATTCTCGCCTAACGAGGTCTCGCACCGCTTCCCGAATGAGTTAAGGCCCTAGTACTTCTTGAAAAATAAGGGGTCCATTCACAGGCACCACAAAGCAGCGGCAAATTTGACGGCAATTTTTGGTTCATGTGAATAATAGTACATTACTGCAGAGGCCATGAAGTAAAGGGTTGCCGGACGAGTATGGAGTAGACGGCCGAGTCGTAGAAATGAGTCCTGCAATCCCTGTTCCGGCCGAAGATTGTATATAGTGCTTTTCTCACGCAACGTGAAGAAATATTAAAATTAATATAACTAACAGGTAATCAAGTAAATAATAGTTTATTAGGAAAATAAATCTTTTGTAACTTAGAATTTAAAATAACTATAAAATTACAATCTTTATCCCAGAATTAGTCGAAATCGAGTATAATGACGATTTTTCGCAAAAACATTTAGCTTAAAATTAAACATAAATGTAAAATTTGAAATCCTGATCCCTGAATTAGTCAAAATGTAATATAATGACGATTTATCGCACAAAAATAATTTAATGTGCCGCTCTTTTTAGTTTTAAATTTACTACAACAAGCTATTCGAGCACCATGTAGCCGCACATAAATATAGTACCATAGAATTTGTTTTCATTTTAATGTCGTATAGTTACAGAGTCTAGTATAGTGGTGGTTGGCAGTATGTAATTTTTCCTTTGTCAGTTTAATGTTAGTAAGCAAATTTAAAAAGTTAGAGCATTGGACAATAATGGTTATTCTTAGATTTTAAGGCCTAAGGCCAAGAAGTAATGTAGAACTTCATGTCTTCATTTCGTGATATTAACACATACATTTCCGAGCATGTTTGAGAAAAAACTATTTTAATTTCATATAAATTATCGCTCGGCCACGCGTTGTCGTGGTGTGGTTGTGGTAAGTCTGAATAGACCCTAAGATGCGAGGAGGCACAGTCTCACGTGCACGTTTCGCTAGTGCTGCTAGGTATGTAATATGCAATACGTTTCTTATAGCTATCGATACAGCAATATTCGCGGAAGATAGTTTTACATCTTACATAACGCTGTCGTAACTGATAAACTCAAAAAAATCTATCAAACACGAACTAACCGATGAATTGTAAACCCATTTTAAGCAGGGACCGATACCGGTATTTTTAAAAAACCCTGAATTAGCCCAATATTTTGGATTATTTTTTGCTCTTTACGTAGGGCTGAATCATGTATTTAGGTAACAACTTCGTATTATTAGATTGTCCCATTAAAAACGAAATAATGAACCGGTGACCGTAATAATACCGGTATTTTTCTATGGAGAAAATACCGGTATCCGATCCCTGATTTTAAGCCATGCTATGCACCAGATTGTGACCTGTTTGCCCATAAATGGAGCAGACTTCGCCCCGTCCTTTTACAGTTTTGTGAAAATTATTTATATTTTTTGAAAATGATTTATTTGATTCTTCTATGTAAATAGATTAAGATACCTACCTCTAAGTTTATCAACGCCATGGCGTAAGCTGTTATGTTGGTAAATTATACTTATAAATAAATATATATATTTTTAAGAAACTCGGTTACCGTTGTCTCCTTGCCGACGGGACAGAATAACGATAAGGAAAGTTGATTGACCCTAAAAGATCCAAGAGTTTCTCACCTGCACGTTCCTCTGGTGCTGCGCGCGGTGCTGCGGCATGGCGGCGGCGGCGGCGGCGATGGCCGCGTTGCTGTAGCGCGCCGCCGCCTGCGCCTGCGCCGCCACTTGCGCCTGCACATTACGTGACGATTAAGGGTTGTTTCACACGTACCACAACCACACGACAACCACAACCACAACACGTGGTCGGGCGCATATTTTGTATGTTTAATAAATAGTACAATTCACACGTAACCACAACCACACCACAACCACAACACGTGGTCGGGCGCATATTTTGTATGTTTAACAAATAGTACAATTCACACGTAACCACTGCTTGACCGCATTTTCACGCTGCGACGTGGTGTGGTTGTGGTACGTGTGAAACAACCCTAAACTGTTTCTTTTTTTGATTACTAATAGGGGCAAACGAGCAGACAGATCGCCTGATAGTAAGCGATTACCGTCGCCAATAGACACCAGCAACGCGAGAATTCACAAGTGCGTTGCAATTTTAGTGTGGGTTGCACTAAACCGTATGCAATCGTAAGCGGCGTTCGTTAAGGGTCCTTACCAGTTAAAAAACGCTCATCTATTTACGCCATTTTCTGTTTGAACTGACACGTATCTTGACATTTTCTCAATGTTACTATTTAGAACAGGACTATTTAGTCGTTATGTCACAAACTTTAAATGTATTTTTTGGATGTTTCATTAAGAAATATCGTTTCAAACATCACTCCAAATCGACCATTTCAAAGCTAAAAACTTGTTTTTTCCGCTTAAATTCTACAAAACAATAAAATCAAAAAATGGCTATGTTACTATGTAAAACTTTGATAAAATTATCGTAGCCTTTAATAAATTTATTGGTATTACCAATACTTTCGTCATAATTCGAAATCAAAACATTTTAAAACTTATAAGGCCTATTAAAACCTGTCGACTGCTGGCACCATATTCAAAGTTCACACAGCGTACGCGACGCCAGGAATGTAATACTAACCGGTGCCACTCGCAGCACCTGCTGCGTCTGCGCAGACAGGCTCCAGCCGCTGGCCATCGCCTGCATCGCCACCACAGAAATCCCCTTTTTTTTTTTTTGATATGGCAATTCTGCAAGCCGGGCCACGCAGGTCCCTTTAGCTCGGAGCTGAGGCGTGGGGCACAGAGATCCCCGCATGGGGCATCTGCATAGACGACGGCGCGTGGCGTCGTATCGTAGCAATGATAATTGGGTATGACCTAGACCATTCGCAATGTAATACTAACCTGAGCAAGCCGCAGCACCTGCTGCGTCTGCGCTTGCGTGAGGGTCCCAGGCAGGCTCCAGCCACTGGCCAGCGCCTGGACCGCCGCCGCAGAGATCCCCGCATGAGGCATCTGCATAGACGACTGGGCGTGGCGCTGAGCGTTAGGCCGCCGGCCTCGAGTGGAGGCTCCCGAGAGACCGACACCGGCGCCTTGGGCGACCACGCCTGGGGGAGGGGCGGGGGGCGCTCGCGTCCACTGGCCGCCTCCTGATATCGAGCCTGTGGAAAGAGTAACGATTAGACTATGGAAGTTTGTTGCGCAAGCCTTAAGGCTTGGTCACATAGCGTTGCGCGACGTCCGCGCGACGCGACCGCTGCGCGCCGGAACGGAACGTATGCTAACAGGTTAGCGACGCCACACAAGCTGCGCGACGCGAGCGGGACGGTTTCATACATTTTGGCGCGCAGCGCAGCGTCCGCAAGCGGTGTGACCAAGCCTTTAGGGCATATGAACACCGCGTTTTTTAAACTCATCTGCTACTGTCAGCATGGTAGTTGGAGAAGGTGCGTCGACGGCGCGTTTATGAAACGGGTTGTGCATAATAGGCCCTTAGGTTCGGCCAGAATTATGCGAGGGTCGCCATATTGCTGAATATTAATGAAGTACTGTTCCTAATTGAGACTTGAGAGTCGGTACTTCGATTCAAGTATTATGCCAGTATCTTCGGCTACACTACAGATGACATTCTCGATAAAAAAAAACACAAAGTGAATTTCCTGTCGCACACTAAGCCAGTGTAGGTATTAATACCCAATGCAGTGGGGTATTAATGTCTACACGGGATAGCAATGGGGTGGAGTTTCAAACGTCCATAGAATACAGTGACCACTTACACCATCAGGCGGGCCGTACGCTTAGTTACAATTGACACACACAGTCATTAGAATGAAAGGCACTTTGTTCCATTTATAACACAGATACTTTTATCCTACGTAACCCCATCAAAATTATGAGACTACTGCTGATGTCCTCAATATCCTAATAATATTATAAACGTGAAAGTTTGTGCGGATGGATGTACGTTCCGCTTAATCTCAAATACTACTGAACGGATCTCTATGAAACTTTCCAGTATTGTAGCTTAGACATCAGAATAGGACATAGGCTACCTTTTATCCGCGGGTCGCTGCTAGTGGAGGATAAATAAGAAACCCCACGTGTATCCTTACCCTTATCAATGAAAACCGGTAACAACTCCATATGCCTAGTTACAATATCCTTGGTGTGGTTTTGAGTGTAACACAAAGGTTATGCTACAGTTTAATAAAAGAGTAACGGTTGCTCTGTCGTACTATACCAGTGGTGGGCAAAGTACGGCCCGCGGGCCAACTGCGGCCCGCGAAAGCATTTTATCCGGCCCGCCGCCGATACATTGAATTAATTAGTACATGGCCCGCGATGATTATATTTTGACGGTTCAGCCAAAAATCAGAGCAGCGGTTTTATACAAAAGTGCAGTTTTGCTGCAATTATGGCCCTACTCCGAAATTTCTCAAGCTTACTGGCCCGCCATGAAAAAAGTTTGCCCACCCCTGTACTATACTATAGTATTCTCACGCTAAATGTTTGTCGATGTGCTAATAATTAGACTAGTAATTAGATTAGACTAATAATTTAGATATATTTAGATTCAGTATAGATGTATAAGTGAAGATAGTAATTTTTGTATTTGTATTAACCTATATTAGAGTAGAATTAGGTTCGTGCATCGAGACAAACCACTTGTGGTTTAACGATGCCGTTTAAATTATGTTACAGCAATAAATTGTATTTAAACTTAATTAAATAAATAAATAATAAGGATGATTTTTAACTAAGCGCCTTATTGACATCGGCCAAGATCCTTTTGAGAACGACACAATTAGAAATTACGAATCTATAGGTATAATAAAGCTAGACTCAGCTAACAGATAAAATTAAACCGGTTTGTAGGAGGAACCTACTATATAACAGAAATCCGTCTACATTTATAAAGGGATGTCCATGACCTCCTTTAGGGAATAGACATTCGCCCAGTAGGACATCTCAGAGAGACGTAACTATTTGTTAGAAGGGATAAGACTATGATGGCTTTTTGTTTTCTCATTCTAGCAGATAGATACATCCGCCTCAGCTCAGCTCGAAAACGCGACGTGTATATGTTCTATGTATAGTATGGAGATGCAGCCGCAAACGACAATATTCGACGTTCACATTTTCTGTCTATATCACTCGAATAAGGCAAGTGGGATAGAGATGGAGCTATTCGAAATATTTTCGCAATTATAGCCCTGGCCTGGCTTCTGGTCAAGACCTTGAATGCCCAGAAGCGATTTTGCGTCGTATTATACTTTTGTTTATGCTCGTGAAGACAACCACCCCATACCGTTTGCCCGCAAATGGCATATCAGAATCGTTTGTTCATCGTTAGTTCACGTTTGTTCAGTAGGTAAAATCGTTAGGACCCGATTCTAACACCGGTTTTTTTAAAAAACAAAATGGGGTGGTCAACTTCACGTTAACCACCCCAAACCAAAATTCTTGTTTTTTTTTAGTTTCTATCGAAAGATAATCGTTAGTTCACGATTGTTCACATAATAAAATCGTTAGGACCCGACTCTTTCATTCTTTTTTTAAAACTTAAAGTGGGGTGGCTGTCTTCACGCTAACCACCCCACCCCGAAATCGCCAAAACCAAAAATGTCCAGGCATCGGGCGACGTTAGTTCACGTTTGTTCAGGCATTAAAATCGTAAGGACCTCAATAGTTTTGTCACAAAAAAATAAAAACGAAAAATGAGTACTGTAGGTCATGTTGATCGGAGTATCTCATTTGAAGGGGTTAAAAACGCACTTGAAATCGTTTCCAAATGATGCAGCTGCCTGAACAAACGGCTACAGGCACTAAATTATCGATCTAGACTGGTAACTTACGGACAGTTTCATAAATACGGCTAGGAAATCAAATCGAAGAAACATTACAGTAGTCAAACCAAGTGTCGAAGTCGAAGGGTTCACAACACATGATGAAATCGGGTCCTGACGATTTAAATGCATGAACAAACGTCTACAGATACTACTTAATCGATGTAGATAGGTAACTTGCGGGCACTAAAGCAGGGTTGGCCACTTTTTCTTTCTTTTTTTAAAACTATAAGTGGGGTGGCTGTCTTCACGCTAACCACCCCACCCCGAAATCACCAAAACTAAAAATGTCCAGGCATCGGGCGACGTTAGTTCACGTTTGTTCAGGCATTAAAATCGTAAGGACCTCAATAGTTTAGTCACAAAAAAATAAAAACGAAAACTGAATACTGTAGTTCATGTTGATCGGAGTATCCCATTCCGAAGGGTAAAAAACGCACTTGAAATCGTTTCCAAACGATGCAGCTGCCTGAACAAACGGCTACAGGCACTAAATTGTCTATCTAGACTGGTAACTTATGGATACTTACATAAATACAGCTAGGAAATCAAATCGAAGAAACATTAATCAAGTCAAACGAAGTTCCCAAGTCGAAGGGTTCACAACACATGATGACATCGGGTTCTTACGATTAAAATGCATGAACAAACGTCTACAGATACTACTTATTCGATGTAGATAGGTAACTTGCGGGCACTAAAGCAGGGTTGGCCACTTTTTCTTTCTTTTTTTAAAACTAAGTGGGGTGGCTGTCTTCACGCTAACCACCCCACCCCGAAATCGCCAAAACTAAAAATGTCCAGGCATCGGGCGACGCTAGTTCACGTTTGTTCAGGCATTAAAATCGTAAGGACCTCAATAGTTTAGTTACAAAAAAATAAAAACGAAAAATGAGTACTGTAGGTCATGTTGATCGGAGTATCCCAATCCAAGGGGTAAAAAACGCAGTTGCAATAGTTTTCAAACGATGCAGCTGCCTGAACAAACGGCTACAGGCACTAAAATATCGATCTAGACTGGTAAATTATGGACACTTACATAAATATGGCTAGGAAATCAAATCGAAGAAACATTAAAGTAGTCAAACCAAGTGTCGGTGTCGAAGGGTTCACAACACATCATGAAATCGAGTCCTGACGATTTAAATGCATGAACAAACGTCTACAGATACTCCTTATTCGATCTAGATAGGTAACTTGCGGGCACTAAAGCAGGGTTGGCCACTTTATCTTTCTTTTTTTAAAACTATAAGTGGGGTGGCTGTCTTCACGCTAACCACCCCACCCCGAAATCGCCAAAACTAAAAATGTCCAGGCATCGGGCGACGTTAGTTCACGTTTGTTCAGGCATTAAAATCGTAAGGACCTCAATAGTTTTGTCACAAAAAAATAAAAACGAAAAATGAGTACTGTAGGTCATGTTGATCGGAGTATCTCATTTGAAGGGGTTAAAAACGCACTTGAAATCGTTTCCAAATGATGCAGCTGCCTGAACAAACGGCTACAGGCACTAAATTATCGATCTAGACTGGTCACTTACGGACAGTTTCATAAATACGGCTAGGAAATCAAATCGAAGAAACATTACAGTAGTCAAACCAAGTGTCGAAGTCGAAGGGTTCACAACACATGATGAAATCGGGTCCTGACGATTTAAATGCATGAACAAACGTCTACAGATACTACTTAATCGATGTAGATAGGTAACTTGCGGGCACTAAAGCAGGGTTGGCCACTTTTTCTTTCTTTTTTTAAAACTAAGTGGGGTGGCTGTCTTCACGTTAACCACCCCACCCCGAAATCACCAAAACTAAAAATGTCCAGGCATCGGGCGACGTTAGTTCACGTTTGTTCAGGAATTAAAATCGTAAGGACCTCAATAGTTTAGTCACAAAAAAATAAAAACGAAAACTGAATACTGTAAGTATCCCATTCCGAAGGGTAAAAAACGCACTTGAAATCGTTTCCAAACGATGCAGCTGCCTGAACAAACGGCTACAGGCACTAAATTGTCTATCTAGACTGGTAACTTATGGACAGAGATGCGATTTATTTGAAATACTTCTATTTAAAATGCAAATACAAAATGCAAAATACCTATTTTGTATTTTGCATTTAAATACCTTTTAGTAAAAACCATTTTGTATTTTATTTGAAATACCTTTCGAGACGTATTTTGCATTTTTAATATTCATTTCAAAATGCAAAATACTTTGTGATTAAGTTTAGCCAACATTACCAGTCAAACAAAATGAAATAAACGAATGGTGCTTGTATTGCCGAATTTGACCGATAGAGGCGCCTGCTAGCCATTCGTGCCCTTTTTTCCTTCTTTGGTCAGAGTGCGCGCCTTATGTCTGACTAGTGTCAATGTCAAACGAAATCGACGAACATTATCGACGAACGACGATAATTATATGACCAAAATGTCATGCATACGGTGCCATTTGGTTCGGCATTGTATCTCTATTCTATTTCTCATGATAAATACCTAAAATAAATAAAAATATCATTCGATTAAGTCAAAAGGTATTTTATTTTGAAAAAGTATTTTGAAAATACCTATTTTGCATTTAGCATTTGAAATACAAAACGCAAAACTATTTGGTATTTTGCATTTGAAATAGTAAATCTGAAAAGTATTTTGCATTTTGTATTTAAATGCTTTTTTAAAACCATTTTGTACATCTCTGCTTATGGATACTTACATAAATACAGCTAGGAAATCAAATCGAAGAAACATTAATCAAGTCAAACGAAGTTCCCAAGTCGAAGGGTTCACAACACATGATGACATCGGGTTCTTACGATTAAAATACATGAACAAACGTCTACAGATACTACTTATTCGATGTAGATAGGTAACTTGCGGGCACTAAAGCAGGGTTGGCCACTTTTTCTTTCTTTTTTTAAAACTATAAGTGGGGTGGCTGTCTTCACGCTAACCACCCCACCCCGAAATCGCCAAAACTAAAAATGTCCAGGCATCGGGCGACGTTAGTTCACGTTTGTTCAGGCATTAAAATCGTAAGGACCTCAGTAGTTTTGTCACAAAAAAATAAAAACGTAACTGAATACTGTAAGTATCCCATTCCGAAGGGTAAAAAACGCACTTGAAATCGTTTCCAAACGATGCAGCTGCCTGAACAAACGGCTACAGGCACTAAATTGTCTATCTAGACTGGTAACTTATGGATACTTACATAAATACAGCTAGGAAATCAAATCGAAGAAACATTAATCAAGTCAAACGAAGTTCCCAAGTCGAAGGGTTCACAACACATGATGACATCGGGTTCTTACGATTAAAATGCATGAACAAACGTCTACAGATACTACTTATTCGATGTAGATAGGTAACTTGCGGGCACTAAAGCAGGGTTGGCCACTTTTTCTTTCTTTTTTTAAAACTATAAGTGGGGTGGCTGTCTTCACGCTAACCACCCCACCCCGAAATCGCCAAAACTAAAAATGTCCAGGCATCGGGCGACGTTAGTTCAAGTTTGTTCAGGCATTAAAATCGTAAGGACCTCAGTAGTTTTGTCACAAAAAAATAAAAACGAAAAATGAGTACTGTAGGTCATGTTGATCGGAGTATCTCATTTGAAGGGGTTAAAAACGCACTTGAAATCGTTTCCAAATGATGCAGCTGCCTGAACAAACGGCTACAGGCACTAAATTATCGATCTAGACTGGTAACTTACGGACAGTTTCATAAATACGGCTAGGAAATCAAATCGAAGAAACATGACAGTAGTCAAACCAAGTGTCGAAGTCGAAGGGTTCACAACACATGATGAAATCGGGTCCTGACGATTTAAATGCATGAACAAACGTCTACAGATACTACTTATTCGATCTAGATAGGTAACTTGCGGGCACTAAAGCAGGGTTGGCCACTTTATCTTTCTTTTTTTAAAACTATAAGTGGGGTGGCTGTCTTCACGCTAACCACCCCACCCCGAAATCGCCAAAACTAAAAATGTCCAGGCATCGGGCGACGTTAGTTCACGTTTGTTCAGGCATTAAAATCGTAAGGACCTCAATACAGGGTGACCACTATTTACTACAACCAAAATTCCCTGACTTTTCCCGGTTTTCCAGGCGTTTTTTCAAGTTTTTCCCTGACCATAATCTTAAATGTAATAAATAAAAAATATGTAATTTGAACACGTTTTTTCAGAATTATCTGCTAGCAAATTACAATTTATATATACAATGAAATTAATACATAAACGGAAATAATAAGAAGTAGTATCTGAATAGCTCGGTTGGTAAGAGCGAAAGCATTGTTAGACGGAAGTCGTGGGGTCACATCCTACGTCAGGTGACGTTTTTATACTGTTTTCTTGTATTTATATATTTTAATTTGCTATCAGACAGTTCTACAATTTCAATTACCCAATAATTCATTTCATTTTTGACCATTTTTGTTAAAAGCTGTACAGGAAAAACCAATTGAAACAGTACATCTGACTACTGAATTTATTGGATATATTAAATGTATCATATAATATAATCCAACGTGAAATACTAAAGAGAACACTTTATACGGGCCTTAATCGTATTAGTAAGTACTAGACTTTAACATTTTGCGTATTATGGTACAAATTAAAGTGAAGAATTGAGAAACCTCATTTTTTGAATTCTGTTAAAAATCTTGGGTTTAACTGAAACAAAACTAGGTCATCAGTTATCATGTTAATTATAATTTGAAATAATAATAACAAAAACCGACTTGTAGATACTTCTACATTGTGATATAAGAAGCGTAAAGTCTCGTATTAGAAGTAGGCAATTATTTTTTTAATTTTTGGTGTCGGATTAATTTTTTTTATTAAAAATTTTTATTATTTCACGTTTTTAGTGAATCATTACCAGAGTGCATCTCATAACGATTCCAATAAGCTCAAACACGGCTAAGCTACACTGTTTTATTGCGGAGTTCCGTTGCCTACCTTCCGGCTTCAATTACCAGATCAGATTGATGGTGACATTACATCAGGACCATTTAAATTGACTTCGTCATAGTCGCGTCAGTATCTTGGTCGAAATATGTTAATGCCACCTAAGGAATAATAGGAGTTTTGAAAATACTAAAATCGCTATATGCTTCGCATGAATTTTCGAGGAGTTCTCTCAATTTCTCATGGATCTCATCATCAAAACTAGATTCTGGACAACAGGAGCTTTCAAACAAAGAAAAAAATCCAAATTGGTTCATAAACAACGGCGATCTGACGTAACACACGTTAAAAAAAAGAACATACAACCGAATTGAGAACCTCCTTCTTTTTTTGAAGTCGGTTAAATATATATTATTGCAACTTGGTAATCTGTTTTTCCAATAACGCAGCTTCTTTGGCAGCTCCTTCGAGAAATTTTGTCTTTTTGCTTCTAGTTCTTTAAGCATTTCCGCAGTTTTTCTTTTTTCTGCTCTGATTTTTGCCTCTGAACTCAAATTTTCCTTCTTCTTCTCACTAGATGACAATGCCTCAAAGGTTAGCTGGAAGCGATCCCTCATATGGATAAGTTTGCTTTTGTACGCTATTCATATATCTGTTTTTTAGCTTTTTTGTGTACAATAAAGTGCTTACATACCAATACATACTTACAATGAATATGGTAAATTTAAGAGGGCTCTCTTTCTGCCACATGCGGACATTGCGGACTTTATTTCCAGTGCCATATCCAGCGAATTGTAGGTTTAAAGATGGAGAAAATGGGCTATTGCAGTTATAGGTAGCACAAGGGACCCGAGTCTCTAATGACTAAGTTTTAAATATTATGCTGGCCATACACGATTAAGTGACGTACGGTAAACACATACACGACCAAGTGTATCAGTGTGCATGACAAGTCTTTTTTGTCTTTCTATTCTGCCTACTTGATCAATGCTGCAGCGTCATGTAAACTTGAACGGTCAAGTATGCATGACGTTAGTCGGCAAAGAAAACAATTTAATACATATTATACTGACAATAGAGTATGAACACGAGTAGAGATATCAGACGATAAATAGTCGACGTAGATTGTAGCGCTGTGTAAGGTTGTAGCGATTGTAGTCCCAACTAACCGCACACCCGGTCGCCGGTAGGCACTATTTCACGAAATTTCTGATGCAAAGATAGGAATAAAGCAATGTACCTAAATATAAGTTACATTACCTCCATGTAAATTTTTGTCAATTGGATCAATTCCCTTATATAAACTAAGGTCAATGAGGGTAAGACCGGCATACTTTTTTCATAGTTAACTTTGGTGTGATCTAACTACCTTATTTATTCAAATTAGGTTAACGACTGTGATGGCACATAGTAAACAGTTTTGTACTTTACCATTTAACTAAAGTGTCACAGCCTTTTAATCTGAATAAAGCGAAAAATCAGAGTTTTTTTAAACTTTACGTGTAGACGGCCTTCCCGTGTAGCATAAGGCAAGTCCGTCTAGTAATGATTTAACGCACAAGTTGGTCACTAATAGGTTCACAAACATGTTCATCAAAAGTATTATTCACGACATTGAAATTTGTATCTTAAACGCACCGGAATAGGGTTTAAATTCGGAGTAAATTATATTTTTATAAATTTAAGGCAATATCGGCATATATCACAAAGGTGGGGTTGAGAACCTTTTTAGGAAGATATTATTTAAGTATGTGAGTTCCGAAATAAATAGTCCAAAGTGTATTTTTAATTTACTGAGATCACAGGGTAGGTAGCTACATTACATTACCCATTGTTCTTAATTATATTGTAAAATAGGAAGAGTTGCGGTAATTAGTTCACCCAACGAAGACCAGTAACTGTCAATTGGCCAAATTTTGAATTTTGATTTTTTTGGAATTTATGCCATAGTTGTAGGTAAAGATGTTAAACAACATACTGTAATCGCGGATGTACTGGTGGATGGGGGGTAGAGGTAAAGGGTAGGAGGGTGTAAAGGTTCCTATTTTGGTTTGTTTCTAAAAATCTCGTAAACAGTGGTCCGTAGCAAAAATGTTCTGAGACATAAGTGATATACATAAAGTTCTGTACAAAAAAGGTTCTGTACACTTTTCCACTGAAATGAATATTTAATGAGATATTAAATGGGAAAAAGCTTATTTTTCAAAGTTTCATAGTATGAGCACCTTGTTGATCCAAATAAAAACGAGGCGCAAAAATAAAATTTTGAGCTACCCC
This sequence comes from Epiblema foenella, assembly GCA_963556455.1. NCBI lineage: Eukaryota > Metazoa > Arthropoda > Insecta > Lepidoptera > Tortricidae > Epiblema > Epiblema foenella. Next base: position 3,335,776 of record OY747113.1, on the reverse strand, counting down.
ATCGAGTGGGGTATCGTTGTTTAGAGCTAGTTGAGTAGTTTTAAAAACATTCGACAGAAATGGAATGAGTCGCCACTTTTAATTATTTCCCCCCTTTAATATCTCATTCCAGCCTAAATATTGATCGCAGCTAAAAAGTGAATAGGATCTTTTTTGTACAGAATTTTATGTACATTAATTATGTTTCATAACATTTTTTGCTGTGAGTGCATAAGTTACCAGTCTAGATAGACAATTTAGTGCCTGTAGTCGTTTGCTCAGGCAGCTGCATCGTTTGGAAACGATTTCAAGTGCGTTTTTTACCCTTCGGAATGAGATACTCCGATGAACATGAACTACAGTATTCAGTTTTCGTTTTTATTTTTTTGTGACTAAACTATTGAGGTCCTTACGATTTTAATGCCTGAACAAACGTGAACTAACGTCGCCCGATGCCTGGACATTTTTGGTTTTGGCGATTTCGGGGTGGGGTGGTTAGCGTGAAGACAGCCACCCCATTTATAGTTTTAAAAAAGAAAGAAAAAGTGGCCAACCCTGCTTTAGTGCCCGCAAGTTACCTATCTAGATCGAATAAGTAGTATCTGTAGACGTTTGTTCAAGCATTTTAATCGTAAGGACCCGATGTCATTATGTCTTGTGAACTCTTCGACTTGGGAACTTCGTTTGACTACTTTAATGTTTCTTCGATTTGATTTCCTAGCCATATTTATGTAAGTGTCCATAATTTACCAGTCTAGATCGATATTTTAGTGCCTGTAGCCGTTTGTTCAGGCAGCTGCATCGTGTTTTTTACCCCTTGGAATGGGATACTCCGATGAACATGAACTACAGTATTCAGTTTTCGTTTTTATTTTTTTGTGACTAAACTATTGAGGTCCTTACGATTTTAATGCCTGAACAAACGTGAACTAACGTCGCCCGATGCCTGGACATTTTTAGTTTTGGCGATTTCGGGGTGGGGTGGTTAGCGTGAAGACAGCCACCCCACTTATAGTTTTAAAAAAAGAAAGAAAAAGTGGCCAACCCTGCTTTAGTGCCCGCAAGTTACCTATCTACATCGAATAAGTAGTATCTGTAGACGTTTGTTCATGCATTTTAATCGTAAGAACCCGATGTCATCATGTGTTGTGAACCCTTCGACTTGGGAACTTCGTTTGACTTGATTAATGTTTCTTCGATTTGATTTCCTAGCTGTATTTATGTAAGTATCCATAAGTTACCAGTCTAGATAGACAATTTAGTGCCTGTAGCCGTTTGTTCAGGCAGCTGCATCGTTTGGAAACGATTTCAAGTGCGTTTTTTACCCTTCGGAATGGGATACTCCGATCAACATGAACTACAGTATTCAGGTTTCGTTTTTATTTTTTTGTGACTAAACTATTGAGGTCCTTACGATTTTAATGCCTGAACAAACGTGAACTAACGTCGCCCGATGCCTGGACATTTTTAGTTTTGGTGATTTCGGGGTGGGGTGGTTAGCGTGAAGACAGCCACCCCACTTATAGTTTTAAAAAAAGAAAGAAAAAGTGGCCAACCCTGCTTTAGTGCCCGCAAGTTACCTATCTACATCGATTAAGTAGTATCTGTAGACGTTTGTTCATGCATTTAAATCGTCAGGACCCGATTTCATCATGTGTTGTGAACTCTTCGACTTGGGAACTTCGTTTGACTACTTTAATGTTTCTTCGATTTGATTTCCTAGCCATATTTATGTAAGTGTCCATAATTTACCAGTCTAGATCGATATTTTAGTGCCTGTAGCCGTTTGTTCAGGCAGCTGCATCGTGTTTTTTACCCCTTGGAATGGGATACTCCGATGAACATGAACTACAGTATTCAGTTTTCGTTTTTATTTTTTTGTGACTAAACTATTGAGGTCCTTACGATTTTAATGCCTGAACAAACGTGAACTAACGTCGCCCGATGCCTGGACATTTTTAGTTTTGGCGATTTCGGGGTGGGGTGGTTAGCGTGAAGACAGCCACCCCACTTATAGTTTTAAAAAAAGAAAGAAAAAGTGGCCAACCCTGCTTTAGTGCCCGCAAGTTACCTATCTACATCGAATAAGTAGTATCTGTAGACGTTTGTTCATGCATTTTAATCGTAAGAACCCGATGTCATCATGTGTTGTGAACCCTTCGACTTGGGAACTTCGTTTGACTTGATTAATGTTTCTTCGATTTGATTTCCTAGCTGTATTTATGTAAGTATCCATAAGTTACCAGTCTAGATAGACAATTTAGTGCCTGTAGCCGTTTGTTCAGGCAGCTGCATCGTTTGGAAACGATTTCAAGTGCGTTTTTTACCCTTCGGAATGGGATACTCCGATCAACATGAACTACAGTATTCAGGTTTCGTTTTTATTTTTTTGTGACTAAACTATTGAGGTCCTTACGATTTTAATGCCTGAACAAACGTGAACTAACGTCGCCCGATGCCTGGACATTTTTAGTTTTGGTGATTTCGGGGTGGGGTGGTTAGCGTGAAGACAGCCACCCCACTTATAGTTTTAAAAAAAGAAAGAAAAAGTGGCCAACCCTGCTTTAGTGCCCGCAAGTTACCTATCTACATCGATTAAGTAGTATCTGTAGACGTTTGTTCATGCATTTAAATCGTCAGGACCCGATTTCATCATGTGTTGTGAACCCTTCGACTTCGACACTTGGTTTGACTACTGTCATGTTTCTTCGATTTGATTTCCTAGCCGTATTTATGAAACTGTCCGTAAGTTACCAGTCTAGATCGATAATTTAGTGCCTGTAGCCGTTTGTTCAGGCAGCTGCATCATTTGGAAACGATTTCAAGTGCGTTTTTAACCCCTTCAAATGAGATACTCCGATCAACATGACCTACAGTATTCATTTTTCGTTTTTATTTTTTTGTGACAAAACTATTGAGGTCCTTACGATTTTAATGCCTGAACAAACGTGAACTAACGTCGCCCGATGCCTGGACATTTTTGGTTTTGGCGATTTCGGGGTGGGGTGGTTAGCGTGAAGACAGCCACCCCACTTTAAGTTTTAAAAAAAGAATGAAAGAGTCGGGTCCTAACGATTTTATTATGTGAACAATCGTGAACTAACGATTATCTTTCGATAGAAACTAAAAAAAAACAAGAATTTTGGTTTGGGGTGGTTAACGTGAAGTTGACCACCCCATTTTGTTTTTTAAAAAAACCGGTGTTAGAATCGGGTCCTAACGATTTTACCTACTGAACAAACGTGAACTAACGATGAACAAACGATTCTGATATGCCATTTGCGGGCAAACGATATGGGGTGGTTGTCTTCACGAGCATCTTTTGTTTATGCCTCAAGGAAACGCATATGCGCAGTTCACATTACTTGGCAAAAACAGACCTTATATCGATGTAATACGGTTTACTAACTACTGTTGTACAGTTCTAGAGTCTAGCACGATACATTTACATGGCGCCAGTGTTCTGCAGCGCTGGCATGCAGCGGGAGTGGCGTCAGCCACTGGATATGTCACATCTAGCCTTAGAAAGAACATTCCACGACATGGGACATTGCAAAGAGGGCACGACCAGAGCCACGGGAGTACAGCTAGGTTTTCCCTTTTGGACGCCAACGACGGATATATCCGTCACGGCATGCAGTACTATATCGTACGGCACATGCATTTATATACGGTTCGGGTTCGCGTTTGACATTCTAATGTGTTGGCGTATCGTGTAACAGCTTTTATATTTGACAGAGATTCGAAAAGGTTAAAATATGGTAGGAAAGTATAATAGTTATTTGTTATACAAGGGTGCAAAGTTGTATTTTAACTGCGAGTGTGGTATTGAAACACGAGCTAGCGAATGGATTCTAGGATTGAACCACGAGCTAGCGAATGGATTCTATGGTTGAAACGCGAGCGAAGCGAGTGGTTCGAAAATAGAATCCTGAGCGAAGCGAGTGGTTCAAAAATAGAATCCTGAGCGTAGCAAGTGTTGCAACACACGAAACGTAAAATAACTTTGCAGCCGTGTATAACACAAATCTTTTCACCTCACTAGAGCGAGGAATTTTTTTTCCTCCTCGTCCTAACGTTGACATTTGCGTCCTAAATATAGTTGTCCAGTACCTAATCCCGAGATTTGGCGTAGGTACTAGTTTTTTAACACAACAGCACAATATAAAATTATTGTTGCTGGACTATCTGGACTGGCCTTTACATGTTATTACGTTTAAAAAAGTTACAAATAGCGCGTTCGGCTTTCAAATATTCTTTGCACTCTTGTGGATAAAATGCAGTTTTGCTATCTGTTTTTAAAGAATAAAAAAGGGCTTTCCGAGCTAGTGAGGTGATAAGTAACATGGCCTTAATCTTACTTCTGAGCCTGTACTCCGAACTTCGTATCGTGCCGTCCTTTTCACTCTCGTGTTATTCAGTATATGAGTGAGAGGGACGGCACGATGCGAAGTTCGGATTTCGAAGCTCGGAGTAGCCCCTCTGACTAGTCATCCCGGCTTTTGCCAGGTCCGCTTTCCTGCTTGACTGTCCCCACTGTGCACGGTCCTGAGGGGCTACCGCGAACCACAAACGAAGTTTTCCCTCTCTGTCTCACTTATATGCAAACTTGCAAGTGCGATAGAGAGGAAAAACTCCCGTTTGCTGTTCGCGGTAGCGCCCCTGGGCGTCCTCTTTATTGAGTCCGTTCTCCCTCATGTCGGCCTTCACGACATCCAGCCTGGCCCTGTACACCGAATTTCGAACTTCATATCGTGCCGTCCCTTTCACTCTCGTGTTGTACACTATATGAGTGAAAGGGACCGCACGATACGAAGTTTGGAGTATAGACCTTCAGGTCTACCGGGTCGAGGGCCATCGAGGGCTACGTAGTCAGGTGATATGATACCTTAATAACTGGAATATATCCTACAAACGAGCAACAAGACGGAGCCTTAGTGCCAGTGACCTTCTTTTCCTCGTGGCCTTGTGCTCGATTATTTGAGGTCAAGTGTTAGGCTAGTAACTCATGACTTTCGCGAGTCTGTTCTTATAGACAGTGGTTAAATGCAGTGAGCATTAGAAAGAAAAGAAAGAAAGAAAGAAAAAACAATTATTCGTAGTGTCCAACATTTATTGGTGGCATTAAGCTACACCACGCGCTATTCATCGATTTTTGACGCGTGTCGAGTTGATGCTGCTGCGTAAAAACTATAGATATATTTATGGCACAAACGGTTATCGATTCTTCAATCCTTTATCTACATTTGTAAGAGCCGAATATTGAAAGAACTGACTATTTATTTGTTTATGATTTATTGAAACATGGTCCAAAAAAGCGCTATTTTCGATACTATACATGTAACTGTTCCTTATTGAAGTCTCTAACAATGTAAAAGAGAATTTTATTTTTAATGCAATTTTACAAAAGTTACATCCAAAAACCAGGTATTTTGGTCTAAAATTGCCAGTTTGATGCCATATATCTTGAAGACTGAGTTTTGAAGTAAATATGGTCATACTATGTTGGTAAACCTAGCTAGGAGCCCCTTAACATGTAAACACTTTTCGACATTGTCTCTAAACAATTTAGTGATAGAATGTATCACTACATAGTATAAAACAAAGTCGCTTTCTCTGTCCCTATGTCCCTACATCCCTATATCCCTATGTATGCTTAAATCTTTAAAACTACGCTACGGATTTTGATGCTGTTTTTTTTAATAGATAGAGTGACTCAAGGGGAATGTTTATGTATAATACATGCATCACCATTGCACCCGTGCGAAGCCGGGGCGGGTCGCTAGTACATAAATACATAATATTATGATACTCATGGTGATACCTCTCTCAGCTATTACTGAGTTAACCCAAGACATTTATTGTAGTTTATAAATTGCTACTTTTGTTATTAAATAAAAGTTAAGTCAATTTAGGAATTTATAATAAAAGGGATGATGAATCACGTTACAATTTGTAACATAGTGTGACTACATGGATAGAAAACTCAACAGATCAAATTATCACAAAAAATAATAATTAGACAAATTAATTAAAATAATGGCACCATAAAGATTGACAAAAACGTTATTTTTTCTTTACTGGCCAAATGTAAATAGAAAATTACCAATAGAATTCGCATGTTTCAATAAAAAAAGAAATTATACGGCAAGTATGTACATAAACGCAATATTTCAGGACAAAAACGGCAAATTTCCCTTTTTCTATACAACCGTAATACGAGGCCGCGCAGGCGTGACGTCATGCCTGCGTATGAATCAGTATGCATCGTTTTCAGTGCTTGTTAGCTATGCTGTACTTTGCCAATCATTTTCGTCTTTTGTGTTGCTCTAATTGTAGTTGGTCACATACAAACATTTCATCGTCTCTAAAAACCGATTTGAATGGAATGTTTTTTGAAAAAAATGGAACATTTTTTTTTAAATGAAAAAAAAAAAATATCAATGCCTATTATACATGGATCCAAAGAAGATAAACATATGTTGTGTACACGATAAAACTTAATTTTGTTATTTAAGTAAGAATAGTGCCCTGCCACTGCTGGCATACAGGGAGACTGGCGCCAGCAAGTCCAGAGTCCAGCAACTGTATAATCCAGCCAAGGACAAGCTTAACCAATCGCAGACCACCGCGTTTACGCGCGAAACCACTTCAATCGCTATTGGTCGAGTGTGTACTAGTTTATTTCAGTTGGCAGGGTTGTGTCAAAGTAATCCATACAAAAAGCGACTTAATAATGCATGCCAGAAGATTCAAAATTCAAGAAAAATTTTATAAAATATCGGCCAGGACAAAAAAAAAATAACAAGGGCACGGCTCGGACGGCTGCGACTTCGAGTGGCGGCTGTAGCGGTAGCAGTGCGCCATACGTGTGAGCGAGACGACACGTCACGATCTCTCACTCCCACGTCTGGGGCACCGCTACCGCTGCCGCCATCGCTCGACGTCGTGGCCGGGCCTTAGGGTGCCTTACCATGATGCTATGCTATGCTACGTTGCTATGGACGCATTGATATCCACCAATCATATTCATTGGTTCACATAGTGTAGCACTGAGGGGCTACCGCGAACCACAAACGAAGTTTTCCCTCTCTGTCTCACTTATATGCAAACTTGCAAGTGCGACAGAGAGGGAAAACTTCGTTTGCTGTTCGCGGTAGAGCCCCTGGTGGAAACAGAAAGCTATCACATCCGCGCAGTATACTGTGAGCTGCATAGCATAGCTCTGATGGGAAAACACCTTTAAGGGGTCTATTACTTAGAATGATTTTACCAATGTAATTCTGAATTGCCCATGCGATTTGGGGCCGCGCAGAAAGATAGTGAACTAGCTATAAAACGCGTGGTATAAAACATAGCCTATGTCCATGCCGAAAGTATTTTACATACTAACAACAGTAACTAAAATTGGATGAGAAGTTCCAAAAATACATTCCCCAGACACGTATCCAGAGGAGGGGATAGTTGGGATTTATCCCCCCCCCCCGAAAATACTAAAATACTTAATATAATTATCCCCCCCCCCCGAAAATACTTAAATACTTAATACTTATAAGTGTGTAACTAAACTACGGAATGTACTTCTTTAAGTTATTAAAAATTATACTTAATATAATATTAAATTATTAGTGATTACAGCGATTTTTACACAGTTCACATGGTTGTTTCAATGTTTGTCCCCTCCCCCGAACCAAAAGTCTGGATACGTGCCTGACATTCCCTAAATACGAACTTACAAACATTCATGTTTTCTTTTTATGGAAATAAGGTTCGCTTTAATTTGAATAAGTTTCATAAATACATTTATGTTCATTAGACATGTTTTTACATGGCATCCCCCTGAACTTGAATTGAATCACTACTTTTTTTTTCAGAGTTCAGTCAAATTGAATAAGCGTCAAGTGCCATAGTATTCTTAAAAAAACTTAAAAAACTAATTTGCATTGCAATTGAAAGCATGTGTAAGGGGAAACTGATGAATAAATTAAATGTATAAGTTTGGATTAACCTTCAGGTTAACCTGTTTGTGTGGTCATACCAATCATATGTATTTTATTATTTTCATTTATTTTTATTTTCTTTATTGGGGAAAAAAACAGATACAGGCCGATGTAATAAATAGGACAAATCAGTATAGATGAAGTATGTACAAGTAGGAAGAAGAAGAAATATGTTGGTGTGATGAAGTATGTATGTGTGTATGTAGAAGTAGTTTTGTCAGTTTGTTACTTTCTTAAACAGTCTACTTAGGGTTTGCAGTCCCAGGCTCCGCTTGTAAGTCTCTGAACCAGGGACCGATACCGACATTTTTAAAAAACCCTGAATAAGCCCAATATTTTGGATTATTTTATGCTCCTTACGTAGGGCTGAATCATGTATTTAGGTAACAACGTCGTATTATTAGATTATCCCATTAAAAACGAAATAATGAACCGGTGACCGCAATAATACCGGTATTTTTCTATGGAGAAAAAATACCGGTATCGATCCCTGCTCTGAACTTGACAATGGCCGGTCTTGGGACTACAAACCCTAACCCCCTTATTCATAAAACATAACAAACATCTGCTAACTAAAATGAAAATAAACACAAATGAATATTAGTGGCAATTTAACTAAAATAGGTTTGAGGAATGATTATGATTATTATGAATAATGGGGTAAGTGTATTGAACCAATTTAGATTTTGATTTAGAAATAGCTACACTGTGAGGTGCAGGATACAGTCGACTACACCGAGATGTATCCATTTTTGGATAAGGTAATAAAGTGGATACATCTCATTGTAGATGACTGTACTCCAATTCTTCCATGGACAAAGACAAGGGCAATGATGGCTCAATGACATTGCTGATGAAAAGAGACAAATGTCTTAATGATAACTAAATTTATCAGTATTTATCTGACTTGCAAAAAAATCCTCGTTGTCAACACAGTGTATCCTCAAATTTTATGAAGGGTCGGCAACCCGTACGTGACTCCTTTGGAGTTGCCGGCGTCTATAGGCTGCGGTAGCCGCTTACCATCAGGTGGACCGTAAGCTTGTTTGCCACCAGCATTGTATAAAAAAAACATAAGCCAACAAAAAATGGATAGTCAAATTTCCATAACAAAAGTAATGCTTCTATTAGTCCAAGGCAACATCTTTGTTTAATAATGAATTCATAAATAAAACTTAGACTATGGCTCATACAAGATGTTATTATTAAGACTGAATGTATACAAACTCTCTAAACATTCAAGTATAGGTTAGAAAAGAAAAAAAATATAATTTAAAAAATATAATTTAAAAAATATAATACTTAAAATATTCTTACCTTTGGCAGAGATCAGGAGCTGCGAGTCAACAACTTTGTTGGGCCAGTATTCCTCAAACTCCGTCCCCGGCGGGAAGTAGCTTTTAATGTCCGACAGGCTTATCACCGAGCAAGTCTCACTCGCGAACAGTTCATTCCGGATCCCCTGCACTTTGCAACAGAACTTCAAGTATGACAGGTCCCAACCCTTCAACTGGTCCGCTTTCAACTTAAGATTGTCCGTTTCACCTTCAAAATAAAACAGGGGCACAAACTTCTGTCCGTCCCGCACCGTGTACGGCACCACAGATTCTTTGTTTATCCGGATGAACCCACATTTATCTTTACTATTAGTTGTGCCTCTTAGCAACTTATTATAACATACATCTAGGAAGTTATAGAATTCATAAGCGTCATGTAACCGGACTACTAAGTCCTTCTGTGTGAAGGCATCTCTACCAAACTGGCCATCACAGTGCCTACTGTTAATTTCATTTAGAAGTCTCGCTTCTATTTCTGTTATGTAGTAACTTCTTATGCAGGTGCAGGAGTAGATGTCGGCGTGAAGGTAATTCAGGTACTTGTTTAATAATTTTATTTCCACCATTCGTACGGCCACGTACTTTTCGCCAGAGCGGTATATGTAGGGGATGTGGCACTTGCCCAGCATGTCCCAGCCGAAGTGGCCTTTCCAGCTGGCCTCATCAGGGGCCGGAGTTTTCTTCTCAGGGTCGGGGGGTGGCCGGGTGTCGGGCGGAGCGCCAGTCTTGCGCGTGAGGAAGTTGAGGATGCCGAGCTGGCCACCGGAACCGGGCGGCGCCGCACCCAGTGCCCCCGGCCCGGGCCGCGCTGCCGCCACTGACGCTGCTAGCGCCTTCGCCTTGTTCGCCTCCACCATCTTGGCGGCGAGCTCCCGAATTTCTGCCTCATCCGGCCGCTCCGTCTTCACCTTCACCATCGTTGTTTCCGACATCTTAGCGGCCTGACACTCCCGCTAAATAAAAACGAAACTTTTCACGTTCTTCAAGCCCGCATCGGGCTACATCCTGCCGCACCGCGTTGACAAATCTCGGTCAACATCTACGTAAACAATCGGCAACGAACACTGATCACTTCACTATTATTTTGACAGATAGGTAAAACACATGTATTTATTGATAATATCAATCCAGGCCTCGCACTGTTTGCACTATTTTATTTAAAACGTTGAATCCACTCCGGGTGTCTCCGAGCGACGACCACCAGCCGACCGAACTTGTGCTGGAAAACTAGAGTTTATCGTAACTTGCGAGTCCGTAACTTATGAAAACCACTTTTCCGTCGTCCAAGGAATCGAGGTAAATAAAATTTGGCTAGTTTTAAAAAATATATCCCACGAATAACATAATTATTTCATCCACGCTGCGGTAGGTAGGGAACATGAAACCCAAATTTTGTGTTCACGAGGGAAATGCCCAATACCGTTGTGAAGTCTCGTGGGGAGTGCACATTAATTCCGTACATTTTTCACCTTTTGGTGACTCAGAAGCGAACAAAATGGCCGCCGTCGAGGCTTTGTTGGCCAATCAGGTCCCGGCTGGCGATCATACATAACTGCAAAACTTCCCTTCGATGACGTAGCGGCACTCCCCACGAGACTCGTTCTCAAGGTCTTTTCATTTAGTTCCTTAATTTACGAATCCTGTTTTAGTCTAAAGCGGCTTAAAAGTCATTAAAAACCTACAATAAATATCCTTAAAAATAATCCCTAAATAATTTTACCCCCAAACACATCGCAAATGCAAGTAAAACCTCAAAACTATCGAGTTTGGTAATAATAAAATTTATGAATGTACTTTTACAAAGTAGTCACCACATGAAGTCTCGTGAGGGTGATCGCTTGTAGATAAGTCAGTGCTTACGCCATTGGACTTTCAAAAATGGACTCTATTAAGATCAACATAAAATGCACGTGATAAGAAGAGCTGTTAGAGTTGAACTTTAAGTTCTGTGTGTACCGAGACTTGCCGACGCGCGCATTCCTTGAACAATAATTCCCAGTATGAGCGAGCGAGACAGCAACTAGTAAAAAGTAGATGTCAAATGTTTAGGTATTTTACTATGAACGTAAAGAGAACGTAGGTAGGTACATAATGCAATTACAAGCTTACGTAAGCACTTTAACCTACTTTATCAGTGGGTGCCTATCTAGTTGCCTAGCGGTTTTGGTTCGTTTTTTGGTTTTAGGTTATTGCCGAAACTTTATACAAGTTTTTAATAGAACTAAGTTATTTTGGGGGTCAGTAAGTTACCGGCATAAACGCTTGTAGTTATGCGGTAGTATAGCAGATAAATTTAAAATCCGTTTTATTTAATCGCGTATTTAGGGTCCAGCGGGTCCTTTTATGCGAGGTCGCGAGACTCCAGACTCTAATATGCTAACGTTAAGTCAAATGAAAGGGTACAAAAACGATCATTTACTTACTTGCCTAATTATCAGTGATACGGTGTAGGTACCTACACCGTATCTATAAAACTTTTATAAAAATAGAAAAAAATCTTACCTACTGACCCTACTGTCTGTTTTCTGTTCTCAATGTACAATTAAACTACACAAAAATTACTGTAGACTGAAAAAGAAACAAAGAAACACAATAACCGAAAAAAATATTGAAAAAAAAAATCTAATTATCATTGTAAAAATAAACACTCATGCTGCCGATTTCGTAATTGTCAACGACAATGATATTTTTACAAAAAGGATTGCTTTTTTATTGTTCTAATCTAACACAATAACGGTACAGATTTTTCATAAGCGATCCAGTATTCCAAAAATCAATTAAGCCGTCGTCTCCCGGCGAATAAAAAAACAATAGCATTCTTTTGTTATGATCCCTGGGATCCCAGGGACCGGTAGACGATGGGTAATGTACTAAATATTTACCAAACTACACGCAGAGCTTCCGTAGAGAGCGGGATGGTTAATACTAAATATATGTATAAAACTTTTACGATTTGTGAATCAATAACAAAGCAATTAAATTACATAATTAAAAAAAATATTCCAATATTCTTTTCGATATGAATTTTATTTTCTTAATAAGAATAAAAAACTTTGTTAATAATGAATTTAAATCTACGAAATAGAATCCGTAAGGGGTTATGTTACATCACTACGCGGAACCCTCTTAATTAAATAACAGCTCGCAGCAAGCCGCACGATATACGGAATATTACCAGGAAACAAAACAATTATTCAAGCGATTTTGAACCTTATTTCCATTACTTAAGAACTAGTACACAGGCAGTACTTAGCATAGTTTTCACGTCCTACAGACCGAATAGAATAGACCACAACCCGATCTGTGCGGGCCGACTCGCGCTTGACCTCGGTGGGGCCTCGAGCTAAAATCGAAATTCGAAGTGTAGGACGTAATCAGTTTTTTTTATTACTCACGTAAATAAAATACTGGCCACATGTTATTTATTAAAAGAGTTTCCGTGAAAAAAGGTTGTACGAAGAAAAAATTTAACAAATAATTGTTAGTCTATATTCTAGTTTTAATAAAGATTTTTTTTTTAACTTTACCCCTTCAATTTTGTCAGCATTTTTAACTTGTTTAGAAAAGTATGCTTTATTTTGATTGATGTGTACATTAAAATGTAAAATACTAAAGTAGCATTTATTTTTCCGTTACAATATTGAATTGAAAACCTTTGAGCAGCAAAATGTCTCGTTTATTAAGAATAAGTACTTTTTTTAATAAATACTTTGTTTGTCATAGGCATAAGTACTATTTAATTTTTAAAGTTTAAATTGAATTAAATAGTGTATCTATTTCAATTTTAAACCTTCGTCCGGCACAAAGCTGAGCATTGCCATCCAACGTGGCAATGCGGCCAGCATTTTGGGAACGTTACCTACTACTGGCAGCGGTTTGGTAGATTAGGGTTTTTGATAGGTATATTTAGGTTAATTTTAAGTTAGTTTTAGTTTCATTTTAATCTATAGGTACTCTATTAGTTGACACGGTGAAATTTAAACCTTCATGAGTCATGTTTAAAATTAAATTAACAATACCTATAAAAAGTCCTTCCTTTGCCACCTTTTATAAAACGTCAAACAAAAACCGGCCAAGTGCGTGTCGGATCACCCACAATGAAGAATTCCGTACGAACACCTATTAGTCCACATTTAAAACCTCTATCCAATACATTGAATATAAAAGGTCGTATCTTAATAGGGAACTCATGGCACTTACGACCCTTTGTTTGAACAAGACATTTTTTCAGCGAAAACTCAAAAACCGTAACACTTATCTTATTCAAATATCTCACCAACGAAAGTTTTATAAAACCTACACACGACTATGTACGTTGAAATATTATTTTTCATCCACCGGTTATATGTATGGAGTGCCCACCCTAATTTCATATTTTTTTTGTAATTTCACATCATTTTTATCAACCGCTTCGTCAACCTTTAACACTAATTATGCCTACCTAGTTAAATCGGCCATCTTGGATCGCGCCTAGCGAAATCTGCTGCACTATATACGATCCCGTCTATCTCTCAGTCGTCGACCCAAATCCATAACAAATTCCTTGGCTTCCAAACCCCAGGATCCTGCAGTCTACCACAACAGGGACAAATTCGTACTTTGGTTCCAAGGCAGGGAACTTGTCATACTTGTACTTCAGCTTAGGGAACATACACAAACTACGTGACCATTTTTTTTTTGCGTTTTTTACCCCCCTCCCCCCCCTAGGTGACCAAGCGTAGTATATGTCAAGACCCCCCCCCCCCTAGTTTTCACGTAGTATATTTTATAAAAAAATTTTTGCGGAAAGTTGAAAAAATAATGGCTTTTCTTTGTATCTCCTCATACGGCCCCTAAAAATGCATACTTCTAGAGTGCAAGCATGGTATAGCGTAGCTATTCAATTGTAATTGTATTTAGTAAAAAATATATCAAGAAGAAACAGTACAATTAGTGATGTGGCGAAACTGGACAAGTTTTAGTGATGGGGTTGAACCGTGGCGCGTGAGTCCGCTTCAATTAGAATGTTTCTCAAAAGTATTCTACCGGCTACGTGACAAGAAACCGACCCCCCCCCCCCCCTCCCCCCGGTGACCAAGAGTGGTACTTTGACGACCCCCCTCCCCCCCCCAAAACGGGTCACGTAGTTTGTGTATGTTCCCTATCAGCATACTCCAGTAAGTCATATCATATCACCAGATATGTTGGGCCAAGGTCAGTACCGTATCCTAACAGATCTGGTGATAGGATTCGAATGGGACCGGAAAACCCCTTTTATACCACCAAAGTTGACATTGATTAATAGTTCAATTCCAATTTGGGTGAACCGGCTCGATCCACCAGGATATAATAAAATCCAGCCGGATTGAGAATAATACCCGATTGCAATCCCTAGTCACATTGTTTATATGTCTAGAAAAAATGGCCCAATGACACTTTATTTGACGATTTTCACACGTCTATAAAAGTTTCGGTTTCGATTTCGGCCGAAATTAGAGCCAAAGCCGAACCTTCTGTTTCGGTTTCGGCAAAAAAACGTGTTTCGGTCGAACACTAATTTTTATATATTTAAAAATCTTTTAAATGTACCATGAATAAGTTGTAGTTTAATATTTTCCAACTATTTTCTGAAGTTTCGTTCATTACCGTACAAATTAATTTTATTTCTGTTGTTTAATAGGTACCGTATTGTCACTAGCAGGGCTCGGAACCGGTTTTTACTATTTTCGAAATATCACCTAAAGTACTTTTCATATCTCCATTTTTAATTTAAGATTTATTTTTGTTAGCCTTCATCCATGAAACAAATGATTTAAAATACGAATAAATATCGTAAAACGCAATTAACCGAAGTTTTTAACCGGTTAATTATATGAAGACGAAACCGGTTTCCGAGCCCTGGTCACTAGACACGAGGGGTGAACTCTTTTGAACCTTTAGGTTAGAGAAAGTTCAATTATTTAAGTAAAAATTTAATATTCCAATTGTTCATCTTCAGGCTCTTCAGGGGGTTCCTCTTTTGGTATTACCTCTACTTCCACTTCCACCTTGATAGACTTTAATACATTTAAATGCTCATCGTTGACGCAATATTCCTTTTTTAAACTCTCCACTTGTGCCACAAGAGCTTGTATTCTGTTGGCTTTATCGCGATTTTCTTCCCTCAGCCTTTTGATTAACGCCTCTTTTTGTTTTAGTTTTTTTTGGGCGACAATGAGTTTATTTAATATTTTCCATTTTTTAGAGGCACTGAGAGGTGTCTCTTCATTTAATGTATCGGGCTGGTTGATGTCCTAAAAAAAAACCTTTACTTATAAAAATAACGCTCTGCCCCGGTTTTCCCGAGATTCTCTTCATTCCCAGACCCGTCATTTAGCATTCATCTTTCATCCCAGTAAAATCCCTTAAACATGTAGGGAGAGTAAAAAAACCACGCAAGGAGTTAAAATAAAAAAGAGTATATTTTATGTTTCTCTCGCAATATCGAAAAAAATACAGGTTATATTTTTATATTTTTTTCTTCAATGGTTTGAGGGATTGCTGGCTTAAATGAGTTGTACAATAATCAATATTGTGTTCTATGAAAAATGTAATATAAAAAAGTCAACCAATAATGACATTCTTAGTAGACATATGTAATTAAATACACAAACTATTTTCATTACCTCTTCTTGAGTCATCATCTGCAGTACTTGTATGGTCGGAATTGCTGTTTTGGACAATCGGCGTCGCTGGTCAGTCCCACAGAAGTCATCTGTCTTAAAATGTATCGAACAAATTCTGCTATGTTCGTTAGGGAACCAATTTTTATTTCCGGTCGCATCCATCCATTTTTCTTTTAATATTGGATCCTTTGGGAAACTGATGGAATGTTTAGTTTATGTTAGAGGTTAATTTTTATTTCATTTAGAACTTAACCAAAATGACACAGCTCCAGTAAATTTAAATATTGAATTAATATTACATTATAAAACACTAAATCCAAATCAGACACCGTATAGAAATTTTGCACCCATTGATAGAGGTTTCGCTAATATTGGTTGGGAATGAGAACTTTACTTATTAGATTGAATGCTATGCAATGCCACGTTATAATTACTCAGTCAAAAAAATAGATATAATATCGAGTACAGGAAACAAACACAGCACAACACTATTTATAACAGCGATGGTATCATGTAACTGAAATGTTTACTACAAAACCGTTCATTTACTATCCATTACGGGCTATGAAAAAGACACATTGAGTATTGCGCAAAGTAAAAACGCAATGGATGAATTGTCATTACGAAAAACACTATGTTTGCAATTATTTTAGTAGAAACAACGCGAGATCGCCATTGAAAAGGTGTACCCTGATTGAAAATGATTGATAAAAAAGTAGACGAACTTTAATAATTAAATTTACTTACCAGTGAAAGGAAATATCATTTCTCCCTCTATTAACTGTTTTTGTGGAATTTGTACAATTAATTATGGAGCAGTTAGGCATTTTGTAGCGATGTCAAACGTCTTACTATCGGGATAGTGTAACTGCGACTGGGAGGTTTTCGGTGCGCAGCACCGAAGCCACCGAAGGGCAGTCATTCGCGTCTGATTTCACTTTTGATAGTCCGAGTATTATCTGACTATAGTAGTAAGACTATTTATTTTGTCGTATTTCATTCAATTCAACAGATAAAGTATTTATTAAATACAAATTAATTAATTTGAACAGTACAAGTAAATTTAAAATAAATTGAGAAAAATAACTTGATATTAAAAAACCGGCCAAGTACGTGTCGGACTACACACATTTAGGGTTCCGAACCAACCGCAAAATTACTTGTTGTTTTTTATTGAAAAAATAAGTAAATTTCAATGAAATTTCAATTTAGTATTTGTTGATGAAATATATTGTACTTAATTATATATAGTATCACAAAATTTCAGGAAATTAAAAATTCTTCGGAACAAAACTGTAAAAAAGCTGATTTTGGTGTTTCTCATTCCTTTGTTTTCCAACATTTATTAAAAACAAAATATACGGTATTTACCTACTTGTATTTTTTCGCTTAACATTAAAAACATTTAAAAATAAGTTTTGACAATTTGTATGGCTTTTTTGGTCAACTAGATTCTTATACTGTGAAAAATTGAAGACTGTAGCTCCAACCGTTTGACTGTAAAATCTGTGTGACAGACGAGGGACGGATGGACGGACGGACAGACAGAGGGACGAACGGACGTGACAATAATAGGGTTCCGTTTATACACTTCGGATACGGAACCCTAAAACTACCCTACCTAACCTAAAACTACCCTACATAACCTACCCTATCCTCGTGGCGCCCAAAGATTTTTTGGCTCCTCTTTAACTATGACCCGATCGTCCTTCTTATAGGACATAATAGCTATAGTCATATCCGCCCAAGATTTTGACTTGAAATTTGTATGTGTTAGAGTTAGGGGCCATCCATAAAGTACGTCACACGTCAAGGGGGGGGAGGGGGTCGACAAAGTGTGACATGGTGTGACAAGGGGTGGGAGGGGTCCTAAGTTTCGTGACATCACATTTCGAAATTTATAAATCTAGAGGTATTAAACCGCGTAATTTACAATATTAATTATACTAAAACATATTTCCAACTCTATCTTTATGACAATACGGTTTAAATTGTTTTGTTCACATTCGCTCTAGTGACACGCGCCGACAGAAGCGCCGATCGCCCACGAGCCCTTTGACTAATGCCGCCAAACGCACCGCACCCCGCGTGATTTTATTGTTTCTATTACATTCGAAAATTGATTTTCGCTGAGTGAACAACGTCATTGTTTAGTTAAAACATATTTAAAAAAAACAAGTTTAAAATGAATAAAAAGATAGATTTAGGTAATGTTTACCGTAGACTATACGAAACATACAGTGCAACTTACGCTGATAAAAAAAAAAAATTTGAATGGTAATAAAACTTATTTCGGAACTGCTGTTTTAATTTAATAATTTTTCGATGTGAAATTGCAAAACATGTGACGTCACACTATGGGGTCTCAGAAATGTGACCACCTGTGACAAGGACGGGGGGAGGGGGCAAATAATCATGAGATTCGTGTGACGTACTTTATGGATGGCCCCTTACCGGTTTGAAGTGAAACTTTCAGGGTATTTTAATTATGTTTATATTAGCATGTGTTTTTAAATTCGATTATTTGTCTACCTTTTGTTCTTTACAAAGGCCATTGGGCCACAATTACTAGATTAAAAGGAATTATTAGGTGATAAAGTTATATATTTTTTTAGGATTAATATGTTTATTTCAGTAAAATAAATTACTGCTAAATTCGGAAAGAGGAATTTCATCTTCTGGACTAGAGTCTGACGAGCTATTGTCTGCTTTGTCTCCGTCATCTATTACGAAATCTGCATCCGCTTCTCCATCCTGCAAACCTATGAATAAAACACCTTACGTATAAGTGCTTCAAGCAATCCTGAACCTCTGGCTAACAATACTGGGTTAGAATAGTGCTAGATAAGTGTACCGACACAGACTAGACAGGAAAACTTAGTAGTGTAAAGAGTATTAAATTATTAGTGAAAGATAAGTAGCATTTCTATATTAGTAATATTTCATAAACCAGTACAACACAAAGCCACAAACTAAAAACATTAAGATTTTTTTAGTACTAGCTTCGACCCAACCGACTTCACAAAGTACATATTATTTCAAACCATGATTTCGCAGGATTTCAGCTCTAAAACTGCTAACTAATTATCTTCATTTAATAATTACCTATTCATTAGCAACATTTTGCATAAAAACATACTCGACAGTCACGGATTATCATAAAAAAATGCGGTTTGCAGAGTTTATTAATATGGCCTTCTGAAAGGCGCATGAGCAGTAATTGAAAGTTAGTTGAAAAAAGTGCTGGGCTGGAACCGCCATGTTTATTTTGGTTTATCAAAAAGCGCGTGGGTGCCACGAGGCTATTGCTGTCACTCACGCGTCACGCGATTTGAATAATTTTAACTACCTACAGTTGGTACCTACGTATTAGGTAGGTAGTTAAAATTTTTCAAAATATCCGAGTTGATAAAATTCTAGGTACTCTCTTAGATTTTAAATTGGCCAAGACAAATAATTTTAAACATGTATAATGCTATTAGAGCCAGACCACGCTAACTCTGCATCTGCAAGGAATAATTTGGCAACACTGTCCATTATACGTCATATTTGTATGAAAATGTGACGTTTCAGGTAGTGCTGCCAAATTATTTCAATGCAGAGTTAGAGTCTAGCTATTGAAAGCTGAGACTAGAAAAAAGGGGCAAATTTAAAAAATTCACGTGTTGCAACATTGTGTATAATGTGGCAAAACAATAATGATACTTGGGCAACAAAATAAAATGTTTGTAAAATTACGAAATACGTATGTTACATAGGATTAATATTGATGTAGGTACAATGTCAATATTGTATTAGAGGAAAATTATAACTAAAAAACCTAAAAGGTATGTTAACTCAAAATTTGACTACTGCAAAAGAAACAAGGAAAAAAAATATGCCAAATGGTGAAAATCCTATTCAAATATCTCAAAGAATAACGGAGCTACAACCAGAGGGGCTACCGCGAACCACAAACGAAGTTTTCCCTCTCTGTCTCACTTATGTGTAAACTTGCAAGTGTGACAGAGAGGGAAAACTTCGTTTGCTGTTCGCGGTAGCGCCCCAGTTGCTAGTTAGAGAGAGAAAGCGCGACAGATAAGTGACGTCATTCATTGACCACGAGCGCCACAGACTTACCAGACGCGACACGCAAATAATAATACCCCAACCGAGCGAGACAGTCATATACATTTTTGTATAAGAGCGACAGAGAGTTACATATCGTTTGTTGTCCCTGTCACAGTTTCACTTTTTTTTGTCGAGCACAATTTATTTTATATGACAGTTGTGCCCAAATACGTCATACAAGCGGTTACCCGCCCAAGTTAAGGAAGTAATTTATGGTAAACCGCCAGCCATTTTAAACCAATTCTCAATTCATCTGCATAAGACCTTTTCCGTCACTCTTGGTGGCCCGCGTATAGGATCTCTTTAGAAACATTTATACTCTAAGACGAGTGCCATAGTAGGTAAATGACGATCGTTCCAATACAAAGGTGCGTTTTGCGGAAAAGCGACAGAGCATACCTCTTAAAACTTTGAAGACTTATAATTATGTAATTATTTATTCTTTTGAGTTACTTTTTTCGCTATTTGATTAAGAAATTGATCATTTTTTGAGAAAATTCGAACTTATTGATTTTCTTATTTGGTGTCAATATCAACATCCCTAAGGATTCTGTGATTTCACGGGAGAGAGGCAAGGATTGATATCTGGTAGAAGGATCCCAGCATACAGTACATTACACTGTATGAAGATCCTTTAGTAGTAGTACATTAGTGCTGTAGTGACTGCTATAATAATGTAGGTACCGTTAACTAAAATGCTTGTTACTTTGGCAGTTTTCTGCGAGTTTCGTAACGGTATCACGTATTGCATTTCACCGTATTCCGCTAAAACAACGGGACCTCGGCTTAATAACTTTTTGATACCACCACAGTGGCAAACAAGCACACGATCTGCCAGGTAGGCAGACACCGTAGCCTATGGACGCTTTGGACTCCAGAGGTGTCTGAAGTTTAGAAGATTTAATAAATAAATATTTGTGGACAATCTTACACAAATCAACCTAGTCCCAAACTAAGCAAAAGCTACCACTACTATGGGTACCAAGTGACGATATAGATAAATGGATACTTAAATACATAGAAAACATCCAAGACTCAGGAACAAATATTCGTGTTCATCACAGAAATAAATGCCCTGACCGGGTTTCAAACCCGGGACCTCCAGCTTCGAAGGCAGGGTCACTACCAACTAGGCTAAGGCGGTCGTCATAAAATGTTGTTTTTAATTATTTTTAGTAGTAAGTACGTATCATTGTAAATAATACACATAGAAAATCTTTAGTTTTCAGTGAAGGGATCAAAAAATCCTTTAACATCAATCAATATTATCGTATTTATTTAAATACTCCTTCATCCTTGTAAATATTGTGTCCTTCCAATAATGGCTGTAGGCCATGTCAAAATGGTTCCACAGGAGGTTTTTCACCTTCACGTACTCCAGGACGTTAGGCAGCTGCCCCACAGCCCAGTCTACATCTTTAGTGTCCTCGAGATGGTCTGACAGGTCCTGGAAGATGATAGTGGGCATCGAGCTCGCTCCTAGATCGTATTCCGGCGGCTCAGCGGTGCCGTAAACCTCTGAATAATCATTTCTGTAGTCAAACTTGGCATTTGGCAAACTTGGGGCTGTTCATCGCCTGCCCGTACTTAGCCAGGTTTCGGATTGACGTGCCAGCTGGATCGTGCTGAAATACTTCTTTAGAAGCATCCGTGGTGATAGAACCTGGATGAGGCGAGGCCACTAACGCTAATCCTGGCCCACAAACGATCGCTGCCAGGGGCTTTATTTGACAGAATATAGCAGCGCCAGTCTGAATGGGCATACCACGTGACAGGACCTCCCAAACTCCCACAGCTTCTAATGCGTTTTTGAGAAGATTTAACGGCAATCGTTCCTGTTCTGTAAAGTACGGATCTGGTGTTATACTGCCTAGACGCTGGCGCTAAACCGATGAAGAGACTAATTTTATCAGGGTATTCCGGCTTCTCCGAGTTCATGATGAAGAACGTAGAGCATCCTTGAGAAAACCCTACATAGATCAGCTTCTTTGTATCCCTTGTGTCTAGTACGTAGTCGACCATAGCCGGGATGTCGTAAAGTCCTATTTCGTCGACGGAAAACTTCCAGAACTTCAAGTCTTTGTCTGGGTTCAAAGCCTCGTGTTTCCGAGAGTGGTGGTTGCCGCGTACGTTGCCGTACCACGTGTCGTAGCAGTCCTGGGCTAGGATAAAGCCGGGCGAATCTGCCCCGGAGACTATAAAGTTCTCTGACGCTTCGAGATCATGGATTAGAAGCAATGGGGTTTTCTTAGTGCATTTACTCCCTTGTGGTATCCTGTGTATGGTAAGTATGTATCCGTCTTTGGTAGTGACTTCGTGTTCCTCAGTATTTTCAGTAGCGAATTGGATGAAATGTTTGATATTGGTGGTGATCTGCTCGAGTGGGCGTGATGTTAAGTATGACACCGTGTTCAGGATGTTACCCGCAAAGGACTCTGATATGAAGACCAAAAGCAGAAAACCGTTGTATCTGGATGGACTCATTTTGTCTACTGACGATAATCTGATTACATGATTATTAAATATACTTTCATGGTACTGTGTGTATACTAGTGGCACGGTGAAATTTAAGCACATGTTATTATGCAATTTTGTATCTTATGTTTTAATTATGAGTATATTACACACTTTACTTTTACAAATGTGATTGCAATTGACCTACAAAAAATTATTGACGGTAAATTACAACAAATTTGGTTGGTAATATAAGGGTGGGTTGCACCATACCGTCTGTAATCGTAAGCGGTGTTCGTTAAAATCTGATTGTAAGGAAAGTTTGACAAGTTTCTATGGGATGACAGCTGCCGGCGCCATATTTGACGATGACCGACCTGTGATCGTATGTTGGTGCAACCGACCCTAAGTCGTATACGTATAACCCGCGCTAATAGAGATCCTATCATACTGTACCCTGAGACTATACCTAATATTAAACAATCAATACTTATATATTTATTTGTTGTTTATATGAACTAAATTTATAAATTAGATATTTGGAATTTGGGGTCTCGAACACGGCTGCAAAGATTTTCCTCCAAACTTTCTATTTTATTGTTAATTGTTATGACCTGTGCGGACCTTTTACATCTCCAAATTGACCACGATGTTAAAATAAATTAAATTATAAGTAACTGTAAAAAATAAATAAGATGTATTATTTTTTTATTTTAATTACATTGAAATGCACAAATTTTCTAAGGATTCTGTAATATGGATTATGTTGTCAAAAAAGGCCGTTTTTCAAGACATGCGTCGCTAAATGACATAATCCGCAGGTCTCTTGCCACCGTCAACGTGCCTGCTGTTCTTGAGGCGACATGGCATGGTCAGGGATGATGGTAAGAGACCTGATGGGGTGTCTTTAGTTCCTTGGAGTTTGGGACGGATGTTGATGTGGGATGCTACCTGTGTAGACACACTGGCACCGTCCCATCTCCAACGAACTACAGTAAAAGCGGGTGCAGCGGCGGAAAATGCCGAAAAATTAAAGCGTAATAAACATAGTGGCCTCGGCAGAGAGTACAATTTTGTACCTTTTGGGGTCGAAACTCTTGGTCCATGGGGTCCCAGCGCACAAAAGTTGTTTACTGAAATCGCGAAGCGTTATTTGGTTGACGTAACTGGTGACCGAAGAGCTGGCGACTTCCTCGCACAACGTATCAGCATTGCGATACACTGAGGAATTGCGACCAGCATCCTCGGTACGATGTCTGTTGTAGATTTAAGTTAGTTGTAATATTATTTAAAATGCAATGGATAAAATTTGAAAATTTTAAGAAAACCCCAAATTAAATTCTAAGGGTTCAGTAATATATACACGCGCTGCAGCAGCCGGCGGCCAGCGTCGTCTTTTGTCTTCGGGGCGCGCCGAGCCGCGGGGCCTAGGCCGGCAATGTTGTATGAAATTCCATTATGGGCTGCTCGTTGCGCTACACCCGAAACTTCGCAGCCTGTTATAACGAACATTACGTCAGTATTTCATTGCATGTTTGAGAAAAAATATTTCCTTATTCTCGTGCTCTTATGTGACCATGTCTCATGAGAGAAGTCTGCATAAAATGGCTTTTAATGCTCTTGCGCGTTTATAAAATATAGTCGGTCTCCGGAGCCCAGTAGGTGGGGCACCCCCTGCACAACCGCCAGAGGTGGACGAGCACATAGAATAGAACACACGAGTATAAATCGTGGGTAAAATGGCTCGTTTTAAGCCTATCACACACTGTAGCAGCCTGCGGTGGCGGCCGCTTTGGCGGCCTATTGTATACTATGACCGTCCTAACATTCATTCGGACACAAGCGGCCTTGATTCTCATAGTGACAACAGGCCTCCACCGCAGGCCGCTGCAGTGTGTGACACGCTTTATGTGTTTTTTGTAAGTACAATCTACTATTTTATTTATTTTATTACTGAAATGTTCTATAAAAGCATTTTTGTATGAGTGGAGTTGTTATTGTGTGTATCTATACTACAATACGGACCGTGTCAAGAGATCAGCTGTTTAGCTGTCAATGTCAAGTACGAAACGTCATTCCTCAACCAACAACCGCCGGCTCAGAAAAAACTTATTTTGTAAACTTGCTTGTGAGCAGTCGCCTCTCTAGTTAGCCGAGCGGTTTTGTGGTGATACGGAAAATATAGTTTAAAATGATAAAACGAGGTAATGATTCTCTCGTGGATAGTGATAATAACGAGTGTAGTTTCACCGACGCGGTACATCCGCGATTTTTAACAAAACCTCCTAAAGTTCTCCGCGGTACAGTATCACTGATATCATTTATTTACTTAATACACATTCTACATTAATGATTAACGCTTTTAGATTATTTCCAACACGAACTTTTATATCATAAAATCGTAGCCATCGTGTATACTAGTGTTGTAGTTTTTTGACATTCATAGATACATGTAATATGCCTAGATTGAAGAACAAATATGTAATTTTATTTTACTTTTTAATTGAAGTGGGGGGGGAAATTTTTAGTAGTTTTTTTGATGCCCTTTTGGATTTACAAATTAATTCTCTCCAGTTAATGTGATATGATAATGCAAACTTAAAATAACGATATATGTACCTTTGCATAATAATCATATTATGTTATGAATTGTAAATGTGCCATTGCTGATAACACATGATAACATTGTTGACTTCGTCTGTTTGCATGCACATATTAACAGCTTTATGTCTTAAGATTTAAATGCTATAATATAACCTTAAAATACTAGAACACCACTAATATATATAGTTACGTGAAACAAGTAATATCTCATTGGGTGAATTTCGTTTTGTAAGCTACATTAGAGTGCTCCATAATACTAATAAGGTTGATTTAGACGAAGACTATTTTCAGCCGCCTAAATTAGACACCAGTGTCTACCATCAGCACATCTTCAGACCGTTTAGACAATGAATATTTTCAGCCGCCTAAATCTCGCTGTCAGTGACCAGTAAACCAACACTGGTCGTTTACACAGTGCCTTTTCAGTACAAATAGGCGAGGAGCAGCGAGAGACGCGGGCGGAGGTCACTGGCGCCAAAAAATAGGCGCGTGTTCTATTCAGTGCCAGCGCTGGCATGCTGCGAAAAATGGCACCGAAAGTGTTTATACGGTGCACTTTTTAGGCCCTTTAATTTAGGCGGCTGAAAATAGTCTTTGTCTAAATCGACCAATAAGAATAACTGACACAGCAAGGTAGACTATCATCATTGATTATGAAACATTATAATCCCATGAAACATTATGTTGCCCTGAATTTAGGATCCTGAATAGGGGAGGGGAGTTGAAGCATCTCACTCTAACATATATGTACGTCCTGCTATGAAGATTCTGAATTCAGAACAATGTAATACCCACTTTACATGGGCTTGGCCCTATATCAATCTATTTTAAATATCAATTCTGTTATCCCAAAATAATAGCTTTTTTGTCCCCAGGTTGAACAGATAGTTTACACCATTATTGACTTAATCCCATGTTTATAATTCAAGAAACATCTCTATTGTTTCAGGTTTAAAAATCGCATTGGTCCAACTGGCTGTTGGTCCGGATAAGAGCAAGAATGTGGCCCGGGCTGTGGAGGAGATCCACCGCGCCAAGCAGGCAGGGGCGCAGCTGGTGGCGCTGCCGGAGTGCTTCAACTCTCCATATGGCACAAGTAAGTGTCCAAATGGCTGTAGGTCTGGATAAGAGCAAGAATGTGGCCCGGGCTGTGGAGGAGATCCACCGCGCCAAGCAGGCAGGGGCGCAGCTGGTGGCGCTGCCGGAGTGCTTCAACTCTCCATATGGCACAAGTAAGTGTCCAAATGGCTGTAGGTCTGGATAAGAGCAAGAATGTGGCCCGGGCTGTGGAGGAGATCCACCGCGCCAAGCAGGCAGGGGCGCAGCTGGTGGCGCTGCCGGAGTGCTTCAACTCTCCATATGGCACAAGTAAGTGTCCAAATGGCTGTAGGTCTGGATAAGAGCAAGAATGTGGCCCGGGCTGTGGAGGAGATCCACCGCGCCAAGCAGGCAGGGGCGCAGCTGGTGGCGCTGCCGGAGTGCTTCAACTCTCCATATGGCACAAGTAAGTGTCCAAATGGCTGTAGGTCTGGATAAGAGCAAGAATGTGGCCCGGGCTGTGGAGGAGATCCACCGCGCCAAGCAGGCAGGGGCGCAGCTGGTGGCGCTGCCGGAGTGCTTCAACTCTCCATATGGCACAAGTAAGTGTCCAAATGGCTGTAGGTCTGGATAAGAGCAAGAATGTGGCCCGGGCTGTGGAGGAGATCCACCGCGCCAAGCAGGCAGGGGCGCAGCTGGTGGCGCTGCCGGAGTGCTTCAACTCTCCATATGGCACAAGTAAGTGTTCAAATGGCTGCAGACAAGAGCAAGAATGTGACCTGGGTTGTGGCTGACATTTGGGCGTGAACGAAGCATAGTAGAGCCTGCCCAGAAAGGGAGAAAGGTGGGGACAAAATAGAGAATTTGTAGGGCTTCGTGAGCGCTTACCGCTTTGTGCGGCAGGTAGCAGTGCGGCGCCCGCGTTTCGGTCTGTACGCCGCGAGGCAGGAAAGACCATGAGGTGGTGGAGTCCACAGTTAGTCATATTATGTATATTTCTACATACAAGTCAGAGTGTGTTTATGTTCCGCGGGGACATCCCCGCGGAACATAAACACACTCTGTTACAAATATAGCACCACTGCTGCTAACATATTTGTACAGGTGTAGGCCGCACACTCCGCACTCTTATCACTTTATTGGACCCGGCTATAAAGCCACAGTAAAGTTAAAAGTAAAGAATAATTAAAACTTGAAGGCGTCGCTGGAATCGCGTTACTTGAGTACTATTATTGGTTAGTTCGTAATTTTATCGGCCATATATAAAATTATTTACAAAACTTTTTGGTACTGTTTGGTAACTAAAATTTGTAACCAGCTCCGAAACGGGAAGAAAAATCCCGTGTAACGCTACAAAACCGGAATTTTCTATTGACGTTTTGTAACCGGCGTTGGGTAACCAACTTCGAAACGGGAAAAAAATCTGGCGTCGTAACTGGTTATAAAACGGGAGTTTCCTATTGCTGATTTGTAAGCTCGAACGGGAGTAAAAAAACAGATATGCGGTGCTTGACATTTTGTTTAAACGGAGTTTCCAGGAGTCCCCGCACTCGGGCGAGGCCTGTATCGCGGGAGACCAGCTATACAATATACATTTATATGTCATGCGTAAATTTTAATACCAAGTTATCTTAGAATGTATGGTGTATTACCAACACTAATTATGAAAAAAATCTAATCATTGGAGACATATCTTTAAATATGGTGTCTTCGGGTAATTCCGAATGTCGGGTAATTCCGAAAATAACAGATTCCTGTCTAGCTAAGTGATTTTGTTGCACTACCAAACATCAACAAAAATATTTAACATTTCTTTTTGATAGTGATGATGATGAGATGCAATAAAATTGCTTAGTTAGACTGGAATTTGTTATTTTCGGAATTAGCCGACATTCGAAGTTAGCCGAAGACACTTTACTAACTTTTAATTAATTAATGGTACAAATAACAATAATCTTCCAATAATTTTAAATCATACATAAATTTTAATAGTAAAGTACTCAGCTAAGTTAGAAGAGATCAAGAGATCGCTCTTTAGCGATAAGACCGCCTGTTGTCTACCTCTACCTGTATACTGTTGTTGTTCTGATCCTGTGTGTAGCTGATTCATTTGTGTGAGGTGTGCAATAAAGAGTATTTGTATTGTATTGTAAGTTAATAGCCACTTAAAAAGTAACTAGGTACTTAAAAATGTATGAAAACATGCTACAAGTAGCAGGAATCGTGTTAAATCACGTAATACACGGGAAGTCGACAAGCGGGTTCTTAGCAGGAGAATAATACCAAGAATGTTTTTCATTCGAATTTCCTCCTATTTCATAACACGGCGAACACTGATTTCCCGCTAAGCCGCTTTAATAAACAGTAAACACTGCTTGCTCTGTCATTTAAAACGCGGAATGCGGAATACGCCTCCAAGAAGTAGGTAACGAACCAAAACACCCTTTATCATCATCAACCTAGCGTTCCTCTCCTACCACGACACTGGACATCTCTGCTATATTCTGCTTCTCTTAGGTTAATTAGTTGTATATCATTGTGTAAATGGATCCACTGAAAATCAGCGTCGTGGCACTTCATGCTCCGACACAATGCTGAGTGGGCTCCTTTTTGGAACCATCCTCAAATGTGTATTTCCTAGATTTAAGGTAACTGTAAGTTATGTTGTGGTTTCAAATAAATAATTCATTCATTCATCCCAGTACAGTTGCATCCTGAAGGATGCCCGGGGTCCGCTACCTAATTCCAACATTTGGCGTAGGTACTAGTTTTTACGAAAGCGACTGCCGTGTGACCTTCCAACCTTCGACCTTATTGGAATTGGGCTTGTCAAGTGAGTGGGCAACTTGACTGTTAGAAGTTCTCAAGCCGCCCGAAGGCCTCTAACGGGGATTAACGACTGCTATCATAGACAGCAGCCGGGATCAACGGCTTAACGTGCCTTCCAAAGCACGGGAGCGCTCAGTTAATAACCACTCAAAGCGGTCACCCATCCAATAACTGACCTAGGCCGACGCCGACGTTGCATAACCTCGCATACCGCACGCGGTACGCGGGCGCCGCTGGGCTACGTGCGCCCCAAAACACACTTAAGAATTTCTAAATGAGGTTCTCGGGACAGAACAGAGAGCCTACGGGCCTGTTCCCACTATCCGATACAATATCGGTAACATTCCCATACATTTTTTATCGGTGTCAGAGCCGATCAAACATTGTAGTCTTTGGATTCCGATGTAGGGCGGCACCAAGAAGGGAAGGGAAGGGGGGTGGTCAGTGAACACAGGGGCGCTACCGCGAACAGCAAACGAAGTTTTCGCTCTCTGTCGCACTTGCAAGTTTGCACATAAGTGAGACAGAGAGGGAAAACTCCGTTTGCTGTTCGCGGTAGCCCCTCAGGCTACCGCGAACCAAAAACAAGGCGTGTATACGAGGCAAGAGGGGCAATTGCATGCATTGCTGTTTCTTCTGACTCGGCAGAACCCGCATGATGCGCGTTGTTTTATGCCTATTTGGAACAAGCGTTCGTTCAATTTGCAATGGTCTATCAGTATCCTTGTCACTGCACGGGTTTTGAGTCTTTTCAGCTGTAATAGCTCCCTAGACAGCTTGTTATTGAACCCTTAAATAAAGGCCTTTGAGTGTTTCAAATCCCTTTGCGAACTTCCACAGCCCGATTGCTGTTGGGTTTTCTACGCTGTTTAGCAGAGAATATGCTTCGTTATACAGTGGAATCTGGATAAAGCGACAGTCAAGGGACCGGTGATTTGACGACCGCTTTAGCCTAGTTGGTAGTGACCCTGCCTTCGAAGCTGGAGGTCCCGGGTTCGAATCCCGGTCAGGACATTTATTTGTGTGATGAACACGAATATTTGTTCCTGAGTCTTGGATGTTTTCTAGTATATATTTATCTATATAAGTATGTATATCGTCGCCTAGTACCCATAGTACAAGCTTTGCTTAGTTTGGGACCAGGTTGATTTGTGTAAGATTGTCCACAAATATTTTTTTTTATATTTATTACGTGGCACTAACAGAAAGTCGCACAAAACGGACTGATTTAATTTGCAAATAATTATTTGGTATGAAATCTAATGTGTGGTGATTTCGCAGTCGTTAAAAGCGGTCAAATGTTATAAGCGGATTCTACTGTATGTTCAGTATGTGCAGCTTTAAACTTTCATGATCATTATTTCCAGAATTCTTCGACCAATACGCTGAAGAAGTCCCAGTAGGTGAGACATCCCGCGCCCTCTCGAAGGCCGCGGCCGAAGCTGGCGTATGTGTGGTGGGGGGCACCGTGCCCGAGCGCTGCGGGGAGCGCCTCTACAACACCTGCACCGTGTGGGACGCGAGCGGGAAACTACTCGCGCAGCATAGGAAGGTACTTCATTGTCAACCTTACCGGAACGAGATAAGGTATACAAGAGCAGGCTGGCGTGTGTGTGGTGGGTGGCACCGTGCCCGAGCGCTGCGGGGAGCGCCTCTACAACACCTGCACCGTGTGGGACGCGAGCGGCAAACTACTCGCGCAACATAGGAAGGTACTTCATTGTGAACCTTACCTGGACGAGATAAGGTATACAAGAGCGGCTGGCGTATGTGTGGTGGTTGGCACCGTGCCCGAGCGCTGCGGGGAGCGCCTCTACAACACCTGCACCGTGTGGGACGCGAGCGGGAAACTACTCGCGCAGCATAGGAAGGTACTTCATTGTGAACCTTACCGGAACGAGATAAGGTATACAAGAGCAGGCTGGCGTATGTGTGGTGGGGGGCACCGTGCCCGAGCGCTGCGGGGAGCGCCTCTACAACACCTGCACCGTGTGGGACGCGAGCGGGAAACTACTCGCGCAGCATAGGAAGGTACTTCATTGTGAACCTTACCGGAACGAGATAAGGTATACAAGAGCAGGCTGGCGTATGTGTGGTGGGGGGCACCGTGCCCGAGCGCTGCGGGGAGCGCCTCTACAACACCTGCACCGTGTGGGACGCGAGCGGGAAACTACTCGCGCAGCATAGGAAGGTACTTCATTGTGAACCTTACCGGAACGAGATAAGGTATACAAGAGCAGGCTGGCGTATGTGTGGTGGGGGGCACCGTGCCCGAGCGCTGCGGGGAGCGCCTCTACAACACCTGCACCGTGTGGGACGCGAGCGGGAAACTACTCGCGCAGCATAGGAAGGTACTTCATTGTGAACCTTACCGGAACGAGATAAGGTATACAAGAGCAGGCTGGCGTATGTGTGGTGGGGGGCACCGTGCCCGAGCGCTGCGGGGAGCGCCTCTACAACACCTGCACCGTGTGGGACGCGAGCGGGAAACTACTCGCGCAGCATAGGAAGGTACTTCATTGTGAACCTTACCGGAACGAGATAAGGTATACAAGAGCAGGCTGGCGTATGTGTGGTGGGGGGCACCGTGCCCGAGCGCTGCGGGGAGCGCCTCTACAACACCTGCACCGTGTGGGACGCGAGCGGGAAACTACTCGCGCAGCATAGGAAGGTACTTCATTGTGAACCTTACCGGAACGAGATAAGGTATACAAGAGCAGGCTGGCGTATGTGTGGTGGGGGGCACCGTGCCCGAGCGCTGCGGGGAGCGCCTCTACAACACCTGCACCGTGTGGGACGCGAGCGGGAAACTACTCGCGCAGCATAGGAAGGTATTTCATTGTGAACCTTACCTGGACGAGATAAGGTTAATCACGTTTCAAAAACAGCTCGTCGCATATTTTCCAACTGCAAGATTGTTTTCTTGGAAATCGCACGACGGATAACAAACGATAAAAACGGAGTATAGTGCAGGCACCGGAATGTATGTACTTGTAAATAAATGTGTTACGTCTTATAGGTACATGACTTATTGTCTATGAGGAAATTATATATTCTGGGGTGCATTACAAAAGTACAGCCGCGAACCAGGATTGTTGAGCCACTTGCCATTGTCCGTAATTTAGCCGTGTAATGAATGACAGATGTTACCCGATCCCGTGTCAGTCCCGATTGGTATTACATGACCAAGTTGCCAACATTGTCAAGTAGCTCAACAATCCCTGAGGGGCTACTCCGAACTTCGTATCGTGCCGTCCCTTTCACTCATGTAGTGAATAACATGAGAGTGAAAGGGACGGCACGATACGAAGTTCGGAGTACAGAGCCTGTTCGTGATGGTACATAAGACATTGAAATATATATGAGCCTGCAGTTGATATTCGAAGGAGATAACGCAAAGCTGCACCAGTACCCGTTATTAAATCCAATTTCGCTAAAAGGCAATTTTGTGGTCAATCGACTAACTAAGCTGTTCAATGTTGTAAATGAGCGTTTAAACATATACATCACATTTGACTGCAAAAATATGTTTATCAGTGATTAGATTTTTCTATTCTATTCTATTCTATTCTATTCTATTCTATTAAAACAATTTTAAGCTACGATGAAGCGGAAGCACCAATGTCTTAAAATATTGGTAGATAAACATACACGCAGACACACACACAATACACTAATTGATTTAATTTTAGATTAAGTTAGATTAGTATTCTGATACCTACTATAAAAAGAGTAATTCTTATTATTGGTTGTAGGTACACCTTACGCGGTTTATGGAAATGCGAAGATTCCTGACACAAGTATATTTATTACTTAAAAAGAGATACCAACCTTGCTTTTGTTATACTTTCTTTCTCTCAACCAGTAAATCATTTACATTTAAATAAATGTCTTACGTGTTATATATGTAATACAGTTTTTGTCCAGACGTTTTCCTCAAGTAATTAAATCCACTTCGTGCCAGTGGCGGTGGAGACGGCGGGGCCGTGGGGCGCGGAGGCCAGGGACTTTGTCAGGGATTTGGGTCGACGGCTGAGGGAGAGGGGTTGCGATCCTCGGTCCGGTTCGTTATTGGCTCAACAGATCTCTTTGGCCATTCAGCCTGGCAACGCCGCCGGGGTTATGGGAACTTTCGAGCCATCTACGATCCGGGGCGGTCCTTTATGTTAAGTTAATTTGGCGAAGCATGTTGCGGATTTCATTTTTTGATTAATAGTACATTAGTTGGTTAATTTATGGAATAAATGATATGTTGAAATTAAATCCATTTTCCAGATGCACCTATTTGACATCGACATCCCCGACAAGATGACGTTCAAAGAGTCTGAAGTGCTGTCCGCCGGCGATCAGCTCACCACCTTCGAGTTCCACGGCGTGAAGATAGGCATCGGTATCTGTTACGATCTTCGGTTCCCGGAGATGGCGCATCTTATGGCTAACAAAGGTAGACAGCCAACGCTTAGGATAATAGACATGGGTAACTCCGGAGTGATATATAAAAAAGATATATATCGCTCCGCCCGCACGAATCACTCTTCATATCCTTCAAAATCCGAGTATATCAGTATATCTGTATATCCATACAACTCCCTCGCTCCCGGTATCGTTTGCTTTGCAATAGCGACATCACATCGCACCAGGTAGGTACTTACTCATATTTAAAAAAACTATAAATCAATACCTATTTATTGTATTGAACTAATTACTAATCTCAATGCTTCGTACAGTTAAATACCTACTAAACGCGTACCGCCGCATATCGGGTAGAGTCAGTCCGACACAGGCCGGGCATAGCTGAGTTTCTTGCTGTGGGGCTAGCACAACTTGCTGACAAATCGTCTCTCGCGCGACTCAGCGATTCCTGTCTCGCTCGAACTGTGCGGGTTAGAAAGAGGAGGGTAGATTTTTCTTTACTCGCGTCGCGTCGCAGCGGTAGTTGTGCTAGCCCCACTGGACTCTTATCAGCTAGAATAGGTTAATGTATAACTTCTGAAAAAGAAACGCTCGTTAAATGAAACTCATAATAGCCTTTATTGTCGAAACTAAAACAGTATTACATTATATTTATAAACAATTTACTTAAAAACTAACACATCGGATTGTCCGGATTAGTGGTCAGCGTGTCTTCTGACACATAGGCCTCTCCCAGCTGTTTCCATTCCTGGTCCAGGTGGCGCCCCCTATACACTTGATGTCATCCATCCACCTTTTAATTGGTCTACCTCTTTTTCTGTTACCGTCTCGTGGTTGCCAGTCTGTAATTATTTTGGTCTATTTTTCCTTACTGGAACTGAAACTATTTCGCTGCAAAACATTTCAATATTGACATCAGACATCAAAGCTGACAGGTAAACAAAGTCAAAATGGCATTAGTCTGTTGCCATATAAATCAGAATAATAGCGCCCTCTTGACAAGGGTCATATACAGGGCCATCTTTAACCAATTTGAGGCCCTGGGCACATTAGGGTAAAGGGGCCCCTATGCCCTTGACAGATCACTATTTTGTTAGAATAGACAAAGAAAGTAGCTAAACAAGATTCTAACATTTATTTTTATTGACCGAGAGACGAAGGTCTCTGCTTCAGGTTCGACAAAAATGCTTTCTGTGTCCCATTTTCCGGATTTCCGGTTGTTCTCCTGTACATGTCGTATGATATGATCCACAAAAGTAACACTTTTATTATTCACAGGTCAATGTTATGATTCTGTCAAAAATTTCATTTTTGTAGGTCATTATCGTTTGATTTTTTGAACTAAATATTTTTTCGATAAGTAATAAATATTGGTTATCGTTTGGTGATCTGGCAGGAACAGGAACTAGGGGGCCCTATCGATCGCGGGGCCCTGGGCACCCACCCAGAGAGCCCAATGGGAAAGATGGCCCTGGTCATATATTTTTAGTCGGGCTTTACTTATGATTATCCGTCTGCTTATTATATGATGGCTCGTTCTTCCAGGCTGTTCCCTCCTCATCTACCCTGGCGCCTTCAACATGGCGACAGGCCCCCTGCACTGGGAACTGCTCGCTCGCGCCCGCGCCAATGATCAGCAGTTATGGGTGGCCCTCGTGAGCCCCGCGCGGGACCAGGCGGCCGGCTATGTGGCGTGGGGACACTCCACTCTGGTGGACCCTTGGGCTAATGTGGTGGTGAAACTGGATGAGAAGGAGGGGACACTCTTCGGAGAGATCGGTGAGTTAAATAGAAGTATCTTCCACAGTCTGCTAAATTAGCTGCTAGATTTAGGAGAGCCTCATGACTTCAGGTTGGTTGAAAGAGTTGATACTTCGAGTGGGGACACTAAGTGAGAAGGACACTGCAGATAGGAGGGAACAGTCTTCTGAGACATCGGTGAGTTAGACAGAATCTAGTTAATGTGTAGTATTTTGATCTCTTCCAGACTCTTCTAGATAACATTTGGGAGGGCGTTATGACTCATTTTGGTTGAAAGAGTTGATACTTGGATTCTGTGGTGGCGAAGGAGAGGACACTATTCGGTGATATGGGTGAGTTAGATACTCTAGTTGTGGGTAGACCTTGTCAGCCCTGCACGGGACCAGACGGCCGGTTCTGTGGCGCGGGGACACTTACGCTGGTGGACCCTTGCGCTAATGTGGTGGGGACATTGGATAAGGAGGGGACACTCTTCGGGGACATCGGTGAGTTTAGACGGACTACATCATTTGTGGCTAACTCATTATTAATAAATAAATTAGAGGTCTAAGATGCGATGTACAACTTGTAGAAATGTCTTCGTGATCATAATACAATATACTGAAATGACTTCACAGGTCGAAAATCCCGCGATATGTTTTGACTCTGATCAGAAAAATAGATCTAAAAATAAACGTCCTTATTATTATTTATTTCCTACAGATGTTACCTTATCATTATCAATTATCAATTTATTTTTTTCAGACCTGGACAAAGTGGAGGAAGTGAGGAGTCAAATCCCAATAAGAAAGCAGAGAAGAACCGATATCTACGACACTGTTGCCAAATAAGTACCTACTTATGTTAAGAGAACATACCACTAGGGACTAGGGTAACTTAGCACGACCAGGATCCATTCATGCACGCTCATATCCTCCTGAGACGTGGGATGTGGGGGACATACAAATAAAAATACAATCTTATTTTCCTTTGACCATATTTTGTCCTTTATGTAGGACGCGGGGTCTTAGGAGGGTATGTAATTAATAGTACATTATTGTCGTGGCCGGGAACGAGTCAATTGCAGGCTGAGTATTTGTTTAAACGGACGAGCTTGCTTTTAATCAATACGAAACCAGCAATTGCCATTCCAGCCGAGGCTAATATAGCGCAATTCTCGAAAATGCGAGCAATAACACGAAATTTGAATTAAGATTTGATAAACAACTTTAAAACTTCAAAAACTTTATGCTTTCCCGCCGTTTATTTTTTTTAACAGAATCGCAAGTATGTTTTCCACTGAAAAACATATTGGAGACAGATACAAACACGTCGCTTTCCAACAGAAAAATACGAGTTGAATTGGCTGAATACCTATACCGACTTTTATATGCCCGTTTCTACTTTTTAAAAAGTTTGGAACTCGACAAATAAAGGAATTCATATGTAACATTCCAGATGGCATGATGTTTTTTTTTATTTCGATATGATCTTAAACAATGCACTTTAATTCCCAATATGTAGCGAGTAAGGTTCTCTGTTCACTTTGCGAGCCATTTTTAAGAGTTATCAATTTCTTATAAGACAATAAATTAAAAAGCGTATGATTTTTGAAATAGGAATTAAGTGCCCATTACTGGTGCTTGTCACCTTGAATTGTCCATCACTGGGACCATTATCTTACGAGTTTCGCAATAGAGGGTTCATCTGCGTGTTTCTAAGTAACAAATATCTAGTACAGGTGCTATCAGATATATCGGACCCTTGTTCTTCGTACATAACTGAGTTAAATAACTAGCTATGTACAAAGAAAAAATATTCTTCGTACAAAACCGGGTTATGTACCAA
Source organism: Epiblema foenella (assembly GCA_963556455.1). NCBI lineage: Eukaryota > Metazoa > Arthropoda > Insecta > Lepidoptera > Tortricidae > Epiblema > Epiblema foenella. The sequence goes on along the minus strand of OY747113.1, from coordinate 3,298,780 downwards.
GAAACCTACTTTCTTTGCACATTACCAGATACAATGACAGTTATGTACGAGGGATTATAAATTCTTCCTACATAACCCGGTTTTGTACAAAGAAATTGCTGTTCCTACTAGAAAACCAAGGAGCAGACCTAGGAATCCGCGGGGTAAAATTGTTTGACAAGTAGGGAGTTCCTATATCGACAAACTCAACTGTCGATGTTAGTTCTTTAAACTCCCCGGTACCCGGTTTTGTACGAAGAATATTTTTTCTTTGTACATAGCTAGTTATGTAACTCAGTTATGTACGAAGAACAAGGGATATCGGGGCGGACAAGGTTTTTTAAAATATTTGGATGCGACTTCATTTTCAAGGCCATGTATTGAGGACCCTAAACAGTACCAATATATTTAGCAGCGACTTTATTTTCTCTTCGAGAGTGATTGTGATGAGTTGATAAGTGATAACTCTATAGACAACCGTGCCTTTACCATGAGTTTGCATGACCGTACTCGCTAGCGACTGCGTATATGATTCACTATGCCGATTCTTAGTTCTATTGCGTAACCGCCAGAGGCGCTGTACTTTTGCCCATGTAAATTTTTACGCAGTCGCTAGCGAGTACGGTCATGTAAACTCATGGTAAAGGCACCGGTAAACAAACGCCTTCAACTTACCCCCGTATTCATAAAACTTAACAAACCTCTGCTAACTAAAAAGATCTTTGCCCCATTCTCACAAACGTCAATGTCAAAGTGACAGATAAGGACAAACGAACTTTAGCGGCTAGTTAACTGATATAGGTTTGACAGACGTTTATTCAATTCAATTCAATTATTTATTTCAGACATAGGTCCATACATTTTGTTAGTAAATACAATAATAATAATCTTATAACCTAAAGGGTGTTAGTAAATACCTAAACTAGAGGCAAGGCGTGCTACATACTATTAACTATTACATTTTTTTTTAAACATGCATGTTTATGAATAAGGGGGTTAGACTATAAGATTGATATTCGAAAGGATTATTTCTTTTCAATGCTTCATCTCAATTTAAACCATATCCTCTGAAGACGAACAAAAACTATTTTATTTCAATTTGATTTAAAAAAACATGTTGATGTTATTTTAATATGTATTACCTACCAATCAGCCACTATGTAGTCTAAGGGGTTTTAACTGTAACTAAAACAATTGTACCAAAAAAAGGATATATATTGTATAAGATGCCCTGTATTATATGTGTTATGTTTATATTTTTATATCAGTCTTGTTATTAAAGTTTCGACTTTAAAGCCGTGTTTATTTTGTTCATATTCGCCTGCAGCAGTTCCAGCACGTCACTGGCGCATCCCCAGAACAATGTCACGCCACTGCCGCCTGTAAACACAAAATGAAGTATTAATTGAGATTTTTGATGGAATTTGTACTCTATTGCTTTAGGTTTAAGCAACTAAATGCGATTGAAGACAAGAAACGGATTCGATGTGCTGACATATTGTATTATTATTTACGACCTTATGGTGAGTAATATATAAGTGGTATATAAGTAACCAGTAACATTTCCTAAGGAGAAAGTGGTACATAAAGAACCTCCTTACCCTTTTGGAACATTTGTTTGCCCTGAAGTCATAGGTATCAAATAGTTTGAGGCCTTATAAGTTTTAAATTTCAAGTTATGACAAAAGTATTGAGGATACCAATAAGGTTGTTAAAGGCTAAGATAATTTTATTTAAGTTTTAGATAGTATCATAGCTATTTTTTGTTTTTATTGTGTGTAGTAGAATTTAAGCGGAAAAAACAAGTTTTTAGCTTGAAAATGGTCGATTTGCAGTGAAGTTTGAAACGATATTTCTTAATGAAAATCCAAAAGATACATTTAAGTTTATAACATAAGGTCGCAATAGTCCTGTTCTAGATAGTAACACTGAGAAAATGCCAAGATACGTGTCAATTCAAACAGAAAATGGCCTAAATAGATGAACGTTTTTTAACTGATAAGGACCCTTAAGCTCTCTCTGTCGCTCTTATTCGAAATTGAGTACGACCATTTCGTTCGGTAGTGACATTATTATTTGATGTTGGCTCTGTTTACTCTCACCCTCTGTGATAAGGATTACACCCTTCTAGCATTCTACATCTGCAATCAACGAGGAATTTGAACCTGACTGACCAATAAAGCGATAGGAGTGCTCGGTTGGAGAGTAGCCTGGTGAAAATCCAGGGGAAACCTCCGACGCGAGCACGCGTGTGGTTTGGAACACTGGAATACTCTAAGAGTTTGCGCTCCAGTGAGATTGGTTGAGCGGCTTCAACCGAATCTGAGGTACAGGGTCAATCAACTTTTTCTTGTTGTTATCCTGTCCCGTCAGCGAGGAGACAACGGTAACCGAGAATCATAGAAAAATGTTTATAATATGCAATTCAAGCCAGCTCAGGAAATGGCCTATGTTCAAATGGATTTATACTTATCGCTAAAACTCATGTTTGGTGGATTTAAACCCTATAAAATTACAGTTTTAAAGAGTAACTCAGGAGACGTAACCATGGTAACAAGCAACAAAGAATAGTTGATCCACCCGTGTAAGCCGAGCTACTGACAGTTGTGGCAATACCAACCGTGTCCGTAGTTATGTATGACGAGCCTTCCGTGCATCTCAGCCTCGAGTCGCACCTCGTCCCTCGCGGGCCGCAGCCCCACCCAGTGTCGCACCACTTTGACGTCCTACAACACCCATAAAACCACCACCACTGTCAGACGGACACTTACGTAAAAAACTTGAGTTCTAGTTGGGTCATTGTCAGATTTAGGTTCGCGTCTTTTCGGTGGACATATCAAAAGTAAAGGGCTACAAAGCTTAATTTTGGATTGGTCTAGTAACCCGCATAAACATTGTCTCCGTTACTATAAATCCATGTACTAAAAACATAGCTTATATGCACATAAGCCGTTAACAATCGACCACCGGACAGACAACTTTTGTCTTTTCTACTGACAATGACCCAGTTGATTAAACCTAGAGTGCTTTTCTAAACTATAACAGGTCTACTAGCACCACTCGTAAATTTAGATATTTAAAAAACCGGTCAGCTGCGAGTTCGACTCGCGCACCGAGGGTTCCGTATAAGAGGGGTAACTGTGTGGCCCGACCCAATTTATTCAGGAAGAATCTCAACAACATGGTGTAGAAATTGAACGCCTTGAGCTGTAACAAAAACTTATGTTTGGCCCGATGGTTGACTGGTAGAGAATGCCTTAACATATTCAGTGTTGTATGATTTATTGCCTTGCCGCCTATTGTATTTGTATTCGTGCAATATAGTATAAGTAAATAAATAAAATATACACTTAGCACTAGACCCAACACACGCAAACTAGCGAATGTATTCTCAAGAGCAAGGCTCAGAAACCGGTTAATTTTTCAAACCGTTATCATGTACTTGCCTCAAAACCTTTTTATTTCGGTTTAGATACAAATACCGGTTTATTTAAACCGGTTTGCCGAGGAGCTTTATATAAAGGTTTTGTTCAGATTAACCGGTTTAGACGATATTAAACTGGTTAATGCGGGCGCACGATTATGATTGAAATCTTTGAGTTTGAGTTTTGAGTTTGATTTTGTTTTGTTTTTTGATTGGTATTGATATTGATAGTTTGCCGAGTTGCATCAACTTAATTTCTTTAAAAAGCTTGTTACTGTTTAAACAATAAGGTTCATAATCCAATAATATGTTCATAGAACTTCGGTCAACGAAAGAATTTCTACTATACCTACCTATCGTAATACCTACAGATGTGAGCCCCACTAGTACGCCTGCCGAGCCTCTCGTGGAATAAACCGGTTAATATAAAGTTCTTAAAACGTTCGCGTTCCCACGAAAAGTTATAAGCTGAACCGAAATAAACCGGTTTTACCGGTATATTAAAAACCGGTTCTCAGCCTTGCTCAAGAGAAGTAAGGAGAGCAGTTCTCCCTTAGACTAAATTACAGTATTAAATATGTAAATATCATTATGAAACTATAAAAGTAAATACTATAAAGTCCTCTCCCCTGGGCAAAATTATTAGGTGCACTCCACAGATTTCGTAAAGCCAATCCCCCCACTTGGCATTGGCAAAGTGCCTAAGCAGCAAAAGGCCATCAACAACGAAAAAAAAATGGAGAGCAGTTAAAAACGCCGAGCAAAGGTCGTTCTCCTATGTGCTTAAATACAACGTATATAACATTAAATACCTTTAAAGCCGGGATCCTCGTGCGGCAACCGTCAATAATGAATTTTATGTCAATCGGATCAACTTCCGTGTTGAAGTTGTGTTCTTGCAGGGTTCCGCCTAGCACCACTGTCTCGGCGCTGAAATAAATAATAAATAAATAAATATTTATTTATTATCTAGGATCACCAACAGTGGCAACAACAGTCATTAGCACTATACACAGAAAAGTACATAGTTTACATTTAATTGCGCCACCAATTACAGGTGAACACAGCATGCATTACAGGAAGCGTCGACTTTAGAAAAACTTAAGAAAACATCTACATAATGATAATTAGTTAATAGTAAGTGCTTAAAAATAAACTAGGAACAAGAGGGTCCAAACTCTAATGACGAATGGCTATGGTTATTGAGGCACTTCAACCGATAATCGACAGAAGTTTCGCTTTAAATCGATTTAAACTGTCATGATGTAATTATGTCCAGCTGATGGTCTGAATTGTTGCTCAGTTTATTGTACAATATTAGAGGACAATCTTACACAAACCGAACTAGCCCCACAGTAAGCTCAAGAAGGCTTGTGTTATGAGCACTAGACGACGATATATTTAATAGATGTAAATACTTAAATACATAGAAAACATTCAAGACTCAGAAACAAATATTCATGCTCATCACACAAATATTTGCCCTGACCGGGATTCGAACCCAAGACCGTCAGCTTCACAGGCAGGTGCACTACCCACTAGGCTAAACCGGTCGTCAAAATAATAGGATGATCGAATAATAGGAAATAGTATGATCTAGTTGATCATTTGGCTTGGCCCTGCTGGGGTGGACTTTAGTTTTATGGAAGACTTGTCCCCAATGCTTTTGCTTAGACCTCCTCCCCTACCTGAGGGGCTACCGCGAACCGAAAACGAACGAAGTTCGAATATCTCCCTCTTTGTCGCACTTGCTAATTCGTGCGGCAGAGAGGGAGATATTCGAACTTCGTTCGTTTTCAGTTCGCGGTAGCCCTTCTGCTCCTGGTCTACTTCGAACATCGAAATCCGAACTTCGTATCGTACCGTCCCTTTCACTCTACATGAGTGAAAGGGACGGTACGATACGAAGTTCGGAGTAGGCCCTCTGTATTATTGCAATCTCGATAGCTACACGAACGCCAAGTGAGTAGGTATCTAATACTTCCGATTACTATCCTAGACTCATTTACGGGAATTTTAAAACTTCCTCGTCTATAAATAATAACCGGCCGGCGTGCGGATCGGATCGGACTCGCGCACGAAGGGTCAGGGATCGGATACCGGTATTTTCTCCATAGAAAAATACCGGTATTATTACGGTCACCGGTTCTTTATTTCGTTTTTAATGGGACACTAATAATACGACGTTACCTAAATACATGATTCAGCCCTACGTAAAGAGCAATAAATAATCCAAAATATTGGGCTAATTCAGGGTTTTTTAAAAATACCGGTATCGGTCCCTGCTAAGGGTTCCGTACCATTATCTATAAAAACGGCAAAAAATCACGTTTGTTGTAGGGAGCCCACTTAAATATTTCTTTTATTCTGTTTTTTAGTGTTTGTAGTTATAGCGGCAACAGATATACATAATCTGTGAAAATTTCAACTGTCTAACTATCACAGATACAGCCTGGTGACAGACGGACAGCGAAGTCTTAAGTAATAGGGTCCCGTTTTACCCTTTGGGCACGGAACCCAACAGTCTACAAGTTTACGTAACGCTACATGCAAGTTATTCCTTCGTCTATCTCACACATACGTACTAAGTTAGAAAGGGTGAAAATGTTACGTACTTGGGTATTATGTAGTGGCCGGTACTCATATCCAAGAGTGTATAGTTCAGCCACGGAGCCTCTACCTGGGAAATAGAGGAACTCTCATGAACAAGAGCAGTAATCAGTCATTGATTGCTAAAACATGGTATACATGAATAGCGAATGAGAGTAGGACACAGTTTTGAGAGAGGTAGGGCACAGCAAAATGTTATCTTGCTCGAATTTGGAGCAGCCCAACTGGTACCTCCGCCTTGCAGAAGACCACAGTCATAATAACATTAGCTACTATACAAGTATGTAGTGTTGTGTTCCTGGAGGTGAGCAAGGTTGCAGAGCTCCCGAGGATGCACTGTATTAATTGAGAGCGAGGGTCATTTTGTCCCTTCTGCTGTCAACACAGTGAATTCTCAAATTTCATGAAGGGTCGGCAACGCGTACGTGACTCCTTTGGAGTTACGGGCGTCTATAGGCTGCGGCGGTGGCCGCTTACCATCAGGTGGGCCGTAAGCTTGTTTGCCACCGGCGTTGTATAAAAAAAATAGGTAATTTTTCTAACAAAACAATGGCACTACATGTTTGGTCACAAGGACATTATTATGAACACAGCATGCATAGTCAGCATATTACGCTTAAATCTCCACAACGAGATAGTAGTTTGGTAAATTGTGATAATCCACATCGAAAGGGACCTTATGGCGGCAGGCGCTTACGTTACACCTATTCACTATTGTATTGGAACAGCGGCAATAAAGGCGTAAGTGCCGGCCGCCATGAGGTCCCTTTTAATATGGATTATCACAATTGACCCCGCGAGCCCGCGAGCAGCAGACGAGGAGGGTAGAGTCCGACCACGCAACTCTGCATTGAAATAATTTGGCAACACTACGTCAAACGTCACATTTTCATAAAAATATAACGTATAATGCACAGTGTTGCCAAATTATTCCTTGCAGAGTTAGCGTGGTCCGACTCTAGAGGCAGACTTCGGCTAAACTCGGCTCTCGCACACTCTCGGGGTGGCGAATGGCGATATAGATGACCGCGCGATGCCGTGAGTGAACGGAATGCCATGTTTTGAGTTTTCTAACTGTCAAACATCGGCTTGGGCCACAGACTACTTAGGAGATACGCTTGGGCTACATCAACCGTACATACATAGCGGTCCCACACGGACGTCACCTCGGTTAAGTTATATAAGTACTCGGGCCCTTAATCCAAATCAAAACATTTATTCTGCAAATAGGCCTCAAGGGCACTTTTACAAGTCAAAATCTATCTAGGTACATCAAATAAAAATAATACAATAATCAAAGTAAATATAAACAAAAAAAATGTAGTGTTACATGTCAAAAATAAAACTAAGAAACTAATAACAATCGAGATTTGTTAGAGATGTATAAGGTCTCTAAGCATCAAGATAAAATGTAATAAAGTAGGTACACTAATCATAATAAAATATGTTGAGCTATATCTATAACACGTCAACATGAAAATAATAAAATCTATTAAATAAATATCCTCAGAGATGTGTAAGGTCTCTGAGCGTCAGTCTAAAAATAAAATCAAATGAGAACAGAGTGCAGTCTCTCATCATGTCAATTCCACTGAACACTAGTACGAAGTTACTAGTCCTTGCAAACATGAACAGACCGGACCCCACAAACAGCACCCGTTCACGAGTATGACGCGTATCTCAGCCATCGCAGCCTTAGTTAGGTCAAATATCTTCAGTACTCACCCTAATAACCTGTCCTCTGACCGGGAACACCCTTGAATCCGGGACTAGCTCCCTCGCGCCCAACCCCGCACAGTTGACCACCACATCGTACTCCTCAAGTACGGGGTCCCGCAAGGAAGTCACCTTAGCCCGCTTAGTCTCCCCGCCGGCGCGGGCGAACCGAGAGTACAAATATGAGAGCATCGATGATGTGTGCACGATGAACGTCGTGAATGTGTGCCCAGAGCTGAAGTGAAATGGACACTAACGTAAAAAAATGCTAAATTAATAGCCTCGCCATATTGAGCGCGGGATGAATGCAGGGAACGTTATGAGCTATGTCACACCGGCTAAGCGTGGGCCCGCGCGGTTAAGGGCCCTTATCAGTTATAAAACGCTCATCTATTTACGCCATTTTCTGTTTGAATTGACATGTATCTTGATATTTTCTCAATGTTACTATCTCGAACAGGACTATTGCGACCTTATGTCATAAACGTTAAATGTATTTTTTGGATCTATCATTAAGAAATATTGTTTCAAACATCACTCCAAATCGATCATTTTCAAGCTGAAAACTTGTTTTTACCGCTTAAATTCTACTACACACAATAAAATCAAAAAACGGCTATGTTACTATCTAAAACTTTAATAAAGTCATCGATGCCTTTAATAACTTTATTGGTATTATAAGTACTTTTGTCATAATTCGAAATCAAAACATTTTAAAACTTATAAGGCCTCTTAAGCGTTTATTACACCATCCTGAATTCAGAATCCTGACTGAGCTAGGAAGCAGATTCAGGAAGGTGTAATCGCATTCAGGAAGCAAGGATCCTTCCTATCCCCTCCCTTGCATCCTAGTTAGGACGCCTGAATTCAGGATAGTGTAATAACTGCTTTAACAGTCCGCACAGTTCGAACGCGGGCCGGTTTGACAAAGCTCATAACGTTCCATGCATTCAGATTCAGCGCAGGCCCGCGCTCAAACTGAGGGGCTACTCCGAACTTCGTATAATGCCGTCCCTTTTTATTGTTTCTATAACAATATTATATTGTGTCAGAAAATCTTATTAACTAATTACATGCTTAAAACGTATAATTAAATAACAATCAGGACATGTCAGCAAATAAAACCTTTCACTCATATAGTTCATAACACGAGAATGAAAGGGACGGCACGATACGAAGTTCGGAGTAGGAGTACAGGGCCTGCGCCCGCCCCGCTACCACGTTCAATGTGGCAGGCTAACGCCATCTAGTGAAACTGTTAAATAGGAACAATTTTGATTGACATTGGGATTCAGAACTACTAAATGTAAGTTATGACCTGAGGGTCTACTCCGAAATTCGAACTTCGTATCGTGCCGTCCCTTTCACTCATATAATGTTTAACACGAGAGCGATAGGGACAGCACGATACGAAGTTCGGAGTAGACCCTCTGTAAGTAAATAAATGGGAAAGTGTGTCTACCTTTTCATTCTTTGCCGAATCAGATGAACGGCATTACCCGGCCCGGAAAACAGCATAGTATATTTTTATGTCATGGAAATCATAAATGGCCGAAGTCAGAACCTGCGATTAATGAGATTGACATGGACGAAGTCAAGGGCAGAAAAATATTTACAAAGAAACTTTATCTTTGGGACATTATTTATTAGAAACGTTCCAGTTCTTGCTTAATACTATAATAAACATCACCATTTTTAGATTTAATTTAGTTTTATATTTAGGTTTTAATTTAGTTGTAATTAGATTTATTTTTGTTGGTTAATATGTTTATATTTATGAAAGTAATGTCATTGTATAAAGTAGTTTATTAAATAAATTTATTCACACCTTTTTAGAAAACCTTAGTTCGAGAGTCAGAGGCCGCCTTATTATTACGTATTATACATATGTAGTTACTGAAAAATGGTTATAAAGTTTGTTTTAGAAACAAGATGTTTCTCAGTTATATACATGGCTTTAAGCCATATTGAGTGTGGAAAATGTTAAAATAATAGTTACATACATATGACAGTCAACTACTTTCAAAGAAATTAATCAACATTCAGGAATGACATTATTCCGCTAGGTAAACAGCATCCATGTTTTTGTAATATCTTATATATGAATGAACTAACAATAGCAGATCTATTGTAGGTACTTTAGAACTCAATAGTTCATAACCAATGAGTCCCATCACAACTCAAACTGCCTGATTCTTCTGCCTCATACAATTATTAAATGAAACTGTAACTGTGACCAGGCAAACAATGATAATATCTTTATACAATCAGGCACGTATTCACAGGGGGGAAATAAATCCCAACTATCCCCCAAAAGTGGACAAAAGACCTCATAGAGTGGTACCCAAGGGGACACAAAAGAAAGAGAGGAAGGCCTATTCTTCGATGGTCAGATGACCTTAAAAGGATAGGCGGAGTAGACTGGCTCAGGAAAGCGAGAGACCGCGTCACCTGGAAGGACTTGGAAGAGGCCTATGTCGGAGGACAAGCTGAAGTTGTCGATGGAAATAGAAAATAATATATGCGTATAGAGAAAAAAATTTAAGTATATTTTTAAGGAGAGTATTAATGTAAAAACTTCAGTAGTCCCCCCCTCTGGATACGTGTCTGATTGTAGGGGTGAATAGTTGGGATTTATCCCCCCCCCCCCCCCCCGCCCCGCCCCAAAAACGTTTTTAGCCAGTAGTGATTACAGCAATTTTTACACTGTTCACATGGTTGTTTCAATGTTTGTCCCCCCCCCCCCGAACCAAAAGTCTGGATATGTGCCTATATATAATCTTCAAGTATTAACATATTTTCTAGAGTCAGCCCTCCTATAACCAAGCAGCTAAAATTTAAAAACATAAATCATAATTTGAGATCAGATATTTCCATTCATCTCGAGATCTCAAAACTTCTTCAATAATATCACGCACGTCAAGATCTGGATATTCTGTAATTAGATCATGAACTACAGATCTCTTAATCCCATTTATTCCAAGTTTTATCCTATATATTACACTTAGTCCTGACGCCTTCGTTGGAAATAAATTATAACCTCTAGTTAGTGCACCCCAGACCCAATGGGTTTCATCAGTTCCTGGTATTAGTTCTACAACAGGAAAAATACTGGTAGACTGATACTTTTCTGTGATTTGTTTCAGTTCATTATTAAGCTTGCTGATCTGGTCGCTGCTCAAGTAATTCAAAGATACCTTGACAGTCTCTTGCTTGCAGACTGGACTTGCAGTTTCATCTACTGGATTTCCCTTGGTTGCTGTTGTCTCTTTTACTAACTTTTTTATTTCAATCATCTCTAACATGATTTGTTTCAATTCCCCATCTATCCGGTTGATGTGTTCGGAGCTGACACAAGTTGGGGATACCTGGATATTGTCTCCTTTGCTGATTTCACCTATAGTTTCATTAACAGATGTATTTCTTGTTGCAAGCACCCCTTTGATTGATTCTTTAATCACACTTACGTCCGCCATGGTTTGCTTCAAGTCAACATGGAGTTCGTTGATCTGTTCGATGTTCGAATAGGATGAGGATATCTGGACATTCTCCTGCTTCTGAACAGGTTTTTCAACTTCTTTATATTGACCTTTTAATTCTACCGGCTCTTCAACAGTAAATTCATCAACTTCGTCACCATCCTTATTAATCGAATCATAACTTTTGGATGCTTTTTGAAATTGATTTGGCTTATCATGTTCCAGTTCCACAGAAGCCTCCTTGTTGTTGTCATTGCATTCGGGTTTGTACAACATGACAGATAATTCCTTGGTGTCAGTTTCATCATTCCCAAATAGCAGTTTGTTGGTTTTTGTCACCTGTTGCTCAAGTCTATGTAAAGTTATTTGCTGTTGGTCCACTTTATTGTTAAGGGCAGACAATTTTTCATTTATGTCTCTCATGTAATCTTTTTGGGTCGTAAAATCCTGTTGCAATTGTTTCAGTACTTCCACCATCATATTCGCAGCCATGTTTTGATACTAAATATGTCTATGTATACCACTTCCAAAACGTTCACAAGTCTTGAATGGCTGTCTTCAAAATGAAATCCGACGCCGTCGTTTAGCAAATGACTTTCAATGGTGGGTTTTGCAAGGTTCGCAAATATGCGGATTTAATATTTCTCACTTGTGTTTTTCTTTCAAACAGTAATTAGTTACAAAAACCTTTGCACTATAGCGCTTCGTCGCATTTAGAATTCACTTTAACTTTAATCAATAAAACTTGTTATGCTACGGCTACACACATCGCGATAGAATTATCGCGATAAACCTTCGTCTTCGGCTTACTGCGAATGTGCATGGCCACACTGTTATACAGAGCAATGCCGCAGAATTTATCACGGAAAAATGGACGAAGCTGTCGCTCTGTATTTTATGGCGCTCAACAATTATTTTCTGACTTTGTGCAAAATAAAAAAAATAAAAAAAGTGAACAAAAGGCGGCAATGGATGATTACTATTCATCGAGCAAGAACTAGGTAATTATTTACTTAAAAATGTATTGGTATTGTATATAGGTGCTATAATTAATTTCCAAATTTGTTCACAGAGACTTTTTAAACAATGTTTTCTGATATAACTGCTGAACCTGCATAATTCTTTAATTTCCTACGGATTTTGAAATACGGCTGCAATAAATTCCAAGATTCTGTCATTACTCCAATCCATCGTAAACAACCATCAAATCGTAAACAATACGTCGTCGCTTGAGGTTGACAGTACGTCCGCTACGCACGATGAAGTTGAGCCGACTGAAGTGTGGCCGCGCAAGCGAAGTTCATCGCGATAAAAGCCTTTGATGTGCGCAAATTTACCGACAGCGGGGCGAAGGGTCTGCGGCTTCGGGCGAAGTGCCGAAGTATTCGCGAATATTCGGCTACATACATCGCGATAATGCGAATATTCGTACTGTCAACCTCAAGCGACGACGTATTGTTTACGATTTGATGGTTGTTTACGATGGATTGGAGTAATGACAGAATCTTGGAATTTATTGCAGCCGTATTTCAAAATCCGTAGGAAATTAAAGAATTATGCAGGTTCAGCAGTTATATCAGAAAACATTGTTTAAAAAGTCTCTGTGAACAAATTTGGAAATTAATTATAGCACCTATATACAATACCAATACATTTTTAAGTAAATAATTACCTAGTTCTTGCTCGATGAATAGTAATCATCCATTGCCGCCTTTTGTTCACTTTTTTTATTTTTTTTATTTTGCACAAAGTCAGAAAATAATTGTTGAGCGCCATAAAATACAGAGCGACAGCTTCGTCCATTTTTCCGTGATAAATTCTGCGGCATTGCTCTGTATAACAGTGTGGCCATGCACATTCGCAGTAAGCCGAAGACGAAGGTTTATCGCGATAATTCTATCGCGATGTGTGTAGCCGTAGCATAAAAGAAACCATTTCAACGACAAGTTCTTGGAAAAAAGAAAAGGGTAGGGATAGAGCACGGATAGAGAACGGGAAGTTTTAACGTGTAACTCAGTGTTGCCAGATGCCGAAATACGAAAAGCGGAAGGTATGCTTTAAAAACGCGGATATTTTAATAAAAACATACATATTGTTAATAATTTCCTTTATTTTTATGTTTCAAATGAAAAAAAATGTGCTCTATGCTGTCACATGTACTATCAGTGAAGTCATAAATGTTACTTGCAGTCATTGTAGCTAGTTTTGTTAGTTAAATATTATATTTTGAATTTACCGCCTTTTTCACTGAGCAAATGGTGACATTTTAGAAAAGCGAATCCGCGGTACTTTAACGCGGGAAGCTGGGCCATTGGCAAAAACCCGGGGAAAAAACCAAAAATCGGGGTATCTGGCGGTACTGGTGTAACTTAATATTGTCAGGAGTGCTATCTCGAACAGCTTTCGAAATTTTCCCTCTCTATCGCACTTGCAAGTTTGCACATAAGTGCGACAGAGAGGGAAAAGTACGTTTGTGGTTCGCGGTAGCACTCCTGTGCACAATAAAAAAGGGATCTAAGTCTACAAACGTAGTGGTTTCACTACAACTTATCACTGCAATTTGTGTAATTGAAAACAAAAACAATGAAAGTTAGAGTAGTTCATACAAACGTGAATGAAAAAGATGTACATACTCAACGCATTCATTGCCGACGAGAGGTACTCGCTCCGCTCTTAGACCATAACACGGTTTTTCCGCTTTGTAGCGAAAACTATCTACGAACGGAGATCCCGACTATCGGGACCGCGGCGCTGAATGAGTTAACCATAAAATGTAGTAAAAAGCCAATACACATCTATCAGTTTGTCACAACAACAGACTTGAAAGTGAATTAAATTGGATTATTGCTGTTTCTTTCCATCTTAACATTCTTAATCGTTATAAGTCCCCACGCGCTTGTGATTCTTCTAGAGTCGCAAGCGTTGGCTGTTTACCATCAGTTAGGCCGTAGGTATGTTTGTTTGCTACCATCGAAGTCAATAAAATAACTGTACCTCTGTATCTCTTTAGAGTGTTGTAATACTTGTAATAAATTGTTACGTTTGTAGCGCACTTTAGAAACAAGTGACTTACGCGTAGTGCACAGAAGACAACTTGCTGAGATACTCCAGCTGCCTCGGCCCCAGCTCCCTGAAGCCGAACACGGCCGCGGCCCACGCCGGGGCCTCTGTCTCGTCCTTGCATAGCGAGTACACCGGTATGAGGCACACGTCGTGGCCGCCCTCGAGCCAGCACGAGTGGAGGAACTTGTAGGTTTCGGCGCCCCATTTGCTGAAAAAAAAATGTCAGCGAATAAGAAAGTTGTACAGCGAATCCTCAAATCAATGGAAAAAACACGTAGTTTGAAACTCCATTATGATTTCTGACCAGGTCAGGCGCGGATCCAGGATTTAGTTCAGGGGGGGGCACTTTCGAACTTTCCGAAAACAAAACTGACTTTTGATAACTGTTTTTATTGAACATATTTCCTACGTCAGGACATAGGCAATTGCCCCCCCCCCCCTGTATCCGCGCCTGGACCAGGTTAGAAAACAATAAGCATTAAATTTTAAAAACTTCTGAGGGCCTACTCTGAACTTCGAAATCCGAACTTCGTATCGTGCCGTGCCATTCACTCTCGTGTTATTCACTATATGAATGAGAGGGACGGCACGATACGAAGTTCGGACTAGTCCCTCTGGTTCGTGTTCGATTCTTGTCTACCGATATGATTGGTTTCTCCATAGAAAAAAAAACATGCTTCTGACTCTATTTTTTTTTATATTTATTTATGTCAGGTACTCACTGAAGAAGGTGGGACGGTGTATCCCCACAACAGTATGGGTACCAGAGACCCCCAGACCCATCTCCTGTCGTGTTCGGACTGAACTCATCCGATAACACCACCACCTGTGGATAGGATAAGGAGTAACATTGGTATATGCACCTTGTGCTAAAATTAGTTTACCTTGTATAATAGTTGGTTGGATACTTTTATACTACCTATATCAAAAAATTCACATAGAAAGTAACAAACGGGAAGCAACTAGCAGTTAGGGACTATGTAACTACCTTATGAGTATTGGAGAGCACTTCGATATTTATTACCGTATCGGTAATGATTAAAAATAAAACTAAGTGAAACTTGCCTCAAAATTAGGGTATTTTTCTTTTATTCTAAGCCCACAAGTTATTCCTATAATCCCAGCACCTATCACTCCAACTTTGACCATGATTGACAAAGATCAAAACTTAACACACTATTAAAACAAGTCCTTTGTTAAGTAACTGTATACTAACTGCGTAAGAAACTAGTAAACTTAATACTTACTTAATTACTGTAATCACTAAGTTAATAATGTCGTTATCTAGGGTCAAAAGGGGAATAAACACAAGAGTTATTTATGAATCGCCTAAAGGTATCATTGTTTAGCGATAATGAAAAGTCCTACCAAAACATTTTATATCTGTTAATGAAACAAATGTTGGCTACCGACTATCGAAATCGAATTGGTCCAGAAAACTTTCAAATTTTTGCCGCTATTGTATTTTTCCAAAACTTAACGTTCGACGTTCGGATACATCATTTTACCGTGTTAGTATTTACCTTAGAAATTTCTTGATAATCTGAGGAAAAGTCTTAAACATCTAATAATTTGTTATATTTCGGTAAGATCCTGTTTTGTTCACGCAAAGTATTCCTAATGATAGCATAAAATTGCCTGATAATTTTCGAATAATTAGACCTAATATACGAACGTACATCAATGACAGTGACAGTGACAACAGTGACAAATCTTGATTATGATTTGATTTGGATTTGATGCCGCTGCCGGGTCCGTGGCGGATCTATACAGTGAATCTTCTAATTTGTGTTGAAAACATAATTCTTTACAGTTTTCTATAAGCCACTATAAGCTTTTGAAATGAAGTATGCCATTGCGTCTATTGTTCTTGACTCTAGAATATGGTGTAATAACCAATTATACTTTCGAAATTTGTGTTTTAGGTTGACTGTTGACGGGTTGTTGGTGTATTTTCCCTACGATTATATATATCCGGAGCAATATGCTTATATGTTGGAGTTAAAAAGAGCTCTGGATGCTAAAGTAAGTATGGAACTAACTACTGCCTACTTTTACTTATTAAAAGGTTTAAATAACTTGATAATTTTGAGGTTATATTTTCAATTGTTTTTTTTTCAGGGCCATGGTCTGCTGGAAATGCCTTCAGGTACCGGAAAGACTATCTCCTTGTTGTCTTTGATTGTTGCTTATATGATTCAGAATCCACATCATGTAAGGTAAGCCAAAGAGCATATTCTGTTTAACTGTTAAAATCTACAACAAAATACCTATAGTTATAACAGCGAAACCATTGCATATATTTAAAAATGAGCTAAGAAAATAATTAATCTCTAAGTTATACTATACCTTGTCTGAGTTTCTTGTAGATAATCTAAGTTAATGTATATTCTAGCTCTATGTATTTTAGTTGCTGATTGTAATTAAAAATTTAATTTGTTGACAGTATTATAACTTGGATTGGATTATTATGATATTAATGTATGAAATGTTGTAGGACAATTTATAATTGATTTAACTGTAAGTTTTAATTTGTATTGGCAAAACAGCATTTATTATTATCTTTGTAAAGAAAACTGTTACTTGCCTATTTTGACGAATAAATCATTATGACTTATGACTTAAGTGTTTAAAACAGACTATCAAGCAGTATGAGCTGTGTTCACTCATATTATAGAATTTTGATGTTTTCTTGCAATTAATATACCTATATTGTTGAATCTATCTAATAAAACAAATATTTAAGGCTTATTCATAAGTATATGTAGTGACTCGCAAAGAATATATATTTTTTAAATGTCAATTTATATTTTTTAGATGTTAATGTAATACCTTTTTTTTACAGATTTAAACATCAATTCTAATAAGCTAAACAAGTCCTTAATTCAATCATTTGTATGAAAACAACACCATTTAAAATGCGGACCTTTACCAATAATTTGAAACTGTTGCAGGAAGTTGATCTACTGCTCCCGTACACTACCGGAGATAGAGAAAGTTCTAGAGGAACTGAAGAATCTGATAAACTACTATGAACAGCAGCAGGGTGAGAAGCCGAGCCTCGTCGGGGTGGTGCTCAGCTCGCGCAAGAACCTGTGCATTCATCCCGAGGTATGTATAGTATACAGTACATCTCAGGATGTTTGCTACTGATTTATTCCTGAGTCTTGGATGTTTTCTATGTATAAATGTTACACATATCTTCTAGAAACTGCTTTCTCCGCCGACAAGAGTAGTCAACTCTTAAATAAATAAAAGAGAGTAGAGATGTCAAAAAATAATCCATTATTATTCAAAAAGATAATCGAGTTTTAAATCGATTTAGATTTTGCAATAAATCAATTAATAAAAAATCGATTATGATTTTCACAACCAATTAACCGTAACGTAATTTATCAAAGAAGTATATATAATATAGTAAGCTACCACCTTGGACATGAGAATATTAAACGTCTACAAAGTCCTAGAAAAGGCCCTGGTATTATGAGGACATTTCTAGCAACGAAGCTAATACTGAAACCACGCCCCTTAGGTATCGCGGATTTCAAAATATCCAGATATGCTCAGATATTATCACGATCCTGCAATACATGTCAACATTCTTGTGATACTGAACATCATATGAGTGTATA
Source organism: Epiblema foenella (assembly GCA_963556455.1). NCBI lineage: Eukaryota > Metazoa > Arthropoda > Insecta > Lepidoptera > Tortricidae > Epiblema > Epiblema foenella. The sequence goes on along the minus strand of OY747113.1, from coordinate 3,280,877 downwards.
TCATGATAATAATCACCGTGGAACCAACCCCATAGGAAAAATAAATAATTGAAAAAAAAAACGATTATTATTTCTTCAAAAATCGATTGTTTTTTAACCGATTTTAATTTGAAGCAAAATAATCGATTATTTAATCGAAATAATCGATTATTTAATCGAAATAATCGATTATTTAATCGATTTTTCAAGACGAAAGTGACATCCTTAAAAGAGAGAGTACCCATAACAGAACCCTTTCTTAGCTTACTATGGAACTAGCTCGATGTATTGAAAATTGTCCTACTAATATCTATTTATTTTAAGTTTGCTGTAAAATAATATAAAAAACCGGCCATTTGCGTTCCGTACACCATTATCTATAAAAACGGAAAAAAAATCATGTTTGTTGTATGGGAGCCTTATATATTTATTTTATTCTATTTTTTAGTATTTGTTGTTATAGCGCCAAAAGAAATACATCGTCTGTGAAAAGTTAGAACTATCACGGTTGACGGTTCATGAGATACAGCCTGGTGACAGACGGACGGACAACGGAATCCTAGTAATAGGGTCCCATTTTACCCTTAGGGTACGGAACCCTAAAAAAGGCAGACTTAATGTCAAAAGGCATTTTATAACCAGATTGCAGGACATCAGTATAAGATATTTTACGTCCCTTAGTACAATTATTTGTTTTTTTTAATTATTTTAATTTATCTGTATTTATGTTATTCTCAAATAAAATCTTCTAAACAAATAAAAGGTAAACAGAGAACAAGAAAATGTAACTTCAACAATAAGGGGCTATCTTTATTTGATTTTATTTATGTTGTGCTTGTACATAGGTTTCAAGAGAAAGAGAGGGCAAATTAGTGGACGGCAAGTGTCACTCTCTCACCGCCAGCTACATACGGGACAGACATGAGAGAGATTCGGAAGTGCCTATTTGTAAGTCTTTCATCTATAATGTTATTGATTCTATAGATATTATCCTGAATTGGGGTGCCCTGAAAACCAGCGCCTTAGCGTATATTGCTATTGGCATATGCTGAGTGGCAGGGATGTAACATAGCTCCGGTTCCGGTTCCGTTAAGTCGGAACTTCCGATTGGTTTTAAACATCCGGTTCTGTTATTTTTAAAACGGATGTTATATCGGATGTCAAAGCAGCGCAGCGGGGAGAAATGAGCGGCGTACATCAAAAACAAACAGGTTTATAATTTTTATTTAGAATAGACTTAGACCTGCCCTGCCCTTAACATTTTATCCATCTATCACTCGGGCTCAGCATCCGGTTCCGCATCCGTTTTCAGTTCCGGCTCCGATTCCGGTTCAGGTTCCGATATACCGAATTTACAACATCTGGTTCCGGTTCCGATAAAACCACATCTGTTACATCCCTGCTGAGTGGTATCCTTTTGGTGTTCATAACTCATACTTAATTTAATGTTAATCAGGGCCCGGAACCGTTTTTTACTATTTTCGAAATATCTCCTAAAGTACTTTTCATATCTCCATTTTTATTATTAAAATTGTTTTTGTTAGTCTTCATCTATGATATAAATGATTTGAAATACAAAGAAATATCGTAAGACGCAATTAACCGAATTTTTTAACCGGTTAATTGTATGAAGACGAAACCGGTTTCAGAGCCCTGGTGTTAATTTCATCTTATTTCATGTACTTAATACAATAATATTGTGTAATGATTTAAAACCAAAGAAATATTTGTTTCTTTCTTTAACATTAATTAATATCTTAGAGAAAAATAAAAACTATAGATTTTTTTTTAAAGTTTCATAGACTAAGACTGTCATGAGGTCTTTTTACCAAAAATGAACTGTCTTTTCAACTTTTTCAACGCTCTGATGACATGGGAATGTCAAACGCGAAGTTGAACCCTATATAAATGCATGTAAGTTGATATCGCACTGCACGCCGTCTTGGATATATCTTTTTTTGAACCTGATTGTGGCTTTATAGGCCGGGCCCAATAAAGCAATAAGAGTGCGCGGTTGGAGGGTAACCTGACACGACCATGTACATCATGAAAAATGTATTATCCTAGTCAGATTTTCTTAAGGCGCGTAATAGAGTGAAATACCACATTTTGGTCGCGTTCAAAGGGCTAAAACTCAAAACTAGCCCGAAATATAAGTCTCGAAAAAATATACTTGAAGAATTCATTAATTGTTAATTAATATTTTGACACGTAAAAGTGCCCTTGTGGCCTATTTGCAGAATAAATGTTTGATTTTGATTGATTTTTTTTTGATCCCACTGGTGAGTCCTCCCCACACTGAATGCAGTTGGACTTGTGACATTGTCAGAGCGTTTTGTATATTTATTTATTTATATTAGGAGAACCAACAGCAGTACAAACAATGTAACAACATGCGTATTAACAGCAGAGCCAATTACAGGATCTCACAGATAGCGCTAGAGTGTATATACTGAACTAAAGTGCGCACTCGTACACAATTACAAACGTTATTGGAACAAAAATGTTAAAATAGAAAAAAGAAAAAAAACAAGCAATCCAAGCCCACTAATGTTTAACTTGAATAAATTAAATTGTAAATGACGAACATATATATGAGTATTTCTGTGACATCGATCCATTTATGCACTCCCTTGATATTCTAAAAGAACGTACGAGATCCAAATTGTTATTGATCAATAATACTTAGTGTTCTACCCACTTACTTTCCTACTCGCTAAGACGCTGTTGTATATTTTTGCTTAATGTTTGTATTTATGAACCTCCAGGTCTGTTTTTATACATATTTGTAACTTACCTCTATCTTTTTATGTATGACTGTATGTGTTCTGAACAATAAATAAATAAAAAAAAAAATTAAAAAGAATATAGTGAACGTTAAAGGTATCTGTTTGTCGCAGGCCAGTTCTACGAGGGCTTCAACCGCGAGGGCAAGGAGTCGATGCTCCCGTACGGAGTGTACACTATGGACGATCTCAAGCAGTACGGCGCCGACCGCAATTGGTGCCCCTACTTCCTGTCGCGATTCGCCGTGAGTACTAAGTAAACCTTACCACATTGTAATAAGGTTCACATTGTCAGTTACCACCAGGGTTCGGAAACCGGTTTCGTCTCCATACAATTAACCGGTTAAAAATTTCGGTTAGTTGCGTATTACGATATTTATTCGTACTTTAAATCATTTATTTCATAGACGAAGGCTAACTAAAAAAATCTTAAAATCAAAATGGTAGGTAATATGAGAAGTTGATGAGATGAGAAGATAAACATCGATATCAAGAAGGTCGATAAAAAAACATTCACGCTCTACTAAAAATCAAGTTCTGTGCGACAAGATAACGGGGTCTAATGATGAATATGAGAAGTACCTTACGAGATATTTCAAAAATAGTAAAAACCGGTTCCGGGCCCTGCATGTCACTAGTAGGTGGCAGGCCTGAACAGGCACGAGGAAAAACAATTGATACTCCCGTACGGAGTGTACAGTCAAGGGCAGCAATATGTATACATTTCTTCATCTTATTCCATTGTAATAAAGTTCAAAAATGTTTACATATTTATGCCCTCAACTCAATATGAATGACTTGAAGCAGTACAGTGCCGACCGCAACTGGTGCACTTAATTCCTGTCGCGGTATCGAGTACAGACGCTACACTGACCACGTCCTTATCCCCTTGCAATAAGACTCACCTGTGATGCCGATGGTCACTGTTAGGTAGTAGGCCAGTTCTACGAAGCAGCGATGGAGTGGGTGGGGGGCTATGTTTATACATTAGGGTTTAAGTAGAATATCCAATGGAAATGGAATAAGAACAAATATTGTGTCAGTGTCATACTTAATGGTACATTACTGCAGAGGCTGCGAAATAGGGGATTGCCGGCCGAGTAGTTATAGATGGCCGAGGGTTAACGAAGCCATTTTGACGACCGGTTTAGCCTAGTGGGTAGTGCACCTGCCTGTGAAGCTGACGGTCCTGGGTTCGAAACCCGGTCAGGGCATTTATTTGTGTGATGAACATGAATATTTGTTTCTGAGTCTTGGATGTTTTCTATGTATTTAAGTATTTATATCTATTAAATATATCGTCGTCTAGTACCCATAACACAAGCCTTCTTGAGCTTACTGTGGGGCTAGTTCGATTTGTGTATGATTGTCCTCTAATATTTATTTATTTATTATCTAGAGATAAGAGGAATACATGTACGTGCCGAGGCTTGTATAGTGCTTTTCTCAAAAAATGCAAAGTAAACTCGAAAGGCCGGCGCCCCCCAAAACAAAAGACGATCACTGGGCCGCTTGTTGCGCCTGTTATAATGAACATAACGTCTATACTTAATTGCATGTTTCAGAAAAGTAATCTATTTACCTTTACTTATGTAAAGCCCCTCGTATATTTTTGAACAGGGATTGATACCGGTATTTTTGAAAAAGCTCATATTTTGGAGTATTTTGTGCTCTTTACGTAGGACTGAGTCATGTTTATAAGTAACAACTAAGTATTATTAGATTGTCCCATTGAAAATGAAATTATGAATCAAAGAACGAAAAAGAACGTAATAATACCGGTATCTTTGTATGGACAAAATAACGGTATCCGATCCCTGTTTTTGAATACTGGACTGTCCTTATAGAGTTTTGTTTTGATTGTGTTACCAAATTTAAATCTGTAATGTCTAATCGAACACGCCACAAGTACACACAAGAGTGGCCTTATGTTGTTTACCTAAACCTAATATTTACAGATTTTTTTTTTTGGGCATGTTTTTTATTTTTCCCTTGGGGGGGATTTGCCATAGTCGCCACGCTTGGCAAGCGGGTTGGCGACCGCAGTTTGATGGTGGTAATGATCGAAGGATGCTGCTGCCCACCCTCCGCTTTTCCCTTATTCGCCTCCTACGAAACCCACGGGAAGAGATGGGGTGGCGCAATTCTTACCCGGCAACCACAGTGGGCCTCATAAGAAAGCTCAAGGTCACCCAAAGAGCAATGGAAAGAGCTATGCTCGGGGTTTCTCTGCGTGATAGAATTAGGAATGAAGCTATCCGTAGCAGAACTGGGGTCACCGACATAGCCTTCAAAATTGCGAGACTTAAGTGGCAGTGGGCAGGGCACATTGCTCGCAGGACTGACGATCGATGGGGCCAGAAACTGCTTGAGTGGCGTCCACGCACCGGAAGACGAGCTGTCGGTAGGCCTCCGACGAGGTGGAGTGATGACCTGGTGAAGGTCACGGGAATCCGGTGGAAACGAACGGCACAGGACCGGTCTAAATGGCGAGCCTTGGGGGAGGCCTATGATCAGCAGTGGACGTCTTTCGGCTGAAATGATGATGATGATGATGATGAATATTTACAGATAATCCACGCGGAGATCGTAGTATACTCGTACCACTACCTCCTCGACCCGAAGATCGCCGAAGTTGTGTCGAAGGAGCTGAACAAAGAGGCGGTGGTGGTGTTCGACGAAGCGCACAACATCGATAACGTGTGCATCGACTCGCTCAGCGTCAAGCTCACGCGCCGCACCATCGATAAGAGCGCCTCCGCCTTGCACAACTTGGAGAAGGTTGTGGCTCAGTGAGTATTTCTCTTCTCTCTCTCTCTCTCTGTCATCCGAGCGCTAATCCCAGCTGCATCCTCAGCTTTGAATTTCTTTTATTCTGTGTAACCAAATCCTTCTTTGAAATGAAATCATTTATTCTTCAATTTAGGCATATTACATGCACTTATGAATGTCAAAAAACTACCACCGTTTCTTAAAATAACAGTATCATAATACTACAGAAAGAAAATATATATATATATATGTTATATATATATGGACGCTATTACTGCCAAACATCCATGATGTAATCGTTTATCTCATAATTGTAGAATTTTATACAATTTCCCAAGAACGACTTTCTCGGCATGTCGCAGGCATAGTCAGAGCCTACTTCGAACTTCGAAATATGAACTTCGTATCGTGCCGTCCCATTCGCTCTCGTGTTATACACTATGGGTGGGTTCCACCAAACCGTCTGTAATCGTAAGCGGTGTTCGTTAAAATCTGATTGCATGGAAAGTTTGACAAGTTTCTATGTGGGATGACAGCTGCCGGCGCCATATTTGACGATGACGGTGATCGTATGTTGGTGCAACCGACCCTATATGAGTAAAAGGGACGGCGCAATAAGAAGTTCGGATTTCGAATAAGAAGTTCAAGTTTCTAATATCCTGCCAGATGGCGCTGTTTGACGTAAGCGTAAAGGGTGCGTTCAGAATAGGTTAAGGCCGCGTCGGACAGCGGAGCAACGTGATCCACAAAAACGGTCTCGCCGGAAGACCAGCGCTGGCTTGTGAGTCAGCATTATGCTGAGGTGGGACCAATTCGTGGCAATTTTATTAGTTAATAGTTAAAAATGTATTATCTTTTAGTATCTATGTCACGAATAAATTATTTTCATTTCATTTCATTAATTTCGGAGTAGCCCCTTAGGGCAGGGTGTAGGGGCGGGTGGAGCAGCCGGTCCAGGTGTCAAGTGCCTAGGGGCGCCAGGAGGCGAAAAAGAAAAAAACCCGATCAGAAATATATGACCGTGCGCCATGTTGCGGGATTTAATTGAAACTAATTTTTTACACTGGCAAGAATTTTAATCATAGGTTGTCACTGTTGTCAGTTGAACTGTAGTGTTTAATATAAAATAATGACAAATCCCGCCCAAAAGCATTGTCAAGAGCGGAACATTATTAAAATGCATGTTGTGTAAGATTGTCCACAAATATTTATTGATTTATTGTTATTATTTATGTAGTAAAATTCTGAAAAAGAAAACGCTGTGGAAATTAAACAATTTCGCAGCAAAAAATTTGAAAGTTAACATCAGAAATGTCAGGTAAACAACTCAAAATGTCATTATTTAAACTGTACTGACATTACTGACCTGTTCCCATATAAGTGAGAATAATAGCGTCCTCTTGACAATGGTCGTATACTTCTGGTTGGGTTTTAATTAAGGGAAAGATACGATTTTGGCAGCGCGTTTTGTATGGTACTGTATCAATCGCTTAACCTTGACCACGTCTAGGGCCGGAGGACCTACCGCTAAACGAAAACGAAATATTTTCCTTTGTCGCACTTGCATATTCGAGGGACAGAGAGGGAATTTCATCATAAAAACTGCACAAAAGCAAAACTTATCGTACAAAAAGCGCAATTAATGCCATAAGTATTGACTACCAGCCAACCTTAGGGCAAAGCAGACAAATTGTGGGCGGTGCGACTTCAAATATAAGAATATATATACTATGATTCAAATGTATACATGTTAATATCAATACATAAATAATGTTATATACTGACGCAATTATGAAACAGATATTAGTAATGTTTGGTTCTACTAGCAAATAACTTGGGTAGATACTTTTTAAAAGATTGATCTTCATCATCATCATCATATCAGCCGAAAGACGTCCACTGCTGGACATAGGCCTCGCCCAAAGAGTGCCATAATGACCGGTCCTGCACCACCCGCATCCAGCGGACTCCCGCGACCTTTACCAGGTCATCAGTCCACCTTGTGGGGGGCCTACCCACGCTGCGCCTTCCGGTCCGTGGTCGCCACTCGAGAACCTTCCGACCCCAACGGCCATCGGTTCCTATTGCAATGTGCCCCGCCCACTGCCACTTAAGTTTAGCGATTCGAAAGGCTATATCGGTTACTTTGGTTCTGCTACGGATGGCCTCATTTCTGATGTGATCACACAGAGAAACTCCCATCATAGCCCTCTTCATTGCACTTTGAGCCTTGTTATGAGGCCAAAAGATTGATAATACCATGCAAAATCTTTGATCAAATGCATATTTGTTCCCAGGATCCGAGAAGAAGACGCCGCGAGGCTCACAGCAGAGTATGAACAGATGGTGACGGGGCTCAGAGAAGCAGCTGAACAGAGGGACGCGGACGCTATCCTGGGGAACCCCATACTGCCTGATGAGGTGCTCAATGGTGAGAACATGATGTCTCTCTTTCTCATAGGATTATTGAAGAGGACGGCTGGATTCTCCCTATTCTAGGGAGCTGACCAGAGAGATGGAGGATGGAGACGCTATACAACCCGATACAGTAGAAGAAGCTGTCTTTATATCCTCATAGGATCAGTAGGAAAAAGCGGTTTCTTTCTCACAGGGTTAGTGAAGAAGACGGCGTGATCCTCCGTATACTAGGGAAATTGAGGTGCTCAACGGTAAGAGCAAGCCGGTTTCTCACAGCCAGGGACTGTACGAGCCCCAATGCAAAATAGCTCGTCTAGTCGCAATTCTGCATGCGTATTTTTTTTCAAAAACTAGTATTTCTACCCGAATCGACTTTGATGATTAATGGAATACACTAGACGCAATGTCACTAAAGCTAGCTTAGTTTTGAGTTGTACAAAGTGTACATCTCGTTATTTATTTTAAAATAATTTAATTATAAATATTACATCTCACACGCAAATAATTACGTCTGCTTCATATTTAAGGCAAAATAGGTCGTCTATTTAAAATAAAACCTGTTTACCAGGGTTCGTAATATAAAATATTATTTTCAAATTGAATACGGAATATTCTCTGTCATGTAAAATGACAAACCACTATATAAAAGGGCAAATTCAGCCTAATTTTTTATTACTCCAAATCGTTTTTCTATCGAGATGGCACGAGGTAAGCCAGTGACTGAAGAAGTGCGGAAAATTATAATCTCCAGTAACAATAAAGGCAAATCTACGTACCAAATTGCCAAGGACCTTTCTATGCCAAGGTCTACAATCCAAACTATCATCGAGCATCATCGAAAACACGACAAAATTTCTTGTTTAAAGAAATCCGGCCGCCCACGAATTACTACTAAAGCAGAAAACAGGATTCTGAGGAAGATCATCAAGAAAAATCGTCGTGCAAGAGCTGGAGAACTTACGGTACTATGGCGTGACGCAATTAAAAAAAACATTTCAGTGGATACTTGCAAGAGAGTGATGAAGAGGATGGGCTACGGTTTTTACACTGCTAAAGAGAAACCGTTACTTACACAACGGCAGAAAACTAACAGGTTGAAATTCGCCAAAAAGTACAGAAATTGGACCGTCGATCAGTGGCGTAAAATTATATGGAGTGACGAATCTAAATTTGAAGTCACAGTAGGCGATGAACGAAGTAAAGTCATTCGCGAAAAAGGAGAGGCATTTCAAAAAGATTGTCTTAAGCGTAAGGTAAAGTTTCCAGCTTCCTTAATGATTTGGGGCTGCATGTCGGCACAGGGTGTCGGCTGTCTGCAATTTATAGATGGAACCGTCAATGCCGAAAAATACAAAAGCATCTTACAAGAGAGTTTGCTGCCGTCTATACGTAAGTTAAAGTATAAAAATGCGTATACTTTTCAACAAGATGGTGCCTCATGCCATACCGCTAAAGCAACGATGGCGTGGCTGAAAAAGAAAAAAATACCTACCATGTCGTGGCCATCCAGCAGCCCGGACTTGTCTCCCATAGAAACGTTGTGGTGGAAAATGAAGAAGAAGTTGCGAAAGGACCCGTCCAGATCAAAAGCTGATCTTAAAGAGAAACTTACCTGTGTTTGGAATGAAACAACCCCGGAAGAGTGTCGACAGCTGGTAGATACAATGCCGCTCAGAATTAAAGCCGTTTTAGATGCAAAAGGAGACGCCACCAAGTGGTAGACGTTCTAATCTGCGTCGGTAACACTAAAGACGAACTTTTTTGCATTTTAGTACAATTGGTGAAACAATGTTTTTTTTATTACCAAGGAAAGTTCGTTTTTTTTTTCATTGAATAAATAAAATACGATTTATAACTTATACTGTTTTTATATTGCTAATTCTTCCAAACACCTTCGTCCCCCAGAATTTTTAGGTTAACGTTAGTTTAGTACATTTTTTTCCTACCAGACGTACTCATTTGCATTGGGGCTCGTATAAACGGTATGGTATCGGTATTGGATATCGATACCGCTTCGTTATAAAGGTAGAACTATACCGGTTGAAATATAAAGGTACGCTACCGGTGTAAAATAACGATGTCGCTATTTTTCATAGGTGTAGTTAAAAACCTTTATTATGACGGTAGCCAACCGGTATTATTTTGGTACCGAAAAATTTCGATCGTAACTCTTACGATGGGTACGTAAACGCGACCAACAGCGGACAGCGACTAAGTCAGTAATCTATCGCGCCGAACTACTAAATTGAACAAAAATGGGTAATATAGGCATACACCCAATAACTAGCGCTGATTGGTTGGCGCCGTTGGCGGCACCCTCGTAAAGCCCAAACGATATCTTAATTAAAACTGTTCAGATATCGAAAAAAATAGCGGTACCGTTATATTCCGCTGTCGAAAAATTTCTTTTGCGGTATCGTAACTTAACTGAAACGAAACGGTATGACGTCATTCCGTTTTAAAACGCTACCTTCATTTTCCGGTTATGCAGTCCCCGCTCACAGGGTCTGTGTAGATCTTTTATTTATCGTATGGCAATTCTGTTGCCAGTTTTGTTGCTCCTATTAGCACCACCCTGGGGTCACGTGAGGGTAGCGGCGGCCTACGGACGTGGTGCAACTTCGACCCCCCTTGTTCAAGTTAGAGGGCAACAAAATTGATTGTTAGAAGTTCTCAAGCCACCCGGAGGCCTCTAACTTGGCTTAACGACTGCTATCTTAGACAGCAGCCGGGATCAACGGCTTAACATGCCTTCCATAGCACTGAAGCGCTCAATTAATAACACTCAAAGCGGTCACCCATCCAAAAACTGACCTGGACCGACGTTGCTTAACCTCGCATACCGCACGCGGTACGCGGGCGCCGCTGGGCCACGAGCGCTCCTTCGTCTGTGTAAAGCGAAAGGATGACAGAATACGAAGAAATGGTGACGGGTTATGTAAAGCAGCTTGTTATTGGTTCATTCTACTTTTTCATGACCAGTTTTCTATTACAAAAAAAATCTATGATATGTATTCAATTAGTGTACAAAAATAGAATTGCGAAATAGTAAGAACCTGAACCTAATAAAATAATTTTGTAGATAAAAATACTTAAATATTAACATATTAATAAATTTCAGAATAGAATCGGTTCGCTTGCCTAGCCTTGCACTATAACCTGTATTATGATAATGTACCTAATGTAATCACATATATTTATTTGACGTGTAAAATGTAAAATTTTATAAATAAATGATTGAATTGAATTGAATTGAATATTGCTGTAAAAGGTGGATAACATAGGGGTTTTTTTATATAAATGGTGACATATCCAAGGATCACTGAGTTACTCGATTTATGGATATTAGTTGTGGTTCGTTAATTACCAAAACTATCGGAAGTGATATTGCAATTAAACCTCTTTCTAAATGACATTACAAAAATATGAAGTGAGGGACAAGTAATCCAAAATCTGCATTAAAAAAAGTGTGAAAATTATGTACACGAAAAAGTAGAAAGGGGCCTACTCCGAACTTCGAAATCCGAACTTCGTATCATGCCGTCCCTTTTACTCATATAGTTTACTAGCGACCCGCCCCGGCTTCGCACGGGTGCACTATTTAATGGATGTTATTATACATATAAACCTTCCTCTTCAATCACTCTTGTCTATTAATAAAAACCGCATCCAAATCCGTTACGTAGTTTTAAGTTTGACGACCGGTTTAGCCTAGTGGGTAGTGCACCTGCCTGTGAAGCTGACGGTCCTGGGTTCGAATCCCGGTCAGGGCGAATATTTGTGTGATGAGCATGAATATTTGTTTCTGAGTCTTGGATGTTTTCTATGTATTTAAGTATTTATATCTATTAAATATATCGTCGTCTAGTACCCATAACACAAGCCTTCTTGAGTTTACTGTGGGGCTAGTTCGATTTGTGTAAGATTGTCCTCTAATATTTATTTATTTATTAAAAAAAATATATATATATATTTAAGCACACACAGGGATATAGGAATATAGGGACAGAGAAAGCGACTTTGTTTTATACTATGTACTGATAACACGAGAGCGAAAGGGACGGCACGATACGAAATTCGAAGTAGGCCCTCTGTTGGGTCTGTATGGCTGAGATACGCGTCATACTCGTGATCGGGTGCTGTTTGTGGAGTCCGGTCTGTTCATGCTAGCTAGGACATAGTGACTACGTTAATACTAGTGTCTTTTATAGGGGATTGACGAGAGACATCATCCTGTTGTGGATTCGTTTTCATTATCAGTGACTTAGAGACCATATACATCTCTAATAATATTAAACTAATTTTAATTTTGACGCTCAGAGACCATTTACATCTCTGGGATATTATATTAATTTCATAATACTCCTTGTTTAATCTTGAGACCTTATACATCTCTAACTTTACTGATGTTATAATATTTGTAATAGATAACTTTACAAGTTTATCTTCACTGTATGACATTAATTTTGTTATAATTGTAAACTCGAAATTATTATTCCTTCTTGAACTGTAAATTAATATTTCGACATGAAAAATGTATTACATTATAGTCAGACTTTCTTAAATTGTAAATTAATATTTTTGACATGTAAAAGTGCCCTTGTGGCCTATTTGCAGAATAAATGTTTGTATTTGTTAGCTATCTGCATGGTTGTTCCAGAGGTGGTGCCGGGCAACATACGGAACGCGGAGCACTTCCTCGGGTTCCTGAAGCGGTTCATCGAGTACCTGAAGACGCGGCTGCGCTCCCAGCACGTGGTGCAGGAGTCGCCGGCCGGTGAGTGGCAGGCGCGGCCGCGGCCCGCAACTACCGTTTTTAATTGTTCCGTACCAAAAGCGTGAAAAAGGACCATCTGTCTGTCACATCGCTGAAATATCTCGAGAACTGCAACCACTTATGGTATGCAGGAGTCCCCGCCGGTGAGTCGGAGGCGCGGCCGCGGCCCGCAACTACCGTTTTTAATTGTTCCGTACCAAAAGCGTGAAAAAGGACCATCTGTCTGTCACATCGCTGAAATATCTCGAGAACTGCAACCACTTATGGTATGCAGGAGTCCCCGCCGGTGAGTCGGAGGCGCGGCCGCGGCCCGCAACTACCGTTTTTAATTGTTCCGTACCAAAAGCGTGAAAAAGGACCATCTGTCTGTCACATCGCTGAAATATCTCGAGAACTGCAACCACTTATGGTATGCAGGAGTCCCCGCCGGTGAGTCGGAGGCGCGGCCGCGGCCCGCAACTACCGTTTTTAATTGTTCCGTACCAAAAGCGTGAAAAAGGACCATCTGTCTGTCACATCGCTGAAATATCTCGAGAACTGCAACCACTTATGGTATGCAGGAGTCCCCGCCGGTGAGTCGGAGGCGCGGCCGCGGCCCGCAACTACCGTTTTTAATTGTTCCGTACCAAAAGCGTGAAAAAGGACCATCTGTCTGTCACATCGCTGAAATATCTCGAGAACTGCAACCACTTATGGTATGCAGGAGTCCCCGCCGGTGAGTCGGAGGCGCGGCCGCGGCCCGCAACTACCGTTTTTAATTGTTCCGTACCAAAAGCGTGAAAAAGGACCATCTGTCTGTCACATCGCTGAAATATCTCGAGAACTGCAACCACTTATGGTATGCAGGAGTCCCCGCCGGTGAGTCGGAGGCGCGGCCGCGGCCCGCAACTACCGTTTTTAATTGTTCCGTACCAAAAGCGTGAAAAAGGACCATCTGTCTGTCACATCGCTGAAATATCTCGAGAACTACAACCACTTATGGTATGCAGGAGTCCCCGCCGGTGAGTCGGAGGCGCGGCCGCGGCCCGCAACTACCGTTTTTAATTGTTCCGTACCAAAAGCGTGAAAAAGGACCATCTGTCTGTCACATCGCTGAAATATCTCGAGAACTGCAACCACTTATGGTATGCAGGAGTCCCCGCCGGTGAGTCGGAGGCGCGGCCGCGGCCCGCAACTACCGTTTTTAATTGTTCCGTACCAAAAGCGTGAAAAAGGACCATCTGTCTGTCACATCGCTGAAATATCTCGAGAACTGCAACCACTTATGGTATGCAGGAGTCCCCGCCGGTGAGTCGGAGGCGCGGCCGCGGCCCGCAACTACCGTTTTTAATTGTTCCGTACCAAAAGCGTGAAAAAGGACCATCTGTCTGTCACATCGCTGAAATATCTCGAGAACTACAACCACTTATGGTATGCAGGAGTCCCCGCCGGTGAGTCGGAGGCGCGGCCGCGGCCCGCAACTACCGTTTTTAATTGTTCCGTACCAAAAGCGTGAAAAAGGACCATCTGTCTGTCACATCGCTGAAATATCTCGAGAACTGCAACCACTTATGGTATGCAGGAGTCCCCGCCGGTGAGTCGGAGGCGCGGCCGCGGCCCGCAACTACCGTTTTTAATTGTTCCGTACCAAAAGCGTGAAAAAGGACCATCTGTCTGTCACATCGCTGAAATATCTCGAGAACTGCAACCACTTATGGTATGCAGGAGTCCCCGCCGGTGAGTCGGAGGCGCGGCCGCGGCCCGCAACTACCGTTTTTAATTGTTCCGTACCAAAAGCGTGAAAAAGGACCATCTGTCTGTCACATCGCTGAAATATCTCGAGAACTGCAACCACTTATGGTATGCAGGAGTCCCCGCCGGTGAGTCGGAGGCGCGGCCGCGGCCCGCAACTACCGTTTTTAATTGTTCCGTACCAAAAGCGTGAAAAAGGACCATCTGTCTGTCACATCGCTGAAATATCTCGAGAACTGCAACCACTTATGGTATGCAGGAGTCCCCGCCGGTGAGTCGGAGGCGCGGCCGCGGCCCGCAACTACCGTTTTTAATTGTTCCGTACCAAAAGCGTGAAAAAGGACCATCTGTCTGTCACATCGCTGAAATATCTCGAGAACTGCAACCACTTATGGTATGCAGGAGTCCCCGCCGGTGAGTGGCAGGCGCGGCCGCGGCCCGCAACTACCGTTTTTAATTGTTCCGTACCAAAAGCGTGAAAAAGGACCATCTGTCTGTCACATCGCTGAAATATCTCGAGAACTGCAACCACTTATGGTATGCAGGAGTCCCCGCCGGTGAGTCGGAGGCGCGGCCGCGGCCCGCAACTACCGTTTTTAATTGTTCCGTACCAAAAGCGTGAAAAAGGACCATCTGTCTGTCACATCGCTGAAATATCTCGAGAACTGCAACCACTTATGGTATGCAGGAGTCCCCGCCGGTGAGTCGGAGGCGCGGCCGCGGCCCGCAACTACCGTTTTTAATTGTTCCGTACCAAAAGCGTGAAAAAGGACCATCTGTCTGTCACATCGCTGAAATATCTCGAGAACTGCAACCACTTATGGTATGCAGGAGTCCCCGCCGGTGAGTCGGAGGCGCGGCCGCGGCCCGCAACTACCGTTTTTAATTGTTCCGTACCAAAAGCGTGAAAAAGGACCATCTGTCTGTCACATCGCTGAAATATCTCGAGAACTGCAACCACTTATGGTATGCAGGAGTCCCCGCCGGTGAGTCGGAGGCGCGGCCGCGGCCCGCAACTACCGTTTTTAATTGTTCCGTACCAAAAGCGTGAAAAAGGACCATCTGTCTGTCACATCGCTGAAATATCTCGAGAACTGCAACCACTTATGGTATGCAGGAGTCCCCGCCGGTGAGTCGGAGGCGCGGCCGCGGCCCGCAACTACCGTTTTTAATTGTTCCGTACCAAAAGCGTGAAAAAGGACCATCTGTCTGTCACATCGCTGAAATATCTCGAGAACTGCAACCACTTATGGTATGCAGGAGTCCCCGCCGGTGAGTCGGAGGCGCGGCCGCGGCCCGCAACTACCGTTTTTAATTGTTCCGTACCAAAAGCGTGAAAAAGGACCATCTGTCTGTCACATCGCTGAAATATCTCGAGAACTGCAACCACTTATGGTATGCAGGAGTCCCCGCCGGTGAGTCGGAGGCGCGGCCGCGGCCCGCAACTACCGTTTTTAATTGTTCCGTACCAAAAGCGTGAAAAAGGACCATCTGTCTGTCACATCGCTGAAATATCTCGAGAACTGCAACCACTTATGGTATGCAGGAGTCCCCGCCGGTGAGTCGGAGGCGCGGCCGCGGCCCGCAACTACCGTTTTTAATTGTTCCGTACCAAAAGCGTGAAAAAGGACCATCTGTCTGTCACATCGCTGAAATATCTCGAGAACTGCAACCACTTATGGTATGCAGGAGTCCCCGCCGGTGAGTCGGAGGCGCGGCCGCGGCCCGCAAAAATTAAAATTATATATATATTAAAGAAACCGAATAGCAGTGTGTAACTTTCTACCTACCTGCGTTTTGTGTCCTGTTTGGAGTTGTGGAATGATATCCCTTCATGCCTCGTCTATCTTAATCTTAATTATAATCATATCTCACATGTTTGTTAATCTTGTCAGTCATTATCTTGTTTGTTTGTTATGTTGTGCTTATTGTACTGTTAACCCATTCACTTATTTTTATTCGTAGGAACCTACAATGTACACAATTAATTATTTATATGTGATCAGTGTAAAGCTGACGTGGTAATTATTTTTCACTTATGATGTTATGTTATGTTACAGTTTCATTAACTCACCATTGTTGTATGTCCCGTAAACTTTAATTAATGCACGAATATCAACAATTTTGTATACTGTTGACTTTATTCTCTGCAATTAACTTTTGTCTGTTTCATGTACATACTTGTTTATTATAAATTATAATTGCTACACTATCTTATTTTCAATTGTAGTCGTGAATGTGTGTAGCAGGCCCCGCCATTTCTGGACGCACCTTTTGACAGTTGGACATTCATGTGACGGCCCGACGTGACAAGACGGCGGTGTCAAGTTGTATTAGGTCGCGTTCAATTTTTAGGCGAAGCGTGCTACACACACCGTCATTAACAACCAGGTTTCGCCGGAAGATCAGCGCCAGCTCCCTGAGTCGGCATTACGCTGAGGCGAAACCTTTTTGTGGCGATTACTTGTTGTTTTTTTCTAATTACGTTTATTTATCTATATTTTATGTTTGTATCGTCACGAATAAATGTTTTTCTTCTTCTTCTTCTTCTTCTTCTTTTTCTTCATCTAGACATGTTATTTACACGGGATATTCAGAAAATAAAACTTAATTCAGTTTTTTATAATCTGAGCTGCGGATATTGTAAAATAATCATTACTTTTGTCAAAAACCTGGAATAACTACCACACCGTCATAAAAGTTGGGGCGGATACGTGCGCGGGCGACGGGCGGCAGTCTGCCACCGGCTCTCGGACGGGAAGGCTGTGTCGCTTTGCGCGCGAAGCTAAAATATAAGAGTTCGATTCTGAGACAATGTACCTACTTAACTATTTTATATATTTAATTACTTCAAACATTCCCATGTATTTAGAAAATAATAATATAAAAAATACATACACACATACAAAAAACCTAAACCTTTTTTGGAGTCGGCTGACGGATCTGTTACAGCGGGGGGGCGCGGGTAGTGCGGCGGGAAAGGCTACGCCACGCCCCGCACAACATTTATTTATTTAACCTTTATTGCACAAAAGTAAAACTTATCGTACAAAAGGAGGATTTAATGCCATAAGCATTCTCTACCAGCACAACAACAACACAAAACATTCTCCCATTACTACCACAATCACGCACGTACACTCAAAACACTAAACTTGAGCAATAAAATTCGACCTTACAAGTGACAAATTTCACTAAGGACCACATTTCACAGTAGTCCTTATAGGAAGTAGTCCTTGTGGGTCCGAAATATGGTGAAGTTTGATGTCAAAATAGCGGCCAAGCGTGTTGGTCAAGTACGAATGTTTATAAAACGACTTTGTAATGGAAGCTCGATTTACGATTTTAATAAAAAACTTTAATTGTGCAGAAAATTATAATGAAAGCGAAAACATACGTGCAAGTGAAATGATAATTGTAGTTGGTGGTAGGATGTCGTAAAGAACACACACTGTTAATTAGTTAAAAGTTTAATAGACGAAAATGAGAATCACGGTTTAGCACAACACAAACATAACACTGCTTAGAAATAAGAGAGCGCGTGCGCCTGCGGTGACGAGTGGCTAACCGACGGCGGGGCGCGGCGCGCGGGCGAGGGGCGCTTGCGTTGGTGCGCGTGAACGGAACGAACGAATAGAAGAGGTCGCGGGGAGAATGAATAATACAATCAGCTTTGGCGCGCAATATAACTCCTACATAATTCATTTTCCGTAATTTTGATAAATTAAAATTGCACCCGAAAACAGCACAGCACATAGAGGCATTTTGACAGAGCTCTTCACACGCCGGGAACGATTTCGAGACTGGCGTATAATCGATTAATGAAGCAGTATTTTTAACGTGGCAGATTTTTCTCCTATACCTTTGGCAGAGGGGTAAGTATAGCATTTCAATGGCGTCTCAAGACTTAAATGTTCTCAGGCTTAGACACGTATACGTGCGCAATATTTGAACCAATTTTACATCTCAAGCTTGTTACTGTAATCCATATCTCCTGCCACTGTATATATAAAAAATACAAGAAAGGTGATATCAAGAGTAATTTAAAAAAAATGCGGCTCTCCAACAACTCGTGATTTGGTTGAATATTTATTTATATATTATCATTTTTATATATGTATTATATGTATGGTTATGGTATATGTATTTATTTAGTTTTAGTTACAAGTTACCTTAACGTATTTCAACGTTGTTGTACACGTTGTCTCTCTCCCACTTTACACTCAATCCTTCATAGGTTAGCTGAAAGAGATCCTTCATAGAGATAGTTTCGCCTTTCTACTTTAATCTTATTTGTACTATTGTTTTAACCTGTTATTGTGTACTTACATATATCATCAATGGTGGTGGTTTTTTCCTCAAGATTTAAATTGCGCTCTATACATGGTTAAACTTCGGTTTTTTAAACCGGTTTGCATTCCGTTCGTTATCCTGTGCTTCCTAAAATGTCTACTTACGATGAACCGTTTTGACGTTTGGTGGTTATTACTTTACTAACGACCCGCCCCGGCTTCGTCGGGTGCAATGCTGATGCATGTATTATACATATAAACCTTCCCCTTGAGTCACTCTATCTATTAAAAAAAGCGCATCAAAATCCGTTGCGTAGTTTTAAAGATTTAAGCATACATAGGGATATAGGGACATAGGGACAGAGAAAGCGACTTTGTTTTATACTATGTAGTGATTCATACTTTACTTTATTGGTTAATGTGGCACTGAATTGTGCAAATACTCGTAATAAGTAGTGTAATACTGTCTTGATTTTGTTTGATTTGTAGTATAATAGTATTTTATGGAACAGTTGTATAACGGAGGTCAAAAAAGGCGAGTGGCCTGGGTTACGATGTGTTCCGAAATCGAAAATCGTAAATAGAGGCGCCATGCGCGTTTTTGGAGTCCATTGAAGTTTATTGGAGTTTACTCCTTAAAAATTGATTTTTGTATATAAGCCCGGGCTATGAAAATTTATGGGGTATAAAATCAACCGTTACCCGTCATGGTGGGAGAGCCCGAGAGGGGATTTCGGGATTTAATCAAGCGCGTGAGATTAAAGTATAATTTTATTGTAAACGTCAACCTTGTTATATTTCATAATGCAGCTTAAACTTGACTTCTTATTTCATTTGAATTTTTGCTAACAATACTATATTTATAATTTATACTTAACATTTGTAACTTGACTGTATGTTTGACATAGATTTAAAAAAAATTTTATATTAATTTTAAATTCAATTGGTTGGTGTTATCTGATGAATAAGTTATGATCGTTTCTTGATATTATTGACTGTTGCCTAACATGTAAGTGCTTTGGTGTCATTCACTGTAAACTTATAATGTATTGACTGAATAAATAAAATAAAAATTTATTTATTTATTATCTAGGATCACCAACAGTGGCAACAACAGTCATTAGCACTATACACAGAAAAGTACATGGTTTACATTTAATTGCGCCACCAATTACAGGTGAACACAGCATGCATTACAGGAAGCGTCGACTTTAGAAAAACTTAAGAAAACATCTACATAATGATAATTAGTTAATAGTACGTAATATGCTTAAAAATAAACTAGGAACAAGAGGGTCATAAAACATAATGAGAGAGTGACATGATGAGAGACTTCACTGTTCTCATTTGATTTTATTTTTTTAGACTGACGCACAGAGACCTTATACATCTCTGAGGATATCTATTTATTAGATTTTATTATTTTCATGTTGACGTGTTATAGATATAGCTCAAAACATTTTATTATGATTAGTGTACTTACTTTATTACCTTTTATCTTGACGCTTAGAGACCTTATACATCTCTAACAAATCTCGATTGTCATTAGTTTCTTAGTCTTATTTTTGACATGTAACACTACATTTAATTAATGATACTTTGATTATTATATTATTTTTATTTGATGTACCTAGATAGATTTTGACTTGTAAAAGTGCCCTTGAGGCCTATTTGCAGAATAAATGTTTTGATTTTGATTTTGATAATGAAAGTTGAATGTTTCGAGCAGGCTTCCTGAAGGACGTGGCCGCGCGCGTGTGCATCGAGCGCAAGCCGCTGCGCTTCTGCGCGTCGCGGCTGTCGTCGCTGCTGCGCACGCTCGAGCTGCCGGACCCCGCGCCGCTCGGCGCGCTCACGCTCGTGGCGCACCTCGCCACGCTCGTCGCCACCTACACGCGCGGCTTCGTCGTCATCATCGAGCCCTTCGACGACAGGACGCCCACGGTCTCCAACCCCATCCTCCACTTCTCGTGAGTTCACGCCGCACTCCGTATATCCTCGCTCGGTAAAGCCCGCCCACAAATATATGTAGGATTTTATGTTGATTTAGTTGTATAAGTTAGCGTGAAAGGGAACGTATCAGGGATAGAGTGAAAGGGATGGATGAGAGGGAGAGAGAGAGGGGAGAAGGGATATGGCGGCGGGGTAGTGCATAGGAGGTGCTAAAATGAAAAGAAAAGTTTATTTAAATAGTTTTTTTTTAACTACTTGAACCCACCCCTACATATATGAGCATTGTCAAGAGCGCGCTATTATACTCATTAGTGGTAGTAGTGGGAATAATGGCGATTTGACTTGTTTACCTGTTCTCATTATAATTTTATGTTTTATGTCACACCTGGCCATAAAGTGGCAATTACCGCCCGCTCCGCGCACGATAAATCCCACTTCCTGGCCAGGGGTTGACATAAAATTTTATACTTACCTCGGGCAATAATTAAGAAAGTCTCAGATCGCATAATTATCGCACTTGCCTTCGGCTCGGGCGTCAAATACCTGCGATCTGAGACATTCTTTATTTTACCGCCCTTGATAAGTAATGTACTATTATATGACAACAGGTCAGTAATGTCAGTATAGTGGGAATAATGACGATTTGACTTGTTTACCTGTTCTCATTATAATTTTAAAATGTTTTATAGCGACACTGTTCCATTACACTGATGCACTGTGTTGAGAGCGTGGGACCTAAATGTGTTCCTTCTGCTGTCAACACAGTGCATCCTCAAATTTTATTGTTTATTTTTTCGCTGGGAGACAACGGCTTCGTATGGCATTCATTTACAGTAGACAAAATATTGAATGATTAAAATTATGCATGTCAGATTGAACAAATGTTAAGTAGGTACTGATATGAGATGAATTAAGCCTCGTGACCGCGCCAGGTGTTAGGTGCAGCAGGTCCTCCTCTGCTCTCACATAAATGGGTAAAGGGCAACGCCGGATAATGTACTCTATAGTAGTTTGGACTTCTTCGCCGCACTCACACGTGGGCGAATCTACCCAACGGACCTGTGATAAATTCTCATGAGTCTTCCGTTCAGTTCGCTGGTTCTACCAAGAATGCCCGTTCCACTGAAAAACCCCCTACTACCCACCATGTCAAATGGCGGGAAAACGCCCATTACTGATTGGTCGTACCGACCTGCCAAAACCCAACACCAGTGTTGAGCAACACTCTTATTGGTTCGTTTTTAACAATTACGTGCAACTGTGCAAGGAAAGTCTGGTGTTGCTAGGACAATTATCAATTATCAGCCACTTGTGTTGAATTCATAATAAACATGACATATCATATGACCAATAAGTACGACATATGTGTCATTTTAATTATTATATTAACTGCTTCACATTGCATTTACAAGATATTTGTAGACAAAGTCAGCTATTATTTTAATCCAGAACTCATAAATCATGACAGACCCAATCCCATTTGTGCAAAAAGTAGTTACAGCGAACGTGATGCGTTCTCAGTCTTCGAGACAGGTCGTACCCAGGCTACTTACGTTAGGTCTTCAATATAGGAATCCGCAGTGGCAGTGGCCCAATAATTTCTCCAGATTTCGATCACTTTCAAATATTTGAGGTTCCGAACCCTACATACGATTGCGGGATTTTAGGCGCTGAGGTGATGGGCAGCAGAACTCATCGTGGATAGGGTGTTAAGACTTGAAGAGTGAGGGACCTGCCGTAATCCAATAAAAAATCTCACTTCAAAGTCAAACTCAATGTAATTTATTTCTTTTAAATAGATGTAAAATAGGATAATAATAATAATAATAAAATGCTTTATTGTGCACTACATGGAGAATTATTACAATGACAAAATATGAACAGGACTTAAGTAAGTAGGTAACAACAGGCGGTCTTATCGCTAAAAAGCGATCTCTTCCAGACAACCTTCAGATAGATAGGATCATCCTTTGTGGCAACTACTTGCTCTGTAGATTCCTAAAGTGAATTCGCTAATGCGGAGGGTTGTTTTTCATCATATGAGTTTCATTTGATAAAACCTTTCTTTAATTCCAGATGTATGGACTGTTCGATTGCCATGAGACCGATATTCGCCAGATTTCAAAGTGTCATCATAACATCGGGTAAATTGTATTGATTTTAATTTGATATTTTTGAACCTGTGATCGTATGGTGGTGCAACCGAGCCTTAGTGTCGTACGCGGCGTGCAATCCAATGCGGGTTCGACATATTACACAACCGCAACCCTGACAGGTGAAGTTCCCTAAGGGTGAAGTCACACTTATCAGCATCGAATCGCATTTTGTAATATAAAAACGCAATATTGTATGAAGATGCGTCTTTCTTCTAGTGATATGCAGTTTCTAAATGATGTGTTTTTTTTCTTAAATGTTGGTTTTAACAAGTTCACTAGTGTCTCAGATTCTTCAATCGCCATACGAAAATAACAGGACATTTCTTTAAATCTGCCACAAGTGTTAAAAAAGCTTCCATTGATAATCCTCTTTTTCCATAGTGGATTAATCCATGTTCTTCGTTTTTTGCGTTTTTTCTTTTTCATTGCTTCTATAATACACGCTAGCACAATAAAATTTATAGTTGACCTATCCATGACAGTTTTCAACTTCAACTGCGGCAGTTTGCGATTCAAATTCAATTCAATAGCATGCGATCGCATACTTGATGAAAGCATGCTATAGGATACTTTACGTTAGCTCCCTTTAGCATCTGAACACCATGTTACAGCATACTTTAACTTCTGATACGTATAGTGTGTCCAAAATCATCCAGCTAAATGCGATTCGATGCTGATAAGTGTGGCTTCACCCTAAGGGACCCATGTCGGTGTGTTTTGTCTCGCTTATCTGCTAGTGTCGCATGCTTCGTCGTGGACCTCCCGACTATTCACACCGCGATTTTTAAACGCGCCGTCAACGCGCGTCCCCCTACTTAGTAGTAATTACCGTGTTTACAGCAGTAGATGGTAGTAGAGTCGACGGCGCGTTTAAAAAACGCACTGTGTATTTCATAAGCCCTTACACCCATCGAACACCAGTTTGCGCCATTTATCCCTGTCTTTGGCAAGCTTCTCCCCTTTTTTTTTTATACGACGCCGGTGGCAAACAAGCATACGGTCCACCTGATGGTAAGCGAACAAGCAACTCCCAAGGAGTCACGTGCGCGTTGCAGACCCTTTATAAAATTTGAGGATGTACTGTGTTGACAACAGAAGGGTCAAATTTAGGTCCCTCGCTCTCAACACAGTGCACCCTCGGGAGCTCTGGCAACCTTGCTCACCTCCAGGAATACAACACTACATACTTGTATAGTAGATAATGTTATTATGGCCGTGGTCTTCTGCATGGCGGAGGTGCTTCCCCAGTTGGGCTGCTCCAAATTCGAGCAAGATGACATTTTGCTGCGCCCTACGTCTTTAAATATTTGTGATGTATGTTTATTCAACATGCTATAATGTCGACTGTTTTGAAAATAACAAAAAGTCACAGTATAATTTTGCTAAGTTCTAACACAATTGTCACATAATTTATTTAAGTACTTATATACATCTAGGTCTCAACACCGATCTTTGGCGACTGTGCGGGGGTTAAAAGTCTAAATATAGATTTTTTAAATTATTTTTCCTGTAATCTGCAGAATATACAACAACTTTTGAGCCTTACGGTACTCGAATTTCGTGATTTTCTCCCACCCTAATGGCTACTATCCGTCTGTGTCCGCAGGCACGCTGTCCCCGCTGGACATGTACCCGAAGATCCTGGACTTCAACCCCGTCATCATGAGCTCCTTCACCATGACGCTGGCACGGCCCTGCATACTGCCCATGGTATAACGCCATTCTACTATCAATTAAATCATAAATCTTTATTACACAAATATACAATTAGGTTCCGGATAAGTACAAACTTTACACTTAACCTATTAGGACTTAGGTCTAGATTGATATTGTGTACATGCGCAAACATTCATAAGAGAAACACTGGCCCCTACACTAGGCACAGCCTGTCCCGTAGGTAGCCAATTCGATTACGAGTTTACGAAATGGGTGCGAATTGTTAATAAGATCACCAAATTACTTAAAGCCTAAAATAAACATGGGGAAAAACAGCAGAAGTGGGGGATGTAATGTCTAAAAAATTATGAATTAAGCTTGCAGTTCATTCACACAGTTCGTGCGCGTGAGTGATTGTGTGTGTGTGTGGGGGGGGGGGGGGGTGTATTTGTGTGTGTTTGTTTATTATTATACTCTCATTATTGACTTTTATCTCGCGGACGCGGGTGAGCCATCGTTGTGTTAATTATACATGAACATTGTCTATGTGTGCGTCAGCGTAGGAGCTATGAGTTCACGTTGTCTACAAGGTCATATATTATTGACCGTTCAATTTTTCCCAGGCATTGGGTATCAAAAATGCCCGATCCAATATTTACTCGCGACCCACTGGTCGGTCAATGTGGTAACATAGCGTGGCAAATGCTGCCCTAACGGGTTCATACAGCATAACTGAAACACCGAAACTGCATTATGCTTTGCGATTTTAGTGCTGATTTCTACATGACCAACCATGAATAAAGGCCTTATTAACGTTCACCATATCCATTTTAGCTAAAATGCCTTTATAATTCATTTGTTTTCTTTAAGAAAAAGATATATAGTGTCTTCGGGTAATTTCGAATGTCGAGTAATTCCGAAAATAACAAATTTCAGTCTAACTAAGCTATTTTATTGCATCTCATCATCATCACCATCAAAAAGAAATGTTAATTTTTTTGTTGATCAATTGGGTAGTGCAACAAAATCACTTAGTCAGAAATCTGTTAAATAAAATAAATAAATAAATATTAGAGGACAATCTTACACAAATCGAACTAGCCCCACAGTAAGCTCAAGAAGGCTTGTGTTATGGGTACTAGACGACGATATATTTAATAAATATAAATTCTTAAATACATCACACAAATATTTGCCCTGACCGGGATTCGAACCCAGGACCGTCAGCTTCACAGGCAGGCTGTTATTTTCGGAATTACTCGACATTCGGAATTACCCGAAGACACCATAACACGTTTTAGTTAGCAATGGTTTTTTAAATTTTGTATGAACAATGGGGATATGTAATATGTATACAGTGCTTCGAGTAGTGTCTTATTTTCAGATAGTATCGAAAGGCAGCGACCAGGTGACGATATCGTCCAAGTACGAGACGCGCGAGGACGTCGCCGTCATCAGAAACTACGGACAACTACTAGTAGAGGTAAGGATAAAACTAGTTCCTACGGCAATTCTTGGGATTAGTTGCCAAAGTGAACCTCGGGCTCCTTAGGCTGGAAAAAATGCTCGACCGACGGTCAGCGCTGACCGTCTGTGAAACATCGTTCTTCTTTCGTAGTTGTTTAAAAAAAAGTTGAATTTGTATATTATTAGATTATTTTCGCATCTTCTGTGTATTTATTTAATCTTCATTGCCCAAATGAAACCTTATCGTACAAAAGGCGGACTTAATACCATATGGCATTCTCTACCAGTCAAACTTAACTGCACTAAGGTGCAACTTACAACTGAAGAAAATTAATTGACATTTACTGCTTTTAACGTACCTATGTATTAATTAAAACCAGCGTCGCGGCTCGCCGTGGCATTATGCTGAGTGGGGCCCTTTTTAGCGTCGTTTGTCTGTTTATATTTCATTGTTAAATATTGTAATGTGTTGAGTAATTATAATCAAAATGGAAACTTGACATTACTATTTACTCATTTATAACGAATTATATAACTTGTAGTATTAAAACGACTCGCAAAATGTATAAAACTTTTGACGTGTAATGTATTTCATCATCAATTTAAGCATTAGACCCTTGTCGGTGTAGCTCTCTCCATCTGACACTATCCAGGGCCGCCTCCTTGACCTCCTTATACGACACGACCGCTAGCTTTCCTTTTATTTGTTACATGTAGCTTATCCTCGGTCTTCCCCTTCCTCGCTTTCCTTCAATTTTGCCTTCTACGATGTTTTTTTATAAAATCGTCGTGTCGTCTAAGATGATCAATCATTTTCCCTCTTTTATTTTCTATAATTTCCAACAGTTTCCTTTTCACCCCCACTCTCCTCAGCACTTCTTCGTTTGTATATTTTCCGTCCAGTGTTTATGTAATGTATTTGTGCATTAAAGAAACATCAAAACAAACTAATCGTAGCCCTTACTTCATGTGTTTTAAAACATATAATAAACTTCCCAGAGAGATAAAAGATTTTCCGCTAAAACACTTCAAAAAGAAGCTCGGATAACCACCCGAGCTATGTTTCTACTCCCTGGACGAATTTTTTAATGAAAATAATTTAATTTCTTAAAATTAGTAAAAGTAGTAGATTAAGTCCCCGGTCAGGGCAAATATTTGTGTGATGAGCATGAATATTTGTTTCTGAGTCTTGGATGTTTTCTATGTATTTAAGTATTTATATCTATTAAATATATCGTCGTCTAGTACCCATAACACAAGCCTTCTTGAGCTTACTGTGGGGCTAGTTCGATTTGTGTAAGATTGTCCTCTAATATTTATTTATTTATTTATTTTATTTAAGTAAACTCTATTCTGCTTGAGCTCAACCGTTAGCACAATCATGAGTTACTTTTTCGAATTTTTTTTTGCATGCTTACTCAAGCAGAGTATGGTCGGCCATACAATTATTGTACCAACCTAATGTACCCATATTCCGCAAAATAAACATTCATTCATTCATAATAGTACATTACTTACCAAGGGCGGTAAAACAAAGAATGTCTCAGATCGCAGGTATTTGACGCCCGAGCCGAAGGCAAGGGCGATAATTATGAGATCTGAGGCTTTCTTAATTACCGCCCGAGGTAAGTACAAAATTTTATGTCATCCCCTGGCCAGGAAGTGGGATTTTCCGCGCGCGGAGCGTGCGGTAATTGCCACTTTATGGCCAGGTGTGACATAAATAAATGAGTATGAGTATTGTGTTGTGCAGATCGCGGCGGCCGTGCCCGACGGCGTGGTGTGTTTCTTCACGTCCTACCTGTACTTGGAGAGCGTCGTCGGCGCCTGGTACGACCAAGGTACCTACCCACACTTAGGTTGTCTGTTGCACCAAACCGTCTGTAATCGTAAGCGGTGTTCGTTAAAATCTGATTATATGGAAAGTTTGACAAGTTTCTATAGGATGACAGCTGCCGGCGCCATATTTGACGATGACCGGCCTGTGATCGTATGTTGGTGCAACCGACCCTTAATGTCACATCTATTTTATACATACACAAATTAGAGCGCTGGAGCGCTCGTGGCCCAGCGGCGCCCGCGTACCGCGTGCAGTATGCGAGGTTAAGCAACGTCGGCCGAGGTATTCTTAGATGGGTGACCGCTTTGAGTGGTTATTAACTGAGCGCTCCCGTGCTTTGGAAGGCACGTTAATGATACTGCTGTTCGTCGTTAAGCTAAGTTGGAGGCCTCCGGGCGGCTCGAGAACTTCTAACAGTCAAGTTGCCCACTCACTTGACAAGCGCAATTCCAATATAGTCTGGTTCTCCTCGGGTTGGAAGGTCAGATGGCAGTCGCTTCCATAAAAACTAGTGGCTACGCCAAATCTTGGGATTAGGTACGGACCCCGGGCATCCTTCAGGATGTAACTGTACTGGGATATCGCTTGGAGGATGATGACAAATTAGAAAGAAAGAAAACATTAATTAGTTGGGTCGATGAAGTAGAGACTAAAGAGTGACTCAGGAGACGTAACCATGGTAACGAGCAACAAATTAGTTGATCGGCCGAACTCACTCTCTAAAACACGTCACTCTTTAAAACAGTGATTTTATAGAGATTAAATCAACCGAACAACACGTTAGCGATGGCTACAAACCCATTTTGACGTGCGTGATCTCTTGAGCATCTGTATTATAACGTGTTTTCTAAGAAAACCTATTGATGTCGTGTCCTCGCTGACGGGACGGAATAACAACAAAGAAATGTTGAATCAAATTATAACATTATTATAAGATGTTATAAAAATGTACTTAGATTTCAATTTACACTCGAGAGCAATTAAAACGGGTCAAATTATAATGAAATTCGATACAAAGTGTACTCATTTACTTGCTCCTGACTTTGACGAGGGGCGCACTTATTTCGGTATCGCACTTGCGTTGACTGATTTTATATCGTTTATTCATTTCGGCGTGTTTATTATTTGCGCAGGAGTGGTGGCGAACCTCCAGAAACACAAACTACTGTTTATAGAAACACAAGACTCGGCTGAAACTAGTTTTGCGCTCATCAATTATATAAAGGTAAGAACTAATAAGTAGAGATGCGCGGAATATGGGTTTGACCGAATACGAACATTCGGCCGAATATTAGGTCCAGCTGTTGCCGAACCGAATATTCGGCCGAATTATTCGGTTCATCGTAATTCCTTCATCGATTGTTGTAAAACAGACTGAATGGTAAAGTTTTTGTTCATTATCAAAGCGAAATATTGAAAAAAATTAGTGAAATTACTGTTAATAATGGGTCAAGTATTAATTTCACGAAGCAGTAACTATAATACACTCTTGTAACTTGTAACAAAACCCTCTCAAAATTGTTCGGTAAATATTCGGCAGCTGAACCGAATAATTCTTCCCAATACCGAACATTCAAAAACATGCCGAATACCGAATAATAACCGAATATTCGGCGTATCCTTACTAATAACAAAACTGTCTTCCAACAATCTATCCGACCAAAGTCACCGGTTACCACAAACATGAGCACGTAATAGGTATAATAACATGAAGTAAGGATAAGAATGAGGCCGGCAATACACACAAACAAAGATGTGCGAAAGGGATGCTAGCATAAACACCAACACACGCAGGAACGAGATACAATGTGTCATCTCCTGTCCCTCATCGCGTATTATTTGTCACCGAAACGTCATCAACGTATTCAAACCTACTGGCTTAATTTGAATTTGGCGCCAATGTATATGCAACACGACTAATTATGAGATATCAGAATTGTGCTGCATCCATATCAATCTTCTGGTACATCTCAATTTAGTCAGCCTATCATAAGTCCGTCCCCCTTGGTGATTCGCTAATCCTCCTTCTATCTAATCCTCTTTCTACGTATGGTAATGTATGCTTCTATTCAATAGAATTTGTATTTATGAAAACTGGAACAGTATTTTCAATACAAATACAGATACTTTATTCGTACTTCTTCAACCTACCACTCACATTATGAAAGGACATATAATGCCTAAATTAATATTATATTAATAAATATGAAATTAAATTAGATTAAAAGTTTTATACACAATATGATATGATTGGAATCTTCAACAATGCAGAATTTAAACTGTAAAATTGTAATTATTATTGCCGTCATAACTACATTGTTAGTTGAGCACCTATTTGACATTTTATATTCAATTTGTATGACTTATAACAATTGCTACTAATAAATTTTGTATTTGTATTTGTATTCGTCGATCATAGGTGTACACAACATAACATTGTATAAGGTGGTACAGAACTTAATTTTATCTCACTAGCGCGGGTTAGCCATAGTTTTATTTGTGGCACACACGAACACATAGACAAAGTGAACTCATAGCTCCTACGCTGACGCACACATAGACAATGATAGCTCACCACACAATCATGGCTCATCCTCGTTGTGATATCAGTACTGTAACATTGGTATTGCCATACATTGGTACAGACAGTACACAAAACAAAATGTACTCTATTTCCTATAACAGTAGATAAAAAATATCTGTCTTCCTTTTCGTGCAGGCCTGCGAGAGCGGCCGAGGCGCGGTACTACTATCCGTGGCGAGGGGAAAGGTGAGTACCGTGGACACAGTTAACTGAGCATTCTTATATCTTATTACAATGAGGTAAAGGGGGATCCATCATTTTACCGAAAATCGTTACATCGATTATCATTTCCCATAACACTATTCGCAGAATTTTATTATCACTTAGGAATCATTCATCGAACTTCGTTAGATCGCTCAAACATTTGCTCGAATTACCTTTTACACAAGAATCAACTCATCGAATTTTAATTCAGTATTTTATTTGTTCATCGACGTAGTCGTTCATCGAATGGCCTTTAGTATAATTTTGGTTTAACGAAGGTTTCAGTTCCCAAAATTCTTATTACCTAGAACATCATTTCACCACTGTTTACTATTCTTGATATAAGTAAGTCTAAAATTATTTTTTTTCTCAGATTCTTGGTGTACTCTGTAAAAGTACTCATAAACAAAAATACTCAAAAACAAAAATACCCAAAACCTAAAATGTACAAAAGACCAGTTAGGGCAAAACCGACTGTAATGCGGATAGGTTAGAAGATTAAGACGGGAGCTTTGCTTATTGCATCTTCTAGGTTATTTTTTTTATATAAGGCCAGAAAGATTATACGCCTTGAAATATCATGCTTGCTTGGTTGTTCGATGAAACATTGTTCTTGGAAAGAATACTATATGGAACGTACTATCTGTGAATCAAGTTTCGTTAAATTAATACTATGAATAACGAATATTTCGATGAAAGGTAAATTCGATGTACCGTTACGCTACGATTAGAGACGGATTCGAAACGATGAACTATGAAAAGTGGTTCGATTATATAAAATGCAATGAATTGATGATTATGTGATTAGAAAAAAAAACCTAATGAAATTCGTTGAACAGTTTTCGGTGAAATGAAAATCGATGTAAGATATTTCGATAAAATAATAGACACCCGAGGTAAAGTTTATCATTGTTCAATTAAATATATTCATGTTTGTGGCAATAATTTGTTTACGAGACCCTCTATAGATCCGATTTATACATTCGCTGTAATAAAACCCTATTTATGACAGCGAACGTATAAATCGGATCTATATATATATCTATCTTCAAAATCTGACTACTCCTAAAGAAACAAGGCAAAAAAATATGCTAAATGATGAAAATCCTATTCAAATATCTTAAAAAATAGCGATACGACCGTTTTAATGTTGCTGGTTAAAGAAAGAAAGCTTAATAGATCAGTGACGTAACTGCCTTAGTAAATTACGATCGTTCCAATACAAAGGTGCGTTTTGCGGAAAAGGGACAGCATATGCCCCCTCTTAAAACTTCGAAGACTTATAATTATGTAATTATTTGTTCTTTTGAGTTATTACTAAGATGCTGCTGTCCGTCCGTCTGTCTGTCCGTCTGTCACCAGGCTGTATCTCATGAACCGTGATAGTTAGATAGTTGAAATTTTCACAGATGATGTATTTCTGTTGCCGCTATAACTACAAATATTAAACAACAATAAAATAAATATTTAAGGGGGCTCCCATACAACAAACGTGGTTTTTTTTGCTGTTTATAGATAAAGGTACGGAACTCTTAGCGCGCGAGTCCGAACGAACTTGGCTATGGGTTTTGAAACATGAGAATTGTATTGGTAATTTTCAATTTAAATTTGACCAATAAACAAAAAACAACAACGTTTTTGCGAATCTTTATAATCCCATATCTTTTTGCGATTTTATTTAGGCCGGGTTTTATAAAGATCCGTTAGATCAAATTTTAGTAACTCAGTACATTTTTTGACATAACAAACCGACATAAGGTGTAACGGATCTTTATGAAACCGAGCCTTAATTTATGTAATTTACTGTTTATTGTGATAATTTGATGGATTTTCTATCCCCTTCGGCCGCCTACGGAACCAGGGCTACGTAACCAGTTTCGTACAAGGAATAAATATTCTTACTACGCAACTAGTTACGTACAAAGAATACTTTTTCTTCTTACGAAACTAGCATAAATGCTACGTAACCAGTTTCGTACAAATAATAAATATTCTTACTACGCAACTAGTTACGTACAAAGAATACTTTTTCTTCTTACGAAATATCTGTATTATAAATTGTAACATGTGAGATGAGATGAGTGATCACCCGTATGGGTCATTGTCAGTTGCAAAAACAAAAGTTGTCCCTTCGGTGGTCAATAGTTAACGGTTTATGTGCATGTAAGCTATGTTTTTAGTACATGGATTTATAGCAACGGAGACACTGTTTATACGGATTACTAGAACAATCCAAAATTAAGCTTTGTAGCTCTTAACTTTTGATATGTCCACCGAAAAGACGCGAACCTAAATCTGACAATGACCCGTATAGTATAGTATGGTATAGTATAGTGTCGTATAGTAGAGCTGTATGTGGTATGTGGCAGGTGTCGGAGGGAGTGGACTTCGACCACCACCTGGGCCGCGCCGTGCTCATGTTCGGGATCCCGTACGTGTTCACGCAGAGCCGCGTGCTCAAGGCGCGCCTCGAGTACCTGCGCGACCAGTTCCAGGTCACCCGCCTCTTCAGCCTGTCCTTTCACACATATACGAGGACCGGTTTAGCCTAGTGGGTAGTGCACCTGCCTGTGAAGCTGACGGTCCTGGGTTCGAATCCCGGTCAGGGCAAATATTTGTGTGATGAGCATGAATATTTGTTTCTGAGTCTTGGATGTTTTCTATGTATTTAAGTATTTATATCTATTAAATATATCGTCTAGTACCCATAACACAAGCCTTCTTGAGCTTACTGTGGGACTAGTTCGATTTGTGTAAGATTGTCCTCTAATATTTATTCATTTATTTATTATACCGAATAACACTAGAGTGAAAGGGACGGCACGACACGAAGTTCAGAGTCACTGAAAGAAAGAAAGGAACATTTATTTATAGACACAAAAGACACTCAAATAACAAAAAAATACACACAAAACACACAACATGGTGAAAAGGACACTGGCTCAGCATTATGCTGTGGTGTTATTAACACCAGCGCTGATTTTCATCCAGTACTACTGGTGACACACGGATCGCCATAAAATTACAAAATTTTTTTTTAAAATAACTGCAACAGTGAAAACAATTCGTAGTACGCAATAAATTTTTGGCCTTTGTATGGACAGTTGGCTGACTAGGACGACCTACCCCATAGAAAAAAAATTCTTTTTCGCGTAAATAAAAATTTTCTTCTACTTTTTCTTAATCAGTATGTTCTTAAACGGATCCTCGCTAGCTTTGTTACACCCTTTACATAAATAAATTAAAACTGCTGACCATAGGTCTCTCTTCTAGTACACCACTCAGCCCGGTCCCTTGCTAGTCTCGTCCAGGAGTAACCCCAGTTCCTTTTGATATCGTCAACCCATCGTGCCGGTTAGTGCTGTATTTTT
Organism: Epiblema foenella; assembly: GCA_963556455.1. NCBI lineage: Eukaryota > Metazoa > Arthropoda > Insecta > Lepidoptera > Tortricidae > Epiblema > Epiblema foenella. The sequence continues at coordinate 3,246,891 of OY747113.1, read as the reverse complement.
CCACCGAAAAATTATTTTCCGGCCATTATTGATAAAAAAAATTGTTGTTTCAGATCCGCGAGAACGACTTTCTGACGTTCGACGCGATGCGGCACGCGGCGCAGTGCGTCGGGAGGGCGCTGCGGTGCGTACACGAGGGTACACAAGGGTACATGCGGGTACACGCGGATACACGCGGGTACATGCGGGTACACGCGGGTACATGCGAGTACTGGACAAATGATATTCCAATGTACTCGTACTATGAAAAGTTGAAAACCAACGAAAACCTTACACTAAAACTCGTTAAGGTTTAACTAAGAAGTGGGCCATTCTGTTTTAAGTTTCGACAATTTTGCTTAAAATGTGCATTTTTGAAATACTCGACCCCCGCGTCAATTTTCTGAGTGATCCCGTGATTTGGAAGGCACGTTAACGCTTGAGAACTTCTAGCAGTCAAGTTGCCCACTCACTTGACAAGAGTGGTCAAAGTTGCACCACGTCCGTAGGGAGTACCCGCCGCTACCCTACACGTGACCCCCGGGTGTATTAGGAAAACCGCTACCGCTGCCGCCGCCGCTCGAGGTCGTGGCCTGGCCGGTAATGACTGTACTTAGAACTGGGCACATTTCCTCCACAGCGGTAAGACCGACTACGGCATCATGATATTCGCGGACAAGCGCTTCAGCCGCGCCGACAAGCGCACGAAGCTGCCGCGCTGGATCCAGGAGCACCTCAAGGACTCGCTCTGTAACCTCAGCACTGAGGAGGCGGTACAGGTGACTATACACTTCAATGTACTTGATAAGTCATGAGTTATAAATGTTATTTGTCAAATTATGCAAATTCATTGTGCAAATTACTCACATGCATGAGTCCGACCACGCTGACTCTGCAAGAAATAATTTGGCAACACTGTGCGTTATACGTCATATTTGTATGAAAATGTCACGTTTGAGGTAGTGTTGCCAAATCATTTCAATGCAGAGTTAGCGTGGGAACTCTAAAAACATCTATATATCATTACTATTATGAACTATTTGAACATTTTAATCCAAATTCGGTTTTGCGAGCAACATACGGTCCATCAGAGAAAGTTGTAAGGATCGCCTTTGTCGGATATGACAAGGAGGACTATAAATCATTAATATTAATAAAATACTATAATTAAATCCTGGTCACGGCACCAAAATGTAATTTGACGTATGCTGGGATTACTACTTACTTGAAAATGTAAAAAATGGATCAACAAATTTTCTTATAGCTCGTTGCCTCGTCTATTCAGTTTCCTGCCTTCTATGTTTAGTAACATGGGTTTTCGTGGTGTTTATAAATCTATATAAGTTTTTGATTAGGTTAGGTATACGTAGTCCATATTATAACTAGATTTCTAAGTTCTATCTCATTGATCTCCTAGCTTTGGGTAAATATAATAACAAAAATGTATAGATTTAATTCCTTAATGTAAAAAAAGGCTACAAGTCACTGCTTACCTTTCGTTTCAGATCTGCAAGCGCTGGCTGCGACAGATGGCGCAGCCCTTCACGCGCGAGGACCAGCTCGGCGTGTCTCTGCTCACGCTGCAGCAGCTGCAGTCGCAGGAGCAGCAGGACAAGATCGAGAAGCAGGTCATACTGCACTGACGCGCACCTTACTACATACAGAAGTATCCCGAGTAGCATAGACAGTACTGTGCTGCAGGGATGTAACAGATGTGGTTTTATCGGAACCGGAACCAGATGTTTTAAATTCGGTATATCGGAACCAGAACCGGAATCGGAGTCGGAACTACAAACGGATGAGGAACCGGATGCGGAGCCCGAGTGACAGATGGATAAGATGTTAAACGCAGAGCAGGTCTAAGCTAAGTCTATTCTAAATAAAAATTCCAAATATTAATCAGCCTTTAGTATTGCAGTACCTACTTTAACAAACTTAGATCCACTAGGTGTTCAACAAAAAAAATCTTACCTAATTAGTAGATATTTTACAATCATTTACTAATTATAATTAGCATCACCTTTTATTATTATCGAAGTACACGGTCAGAGCTCTAAATTACTACAGGTATAAACCTGTTTATTTTTTATGTACGCCGCTCATTTCCCCCCGCTGCGCTGCTGTGACATCCGATATAACATCCATATTAAAAATAACAGAACCGGAACCGAAGCGGATGTTTAAAACTAATCGGAAGTTCCGACTTAACGGAACCGGAACCGGAGCTCTGTTACATCCCTGCTCTGCTCCACGAGTTACGGTCGCTTGGAGCGCTGCGTTCACCGGCACTAAGATGCTCCGACACCTGGTTTAAGCCATATTTTGGGGCCCCGGCCTCTTGGTCTTTTGCTGTTCCCACCGGTTTCTCCAGATTCTCTGGATTACGACGAGCTATGTGGCCAAAATACTGGAGGATACGGTGAAGGGAGACAGGCGATAGACGTTGTTCCTCGTCTAGTCCGATATCTTTAAGGATGGATTATTCAATACGAATGTAACTTAACAGCTTTGGTATTATTCAGTCGTCAGTCACCTATCTTCATTTAAAAACTTCCCTATCTTACTTGTCCGTATTGAAGCGGATGAACGCAAGAAGTGGTCTTAGCTGTAAGGGCATTTTTATCGCCCGCCAATCCAATACCTCTTGTACATTTGTTCGAAATATAAATACAAACGAACGCGTTTGCGTTTAGTCTTAATTCTATGGCAACAAATAGTTCCCACCAGAGGCGCTGTTCATGTTACCATAGAAATGAGAGATTGAATGCAAACGAGCGCGTTTGCGTTTGTTTCGAGAAAAGAATATACTAGACGTACTGAACACCTAGTAATACTCTAGCGACTTTGGAGTATTGTACAACAGTGCGTCTCTTTCACACCGTACAAATGTGCGATGTTATGTCTCGGTCTAGCATCGAGTCGTCTCTATAGTGAGATTGAGAAATGATTGTTATTCTTAAAAGTTTTGAAGTTTTTTAAGTAATTTAAGAGTAATTTGATATGACATATAGCATTATAGAAAAAAAGTTTTTTATTCACTGTACAATCACCAAAAAATATGAGTTCAGTGGAAGAAGTTCCTCCGCAGAACTAGGGAGATTTTTATTTCCAGTAGTTCAGTCAGCATTAGGTACGACGACGAGCAAATCGAGGAGGAGTGTTAGTAGAACTGCGATCCTACAGCGAGCGAAGCGAACGTGCCGCGGCAGAGGCCGGCGAAGCGCCAGAACCGAACATTGGGAATGGGACTATTGGGGAAAAATAACTCACTAGTTTCGCCACGGGACTACTGGGAATAAATCACTACATAGTATAAAACAGTCGCTTTCTCTGTCCCTGTGTGCTTAAATCTTTAAAACTACGCAACGGATTTTGATGCGATTTTTTTTAATAGATAAGAGTGACTCAAGGGAACTGTTTATATGTATAATACATGCATCAGCATTGCACCCGTGCGAAACCGGGGCGGGTCGCTAGTAAAATATATAATTAAGCACTATAAATAAAAATATCAAAAAAATCGACGCTTTTTATGGGTAAACAAAGATTTTTACTCCTATCGCTAAGCCACTAATCCCAGCTGCTGTCTATGATAGCAGTCGTTAAGCCAAGTTAGAGGGCGGCTAGAGAACTTTTAACAGTCAAGTTGCCCACTCACTTGACAAGTCTAAACACAATAAATCTAGTTTCCCCTTGGGTTCGAAGGTCAGATGGCAGTCGCTTCCGTAAAAACTAGTGGCTACGCCAAAGCTTGGGATTAGGTAGCGGACCCCGGGCAGGAGCAACTGTACTGGGATAACGCTAGGATGATGATGTTCTTGTTTTATTTTGTCTCTTAATTATGCGACAGGTATAAGGCTAAAGCTGATAGTCATTGAAACACAAAACAAGATTGCAACATTTTTATTAGAAATCAAAACAACTCTTAGAAAATCTATTCTGTGGTAATATATAGGTATAGTTTAAACACTTTATATTCATACTGTGCGCCATTTATTACGGTAACCATACTGCGTGAAAACCTGCATGCACTATTATAAAATGCTAGAAGATGACATATATCTTTCCAGGGCAAATACCTGATTGCTCAAACTTTTGTTAGATACAATGCGCTGTATTACATTCGCATTAGTAATAATGTGACGCAAATGCGATAATGCAATTTTTTTTAATTGCAGTATCGTATTCAGCTAACCAATATTTTAACAGTAATACACCACAGGTGCTGTCAGCTGCAAATATATACGATTAGTCCGTTCAAAAATATCTTCTATTAATTGTATTGACGGTTAATAAAGGCTAGCAAAGATATTTTTAACATGTGAATCAGGCACGCACTACTTTTGTTTGTTTCTTATTTTTAATATAACAACACATGAGTAAAAAAAATATTTTTACGTTAGCAATAAACAAAACTTTCGAAATTACTTGGAAAACATAACTCTTCAAACTATTCATGCTAATTTTAAGATTTTTATATGAAAATAGGACGTTTTATGACCGTAGGAAATTGTGAGGTCATTTCATGAGTCATATTAACACGAAGTTCGTTCGTGTATCTCCCTCTCTGTCGAACATGCAAGTGCGACACAAAAAGGTGATATAAGGGAAGGTGATATACACAAAAGGAACTACAAGGGTCATACTTAGTTGAAAAAACAAAAGTCGTCCCTCCTGTGGTCAATAGTTAACGGCTTATGTGCATGTTAGCTATGTTTTTGTTACGGGGATTTATAGAAAGGGAGACACTGTTTATGCGGGTTACTGGTCCAATCCAAAATTAAGCTTTGTAGCCCTTAGCTTTTGGTATGTCCACAGAAAAGACGCGAACCTAAATCCGTGTATGACCCACTTACCCGTCATAAAAACTTTAGAAACATCGTTATATTATAATTTGAGGCTGCCATTCACAACTATTTATAAACTATGTCAACTATAATCAACACAATAATACTTTGTACCAACACAAACTCATCAGCGGAGAGAAACCCAGCTCGGTACAATCGCCTTTCGCCTTGTTAAATATATGTACACACACACACTCACACTCAATTTAAATTTCACATTCCTTTTTCTAAACCAAAATTACAGATACCGTGAAATGCTGCTACATTATGCCTAACATTTCCTACCCAAAAAACCAAGATTTTTCACTAAATAGGGATGTTTAAACCAAATAATAACATAAATAAGTTCGAATTTTCTCGAAAAAGGATCAAATTCTTAATCAAATGGCGGTAAAATTAAGTCAAATGAATAAATCAATTACATAATTATAAGTCTTCAAAGTTTTAAGAGGGGGCATACTCTGTTCTTTTTCCACAAAACGCACCTTTTTATTGAACGATGGTCATTTACTATGGCGCTTTATGTCAATGACGCCACTGATTTGTAGCGCTTTCTCTCTCTAATTAAAAACGTAACGGTTGTAGCTTCGTTATTTTTTCATATATTTTAATGGGACTTTCACCATTTGACATAGTTTTATATCTTCTATCTTTTGGATAATAATTTAGATACTAATAGATTTTGAGATCCCTATTGTTGTACATTTTTCTACAGGCGATTGCTCGTATTTTTCCCTACTTAGTGATCGTCAAAAAACTATTTAACAGTTTTTTTGGGTAAGTATTAAAGGATTAATATACAATGTTGCAGAATGTTGCCCTATCATACGAGTAGTTAACGACGAGACGATATCACAGAGCCGTGAAGTATGAGTGTCTACAAAAAATATTTTAAAATGCAAATCAAAATAACCATTTGACCTAGGCCAAGCGCCATGTAAGTCAATTAATGCACGTTTTACTAGCTGCTGTTCGCGACTTCGTACGCGTATTATACGCCTATAATATATCAACTTTCGGTTTGAAGATCGTGAGAATTTTCTGAATATAACCATATTGTTAGACGAAATCTTCCGGGTGGTTTAACCTCCTAAGACCCCGCGACCTATATAAAGGACTAAGTATGCTCAATGGAAAATAAGTCAAATTTGGAAGTGACAGAGTTGCATTTGTTTTGATTTGATTGATTTTAAATAAAATATATTTCGATTTTATTTTTATTTGTATGGTCGGTCTCAAGAGGTTAAAATGGAGCCTTTTTTATTATTAAAAATGGGATTGTTCTTAGCCAACATCTAGCCAGAGAACTAGATGTTGGCCAACGCTTCATCGTCAGCCTCACCTTTCAGCTCACCCAGAAGAAAGCCAAGCCTAAATTCTTTCCACTAACTGATGTTATACTTAATATGAAAATCTTTCAGCAAGTATTAAAAAAAGTTAACGAAAAACAACATGAAGGTGCATATATTATTGGCTGGTGCCGTACAGTGTACATGTTACATTACAGGAACGTTTCATCAATCTCAATTTAGTAATTTTTGAGATTAAGAGGGACAAACATGGGCACAAACTTTACAGATTATAATATATGCAGTATATTATTTGTCGTGAATTAGCTGGGCGTGTCATAAAAACTTATAAAATATAAGAACTAAGGAATTATTTCGTAGTTCATGGGTGTATCTGATAATGTAAGTTATAATCACAATCCCGAATGTATTCTTAAATAAAGAAAATGCATGCAAATTTGGACGCTGTTATGCAATGTGTCAACCTACTATAGGTTTTCCTATTAGGTTGACACATTATTGCATAACAGTATCCATTTATCTTTATAAAAAAGCATGGCAAACATGTCTTTTACAAAGAAACAAAAGTAAAATACAACATTCACTTAAATGTTAAAATAACTAAAATTAGTTAAATTCATTTAGGTAAATTTTAAGTAAAAGCGTTTAATATCACTTCATAAATAATCTGAATCTGTATAAATAAAACTTCAGATATACAATCAGTCTAAACGTGTTAGTTATTTTCATTATCAACTTATAATAATTTATATAAGCAGCCATTCAGTACATGTGTAATGCTCTATTCTAGTCGCACACAGATTCGCACTGTCCGCAGAGTTATATGTCTGCTGACGAGTCACACATGTGTATACATGCGCCCGTATCAACTGATCTCTCCCAAGTAAGACAAGATTCCTTTTTCTTTATACAAAGGAAATAGCGCCTCATAGAGACCGTAAAAAGGTATCCTTTTACTTGAGATTTGCAGTTTTTTGGGGCCGACTTTATAAATGAATAAGTTCTAGTTGAAAATATTCGAACACAATAACAATATTATCACTTTCGAAGGATTGCATGTTTTGTCTTCACAAAGTTTTACTACTTCCACTCAACAGAGTTCCGTTTCACAATGTCAAGTTACAATTAAGTGTAGTTAATCCTAGCCACGTTATTTCAGCGTAGTTAAATTTGAACAGGTATTTAGAGTTTTTTTCCATTTCGGAGAGTTTTGGAGGGGGCGATTTTATTGATTTGCATCGCATTCCGAAGGGTTCGTCGATCTAATAAGATAATAGTGTAGTCCGCAGCGGTAGCCTGGCCACGGTTAAAACGGAATTAAAAGTACAATTTTTCTATATACCTGCGTTAAATTGTATATCAGGGTTTTGTAAACTTTTTATAGTTACGAACTCCTCTTGAAATTACCAAGTGTAAAGGTAAACAAATAGACTTTCTATGGACCTCGGGTGTTCATTACTATCGACCTCTTAGGGGTTCATAGAGCACAGTTTGAGAAATTGTGGGAGGTGGAGGGTGAGTGGAGGTAACCCTATTGAGCATGTTTGTGCTTGTGCGCGTGCGCGTGCGCGGGCGGGTGCGGGTGCGGCGGGGGCGCGGGGGCGCGGCGGCGCGCGCGCGCGGCGGCGCTGAGGGCGCGCGCGGCGGCCGCGCACAGCTCGGCGCCGTCCGCCGAACACACCACGCGCGAGTTGCCCGCCAGCGAATTGCACACGTGTCTGGTAAACGACAATATAAATTAACACTTTCAATAGTAAACTGCCCTCCTCCAGACCTCACATTAACCGAACGTTTTTAACATCTCATATAAACTTAAAAAATTTGTTTAAACGGGTCTAACGCGGTATTTATTTATATGTCTACTCGTTCTAAAAGTGGACCAAAAAAAAAGTTGTGATTAGTGAATAAGCCTCACCGGACGGCGTGGTAGGGCAGCGGGGTGGTGCAGAGCCAGTCCAGGCCGCGCTCCGCCAGCGCCGCGCAGCCCACGAAGCGCGCCGCCGACTCGCGCGCCACGAACACCACCACCTGGTGCCCTTCCTGTTCACAAACATAACAAACTAACTTTATTTTTTAATGAATCAATGAAAACATTTATTTCAGACTCAGGTCCATATCGGTCAGTAACATTGTTTACTTAATCTAGTGTTAATTATAAAGTCATTAAATAGCATTAAAATAATATAATAATAAAACAAAATAAGATTCGCATGTCAAAAAGTTAAATAACTTAAAAACATTATCTAATGGAACACACATGAAGACTCAAGAGCAACTTCGTGCGACAGTTCAGTGACGTCACTGATCTCGAGCGCCATAGTAAATGACGGTCGTTCAATACAAAGGTACATTTTGCGAAAAAGGGACAGAATGTACCCCAGAATATATCTTCTAACTTTGAAGATTTATAACCATTCTTCTGAGTTACTTTTTTCGCCATTTGATCTAGAATTTCATGCTTTTTCGATCTTATTGATTTTCTTATTGGGTGTCAACATCTCTATTCTATTGTAGAATGTTTTGCTCCACTCAAGACTCAATATAACGCCCTCGCCGTAAATATATCATTTTGCTCCTATGAGGCACGATCAACATCACATACGATGACGGCGACCCTAACACATATTATGAGCTTGCCCAATTGTGAGCTGGCCAAGTCAAACTTGCTCTTGACTACTCTGTTGCACAAGTGATAGTAGAGTTGGCCATATATACAGTGTGGGAAGATAAGTCGGTCCCTGAAGGGAAACTACCTTAAATCCTTAAGCTGGCTCATTTTACTTAAAGGTGACATTCCTTTATTTTTAAAAAGAAACAAAACTGCATTCAAAGTATTTCAATAACTTTCTTGTCTCGCCTGGTACTCGAACCAACTAAAATGAAAAAATAGACACCCTATTTTATTATACTAATCGATGATATTATTATTCAGGATAAAATTTCTCTAACAAACATTTGGTCTTAAACATAAAAATGATCGTTAAATCTAACATTAACTTTATTTTACTATAAATTTGTTACACTTAAATTATTTAACTGATAAATAGTTTGAAATGATGAAGGATTTAAGGTAGTTTCCCCCCAGGGCCCGACTTATCTTTCCACACTGTATAAGTAGAGATGATATTAGTGTTATGTGCCTGGTCGACACATACATTATACGGGGCCCTTACCTGTTTAACTTTCATCAACTTAGCCGCTGTAGCCGGAGCAAAAGGCAGTCCATTCCCTTGTTCCCCCGTATCGTCCCGGGCCACGAAGTACCGCGCTCGAGCCCCGGCTTTCTCGATGTTGGCCAGCAGCGTGTTCCCGGGGGGGCTGCGCGGGCCGGGCGCGGAGTACGAGGGGGGGCTGCGCGGGCCGCCCGCGGAGTACGAGCCCGCGTCGGCGCGCCAGCCCGCCCGGACGCCGTTGCGCTGCTACAATATCAAACATAACCCGATATTAAACAATAGCAATTTATGCAATCGTTAAATAATGTATGCTTTTTTAGTCGAGAACCGCGTTTAGACCACGAGGCTTGCCGAGTGTGTGTGAAATCAACGGAGCGTTTTTGACGTTCCAAAAAAAGTTGCTAATTTGTTTATCGTTAAAAATACCATATTAAACGACTTTTTATAATAAACAAACATTTACATTAACAGATCAAACTAAGCGCAATAGTCATTCATCAGTCACATATCAAGAATATGTTAAATGATCCGTCTATACAAAGTATTTCAAAAAGAAAATCGCAAATATCCCTATTACCGTTCTTTTCTTTAACGTTAAAGACGACGACTAAAATCATTCTAAACGCAAAATGAATAGCAACACCGAAATAAAAACTCCTTTAAACATTTATGACAATCATTGTCGGAAAACTAGTTCCTAAGGCAAATCTTGGAATTAGGCGTCAAAGCCCAACCCCGGCCTTCTTAAGGCACAACCGGAAAATTATTTCTATACACACACCTCTCCATCTAACTTACTCTTAAAGTAAGCACATCAAAAGTTACAATTTGGTGCCGTGACCAGGATATTTTATGATTATAATTAATTTCATGACACATCCTAGTCACATTTTAAGCTACACAAGTGTGCTTCTCAAGCAAAAGATTGAAGATTTGTAGATGTCAGTACAGGCGATTTCTAATTGCATCAATACTCAAAGAGCTATCCGTGTTTTCATATAAAAACGGCCCTTTCACGAAATGGTTTCTGTATTTTTTTCAATAAGAGCTCTCATGACAAATATTGTTTTCTGTAAGTTTCAGCTTCCTATCTTTGTTATTATCGGAAATATGATTTTTTGAAAATTTCCAAAAATAACCAGATTTTGCTTCATAGGCTAATGCTATTCACGTGAATTTTTGGAACAGTAATAAACATATAATGACTCACGTATTCCTAAAATAATATTGAATACTGCCAAAAGAAATCTTGCATAATTGTAGGAAATAAAACTTCAGACTTTTTTTTTCTTGCTTTCTAGAAGAGCGACACCAACAGTTCTTCATTAGGTAATTAATACTATATAAAGCTGCATTACCACTCATTTCTCATTCATATGGTTGTTCTCCCAGAAGGAGCACTCCTGGGTACAGATGACGTATGGAACAAGTGTACGGTCTGTCTTCGTGACCCCCAGAAAAATCTGACTTTCGAGCTACGTGGGAAAACGAAAAAGTTGGACACCTGCCCGCCGAAACGGTGCCAGATGGGCGGGGGGTGCTCGACCAAATGTCATAGGGAACCGCGAGCGATTTGGTGGGGTGACATTTTTTTTGCCAAAAAATGACTTTTTTTTCTGGCCAAATTTTTAAAATGGTCGGAGAGAGCTAAAAGTCGAAATATAGGTAGATATGGGTCCCCGGATCCCAAAAAAAGTTTTTTTTTTTTTCTAGCGCCAAAAAAAAAATTGTATGGAAAACCGAAACGGTGCGAGATAGGTATGAGGTGCTCGACCAAATGTCATAGGGAACTGCCGGGCGAAAAAAACTGCATTAAAATTTTTGCCAAAAAATGAAATTCTTTTTTTGGCAAAAATTCAAAATGGTCGGAGCGCGCTGAGATTTTGCATGCGGAGAGATACCGGTCCCCTGATTCCAAAAGTGTAAAAAATTTTTTCGTAGCTCGAAAAAAAATTTGTATGGGAAATTGTTTGGCCCCCCCTAAAAGCCAAACGGTGAAAGATGGGTGGGAGGTGCTCGACCAAATGTCGTAGGGAATTGCCGGGTGAAAAAAACTGCATTAAAATTTTTGCCAAAAGATGAAATTTTTTTTTGGCCAAAATTCAAAATGGTCGGAGCGCGCTGAGATTTTGCATGCGGAGAGATACCGGTCCCCTGATTCCAAAAATGTAAAAATTATTTTCGTAGCTGGAAAAAAAATTTGTATGGGAAATTGTTTGGCCCCCCCTAAAAGCCAAACGGTGAGAGATGGGTGGGAGGTGCTCGACCAAATGTCATAGGAAATTGCCAAATGAAAAAAACTGCATTAAAATTTTTGCCAAAAAATGAAATGTTTTTTTTGGCCAAAATTCAAAATGGTCCGAGCGCGTTGAGATTTGGCACGCGGGGACTCGGGGGGCCCAAGAATATGTTAAAGAAAAAAAAATTTGGAAAAATCCAAAATGGCGGCCTCCAGGGGCAAAACCATTTCCGAGTAGTTTTTGCGAGCCCGAAGGGCGAGCTTCAGGCCGCGAGGCCGCAGGCCGAGCCCGGCGGAGGGCCGAAGGCCCGGAGCCTCCATAAGAGTACCCGGGCACGTCCCCCCCCCTCAAATTTTTGGCGAGGCCGAAGGCCGAGCTGCGGGAGCCCCGAACAAAGGAAAATCCTATATAAGTACAAGGTTTCGCGAGCCCGAAGGGCGAGCTTCAGGCCGCGAGGCCGCAGGCCGAGCTCGGCGGAGGGCCGTAGGCCCGGAGCCTCACCCTGAGCGTCCAAGCGAGTCCCCCGCAAGCAATTTCGCGAGGCCGAAGGCCGAGCTGCGAGTGGAAGGGGTTGCTCAACTATTCATATGCCCCGTGTAACTTACAAGCGAACCTGAGGGCCGAAGGCGCGGCGAGGCCAAGCGAGGCCGAATGCCGAGCTCCGCGTAGGGCCGAAGGCCCGAAGCGTCCCATTAGAGCGCGTTTTGTCTCTGTGTGGCCCAACACGCGAACTCGAGAGCCGAAGGCTCTCGGGTGAGCGATAATCTTTACAAGGCCGATTAAGGGTTGGGGCAGGCATTATTATGAGCGATAATCTTTACAATGCCGATTATGGCTTGGGGCAGATCTTCAGACCCATTTACGCGAACTCGAGAGCCGAAGGCTCTCGGGTGAGCGATAATCTTCACAAGACCCATTATTGCTTGGGGCAGGCATTATTATGAGCGATAATCTTTACAATGCCGATTATGGCTTGGGGCAGATCTTCAGACCAATTTACGCGAACTCGAGAGCCGAAGGCTCTCGGGTGAGCGATAATCTTTACAAGGTCGATTAAGGCTTGGAGCAGATCTGCAGACCCATTTACGCGAACTCGAGAGCCGATTCGGCTCTCGGGTGAGCGATAATCTTTACAAGGCCGATTAAGGCTTGGGGCAGATCTTCAGACCCATTTACGCGAACTCGAGAGCCGAAGGCTCTCGGGTGAGCGATAATCTTCACAAGACCCATTATTGCTTGGGGCAGGCATTATTATGAGCGATAATCTTTACAATGCCGATTATGGCTTGGGGCAGATCTTCAGACCAATTTACGCGAACTCGAGAGCCGAAGGCTCTCGGGTGAGCGATAATCTTTACAAGGTCGATTAAGGCTTGGAGCAGATCTGCAGACCCATTTACGCGAACTCGAGAGCCGATTCGGCTCTCGGGTGAGCGATAATCTTTACAAGGCCGATTAAGGCTTGGGGCAGATCTTCAGACCCATTTACGCGAACTCGAGAGCCGAAGGCTCTCGGGTGAGCGATAATCTTTACAAGGTCGATTATGGCTTGGAGCAGATCTTCAGACCAATTTACGCGAACTCGAGAGCCGAAGGCTCTCGGGTGAGCGATAATAATCTTCATAAGACCCGTTATTGCTTGGGGCAGGCATTATTATGAGCGATAATCTTTACAAGGCCGATTAAGCCTTGGAGCAGATCTGCAGACCCATTTACGCGAACTCGAGAGCCGAAGGCTCTCGGGTGAGCGATAATCTTTACAAGGCCGATTAAGGCTTGGGGCAGATCTTCAGACCCATATACGCGAACTCGAGAGCCGAAGGCTCTCGGGTGAGCGATAATCTTTACAAGGTCGATTATGGCTTGGAGCAGATCTTCAGACCAATTTACGCGAACTCGAGAGCCGAAGGCTCTCGGGTGAGCGATAATCTTTACAAGGCCGATTAAGGCTTGGAGCAGATCTGCAGACTCATTTACGCGAACTCGAGAGCCGAAGGCTCTCGGGTGAGCGATAATCTTCACAGGACCCGTTATTGCTTGGGGCAGGTATTATTATGAGCGATAATCTTTACAAGGCCGATTAAGGCTTGGAGCAGATCTGCAGACCCATTTACGCGAACTCGAGAGCCGAAGGCTCTAGGGTGAGCGATAATCTTCACGAGACCCATTATTGCTTGGGGCAGGCATTATTATGAGCGATAATCTTTACAAAGCCGATTAAGGCTTGGGGCAGATCTTCAGACCCATATACATAATCTTCATGATAATCTTCATAAGACCCGTTATTGCTTGAGGCAGGCATTATTATGAGCGATAATCTTTACAAGGTCGATTAAGGCTTGGAGCAGATCTGCAGACCCATTTACGCGAACTCGAGAGCCGAAGGCTCTCGGGTGAGCCATAATCTTCACAGGACCCGTTATTGCTTGGGGCAGGCATTATTATGAGCGATAATTTTTACAAGGCCGATTAAGGCTTGGAGCAGATCTGCAGACCCATTTACGCGAACTCGAGAGCCGAAGGCTCTCGGGTGAGCGATAATCTTTACAAGACCCGTTATTGCTTGGGGCATTATTACAGATCCACCTACGCTAATTTTTACAGTACATATTAAATCTTTCAAATTTGACTATGTAAAAACTATAACATGCAACTCCTAGAATCGTTTTCCTTTTTTTCTTCTTTTATGGCTGCAGCTTCTAGGGCTGCCTGGCTCTCAAGGGGTTAGAGGGGTGGGCTTGGGGCAGCCAACCAGATGATAAAATGTCATTTGTAAGAGGGTGAGAACAATGTGAGTTGATAAATTTCGGCTCAACGAGTTCCGCGTAGGGCCGAAGGCCCGAAGCGTCCCATTAGAGCAATATAATTTCATAAAACACTCACTGCGCACCAATAAATACTAATATCCGCAAAACAAATGTTAATTGCATATCACAGTTGCTCACTTTGACATGAAATTAATATTTTACCCTGCAAATAAGCAGGTTTAGGTTGTTAGGTTTTTTTTTTATATGCCTTTAAATAGAAGCTGTTTTTAAAACAAAACGTTTTACCAAAAACGACCATGAAATCTATTATACTAACTACGCAACGCCATCAATAATCAACAAGCATGATTGCATTATTGGTAGCCAAGCATTATTAGCTAAAACCAAAAAATTATCTTTATTTGTATTGACAACCGATATAACAGTATCTATTAACTTAGAGCGACACAGTCTTCTATCAATTACAGGGCTGCTGCGCATATTAGGTTAGTCATAGTTTTGTGCAGCTCGAATATAAGATGACATATGCTCTGGTCTCCTATAAACGCCATCGGCGGCTTACAGTGTCACGTCGTACGCTGCGTCACAATGCATACTAAAGAGATATATGTACTGTTATGGTCTGTCAGGGCCTAACAGTACAGCTCTATAGTAAGCATTATGACTCAGCGTGCGGCGTTAACGCTGTAAGCGGCCGATGGCGTTTATAGGTGACCAGGGCCATAGCTAATTTTGCTCATTGATTTAATACGATATTATGTTAGGCACCTACCACCGAGCTGATCTCATGATGAAGACAGATGGGATGGTATGGAAATGGCAAGCTAATAACGCTATTAGCAAACTCTTAAATTACACATGATAAAAAAGCATCGTGTTTAGGCTGATTATTCAATTCATTTATAATGTAGGTGTTACAATAACCATGTTTATTGTACGAAAGATGTTAAAATGTAATAATGAGTTATTAATTAATTTCATTTATGTTTCCATTTCTGTGTATAGATGGCGCTAAATTTAATATAATCACTTATGTTTCAATATTACGTGTCGAGATGGCCTTTTTAATATAAACACTGAAGAAGGTAGTCTTCTCTTCTCTTCTTCATCTTTTCTCTAACATTATAAAGACATAGCTACATTGAAGCTATACCTACCTATTACACAATTCATAGATGGAAGAAATACATTCCATCGCTTAAGGAATTAATTCCAGTCAAGAATTGAGCAGCGAATTTTAATAATGTTGAATTTTACGCTATTCATTTCATTTCATTTTTTTTCATTTTATTTATTCAGTAACAATATAAATTGCATTTGAATGTGATATTAATAAGAATCCTAAAATACAAAAACCCAGAGCTAAAATACATGTCAAAAGTAAATAATAAAATAGGTAATCAATAAATTAAATGTCAAAACAATCTAATTAAAATGAATTAATAATAATATAACAATTTCATTGAAAAGCAAACAAAAAATATAAAATAAAATTACACAATCAAAAACGAATGAATTAATCTAAATTTGAATATTCGAATAAAAATGGAACTTATAAAGTTAAGTAATATAAAACAATGTCATTATCCACAAAACTCCTCAATCGAATAAAAACACTTTTTCTGTAGAAAAGATTTTAGCCCCTTTTTAAATCGAGTATAATTGCAAGATAGCATTTTTAAATCTATAGGCATTTTATTAAAAAGTACAATTCCTTGATAACCTGGCGAGTGCTTTACTATTTGAAGTTCGGTTACCATTTTCTGGGGCAAATCTTTTCTTCTGGTAGCCAGACGTATTTCTTGTTCCACGGGAGATTCTATGTCCAAAATATGCTTGACCAGGTCTGTCAGAACCACCATGATATACAGGCTTGGAACAGTGAGAATTTCATATTCTAAGAAATATTTCTTGCAGGATGTAGTCTGAGGTATTCTCGCAATAGTTCTGACAGCCCTTTTCTGAGCTACGAAGGCAGTGTGAATATTGTATTTGTAACTATTTCCCCAAAACTTTATGCTATACCTTAACCTGGATTCTATTAATGCATAGTACACAATTTTGAGTTGGGCTAAATTGGCTTCGTCCCTGAGGCTTCGGAGCGCATAGCATGCAGAACTAATGGTGTTTGCAATTGCCAGAAGTTCATTTTTCCAATTTAAGCTAACGTCAATATGTACACCTAAAAATTTAACTGACTCTACTTGTTGTATTGCAGTTTTATTCGAAATAACGTATAACACATCCCTATTTCTGGCAGTGGTCTTAAATAACAAAACATTTGTTTTTTTGCAATTCAGTTCCAAATTATTGACACTGAACCAGGTGTAGAAATATTGCATTGCTTTATTAACTTTGTCATTTAGTTGTGATATATTTTCAGCAGAAATAATAGCGTTGGTGTCATCGGCAAACACCACAAGCTGAGTATTTGAAAGTTTGTTACTTATGTAAGTTATTAAATCATTTGTAAAAATTATGAAAAATATAGGACCTAATATTGATCGTAAACGTCGCTATTTATAATGCCATTAGCTTGTAATTGTTATAGCAATGTATGGTAGGTATTTTGTTTTCTAGGCAATACTTGCAACTGAATTTTAGCACCGTTATCCTCAACCTACTGAACTGATATTTAGAATATTTGTACAAATTAGATGACGATGCAATATTAGGGTGTCATCGAACTGTTCTGATGATGAAAACAGAAAAGGTGACCATAGCAACTCCTTAATTATACAAGATAAACCCATCGTGTTTGGACTCATTGGAACCGCCTTTTAACGCCCATACCAGGGGTGGGCAAACTTTTTTCATGGCGGGCCAGTAAGCTTGAGAAATTTCGGAGGAGGGCCATAATTGCAGCAAAACTGCACTTTTGTATAAAACCGCTGCTCTGGTTTTTGGCTGAACCGTCAAAATATAATCATCGCAGGCTATGTACTAATTAATTCGATGTATCGGCGGCGGGCCGGATAAAATGGTCATCCCCCCACCCCCACACTTTCACAAGAAAGACAGAGTGCAACTCCCGCCTCGCAAATCTCTCTCCCGCTCTCCGGTTCCCATTGCAGATTTTTAAATCTCCAAACTCCCTCCTCTCTCCATGACAAACTCGCCCCTCCCCTCCCCCTCCCCTCTCAGACGTTAAGTCCAAGTACGAGCAAAAAACAAAACAGAAAAGAAGAGAGCACAGAGTACCGCGGGGCGCTCGCGCCCTGCGCACCACGCGAAAAACTAGTTGCTTATATAAAGGTCTACCATATATATTTTTTTCAAAATAATCCAGTTAGTACTTCATATCAGAAAATACAAAAATAAAGGATGAGGTATACCCATACCAGATGATTTAGTTGCAAAAGAGATAAGTTATGCACATTGCTTCTTTATCATTAAAATTATAGGTACTGGCTGATAGAATTCTTAAGGTTGCAATGTGCATAATATATTTTTGCGACTAAATGATCTGCATCTGGAAATTTTCAAAAAATCATATTTCCGATAATAACAAAGATAGGAAGCTGAAACTTACAGAAAACAATATTTGTCATGAGAGCTCTTATTGAAAAAAATACAGAAACCATTTCGTGAAAGGGCCGATTTTATATTAAAACACGGCTACGCTCTTTAAAATCAAATAAGTAAATAATTACAAAGACTTACGTTTTGGTAGTACGGATTCTGGTAGTAATTCTGTTGGTATTCTTGCTGATACTGCGGGTAGTATTTCCCATCATGTCTATATTGTTCTTCCTCAGCTCTCGTCCGCCAATTCGGAGCATCCACTGTTAAGGGCTTAGGCCTCTGCCCAATTCCTGAAGGCTGATTAAGCCCTACATTTTTCTCTTCAGCCGCTAACACATGTACTACAGTACTTAATATCTGCTCGTCTAAAGGCGTCATAGGTTTCGCTGGGTTTGACATCCGACGAATCACTAACGCGCAGAGCTTCTGTCTTAAATAGTAAACGCTAATAGCGTCCGAGGCATCCGCTGTAAAAGCCATCCAGTCGTCTAGGGTGAGCACTGCCGTGTCCGGCGACGAGTTATTTTCATCTGCTTCACTGTCTGAATCACTTGATAGTCCTGGGGGATTCGCGCGCTGAGTCAAAGCTCCAGGCGGCAATCTTAATGGTCCTCCAAATAGTGCCACTGTTAGTGGTGTCACTAAAGTATTACAGCGTATGAAGCAGAACCGACCAGCTCTGGATATCTCTTCAAACACTACCCAGTCGGTGGGTAAGTTTTGGACGGATTTGTGCGCATTTGTTATCCCATCGCCTCGATGGAGGGTTGAGCTCGGATGGAAAGCCACTTTCACTTCTTTGGAGGTTCTTAAGGTTCCAGAGTCTCGGTCAACGCGCGCTATAGAGGGGTATAGACCACTGACCAGTACAGCTTTCACGACGTGCCATTTTTCCGAGTTTAGATTCACGTCTTTGATATCTCCCGAGCCTCGCGCCTTCACGAGGCACAAGGCGCGGAGTTGAGCGAGCAACTGCGCTCTATACCCTACTATCATTTCCATAGTAGCCCCACATATTAAGTTTTTAGCGCAGAACGCGCGTTCAGATCCATTCGCTCGAGCGCTTTGCCACGCTTGAAACGCTCTCAGCAACGCCATATGGTCCGAATAGCAATCGGCAGCGAACTCCTTCCTGGCCATACTCCCCCGCTTTCTGTTCTCCGGGTTCATCGATATCTGGAACGGCTCTTTATTCGCCAGACTGCAGACTATCGTCAGAATAGGATCCAGACACTTCATCACGCAAGCGTATAAAAGCATCTTCCCAAGCTTAGGTTCCACAGTCAGGTCTAGAAGATGCTGTCCAAATTCCGTCAAATCTTCCATAGGCGTTAACGCTCCAATAGTCTTCAGAAGCGTTACAGCGTTTCTCACGGCCAAGAACGAAGGCGGTTCCAAAGCTTTGGATAAAAAGTCCGCTATAGGAGTATTCCCTGAAGCTAGAAGCTTCGTATGAAGGCACAGTTCCTGCAACGGCACTCTCAAGATCTCCGGTATGGAATTAAGCGGTAATGTTTGGAATCTCCGCTTGGAGCACATGTGGAAACAATGTCCAGGTTTAGTTCTCCCGGCACGACCTGCCCTCTGTTGACATCCAGCCCTGGATGTCCATACACATTGCAACGAACAAACACCCCCACTTGACTCGTAATACTTCTCTTTGACCTTACACGAATCCACTACGTACACTACATCGTCTATAGTGATCGATGTTTCCGCAATGTTGGTTGAAATTATGATTTTTCTAGCGTTCGGAAGCGGATTGAACACTTTCTTCTGATCCAACGTCTGCATGTTACTATGGAGCGTGAATATTTGGTACTTCAGCGCATTCATCTCCGTGCAATTTTGAACTAAGTCTCTTAGCGTCACTATATCGTCGTAGCCAGGTAGGAACACAAGTATACTCCCTTTAGGGAGATTAATATGTATATGCTTGATGAGAGCCAGCATCAGATCGTGGTCTATGAAGTCTTCTGAGACTGTGTGGTGGTAGACGTCCAATAAGAAGTGATCGGCCGCATTGTCTTCAGTGTCCTTGATGTCTTCCGGGATACTAAGAGACGCAAGTAATTGTGCGCACTCAGTATGTCCGTGTTCTAGGGCGTAGTCCCGGGCAGTTTTGCCGCTCTTGTCTTTCATTGTTGGATCCGCACCTAAGCCCGAGAAAACAATATTAATCATATTTTTATTAGTAGGTCTAATTTAAACAAGGTCTAGTTTTAGGTCTATATTTAGAATTGGAATGTATTTTGAGTAGAACACGGCCAAAGCGGCTGAACCAGACAAAAATGATAAGAATAGGGAAGAAAGGAAGTTAGAGACGAGACGACGGGTAATTCGTTCAAAAATCTATGTTACAGTACAAAAAATAAGTTTCAAAATTCAGTAAAATTCTTGTAGAAATTTGGAGAACAAAAGATATTTACACTTAATAAAAAAGTGTTTGGGCTTAGTTAGTGGTGCGCCTTGAGTGGCCTACGTTCAGCAGCGGTTTCAGTAGACTGATGCTGAGTATAATGACCCTTAGCCAGGCATGTTCTTTTTGCTCTTCGGCTAAACTCGGCTCTGGCGCACCTCCGTGGTGTCCACATACCGTATTGCGCTGAGAACAAAAAAGCACGCACTATGCGGCGAGTGTGTATAGGAGCTCACCTATCTGCAGCATTTGTCTCGCGGTGTCGGTGAGGCCGTGTCTCGCGGCCGCCATGAGCCCGGAGCGGCCGGAGCCGGACTGGGCGCACTGCACCGGCACCCCCTCCGACAGGTACATGTATAGGATCTGGCAGAACGAGTCCTGACCAAACAGAAAACTTCAAACTTCAGCTTTCACTCATATCCCACAGTATGTTATGGCGTCAGAAAATTTAATTCTGAGTATGTACAACATGGCGAGTGCACTTTTTGGACTAATTAGGCAATAGGACGTTCTACGGGATAATAGCCGAAACCTTAACCCCCCCTTATAAACTTAACAAACCTCTCAAACTAAAATGTGTTTTGCCCCTTTCTCACAAACATAAATGTCTAAGTAACAGATAAGGACAAACTAATTGTAGCGGCAATTTAACTGAAATAGTCTTAATGAGCGATTATGAATAAGGGGGTAAGTAGTTTGAAAGAGGTAATGGTACGTACAGTACGATCACTGAAACTTTGACACGAACAAGTATAAAGTCAATTTTGCATGCACTCTATTTTCAAGCTGGAGGTGGCGGGTCCGCACCCCGACTTTTAAAAAACCTAAGTACGAAATGTCATTTGAAATTTAAGTTGCTGTACTTTTCCTCTCATTTTCGTCTTTTGTGTTGCAATTGTAGTTGATCCTATAAAACATTTGATCGTCTTTAAAAATTGGTTTGAATGGAATGTTTTTTTCTGTTATCATGACTATTATACAGAACAGACTGGAATAGAATCATTTTATTTCGAGTAACTTGAGACTTATAGATTCTGAGACATATCAATTATTAGTATGTTATAGTTGTATTATTACTGCTAGAGATAGTAGCTAATTTTAATAATGATGATGCCAAATATCCTTACCAAACTGCCTTCCTTGAAGCACTCTTCTAGAAATTCGTCCATATCCGCCTGCAGTGCAGGTTCCAGCGTGACCTCCTTCTCTTCTTTACTGTCCTTACTCTCTTCTGTCTGCTTCTGCCCTGGTGACAGAAGATTACGTCAATTAATGATAAGAGTAGCACCGTCGCCGGACCTTGGGGTTAGGGAATAAACGGATGCATTGTATAAATGTATAAGTGTCCCTACATAATCTACATATTAAAGCTTCCGGAATAAAATATCGCTGCACTAAATGTTTGTGAAGTAATAAGTCCCCCTAAATGTCAGTCAGCTTAACATCAAAAAACAAGACAAATAGAGGCTTACTAAAATGAGGAATATCACCAAAGTTAAAGATGTTACAGTTAAAATAAGACAATTGAAATGGAAATGGACTGATCATATGATTCGAGAAGGCAATGGAAAACGATCAAGGGATGTAACGGATTGGTAACCGGGGGCGAAAAAAGAAAAAAAAGGAAGACTATTGAAACAATGGGAGGATTACTTGCCTAAACAGTGAAGAAGGATTGCTAGAAACAGGGAGATATGGAGAGAACTAGAGGAAGCCTGTCAAAAGACAGCCTGACGAAATAAATCGAAACATAATTCGTAACGTCGTTATCAAAATAAAATTTAAGAAAGAAGATTTAACCAATAATTTTAGTTTATATTATATTACGTAAGTGACAAAACGTCAGAGAAATAAAGGTTATTTTTATTTACTTTTAAATGTCAGTTTACCTTCAAGATGTGACCAGTAGCTCTGGCCGGCCTTGAGTTTGTGTTTGAGTTCCCTCTCCGCTTGGATCATCTTCTTGGTGCGGTACTGGGTTAACTTGAGGATGTCTTCCAGGTAGTACCGCTGCACCTCGTGCAACCGGCCGGGTATCGTGATCACTGGGCAGTTGTTGAAGTATCTGCAATATTCATATGAATAAATACAATACAATGCAAATGTACTTTATTACACGACTCAAAAAATATATGGATAATCTTACACAAATCGACCTAGTCCCAAACTAAGCAAATCTTGTAATACGGGTACTAGGCGACGATATACATACTTATATAGATAATTATATTTAAATATATTATATAGAAAACATCCAAGACTCAGGAACGAATATTGGTGTTCATCACACAAATAAATGCACTGTAGTGTATGCAGTTAGGTTGGCACCATGCTGAATCGGGACCATTTCGTGGCATTATTGATTGTTTTCTTTTTGTTTTACACCTTTTTTTACTGTTTCTACTCGTTTTTCAATTTTAATCCTTGGTATGTGTATCACTCCTGTGCCACGAATAAATGTTTTTTTTCTTTTCTTTCTTTCTTTCTTTCTTTCTTTCTTTCTTTCAGTGCCACATACACTCTCACACCAGCCATAGTATATAAGTTCATGTACCACCATGTTTAGGAGAGTATATCGTATTCTCAATACGAACAGTTATATCATTACGTCCATCCCTACATGGCGATCCTGCCAGTGCGGCCTCGAGCCGTACTAACGACCGGATTTTCGAACCCAGAGCACCATCCAGAATATTTCAAGTGATATACTAATAATGATAAATAAATAACACTATTATCTACAGTCAGTATCAAATACATCGGAGTGGAATTAGGAAAGTAGTTGATTGATTTTGAATAAAGTTTCTGGTAAAAGAGGAAAACTCGTGTTTTTCTGGAGAGTTCTCTCCGGAATAAAATAGGGAGAAATATAGCTAGATCAATCATTCACCCCCATAAACCCGTCTTTTAAATGTCTTCGAAAGCGCAAAAAAAGGCGTTTATAGCCTGACCAGAAATATATGGCCATTGTCAAAAGGGCGCGATTATTCTGATGTAAATGGCAACATACAATGGTCTTGTTTACCTGTCATCTCTGTTGTTATGTATGAAATATTTCAGCGACATAGTTTCATTTCCCAAGCTTTTTTTCAGCAGTTTATTACTTATATACATTATTAAAGTGCAAAATTGGACAAAGTCATATATTTCTAGTCGACTTTAAATATAAATTTACAATATAACAATAAATGGGCCATTCTACTTTTTTATGTACATAATTTTCAGACACTTTTTTTTAATGGAGATTTTGGAATACTTGGCCCTCACTTCATATTTTTGTGCTGTTATTTAGAAAGAGGTTTAATTGCAGTATCATTTCCGATAGTTTTGGTAATTAACGAACCACAGCTAATATCCATAAATCGAGTAACTCAGTGGTTCTTGGATGTCTCACCATTTGTACGAAAAAATGGTTTTTACCACTGTGTTACTCAAATTTTACAGAAATATGTTATAAAATCCTTTTATTAGGTTCAGGTACTATTTCAAAATCATATTTTTGTACACTAACTCAATAGATATCATAGATTTTTTTTTGTAATAGAAAACTGGTCATATAAACGTAGAATGACCCATGTGAGCACGTTTGATAGCATAATATAATTTAGCCGACATGAAGCTTGAGATCCTTGCACTTGCAGTGCAATTATTATATTTTTTTATTTATTTATTTAATATTGTAATGTCATGTACATAATAGGTGTTACATCTTGGTTTAAATTAGATCATGACACCCTGTAAGGGCACACAATAGTATAACAAACAACAACACACACAATAGTAGTAGTAATAGGTAGTCTATAAGTTAGCATAATAACATTTATTTATTAGTAATTAATTTAAATTAAATTAAAATAAAATAATTGACAGCAAATCTTAAAACTAAATGGAAGAATGGAAGAATTAGGAGAATTACTGAACTTATGTTCTGTAACCCGCTGTGTATATACCTGGAGAATATCTGCGTGTCCATGGTGGCCGACATGAGGATCAGCTTGAGGTCCTTGCACCGCGGCAGCGCGTCTCTCAACGCGATTAGGAGAAAGTCACTAAACTTGTCCCTTTCGTGCACCTCGTCCACGAACACGTGGGTTACGCCTGAAAGATGAAGACCTTAGTTAACCTTTCGTATGTTATGAAACTGACAGCGCTGAAGGATCTAGAATTTTTCGTTTCTGTCATAAGAGTTAATTTTTGATGATACTGATCCTAATCAAACACAGGCAAGAGGTTAAGTAAATAAATAAATATTTTTGGACAATCTCACACAGATCAACCTAGTCCCAAACTAAGCAAAGCTTGTACTATGGGTACCAAGTGACGATATACATACTTATATAGACAAACAATTACAATAAATATTTTTCTTTCTATAGCCAATGTAGCCGAGCGGTAAGGCACGCGACTTCAATTAGGTCTATCACAGTTTTCTCAAAGAACAACACAAAAAGCTTGATATTATAAGCTGAAATTTGGTGTAGCTATAGCAATAGAGAATATACATGCGGATTAATAATAATAAGATTTCACTATATGAATAGTCCATCAAATTATGACAAAAAACAATAAATTAATAAATATGCTCAAAATCATAAAAAGACTGACACTTGAAAGTATCGAGAAATGAAGTTCTTTTTTACTAAAATTAAATTAAAAACCACCATCAGGATTCTTGTTTTTATTAACAAAAAAATTGTATGACAAAATGTACCTAAACGCAATATTTCACGGCCGAAACAGCAAATTACTCGTCTTTCCTTACAATGATAGTACGGGCGCATAATATATGACGTCACATATTATGCTCGATTACTATGGGAATGGGACGGTTTGAAGGCTCAGATTTTATGCTGTATTTTGAAATCCATTTTTGTGTTTTGTGCTGTTTTAATTGTACTTGTTCCATATACACATTAATTCCTCTTTAAAAACTGGTTCGAATGGCATCATGATAAAAATGATTCTCTATTGCTACAATAAATGATTCACATGAGAATATGCAGTAATAAAATAATTATAGGAGGTTATCCAGAAATCACTTTTTTGGCCCAATTTTAGACCCCCCCCTCCCCCTTGGTGATCTTTGGTGGGGTTCTTAGGAGACCCCCCCCCTCACGAAACCTCACGTGTATTTTTTCACTAAATGTCCTACATGAGTAGATATTATTTCTCGGTTTTGTAGGTATAGAAAAAAAATAAACGTGAGGTCTACGTTGTACCCCCCTCCCCCAACGTGATCAGTCGTGAGGTTTTCATGCCCCCCCCCCCCCCCCCCCTTCGGAACCTCGCGTGATTTCTGGATAAACCCTAGCAGAGATCGTGCGATACCGATTCCGGACGTTGGATTTCCACAAATTATAGTTTTTTTATCGACCCCTTCTTGGTGAGGTTCTAGGAGCCCCCCCCCCCCCTCACGAAACCTCACGTATATTTTTTCACTAAATGTCCTACATGAGTAGATATTATTTGTCGGTTTTGTAGGTACAGAAAAAAAATAAACGTGAGGTCTACGTTGTACTCCCCTCCCCCAACGTGATCACTCGTGAGGTTTTCAAGCCCCCCCCCCACTCCCCTTCGGAACCTCGCGTGATTTCTGGATAAACCCTAGCAGAGATCGTGCGATACCGATGTGTTATCGACATTGTATGTCTCATCATCATCATCATCATTCAGCCGGAAGACATCCACTGCTGGATATAGGCCTCCCCCAAGGAGCACCACAGCACACGGTCGCGAGCCACCCGCATCCAGCGACTCCCCGCTGCCTTGACCAAGTCATCAGTCCACCTAGTGGGAGGCCGTCCAACGCTCCGTCTTCCCGTGCGAGGCCGCCACTCGAGAACCTTTCTTCCCCAACAGTTATCGGTTCTACGAGCAATGTGGCCCGCCCACTGCCACTTCAACTTGCAGATTCTCTGAGCTATGTCGGTAACCCTCGTTCTTCTGCGGATCTCCGAGTTTCGGATCATGTCCCGCAGAGAAACTCCAAGCAAATTGTATGTCTGCAGCACAGTAATAACCAACCTGCCAGTTGCGTGTCGGTGCACATGAGGGTCCGCAGCAGCAGCCCGTTGGTGCAGTACGTGAGCACCGTGCGCGGGCTGACGCGGGACTCCAGGCGTATCTGATAGCCTATGCTCTGGCCGATCTTCTCCATCCGTTCGTACGCCACCTGTCAACAAAAGTATAATGTGATAGGTATTAAGTTACTTTTTAGGGTTCCGTACCGGAAGAGTGAAACGGAACGCTATTACTAAGACTTCGATAGTTAGACAGTTAAAATTTTCACAGATGATGTATTTCTGTTGCCGCTATAACAACATACACTAAAAAACCGACCAAGTGCGTGTCGGACCACGCACAATGAAGGGTTCCGTACCAACACTTACTAGTCCACATTTAATATCACTATCCAATACATTGAATCTAAAAAAGTAGTATCTTCATAGGGAACTCACGGCACTTACGACCTTTTGTTTGGGCAAGACAGTTTTTAAGCGAAAACTCAAAAACCGTAAAACCTATATTGTTCAAACCAAAAATCGTTGAAAGTATTTACTAATGCACACCACCTCAAATCTTTTCAGGATTTTAAATTGTAGTTTGGAAATTAGAGGGGGGGGGGGGGGGACACTTTCTATGACTTTGACAGCTAATATCTCACCAACGGTTGACTTAAATGGACAAGTTTTTTAGAAACCTCCATCGATACCCCACATGACATTGAATTTTTTTGCACATAGCGTTGAAAATTTTTTTTTCATCCACCGGTTACATGTATGGAGTGCCCCCCCTAAATTAATATTTTTTTGTAATTTCACATCACTTTTATGTAGCGGTTCATAGAATACATTTTTCTACCAAATTTCATAATTGTAGTGCATATAGTCTCCGAGTAAATCGGCTGTGACATACGAACGGACGGACGGACGGACGGACAGACATAACGAATCTATAAGGGTTCCGTTTTTGCCATTTTGGCTACAGAACCCTGAAAAAGCAATAAAATAAATATTTAAGGGGGCTCCCATACAACAAACGTGTTTTTTGCCATTTATAGAGTCCCAATCGCATTAGGCCAATTTTTTATTTATTTTTCTAAGTCTCTAAGGTGTCCCGTCCCACTGCTGGAAAAAGGCCTCGCCCATTGACTTTCCACTCGTCCCAGTATTACTTACTTAATATAATATAACACGAGCCAAAATACAAATATATAAGGCAAATATACTTAGTGAATGTGAATAGGCTGCTATTACTGAACCAGCGAGCTTTTTAGAGCTACATTGTCATTGGTTTCCATCAGGTGAGACTAAGGCTCATCGCTATTCAGCCATTAATAAAAAAAATGCTTAAGAAAGAATGTTAAAAGTATGAAAAGATTAATTTTTTTTTTATAAAAAAAAACATACATACCTTTCTTCCTCTTAGTGACCTAGTATTAAAATGTGTTTAGTTTCTCACAATTCTGACAAACATAAATGTCAAAGTGACAGATATTGACAAATTTTAGCGGGAATTTAATTAAAATAGGTTTGATGAACGATTATGAATAAAGAGTAACCCCCTTATTCATAAACGCCTATCAAGCCTATATTAGTTAACTAGCAGCTAAAGTTCGTTTGTCCTTATCTGTCACTTTGACATTGACGTTTGTGAGAATGGGACAAAGAACATTTTAGTTAGCAGAGGTTAATTTGTTAAGTTTTATGAATACGGGGGTAAGTTAACACATATTTTAAGTAGAAGTTAAGCAAATTCCAGTGTGATTAAAATAGTACGTGGAGTATAATAGGAGGATCGAGTATCGAGACACACTTATGTGGTGAATATAGTCTGTGTTGTGTGTGTATCGATAAAATAGATGGAGTGTTGTTAGAAGGCGGTTGTGTAAAGGCGTCGGGCAGGCTCACCCGCTCGGCGACGGCCACGGCGGACAGGCGGCGCGGCTGCGTGCAGTACACGCGCGCCGCCTGCTGCAGCTGCTGGCTGCGCTCCAGCACCAGCTGCGGCAGCTGCGTGGTCTTGCCGCAGCCCGTGGCGCCCGCCACTATCACCACCTGCCCGGGGACACTGTGCGTCTACATCACTGTGTGTGGCGACACAAACAAGCTCAACGGCACACACACACTTGGGTCATTGTCAGATTTAGGTTTGCGTCTTATCAAAAGTTAAGGTCTACAAAGCTTTTTTGGATTGGTCTAGTAACCCGCATAAACAGTGTCTCCGTCGCTATAAAGCCATGTACTAAAAACTTAGCTTACATGCACATAAACCGTTAACTATTGACCACAGAAGGGACAACTTTTGTTTTTGGAACTGACAATGACCCTACGTCCGCATACCATCGATAGGCCGATGACAAATTTCGATTGTTATTAGTTTCTTAGTCTTATTTATGACATGTAACACTACATTTAATTAATGATACTTTAATTATTGTAATATTTTTATTTGATATAGATAGATTTTGACTTGTAAAAGTGGCCTTGAGGCCTACTTGCAGAATAAACGTTTTGATTTTGATGCCGTAGCTCGTGTGACTCACACTGCTAACTGATGTACCGGATTGCCATACCTGGCGCAGTATAATGGGGGCTATCGCGTATGAATTCGCCGCTAGAGGCGCTAGTGTAGCGTGAGGTCCCCGAAATGTCAAATGTCATTCTTTGTGGTTGCGGTACGCGGGTTTATATCTAATTGGAACAATATGGTGAGTATTTTGCAATACCTGAGCCTGATTATGACAAATATGAGTTACGGGTCAATGACTGTCAGTGCTTTGAGACAGTTTTGTCTTTCGGAAACCTATTTCCTCCTTTTTTTAAGGCTTTAAACATGACTTAAATGCAAACTTCGTTCTCATGCCCATAATAACCAATAATAATTTTTGACAGCTGGACCTTACTCGGCAGTGGCGCCAACAGGTGAAAAACGATAGCCCTCATTGTATCATGCGCAAAGCGAAACTGGTGGCTGTAACGCAGTAGCGTGATGAATCACTCTTACACTAAATTTAGGAGCTTATTTACAAAGAGGAGGAGGCGCGAATACAGCAATAAGAGCAATTATCCACTGGGGCAGGTCCTAGGTGCCGTTTTCTGACCTCTTGACCGCCACAGTCACATATAGATGACAAGAGATGCCTACAACGCCACTGACAACACGTACAATGTAAAGGCAACCTATATGCTGTCATGTTAGGTTCATTTTCCGTTATTTGCTACAGAGACTGACGTGTGAGACTCGACTTGCGTAATTTGCTGTGGCGGTTAAAAGGTTAGGCAATAAAAAAATGTGTCCACTCAATCCTGATTGTATAATGTATTTAGGTAAAAAACTTAGCCCCTGTTGCATGCTCGAATAGGCATTAGTTTTATTTGTGTTACAAAATTAAAACATGTATTATCTATTTTAACATGTCACATGAACAGATACAAGACCCGATAGGTCGCTTTTATGATAGGCCGCTTTTATACTTTATCGTGGACATCCACGATTTACCGTCACGATAAAACAGGGGACCTAAAATGTATGCAGACGCTTTAATTCTGAAGTAGTCTGTTTTGTTCTACGATTTTGTTCACAACGTAGGACAAACCGGACAAAAAAATCTGTTTTGTTCTACGACAGCATATGTCAAATTTCGTAGGACAAAACTCTACCGTGGACGTCCACGATATGCCGTGGGCTCGCTGTCTTCCCCACGATATCCTCACGATAAATGCGCGTATTGTGCGTAAAGATACGAAATTGTAACTGTGTGTGGGCTGTCAATGTTTCAATGCAATGCCGCATTTTCAGCTAATACTCCATTTTTGGCTCGGATATTTACCGTTGCTTGGATAACGTCAGTATTAAGAGTCCTTATCAGTTAAAAGACGCTCATCTACTTAAGACGATTTTCTGATTGAATTGACACGTTTCTTGACATTTTCTCAGTGTTACTATCTAGAACAGGACCATTGCGACCTAATATCGTAAATTTTAAATGTATTTTTTTTGTATATTTCATTAAGAAATACCGTTCCAAACATTACTCCAAATCAACCATTTTCAAGCTAAAAACTGTGTTATTCCGCTTAAATTCTAATACACAATAAATGAAAAAAAAAGGGTTTTTTTACTATCTAAAAATTTTATAAAATCATCATATCCTTTATTCACTTTATTGTTATTATCAATACTTTTGTCATAATCTGAAATCAACATATTTTAAAATTTATAAGGCATCTTAAAAGCTTTAAAACGGCCTTTTTGTATGATGTGGGATGAGACTTGCCGTCAAGCCGTCATGGTAAAATCGGTAAAGTATGAAAGCGTCATGCATCCACGAATATTATACGGTAACGGTAACGGAAAAATCGTGACGTGGACGTCCACGGAAAGTATAAAAACGCCCATAGAGTAGTTTCAATGAGTTTAATTTGTTACCTGGTTGTGTGTGATAGCATTTAGCAGTTCCTGTCTCTGCTCGTACACGGGCAACTTCTCTCGAAACTTAACTAAGTCTGGATTGTATGTTGTATTAGGTACCTGGAAAACAGAACAACTTGTTTACATTTTAATATTGAGTATGGCCCTCGCAAAAATAAGGATAACGATTACATCATGGATAGGGATGTTTGGCAGTGATAGCGTCCCGCACAAGTAATCGAAACACAGAAATATTTTGTCCTTAATATTAAAAAAATATGTATGTATGTTTATACTGTAGCATTTGAATTTTGTACTATTTTTACTGTTATTTTATATACATTGTATATTGTTTTGAAAAAATGACACCTCTCCGAGTTTCTTACGCCAGTTCTTCTCGAGGCAGAGGTTTATTTTATGAACCGGTGGTAGTTTTTTGACATTCATAAGTGCATGTAACATGCCTAAATTGAAGAATAAATGATTTCATTTCATAAGGTGTAATTTAAATTGGAAGATGTTGAATCAAAGTAATTCTTACAAAAAACTATTTTACTTTAAACAAAAAGATTTCTAAATCAAATAACATTTTAATAGATATTAAGTTAAAAAAGAGAATTTTAAATTTACTAGTACAGATTTATACCTAAGTGCAGATCGGATATAAAACTATAATGAAAAAAAGCAAATTCGATCCTGTCCCAATTGAAAACAATTTCAATTCTTTAGTAGGAATAAGTCCTATCAGCACCAGGAGCTTTAGAAGATAAGATGGAAAATTAAGTATTGATATTGAACAGTAATGTAATTGAATGTTTTTTTATTATATAAAGAGAAAAGTGAAAGAAAATTGAGTTTTGAGGATGGAATTCATATCGAGGGGTGAGTGGTCAAACCCGATAAGTCGTCTTAAAGGTTTTTTGAAAATAGAACTCTGCATAATGGATGTTAAGTTCTTATTTCAAAAAACATTTATTTCGATTTATCGGGTTTGACCACTCACCCCTCGATATGCATAAGATAGTTAGTTGGTTCATGACATTTTTATAAATATTTGTATGATTGTGAACCAGTAGGTATTTATTTAACATTAAAATTGTTTGCAAAAAATGATTTGATCCTACTAACTTGAGCAACCCCGTTATTCAGCTGCCCTACTGGCTTGTGTGCCAGCTGGGGGCTTCGCTCCTTCTCCGGACAGCAGCTCAGGTCATCCTTCTCCTTACTGGTGATTGGGAATGTGTTGAACAACTCCGTGATGCTGCATCGCATGTTCGAGTCCAGGATCAGCTTGGCGTCATTCTGGATTATTGTGGAGCCTATCCTTTTGTATATTGTTATGTAGCGATTCACACCTGGAATTCATATAAGTATAAATATTTTTCTTAAGTTGTTCTTGGGATATTGTATAAACTTCTATGCATTGCTTTTTAGCATTACTTATGAGGGGTAAAAATGTCAAATAATCTCAATTAATATTAAAACCGTTATGTCATGCTTACATTATATATTGTTATTCAAAAAATGTATGTCTTTAATTTATATTCTTATATACTTATTTGCAAGCCATGAGGTATCAATTTTTTTTTTTCATTTAAGTTTGTTTCATTGGTCTAAAAGTTGTACAATAAAAAATGAGAATGTAAGAATTTTGTTTTGTCTGTTTCACGGTTTTTTGATGCTCTTATAATTTGTAAGCGATCTGCGTTACGATCATGAATTTAATTCAATAAATATAGCAAGAACCATGGTACAATATGTGACCTCAATATATTTCAAATAAAAATAGGTCATAGGGATGCTATTTAGGCTTAATTCACGGTTGTGAGCAAGATTGAAACCCAATAGACAGAACGATGTGTATTTTTGAGACAATAAATAGTAAAATTTGTCTAAATGTAACCTATATGCCGAGAGTATCAACTCACCTTTCCCGCGCGACTTTGACTTCAAGCCCAGCTTGGCAACAGTCTCGTGGATGAACCCTCGCTCCTGCGCCGACAGAAACGTCGGGAACTTGAGCTCCGTATCATTTTCATCACTTAAAAACTTATCCAACTGGATTTTCAGAGCAATGCTCACAGATTCTGCTATAGGAAAGTGCTTGTTCCCCAACCCCTCGCTCGCTCCCCCTCTCGTTCGCTTACCCTTTTTAGAACTCATTATTCTAAATTAGTATTTAGATTATGTGCCTTACAAGATAAGTACATTACACAATAATTTACAAAATTATGTGAAAATGTTTACAATAACGAAATTATTTTCGACTTGTCTAAATTCGTCAACTTTACCATAAACAAAAAACAAACCAAAAAGTCTATCACAGATAACATAACCTAATACAAAACCGGTGTTGAGGCATTAAACCGGTAATTCTGGTAAATCGATGCACATGGTAGGCTCTCTATGCTACATAAAAAAAAAACAAATGTCAATTGAAGTGCACGCAAAACACATGTGATTTTATTAAAAAGAATACCTAGGTGTTCTTTTATTAACGCAGGTCTACATACCAACAATCATGTCGAAGAAAATCCAGCATTTGGTTGTGGACACCACAGCTTTTATAAGAGCTGCTAACCTTCAGGACATGGCTGAAAACATGTATACGGTTCAGGAGGTAGTTGACGAAATTACTAACGACCGACAGAGGCGAAAGCTCGTGGTGCTGCCCTACGATTTAAAAATTAAAGATGTCTTCACAGAAAACATCAAGTTTATCACAGAATTCTCGAAGAAAACTGGCGACTACACCAGTCTCTCTGCCACGGATATTAAGGTTATGGCTCTGGCCTACCAAATTGAGAAAGAAAAGGTAGGCATAGAGCATCTTAAAACTGAACCGACGATGCAGAGAACTATTAAAGTTACTGGCTTGCCTCACTATAATGCTAATGTTGAAAATAAGCCAGACACAAATGAGAAAGAGTCTAGACCTGAAGAATCTGACCCTACAGAAGGTACTAATCACGTAGAAGATACGAAACCTGCAGAAGAAGTGCCAAAAGCTGACAGTAACTCTCCAAAACCAGTAGACTGGTCAAAAATTAACATCCCAGGGGCAAATGGTGCTAAGCAAGGGACAGACTGGTCTACTATAAAGATAGAAAGTTCAGATGCTGTACATTTTGATGTACAAAACCTGCTAGACGATAATGCTAAAGACCAGAAACTAGCTGAAGACATTGCTGAACAAATAAAAAGCATGGATTTAAGAGACGGTGAAGATGTAGACAACCTCATAGCGAAAGTTTCTTCTGATGAAGAATCGGTCAGTGAAGAATATTCCGAGTCTGATGATAGTGATGGTGGAGAATGGATAACACCAGGCAACTTAGCAGAAAAGAAAAAAGAAATGGATATGGGAGAATTTGAAGACAAGGCAGTGGAAGTAGCAACAATAACTTCAGATTTTGCCATGCAAAATGTCCTTAAACAGATTGGTTTAAATGTCACAGCCATTGATGGACGCATCATAAAGCAACTGCGTACATTCATTTTTCGTTGTACAACCTGCTTCAAAACCACAAGTGTCATGACAAAGCTCTTCTGCCCCAAATGTGGACATGCCACATTGAAAAAAGTTGGTGTTAGCATTGACGAGGAAGGGAACCAACACATTCACATCAATGGGAGGAAACCATTGACTGCCAGAGGAAAACGGTTCAGCCTGCCCACTCCAAGAGGTGGCCAGCATTTCCAGTATCCAATTTTAACTGAGGACCAGCACATCCACAAACGGTTTGCAACAAAAATGGCCAGGAACAAAACCAATCCTTTAGATCCTGACTACACCGCTGGATTCTCACCATTTGTGATGAAGGATGTCAACTCTAAATCTGCTGTTCTAGGCGTCCGAGCGAATAAACAAGATGTCAAATACTGGATGAAAAACTATTCTAAGGGAAAGAAAAAATAAACTGTTTATAATAGACACTTATAATATATGTATTATGTATAAATTGATTATGTTACAAAGTTGATCCTCCTTTCGTTGAAATCCTTACTTCTAATTATGGCCAACAAATTCAACATGCATCCAAATATTCATATAAAAAACAATTTGTGCAACAACAGCAGTCCCATCCAAAGCAGAATTTATACAAACACCTATTAAATTTAAAAAATCTGTCAAGTTATTTATTGGTAGTCTGATTAATGAAAGGAGACAGATTTATTTGTAACTTTTTAAATGGCAACTGTAATATCTACATCAAATGTGTCAAATGTCACTTAATTGCCATGTCAATCAGTGGAGACAAACATTGCTTGATTGTTTACGGGTCAGAAACCGGATACAGCAAATCGTAATTTTGGGGATCAAGTATTTTTTAGTTCTTGACAACTAAAAAATACTTGATCGCCAAAATTTATAATGAACACCCTTTGTTGTTAAAAACCTCAAAATTGAAGGTGGGTAGTCTAAAGGAACAAATGAAAAAAAAAACTATTAGATAATAAATTAATTTAAAAAAATATAAAGTACATTATTCTGCTTGAATTGCTACTTGATAACAGACTTGGAATATTTAACACATTCCCTGTCCGGGTGCCCCAATGTGGGGTCATATACTTTTTTTCAGGAGTCCACGCTCCCACTATGGAGTCAGAGACACGTTTCCATACTGAATACACAGTCTTAACTGTCAGACTTGAAATTGTCAGATCATTTCCCACAGTCAAACCAAACCGTTTTGTGGGTCTATGTACTTGTTTGTGTTGTATTATTATTTCTTAATAAAATAAATAAATAAATAATAATTTTGTATGGGGACAGTAAACGCGTTAAACATCAGAATTATTTTTGGTAATATTATCGCATAGTATGTCACTGAACTATGTAGTGCAAACATTTTATTTTGTTGCCCAAGTATCAGTTGTTATAATTGTAAACTCGAAATTATTATTCTATCTTGAACTGTAAATTAATATTTAGACATGAAAATGTATTACTTATTATAGTCAGACTTTCTTAAATTGTAAATTAATATTGTGACATGTAAAAGTGCCCTTGTGGCCTATTTGCAGAATAAATGTTTGATTTTTTTAGTAGTGTAAAATCAGCCGGAAGGTTTTTGTTTTGTCACATTATGAAGTGTTGCATCACGTGGATTTTTTCAAATTTGCCGCTCCTTTCTAGTCTCAGCTTTCACTAGCCAGACTCTAATATGACATTTAAATGCATTCTTACACTTAAAACATTGGTATTCACCATTATAAAAAATCTTTTTTTTAACAATTTAACATTCAATTCTTGGCAAGTTTTTCTTCAAAAAATTTAAACACTGACTCCATGCATGAGTATGAAGTCATTTCATGTTTTGGATGACCTGGAACAAAAATTAAAGTTATAATATTCAACTGTTAAGCACAATACAATTTCATCTCTCCATTTATTTTTCTATACGCGCATCCACACGCTCCTGCAGGCTATAACGAGAGATGGAGAGATGAATGACCTGGGTGTTCTCACTCTAGCTTATTCCTCGAGCAATGCAAGAGCGATAGAGATAAAACCCGACGAGAAATATATAACCATTGTCAAGAGAGTGCTAATTTGGAATAATGACATTTTGAGTTGTTTAAGTCGGTTTAGATGTTAAGTTTGAAATTTTTTATAGCGAAATTGTTGCATGTCCCGAGCGTTTTTTTTCCAAAATTTTATTATATGCATTTTAATAATGTTCTTCTCTTGACAATGAATCGTTTTGGGCATTTTTGTCTTTTATTATTTAATATTAAACACTTTTTTTTTTTAATGGCTTCTACTCCTTGCTGGATTAAACACTTAACCTAAACCACCACAGTGACACTGACAACCTCTTATTAAAATTATTGCCAGTGTAAGAAATTAGTTCCAATGAAAAATTCTGCAACATGGCCAACATATTTCTGGTCGCGCTTTAGCTACGAGTAACTTCGCGGCGTCAGTCCTAGGGGGGCCTAGGACTGACGCTAACTGACTAGTGCACTCTTCCAGCAGCGGACGTCTTTCGGCTGGAGTTAAGTCCCGTACATACAGAGCCAACGTATAGTATCGTACTGGTCCCCATTTCACGACGCTGCCACTTGCAAGTTACAACTTTACAAGCCTAAACTGGTAACACTGGTTAAATGGCCGGTCGTCATTGGTCGAGCACCTCAGTGTTGCCAGTGAAATGGGTGCCTGTACGCAGCAACCTGTTAAAACGAGATAGTAGCATAAATATCCCTTTCTAATACGTAACTCCATCCCTATTCGCCGGATCTGCGTGATTCAAACTAGAGTATACTCACCAGCCGAGACCATCGGGATTTCCTGCTCTCTAGTTGGCATGGGTGTGTCCAGAAGCTTGCTAGACGATATCCAATTCTTTGCAGTCTGAAACCAATTGAAGGCGACATTTTTCATTACGTTAGATCCTTCCTTCGTTGAATATCATATAAGCTTCTAATCTGGTAGAGTGTAGAGTATGAGATGTATATAATTAATTATCCCACTCCAACAGAACTTTGTCTCTATCTTAGTCACTTAGAATCTGACACGCATTTATAAACAGCTTCAACGCTTAAACCTGAATCGGCATACAGGCATCTGAAGATTTGCTACTGCGAGACACCAGCACATGCACTGTTATTATGGTACCGAGTTGATCTCTCAAAGATCCTACCCGTAGTTTTGGTTAAAATATGGACCTTACTGTCTACGTAAAAAGGTTCAACCATACCAGAATAATAATAATACTTTATTCAGACAAGATCCATAATTTGTTAGTAGTTTGCTTAATCCTATAAATGTTAGTAAATATATGTAGCTAGAGACATGGTATTCCTAATTAAGTGTTGCATGACCGAGCACTCATTCCTTATGGCTACAGGCCATACAGGAGGTTGTTTGAGCTGCCACGTATCCTGGTTAATAGCGATGCCATCTTTTTCCGCAAGACAGCCGCAAAACTGTCCACTCGCGCTTCAGCGAACATGGTGGATGCGCTACAGAACCGTGGCAACCCTAACAGCACCCTGAACGGGTTGTTGTATAATATTCGAACATTTACCTGTCTCACATAATCGGGTATACTCTTACTAGAGAACCCATGCACCGAATCTGTCATTGCTATACCCTTCACTCTCTTCTTGAACTCATTTTTATTCTTAATAGCCAGATTCATGGTCACCACGCCACCGTAACTGTGGGCCACGATCAAAATAGCCGACGCCTTTGTGTTGGCCACATATTTGTCCCAAACGTATTGTGCGTGTTCGTCGGGGGTACCGCTTTTGGGTATCTTGTTGCCGGTTATTCGGTAATTATCGTTTGTGTTCAGCACTAGTACTCCATAGTCTTTGGATATTGCTCGCCGGATGTAGGGTATTTGGGTGCCTTTGTCGAGGTTTTCGTTGATGATTAAGCTGAAAAAAGGTAACTCTAAAGTGGCCGCCATTTTGAGTGTTATAGTTTATGGTCCGATTCGTTTCACAGAGTGGATATAATCTCGCGCTATACGAAATAATGGTGCATCGTCATCTTCATTCAAAAACCGACTTTATTTTGCATGTCATAAGATTCAAAATCCAATAATAGTTTTAGACTTTAACTTTAAAGGCCAAAAAAGGGCCAAGCAGTTATCTAATCTGAAATTTTACAAGAACTCTCGCTTATTAGTTAAAAGAGATGGATTCAGACTAACTCGTTCCTGTCCACACTCAGCAGCCGCCATTTTGAACTTTTTAGTTTATGCTCCGATTGCGTATCACTAGAGAGTGATGTCACAAACGTCTTTCCATCACATTCGCGAATTTGAATGTTACGGAAGTACACTAATAAAACCGGACAAGTGCGTGTCGGACTACACGCATTTAGGGTTCCATACCAACCACAAAATTAAGTTGGTTGTAATAGGAAAATGGATAGGAAGACTGTACAAACGATGTGCTGACGACATCACCCAAACAGCGGGCAATAGGAAGACAGCGAGAAGAGTGGAAGGGATTGGAGGCCTTCACCCAAATAGGGATCCATCCATATTTAATGGACATAAGAATATGTACTATCACAAAAATGTAAAGGAAAGAATAAGCTCAAATAAATAAATAAAATAATAGGGAAATGAGGGTAATTTGAAAAAAGGAATATATTGGTATTGGTTAGTAAAATACACGGAATAATAAACATTATCACCTAATTTTAAGTTCATAGGTCAATGGGAAGTAAAAAAAATCTTCCGAATTTGTTTAAAAAAAGCTGATTGGTGATTCATTCCTTAGTTTTACAATATTATTTAATACAAAACAAAAAATACAGTATTGATCCACTCAACTAGCTCTAAACAATGATATAGCACTCCATGAGCAAAGTCCAAGATTTTTTCAAAATATTCTTGCCATACCTATTGGGTACAAAATCGATATCTAAAGGATGCACTTACGATCGCGCCCACTGTCCGGCGCGCACGGCCCCCGAACCATGTATCAGTAGTAGCAGAGTGTCTTTGGTCTCGTATCCTTTGCTGGCGAATATGAATGTGCCGGTCGCCGGGACAGAGTCCACAGGGACCTGAAGCCGCATCATGTCTTCCTGAAATAAATAAATATTTTTGGACAATCTTACACCAATCAACCTAGTCCCAAACTAAGCAAAGCTTGTACTATGGGTACCAAGTGACGATATACATACTTATATAGATAAATAGATATTTTAATACATAGAAAACATCCAAGACTCAGGAACAAATATTCGTGTTCATCACACAAATAAATGCCCTGACCGGGATTCGAACCCGGGACCTCCAGCTTCGAAGGCAGGGTCACTACCAACTAGGCTAAAGTGGTCGTCATGAACTATAATTAACACAAGCCTTATTGAGCTCACTGAAGCTAGGCTAGTTCAATTTGGATAAGATTATCCCCTATTTTTATTTATAATTTAAAACAAAAACATTACCCTGCTTGCTTATTGATGACCGTGCTTATAATTATTGATTAAAAATGTTTTTTTGTATTTTATTTATGCATGTTTTGGCATTCTGGTATTGCCTGCATAGTAGAGTACCAAAATGAATAGTATGCATGCACAAAGTTAATACATGTCACTGAAACAAGAAAAATACGAGAGCCAGTGAACGCCCACTTATAAGCGGTGTTCGTTAAAATCAGATTGTATGGAAAGTTTGACAAGTTTCTGTGGGATGACTGCTGCCGGCGCCATATTTGACGTGATCGTATGTTGGTGCAACCGACCCTTATTCTTGTTGATTAATTTGCTGCCGATAAGAACCATCATACATTCTCTATACTAAGTAATGTAATGTATATCTAATCTAATACTTTAAATAAGCAATAAGGATGTGGATACGAGTTCGAATTTTCTCGAAAAAGGACCAAATTCTTAATCACGTGGCGAAAAAGGTAACTCAAAAGAATAAATAATTACACAATTTATAAGTCTTCAAAGTTTTAAGAGTATATTCTGTCCCTTTTCCGCAAAACGCACCTTTGTATTGGAACGATCGTCATTTACTATGGCGCTCGAGATCAGTGACCTCTCTGATCTGTCGCGCTTTCTCTCTAACCGCTAGCTTGGTAATTTTTTGAGATACTTGAATAGGATTTTCACTATTTGGCATATTTTTTGGCTTGTTTCTTTTGGAGTAGTCAAATTTTGAGTCAACAACCCTATTCTTGCTTATTTCTTTATTTCGGGAATCTCGAAAACGGATCAGACAATTTCGATGAAATTAGTTGTGTCAGGGTTCGAAATTATCAAGATAATTATGGTCTTTGATAATTATCGCGATAATTATCGGATAAGTATCCCTCTTATGGGTAGGGTAGTATACATTATTTTATTAGTTAAATTTATTTTCCGATGTATGATATGACCTGTAAAATGTATTTTTACCAATAAACACTGTACTCTGTACTAATATATAAAAGATTATGGTGTTTTAGGCTGCAAAATAAATAGTTGCTACACAATATT
Organism: Epiblema foenella; assembly: GCA_963556455.1. Classification (NCBI taxonomy): domain Eukaryota; kingdom Metazoa; phylum Arthropoda; class Insecta; order Lepidoptera; family Tortricidae; genus Epiblema; species Epiblema foenella. Next base: position 3,206,256 of record OY747113.1, on the reverse strand, counting down.
TTACTAGTTTATTATTAACCATGAAAATATAATCAATTGTTGTAATTACAAAATGTTGTAATGATTACAACATCGTTAAAACACATATACAGAGCGCAATTATTAATGTTCGAATTCACGCACATATTTTTTAAGACTCATGCCGAATTTACAATTTTAGGTTATTATCAAATTGATAATTATCAAGATAATTATCATTGATAATTATCCTTTCTAACCCTGAGCTGTGTGGGAATTTTTGGGAGTGTACAACCTAGCTAGGTCTCATTTCCCATTCAACGCTGAGCATCTCCCAGCTACTAGATATACTGACCTGTGTCTCCAGCAGATGGTAGACATAGTCGGTAATGACCATGCCCACCTCCTCATAATGGACCTGGCACTCCTGGTGGATCTCGCTCACATTAAACTCAAACGGCTCCTCGCCCGGAGCCCCATCTACTATTTTCTTCAGTTCACCTTCTGGAAAGATTGTAAACACATTTTTGGTTATAATAATAATAGCCGAAAATGGCCTAAATACACAATGGCATACTTGACCTTAATAATAATAATAATAATAGCCTTTATTCATGCTTAATTACATTCCATTACATTACACAACATATAAATTTAATTATATTTGTGGTTTACATTAAATTGTTTATGCAGTAGTTTTAATTTTTTTTTTTAGATATATTTATATTTATGCAAGGCGCGTTAAGCGCAAAAGGCCTCCCCCAGCTTTTCCCATTTCACTCTATCTTGACCTTAAACAGCTGATAATTACTTTTGTCTACATACTTAGGTAGTGAATCATACTATTATTACAGTCATGTTAATTAACACTTACTGGAATTGAAAGCATATCCGAGGTCCTTCAGAGCCTCCACCGGCGGCTTGTGGCCCGGCAATGTTGACCCCTGCACGTTCATCTGTCTGTGGCTGCGCAACAGGTACTTTGATACCTTCCACCGGAAGAAATTTCGCAATTTCGACATTTATTTTATCGTAGGCTCATTGGTGCAGCTTAGATCCAATCAATACTGCATTTAAAAAAAATTCAAGGACGATGCGCAACTGCAGTTTTGAAACTAATCCCTGTTTTTAAGGTCTATTGTTATTAAAGTTCGTAAATGTGACGGTACTATTAAGTATTTCGCTTCTACTTAAAGAACCTTATTGAATAATAATTTCTAACACAAAATACTTCTATTTTTAATTTAGTATTTATTTCAATTCCGTAGCCTCGTCAGTACAGCTACCGGTCAGCGTTCGCGGAATTTTGACAGGTATGTAATGGCAAGCCATGGTACAATAATAAGCAATGTTGTCATTTATAATCATCAGAAAGACCGTTCCGAAATCTGAATAAAAATTTTATAATTATTAGCAGTATTTGAGTTAATAATTTAGTACCAAATAATCTTAGGTACCAAAAATAATTACCATTATTTAAAAATCCAAATGTGCTTCTCAAGTTAAAATCTCAATCTCAATTTAATATTCTTCATTTAGCTCAATTTAATATTCTCAAGTTGAAATTTTGAATATTGACATTAGTAATCGCTAATCATTCGAATAGGCAAATCATTCGAAGTCGCGCATCACTTTGACCCATGAGAGTCATGAGGTTTTCAAGTGCATCAATTTTCTTAGTACATTCATATACCAAAAACTATTTTCCCATAGTAGATCGATTTTAAATTTTGGCCTACAAAATCCACTACATAACACTGGAAAATATGGGATTGATAAATTTATATCCCAATTTGCTGATTAGATCTTGATCAGGACTCAAAAATATGGCGAAATGTTACATTTATCACGAATAAAATACAAACTCGACTAGCACGTTCGAATACTTACTATTTATGTCATTTTTGTGTACCATTTTGTACTGTTGTCAGCAAACTGTCAAAATAAAATTTCTTACCAATTGACGAACTGCAAACAATGTGCATTTAATTAGCTATTCATAAACCATGGATGCTAAAGACGTGTGCGTAGAAATAGAAAACGATGAGTTCTACAGCAAATTCCTCGTCGACACTGTGAAGCCGTTGGTAGGCGAAAACATCTCCGTCTCCGACCAAGTCGCAAGACTGACTCAGGGTATAGAAAAACTCGGTAAGAGCTTAGAAAAGCAAGTCCTAGCCAAACACAATGATCTCCTCACTCAGGCGAGCCATATATCAGACTTAGAGACGACTTTAGAGTCAGTTCAATCGCAAGTTCAAGGGTTGCTGCGCGGCGCAGAAAAACTGAAAGATAGGGTGCACACACCGCACAGAGCGCTCGAAGAGCAAACGCTCATGCTTGAGCGCGTCCAAACTACTTGCAATTTACTGCGACACACAGCCAAAATACTGTTTCTATGGAACAAACTGGCCACTATTAAAGAAAACCCACCAAAAGAAGCCATAATCCTGTTTGAATTGAACGAACTCATTGGCGACTACGATTTCGAAGGCATTGTGCTTCTAGAGGAAGTCTTAAAAGAAGTTGAACACAGGAAAAGCAAGTTGTTAAACAATTCTACTGCTCTATTACAATCAAGTTTGTTAAATGGAGAGAAAGATAAGTTGTTACAATGCTTCAAAGTGTTTCATAATCTGCAATGCACTAATGAACAGATCAGAAACACTGTTGATAGCACCCTTAATGATCTTAAGAAAGAAATTAGAGCTGGTCTTAATGTGCAGATGGTCTCCATAGAAGTAAAGAAGTCAAGTTCAGGCCGTGTTGCTCCCGGGAAAGCTAATATAATGAATGCCCAAGACTTCAAGATCAAGCTTTGGGACAATATTGAAAAGTTGTTCAAAGTAGACATCTACAACAGCTGCACAAAAGTAATTATGCTGCAGAATGTTGTTAATGAACTACATGCCATAGGAAACTTCCGGAACATCGCTAAAACATTCTGGTCAGATCTGTGCATTGTATTCAGCAATGAACTGGAGAAGAGCCCACTAAATGTCAACCAGTCTGTAGAAATAGACTTTCCAAAATTATTAAAATGCTTCAATGACCTGCTGTCCAAACTGAAATGCAAAGACTTGGAGATCAACCGGTCCTCTCTGACAAAATGGGAGAACTCATTCCTCTCCAAGTCTCTTGGCAAGCTCTTGGAGCCGGTACGAAGCATGTGGCATCTAAACCCTGTTCCAAGCACGGACCAGCTTGACAGTGCAGTGAGGACCATAGCTGAAGCATTAAGCATTTCCCTCGGAGATAAACAGTTAAGCATCAGTTTAGCCAACAGCGTGGCAAAGTGTATAAAACAAATGAATGTAGAGGCTGAGCAGCGCCTTTCTCTTGACAGTGATGTTGCACAGATTATGGAGCCACCGACAAGTGCACAGCAGAAGAATGCAGAGCTTTGCAATGCCTTGTATTACTTTTCATCACAAATTAAACGGGTACTCATCAACATGAATACAATGCTGCCGCCGGAGAGTGCACAGATAGTCCAAACCAGTCTCAAAGACTTCACAAGCCTACCAGTATTGCAACTATTCGCTGAATCGATCAAGAACTCCCTCTTCATAATCCTAATGACGATGCATGACGAACCAGACCTTATCCGCTCTGATGACCCATCAGGCAAATCTTTATCCTGCTCCCCATACATGAAAGAATTCCAACAGTTTGTCTCTAGATGCAAAGACATCTACCTGTCAATGTTCCACGAGAAATCAGCCCTCAACGAGTGCTGCTTGTCCATCGCCAAGGCAACAGTTGAGAGGTTTATTCAGCATGTCTGCAATGTTAAATCTTTGAGCAAGTTCGGAAGAATTAAGCTGCAAATTGATTGCAAGCATTTAGAGACAGCTTTAGCACCGCTAGTGAGCGACATGTCGGAACTGGGAGACAATTACAGACAGTTGAAAGCTCTTAGTTTGCTGCTAGAGAAATCGCCGCAGGATATAGCAAAGAGCCAAACTGAAGGAGCGTCGCTGCCATACTCTTTGGTTATGATGTACTTGTTCTCATTCGCGGGGCCGCAGCTCTTAGCTCCTCATGCTTGTGCCGGCTGGAGTGTTCAGAAGCTGATGCAGTGGTTAGACTCGCATAAGAGGGAGAGGGAGAGGTTGGACTTTGTGGCCGGAGCCCTGCAGAGATACCAGAACCATGTGCGACAGAACCAGATCGCTACATATGATGAGGTTTACCCGGTACTGTTGCAGTTGTTAGAGGATGGAAGAGAAGTCTGTAAGACACAGGAAAAATAAACATTATATTCAGCACTTTCATGGCCAAGCTTTTCGTAGCGCTACGAAATTCCCTCTACATACGGGGAAACGGTGGAATTTTATAGCGAGAGTAATTCCAATATTTAGTACCTAATTTGTACCTTTGTTTATGATTTTTCTTATTTTGTTTAGAGTTACCAAAAAAAAGTTACACCGAGAATAAACTTTGTATGGGCATAGTAACGCCTACAATTAGAGGAACTGGACTTGGTCCTGTCAACCTGACGTCAGAATGGTTGACCACTTTATTTTCAATATTTCTCGATTTTTAGCGAGGTACAAATTATTTGATGTCAGGTACTAATAGTACAAAAATGTACTAAATATTGAAACTGACGCTCACGGGAAACGCATGGTATCGGCTACGCTAGGCCTGACACCTAGCAGTGAATGTATTAAATTTAACTTGCAACATTGGATGATATAATTATAAATAACGGATGATAAAGAAACTGGAGAAACTACTAATTTCGTTTTAAGTAACAATTTTGAGTCACATTTTATGGTATATTTTTAACATGTGCAATGCCACTGTAACTATAGTACAGAAGTGCATTTATTTAAGTATTTAAAATAAATATCATTAATTATTTCAATAATTTTAATTGAATCTGAGATTCTTTTATTTTTCTTGGTCGTATCGTAACCTCATGTCCGAGGGACGTGACGACTATGGGTGTGTCTCTCTCTCTCGACCACTGCTTACATTATATATTGAACCCTTTTCCAGACGCACCAATCTAGAGGGCTTAACAATAAACCATCAATAAACAAAATATATATTAAAAATAGTTACGTTTTGTTTTGGTGATTAATTTCAAGATGTCACTTTTTAAGAAAATGCAATCTAATTTTGACCTTAAACCTCAGAACTAACATTGAAATTCTATTGAAAAGGGTTAAATAAATAACAGCGCATATATGTGATAATCCACCTCGAAAGGGACCTTATGGCGGCAGGCGCTTACGTTACACCTATTCACTATTGTATTGGAACAGCGGCAATAAAGGCGTAAGTGCCGGCCGCCATAAGGTCCCTTTCGATGTGGATTATCACATATGTTTCAATTCAATAAATTATTATTAATATAAAATAGACATCAAATAAAAGGTACATTGAAATTAAAACCATTTATTGAAGTCTTCTCGTATATATAATTGTCAAAGTAAAGCTCGTCTTCGTAACTATTCCTCGGCTCGGGACGCGGCGTGAAAACGGTTAGTTGACTCGTTAAACCGTGGCTACATGGAGTTGGTGATCTTCTCGCGCTTTGGCTGCGAACAAATCTACATTTTACTGAACTTGAACCGTTTTAAAACCATGCACAGAATAGGATTGTTGACTCAAAATTTCACTACATAAGAAACAAGGCAAAAAGATATGCCAAATGGTGAAAATCCTATTCAAATATCTCAAAAAATAACGAAGCTACAACCGTTTTAATGTTGCTGGGTAGAGAGAAAGCGCGACAGATCAGTGACGTCATTGACCACGAGCGCCATAGTAAATGACGATCGTTCCAGTACAAAGGTGCGTTTTGCGGAAAAGGGACAGAATATGCCCCCTCTTAAACCTTTTCAGACCTCAGAATGAGGGCTATCGTTTTTGTGCTCACCAGTTGGCGCTACTGTCGAGTAAGGTCCAGCTGTCAAATTGTTATTGGTTGTTATGGGCATGTGAACGAAGTTTCCATTTCAATCATATTTAATACTTGTTTAATACCTTAAAACCGTACCGTAAATAAAAATATCTAACTAACTATCGAACATCTCGCATTGTAGCCCAGTCAAGTTTTGTTTGGAAAAAAAGGAGAAAATAAGTTTCCGAAAGACAAAACTGTCTAAGCAATGACGGTCATTGACGCGTAATTTATATGTGTCATAATCAAGCTCAGGTATTGCCAAATACTCACTATATTGTTCCAATTAGATACTTACTAACCCGCGTAGCGCAACCACAAAGAGTGACATTTAACATTTCGGAGACCTCACGGTACACTAGCGCCTCTAGCGGCAAACTCATACGCGATAGCCCTCATTCTGTAATTATCTATTCTTTTGAGTCACTTTATTCGCCATTTGTTTAAGAAATTCATTCTTTTTCGAGAAAATTCGTTTTTTTATTATATGTGTCAACATCCCTATTCTTCAGTACGTGTTGCAATGATGTCAAGATCTTACGTTTAGAGCTGTGCATGGTTTTGTTTTCTATGTGTGCGTGACTTATTGAGCTTGGTTTGAAAAACCGGCTTCACTAGGTTGCTCATAATGCTCCATCAATTTTTTTTTCTTGGTGTGAGGTCGGACTGTCCTCCCGCTACAAACATAACGTAGGTATTTATCCTACTGTCAGTTAATAGGGATGTTGACACTAAGTAAGAAACTCAACTACATCAAATTTTCTCGAAAAAGGATCAAATTCTCAACCAAATAGCGAAAAAAGTAACTCAAAAAAATAAATAATTACATAATTACAAGTCATCAAAGTTTTAAGTGGGGGCATGTTCTGTCCCTTTTTCGCAAAACGCACCTCTGTATGGAACGATCTTCATTTACTATGGCGCTTTAAGTCAGTGACGTCACTACAAATTAGTGCTTTCTCACTCTTATTAACAACATTCTAACGGTTGTAGCTTCGTTATTTTTTGAGATATTTTAATGGGATTTTCACCATTTGGCATAGTTTTATGTCTTCTTTCTTTTGGATAATAATTTAGATACCAATAAATTTTGAGTCAACATCCCTATTGTGATGTTGATAAGTAAAGCTCGACCAGAAATATATGACCATGCGCCATGTTGCGGAATTTCATTATAACTAATTTCTTACACTGGCAATAATTATAATGATAGGTTGTCACTTGTCAGTGTCAGAGTTGCGGTTTATTTAAATTATAGTAGTGTTGAAAATTAAATTATAATTGACAGTAGATGCCCAAAACCATTCATAGTCAAGAGCGAAACTTTACTTTTTTATTATATTTAGTAAACTGTTGAAAAAAAACGCCCGTGTAATGGAAATATTTCGCTGGAAAACATTTCAAAATAACACAAAACAAACCAGAGACCGTTTTCGGTACGGTATAAACGGTATGGTAGCGGTATCGGATATCGATACCGCTTCGTTATAAAGGTAGAACTATACCGGTTGAAATATAAAGGTACGCTACCGGTATAAAATAACGATATCGTTATTTTCCATAAGTGTACTCAAACCTTTATTATAACGGTAGCCAACCGGTATTATTTCGGTACCGAAAAATTTCGATCGTAACTCTTACGATGGGTACGTAAACGCGACCAACAGCGAACAGCGACTAAGTCAGTAATCTATCGCGCCAAACGAAATTTTTAAAAAATCGGTACTTTAGGCATACGCCCAATAACTAGCGCTGGTTGGTTGGCGCCGTTGGCGGCACCATCGTAAATCCCAAACGATACCTTAATGAAAACGGTTGAGGTACGAAAATAATAGCGGTACTGTTATATTCCGTTACCGAAAAATTTCTTTTGCGGTATCGAAACCTAACCGAAACGAAACGGTATGACGTCATACCGTTTTAAAACGCTACCTTTATTTTCCGGTAATGCAGTCCCTGAAGCAAACTCAAAATGTTATTTAGTCTGTTGCCATATAAATCAGAATAATAGCGATCTCTTGTCAAGGGTCATATATTTCTGGTCCGACTTTACATTCTGTTGTATTGGGCTTTACAAGGATAAATAAATAACTAACACAAAGAGTAAGAAATGAGGTTTATACAAAAACTACATATTGAAAATTACTTTATTTTAAAATAGGCACTTAAATCAACGCAACTATACAAGTATACATACATAAATTACATAACATACATCTCGCATAGTCTACAGACAACATAATAATATAACAACCAACATAGTCTACACGAAATAACAAGTAATGAATGCAATACACCTTGTTTTTTTAGATAGATATAGATCTACAAATTTGTATGAAAAATGCAGTTTTGGAGTGTTAGAATAACATAGACATTGGTAAATAATTGTATAAGAAAACTAAGAACAGATTATATTTTATACAAACGCCTTAAGGGAGGCGCGCAGCGACATCTACCAGAAGACTCATGCTTCATTAACGGCACTAACGTCTCAAATTATATTGAGAATCGTCAGTTGCGATGCGCCATCCCATACCCAAATTTAGAATAAAGGAAAAATTGAAAATGAATGAAGGAAAAATTGAATTGAAGCAAGAGTCTTCTGGTAGATGTCGCTGTACGCCTCCCTTAAGGCGTTTGTATAAAATATAGTTTACGTTAACAGCGGTACTGCTAAATACGAAGGAACGGTTGATGAATTCGGGACTGGGTGGCGATTGCACCTATAGCTAAGTTGGCTAGAGCGACTGGCCGCGAGTGCCGGGAGGTCGCAGGTTCGAACCCTGCTCGGTGCCTAAATTTTTCAATTTTTCCTTTATTCTAAATTTAAGAACAGATTGTAAGTATGTACCAATTTACAAATATAATACCAGTTTCAAATTTTCTATTGTCATAATTGAATATCTACTGTAAATAAACTGTAGCACTAATTAATTAACTATTACTATTATACATAGTTCTATATTATTAAGTTAACAAGTTATTATTGCTCTCAGTCACATAAAAAAACTTTGTGTTTGACAAAGTCTTAGAAAAATGACTTGTACAGTACTTTTATCTTACGAACGCGGGTGTGCCATGGTCGTGTGTCGATTAGGGAATGCAATCCCGATCCCGCGAGATCCGGATGTCGCGAGATCTCGGGTAATTTTTCGGGATCAATCCCGACGCATCATATGACGAGATCCCGTTCGAGATTGACGGGATTGGGATACTATTCGGAGGAGGAGTCATTTTCAAAATCACTCGTCTTAGGTAACTACTTCCTAATTCCTTTGAAATATGTTTATTATTTTGATTACTTAATTTACCTATGTTAATTTCCTAAAAACCTGATAATTATTTTTTCGTCGGAAGAATGGTTTGTGGTTGGTAAGATTAAAGAATAAAGGTTTTTATTTTCTTTCGAGTAATATGTTATTTTACTTAACCTCACTATCACAAACAAGCCGTTATTAGCTTTTTTAGTCATCCAAATTTATTATTTTTTTAAAACTAGATGGGATCCCGAAAATTCCGGGATCCCGCGGGATTGATATTTCTAATCCCGCGGGATCTCGAATTTGCAATCTCGAGTCGAGATTGCATTCCCTAGTGTCGATATATACATGCATATTGTCTATGTGTGCGTCAGCGTAGGAACTATGAGTTCACATTGTCTATGTTAAGTGTCACAACTACAACTATGGCTAACTCGCGCTAGCGAGATAGAAAGTACTGTATAATTAAAATTATTCGAGTTGGCGGAGTTGCGTCCATGTAATCAGTACAAAAAGCGATTTAATTTTGCACGCTAGAAGATTCAAAATCCACTAACAGTTTTATAAAATAAAGGCCAGAGGGGCTACCGCGAATCGAAAACGAACGAAGCTCGAATATCTCCCTCTCTGTCGCACTTGCATATTAGTGCGACGCAGAGGGAGATATTCGAATTGTGTTCGTTTTCGGTTCGCGGTAGGCCCTCAGCGCAAATAACCTCAACTACATAATAATATCATTATGCTAAACGTGGCAGGGAAGCATTCAGTCCTTTTTAAGGTTGGACAAACGAAAGCTAGAAAATGGTACATTCGATACTTAAATAACCCCTTTAACCTTTTGACCGCCACAGTCGGCTATACACGTCATCGGATAATCGTGCCATAGACCAACGACGGCCAACGACGGCTACAGCCGACAGTCTAGCCAAAGCAGTAGCGATCTATTCGCCATAGCGTAAGGTTTAATTTCGCGCTGAAGAATGCGTTGGTTTGACGTCAGCGTTGCGTAATTTGTGTCTGATGCTTGGCGGTCAAAAGGTTAAGCTTTGCTGTAATCGGGTAAAAAAATTTGGAAAGTCGATATTACTTAGTTACTCACACGGCCCGTATTGCTTTTTCGATAATAAGGCGATTCGTCATATCACATCTATGCTTATGACAGACCTGAGACTACCGCGAATCAACTGCCTACGCCATTTTCCCGTCCTCAATTCTACTCTGCTAGCTGCCTCCTTGAATCGTCTTAGCTCTCTCCAACGTGGTGACTTTATATTCAGTAGGGTAAAAAGGAGAATAATTCTGGTAAATCACGTGGTGCGGGGGCGGGAGGCAAAAATCCACCCTCATAGGAGTCACTATTATTCAATGTCGGGTAACACACAACACTCGCAACGTCACATGCTGAGCGCGCAGTGCTAGACGCGTGACCGTCGCGGCTGGTTCTCATGATTAAGGGCCACGTATCGCTCCGAAACATGTTGAGCGATACTCGACCTTAAAGACATGAGTGATCACTGTGATCAGTTTATTATTATTATTATGTCAGAAACTCACGGGAGTTTCATTTTTAAAATACATTGACGTTTTGAGACTATCCATTATATTCGTATCGATTATGTGTTGGTGGTTGGTTGGGTGGTGTCTAAATGTCATGTGTCACGGTAATAAAGCCATGTTAAAAGCATTACAGTGACACTCGCATCCGCCTATCCTCCGACAACACGCATCTTAGCTCTCCCTAACGTGGTGACGCAGTATAACGCGCATGTGTGTCAGACCTGTTCCTGAAGAGCCACGCGGAACACATCCTCGTATTCACTCACGAAGTGCACCTCTATATCATCTCGGATGAACGAGGGCAGATCGTCGAAGTCCCGCCGGTTCTCCTCGGGGAGGATGATGCATTTCACGCCGACGCGTTTCGCCTGTGAAAAAAAAAGATCAAAATTATTCGAGTGGAACAATGAGGTGGCATAACGACGCCGTAAGGCAATCACATAAACTCCAGTAACGACAACGTCCCTCGCCGACGCGGCTCGACGTATTTAAACTTAAACGATGTTCAAAAATCTGTTCAGAACTGTGGTGGAGAGTTGTGAGGAGGTTATTGCCGTGACAACTCACGGCAATGACCTCCTTGATGCTCCGTGAGCGAGATCGCAAGGCCAGCGACAGGACGGCGGTGGCGGAGACTACTCACGGCAATGATCTTCTCCTTGATGCCCCCCACGGGCAGCACGCGGCCCGTGAGCGAGATCTCGCCCGTCATGGCGAGCTCGCGCACCGGCCGGCGCAGCGCCAGCGACAGCAGCGCGGTGGCGATGGTGCAGCCGGCCGACGGCCCGTCCTTGGGCGTCGCGCCCTCCGGCACGTGCAGGTGGAGGTGACTGTAATTGTAATAACACCAGTAAGTGTTTTATGACACCCACATCACTCGGCTGCTTTTCGCGGCAGCTTTCGCTCTGCTGCCGCGAGGTGTTGGAACGACTTACCACCACCGATAAGAAATTTAAACACAAAGAAATTCAAGCAACATTTAAAAACAGTCTCAAGAAACTCTTTATTAATAAGGAAATGTTCCAACACAAGCAGTCATAAGTACACACAGATAGGCACGATTGTACATGCTCATACACACACACACACACGCTCCACATACACAAGAACACTCACAATCATACAAACGCGCGCACACACGCCCAGATGAAGTTGTTACTCACACACTTACTAATTTATTCACATTTTTTGTTATAGTGTAATAGTAATTTTATTGTAAATTCTTAGGCTAAACTAAACTTTTGTAAACCATGTTTGTACCATCGAATACTACCCCGGTGACCACAGGCGTCACTGAAAATCAGCGTCACGATGTAAAACCACGGTTTGCTTCGCGACATCAAGCTGAGTGACGACCTTTTTAGCATCTATAGCTCTATATAATATCTTTTTGTTAATATTTCTTTAAGATGCTAAATAAACTTATTTTCTTTCTTTCTATAAACCCACATAATAACACTGATAAGTGTTTTATAAAGAAAAACTTCCGTGAGTTTCAAACATCGGTCATAGGTCACTCACGTTTTCACGGGCAGGGCACGGGTACACAGTGTTAAACGTTTACGCTTCCTTATGAGTGATGACAAAATGTCAAACGATATTCGACTTTAAATACTAACAATAATCCATCTATGTAGACTAAAATTATAAATGTGAAAGTGTGTCTGTCTGTCTTTCTGTCTGTATGTCTGTTACCGCTATACAAAACTTCATTCATTATAAATTGTTTACAGTTTGCGGGCGTACAATATTTCGTATACTTCATACACTTAACCTACTACATTTTTACTAATGCATAATATTCACTACATTATAAAAGACTATCATTAGTTACTATGTTTTGCTAAATGCATTATTATTATTTCTTTTTCTTTTCTCAACTCAAACCCTAGATTGCTATCCCGCATTCTGTTCTACCTATATGTAGTATTAAGTTGTGGCAACTTTGTTGGTTTATGATTTAAGTAACTAATATATATTGCACTATAAGAACTATGGTGCTGTTTGTGCCCAAATAAAAATTAAAACAATTAGCCAAGTTTTAAGCCTCCGCTTAAAAATAATTCCTTCAAGATGTTTCAAGTCAAGTCAAATCATTACAAATGTGGTCTTTTTATAAATCACATTATTAACCCTAGGAAGGTGTATATCACATACCATAAAAAAACATTCTAAGTAAAAATAAGCCACGTCTCGAAACTCTTTAAGCGTAAAAAGTTGTGAGATATTACGTAGAGCCAAGTCAGGCATTGGTATTCATCTTTATTTGTTTACCTCATTCATTACTTTTTGCAGACCTAAAACTATGTACTATTGTGTGATTGCAGTGTGCAGATTTATACTGCTCTCTTATAGAGGCTTATGTCGTAAAATAAATCGGTTGATTACGTACAAGTAGACATTAGAATGTCTAGCGAGTCCCTAGCGTTCATGCGAAACATAATGGCCCTTAGGCATCTCTTCTGTAACCTAAATGTGTTATCGACATCGATAGATAATACGTGTTAGCGGCCTGGAAGCGAGCGCCAACCGCGATAAATAATAAGTGTCAGCGGCCTGGAAGCGAGCGCCAACCGCGATAAATAATAAGTGTCAGCGGCCTGGAAGCGAGCGCCAACCGCGATAAATAATAAGTGTCAGCGGCCTGGAAGCGAGCGCCAACCGCGATAAATAATAAGTGGGAGCGGCCTGGAAGCGAGCGCCAACCGCGATAAATAATAAGTGTCCGCGGCCTGGAAGCGAGCGCCAACCGCGATAAATAATAAGTGTCAGCGGCCTGGAAGCGTGCGCCAACCGCGATAAATAATAAGTGGGAGCGGCCTGGAAGCGAGCGCCAACCGCGATAAATAATAAGTGGGAGCGGCCTGGAAGCGAGCGCCAACCGCAATAAATAATAAGTGTCAGCGGCCTGGAAGCGAGCGCCAACCGCGATAAATAATAAGTGGAAGCGGCCTGGAAGCGAGCGCCAACCGCGATAAATAATAAGTGGGAGCGGCCTGGAAGCGAGCGCCAACCGCGATAAATAATAAGTGGGAGCGGCCTGGAAGCGAGCGCCAACCGCGATAAATAATAAGTGTCAGCGGCCTGGAAGCGAGCGCCAACCGCGATAAATAATAAGTGGAAGCGGCCTGGAAGCGAGCGCCAACCGCGATAAATAATAAGTGTCAGCGGCCTGGAAGCGAGCGCCAACCGCGATAAATAATAAGTGTCAGCGGCCTGGAAGCGTGCGCCAACCGCGATAAATAATAAGTGGGAGCGGCCTGGAAGCGAGCGCCAACCGCAATAAATAATAAGTGTCAGCGGCCTGGAAGCGAGCGCCAACCGCGATAAATAATAAGTGGGAGCGGCCTGGAAGCGAGCGCCAACCGCGATAAATAATAAGTGGGAGCGGCCTGGAAGCGAGCGCCAACCGCAATAAATAATAAGTGTCAGCGGCCTGGAAGCGAGCGCCAACCGCGATAAATAATAAGTGGAAGCGGCCTGGAAGCGAGCGCCAACCGCGATAAATAATAAGTGGGAGCGGCCTGGAAGCGAGCGCCAACCGCGATAAATAATAAGTGGGAGCGGCCTGGAAGCGAGCGCCAACCGCGATAAATAATAAGTGTCAGCGGCCTGGAAGCGAGCGCCAACCGCGATAAATAATAAGTGGGAGCGGCCTGGAAGCGAGCGCCAACCGCGATAAATAATAAGTGTCAGCGGCCTGGAAGCGAGCGCCAACCGCGATAAATAATAAGTGGAAGCGGCCTGGAAGCGAGCGCCAACCGCGATAAATAATAAGTGGAAGCGGCCTGGAAGCGAGCGCCAACCGCGATAAATAATAAGTGTCAGCGGCCTGGAAGCGAGCGCCAACCGCGATAAATAATAAGTGGAAGCGGTCTGGAAGCGAGCGCCAACCGCGATAAATAATAAGTGTCCGCGGCCTGGAAGCGAGCGCCAACCGCGATAAATAATAAGTGGGAGCGGCCTGGAAGCGAGCGCCAACCGCGATAAATAATAAGTGTCCGCGGCCTGGAAGCGAGCGCCAACCGCGATAAATAATAAGTGGAAGCGGTCTGGAAGCGAGCGCCAACCGCGATAAATAATAAGTGGGAGCGGCCTGGAAGCGAGCGCCAACCGCGATAAATAATAAGTGGGAGCGGCCTGGAAGCGTGCGCCAACCGCGATAAATAATAAGTGTCAGCGGCCTGGAAGCGAGCGCCAACCGCAATAAATAATAAGTGTCAGCGGCCTGGAAGCGTGCGCCAACCGCGATAAATAATAAGTGTCAGCGGCCTGGAAGCGAGCGCCAACCGCAATAAATAATAAGTGTCAGCGGCCTGGAAGCGTGCGCCAACCGCGATAAATAATAAGTGTCAGCGGCCTGGAAGCGAGCGCCAACCGCAATAAATAATAAGTGTCAGCGGCCTGGAAGCGTGCGCCAACCGCGATAAATAATAAGTGTCAGCGGCCTGGAAGCGAGCGCCAACCGCAATAAATAATAAGTGTCAGCGGCCTGGAAGCGTGCGCCAACCGCGATAAATAATAAGTGTCAGCGGCCTGGAAGCGAGCGCCAACCGCAATAAATAATAAGTGTCAGCGGCCTGGAAGCGTGCGCCAACCGCGATAAATAATAAGTGTCAGCGGCCTGGAAGCGAGCGCCAACCGCAATAAATAATAAGTGTCAGCGGCCTGGAAGCGTGCGCCAACCGCGATAAATAATAAGTGTCAGCGGCCTGGAAGCGAGCGCCAACCGCAATAAATAATAAGTGTCAGCGGCCTGGAAGCGTGCGCCAACCGCGATAAATAATAAGTGTCAGCGGCCTGGAAGCGACCGCCAACCGCGATAAATAATAAGTGTCAGCGGCCTGGAAGCGAGCGCCAACCGCAATAAATAATAAGTGTCAGCGGCCTGGAAGCGTGCGCCAACCGCGATAAATAATAAGTGTCAGCGGCCTGGAAGCGAGCGCCAACCGCGATAAATAATAAGTGTCAGCGGCCTGGAAGCGAGCGCTAACCGCGATAAATAATAAGTGTCAGCGGCCTGGAAGCGAGCGCCAACCGCGATAAATAATAAGTGTCAGCGGCCTGGAAGCGAGCGCTAACCGCAATAAATAATAAGTGTCAGCGGCCTGGAAGCGTGCGCCAACCGCGATAAATAATAAGTGTCAGCGGCCTGGAAGCGAGCGCTAACCGCAATAAATAATAAGTGTCAGCGGCCTGGAAGCGAGCGCTAACCGCAATAAATAATAAGTGTCAGCGGCCTGGAAGCGTGCGCTAACCGCAATAAATAATAAGTGTCAGCGGCCTGGAAGCGAGCGCCAACCGCGATAAATAATAAGTGTCAGCGGCCTGGAAGCGAGCGCCAACCGCGATAAATAATAAGTGTCAGCGGCCTGGAAGCGAGCGCCAACCGCGATAAATAATAAGTGTCAGCGGCCTGGAAGCGAGCGCCAACCGCGATAAATAATAAGTGTCAGCGGCCTGGAAGCGAGCGCCAACCGCGATAAATAATAAGTGTCAGCGGCCTGGAAGCGAGCGCCAACCGCGATAAATAATAAGTGTCAGCGGCCTGGAAGCGAGCGCCAACCGCGATAAATAATAAGTGTCAGCGGCCTGGAAGCGAGCGCTAACCGCGATAAATAATCAGCTCGAAGCAGCGCAAGAGCCGACATCTGAAACTGGGTGTTGGAGAGCGACTCACCTCGTGTTAAGGAAGGTGTTGTCGGGATGGTGTTGGTGCATGTAGTTCCTGGCCACCGTGAGCGCGATGCGCGCGGACTCCTTCATCACATCCCCGAGGTGCCCCGTCAGCTCTAGAGAGCCCATCGGGGATTTGTCGTCTTGTAGTGCGTTGCGAAGTGCGGTTTCTATGTAGAGGGTGCTGCCACCTGTACAGAAAAAATAAGGTTCTTATTTATTTTTTCAAGCAATAACCTTCATTTCCTATATAACGTACAGGTAATTTACATTTCTCAAAAATAGTATGAAGTGTTCTCATAACATCTGTGAAGAGAGTATCCGAAAGTGACTCATCCTGAACAATTACCAGAAGTGTCCAGAAAACCGCATCTACTGTTCATGAAGTAAGTATGCAATAGTAGATTGTTAACCAAGGGTTGAAAGTGACGCATTTCACCCGCGATATTGTAATTGCACTATTACAATAATGCGTCACTTGGAAATGGGGGCTTTCACCAGAGTTAAACTCCCTAATTTTCATTTTGACTGTGAGGAAAATAAATGAGATATAAAAGTGGATTCAGTAATTTAAAAATATATACTCTCCACCCTAGGGTCTGAAAAGCGACTTTCAAGCCGGCTGTCTATTTACTAAAATTGAACTTTCCGAACAAGAGGGATGAAAATCCCATTAAATATCATAACAATCAATTTAGAACTGTTTTTTTTTAATCTAAGAAGCTGAAGTTGACAGTAATTCACATTAAAAAAAATTGGTACAATAGAGGTTGATATGTCCGTATTGCACGATGTAAAACGGCGGAAAATACAGTTCAATCATGTTTTTAACTATTTCGATACTAATTCTGAATAAACATTAGATTGAATAAACTTAAATAAAAAAATCATAATAAACATAAAATTAACACGATTTTTATGTATTTGTTCTATTGGGATTGTGGCATAATATCAGTATCTTAAACAACATCAAGCAATAAAAAAACTCCGCACTCGTATTATGGCGGGATTGACTTCATTGAAATAAAATATTTAAGTAACTAAAATTTTTAATAATGGGTTCTGGTGAATGACATGCTTGAATGTCGGCTAGCCCACCAACTCTCTGGAGTTACTGCCCACACAGCTACTACTCACCCATCGCGGTCCATGCTAGTCCCATCACTACCCCGGGCGGTGTGACGGCGTACATGCGATCGTGCTTGAACGTCGGCTTGCCCACCAACTCGCTCAAGTTACTGTCATCCACTGTCAAGTGCTCTGCTTCTTGCTTGACAATCTTGTACGCGACTTTACGGGATATCTGAGAAAATATATAATCATCAAAAATCACATAGAGAAATGAGACGATTTCATAAGCATTCCAACAGCACACTGTAACAATAATCAAGTTAACTTGATCGCAGTAATCTTTTTAAGGTCCAATCGGAACCCTATTGCTGTCACTCACGTATCCGTCCGTCCGTCCGTCGTCCGTCACACACGTTTACAGCCAAACAGTTGGAGCTAGTCTTCAAATGTTCGCAGTATAAGCAACTTGTTGATCCAAAGCAATACAAAATGTCAAAACTTATTTTTAACTGTTTTTAAGGGGGGCTCCCATACAGCTAAAGGGGGGGCGCGAAAAGACAATTATGGGCAATCGTTGTTTAGAGTTCGTTGAGTAGATAAATATCATGTTCTTATTTTTTAAAATATTGGAAAACAAAGGAATGAGGTGCCTCAAAACAGCTTTTTTTCTAAATTTTAACGTTCCATTGATCTATGAACTTGAAATTTGGTGATAATATTTATTATTACGTATATTTTACCAATAAATACGAATATATTGATAAATCATATTTTTTCTATGAATTTTCCTTATCTTTTTTATTAAAACGAACTTTATTTTGCGGTTGGTCCGAAACCCTAAACGTGGCAACAGGGGGCTTGCAATGGGCGGCGCGCGAAGCTTTAGATACCTAACGCTCGCGCGCCCCGGGGCCGCCGTCAGCCGAGGGCCGCCGCCGCGCGAGCGAGAATTACTTATTCTGTGGTGGGAAGTCCGACACGCATAGCCGGTATTTTTTATACGACAGTGACACACAACTCACACAAGATACGACCTGTCTGAACCAGACTCCATAACCTATGGACCTTGCGACTCCAGAAGAATCACAAACGCATTGCTAACCCTTTTCGACTTGACCATTCGTCGCGTTGACAGATAGACTACTTTAAAAAGCCTACCTTTTCAATATGTTTCTGTAGATTCCTGACCCCGCTCTCCCTGCAGTACGACTTGATGAGTGTGATGAGGGCCTCGGAAGTTAAGTTGAGTTGTTCGTCGGACAGACCGCAGTTCTTCCGCGCCGTGGGCACCAGGTACTGCTGGGCTATAGCCAGCTTCTCCTCCGCTACGTAGCCTGGGGATGAAGTTAACCTTATCAAAATCACAAACTTCTTCTGCAATTAAGAGGCCTTATAAGTTTTAAAATGTCTTCATTTTTAAAATGTTTTGATTTCAAATTATGACAAAAGTATTTATAATACCAATAAAGTGATTAAAGGCTACGATGATTTTATTAAAGTTTTCGATAGTAACATTGCCATTTAATGATTTTATTGTGTGTATTAGAATTTAAAACAGTTTTTAGCTTGAAAGTGGAATAGGAGTGATATTTGAAACGATATTTCTTAATGAAAAATCCAAAAAATACATTAAAAGCTAAAGAAATATGTCATAAGGTCGCAATAATCCTGTTCTAGATAGTAACATTGAGAAAATATCAAGATACGTATCCATTCAAACAGAAAATGGCTTAAATAGATGTGCGTTTCTTAACTGTTAAGGGTTCTTAGGGCTTCATTGGGCTCTTTCACATGTCAAGATCAGGGACCGATACCGGTATTTTTAAAAAACCCTGAATTAGCCCAATATTTTGGATTATTTTTTGCTCTTTACGTAGGGCTAAATCATGTATTTAGGTAACAACGTCGTATTATTAGATTGTCCCATTAAAAACGAAATATTGAACCGGTGACCGTAATAATACCGGTATTTTTCTATGAAGAAAATACCGGTATCCGATCCCTGGTCAAGATGTATTATTAAAAATTACAAAAAAAGAGTGAGAGAGAGTTAGGTGGCTAGATGACAGATAGGAGCTTTTTGACCGAGCGAGCGAAGCATCTCCCTTCCAGGAAGGACAAGTCTGGTCGACGCAACACGTGACCAAAATGCTGGCCTTTATCTGGCACTAAGATTCAACATTGCCATCCGACGTGGCAACGGCCAGCATTTTGGGAATGTTACATACTGGCAGCGGTTTGTTAGATTAGAGTTTTGTATGTATGTATGTAAATACTTTATTATACACAAGACAAGTAAAATAAATTATACAGAAAAAAAAACAAATCAATCATGTACATAGGCGAACTTATCCCTGTAAGAGATCTCTTCCAGTTAACCTTTGAGCAATTGAGTGAAGAATAGGAACTAAACGATAGACAAACCAACACGTGTACAAAGATGTATTTATATAAATATTCTAGATATACAACTACACATGAATAAACATATATAACTACATATATATACATATATGTACATATATCTAAATAGGTAGGTGGTTTTGATAGGTATATTTAGGTTCATTTTAGGTTAGTTTTAGTTTTCTTTTAATTTCTTTGTTTATTTGTAATTACTGTTATATTAAGAAGTTTAAATAATAGCAATGAAATTAAAACGCGACGAACGAGTTTTGCGCGAAGTCGCCGGCAAAAGCCAATTAGGTCTATATATTACTATTTTATACTTTTTTTTTGTTATTTGGAACTGGGTAGCGATTGCACCTATAGCTCAGTTGGCTAGAGCGACTGGCCGCGAGTGCCTGGAGGTCGCAGGTTCGAATCCTGCTCGGTGCCTAAATTTTTCAATTAAAAAATATATTTGTGGACAATCTTACACAAATCAACCTAGTCCCAAACTAAGCAAAGCTTGTACTATGGGTACTAGGCGACGATATACATACTTATATAGATAAATATATACTTAAATACATAGACAACATCCAAGACTCAGGAACAAATATTCGTGTTCATCACACAAATACATGCCCTGACCGGGATTGGAACCCGGGACCTCCAGCTTCGAAGACACGGTCACTACCAACTAGGCTAAAGCGGTTGTCAAAATTTTTCCTTCATTCTAAATTTCTTCAATTTCTATATATTACTCACCAGACATTCAGCTGAGACAGTGTTACCAATCCTCACCAAACTATTTAATAGAATCCTCGAAACAGAAACAATACCCAAGCAGTGGACAGAGTCAGATATAGTTTTGCTATACAAAAAAGGGGACCACCATGACATTGGGAATTATAGACCCATTAGTCTGATGTCCAATATATATAAAATCTTTGCCAAGATCATACTGAAGAGGCTAGAAGCAAATTTAGACCGTGAACAGCCAGCAGAACAGGCAGGATTCAGACGAGGATACTCAGTACTTGATCACATCCATGTGGTAAGACAAATCGTTGCGAAATACAATGAATACCAGCTCACATACTACATGGCGTTCATAGACTACAGCAAAGCATTCGACTCCCTAATACATGAGAAGATATGGAAAGCACTGAAGAGACGAGAGGTGTTGACCTGAAATACATTAGACTAATTAAAAATGTCTACGAACACAGCACAGCAACCATCCAGTTGGAGAGGAAAGGGGAGCCTTTCGACATAGAAAAAGGAGTAAGACAAGGCGACCCCCTGTCCCCAAAACTATTCTCAGCAGTTTTAGAAATGGTTTTCAGAGATTTGAACTGGGCAGGGTTGGGAATAAATATTGATGGCACCCCACTAACACACCTACGATTTGCTGATGATATCGTATTGTTCGCCAAATCACCCCAGGACCTAGAGACTATGATGAACGAGTTAGCAGAAAAAAGCCAGACCGTTGGACTAAGTCTGAACCCAGAAAAAACAAAAGTAATGACCAACAATGCGAAATCGGAAATAAAAGTGGGAGGACAACCCATTGAGTATGTTGAGGAGTACATCTATCTGGGCCAAATCATATCACCCAAGGAGACTTTTTCAAAAGAACTGGATAGAAGAGTGGCAAACGGTTGGATGAGGTATTGGAATTTGAAAGAAGTATTTAAAGACAAAAATGTCCATAATAGAACGAAAGGCAAATTATTCAACACCTGCGTCCTACCCGTCCTAATGTACGGAAGCCAAACTTGGGCCTTAGCAAAACAAACCACTGCCAAATTAGAAGCTTGTCAACATGCAATGGAAAGAAGTATGTTGGGAATCCGGAAAGCAGACAGAGTGAGGAACTCCACTATTAAGTCAAAAACAAAAACAGAGGACATTACAACCAAAATAAAACGACAAAAGTGGAAGTGGTCTGGCCACATGATCAGGGGAGATGATAAGTGGAGTAAGCGTGTAACTCAATGGTATCCGAGGGAAGGCAAGAGAAGTAGAGGAAGGCCTCTGAAAAGATGGGATGACGACATCCGCCAAGTTGCCGGACCATCATGGAGCAGGGTTGCACGCGACCGGCACGAATGGAGAAGGCTGGAGGAGGCCTTTGCCGACTGGCAAACAGATGCACAAAAAATTAGGAAGAAAGACATATTACAACACTGACACAAAGAACACAGCATCTGTCGATAAGGCTATAATAATAATAATAATAAATACTCACCAGACATGTCAATAAGTTCCATCCTATCCCTCAATGGCTCTGGTATCTGTTCCACCACGTTCGCAGTGCAGATGAACAGTACTTTAGACAGGTCGATAGGAACGTCTAAGTAGTGGTCCAGGAAGTTCGCGTTTTGCTCCGGGTCCAGCAGCTCTAGTAGCGCTGATGATGGGTCGCCGTGGACGCCTCTGTGGACAATTAACGTGTCAATGAAAATCGTGAAGGATTTTGTAATCTGGCTCAATCAACTTTTTTTTGTTGTTATTCTGTCCCGTCAGCGAGGAGACAACAGTAACCGAAATTTTTAGAAATTTTTTTATAATATGGACTTCAAGCATCCTCAAGAGATGACCCACGTCCAAATGGATATATGCTCATTGCTAAAACTCATGTTTGGTAGATGAAAATCCTTTAAAATGACAGTTTTAACGAGTGACTCAGGAGACGTAACCATGGTAACGAGCAACAAAGAATAGTTGATTCACCCATCTAACGGAGCAACGAAATTGAGGAAAACGATAATTCACTGATAGTTAAAAGAAACTTATTATAAAACGTCTGCAGAAAGTTTGTAGGCAAATATGACTGATAGCGTCACATTTTTTAATGGCCAAACTGCGTGGTATTTCATCTTAACGTATTAAAAAAAAATTTGGCGCATTTTTTAATTAAAAATGAGATGACAGGTGCGTTGAACAGGTAGAGAGCCAATTACTTGCCAATCTTGTCGACCAAATCGATCAACACTAGCGGGTTCTCAGTGGGGGTCTTGTTGAGGCACTGCACGAGGTGACCTTTGACCTCGACCACATCGGTAACCTTGCCGTTCACAACATCGGTGACTGTCCTTCGCCGCGCATGTGACCTTGACCCCACCCAAGTCGGCAACCTTGACGTTTTAGACCTTCACCTCGACCTATACGGTGCCACTGACCTCCACCGCGTCGGCGACCCTAACCTTCACCGCGTCGATGACCTTGACCTTCACATTGTTGGTGACCTTTAACTTCGCCATGTCAGTGGCCTTGATCTTGACCGTGTCGGTCACCATGACATCCAACCTGTCGGTCACTGACCTCCGAGCCGTCGGCAAGTGAGTACACTTGCCGATCTTGTCGACCTCATCGATCAACACCAGCGCGTTCTCAATGGCGGTCTTCTTCAGGCACTGCACCAGCTTGCCGGGCATGGCGCCCATGTACATATGTCGGGAGCTGACCTTTAACCTCGGCCACATCGGCAACCTTGCCGTTCACAACATCGGTGACTGTACTTCACCGCGCATGTGACTGACCCTACCCATGTTGGAAACCTTGACCTTAATCGCGGCTTTGACCTTCATCGCCACCTATACGTTGCCCCTGATCTTCACCGCGCAGGTGACATTGACCTTCATCCTGTCGGTGACCTTGACCTTCACCGCGTCGATTCCTTGACCTTCAAATGGTTGGTGTCCTTGAACCTCGCCATGTCAGTGGCCTTGACCTTGATCGTGTCGGTGACCATGACATGCAACCTGTCGGTGTCTGACCTCGGACCCGTCGGGCATGATACTCACTTGCCGATCTTGTCGACCTCGTCGATCAACACGAGCGGGTTCTCGGTGGCGGTCTTCTTGAGGCACTGCACGAGCTTGCCGGGCATGGCGCCCACGTACGTGCGGCGGTGGCCCTTCACCTCGGCCACGTCCGTCATGCCGCCGACGGAGAAACGGAAGTACTGCCGGTTGAGGGCGCGCGCTATGGACCGGGCTGCGGGAGATAAATCAAACATGATCATTAGGAGGGGATTTATTAGGCAAAAAAACAATACGGTCATTTTTCTTTATCGTACAAAAGTCAATTAAAGAGATCCCTTAAAGGGATAAGTCGCCTTTGTACCAATGTAACCGAATTTGTCTGTTTTTTTACCTGTGGTTTGTGTACAATAAAGTATTTACATACATCATAACACGTACCACTAGAATCTTTCTGTAAAAATAAAGAATAATTTATATAACTACTATGTACCTAAACGCAGTATTTCACGACTTGAAGTATATTGCTGATATACTAGGGAATATATGTTTTTCCCCTACAACGGGTGGTTCAATAATTTGTGTGTTACGTCATAATATAGTGTGAATAATTGCGTGGCGTGCAATTGATTCGTTGACGAATACGTCGCGGCGTCTAAACTACAAGAGAGGCACAAAATGGTCTAAGAAAACAAGGCCTGACAATCCGGATCGTCAGTGTGTCGTCGACCTTTTCCACTGTCGACGACACACTCACACTTACGTCCGCATACCGTCGATAGGCTGGGGATGTCCAAGATCGTGTCACAGACACTACTAATCGATGTACCGGATTGCCATAACTGGCGCAGTATAGTATTGTATCATGAGGTACAAAAACATACCTGTACTAATCTTCCCGACTCCAAGCGGCCCATGAAAGGACAGTATCTTGCCCTGCGAGATTCCTTGTCGTATATCTCGTGCCCAGACGAATGTTCTCTTAGTAGTTTAACATGGGGCGTCAAACTATTAAGAGGCACAAAAACGTACCTATACTAGTCTTCCCAACGCCAGCGGTCCATGGAAGCAGAGTATCTTGCCCTGCGGTATTCCTTGTCGTACATCCCGTGCCCAGAAGAATGTCCTCTTAGTAGTTTGACATGGGGCGTCAAACTATTAAGAGGCACAAAAACATACCTATACTAATCTTCCCAACTCCAAGCGGCCCATGGAAGCACAGTATCTTGCCCTGCGGAATTCTTTGTCGTATATCCTGTGCCCAGAAGAATGTCCTCTTAGTAGTTTGACATGGGGAGTCAATCTGCTAAGAGGCACAAAAATATACCTATACTAGTCTTCCCGACGCCAGGCGGCCCATGGAAGGACAGTATCTTGCCCTGCGAGATTCCTTGTAGTATGTCCCATGTCCAGAAGAATGTCCTCTTATTAGTTTGACATGGGGCGTGAAACTATTAAGAGGCACAAAAACATACCTATACTAGTCTTCCCAATGCCAGGCGGCCCATGGAAGCACAGTATCTTGCCCTGCGGGATTCCTTATCGTATGTCTCATGCCCAGAAGAATGTTCTCTTAGTAGTTTAACATGGGGCGTCAAACTATTAAGAGGCACAAAAACGTACCTATACTAGTCTTCCCAACGCCAGCGGTCCATGGAAGCACAGTATCTTGCCCTGCGGGATTCTTTGTCGTATATCCCGTGCCCAGAAGGATGTCCTCTTAGTAGTTTGACATGGGGCGTCAAACTGCTAAGAGAGGTACAAAAACATACCTATATTAGTCTTCCCGACGCCAGGCGGCCCATGGAAGCACAGTATCTTGCCCTGCGAGATTCCATGTAGTATGTCCCATGCTCAGAAGAATGTCCTCTTAGTAGTTTGACATGGGGCGTCAAACTATTAAGAGGCACAAAAACATACCTATACTAGTCTTCCCGACGCCAGGCGGCCCATGGAAGCACAGTATCTTGCCCTGAGTACTCCCTTTCAGCTGCGACACGGCTATGAACTCCAGTATCCTCTTCTTAATGTCCTCCATGCCGTAGTGGTCTTCGTCGAGGATGATCTGGGCGTCCTTCAACTCGAGGTTCTCTTTGGAGGTGATCCCCCACGGCAGGGAGGTCAGCCAGTCGAGGTAGCAACGGGTTACACTGGAAATAATATGTTTTTACTATTTCTGATGCTTTTAAAGTGGCTTCACAAGTGCATCGGTATTATCCCCGCACCTCCACCATATGTGATGTTTTACTGTGGTAGCCACTTATGGCTACAGGTCTATACCTGTATCCCTACGGGTAGCTGAAAGATAAACACTGTTCTTCGTTTTTGGTTTATATTACATGGATTCAGTATACGTTACCATGCTTGACCACACTTATTATTACATGTGTCTCTGCCTGAGGTCTATCCTAGAATGCTCATCATACAACAATAGAATCTGACATCTAACCAGGACTAACGAATATTGATGTACAGAACAGGATAAGACACATGAAAATGAGTGGAAAGTGTATTTTTATACTAATGTCACACCACCGCTTGTTGTCTTGCACAAATTTCCACTCTGTGCCCGCGGATGATCAGCGTCGTCATTTTTGCTAACAATTTTACTTTCGTCTCTATATAGGTCTAGTCTCAGTTTGCAAATTTGGGCTTATCCAGAAATTATGTGAGGTTTTTTGGGCCCACTTTTAGACCCAAAAACCTCACGTGATTTCTGGATCCCCCTCCTCCCCCTTGGTGATCTTTGGTGAGGTTCTAGGCGATCCCCCCCCTCCCCCCTACGAAACCTCACGTGTATTTTTTCACTATTAAAAATTTTGACTCAAATCTCCAAAATTTCAAAAAACGTTAATAGACTCGCTGTTTTTGACGTGCGAAATGATGATTTATAATTTCCTGCATGAGTAGATATTATTTCTCGGTTCTGTAGGTATAGGAAAAAAATACACGTGAGTTCTACGTTGTACCCCCCTCCTCCCCCTTCGCGTGATTTCCGGATAAACTCTTTAACGGTTTGTGACATATTATTTCTTGTTTTGACGTAGGTAAAAAAACTGCCAGGCTCAAGTGGGACTGGGCCGGCCACGTCTGTCGCATGCATCCAGATAGGTGGGCTAATGTAGCCACCAAGTGGGTGCCACATGATGAACGACGCAGACGGGGCAGGCCCAGACGGAGATGGCGGGATGATCAGGCCCCTATTTCACCAAAGCTGACAGGCGCGACAATTGTCAAAAAAAAATAAAATCAAAACATTTATTCTGCAAATAGGCCTCAAGGGCACTTTTACAAGTCAAAATCTATCTAGGTACATCAAATAAAAATAATACAATAATCAAAGTATCATTAATTAAATGTAGTGTTACATGTCAAAAATAAGATTAAGAAACTAATAACAATCGAGATTTGTTAGAGATGTATAAGGTCTCTAAACGTCAAGATAAAAGGTAATAAAGTAGGTACACTAATCATAATAAAATATTTTGAGCTATATCTATAACACGTCAACATGAAAATAATAAAATCTAATCAAAAAACAGTTTTCACATGAAGATTGTCGATTTGTCAGCCTACATATGTCAACTTGGTGAAATAGGGGCCTGGATGCATTTGCCAGCAATTGGGAGGAAGAAGCGCTCAATAGGGCGGCCTGGAAAACATGGGGAGAGGCCTTTGCCCAGCAGTGGGACAGTCAATAGGCTATTAAAGTAAGTTCACACTCACTTGAACTCTGAGCTGTGGCTCTCGAGGAAGTTCATCTTGTTGAGTTCCTCGTCGATGACGGTCTGGACGGCGGCCGGTACGGTCTTGTCGGCGAGCCGCTCGCGGAACTTGTCGCCGATTGCGTCTTTATCGTCCTTTTCTAAACCCAACTCCTTCTTTATCACCTGCAAACGAAGAGCTTTTAGTATTTTATTACACTTACACACAAATTCATCTATCAACTTTCAATGTTATACATTTATAAGCTTTACAATACAATACAAATACTCTTTATTGCACACCTCACATAATAACATAGCACATAAAAAAAACAAAAAACAAAGATACAGGGAGACAGAGGCAGAACAACAGGCGGTCTTATCACTAAAGAGCGATCTCTTCCAGACAACCTTTGTATCATCTTAATTAGTTAATGTTAATGAGTTTTTTCCAGGGCTCGGAACCGGTTTTTACTATTTATTTATTTTTATGTTATAGGGGGCAAACGAGCAGACGGATCGCCTGATGGTAAGCAATTGCCGTCGCCCATAAACACCTGCAACACCAGAGGAGTCGCAAGTGCGTTGCCGGCCTTTCAGAAGGTAATACGCTCTTTGCTATTTTGGCAATATCTCCTAAAGTACTTCTCATATCTCCATTTTTATCTTAAGATTTGCTTTTGTTAGCCTTCATCTATGGAATAAATGATTTGACGTGTGGAAAAATATGGAAAAACGCAATTAACCGAAATTTTTAACCGGATAATTGTATGAAAACGAAACCGGTTTCCAAGCCCTGGTTTTTTCCATTTGCATGTTTACATTCATGTGATTTTTACGCGTAGTAAAAAACGATTTTTACAAGTAGTTAATATAAATGAATTGTTGGTGAAATATAAATAAATAAATAGATTATAAAGTATTAAGACTAAATCTTGGTCAAATCCCTGTTGCCTTACTTCAAATGTGGCCGACAACAGAGTAAATCTTGTAGCTTGGCAGCTGATCCTATAATACACGAAGCAACCATGGTTCAGTTTGCCCTATATAATTATTAGACAGAAAAAATATCTGCGTTCAATTTGGATACATCCTGTATGTGTTGTTATACCTTGAGCTGCTCATGCAGTATGTATTTCCTGTGTTGCTGTTTCACTTTCTCTTCGACCTCCTTGCCGATCTTCTGTTGCAGTTTTGATAGCTCGTACTCTTTCTTGAGCAGCGATAATGACATCAATAGTCGCTTTGGAATCTAAAAATAAAAAAAAAATATATAATTGATTTATAGAGTTTGTTTCGTTATATAACTTTCCTTCTTTTGTTTCGACTTTATCTATAAGCAATAAAGTTATACGCGAACAAATTAAAATCGATTTCCAACTCGATAATTAAAAATCGGCCATCCTGACTTATGTCTGTCCTAGAACCACAAGTGCTCTGCGACTTCTTCCGCATGACACATGTGAACTTGATCGATTCACGAGTTAAAAAGTACCCTAATTGTTGACCCGTGTTATAATCTACCGCCATAACAAATTATACTCGTATTAGATACTGAGTAGAAAAGAGTAATTTTTTAGGATGAACATAAGTACTAAAAATGATATTTAATAGAACAGTGGTGTTATGTAAAATGTAAAACGTTCCATAAAAATGTCATTCTCATTTTTCATTTGCCACTGGTAAATGCCGATTCACCCATCACTATTAACGCAAAACTACCCTCTTTATCCCATCCCTACTCCATATATTCGCATACCTGATTGGGGGTAGGAAAACAAAAACCGATGACAATTCTTCTACTACTGCGCGCGTCGGGTCGAGCACACGCTCCCTTCGATTAAATATTCCGCGAGTGGACAATGCACGAAAATAAGCGCGAGTCTATCGCCGATCATACGCCCTGGGGCAGAAGAAGTTAAAGGAGTACACGGCGCGCCCAACATCTACCGGCGCGGGGCAAATATACAGGAACCAGGTTTGCCTTCCATTTCCCTTTTCTACTTTTTCTCTGCCTTCCAGCCACTCTAGTACTTTTATCTCACGAAAGTGGGTGAGCCGTGGATTGCACATTGTATATGTGTGCGTCAGCGTAGGAGCTATATGTGTCACAACTACAACTATGGCTGGGCCGCGCTCGTGAGAAATAGTACTGTCTATCTACTATACAGGGCGTCCCACGGCTATGCCGCATGGAGGGAAACTACCTTAAGTATTGTAGATGGAGCATTTTACTGAATGAAGACATTATTTTAATTTAAAAAACATTGTAAATTGCATTCACAGATATTTAAATATTTTTATGGTTGAACCGGGAATCGAACCCGTTACACGTGATAAATTGATTAATTTTGTATTAAAAATGTTAAAATTCATGGTTTTCCTTTTACTTCTGATACTATGTTATTTAGCAAAAAATAATCCATATGATGAAGCCTTTCGATTGGTATGATAAAGCTACAGGGTAATTATTTTTCTTGTGTAACGGGTTCGATTCCCGGTTCACGGTTTAATTATTATTTAAATATCTGTAAATGTAGTTTAAATTGTTTTTAAAATTAAAATAATGTCTTCTTTCAGTAAAATGTTCCATCTACAATATTCAAGGTAAAGTACCCTCCATGTGGCATAGCCGTGGGACACCCTGTATACTCAATTACTCACGTCCATCTCCTCAAGTATGGCCTGCAGCTCCTGAGGATCGGCTCCGGTGAGTGCAGCACCCAAGTCACTCAGGTATACGGGGTTGTCCACCACCCGTTGGCCTTGGGCCAGCATATGGTGAAGGGACTCCCTGGGAATAAAACACTTATGGAGAACCAGCCTATTTTTGCTAACCACACATACATCATTAACAAAACACATACATTTTTTTAAATTTTATAAGTAATACTAACGACAGAAAACTTTCTAGACACAAGAAATTTATGACTTTAAATTAATCGGGGTTCTATAAAAAATATCATTTAACATGATACATACTAACAATTTTCTAATTAATAAATATGCAACTCTAATGGTATTTGCGCTTACTTTGAGGGCATCACTACATAGTATAAAACAATGTCGCTTTCTCTGTCCCTATATCCCTATGTATGCTTAAATCTTTAAAACTACGCAACGGATTTTGATGCGGTTATTTTAAATAGATAGAGTGATTGAAGAGGAAGGTTTATATGTATAATAACATCCATTAAATAGTGCACCCGTGCGAAGCCCGGGCGGGTCGCTAGTAATGTATAAAATATATATCTATTGAAGGAATCTGCGAGTGTCTGCTCAATGTCTCCCTCAACGCGGAAGAATGGGATCAGGCCTCTCTTCTTCGTACCGGTGGACTGGGTGTATGGAGTGCGCGCGACGTGAGCCTACCGGCCTTTTTGGCATCGGCGAGTGGGATTACGGACCTTGTTACTTTTATTTTACGTTCGGATGGTGACAAGGCTTTCGTACGTTTCGCGTCAGATGCTCTGGCAGCCTGGCCCCTACACCACAAAACTTTACAAGTCAACAATTTGACAAGATTGGACAATTTTCTATAGAAAAGGTTAACAATTTTGTCAAATTGTACGCTACATAAATTTACACTAACGTGAGACATATTTACACTTAATAGAAGAACAACGGTTGGAACTCACTCGGTCAGTCACTATTTGCGACATGTTTCGGACTACAATTGGAGTCCTTCATCAGGTTGAGTGTTATCAAGGCAACCGACCGCGCAACACTGCCCTCCGACGCGCGCGAAGCTCGCGGGCGGCGGCGGGCGGGGGCGGGGGCGGGGGCGGGGGCGGGGGCGGGGCGGCGCAGTCCTGTGTTAGAGTTGACTGCTCCAACAAATTGTCCAAGTCAACTGAGCTTCGCGCGCGTCGGAGGGCAGTGTTGCGCGGTCGGTTGCCTTGATAACACTCATCCTGTTGAAGGACTCCAATTGTAGTCCGAAACATGTCGCAAATAGTGACTTTCCAAGTGAGTTCCAACCGTTGTTCGCTTATTAAATTGTACGCTTGTAAAGTTTTGTGGTGTAGGCCCCTGGTTGGCTCTGAGGCCTAGTGGGTGTACACCCGAAAGGCCGTTTCGGCCAGGGCTCGGAACCGGTTTTTACTATTTTTGAAATATCCCGGAAAGTACTTCTCATATCACCATTTTTATTTTAAGATTTGTTTTAGTTAGCCTTTATCTATGAAATAAATGATTTAAAGTAAGAATAAATATCGTAAAACGCAATTAACCGAAATTTTTAACCGGTTAATTATATGAAGACGAAACCGGTTTCCGAGCCCTGCAGGCGAATCACGTAACTTTATGTACTAACGGTAGATAGATTTTACTGTCAATTTTGAAGTATATCTGTATGAGCTGACAGTTAAAATTTGACATTAAAATCTACCTAACGGTAGTACAAAAGTTACGTGATTACCTCGCTGGTTACGGCAGCGTTTGTGGGACGACGTAGGGCGTAGCGGGTGCTTGATAGCCTTGTCGAGGATGCTGTGGGTGTGGATAGGGCAAAACTTATGGCGGTGTCGACTTCAGAGTCCGTGGCGTGGCTACACGCGCTTCCTTCCCCGCATCTGGGTACACTCTTTGACAACGACAACATATATGTATATACAGGGCGGAAAAAAGTTATGGGCCCTGGAGCAGTTTCCCTCTTTAAATCCTTTAGACCAAATTTTTTTTAGACAAATTTTGTCCCAAACAATAATCCTACCGATTCGTATAATAAACTAGCGAGGGTTAATTTTTAATTTTTAGTCGGTTCGATTCCCGGTTGAGACTAGCAAAATTTTAAAAATCTTTGAATGCAGTTTTGTTTCTTTTTAAAAATAAAGGAATGTTTCCTTTCAGTAAAATGAGCTAACTAAAGGATTTAAAGCAGTTTCCCTCCAGGGCCCATAACTTTTTTCCACCCTGTATAGACAATTGGGAGTAAACTTTTTATACATAAAAGTGTGTGGGAAAGAGAGTCGCACTCACCTGTACAAAGGGTTCAAGTTGATAATATCCCGTATAGTCTTAATAACCTCCTGTGTCAACGCCTTAACTTCCTCAGTTTGTTGGAATTTCTCATGCATAAGATTTTCCACTTTCACCATCATAACTTGGTCAGGCTTCTTCTTCTCTTTCTCCTTCTCACTCTCTTCTGCTTGATTCTGCTCTTCTGCTACCGGCTTCTGTTTTCTAGTGTTGCGGTGCTTCCTTCTGCGTCGTTCTGCGTCGGACTCTTCGCGGGTGACGTTAAACTCAACGTTAAACACGGGAAACTTCAGTTTCATTTCTGAAATGATGCCCATCATTTCAGAAACGAAGTGAGGTTGAACTGAATCATATCTTAACCTTTTTAGGCTTATAACCTTTTGACCGTTACGAAAAAAATCGTTTCCGCCTAGCCGTCAAGCAATAAACCATATTTTTAATTATACGTAAATTCTATATAAAATAGGTGTAGCTGTAATATAAGTAGCGAAGACGATGTCGTGATACGCCGATGTTTGTGGCGGTTAAAAGGTTAAAAGCGTAAAGTCAAAGCAACACGCAAGTAGGACTATATTATTACTCTACTTTAAATTATATTAAGTACCTATACATACAAGTTGTAAAAAAGCTTGATTGAGTATTGCTTGTTTGACATCCCCATACATGTATTACTTAGAATAACCGTATTGCCCAGTAGTAGAAAATCATCAAATGTGTAAAACTCGCAAACTACGAATTAGATGGCTGAAGTTTTTACTGTATATTTGAGTACAAATTTGGTACAAAAAATTGAGATATTAACATTGGTTAATAACTGGTAGGATCATAATTTTCCCAGGTACACCCGCCATCCTGACTGTCATCCTGACTTTAAATACGGAAGGGTACAATTTTTTTTAAAAGTGGTACATAATAGTACAAATTTTTCGTACACTTTATTTAAATATTTGTTTAGGTACACCCGCCATCCTGACTCTCACCTCTAAGTGGCTTAACAATTATAGTCCGTGACTGTACATACCTGCAGGGCCAACTTCGATCTCGTCCTCAACAAACTCGCCGGTGATCTTGATCCTTCGGTGAGCCATCACCACCAACCGCAGCTTAAAGTCCATGTCTTGCATCTCGTGAATTTGTGCGAACACGCCCACCTGGCAAACGATCTCGTATTAGCCTATACAGCGGGTAAACGCGACTCAGATTTGAAGTGGTTTCACAAATTGCAATAACATGAACTAGTTATGAAACCTATGTTAGAGAAAATAAGAAAAATAAGAGTGAGAGGGTGGTGTAATAACTTTTTTGTTTGTTACGTATATCAAATAAAAAGTAAAATAGGAAAAGGGGACAAAATTCGTCAGAATAGCAACTGGCCTGGTCCTCCTGGTCAACACAACCTGCTGACTGATCCTACCTGTGAGAGGCACAAAAAACTGGTTTGTCCTAAGTCAAAAATAATTGAATGTTTTCTTTTTCCAATAATATGGCGGGGGTGGCAGAATAACAGCGTCTGTAGACAAGAGTCTTTAGTGGTCTCTTGGTACAGACACAAGCTGAGCCACCTACCCTTTCAATTGTTTTTGTATACTTTGATTTATTGTACCTGTCTTGGTTACCTGTAAATGTATACAATCATTGAATAAACGTCTTATTATTATTCTCTTTATTTTCTTTAAGGCTTAGGCTAGATTTTATAATAATTATATAAAAAGTAAAATATAAATCAATATTTACAAAACATAAAATCATTATAAAAACCTAACCTAGTGTGCCGCCGGCAGCGAGGCAGGGCCTAAGCTACCGGTGGTTAGGGCGACAGAGAGAGGAACATCCTGACTATCCGCGCCGTGTCCAGGAGTACCGCCTTCTGTATCTGACCCTTGACCCAGCCATCTAGCGAGAGTCTCTTGAGGTGTTGGTCGAGACTCTTCGCTATTAGACCGTTCGCAGAGACGACTATCGGGACAATGATTATTATTATTATTATTTATTATTATTATTAATATAATCAGTATTTTGCAGTGTTTCATTCATACAATATTATAGTGGTAGAACTTACCATTCACCAAGCTCATCTGTCCGTCATATTTTTTAAAAACTTTAATAATAATTAATAAAGCTTTTTTTATTTCCACAATAGGAAAATTATGTACATATATTCATTTCAAGGGTTCGTTAGAATTGTTAGTTATTGTTCCTTATTTTAAGTATTTAGTTGTAGTTTAATTGTTCAGTTGTGGATTTTCGGGTGAAAGCCTCCACAGCACATTTCCGTTTTCGCCTGTCTTGGACTATTTGAATCCAGTTTGATCCTGCTACTGGGTTGATGGTGTGTGTCCATTCCTTTTTTGGCCTTCCTCTCCTTTTTTCCCACAAGACCCATCCACTTTGTAGATTCCGATGTCCACCTCCTTGTCTTTATACCTTGTTTTTTTTTTTAATTTATTCATATTAAAAGAAAAAAAATTACAAAACATATTTAGTAGTCGCGCATAGAAACCTGTTTAAGGTTTATGCGTGACGCGAATGTATCGCACCGCTCACAACAATAACATTAATAAATAATACTAAGTAGGCGATTAAAGTATGTAGGCAAGGACCATATACAATAATATAATTGTATATGGTCCTTGATGTAGGTTTTACGCTCCAGCAATCACACCTCGCTGTCTGTTCCCGTTAGATAATATCTTTTTAATGCGATTTTGCACGACTTTTTGTCTCCAAGGACACTTGTGTGTATATCTTCTGGTATTGTATTTAGAATGTTAGGTAGCATGTACTCCCACGTCCTCTTGCCATATACATTTATATAGTTAGGTAGAATATATCTAGCTTGGTAGTCTAAGTTACGTAATTGTTTGTGTCTATATCGAGTTTTTAACAATTTTATCTTATCATAGTTTTCTAGAACTACATATCAAACTTGTCAAAAATTGACATTACTTTGCAGTATTTAAATACACTGGCCTCGTCCGTAAGTTTATTTTTCATGTATCTTGGTACAATAGTTTTAAGTATGCTCAATTGTAACTTGTGTATGTAGCTCATGTTGGTTTTATAGGTACGTCCATAACTACTTAAGCCATAGCTTATTATTGAATCGGCTAAGGATAAATATAGCAATCTCAATATATTATAAGGTATTTTATACTTTAATATGTTCATTTGAGCGCGTAGTGATCTCAACTTGTGTTATATGCTCTGCCCGTTGCCATTTGAGACAGAGAGCCTGCTGGAGAGCATCTGAGGGGCTACTATGAACTTCGAAATCCGAACTTCGTATCGTGCCGTCCCTTTCACCCATATAGTGTATAACACGAGAGTGAAAGGGACGGCACGATACGAAGTTCGAATTTGGAAGTTCTGAGTAGCCCCTCTGACCATTTATTGTTAAAACTAACCTCATGCAAATCATCAAGGCTTGAGACCACATCAGACTTCTCATCTTCCTTCTTGCGCAGGAAGATACCAACATATGGCTGGTTCAGCTTCACTTTCCGCCTTATTAGTTTGATTAAGGCAGGATTTGAGATCTGGAATTAAAGTTATAAAGTAAGTAAAAATCAGCTGACATTGAAACATTTAACCGTCGTCTCAGGCGCGGATCCAGGATTTTGTTCAGGGGGGGGGGCACTTTCGAACTTTCCGAAAATAAAACTGACTTTTGATAACTGTTTATATTGTCAGAACATATTTCCTACGTCAGGACATAGGCAATTGCCCTCCCCCGATACAGGTTTCAGGGGGGGGCAATTGCCCCTGTTGCCCCCCCCCCCTGTATCCGCGCCTGCGTCGTCTACCTCGTCTACCGTAATACCGTTCCCCGGGATCCCAGGTATCATAACAAAGTAATGCTATTGTTTATTTTTTCGCCAGGGAGACGGCCTCCTTTACATATTTTAAAACAGTTTACATTCTAACTAGCTACACTCTGAATATATACATATAGAATCTACAAAGATTTGGTTTGCGCTATTTGTAATGTTTTGCGTGGTTCCTACACTAGGCAAAGCCCGTACCGTAGGAAACCAGATTACGGCCAGGTTTTTAAAATTCAGCGCGAATTAACCAAGTTATTATTCAGGACAGGAGTCAGTTAACTTATTAATATTTAAATGTGCAATCCTTGTGATAATTAAACAAGAATATTTTGGAATCTCGGAAATGACGGAATTTTTCGGGTGTGATGAATCAATCTAGCTTGGTCTCATTCCCGGGAAACAATAATCAAAGGTCTGTCTCCCAGGTACTGTTACATTAATATATATACATACAATACATTTTCACACAAATTCATATCCTTTCATTGACAAATTAATTCTAAGTTAATTCTAAATTTATTCTAAAAATAAGTGAAAGACTTAAGAAAATGGCCTATAGTATGTAGTTGTGGCGTATTTGAATAGACGATACATATTTAAATTTTGTAACGCAAAACAAATGCCTGTTTCAACAGTCCACTACTACATACAACAGGTCATTTTCTTAAGTTCTTTACCTATAATATTTTAGGGATTCATGTTTGTATTTGAGTTTCTTTATTTCGTTAGGATTAATAGAGATGCCACTCATGTTCAATTCTATGGAAACATAGCAACAATTGCTATTCAGGCATTAAAATACTATAAAATGCTTGCTTTAGGTATCTAATTGTATAATGCTACCAATATATTGTCAAACTTAAAGCCCTTCACAGACAAAGCAATAATATATATTAATATACCGTAAGATATTGTATAGCTCAGCAACACACATGAGAAATATATATTTTTGCCGTCATTAAACTCGTTGTGGTTGTAGCGAGCGAGCGGACGCTTTCTACACTTAAGGGCAAATACAGGGTGTTGTAAAAGCGAAAGATGGATTTAAAAACTATGATAGAATTTAATTGAAAGTTCTTCGGATAAAGATTCTGATGCCGAATTCGATCTTATGTATTGTGTATTATATATATTATGTATTGTGTTAGCAGCGAAACTGAGATCTTCAAAAGAAGAAAGAATGTGGTGAATTTGATTTATTCAACAATCTGTCACTAAGTAAATTTGAGCAATATTTTAGGATATCTAAATATACATTTACAGAACTCAAGTGGATTCATGATATTACTCACCCCCCCCAATTAACCTTTTAAATGCTGTCATATATAATATAACAATATAGGGAATATCAAACACCTAGTTGAACCTTATAGAAATTGATATCATATTCCACTGCAGTGATGGATATATCTGTCGTTGGCATCCAAAAGGTTAACCACACTTTTGCACGGAAAGTGGTACTCCTACATTGTGAGAGAAACAGAGATATATTGGTTATGAGTTACGTCAGCTGTGTTTGTGGATTTGTTGTTTAGTAGGCATAATATATCATAAGATATGGTTTCTTCCAATATATTAATATACTAGCGGCCGCCCGCGACTCGAATCGCGACCTCGTCCGCGTAGATTTTAGATTTAAGTTTTTAACACTTTCTTTGGATTTAAGTTCGTAACCTTCTTACGAATTTTTAAGTTTTCAGCTCAAAAAAATTTTTTTCTGCCATACAAACTTTGCACCCCTAGTTGATCCCCTTAGGAGTGGAATTTCCAAAAATCCCGTCTTATCCCTTGCGTACGTCATAGAAGTAAGCTCTAGACCAAATTTGAAGTTTCTAGTTCCGGTAGTTTTGGCTGTGCGTTGATGGTAGATCAGCACTTCTTCTTTTATATATTTAGATACTATTAGATACTATTGCTGTCTATGACGGACTTAAGCTTATCTTTTTTTACCTTTGTACTTACTTTATCAGTTTATGATTCTAAAAACAATACTTTAAACTATAAAACACAATGACTATGCCAGAATTGAGCCAACATGATATTTCACATTGAAATGAAACGAAAAACACACATATAGGATAACTATTGCTATTGATCACACTCAACCACAGATTTCAAACATTTCAATTTTTTTTAGTTTTCAGACAATCCTAACTTAACCTCCTGACGACTAGGTATCAAAACTTGGCAGAATAAATGTTACTCTGTCAAATTGACACAGAGTCAAAACTTAATTGGGGCCTATGTACTATGTATAGGATGCCGGTCGTCAGGAGGATAAACCATAAAATCCAATAAGAAGTCCCAGTCCCAGAAGACTCCTTACAGAATGGCATTTCTCCATAAATCGAACAATCTAATACCAAGTTTTAATAATATAACCTGCATGTCTCCAGCAAAACACCATGAATCCTCAAATAAATAAATATTTAGCAACATCTTTGTGATTATTCTGAAGTTGCAACCAACCAACGGTGTCTGATTACCATCACGCAGGGCATAAGCTTAGACCACAGTTATAAAAAAATAAAATAAATAAATATTAGAGGACAATCTTACACAAATCGAACTAGCCCCACAGTAAGCTCAAGAAGGCTTGTGTTATGGGTACTAGACAACGATATATTTAATAGATATAAATACTTAAATAGATAGAAAACATCCAAGACTCAGAAACAAATATTCATGCGCATCACACATATATTTGCTCTGACCGGGATTCGAACCCAGGACCTTCAGCTTCACAGGCACGTGCACTACCCACTAGGCTAAACCGGTCGTCCCCACAGTTATTTTATGAAAAAAAAAATGCAACAATCACCTCAATCAACTTGATGAACCTCGGAAACACGGGGTTCCTGTTGATGGCGATGACCGGGACCTGCGGCCACACCTCGGGCACGGCCACCGGCGCCGGCAGCTGGCTCGTGAACAGCCCCGCATCCTCCTTCAACTCCGGCACATCGTCTTCCGGCGCATCATTCTTGTTACCCGTCGAATACAACCTCACACTCTTCAATTCACTATTTAAAACCAAACCATTCCGATTACCACTGCACACGCGACCGCTCTGCACTAAGAATTTACTCCTGCCACAGTCTAATAAAGTTTTCTCCGCAGTTTTACTGTGTGATGCAACTTTTGTAATGTTGCGGGCTAAACGAGTCGACGACTTCAAATTAGGTTTGAATAACACCGTATTTCGTAGTAAAACACTTGCGCTGTGCATTTTTTATGTTTTTGGATGCTGTCTAGTTGATTTAAACGCCGTCTCCCATTTAAATTACTTGAAATTAAAGTATTTATCGAGAATTAGGTTATATTTCCAGATTCTTCATGTAGAAGCCGAATAGATAATATTGACACTGACAGTTCTAGGGACGCCCAACAATATTTATAACGATTATACTTTCAAATAGATTTCATGAAATCAATTATATATTATATTAGAGAGTAAAGTACCTTCAGAGGGGCTACCGCGAAGCGAAAACGAACGAAGTTCGAATATCTCCCTCTCTGTCGCACTATTGAACAGAGAGGGAAATAATCGAACTTCGTTTTGGCTTCGCGGTAGCTCCTCAGACTTCAATTTCACTATTCAATCGAGTACCAACTCAAATCGATGGATTAATTTCGTATATTGTACAACACTACAAGAATTGTTCAGAAAGTCTATACAGGTTAATATTAATAAGTTAATATTAAAGAAACTCAGCCTTTGCTTTTCAACCACATAAAACAAAAATTTAATCTGCTATTACTATGGCATAAGAGTAAACTTAATAGTCAAGTAAAAATCCTTTATTTCTTATTTCTTTTGGGCGGCTTTGGGTCATTGTTTCTAAACGTGTTGTAAAACGTCATCGTGTGGTCTTGTCAAAATAGTAGTGTGCAATATGCGATTGTCGCACTTATGGTAACTTTTAATTTTTAAACTTTTTCTAAGTTAATGTTTACAAAGAGGTGCCTCAATTTATTTAGACCAGCTTATCAAGTTTGTACCATCCGTCTACTTAGCCAACGTTTTACATACACATCTATTTAAACAATAATGATTTTATAACCTTGTTTTCATAGGTAATTATGAAAATGGAAAGCTCCTCAGCTCCTAAATCAATTAAAGAGGGTCAGGCTGCGATAAAATTAAGCTCGGAAAAAGTTTTTTACAATCCAGTTCAAGAGTTCAACAGAGACTTGAGTGTTGCAATTCTCACAGTCTTCACTGAAGACTATAAAAAGGAGAAACGCGAGAGGGCTGAGAAGAAAAAGTCTGGAGACGGCAAGGATGGAACTGACACGGAGGTTAGATTAATTTTTTCATGCTAGGCTTAATGGTAATTGATAAATTATAAGAAAGACAATATTATTTCATTCTTAGTGTGCAAAATATGGACATTTTAAATTCTATTTTGATGGTCCAGACTTTGATGTAAAAAAAGTTTTTTTATTTATTTTAGATTGAAGTGACAATCCTTGAAGCACTATCAGCCACTGGACTGAGAAGCATCCGCTATGCCAAGGAAGTGCCAAATGTGGCCAAAATTGTAGCCAATGACCTGTCCGAACAGGCTGTTGAGACAATAAAGGCCAATATTGTGCATAATGAAGTGGATAATATTATTGAAACTAGCCATGATGATGCTTGGTAAGGCACAATACATTTTATTGCAATACAATATTTTTCATGCATGGAAGTGCATAGCCAAGTTCTCAAAAAATAATGTGTAATAAGTGTTTATCCAAACTGATTTATTACAAACTGTATTATCTAAATTAGTCATACATATGTAATTCTGATTAAAAAAAAATGTTGTGCAATTAGTGTCATTAATTGCTTCTAAATGGGATAAATTATTTCTTTTACTTATTAGTTATTCTGTTGTAAATATTTTTTAGTTTATTTTAGATTCAGGTGTGCTTTACAGCATTAATAAATAGATTTTGGTTGTGATAACAAAAATGTTATAGAAACAACCAGAAACAACATACATCAATAAAAAACTACTTCCAACTTTCAGCATGCTAATGTATAAACACAAGCATCCGCAAAAGCGGTTTTCCGCCATAGACCTGGACCCATACGGCTGTCCATCTATTTTCCTTGATGCCGCAGTCCAGAGCGTGCAGGATGGTGGCTTGCTGCTGGTAACAGCCACTGACATGGCTGTGCTAGCCGGGAACTCACCAGAGACTTGTTATTGCAAGTATGGTGCTGTTAGTTTGAAGACAAAATGTTGCCATGAGATGGTAAGTGTATATTTGACTTATTGAATGTGATGTGATTAAACTACATTAGACATCATTGCTCCCCCCTCTGTCGTAACTCGGCGATCACTGATTAGGGCCTGCACGGCCCGGCGTCCTAGGCACACACTCACGGACCCAGACTACGTAATCACAGCGTCCATCGAAAGATATTACGGCGTCCAACTCGGAAACGACGCGTACACTTAGGCATTCCCGCCGGCAGGGACGTCCACCGCGCGATTGCGACAACACTGACACATATAGCCCCTATTCGTCCTGGTATCGCCGCAAACCGGATAGTCAGTCCGACCCAGGTCAGATGGACTCTTCTCAGCTAGGCTAGGTTTACTGAACCAGCTACAAAACTCCCAGTAGCTCGATTCCACTCACACGTCAGATTCGGTTGAAACCGCTCATCCAATCTCACTGGAGCGCAAACTCAGAATATTCCAGTGTTTCAAACTACCCGCGTGGTTGTGTCGGTCCCTGGATTTTCCCCAGGCTACTCTCCATCCGCGCACTCCTATCGCTTTATTGGGCCCGGCCTATAAAGCTAGTCAGGTTAAAAAAAACATTAGATATCGATTAGTATATAAAAGAAGATTATCATGAATGCGACCTACGGCTGTCCATTAATTCTTTCGTGCGTAGTGTAGTATCTGCCCTGTTTGTACGCTATGTTTTTATTAATTGACACTTTTTTAGATTTTTCTTATTTCGATTCCTTATTGAGACCGCTTTTTTATGACATATTTTGTATTCAAACTACATTTTTTTATCACACTTTCAGGCATTGAGAATTCTTCTACAATGCATAGAACAGCACGCTAATCGCTACAGCCGATATATTGTGCCACTCATCAGCATATCGGCTGATTTCTACATTCGCGTGTTTGTCAAAGTCTACTCTGGCGCTATACATTGCAAAAAAACTACAAGGTAAGCTTGGTCGTGTCTCACACATAAAATTGTCAATTTTTTTAGAGTCCAAAATAATTTGCGTAGTTTAAAGTTTTGGAATTAAACTTATACGAATTCATTACACCATCGAACTGATCACAAAATCATCTTTTTCCGTTAACTAAGTAGAGGCAGTGTAAACGATCTAAATAAGTAAATTAACATAGTGTCTTCAGAAAAGTTTGTTTTATTTAAGAATTCTTTTGAAAGATCAGAAAATATACATGAACAATATTTTCAGTAAACTATCAATGGTGTATCAATGCGTGGGCTGCGACAACACCACCCTGCAGCCGCTGGGCGGCTTCAAGCCCAACCCTACGGAGAAAAATCCGGCGCAGACGAAGGCCTATCTGCCCACCGTCCCGCCGGTGGGCGAGTTCTGTGTGCACTGCAATCAGAGGCATCATGTGAGTAAATGTGTCACGTGATACGGTGAAAATATTTGGTCGATGGTGCCTAGTGCAAATCCGGCAAGTTACGATACTAGGCCACGATATGTACACTTATATAGATAAATAAATACTTAAATGCATACGCACGCACACAAACACTACTATACACCTATTATACGGCTAGTTACACTTTTTTTTAATTTAAATTAAGAAAAACCACGGTAATTTATAAGTCTCGTTTGCTTTTTGCTTTGTTTTCTATAATTACACATCAAAAAACTTAAAATTGATTAATAAATCAATCTATTCCATTCGTTATTTTAAATCAACTCGATGTAAACTTCATTGAACTTTTGCCAACAGCTAGGTGGGCCAATCTGGTCAGCTCCGATCCATGATGAAAATTTCGTTACTCGTGTCCTAGTTCATGTCCAAGAAAACCCTCACCTGTTCGGCACGGCCAAGCGAATAGAGGGCGTGTTGTCTATGGTCCGTGAAGAGCTGCATGATACTCCACTCTATTACACTATGGACAAGTTGTTCGGACGCGCGCACTTAGAGACTATGCCTATGCTGGTTATGAGGTTTGTTATTTATTTATCAAAGTATCGTTTGTGGTATCGTATGCTCCTCAAGGCTGAATATGATGTAATGTAACAGTTTGGACAAGTTGCTAGTCCACGAGAAACGGTACTCGTCATTCTGTTTGTTACATTATGGAAAGTCTTCTTCTGTTTGTACATAAATTGTGAACAAACATTGATCATACTACCATTAATTCCTGGCATGTAAAACTTGTCAAATAAAATGCTATGTCATTTAGTCATGTTTGTAAACCACGATTGTGACGAACAAGTATACAAACCGCATGATAATATGTGAAAACTTGCCTTAAAGGAGATTTTGATTTCAAAGCT
Source organism: Epiblema foenella (assembly GCA_963556455.1). Classification (NCBI taxonomy): domain Eukaryota; kingdom Metazoa; phylum Arthropoda; class Insecta; order Lepidoptera; family Tortricidae; genus Epiblema; species Epiblema foenella. The sequence goes on along the minus strand of OY747113.1, from coordinate 3,162,635 downwards.
AATGTAAGTTTCCCACCAACAGGTCGGCAATTTTGAATGGCGGCTACAAGGTGTCATATTCGCACGCTTCTAAGATGTCGATAAAAACGAACGCACCCGCGCATTTCATATGGGACATCATAAGGACTTGGGAGAAGTCTCATCCAATTAAGCCGGCCAAGTATGTTACTTTACACTATTCCGCTTTCCGAAATTTGGTGGCTTATCGCCGTATGGCTACTCAAAGTCCATGACATGTTAAGAAGGTTAAACTTGAGTGCTCGTTGTGTCGGAATACAGATTTGAAAACTTTGATTAAAAAAAAAATGACATCGTCAACGACGTTCCTCACATGTATGAAATGGAATGAACTGTAGTGACCACGCCACAAATGTGCTGGTTGAGGACTTCATTAACACCTTAGAAACCGGGAAGTGTATAGTGTATGTTAGTTTCCTTATAGGTAATGTTTTTCTTCACTAAAATAAATATATTTTTTATTATACTATATACTGCTTTCTAATACACAATAAGACCTCAGCAATTTGTCTCATTATACTGATAAATCTCGATGTGGACAGGCTTGAAGCGGACCCAGTAACGAAACATCTTCTAAGCCAGCCCATCACAAACTCTGTAGACCTAAGCCAGAGGGCAGACGCCAATCCTATCAGCCGCCGCGATGGACAACTGAGGTTCCAGTTTAACCCTGCTCCATATTGGGGCCCGGGATCTAGAGCTGCTGTGAAGTGAGTATTAGCCTAACAGGGTTTTTTTGGTAATGTTGATGGAGTTTGATATGATACTATAATATTCCATTCCCAGTATATAAGTATTGCCAAATACTGAAAAAGTTCAAATTTAAACATTTATTCGTTACACGTACAAAAAATACAAAAATACAGAAGAAACGAAGAACTAAGTAGACTGTGTACCTAGGCCGTGTAACGAAATGGACCCAGCACAGTATGATGCTGGTTTTACAGCTAGTGCTGGTCTTGCGCAAGGTCCATTAAGCCGAGCTCGCCATTTAAATATGAAATCTAACTATTGTAAACAAGGTTCAAATTCTTCTAATTTGCGTTCGTACCACCGGTCTGGTACCACATTTCTTGCCAGACTATGAATACGTCAAATGTATTTTTTACAGTGTGGGAGAAGAGAAAATGTCAAAAGCACTGCGAAATCAAAACAAGCATTCGAAAAATAAAACCACGAAGCGACAACATTCGCCGAGTGAAGAGGAAACACGCAAGAAGCAAAACGTAGAAGTCGTAGCGTAGAGTTGTATTTGTTACAAACTAAACTTATACATGTATATAAAAATATCGTTTAATTTGCGTGGTTTAGTTTTGTAGAACTACCTTTTTTTAAATTCTGAACTTGGCCATCATTTACTTACTCTCCTAATAGTGCTCCTATACTTCCGAGTGTGATTCGTGTTAAAAAAATCAAAATCGTTCAGAAATCTGCAAAGTAGGTCACGGCTGTCGTTCCGCTTTCCGAACGCATCAGAAATGACGCGAGTGCTAACCAACCAAATGAAAAAGTCGTAAACATTGTGAAAGTCTATGTCTGTCTCTTTCTTGCTCCATAGAAGTTTAAATGACACTAGCGCCAAGTATGTTATAAAATGATAAAAATCACGTTTTGTTACGTATAACGCTGTCTTATTGAGAACGTATGACGCGAATGCGATTTGTTGTTACCACGAGGACATTGTTTTCATCGAAACAGCATAAAACGGAGATATAAATTACTACAGAGCACAGTTATCACGTAATTGCTCATCCTCGGCGCACGTGCCCAATATCTGGCTGCAGTTGACTTGTGAACCCACTTTGTGTTATTTTATTTGCAACATTATTGCTTGTTATTATTTCCGAAGGAAGTGAAGGTTTCCTTTGCGATAAACATGCATTTACGGACTTTTGTGTTATTTTCTGTGATTTCTCTGGTTTTGGGGCAGGACAGGAAGGTACGGAATCGTTTTATCTTGTTTGTAAACACCCACTTTTCACTATCTCGTGATTAGACGTAACATCTTTGTTCTTCGCGAATAAAATATGGTAGATGAAAGGCCAGTAGCACAATAAATAATTAAATTAAATTATTTAAGCTAATTTCCAGAAATTTGATTCTTAATTAAATGTAACATGGTATTTGCTAGTTATATTTAACTGTTTGTTCAGATTGAACCTTTTAAAGCGAAAATGACCTACTTCTAGCTAAATACAGTGCAAGCTGGCAGTGTCTTATTACAATGATTAGTAAATTATCATAGTAATGTAGGAACTGCCAAAATTAAACTTGGACTTTTAAAAATTACAAATATATAAAAAAAAAGACTTAAAATTTTTCATAGTAATATAGTAGTTGTTATTGTTGTGTGTAATAGTTATATTGCTTGTATATAAAGATTAATTTATATGAATAAATAATTACATAATAGTACATTACTTACTTAGGGTGGTAAAACAAAGAATGTCTCAGATCGCAGGTATTCGATGCCTGAGCCAAAGGCAAGGGTGATAAATATGCGATCTAAGGCTTTCTTTATTACCACTCGTGGTAAGTACAAAACTTTCTCTCCCCCTGGCCAGGAAGCGGAATTTTCGCGTGCGAAGCATGTGGTAATTGGCACTTTATGGCCAGTTTAAATAACAAGTACAACAGTATTTATAATGGCTTACAATTCCCACAGATAGCTTCAATATTAAATCCAGGCTGTGAAGCGTGCTCAGGAAACACCACCCTTGTCTACATAAAAGCCGAAGGCTCTCATGACACCATACACCAGCTATGGGATTTCACGAGAGGGACTCCCACCATCATCTATGCAATTGCTGGGGTCAACTCGTCATTACAAGTTTTGTGGGACAACGACAGACCGGTCAATTTCAATATGTCTGAACACCCAAGCTACAGCTTTGCTATGGCTATTTCTGATGTGAGTTTCGATTTTGATTACTATGTATTGTCTATCAATATTAATATTGCCCTGGGATCTCAGGGACTGTCGTCTATCAGTCCCTGGGATCCCAGAACTCATCACAAAAGAATGCTATTGTTATTTTTTTTTCACTGGGAGACGACACAACATGAAAGTAATAATATTTGTATGTCTGATGTAGATGATATGAAGATATATGAAGAAAGATGACGACCAGTTCAGCCTAGTGGGTATTATTAGATGCGAGTTATGTGAGAATAAAAATAATGGGCCATTATTTAATAGTAAACGGGACTTGGTCGTGTTCAATTACGTTTATTTACATCTTTGAGTTCACCCGACGTTTCGGATGTATCACAACATGTTTGCTCGCGATCTGACTGACGAGCATCAACATGTTCTCTAGCCGTACGTTTTATTTGAACTACCCCCACTTGGTCTTATTAATCGCTTGTAGGGTTGTCATGAATTTATCAAATTAAATAACGAAGAAATACTATAGTTTTGGTATTTTTCTTATACTACGTCGGAGGCAAAAAATCTTCATTACAAGCCGACTCTATAAGGTATGGCCACTTGCGACCTCATAAAAGCCACAAGCGCGTCGCCATATTGCTTTATTTTCAATCTACTAATCTTACATCAAAAAAAGGTCTTCAATTTTATTATTGCCCGTAAAGGACTTCCCACACTAACAATTCTTCTTTCCACAGCTTATCGAATACGACGATCTGAAAGACATTGGTCACATAGAAAACTGGATGCCGAGCCGAACTTATCCCCTCAGTCTAGCCTGGGCGCGTCAGGACTGGGTACACACCGACCGGGAGGCTGCGCTAGTGATGCAGACAGGTTCAAGCGCGGCCAACGGGATCATTGACATCAAGGTACATAGACAACCCGAGACGGTATTGAACTTACCCCCACAGTCTCGCCTGGGCTCGTCAGGAAAGCGTACTAACCGACCAGGAAGCCGCGCTCGTAATGTGAGCGGACAGCGGACAGGTTCAAGCGCGGTCGCCGGTGAGTCAACGGGACCATTGATATCAAGGTACGGTCTTGCCTCAATATAGGAAAATTACCGATATAATCATTTTCGGCAACTGGACTGAAAACTGAATATGATTTGCCTGTTATGTGTGTCGGCTATCTTAAAAATCTATTCATTCATTTTGGATACCATACTTCTCCACCCATAAGATGGTACCTATTTACTATTAGAATCATAAATTTAATTTAAGTTGTTTTTATTACATACATAGGTTTATGAGTTAATCAAATTTTTCTTGTTGTTATTTTGTCCCGTCAGCGAGGAGACAACAGTAACCGAGTCTTTTAGAAAAATGTTTATAATATGGACTTTAAGCATGCTCAAGAGATGACCCATGTCCGAATGGATTTATGCTCATCGCTAAAACTTGTGTTTGGTAGATTTAAACCCTACAAAATCACAGTTTTAAAGAGTGACTCAGAAGACGTAACCATGGTAACGAGCTACAAAGAATACTTAATGATTTGTTTAAACGGGTCTAACGCGATATTTATGTATTTACCTTTGTTACCGACGTTTCGACACGGGTTGCACCGGTCTTGGTCGCGGTTAAACTGTCGTCTCAGCAAGTTGTCAACGGAGATATGGGTACACAACATACCCATCCATTTGTGTGCGGATACTGTGAGTGTTGTGTGCCGTGCCCTAGACAATTAAAAACATAGTGGACGGGTAGAAAACTTTTTTCGGGTCTACCCTTCACATTTTTATAGACTTTTGTAGGGTATTCAAATGTTGTGTACCCATATCTCCGTTGACAACTTGCTGAGACGACAGTTTAACCGCGACCAAGACCGGTGCAACCCGTGTCGAGACGTCGGTAACAAAGTAAATACATAAATATCGTTTAAACAAATCTTTAAGTATGTTTACAAAGCGCGAGAGTTTAAATTGTTATACAACAAAGAATAGTTGATCCACCCATAGAAACTGAGACGCTAACTATGCGGATTATAAGTTCATTTAAAAACAAAATAAATCACAATTAAATAGTTAGACATTTAGAATAAAGGAAAAATTGAAAAATTTGGCACCGAGCAGAATTCGAACCTGCGAACTCCCGGCACTCGCGGCCAGTCGCTCTAGCCAACTGAGCTATAGGTACAATCGCTACCCAGCCCCAAATTCATCAACCGTTCCTTCATTTATACAAACGCCTTAAGGGAGGCGTACAGCGACATCTACCAGAAGACTCATGCTTCATTAACGGCACTAACGTCTCAAATCATGTTGAGAATCGTCAGTTGCGATGCGCCATCCCATACCAAAACCTAAATGTATACCTATTCTAAATGTGTAGTTTACGATAGCAGCGGTACTGCTTAATACAAGAATTAATTAAATAGTTAGTTACCCATTCCATTAAAAAAAGGAAAAGGCCATAAATGCCTGCATATTCCATCTCAATAACTAAAATGAACTATTGAGTTAAGACCTTGACATGAATATTGATATTACATCATCTCCACTTACATAATGCAATTAAGAGATAAAAAACTCAACCAATGCTTAAATGTGAACTTGTTATCTTGCTTGTTCTATTACTAGAAAAAAAACATTGATGATTCACATGTTTATTTGTATTATGACATTGTTTTATTGGGTTAAAGTTCAAAATTAAATACAAACATTACTGTATTTGTTTTTATTCAATCTTGTCATTCGCAAACAATAGAACCTTCTCTGTCAATGTCTATAAGGATGATTTCTAATCACGTAATCATGTAACATGTAATGGCGGTTTATGTAACGTGCCGCGCGCGCCACCGCGCGTTATGTAGTCCGGGCTTAATACGTTATAAAAATACTAACTTAACTCTCTAACTAGCAACATTAAAGCGGCTGTAACTTCGTAATTTTTTCTAGTTTCTTTTGAAGTAATAATAAAATTTGAGTCGATAACCCTATTTCGTTCACAGCTGGACCTCATCCCATATCGCGACTACGCCGTCCAGCTCCCCCATTTAATTCACACGGCCAACTCTACCCTCATCGACATCCAACTGTCGAACCTGACTGAGTCGCGCGACTACAACGCGTCGCGATTCGCGCTGCGACTGGTGCTGGTCGCGACGGAGGACGGGGCTGGCTCGATGGAGAGAGGCATGAAGAAGAGCTTGGATGACGAGCACACGCCGGGCGTGTTCGAGGTTAGTGACGCTTTAGTAGTGACAAGTGACGCATTATTAGAAACGAAGGATGACGCTTAAAAACTCATGAATCTAATATGACATGACGCTTTAGTATCGACGATAGGCATGTGATGTATTGTTAAAAATAGGATATACGACGCTAAAATAACGAGTTACCGCAAGTATTTGTGATGTTCCAAAGAGCTTGGATCACGAGCACCCGCCGGGCGTGTTCGAGGTTAGTGACGCTTTAGTTGTGTGACAAGTGACGCATTATTAGAAACGAAGGATGACGCTTAAAAACTCATGATTTTAAAATGACATGACGCTTTAGTATTGACAATAGGCATGTGGGTACGTATTCTTAAAAACATGATATAGGACACTAAAATGACTGGTAACGCCCAAGTATTTGTGAAGCTCCGAAGAGCTTGGATCACGAGCACCCGCCGGGCGTGTTCGAGGTTAGTGACGCTTTAGTTGTGACAAGTGACGCATTATTAGAAACGAAGGATGACGCTTAAAAACTTATGATTTTAAAATGACATGACGCTTTAGTATTGACACTAGGTATGTGGGTACGTATTCTTAAAAACATGATACAGGACTCTAAAATGACTGGTAACGCCCAAGTATTTGTGAAGCTCCGAAGAGCTTGGATCACGAGCACCCGCCGGGCGTGTTCGAGGTTAGTGACGCTTTAGTAGTGACAAGTGACGCATTATTAGAAACGAAGGATGACGCTTAAAAACTTATGATTTTAAAATGACATGACGCTTTAGTATTGACACTAGGTATGTGGGTACGTATTCTTAAAAACATGATACAGGACTCTAAAATGACTGGTAACGCCCAAGTATTTGTGAAGCTCCGAAGAGCTTGAATGACAAGCACACGCCGGGCGTGTTCGAGGTAAGTGACGCTTTAGTTGTGACAAGTGACGCATTATTAGAAACGAAGGATGACGCTTAAAAACTCATGATTTGAAAATGACATGACGGTTTAGTATTGACAATAGACATGTGATGTATTCTTAAAAACAGGATATAGGACTCTAAAATGACGAGTAACGCCCAAGCATTTGTGTTACTCCGAAGAGCTTGGATCATGAGCACCCGCCGGGCGTGTTCGAGGTGACATGACACTTTTTGTCATTTTCTGACTTGACAATGATGCTCAGAGGAAACGTGGCACTTATGTCTTCTTGACCCTAAGGGCAGGTTGTATCGACCACATTTGACAGGCTGAGAAATTGCAGGCAGCTGCCGTCTCATAATAAATAAATATTAGAGGACAATTTTACACAAATCGAACTAGCCCCACAGTAAGCTCAAGAAGGCTCGTGTTATGGGTACTAGACGACGATATATTTAATAGATATAAATACTTAAATACATAGAAAACATCCAAGACTCGGAAACAAATATTCATGCTCATCACACAAATGTTTGCCCTGACCGGGATTCGAACCCAGGACCGTCAGCTTCACAGGCAGGTGCACTCCCCACTAGGCTAAACCGGTCGTCAAAACCATAATCAGACGATATTACGATTACCGACAGTTCGACGTCTACAAATAATAAAGCTATCTATGTATTTAAACTCTTAAAGCAAGTTGTCTGGTAAAATGAACACGTCACGTTTGCCCGTAGATCATCGAAGTGAAAACGCCCCGGTGCGTGTCGAGCGGCGCCGGCGGCTACGTGCAGTTCCGGCCCGTCGCGTACACGCAGCGGGAGCGCAGCGTCACCACTTCAACCGTCGTTCACGCTTCCGACTTCAACAGGTAACGTAACATTACAAATTACCAGAGCTCGGAATAGGTAGTGCCTATTTACCTAAACTTCGCGGGAGGACGTAACTAAGAGTGGTTACAAACACCAAAAATAATTACTTCTTTTTATTGAATGTGGGGTTTCCCGGGATTTACTGTATTATTCTAGAGGCTTAATACATTTCTCTTTACTTATAAATCTTGTTATATAGCATATTATTTGTTTAATTACCTTTAAATAACAATCAGTCATTAAAAATATAATATGGATCAAATTGAATCAAAAGGATTCCGAAATTTGATACTTTTAGTTGACTTAGACAGAAATATACTCCTTTCTTCCATGAGAGGGGATCTGTGTCTAGCATTAGGGCGTATTGGTGATGAGACAGAACTATGATATCGTATAGAAAATTCCGACATTCATTCCGACGTTTCGAATCCTTTACAGCACTCGTGGTCACGGAATGTATTTTAAATTCATTATACGCGATACAATCGGTTGAAAAATAGTTTTATTTAATATATAAGTACATGTATACCATCATATTAGAAATAAATTAGAATACTGTACGATATTTTCTATGCCATATCATAGTTCTGTCTCATAACTAATCTATATACGCCCTAATGCTGGACACAGGTCCCCTCTCATGGAAGAAAGGAGTATAATTCTGTCTAAGTCAACTAATAACTATCAAATTTCGGAATCCTTTTGATTCAATTTGATCCATATTATATTTTTAATGACTGATTGTTATTTCAAGGTAATTAAACAAATAATATGCAATATAACAAGATTTATAAGTAAAGCGAAATGTATTAAGCCTCTAGAATGATACAGTAAATCCCGGGAAATCCCGCATTCATTAAAAAGAAATAATTATTTTTGGTGCTTGTAACCACTCTTAGTTACGTCCTCCCGTGAAGTTTAGGTAAATAGGCACTACCTATTCCGAGCTCTGCAAATTACAATACAAATACTTTTTAATGCACAACCTCAAAACAATAACACAGTACAGTAAGTGTACGTAATTAACAATGAGTAGAGGCAACAACAGGCGGACTTAGCGCTGATGAGCAATCTCTTCCATAAAACATTATACTTAAATAAAAAATCAACACATATATCTCAACTTGCGGGTAATCACGCAACGTGTCAAACTTACGCTAGAAAAAAATTGAAATTTTTTGTACGGAAAATTTATGTAGATAAATAATTTTGTGACATTTTTAAATGCTGACACGTCTATTATTTTTCAACGAATTTAACTAATGTTGTATTGTTTCAGAACGCAGCTAGAGAGCGGCAGCACACTGTCCCACTTCTACCGGGACCATGATGTGGACGCGGAACTGTTGATCCAGGACATCGTCGTGTCTTTCGGCGAGCCCGGGGATGGCTACTACCGGCAACACAACTATACCGCTTGGTGAGTGCCACAGAATAACCCCCTCCGTCCACTGACACAACTATACCACTTGGTGAGTGCCACAGAATGACCCCCTCCGTCCACTGACACAACTATACCGCTTGGTGAGTGCCACAGAATAACCCCCTCCGTCCACTGACACAACTATACCGCTTGGTGAGTGCCACAGAATAACCCCCTCCGTCCACTGACACAACTATACCACTTGGTGAGTGCCACAGAATGACCCCCTCCGTCCACTGACACAACTATACCGGTTGGTGAGTGCCACAGAATAACCCCCTCCGTCCACTGACACAACTATACCGCTTGGTGAGTGCCACAGAATAAGCCCTCCGTCCACTGACAGAACTATACCGCTTGGCGAGTGCCGCAAAATAACCCCTCCGTCCACTAACACAACTATACCGCTTGGTGAGTGCCACAGAATAACCCTTCCGTCCACTGACAGAACTATACCGCTTGGCGAGTGCCGCAAAATAACCCCTCCGTCCACTAACACAACTATACCGCTTGGTGAGTGCCACAGAATAACCCTTCCGTCCACTGACACAAGTATACCGCTTGGTGAGTGCCACAGAATAACTCCTCTGTCTACTGACACAAGTATACCGCCTGGTGAGTGCCACAGAATAACCCTTCCGTCTACTGACACAAGTATACCGCTTGGTGAGTGCCACAGAATAACGCCTCCGTCCACTGACACAACTATACCGCTTGGTGAGTGCCACAGAATAACGCCTCCGTCCACTGACACAACTATACCGCTTGGTGAGTGCCACAGAATAACCCCTCCGTCCACTAACACAACTATACCGCTTGGTGAGTGCCACAGAATAACCCTTCCGTCCACTGACAGAACTATACCGCTTGGCGAGTGCCGCAAAATAACCCCTCCGTCCACTAACACAACTATACCGCTTGGTGAGTGCCACAGAATAACCCTTCCGTCCACTGACACAAGTATACCGCTTGGTGAGTGCCACAGAATAACTCCTCTGTCTACTGACACAAGTATACCGCCTGGTGAGTGCCACAGAATAACCCTTCCGTCTACTGACACAAGTATACCGCTTGGTGAGTGCCACAGAATAACGCCTCCGTCCACTGACACAACTATACCGCTTGGTGAGTGCCACAGAATAACGCCTCCGTCCACTGACACAACTATACCGCTTGGTGAGTGCCACAGAATAACCCCTCCGTCCACTAACACAACTATACCGCTTGGTGAGTGCCACAGAATAACCCTTCCGTCCACTGACACAAGTATACCGCTTGGTGAGTGCCACAGAATAACTCCTCTGTCTACTGACACAAGTATACCGCCTGGTGAGTGCCACAGAATAACCCTTCCGTCTACTGACACAAGTATACCGCTTGGTGAGTGCCACAGAATAACGCCTCCGTCCACTGACACAACTATACCGCTTGGTGAGTGCCACAGAATAACCCTTCCGTCCACTGACACAAGTATACCGCTTGGTGAGTGCCACAGAATAACTCCTCTGTCTACTGACACAAGTATACCGCCTGGTGAGTGCCACAGAATAACCCTTCCGTCTACTGACACAAGTATACCGCTTGGTGAGTGCCACAGAATAACGCCTCCGTCCACTGACACAACTATACCGCTTGGTGAGTGCCACAGAATAACGCCTCCGTCCACTGACACAACTATACCGCTTGGTGAGTGCCACAGAATAACCCCTCCGTCCACTGACGCAACTATACCGCTTGGTGAGTGCCACAAAATAACGCCTCCGTCCACTGACACAACTATACCGCTTGGTGAGTGCCACAGAATAACGCCTCCGTCCACTGACACAACTATACCGCTTGGTGAGTGCCACAGAGTAACCCCTCCGTCCACTAACACAACTATACCGTTTGTTGAGTGCCACAGAATAACCTCCGTCCACTAACACAACTATACCGCTTGGTGAGTGCCACAGAATAACTCCTCCGTCCACTAGGATCCATTGACAGATCCATTTGTCTAGAGAAACTTCTGCATTTAGTTAGTAGATCCATCAATCGAATGGAGCTGACTTCTAATGTACAATAGTACATTAGAATCCATAATAGAGTATGGTGAACTATAACGTCGTCCATCAATGGATTCATGTAAACTGTTTAAAGTCCAGCATCCATCCATCCATGGTTTTTTAATTTACTTTGATGTCGTCTAGAATCCATACACTTGGTGAACATATTATGAAAGGGTCATAAACTCTTATCCCATTATAACTAGTGGCTCTGTGAGCTGTAGGCCTCGGGAGTCTATCTTAGCTCCGCCATTTTGAAAATTCTCCAAAAACTGAATCGACATAAATCCATAAAATTATCGATCGGATCGAATAAATCGGTTGAACAATGCGACCTGTAGAAGAGATTAGTCGGACATCCGCCGGGCGTTCAACGGAAAATACTGAAAAACTACGCATTCGTGGATACTGCGGTAGCGCGCTTGGTGGGAGGAGACGATAACGGTCAATAATATTTCATCCTGTAGTATCCTAATACTACTCGTATCAACGAACGCGTTGTCTTCCGGCGAAAAAAACAAACAACAACATTGTTTGGTTATGTGCGCGGATATCTCTGAGGAGATGACGACTTAAGAATGAAGTAATACAATTTTCTCAAAAATGGCCCGCAAAGTGAACATTACTCGCTATATATTGGACGGTGAAGTGTAGTTTAAGGTCAGATCAAAATTTTAAAAAAACATTGCAGGCTGCCTGGAATGTTACATATAAATTCCTTTATTTGTCGAGTTCCAAACTTTTTAAAAAGTGGAAACTGACATATAAAAGACGGCACAGGTCGTATTCAGCCAATTGAACTCGTATTTTTCTGTTTGTAAACGCGACGTTTTTGTATGTGTCTCAAATAGTTTGCGTTTTTCGATGGAAAAATACACATGCGATTCTGTTAGAAAAAACTAAACGGCGGGAAAGCATGAAGTGTTTGACGTTTTAAGGTTATGTTACTCAAATCTTTATCTCATCAAGTGAAATGTAAATTTCTTTTGAGTAATTAATCTTTCTCTTTCTTCGAGTCTTTAACCCGAAATCTTAATTCAAATTACATCTCATTTCCCCCATTTTTGAGAAAAACACTATATTAGCCTCGGCCGGAATGGCAATTGCAGGCTTCGTATAATTAAACGGACTCGCAAGCTCGTCCGGCTATAATGTACTATTGGCTGAAAACTGTCCTCAGGTCATCGACCTTCGGCTACGGCGCCCCGCCGGTCGAGACCTTCTCCCTCTTCGTGATCCTAGTCATCTCGATTGGTCTGTCCGTGCCGGTGCTACTAGCGTTGTCGGGTGTGGTGTACGTGTTAGCGCGGAGGTGCCGACAGAACCCTCCGACGAGACTTAACGAGGAGTGACTAGGAGGCTTCAGTCTGCTGAGCAGCGAGGATGTGGAGTATATAGACTGATTGACAGACAATTGTGTGAGAAGACGCGAGCGTGTTAAAAATCGGGTGCCATTGTGAAGTAACAAAGTAAGGCTCGGTTTTATAAATCCGTTAGACCTTATGTCGGTTTGTTATGTCAAAATATGTACTGAGTTACTGAAATTTGATCTGACATTTGGTCTAACGGATCTTTATAAAACCCGGCCTAAATGTGTCCACTGAAAATCATGCTTAAGGGTCATTCTACATTTTCATAACCACTTTTCTATTACAAAATATCTATGATATATATGAATTAGTGTATAAAAATAGGATTTCGAAATAGTACCTGTACCTAATAAAAGGAATTTATAGGTAAAAATAATAAGTATTAACATATTGCTGTAAAAGTTGGGTAACACAGTGGTAAAAACCGTTTTTTCATACAAATGGTGAGACGTCTAATATCCATAAATCGAGTAACTCAGTGGGTTACTCGATTTATGGATATTAGCTGTGGTTCGTTAATTACCAAAACCATCGGAAGCGGTACTGCAATTAAACCTCTTTCTAAATAACATTACAAAAATATGAAGTGAGGGCAAAGTATTCCAAAATCTGCATTAAAAAAGTGTGAAAATTATGTACATGAAAAAGTAGAATGGCTCTTAAAACAAACTATGAAATGAACTGAAATGAACTGGGATGCTACAGCGAACAGCAAACGAAGTTTTCCCTCTCTGTCACACTTATATGCAAACTTGCAAGTGCGACAGAGAGGGAAAACTTCGTTTGCTGTTCGCGGTAGCGCCGCCGAAATATTTTATTGATAACATAATTACAGGTCATGGTGCGACTATATTGAGTGGCATAAATTATACAATAGGTACATTAATATCAAGACAGGTCGAAAATTAGGCCGGTCTCTCATTACGATACGTACACACGACTAGTCTCTGAGACTAGTGGAGTATCTTACATACACTTAAACGGAGACTCGCACGCTACGATAGTCTCCGAGACTAGATCCGTGCGTGTGTGCGTAATAATAATATTATCTTTATTTCAGACAAGAATCCATGTTAGTAAGACAGTCTAACGGCTAATGTTAGTAAAAGAGACAAATGACGATTATACCTATTTCCTAAATTTTACTAAACCCTCTACTTTATCCCTTTTTTCCCTTTATTTTAATGAGAGACCGGGCTTACTTGAATTTTCTGGAGTAGTCTACGTGTTAGCGCGGAGAACCCTAAGAACAGGCTTAGTGATTTGATGATGATGATGATTTCTGTAATAGGGATGTCCACTCAAAATTTGACTACATAAGACAACTCCAAAAAAAACAAGGAAAAAAAATATGGTAAATGGCGAAAATCCTATTCAATTATCTCAAAAAATAACGAAGCTACAACCATTTTAATGTTGCTGGTTAGAGAAAGCGCAACAGATCAGTGACGTCATTGACCACGAGCGCCATAGTAAATTACGATCGTTCCAATACAAAGGTGCGTTTTGCGGAAAAGGGACAGAGTATGCCCCCGTAACACTTATAATTATGTAATACGAATGTTGACTTAAAATTTATTAGTATCCAAATTATTATCCAAAAGAAAGAAAACATAAAACTGTGCCAAATAATGAAAATCCCATGAAAATATCTCAAAAAATAACGGAGCTACAACCGTTAAAACATTTTTTAATTAGAGAGAAAAGCGATACAAATCAGTGACGTCACTGAACTAAAGCGCCATAGTAAATGACGATCGTTCAATACAGAGGTGCGTTTTGCGAAAAAGGGACAGAACATGCCCCCACTTAAAACTTTGAAGAGTTAGGGTGGGTTGCACCAAACCGACTGTAATCGTAAGCGGTGTTCGTCAAAATCAGATTGTATGGAAAGTTTGACAAGTTTCTATGGGATGACAGCTGCTGGCGGCATATTTGACGATGACCGGCCTGTGATCGCGTGTTGGTGCAACCGACCCTTATAATTATTTATTCTTCTGAAATACTTTTTTCGCTATTTGATGTAGAATATGATCCTTTTTCGAGAAAATTTTAAGTTATTGATTATGTTATTTGGTGATAAAATCCCTATTTGAAATAGTTAATACTGTATCATTGAATTTAATAACAATGACATGTAATGATGTACTTATTAATAAATGACAGACTATGATTATGACTAAAGCGGAATGACTATATCAAAATCAAAATGTAACATTTATTCTGCAAATAGGCCACAAGGGCACTTACATGTCAAAATATTAATTTACAATTCAAGCAAAGAATAATCATTTGGAGTTACAATTATAACAAAATGAATGTCATACAGTGAAGATAAACTTTCAAAGTTATCTATTAAAAATATTACAACATCAGTAAAGTTAGAGATGTATAAGGTCTCAAGTCTGATTAAATAAAGAGTATAATGAAATTAATATAATATCCCAGAGATGTAAATGGTTTCCGTCAAAATTAAGACTAATTTAATATTGTTAGAGATGTATATAGGAAAGTTGAGTCTGCTGAGCAGCGATAATATTGAGTATAGACTGATTGATATACAAATCGGCGGATGAGAAGGAAAACTCACTAACAAATCTGTCACTACTCTTCGAAACCTCGTATCTCAGTACTGAAACGATGCTGATATACGAGCTTTATCTTAAGTAGGTATTTGTTTAGTGACTTTTGCTTGTAACCCGATGAAATGTAATGTGAGAAGCGTGTAATTACGGCGCCATTGTAAAGTAACAGTGATTTAAGTGTCGACTAAGGGTGGGTTGCACCAAACCGTCGGTAATCGTAAGCGGTGTTCGTTAAAATCTGACTGTATGGAAAGTTTGACAAGTTTCTATGGGATGACAGCTGCCGGCGCCGTATTTGACGATGACCGGCCTGTGATCGTATGTTGGTGCAACCGACCCTTAGGGTGGGTTGCATCAAACCGTTTGTGATCGTAAGCGGTGTTCGTTAAAATCTGATTGTATGTAAAGTTTGACAAGTTTCTATGGGATGACAGCTGCCGGCGCCATATTTGACGATGACCGGCCTGTGATCGTATGTTGGTGCAACCAAGCCTAAAAATCTTGCTTCCCATGGAACGATATGACGATAGAATGAAGAAGTCAGAATATTGTATGTATAGTCTGACAAGATTTTATTTGCCCTTCGCCGTGTTGCAGATTTTTAGTGGTAGGTACTAATTTGTATGTATGTATGTAAAATACAGTAGGCGCTCGATAATCCGGCACTCGACTTTTTTCCTTTATGCCGGATTGTTGGAACTGCCGGATTATCGAATTTGTATAGGAAGTAAAATAGATCCACAGCAAAAGACTATTTTATTATGGTTATGGTATGGCTTCACTTTTAAGGTTAGGCCCGGACTGCCGAGCGAGAGATACTACTCGAACAATTCAACCCAACCGCTCAGTAGTCCGGCGTTCAGCTGTGTAAAATGCCGGATTATAGAGCGGGCTACCTGAGTCCCAAAGTGCCGGACTACCGAGCGTGCCGGATTGGCGAGCGCCGGATTATCGAGCGCCTACTGTACTTTATTGTACATGAGTAAAACATAACATAAATTACAAGAACAGTTGACATATATGTACAAAGGCGAGCTAATTTATTTTACTGGCAAGCAGTACTCTTCGACAACAGACGTTGAAAGTCATAGGATGTCAGCGAAGTAAATATTTCGAAATTATAAGCGTTTTACCTCAAAAATTCCAAATAAGATATCCAATGATGCGAGAAAAATATTTTGAATACAATAAAAAAAAAATCGGCCAAGTGCGAGTCGGACTCGCGCACGATGGGTTCCGTACCATTGTCTATAAAAATGGGAGCAGCCTTAAATATTTATTTTATTCTGGTTTTTATTATTTGTTTTTAGTAGTGGCAACAGAAATGCATCATTTGTGAAATTTTCAACTGTCTAACTATCACGGTTCATGAGATACAGCCTGGTGACAAACGGACGGACAGCGAAGTCTTAGTAATATGATGAGGTTTTACCCTGTGGGTAAGGAATCCTAAAAAGGACGAAGGATTGCGTAGCATTATAATAAACAATGTTTGGAAGTTAGACGTTGACATGACCGTAATTGACATTTTATAGTGCGTTGTTTGACGTACGCACAAACCCGTCGCCTACCGATCCCTGGGTTACCAGGGATCATAACAAAAGGATGCTATTGTTTATTTTTTTCGCCGGGAGACGACGGGTTTGCCATGTAAGCTGTTTGTAGCCAACTAATTCAGGGCCAAATAGAAACTTGTCAGGCTATACATAATACACGAAATTGCGCAATATGGCTGCATCTCCCATATATAAAAGCTATTCATATTCATGGAAAAATCGATCTTATATAAATTTTATTAATTTAGCAAATTAGGTATGAATATTTAACCCCGTATTCATAAGCGTCTATCAAACCTATATCAGTTAACTAGCCGCTAAAGTTCGTTTGTCCTTATCTGTCACTTTGACACACGTGCTTGTGAGACAGTGACAAGACATTTTAGTTAGCAGAGATTTGTTAAGTTGTATGAATAAGGGGGTTATTGTATAGAGTATGTAAGTCTTATAAAATGATGTTCCTGTTTTGTCTTTGTATAGATCCGTGCATGGCGGGAGTTGATAAGTCGAAGAGAAAAATTGAAGAAATTTGAACCTTATTTCAATGTGATCTACTTATTCCCGCCATGCACGGAGATATCATATGATGAATATACTCGGTAATAGATGCAATAATACATGCGCTGAAGCAGTAACGATGCTGCAAACTGCATACAAATGTTTCGGCGTGTTTGTATCAATTTGTTTACTGCTTTAGAAAATTATATAGTAGGTAAGATAAATAAATGCCTGGAATTATACATAGTAGAAATTAAAAACCTGGGGCGTATTGCGTAATGACCTGTAACTAATACGAAAGGGGTTGAATAGAGACTTCCGTTTGTAATATAACTAAAAAGTCATTATGCAATTGGGAATCTTAACCTTATTGATACTAGACTTATTATAGACTTCAAAACTGTTGGCGGTTTTTTTTAACTAAGTATCGTTTTCAAGAAATATTTTTTTGAATCCTTGACATACCACTCGCTTGGAGGGATAATCGGATCGTGCCTTGGTCTGCCGCGATACAAAAAAAAACATCAACTTGACAGTTGACAGATGTCAAATGTGACAGTTACATTCATACATGTTGAAATCTATAGTAAGTCTACTATCAAAAATATAATATGAACGACTCCAAAAAACTCAAGGTTCCCAACAGGCCCCTGTTAGTGTGAATGGATTATAAAGTGCCTGAATTATGTATAAAGGAATACGTTCCAAAATGTCTCTCATCTGTGGCGTTTCCAGATTTTTGTTGAGAGGTTTGACTTGGCTTGGTACATTTTGGGGGGGACTTACCGTTGAGGTTAGATTATTGTAACGACTTAGGGTAGGTTGCACCAAACCGTCTAATCGTAAAAGGTGTTCGTTAAAATCTGATTGTATGGGAAGTTTGACAAGTTTCTATACATTCAATTCAATTCAATTCAATTCTTTATTGATAACATTAGTTACAAGTCAACAATTTATAAATTGCAAATTACATTATACACATTAATATTCCAGGTACTTATATCTAAATTACATCATGTCATCAAATTATTCAATTATATTTATTGATAAATTCTTCCACTGAGTAAAATGCCCTATCTATTAGGTATTCTTTTAGCTGATTTATAAATATGTTTTCTGCTATTTCTATGTTCCTAAAGTCTGTCGGTAGTTGATTGTATATTTTAGGGCCTATATACCACATACACTGCTCAAATTTTTTTAGCCTATGCCTATTTGGAAGGAGCTTATTTCTGTTTCGACTATTGACTATATTATTGTTTCATTTTGGGGGGGACTTACCGTTGAGATTAGATTATTGTCATGACTTAGGGTGGGTTGCAATAACCGTCTGTAATCGTAAGCGGTGTTCGTTAAAATCTGATTGTATGGAAAGTTTGACAAGTTTCTATGGGATGACAGCTGCCGGCGCCATATTTGACGATGACCGGCCTGTGATCGTATGTTGGTGCAACCGACCCTTAAGAATTGGCATCTATTATATACAAACATTGTAATCAGTTATAGTCCCACTGCTGGGCACCGCTCTTTGATGAATGAAGGGCAATGTATAGTAGCCCCCAAGCCATGTAATGGTTTATTCCTGAAAATAGAGTTGACTGTGGCAATTAATAGAAAGCAGCCGACAATAGGTATCTTTACCCTAATCATTATAACTTGTAAACACTACTGTTATGATCCAAGAAACAGTGTTTTTTTATATAACTAGTAAAATAGGATGTATTACTACGGCTAAAATAGATACTATAGAAATTCATTATTTTTTTATATAAATATGTAGATACCCAAGAGATATCTTCCTAAATCTAAAAGTAGCATATACCAAATAACCGCGTGTATATAAAACCGCTTTTAGGCCCTCAGCATAAGGTCTATAAAATAGCATTTAGCCTTTTTATATTATATATTTTTCTATTGTAACTGCTAAATAAACAGACTAATTATTAGTTAAATATAGTACCGTCGACATCAGATATATATTTATAATTTTGAACCTTAATCCTTTGTAATAAGACGAAAAATGTATATATTTGAAGTTGCCTGTACATAAATTAGTAATTTAGTAGGGAGACAATGTTTGTTTCAAATTCATAAATTTGTAGCTACAAATATGTACTTTGGAGATCACTAAAGTATCGTGCCGTCCCTTTCGCTCTCGTGTTATACACTATATGGGTGAAAGGGACGGCACGATACGAAGTTCGGAGTAGCCCCTCCCCTGAATCAAACGTAATGAAGTGACAGTTTTCAAAAGGAACGGAAATCGGTAATGTTTTATTGCTTTACTAATCTTTTAGACGAATTTTTACATTTAATAAGTTATTTGAATCGTATTTGTATGTGATATTGATATTAATCTGACTTATAGTCGTGTATATTAGATGAATTAAATACGTTAAAACATTATTCCAGCTTTTATTTTAATTTTACAAAAGGCATATGTATTATTTTCATATTATCTCTGGGCTGCTACAGCGAACGGCATTCGAAATTTTCCCTCTCGCACTTGCAAAAACTTGTGCGAGAGGGAAAATTTCGAATGCCGTTCGTTATGTGCAAACGCACATAAGTTCGACAGAGAGGGTAAACTTCGTTTTTCTACTCATCGACTTCAATGTTTGAATTACAATATAGTAGACAAAACTAAAATCACATACATTTCTCTATTGGTTCCCTGCAAGTGAACTCTTATGAAATAAACCAATCACGTGTCGCCTTTTACTGTACTCTTATGAAATTGGCCAATCACGTGTCACCATTAAAGTACTCTTATGAAATTGACCAATCACGTGACGCCGCGGACATAGAACAAAAGACCAACGAGCGCCCAACCCATGTGCCTAATGTTCATTGCCGCAGTACTAGTTTGTTTGATAGTTTCGGTTTGTTTAATTAATTTCCGTTGACTCGTAGAAAAAGTAGTGTATGCAATAGTTATATAATTAGCTTTTTAAGTCTCGAACCTTAATTAGACCACTCGGCAAGCCTCGTGGTCTAAACGCAGTTCTCGACTAAAAAAGCGTACATTATATAACGATTGCATAAACTACTATTGTGATTCGCGGTAGCACTCCCGTTTTCATTTTCGAACGCGCTGCCGAAGTATTGGTTGGTGCAGTAAAGTGTGGGTAAATGAGAGCGTACCAACCAAATCTCTGGGCTGCTACAGCGAACGGCATTCCAAAATTTCCCTCTCGCACTTGCAAGTTTGCACATAAGTGCGACAGAGAGGGTAAACTTCGTTTGTGGTTCGCGGTAGCACTGCTGTTCTCATTTTCGAACGCGCTGCCGAAGTATTTGTTGGTGCAGTAAAGTGTGGGTAAATGAGAGCGTACCAACCAAGTTTCCGTGGAAACTTGTGCTCAAAGGTCATGATTGAAATAATAATTTTAGACATATACGATCTTTTCAAGTTCTTATACTCCTTTTAACTCGACACACTGCTATCGTACACAAGTTTCAAGCTAATTATTAATTTTCTTCCAGTACTTACTTGCCTACAGATACGTTTTGCCAGTTAATTCTAGTAACAAGTAGTACCCAACTGATATGGCTTACCGATGTACCTGCGCAGAAGATGAATTTTTAAAGCGCGGGAAATGCTATTGACCAATCGGCACGCTCCACGCACCGCGCTTCTTTTTCCTGTACCGCTATTGGTCCGCACCTATGCTAGCCATGTTAGCGCGCGCCGTGTGGCATGTTAGTCAGCCGCCACTGATCTGATCGAGTGCACGCGCATTATGAACAGTGTATTATGGTAGTGATTAATTGTAAGTTTTAAGCATTCTTTCGTTAATCTTCGGAGCGATACTTTCTTTTCTGCGCGAACGAAGATTCACGACGCGCCTTATCAGTTGGGTACTACTTGTAATACGCAATTCCCTCGACCTACGATAGCCATTGCACGATAATATGCATTTACTTCACTTAACCATAAGGGCATTGCACTAAACTGCAATGAATAGGTATTAGAGCCCTTTCGGAAGTAAACTTCTCGTTTTGACACATCAAATTTGAAATCCGAACTTCGTATCGTGCCGTCCCTTTCACTCTCGTGTTATACACTGTATGAGTGAAAGAGACGGCACGGTACGAAGTTTGGAGTAGGCCCTCTGTCGATATTTCGACACATTTTATGACGTTTGTAGTTTTAAACTTTATGAGATACCCTATAGGGTTTATTTTATGAATATTGTGTTCAATTGTCAATTAATTTAGATAACTTTCACTATCTCTCGTGGTAATGTTTTAAACGAACCCCTATTCCATAAGTGACAAGGTTGCTTTTCGTATGGTTGAGGACTATATGTAAAATGGTGGTAACTAGCAGCCGTGGACCTTTTGCAGGCTATCGGAGCAGCAAGGTTGTGAGATATAGCTAACCTTTGGACATCTCTTGACATTTTGACCGGGAATGAGGCAGTCCGGCCCAGTTCGGGCCTATCTGAGGTTCTTGCTGGGAGCTGAGGGGCTACCGCTAACCGAAAACGAACGAAGTGACGACCGCTTTAGCCTAGTTGGTAGTGACCCTGCCTGCGAAGCTGGAGGTCCCGGGTTCGAATCCCGGTCAGGGCATTTATTTGTGTGATGAACACGAATATTTGTTCCTGATTCTTGGATGTTTTCTATGTTTTTAAGTATATATTTATCTATATAAGTATATATATCGTCACCTAGTACCCATAGTACAAGCTTTGCTTAGTTTGGGACCAGGTTGATTTGTGTAAGATTGTCCACAAATAGCTCAAGAAAATTAGATTCAAATGTATGGAAAATTTGGCAAAATTAATGGAGAACTTATCTATCAGGATATGTAGGTTATAGGACAAAGTTCAATTTTATCCACTCTCCCCCCCCCTCCGGGGCGAGCGTCACCCCCCCCCCACCCGTGAAAGTGTCCCGGAGCGCGGTATTTTCCATTTTAAAAGAAAAAATCCAAAAACTTCAAGAAGGTAAATGCCCTGGTTATGATCTTATTGACGCTACACTCTTGAAACATCTCCCAAAAAAAGGATTACTGCTCATACTTGCTATTTTCAACGCATGTCTAAGATTGTCCTCCTACCCAAGCCAGTGGAAAATAGCCCAAGTAATAATGATACTGAAACCAGGTAAACCAGCTCAAGAAGTGGCGTCATATAGACCCATAAGCCTCCTCCCAGTAGTTGGAAAGTTACTGGAAAAGATCATACTAAATAGAATGCGAGAACATCTAGTAGAGATAATTCCATCTCACCAGTTTGGCTTTAGAGAGGGCCACGGTACCATCGAGCAAGTGCATCGGCTGGTTGATCACATTGGTCGAGCGCTGGAAAATAAACAATATTGTTGTGCAGCCTTCCTAGACATTAGCCAAGCCTTCGACAAGGTATGGCATAATGGGTTACTCTTCAAAATTAAAAAAACGCTACCACACTCTTTTTTTCTTATATTAAAATCTTATGTAGAAAATAGATGCTACGAAGTTAAATATAACTCTGACACATCAGAAATGTACAAAATAAAGTCAGGAGTACCACAGGGAAGTGTACTGGGACCCGTACTCTATCTAATATTCACTGCAGACCTTCCCACTCATGCTTATACCACTACAGCGACATATGCAGATGATACCGCAATTCTTTCAACACATGAGAATCCCGACACCGCATCTGAAAGGATCCAATCACACCTGACTCTGATAGAAGCATGGTTTGAGCAATGGCGTATTAAAGCTAATACAAACAAGTCAGTCCAAGTAACCTTCACACTCAGAAAAAAAACATGCCCACCTGTGAAACTATATAACACAGAGATCCCACAATCAGAGGACGCCAAATATTTAGGCATTCATCTTGACCGTCGTCTCACTTGGCGCAAACACATATGGACCAAAAGGAAACAGTTGGACTGTAAACTCCGAAGCATGTACTGGCTCATCGGACGTAAGTCACAGCTGACAGACGACAGTAAAATGGCTATCTATAAAGCTATACTGAAGCCTGTATGGACATACGGCATACAGCTATGGGGCACAAGCAGCCACAGTAATATCGAAATACTCGAAAGGTTTCAAAGCAAAACAATGAGAGCTATGTTCAATATTCCATCGTACGTAAGCAATAAATATGTGAACTTAGATCTTAAATTGCGCACAGTGAGGGAAGAAATAGAGTCATACAGCAAGAATTATCAAAGCAGACTGGATCAACATACTAACCAGCTAGCTGCCGAGCTGCAGGGAGTGGGCAGTCTAAGATACTCTCGCCTCAAGAGAAATAGTATACCAGACCTAGCGACAAGATTCGCAGACAAAAGATGAGAATGGCTCCAGTGGGAGCACATCTCGACGGAAGACATACCTACTGATGAAAATCTGACAACATATTGGATTATTGTTTCGAAGAAACAGATTGCTAAGTAGCAGGATAAATGAAAAAAAAAAAAAAAAAAAAAAAAAAAAAAAAAAAAATTTAAAAGAAAACCGTACACGATACATAAAAAGTGTACAGGAACGAAATAATCCTTGATAAATTAGCTATAAACCTCTACTACATACAAAAGCGATATCACTCATAGTTTCAGTGCAATCTGCCACCAAATACGAACGTTTTCAAAAAATTATCGATATTTTTTGCTGTAAGTTTAGTTTTCTCAAAAACTTCACACATTACCGCCAAAATATGTATGACTAAAGTAAAGAATAGAATATGCTCTTTATAAAAAGGTATAATTCATTTCTAAGCACCCTTTCATTTGATATGTCACACAATATAGTTCGCAATATATATATATTTTGTATATTATGTACACCCCACAAGTACCTCCCATGTTTAAAAATTTATTTATTTACGTAACACATCCGTATTTGGGACACCGATTTACATATGTGTGCCAAATTTCAACTCAATCAGTCCAGTAGTTTTGGAGAAAATTGACTGTAATAAACGGACTCGACTAATTCGACTGTGTGTATCCGTCCGTTTATCACAGTCAATTTTCTCCAAAACTACTGGACTGATTGAGTTGAAATTTGGCACACATGTAAATCGGTGTCCCAAATACGGATGTGTTACGTAAATAAATAAATTTTTAAACATGGGAGGTACTTGTGGGGTGTACATAATATACAAAAAATATATATATTGCGAACTATATTGTGTGACATATCAAATGAAAGGGTTCATTATAAGGATATCAAATATATTTTTTTCATAATTTTAAAATAAACATTTTTGAAGTTATTTAAGAAAATAGGCGAAAATTGACCATTTCTCCGCCCCCCTCTTATCTCCTAAAGTACTGGCCATAAAAATATATAAAAAATACAGAAAATAGTCCTACACCTACAGATTACAGGAAAACATATAAGAAGAATATGGTATTTTAGTACCACCGTTGAACTAGTATGAACATTTATATTTCGCTGTATGGCCGAATGAATTAAATTTAAAAAACAGCACAGCAACGGTAAATGAAAGTGCTTAGAAATGAATTATACCTTTTTATAAAGAGCATATTCTATTCTTTACTTTAGTCATACATATTTTGGCGGTAATGTGTGAAGTTTTTGAGAAAACTAAACTTACAGCAAAAAATATCGATAATTTTTTGAAAACGTTCGTATTTGGTGGCAGATTGCGCTGAAACTATGAGTGATATCGCTTTTGTATGTAGTAGAGGTTTATAGCTAATTTATCAAGGATTATTTCGTTCCTGTACACTTTTTATGTATCGTGTACGGTTTTCTTTTAAAATGGAAAATACCGCGCTCCAGGACACTTTCACGGGTGGGGGGGGGGGGGGGTGACGCTCGCCCCGGAGGGGGGGGGGGGGGGGGGTAGATAAAATTGAACTTTGTCCTATAACCTACATATCCTGATAGATAAAAGTTCTCCATTAATTTTGCCAAATTTTCAGCTAATTTCACTGAACTAAAATATTTATTAAATGTTTATTATATATTATATTTATTTATATCTCCCTCTTTGTCGCACGAATTAGCAAGTGCGACAGAGAGCCTCTAGATTCTTCTCAGCTAGGCTAGGTTGGGTTTAGTCACAGAATCATTAATAGTACTAAAGTAGTTAACTGAACCGCCGATATAACTTCCAGTAGCTCACCTCAGATTCGGTTCGACCAATCTCATTGGAGGGCAAACTATTATAGTGCCCGCAAATCAAACTGACGACTGAGGTCATAAGAAATGTGAGACACACTTCGTAATACCATGCAAGTATGCAAGAGATAGCGATATCAATTCGGTCGTCAGTTTGGTTTGCGGACACTATAAAAAGTTTCTCCAGGCTACTTTCCAACCGCGCACTCCTATCTCTTTATTAAGTCCGGCCAACAAACCCAGCCAGTTTAGAAATAAACTGAAGACATAGGTATAAGTCAGATAAGAAACGGTCCCTACCAATTCTGGACCATAACATTGTCTCTGCCAGACTTAAATCTTGAATGTGTTCCAGGTGTAGTGACCTACCTACCTATACGAGTATAGCGACAGGCCGCCTAGCGGGCACACACAGCGCAACAAAATACAAGCCTTGGACAGATTAACTCGTTAATCCGTAAATTAACGACTTTAACCATCCGTGTGTCGGATGAACTTTTAAGTTAACTTGAAAAATTGTTAACGGACTCATTAAATTCCGCTAACTGTCCGTCTCATCCATATGTGCCATACGAAATTAAATAGAAAATGTCAGTTCTGTCACAAATTATAATAGAGCTGACAAATCAAAAAGATGATGTTATTTTCTATTACACGATTAAGTCCGATTGAACCCGAAATGCGAATGTCATTCTAAGAGCTCACGGTCGTACATCGTACATAGTTCCGTTTCCTTCACCGGACGTATAAATAAAATATTTACTGTCAAAATCAACTTTTTAATAACTAATTAGCCTTTTTACATAATCTTAGTTCAGACAATTCAGTATTGATTGCATATCAAATTTGAAGTCTGCCCAGGATGGTGCTACAAACATTTCTTGATACTCAGGTTCAATAGGAGTGTTATTTGGACTCGGCTCTTTCTGAACTGGTGAGAAATTAGAGCTGTGAGTATTTTGAGGAGTGAACAGCTGCCTTTTAGGATTCCTCCTCTCTTTCCTGGCACTTCCGTTTCCGTTTTTGGATGTGCTGGCGTGGGCTTTACTGCTGCTGTTGTATTTTTCAGGAGGATTCTGCTGCTGGTAATCCGTTATTTCGTTCTGCAGACCCTGTGGAAAAATGTTTGTGAATTAAAATTTTATTTCTACTACCGTCTATGTTACAGTCAGGAGAAAATAAAACACTACACACTTTGCATTGAATTTCACCCGTCGTCTCATTAGAAAAGAATTCTATTGTTTATTCGCCGAGAGACCACGGCTTAGAGATCAGTTTTAATTGCTCCTGATTGTACTAAACTACAAGTATACTAAGCTATACTACTATAGACTAACGCTACATGGGAATACTGTAGTGTTTCTACCCAATTTGTACCTACGAGAACGCCTCTATGTCAGTCCAACTCCAGGACCGAATTTAGAAACCTATTCCGCTACAGGGAGTGATGTAAGATATTATTTCTCCTAAACTGTTCACTGGAGGATGTTTTCAAGACTGGATTTAACTACATTTAAGTATAGATAGGTTATACTCAAATATAACAACCATAAGGCACTGGTCCCACCTCCGGCGAGTAGCGAGTAATCTCATAGTAATTCTACTTTAGCGAGAAAACGTGTAGAATTACTATGAGAGTACTCGCTGCTCGCCGGCGGTGGGACCAGTGCCTAAGACTTTCAACACCGCGGCATGACACATTCGCATTTTTATTTCATTTTAAAAGAGAACGCTTTATCAAAATAATACCAGAGAAAGAGACAAGCGTTTTGTCGCTTGCGTGTGAGTGTTAGGATGGCGGAAAATCGTGTCAACGTGAGCCTTTCGCTTGCCCGGGAGCGACTGAAGCGATAGGCGCTAATTGGCGTATATAGCGCTTTAGGAACGCGTATACCGTATCTATACTTAGAGTCCGACCGGGCTAACTCTGCAAGGAATAATTTGGCAACACTGTGCATTATACGTCATATTTGTAAGAAAATGTGACGTTCGAGGTAGTGTTGCCAAATTATTTCAATGCAGAGTTAGCGTGGTCGGACTCTATAAAATATCTTCGACTGTACTGGAGAAGGCCAGGCATCCACATTAACGGCGAGTGCATGACTCACCTTCGGTTTGCTGACGATATAGTCTTGGCTCAGACCATGGAGGGCTTGAGCACGATGCTCGCTGATCTCAGATAAGGCTCCGAGCGAGTTGGTCTAAGGATTAACATGGATGAGACGGAGATCATGTCAAATCGACATGTAGCACCAACATTATATACACCTAGGACACAGTGTCCAGTTAGGTAGGTCCAATTTCGAAAAAAGGGTAAATTAATTGTCGATCTGACTGGGCGTTCGAGAAGCTACCGCACATCTTTTCGTCCAATATTCCGCAATATCTCAAGAGTCCGAGCGAGTTGGTCCAAGGATGAACATGGATGAGACGGAGATCATGTCAAATCGCCATGTAGCACCAACATTATATACACCTAGGACACACTGTCCAGTTAGGTAGGTCCAATTTCGACAAAAGGGTAAATTAATCGTCGAATCTAACTGGGCGTTCGAGAAGCTACAGCACATCTTTTCGTCCAATATACCGAAATATCTCAAGAGTCCGAGCGAGTTGGTCTAAGGATGAACATGGATGAGACGGAGATCATGTCAAATCGACATGTAGCACCAACATTATATACACCTAGGACACAGTGTCCAGTTAGGTAGGTCCAATTTCGAAAAAAGGGTAAATTAATTGTCGATCTGACTGGGCGTTCGAGAAGCTACCGCACATCTTTTCGTCCAATATTCCGCAATATCTCAAGAGTCCGAGCGAGTTGGTCCAAGGATGAACATGGATGAGACGGAGATCATGTCAAATCGCCATGTAGCACCAACATTATATACACCTAGGACACACTGTCCAGTTAGGTAGGTCCAATTTCGACAAAAGGGTAAATTAATCGTCGAATCTAACTGGGCGTTCGAGAAGCTACAGCACATCTTTTCGTCCAATATACCGAAATATCTCAAGAGTCCGAGCGAGTTGGTCTAAGGATGAACATGGATGAGACGGAGATCATGTCAAATCGACATGTAGCACCAACATTATATACACCTAGGACACAGTGTCCAGTTAGGTAGGTCCAATTTCGAAAAAAGGGTAAATTAATCGTCGATCTGACTGGGCGTTCGAGAAGCTACGGCACATCTTTTCGTCTAATATTCCGCAATATCTCAAGAGTATTTGACCAGTGTATTGCCGTGATGACTTATGGCACTGAAATGTGGTCTCTCACTATGGGCATAAGGCTCAAAGCCGCTCAAAGGGCAATGGAGAGAGCTATGCAGGGAGTTTCTTTGTGTGATCGCATGAAGAATGAGGCCATCCGAAGCAGAGACAGGGTGGTGGCTGCAATAACGGCATATTGGAAAAAGAACTGTTGGTCTTGGTTCGAGTGGCGACCACGTACCGGAAGGCGCAGTGTCGACAAGAGGACATGGGAGACACCCTAACCCAACTCCTAAAGTGCCGTTCCCTATATGAGGACGTAGCTGTCGCTCTAGTATCCCTTACGACCAGGGATTGTAAAACCGGTTATATTTAATACCTGTATAGAAATTGACAAACTATTACCGCTAATAAAACAATACCTATATTCTAATTAGAGGTATTGTTGTCATTCCGCTTTTATCTATACCTCTATGTATAGATTATTTACAGAAACAAATAATCGAGTATATTGACACTGACAGCTATTACCGGTAATGGTTTTTATGGGTAAAGTGTCAAATAGAGGTTTTGTTGTCAATTGGCGAAACCGCTAATATATTAGAATACCGGTTTCGATTATACCGCTAATCAGAGCATTAGCGATATAAATAGCGAAATGCAATTATACCCGGTTATACCTTATTTAAAACCGGTAGTAAGAACAACACGTACGTAAGTGCCGCACTTTGATGGAAGCTGCTGAAGACATCTTTTACAGAGGCTAAAAGCTAATTATGATGATCCGTCAAAACTTTACCAGACAAAGACTTTGCCAATGGTTAACCAGAACCATAGGAGTACTCCTGCTGAGTTCCACCAATCGGTTTATGGAAATATCGGAGAGAAACTTGGAGTAGGTATAAAGCAAAAGCAAATATAATCTCATTGTGTCGAAGTGCATCCGCAAAAACATTTTTTTTTTTGACTGTGGCATTTTAGGCCAGGCCCAATAAAGCGATAGAAGTGCGCGGTTGGAGAGTAGCCTAGGACAATCCAGGGGAAACCTCCGACAAGACAACGCGGGCGGTTTAAACACTGTAATACTCGAAGAGTTTGTGCTCCAGTGATATTGGTTGAGCGGTTTTACAGAGCAAGGGCAATCATCATATTGTTAGCGTTATCCCGGTACAGTTGAATCCTGAAGGATGCCCGGGGTCCGCTACCGAATCCCAAGATTTGGCGTAGGGCACTATTTTTTACGGAAGCGACTGCCATCTGACCCTCCAACCCAAGGGGAAACTATTAGAGAATGCCATTCGCACCAGTTTTTAGAAAGGAACAAATGTTATACACAACAAAAATGGGATTCAAAGTATAGCATAATAACCGAGCTCTGAAAACGTCCTAATTGAGTATAGTATGTGCCCCGTACTACCGTTGTATGGAAAAACGAGTAATATGCTGTTTTGTGCATGAAATATTGCGTCTAGGTACAATCTGGTGCAATATATATGTGTCATATTTTTTTGTTTATTAAAACAAGAATCCTGGTGGCGGTTTTGTAATTTATTATTACGTAATAAAAAAAAATTACGTAATTGTTTGAATTATATTTATGCTTTACTATCCATATAGTGACATCTTATTACTATTAAGAGGCCTTATAAGTGTTTTGATTTCAAATTATGACAAAAGTATTGATAATACCAATAAAGTGATTAAAGAATTTGATGTTTTTTTAAAAGTTATAAGTAACATAGCCATTTTTTGATTTTATTGTGTGTAGTAAAATTCAAGCGGAAAAAACAAGTTTCTGGCTTGAAAATGGTCGATTTGGTGTGATGTTTGAAACGATATTTCTTAATAAAAAATAAAATAAGTACATATAAAATTTATGATATAAGGTCGCAATAGTCCTGTTCTAGCAAGTAACATTGAGAAAATGTCAAGACGCGTGTCAATTCAAACAAAAAATGGCTTAAATAGATGAGTTTTTTTTAAATGATATGAATTAATTCTGCATGCATATTCTCTAATTGAGATAAGTATAAATAATAGAAATAAGGCTCACCTGTGAGATTTTCCCCTTGCCCTTGTTCAGGTCGAGGTCTCCCAGGGACTTGTGCCGGGTGCGGCGCCCCCGCGGGTTCCGCTCGGACACCCACCGGCGCATGCGCTTCACAAACGGCAGCACCATGAAGAACGCGTTCGGACTCACGCCCATTTTTACCTGGATTAAAAAAAATCAAGATGATTACAAGAAATGAGAAAGGCTTAGATGGTACGGACACATAATGCGAAGAGACGATAGCTACTCCGTAAAAACTGTTTTTCACACCTGCTATTCAGAAAAGAGTTATTGTTGCCTTCGAATGAGGGATCAAAGATGTACTTTTCTTCCCTCATTTGAGGGCAACAATGACTCTTTTCCTCATAGAAGGTATGAAAAGCAGTATGTGACACTGTGTAATAAAATCATTTGTAAAATATTTCATGTTTTTAGCAGCGGGCCTCATAGACGGTGTGAAAAGCAGTATGTGTCACACGGTAGCAAAATTATTTCCATCTTGGGCGTAAACACTTGAATCCCTCGCTACGCTCAAGATTCTACTTTAGAATCCCTCGCTACGCTCAGGATTCTATTGTAGAATCTTTCGCTTCACTCAGAATTCAATATACCGCCCTCGCCGTAAATATATCAGTTTGCTCCCTTGAGACACAATCTACTATTAAGCATCCCCACAAAACCCCGGGCACATGGTGGTCCAATATTGAGAGGGAGTTGAAAGCGCAGAATCTCACACCTACGACAACCCAGGACAGACTTTCCTGGCGCCGCCGTACAAGGAGACCCGACCCCAGATAGAACTTGGATTAAGGGAAGGAAGAAGAAGAAGTAAGTTCATATCGAAACTTGACTATGGCGCTAGCTTTTGTTGATGTATTGTGCTTGCAGTCAACTACTTTCACGATGTTTCAGCTTAGGCAGAAGTGGTTTTACATGTCCAAGGCTTCTATTCCGAACTTCGTATCGTGCAGTTTCTTTCACTGTCGTGATCACTACATAGTATAAAACAAAGTCGCTTTCTCTGTCCCTATGTATGCTTAAATCTTTAAAACTCCGCAACGGATTTTGAATGAATGAAAATAATTTATTCCAGAACAAAAAAAAATAAAAATCATTTACTTCGGACAACAAAAAATCCATATTAGGTTAGTAAGGTATACAATATTATTATAACTATGTTAGATTAGGACTCGGTTGCACCAACATACGATCACAGGCCGGTCATCGTCAAATATGGCGCCGGCAGCTGTCATCCCATCGTTAAAATCTGATTGTATGGAAAGTTTGACAAGTTTCTATGTGGTCGGTTCCACGGTGATTATTATCATGCGACACACATATGATCACAAGAATGTTGAAGTGTATTGCAGTATCGTGATAATATCTGAGCAAATCCGGATATTTGTAATCCGCTATACCTAAGGGGCTTCAATATTAGCTTCATTGCTAGAAATGTCCTCATAACGCCAGAGTCTTTACCGGGTTTTTTTTTTCGTTGTTGATGGCCTTTTGCTGCTTAGGCACTTTGCCAATGTCAAGTGGGGGTATTGGCTTTACGAAATCTGTGGAGTGCACCTAATAATTTTGCCCAGGGGAGAGGACTTTATAGTGTTTACTTTTATAGTTTCATAATGATATTTACATATTTAATACTGTAATTTAGTCTAAGGGAGGAAAAAAATATTATAATTTAATATTATTTTTATCAATAAAATAAGCTAACGCCTTAAATGCACTAGGATCTGTATTAGTCAATAGAGTTTTAGCATTAGCGGGGAGTTGATCTTTTAAGTTAATTAATATGTCATGGAGGCAGGAAAGGATTAAGGGACATTCAAAAAACATGTGATTGATTGAGCCAACCTCATGTCCGCACATACATTCTGAGCTATTTTTTATCCTTATTTTGTGTAGGAATTCTGGAGAACACACATGACCAAGCCTAAGACGAATTATACAGCTAGTTACATTTTTTTAAATTTAAATTTGAAAAACCACGTTCTGGTACTGGGGCTTGTAGACGTCGAACATTCTCATGTCCAAGGTTGTTTACAATATTCTTTGATAAATTATGTTACGATCAATCGGTTGTGAAAATCATAATCGATTTTTTATTAATCGATTTATTGCAAACACTAAATCGATTCAAAAATCGATTTATTGCAAAATCTAATTCGATTAAAAAATCGATTCATTGCAAAATCTAAATCGATTAAAAAATCGATTCATTGCAAAATCTAGATCAATTTATTGCAAAATCTAAATAGATTTATTACAAAATCTAAATAGATTTCTTGCAAAATCTAAATAGATTTATTGCAAAATCTAAATAGATTTATTGCAAAATCTAAATCGATTATTTTTTAATGAATAATCGTACATTTTGACGTTCCTACCTTGGGCGTCATATCCTTCTTGTTGGAGGGCAGGTCCGCGAGCGGGAACCACTCGCACGCCTTGATCTCGTTCCTGGTGCGCGGCTGGAAGCGCGTGGCGCGCGGGATGTACCCGATGATGTACAGCCGGACGATCTGATCGTGTATGATCGCCTCTATGTAGTCGTTCTTGTTTATGTGCTTGCTTATGTCGAAGCCGGTTTCTTCGAGTACCTGCGGGGTTACATTTGTTTTTTTTTAATTGGCTTAAGGATGGGCAAAAGCGTTATGCGTGGATTTCCACACATCTCTGGCCAATCATTTACGAACACGTCCAGGCCCCTATTTCACCAAAGCTGACAGGCGCGACAATTGTCTTAAAACATTACAATTGTAGTTGGTGAAACAGTTTTCACGTGAAAATTGACGATTTGTCTGCCTACATATGTCAACTTGGTGAAATAGGGGCCAGGTCATCCTGCTATCTTCACCTGGGCCTGGGATACGTATTTATGAAAATGACTTTAGTTTTAGGATGATTTCATCATCTTCATCACACATACAAATCATGATTAGAGATCCCTTATAGGGATAAAGCGGCAATTACACTGCGTCGTTCACCTAATGCGGTCGCCGAATTCATTTTAAACTACTTAGGCCAACAAACGTCGTGTTCACATTAGTCTGTCCGCCTACCTATAAGCGTTGGCAGCTGTCGATCGCCGAATGCGGTCGACTAACGTGTTCTTTATACTTTTGCGGTCGCCGCATAAGGTCCCTTGCGATGTGGATTATCATATATGTCATTGGCTACCTACGGGAAAGGCTGTGCCTAGTGTAGGGGCCAGTGTTTCTCTTATGAATGTTTGTAATATTGAAGTGTAAATAAATAAATAAATAAATGTACTTCGATCTTGTGTGACATGTACGTGTTTAAACTGTTATTGTGTAAAATAATGTGCTACATACATACATACATATTACATACAGATCACATGACTTCATTGCGCCTCACGCCCTATTTTGATCGGTGATAAAAGCAATTGGACAATACATTTTGTGCTGTTGTCCTAGTTTAGTTCACTTTTGTAGTATTTGGGTATAAAAATTGTCTAAGACGAAAACAATCATTTTTATAATTTTTCAGCCAGCACTCACTGATAAACATGCCAAGTGAGTGCCCTATAAATTTAGCACTTAAAATTAATTCTGTGTTTTTGCATGCTAAATTTTTGCTAAATGCATGCTAAATTGCTTACCAATGTGGCAACGGCTTGGTTAGTTAACTTCGCTTATTTTAATAGTATAATTAGTTACGGTCTTATCTTATGGGGATCAGCTGCAGATATCGAAACTGTGTTTATATTACAGAAAAGGGCTATACGAGCAATTTATAACTTGGGGTCGCGTGAATCATTGAGAGAAATCTTTAAGGAAATAGATATCCTAACCCTGCCGTCGCTGTACATATTAGAAATAATCTTGTATGTTAGGAAGAATTTATACAATTTCCCAACGAATACTGATAGGTTAGTAACTACAAAAAACACTGGGAAACTCAAAATAACTTTTTATAGCCTAGTGAAGGCGAAAAAGTTGTTCTTGGGAAATTGTATAAAATTCTACAATAAAATTCCAAGACACATTACTGAACTTACGGACTCTAAATTTAAATCTGTCGTGAAACAGACACTTATTTAAAAGCATATTATAAGATAAACGATTACATCATGGATAGGGATGTTTGGCAGTGATAGCGTTCCGCACAAGTAATCTAACACAGAAATAATTTGTCCTTAATATTAAAAAAAATATGTATGTACTATTTTTACTGTTATTTTATATACATTGTATATTGTTTTGAAAAAATGACACCTCGCGGAGTTTCTTACGCCGGTTCTTCTCGAGGCAGAGGTTTATTTTATGAACCGGTGGTAGTTTTTTGACATTCATAAGTGCATGTAACATGCCTAAATTGAAGAATAAATGATTTCATTCATTCATTCATAAATATTTTCCTCTTCTCCACTATTCGCCTATATCCCTGATACCGTGCACTAGCCTACCACATACCTCTCTGGCAGCACACTTCCACGGCTCCTCGCCCTCGTTGACCTTGCCCTTGGGGAAGCCCCACGAGGCCTTGGTCCAGTAGGACTGCACCAGCAGCACGTGCGACAGGTCCTGGTCGAGCAGGATGGCACCATATGTCGGCACTGTTTGCTTGTATTCGCGCCAGTTTTCCAGCACCGAGTCAAGGCTTGTGAGGTGCTCACGGAGTGTTGGTACATGCTGGAAGTTGAATAAATTTCGATTGAACATGATGTAACAGTCTGAAAACCAGCGCCAGGCACTGGTGTTTTGCATGCGCTGAGACTGGAACCCATTGCCCAACCAATGTCTTATATGCGATTTTAATTTCTTTATTTTATTTTAGATACTTAGTACTGTGTTAAGATTGTAAGTAGTACTTAGTACTGTGTAAAGTAGTAAGGCTTTTCTATCTATTAATGTTTTAAGGTTGAGGCAATAACTATGATTCTGATTCTGATGTATAGAGATTTTATGAGGGGGCATAGTTTAGTTTAGTTTTATTTATCACAGAATACAACCTCATGTAAGAAATAGATACATTTTTGCTTATACTACTACTACTATTGCATACTGATCGTCAGGCGCTCTAATTGCGTAACAAAAAATGAAAATAAATAAGAATATACGGTTCAGTATATTCTTACAAGCACATAATTAATGTCAAATACAAAAAATTACAACATTAAATTGAATATAAATAAAACCACATACAAAATAATCCAAAAAATAACAATAATAATAATAGTTAGGAACTTCGTTCCAATAAGTCACAATGTAACAAAAAAAAATTGTACTAATTAGTACTGCGGGGTAATCACGTAACTTTTGTACTACCGTTAGATAGATTTTAATGTCAAATTTCAACTGTCAGCCCATACATTTATACTTCAAAATTGACAGTAAAATCTATCTACCGTTAGTACATAAAGTTACGTGATTCGCTTGCTGGTCTAATGTTAATTAAAATAGGGAAAATGTCAAATATAAGAGATAATTTACAATTTGAAAATAAATATGTCAAAATATGTTAATTTAATTCTATTTGGGTATGTCAATATATTCTTTTACCGAGTAGAGTGACTTCTCCAATAAATGGTTCTTTAGTCGGCGCTTAAACACTTCCTCGGAATATTCATTTTTTACATTTTCGGGTAGATGTTCATAGTAGGTAGGCCCTATCACCTGCGCATTCTTTGGGTGCATATGCTGTCCCTTTTCCGCAAAACGCGCCTTTGTATTCGAACAATCATCATTTACTATGGTGCTCAAGAACAGTGACATCACAGATCTGTCACGCTTTCTCTCTCTAACCAGCGACATTAAAATGGTTGTAGCTTCATTCATTTTTTGGGATATTTGAAGAGGATTTTCACCATTTGGCATAATTTTTTGCCTTGTTACTTTTGGGGCAGTCTTTTGTAGTAAAATTTTGAGTCAACATCCCTATTGAATGTGCTAGAGCGAGGCCAATAGGCCAATGACGTTGCTTAAGACAGGTATGGTGTGAGCTTATGAAGGGCCTTTGTACCACTTGCCCTAGGACAATAACATGAAGAAATTATCCATAATTCTTTAAACATAAAACATACCTGAAATACATGATACTATGTAGTAAGTATAGAGATGTGGTATATTTGGGTAAATCAACTTTTTCTTGTTGTTATTCTCTCCCGTCAGCGAGGAGACAACAGTAACCAAGTTTCTTAGAAAAATTATCATATTATGGACTTCAAGCATGCTCAATAGATGACCCATGTCCAAATGGATTTATGCTCATGGCTAAAACTCATGTTTGGTAGATTTAAACCCTATAAAATCACAGTTTTAAAGGGTGACTCAGGAGACGTAACCATGGTAACTAGCAACAAAGAATAGTTGATCCACCCATTTGTATAGTAACTTTAGAAAAAACATACTTGAAATATATGCTGTGCAAAGTCTCTAATGCCGCATGGGTGAAGGTTGTTTGCTTCATCAGTGCAGTAGTAGTCGAGGTAGAACCAGTGAGCCAGCTCCATCTGGAAGCAGATGCGCACCAGGTCTTCGCGCTCTGACTCCGGCAGGTTGATGATGAAGCGGCTACAGGTCATAAAAAAATAAATAAAGGAAATACAGTTTTTTTGTGCTTTTTCGGCTATTACTGCGTAGTATGTTTAATAGCAGGAATATATACTATATTCTGCAGAAAATAAAATATATAAAGATTATACAATCAAGTTGGAAAACAGAACCCATCGTCTCCTCATCAATCCCTGGGATCTCAGGGCTCATAACAAAAGAATACTATTGTTTATTTTTTTGCCGGGAGACGACGTATTAGTGTATACATAGGTTAAGCTTGTGTGAAAATTACTCATTATTATTGATGAAAAATACGTTGCGTTGTTTTATAAAGATACATCTAATGTACGAGGAAGAATACCGTAGAAATCAGTACAGCAGATAAGTGTTTGTTATTGCTTGTTTGATTACAATACCAACCTGCATAAGTCATCTAGAATGTCGATGGGAATTGAATGTTTCACCCGGTTGGAGCTGCTCGCTGTAGCCATGTTGATACTGCTATTGGTTTTAATTACTATTTTTATAAAATATAAACTGTTATACGATACAAATACATTTGTTTTGAACCGCAATATACAGTAATTTATAAAGTCTAGAAATTTATTTTGACAGATTGGATGTGGGTTGCCATGCCATTTATGTATTTTTTCTCTATTTATAAATTTACTACATTAAAATAACTTGCTACATTTTAAATTCAAAGCAGTAAATCTGTGAGTAACATTATTATATTTAAATAGGATTAAGAAAAGCCGCAGTATTTTTCGACGTATTTCTACGTGATTTGTTCTAACTAAACCTAAAAACGGTAATATGGTTATATACGCGACCTCTAGTAGCCATAGACAAACTGTCAAAGTCTATTAGTCTAACGTCAATATTGACACTTCTAAGTAGCCTGTGATTGACATATATCATATCGACGTGTATAGTTTTTTATTTCCGTTCAATGTTATTGTCCTAAAATTTAGCCTCAAAATGGATATAACTCCACTATTCAAAGCATGTATAAAAACTTTAAAAGCTCGTAATAAAGCTTTCGGCATACAAAGCCCAGTGAGCGAAGATAAACAGCGCATACTTCGACCTAAATCGAAACATGGTTTCATGCAAACTGCAAAAGACATTTGTTCCCAAATTACTAGATTACGGGACTTTTTGTTTGAACACAGGGATAGGTACTTAAGTTTTTTCAATAATGTGACTGGGGACGAGATGACTGAGGCGGAGAGAGATCAGATAGACACGGGGGCACAGAGAATCATCAACACCTGTTCGCACCTGCTGAAGGAGTTTAGGAATGATAACCGGAAGCTGGCGGTGTCCGGGCAGACCAGGGAGTACATGGACGCCGTCATAGACCTCATAGACTCGTACCTAAAGGCTGTATGCAAGATCCATAGTGAACTAAAAGCTTTGAGGGTGAAGCGGGCTATTGATATGCGAAAGCTCTCGAGGCTAGAGCAGCCTCAAAGAAAGCCTAGTAATCCCAACCTATTTAAAATAGAAAAGCTCAAAGAGGAAGAAATTGAGTCTGAAGAAACTGATAGTTTGAAGAAACCGGTAGATTTAACAGATAATGAAGTAAGTGTTCTACTAGGTTATTTACAATGTTTTGCAGATTCGAATCATACTCGGTAAATTTTTACTTTTGTAGTTATTTTTTTTTTCAGTTTAAATTTATGAATCTCATTTATTTTAGTTCGGAAAATGATTACAGTACACAACTACAACACTACCTATTAGACATGCGAGCCGGGTGCGAAACAGTCGGCGGCGGCGCGCCACCAAAAATTTCGCGGCGGCGGCGTCTAGCCGGCGGCTCGTTTTTGTTTCCTACCGTACCTAATCTAACTTTTAGGCTGAAATCAAGGAAGTTTAAAAAAAATTGACTATGGTAAAAAAAATGCGAACGATGTTAATGACATTACGATTGTTCATTGTTGTAAAAATAAAATAATAAAACAATTATATTTAGACTATTCAATCAACTGCGTCTGCGATAATACTGCAGCAGTCTTTGCACACACGATAATTATCGTGGATAAATATAATTTTATTGACACGTCAGGGGCATCAGGCGTGATCTTTTTGCCGTGAGCACTAGTCCCGCAACAGAAAATACCCGCTCACTTGATGTGTTTGTGGCAGGGACACACAGCATTGCTCTAGCCAAAGTTGACAGCAACAGAAAAGACGTTGTTCTTTTTTCAAAAAGATCATCGCCATCATCAAGTTCAGTGGGACCGTTTTTCCACGTTTCTTGATCAATGGCATCTGCGTTTTGAAAGCCAATACTGTTGTAAGAGCAATGCTTCTTGGCTACCTTTAACAACAGCTGAGAAGAGCTTGAAGTGTCCTTTGTTTCACGGACAGGGACAGTACTATTGCTGGGAACTAGTTGAGTAGTCTCGCTTTCACTGATTCCCACAATACTCAGCCAGAAAAGAAGCACGACTCATATTCTGCCTTTCAAGATACACGTCTATGTCCGTCAGTCCCATGAACCTGTAGTCTAGCAGAGCCGCTGCTATGGTTGCTTTTGTTGTAGGGAACTCTTTGTCAACTTGCTTTATCATATTTTTTTTCAAGAACAGCATGATCAAGGTTTCGTGATCTGGGATAGAATTCAACACATCCTTTATTTCGGACTTGAAAACCAGTGCCACATTCAAGGTGCAAGCTTTGTGAGATGATAAAATCGTTACTGCCTCCCGAAACTTCGACAAAAACTTCACCAAATCTTCCAACACATTTCAGTCAGATTGCATAATTCTCTATTCAGACCACAGACCAGATAACTTCAGACTGACCTGTTTTGAAGCATCTCGTTGATTGAGCTTCGATTGCAGCAGTGGAACATGCCCAAGGAACATTCGTATACAAAACAAATAATTACAATCAAAGACCGCCAAAGACGGAAAACGGCAAGCTAGTTAGTGGCAGTGGTAGCGAGCCGAGTTAAGCTTAGACTTAAGCGCGAGTTTGCCTTGCGCTGGCCAATCGCGCATGTTATTCGCGATCCACGCGGCGCGAGTTTTGAACAAGCCGGCGGCGGCGGCGGCGCGCCACCTCTTCATGGCGGCGGCTAGCCGGCGCGGCTCGCATGTCTACTACCTATACACATAAAAATGAATTATTTATTACATTTCATATAAGAACAAAGTTAACAATTATTATTATGTACAACGATCATGTCAAAAATTATATCAACTACATTTTTTCTATATTCAGATTAATTCATATTCCTATAATTTATTGTAAAAGATGTGTTTAACCCGTCTTCTACAGGTCCCTGGGATCCTAGGGCTCATTACAAGAATGCTATTGTTTATTTTTTTTGCGGGAGACCAGCTTAAATTATTGACAAAATACAATTTGTTTCAACATGTAGCCTTTTGGGCATAGCAATCTACTGCAATGTTTACAACTAAATATAATTACATTATAGCAATGATGTGAGCATAGAGCATACTAAAGCAGTGGCGATACATTGTGTGTCAACCCTGATCTGATAAGATTTACACCAAGCCGTCACCATAGCATCATTTCAGACTCTAAAATGACAGACGGACAGGCCTGCTCATATGGTGATGTAACATTGTCAACTTCCAGGTAGCAGTAATGCAGGATGAAGGGCAGCTGGACCCCGAGGAGTTGCAGCTGCTGGAAGAGGAGAATGTTCAGCTCCTCGGCGAGCTCAACAGTATGACCGAGGAGGTGCGACAGATTGAGAGCAAGGTGCTGCATATAGCCGAGCTGCAGGAGATATTTACTGAGAAGGTAACTTTTTTTAAACAAAGAGAGGTATTATATGTGGCAATGTTGGGCCTGGTCAATTCTTGGATGGGTGACCGTTTTGAGTGGTTATTGTCTGAGCGATCCTATGCTTTGGAAGGCATATTAAGCTGTTGATCCCGGCTGCAGTCATTAAGCCAAGTTAGAGGCCTTCGGGCGGCTTGAGAACTTCTAGCAGTCAAGTTGGGCACTCACATAACAAGCGAGGCCCCAATAAGGTCTAGTTTCCCCTTGGGTTTGAAGGTCAGATGGCAGTCGCTCCAAGCTTACGGCCTGCCGTAACGCCGGCCTTCATTATGTTGACAGCTAGAGACATCCAGGTCCTTCACTCTCAACACAATACAACAGGGTCCCCTCGGGAGCACTGGCGACCTTACTTGTCACCACATCGGTTAGTAGTGTGGGTGACCCGACCTACGTTATCCGCCTATCGACGGTATGCGGACGTAAGTGTGCGACAATGGCCTATGTGGTGTTATCCGGCTTGTCAAACCTTGTTTCCTTAGGCCATACAGTTTCCCCTACTTAGAGGATGAAGTTTCGCGGAAAAATCTTAAGAGGCTGGTACAGGTTTAATACAAGCGACAGCCTACGCGACACCCAGCGGTGAGTCGACGGACGGACATACTTGTACTTACAATTGTGTGTCTTGTTGTAAACGCACAAGGCATACGTTTGCTTCACGTTCCGTGCGAGTTGTGACATTACGAAACGATACGGAGCGATACGTCCTCTTCGGAAGCGCCCGGCACAAACTGATCCGACAATCAATCTCACTGGAGCGCAAACTCTTAGAGTATTCCAGTGTTCCAAACCACACGCGTGGTCGTGCCGGAGGTTTTCCCCTGGATTTTCCCCAGGCTATCTCCAACCGCGCACTCCTATCGCTTTATTGGGCCCGGCCTATAAAGCCACAGTCAGGTTAAAAAAAAAGACTGATCCGAGCTCGCCCGCGCCGCGTAATTTATTGGAAATATTTAGTCAACTTCAAGTAATGTTTTGGAAATATTATATTATGAATAGGTGTATACATTTTAGATTGTATCAATAGAGCGAGGACTGAAGTTTATTTCGGTATTTTTATTTTTCTATAGAAGTGATTTTTCTAGTCAGTAGCTATTTAATAACGTTTTATGCGTAAAATTGCTCGACTTAGTATTTTTTTTTCTTAAAGATTTTGTATGAAATTGATAAAAACTTAGACACTATGAATTATTTAAAACACAACAACAAAATCAATAAAATATGTTACTTATACGTCGCAAAATGAAATGATCTTTCAAAGGGTGCTTAACAAAGGCATACTATAGCTACTTTTCGTAACAAGATATCTAGAAGTTACGCAAAATGTTAAAAAATTCTATACCGGTCTCTTAATACCGCGATGCAGCGCTCGGTACAGCGACATCCATTGACAAATCGAGTAAACAAAACCTAAACAACCAAATTACTCTTAGACACCTTGTTCCAGGTTCTCCAACAAGAACAAGACATAGACAGGATCTCGAACACGGTGGTAGGAGTGACGGAGAACGTGAAAGATGCCAACACGCAAATCCGCGCGGCCATACAGCGGAACGCGGGCCTGCGAGTCTACATACTCTTCTTTTTACTTGTACTGTCGTTTACATTACTGTTTCTTGACTGGTACAATGATTAAACATGCCGCTCAAACTTCTGCGTTTTACCTAGTGGGTAGTGCACTGCCTGTGAAGCTGACGATCCTGAGTTCGAATCCCAGTCAGGGCAAATATTTGTGTGATGAGCATGAATATTTGTTTCTGAGTCTTGGATGTTTTCTATGTATTTAAGTATTTATATCTATTAAATATATCGTCGTCTAGTACCCATAACGCAAGCCTTCTTGAGCTTACTGTGGGGCTAGTTCGATTTGTGTAAGATTGTCCACTAATATTTATTTATGTTTTTGATTTGACAATAACTTGTAATCGATACTATACTGCGCCAGGCCCTGTACTACGAATTTCGTATCGTGCCGTTCCTTTCATACTCGTGTTATAAACTATATGAGTGAAAGGGACGGCACTACGAAGTTCGGAGTAGCGCCTCAGGTATGGCAATCCGGTACATTGATTTGAATTAGTAGTGTGGGTGACACGAGCTACGGCATCAGCCTATCGATGGTATGCGGACGTGAGTGAGTGTGTCGTCGACAGTGACGTCATTGGTGTCACGATTCGGATTGTCAGACCTTGTTTTCTTAGACCATGCGATTACAACCATGTAATCATCCCGCACGATAATAGCCGGGTTCGAAATAATAGATTATGTCTCAAGGGAGCAAAATGATATATTTACGGCGAGGGCGATATTGAATTCTGAGTGAAGCGTAACTAGGGATTCAAGTGTTTACGCCCAAGACGGAAATAATTTTGCTACCGTGTGACACATACTGCTTTTCACCATCTATGAGGACTGCTGCTAAAAACATGAAATACCTTACAAATGATTTTACTACAGAGTGTCAGATATTGATTTTCACACCTCCTATGAGGAAAAGGTTATTTTTACAACAGCACGTCAAATTCAAGAACTATTAACGCCAAACGAGAGTTTGGTTTGAACGCTATAGAAATGCATGAATGCCGTGACGGATATATCTGTCGTTGGCGTTCATTGAACCGATGGTGCGGCTATATCCGTCATTGGCGTTCGAAAGGCTAACACTACCTGGGAGACCTAGATTTGCTTGGAGCGTTTGGGACAAATCTTACAACTGAGTGTAGACCATATATCCTCAACAGATTTGAGTTGAAATTTGTTATACTTGTTTGGCGACAATGCAATATTATGGTACCACCGAGCTGATCTGATGATGGACCGATTAATATAGCAACTCCTGAGGGGCTACCGCGAATCGAAAACGAACGAAGTTCGAATATCTCCCTCTCCTTCGCACTTGCTAATTCATGCGACAGAGAGGGAGATATTCGAACTTCGTTCGTTTTCGGTTCGCGGTGTCCCTTCTGAATTACACAAGATAAGCCCGTCTTGTTTGGTC
This sequence comes from Epiblema foenella, assembly GCA_963556455.1. NCBI lineage: Eukaryota > Metazoa > Arthropoda > Insecta > Lepidoptera > Tortricidae > Epiblema > Epiblema foenella. Next base: position 3,118,536 of record OY747113.1, on the reverse strand, counting down.
TCATTGGAGCGTCTCAACTAGTAGCCGATGACTGGAAAAAAAGGTACAGTCGGCAATAAAATTTTGTTCCAAAAATGATATTTTTGACTGCATTTCTCCCGCGAGTTTGAATACGAAAATGATCCATAATCTGACAAAAGTTGACCTAAAGTTACACAAGTTAAATTTTGCTTTTAGTAGCATTTAGCAAATTATATAGGTACAGTGGAATCCGGATAAAGCGACAGTCAAGGGACCGGTGATATTACGTCGCACAAAACGGACTGATTTACTTTGAAAATGTTTGGTATGAAATCTAATGTGTGGTGATTTCGAAGTCGTTAAAAGCGGTCAAATGTTATAAGCGAAGTCGGTATAAGCGGATTCTACTGTAAATAACTTTTGCGTGTGTAGAACTCGTTCATTGTTAGAATGTTATTGCTATTTTTTATATCAGGCGCTTACGTAGTTATAGCTCTACCATACAAACTTCCACCCATTAAGGGATGATTTCCGGGATAAAAAGTATCCTGTCCTTCCCTGGGGCTCAAGCTACCTCCATACCAAATTTCATCTTAATCGGTTCAGCGGTTTAAGCGCGAAGAGGTACCCAGACACACTTTCGCATTTATGGGTCATACACGGATTTAGGTTCGCGTCTTTTCTTTGGACATACCCAAAGTTAAGGGCTACAAAGCTTAATTTTGGATTGGATCAGTAACCCGCATAAACAGTGTCTCCGTTTCTATAAATCTCTGTAATAAAAACATAGCTAACATGCACATAAGCCGTTAACTATTGACCACAGGAGGGACGACTTTTGTTTTTTCAACTAAGTATGACCTTACCTGGATTAAATAATTGACAACACACATTCGGTTTATTTTATTTATTTCAAATTAGCACACAATGTTGTGCTATGTTGTTACAGAGTTAATTATAAATACTATTTCCGACATAATTGTGCATTAGCATCCAAATTCATATGATACAATACCATAATGCTTTGATTATTTACAAGGCTTACACTGTACATAGAAGCTAAGAGGCCAGTTGAGATAAAATCCGTTTTATCTAAACATTGGTGTAAGTTGCAACCCCAGCTGCAACCCTGCCGTATTCTGCTAACTTCACTTCAATATATTGATGGCACTAAAATTGTACAAAATACAAAACACATATATTGCAACTGCATAGGTAACTGATGCACTCTCAAAGTGATTTTTTAAATATCGCAAGCATTCGGGTGATTCTCATCGTTAAAGTTAATTGATGTCCTTACCGGCCCGAACGTTAAGTGAAAGTTAAGGAAATCAGAGTGCAATTTCTTATTGTTGACTCCAGTTTACTCTATACCTGGATCCCTAACTGATAAAATAGTTAAAGTCAGAAATACTCACCCACGAGTCGTTAACAATCCGGGCCCGGTAAGGACAAATTAAGAAAATGTTAAATTTAGGAATGAGAATCACCCATTTCGTGCACGCTAAAATATACCTTACGCACACGCCCTAAGTCCTCGAATAATTGAAAACATTTCACATACAAAAAATATTGGATTTTTATATTCGAGTAATCTTGAAAAAACTACAAAATACTTGTAAGAAGCCATTCATGAGCTGTATAATTGTATATGTGTATATTCCGTAAAATAATAAATATATCTATCTATGGTCGCGACATTCCCAATATTGACACTTGTTAGTTGTGGGGTCTATTTTGTCAAGTAATAGAGAATATGCATCATTATTTTCATGATGCCATTCGAACCAGTTTTTAGAGAGGAGCAAATATGTATATGGAACAAGTACAATTAGAACAACACAAAAGACAAGAATGAATTTCAAAGTACAGCATAAAATCCGAGCGCTCAAAACGCCCCAAAACTATGAGCATAGTATGTGACGTCATATACTATGCGCCCGTACTACCATTGTGTGGAAAAACGAGTAATTTGCGGTTTTGGTCGTGAAATATAGCGTTTAGGTACATTGTTATAATACAATTTTTTGTTTGTTAAAACATAAAAATCCTGATGGCGGGTTTTTATTTAATTTTAGTCAATAAAAAAAATTACATGATATTTCGAAACTTTAATTGTCATCTTTTTAATATTTTAAGTAAATTTATTAATTTATTGTTTTTTGTCATAACTTGATGGTTTACTATTCAAATAGTGACATGATATTAATTCATTTCGCGTGCATATTCTCTATTGGGTTAAAATCTTTAAAATATCTCCAACTCTATCTTGCTTATTCGAGTGATTGAGACAAAAATATACAAACTTCTATCCTCGGGTGGGCAGGGTAGGCCATAGATATAGTATATACAAGTAGTTATAGATGCGCCACAGAGCGACCGGGGATAAGAAAAAGAATATTCATATAAAATTTATACTACGTAATTTAGCCGGTTTGCATGTCCAATTTTTCGCTTATGGAAGTGTGTAAAACAAACTATCCGAAAACCCGACCATGAAAAAATATTCGGTCGGTGATAGAGACAAAACATGGCACTCTTATCTAATTCCTCTTATTGGAAATGCAATAAGGCTATCTTTATCAAGGCGTGTCCGGCGTAAGGCCCATGAGGTAGACCCCCTGAAATCCGCCACTGGCACTGTCGCAGGTGACACAGATACATACAGATGTTGACAACAATGCTAATCTTATTCACCCTAAAAACGTACTTACGCCTTTTAAGAATAAGGCAGTTTAATATTACTAAAGTAAAACTCAAACTTACAGTAAAGTTAAACTCAAAATAAATAATAAATACGTCTCCTAACTTTTTGAATAAGTACTATTGAATATCTAAACAAAATTAAGGTGACAGAAAAATGAATTTTTTTTTAATTACACGCCGTAGGTATGTAGTGACGACCTTGACCGAGTGACGGGTCTGTGGCAGCAACTAGGGTTGTCAACTCAACACAACGAAAATTAGTTAATAAAAGGGGAATTATTCATGGCAGCGTAATATTCGTAAACAAATCCATACTTTAATCTAAAAACTAACTGGTAACGCCGAACAGAAATAAAAAAAAACTATAAATGTCATTACAATTGTCATTATACTAGCTACCTAGGTCACAGTCGTTATTTATTTCTCGTCGACGTTTAAATAGAAAAATACAGTTATTTCGAGAAACTAAATAATAACTCTTTGAAGCAACTGCAGTATTAAACTTAAATCTAAACAGACACGTATGCGAAGTTCGTTTAATAAATTTAATAATTCATTGTACCTAAGTTATTATTAAAACTGCGTGTTTTAAATGTCCTGCAAGCGTAGAATTTAATTAGACTTGAAACTATTCTATTATACAATAGTTCACAGATAAATCACTCACAACTCAGTATTTCAGTAGGACTCATAGCTAGCTTTAACCGTTTCGATACCAAGGCTTAGAGATAAATAACAACGCCGTAACTAACCTTCTTGCTTTCAAGCAAGGGTTATATTGGCTTGTACAATGATGTAGGAGTGTTAGTCTTGTTGGATTTGACATTTATCATTTAGGTACTTATAAAAGTATGTTCTATTTTAGATAGGGTCGCTAGGCCAGTTACGCGGCCTGCGTCAGTTTGCGGCCTTCTGAAGAACGAAGTTTTTTCAATTAAAAGTATTTACATTTTTACATGCCCTAGAGATAGTGAGTCGTATGCGTTTTAATTAGTAGCTACTTAATGGGAATATATTAGAAAAGCAAGAAAATATCCTTTCAGTTCATCAACTCATCCAAGTGGCCGCAAACTGGCGCATCAAATTAACAGGCCGTAAACCCACTTACCGACCCTATCTGTTTTTTTATGGTATAATTACGTGTTATAAGGTACGGCTATCGGCAAATTCAGATAACATATTTTTTCATCGAAAACTTGTCACACCTATTGAAATATAACTTGAATAGTATTCAAGGATAAAACATCGTTTCTATAGATAGAAATTAGCTACCATAGAAAACATTCAACAATTATATTAAAAAACCAGTAAATATAAAGATTACCAATTTATACTTAAGATTATTCACTTAGCCGAGTTGTATCTAAGTAATCCGTACAAAAAGCGACTTTAATTCCGCATTCTAGAAGATTCAATCTTATAACAGTTTTATACAATTAGTAAGTCAATCCATATTATTATTATTTTAATGAATAATACCCTATCGCTGCTGTCTCCTCGCAGAGGGACAGAGCAACAAGACAAAGTCAACCAACCAAAGAGTGGGTTGCATCAAAATGTCTGTAATAGAGAATAATATGATTTTAATTAATTTGTCTAATTTACTATTTAAATATTGTTACAAATTGATGGTTTTCTATCCAGATAGCCACACTATGTCATAAACTGTAACATGAGTCATCGTCCCTATTTTAAGTTGGTGCAACCCGCCCTTAATCTTACAAGTTTATTTCACAAGAGACTTAAGAAACAAACTATATAGATCATATTATATAAAATTCTAATAACATTTTAGAAGAGTTTTAAGGCTGTTGTCACTGAACTAACCGTCACTGTTTACTTCTTACTATAGGGTAATTTATTTAAGGGTTTAAGTATGATAAAAATATTTATTTATATAAATTCAGTTGATAAATAGGCAAGGAAAAAAAAATCTACTTTTTCCTAATCAGAACACGATACCGAATATGCCCTTAAACGGATGCTCACTAGTTTTGTTACACCTTGTATGTGATAATCCACATCGAAAGGGACCTTATGGCGGCAGGCGCTTACGTTGCAGCTATTCACTATTGTATTGGAACAGCGGCAATAAAGGCGTAAGTGCCGGCCGCCATAAGGTCCCTTTCAATATGGATTATCACATATCATTCTAGTGAATAGCTAAAGATCCCTCAATGCGAACGTGAAGTTAGATTATTCTGCCAAATGTTTGAACATAATAAATGTCTGACAGTCAGGAAGCTTGGGTTTATAAAGTTTACAATTTTCCAAATCAACTTATGATAAAAACATCTTAGCCATTTATTTGATGCTAACTAACTAACTACATTTCAAGACAAGTGAACAAAAACTGCCAATCTAAACATTCCACTAAATACCGTAGCCATAAGTAAATATAAATTATGTATGGCTGTGGGTCAAAAATCATCGAAAGAACTCAACATTTGTATTATTGACAGACTTCATTTATTTTCTGGTCTCCATTTAGATATAGTTTAAACCTTTGAATCATGTATGGCTACACGCCAACTCATTTGGCGCCTAAAGCGGCAATTACACTTGGTCGTTGCAGCATGCGGCGACCGCAAAAGTGTAAAGAACACGTTAGTCGGCCGCATTCGGCAATCGACAGCTGCCAACGCTTATAGGTAAGCGGACAGACTAATGTGAAGACTACGTTTGTTGGCCTAAGTAGTTTAGAATGAATTCGGCATTAGGTGAACGACGCAGTGTAATTGCCGCTGTAGGCACATTAATAATCGATACTTTTAGGTTTTCTTGGCGTTCAAATGGTCAAAGTAAAATAGACATGAGTGATTATTTGATTGAAATTGAAACTGACAGCGCTTATAGAGCGAGTTTACCAAAGCCAGTATTCGATGGCTAAATTCACTATCAATGTACTTAGTCTATGGGGAGGGATGCCTAGAGCGTTAACTGGGCCCATTGCGGCGCAGGGGTACCCTACGCAGATCTTCTTCGTCATTTATAAAAAGTTCTATTGTGCACATGAAAACGTGTCGTTCGAAAGGCGAATATAATATTTAGTGACCTCTTCTACCAGTCGACTTTAGGCCAAAGATTATAACTGTTACTATAGTGCTTTCTCTGTCAAACTAGTAGCATGAAAGTGCACACAGATTCACTCCCAAGCCAGGGTTTTGTCAATTGTCACTAAGGCTGGTTTTTGATTGCATTGATATGCCAAAAACGCCTTATTGACTGAAACGTAGTGTTCTGCGTGGCATTAAGGCCTTGTTTATGTGTAGGCGACAACTTCGGTGACACGACACGCGTAATTTTATTCGACAGGCTAAAATTGAAGCGCCATAGTTGGACGCTGTTATGCAGTAATGTGTCAACTTCCTATAGGTTTTCCTATTAGGTTAACACATTATAGAATAACACCATCCAGTTATGAGATATTTTAGTATTTACATAAGTAAATTTGCCAGCCAGCAGTAACAGGACCTTATAGCTTAATTCTACAGCCATTTGCCCCGGCATAAGGTGATATGATGATATGTGGTTTCTTGTCCTGCTACGACTACAAATTCATCATGTTCAACTTTATTTTCATAGTTGTCTTTTTTTTTATATTTTGACATGTAAAAGTGCCCTTGTGGCCTATTTGCAGAATAAATGTTTGATTTTGATTTTCGTTATCTCGCCACTGAAATATCTAGAATACAAGCGCCTGATAGAAACCTCACGGCAAAAACTTGCTACATATAGAGTAAGTAATCATAAAAAAATAAGTAAAGTAATTGTTTTGTTGAGCCCAGTGTCAACTCCAGACATTTCTTAGCTTACCCTCCCCATAAGACCGCTACAAACTAATATTTACGGATATTTCAACTGAATTAGTTTCAAGACAATTAATAAGCTCATGTTTTCAATGGCAACACTTTCCTTGAGGAACATAGTACCTCTGGCTCGGTTCAACATATCATTTACACATACAGTGGGGGCCAGTGTTAGCGATCCCATGACGCCCCAGTCAATGGCAAAGCGGAGAAACGCCGTGTGGTTTTATTGGATATGCTCCTGAGTGAGTCCCACATAAAAGGAGGTTTGCATAAAGCATTTTACACATCGTGAAAAAAAAGAGAGTCACCCTTATTTCATCGACGAATGTTTTATAGAACGTATTGCTTCGAATTTTCATTTCCTAGATTCTTTTTTTCAGAATCCGTTAACTTTTTAGGTAAAGCTAAAAGGTCATTGTGTAGAACGCATTAGTTCTACCAGAAAAGTAGGTAAGGTTAAAACCGCGACCCTTTATGAAAAAAAAAGTTTTCTATGAAATGAAAATTTTGCGAAACAAATCCGATGAAAAGTTTGTCTGCATAACAATGGTAAATCCTACAGTAGACACATATATAGCTTAATGTCGGATTCATACTGTCAAGACTCATCATGATCTCTGACACGTTCTAACGCTAGAGCCGTCACATCATAGCGCATCAGAACCTTCGATATTGACTTTCACAATGCTGGATTCATACTGTCAAGACTCATCATGATCTCTGACACGTACTGACGCTAGAGCCGTCACATCATAGCGCATCAGAACCTACGATATTGACTTTCACAATGCTGGAGTCATACTGTCATGACTCATCATGTTCTCTGACGCGTTCTGACGCTAGAGCCGTCACGTCATAGCGCATCAGAACCTTCGATATTGACTTTCACAATGCTGGATTCATACTGTCATGACTCATGTTCTCTGACGCGTGACGCTAGGGCCGTCACGTCATAGCGCATCAGAGCCTTCGATATTGACTTTCACAATGCCGGATTCATATTGCCATGACTCATCATGTTCTCTGACGCGTTCTGACGCTAGAGCCGTCACGTCATAGCGCATCAAAGCCCTCGATATTGACTTTCACAATGTTAATTAGTAATTACTATTTGTCTGATACTTAAAAAACCAAGTTAACAGCCTTCGCATCGATATCCATAAATATTAGAGTAGAGGCGGATTAAGGGTGCCTTTCCACCAGAGAATAGCTGCGCAGCTATGCTGCGAGGATGTGAAAGCGTTCCGTTAGCACCAGTGCTATGCTATGTGGAGCAATGATTATAATTGGTGGATATCAACGCGTCCATAGCATAGCACATCTCTGGTGGAAAGGCACCCTACATGTCGAGACGGTCCTAGGCGAGCACCTCATCGGCGCCTCTCTAGTAGGTTTTTGTTATTTTTCTAGAACTTGCCCCTTTGTAACCCTTGCGCCCTAGGCACATGCCTAGTTTGCCTAGGGATAATCCGCCTCTGTATTAGAATAGTTACCAACTTAGAGCAACACGCATTTGATGGTGCGCCGGCCTCCGATCTTGCCCCGGGACTTCTTGCCCCGCGCCTCCTTGTCCTTGCGGATCTCCCGGACGAGCGTGTAAAATGCGTCGTCAACGCCCATGCGCGTTTTCGCCGACGTCTCCACGAACGGCACGCCGTAACTCCGGGCCACCTGGAACGAGGAAGGCATTTTTTTTTTTATTCCACGTCGGCGACCAACAAGCGGACAGCCCGCCTGATGGTAAGCGGTCACCGTAGCCTATGGACGCTTGCAATTTATTTGTTTCATTGTAAAGTCATGTACATATATTATAATTTATAATAAAGGTGTTTAAATTTAGTGATTTGACCATTACGCCCCGTTAGGGCATACAACATTAAACATTAAATTAATAGGTAGGTACATTACTAGTCTGTTAATTACTAAATAGAATTAATTATCATGCAAATTATGAAATCCACAAAATTTCCTAATAAAGCGGCAATTACACTTCGTCGTTCGCCGCATGCTGCATGCGGCGAACGACGAAGTGTAAACACGTTAATCGGCCGCATTCGGCGATCAACAGCTGCCAGCGCTTATAGGTAGGCGGACAGACTAATGTAAAGACGTCGTTTGTTGGCCTAAGTAGTTTAAAATGGATTCGGCGACCGCATTAGGTGAACGACGCAGTGTAATTGCCGCGTTAATAATAATTAATATATATTCTACAATTTTATAGTCAATTACATTTCACTTAAATTAAATAATTGACTCAGATTAATTTATTTATTGATGTAAATTACAATATTAATTTACATTCCTGTTTAAGTATAACCCTCTTATTCATAATCGTTCATCAAACCTGTTTTAGTTAAATAATTATATTCCTTTGTTTTAATTAGTCACTTTGACATTTAAGTTTGTAAGGATAAAACACATTTTAGGAGAGGATTGTTAATTTTTATGAATAAGGGGGGATGAATTCACATCATGATTGTTAATTCTAAGCCACGAAGCTGGAGGTCCCGGGTTCGAATCCCGGTCAGGGTATTTCTTTGTGTGATGAGCACGAATATTTGTTCCTGAGTCTTGAATGTTTTCTATGTATTTAAGTATCTATTTATCTACATAAGTATATATATCGTCTATGTAAAAGCTTTGCTTAGTTTGGGACTACGTCTATGTGTGTAAAACAGTTCCAAACCACACGCGTGGTCGTGTCGGAGGTTTTCCCCTGAATTTACCCCAGGCTGCTCTCCAACCGCGCACTCTTATCGCTTTATTGGGCCCGGCCTACGAGTATAAAGTCACAGTCAGGTTCACAAAAAAAAAGCGTCTGGCACGCTCAGGGTCAGTGGCGCTACCGCGAACAGCAAACGAAGTTTTCCCTCTCTGTCGCACTTGCAAGTTTGCATATAAGTGAGACAGAGAGGGAAAACTTCGTTTGTGGTTCGCGGTAGCCCCTCAGCTGTTGTAGTGTGCCCGGGTTGCATACGTCCCCCGTAATACTCTGTGGCGCTACCGCGAACAGCAAATGAAGTTTTCCCTCTCTGTCGCACTTGCAAGTTTGCATATAAGAGAGTCAGAGAGGGAAAACTTCGATTGTGCTTCGCGGTAGCCCCTCTGACCACATAACTAGCAAGTGCCAGATCTCTCCGTACCTCTAATTTATTGTACCCTACCATGAAAAGTAGGGTACATCGACGGGTAGAAAGGGTACACGCCATAATGTTTCCAATACAAATACCTAGTAAACTTATGTTGTATCCTCTTTAGCACTTATCTCAGTACCGTGGCATCCTGAAGGATGCCCGGGGCCCATTACCTAATCCAAAGATTTGGCGTGGACACTAGTTTTTACCGAAGCGACTGCCATCTGACCTTCCAACCTAAGGGGGAAACTAGACCTTATTACCCTTACCTCTCTTGTAACTTTACAAATTCTTGGGGAAAAACACGTTATACTCACTTGACTTCATCTCCCCTTCCCCCCACATGAGATTAGGTGAGATTTATGAAATAAATGAACTTTATTCTGCAAGTAGGCCGCAAAGGCACTTTTACAAGTCAAAAACTACTAGCGTTTCTCATGAGACCACTGCCGAGAAGAAACGCCGAAAGAAACTCGACAGTCAGTAATTTTCTCCAAAAATATGCTTATTACAATGATACAACTTAACCTACTTAAGTAAATCTAAGTGGTAAAGTTTAGCTTTACCCCTCTCCACCCAAATACCACACGTAATTAATGGACGACCCCTTTACAATATGTCGCGTAATTCTCAACCACATTAACCTTGACACAAAATAGAGAAATTGAACTATTTATCGCCAAAGTTGGCCACAGTCCTTTGGAATCATATCATTTCCTTATTTACTCACCCACAAGAGAATGTGTCACCCAGGTTTATTTATAGAAGGTACAGTAGAATCCGCTTATAACGACTCCGCATACAACATTTGACCGCTTTTAACGACTGCGAAATCACCACACATTAGATTTCATACCAAACATTTAAAGTAAATAAGTCCGTTTTGTGCGACGTCCTGTTAGTGCCACGTAATATCAAACTCAAACTCAAAATATTCTTTATTCAAATAGGCCTAGCAACAAGCACTTTTGAATCGTCAGTTATATATTACATAAATTGAATCTAATTATTCAGAGCAATTTATTGATGCATATGAAATTTTTAAAAAGACATGAATTACTGTAATGTGTCAAAAGAGAGTACATAATAAATTCACAAAAAGATCGTCAATATGTAAAATAAAAACATAACAAATAGTATAATCTAGACAGTTTCTAGAATAAAATCTGAATGTCAAGAGGAAAATTTAACGTCAACATCTAATGTCATAGTTATGAAAAGAGTCATTAAGATGTAATGTCATAATTACTTTATTCGAAGAACCAACAGCTACTATCATTTACAAATCATAACATAATATAATATACAACATAATAAAAAGGCCTACAAACTAAACTTAAAATAAAAACTTAAAAATAAATAATCTAAAATAAGGGGTCCCCCCGCGGCATAGTGCCAAAGATGCTGGCAGCATTTCCTCGCTGTATAGCAATGCTTATGCGTTGAGCGAGGAAGCTGCCAGCCCTTTGGTCACCAGTGGTGTCCACTAACCTTTTACTAAGTTCTTTGAAGAACTCTTGGGCCCTGGGACCCCACGGACCGAGGGTCTCTACACCGAACGGAACAAAGTTGTATTCGGTGCCGAGACCCCTATATTTGTTTACCTTAGCCTTTTCGGCCGCTTCAGCAGCCGCACCCGCTCTGGAGGAAGTTCCGTGGAGATGGGAAGGGGCCAAGGTGTCCACACAGGTGGCGTCCCACACTAGTACACGTCCCATCTTCCACGGAATCAAAGACATTCCATCCGGTCTCTTGCCATCATCTCATAATTATTAAAATATAATTAGTATTTCAACCACAATTATACCCACGGTGTTTTATCATTCATGTAGTCTTTTGTGCTATAATATGCTTTCGATATGAGTTTACGCTTTACATAAGTCTTGAATTTATTAATAGATAAATTAGTCACATCTGTAGGTAGTTTATTATAAAACTTTACACAATTACACATGAATGATTTTCTTATTTTTTGGAGCCGAGTGGGGGGTACCGCAAGCTTATATTTGTTTCTAGTATCACCGGTCCCTTGACTGTCGCTTTATCCGGATTCCGCTGTACATATAACCCATCAACCATCAACATCAATTTAGACATACATAAAGTATAAAACCAACAATACATTATTTGTAATAAATATCCTTGAAGACTTTAAATTCCTTTTTCCTAAGCATGTCAGGAGTCTAAATTTTGGAATGAGAAACACCCTACAGTCAGCTGCACCAGACCCCCCTACACAGAAGTTTGTTGTTGTAGGAGGGAGTTTCTGCAGCTACATTCCCGAAGTGTAATTATTTATTCCATTGTTCATGTGTTTAGTGTAATGACTTAGTCTTTCATTTAGTCATATAAAGTTCAACATCTGTTTGTCCCCTACATTATTGATTACAGAAGTATACATTTTTTTTCTTCATTATCTGCAATCAGTGTAAGACCTTGTCAGTGTAAGAGCTGAAGACCGAGCTCAGTGGCGTGCCATGGGAGAGGCCTACGTCCAGCAGTGGACTGACACAGGCTGATGATGATGATGATGAGTGTAAGACCTTAAGATGCATAGAGTTCATGAGGACGATTTATGGAAAGGTAAGGCCAGTGCCCTATCTTCCCTTATATGCCTAGCATGTTAGCTCCTTTAAGTCGTTTGACATAGTCTGCTCTCAGTAAGTGGTTTGTCAATGGATTTGGGTGGATGGCTAGGCGATCCATGTAGTTATCACTGTAGTTTTGCTTCTTCAAGAACAGTTGGCAACTCTAGGTATTTATGGTTTTTATTGTTTCGCATGAACCAGGGCGCACAAACGCACATGAGGCCAAATCCCTACAAGGTGGTCCGACACCAACAAGAAAGCTAGTGGTTCCACACATAAAGCAGCTCACATGGTTCTTGTCTGCGCCATACGGACCGGAATTGTGATTGGGGAGATTTCTCAAACATGAGAGGCTCATATCTGAACAAATTACTCAAATCTTCTTTCATCCAGTCTCTACACACTAAACTATCTCAATATCCCACAGATTGGAAAAACAGCACTGTACTGATGTAAAATTATTTGACAATTAGTTGCAATTAATACACATAATTGTATTGGCCAGTTTCGAAACGAATATACTCATATGAATGAATTGAAATTAACTGCTGTATCAGTTTTCCTTACATTGTCTTTGTTTACAATATGAGCACTAAGATTTTAAAACTTAAATATAAAATAAACTGACCTCTCTAGCCTGCGTCATGTCGACCGCCCAGGCCTGCAGATCGCACTTATTCCCCACCAGCACCATAGGCACCTCTTCAGCGTCCTTGACCCGCTTAATCTGCTCCCGATACGAGCCGATATCCTCGAAACTCTTCGCACTGTTCACCGCGAACACTAGTAGGAAACCTTCCCCCGTACGCATGTACTGGTCCCGCATCGCAGAGTACTCCTCCTGACCCGCAGTATCCAGGATATCCAGCAAGCACGTCTCACCATCGATCACCACCTGTTTTCTATACGAATCCTCTATAGTAGGATCGTACTCGTCTACGAAATGGTTCTGTATTAGTTGTATAGTCAATGCGGATTTGCCGACGCCGCCAGCGCCGACCACTACCAACTTATACTCGGTCATCCTGACTCTGGGTGAGAAAAATATTTTTCACTTTTTCACTACTGTCACTTGGTGAATACGACGCGAATCCGTCAGCTGCCACACCTCGGTGTTACTCACATCGGCATGGCTGCGCGACCTTATGATCACTTAATGCACGCCCTGTGCTACTAGCGAGAAGACGACTAATTAATTAATGTATTATTATTAGAGTCGAATGCAATAAAATGACAAGACAATGAGGCGGTTCACTCACCCCTGGGAACTAATCCGCCTCTCAAACAAATTTGTGTTGACCCCAATATCGGCCAATCGAAGCTATCCTTCAGGCATTCGCTACTAGAAATATGGACGGCGATTGGAGAAGGATTCGATGCAAGGTCGTAATTTCAAACCGAAAAACGCCTATTCCAACAATTCATAGCAACGTTCTGAAACTTTATTTTATATGAAACTTATCTTATTATTAACTTAATCCTATTATTATTTCTTATTTAAACATGTTTTTATTTTACGTTGTATTTTGAGTTTCATGCTAAACATATTATATAAAATAACGATTCATTGAAACCGATGGGGAATAAAACCGTCTCTAATGAATAATAATATTCGTACCATTATGACTCTGAATGTCGCTGGCTGACTCATTAAAAAACTTTTGTAAATATTCAGTAGATGGCGCTGTTATAATGGGGGCTAGAGGGGCTACCGCGAACCACAAACGAAGTTTTCCCTTTATGTCTCTCTTATGTGCAAACTTGCAAGTGCGACAGAGAGCGAAAACTTCGTTTGCTCTTCGCGGTAGCACCCTAGGACCGTGTATGAATTCGTCGCTAGACCGCTAGAGGCGCTAGTGTAGCATGAGGTCTTCGAAATGTCAAATGTCACTCTTTGTGGTTGCGCGACGCGGGTTAATATCTAATTGGTACAATATGTTATGGTGACTATTTTGCAATACCTGAACTTGATTATGGCAAATATGAGTTACGGGTCAATGACTGTCAGTGCTTTGAGACAGTTTTGCTTTCGGAAACTTATGTCCTCCTTTTTTCCGAACAAAACGGGACTGCGCTACAATGCGGGATGTTCGATATTTTTACGGTACGGTTTTAAGATATTAAATATGATTTAAATGTAAACTTCATTCTCATGCCCATAATAACCAATAACAATTTTTGACAGCTGGACATTTATTTACTCGACAGTGGCGCCAACTGGTGTGCACAAAAACGATAGCCCTCATGAATACCAAAGACTATAATATACGTTATTATTATTACCAAGTAATTACAGTACTACACCACCCATATAATTACAGTACCACAATATGAGAATGTACGTAACTAGACATCGGACTAATATTATTTCACGCGGACTGGCAGCTTCTAACGTCGTACACTGTAAAAACCAAAGAGAAAATAATATCACTAATAACTTAAAAAAAGACTTCCATTCTGGCATTGGTGGCAATGAAAAAGCCGATCAAGTTGCCAAGGACGCGGTTGTATGTGGAGACAAAGTTCCTTTTAAAAACTACTGCCATGATCTGCCCCCTTTAGCGTCGAAGGCCCTTTTCAAATCGTGGACTACTTTTTGGTCTAAATCCAGCAGAAAACGCGGTAAACCTAATTTTTTGGTTCAACCAACAATTCCGAGAAAACCATGGTTTTCTAAATGTCACATCCGTAAGGAATTTTCCTCCTCCATCATAAGAATGAGGCTTGGGCACTGCTGCTCCCCATTGCATTTGGCAAAAATGCGCATCAGGGACTCCTCCCTTTGTGAATGTGGACTAGACGTTGGTGATTTAAACCATATCCTTCTGAATTGTCCTTTGTACGATAATTCAGCGTTGTTCAAAGTTTTGTTAAAAGAAAATGTTCCCCTGCCTACTCATTCCATTGAACTGCTCCAATTTAGGAACAAAGTAATTTTTGAGGCAATAGGCTCCCACTGTGTTAACCTCAAATTGTAATATCAAACAAATTTTGTCATGTCAAATTTTTTATTACAGTAATAGCAACTTTCATGGCAACTTTCTAAATTTATTCCTACATACATCGACATGACGCTGGCTAGTCGCCCAATAGCCATTAAAAAAAAAAAAAAAAAAAAAAAAAAAAAAAAAAAAAAAAAAAAAAAAGACTTCTGAACGTCATACGTTGATAGCTACGTAGTATTTGCGTAGTATTGCGTAGTAGATTTTGTTGGATTGGAGGGATTGGTTTATTATATTAAGGAGCGTATAGAGGAATCGTCAATAATGCCGCCAGAGGAAGAAAAAGATGAGACTCCGGACTCGTTGGAGGACGCGGGTGCTCTGGAGGCCGACGTCGGAGCCCGATTGTTAGTAAATCAATCAATCGTTTATTTTGCTCACGGTTAGGTATATTATACTTAGGGTGGGTTGCACCAAACTGTCTGTAATAGTAAGCGGTGTTCATTAAAATCTGATTGTATGGAAAGTTTGACAAGTTTCTATGGGATGACAGCTGCCAGCGCCATATTTCACGATGACCGGCCTGAGGGGCTACCGCGAACCGAAAACGAACGAAGTTCGAATATCTCCCTCTCTGTGGAACGTATTAGCAAGTGCGACAGAGAGGGAGTTATTCGAACTTCGTTCGTTTTCGGTTCGCGGTAGCCCCTCTGAGGGGCTACCGCGAACACAAATGAAGTTTTCCGTCTCTGTCTCACTTATGTGCAAACTAGCAAGTGCGACAGAGTGGGAAAATTTCGAATGCCGTTCGCGGTAGCACTCCTGTGATCGTATGTTGGTGCAACCGACCCTTAGGGTCGGCGCATGGCGCCGGCAGCTGTCATCCCATAGAAACTTGTCAAACTTTCCATACAATCAGATCTTAACGAACACCGCTTACGATTACAGACGGTTTGGTGCAACCTACCCTGAGGGGCTACCGCGAACCGAAAACGAACGAAGTTCGAATATCTCCCTCTCTGTCGCACTTGCTAATTCGTGCGGCAGAGAGGGAGATATTCGAACTTCGTTCGTTTTCAGTTCGCGGTAGCCCCTCTGAGTCTCGTGTGTCTTGTATTTTTTATTTAAACTTGACAGCGATTACCAGCTGAGTAACATCGATCCCCGGCTAAAGATCGATATGGATCCGTTGGCGCACCGCGACCTGCGCCCCGAGATGATGTTCATACGGGACGAGCTGCGTCAGGCCAAGTTCCAGGCTCTTGCCGTAAGTTCAGTAGTTCAAGCATAGGTACCTACCTATGCTTGAAATTCTCTTTGTTGAAATTTAGAATGAAGGAAAAATTGAAAAATTTAGGCACCGAGCAGGATTCGAACCTGCGACCTCCCGGCACTCGCGGCCAGTCGCTCTAGCCAACTGAGCTATAGGTGCAATATTGACTGAACTTCTATAAAAAAATATTTGGATTTTCAACCTTATTATTTAAAAGATAAAATAGCTTTTTTGACAAATAGGGATGTTGATACCAAATAAGAGAATCAGTAATCTCGAATTTTCTCCAATGGGCCTACCGCTAACCGAAAACGAACGAAGAAAATCCCCCTCTCTGTCGCACTTGCTAATGTGTGAGACAGAGAGGGAGATATTCGAACTTCGTTCGTATTCCCCTCAGAGGGGCTACCGCGAACCACAAACGAAGTTTTCCCTCTCTGTCTCACTTATGTGCAAACTGGCAAGTGCGACAGAGAGGGAAAATTTCTTCTTATTTGGTGTCAACATTTAGTCATATTTATTACAAACGACATGCTTTTTATGAAATGTCTTCTTAAAATTGCTGACTTGACTATCAGTAAAATACGATGTTTGTTGTTTGTTAACTCTAAGGGCGGGTTGCCCCAACTAGAAACCGATCAACGTGAAATGGCGCCGGCAGCTGTCATTGATCCCATAATCAGATTTTAAAGAACACCACTTACGTTTTACAAACGGATTGGTGCAACAGGGTCACCAAATAGGCAAAATGACAAAAAAATGTTTTTAGCGACGATCGAATGTTTGTATGGGACCAACTACAATTAGAGCAACACAAAAGACGAAAATGAGAGGCAAAGTACAGCATAGCTAAAGAGCACTGAAAATGCTCCATACTGATTCACACGCAGGTGTGATGTCACGCCTGCGTGGCCTCGTACTACTGTTGTATGGAGAAAAGGGAAATTTGCCGTTTTGGACGTGACATATTGCGTTTATGTTGTACATAAATAGTACTTGTCATACAATTTATTTTTTATTGAAACATGAGAATTCTATTGGTAACTTTTGATTTAAATTTGGCCAGAGGGGCTACTTCCAACTTCGAAATCCGAACTTCGTGTCGTGCCGTCCCTCTCACTCGTACAGTGAATAACACGAGAGTGTAAGGGACGGCATGATACGAAGTTCGGAGTACAGGGGCGCTACCGCGACAGCAAACGAAGTTTTCTCTATCTGTCTCACTTACGTCCGAACGTGCAAGTGCGACAGAGAGCGAACATTTCGTTTGCTATCGCGGTAGCGCCCCAGGCTCTGTAAAAAAAAACAACGTTTTTGCGAATCTTTATAGAGCCATATCTTGACGACCGGTTTAGCCTAGTGGGTAGTGCACCTGCCTGTGAAGCTGACGGTCCTGGGTTCGAATCCCGGTCGGGGCAAATACGTATTTGTGTGATGAGCATGAATATTTGTTTCTGAGTCTTGGATGTTTTCTATGTATTTAAGTATTTATATCTATTAAATATATCGTCGTCTAGTACCCATAACACAAGCCTTCTTGAGCTTACTGTGGGGCTAGTTCGATTTGTGTAAGATTGTCCTCTAATATTTATTTATTTATATCTTTTTATGATTTTAATTAATTTGTCCTATTTATAATTTATTGTGATAATTTGATGATTTCTCTCCATATATAATAATCCCTATTGTTAGAAATAAAGACCGAATATGAAAACTCCGTCAGGTTCGCCGGATGGCTCTCAAGAAGCTGCTACTCCAGGACTTTATCCATGAGGACTGTGAGCTACGGAACCTGGGACTGGCGTATTCGCCTTCCAACCCTTGATTCGAATTATACCAATGACGTTATTTTTCAAATCTATACCGTTATCGTTATCTAAGGTTAAAAGATAAATTGTTAATACTTCAATTAACTGATATGAAATCTGGTTTTATTTGTAGTTTACCTGTCAGCGGTACACACTCTTATCTAGGCGGTGGTGTTATAATTTTATTTAAAATATCAATATCATAGTGACGTTTATTGTCGAATTCAATTATATATTAATACTTTTAACTTTAAACTATTATTAATTATCAGTGACATGTTTGTGTAATGAATGAATGAATAACATTTATTGCAGATTTTAAAAATCCATAGTTTTGTTAGTAGGTACACAGTATAATATTTGTTAGTAAAGTACACAGTTAAAATAAAATAAAATAAATTAAGCAATAAAATAAAATAAATTAAATTAAGCAATAAAATAAATTAAGTAATAGTCAACCAATTAATTTAATTGATCATACAACAAATTAGTGCGAATAAGCGATTGTAACGCCATCTCTGTCGCTTTAATAAATAGTGAAACAAGTGTTATAAAACTAGTTCTGCTACTTGACACAAGAGGGCACTTTATATCAAATGGCGGTTCATATGATGGAAATATTAAAACAGATTCAACGTGAATTAGCTGATCAAAAGTATTACATTAAAAATATTGACAGTGTACCAAATATTAACTTGACCGATGTCATGGAACAAATGCGTGAGTTACACGAGAAAATAGACCGACAGCAAACCACTTTAGAAAGGCTTGAACAGCAAATGAAAAAGAACAATATTTTACTATTCGGGAGTGAAGAATCGGAGACCATCGATGAGGACAAAACTTCTGTGCCTGATAAAAGAAAAATTGAAGATTCGAATACAGTCCAGGTGCAAAATGTTAACAAAAAGACAATTTTTTTTAAAAAAAGGAACCTTAGTAAAAATAATGAGCATCTGCAAGCGGTCACCGTTGAAAACAAAATTGGAGAATCAACCAACAATGAGACAGCGGTAGTGACAAAAGTTATGGATGAGGTTACGAAAACAACAAGAAAGATGTCTATTGAAAAAGCTAGTCCAGTCAGAAAATTAGAAGCTGTACAGTTAACACCGACTTTCTTCAGCGCTGACCAGCTCAGCAAGCTCAACACTGAGTTGAAACGAATAACAGAGATATATAAAGCCACGGATATCTTTCCTGATATAGAAGTTGTATCAAATACGAGTCCTATTGACGACCATCCAGTTATGAAGAAACTTTGCCAAGGTGTCGTTTACAGAGCATTCTCAGGATATGGTGCTCATCCTAATTCATTGTACGCTATTAAAATTGGTACAAGTGGGTTCGAAAGACAGCAAGTGAAAGATCTCCTGACAGAGTATCCAGATTTCTCATTGTATGATGTAGTGAGAGAGGGGCTGAAATCTACAAATGAATGGCGAGAGCTTTTCAAATTGTATAACTTTTGCGAGCCTGCACCTACTCAATACCCACATTAGATATTATATGATCATATGACTTACGTATTATGTTGTTGATACCCTCTACTATAATCTCTTGTTGCATAGACTCTATATAAGTTATTTTCTTCTTTAACCATAATTTATTTGACATTCTTTTATTCATATTTTAATGTTTACTATTTACATAGGTAGTTAAATACTAAATTGTTGGTGATATGTATACTTAAGTGAAAGGTATAAAAAAAATGTTACGGAATAAAATAAACAACTAACTTAAAACTAACTTAATGAATAACTACATAAAACAAAAACTGAGTCTAATTCTAAATTAAATACTTCACTTCAATATAAACATTTGTGTCAGTAACATCTTTCATTATTATTTTCTACAATTTCCTTAAATCTTATTTAATAACCTAATGAATCTACTGCATAATTTGATCTTTTTCCCCGCTACCCAGAGATTGCCTGGAAGAGACCGCTTTTTAGCGATAAGACCGCCTTTTGTCTACCTCTAACCTACATGTTGCTGTTTTGATTTTGTGTGTAACTGATTAATTTGTTGAGGTGTGCAATAAAGAGTATTTGTATTGTACGAGGGGCGTTCAAAATATTCTCGGTATTGGAATGAAAACAAACAAGTATGAACAGTTTGATATTTTTTATTTTTCAATATACTCCCCCCCTATGTTAATACACTTAAAAGATCGATCAATTTTTTTTTTTAATCCCTCATAAAAATATTTTTTATCCTTGGTATAAAAGTGCTCCTCTACTGCCGCCTTCAACGCCTCATCGTCAAAAAATCGATTTCCACGCAGATCCTTTTTGAGATTGGGGAACAAAAAGAAGTCGCTGGGGGCTAAGTCCGGACTATACGGTGGATGAGTTATAGTTCCGAACCCACATTCAGCAATAGCTGCCTTGGCAATATGAGCAGTATGGACAGGGGCGTTGTCATGCAGAAGCAGAATACCTTTAGACAACTTTCCTCGCCTTTTTTCTTTTATTGCGTCCCTTAATTGATGTAGAATATTCGCGTAGTACTGTCCCGTGATATTTACACCTTTTTCTTTATAATCGATCAACAATACTCCTTTACAATCCCAAAATATTGTTGCCATGACCTTGCCAGCGGAAGGGACGACCTTGAACTTCTTGGGATGAGCTGAACCCTTAATGTGCCACTGCATGGACTCCTGTTTACTCTCTGGGTCATAATGATGAACCCAGGTTTCATCTCCAGTAACTAACTATCTTTTGCAGCACCTCATCAGGATTTTCACCACACAGGTCAATAAAATCGGAACAGCAAGCTGCACGCAAATCTTTTTGAAGTCGAGTCAGCATTCGCGGAACCCATCTTGCACTGACCTTTGACATATTAAGATGGTCATGGATAATGTCATGTACGGTACCAATAGAAAGATTGGTTACTTGAGCTATTGATTTTATCTTCACTCGACCATCTTCCAATATAAGGTTTTCCACCTGATCAATATTTTCTTGTGAAGTAGCTACTACAGGCCGGCCACGTCTAGGGTCATCTTCAATACTCTCCCTGCCACGTTTGAATTCGCTTGACCACTTTTGAATTGTAAATAAAGAAGGAGCAGACTCACGGTAAACACAATCCATTTCCTCTTTTATGGTTTTTTGGTTTTTACCCTGTTTCGTCAAGAATTTTATTACGGAACGATGTTCTAATTTCGTTAACATTGTTAATTCACTCATTGTGTTCGTGTTTGTTCAGAAATTGCAGAAAAACAAAAGAACATCTCGGTTTGAATTATACTTTTTTTTAATGTCAAAGAATGAACCTTACCAGCCAGTAACAAAACAAATTCAAAAAGAGGTTATAAGATATCAATACCGAGAATATTTTGGAAGCCCCTCGTAGGTATTGTATTGAAACATTCCTTAAGTTCACACGTTAAAATCATGGATTTTTTTTTTATTTCGCAATATATATTTTAGTTCTATACAAATTAAAGCTCGCTATATGAATTTATATTATAATATGATCCTCGATCATCATCCTCCTAGCGTTATCCCGGTACAGTTGCATCCTAAAGGATGCCCGGGGTCCGCTACCTAATGGGGGCTATCGTTTTTGTGCTCACCAGTTGGCGCCACTGTCGACTAAGGTCCAGCTGTCAAAAATTGTTATTGGTTATTATGGACATGAGAACGAAGTTTACATTTAAATCATATTCAATACCTTAAAACCGTACCGTAAAAATATCGAACATACCGCATTGTAGCACGGTCCCGTTTTGTTCGGAAAAAAGGAGGAAATCATTTTCCGAAAGACAAATCTGTCTCAAAGCCCTGACAGTCATTGACCCTTAATTCATATTTGCCATAATCAAGCTCAGGTATTGCAAAATAGTGACCATATTGTTCCAATTAGATATTAACCCGCGTCGCGCAACCAAAAAGAGTGACATTTGACGTTTCGGAGGACCCCACGCTACACTAGCGCCTCTAGCGGCGAATTCATACGCGATAGCCCCCATTCCAAGACTTGGCGTGGGCACTAGTTTTTTTTAATATGTTCGTATATATAATATGATCGTCGATACATTTTCAAATTTTATACGGCTGATCGATGGGGACGTGTGGAGAAGATCCGATGAGGTTAAACAACCTTAACTATTTCGTCTTACCACGAAATTGCACTGCCAAATCTGATCACTGCTTAAGTATAGTTTAGTAACAGTCGATCTTATAGTCAAAGCTTGATTGCACTTACAAGGAAATCGTTATTAGGGTTCCGTAGCCAAAATGGCAAAAACGGAACCCTTATAGATTCGTCATGTCCGTCCGTCCGTCCGTATGTCACAGCCGATTTACTCGGAGAGTATAAGCACTACAATTATGAAATTTGGTAAGAAGGTGTATTCTATGAACCGCTACATAAAAGTAATGTGAAATTACAAAAAAATATTAAATTAGGGGGGCACTCCATACATGTAACCGGAAATGAAAAAAAAAATTTCAACGCACATAGTCGTGTGGGGTATCGATGGATAGGCCTTTAAAAATGATATGGAAGTTTTTAAAAAACTTGTCCATTTAAGTCAACCGTTGGTGAGATATTAGTTGTCAAAGTCATAGAAAGTGTGTCCCCCCCCTCTAATTTTCAAACTATAAAGTTTAAAATCCTGAAAAAAAATTGTGGTGGTGTGCATTAGTAAATACTATCAACGATTTATGGTTTGAACAATATAGGTTTTACGGTTTTTGAGTTTTCGCTTAAAAACTGTCTTGCCCAAACAAAAGGTCGTAAGTGCCGTGAGTTCCCTATGAAGATACGACTTTTTTAGATTCAACGTATTGGATAGTGATATTAAATGTGGACTAGTAGGTGTTGGTACTGAGCCCTTCATTGTGCGTGGTCCGACACGCACTTGGCCGGTTTTTTTCAAACAAAAGTCAATATTTGCGACAGTGTACAAGACAAGTTTTGTTAGGCCGTGAACGCTTCTACTTGCAACGCTCACAGTTGAGTATTATATTTTACTAGCGACTCGCCCCGGCTTCGCACGGGTGCACTATTTAATGGATGTTATTATTCTTATTATACATATAAACCTTCCTCTTCAATCACTCTAAACCACTTCAAAATCCGTTGTGTAGTTTTAAAGATTTAAACATACATAGAGATATAGGGATATAGGGACAGAGAAAGCGACTTTGTTTTATACTATGTAGTGATACTGTACTTAATTGTGGATAAAGCGGTTAAGAGACTTAAGAGCACAGAACAATCTTAAGAGCGTCATTAAGGAACAGACGGTGTGGCGTTCTATTATAATAGAGTTTTAATGACACTTAATTACTGACGCTTTGTCTTGATTTCTGTGTAAATTATGAAGGATGAGAATTTAGTACAGTAATCATGTCGCCTGAAAGTACGGGGTACTTTGCGTCAAATCCGGTAGTTTGACGACCGCTTTAGCCTAGTTGGTAGTGACCCTGCCTTCGAAGCTGGAGGTCCCGGGTTCGAATCCCGGTCAGGGCATTTATTTGTGTGATGAACACAAATATTTGTTCTTGAGTCATGGATGTTTTCTATGTATTTAAGTATCTATTTATCTATATAAGTATGTATATCGTCACTTAGTATCCATAGCACAAGCTTTGCTTAGTTTGGGACTAGGTTGATTTGTGTAAGATTGTCCACAAATATTTATATTTATTTATTTATATTTAGTTCTGATTTTTTGCAGACTTGTTTATAGTGTTGGCTCAATGAATAATCCAGGGACCTCGATCTGTCCGGCGAGCTGCGCCCACACGAGGGAAAGGAAATGATGATTACAAAATTAAGGTAACTGAAACTTCCAATAAATAAAATCAGATTAAAGTGCAAGTAGTCTTGCGGCGCGCATGCAGTACTGGTGCTTTAGGGGTGACTAAATGTATTGCGCAGTTTCTACGGGTGCCTACCGGGAAGCTGTCGATCCGAGCCGATCGATCGAGCCGAGCGATATTGTCGATCGCCTCGAGCGCTTAATGCAACTCTGTCAAAAATCAAAAAACCGTTTACAACCCTAAAAGGACTAGTTGCTGATAGTCATGACGTTTTTAACTTTTAACCTATTCACCGTCACAGTAGATTTCGTTAGTGGTGTCTCACACGCCAAAGTCACAGAGCAAACGATCGGAATAGTAGATTGTCTCAAGGGAGCAAAATGATATATTTACGGCGAGGGCGGTATATTAAATTCTGAGTGAAGCGAAAGATTCAAGTGTTTACGCCTAAGACGTAAATAATTTTGCTACCGTGTGACACATACTGCTTTTCACACCGTCTATGAGGCCTGCTGCTAAAAACATGAAATATCTTACAAATGATTTTACTACAGTGTCAGATATTGATTTTCACACCTTCTATATATATAATATAGGAAAAGAGTCATTGTTGCCCTCAAATGAGGGAAGAAAAGTACATCTTTGATCCCTCATTCGAAGGCAACAATAACTCTTTTCTGAATAGCAGGTGCGAAAATGAACCTTACTTGAGAGCACGTAGGTTGCTTTACAACGACTTGATATGAAGTTATACGAGTAGCGTGTGGGACACCAAATGTACTGACTATATCAAGTCAATGGCGGCGTAAAGGTTAAAGTAGACTAAATTTGCTATCATATGGGACTAGAATTGTCTCTGACTTTCAAATTGTAGTTTTTTAGAACTTCACAAACTTTGGCTGTATAGCGGAAACTATTGGATCTACACAGACAATTCTAGTCTCACATTGTAGCAAATTTAGTCTTCTTTAAAAAAGCTAAGAGAATGTATTATCAGCAACAGGACAGGATTATAATCGGTTTTTCGATTTTTGAAAAAGTTGCGTTCAGCGCTCGAGGTCACAAACTTGGATTATTCATTGGGCGAACATTATAAACAAGTCTGCAAAAAATCACAACTACCGGATTTGACGCAAGCTCTGATGTATAAACTCTGGGTTAAATACTGCTCTCCGACCTTTAGGAGTTACCCACTGTTGGTGTTGAAGCAATCAGCGCTTTTGATCTGGACGCTATGAGTGCGCCTGGTTAGGACACCTGCAGGTTGAGTGAAGTAATAATACTACCTTTTGTGCTGCAGACCCCGGTTTATTTATGCATACACATATGCCATATATGTGTCCTATATAATCAAGGTTACATACCTTTTAAATGTATTAAATTAAATATTAAAGCAAATGTAATCTAGGCGTGCGTCCGCCATTGACGCAAGGGTGAAAGAGAAAGGAAGAGGTTACCACAGTAGAAAATACTAAACGCAACATTATTAGCATACCATATGCAAAAATAATTTCAACAGTTGGCTCGGGATGTAGAACTTATACGTACTCGGTCTCGGTCCGTTGAGAATAGTCTCAAAATGTAAGTATCTACTCATTATTTATGTAGGGGTGGGTTAAAGTCATTTAAAAAAAAGTAACTACTTAATTAATGGAACACTATTCTTTTTATTTCGCACACCTCTTACGCTAGTGCGTAAGAGGTGTGCGAAGCGAAGGCGGGTAGTCCCCGCCGCCATATATTATATTTCCTCTCTCTCTCACTCTCATCCATGCCTTTCACTCTATCCCTGCTACGTTCCCTTTCACGCTAACCTATACGCTAGTAACTATTAACATAAAATCCTACATTTATAAACAAAGACTAAATTATCCGGCGACTGTGTCCGCGTAGAACGCGTTCGTAGCGTTTGAATTTCATTGCTATTCTTTTGTTTTAGGCGCTTACTATATTAGAAACTCACACCCCCTTAAGGGATAATTTCCGGGATAAAAGTATCCTATGACCTTTCCTGAGAGCCAACTTATATCCATACCAAATTTCATCTAAATCGGTTCAGAGGCATACAGACAAACAGTCACACTTTCGCATTTATTAGTAAGGATTGAAACGATTTTTTCCGAAGAAAATAATGTTTGTCGAACGCTGTGTTGATGATGCTCGGGGCTCGTATGGCGATTACGCCATTGGATACTTTATTTACCGCGTGACCTGACTCCTGACCTGAGCAATATGTGAGTAATTCATAACAAATACACATGATGCGCGGAAGCAACGTATCGGACGCGATCGCATACCAACCGTACTCGCTTCTCCAGCAGTCGCGGGCAGATAACTGATCGAGTGGCATCGTAACAGCATCCAGAGAGATGGTCGCACTATTGTATCCAGCAATCCTCACGAGCACGCTATTACTGTGCGCCTACCTCTATTCACCTAACATACAAACACAGGATCAGAAAGAGACAAATGTAATTAAAAACATCCTCTTATGGACTGACCCAATGTTAGCGCCTTTAAGCTACCTGGGCCACGGATTCGACGTATTCATAAAGAACAAATGTGAATACACGAACTGCTACGTTACGCACAACGTAAGCGATCTTGGTGGTGTGGCGCTGTTCGACGCAATCGTCTTCAATGGGAGACGTCTTCCTATATCTCGTTGGCCACGCTACAGGCGGTCTAACCAGAAGTACGTTTACGCTAACATGGAATCAGCGCAGAACTTCCCAATTCACGACCGTCGTCTCAACGGATTTTTTAACTGGACATGGACGTACAAGTTGGGTTCAGATTTACGTTGGGGCTACATCACAGTGTACGATCTGGCAGGACGCGTGGTCGGGCCTAAAACTGACATGCATTGGTTGAAGATGGATCCTGTGGATAGCCAGACGAAGCTCCGTTTGAAGACGAAGAGCATAGCTGCAGCGTGGTTCGTTTCTAACTGTAAAACAAGGAGCTTAAGGGAGAGATTTGTTAAGGAGATAGCTAAAGAGTTGCCCCATTATAATCTAACACTGCATGTGTATGGTTCGTGCGGCTCGCATGAATGCCCAAAGCAGGAATCGGAGTGTGGCAAGATATTGGAGGAGAACTACTACTTTTATTTTGCGTTCGAAAATTCTCTGTCAGAAGATTATGTGACAGAGAAGGTGCTGACGGCTTTGAGCCAGTACACCGTGCCAGTCGTGTTCGGGGGAGCCAACTACTCCAGGTATTTGTGCTTACATATTTTCAATAAGTTTTTGTTTTAAGTCCCTATAAGGCCGTTTTCGAGCTTTTTTCCGTAATCATACTAATGATGCGCGACTTTGAATGATACTGTCGATTAGTCGATTATTATAATCATTCGAATTAGTCGAGTAATTTAAAAATAATACGATTACATATTAGTGATACTACTAATCGGCGCCCACTCGAGCCGACTAGTAACAACTAATTAGTAGTCATCATTCGATTATTAGCATTCTACTAATTTCAAATTTGAATATTAATATTAGTAATCGCTAATCATTCGAATAGACAAAACATTCGAAGTCGCGCATCACTAAATCACACTCATGCAGTATAAATATAATAGAAAACAAAACATGTACGATCGACAAAATTGAATCATGACCCATCACAGGGAGGGTGGACCCCTCAAGCCACACCACAGGGTGGCGCGTTGTTTCCTGGATTTAGTATATATATAAATACTTTGATACTGCAGGTTCCTGCCTCCAGGCAGCTACCTGGATGCGCGGGAGTTGGGCGCCGGGCGACTAGCCGCGCGCATGGCCAATATTATTGACAACCATAGGAACGGCAACGCCAGTCTGTACCATGACTTCTTCAGGTAAGCACGTAGAAATAAAAATAGAAATACGTTTATTTGCCAGAATGTAGGTACAAAATGATGACAGTTACCTATACAAAATGAGCCATATACATTCAGCCAACTGGTGGCATGCAAAGTCAATATTATGAATTTAATAAATAACATTAACAATGATGTTAGAGCAATCAGTAAAACAAATAATTTCGAGGTGTGCGTCGAATGTCAAAAAAGGAAAACATGAACAAAGAAAATTTAAAATTACACGCCCGCGATTACGTAACAGCGCCCTTTGCCTTTACCATGAGTTTGCATGACCGTGCTCGCTAGTGACTGCTTAATCGATTTAGTATGCCGATTCTTAGTTCTATTGCGTAACCGCCAGAGGCGCTGTACTTTTGCCCATACAAATTTATATGCAGTCGCTAGCGAGTACGGTCATGTAAACTCATGGTAAAGGCACTTATTAACTATTTCCATAATGAATATTTAATTTTGGTCATCTTTTACAAACGTTCCCTGCATTTAGTCTATATTTATATCTATCTATCCATACATAATATAAAAAATGCGAAAGTGTGTATGTCTGTTTGTTACCTCCTCACGCTTAAACCGCTTAACCGATTTAGATGAAATTTAGTACGGAGATAGTTTGAGTCCCGGAGAAGGACATAGGCTAATAGTTTTTATCCCGGAAATCACCCTTGAAGGGGAAGTTTGTATAGAGGTGGATCAACTATTCTTTGTAGCTCATTACCACGGTTACATCTCCTGAGTCACTCTTTAAAATTGTGCTTTTATAGGGTTTACATCTAGCAAACATGAGTTTTAGCGATGAGCTTAAATCTATTTGAACATGGGTCATGCTTGAAGTCCAAACCTAAGCATTTTTCTAGGAAACTCAGTTACTATTGTCTCCTCGCTGACAGGACAAAATATCAACAAGAAAAAGTTAATTAACCCATAGAAGAGCGATAACTAGCTAAGCAACTAAAATAAAAGAATTGCAAGAATTCTAACATGATTAACGAGAACTACACGGACAAAGTCGTGGGAAAAAGTTAGTATTTTTATAGATATATATAGCTTTCGACAAGCACATAATATCGAGCTAATACTAGTGATGAGCAAAGGGTACAAAATGTATGCCGCGGTATAGGTGTATTAATTTAATTGTAGACAAGGGGCGCTACCACGAACAGCAAACGAAGTTTTCGCTCTCTGTCGCACTTGCGCGTTCGGACGTAAGTGCGACAGAGAGGGAAAACTTCGTTTGCTGTTCGCGGTAGCGCCCAAAACCCCTTTTGAAATAACCAAGTTCCCACGGACTCTTTCCAAAATAGTATCAATTTAACTTTTTCGCCGCCATTAGATTAGATTAGATAATTTATTTCACGATAATGAAATTGCATTATAAATATGCACACATGTCAAAATTATAAGAATTGTTATCATGATCGTCATAACAGGAAAAATAAAAAATAACATAATGTCAACCAGAGCAATACAAAACACGATAAAAAGTACTCAGAAAAATAAGTGCATCCTCCATTCGGAATCGTCAGTCAGAAAAAATAATGTCCATTTCAAAATACAAATTTCAAAACAAAAATACAAACCAGTTACATTACATTGACTTGATACAAAGTCAGGACATTTAGTGCTCCACACACGAATGACTTCATATCGAGTCGATCATTTTCAGTCTTTAGCTACAAAGACTATCGTGTGCGTGGGCTCTTGGAGTGCATTACACAATACACATCCATAGACCACAGTTTAAGAGGCCTTATACGTTTTAAAATGTTTTTGATTTCAAATTATGACAATGTATTGATAATACCAATAAAGTGATTAAAGGATACAATGATTTTAGTAAAGTTTTAGATAGTAACATAGCCATTTTTACCCACGACGGAACGGAGAAGGTATATGCGTTTAGGGTGAGAGGTTGTTTGTTTGTTTGTTTGTTTGTTTGTGTGTGCACATCAATATCTTCGAAACGGCTTGACCGATTTAGAAACGGTTTTCGGCAATAGGTTTGTAGTTTAGACGGGCAGAAACCTAGCTAAGAGTTATGATGATAACTCACCAGGGGGCGCTGCAGTAAACATTTTTCACTTGCTAAAGTGCGTGTGAGTGCATTTTCTCCGGAACTGCTGGGCCAGCATTTACGATTTCCATAGAATGTGGTGTGGAGTACATGCACCTTAACTCTCAGGGTCTGATGATGGAGCAGAAAAGCATAGTAGGGTACTGTGCAGAGGTCGATAATATTTTTGTTTGTTTTTGGTCCCTTTTGTTTATGTTGCATGAACAGACGTCGTTCATAACCTTCTGAAGGTCTGATGATGGAGTAAAACCATGCCATAGAGAACTTTGCGATGGCATGTAGTAACTTATTCGTGTTTGGGCTCTTTAGATTGTGTTTGCTGAGTAGCTTCTATACATGATCTGCTGAGGATCTGATGATGGATCAGAACAGTATTTTAAGGCAAGGCATGTTTTAAAGGTATTTAGTTAGTAATAATATGTCATTAGAGTCTTTTGATAGTACCTATCTATTGAGACGCCTCTGTACAGGAACTTGAGAAGGCCTGATGATGAGGCACAACAACAGCATAGGGAATTTTGCGAAGGCATATAGGTGGATTACCGTATGTCGACTATTTTAATACTGTTTGCTGCGTAGCTTCTGTGTGTCTCTTCTGTGTTCTCCATTTGGACCCTTCGGGTACGGAACCCTAAAAAGTAACCAGATACTTACATCGTGTGCTTTGCGATGTTGTAATGTTTTGGATACTACCGATGTTAACAAAATACTTCATACGAGTCGCCATAGATCTTTTCACGAGCCTTAGTAACCATTTTCCGCAATTTTATTTAATGTCCGAAAAATATCGCGCTCGCTGCGCTCGCGTTTTCATCTACTTGTGATATGACTTTATAACCGGAGACTGAAAGTATGAAGTATTTTCCACACTGCATTATAATGTTTGAAAATTTTCGCGCTCGCTGCGCTCGCCTTTTCATCTAGATATGATATGGCTTTACAACCGGAAACCGAAAAGTATGAAGTATTTTCCGCACTGCATCAAAAAAAATGAAATATTTTTTTTTATATTTATTTATGTTTGAAAAATTTCGCACTCGCTGTGCTCGCGTTTCCTTCTACATGTGCTATTACTTTATGACCCGTCCTAGTGACTACTATAAATATTATGTTTGCTGAAATAACATATATACTTCCTTGGTTCTAAATATGTTGGCAAGGTAAACGTCCCTGTACTCAACACTGGCCCAATACTGTGGTTTGGTGATTAATTACTGTAATCTATTGGCCACTAAGGTGTCGATTACTGGGAGGTTTACCTTAATTGTGTCAACGAAATAAGGTATATTCGTACTTCAAATTGCGTCATCCGATTTCAGGAGCCGTTGCGAAAATGAACCCTGGGTATTTATTTATTTACACTTTGGGACTAGTTGGAAGAAGTGTAGGTACAAATCCGTGGCAGCTGTGAGCAAAAGAAGGGAAAAGATAAATGACAGAGAATGTGTGTCCACGTGGGCTTGGTCGTCGGGTCTTCGGCCCCACGCGGAACGCCTTCTGACCTCATGTGCCTCGCCCCTCACTACCGGGCCTATGTCCCTCAGGTTTACTTGTAAGACACTCGGGGCTGGAAAGTGTCGACTTGGCGAGCACGCTCCAAGGAGAAGCTTCGGGCTTTCGGCCTTTCGCTGAACAGTTTCTGAGCTCATATACTTCGCCCCTCACCTTCGGGCTTTCGGCCCTGAGGTTCGCTTGTAAGACATTCGAAGCTAGAAATTGCCGATTTGGGATCGTGTTTCGGGCCTTCGGCCCTCGGGCTCGCATCGAGGGTAAGCGAGCGTGCTCCGAAGTGAAGCTTTGGGCTTTCGGATCTACGCGGAACGGCTTCTGACCTCGTATGCCTCGGCCCTCAGGTTCATTTGTAAGACACTTGGGGCTCGAAATTGTCGACTAGGGCTCGCCCCTCGGGCCTTCGGTCCTCGGGCTCGTACAGCAAACGTGCTCCAAGGAGAAGCTACGGGCCTTCGGCCTTTCGCGGAACAGCTTCTGACCTCGTGTATTTCCCTTCTTAGCTTCGGGCCTTCGGCCCTCAGGTTTACTTGTGACACATTCGGGGATAGAAAGTGGCCACTTGGCACTTACTTATTTTTGTAGCTCCTTAGGAAAACATCCGTAGGGAGCTCATTGCACAACCGAAGTGTTCGAGGGTCAAACGTATAGGTATACTTAGACTGCTCTCTAAAAAGATTAAAATAAAGGCAAAATTAAAAATTTTGAAAATACCCCCGACGGATGTTTCCTCAATTGAAAAATAATTAAATAATGCATTTGAAAATCCCCCGACTCGATAGGAAATAATTACATGTAGATAAAAACATTTTTTTTTCTAAACGGTTAACTGGTTGCGAGGTATATTTACAAGCCCAGAAAAATCCGGCGGGGGCTGCCATTGCCATGTCAATTCCCAATTGCAATAAAATAGTAATAATAATAAAATGCCATGTGAATTCCCAATTGCATTGAAATAGTAATAATAATGAAATTCGAGATAACTTACAGAACGGTATAAACTAACTACATAAACTATTACTTCATTTCAGGGCAGGCAATGGCAGCCCCCGACGGATTTTTCTGGGCTTGTAAATATACCTCGCAACCAGTTAACCGTTTAGAAAAAAAAATGTTTTTATCTACATGTAATTATTTCCTATCGAGTCGGGGGATTTTCAAATGCATTATTTAATTATTTTTCAATTGAGGAAACATCCGTCGGGGGTATTTTCAAAATTTTTAATTTTGCCTTTATTTGTTTTTATTGTGTGTATTAGTATTTAAGCGGAAAAACAGTTTTTAGCTTGAAAATGGTCGATTTGGAATAATGTTTGATACGATATTTCTTAATGAAAAATCCATAAAATATGTTTACAGTTTATGACATTAGGTTGTAATAGTTCTAGTCCTGTTCTAGATAGTGAGAGAATGTCAAGATTCGTGTCAATTCAATCAGATAATCGCCTAAATAGATGAGCGTTTTTAACTGATAAGGACTAGAAACCCTGGCTTAACTTGTTTGCAGATGGCGGAACCACTACAAATTTAGAGCAACGGCTGCGACGGAAGATATCTGCAACATATGCAGGCTGCTCAACGACCCAGTGGCTGTGGCGAAAGAAACGGTTTACGACCATTTCCCACGGTGGTGGAACAGTAAACAGACTATATGTGGATGAAATTAAAGAGTTTGCAATGGGAACCACAGTTTATCTGAGTACTCCTTTTTGGAAGGCACGTTAAGCCGTTGATCCCTGCTGCTGTCTATGATAGCAGTCGTTAAGCCAAGAGGCAGGGCTCGGAAACTGGTTTCGTCTTCATGCCATTAACCGGTTAAAAAAATCGGTTAGTTGCGTTTTACGATATTATTTCGTACTTAAGGGTCCTTATCAGTTAAAA
The DNA here is from genome assembly GCA_963556455.1 of Epiblema foenella. Taxonomy (NCBI): domain Eukaryota; kingdom Metazoa; phylum Arthropoda; class Insecta; order Lepidoptera; family Tortricidae; genus Epiblema; species Epiblema foenella. The sequence goes on along the minus strand of OY747113.1, from coordinate 3,085,200 downwards.
AAAATCTCATCTATTTACGCCATTTTCTGTTTGAATTGACACGCGTCTTGACATTTTCTCAATGTTACTTTCTAGAACATATTGCGACCTTATGTCATAAACTTTATACGTATTCTTTGTATTTTTCATAAAGAAATATCGTTTGAAACGATATTTCTTCATCACTCCAAATCGACCATTTTCAAGCTAGAAACTTGTTTTTTCCGCTTGAATTCTACTACACACAATAAAATCAAAAAATGGCTATGTTATCTAAAACTTAAAAAAAACCATTAAATTCTTTAATCACATTATTGGTATTATCAATACTTTTGTCATAATTTGAAATCAAAACATTTTAAAACTTATAAGGCCTCTTAAAATCATTTATTTCATAGATGAAGGTTAACAAAAACCAATCTTAAAATAAAAATGGAGATATGACCAATACTTTAAGAGATATTTCAAAAATAGTGAAAACCAGTTCCAAGCCCTAATTGGAGGCCTTTGCGCGGCTTAAGAACCTCTAACAGTCAAGTTGTCCACTCACAAGACCAAACCCAGTAAGGTCTAAGTTTCCTCTTTGAGTTGGAAGGTCAGATGGCAGTCGTTTCTGTAAAAACTAGTGCCTAAGTCTTGGAATTAGGTAACAGGACCGCGCGGGCATTCTTCAGGATACAACTGTACTGGGATAACGCAATCATGATGGATGGTACATGATTCAGAATAAGAAATGAAATAAAATATACCTACCATCGCACCGCTCGCCGTCGGCAGGGCATTCATCCTCACACCTTAGAACCGAAATGGTCGCGTACGGTACGGTTTCAGAGGAATTTCCTCCCACGGACGCTCCGGTTGTGGAATGAGCTCCCTGCCGAGGTTTTCCCGAGGGACTACAGTATGGGGTTCTTCAAGAAAGGAGTGTATACATTTTTAAAGGGTCGGCAACGCGCATGTGACAACACCGGAGTTGCAAGCGTGCATAGGCTACGGTGACCGCGTACCATCAGGCGGACCGTACGCTTGTTTGCCACCGACGTGGTATAAAAAAATATTGTAATTTTGTTGTGAAAAATCAATATTAATATAATAATCAATATTTCGGGGAGTTACAAGAAACAATTTAATATAGTAAATCTACACACCAAGGGGATAAAGAAATGTTTTATGTCACGGGCGCGATATCACTACATAGTATAAAACAAAGTCGCTTTCTCTGTCCCTATATCCCTATGTATGCTTAAATCTTTAAAACTACGCAACGGATTTTGATGCGGGTTTTTTTAATACATAGAGTGATTGAAGAGGAAGGTTTATATGTATAACATCCATTAAATAGTGCACCCGTGCGAAGCCGGGGCGGGTCGCTAGTTGAATAATAAACGGAACGAAGGACTCTGTTAATTAAAACTGAGTCCCGAGTGCAGTGAGGGGTTAAAGCGCGCCCAAGACAAAAGCAGCTTTATCCCCGAGGAGTGTACTCTACTTTTCTCGCTTCTTGAGAGACAATAAAGAAAACCAAGGCTAACTAGAAACAAAGTTTTGACGACCGGTTTAGCCTAGTGGGTAGTGCACCTGCCTGTGAAGCTGACGGTCCTGGGTTCGAATCCCGGTCAGGGCAAATATTTGTGTGATGAGCATGAATATTTGTTTCTGAGTCTTGGTTGTTTTCTATGTATTTAAGTATTTATATCTATTAAATATATCGTCGTCTAGTACCCACAACACAAGCCTTCTTGAGCTTACTGTGGGGCTAGTTCGATTTGTGTAAGATTGTCCTCTATTATTTATTTATTTATTTATTTAAAGTCAATCAGTCAGCCAAAGCCCACTTTCGTGACTCGCCATGTTATTAGAATTGAAACTATTTTTGTAGAATCTGCAGTTTTAATATAAGATTTCAAGCTTACATGGTCATTTACATTAGAATTACGGTGGTAGTGACGGTGACACTGTGCGAAAAAAGCGAACCAGGAAGAGGGTAGATCGCTATGGTGTGTGGGAAGACCACAACTAAAACTCGCAGCACGTCCGTTAATCCTTGATAATGGCGCTTGCAACAGTGCCGAAATATCGGGAACTCAAAAATACAAATATACATGGTAAATATCCCGTTTCAAATCTGCAGTTTTACTCCGTTTAATGCAGCGTCTTGTAGCACTCGCGTCTTTTGTTTTAGGTATTTAATAGTAGGTACATTACTGCAATGGCCGCGAAGGAAGGTCATCCCTGTTCTGACCGAGGCTATTTCTCAAAAAATGCAAAGAAATTTGAAAATTGTAAGGAAGCTCCTAATGAAATTCTAAGGATTTCAGTAATAATTAGAAACACGCGCTGCAGCAGCCAGCGGCTGGCGTTGTTCTTTGTTTTGAACGCGGCGGCCGCGGGCGAGCGAAGCGGAGCGCGCGCATCCCCACCACCGTGCGGACTTCACGAAATTAGATTTTAAGGATATAACAATAAGAACTACGAAAAGTGAAATCACATGAGTATTACCCAGCGGGTTATAATGAAATTCAGGACAATATTGCAACATGCTCAAGCTAAAGTCTGTTATGATTTGCTTTCGGTAAGGTTTACAATGTTTACATCATACATAATAAGCCATTGTCGAGCAGGTGGTGTGAAAAATCATGTAATCCTTGGAATTATGAAATAAATCGGATGAAAGTTAAAGAAATTATTCTCGAAATCATGTAATTAAGTTTTGACACTGAGTATAAATTTCGATTTAGACAACAAGTCGTCACACCAATAAAGTTTTCTAACTCATCACACCAATAAAGTTATCTTACTCGTCACACCAATAAAGTTTTCTAACTCGTCACACCAATAAAGTTTTCTAACTCGTCACACCAATAAAGTTTTCTAACTCGTCACACCAATAAAGTTTTCTAACTCGTCACACCAATAAAGTTTTCTAACTCGTTACATCAGTAAAGTTTTCTAACTCGTCACACCAATAAAGTTTTCTAACTCGTCACACCAATAAAGTTTTCTAACTCGTTACACCAATAAAGTTTTCTAACTCGTCACACCAATAAAGTTTTCTAACTCGTCACACCAATAAAGTTTTCTAACTCGTCACACCAATAAAGTTTTCTAACTCGTCACACCAATAAAGTTTTCTAACTCGTCACAACTCAAAAGGTACGCCTTAGCCGTTGCCCAACAACTTTTCAGGGATCCGTGACCAAAGGTGCCATCAGGATCATTATACTTGGATTCAGTGTACAAACGAACTTTGTTTCATTGGTTTTTGGTACTGATTGCTAAAAATTTCGAACAATGTTCTATTCCGAATTCGGTTCAACGAACACACGGCCACGTATCAACGGTGAAAATTGGGATATTCCGAAAATTGTGGGACATCTGGTTACCTGTAACCGTATATAACTGACTTAAGGCTCTGTTTTATAAAGATCCGTTAGACCTTATGTCGGTTTGTTATGTCAAAAAATGTACTGAGTTACTGAAATTTGATCTGACATTTGGTCTAACGGATCTTTATAAAGCCCGGCCGGCAGGTATGTATAAGTTGTAAGTTTCTTATTGAAAAGTTTTAGTACACTGTGTAAGTTTGTCTATCTCATTCTCCCACTCTACACTCAATCCCTCAAAGGTTAGCTGGAAGAGATCCCTCATAGGGATGAGTTCGCCTTTGTACTCTAATCTTATGTGACATGTATATTGTTTTAACCTGTTATTGTGTACAATAAAGTGCTTACATACATACGGTATATGTATGTACATATACCGTAGCATTAGTTAATAAGACTGTTCATTGACCCGACAATTTTATTTCGCATAATTTGTTTTGACATTTAGAGGCCCTTTACACCACCAAAACTTACTTGACTATGGGGACCATTTACATTGCCGCTTATATGTACATTTGACGACAGAGACTCTTTACATTTCTGTATAAAATAAGTTCAGTAAATATGTGCCCAGGTTGATGATGCTTTGTATACATGTTACTAAAGCGGCAATTACACTTCGTTGTTCGCCGCATGCTGCATGCGGCGACCGCAAAAGTGTAAAGGACACGTTAGTCGGCCGCATTCGGCGATCAGTTGCCAACCGCTTATAGGTAGGCGGACAGACTAATGTGAAGACGACGTTTCGTTTGTTGGCCTTAAGTAGCTTAAAATGAATTCGGCGACCGCATTAGGTGAACGACGAAGTGTAATTGCCGCTTAAATGATATCATTTTAATTTTATTGTACTTTGTGACATGTAAAAGAACCCTTGAGGCCTACTTGCAGAATAAATGTTTGAATTTGAATTTATAAATGTTCGACATAAACGCGACCATCCTAAGCGGTTTGTTAAATGGCTATCCAATGTCGTTGGTGTAACGTTACGGTGGTGTCCTCTTTAAGCGGCATTTTGGGCTAAAAGGCAGTCACTAAGAGGCTAAGAGCTTTTCTCCATAGCAGCGATATCGTGAAATTACGATGATCAGGCTAAATCCGTGTTTATGGGGTGATAAAATACGAACGGCTTACTTTATTCTTCTCTTTATTCCATTATACCAACTAATAGACCGAGTGAAGCGAAGGTCTCTGCTTCAGCTTCAACAAAAATGCTTTAGTATGTCCAGATTCCGGATTTCCGTTTGTTCTCGTCTACAGGTAACAATTCTCAACCGATTCTCGTGAAATTTCGTGAGCAGGTTCGATAGTTATATAGATTTTTTTTGTCGAGACGGTTTTTGGAAATTTCCGAAAACAATTTTTTTATCAATGATTTTGTAAGTTTCTGCGGGCGAATTTCCGTTTGTTCTCCTCTACAGGTCGCATTTCCCAACCGGTTCTCGTGAAATTTTGTGAGCAGGTTGGATAAATATACAGATTCTTTTTTGTCGAATGAGCATTTGGAAATTAAAAAATATATATTTGTTCAACGGTTTGTTCTCCTCTATAGGTCGCATTTCGCAAACGATTCTCGTGAAATTTTGTGAGCAGGTCCGGTAATTATATAGTTTTCTTTGCCTAGTCAGTTTTTAGAAATTTTCAAAACAATTTTTATATCAAAGATTTTGTAAGTTTCTGCGTCCGAATTTCGGTTTGTTCTCCTCTACAGGTCGCATTTTTCAACCGATTCTCGTGAAATTTTGTTAGCAGGTTCAATATTCATAATTGATCTTTTTTATAATGTCAGATTTTGGAAATGATAAAAAAACTCACTCACGAGGTCTACAGCTCAGAGAGCCACTAGTATTAGGAATGCAATAAGTATGCCTGACTGCTAATTTTTTACGCGAAAACCATTGAATATTAAATGAGGCTACAAGAAGGTATATGCAGTTGTAAATGTTGTAATTACTAGTGGCTCAAGGATGCAGTGGCCGTGGGTTCGAATCCTGTGTACTGTTTGACCTAATTCGGTATTTAGAACTTTCAATTTTAACACCAGATAAATATCTAAATGATTTCGCATGTCATCCCAAAAGGGCTAATTTTAATAGACTATGACATTTGGATAGTTTTAAGATGGGCATGGATGAATTGTATTAGGAAAGACAATCCAGACCTCCCTAGTAAGACCGGCTGTTTGATGTTAAGGGGCTCCACGCGCTAAGTATTCATCGAATTTTGAATTGATGTTGCTCCGTCAAAACTATAAATATATTTATGGCACAAACGGTTACCTATGTTTTTAATCCTTTATCTACATTTGCAAGAGCCAACTTTTGAAAAAAAAACACTACATATATTTTTATGATCTATTCAAACATGGTCTAAAAAAGTTTCATTTTCGATATTAGTAGGCTGTTTATGCACTTATATATATGAAAGTACATGTAGCTATTCTTTATTAACGTCTGTAACAACGCAAGAGAATTTTATTTTTAACTCATCTTTACAAAAGTCACGTTCAAAAAACTGTTTTTTTTTTTACCTAAAATCGCCAAAGTTTGATGCCATATATCTCGAAGACAGTGAGTTTTGATGTAAATATGGTATGCTATTTCGGTAAACTTCGTTGTTCTTAATACGATAATACGGAGTTACAGATCGCAGGTCATTGGGAGCCCTTAATCATTACATACATAGGTATTGATATACGTATTTGCGGCGTTTGCCGTGGAGACCTTGGGCCCGTGGGGACCGGAGGCTGTTAAACTTTTTAAAGAAATTTCGCAAATGCTTATCCGATCTTCTGGCGACCGTAGGGCTGCCTCGTTCCTCGCTCAACGTATTGGCATTGCCATTCAGCGAGGGAACGCAGCTAGCCTTATGGGCAGCCTTCCAAATTGTAGTGATTTAGGAGATATTTGTATTTATAGGTAGTAGCACCGTAGTTTAAGGTAGGTTTAGTTTAGTTTTAGCACTTGAAGATGTATTTTGTGAATTCATACAAATACAGTACTTAATATATTGTTTGTATAATATTTCTACAAAAAGTTGATATACATATGTATATTGATTTAACTTTTAATCATCTTCAAACGCAATTTTCCTACACGAGCGAGACGTATCCTTCGTGGAGTAAAATAATGTATATAGATTTTATGTTTGTGACCATAATGACTTTAATTCTAAATAGCGGCAATTTACGTGTCAAGTTTTTTTTATTATTTACGGAATGCGAAGTCACTTGTTATTAATTATTTTGCAATGTTGAAATGTTTTATACTGTCAGTTAATAAAATAAAAAAAACAGCCCAGTTGAGTTTTTTTTTGAACCTGACTGCGGCTTTATAGGCCGGGCCCAATAAAGCGATAGGAGAGCGCGGTTGGAGAATAGCGTGGGGAAAACCTCCGACACGACCACGCGTGTGATTTGGAACACTGGAATACTCTAAGAGTTTGCGCTCCAGTGAGATTGGTTGAGCGGCTTCAACCGAATCTGAGGTGTGAGTGGAATCGAGCTACTGGGAGTTTTGTCGCTGGTTCACTAGCCCAGTTGCGTGTTGGGCCACACGCAAAGTAGGGTCGAAGGGTTCGGTTCCGTAGTTGTCCACCCGTTACATAATGCGGGGTTAAAAGTTCGACAACTTACATTTACTATGTTTTTGACACAACTAAAACATTATATAAGTAATTAATGCGAATTGTACAAACGTCTGCTTATCTTAATACATTTCTGAAGTTTGACTAAGTATACTCGTTAGAGTCTAGCTAATGACAGTTGAGACTGACATCTATTTAAAACTTTTTAAATGGCAACTATAATATCTACGTCAGATGTGTCAAACGTCATTTATTGCCGTGTCAATGGAGACAACTATTGCTTGATCCTTTACGGATCGGAAATAGGATACAGCAAATCTTATCATAGTACATTATTCCGGTTGATATGCTACTTCCATAACAGACTCGGAATATTTAAATATCATAAATCTTCTTTTTGGTAATGGTATCGCATGGTATGTAAGAAAGAAAGAAAGAAAGCATTTCTTCACTGCACCAAAAGACACACCGTTATAAATATAATATACTCAGTACATGAACATACATTTAAAAAGTGCGTCTTCGCGGCAGTGAATCGGTCGCTGTCTCAGCATTATGCCGAGGTGTCAGACACCTGCAGCGCTGGTTTTCAGACAGCACCGTACGTGATCCACGGAACGCAACACAACATACTATACATATAGGAAAGGTATACATATAAAGAATAAAATCATAGGTGTTATATATATGAATGAGACTATCGCAAAACAGGGCAAACTGGTGTGAACATGAGGAGGAATTTACTCAACAGTGGGGGGATACAGACTGAAATAAAAAAAATAAAAACAAGGAACAGCTTTAAAATAATTAAAATTAATTAAAAACACATGAAAAAAAGGCGACACAGTTGGGATAAGTGCTAGGATATGTACTGAAGTATGTAGTGCGATCATTTTATTTTGTTGTCAAAATAAAATGTTCGCACTGTTCAATACATACTGTGCGATAACATTACCAAAAAGTAGATTTATTATATTGAATTCTTTACATCCGACGTAAACGCCATCATGCAAAATAAAATAAATGAAATTAATGAACTTTATTGTGCAAGTAGGCCGCAATGGAATTTACACAAGTCAAAAACTACTAGCGTTTCTCAACTACCGAGAAGAAACGCCGAAAGAAACTCGACAGTCAGATTAGATTGAGTCTAGATTGTAAACCTATCTATAACAACTGTAGCTCACAGACTGTAGACCCCACGAGCGATGTTTTCAACCACTATGGCTCCATGATTATGAAAAATTTCCAAAAACTGTATCTACGAAAAAAAAAAAACCATATTGTCTAACCTGCTCACAAAACATTACTCCGATAAATTTTAAGCGAAAACAGTTTTATTCCTCTTAAATACTACTACAAATAATAAAATAAAAAAATGGCTCACTTTACTATATAAATATGTACCTCCTTATTATAAACGTCTATCCAACCTATATTAGTCAACTAGCCGCTAAAGTTTGTTTATCCTTATTTGTCCCTTTGACATTTAAGTTTGTAAGAACGAGACAAATATAATTTTAGTTAGCAGATCGTTGCTTTTCTAGAATAACGCACTATTCCGAAATACTACGTTTTGCAACTAACTAAAGGACTAAACGCGAAACACGCAGAAGTTTATCGTGAATAAAACTCCCATCGGGTTACGTCAAAAAATGGGCAGATGACAGCATTGTGCCGTTATGCCATTGGTCGGATGGCGACGCTAATTTTTGGGCAAGACCGTCCGCGGGCCAATTAAGCCGTAATTTTTGACGCCGAAACCAAGACACTTTGCTGACTACTGGCACATAGCGAAATAAATACGCACACACGCCTTTATTATTTGTGCAAAAGTGTAGTATTGTGAAATAGTTCATCAGAGTACAATCAAATATTTGTGTAATAGTGTTACATTTATGGTGGGGACATTATTCAAGAGAAAGTATGTGCAAGTATTTTGACATAACAACAAATGCACCTGTGTTCACGAAAAGCGTAGATACGAACAAGGTCTTGTTAGCAAAATAAGCCTATGTACTTGATAAGAGTAAATTAATTATTGTTGTAGTAAACTAATTCGGACAGTGTTATTTAAAAAATGACATTAAGTTATCTGTTGTAATATGAATTAAGTAATAATTTTATTGAAAAAATGTTATTAGTGAGCTGTTTCAATAGTTTTAATAAGGTTCCTGTAACACTACACTGCAAGTTATATAACTTATTGTGTTATTTAACTTGCAGTGTAGCGTTATAGGAAGCTTATTGAAACTATTGAAACAGCAGCTTGTAAAACTGGCCCCTCTCTTCTCCTTCTTACTCTTATTCTTGTTCTATGCGCCAGGCAAACACCGTCTGAGCAAATGCGCAATTTCATGGATCGATGACCCCACTGACCCGCATGCGGGGTGACTAAAACGACATGCAAAAGCACCCGGATGCGGGGAGCCGATTTCGTTGCTTTAACTCGGTCGATATAGATACTGCATGCAGGTGCTCCTCGCATGCTGTAGAACAAGTAAAGAGGCATTTTCATTGGTTGATAGGGCCCGACTCCCCGCATGCGGGCGCTATGGCATGCGTTTTGGAAATCTTTCGCACCCCAGCTCGCTAACGACCAGCCTGATTTCACCGGCCGTTATACCGCAAGCGGTAAAACGACTGTGCTATCGACTACTGACTTTCATTAGTCGTTGTACATCTCATTAGTTGTATGCGGGGTGCACACTGCACGCGCAAGCGGCATTGATGACCAGCACTTGAGCCTAGTTGGTGGACGCTGCCTACGAAGCAGCGTACTTGGCGGTGATCTTGCCTACGAAGGTAGATGAGGTCGAATATTTGTTCCTAAGTCTTGGTTTTTTCCATGGAGTTAAGTATCTTTTTATCTATGTAATTATCTACATCGTCAAGCTTTGCTTAGTTTGAGACTAGGTCGAGCTTTGTAAATTTGTCCACAGATATTTATTTATATAATTTATTCCTTATGATATGGGTTATGGACACGTGTTTCAATATCTTCAGATAAATCCAAATATTGCTAAAAGACCGATACTAAAACATGATTTGTTAGATGTGTGCCACGAACGCATTTTGCCCCGGCTCATTTTTATCCCCATTCGCATTTTGCCACGATCATGTTTTGTCACATGTGCGTTTTCTCTTGTTGTTTCTTTCTCTCATACTCGAATTTTACAATTTCAGGTTTTCCCAACGCAATAAGTCATATTCGCATAATTTCATATTCTCAGATTTTCTCATCGCATTCAGTGACATTTTCCACTATCAGTTTTCTCGCTGTATTTTATCAATATGTGACTAATGACGATGAAGGATTATTCATAGTATAGGTACAGTCGCCACCAGATATTTCGTACGGGGAGATGCTTAGGTAAATATTACTAAGCAATATTTATATAATTTCCTTAAATTTTCCATATGTCCTTACATGGTGAATATTAACTGAACATATCATGAGTCATAAATATACGAATTTTGAACACAAAAGGTTTGGTTTTTTTAATGCAAAAACATCTGAACTCCCGGACCGCCAAGATTACAGGTTATCTAGGCTGCCAGCCGCGGTTATCACAAATATCTGGGCATGTAAGGAAAAAAATACCTGAAGTCGGTGCTATACACTTTAAAACAACTGTATTTTAATAAATTATTTTTTTAAAGTCAGAATGGCGCACTTGATGAATATATTGACATCCATTTAGATTTAGTACAGTGTTATGAAAATGCAAAGATAACCTCTTGTCATTGCATATCTCTTTTTCTATGACGCGCATTTGCGATTTTATCTTAACTAAATAAAACATAAATATATATTCATATTTAAAATAAATTCTGGCTTTCTCAAAAAAAATGTGTATGACATACTTACCTATTTGATATTCAATAGTCGCTTTTCGGTGGAGGAATACATTTAGAGACGATCGGTCTAATTCCAACTGTTCAGAAATCATGTAATCTTATATGACCTCCATTCAAGGTTATGTGTATTTTTGGTTCTTAACGAAGCCTATATTTAGTTTCCAATAATATTAGCTCATTATTCTGTACTGTACGCTCATTTGATATATTTCTTGAGTCATATAACAACACTAAGCTATATCTACGTTATTTTTAGTTTCGATAGTAGTTTTCAACATTGAATATATTGACCATAGGCTGGATGGTTTACAATTCGCAGCTAATTCATTAAAATACGCCATCAGCACATTTTCAGAGAATGAAGAAGCTTGTTTATTTTTCTTCCACTTAAGAAAATTGTCATATGTATTTAAATATTTATCTTTTGATTTCGCCGGCAAGAGGCTGTCAGTTGCAGCTTGTGCTTCTTGCAGAATATCAGGCGGGGTTAAATCTAATTCATCACTTGAACTTGACATATTATCCGATATTTGTGACTATAAAACTCAAAACAAATACGAAAATGCATTAGGAAGTGAGGATGTAAACTGTGATGGCGGGTTTTTTAAGTCGGCGGGAAACAAGCAACTAATAGCGCAGCGTGCGCGCGCATATCCAGCAGTAGCAATTTTAAGGCAATAGCTGTATTCGAACAGCCAAATTTTGTGTAAAATTGAATACCAATTTTTAAACTTTATTAGTAAAATAATATTAATAATAGTCTAACTTTATGGTTAAAATGGTTTTGAAGATAAAACTAAAGTAAATTCATATGATATCTTATATATTTTAATTATTTATTCAAGATATGAAACCTCTTTTATGAAGACACTGGCATACTAAAAAAAGTTAATACTTGTTGTGTAGCGCGTTGTCCAAACGAGAGTTGAGACATTTTTGTGTAAAAATATTATACATAAGTATTATAAATCTTACTGGAAGATTACAAATATTATCTGTTTTTGTACAACTCAAAATATTATGATCGAGACATTCCTACTTTTGTCCATTAATTTGAAACCTACTTTGACTCAAATTATATTGACACCCTGAGATTTTATCTTAGTTTGGACCATGTAGAATGTCAGATTTTAGAAAAATTAAAAAATTACTTTACCGCACGTGTGCGGTAAGTCCCACTTTACGTGTCTATGTTGGCCCATGCAAAGAGACACTTTCTGAGCATATGCATTGTAAAGTTAATTTCCTATAATGTATTAGCTACGTAACATGCTTGAACTTTTTTTAAATACAGGTTTTGTACCCACGATGTTTTATAAATGACAGATTTGCAAAATCACGGTTTCGAGTTCATTTGAGCATCCACTTGTATATTTGTTATTTTCAATTGGTTTGTTCTGTACCTCTAGGACAAAAAGTAAACAAGACAATATACTTTTGAACAAATTACTAACAGGAGTAAATCCAAGTTAGGCAACATACTTCTTGGAAAATTACTCAAATGAGAAAACGCGAATCGGACTTAAAGTACATGTGACAAAACACGATCGTGGCAAAATGCGAATGGGGACAAAAATGAGCCGGGGCAAAATGCGTTCGTGGCACCCATCTAACAAATCACTAAAACATGTACTACAAACGCCTTAGCTCCCAGCAACGAAACCGACCATGACGAAAAAGTTGTCATTAAACCATTACCCGTTGTTGAAGAATTATTCCGTTTTAAAGGAAATTTCATTACTTTAAAACGGACTTACAAATAACCAGTCACTGTAGCAGAGCAAATTAATTTCCAAAATTTAGATTTGTCTATGTGATGCTAGAAGCTTGTCGACATACGCATTGTGAGTCAGAGTATGCTATCGCATACTTTTAGCTGCTAAGTTATGCCATCACAAGCTTTCATTTAGCTGCTAAATGATGTCATCACTTAGTTTCAGCTGCTATAGGATACCATCTCATGTTTTCAGCTGCTAGTTGCATGCTTTCATTCAGCTGCAGCTGCTATAAAGTGTCATCAGGTCATCACTTAATTTGAGCTGCTATAGGATACCATCCCAGGTTTTCAACCGCTAAAGTATGTCATCTCAAGCTTTCATTTAGCTGCTAAAGGTTGTCATGAACAACAAGAATATAAGTACCCAGCCAGGAAGCAAGTCTGGCCCGGACGAGCCGGATATACCAGGAGGCACAAATTACTGAAGAGCGACACGCTCTGTGAGGGGTGAGGAAGACCGACCAGCCGCAGCCAGTCGGCCATAATCGACCGGCTGTGCAGCCTTTAGCCAGTATTGGAAACGTGGAGTGGTAGGAAAATTCGTCGGTGGATGAGCATTGTATTTTCAGAGTAGTTAAGTCTTCTCGGGGATCACTGTGTGTTCCTACGATTCCCAGTAATCGTCGTCGTACACTATAAAAACGTTTCTTATATATCCGCTGGTTTCCTTGTTAAAGTGCACCATTAAGTGATAGAAGACCTTCCTAATTAAAGAGGTTTTTGTAAGATATATCCTTGTATCTAAGTCATCAGGCACACTTTGACTATAAGCCGTGGTGCAATAGCTTCTCAACATACGGTGACTTTTCACGGTGTAGACATGCGACACGTACAATACTTTTGCTATGATAAAAATATTTTAACATGGCTATATTATAATAATATATTATAAACAATTAAACACTTTAATTGAGCTGCTATAAGGTGTCATCAGGTCATCACTTAGTTTCAGCTGCTACAGGATACCATCGCATGTTTTCTACCGCTAAAGTATGTCGTCTCTTGCGTTCATTCAGTTATGACATTAAGTACATTATTTCAACTGTTATTGTATACTATCCCATATTTCAGGTGTCAAAGAATGTTTTCGCATGTTTACAGATGTTAAAATATATATCATCGCATACTTTCTGCTACTAAAGGATGTCATCGCATGCTTTCATTCAGCTTGAAAGTAAATTGCATATAAATTTGATATAAATTGCATTATTGTCATATTATAACATTAAAAATATTTGTATTAATGTTTCTATAAGAAAATAATTTAGTGAAAATACTAAAAAGATATCGAACTAATCAACAATACCTCAATATTAGCGATATAATTGTATTATTTTTTATGACCCATGTCCTGTTATGCCATTATTATACAAAGTTTTAAAAATTATTATGGTATATAAAACGTAATACTCCGTTATTGCTGATACATGATATACAAAAATATGTCTTAAAGACGAATAAGCCGTTATTCATCATAATAATAAACCATAATGTTTCAGTATTACGTATTGTGACATTATTGCACATAAAAACGTTTGAACAACCTCTAAATATGAAGTCACAACTCTAAGTATGTTATTAATTTTGGGGTTTTTAATATTATATTTTTATGTTATCTTAGTTTTCTTTGGTTTGTCATATACTCTAATAAACTATGAAGGTATTACAAAAAGAGGATTTCGTTTATGTTACTTTAAATAAAAAATATTATAAAATCATTTCTGTTCCACTTTCAAACCTCTCTCCTGAAAAAACACATTTTTTAAGATACAGCGTTGTTTTTGAAAAGCAACGAGATGTTTGTTAAGTTTTATGAATAAGGGGGTGTTTAATGGTAATAAAAACATTGGATCATTTATCAGTGGAATTATCAATTTTAGGTCATAATTAGATTTTAAAACATTATAAAATTGGTGAGGCTTATTAATTTGATTAACTATTATCTGGGTCATTGTCAGTTGTAAAAACAAAAGTTGTCCACCAGGTAGTCAATAGTTAAAGGCTTATGTACATGTAAGCTATGTTTTTATTACATGAATTTATAGTTACGGAAACACCGTTTATGCGGGTTACAAGACTAATCCAAAATTAAGCTTTGTGGCACTTAACTTTTGATATGTCCACCGAAAAGACGCGAACCTAAATCTGACAATGGCCCATCTCCGCCTCAGTGAAACCGCACTCTTATAAAACTGGACCAACTTGCGTAAATGAAGAGCTCTAGATTACGCATGCACGCCGCAGGGAAATCAAAGACTCGGTCCATTGGACTCATTATGAATTCAGTTCCCAACGAATGGAGGAGATAAGATTGATTAAACACATGAATTTCAAATTCATTTCATTTCATGAAAAATTGGCAAAGTGCGCGTCGGACCACGCGTAATTTTATTTATTTATTTATTTTTATTTATTCAGTAACATACAGTCTTGAATATATACAGGGCAATTAGCTAATAGCTAAACAATAACAATATAACAAGACCTACAGTTTATGTATTAGTACATATATTTTTCACTAATTACATGTAACTAAATCACTAACGACTGTTAGCAAATCATACTTAGCAAAATTTTTTGCCTATATATTTATTATTATTATTATCTTTATTTGCCGTAAAATATGGTGTTCGTTATTACAAATTAGTGTACTATTACATATTTTGCTACATATTAGCATGCACTGAGAGGCAAAAGTGAGCTACCCTCCGTACTAGTGTACACTGTATTACGGCAAGGTATCCCCTTCCCCTCTCCCCGCGTTTAATCGCTTGCTCGTTATGGACGGTATAAAGTATATTTCACGGCGTCTACGTACAATACATAGTTGATACATACTAGCTTGAGAATACATTATACAACATATCTGTTTGTTTAGGTTTCATATAATTATGTGGATTATGTGTGGGTGGGTGTGTCAGTGTGAGTATTCGTGGGTTTAATTGTGAGGTGATTAGTAATGTAGTTAAAATCTGTTTATGTTAGCAACAACAGCATGCACAAAGAGTAGGAACGAAGGAACAAAGCATAGTCAGCCGCACCAGTGCAGGACACCAGATATTGTGCCTCAGGGACAATTCGTGCATAGTAGGAACCTATCATGATATAATACGCAGTAAGGATTCAGTACTGTCATAGTTCAGGTTCTTCAACCACTTCGTTACAGCTAATTTACATCCCTTGACGGTTAACTGTTGTAAGTCATTGTGCCTTGATAGGCGGTTGTATAGGTAAGGTCCCAGGTAGTAGCGAAAATTGTGAGCAAATTTGGTCTTACAGGGCGGTACAGTAAATACCCTGTCCCGCCTTCTTTGCTGAGCTTGTATAGCAGGAGCATATGTGTGTTGCCTAGTGGTAACAAGCACTATGAAAAGCTGCCTAACAGTTAAAACATCAAAGTCCTTGTATAAACTATCTGTAGGATAAGTTACCGATTTGAAAGTAATGACCTTGATGACCGCTCTCTGGGCACGTTCAACTTTAATCATGTGCGACTTGCTAGCTCCTCCCCAAGCTTCAATTCCATATGAGATTATTGATTGGCATAATGCAAAGTACACACTTTTTATCAACGGATAGCCTAAATGTCTAATGTTTTTAAAAATGTAAATGAGCTTAGTGATACGAGAAGATAGCGAGTTAATGTGGTGTATCCAGTTTAGATTTTGATCAATAAAAATTCCCAGATATTTGGTTACATTCGTACGTTCAAGTGTAAAGCAACTACACGAAGATGGGAAGGGGTAATCAGCGCAAGAGTGTGCCTGTATAGTGAAGTGAGGTTGTGGTTGAGTGGAATTTCTTATACTAAAAGTGATATATTTGGTTTTATTAAGATTGAGTGTGAGGATATTAGATTTGAGCCACTTCATAACCTCAGCCAGGCCCAGTTCAGTATTGTTTTTGACCTCATCCCATGTGGCACCATGAAAAGTTAAGACAGTGTCATCTGCGAATGTAGTAACATCTGCTTTATGGAGTTGGAGGCGACATAGTTCATCAATGAGAATAAGAAATAATGTTGGGCCCAATACACTGCCTTGTGGTACTCCAAAAGAGAGAGACTCTTCATCACTCATGTAATCTCCCACCTTTACAGTCTGTGTCCGCTCACTAAGATAACTACTAAAAAGTAGCAATGGTATTCCCCTAATCCCAAGGCGTTCCATTTTCTTTAGGAGACGCGGGACACAGACTGTATCAAAGGCCTTTGCTAGGTCCAAGAATACCCCCACGCATTTCTCTTTTGAATCGAGTTTTTGAACTATGTTACCTATCACATGATTTAATGCATCCTTTGTAGAAGTATTCTTCCGAAAGCCATATTGGTTAGAAGAAATGAGGTTGTAGGTTTCAAGATAGTTTAGTAGTCGCTTGTTCATCACTTTTTCTACGATTTTTGAAAAACTGGGCAGCAAAGAGATCGGCCTATAATTATTGATGTCGTCTTTGCCACCCGACTTGTGAATGGGAAAAACAACCGATTTTTTTAGCATTTTCGGAAAAACACCGGTATCCAGGGCCAGGTTACAAATATACGTTATAGGAGTGGACACTGATTCCACATTTAGTTTGAGAAACGTAGATGATATACCATCCCACCCCGTAGAAGTGCTATTTTTTAGAGAGAGTATAATGTTTTTTATTTCATTAGTATCAGTCGGAAGTAATACCATTGAGTTGGCAGGGCTTGAGGAGCATGTTGAGGTGTAGTGATTATTTTGATCGGATATCAGATTTTGTGCTAATTTATAACCGACATTACTAAAATAGTTGTTTATGTAATTTACAGAGTCTTGAGGATGGGGTTTTATTTTAATAATATCATTAGATTGTGCTTTACGTTTGTTAATATGGCATATATCTTTTATTATATACCATGTTTTCTTTAAGTTGTTTTTGTTTTTATTGATTAAATCTCGTTCATATTTCCGTTTTAGGTTATTTAGAATAGAATTACAAGTGTTCCTATATCTTTTGTAGGATATTTGCAGTATTTGATTGTTGGGTTGCCTTCTTAGTTTCAGGTGTAGTCGATCGCGAAACTTAATACATCGGAGAAGGCCAGTAGTAATCCAAGGCTTGTGCATACGTTTCCTGTTTGGCAGCCGGAAAGAAACAGTATGTTTGTCTAATACAGAAGATATAATAGATAGAAATATATCTGTTGCAAGATTTGCATCCGGACAGGATAGGACAGGACTCCAGTCCATAAGTGATAGTTCATCTGCAGCGGCTTTATACATAGTTTTAGTCTGTGTCTTTTTTGGGTTTGACGAGAGACTACCCACATGAGAGAGCGAAGTAAGTACGCAACAATGATCAGTGACCGTTGTTTCACAAACGATAGTTATTGGGTACAGTTGAGATTTAATAAGACAGTGGTCCAGGCAGTTATTAAGCCGCGTGGGTAGATAATGGCTTGGGATAAGGCCATGAGCAGCTGCAATACTTAAGTAGTTGGGGCTCCTCGAATCACTGGTTGATGGTTTAATGTCAATGTTTAAGTCTCCTAGGGTTATAATGTTAGGGAACTGGCTGATAGTTAAGAAAAGTGCACTTAAGCTTATGTTAAATCGGTCTATATTCCTAAAGCATGGCGGCCTATACACGCCCACAATAGCGAATTCATTACCAATTTTAATTAGAAGACAATTTGCGTCCTCCAAGTCTGGTTCACTTACCTGTACATCTAAGTGATCTCTGACGTAAGCCACAACACCACCGTTTTGATTGATTATTTTTTGGGTAGCATAACTTCGGTAGGATGGCAAGGTAGGTATATTCGAGTCCGAAGTTAACCAGCATTCTGTTAAGATAATTACGTCAAACTCAAAGCCGAATCTACTCAATAGGACAAGTAAATTTCCAAAATTGCAATTAAGGCTTCTAATGTTTTGTGTTACGACATTGAGTCTGCCCCGGATTTGTTGATTCTTAAGCAGTTCAAGACAGTCAGCTGGGTCCCTCAGTAAGTGCGAGTCACCGCTTACAACACTCACATCAATATCCATGGATATATCATTTAACGACATATTATCTACCTACAGTACAGAGTACTGTTACCAAGGTTATTAAGAGGTGGGATACTGTGAGAGTGTTAACGCGGTTCTGTTCATTCCTTCGTTTTCCAATTTGATGGCAAAGCCTGAATTTTATTTTAAAATCTAGGCCAATACCTATAATTCTTTGCGCTGTGTTGCATTGTTTAGTGTTTTTGTGTGTGTAATGGTATGAAAAGTTGGTAAGTTGCAAATGCGATACAATAAAATAAAAAAATAGTTTATGAACGGTATAGAAGTAAAGAGTAATACGTTTGGGTGTAGTCATGGCATCCAAAAACGCGCTAGACGACATCCATAAGAAGAAAACAGGTAAGAATAAGTATGTAAGCTTGAACCGTCACAAAGGCTGAATTGCAAGTTGACTGGCATCTGTGATCTCGACGCCCGGCTTGCCCTCTTCTTTGCGCACATACAATCGACCAGCAGAGGTCCAGGTGGTCTTGAATTGGCCTTTTTTAACCGCCGTTCTCGCTAGGAAGTGGAGTTTTTTGCATTTGGGGGTAAGTCGCTCGCCAATGTAAATTACTTGTTTAACCTGGAGGCCAATTTGGGTAGTGTTAAAATTATCGGGAGCATTCTGTTTGTTGTAGTGTCGAATCGCTTGCAACAGGGATATTTTATGAGTCACAGTAGAAAACTCAATAATAATAGGTCTAGGTTCATTTGGCTTGCCCCTGGCCCGAAACATAGAACGCACGAAGTTGTGGTCGAAGTCTAAGTGCAGCGCTTCATGGATTTTTTTCACTATATTCGGTACTTCTTCACTCGTCTCAGTAGGTATGTTTCGTATCTCCACGCTGGTCTCTAGTATCTTCCTCTGCAGGTTCTCGACCTGGTCACTTATGTTGGAGATAGATGAGGTAGTGGCGGCTTCCTTGACTTCGAGAACCTCTACTCTGGTTTGCAGATGGGTATATTGTTCATTCATTGAAGTGAGCATAGATTGAATGTTTTCGTTTTGTTGTTTAAGGTTGTGTATGTTTTCATCCATTTTGGCGAAATTGTTAGATTGTTCGGTTTTCATATCATGGAACATACTTATAAGCGCTTCCATTTGACTAGAGAGATTGTCGTCGGTGTGTTTGCGCTTCCGAAAAATTGAATTGTTGGTGTCAGTATCGTTGCCAGTATTCTTGTTCAACTCCGGATTTGATAAACTTTCAGCCAGCGGCCGCGGCGGTGTTCGCATCACGTTTCCTGTGGCCATTATTAAGATATGATCTTTGGTTTACGTAATATAATGAATGTTAGTTTATCACACTAATTAAGTGTATTGAACACGTAGCCGATAGCCCGGGACGGTGTAGCACATATGAATAATACCCACTTTCGTAGCGCCGTAGCACAGGTAAGTTTCGTAGCAGATGATTTTTTATTTATCTATTAGTGTAGTCGCCGCGCTCGAGTTATAATATACCCGATATTATTATACTATTATTATTTATTTCCTGACCATTTGCATCGTCCGTCGGAGAGGTAGCAGTCGTAGCGCTTGTAGCACACACGTAGCCGATAACACCGTCGCCACAGGGTTCTAGGGCAACGGCGAAGACGTAGCACAGGCAGGTTGTCGTAGCCGATACCACCGCTACCGAGAGTAGCGGAACAATGCAAAAAACACTTGTCTCACTTGCACTTTGCACACTGATGAGCTCTAGGAGGAGGTCAGAGCACATAACTAGAATACATCTTGACCAATAATAATTTTTCGCTTAGATTTTTACTAGAAGTAGGTGCGTGGATTTAAGGACACGTCCGTTAGCTACGGAGTCCGCAGGGGAGTAATGTAGGTTTTGTCCACCCGTTTTCTTCAATTCGGCTATTACTACAGAAATATATCGAGATAGTACCTTACGTGCGAAAATTGCCTCTATGTGTCCAAATCACAGGTATGGGGTTCTTCAACAAAGGAATGTTATTTATAGGCTGCGGTGACTATTTACCATCAGGCGCGCCGTTTGTTACCGACGTAAATTAAAACATTTAAATCGACAGTAATAAAAGCAGCCTGTAGCAGATCTACTTACAAAGCCTTAATACAGCATGAGCACTTAGAGTAATGAGACATCTGCCAATAAAACGTAAATACTCAGTAATTGCTCCGCGGTTAAACGGCAATGAAGAGCGGTTGTAAAGGACGCTGCCCCCCTCTGTCATTACTCGGCGATCACTGATTAGGGGCCGCACGGTCTGGCGTCCTAGGCACACACTTACGGACCCGGACGACGTAATCACAGCGTCTATCGAAAGATGGAACGCTGCGCTTGCGGCGTCCAACTCTGACACGACGCGTACACTTAGGTATTCCCGCTGGCGGGGACGTCCACCGCGCGATCACGACAACAGTGACACATATAGTCCCTATTCGTCCCGGTACCGCCGCACACCGGGTAGAGTCAGTCCGACCCAGGTCGGGCCTAGCTGAGTTTCTTGCTGGACTCTTCTCAGCTAGGCTAGGTTTAGTGAACCAGCGACAAAACTCCCAGTAGCTCGATTCCACTCACATCTCAGATTCGGTTGAAACCGCTCAACCAATCTCACTGGAGCGCAAACTTTTAGAGTATTCCAGTGTTCCAAACCACACGCGTGGTCGTGCCGGAGGTTTTCCCCTGGATTGTCCCCAGGCTACTCTCCAACCGCGCACTCCTATCGCTTTATTGGGCCCGGCCTATATAAAGCCACAGTCAGGTTCAAAAAAAAAAGGACGCACTGGCATTGGGATTTGAGCCTATTTGCCTTGAGAATGTGCATTTATTACTTGACTGCGGCAAAGACCAAAAACAGGACCTGCATGTATGTATATATTTTCCTGTTATCTAAATTGTAATGAGCCATCCTCCCTATTCCGCCATTTTAATTTGCGGCCCAAAAAAGAACAAAAGGTTGAGGTTTAATATAACAAAGGTAAAGTTTTATTTTATACACTGATGGTGGCAAACAAGCTGGCAGCCTGATGGTAGCGACGCAACAGTGGCGCTACCGCGAACAGCAAACGAAGTTTTCCCTCTCTGTCGCACTTGCAAATTTGCATGTAAGTGAGACAGACAGGGAAAACTTCGTTTATGGTTCGCGGTAGCCCCTCAGAAATCACAAACGCAGCGCGATCGTTTTTCGACATTCGAATCATTATGTTGACAGCTAACTAGTCTTCACCTGTAACCTCACCACTCGCCCGTTTGGAAACTTTTAAAAAGTGTCAAATGACATTCGACATTTGAAAACGGGTGAACTTGTGAGGTGACAGGTGAAGACGTGTTTATTATCGAAAAGTTTTACCAATTTCTTTTTGAAAGTTATAAATTGGCGTTTGTAGTGATGGGGATAAGTCGAAACGATCGTCATAATTATGAGTTATTATTGAAATCGATTGTATTGCAATTTTTTCTGAATGTTCCCATAAATTTCATTTTTGGATACGAATCTGAGTAGGAAATTTTGTCATACGATTTTTATTCTACCTACGTCAATTTTGTATCGTCCAGAAAACGATACGATTGTGTTTCCAAATTTTGCGATAAAGATAATTTCACGCTTCATCGTTTGCAATTTATTGTAATACTTTTTTTTAATAACGTGGTTTATTACGGTTATAAATTCATTCATCGACTTTCATCAACTTACGGAAATGTCATCTGAATCGAAACGAATAATTAATAAATAAATAAATATTATTGGACAATCTTACACAAATCAACCTAGTCCCAAACTAAGCAAAGCTTGTACTATGGGTACCAAGTGACGATATACATACTTATATAGATAAATAGATCCTTAAATGCATAGAAAACATCCAAGACTCAGGAAGAAATATTCGTGTTAATCACACAAATACATGCCCTGACCGGGATTCCAACCCGGGACCTCCAGCTTCGAAGGCAGGGTCACTACCAACTAGGCTAAAGCGGTCGTCACACTAGTTATTACACTAGTTATAATTTAGTCACTACACTAGTTTAAACAATAAAAGATATAGGTAGTACGTAACTTTTTCACGGTGAAGTATTTTCATAAATTACTACGCATCAGTGATAGAAAAAAATATACATTCATTTGATTGCTCCTCTAAAACGCGTATTACAACTTTGTAACTAGGTACAACTACTCATGAAGCTCTAATATCATTACTTGTTTTTCATTGTTTCGCTGTTTAATACGATAATAAAATGTGATAATCTATATTGAAAGGGACCTTATAGCGGCCGGCACTTACGCCTTTATTGCCGCTGTTCCAATACAATAGTGAATAGGTGCAACGTAAGCGCCTGCCGCCATAAGGTCCCTTTCGATGTGGATTATCACAAATGATGTAATTTTTTTTATTGACTAAAAGTGATTTAAAAAACCACCATCAGGATTCTTATGCATTAATAAACAAAAAAATGTACTATAACAATGTATTTAAACGCAGTATTTCACGAGAAAAACAGTAAATTCCTCGTTTTTACATACAATGGTAGTACGGGCGCATAGCATATGACGTCACACACTATGCTCAATTAGTATGGGAGTTTTGGGGCGTTTTGAGCGCTCGGATTTTATGCTGTACTTTGAAATCCATTTTTGTCTTTTGTGTTGTTCTATTATTGTTGTGTTGCAATTGTTCCTATACACATTTGTTTCTCTTTTAAATCTGGTTCGAAGGGAATCATGAAAAAAATGATGCGTATTCTCTATTGATCCTTCTTCTCCATCATTAAGTTAAGCTGGGTAGTTTAGTTACGATGTGTTATTAGTTAAGTTTATCTTTGTATCTCTCTTAGGGTGCCCTGAAAATCAGCGCGTTAGCATATGTTGCTATTGGCATATGCTGAGTGGTATCCTTTTTGGTGTTCATAACTCATACTTAATTTAGTGTTTATTTCATCTTATTTCATTTTTGTGTATTGTGTAATGATTTAACACCAAATAAATATTTTTTATTTCTTTCTTTCTTCTATTGTATAGCTGGAGATTATCTTGACAGCCAGTCAGCCATGATCTAATAATATCCTGCGCCAGGTATAGCAATCCTCTAGTAGTATCAGCCTATCGATGGTATGCGAACTTAAGTGTGAGTGTGTCGTCGGCAGTGACGTCACTGGTGTCACGATTCGGATTGTCAGACCTTGTTTTCTTAGACCATGGTCGACAGATAGAGATATGCTACGAGAGCTAGGAGAGGTTACGTTACGTTCATATCATAGCAGAATGCGAAACATCAGTTTACAATTATTCTCAGAGCAAGGGGCTTGAAGGGGTACCGCGAACAGAAAACGAACGAAGTTCGAATATCTCCCTCTCTGTCGCACGAATCAGCAAGTGCGACAGAGAGGGAGATATTCGAACTCCGTTTGTTTTCGGTTCGCGGTAGCCCCTCTGTAATGTTTGAATTTATACATTAATAATGCGTGGAATGCGAAATATCGAAACAATTTGATTTCAAGTTATTTTACAGACAAACGGACATTTAATAATGTTAGAATTTGGTACATTAATGATGCGTATTGGAAAGCGATTTCAATAAATTCAGTACTTACCATTTAATTAAGAGATATTTCAAATGGAAATGGGTTTAATAAACGTTTCGGCTTTTACAATGGACTGGTAATGTTTAATTTACTGCAGTCATTATTACTTATAGTAGATTGAATTATTGCACATATTGCAACATCTTAACTCACATCACTGATGACTGTTAAGTGATATTAATATTTAAAATGTTGAGAAGGAGGCTTGGGATCATATCAGTATTAAACAAGATTGTGGTATGAGCTACGGTACAGAATCAGAATCAGAATCAGAAATTTTATTGGTAAAATGTCATTTACATGTCGAAAAATGTATGTGTTCAATTTTGCACTAATATTTTAGTATGGCAACATTCTGTGCCCTCGTTTTTTGACAGTGAGTCGAAATTAACTGTTGAATCACTTGTGCAACTGTTAGATTAAAACTTCGGTTCGAAATCAAGCTCCGCGCCATTAGTCGCGTAAATTACTGGCAAAGCCCCCCTTTGGGCCATTTTTGTATGTTTATCGTGTCGGAAGTTCATCCGCGCTTTGAGGAATCAAGGAGATCTCCCAGCAGCCGAGTATAATCAGGTGGCAGGTAATCTTTGGACGGCGGGTAAGTCTGTACAGTACGAGCCAGTCCCCAAGGACCCTACACCTGACGAAGGAGTGCGGCTACATCTCCAGGCAGAGGTGAGTGTCTTTTTGATTAGACCTCAAAGCTCCGTGTTAATTTTGTTTAGTGCCGGTATTTCGTTTACTGCCTATTTTCTAGTCGTAAATCTCGCATACAGTCCGCTAAAATTTGAAACTTAACATTACATTTTTTGATCCTTCGTCCGGAGCTTGAAAAGGCGAGCCTGTGGATATTTCGTGTCGTATCGTTTTTGTAGCAAATCCAATATATTTTGGTGTAAAATTGTCGTATCGTTATAATATTTTTTTCGTCCACCAAAATAGAGGGTAAGCTAAGAAATTATTACATACCACAGTTTCGAAATTTAGGAAGTTAAAATACGTATTTGAACGATTTAATAAGTTGAATAACTGTTAAAATTATTAGGTATTAAATCGATCTGAAGTAAATTATAACGTTTTCTAATAATTTCACAATTATTAATTTGTCGTGTCGTCATACTTTATAAACGTTGTTCGTAACAAGTGATGTTTTGTTGGAGGCAGTAATTGTGTGAATTGGAACGCACTCTTACCATAGATTCTTTAATATTGACAAGTGACGTTTTAGCTCATAACCTCAAACCGCTATCGAGTATAGTGTTTATGTATGAAACATTTTAATTTTGCAGCTTGTATTTCGTGATATTTCGTGACAATGAGTGATAATGAGCAGGAAAATATGTCTGCGGATGCTAATATGGCCCGTGTTGCAAGGGATTATGCAATTATGCGACTTGAACACATATCGGAATCCAGTTTAGAAGGCTATATTGAACAAGATTTGATTGATTTAGAAAAGGAATTCCATGACGCGCAATTAAAATTGTTGTTAACCTTAAGTCCGCAAGGGCGGTCTAGCGAATATGTGGTATCGAGGGATTTTGTTAGTAGTTTGAAGTCGGTACAAGCTAGGTTACGACCAAGTGTACAACAAGTCGATGTTAAACCGGTAGAGGCGAGCAGTTCTTTGAACGTCGCGCATTTACCCAAAATTGCAATTAAAACATTCACCGGAAAGCTAGAGGACTGGGTCGGGTTTAAGGAATTGTTTGACTCGCTGATTCATAAGCGGAGTATATCCAATGTTGAAAAGTTACACTATTTATTGTCGAGTGTACAAGGTCCTGCTTATGACTTAGTGAAGGGTTTTCCTTTGTCAGAGGACAATTACCAAAATGCCTATGAAACATTGTGTAAACATTATGATAAAAAGCGTCAAATTGCTATTGTTTACTATGAAAAGTTGCTAAATTGTGAACCAGTTAAAAACAAAGCCGATTTGGATAGGGTTTTCAGGACGTTCAGTGAAAATTTAATAATATTGTCGAAATTTAAATTGCCTGATGAGAACTTCATGCTTTATTATTTGCTGTGGTCCAAATTGGATGTATGTACCCGCGAGGCATTTGAATTACAACTGGATTCAAATGTGGACATTCCAGATTTTAAAAGTTTACAATCATTCATGGAAAAAAGAAGTCAAGCATTAGAGAATTCTAACCCTAAATTAAGGGTATTTGCCCCAACAAATAAAATTGTTAATAAAAATAAATCTTCGCTTATTGTGCCTTCAGCACCTAACATAAGTTGTCCGATGTGTGCGGTCATTGGCCATGAATTGGTCAAATGCCCTAGTTTCTTAAGTTTGAAGCCAACAGATAGGTATTCCAAGGTCAAGGAGAATAGACTGTGCATTCTGTGTTTAAAGCCATCGCACAACATGAGAGTTTGTAAGTCAAGTGTGCGCTGTGCAAAATGTAGTAACCGACATCATACCTTGCTCCATTTTGACAAAGTTGGTGAAGATTCTCAGGGGTCCCACAATTCTGAATTGACAACGTTGTCGGTGCCCTCCTTTCATAACCAAGTGTTATTCTCGACTGCTGTGGTTAGGATAAGGGATAGTATGGGACAGTTAGTACCAATTCGGATTCTTTTTGATTCGGGCAGTGCATGTAATTTCCTCACATTAGCGGCTGCAAACCGACTTGGCTTACCATTACATAACTGTAATCAAACTATTAATGGTATCGGAGTGACCACCACAGCTACACTTGGGGCAGTTTCATGCGAGATTTTTCCCGCGAGAGGAGAAGGCTTGAACAGATACCAAGTTGAGGCTTTCGTTTTACCTCAAATTTGTTCGGACATGCCCTTGGGTTCAATTGATATTTCGACTTGGGACCATCTTAAGAATTTAGTTCTTGCTGATCCACGCTTCTTTGAGCCAGGACCCATTGACATGTTAGTCAATGTCAGTTTTTTGTCGTCAGTACTCCAACCTGGCCTTGTAAAAGGTGAGTCGGGTCACCCCATTGCGCTCAACACTGTGTTTGGGTGGCTAGTAATGGGTGATTGTGCTGTTGACATTGATTATTCTCGTTGTCGTTCTCGAGACAATTCCAAGGTTGCTTCCTTGGATTGTCATATCGTTTCGTCGTTGTCTCAGGACAATAATCGCAAACAGTTTGCAGGAATGAAAAATGTCGTAACTCCTCAAACAGCTGTCTTATCGTGTCGTTCTCCTGGCGATTCTTGCCTCGTTGCCAAGGATTGTCTTCTCGTTTCAACGTTATCTCTGGACAATGATATTAGGCGGTTCTGGGAGGTAGAAAGTGTCGTGACTCCTGAATCGGGCCTTTTGTCGAAAGATGACTTATCGTGTGAAAACCTTATGGGTGCTGAATATTATCGAAATCCTGAAGGGAGAATGGTTGTGCCATTGACTTTTCGGAACCCCAAGGATAAGCCCCGGTTTTCTAGTTCTCGCGAAATTGCACTCAAGCGATTTTTAAATTTGGAGAGGAAGTTTAATATAAATCCTCAATTTCGGACAGCATATGTTAATTTCATGAAGGACTACTTGGAGAGTGATCATATGGAAGTGGTGGAAGCCCCGCCATCGAGGGAGGGCCCCTTTTTTTACATCCCACATCATGGGATCTTACGTCCTGCCTCATTTTATACACCTATGCGCACGGTCTACGACGCTAGTGCCAAGGACAGCGAAGGACGCTCACTGAATGCCACCTTGTTACCGGGACCAAAATTGCAAAATAATATTTTTGATTTGTTACTCAGATTTCGCTGGCATGCTGTAGTATTCACTGGAGATATAAAACAGATGTATCGTCAGTTCCTCGTTGATAGAAAGGACTGCGATTATCAGCGCATCTTGTGGCGGCCAACTCCAGCTGAACCTGTCCAGGACTTCCGTTTGCTGACGGTAACGTACAGGGTCTCCTGTGCACCCTACCAAGCGTTATGGTGTATCTCGAAGCTCGCTCAAGAGTTCATGGAGACTGCTCCTCTCGGTGCTTCAGTTCTCGATAGGGACACCTACGTCGATGACATTGTGTCAGGTGCAGATTCTGTAGAGAGTGCTGTTCGTATTCGTGATGAGTTGATTAAGATTTTGTCTTCAGCACGACTACATTTGAGGAAATGGACATCTAATAGCCCGGGCTTCCTTCAGGGTTTGTCGGACTCCGACCTATACTCGGAGCAATTTCGTAATTTCGAGGACGTTCATGACGTTTCATTGAAGATATTAGGTCTTCTGTGGTTGCCTAAATCTGACACATTTTCGTTTAAAACTAATGGCCTAGATTGTCGCTGTACTAAGCGCTCAATCCTGTCGGATATTGCGCGGATCTTCGATCCCTTAGGGTTTCTTTCGCCGGTTGTCTTCATGGCAAAATACTTGATGCAGCTTTTGTGGTCTGCAGGGCTGCAGTGGGATGAAGATGTTCCAGAACGCATCGCAGAAGAGTGGCTCAAATTGAAATCTCAACTGTCGTGTTTGAGCTCTCTCTCTATTCCTCGCAGAATGATCGCATCGTTTCGTGAGATTCTACTCATCGGCTACTGTGACGCTTCGGAACGCGGTTACTGCGCGGTAGTTTATTGTCGTGTGGTCAAGGATGACCAAGATATCATCGTGCGCCTTTGTTGCGCAAAGTCAAAAGTCGCGCCACTCCGTCGATTGTCAATCCCTCGGCTGGAACTTCTAGCCGCAGTGTTGCTGTCTGACCTTGTTGCAGCAGTTCGTCATGCGCTCAAAGATGTTGGCTATGAAGCTAAAGTCTACGCCTGGTCTGATTCGACTGTCGTTCTGACTTGGATAAAATCCTGTCCGTCAAGATGGAAGACCTTTGTAGCTAACCGGACAGCGATGATCCAAGACAGGATTGCTCCCGATTGTTGGCATCATGTCCCCACTACCGACAACCCAGCGGACTATGGTTCTCGTGGGTTATTTCCAGCTGATTTAGTGCAATGTGAATCATGGTGGGCGGGACCTGCTTGGTTGCGGCGCGATGAAAGAGATTGGCCTCGACATGTCATCCAAATTGACGGAACTGCATTAGAAGAGGAAAAGGTTCTGACCCTGTTCAGCGCCCAGAACTCTAACTTCATCGATAGCATTTTATATCGTTTCTCGTCATTTCGTCGTATCGTCAACATATTGGCGTATTGTTTTCGTTATCTACATAATTCGAAGAATCCATCCCAGAGGATAACTTCAAGACTTTTGTCGGATGAAACAAATGGTGTCATTCGATTTCTCGTTAAACATGTCCAAGAGTTTGCGACTGAAATCCGAATGATACACAAAGGTGCCACCAACTCACTGCACAAACCTCTCCGCAAACTTTGTCCGTTTGTTGATCGAGAGGGTTTGTTGAGGGTGGGCGGTCGGTTGTCTCGTAGTGACACCTTTACTTACGACAGGAAACACCCCATGCTACTGCCTCGTGAGCATAGGCTAACGGCTTTGGTGATCGAAGAATACCATCGCAGGTTCTCCCATCCGGGGTTGCAAACGTTGCAGAACCTTATCTCTCAGGACTTCTGGATCCTATCCTCGAAACGTGCCATCCATGCCGTCATCTCTTCTTGTCTCAAGTGCTATAGGGTGCGTCCACATGTAGCATCACCTCCCCTCATGGGAGATTTGCCCCCGTTTCGTATCAGCCAGTTAAAACCATTCTCATCATCGGCTGTAGACTTCGCAGGTCCCTTCAATATTTCGTTAGGTAGAGCAAGGGGCAGCAAGTCTTACAAGGGATATATTTGTGTTTTCGTGTGTACTGTCACTAAGGCAGTACACTTAGAACTCGTTTCGGAGTTAACGTCTGAAGCGTACCTCGCCGCGCTTAGGCGTTTCGTCGCTCGTCGAGGTCGCTGTTCTCGTTTGGTATCAGACCAGGGGAGAAACTTCGTTGGCGCGGGCAACATACTCAAAGAGCTGATGTCGGAGGCTTCCCAGAAAGAGCAGATTGAGTTCGTGTTCAATCCTCCGGGCAGTCCGCATTTCTCCGGTTTGGCGGAAGCAGGAGTGAAATCGGTGAAGACGCATTTGTTTCGAATAATCGGTCTACAACGCCTCACCTTCGAGGAATTCTATACCGTGTTAACGCAAGTAGAAGCAATTCTTAATTCGCGTCCATTGTCGCCCCTGAGCGCCGACCCTAATGACCTCGCTGTATTGACCCCAGGTCACTTTTTGACACTAGAGCCATTGACTATTCTCCCTGAACCTATACTAACTGAAGTAAAAGTTAGTCCTCTCCAACGTTGGAAACTACTGCAACGGATGCACCAACATTTTTGGCGTAAATGGCACTTGGAATATCTCCATACGCTCCAACAGAGGAATAGATGGTCTCTCAAAAGAGAGAACCTCCAAGTAGGTACAATGGTTTTAATAATTAACGAACAGTCTAGCCCGTTAAAATGGAATTTAGGCAGGATTATTAAACTGCATCCAGGTAGTGATGGTGTTTGTCGCGTCGTTACCATTCGCACAGCAACCGGGGAATATAAACGCCCTGTTGTGAAACTGTGCCCTCTACCTTTTCGTCAGTAGATATGTTATAATATATCCAGTTACTTAGCTTGAACTTCTCACCTTGAAGCTTTGAGACGAAGTTCAACCTCATGTAACACGTAGAATAAGTATAGCTGTAGTCGTAGTAGTATTGTATATAATTCCTTGTTTTGAAAATACCGTGTATTTTGGTGGGCGGAATGTTCAATTTTGCACTAATATTTTAGTATGGCAACATTCTGTGCCCTCGTTTTTTGACAGTGAGTCGAAATTAACTGTTGAGTCACTTGTGCAACTGTTAGATTAAAACTTCGGTTCGAAATCAAGCTCCGCGCCATTAGTCGCGTAAATTACTGGCAAAGCCCCCCTTTGGGCCATTTTTGTATGTTTATCGTGTCGGAAGTTCATCCGCGCTTTGAGGAATCAAGGAGATCTCCCAGCAGCCGAGTATAATCAGGTGGCAGGTAATCTTTGGACGGCGGGTAAGTCTGTACAGTACGAGCCAGTCCCCATGGACCCTACACCTGACGAAGGAGTGCGGCTACATCTCCAGGCAGAGGTGAGTGTCTTTTTGATTAGACCTCAAAGCTCCGTGTTAATTTTGTTTAGTGCCGGTATTTCGTTTACTGCCTATTTTCTAGTCGTAAATCTCGCATACAGTCCGCTAAAATTTGAAACTTAACATTACAGTATGTGAATTAAAATTATGTATATATTTAAAATTAATCATTAAGTTCTGAAATACTATGTCATAAGTCAGAAGGATTACTGCCTCAAAATGTTAATGTTATGTGTTATGTTGTGTTAGCCAATGGTTGGCTGGTAGAGAATGCCATTTGGCATTAAGCCCGCCATTTGTACAATTTGTGTATTTTGTGCAATAAAGTTTAAATAAATAAATAAAATGTTATGAAGTGAGTAGGTCAATCACTCCGCTAACAACAGCCATGAGACGAGCACACATTTTAGAAGAAAATGTAAGCAAAGCAATGGAGAATAAACTAGGTCACAAAATTGAAAAATGTGGTCTTTTAATTTCAGAAGAGATTCTTATGATTGCGGACTCACCAGATGGCAAATACACAAAATGTATTTTGGTGGAAATCAAATGCCCAACAAGTGTAAAAGCTTCTAAAAATTATGTTAAAGATGGTGCTATAACCAAAAATAAAGACAATATTAAGGTTAGCTGGAAGAAATCGCTTATAGGGATAAGCTCGCCTTTGTACATGTCAACTGTTCTTGTAATGTATGTTGCATTTTTCCTCAGGTACAATAAAGAATGTTTACATTAAAATAAAATAAAAACACGGTGATTATTATCATGCGATACACTCATATCGAAATCAGTATCACTTCAATGTTGACGTGTATTGCAGTATCGTGATAATA
Source organism: Epiblema foenella (assembly GCA_963556455.1). Taxonomy (NCBI): domain Eukaryota; kingdom Metazoa; phylum Arthropoda; class Insecta; order Lepidoptera; family Tortricidae; genus Epiblema; species Epiblema foenella. The sequence goes on along the minus strand of OY747113.1, from coordinate 3,053,161 downwards.
TCTGAACAAATCCGGATATTTTGAAATCCGCGATACCTAAGGGGCGTGGTTTAAATGTTACCTTTATTGGACTTAGTAGCCCTCAAATGTTCTCATGTCGAAGATGGTAGCTTACATTATTCTTTGATCATTTATGTTACGATGAATCGTTTGTGAAATTTATAATCGATTTTTTACAATACATTACCTTACAAATACTCCTTATTGCACACTTCAGAAAAACAAGAACACAGTACATTTTTTTTATACCCGATTTATTGAAAAATCTAAATCGACTAAAAAGTCGATCATATAAATAATAATAATCGATTATTTTTCCCATTCCTAATTAAATATCTAATACAGATCAAATGATCGTAAAAGTGAATCGTCATTCTGAGACTAACTTTTTACGCAAATATCTTGTTAATCGATTTGCCCTGTAAACTTGCTCGTCAAGGATTTACTTTTTAATTAAGGGGATGCCTCGATTCAGTCCCCACGCCCCCCGTGAAAGAGACACGCTTATGTCTTTCGCGCACGACAAAACGGGATGCTACACTCTTCGGGAATATACAAATATACATGGTTAATATCCTGTTTCAAATCGTAATTCTAATTTAAGCGGTCATGTTTCGGCTATAGCCAAAAACACAGCCATATAGTCAAGAATCATATATCTGAAAATCATTCCTTATTGTTTCCTCGTCTAGGCAGAACAGCGTTTTAAAAAACGCGATATTTCTCGTCGCACGGCCTTAAAGGAATAGAATAGAATAATGTTTATTGTTGAACTGTGTACAAAGATGTTAATAAGATATTATTTAGACTCAACAGTTTGTCCGTCACGGACATACAATATAAAGACAAAATGAACTGTATGACATGCACTTATAAATAGTTAATGTACATAAAATTCATTCATGGTATCTTAACTTAATGATGTTGCACACCTGTTATTGAGATACAGGCAGGACTTGCGTCATCTAACTTTATGTTCTTATTAATGTACTAGCTTTTGCCCGCGACTTCGTTCGCGTGAACGTCTACTGACTATTGGGCACATGTCTCTACGCATTATCCCTCTGTATGAAAATTTATTTAATACTTCTAGTTAACTAAGAAAATCTTTTTCATATTTACTTGTAGTTTACTAAGACAAACACGTTAACACGTAAATTTTCCCTTAATCATAGTTATTTTTCTAGTGAAGAAACACTTTCCGAAACGTACAATCGAACCGGTGACATCCTGACACACGCAGCCAATCACTTTAACTGAGCTGTCTGAAAAATCACTAATCACACTCGGTTACCAAATCCTTCAACCAGTTCTTTCTTACAAAGCCTTGGGGATGCGTACTCAGAGTGACATCTACCAAAAAGACTCGCGCGTCCTTAACTTCAATTTGTAATTTAAAACAGTAGTAATATTTTTAACTACCTACGCGCATATTATCGTTTTACAATTATGTATAAACTAATCAGTAAGGTAATCCATGTTTTCATGTTACCAACATTGAATTAGTATTTTAGATAAGCTGACCTATAGTAACCAAAAAGATTTGTAACGGTTTCTATGGATCCTTAGAGTAGACACAAAATTACCCCGCCGGCGGGGATCGCGATATCGCAGACACATATAGTCCTTATTCGTCCCGATACCGCTGCATACCGGGTAAAGTCAGTCCGACCCAGGTCGGGTCTAGCTGAGATCCTAGCTGGTCTCTTCTCAGCTAGGCTTGGTTTAGTGAAACAGCGACAAAACTCCCAGTAGTTTGATTCCACCCACATCTCAGATTTGGTTGAAGCCGCTCAACCAATCTCACTGGAGCGCATACTCTTAGAGTATTCCAGTTGCAGTGTTTAAACCCCCCGTGTGGTCTCGTTGGAGGTTTCTCCTGGATTTTCCCCAGGCCGCTCTCCAAACAAACGCGCACTCACTATCGCTTTATTGGGCCCGGCCTATAAAGAGCCAGTCAGGTTCATGAAAAAAAAACCTGTTTTATATTTCTCATCCATCCATTTTCTTTTTCAAAAAAAAGAATAGAGTGAAGTGGAAATTCTATAAATTTTATGTAGGCATATATCAAAGCGCTGGTCAGTCAATGCTGACAACAATCGTCTACGTCCAATCTATTTAATCTCAAATTTTATAAACAGTAAAGTTATTTAGGCTCAATGGGCCAGCAAATTTTGATTTAAAACGCAAGCGCTTTAAAGGCTGTAAGTCAGTACCTAAATAACGCAAATCTATTATGTTTTGCTTACAATTACGCATGTAAGTAATTAATAGAACTTCAAGTACTGAAATGCGGTAAACATTCACATTCACATGAGTCGCTTTGGTTTTGAGATAATTAAGTCACAAATATCCGAAATCTTTCATAATAATAGCTCATCATAATCAATTGGTAGCGACATTACTTAGTTTATAACTACGATGGTAAAACTAAAAACTTTAAGTACATGAAAATACCTACTTTAGCTTAGCAGCTATAAGACTCAAATTATTGAATTGTGTAAGTAGTAAATAATCTACATTAACTGCGATTCGACTTGAACGAATGGCATCTGTGTAATGGCACCTCTCTGACACGCCAAACGTCAAATGTCGTGAATTTACAACAGTCTACACTCGCCTCACGATGCGTTCTTATTGTATCTTGCTTGACCCTAGATTCGTGACAACTATGTGCATATTTGGAGCTCAGACTTACACTGGTTCTTTCTTATCTGAGGCGAATTTTCGTAAGTCAGCGGGTATTGTAAATATTCTACATGATTCTGGATCTATGAAATTCAACTTCCACCCCCGAATTTATCTATTTGAGGGATGATGAAGGGATAAAAAGTATCCTAGATGTTAATCCAGGCTATAAACTCGTTGCGTACCAAGTTTCATCATTATCCGGTCAGCCGTTTTTGCGTGATTGAGTAATAAATATCCAAACATCTAAACATCTGAACTTTCACATTTATAATATTAGTGGGAATAGTGGGAATTTGTGGTATTTTGTAGGCCCTTAGATGACACCGTTATCACACTCGACCACTCTAACAACGAAGATATATCAATTATAGGTAGACGAAGTTCAAGGCACTGGTTTCACAGTGTTGACAACAACTGACTAACATAATTAAATCTCTCATTTGAAACAGTTACAATGGGTTGATGGATTTTTGATTATTTGTCGTTAGTCCCCTAAGCACTTTTTTACCCTCCGTTTTTTCACATATTATCTGTTTATTGTACAATTTTTGAATGGGATTCTTTTTATTTTGCTTCCAATTGTATGCTTACCAATTTTCAAGCCTTGAAGTCATTAATTGAAGGACTTGCCATACAAAGTTCAACCCCTCTTTTCACCCCCTTCCATCCCCAATCTGTATGATTTTTATAGCCTATAACCTGGCCGAAGATCAATTAAACTTATTAGTGAAGGTTGTATTGAAATCTATTGGCTAGTTTTCGCGTGATAGTGAGACAAATAAACAGACATACAAACAGACACAAATTTTAAAAACTGTTGAAATGTGTTCTGTTATCGATTCTAAGACCCCTCCATCGATTTTTTTGCTAATATCTTCAATGTACAGATTTTCGAACCTCTACAGCTTTATTATATGTATAGATTATCTTGTTGGTGTGTCAAATAAAATAAAATAAGAAATAAATAAACAAATTCATGCAATAAAAGGCCTTATTGACAAGCCAGCGTTTCAAGGCACCTTTGAACTCTTTACCTTCTGTTGACTTTATATCCGCAGGCAAGTTGTTAAAAACTCGCATGGCGGCAATCACCTACGCGGTCCTCTCAATTCATTAACCCCAAACGTTCCTTGAAGACTTACCCATTTATGTGTTACTGTGTTAGAAGCAGGCGTTTATGTTGTTTAATGAAGACCGTAAATTTTGTACCTGTGTCAACCACGTTAGATGTGTGAAGTGTTGTGACTGGATCAAACCTTAATAGGCCGGTAGTTATTTCTAAACTAGCAGCGCCCTGCGGTGTTACCCGAGGATAAAAGGTAGCCTATATCCTATTCTGATGTCTAAGCTACAATACTGGAAAGTTTCATAGAGATCCGTTCAGTAGTTTTTGAGATTAAGCGGAACGTACATCCATCCGCACAAACTTTCACGTGATATCGCTCGCCTTTTCGATGTCAACGGCATTTTGTCAGCCATTTTGACTTTTCCGAACTAAAAAAAAGAAGTAGATTCTGAATGTCGCCAAGTCGAATTTTGGCCCTTTTGCTCATAATTGTAAATGGCGGTCAAAATCTACTAAGCGGCCCGCGAAACATTTTAGTCGTCGTCTCCCGGCGAAAAAAAAAATTGCATTCTTTGGTACGATTCCTGGGATTCCAGGGACCGGTAGACGACGGGACGGGCTAAATTAGGCCACAATACCTATAATGAACGCGAACGCAGAACTGCCGCAGAATTCGCAGAACCTTTACCTTTTCAATTGAAAAAGTCTATAATTTTAAACACAAAACAATACCTATATGTGTATCATAGACAAATTAATCAATAAATAAATAAATAAAATAAATAAATATTAGAGGACAATCTTACACAAATCGAACTAGCCCCACAGTAAGCTCAAGAAGGCTTGTGTTATGGGTACTAGACGATGTTATATTTAATAGATATAAATACTTAAATACATAGAAAACATCCAATACTCAAAAACAAATATTCATGCTCATCAGCACACAAATATTTGCCCTGACCGGGATTCGAACCTAGGACCAACAACAACAGGACTAATATATGACTAAAATTAATGTGCAAAATGTATGACTGTATGTAGACATGAAAATGGTATAATACAGGCAGAACAAGTTCTACATGCACAAAGACGAACCAAAAAGCACACGCACACGTACACACGCACACATTACGCACACCGAGTGCGTGTACGTAATATGTGTATGTACGTGTACACACACAAGTATTTGGAAAATCGCATTTATTCTAAATTATAAAGCCTGCTGTGTTTGATGTCTCTTCACTAACGAGAGGTTTACATTCTACTCATTTTGTATGGCACTTACACGTCTACAAACATCTCTAGCTAAGTGTCATATTAAAAGCAATCAATTTTTATAGGAATTGCATTGTAAAAGCGTTATTTTATATGAAGTGTAAGAGTCGGTTGCACCAACATACGATCACAGGCCGGTCATCGTCAAATATGGCGCCGGCAGCTGTCATCCCATAGAAACTTGTCAAACTTTCCATACAATCAGATTTTAACGAACGCCGCTTACGATTACAAACGATTTGGTGCAACCCACCCTAAGTAATTAGCCGAAAACTATCTAGAATACGCCAGAGAAATAAAACACAATCACAAATTCAAAAATATATATTTATTTCATTGACTGCCTTATACATATAAGTAGAAAATAGGCCAAGTATATTTTACCAGACAAGTTTTGCTACTAGACTGTTCACTTTTGCCTCAAGTTTTTGTCAGAAGTTTAAAGAAATCACTACATAGTATAAAACAAAGTCGCTTTCTCTGTCCCTATATCCCTATTACATGCTTAAATCTTTAAAACTACGCAACGGATTTTGATGCGGTTTTTTTTAATAGATAGAGTGTATGAAGAGGAAGGTTTATATGTATAATAACATCCATTAAATAGTGCACCCGTGCGAAGCCGGGGCGGGCCGCTAGTAATCCAAAAAGATAACGATATCGGAGGTATATCGATATTACGACACTCATAATATGTTATTACTGTATTATATCAAAAACTTAGAATAGGTACGGTTACTGATAGTCAAATCGGCAAATTTTTACTAAAAGTTAAAAACGCTTGGTTACTAGTCTGGCTAATGAAAGCTGAGACTGAGATTTATTTAAAAATGGCAACTATAATGTCTACGTCAAATATGTCAAACGTCACTTAAATGCCGTGTCAATGGAGACAAACATTGCTTGATCCTTTACGGGTCAGAAACAAGATACTGCAAATATCATAGTACATTATTCCGTTTGAATTGGTACTTCCATAACAGACTCGGAATATTTAAATATTATAAATCCCCTTTTTAGGGTTCCGTAGCCAAAATGGCAAAAACGGAACCCTTATAGATTCGTCATGTCTGTCCGTCCGTCCGTCCGTCCGTATGTCACGGCCGATTTACTCGGAGACTATAAGCACTACAATTATGAAATTTGGTAGGAAGGTGTATTCTATGAACCGCTACATAAAATTGATGTGAAATTACAAAAAAATATTAATTTAGGGGCGGCACACTATATATAAAACCGGTGGATGAAAAAAAAAACTTCAGCGCACATAGTCGTGTGGGGTATCGATGGATAGGCCTTTAAAAATTATATGGAGGCCGACACGCACTTGGCCGGTTTTGGTAATGTTATCGCATAGTATGTAGGTACTAAACTATGTAGTGTGAACATTTTATTTTGTTGCCCAAGTATCATTGTTTAGTTGTGTAGTTGTATTTAAATATGCCGCTCTTTTCATTAACCAGACTATAAAATTTGTAGGGAAATATGATTAATGACGTCACAAATTTCTATGGTCAATCTGTCCTCATATTTGTATTACATAAAATTTCACGAAAAATACTTAAATTTAGAAATTCCGCAAACGCCGGCTGACATGGGTATGGGCTGGGTGGGTACAATTATAAATCAGCAACAGCCAGAAGATATATATATACTTACATAAACAGGCATCGTTACATACACACACACACATGTACATACATTTACATAGAACAATCCGCAACAGGCTTCGTCAATTAATCTTAATTTATCCACTAAATAGAACCGCCCCGAACCGCAGCGGGCGCAAAAGTTCCCATTTAGCTCTCATTGAGCAAGACTGTTGTAAGTGACTATGAACTATGTAGATAGACCTTATCTCTAAAATGAGAGTAAAATAGACATCACACGTAGAGCGAATTGCATGAATTTACGATTACCGATCGATCAACCTTAAATTATGGCGCGACCATTAATAACATTGCAATTTGACATTTAAGGCGCCGTGAGTTCACGCAACAGAGATTTTGAAAAATCATAACGCGTTTGTAAATGATGATATGGTTTCAAAAAAATATGCACAACAATCTTGAGACCTTTCTGTAGTGCCAAAAGCGATTCAAAACATGATTAACCAACTTTCGCTCGATAGAAAAAAATCGCAAACTTGTGTCTAAAGCAAACCTTTAAAAATTTGTAACTATTTTTGCATATTAGCTATTTACATGAAAATTATATCAATAAATTCGTAATGTTGTACTTCATGACATTAAGCGATTACTTTTTCTTGTATAAGAAACAATGAAAAATAATGATTCAAATATACTATTTTCCGCGAAGCCGCTCGTGCGCGGCTGACCCGGACGCCCGCTCAGTGCTCAGCGAGCTGCGTTCGAGGTCGGACCTGTGCCATTTCAACTCTGCTCCAACTCCGCGCCACTAAGTACAATTTTCGCATAAATATGGGTTGTTAAGAGGAATAAAATAAAACGTAGTCGGCTTAAGCGTTTAATTACATGCAGAGCGAATGCTAGAAGAACGAATGCAATACGGTAAATACTAAACACGTGTACCCACAGTAGAAATTCTTACATACAGTAGTATACCTTTTCACTCTTTAGAAAGCGCGATGTGCGCTGGGCAACCACCCAACCCAGGCCTAGTAGAAGTACAATTATAGTATAAAAGTAAGACTAGTATGAATCGATAAATTTATATATTACAAGTATTTGTTTAATTTGCACTGTTAGAAGTAAGTATGTAAAAAATTTGCAAGTCTTTTTTTCAACCACTTGCCGGTACCCGATTGAGCCTAAATTTGGCAAACTTATGTAAATTCACTAACAATGTAATATTATGGTAGTACCGAGCTGATCTGATGATGGAGACAGAAGGTGGCCATAACAACTCCTAAACTGCACAAGATAAACTCGTCGTGTTTGGGCTCATTGAAACCGTCTCTACGAGTAATGATGACTGTGAAAAAAAAGTACAGTCGGCAATAAAAGCTTGTACCAAAAATGATTTTTCTCACAGAAACTCATTTTACTTCAAGTTTAACGAAGTGTCTCTGCCTGCCTACAAAGCTGACGGTCCTGGCTCCAAATACCGGTTGTTATATAAATCTATTTTTATTTTATATAAGTTATTAACTGCTTATCGTACGTAGTACCTATTAATACCTAATGTCGGTCCTAGCATCTGATCAGGGTGGAGCGAGATTGGCTTTTTTTTTAGTCACCCAAACCACGGCAAAGAAAATTACGAAGGTAGTAATGAAATATGTAGTTTTCAACCGTCAAATGAGTAAGTGTTTGATAAATATTATTAGTCAATTATAGTCCAAACATAAATTTGTTTAATACCATAGGTTACGGTGTCTGCTTACCATCAGGCAGGTCGTAGGTATGCTTGTTTGCCGCCGTCATAAAATTTAAGCTGGACTGTTCAATTTACTCCCCATCATACAGTATTTTGTTATTGACTCAAAATTTGACTATATATTCCAAAAGAAACTTTTTTTTTTGAAGAGTAGCCTGGGGAAAATCCAGGGGAAAACCTCCGGCATGACCACGCGTGTGGTTTGGATCACTGGAATACTCTAAGAGTTTGCGCTCCATTGAGATTGGTTGAGCGGTTTCAACCGAATCTGAGGTGTGAGTGGAATCGAGCTACTGGGAGTTTTGTCGCTGGTTCACTAAACCAAGCCTAGCTGAGAAGAGTCCAGCAAGAAACTCAGCTAGGCCCGACCTGAGTCGGACTGACTCTACCCGGTGTGCGGCGGTACCGGGACGAATAGGGACTATATGTGTCACTGATGTCGCGATCATAGATCAGATCACAGAGGGGGGAGGGATGGGAACGTAGTCGACAGCCTTCCTAACTAACGGATTCCTATGATGGGGAGCGTTGTCAAAATAACGTCTGGCAGTCTGCTTGAAGAAACCATACTATCACACCCAGCGCGCTTGAGCGCAATAAAATAAAACCGGCCAAATGCGTGTCGGATCACGCACAATGAAGGGTTCCGTACCAACACCTACTAGTCCACATTTAAAACCACTATCCAATACATTGAATCTAAAAAGGTCATATCTTCATGGAACTCACGGCACTTACGACCTTTTGTTTGGGCAAGACAGTTTTTCAGCGAAAACTCAAAAATCGTAAAACCTGTCTTGTCCAAACCAAAAATGGTTGAAAGTATTTATTAATGCACACCGCCTCAATTTTTTTCACAATTTTAAACTTCATAGTTAAAACTTTGAAGACTTATAATTATGTAATTATTTATTCTTTTGAGTTACTTTTTTCGCGAACAAAAAGCACTCGAAAACAGCCTGATAATCACCAACATGTAGCTTGATTCTTCGGGATGGTTTTGGCGTATAATTTATGTATATTTTTCTATAGGGAAATCTCTTTTTTATAGGGAAACAATAGTGTCAATATTTTATTTACTCTCAAACTGATATCCCGATGAGTGTAATCGGGTAAATGTATTTCTTTTATTTTACTAACTTGAAGTTGTTTTAAAAAATATTCAAATGCGATTGATATTCTCAGTCCTAGAGGGACAGGGTATTTATGCATGTGATTCGAATGTCATGAGGCATACTTAATATTCCATAAAAGGTATGACACTAATACTATATTTTTGCATTAACTCCCAGAATCGCCAGCCTACATTAGTCAATTTATTTCCCACTTCGTTGCAGTACTGCTTAGTGAGTTTACTGTGTATTCTCACTGTAAGCGCGCGAGTGTGCCGGTGAGCGGGGCGCTCCCCGCGCGGCTAGTTACCTCACCCCCTGACATGATATTTTTCGTTGAACCTACGGCGCCTTAAAATCATACACCCTTTAGGAAACTACTGAGACTGTTTAACCTCCATGAATTGAACGAACAGCATAACACGCCGTCTGTCAGGGTTGTCACTGATGGGCAAGTTCTATTACTGCACGACAGTGTTCGAGGTCCTGGTGCAGTGACAACTCACCTCAGATTCGATTGAAACCGCTGAACCAATCTCACTGGAGCGTAAACTCTTTCCAGTGCTCCAAACCATACGCGTGGTCGTGTCGGAGGTTTTCCTCTGGATTGTCCCCAGGCTACTCTCTAACCGCGCACTCCTATCGCTTTAATGGGCCCGGCCTAAAAAGCCACAGTCATGTTCAAGCAGCCGGCATAAAACCACTATGTAATACTCAGAGCAGCGTAGTTTTAATTTACTTGCGTTCATCTGACATGCAATGCTTGCAGCCTTGCGATTTTACGAATAAAGGCTCATACCCTTTAGGATACACCAATGTCAACGTTAGACTCCCATATTTGAAGGTCAGCGGGGAGGGCGAGCGAGAGCGGGCTTCACGTCGGCGACTTCTGTCAGGGTTGCCCCTGGAAGACCGGTCCTATATCTGCACGACACTGGTGTCTCGGTGGAGGGATAATACGCGGCTGCGCTCGCGCGGCGCGCATAGAAGGCGCGCTGCGGGCGCGCTGCGTCAGGCCGGCGCGCGCGGCGCAACGTTCGCCGGCAGGGTTGTCTCAGCGAAGCGCACGCGGGGCACGCGGCCGTTCTGTTGACAAGCGTCATTATCAAACTCAAAATATTCTTCATTCAAATAGGCCTAGTGTTGTCGCCCGGGTTATTTCAGGCGTCGAGACCATCACTTGGCGGTACTGGCAACACTGACGGTATCAATCCAGTCTCACCGGTGACGTCACAAAGCAGAGTTCATAAATATCCAGGCACTTTCCACGGAGCTCTCTTGCTTGGCGGCCGTGAAGGTGACAAGGAGTGGATAAAGTGTCAACCTAAGTATCTTACTTTAATAAATATGTATTGTAATTAATTATGATTGTTAAATATTAACAATCATAATTAATAATGCGCATTGGCTTATATTGTAACTTTGCTTAGATAATTATGATTGTCGATATCTAAATATGTACTTGGCAGATTTACTATCGATGAGTGTTTATTATGTAAAATGTGCATATCTATATACTAGGTACTATGGTTTAACTAATAAAGTATGTGTAACAGTAATCCTGTGTTTTCTATCACTAGCACCAAGCACTTTCGAAACGTCAGTTAAGGGGATTCTTCGATTCTGTCAGCCACGCCTCCTGTGAAAGAAACACGCTTACCTATCTCTTTCGCGCATGTATTTTTTAGACAAATGTCGGTAAATATCTAACTGTGAAATTCTATTAAATTTCCTCTTGGCAGAGTTAGATAAGGTAAAGCAACACCATAAGCCGGCGTCTCCCGGCGAAAAAAATAAACAATAGCATTCTTTTATTATGATCCCTGGGATTCCAAGGACCGGTAGACGACGGATTAACTTAATAATGTCGTTTAATAATGCGCTGTTTTAGCAGGCTGATTAAAAAAAGAAAAATAAAGACTCAACTTTGGATTATTTTTCTAGAGAAAATTTTTAAGCAATCATGTTTCGGCTATTGTTAGACTCTGATAATTATAGTCAAGTATCATGTATCTGAAAATCATTCCTTATTCTTTTCTCGTCTGGGCGGAACAGGGTCATACTTAGTGGAAAAAACAAAAGTCGTCCCTCCTGTGGTCAATAGTTAACGGCTTATGTGCATGTTAGCTATGTTTTTATTACAGGGATTTATAGAAACGGAGACACTGTTTATGCGGGTTACAGGTCCAATCCGAAATTAAGCTTTGTAGCCCTTAACTTTTGGTATGTCCACAGAAAAGACGCGAACCTAAATCCACGTATGACCCAGCAGCGTTTCAAAGAACGTAATGTTTTTGTTTGCACGGCCTTAAACATCATCTTAAGCTAATTTAAGCATCTAAGGACATCTATCTACATCATACTCTATTTGGATAGGTAATTAACTAAGTAATTTGCAATTCCATTGTCTAGTAAACACTTAAAAATATTTATATAAGTGTAGATTGTAACAGATCGACTCGTATAATGAAACCGTGAATTTTCACCAAAAAGATTGTATTTTAACGAATTCCATTGTTAGGGAGCGCTCCGGCTAACTTTGTTGCACGATATTCAAATCAACGTACTTCCACCTAAACTGTCATAATTTATACGAAAACCTTGAACATATACAATCAAACAAGTTAAAATATTTTATAAAGTATCTATTACACACTCTGCCATTTTTACAATTGAGACGAATCTATCCACGCGTCTAACTTAGTAGTAATACATACCTAATGTCAAATTCTCTCAAACCATTTAATTCGAACTTCAGAGCGTGACTTACATATATATGTTACTTATACTAGATATTGCCTGCGACTTCGTTCGCGTGAACTTCTACTGACTATTCCTTCCCTTTGGTAGATAAATTCTGCGGGTTAGGCTATAAACTACATAACTTTGAGTGACTCACTCAAAAGGGTCTCGCCGGGTTTCCATATGAAATCTGCACTGGCGTCTTTTTTGACATTGGTGCCTTTAATATGTTGCTAGTAGTTTAAAATAATTTTTGGCCAATTATCAAACCCCTAACTCCATTAGTTTTTGGAAAATGAGGGCTGCAACCCCTAACTTCAAAATTATTTTTCTACGAAACTATGATAGATATTCGCATGAAACCAACGCGACATGAAAGCTCTTAATTAGCTTTACATTACATATTTTTTTTATAATTTTTTAAATAACTATAGGGCTGCAAAAAAAATATTGAAAAAAATAGGGGTGGTTTTTAGTAGCTATTTATTGAGGTACACCGACGAAAAAAAAACCGTATAATCAGTACGTATCCAACTATAATATGTAATAATTATATATATGTGAGATAGGTGGAACATATTTAAAAAAATAAAAATCTCATTTTGTTACTTAAACTTGATCTAACCTGACGTCTGTTTAGATTTTTTCAATGTCGTATAATGATTAATAAACGCCTTTACAATCTTTTATAATAATTCTGATGTGGTTATTCAAATATGTTACAATATGTTACCGTGTGACTGAACTTGTGAGCGCGCAAAACGCTTGCCGCTGCCGCCGCCGCCCGTTAAACTGATACTAGTTGACACTCGTGATATACCGCGCTATCGACAAGTTATGACAAGTTCACGAAACTGCGTTATTTTTATCAGTTAAAGTATCGTATTATACTACTCTCGAATTTTATTATTCCACTCATCGAGTGATCAGTTCGTTTTCTTTAGAAAAAAAACAGTATTGTGTATTTATTGATAGTGTAGAATTTCTTCCTCTGTACGAATTTGTTTATATTTTTCACAGATTTTTTTTTAACTCGATTACAATTAATGCATCTTGGTCTGTTATCGTTGTCTTCCATTTTGCAGGTTTCAAGTATAATAACAAATATTCTTATATACAAACGAATAAACACTATTTTCTGCTAAACACAACACGTTATTTATTTGATAGTCAATAAATACACAATACTGTTTTTTCTAAAGAAAACGAAATGATCACTCGATGAGTGGAATAATAAAATTCGAGAGTAGTATAATACGATACTTTAACTGATAAAAATAACGCAGTTTCGTGAACTTGTCATAACTTGTCGATAGCGCGGTATATCACGAGTGTCAACTAGTATCAGTTTAACGGGCGGCGGCGGCAGCGGCAAGCGTTTTGCGCGCTCACAAGTTCAGTTACACGGTAACATATTGTAACATATTTGAATAACCACATCAGAATTATTATAAAAGATTGTAAAGGCGTTTATTAATCATTATACGACATTGAAAAAATCTAAACAGACGTCAGGTTAGATCAAGTTTAAGTAACAAAATGAGATTTTTATTTTTTTAAATATGTTCCACCTATCTCACATATATATAATTATTACATATTATAGTTGGATACGTACTGATTATACGGTTTTTTTTTCGTCGGTGTACCTCAATAAATAGCTACTAAAAACCAGCCCTACTTTTTTCAATATTTTTTTTGCAGCCCTATAGTTATTTAAAAAAATATAAAAAAAAATATGTAATGTAAAGCTAATTAAGAGCTTTCATGTCGCGTTGGTTTCATGCGAATATCTATCATAGTTTCGTAGAAAAATAATTTTGAAGTTAGGGGTTGCAACCCTCATTTTCCAAAAACTAATGGAGTTAGGGGTTTGATAATTGGCCAAAAATTATTTTAAACTACTAGCAACATATTAAAGGCACCAATGTCAAAAAAGACGCCAGTGCAGATTTCATATGGAAACCCGGCGAGACCCTTTACTCAAACGTTTTTACGTCTCAAAGTTACAATATACAAAGTTTCTTATTTATATGAATATATTAGCAAGTGAAATGGGCCCTCTTGTCCATGAAAGTAGGCACGTGTCCTGAAGTAGGATGTAATAGGCGGACAATTAAACAAAATGGGTATGATTTATCAATACCTATATGTTATATGATACATTCGTATGTTATACCTCTGTTAAAAAAAAGTTTCTACGGACAGTCGGGTGAAGGTTATTGACGTTAAGCGGCAATTATACTTCGTCGTTCGCCGCATGCTGCATGCGGCGACCGCAAAAGTGTAAAGAACACGTTAATCGGCCGCATTCGGCGATCGACAGCTGCCAACGCTTATAGGTAGGCGGACAGACTAATGTGAACACGACGTTTGTTGGCCTAAGTAGTTTCAAATGAATTCGGCGACCGCATTAGGTGAACGACGCAGTGTAATTGCCGCTTTAGAGATCTTTTCAAATATGTTTTGAAACTTTTGTGGCGAAGTTTCAAAACATATTTATTGACGTTAATAATAATTTTACTAACTACGTTCTATTCTCAATGTACAACAGGTAAGTATAGTTATAGAGGTATGGCATAGTGTAATCCCGTTAACTAAAGTTAGGCCTCAAAGTGGAGATACAGACGATCTACGTCAAAATAATGTATGTTGTGATGTGTGTAAACGAAACACACATACCTATAATATAAACAAATCAATATGTCTCCAATAAAAACCCGATTTTAGGAGGCTTGGGATTTATTTGACTGACAAATCGCACACCAGTATGATATCCATGTCTTGAGGGCGATCGTTTTAACGCATATCATGCCAATCTGTTACAATTAAAACTAAAATTGTTATGCAATATATCGAGTTAGAACGACCTGAGAGACCTTGAGAGAGGTAGGGCACAGCAAAATGTCATCTTGCTCGAATTTGGAGCAGCCCAACTGGGGAAGTACCTCCGCCTTGCAGAAGACCAGAGCCATAATAACAATTTACTATACAAGTATGTAGTGTTGTGTTCCTGGAGGTGAGCAAGGTTGCCAGAGCTCCCGAGGATGCACTGTGTTGAGAGCGAGGGACCTAAATGTGTTCCTTCTGCTGTCAACACAGTGCATCCTCAAATCTTATAAAGGGCCGGCAACGCGCACGTGACTCTGCGGTGGCCGCTTACCATCAGGTGGACCGTACGCTTGTTTGCCACCGGCATTGTATAAAAAAAAAGACCTTTTCACAGCACAATACATTCATTTTACGT
Organism: Epiblema foenella; assembly: GCA_963556455.1. NCBI lineage: Eukaryota > Metazoa > Arthropoda > Insecta > Lepidoptera > Tortricidae > Epiblema > Epiblema foenella. Next base: position 3,037,665 of record OY747113.1, on the reverse strand, counting down.
AATAACAATATATCGAGAATCATACGACCGCGGCGCCTATTATCGATGACACAGTACGTAAACTGACCATTCGTGAACCTTATTAGAACGAGATAAGGTCTGTTAATGGTCAGGTTAACTGTGTCATCGATAGTACATATAAGCCCCTGGGGGTTCGAAGAGTGCGAATCCATTGAGCGCAAATATTGCGATAGGAAACATATTGAAATGTTTATTGGGACTGGGAATTCTGTAGTCGGTTTTAGGGTTCCGTAACAAAAAGGTACAAAAAAGCCTTATGGTTTGACTTCGACTAGGTCGGCTGTCCGTGAGAGTCAAGATGGCGGGTGTACCTAAACAAATATTTAAATAAAGGGTACAAAAAATTTGTACTGAATTTGTACTATTATATACCACTTTAAAAAAAAATTGTACCCTTCGGTATTTAAAGTTATTACAAAATGAAGGTACACCCGCCATCCTGACAGTCAGGATGGCGGGTGTACCTGGGAAAATTATGATCCTACCAATTATTAACTAATGTTAATATCCCAGTTTTTAGTACCAAATTTGTACTCAAATATACAGTAAAATTAGTAAAAACTTCAACCATCTAATTCGTAGTTTTCGAATTTTACACATTTGATGATTTTATACCGCTGGGTAATACGGTTATTTTAAGTAATGAATGTATGGGGAAGTCAAACAGGTTCATAAAGTTTTGAAACTTGTATGATATGATACCTTTGGGTATAGTCTTCAAAACTCACAATTCTCCTAACTAACTAATAACTTTAAATACGGAAGGGTACAATTTTTTTTAAAGTGATACAAAATAGTAGAAATTCAGTACAAATTTTTCGTACACTTTATTTAAATATTTGTTTAGGTGCACCCGCCGTCCTGTCTCTCACGGCTGTCCGTCTATATCAGGAACAATAAACAAGGATAGTCCAAGATTATTGGAAAACTGGAACTTTTTGGGACGACGGATTTACTCACGAAGATTTCCTTTCCCGAAAATACATTATATACGGTGTTAATTTATTAGTTGCAGATATTTTAACACATGATACTTTACTTTAAAACAATTAACTTTAAATAGAAATTAAGAAATCTTTTCATATATTTTTTTTACTTAATAAGAGAACAGCGGTTGGAACTCACTTGGAAAGTCACTCCAAGTGAGTTCCAACCGTTGTTCTCTTATTAAGTATAAATATGTCTCACGTTAGTGTAAACTTATGTATTTTTTTTTGTTTTCTTTTACCGAACAAAAAATTAATTGTAATTTCATCTAAAAATAATCACCATGTGCATTTGACAAGACGTTTAACACTATCTGTCATTTCACTCATGTCAACAATTGTTTGTCATAAATGTCATTATGGTTCGGCGGGAAAACTGCAAACGTTATTAGGGTGGGAATTGGGCCTGTCGTGTTAAAACTAGTCAATAAAATCCACCCATTAGGTTAGTTAACTAATACACTAGCCTTAGCCACGAAATCTTCGCAGTGCGGCAGTGATAGTGCGAGGATCCACATTCACATTGCATCGTTGTATATAAAGCCTTGCAGCTCTCGCCGTATCGTAGTTTGCATCGTGATAACACACACACACACACACACACACACACACACACACACACACACACACACACACACACACACACACACACACACACACCACGCACACACACACACTTCTTTCTGGCGACAATAAATTTCTTTTTATTTTATTTATTTATTTATTTTAAAATAATCATCGTTTGTGTAGCGGTAAGGCATTTCAAAATAAAATAAATTTGAAAACGACACAAACAGACGGAAAATAACATGATGACAATCAAGTATTTGACAGTTAAATGGTACGTAAAAGAGGTACTAGAATCTTTTCAATGAGTTCCCATTTAATAATCACATTAACAGGGTCTTTTTACGTAGCAAATGTTTTTCAGTTTTCTTCAAAAAAACATCGTAAAAGCTATATATAATGTTTAATAGTTAAATATACTACAGGGACCGAGTACTATCAGCTGTAAAAATATCTGCAACTTATCGTAAATACTTCTCCTATTCGCCGTTCCACGCGCGCCAAAATACCAAACTCCCGATATTTAAACTTCGCGGCATAAACGACATAAAGTCGACACTCGCGCGGCACCCGCCCATTTTTGAGCGGCGGCCATTTCCGCGAATCAGTCTGACCTCTGGCTAGAGTCGACGCGCGTCTTTCGATGTAAAACTTATCCTAATTACAGTAATTTCTTGTTAAATAACTATTGAGGCTTTAGCCGGGCCTAATTTAGTGTGTGTAGTGTATTAGAACTGTTAGTTTTGTGTTTCTATTCAGCTAGCCAGTGTTTTGTACCTCGACTCAAACTTTAAATAATAATAAACTTTGTTTCTGCAAATCGCGTCGTGTTATCATTTTAAATACACAATAAACTAATAAATTAACACCTTACATTTCCTTGTTGGTAGAATTGACACTTCTCTGAGCTCTTTCGATATCAGCTAAAGACTTCAGTAAAGACTATTTAGAAAGTTTCCCGTGTTCGAGAATAATGTTTGAATTCATAATTACCTTTATCACGACCGGGGATTCTACGACGTTCCTTTTCATCGAACTGGATGCCGAGTTGCCTGGAGCAAAAGAATTTAGCTAAAATTATATTTGCATAAATCAATGCCTCTTTGAGGGAAACTGCCCTAATAGATAGAGTATTTTCCAGTTATCGAGATAAAACAGAATATTTAAATTAAACTTTATCATTAATTATTTCTTTTGAATTCTCAATTTTGTGTTAATACAACACAATTTAATTTTAGCGATATTTAAACACGTTTTTTAATCTGTTTCACGTAACATCAACCCTATTGCACAGATCATTAGATTTCAAATCATAAAATAAGCAGAAGAACATTGAGAAATTCAAATCTGCTACGCAGGCTTCGTCAATGTCTTTTCCATGAGTTTGCATGACCGTACTCGCTAGCGATTGCGCAAACGATTTAGTATGCCGATTCTTAGTTCTATTGCGTAACCGCCAGAGATGCTGTACTTTTGCCCATACAATTTTTTACGCAGTCGCTAGCGAGTACGGTCAGGTAAACTCATGGTAAAGGCACAGGTGGGTACAACTATGAATCAGCAACAGTGCGACTACGTAAACGATTTAGTTTGCCGATTCTTAGTTCTATTGCGTAACCGCCAGAGGCGCTGTACTTTTACCCATAAATTTTTTTACGCAGTCGCTAGCGAGTACGGTCATGTAAACTCATGGTAAAGGCACAGGCGTTGTCATATACAAGTACACACAACAATAAAACAATCCGCAACAGGCTTCGTCAATTAACTTTAATCTATCCACTAAATAGGACCTCTGGCTGCAGCATAACCACGTTCTATAGCCAACGAAATCTGTTAAACCATATTATATAAGAATTTTATGACGATATTTAAATTTAAGACAGTGTGTACAGATACCCGTCACTTCCATACATTTTATAACGTATAAAGAGGATCCTATAGAAGGAGTATTAGCGAATGCCCAAAAGGGACGGACTTATGATAACCTGACTAAATTGAAATGTCTCAGACAACTGATAGATCCATTAGCACAATTTTGACATCTCATAATTAATAATGCCGTATACATTGGCGCCAAATTTAGATTATGCCTGCTTAGGGTGAACATAAAAGCGGATCCCTAGAAATATTACTGCTGAGCCAGGCGCGGAAGACGATAGTCAGCAGGGCATGCCGATAAGGCAATTCATTAATCTATACTTAATCCGCGACTATCGGCTTCCTAGTCTACTCAATTGCCATTTAATACGTATATCTAAATATAAATACGCACTGGTGGCGAATTGCGAACGCAGCCGATTGGTATGAGAATATTTATGAGGGCTGGCAAGACACCACTCAACTAGAGGCAGTGAGAGAAGCATAGGTTTTAGAAGTTTGTTTCCTAAGAAGAGAATGTAAATGAACTACAGAAATCCTTATTTTACGTGCTAGGATTAAGGAGCAATAAATTAGTGTGACGCAAGACGACTGTCTATCATTCGCATCAACATGTGCGTCACCTAAACACGTATTGTACAGTATTGATAAGTAATAAATCACCAAGACTGAAGGCTGTGTTGCCTGTGTTGCTGTCTTTTACCTACCTTACGTTGGGTTGACCTTAGCCACAGTGTTCTCAGTGCACGGGGAATACCTGAAGCTGGAGTTAGCCCGAACAATGCCAATAGGCTTGACAAATAATACGCGATGACGGACAGGAGATGGCACATTGTATCTCGTTCCTACGTATGTTATTGTCTATACTTACATCTCTTTCCCACATCTGTGTATGTGTGTATTGCCGGCTCCAGTCTTATCCTTACTTCAGGTTTTATAACCAGGGGCGCTACCGCGAACAGCAAACGAAGTTTTCCGTCTTTGTCGGACTTGCAAGTTTGCATATAAGTGAGACAGAGAGGGAAAAGTTCGTTTGCGTTTCGCGGTAGCCCCTCAGGATTGTAGCGATCATATATTCCCCCTCTTTTCTGCACCTAACCACAGACGTACCAAAACTTGAGTAATTCGTTTATTTATAATAATATTAGTTTGCGACCCTCCTGGCTGTAAGTATTTATTTATTTAATATTTGTTCTTGGGACCAGACTGAAAACCAGCGCCGGGCACTTCTGCCCAGCACATGCTGAGCCTGGGACCCATTCCCTCACCTTTTTCTGATGGTTTAGCTTATTGTTACTTACTGTTTGTTGATTGTTTTGTATCTGTTAGGTTAAGGTTTTTTATGGGCAATAAATTTCTTCTTATTCTTATTCATATTGCCCGTCTTGCTTCGCTCACCTATAGTATCCGAAGCGCTGGTGCCCGCACAGCACCGCTTGAAGATCCTGAGGCTAAACCCTCTTAAGTCCAGGTGGTAGGAGCCGTACACCACTGGGTTCATGCAGGAGTTGGAGACCGCCATGGCGAACAGGAAGCTCTGGACACGGTTGGAAACCTGCCGGGCTGAGTCCCGGTCTATCATGTACCTGGCAAAAATCCAAGTTTAAGGCACTGGTCCCACCGCTGGCGAGTAGCGAGTAATCTCATAGTAATTCTACTCGCTTGAGCGAGAAAATATGAGAGTACTCGCTGCTCGCCGGCGGTGGGACCAGTGCCTAAATATGAGAGTGCTCGCTGCTCGCCGGCGGTGGGACCAGTGCCTAAATATGAGAGTGCTCGCTGCTCGCCGGCGGTGGGACCAGTGCCTAAATATGAGAGTGCTCGCTGCTCGCCGGCGGTGGGACCAGTGCCTAAATATGAGAGTGCTCGCTGCTCGCCGGCGGTGGGACCAGTGCCTAAATATGAGAGTGCTCGCTGCTCGCCGGCGGTGGGACCAGTGCCTAAATATGAGAGTGCTCGCTGCTCGCCGGCGGTGGGACCAGTGCCTAAATATGAGAGTGCTCGCTGCTCGCCGGCGGTGGGACCAGTGCCTAAATATGAGAGTGCTCGCTGCTCGCCGGCGGTGGGACCAGTGCCTAAATATGAGAGTGCTCGCTGCTCGCCGGCGGTGGGACCAGTGCCTAAATATGAGAGTGCTCGCTGCTCGCCGGCGGTGGGACCAGTGCTTAAATATGAGAGTGCTCGCTGCTCGCCGGCGGTGGGACCAGTGCCTAAATATGAGAGTGCTCGCTGCTCGCCGGCGGTGGGACCAGTGCCTAAATATGAGAGTGCTCGCTGCTCGCCGGCGGTGGGACCAGTGCCTAAATATGAGAGTGCTCGCTGCTCGCCGGCGGTGGGACCAGTGCCTAAATATGAGAGTGCTCGCTGCTCGCCGGCGGTGGGACCAGTGCCTAAATATGAGAGTGCTCGCTGCTCGCCGGCGGTGGGACCAGTGCCTAAATATGAGAGTGCTCGCTGCTCGCCGGCGGTGGGACCAGTGCCTAAATATGAGAGTGCTCGCTGCTCGCCGGCGGTGGGACCAGTGCCTAAATATGAGAGTGCTCGCTGCTCGCCGGCGGTGGGACCAGTGCCTAAATATGAGAGTGCTCGCTGCTCGCCGGCGGTGGGACCAGTGCCTAAATATATGCTCCACACAAATTTATTGTGATCATTTGATGGTTTTCTATCTATGTAGCGACACTATATGTGATAATCCATATTGAAAGGAACCTTATGACTGCCGGCACTTACGCCTTTATTGCCGCTGTTCCAATACAATAGTGAATAAGCGCCTGCCGCCATAAGGTCCCTTTCGATGTGGATTATCACACATTGTAAATTGTAACACGAGTCATTATCCCTATGGACGGGAATCTCCGCATTGCGCATTTCTTTATATTGTAAATTTGTGCATTTTCTATCCACCATCACCGCCAGTTTCCTGAGAGCCTACTCCGAACTTCGAAATCCGAACTTCGTATCGTGCCGTCGCTTTCACTCATACGGTGTATAACACGAGAGTGATAGGGACGGCACGATACAAAGTCGAATTTCGAAGTTCGGAGTAGGCCCTTTGGCCAAATATTATGCTCGTAGTTATCGAGCGATAAACGGCAAGACAAAGCATCCGTCACTCTCTATCAAGTCGAGACCATCATCCCCCTGTAATCGTAAAGTAATGGGTACGTAATAGTAGATTGTGTCTCAAGGGAGCAAAATGATATATTTACGGCGAGGTCGCTACATTGAATTCTGAGTGAAGCGAGGGATTCTAAAGTAGAATCTTGAGCGTAGCGAGGGATTCAAGTGTTTACGCCCAAGAGGGAAATAGTTTTGCTACCGTGAGACACATACTGCTTTTCATACCGCCTAATGAGGCCCGCTCCTAAAAACATGAAATATCTTACGAATGATTTTACTACAGTGTCACATACTGCTTTTCACACCTATGAGGAAAAGAGTCATTGTTGCCCTCCAATGGGGGAAGAAAAGTATATCTTTGATCTCATTCGTAGGCAACAATAACTCTTTTCTGAATAGTAGGTGTGAAAAAGACAATAGCTTTGTTCGGATAGTTACCACATGCACATGGTGGCGTAAGGCAGCCAGCACAGCGCGAACACGCAGACGATGGTGATGGTCATGCGCAGCGTGCGCCGGCGCGCGCGCCGCAGCAGGCTGCGGTCCGACCTGCGCAGGCGCACCGGCCCGCCCGCGCGTCGGCTACCTGGGACACAAGAAAATCCATATCCATAATATTAGCTTACATTCGGATGAAGTCGCTCAACCAATATCACCGGAGCGCCAACTCATAACCCCTTATCCATAAATCTTAACAAATCTCTGTTAACTAAAATGTGTTTTGTACCCTTAACACCAGAGATAGGACAAATTTGCGTCATTGCTCGCAATAATGTGGACATGACTCCAAAATTAATCAAACTGTTAATCAATTAATGAATTTCTTACTTGACATATAATTTAATTCCTTGTCAATAAATACAAAAGTGTGTTAAAGTAAATATTTATTAAAGAAAATAATCAGTATTTTTTCAAATGTTCTGCAGTCTATTTCTTTTTACATCAAAAGTATACTTAAAAAACTCCGCTCGCAATCCACAGAAAACTTCTTCGTCAGAAATAATAATCATAGCAGGATAGGTACTTCATGGGTATTATTTCTAAAATCGTAACTTCTTTATTATATAATAGTTAAGAAAACGATAACTACTTTAAATAACATTTTGCTAATAATTATAAACACTTATAAACTATTATCTCCAGAAATTCAAATTTCATTCAAGAAATAATTAATTGATTAACATTTTGATTATTTTGGAGTCATATCCACATTATGCGAGTAATAACGCAGTCCGATCTCTGCTTATCACAAACATAAATGTGAAGTGACAGATAAGTACGGACAGACGATTTTTAGCGGCAATTTAATTAAAATAAGTTTGATGAACGATTATGAATAAGGAGGTAAGAGTATTCGAATGTTTTAAACCGCCCGCGTAGTCGTGTCGGAGGTTTCCCCTTATAACACTAGCGACCTGCCCCGGCTTCGCACGGGTGCACTATTTAATGGATGTTATTATACATATAAACCTTCCTCTTCAATCACTCTATCTATTAAAAAAAACCGCATCAAAATCCGTTGCGTAGTTTTAAAGATTTAAGCATACATAGGGATATAGGGATATAGGGACAGATAAAGCGACTTTGTTTTATACCATGTAGTGATTAAACATGCGAAAATAACTCTTGTTTTTTCTGTTACTTCTTCACCCTTAAACCGCTGAACCGATCGCAATGAAATTTGGTATATAGATAGTTTGAGGCCCTAGGAAGAATAGTATTATCCGGAATACATCTCCTAAAGGGGGTGAAATGGGGGATGGCAGTTTGTGTCGAGGCTAATCGGGTTTCACACGGATGAAATCGCGGGCAAAAACTAGGGGTACTAAAGCTAAGTAAAGGAAAAGTACTTATATAAAGCTATTTCCTCACATCAAAATGTTGTGCATTCAATATACCAAAGTGGATCAGACAAATTTGAAATTACATCCGTATGACCCAAATACCGAGTGCCAAAATGCAATCAGTGAGGTAAATGCAATGTCGATAATACTCTGAATACAGATAGATACATGAGAATGTTAGTAGCAAAGCAAATATTTTAATTTGCTGACATGGTGATATACAATTAGTTTGATCCAGTGTTGGACACTCAAGAATAAAATCATTGTTTGAATAGGAATTCGTAAGAGTAAAATCACATTGATTATATTCCCATCAAAATTATTCAAATTAATTTCAACATATAATATAAACACATAATAAAACAAATAATCTAATTAAAATTATAAACAAAAAATTTGACCCAGATCGCTGTCAAATGGTAGGGTGCCCAGAAGGCTGGCTGTATTTCCTCGCTGCACGGCAATATTTATTCGCTGAGCGAAATAGAAGCCAGCCCTCTGGTCACCAGATCAACAATATATCGTCATAGGCACAAAATCCTGGGTCTCCGCTTGCCCACATCGCTAAACGTTAGAATAGCCTTACACTGGTTAGCCTCAAGCGACGCACAAGCTTTATGAATGTCATCCAACCACTCTGCCTGGCTTACCGCATAGTCGAAAAGCAATTTACTATCCTTCTCTTTCCCTTTCACTACGCGTTGACAAACGAACCTTATGCTGTTCGAGACAAGGTTGTTATTATTTATGATAGATTTAAGTCTAAACAAAGTTAAGTCAGTTCATCGATTTGGGTTGAGTGATACAAACAGATTGTGAAATACAAATACAAACAATGTGGCATTATAATTTAAATACGCGAATGATTAAATATTGTTTCTAAATTCCGGGTTGAAAATCGATCCAACATTTGGTCCGACAGATTTCACGTTCACAGGCCCAAACCGAATTCATATATGTACTCTGATGAGTAGATACACAATGTATCTATTCGTAATACATGTATGAAACCGTAATATAGGTAAGTATAGGACTAGTATACAAATAAATACAAATACAAATACAAACATTTATTCTGCAAATAGGCCACAAGGGCACTTTTACATGTCAAAATATTAATTTACAATTTAAGAAAGTCTGACTATAATAAGTAATACATTTTTCATGTCAAAATATTAATTTACAGTTCAAGAAGGAATAATAATTTCGAGTTTAACAATTATAACAAAATTAATGTCATACAGTGTAGATAAGCTTGCAAAGTTATCTATTACAAATATTAAGTTAGAGATGTATAAGGTCTCAAGATTAAACAAGGAGTGAAATTAATATATTATCCTAGAGATGTACATGGTCTCTGAGCGTCAAAATTAAAATTAATTTAATATTGTTAGAGATGTATATGGTCTCTAAGTCACTGATAATAAAAACGAATCCACAACAGGATGATGTCTCTCGTCAATCCCCTATAAAAAGACACTAGTATTAACGTAGTCACTATGTCCCAGAAAGCATGAACAGACCGGACTCCACAAACAGCACCCGATCACGAGTATGACGCGTATAATACTAGTTAGACTAATATCAATGAAAATGAAGGGTTCCGTACCCTCACGTACCAGTTCTACATTTAAAATCACTATCCAATGCGTTGAATCAAAAAAGGCTGTATTTTCATAGGAAACTCACGGCATTTACGTCCTTTTGTTTGGGCGGCATGACAGTTTTTTTAGAGATTACTTAACCGTTAGACCGATGTTCACCACCTCAATTTTTTTCAGAATTCTAATCTTCATAGTTTGGAAATTAGAGGGGGCGGGACCACTTTTAACGACTTTGGCAGCTAATATCTCACCAACGGTTGACTTAAATGGAAAAATATTTTAGAAACCCCTAGATATATCATTATCAGCCTATTTAGGGATATCCGTCCCGAGGTGCTCTTTTAACCGCGTAAATAAATAAAAATCGCTAGGGGCGAGGTCTGGTATTCACAAGACCTGGTATTCACCAGACCTCGCCCCTAGCGATAATATTATATTATGGGCACTCCCTAACGAAATCTTCACTTATTCGGCTAAATAACGAACAGTAACACGACGGTCCGTTAAAATTATTTTCTCAATTTTTTTGATCATTTGTTCGGTTACTGCTGTGTTCGGCCGCTATGAGCGTGGGTCGACATTGGTGCTCGATCTTCTTAGAAAATCAGAAAATCAGAAATTATTTATTTGCATAGACACAGTAGGTATAGAGATGTTACATTACATTTTGTTTCATGCATCAAGCCTGCATGCAAGCGTGCAAATACATAAAATGTCAAAAGTTACAGTCCATTAAAATGTCAAAAGAATAAAAATAAAAATAATTGAAATAAATATAGGAAGTCAAATTGAAATACTAGTAAAATTAACATAATAGGCATATCACAGTCAAAGAGGCACAATAAAATCATAAAATAATAACAATTATATAACTAAATATTACTAATTCTATTCTTCTTCTCTGCTGGTGTTCGAGATACGCCTTTACGCTGTAAAAACAATGCTCTAAAAGCCAGTTTGTTAGACTGCGTTTAAAGGCGTTTCCCTCCAGCAGCTTTAGTTCCTCCGGGAGATGATTATAAATGACAATATACATGTTGAAGACGTTCCTCTTGTATATCATCTTGTGACTTCGAGGGTGATATAAAAGATTCATTATTTTTACCCTGGTTTGCCTTTTAATTCCTCTTTTAAATACACCACCGTGCAACCGTAGAATAAGGCGGAGCGTGAACCCCTACTGTTTCATCCAAATCTAAATTAACTTGCTCTGTAGTAAATTTTTTCAAGCAAAGATATTTTTAACAACCGCACGAACTTAAAGTTTCTCCATTTTTTTCCATTTGGGTCATTGTCAGTTGTAAAAACAAGTTGTCCTCCCGGTAGCCAATAGTTAACGGCTTATGTACATGTAAGTTACGTTTTTATTACATGGACTTATAGTTATGGAAACACCATTTATGCGGGTTACTAGGCCAATCTATCTGTATTGTTTTTGTACGGCCTTGACTAACGTAATTAATGGCTATCAGATTTATGTATGAATTATTATATTTATTATATACCTACAATACGCATGTTATTAAAATAGAATACCAATTAGCATGTAAGGTTTAGCTGTTAGTGCTGATAATGGTTAACAATAAATAAATAAAAAAAAACAAAATTAAGCTATACATGGCCCTTAACTTTTGATATGTCCACCGAATAGACGCGAACCTAAATCTGACAAGGACCCATTTGGTCCCGACACAAAGAAATTAATTTGTTCTTGTTGACAAAACAAACGACTGTCAAATTATTATTTTTTATTTATCATAACAATTAAACGGGCTATGCCTACCAGAGGGGCTATCGCGAACTGAAATCGAACTTCGTTCGTTTTCGGTTCGCGGTAGGCCCTCAGTAGGTACTTTTTTATTTCCTTACAAAAGAGTTTATTTGTCATTCATCCCTTAATGAACATCCTTTGTACGGACGGACGGACGATTTTCGCCATTTTGGCTACGGAACTATAAAGAAGAAAACTACTTATGCATAAAAAGTATGTTTAGGGTTTAGGGTGCATTGCGATTATTCAGCGTACTTTTTAGTAGTCACAGTGTTTTTTTTTTTGAACCTGACTGTGGCTTTACAGGCCGGGCCCAATAAAGCGATAGGATTGCGCGGTTGGAGAGTAGTCTGGGGAAAACCTCCGGCACGACCACGGGTGTGGTTTGGAACACTGGAATATTCTAAGAGTTTGCGCTCCAGTGAGATTGGTTGAGCGGTTTCAACCGAATCTGAGGTGTGAGTGGAATCGAGCTACTGGGAGTTTTGTCGCTGGTTCACTAAACCTAGCCTAGCTGAGAAGAGTCCAGCAAGAAACTCAGCTAGGCTCGACCTGGGTCGGACTGATTCTACCCGGTGTGCGGGGACACAGTGTGATTCACAAACAACACGATTCACAAACAGATGTGTAGATTATAGAGACAACAACATGTACAGCCGCCATCAAATATATCTGTACTCTATAGGGTGCTCAAAAATATCTGAACATGCACTTTAACACCTTGACAATAGAGTCGTGTTCAGATATTTGTGAGCACCTCGTTCGCTCCGATATATCTGATGGCCTACTGTGTACTACGCATTAAGGCTACAGGTAAGCTCCGAACGATATTCGTCTGAAACCACTCAAACCATCGTCATAATCTTAATCTGGTATTAGTTGTACCGCCCTACCACCTAAAATCTTTCTTCGTTGCCTGAAGGTCGACTGGTAGAGAATGCCTCATGGCATTAAGACCGCCTTTTGTAGGTTAAGTGCAATAAAGATTAAATTGACGACCGCTTTAGCCTAGTTGGCAGTGACCCTGCCTACGAAGGTGGAAGTCCGGGTTTGAATCCCGGTCAGGGAATTTATTTGTGTGATGAGCACGAATATTTATTCCGGAGCCTGGGATGATTTCTATGTATTTAAGTGTATATTTATCTATATAAATATCTATATCGTCGCCTAGTACCCATAGTACAAGCTTTGCTTAGTTTGGGACTAGGTCAATTTGTATAAGATTATCCCCATAATATTTATTATTTATTATTAAATAAACTATAAAACGTTATTTCTCAGTATACCAACATAATTTACATAACAAACAAATGTATGTGTACTGAAAAATAGAAATTGAACGCCATAGGTACAGCGTCATCTATCGGCGAATTTTGTTACAAATTTGAGCGACCTAGTATATATCTTGGTTTTTCAAGGCTAATTGTTTATCACGTGAACCGATATCAATATTTTTATTTTATTTTAAAGAAGTTACTTTCAGCATAATCGTGTAGGAATATGATAGGTATTTGTAAATCCAAAATTATATTACAAACTTAGCATAGAAATGTTTTTTGATGATAAAAAAGGGAAAAAGTTATTTTTTTACATATAACTTAAGCCCTTTCATATGACACCCACCACACCCACTTGCATATTCACTAGACTCAAATTTTGAACCACATTATCTGTCATTTTTCACAAAAAAAAACCTGTTCTATAAAATCCAAAATAACTAAGATAACTAAGAATAATAATTAGATTTTATTATTTTCATGTTGACGTGTTATAGATATAGCTCAAAAAATTTTATTATGATTAGTAGTGTACCTACTTTATTACCTTTTATCTTGCTGCTTAGAGACCTTATACATCTCTAACAAATCTCGATTGTTATCAGTTTCTTAGTCTTATTTTTGACATGTAACACTACATAGAATTAATGATACTTTGATTTTTGTATTATTTTTATTTCATGTACCTAGGTAGATTTTGATTTTTTGATTTCTAAAAGAAATAAAGTCTAATATAACGTCTTTTTATTGAGATTATTTGTTCATGAGATAATTAGCGATGCAGACAGACAAAGTGAAACCATAAGTGTTCCGTTTGACCATTTTGGTACGGAACCTAAAAAATGGACTTCTATTGTGAACGAAAATCACTGAATCACAGAAGCTACGGAAATGAAGTCCGTCAAGTTTCCTTGGACGGGAAAATTACTTCGCAACTTGAGAAGCAAAGAAGTCGATTAACATCAGTCGACTGATTCTGAAATTTGCCAATCTAATTATATTATTGGTCTTGGACATAAATAGAATTTATAAAAATATATTGTGTAGATTCGTAACTTCCGCGGAGTCACAAATATACATTGAATAATTTTTCGCTCCATTGGCCCTTAATTTATATTATTAATAAATATTAGTAAATAAATAATAATAAATATTAGAGGACAATCTTACACAAATCGAACTAACCCCACAGTAAGCTCAAGAAGGCTTGTGTTATGGGTACTAGACGACGATATATTTAATAGATATAAATACCTAAATACATAGAAAACATCTAAGACTCGGAAACAAATATTCATGCTCATCACACAAATATTTGCCCTGACTGGGATTCGAACCCAGGACCGTCAGCTTTTCAGGCAGGTGCACTACCCACTAGGCTAAACCGGTCGTCAAAATTATTAGTGGTTAGATTGATCTGTTTTCACCGTATGTTCTTCTTCTTATCTTATCTTTTCCGAGTGAGGGCCCTTGCGGATGCACTTCGACCCAATGGGATCTTTTATGCAATTGCCCCCTCCTTTATGCTTAGCTCACCATATGTTCAGTTTAGTAGGCTAAGTCATTTGATGACTGGTAACATTGTATTAAAGATACGCTTACTTCCGTTTAATGTTGCAACCCTCACTTCTTCTCAAATTCCGTTCGCCATTATTATAACTGTTAATTTACTGTGCACGCCGTGTCTGGGTCATTGTCAGATTTAGGTTCGCGTCTTTTTGGTGGATAAACCAAAATTTTAGGGGCACAAAGCTTAATTTTGGATTGGTCTAGTAATCCGCACAAACGGTGTTTCCATAACTATAAATCCATGTAATAAAAACATAACTTACATGTACATAAGCCGTTAACTATTGACCACCGGGTGGACAACTTTTGTTATTACAACTGACAATGACCCGTCTGGTAATTTTCGTAGCGAGACCAGAAATACCCTAAAATCACGTTATCGCGGTCATTCTAATTTTTTCACAACAGTTTTCTATTACAAAAAAAAATCTATGATATGTAGACATAGACATAGACATTGACAATTTTTATTTAGCATCAAATTGATAAGTGTTTTACAAGCCTTACAATAAAACTTAAATAGGCATAAATTGATATGTTTATATGTAAAAATAAAGTCTTAAAATTATGATGCTAAAAAGGAGCGAACCTCAGCATGTGTTGCAGCAGGCTTACCTACTACAACGCTGGTTTTCAGGCCGACCCTTCGTACAATACGGATTTGCTTGCTGCTTGAATTAGTAGTTGTTGATGAATTGAATATAGTTTACAAAATTAGGATTTCGAAATAGTACCTGAACCTAATAAAAGGAATTTATAGGTAAAAATACTTAAATATTAACAGATTGCTTTAAAAGGTGGGTAACGCAGTAGTAAAATCAATTTTTTCATGCAAATGGTGAGACATCCAAGGACCATTGTGTTACTCGATTTATGGATATTACCTGCGGTTTGGTAGTTACCAAAACTATAGGAAGTGATACTGCGATTAAAACTCTTTCTAAATAACAATACAAAAATATGAAGTGAGGGCCAATTATTCCAAAATCTGCATTAAAAAAAATTATGTACATGACAAAGTAGAATGGCCGATCAATAATATTTCAATTTATCCTAATAATTAGTGTCGTATTATGCATATCACTTGCTTATGGAAATGGCATACAGCCTAGATTTGGCCTCGGAAGCTTTGCTAAGCGGTAATTCGTACGTTCACGAACTGATTAAATAAATAAATAAATATTAGAGGACAATCTTACACAAATCGAACTAGCCCCACAGTAAGCTCAAGAAGGCTTGTATTATGGGTACCAGACGACGATATATTTAATAGATATAACTACTTAAATACATAGAAACATCCAAGACTCAAAAACAAATATTCATGCTCATCACACAAATATTTGCCCTGACCGGGATTCGAACCCAGGACCGTCAGCTTCACAGGCAGGTGCACTACCCACTAGGCTAAACCGGTCGTCCTCCGAGCCTGGCTTGCCTCTTGGTGAATTACCAAGGGACCCTCGAGGACACAGGTATGTGATTACGCACATTTTTTCTGTCTTGTTAAATTTCTACAATCCGTTTATCGTGTTTTCCAATTTTCGTAATAATCTTTATAGTTCCTATTTATCGAGTCTCGTTAGCATCAAAACACCGTACGTACATAACATGCGACGACACATTGGAACGGGCCCTAATTCGCACATTCTTCATTAAATTAAGCGACATACACGACATTTCGGATTCTGAAACTCATTTACAAAGTTACCACTCGTCGTGTTTGTTCGAAATTGGAATCGATAAAGGATGTTAACGGGAACTATTCGCTAGACAGCAATGCCTTAGTAATACCATTACTTACTTGTTCTTCAGTATGGCGTTGTCGTGTGTTCCTGGTAAGTCGTCATTAATTTCATTTCGCTCATTTCGTTCATTCCGTTTCATTCCGTTTCATTTCGTTTCATTTCGTTTCATTTCCTTTTATTTCGTTTCATTTGGTTTCATTTCATTTCGTTTCATTTCGTTTCATTTCTTTTCATTTCGTTTCATTTCGTTTCATTCTTTTCATTCGTGTCATTCGTTTCATTTCATTTCATCCATTTAATTTCAGTCATTTCATTCATTTCATTTGTTTCATTCGTTTCATTGGTTTCATTCATTTCATCATTTCATACATATGTATTCGTTAGTTAGGAAGGCTGTCGACTACGTTCCCATCCCTCCCCTTTCTGTCGTAACTCGGCGACTACTGATTAGGGGCCACACGGTCCGGCGTCTTAGGCACACACTCACGGACCCGGACGGCGTAATCACAGCGTCCATCGAAAGATGGAACCCTGCGCTTACGGCGTCCAACTCAGACATGACGTGTACACTTAGGCGTTCCCGTCGGCGGGGATGGCTAAGTTTTGATGTTTAGATGTTATTTACTAAATCACGCAAAAACGGCTAAACGTATTACATTGAAACTTGGTATACAAAGAGTGTACAGCATGGATTAACATAGGTATAGGATACTTTTCATCCCGAAAATCATCAAATAGGGAATGGAAGATTACGCGGAAGAAGTCGCGATATTTTCTTATTCTACGACGAGTATAACGGGTATACGCGTTAGTTAAACATGAATAGACTCTGGCTAATTAAAGCTGAGACTTAGAAAAAAGCGATAACATTTAAAAATCCACATGATGCAACACTGTGTATAATGTGAAAAAACAATAATCATACTTGGGCAGCAAAATAAAATGTTCGCACTACATAGTTCAGTACATACTATGCGATAACATTACCAAAAAGAAGATTCATGCTATTTAAATATTACGAGTCTGTTATGGAAGTATCAATTCAAGTGGAATAATGTACTATGATACGATTTGCTGTATCCTGTTTCTGACCCGTAAAGTATCAAGAAATAGAGTTGTCTCCATTGACACGGTAATTGAGTGACGTTTGACACATTTGACGTAGACATTATAGTTAGCCATTTATAAAAAAATAAATAAATCTGTCTCAGCTTTCATTAGGCAGACTAGCGGGTACAGCAGCAAAAATCGCGGAAAAAAGCGAAAAAGCGGGGTATCTGGCAACATTGAATTATATTAGTACTGAAATTCTGAAACCGCCCCAAGGATGAGCGAAGGCGCTCATCAGTGTAAACCGCAGCGACCGCGTTCGCGATAAACTTGCTAATTCGGGTTTATCGTCTAACATCCGTTATAATTACCATGCAAATATATCATCTGCGGTAAATTGGACGAGAATACACTGCGAAGCTTCCCGAACTCTGCCCAGCCGAGTCGGATTCGACGAGTGATTTCTTTCTCGAAGTTGGACCTACCTAACTGGACTGTTAATCAATGTTGTTGTTAATTTACCGCAGTGCCTCAAGTCAAAAGTCTTTGACCAGTGTGTGTTGCCAGTGATGACATATGGATCCGAGACATGGGCGCTAACGATGGGCCTCATAAGAAAGCTCAAGGTCACCCAAAGAGCAATGGAAAGAGCAGCTATGCTCGGGGTTTCTCTGCGTGATAGAATTAGGAATGAAGCTATCCGTAGTAGAACTGGGGTCACCGACATAGCCTTCAAAATTGCGAGACTTAAGTGGCAGTGGGCAGGGCACATTGCTCGCAGGACTGACGGTCGATGGGGCCAGAAACTGCTTGAGTGGCGTCCACGCACCGGAAGACGAGCTGTCGGTAGGCCTCCGACAAGGTGGCGTGATGACCTGGTGAAGGTCGCGGGAATCCGGTGGAAACGAACGGCACAGGACCGGTCTAAATGGCGAGCCTTGGGGGAGGCAGTGGACGTCTTTCGGCTGAAATGATGATGATGATGATATCATCTGCTATTCGGTAATTACAAAGATAATATGATAGACAACGTATAGATATATTTAAATTGTTATAATTAAAAACAATATAATAGCGATTTGAGTCGACCGATGGACCATATGGTGCGCGCACGGGGTACTCCGTAGAGCTATTCTTATACATGAAGTAATGAACATAGTTTATTGTAATAGAAGTACAATGATTTATTGAAAGTACAATGAATATAAAAAACAAGAACATACTAACGATATAGATTGATAAATAGCACAGGGGTTATCTCAAATATGATATTGTTATTCATATTTACATAAATTGTTTTGTATTTGATGAATTGACAGTTTAAATTTTCTATTATTGATACAGTAAATTTAAAGTAAACATTGTTTGATTAATAAGGTCCCGTTTTATAAAGATTAAAGATCAAAGTAACGGTATAATAGTAAATTGAGTTTCCAGACTGGCAGGAAGCTGCTCAGGATCGTGTAAGGTGGGGGGCATCCCCTTACTTTTAAAGATGTTTTATAAAATAAATATCGATCTTGACAGCGGAATGTTGAAACTATAGAGTTCGTATATGTATCAATGAAAACTCAAGCCGTTTTAGAATATAGTTTAATAGTCTTTAAGGCCGGGTTTTATAAAGATCCGTTAGACCAAATGTCAGATCAAATTTCAGTAAGTCAATACATTTTTTGACATAACAAACCGACATAAGGTCTAACGGATCTTTATAAAACCGAGCCTAAGTATAGTTCTTCTATGACGGATGTCAATATTTGTTTACTTTTGCTGTGTTAGTACAAACATAATTCATTCACAATAAATTACTGTAACCGAAAGGTGGTTTGTCACAAAATCCTCGGATCTCCAACAAGGAAACTATAGGAATCCAGGGATGCCAGCCTAACATTCCTTTTTATATGGTAATGTTGGCACTGATGTCAACAATATGTTTTTACTGTTGTTTAATAGGTACCGTATTATCGATAGTTTACTCAAATAATTACAAGTAAACATCGTGTTGTTTTAATTCCTCATAACTTAGGTAAACATTCTGAAGAAGATTCCCTTTGATACCGAGATAAAAAAGAAACCAAAGAAAATTCGCTAAATCCAACATTAAATTTCCAACTTTAAACCATTTTGCTCAGTCTTTACAGTTGAATTTTGTAGTAAGTATAAATTATATGGAAGTCCCGAAACACCAACAAAACTGTCGGTTGGCATAATCCTGCACATTCCTTCATAAACAGAAAGAAAAGTTGTGATAACTATGTTTAAAAGTGAAATGTCTTAAGTAAATAAATGAACATCCAATTTGGACCTTAAATGATGACTGAAAAGGTTCAAATTCAAATGACTTGACACTGTAGGTACCAGATTTTTCTTTGAGAAACCGCGGCCATATTACCTTTTGTCTAAAATATTTAAAATCAGATCTTATTTATATTTTCAATTTAATAAGTATTCGGATTGAAATGTTGAGTTTAAAAATGTTTTGAGTTAACCCACAATATTTCTGAATGAGCTATCCGACGATAGATGATATGTTTTACAAGAAAAAAAATGTGTTTTCTTTAGGTTTCCCTGAAATATATATTTAAGGATTTATTCTACCATCACTACATAGTATAAAACAAAGTCGCTTTCTCTATCCCTATGTCCCTATATCCCTATGTATGCTTAAATCTTTAAAACTACGCAACGGATTTTGATGCGGTTTTATTTAATAGATAGAGTGACTCAAGGGGAAGGTTTATATGTATAATACATGCATAATATATTCAATAAGATTCAAGAATTCAAACATTTAGGGTCGGTTGCACCAACATACGATCACAGGTCGTTCATCGTCAAATATGGCGCCGGCAGTTGTCATCCCATAGAAACTTGTCAAACTTTCCATACAATCAGATTTTAACGAACACCGCTTACGATTACAGACGGTTTGGTGCAACCCACCCTTATTCGTGAGAAGTTTTGGAAGAATCATCAAATTTAATTTTGCATTTTTTAAATATAAAAATGGTTCCAAAGTAATTATTAGAAAAGCATTCAATCGGACATGCCCTTCAGAAATTAAGAACACGACCATTGTTGATGATGAAATTAATGATAAATGTTGAAATTGAAATTGAAATTTTGAAATTGAAATTGAAATTGAAATTGAAATTTATTTATTTCCATACACACATTACAAATACGTTTTACTTACATAATTATATTATAACATGCGGAGAAAGAACATCAGAAACAATTTCCATTGGTCCCAAACTAGGCACAGCCTGTATCTTGGGCACCGAGGTATAGATTTAGCAATTGGAGTTAACAAAAATATTTTAAGTGGGTATGCCTTAACAACTAGGTAAAAGATGTGTTTACTGTTTTTATTTGTGTATGCATGAGTGTGTGCTGGTGTGTATGTGTGCATGTTTGTGTGTGTCTGTATGTGTGAATGTGTATGCGTGACTAAGTGCGTTTACGTTTTGGTGATCTCCTCTGTTTGTTCATATGTCTTTGGAAGAAGCCATTTTTTAACTTTGCTTTTTAGGATCGAGCAAGAGAAGTCGTCAAAAGCGCACTGCTTGGAAACCCTGTTATAAAATATAGGATGCAGATGGAAGGGAAGCCGCTTAGCGAATGTTGTTTTGACTCGAGGGGAGCAAATGGTCAGGTGTTTATGGCGTTTTTGACGGCGCCTGACGTGGTCAGAAGTAGCAACTGCGATTTTGTGAGCTTCAGTCACAGCTTTTACAATGAAGAGCTGCCGAACTCTTAAAACTGACGCAACCTCGTACAACGCATTCGTCGGGAAGCGCCACGGCTTCCTTAGCATGACCTTTAACACCGCGCGCTGCGCCCGCTCAACTTCGATCATTGCAGTTTTTGCAGCGCCGCCCCAGGCTGCTATACAGTACTGTAGTAGAGATTGACCGAGTGCAAAATACACTAGCTGCAGAATATCTCTAGAAGCCCCGCCCCTCAACAGTTTCATAACGTAAATTATTTTTCGGACACGTCCTGATAATGTATGAATATGCTGACGGAAGGACAATCTCTGGTCAATAATGACACCAAGGTACTTGATTGTCTCAGCCCTCTCGACGTTGTCGCAAACACCGTTGCCGAAATAAAATTTCAAGTAATTAACAGATGGGGGTCCAGAGGAAAGCGTTTTGAAAAAAGTGAGAAATTTGTTTTTTTTTGTGTTAAGGGTAAGCAAATTTTTATCCAGCCAATCCGCCACAGATGACATTCCGGTCTCAGCAGCACTGAACGCTTCCTCCCAAGATCGGCCACTAAATAGGGCCACGGTATCATCAGCGTAACATATCATTTCAGTGTTTTGTAGTTTAAGAGAGAGGATGCCATTGATATATAAAAGAAACAATGTTGGACCGAGGATGCTCCCTTGAGGGACGCCAAAACTAATAGGCAGCTCCTCGCTGATACAGTCGTCGACTCTAACATACTGAGTCCGGTTTGTTAGATAACTTTTGAACCATCCCAGCACCAAACCTCTAACTCCAATGTGCTCAAGTTTTTTTAGGAGGATCGGCGCTGAGACGGTGTCAAAGGCCTTTGCCAGGTCGAGGAAAACTCCCACACAGCATCGGCCCTGGTCCAGTTGCTTACCAATCAAGTTCGATAATAGTACAACAGCATTTTCTGTCGACTTGCCTCGTCTGAAACCAAACTGCCTGTCAGATAAGATATTATGTTTTTCCATGAAATCTGTGAGTCGCTTATTAACAACCTTTTCTAGGAGTTTGGAGAAAACGGAAAGAAGAGAAATTGGGCGATAATGATCTGGGTTACTTTTTTGTCCTGTTTTGAAAATGGGAGTTACCGAGGACCTCTTCCAGGCTTCAGGAAATGAACCCGAGGCCATACTGAGGTTAAATATGTGTGCAAGAGGAGTACAAATAAACTGACTTATAGCTTTAATGAGACAAGGTTTAAGGCCGTCTGGTCCAGGGGCACTATCGTTTTTAAGCAATTTTATAAGTTCATCCACTTCGTGTGCATCTGTAGGCGAAAAAAAGAACGATTGGGCCGGCGATATATCTGACTGGCAGTGCAAGGCTAGATTGACTTCGTTAGTTTTAAGTCTTTTTAAGATTCGATTAGCCAGGTCAGCCCCAGTGGAGACGAAATGTTTATTGCACATAGTTAGGGATTCCTTAGGATTTGCACAGACTTTAACTAGTTCACTGGGATCAGAGCTCCGGGTAGGCTGTTCACAAACACGCTTAATAGAGGTCCACAGTTTTTTTGGGTTATTCCTATTACGAGTCAGTTCCCTATTGTCGTATTCCGCTTTGATGTTACGAAGGAGTTGCCCATAGAAGTTTCTATAGCGCGTGTAAGTAGTCTTTAAGTTTGAGTCATTGGTACTATTTTTCACTTGTAAGTGGAGGTTGTCACGGTGTTTCATACATCTAATCAAACCGGGGGTCATCCAAGGCTTTAGATTAAATCGACTGCGGCTAAGTTTGACCACATGGCTGTGTTTATTTATTATGGCATCGATGGTGTTATCAAACAGCATTACAGCAGTATTTAGATCCTCGCAACTTGTAACTGGGGTCCAGTCAGTGTCACGTAGATCAGATGAGACCGCTTGAAAATCGACTCGACGCGTAGTACGATCACGGGTACGATTGGCATTAGGGTTCGATACACAAACCATTGTTAGGTCGTGATCGGTTATAGCACTGTTACACACTACGCCTGTTGCTAGTTGACTAGTTTTTATAAAGATGTGGTCTAAGCATGCATTACCTCTGGTCGGAACCGTGATAGCGGGTAACATCGCATGGTGCTACATATATTATTACTGTGCTTTCACTATAGGTACCAACTATGTTTTTGACTTGTAAAAGAGCCTTTGAGTGAGGCCTACATACAGAATAAATGTTTGATGTTTGAAGTTTGATGATGCAGTTAGCCTACTGCATTGCATAATACGTATCTGTGGCGCTTGCTACTGACACCACTTCATTACAGAACAGACTTAGTTCTGTGCTCGCCACTGCACGGAAACCACACGGAACTGTCTGGGATGTGAACATGTCCGACGTGCGATGTACGTTAAAATACGTTTATACTTTTGCCTTTTGCACTTTATTCCATTGTAATAGGGCGGAAAATGTGTACGTATCTTTGACGTCGACTGGACAAATGCCATCACAAAATGAACTTTATTGCAAAGATACAGGTCTCCCAATAGCGGTAGTATGATGCTGATACCAAATCAACGGTTCGCTTGCAAGCAGAACGAAAGTAATACATAGTCTTTTGACTGTTTTTTGTCACAAAAAATCAATAACAAACGTTCATAGACGCTCGTTACTGTCAGCTCGACTTTAGTGATTCCGTTTATGAAAACTTAAAATCGATATCCCAGGGATATCCTCTTCTGTCAAATAAGAAAAATAGAATCCTGCCCCAGTCTGTCGTGTTAAATTGCCTGCTCCGGTGACCTAAAAAGGAGTAAATAAATAGTTAAATAAGTGAAAACCCTCCGTTGACATGGTCTATAATGCGATCTTAGAAGTGCTTTATTGTACTCAACACCGCTCCTTTCTACTCGGCCCTGACAATAATGTACACATTACCCATTGTTTAGTGTACCTATAATGGAGCTTGTTCATGTAAAATGTACATTGCCTTGTGGAAAATATATTCCCCCACGTCACAATACACCTCGCAGGCATTTGGCCTAGTTGGTGGAGAGTACCTAAAGTGATCCTGACTACAAAGCTAGTGGTTCCGTGTTCGAATCCCGGTCAGGGTTATTAGTGTGGTGAGCACGAATACCTAAGTATTCCGGAGTCTTGGATATGTACTATTTATTTAATGTATTTATCTATCTCTATTTTAAGTATGGCTTTGAAAAAAGAAGAAAGAAAGAATGATTCGATACAAAGAACACATGACATTTATTCGAGACAAAGAACACATGACATTTTTTTTTGAGTGCCGGGAGGTCGCAGGTTCGAATCCTGCTCGGTACCTAAATTTTTCAATTTTTCCTTCATTCTAAACATGACAATCTATACATATAATAAAGCTGTAGAGGTTCAAAAATCTGTACATTGAAGATATTAGCAAAAAAATCGATTGAGGGGTCTTAGAATCGATAACAGAACACATTTCAACAGTTTTTAAAATTTGTCTGTTTGTCTGTCTGTTTATTTGTCTCACCATCACGCGAAAACTAGCCAATAGATTTCGGTACAACCTTCACTAATAAGTTTAATGGATCTTCGGACAGGTTATAGGCTATAAAAAACATACAGATTGGGGATGGAAGGGGGTGAAAAGAGGGGTTAAACTTTGTATGACAAGTCCTTTAATTAATGACTTAAAGGCTTGAAAATTGGTAAGCATATAATTGGAAGCAAAATAAAAAGAATCCCATTCAAAAATTGTACAATAACAGATAAAATGTGAAAAAATGGAGGGTAAAAAAGGGGACTACCGACAAATAACCAAAAATCTCTCAACCCATAGTGACTGTTTGAAATTAGAGATTTAATTATGTTAGTCAGTTGTTATCAACGTCAAACCAGTGCCTTGAACTTCGTCTACCTATAATTGATATATCTTCGTTGTTAGAGTGGTCGAGTGTGATAATGGTGTCATCTGAGGGCCTACCAAATACAGCAAATTCCTACTATTCCCATTAATATTATAAATGTGAAAGTTCGTATGTTTAGATGTTTGGATATTTGTTACTCAATCACGCAAAAACGTCTGACCGGATTATGATGAAACTTGGTACGCAACGAGTTTATAGCCTGGATTAACATATAAGATACTTTTTATCCCTTCATCATCCCTCAAATAGATAAATTCGGGGGTGGAAGTTGAATTTCATAGATCCAGAATCATGTAGAATATTTACAATACCCGCTGACTTACGAAAATTCGTCTCAGATGAACCAGTGTAAGTCTGAGCTCCAAATATGCACATAGTTGTCACGAATCGTAGGGTCAAGATACAATAACGACGCATCGTGAGGCGAGTGTAGACTGTTGTAAATTCACGATATTTGACGTTTGGCGTGTCAGAGAGGTGCCATTACACAGATGCCATTCGTTCAAGTCGAATCGAAGTTAATGTAGATTATTTACTACTTGCACAATTCAATAATTTGAGTCTTATAATTGCTAAGATAAAGTAGGTATTTTCATGTAAAGTTTTTAGTTTTACCATCGTAGTTATAAAATAAGTAATGTCGCTACCAATTGATCATGATGAGCTATTATTATGAAAGATTTCGGATATTTGTGACTTAATTATCTCAAAACCAAAGCGACTCATGTGAATGTGAATGTTTACCGCATTTCAGTACTTGAAGTTCTATTAATTACTTACATGCGTAATTGTAAGCAAAACATTATTTGCGTTATTTAGGTACTAACTTACAGCCTTTAAAGCGCTTGCGTTTTAAATCAAAACTTGCTGGCCCATTGAGCCTAAATAACTTTACTGTTTATAAAATTGGAGATCAAATAGATTAGACGTAGACGATTGTTGTCAGCATTGACTGACCAGCGCTTTGATATATGCCTACATAAAAATTATAGAATTTCCACTCCACTCTATTCTTTTTTTTGAAAAAAAAAAATGGATGGTTGAGATATATAAAACAGGTTTTTTTTTCTTGAACCTGACTGGCTTTTTGTAGGCCGGGCCAAATAAAGAGATAGTGAGTGCGCGTTTGTTTGGAGAGTGGCCTGGGGAAAATCCAGGAGAAACCTCCAACGAGACCACACGGGGGGTTTAAACACTGCAACTGGAATACTCTAAGAGTATGCGCTCCAGTGAGATTGGTTGAGCGCCTTCAACCAAATCTGAGGTGTGGGTGGAATCAAACTACTGGGAGTTTTGTCGCTGTTTCACTAAACCAAGCCTAGCTGAGAAGAGACCAGCTAGGAACTCAGCTAGGCCCGACCTGGATCGGACTGACTCTACCCGGTATGCAGCGGGTATCGGGACGAATAGGGACTATATCGACGGTATAAAGGAATAACCCTTGAAGCGACATTTTTTGAATTTTACAGGAGAGCGTATTAAAGTGTATTTTTTGACAAAAAAAATTTTATCTCTTTTACTATTGATTTTAGAAAGTTGAGTTCTATACACAAGTTTTCTCAAATTTTAATAGCTATATTTTAAAAATATTATCAAACTTGAAATCTTACAGGATTCTGAAATAAGTGTCGCTTAAGTGAATAGGCCCCCGAAACGATACCGGAAGAACCATTGAAGCGACACCTTCGTGCTATAATCAGGGCCCTAAAAAATCCAATGAAACTACACCAATATATCTAATTTGATCTCGGGAATTAATTTAAGCGACAGTAGTGTATTTGCATAAATAAAAATAAATTTACCGTCGTTTAAAATAAGCAAGGGATGTGATGAATTTATTGTTCTTTATCTTATTCGAAAGTATTGGAATTTTTATTTAAGTATAATAGAAGAAAATACGTACACTTATAAAGGAAACACAATAGGAAAAATCAAATTGTTGTTTTATTGGTTGGCTTAAGCCATATCATCAAGATAGACAAGTTCACTCATTATCACAATAGAGTTCAACTTATTAAATAACGTAGTATCAGAAAATCTGCCCGTAAAAAGTTTAACAATCAACATAACTCTCATAACATCAATAAACTAGTTTTAATTTTAATCATTTAGGTATAGTAAAAACAACAATGTTTTTCAGTCAAAAATAATGCCTTGAAGACACTTTTGTAAGCACTAATTAGCATCTAGATTAAGTGATAACCTAAATAATTTTGGGCACAGGTAAGCCGTTTAAGTAGTACAGACGGCATACAAGTGCCGAAATAAATAGTTTATCACTATTATTAACACTATATATATACTAAATATCACTATTCACACATATTAACATCTAAAACATTAAAAATTTCACTATTTGAATATGAACTAGCATACGTATCTAGTGTAATTCCGTCAGCGAACGGCAAAACAACCACCCCCTCCTAGTGTTTGTCGGTGACTGAAGCGACCGACGGCGTTACACTGCGTTTATAAGAGTCCCTTTCGCGCGTAATTCATATAAAAAATTATACACTTAAACGCCATACTATAAATTTGGGCGATACTTCAAACGCCATCACACCTCTTGCAATTTTCATTTAACCAACGTATTGCTGTTTTTAAAAAATACTTGAAGCGACAATTTCGGCCAAGGCCAAGCATGTCGCTTAAAGTAATGAAATATTAGGTACATTTTTGTAACATTCACTTAAGCGACAACAGTTAATTTTAACACTTTTGAAGAACCACTTAAGCGCCGTAACCTATGTAAAATGTACTTGGAATAAACATGTAAGTGACATCACATGGAAAATGACCTATTTTTAAAAATCACTTATGCGACTATGATTATGCCTGTATATATGGTTAAGTGACTCAGGTAAGATTTTACTCAAATTATGTGTCGCATCAGGTAACGATTTTTAAATTTGGGCCTTATTTCTGTAACCCCTTAAGCGACATATAAGTCATCGGATCGATGTGAAACCCGGCTCAAACGACGCAGAAAAAAACGCTGATTCCAACGATATATATAACTCGATTTTGACCAAAATGTCGCTTAAAGGGTTATTCCTTTACACCGTCGATATGTGTCTGCGATATCGCGATCGTGCGGTGGACATCCCCGCCGGCGGGGTAATTTTGTGTCTATCTATTCTAAGGACCCATAGAAACCGTTACAAATCTTTTTGGTTACTAAAGGTCATCTTATCCAAAATACTAATTCAATGTAGGTAACATGAAAACATGGATTACCTTACTGATTAGATTATACATATTTGTAAAACGATAATATGCGCGTAGGTAGTTAAAAATATTACTACTGTTTTAAATTACAAATTGAAGTTAAGGAAGCGCGAGTCTTTTTGGTAGATGTCACTCTGAGTACGCATCCCCAAGGCTTTGTAAGAAAGAACTGGTTGAAGGATTTCGTAACCGAGTGTGATTACTGATTTTTCAGACAGCTCAGTTAAAGTGATTGGCTGCGTATGTCAGGATGTCACCGGTTCGATTGTACGTTTTGGAAAGTGTTTCTTCACTAGAAAAATAACTATGATTAAGGGAGAATTTACGTGTTATAACGTGTTTGTCTTAGTAAATTACAAGTACATATGAAAAAGATTTTCTTAGTAAACTAGAAGTATTAAATAAATTTTCCTACATTGGGATAATGCGTAGAGACATGTGCCCAAGGTGTTCACTGCAAGTAGAGCGTGTCATATTGTTGTAGGTCATTACAGATCTTGGGTTATAATGTAGGACTTCTAACACGTTGCAATTCGAGAATCATAGAAGTTTTTGTTCCATTCAATCATAATATGTTTTCCCCTGTAGTCGCTACATCGAGTATGTCAGTACTAAGGCTCGGAAAGTAGGGAATTGGGAAACTTAATAGGATAAGAACGAATGTGTATACGTACGCAACATCTAACCATGACACCACTATGCTACATGGATTTGATGACGTAGTTTCTTAGCACACATTGTGTTTCGTTACGTAGTATAAGAAATCATAAACATTATTTGTACGTATAAATGCTATATGGGATCGAGTCGACGGCGTTCTCCGGACTGAAATGAAATGTGTTTTTAACGTCTGACTTTCTTGGCCAGTACCTATTATCAACATACATATATATATATAGGTATTGAAAAATCATATTACCCATTTTGTTTCATTATCCGCCTATTACATCCTACTTCAAGACACATGCCTCCTTTCATGAACAAGGGGGCCCATTTCACTTGCTAATATATTTATATAAATAAGAAACTTTGTAAGGTTGTAACTTTGAGACGTAAAAACGTTTCAGTACATTTTGAGAGAGTCACTCAAAGATAAGTAGTTTATAACCTAACCTGCAGAATATATCTACCAAGGGGAAGGAATAGTCAGTAGACGTTCACGCGAACGAAGTCGCGGGCAAAAGCTAGTTACTAATAAAAACACCACATAACAAAATTTGCCACGACATGGTCACAACTCAGCGCAGTGCTGGCAGGGCTAGCGCTGGTCTTCCGATGTGAGTGTTGTGACCAACGGCTGCGCTTAGTTAGGGACTAGGTCGATTTCTGTAAGATTGTCCACATAATTATTATTTAATTATGTCCTAGGTCTAGCTTGCAAGGTGTAAAATTAATTTCACTTCGATTGCGAGAAAATAAATAAAGATTATCCACCCACAATTAATAAGACATAAGACACAGACGTAAGAAGTTTACTTGTACATAAAAGTTTACAAAGTTGAGCATATCATCATTTATAAGTAATGTACAGAGTGGATTTTTCGTTATGCGGTTGGACTGGCCCCTACACTAGGCTAAGCCTGTCCTGTAGGTAGCCAATTCAAAAATGATATATAATAAAATAGAATGAGTATATGGCGGCAATTATTTTAAGGGTATGATTCAGATACATAGTAGTTGAAATGGGGACAAAAAAGACCTAATGTTTTTAGTAGTTAAATTGTTGAACAAAGTATGTACCAAAAAGAACCCAACGTTCCGATTCGCTGTCGATGTGTTTTCTGATTGGTGGATTTGATATTGTTTAGTATTTTGATTAGTCAAATAAGAAAGCTTTGTAAATCATAAATAAGTATTCCGCTTGATTAGCCTAATATGATACACTTTTTGAGCACGAGATGTGAAAAACTAATTTAAACGTATCTTCGCACATCACTGTTGGATATTCACTCCTACGGCCAACGAATCACATATGAGTACTATAACGAGTAACGAGCGTAGACTATAAGCAATTTCTTTGTATGGCACCGACATCAAAATTTACGATACTAATGCATTTTTCAATAAGAAGCGTATTAGTCTCATATTGAGCTACGAGTATTAGAAGTTAGGCGGTTGTTTTTTACTTTTCAGTGTTGTGTTTATAGCCGGTTTTTAATATAAAAAATATTTATTCATTTACACTTTTTAGTTAATCATTACCAGAGTGCATCTCAATGATGATTCCTAAGCTCAAACACGGCTAAGCTACACTGTTTTATTACGGAGTTCCGTTGCCTACTTTTCGGCTTCCATAACCAAATCAGGTTGATGCTAAAATTCCATCACGACCATTTGAATTGGCTTCGTCATAGTCGCTTCAGTTTCTTGATCGAAACATCGTAGTGCTGACCGTAAAACACTAGGAGTTTTGGATGACCATCCGTGGTCTTCTACATCAGATCCCGCTCACCAAATGCTACTTTCTGAATGCAAATGTTCGATTTGTTATCGAAAATACTAGTATCGGTTATGTTTCCTCAGTCCCCTCAATTTCTCATGGACCCTATCATTAGAACTGGGTTCTGGTAACAACGGGACCAACCTAGAAACATATGCTTTCAACCAAAGAGTTTTCCAAATAGGTTCATAAATAACGGAGTTCTGAGGTAACAGACATAAAAAAGAACATACAGCCGAATTGTGAACCTCCTGCTTTTTTTGAAGTCTGCTAAAAAGAGGCCGCCTTTTTGATCTTTTTTGTTTATTGTCACTGAGACGGAGGTTTCTCTCAGGCTGTCTAATTGTCTATTGATACCGAGACTATTAATAATAATAATAATAATAAAATGCTTTATTGTGCACAACATGGGAATTATTACAATGACAAAACATGAACAGGACTTAAGTAAGTAGGTAACAACAGGCGGTCTTATCGCTAAAAAGCGATCTCTTCCAGACAACCTTCAGATAGCGATACAGCGTATAGAAATTAGTTATTGGGCAGTGCATAATAAAAAAAAAGACGAGTACAGGTTATATAAAAGAGGTTACATACAAAGTAACATAAACTACATATACTGCATATATATCTAAATATACACTACATAATAATACATAAAATATATAAATATATATACATAAGACAAAACAACGACAAGGTAACGCAAACAAAAGGAAGTTTACAGGAATTGAGCAAGACTAAGAAAGAGATAAATACCGCCCGCTTCAGCCTAGTTGGTAGTGAACCTGCCTTCGAAGCTGGAGGTCCCGGGTTCGAATCCCGGTCAGGGCATGTCTTTGTGTGATGAACACGAATATTTGTTCCTGAGTCATGGATGTTTTATATGTATTTAAGTATCTATTTATCTATATAATTATGTATATCGTCACTTGGTACCCATAGTACAAGCTTTGCTTAGTTTGGGACTAGGTTGATTTGTGTAAGATTGTCCAAAAATATATTTATATTTATTTATTTATATTTAAATAATGTTCTTTTAACCGTTTTACCTTCTAACTATTGTACCTTCGATCTCCCTGCTGTTGGCGTGTATCTCCCAGAAGATGCGCAGGTAGCAGACGGTGATAGCGGCCAGCGGCAGGAAGTACATGGCACACAAGCAGAACACGTTATACGCGACCTCCGAGCGTGGGGAGCTGAACGCCTCGAACGACACGCATTGGGAGAAACCGGGGATTAGGGGGTGTTCCTTCACGCTGAATACTACGCTCTGAAACAAGGACAATACAATACAATACATACACTTATTACACAAAAATCAAAATCTCTTTCTGCAAATAGGCCACAAGGGCACTTTTACGTGTCAAAATATTAATTTACAATTTAAGAAAATCTGACTATAATAAGTAATATATTTTTCATGTCAAAATATTATTTTACAGTTCAAGAAGGAATAATAATTTCGAGTTTACAATTATAACAAAATTAATGTCATACAGTGAAGATATACTTGCAAAGTTATCTATTACAAATATTACAACATCAGTAAAGTTAGAGATGTATAGGATCTCAAGGTTAAACAAGGAGTATAATGATATTAATATAATATCCCAGAGATGTACATGGTCTCTGAGCGTCAAAATTAAAATTAATTTAATATTGTTAGAGATGTATATGGTTTCTAAGTCACTGATAATAAAAACGAATCCACAACAGGATGATGTCTCTCGTCAATCCCCAATACAAATACACCAATAGTCCTCCTCTCAAACCTCTTTAGTGTGTTCAAAAACCATTGACCCATTGGAAAGGGTCAGCTTTTCAATATACCTCGCCTGCGGGTCGTTTCATAAAACAATATTAGTGTTTTAATACCTATCATTATGTAACAGTTGCATAAATGACTATTATTGCACACCTCAAAAAAGAACACAATACGGAACATACAGCTTAAGTTAGAGGTAAAAGACTTTCTTCCAGACAACCTTTTTACTAACCCTTTTCTTGGTAAAACAAAAACTGTGTGTTCAAGCCTCATTTGCGCCTTGTACAGCAAAATAATCGCGCGTTTTCTACAATAACCTGTTCCGGGCGATGGTGGGGCTTCCTCTATACAGCAGTGCTTCAGACACCTTTGATCATCATTTACTATTATAGCGCTCGAGGCTAGTGACGTCACTGATCTGTCGCGCTTTATCTCTCTAACCAGAAACTTTGAAACGGTTATAGCTTCGTTATTTTTTGAGATATTTGGATAGGATTTTCACAATTTGGCTTATTTTTATGCCCTGTTTCTTTTGGAGTAATTAAATTTTGAGTTAGCAACCGTAATACTCAATCCGAGCGCGCAGTGCTAGATGCGTCGTCGCGGCTGGCTCTCATGATTAAGGGCCGCATATTGGTCCAAAGAATGTCGAGCGATACTCGACCTTAAAGACGTGAGTGACCCGTTTATATTTCAATATGTCTGAAACTCACAGGAGTTTTATATTTTTTAGGTTTAAGATCATTTAATCTCATAAAGAATTATAAAATTCACTTACATGAGATAACATATAAATAATAAACAGACTTTGTCATGAGCGCACAAAGACAAATAAGTACTTAAAAAAGAGGGTGGTACAAATAATGAGCGCGCATACCGCAAGCTGCGAGCAACGATCATAGCAAAACAAGTAATACACAGAATCGTTACAACTAGATACGGCACGCGTGCGCTGAGCGTAGTTCAATTCATACTTACAAAATATTACACTTACTTAGTTACTTTAGTTAAACGGGCTTACTTAGTTAATTTTATACCATATTAATACCATAATACTGAGTAAATAATGTCGACTGATTAAATTATCTGTTATGATCACCTGAGGCAAACTGCATGCCAGGGCCATAGCCCACGCACAGTACAGCATCTGCTTACTTCTTTTCCGTGCCACTGGCAGACGCAGAGGATACAGTACTGCGAAGAACCTGCGACAAAATAAACAAGTCAGGACTTGTGCCCATGGAGGGCCCCGGAACAAAGGCCGAAGACAACTTTATTCTTAAAAAAATAGGCATATTACATGCACATATGAATGGCAATATCCTAATCCTAATCTTAATAATATTATAAACGTGAAAGTTTGTGCGGATGGATGTACGTTCCGCTTAATCTCAAAAACTACTGAACGGATCTCTATGAAACTTTCCAGTATTGTAGCTTAGACATCAGAATAGGACATAGGCTACCTTTTATCCGCGGGTAACACCGCAGGACGCTGCTAGTAATATTATAAACGTGAAAGTTTGTGCGGATGGATGTACGTTCCGCTTAATCTCAAAAACTACTGAACGGATCTCTATGAAACTTGCCAGTATTGTAGCTTAGACATCAGAATAGGACATAGGCTACCTTTTATCCGCGGGTAACACCGCAGGGCGCTGCTAGTAATATTATAAACGTGAAAGTTTGTGCGGATGGATGTACGTTCCGCTTAATCTCAAATACTAGTGGATGGATCTCTATGAAACTTTCCAGTATTGTAGCTTAGACATCAGAATAGGACATAGGCTACCTTTTATCCGCGGGTAACACCGCAGGACGCTGCTAGTAATATTATAACCGTGAAAGTTTGTGCGGATGGATGTACGTTCCGCTTAATCTCAAAAACTACTGAACGGATCTCTATGAAACTTTCCAGTATTGTAGCTTAGACATCAGAATAGGACATAGGCTACCTTTTATCCGCGGGTAACACCGCAGGACGCTGCTAGTAATATTATAACCGTGAAAGTTTGTGCGGATGGATGTACGTTCCGCTTAATCTCAAAAACTACTGAACGGATCTCTATGAAACTTTCCAGTATTGTAGCTTAAACATCAGAATAGGACATAGGCTACCTTTTATCCGCGGGTAACACCGCAGGACGCTGCTAGTAATATTATAACCGTGAAAGTTTGTGCGGATGGATGTACGTTCCGCTTAATCTCAAAAACTACTGAACGGATCTCTATGAAACTTTCCAGTATTGTAGCTTAGACATCAGAATAGGACATAGGCTACCTTTTAGCCGCGGATAACACCGCAGGGCGCTGCTAGTTGTCAATAAACTACCACAGGTCCCGAAAAAAAACCTCTGCCTGGAGAAGAATCGGAGTGAAAAACTCATTCATATTTTTTTATAACAATAGGTACATTGTATGTGTATATAAAATCACAGTATCACAATATACAATTGTAAACGATTAAGGGTCGGTTGCACAAACATACGATCACAGGCCGGTCATCGTCAAATATGGCGCAGGCAGCTGTCATCCCATAGAAACTTGTCAAACTTTACATACAATCAGATTTTAACGAACACCGCTTACGATTACAGACGGTTTGGTGCAACCCACCCTAAGACCCGTTTCCTAATACTAATAATTATTTGTTGTCTTTGTAATAGTTCCATTTTGTTTTTTTATAGGGAACACTTCAGAAAACTGAGAATATTAACGGTTCCAATTACGTACATTGGAGGTTGCCAAATTTATGTGGAAACACATAGATGATTGAAGCGTCGGCGCAATATAAGGCCCGTACGGGCACGATTGGTAAAAATATTTAATCAACTGAACTGAGCCCGGAGATCAAAGAGGCTTCTTATGAGCTGTACATTAAAAAGTTAAAAATATTTTTAATTGATAAAGCGTTTTACAGTGTAAGTAAATGATTATTTGAATAACGAATGATTTTAACATTTAATTTAGTTTAGACTTATACTTTTTATATAATTATTGTAAAATCTAACCTAAGTCCTAAAGTAAATAAAGAGTGTACATAATAATAAAAAAAAAATAAGAAAAAAACGAATGATTGAAATTTAATTTAATAGGTGAATTGAAATTGTCGCTACTTTATTTTTGAAATTATTAGGTATTGTTCGTATTTTTTATATTATTTTTATTTATGGTTTTTAATATTTAACATGTACAATTTAATTAATACTTTTACAACTATAGTAATTAGTTCTAGTTTTTGACTTGTGCATTAAATGATTTGACTTTGACTTTTAGAAGCAACTGCTCAAATGTTACTCACGCATTTGGCGACAAAAATGACAAATTGATTACACTCCAATACTAATATGTGAAGTGGAATAGGTCTTCTAAGCTGTTATGAAAGTCATATTATAAATGTCATCATCATCATCATTTCAGCCAAAAGACGTCCACTGCTGAACATAGGCCTCCCCCAAGGCAGGCACATTGCTCGCAGGACTGACGGTCGATGGGGCCAGAAACTGCTTGAGTGGCGTCCACGCACCGGAAGACGAGCTGTCTGTAAGCCTCCGACAAGGTGGAGTGATGACCTGGTGAAGATCGCGGGAATCCGGTGGAAACGAACGGCACAGAACCGGTCTAAATTATAAATGTAAATAAGAGGAATTACGCGGTCGCGACACGACCTCCAAAATCTGAACAGCAGCCGACACCCGAAATGTGCTGCCCTAATCAAACTACGGATGTATCCTTTCGCCTATTCGACGCGTAGTTTTATGGCTGCGATAAAGATAACAAAATTTGCGCACCCTGCATGCGTAAAATAGGGGATTCCGAATAGATACACACAACGCGACGTGCCTGAATTCTACGTGGTTTTCAGTCGTTCGTCCTCCTAGCGTGTGCCAAGTTATTTATATATCGTATGGTAATTATTTCAAACCCTGAGATCTTCTAGAAGGCAGTAAATACGGTTACCAGCGTATACATACAACAAAAAATTGTTTTCACTTCTCATGCTCGAAAAGTGTGTCATATTAGACTTGTCAAGCTGGGCTAAAGTAGTATATTTAACCCCTAGGGAAAATATGAATGTATATTTATGATTTACAAAACATTTGAATTTGACCAATCAAAATACTTCATTTCTAGTTTTTGACTTGTGCCTTAATTATTTGACTTTGACTTTTAGAAGCAACTCCTCAAATGTTACGCGCACGCATAATTATGTCGACAAAAATGACAAATTGATTACACTCCAATACTAATGTGTGAATTGGAATAGGTCTTCTAAGCTGTTATGAAAGTCATATTATAAATGTCATCATCATCATCATCATTTCAGCCAAAAGACGTCCACTGCTGAACATAGGCCTCCCCCAATATTGCATTGCTCGCAGGACTGACGGTCGATGGGGCCAGAAACTGCTTGAGTGGCGTCCACGCATCGGAAGACGAGCTGTCGGTAGGCCTCCGACGAGGTGGAGTGATGACCTGGTGAAGGTCGTGGGAATCCGGTGGAAACGAACGGCACAGGACCGGTCTAAATTATAAATGTAAATAAGAGGAATTACGCGGTCGCGACACGACCTCCAAAATCCGAATAGCAGCCGACACCCGAAATGTGCTGCCCTAATCAAACTACGGATGTGTCCTTTCGCCTATTCGATGCGTAGTTTTATGGCTGCGATAAAGATAACAAAATTTGCGCACCCTGCATGCGTAAAATAGGGGATTCCGAATAGATACACACAACGCGACGTGCCTGAATTCGTGGTTCTTGAGTCGTCCGTCCTAGCGATTGCCAAGTTACTTATAATGTAAACACGAGTGTGTACTTGGCGAGGGAACGCCCAGCAAATCGTGTTTTAATTTTTTAAACTGGCAACTCGGTGAGAAAGGGCGCCGTGTGGTCGGTGTATATCGTATGGTAATTATTTCAAACCTTGAGATCTTCTAGAAGGCAGTATAGTTGCCAGCGTATACATAAAACAACAAAACGCTCGAAAAAAATATTTTCAGTATCACGTACAATTATGTTCAGTGATTCTAAGCCGTTGTCTATTCATCCCGGAGATCACCGGGTACAGAACAAAAGAATGCTATTGTTTAATTTTGGCGTCGGTCGAGGACAACGAGGCAATATTAAAATAAGCATAATTAAACACAGTGAAAATGTGCATTCCAAAACAAATGCTCTATGCCACTCGATACCTACATGTCGGAAACTATACACTGGTACCTACTTAGCTGCATTATTTACTTACTAAGCCAGACGCCAAGACTGTGCCGAGTTTACATTTTCCCTCATAAATAAAAAATTACTCAACGTGAACAAAAATAAAAAAATGTTTCAGAATGTGCAATTCATGCCCTTTCATACGATACCCCACTTGACATATTCATTACTCTTTCGAATTTTGAAAAATAAAAAACATGTACTATGGATTTTTTATAATTGTTCCAAATTTCAAATCGATAGCATAAGCAAGTAGTTCTTGAGTTAGCGATGTGACAGACATACAGACAAAGTGAATCCATAAATAAATAAATAAATAAATATTAGAGGACAATTTTACACAAATCGAACTAGCCCCACAGTAAGCTCAAGAAGGCTTGTGTTATGGGTACTAGACGACGATATATTTAATAGATATATAAATACTTAAATACATAGAAAACATCCAAGACTCAGAAACAAATATTCATGCTCATCACACAAATATTTGCCCTGACCGGGATTCGAACCCAGGACCGTCAGCTTCACAGGCAGGTGCACTACCCACTAGGCTAAACCGGTCGTCATAAGGCCATAAGGGTAAGGTCGGTCATAAGGGTTCCTTTTGAACATAGAAAATTGTGACATCAACTGTCACGTTTCCCTACAAACTTCATGAAAAGTCGCTGGCTGAGTAAAATACCGTAAGGCAGTCAACAAGACCCTCATCTAACTATTACTCTTTCCCTTTCATTTCTTTCTGCCTTTCAACTAGAAAGTATTAATAATTTTCTTTATATGCGGAAATGAGATTTTGTTTCTCTAATACTTTAATATCCCGCGACCTTTTGCAGTTCTCAGCGCAATCAAAAGAGTTTCTCATTTCAAGGATGAAAATCCCAGCGCGATGTTTGCGCGGCGGAGATGATAACTGCACAGAGGACTTTAATGTACTTAATTTTATATGAAACTATTCCATTTCTTCACCTTGGACCATAATGGAAGTTAAAACCTATTGACTTATTATATTATTATTTCCTTTTTCGCTTAAGTTAGATTTTATAATAATTATATAAAAAGTAATATATAAAACAATACTTACAAAACATAAAATCATTATAAAAACCTAACCTAGGGTGCCGCCGGAAGCGAGGCGGGGCCTAAGCTACCGGTGGTGTCGGGCGACAGAGAGAGGAACCTCCTGACTATCCGCGCCGTGTCCAGGAGTACCGCCTTTTGTATCTGACCCTTGACCCAGCCATCTAGCGAGAGTCTCTTGAGGTGTTGGTCGAGACTCTTCGCTATTAGACCGTTCGCAGAGACGACTATCGGGACAATGATACGCAGATAAATTGGTTCCCCCCTCTGTCGCCCCATAGTAGGCACGAATGCAGTTTTCGTTAATAGATTGCGTCCACTGCATGCGGCGCTCTACACCACCGGTAGCGGGAGCCTTAGGCGGGGCAGAATGCCCCGAAGGCCCCAAGCGTGCCGGCAGCGGTGGCCGCCCGCGCCGCGCAGGTGGTCATGATGACGGCGGCGGCGGCTCGAACTCGTCGCTCGAACTACTCGACGTGTCGGGCGCGGTCGCAAAGTCATCGCCCGACGATGAAGAGCTGGATGACGAAGTCGACGAGGCGGGCGGTGGTGGAGGGTGTGCTTCTGTATCCGCTTCTTGGTGTGCTTTCAGTGTTTTGGACCGTGTTATTATTATTATTATTATATTGAGCCTAATATGTCCCACTGCTAGGCAAAGGCCTCCCCCCTCTTTTTCCATTCCTCGCGGTCTTGTGCGATTTCTGGCCAGTCTTTTAAAAAGGAGTCCAAGTTATCCCGCCACCGCCGGCGAGGTCTACCGCATCGCCGTTTTGAGTCGTGGGGCGTCCACTCTATTGACTTAGCCATAAAAAATATTATGAATTTCACCCTCAAACGCAATCAGAAAAAAGATTTTATACTTAGGCACAAACTCGTCGAGTTGACAGATGTATAGATTTCAGAGAGGCTACTACGAACTTCGAAATCCGAACTGTATCGTGCCATCTCTTTCACTCATATAGAGTGAAAGGGAGACACGAGAGTGAAAGGGACCGCACGATACGAAGTTCGGATTTCGAAGTTCGGAGTAGGCCCTCTGCCTTGTCTTGTTATCAAGAAATA
The DNA here is from genome assembly GCA_963556455.1 of Epiblema foenella. Classification (NCBI taxonomy): domain Eukaryota; kingdom Metazoa; phylum Arthropoda; class Insecta; order Lepidoptera; family Tortricidae; genus Epiblema; species Epiblema foenella. The sequence continues at coordinate 2,997,846 of OY747113.1, read as the reverse complement.
AGGTGAAAAGTGCTGAAGGGTGAATCAACTTTTTAGTGCCACTCGTTGCCGTGTTTACGTCTAGTTGTCCAGGGGACAAAATTCGAATACAATCGTGATTGTATGCTATTTAAGCTTATAAGTTATTTCCATAATGGTCCATCTACTGAGCATGTTAGTAGAACTTAATGCAACATTTTTTTGAACAAACTGCGCCACTAGTGTCCCTTGGACAACGAGTCAAAGTAACAACACAAAAAAAGTTGATCCACCCTGATGTAAATGTTGTTTCTATTTGTTTGTAACGTGATTTCTTTGTCTACTAAATAAATTACTTCTTAAATACACTTTTGATGTCAACCGTACAATTCAATAAAGTAGGTTGCTAATTTTGTACTCTATTACCGGTACTTTAAGGCTCAAAAGTGGTAGACCACTTTTTTAGCTGGCTGTACAATCAAAGTGCTTCTAGCCTTTTTACTTTGAGCGCAAGTTTTGCAATTCCATTTGAAATCTAATAAGGGGCGGCCATAATACCCTAGTTCTTCAATAGAATTGATGTGCCGTTACTAATATGATTCCTAACCGCAGTATTTTCGAGAACATTACCCATATTCATTCGAATGATGTCGACGAACTAAGAGATTTGGTTGAGTTTGCGAAAACACTCAAATTCTGAGGAACGCTACGTTAACTTCGGTGTATGTAAATAGATCATTCTTGACAATATTCGCAAATTGAGAAGTCGTGTAAATCCAGTAGGGAATGCAATAACGGGTTTATTTCATAACCGGTTATGATTTCGGTTATTAATCAAAAATATAATCGATTAAAACCGGTTACGGTTATTTAACGGTAAAACATGGAAAATAAAACGTGTTTAACCATGAAATACAATGAGATGACTCCATGTAGCAGTCCAAGTAGACCCCCTCATTAACATAACATAAAACACATTAAAGTATGAGTTTAACACATAGTTACCTTTAGAATCAAAAACATAAGCGTCTCCTTTTTAATCATCCATTAATTCTGGGGTACACTAAAACTTCACATACCTATTAGTAAAAATAACAGTAAATAAGACATGATTTAATTTTTTGTACTTTAAATGAGGTAAAGTATAACCGAACGTAACCTAAACCGGTTTATCAATTTTCCAATAACCGGTTATGAAATTTTGTTGACATAACCGGTTTAAACCGTTTTTTTTCGGTTTTGGTTAAAATCGGTTTGCATTCCCTAAAATCAGCTATATATATGGCACAGATTAAGCCGTCCTCTATAGGTGAAAAATATAAACAATAGCATTCTTTTGTTATGATTCCGGGGATCCCAGGGACCGGTAGACGACGGGGTAAATGTTCTTTTAACATCAGGTGAAAATAACATGGAAAATTTTGAGAGGTCGTTGTGGTTTTTGGGGGAGGCCTATGTCCAGCAGTGACCATTTTTCGGCTGATATGATGATGTGTGGACGACCGCTTTAGCCTAGTTGGTAGTGACCCTGCCTTCGAAGCTAGAGGTTCCGGGTTCGAATCTCGGTCAGGGCATGTATTTGTGTGATGAACACGAATATTTGTTCCTGAGTCTTGGATGTTTTCTATGTATTTAAGTATCTATTTATCTATATAAGTATGTATATCGTCACTTAGGTGCCCATAGTACAAGCTTTGCTTAGTTTGGGACTAGGTTGATTTGTGTAAGATTGTCCAAAATATTTATTATTTATTTATGTTGTGCCTTTGTATGAGTTGCCAGTACCTGTCAACGGAGATGCAGACGAGCACGTTGGACGAGAGGTAGAGGCCGAAGGCGCGCAGCACCAAGAACAGCTTGCAGCAGAAGTTGCCGGCTAGCCACGCGTTCGTGAACTTCCACCCGATCTGTGGACAATATTCCTGTTCTTAGTAATGTCACTGATTAAATAGGTACTTACAAAGTATTAGTAATATTTGGTGGTGACAACGCCGGCGCAGCAACATGAACCGGCTCGCCGCTCGCAGCGCGTCATGGAATCCCGTTAACTGATAACGCTGCGACGGCGAACGAGGAGCGACCGCGGCTCGACACTTGACCTAGCGTACCGCTACGCGCTCGCACGAACCTATACCTATTGTACGCGCCGCGATCCAAGACTCTGTAGAATTACCGAACAAATTATTATTATAGTGATTACAGTCCACTACGTATTTTCTTGTAGTCTAGATATCCTTCTAGTACGAATTAGGGCACTAGACGCAACATATTTCAGAGCGAGAATGGGGCCAGTGCCTTTACCATGAGTTTGCATGATCGTACTCGCTAGCGACTGCGTAAACGATTTAGTATGCCGATTCTTAGTTCTATTGCGTAACCGCCAGAGGCGCTGTACAAGTGCCCATACAAGTTTTTACGCAGTCGCTAGCGAGTACGGTCATGTAAACTCATGGTAAAGGCACTGACCTCTGGGAATCCTACCGACGAGCTCCGAGCTTGAGCCCATTTTTAGGGTTCCGTAGTAAACAAGGAACCCTTAGGTATAGGTTCACCATGTCCGTCGGCGGTTTAGCTCAGTAGCCATTAGTATGAAAGCTGTAATTTGGTAAGCATTGACATATTAAAAATTACGCAGACAAAACAGAAGAACAAAATTTAGAAAAAAAAAAAATTTTTTTGGATACCGGCTTACAAGTAAAATAGGGTGCAATATTTTTTTCTTCCAAACCCCATCGTGTGGGATAACGTTAGATAGTAGGGTGGATCACTCAGTGTATGAAATTTTTTTTTTCCCTTCAGTCCTTTTCGGCTGCTATGAAAAAGTCGTAACACCTACCTAACATTCATAATATAAAATATGAAAGATAAAGATTAATATTTAGTACTGCCCCAAGCTAACGATTTTTTATAAAATAGCCTTATTTGGCATGATTAACTTGTTGCTGTTAGCTTGGGGCAGTACTAAAAATTAATGTATCTCTTTCATATTTTATATTATGAATGTTATAGAAATAGAAATATTTATTTGCCATTAAATGTGGTATACAAGAGGTGTTACATGATTTTAATATAGATCCATACACATTTAGACTTTAAAAAGCCATGCAAATTATGTTATACTTAAATTAAGATTTGTCAACATTATTAGTTAAAAACTTAAACTTAACATGTTAGGTAGGTGTTACAACTTTTATATTGCAGCCGAAAAGGACTGAAGCAAAAATTTTTTTTTTCGTACATTGAGTGATCCACCCTATTAGATAGCTCATTTAAAAATATTGTGGGGTTTCTAGACCTATCTTTTGATTCAACGATCTGTTTGCGTGATGGGTGATATTAAGCTTTAAATTGATAATTTTTGTTATGATCAAGTGTCCTTATGACGTTATCACGTAAAATTATCGTCCGTAAACCGACTTTACGGACAACCACTTTTTTTCTTATACTTTTTTTTCTTGGAAGTCTTACCGATCCGTTACAGAGGCCTCCATTCGGTACTGGGTCATTGTCAGTTGTAAAAACAAATGTTGTCCACCCGGTGGTCAATAGTTAACGGCTTATGTGCATATGAGTTATGTTTTATTACATGGATTTATAGTTACGGAAACACCGTTTATGCGGGTAGACTAGACCAATCCAAAATTGAGCTTTGTGACCCTTAACTTTTGATATGTCCACAGAAAAGACGCGAACCTAAATCTGACAATGACCCTACTATTCTAAGCTTTCGTTTACAATATAATTTAGATACATGATGATGAGAAATGTTGGACACAAACACTAAGTACTTAATTTGAGTTAGACGGGATTAGGTGGCGTTTTGAGCCCCGAGGGCTTCCGTGTCATCTTCACTCGACCCTCTCACCCTCTCACCGCTAATGGAGTGAGCGGAGGCATCACTCTGAGCGGGATTGAATTCCATTCCACATTACAGGTCAGTCCGCTATAAATTACCAAAAAGCGTAACTAGTGAATACACTATTTGTCAAATGAACGTAAATAAACAATTCGTCAATAAACTTAAAAAACAATTTTAGTACAAAAAGGATATTACCTACTTAGTTGAGGTATTTTTAAAGGATCAAAACTTGAAATAGGTACGTACAGTAGTCCCCAACTGATATGGCTTACCGATGTACCTGCGCAGAAGATGAATTTTTAAAGCGCGGGAAATGCTATTGACCAATCGGCACGCTCCATGTACCGCGCTTCTTTTTCCTGTACCGCTATTGGTCCGCAGCTGCCGCCATGTTAGCGCGCGCCGCGTGGCATGTTAGTCAGCCGCCATACTTCTGATCGAGTCCACGCGCATTATGAACAGTGTATTATGAACCTTATAGTAGTGATCTAAGGTTAATTGTAAGTTTTAAGCATTCTTTCATTAATCTTCGGAGCGATACTTTCTTTTCTGCGCGAACGAAGATTCTCGACGCGCCTTATCAGTTGGGTACTACTTTGTAATATTTATTTATTTATCGTATGGCAATTATTTCGAACCATGAGATCTTCGAGAAGACAGTAACGGTTGCCAGTTTTGTTGCACTGTTTAGCACCACCCAGGAGTCACGTGTAGGGTAACGGTGGGTACTACGGAAGTGGTGCAACTTCGAGCCCCAGTAGGTAAAATACAATACAATACAAATACTTTTTGTTGCACACCTCAATTAAAGGACACATTACACTACAAAATTACAATGAGTACGAGTATATAGAGGCAAACAATAGTGGCAAACATAGTTAGTTGTCATACAAGGGTGCATAGCTGTATTTTAACCGCGAGTGTGGGAATGAAACACGAGCTAGCATATGGAAAATAGAATCTTGACCGAAGCGAATGGTTCAAAAATATAATCCTGAGCGTGGCGAGGGTTGCAACACACGAGACGTAAAAATTGCAGCCGTGTGTAACACAAATATTTTCACCTCACCAAAGCGAGGAAAATGCTACAAAAGGATAGAAACTGAAAAATGAAAAACCAGCCTTTATTTTAACTAGTATACATATAACAAGGGTAGGAAAAAAATATTGCCATCTAATCTTATTAACTAATGATTAGATGGACGAAAATTGACATGTCTGGATTGGCTTTAAAAGTAATCAATAACACGTTTCTCAATATTATTTGCATTCTTGTGGATAAAATGCCGTTTTGCTATCTATTTTTAAATATTCAGTTCAGTCAAATTTATTTGTACCTTACGTAGTTAATTAACTATTTTTTTAGACTAAAATACAACAAATCACTACCAAAAAGACAAAAAGGGCATCATCCGGAGATGTTGGGAGGCTGCTTGCGCCTCGGCCGTCGAGCAAATGCATTTTCATTAATATTTACTTGCATGTTTGCGCATGCGCATGCGGGGGAGGGAAGCAAGTGGAACGTGGATGTATCCCAGTATCATTAAAAGACCTACACGCAGTGGCGTAGTTTAGTTTAGTTTATTTTATCTCACCATACAAGTTTCATATAATACAATTCGTTTGTTTATACTACTAATCATATCGTGATCGTTTAACAAAATAGTAATTAACAATGGGCAATAGATTACAATTTGCAGCACATATACAAAACATATAGCTACAGTTAATAAAAATAATAACATCAATTATAAACAGGGAAGAAAGGTCATATTAATGTCAATTTGAATAATAATAATAGAAAATAGAAATAATGATATAAAAGCAGTACTAAAGAAGTACATCTCAATTATTAAATAATAATTATGTCAAATCTTATGGTTTAAGACATTTATTCTCATAAGAATACATTATTCACTTAAATGAGAATTAAAATTTAACTTAGAAAGAATACAAGTTCAGTGTCTTAGCTCTTAGCATCTCAAGGAGCCAGAGCTACTCAGCACTCTAAATATATGCAGCGTAAGGTTACGTTTCGCGTAGCGAGTTACTCACGTCCGTGGGATGCCAGAACCGTACAATGTGTTTTATTATGGTGGGTAGGATTACAATATTGCGCATAACTCAATAAACATGTTCGTAATACTAATAGTTAGGTTAGGTTAGGTTAGGTATATGATAATATCGGAACTTGATGGATGAGATTAACCTATTCAGTATTTAATTCCTTTTAAAGTAAGTAGTTAAAGATTTTATTTCATTTTATGTATATATTTTTAGTAATGTTTTTATACTTATTTAATAACTTAAAGGCGTTATTTATAGTTTTGTTTTAATTATTTCAAAGAAATATTTTCAAAAATATATCGCTTAATTTTAGTTTTAAATACGTTGAGAGACGGACTGTTTCTTATATATGGCGTTAACTTGTTGTATATTTTTGCACCTTCGCTTAAAATACTTCTTTTGCCGTAATTTGTTCTGTGGGAGTGGACTTTTAGGTTATACTTATTTCGTAGGTTATAATTAGTTAATTTTTCCTTAAATGTAAGTTTAGTATGCAGTTTTTTATGTATAATTTTGTAAATTAAAATGCAGATTTTAAATGCGTAAATTTGTTTTATATGCATGACTTTCAAGTCTTTGTATATTTTATTTGTAGGTGTTAAATGTTTATACCCAAATAGTACCTTTATTAACCTGTTTTGCGAAGTTTGCAGTTTCTTTAAGTGAGTATCAGCCGCGCAACCCCAGATCTCAATCAAGTACTCTAGATGTGGCTTCACTAGGGAGTTATAGATAACGTAGCGTACATTTTTAGGAAAACAACCTACAACATGACGTAAGGAACCAGTGAGGGAAATAATCTTTTTTCTTATTTTTTCTATTTGTAGAATCTTAATACTAACAATAATACAAATAATAATTTGGTACCATAGGTGAGTACCTGTCATTTAGGTTTGTAGCTAGGTGACCAAGGGCCCTGGGGTAAAAAAAGACTGGGGCCCCTAATCATATTTTTTTAATGAGTTGCCATGATTAAAGTAGCGTTGCAACCTATTTTATTTAGATTTCGAAGGTGGGTGGTTCGCTGGTTCGATAACCAGGTTTTGGAGGCCCCTAGAGCTTGTGGGCCCAGGGGCACTGCCCCGTCTAGCCCTTGGGTAGCTACGCCACTGCCTACACGTTCTTTTAGCAATAGTAGATTGTGTCTCAAGGGAGCAAAATGATATATTTACGCCGAGGGCGGTATCTTGAATTCTGAGAGAAGCGAAAGATTCTACAATAGAATCCTGAGCGTAGCGAGGGATTCTATTGTAGAATCTTGAGCGTAGCGAGGGATTCAACTGTTTACGCCCAAGACGGAAATAATTTTGCTACCGTGTGACACATACTGCTTTTCACACCGTCTATGAGGCCCGCTGCTAAAAACATGAAATATCTTACAAACGATTTTAATACAGAGTGTCATATACTGCTTTTCACACCTTCTATGAGGAAAAGAGTCATTGTTGCCCTCAAATGAGGGAAGAAAAGTATATCTTTGATCCCTCATTCGAAGGCAACAAAAAGCAATTCCTTTTCTGAATAGCAGGTGTGAAAAGGAATTTTGCTCTAGAGATATACTAAAATAACAAATATTTTGTTAACGTTTTTTATAGCTTAAAGAAATACTGATTTCCAAGTCAGAATTTACCAATTGCACATCAAAAATTATGTATTTTAGCTATGAAAATCAGCAGTTGTAGGTTGTTATGCTTTTTGATGTGCCTTTTAACTAACGTTTGTTAATTAAAGCTTTAGGGTGCCCTGAAAACCAACGCCTTAGCATATATTGCTATTGGCATATGCTGACATCCTTTTTGGTGTTCATAACTCATACCTAATTTAGTGTCTATTCTATAATTATTTTATTTCATGTACTTTATTATTGTGTAATGATATAATATGAAATAAATATTTCTTTCTTTCTGTTTTTCTTTCTAAAGTTTTTTTTAATACAGCGCCGGTGGCAAACAAGCTTACGGTCCACCTGATGGTAAGCGGCCACCGCAGCATATAGACGCCCGCAACTCCAAAGGAATCACGTACGCGTTGCCGACCCTTTATAAAATTTGAGGATGCACTGTGTTGACAACAGAAGGAACAAATTTAAGTCCCTCGCTCTCAACACAGTGCATGCTCGGGAGCTCTGGCAACCTTGCTCACCTCCAGGAACACAACACTACATACTTGTATAGATATTAGATAAGTTGTGTTGTATTGGTATAAAACCCAGTAGACAATCCACGAGACTTTTAGAGACTTTAAAGACGTTGATGCCAAACGAATACGGTCTATAATCCAGTAGATTTGCGCGAGAGCGCCAGTGAATAATAAGCGCGGGATCACGCACGTTCAACATTCAACCGTACCTTCATATACATAGGGTTTAAAAGAAAAAAACCGAGGTGTAATTTCAAGCACAGTTAGGTATATTAATTGAGAATATTGGAAAACGAGAGAGGGGTGCAAATTACCATAATAACACGCTGATTTCAGTCGTCTCTTTTGGTATTTTTTTTAATCTGACTGGCTTTATAGGACGGGCCCAATAAAGCGATAGGAGCGTGTAGTTGGAGAGTGGAATGGGGAAAATCCAGGGGAAACCTCCGACACGACCACGCGGGAATACTTTAACCCCCTTATTCATAAAACTTAACAAACCTCTGCTAACTAAAATGTCTGTTGTCACTGTCTCACAAGCACGTGTGTCAAAGTGACAGATAAGGACAAACGAACTTTAGCGGCCAGTTAACTAATATAGGTTTAATAGACGTTTATGAATAATGGGGTATGAGTTCGCGCTCCGTGAGATTGGTTGAAAAGCTTCAACAGGTTACAGGGCTGCTATTCACAACTTCGACTCGTCCTCACCTGTCACCTGACCCTCACGTGACAAATGACATTTGACAGTTTCGGTATAAAAAAGGGTGAGCTGTGAGGTAACTGGTGAGAACGGTTGCTTAGTGAATTGCATAGCAGGTTAGATAGGTGTGACATATTTTTAATTTTAATCATAATTATAATTTTAATTTATATCATTGTTTTATTTTTAATTGGATAATATATTAAATTTTAATAAATATTGCAGCTTTTAATGTAATATATTCTAAATTGCCTAATTTTAAATTGTATAATTTGTGTATTAAGTGTAATGAAGACTCATCCGGTTCCTGTCATTCTGGTTTATTATGTTTTGTATATATTAACATTATTTTTGTAAGATTTCATAATTTGTATTTACTAACACTTTATGGGCAATGCCTGAAATAAATTGATAATATTATTATTATTATTATGTGTACACAGAACACTAAATACACCCTCGCACTCTGGACAGCTAATAGCATTTCCGGAAAAAGTATTGTGTTAAGTATCATGAATTACCCGTGCGCAAAGCTGTGGGCGAAACAATCGCGGTGAGTGTCCTGAAAATGTTTTATTATGCTCGAAACAAGTTGGGTAATTGAGAATAGAAATACAACACCCGGCTTTACCTTATAGTACAGCAGCCGGGGATGTATAAACTACTTCAATACTTACCGGTTCGCTTTGTGAATTTGTAGTAGAAATACAACACCCTGCTTTACCTTATAGTACAGCAGCCGGGGATGTATAAACTACTTCAATACTTACCGGTTCGCTTTGTTAATTTGTAGTAGAAATACAACACCCTGCTTTACCTTATAGTACAGCAGCCGGGGATGTATAAACTACTTCAATATTTACCGGTTCGCTTTGTGAATTTGTAGTAGAAATACAACACCCTGCTTTACCTTATAGTACAGCAGCCGGGGATGTATAAACTACTTCAATACTTACCGGTTCGCTTTGTGAATTTGTAGTAGAAATACAACACCCTGCTTTACCTTATAGTACAGCAGCCGGGGATGTATAAACTACTTCAATACTTGCCGGTTCGCTTTGTGAATTTGTAGTAGAAATACAACACCCTGCTTTACCTTATAGTACAGCAGCCGGGGATGTATAAACTACTTCAATACTTACCGGTTCGCTTTGTGAATTTGTAGTAGAAATACAACACCCTGCTTTACCTTATAGTACAGCAGCCGGGGATGTATAAACTACTTCAATATTTACCGGTTCGCTTTGTGAATTTGTAGTAGAAATACAACACCATGCTTTACCTTATAGTACAGCAGCCGGGGATGTATAAACTACTTCAATATTTACCGGTTCGCTTTGTGAATTTGTAGTAGAAATACAACACCCTGCTTTACCTTATAGTACAGCAGCCGGGGATGTTTAAACTACTTCAATACTTACCGGTTCGCTTTGTGAATTTGTAGTAGAAATACAACACCCTGCTTTACCTTATAGTACAGCAGCCGGGGATGTATAAACTACTTCAATACTTACCGGTTCGCTTTGTGAATTTGTAGTAGAAATACAACACCCTGCTTTACCTTATAGTACAGCAGCCGGGGATGTATAAACTACTTCAATATTTACCGGTTCGCTTTGTGAATTTGTAGTAGAAATACAACACCCTGCTTTACCTTATAGTACAGCAGCCGGGGATGTTTAAACTACTTCAATACTTACCGGTTCGCTTTGTGAATTTGTAGTAGAAATACAACACCCTGCTTTACCTTATAGTACAGCAGCCGGGGATGTATAAACTACTTCAATATTTACCGGTTCGCTTTGTGAATTTGTAGTAGAAATACAACACCCTGCTTTACCTTATAGTACAGCAGCCGGGGATGTTTAAACTACTTCAATACTTACCGGTTCGCTTTGTGAATTTGTAGTAGAAATACAACACCCTGCTTTACCTTATAGTACAGCAGCCGGGGATGTATAAACTACTTCAATACTTACCGGTTCGCTTTGTGAATTTGTAGTAGAAATACAACACCCTGCTTTACCTTATAGTACAGCAGCCGGGGATGTTTAAACTACTTCAATACTTACCGGTTCGCTTTGTGAATTTGTAGTAGAAATACAACACCCTGCTTTACCTTATAGTACAGCAGCCGGGGATGTATAAACTACTTCAATATTTACCGGTTCGCTTTGTGAATTTGTAGTAGAAATACAACACCCTGCTTTACCTTATAGTACAGCAGCCGGGGATGTATAAACTACTTCAATATTTACCGGTTCGCTTTGTGAATTTGTAGTAGAAATACAACACCCTGCTTTACCTTATAGTACAGCAGCCGGGGATGTTTAAACTACTTCAATACTTACCGGTTCGCTTTGTGAATTTGTAGTAGAAATACAACACCCTGCTTTACCTTATAGTACAGCAGCCGGGGATGTATAAACTACTTCAATACTTACCGGTTCGCTTTGTGAATTTGTAGTAGAAATACAACACCCTGCTTTACCTTATAGTACAGCAGCCGGGGATGTATAAACTACTTCAATATTTACCGGTTCGCTTTGTGAATTTGTAGTAGAAATACAACACCCTGCTTTACCTTATAGTACAGCAGCCGGGGATGTTTAAACTACTTCGATATTTACCGGTTCGCTTTGTGAATTTGTAGTAGAAATACAACACCCGGCTTTACCTTATAGTACAGCAGCCGGGGATGTTTAAACTACTTCGATATTTACCGGTTCGCTTTGTGAATTTGTAGTAGAAATACAACACCCGGCTTTACCTTATAGTACAGCAGCCGGGGATGTTTAAACTACTTCGATATTTACCGGTTCGCTTTGTGAATTTGTAGTAGAAATACAACACCCGGCTTTACCTTATAGTACAGCAGCCGGGGATGTTTAAACTACTTCGATATTTACCGGTTCGCTTTGTGAATTTGTAGTAGAAATACAACACCCGGCTTTACCTTATAGTACAGCAGCCGGGGATGTTTAAACTACTTCAATACTTACCGGTTCGCTTTGTGAATTTGTAGTAGAAATACAACACCCTGCTTTACCTTATAGTACAGCAGCCGGGGATGTATAAACTACTTCAATACTTGCCGGTTCGCTTTGTGAATTTGTAGTAGAAATACAACACCCTGCTTTACCTTATAGTACAGCAGCCGGGGATGTATAAACTACTTCAATACTTGCCGGTTCGCTTTGTGAATTTGTAGTAGAAATACAACACTCCGCTTTACCTTATAGTACAGCAGCCGGGGATGTATAAACTACTTCAATACTTGCCGGTTCGCTTTGTGAATTTGTAGTAGAAATACAACACCTGGCTTTACCTTATAGTACAGCAGCCGGGGATGTTTAAACTACTTCGATATTTACCGGTTCGCTTTGTGAATTTGTAGTAGAAATACAACACCCGGCTTTACCTTATAGTACAGCAGCCGGGGATGTTTAAACTACTTCGATATTTACCGGTTCGCTTTGTGAATTTGTAGTAGAAATACAACACCCGGCTTTACCTTATAGTACAGCAGCCGGGGATGTTTAAACTACTTCAATACTTACCGGTTCGCTTTGTGAATTTGTAGTAGAAATACAACACCCGGCTTTACCTTATAGTACAGCAGCCGGGGATGTTTAAACTACTTCGATATTTACCGGTTCGCTTTGTGAATTTGTAGTAGAAATACAACACCCGGCTTTACCTTATAGTACAGCAGCCGGGGATGTTTAAACTACTTCGATATTTACCGGTTCGCTTTGTGAATTTGTAGTAGAAATACAACACCCGGCTTTACCTTATAGTACAGCAGCCGGGGATGTTTAAACTACTTCGATATTTACCGGTTCGCTTTGTGAATTTGTAGTAGAAATACAACACCCGGCTTTACCTTATAGTACAGCAGCCGGGGATGTTTAAACTACTTCGATATTTACCGGTTCGCTTTGTGAATTTGTAGTAGAAATACAACACCCGGCTTTACCTTATAGTACAGCAGCCGGGGATGTTTAAACTACTTCAATACTTACCGGTTCGCTTTGTGAATTTGTAGTAGAAATACAACACCCTGCTTTACCTTATAGTACAGCAGCCGGGGATGTATAAACTACTTCAATACTTGCCGGTTCGCTTTGTGAATTTGTAGTAGAAATACAACACCCTGCTTTACCTTATAGTACAGCAGCCGGGGATGTATAAACTACTTCAATACTTGCCGGTTCGCTTTGTGAATTTGTAGTAGAAATACAACACTCGGCTTTACCTTATAGTACAGCAGCCGGGGATGTATAAACTACTTCAATACTTGCCGGTTCGCTTTGTGAATTTGTAGTAGAAATACAACACCCTGCTTTACCTTATAGTACAGCAGCCGGGGATGTATAAACTACTTCAATACTTGCCGGTTCGCTTTGTGAATTTGTAGTAGAAATACAACACCCGGCTTTACCTTATAGTACAGCAGCCGGGGATGTTTAAACTACTTCGATATTTACCGGTTCGCTTTGTGAATTTGTAGTAGAAATACAACACCCGGCTTTACCTTATAGTACAGCAGCCGGGGATGTTTAAACTACTTCGATATTTACCGGTTCGCTTTGTGAATTTGTAGTAGAAATACAACACCCGGCTTTACCTTATAGTACAGCAGCCGGGGATGTTTAAACTACTTCAATACTTACCGGTTCGCTTTGTGAATTTGTAGTAGAAATACAACACCCGGCTTTACCTTATAGTACAGCAGCCGGGGATGTATAAACTACTTCGATATTTACCGGTTCGCTTTGTGAATTTGTAGTAGAAATACAACACCCGGCTTTACCTTATAGTACAGCAGCCGGGGATGTTTAAACTACTTCGATATTTACCGGTTCGCTTTGTGAATTTGTAGTAGAAATACAACACCCGGCTTTACCTTATAGTACAGCAGCCGGGGATGTTTAAACTACTTCGATATTTACCGGTTCGCTTTGTGAATTTGTAGTAGAAATACAACACCCGGCTTTACCTTATAGTATAGCAGCCGGGGATGTTTAAACTACTTCGATATTTACCGGTTCGCTTTGTGAATTTGTAGTACAAATACAACACCCGGCTTTACCTTATAGTACAGCAGCCGGGGATGTTTAAACTACTTCAATACTTACCGGTTCGCTTTGTGAATTTGTAGTAGAAATACAACACCCGGCTTTACCTTATAGTACAGCAGCCGGGGATGTTTAAACTACTTCGATATTTACCGGTTCGCTTTGTGAATTTGTAGTAGAAATACAACACCCGGCTTTACCTTATAGTACAGCAGCCGGGGATGTTTAAACTACTTCGATATTTACCGGTTCGCTTTGTGAATTTTGTAGTAGAAATACAACACCCGGCTTTACCTTATAGTACAGCAGCCGGGGATGTTTAAACTACTTCGATATTTACCGGTTCGCTTTGTGAATTTGTAGTAGAAATACAACACCCGGCTTTACCTTATAGTACAGCAGCCGGGGATGTTTAAACTACTTCGATATTTACCGGTTCGCTTTGTGAATTTGTAGTAGAAATACAACACCCGGCTTTACCTTATAGTACAGCAGCCGGGGATGTTTAAACTACTTCAATACTTACCGGTTCGCTTTGTGAATTTGTTGTAGAAATACAACACCCGGCTTTACATTATAGTACAGCAGCCGGGGATGTTTAAACTACTTCAATACTTACCGGTTCGCTTTGTGAATTTGTAGTAGAAATACAACACCCGGCTTTACCTTATAGTACAGCAGCCGGGGATGTTTAAACTACTTCAATACTTACCGGTTCGCTTTGTGAATTTGTAGTAGAAATACAACACCCTGCTTTACCTTATAGTACAGCAGCCGGGGATGTATAAACTACTTCAATACTTGCCGGTTCGCTTTGTGAATTTGTAGTAGAAATACAACACCCTGCTTTACCTTATAGTACAGCAGCCGGGGATGTTTAAACTACTTCAATACTTGCCGGTTCGCTTTGTGAATTTGTAGTAGAAATACAACACTCGGCTTTACCTTATAGTACAGCAGCCGGGGATGTATAAACTACTTCAATACTTGCCGGTTCGCTTTGTGAATTTTGTAGTAGAAATACAACACCCTGCTTTACCTTATAGTACAGCAGCCGGGGATGTATAAACTACTTCAATACTTGCCGGTTCGCTTTGTGAATTTGTAGTAGAAATACAACACCCTGCTTTACCTTATAGTACAGCAGCCGGGGATGTATAAACTACTTCAATACTTGCCGGTTCGCTTTGTGAATTTGTAGTAGAAATACAACACCCTGCTTTACCTTATAGTACAGCAGCCGGGGATGTTTAAACTACTTCGATATTTACCGGGTTGCTTTGTGAATTTGTAGTAGTGCACTCCCTCTGTCTTTGGAAAACACTCTTCGGGGACACAAGCGTACCCGGCTCTGCCCCCTCTTCACCCCTTGCCTTCGTCGCGCGGTTTTTATAATAGCATAAACGGGTATTATTATTTACCCGACCCCCGTAGACACTCATAAACCGCTTAGTTAACTAAGAAACCTCCAGACGCCCTTCTGGCAGGAGGATATGTATATGTGGCCTAAAGCACACATTACATTTGAGTTAGCTGAGGTAAAAATAAAATTACGGAGATAATTTCATTTATGCGAAGGAAGTCACAGTCTCCTAACGTGCGCACTTTCCGTAACCTAATTGGCTCATGTTTTGCCTTAATCGCTTCTGAGTAGAAATCTAGAAAAATACCAGCTTTTCTCTATTTCGTTTATTATTATTATGATGCATTTGAGGATATTTATTTATTAGATTTCATTATTTTCATGTTACGCTTAGAGATCACAATATTTTATTATTATGATTAGTGTACCTACCTTATTACCTTTTATCTTGACGCTTAGAGACCTTATACATCTCTAACAAATCTCGATTGTTATTAGTTTCTTAGTCTTATTTTTTACATGTAACACTAAATTTAATTAATGATACTTTTTAAAACTTGTTGATTATTTAAATAATACCCACTTTTTTAAAATCATTGTTATAAGTTTAAAGTGTTATTTAATTATTATTTTTTTCAAGCTTTATGTGCGATGCATTTATTATTTACTAGTTTGCCTGCGACTTCGTTCGCGTGAATCATTTCATACCTTTAGGTGATATATAATATTTCTGAAATAATAAATGTATTACAACACATTTAAAATCAATAGTGTTATGTTATTACATGAGATAAGGGCACCAAAACCCAGTATTTTTACTTGTATTTATTGTAAGGTTGGCTCATCTACGTTATGTAAACCGACTTTGAGAGAGACTGACTAAAATAATTAAATCTCTCATTCCAAACAGTTACTATTGGTTGAGGGATTTTTGGTTATTTTTCGCTAGCCCTAAGACTTTTTATCCCTCATTTTTAGGGTTCCGTACCGAAATGGTAAAAAAGGAATCCTTATGGTTTTACTTTGTCGGTCTGTCTGTATGTCACATCGCTAAATATCTCAAGAACTACTTATGCTATCGATTTGAAATTTGGAATAATTATAAAGAAGGCTTACCTACATACATAGAACATGAATTTTTTAAATATATATATATATATATATATATATATATATATATATATATATATATATATATATTTAAAAAATTATGATATTTTTTCTGTGAAAAATGACAGATAACCACCTAGTTTCAAAATTTTGAAAGTCTAGTCTCAAGAGAATCTCGCTAGATGGCTGGGTCAAGGGTCAGATACAGAAGGCGGTACTCCTGGACACGGCGCGGATAGTCAGGAGGTTCCTCTCTCTGTCGCCCGACACCACCGGTAGCTTAGGCCCCGCCTCGCTGCCGGCGACACCCTAGGTTAGGATTTCATAATATTTTTATGTTTTGTACGTGTATTTTTATATATCACTTTTTATAAAGGTATTGTAAAAACCTAGCCTAAGAAGGAAAATAAATGGAGAGGATAATAATAATAATATAATTTATTTGCAGAAAAAGAGTTAATTTTACATGCGTCATAGTTATACAGTTGATCCATCTTTTTCAGCTGTTAGAAACAGCATGCAAACATTATTTTTCTACTCGTCGACTTCAATGTTTGAATTACGATATAGTACAAACAAAACTAAAATCACATTCATTTCCCTATTGGTTCCCTTCAAGTGAACTCTTATGAAATAAACCAATCACGTGTCGCCTTTTACTGTACTCTTATGAAATTGGCCAATCACGTGTCACCATTACAGTACTCTTATGAAATTGACAAATCACGTGACGCCGTGGACATAGGACAAAAGACCAACGAGCGCCCGACCCATGTGCCAAATGTTCATTGCCGCAGGACTAGTTTGTTTGATAGTTTCGGTTTGTTTAATTAATTTTCGTTGACTCGTAGAAAAAGTAGTGTATGCAATAGTTACATAATTAGCTTTTTAAGTCTCGAACCTTAATTAGACCACTTGGCAAGCCTCGTGGTCTAAACGCAGTTCTCGACTAAAAAAGCATACATTATATAACGATTTCCTAAACAACTATTGCACCATAAAATATAATCGCTTTCTGCTTTATAAAAGTTGACACTGGACGCCGTAGCTTTAGGAACAAGAAAACTCTAGCGACCTCTACATCTTATTAGATGAAAAACCAATTATAATGCGATTGGCCTTGACTCGCCTGATGGAAAGAGATGACACGAAGATGTCCCTCGCTATATATCTTCAATCTACAAAATAAATAAAAACTGTACTAGCAAAATAATCATGTTTATAAGAAACTGTGATGAATGAAACATTTATACCATTCACGTGTCCTAAGCTTTGAGTCAAAGTAAACAAATAAATACTTCAAAAGGCGATTGATATTCGACCTTAAAACGGGAGTGGCTCGTTTTATTATACTTAAAATGTGTATTTCCGCAACATTATTAGCCAGAACACGGAGAGTAGGTAGACGTAAAAGTGTTCGTCATCGTCACACCCACAGATTAGAAATAGTACCGAAGCCGGGGTACGTTTACTTGTCTATAAATTGTACCGATGCTGCGGACGTTTAGATACTTACCTAGAAATAGTACCGAAGCCGGGGAACGTTTACTTACCTAGAAAGATAATTTAGCAAAGATACATTACCTATACATATAATAAAGCTGTAGAGGATGAAAAATCTGTAGATTGCAGATATTAGCCAAAAAATCGATTGAGGGGTCTTAGAATCGATAACATAACACATTTCAACAGTTTTTAGAATTTGTATCTGTCTGTTTATAACAGATTTTAGTACAACCTTCACTAATAAGTTTATTGGATCTTCGGTCGGGTTACACAGGCTTTATAAATCATATAGATTGGGGATAAGGGGATGAAAAGAGAGATTGAATTTTGTATGAGGAATCCTTCAATTGAAAATTGGGAAGTATATACTTGAAAACAAAGTAAAAAGAACCCCGTTCAAAATTGTGGAATGAACTGAATGAACAGATAATATATGTAAAAAAACCGGTCAAGTGCGAGTCGGCACCGAGGGTTCTGTATACAGATGTGTACAGGTTCCAACCCTATTAAATCAGGAAAATCTCAACAACATGGTGTGGAAATTGGACGCCATGGGTACAGCGCCGTCTATCGGCGACATTTGTTACATATTAAACGACTGAATAACTTTGTAGGTATGGTAGTTTTTCAAGGATAATTCTTTATCACGTAAACCGATTTCAATTTTTTTCTTTGTTTTGAAAAAAGGTACTTTCAGCATAACCTCGTAGGAATTTATAAATACAAAAATACATGCAAAGGTGATTAAATTACAAACTTAGTATAGAAATGTATTTTGACAATTAAAAAAAAACTAGATATATTTTTCCTGTTAAATATGCATTGCTAATCAATGTTATGTAATAATTTTATATTTTTTCCTTGGTAAACTTCGGAGATAAGGGGGGACGGTATTTATTTTTTACATTTTCCCTCATAAAACAAAAATGACTCAACGTAAAACAAAAATATTGTTTCAGAATATGCAACCCAAGCCCGTTCATATGACACCCCACTCCACATATTAACTAGACTTTCAAAATTTTGAAACTAGGTGGTTATCTGTCATTTTTCACAGAAAAAATATCATAATTTTTTAAATATATATATATATATATATATATATAATATATATAATATATAATATATATATAATATATAATATATATATAATATATAATATATATATATATACTAGGTGGTTATCTGTCATTTTTCACAGAAAAAATATCATAATTTTTTATATATATACATATATATATATATATTATATATATAATATATAATATATATTATATATTATATATATATTATATATATTATATATTATATATTATATATATATATATATATATATATTTAAAAAATTATGATATTTTTTCTGTGAAAAATGACAGATAACCACCTAGTTTCAAAATTTTGAAAGTCTAGTTAATATGTGGAGTGGGGTGTCATATGAACGGGCTTGGGTTGCATATTCTGAAACAATATTTTTGTTTTACGTTGAGTCATTTTTGTTTTATGAGGGAAAATGTAAAAAATAAATACCGTCCCCCCTTATCTCCGAAGTTTACCAAGGAAAAAATATAAAATTATTACATAACATTGATTAGCAATGCATATTTAACAGGAAAAATATATCTAGTTTTTTTTTAATTGTCAAAATACATTTCTATACTAAGTTTGTAATTTAATCACCTTTGCATGTATTTTTGTATTTATAAATTCCTACGAGGTTATGCTGAAAGTACCTTTTTTCAAAACAAAGAAAAAAATTGAAATCGGTTTACGTGATAAAGAATTATCCTTGAAAAACTACCATACCTACAAAGTTATTCAGTCGTTTAATATGTAACAAATGTCGCCGATAGACGGCGCTGTACCCATGGCGTCCAATTTCCACACCATGTTGTTGAGATTTTCCTGATTTAATAGGGTTGGAACCTGTACACATCTGTATACAGAACCCTCGGTGCCGACTCGCACTTGACCGGTTTTTTTACATATATTATCTGTTCATTCAGTTCATTCCACAATTTTGAACGGGGTTCTTTTTACTTTGTTTTCAAGTATATACTTCCCAAATTTCAATTGAAGGATTCCTCATACAAAATTCAATCTCTCTTTTCATCCCCTTATCCCCAATCTATATGATTTATAAAGCCTGTGTAACCCGACCGAAGATCCAATAAACTTATTAGTGAAGGTTGTACTAAAATCTGTTATAAACAGACAGATACAAATTCTAAAAACTGTTGAAATGTGTTATGTTATCGATTCTAAGACCCCTCAATCGATTTTTTGGCTAATATCTGCAATCTACAGATTTTTCATCCTCTACAGCTTTATTATATGTATAGGTAATGTATCTTTGCTAAATTATCTTTCTAGGTAAGTAAACGTTCCCCGGCTTCGGTACTATTTCTAGGTAAGTATCTAAACGTCCGCAGCATCGGTACAATTTATAGACAAGTAAACGTACCCCGGCTTCGGTACTATTTCTAATCTGTGGGTGTGACGATGACGAACACTTTTACGTCTACCTACTCTCCGTGTTCTGGCTAATAATGTTGCGGAAATACACATTTTAAGTATAATAAAACGAGCCACTCCCGTTTTAAGGTCGAATATCAATCGCCTTTTGAAGTATTTATTTGTTTACTTTGACTCAAAGCTTAGGACACGTGAATGGTATAAATGTTTCATTCATCACAGTTTCTTATAAACATGATTATTTTGCTAGTACAGTTTTTATTTATTTTGTAGATTGAAGATATATAGCGAGGGACATCTTCGTGTCATCTCTTTCCATCAGGCGAGTCAAGGCCAATCGCATTATAATTGGTTTTTCATCTAATAAGATGTAGAGGTCGCTAGAGTTTTCTTGTTCCTAAAGCTACGGCGTCCAGTGTCAACTTTTATAAAGCAGAAAGCGATTATATTTTATGGTGCAATAGTTGTTTAGGAAATCGTTATATAATGTATGCTTTTTTAGTCGAGAACTGCGTTTAGACCACGAGGCTTGCCAAGTGGTCTAATTAAGGTTCGAGACTTAAAAAGCTAATTATGTAACTATTGCATACACTACTTTTTCTACGAGTCAACGAAAATTAATTAAACAAACCGAAACTATCAAACAAACTAGTCCTGCGGCAATGAACATTTGGCACATGGGTCGGGCGCTCGTTGGTCTTTTGTCCTATGTCCACGGCGTCACGTGATTTGTCAATTTCATAAGAGTACTGTAATGGTGACACGTGATTGGCCAATTTCATAAGAGTACAGTAAAAGGCGACACGTGATTGGTTTATTTCATAAGAGTTCACTTGAAGGGAACCAATAGGGAAATGAATGTGATTTTAGTTTTGTTTGTACTATATCGTAATTCAAACATTGAAGTCGACGAGTAGAAAAATAATGTTTGCATGCTGTTTCTAACAGCTGAAAAAGATGGATCAACTGTATAACTATGACGCATGTAAAATTAACTCTTTTTCTGCAAATAAATTATATTATTATTATTATCCTCTCCATTTATTTTCCTTCTTAGGCTAGGTTTTTACAATACCTTTATAAAAAGTGATATATAAAAATACACGTACAAAACATAAAAATATTATGAAATCCTAACCTAGGGTGTCGCCGGCAGCGAGGCGGGGCCTAAGCTACCGGTGGTGTCGGGCGACAGAGAGAGGAACCTCCTGACTATCCGCGCCGTGTCCAGGAGTACCGCCTTCTGTATCTGACCCTTGACCCAGCCATCTAGCGAGATTCTCTTGAGGTGTTGGTCGAGACTCTTCGCTATAAGAACGTTCGCAGAAACGACTATCGGGACAATAATCGTTGAATCAACATTCCACATGACGTTCACCTTTTTATTATTATTTTATTATTATTAACGACGTCATCATAAGGATGACGTGACTTTGCGGAGGCGGGCGGAGGCTGCGCGTGAGGGAGGAGGGGGATCTATGTAGGTATCTTTGAAGTTTCAATAATAAATTAAGTACTTCTTGTACTTAGTTTATAATATAAACACATAATAAAAAAAATAACTTAATTAAAATTAAAATTACACATAAAAAAATTTACCCAAATCGCTGTCATTTGGTAGGGTGCCCAGAAGGCTGGCTGTATTTCCTCGCTGCACGGCAATACTAAGTACATTTAAGTCTGACTATAATAATACATTTTTCATGTCATAACATTAATTTACAGTTCATAGATCAATTATGGAAGAGCGGTGTCTCCTGACACAAGCATTATGAAATGCTTACTAGGAGGCCCCAACCTTGCCTATTCTGTAATAATCTAAATAACCTAAAATAAACATTTTTCAAAACATTTTCATTTTCATTTTCATTAAGACTTCAGTACTTATTTGATTTTTTATTATAATTTCTGTGTTCAAATTTGAATTTAATAATTCCCGTGGTTTGATGGTTAAACCTAGAGTAATTCAACGATCCTCCGTGCTTCGAGGGTCGAACCAAGTGGCATATATAATTCCTGATAGTCCGACACGCCGGACAGCAAGGAATTAAAATTCCTCGTCGTCGGACAGTCGGACAACATTGTCGAACAACGCGGCTGTAGGGAAACAAAATCAAACTTCTAAGTTAACGTAAAACAAGATACAGCCGTTTATTATAGAATAGAATAGAAGATAATTTATTTCGCTATATAAACACAGTAGTAGTATTTTATTCTTACTGTTCTATAGCAGTGATATATATAATTATATATTATATGTATGTATATTTTTACCTGCCATGCTACAGGGACTTGCTCAGTAAAAGAGTTTTTAAAGTACCTGTTCCGAAGGTCAAGACCAAATTTGCGAAGCGATTTCCTAGGTTTTTGTTTCCGCATATTTATAACGCATTTACAAAAGTGATTGAACTTAGACATTGCAGCGTCCAAGAAGCAAAAAGGAAAATACAAACGCTCTTATTATCTTGGTATTATGAACAGTCAGAAACCATACTTCGGGTAGTGTCTTAGCGTATCATGTCACGCACATGCACGCACACATGCACGCACACACCCACACACACACACACACACACACACACACACACACACACACACACACATACACACACACACACACACACGCACGCACCCACGCACGCACGTACGCACACATACAAACATGAACAATCGTACACCCTCCACTTACTCCTATTACGACTCTTCAAAATAGTAAATTATAATAGGTATTTCGGTATTTAATCATTGTTATTATTTCTTGTTTGTATACTACTTTGTAAAATTTCATGTCTTGTCTTGCATTATTTTCAAGCCGCATAATTGTTAATCTGTATTGTTTGGTTTCCACGGGACAGGCCCAGCCTAGTGTGGGACCATAGCCACTAGGTATCGAATTGCTCTTTTCGTAAATAAATATATTTTCATTTTCATTTTTTTTTTATGTATGTATATTTATATATTATTTAAGTATGTGTATTTATATTGAATAGTTGTTTTGGAATCTTTGTTTTTTCTTTTTTTCTCATTGTAATAGTTTATGCACCACTTACTTTTCAGCTTTATATTTCATTTCTCCACTACCCAAAGGTTGTCTGGAAGAGATCGCTCTTTAGCGATAAGACCGCCTGTTGTTCTGCCTCTGTCTCCCTGTATCTTTGTTTTTTGTTTTTTATGTGCTATTTTATTATGTGAGGTGTGCAATAAAGAGTATTTGTATTGTATTGTATTGTATTGTAATACAATATATAAAAAGAAATCAATAGAAAAACTTATTATCTGAATTGTAAACTGACTATTACACTGAAAATTATGACACAAAAAACTATATTTCACTCTCAAGTGAATCAAAATGTATAGGGTACTTTCCGTTGACCTAGAACTATGAAAGTCAAATAATATCGTCTAAATCTTCTTCTCCAATTTTTATCCGCAATCTAAAATCTGTAGTTACGAAATTAATTAATTTTACTTGTCTGGGTTAAGTTCTGATCTATGTAAGTGTATTTGACGTATTTTGGGTAAATCGCAAAGCCGCAAAAATCTCCTCAAGTTTTAACAGCGTCTTATTCACGGTACAAAGCTAATTAATTAGAAGATTAGCCTTACAATTTACGTCGGCTTGTTATCTAACCTCCCTGCCCTGCGTATTTGAGGCTAATTAAAAAACCCCGGCCAAGTGCGCGTCGGATAACGCACATAGAAGGATCCCGTACCAACACCTGCGGGGTAATCACGTAACTTTTGTACTACCGTTAGGTAGATTTTAATGTCAAATTTTAATTGTCATCTCATATATTTATACTTCAGAATTGACAGTAAAATCTATCTACCGTTAGTACATAAAGTTACGTGATTCGCCTGCTGCTCATACATTTATACTTCAAAACTGACAGTCAAATCTATCTACCGTTAGTACATAAAGTTACGTGATTCGCCTGCTGCTCATACATTTATACTTCAAAACTGACAGTCAAATCTATCTACCGTTAGTACATAAAGTTACGTGATTCGCCTGCTGCTCATACATTTATACTTCAAAACTGACAGTCAAATCTATCTACCGTTAGTACATAAAGTTACGTGATTCGCCTGCTGCTCATACATTTATACTTCAAAACTGACAGTCAAATCTATCTACCGTTAGTACATAAAGTTACGTGATTCGCCTGCTGCTCATACATTTATACTTCAAAACTGACAGTCAAATCTATCTACCGTTAGTACATAAAGTTACGTGATTCGCCTGCCGCTGGTCCACATTTAAAATCACTACCTATCTAGTACATTGAATCTAAAAAGGTGATATCTTCATAAGATCCCTTTCGACGTGGATTACCACAAATAATCCCCAGTCCCATCACTACATAGTATAAAACAAAGTCGCTTTCTCTGTCCCTATGTCCCTATATCCCTATGTATGCTTAAATCTTTAAAACTACGCAACGGATTTTGATGCGGTTTTTTTTAATAGATAGAGTGACTCAAGGGGAAGGTTTATATGTATAATACATCAGCATTGCACCCGTGCGAAGCCGGGGCGGGTCGCTAGTATATTATATATTAGATGCAAAAGTAAGACTAAAAAAATCAAGAGGATTGTGTATATAGCAGACTTTTTCCATACAAAAAGCGGCAAGGTTGTCATCCCTTAATCGTGACGGGCTACCGCGAACCGAAAAACGAAGTTCGAATATCTCCCTCTCTGTCGCACTTGCTGTTTCGTGCGACAGAGAGAGAGATATTCGAACTTCGTTCGTTTTCGGTTCGCGGTAGCCCCTCTGAACCAGGGATCGGATACCGGTATTTTCTCCATAGAAAAATACCTGTATTATTACGGTCACCGGTTCATTATTTCGTTTTTAATGGAACAATCTAATAATACGACGTTGTTACCTAAATACATGATTCAGCCCTACGTAAAGAGCAAAAAATAATCCAAAATATTGGGCTAATTCCGGGTTTTTTAAAAATACCGGTATCGGTCCCTGCTCTGAACCGATTTGCATGATTTTCAGTAATGTTAGAGATATAATTAAATACCAGGTTATACGTTTTGATGAAATTGCCTACTCGTACAAATGAAAATATAATAACTTGAAGAATCGTTTTGTTTATTCGAAAACTTCCTCCTGGTTTTTTATTATTAGTTCACAAACGAGAAAGAAATACTAAAATAGAAAAACGTATAAACCTTGTTGTTAAGGACGAACAAGGCCAATACTGTCTCATTTGATTAAGGTTTAAGGGGTGGAAATCAGGGATGTAACAGAGCTCCGGTTCCGGTTCCGTTAAGTCGGAACTTCCGATTGGTTTTAAACATCCGCTTCGGTTCCGGTTCTGTTATTTTTAAAACGGATATTATATCGGATGTCAAAGCAGCGCAGCGGGGGGAAATGAGCGGCGTACATCAAAAACAAACAGGTTTATTTATACCTGCTATTGTTGTTTTGAGCTCTGACCGTGTACTTCTGTAATTCAATATCTAAAAGTTCTAGGTGATGCTAATTATAACTAGTAAATGATTGTAAAATATCTACTAATTAGGTAACATTTTTTTGTTGTTCACCTAGAAGGTCTAACTTTTTTAAAGTAGGTACTGCAATAATAAAGGCTGATTAATATTTGGAATTTTTATTTAGAATAAACTCAGCTTAGACCTGCCCTGCCCTTAACATCTTATCCATCTATCACTCGGGCTGCGCATTCGTTTTCAGTGCCGGCTCCGATTCCGGTTCTGGTTCCGATATACCGAATTTAAAACAGCTGGTTCCGCTTCCGGTTCCGATAAAACCACATCTGTTACATCCCTGGTGGAAAACGTAGTCCGAAACACTAATTCTGCGCCAAAGGCGGCGACTCTCTCTATCGCACGATGCGGGCTCAAGACTCCGACGGGTGAAATAGAAAGAATATTCCGAAATGCTCGTTCTCTCTCGTTCACAATAGTCTTAACAGATGCCACAGCCACTGAAACATAACGAAGTGGAGAAATTTATGTAGCTCAAGTGAGATTCTACACATGACACTTCCAAATGCTAATGGATATACGCACAAATTATGTGTCAACACATGAAAAATACAATTGGGAATCTGAAGTGGTGTTCAATTTCTACACCACGTTGTTGAGAATTTCCTGAATTAATTGTTATGAAAATATTTCTCCAAAACCATACTTAATAAAAAAAACCGGCAAAAGTTATGAACTCTATAATAAGTCTACTGTAAATAAAAAATATACCACTTCAAGAAACTTCCCAATTACAATATTGTTGAATAATATAAATCAAATTCCCTCAAGTTCCCTCAGTTAGTTGAAATCGTTTTTTCTTTACAAATAACTGAAAATATAATAGGAACACAATTAAAATATAAATGTATTTTTGTGCGACAACAATCAAATGAGCAAAAACCAGATTTACTAAATTAAAAACTTTCTTTTAATTAAAAACTGCCGTCTTATCTCCAATTTATTTGAAAAGAAATGAAATAAATATATTATTCAAAGGAAATTAGTCTACTATATGATAATACTAGCTTTTACCCGCGGCTTCGCCCGCGTAATAAAAGTAATTTTTAACCGTCTACAAAAAAGGAGGTTCTCAGTTTGATCCGTATGTTTGTATGTATGTATGTAGATATGTATGGATGTCATTTCCGTAATCGGCACCCCGTGGAACCATAAAGACGACACCTATATAAATTTTTAAGATAAATTAATTTCCGCCATCTTGGTTTTGAAAATAGATGTCATTTTCATAGTTGGCACCCCGACGAACCTCGAAGATGACAACCATATCGATTTATAAGAAAAATAAATGTCCACCATCTTGGATTTGAAAATGCATGGCATTTTTGTAATCCGCACCCCGAAGAACCTCAGAGATGACACCCATATCGATTTTTAGAAAAAAAAGTGACCGTATATCCATCATAAAACGTCATCATATTTGAAAATGGTTGTCATTTTCGTAATCGGCACCTCTAGGAACAACAGAAATAACACCCATATCGATTTTTAAGAAAAAGAAATGTCCGCCATCTTGGGTTTGAAAATGCATGCCATTTTCGTAATCGGCACCCCGAAGAACCTCGAATATGACACCCATATTACTGCTCCCCGCACATACTTGAAACCCCTTTTTCACCCCTTTAGGGGAGCAATTCCGAAAAACGCTGAATCATGTTTTGTTGTATTTAAACAGAGTCCATATACGAAGTTTTAAATCTCTCATTTCAAAAAGACCTGAATGCAGATATGTATTGGATGTCATTTTCGTAATCGACACCATGACAAACCTCGAAGACGACACCCACATCGATTTTAAAAAAATAAATATCCGCCATCTTTGATCTGAAAATGAGTGTCATTTTCGTAATCGGCACCCAGAGGAACCTCGAAAATGACACCCATATTGATTTTTAAGAAAAATAAATGTCCGCCATCTTGGATTTGAAAATGGATGTCATTTTTGTAATTTGCACCCCGAGGGGAACCTCAAAGATGACACCCATATAGATTTTTAAGAAAAATAAATGTCCGCCATCTTTAATTTGAAAATAAATGTCATTTTCGTAATCGGCACCCAGAGGAACCTCAAAAATGACACCCATATTGATTTTTAAGAAAAATAAATGTCCGCCATCTTGGATTTGAAAATTGATGTCATTTTTGTAATTTGCACCCCGAGGAACCTCGAAGATGACACCCATATTGATTTTTAAGAAAAAGAAATGTCCGCCATCTTTAATTTGAAAATGAATGTCATTATCGTAATCGGCACCCCGAAGAATCTCGAAAATGACACCCATATCGTTTAAGAAAAGTAAAAATTTGCTCCCCGCTCAAACTTGGAACCCTCTTTTCGCCCCTTAAAGGGAGCAATTCCGAAAACCGCTGAAACATGTTTTGTTGTATTTAAACATAGAGTCTATGTACGAAGTTTTAAATCTCTCACTTCAAAAAAGATTTGCTCTCCGTACAAACTTGGAACCCCCTTTTGAACCCTTTAGGGGAGCAATTTCGAAAAACGCTTAAATATGTTTTGTTTTATCTATATACGAAGATATAAATCTCTCACTTCAAAAATGATTTGGTCTCCGTACAAACTGGGAACCCCTTTTGAACCCTTTAGGGGAGCAATTTAGAAAAACGCTGAAATACGCCATTAATATATTTAAACACCAGACTCTATATACAAAATTTCATGTCTCCTACTTTAATAAATACGGTTTTTCATACAAACTTTGGACCCCCGTTTCACCCCTTCAGAGGGTGAATTTTGAAAAATCCTTTCTTAGTGCACCTCTAAACCTTATAAAGAACCTACGTGCCAAATTTGGAATCTCTAGAACCAGCGGTTTGGGCTGTGCGTTGATATGTCAGTCAGTCAGTCAGTCAGTTTCTTCGTTTATGTATTTAGAAGATGAGATTTCAAGCTTACATGGTCATTTACATTAGAATTACGATTTGAAACGGGATATATTTGTGTTGTTAACCAAGAAGAGGGTAGATCGTTATGGTGTGTGGGTAGACCACAAATAAAACTCGCAGCACGTCAGTTAATCCTTGATAATGGCGATTGCAACAGTGCCGAAATATCGGGAACTCATAAATACAAATATACATGGTAAATAAATAAATAAATATTTGGGGATACATAAATATTTTGAGGTCAGCAGGAAGATGTTTTCGGCAGTAGCTTCCCTGAGAAGGCTACGTAATTTCCTGCCCATTGCCACTAAAATTGCGCTTACTCAAACACTACTTGATTCGCCGCGCGGCTACCTTCAACCAACACGTATCTCTTGTCCACTCCGTTCTCTTAATTAATTACAATGGGTTAAATCGTGCACTCTCAATTTAAATTCATATCAGTGTAAAGTTTAGACTCTATACAACTCATGTGTCATACTCTCAACAACAGTGATCAAGTGGCGTAAGTACAATCACGTTGTTAAATCATAAAACAAAACGTTATTTCTTTGCTGCATTAAGAAGGTTGCCAGCCGATCCGCGTCTTATCTTATCTCTGACGCACTGACCGCGCACTCGCTTGACCAGTGGGTGCCCCCATACCACGATACTCGTATTGAGAGTCCGCTATCCGCTATCGCTTAGCTATCGACTCGTCGTTTGGTGCGGGAAACATGAGCTGCTTCGGGTGTTTACAAAATCTGGCGCAAGGCGAAGAGATGATCAAATGCACCTCAAAGGGATGCAAAAAAACCTTTCACTTGACCTGTACAAATACCGCGCGCTTGACTCTAGTCGAAATAAATTCCTGGATTTGTCCCGATTGCTCCGCCAAGGCGAGAAAAGGCGGAGACAATTCCACTACACCAGTACGTAACGCCACCGAAAATGTAACCCTTCGCAAGAAGATAATCCCATCACAGCAAAGACAGGGCCCCCACAAATCGAACGCCGCTGCAGCCGCCCCCGCTCCCGTTGCTGCCGCCGCTGCAGCCGCCCCCGCTCACGTTGCTGCCACCGCCGCCGGCCCCGCCACTATTGCCGCGGGACCAAACGCCGCCGCTGACGCGGATGCCGACGACGGTTTGCAGTCAATCTCCTCAGAAATGACTCTCTTGCGGAAGAGCGCGACTGATATGTGGAACTCATTTAAGTCCCGCCTTGACGAATTGTGTGAAAAGATTTCGAGCCTTGACGGTAGGATCAAATCTCTGGAGAAGATAGAGGGTGAAAATATCCTGCTAAAAGCCAAAGTTGACGAAATGCAGAGCCAACTGGATAACCAGGCGCAGGCATCCCTAAGAAATGAGGTTGAAATATTAGGTCTTGAAGAGCTGACAAACGAGAACCCCTATCATCTGGTACTTACCACGGCGTTAAAACTTGGCGTCGAGCTCGCAGACAATGACCTAGTACACGTATCTCGAGTTGGCCCCAAGCACCAGGATAGTACCGAAGGGGACGCAGCCCCCACACGTCGCATGCAACGGCCCCTAGCGGTCGCTTTTGTCCGCAGAGCTAAGCGGGATGAGTTTATCAAACATGCTAAAGCTCGCCGAAACATCAAGAGCAAGGACATTGTCGAGTCGGGAGGGCATGACTCGACGGTATATGTAAACGAACGCCTTACCCACTCAAATCGCCGGTTATTTCGCAACGCCAGATTCTTCGCGAGTGAGCGCAAATACAAACACTGCTGGGTGCGCAACGGTGCCATCTTCATCAGAAAATTGGACGCAAAATATGGGAGCCCAGCAATCCGAATCAAATCCGACCACGATCTCCTTAGACTGTCTAACTCTCATGCACAATGCGAACCCGCTGAGGTCTAGCCTAGTATATAATCCTTTTATGCCTTCCAGTATTATTTTGTTCGCTGGTATTTGTTATTGTCATTTGCTTTTCTTCTTACTAATGTTACCATATGTTGGCTTGTGTCATATTACACACACCCACCACTCTACACAAACGGCCCACTCATACATCTATATATTAACACATATCCACACATGCTCTCTGAATATTTTTGCACACTCTAATTGTAACGGAAACGGTCGAAAATACACTTGTCAGGTCTTGGCATCAAGAAATCGTGCTATAACTTACTCATATTTTACTTTCCCATGGGTACCTTGGTGTTGCTAGATGAAATTGATAACACATTTGAAATTAAATGCCATGTAACATCCTGTCCGGAAAACTGCTCCCCGGTCATATCAAAATATGCTCTAAAAATTTTAAGCCTGAACATCAGAAGCATAAATAAGAATTTCGATAATTTTCTTGTGCTTCGTCAAAGATTAAATATTGATTTTGACGTGATTATCTTTAGCGAATGTTGGATCAATGAAAACTCAACCATTAGCCAACTAGATGGTTATGTTTCCTTTAACTCAAAAAAGGTTATAAATAAGTCGGGCGGGGTGACTGTTTATGTTCACAGCAAGTGGTCCCCAGTATTTTCAGAATTGAATGTAGACGAAGCAAACTGTGTGCTTGCAAAAGTACCGAACGCCTTCTCAGTTGTGGCTATTTACAGATCACCTAGTTTTCATGACGTGGACGCATTTACTGTTTCACTTGATTCGGTCTTAAAATCAATCGATCCTTCCCCATGTCTGGTCCTCGCCGGGGATCTCAACATAAACATCATAGGTTCCCCTATTCACGCTCAATCCTCAGAGTATCTATGTTCATTGGCGGAACACGGTCTGATATCCTGCATAAATACTGTTACACATCACAAGTCTTGCCTGGATCATATTTTCGTACCATTTCAGTGTCAAGCAGAGTCAATAGTGTGTTCCGCTGATGTAACGGATCATGATATCACTATGGTGGGAATCTCGCTTCTTCTGGATAAACCAGTCAAACCTGATCACTTAAAAACCGTTATAGATTACGATTCCTTAAGAGCGGAGTTAAAGTCTACAGATTGGACGCCCATACTCTACAGTTCTAACGTCGACGTTGCCACAGATGTATTCTCCGTAATAATCAGTGATGCTGTAACTAAATACTCCAAAATTGAAAAACTGAGCCGTTCAAAGTACACGATACAGCCTTGGATGACCCCGGGCTTATTGAGATGTTCGAGGCATAAAGATAAGTTGCACCAAGAATCTCGTAATGATCCTAATAACAGTACCAAAAAACTCGTTTACACCCGGTATAGGAATTTTTATATCTCGCTATTAAGAAAACTAAAGGCAGAATTCGATGAAAAGGAATTGATCCAAAATAAAAATGCGCCCCGTAAGCTGTGGAAGTCGATAAATCGAATCACACATAAAACTTCTAAAGTAAATTGCTCAGGGGATCTTGTCAGTGCGGAGCCCTCACCCGAAGAGGCTCTTAATAAGTGCAATGAATATTTCTCGTCAGTTGGCTCAAATTTGGCTGGCTCCATTCTGTCGGACTTAAACGAATGTCAGGAGTCACTAGCTAGGAAACTTCGCTGCAATAGTTCAAGTCCTAGTTCTATCTTTCTTCAACCCACTACACCACAGGAAATACTTAGCCTCATAAAAGCACTTGACCCACACAGTGCTGCTGGTTCTGATGGTGTGAGCAATAGGCTTATAAAGGAGATAGGCCATATAATTGCAGAGCCATTAGCAGCAATCTTTAACCTCAGCATCGCATCCGGCTGCTTCCCACAAAACTGGAAGACTGCTACAGTCATCCCAATACATAAGGCGGGACCTTCGCACATTCCATACAACTTTCGGCCAATATCTCTTCTAGGAGCATTCTCAAAACTTCTCGAGCGCGTTGTAAATAAAAGACTCACCAACTTCCTGGAGCAAAACAAAATCCTATCCGACCGTCAGTTCGGTTTCCGCCAAGGGAAGTCCACTGAGGACGCGGTAACTATGTTAATAGATACCGTTGTATCTCATCTTGACGGGGGTCGACACTGTGTCGGAATTTTTCTTGACCTCGCTAAAGCTTTCGACACGGTGTCGATTCCCATGCTTCTCAAAAAGCTGGAATCCTATGGCATTCGTGGAATCGCCTTGGATTGGTTTGCTAGTTACCTGTCCGATAGAAGTCAGTTGGTAAGAATCGGTGACAAAAAGAGCGACCTGAAACCTGTGTCATTTGGCGTACCGCAGGGTAGTATTTTAGGCCCTACGCTTTTCACAGTTTATATGAACGACATCTTGAATCTCGATATTGATAAGAGTGAAATCCTGTGTTACGCCGATGACACTGCTTTATTATTTTACGGTGACTCTTGGCGGGACGTTCGGAATTCGGCTACTGAGGGCTTAAAAAGAGTTGTAAGCTGGTTAAATCACAATCTCCTCACTATGAATTTCACTAAAACACAATTTCTATGTTTCCATAAGACAGCTTCGTCGCGCCCTGTGGTCCCAATGAGTAATTTGAAAATACACACTTCGAACTGTGTTGCCCCTTCTATGGCCGATGACTCTACATGTAGCTGCGCATATATCAGCAGAGTTAGTTATTTAAAGTACCTCGGTGTGATTTTAGATGAGAACCTTAACTTTAAGAAGCATATTGCAGTTACATCTGGTAGGGTACGCAAATTCATATATACTATGAAATATTTAAGAAACTGTGCTGATAAAAAGCTATTGAAACTTATATATCTGGCCCTGTGTCAATCGATCCTAGATTATTGCATTCTAGCTTGGGGTGGATGTTCTAAATCTTTACTGATTATGTTAGAAAGAGCTCAAAGGGCAGTATTGAAGGTGGCCCTCCGTAGACCGCGGCGTTTTCCTACTATAGACCTTTATAAAGAAGCTGAAGTTTTAAGCGTGCGTAAACTATTTTTGTACCGAGCCACTATGTTCACTCACAGGTCAACTCTACAACTTCCATCCTATCCTGACCTGCTAAAGAAAAGAGTGTTTAAAGTCCCTGTACCTTCAGCCAAAACGGCATTTGCAAAACGTTTTAAAACATGTGTTCTCCCTCGCGTTTATAATTACATCTCAAAAGTCTGTGACATAAAACTTTGCCAAATGGCCGCAGCTAAAAAGCGAGTACGGGAGCTCTTGATGGCTTGGACCTACGACCAGGCTGAAGAAGCATTGCAGTAGATTACTCGCATCCTCTCCTACACACTCTCCCACACATTCATCACGCACATTCTACTTCACTCACTCACACAAACCAGCGCCCAAATAAAATTATAGATTTTTCTTAGTGTTTAAAAATATAGTGTTAAAGCTTGTTTTACTTTTACTTTTGCTTAAAAATTGTTAAGAGCCGCATGCTACTAGTATTTCTCGTGTTTGATCCGACTCCCACGATACAGGCTGTGCCTAGTGTGGAAGTCATTGTTTATTAATATGTTGTACTCTTATTTGGTAAATAAAATATTATTATTATTATTATTATTATTATTACTCCTCCCCATCTTGGATTATGCTGATGTTTCCTATATTGACCTCAATGAGGAGCAACTCAATAAGCTTGAGCGCCTTCAAAATGTCTGTATTTGGTTCATATTTGGTTTACGCAAATATGACCATGTATCCTTCTTCCGCTCCCAGCTCAAGTGGCTCCCTATCCGTTTTCGCCGAGATTCTCACACCCTATCTCTTTTGTATTGTACTCTCTTCAACCCTGCAACTCCACGCTATCTCAAAGAGCGTTTTACTTATCTTCGTTCCGTTAGGTCCTCCCGAAACTTGCTTCTCACTGTTCCATCTTCCTCATCAAAATTTTATAATTCTTCTTTCACTTTTCGAGCTATTCGGCTTTGGAATTCTTTATCTCCTGATTTGAGGCGTGCTGAATCTCTTGCTGTCTTCAAAAAACAGCTTAAAGGTCACTATTTGTCTCTCTCATGACACACTTAAGGACTTAACTCCTTTAGACTATGTGGCTGACTATATATTTGTATATGTTTATGTACGTATATTTTTATACTATATTTATGTATGTTTATTTATCCTTAATTAAATGTTATTGTTGTAATTATTAGTAGGCTTCATATGTATTAACTCTGCACCACCTGCTATGAATCGTTCTGTTTAGATTTCCGCTACCCTAAGGTTGTCTGGAAGAAATCGCTCTTTAGCGATAAGACCGCCTGTTGTTTGCCTCTTCTCATTGTGTTTTTTGTACTGTACTGTATCCTTTGATTGAGGTGTGCAATAAAGAGTATTTGTATTGTATTGTATTGTATCAACGTTTTGATAAGTAATTATGAAAAATATATAATATGTAACTTTTGCATTAGAAATGTAACTTTCGTTTCAACGGCCCTGGCAACACTGCTTTGGCGGTACAACAATGAACAGATAGTTACATTTCTTACATTTTTCGTAACTTTTGACCGGCTCGCGTAACATGTAAGTAACTCCTGTTGTAAAGGATTTTTTTGTAACTTTTGAGGATAATGAGACAGTATTTAAAAAGAGAGGTAATTTCCTTCCATAGAGAAAAGGTGACAAAATAACCTACATAGTACGACTCTGTCTGTCCGTCTCTTACAACTTTGTATGACATTTGAGACACCGCCCATCAGCTCGGCGTAATTCTGTCGCCGAACTCGCTGAATTGTAGCTGTATGTATATGGCGACTCGTTTCTTAGAATCGAATGTTTTGATAAGTAATTATGAACGTTTTGATAAGTAATTATGAAAAATATGTACAAATACAAATAGTTTATTTACAGATAATAAACATGCTCTGGTAGATTAATACTGACCCCCACACTAGGCATGGCCTGTCCCGTGGGGGAGATCTTACGATTTGTTAAACTATGTCTATTTAGCGTCTACATCGGAAAACGGTAACAATTTAAAAAGAAAACTACTTATATAAAATTATTGAATTACCATTAAAACTAAAAGGTGAATAGTTATACATTAAACTAAACTAAAACAATAAAAACAAAATCCCCAGCAAGATATAATATGTAACTTTTGCACTAGAAATGTAACTTTTTAGAAAAGAAATGTAACTTTCTGATAGCTAGTGAGGAGAGTGGACTGTACTGGGACGTAATGGTGATGGAAATACGTAGTTATTTAAAGAAAATATATTATTTAACAATCAGCACAATATATAGTTGACCAGGCGAACGTGACACAAGGTGACAACTAAAATATAAGTAGGAAAAGTAACTACTGACATTTGTATATGAAAAAGGTCGCACCACAGCCAGTCGCTAACACTTTCGTTTCAACGGCCCTGGCAACACTGCTGGCGGTACAACAATGAAATGTTTCGAGCGCTCCGGGAAGCCCCGGGCTAATTAGATCGTGCTCACGGCGGGCAATTATGCTTATTATAAGTTATTAATTAGTTAGTTGTACTGTAATGTTGAGGTATTGTTAGCGACGCGCTCATTGTTTACCCATTTTTAGGGTCCCGTAGTAAACAAGGAACCTTTATAGTTTCGCCATGTCCGTCCGTCCCCCGCTTTTCTCAGTAACCGTTAGTACTAGAAAGCTGTAATTTGGCACAAGTATACATATCAATGACGCCGACAAAACGTTAGAATAAAATCATAAAAAAATTTTTTTTAGGGTACCTCATGTAAAGTGGTGGTGCATTTTTTTCCAAACCCCATCGTGTGGGGTATCGTTGGATAGCTCTTTCAAAGATATTAAAAGGTTTCTAAAAGCATTTTTTGATTCAAGAATCGGTTGGCGTGATATTAAGCTTTGAAGTGATAATTCTTGCTATGGTCAACTTCTTCTACGATTCATTTCAAATAAAAAGTAAGTATTTATCAAACTTTTCATGCGCCTTTTTTTCCCTTAGTAATTGTGCAACTTACCTACGCAATTTCTTCAGCAATGCTATATAACTTTTAAATGGGTTTTTAAAAGAATTAATAAACAAGTAAACAACAAACAACCTACAAATTTTCTTCATGAACACAAAAAATCGTTTCATTTAATTAATATAATCATTTATCAGCTTGAATGTTTTCGTTTTCAATTAGAAATTTGGTGGGAAATCAAAAATATGACATTTTGTTTATGGTTTGTTTTTTTTTTTAATTTGCTAGACTTGGCATCCGACCTAAACTGAATTCAAATCCGGATCGAATCTTAACTGTTTCGTTTTCATAAATATATCCGAAATAGGTAAAACTTGTTAAACAACACAAAAAAGATGATAATGTATGAATTTATATAAATAAATAATATATTATGCATTAAATCCCAACTATCCCTCCCTCTGGATACGTGCCTGCCCAACAGCATTCTAACCAGGGATCGTTACCGGTATTCTTACTACAGGTTTTAAATAAGGTACAACACCGGTTATAATTGCATTTCGCTATTTATATCGCTAAAGCTCTGATTAGCGGTATAATCAAAACCGGTATTCAAATATATTAACATTTCGCCAATTGACAACAATACTTCTATTTGACATTTTACCCATAAAAACCATTACCGGTAATAGCTGTCAGTGTCAATATACTCGATTATTTTTTTCTACAAACTGGCGTATTGTAAAAAGTAGGTATTTATTTGTTGCGTTTTAGTAGTAATGTTTAATTGACATCTTACCTTTCAAGTGCAATGAATAGCGGTATTGAAAACAGGTATTTGATATCGTAAACAGTCTAGATACATAGAGGTATAGATAAAAGCGGAATGACAACAATACCTCTAATTAGAATATAGGTATCATTTTATTAGCGGGAATAGTTTGTCAATTTCTATACAGGTATTAAATGAAACCGGTTTTACAATCTGTGTTCTAAACGCATTGTTGTATTGAACTTTCAGGGCGTTGTACGCTCGCTTTGTGTACCGCACCCACAGGCTGCTCGAGTAAAAACTCTGACAGTACGCTTTAAATGTAATAATCCACATCGAAAGGGACCTTATGGCGGCTGGCCCTTACGCCTTTATTGCCGCTGTTCCAATACAATAGTGAATAGGTGTAACGTAAGCGCCTGCCGCCATAAGGTCCCTTTCGATGTGGATTATCACAAATAGTTATTTTAACATCAGCGGATCATCAAGGAAACCTGCGGGCCTACTCCGACCTTTGAAAATCTAACTTCATTTGCCGTCCCTTTCCCTCATATGGTATGTAACGCGAGAGTGAAAGGGATGGCAATATACGAAATTCGAATTTCGAAATTTGGGGTAAGCCCTCTGCGGGCCAGCATGTTTCCCCTAACGGCCAACACACTGCGTTCTCTCTCAATATCTTGGTTATCATTCAGGTTATTAAACGAGCAGACGGATCGCCTGATGGTAAGCAATTACCGTCGCCCATAAACACCTGCAACACCAGAGAAGTCGCAAGTGCGTTGCCGGCCTTTCAGAAGGGAATATGCTCTTTTCTTGAAGGTTTGAAGGTCATATCGGTGCGGAATTTCATCCCATAGTTTGGTTGTGCGAGGCAGGAAATTTCTTGAGAAACGCACAGTTTTGGACTGCCAACCATCTAAATGGTGTGGTGTTTAACCTTTCTACTACTCTGGAGACATACCATTTAGAAGAATAATAGGCACACGGTATGGCTTAATTTTTTCCCGCCGAGAATACCATTACCAAACAGAGTGTTTTGAATCAATTAGTTTACGTTTAGACAACAGTTTACAATTTTATTAATATACTAGCGACCCACCCCGGCTTCGCACGGGTGCACTATTTAATGGATGTTATTATACATATAAACCTTCCTCTTCAATCACTCTATTAAAACAAACCGCATCAAATCCGTTGCGTAGTTTTAAAGATTTAAGCATACATAGGGATATAGGGACAGAGAAAGCGATTTTGTTTTATACTATGTAGTGATATTTCACTCTGAACATAAATATGAGCCCGAAGTGGGGCAATTAAAATTTATTTTCAAACCAAACGTTATAACTCGTACTGCAATACAGGCGACTGGCTGGCTTCCTCTCAAAGAGCCAAAGCGGGAAACCACAAAAAGTGACCAACGAATGAATCTGAAAACAGATATTTTTTCCCGCTTTTTATTTAGAAAAGCTCAATCGAAAATAGAAGAACAACTTTAAAGCGGAATGCGCTGCATTTTGTGACACGGCCACTGTCTGTGTTTTTTAGGTTTATTTATTACATGTATGGTTGTGACATTTAATGACCTACGTGCATACCTTACGGATTCTGTGTCTATACTCAATGTACCTAACTACAACTCTTCAACTATTTCTGTTGTAGCCGGGCCCGAAGGACCAGCTTGTTTTTGAGACTTAGTTTGATAGTAAAAAACCGGCCAAGTGCGTGTCGGACCATTGTGTACCTTGAATATTGTAGATGGAACATTTTACTTAAAGAAGACATTATTTGAATTTAAAATGCATTCACAGATATTTAAATATTTTTATAGTTGAACCGGGAATCGAACCCGTTACACGAGAAAAATAATTACCCTGTAGCTTTATCATACCGATCTAAAGGGTTCATCATAAGGATTATTTTTTGCTAAATAACATAGTGTCAGAAATAAAAGGAATGCATTTTAACAGGTGAATATAGATAGACGAACCAGAGGGAAGAATATCTATATACTCAGTGACAGTCAAGCAGCCCTTAAGGCGCTAACAGCGCCGAAAGTGGACTCTAGACTCGTGTACAATGGTATCCAAGTTTTAAATAAGCTTGGGAGACTCAACAAAGTGCAACTGGTATGGATACCGGGGCACGAGGGCTTCATTGGTAACGAAAAAGCTGATGAGCTTGCAAGAAGGGGATCAGCAAACTGTTTTGTAGGTCCGGAACCGTTTGTGGGACTCTCGCAGAGAACCATAACACTAGCCTTGAAAGAATGCGCCAAAACCAAGCACCAACATGGGTGGAGGAATGAGGCGGGCTTAAGGCACTCAAAGCTCTTTATGGAAGGAGTGGATACAGGCTGGACCAAAAAACTTTGGAAATACAGCAGAAAGCAACTCAGAATGATAACTGGGGTGTTTACAGGTCACTTCGGGGCCAAAGGAACCTTGGCCAAGATGGGACTAGCAGAGGACACAGAATGTAGGATGTGTGGCGAGGATGACGAGACAATGGAACACTTACTGTGTGAATGTCACGCCCTTGCCAGACAAAGAATGAATGACTTTGGCAATGGTTACCCTGAACCAAAGGAATTTAGAGTACTCCCGCTGAACTCCATCATTCGGTTTGTGGAAATGCTGGAGAACAGCTTGGAGTAGGCATAAAGGAGGGGGCAACTGCACAAAAGATCCCACTGAGTCGAAGTGCATCCGTTAGGGCCCTCATCTAAATAATATAAGATATATATAAGATAATAAACAGTTTTAATACAAAATTAATCAATTTATCACTTGTAACTGGTTCGATTCCCGGTTTAACCATAAAAATATTTACATATCTGTGGATGCAGTTTAAATTGTTTTTTAAATTCAAATAATGTCTTCTTTCAGTAAAATGTTCCATTTACAATATTCAAGGTAAAAAAAAAAAAGATTTAAGCTGTTTATTTCAGTGAAGTTTTTTACATAATTTTATAATCACTTAAATCTTAAATCTCTAATTAAATCTTTAATTTAATCTTTAATCTTAATCTTAAATTACAAAAGATTTTTTAAGTTAAGGAGTTGCGGATATACAATTTTATTAATCAGTATACATTGTTGCTGTTAAAATATTTTTAGTTACCTAAGTCATAAGTAACTAAGAGTATTTTAAGAGCTTGATTTTTTTAACAAATATAACTTAATGGAATTTCTAAAGATTTTGTCTTTTCTATTATTCAGATCTAGTAACAACTGTTTAGGGAATTTATTACATGTGCGTGGGAGTACTTTCCCTCCATGTGGCATAGCCGTGGGACATCCTGTATATTTCGGATAACACGTACTAGTCGGCTCGTCTAAAATATTCTTAGGGAAGCCAAAAATAATTTGCCTGTATTCTTCATGAGCAGTAATAAAAGATCTGGGCTGGCTGAAAATTAGGCGAGCCGGTGGGAATCAAGTTGTATGGATGCTCCGCGACTGATACGTACACCAGGGATCGGATACCGGTATTTTCTCCATAGAAAAATACCGGTATTATTACGGTCACCGGTTCATTATTTCGTTTTTAATGGAACAATCTTAATACGACGTTGTTACCTAAATACATGATTCAGCCCTACGTAAAGAGCAAAAAATAATCCAAAATATTGGGCTAATTCAGGGTCTTTTTAAATACCGGTATCGGTCCCTGACGTACACAAAACAATACGACACAGTATTTTTTCACAAGTGCTGGTCATAATAAGACCTTCTTTTAAGGGGCTTTCATCGATTTATGACGAATATTGAGTTGATACTTCTCCGTCAGAACTGTAGATGTATTTATGGCACAAACGGTTATCGGTTTCTCAGTCCTTTATCTACATTATATTTGCAAGAGACAGATTTTGATAAAAACTGACTACTTTTTTTACTTGATTTATTCAAACATGGTGCAAAAAAGCTCTATTTTCGATACTAGTATGTAGTTTATGCACTTATACGTATATATGAAATGTGCAAGTAATACATATAACTGTTCCTTATCGACGTCTCTAACAACGCAAGAGATTTTTTTTATTTTTAACTCATCTTCACATAAGTTACGTCCAAGAAACTGGTTTTTTGGCCTAAAATTGCCATAGTTTGATGCCATATATCTCGAAGACAGTGAGTTTTGAAGTAAATATGGTGTGCTAATTCGGTAAACCTCGTTGTTCTTAATACGGCAAACCTTAAAAAACACGAGAAAACGGAGAGTTACCGGTCGAAGGTCATTGGTAGCTAGGAGCCCCTTAATGTCGGATGAACATCAAAACATCAAACATTTATTCTGTAAGTAGGCCTCACTCAAGGGCTCTTTTACAAGTCAAAAACATAGTTAGTACCTATAGTGAAAGCACACAGCAATAAGTGAACAATATATCAGACGAATAACCTGGGCACGCGTTTGCAGAGAGATGTATAGAGTCTCAGGGTCTATAATAACTTTTTATAGTATAAACTTAACCTATAACTAAGAGATGTAAAGAGACACATGCACACACGCATACATTATTTGGCCTTTACCACGTGAAATGAAATAAAATGAAATCATTTATTCTTCAATTGAGGCATATTACATGCAAATTTAGAAATAAAGGAAAAATTGAAAAATGTAGG
Organism: Epiblema foenella; assembly: GCA_963556455.1. Lineage (NCBI taxonomy): Eukaryota > Metazoa > Arthropoda > Insecta > Lepidoptera > Tortricidae > Epiblema > Epiblema foenella. Next base: position 2,955,997 of record OY747113.1, on the reverse strand, counting down.
CACCGAGCAGGATTTGAACCTGCGACCTCCCGGCACTCGCGGCCAGTCGCTTTAGCCAACTGAGCTATAGGTGCGACCGCCACCCGGCCGGAAATTCCTCAATCATTCCTTCATTTATACAAACTGTCGAGGGGAAAACCTCCGACACGACCACACGTGTGGTTTGGAACACTGGAATACTCTAAGAGTTTGCGCTCGAGTGAGATTGGTTGAGCGCTTTTAACCAAATCTGAGGTGGGAGTGAATACAGTATCATAATACTACGGGACCAACATAATACTACTACGTGTCAGATATTATTGCGTTAGTTTTGGCAAACTGGTAACTCAAAGCTAATGTATTTTAATATGTGGTTAGTCAATATTAACTATAGACTAACGTAATAGTAGGGATCTATGATTATAATATTTCCACGAATCCTGAATATCTTGTTAACAGTTATGATAACAAACAACCCTCCTCTCTTATTAATTTCATCCCTCCCTACCCTTGGGATCGGCCTTCGAATTAGCTCGTTCATCTATTGCTTACTTTCTAGCCTCTACAACAATGTATTAGATACAAGAGTTCGCCAGTAAACTTATGCTAGAAGTACGGGATTCTTAGGGCCAACTCCGAATTTCGAAATCCGAACTTTGTATCGTGCCGTCCCTTTCACTCATATGGTGTATAACACGAGAGTGAAAGAGACGACGCGATACATAGTTCGGAGTAGGCCCTCAGAATCCCGTACCTCTAGCATAAGTTTTATCTTAACTAAACAAACGAACACGTTTGCGTTATTCCTATTCGTCCCGGTACCGCCGCACGCCGGGTAGAGTCAGTCCGACCCAGGTCGGGCCTAGCTGAGTTTCTTGCTGGACTCTTCTTAGCTAGGCTAGGTTTAGTGAACCAGCGACAAAACTCCCAGTAGCTCGATTCCACTCACACCTCAGATTCGGTTGAAACCGCTCAACCAATCTCACTGGAGCGCAAACTCTTAGAGTATTCCAGTGTTCCAAACCCACACGCGTGGTCGTGCCGGAGGTTTTCCCCTGGATTTTCCCCAGGCTACTCTCCAACCGCGCACTCCTATCGGTTTATTGGGCCCGGCCTATAAAGCCACAGTCAGGTTCTAAAAAAAAGTTTGCGTTTAGTCTAAATTTGTACGGCAAAAAATAGTAAGCTAAAGGACACGAGATTACAAATACAAATTGACACTAAAAGTAAACGCGTTCGTTTTAGTTTTGTTACGAAAAAACTTATATTAAAGGTACCGAAGTCTATAAATAAACTTCGACATGAGTAATCACTGGATGCACCTATTACGTAATGCTCGCTTCTGCATGACGAATAGTAATAAGAAGTCACTATATGGATAGTAAACTATAAAATTATAACAAAAAGTAAATTAATAAATATGATGAAAATGTTTAAAAAAAATGATACTTGAAAGAACTGACCCCCCCCCACCCCTGTCGCTTAAACTTGCATACCGCACGAGGCACCTCCTTCGCTCCTGTGCCTTTACCATGAGTTTGCATGACCGTACTCGCTAGCGACTGCGTTTTAGTATGCCGATTCTTAGTTCTATTGTGTAACCGCCAGAGGCGCCGTACTTTTGCCCATACAAATTTTTACGCAGTCGCTACTTCGCTAGAAAGAAAGAAAGAAATATTTATTTGGTGTTAAATCATTACACAATTCACAAAAATGAAATAAGATGAAATAAACACTAAATTAAACACCAAAAAGGATACCACTCAGCATATGCCAATAGCAATATATGCTAAGGCGCTGATTTTCAGGGCACCCTAAGAGAGATACAAAGATAAACTTAACTAATAACACATCTTAACTAGACTACCCAGCTTAACTTAGTGATGGAGAAGAAGGAGAGATCGCTGGTCAATGATTTCAAATATTTGGAAATTAGCTACAGATTTGGTTAAACTAAAATATGTAGATGATACAAAATTGTCATATATGATACTTAGTGTATATGGAGTGTCCGCTTATACATTAGCAATTTGTGAGTTGATTAGATATGTTTTAATATTGATTTTAACGAGTACGGTCAATGGTCATGTAAACTCATGGTAAAGGCACTGTATGCAAGTGTGATAAAGAGGCAGATATTTCGCTTTCGTTTAGCGGCAACTTGATCGTACACTATGAATGTAGGTCAGATTAGCTCAGGATGCTAAATGAATCTCGGTTTCCCGGCAAGGACTTGCTTTGATCTAGGTCACGGATGCAAGCACTAACTCGCCCGTTCAAATATAATTATACATATAGGGAAGAGTACAATACAATACAATAAAAATACTCTTTATTGCACACCTCAATAAAAATACAAAGCAGGTCAGAAACATAACATAGCGAGATATAAGCAGAGGTAGACAACAGGCGGTCTTATCGCTAAATAGCGATCTCTTCCAGACAGCCTTTGGGTAGCGGAGAACGGTTGAATAGCGGAGACTAAACACACATATTCAGTGGGTGGGTGCAAAAATAAAAATAAACATACATAAATAATATATACTATATAACCTTGTTCCTTTCGGTGTAGAGACCCTCGGTCCGTGGGGTCCCAGGACCCAAGAGTTCTTCAAAGAACTTAGTAAAAGGTTAGTGGACACCACTGGTGACCAAAGGGCTGGCAGCTTCCTCGCTCAACGCATAACCATTGCTATACAGCGAGGAAATGCTGCCAGCATCTTTGGCACTATGCCGCGGGGGGACCCCTTATTTTAGAATATTTATTTTTAAGTTTTTATTTTAAGTTTAGTTTGTAGGCCTTTTTATTATATTGTATATTATATTATGTTATGATTTGTAAATGATTGTAGCTGTTGGTTCTTCGAATAAATAATTTACATTGTCATATATAAATAAACATGCATATATACATATATACCACAAACTTAAGACATACTCAAAAATAAACTACAGACCAGTATCAAAACAAAGAAAAAAAATAATAATATGAAGGTAGTACAGACTACTCCAAAGAGATATACATTTTTGGATCATATTACAAGGTACTAAGCGCAATACAAGGTTTGCTTACTTTGGGACTAGATCAATCAGTGTAAGGTTGTCCACAAATGTTTAAAAAAAATCATTTAATAGACCTTTGGCATAGAAGTTTGCTATGTTTATCCTGTAGATCTCCCTTCATTCTTTGTAATCGGTCCAGCAATGGTTTTATAGTATTCTTAATGCCAACATTTTGATAGGAAATAGGTTTATATTCACTTTCACAGGAAGTCTATATAATATATATATTTTATATATAATATATAAAATACATGTATTGATAATATTATGAGTTCTACTTTTTCATGTATATAATTTTCAGACACTTTTTTTTAATGCAGATTTTGGAATACTTGCCCTCCACTTCATATTTTTGTATTGTTATTTAGAAAGAGGTTTAATTAGAGTATCACTTCCGATAGTTTTGGTAATTACCGAACCACAGCTAATATCTATAAATCGAGTAACTCAGTGGTTCTTGGATGTCTCACCATTTGTATATTGTTTTTAGCACTGTGTTACCCAGCTTTACAGCAGTATATTAACATTTAAGTATTTTTACCTATAAATTCCTTTTAATAGGTTCAGGTACTATTTCGAAATAATATTTTTGTACACTAATTCAATACATGTCATAGATTTTTTTTGTTATAGAAAACTGGTCGTGAAAAAGTAGAATGACCCAATAAATAAACTCGCATCTATCCCGGGCCTTGGTTATTCTCATTCCAAAATTTAACATTTTCTTCATTTGTCCTTACCGCGCGGGCCCGGATTGTTAACGACTCGTGAGTGATTATTTCTGATTTTAACTATTTTAACAGTTAGGGATCCAGGTGTAGAGTAAACTGGAGTCAACAATAAGTTTAAATTGCACTCTGATTTCCTTAAATTTCACTTAAAGTTCGGCCCGGTAAGACATCAATTAACTTTAACGATGAGAATCACCTTTACGCTGCTTAACGGTACCTAACAGCAGAACCAGAACCTCAATGTGATCTGTTTGTGGAGTCCGGTCTGTTCATGCTTGCTAGGACATAGTGACTACGTTAATACTAGTGTCTTTTTATAGGGGATTGACATCATCCTGTTGTGGATTCGTTTTTATTATCAGTGACTTAGAGACCATATACATCTCTAACAATATTAAATTAATTTTAATTTTCACGCTCAGAGGCCATGTACATCTCTGGGATATTATATTAATTTCATTATACTCCTTGTTTAATCTTGAGACCTTATACATCTCTAACTTTACTGATGTTGTAATATTTGTAATAGATAACTTTGCAAGTTTATCTTCACTGTATGACATTAATTTTGTTATAATTGTAAACTCGAAATTATTATTCCTTCTTGAACTGTAAATTGATATTTTGACATGAAAAATGTATTCCTTATTATAGTCAGACTTACTTAAATTGTAAATTAATATTTTGACATGTAAAAGTGCCCTTGTGGCCTATTTGCAGAATAAATGTTTGATTTTGATTTTGCATCGAGATACCCGGGTGCCTACTCCGAACTTCGTATCGTGCCATCCTTTTTACTCTCGTGCTAACACCATATGGGATTTCGAAGTACGGAGTAGGCCCTCTGTGTGCTGTGAATGTCTGATGTTCTGCGCGATGATGGATGATATGAAACTTAGCAGTTGTATTTGATATATTTTTCTTTTTATGTAATAGTTTAGTTTCTCGGTGTATTAGTGTCAGAGGTGGGCGTAATCAATTACTGTTGGAATTAATTACGCTATTACATTCCATTAATCTTGATTGCTCACTGGAAAATCAAAATGACTGTAATACTAGTGCTATGTTTATATTTGTAATCTATTCCTTTGGAATCGGTATTGTAACCCAGTACTGTAATCTTGATATCTCAGTAATCAAGTAGTTAAGTAATCTGAATTACTTTACTCCAATTCCAGACTAGATTACCTACTTCATTGGCAAACCTTATTTTATGATTTTGTTAATGTCAGTCAAATAAAGTTATTTTTGGTTTAGATGTCATTCTAGCATTTCACCTTTAACATTAAATTTTGGTATTGAATCCGTTGATAAAGGTTAATATTGTGATATATATTATACTAGCGACCCGCCCCGGCTTCGCACGGGTGCACTATTTAATGGATGTTATTATACATATAAACCTTCTTCTTCAATCACTCTATCTATTAAAAAAGACCGCATCAAAGCCCGTTGCGTAGTTTTAAAGATTTAAGCATACATAGGGATATAGGGACAGAGAAAGCGAGTTTGTTTTATATTATGTAGTTACACGCATTATTGACAGTTTTGATGCGGCGGAATTTCGTTGTTTTAAAATGGAACTTGAGTCAAAATTATAAATAATTAAACTTCGTCAAGGAAATGCCAATTACGGTAAGATATAAAAGAAATAATAATAATTATTATAATAACCCTTACCCTTTCCCTAATGTAAATCCGTAATTGGCCAATGAAGAAGTAAAATGTAACCTTTTCTAAAAATGCTGTAAGTTGTGCTGTGGATTTTATAGCAATAAATAAATAAAGGACATGTTACACATGTGTGGACATGTGTTTATGTTTCCTGTTTATTTTTGACAGAGTCCAATTTATGCTGCGGTTTGGTAAATTTTCGTGAGAGGTGCCTGAAGGTGATGTTCAAACGAATACACTTTTTATATTTTGACAATTGCTGGGAAAAACTGATGGATGAGAAAACAGTTATTGAAGATTTCGAAAAATCCTTTCTTATCCCTAGTTTACGTTATAAATGTTGCGACGACTGTGCAACAATCAACTCTCTAGCGTTAGCAGTTTCGGCTGTGCGTTGATGAGTCAGTCAGTCAGTCAGTGAGGACTTATTCTTTTATATGTATATATTGTATAGACAGCAGTGGCGGAGCGTCCATACAACTCGATTCCCACCAGCTTGCCTAATTTCCAGCCAGAGGGGCTACTCCGAACTACGTATCGTGTCGTCCCTCTCACGCATATAGAGAATAACACGAGAGTGAAAGGGACGGCACGATACGAAGTTCAGATTTCGAAGTTCGGAGTACAGGCTCCAATCCAATTATTTTACTACAGCTCATCTAAATATATAAAAGAAGAAACTGACTGACTGACTGATTGACTGACTGACTGACTGACTGATCTATCAACGCACAGCCCAAACCGCTGGTTCTAGAGATTTCAAATTTGGCACGTAGGTTCCTTATAAGGTCTAGGGGTGCACTAAGAAAGGATTTTTCAAAATTCATCCCCTAAAGGGGTGAAATGGGGGTCCAAAGTTTGTATGAAAAACCGTAGTTATTAAAGTGAGAGACATGAAATTTTATATATAGAGTCTGTGTTAAAATATATTAATGGCGTATTTCAGCGTTTTTCTAAATTGCTCCACTAAGGGGGTGAAAAGGGGGTTCAAAGTTTGTACGGGGAGAAATTCTTTTTTAAAGTGAGATATTTGAAACTTCGTATGTAGACTCTCTGTTTAAATACAACAAAACATATATAAGCGTCTTTCGAAATTGCTCCCCTAAAAGGGTGAAAAGGGGGTTTCAAGTATGTACGGGGAGCAAATCTTTTTTGAAGTGAGAGATTTAAAACTTCGTACATAGACTCTAGGTTTAAATACAACAAGACATATTTAAGCGTTTTTCGAAATTGCTCCCCTAAAGGGTTCAAAAGGGGTTCCAAGTTTGTACGGGGAGCAAATCTTTTTTGAAGTGAGACATTTAAAACTTCGTACATAGACTCAATGTTTAAATACAACAAAACATATTTAAGCGTTTTTCGAAATTGCTCCCCTAAAGGGTTCAAAAGGGGGTTCCAAGTTTGTACGGGGGGCAAATCTTTTTTGAAGTGAGACATTTAAAACTTCGTACATAGACTCTATGTTCAAATAAAACAAAACATGTTTAAGAGTTTTTTGAAATTGCTCCCCTAAAGGGTTCAAAAGGGGGTTCCAAGTTTGTACGGAGAGCAAATCTTTTTTGAAGTGAGAGATTTAAAACTTCGTATATAGACTCTTTGTTTAAATACAACAAAACATGTTTCAGCGTTTTTCGAAATTGCTCCCTTTAAGGGGTGAAAAGAGGGTTCCAAGTTTGAGCGGGGAGCAAATTTTTCCTTTTCTTAAAAATCGATATGGGTGTCATTTTCGAGATTCCTCGGGGTGCCGATTACGAAAATGACATTCATTTTCAAATTAAAATTGGCGGACATTTATTTTTCTTAAAAATCAATATGGGTGCCATCGTCGAGGTTCTTCGGGGTGCAAATTACAAAAATGACATCCATTTTCAAATCCAAGATGGCGGACATTTATTTTTCTTAAAAATCAATATGGGTGTCATTTTCGGGGTTCTTCTGGGTGCCGATTACGAAAATGACATTCATTTTCAAATTAAAGATGGCGGACATTTATTTTTCTTAAAAATCAATATGGGTATTATTCGAGGTTCCTCGGGGTGCAAATTACAAAAATGACATCCATTTTCAAATCCAAGATGGCGGGCATTTATTTTTCTTAAAAATCAATATGGGTGTCATTTTCGAGGTTCCTCTGGGTGCCGATTACGAAAATGACACTCATTTTCAAATCAAAGATGGCGGATATTTATTTTTATAAAATCGATATGGGTGTCGTCTTAGAGGTTCCTCGTGGTGCCGATTACGAAAATGGCATGCATTTTCAAATCAAAGATGGCGGAGATTTATTTTTCTTAAAAATCAATATGGGTGTCATCTTCGAAGTTTCTCGGGGTGCAGATTACAAAAATGACATTCATTTTCAAATCCAAGATGGCGGACATTTATTTTTCTTAAAAATCGATATGGGTGTCGTCTTCGAGGTTCCTCGTGGTGCCGATTACGAAAATGGCATGCATTTTCAAATCAAAGATGGCTGAGATTTATTTTTCTTAAAAATCAATATGGGTGTCATCTTCGAGGTTCCTCGGGGTGCAAATTACAAAAATGACATCCATTTTCAAATCCAAGAAGGCCGACATTTATTTTCTTAAAAATCAATATGGTTGTCATTTTCGAGGTTCCTCTGGGTGCCGATTACGAAAATGATACTCATTTTCAGATCAAGGATGGCGGATATTTATTTTTATAAAAATCAATATGGGTGTCGTCTTCGAGGTTCCTCGTGGTGCCGATTACGAAAATGGCATGCATTTTCAAATCAAAGATGGCGGAGATTTATTTTTCTTAAAAATCAATATGGGTGTCATCTTCGAGGTTCCTCGGGGTGCAGATTACAAAAATGACATCCATTTTCAAATCCAAGATGGCGGACATTTATTTTTCTTAATAATCGATATGGGTATCGTCTTCGAGGTTCCTCGTGGTGCCGATTACGAAAATGGCATGCATTTTCAAATCAAAGATGGCGGAGATTTATTTTTCTTAAAAATCAATATGGGTGTCATCTTCGAGGTTCCTCGGGGTGCAGATTACAAAAATGACATCCATTTTCAAATCCAAGATGGCGGACATTTATTTTTCTTAATAATCGATATGGGTGTCGTCTTCGAGGTTCCTCGTGGTGCCGGTTACGAAAATGGCATGCATTTTCAAATCAAAGAAGGCGGAGATTTACTTTTCTTAAAAATCAATATGGGTGTCATTTTCGGGGTTCTTCTGGGTGCCGATTACGAAAATGACATTCATTTTCAAATTAAAGATGGCGGACATTTATTTTTCTTAAAAATCAATATGGGTGTCATATTCGAGGTTCCTCGGGGTGCAAATTACAAAAATGACATCCATTTTCAAATCCAAGATGGCGGGCATTTATTTTTCTTAAAAATCAATATGGGTGTCATTTTCGAGGTTCCTCTGGGTGCCGATTACGAAAATGACACTCATTTTCAAATCAAAGATGGCGGATATTTATTTTTATAAAATCGATATGGGTGTCGTCTTCGAGGTTCCTCGTGGTGCCGATTACGAAAATGGCATGCATTTTCAAATCAAAGATGGCGGAGATTTATTTTTCTTAAAAATCAATATGGGTGTCATCTTCGAAGTTTCTCGGGGTGCAGATTACAAAAATGACATTCATTTTCAAATCCAAGATGGCGGACATTTATTTTTCTTAAAAATCGATATGGGTGTCGTCTTCGAGGTTCCTCGTGGTGCCGATTACGAAAATGGCATGCATTTTCAAATCAAAGATGGCTGAGATTTATTTTTCTTAAAAATCAATATGGGTGTCATGTTCGAGGTTCCTCGGGGTGCAAATTACAAAAATGACATCCATTTTCAAATCCAAGAAGGCCGACATTTATTTTCTTAAAAATCAATATGGGTGTCATTTTCGAGGTTCCTCTGGGTGCCGATTACGAAAATGACATCCAATACATATCTGCATGAAGGTCAAACTGAGAACCTTCTTTTTTGTAGACGGTTAAAAATTACTTTTAGTACGCGGGCGAAGCCGCGGGCAAAAGCTAGTGAAAAATAAGAAAAGCATATTATTTCCGGCTTTTCTAAGAATATTCTTGACGCGCCGCCACTGATAGACAGATACACCTCTGACCTCTTCAGCTCCCGTAGAACGACTGTTCTCGTATGCGACGATGACTAATACTCCAAAAAGCAACCGATTAACAAACAAGAACTTTGAGCGACGAGATATATTAAAAGCCAACTTGAATAATGGAAAACATTCTTAAATCTAAAATACAATTTTTATCGTACTCCGAATTCACTTAGCTTTGTACCTGACAAATTATTCCTATTGTCAATTGTGTCCGTACCCTGTTAAGTAATTTGTAATGAAAGGCATTGTAAGTATCAAAATTTGTATACGAATTTGAATCTCATCCCACAGACATAAGTGCCGAAATGTTTACATATTTTTGATACTGACTGTACCTAGTTCTTTACAGTCGTACAATTTAATTTAAATCTTAAGTAAAAGCGATAAATTTATTTTTATTTTATTTAGTATGAGTAGAATGAATAAAAGTATTCTTTATAATTAAAGAAAGCATTTCTATTTCATGTTGTGTGATGTGGAATCATGAATATCTTGAGTTTGCACCCACATTTTTAGCTGTCGCATAGGCCCTTCTGAGCAGTGATTATCACAACGCGTAACGACAACTCACGTGAGTTGACCGGTGTAAAGAGACCTCCGATTAAGTATGGTTGTAATGTTCTTCGCGTTAACTTACACTGGAGTAGTAGAAAATTGAGCCTTAATGTGTGTGTGTGATTGTCACTAATTGCACGCCTTTTATTGTATTGTTTCGGTACCCGAATTGGGATTATCTATTTAATATTACCTCACAATGTAATTACCATGTTGGTGTCTTTGTTCAATGTGTCATACATAGCTTTTAGCTCATTTTCATATAAACTCACTACCTTATTGTCCGCGAATGTTGTGTCGATACAAACCCGATAGGGTTTAACGACACTTATCTGTCAAACCTAATATAAGATTTTTCTTTTTAATGTAAATAAAAAAAAAGCTAAACAAATTTTCTCCCCAAAATTGCTGTTGTTTTAAAACCATTAGCTAATATGAAACCGCAAGATAATCTACTAATCTAATCCCATAATTATAAAACCCCCAAACTTGCACCATGTGCTAACATGAACATGACATAAAATATTACCCAGGTGACAAATCTATACTTACCTGGGATTATTCGCGGTAGTTCCTTTTGGAGGAATTATTGCGGTTTTTTTGTGATCTAGTATGAAAACAATTGCAGTAGTCCCTTCAAATGAACAAGCCAAAAGAACTACCGCGAATACTCCCAAATTTCGTCTAAATTAGGTAATTTAATTTAAATCGAAGCTAATCTTTTGACCGCCAAAAGTCAAAAAAGTATGTTGCATTTTTTAACTCTATCATAAACAAAGAAAATGTCATTTTCACCTCACTAGCTCGGAAAGCTCTTTTTTATACTTTAAAAACAGATAGCAAAGCTGCGTTTTATCCACAAGAGAGCAAAGAATATTTGAAATCCGAACGTGCTATTTGTAACTTGTTTAAATATAACAACATGTAAAGACAAGTCTAGACAGTCCAGCAACAATAATTTTATATTGTGCTGTTGTGTTACAAAAACTAGTACCTACGCCAAATCTCGGGATTAGGCAATGGCCTCGGGCATCCAACTATATTTAGAATGCAACAGTACCGAAAAAAAAATCCTCGCTCTAGTGAGGTGAAAAGATATGTATACACGGTTGCAAAGTTATTTTACATCTCGTATGTTGCAACACTCGCTACGCCCGGGATTCTATTTTTGAACCACTCGCTTCGCTCTGGATTCTATTTTCGAACCACTCGCTTCGCTCGCGGTTCAACCATAGAGTCCATTCGCTAGCTCGTAGTTCAACCCTAAAATCCATTTGCTAACCCGTGTTTCAATTCCACACTCGCGGTTAAAATACAACTTTGCACCCTTGTATAACAAATAACTATTAAATTGTCACTTTATTAGGGTTCCGTAGTAAACAAGGAACCCTTATTGTTTCGCCATGTCCGTCCGTCCGTCCTCCGCTTTTCTCAGAAACCGTTAGTACTAGAAAGCTGTAATTTGGCATGAGTATACATATCAATGACGCCGACAAAACGGTAGAATAAAATCATTAAAAAAATTTTTTTTTAGGGTAATGTGGTGGTGGAACATGTAAAGTGGTGGTGCAATTTTTTTTTCTTCCAAACCCCATCGTGTGGGATATCGTTGGATAGCTCTTTCAAAAATATTATAAGGTTCCTAAAATAATTTTTTGATGCAAGAATCGGTTGCCGTGATATTACGCTTTGAATGATAATTTTTGCTATGGTCAAGTGTCCCCCCCCCCCTGCCAAATAAACGGTGGCTACTAGACATGTGAAAAAAATCATTATACAACACAACATCTCAAAAAAGTACATCATCAGTACTAAGATCAGTAAAAACCCTTCTACGGGTCCGTAATTCCGCATATGACCGGTGACGTGATGGACGGGCAACTACGGAACCCTACACTGTGGGTGGCCCGACACGCACTTGGCCGGTTTTCTGATATATCAGACGATGTCGGTCACAGGGTTAAGCGTAAAAGGTAACGGACAGAATGAGGGATTGACTGACACCCCGACCGACCCAATTCCCGCCCAACACTATTGATGACTATCAGACCTATCAGATTACTTCTATATAGTAAGTTTATTTGTATACTAAGGCCGGGTAACTCAGTACAATTTATGATATAACAAACCGACATAAAGTCTAACGGATCTCTATAAAACCAAGCTTTAATATATAGAAGTAATCTGCAAGTAATCAAGTCGGCAATTCCAGTAATTTGGGATTGACATTCATTTAAAAAATAAAATAGCCTACAAAAACCTTTTTTTCGAGAAGTGAAAAGAGTATTTGTGTTGGGAACGCAACTCTTATTTAATTGTATACCTATATAATAACTTTGTATGCAGTAGCAAAGCGCGCCCGTCGGGCACGTTTAGTATAAGAGCGGCCTTTTTTAAAGCCACCAATATCAACGCTTCACATACGCTTTATCCCTACCATTGTAACATACATTAACTCAAATCATCAAGTCTTGCTCGTTAATACCTATTCTTTGTTCTCACATACAGCCACTTCTGCACATTCCTCTTTTGGCCAAGCTATTCTGTAAATAAGCACCTTTTTTATGTTATAGCAATATATAAGCAATCACCGTCGCCCATAAACACCTGCAGAACCAGAGGAGTCGCAAGTGCGTTGCCGGCCTCTCAGAAAGGAATACGCTCTTTTCTTTCGCATCTCTTGAAATTATACAGTCAACTTTACATCGAAGTTTTATTTGAGTCGTCGAGTTCCATCATCACCGGCACCGGCGTCTACAATTAGTATTGTATTATATTTTGAATTGTATAGTAAAATCACTATCCAATATATTGAATCTAAAGAAGTCGTATCTTCATAGGGAACTCACGGCACTTACGACCTTTTGTTCGGGCTAGACAGTTATTAAGCGAAAACTCAAAAACCGTAAAACTTATATTATTCAAACCAAAAAGCGTTGAAAGTATTTACTAATGCACACCACCTCAATTTTAAACTTCATAGTTTGGAAATTAATAGGGGGGGAGGGGGACACTTTCTACGACTTTAACAGCTAACTCACCAACGGTTGACTTAAATGGACAAGTTTTTTAAAAACCTCCATATAATTTTTAAAGGCCTATCCATCGATACCCCACACGACTATGTGCGTTGAATTTTTTTTTTTCATCCACCGGTTACTTATATGGAGTCCACCCCCTAATTTAATATTTTTTGGTAATTACACATCACTTTTATGTAGCGGTTCATAGAATACACCTTCCTAGCAAATTTCATAATTGTAGTGCTTATAGTCTTCGAGTAAATCGGCTGTGACATACGGACGGACAGACCAGGGACCGATACCGGTATTTTTAAAAAACCCTGAATTAGCACAATATTTTGGATTATTTTTTGCTCTTAACGTAGGGCTGAATCATGTATTTAGGTAACAACGTCGTATTATTAGATTGTCCCATTAAAAACGAAATAATGAACAGCAGGCGAATCACGTAACTTTATGTACTAACGGTAGATAGATTTTACTGTCAATTTTGAAGTATAAATGTATGAGATGACAATTAAAATTTGACATTAAAATCTACCTAACGGTAGTACAAAAGTTCAGTGATTACCCCGCCGGTGACCGTAATAATACCAAAATGGCAAAAACGGAATCCTCATAGATTAAACTAAAAACTAAAAAGTGACACTTACCTCAAGCGGGATGACGCCGCACGTGACAAACACGTCGGCGATCGCGAGATGCGTCATGAGCAGGTTGACGCGCGAGCGGCGGCGCGCGCGCGCGAGCGAGACCAGCACGACCACGTTCCCCACGCCGCCCGCCAGGAACAGCGCCACATACACCACGACCACGCACATGGCGTCCGCCTCCACGGCCAGTGACGTGTTGTGTAGTGTTCCAGATTCGAAATAGTCCCAAAACTGCTTGTCTATTGAGTCTCTGGTGAGATTATCCGCCATTTTTAGGTACGATTCGTAAAAACGGAATCCTTATAGATTAAACTAAAAACTAAAAAGTGTCACTTACCTCAAGCGGGATGACGCCGCACGTGACGAACACGTCGGCGATCGCGAGATGCGTCATGAGCAGGTTGACGCGCGAGCGGCGGCGCGCGCGCGCGAGCGAGACCAGCACGACCACGTTCCCCACACCGCCCGCCAGGAACAGCGCCACGTACACCACGACCACGCACATGGCGTCCGCCTCCACGGCCAGTGACGTGTTGTGTGGTGTTCCAGATTCGAAATAGTCCCAAAACTGCTTGTCTATAGTCTCTGGTGAGATTATCCGCCATTTTTAGGTACGATTCGTAAAAACGGAATCCTTATAGATTAAACTAAAAACGAAAAAGTGTCACTCACCTCAAGCGGGATGACGCCGCACGTGACGAACACGTCGGCGATCGCGAGATGCGTCATGAGCAGGTTGACGCGCGAGCGGCGGCGCGCGCGCGCGAGCGAGACCAGCACGACCACGTTCCCCACACCGCCCGCCAGGAACAGCGCCACGTACACCACGACCACGCACATGGCGTCCGCCGCCACGGCCAGTGACGTGTTGTGTAGTGTTCCAGATTCGAAATAGTCCCAAAACTGCTTGTCTATAGAGTCTCTGGTGAGATTATCCGCCATTTTTAGGTACGATTCGTAAAAACGGAATCCTTATAGATTAAACTAAAAACTAAAAAGCGTCACTTACCTCAAGCGGGATGACGCCGCACGTGACGAACACGTCGGCGATCGCGAGATGCGTCATGAGCAGGTTGACGCGCGAGCGGCGGCGCGCGCGCGCGAGCGAGACCAGCACGACCACGTTCCCCACGCCGCCCGCCAGGAACAGCGCCACGTACACCACGACCACGCACATGGCGTCCGCCTCCACGGCCAGTGACGTGTTGTGTAGTGTTCCAGATTCGAAATAGTCCCAAAACTGCTTGTCTATTGAGTCTCTGGTGAGATTATCCGCCATTTTTAGGTATGATTCGTTTGACATTTTCAGAATTTTGAACTTGGATGAGTACTCGTGGTTTCAATATCTCCGTAGCTTTTAATTCATTTCAGCCTGTATCTACCTACTGTTAAGTAAAGTTTTCCTTGTGTATCTTTTTTTTATTTATTTAGGCAACAAACAGCGGAGCGCTCGTGGCCCAGCCCGTAAAATCCCATTTCCTTTCCAGGGGGTGACATAAAATTTGTACTTACCTCGGGCGGTAATTAAGAAAGCCTCAGATCGCATAATTATCGCTTTCGGCTCGGGCGTCAAATACCTGCTATCTGAGACATTCTTTGTTTTACCGCCCTTGGTAAGTAATGTACTATTTCTTTCTCCGTGTAGATGCACGATAACTCTTGTCATTATTTTGTTTTTTTTTTTAACCTGACTGCGGCTTTATACAGACAGTTTCTAACTGTGAGGTTATAGTTTCAATTTTAAGTGACAAAACATTTAATTTGATCCACGAGTTGCCCGTAACTATATATAAACATACAAATTTACGAAGCTACAAACGACTGGTTTAATAGTAAGTGAATCCTCGAATTTTGTAAAGGGTTTGGGCGTCTTTAGGCTGCGGTGTTCGCTTACCATCAGGTGGACCGTACGCTTGTTTGCCACCGGCGTTGTATAAAAGAAAAGTTTACAAAATTAATAATTGTTTTAATGTTTCCAGAATCTATTACAATCTACGTGCACTTTTATAGCGATACTAGCTTTTGCCCGCGACTTTGTCCGCGTAAACTATCATTCGCAATTCCATTGCCTTGAGAGATGACTCGGGATAAAAAGTATTCTAGGTATATATAAGAATTAAGGCTATAGCAAAGGTATAATTATTATATGGGAATTAAAGCTGTTTTGTGTTTATTATTTTTGTATTAATTTCATATGGACATTGTTTGATTTAAATAAATTGAATTGAATATGTTAATTTAGGCTATAAACTCGTTGTATACCAAGTTTTATTAAAATCCGTTCAGACGTTTTTGCGTGATTGAGTAACAAACATCTAAACTTTCTCATTTAAAATATTAGTAGAGTATATTCAACGAATAATTATTAATTTTTTTGTTACATTTATTTTGACACACAAACACCGCTAATTACATTTAAAATTTTTGATTACATTTTTTACTTGATTGAGTAACAAACATCTAAATTTTCTCATTTATAATATTAGTAAGATATATTCAACGAAGAATTATTAAATTTTTGTTACATTTATTTTGACACAAACACCGCTAAATACATTTCACATTTTTTATTACTTTTTTTAATGCAGCTTTAAACACTTTGCACTACTTTATAACTATTCCTATTATCACTAATGTTGACAATTTAAAGTTGCAATTTACACGTACTATGCCAGTTACATTACATTACACTAACACTTATTAAACAGGCACACATATACAATACTCTTATGATTTATTTTTAAACACTGCATTATTTTTATTACACTCCACTGTAATCTTACGAAGTTTTCTCAAATGCTCGAGAGTGTACGCACGCGGGTGCTACGCGGCGTCGTAGCACTGACTGCCGTAGACAGCTACGCGGCGCTACGAGGCTACGCCGTAATTCAACAAGTTGTTCAATTTATTGTAGCTCTTAGGCCGGGTTTTATAAAGATCCGTTAGACCAAATGTCAAAATCTGTGTGACAGGCGACAGACGGACACGTGAGAGACAGCAATAGGGCTCCAATCAAACTCAAACTCAAACTCAAAATATTCTTTATTCAAATAGGCCTAGTAACAAGCACTTTTGAATCGTCAGTTATATATTACATAAATTGAATCTAATTATTCAGAGCAATTTATTGATGCATATGAAACTTAAAAAAATACATGAATTACTGTAATGTATGTCAAAAGAGAGTATAATAAATTCACAAAAAGATCGTCAATATGTAAAATAAAAACATTAAAAATTGTATAATCTAGACAGTTTCTAGAATAAAATCTGAATGTCAAGAGGAAAATTTAACGTCAACATCTAATGTCATAGTTATGAAAATAGTCATTAAGATGTAATGTCATAATTATTAAAATATAATTAGTATTTCAACCACAATTATACCCACGGTGTTTTATCATTCATGTAGTCTTTTGTGCTATAATATGCTTTCCATATGAGTTTACGCTTTACATAAGTCTTGAATTTATTAATAGATAAATTAGTCACGTTTGTAGGTTTAGTAGGCAATTTGGACCCTTCGGGTATGGAAACCCTTAAATTGGTGGACAAGACGTACAGTGAGTGGCCACGTTTCGGCTCCGTATGTCATTACAGGCAGGACGCACTGATCATCGGGCGAGCTATGGAGCGAGCTATGCTTGGAGTCTCTCTTAGGGATCGTATCCGGAACGAAGTTATTCGTCAGAGAACAAAGGTTACCGACATAGCTCAGCGAATTAGTAAGCTGAAGTGGCAGTGGGCAGGTCACATATGTCGCAGAACCGATGGCCGTTGGGGCAGACTGGTGCTTGAGTGGAGACCGCGTGTCGGCAAACGTAGTGTAGGACCTGTAACTAGGTGGGGTGATGATATTCGTAAGGCAGTGGGCAGGGATTGGAGAAGAGCTGAAGACCGAGCTCAGTGCCGTGCCATGGGAGAGGCCTATGTCCAGCAGTGGACTGACACAGGCTGATGATGATGATGATGATGGGTATGGAACCCTAACAAGTAACCAGATACTTACATCGTGTGCTTTGCGATATTATAATGTTTTGTATAACTAACGATGTTAATTGGGTTACTAAGACCGGGTTTTATAAAGATCCGTTAGACCAAATGTCAGATCAAATTTCAGTAACTCAGTACATTTTTTTGACATAACAAACCGATATAAGGTCTTAGGTATCTTTATGAAACCGTGCATTCGGGGATCTATTTCGAAATTTGATATAAATATGATTACATCAGAATTTTTGTTGATATAAATATGATTACATCAGTATTATACCGGGTGTACAATCCAAATGGGTCAGTATGGAGAAGTCGGAAACTATGAGAGATAGCGAGATCTGTTCTTAGGAACCATGACGTCGATTTTAGATTTAATAATAATTACATTCAAACTTTTTTATTAACTCTCATACATAACCGGGAATCGAACCTGGTCAAAATCAATGTGTATAAATTCTGCAAGTCGCAAGAAGCACAACACTAATGGAATCTTGTTTAAATAATTGAAAGAAAAACCCACCAATAAGATAATTATTTTATTTCAGATAAGATATGCATAAGTGGTCTTTTCAGATAATTGATGATCGATTCATATTATTCACGACTTTTTGCAAATTAATAAAACTGTGGGCATTTTAGTCTAATTTACTGTCAGTTGTGTTTATACAAGATTTCATAGCCAAATTTGGTGGGTTGGTATGAGAGTTAATAAAAACGTTTGAATGTAATTATTATTAAATCTAAAATCGACGTCATGGTTCCTAAGAACAGATCTCGCTATCTCTCATAGTTTCCGACTTCTCCATACTGACCCATTTGGATTGTACACCCTGTATAGATGGTGTTATATTATACTTACTATTAACTAAAATAATACTAAATCAATTTTGTATTAAGCAGTACCGCTGCTAACGTAAACTACAAATTTAGAAATAAAGGAAAAATTGAAAAATAATAGCTCAGTTGGCTAGAGCGACTGGCCGCGAGTGCCGGGAGGTCGCAGGTTCTAATCCTGCTCGGTGCCTAAATTTTTCATTTTTCCTTTATTTCTAAATTTGTAAAATAATACTATAGTCAAATTTACGAATGAATGATTCAAAATTTGAATGAAAGAGCGACGCCAAGTGAAGTACTTCATTTAATGAACTAAAAATTAGTATATAGACATGAGTAGTTCACGAATTAATGATTCAAGTTAAGTACTCTTCACTACATAGTATAAATCAAAGTCGCTTTCTCTGTCCCTATATCCCTATGTATGCTTAAATCTTTAAAACTACGCAACGGATTTTGATGCGGTTTTTTTTAATAGATAGAGTGATTGAAGAGGAAGGTTTATATGTATAATAACATCCATTAAATAGTGCACCCGTGCGAAGCCGGGGCGGGTCGCTAGTAGAGTATAAACTTTCTAAGTCTATGTCTATTTGTAAGTCTGGGTGAAGTACTTCACCTCGCCGCTCTCTCATATAGCCACTAGTTCAGTTCGGATTCATAGGCAGAATGGCATAGTCTTCATGATTGAATAAATTATTGATATTATTATGCATCTATATCGTAGATGAATCTGTTGAGTTCCTGAACTAAACTAAATAAGGAAATAAGCATAATTATCAATCTTTTGTCTGTTCATGTTTGCAAGGACTAGTAACTTCGTACTAGTGTTCAGTGGAATTCGCATGATGAAAGACTTCGCTCTGTTCTCATTTGATTTTATTTTTAGACTGACGCTCAGAGACCTTATACATCTCTGAGGATATTTATTTATTAGATTTTATTATTTCCATGTTGACGTGTTATAGATATAGCTCAAAATATTTTATTATGATTAGTGTACCTACTTTATTACCTTTTATCTTGACGCTTAGAGAACTTATACATCTCTAACAAATCTCGATTGTTATTAGTTTCTTAGTCTTATTTTTGACATGTACACTACATTTAATTAATGATACTTTGATTATTGTATTATTTTTATTTGATATAGATAGATTTTGACTTGTAAAAGTGCCCTTGAGGCCTATTTGCAGAATAAATGTTTTGATTTTGATTTTTGATCCTTTGTCTGCAAAGTTTGTATACGGATTTTTTTGGAAATAAATATAGAATTTTTGTATTTTTTTTTGGTTTTTTTAAATTAAATCTAATCGTGTAGTAGTTAGAGGCTTCATCGCCAGCCAGCATCGTCATCTTGAAGCCTTCTTTTTTTTTTGACATTTTATTAGTATGAAATACAGGATAAATAAAGTACAGGCGGTTTATGTAGCGGTTCATAGAATACACCTTCCTACCAAATTTCATAATTGTAGTGCTTATAGTCTCCGAGTAAATCGGCTGTGACATACGGACGGACCGACGGACGGACGGACAGACATGACGTTTTTGCCATTTTGGCTACGGAACCCTAAAAACAAGGACTCTGTTCGCAGAAACAAAGCTACCTAAGTTCCTATGGTGTGAAGCAATTCAATGTGCAGCTTATCAACTAAATAGATCTCCTTCATGGGCAATCAATTTCGAAACACCCTGTTTTATGAGCAGAGCTCGGAATAGGTAGTGCCTATTTACCTAAACTTAGCGGGAGGACGTAACTAAGAGTGGTTACAACCACCAAAAATAATTACTTCTTTTATTGAATGTGGGGTTTCCCGGGATTTACTGTATTATTCTAGAGGCTTAATACATTTCTTTTTACTTATAAATCTTGTTATATTGCATATTATTTGTTTAATTACCTTTAAATAACAATCAGTCATTAAAAATATAATATACATCAAATTGAATCAAAAGGATTCCGACATTTGATAGTTTTTAGTTGACTTAGACAGAATTATACTCCTTTCTTTCATGAGAGGGGACCTGTGTCCAGCATTAGGGCGTATATAGATTGGTGTTGAGACAGATATCAAATGTCGGAATCCTTTTGATTCAATTTGATCCATATTATATTTTTAATGACTGATTCTTATTTCAAGGTAATTAAACAAATAATATGCAATATATGTTTTTTTTTTTATAACAAGATTTATAAGTAAAGCGAAATGTATTAAGCCTCTAGAATAATAGAGTAAATCCCGGGAAATCCCGCATTCATTAAAAAGAAATAATTATTTTTGGTGCTTGTAACCACTCTTAGTTACGTCCTCCCGCGAAGTTTAGGTAAATAGGCACTACCTATTCCGAGCTCTGTTTATGAGATATGGACAGACCGATTTGTCAAGATTGAGAATTTTGGGTTCCAAAGCATGGACTACTACTATACCGAGACAAGATATGTGATAATCCACATCGAAAGGGACCTTATGGCGGCAGGCGCTTACGTTGCACCTATTCACTATTGTATTGGAACAGCGGAAATAAAGGCGTAAGTGCCGGCCGCCATAAGGTTCCTTTCAATATGGATTATCACATATAGTTTGATTCAAGACCTAACCTCAAGACTTTCAATAGGTATATAAATACATATATTAAAGGTCATTTTATTTATTTATACAAGAGCAGACATTGATTGTCTATTAGAGCATAATTATTAATTATTTTTACCTCATTATTAATTATGATATTGGTGGTGACTGTACGTGTACAATCAATCAAAACCGCAAGATAAATTACAAGTAACATGATTGATCGCCTTGTTTCATAAACATTTGAAATTAAACAACTAAAACAATTACGTAGATTACAAAGTTATAAGAATAGGTCATTAAATTATGACAAGAAACATTAAATTAATAAATATGTTTCAAATCTTAAAACGATATGACAGCTGAAAATTTCGAAATATGATGTAATTTTTTTTATTGACTAAAAGTAAATTAAAAACCACCATCAGGGTTCATATCATTATTATTATATTGAGCCTAATATCAGGCACGTATCCAGAGGGGGGGATTGTTGGAATTTATCCCCCCCCCCCCGAAAACGTTTTTAGCCGTCTGTTTATTTATTGGCTTGCGTGTTCTTTCAATAAGTAGGTACATAGTTCACATGGTTGTTTCAATGTTTGTCCCCCCCGAACCAAAAGTCTGGATACGTGCCTGTCTAATATGTCCCACTGCTGGGCAAAGGCCTCCCCCTCTTTTTCCGTTCCTCGCGGTCTTGTGCGATTTCTGGCCAGTCTTTTAAAAAGGAGTCCAAGTTATCCCGCCACCGCCGGCGAGGTCTACCGCGTCTCCGTTTTGAGTCGCGGGGCGTCCACTCTGAGGGCCTATTCCAAACTTCGAAATTCGAACTTCGTATCGTGACGAACACTCATCATCACTATCATCACTACATAGTATAAAACAAAGTCGCTTTCTCTGTCCCTTTTTCCCTATGTCCCTATATCCCTATGTATGCTTAAATCTTTAAAACTACGCAACGGATTTTGATGCAATTTTTTTTAAATAGATAGAGTGATTGAAGAGGAAGGTTTATATGTGATAATCCACATCGAAAGGGACTTTATGGCGGCAGGCGCTTACGTTGCAGCTATTCACTATTGTATTGGAACAGCGGCAATAAAAGCGCAAGTGCCGGCCGCCATAAGGTACCTTTCAATATGGATTATCACATATGTATAATAACATCCATTAAATAGTGCACCCGTGCGAAACCGGGGCGGGTCGCTAGTATAGCATATAACACGAAAGCGAAAGGGACGGTACGATACGAAGTCCGGATTTCGAAGTTCGGAGTAGGCACTCTGTGGTCTTCTTGGCCCACAGCTCATTCGGCATCCGGTAGACGTGACCAGCCCAGTTCCACTTTAACTGGGCCGTTTTCCGAGCTACGTCAACTATTTGAGTCTTGCAGCGCAGTGTGGTGTTCCGGATAGGATTCATATCACTACATAGTATAAAACAAAGTCGCTTTCTCTGTCCCTATATCCCTATATCCCTATGTATGCTTAAATCTTTAAAACTACGCAACGGATTTTGATGCGGTTTTTTTAATAGATAGAGTGATTGAAGAGAAAGGTTTAAGTATAATAACATCCATTAAATAGTGCACCCGTGCGAAGCCGGGGCGGGTCGCTAGTATAAGTATATGTGTTACTGTAAAAGCCCGAACAACTGTAAATCTTAGGATTTTCTTCTAGTTTAGGAATATATCATTCGCTTCCGATATATGGCCTTTGTACATTGGACTATTTTGTAGTTAATCATCGAAAGGGACCTTATGGCGGCAGGCGCTTACGTTGCACCTATTCACTACTGTATTGGAACAACGGCAATAAAGGCGTAAGTGCCGGCCGCCATAAGGTCCCTTTCGATGTGGATTATCACATATGATGATGTGTGTAACACGTTCGTGGGCCTCGAATGGGTTGAAGCCACACAAAGGAATTCGGGCTTCGGATAAAAGTAATTATTATATTTGTTTAGGTGAAGGTTGGTCGTTGTTTTTCATCCCAGAGGAGGAACTAGATAATTAAAATGCTAAGTGGCAAATATACATAAACATGTAAACAGTGCCAGCAAAAACAAATAGAACACACACGTCCAATATTATTTGATCAACTTGATCAAACGATTCATATAGAAATGATTTTCAAAGTAAAGAAGAAACGGCCAAGTACGTGTCGGGCCACGTGTAATGTAGGGTTCCGTAGTTGTCCACCCATTACATAATAATAATATACTTTATTGCGCACTATACAAAATGGAAATGTTATAAACAAACTTTAACACTGATAATAATTCAAACAACAGGCGGTTTTATCGCTAAAGAGCGATCTCTTCCAGACAACTTTTGGGTAGCAGGAAATTCAGAAAATAACACTTAACATACATACATTATGCGGATTAAGGGCCAATTTTTCAATCGCCAGATAAAATTACTCGTCACTTAAAATTATCGCTGTCACTTTCTAATGTCATATGAAAAAAGGACAGAGCTACCACTTATCTGGCGTCACGTTTATTTGAGAATTGAAAAATCGGCCCTTAAAAGTTTTGCAAGCTTATAATATTTACTATGTTTTTGACACAACTAATAACATTATCTAAGTAATCAATGAAAATTGTACTTAAAAGGAAAAAAGCGGAACCCTTATAGGGTCACTTTTTTGTCCGGCTGTCTGTCTGTGTGTCTGTCTGTGTGTGAACGCGTGGAGGGATCGAGTTGAAATAAAAACCATATATATGTGAGGCGAGGCATGGAGGCGGCGTATTTTCGCTGAGTGCTTTGTAGCATACGCCATATATTCATTTAATATTCGTCATTTACAATTTAATTTATTCAAGTTAAACATTAGTTTAGAGTGGGCTTGGATTGCTTGTTTTTTTCTTTTTTCTGTTTTAACATTCTTGTTCCAATAACGTTTGTAATTGTGTACGAGTGCGCACTTTAGTTCAGTATATACACTCTAGCGCTATCTGTGAGATCCTGTAATTGGCTCTGCTGTTAATACGCATGTTGTTACATTGTTTGTACTGTTGTTGGTTCTCCTAATATAAATAAATAAATAAACATATACTCAGATCTACAGTCCCTTGAAGCTGTGAAAAAATCAAACTTCTAAGTTAACATAAAAAAGGATACGACCGTTTATGCCGCAAAACGACACGACATTTTGACACACAAGGGAATCAAAATTTATAGGGTACTTCCCGTTGACCTAGAACTATGAAATTTGGCAAGTAATATGTGATAATCCACATCGAAAGGGACCTTATGGCGGCAGGCGCTTACATTACACCTATTCACTATTGTATTGGAACAGCGGCAATAAAGGCGTAAGTGCCGGCCGCCATGAGGTCCCTTTCAATATGGATTATCACATATAGTCTTATACTACAAGTTTAGGAAAAAAACTGAAACTATACATTTGTAATGAAATCCTATAAAGTATCCTACTTAATATTATAGATGCGAAAGTTGGGATATTTGGTCTTTGGATGTTTGTTACTCAATCACGCAAAAACGGCTATACGGATTATGATTGATACTTGGTATACATATGGTTTTGGCCTGGATTAACATATAGAATACTTTTTATCCCTTATGTCATCCCTTAAATTGATAAATGCGCGGGCGGGATTTGAATCTATGAACCAGACCAAAGTCATGTAGATATTTACAATGCCTGCTGACGTACAGAAAATTCGTCTCAGAACAACCAGTATAAGGTTGACCTCCGAATATGCACATATTTGTCACGAATCACAGGGTCAAGATATAATAGAGACGTATGATGAGGCGACTCTATAGACAGTTGCAATATCATGATATTTGACAACGTCATTGGCATTGGCGTGTCATTTTTATACCGATGACATTCGGTTGTAAGGTTGAATCTAATGAATGTAATGAACATAATTTCACGCAATAAACCACTTAGAGCCTTATCGTGGCTAAGACACCTACCCACCTACCCACTTTATGTTAATTATATTGTTATTGTAATTAATTTAATTTTATAACCCTTATTTAGTGTGAAACCAACTCACTGACTACGGGTGGGCTTAAAACCAGCTTAGCGCTGTGCTCACACCGATTTTTCTACGTCTTATTTTTAATACCCATACTTACTATAGATTGAACATTGTAAAATTTTGAGAAATAAACCTTTTTGTATTTGTATTTGTAAGATAAAGCAGGTTTTCGCATTAACGCATTACTATTTTTATTTTTACGATCATAGCTACAAATTGAGTGATTTCGTTTGAAGCGAAGTAAAGTCAAAACTTGCTGGGAGATTAAATACTTGATATCAGCCTACCGTAGTTGTTAAGAACCGGGATAACTAAAATGTATGGAGTTGTTAGAGTACTTGGTTTAAAGTCACGACATTGACTTGTGACTTTAATTTATACTAAAATGTTGGCAATTCTTGTCATGTTTTTTAGTATAAAATAAACGGTAAGTAATTCATTGGCTACCAGAAAAAGGTTTTCTTAACCATGAAACTGCATGATTTTTTTAAATTTCCTTGTTCAAAATTATTGCAAATTAGCTCTAGTATGTAACCATCTTGTAATATATATGAGCTAACAAAAATACAACTACTCACATAGGCAGATGCAATATTTAATTACTCGATAACTGACATGAGTGACGAATATAACAATGAATCGGTTGAACTGCGATTTTGTTGTGTGTGGTGCCGTATGACGTCACAGAAATGGCGGCTCGCGTTTTCGAGCGGATATTGAAACTGCAAATTTCAATTTTCATCATCATCATCATCATCATCATTTCAGCCGAAAGACGTCCACTGCTGAACATAGGCCTCCCCCAATTTCAATTTTATTGTTTTAGTATTCATCGATTCCATAAAACAGAAATAATAATTCCACGTGGTAAATGAAACGTACTTTTCAGAAATACGTGGATTGCCCAGGAGGCGCAGCCCGTGGGGTTATAAGATACTTGGCTAGATAATTTCTAAGACCTCTTGAGATTCTTAGATCAGGGTTCTCGCTCGAATGAAAAATACTATCATTTTCATTCTTCTAGAATCCATAGGCTAGCGGTGTCTGCTTAGCATAAGGCAGTAGGTAAGTTTGTTTGCTCTTAGGATAAATAAATAAATAAATAATAAATAAATATTTGTGGACAATCTTACACAAATCAACCTGGTCCCAAACTAAGCAAAGCTTGTACTATGGGTACTAGGCTACTAGGCGACGATATACATACTTATATAGATAAATATATACTTAAATACATACATAGAAAACATCCAAGACTCAGGAACAAATATTCGTGTTCATCACACAAATAAATGCCCTGACCGGGATTCGAACCCGGGACCTCCAGCTTCGAAGGCAGGGTCACTACCAACTAGGCTAAAGCGGTCGTCGGATCGTTGTACCTTCTGTAATTAAGTACTATTTTCTTCTCGAACGTAGAATCGGCGATCGTAAACCGCACTTCCCATAAAGCCGGGTACTCAAGCGAATTGGTAAACGAACCGATACCATTTTACCATGAGTTCACGCTAGCGACTGCGTAAACGATTTGTATGGAGAATAGTCACTCAATGAACTAAAGATCGGTAATAGGTGTCCAACGCTAAATTGCCTATCGAAAACTAATCGCTAGCGCCTAACGTTTAGTAGCTGTGCCTTTACCGCGAGTTTACATGACCGTACTCGCTAGCGACTGCGAAAAAATCTGTATGGCCAAAGTACAGCGTCAGTATCTTGTGACAATTTCTTTTTGTGGTGCAATAAAGAATATATTATTATTATTATTATTATTATTACAGCGCCTCTGGCGGTTACGCAATAGAACTAAGAATCGGCATACTAAATCGTTTACGCAGTCGCTAGCGAGTACGGTCATGCAAACTCATGGTAAAGGCACTGTTTCTGTAGAACATCGTGTCAAACTAATTGACATATTTAAGGGTGAAAATCACTAAAATGTTTCTAGCGATATACTAGCTGTTTCAATATTTATAACAAATATAGCCGTATATCAAAATCGAAACGGAATTTATGTTCCTTTTTCTGCATATGACCGATACACTGATTTGTAAAAGTTTGGTTACAGTTACGAGGTGCGGTCCAAAAGTTTCCGGCCTGACAAAGAAAAGAAGTAGATATATTTACAAAACTATTTTTATTTTTCTATATAGTCTGTCTATTTGAATTCACTTTTCAGATCTGGAAATTAGCATCTCTATCCCCTTAAAAAATACTATATAACATAAGTTTTGTCCTCAAAATGGCGTAAACCGCACGGGTCACTTCATCATCCGAAGAAAATCTCCTTCCCCTTAAGTTTTGAAAACTAATACAGTGGAATCCAAATAAAGCGACAGTCAAGGGACCGGTGATATTACGTCGCACTAACAGAACGTCGCACAAAATGGACTGATTTACTTTGAAAATGTTTGATATCAAATCTAATGTGTGGTGATTTCAAAGTCGTTAAAAGCGGTAAAATGTTATAAGCGGAGTCGTTATAAGCTGATTCTACTGTAGTAGTCACTAGAGGCCAGGTCAGGACTGTAGGGTGGGTGCTCAATTTCCTCGAAGCAGAGTGTAGCTTATAAGCTGATTCTACTGTAGTAGTCACTAGAGGCCAGGTCAGGACTGTAGGGTGGGTGATCAATTTCCTCGAAGCAGAGTGTAGCTTATAAGCTGATTTACTGTAGTAGTCACTAGAGGCCAGGTCAGGACTGTAGGGTGGGTGATCAATTTCCTCGAAGCAGAGTGTAGCTTATAAGCTGATTCTACTGTAGTAGTCACTAGAGGCCAGGTCAGGACTGTAGGGTGGGTGATCAATTTCCTCGAAGCAGAGTGTAGCTTATAAGCTGATTCTACTGTAGTAGTCACTAGAGGCCAGGTCAGGACTGTAGGGTGGGTGATCAATTTCCTCGAAGCAGAGTGTAGCTTATAAGCTGATTCTACTGTAGTAGTCACTAGAGGCCAGGTCAGGACTGTAGGGTGGGTGATCAATTTCCTCGAAGCAGAGTGTAGCTTATAAGCTGATTCTACTGTAGTAGTCACTAGAGGCCAGGTCAGGACTGTAGGGTGGGTGATCAATTTCCTCGAAGCAGAGTGTAGCTTATAAGCTGATTCTACTGTAGTAGTCACTAGAGGCCAGGTCAGGACTGTAGGGTGGGTGCTCAATTTCCTCGAAGCAGAGTGTAGCTTATAAGCTGATTCTACTGTAGTAGTCACTGGAGGCCAGGTCAGGACTGTAGGGTGGGTGCTCAATTTCCTCGAAGCAGAGTGTAGCTTATAAGCTGATTCTACTGTAGTAGTCACTAGAGGCCAGGTCAGGACTGTAGGGTGGGTGATCAATTTCCTCGAAGCAGAGTGTAGCTTATAAGCTGATTCTACTGTAGTAGTCACTGGAGGCCAGGTCAGAACTGTAGGGTGGGTGATCAATTTCCTAGAAGCCACACTGCAACAGCAGCCTTGCAAATTGCAGCAGTATGAACGGGAGCATTGTCGAGCCGCACACCTCTACCAGAGATAAGTAAATTATATAGATTGCCAATATCTACGTTGTGGCGTACCTTTAAAATAATGAGCCTGCTGTATATGAAACAGCAGAACAAATGACAATCACAATGTCATTTTTTTAACCGTTAATTATTTCTAGCCAGAGACTTGGACCGCACCTCATACAGCTAGCTAGTAAGTACCAGGCTTAATGCATCCACGCGTGGGTAGTTCTTGGCACTGGTCCATAAAACATTACGTGTTCGTTTCGGAAACATAGTCTTTGTTTGCAAATGGTGGCAGTAACCTTTTTAAGGCGTGTTAATAAACATGTACAGTCAGCATCGTAAACATGTATACACTTGTCGACCTTATCTCTTAACATTAAAGTTCCAGAATGTATATATGTTTATGATACTGACTGTACCTTACAATATATATCATATAGTGTATAACACGAGAGCGAAAGGGACGGCACGATACGAAGTTCGGAGTAGGTCCTCAGAGGGGCTACCGCCAACCGAAAACGAGCTAAGTTCGAATAACTCCTTCTCTGTCGCACTTGCTTATTCGTGCGACAGAGAGGGAGATATTCGAACTTCGTTCGTTTTCGGTTCGCGGTAATCCCTCTGAGGCCCTATCACACACTAACATTGCAAAAATGCTCGCGAGGTCCACAGCTTACAGATCTACTGGTATATTTATCTTAATAATAAATTAAATGGAGATGGGTCCGTCCATGATACAATAATACACTGCGCCAGAGCCTGTACTCCGAACTTCGAAATCGGAACTTCGTATCGTGCCGTCCCTTTCACTCTCGTGTTATACACTATATGAGAGAGAGGGACGGCACGAAACGAAGTTCGGAGTAGTCCCTAGTAGTGTGGGTGACACGACCTACGGCATCAGCCTATCGACGGTATGCGGACGTAAGTGTGTGTGTCGTCGACAGTGACGTCACTGGTGTCACGTACCGGATTGTTAGACCCTGTTTTCAGACCTATACTCCGAAATTCGATATAACTTCGTATTTTAAAGTAGTTCCTGAAAGAAAGAAAGAAAAATATATTTTTAATGCAAGAACAGTATACAATAGGTAGTAATAACAGGAAGTTCCATGTTCGACCTAAAATAGGTATGCAACATAATTAATGGTTTATACGTTCTATGCAATAATTATGAACCATTTATATTTATATTATATATTTATATATTTTTTTGGACAATCTTACACAAATCAACCTAGTCCCAAACTAAGCAAAGCTTGTACTATGGGTACCAAGTGACGATATACATACTATATAGTACTACTACTATATAGATAAATAGAGACTTAAATACATAAAAAACATCCAAGACTCAGGAACAAATATTCGTGTTCATCACAGAAATACATGCCCTGACCGGGATTCGAACCCGGGACCTCCAGCTTCGAAGGCAGGGTCACAAGAAAAGCGGTCGGTTAACTAAAATGTCAGTTTCTATAAATGTCAAATTATTATTATTAAACAGTAGTTACATGTCGAAATCAGTCATATTATTATTATGTCGTTCATTTAGAAAGCCCTGAATGAAGTAGTAACATTTTCCAAGAAGCCAAAACTCAGAAACAAATATTCATGCTCATCACACAAATATTTGCCCTGACCGGGATTCGAACCCAGGACCGTCAGCTTCACAGGCAGGTGCACTACCCACTAGGCTAAACCGGCCGTCAAAAAGTAATCTAATCAAAAAGTAAGCTAATCATTGACAAGAGACAAAAAAACATGACGGCCGGAGCTAAAGCCGGCTATACACTACACTATTCGATGGTATTTATAAGTGTGCATAATCCACAACAGAGGGGCTATCGGGAAACGAAAACGAATGAAGTTCGAATATCTCCTTCTCTGTCGCACTTGCTAATCCGTGTGACAGAGAAGGAGATATTCGAACTTCGCTCGTTTTCGTCCCCCGTTCGTTCGTTCGTTTTAGCCCCTCAGGAAGTCGCTCCTGGCTCCAAGTTCCAGGTGTTTTAGAAATTATTAAATTATTTCGTTCACTTTTTTGCTCATTTCACTTACCGTCCCATTCCGCGAGGCCAGAAGATAATTAAAAATTAATTAAATGCCAGAATCCTTTACTTCTGAAGAATCCTTTATTTGTAAATGCATATTTAAGTGTGAGAGTCAGGATGGCGGGTGTACCTTCACTTTGTAATAACTTGAAATACGGAAGGGTACCATTTTTTTTAAAGAGGTACAAAATAGTACAAATTGTTCGTACACTTTGTTTACATATTTGTTTAGATACACCCGCCATCCTGACTCTTACATTTAAATTGAATCGTCGGATGCGTATTGTTTTCTAAATTAAAATGTTATTGCTTTGATGATGAAACGCGAATTTTTTTTTTTAATAGACAAGTTAAAAATATTAAAAAATCTAAAACTGTTTTCCAAAAATTGCCTGAATAGACCAATGACAGGAAACGAGTATTACGCGTGACTTCCGATTAAGCCGTCGTCTCCTAGCGACAAAAATAAACAATAGCATTCTTTTGTTATGGTCCCTGGGATCCCAGGGACCGGTAGACGACGTGCTCATTATGCTATTGTTTATTTTTTCGCCGGGATACGACGACTTCTATTGAGGCTTCAGCCGGGCCTAGTCGAAGCTGGAGCAGAGACCTTCGTTTCACTCGGTCGAAAAATAAGCATAAGTTTACTCGTATTGTTATTGTTATTTCTGCAAATCGCGTCGTGTTGTGTTCTCATTTAAATACCGGTTTAAATTTAAATACCATTTAACGACCGGTTTAGCCTAGTGGGTAGTGCACCTGCCTGTGAAGCTGACGGTCCTGGGTTCGAATCCCGGTCAGGGCAAATATTTGTGTGATGAGCATGAATATTTGTTTCTGAGTCTTGGATGTTTTCTATGTATTTAAGTATTTATATCTATTAAATATATCGTCGTCTAGTACCCATAACACAAGCCTTCTTGAGCTTACTGTGGGGCTAGTTCGATTTGTGTAAGATTGTCCTCTAATATTTATTTATTTATTTATTTATTTATTTATTTAAATACACAATAATATGTCAAATATAACTTGAAATGTTTGTCTCTTGAGTGTATTCGTACCGACCATCGCGTTACTAATCCTCTTAATGTGAGCGTGCCTGGCTGCAAACACGCTTGCAAGCTTGTATTGTATATTCAAATGATATGAGAATTAAAGTTTCATAATAGAAATTGGGGCCTGGGCCGGCCACGTCTGTCGCATGCATCCAGATAGGTGGGCTAATGTAGCCACCAAGTGGGTGCCACATGATGGACGACGCAGACGGGGCAGGCCCAGACGGAGATGGCGGGATGATCTGGATGCATTTGCCAAGAATTGGGAAGAAGAAGCGCTCAATAGGGAGACCTGGAAAACATGGGGAGAGGCCTTTGCCCAGCAGTGGCACAGCCAATAGGCTATAAATATAAGTAAGTAAGTAATAGAAATTTTATTCAGAACATTTTTGTCAACACAAAAATAACAGTGTCAAATCAGACAACTATTCTAAAGTTCCTTTCCTCTGTATTTTAAATCTAAGCTAGACAGCCACATAGCCAGTAACTAGCAATATGCACATTAAAACCTAACACTTAAAACCATCCAAATCACTTGAAAGCCATAAAATTAGGAAATTAGGAACACGAGCTCAACCCGTTTGAGCTTTAATTATTGAATAATTTTACAATTCAGGTTGAAATTATTTGATAACCGTATTTATAAAATTGACAATTAATTTTAAACCTTATTGTGTGAAGAGTAAAACGGCTTTTTGAATGAATCACTTTCATGCAACTGGGCCAACTCTAGTATAAGTTTAATGTTGAATTTGCTGCCGATTTTAATATGTTTACGTTTCTGGGATGTAATCTCTCGAGCGAGGGTTTTGGGCGTGGCTCCTCAATCTCAAGTGTTATCATATTATGTAATTTATGCATGTGTGTTAATGTATGCTGATTTTCTCTAAATCTCTACATGAAACGCACCGAAATTACTATGAGTCCACGCTAACTCTGCAAGGAATAATTTGGCAACACTGTGCATTATACGTCATATTTGTATGAAAATGTGACGTTTGACGTAGTGTTGCCAAATTATTTCAATGCAGAGTTAGCGTGGTCGGACTCTGTCTTTATCTAAATAAATAAATAGAATAATAGTACATTACTTACCAAGGGCGGTAAAACAAAGAATGTCTCAGATCGCAGGTAATTAACGAGCCGAAGGCAAGGGCGATAATTATGCGATCTGAGGCTTTCTTAATTACCGCCCGAGGTAAGTACAAAATTTTATGTCACCCCCTGGCCAGGAAGTGGGATATTTCGCGCGCGGAGCGTGCGGTAATTGCCACTTTATGGCCAGCAGGGTAATCACGTAACTTTTGTACTACCGTTAGGTAGATTTTAACGTCAAATTTTAATTGTCAGCCCATACATTTAAACTTCAAAATTGACAGTAAAATCTATCTACCGTTAGTACATAAAGTTACGTGATTCGCCTGCTGGTATGACATAAATATGTTTGTGGGCAATCTTACACAAATCAACCTAGTCCCAAACTATATAAGCAATGCTTGTACTATGGGTACTAAGTGACGATATACATACTTATATAGATAAATAGATACTTAAATACATAGAAAAAATCCATGACTCAGGAATAAATATTTGTGTTCATCACACAAATAAATGCCCTGACCGGGATTCGAACCCGGGACCTCCAGCTTCGAAGGCAGGGTCACTACCAACTAGGCTAAAGCGGTCGTCTCATCGCATCTGTGTATTTGAGAACCGTAATTTATGTTTTAATATAAACCCCGTATGGTGCCGGGTCAGAAAAGTACTTCCCCCTTTCTTACCGAAGGTGTTGTAACAGCCGACTATGGGAACCAGGTTGTAGTGTGTTGTGGGCGATGGGCTAGCAACCTATCACTGCAATATCACATCTCTCCATCTTTAAACTTTAAACCTACAATTGCTAAATTGATCCCGTTCCCACTCCCCCACATGGGTCATTGTCAGTTGTAAAAACAAGTGGTCAATAGTTAACGGCTTATGTACAATATAAGTTATGTTTTTATTACATGGATTTATAGTTATGGAAACACCGTTTATACGGGTTACTAGACCAATCCATAATTAAGCTTTGTAGCCCTTAACTTTTGATATGTCCACCGAAAAGACGCGAACCTAAATCTGACAATGACCCACATACGTCTTGTAATGGACGCTGACTTTTCGCGATAATACGCAAAAAGTCAGCGTCCACTATACGAGTAAAACGTATACAAAGCACGGGAGCGCTCAGTTAATAGCCATGAAAGCGGTCACCCATCCAATAACTGACCTGGGCCGACGTTGCTTAACCTCGCATACCGCACGCGGTACGCGGGCGCCGCTGGGCCACGAGCTCTGCGTTAAAGAGATGATATGCTATTACGAAAACACTTAATTGCTGTAGCTGTATTCAAAAGTGACGCTTGTGTTGAACGCCCCTGTGCTCGATACTGGCCCAATATATGACACTTTCAGTCTTATGTCGTGATGACAGATGTGATTAATAGGTGTCATCCATTGGACACTAAGATGTCGAGCACTGCGACCAGTGTTGCCAGATGGTTACATTTCTTACATTTTTCGTAACTTTTGACCAGCTCGAGTAACATGTAAGTAACTTCTGTTGTATGGGAAATTTTCGTAACTTTTAAGAACAATGAAACTCTATTTAAAAGAAAGGTGTTTTGTATCTAACCGGGACCAA
Organism: Epiblema foenella; assembly: GCA_963556455.1. NCBI lineage: Eukaryota > Metazoa > Arthropoda > Insecta > Lepidoptera > Tortricidae > Epiblema > Epiblema foenella. The sequence goes on along the minus strand of OY747113.1, from coordinate 2,921,514 downwards.
GCGAGACAATTTATAAACTTCCATACAGGAAAGGTGACAAAAGAAACCACATGATACGACTCTGTCTGTTCGTCTGTTGTACGAGTGGATAACTATGTATGACATTTGAGATATCCCCCATCATCCCGGCGTAATTCTGTCGCCGAGCTCGCCAAATTCTAGCTGCATGTGGCTACTAATTTCTTCAAATCGGCAGTTTTGATCAGTAATTATGAGAAATAGAAAAAATGTAACTTTTGCATCAAAAATGTAACTTTTTAAGGAACGAAACGTAATTTACGTGCCAAGGGCCCTGGCAACACTGACTGAGACGTTTACCTTACTTAAACAACCCACACAGTTAACTTTTCCTCTGGGATTAAAGTAGATACTATATTTAAACAAAATCGATAGGCAATATGCGTATAATATGTCCGCTATAAATCTGCTTTATGGCCGTGGGCGTCACTTAATAAGTGTGTTCAAGGTGCAGCAAAAAACGACTAAGAGGGCAGACTATAAGGTATATTCTTACTTGCATTCATTTGACAGAAATTGGCGATAGGCCTTTTTTCAGTTTCGAACATAATATATACACATACCCCCGTATTCATGAAACTTAACAATCCTCTGCTAACTAAAAAGTTCTTTGTCCCAGTCTCACAAACGTCAATGTCAAAGTGACAGATAAGGACAAACGAACTTTAGCGGCTAGTTAACTAATATAGGTTTGACAGACGTGTATGAATAAGGGGGATAGTATGTAATATGTTATGCAAACTTAGCGCAACGCGCCAACAAACTGAAGGTCTGCTCCGAAGTTCGAAATTCGAACCTTTCACTCATATAGGGAATAAAACGAGAGTGAAAGGGACGGCATGATAATAAATTCGGATTTCGAAGTTCGGAGTACAGGGCCTGAGGGGCTACCGCGAACCACAAACGAAGTTTTCCCTCTCTGTCTCACTTATATGCAAACTTGTAAGTGCGACAGAGAGGGAAAACTTCGTTTGCTGTTCGCGGTAGCGCCACTGGTCACTACTGTACAGTTTGGCGCCTTTTTTGTACTCTTTTATGTAGGTAATTGGTTTTAAACGAGAATGAATTCATAAAACCAATTTACACGATAATTCTGACATTTAACATAAAAATTACTTCAAAATGAATTAAAAACTTAAAATGAAAACAACTATCTATATGTAACTAAAAACTAAACATTAAAAATTAATATCAAAATGAGCTCCCCTCGGGATGGTGCCCATTACGCAGGCAGCATTCCCGCGCTGGATTGCGATGGCAATTCTTTGCGCGAGAAAGCTGCCTGCGCGTGGTTCACCTGTCGCCTCCATAAGCCGCTTACTAAGCTCAAATAAATAATAAATGATTTGATGCGCGAAACATATTCATGTTAATCGTTCTTTTTTTTTCCTTCGTACGGTTACTCACTGTGAAATCACTCGGCGGTCCCATCGGAACCAGCGCTGGCGATTGCCCGCATTATGCTGTGATGGTACCGTTTCGAGATAACACAACTTTATAGTTTTTGTTTATTTTTATTTTTTATTTTGCTGTGTTAATTGTTGTAATATGTTACGTAATAATAATCAACTGACATGTACAACTTTTATGCTTTAGGAATAAATGAATATGTGTATTATTGAAGAATTACGTGTTACCTTTGCTCTCTCAATGGTTTACTTTTCGAAACCTAATATAGTTTTAAGATCTTAAAATGTTTTTTGACTAACCATAAATATGGATCAGAATGGACTGAATTTTTTTTTTAATTTATTATGTAATCTTTTCGGTTCTCCGCCATGGCTTTGGGATCCTGATACGACATTACATTGAACTCTTTTGCTTGATCTATAAACGCACGTCTCGGTCTTCCCCTGCCTCTCCTCCCCTCTATCTTCCCTTCGATTATGGTTTTTATGTAATTGTCATGTCGTATCAGGTGCCCCAGCATGTTTCCTCTTCTCAGATTCAGATTCAGATTCTTTATTGCATTCATGTTGTAACAATTAGGTTTTAGAGTTAGGTGCATGCTAGTTCTAAACATGAGCTCTTTCGAGCATTGCAATATACAAACTAAACTAATAGGAGCTAAGCTATTAACATTATACAAATTTATTATAATTATTAATATACTATTTAAATTACATCATTATATCATTACATAATATTTTAATTACATTATTGCCATATGTATGTCCTTAAGAATTAGATTTAGAAGTATGTAAAAGCAATTATAAATAGTCAAATTTTTGTCATAATTTCAACGGTCTCTAAAAAAATCGCTTATTGAATAGTAAGCCTTTTCTAATAGAAAACGACTTAAATCTTTCTTTATTAAATAAAATTTTAAATTTCTCTTCTGTTTTCGATAGTCCTCAAAAGTAGTCTCTTCTCTCCTATCAAATCCAGAACCTCATTGTCTGGTTTTCTTTCTGTCCAGCTTATAAGCTGGACAGAAGCTATAGCTTCCATTCGCCTCCAACACCACATCTCGAAGGCAAGCAAAAGAGAAGCAGGTCAATGTAATTGCGTATCTCCTGATACGCAAAGCCTCAAAGCCTTGGCAGAGAACCGAAAAGAATGGCGATGACTCCACCGACAAGAGCTTAGGCTCTTAAATATATGATGATGATGTAATTTTTATCTCGATATAATAGTTTCTACACCATCTACCACAAACCTAATAAAGAGTATTTGTATTGTATTAGTTTTGTTCACAGAACACCTCCCACTAGAAGCCTAATGTCGGAGTTGGTTTGAGATAGGTATATGTTGTGTGGGCGTTTTAGAATCCCCTTGGTGAGCAGTTGGGTCCAGTGTCACAAAATGAGCCTGATGATGAACTTCGAGGAAATGCGAGGGAGCTCGGAATTGGTTTGAAGTTTGAAATAGATATATGTTTTGTGGGCTTTTTAGAATCGTCTTTCTCCTTTCCCCAATGATACAGATTAAAGAGATATATAAGAGCTACAAAATATTTGTTGTTTAATTTTTAGAACCAATTAATGATAGATCGTTTTGTTATCAATTTAATATACAGTAAATATCTACCGTAATTTACCAATAATAAATTACGGTACCAGTTTGTAGTGAACATGACTGTCCCATCACTACGCAATCTGCGTGCCAGCTCATCGACCAATCGCAACGCTGGTAGCACCCGCCCTTCCCCTCACCGCTTCCACATACTTTGGTGACTCGCGCCGGGAACAAAATGATAAATATTAGCTTTCTAGTGGGGTGGGAGGTGTTCTGTGGTTTTGTTAGAGGACGCGTGTACGTAACAAAAGTACTTTGTTTATTCTGGGACCGAATTCTATTGAAACACTCTAGACATTGCCCAATGATGCTGACTGATCATAAACATGTATACATGCTAGTACTTTATTGTTCAGAGATAAGGTTGGAAAGGGTATATATATTTTTGACGCTGATTGTACCCATATGTTGAACACAATGCCTAATTGCTATTTCGTGTTCTGCCGGAGCGGACAGTACCGCTGTGCTGTAAAGGTTATCTTATCGAGAATTTAAATATTCATACATAACTCTATTGTTCCAAAAATACGCATTTTACCTGACTGCGAGTAGCGATGGGTAATTTCTGAAACATTTCACATATTGCCTTAACTGTGACATATTTCAACATTTCAAAATTACATAATGAGGGCTAATGCTTATGAATTCGCCGCTAGAGGCGCTAGTGTAGCGCGAGGTCTCCGAAATATCAAGTGTCACTTTTTGTGGTTGCGCTACGCGGGTTAATATCTAATTGGGACAATATGGTGACTATTTTGCAATACCTGAGCTTGATTATGGCAAATATGAATTACGGGTCAATGACTCAGATTCAGATTCAGATACTTTATTAGTAAAAAATGATTTTTACAGGTCAATAAGAATACACAATTACAATTTACAAAGATGTCGGCAAGAAATAAATAATAATAAATTATTAAACAGAGATATTAAAAATTAAAGAGACAATTAAAAATAGTGTGTTCAGTACAATAATTATAAGATTAACAGCGATTGGCAGCGAAAAAACACTTTGTCAACTAGATCCCCGTAGAAACTCGTCAACGCTGTAACATGCTTGCTGTACGAGAAATACTTTCAATTTTTTGTTGAAAACAATGTCACTGTCGATCGACTTTATTTCTACTGGGATCTTATTATAGATCTTTGGCCCTACGACACTCAGTGACTTTGAATGCCTGTCAGGGCTTTGAGACAGTTTTGTCATTCGGAAACTTATGTCCTCCTTTTTTGAGAACAAAACGGGACTGCGCTACAATGCGGGATGTTCGATATTTTTACGGAACGGTTTTAAGGTACGTTATAGGTAGTTTCGGTATCGGCTTCATGCCCTGGTTGTGTCCTAAGCAGCCCGGGGTACCCTAACACGTAATACCAATTTAGTTTTATATATTTTTTTAACCTGACTGTGGCTTTATAGGCCGGGCCCAATAAAGCGATAGGAGTGCGCGGTTGGAGAGTAGTCTGGGGAAAATCCAGGGGAAAACCTCCGGCACGACCACGCGTGTGGTTTGGAACACTGGAATACTCTAAGAGTTTGCGCTCCAGAGAGATTGGTTGAGCGGTTTCAACCGAATCTGAGGTGTAAGTGGAATCGAGCTACTGGGAGTTTTGTCGCTGGTTCACTAAACCTAGCCTAGCTGAGAAGAGTCCAGCAAGAAACTCAGCTAGGCCCGACCTGGGTCGGACTGACTCTACCCGGTGTGCGGCGGTACCGGGACGAATAGGGACTATATGTGTCACTGTTGTCGCGATGGCGCGGTGGACGTCCCCGCCGGCGACTATCATCTGACTTTTCAACTTAGAGGGAAAACTAGACTAGACCTTGTTGCATTGTGAACCTGTTTCCTGACGATGTTCCCCTTCACAGAAAAGCCACTCTTAAATATCAAATAATATTTCGTACATACTTTTTTGGAAAAACCTAGGAATACGTGCCGAGGTTTGAACCCGCGACAATCATTTTAACATTAATGTAAACGTGCCAGTGTTCGACACCATAGTGCCCAGTAGATGACACCTATTAATCACTTCTATCATCATGACATAAGATTGAAAGTGCTATGTATTGGGTCAGTGTCAAGCATAGGGACGTTTACCTTACCAACCACTGTAGGTATACCCCTAGTATATAGCACTCTATATACTAGGGGTATCATCATTCACTTGCCCTTTTCCCATTTATTTGGGGTCGGCGCAGCATGTCTTTTCTTCCATACATCTCTGTCATTCGTCATCTCTTCATTCACATCCTTCTTACTCATATCATCTCTCACACAATCCATTCACCTTTTTTTGGCCTACCTCGTTTCTTGCATCCATCCACATTCATCTCTAATACTCTTCTTGTTACATGGCTTTCATCCCTCCTCATGACATGCCCTTATCACTCAAGGCGATTGGCTCTTAGTTTTTCGGCGATGGGTGCTACTTTCATACTTCCCCTTATATACTCATATACTAGGGGTATGCTGGGAAAAATATAAAATCTATTCTTGGAACAAGCCATAAGCCATAAGCTTAAAGCCATTGCAATAGGCAAAAACGATTTCAGATTATATGATTATACGAGACTAAGGCCCATCGCTGTTCAGTCATTCATAAAAAAAATGAGTTCAATCCAAATTCATTCAGCGTATTACGACAAAAGTTATTTATATCGTCCCGAGATCAAATATCAAGAAACGCTGAAAGTTAACCCTTTCGGAAACCGGAAACCGGAGTTTCGAAACTGGCTTCGATCGAGGCTTTTGTAGTACTTGTACGTAACTGGCTTCGATCAAGTATTTTTTTTTACTTTTACGTAATTAGTTTCGATCAAGTAATTGTCACATTTTCTTTGGCCGCCTACGAAACCGTAGTCGGAAAGTATTTACAAACTCAACACTTAGCTTAACACCCCATTATTTTAATCTTCTGAGTACCAGTTTTAGAATTTATGGGCATATAAATGCGTCATGTCATATAACGTACTCGTAATGCTTCTGGGTCTGCATTCTGAAAGTTATGTTAAATACGTATCCGTTTAGTAAATCTGTCTATAAGTGCGTCCTAGTTCCATGAACGCGAATCAAATATCCGAGGCCGTTTATTAACAAGCAAAAATTCGAAGCATTACCTGTTTTTAGGGTTCCGTAGCCAAAATGCTACACTACTACTACTTACTTTATGCTACTTATGCTTTATGCTACTGGCACTATGCTGAGTTGGGTCCATTTCGTGACACGACTGTTTTTGTATTCTGTCCCATTATTATGTACTTGTCTGTCATGAATAAATGTTTGAATCTGAATCTGAATCTGAATCTGAAATGCCAAAAACGGAACCCTTATAGATTCTGTCCGTCCGTCCGTCCATCCGTATGTCACAGCCGTAAGCACTACAATTATGAAATTTGGTTGGAAGGTGTATTCTATGAACCGCTACATAAATATGATGTGAAATTACAAAAAAAAATAGGGGGGGCACTCGATACATGTAACCGGTGGTTGAAAAAAAAAATTCAACGCACATAGTCCAGTGGGGTATCGAAGGATAGGCTTTTAAAATTATATGGAGGTTTCAAAAAAACTTGTCCTTTTAAGTCAACCGTTGGTGAGATATTAGCTGTCAAAGTCATAGAAAGTGTGTCCCTCCCTCTAATTTCCAAGCTATACAGTTTAAAATTCTGAAAAAAATAAGGTTGTGTGCAATGCATTAGTAAATACTTTCAACGATTTTTGGTTTGAAAAATATAGGTTTTACGGTTTTGGATTTCGCTTAAAAACTGTCTTGCCCAATCAAAAAGTCGTAAGTGCCGTGAGTTCCCTATAATATTACGACTTTTTTAGATTCAATGTATTGGATAGTGATTTTAAATGTGGACTAGTAGGTGTTGGTACGGAACTCTTCATTGTGCGTGGTCCGACACGCACTTGGCCGGTTTTTTATTTTATCAATAAAATGAGTACGAGTATTCATCGGCTTATTTTACGTAAAATATAACATTTGGGGTTTCTACGCGCCTTAAATATACAACCAGGGCTTGATACTGGCACCGAAAATACCTGTAACATACCGGTATTTATAGGTTTTCTCCGTTTTGGTTCCAGAGAACCGGTAAAGGAAAAAATACCGGTATTAGCACCGAAAAATACCGGTTCTTTATAAAGGTCTACGCGTGTATGCTACGTTGTTGTTTCGTGCGAGTGTTCGGCGCGGCGGCAGCACCTTCTCACTACTAGAGCCTGGCTAATGACAGCTGAGACTAGAAAAGAGCGGTAAATTTTAAAAATCCACGTGGGGCAACACTGTGTATAATGTGACAAAACAATAATGATACTTGGGAATAAAATGTTCGCCATACTATGCGATCAATTACCAAAAAGAAGATTCATGCTATTTAAATATTACGAGCCCGTTAGGGAAATAGCAATTCAAGTGGAATAATCTACTATGATACGATTTGCTGTATCCTGTTTCTGAGGGCCTACTCCGAACTTCGAAATCCGAACTTCGTATCGTGCCGTCCCTTTCACTCATATAGTATATTTACACGAGTGTGAAAGGGACGGCACGTTCCGAATTTCGGATTTCAAAGTTCGGAGTAGGCCCTCTGACGCTTAAAGGATCAAGCAATGTTTGTCTCCATTGACACGGCAATTGAGTGACGTTTGACACATTTGACGTGGATATTATAGTTGCCATTTAAAAAGTTTTAATTAAATCTCAGTCTCAGCTTTCATTAGCATTAGTTAACACGCGTCACACGCGTGAGATGCGAATTATTGTGTTTTCTTTCTCTCTTATTCATTCTATTAAAAACATTAGGTCTCTTTTTTCGTCCCTATTTCAACTACTACGTGTATGAGGAGGCATAACAGTTTTAAAAAAGTTTCCGCCGTATTTTAATTGTATTTTATTATTAGTTATGGGTGTTAATTGTTGTCTTTGTCTCGAATAAATATTTCTTATATCTTAAATCCGGAAAAAACCTTTAAGTGCGATACTTGAAGTCGCGGGTAAAAGCTAGTTTTAAAAATAACTTACGTATGCAACGTTGGTCGCAGAAAAACAGGCGCTAGATATAAAGTAAAATATCACATTTACGCTGACGGCGAGTGCAGCTTTATGGAATTTAGGAGCACTTTATACGCCTTAATACTGACGGTCCTGGGTTCGAATCCCGGTCAGGGCAAATATTTGTGTGATGAGCATGAATATTTGTTTCTGAGTCTTGGATGTTTTCTATGTATTTAAGTATTTATATTTATTAAATATATCGTCGTCTAGTACCCATAACACAAGCCTTCTTGAGCTTACTGTGGGGCTAGTTCGATTTACAAATACAAATACAAATACAAATTTTATTTATTTACCAGATTGTATATGTGTACATTCAGAAAGTTAACCATAACCTTAGTTTATAACATTACATTAGAGCAATCAGTGGTCTTCACACTAGGCCGAGCCTGTGTCGTGAAGGCCGTATGATATTACCGGAAGATTTAAACAGCAAGATTTGTGTAAGATTGTCCTCTAATATTTATTTATTTATTTATTTATTTATTTTAATAAGTCTTCCTTTTACACGTCCTTGAGATGCCGTTATACCCAGGGCTCGGAAACCAATTTCTTCTTGATACAATTAACCGGTTAAAAATTTCGGTTAATTGTGTTTTACGATATTATTTCGTACTCAAAATAATTTATTGCATGGATAAAGTTTAACGAAAACAAATCTTAAAATAAAAATAGAGATATGACAAAAACTTTTAGAGATATTTCAAAAATAGTAAAAACCGGTTCCGAGCCCTGGTTATCGGATACCGGTATTTTCTCCATAGAAAAATACCGGTATTATTACGGTCACCGGTTCATTATTTCGTTTTTAATGGGACAATGTAATAATACGACGTTGTTACCTAAATACATGATTCAGCCCTACGTAAAGAGCAAAAAACAATCCAAAATATTGGGCTAATTCAGGGTTTTTTAAAAATACCGGTATCGGTCCCTGCGTTATACTGGTAAGACAGTCGAGTTCAGAAATAAGTGCGCGGACGTATTGATCACATAATGTGAACACAACTGTTAGAGGCATAAAAAATTGCTCAGATATTTTAGAACTTTTGGTACATATGGAATGGATCTCTAAAATGGTTTGATGGTGTTTTGAGATATAAATGTCTTACACCGTAAATATTATACGTATTGGAATAGTAGATTGAGGGGTTGAAAGTAACCCATTTCACCCGAGATATTTTGGCGCTCGAACGAAGTAAGACGCCAATAGTTCAAGGTTGAAATGGGTGCTTTCACCCGAGTTAACACTCTACTTTTCATTTCGACTATGAGGAAAATAAATGAGAAATAAAAGTACTTAATAGTAAATTATATAAGGATTCAGTATTAAAAACACGCGCTGCAGCACCGCCGCGCCCCGCGGACTGGACTTTAAAAAAAAATACTTTCCACCCTAGGTTCGGAAAAGCGACTTTCAGCCCGGCTGTCTACTCATGAAAATTGAACTTTCCGAAAAAGAGAGATGAAAAGAAAAAATCATTTTTCGCAAACACAAGACAATTAGAAACAATGACACCACATAACAGAATTTGCCACAAAATGGTCACAACTCAACGTAATGCTGGCAGGGCCATTATTGGCATTTGGCACTTATATCTAGTGAAAGACGAACTTAGAAGGCAACCATCCATAATATAAATAAGCCGGTTGGAGGCGAGCTTTACCAAATAAAACCCTTTTCAGACCCTTGCTGAACGCATCTGTAATGCTTGCGAGCAGATAAGGGTACTAGAGGTCTATTTCAATTGACGTATTGATAGGGTCGCTAAGCCAGTTACGTGGCCTGCGCCAGTTTGCGGCCTTCTGAAGAACGACGTTTTTTTCACTTAAAGATGGAAGACACCTTTTTACACGCCCTAAAGAAATAGTGAGTCGTATGCGTTTTAATTAGTAGCTATATGGGAATATATTAAAAGAGCAAGAAAATAACCTTTCAGTTCATCAAATCATCTATCGTATTACAACTAAGATCTCTCTCTATACAGAGAACGTGATGTCACCATCCGGATTACAATTTTTCACGATTTTTTCCAAAATTAATGGCGAAAAAAATCGAAAATATTTTTTCTGTGTACTTAATATCTTTCTACCGAAATGGTTTTCGAATTTAAGATTTTTGAAAATTATGAAATATAGTCAATCATAGATATTTTTGTAATAGAAAACTGGTGATGAAAAAGTAGAATGACCCATTTGGGCTCGGTTTTATAAAGATCCGTTAGATCTTATGTCGGTTTGTTATGTCAAAAAATGTACTGAGTTACTGAAATTTGATCTGACATTTGGTCTAACGAATCTTTATAAAACCCGGCCTAAGTGGCCGCAAATTAACAGGCAGTAAACCCACCTACCGATTCTACGATATTCGTGTGAGTTTTCTATAGCCGGAGAGCTGGCTGTGGCTACAGCAAATAGTTCACAATTTATAGAGGCACGAAATCCGTCTAGTTAGTGTGTCATTAACTCGTGAAGAAAGGGTCGGCAATACGTTTAATCGCAATAGAGTATAATGCCCGACGACCAGGGACCGATACCGGTATTTTTAAAAAACCCTGAATTAGCCCAATATTTTGGATTATTTTTTGCTCTTTACGTCGCGTAGGGCTGAATCATGTATTTACGTAACAACGTCGTATTATTAGATTGTCCCATTAAAAACGAAATAATGATCCGGTGACCGTAATAATACCGGTATTTTTCTATGGAGAAAATACCGGTATCCGATCCCTGCCGACGACACTGTATATTTGTTTGCTACTCGAACTAGCACGCGAGTAACTATTGTATGTATGTATGTAAGCACTTTATTGTACACAATAACAGGTTAAAACAATATACATGTCACATAAGATTAGAGTACAAAGGCGAACTTATCCCTATGAGGGATCTCTTCCAGCTAACCTTCGAGGGATTGAGTCAAGAGTGGGAGAATGAGATAGACAAACTTACACAGTGTACTAAAACTTTTAAAATAAGGAAACTTATAGCTAAAATCTGAACTAAATAAATACTATTACCATGCCAATTTAGTATCAATACGTTCAATCAAATTGACTCCGTATTTGTGTACGCACAGGCACAGATTTCATAATACATACAGTGCCTTTACCATGAGTTTACATGACCGTACTCGTTAGCGACTGCGTAAAAATCAGTGTTGCCCTTGGGACGAAAATTACGTTTCTTTTCTTGAAAAGTTACATTTTTGATGCAAAAGTTACATTTTTTATATTTCTCATAATTACTTATCAAAACGTTCGATTCTAAGAAATGAGTAGCCACGTACAGCTACAATTCGGCGAGTTGGGTGACAGAATAACGTCAGGTTGATGGGTGGTATATCTCAAATGTCATACATAGTTACAGAGTCGTACCATGTAGGTTCTTTTGTCACATTTACTGTATCTATAAGTCTATAAATTGTTTCGCTTGGTCCCGGTTAGATACAAGTGACCAAGTGACCGGTTAGATAAATACAGTTTCATTATTCTCAAAAGTTACGAAAATTTCCTTTACAACAGAAGTTACTTACATGTTACGCGAGCAGGTAAAAAGTTACGAAAAATGTAAGAAATGTAACGATCTGGCAACACTGGTAAAAATTTGTATGGGCAAAAGTCAGCGCCTCTGGCGGTTACGCAATAGAACTAAGAATCGGCATACTAGATCGTTTACGCAGTCGCTAGCGAGTGCAAACAGAGTACAAACTCATGGTAACGGTACAGGCGATAAGCTAAGAGAGCCTCTACTGTGCTACAAGAATGAGTTCAATTTTGAATCGAGCTTTAGAGAGTATGCATCATTGATTTCTACACCATGTAGTTAATTGGGTCGGGACGGGTACAAATCTGTGTACGGAATCCTCGGTGCGCGAGTTGAGCTCGCACTTGACCGGCTTTTTCACTTTCGTAAGAAAAAATATGCCAAAGCCTTTGCAGCATGAATATTGGATTAAAATAAGCATTTTTGCGGAGTTAGCAATTTTAGGGTGGCCAGTAATATGCAATTTATTTACAGATTTCACCCTAAGTTGCGTCGGAATTGTTACTCTTGGAATTTACATAATAAACAGCTAACGTTCGAAGTAAGTATAATATAATTAACCTTTTTCATTTACATAACATCAACATCAGACTGTTTCTTTAACAGTTTTCTTTTGAAAGTCCCTTTTGCTTCATTAAGAATGCTGTTTCTTTCGACGAAGTTAATAAAGTATACTTATGCTACAATATTAACTTGTCACTTTATGTTTTGCTCAAATGTGTGCGCCGTGACTTGGAAAATTACGATATTTTTCACAGACTGACAGATATCATTTCACTACAGCTCCAGTTACACATAGGATATCACTAAAAACAAATCCGTGACGTTCAACTGTCAATTACTCACTAAGATTCAAAACAAAAACCAGCCACGTGCCGAACGTCGCGTCGTCGGGAATCAACGAACATGTCCGAAGGTAGGTGTAAAGTTTTTTTTTTTGAACCTGACCGTGGCTTTATAGGCCGGGCCCAATAGCGATAGGAGTGCGCGGTTGGAGAGTAGCCTGGGGAAAATCCAGGGGAAAACCTACGGCATGACCCCGCGTGTGGTTTGGATCACTGGAATACTCTAAGAGTTTGCGCTCCAGTGAGATTGGTTGAGCGGTTTCAACCGAATCTGAGGTGGGGTAAAGAATCATGTCGGTCACTATAAACGGACAAAATTTATTAGAGATAGGCCATAATAATGTCACTGTAAGCGAAGTCATTATATCCGACTTTGTTACAAAGATTTTTATTTGAAAACCAAACTTCGTTGTGTAATTACGTCATAATAGGCGGTTGGTCAATAGAGGCGGAGTCATAATAAACGCATTCTACTGTACAGTATTAGGCAAAAAATATGTATACTCATACTCATACTCATACTCATTTAATTGCAATGGATCATATACATTAATCGTCAGAAACAATGATTGACAATGATAAAAATGTCAAGGTATGATTGATTTACAAATTGTCAAACTGTCACAGTAAAATTACATTTAAATTTGGAATTCCAGTATAAAATTAAAATAATAATCATAAATCCTTTTAAAACAATAATAATATTTAAAAAAGAAACACATGTATTAATTAATATTTAAATGTCACATAGTTCTGAAATGTTATAGTAGGCATTTTCAAGGAGCAATGATTTAAGTTTATTATAGAAGGAGTGTCCGTTCAGCTTCTATTGGGAATGGCGTTATATATTTTAGGACCAATTATGCGTGTAGTTTTGGTAGACTTGGTTAGTTTGCATCTAGTTGTAACAAGTTTGCCGCTATATATGTAGGTATTGAAAACTATGAGACTATGCCCACTAGCATCTTCACTGCCCAGGATAGTCGCGTGCCGTGCACGGACCGTCATCAATTGGGATCCTTAAGTTTTTTGGAGTGCCCCACATAATATTTTTATTGATAAGAGATTTATTATAGAGTTCAAAAATGTTACCGGTTCATTATTAAGTATCGATTTTAAGCAACATTTTTTATGGCATGTCGCACGTTTGGAGGGATGAATAGGATCGTGCCTTGGTCTGCCGCAAAAAAAAAAAAAACATGAACTTGAATGCTGAGAGATGAATGTACAAAACCATTTAGACTCTAACCTAAATCGTCTTTAATATTGATTTATGACGCTCTGCGCTGCACTTACCGTAGACGTTAGGACTGCGTGTATTTGTATATTTTAACCGAGGTATCGGGGTGTAGTTGTATGTTTGTGTTGTCCGTTTGTTCGCAGATCGTGAGCAGCTTTCGATCTACTTGATACTGGCAAATTTGTGCCAACCCTGTTGGCCAGAACGCCATAAATAAAAGAGAAGAAAAAGAAGATGTAACTGCCACATTGAAGTCTATAAGTCTACTATCAATAGTAGTTTATGCAATCGTTATATAATGTATGCTTTTTTAGTCGTCAGTAGTTTTTAGTCATGGTATGATACGGTGCAGTTGGTAGACGCGTTAAATAACGGTATTCTTCCTCGACTTTTCATCTTTTCAAAGCGGCGTGCCAGTAAGTAATGTCGTATTACCTGTTCAGTGATGCCATGTGACTGACTCCGAGGGCTCGTGTGTGATAAGTTAGAAGTGCAGAATCAACTTCCTAACTTTTAAACTCCTAAGTAGTTTCACTAACCGGGATCCAGAAACTTGAAGAAGTTCACTTAGAGCTTTGTGAATCGTGAGCTGAGGGATTCAATTTGTGAAGTTAAAATTTCAAATGTACATTGAAGAGAAAATTGAAACGGTGCTCAAAGAGTTTAATTTAATGTTTGCGGGGTAAGTGCGACACCTCGCGGCTCAAGAAATTCGGCGAGGTGTCATTTTTTAAAAACAATATACAATTTATATAAAGTACAGATTTCAATTGTAAGAGTTGTCTCAGTAGTGAGAGGTTCGAGAAAATATTAAGACCACTTGAACTTATTTATTTAATTTTTTTTTTGACAATCTTACACAAATTAACCTAGTCCCAAACTAAGCAAAGCTTGTACTATAAGGTACTAAGTGACGATATACATATTTAAATAGATAAATAGATACTTAAATACATAGAAAACATCCAAGACTGGGGAACACATTTTCGTGTTCATCACACAAATAAATGCCCTGACCGGGATTCGAACCCGGGACTACCAACTAGGCTAAAGCAGTCGTATTTATGTCAATTCAGCACTAATAGTCAAACCTTACGTGCTTATTGGTATTACTTGTCAATTACTTGTTAAACATTGCTTACATTCTTACAACTAATTTCTTATAATCTATAGGGACGTGGGGCGGTCGCTCGCTTGCTGAGCTGCCGACTCCTGTATTTTTTTGGTACATAGTTAATTTCTCCTAATCTAGTGTTATTTAGAAGTGGGTTGTGCTGCCTGTGTCCGACGTAGGCGTTACCAGGGGTTTCTAGATCCGCAATGTCCGCAAACTTTCAGATCAGCGCGGGCCCGCGTTGAAACCGCGCCCGCCCTGCTACCGCGTCAATATGACGGGGCCTGCAGACTTGATAATTATCGTCCTGACCTCCCAATTTCAACTCGCGTGAAAGGGGTTATAATATAACAGAGAATTCCTACTTAAACTTTGACATGTTGACACGTGCTTACAAAAATTAGTTAGAGAAGGATTTTGTATCTTATATCTGTCTTTGAGACAGTACGCCTCCTTAAAGTGGATATTACATTGTCCTTAATTCAGAATCTTTCCGCGGGGGATAATCACGTAACTTTATGTACTACCGTTAAGAGGCCTTATAAGTTTAAAATGTTTTGATTTCAAATTATGACAAAAGTATTGATAATACCAAATAATACCAATAAAGTTACTCATTATGTTACTGTGCTATGTCCTTTAATTGAGGTGTGCAATAAAGAGTATTTGTATTGTATTGTATTGTAGTAACTACTTACCTATATGTATTATAGCCTACGATGAGGCTAGTTCGACCTGCGGGGTAATCACGTAACTTTTGTACTACCGTTAGGTAGATTTTAATGTCAAATCTTAACTGTCAGCTCATACATTTATACTTCAAAATTGACAGTAAAATCTATCTACCGTTAGTACATAAAGTTACGTGATTCGCCTGCTGTTGATTAATGAATTTTATTATATATTTAACTAGCGACCCGCCCCGGCTTCGCACGGGTGCACTATTTAATGGATGTTATTATACATATAAACCTTCCTCTTCAATCACTCTATCTATTAAAAAAACCGCATCAAAACCCGTTGCGTAGTTTTAAAGATTTAAGCATACATAGGGATATAGGGATATAGGGACAGAGAAAGCGACTTTGTTTTATACTATGTAGTGATTGTAGTGTATTTAATGTAATATAACGTATTGTTGATTCAATTTGTAAGATATCTGTGATGACGTAGGACTATTCTGTAATATTGCACTTTCATTGTTATTGTTGAATAAATTGAAATTTAACTAAATTGTGTAAACTGTTCCCCTAACACTTATTTATTAAGCACACCGTGTTGAACAATAATTGTCGTCTCCGGTCGCTTTCGCACACAAACTGTATTCGCACATAAATTGTATTGATATTTGACCATATTTGGAATCGAGCGTTGAGGAAAATATTTATTTAGAAAAATAATACAAAACTTAATAGCTAATAACAAAGTGATAATAATAATTATTAAATGAATTAAAAACTTGAAATAAAAACAACTATACCTAACTAAAAACTAAACATTAAAAATTAATATCAAAATTAGGTCCCCTCGGGATGGTGCCCATTACGCAGGCAGCATTCCCGCGCTGGATTGCGATGGCAATTCTTTGCGCGAGAAAGCTGCCTGCGCGTGGTTCACCTGTCGCCTCCATAAGCCGCTTACTGAGCTCCCTGTGGAGTCCCCGCGCGCACCTGCCCCATGGGCCAAGTGTCTCGACCCCAAATGCGACAAAGTCGTATTGGGCGCCGAGACAATTGTACTTGCCCGCCTTTAAATTCTCCCGGGAGTCTGCGGCCGCCCCGGCTTGCTTAATGGTGGAGGAGAGGTACGACGCAGCCAACGTATATAAATCGAGCGTTTATATTGTTTTTATTTCTATTATTTTAAATTTGACTAATGACATTGCCTAGGATATTCTAGCCGTGTATACAAATTTGACATTTCTATTGTTTTTTACCTTTGACATTATTTAATTCCAATTATTTTTCTTTCATTATTATTATTATACCTATTGACGATCCTTTTGTAAATTTATGTTGTTTTAAAAATGTAAACCACGATGTAATTTTATAAAGGAAATAAATATATCTATCTATCTATCTAACTATGACAATATCACAGTAGTCTGTGTGGGCTTAGAAACGAAATAAACTTGATAAGTAGGTACATGCTTTAATCTCCCAGGAAACATATTTAACTCGTTATTTAGTGGAGGATTAAACTTAATTAGTTACGCTTCGCAGACAAACTTCATTAAGTTTAATTGTTGAACACGCGCTTGTCTCTCGCGGTTATTATACATATAATTACATTAAGAATAAACCTAAATCTATATATGTATGTATTTTCCGTAAAGTTAGGTTTATCTTCTCTTTGTAACTAACTTATGTACTAATTTGTTCCTTATCTACAAGTTGAAATCAGTACATATAAGTTTTCGTTTGTTTAATCTGACTATGGCCTTATATGCCGGGCCCAATAAGGATAAGGATAGGGTGAGGATAAGGGTAAGAGTACGAGTAAGAGTAAGAATAGGAATAATGTTATTGCCCAAAACTTTAACAATATAAACATACACAATAATAATAATAAATGCAAAAACTGCGTGAGTGCGTGCGTGAGCGTGTGTGTGTGTGTGTGTGTGTGTGGGCGCGGGCCTAGGGCGGCCAACACTGCACTGGGAATGACAGTATTATTCACATTAAAATGACGCCGAATTGTAGTCAGTCAGCAGAACGATCTACATATTCTCTGAGTCGGTTTGTAGATCATTTTGTGCAACAGGCACTGTTTATGACAACGTATGATTAATACAATGTAATGTAGTATAAAATTAATAATTATGTTTGCGGATAAGTCGGAAAAAATATGGTTCATTTATGTTTGTATACATTTTGTATCCGTTGCCTTCTCTTGAAAACACAACTCTAATCTGGGGGCACGGTAGTGCCCCCGACAAGTCGAGAAAAACTAAGAGTCACGGCCGTACTGTAATTTCTCGAAGCGCTTCAGGCCATTTTCAACATCCTGTAATTTTGTGCTGGCTAACGCTGGAACCCTGAATTTTCAGTAACGTATACGCCATAATAGGACTTAGATACGTTCTAAATAATATTCAATTTAAACTTGTAGTTTAAAAAAAAATCAAATCAAAAAAGGTTTATTAATCCAATAGATAAATACATAGATAGATGTTCCATCAAAGACCAAACTAGGCTGAGCCTGTATCTTGGCCTTTGCGAGTGCGGTTAACAATGATAATCTTAAGTTAATTTTAGGTACATACAAATACAGCGTGAACATAAATAAATCTAGTTACAACATTAAAAAAAAAGGATTCGGTTAAGTTTAAGAACTATTGTCCGTCAAAGTTCCTTAATTTTATCACTGACACACTGACCGATCATCATAATTCTACGGTACTTCTAGCAGACCCACAAGCTTCTAATTTTAATCATAATTCGTTTTTAGCCTATCAAGTCATAAAAAACGTTAAAATATTGAAATTTCAGTCACGTTTCAGAGATATGCTAACTGCATAAGTAATTTTGCAATCCTAGTGATACAAGGTTATCTTTTGTAGTTCCTGCATCTATGAAAAGTTTTTAGTTCAAGATGCCTTCATAAATTTGTATTGACACATTTGCCTACAAAACGAAGTGAGATCCCATAAAATACATTCCATGTAAAAATAGGCCAAGTCTCGAAACTCGTTCATGGTATAAGTGAGATATTACGTAGAGCCAAGTCAGGCATTGTTATTAATCATTATTTGCTTACTAAATACAATTTAGGGACTCAGCCATTCAGCGTGGCAACGCCGCCGGTGTTATGGGAAGTTTCCAGCCATCTACATTCCGGGGCGGTCCTTTATGTTAAGTTAGTTTGACGAAGCATGTTGCGGATTTCATTTTTGGATTAATAGTACATTAGTTGGTTAATCACTATCACTACATAGTATAAAACAAAGTCGCTTTCTCTGTCCCTATGTCCCTATATCCCTATGTATGTAAATCTTTAAAACTACGCAACGGATTTTGATGCGGTTTTTTTAATAGATAGAGTGACACAAGGGGAAGGTTTATATGTATAATACATGCATCAGCATTGCACCCGTGCGAAGCCGGGGCGGGTCGCTAGTTAATAAATAAATGAATTTTCTTCTGCAAAAAAAAATTAGAGACTTGGAAATCACACAATTAAATAGTACAGTTTTAGATATACAAAAAATTATAAATGAGGTAAAGGTGTGTTTTGTTTATTGGCAAAATGTAAATTGAAAGTTACCAATAGAATTCTCATGTTTGATAAAAATAGTAGATTGTATGACAAGGGTCTAAAATGAGCCATATTACCACGAGATTTCGTTCGGGAAAATAGTTCGAGGGGTAATATGGCTTTTAGACCAGAGTTATACACTCTACTTTTCACTTCGATTGCGAGAAAATAAATAAACAAAGGTTAACCCACCCAAAATTAACAATAAATTCCACGGCAAAGATATATACTTTTGCAGCATGTTTTTTTTTCTATACTCCTTTGACACACAAACCATAGACAATGCGGTTCGCTCGCAACATTAACGCGCGAAAAAAGCTAAACTGACCTTCCATTGAGCGCTTCAAAGTGTTGCTCGAACGATTTAACCACTTTTTTTAATTATTGTGAAATAGGGACTACTACAAACTTAATCTTTAGACTCTTTAGAAAAAATAATTATGTTTCCAGATTGGTCGATTTTAGTAAAGCTGTATTCTGGTTGGTCAATACCCAATACCAAATATTTTTTTAAGGGTTAAATTAGTGTTCTGTGATTGGTGGATTTAATAGGTGAAGTATTTTTATTGGTCAAATTCAAATGTTTTGTAAATCATAAATATGTATTCATATTTTCCCTAGGGGTTAAATGTACTACTTTAGCCCCGCTTGACAAGTCTAATATGACACACTTTTCGAGCATGAGAAGTGAAAAAGATATTGAATGGCACCTATGTACATAAACGCAATATTTCACGTCAAATACGACAAATTTCCCCTTTTTCCATACAACGGTAGTAACTCCGAGGTTACGAAGGCGTGACGTCACACCTAGCTGTCAATCAGTATGGAGCATTTTCAGTGCTCGTTAGCTATTCTATACTTTCCCTCTCATTGTCGTCTTTTGCTTTGCTCTAATTGAAGTCCTATACAAACACTTGATTGTCTCTAAAAACAGGTTCTAATAGTTTTTTTTTATAATCTAGCGTATTATGAACATTTCTTATATACTGCACTAATCCTCACGTAATCGGCAATTCCCTCTGTTTTAGCAGACACCACATTCGAAAGTCGACTCTCCAAATTTCAACATAGATCATAGAATTGCAAAACGCTATTTTCGCAACTGATATATTGTTACGCAAAACGGTCATTAGGATGCGTAGTCTACTCGTCTGGAGAGCAAACAGCTGAAGAGAACACCTGGCATTCTTGAGATATGAAAAAGAAAAAATCCGGCCAAGTGCGTGTTGAATTCCGCACATTTTGGGTTCCGAAGCAACCGCACCTCACACCACACATGTACAGTCTCAATACTGTACATTTTTCTGTTTACGTTGCGACCTACTTTCGGCCGCGCTTTGATATGGCGAAATAAAGAAGAATATATCAGTGCAAACTAAACTCGCATACGATCAACATCAACTGAAGGAACGGCCAATTAACTTTACTATTTTGTACCTACTTTTAAATAATAAAACAGTTTCATAACTAGAACTTAACTTCTCCGTTCCCTCAACGCACTCAAACACAGCTTTCAAGTGTATAGGCTAACTGGCTCATACAACACACCTTAGAATGGAAATGGTCGCGTACGGTACGGTTTCAGAGGAATTTCCTCCCACGGACGCTCCGGTTGTAGAATGAGCTCCCTGCTGAGGTTTTCCCGAGGGACTACAGTATGGGGTTCTTCAAAGAAAGTAGTTTATAATTTTTTAAAGGGTCGGCAATGCGATTTTCCTGATTTAATAGGGTTGGAACCGGTACACATCTGTATACGGAACCCTCGGTGCGCGAGTCCGACTCGCACTTGACAGGTTTTTTGTATTTATTGTTACAGCGGCAACAGAAATAAATCATCTGTGAAAATGTCAACTGTCCAACTATCACAGTTCATGAGACACAGCCAGACGGACGGACATGAGGGACAGACGGACGGACGGACAGCGGAATCATAGTAATATTTTAGCCTTTAGGTACGGAACCCCAAAAAGAGGTATTCTTAATGTTAATAACAAGTATGTATAGTTATGAAACGTTTGTGCGCTCGTGTAGACCTACCCTATACCTACCGCTGCAAACATTTTCCTTAGCTAGATGAAGAAAATCGGTCAATCAACTTTTTCTTGTTGATATTCTGTCCCATCAGCGCGGAGACATAGGGACTTCAAGCACGCTCAAGGGATGACCCATGTCCAAATGGATTGTTGCTCATCGCTAAAACTCATGATTAACAGATTTATACCCTATAAAATCACAGTTTTAAAGAGTGACTCAGGAGACGTAACCATGGTAACGAGCAACAAGAATAGATGATACACCCAAATATTTACAATATTCAGAAAAAAATTACGCCCACAGCTTGCTGTCTCATTCTAATTTACCAGCAACACGGACAGTGTTATACATTTATATTCCCGGCGGCAATATTTCTCGGAGCGGGTAGATTGGCTACTACATCTTATTTCTCCGGCAGTCATTAGTTAAGCAGGTCGAATATTCGCGACCATTACAGACGAAAAAACTTTACCTGAAACCGAAAAGGGCAAAAGGGATTATTTCCTTAATGAATCAAGTGAATTATAAAATCCAACCCAAAAAGATTTATTCAGAAATTATGAATGAATGGAACAGAATCTAATTAGTGTTACAAAGTTCCGGTTTGACAAGTTTAAATGAGTCCATCCTTAGTCTATTCAGAACAGCTCCCGAACATTTCGATACATACAACAGATATGCAAGATTGTTTAAGGTCGCGTTCATGTTTGTCTGTTGTAAATTATGACATTTACTTAATTGTTATGTTGTTTGTGACTTTAGTGTTTTTTGTCTTTCGTGGCTTCTCGTGGTCACAAAGGAAGACCAGCGCTAGCCAATGGCTAGTACTATGCTGATTTGGGGCCATTTTGTGGCTATTTTCTGTATTTATGTGTTATGTTAATTTGTACTGTGTCTGTGCCACGAATAAATGTTTTTTCTTTCTTTCTTTCTTTCTTAACATGTCACCCGGAATTAATTTATTAATAGGAACATATCGTTATTATAGGATATGATATCAAGGTCGTCAGCATTGAGGGAACGACTTCATCATCATCATCATCATATCAGCCGAAAGACGACCACTGCTGGCCATAAGCCTCCCCCAAAGGGTGCCATAATGACCGGTCCTGCGCCACCCGCATCCAGCGGACTCCCGCGACCTATACCAGGTCATCAGTCTACCTTGTGGGGGCCTACCCACGCTTTGCTCGAGAACCTTCCGGTCCCAACAGCCATCGGTTCTACGTGCAATGTGCCCCGCTCACTACCACTTAAGTTTAGCCATTCGACTTTGGTTCTGCTGCAGATGGCCTCATTTCTGATGCGATCGCGCAGAGAAACTCCCAGCATAGCCCTCTCCATTGCCTTCTGAGTGACTTTGAGCCTTCTTAAGAGGCCATTTTGAAAACATGACACCTCGCCGAGTTTCTTACGCCGATTCTTCTCGAGGCGGAGGTTTGTTTTATGAACCGGTGGTAGTTTTTTGACATTCATAAGTGCATGTAACATGCCAAAATTGGAGAATAAATCATTTCATTTCAATTTCAATTCAATCAACAATTAGTTTGAATATGGTCGTTTTGCAGTGATGTTTGAAACGATATTTCTCGGGTTGAAGAATGTTTATTTCTCAAAAGAAGATATTACAACTTCACTTAGATGAGAAATTAATTATTTACAAATACATGCATGCATTTTTATATTATTTTACAATATATAAGAAATTTTAAATTAATATGCAAATATAACTTATGCAAGGTAGGTACATGTTTTACATCGCTTAGTTATACATTTATAAAAAAATCCAGAAACTACATTTAGAATTTATAATATTAGATCGTAATACTCCTGTTATAGATAGTAACACTGAGAAAATGTCAAAATACGTGTAAATTCAAACAGAAAATGGCCTAAATAGATGAGCGTTTTTTAACTCATAAGAGCTCTTAACCCTTTTTAAGCAAATAAACAAATATGATATATGAATAATGAATACTTTGGGTGAAAGCCTGGTCGAAGTGTTGATTCGAATAGGAAGCGATGAACAACATAACAACACAACGAGTGCGCACAACAATATAATACAAAACGTCAAGCCAAATAGGCCCCGTATACCTTCAACTTTTTATTTAGTTTGCGGTCCAGGGTCTAAAGATATATTGCTTTTTTACGTTTAATGTGAAAAAAACCTTTTATTCCGTAAAAGGGACTTGCGCTATTTTCGCTGGAAGGGTCAAAGGTTACTTCAGTGAGTTTATAACTTTGTAGCCCTTAGTTATTTTATGTCTAAAACTCTTAGAAAATCTACATAGCGTTGTTGAGATTTTTCTTTTGTGCGATGGTTTATTTCAAACCACACAATGTATGTACATTTTAAAATAACACGATTGCTACTTAATATCTCAGTTTCACCTTTTTTTTGTTGGCGGGAAAATCGGTTATGGATACCTCCGCACCGTGGGGGCGGCGCGGTGGTTATGTCGAATTTGCACCGACAAAAAAGTTGCAAAGACCAATTATTAAGGTTAAAATATGTTTTTTTTAAATGAGACACAATCAGAGTTGTTACATTATGTACGCACACACTGCGCCAATAAACCTCAATCTTATTGAAACAAACTATCACATAAATTAGGGACCGCACGGTCCTGCATCCTAGGCACACACTCACGGTACCCGGACGACGTAATCACAGCGTCCGTCGAAAGATACGCTGCGATTACGGCGTCCAACTCAGACACGAAGCGTACACTTAGGCATTCCCGCCGGCGGAGACGTCCACCGCGCGATCGCGACAACACTGACACATATAGTCCCTATTCGTCCCGGTACCGCCGCACACCGGGTAGAGTCATTCCAACCCCGGTCGGGATTAGCTGAGTTTCTTGCTGGACTCTTCTCAGCTAGGCTAGGTTTAGTGACCAACGACAAAACTCGCAGTAGCTCGATTGTAACCGCTCAACCAATCTCACTGGAGCGCAAACTCAGAGTATTCCAGTGTTCCAACCCACACGAGTGGTCGTGTCGGAGGTTTTCCCCTGGTTTTTCCCCAGGCTACTCTCC
Source organism: Epiblema foenella (assembly GCA_963556455.1). Lineage (NCBI taxonomy): Eukaryota > Metazoa > Arthropoda > Insecta > Lepidoptera > Tortricidae > Epiblema > Epiblema foenella. The sequence continues at coordinate 2,897,333 of OY747113.1, read as the reverse complement.
AATCGCGCACTCCTATCGCTTTATTGCGTCCGTCCTATAAAGCCACAGTCAGGTTAAAAAAAAAAACATTTTAACCAGGTTTTAGCTCGATGTCAATTTGAGAGTACCTGGAATTCGTTGCATTGATGGACCAGTTAAAGTAACCATGATGCTGCAATTTTCCTAATGAATTGCAAAATAATACACTATTCGAATGGCAAATACTGTAAAATAATTTAAAATGATATAGAATTTATTTTCAGTGCATTTGTTTGTGTGAATGGTATTGTATTAGATTAGAGCGTCTTTGCTCGCTCACATAATCGATAAGTCTTCAGATAAAACTCAGATACGTTTACGTATTACGTATCCTACTTTATAACATAGTTACGCCTCTAATCGGAATGTTCTCAGACATGCATATTGAGCTTTAGAGCGTCTAAGATTGAAAGAGCCTGTACCTACTCCGAACTTCGAAATCCGGACTACGTGTCGTGTCGTTCCTTTCACTCTCGTGTTATTCACTATATGAGTGAGAGGGACGGCACGACACAAAGTGATTTCGAAGTTCGGAGCATCCCTTCAGGTTATTGCTACTGTTACTGAAACAGCGGGGTATTTCTTTTCAAGCATATTTTTCTGTAATAAAAACACATTGCACATTGTGAACGCGTGTAATGGATAATAAGTATAGTGCATAAACATATTCGCTGCCAGCGGCCAAAATTGTATGGACGTGAACTCACACATTGCCGGCAGTGAATGGGTTAACACAATAACTGCCAGAAACCCGCCTTGCGAGCGCTGCGTAAGTTTTGTCCAGCGGGGCTAGCACAACTGCCGCTGCGACGCGACGCGAGTAGAAAAAAATCTACGCTCCTCTTTCTAATTTGCACAGTTCGAGTGAGACAGGAATCGCTAAGTTGCGCGAGATACGACTTGGCAGCAAGTTGTGCTAGCCCACCAGGTCAGACAGCCTGCTAGCGCTGCGCGGGTTCGCTATAGGTGAGTCACACTACATTGCTTTCTGGGGTATTATCAGGATTTAAGTCTGGCAGTGAGTGCTAATAGTAGTTTATGCAATCGTTATATAATATTTGCTTTTTTAGTCGAGAACCGCGTTTATACCACGAGGCTTGCCGAACTGAGAAAAAAGCTAATTGCATACACTATTTTTACTAGTTAACTGAAATTAATTAAAGAAACCGAACTAATTAAATACACAAACTTGTCCTGCGGAAATTAAGATTAGGCGCATGGGTTGATGGCTCGTTGATGTATGTTGTTCTATGTCCGCGGCGTCACGTGATTGCTCAATTTCACATCAGTACAGTAACGGCAACACGTGATTGGTCTATTTCATAAGAATTCAGTTGAAGGGAGCTCCATAAAGAAAAGTAATATGTGATAATAGTTTCGTCTATGATATCTTAATTAATTCATATGTAATCCAGACAAAATGTTTTCAACCGAATTAATTAATTACCTATAATATTGAATTGCATTCTATTTTTTGTTTGACATGTTTTTTGTAATGTAATGATGTAATTGAAATTTTTAATTGTTTTATTCTTATTTTCTTTTTGACATTCTAATTTATTTATGATTTTTAATGAAATTTTTTAGCTAATGTAATGGATGAAATGTAATTTGTAAATGAAATGTAATTTTAAAATGTAATAGTGTAATTTTGTGTTGTTATATGGGCTAAGCCTGAAATAAAGAATTATTATTATTATTAATTAAAACATTGAAGTCGACGAGTAGAAAAAGTAGTTAACGTGGCAGGAACCGCACGTAGATAGGTTCGCTGGGCCGCAAAACCAGGTCCGCAATTAGCGCCGGCCGGTTGTCGCGAATTTTTGGCTCCATTCGGAAGCTGTGGCAGATCATGCTAAGCACGCATTTCATCTCCATCATGGCAAAACGCTGGCCTGAAATAAAATACATAATAATAATAGTAATTACAAATAAACAAAGAAATTAAAATAAAACTAAAACTAACCTAAAATGAACCTAAATATACTTATCAAAAACCCTAATCTAACAAACCGCTGCCAGTAGGTAACGTTCCCAAAATGCTGGCCGTATTGCCACGTTGGATGGCAATGCTCAATCTTTGTGCCAGATAAAGGCCAGCATTTTGGTCACGTGTTGACCTTATTCATAAACGTCTATCAAACCTATATTAGTTAACCAGCCGCTAAAGTTCGTTTGTAATAATAATTAATTTACAGACGGTAATAATAGTTAAATAACAATAACTTAAATAATATTACAAGTTAAATCTAAAACAAGCCCTGAGGGCATTGTACCGAGGATGCTGGCGGCATTTCCTCGCTCGCATCGCAATGCTGATACGCTGTGCGAGGAAGTCGCTAGCTCTTCGGTCACCAGTTACGTCAACCAAACGCTTAGCGATTTCAGTACATAATTTTTTTTATACAACGCCGGTGGCAAACAAGCGTACGGTCCACCCGATGGCAAGCGGCCACCGCAGCCCATAGACGCCCGCAACCACAAAGGAGTCACGTGCGCGTTGCCGACCCTTTATAAGATGTGCTTGTGCGCGCTGGGACCCCATGGACCAAGAGTTTCGACACCAAAAGGTACAAAAGGTACAAAATTGTACTCTCTGCCGAGGCCCCTACATTAATTACTTGAAACTCAAATAAACTAACTTTCCGCTACCGTGGTTTATGTCTATTAGGTTTTGCCTAGGTTAGCATCATACGAAACGGGTAGTTAGTTACAGCCAAGGTAGCCAATTACATCGCTACACATCTCTTTATTACCATAGCGGTAAGAATACATCGCTACACATCTCTTTATTACCATAGCGGTAAGAATACATCGCTACACATCTCTTTATTACCATAGGGGTAGGGATACCATACCGTATAATATTTAGCTACTTTGCCTGTTACCAACTATACGATGCTGCTATTGCTGTTATCAAATAAAATAAAAAGTAAAGTAATCGTGACATTAATTAATAGTTGCAAAGGTAGGTAATACTGAATAATAGCAACATATGAAAAATATAATAATATAAAATTAAAATCGACTCCAAAAAATACACTACAAAATAAAAACATAATTGAAAATATGAGACTTTACGCTTCGACCAATATGACACTTTTAGGCTGGGTTTTATAAAGATCCGTTACACCAAATGTCAGATCAAATTTCAGTAACTCAGTACATTTTTTACATAACAAACTTAAGCCGGGTTTTATAAATTTCCGTTAGACCAAATGTCAGATGAAATTTCAGTAACTCAGTACATTTTTTGGCATAACAAACCGACATAAGATCTAACGGATCTTTATAAAACCGAGCCATTGATTAATTACCAGAGTGCATCTCATGACAATTACAATAAGCTCAAACACGACTAAGGCTCGTATCTTTATAAAGATCCGTTAGACCTTATGTCGGTTTGTTATGTCAAAAAATGTACTGAGTTACTGAAGTTTGATCTGACATTTGGTCTAACGGATTTTTATAAAACCCGGCCTAAGCTACACTGTTTTATTACGGGGTTCAAACCCCCCTTATGATCGAAATATCTTAGCGCTAGTCATGAAACACAAGGAGTTTTGGATGACCATCCGTGGTCTTCTGCATCAGTTCCCGCTCATCAAATGCTACTGAATGCAAATGCTCGATTTGTTACCGACAATACTAAAATCGATGCACGGGATCAATCTGGAAGCATATGCTTTTAAACAAAAAAAAAGAAAATCCAAATCTGTTCATAAATAATTGTAACTAAAATTGTTGTATTGTAATTTAAAGAAATTATGGCTCTCCAACGATTTGTGATTTGGTTGAATACTATATATATTTATTTATGTATATTAATTTAAATACGTATATATTTATAATATGTATTTATTATATGTTATAGTTGTTATATATTTATTTAGTTCTGGTTTTAGCTATAAGTTTCCTTATTGAAAAGTTTTAGTACACTGTGTAAGTTTGTCTATCTCATTCTCCCACTCTACACTCAATCCCTCAAAGGTTAGCTGGAAGAGATCCCTCATAGGGATAAGTTCGCCTTTGTACTCTAATCTTATGTGATATGTATATTGTTTTAACCTGTTATTGTGTACAATAAAGTGGTTACATACATACATACATATAAATGGCAGAGTAATCGCGTAACAAATATACAAAAAAAACATATACAGTCGCATTGAGAAGTTCCTCCTTTTTTGAAGTTAACTTAGAAACTTGGAAAGTATTACAGTAAACATGATATGACGGCAAATATGACCCAGATCAACCCCCTTATTCATAAACGTCTATCAAACCTATATTAGTTAACCAGCCGCTAAAGTTCGTTTGTCCTTATTTGTTACTTTGACATTTACGTTTGTGAGAATGTGACGAAGAACATTTTAGTTAGCAGAGGTTTGTTAAGTTTTATGAATAAGGGGATAATACTTTAAACCGACGTGACTTTATGCCGACGTGTTCGCAGATAGCTGGAGTACCCTGCTCTCTAAAATAAGTGAATTGTGCTATTTATATTGTTAGTTAATATTAGGTTTATATTTTCTTTAATTTGTTACTGTTAGCACTGATGTTGCAAATCTCATGACATTATAGGCGCTTTGGTACCTCGCTGCTAGCTTATAAATGTATGTTCTAAATAAATAAATAATAAATAAACAGTTTCTAATTTAAAATGTTTATTTTAAATTAGGTCGTTTGTGGCGAAGCGGAGCTTACGGCGGGCGAGACACGTGGTCCCCTATCGTCGGTTTACCATTTCCTTTTTGACAGTTATGAACTGGCGTTTGTAGTGATGAGGGTAAGATGAATCGATAGTCTTAATTAACGATTATTAATGGATGGAAAAAAAAACTGCCAGGCTCAAGTGGGACTGGGCCGGCCACGTCTGTCGCATGCATCCAGATAGGTGGGCTAATGTAGCCACCAAGTGGGTGCCACATGATGGACGACGCAGACGGGGCAGGCCCAGACGGAGATGGCGGGATGATCTGGATGCATTTGCTAAGAATTGGGAGGAAGAAGCGCTCAATAGGGAGACCTGGAAAACATGGGGAGAGGCCTTTGCCCAGCAGTGGGACAGCCAATAGGCTATAAAGTGAGTAAAGTAATGAATGGTAAATGATTATTCAAAATCTATTTGGATTGCAATTTGTTTTTTAATGTTCCCATATATTTCATTACTCGATACGACCCAAGTAAGAATTTTTGTCATATGATTTTTTATTCGTCAATTTTGAATCGTTCATAAATGGATACTGTATTTCCAAATTTCGCGATAAAAGTAATTTCACACTTAATTTATTTGCAGTTTATTGGAACACTTATTTTTTTATAACACCTATATTATTACGGTTATTAATTCATTCATTTGATCTATTTTCATCAACTTACGGAAATAACATCTAAATCGAAACGATTTTTTTTTACTATCTAACTGTTTTCATGGTGAATTACTATCATAATTAAATTACTACGCATCAGTGATAGAACAAATATACATTCATTTGATTGCTCCTCTAAAACGCGCATTAGGTACAACTTCCTAACTACTCATGAAGCTCTAATATCAATACTTGATTTTATTCATTGTTTCGATGTGTAATGCGGATTTACGTTATATGTGTGTTTGCGATGTGTCAAAAAGGAACTGGTAAAAAATTCCGATAATAAACCAGTTAGCACGATACTGTTTACGCTCAATTGGTCACGTTTTCCTATAGTATTTATGTTGGTCTGTTTATTGGTTACGTAACAAGATTTGTTTTACTGTTTTTTCAATTACCATGTTAAGCCGCCGTACTCGGCGTGGGGATTGGATTTGGTTATTTAACAGTATTAAAAAAACCGGCCATTGCGTGTTGGACTTCGCATTTAGTGTTCCGAACCAACCACAAAAATAAGTAATTAATAAGAAAAATGAGGAATTAAAAAAAGTGATTTTTTAATATTTTGGGATTTGTTGATAAATATACGTAAACATAAATACATGTAGAAACATATTTATACATGTATAAACATGAAAAAAAAATTTTTTGCGCCCCTCTTTAGCTGTCTGGGAGTCTCCCAGACAGCTAAAGGGGGGTGCAAAAATTTTTTTTCCATCAATAGGGGACCCCAGATACCTCCCACTGGGAGGTGGGAGGTGTCTGGGGTCCCCCATTGATAACATTTAAAAATAATAATTGACAATTTGTATGGCTTTGGGTCAACAAGATGCTTATGCCGTGAAAATTGAAAGAATGTAGCTCCAACCGTTTGACCTGTGTTACAGACGAAGGACAGACGGACGGACGGACACCCTTTTTTTTGAACCTGACTGTGGCTTTATAGGCCGGGCCTAATAAAGCGATAGGAGTGCGCGGTTGGAGAGCCTTGGGAAAATCCAGGGGAAACCTCCGACACGACCACGCGGGCGGTTTTCGCCCCGCTCATCTATGCACACAGCCTTATATTTGGCGAAGCGTGTATCTAATAGGAACTGACAGGCACTCAGCCTTTAAAGGAGGCTGACGAGATCACGACCCACGCTTTTTAAGCACCTTTATGGCTCCTTTTTAAAGCTTTGGAAGGAAATGTCTAGCCAAAGCAATGTGTCTTCAATGTTCATGTCGGAGATGTATGTTTATTGTACCGATAAACAAAAATTCATGGTTGAATCTACTCGTAGCAGGAAAATCGAAATTGATTTTATCCGTTTGGCAGCAATTTTCAATAAGAAATCGAGTGTTGGAATTCCCTACCGTGTGGGGTTAGGAAGAGGGTATGGAATGGGGGAATAAAATCTAAGCATATTTTTTGTAGACGATATTGATCACACAAGTCAAGTCATTAAATCGCAACCGCGCTGTTCATGTATGTAATCTTCATCATTATCATCATCATACTCGCCGCTAAATACATCCACTGCTGGACAGAGGCCTCCCGCAAAGAATGCCACAATGACCTGTCCCGCGACACTCTGCTGTACTGTTTAGGGTCAGCAACGAGCATGTGATACCCCTAGAGTTGCAAGCGTCTATCCAGGGACCGGAACCGGTTACCCTAATCAGGGTTTTCCATAGGCTTATTTTAGAAGTGGTTTTAAAAACCCTATCCATATTGGTAACCCTATGATAAGGTAACCCTATTGATAGGGTTACCATATTGATCGAGTTAACTCAACTAACCACTAACCAAAATCAAAACCCTATCAATACGGTAAGCCTATCAATAGGGTTTTTAACCAGTTCCAAACAAAAGTGATCTTTACGCACACTTCAATTAGACTCATTTTTAGATAACCGTGGCTGGCAGGCAGCTTGGCACAGACGATAAGCTCGCTGTGAAACCACTCCCAGTAGAAACCAGTTTGATTTACCGAACACACTCCTTGTTTTTAATGCAAATAACTTTGTACTTTGAGTCCTTATGTTAGAATCGTATTTACTGTGCATGCAAGTATAGATTCCTAGCGGCGGCTTGGACGAGTCGGCCGCGAGCGTTTGTTTGTTTATTTTACATTTTGAACATCTATTTTTAACTTTCGGTGCAATGTCAGAAACAAATTTGATTTGTCATACATACTAGAATAGCTCTGTGAGCTGTATACCTCGCCTGTTTCTTTTTGTTTTTTATAAATGAAACTTTATTGAAAATTTCCAAAATCAGACTCGATAAAAATTCTATATAAAAAATATTGAACCTGCTTACAATGCTACACAAAAATCGGTTGACAAATGCTATCTGTTGAGGAGACCAACCCGAAATCTGGAAAGCTGAAGTGGAAGGAAACTCGGTCAATTCTGTCAAAAAAAAATTGACGGTTCATATGACAGTCATTTATTTATTTAAATATTCCGAAATAATAATTCGTTTTGACAGTACTAATCGGAATCTTTACTATATACGAGTATTCCTACAGTTACAACTATTACTTATTCTACTACCTCGACCTATGGAAACAGCAAATACGCACGAACATAGAGTTGTTGAACCGCCCAATTCCGGGATTATAAAAAAGTTTTTTAGAAATCCGGGATTTTAGTAGTATATATCCTTATTCATATATTAATACTTGTATTTTTGTTAGCATATTAATTAGGCGCATATACGTATAGAGATTCATTACATTATTAGGCTGTGTAGGTACCTTACGGAAATTGTTAAAGCTTTGTTTATTTATACCAGCACGGCGATGTGCAAGCGAGCCGAAAGCTGATAAGACTTGCTGTTTTCTATTGTCTTAGGATTAGCATGATGGCGGTGGTAGTCTAGATGGTAAAATAAACTTGTTTATTTTATAAAGACATTTATGCCGACGTTGTTATCTTTTAAGAACTTAATACAAAAGAGTGTGCCCATGCCTAAAGGCCGTGGTATTTGTCATTGTTTTCAGAGTGAATCTACACACGGTAATTGACCAAAAAAAACAATAGAATGAATTTTCGTTCGTTACTTTCCTTAAATGTGCAGGTCTTGCTTCAGGTATGTTTTTAGTGCATTCTCATAACCATCTAGTTGAGGACGTTTGAGTGTGACAGTGGATTTTATTGTTAACGTTATTTCTTTTATTTTTGTTATTTTTGCGTTTATATCAAATTTTGTGATGAATATGGCTATTATTTATGGACACTGATTTGTGCATTTTGATTGGATTGAAAAGTTAAGCGGGTGTTATAAGAAAGGTGAGTGTGTAACGTATTATTTTTTACTTCAATTAGGTACAGTTAAAGTTTTTGGACAACAGTGAAGATTGACTTATAGTTAATATGGGTAACTATCGTGTAACGCATTAATTAATTAAATTGTAAACGAATTAAAAGCCTTCACTATGTTTGTTCCAAAAATGTGAACTTTACCCAAATATAAACACCAAATCTTTAAGGTACCGATTCAATTGTCATAGAGCCCGTACATCTCATGTCGTTGTCGAAAAATTATGTAATGGCGTGTACAGGATGTTATAACACTACAAACGAGATAACTAATCTATTGGCTAGTATAAAAATAAATACGTGATACATAAAACGTAAATGAAACAATTAGATTTGTATTTTATTTCGATACGTTTTCCATCTTATTCAATAGTATTGTATCAAATACACAGCAAATAGATGTTAAGAGGCCTTACATGTTTTAAAATATTTTGATTTAAAACTATGACAAAAGTATTGATAATAGCAATGAAGTGATTAAAGAATACAATGATTTTATTAAAGTTTTAGATAGTAACGTAGGAATTTTTTGATTTTATTGTGTATAGTAAAATTTAAGCAAAAAAAGCAATTTTTACATTGAAAATGGTCGATTTGGAGTGATTTTTGGAACGATATTCGTTAATGACAAAACCAAGAAATACATTTAAAATGTATGAAATTAGTAGTGATCGACGTTTTGGTTGCCACACCGCGGGATATGAAGTAGAGATGGTAATATGGATACGCTACAAAACCGCAATACCAATTAAACTGTTCGAAAAAATGTTGTTAATATCTATAATTATGAAATAGTCGAAATTACATTGAGCAGTGTTGGATATAATAAGCATTACGTATTTATATAACATCGAAAAAAAATTAAAAATTTAGGTATCCAATGAGTTATTTAGGTGTAACATATTTTTTTCCCAAGTACGTATTTTTTTTTTACTCAGTCATATCGGGATGTTGTTTGTTACATTTGGCACGTGGTACACATATTTACTACACTAATTAACGGTTGGACTTCACAATGGAAAACTTTTGTATTGTCATTGTGATTTAATACAAACTCCTTGGCTATCTAACTGTAGAAGTTTTTTACCTATTCATATTTCTTTTGAAGTTTTGCACCGCCTTAGTTGCCACATATTACCTACTTGTACATAAATATGTCATCTGTAACTTGAACCACATACGAATAGGGATGTTGACACTAAGTAAGAAACTCAATTACTTCAAATTTTCTCGAAAAAGGATCAAATTCTCAATCAAATAGCGAAAAAAGTAACTCAAAAGTATAAATAATTACATAATTACAAGTCATCAAAGTTTTAAGTGGGGGCATGTTCTGTCCCTTTTTCGCAAAACGCACCTCTGTATGGAACGATCTTCATTTACTATGGCGCTTTAAGTCAGTGACGTCACTGATTTGTAGCGCTTTCTCACTCTTATTAACAACATTCTAACGGTTGTAGCTTCGTTATTTTTTGAGATATTTTAATGGGATTTTCACCATTTGGCATAGTTTTATGTCTTCTTTCTTTTGGATAATAATTTGGATACCAATAAATTTAGAGTCAACATCCCTATTTATACAACAGTAAAGATATTTATATTATGTAATGAAATCAGATAAAACTAACTTTTAAATACTCACTTTGACCTAATTGTAATAATACGAATCCCGTGGTATATCCATACTAGCATAACGATTGAGATCATTCACTCCGAATGGCATCTAAAACGCCGATAACTAGAAATTAGGTCGCAATACTCGCAATAGCCCTGTTCTAGATAGTAACGGGGAGAAAATATCAAGATATGTGTTAATTCACACAAAAAGGGCCTCAATGGATGACCGATTATCAACTGATAAAAAATCTTAACATAATATTTTATCCCACACTGTGTTCAGCCCAGAAATGGGCATGCAAATATTAAATAAGAACATAAAATAAATTGGACATAATTTTAAGAAAGATTCGCCTTGGCATCGCCATACAGCGAGGAAATGCTGCCAGCATTCTAGGAACCATGCCGCAGGGACCTTTTTTAGATTTTTTATTAGTTTTTTATTATTTATTAGTTCTACTTTAAGTTAGGTATTGTTATAATTTTTTATTTTATTGTATGTATTTAAAGAACTAATTAGTAATAATAAATAAATAATACCCTATATTTTTGGGATGTTAAAAAAAAAAAAAAAAAAATTTAAGAAAAATCAAGCAAAGATTCGAAGTTGAAAATATTTATTGAAATTGGCAATATTCATTAAAAAATATAAAATTTGTCAAAATATGATAAACAATGAGCACTAACAAAAATAGGTAAAATATCGAACATATTTTTCTGTATTTGTGTTTGTAGTTTCATTTGACAACACAGCATTAATCATGACACATTATACAATCTACAAAGAAATAAACACTTATTAAAATACGTTATGCCTATAATTAATAACAAAAATGTGAAAATCTATTAAACATGTGTATCAGATTCTTTATAAATCTTAGGCATAGATATTATTCATTGTTTGCTGTACCTGGCATTAGTAAAATGCTATTTAGTGTTGCGCGGCAAAAAAACAATGGGATAATCTTACCTGAAAGATAAGTTGTTCTATTTTTTTGGAGGTGTATTGAGCTTATTACAAAGAGATAAGACCAAAAGCACCAATGCATGTTGTAAAACCAAGGTTCTTTTGAATGAAACACCTGCACTTTTTTATTATCTGTGTCATGTATTTTGTTTTGCACACGATAATGCCATTTAAAACACTTAATCCAATTTTGTTATGAACTCTCAGTAGGTATAAATTATTGTACGTTTTCTTTGCGCCAGTAAACATTTAGACAAGACAACACTTTATTTATCAGCACTATTGTCAATACATCGGAGCGGCAGCGAATTGATTGATCAGGTTAAGAGGGCTTTCAGATTACTTATATGTTTCTGGTTTCGATATATTATAGCTACTAGTTTGTTCAAGCATCAGAGTTGCTCACCCTCGCGCCGCAAAGGAAAATATGACAGCTTTTCGTAGTAGCTTCACTAAGCATAAGTATCTTTTTTTGTATTACTTTTTAGGTCTACTTTCATTATGTAAAAACAAGTCAAATATGAAGTCAAGATATTTTTTTGGTATCTCATTTAGAGTAAAGCAAAACATGAATTATTGCAATAAAAGTACCTACTGTAGCGTTAATAACGCTACTGTGTATTTTTTTAATTTTAATTTTGATTCCTGCAAGGGCTTCCACGCCATCTATACGTCTATAGGCGAACTTTTAGGCTGTGGCTAGAGCGTTTGATTTCCTGCCGTTGGTCGTCGTTCCGAGCTGCTTCGTGGTTTTGCTCAGCGCAAGCAGATGGCGCTTTTCTTTATTTTACAAACGATACCAAAACGTGTTGTACCTTCGTCGTTATATTTTCAGGGGTTCAAAACTGTCTGGTTCAAAAAAAACTAGTCAGATTTGAAATTAGATTTCGCGCTTCGTAATTTGAAACTATTCGTTTGACGGATGTGCAAACAAAATTTGGTTGATTCTGCCATTGAGACTCTCCGAGTGAGGACATATTTATCCATCTTCCATTTTTTTCCTTGAGTGGCAAGAGATTTTATCTGTTTAATTCAATATTAGTGCTGAAGTTGCCGGTTGCGTGCTGCCGGAAGTGGATTGAGGGTTTTTAGCATCAGCGGACACTTGTGTCGAAGTTGTCCGGGAGGATTGTATCCTTCTCTTTCCAAAGAGTCAAGCGTTTCCTAAGCGTTTGGGTAAGTGTTTCGTGTTATTCGTTTAAATGTGCTTGGTGATCATGTAGTGCCGTGGCATAGGTCTCACCTAGTGTATTGTTTTAGCTCTTCCGTCGGGACGGAAGCCTGACTAACCGGCTGACCTAGACGCTGGTTGCCTGACCGCCATTCGTGAGGCCTAAGCTTTCGTGTTGCCTGAAGCTTTGAATTCTGTGGACTCGTGCACGTCGTGGTCGGAGACGTGCGTAATACGACGGCAGCCGTCAACCCGAAGCTGCTCCGGACCTTCTGCGGAGTTAAGTGGTGGCGGCATACGGCGACGTAGATAGAAGTAAACCGGGTCGACTCAGATTGATGTTGCAAACAAGACGCGGGGTTTTCGTGTAGTTCTAAAAATTGTATGTCGATAAATCCAGTGCCCTTCTTTTATGTACTTTAAACTCTCTACTCAGGGAAACTTGTCGTTGGAAAGCGGTAATTTAACTTATTTGTTTTAACGTGTCTTTCAATCCCCTAAATTCAAAAAGGCTTTAAGCGCCATCGTCGTCCTTGATTAGGCTTATATTAGATAAATCATCCATCTCAACCATTCATCACTCATCACTCATTCTGCATTATTCCGTTCCGTCACCCTTTCAGCTTTATCTTATTAATACCGTATTAATGATTTATTCCGGTATACCCAGAATCAAAAACCTCAATTAACAATTATTTTACTCAACGTTTACAGTTTTCCCAACGATCAATATTTCAATAACTCCCAAAGGGGCGTTCATTTCATATGTGTTAAGATTTTTTTTATAAATCAGTTTCGGCCGTACTGCAATAATAAATTATACGTGATCTTGGAGTGTGTTTTATGTGTTTTATTTTTTAATTACACTACAATTTGGCGCCCGACATAAGGTAAGAACCCTGGTTCGGTTTCTTTTTATGTGAAATTTCAACATTATAACATTGAATTTTTTTCTTTTAAACTTGGTAAGAGGAAGGTGACCGATTCTCGGTCGCGTTTAATTAACTATTTATTGTGTTTCAGTGAATCCTTGATCGAAGCTCATCCCTTACGTCACCTGGAACGAGTGGAAAACGTAATTCTTCTTAACCCTGTGTACGCCATTGACAGCTTCCCTGCATTGATTTTTTTTATTGCTTTGTGTTGTGATAATAATTGATTTACGACAAGTTTTGCCTTTAACCTATTGCGTTGTTCTTCTGACCCCAACCTTATACCCTGTGTCACTTATTTAGTAGACTAGTTGACCCTTAGTTATTTCCCGTAGTGTCTAGGGAAAACCAAGGTAAGTGAGCTTTAGCGTACTTTATTCCTTAGCTAATCTTTTCAGTGCAGGAATAATAGTCAGTTTGGCATTCGACGTTTGTGGGCAGGTGACGACGGTTATACTTGTTTTTTTCAGTACAAGCGCCGTCAAGTCGTAACTCGTAATTCTTAACTAGTCGTTATTTAGTTTACGTGACGTAATCGACCTTCGTGTAAATTTTGAATAGGCCGAGCCATATATAGCACTTTTTCGTATCACCTTGTAAGAATCAACTTGGCTCAGTGGGAAAGCGTTGGTCAGGCAAACATTTGTTCGTGGTTCGATTCTCGGCAGGAAACATCTTTTTGTTTTTTATTTTAGGATTTCTGCTTTTTTAGTTACGAATTAGTAATTTCAAACTAATTTTAGTAAACACTATTTTTTCACCAAAATAAATAGTTTGTTTATTTTTGGGCTTGCATACCTAATTCGGTTTAGTCTCGTTGGTACTCAGGGAGGTCCGAGCTGGGCTAAGAGTTCCCTTGTCCTCTTTCTATTACTGGTACAGTTCGCATAATAGTTATTTTCAGTGCTGGTCCGTGTCCTCCCACGATTTCGCGATTGTATTTCAATCTCTGTCAAATACACCTAGTGACTCATGTTACCCTTAATTCACTTTTAATCACTTTCAATTGCTCCCAATTCATCCTCGTATTGACCTTCGTCAACTTCTTGAAACTGTTGTTGTAATATTCGCAATTTTCTGGTTATTTGTTTGGATTTTCGTTACCTTGGGGAGTCTTGAGGGATCTTTGAGTTTCTTTGAGTTTCTTTGAGTTTCTTTGAGTTTCTTTGAGTTTCTTTGAGTTTCTTTGAGTTTCTTTGAGTTTCTTTGAGTTTCTTTGAGTTTCTTTGAGTTTCTTTGAGTTTCTTTGAGTTTCTTTGAGTTTCTTTGAGTTTCTTTGAGTTTCTTTGAGTTTCTTTGACTCAGTGAGACTTAGTGAGACTTAGTGAGACTTAGTGAGACTTAGTGAGACTTAGTGAGACTTAGTGAGACTTAGTGAGACTTAGTGAGACTTAGTGAGACTTAGTGAGACTTAGTGAGACTTAGTGAGACTTAGTGAGACTTAGTGAGACTTAGTGAGACTTAGTGAGATTTAGTGAGACTTAGTGAGTCTTAGTGAGACTTAGTGAGACTTAGTGAGACTTAGTGAAATTTTGTGAAACACCATGTCGAGTTTCAGCGACGACGATCCCCTTCGTGAAACACCTCGCATCCCAATGGAGTTGAATGAGCATCCTCCCCGTGTGTTAGATCCGCTTGTTGGTGAGGAGGAGGAGTTCTTCGATACCGATCCGCGGTACCGGGGCTCATACGCACGAGAGTACACCGTAATGGCACCCCCTAAGGGCGAGTCACTCACCAAATGGAACCTGAGTTACAATGGCGAGACGTGTGTTCGTGAATTCTTTTCTCGTATTATGGAAGAGGGCATTGCGCGTAACGTTCCTCCATCTTACGTCGTCAGACGTTTCCATGAATTGTTGTCCGGAAGCGCTTTAAAATATTTCAGGGCTATTAGGTATCCGAAACTTACCTTTGTTGAGCTTAAAGCCGCTTTTTTCAAGACTTTCGATGTTACCGATTATGATTTCAAGGTTGAGAGTCAGCTGCGCGCTTTATCTCAGAAGGCTAACCAATCAGTGGTCGATTTCGTCATCCTGGCACGCGATCTTAATGCTAAGCTGCGCTCTCCGGTGTCTGAAGATAGTCTTTTCAATATTATCAAATACGGCATGAACCCTAGATATCACCCTTGCCTTGCTACCAATGTAATTAAGGATATTGATGGTCTCTTGGATGTCGCCAAGAACTTTGAAAATTTCCAAGGAACGCGTCCGTCACGCCTGTCGATTGCTCCCATTAATGTCCCAAACAAGGATGACTCTAACACAGTTCTCTGCTTGAAGTGCAATGCAAGAGGTCACAACTATCGCGATTGCCCTAACGTTACCGGCGCGATATGTTTCAACTGTAGGCGCGAAGGTGTCATCACGCGATTCTGTCCGAATTGCAATCCGGGTTCTTCAAAAAACTGATTGGGAGCGCACTAAGAGGTCCTACGATTTCACCGGTAGTTCTGAATAAGTCCCCGGATAATAGGTTATTTATCGAGGTTATTATCACTGGTGTTTCTGTTAATGCGCTTTTGGACTCTGGTGCGCAAGCTTCTCTTATAGATATTTCATTGCTTTCTGAGTTAGGTTTTTCTTATTGTAAGAAGATTCGTCCGTCAGTTGTTTCGGCAGATAATTCTCCTATTGACATATTGGGTGGATCGGATGTTCCTATCTCTTTTAACGGCATCTGCGCTACTCATTCCTGTTTGGTAGGTAGTAATTTGCCTACTCGCTTTATTTTAGGTATCGGTTTTTGGAATGAGTTCGGGCTAACCGACATTTTGAAGCATGCGTTTATGCGGGATCAACCCGGGAAACTCCTTATGCCGGATCCTGTCCAGTCTGATGAACTGTCTTTGAATGTAGCTGAAGTGCGGTATATTCACCCGCGTACGGAGTTTACTCCCACTCAAGAATCTAAACTTCGAGCCGTTATAACGGAATTCGAAGAAATTTCTTCAGATAAGGCCGGTTTGGGTTGTACCTCTTGGTTGTCGCATAAGATTGAAACCGTTGGCTCTCCTATCAGACAGCGCTATTATCCGCTCTCTCCGGCTAAGTTGAAGGTCCTTAACGAAGAGATCGACAAAATGCTCGAGATGGGTGTTATTCGTCCGTCTCGATCCCCTTGGGCTTCTCCAGTGGTTATGGTTACAAAGAAGGACGGTAGTGTCAGATTCTGCGTCGACAGCAGGAAATTAAATAGCGTTACTGTTCGGGATTCCTACCCGCTCCCTCGTATTCAGGACATACTAGACAATCTGAGAGGTGCAAAATATTTGACCTCCTTGGATTTTAGGAGCGCATTTTGGCAGATTCCATTGGCGGACAAGGCTAGTTGCGAGAAAACCGCCTTCATAGCTCCGCAGAGGGGATTATTTGAATTTGTTCGGCTCCCGTTTGGCTTAACCAACGCTGCGTCTGAAATGCAGAGGCTTACAGACATGATTGTCAACTACGAACATACCCCAGAGTCCGATGACTTCATTTTTGGATACGTAGACGATTTGATTCTAGTTTCGCGAGATTTTGACAGCCATCTTCGTCTTATTCGTAAGGTGCGTGATAGATTGAAGGAAGCAGGTCTCACCGTTAACCTGAAGAAATGTGAATTCTGCAAATCTGAGCTGAAATATTTAGGATATATTGTCAACGAACGAGGTTTACAGACTGATCCGAAGAAACTCGAGTCTATTAACGGCTACCCAACGCCTTCTAACGCAAAGGCCCTACGCGCCTTCATCGGAATGTGTTCGTATTATCGGCGGTTCGTTAACAATTTTTCGTCCATTATTGCTCCACTTACAGCGTTATTAGGTAAAAGGAAAGGTCGAGATGCGATCAGCTGGAACGATGATGCAGCCGCTTCTTTCGTCAGATTGAAAGAGGCCTTGATGAGTGCTCCGTTGATGGAATGCCCTGATTTTACGAAGCCTTTTATTCTTCAATGTGATGCTAGTAAAGTCGGGCTTGGATCAGTCTTAGCTCAGGAGTTCGACGGTGTGGAACACCCTATCGCGTTCTATTCCCGTCTGTTCACTAAAGCCGAACGCAGTTATGGAACTACAGAGCACGAATTACTCGCAGTCCTCGATTCTATCAAACACTTTCGTGGTTACCTTGACGGGATGAGATTTAAGATCATCACTGACCATATCGCCCTTAAGTGGTTGACTACTCTCGATAATCCTTCAGGACGTTTGGCTCGATGGGCGACATTGATCTCACAATATAATTACGAAATTGAACATCGTAAAGGCGTCCTAAATGTTGTTCCAGATGCTCTATCCCGCGCTCAAGTTGGTTTGATTTCTTTCAAGCGAGGCGCACACCCTAGTGGAGATGCTTGGTACGAGAGAGTGTTTCATGGCGTGATGGAGACACCTCAGATGTTCACAGCTTACGCTTTGCGTGATGGGATTTTAATGCGTAGAGTGGCGGTTGAGAATCCATTGGCACCAAACCCTTGGCGTATTATCCTCCCTGCCTCAAAAAGACGGGAAGCCATTACTGAAATTCACGAAGGTTTTCCTAACGTTCATCCTGGTGTGATGAAGACTTATCTGAAAGCTAAAGACTTATACTATTGGCCATACATGTACCGGGATATCGCTACACTCCTGGCCGAATGTCCGGTTTGTAAAGCTTATAAAATTTCGAATTCACAGCCACGTGGCCAACGTCTCTATCCTCGTCCGGTAGCTGCTCCAATGGATCTTCTTTCCATCGATCTGATAGGACCCTTACCATTGGCTCGGAATGGTTTTCGTTATATTCTGACTATGGTCGACGTTTTTACGAAATTCGTGTGGTTAGTGGCGTTAAAGAGGGTTAGTGCTGCTACTATTACTGCCGCTTTAGAGACGGAAGTCTTTATGCGTTACGGGACACCGAGTAACATCTTGTGCGATAACGCTACGGTTTTTCATAGCGCGCCTTTTATTGGTTTTTTAGAAACCTTTGGTATTCCAAGGCCTTGCTATACTCCGTACTACTCACCACAAGCTAATGTTGTCGAGAGATATAATCAAGTAGTCGTAACGGCGCTGAGCATCCTGGTAACTGACGAACAGCGTAGTTGGCCGGACCATCTCCCCAGGGTCGCATTGTACCTCAATTCGTGTATTAACTTGGCGACGTCTTTCTCCCCAAACTTTTTGATGTACGGCCGTGAAGTTATGGTTCATCCGGAGCGCGTCGAAGGTCAGGCTGAGTACCAAGAGATGGGACTCAGTCGGGCAGAACGTGCTGCGAATCTCCGTACTTTACAGGATGTGTATGCTAAAGTTACTGACGCTCTAGTATTGGCTTTCCAGCGCAATGCAAGACAGTTTAACAAAAATCGTAAATCAGTCCGGTTTGCTGTCGGGCAGATCGTCTGGCGTAAGAATTTTCAGCGCGGGACGACCGACGTGTTAAGAGGGGGGAAATTTGCGCCGCGTTTCATCGAGAGTCGTGTAGTCAGACGTGTCTCACCCCAAGTTTATGAACTTGCCGACGTCGATCCTCCACATCTTGGTACGTATCACGTGAAAGATATATTAAAATAATCTGTTCAACTGTTAGACCTCTAAATCCTGAAAGACAAGTTTACACGTCGTCGTTAATTATGTTTCGGTTTGCATATTAGGCTCCTTATTTATTCTCTAAGTTTTTTTGTTTTGAATTGTTAGTGGCGTGTATATGGTCAGATTGTGGACTAACTGATAGGACACAGTCGGGCTAAGCGCTCTGTGTAGTTCCATTCCAAATGTTGTTGACCTATCCGAAACGCTATTTTCCATTTCTTGTTTATTGTAAATGTGTGTTAGTTAAGTTTTTAGGTTAGGCCTTTTTAGGCAAATTAAATAATTTCGGACTTGACTTAGATCGTTTTAATGTAGGATTTCGTGTGTAGTACGATCCTCATTAGCGATGTGACTTGGCTGTGACGTCGTCATTGGTCAAGGGGTAATATTCAATTCTTTTGGAATATGAATTCCCAACCTGGACAACTTCATCCTCACTCAACGTTGTGATGATTTCTTAGCATATGAACGGAGCAGTCACGACTGCAGTCTGATGTTTTCATTCTCCCTCTGTGTAGATCAGTGGTTGAGTTTGTGGTGGTCGCTCACCTTATCCGGACGTTTGATTTTAATGGCCTGGCTAACTTTGTTCAGGACCATAGTATATTCTGCGGTAGCACCCGCCCATAATTCAATTTCAACGGTGTTGTTTTACTTTAACCGGTAAACCGGTAATGGTTTTTTTGTAGTAAGCATAGGTTAATGTAGATGGTAAGGGGGTTAACTACCATAGGTTTTCGGTTAATAATTCAAAGAAAAGAATTATTAGTCAATGTCTGAATGTTGTGGTTTATTATTTATTAGTTCAGGTGTTAGTTATATTTGCTTAATGACCGTTGGTGTTTTTCCTGATGTTTGCCCGGATAGGTCCAAGTGTTCGTTTATGGAGCGTTCAATTCTCGTCGATATTTTGTGGGTTAAAATTGAGGTGTTCACATATTTTTTTGTGTCAGTATTGCTACGGTGATTATAGTTTTGTGACGGATGTAATCTCCTTCAATATATTATTTGGGTAGAATCCTTTTCTGTCGTTGTTTTCATTTGGTAGGGAGATGTCTGTAGCGTTAATAACGCTACTGTGTATTTTTTTAATTTTAATTTTGATTCCTGCAAGGGCTTCCACGCCATCTATACGTCTATAGGCGAACTTTTAGGCTGTGGCTAGAGCGTTTGATTTCCTGCCGTTGGTCGTCGTTCCGAGCTGCTTCGTGGTTTTGCTCAGCGCAAGCAGATGGCGCTTTTCTTTATTTTACAAACGATACCAAAACGTGTTGTACCTTCGTCGTTATATTTTCAGGGGTTCAAAACTGTCTGGTTCAAAAAAAACTAGTCAGATTTGAAATTAGATTTCGCGCTTCGTAATTTGAAACTATTCGTTTGACGGATGTGCAAACAAAATTTGGTTGATTCTGCCATTGAGACTCTCCGAGTGAGGACATATTTATCCATCTTCCATTTTTTTCCTTGAGTGGCAAGAGATTTTATCTGTTTAATTCAATATTAGTGCTGAAGTTGCCGGTTGCGTGCTGCCGGAAGTGGATTGAGGGTTTTTAGCATCAGCGGACACTTGTGTCGAAGTTGTCCGGGAGGATTGTATCCTTCTCTTTCCAAAGAGTCAAGCGTTTCCTAAGCGTTTGGGTAAGTGTTTCGTGTTATTCGTTTAAATGTGCTTGGTGATCATGTAGTGCCGTGGCATAGGTCTCACCTAGTGTATTGTTTTAGCTCTTCCGTCGGGACGGAAGCCTGACTAACCGGCTGACCTAGACGCTGGTTGCCTGACCGCCATTCGTGAGGCCTAAGCTTTCGTGTTGCCTGAAGCTTTGAATTCTGTGGACTCGTGCACGTCGTGGTCGGAGACGTGCGTAATACGACGGCAGCCGTCAACCCGAAGCTGCTCCGGACCTTCTGCGGAGTTAAGTGGTGGCGGCATACGGCGACGTAGATAGAAGTAAACCGGGTCGACTCAGATTGATGTTGCAAACAAGACGCGGGGTTTTCGTGTAGTTCTAAAAATTGTATGTCGATAAATCCAGTGCCCTTCTTTTATGTACTTTAAACTCTCTACTCAGGGAAACTTGTCGTTGGAAAGCGGTAATTTAACTTATTTGTTTTAACGTGTCTTTCAATCCCCTAAATTCAAAAAGGCTTTAAGCGCCATCGTCGTCCTTGATTAGGCTTATATTAGATAAATCATCCATCTCAACCATTCATCACTCATCACTCATTCTGCATTATTCCGTTCCGTCACCCTTTCAGCTTTATCTTATTAATACCGTATTAATGATTTATTCCGGTATACCCAGAATCAAAAACCTCAATTAACAATTATTTTACTCAACGTTTACAGTTTTCCCAACGATCAATATTTCAATAACTCCCAAAGGGGCGTTCATTTCATATGTGTTAAGATTTTTTTTATAAATCAGTTTCGGCCGTACTGCAATAATAAATTATACGTGATCTTGGAGTGTGTTTTATGTGTTTTATTTTTTAATTACACTACACTACTTACCTACCTATTGTTGACATTACCAATCAATCAGTTAAAATTGCAAAATAATCGTATCTTCCTAATCTCTCACATTTTTCAATCGTATCTCTTATACGATACGTAATCGAAACTTACTTTTAATTTGTAACCTTCATAATCCCGGGATTGGGTGGTTTAGCAGCTCCATATTAGATGAGCATGCAATCAGCCTCAAAGATAACCGTGCCGAACCGTGCTTTTGTTCTAATATTCATTGATCTTTTACCGACTACTCGTACTCTGCAAGTATTTGTTTCTCTTTTTTCCAACGAAATAAATAGAAGTATGTATTAATTGTAAGTCTCTGTAATGTATCAAACGTATCGTGTGATCTCCAGTAAAAAATATTAACTTCAACACACCGGTGCAATTAATTGAAATAGAAAATAATCGTTAGTAGTAATATTGATATATATATTTTTAATTCTAAGCATTAAGTAGTACCTATAGAAATAAGAACCTGTACTTGTGACTTTCATAAGGATCGATATGTCAGTAAAAGCAGGCCAAGCGTTACTCGTGCGCATGAGGGATTTCGTTCATTCGACCTAAGTATCTCAAAAACTGTACAACATATCTTGATCAAACTAAAAATCGTTGAAATTAGTTATTAATGCAAAGCATCTCATTTTTTTACAATTTTTAATATTCATAGTTTGGTAATTAGAGGGGTTCCGTTTTCGCTATTTCGTCTACGGAAACTACGGAACCCTAATAAAAAGCAGCGTAAAGGAGGAATATAGTCGTAAAATGAGAAGGTTTGCAGCGTTTTTTTTTAATTGGAGAAAGAAATAGGAAAAAAACATTTTAATTAAAAGTATACAAAATATTATTAACTTTATTCATTTTGTATTAAGCAGTAATGCTTCGAATGTAAACTACGAATTGAAATTAGAGAAATAATAATTTATAATTGCTCAAAGCCTTATTTTTTCTAATTTTCCTTAAATAAACTAATTAACAATAATATTATTTGATTTGTGAAACCTTTTTGTAATTAGATAACATAATATTTATTAAAAATATATTATCTTTACATACGATACATACGTATATTTAAATAACAGAAATATATTATTGAATATTAATAATTCTTTCATTAACTGTACGAGGACCAGCCGAAAATTCACTTTAACCCAATGCGTCACCAGCTGACGTTAAGGTTACCATAACCCAATGAAAACCCTAAACAAAAACCCTATCGCGATAGGGTTTTAAGCTTAACCCTATTGCGAGTTAGGGTTAACACTTCAATAAGCTTACCTTTACAATACGGTAACCTCATGATAGGGTTAACCCTATCATAGGGTAAGCAAATTGATTGGGTTACCGAATCGATAGGCTTAAGCCTAAAGAAGGGTTTTCCGGTCCCTGCGTCTATCTATAGGTTGCGGTGACCAATTATCATCAGGCGCAGGCTTGTTTGCCACCGACGTGGTATTCAAAAAATCATTCTGCGGACTTCTGTGACCTTTACAAGGTCATCAGTCCACCTTGTGGGGAGCCTACCCACGCTGTGACTTCTGGTATGCAGGTGCCAGTTGAAAACTCTTCTGTACCAACGGCCTTTGGTTCTCCGTGCAATGTGCCCACCCTTCTCGTTGTGGCAACCACTGCCACTTAAGTTTTGCAATTCGATGGCTATTTATTATTATTATTGTTTGTTGTGGGCCTTCGTTGCTGCCTCGACCAGTATTGATCTATTGTGGCAGCCCTTAAAGCAACGGGTATAAGCAAAGGCTTATACCCGTTGCTTCCAGGAATTTCCAGATTCTTTGGGTCGCAATCTGTTGTATCTCCTCTGGGGGCATGATGTGCCTCCCTAGGTAGATACTTCTTTTGCGCATAAGTGGTCCACAGGAGCAGAGGATATGGATGGCAGTTTCCTCCGACTCTTGGCAGAATCTGCATGCTGCGCTTTGTTTTATGCCCATTCGATGGCTATATTGGTTACCTGGGTTTTGCTGCGGATGGCCGCATCTCTCCCAGCTCTCCCAGACCTCTGGGGGCTCTGGGTGGCTTTGACCATTATGAGGCCAATGGTACCAGCGACAAAACTCTCAGTAGCTCGATTCCACTCGCGGCTCAGATTCGGTTGAAACCACTCAACCGAAACTTTCACTGTAGCGCAAACTCTAATAGTATTCCAGTGTTCCAAACCACACGCGTGGTCGTGTTTAGGTTTTCCCTTGGGTTTTCCCCAGGCTACTCTCCAACCGCGCACTCCTATCGCTTTATTGGGCCCGGCCTATAAAGCCACAATCAGGTTCAAAAAAAGAGGCCAATGGTGCTGTCAACACATACTGGTTAAAGACGCTCATACATATATGTGTCCAGCACCAATACTAGGTGATAAAAAGTCTTAAAACTTTGGAAGTAGTATTGTTATTATGGCAGCTCCATTCCGTAAAATATTTTCCCCAATTGGGATGCTCTAAATGACAACCCATTGCATCCTACCTCTGTAGTAGGCATAAGTATCGTACATGAGTTAGTCTGGAATAAACGTTCGTTTACTAAGGACGTGTCTTATAATTTCACACCTCATAGAATTCAACCTTAATACAATCCCCACATGGCGACCTTGCCATGGCCGTGCGTCGCACCGGTCACATACCGCGGCGCAACTGGCAACTGGCTCTATATCTTTTAAATGTCTTACCAATACAGTTCCTCGGTCCAGCGCTGAAAGGCACGAAGGCATAGGGCCTGTGGTCTGGTTCTAGGAATCTCTCCGGCCTGAACGAGTGTGGATTGGGGAACAAGTCCTCTCGTCGTTGGAGATCGTAGATGCGAATGGCGATTTGTGTGCCCGCGCGCACTAGCACGTCATCTAAAAATAGAATTAAGAAAAGTAGGGCACATTGGAGTGTCATTACGCTCATATTTGGAGCATACCGACTGGGGAAGTACCGTACCACCACCTTAAAGAATCAAAATCAAACATTTATTCTGCAAATAGGCCACAAGGGCACTTTTACGTGTCAAAATATTAATTTACAATTTAATTAAGAAAGTCTGACTATAATAATAAATTTTTATGACAAAATATTAATTTACAGTTCAAAAAAGAATAATAATTTCGAGTTTACAATTATAACAAAAGTAATATCATACAGTGAAGATAAACTTGCAAAGTCATCTATTAAAATATTAAAACGTCAATAAAGTTAGAGATGTACCATCAAGTCTGAGAAAACAAAGAATATAATGAAATATATATAGAATGGTTAAGTACTAACATTAGGTGTAAGATATGTTATATAACCTACTAACATCGACATGTAATTATTATTTATTTTTAGTTTAGGTATTTATATATATACATTTTTTGAATTGAACATTTTAATTTTGATTGTGAATTTATTTTTGTGAAATTATTTTTATGTCAATTAATTTAATTTGTATAAATTTTTATGATCCTAGTTGGTCGAAATAAATGATTATTATTATTATTTATTATATATAATATCCCAGAGTTGTACAGTATGGTCTCTGAGCGTCAAAATTAAGACTAATTTAATATTGTTAGAGGTGTATATGGTGTCTAAGTCACTGATAATAAAAACGAATCCACAACAGGATGATGTCTCTCGTCAATCCTCTATAAAAAGACACTAGTATTAACGTAGTCACTATGTCCTAGCAAGCGTGAACAGACCGGACTCCACAAACAGCACCCGATCACGAGTATGACGCGTATCTCAGCCATCGCCTCCCTCGACCATATGTTAGGGAAGGTGGCGACCCGATCAACGACGCCAGAAGACCATAGCCATAATAGCACCGCTACTTGCTCTGTGGTTATGTGGTACTGTATTCCTGATAGTAACGTTGCCTGAGCTCCTGAAGATGCGTTGTGTTGAGAATGGGGACCCTGAATATGTCTCCAGGTGTCAACACAACCAATCCTCAACAGCGATAGCAAACTGGATATATTCTGCAGTACTGAATCCAGTTTCCTCACGCTCAGCAGCCGCTACCTGGAGTCTATTGCCACTCCAAGTTCCATCCATGACGTTTAAAGCCAGAACAAATCTTTCACCCACGGATGGAACTTGGAACCCTTTTTTGTCTCTCCTGTTAACACGTTTAGCTTGTCTGTAAGTGTTAGCCTAAGGAATAAATAAATAAATAAAAATAAATAAATAAATAAATCCTTAGGTCAATAAAGGTCAAAGATTGTTCTGGAATCACAGCTTTCAGATATTTCATCTCGACTCGAAGTCCAAACATGATGAACGGTCACTAACCTAACATAAAGTCCTCCGTTATTGTCCTCCCGATGAAGGGCACACTGGGATACAATCTCAGCGTCTCCTTTATCACAGCGTCCAAATATTTCATCTCTGTGAAGTCAGACATGGTGAACGGCCGGTCAGAGTCACCCATGATGCGCCGGAATTCCTCGCAAATTTTATCCTAGAGCCAGAGTAAGGTAAGATGCGTATTAGTATATTATACACCAAGGGAATAAATCACTGTTTTATGGCACGGGCGCGATGTTGAATCCTGAACGTAACGAAGGACTCCACATTTTACTCCCGAGCGTAGCAAGCGTGTTATGAGTTGAGTATAAATTAGACTGAGTCCTGAGTGCAGTGAAGGATTTAAGCGCATCCAAGACAAAAACAGCTTTATGTCCGAGGAGAATACTATACTTTTCTCACCTCTTGCGAGACAATAAAGAAAAAAAAACAGGTCAAGTGCGAGTACGACTTGCACACTGAGGGTTCCGTACACAGATGTGTACCGGTCCCCACCCAGTTCATTCAGGAAAATCTCAATAACATGGTGTAGAAATTGAACGCTATTGGTACAGCGCCATCTATGGGTGAATTTTGTTACAAATTTGAGTGACTTAATAACTTAGTATGTATGATGGTTTTTCAAAGATAATTCTTTATCACGTAAATCGATTTTTCTTTATTTGAAAGAACGTACTTTCAGCATAATCGCGTTTAGGATTTTATAAAACAAAAATACATGCAAAGGTGATTAAATTACAAATTATTAGTATAGAAATGATGTATGATGATAAAAACGAAAGACTAGATAGAGTTTTTTCCTGTAAACATTGATATCAATATTATGTAATACATATTTTTTCTTTGGTAAACTTCAGAGATAAGGGGGGAACGGTATTTTTTTACATTGTCCCTCATAAATCGAAAATGACTCAACGTAAAGAAAAATGTTTCAGAATGTTTAACTCAAGCTCTTTCATATGACACCCCATTTGACATATTCACTAGACTTTCAAATTTTGAACCACCTTATCTGTCATTTTTCACAGAAAATAAAATAAAGCATGTCTATGCATCTAGGTTCACCTTCCTTATAACTATTCCAAATCTCATATCGATAGCATAAGTAGTTCTTGAGATATTTAGCGATGTAACAGACGAAGTGATACCATAAGGTAAGGGTTCCTTTTATACAATTTTGGTATGACACCCTAATACCAAGGCTAACTAGAAACAGAATCAATCATTCAGTCAAAGCCTAATCACTTTCGTGATGGAATCGCCATGTTATTAGAATTGTATCTTCTATTTTTGTAGAATCTGCAGTTTTACTCTGTATAATGCAGCGTCTTGTAGCACTCGCGGCTTTTGTTTTAGGTATTTAATAGTAAGAAAATAATGCTTTTGCAACGATAGTTACGAATTTTAGCAACCCTAGCATTTTGAAGAGAAGACACAAAAATCCGAAGTAAAGTCGAAATTTACGAACACCAATTCTATTATTTACCGATAAAGCAATAATAAAAAGATTTGTTAGGACAGAAGTCCTGAGCAGTGCCGTAGTTTTTAGGGTTCCGTACCCAAAGGGTCCAAATGGAGTCATATTGCCTCTCACGTGTCCGTCTGTCGCCTGTCAGACAGCTTTTTTATTTCTTTGAAATATAAGCAAGCAGGCGGGAGCGAGATTATGCTTATGACCATGAACGTCGACACTAGTCAATTTAAAACGCGCGGATTTTCAAACAGACCCTTTTGTCTGCTAGCAAATTATTTTTTGGTTCTGTTTCTGGTGCCCCCCAAGACGTGGTGCCCTAAGCAATTGTTTAGTTTGCTTAAGAGTTAATCCGGCACTGGGGCACTACCGCGAACAGCAAACGATGTTTTTGCTCTCTGTCGCACTTGCACGTTCGGATGTAAGTGCGACAGAGAGGGAAAACTTCGTTTGCTGTTCGCGGTAGCACTTCTGGTCCTGAGATGAGTTTAAGTTTCGAAAAAAAAACGAAACTAAGTATTTTTTTGTTATTTTGTTGACTTGACACCGAATCACGTTGCCTGTTGAGTTTAATTTTCATTTTCGTTCCCCTATGTGTCCTTTATATGGCTTGTTATGGCATCTGAAGAAAAGAAGAATACATACCTGTACTTCTGGATGGTCAGCTAATAACATGATGCCAAAAGTTAGGGCATTAGCGGTAGTATCGTGGCCCTGAAACCAGAATCGAGGGGTGAAACGGCTGTCTTCATTAAACAGAAGTATAATGACCAATGACGACCGACGACCGGTTTAGCCTAGTGGGTAGTGCACCTGCCTGTGAAGCTGACGGTCCTGGATTCGAATGCCGGTCAGGGCAAATATTTGTGTGATGAGCATGAATATTTGTTTCTGAGTCTTGGATGTTTTCTATGTATTTAAGTATTTATATTTATTAAATATGTCGTCGTCTAGTACCCATAACACAAGCCTTCTTGAGCTTACTGTGGGGCTAGTTCGATTTGTGTAAGATTGTCCTCTAATATATATATATATAATTTATGTGAAGAATGAAACACCATATGAACACTATTTACGGTTCCGTAGTAAAGAAGGAACCCTTATAGTTTCGCCATGTCCGTCCGTCCCCCGCTTTTCTCAGCAACCGTTAGTACTAGAAAGCTGTAATTTGGCATGAGTATACATATCAATGACGCCGACAAAACGGTAGAATAAAATCATAATTTTTTTTTGTGTACCTTCCCTACATGTAAAGTGGTGGTGCAATTTTTTTTCTTCCAAACTCCATCGTGTGGGGTATCAGGTAGCTCTTTCAAAAATATTATAAGGTTTCTAAAAGCATTTTTTGATTCAAGAATCGGTTGGTGTGATATTAAGCTTTGAAGTGATAATTTTTGCTAAACGGTGGCTACTAGGCATGTGAAAAAAATCATGGTAGCCATATACGATGAATTCCAAAGGAAAACTATCACAGCTAAATAGACATTACCGTAAAGGGCAAAAATATGTATACGACACAACATCTCAAAAAAGTACATCATCAGTACTTGATCAGTAAAAACCCTTCTACGGGTCCGTAATTCCGCATATGACCGGTGACGTGATGGACAGGCAACTACGGAACCCTACACTGTGCATAGCCCGACACGCACTAGCCTCCTAAGACCCCGCGTCCTATATAAAGGACTAAATATGGTCAACGGAAAATAAGTTAAACTTTGAAGTGATAGAGTTGCATTTGTTTTGGTTTGATTGATTTGACATAAAATAAAATTCAAATTTGTAATCGGAACTGTTAGGTTCAAATTCGATTGTATTTTTATTTGTATGGTGGGTCTCAGGAGGCTAGGCCGGTTTTTTTTGTTAATCATGTTACCTCGAACATAAATGTGTTAACTTCTTCTCTAATCCCTTCCAAATCAATCTCTCCCTTATTCTCAACTTCCAGCAAGAGATCTAAAAACGCCAATCGCCTCTTAACTCCATCTTCCTCTATCGTCTCAAAGTCTTCCAGGTCTTTTAACCTGTGCTGTTTTCTCCCATGAATAAGGTTATCAGCGAACGAATGGATTGTTCTCAAGTATTTTTTGTGTCGTTTTCCTGTAGGCAGCTGGTTGTATATCAAGTCGGATTGTAACCAGAGGCTCAAGTTTCTTTCCAAAATTAATGGGCCAATATTGATGACGGCGTCCAGGTAATCTAAGGCTGGCTTAGACCTGTCCAGGTCTAGACTGATGCCCATTGCGGTTTCTGTAAAAATAGGGAAATTAGCAATTAATTTTTGTAGTAAGCAGTACCGCTGCTAACGTAAACTACAAATTTAGAAATAAAGCAAAAATTAACATTTTAGGTAGCGAGGAAGATTTGAATCTGCGACCTCCCGGCACTCACGGCCAGTCGCTCTAGCCAACTATAGGTGCAACTGCCAGCCGTCCCGAAATTCCTCAATCGTTCCCTCATTTATACAAACGCCTTAAGGAATGCGTACAGCGACATCTACCAAAAGACTCAGGCTTCATTTAATGTTCGTAGGGTTTACAAGGAGGTTGTTTATTTTTTATTGCACCAGCAGGGTATTTACTAAGGTAACTAGACCTTTTTGGGATTAGGCCGGTTTAATCACGAAGGTTCTCGAGTGGAGACCACGGACCGGAAGGCGCAGCGTGGTTAGGCCCCCCACAAGGTGGACTGATGACCTGGTAAAGGACGCGGGAGTCCGCTGGATGCGGATGGCGTAGGACCGGTCATTATGACACTCTTTGGGGGAGGCACTATGTCCAGCATTGGACGTCTTTCGGCTGATATGATGATGATGAATCACGATGTTTTCTTTTACCGAAAAGCTGTTAAAAAGCTATTTCTTGAAAACCCCAGTAGTACGAGCCAGGGTACAAACCAGTGACCACCACATTCAAGAATCAAGATTCAGATAGTCATCCTTTTAGCATTATCCCAGTACAGTTGCATCCTGAAGGACGCCCGGCATACCTAAATCCAAGATTTGATGTAGGTAGGCACTATTTTTATAAGCAAGCCATTACCATTTGACCTTCCAGCCCTAGAGGAAACTAGACCTTATCGGGATTAGCCAAGACAAGCCGCCCGAAGGCCTCTAACTTGGCTTAACGACTGCTATCAGCTGCTGTCTTACCGCAGATAGTATAGAGCGTAAAATCCTTGATCAACGAAGCCACCTCCGCCTCTGCGCCCCTGGTCTGCCGTAGCTGGCGGACGAAGGCTCGACTCCGCTCTTCCATGACCACAGCGAAGTTTTTGAGGATGTTGAAATGGAACGTTGGTGTTAGGAGTTTCCGACGTCTATGCCATTTATTCCCTTTGAAATAGAACGTTATTAAGTGACTGACTAGTATCGTTTTGGTTTAATGAACACGATGCAATCCGAGCATTACAGCAGCCACTAAAATCAAAATCAAAAATCAAACATTTATTCTGCAAATAGGCCACAAGGGCACTTTTACATGTCAAAATATTAATTTACAATTTAAGAAAGTCTGACTAAGTAATACATTTTTCATGTCAAAATATTAATTTACAGTTCAAGTACAGTGAAGATAAACTTGCAAAGTTATCTATTACAAATATTACAACATCAGTAAAGTTAGAGATGTATAAGGTCTCAAGATTAAACAAGGAGTACCTATAATGAAATTAATATAATATCCCAGAGATGTACATGGTCTCTGAGCGTCAAAATTAAAATTAATTTAATATTGTTTGAGATGTATATGGTCTCTAAGTCACTGATAATAAAAAGGAATCCACAATAGGATGATGTCTCTCGTCAATCCCCTATAAAAAGACACTAGTATTAACGTAGTCACTATGTCCTAGCAAGCATGAACAGACCGGACTCCACAAACTGCAGCGAGCTGACTTCAAACTCGCACCCAAAGGGTTCCATGGCACGGACATTTCCGACTCGCATTTGGCGGGTTTATTAATACCCACCTGTGCTCAGTAACAATCCAGTGCCAAGCCACGGCTCGACGAATGAGTAGTGGCTGCTCTTCGTGATGTTGCGAGAGTGAGACAACACCACCTGTATTAGGAGAAACTTGTTTCAAACTGTTTTTGTTAAGTGACATCCTGACTCCTGACTTTTTGAAGCGGGATCAGTATATTATATGTGAATATAAAACTTTCCTATCGGGACAATAATGTCCCAGTAGGATTTTTTTTGCCTTAATGGCCGCATAGATTTTTCTCATCATCATCACCATATCAATTCACCCGAAAGACGTCCACTGCTGGAATTGCTGGACATAGGCCTCCTCAATATGTGGCTATCATTCTGAGACAATCAGTATTTCAGAATTCTTATAATGGTTTTTAAACTAACCTCAATTGATTCTCACACTGTTTTTTTTGATTAGGTAAAATAACTTTTGAAGAAAATGTAATCATTTGGACAAGGAAACTTTCATAACGGTACTGTCCTCTATAAAGAGACGTAGGTACCTACCTAGTGTATTTTTTTAACGTTATCACAACATGGAAATAGATGAAAATAGATACATTTAATACTCAATACTTTATTGCAATTTCACAAAATAGTTGCGCAGGTGGTAAACTTATAAGGTAGAGCTTTGTGAACCCTGATGGGAACTGCAATATCATTTACAATTCCAGGGAGAGGAGAATTTGTATTTGTGATTGATTATCTTAATAAACAATAATTATTAGATTTATTAGCAAATAATGTTAGAAATATAGATTGTGAATGATATACTTAAAATATGGGATAAAATATATATGTCAAAAGATTTAAATGTAATGTTATTTATCAGTAATTATTCATTAAATTATTACATGATTCAAAACATTAAATTTTTATTTTAACAAGATTCAAAAACATTAAATTATTTTGCAACTAACTGTACCTACATCCGGAGGAATTAGATGATTTGAAATATGATTTGGATTGGAAACGACGGACAAGAATGTGCCTCGCGAGTATACCTCGGCGTCCTTCGCGGCGCAGATATTGAGAATTCGTGTGTGAAACACTTTGAACACGAAGCGATCGCCATACTGTTTGACGTACTTCCGCATTCGCAGGAAATATTCCTCTGAAACAACATTTAGAAAAGATAAGGTAAATTCCTACTGCTGGCCACTACCTCGCAAATACATATGCACAATGCAGATCATCATAACGGAAGACCAGGGGCGCTACCGCGAACAGCAAACGAAGTTTTCCCTCTTAAAGCAGTGGCTTATCGAGCAATCGTTTTATAGCTATGACGAATTCATTGCGTATAAGGCATAATACTTACTATTATTTTATGTTAAGGTTCCACCAAGTAGTATAAACATACTACATGTTAATATTAACTATTATTATTATATTTTATGACATTAAGCAATTAATCAGAATTATTTGTAATAACTATCATATATTGTAGTAAATCACTAGGTGCTACTGCTAATTATTTATCGATGACGTGTAAATTGGTTTTACAAATAAATTATCTTATCTTATCTTATCTCTGTCACACTTGCAAGTTTGCATATAAGTGAGACAGAGAGGGAAGACTTCGTTTGTGGTTCGCGGTAGCCCTTCTGCGCTGAGGGACTACCGCGAACCACAAACGATGTTTTCCCTCTCTGTCGCACCTATGTGCAAACTTGCAAGTGCAACAGAGAGGGAAGTCTTCGAATGCCTTTCGCGGTAGCAGCCCTGGTTACCAATGCCAGCTACAATACAATATACATACTATTTATTGCACACCTTGACAAATAATACGTGATGAGGGACAAGAGATGACACATAGTATCTCGTTCCCACGTGTGTTGGTGTCTATGCTTACATCTCTTTCGCACATCTTTGTATGTGTGTATTGCTGGCTCCAGTCTTATCCTTACTTCATGAATGGCATAGTTTATTAAAACGTCCCGTCACCACTGCACCTATCAATTGTTCAACATTAGGGCGTGTCTAGACAATTCGTTCTGATATCGGTGTAGGATCCGATAAAAATGTATGGACAACCGCTTACGGTGTGGGTTGCACCAAACTGTCTGTATTCGTAAGCGGTATTTGTTAAAATCTGATTGTATGGAAAGTTTGACAAGTTTCTATGGGATGACAGCTGCCGGCGCCATATTTGACGATGACTGGCCTGTGATCGTATGTTGGTGCAACCGATCCTTAGTGTTCACATTGTCCGATCCGATATCGGTGTAGGATCCAATAGGCGAGCGATATCGGTGGCGTTTGTTTGTGTGCTGTACTAGTATACTTTTTTTGTAGTGTGCGTGGTCGCTGCGCCGAGGTGGCCAGTTACACTTGTCTATAATGTCTACAACTAGCTATTATGCGATATACTCATAGTACACTAGCTACGTATCACATAGTTATTGGTAAATATTGAAGCAAAATCCATTTTTTTTAATACCATCATAATATCAATGACACCTGGGGTGCCATTATATACATGGTGATTATTATCACAGTACCAGTATGTATTATCAAGAGGCATAATACGCAACAGGGTCGCCTCACTGCTGAGACGCGATGGAGGCAGTGAGAATAGTATCCTGAAGATATTCGAAGGATGGGTCAGCCCCATGTTGAGGCACTGAGTTGGTGTTGCGACGGGGAGGATAAAATAATAAGGATAATATTAAATAAGATTTAGAATATGTACCTACTAACAAATATGGATCCACTAGCGCCCCGCCCGGCTTCGCACGGGTGAAATGCTGATGCATGTATTATACATATAAACCTTCCCCTTGAGTCACTCTATCTATTAAAAAAAACGTATCAAAATTCGATGCGTAGTTTTAAAGATTTAAGCATATATAGGGATATAGGAACATAGGGACAGAGAAAGCGACTTTTTGTTTTATACTATGTAGTGATGGGGTCTGATATAAACGAATTTTATTTTTTATTTTATTTTTTTATTACCTAGATGCGATTAGAATAGTATTAGAGGTGACAGTCTTTCATACACTTATGTCAAAGTGTATATGAAATAACAGCTATTCCGAGTGTAAACTAATTCCGGACTCGTAATAACCGGCCCCAACTACGACCGAAACTGGCCACAAGATGGCGATATCGGTCCGATATTATCGGATTTTTCTCTTCCTATATCGGATCGGATAGTCTGGACGCGCCCGATCATAACACGCGCCCACGACCGCATCATAAAACATGTTTCAACATTGTTAGTAACACGAGACATGACACGACACGCTACATTCGCCACGTGCTACTATACAGGGTGTAACAAAACTAGTAAGGATCCGTTTAAGGGCATATTCGGTATCGTGTTCTGATTAGGAAAAAGTGGCAGAAATTTTTTTTTGACGCGAAAAGTTTTTTTTCTATGGGACAGGTCGTCCAAGTCAGCCAACAGTCCGTACAAAGGCCAAAAATTTATTGAAAGAAAGAAACATTTATTCACAGACACAGAAGACACACATATGACAAAAATGATAAATGAAGAGAAACATATTATACACAAACCACATAACATGTGTCCCTGCGGCAGTGAAACGGACACTGGCTCAGCATTATGCTGAGGTGTCACACACCTACAGCGCTGATTTTTAGCCAGTACCATCGGTGACTCACGGAACGTCGTACAATTGTTAAAAATAAATAAACAAAATAAAAATAACTGAAATATATCAAAAGGTAGGCATATAAATAAACCAAAAACCACCTACTACTTACATACAGCATCTGGAGTACAAAAACAAAAGGGCTAAAAATTAAAAAAAAATAGATCTGTACGGTTGGTATATTTTTGCTGCTAATAGTGCTGTTTTAGGATTGGGATTTTTGGAGCGTCAACAAATAGACTTTAAGCTTACGCTTAAAGGTATACCTGCTAGGCGCCCCTTGGATTATCTGATCCTCAGTTTTGTTACACCCTGTATATTTCCACTACCCACCGGGCAACCCACTCGAGTGCATGATAGTCAAATACGCAACTTGTTTGAAACGTAAAAAACGTGCGGTTGGCAATGTTGGTATGAACCACATAGATATAAGTATATGGTTGGTATTTTTAATTGATAAAGCGTTTTACAGTGTAAATGATTATTTAAATAATGAATGATTGAAATTTAGAATAAAGGAAAAATTGAAAAATTTAGGCACCGAGCAGGATTCGAACCTGCGACCTCCCGGCACTCGTGGCCAGTCGCTCTAGCCAACTGAGCTATAGGTGCAATCGCCACCCAGTTCCAAATTCATCAACCGTTCCTTCGTATTAAGCAGTACCGCTGCTAACGTAAACTATATTTTATACAAACGCCTTAAGGGAGGCGTACAGCGACATCTACCAGAAGACTCATGCTTCATTAACGGCACTAACGTCTCAAATCATATTGAGAATCGTCAGTTGGGATGCGCCATCCCATACCCAAATTTAGAATAAAGGAAAAATAAAAAGGATAAAGGAAATTTAATTTATTAGGTGATATTTATTAGGTAAATTGAAATACTATCACTACTTTATTTTTGAAATTATTAGGTATTGCTCGTGTTATTATTATTCTCTTTATTTACTTTACGACTTAGGTTAGATTTTATAATAATTATATAAAAAGTAAAATATAAAACAATATTTACAAAACATAAAATCATTATAAAAACCTAACCTAGTGTGCCGCCGGCAGCGAGGCGGGGCCTAAGCTGCCGGTGGTGTCGGGCGACAGAGAGAGGAACCTCCTGACTATCCGCGCCGTGTCCAGGAGTACCGCCTTCTGTATCTGACCCTTGACCCAGCCATCTAGTGAGAGTGTCTTGAGGTATTATTATTTTTATATTATTTTATTGATGGTTTTTATTTACTTATTTGACGACCGGTTTAGCCTAGTGGGTAGTGCACCTGCCTGTGAAGTTGACGGTCCTAGGTTCGAATCCCGGTCAGGGCAAATATTTGTGTGATGAGCATGAATATTTGTTTCTGAGTCTTGGATGTTTTCAATGTATTTAAGTATTTATATCTATTAAATATATCGTCGTCTAGTACCCATAACACAAGCCTTCTTGAGCTTACTGTGGGGCTAGTTCGATTTGTGTAAGATTGTCCTCTAATATTTATTTATAAAAAAAAAATATTCATTGTAATATCATGCATACACAATAAGATGTTACATTTCTATTTTAAGTCATTTCATGACACCCTGTAAGGGCACACAATAGTCATAATGTTAAATCTAGATTTAAAAACTCGATTATTACATTTACAATTATGGTATATGTCAAATATGTTAGGTGAATCAACTATTTATTTTAATATTTAACAATTTAATTAATACTTTTATAACTCTAGTAATTATTTCTAATACTGATAAATCAGATCTTTTCATTGAACTTTCCTTATTTTTCATAGCCGTCATCTCCCGGCGAAAAAAAACAATAGCATTCTTTTGTTATGATCCCTGGGATCCCAGGGACCGGTAGACAACAGGTTAGCAACTTAATTTTGCGGTTGGTTCGGAACCCCAAATGTGCGAATTCTGACACGCACTTGGCCGGTTTTTGTTTCTCTTGATATTGATTCCCGTTCCCGTCAGAAGCACATGCTCTTATCGTAAACTTGAATTACCCTGAAGTCTGGTCTTTTATGTCCACGCGATCCATTTGTTTTATGTAGATATAGAATGAGGGCTATTGCGTATGAATTCGTAGCTAGAAGCGCTGGTATGGCGTGAGGTCTCCTAAATGTCAAATGTGCAACTTTTTATCTCTCATAATTATTTCCTTAAATTGACATTTATTATCTCTACATTTAATCATTACAATTGTTGATGTTATGCGAATATTTAATGCAATGCTATAATTATATTTTATAGCTTTAAATAATTAATATATATTATCAATAAGTAAAATGTATAATACAGTATGACTTGTAACAATTGTTATAAATAAATAATTTCATTTCATTTCATTTCTCATATTTTAGCATAATGCTGAGCCAGTGTCCGTTTCACTGCCGCGGGGACACACATGTTGTGGTTTGTTTTCTTCTGTTGTTGTTTTATTTTTTTGTATTATGTGTGTCTTCTGTGTCTGAATAAATGTTCCTTTCTTTTTTTATGGTTGTGCTACGCGGGTTAATATCTAATGGTTGCTATCGCGTATGAATTCGCCGCTAAATGAAATGAAAATGAAATGAAATGAAAATAATTTATTCGTGGCTAATTACACTAAAAGATAATACATTTATAACTTAATAACTAGAGGCGCTAGTGTAGCGTGAGGCCTCCGAAATGTCAAATGTCACTCTTTGTGGTTGTAATACGCGGGTTAATATCTAATTGGAACAATATGGTGACTATTTTGCAATACCTGAGTTACGGATCAATGACTGTCAGTGCTTTGAGACAGTTTTGTCTTTCGGAAACTTATTACCTAGTTTTCCGAACAAAAGGATACTGCGCTACAATACGGGATGTTGGATATTTTTATGGTACGTTTTAAGGTATTAAATATGATTTACATGTAAACTTCGTTCTCATGCCCTTAAAAACCAATAAAAATCTTTGACAGCTGGACCTTACTCGACAGTGGCGCCAACTGTTAAATTAAATATACCATAAAAATCAAATTCTAAAATGGCAGGGTACAGGGTCTGCTGCGAAACAAAACACGAACCTGACAGCTGGCAGATGTCAAATGTGGAGGTTACATCTATTATTTTAATTATTTAGACGACCGGTTTAGCCTAGTGGGTAGTGCACCTGCCTGTGAAGCTGACGGTCCTGGGTTCGAATCCCGGTCAGGGCAAATATTTGTGTGATGAGCATGAATATTTGTTCCTGAGTCTTGGATGTTTTCTATGTATTTATATCTATTAAATATATCGTCGTCTGGTACCCATAACACAAGCCTTCTTGAGCTTACTGTGGGGCTAGTTCGATTTGTGTAAGATTGTCCTCTAATATTTATTTATTATTTATTTATTTATTATTTATTATTTTATACATTCATAGATGTAACTGCCACATTTGACATCTGTCAGCTGTCAACTTGATGTTTTTTTGTTTCGCAGCAGATCTAGGCACGATCCTATCCCTCCAAACGTGTGGTATGTCAAATATAAGATAAAAAAAAATCTTAAAAACGATGCTTCATAAAAAAATCCGCAACAGTTTTGAACTCTGTAATAAGTCTATTATCAATATAAAATATAATATGGACCTCTTCAAAAAGCTTAAGGCTCCTAATTAGGGGCATCAATATGTATACAGTTTTTCATCTTATTCCATTGAAGTAAGGTCCAAAAATGTATACACTGTACAGTGTACGTGCCGCTGGACATGTTGTCAGTTTCTTGATGAGTGGATTAGCTTTAAATAAAAACAGGGTTTTCACGGAAATTAAAGCATCCTACACGAAAATTATAATACAAACGCTTGAGGGAGCAACAGGCGACCATCGTGCGGGTATATTTTTATCTGACTAACGCGGGTGCGCCAAAGTTCACATAAAATTGCTACTTCGATTATTGGAAGTCCGAAAATGTTTGTTATATAATTTTATATCATAATGATCATTGCTTATAATTTGTCTTTGCGCATAACTATCGTAACACTGAATCATTCATGTTAATAATGTCAATCATAATAAATATCTGTAATACTAATGTTAATTTTCATTTATTTTTAAAATATAACGATTTTAAATCATATTTATTTTTTAACAACGACAAATTAGTAATAAAAATTTATATAATATTTATTTTAAACTTTACCTGGTTTTATTAATAAACTGTCAGGTATCTTCCACACCACATTCAACTTGCTATCAAAATAGAAATACAGTTCCAGAGCCGGGATAGGTACGACGACGAGCGAAGCGAGGAGGAGTGTTAGGTGTCTTTTGTTCCTCAGAGCGGAAAAAGGAGCCCCGCGAAGCGGGGCTCCGTCGACTCCTTGGCGGGCCGAAATCGCTTAATAAGCTAGGTACATGAAAAATAAAAAAGTTGCGGGGATAATCGACATAATAGATGATTTTACGTTTGTACGTTCCAATACACCCATACTTTATATGTTATGCTTTCAAATACTTATACAATATAAGTTTATAATTATTAAGTTTATTTTAAAAATCATTATGAGTTGTGATGAATAGTTGGAAATGACATTATGTTGTTAAAAAATCTGCCTAAATATAATTATGAGTAATGATGTTGGTAATACAAATGTATATACAACAAATTTGTAGGCAAAAAAATTATGACAAATGATTACTATGATCAAAAAGCGTTATTATGAAAAATAATATGACAAGTAATGTTATGTGAGCCAATATGGACCCGACTAACGCGGGTGAGCAGTGTTGCCAGGGCCGTTGGGACGAAAGTTACATTTTTAATGCAAAAGTTACATTTTATATATTTTTCATAATTACTTATCAAAACGTTCATAATTACTTATCAAAACATTCGATTCTAAGAAACGAGTCGCCATATACAGCTACAATTCGGCGAGTTCGGCGACAGAATTACGCCGAGCTGATGGGCGGTGTCTCAACTGTCATACAAAGTTGCAAGCGACGGACAGACAGAGTCGTACTATGTAGGTTATTTTGTCACCTTTTCTGTATGGAGGCCTATAAATTGTGTCGCTTGATCCCGGTTAGATACAATTACCTTTCTTTTTAAATACAGTCTCATTATCCTCAAAAGTTACAAAAAATTCCTTTACAACAGAAGTTACTTACATGTTACGCGAGCCGGTCAAAAGTTACGAAAAATGTAAGAAATGTAACCATCTGGCAACACTGCGGGTGAGCCATGGTTGTGTGTTGAGATATCCATGCATTGTATATGTATGTGTCAGCGTAGGAGCTGACTGCTTTGAATTCACATTGTATGTGTTCGTGTGTGTCCCAACTACAGCGCTGGCTAACCCGCGCTCTTGAGATAAAGGTACTGTAACTTAGGTATTTGTGAAAAGACTTTCAATCGCTATTCAACACAGGAATGCTGCTTTCTTAAAGGCCTCTCTGGGTCATACGCGGATTTAGGCTCGCGTCTTTTCTGTGGACATACCAAAAGTTAAGGGCTACAAAGTTTAATTTTGGATTGGACCAGTTACCCGCATAAACGGTGTCTCCGTTTCAATAAATGCCTGTTATAAAAACATAGCTAACATGCACATAAGCCGTTAACTATTGACCACAGGAGGGACGACTTTTGTTTTTTCAACTAAGTATGACCCCTCTGCCAAAGGCAAGCCTATCCCACTTTTTTTTTTTTTGAACCTGACTGTGGCTTTATAGGCCGGGCCGGGGCTAATAAAGCGATAGGAGTGCGCGGTCGGAGAGTAGCCTGGGGAAAATCCAGGGGAAAACCTCCGGCACGACCACGCGTGTGGTTTGGAACACTGGAATACTCTAAGAGTTTGCGCTCCAGTGAGATTGGTTGAGTGGTTTCAACCGAATCTGAGGTGTGAGTGGAATCGAGCTACTGGGAGTTTTGTCGCTGGTTCACTAAACCTAGCCTAGCTGAGAAGAGTCCAGCAAGAAACTCAGCTAGGCCCGACCTGGGTCGGACTGACACTACCCGGTGTGCGGCGGTACCGGGACGAATAGGGACTATATCCATCTTTCGATAGACGCTGTGATTACGTTGTCCGGGTCCGTAAGTCCTATGAAGTCCTATCCCACTGTTTTTGATTTTGTCATACAGAGATTTACTCTGAGCAGCTAATGCTGGTGATTTACTGATGAAACTATAGTAAGTTGTGTAAGATAAACGCCCCTGTGCTCAACAGTGACTAGGGAATGCAATAACCAATCATATTTCTTAACCAATTTCAAATTAAATACAAATACAAAAAGGTTTATTTCTCAAAATTTTACAATGTTCAATCTATAGTATGGGTATTAAAAATAAGACGTTGAAAAATCGGTTGAAAAATCATATTTCAAACCGACATAAGGTCTAATGGATCTTTATAAAACCGAGCCTTAATGTACCAAATTATATGGATTCTACGAAATGAATCAAGTACCGTAAACCGGGTTTACTTTCAAATTGGGGGGCGACTTTAAAAATTCAGTTTTTATGCCGTGTTTTACTTTTTTATTTAGTTAACCTTGAATCAAGTTATACCTTCGTTAATTTCCTAACTATTTTGAGTTTAACAAGCAGATCTTCAAATAAAAATGGAGACATGAGAAGTACTCTAGGAAATGTTTCCAAAATAGTAAAAACCGGTTCCGAGCCCTGATGTGAAGTTTTCGTGTAGAATTATGTACACGAAAACTTCACATATTAGTAAAAATAACAGTAAATAACGCAGAAAAATTAACTCATTTTTAATAGTTTATATTAGCATGGTTAAAAACCGACTACACTAGGTGGATCTTAATTTTTAGCCAGCCAGCTACATCAGAGCTCATGATAGGGTAAATCCATAATTTGTCGCGGGCATCGAAATCATTATACTTTCTGGCCTGAGATTCCATCTTCCATCGTACATTAATATAATCCCATGACTGACTCTTGTACTCCGAACTTCGTATCGTGCCGTCCCTTTCACTCTCGTGTTATTCACTATATGAGTGAAAGGTACGACACGATACGAAGTTTGGATTTCGAAATTCGTAGTAGTCCCTCAGCTTTATTGTTCTTCGCGACTTTCTGACCTTCCAGAAAACTTTAAGGATTGTTCCCAAAGTTGTAATCTCAGTATTTATGCTTTAACTCCTGTGATAAATCAGCGTCACTAAAACCGGGATTATTTGATGAATTGCTCATCTACTCTGGTTGTAATTAATGTACCTAAGAGCGGTTTCAGTGACTTCAAGTCAGACAATGCAGATATCTTAAATTGAGCCTTTAGATAAATGGTAGCTCAGGATTGAGATAAGTATTGGATAATTTATGCTACTGTACTTACGATAATCAATGTGATACAGTGAAACTGAAACAATAGTGTTCTAATACCTCGTTATATAACTTACCTACCTATTGACATCACAGAGGGCTCCGAACTTCATCTCATGCCATCCCTTTCACTCTTATAGTGAACACGATCCGCTGGATCCGCTGTCAAGCATCGGTTTTGTTAGATAGAAACCCTTCTATACCTACGAAAGGGACAGCACGATACGAAGTTCGGTGTAGGCCTTCTGACATCCCGCCCGAGCGCGCTCGCCGCATGGCAAGTGGCTAAACTGGTCGTTCATTGGAGTCAACATCCGTATCGTGGCAAAACTTACCCTGTGACATCATAGACAAGACAAACGCGTTGCCCATCACTGGCCATCTCCTGGGCCCCGGCAGTTTGTCCAGCGGATCTTCATCGCCCACGAGAACCTTCCAGGTGAGATAGCAGATGGCAACCCCGATTAGCAGCCAGAACATAATGGGACTTTCTGGAAAAAAGTTAAGAATGGCAAGAAGGTTCTGTGCCTTTAGCATGAGTTTAAATAAATAAAATAAATGAACTATATTCTGCAAGTAGGCCGCAAAGGCACTTTTACTAGTCAAAAACTACTAGCGTTTCTCATGAGACCACTGCCGAGAAGAAATGCCGAAAGAAACTCGACAGTCAGTTATTTTCCCCAAAATATGCTTAAATTATTACAATGATATTACTTAACCTACTTAAGTAAATGTAAGTGGTAAACAACAAAAGAGAATTGAAAGAAAAACGAGAAAAAAATAACAATAGGTATTTACAATGTGTAGTTACACAAGAAAACAAAACATGTCGAATCGTTTGATATGCTTTGCATGACCGTACTCGCTAGCGACTGCGTAAACGATTTAGTATGCCTATACTTAGTTCTATTGTGTAACCGCCAGAGCCGCTGTACTTTTGCCCGTACACATTTTTACGCAGTCGCTAGCGAATACGGTCATGTTGTAAACTCATGGTAAAGGCACTGTATTTGTCTATATCTACGCCATTCTCATTTTTGTGCACACTATCACATCCGTGGCTGTCACTACCGTGGATGAATTACAACTACAGCTTTACTGTGAATTAATCACTGACTCACAATACTTTATAAATTCATCATTAAACTGGCATATTATAGATGTAATTTTATCCATACTTATCATACTCTTTGATTTTATCCACGGATATGACACTGTACACACAAATGAGAATGACCAGCTGTCAATACAACAAACCTCAAAAACACACGGAAGCGGGTCGGTACGAATGCGGTACTGCAACAGTGT
Source organism: Epiblema foenella (assembly GCA_963556455.1). Taxonomy (NCBI): domain Eukaryota; kingdom Metazoa; phylum Arthropoda; class Insecta; order Lepidoptera; family Tortricidae; genus Epiblema; species Epiblema foenella. The sequence goes on along the minus strand of OY747113.1, from coordinate 2,853,919 downwards.
TCCGATTGTGCGCAATATAATAATATAGCGCAAATGCAATAAGTACTGACAAGTGCCGAAATCTGGCTGACATCAGTAAGGTCTCGGTAAACTTGAAAATACTGCATCCAATATAAGATTTCAAGCTTACATGGTCATTTACAACACAAATCAAAAAACAACCAACTCAAAAATACAAATATTCAAGGTAAATATCCCGTTTCAAATCGTAATACTGCATCCAATTTCTCCCCGCCAAGTCAGGAAATAGTTTAATCCGTCGTCTACCGATCCCTGGGATCCCAGGGATCATACGAAAAGAATACTATTGTTTATTTTTTTCGCGGGAGACGACGGGTATTAGATAAGACTTACGCTTTTAGAGAAAAAAAAAACATATTTCCTCGTTTTATTATTACATTACTTTTCTCACGACGCTCGTAAACATTTTATATCCACTGTTAACGGAACGGAATGCACTAATGAAATAAGTGCATTTAATAATACGTTATATTAAAAATATTCTTATGCCACGTGTATGGGAAACATTATTATTGCCGTAAAATGGGGTGAGTAGGGAAAAAACCGAAGTTCAAACTTGGATAAAAGTTTATTTGGGTGGATCAACTATTCCTTGTTCCTCGTTACCATGGTTACGTCTCCTAAGTCACTCATTAAAACTGTGATTTTATAGGGTTTAGATCTACCAAACATGAGTTTTAGCGATTATCATAAATCCATTTGGACATAGGTCACCTCTTGAGCATGCTTGAAGCTCATGATATAAACATCTTTCTAAGAAACTCGGTTACTGTTTTCTCCTCGCTGACGGGATACAATAACAACAAGAAAAATTGATTGACCCATTTATATATGTGGCACATTGATATATACAAAAAGTGTTCCGGTTGTTTGTATTTTAGTTTTTTATTATTATTTTGTGTTCATAACTTTAACGATAAACACAAAATAGTTGGAAATCCCACCTCACCCCGTGATTGAGGTAGGCTGGAGTGAGGTGGGATTTCCTACTAAGCTGACACATTATAATAGCTTGATATGTAATTAGATTAGATGATTTACGAAGCAGTAGCTTAAAAAACCAACTCACCCTTCTGTCATCCCTACTCTCTCCATTCGTGACCCAACTGCCCTCGCAATCCCTACTCACCCCATTTTACGGTACAAGTTCTGCAGTTTTACTATCGCCTAAGGACGGATCCGTCACGACGGCGGCTAACGAGCATACGGCCTCCCTGAGTTGAGCTCGCTCTGTCATCAACCTAGTCTTTACCCGTGATCTAGATGCTTGGCGAGAGCAAAACCATTAGCAACAATAAAAAAAAAATTAGAATTTGAACTGTTTATTTTAGTAAAAAACGTAATAAAAACGTAGGGTAGCCAAAATGGCATAAACGGAACCCTTATAGTTTCGTCATGTCTTTTTTTTATTTCTATACATATAATAAAGCTGTAGAGGTTCGAAAGTCTGTACATAGAAGATATTAGCAAAAAAATCGATGGAGGGGTCTTAGAATCGATAACAGAACACATTACAACAGTTTTTAAAATTTGTGTCTGTTTGTCTGTCTGTTTATTTGTCTCACCATCACGCGAAAACTAGCCAATAAATTTCAATACAACCTTCACTAATACTTTTAATTGATCTTCGGACGGGTTATAGGCTATAAAAATCATACAGATTGGGGATGAAAGGGGGTGAAAAGAGGGGTTGAACTTTGTATGGGAAGTCCTTCAATTCGTGACATAAAGGCTTGAAAATTGGTAAGCATATAATTGGAAGCAAAATAAAAAGAATTTTATTCAAAAATTGTACAATAAACAGATAATATGTGAAAAAATGGAGGGTAAAAAAGGGGACTACCGACAAATAACCAAAAATCTCTCAACCCATAGTGACTGTTTGAAATTAGAGATTTAATTATGTTAGTCAGTTGTTATCAACGTCAAACCAGTGCCATGAACTTCGTCTACCTATAATTGATATATTTTCGTTGTTAGAGTGGTCGAGTGTGATAATGGTGTCATCTGAGGGCCTACAAAATACAGCAAATTCCTACTATTCCCATTAATATTATAAATGTGAAAGTTCGGATGTTTAGATGTTTGGATATTTGTTACTCAATCACGCAAAAACGGCTGACCTGATTATGATGAAACTTGGTACACAACGAGTTTATAGCCTGGATTAACATATAGGATACTTTTTATCCCTTCAGCATCCCTCAAATAGATAAATTCGGGGGTGGAAGTTGAATTTCATAGATCCAGAATCATGTAGAATATTTACAATACCCGCTGACTTACGAAAATTCGACTCACATGAACCAGTGTAAGTCTGAGCTCCAAATATGCACATAGTTGCCACGAATCGTAGGGTCAAGATACAGTAAGGACGTAGCGTGAGGCGAGTGTAGACTGTTGTAAATTCACGATGTTTGACGTTTGGCGTATCAAAGACGTGCCATTACACAGATGTCATTCCCTACTGAGTTGTGCTCAGACGGACTTGTTTAACTCATGGCAGGATCAGTGGAACACTTCCAGGATGCATACGGGACGCCATTACGGAAATATTCAACCCAGGATTCGTCGTAAACCTTGGTTTTTTAAATTACGAACCGCCCCAAAGTGGGCAACATCAACTATTTGCCGCCTTAGACTCGGACATAACTGTACTCCGGTGTTCCTCGCCAAAATCAGGGTGCGGGATAACTCGCTATGCGAATGCGGGATCGATGAAGGTTCGCTGGATCACATTTTCTTCAACTGTCCTAGATACAACTATTCACTGTATGATATATTGCCTAAAACCATCCCACGCCCCATAAACTTCTACTCACTTCTCTGTTCAATGGATCCTCCCTTGACTGCTATTCTTGTGAAATATATTCAAATACATAATATAAGATTATAATCATTTACTATTATCACAATTGTATAACATAATTTGCTCCCAACATTAAATATATAATTTTCTTCCCGAAATACCCATTATGTTGGCATGCCTAACAATCTGTCATCCGCATTCCCTCTTTTTTCATAACGTCTGTAAATGTCATGTGAATGTATGTGATGTCCATATGTACTATTTGTTTTAGGTTTCCAGTCTGATCCTTCCCCAAAAGTAAAACAAACAGGCTACCGAACATTTTCCTCGCGCGTCAAGTCCAAAAACTGGATATTGGCAAATCCACCTTGCTAAAATCAGCAAGGAGTAGAAGCCATCAAAAAAAAAAAAAAAAAAAAAAAAGATGTCATTCGTTCAAGTCGAATCGAAGTTAATGTAGATTATTTACTACTTGCACAATTCAATAATTTGAGTCTTATAGTTGCTAAGATAAAGTACGTATTTTCATGTAAAGTTTTTAGTTTTACCATCGTAAGTAGTTATAAACTGATAAATGTCGCTACCAATTGATTATGATGAGCTATTATTATGAAAGATTTCGAATCTTTGTGACTCTTAGAGCTTAATTATCTCAAAACCAAAGCGACTCGTGTGAATGTGAATGTTTACCGCATTTCAGTACTTACCTGAAGTTCTATTAATTACTTACATGCATAATTGTAAGCAGTACCTAAATAACGCAAATCTATTATCTTTTAGATTTGCGTTATTTAGGTACTGACTAACAGCCTTTAAAACGCTTGCGTTTTAAATCAAAACTTGCTGACCCATTGAGCCTAAATAACTATACTGTTTATAAAATTGGAGTAAGTAGATTGGCCGTAGAAGATTGTTGTCAGCATTGACTGACCAGCGCTTTGATATATGCCTGCATAAAAATTATAGAAATTCCACTGGTTGAGAAATGTAAAACAGTTTTTTTTTCTTGAACCTGACTGGCTTTACAGGATTACTTCACTGATTAGTTTATACATAATTGTAAAACGATAATATGCGCGTAGGTAGTTAAAAATATTACTACTGTTTTAAATTACAAGTTGAAGTTAAGGAAGCGCGAGTCTTTTTGGTAGATGTCACTCTGAGTACGGATCCCCAAGGCTTTGAAGAAGATAAGAAAGAACTGGTTGAAGGATTTGGTAACCGAGTGTGATGACTGATTTTTCATGCAGACAGCTTCGTTAAAGTGATTGGCTGCGTATATCAGGATGTCACCGGTTCGATTGTACGTTTTGGAAAGTGTTTCTACACTAGAAAAATACCTATGATTAAGGGAGAAAATTTAACACTTTTGTAAACGTGTTTGTCTTTGTCAACTACAAGTACATATGAAAAAAAAAATCTTAGTAAACTAGAAGTATTAAATAAAGTTTTATACAGAGGGATAATGCGTAGAGACATGTGCCGAAGGTGACCGGTGTTCACTGCAAGTAGAGCGTGTCATATTGTTGTAGGTCATTACAGATCTTGGGTTATAATGTAGGAACACGTTGTAACACGTTGCAATTCGAGAAACATAGAAGTATCTGTTCCATTCAATCATAATATGTTTTCCCCTGTAGTCGCTACATCGAGCATGTCAGTACTAAGGCTCGGTAAGTAGGGAATTGGGAAACTTCATAGAACAAGCGAACGAATGTGCATACGTACACAACATCGAACCATGACACCACTATGCTACATGGATTTGATGACGCAGTTTCTTAGCACACATTGTGTTTCGTTACGTAGTATAAGAAATCATAAAAAATATTTGTACGTAAATACTATATGGGATCGAGTCGACGGTGTTCTCGGAGCTGGAATTAAATGTGTATTTAACGTCTGAATTTCCTGGCCAGTACCCTTGACCAGTACCTATTGAAAAATCATATTACCCGTTTTGTTTCATTATCCGCCTATTACATCCTACTTCAAGACACATGCCTCCTTTCATGAACAAGGGGGCCCATTTCACTTGCTAATATATTTATATGAATGGGTCAATTTCAACAAGCCAATATTTTTTTTCACATCGGTGATTTTCTTCAAATTGAAGGTTTTCATCGATTTTTTAACATCAACCTAAAGATTTAGCTACTGTAGTTAATATATGTTAACGGCCCTGTCATACAATAAATAATTACGGAGATATTAGACAATTTTTTTTTAATTCATCGAAATGAATAACTGTCACCGAAATAAATAAATGGAGTCACCGATGTGATAATAACGTCACCGAGATGAAATAAATAATCACCGTGATGATATTAAGATAACCGAAATGATATAAAGTCTCACCGATGTGATATAACAGTCACCGAAATGAAACTAAAATTAATATAAAAAGGTTTTATAAATAAACATAATGGTTTTATTGCTCCTTTGATATCAAAAAATAATTATACGTTTCACAATAGTCATAAAATAGAAGACCAAAATAAAAAATGGTTCAAATGGCATCTACGGAACCCTAATACAAGCGAATGACGCATGGTTGTATATGCCAGCTGTTTGCTGATTTTACTTGATATGTAATGAATGTTGCCTATCCTTTCATTTCTTAATATATATAAAAAATAGGTACAGCAAATAAAATTCTGTTAAATTATTTATATAAATCGACCATTGGCAAACTTTTTTAAGCATTTTGGAAATTTAAGAAAAGGGTCAGTCGCCATAACATAGGTATATTTAAGTCCGTTATATTTATTCAAATCATAAGAGATCAACAACTTTAAAGGAACCTATTATTTAGAATCAATATTATATAATCTTTATTAAAAATATGTATTTAAATATATCGCATGCATATATCGTCCAAGTCTTGTTTGGATGGTTTGCGGCCACAACATCTCAAAGAGCTAACCTCGCCCTCGGCTGGCAACAATGGTTAGTCGATTGTATAGCGAAACTCTGTAATTTCCTTTAAAAAGGTTCTCTCAATCCCGTGGTATTTCCCTACTTGTACGGAGGTTCACTCTATGCTCTCTCAATAAAGGGCGGGAAGATTTGGCCGATCGCCATAGGCTACACTCTGCGTCGCCTGTCGGCTAAACTGGGCTACCGGGTAGAGAGGCAATGGCGGATTACCTACAACCACTTCAGATAGGTTTCGGAATTGTGCAAGGTTGTAACGCGGCCGGCCATACACGCCTCTCACTCACGCCACGGAATGGAGATACGGGTTCCGTTATTCTCAAGATTGAAATTAAAAATGCCTTCAATAGCGTTGAGAAGGAGACAATTCTCGAGGAAGTTTTGGATCGAGTGCCATCTCTTTATCCGTGTCTCCGTCAATGTTAGCACACGTCTAGCAATTTATTTTATAACGACATATCAATAACTTTGCAAGTCGGAGCTCAGCAGGGTGATACTTTAGTGCCCTTAATATTTTGTTTGGACATACAAAAGGTTATTTCTTCGCTGAATTATAGGCTAAATGTGTGCTATTTAGACGATGGAACGTTTGCTGGTAGGCCTGTAGTGTTGCAGGATTTGAGACACCTTTTGCCAAGTCTAAAGGCTATCGGTCTGGAGGTTAATCCATGCAAATTTGAGCTGTTTTGTTCTGATCCCATGGATGATAATGGCTACGGTTGGCATTTAGGTTGATGTTGCCAGGGTTCGACTTCTGAATGAGTCGTCCTTATGCTTGTTGGGTACTCCCATATTTCCGGAAGGGGTTACTTTTGCTCTTGAGGAAAAAAAGGTTGTGTTAGTTGAGGCTCAAGAACATTTGAGAAATTTGTCAGCACATGCATCGCTTACCCTGCTAAGGACCTGTTTAGCGATGCTTCGCATGTTGTATATTTTAAGAACTTTCCCCACCTGGTTGTTTGGGGACGACGTGTTAAGGTTGGACGATACGCTTCGAGTGTCTTTGAGACCATTTTGAATGTTCATTTAAACGAGGCACAGTAGTACCAGGCTTCTCTTCCGGTTCGCCATGGGAGACTGGGTATACGTCGTTGTCGGAAAGTCGGTGTAGTGGCGTTTCTTGCCACCGCTCACGGGACATTGGGATTCGTCGCTCGCATCGTGTATTATAATGGCGACCGTTTGTGGTTTGTGTTTGGAGTGTAAGGTTTGTCAGCCGCATCGGTGAATTTGTGGGGTCTTGGTTGAGGAGGATGGCCAGCCTTAGCTGTCAGAGGTGCGCGTAGCTGTTTTCAAGGCATCACGCAATCAATGATGCAGTTTGTCAAGCTTTGGTGTCGGCCAACATCCCCTATGTCTTGGGGCTCCAAGTCTAGGGGCTGGAGGCTTCCAGGATTGTATCACACGGATAGCAAAAAGCCAGATGGCCTCACAGTGATTCCGTGGCAAAAGGGTCGGTGTCTCTTGTGGGACACTACGTGCGTCAGTACGTTTGCCCCGTCCCACCTTCACCTTACGGTCAGGTCTACGGGGTCGGCCGCTGAGTATGCAGCCATATTTGAACACTCCAAGTACACTGCCCTGGAACCGTTGTACGATTTCGTGCCGATTGCAGTGGAGACTGCGGGATCTTGGGGCGGTAGAGGTGGAGGCTAAAACATTTATTAAGGAATTGGGTCGCCGGCCTAGGGATAGGGCAGTGATCTGCGCTCCGAATCGTATCTGGTTCAACAGATTTCGTTGGCTATACAGCGCAGTAATGCTCCAAATGTAATTGAAATTTTTGCCAGCGCGGTGCAGTTCGAGGCGATCCTATTTAGTTGATATTAATTGACGAATCCTGTTGCGAATTGTTTTATTGTGTGGATATTTATATGTGACGACGCCTATTGCTGATTCATAGTTGTACCCATTTGACGAAGCCTGCATAGCAGATTAGAATTTCTCAGTAATGTCAAGATGATGCTAATAGAAATAAACATATTTTGTTTTATATATTTCATAACAAAAAAGTTGTTAAAAACAATTCACAACTTCTAATCAGTCAAGACTTTTATTATGTACGGAACCCTTCAACCAGATAAAAAATATTTCATCTTCGGTGACATTTTTGAATTCGGTGAGGTGATAGGAGTAAATTGTTCACCGAATTAACCGAAATGAGATCACTGAAATGAAGAACATTGAGGTTTAACTCGAATTATCGAAAATGTCGCGTAGGAATATAAAAATTAAACCTAGAATATGTAATAAAATGTTGACTTACATATAATATCCGAATAACAAACAAAACATATGCACTGTTATCAAAATATACCAGTAACCGAAATGAAAACTTTTTTGTCCCCACATCACCGAATTGATAAACTTATGTGTATAACTCGAATACGCAGCTGGTCTCAACACGTGCGCTTGCGCCGGACGTTAGCACGGGACTGACCGAATAACCTTTGATTGAAGCAGTGCGTCCACAAGGCGTTGCTTAGCAACTACACGCATCGAAACTTTGTTCACCGATATGATGTCGTCGTGCAGGACAGATACATATACTCTGACCAAAACATATACAGGGTATGTTAGTAATCCCCTATATCTCATATCGATAATACAACTATCCTAGATTATAATAAATGTCTCAGTTAACGTAAATACCTATCCATATTTGTATCATGAAGGAATTTTCCATAAAAAAAGTACGGGGGACAGGTCACTGTGATGATAAATCGGCGCTTAATTATTTTTTTAAAGTGATTAATATTAATTTTAACACAATCGCATTATTTGCCCCAGATAGAAGAACAACCCTACTATTTAAAAAAAAATATCACGAATATGTATGACCAAAGAGCACCCCCGTTATCAGCCGTGCCATTTCAAATTCATGCCTGGGATATTGACCCGAATAAGAAACTTTGAAAGATTGTAACTTTGAGACATAAAAACGTTTCAGTACATTTTGAGTAAGTCAGTCAAAGTTAAGTAGTTTATAACCTAACCTGCAGAATATATCTACCAAGGGGAAGGAATAGTCAGTAGACGTTCACGCGAACGAAGTCGCGGGCAAAAGCTAGTTACTAATAAAAGTACAGAACTCTTAAACTATATGCATTTTCCTGCAAAACTGTTTTAACAGTTTGCCTGCAGGTACGAGTCTCTAATGTCTCTATATGTGATAATCCACATCGAAAGGGACCTTATGGCGGCTGGCGCTTACGTTGCACCTATTCCTTATTGTATTGGAACAGCGGCAATAAAGGCGTAAGTGCCGGCCGCCATGAGGTCCCTTTCAATATGGACTAATTTTATGTTATAATAATACAAATAAACTTACTAACTATTATAATTAGTGCGGAAGTCGTCTAAACAAGCTTAACATTTAAGTGACTTTCACTTAAGTGTCTGCAGTAAATACTTTTTAAGGGCTTTCTTGAATTTAGCCTTATTTGGCTCGTGTCGTATATCTTCGGGCAGGCTATTTAAGTCTGTCCGCCCGTCTGTCCGTATGTCTCCATAGGAGAGTGAATTGAAGGACGTTAACCGTAAAGATGTCCTTCTGTTCTGCAAAAACAGGAAGATTAGCACTCCCAGTAGCTCGATTCCACTCACACCTCAGATTCGGTTGAAACCGCTCAACCAATCTCACTGAAGCGCAAACTCTTAGAGTATTCCAGTGATCCAAACCACACGCGTGGTCGTGCCGGAGGTTTTCCCCTGGATTTTCCCCAGGATACTCTCCAACCGCGCACTCCTATCGCTTTATTGGGCCCGGCCTATAAAGCCACAGTCAGGTTAAAAAAAAAAGGAAGATTAGAAGAAGTCGACGTGGGAATGCCGCCGGGACATCAACCCTAAGCTCTGGGGAAACGGACTGAATGAACCCGGAAAGGGATCGACTGCCCGCGCCCGCCTATTCCCGGGCAGGCGTCCCCACGCAACTGTAGTAGGTATAGCAAACAGGTAGGCTAGCACAACTTGCTGCCAAGTCGTATCTCGCGCGACTCGGTGATTCCTGTCTCGATCAAACTGTGCGGAATAGAAAGAGGAGCGTAGATTTTTCTCTACTCGCGTCGCGTCGCAGCGGCAGTTGTGCTAGCCCCGCAGGTGTCGATAGGTACATAAACATAACATGAAAGTATCATATTAAAGTATCGGATTAATAATTGGAAACCATAACCATTGTCTACCATATAAGGTAGTAAGAAACCCCTATTGTTATTGACCTCCCACTAAGAGGATGACTAATATTAGGGGCGTCCATAAATTACGTGAGATGTTTAAGGGGGGGAGGGGGTCGAGTCAAATCTCAGGATTTTTTTTTCTGATTGAAACAAAAAAAAATTATACTATTTTGGTCCATTTAATCCAGATTGTACACGCTTATAAGATTTAATCTTAAGCGTAATCGTAATATGATTAAGATTATTCACTAATTCGTTCGAAAGAGAATAATTTCATTCATACTTCGACGTTAACTCTCAGCAATATTGATTACTAGTTTTAACTAGTCGTAAATAAAAGCACGAAGCAATTTTTTTTTCTTTTTACAATAACAATCCAACGCGTTTACGTAAGAAACCCACATTTTAAAAAATCTCACGTGAGATTGGGGCATGGGGGAGGGGGTTGAATAAAATCTCACGACATCTCACCAGGGAGGGGGGACAGAAAATAATAAAAAAAAACACTACGTAATTTATGGACGCCCCCTTAGTATATAAGGAGATTTATTTTAATATTATAGAACAGTATTTACTCAGAGTTGGTTGTTTGATTTATCCCTGCTCGCCCAACATCACATGGCGACCCTGCCAGTGCGTCTCGGGACGGGGACGCATTGTTGAAATTGAAGGGTCCACAATCGTGCTAGCATCTAAAACTAGCCATCATCAGGGTCATTGTCAGATTTAGGTTAAGGGCCACAAAGCTTTTAATTTTTTTTTTAATATTTTTTTAAAATTTAAATATTAGAGTACACAATCTTACACAAATCGAACTAGCCCCACAGTAAGCTCAAGAAGGCTTGTGTTATGGGTACTAGACGACGATATATTTAATAGATATAAATACTTAAATACATAGAAAACATCCAAGGCTCAGAAACAAATATTCATGCTCATCACACAAATATTTGCCCTGACCGGGATTCGAACCCAGGACCGTCAGCTTCACAGGCAGGTGCACTACCCACTAGGCTAAACCGGTCGTCATAAGCTTAATTTTGGATTGGTTTAGTAACCCGCATAAACGGTGTTTCGGTAACTATAAATCCATGTATTAAAAACATAACTTACATGTACATAAGCCGTTAACTATTGACCAGCGGGTGGACAACTTTTGTTTTTACTAATGATAATGACCCATCAACATCATCATTGAAGAAAACAAATCTTTCCTGTAATATTTAGATTAGCTCTTACATTCAAGCTTGTATTTAAAAAATAGTAGCAAGAATTTATATAAATATAGCATTTTGCTTTATTTATGCCATAATATATTAAGTTATCAAACTTCAAAAAGCTATAATGTCGACTATTTTGAAAATAACAAAAAATCTTAGTATAATTTAGCTTTATTATAGTTTAATTTACTTTATTAAGTGATAAATTATTAACATAATAGCCACGTACTTTGTTTAAGTACTTATATAATCTAGGCCTTAACATCGATCTTTGGCGGCTGTGCGGGGGTTAAAAGTCTAAATCATCTAGATTTTTAAATTATTTTTCCTGTAATCTACAGAATACACAGCAACTTTTGAGCCCTATTACATTACGGTACTCCGAAATTCGTGATTTTCGACCCACCCTAATCATCATGTCTCAATACCTGTAACCGGAGGATGAAAAAAAATTGTACGCCCATACTCGTGTGGGAATTATGGGATATCCATGGATAGCCCTTTAAAAATGATATGAAGGTTGTAAAATATGGAAACTAAAGGAAAAGCATTAAATTATTTTTTTTATTCCTTCTTTTTCTATTACATTTTGAAGAGTTAGATAATTCAAGTTTTTCTATTATATAAGAAAAGAACATTTCAAATATATATAAAGGTAAGTGAATTAAGGTATGTTTGTTGGTTGACAGCAAAGGTTTTTAAAAAGTTTTCCATTTAATCAACCGTTGTTGAGATATTTGCTTTCAAAGTTATAAAAAGTAACCCCCCCCCCCCTCTAATTTCCAAACTATGACTATTAAAATTCTGAAAAAAATGAGGTGGTGTGCATTAATAAATACTTTCAACGATTTTAGTTAACGAGTTTAGCTTTTTAGTTTTCCCTGAAAAACTGTCTTGCCCAAACAAAAGGTCGTAAGTGCCGTGAGTTCCCTATGAAGATACGACCTTTTAGATTGATTTTTCCTTTTGTATTGGATAGTGGTTTTAAATGTGCATTAGGATATGTTGGTACGGAACCCTTCATTGTGCGTGATCCGACACGCACTTGGCCGGTTTCTTATTTACCTTGTTTTAAGGAACCGTAAAAAGTGGGCAAACAACGAACCGGAAACGAAGTATCTCCCTCCAACGCACTTGCGAATTCGAGCGACAGTGTCAGTGACAAAATATTAATTTACAATTTAAGAAAGTCTGACTTTAATAAGTAATACATTTTTCATGTCGAAATATTAATTTACAATTCAAGAAGGAATAATAATTTCGAGTTCACAATTATACCAAAATTAATGTCATACAATGAAGATAAACTTGCAAAGTTATCTATTACAAATATTACAACATCAGTAAAGTTAGAGATGTATAAGGTCTCAAGATTAAACAAGGAGTATAATGAAATTAATATAATATCCCAGAGATGTACATGGTCTCTGAGCGTCAAAATTAAAATTAATTTAATATTGTTAGACATGTATATGTCAAGTCACTGATAATAAAAACGAATCCACAACAGGATGATGTCTCTCGTCAATCCCCTATAAAAAGACACTAGTATTAACATTAACGTAGTAACTATGTCCTAGCAAGCATGAACAGAAGTGAAGTCACACTTATCAGCGTCGAATCGCATTTTGTAATACAAAAACGCAATATTGTATGAAGATGCGTCCGCATCAATTCACCCTTCCGCAGCGATTCAGCTTCAGCATTAAATGCGTATAAGTGTAGCTATCCATTTAACATACTGAAGAATGCTTATTCATGATAAAGCATGAGGACGGCGGCTAGGACGTGAAACTAGATGCTTGCGAATGAGAATACTTGATTACGCGTGAGACATAACGCTTGCGATTGATATCGGCTGCTTACGCATGGGATGCAAGGAGTGCGGGCGGTCGACCGCGTCATTATCACAAGTATCACAACGTGTCCATTTAGCAAAGTGCATTCGTTTGTTTACATGCAATAATTACTTACTTGCGAAAATGGACGAGGAAAAATTGATTTTGCTAGTGCAAAAATATCCTTGCCTTTATGACATGGCTTCACCAATATATAGTGATCATCAGAGAAAGGAAAATGCATGGGAATTTTTCTTTTTCATTGCTTCTATAATACACGCTAGCACAATAACATTTACGAATGACCTATCCATGACAGTTTTTAACTTCAACTGCGGCAGTTTGCGTTTCAAATTCAATTCAATAGCATGCGATCGCATACTTTAGCGGATGAAAGCATGCTATAGGATACTTTAGCCGAAAACGTGCGTTAGCTCCCTTTAGCATCTGAACACATGTTACAGCATACTTTAACTTCTGATGCGTATAGTGTGTCCAAAATCATCCAGCTAAATGCGATTCGATGCTGATAAGTGTGGCTTCACCCTTAGGTTCTTCATTAGGAATAAATCATTGTTCCAAAGATTGCTGACAGCGTTTCCCCGCGGTATAGAATGCTGATGCGTTCTATATTATTGTATTGTGAGACTTATGTCCCGGGAATAAGATTCATAAATAAGTAGCTGTAGTCGTCTGTCGCTTAACAGATATCGCTTCAATAGCGCTCAAGTATAAGTAAACAGGATTATTACGGATTAGGCCACAGATTACGTCTAAATAGATCACGCGAATTTATGCAACTTTTACAAGTGCCCGAAATAATTTCTACTTCAACACATAAAATGATTTTAAGATGAATCGGTTACCCAGGGAATGCATAACCGGAAAATAAGGGTAGTGTTTTAAAACGGTATGACGTCATACCGTTTCGTTTCGGCTAGGTTTCGATACGCTACCTAATCCCAAGTTTTGACGTAGGCACTAGTTTTTACGGAAACGACTGCAATCCAATGAGGTCTGGTTTCCCCTCGAGTTGGACGGTCAGTTCCAACCCGAGGGGAAACCAGACCTCATTGGAATTAGGCTTGTCAAGTGAGTGGGCAATTTGACTATTAGAAATTCTCAAGCCGCCCGAAGGCCTCTAACTTAGCTTAACGACTGCACTCGAAGTGGTCACCCATCCAATAAATGACCGTTGCGTCCTTATAAGTTTGAGCGTTCATCATTTTCATAAAATCTTAGTCGATAGATGGCGTTAGCGCTCGGCACACGAGCGCACTGCTCTACAGCACACTACAGCGCGTATGTGTGCGTTTCAACCGGGACGCAAACAATCATGATCGTTTTGATATTTTCCAAGTCGAAGGTTTTACAGTTACAGTTTTTTAATGTAATTAAAAATGTATTTGATGTCTTGAAAATAATGGCCGCTGGGCCGCGAACTCTCCTCGTAAATAGACTCTATTTAGGTAAATGTCTATGGATGAACCCGTATCAGATACATACATATATATATATATATATATATATATACATATCTATATATCCAGCCAGACATATTGTGTTGGTATATATGAAGCTAAAACTAAATAAGATGGAGAACATTATTCCTTCAAGAAACAAATGAAACTGATGTTCTTTATGACTTTGCAATGTCAAAATGAATCAGGGATCGGATACCGGTATTTTCTCCATAGAAAAATACCGGTATTATTAGGGTCACCGGTTCATTATTTCGTTTTTAATGGGATAATCTAATAATACGACGTTGTTACCTAAATACATGATTCAGCCCTACGTAAAGAGCAAAAAATAATCCAAAATATTGGGCTAATTCAGGGTTCTTTTTAAATACCGGTATCGGTCCCTGAAATGAATGCATCTAATTCGTTTGACAAGTGCGCGCGGCACAACGCTCAGCATTTCGCCTGTGCATGTGTAAGGTCAAACAAAGGTTCGTCCGACACTGAGGCCAAATTCTGTCAAATAAAATCAAGCAAGAATCTACCTTATAGTCAGATTTCTTAGGCCCGGTTTTATAAAGATCCGTTAGATCTTAAGTCGGTTTGATGTGTCAAAAAATGTACTGAGTTACTGAAATTTGACCTGACATTTGGTCTAACGGATATTTATAAAACCCGGCCTTAGTCGTGTTTGCTTGCGTTCGTTTGACAGAATTTGGTCTTAAAGTTTCATACGAACTGTAAATATAGATGTGAATATTAGATGTCAACTAATGGGTGTTAAGATCTCATATATTGTTGTTGTTAAGAGGCCATGTTTTGATTTCAAATTATGACAAGAGTGTTGATAATACCAATAGAGTGATTAAAGGATACGATGACTATATAAAAGTATTAGATAGTGACATAGTATTATTTTTTTAAATTTATTGTGTAGTAGAATTTAAGCGGAAAAAGCCGTTTTTAGTTTGTAAATGGTCGTTTTGGACTCATCTCTCACCAGTCCCTCAAGTATAGAGATAGTATACGCTAGGGGTCATCCCAATACATTATCGTATCTCAAAGGGCTCTTCGTGTTGGATCTGTATCCCCATGAACGTCTTCCAAAAGGACCGGACATTATGTCGTGATATCGCAAAGGAGAGATATCAAGAAAATAATGATAATATTTATTTATTTAAGCAGACAACAGAGGTCCATCGAATCGTTAGTATAAAGAGATGTATGTTCTTCTCTCTCATCTTGTGGAGCTGGCATTCGTGAATATGTTACATACATCAGATCGTTATGTTTAAAGAAACATTTAAGTATATGCATATAATAATTAGTACTAGACAAGTCTCACATCTTTTTTCTTTTCATTATGATTTGGCCGTTACAACAACTCAAATGGAACTTGTTTGTTTTAGTGTTGCAATACAATATAAACTTTATTTGAGCTGTGTTATTAAGAGCGGTCGTGTCGTCACCCATTATATATTAATTAGGTTAAGACTAGTATATATATTTTTTGGTTGTCCTGAAAATCAGCGTCACGACACATCAGTCGTGGCACATGCTGAGCGACAACCTTTTTGGTGTATACCCACTTCTAATTTGTAATATCTTCTTTTATCTGTATGTACACCAAATAAACGATTTTTTATTTCTTTCTTCTTCTTTTTTATGTACGTACCTAGTGAATAATAATGACGATACTCACTAGTTTTGGTGACGCAGGCCACAGACGCACTCTTCTACCAAGACATGAAGTAATGTCGACCAACTATAGCAACTATCCGTCGTGACGTGGTTGCTGTAGTCGTGAGTGTCGCGATCATTATGCCCGCGGTTACTATCGCCATCAATATACATGTTGTTCGACATTTTTTAAAGAGCCTAGAATGTCGCACGGCTGAAGGGATGCTACGAAATTCGAAATCCGAACTTCGTATTGTCGTCCCTTTCACTCTCGTATTAGTCACTATAGCACGCTACGGAGATCGAATTTCGAAGTTCGGAGTAGCCCCTCTGAGGGGCTACCGCGAACCGAAAACGAAGTTTTCCCTCTCTGTCCCACTTACATCCGAACGTGCAAGTGCGACAGAGAGCGAAAACTTCGTTTGCTGTTCGCGAAAGCGCCCCTGAAGTGCTACCGCGAACGGCATTCGAAATTTTCCCTCTCTGTCGCACTTGCAAGTTTGCACATAAGCGAGACAGAGAGAGACAACTTCGTTTGTGGTTGGCGGTAGCCCCTCAGTTCACGAGTATGACGCGTATCTCGGCCATAATGCCTAATACTGAATCTACCTAAAATAATAACTCTCGACGCCTCGAGATGAATGTTGATGTCAGAAATGTTAAGCGTAATTGTATTGTCTTTTCGTAAGAGGTATCATCTCGAGAATAATCCTATTCAAAGCAATTTCGCGTGTGGATGGTAGATATAGCAATTCTTCCGCAACCTATAGATAACAATAACATTATTAGAAAAAGTGTTTCTTTTATTACTTCAGGCTATCTATTCATAAAAATCGTGTACTTACTGCTTGCGAGCTCGCCCTTGTTCAACTTAGCCCATAGTTTTGTGACAAATATACTTTTATAGATTTTAAAGCTGCTTATTAACACATAATTCACAATAGGAAAATTCTAATATCAATCAACTCTCATCCATCATCTCACAGTACCGCAGACACATTCGATACACAACCGTCCATCGACTTTCAAACATATCACATTCTGGTGCCCATGACAGAAGCGAGTTCAGCAGTCGCAGAACGCGTACAGCTGGCGAGCTTCTATGCGCCACAGTGCGTGTAATTGGGACTGCCAAAAGGTTGGGACTTCGCGGTCTTAGGAAATTTTTTGGGCAGAAACGAGATAGCGAGCCTAACAATTCGTGCTACGAGCTCAGGACAGTCTGTATCGCCACGTAAAATTCCACAGTCACTAGGAGATTGGTAGGCTTATATATATAGGCCGATGTAGTTATTTTTAAATATGGCTCTCCTTTTCAATGTCAACGGCATTTTGTGAGCCATTTTGCCAACATGACTTTTCCGAAGTAAAAAAGCCTGCTGAATCTGATTCCGAATGGCCGAATTTTAGCTCATTTGCTCGAAATTGAAGGTGGTGGAATTAAACTAAAAATCCGTAAATATAACTCGAAACTGAAGGGCTACCGCGAACTAAAACGAACGAAGTTTGAATCTCTCTCTGTCCCGCGAATCAGCAAGTGTGACAGAGAAGGAGATATTCGAACTTCGTTCGTTTTCGGTTCGCGGTAGTCCCTCTGCTGTGGCGCTACCGCGAACAGCAAACGAAGTTTTCCCTCTCTGTCGCACTTGAAAGTTTGCATATAAGTGAGACAGAGAGGGAAAACTTCGTTTGTGGTTCGCGGTAGCCCCTCTGGTCGAGTGCAGTGTCTTGGAATGGGTTTCGGGGATCGCTAAACTAAAATTTGATATTCATAGGTCAGTCCGGGTCAGAATCGGATTCAGCAGACTTTTTTACTTCGAAAAAGTCATGTTGTTGGCAATACACAAAATGCCGTTCAACTTGAAATAATGTCACAAAATAAAACTATCCGCCTATTATCTGTATTTTTATATTATCTGTGTAGTCGACGTCTTTCTGCTGATATGATGATGATGATGATGATTGTGCACAATAACGTATTTACGTATATACTATACCTATAAATAAATAAGTATTTGTGGAGTGGGCCATCTTACACATTTCGGCCTAGTCCCAAACTAAACAAAGCTATACTTGTTTTAGGGCGGGTTGCATCGTCTTAAGATTACCGGCCGATAAGGTTAAATACGGCGTCGGTAGGTGTCATCCCATACAAAACTTGACAAAGTTACCATAGATTTTAACGAACACCGTTCTATTACAGACGGTTTGATGCAACCCACCCTAATAAACAACGTCGGTGGCCCACAAGCTTACAGCCTGCCTGATGGTAAGCAGATACCGTAGCCTATGGACATTGATGACTCCAGCTAGAAGAACAAGCGCGTTACCGACCCTTTTTTGAAGATTCGTTGTTTTGTGGGCTAGTTTTGGTGTGCCGGTTTGCGACCACTTGGATGAGTTGACTGAAAACATATTTTTTCGTTTTTTTAATAGATTCCCATTCAATAACTTTCAAATAAAATGTAAAAAAACTTAGATACTGTTCGTTTGGGGTCCGTAAAAATATTAATCTATAATTTAAAAACCTTCATTTTTAAGGTCTCGTTGGTCACAAACTAACGCTGATAGCGTAACCGGCCTAGCGACACTAGTCGCGACATCTAGTATAGAGTAGAAAAACCAACCAGTACCTACAGCGCTCCTAGCGGCAAGTAGAAGAAGCTCTTAATCATTTCCGTGGTGACTTTCGAATTATGTTATTCACGTTCATAGCTAATAACTAGCAATCATTGGTATCTTTTCAAATTTTAATCATAATTTGTAGTCAACGTGAAAGTGTACAATTTATAATAGAAAATTGATTTGTAAATTGTAAAGCAAAAACGAAACGCATTTTTGACATTTCGTGTCCAACGTTACGAAAATGTCACTATTCGAAAATAGGTTGCTGCTATTTCTGCCATTTAATTTTAATAATTCCGTTATCATCAAAATAAAAGCAACCTTATACGTGTAACAAAAGATTTTAACTTGCGCCAAAGTAGTAGAAATTTAATGAGAATAATAATATTAATTGAACTTTCTCTGCAAACGTCAAACATCGTCAATAAAAGAGTTCCGTTCCTCATATTTTGTTTGAGTTAATTACCTATTTTTGAATTCCAGTGGCTACAAAGTTATTCACTTAAAATGACGAGTAATTCGTCTTATAACAATGATAAAGTGGTCCAAGGCGAGGTGGAATATCCAGCCACTGACCCGGCGTCGGGGGCGTTTTTCCAAGCAGATTATAAAAAGTAAGTGAAAATATACTTTTTTTTTCTATTTCTTACGATGACTTAGCCATACATTATAGAATTACAATGTATTAGTTGGTTTAACAGTCTTTGCAACTTAAGTCTTGAAAGGATAACGGCAAGTGTAATTTTCCCTGCATTTTTATTACTGTTCAATCAATCAAATGAAAACAGAAACAATCGCCACCGTGGATATGGAAGTTCAAGTACCTTGGGAGCACAATAGCATCCAAATGCGGCATGGAGTCAATTAAAGTGCAGAACAGGCACTGCGGCTGCTGCCTATGGCAAGCTCCAACCCAAGGTGTTTCGCTCCCACGATCTTTTTTATGACGACCGGTTTAGCCTAGTGGGTAGTGCACCTGCCTGTGAAGCTGACGGTCCCGGGGTTCGAATCCCGGTCAGGGCAAATATTTGTGTGATGAGCATGAATATTTGTTTCTGAGTCTTGGATGTTTTCTATGTATTTAAGTATTTATATCTATTAAATATATCGTCGTCTAGTACCCATAACACAAGCCTTCTTGAGCTTACTGTGGGGCTAGTTCGATTTGTGCAAGATTGTCCTCTAATATTTATTTATTTATCTTTAATTTTCAACGAAAATAAGCAACAACATGGCTGTTATGCTGCCAAATCTCTTATACTCGTCCGAGACATGGGTAGAGTACAGATATATTTGATGGCGACTGTACCTTTGTAAAAAAGATAGGGTACGTAAGACACTTAAGAGCGAATGAGAGAGTAGACCAACATAATTTCTGAACCAGATCACACAGTCTCTGTGGCCGAAATCGGCCATGGTGTTCATCATCATCATCATATTTATTTTATTTAAGAACATGGTGTTACTACCTTATCAATTCCTATGAGGGTCCTCTCATCAATCTTCAATTTATCTTCCTTATCTAGGTACTTATTTGTACCTGTGAACTTACTATCAAAGCCAGTAGGTATTTAAGAAAGAAATAAAAAATGGAATTAAAGAAATAAATGTACAGACTTGTATTTTCTCTCAATCTCCAAAATAAGTTAAGAGGCCTTATAAGTTTTAAAATGTTATGATTTCAAATTATGACAAAAGTATTGATAATACCAATAAAGTTATTAAAGGCTACTTACTATCCAATGTTGACATACGAAATAAATACTATATTGTTTTTGTACGGCCTTGACTAACGTAATTAATGTCTTATCAGATTTATGTATGAATAATTATATAGCTACAATACGCATGTCATTAAAATAGAATACCAATTAGCACGTAAGGTTTAGCTGTTAGTGCTGATAATGGTTTACAATAAATAAATAAATAAATAAATAAAGGCTACTTTATTTTTATTCAAGTTTTAGCTAGTAACATAGTAATTTTTTGATTTTATTGTGTGTAGTAAAATTTAAGCGGAAAAAACAAGTTTTTAGCTTGAAAATATTCGATTTGGAGTGATGTTTGAAACGATATTTCTTAATGAAAAATCTAAAAAAATTTAAGTTTATGACAGAAGGTTGCAATAGTCCTGTTCTAGATAGTAACATTGAGAAAATATACGATACGTATCAGTTTAAACAGAAAATGGCGTAAATAGATGAGCGTTTTTTAACTGATAAGGACCCTTAAGAATATCATGATGACAAATGTATGACCATTAGCATATTATTTTTCAGGAATGAAGACTTGAAGATGATGTTGGATGGATCAAAGGACTCCCTAAAGCTGGAGGCAATGAAGAGGATCATTGGTTTGATAGCCAAGGGCAGGGACGCATCAGACCTGTAAGTAATAAGCAAAATTTTTGACAACCGGTTTATCATAGTGGTTAGTTCCTGGGCTCGTAATTGGGCAAATATTTGTGTGATGAACATGAATAAGATAAGATAAGCTTTTATTTCCTTACATCATGTTTTCGTACATTCTAAATTAAAGAAATGAAAATAAATCAATAAGTCAATTGCCTAGCTTTGTGTGACGCTTATTTTAGTTCACATGCTATAGTTTTTAAGCCACGGGGTGGCAGAATAACAGCGTCTGTTGACAAGAGTCTTTAGTGGTCTCTTGGTCCAGACACAAGCTGAGCCACCTACCCTTTCAATTGTTTTTGTATACTTTGATTTATTGTACCTGTCTTGGTTACCTGTAAATGTATACAATCATTGAATAAACGTCTTATTATTATTAAATGTCTTTGTATTCTTTTTAGAAAACACCATTTTCACTTTTCATCCTCTTTTGTATAAGGACCGCCTAGAGCGGTGAAAGCCTCCTCCAAAGCTTTCCAGGTTTCCCTGTTCTTGCTGTTCTTGTCCAGCAGCTTCCAGCTACCTTTTTGATATCACCACTCCATCTTGAGAGTGGTCTTCCTTTCCGTCGTGTATGGTCCAAGGGGTACCAGTTTGTTACAATATTCGTCCATCTTTCATCTGTCACTCTTTGTGTATGCCAACAAGTATTCATGTTCATCAGGAGATGAACATGAATACTTGTTACTGAATACACAACAAAACCTCAAGTGAAAAGTCAGCACCATGCTTATGATTCTTTTTTTTTTAATTTATCTAAAAAGTACATAACAGTTACAATCTTTTAATTTCTCGCCAAACTGCCATAACAGTTTGTTGGCGAGATCGCGCTCATTTAACTAATGTTAGGTACATACTATGCTATTATGAACTAAACTTAAACACTGAATATGACAATGCCTAAACATTTAACTGTAATATTTTTTAAGTTTTTATAACAATAAACATTACATTGTTACCTATAACAAGCCTATTGTTACCTTCTGGAGTCACAAGCCTCCATAGGCTATTGTGTATATAAAAATCCTTGTTTCAGTTTTCCTGCAGTAGTTAAGAATGTGGTATCTAAGAATATTGAAGTGAAGAAGTTGGTTTATGTTTACCTGGTCCGCTACGCTGAGGAGCAGCAGGATCTGGCCCTACTCTCTATAAGCACCTTCCAACGGGCCCTCAAGGTACTTTTTCTTTTTCTGCATCCTTACTTTTTTTTGCTCTATTACATATTTTTTGCCGTGAAATGAGCTCTCATGACGAGGTTTACAGTAGTAAACCCTCGAGTAAACCTATTATATAGAAAATATAGAAAACTTCATTTTTGAAGAGTCAGATATTGAGATACTTCTCAATATCCGACTCCTCAAAAATGAAGTTTTGTATATTTCGTTGTCAAGAGATTGTAATTTTTTGACGAAAATGTAATAAATAAGCGGCTACAAAATTGCCAATATCCCGAAAATTAAGGTATTTTTATCACCTTATTTAGATTTAGATTTCATTTATTACACAATACAAGACTTCATTATAAATTACATTTAAGTCAATTTAAAAGAATCCCTATTGTGGTCGTCAATGCACTGAATAGAATAATAACACATAATAAAACAATTAAAACAAAAGAAAACAAACATAAATTAAATAAAAATAACATTTCAAATTTCACCCAAGAGGATCGTCATACTATTACTAATGTAGGTATTGATAACAATATAATAATGGTTAAAATACGAAATTACCTACCTATTTATCTAAATACTTACAATGTCAAAAAACTCAAAAATATTTAATATCAAATAGAATGTCACAATAAAGCATTACGAAGTTAATTTACAAAATTCATTTACAGAATTTAATGGATTATCTAATAGAAAGTTTCTCCGCTGACGTTTAAATTATCGAATCATCCATTTCTAACGTAAACTTGTCTGACACAGGATCCGAACCAACTGATCCGAGCCGGCGCCTTACGGGTACTCTCATCTATCAGAGTACCCATGATAGTGCCCATCGTTATGCTCGCGATCCGCGACTCGTCCTCTGATATGAGCCCATACGTGAGGAAGACCGCTGCACACGCCATACCGAAGCTGTACAGGTAACCGATGTGATAATCATGAAAGAAGGCGTCGCTATTCACACGATCCCCTGTAACTGATATAACTGACATTCAAGAACCCCTCATCGTGCTCGTGATCCGCGACTCAGCCTCAGACATGAGCCTCTACGTGAGAAAGATAGCGACACACGGCATACTGAAGCTGTATAGGTAACTAATGTTCTATACGTCATAATAGAACTCCTCGCTATGCTTACTATCACCTACGTGAGGAAGATCGCGAATGCGGTAACCGTTGTTCTATGTTCTATGCGTCATGATAGAACCCTTCACCAAGCTCGCGATCCGTGACTCAGCCACATACACGAATCCCTACGTGAGGAAGCCCGCGTACGCGGTAAATGATGTTCTATACGTCATGATAGCATCCCTCACTAAGCTCGCAATCCGCGAGTTAGCCTCGCACATGAGTCCCTACATACTACAGACAACCTAACACTGTTACTACAACAACCCTTCAATAAATTAAGATAGTTTGCAGCTTTTTTAATTATACCTTTTTGGTTTCCAGCCTAGACCCCGAACAGAAGGAAGAGTTGGTGTCTATAATAGACAAGCTACTATCCGACAAGGCTCCGCTGGTCGTGGGGTCAGCGGCCATGGCCTTCACTGAGGTCTGTCCGGAGCGGATGAGCCTCATACACCGGAGCTACAGGTAAGTTTTTCCGTTCTACAGAAAAACTGTGTCTATAATAGACAAGCTACTACAGAACTTGTGTCTATAATAGACAAGCTACTACAGAAGAACTTGTGTCTATAATAGACAAGGTTCAGCAACCATGGCCTTCACTGAGGTCTGTCCGGAGCGGATGAGCCTCATACACCGGAGCTACAGGTAAGTTGTTCCGTTCTACAGAAGAACTTGTGTCTATAATAGACAAACTACTATAAAAGAACTTGTGTCGATAATAGACAAACTACTATAGAAGAACTTGTGTCTATAATAGACAAGCCACTACAGAACTTGTGTATATAATAGACAAGCTACTACAGAACTGATGTCTATAATAGACAAACTACTACAGAACTTGTGTCTATAATAGACAAGCTACTACAGAACTGATGTCTATAATAGACAAGCTACTACAGAACTGATGTCTATAATAGACAAGCCACTACAGAACTTGTGTCTATAATAGACAAGCTACTACAGAACTGATGTCTATAATAGACAAGATACTACAGAACTTGTGTCTATAATAGACAAGGTTCAGCTGCCATGGCCTTCACTGAGGTCTGCCCGGAACGGATGCGCCTCGTACACCGGAACTATGGGTTTGCTGTTCCACACTACAGAGGGCAGAACTTATGTTATGCTTAAAAATGAAAAATTAAAAAACTGTTTTCCTGATTTATTTATTGCTTCTAGAATATTATGATATACATACATCCATCAGCTTGTAGCTGCTAGTGTATAATAAATAATAATATTAATTATATTTACGTTATTAATTTATTAACAAAGATTGAATAAAGATTAAAAATTCGCTTTTTAAATAAAATAGAATATAAACATCAACTTTTCACATGATTGCTATTCGGCCTAATGACAAAATGAATTTAAAATTGAGTTGATAAAAACACGTATTAATTACAATTTAAACATTAACCGCCTTATTTATAAAAGTGTCCCTTTCTCACAAACATAAATGTCAATGTGACAGATAAGGACAAACGAGTTTCAGCTGCAATTTATCTAAGATAAGTTTGATGGACGATTACGAATTATTTAACCGATTCTTGCGTTAGTTGCGTGGCCCGAGAGGGGTACCAGCGTCGGTCAAACGGGCACTAGTGTGAACTCTAATGACAAGGCTCATACCCACGGGCGAACAGTCCTACAAGATATAAGACAGAGCGAGATGGGCAGATGAATGACCTTCTTTCTCTCGCTACATCTTAAGCGGCAATTACACTTCGTCGTTCACCTAATGCGGTGGCCGAATTCACTTTAAACTACTTAGGTCAACAAACGTCGTCTTCACATTAGTCTGTCCGCCTACCTATAAGCGTTGGCAGCTGTCGATCGCCGAATGCGGTCGACTAACGTGTTCTTTACACTTCGTTGTTCACCGCATGCAGCGTGCGAACGACGAAGTGTAATTGCCGCTTTATAGCTTACGCGGCTGCAATGCTCGCGTGAGGATGCGCCATTACACAAACGCAGCCTTAACGCGCCACGTAGGTACCGCAGAAGTGTCAGTCTATCGGTAGATTACTAGAAGAATCACACTTCTGTATCTTCAAGAACAATTTAATTATCGTTTAACTGGGACGGGATAGGTACAAGAATGGAGACGTCGCGCGGCAGCCCTTCGGTACGAGATCATCATCATCATCATCATCATCATTTCAGCCGAAAGACGTCCACTGCTGAACATAGGCCTCCCCCAAGGCTCGCCATTTAGACCGGTCCTGTGCCGTTTGTTTCCACCGGATTCCCGCGGCCTTCACCAGGTCATCACTCCACCTTGTCGGAGGCCTACCGACAGCTCGTCTTCCGGTGCGTGGACGCCACTCAAGCAGTTTCTGGCCCCATCGACCGTCAGTCCTGCGAGCAATGTGCCCTGCCCACTGACACTTTAGTCTCGCAATTTTGAAGGCTATGTCGATGACCCCAGTTCTGCTACGGATAGCTTCATTCCTAATTCTATCACGCAGAGAAACCCCGAGCATAGCTCTTTCCATTGCTCTTTGTGTGACCTTGAGCTTTCTTATGAGGTACGAGATACAGTATACTTACTGAAATTTTCACACTGACAGGTGATGTTAATGCAATTGATATTTTGTCTTAAGCCGTCGTCTCCCGGCGAAAAAAATAAACAATAGCATTCTTTTGTTATGATCCCTGGGACCCAGGGACCGGTGGACGACGGGTCAATAGGAACGTGCCTTGGTCTCCCGCGAATCAAAAAAAACGTCAACTTGACAGCTGACAGGTGTCAAATGTGGCAGTTACATCTATGATTTTGAAAATTCATAGGTGTAACTGCCACATTTGACAGTATATTATTGTCTCATGCTACTGGTGCATGCTACTAACCGATATAGTAAATAATTACTATAAAACATTAAAAAATAACATAAACATAATTACGAATGCTGGCATTCTCTGAGTGAGCTTGCTTCACCGTCGGTCAAATCTTTGCACCCTGACTATAATAATGCTGGCTAAGAGCAATCCCATTTTAATAAAAAATGTTACATTAGGTAGTATCATTAGTTGTAATTTCAAATATTTGATTGCGATTTAGGTATAGGATTAAAAAAAATGAATATACCCATTATGCTTCAATTTGTTCCGATCTATGCTGACAAAAGCATTGAATCCATACATCCCTATTCGATCTAATGGATAAGAAAAGTATATCGATTAATAAATGATTAAGAAGTCCTAAGTAGATGATCACATTCGAATATTTCCCAGGAATGCTAATTGTACTTAATATTATAATAGCAATAAGATAAGTACTTGACACAAAATACATTATAGCCATTAAAATATTCTGCCACACTTCTTGAAAACCATCAGTTCCAATCGACTTTATCAAAACATACAGAACATTTAAGAAAAATGTTATGTTAAACAATGTAAAAACCCCATATAAAATGCAAGTGGTAACTGCAAAAATTTTTGCCGCGTGCATACGCTCGATTGTCTCTAACAAAGATAACAGCCAAACGAACAAATTTACTAGTAAATACTTTCTCCCTGTTGGATTCTTGACAACAGTCACATATTCTACGTAAAACGTACACGATGCGACAAACATCCACTTAAAATGGCAAATATTAAAAAAGAATGTGAGAAAAATCCACCATTCCGGTTCCATGTACTTGCTCAACGTGAAAACGTTACCGGTAAGTATCACTGTTCCGGTAAAAATTACGTTGACGAGGATATAATTTTCGTAGCGCCTGAAAGGCTTGAGAATTGTCCAGGATATTGCAGCGATTAAGAGAATAGTCACACCAACTACCGAGCTAAGGCAAGCCAGGTACCAGTACACCTCAAGCTCTAAACCGGGAGTATAGTCTTCTTTATGATCTTTCTCGAAATCAGACACTTCATCACCGTTTATTGAAACATCTGCCATTTTATCACTGAAGCTTGGAATATTTTGGTCACTTGAAACTGAAACGTGCACTGCAGTCGGCTCGTAATCGAAAAGACAAATGTACGTCCGCTGTAACTCAAACGAAGTCTACGCATGTACGCACCTTAAAAACCTACTTAAAGTAATTGCAACAAAGTCCATGGGGTTTTCAGCATGACACAGAAAATTAAGTAATTAGTAAATATCAACACTGAACAATCGTGACTACTCGTAAAGTTTACCGTATGCAATGTGCGCAAAACACGCAATCGGCAATTATATCTATCTCGATTTACTTTGGCGAAAATGTACAGCCCAAAAGGTTATGGCAAAAAATAAGAAAAATCAAAAAATGAAAATAAAGATATTGCCGATCAGAGATTTATTTCTCTGAAATACACATAAACTATATTTTGTATGTTTGTATTTGTTTAAGATTATAAGTTTAGATATTAAGCAGTTCAGACGGGGCCTATACTTATTTTCATTGCTTCTAACGTGTTGTTTGTTTCAGAAAAATCTGCTCACTACTGGCGGACGTGGACGAATGGGGGCAGCTCACTTTGCTCAACGTTCTAACTGTGTACGCGAGGACTTTCTTCCCGGACCCCAACGACGAGGTACTTAACTATTACTTATTTCGACATGAGAAATGTATTACTTATTATAGTCAGACTTTCTTAAATTGTAAATTAATATTTTGACATGTAAAAGTGCTCTTGTGGCCTATTTGCAGAATAAATGTTTGTATTTGTATTATATTTATTTATTTATTTATTTAATCTTTATTGCACAAAAGAAACCTTATCGTACAAAAGGCGGACTTAATGCCGTATGGCATTCTCTACCAGTCAACCTTAAGGCGAAGCAGAAAGATTTGTTGGCGGTGCAACTAACAACTAACGAAACTCAAAATTAATATTATATATTATAGTAGTAGTAGTAAAACTCTTTATTGTACACAATAATAAAAATTACAAATACAAAAAGAAATGGTATGTACAAAGGCGAACTTATCCCTTTAAGGGATCTCTAAGGGATCTCTTATATTCACCCTTTGAACGCAATGAACGCCTAAAGGTGTCGCCACGGGTTTTTCACTCAGTACAATTCTGATTGGCTATAATGCCGACTAGTTATCGAACTGCACGTCAGGGGCCGCTACAGTCTTTGTGTATGCATGAGTGTGTACGTATATGTGTTTGTGTGTGTCAGTGTAAACTTACCCTTGGTGGCCATTTTTCTGTGACACCATACTAGATGGCGCAGCAATCGTAAACCTTGATTGAAAACTCTCTCTCAGTATATAATAATTTACTCTATGGGTGTCACGTGCTAAAGGAGACAGTCAAAAAATCAATATCAAAACATTTATTCTGCAAATAGGCCTCAAGGGCACTTTTACAAGTCAAAATCTATCTATATCAAATAAAAATAATACAATAATCAAAGTATCATTAATTAAATGTAGTGTTACATGACATTTTTTAAATGTTGAAATGTACTCTGCCGACATTGCCTTAATTCGACTGCATTATTATTGTTATTTGCTAAAATGAACTTTAATTTTAAGCCATTATTATAAATTGACATCTGAATTCCACTACATTATTATTATTTGATAAAAATTCCGTCTAATTTAATTTTTATTGTATTAAGTACTTTAAATTGACATGTAATCTCTTGTATAATAACAGTGTATGAATAATACCAATAAATGAATATGAATATTTATATTTTCTCCCATGCAACAAACGTGATTTCTTTGCCGTTTTTATAGACAGTGGTACGGAACCCTTAGTGAGTCCGACTTGCGCTTGATTTTTTTAAATAGTTTTAGCTTCCACCATTTTTTAGCAATACTCTACGGACAGCGACGAGCCTTTCTACGAGTCGGACAGCACCGCCGACGGAGCACCCAAGCCCCGGCCGAAGAGGGCCGCCACTTTGGACCCTGATCACAGGTAACACCACCATTAAATGAAATAAATGAAAATAAATAAACTATTCACCTGACCCGCTCTGAAAGGCTTACTTTATCGTTTCAAATCTGCGTGCAAAAGTCCATTTTATCCGCTAGCGGATAAAGTGATTTTGAAATTCGAACATGACGTAGTACCGCGCTACCCAATTTTTTTATGGATGCGTTCAGAATAATGGTTCGGCCATGCGGTCTTAAGGCGGTTTCTACACTGATGCGATTTCCGCACGACGGTGCGGTGTACGAGTGAGACAGCGCTATACATGTATGTAGCGACGGCCCGCTCACACAAGGAATGTGTCATCCGATGAAACATTTTATTTTAGGTACTTACATTAAATTGAAAAATCATTCAATTTTAGTATTATATCATTATTTTACCTACTTTTTTAATTTATGGAAATACAAAAATAAGGAATATATTCAAACAATATTCGTATTGCAATTTTTTTTTAATAATACTTGAATTGTTTTTTTGTACCTACGTTTCCTCGCTAGGGTGAGGTGAAAAGTTGTGTGTTTCGCTCGGCAGCAAAGTTATTTGGCTTCTCGTGTCTTGAAACCCTCGCTACGCTCAGGATTCTATTCTTGAACCACTCGCTACGCTAAATTCTAGAATCCTTCGCTAGCTCGGCGTTCAATTCGAGCACTCGCGCCAAACAACAACTTTGCAGCCTTGCATAACAAATAACTATTATTCTGCAAGTAGGCTGCAAAGGCACTTTAACAAGTCAAAAACTACTAGCGTTTCTCATGAGACCACTGCCGAGAAGAAACGCCGAAAGAAACTCGACAGTCAGTCATTTTCTCCAAAAATATGCTTATTACAATGATAATACTTAACCTACTTAAGTAAATCTAAGTGATAAACAACAAAAGAAAATTGAAAGAAAAACGAGGAAAAAATAACAATAGGTATTTACAATGTGTAGTTACACAAGAAAACATGTCGAATCGTTTGATATGCTTTCCTGCAAGAACTGTGTCAACTGAAAATATTATACATGACTCTTTACGCTATTTAGGTATTTGGTTTGGGCCATGCATTTCTGTCTGTTAGATAGTTCTCAACCATATAATAAGCCTTTGACATCAATGTTTTTTTAAAGTAATTTTTAAGAGCTGGAAAGGGTAATAAACATTTCTTGGGGTAACTTATTATAAAAACGGACACATTGACCTACAAAAGACTTTTAAACTTTACGG
Organism: Epiblema foenella; assembly: GCA_963556455.1. Classification (NCBI taxonomy): domain Eukaryota; kingdom Metazoa; phylum Arthropoda; class Insecta; order Lepidoptera; family Tortricidae; genus Epiblema; species Epiblema foenella. The sequence goes on along the minus strand of OY747113.1, from coordinate 2,823,340 downwards.
ACACGAAACTGGCAATTTTATTTTTATTTTTATTAGGAAACATACCCAATACCCATAATAAGTGACGTGATAATTTTTTTTCTTTTAATTACTGTGAAGAACAGAGATAGTAATATCATTTTTCTTTTGTGATCAACGAATATAGCCCAAGCCAAGACTCAGGCATGGTTATCCAACATGTTCAAGACAGTAGTTAGTAAATGTGAGCGTCTAATAAAATGACTAAAATATCATTACCATAGAATTGTATGTTCAGGCGAATTTCAACCTACTGGTATTTAGATGACTTAGCAAACTGGTGGGTCATGATCCAATTTTGTCGATCGTACATTGTCGCTTAGTACCCATAGTACAAGCTTTGCTTAGTTTGGGACTAGGAGCTCGATTCGTGTATGTATAATATTGTCCACAAATATTAAAAAAGCAACCTTATTATTTACCGTCGCCAACACTGTTAACTGACCATTGGTGCACTTTATCCCCATTGTAATAAGGGTCACGAATGGTCAGTTTTAGCGCTTGTACACCATTTTCTATACACAGGTTACTTCTGCGAGCCGCAAAGCCGCTATTGCAGAGCAGAAATTCTGGTGTAGTGATGGCTGTAGCCCAACTATTCTACCACGCTGGACCAGGTTAGTGCCTTTAATTGACCGAGCGAGCGAAGCGTCTGCTTGATCTTGGACAAAAAAGCTTTCGTATGTTCAGCTGTTTTCTTCTACAGATCGCATTTCTCAACCGAATCACTCACACATATACGCACATACACATTCACAATACAATACCAATACTCTTTATTGCGGACCGAAATAAAAATAATAAGTTAAAGTAAACAAATAATTTACATATTTTACTTGTTTTTCTTATGTAGGCAGTATGCCTCGCTGTAGTGTGGTGAAAATATTTGAGTTACACACGGCTGCAAAGTTATTTTACGTCTCGTGTGTTGCAACACTAGCTACGCTCAGAATTATATTTTTGAACTACTAGCTTGGCTTAGGGTTCTTTTTTCGGGTCACTCGCTTCGCTCGTGGTTCAACCATAGACGCCATTCACTAGCTCGTGGTTCATCCATAGACGCCATTCGCTAGCTCGTGTTTCAATTCTACACTCGCGTTTCAAAATACAACTTTGCACCCTTGTGTAACATATAACTATTGTGGTGCAGCGCAAGAACTGGCGCCGGTGGCTAAAGCGATGATACGTCTGCTGCGCGCACCCGTGGAAGTACAGAGCGTTGTACTCAACTCCATAGCCTCGCTCACAGTCAACAAGCGGGTAAGTACTCCGATGATATGCCTGATGAGTATGAGTATGATGATACGTCTGCTGCGCGCGCCCGTGGAAGTACAGAGCGTTGTACTCAACTCCATAGCCTCGCTCACAGTCAACAAGCGGGTAAGTACTACGATGATACGTCTGCTGCGCGCGCCCGTGGAAGTACAGAGCGTTGTACTCAACTCCATAGCCTCGCTCACAGTCAACAAGCGGGTAAGTACTCCGATGATACGTCTGCTGCGCGCGCCCTTGGAAGTACAGAGCGTTGTACTCAACTCCATAGCCTCGCTCACAGTCAACAAGCGGGTGAGTACTACGATGATACGTCTGCTGCGCGCGCCCGTGGAAGTACAGAGCGTTGTACTCAACTCCATAGCCTCGCTCACAGTCAACAAGCGGGTAAGTACTCCGATGATACGTCTGCTGCGCGCGCCCGTGGAAGTACAGAGCGTTGTACTCAACTCCATAGCCTCGCTCACAGTCAACAAGCGGGTAAGTACTCCGATGATACGTCTGCTGCGCGCGCCCGTGGAAGTACAGAGCGTTGTACTCAACTCCATAGCCTCGCTCACAGTCAACAAGCGGGTAAGTACTCCGATGATATGCCTGATGAGTATGAGTATGATGATACGTCTGCTGCGCGCGCCCGTGGAAGTACAGAGCGTTGTACTCAACTCCATAGCCTCGCTCACAGTCAACAAGCGGGTAAGTACTACGATGATACGTCTGCTGCGCGCGCCCGTGGAAGTACAGAGCGTTGTACTCAACTCCATAGCCTCGCTCACAGTCAACAAGCGGGTAAGTACTCCGATGATACGTCTGCTGCGCGCGCCCTTGGAAGTACAGAGCGTTGTACTCAACTCCATAGCCTCGCTCACAGTCAACAAGCGGGTGAGTACTACGATGATACGTCGGCTGCGCGCGCCCGTGGAAGTACAGAGCGTTGTACTCAACTCCATAGCCTCGCTCACAGTCAACAAGCGGGTAAGTACTCCGATGATACGTCTGCTGCGCGCGCCCGTGGAAGTACAGAGCGTTGTACTCAACTCCATAGCCTCGCTCACAGTCAACAAGCGGGTAAGTACTACGATGATACGTCTGCTGCGCGCGCCCGTGGAAGTACAGAGCGTTGTACTCAACTCCATAGCCTCGCTCACAGTCAACAAGCGGGTAAGTACTCCGATGATATGCCTGATGAGTATGAGTATGATGATACGTCTGCTGCGCGCGCCCGTGGAAGTACAGAGCGTTGTACTCAACTCCATAGCCTCGCTCACAGTCAACAAGCGGGTAAGTACTACGATGATACCTCTGCTGCGCGCGCCCGTGGAAGTACAGAGCGTTGTACTCAACTCCATAGCCTCGCTCACAGTCAACAAGCGGGTAAGTACTCCGATGATATGCCTGATGAGTATGAGTATGATGATACGACTGCTGCGCGCGCCCGTGGAAGTACAGAGCGTTGTACTCAACTCCATAGCCTCGCTCACAGTCAACAAGCGGGTAAGTACTCCGATGATATGCCTGATGAGTATGAGTATGATGATACGTCTGCTGCGCGCGCCCGTGGAAGTACAGAGCGTTGTACTCAACTCCATAGCCTCGCTCACAGTCAACAAGCGGGTAAGTACTACGATGATACGTCTGATAAGTATGAGTATGATGATACGTCTGCTGCGCGCGCCCGTGGAAGTACAGAGTGTGGTACTCACCTCCATAGCCTCGCTCACAGTCAACAAGCGGGTAAGTACTACGATGATACGTCTGCTGCGCGCGCCCGTGGAAGTACAGAGTGTGGTACTCAACTCCATAGCCTCGCTCACAGTCAACAAGCGGGTAAGTACTACGATGATACGTCTGCTGCGCGCGCCCGTGGAAGTAAAGAGCGTTGTACTCAACTCCATAGCCTCGCTCACAGTCAACAAGCGGGTGAGTACTACGATGATACGTCTGCTGCGCGCGCCCGTGGAAGTACAGAGCGTTGTACTCAACTTCATAGCCTCGCTCACAGTCAACAAGCGGGTAAGTACTACAATGATACGTCTGCTGCGCGCGCCCGTGGAAGTAAAGAGCGTTGTACTCAACTCCATAGCCTCGCTCACAGTCAACAAGCGGGTAAGTACTACGATGATACGTCTGCTGCGCGCGCCCGTGGAAGTACAGAGCGTTGTACTCAACTCCATAGCCTCGCTCACAGTCAACAAGCGGGTAAGTACTCCGATGATACGTCTGCTGCGCGCGCCCGTGGAAGTACAGAGCGTTGTACTCAACTCCATAGCCTCGCTCACAGTCAACAAGCGGGTAAGTACTCCGATGATACGTCTGCTGCGCGCGCCCGTGGAAGTACAGAGCGTTGTACTCAACTCCATAGCCTCGCTCACAGTCAACAAGCGGGTAAGTACTACGATGATACGTCTGCTGCGCGCGCCCGTGGAAGTACAGAGCGTTGTACTCAACTCCATAGCCTCGCTCACAGTCAACAAGCGGGTAAGTACTACAATGATACGTCTGCTGCGCGCGCCCGTGGAAGTACAGAGCGTTGTACTCAACTCCATAGCCTCGCTCACAGTCAACAAGCGGGTAAGTACTCCGATGATACGTCTGCTGCGCGCGCCCGTGGAAGTACAGAGCGTTGTACTCAACTCCATAGCCTCGCTCACAGTCAACAAGCGGGTAAGTACTCCGATGATACGTCTGCTGCGCGCGCCCGTGGAAGTACAGAGCGTTGTACTCAACTCCATAGCCTCGCTCACAGTCAACAAGCGGGTAAGTACTCCGATGATACGTCTGCTGCGCGCGCCCGTGGAAGTACAGAGCGTTGTACTCAACTCCATAGCCTCGCTCACAGTCAACAAGCGGGTGAGTACTACGATGATACGTCTGCTGCGCGCGCCCGTGGAAGTACAGAGCGTTGTACTCAACTCCATAGCCTCGCTCACAGTCAACAAGCGGGTAAGTACTCCGATGATACGTCTGCTGCGCGCGCCCGTGGAAGTACAGAGCGTTGTACTCAACTCCATAGCCTCGCTCACAGTCAACAAGCGGGTAAGTACTACGATGATACGTCTGCTGCGCGCGCCCGTGGAAATACAGAGCGTTGTACTCAACTCCATAGCCTCGCTCACAGTCAACAAGCGGGTAAGTACTCCGATGATACGTCTGCTGCGCGCGCCCGTGGAAATACAGAGCGTTGTACTCAACTCCATAGCCTCGCTCACAGTCAACAAGCGGGTAAGTACTACGATGATACGTCTGCTGCGCGCGCCCGTGGAAGTACAGAGCGTTGTACTCAACTCCATAGCTTCGCTCACAGTCAACAAGCGGGTAAGTACTCCGATGATACGTCTGCTGCGCGCGCCCGTGGAAGTACAGAGCGTTGTACTCAACTCCATAGCCTCGCTCACAGTCAATAAGCGGGTAAGTACTACGATGATACGTCTGCTGCGCGCGCCCGTGGAAGTACAGAGCGTTGTACTCAACTCCATAGCCTCGCTCACAGTCAACAAGCGGGTAAGTACTCCGATGATATGCCTGATGAGTATGAGTATGATGATACGTCTGCTGCGCGCGCCCGTGGAAGTACAGAGCGTTGTACTCAACTCCATAGCCTCGCTCACAGTCAACAAGCGGGTAAGTACTACGATGATACCTCTGCTGCGCGCGCCCGTGGAAGTACAGAGCGTTGTACTCAACTCCATAGCCTCGCTCACAGTCAACAAGCGGGTAAGTACTCCGATGATATGCCTGATGAGTATGAGTATGATGATACGACTGCTGCGCGCGCCCGTGGAAGTACAGAGCGTTGTACTCAACTCCATAGCCTCGCTCACAGTCAACAAGCGGGTAAGTACTCCGATGATATGCCTGATGAGTATGAGTATGATGATACGTCTGCTGCGCGCGCCCGTGGAAGTACAGAGCGTTGTACTCAACTCCATAGCCTCGCTCACAGTCAACAAGCGGGTAAGTACTACGATGATACGTCTGATAAGTATGAGTATGATGATACGTCTGCTGCGCGCGCCCGTGGAAGTACAGAGTGTGGTACTCAACTCCATAGCCTCGCTCACAGTCAACAAGCGGGTAAGTACTACGATGATACGTCTGCTGCGCGCGCCCGTGGAAGTACAGAGTGTGGTACTCAACTCCATAGCCTCGCTCACAGTCAACAAGCGGGTAAGTACTACGATGATACGTCTGCTGCGCGCGCCCGTGGAAGTAAAGAGCGTTGTACTCAACTCCATAGCCTCGCTCACAGTCAACAAGCGGGTGAGTACTACGATGATACGTCTGCTGCGCGCGCCCGTGGAAGTACAGAGCGTTGTACTCAACTTCATAGCCTCGCTCACAGTCAACAAGCGGGTAAGTACTACAATGATACGTCTGCTGCGCGCGCCCGTGGAAGTAAAGAGCGTTGTACTCAACTCCATAGCCTCGCTCACAGTCAACAAGCGGGTAAGTACTACGATGATACGTCTGCTGCGCGCGCCCGTGGAAGTACAGAGCGTTGTACTCAACTCCATAGCCTCGCTCACAGTCAACAAGCGGGTAAGTACTCCGATGATACGTCTGCTGCGCGCGCCCGTGGAAGTACAGAGCGTTGTACTCAACTCCATAGCCTCGCTCACAGTCAACAAGCGGGTAAGTACTCCGATGATACGTCTGCTGCGCGCGCCCGTGGAAGTACAGAGCGTTGTACTCAACTCCATAGCCTCGCTCACAGTCAACAAGCGGGTAAGTACTACGATGATACGTCTGCTGCGCGCGCCCGTGGAAGTACAGAGCGTTGTACTCAACTCCATAGCCTCGCTCACAGTCAACAAGCGGGTAAGTACTACAATGATACGTCTGCTGCGCGCGCCCGTGGAAGTACAGAGCGTTGTACTCAACTCCATAGCCTCGCTCACAGTCAACAAGCGGGTAAGTACTCCGATGATACGTCTGCTGCGCGCGCCCGTGGAAGTACAGAGCGTTGTACTCAACTCCATAGCCTCGCTCACAGTCAACAAGCGGGTAAGTACTCCGATGATACGTCTGCTGCGCGCGCCCGTGGAAGTACAGAGCGTTGTACTCAACTCCATAGCCTCGCTCACAGTCAACAAGCGGGTAAGTACTCCGATGATACGTCTGCTGCGCGCGCCCGTGGAAGTACAGAGCGTTGTACTCAACTCCATAGCCTCGCTCACAGTCAACAAGCGGGTGAGTACTACGATGATACGTCTGCTGCGCGCGCCCGTGGAAGTACAGAGCGTTGTACTCAACTCCATAGCCTCGCTCACAGTCAACAAGCGGGTAAGTACTCCGATGATACGTCTGCTGCGCGCGCCCGTGGAAGTACAGAGCGTTGTACTCAACTCCATAGCCTCGCTCACAGTCAACAAGCGGGTAAGTACTACGATGATACGTCTGCTGCGCGCGCCCGTGGAAATACAGAGCGTTGTACTCAACTCCATAGCCTCGCTCACAGTCAACAAGCGGGTAAGTACTCCGATGATACGTCTGCTGCGCGCGCCCGTGGAAATACAGAGCGTTGTACTCAACTCCATAGCCTCGCTCACAGTCAACAAGCGGGTAAGTACTACGATGATACGTCTGCTGCGCGCGCCCGTGGAAGTACAGAGCGTTGTACTCAACTCCATAGCTTCGCTCACAGTCAACAAGCGGGTAAGTACTCCGATGATACGTCTGCTGCGCGCGCCCGTGGAAGTACAGAGCGTTGTACTCAACTCCATAGCCTCGCTCACAGTCAATAAGCGGGTAAGTACTACGATGATACGTCTGCTGCGCGCGCCCTTGGAAGTACAGTGTTGTACTCAACTCCATAGCCTCGCTCACAGTCAACAAGCGGGTAAGTACTACGATGATACGTCTGCTGCGCGCGCCCGTGGAAGTACAGAGCGTTGTACTCAACTCCATAGCCTCGCTCACAGTCAACAAGCGGGTGAGTACTACGATGATACGTCTGCTGCGCGCGCCCGTGGAAGTACAGAGCGTTGTACTCAACTCCATAGCCTCGCTCACAGTCAACAAGCGGGTAAGTACTCCGATGATACGTCTGCTGCGCGCGCCCGTGGAAGTACAGAGCGTTGTACTCAACTCCATAGCCTCGCTCACAGTCAACAAGCGGGTAAGTACTACGATGATACGTCTGCTGCGCGCGCCCGTGGAAGTACAGAGCGTTGTACTCAACTCCATAGCCTCGCTCACAGTCAACAAGCGGGTAAGTACTCCGATGATACGTCTGCTGCGCGCGCCCGTGGAAATACAGAGCGTTGTACTCAACTCCATAGCCTCGCTCACAGTCAACAAGCGGGTAAGTACTACGATGATACGTCTGCTGCGCGCGCCCGTGGAAGTACAGAGCGTTGTACTCAACTCCATAGCCTCGCTCACAGTCAACAAGCGGGTAAGTACTCCGATGATACGTCTGCTGCGCGCGCCCGTGGAAGTACAGAGCGTTGTACTCAACTCCATAGCCTCGCTCACAGTCAATAAGCGGGTAAGTACTACGATGATACGTCTGCTGCGCGCGCCCTTGGAAGTACAGTGTTGTACTCAACTCCATAGCCTCGCTCACAGTCAACAAGCGGGTAAGTACTACGATGATACGTCTGCTGCGCGCGCCCGTGGAAGTACAGAGCGTTGTACTCAACTCCATAGCCTCGCTCACAGTCAACAAGCGGGTAAGTATTACGCCAAGACAAGGGACCTTTCACACATGCCGATCTACAAACTCTGGAAACACAGTGTCGATAACGACGGGTGTATGCTTTTTGAATATATGTTTTATTAATTTTAACATGTGAGGAGCCGTTTGATTCATTTTAGCCGTAGGAGTGGAGAAAATAAAGCAGGCGGGATTTTCTGGAGCTATGATGTAGGTAGTGCCCCAGTTGGGCTGCTCCAGTTGAGTCAGTCAGTTGTAAAAACAAAAGTTGTCCACCCGGTGGTCAATAGTTAACGGCTTATGTACATGTAGTTATGTTTTTATAACATGGATTTATAGTTACGGAAACACCGTTTGTGCGGGTTACTAGACCAATCCAAAATTAAGCTTTGTGGCCCTTAACTTTTGATATGTTTACCGAAAAGACGCGAATCTAAATCTGACAATGACCCAAATATGAGCAACGTGACATTCCGCTGTAACCTATCTCTCTCAAATGTTCAATACAGAGAATGTTTATTTCTTGCTAAAATATTAATATAATAACTAAAAATAACATGAGAATATATGACTAAAAATTAAAACTAAACTAAACTAAAAATCCCCTAGGCATAGTCCCTAAGATGCTGGCAGCATTTCCTCGCTGAATCGCTATGCTGATGCGTTGAGCGAGGAAGCTGCCAGCTCTATAATCCCCCGTGGAATCCACCAGCCTTTTAGAGAGTTCTTTAACTATCTGACGGGCACTGGCACCCCACGGGCCAAGGGTCTCGACACCGAACGGGATAAAAGTGTAACCAGTGCCGAGACTCCTATATTTGTGCCTTTTGAGCTTTTCCGCTGCTTCGGCCGCCGCACCTCAAACATGTCCTACTTAAATCAATACCGCAAAGTAGCATGTCTGTGCGTCTTCTACAAATTGTACTTCGGAGAGTGTGCTCAGGAGCTCCATGAGCTCATACCGCCTTCCCCCTTCTTCCATCGGACATCCAGACGTACGGCTGGATACCATCCTTACTTGGTCGAAATTCCTCTTATTCGAACCAAGCGCTTTGCATCATCTTTTATAATGCGCACTTCTAAGGTTTGGAATTCTCTGCCGGCGTTTGTGTTTCCGAGCTCATATAACCTAGACCTTTTTAAGGCACGAGTGAATAGGCACCTTCTGGGTGAGCTCGCTTCATCGTCGGCCTCATCTTTGCCCCCTGGCTACATGCTGGCCAAGAGCGATCCCATTTTTAATAAAAAAAAATACCGTAGTCACACCCCAGTTTAAATTTAAACCGACAAGTTAAGGGGCTTCTAGCTCCCAATGACCTTCGATCGGTAACTCTCCGTTTTCTCGTGTGTTTTATGGCTTATCATATTAAGAACAGCTAGGTTTACCGAAATAGTATACCATATTTACTTCAAAACTCACTGTCTTCGAGATATATGGCATCAAAATTTGGTAATTTTAGGCCAAAAAACCAGTTTTTCGGACATAACTTTTGTGAAGATTAGTTAAAAATAAATATCTCTCATGCGTTGTTAGAGACGTGAATAACGAACAGTTACATGTACATTTCATACACTTATGTGTATAAACAACATACTTATATCGAAATTAGAGCTTTATGGAACATGTTTGAATAAATAATAAAAAAACTAACAGTTTCAAATTTGGGTCTTGCAAATGTAGATAAAGGATTAAAGGACCGATAACCGTTTGTACTCTAAATAAATATATCTATAGTTTTAACGGAGAAATATCAAATCAAATGACCGGTTTAGCCTAGTGGGTAGTGCACCTGCCTGTGAAACTGACGGTTCGAATCCCGGTCAGGGCAAATATTTGTGTGATGAGCATGAATATTTGTTTCTGAGTCTTGGATGTTTTCTATGTATTTAAGTATTTATATCTGTTAAATATATCGTCGCCTAGTACCCATAACACAAGCCTTCTTGAGCTTACTGTGGGGCTAGTTCGATTTGTGTAAGATTGTCCTCTAATATTTATTTATTTATTTATTTAAATATCGATGAATAGCGCGTGGGGCCGCTTAATGAACCTATTGTTTATTATCTTATTAAGACACTAATGAGTTGCACCTGAAAAACCTTTTGGTTCATATTAAACAACAAATACCGTTATAGTAAATACATTTTCCACGAGCCAAGTGAATTTAATTCTTATTTCAATGTCATAAGACTTAAGAAATCTCACTTTATCTGTAAACAGTTTGTGTTATCACGAAGTGGCAGTGAATTTCGTGACATTATTCGCAGCTGAGGTGTCCGAGTGGTTAAGGAGTTGGACTTGAAATCCAATGGGTTCTACCCGCGCAGGTTCGAATCCTGTCCTCAGCGTTTATACGTTGTATTTTTTTTTGTATTCTGCATTTATTTTTGTTCTATTTAATAGTGGTATAACCTAAATCTCTTCAAGTCAAGAGTGAATAGGCTATTACTGCACCAGCGAGCTACATCTTATGGCTTGTTATCGCTTTCCATCAGGTGAGACTTAGGCCAATTGCTGTTCAGTCATTCATAAAAAAAAGATGTTATCATGCTAAGTAGGAGCATTCCAGATGGGCTGGCACAACTCCCTGCTTATCGCGTCGCGCGAGAGTTAGCTATTCCTCTGTTACTCGGACTCCCGAGGCAGAGACAGACGGAAAAAGAAATGGCGGGATGACCTTGATATATTTCAAAAAATTCTAACTACATAAGTCATGGCAGCAGGCGAACGTGGAGGCTTTTTCAGTGCTTCACTATATGGCAATCGAAACTGCTCTGAATCACATGAAGTATGCTATTGGATCTTTTCCCTACGCGGTATATAATTATCGAACCTGTGCCTTTACCATGAGTTTACATTACCGTACTCGCTAGCGACTGCGTAAAAATTTGTATGGGCAAAAGTACAGCGCCTCTGGCCGTTGCGCAGTAGAACTAAGAATCGGCATACTAAAGCGTTTACGCAGTCGCTAGCGAGTTCGGTCATGCAAACTCATGGTAAAGGCGCTGGTCACAAAATTTCACGAGAATCGGTTGAGAAATACAAGCTGTAGAGAACAACCGGAAATCCGTTCACTCGGTCAAAGAAACTTACAGCTAATAACAGTATTGTTTAAAAAAAAGTTAACTATGTCGCTGAGGACAGGATTCGAACCTGCGCGGGTAGAACCCATTGGATTTCAAGTCCAACTCCTTAACCACTCGGACACCTCAGCTGCGAATGTTCTGACGAAATTTACTGCCATTTAATCATAACTTGGGTATAGTTAACGAACTGTATTGTTTTATTGTTTGAGTTCAATATTTACCCGAATATGAACGATTCAGGCATTTGCTTACGATAAAACAAATAAAATGTTGTAGGTATCCTGTAGCCCACACTACATGAAAAAATAGCAACGAGATTGAATATCCTGTGACAGGAAATAGAGTAGTTTATTTTGTTTTGGGATTGAATGAAACAAAACAAATAAAACTACTCCAATTTCGAAGGATATAAGGTTGTATTAACAAACTTTTAGCACCGCAGTTGGTGCTTTATTATTATATATAGAAACTAGCGACCCGCCCCGGCTTCGCACAGGTGCACTATTTAATGGATGTTATTATTGTTACCTTCCTCTTCAATCACTCTATCTATTTAAAAAAGCCGCATCAAAATCCGTTGCGTAGTTTTAAAGATTTAAGCATACATAGGGATATAGGGACAGAGAAAGCGACTTTGTTTTATACTATGTAGTGATGATACGCGAGAGTAGGATGGTTATTTATAATGAACTGTTCTATGAATATGTACAAAGGATTAAGTATTTGACAATAAACTATATTACAAGTTTTCGGTCGCGTAAGAAAAATCGAATGTAACGAAATGACATTGACGCGCCGATCTTAGGGATGTGGGCAGCTCGTAGTGATGCGCCACAAACTTATTCCAGTGTTATAATCTATGAAACTATATAATCTTTCCGACTAATGAAGTCTCATTAGCGCGACAAAAGTACCTAATATTTAAACATTTAATGCCTTAAATATTAATCAGAAGATTTACAAATAATTTGAAATTTGACTAATTCAGAGCATTTTTTTTTTATACAACGCCGGTGGCAAACAAGCTTACGGTCCACCTGATGGTAAGCGGCCACCGCAGCCTATAGACGCCCGCAACTCCAAAGGAGTCACGTTCGCGTTGCCGACCCTTTGTAAAATTTGAGGATGCACTGATGATATTTAAGTATTCTATGAAATAAATACGAGTATATCGTTAAAATACCCATAATCCAAATCTCATTGAGCTACGGGGCTAGTTCATTTGTGTAAGATTGTCCACCTGGTAAGTATTTATATTTATTTATATACCACTCAGTATTTCAAAACCAACATGGATCCTCATTCCAATCTTGATACAGGTAAAACTATGTCGTTAGATTAGAGTAAATAATTGGAATATGTATTATTTTTTATTTTATTTATTTATTATTATAAAGAGGTACAATTTTACAATTAGTGTCTGTCCCACAAAACGGTTTACACAGTTTGACTGTGGGATCGGAGTCTCTTCGGTAACTAAATTCACATACTTGACTATTACTATGTACTGTCACTATTTACTAGTGTCTACTATGCTATTTAAGAAATAATTAAATAATTTTCTTTTGTATGTTGCTCTATTGGCCTCCAGTCTGATATTTGTTGGCACGCAGTTTAAAATGTAGGGTATGCGTTTCCGCAGGCATCTATCGCCATAGTAGTTGGTTACCCTTGGTATATCGTACTTGCCCGCAGCTACCGACCTGGTGCCGTAAGTGTGACATAAATGAGATAGGCCATGTTCTTGACTCCCATGGTGATTAAGTGCTAGGATGAATTTATGCTTAAGGCTTACTGGGAGAATCTTACATATTATACAACAAGCATGGAATAAATAATAATAATATGTCAGTGTATGAACATTAGACCATCAAATTATGACAAAAAACAGTAAATATGCTCAAAATCTTAAAAACATATGACACTTAAAAGTGTCGAAAAAAATGCATTTTTATTGACTAAAACAAAATTAAAAACCACCATCAGGCCCCTATTTCACCAAGTTGACATATGTGTGATTTGTCAGCCTACATAATGTATGTGACATATGTAGGCTGACAAATCGACAATTTTCATGTAAAAACTGTTTCACCAACTACAATTGTAATGTTTTTTGACAATTGTCGCGCCTTCAGCTTTGGTGAAATAGGGGCCAGGATTCTTGTTGTAATAAACAAAAAAATTTATGACAATAATACAATACAATACAAATACTCTTTATTGCACACCTCACATAATAAAATAGCACATAAAAAACAAAAAACAAAGATACAGGGAGACAGGCAGAACAACAGGCGGTCTTATCGCTAAAGAGCGATCTCTTCCAGACAACCTTTGGGTAGTGGAGAAATGAAATATAAAGCTGAAAAATAGGTGGTGCTATTACTATTACAATGAGAAAAAAAGAAAAAACAAAGGTTCCAAAACAACTATTCAATATAAATACACATACTTAAATAATATATAAATATACGTACATAAAAATATACATAAATATAATATATAATTATATATATCACTGCTATAGAATAGTAAGAATAAAATAGTGTGAGCCATAACAATTAATTAAAATTTTTAAGGGAGAGACAAATAATATTCTTTAAGATGGGATTTAAAAATAGCAATCGATTTAGCACGTCTTAATTCAACTGGAAGGGAGTTCCAGAGTCGGACAGCCCGGAATGTAAATGAACAATTAATAATGTACCTAAACGCAATATTTCACGACCAAAACAGTAAATTACTCGTTTTTCCATACAATAGTAGTACGGGCGAATAGTATATAACGTCACATACTATGATCAATTAGTATGGGAGTTTTGAGGGCGTTTTGAGCGCTCGGATTTTATGATGTACTTTGAAATCCATTTTTGTCTTTTGTGTTGTTCTAATTGTACTTGTTCCATATACACATTAGTTCCTCTTTAAAAACTGGTTCGAATGGCATCATCAAAAAAATATGCATATTCTCTATAGACGAAAAGTGGTAGACCGCTTTCACGGCTGACTGTGCTTATACATTAAATAAAATAAATAAATATTAGAGGACAATCTTACACAAATCGAACTAGCCCCACAGTCAGCTCAAGAAGGCTTGTGTTATGGGTACTAGACGACGATATATTTAATAGATATAACTACTTAAATACATAGAAAACATCCAAGACTCAGAAACAAATATTCATGCTCATCACACAAATATTTGCCCTGACCGGGATTCGAACCCAGGACCGTCAGCTTCACAGGCAGGTGCACTACCCACTAGGCTAAACCGGTCGTCAAACATGAACAAATCGAAATCAATACATTGTACTAATAAGTTGCACCTGTTACATTACGGCATACGCGTATTAAATTAACAGTTTGTTTCGTCACAAACAGACGGTAAATTTCGTCAGCAAATTCGCAGCTGAGGTGTCCGAGTGGTTAAGGAGTTGGACTTGAAATCCAATGGGTTCTACCCGCGCAGGTTCGAATCCTGTCCTCAGCGAATAGTATTTTTTTGTTAGAAGAAAGAAAGAAAGAAAAAACGTTTATTTGGTGTACATACAGATAAAAAGAAGAATACAAATTAGAAATGGGTATACACCAAAAAGGTTGTCGCTCAGCATGTGCCACGACTGATGTGTCGTGATGCTGATTTTCAGGACAACCAAAAAATATATATACTAGTCTTAACCTAATTAATATATAATGGGTGACGACACGACCGCTCTTAATAACACAGCTCAAATAACGTTTATATTGTTTTAAATATTAAACAGAGCAGAACAGTTTGTTATAAATATTAAACAGACCAACTTAGTCTCAACCTAAGCAAAGCTTGTACAGTCGAGTGAAAAAATATGGGTGTATGTAAGCTACTCAAAAATATGTCTCATGGATCTTACGTCTACGCATTAAGGTTTCGGTACATATTTATGAGAGGATTCGTTCGATACATATTTTTACACTTGACTGTACTAGATTATGTATGGCTATGTACTAGATCAGCAGATGGTAAATTATACTCAACTCATCATAGTCATAATTTTTAGCCACTAATCGTCCAAACATAAGCCTCTTTGAGTACCCAATCAGGGCAAAAAAACCACGTTTGTTGTATGGGAGCCCCCTTAAATATTTATTTTATTCTGTTTTTTATTATTTGTTGTTATAGCGGCAACAGAAATACATCGCCTGTGAAAATTTCTACTGTCTATCACGGTTCATGAGATACAGTCTGGTGACAGACGGACAGACAGACGAACGGACGGACAGCGAAGTCTTAGTAATAAGGTCCCGTTTTACCATTTGGGTACGGAACCGTAAAAATGAACGGGCCGAGTTGTGTACTCGAAGAGGCTTATGCTAAATAGTGGTGATGATAATGTACCATCTTCTAGTACAAGCTTTGCTTAAGTTGAGATTGTTGGTCTGTTATATTTAGTTATTTAAAAATAAAATAGGTACTGCAATAATGTCGCTGAGGACAGGATTCGAACCTGCGCGGGTAGAACCCATTGGATTTCAAGTCCAACTCCTTAACCACTCGGACACCTCAGCTGCGAATAATGTCACGAAATTTATCGTCATTACCGATAAAACACAATTAATGAACGTTTATTGTCCTCCATTAAACCATAAGAGGGCCATTCTACTTTTTCATGTACATAATTTTCAGACACTTTTGTTTTAAATGCAGATTTTGGAATACTTGGCTCTCACTTCATATTTTTGTATTGTTATTTAGAAAGACGTTTAATTGCAGTATCACTTCCAATAGCTTTGGCAATTAACGAACCACAGCTAATATCCATAAATCGAGTAACTCTGTGGTCCTTGGGAGTCTCACCATTTGTATGAAAAAATGGTTTTTACCACTCCCACCTTTTACAGCAATGTGTTAATATTTAAGTATTTTACCTATAAATTCCTTTTATTAGGTTGAGGTACTACTCGTATTTCGAAATTTTATTTTTGTAGACTAATTGAATACATATCATAGTTTTTTTTTGTAATAGAAAACTGGTCATGAATAAGTAGAATGAACCATTGGGTCGTAATTTTTGTTATATGGTGGCATGGTGGCAAACAAGCTAACAGCCTGCCTGATAGTAAGATTGGTAAGCAGATAACGTAGCTAATGAACGCTTCTGACTCGGAACAATCTGATGCTTTTTGTCACTCACGTGTCCGTCCGTCCTTGACCCTTCCGTCCGTCCGTCGTCTGTCACACAATTTTTACGGCCAAACGGTTGGAGCTACAGTCTTCAAATTTTCACAGTAAGCATCTTGACCCAAAGCCATACAAATTATCCAAACTTATTTTTAAATGTTTTTAAGGGGGGCTCCCAAACAGCTAACGAATTTTTTTGTGAGCTACTCCGTCGTGTGGATAGTTGTTGTTTTGAGCTAATTCGGTAGATAAATACTGTATTAAAAAAAATGGAAAACAAAGGCATGGGAAGCAACCGAAGTCAACTTTTTTTTATAGAAAAAAATCTAAAAATTGTTTTAACTTCCAATCAAGGGGAAATCTAAATCTGAGGTGTGAGTGGAATCGAGCTACTGGTAGTTTTGTCGCTGGTGCACTAAACCTAGCCTAGATGAGTAGAGCCCAGCAAGAAACTCAGCTGCGTCCGACCTGAGTCGGACTGACTACCCGGTATGCGGCGGTACCGGGACGAATAGGCACTATATGTGTCTGTGTTGTCGCGATCGCGCGGTGGACGCCCCCGCGTATACCAACAATACAATACTGTACCAGTTAAAATCAACACGTTAATGAATCCATTGTTGAATTGTCTTATTGGTACACTAATGACTTGCACCTGGAAAACTTGGTTTTTCTCTATTTAAATATGAATTTCTAAGATTGTGAACCTTATTTTTTGATATGTAAAATAGCTTTTTGAATGAATTACTTTGATGCAATCGGCCAATTCGTTAATTTCAAGTATTTTCACAAGCTGATTGAATTTCATCCTTATGTCAATGCCATAAAGACTAGAAGGAAATCCTTATCTATAAACCAGTTTGTAGTATCACGAAAAGGTGGTAAAATTCGTGACAATATTCGCAGCTGAGGTGTCCGAGTGGTTAAGGAGTTGGACTTGAAATCCAATGGGTTCTACCCGCGCAGGTTCGAATCCTGTCCTCAGCGACATTTTTTTTTCTCAAAAAATGAGACACTAATTAAATATATGTACATAATTATACGTATAGTGATATAAAAACTAGTGCCTACGCCAAATTTTGGGATTTGGTAGAGGTGACCCCGGACATCCTTCAGGATGCAACTGTACCGAGATAACGCTAGGATGATGAATGATGATGATACGTAAAGTGATGTAGCTTCTTAACTGTGACCCGAATTTTTTTCCATAAAAACGATTTATTTTATTTATTTTTTTATCCTGCTCGGTGCCTAAATTTTTCGATTTTTCCTTTATTCTAAATTAAGACTTATTTTATTCATATTCATTTATTCAAAAAGCATAAAAGTTTTACATGTCAGTTAATTATTATTAGTAGGTATCAGATAAGTAATTAAATTATGTCGATTAAATATATTATAACTAAGTGCGATATTTATCTATTGAATTATAATTTTAATACAATTTCAACAACATGCATTGAAAAGACATTAGAATATTCTTACGATAGGTTTATTTATAATAAATGGGTAAATACCGGTATAGTTCAATTTAGCTCCTATTTCTTCAGGTAAACACGAACGGGCTTAAGAATTTTATTTTAACATAACTTAACGAGTGTATTCGACGAGCGACGAGACGGCCATCGATGTGGTCTAAAAACAAACACGCGTTGCAAGTGTGTCTTATGATTAACCGAATATATAACAGTTCTATACCGGTTAATCGAACGAAATAATATATAACTCCTTTAAAAACCGGGTAATGTAACCTAACCAAAACGAATGGGTTTTATGTAAAACTCAATCACAAATGATACTAAGGGTGGGTTGCACCAAACCGTCTGTAATCGTAAGCTGTGTTCGTTAAAATCTGGTTGTATGGTAAGTTTGACACGTTTCTATGGGATGACAGCTGCCGGCGCCATATTTGACGGTGACCGGCCTGTGATCGTATGTTGGTGCAACCGACCCTTAGTGTGGGTTGCACCAAATCATCGGTGTTCGTTAAAATCTGAATATATGGAAAGTTTGACAAGTTTCTATGGGATGACAGCTGCTGGTGCCATATTTGACGATGACCGGCCTGTGATCGTATTTTGTTGCAACCGACCCTTAGTGTGGGTTGCTCCAAATCGTCGGTGTTCGTTAAAATCTGAATATATGGAAAGTTTGACAAGTTTCTATGGGATGACAGCTGCCGACGCCATATTTGATGATGACCGGCCTATGATCGTATGTTGGTGCAACCGACCCTTAGTGTGGGTTGCACCAAATCGTCGGTGTTCGTTAAAATCTGATTGTATGGAAAGTGACAAATTTCTATGGGATGATAGCTGCCGGCGCCATATTTGACGATGACCGGCCTGTGATCGTATGTTGGTGCAACCGACCCTTAGTGTGGGTTGCACCAAATCGTCGGTGTTCGTTAAAATCTGAATGTATGGAAAGTTTGACAAGTTTCTATGGGATGACAGCTGCCGGCGCCATATTTGACGATGACCGGCCTGTGATCGTATGTTGGTGCAACCGACCCTTAGTGTGGGTTGCACCAAATCGTCGGTGTTCGTTAAAATCTGAATGTATGGATAGTTTGACGAGTTTCTATGGGATGACAGCTGCCGGCGCCGTATTTGATGATGACCGTGTGATCGTATGTTGGTGCAACCGATCCTAATTCTCTTTATTGCTCACCTATACATGATACTTATATAGAAAGCACTAACACGGTTTTTTTTTCAGACGCTATTCGAACCGTTCCTGAAGTCCTTCTTCGTTCGCAACTCGGACCCGACGCACCTGAAACTCTTGAAGCTGGAGATCCTCACGAACCTCGCCACGGAGACCAGCGCCGCTGTTGTGCTGAGGGAGTTCCAGACATACGTCACCTGCTCCGACAAGGTTAGTCTTTCAAACGTTGAAATAAATGAAATAAATGAACTTTATTCTGCAAGTAGGCCGCAAAGGCACTTTTACAACTCAGAAACTACTAGCGTTTCTCATGAGACCACTGCCGAGAAGAAATGCCGAAAGAAACTCGACAGTCAGTCATTTTCTCCAAAATATGCTTATTACAATGATGCTACTTAACCTACTTAAGTAAATGTAAGTGGTAAACAACAAAAGAGAATTGAAAGAAAAACGAGGAAAAAATAACAATAGGTATTAACAATGTGTAGTTACACAAGAAAACAAAACATGGACACGAAACTTGTTAGTGGCAATTTTATTTTTATTCCTGGTATTAAAATTATGTGGCAACACTACTGCCCTGTGGGATTACTCAGGACTGCGAAATTCGAACTTCGTATCATGGCGTCCCTTACACTCATATAGTGTATAACACGAGACATATGGTACGGAAACGTGGTCGCTCACCATGGGCCTTATAAGAAGGCTCAAAGCCACTCAGAGGGCAATGGAGAGAGCTATGCTGGGAGTTTCTCTTCTTGATCGCATCAGAAACGAGACCATCCGTAGCAGAACCAAAGTAACCGATATAGCCTTTCGAATCGCTAAACTTAAGTGGCAGTGGGCGGGGCACATTGCACTAGGAACCGATGGCCGTTGGGGCCGGAAGGTTCTCGAGTGGCGACCACGGACCGGAAGGCGCAGCGTGTGTAGGCCCCCCACAAGGTGGACTGATGGCCTGGTAAAGGTCGCGGGAGTCCGCTGGATGCTGTTGGCGTGGGACCGGTCATTGTGGCACTCTTTGGGGGTCGCCTATGTCCAGCAGTGGACGTCTTTCGGCTGTTATGATGATGATGATAACACGAAAGTGACAGGGACGGCACTACTCGAAGTTCGGAGTACAGGGCCTGGGGCGCTACCGCGACAGCAAACGAAGTTTTTGCTCTCTGTCGCACTTGCACGTTTGGACGTAAGTGCGACAGAGAAGGAAAACTTCGTTTGCTGTTCGCGGTAGCGCCCCTGAACTGAAGTGAACTGACTAAGAACATCTGGTTACGGAATGCGACTATAGATGCACTTCTATCGCTTTATTGGGCCCGTCCTATAAAGCCGCAGTCGGGTTCAAAAGCGACTATAGATGACAAAATCTGCCCTTCTCTTTCTAATATAGAGAGTGCGACTAGGACAGGAGTCGCTGAGTCCCACGCCACGCTAATCCTTGTTCACAATTACGCGAAGTAAACTGATAGATAAGATGTTGCCTGGAGTAGAAAAAAATAGTGACGGTATACATCGATAAAAACGATCGATAAGTATAACGTTGTACTACCAAACTTATTCAAATGTGATCTTATGAGCTTTCAAGTTTCCGGCTACTAAGCGGGACAAAAGTAGTATTTAAATATGTATTCTAATCCTTAAAATATAAAAATGAATCCAAAGATTTACAAATCATTTTAATTTGACAAATTCAGAGCGTATTCGATTGAGAGAAACATTTAGATTTTCGTTGTCTCGGTAAGCACCTAGGGGTACCCGATAAATTGGGTCCAAAAGATCGGTAAGCCTAGTAAGGCCTTCAATAATATCGATATGAACAGCACTTGCCATACTGTGGCAATATTCGTGTAGCTTGTCGAACAACTTCGCCTAATGGTGGACTTCAGTGTGTCATGATCAGTACACTGCGATGCGACCAGTTACGAGAAATTTACTCACTTCCATGTATAGAGTGCGAATGGGACAGAATAAAGTGAAGTGCTAGTAGAAGTGATACTTTAAAGGTAATCCTCATTGAAACATATTCAAATGAATTACCTTTTTATGACAAAAGTATTGGTAATAGCATTATAGTGATTAAAGGATACGATGACTTTATTAAAGTTTATATAGTAACATGGCCATTTTTTGATTTTATTGTGTGTATTAGAATTTAAGCGGAAAAAATACAGTTTTTAGCTTGAAAATAGTCGATTTGGAGTGATGTTTGAAACGATATTTCTTGAAGAACGAAATTTAACAAAAATGAGTATTTTAGGCGTACACCCAACAACTAGCACTGATTGGTTGACGCCGTTGGCGGCACCCTCATAAAGCCCAAACGATACCTTAATGAGAACGGTTCAGATATCGAAAAAATAGCGGTACCGTTATATTCCGCTACCGAAAAATTTCTTTTGCGGTATCGAAACCTAACCGAAACGAAACGGTATGACGTCATACCGTTTTAAAACGCTACCTTTATTTTCCTGTTATGCAGCTGCCTTAGAGCATAAGATAAATAAATAAATATTTTTGGACAATCTTACACAAATCAACCTAGTCCCAAACTAAGCAAAGCTTGTATTATGGGTACCAAGTGACGACATACATACTTATATAGATAAATAGATACTTAAATACATAGAAAACATCCAAGACTCAGGAACAAATATTCGTGTTCATCACACAAATACATGCCCTGCCCGGGATTCTAACCCGCGACCTCCAGCTTCGAAGGCAGGGTCACTACCAACTACGCTAAAGCGGTCGTCATCCAGATCCCATTGTAAATTGACTAACTTCTCAAACAGGTGTTTGCCGGAGCCACTATCCAGGCTATCGGCAGGCTGGCCGTGGCCATACAGGGCGAGGCGGAGACGTGTCTCAACGGGCTACTTAAGTTGCTCAGCAGTAAAGATGGTCAGTATTCTCTTCCCCCTCTTAGTTAAGTGGGTGAATCAACTTTTTAGTCTTTTTAGTAAATGACGATTCTCAATATGATTTGAGACGTTAGTGCCGTTAATGAAGCATGAGTCTTCTGGTAGATGTCGCTGTACGCCTCCCTTAAGGCGTTTGTATAAAAAGAATAGTTTACGTTAGCAGTGGTACTGCTTAATACGAAGGAACGGTTGATGAATTTAGAACTGGGTAGTGATTGCACCTATAGCTCAGTTGGCTAGAGCGACTGGCCGCGAGTGTCGGGAGGTCGGCAGGTTCGAATCCTGCTCGGTGCCTAAATTTTTCAATTTTTCCTTCATTCTAAATTAACATAATACAGTATAACAGATTGTTTGAAAATTTTCTCAAAATCATTTCTTTCTTTTCGTATAGGTACTTTCCCCCTCTTAAACCTATAATGATGTGTGTAGACTTCGGCGTCAAAATGCTTGTATTTTGATTAGGTACTGGATGGTGGTGATGCTTGTATTATAAAGAACTAGCGACCCGCCCCGGCTTCGCCCGGGTGCAATGCTGATGCATGTATTATACATATAAACCTCCCCCTTGAGTCACTCTATCTATTAAAAAAAACCGCATCAAAATCCGTTGCGTAGTTTTAAAGATTTAAGCATACATAGGGATATAGAGACATAGGGACAGAGAAAGCGACTTTGTTTTATACCAAGTTAGTGATAACAGTAGTCTGTTAACTTTCAATAAACTTTAATGGAGCAAACGTTACAATGATATATCTAGGCTATGACTACACCACTTGAGCACTAATTTTGTAACTTGGAAAGGGCGTAAGTCTGTGTGCGCTCGCAGTTGCATTCCGCGCGCCGCGCCTCGCCCCTCGAGGGTTCAGTGGTAGCTCTTTTCATAAAAATGTGACTATTTATTCTTTTGAGTTCCTTTTTTCTGTATTTGATTAAGAAATTGATCTTTTTTCGAGTAAAATTCTAATTTGCTGGTTCTTTTATTTGGTATCGACATCCCTATTTGTAGGAGCCTTTTCGGTTGCCACTAGGGTCCCTTTTTTTTACTCTTTAGTGTACTCTAAGTTGATCGTCTCTACACAACTAGTCAAATACCGTATTAGGCTTTTTTTACGTGCAGAAAACTTGGTGAACCAGGTTATGAATCGAAATCAAACATTTATGCTGCAAATAGGCCACACGTGACTACGGGACACCAGGATCTTATACATAGCTTTTATATTATACCTTTATCTCACGAGCTCGGGTGAGCCATGGTTGTGTGTTGATATACACGCACATTGTCTATGTGTGCGTCATCGTAGGAGCTATGAGTTCACATTGTCTATGTGCTCGTATGTGTCACAACTCCGACTATGGCTAACCCGCGCTAGTGAGATAAAAGTACTGTACTTCTAGTATAAGTTTTTCGTATCAAACCAAACGAAGAACGCAGCGCGAGCAGCGCCTCTAGTGGGTTTTTGGTGTTAACTATTTTTTCCATAAAAATTGAGACTAAACGCAAACGTTCGTTTGTGTTTTGTTTCGGAATAGCTTTTATGTCACACCTGGCCATAAAGTGGCAATTACCGCACGCTCCGCGCGCGGAAAACCCACTTCATGGCCAGAGGGTGGCATAAAATTTTGTACTTACCTCGGGCGGTAATTAAGAAAGCCTCAGATCGCATAATTATCGCCCTTGCCTTCGGCTCGGGCGTCAAATACCTGCGATCTGAGACATTGTTTGTTTTACCGCCCTTGGTAAGTAATGTACTAATATGGTTTCGTGTGGCAGAGTGGGTGGTGTGCGAGGCGGTGGTGGTGGTGAAGCGCGTGGTGGGCGGCGGCGCGGCGCCGGCGCGCGCGGCCGTCGCGCGCGCCGCCAAGCTGCTGCGCGCAGACAGGTCAGTCCGGCCTTTAACCGAGGAACGTCTAAAGGTGTCCTGCAATTTTCAACTCTACGTACAGTCGCCATCAGATAAATCGAAGCGAACAAGGTGCTCACAAATGTCTGAACGAGACTATTGTCAAGGCGTTAAAGTGCATGTTCAGATATTTTTGAGCACCCTGAAGAGTACAAATATACAAATATACGTTGAACAAATATATATTATTTTAATTTCCAGAAACTTATTCGACAAAAAAAATTGTATATTTATCTAACCTGCTCACATAATTTCACGAGAATCGGTTGAGAATTGCGACCTGTAGAGGAGAACAAACGGAAATCCGGAATCTGGACATACGAAAGCATTTTTGTCGAAGCTGAAGAGACCTTCGTTTCACTGGGTCAACAATTCATAATCTTTCATCAAACCTATTTTAGTTAATTGCCGTTACAATTCATCTGCCCTTATCTGTCACTTTGATATTTCTTTTTATGAGAAATTACGAAAACACATTTTAGTTAGCATAGGTTGGTTAAGTCTGATGAATAAGGGGGTAACACCTCAGATTCGATTAAAACCGCTCAACCAATCTCACTGGAGCGCAAACTCTTAGAGTATTCCAGTGTTCCAAACCACACGCGTGGTCGTGCCGGAGGTTTTCCCCTGGATTTTCCCCAGGCTACTCTCTAACCGCGCACTCCTATCGCTTTATTGCGCCCGGCCTATAAAGCCACAGTCAGGTTAAAAAAAAGGGGGTAAGATGATAATGATGCAATACAAATACTTTATCTTCATTTAAAAAAATCAAAATCAAAATCACACATTTATTCTGCAAATAGGCCACAAGGGCACTTTTACATGTCAAAATATTAATTTACAATTTAAGAAAGTCTAACTATAATAAGTAATACATTTTTAATGTCAAAATATTAATTTACAGTTCAAGAAGGAATAATAATTTCGAGTTTACAATTATAACAAAATTAATGTCATACAGTGAAGATAAACTTGTAAAGTTATCTATTACAAATATTACAACATCAGTAAAGTTAGAGATGTATAAGGTCTCAAGATTAAACAAGGAGTATAATGAAATTAATATAATATCCCAGAGATGGTCTCTGAGCGTCAAAATTAAGATTAATTTAATATTGTTAGAGATGTTTTGCACTACTTCAACCAAAAACAACACAGCATAGTGCAAAATGACAATGAGTATGCAAACAACATGTGGTCTTATCGATAAAAAGCCATCCTGACTACCTATGATGATTCCAACAACAATAAATAAAATAAATAAATAAATATTAGAAGACAATCTTACACAAATCGAACTAGCCCCACAGTAAGCTCAAGAAGGCTTGTGTTATGGGTACTAGATATAAATACTTAAATACATAGAAAACATCCAAGACTCAGAAACAAATATTCATGCTCATCACACAAATATTTGCCCTGACCGGGATTCGAACCCAGGACCGTCAGCTTCACAGGCAGGTGCACTACCCACTAGGGTAAACCGGTCGTCAAATTAATTACTGTTGTCTAGGTTGGCGCCCAACGCTCGCGCGGCGGCCGTGTGGCTAGTGGCGGAGCATGGCGCGGAGCACCCCCGAGCTGCCGCCATACTGGCGCACATGGCCAAGAACTTCGCGGACCAGGTCAGTCTTTGTTTAACCCTTTAACCGCTGATCGTCAAAAATGGTACTTTATCATAAATCAAGTCATGTCATTCACGCTGTCGTTTTGTCTGATATGTCGGACGACGGCGGTTAAAAGGTTATGGTTCCGTAGTAAAGGAGCTCAGTAACAGTTAGTACTAAAAAGTTGTAATTTGGCATGGGCATGTCAAATCAGAAATCAGAAATTTTTATTTGCTTAGATACAGTTAATAAAGATGTAATTTAAAATCATATGGTACAGTGTATCTAGCCTACGATCAGGCGTGCAAATTATTTTAAAAAAATGTACATGTCAAATTGTCAATATATAATGTAACTGGGTGGATCAACTTTTTTTGTGTTGTTATCTTGACCCGTTGTCCAAGGGACACTAGTGGAGCAGTTTCTTCAAAAAATTTTGTATTAAGTTCTACTAACATGCTTAGTACATGGACCATTATGGGAATAGCTTATAAGTACCACAAATACGTTTGTTTCATAAACTTAGGTATCATAAAATCACGATTATATTCGAATTTTGTCCCCTGGACAACTACAAGAAACCATGGCAACGATTGGCACTAAAAAGTTGATTCACCCAACTAGATAGATTGTATACTGTACCAATATGGAAATTTTCCTCTTAAAATACTTTCTCTTGCGATAATTCTAATGTAAATTTTATACATTAAGTGCTGTTTAAATGAATAGGAATAGAATTATTAAATTACAATAAAATAAAGAATGAAAATGAAAATTTCAATCATGAAATTTGGAATAATACAATAGCAATTATCAATCACGCGGATATTGATATTTTAATTATTATTATTACTATTACGAATAATGTTATATTATGTAATTAAAACTAGTGTAAAATATTAAAATCTAATGCGGTTATTTAACTAAGGGTGACCGAAATTTTTTGAGCTCGTGTGTAATACCGTTTTTCCAGGACGAGTTAGTGAAACTGCAACTGCTCTCCCTGTCTGTAAAATAATACCGTTTTTCTTGGACGAGTTAGTGAAACTCCAACTTCTTTCCCTGTTTGTAAAGTGATACCGTTGTTCCAGGACGAGTTAGTGAAACTGCAACTGCTCTCCCTGGCAGTGAAGCTGTGCATCACGCAGCCGGACACGCTGGCGGTGGCGCGGTACGTGCTGACGCTGGCGCACTACGACGCCAGCTACGATGTCCGCGACCGCGCGCGGATGCTGCGGAGATTTATACTGCAGGTGAGGTAGAAATTTAACGCGTCAAAATAGTAGATTGTGTCTCAAGGGAGCAAAATGATATATTTACGGCGAGGGCGGTATATTGAATTCTGAGTGAAGCGAAAGATTCTACAATAGAATCCTGAGCGTAGCGAGGGATTCTAAAGTAGAATCTTGAGCGTAACGAGGGATTCAAGTGTTTACGCCCAAGACGAAAATAATTTTGCTACCGTGTGACACATACTGCTTTTCACACCGTCTATGAAGCCTGCTGCTAAAAATATGAAATATCTTACAAATGATTTTACTACAGTGTTACATACTGCTTTTCACACCTTCTATGAGGAAAAGAGTCATTGTTGCCCTCAAACGAGGGAAGAAAAGTACAACTTTGATCCCTCATTCGAAGGCAACAATAACTCTTTTCTGAATAGCAGGTGTGAAAAAAATTTTTCTTCTACTTTTTCCTAATCAGAACACGATACCGAATATGCCCTCCTCGCTAGTTTTGTTACACTCTGTATACATTTATAGTATGGTAAATCATTAAACAATCTAATGATATTTTTTTGTCAAGAATTTAATTTATTGCCGACTGTACCTTTATTCCAGAGTCAAATAGGGATGTTGACACTAAATAAGAAAATCAACTACTTTAAATTTTCTCGAAAAAGAATCAAATTCTCAACCAAATAGCGAAAAAAGTAACACAAAAGAATAAATAATTACATAATTACAAGTCTTTAAAGTTTTAAGTGGGGGCATGTTCTGTCCCTTTTTCGCAAAACGCACCTCTGTATTGAACGATCTTCATTTACTATGACGCTTTAGATCAGTGATGTCACTGATTTGTAGCGTTATCTCACTCTTATTAACAACATTCTAACGGTTGTATCTTCGTAATTTTTTGAGATATTTTAATGGGATTTTCACTATTTGCTATAGTTTTATGTCTTCCTTCTTTTGGATAATAATTTCGATACCAAAAAATTTTGAGTCAGCATTCCTATTACTCGTTGAGACGGTAGCAATGAGCTCAAACAAGATGTGCTTTTTTTTTGAACCTGACTTTGGCTTTATAGGCCGGGCCCAATAAAGGGACAGGAGTGCGCGGTTGGGGAGAGTAATCCAGGGGAAAACCTCCGACACGACCACGCGTGTGGTTTGGATCACTGGAATACTCTGAGAGTTTGCGCTCCAGTGAGATTGGTTGAGCGCTTTCAACCGAATATGAGTGAAATCGAGCTCCGACTTGCGCTTGCCCGGTTTTTTACGTTTTCAAATCAAATAATTTATTTCACATAATTTCAGGTACAATGAGATCTTAGAAGTAGTCTTAGTATCACTAAAATTTACCATAAATGGCATGTGAAATTGAGAGGTATATACACCTGCAATACAGTATACTATGGTCATTAATGTCAAAATACAGATAAAAATAAAGTCAAATAAAATGTCTATAAGTCAAAATTATAAAATCAATTACATCATTTATCGAGTTTAATGTCATACATTCGTTATTTTTAAAGTATCTACATTACTTTCCTATTACTTATAATCTAAATACTCCTGCACACTATAGAAGCACTTTTACACAAGGCACTTTTTGAGGGCTTGTTTCTGGGCGGAACCCTAAAAATTGTACCAGTGACGCTGTATACATTGCTTGCAGGACAACGAGTTGTCTAAACACAAGGCGGAGATATTCCACGTGCACAAGCCGAAACCACCGAGCCAGAGCAACTTCAAAGGTGAGTTCAATAGTAGATTATGTCTCAAGGGAGCAAAATTATATATTTGCGGCGGAAACAGTATATTGAAGCAAAAGTTTTTTTTTTAATAATTTGTTGCTATGGTGTCACCCTGCTTTTCACACCTACTATAAGGAAGTGTTGTTATTCATAATTCATAATTCGTTTATTGCAAACCATGGTATTTGTGCAGTTGTTACAAAATATTATTTTTGACACACATGGCACCTTGTTAGGGTGGCATAACATGATACTTAAAACTAGTTAAATGCTATATTCTTTGTTACATGTAGTTGCTTAAGGCCTTAAATTTTAATCTGTAGTGTGTGGTGTGGCGAGTTTTATATAGAAGGGTGAGAAATGGGTTATATGTGTTAAGGCAAAAGAAATTCGATTTGGGACTTGTTTATGTGAAAGTATCCTGCATAAATTCTTGTACTGAATAATAGGTTTTGTTTATTAGAAGGGATTTTATGTCGTAGATTGTGTCTCAAGGGCGCAAAATAATATATTTATTGCGAGGGCGGTATATTGAATCCTGAGTGAAGCGAAGGATTCAAGTGGTTATACCCAAGACGAAAATAATTGTGCTACCGTGTGGCACATACTGCTATTCTCACCGCCTATCAGGCCCGCTGCTAAAACATGAAATGTCTTACAAATAGTTTTGCTACCGAGTGGTACATACTGCTTTTCACATATTCGTGTGCTTGTGCGTGTCCGTGTGCGTGTGCGTATCCGTGTGCGTGTGTGCGTGTCCGTGTGCGTGTGCGTGAGTGCGTGTGTGTGTGTGTGTGTGCGCGCACGTGACTTCTTTGGAGTTGCGAGCGACTACAGGCTGCGGTGTCCGCTTACCATCAGGCGGATCGTACGAATGTTTGCCACCGGCGTTTCATTAAAAAAAAAGGTGCAAGGGGGCAATCTAGAATGCGAGAAAGTAATAGTAATCGAAAATACCTTCCATTTTAATCATTTACTATAGTGATATTTATGCCCTGATAGCGGATAAGCGCTCTCCCAATTTCACTAAGATGGCACTGTATTTTATTTTTTTATTTTATTTATTAAGAAACAAACAGTCTCATATGTTTACAATTGACACAGTAAAGGGTATTAAGTTGTAGACTTACAGTTTCCTTAATTCGAATATGTAAACCTAAACATTAAAAACAATAAAATTTAGCTTTTGATATACATTGTTAGTAAATGTTAAATGTAAAAAATAAACAAATAGTGCCAAAAAATTACAATTATGAAAGAAATATTGTTATGGTTGTTGAATACATTGTAAAGATAAACGTTTGAAGCTACATAACGTCTCATGGAAAATATCTATTGTTTGAAATTTTTCGTCATAAAGCCTGCACGCTCTTTTAATGAAACCGTTTTTTGCATAAGAAGTACGACTAGGGGGGATATGAAACAGGGGTTTTTTTCTACAAGCTCGCTCGCAACGCCGGGGTACTCTAAAAGAAAGCAAGTGTATTAACGAAGGGGCATCGATGATGTTATTAATGATTTTGTACAGAATCAAGACATCAATTCGTTCGTTCATACTGTAGTAAATGGTGTAAAATACGAAAAAAATATCGATTAGTTTTAAATAAATAATAAATTAATAAATATCTTTGGACAATCTTACACAAATCAACCTAGCCCCAAACTAAGCAAAGCTTGTACTATGGGTACCAAGTGACATACTTATATAAATATAGATACTTAAATACATAGAAAACATCCAAGACTCAAGAACAAATAATCGTGTTCATCACACAAATACATGCCCTGACCGGGATTCGAACCCGGGACCTCCTGCTTCGAAGGCAGGGTCACTACCAACTAGGCTAAAGCGGTCGTCGCGGTTTAATTTCTCGAGTTTTAGTTTAAAGACAAGTTAAGCTTTAGCTTGATTTGGGACTACACCGATTTGTAAAAGATTGTCATCACATTTTTTATTTAAATGCTAGCTGTTTTCCGTGGTGTCGTTCACGTGTAACTCGTTTGTGTCGTATGTCCATAGAAAATTAAACCTCCCGGGCATAAAAAATATATTGTGACCTTCACAAGGTCTCGAGCTATCTTCATACCACATTGTACCTAAATCGGTTCAGTGGTTTAAGTATGAAGACGTAGCAGACAGAGATACTTTCGCATTTATACCCGACCTAGAGAAAGCTACGGCAAAAATGCTTTCGTATGTGGGTTTTTTTCTAATACAACGCCGGTGGCAAACAAGCGTACGGTCCATCTGATCCTAAAGACGCCCGTAACTTCAGAGGAGTCACGTGCGTGTGCGTGGATTTCCGGTTGTTCTCCTCTAAAGGTCGCATTTCTCAACCGATTCTCGTGAAATTTTGTGAGCAGGACCGATAGTTATATAGATTTTGTTATAAAGGTAGTTTTTGGAAATTTCAAAAAAAAACACGCGGTCTGCAGCTCACAGAGTATTAGGGTGAGTTGCACCAAACCGTCTGTAATCGTGAGCGGTGTTCGTTAAAATCCGATTGTATGGAAAGTGACAAGTTTGTATGGGATGACAGCTGTCGGCGCCATATTTGACGGTGACCGGCCTGTGATCGTATGTTGGTGCAACCGAGCCTTAGTATCGATTTTTGTATTGTCAGATCGCGAGCAGTTCACCCTGGGCTCGCTGTCGCAGTACATCGGCACGACGGCGGCCGCCTACCGCGCGCTGCCCGCGCCGCCGCCCGCGCCGCGCGCCGCGCGCCTGCGCGCCGAGCCCGCCGCCGAGGCCGGGGCCGACGCGCCGCCCAAACACGGCCCTACGGGGGTAAGTGTACACACACACACACACATACGCACGCACGCACGCACGCACACGCACACGCACACGCCCACGCCCATATGTACACACTCAAAATCCAGCTGTCGCCGAACCCAATATCCGGCCGAATTATTTGATTCAAAGTAATGCCTTCGTACCGTTGTTATTAAAAATGCTACGACAGAGGCACAAATTTTGTTCATTATCAAAGGGAATTTGTCAATAAACTAAATTAAATAAACTACACTATAATCACGTATTCAGCTAATTATTCAAGAAATATGTTATATTTATATTTCTTTTATTTTTAACCATTAAGTAACTATACACCTAAAAATAAATTAAATGATGATATAAAATTTCATTTTAAAATATGATAATTATATCAACGTTTACATCACAAGTTTCGACATGTTACCACCCCTATGATAACTGAATGTTATTGCCTGACATTACACGAGTCGATGTATCCCTTTATGTAGTCATAAGTAATATGTAAATACGTAGTTCGTTTTGTACAGAAAGACAAGACTTTCTACTCGGAGCCGGAGAGCAGCGGTTCAGGTTCGTCTTCATCAGAAGAGTCCAGCTCCGAGGAGTCTTCAGAGGAGTAAGTCGACCCTCGTATTGTCGTTATCCATTGGTATATTTGGGTCATTGTCAGTTCTAAAAACAAAAGTTGTCCACTCGGTGGTCAATAGTTAACGGCTTATGTATATATAAGTTATGTTTTTACTACATAGATTTATAGTTATGGAAACACCGTTTATGCGGGTTACTAGACCAATCCAAAATTAAGCTTTGTGGCCCTTAACTTTTGATATGTCCACCGAAAAGACGCGAACATAAATCTGACAATGACCCATTTAGTCCAGTAGCTCCAGCTTTCGAAACTCACGCTCAATTTGTATGGCAACGCTAGCAGCGCCTCTGATGGCCTTCGGTGGTAACTATCTTTTGCCATACAAATTGAGACTAAACGCAAACGCGTTCGTTTGTGTTTTGTTTCGACAAAACTTATACTAGAGGTACAGAATCTGACTACTGTCACTTAATAAGAGAACAACGGTTCGAACTCACTTGGAAAGTCACTATTTAGGACTCCAATTTTTTTTATTTTATTTAGGACTCCAATTGTAGTCCGAAACATGTCGCAAATAGTGACTTTCCAACTGAGTTCCAACCGTTGTTCTCTTATTAAGTGTAAATATGTCTGACTACTGTCCTGTAGGGAATTTCGCGTATGAAGAATATTAGTAGGATTTTTCAGCAAATTTTAGTAGGTGTTTTAGATTTTGGTGGGCATCCGTCGCCTGAGGGCGTACTCCGAACTTCGTATCGTGCCGTCCCTTTCACTCTCGTGTTAGACACTATATGAGTGAAAGGGACGGCACGATACTAAGTACCTCTGGTACGTTTTATAGCTATGATGTCAGACCAGGGATACGCTTGCTACATAGTTCCAAGAATAGGCTAACTGTCTTCTTATTTTGGTATGGTATGTTCGAATGGCGAACCAGTTTCTAGAGATGATCAAGGGCAAAAATTATGGAGAAACTGCTCGATGTTAGCGGCCCCGAAACGGCTCGGTCGCAGATTTGCCCTCGCCTTGGGCTCGGACGTCAAATACTTGCGCTTTGCTACCTTGTTTTACCGCCCTAGATAAGTATTGCTATTGTATGTTGGCAGGGAGGACAGCAACAACGAGGAAAAGAAAGAGGAGAAACCAAAAGACACCAATAATTACAATAGGTATGTATTTGACTAAATAAATGTTAGATTAACTAATCCTTGATAATGGCGCTTGCAACAGTGCCGAAATATCGGGAACTCAAAAATACAAATATACATGGTAAATATCCCGTTTTAAATCGTAATTAAAATCGAACAGTATCTGTGTGTCAACTATTGGGCATAGGTGTCGAGCGTTGGTACGTCTACCCTTTATCTAGCAATATTAAATTTTAATTTTTTTTAGTTATCATTATTTTCGGTATTCTGGGAAATTTATTTGTAAAATTAAAATGAGTCCGCCTCCATGCTACTCAATTAGCATCTGAATTTCCGATGCCTGTTCATTATAAATAAATAAATAAATAAAATAAATATTAGAGGACAATCTTACACAAATCGAACTAGGCCCACAGTAAGCTCAAGAAGGCTTGTTATGGGTACTAGACGACGATATATTTAATAGATATAAATACTTGAATACATAGAAAACATCCAAGACTCAGAAACAAATATTCATGCTCATCACACAAATATTATAATATTATAATTATATATAATATCCTTTATTTATTTTGGTTCTTAGGCTAGGTTTTTACAATATCTTTATAAAAAGTAAAATATAAAAATACACTTACAAAAACATAAAAATATTATAAACACCTAACCTAGTGTGCCGCCGGCAGCGAGGCGGGGCCTAAGCTACCGGTGGTGTCGGGCGACAGAGAGAGGAACCTCCTGACTATCCGCGCCGTGTCCAGGAGTACCGCCTTCTGTATCTGACCCTTGACCCAGCCATCTAGCGAGAGTCTCTTGAGGTGTTGGTCGAGACTCTTCGCTATTAGACCGTTCTCAGAGACGACTATCGGGACAATGATCGTTGAATCAACATCCCACATGGCGGTCACCTCGTGTGCCAAGTCTAGGTACTTGCTGACTTTGTCCTTCTCGGCCTTCACGAGGTTCTCGTCATGGGGGATGGTGATGTCAACGAGCACTGCCTGGCGCTTCGATCGATCTGTCAGCACGATATCAGGTTTATTGGCTACAATAGTCCTGTCCGTGATGACAGATCGATTCCAATAGAGCGTGGCACGACCATTTTCGAGAACTGGCGCAGGTGTATACCTATAGTACGGCACTTCGAAGTTCACAAGCCCGTATAGAAGAGCAAGTTGCTGGTGAATGATTCTGGCTACTAAGTTATGTCTGTGCAAGTACTCGCCGTTAGCAAGATGACCACAACCGGAAATGATATGCCTGAGTGACTCTCCGGGACGGCGGCATGCCCGACAAATGTCGACCGTACCGTCCTTCAGGATATATTTCCGGTAGTTGTTCGTCATGATAACTTCGTCCGCAATTGCACAGACAAAACCTTGGGTTTCCCCGAAGAGATCCCCGAAACGTAGCCAGTTCACCGAAGCAGGCAGGTCTACGTCGGGCCCTGTGAGATCCCTGTAGAACCGCCCGTGTAGCTCCTTACTCTTCCATTCCGCCTTGCGGTCCTCGGTGCTCCATACTTATATATATTATTATTATTATAATCGTTGTTTGTTTTTCGATTAGCAACACCGGGACTTCTGACAGCGACTCGGACAGTGAGTCGTCCAGTTCTGACGAGGAGAGTGAATCCGACACCTCGGCGGAGGACAGCGACCGACCCGCGGAGGCCAAGGAGAAGGTACTATAATACATGTTGGATTCATAATTTAACATTTGAATTTCGCGCCTTTCCATGTCAGCTCCCGCTTGACTCAACAATACAATACAAATACTCTTTATTGCACACCTCAATCAAAGGATACAGTACAGTACAAAAAACACAATGAGAAGAGGCAAACAACAGGCGGTCTTATCGCTAAAGAGCGATTTCTTCCAGACAACCTTAGGGTAGCGGAAATCTAAACAGAACGATTCATAGCAGGTGGTGCAGAGTTAATACATATGAAGCCTACTAATAATTACAACAATAACATTTAACTCTTTTGACTCTTTTGTTTATTTCGCCATTTTTTGATACTATTTACTTCTACTCTGAGACGTCATAACGTATGTATTTATTTAAATAAATATAGGTCCTGCGGCTATATTCTGGTTTAATTTATCAATACAGGGTGTAACAAAAATACTGAGGATCCGTTTAAGAGTCCTTATCAGTTAAAAATGCTCATCTATTTTGGCGATTTTCTGATTGAATTGACAGATATCATGACATTTTCTCAGTGTTACTATTTAGAACAGGACTATTGCGACCTAATGTCATAAATTTTAAATGTGTTTTTTGCATTTTTCAATAAGGAATATAGTTTCAAACATCACTCTAAATCGACCATTTTCAAGCTAAAAACTGTGTTTTTCCGGTTAAATATTAGAATTTACAATAAAATCAAAAAAGAGCTATGTTACTATCTAAAACTTTAATAAAATCATCGTATCCTTTAATCACTTTACTGCTATTTTATCAATCATTTTGTCATAATTTGAAATCAAAACATATTAAAACTTATAAGTCCTCTTAAGGGCATATTCGGTATCGTGTTCTGATTAGGAAAGTAGAAGAATATTTTTTTTGATGCAATAATTTTCTTTCTCTGGTATGGACAGTTGGCTGACTTGGACGACCTTCCCCATAGAAAAAAAAAATTTTCGCGTAAAAAAAAATTTTCTTCTACATTTTCCTAATCAGAACACGATATCGGATATGCCCTTAAACGGATCCTCACTATTTTTGTTACACCCTGTATACAGGGTGTTTCGTAGCTAGGTACAGTCGCCATCAGATATATCGAAGCGAACAAGGTGTTCATAAATATCTGAACACGCCTCTATTACCAAGGCGTTAGAGTGCACGTTCAGATATTTTTGATCACCCCGAAGAGTGCAGATATATTTGACGGCGACTGTACAAAGCTTAGAACATTTAAGACAGGGGACGCCTTCGGCGCGACTTTCAAAACAAAAAATCCCCAAATTTTGGGGGGGGGGGAGGTAACATACATATAAAGAAACTACGCACACTTGAAAAACATTCTCCCATTACTACGCACCTACACTAAAACAATTACGCACGCACACTCAAAATTTGAGAAATAAAATAAGACTTTACAAGCGTTTGTACTAGGTCAATTATCGCACGGCTAAATTTACCAATTGCACTAAGGCTCACATTTCAGAGAAGTCCTTATAGATCCGATATGTGGTGAAGTTTGATGTCATAATATCGGCCAAGCGCGATGTTCGAGTGCGAATTTTTGTCATACATTTTTATAAAGGTTTTTTTAGAGGAAATTGTGCAGCGCTATTCATATTCATGTTACTAAATTAATTCCAGTTCCATGAAAAAAAAAAACAAAATAAATTCACTTAATGTGGGGGGGGGGGGAGATGTAAATGAGGTTCATAGCACCTCATTTAACTTGTCTATAGTCTGCCTATGATGACAAGAGATGTAAAAACGTAATGTCATATGAAATAATTAAATAATTGCAAATATTATAATAAATAGTAGTATACGGAATATTAGCATTAAATGTTGTTTCTCTTCCAGGTAAAGTGTTTAGTTGATGTTTTAAATGTTATTTGATAATTTCATAACATTGTGATTAATAAATATGTTCTCTTCCAGAGCAACTCAAATTGTTTATATTTCGTTGTTCCTCATTAAATAAGTAATGTGATTTCAAACACATTATATTCATATATTTTATTGCCATCATGTTAATTACATTGGTATGTTAGTATTATTGGTTAGTCGGTACATGATGCCCCGTTAGGGCATTGCAATTTTCTTACATACTAGGCAAGGGTGCAGCGTATTCATTTCATGAAGGGAAAGTAATCTTACAGCCTTTATGGAATGACTACGCTACGAAAAGCTTAGCAGCAAAAGTGTTAATTTATTACGTGCTCTAAGAAGATAAGATCTGACAATCCGGAGCGTGACACCAGTGACGTCACTGTCGAAGACACGTACGTCCGCATACCATCAATAGACTGATGACGTAGCTTGTGTCATCCACACTGCTAACCGATGTACCGGATTGCTATACCTGGCACAGTATATTATTGTATCATGATTTATATTTAAATCTAGAAATATAAATAATTTAAATTTATAATTGTCTAGTATATTTCAATGTCCTACCTCGCACAACCAAACTATGGAATAAATAAATAAATATTAGAGGACAATCTTACACAAATCGAACTAGTCCCACAGTAAACTCAAGAAGGCTTGTGTTATGGGTACTAGACGATATATTTAATAGATATAAATACTTAAATACATAGAAAACATCCAAGACTCAGAAACAAATATTCATGCTCATCACACAAATATTTGCCCTGACCGGGATTCGAACCCAGGACCGTCAGCTTCACAGGCAGGTGCACTACCCACTAGGCTAAACCGGTCGTCCTGAAATCATTATAGATAATGATGGAATGAACTATCGCCTGCGGTATTTCCGGACCGATATGACCTTCAAACCTTCAAGAAAAGAGCGTATTCCCTTCTGAAAGGCCGGCAACGCACTTGCGACTCCTCTGGTGTTGCAGGTGTTTATGGGCGACGGTAACTGCTTACCATCAGGCGGTTCGTCTGCTCGTTTGCCCCCTGTAAAAAAATTGTTATTTTGTTTTATTTATGTGCGTATGTTGTAGTATTCCTTTTTTATAGGTGCCGGAAAAAGCGGAATCCACACCGGAACCTAAATCGAACGAGAAGTCAAATCTAGAATTGTTGTTGGAACTGGATGAGGTCGCCAGTTCTCTCCCCACCATGACGCCCACCTGTGGGGGGTTCCTGTCACCCAGTTTCGCCGCTGGGGCGATTGGGGATGGTATGTATACTGTTATCTCTAGACAAGCTACTATTAGTTTCGAGTTAATATATAAGAGTTCATTGGACCAATTTCTAATGTTATGTTTATGTTTTTAGCACTTTAAATCGGCTGTTAACGTATATATCTTTATTAACTTGATGATGTCATTCAGTTATCTATACCTACCACCTCATCTCTGTTATTCTCATAAGAAAACTGTCTGTTATAACGCTTGTTACTGACACGTTGCTTTTAATATATAGTAGCACCTAATTAGTAATTACAAATGTTACATTGTTATCTCTCTTTGCTCCAAACGATTTTTTCTGCTTGCACATTGGGCAATATAAATATAAATGTTATGTAAATAACGGATAACCGTTATTGGCCTTCAGTTAACTAACAACTTATGTAAAAATATGTAATATAATAAGGCTGTTGTTATCCTTAATACAAATAAAATAAAAATAAAAAATAAAAAAGTTTCTTTATTTGGCCAAGTAACAAAGTCACGTTACATCTAGCAAGTCTTGTTACATATTTTACTTACCATCATGCAAATATTATAACATTGAATAAATAAATAAATATTTGTGGGCAATCTTACACTCCTAGTCCCAAACTAAGCGAAACTTGTATTATGGGTACTAAGCGACGATATACATACTTATATGGAATAAATAGATACTTAAGGGTCCTTATCAATTAAAAAAACGCTCATCTATTTAGACGATTGTCTGGTTGAATTGACACGTATCTTGACATTTTCTCAGTGTTACTATCTAGAAAAGGACTATTGTGACCAATGTCAATTATATTTTATTGTTTATCTAGATCTAATATTATAATTTTCTTATAACTATTACAAACTAAAAGCACTTTACTGTAATTAATAACATAGAACTAATAAAAATAAATATAATAATATTAAATCGTATCTAGCCTAACCTAGGTAAGGCTACGTTAGGTCCCCCAAGTCAATTGTGACCTAATGCCATAAATTTTAAATGTATTTTTTGGATTTTTCTTTAATAAATTTCGTATGATAAACCAAACAGCACCACATGAAAATATTAAAAGAAATAGAACAAAGTAAAAAAGTAACATATTTTGAAATTGTAAAAAGTAACAGAAAAAAGAATTTATACCTATTTGGTGCTGTTATGGTGGCTACAAAAGGACATTATCTACTATACAAGTATGTAGTGTTGTGTTCCTGGAGGTGAGCAAGGTTGCCAGAGCTCCCGAGAATGCTCTGTGTTGAGAGCGAGGGATCTAAATTTGTCCGTTCTGTTGTCGACACAGTGCATCCGCAAATTTTATAAAGGGTCGGCAACGCGTACGTGATTCATTTGTAGTTTCGGACGTCTATAGGCTGTGGTGGCCGCTTACCATCAGGTGGACCGTAAGCTTGTTTGCCTCCGGCGTTGTATAAAAAAAAAACACTCAGCAATGCTGTGGCATACGTATACCACAGCGCTGGTCTTCCGTGGGGCCCGCGGCCGGAAAGATAACTCAGAACAGACACACTAGTGACGAGCATAAATGTGGTTATTAATACAAAATCCGAAGCACTACAGGTGCGAAACTAATTTAAAAGAGATACTATACGCGTCATACGCGTCATACTCGTGAACGGGTGCTGTTTGTGGGGTCCGGTCTGTTCATGTTTGCAAGGACTAGTAACTTCGTACTAGTGTTCAGTGGAATTGACATGATGAGAGACTTCGCTCTGTTCTCATTTGATTTTATTTTTAGACTGACGCTCAGAGACGTTATACATCTCTGAGGATATTTATTTAATAGATTTTATTATTTTCATGTTGACGTGTTATAGATATAGCTCAACATATTTTATTATGAATAGTGTACCTACTTTATTACATTTTATCTTGACGCTAAGAGACCTTATACATCTCTAACAAATCTTGATTGTTATTAGTTTTTTAGTCTTATTTTTGACATGTAACACTACATTTAATTAATGATACTTTGATTATTGTATTATTTTTATTTGATGTACCTACATAGATTTTGACTTGTAAAAGTGCCCTTGAGGCCTATTTGCAGAATAAATGTTTTGATTTTGATTTTTGATTTTGATTTTGATTAGTTTTTTAGTCTTATTTTTGACATGTAACACTACATTTTATTAATGATACTTTGATTATTGTATTATTTTTATTTGATGTACCTAGATAGATTTTGACTTGTAAAAGTGCCCTTGAGGCCTATTTGCAGAATAAATGTGATAATCCATATTGAAAGGGACCTTACCTTGGCGGCCGGCACTTACGCCTTTATTGCCGCTGTTCCAATACAACAGTGAATAGGTGTAACGTAAGCGCCTGCCGCCATAAGGTCCCTTTCAATGTGGATTATCACAAATGTTTTGATATTGATTTTGATTATAGTGACTTTTCATGGAAACTAGGCGAAAATCATAATTAAACAATTATCCGTTATTTACCAGACGCAATAACCCCGACTTCAGCCGCACTCGTCCCCACCACCACCACCGAACTGATCTCCCGCGTCACGTCCCGCGGGCTCTCAGCTACTCGCCGCTGGACACGGGCGCCGCACCTCTACTCGCCCTCCATGTGCGCCATAGAGCTCACCTTCACTAACTGCACACAGGAGGATATAGGGAATATTAGGATTAACAAAAAGGTTAGTATAGTATTTCCTATGTCTCTACCTTCCCCATTTAACCCCCTTCTTAATTCTTCTCCACCGTTATTACTACCATAACTTAGAATACTTACATTAGATTAGATTAATATAAATTGCTACACCCTAACAGGGTCCATGATGTACCTGCTCAATGTTTAGAAATAAGACCTTGTAATACCATGGTTGCAATTATTGAATTAATAAATAAATAAATATTAGGATTAATAAAAAGGTAAGTATAGTATTTCCTATGTCTCTACCTTCCCCCTTTAACCCCCTTCTTAATTCTTCTCCACAGTTTAGGGCGGGTTGCACCATCTTATGATTACAGGTCGATCAATGTTAAAGCCCAAACAGAAATATATCTTTTTTATATATTTTTTTCGAAATTTCGGTTCGAATCCTGCTCGGTGCGTAAATTTTTCAATTTTTCCTTTATTCTAAATTTGGGTATGGGATGGCGCATCGCAACTGACGATTCTCAATATAATTTGAGACGTTAGTGCCGTTAATGAAACTTGAGTCTTCTGGTAGATGTCGCTGTGCGCCTCCCTTAAGGCGTTTGTATAAAATATAGTTTACGTTAACAGCGGTACTGCTTAATACGAAGGAACGGTTGATGAATTTGGGACTGTTTTGGACATTGTGGCTTTATAGGCCGGGCCCAATAAAGCGATAAGAGTGCGCGGTTGGAGAGTAGCCTGGGGAAAATCCAGGGGAAACCTCCGACACGACCGCGGTTTGAAACACTGGAATACTCCAAGAGTTTGCGCTCCAGTGAGATTGGTTGAGCGCTTTCAACCGAATCTGAGGTATGAGTGGAATCGAGCTACTGGGAGTTTTCTCGCTGGTTCACTGAGAAGAGTCCAGCAAGCAACTCAGCTAGGCCCGACCTGGGTCGGACTGGCGATAGTATACATTGATGTGCACCACAGACGCTGACCGGGTCGCGCTCCATCCACGACTTCGCGAGTGTCGCGAGCCTGGCGCCGGGCGCCGCCGCCAGCGCCACCCTCGGCGTGGACTTCCAGGACTCCATACAGCCTGTCGAGTTCACTGTGCTGTCCTCGCTCGGTAACATATTGCATTATTAGGACGACGGTCGGTAGAAAGTGAACATTACTCGCTACATATTGGAAGTTAAGTGTATAGTTTAAGATCGGATCAAAATTAAAAAATAGCATATACTTAAATATCCTTACTTGTCGACTTTTAAACTTTTTAGGTAGAAACGGGCATATAAAAGACGGCACAGGTCGTATTCAACCAGTGCGACTCTTATTTTTCTGCTGGAAACGCACGGCTATTGTATGCGTTTCAAATAATTTGCGTTTTTCGGTGGAAAAATATACTTACCGATTCTGTTAAAAAAAAATAAACGGCGGGAAAGCATGAAGATTTTGCCGTTTAAAGGTTATGTTTATCAAATCTTAATTCAAATGCCGTCTTATTTCCCCAATTTTTGAGAAAGATCTATATTAGGCCGGAAAGGCAATTGCAGGCTTCGTATTATAATTAAAACGGACTCGCAAGCTCGTTCGTTTAAACAAATACTTAGTCTACAATTGACTCCTTTCCCCGCAATAATATACCAAACACGTGCGGCCCGTGATAATTTCGTTACCTACTATGCGGCCCTGTTTTCAGGCGAAGTGTCAGTGTCGATAACGCCTCCTGTGGGAGAGCTAATGCGAGCTGTCACGATGTCAGAGGCGCGGTGGGACACGGAGCAGAGGAAACTGCGCGGCATGACCGAGGTAAGGTTGAAATAATTTGTATTGGGCGAATCTCTATAATTAAACCACGCTCTGCTACCACGTTGGAGATACGGGATCTTACGTCAACCAGCTTACCAGTTCCAGTACTGTGAATTAATTTGCCTGCACTATGAAAGCAAAACATAAATTTACACTAACGTGAGACATATTTACACTTAATAAGAGAACAACGGTTGAAACTCACTTGGAAACTGATGAAGGACTCCAATTGTAGTCCGAAACATGTCGCAAATAGTGACTTTCCAAGTGAGTTTCAACCGTTGTTCTCTTATTAAATGTCAGCAAAAGTAAACAAATCACTGACATCTGTCGTAGAACACGAATATACAATTTTATTCTAAAAAGATAGTTTGTATTGACATTGGCACATATATGAACTCTATTTTCCAACAGTTTTCAGTGTTTTCACCTTATTTCATCGACAAACTTTTCATAGAATGTATTGAGATTGTTATTTCATATCAAACTTTTCTATTCAGAAACCGTTAACTTTGTAGGTACAGCTAAAAGGGCATTGTGTAACCCATTAGGTCTACCAGAAAACTAGGTTAGGTTAGAACTGCGATACTTTGTGAAAAAAAAATGTTTTCTATAAAGTCTATTCAATTTAATTGTGTTTGTTTCCATTATATATTGTTAGTATTTATGTTGTAATCTTATAGTTAATAAATTGAATATATAACATCCGCGCTTCCAGTTTCGGTTTCGCGCGCATTTATTACACGTTGTACCGCGCTCGCCCGTTTCCGTGTTCGCCGCGAGGTGGCGCGCACTCGGCGCCGCCGCCCGCGCGCCCCGCGCTGCCCACGCGCGCGCGCCATAGTCAGTTCGAGAGAATTCGCACAGCGCGTCGTACTGAGCTATCTCGTTTCGTTTTGCATTTCCACGGCCCTCACTTCCTATGTTTACTTCTATGTTATTTGTACCTACTGATGACTGTAGTATTGTGTTTGTTAATGTTTGTAGTGATCAATAAAAGCGTTACAACCATTACAAATATTATTTATTAAATGTAGGATAATTATGAATATGAAAATAAGAACAAACTAAAGATAAAAACCTACTTTGAAATAAAAATTGGGGTCTAGTTCAGAGCTCGGCGGTAGGGTGGCCAGAAGGCTGGCGCCATAGCCACGCGCGCGTATAAGCGTTGGCAGCTGTCGATCGCCGAATGCGGCCGATTAACGTGTTTTTTACACTTCGTCGTTCGCCGCATGCAGCATGCGGCCAACTAAGATATGTATTTTCTATTGTAGTGCGACAAGAAAGCGGTGAAGCTGGAAGATGAAGCTGCGATCTGTAAGCGAGTGTTTGAGACGGCGAATGTAGCGGCGATAACGACTGAAGGGGACTTCCTTAGGTAATCAAGTTATTTGGGCTACTTTTTCATGTACATAATTTTCAGACACAAATTGTAACAAGATCAATGTAAGAATTTAAGTTTAGTGTATGTCAAAGAAAAAATAAAAGGGTCATACGCGGATCTAGGTTCGCGTTTTTTCTGTGGACATACCAAAAGTTAAGGGCTACAAAGCTTAATTTTGGATTGGACCAGTACCCCGCATAAACAGTGTCTCCGTTTCTATAAATCCCTGTAATAAAAACATAGCTAACATGCACATAAGCCGTTAACTATTGACCAAAGGAGGGACGAGTTTTGTTTTTCAACTAAGTATGACCCAAAATAGATGTAATGCCAGTTTCAACCAGGGATTGTAAAACCGGTTTCATTTAATACCTGTATAGAAATTGACAAACTATTAGCGAATAAAATAATACCTTTATTCTAATTACAGGTATTATTGTCATTCCGCTTTTATATATACCTCTATGTATAGACTATTTACGATATTTCTGTATTCAATACCGATATTCATTGCACTTGAAAGGAAAGATGTCAATTAAACGTCACTACTAGAACGCAACAAATAGGTGTAAATACCTACTTTTTACAATACGCCAGTTTGCAGAAACAAATAATCGAGTATATTGACACTAACAGCTATTACCGGTAATGGTTTTTATGGGTAAAGTGCCAAATAGAGGTATCGTTGTCAATTAGCGAAACCGCTAATATATTTAAATACCGGTTTTGATTATACCACTAATCAGGGCTTCAGCGAAATAACATTATAACCGGCTATACCTTATTTAAAATCGGTAGTAAGAATACCGGTAACTATCTCTGGTTTCAAAAATATCAAATACATATACATAATCAATAAATGATTATTATTAAAAGCCAATCAAATTACGCTAAATTATCATTTAAATAATCTGAAATTGAGTAATAGGGTGGATCAACTATTCTTTGTTGCTCGTTACCATGGATACGTCTCCTGAGTCACTCTTTAAAATTGTGATTTTATAGGGTTTAAATCTACCACACATGAGTTTTAGCAATGAGTATATATCCATTTGGACATGGGTCATCTCTTGAGCATGCTTGAATCCATATTATGAACATTTTTCTAAGAAACTCTG
The DNA here is from genome assembly GCA_963556455.1 of Epiblema foenella. NCBI lineage: Eukaryota > Metazoa > Arthropoda > Insecta > Lepidoptera > Tortricidae > Epiblema > Epiblema foenella. The sequence continues at coordinate 2,778,788 of OY747113.1, read as the reverse complement.
TTACTGTTGTCTCCTCGCTGACAGGGACAATATAACAACAAAGAAAAGTTGATTGACCCAATAACATTATTGTATTAATAATGTAAGATTTCAAGCTTACATGGTCGTTTACATTAGAATTACGATTTGAAACGGAATATTTACTATGTATATTTTGTATATTTGTATTTTTGAGTTCCCGATATTAGACCACATATAAAACTCGCAGCACGTCAGTTAATCCTTGATAATGGCGCTTGCAACAGTGCCGAAATATCGGGAACTCAAAATTACAAATATACATGGCAAATATCCCGTTTCAAATCGTAATTCTAATGTATTAATGGGTCGATCAACTATTCTTTGTTGCCCGTTACCATGGTTACGTCTCCTGAGTCACTCTTTAAAACTGTGATTTTATAAGGTTTAAATCTATTAAACATGAGTTTTAGCGATGAGCAACAATCCATTTTGACATTGGTCATCCCTTGAGCATGCTTGAAGTCCATTTTATAAACATTTTTCTAAGAAACTTGGTTACTGTTGTCTCCTCGCTGACGGGACAGAATAACAACAAAGAAAAGTTGATTGACCCAATAACATTATTGTATTAATAAGTAGCGACCCGCCCCGGCTTCGCACGGGTGCACTATTTAATGGATGTTATTATACATACAAACCTTCCTCTTCAATCACTCTATTAAAAAAAACCGCATCAAAATCCGTTGTGTAGTTTTAAAGATTTAAGCATACATAGGCATATAAGGACAGAGAAAGCGACTTTGTTTTATACTGTGTAGTGATGACATGCTTGAATCCATATTATGAACATTTTTCTAAGAAACTCTGTTACTGTTGTCTCCTCGCTGACAGGGACAGAATAACAACAAAGAAAAGTTGATTGACCCAATAACATTATTGTATTAATAATGATCATTATTAATGGTGATACCACAGGTTCGCCGGCAGGCTGATGTCTTCTCAAGAGCTGGTGTTGGTCTCCGTGAGGCGGGACTCGGACTCGGACTCGGCGCGGGTCACGGCCAACTGTCCCAGCATGGCGGTCGCCTCGCTGCTCGCCAACCAACTCGCGCAAGCGTTCAACAAGTAGACCGGAGAGAAAAACCTGTATGGGTCATTGTCAGTTGTAAAAACAAAAGGTGTCCACCCGGTGGTGAATAGTTAACGGCTTATGTACATGTAAGTTACGTTTTTATTACATGGATTTATAGTTACGGAAACACCGTTTATGCGGGTTACTAGACCAATCCAAAATTAATCTTTTTGGGCCTTAACTTTTGATATGTCCACCGAAAAGACGCGAACCTAAATCTGACCATGACCCGTATCTATACAGAGTATCATCTAAATCGGTTCAGCGGTTTAAGGCAAGGCCATTCCAGTGCATATGACCCCCTCTAACACGCGTGAGTTTGCAATTAACCATCCCGCTCTTTACTGAAGCTTTGCGCGTAATCTCGTAAATATTTAGTAAATGACCCCCTCTAACACGCGTGAGTTTGCAATTAACCATCCCGCTCTCTACGGAAACTGCGCGTAATTTCGTAAATATTTAATTCATTGTTATTGATTGTTGGAACACTGAATCACTTATGAAAAATCTATCCGGTTATTTCCTTAGAACAATAAAAAAGCTATCGTTTTTGTAAAAAAAAGTATCACTGTCGTTGATAATTACGAGATTGAAGTTTATTTTTACGATGATATTTAGGATTTTTTTGACAGAGTTACCAAGGCATTTTTCAATATTTTGTTCCGTAATTTCTTTTCTGTTTCTTTTTCAGTCTACTGTAATTTTTGTGTAGTGTAATTCTACATTATTTCTTCACACTGGAAGCTCAAACTTCAGTATTTTCGTCAGATCTGTGAATGGGCCTTGCCTTAAGTGTGAAGAGGTAACAGACAGACACACATTAGTATTTATAATATTGGTATGGATGTTTGTCTGATTCCACGAGACGTGTTGTTACTCGTGCCACAAATGTTTAAATAATCTTTTATAGATGTTAAAGGTATTGCTTACACCAATGGCGCATATCGAGGGGTGAGTGGTCAAACCCGATAAGTCATCTAAAAGGCTTATTGAAAATATAACTCTGCGTAATGGATGTTGAGTTCTTATTTCAAAAAACAATTATCTCGATTTATCGGGTTTGACCACTCACCCCCCGATATTATTATTTACAAATAAGAAAATATGTCTTAATTTGTATTTACTTGTATAACTTTAAAATGATAAAGCGTCAATTTTTATAAATTACGTTTCGGTTCATTCATCTAAAAGTTGTACATTAAAAAAACTCAAAAAACCAGTGATTGTGGTAAATCCGTTCGGCTTTTAAAATAGTTATTTGTTATACAAGGGTGCAAAGTTGTATTTCAACCGCGAGTGTGGAATTGAAACACGAGCTAGCGAATGGATTCTAGGATTGAACCACGAGCTAGCGAATGGATTCTATGGTTGAACCGCGAGCAAAGCGAGTGGTTCGAAAATAGAATCCTGAGCGAAGCGAGTGGTTCAAAAATAGAATCCTGAGCGTAGCGAGTGTTGCAACACACGAGACGTAAAATAACTGTGCAGCCGTGTATAACACAAATCTTTTCACCTGACTAGAGCGAGGAATTTTTTTTTTCCTCCTCGTTCTAACGTTGACAGTTGCGTCCTAAATATAGTTGTCCACTACCTAATCCCGAGGTTTGGCGTAGGTACTAGTTTTTAACACAACAGCACAATATAAAATAATTGTTGCTGGACTGTCTGGGCTGGCCTTTACATGTTATTATGTTTTAAAAAGTTACAAATAGCGTGTTCGGATTTCAAATATTCTTTGCACTCTTGTGGATAAAATGCGGTTTTGCTATCTGTTTTTAAAGAATAAAAAAGGGCTTTCCGAGCTAGTGAGGTGAAAAGTAATTTGTCATAGTGCTAACTGTCATTTATTCGGATCTGTCGTGAGGTGAATTCATTCAATGTATATAAATAAATAAGGTTAGACTAGTGCTAGGCTACCTAATAAAATGCACATGTTTCAATACTCCAATCATCAGGTCAATGCAATGTATTTATTTATTTATTTAATCTTATTGCACAAAAGAAACCTTATAGTTCAAAAGGCGGACTTAATGCCGTATGGCATTCTCTACCAGTCAACCTTAAGGCGAAGCAGAAAAATGTTGGCGGTGCAAGTAACAACTAAAGAAACTCAAAATTAATTACATTTAGTTCTTTTAACATGCTCTACGTATTAATTACACAAATAATTATACACAGTGGGCCTGAATAACCCGAAAGATTTAAACCAACGATTTTAGAGCCTAATTAGAGTATACGAAGTTATATAACATATAGTCCAAATACCCATAATTTAAAAGATATTAATTATTTAAAACAAATCACAAGTTAAAAAAAAATCTCGATTCTAACACACCCTAAAGGCGTGACGTAGCCACCTACCGCTTTTACACGCAGACGCACTAACTGCATGATTGTCAGCCAGTTTCACTTAATTAAGTTTGGTATCTATCCAACCAAAAGGTTTCACTACCGAAAATTTTGTTCTGTACTCAATCGCGAGAGTGCAAACCATTTACCTTTAAATTTAGTCACTAATATGACAATGCTCGCTCTCTGTTTCTCAACTTGAGATTAATTAAAACTCTCTCATTCACTGAATTAAAGGTTTATCACAAAGAAGCGGTCAATTAATATGATTTAATTTGTACTGGAATAGTGATTTAATTAAGACATATAATTGGACCCATGTTGATATAGCAATATTTACTCGTACTGTAGCAGGGATCGGATACCGGTATTTTCTCCATAGAAAAATACCGGTATTATTACGGTCACCGGTTCATTATTTCGTTTTTAATGTGACAATCTAATACGACGTTGTTACCTAAATACATGATTCAGCCCTACGTAAAGAGCAAAAAATTATCCAAAATATTGGGCTAATTCAGGGTTTATTAATAATACCGGTATCGGTCCCTGTGCTGTAGTCAAAAATACGTGGTTTAAATGTTTCGGGTTGATAAGGCTCACGGTGCATAAAACCATTATATTGGTAATCGATTTTAGCTACCAAATGTCAATAAAACACAATCTGAATCTGGATTAAGATATCTATATTATAAAACGAAATATATCACTATGTATAACGTTATTTTCTTTCATTCATACCATACACATTATAAAGTTTTGTCTTCCCTAACGTTTGTTCTTTAACTGTGGCGCTACCGCGAACAGCAAACGAAGTTTTCCCTCTCTGTCGCACTTGCAAGTTTGCATATAAGTGAGACAGAGAGGGAAAACTTCGTTTGTAGTTCGCGGTAGCCCGTCTAGACGCTGTTATGCAATGTGTTAACCTACTATAGGTTTTTCTACTAGTTTGACACATTGCATAAAAGCATCCAACTATTATTTTTAAATCAAACCGTCGTACAAGTTTGTACAAAAATGCGATTACAATATGAAAATTTTCATACAAATAGTAAACTGAATACAGTTATAGTTGTGAAGTATTTTTCAACTTTGAAGGCAGTGTTATAGCCACATGGTACAGTCGGCATGAAAAGCATATGAAGAAGTCAAAAGCATCTCCTCCCTTACAAATAAAGTTCGATTTTTCTCGAAAAAGGATCGATTTATAATCAAAAGGCGAAAAATGTATCTCCTAAGAATAAATAATTACATAATTATAAGTCTTCAAAGTTTTAAAAGTGGGCCTACTCCCAACTTCGTATCATGCCGTCCCTTTCACTCATATCACTATTTAATGGATGTTATTATACATATAAACCTTCCTCTTCAATCACTCTATCTATTAAAAAAAACCGCATCAAAATCCGTTGCGTAGCTTTAAAGATTTAAGCATAAATAGGGATATAGGGACAGAGAAAGCGATTTTGTTTTATACTATGTAGTGATCACGAGAGTGAAAGATACGGCACGATACGAAGTTTGGAGTAGGGCCTCTGGAACAATCGTCATTTACTATGCGCTCGAGGTCAGTGACGTCACTGATCTGTCGCGCTTTCTCTCTAACCAGCAACATTAAAACGGTTGTAGATTCGTTATTTTTTGAGATATTTGAATAGGATTTTCACCATTTGGTATAGTTTTTTGCCTTTTTTTCTTTTGGAGTCAATTTTTGAGTCAAGACCCAATATAAACAGTTTTGACGATTTCATATGCGTAAATTTAGAATGAAGGAAAAATTGAAAAATTTCGGCACCGAGCAGGGGTCGAACCTACGACCTCCCGGCACTCGCGGCCAGTCGCTCTAGCCAACTGAGCTATTATTATTCAAATATTCATTTAGTTCCTTTAGTTACTGCCTGCCATTCCAACTGTCATTGGCGCTAGTTTAGCTGGAACAGATAGCACAGGCTGCTGCGTTCATATATCACGGTTTAAAAAAAAATGTCAAACTTTGTTTTTAAAATCCGTCTTCTTCTTCTTCATGTTAATCGTTCTTTATTTATTATTATTATTATTTTATGTTCGTACAGTTACACACCGTGAAATCACTCGACGGTCCCATCGGAAGACCAGCGCTGGCGATTGCCCGCATTATGCTGAGATGGTACCGTTTCGAGATAACACAACTTTTTTGTTTATTTTTATATTCTATTTTTTGCTGTATTAATTGTTGTCTTTGTCTCGAATAAATATTTCTTATTTCTTATTTCTATAGGTGCAATCGCTACCCAGTTCCAAATTCATCAACCGTTCCTTCGTATTAAGGACTACCGCTGCTAACGTAAACTATTTTTTATACAAACGCGTCTCACTTAAGGCGTGTGTTTGTGTGTGTTAGTGTAATTACTTCAGCTTGGTAGCCAGTTTTGGGACACCATACTAGATGGCGCGGCAATCGTAAAGCTTGACTGACAACTTTATTATCATAGCCTGTACTCCGAACTTCGAAATCTGAACTTCTTACCGTGCCGTCCCTTTCACTCTCGTGTTATAAGCCACTTGAGTGTAAGGGACAGCACGATACGAATTTCGAATTTCGGAGTTCGGAGTAGCCTCTCAGTATATAATAAATTCCTCTATAGATAATGAAATAGCTACCTCTCTGTCACACTTGCGCATTCGTGGGACAGAGAGGGAAATACTTCGTTTTCAGTTCGAGGTAGGCCCTCATAACTATATTAGGTACATATGAATTTGAATTAGTTACTTATTTTCTTGTTTTTTCAGCCAAATTTTCATTTTTTACGTTTAAGCGGCCCAGTCTTAACCCATTTTCAGGCGAAGTACGCTTTATCGATCACATACATGTCAATTGAATTTCAATCTTAGCTCTGGGGTTTAAGGTTAAAATAAGCTTGCATTTTATTAAAGTGACTCGTATGAATCCCCAAAATGTAACTGTTAGTTTTAAATACATATTTTGTTTTTAAAGCCTTAGATTGGTACGGCCTTTAAGAGGGTTAAAAAAGGGCAGTAGCCTGAACTATACCTATGTTAGCTTATGAAACAATACCTAAACTATTCGAGAAAACTTAAAACAGTAATTAAATTACATAAATCCTAGAACATTGTCAGAGATATATTGAGAAGGTACTTATCGTGGCTGGCGTTACGCCATTATTGACAAAAGCGCCAATTCATGTTAATAATGGCGTGAACGCCAAACGCGCTAAGGCGCATTTTCCCTGAGAAAGGAATTTAATCTTATTAAAAAAAATGGATGACGTAATACCCACTTTTCTCTTTACAATTATCTAATCTAACCAATTTTCTATTGATAAAAAATTATAAATAACAGACACAAGATATACAGTCTATTTAATCCTTTCTAGGATGCTACCAACTACTGCGTTCACGAGCATGGCAGACGAGGGCATAAACATGTATACATATTTGGACTTTATTCCAATGGAATAAGGTGAATAAATGTATACATATTGGTGCCCTTAACTATACAGTACAATTAGTTTGAGTTTGATACTGAAATATGTACTTGTTCCATTGGATATTCCACTTTAACACTAGTATAATAGAGTTTATATTACAAACATACGATTTCAGACAGTGTATGTAATAAAAACTATTATAGTGGGAAATATTTCCAGTTCCTTTTTGACAGTTATGAATTGGCGTAATCCGCTGAAATAGACTGAAAAAAATACTTGATTTTATTCACTGTTTCGATGTGTAATGCGGATTTACGTTATATGGGTATTGTGATGTGTCAAAAAGGAACTGGTACATAATACCCACAACACATAAGTGTTTAAGTGGAATATTTAGTAGTTTGCGCTCCAGTGAGTTGAGCGGTTTCAACCAGGGATTGTAAAACCGGTTTCATTTAATACCTGTATAGAAATTGACAAACTATTACCGCTAATAAAATAATACCTATATTCTAATTAGAGGTATTGCTGTCATTCCGCTTTTATCTATACCTCTAGGTATAGACTATTTACGATAAATAACTGTATTCAATACCGCTATTCATTGCACTTGAAAGGTAAGATGTCAATTAAACATTACTACTAAAACGCAACAAACATGTGTAAATACTTATTTTTTACAATACGCCAGTTTGCAGAAACAAATAATAGAGTATATTGACACTGACGGCTATTACCGGTAATGGTTTAATGGGTAAAGTGTCAAATAGAGGTATTGTTGTTAATTGGCGAAACCGCTAATATATTTATATACCGGTTTTGATTATACCGCTCATCAGCGCTTTAGCGATATAATTAGCGAAATGCCGGTTATACCTTAAAACCGGTAGTAAGAATACCGGTAATGATCCCTGGTTTTTATACGTAAACTGTCAAAAAGTGACAAATAACACTTGCTATATAAAAATGGTGAACTGTGAGGGGACTGATGAGACCGGTTATTAGTGAATAGCATAGTAGCAACAGGTAGTAAGAATACCGGTAACGATCCCTGTGTCTTTACCATGAGTTTGCATGACCGTACTCGCTAGCGACTGCATAAACGATTTAGTATGCCGATTCTTAGTTCTATTGCGTAACCGCCAGAGGCGCTGTACTTTTGCCCATACAAATTTTTACGCAGTCGCTAGCGAGTACGGTCATATAAACTCATGGTAATGGCACCGGTTTCAACCGTATCAGTGAGTTGTGATTCACTAGTGCGGGGGGAAGTGTCCCCACCCAGACGTGACCCCGAGCCCGTACGTGGGGTTATTCATGAGGACCCGCGGCCTCTTGTTGGCGTCGTCGTGGTGGAGCTGGTGGTGCTCGTGCATCAGTGGCGGCTGCTGGTGCTGGTGGTGCGGCTGGTGCTGGTGCAGCGCGTGGCTCTGCGCTGGTTGCGGGGGCCGTTCTTCGACCGTCTTCTTTCGTTTCTTGCCGCAGTCGGGGGTTACCTAGAAAAACGGATTTAAGGCATTAGACCTATATTTTACTAAACTAATAGAGTATTACGGTACGGAAGACGAGCTGTCGGTAGGCCTTCGACAAGGTGGAGTGATGACCTGGTGAAGGTCGCGGGAATCCGGTGGAAACGAACGGCACAGGACCGGTCTAAATGGCGAGCCTTGGGGGAGGCCTATGTTCAGCAGTGGACGTCTTTCGGCTGAAATGATGATGATGATGATGATGATGAATAGGGTATTAGGGTCAATCAACTTTTTCTTGTTGTTATTCTGTCCTGTCAGCGAGGAGACAACAGTAACCATGTTTCATAGAAAAATGTCATAATATGGACTTCAAGCGTGCTCAGGAAATGACCCATGTCCAAATGGATTTATACTTATCGCTAAAACTCATGTTTGGGAGATTTAAACCCTATAAAATTACAGTTTTAAAAAGTGACTCAGGAGACGTAACCATGGTAACAAGCAAGAGTGAAAGGGACGGCACGACACGAACTTCGGAGTACAGGCTCTGTATTGATCTATTGTGGACCCTTAAAGTTCTTTGCTTATACCAGTTTCTTCCAGGAATTTCCAGATTCTTTGGGTCGCAATCTGTTGTATCTCCTCTGGGGGCATGATGTAGAGTATGAGTAGATACTTCTTTTGCGCATAAGTGCCGGATTAAGACTACTTGATGCCCTAAGCAATCCACGCCCTTGGACCACCCGTTCAAGATTAGCCACTGCGAATACCTATAATCACCAATTTCCGCTATTTTATATAATTTTGTAACGAAGTATTGATTAACTTCCCATTGACCTATGGACTTGAAATTTGGTCAATTTGGTGATAATGTTTATTATTAAGCATATTTAACCAACAAGTATAAACGTCGAAACTAGTAAATTTAAAACGCGCAGATTTTCAAACAGACCCGTTCGTGCGTTCATATGCTAACAATATATTCTTAGTGCTGTTTCTGGTGCCCCCCAAGACGTGATGCCCTAAGCAATTGCTTAGTTTGCTTAAGGGTTAATCCGGCACTGCATAAGTGGTCCATAGGAGCAGAGGATATGTGTAGGCGACGCAAATTTTTAAAATAGTATGTTTAGGATACATTTTGATCTATTGTAATTTGGTACTTGTAACGCCATCTAGTGTAAAGATATATAAAAACGCTAGTGGGTAGCGAGCGCAAGTCATATGCAGAATGTATAGTACACCGCCAATCAGTGATTTTCCAAAAAAATCGTATTCGCCGCGTTGGATCCATCGCACTATAGTTTTGCCTTGTATTTCCAAAATTACATGTTTCATTCGCTCCGTCCCCTACAATATGGATGGCAGTTTCCCCCGACTCTTGGCAGAACCTGCATGCCTAGGTCGGACCAGGGACCGATACCGGTATTTTTAAAAAACCCTGATTTAGCCCAATATTTTGGATTATTTTTTGCTCTTTACGTAGGGCTGAATCATGTATTTAGGTAACAACGTCGTATTATTAGATTGTCCCATTAAAAACGAAATAATAAACCGGTAACCTTAATAATACCGGTATTTTTCTATGGAGAAAATACCGGTATCCGATCCCTGGGTCGGACCTGGACCGGACTCACCTTCCGCTCGTTCCACAGATGATCCACCAGCAGCTGCCTCGCCTGCACCCCCTTGGGGTCCTCCACCTGCTTCCTGGAGACGGGGCTGTTGGCCACCTTCTGCTTCATGGCCTCGAGGCGCTCCTCGGTCTGCGTGAGCGGCGCCACGGGCAGCCCGCGCCGGTTGCACAGGTTGTGGAGCATACAGCACGCCACTATCATGTTCGCCACTGTAAAACATACCGAATATTATATTTGGGTCAATCAACTTTTTCTTGTTGTTATTCTGTCCCGTCAGCGAGGAGACATCAGTATCCGAGTTTCTTAGAAAAATGTTTATAATATGAACTTCAAGCATGCTCAAGAGATGATCCATGTCCAAATGGATTTAAGCCCATCGCTAAAACTCATGTTTGATAGATTTAAACCCTATAAAATCACAGTTTTAAAGAGTGACTCAGGAGACGTAACCATGGTAACGAGGAACAAGGAATAGTTGATTCACCCTGTTATTCTGTCCCGTCAGCGAGGAGACAACAGTATTCATGTTTCTTAGAAAAATGTTTATAATACGGAATTCTAGTATGCTCATGAGATGACCCATGTCCAAATGGATTTATACTTATCGCTAAAACTCATGTTATAAAATCACAGTTCTAAAGAGTGACTCAGGAGACGTCACCATGGTAACAAGCAACAAAGAATAGTTGATCCACCCATTTACTCCAGGGATTGTAAAACCGGTTATATTTAATACCTGTATAAAGATTTACAAACTATTAATAAAATAATACCTATATTCTAATTAGAGGTATTGTTGTAATTCCGCTTTTATCTATACCTCTATGTATTAGACTATTTACGATATTAAATACCTGTATTCAATACCGCTATTCATTGCACTTGATAGGTAAGATGTCAATTAAATATTACTAAAACGCAACAAATAGGAGTAAATACCTACTTTTCACAACCCAGTTTGCAGAAACAACTAATCGAGTATATTGACACTGACAGCTATTACCGGTAATGGTTTTTATGGGTAAAGTATCAAATAGAGGTATTGTAGTCAATTGGCGAAACCGCTAATATATGTGAATACCGGTTTTGATTATACCGCTAATTAGAGCTTTAGCGATATAAATAGTGAAATGTGATTATAACCGGTTATATCTTATTTAAAACCGGTAGTAAGAATACACAGCGGGGGGGCTAGCACAACTACCGCTGCGACGCGACGCGAGTAGAGACAAATCTACCCTCCTCTTTCTAACCCGGACAGTTCGAGCGAGACAGGAATCGCTGATTTGCACGAGATACGATTTGTCAGCAAGTTGTGCTAGCCCCACTGTTCTGTGTATGGCTGTTTAAATATCAAAAGGGACGAAAGATCCCTACCAATAGTGAATGGTAAAATATTTTTCTAATTATGTATGTATAAGTACTGACTTAGTACAACAAATGTATGCGATACGAACCACCCGGTTAGATAAGTAGTTATAGATAAGATATTAATACAAGTTATACGATAGACAGAGATGCACTGAGTAGGCACGTTTTTTATGCCTACTTAATACTTATTCTGTGCTTTCGGACCTGCTGTAAAATTGCAAAATATGTGACTTGCACTAGGGATGAGAGTTCTCACAAATGTGACCCGGGCGGGGGAGGGGTCAAAAAGTCACGAAATTAGTGTGACTTATGGATGACCACTTATGTCAAAAAAATATTCTGCATTACAAACATTTGATCTGACATTTGGTACGGTATACTCGTAACCCAACCTTAGTCAAAGTCAAATCATTTATTTGTAAACATAGGTACACATAGGTCTTATAATTATTAATATTACTGTCTCTCTATGTTTTGCCATAAGGCATACAAATATTTTGAGTCAAGATGGGGCATGCTTAAACAGTTACAATTCTTCATCTGTCAAATATTCCCTTAGTGAATAGTAAGCTTTTTTAACTAGAAATGCAAATAGACTTTTTTTTAATTCTATCAATCCCTCTAATATGGTTATATTTCTCGGCAATTTATTGTAAATTTTTGGTCCCGAAAACACTTTTAGTAAGAAAAGCTGTTTTCATTGACTTCGTATACAATTTGTCACATCGGCGAGTACTTTTATAAACAGAAAATTGATGCATATTGGTTTTAATGTATACTGCTTTTTCAAAATGCCTTATAGATAACTATTAGTATATTAACTAAGATTAAAATTGCATGCATCATAATTAGTAAGTAATAAATGGGGTAAACGTCCCAGTGATTGACGCCTCAATACCCAATAGTTGACACCTGTTTCTCACCTCTATTACTATGACATAAGATTGAAAGTGGTTGAGGTATTGGGTCAGTGTTGAGCACTGTGACATTTACCTTATTACAGCGACCGCATGAATACTATAACTACATACTTAGATATAATGACACAAGTGTATCAAGAGCATTCTAACTGCCAACAAACTGTTACGCAGTTTGGCAGTGTAGCTAATTTTGTGTAAATTGATGTGTCATTATGAAATAAACTATAAATAAACTATAAAAATAAACTATAACTTATAAAGATATTGTAAAAGCCTGACCTAAGAAGGAAAATAAATAAAGAGAATAATAATAATAATAAATATATAGGCATGGTAATGGTTAGCCCCTATCACTTACCCGTGTTGGGATCATACTGCTTATTGCAAGTGGCCTGAAGGCACTTCCACCGACTCTTCAGCTGTTTGATGGCCTCGACTATAGCGCTGTGCGTCTGCGTGTGTATCGTTGAGTAGTACTTCTCCGGTGAAACTGGCGACTTCTTCGTGATCTTCGGTATCGGGGTCATTATGTAGGGCTTTTGGGAGTAGTGGGGGCCACCTGAAGAGAGTATGTGAATGGGTCAGTCAGCTGTTTCTTTATTTTTTTTTGGCTAGAGCGACTGGCCGCGAGTGCCGGGAGGTCGCAGGTCCGAATCCTGCTCGGTGCCTAAATTTTTTCAATTTTTTCCTTTATTCTAAATTTAGGTATGGGATGGCGCATCGCAACTGACGATTCTCAATATAATTTGAGACGTTAGTGCCGTTAATGAAGCATGAGTCTTCTGGTAGATGTCGCTGTACGCCTCCCTTAAGGCGTTTGTATAAAAATATAGTTTACGTTAGCAGCGGTACTGCTTAATACGAAGGAACGGTTGATAAATTTAGAACTGGGTAGTGATTGCACCTATAGCTCAGTTGGCTAGAGCGACTGGCCGCGAGTGCCGGGAGGTCGCAGGTTCGAATCCTGCTCGGTGCCTAAATTTTTCAATTGTTTCCTTTATTCTAAATTCAGCTTTTTCTTGTTGTTAATCTGTCCCGTCAGCGAGGAGACAACAGTAACCGAGTCTCTTACAAAAATGTTTATAATATGCACTTCAAGCATGCTCAAGAGATGACCCATGTGCAAATGGATTTACGCTCATCGCCAAAACTCATTTTTAATAATTTAAACCTTATAAAATCACTGTTTTAAAGAGTGACTCAGGAGACGTACCCATGGTAACGAGCAACAAAGAATAGTTGATCCACCCGAATACGGTATTTTAACAACGATTTTCAAATAAGTAAAAATGACATGCTTTCCCAACACAAATATACGAGTTGAATGGGGGCTATCGTTTTTGTGCTCACCAGTTGGCGCCACTGCCGCTGTCAAAAATTGTTATTGGTTATTATGGACATGAGAACGAAGTTTACATTTAAATCATATTCAATACCTTAAAACCGTACCTTAAAAATATCGAATATACCGCATTGTAGCGTGGTTCCGTTTTGTTCGGAAAAAAGGAGGAAATAATTTTCCGAAAGACAAATCTGTCTCAAAGCCCTGACAGTCATTAACCCTTAATTCATATTTGCCATAATCAAGCTCAGGTATTGCAAAATAGTGACCATGTTGTTCCAATTAGATATTAACCCGCGTAGCGCAACCAAAAAGAGTGACATTTGACGTTTCGGAGGACCCCACGCTACACTAGCGCCTCTAGCGGCGAATTCATACGCGATAGCCCCCATTGGCTGAATACGACCTGTCCTTTATATGCCCGTTTCTTTAAAAGTTTGAAACTCGACAAATAAAGGAATTTATATATAACATTCCAGGCAGCCTGCAATGTTTTTTATTTTTTAATTTTGATTGACCTTAAACTACACACTGCCTTCCAATATGAAGTGAGTAATATTCAATTTACTGGCTATTTTTGAGAATAAAAGGAGTATACCAATGAGCCAGCACTGCTCGCCGGAGTTGTTGAGGCTCTCGAGGTCGTTCTTGACGGCGTGCTGGTTGAGGATGGTGTCGTGCGCGTGCAGGCCCCCGGGCAGCGCGTCCACGCTGATGATGTTCAGGTCGCTGTCGCAGATCTACCAGGGGGGACAGGCTGATGAGTTATACTCTTACTAGATAGGTTTTAAAACATAATTATAGGGGTCAATCAACTTTTTCTTGTTGTTATTTTGTCCCGTCAGCGAGGAGACGACAGTAACCCAGTTTCTTAGAAAAATGTTTATAATATGGACTTCAAGCACGCTCAAGGGATGACCCATGTCCAAATGGATCTTTGCTCATACCTAAAACTCATGATTAATAGATTTAAACCCTATAAAATCACAGTTTTAAAGAGTGACTCAGGAGACATAACCATGGTAACGGGCAACAAAGAGTAGTTGATCCACCCATAGAATAAAAAAAAATTTTTTTGTATGTTGTACAAATGTATTGCAAAATGATTTTCATTCGGGAAAACTCGGATCTCAATCGCAATACGATGGCACCCGAACTGTCAATCAATGATTTTATTATCGATGAGTGACGTTTTCATATCCATTATTATGGAACTTTATTATTTAGTGTCAAATGTCAAAGTGAAAAATGTTATTGTATAATATAGAGATATTACCACCACCTTCAATAACTTTGAAAATACTCAGTTTCATTGTCATTAGTAAACGAAACATTATCTTCACTTTAAAACATAAAGTACAACAAAATTAATCTTATTGGGAAATATTTACACGAATAAAACTCAATACCTGCCTACTTAAAAACAGCATCTACTTACGGGGCTTAATTTGCTATTTTCTAATATGAAGTACAGGCATATATTAAATATAATTCCTTGGACTGGATTTTTTAACCGTTTTTGATGTTTCGGTATGGTAATACAACCTTTTAATAAGTAAACTGTATATATAATCAAAACTATAGCGAATATTTGAATCGCGTGTTAGCCACTCTTATGTATATATTGGTCTGCAGATGCGACTTACCCCTACGGCTGTAAGATGGGTACTGAAGCTAATTGAGAGAGCACGATAAATACGAACTTTTCCGATAAAGGACGAAGGAAAATCATTTTGCACTACATCTGTATTTGTATTTGTGGACAATCTTACACCAATCAACCTAGTCCCAAACTAAGCAAAGCTTGTACTATGGGTACTAGGCGACGATATACATACTTATATAGATAAATAGATACTTAAAAATATAGAAAACCATCCAAGCCCCAGGAACAAATATTCTTGTTCATCACACAAATAAATACGTAACTTTATGTATTAACGGTAGATAGATTTTACTGTCAATTTTGATATATAAATGTATGAGATGACAATTAAAATCTGACATTTATATCTACCTAACGGTAGTACAAAAGTTACGTGATTACCCCGCGGGATTCGGACTCGGGACCTCCAGTTTCGTAGGCAGAGTTACTATCAACTAGGCTAAAGCGGTCGTCATTATCAATTAAAGAAATATGTACAGAAAACTGCTAATAACTATTATGGCATTCATTTGTCCCGCTTGAGGTGGAGACCATCGGTTGTTGTTGCTAAGAGGACAGAACGTTTTTGGCAGAAATCGGGCGCCGTCCTCCGAGAGAGAGGACATGACTACCGTTCCGGGTCATTCCTGACGCAAAGCTTGTCTATTGCGGTCCAACGCGGTAATGCGACCAGCGTGATGGGTACCTTTGCGCCCGGAATGACACGGGGCGGTCTATTTGAGTAAATTATGACGTGTAAACTTATTATGAAAAAAAAAAGATTTAAAAAAATTACAAAATTTATGGTAGCAAAAATATGTAACGAAACTAATTTTTAAGAGAGGACAAAAAGTGCAGCGCAATTGAATTAAAAAGTAGATTAAAAGACATTTTTGGCCAAAATACACTAATAAAACTGTTTAAATTGTTATACGTTTGTAATGTTTATTGAAAAAAACTTTAAAAAATATTACAGTTAAATGTTTAGGCATTGTCATATTCAGTGTTTAAGTTTAGTTCATAATAGCATAGTACGTATACCTAACATTAGCCGAATGAGCGCGATCTCGCTAACAAACTGTTATGGCAGTTTGGCGAGTAATTAAAATGTAACTGTTATGTACTTTTTGATAAATTAAAAAATGTGTTTGACACAAATAACAACAGTATCTAAATGTGGGTTTCATAAATGCATTGTATCCTTCAATCACGTTATTGGTATTATCAATACTTTTGTCATAATTTGAAATCAAAACATTTTAAAACTTGGCCTCTTAAGCCGCCGTCTCCCGGCGGAAAAAAAAAACAATAGCATTTTTCTGTTATGATCCCGGGGATCCCAGGGACCGGTAGACGCCGGGTTAACCCGTTTATTGATTATAACTGCTATAACACTTACAATCTGTGCCTTTTTCGAATGGTAGGACTTGTTGAAGTGTGACTTCTGGTCGACGTCGGGCCGAGCTATCGGCACGTGTGTGCACTCCACGCAGCCAACCACATTCGGGATGCCATACTTCATGTAGAATCTAAAAAGCATACGAGATAATACGTCATCAGGGGGCTTGCAGTGGGCGGCGCGCGAAGCTTTAGATACCTAACGCTCGCGCGGCCCGGGGCCGCCGTCAGTCGAGGGCCGCCGCCGCGCGAGCGAGCACATGCACGTCGTCTCAAGTTGCGCCGCCGCCATTTCCCGATGATAACGTAATATTTTGAGCTATTTATTTTATTTACACTTTATTGGACAAAAATTACTGTGTAGAAATGGCGGACTTAATGCCAAACAAGCCAAGCTATATATGCTGTTCAAAACAATTTTCTATAATAGTAGCTACGGAATCCTAATAAAAATGCATGTTTTATTAACTATTCTTACTTACAAATCAAAATTTCAAGAGTTCAAGAGAATTATGGCGGTGTCGTTTTATTTGTGGCGTTATTCACAATGACACTGACATACATAAGTACATTCATGTAAAGTATCACGTAAGTAGGTACTTAATATGGGTTCACTGTACTCGAGCGACCTCTGGTGAACTAGAACATGTTTTGCCTTCGACGATATATTTTTTGCGTGACAGCCCTAGCGCTACACGTGTCGCGTGAATGAATACAAGTTATACGATAAACAGAGATGCACAGAGTAGGCACATTTTTTATGCTTAAACGCCGTTTTTGTTAGGAAGTGAAGCTTCTGTACTTGTACTATTACTTATTCTGTGACGTCATGATGTTGGCAGGATATAAACAAAGCAATTTTTTTTAATATTCTAATTTTTAACTATTATACGTCTAAATATTACCTGGCAATTTTCAACTCTGTCATAAATCAGGTAGGTGTCATTTACACTGACACTGTCCAATGTATCATGGTTAAATGGTTAACTTTAGTAATGCATTCAAAAGGAAAATCTAATAGACATCTTATAAATACTCATATGATAAGGAATGACTATAAAAAGCTACAATTTGATCACATTTTGCTATAGGCGTCTCGCTCATGTTTCCTGTGGGGCGCGTGGCGCAAGGATGTGGTCCAACAGATTCAGATTCATTTATTTCATAGATGTAAATTACAATATAAATTTGCATTCATGTCAAAAGTATACGAATTCACATCATGATCGTCAATTAAGATATAAATAATAATAATGGAATAGGATTTAAACATATTCACCGAATAAGGATCGTCATAACATAATTGGACACACAAAAAAATATAAATAAAATACAAATGGAATTTAAGACAATTGGCAATTAAACAAATGGTTAATTCGAGTGTAATTACACAATTTTAAACAAATGTCAAAAAATGATTAATCACACAATTTATAATAAAACAGTTTATCAGCAAAATGTCCGTAAGTATTATCAATTAAAAATGTAATTCCATGTACTCATTTACCGAGTACAGAGGGTTATCTAACAAAAGCTTTCTCAGTTGATGTTTAAACGTTTTGTCAGATGACTCATTCCTTAAACTTGCAGGTAACCATTCGAAGTAGGTCGGACCGATTACCCGGGGGTTTACAACTAATACAAACCAATACTAACCTAGCTTTAAGAGTATCCCGTTCAACCCTGAGATGTGGGAAGTGTATGTACTTCTTGACGAGTGCCGGGTTGTTCAGCGCCTCCGTGACTTGTGTGACTGCCGACAGCACAAAGTACTGTGTTATGTTCGGGTCTGTTTTTCCATGGATCGACTTCTGGTATTTGCCCGTTGCAAAGAATGCTAGGGCTGCCATTACCTGGAGACAATTTTTATTTATTACGCAGGTTAAATATAGAACTAAACTAAATTAACACTATTATTCATACTGTCACATATTGGTAAAAGCGTAAAAGATGACCAATGAGGAGGGCGAAGTTTTCTCGAGGGAGTATGGGGTTCTTCAAGGAGTGTAAAAAATTTTAAAGCGTCGGCAACGCGCATGTGACCCCCCCCCCCCGTTTGCCGCCGGGGTGATATAAAAAAAAATTTGAATATAATCAATCATCCACAACATCATCATCCTAGCGTTATCCTGGTACAGTTGCATCCTGAAGGATGCCCGGGGTCCGCTACCTAATCCCAAGATTTGATGTAGGCACTAGTTTTTACAGAAGCGACTACCATCTGACTTCCCAACCCGAGGGGAAACCAGACCATATTGGAATTGGGCTTGTCAAGTGAGTGGGCAACTTGACTGTTAGAAGTTCTCAAGCCGCCCGAAGGCCTTTAACTTGGATTAAAGACTGCTATCATAGACAGCAGCCGGGATCAACGGCTTAACGTGCCTTCCAAAGCACGGGAGCGCTCAGTTAATAACCACTTAAAGCGGTCCACAACATAATTGTGCAATCAAAATGTGAATGTTAGAAACATACATTTGTATGTTTGATTTAGTTCTAAGGGATTAACCCTTTTCCAGGCCCCACCAATCTAGAATGCTTTACGAAAAAACAAAATATATATAAAAATAGATACATTTTGGGGTTTCATTTCAAGACTTCACTTTCATAAGAAAATGCAATCTACATAATTTAAACCTTCAATCCTACATCTAAGATTGAAATATCTCCTAAAGTACCTTTAATATTTCCATTTTTATTTTTAAAATTGTTTTTGTTACCCTTCATCTATGATATAAATGATTTAAAATACGAAAAAATATCGTAAGATGCAATTAACCTAAATTTTAAACCGGTTAATTGTATGAAGACGAAACTGGTTTCCGAGCCCTGATTTAAGCCACCATCCCAGAGATCTCCAGGCGCATAACTATTGTTTACTTTTTTCGCCGGTCAGCAGAGGATGGGTTAAACTAACCCATAACACTTACTTGTAAGGATATGTGGCTAATGGTACAATTTTGTTGGTTAGATAAAGTGGTACCTTTTGTCTGACGAAATGTGTCAGATAATATAAGATTTCAAGCTTACATGGTCATTTGGGTCAATCAACTTTTTCTTGTTGTTATTTTGTCCCGTCAGCGAGGAGACATCAGTATCCGAGTTTCTTAGAAAAATGTTCATAATATGGACTTTAAAAATGCTCAAGAGATGATCCATGTCCAAATGGATTTAAGATTATCGCTAAAACTCATGTTTGATAGATTTAAACCCTATAAAATCACAGTTTTAAAGAGTGACTCAGGAGACGTAACCATGGTAACGAGCAACAAAGAATCGTTGATTCACCCATTTACATTAGAATTACGATTTGAAATGGGATATTTACCATGTATATTTGTATTTTTGAGTTCCCGATATTTCGGCACTGTTGCAAGCGCCATTATCAAGGATTAACTGACGTGCTGCGAGTTTTAGTTGTGGTCTACCCACACACCATAGCGATCTACCCTTTTCCTGGTTCAAAAATACAAATATACACGGTAAATAACCCGTTTCAATTCGTAATTCTAATGTGTCAGATAAATTATAAATAAAGTTTGTTCACATTGCTGGCTTTAAAGTTTCACTTGAGTTCCCGATATTTCAGCACTGTTGTAAGTGCCATTATCAAGGATTAACTGACATTCTGCGAGTTTTAGTTGTGGTCTACCCACACACCATAGCGATCTACCCTCTTCCTGGTTCAAAAATACAAATATGTATACACGGTAAATAACCCGTTTCAATTTTTAATTCTAATGTGTCAGATAAATTATAAATAAAGTTTGTTCACATTGCTGGCTTTAAAGTTTCACAAGGAGAATATGATTCCAATGTCAAATCCATTTAAAATAACGTATTAGGAGTATTAACAAATAAATAAATCACAACACAATCACAATTTGCTAATACTACTGATTACTAAATGTTTGTCCTTTTCACATGAAAAGGACAACAAATAGTTTAATACTTTTATTGAAAAATAATTACATAATTATAACTAGTTTTCAATGCATAAACTGTTTACGTAAACAGTAGCCCACGGTCAACCAGAAAAGCATGCTTATAAACATATAAATAAATAAATAAATATTAGAGGACAATCTTACACAAATCGAACTAGCCCCACAGTAAGCTCAAGAAGGCTTGTGTTATGGATACTAGACGACGATATATTTAATAGATATAAATACTTAAATACATAGAAAACATCCAAGACTCAGAAACAAATATTCATGCTCATCACACAAATATTTGCCCTGACCGGGATTCGAACCCAGGACCGACAGCTTCACAGGCAGGTGCACTACCCACTAGGCTAAACCGGTCGTCAAATTATTTCCCAACACATAGCTTCCACCTCAAATTAACAACTGGGCGTAAATAGGATGATCCCCATTTACAATTTATACACATGTGCTATGTTTACAGCTGTTGTTAAACAAAATTATGAGAACTGCGTCAACAAAACAATAGTACAACACAAACAACAGCTATAATTTATGTATCCCTGGACATGAATATATCCCACCAACCTTGCTCTCAACAGAAAACTCAATAGACTTCGTAGACTCGGGCATCACAGGTTTCAACTCCTCTATCAAGGTTCGCGCCAAGTCTTTAGATAATCTATAAGTTTCTATAAAAGTCGGGTCGGGCAGGTCAAACGGATCGGTTTCCGCGGGTTTGGACCTCTTTTCTGGCTCCTCTGGAGCCTTCTGCTGATTCACTTGCTCGGATTTGTCCTTCAACTGTGTGTATATACCCTTCTCCATGCCCCGATGGTCCGGTTGTGTATTCTGATGGTTCTGATGATGCTTTTGAGTTTGCGGAGCGTCCCATTTTAAGAGTTCAAAAATTTCCGGTTCTTCATCCACTACGGATATGTAACCTTCTTCTGGCGGCTTTTCAGCCATGGTTTGTTGGGGATAAGTTAATTTTAATTGAAACAGAAATAGAAATGCAGCTTGGATTGACAACAATGACGTTATGACGTTAAGTGCAGTGTTGCCATATACGGCCTAAACTTCTACTAACAGTTATAAATTCGTATTTTGCAACTCAGAATTTCTACCATTGTCAATGACGGCGAAAAGGCGCGAATCTTGAATTCACTAAACTTTAAACTTAACTAACTTTTAACTATAAACTTTGTATTTATTTTAATACGTAGGTAAAAATAGCATGTTTTACCAATTTATTAATCTTTTAGGGTCATTTATCTTAAGTTTATTACTGCTGTTATTCGGCACTACTTAACTCTTTTAATTATTTAACACTAGGTAACTTTTTTAATTATTTAACATTGCTTTAACCGCGTGGTTGTCGTTTATATCGTACCTATACACAAACAACTGTCATCATAGTTCCCATTATTTCTTTAGGGATGATTTTCGAGATAATAACTTTTTTTATTTATTTATATCAAAAATATAAATTACAGTAGGCATATGTTTTTACCTCGCCAAACTGTATATACAGTTCCTATTATACAGTAACTATCCTATTATATCCAGTCCTTCCGGGGGTTACAAGCTACCTCCACGCCAAATTAGATCTAAATCCGTGGTTTAAGCGTGAAGAGGTAACAGACAGACAGACACACTTTCGAATTTGTAATATTAGTATAGATAGTTTGGATCAGCTACAAAACAACAATTTAGCATTTTTAATTCAAGCCTCCTGTGAATTGTGACTAGTCTTAATAGGTCTATCTATTTGGAAGTATTGCATTCTACGATGGATGAAATTGAACTCGATTATTACCATTCCCACATATTTCGGCAAATAGAAGCCATCTTAGCACAGAGGGGCCACCGCGAACTGAAAACGAACGAAGTTCGAATATCTCCCACTCTGTCGCACTTGCAAGTTTGTGCGATAGAGAGGGAGATATTCGAACTTCGTATACGGTTCGCGGTAGCCCCTCAGGGTGGCACGGTATGAATCACGTCACGGCGCGCCAGACAGGCGCCCTATTATAACGACTGTTTGGTGCCCAGGTACCTACCTATACAGTTTTTTTTATAATACAACGACGGTGGCTAACAAACGTACGGTCCATCTGATGGTAAGTGGACACCGCAGCATAATGAACGCTCTGAAGGGCGCAGGACCGCAGGTGTGTCGGTATAAGGAAAAACGCCTTCATATAAATTTTTAAATGCTGTATTTCCACTTTTCCTAAATCTAGTTCTTTACAGAGGATGCGCTGCGTGGTGCGGTTAACATTCAACTCCACTATATCTTTCTACCCACATACATGAATACTTATTCTACCTACACGTAACGCATATGTATATAACTTAATGTACGGTATTGTACACGCTCGTAACTTCAAAGGAGTCACGTGACTCTATAAAATTTCAAGATTCGTATGTAATGTAATGTCGCTTGGAAATCTTAATCATTCTTAAAAACCCATCTACCTACAGTAAAATCGTTTTTAAAAACCCATCTACCTACAGGAAAATAAGTAAATATTGCTCGTTTAATTGATTCTATAAACAACACAATCACTAACAATGTATGTTGATGTTCCGAGCAGTGAAATTCTGTGTAGTTTCAAAGCTTTAGGTAAATACTTATTAATTACACTATGACGTTGATCAAATAATAGTTAACATAATATAGGTACCGTGGTTATCATAAGTATAATTAAACCTTAAACCATTAAGCACAATTAAAGTTATAAAAACACAATTTTAACTTCCCGTGGTACAAGAGTCGACTGTACCGGGTTGAAGTATGGAAAGGCTAGCAACCTATCACTGTAATATCACATTTTCTCCATCTTGAGTCGGCTACGGGTTGTTGGTAGGTGAGCATTTTTCAATAAAAAGGCTTAAGTGATTAATTACTGAAATTCAATTATTACGCCGCGAAAGTTACCAATGAGGATGGCAAAAATTATGTTTTTTTGGTAATTTTTGAACCTTATTACGAATATAAATAGAGTTCATATTTTAACTCAACAGTAGGTACAATGAGCATCATAACCATGCATACACACACACAGGTACTCACATACACGCACGTACACACGCACGCGGCGAGGATTTGACTGAAATGTAATGATACATTCGTCTTGTTTTAGTTTAGAGTTTAGAGATCTTGGAGATTATGCTTTTATGTCGGTACCCATTTTTTTAACTCGACAGTAGGTACAATGAGCATCATAACCATGCATACACACACGCAGGCACTCACATACACGCACGCACACACGCACGCGGCGAGGATTTGACTGAAATGTAATGATACATTCGTCTTGTTTTAGTTTAGAGATCTTGGAGATTATGCTTTTATGTCGGTACCCATTTTTTTAACTCGACAGTAGGTACAATGAGCATCATAACCATGCATACACACACGCAGGCACTCACATACACGCACGCACACACGCACGCGGCGAGGATTTGACTGAAATAAAATGATACATTCGTCTTGTTTTAGTTTAGAGATCTTGGAGATTATGCTTTTATGTCGGTACCCATTTTTTTAACTCGACAGTAGGTACAATGAGCATCATAACCATGCATACACACACGCAGGCACTCACATACACGCACGCACACACGCACGCGGCGAGGATTTGACTGAAATAAAATGATACATTCGTCTTGTTTTAGTTTAGAGATCTTGGAGATTATGCTTTTATGTCGGTACCCATTTTTTTAACTCGACAGTAGGTACAATGAGCATCATAACCATGCATACACACACGCAGGCACTCACATACACGCACGCACACACGCACGCGGCGAGGATTTGACTGAAATGTAATGATACATTCGTCTTGTTTTAGTTTAGAGATCTTGGAGATTATGCTTTTATGTCGGTACCCATTTTTTTAACTCGACAGTAGGTACAATGAGCATCACAACCATGCATACACACACGCAGGCACTCACATACACGCACGCACACACGCACGCGGCGAGGATTTGACTGAAATGTAATGATACATTCGTCTTGTTTTAGTTTAGAGATCTTGGAGATTATGCTTTTATGTCGGTACCCATTTTTTTAACTCGACAGTAGGTACAATGAGCATCATAACCATGCATACACACACGCAGGCACTCACATACACGCACGCACACACGCACGCGGCGAGGATTTGACTGAAATAAAATGATACATTCGTCTTGTTTTAGTTTAGAGATCTTGGAGATTATGCTTTTATGTCGGTACCCATTTTTTTAACTCGACAGTAGGTACAATGAGCATCATAACCATGCATACACACACGCAGGCACTCACATACACGCACGCACACACGCACGCGGCGAGGATTTGACTGAAATGTAATGATACATTCGTCTTGTTTTAGTTTAGAGATCTTGGAGATTATGCTTTTATGTCGGTACCCATTTTTTTAACTCGACAGTAGGTACAATGAGCATCATAACCATGCATACACACACGCAGGCACTCACATACACGCACGCAGACACGCACGCGGCGAGGATTTGACTGAAATGGAATGATACATTCGTCTTATCTTAGTTCATAATTTAGAGATCTTGGATATTTATGTTGTTTTGTTGTTACCCAGTTTTTTAGGAGTGATCCGGTGGTAGAGCTCAGCTAGATCAAACAAATGGTGCTTTTATACTAACTGTCAAGTGTCAAACAACGCTCGGCCTTAGTCGTTCCAGATCAAGTTACCCTCGTTCCGTGGATTAAAAGTTGGGTTCTTTAGGGATTAAATCAGGGACCGATACCGGTATTTTCAAAAAACCCTGAATTAGCCCAATATTTTGGATTATTTTTTGCTCTTTACGTAGGGCTGAATCATGTATTTAGGTAACAACGTCGTATTATTATATTGTCTCATTAAAAACGAAATAATGAACTGGTGACCGTAATAATACCGGTATTTTTCTATGGAGAAAATACCGGTATCCGATCCCTGGATTAAATGGGAAGAAGTTACCCAAACTGCTCAATACCAAAGCAGATAGAGGAAGTTAATTCGAGTCCTACTTACACTCCAGAAGGTAATGGTATAAAGAAGAAAATTCGCTTGACAATCTTACATCTAGCACGGCCACGTGTATAAAAAAACGGTCAAGTGCGAGTCTGACTCGCGCACCGGGGGTTCCGTACACAGATGTGTACCGGTTCCAACCCTATTAATTCAGGAAATTTCAACAACATGGTGTAGAAATTGAACACCATGGGTACAGCGTCCATGGAGGAACGGTATTTTTTTTACATTTTCCCTCATAGATCGAAAATTATTCAACTTGAAAAAAATAAAGAAATGTTTCAAAATGTGAAACTCAAGCCCTTTCATATAACACCCCACTTGATATGTTTACTAGACTTTCAAATTTTGAACCACCTTACTATTTATCATTTTTCACTGGAAATATATTTAAAAAAACATGTTCCATGCATTTAAGTTACTCTTCTTTATAACTGTTCAAAATTTCAAATCGATAGCATGAGTAGTTCTTGAGATATTTAGACAGACAGACAGACAAGTGAAACCATAAGGGTTCCTTTTTTACCATTTTGGTACGGAACCCTAAAAACGGTTAAAATACTGGTTCCGAGTATGTATAATTATTTTGCGTTTAGCAAGGTTTCATATAGCTTGAAATTGTCGCTTCAGTGTAGTACCGCGCCCGATACCGGGATGACGTACCGACGACGCGCTTTTATTTACATTTTTGATTAAACTAATTTAAACCATTACGTGTGTTCACGTTTTACATAATTGGGTAAGTGAGTGGCTGAATGTGCGCGTCAAAGTTCAAATTAAAAACTTTGTGACAGTTTTGTATTTGGAACGTAAACTTTATAGGTTTTAAGGTTAGTGCACACGTGCGTCGGATGCAGTTTTTTTTGGTGATTTTAGGTTGAGTTATGATTTCTTATTTTGGAGTACGAATCGAGAATCCGTTGACCAGGAAAAAATCTTGATAATTTTTGACTGTCTCTAAGATGAACATAAACACAATTAGAGACGCATCGAAACAAAAATCGAAAAAAATAACGAAAAATCGTATCTCTTACTTTGGAGTAAGAATCGAGAATCTGTTGACCAGGAATAAATCTTGAAAATTTTTGACTGTCTAAGATGAACATAAACACAAAAAGAATCGAATCCATATCTAACCAATCTTGAATTCCAAAAAACAAGTTCGGAAAATTCATGTAACGGTTCTGCGTGTTCTGAATTTATAATTGAGCTAAATTACGGTTAATTATTGTGTGATCATGTACAAAAGTTACTTATGCGATGCGAATTTTGTAAGTCGGTAGAACTCTGAGCCTTAACTGCAGCGGAATGGAATTCAATCAATGACGGGATGGGGACCAACGGGAATTAGACCCCGATTATATTTTACGAATATTCGCGTTATCTGGAAAGAAATGGTCACATCAGGCTAAGACATCTAGGTGCACTGCAGTCTCCTCTGGCTTATATACAAAATTCCGAACGTAACTAACTATAGATTGAACATTGTAAAATTTTGAGAAATAAACCTTTTTGTATTTGTATTTGTTTCTAAATTTGGTTGATCGCCGGGGACCACAACACTAAAAAGGTTTGTTTACGGTTGTTATTAAAATCAGTCAAGTTCGCCCAGCGAACTAGAATCGCTCGTGGCCCAGCGGCGCCCGCGTACCACGTGCGGTATACGAGGTTAAACAACGTCGGGCGAGGTCAGTTCTTAGATGTGTGTTCAGTGACCGCTTTATTTATTTATTTATTCAGTCAATACATTATAAGTTTACAGTGCATGACACCAAAGCACTTACATGTTAGGCAACAGTCAATAATATCAAGAAACGATCATAACTTATCCATCAGATAACACCAACCAATTGAATTTAAAATTAATATAAAAAAAAATTATATCTATGTCAAACATACAGTCAAGTTACAAATGTCAAGTATAAATTATAAATATAGTATTGTTAGCAAAAATTAAAATCTATGTCAAACACGTCAAATGAAATTAGAAAAGTCAAGTTTGAGCTACAAGTTTAAGCTTAAGCTTTAAGCGGTTATTAACTGAGCGCTCCCGTGCTTTGGAACGCACGTTAAGCCGTTGATCCCGGCTACTGTCTATGATAGCAGTCGTGAAGACAATTTAGAGGCCTTCGGGTGGCGTGAGAACTTCTAACAGTCAAGTTGCCCACTCACTTGACAAGCCTAATTCCAATAAGGTCTGGTTTCCCTTTTAGTTGGAAGGTCAGATGGCAGTCGCTTCCTTAAAAACTAGTGCCTACGCCAAATCTTGGGATTACATAGCGTAGGCATCCTTCAGGATGTACTGGGATAACGCTAGGAGGATGATGATGATTAAAATCAGTTAAGTTATACAGGAAATAAATAGCACTAATTGACAAGATGAATCGAGACAGCTTGTGAATCAAAAATAGGATAAAGACTAAGTTAAAAATAATCCACCGGTTTAGACTAATTATTATTTCACGTAGTTGACTTTTTGCTAAGAAACTTAGTAGACAATTATACCAAGCTAAAGTTAGAGATTTTCAGCGAAATTCACCACAGCGTAGCTACCTACTAGCAGATTACATAATATCGTCACATAATGTGACCGAAATGTACAAAACGTCAAGTAAAACATGGCGTTCAGCGTCAAGTATAATTCATAATTCATTTATTTGCAACCATGGTACAGTACAGGTGTTACATTATGTTTTGTTATCTCATGGACCCTGATAGGGCATAGCAAAATACTTAAAATTAAAATTTACGATATACATTGAATAATTATGAAATAATTTTACCTAAAACATATATATATAACATTATTAGATTATTCTAATTCATTAAACAATTAATTATTTTTGATATCATTATTTACATTATTATTTTTATACATTATCAAGATACATATAACATACTTTGCTACCTAAACAGAGAAATGATTGACAAATGTGAATGAACTATTGTGTTGTGTGTACCGCACTTTATCGCGACATTTACAATTACAGCGCATTATTTAAATTTAGATTGTTTTAATTGAGAGTTAAAAGCTAATGTTCGTTGTTTACAGCCGCCATTAAAAGATCGTAACGGACAAAAATATCGAATCACTCTCTGCCCCGATAATTTGTCCCGAAAATGAAACGATTTTAAAATTAACTAATAAATCCGTTAGACCGGTGTCGAAAGTAAAATCGCAAAGCTTGATGTAGCTCTGAAAGGAACAGAAAATGGACCATCTTCGTCGGGCCATATTGGTGCCCAGAAGGCGTCCTGTACGTGTTACAATTATGACGATTCAAAAGTGAAACAAAGTAATAATTAAAGTTCGGGGTCAAGGGAACCTTGGGCAAGATGGGACTAGCAGACGACACAGAATGTAGGATGTGTGGCGAGGATGACGAGACAATGGAACACTTACTGTGTGAATGTCACGCCCCTGCCAGACAAAGAATGAATGACTTTGGCAATGGTTATCCTGAACCAAAGGAATTTAGAGTACTCCCGCTGAACTCCATCATTCGGTTTGTGGAAATGCTGGAGAGCAGCTTGGAGTAGGCATAAAGGAGGGGGCAATTGCACAAAAGATCCCACTGGGTCGAAGTGCATCCGCTAGGGCCCTCATCTAAATAAGATAAGATAAGATAAGATAATAATTAAAGTTTAGCAGCTCTATAAGTCAAAGTCAGTGTGAAATATTCTTTATTCAAAAATTACGTTAAAACCGTCGTTTTGCTGTCGAATAATGCGTAGGTATATTCATGCTTGGTAGCGGTAAAAATCAACCTACATGTTGCTGTTTTGATACTGTGCGCAAATGATTAATTTTTTGAGGTATGCAATGATTAAAGAGTATTTGTATTGTATCGTTTTGTTTAGGACTTTTAGAACATTATGTGAAAAAAAATCTAACATTTTTTCGCGTGGTGCGCACGCTGACGTTTTTCGATGTTGTAAATTTGGATTAACACTAGGCACATTAACAGATTTATACAACATACTAAAAAACCGGCCAAATGCGTGCCGAATTTCGCACATTTAGGGTTCCGAACCAACCGCAAATTAAGTTTGGTTATAATGGGGAAAATAAGGAAAAATGTATAAAAAAACTTATTTATCAATACATTAGTATTTGTCGGTAAAATATACGTAATAATAAACATTATCACCAAATTTCATGTTTACAACGGGAAGTTAAAAAAATCTTCAGAGCAATTTTTTGTAAAAAAAGCTGGCTTTGGTGGCTTCTCATTCCTTTGTTTTCCATTAAAAACAAAAAATATAGTATTTATATCCTTAATGAGCTCTAAACAACAATACCCCACTCGGTGGGGTATGTAATTTTTTTTTCCCGCCCCTTTTAGCTATATGGGAGCCCCCCTTAAAACATTTAAAAATAAGTTTTGAAAATTTGTATGACTGTGGGTCAACAAGATATTTAAACTGTGAAATTTTGAAGACTGTAGCTCCAACCGTTTGGCTGTAAAACTTGTGTGACAGACGACGGACGGACGGACACGTGTGGAAACAATAGGGTTCCGTTTGGACCTTTCGGATACGGGACCCTAAAAACAGAACTACACTAAATCATGCGATCATATTTGCGATTCTACTGTCGACGGACAAAGTGATCAATAACATATGAACATGACTATATTGTTAATGACATAAGGTTGCTCAGACATTTTTGAACTTTTGGAAGCGGACATATATTTATGAACTCGATTGTACTACAGCGTCTATCCGTTTAATTCTAAGCATTGAACAAATACAAAATTTGACATTTATTTATTGCAAACAAAACATATACAGCATTACAGTCGAAACCAAGGCACTGTATAATTTAGGTTATAAAACACATAATTCACAATAGGAAAATTCAAATATCAATCAACTCTCATCCATCATCTCACAGTACCGCAGACACATTCGATACACAACCGTCCATCGACTTGCAAACATATCACATTCTGGTGCCCATGACAGAAGCGAGTTCAGCAGTCGCAGAGCGCGCACAGCTGGCGAGCTTCTATGCGCCACAGTGCGTGTAATTGGGCAGAAACGGGATAGCGAGCCTAACAATTCGTGCTACGAGCTCTGGACAGTCTATATCGCCACGTAAAATTCCACATGCTGTCACTAGGAGACTGGAATTACGCCTTACAGCAAGGGAATTAAAACCTAGTGACCCCAATAAGACATTGGTATGCTGTCGTAGAACAAAACGGACTACTTAATTTTTACTGGGTTATTAATCTCATTTTAGGAGGTGAAGCGATTAGCGTGCACCCATAAGTCGCCATCCAATATGCGTCAGGGGCTACTCCGAACTTCGTATCGTGCCGGCCCTCTCACTCATACAGTGGATAATACGAGAGTGAAAGGGACGGCACGATCGAAGTTCGGAGTACAAGCTCTGTTCCGATCAGTCACGCGCGGTTCAAGGTTAATCGATAACATCGAGTGAATGATAACGAATACTAAGTATACTAATTTATTACAGTGTAAGAGCAGCTGTTACATAACACGTAAAATGTTTTTGGACTATGATAATTTTTTCAGCCAGCAACAGGTTCTCAGTTTTTAGGGTTCCGTAGCCAAAATGGCAAAAACGGAACCCTTATAGATTCATCATGTCTGTCCGTCCGCCCGTATGTCACAGCCGATTTACTCGGAGATTATAAGCACTACAATTATGAATTTGGTAGGAAGGTGTATTATATGAACCGCTACATAAAAATGATGTGAAATTATAAAAAAATAAATTCCACACCATACATGTAACCGGTGGATGAAAAAAAAATTTCAACGCACATAATCGTGTGGGGTATCGATGGATAGACCTTTAAAAATGATATGGAGGTTTCTAAAAAACTTTGCCAATTAAGTCAACCGTTGATGAGAAAACATAGAACATTATCTGTCGTTTTTCACAGAAAAAAACCAGTCTGGGTTACCCTTCTTTATAACTATTCTAAATTTCAAATCGACAGCACAAGTAGTTCTGTACGATTTGCATAACAAGGTACCTAGGTAGACCTAATATTAGTTACTATTTTTAGAATGATTCGGGGTTCCACGAACCTACTAGGTACTTAACTGACGTTAGAATTACGATTTAAAACGGGATATTTAGGTACCATGTATATTTGTATATTTGAGTTCTCGGTATTTCGTTAATCCTTGATAATGGCGCTTGCAACAGTGCCGAAATATCGGGAACTCAAATATACAAATATACATGGTAAATATCCCGTTTCAAATCGTAATTCTAATGTAAATGACCATGAAAACTTAACTGACGTCATAATGGTAAATCATTCAGCTGGGAGAGGCTTGGCCTTGAATCTCAACTTCGATGCACCGCATATTCAGAACAGTAATTCAACAGCTAGTTATTTACATTAATAGACAATAGTTACCTGGGGCGGTTGCTAAGAATATCTTAGATCTCAAGATCCGAATAAGATTCCTTTATTACTCGTGCCACGTCCGTACCAGGGACCGATACCGGTATTTTTAAAAAACCCTGAATTAGCCCAATATTTTGGATTATTTTTTGCTCTTAACGTAGGGCTGAATCATGTATTTAGGTAACACGTCGTATTATTAGATTGTCCCATTAAAAACGAAATAATGAACCGGTGACCGTAATAATACCGGTATTTTTCTATAGAGAAAATACCGGTATCCGATCCCTGGTCCGTACACAATTTGAAGTTTGTTGAAGAAGGATTTTTCGCACGCAAAGTTGGTCACACACACTTAATGGTCGGGTGTGATGCACTGAGATACCTAAAGTAGGATAGTCAGCTAAGAAAGTGGCCTACCGCTTTTAGATCTTAGCACTAATAATGGTGTCAAAAAATAGCAGCCCACTTTCTTGGTTTAATGTGAATCGAAAACGAAGTCTCTCCTTCTCTGTCATTCGAATATTTAGGTGCGACAAAGATGCGGAGATGCAGATATTTCGTTTTCGGCTAGCAGTGAAATGGTGAAAGAGAATTTACAAAAAAAAAATTTGTTCTTTCCCTGTTACGTAAAGAATAAGAATAATGCTGTTTAATGCTTCTGTTTCTTCTATCTAATGTATATTACTAGGTTAGTCAAGACTAATCATAGAACCCATATTGGTAAATTGAAATAAAAGTTCAAAAATTATTAATTCTTCAATGTACCTAGTTAAAATTATGCCTCTTGTTTCAGATCAGCATTTCTATACCATATGAAATAAAGTAGCGTTCCGATTGTGAACTGTTAGAAAATGGAAGAAAACCATGAAACCAGTAAAGAAAAAGGACAACCAGTAGAAAAAGATACGGACGCAATCCAAACCGCAACCGAACTGGATGAGAAGAAAGATCTAGACAAAATAAATTCAATAAAATCAAACGGAAATGATGTTGTAGCTCAATACACTAAAGCTGACGATGACGAATCACCAGTGGAACGGGTAAAATTCTTCGGAATAGAAGATAAGGATAGCATTTGTTCCGATGATTCTAGCGAAGAAGATAAACTCCCACCAATACCTGATGGAGGATGGGGCTGGGTGGTTGTTGTATCTGCGTTTCTAGTCTCCGCTTGCGCCGATGGCCTAGCATTTTCGTTTGGATTGCTGCATGAAGAATTCACCGAATACTTCGAAACTACACAATCCAAAACATCTTTGATAGGAAGCTTGTTTATAGCTACTCCGTTGTTAGCAGGACCTATTATGAGTGCTTTAGTAGACCGATATGGCTGCAGAATTATGACCATGCTGGCAGGGATCCTCTCAACCGTTGGTTTCCTTTTAGCTGCAGTGAGCAATTCCGTTGAAATGCTCTGTCTTACGTTTGGGTTCCTAAGCGGATTAGCTATGGGTATTTTATATGTAACTGCCGTTGTCTCAGTAGCATTTTGGTTCGATAAACGAAGGAATCTGGCGGTATCTTTAGCTTCGTGTGGAATTGGTTTCGGGACATTAATATACTCACCGATGACCAATTATTTTCTAGAACTATACGATTGGAGAAACACAATAGTGTTGTTAGCTGGCACTCTATTAAACATGTGCGTTTGTGGAGCGTTGATGAGGAATCCTGAATGGTTGAAGATCAAGATGAAGAGAGAGAGGCAATCATCAAGATCTAAATCGGGAAGGTCGTCTAGTAATTCCTCTATAGGCTCGAGTATTGGTGGCGAGTCGGTTTTCTTGAATTCGGATGAGCTAAAAGCCTTATTGAAGAGTGGAAAAAGTCCAGAGTACATTCTATCAACGTTGACGACCACTATAGCAGAGGCTGAACAGCTGGAGGCTACCACACAGATGAACGCTGAGCAAGCGTTTAAGCGAATGCATTCTGCGATACATTTGCCTACGTTTGTGCAGCAAAATGAAAAGGTAGGATTATATAGTACAGTCAGTCATTTGTCATATTCATTTTGTATGACAACTGAAAAGCGTTTGTTTCACACTTGGCTAAAATATGTTTTATTTCTTGTATGTACCTACATACTTCTCCCTTTGTAAAATAGGACTGAGTATTAAAATTCTCATAATTTTCAGGTGCCAGCGGAAGTAATAGAAAAGCTAATGACAAATAAGCGTCTGTACAACATAATACTACAAAACTACCCTGATATATTGACGAGACGAAAATCTGAAGTCAACATTGCTGTAGATCAACCAAAAGAAGTTGTAAATGAACCAGCCCAACTACCAGTTACTATAAAGGTTAAGAAACCTAGAACGGAATCAGAAACCAAGAAATCTAAAGAGAAAATGAACGAAGAAAATAAAACTGAAGGGATGAAATTAGACTCGACTATCGCTCTAACAGGAAGTAATATTAAATTAGTTCAAGACAAATCTAAGCATAAGCCTCATGCGTCACACAATATGCCGCAAAGTAACTGGTTTTCAAGGCAAATTTCCACAGACCACCATTATCTGAGAGAAATGCCTTTGTACAGAAACACCTTGATGCACAGAGGTGCCATGCTGAATATACCGAGATACAGGCTCCGGGCATCATCTCTTCCAGATATTTATCGGAATTCAATGTGGTCTTTGGCATCTGAATCCGACGATGAGATGGTTAGTTATTATCATTTAAATATTTCAGCAAATTCAAAGTATATTACATTGTTTGGTTTTTTGCTAAGTAACGATATTTACTAGTTTCATATCATACTTATTGTCAACAGACATGGTACCATCGCCTTTGGGAGACGTTGAAGGCTACCTTCGACTTCCGAATGTTCACCGAATTCCACTTCCTGATGTTCAATTTGTCTTCTCTGATCCTGTCTGTATGGTTCATCGTGCCTTACTTTTTCCTGAACTCTTACATGACAGCTACTGGCGTGGAGGGTGGCGCACTCATGATTAGTATTATTGGAGTCGCTAGCAGCATCGGGATCGTAAGTATTCTAATCATCATCATCATCGTAACCTGCCGGAAAACATTTTTTTTGTCTTCTTTTTCCCAAATGAATCGAATTGGAATTGAGGGTCATTCGTCTCGCCCCTTTTATGCTCATGCCTTTATCACCTCAGCCTATTTTACCAGTTTAGCAATTTACATCTAACACTGACGGTTTGCTATAAATTTTTGGGCACAAAATTCATATAAGTTACTTTTAAATTGATGTTCCGTTACTTATTGGTCCAGAGAAGTGAGCCCAACACAAGTCTTTACTACAATTTTTTGCCTAATGTTCAGATCAATGGTTAACCAATTGTCTCGCCAGGTCGTGCTGGGCTGGGCAGGCGACCAACCATGGATTAATGTGACAAAAACCTACGCAATCTGCCTCATTATCTGCGGTCTCTCCGTCGCCGCCTACCCTCCCTTCATCACCAACTACTGGGCCTTGACTGTCATCTCCGCGATATTTGGACTGTCATTCGCCAGTTCCTACTCCTACACGCCAGCTATCTTGATGGAGTTGATGCCTATTGACCAGTTTACTGTGGCGTATGGACTGATTCTGCTGAGTCAGGGCATTGGACATCTAGTAGGACCGCCTATTGGAGGTGAGTGATAAACATATTTATCGTGTACAGTGAAGTGCAAAGATAATATATAAATAATAAATAAATAAATATTAGAGGACAATCTTACACAAATCGAACTAGCCCCACAGTAAGCTCAAGAAGGCTTGTGTTATGGGTACTAGACGACGATATATTTAATAGATATAAATACTTAAATACATAGAAAACATCCAAGACTCAGAAACAAATATTCATGCTCATCACACAAATATTTGCCCTGACCGGGATTCGAACCCAGGACCGTCAGCTTCACAGGCAGGTGCACTACCCACTAGGCTAAACCGGTCGTCAAATATATCGAATGAATTCTCATTGGGAGCCAGTGGGACGCCGCATCTTCTAGTAAAGTGGCTCCACGCGCTATTCATCGACTTTTGACTACTTTTGAGTTGATACTGCTCCCTCAAAGCTATACATATATTTATGGCGGAAATCGGTTCTTCAATACTTTATTTACATTTGCAAGATTATTTTTTTATTATTTATGCAAACATGGTCCAAAAAAGCTTCTGTTTTTGATACTAGTATGTAGTTTATGCACATATATATGAAATGCGACTATTCTCATTGACGTCTGTAACAACGTAAGAGAGGTTTTTATTTTTAACTCCTCTTCACAAAAGTTACGTTAAAAAAACTGGTTTTTTGGTCTAAAATTGCCAAAGTTCGATGCCATATATCTCGAAGAGAGAGTTTTGAAGTAAATAGGGTATATTATTTCGGTAAACCTCGTTGTTTTTAATACAAAAATCCATAAAAAAAAAGAATTACAGATCTAAGGTCATTGGGAGCTAGGAGCCCCTTAAATACTGGTATCTTCACATTTAACTGTAGCTCTTCAGCTACAGTTAAATGTAAAGATACCAGTATTTAGTAGTGTCTTCACACTAGTACATTAAAAAAAAAAACAACACTGAACTATATTCTGATGTCTCTCTAGATTCACCACTGCACAAAAAATAATTAGTGTATGATGAATTGGTTAAACGGTTTTTCAAAGTACAGTTACGAACCTTATTGTCATATGCGTTATGTTCAAACTGCAATAATGATAACTGTTTTTGTACCATTAATACTTGTAATTAAGGACCAGCAGACTAATTAATCTCAAGGGACTTTTTTTTCACCATTATGACAGAATTAGGTCAATAATATTCAATTCAATCATTTATTCATATAATGTTACATATTAGATGTCAATAAATATGATTACATTTAGTGTTAAATCACTAGATAGTATAAAACAAAGTCGCTTTCTCTGTCCCTATATCCCTATGTATGCTTAAATCTTTAAAAGTACACAACGGATTTTGCGGTTTTTTTTAATAGATAGAGTGATTGAAGAGGAAGGTTTATATGTATAATAACATCTTTTAAATAGTGCACCCGTGCGAAGCCGGGGCGGGTCGCTAGTTAAATTATAATATAAGATAATACAGTGTATGAAGCAAGGCTGGGCAAGCGAACCGATTACATTTTGATAGTTAGAAACCTACTTTACACAGAGTGCCAATTGAATTTTAGGTTTTTTTTGTACCATACCTATTTTATACTAACTTTGAACCCTGGAATTCTTATGATATTTTTCTTGTTTCAGGCCTGCTATTCGACGTTACTGGTACATGGGACCTCACCTTCTACGTGGGGGGCCTGTGGCTGGTCATATCAGGTTTGTGTGTGGGCGTGATCGCTTACACGAAGGACCTGCGTATGTGTGGGAGCGCCCCGCTGCTTAAAGAGGCTGAGGAGAAGAGTGAGAGTGCTGTGGAGGTGTGAGTGAGACGGCGACTACGTGGAGTGTTGTTACACAGTGTTGTTACAGTGGGTTATATGTAGTAAGCGCAAATGGAACACGTCAACTGAACAGATGGACGGACAGACACGCAAGTGATCCTGTAAGTCAGTTTTTCCTTTTGAGGTACGGGACCTTTAGGGTTAACCAGCAATTCTCATTTAGCCATACATTATTATTAACCTGGAGAAATTGTATAGGTATGAATACTTCAATATACAGCATGTAACAAAACTAATAGTGAGGATCCGTTAAAGGACATATCAGTATCATGTTCTGATTAGGAAAAAGTAGAAAAAATTTTTTTTTTTACCCGAAACATTTTTTTTTCTATGGGGCAGGTCGTCCAAGTCAGCCAACTGTTCATATAAAGGCCAAAAATTTAATCCGTCAAAAAATATATCTTTACTTTTTCCTAATTAGAACAAGATACCGAATATGCCCGCAAACGGATCACTCACTAGTTTTGTTACGTGTTTGTAGCTACTCGAAAATTAATGCGTTATTTTTATAAATAAACGTGTTAATTTTTACTATAGAAGAATTTTTAGTGCTAATAATATAATATTGTATATCTCAAATTTGGTCTCAAACATAAATTTTGAATAATCTACATTGTAATTGAATATTTATACAAATATTCCAATGCGAAACGGTTTACAAACTTAGATTTTGTACTGTACTTATATTATTGAATGTCTACGATTATACATCGAATGTAAACTTAAGTCGTGTATGAATTTGTATACCATTTATTATGTAAATATATATACAACTTTATATTAGGGTAAATTGCCTATTGTTGGCCACTTCGCAAAAATTATTACAGAGCAACTCAATGGTATTTCTGCAATGAGTTGAGAGCTGACTTCACGCATTTTGTTAAAGGCGGTCGTCACTGCACATATTTGGTGGCTAGCATAACTTAATTATATTTTCTTAAGTGGCCAGTTAGTCAAAGTCAAAGTCAAAATTTTATTTGCGAGAATTATGGTACATAACAGATGACAAAATCTACATTCATTAAATATAGAACTGCACAATTCACCATTACAATGGCATGCAAATTTATGATTACAATTTTAAAGAAAATTAATTTATATAATAATGTCATTCTACATAAGAAAAAAAACAGTGTAAATTATTTCTAGTTATGTCAAATTTGTGGTCATGTCAAAAAATTCCTTAATTCTATAAAAACATTTATCCATGAGCGAAGTTTGACTATGAACAATTTGTACGGTAAAGTCCTAAATTCTAGAGGTATATGATTATATTGACGATTTACCCTATTGTATAACATTACGGTATCAACTCATAATTTTAACGACTGGCAATGCCATATTAAAACCATTTTAAATAAATTAAACATATATTGAAATCATTTGGCATTTTTAATCCAAAACCTTAAAAATTTGTAAGCGAGTGCTTGTCGCTTGTGGCCGAGCGGCACTCATTGGCCAGGGTCAGTTCTTAGAGGGGTGAACGTTTTGAGTGCTTATTAACTGAGCGCACCTGTGCTTTTACCATGAGTTGACATGACCGTACTCGCTAGCGACTGCGTAAAAATTTGTATGGGCAAAAGTACAGCGCCTCTGGCGGTTACGCAATAGAACTAAGATTCTGCATACTAAATCGTTTACGCAGTCGCTAGCGAGTGCGGTCATGCAAACTCATGGTAAAGGCACTGTGCTCTGTGCCTTTGATCCCGGCTGTATGATAGCAATCGTTCAACCAAGTTAGATGCCTTCGGGCGGCTTGACAACTTCTAACAGTCAAGTTGCCCCCACCTGACTAACCAATATCTGGTTTCCTCTCGCGTTTGAAGATCAGATGGCAGTTCGCTTCCGTAAAAAGTAGTGGCTACGCCAAATCTCGGGATTAGGTAGAGACCCAGGGCATCCTTCAGGAATTAGGGTGCAACTGAACTGGGAGATGATTAATGGGTGTCATATATTGGGCACTAAGGTGTCTAGCACTGGGACGTTCACCTCACATTATCGTATAGTCATTAACGCACACAGTACAACACGCAATACACCCACTACAGTACATCATTTGCATTGAATGGGCGTTGCCAAACCGTAGTTATACCTTGTTTTATTTAAGATCAGAAATTATGTAAACAAAGACGCAGTGGTCGGCGCGGTTTTCCAAAAACGTCTGCGCGAGTTGTCAAGTCTGGGAAGATATTAATAAAGTTACATATTAAGTTGAGATTATAATGTTTTAATCCTAGACTTTAAATACACATTGAAATGAAAATGAAATGAAATGAAATGAAATAATTTTATTCCAGACAAATGTCCATAAATTAATAACTTTTAAATTATAAATTGCATAAATTAAATTGAATTGAATTCGCATTATTTGCATGAAAGATGATGAAAGACCAGAATAAGTTACAGTTAGTGATAGTGACTATGACAAATTGCTTTTTTAAAACCCGAACCGACTTCTTACAATCTCTGCCTCTTTGGGTTTTTTATAGTACAACTTTTAGATGAATGAAAAGGAGAGTAATTACAAAATATTACTGGCTTATCGTTTAAAAGAAATGTAAGTCAATATAAATTAAGATCTTAGTTTTGAATAAAACGTAAGCATGAAATAACGGTTTTAATATTCATTGAGATTATTTGACATTCCAGACTGCGCGTGAACGCACTCGGCCCTGCAAGTGAATATGCTATATAACAAAAACCATTAGAAAATATTAAAACACTCACCCCAAAATTAATTTTCAGCTACCACATTTTCTTAACTCACAAAACACACATTAACTTATTCGATCTCACCTCCCTTCGAGAATTTACGCACATTTTTCTTTCGATTACCATTAATCCGTTCATATTACACAATTCATTACAAACTCTATCGGTCCCTGGGATCCCCGGACTCATAACAAAAGAATGCTATTGTTTATTTTTTTCGCCGGGAGACGACGGCTTATGAGTCCTTATCAATTAAAAACGCTTATCTATTTTGGCGATTTTCTGATTGAATTGACAGATATCTTGACATTTTCTCATGTTACTATTTAGAACGGGACTATTGCGACCTAATGTCATAAATTTTAAATGTGTTTTTTGCGTTTTTCATTAAGGAATATCGTTTCAAACATCACTCTAAATCGAT
The DNA here is from genome assembly GCA_963556455.1 of Epiblema foenella. Classification (NCBI taxonomy): domain Eukaryota; kingdom Metazoa; phylum Arthropoda; class Insecta; order Lepidoptera; family Tortricidae; genus Epiblema; species Epiblema foenella. The sequence goes on along the minus strand of OY747113.1, from coordinate 2,738,208 downwards.
CATTTTCAAGCTAAAAACTGTGTTTTTTCCGCTTAAATTCTAATACACACAATAAAATAATAAAATGGCCATGTTACCATCTAAAACTTTAATAAAATCATCGTATCCTTTAATCACTTTATTGGTATTATCAATAATTTTATCATAATTTGAAATCAAAACATTTTAAAATTTATAAGGCCTCTTAAATCAAACCGTGTTTTGTAACGGTCGCGCCCTCAAGCTTAAAAAAAAATTAAAACAATTTGTATGATTAGGCGCGGATCAGTATTAATAATTTTGAACCTATCTATTGTTTTACTTCAAATTTCAATTCATTCTAAAGTTATCACTCAATAATTATAATTTCCCACATCAAACACGAATCTCACGATAAATTAAAAAAAAACGATCATGCTCGGTTTGCGTTCAAAACTCAACTGCCAGTCCTTCTTCCACCTCTCATAAAAATCACAATTAGTAAAAAAAACATTAAAAAAAAGTAAACTATTTCAAGTTTTACCCAGAACCAATACTTTAGTCTATTATCTTAAGTGTCGCCATGTGCAGTCATAAAGGGCGTTAAGTTTTTTTAGGTCCTTTTGTCCTACATTTCTAAACAGGCAATTGAGATAACTGCATATGGTCCAGGGATGTAACAGAGCTCCGGTTCCGGTTCCATTAAGTTTACTTCCTATTGGTTTTAAACATCCGCTTCGGTCTAAGTCTACTTTAGTCAATCGTCTGTAATATAACCGTTATGCCAAAGAAATAGTGTTTGGTAATTTGTAATGTAATATACTCATATACATAAATGAAAGTGCGCAACTTTCCATTGGACTTGTGACACCGATGTTCAGTGCTTTTACCATAAGTTTGCATGACCGTACTCGCTAGAGACTGCGTAAACGATTTAGTATGCCGATTCTTAGTTCTATTGCGTAACCGCCAGAGGCGCTGTACTTTTGCCAATTTTTTACGCAGTCGCTAGGACTGCGTAAAAAATTGCGAGTAAGGTCATGCAAACTCATGGTAAAGGCACTGCAGTGTCAGTTTATGCCTTCCATCAGGCAGGCCATTGTTCTAGATGTAGGGTCGCTAGGCCAGTTACGCGGCCTGCGTCAGTTTGCGGCCTCCTGAAGAACAAAGTTTTTTTCAATTAAAGATATTTACATTTTTACATGCCCAAAAGACATAGTGAGTCGTATGCGTTTTAATTAGTAGCTATTGAATGGGGATATATTAAAACAAGCAAGAAAATGTCCTTCCAGTTCATCAACTCATCCAAGTGGCCGCAAACTGGCGTATCAAATTAACAGGCCGTAAACCAACCTACCGACCTTATACGGCCGACTGGTGGGCTAGCAACCTATCACTGCAATATCACACTTTTTACATCTTTAAACGGCACTGGATTTGAATTTCATGTCTGCCTACCTCTTTTGGGAATACAGGCGTGATCGTGAGTATATGTATGTATGTTAAATACTAATAAGAATCTTTAACCATTTAAGAGGCCTCATAAGTTTTAAAATGTTTTGATTTCAAATTATAACAAAAGTATTGATAATACCAATAAAGTTATTAAAGGCTACGATGATTTTATTAAAGTTTTAGATAGTGATATAGCCATTTTTTGATTTTATTGTGTGTAGTAGAATTTAAACGGAAAAAATAAGTTTTTAGCTTAAAAACGGTCGATTTGGAGTGATGTTTGAAACGATATTTCTTAATGAAAAATCCAAAAAATACATTTAAAGTTTATGACATAAGGTCGCAATAGTCCTGTTCTAGATAGTAACATTGAGAAAATGTCAAGATACCTACGTGTCAATTCAAACAGATAATGGCCTAAATAGATGAGCGGTTTTTAACTGATAAGGACCTTTAAACACCATTGTTCATATAAGGCAATGACCTTTCTGTAGTATACCTACTATTCTGTGCTATTCTATGCCAACGCATTTCCTATAAGAGCCACGATATGAAATGAACCTTAGTGTAAAGTATGAAGATAACTTTTACTGGCACAACGCGCTGTTGCGTGCGTTAGGGTTCCAAAAATAACATTGCGTTTTTATGGCGTAATCGTAGTCATTCGTAGTGAATAATCTATAATGATTTCACAAAGCCGGTAGGGTTTGGGTGACTACTCCAACTCAATCAGTATGTGGCTAGTATTTCACCGCGCTCGAAACCGGGATGACGCACCGACGCCGCGTCTTTATTTATATTTTCGATTAAAACTAAATAACACGTGGTATATACACGTTTCACATAATTAGGTGAGTGGCTGAATGTGCGTGTCAAAGTTCAATGGAAATTAAAAAGTGCCCGTTTTGTGTTTGGAATGTATTAGGTTTATTTTAGGTTAGTTGAGTTCATTGACGGAAGCTGCGTTGCGTTGCGCGGAAATTTAGGTTATGTAGGTACTTACTCATAGTCATGTGTTCTCGAGTAAGCCGATTTCATTCACAAATGTCAGTGGCAATGAGCAATCAACGCTTTATTTGTGTATTACCTAAGCCAAGAAAGTCGTAACCCACACGCGGAAGCGGGTCGGTACGAATCAGGGACGATACCGGTATTTTTAAAAGACCCTGAATTAGCCCAATATTTTGGATTATGTTTTGCTCTTTACGTAGGGCTGAATCATGTATTTAGGTAACAACGTCGTATTATTAGATTGTCCCATTAAAAACGAAATAATGAACCGGTGGCCGTAATAATACCGGTATTTTTCTATGGAGAAAATACCGGTATCCGATCCCTGGTACGAATGCGGTACTGCAACAGTGTTCCGATTGCGCGCAATATAATAATATCGCGCAAACGCAATACTGACAAGTACCGAAATCTGGCTGACATCAGTAAGGTCTCGGTAAAATTTAAAATACTGCATCCAATTTCTCCCCGCCAAGTCAGGATATAGTTTAATCCGTCGTCTATCAATCCCTGGGATCCCAGGGATCATATCAAAAGAATGCTATTGTTTTTTTTCGCCGGGAGACGACGGTTTTATGGAGTACTGCTCTCACTTAAATTCAAAATTACTTTATTCGCCAGAATATGGTAACAGGGTGAGGTTTAAAACTGAATTTGTTCACGCATATTCAACCTGCATGCAGCTGTGCAAATAATAACAACGTCAAACTAACGTTTAAACAAAACACTTGTATAGTACAAGTGTTTTGTTAAAATGTTAGTTGGGTCATACTTAGTTGAAAAAACAAAAGTCGTCCCTCCTGTGGTCAATAGTTAATGGCTTATGTGCATGTTAGCTATGTTTTTATTACAGGGATTTATAGAAACGGAGACACTGTTTGTGCGGGTTACTGGTCCAATCCGAAATTAAGCTTTGTAGCCCTTAACTTTTGGTATGTCCACAGAAAAGACGCGAACCTAAATCCGCGTATGACCCAGTTACACCGTACAGTCGACAACTATATCATTAAGCCAAACATTCTCTGAGTCATCAATTTATAACATGTTATTTGGGTCAATAAACTTTTCTTTGCTGTTATTCAGTCCCTTCAACGAGGAGATAACAGAAACCGAGTTTCTTAGAAAAAAGTTCATAGTATGGACTTAAGTATGCTCAAGATATGACCCATGTCGAAATTGATAGATACTCATCGCTAAAACTTATGTTTGGTAAATTTAAACCTTATAAAATCACAGTTTTAAAGAGTGACTCAGGAGACGTAACCATGGTAACGAGCAACAAGGAATAGTTGATCCACCCAGACCACCCATTTACATTATCCTGTAATTATATTAGCCATTTTGTCAACTTACTTTTAAACAAGTTGTTATTTTCTAATTGTAGGTCATCAGGCTAATTGTTATAAAGGTATATATATATATATACACATGTTACACTGAAGCGATAATACGTACACTAACGAGCAAAAATAACGGGTACACTTTGTATTGAATTTCCATAGAAAGTGTAGCCGTTACTTTTGCTCGTGCGTTACGTATTTAGAGATTTTTTATTTTTACTCCCTGTGGTGCCGGCTTAGAATAGGCCTTCCCCTACTCTTCTCGTGGGTGTCATAATACGGGAACCGGGTCGTAGTGTGTTGTAGGCGATGAGCTAGCAACCTATCACTGCAATAATCACATTTTCGACATTTTGAAAGAAAAAAAGAAAGAAAGAAAGAAACATTTATTCACAGACACAGAAGACACACATGAAAAAAGTGATAAATGAAGAAAAACATATTATACACAAACCACATAACATGTGTGTCCCCGCGGCAGTAATTTTAAACCTACAACTGCTAAATGTGGCACTGGAACTAAAATTCATGTGCTCTGCCTACCCCCTTTTGGGAATACAGGCGTGGGTGTATGTATGTATGTAGGTATCTTTTTTTATTCGGTTCAATGATCGAGCCTAAAATAGGAAGATTAACAATTATTTAGACAAAAACCTTCGCGTTTTCGGCGATCTTGATGAGGGTTTATTGAACTTTAAAACAAAACTAAACCACGTGAGGAAAGATCGATCCATTGTCCTTTTAATTCGAGATACTTTTGTGATCGGTATGTTGACGGAACATTTTTTTATTTAGAGATTAAAATTTACTACCTACTAATTAACTTTTTATTGCCCGAGGAGTGAAACGAAGATTTTCTTTTCAGACAGACAAAAATGCTTTCGTCCATCTGGCTATTCTCCTTCAGATCGCATTACTGAACCGATTCTCGTGAAATTTTGTGAGTAGGTTCGAATTAAGTATACAGAATTTTTTGGGACATTAAAAAAACATCGCTAGATCTATAGCATATGCCTGCTATGAATCGTTATGATTAGATTTCATTTCCGCTACCCTAAGGTTGTCTGGAAGAAATCGCTCTTTAGCGATAAGACCGCCTGTTGTTTGTCTCTACTCATTGTGTTTTTGTACTGTACTATATCCTTTAATTGAGGTGTGCAAGAAAGAGTATTTGTATTGTATTGTATAGCTCACAAAACCACAAGTAAATAGATAGTCGCCATGTTGTAGCGTTTGGCGAGAGGTTGTATATACGAAAATATTTTTGTCGATGTTGAAATGGAGACTCTCGCTTCACCCGCTCAGTCAAAAGTGAAGACTATTGATTGTTAAATTAAAATCTAATTTCGTTTCAGATTTCAATATGAAATAAGTTTCATTCCAGCTGTAAACGCTTAGAGAATGACGCAAGATCATGAAACTAGTAGAGAAAACGGAATCAAAGTAAATGAAGACACTGCCTTAATCGATGTTGCACACAAACTGGATGAGAAGAAAGACCTTAACAAAATAAACTCAATGAAATCAAACGGACATGATGAATCGGCTAAATATACTAAATGTGGTGACGAATCACCTGCAGAGCGTGTGAAATTCTTTGGAATAGAAAATGATGACAGCTTTTGCAGTGAAGATTCGAGCGAGGATGACACCCCCCCACCAATACCCGATGGAGGATGGGGTTGGGTGGTTGTAGTCTCTGCCTTTCTAGTCTCCGCTTGCGCCGATGGCCTAGCATTTTCTTTTGGTTTGCTCCATGAGGAATTCACAGAATTTTTTGAAACCACACAATCTAAAACATCCTTGATAGGTAGCTTGTTTTTAGCTACCCCGCTGTTAGCAGGACCTATTATGAGCGCTTTAGTGGATCGGTATGGCTGCAGAATCATGACAATGATCGCAGGAATTCTCTCGGCAACTGCATTCCTTTTGGCTGCAGTGAGTAACTCCGTTGAAATGCTCTGTCTCACATTAGGCTTCCTAAGCGGATTAGCTATGGGTATTTTTTATGTAACTGCTGTTGTATCAGTAGCATTTTGGTTTGATAAACGAAGAAACCTAGCAGTATCATTAGCTTCGTGTGGAATTGGTTTCGGGACATTAATATACTCACCGATGACCAATTATTTTCTAGAAATTTATGATTGGAGGAACACATTAGTGTTGTTAGCCGGTACTTTATTAAATATGTGCGTGTGTGGAGCGTTGATGAGGAATCCTGAATGGATAAAGATTAAGATGAAAAAAGAGAAAATATTAAGGTCGAAATCAGGAAGATCGTCTAGTAATTCCTCTATAGGCTCAAGTATTGGGGGAGATTCCGTGTTCTTGGGTGCAGATGAACTGAAGGCCTTGATGAAGAGTGGAAAAAGTCCGGAGTATATTCTGTCAATGTTAGCGACGTCTATAGCGGAGGCTGAGCAGCTAGAGGCCACTACTCAGATGAACGCCGAGCAGACGTTCAAGCGAAATATGCATTCTGCTTTACATCTACCTACATTCATTCAACACAACGAGAAGGTAAAGACTTTTTAAGGGATTATGTTTTACAACATTTATGTCAAGTGTATAATAATTTGATGTACAGGATTAGCATGGGGCAGATAGAAACACTCGCAATGGCCCTTATCCAGTTTAATTGTTAAACACACGATATGGAAAACACCCTGTATAATATTGTTCCTTATTTTAGGTGCCAGCTGAAGTAATAGAAAAACTCATGAAAAATAAGCGTTTGTACAATATAATTTTACAAAATTATCCCGATATATTGACGAGGCGAAAATCTGAAATCAACGTTGCTTTAGAACCACCAACAGATAGTTTGATTGAACCAGCTCAACTACCAGTTGCTGTCAAGGTTAAAAAACCTAGAACTGAATCAGAAAGTAAGAAATCGAAAGAGAAAATAAACGAAGAAAATAAAACTAACGACAATAAAGTAGAATCTAATGCCGCGCTAACAGAAAATAATATTAAAATCGTTCAAAACCAATTAAAGCAGAAACCTCATGCATCTCACAACGTGCAGCCACATAACTGGTTATCAAGACAAATTTACACAGACCATCATTATCTCAGAAATATGCATATCTATAGAAACACCTTGATGCATAGAGGTGCCATGTTAAATATACCCAGGTACAAGCTTCGAGCATCCTCTCTTCCTGAAGTTTATAAGAATTCAACGTGGTCTCTGGACTCTGAATCAGATGATGAGAGGGTAAGTTGTTAGATTCTATTACGCTCATAATTAACTTTTAATAAATAATTTACTTCTAATTAATAATATTTACTCTCTTAAAACTTCTGTCTTGAAATACGCACTTGTAATTTTGTTTTCTGGCAGTAACATTGGCCGATTTTTGTTTTTCCTTATTTTCAACAGAAATGGTATCACCGCTTTTACGAGACCCTGAAGTCTACTTTCGACTTTCGAATGTTCACCGAGTTCCACTTTCTGATGTTCAATCTGTCTAATCTGATCATGTCTGTATGGTTCATCGTGCCATACTACTTTCTTAAGTTATATATGACGGCCAGCGGTGTGGAGGGTGGCGCGGTCATGATAAGTATCATAGGAGTCGCTAGCAGCATTGGCATCGTAAGTATTAAGTATTACAGCATCATTATTTTTAACATCTTTATGTCAGTCTAAAAACGTGACTTTCGTTAGCCACACTGTTGTGTGCTGATTACGTAACGATTTCGAGCGTACGTGAAGTTGATCTAAAGGTCACTAGTCATACTAAAAATGATAGATCTAGCTGACGTGAGTTTGAATTGTTACGTAATCATTGATTACTAATCAACTAGTTTCCTTTGAAGTAAAATCAAAACTTTTGTTCTGCAAATAGGCCTCAAGGGCACTTTTACAAGTCAAAATCTATCTATATCAATAAAAATATTACAATAAGCATAATATAATTAATTAAATGTAGTGTTACATGTCAAAAATAAGACTAAAAAACTAATAACAATGCAGATTTGTTAGAGATGTATAAGGTCTCTAAGCGTCAAGATAAAAGGTAATAAGGTAGGTACACTTATCATAATAAAATATTGTCGGATATAAGCGTCAACATGAAAATAATAAAATCTAATAAATAAATGTCCTATGTATGAAGTCTCTGAGCGTCAGTCTAAAAATAAAATCAAATGAGAACAGAGCGAAGTCTCTCATCATGTCAATTCCACTGAATACTAGTACGAAGTTACTAGCCCATTCAAACATCAACAGACCGGACCCCACAAACAGCACCTGTTCACGAGTATGACGCGTATATCAGACATCGCCTCCCTCGACCATTGTTAGGGAAGGTTGCGACCCGATCCATGGCATCCAGGCATTTATTTATTTCTTTCATCCGATTCGTGAATTTAGCTACAGATATATATTAAGAATTAAGGCGGCGTATGGTTTTTTCCAAGTAAGTATTTCTGACTATTTTACACTGTCTACAGTGTAGGTATGAGTCCCTCTCTTATTAGATTGAACTATCCAAAAACGCACATGAAGTGCTATACAAAATACATACTCGTATTCAGATTTACGTATCTGTAGTCTCTTATCGGTTTTATCAGCTTTATTTAACGTTCTAGTTTTTATCGACATCCAATTCAACCTAGTGTTTACTTAACCGTGAATGCAATGGTCTCTTTGATTTCACCCTACAAATTTGATAAGCTTATCAGAGTTAGGTATGTACGCAGTGTATCCATTTCAACTCTTTAGGTAATTAATTGTTAAGCATTATGTAAATCCTAGATGAAGGATAAGAATTCCCTTGATGAAGGTACATTTAACGTTGAAAAGACATTCATTCATTCAGTGACTAAATAATGTGCGAATATGACTTTACTCACAATTTTTTTTCACTTTGAGAACAGACATAATTATCATTATATTGATGACCTAACCTAATCAAGTAACCACTTGCAAATTGTAAAGGTTCGTCAATGTCGTGGCTTCACATCATTATGTACTTAAGTCTAAAAATGACTTAACTATTATCAGTTTATCATCTCTTTATTATCAGCCTAAATATGTCCCACTGCAAGGCAGATGCCTCTCAAATATGAGAACGGGAAATAGTCCTCCACCATTGAATTAAAAAAAAAACAAATTTTTCTCAGGTCTTGCTCGGCTGGGCCGGGGATCAACCCTGGGTCAACGTAACCAAAACCTACGCTGTGTGCCTTATCATCTGCGGTCTCTCCGTCGGCGCCTACCCTCTCTTCATCACCAACTACTGGGCCGTGGCTGTCATCTCCGCGATATTTGGACTGTCATTCGCCAGTTCCTACTCCTACACGCCAGCTATTTTGATAGAATTGATGCCCATTGATCGTTTTACTGTGGCGTATGGAATGATGCTCTTGACTATGGGTATTGGGCATCTTGCTGGACCTCCAATTGGAGGTGAGTTGTTAACAAACAAATGGATATTTTTTTTATTAGGTTTGTCTTCCGAAAAAAAATATACTAAACCAGGTCCGTATAATATACCCTAGAAATCTGAAATAAATTCTAATGTGGAACATAGCGATTATAAACTTATACTTAGTATAGAATTGTTTTTCGATGTTAAAAAAAAAGGAAAAATAGATATAGCTATAGTTACATTTTTCCTGTAAAAAATACATTGTTTTTGTTATCAGTTATGTAATAATTTCTTGCATTTTCCTTGATAAACTTCGGAGATAAGGAGGGAACGGATTTTTTTTACATTTTCCCTCATAAATCGAAAATGACACGGCGCAAAAAAATTGTTTAGTTTTTCGTTGTTTTATTTTTCCAGGCCTAATATTCGACGTGACGGCCAGATGGGACATTACCTTCTACGTTGGAGCCCTGTGGCTGGTCATATCAGGCGTGTGTGTAGGTGTGATCCCGTTTACGGAGAATTTGCGTATGTGTGGTAATGCCCCTCTTCTGAAAGAGACCGAGGAGAAGAGCGAGAGCGACGCAGAAGTGTGAGAGAGTAAACATACAAGACAAAGAATAGAAGTCACAGTTTATATTTGTAACTCTGTGAGCTGTGGACGTCGCGAATAAATAGAGAAACGGAATTGTAAAAAAAACAATAATTTTGAATCGAATAATAAAGTACATTTAATTTTCACATCTGCTCACAAAATGTCACGAGAATCTGTTGAGAAATGCCACCTGTAGAGAGGAAGAGACGGATATCCTGCGGACAGATATACGAAAGTACCTAATTTTGCACAAGCTGAAAAGGAGACTCTCCGTCACTCAAAGTTTGTCCACCGAATGTGTGGGTGAGAAATGAAAAGAATAAAACCATTTTCTTTGGGGTTCCAATGAATTAGAAAGAGAAAAGTATCAGTGAAGTTAGTTAGTTTAACAAGTTACTGAAATGATTGATAAACTCTCGTTAGACTGGTTATAATTATTCTGTACTTAACGTAACTCAGCGTGTTCATTTAGTGGTAATACTTGTGTTTAAAAAATTATGAAAAACTCAAAGTAGGTATTATTGTATTTTGCATTTTATGAATGTGGTAATAAAGTACTTATTACAAACGCGACTGTTGTCTGATTTTCCAACCTAGAGCGAAAACCAGACCTTGTTAGGATTAGACCGGTCTCTTCACGATGTTTTCCTTCATCGAATAGCTACTGTTAAACGGGCATCTTCACTTTCCCATGTACCCAAAACCTTTTTTTGGATCTATGTAATATTGGTTATTCTGGCTCAGAATCACGTTAAAAGTATACTATTGATTCGGATAAAGAAAAAAAATTTCCCCAATTTTCCATATATATATATATATCTTCCGTGTCAGTTTTGTGACGAGCAATATAACTGTATATAAAAGCGTCACAAAACTGACTCTTTATTTGAGGACACTTTTATTTTTCACGGAAATGAATAGTAGTCATGCTAAACCCAAAATTACCCAGATTCAGAAAAAAAAAGGGGTACACCGGAAAGTAAAAATGCCCAAATACCAAATGACATTCCGTACATTAGAATTACGATTTGAAACGGGATATTTACCATGTATATTTGTATTTTTGAGTTCCCGATATTTCCCGTTATTTAAATCTCCCGTTCCAAATCGTAATTCTAATGTAAATGACCATGTAAGCTTGAAATCTTATATTCCGTACATTTTCTTTAAACCTGTGGTACGTACGAGTCAGATTCCGAACCTGTAATATGGTATTAACGGTTCGGGGGAGGTGTAATATGGTATTAACGGTAACATATAGCTAGTTATTGCTTACATGCTATTTTACTCAATTACGTGCGTCACATGTCGCAGGGCGTAACGATGAGTTACCGTTATTGTGTTAATTAGGCGTATAGTACAAACCCATGATCTCCAGATTCAAAGTCCCGTGCCTTACCGCTCGGCCACAGCACAGTAGCTTCTAGCTAAATAACGGCCGTGTCTTTGGCAGACAGTTAGGGTCGGTTGCACCATATGATCACACGGTCATCGTCAAATATGGCACCGGCAGCTGTCATCCCATAGAAACTTGTTAAACTTTCCATACAATCAGATTTTAACCAACACCGCTTACGATTACTCGTACAGACGGTTTGGTGCAACCCACCCTTGTTTCTTTTGGAGGAGTCTTATGGAGTACTCAAATTTTGGGTCTACATCCCTATTCGGTCTTACTTAGTTGAAAAAACAAAACTCGTCCCTCCTGTGGTCAATAGTTAACGGCTTATGTGCATGTTAGCTATGTTTTTATTACAGGGATTTATAGAAACGGAGACACTGTTTATGCGGGTTACTGGTCCAATCCAAAATCAAACTTTGTAGCCCTTAACTTTTGGTATGTCCACAGAAAAAAACGCGAACTTAAATCCGTGTATGACCCTACGTCGGACAACTAATTGTCAGAGGCATTTCGTTCAAATTATGATTGAATGACAATGTACCTAGCATTTCGTGCGCTTGTTCGCTAAGACATTTGTGTTATGCAAATTGTTAGCGGCTATCGTTTGTCTTCTATAACTGTCAAATGTAGCTAATAGGATAGGTATAATAGGTTTCTTTTGTTTGCGTTATAAAATTTAAATATTGTATTGTCTATTCGAACATGCCATTAGCTCACATACTCGTAAGAGAGGATTCATTGACCCAGTTATGCCTATAGCTCCGTGTTACCGAGTGTGACCAACATCGCCATATGTATTTTAAATATAAAACTCCCGTGAGCTTCAGACGTATTGAAAACATATTTCAATCGTCATATATCGATAATTTGTCGTGTATAATCGATAATTTTACCGTTAACTGTTTTTCGCGCTCTTATCGACTGGCCATCGGCATAGGCAGCAATTGAAATGTGAAACATTAAGTACCATTTTTAGGGTTCCATACCCGAAGGGTCCATACGGAACCCTACTGTTGTCACTCACGCGTCCGTCCGTCCGTCCGTCGCACACAGGTTTTACAGCCAAACGGTTGGAGCTACAGTCTTCAAATTTTCACAGTATAAGCATCTTGTTGATCCAAAAGTCATACAAATTACCAACATCTATTTTTAATTACTCGCCAATTAATTTATTATTTTTTTTATTATTATTAGAGCATAAGTGCAGCATTACTCGCCAATAAACGTTGTGTTTGGCGAACGGATTACAACAACTTGTATCTAACTGTATCTAACTTTTTTGGTAAATAAATTTAAAAAAAATAATATTTTCAAGTCTCCCATTTTAGAGCTCATTGAGTAGATAAATATTATATTTTTTATTTTTCATAATATTGAAAAACAAAGGAATAAGGAGCCACCAAAGTCAGCTTTTTTACAAAAAATTGTAAATAAGATTTTTTTAAACCTACTTGAAACTTGGTAATAATGTTTATTGTTACGTATATTTTACCAAACAATACTAATATTTGATAAATCACAGTTTTTCAATGAAACTTCCTTATTTTTCCTATTAAAACCAACTTAATTTTGCGGTTGGTTCGGAACCCAAAATGTGCGGAGTCCGACACGCACTTGGCTGGTTTTTATGTGTGTAGTGCATTTTGTCAATAGGTACTCATAACATGCAGGATATCCCGCTTATTCATAAAACTTAACAAACCTCTGCTAACTAAAATGTTCTTTGTCCCATTCTCATAAACGTCAATGTCAAAGTGACAAATAAGGACAAACGAACTTTAGCGGCTAGTTAAGTAATATAGGTTTGATAGACGTTTATAAATAAGGGGGTATATGTTTAACAATATGTTTGTGTTATTACATAACTGGTGCTCGTTATCAGTGCCTCACTCAAATCCAATTTGATCTGCACAAATATGGTGCTCAAACAACATTAATATAGCAAACAGCTGAAAATAGTTACAACAAACAAATCGAAGGAAAATCCCACATGATGTGAGAAGTGTGGATGCTCTTTAGGATTAAATCAATACCCTTTGCCGTCTCGTATGGTGCTGGGTTAAAGTAGCATCTAGCTGGACTCTTCTCAGCTAGGCTATGATAAGATAAGATAAGATAATATAATATTTGTAAAACCAATTTACACGTCATTGGTAAATAATTAGCAGTAGTACCTAGTGATTTACTACAATATATGATAGTTATTACAAATAGTTCTGATTAATTGCTTAATGTCATAAAATATAATAATAATAGTTAATATTAACATGTAGTATGTTTATAATACTTCGTGGAACATTAACATAAAATAATAGTAATATGTATGTTTAGTGAACCAGCGACAAAACTCTCAGTAGCTCGATTCCACTCATACCTCAGATTCGGTTGAAATCGATCAACCAGCCTCACTAGAGTGTGCGGCCCACGACATTTTTTTTAATGTTCCAGTGTTCCTATGTGGCCCTTAGCTGCTAAAAGGTTGCCGACTCCTGCTATAAGGGTCCCTCTTAATTGCCTTTTAGGGTACGCAACAATAACAGAGAAGGTTAAGGTCATGTCATATCAGAGAGTAAAGGAGATAGCAGAGGACAGAAACGGCTGGCGATTGCTAAACCCTAAAAAACCGGCCAAGCGCATGTCGGACCACGCACAATGAAGGGTTCCGTACCAACACCTACTAGTCCACATTTAAAATCACTATCCAATACATTGAATCTAAAAAAGTCGTATCTTCATAGGGAAGTCACGGGTTTTACGACCTTCTGTTTAGGCAAGACAGTTTTTAGGTGAAAACTCAAATACCGTAAAACCTATATTGGTCAAACCAAAACTCGTTGAAAGTATTTACTAATGCACACCATCTCAATTTTTTTTAGAATTTTGAACTTTATAGTTAGGAAATTAAAGGGGGGAACACACTTTTTATGACTTTGACAGCTAATATCTCACCAACGGTTGCCTAAAATGGAAACGTTTTTTAGAAACCTCCATATCATTTTTAAAGGCCTATTCATCCATACCCCACACGACTATGTGCGTTGAAATTTTTTTTTTCATCCACCGGTTACATGTATGGTGTGGAATTTAATATTTTTTTTGTAATTTCACATCACTTTTATGTAGCGGTTCATAGAATACACCTTCGTACCAAATTTCATAATTGTAGTGCTTATAGTCTCCGAATAAATCGGCTGTGGCAGACAGACAGACAAAGTGAAACTATAAGAGTTCCTTTTTTACCATTTTGGTACGGAACCCTAAAAACAGCCAAGATGCGTGGCGGACTTCGCACGTTTATGGTTCCAAAATTAGGGTAGTTTTAATCAATTTTATCAATACATTAGTATTTGTTGGTAAAATATAAGTAAAAATAAACATTGTCACAAGTTCATGTCAATGAAAAGTTAAAAAAATTAGGATGTCATTTTTTGTGACAGACGACGGACAGACTAACGTACGGACACATGAGTGACAGCAATAGGGTTCCGTTTGGATCCTTCGGGTGCGGAACCCTAAAACTGATTGGGTTTTTAATATTAGTCAAAATAAAACCAAGCGCAACCTTATATACTGACAACTTTATTGAAAGGAGCAACACGATAGTCTTCTCAACAATAACAATGGAATACATTGAGCTGTGAACTCGGGGAGGGGGTGGGTAGAGGGAGCAAAAAGTGTTTTGTACCTTTCCACAAATAATCTTGCCGCTTCGGCTTAACTCGGCTCTTGCGCACCGTCGAGCTGTCAAATATCGGTTTTGTTAGACTGACCTTCTGTAAGGTAGATTAGGTAAGGTTAGGTTTTATCTAGTCCGCGAGCGTCCCCGGGACCCTGTCGTTCTAGCGGCGAAGAGGCTCAAGTGGGTTTTAGTGGGTATTCTGGACTTTTTACACCCAGCGAGTCCCACATAACCCGGCCCTCCTCTACAAGGCGGGGTATGCGTAAAGGCATTTCCCCACTATAAAAAAAAAGGTTAGGTTTTATGTGCAGGTAAATTACAATAAGTTTACCAATAACAATACTTTTTATGTCATTGGATATTCTAGTTAACCCTCTGTAGCTCAGGAATTTATATTATTTTATTTCTACAAATTCCTTTATACATCAGTAATTTACGAAACATAATTTAACTTATTGGAATCGTTATGAGATGCACTCTAATAATCATTCACTAAAAAGTGAGAAATAAATAAAAGTTTTAATAAAAAAATAAAATCGACTCCAAAAAACACAAAGTAAAAAATA
The DNA here is from genome assembly GCA_963556455.1 of Epiblema foenella. Classification (NCBI taxonomy): domain Eukaryota; kingdom Metazoa; phylum Arthropoda; class Insecta; order Lepidoptera; family Tortricidae; genus Epiblema; species Epiblema foenella. The sequence goes on along the minus strand of OY747113.1, from coordinate 2,722,818 downwards.
ATTGCCTTACTTCTAACATGAGACTTTACGCTTCTTATTGAACAATGTAGACGTACCTATTGTATTTTTTGTAGTCGGTGCCATTTCGTAACTTTAAAAAATTTCTTTGGATGGCACTGGCTTTAAAAATTACAATTACAATAGGTTAGTGGTTAGTGTCAAATAAGAAGCGTAAAGTCTCATGTTAGAAGTTAAGGAAATTATTTTTTACTTTTTAGTGTTTTTTGGAGTCGGCTTTACTTTTTATTATATTTCTACAAATTCTTTTATGTAATCAGTAATTTACGAAACTCAATTTCTCAGATTTCTTTTTTTTTGTATAGTTATTGCAATAAAAAGAAAAATAGAATTGTTGCTCATTTAAGTAACATTGGGATATAACGACATTAAAATATGCGTAATTGTGTAAGAAAAAGAATCTTCCTCATATTATTTTTTTCTTTTATGTTCCGTCTCAATGGTTTTTTTGTGTATCATAAAAATATACATATACCTGACGCATTTTTGAGTTAAATGTTTTATTTCTTGATTTTTTGAAAATACATTATGTGTGAAAATTGTGTATAAATTTCTGCAGATTTCATACAACAGATTTACCACTTGTAGCTTAACGTAGCCTACAGGACACATATATTTCTACCTAAGTATGTAAAAAAGAATAAGCTGTATAAAAGGAATATCCAAAACATTAAATATCATTTTTTACCAATTTTTTATGGACTTTTAGGGTTTTAGGTCCAATTCTCGACATGTTTCGACGTTGTAAGATTTACGTTTAGAGTAATGGTACAAAACATTTCTGATCCCAACTGCCCATTTTAAAAACTAAACAACATTTAGTAAGTATAACTTGCCTAACCATATTATTTTGTGCTAATTGAAGTAAGAAGATACGACTAAATTAAATATACTTATATTACTTACAACCGACTTCATACGATTAATACCAAAAATAGATGATTTTAGGCGTGCCTATGAATTAGGTTTAATATTTGTCATAGATTTTTTTGAACTGGAAAAGGCTGACATTAATGTTTTTGAATTGACAACCTTGTTTTTATTGCCAGGGAAACAGAAAATGGGATTGGACCACTTTCTTCAAGATGTTTTCCTTCACCAAAAATCACTGTAATATATCTGATGAGTATTTCGTACATAGGTTTTAAATAGAAAACTCCCGGTAGTCAGACATTAAAATATAATTAACCGGTCACTCACGTCTTTAAGGTCGAATATCGCTCGACATGCTTCGGATCCATACGTGGCACTTCATCATGAGAAAGCCGCGACATCAGATCCAGCCTCGGCCTAGATCGACCAGTCGAGCGAGCGCGCAGTATTAGGCTGGTTCTCGTGATTAAAAGCCACGTGTTGGTCTGTAACATGTCGAGTTATATTCGACCTTAGAGACGTGAGTGATCCGTTTATTACATTTCGTACATAAGTATTTAAAAAAACCAAAGCCAGGCTTCGAACCCGCGACCCCCACCAGATCGAAATTGGCGTGACTTAAGCAATCGGCTACAGTGGCTTAGACCGCGGAGTCGATGCCAGCGGGCAGCGGGGCGCAAGCGGGGCGGGCAGCGGGGCGGCGCGAGCGGCGCGATCAAAATGTATAGACTTGAATGAGTCTCTTCTGGACGACAGCAGCGCGATTTCATTGTTCTCGCGCCGCCCCGCTGCTCGCGCCGCTCGCCGCCCGCTGCCGTTTAGCTCTTAGTGGTTACGACAAGGTTCTATCACTATAATACGGACACTAAGCATAAATAATTCCGTACGTTGACCGCTCTGTGAATGCCACTGTGCGAGCGGGACAGTAATATAATTACGCACGTGCGATAGAGATAGGACGGCGTGTCAATGTACGATATTCTTCGATAGCGTCCTTATTAAAACTCTGAAAGTGTTTCAAACCGCTACCACTCATGTGCAAAATAGTGGCGCAATACTAATATAAATACATACAGGTACCAGCCCTCACTGACATCTACTTAAACACTACACTTACATACAATTATATAACACTGCCGCACAAATATCCAGAAATGTATCCATAACTTTCAAAATAAGTATTGTCAAGATCACTAACGTCATTGATAACAGTGAAACTTTCATAAATGTTCAAAATACAAACGATATGACAGATTACAAAGAGATATATAGGAGAAAAACTTAGGAAAGCCCCTTTTGCATGTACAGTAATCGGCGATAAATATTACACAGATAATCGCCCTCTGGAAAGAGACTCGGCTAATTTCGGCTTTGTAGAGCGTTGTCACATACTACCAATGTGTTTGTCAGTCGTCGCCCAAATATATAAAAGAGTTGTTGAAACCCCTCAACTTTAAATTGTACGATTTACAAACATAATAGGTACATATTTATTTTTCTATTCTCTATAGATATCCAAAGTCTACAGGTTAACGCCAATTTGACGTAAAGTCCATAAAACGCAATGTTTATTTGACATTTTCATATCAAATGTGAGAAAACAAGATGATTGGTAGACGGTCGCCAGTGTTCGGAAATAGTCGTAAACCGCTTTTGTCTCTTTCCAAAGACCGACAAGATAAAGCATCTGTCTCTTTCTGATAGCACTAGATAGAAAGTGACACATGATTTATCTTGTCGTTTGTAGTCGATAACCGTGACCACAATACGGGGCCGTAGGATTTAGGCCCGGTTCCGACTTGCGGGGACCGCGCGGTGCGATTCCCGAACGGTTCCTTATTTGTATGAAACAACCACGAGGTTATGTCTGAACATCTCGGAACATTTTCATGTAAACAAGTAACCGCTCGGAAACCGCACCGCGCGATTCCCGCAAGTCTGAATCGGACCTTAGATCTCCATTTTTTGTGGTTTATATTCCTCCTACCGATACATACTTATTTTATTCTATTACATTAATAATTTTCCACATGTTTTTATCACCTATTTATCTTTGGTAACACAATTATACATACTACAGAAACTATACACCGAAGAAATTGTAACAATACTTACAAAAAATACTCTTTCCAATATATTTCTGTAAGCACCTACTTCCGTTTGTCACTTAGTCACTTTCTTTGATTATATACAAAATATAATATAGATTAAAATTCATTTAACTAATTTTTCTATTTTACTTCAGATCAACGGAGAATTACAAGCAACCTAGTAGTGAAGTAGGTTTTACAACCATGCCTAGCATCAGAGCATGATACAAGGTATGGCAATCCGGTCCATCGGTTAATAGTGTTGACACGAGCTACGGCACCAGCCTATCGACGGTATGTGGACGTAAGTATGGGTATGTCGTCGACAGTGATGTCACTGGTGTCACGAATCCAGATTGTCAGACCTTGTTTTCTTAGACCATGCATCAGCGTATCCCACTCGCACCTCAGATTCGGTTGTAACCGCTCAACCAATCTCACTGGAGCGCAAACTCTTGGAGTATTCCAGAGTTCAAAACCACCCGCGTGGGTTGTCGGAGGTTTCCCCTGGATTTTCACCAGGCTACTCTCTATCTCTTAAACCACGCATCTATCGCTTTATTGGGCCCGACTTATAGGTCGGCCCAACCTATAGGTGGGCCCGACCTATAGGTCGGCTTTATAAAGCCACAGTCAGGTTCAATGGATCATCATCATCATTAAAGTTTCTATTATAAACATGCGATTTTCTGACAGTGTCTATACAATAGAAACTCTGTTATATAAGTGTTAAAATAGAATATACAATGGAATAATAGGATATACCTGTGATATCTCTGAAGACATCTCTGTATTGTTAAAAACCGGCTTCACTAGGTTGTATTTAATGTTTCGTTTATGTTTTTTTCTTTGTCTGAACATTTTACTAATGGATCAACTTTTTTTGTTTATAGTTGATCCATCTAGAAATGTAGTAAACGTCCCCATAATCGCCATTGGCATTATGTTTGACACTTTCAATCTTATGTCATAGAGGTAAACAAGAGGTCAACTATTGAGTACTAAGCTGTCCAACATTGGGACGCGTTTACCGTATGTTGCCTGCATTTTAAAGGCGTTCATGACATAGTGTTTACAACATACGTAAAATACCCCTAAGTTATTTATTAAGCCTTAATAATCAGAGGATTGAGTTGAGCGAAGTTTTTTAAGAATATTCCGAAGATTTTTATTTAATATTTAGAATTCATGTGAAGAGGTAGATCAAGATGCTTAAACATTCAATAATACAATATCAAAAATCCTTACTGGATATTCATAAGAGATTTTAAAATCGAAGCGTACAGTTTATCCATTAATTTATATTCATAAGTTTTATCTTATAAATAGTAAACATTAATCTGTTATTAATTAACGAAAAACACTCTTCAGTGTAACTAGTTTAATAGAATTTAGTTATCCGCTAACGCTAAAAGATAAAAAACCGGCCAAGGGCGAGTTGGACTCGCGCACGAAGGGTTCCGTACTAGTATCTATAAAACAGCAAAAATAACTTAACCAAAATTACAGTTAAATCAACCTATCTCAAAAACTATAAGAGATACTTTGATCAAACCAAAAATCGTTGAAAGAGTTAATTAGCATGCATCACCTCTATTTTTTTTAGAATTTTATACCCCGTAGTTATAAAAATAGAGGGGGGGGGACATACTTTTTACGACTTTGAGAGCTGATATCTCAAAAACCGTTCACTTTAAGAAAAATGTTTTTTAGAAAACTTTATATCATTTTAAAAGACCTTTCCATTGATACCCCACACGGGTATGTACATCGAAAAAAAAATTTTCATCCCTCAGTTACATGTATGGGGGGCCCCACCCCCAATTCTTTTTTTTACTATTTAGTGTCATAATTTTGTAGCGGTTCATACAACACATATTCCCATCAAATTTCATCACTGTAGTACTTATAGTTTCCGAGTAAATCGGCTGTGACAGACGGACAGACGGACAGACGGACAGACGGACAGACGGACATGACGAAACTATAAGGGTTCCGTTTTTGCCATTTTGGCTACGGAACCCTAAAAATGATTAATTACAAGGGAAGACGTTCTCGTAAATAAATTTAGGTAACTATTCAGAAATCTTACCTACAGAGTAAACAGATATGGTGACAGCCTTTGAAACGTGTTAATACTTCAAAAATTGTGCACAATAGTGAAATTAACCACAAGATAATTAGCTACAAACAGCCATTTCTTAATAGCTAGAAGTAGGTATAACGATTCCTTATTTCTAAATCCAAGAAAAATCCTTAATAGTAATTGTAAACCAAGGGGATAAAACCCTGTTTTATGACATGGGCGCGATATTGAATCCTACTCTAACCCCAGATTTTACTCCCGAGCGTAGCGGGGGTGTTATGAGTTAATTCCAAAGCGAAGTGAGGCAATTAAAACTATCCGAGTGCAGTGAGGGATTTAAGCGCGCCCAAGATAAAAACAGCTTTATCCCCAAGGAGTATATATACTCTACTTTTCTCACCTCGTGAGAGGTAATAAAGAAAACCCAAGGCTAACTAGAAACAGAATCAAATCAGTCAGCCAAAGCCGAATCACGTTCGTGGCTCGCCATGTTATTAGAATTTTAACTTGTATTTTCCATTCTTTTTATACAAACGCCTTAAGGGAGCCGTACAGCGACATCTACCAGAAGACTCATGCTTCATTAAGGCGTTTGTATAAAAATAATAGTTTACGTTAGCAGCGGTACTGCTTAATACGAAGGAACGGTTGATGAATTTAGAACTGAGTAGTGATTGCACCTATAGCTCAGTTGGCTAGAGCGACTGGCCGCGAGTGCCGGGAGGTCGCAGGTTCGAGTCCTGCTCGGTGCCTAAATTTTTCAATTTTTCCTTCATTCTAAACTTGTATTTTTTTATAATCTGCAGTTTTACTCCGTATGCAACTCTTATAGCACTCGCGGCTTTTGTTTCTGGTATTTAATAGTAGGAACATTACTGCAAAGCCTGCGAAGGAGGGTCATCCCTGTTCCGGCCGAGGCCATTTCTTAAAAAAATGCAATGAAATTTGATAAAAAGTAATAATAGAAACACGCGCTCCAGTAGCCGGCGGCCGGCGTCTTCTTTTGTTTCGAACGCGGCGGCGACGCGGAGCGAGCGCGTCTCCGCCGCAGTGCTTATCTCTATATGTATACTTATAAACTATCATTGATAAGTATTCAATAAGAAGTCATTTTATTGATACCTTAGTCTATACTTATTATTAAAACGCCTTTTGCTTGGGAACAACACTAGTATATACTCGTAATCTTAGTTCGGCCCATATAGGAAACAAGAGGAACGAATGGGACACGTTTCGTCCAAAAGTCGGTGTACTCACTACTGACTCACTAATTTACTCACAAACTATAAACTACTGAACCCATTGCATCCGTGTCAACATAATTGGCAATTTGATTAAATTTTTTTCATGGTGTCATTCGAACCAGTTTTTATAGACGATCAAATGTTTGTATGGGACCAACTACAGTTAGAGCAAGACAAAAGATGAGCCCTGAAAACGCTCCATACTGATAGGACACTTATCAGTATGGAGTATGGAACTGTGACGTCACATTTCACTAAATGTGACGTCACAGTTGCATAGAATGAGTATTGAATATTAGTCGTGAAATATTGCGTTTAAGAACATAGTTACTACATATTTTTTTTTATTGAAACATGACAATTCTACTGGTAACTTTTAATTTACATTTGGACTATTAAAAGACCAACATTTTTGCGAATCTTTAAGTAGTAGTTTCATATATTTTAGTGATTTTGATTAATTTGTCTAATTTACTACGTATTTATTGTGATAATTTGATGGTTTTCTACATGATATAAAAATAACATGGTATAAATTTCAATATTTGTCCAATACCCAATTATGATGTTACTAACATTAAAAGGACGCTGTTATGCAAAATGTGTCAACTTACTATAAGTTTTCCTGTTAGTTTGTCACATTATTGCATAGCAGCATCCAAATAAAATTACATGAATGCAGTTTCACACGCTTTGATCATAACGAACCAGAGTATTGGTGGCGTGGTGATAGAGCCTGCTCCGAACTTCGTATCGTGCCATCCCTTTCACTCATATAGTGTATAACACGAGAGTGAAAGGGACGGCACGATACGAGGTTCGGTTCGAAGCTCCCGACGATGCGCTGTGACCGACGAGTAGTCAATACACCAACTTTTAGACAAAACGGCGACAACACATAGGAATACCACTTACATTATAATATAACACTAACATTAAATGACATAGAAAAAGTCGTAGAAAAAGACTTAAAGACATATCTACTCTCACTTGAAATCACTTCAGGTTACATGTTACATCATACATTTCAACCAAGAGTGACCCTTTTTAGTGGTAACTTAAATAGATTTGAATAGTTTGGCGTATAAGTCAACGCATTTTATACTAACATTAAGTATTTAGACTTTCAATTCTTCAGTTAACGTTGGAAGATATTTAAAGATAGGGTCACCATTTAGTATATTCACAATTCATTAAAAAAATATATTTTGTTGAAGTCGCTAGAGCCGTTTTAGAACACTAAAAAATGTCACTTACTTCAATTTTATACTTGGGTCATCAAACTCATCATATTTTTGTATGGCGATGTATATAATAAGTCGCCGAATAAGTCGCGTAATTTACATTTTATTAATTAAACACGACAAAAGTTGTACAAACCTTATCCACAATGCAGGCTTCGTCAATTTTACGGACGATGATTTGCATTTTTAACTTTTTTTTGACACCAAGTTGACTTGAAACCAATTTTTAATTTTCCAAGTACAGGGTTCGACCACTCACTAGCAACATTCCTACGATCAACAACGTGAACATAAGACTGTATAACCTACAAGCGGTCGATATTGTAGTGATTTATAACTACAAAAATTAACTCACTCAATGGCAGAGTGCTACTATCTATTGCCTTAAAAACTAACATATTTCGGACATCGCTACTATAGAAGACTCTTACCTGAAAAAGGGGGTATTGTAGTAATAAATCACTACAATATGACGAAGAAAAACACACAGTAACAACCACATTCATATTTAACAGACAACGACATTCACAAACATGATTATTAAATCCATGACAATTAATTTGAACGATGACCTTGATCATTCACTTGGCATACGAGCTTGATAAAAATAACTTGATATGTGACCTGCCCTTTACTAGGCACTATGACCTTGTCCATTCAATCGCTATGCTCTATGACCTTGATATACTTGTGATAGATCAAGGTCATCGAAACATTTGAATACTGTGTACCTATTTAATTAATATATTTAACTGTAACATAATCACTTATTACCATTACGTATTTCTTCTATTTGTAAAGGTAGGTACACATTTTTTGGAATATCCGTGTATTTTTTGTCTAGGAATAGGTAACATTATGCTTAAAGATAATTTATAAACGTCAGTGTGTTTAGACTTATTACTTTATAGGTATTTTAATTTTTTGACAGGTGCCCTAATATTCCATCTCTTGTGATATGTTCTATACGTTAAAAAGTATAACTAATTGACAATGAAGGTATTATACAAAAATAGAGACCCAAGAGGTAAACAGCATTTCTTAACTATTTAATAATATAATAATAATCATCGTGCAGTCGATATGTTTTGAATTAATCTAAGTCACGTACTTTTGCATAGTCTCGATTTACTTACGTACCTACAATTTATTTTTATGTGCCATTTATTGAAAAAGATTTCCCATGAATATGTTACGTCCGAGAACAAGAATTATTTAAAGGGAAATTAATTAATTTTACTTGAATATAGACAGTTACAAGTACGCTGAGTTATAATACAATTATATAATGACTTATTACTGTACTGTACGAATCGGTACGATGATATTATTTAATCTATATCCATTTGGAGTATTTATGGTAGATTTTTTAGATATATTCTTATTAAAATAATTTACCCTTTTAACTGTTTACTACATTTCTTCAACATAATTCTGTATACTTTATTTACATTCTACCCTAATTTCTAAGTATATCACCAGAGCGTGATTATGGATCATAGTCATAAGTATTTGAAAGTCTCTAAATGTATACCTTAATCACTAAGCAAGTAGGTATATCTTTTCTAGGACATGATAAACATTTAATTAATTCAATAATTTTCTCAATTACTTAACTTTGAACTAGCCAATGATTATTCGGCATAGCGACTAAGTAATTAACGGTTGATTAGACTGTGTCATCCGGCAAAATGTCTATAAAACAACACAAGACACATAACCGAAATTTTGACGTGATTTTTTTTACAGTATGGTCAAATGCTAAACTCGAAAATTTACGTTTTTGTGTGCGTGTAATTTAAGTTCATCAATATGAGTTCCTTCGATCTATTTTTCCTAGTCCTTAGCTATCGGTGTCTCGCGATGTGGGTCTTTGAAGGGCCAGTTGCTGCTTTTTGAGGTGTCCTAAAAAAACAGTGAAAAATCTGAAACAGACATTTACGACTCTCTGTAATCCCGAAATTTATTTGATTAAGAATTTTACCAGGCCCTGTAGGCCATCCAGCTTTTATACTCGAATTGGGGATTTTTGTTTCAGAAATATATAAATTACCTAACATTTATAATAGGTAGGTACATTATTTTTTTTAGAACTGCTAATAAGTACTAGGTAGTTTATATTTTATTATTATAGGTACCGTTTTGGCACTATAGATAGCTACTGAAGTGCCTAAGTCACCGTCATTATAAATGGATAAGAAATCGTTGACTGTTTTAAAATCCATGCCATTTGAGTATTTTTTTTAAAATTTGAAGTAATGTGTATGTGATTACTACGGTGTTAAAGATGTTTTATGATATTAATGCTTACTTTAAGATTGAATTATATATACGATCATAAAGATCACAGAGTACCCAGCATACGATTTCTTAAACCATCACCAGTACTAACTATTAAGAAAATATTCGTATTATATACATTTCATGATTAGATCATTTTCACTGACAACGGACTTCGACGAAACCTTTACGTTCGTTTACCGGACTTTTTGCTTAATATTTTATCACTATAACCGTTATTTAATGAACAACCTAACAACTTTGAACGATGTACCTACTGTGTGTTTAAAATGCACCTATATTTTAAATTTTCATAAGTAACTTAAATTATACTCTAAGCGATGACCTTGACGTTCTCACTACTATTCTTATATTGACCTTATAGGTCAAGGTCAATGAAGGTCATTACTATCAGTAATACACGGTGTAACGATCAACGTTCTTTCGTTGCGATAAAAAACGATAGTGTTTAATGTTTATGCATGATAAAAAACATAGTATGTAGGTGCAGAATCTTGTTAACGCGTTCATATATACAAGATTGCCTTGCACCTCCATGGTACTCACAGACTTCCCATGCATGACGATGACCTTGAATAAGATGTCTGTTGGTCAAGAGCACCAGAGGGTCGACCGCGAACTGCAAACGAAGTTTTCCCTCTCTGTCACACTTACGTACGAACGTGCAAGTGCGACAGAGAGGGAGAACTTCGTTTGCAGTTCGTGGTAGGCCTTCAGAATGACGCCTTAACAATTGCCAGTTAAGAGTGTAACCTACCGTACCTTCAAATAAAATGAGCCAGGACGAAATGCCCATCTAACAAACCAATTGTTGCATTCTAAAGTCAATAGCTGTTGAGATATTAACGCGCGTCCTAACGCTCGGGCCGCAGAGGCGCGAGCGCCGCGAGGGACGCGCGTCGCCGGCGCTAGGACCCCGGTGACGCGGGCGCTGCCGAGTGCGAGTGCAGCCCGGCGGCGGAGCCCCGCGCCACGCGGGGCTCCAACTCTAAGGATAGAGTGTATTGGCGCTCTTCTGGGATGACGAGGTTACGGTCAAGGAGGAAGTCGCAAACCTGTAATATTTAAATGTTAGTGTATGATGTTGGTTTTAAGGTTATGTCGTCGGTTGACAACTAAAACTCACTATCAAATCTGTCACTACTCTTCGAAACCTCGTATCTCAGTACTGAAACGATGCTGATATACGAGCTTTATTTTAAGTAGGTATTTGTTACTTAGTGAGCCAACGGTAAGTATGTAGGTCCTTCCGCCAATCTGACTATATGTTCGTCGGTTAATACCTATTTTGTCTGTATGTCACAGGCATTTCTCTCGTAGTATATTACTTTAAGGTACACATTTATTACGCCTGTATGAGTAAAATTGATAACACGTGTGTCATTTTTAAACGAAACGTATTATAAAACATTACTTTTGCAGGGAAGGACATTTTGTCAGAAGATACCTAATTTACTGTATAATAAACGAATGAAATTTTATACTCACTTTTGGAATATGGTCTATCTTGTAAGGAGTTTGCTGAAAGTTTCTAATTTCACGAATCACATGCGCGATCTACAAGATAAGAAGGTTTGATGTAAATAACCTTAAATAAGCATTTAGGCCGGGTTTTATAAAGATCCGTTAGACAAAATGTCAGATCAAATTTCAGTAACTAAGTACATTTTTTGACATAACAAACCGACATAAGATCTAACGGATCTTTATAAAACCGAGCCTAAGTCATCAAAATTGATAGTCAAATCAATCAATCACTTTAAAAACGCTCTGTTAACGTCAACATTCCAAGAAAATACAAAAATGTGATGTAAGTATCCCTTGTCCAAATGTTACTAACAATGCTATGGATGTCTTGTCTGAGAATAAAATGATTTTTATTATTATTATTATTATTTATTATTAATAACTGCAACCGGTGACCATGACCTTCAGGTATTCACCATACACTCCACCAGCTCCCAAAATAAACAGGTATCTCTCCTTTGCCGCAGTTGAGTAAATTCGGAGAAGCTTATCAATAATGCCCATCAATATTTTCCTCAATATAAAGTAAACTCTTGACCACGACTTAGGCCATTCTACTTTTTCATGTACCTACATAATTTTCAGACACTTTTTTAATGCAGATTTTGGAATACACGGACCTCACTTCATATTTTTGTATTGTTATTTAGAAAGAGGTTTAATTGCAGTATCACTTCCTATAGTTTTGGTAATTACCGAACCACAGCTAATATCCATAAATCGAGTAACTCAGTGGTCCTTGGATGTCTCACCATTTGTATGAAAAAATGGGTTTTACCACTGCGTTAACCACCTTTTACAGCAATATGTTTATTTTTAAGTATTTTTGCCTACAAATTCCTTTTATTAGGTTCAGGTACTATTTCGAAATCCTGTTTTTGTACACTAATTCAATACATATCATAGATTTCTATTGGTAATGGAAAACTGGTGATGTAAGAGTAGAATGACCCACTCACCATACGCATTTTAGAGAAATTGAGGAGGCCGTCGGGAGTGTAGTTCGTAGTGCCTTCGTCAATGAAGGAGAGGTCCGAGAGATACATTCCCAGGTACGGGATACAGGGTGGATCGCATCTGCAAAAATAATATAATTTTCTTCAGTTGACAGTCAACATCATCATTACATAGTATAAAACAAAGTCGCTTTCTCTGTCCCTATATCCCTATGTATGCTTAAATCTTTATGCTTAAACTACGCAACGGAATTTGATGCGGTTTTTTTTAATAGACTGAAGAGGAAGGTTTATATGTATAATAACATCCATTAAATAGTGCACCCGTGCGAAGCCGGGGCGGGTCGCTAGTTAAGTAATATAGTAAAGTAATTTGACGACCGGTTTAGCCTAGTGGGTAGTGCACCTGCCTGTGAAGCTGACGGTCCTGGGTTCGAATCCCGGTCAGGGCAAATATTTGTGTGATGAGCATGAATATTTGTTTCTGAGTCTTGGATGTTTTCTATGTATTTAAGTATTTATATCTATTAAATATATCGTCGTCTAGTACCCATAACACAAGCCTTCTTGAGCTTACTGTGGGGCTAGTTCGATTTGTGTAAGATTGTCCTCTAATATTTATTTATTTTATTTATTTAATAAATACCTCAGCATCCTTTCAGTACTGAGAAACGAGGTATCTAAAAGCAGTGACAGATTTGCTAGTGTCTTTGGTTGTCAACTTTCAATATTCATTTGATTTGTAGGGAGTTGTCGATTTTTATAGGGAATGTAATATCAAGATATTATGTACTAAATTAAACTAACCTGTGAAGAGCATCTCTTAAGATACGGAATCGGCATTCAGATGATATGATTGTTTGCATCTTCTCTATAGTCTGTTTGCTCTGAAACACACAATAAAAGTTTTAATACCTAACTATGACATACATATTCTTTATCACAAGAAGACATAATATTTATATTCTTTATCTCTTTACATTTCTGCACAGCTACTAGAAAAACGATATAGCGGATTGATAGGTAACCTAAGTTGCAATCGACATACTTTTCTTTACAGGTTCCTCAGATTTGGTTGAAACCGCTGAATCAACCTCGCTGGAGCACAAACTCGAGTATTCCAGTGTTTAAACCGCCCGCGTGGTCGTGTCGGAGTTTTCCCCTGGATTTTCCCCAGGCTACTCTTCAACCGCGCACTCCTATCGCTTTACTGGGCCCGGCCTATAAAGCTACAGTCAGGTTCAAAAAGAAATCAAGACAGTTTGAGACCAAGGGGTTTCACCAACTTGAAAATCTTGTCAACGATAATTCGGCATATATCGCTGGCTCGATGAGTAACTATATTGTCCAGTAACCGCATTTTCTTTGTTGACCCGCTAATGTACGGATGTACCATCGCAAACAGGGAGTCTTGAGCCACTTGACAATGTTCGCAAATTGGTCGTGTAATACGAATGACAGACACGACATCGGGTAACATTGTTTTTTTTTTTACCACACCAATGGCAAACAAGCGTACAGTCCACCTGATGGTAAGCGGCCACCGCAGCCTGTAGACGCCCGCAACTCCAAAGGAGACATGTACGCGTTACGGACCCTTTATGAAATTTGAAAATTCACTGTGTTGACAGCAGAAGGGACAAATTTAGGTCCCTCGCTCTCAACACAGTGCATCCTCGGGAGCTCTGGCAGCCTTGCTCACCTCCAGGAACACAACAGTACATACTTGTATAGTAGATAATGTTATTATGGCTGTGGTCAATTCATCTGTCAATCATTACTCGGCTAAATTCCGAACAATAATGTTAAGTGATGGCTCAAAAATCCCGGGTCGTATTGTCATTGTCCCATGAAATTTTGTCGTTGGTGAAAAGGGGCCCTTTAGCTTAAGGCTGATCATGAAGGCAGCCTGTAAAAGTTGTTAGAAAAATACATCCGTTAACCTTTTTTATTTAATTGTCTGTGGCTTCCTCTTATATAAGACTGACGACCGGTTTAGCCTAGCGGGTAGTGCACCTGCCTGTGAAGCTGACGGTCCTGGGTTCGAATCCCGGTCAGGGCAAATATTTGTGTGATGAGCATGAATATTTGTTTCTGAGTCTTGGATGTTTTCTATGTATTTAAGTATTTATATCTATTAAATATATCGTCGTCTAATACCCATAACACAAGCCTTCTTGAGCTTACTGTGGGGCTAGTTCGATTTGTGTAAGATTGTCCTCTAATATTTATTTATTATTTATTTATTATATAAGGCAACGCAACATGTCGCACGGATTGATAATTAAAGTTTTAACCTTAACATAATTCACGAAAGTTTAAATTGGAATGTACTCACGGTTTTGGATACCTTCTCCCAAGTCTTCTTCAGGCGGTACACCGATGTGTTGGAGAGCGCGGCGCACACCTGCAGCACCCCGTTGAAGTTGTGCAGACAGCGAGCTATGTCGGCTACTGCCGCCCACTTCTCGATAGCGGCGACGCGACCTGTGGTAGGAACCCGGGTCTCGTATCATGGTCTCGGTTACTTTATTCTTTATTCTTTATTCCATTGTAGTCATGTTCATAATACATTAAGGTGTTACAAGACAAGTATGGTAGGTACATGACACCCTGTAAGGGCACTCAATAATGTATCTTAAATCTAGGTAATTACATGCTTTTTTTTTTTTTTTTAAATAATTTATGTACTCAATAACAATGAAATCAATATGTTACCGACATTTTTTAATTAAATTAAATTAAATAGTCTTTTTATTTATTCAAGCCGACATTTATCCAATACAAAATGTCAATGCTAATTTATAAAATAAGTAAAATAATAATTAGGTATGGTATAATTGGCAAGTATGAAATGTCTAATTAAATTCATAAAATAACTTTAAAAAAATTAAAATAAAATAAAATAATATAAAATAATAGTTTTTTTTAGATGATGCATGAGTGTCGATAATTGGTCAGGTATAATAAAATGGAGCAGAATAATTTAGGCAGGTACATAAGGTGCATTACTCCAGTGTTTGGTCATTAAGAAATTCATCTATTGAATAGTATGCTTTGTCTAGCAGCAACTTTTTGAGGGTATTTTTAAATTTCATATAATCCAGTTCCTGTTTGATGCTATCGGGGAGTTTATTTGTAATTTTGACACATTGATAGTAAGGCCCCTTTCTGCACATAGCTAACTTCGTATTTGGTATGGCTAGCTTATTTTTAGATCTACTATTAGTTTTACAAACTTTGGTTTTAAATAATTCCGAATGGTTTCTAACAAAAAGTGATGACTCTAGTATATATATACACGGCAGCGTTAGTAGCTTGTGTTGTATGAAATGCGGACGGCAGCTATTTGGTACTTGAGTGTTTGTCAAAATACGGACACATTTCTTTTGCATGATAAACAAATCATGAGCATTGGTGCTCGAGCCCCACAAGACCACGCCATAGCGGAGCCATGCGTGCGCATATGCGTAGTATGCTGTTATCGCAGTTTCGAAATTTGTAGATCTTTTTAGAATGTTAAGCGCATATACAAACCGTGATAATTTAGTTTTTATAACTTGAATATGGCTTTTCCAGTTAATGCAAGTATCTAGATTTACCCCTAATAGTTTACATTCACTAACTTCTTCAATAGGTTGACCATTTATTTGTAGTTTAATTTCCAGGGGTTGTTTCTGAATGGGTTTAAATTGGATGATTTTTGTTTTTTTAAGGTTTATTCGCAAGTTATTCTCTGTCAGCCATGTAGTGACGTCTTCGAGTGTTTTTCGTAGTCGGTCAGTGCATTCCGTGCTACTTGTGGACTCTAAAAGTATTGACACATCATCAGCGAACATAATACATGTTGTATCTATTGTTTTCGGTAGATCATTAATATATGCGATAAATAACAAACAAGAGATTACTGAGCCTTGAGGGACAGAGCAAGTAGTTCGGCGCATTTCTGATGCTATTATTCTAACTTCGTTTGATTCTCTGTGGTAGTGTTCGATCTGCACTTGTTGGTACCGATTGTATAAGTATGATTTTAGCCACTGGTGAGCTGTACCCCTGATTCCCATAGCATACAATTTGTCTAGTAGGATGGGATGGGACACCCTATCATAGGCCTTGGACATATCCAATAGTAACCCTATTGCATATTGTTTTTTGTCTATTATATTTAAAGCTGATTGTATGAATGTGTAAACTGCCAGGATCGTTGAACGTTTTTTCCTAAAACCGTATTGATTGGTATCTAACAAATTATATTTTTCAAAGAAAGAGTAGAGACGATTCGACATCGTTTTTTCATATATTTTCGAGAGGACTGGAAGCAAGGATATTGGCCTATACTGATTTACTCGTGTAGTAGTGTTTGCATGTACCTTATTACTGCATCTATGTTTGATAATGTCACTTTGACAGCTGCCTCTTTGCCACCATAGCTCGATACAGTAACTTGTAGCTCCGCATTAAATATTAAGTAAATAATTGTACATGAAGAAATACAAACTCTGAAGACCTGACAACATCTTTTATTTAATAACAATACAACTCGCATCTGCCACTAGGCACGTATCCAAAGGGGGGGATAGTTGGGATTTATCCCCCACGAAAACGTTTTTAGCCGTCTGTTTATTTATTCGCTTGCGTGTTCTTTCAATAACATTCATCATTTGCACATGGTTGTTTCAATGTTTGTCCCCCCCGAACCAAAAGTCTGGATACGTGCCTGTCTGCCACGTCCGTCCAGTGCCTTTACCATGAGTTTACATGACCGTACTCGCTAACGACTGCGTAAAGACTGGGCAAAAGTACAGCGCCTCTGGCGGTTAAGCAATAGAACTAAGAATCGGCATACTAAATCGTTTACGCAGTCGCTAGCGAGTACGGTCATGCAGACTCATGGTAAAGGCACAGAGGAGTGAAAAGTCAGGTGGACCGTTTGTTTGCCACCGGCGTTGTGTAAAAAAAAGTAAGAATGATTTATTCTATAGGCCACAATTACTTGTTTCATGCCAAACGCCAAGTGAATTGAAGATATCGACCACCAGCTTTTTTTACTGCCACGAAACAACTAGGGTATGTTGCACCAAACCATATACCTTTTTCAGAAATGATTTTTAAAATCTTACTAATTTTATAAATGCGAAAGTTTAGATGTTTGTTACTCAATCACGTAAATACGGCTTAACAGATTATGATGAAACTTGGTATACAACAGATTTATAGCCTGGATATAGGATACTTTTTATCCCTCGAAGGGATGAGATAGGGGGGCCAAAAACTAGTGTTCTCATATAATAAAATAATTTTTATTTTTGTTAATTTATATTTGATAATAATTTAGGTTAAGCTTTATCTGTTAATTTTTATTTTATAGTACCCTCTTACTTATTTAATTTATTATAGAAATAATTACTGTAGTTATGATTTTTGTCAAATAAGTTTTGTGGAAATTAAAAATATATTATGTACAAAATTCAAATGCTACCTACAGTATAAAATAAAACCATCTATACTTACCTAGTTTTAAGCGTTGTTTATTAAAATCAGACTACATGGAAAGTTTGATCTATAGATAGTAGTTTATTTTACGAATGACTGAACAGCGATTTGCCTTAGTCTCATCTGATGGAAAGCGATGACAAGACCTAAGAGTAGCTCGCTGGTTCAGTAATAGCCTATTCGCTCTTGTCTTGAAAATGCTTGCATTATAATTAACCAAGGGGTAAATAAAGAAGCATTAGAATTACGATTTGAAACGGGATATTTACCATGTATATTTGTATTTTTGAGTTCCCGATATTTCGGCACTGTTGCAAGCGCCATTATCAAGGATTAACTGACGCGCTGCGAGTTTTAGTTGTGATCTACCCACCCACCATAGCGATCTACCCTCTTCCTGGTTCGCTTTTTTCGCAGTGTCACCGTCACTACCACCGTCCGCCTTGTCACTTGAAACTCGATTACGGTCACGACACACCACACTCACAGTATCAATACGCGAGTTCTAATGTAAATGTAAATCGTAATTCTAATGTAAATGACCATGTAAGCTTGAAATCTTTAATAAAGAATTTAAAAATCTAAGGATTAACGAAGCGGATAACAATACCTACTAACCTGCTAAGGTATACTTCTTGAGGATCTCTGAGATGACCAGGTTAGAGATGTGATTGAAGTGAGAAGTCATCAGTAGAATGTGCGGAGCCCGTTCTGCCTTGTCTGCCTTCGTCCATGCTTGCCCCAGGAATTCTCTGGAAGATGAGATTAGGAGATATAACACGAATTGATAGAATTAGTTAACCTGAGTGAGAATTAAGACTGGTTTTACGTGCAAGTATTTTACTTAAACGACAATAATGTCGCAAATCATACAATAGATTTAGTAGCATTTGAACCTACCAAAGAGTTAGAATCAAGCTCAAATTCAAATTCAATTCAATTATATAATATACAATATAATAAAAGGCCTACGAACTAAACTTAAAATAAAAACCTAAAAATAAATAATCTAAAATAAGGGGTCCCCCCGCGGCATAGTGCCAAAGATGCTGGCAGCATTTCCTCGCTGTATAGCAATGCTTATGCGTTGAGCGAGGAAGCTGCCAGCCCTTTGGTCACCAGTGGTGTCCACTAACCTTTTAGTAAGTTCTTTGAAGAACTCTTGGGCCCTGGGACCCCACGGACCGAGGATCTCTACACCGAACGGAACAAAGTTGTATTCGGTGCCGAGACCCCTATAAATATAACTGTCCTTAATTCATATATATACAATATTAATGTAATTCAATTATTGATAAATAATATAAAAATTGTTTGCGAGCGCTCAGTCCGCATGCGCCGACATTTCCACTAAAATAAAAATGTAAACCAGGGAAACAAAACATACGCTAAGGCTCAGTTTTATAAAGATCCGTTAGACCTTATGTCGGTTTGCAATGTCAAAAAATGTACTGAGTTACTGAAATTTGATTGGACATTTGGTCTGACGTATCTTTATAAATCCCGGCCTAAGAAACTTTACGATGTCACTTACTCGCTGTGGATGGAGCTAAAGATCTGATAGTCCAAATAAGTCATTTGCTCGGCTATCTCCAACGCTGATAAAGTCTCCACACTCTCTTTAGTTGGCACCTGAAACATGGAATATACAATTAGAAGATAATGCTGTCAATTTCAAAATTACAATGCTAATGGCTTTGTTAAATATAATTATTTTGTCGATCAAAAAATCGTTAGAAAGTATACTAATGTTTCGGGTCTTGACAAAAATATAAAAGAGGAAAAAAGTGGAACAAAGTCTCACAACATAATGCGCCGAAGACATTAGAAATGTCAATAATAAACTGAGTTACGTTTCTTTAAAGTGGAAGCATTTGATGTTATAAACCAGCCTTGAGAAGTAGCAAGAAGTGTGCGAACGGTTTAAGATTAATGAAGTAAACTGTGTTATCCAGGATTACTGTAATTATTATAATTGGAGTAATAGCAGTGAACATGATGATTGATAATGGTATAGATGACGATGGCCAGGACTCACAGGAGATGGAGCAAACATTGATTTCAAGACTACTCGATCAGGGGATGTTTCCAGCAGCTGCAACAGCTACGCAGCCGGCTTGTGTTCCGCTGGGAGAAGTCCCGGGTGACCCTTCTTTAGGAAGTCCATCATCAGCCCGTAGAGATGATAAACTAGGTGAGGATGATGTTGATGGTGATAATGATTATGATGATAATGATGTTAAAGATCATGTGGTTATTAATGTTAATGATGACTCACAGGAGGCGGAGCAAACAGCGCCTTCAAGTCCACCACCCGATCAGGCGAGCGCTCCAGCAGCCGTAGTAACTGCGCAGCCGCTTTGTGCTCGGCCGGCAATAGTCCCGGGCTGGCCTCGATCTCCTTCAGGAAGTCCATGGTCAGCCCGCGGAGACGCTCGTCCGACCAGAAGTCGGAGGAGTGCTTGGAGATCCAGTGTCTGGTGGAATATTGTAATACGGTATTATGAAACGTCAACGCTTTATGAAGTTTGTAGGAAAATACAAACTAATAACTGTAGCTTTATTTATTCCGTAAACATCACGACGGTATAACCTATCGTGTTAGCAGGGCAGTGGAATCTAGAGACTACAAGTCTCTTTATTAATATCAAGTTTGCTTGATATGCATGTATTTTGTTCTAAGAGCCTAGGACCCTAAGGTTGTTGGTGTTGACTGTTTAGCTATTCGATTAATTTACTATTTTGTTATTGTGTAAACTGTGATGTTAAGTAAATGTCATTATTTACGGTCCGCTACCTCAAAAGAAAAACGGAACTCTTATTGGATCACTTTATTGTCCGTCTGTCACGATCCTTTATATTAACCTTATACTAAGGTCTACAGTCCCTTGAAGCAGTGAAAAAATCATACTTCTAAGTTAACGTGAAAGGAAGATACGGGCGTTTATGTCGCAAAAAAACATACATTTCGACACTCTCAAGGGAATTAAAATATATAGGGTACTTCCCGTCGACCAGGAACTATGAAATTTGGCAAGTAATCTCGTTATAATTATGCTACAAGTACAGGGAAAAGTCTAACAACTATATATTTGTAATAAAATCATAATGTATCCTACTTAAGAGTCCTTATGAGTTAAAAAACGCTCATCTATTTAGGCCATTTTCTGTTTGAATTGCCTAGTATCTTCACATTTTCTCAGTGTTACTATCTAGAACAGGACTATTGCGACCTTATAACATAAACTTTTAATGTAGTTTTTGGATTTTTAATTAAGAAATATCTTTTCAAAAATCACTCCAAATCGGCCATTTTCAAGATAAAAACTTGTTTTTTTCGCTTAAATTCTGCTACACACAATTAAAACAAAAAATGGCTATGTTACTATCTAAAACTTTAATAAAATCATGGTATCCTTTAATCACTTTATTGGCATTATCAATACTTTTCTCATAATTTGAAATCAAAATATTTTAAAACTTATAAAGCCTCTTAATATTGTACATACGAAAGTTAGGAAGAAAGAAGACAGAGTACGAAAGTCAGTTACCCCTTACCTCAGCACATTGAGCACTCGCATAGTAGCCGCAGTGGATATAACTGAGTCCCTCCTAGTCTGCGGAGGTGATGTGGTCGGTGGCGATCGCGGATTGGAAGAAGCCGAGGTCGCCACCGCGAACGCGACAGCTGCTGTAGATGTGCTGCTCCTACACATTGAACAGTCTGATGAAGATACAGGTAAAGATAGTGTGGAAGAGATTAGTCGGCTTCATAAGCAGCTGTAGCTTCGGTTTGTCGGTTTCATCAGACGTAAATTTAGTATGACAATGCAAACTTGATAAAGTGACAGGGTAAAGTGAGCGCCTTATAAGGCCGACCTTACGTGACGTGATTAATGAAGGAAGTGCTGTTAAATTGATATCTACGTACATTTTGCCCGTGAATGATGATTGATTGATTGAATAGATTAACCCGGATATAGATTATTTTATATCCTAAAGTGAAATTGATTAAATAGGAAGCGTCATTATGTAGTTTAGGTAACCAATTGGAATTATAAATATTTGACTTCAACATGTTCAAAATTACGGTATAGGTGAGCGTATAGATTTTGTCGACTTGGTTTTTAAACTAGATTTTTGACACAGACAAACTAAACATTATATTAGATGTAAGATGTAGTTAGATGTAAGTCAGGCCCTCACTGAAATCAGCGCCGCGGTTTGCCGTGGAATTGTGCTTTGTGGGGTCCTTTTTAGCGTTGCACAATTATGTTATCTGTTTATACGCTAAACAAATGAATTTTCCTTCTTTCCTTCTTTATATTCTTAAAAAAAATGTAGCTGATAAGCATATAGCTACGAGAAAACTATTTTTATTAAGTAGGACATATTTTTATTAAGCAAATATTTAGTTTTACAAAGCCTGCTGGAATTATATTTGACGTCTAATATTTTGGAATACGTAAATATTTGCTTAGTTAGTTGATCTCTAAACTATGATATTGTTTGGTCATGATAAGGACACAGAACAGACTAGAATCTTAAGTGCAGACAGAACCTTGGAGATTTGGGAAAACATATGAACTCTGAAACTTGACGAGACATTGTTAGTTAAAGATAAGAAGAGAGATAGCAAAATAAACATCAGAATAAAATACTTGACGCCACAAAAGTGAACTAACTACTGCATGCATTATAGATAGAAAAAGACGAATATACAGAAAGGGTAAATTTAAAAACAATTTAAGTTCATGCACGTATTGATTTAGTTAAGGAGCTATTTAAAGGAGGAATAATGAATACCGCAAATACATGGACAGTTTTATTTTTGGGCCACAATTTTGAATAGATCATGATGCAAAGACCTCAAGGATTAATTAAACATCATTCAGGCATTTCCACCAATCAAAGGGTTTTTTTTTGATCAAACCGTGCCAATGTTTAACTAATTTAAAATAATCAATTTACAATTTTTACATACAAATGTCCAAATTGTGTTCTTAGTTCCTGCTTTCTGATTTTGATGGCTTGAGGCTTGTGACTGAAGACGATTAGACAGAGTTAATGTATAGTTCAGTGAATGAGATCAAGAATGAATATGAAAATAAAGTCTGACTTGCTGTTGACACGAGAGTGGCATAAATATAAGAAAACTTCAAGAATAAAACGTGTGGTGAGTTTCGTTCAAAGTGTAGTGACTCAGTGTGCCCTGTATATACTACTTCAATCGGGAACCATACATAAAAATCTTAAAAAGGGCAAAATTCTAAAAACTCTAAAAAAGCGTAGTTCCAAAGTCGTCCTCTAAGGCAGCTCTAGGAGCCTGCTGTCTACGAGTTACCTCAACCACTCACCACAACGGGTCTTTTCCAAAGCTGTTAAACGAATACCAATTCAATTATTGAGAAAATTGATAAGATTTCTAAACAATTTTGGCGCGCGACGGACGCCGCGGTACGACCCTCTATGGCGTGCAACTTTGCTATTAAAAATCGTGATCGTACAATTTTAGAAAAATTGAATACATGCCACAACATTGAGATTTTAATAAGCTCTCAATTTGTGCTTAACAGTAATTAGTAAATCGATAAAGTTATGGATAAGAGAGATGATGATTGTAGTAAAGATGTTTGTCGATTGGTCTTACCTCCTATGGGACTGACGGAAGGATGTGATGACCACACCTGCTTTGGACTGGCTGGTCTCACGCCGATAATTCTAAAAATATAGATAACAGGAAGATAATACAGTATTAATAGCTTTTTGAAACTAACAGAGCCGAGTTTACGAACTCGCGCTCTATGTCAAAATTACCTTATCATAAACAACTCTGCTATCGTATAATTGTTGTTGACGCTGTACACCTAAATAAAAAAACTCCGTAATGTTGGAAAAATATGTGCAGATTTTATTACATGACGTGAGTGACATAAAAGACATAGAAAAAAACCTAATGACACCTGTTTAAAGCATAAACTGTATGGGCCGGCTGCATTCTAAGGAGGCCGTCGTCTACAATTGTGTTGCTTGACACGACACAGTTGACAGTCAATTTTTACTGTTTCCGTTGTTTTTTTTTGCGAAAAAACAGTTTTTTGGTGTGAAGTCCAGGAATAACATCCGAAGCAACCACACCATTGCTTAACACTGAAAGTCTAATGCCGGGTTGCAGCCGCTTGTCAAATTTTCCGCAGGATCAGATTTTGACGAGCAACTCTTACCGTTACATAGGATTTCGTGCAACCCAGCCTAAGAGTTGGCCGTCCAATGAGCATTTTACCTGCACTTGTGACACTTGTGAAGTGACAGAGGACCGCGGTTCGGACCCGACCCAATAGCGACGACGCTCGCTGTTGATCGACGAGTTGGTGAAACGGCGCTCGCTGTGAAACACCAAATTGTAGACAGATATAACAAATATATAGAATTAACAATAGTAGTACATACTACAATGGAAAATCGGTCAGAAAGGGACGATGATGATTACGATAAAGGGTAATATGACGAAGAGGTTAAGGACGAAAATGATGAAAAAAACTAAAGTAACGATAGTGACCCAACGATGAGTCTCGAGTGTTGTTGTTATGACTTTGGACTAGATTAAAACTAATTTTAAAAATAATACACCCCTGTTTTTGGTCAGTCGTGTATACGTGCGCAAAGAAAATTTGGTGTCGTTATGATTACTAAAGATTAATTTGCACTGATTAGCCAATGACAAGTTATGGCAATTAAAAGTTGAACAGGAATAGGAAATTGTCGTGTTAATCGTTTAACTTTTATGAATTATTTTCTCATTGCACCCACATATGCTAGTTTCTGTTTGGTCCTATGGGTCGACTGGTAGAGAATGCCTCATGGCATTAAGTCCGCCCTTTGTACTTATATTCTTTTTGTGCAATAAAGTTTAAATAAATAAATAAATTGTTGAATAATTAGGCGCGTTCAGTTTCAAATTACTTTCACTATGTATTTTTGTATACTATCCCACCTAACGGACCTCCTAGGCGTGTATCGTCCGGTGTCCGAAGCCCTGCGGCTCTCCTCGGCGGCGGCGGCCTCGCGCGCGCCCTCGGAGCGCCGGCGCGCCTCCGACGCCGCGGCCGCCGCCGGCTGCAGCCGCCGGGGACTCTGCGACATCGTGCGGACGCGCTGCCACAAACGAATGATAGGTATTCAGTGGGGCTAGCATAACTGCATAGCATCATCTTTTATAATGCGCACTTCTAAGGTTTGGAATTCTCTGCCGGCGTTTGTGTTTCCGAGCTCATATAACCTAGACCTTTTTAAGTCACGAGTGAATAGGCACCTTCTGGGTGAGCTCGCTTCATCGTCGGCCTCATCTTTGCCCCCTGGCTAGATGCTGGCCAAGAGCGATCCCATTTTTAATAAAAAAAAAAAAAAAACTGCCGCTGCGACGCGAGTAGAGATAAATCTACCCTCCTCTTTCCAATTCGCACAGTTCGAGTGAGACAGGAATCGCTGAGTCGCGCGATATACGACTTGGCAGCAAGTTGTGCTAGCCCACCAGATTAGCGGGCAAGTGACGTCGCCACGAGAGACGAGCAAATCTACCGTTTCCCATAGAAATGTTGACACCGCGTCAGAAAATCAATATCTTCAAATTTTCTCGAAAAAGGATCAAATTCTCAATCGAATGGCGGAAAAAGTAACTCAAAAGAATAAATAATTATAAGTCTTTTCTCTTTCTTTCTTTTAATGGGGGCATGTTCTGTCCCTTGATCGCAAAACGCACCTCTGTATTGAACAATCGTCATTTACTATGGCGCTTTAGGTCAGTGACGTTACTGATTTGAAACGCGTTCTCTCTCTAATTAAAACATTGTAACAATTATAGCTTCTTGGATAATAATTTGGATATTAATAAATTTTGAGTCAACATCCCTGTTTGCACAGGGCAAGTATGGGAACTATGCGCTATGACATATCCACAAACAATCTCTCTATAAATGTACCCGAATGAACAATTTTGGTACAGTTACTTATAGTAACGGTTATTCAAATAGGTAACTGATGAAGTAGTTGTGAGGTACATCGGCAGCAGCATTTTTTTTATACAACGCCGGTGGCAAACAAGCGTACGGTTCACCTGATGGTAAACTGCCACCACAGCCTATAGACACCCGCGATTCCAAAGGAGGCACGTACGCGTCCATGCGTGTACGCGTAGCATGTCCAACAGGCTTCTTATGGAGACGCTCACCGTCTATTTTTGAGGTTGATACGAGTAATGAATGATTTGAGTATAATTTTGACAAAACCGAATGCTTCAAACAGTTACAGAAACTATAGGCTCACCTTACCGCTTTCCCATTGTCAAATCGCCATCTCAGTTATTGGAAGACCTATTGGAAGCTTACCTCTGAAAACCTCTTCGATATCTTAAATTTCTCATCCTTCTTATTCTTCTCCTGCTCCTCTTCTTTATACTTGATATCCTCATCACTCTGGTCCACCAGCTCAATGCTTTCGACCTTCATGATGGCAGCAGCGGCTGCGTCGTTGTCCTTGGTCGGGGATCGGCTCTTCGGCTCCGATGGCTCAGGGCTAGCCTTTTTCGGGGTGCCCACTAGAGTCACTGAACTTATGGCACCGGGTGATGATGGAGATGTACCTTGAAATACATATTTATTATTCAGAATTACTCATTCGTTTTAACTAGTATAAAACATTCGTTACGAAGAATGTTATTGAGGAAGATCGGTCCGCCAGGAATTAGGAGCTCTGCCATTCTTAATTAAAGGGTGGATCAACTATTCTTTGTTGCTCGTTACCATGGTTACGTCTCCGGAGTCACTCTTTAAAACCGTGATTGTATAGGGTTTAAATCTACCAAACATGAGTTTTAGCGATGAGGATAAATCCATTTGGACATGGGTCATCTCTTGACCATGCTTGAAGTCCATATTATAAATAAACATTTTTCTAAGAAACTCGGTTATTGTTGTCTCCTTGCTGATGGGACAGAATACCAACAAGAAAAAGTTGATTGACCCTAAAATATTCAGCAAAAGCTCCAACGCAACGCAAGATTTGGATATTAAAAAAACGGGTTTAACGATGAACGGTATCGGCGGACCATGCCGTGTTATGTTCAGACTACATGCATCCCGAATCCGACAAGGCCGTGCGCCCAGAACACGGGACAGTGGGCCCGTCGAAAGAGGAAAGTATCCCAAAGTATTTGAAGCGTTAAGTTTGCAGAATTATCCAAACGTTAATGAGAAGAGAGCTAAATATGGTGTATAAGTTACCTTTCAATGTCTCATTACTAGACGACGTAGCCATTATTTTTGGAATGGTTAAGAGACCGTTGTCTTTTTCTTCCTTCTCTTCTTTTTCTTCCTCCTTGAGTAAGCATGAAGCGCAATCCAGTGAAGTTTTAATAATTTTATTGTATAAGTAGTAATTTCTTATATAAACTCACGCCCGTATTCCCAAAAGGGGTCGGCAGAGGACATGATAATATCATATCAGTTTATTATATCATTTTCAGTGCCACTTCTAACAACTATTGAGAAAATATGCGCCCACGACACACTAAAACCTTTTTCCCACAGTCGACTTTTATTACTTACACTCACAAAAGTTAAGGGGATGGTGCTATTTCGATCCTACTTGCCATTTTCTGTTTCCACAGATGATTATAATTAAGTATATTGAGTTTAAAAGGACCACAAACATCCAGAGTTGAATGGATTGAAGGCAACAATGTATCTATTATCAGTTTCTTGAGCCTGATGAAGTGGTGAAGAATCTTCTAGCAGTTAAAGTGAATAAAAAATAACTTTGACTTTGCTGGATTTTAGTAAAGTAATAAAATAGCCGCGTATCAGAAAGTGAACACTAAGATTATTGAAAGACTAACCCCTTTATTCATAAAATTTAACAAACCTCTCCTAACTTAAATGTCTGTTGTCCCTGTCTTACAAGCACATATGTCAAAGTGACAGATAAGGACAAACGAACATTACCAGCTAGTTAACTAATACAGGTTTGATAGACGTTTATGAATAAGGGGGTAAGATTATTACCTTGCATACACTTATCGAGGAAGTCCGCCGTGATGGTGCCATCAAATATGGAGAGAGTTTCTCGTCATCTTCACCTGAGTAACAAAGCCATTACTTAGTTTATAATTATGTTTTAAGTGAACCACGTATATTATTTGTATTCACGATTTTCTGATATTTTGGCAAGCAAGCGGCGGCGGCTATTGCAAATGCCATTATCAAGGATTAATTGACCCTCTCTTATTTATTTCCTTGTATTCGTGGCTATATTTTACTATATACTTACTTTTGATTCTTGAAGACCTCCAGTGCCAGTCTCTTTCACTGAATTCTGATCCATAACCTGAAATTTGCCAAACCAATTACCAAGACATAAAGATGTGTGTAAATTAGTGTATAAACTAAGAGAACGCTGAATTTATTATTTGAATGTGGCTTATAGAAGACAATCAAAAGACATCTGCTGATTCCCTGTTTAGGGTGGTTTACACCGTCTATAATCGTAGGATATGTTCATCAAAATCTGATTGTGTGGAAGGAAACTGACAAGTTTTCATGGCATTTAACAATGATCAGTCTGTAATCGATCTAACTACTGGGCTAACTGCTGATAGAATATCTGCTCCTGAGTTTCTAAGACCTAACAAAGACCTGCCTGAACTATATCTCATCGCTTTGTCTTATACCATGTTTGTCATCTTCA
Source organism: Epiblema foenella (assembly GCA_963556455.1). Lineage (NCBI taxonomy): Eukaryota > Metazoa > Arthropoda > Insecta > Lepidoptera > Tortricidae > Epiblema > Epiblema foenella. The sequence continues at coordinate 2,694,246 of OY747113.1, read as the reverse complement.
TTTGGCCTTACCTGATACAGAGCTTGCAGCGCTAGTCTTCCTCGTGCTATCAGGTGGTGGAGCCAGCTCCAGCTCCTGAGCTGACTGCTCGTAGAACACCTGCTTCAGAGCTTCTAACACGGTCACACCGTCGGTGAACACGCGGTACGTCAGTAAGAACGTGTTCAAGAAATCCACGGAAAGGAAGCGGAGATCTGTAATTCAATTTCTCAACGTTAGTTAAAGTTAAGAAGATTTACTATATAAAAGATTAAGTGTGATTTCAAAGCAATTTTTTTTAAACAGCGCCAGGGCTATGGCCAGAAGGTGTGAGCATCTAAATATAAATTTAAACACTCACCAGTAAGCCTTTGAAGTAGCCGTTGTGGTGTAGCCGACCTGATCTGAGGCACCTTACAGGAATTCAGTGTCCTAGAAAAGGCATATAAATCAAACATTATGACAAAAGACTCGTTATATGAGTTAACTATTCAGCAACGGGTTACAGATGGGTCGAGGGATGAAAGGTACCTGCTGAATCTTATATCAACATCATCAGTGAAGAGTGCGCGATCGGAGCGGCAGGCAGGCAGGCTGGCGGAGGCGGCGCCACAAGATCCGCAAGCCCTGAGCAGCTCGGTCAAAGCGGCGCTTTCCATGCACTGGGCCAGCTCTGAGGTCCATGCTGCTTTCTCTTCGAGAGTCGCTGCCACTATTCCAGAAACATCAGTTGAATCAGTGACTCAATTCTACTGGGTAGAAATCACTCCGGTAAAACTAATAATTAGGGGCTTTAGAATCGTTCGCTCGAAATAATTAAGTGCTATCTCAAGATTCGTACAGATGATGAAACATGACAATTGTATATGGGCAACTAAGAGACGGTTACAAGTTACAAGATCCAAATGTTTGAAGTACTTAAATGCGTCCTTTAGAAAAGAAGATGGTGGTTTCCACAGCAACATACCTAAGTGAGCACATATTTGTTCCCCCTTGACCTCGACGAGAATCTTGAAATCTTTCCCCCCATAGAGGTCGCCTCCTGGGGAAGAACAGACGGATGTAGAATCTGAAAATGAACAGAAAAATATCTGGTAACTCAATATAAGGATTAAGTAATTTGCCATCCGGATTTTGTAGTAAGTTCAATTTAAAGGCAGGTCGATGCTTTATTGTCACGTTACTGAAGATAACAGTCCATCAAACTTACCATCATCATCATGGTTGCTAGGGTCTTCAACCAACAATGCGTCATGCAGAGGCAGCCGTCCAGTGGGGGGCAAGTGTAGTCTTCCCCCTGTAGCCCTTGTGCTGAGCAGGAGGTGGTTACTGAAGAGGAACGCTTGACGAGCCTGGAGTGATGCACGACGGCCTTTGCCGACCACTTGGGAAATGGTTCCTGAAGAAAAATCATGAGATGTTGGTATGGAACAATCCAATAAGGTCTGGTTTCCCCTCGGGTTGGAAGGTCAGATGGCAGTCGCTGCCGTAAAAACTATTGCCTACGCCAAGTCTTGGGATTAGGTAGCGGACCCCGGGCATCCTTCAGGATGCAACTGTACCGGGATAACGCTAGGAGGATGATGTTGGTATGGAACAATACTGATTACAAATAGTTTTCCTTAAAGTGTGATTCATATTCTGGGTTAGAACCCATAAACAGTATTATGTCTAGTCCAGTACTAGTCCAGTCCAGTTTTAATCCATAAACTGTGTATGTACATGTACGTACTTAAGCAGAGTTACCGGCCCGTTTAAACTCCCGATGCGCAATGCAAAAGGTAGGTGTTATAAATTTTATAAGTGTATCTGTGTATGCAAGTGTCTGTCTAGGGCATAGTAGCTCCCTAACGGATGGACCGATTTGAGTACGGTTTTTTTTCTCTTTAGTTCTTAGCTAAGTTTTGTGTCAGGGGTTTATTTTTATTTATTAACCTGTTGTCTTAAGGATTGGTTGTGTTGATTGTGTTAGTTACCTTGTCTTATGAAGACCTGGTTGACGTCCAGTAGGATATCGCAGCCCTCGATAATCATGCGTTCCACGGCTAGGTTCTTGCGGAGATTTTCTGTCTCGCTCACCTAATGATATCACGAATATATGTATATGAATTTGAATCTTTCAGGAATTTCAAATCTACTTAGATATTTACACAATAGGATATGAGCTATGTTAATATTAACATTCACAACAAGTCACAAGCGATATTGAACCGTTAAGTTTAAGGAGAAACTTTGCCTCCTGGTGCGTGTTCTATCGCTTGTATAATAGGTTGCGCTCCGAAGAACTGCTCGACATGATGCCCACGGCCGGTAGAAAGCTCGCCGTCGGCAGGGCATTCATCCTCATACCTTAGAACCGAAATGGTCGCGTATGGTACGGTTTCAGAGGAATTTCCTCCCAAGGACGCTCCGGTTGTAGAATGAGCTCCCTGCCGAGGATTTCCCGAGGGACTACAGTATGGGGTTCTTCAAGAAAGGAGTGTATACATTTTTAAAGGGTCGGCAACGCGCATGTGACACCCCAGGAGTTGCAAGCGTCCATGGGCTGCGGTGACCGCTTACCATCAGGCGGACCGTACGCTTGTTTGCCACCGACGTGGTATTTTAAAAAATATATAAAAAAAAATTTTTACCCCAACACGTCTAAACCAAAACGAAGGATTAGGTTAAAAGGTAAAGGGCAAGATATAGCGGCGGCTCTAGAATGTTTTGACCTGAGGACTGTTGGGAGACAAAAACAAGGTCATCAATGAACATTACCTAATTTACCTTTTTTCATAAAAGTTACCAACATTTCGACGTTTTGCTTCCGCAACTGGGCTACCCAGAGTCTGACCCATTGCAAAACTTAGGTATTTGATCTTATTCTTCTTGATTTGTTTTCGTGGAGGGATTAATATAATGGAACTATCCTTGAGTATAAACAAATGAAAATCGACATATACTCTAATCAACTGACATGATGCAGGGTCAGACAAATGCCCTCACTTATGCATCTTATGATAGGTAACTAAAAAAATAGTTATATGTACCTCGTCATGCATCTGCCGCGAGAGCTCCTCGAGCTGCGCGCGCGCATGCTGCAGGCTGCGGCGCTCCACGTGGTCGTGCGGCGTGTGCGCCAGCAGCTCGTGCAGCGTTATGATGTAGCGCGGGATCTGGACATGGCCGGTTAGAACCAGATTCTCGAGGGCCAGGCTGGTCCTCGAGAATGGTCCTTAGGATACGTATATATTGCACCGTCAAGGGTTAGTTGAGATACCTGGTTTTTACTTGTCTGCAGGAGTAATCCCAACATTTAGCTAGTGTTTATCTATACATTAGTTATTATCGGTAGAGGTTAAACCTACGGACTGACACCAGTAACTGGTGAAAACGGGATGTCTCAAGTAACCCTTGAATGTCACATTTACCCCCACTTAACGGTAATATTTCTTCTATTACCTAATAGATGTCGCTGTTACGGATGGGCAAATCTGGAATCTCGTAAATGTTTTGTTTTCCATGGTTTGTATAAAGGGTTTTAAATATTACTCGTACAGTAGAATCCGCTTATAACGACTTCGAAATCACCACACATTAGATATCATACCGTACATTTTCAATATAAATCGGTCAGTTTTGTGCGACATTCTGTTAGTGCGACGTAATACCACCGGTCCCTTGATTGTCGCTTTATCCGGATTCCACTATATTTTTGAGGATTAAGAACTATGTGGATGCAGTGGTGCAGTATTGTATTACAACCAGAATATCCATCGCAGGACTATGACAGAGATTGGGACACTCAGCTCGAACGCCTGTTAAAGAGCGTCTGGATGTTTGGCACGAAGGATATTATAATTATTTAAAATATTCACTTTAAAACACACCATATTTAAGTATTAAGGGCAAGTGAGCTAGCTCGCTTTTCCTTTGAAAAAATCTTTATCGTCTAATAAAGTCATCCGCTAAATAACACAATTTGCAATTGTACAGACGACTGCAATGAGACGTATCCGCTTTTAGATCTTATTACAATGGAATAATTTATAGTTAACTGTACAGAAAAAACAATGCTTACCTGGTGCATAGGATACGTCAGGAAAGTCTCCAACGATCGTCCCTGACAGGCAGGTTTACTCTCCAACCTCGCTAACAGTGTAGCAAACGGCTGACTCTGCTTACACTCCGTCAGCACTTGCAACGAATAGTGGTGGTTCCTCACATACTCCTGGTAGATGGTCAGCATCGGCAGTAGCATGTCGAAGAGGTCCCCTGTGGATACGCCTATCGTCTGATTGTGAGGTTTACAGTTCATAAAGGGCAGCTACGACGACACCGAATGCCATGCCAGCTAGGTTCAGGCTATGAGGGTTGGGCTTGATCGAGTACAACGTCACGCCTTACGCCGCTTCAGGTCTGGCTGAGCAATCGTAAAAGTAGAAACTGGCAATGGTGTAATTCTCATCGACCGCGCGGGGTCGGAGAGCACTCTACTAAGCACAGAGGGATTTTTGAATTGAATTGAAATCATTTATTTCGTGTAACATTGACACATAGAAATTATATACATAATGCAGCTATATTAAGTGCACACATAGTGCTACCAATTGATTACACTGGCGGAAGAATGCAGCCCCGCACAGTGTAACATGATAGCACAGTCAGGCTTGTCCACTATCATTCTCAGAATGGTATTGGGACTGTCCCGCACCCGGCGCACCAGGGATGCGGCTCGCCCGCGCATGCTCGCATAAAGACAGGCAACACGCGCCTCCGCAAACATCCCTGATGCACTACAGAAACGAGGCAGCCCCACTATCACCCGGAACGCGTTATTGTATTGTACTCGAAGGGCCCTAAAGGCCCGTTGCGAATACTGCACCCAGAGGGAAGGCTCTAAACAGGGTAACTTTGACCTCCCTGAAGCACCCTGCAAACCTCCGAGCTATCATATTCGCCCGCACCGACAAGGCCCTCCGCTCCCGTTCCATGTCCAGGTCGTCCTTGAGATCGGCCGCAACTACATGCCCTAGATATTTGTAGTTATTGACTCGGTCAATGGTGCTGCCGTTAAGGTAGATTGCAGGTAGCTCCGATGTCTTGTTGCCACCGCTCTCAAATACCATATACTATACTATTTGAAATGTGGACAGTAGTAACATTTCATATCTGAATGGACTTTGTATACGCAGTAGTTACGTTTCATAATTGAATGGACTGCTCACTGGTCATCAGCAACCGCCACCTCGCTGTAGATGCATGATTCAATTCAAATATGAAACGTAACTAATAATACTGTATATACCGTTCAAATTCCTCTATACTTAGTAGAATGCACTCCAATTCGGAGCTGTCATGAGAATCGAACATTAGCCCCATCTCCTTTCAGAATGATAGTACCAAGCGTAAAGAAGAGATGGATGGTGTTCTCAGCCACGCATGTTTTACTGTCAGGATTAGCAGCCCAAACTTCGGTATAGAAACTCTTAAGGCTAGGCCATAAATTCAAGAGGCAGCAGTGTGCGATACGTTGGAGCAAAAGGCCGTAGTCCAATTTCGCGCTCACTTTATACCATAGTTGTTGGCTGCAAAATTACATGGACATGATTCAACTCTAATGCTACAGCAATACGGTCAACATCTACTCATACAATTTTGGAGCCCATTGTAAATACTTCGCACCACTACCGCTGCTGCTCGAAATTGTAGCCGAGCCATTGGCGTCTTTAGGTACATTTCTATACCAATGTAGGATTTACATCAAACGGCCGTAGTTGGCGTTCATCTTGATAGAGTTAGGGGAATTTGAACCTTCTATACTGAAGTTAAACTTCTTACTTAAATGGCAGCCGCAATGGTCATGGGCGCTGTCATTTAAATATGGAATGTAAGTACTGTGTAGAAAATTCAAAATTCCTTTGACCCTAGTAAGACTCGCGTCGACTCCGGCCGTTAAATCCTACATAAGCCGTCACGGCGTATAACGAGAAGTTGTAGGCGACCAAGTTGATTCTATGGCGGTTTCTATTTCCTGTGCTTTGCAGGTTTATAAGGGAATTAAAGGTTTAATTACGAGCAACATTAGTTGCCTTTTAGTTAAAGGGCCATTCTATATTTAAGTGCAAGAAATGTCAATCACATGGTTCAGGGGGGGGAGAAAAATGAGCATTATAGGGTTGTATCAACCGCCTTTATTTTACTTGGTAGGTAATGGTGTTACCTTGCGGGACGCCTAAACTACGTTGGCATTCACTGGAATTGGGTTGATAATTTTCAAGAGGGCAAATTGGGACAGCATTATCACAAGATCATTTGGTTTGAGTTTATCAAAAACTTTTGGTCTTACAGAGCCTTGCCATGCCGCGCTAAACTATTGTCTATTTTAACTAATCTACCTACACTAAAGTCTAATTCAAATTTCTAGTTGTTCCACTAACAAACACAAATGGCTTCTACACTGATAAGCTGTAGCTAAGCTTAATTCATCTTGGGAGAAGGTCTTCCCCACTGCCCCTAAATTAAAGCAGCATATATGTACTACTAATGATACTTATTATACATGTGACCAATTAGGTTCGTAGTTGTGGGTCATTCTACTTTTTAATGACCAGTTTTCTATTACAAAAAAAAACCATGATATGTATTGAATTAGTGTACAAAAACAGGATTTCGAAATAGTATCTGAACCTAATAAAAGGAATTTATAGGTAAAAATACTTAAATATTAACATATTGCTGTAAAAGGTGGGTAACACAGTGGTAAAAATCATTTTTTTCATACAAATGGTGAGACATCTAAAAGGTGGGTAACACAGTGGTAAAAATCATTTGTTCATACAAATGGTGAGACATCCAAGGACCACTGAGTTACTCGATTTATGGATATTAGATGTGGTTCGTTAATTACCAAAACTATAGGAAGTGATATGTGATATCTGCAATTTTAAAAAAGTGTTTGTATATTATGTACATGAATAAGTAGAAATGGCCCTTGTAATAATTCATTACACTTTATTATTATCAATAAATTTGATAGATTTTGACTTGTAAAAGTGCCCTTAAGGCCTATTTGCAGAAGAAATGTTTTGATTTTGATTTGAACATAAACAGTCACATAAAGATGTCCAATTGACATATACAGGACATATATATATACAAAAATAAACAATAGACTTGGAGGTTCATTATTTTACACAATGTTAACTACAAGAATTTTTTTAGTTAACTAACGAACGAAAAGAATTTCAATGATAACTAAAACCAGGTAAAAACTATTAGTAGGAACAAACTAATCTCAGTCGACAATTTTAATATTTAACTTTAATTGCTGAACTAAGACAACTTCTTTCTTCCTCGCTCAACGCATAAGCATTGCGATTCAGCGAGGAAATGCTGCCAGCATCCTTGGTACCATGCCATAGGGGCCTATTTTAGAATTCGACTATTAGTTTTTGTTATATATAGTTATTGATTAAGTTAGTTGTTTATTTTATTATGTAATAATATTTATTTTTATAAGTTTCTAATATGTCTTAAATTTGCAGAATAAATGTTTTGATTTTAGATAGTTAGTACTGTGTTTAGATTGTAAGGTTTTTGTATCTATTAATGTTTTAAGGTTGAGGCAATAAATATTTGCATGATTAAAAAAAAAACTTCTTTTTAACTAGTAATTTTAGACTAGATATAGAATTATGAAAGGGATCAATATCAAATACTGCTTGTTATCAATGACTGGGCACTCGTCAGAAAATGGTATGCCTAGAATAATTCTTTTGACGTAAAGGGACGTAAGTTTAGGACGACATTTAGGACGTAAAGGATGATGCTGACAACTGAAGGTAACTAATTTTAGCAGATCTGGATAAAATATTTAACATTTGAACACCTTCAAAAATTTCAAACAAAAAAATAACATCTAAGTATTTTCCGCGATTAAGTAGCGATGGGACACCAAATTGAAGTTTATGTCGGTAATTAAGTTATTACAATAATCTGATTACAAACATTTAAACTGACACGTATATTTGTATTTTTGAGTTCCCGATATTTCGGCACTGTTGCAAGCGCCATTATCAAGGATTAACATCCCGTTTCAAATCGTAATTCTAATGTAAATGACCATGTAAGCTTGAAATAATTTATTTAATCTGACATTTGGTCTAACGGATCTTTATACAACCCGGCTTTATATGAACCTTATTTTATAACAATAGTAACAGCAGGTATTATTAGGAATGAGAGTGTCAAGCTTTGGGACTTTGACCTTATATATGCCCATAATGCCATGCCATTTATTTAAATGTTCATGTATTATAGAATGTAACATTGACAAATATGAATATAATGGAGATAACGAAGTACGTTTTCTTAGAAGAATAACAGCCGGATAATTAGAAAACATTTTTGTCCAAGCTGAAACGGAGACGCTTCGCTCGTGCTTCAAGTTCGCTCGATAAATTATTGGCTCACTGTTTCTAACACAATCATTTAGCCATGCCATCGGTTCTTCTACTATAATAATAGAAAATGTGATAGCTCTTAAGTTGCTTGTTCTTCTGTTCATTTTTACGTCATTGTATATTGTGAGTACATAATAAAGATATATCTATCTATCGATCTATCTATGTTATACCAGTATCTACTTCTAAGGCATCTAACTATTTTCCACACTTTCCACACAGCGCTCTAAACAAAATTAAAGGTGTAGTTTTCAGAGAAAATGAAAGTTTACAACGTCGTAAATAGTTTTCATTAAACAAGAGGTCCACACTAATACATTGTAGTTTCCGGAGACATTAAAGTGGCCTAGAGTCCAAACAAATAAGTAATTTGTTAGAAAATTAGATAAAAATCACTTGTTACATAAGAAGTGCGTATAGAATAAATTAATTTTGCTAGCGCACTGGTGGTCAGTCTCAGTTTCGTTTTTTTTTATACAACGCCGGTGGAAAGCAAGCGTACGGTCCACCTGATGGTAAGCGGCCACCGTAGCCTATAGACGCCCGTAACTCCAAAGGAGTCACATACGCGTTGCCGACCCTTTATAAAATTTGAGGATGCATTGTGTTGACAGCAGAAGGGACAAATTTAGGTCCCTCGCTCTCAACACAGTGCATCCTCGGGAGCTCTGGCAACCTTGCTCACCTCCAGGAACACAACACTACATACTTGTAAAGTAGATAGTCGTTTCCTTTACATCTAAAAACGTTAAGAAAGATTCAGCAAAATTTGTTAAGGTACCAATCCGATATGAAAACCCATTTGTGATAATCCACATCGAAAGGGACCTTATGGCGGCAGGCGCTTACGTTACACCTATTCACTATTGTATTGGAACAGCGGCAATAAAGGCGTAAGTGCCGGCCGCCATAAGGTTCCTTTCAATATGGATTATCACATTTGTCTGTTAGTTCAAAGTCTACTGTTGTTAATGAACAATCAACCTTAGGGAAATTTTGCTCGTTTTCTTTCATGAAACTGCTGCTCCATTCGTTCGAAGCCGAACATGAAATGAAGTTTTTTTTAATTTGTTTCCTCATTTCTTCCATTTGCACAAAATGATAGATTTTTTATGGGAAAGCAATTTCATATCATGATCACAAGAGATAAACATCTAATAAATTAAATGAAAATTATATTTTCACATAAGTACCAACCTATAATTTTCCATGACGAAAAATGTGGTATAGAGGTTTATTAATAGGTAAGTAGAAGTAATGTAATCCAATCCAATGAAAATCATGTCAGTATCATTGAAAAACAAGATTAAAATGAAGGAAAAATTAACTAACCTACATTTCTTTAATACTTTACTAATCAAAATCTGAATATAAAAACTTATCTGCAAAACTTTAAGTATTTAATGTGATCTCTTGTGAACATTGACAGGAATTTTTGTCCATCGTCTACGCAATGAAATATCTGCTTTGAAAATTTTATACGTCTTCACGTGTTAAGGATTCTTATTTCAGATTTTTATTAAACTTTCAATCTTAAGCCTTAACAATAGGTATCAACTATTAGGCATTAAGGTGAAAACTGAGCGAACACGATATTGGGATGTTTACTTTATTATTACAAAATGGCGCATCTTTATGCGATATCTACACAGCTCCGCTGGGGATTAACTCGTTAATCCGTTAATTAACGAAGTAAAACCAACAGTGTATCGGATTAACTTCCAAGTTAATTTGCAAAATTGATAACGGACTCATTACTTCCGCTAACTGTCCAAAGTTCCGTTAATACGTTAACTAAGTGCCTATTTATCAAAGGAACACCGTGCCACGAATCAAAGGAACACCGCATATTTTTAAGGCGTTTGTATAAAAATATAGTTTACGTTAGCAGCGGTACTGCTTAATACGAAGGAACGGTTGATGAATTTAGAACTGGGTAGTGATTGCACCTATAGCCCAGTTGGCTAGAGCGACTGGCCGCGAGTGCCGGGAGGTCGCAGGTTCGAATCCTGCTCGGTGCCTAAATTTTTCCTTTATTCTAAATAAAGGAACACCGCGCCGCCAAAAACTAGTTCTGGCAAGTCCGTTCGATCGGGGCGGCGTAGGCGCATCAGGAAGTAACGATTAACGATAACTTCCAATAAATGGCCCGAAATGTAATGCTTTAACGTTTAACGAAGTTAACTTTCTTTTAGCGGATTATCGATTTACGAAGTTAACTATTTGGTTAACGGTGCCCAGCTATGGATATCTAATAACTATTAACGTAATGTATCTCGGTTTCTAGGTGACCATTAAATAGTGAAGAGGAACGGAATGGAGAAAATTCATGCCATAATTTCGTGTCCGCTCTGAATGACAGAGTTTACAAAGAAAAACTGCTTTTCCCATATGCTGGTAGATGGTGCTGTAGCTCCCATATAATTCCGATTCACAGAGACTGCATATTAAACACCTACTTGCGGAGACTTATTCCAGCAGATACTCGCGCATTTTCGTAGACGATAAACAAACATAAAGCCGGCTTCATACTTATCTGACGTGGTGCTCTCAGCCTGTACTCCGAACTTCGAAATCTGAACGTCGTGTCGTACCGTTCCTTTCACTCTTATATGATTGAAAGGGACGCCATGATAAGAAGTTTAGATTTCCCCCTCTGACGCGCTTTGACGCCCGAAACAGTATAAGCCGTCACGCTAGATCGCATCATATGAATGTAAATAACCGAATATCGTTCTGTCGAGTCATGACATGTGATTGTGGCTCTCTTTGGAGGAGTTACGAGTATATATCCGGCAGTGAACGTCGTTTGGCTGATGATGACACGTCAGATAAATATGCGGCTTAAGGCTGCCTTTGCATTGAGGCGGAGCGGAGCGGACACGTGCAAAAGTAACCAATCAAATTAATCCATTAAATCGAAGCGGAGGAGCGCAACGAAGGAACGAATTTGATTGGTCAATTCTGCATCGCTCTGCCTCAGAAGACAGCCTAAGCATGCATTTCAATATCTACGGCACCTCACCTAACACGAGAGTAGGCCATGACTCCATGCGAGACGTGAGCCCCTTGAAGAAGATCTGGTGAAGGAACAACACCGTCTCGCTGTTGAGGAATATGGAGTTGACGTCCTCGTGTGTGCAGGGAGGCTTCTTTGAGCTGGCGGCCATTTTGAAGGGTCGAAGGAAGCAGGTTACCTTTAGGGAATTGTAATAAGAATCAGCGTTTAGATGACCGATTGATTTGTAAGTATGCTTTTTTTTGAACCTGACTGTGGTTTTATAGGCCGGGCCCAATGAAGCGATAGGAGTGCGCGATTGGAGAGTAGCCTGGGGAAAATCCAGGGGAAAACCTCCGGCACGACCCCGCGTGTGGTTTGGAACACTGGAATACTCTAAGAGTTTGCGCTCCAGTGAGATTGGTTGAGCGGTTTCAACCGAACCTGAGGTGTGAGTGGAATCGAGCTACTGGGAGTTTTGTCGCTGGTTCACTAAACCTAGCCTAGCTGAGAAGATTGTAAGAATGCAATCGTCTGCATCGGTCACCTTTTTTATGTATTTATTCAGTAAAGCAAATGACATGACTTTAAATACAACGTCCCGCAAAACTGTTTACACAGTTTGACTGTGGGATCCGTTAGTCTATTATAATCTTAAGTATATTAGTAGTAATCTTAAGTCAGTTAATTACCTGCTATCTTAATCTAAAGTCAATGAATAAAAAGAGTAGCCTTAAGTGTTGTGGCAAAAAGTGGATAAGTAGTCAGCTAGATATAAGGTACCTATTTACATACTGTCGAGGTAGTATTGGAACAAGGCTCTTTTAAATTTATTTTTGTCTCGCTTCCTTCTAATAGCCGCAGGTAAGGCGTTAAGTAAATAAGGTAATTTGCTGATTTTTTACGATTCTAAGAATTTTCATATTTAGTTATCGCTTACCAAAATCTCCATTTGTTCCAAATATTCTTCCTCTGCTTCGACCATTTTGAAGACCAAGCTGTAAACAAAAGTCATATTTAACAATATCAAATCAGACACTTTTCCTGATTAATTTGTCATTATTAGTTGAGTAAATTAAACTTAGAGATACTAGATCTAGTCGGCAGTAAATATAGCCACTAGGAGACAAAGTATGTATAGTAAAAATTACCTGAAATTCTTATGTTCACTTGTCAATAATGATATGGTGTAAGGTATCCTCGGGTAAATCCGAAAGTCGGGTAATTCCGTAAATAATAAATTCCAGTCTAACTAAGTGATTTTGTTGCACTACCAAACATCAATAAAAAATTTAATATTTCTTTTTGATGATGATGATGATAAGATGCAATAACATCGCTTAGTTAGACTGGAATTTGTTAATTTCGGAATTACCCGATATTCGAAATTACTCGAGGACACCTTAGATCGTTTTGATTACTGTATGTAGATAGTGTAGGTACCTTTACGCTGAAACGTAGATAGCTAATTAAAACTAAATGAAGCTATACCTGTTCCTTTTCCGCATACTCTCAGCGTGAGGGCTCTTGATGTACTGGTCCACAATCTGCTTCCAGCGACGGCGACACAGCCAGCCACGGAAGAAGCTCTGAAACACATTGGACAGCAACATAACTTAAGAATGGACTGAAAACATATCCATGACCACGAGTAAACAACAGAGGCTATTGTTTGAAATGAAATCATTTAATCTTCAATTTAGGCATATTACATGCAATTATAAATGTCAAAAAACTACTCATCATAAATGCGTTGTATGGGTGTGAAGCGTGGACCATGACTCAAAGAGATAGAGAATATTTAGAAGCCTTCGAAATGTGGTGTTGGCGCAGAATGGAGAAAATTAGCTGGACGGAAAAAATTACAAACGATGAAGTGCTGAGGAGAGTGGGGGAGAAAAGGAAACTGTTGGAAATTATAGAAAATAGAAGAGGGAAAATGATTGGTCATCTTATACGACACGACGATTTTATAAAGAACATCATAGAAGGCAACATTGAAGGAAAGCGAGGAAAGGGAAGGCCGAGGTTAAGCTACATGCAACAAATAAAAGGAAAGCTAGCAGTCGTGTCGTATAAGGAGATCAAGGAGGCAGCCCTGGATAGAATCGGATGGAGGGAGCTACACCGACAAGAGTCTAACTCTTAAAAAACTACTAACGGTTCATAAAATAAAACTCTGCCTCGAGAAGACCCGGCGTAAGAAACTCGGTGAGGTGTTATTTATTCAAAACAATATACAATGTATACAAAACAACAGTATCATAATACAACAGAATTAAAATGCTACAATATAAAACATAAGTACATATATTTTTTTAAATATTTAGGACAAAATATTTCTGTGACTTGTGCGGGACGCCATCACTGCCAAACATCCATGATGTAATCGTTTATAGTTTCTAAGGCTGATTTGCATTGCTGACAATATACTCCGCCTCAGTCCTCGATAACGCCACTACGTTCGAATCTGACTATACCGGATTAGATTATTTCAAAGTGCTTAATAGCATGATAGCGTTTATACGACATACAGCTTTCGTCTCTCTTACACTTACTAGTAATGGACGAATGTCCGAAATGAACTCGATCATGTATTGTTTTTTTTTGGAACCCGGAACCTGTGCGCGGTTGGTGAGTGGCGTGGGATAACTCCAGGGAGACCTCCAACATCACCACGCGGGCGGTTTAAGCACTGGAATACTCGAAGGGTTTACGCTCCAGTGAGATTGCTTGAGAGGCTTCAACCAAATCTCAGGTGTGAGTAGAATCGAGCTACTGGGAGTTTTGTCACTGGTTCCCTAAGCCTAGCTGAGAAGTCCAGCAATAAACTCAGCTAAGCCCGACCTGGGTCGGACTAACTCTACCCGGTATGCGGCAGTACCCGGACGAATAGTGACTATATGTGTCTCTGTTGGCGCGATCGCGCGGTGGACGTCCCCGACGGTGGCGTCCAATCATGTACTCGCATGCATACGACGAATGCTGTATATTATATCCAAAATAAACGCAATCATGCTAGCTAGGCAGATTTGAATAAACCTACACAACTAAAGCAGGACACCGCTTAGATGAGCAGCCTATACGTAAAGAGAGAATAGTTGAGTTTTCTTATGGCCAGAACTTATGTTCATGATAGGAGCTAGTACTTGGCACTCCATATCAGAAGCCTAGTTCCTGCTGTATTGGGAGCCACAGGTTAATAATGAACCATTGTACCTGGACCTTCTTGATTTTGCGCAGCTCTGCCGGGTCGATGTCCGGCGAGTGGCTGGGGGAGCTCGCGGTGGACTCGGAGCGGGTCGGCTGCTCATGTTCTTTCTTGTACGTGCACAGCTGGCAAGCAATTGGAAAGTTTAATGATAATGAGGGATACCAGGAGTTAACCCTCATTAAGGACATAGGCTCGCAGAAGATTTAATTTTATTTATATACCACGTCGGTGGCGAACAAGCTGACAGTCCACCTTGACTACCACCAAACACCAGAGGCGTTCCCTCGCGCGTTGTCGATCCGTAAGACTTTCTCATGCCTTTTTTGAAGAGTCCCATTCTCTAGCCCATTGGGAATACCTCGACAGGAAGCGCATTCCACAACGTAAGCGTTCTTAGTATAAAGTGCCTGTTGAATCGTACGGTACGAGAACGCAATGGCTTCGAGGTGTGGCGATGAGCTCGCTCCCTATGACGAGCGGTGCGATGATGAAAGGTGGCCGTGGGCATCATATTAATCAGTTCTTCAGAGCATATCCCGTTATGCAGGCGGTAGAAAAACACAGGGAGGCAAAGTTCCTCCTGACACCACGCGGTTCAAAGTCGCCTGTCACACTGGGATCGTCGACAATTCTCCTCCTCAATTGCCTGCTGAGTGTGCTATATACCTGTACAATGGGTTTTTAACTGACGGAATCGGCCTCATAAGTAGCTGGCCCCATATCATGGTCGCATGATAGCGTGATGAACGACAAGATAAAGCTTTCAAGCTTACATGGTCATTTACATTAGAATTACGCACATCTGAGCGTATAAAAATAACGAACCTCTGAAGTCAGCAATCGCAGAACACCTTTTTGAGGCAGGAACAAATCATTGGATTGAGTTGCACAACCCTCAGATCCTCTCGACAGAACGCCATTATATACCTAGGTTAGTTAAGGAAGCCATTGAAATCCAAAGGCATAAGAATTTCAACCGGGAAGATGGGTTTCAATTCAACTGTCAAGTGTCTGGCGTCCAGTTATCCGAAAGTTCTCAAATCGAAAAGAGACTGTTTCCGGAAAGAACTCGCGTATTGATACTGTGAGTGTGGTGTGTCGTGACGGTAATCGAGTTTCAAGTGACAAGGCAGACGGTGGTAGTGACGGTGACACTGTGCGAAAAAAGTGAACCAGGAAGAGGGTAGATCGATATGGTGTGTGGGTAGACCACAACTAAAACTCGCGCACATCAGTTAATCCTTGATAATGGCGCTTGCAACAGTGCCGAAATATCGGGAACTCAAAAATACAAATATACATGGTAAATATCCCGTTTCAAATCATAATTCTAATGACAAGATAAAGCATCTGTCACTTTCTATACAATGGCATCAGAAAGTGACAGATGCTTTATCTGGTCGTTTATCATGCTATCACGCGACCATCATAGACCCCATGTACTCTTCCATAGGTCATTTAGTACCCTTAGGCCGGGTTTTATAAAGATCCGTTAGACCAAATGTCAGATCAAATTTCAGTAACTCAGTATATTTTTTGACATAACAAACCGACATAAGGTCTAACGCGGATCTTTATAAAACCAAGACTAAATCGTGAGTTAAGTAAGAGGCCGTTTTAAGTATTTAAACTTTATGGGTGTGTCAGCTGTAAATACCTCGTTAGTGATATTTTTTTCGTTTCGTCGAATACAAAAAACTGGCCAAGTGCGAAACGGACTCGCGCACGTAGGGTTCGAAGGGTATAAAAACGGCAATAAAATCACGTTTGTGTCATTCTGTTTTTTTAGTATTTGCTGTTATATCGGCAACAGAAATACATCATCTGTGAAAATTTCAACTGTCTAACTATCACGGTTCATGAGATACAGGCTCTTTATAAAACTGAGCCTTAGTGTGGGACTAGGTCGATTAGTAAAAAAAATAACCTCAGTTCTGAGTTTCTTGACCTCGCTGCTCAGCTCGTCGCACTGCTGAGCGTACTGCCACCGCGAGGTCCTCTCGCTCTCCACCACCTGGAGCAAGTGGAGTTGCTTCTGCTCCAGCTCTTCTTTCTGTAGGAGCAGCTTGTTGAAGCTGTGGACAAACCGATTCATATCGTGAGGAACCCTATATTGTTATCATGATTCCCATGTTCCTATAAGCCGGTCCGGTTTGAACACTGTTAGATTGCTATCTGTGGCCAGCACCATG
Source organism: Epiblema foenella (assembly GCA_963556455.1). NCBI lineage: Eukaryota > Metazoa > Arthropoda > Insecta > Lepidoptera > Tortricidae > Epiblema > Epiblema foenella. The sequence continues at coordinate 2,677,416 of OY747113.1, read as the reverse complement.
CTGAGTTGTGACCATGTCGTGGCAAATGCTTTCTGTTTGTCACCTACTGTTTCACATACTTAAATGTACCCACTATTTAGCATTGTTGCATATAACTACCATGTCCATAAATTGTTCTAATTTTAAGATATCTATAAGTACTTAGCGCTACATACTAATCTATTAATCTGTGGACAATGTCGTTGGTTTCACACTCTGTAATTTTACAACTTCTACACTTAAAGCATGTAACCTTGTGTGTAACTGTTTTTGTCCTTAATAAATTTAAAAAAAAAATGCTGTTATGTGGTCTTTGCTTGTAATTGTCATGTGTAGCTTTCTTTCTTTCCCCTTTCTTTCTTTCAAAGTTTGAATGAAAAAATCGGCCAAGTGCGTGTCGGACTTCGCACATTTAGGGTGCCGAACCAACCGCAAAATTAAGTGGGTTTTAATAGAAAAAAATAAGGAACTATCAAAAAACAAAATCTGATTTATCAATGTTAGTATTTTTTGGTAAAATATACGTAACAATAAACGCTATCACCAAATTTCAAGTTCATAGATCAGTGGGAAGTTAAAAAAAACTTCGAACTAAATTTTGTAATAGACGACGGACGGATGAACGTACCCCTGAGTAACAGCAATAGGGTTCCGTTTGGACCATTCGGGTACGGAACCCTAAAAAAAATATCTCGAGTCCACATAATAGAAAGATCGGGGGTCGAAGTTGCACCACGTCCATAGGGTAGTACCCACCGCTACCCTACACGTAACCCCTGGGTGGTGCTAAAAGTGCAACAAAAACTAACAACCGTACGTCTTCTCGAAGATCTCACGGTTCGAAATAATTGCCATACGATAAATAAATAAATGATATAAAGATAAAATGAATCAATGGACTGCCAAGTAATCATAGCAATAAAATTTCATTTTTGTTTTGTTTTGTATTGCATTTTTCTTGTATGCGATCTCAAGAGGATATATAGTAAAATCATAAAATTAGTAGTTTCTAACATCACTAATTATACCAAAACGAACAATCCAATAAGGTACCTAATCAATAGAATTTCATTTATCAAAGGTAATCACTTAAAATAAAATGCCTTAGTAACAAATTAACCTACAAAAAATGTTCTAGAAAATTGATTATGACAGGTAACATACATTTCTTTTAAATTATACGCCCCATGTGACCAGTTACATTTAAATGTTTCAAGCTGGACGAAAAGTTTATTTTCAATTATGGGATAATAAATCTTGTTACAACGTGGTTACGCTTCATAACCGTATAACGTTATTTCGCACGCGCTGCTTAATTAATATTAGACGAGACAAAAGCTACCAACTTAATTTATGCCGGCGGCTAAAAAGATAACTAATATAGTTTCTTACGGTTATAACACAGGGTCGCCGCAAAATAAAGTTTGTATTAGATTCTCATACGATTCATCAAAGATGGTGGACAGAGATTGCAGCGGTTAATAATTTTAATGGTATCCTTGAGCATTCTTTTACCGCATATTAAAGGGGTAAATGTTTTTTACAGAGCACAACGGAATGGCATCCACATTACTATTACTACAGTAGCTTAATGTATGTAGGAATAATACTTTTTTACTGTTGTCAACTACCGCATTGTTTGTTTGAAACTGTTTTTCTTGTGTCTATTTCTATTTACGTCTTATCTGCGAAGCCTCACTAATGAGTGTAAACAGAGTCGATTGTTGCCTGAAATAGCTCACACACTCGCTGGCTGTTGCCATAACACTAGTTCACCTTTATTAAATTATTATACAATATATATTATAGTTATTTGTCAAACAAGGGTGCAAAGTTGTAGATTATTATTACGAACCAATGAGGTGTTTGCCTGTCACTATTATAGGAAACTTTTATCAGTTCCTTTTTGACACATAAAAACACCCAAATAACAGTGAATAAAATCAAGTAATGTAAAGGTAAAGGATGTCATAATATTAGGGCCGGTTGCACCTACATACGATCATAGGCCGGTCATCGTCAAATATGGCGCCGGCAGCTGTCATCCCATAGAAACTTGTCAAACTTTCCATACAATCAGATTTTAACGAACTCCGCTTACGATTACAGACGGTTTGGTGCAACCCACCCTGGAACTTCATGAGTAGTTAGAAAAATGTAATACGCGTTTTAGGGGAGCAATCAAATTAATGTATTTTTTTTTTATCGCTGATGCTTATTAATTTATGATAATAATTCACCGTGAAAACAGTAACGAACTATACATATATCTATTATTTTTTTAATCTAGCGTAGTAGTGACTAAATCCTTCGTTTCGATTGAGAGGACCTACCGCGAACCGAAAACGAACGAAGTTCGAATATCTCCCTCTCTGTCGCACGAATTAGCAAGTGTGACAGAGAGGGAGATATTCGAACTTCGTTAGTTTTTGGTTCGCGGTAGGCGCTCAGATGATATTTTCGTAAGTTAATGGGAATCGACAAATGACTGAATTTATAACCGTAATAAAGTACGATTTATAAAAAAAACTATTCCAATAAATTGCAAACGAATGAAGTGTGAAATTACCTTTATCGCGGAATTTGAAACTATACAGTATCGATTTCCGAACGATACAAAATTGACGAACTTACAATAAAAAACATATGACAAAAGTACTCTAGATTCGTATCCAGTAATAAAATATATGGGAACAATAAAAAGCAAATTATAATTAAATCGATTTGAATAATCATTCACCATTGTCGACCGGTTTAGCCTAGTGGGTAGTGCACCTGCCTGTGAAGCTGACGGTCCTGGGTTCGAATCCCAGTCAGGGCAAATATTTGTGTGATGAGCTTGAATATTTGTTTCTGAGTCTTGGATGTTTTCTATGTAATTAAGTATTTTATATCTATTAAATATATCGTCATCTAGTACCCATAACACAAGCCTTCTTGAGCTTACTGTGGGGCTAGCTCGATTTGTGTAAGATTGTCCTCTAATATTTATTTATTTATTTATTCATTAGTCATCGCTAATTAAGACAATCGATTCGTCTTACCCTCATCACTACAAACGCCAATTCATAACTGTCAAAAAGGAGCTAGTAAATATTTCCCACAATACTGCCGTCTCAAGAAGAAAAACCATAAGTGACATTTTTTGCAAAATGGACTTATTACCAGCCTTGTAATCAGGAAAAAAAATATGATCTTTCTCTCTAAGAGATATAGTACTATATCTTTTGTAGATCACGATTTAGACAACCACAAGTGCATAATTTACAAGAAATCTAAAGTTTTTTGGCTTTATCTCGAAACTTACTTTTTGTCACTTATGGTTTTTCTCCTTGAGACGGCAGAATAGGGCTATCTTCCGAATCACGCTTACAGCGTTCAGCCCTGCTACCACGAACGGCATTCGATTTTTTCCCTCTCTGTCGCAATTGTATGTTTGCACGTAAGTGCGACACAGAGGGACAACTTCGTAACATCATATTAATGACCTGTTGCCATATGAATGACAACGATCACATATTTTTGAGGGGCTACCGCGAACCGAAAACGAACGAAGTTCGAATATCTCGATATTCGAACGTCGTTCATTTTTGGTTCGCGATAGCCCCACAGGTCGGGCTTTAAAGTCTGGCTAATGAAAGTTGAGACTGGAAAAGAGCGGCAATTTTAAAAAATCCACGTGATGCAACACTTTATATAATGTGACAAAACAATAATGATACTTGGGCAACAAAAAGGTTGGCACTAAATAGTTCATTACCTACATACTATGCGATAACATTACCAAAAAGTATTCTAATATTTAAATATTCTGAGTCTGTAATGGAAGTAGCAATTCATGAGGAATAATGTACTATGATCCGATTTGCTGTATCCTGTTCCTGATCCGTAAAGAATCAAGTAATGTTTGTCTCCATTGACACGGCAATTAAGCGACGTTTGACACATTTGACGTAGATATTATAGTTGCCATTTAAAAAGTTTGAAATAAATCTCAGTCTCATCTTTCATTAGCCAGACTACCTAATCTGCGGACATCTACGCCTCATTACCGGTAAGTGGGCGACGTTTCCTAAATGCCACGCCGCCGTCACCGTCGCCCGGCAACTAACGCTTTATTACACGCAGGGCTCGGAAACCGGTTTCGTCTTCATACAATTAACCGGTTAAAAATTTCGGTTAATTGCGTTTTACGATATATTTTCGTACTTTAAATCATTTATTCCATAGATGAAGGCTGACAAAAGCAAATCTTAAAATAAAAATGGAGATATGAGAAGTACTTTAGGAAATATTTCCAAAATAGTTAAAACCGGTTCCGAGCCCTCGGGGTAATCACGCAACGTTTTTACTATCGTTAGGTAGATTTTAATGTCAAATTTTAATTGTCAGCTCATACATTTATACTTCAAAATTGACAGTAAAATCTATCTACCGTTAGTACATAAAGTTACGTGATTCCCCTGCTGATTACACGTTTACGCCTGTCGCACAGGGGCGCTACCGCGAACAGCAAACGAAGTTTTCCCTCTCTGTCGCACTTACGTCCGAACGTGCAAGTGCGACAGAGAGCGAAATCTTCGTTTGCTGTTCGCGGTAGCGCCCCAGATATGGCCAGGGTTGCCACCATAAAATAAAATCAATTAGTAATCTTTTGAGAACATAATGGCCGCTTCTATAAAAGGTCCGTTACAGAAACGAATATCTAGTACGTATGACATGTCTGTCCGGCTGTTCTCGATTACATTGCCTTTACCATGAGTTTGCATGACCATCCTCGCTAGCGATTGCGTAAACGATTTAGTTTATGCCGATTCTTAGTTCTATTTCGTAACCGCCAGAGGCGCTGTAGTTTTGCCCATACTTTTTTACGCAGTCGCTAACGAGTACGGTCATGTAAACAAGTAAAGGCACAGGTCGTTTTCTGTAACCGATTTTTGTGAAATTTTGTTAGCAGGATCGATAAGTACATGATTTGAAATCAATTTCAAACCTTTGAAAATGGTGGAACATTGGGGGTTGAAAACGTGAAAAGTATACATTTACCTTTAGGTACCTAATATCTATTCCTCGATTTTATTGCTTGATCGGGATCGAATTTGCACCACGTCCGTAGGGAGTACCCACCGTTACACTACATGGGACCCCTAGGTGGTGCTAAAATTGTCATACAATAAAACAACGCTAGATCTACACCTCACAGACCCGCTAGTAAGATATTGATCGGAGTTTTCTATCAAATACCTACCTAAATCAAATGTGTATCAGAGGCAGCCCTAGCAGGTTGTGCAATCGGGAATTAGCATGCAAAATACTTCCCGCGCGGGAGCAAACCTATCAATTTCACGCCAATAATGGATCTTTCTGCGATAAACACGACGCGCAATATCGATTGACACTCAACGAGGAAATTAAATGAAGTACACTTTGTATGGAAAACGGATACAAGTTTTACTGTTTTTTTTTTCTCTTAGGATTGGGTTTATAATTGTAGAACAGTTTTCAATATTTTCAGCCCAGGATAACGGTCCAAAACCAATGCTGAAACACTACTTTTTTATGGACCGTGTCTCTATCCCACTTCTAAAGAAAGTCTTCACCGTCCACCCCTGTAGTACGCACATCGAGTATAAGGAGTCAGTATAGATTTCTACCATAAATTTTGCTATTTGCTTATAAAGAATATCTATAAATCTTTTTATTCATGTCAATAACATACAAAAAATAAATAAACAATAAACTCTTAACTTAAGACTAGCTTTTGCTTATTATAGTTATATTGGTTTCAGTCCTAATTTGAGTGTTTCGTAAATTCTACACCCATATCTCTCTTTAATGTGCTCAAAAGTGTACGGACAGCTTTACAATTATGTTTTTTTTGTTTCGCGGCAGACCAAGGCACTATCCTATTAATCCCTCCAAACGTGTGGCATATTGAAGATAAAATTAAAAAAAATATGTTTCTGGAAAACGATACTACATTTAAAAAAAAAACCGAGGTATTATCATTCTTGTGCATTTTCACAAGACTAAGGGTGGGTTGCACTAAACCGTCTGTAATCGTAAGCGGTGTTCGTTAAAATCGGAATGTATGGAAAGTTTGACAAGTTTCTTAGGGTCGGTTGCACCAACATACGATCACAGGCCGGTCATCGTCAAATATGGCGCCGGCAGCTGTTATCCCATAGAAACTTGTCAAACTTTCCATACAATCAGATTTTAACGAACACCGCTTAGGATTACAGACGGTTTGCTGCAACCCACCCTAAGTGAAATGCATGATTCGTTCGACACTCGAGAAAAGCATGATATTCAGGGGAAGGGGGTAGCAGGTAAAATTGATAGCCTGCCCTCTTTTTTCTCGATAATCTTATTTTTGAATCTCTACAATGATTCCCGCGGGGTAATCACGTAACTTTTGTACTACCGTTAGATAGATTTTAATGTCATAATTGTCAGTAACATTTATATTTCAAAATTGACAGTAAAATCTATCTACCATTAGTACATAAAGTTACGTGATTCGCCTGCCGGTGACATCGAGAAAAACACTGTATTATAATCCCTTGTAAAACTTCATGTTTAAAATTAACAAAACGCTCAGTGCCTTTACCATGAGTTTGCATGACCGTACTCGCTAGCGACTGCGTAAACAATTTAGTATGCCGATTCTTAGTTCTATCGCGTAACCGCCAGAGGCGCTGTACTTTTGCCAATAGAATTTTTTACGCAGTCGCTAGCGAGTACGGTCATGTAAACTCATGATAAAGGCACAGTTTTTTCAGTTAACTGTGTACAGTTAAGAAGCCTGCCCTAATTGCTTGAGTACTCGTATTTCTTTTCCTCATGTGTATGTAATAAAGATCTAACAACCTGACATAGTTTGTGCAGATAAAGAATAATGAGCCAGTTGAGTAGGGACGCTCCAAATACCTCAACGTACTAATGACATCGCTACGTGCCGAGACCCCAATTTTCAGAAAATAGGACCGCATTTTTACACGACTACAAAAAGGAGGCTATTGTTTTCCTGTACCACAATAGCATACAATAAGAATTTTGTCTCTAGCGGTGAAAGTATATCAGGGACCGATACCGGTATTTTTAAAAAACCCTGAATTAGCCCAATATTTTGAATTATTTTTTGCTCTTTACGTAGGGCTGTATGTATTTAGGTAACAACGTCGTATTATAAGATTGTACCATTAAAAACGAAATAATGAACCGGTGACCGTAATAATACCGGTATTTTTCTATGGAGAAAATAAAGGTATACGATCCCTGAAGTATATGCATATAAGTTATGTTAAGAAACGGTAGCACCGTTGATGGGAATTATGAGTCCTACCAAAAATTAAGGCTTTAATAGCCATTTACCTTTGATCTCGGCTGCTGTCTATGATAGCAGTCGTTAAGCCTAGTTAGAGGCCTTCAGGCCGCTTGAGAACTTCTAACAGTCAAGTTGCCCACTCACTGCCCATTCCCACTTCAGCTTGGCAGTCTTGACATCAACGTCAGCAATGGCGGTTTTTGAGCGCAGCGTAGAGTTTTGGATCCGGTCGATCCGTTTCACTCCCAGAATGCTGCGCTCCATAGCTCTTTGGCAAACTTTCAATCTGTTCTTTCGTGCCTCAGTGAGTGACCAAGTTTTAGCAGCGTAGATTAGGTATGTATTTTGTTTCGTTGTATCTAATATACAAGGTACATATTTATAATATATCTAATACTAGCGACCCGCCCCGGCTTCGCACAGGTGCAATGCTGATGCATGTATTATACATATAAAGCTTTCCATTGAGTCACTCCATCTATTAAAAAAAACCGCATCAAAATCCGTTGCGTAGTTTTAAAGATTTAAGCATACATAGGGATATAGGGACATAGGGACAGAGAAAGCGACTTTGTTTTATACTATGTAGTGATGTCCATTTTGTTACATCTATTTTATTATTTCTCCGAAAATTACTGTTTTTAGTCATACAATTTTCCCACTTGTACATGTTGTTCAGTATGTCTGCCATATAACATGTCCTCTCAGTTTCTCAAAGGTTAGCTCGAAGAGATCCCACCCGTCCTCGACTGACGAAAATAATAAACAATAGCATTCTTTTGTTATATGCCCGGAGATCTCCGGGATGGGTAAGCAACGGCTTAAAGGGATAAGGTCGCCTTTATACAAATATCTATTATTAAGTTTGTTTTCTAGAATGTACTTGATTTGTGCAATAACGTGTTTACTACTACTACATTAGGACAGTGCCTTTACCATGAGTTTGCATGACCGTACTCGCTAGCGACTGCGTATACGATTTAGTATGCCGATTCTTAGTTCTATTGCGTAACCGCCAGAGGCGCTGTACTTTGGCCCATTCATTTTTTTACGTAGTCGTTTGCGAGTACGGTCATGTCAACTCATGGTAAAGGCACAGCAGCTCTTCAATAGACCAATAGCTTTCCCAGGCGTAGGCATTCCCGCCGGCGGGGACGACCACCGCGCGATCGCGACAACACTGACACATATAGTCCCTATTCGTCCCGGTACCGCCGCACACCGGGTAGAGTCAGTCCGACCCAGGTCGGGCCTAGCTGAATTTCTTGCTGGACTCTTCTCAGCTAGGCTAGGTTACAAAACTCCCAGTAGCTCGATTCCACTCACACCTCAGATTCGGTTGAAACCGCTCAACCAATCTCACTGGAGCGCAAACTCTTAGAGTATTCCAGTGTTCCAAACCACACGCGTGGTCGTGCCGGAGGTTTTCCCCTGGATTTTCCCCAGGCTACTCTCCAACCGCGCACTCCTATCGCATTATTGGGCCCGGCCTATAAAGCCACAGTCAGGTTCAAAAAAAAAACCAGGCGTTTTGGCTCCGTCTTTCGACCTTCCTGCCTCAGGTTGAAGGAAACTAGTTGGCCCAAATATGTGTACTCGTCGACATACTGTATTATATTAACTGCCCGTCTACCCCAACCCTACTTTTTGTGTTTTGTAATATCGTATTTGTGTTTCGAGCCAAAACGGAAATTACACAACGCTTCGTTTCTCTATCATCACATTGAAAGCTTTAATACAAACTTTGCTATTTAATTATGTACCTTTTTCAAATCGCATAAAGAAAAGTTTTGAATGAGGTTATTTAACAAAGCGGACTACAGTATTGATACAGTAAATTATTTAATAAAAGCAAACAAACGATTCCATTTGATAGGGAATTAGATTAAATTGATTGTTTTTTCATGCAAGTAAAATGTAGGTACTCTATTTTACAATGATTTCAAGAATATTTGAAATGAAAAAAGACTGACATTTTATTTGGGAAATATATATGTCTGTATTTATATATATGTATACGTATATTCGGTATATTCTTTGAAACACTGTTCTGCCCAGACTAGGAAACAATAAGGATTGATTTTCAGACATGATTATCTAAATATATAAAAGAAGAAACTGACTGACTGACTGATTGACTGACTGACTGACTGACTGACTGACTGATCTATCAACGCACAGCCCAAACCGCTGGTTCTAGAGATTCCAAATTTGGCACGTAGGTTCCTTATAAGGTCTAGGGGTGCACTAAGAAAGGATTTTTCAAAATTCATCCCCTAAAGGGGTGAAATGGGGGTCCAAAGTTTGTATGAAAAACCGTAGTTATTAAAGTGAGAGACATGAAATTTTATATATAGAGTCTGTGTTAAAATATATTAATGGCGTATTTCAGCGTTTTTCTAAATTGCTCCACTAAGGGGGTGAAAAGGGGGTTCAAAGTTTGAACGGGGAGAAAATCTTTTTTAAAGTGAGATATTTGAAACTTCGTATGTAGACTCTGTTTAAATACAACAAAACATATATAAGCGTCTTTCGAAATTGCTCCCCTAAAAGGGTGAAAAGGGGGTTTCAAGTATGTACGGGGAGCAAATCTTTTTTGAAGTGAGAGATTTAAAACTTCGTACATAGACTCTAGGTTTAAATACAACAAAACATATTTAAGCGTTTTTCGAAATTGCTCCCCTAAAGGGTTCAAAAGGGGGTTCCAAGTTTGTACGAGGAGCAAATCTTTTTTGAAGTGAGACATTTAAAACTTCGTACATAGACTCAATGTTTAAATACAACAAAACATATTTAAGCGTTTTTCGAAATTGCTCCCCTAAAGGGTTCAAAAGGGGGTTCCAAGTTTGTACGGGGGGCAAATCTTTTTTGAAGTGAGACATTTAAAACTTCGTACATAGACTCTATGTTAAAATAAAACAAAACATGTTTAAGCGTTTTTTGAAATTGCTCCCCTAAAGGGTTCAAAACGGGGTTCCAAGTTTGTACGGAGAGCAAATCTTTTTTGAAGTGAGAGGTTTAAAACTTCGTATATAGACTCTTTGTTTAAATACAACAAAACATGTTTCAGCGTTTTTCGAAATTGCTCCCTTTAAGGGGTGAAAAGAGGGTTCCAAGTTTGAGCGGGGAGCAAATTTTTCCTTTTCTTAAAAATCGATATGGGTGTCATTTTCGAGATTCCTCGGGGTGCCGATTACGAAAATGACATTCATTTTCAAATTAAAATTGGCGGACATTTATTTTTCTTAAAAATCAATATGGGTGCCATCGTCGAGGTTCTTCGGGGTGCAAATTACAAAAATGACATCCATTTGCAAATCCAAGATGGCGGACATTTATTTTTCTTAAAAATCAATATGGATGTCATTTTCGGGGTTCTTCTGGGTGCCGATTACGAAAATGACATTCATTTTCAAATTAAAGATGGCGGACATTTATTTTTCTTAAAAATCAGTATGGGTGTCATATTCGAGGTTCCTCGGGGTGCAAATTACAAAAATGACATCCATTTTCAAATCCAAGATGGCGGGCATTTATTTTTCTTAAAAATCAATATGGGTGTCATTTTCGAGGTTCCTCTGGGTGCCGATTACGAAAATGACACTCATTTTCAAATCAAAGATGGCGGATATTTATTTTTATAAAATCGATATGGGTGTCGTCTTCGAGGTTCCTCGTGGTGCCGATTACGAAAATGGCATGCATTTTCAAATCAAAGATGGCGGAGATTTATTTTTCTTAAAAATCAATATGGGTGTCATCTTCGAAGTTTCTCGGGGTGCAGATTACAAAAATGACATTCATTTTCAAATCCAAGATGGCGGACATCTATTTTTCTTAAAAATCGATATGGGTGTCGTCTTCGAGGTTCCTCGTGGTGCCGATTACGAAAATGGCATGCATTTTCAAATCAAAGATGACTGAGATTTATTTTTCTAAAAATCAATATGGGTGTCATCTTCGAGGTTCCTCGGGGTGCAAATTACAAAAATGACATCCATTTTCAAATCCAAGAAGGCCGACATTTATTTTCTTAAAAATCAATATGGGTGTCATTTTCGAGGTTCCTCTGGGTGCCGATTACGAAAATGATACTCATTTTCAGATCAAGGATGGCGGATATTTATTTTTATAAAAATCAATATGGGTGTCGTCTTCGAGGTTCCTCGTGGTGCCGATTACGAAAATGGCATGCATTTTCAAATCAAAGATGGCGGAGATTTATTTTTCTTAAAAATCAATATGGGTGTCATCTTCGAGGTTCCTCGGGGTGCAGATTACAAAAATGACATCCATTTTCAAATCCAAGATGGCGGACATTTATTTTTCTTAATAATCGATATGGGTGTCGTCTTCGAGGTTCCTCGTGGTGCCGATTACGAAAATGGCATGCATTTTCAAATCAAAAATGGCGGAGATTTATTTTTCTTAAAAATCAATATGGGTGTCATCTTCGAGGTTCCTCGGGGTGCAGATTACAAAAATGACATCCATTTTCAAATCCAAGATGGCGGACATTTATTTTTCTTAATAATCGATATGGGTGTCGTCTTCGAGGTTCCTCGTGGTGCCGATTACGAAAATGGCATGCATTTTCAAATCAAAGATGGCGGAGATTTATTTTTCTTAAAAATCAATATGGGTGTCATCTTCGAGGTTCCTCGGGGTGCAGATTACAAAAATGACATCCATTTTCAAATCCAAGATGGCGGACATTTATATTTCTTAATAATCGATATGGGTGTCGTCTTCGAGGTTCCTCGTGGTGCCGATTACGAAAATGGCATGCATTTTCAAATCAAAGAAGGCGGAGATTTATTTTTCTTAATTATCAATTTGAGTGTCATCTTCGAGGTTGCTCTGGGTGCCGATTACGAAAATGACATCCAGTTTCAAATCAAAGATGGCAGACATTTATTTTTCTTAAATATCAATATGGGTGTCATATTCGAGGTTCCTCGGGGTGCAAATTACAAAAATGACATCCATTTTCAAATCCACGATGGCGGGCATTTATTTTTCTTAAAAATCAATATGGGTGTCATTTTCGAGGTTCCTCTGGGTGCCGATTACGAAAATGACACTCATTTTCAAATCAAAGATGGCGAACATTTATTTTTCTTAAAAATCAATATGGGTGTCGTCTTCGAGGTTCCTCGTGGTGCCGATTACGAAAATGGCATGCATTTTCAAATCAAAGACGGCGGAGATTTATTTTTCTTAAAAATCAATATGGGTGTCATCTTCGAAGTTTCTCGGGGTGCAGATTACAAAAATGACATTCATTTTCAAATCCAAGATGGCGGACATTTATTTTTCTTAAAAATCGATATGGGTGTCGTCTTCGAGGTTCCTCGTGGTGCCGATTACGAAAATGGCATGCATTTTCAAATCAAAGATGGCTGAGATTTATTTTTCTTAAAAATCAATATGGGTGTCATCTTCGAGGTTCCTCGGGGTGCAAATTACAAAAATGACATCCATTTTCAAATCCAAGAAGGCCGACATTTATTTTCTTAAAAATCAATATGGGTGTCATTTTCGAGGTTCCTCTGGGTGCCGATTACGAAAATGACATCCAATACATATCTGCATGAAGGTCAAACTGAGAACCTTCTTTTTTGTAGACGGTTAAAAATTACTTTTAGTACGCGGGCGAAGCCGCGGGCAAAAGCTAGTTTACTATATGACTGTGTTTCTGACACTAGCCCAAACAAGTTTTCTTAAAATTTTCTCTATAGATAAAAAAAAGTTGTCTTTATTTTCTTTTTTTACTCAACCTACTAAAACTACGCATCATTAAATTACAAAAAAGAGTTAAAATGATGGTATTTTACCTTGTCTAAACTCTGTCAAGAGGAAATTTAATAAAACTGCACACAGTCAGATATTTATCGAGATTTGTCAAAAAAAGCCATCCTCGAAGAATGTTGCATCCCGTTTTGTCGTGAGCGAAAGACATATTCTTGTCTCCGTCACGAGGGGCGTGGCTGACCGCAAAGACAATATTCTATTCGTATTGTACATGTTTATCGGTTTGCCTATTAATCTTAATCTCCAATCTCCGCTCAATTGCTCAAAAGTTAGCTGGACGAAATCCCTTACAGGGATAAACTCGACTTTGTACATATATGTTAATTGTTCTTGTGATTAATGTTATTTTTTCCTCGTGTACAATTAAGGATTTTACATACATAATACATGTGTGATAGCGTCCCGCACAAGTAATCTAGCACAGGAATATTTTATCCTAAATATTCAAAAGATACATATATATATATGTTTTATATCGTAGAATTGTAATTCTTTAGTATTATGATACTTTATATACATACATTGTATATTATTTTGAAAAAAATACACCACGCCGTGTTTCTTACGCCGGTTCTTCTCGAGGCAGAGGTTTATTTTATGAACCGGTGGTAGTTTTTTGACATTCATAAGTGCATGTAATATGCCTAAATTGAAGAATAAATGATTTCATTTCATTTCATTTCATAAGATGTGGCAAGGTTTTTATTTGTACATAACATTAACGTATAAAGTATAATATATTTGAGTTAAATCGCGCCGCTGATCGCTCCGGTCCGTAATCACCGCTATTAAAAAAATAAATAAAATTTGAACTGTTTATTTCAGTAAAAATATATTTAACTACATTTCATTCTTAACAACTAATCTTATATTAAAAGATTTTTGTGTTAAGGAGTCTGTTATTGTTTATAATAATAATTCATAGTAATGGTTGTGTTATAAATAAAGTAGGTGTACTCGAACTATGATTTGAAACGGGATATTTACCATGTATATTTGTATTTGTATAAATCGTAATTCTAATGTAAACGACCATGTGAGCTTGAAATCTTATACCGCTATTCGATAACGCAAAAGCTTTATCACCACCGTAACTAGCATCGCCTTTGAAATTCAGTTTGCATCGATAAATATTACCCTGATTTAATCCTATTAGCCAATAAGGGACTCAGATATGGGGAATTGGAGCAAGGACACGGCCTGGATTTTAACGGGAAATGAAAATTGAATACGCAAATTAATTCATGGGAATTGTGCGTATAATTGAATAAGGTTTATTCAACGATAAGGTTCAAGGCATGGTTTCAAGTTGCCCACTCACTTGACAAGCCCAATTCCAATAAGGTCTGGTTACCCGAGGGTTGGAAGGTCAGATGGCAGTCGCTTCCGTAAAAACTAGTGCCTACGCCAAGTCTTGGGATTAGGTAGCGGACCCCGGGCATCCTTCAGGATGCAACTGTACCGGGATAACGCTAGGATGATGATGATGATGATGATGATGATGATGATGATGATGATGATGGTAGAAAAAACTTAAGGCCTGCCTGACGGTACTCAGAGACCGTTATAAAGGACACTTACGACTCTATTAGCGCTTTTGTGAGAACAAAATCCTGCACACCTAGAGCTTCCGAGGATGAGTCGAGAGAGAGAGAGACCCGCTCAGTCCGACCCAGTTCGGGCCTAGCTGAGCTTCTTGCTGGACTCTTTCTAGGCTAGCTTTAGTCAACCAGCGACAAAAGTCCCAGTAGCTCGATTCCACTCACACCTCAGATTCGGTTGAAACCGCTCAACCAATCTCACTGTTCCAGTATTCAAAACCACCCGCATGGTCGTGTCGGAGGTTTCACCTGGATTTTCCCCAGGCTACACTCTAACCGCGCACTCCTATAGCTTTATTGAGCTCGGCCTATAAAGCCACAGTCAGGTTTAAAAAAAAAGAGAGACCTGCACATGTCTCTCCTGGCAGTCGTATTTGTAAAAACTAGTTCCTACACCAAATCACGGCACAGCCGGGTGCTCTAAACACTTATATTACGGCACGGGATATATTTAGCGCACCCGGACAACCAGAATCAGGATAATCCGGACTTTCCGGGTCAAGGACGGAGTACTACATTCTGTTAATGATGTTTCGAATTGTTTAGGCTTATTTGTTTCAAACAATGGTTAATCGTTCCGTTTGTCAAAATTTTTTTTTTTGACAGTATGAGATCACAGCTGCCACGCCAGTTCCGTGAGATAAGACCTGGACGCATATTTACTAATTTATCCTTTAATACAGACATAGTTTCTAAGGACAAAACAAATAAGTTTTTTAATTAATTTAATTTAATTTATTTAATTTATTTTTCCCAAAAAAGTATGGTACAGTTTACATTTGTTTCCGTTTCGCCAAACGTTAAGTTTATCGGCGAAATATTACACTCACTTTCATTTTTTTGTACCAAGTTATAGTATCTAATGACCTAAGTAATAAAGTAATTAATCCCTATCCTTTGAATATAAAACAAGATGGGTACTAGCTTATTTAATTAATATTAAGCATCTAGCGTTGAGGTGTTTAATAGCAACCATTTGAGTTTGTTTTTAAATATATAATATTATGTTTGTTTTTAAAACCTATTAGTCCTTTCTCAGGGAGGTGGATCGCCTACGTGATAAGGGCCTTGGTCCCCGCTCCGGGTCGTTCCTGTGCCTTTACCATGAGTTTACATGACCGTACTCACTAGCGATTGCGTAAAAAATTGTATTGGCAAAAGTACAGCGCCTCTGGCGGTTACGCAATAGAACCAAGAATCGGCATACTTAGTCGTTTACGCAGTCGCGAGCGAGTACGGTCATGCAAGTCATGGTAAAGGCACTGAATAGATTATGATGAAACTTAGTATACCCCGAGTTTACCCTAGATTAACATGTATAATACGTTCCCTAAAATCGTCCCTGGAGGGGACGAAATAAGAAGTCGCGGGCAAAAGCTGGTATACCTATAAATGGAGATGCGGAGTCTACGTACTACGTAGACTAAATACAGAACTAGACAAGAAGAGTTTTAGAGATGTTAAACGTCTCTAAACGTCAAAACGTATACAGGTCACTCATTATAAAATAAATAAAAATAAAATAAATAAATATTTGTGGACAATCTTACACAAATCAACCTGCAGGCGAATCACGTAACTTTATGTACTAACGGTAGATAGATTTTACTGTCAATTTTGAAGTATAAATGTATGAGGTGACAATTAAAATTTGACATTAAAACCTACCTAACGGTAGTAAAAAAGTTACGTGATTACCCCGCTGGTCCCAAACTAAGCAGAGCTTGTACCATGGGTACTAGGCGACGATATACATACTTATTTATAAATAAATAAATAAATAAATAAATAAATAAATATTAGAGGACAATCTTACACAAATCGAACTAGCCCCACAGCCCACTTATACAGATAAATATATACTTAAATACATAGAAAACATCCAAGACTCAGGAACAAATATTCGTGTTCATCACACAAATAAATGCCCTGACCGGGATTCGAACCCGGGACCTCCAGCTTCGAAGGCAGGGTCACTACCAACTAGGCTAAAGCGGTCGTCAAAAAAACGCATTATGTGCCTTCTCTTTTCCGTCGTTAGAAGATATTATTTTTTAAGATAATTTACAGAAAACGAGCCTTAAGTCAGCCCTGATCTGCAGTTGCATCGCGCATGCGCGGTGAGTCAAGGCAACTTATACATTAGTTACTTTAATACGTTGCAGTGATGCTGCGTCGTTATATGTGGGGAAATGTAATTGAGGTTCGATACTGCACTTATGTTTTGCATTCATTATGTGAGTTGTTTTACGCGATACGCTAGCACAATTTTTAGGGTTGTCACATAAAACTTGCTACTTGTGGAGCTTGGGCTTCGAGACCAAGGGTTGCACCAAAGCGTCTGTAATAGCAAACGGTGTTCGTTAAAATCTGATTGTATGGGAAATTTGTCAAGTTTCTATGGGATGACAGCTGCCGGCGCCATATTTACCGATGACCGGCCTGTGATTGTATGTTGGTGCAACCTATCCTGAACCGACAAAAAATCAATATAATAGGGATGATTACTCATCGTAACATAGTGTGGCTATATGAATAGAAAACCATCAAATTATTACAAGAAATAGTAAATAAATAAATAAATAAATAAATATTAGAGGACAATCTTACACAAATAGACATATTAATTAAAATCATATAGAGATATGGGACTCAAAGTTGCGATTGTCCGTAATTTAGGCGTGTAATAAATGTCCGATATTCCCCGATTTTTTTTATACCTCGTCGGTGGCATACAAGCGTACGGCCCGCCTGCTGGTAAGCGGTCACCGTAGCCTATGGACGCTTGTAACTCCGGGGGTGTCACGTGCGCGTTGCGCGATCTCGTGTCAGTCCCGATATGCGTTACACGACCAAGTAGCGAAGACTGGCAAGTGGCTCAACAATACCACCTAATGCTTCTTGAATACTTAGTTATGGCATTTATATATGTATGTAGGTTTACATATTTATGTATTTATGTAAGTTTATGGTGCTTCTTATAGTCATAGTTAGTATTATAGGTTATTTATACTCTATTTTTCTGTTTCACCTACTCAAGTAATTTAAATTTTCTAGCTTAGTTTCTACTACCCAAAGGTTGTCTGGAAGAGATCGCTTGTTAGCGATAAGACCGCCTGTTGTCTACCACTGTTACATGTATTTTAATTTCTGTTGTTCTTTGAATGTACTTCGTCACCAAAATGAGCAATAAGGAATATTTGTATTGTATTGTAATGCTTTGAAGTTATTTCCTCTGATTTCGTCCCGAGGGTCGTAACGTAAATGTTTATCTGTTCTTGTCTGTTTAAATTGTGTTATATTGTTTGTGACTTTAGTATTTTTTGTCTTTCGTGGCTTCTCGTGGTCCCAAAGGAAGACCAGCGCTAGCCAATGGCTATTTTCTGTATTTTGGTGTTATGTTAATTTGTACTGTGTCTGTGCCACGAATAAATGCTTTTTCTTTTTCTTTTCTTCTTTTTCTTTTTCTAAATAGTAATGTCAGGGAGTGAGCATGGAAACACGAAGCACCCGCAGAAGAACGAGGGTTACCGACATAGCTCAGAGAATCTGCATGTTGAAGTGGCAGTGGGCGGGCCACATTGCTCGTAGAACCGATAACCGTTGGGGAAGAAAGGTTCTCGAGTGGCGGCCTCGCACGGGATGACGGAGCGTTGGACGGCCTCCCACTAGGTGGACTGATGACTTGGTCAAGGCAGCGGGGCGTCGCTGGATGCGGGTGGCTCGCGACCGTGTGCTGTGGCGCTCCTTGGGGGAGGCCTATATCCAGCAGTGGATGTCTTTTGGCTGAATGATGATGATGATGATGAGCATGGAAACACATTGAAACCAACTTAGAATACGAAATGTCTGTGATTGACCCAATTTTCCTGTGATCGTAGGCGTTGAAGTTATCCGGTGTTTGGGCCCGAGGGCCGTAAGGAGAGCCGGGGGTGCCCCGCGGGACGCAATCAGCGATGGCGGAAACGGAACTTTTTATTTGTTTAGCTGATTCCTTAATGTCTGTTTAGCCAAACTGATTGTTATAAATCAAAAATCAAAATCAAAACATTTATTCTGCAAATAGGCCTCAAGGGCACTTTTACAAGTCAAAATCTATCTAGGTACATCAAATAAAAATAATACAATAATCAAAGTATCATTAATTAAATGTAGTGTTACGTGTCAAAAATAAGACTAATAAACTAATAACAATCGAGATTTGTTAGAGATGTATAAGGTCTCTAAGCGTCAAGATAAAAGGTAATAAAGTAGGTACACTAATCATAATAAAATATTTTGAGCTATTTATAAGACCATAAATATCATCATAATCAATATAATGACTTATATACTTCCTATTGCTGGACACACGTCTCACAGATAATATATCGAGTATAAAATCATATCATAAAGCTACGGAAAATCCAAAATTTCAACGTTGATGTTATTTCCGCTATTTGGGCCCGAGGGCCGTAAGGAGAGCCGGGGATGCCCCGCGGGACGCAATCAGCGATAGCGGAAACGGAACTTTCTATTTGTTTAGCTGATTCCTTAATGTCCGTTTACTTTAGCAGCCAAACAACTTTATTTTACTGACGACCGCCCTAGCCTAGTTGGTAGTGACCCTGCTTACGAAGCTGGAGGTCCCGGGTTCGAATCCCGGTCAGGGCATTTATTTGTGTGATCAGCACGAATATTTGTTCCTGATTCTTGGATGTTTTCTATGTATTTAAGTATCTATTTATCTATATAAGTATATATATCGTCGCCTAGTACCCATAATACAAGCTTTGCTAAGTTTGGGACTTGGTTGATTTGTGTAAGATTGCCCCCAAAATATTTATTTATTTTATTTATTTATTGTTATAAGACCATCAATATCATCATACTCAGTATAATGACTTATATACTTCCTATTGCTGGACACACCTCTCACAGATAATATATCGGGTATAAAATCATATCATAAAGCTACGGAAAATCCAAAATTTCAACTCTATTGGACTTCGACAAGACAAATAAACAATTATACGTAACCTAACATATTTAATTATTCATTACTTATTTTGCGAGGTAAATAAAACCGTATAAAAACATCTACACCACCAAATCTAACCCGGGAAGAGGTAACGGATAGAATTTATAATATTACGGGGATGGCACAGTAGGGTACTGCCAGCGCCGACGCAATTAATACCTAAACTTTGTTTAAATATTAATGAATTTACAGGGATAAATCCCGGGTTGGTCAGATTTGAATCCCGAAGGGTCGCACGCGCTACCGGGATTAGGGTCGCAACCCTGACCCGTGACCCCACAGCGCTCTTTACTCAGCTCCATTTAGCGTATTTACAGTTCATTTTAACGCAATCAAGATAATACGAAATATGAAGAGAAATATGGTTTTTTTTTGGCTTCTACTCCTTGCTGGTTTTAGCAAGGTAGATTTGCCAATATCAAGTTTTTGGACTTGACGCGCGAGGAAAATGTTCGGTAGCCTGTTTGTTCTACTTTTGGGGAAGGATCAGACTGGAAACCTAAAGCAAATAGTACATATGGACATCACATAGTACCTACATTCACATGACATTTACAGACGTTATGAAAAAAGAGGGAATGCGGATGACAGATTGTTAGGCATGCCAACATAACGGGTATTCGGGAAGAAAATTATATATTTAATGTAGGGAGCAAATTATGTTATACAATTGTGACAATAGTAAATGATTATAGTCTTATATTATGTATTTGAATATATTTCACAAGAATAGCAGTCAAGGGAGGATCCATTGAACAGAGAAGTGAGTAGAAGTTTATGGGGCGTGGGGTGGTTTTAGGCAATACATCATACAGTGAATAGTTGTATCTAGGACAGTTGAAGAAAATGTGATCCAGCGAACCTTCATCGATCCCGCATTCGCATAGCGAATTATCCCGCACCTTGATTTTGGCTAGGAACACCGGAGTGTAGGATATGGAATTTTGTTTGTTTTTTTGAACCTGACTGTGGCTTTATAGGCCGCCCAATAAAGCGATAGGAGCGCGCGGTTGGAGAGTAGCCCGGGGAAAATCCATGGAATTCTGTATTACACCGTAATAGTTTAAACTGCAAATAAGTAATGGGAACTTTTGGGCGAGTTGCGGTTCGGGGCGATCCTATTTAGCGATCTTATTTAAGCCTTATAAGTTTTAAAATGTTTTGATTTCAAATTATGACAAAAGTATTGATAATACCAGTAAAGTTATTAAAGGATACTATGATTTTATTAATGTTTTAGATAGTAACATAGCCATTTTTTGATTTTATTGTGTAGTAGAATTTAAGCGGAAAAAACAAGTTTTTAGCTTGAATGATCGATTTGGAGTGATTGAAACGATATTTCTTAATGAAAAATACATTTAAAGTTTATGACCTAAGGTCGCAATAGTCCTGTTCTAGATAGTAACATTGAGAAAATGTCAAGATACGTTTCAATTCACATAGAAAATGGTGTAAACAGATGAGCGTTTTTAACTGATAAGGACCCTTATCGTTAATTGACGAAGCCTGTTGCGAATTGTTTTAATGTTGTGTGGATATGAGAACCAATCGCAAGGGCAGCGCGTCTAGCACCAGTCACCACTACTATTTTTTTTTAAACTGACCGCAGCTTTGTAGGCCAGGCCCAATATGCCTAGCCTGGGGACAATCCAAGGGAAACTTCCGACACGACCACGCGGACGGTACATAAGATAGTAATCATATTACGCCTGTGCGTTTACCATGAGTTTGCATGACCGTACTCGCTAGCGACTGCGTAAACGATTTAGTATGCGATTCTTAGTTCTATTGCGTATCCGCCAGAGGCTCTGTACTTTTGTTCATACAAATTTTTACGCAGTCGCTAGCGAGTATGGTCACGTACTGTATAAGGCAGTACCACCAGAGTTGAGCTCACGCACACAACAACATCTCATGTAACGGCGGGATTTTGACATTTTCATTAAACTATTTTGTTAATTATTATTAGTGTTCGGAGTATCGGTGGCAAATTTCACACAGTGGGTAATGGAGTCGTTTTTATGATTAACTTTTTAAGATTTGAATAAATAAATTATTCATTTACCTGAAGTACTTAGTATGACATTAATTAGGTAGGTACTCGTAAATTCCAATCACCAATAGTTGAAGGAATTTTATGTATAATATATACACATTCTTTTGAGTATGTGGTGTAACTGGCAATTAAGTGCACAAATGTAAAAAAAAATGTAATCAAATATATTACGATTGGTTGACGTATCCAGAAGTCTCGTTTATGTCCATGTTGAACTGAAATGATATTTTCTTGTTTCCAAGTGGCCGCAAACTGGCGCATCAAATTAACAGGCCGTAAACCCACCTACCGACCCTATGTGTGATCGTTCACGTCAACTCTCCTGGAATTATCAACCGGCAGCGCCCGCGGTAACCAAGGCAACCGGGATTAAGGGCGCAACCCTGACCCGCTCCTGTTCGCATTGTTTGCTGTGCGCCTCATCCCTACTCTACCAATAAGGGGAAATACGGATTTTCAAGGGCTATCACAACATGTTTGTTATTATTATTTATTATTTATTGTAATTTAATTAATAAAAATAAAAATGTATTTAGTATAATGTATAAAGCAGGAATTATAATTATAAATGAAATTAGTAAAATGTGTAATTAGATAATATTAGAATTAGAAATGAATTCAGTAAAACGTATAACGAACTGAGAGATGTGCTGCATGCTATTTGTTTATATATTGGAAATAAATGGCTTTATTATTATTATTTTCTTTATTTATTTCTGGTCTTAGGTTAGGTTTTACAATATTTTTATAAAAAGTAAAATATAAAAATACACTTACAAAACATAAAAATATTATAAAATCCTAACCTAGGGTGCCGCCGGCAGCGAGGCGGGGCCTAAGCTACCGGTGGTTAGGGCGACAGAGAGAGGAACCTCCTGACTATCCGCGCCGTGTCCAGGAGTACCGCCTTCTGTATCTGACCCTTGACCCAGCCATCTAGCGAGAGTCTCTTGAGGTGTTGGTCGAGACTCTTCTCTATTAGACCGTTCGCAGAGACGACTATCGGGACAATGATCGTATTATTATTATCACAACGTGTTACTTTCTTTTTTTTATTATGGTCTACAAACTAGATGTTACAAGTTTTGAACACTCATGGTCTATTACATTGCAGTGGCTAGTTACACTCTTGTACATCCTAAAAAAGTGGACACATCAT
Organism: Epiblema foenella; assembly: GCA_963556455.1. Lineage (NCBI taxonomy): Eukaryota > Metazoa > Arthropoda > Insecta > Lepidoptera > Tortricidae > Epiblema > Epiblema foenella. Next base: position 2,654,454 of record OY747113.1, on the reverse strand, counting down.
GCAGAATATGCGTGCAGGTTTTACAAAAACAAAATATGTAATAGGTTACAAAGTTTACAAAATTATACTAATTGATAATTGAATTTAGTAAGTTCAGCTAAACTTTCCATATAAATAAACGTTTTCCTAACTCCATTGCTTAAGGGCCCTTACTAGTTAAAAACGATCATCTATTTACTCCATTTTCTGTTTGAATTGAAACGTATCTTGACATTTTCTCAATGTTACTATCTAGAGCAGGACTATTGCGACCTTATGTCAACTATAAGATTTCAAGCTTACATGGTCATTTACATTAGAATTACGATTTGAAACGGGATCGCGCTGATAGTGACGCTGGTTGATAATGGCGCTTGCAACAGTGCCGAAAAATATCGGGAACTCAAAAATACAAATATACATGCTAAATATCCCGTTTCAAATCGTAATTCTTATGTCAACTAAACTTTAAATGTATTTATTGGATTTTTCATTACGAAATATTGGTTCAAACGTCACTCCAAATCGACCATTTTCAAGATAAAAAATTGTTTTTTCCGTTTAAATTCTACTACACACAATAAAATCAAAAAATGGCTATTTTACTGTTTTAGATAGTAAATACTGTTTTAGTAAGTAATTAATAAAAATGTAGTATCCTTTAATAACTTTATTGGTATTATCAATACTTTTGTGATAATTTGAAATCAAATCATTTTAAAACTTATAAGGCCTCTTAAGTCTATTGTGAACCTATTTATTTATTTAGTCTTTCTTGCACAAAAGAAACCTTATAGTACAATAGGCGAACTTAATTAATGCCGTATGGCATTCTCTACCAGTCAACCTTAAGGCGAAGCCGAAAAATTTGTTGGCGGTGCAAGTAACAACTAAAGGAACTCAAAATTAATTACATTTACTCGTGGGTGGGTATCTTGTGTTATAGGTACACTATATGAGTGAAACATGTTGTCGACTTGCAAAATCTAATAAAACGGTGTCTATTGTGGGGCCAGGTTTTTATAATAAACTACCCGAAACAATTAAAAATATTGAGAGTGACGTGACATTTATAAATAATTTAAAAAAATGGCTAACGGCGAAGGCCTTCTATGACATAGATGAATATGTAAATTAAATTTGTTGCATGCTTTTGTAATTGTAGTTTTTTTTTTGGCATTTAAATTCACTATGTAATAATTTAAATAATGTACCTAATCTAATTGAAATTTTTATTTTTTATTTAATCGACATAATTAAATTATTGTAACAATCATTTTCTCATTTGATTTTATTTTTTTAGACTGACGCTCAGAGACCTTATACATCTCTGAGGATATTTATTTATTTGATTTTATTATTTCCATGTTGACGTGTTATAGATATAGCTCAAAACATTTTATTATGATTAGTGTACGTACTTTATTACCTTTTATCTTGACGCTTAGAGACCTTATACATCTCTAGCAAATCTCGATTGTTATTAGTTTCTTAGTCTTATTTTTGACATGTAACACTACATTTAATTAATGATACTTTGATTATTGTATTATTTTTATTTGATGTACCTAGATAGATTTTGACTTGTAAAAGTGCCCTTGCGGCCTATTTGCAGAATAAATGTTTTGATTTTGATTTTGAATCTTCTGACATGTAAAATTTTTGTATATTTTATGAATAAATAAATATGAATATGAATATGAAAGGGACGGCACGATACGAAGTTCGGATTTCGAAGTTCGGAGTAGGCCCTCAGGGCCTGTAGCCGTGCAGCACCGGTAACCATGGCGACCGGGATTAAGGACGCAACCCTGACCCGCTCCTGTTCGCTGTACTACAGCGAGGCTGGCACAATTGCCGCTGCGACGCGACGCGAGTAGAGAAAAGTCTACGGTCCTCTTTCTCATTCGTACAGTTTGAGCGAGACAGGAATCGCCGAGTCGCGCGAGATGCGACTTGGCAGCAAGTTGTGCTAGCCTACCAGGCTGTACTCCTCACTGCTTATAGGTAAATCGGGAACTTGCTTTTTAGAGAGGTAGGGCACAGCAAAACGTCATCTTGCTCGAATTTGGAGCAGTCAACTGGGGAAGTACCTCCGCCTTGCAGAAGACCACAGCCATAATAACATTATCTACTATACAAGTATGTAGTGTTGTGTTCCTGGAGGTGGCAAGGTTGCCAGAGCTCCCGAGGATGCACTGTGTTGAGAGCGAGGGACCTAAATTTGTTCCTTCTGCTGTCAATACAGTGCATCCTCAAATTTTATTAAAGGTCGGCAACGCGTACGTGACTTCTTTGGAGTTGCGGGCGTCTATAGGCTGCGGTGGCCGCTTACTATCAGGTGGACCGTAAGCTTGTTTGCCACCGGCGTTGTATAAAAAAAAAAACTTGCATGAATTTTATATAGAGATAAATTTTATTTTAAGAAGATTTTGGAAGTTTCGGCCTTCACTTTTTTGTATTGTTATTTAGAAAGAGGTTTAATTGCAGTATCACTTCCGATAGTGTTGGCAATTAACGAACCACAGCTAATATCCATAAATCTCACCATTTGTATGAAAAAAATGTTTTTTACCACTGTGTTACCCACCTAAGTCAATATTTAAGTATTTTAACATCCTTTTATCAGATTCAGGTACTATTTCGAAATCCTATTTTTGTACACTAATTGACATACATATCGGAGTCCAGTAGGACAGTGTTTGTAACCCTTAAAAACGTGCGAATTAAGCAGTGACAAAATTATAAGTGTCGTGAAAAAAACCAAAAATCCAATATAAATAAATAAATATTAGAGGACAATCTTACACAAATCGAACTAGCCCCACAGTAAGCTCAAGAAGGCTTGTGTTATGGGTACTAGACGACGATATATTTAATAGATATAAATACTTAAATACATAGAAAACATCCAAGTCTCAGAAACAAATATTCATGCTCATCACATAAATATTTGCCCTGACCGGGATTCGAACCCTGGACCGTCAGCTTCACAGGCAGGTGCACTACCCACTAGGCTAAACCGGTCGTCAATATAAGTTGTGACAGTTGACAAAACAAATCAACGTCAAAAAATGAATGTCAGAAATTTGATAAGCGGATACAACTAACTTTTTTATCGTATCACAACTAAGGTCTCTCTCTATAGTGCAGAGAAAGTGATGTCACCATCCGGTTTACACTTTTTCGCAATTTTTTTCAAAATTAATGGCAAAAAAATCCGAAAATATTTTTTTTGTGTACTTAACATCTTTCCACCGAAATGGTTTTCGAATTAAGACTTTTGAAAACTATGAAATATTGTCAATCATAGATTTTTTTATGGAATAGAAAACTGGTGATGAAAAAGTAAACCTATTTAGGCTCGGTTTTATAAAGAACCGTTAGACCTTATGTCGGTGTGTTATGTCACAAAATGTACTGAGTTACTGAAATTTGATCTGATATTTGATCTAACGGATCTTTATAAAACCCGACCTTTGTGATAATTTGACGGTATGTTATAAATTGTAATATGAGTTATACTGCCTATTACATTTTAACGAACGCCGCTTACTATTATCGACGGTTTGATGCAATCCACCCTGTGAGAATGTTAGCATTTACCCTAACCACAGCATCTGTCTCTCTCCACCTCCAGTGATCAGAAAGAGAGCAGTGATGTAATCTGCGGTCAGGGCTGTCCCGATCGATCGGTCTATTAATAACGTCATCGAATCTTCCATTTTGCATATAAAAATTTGATGTTTTGCTAGTTTTTGGGGTTCCGTAGCCAAAATGGTTTCGTCATGTCCGTTCGTATGTCACAGCCGATTTACTCTGAGGCCGGGTACCGGGTTTTATAAAGATCCTTTAGACCAAATGTCAGATCAAATTTCAGTAACTCAGTACATTTTTTGACATAACAAACCGACATAAGGTCTAACGGATCTTTATAAAACCGTGCTTGAGACTATAAGCACTATGCAATATTTGGCAGGAAGGTGTATTCTATAAACCACTACATAAAAAAAAAATGCAAAATTACCAAAAAAGATTTTCGTCTTCATATGCGTAGCTACTTTTGATGAAGACTATATAGTCAAGGTCACGAATTTTTCGTCTTCCATTTTTTTATACAACGCCGGTGGCAAACAAGCGTACGGTCCACCTGATGGTAAGCGGCCACCGCAGCCGATAGACGCCCGCAACTCCAAAGGCTCGTTGCCGACCCTTTATAAGATTTGAGAATTGGAATAAGGTCCAGAAATGTATACATATTTATGCCCTCGACCGTACCCTCTGTATTATTTACGAGCGGCGATAAAGCCGGGCTCGTTTATTTATATCTGTAATGTTTGCCGACAATTGTCTCTGGCTGCAAACGTAGTCTAAGGTAGGGTGACAATGATTTGTGAAATTGGTACTTATTTAGACACTAGTAGCACCCTACGGTGTTACCCGCAGATAAAAGGTAGCCTATGTGTTAATCCACGGTATAAGCTACCTCCGTTCCAAATTTAAAAAATAAATAGAGATTTTTGTCGCCAGAATAAGTTATACAAAATTAAAACAACAAATAAATAAATAATAAATATTTGTGGTCAATCTTACACAAATCGACCTAGTCCCAAACTAAGCAAAGCTTGTACTATGGGTACTAGGCGACGATATACATACTTATATAAATAAATATATACTTTAATACATAGAAAACATCCAAGACTCAGGAACAAATATTCGTGTTCATCACACAAATAAATGCCCTGACCGGGATTCGAACCCGGGACCTCCAGCTTCTTAGGCAGGGTCACTACCAACTAGGCTAAAGCGGTCGTCAATAAAAAGAAACACAGAATTAGTAAGACTTAGTAATAGGTATAGGTACATTATTGTCGAGGGCTCTGGGCCCGCGGATTGAGGCCAAATGTTGCATGCCAAATACGTCTTGACGTTTTGAGATTAAGCGGAACGTAGATTCATTCATGCATCCATATATTGGGACGAACTTTCGTGTTTATAATTTTATATAATATCACTAGCGACCCGCCCCGGCTTCGCGCGGGTGCACAATTTAATAGATGTTATTATACATATAAACCTTCCTCTTCAATCACTCTATCTATTTTAAAAAAACCGCATCAAAATTCGTTGCGTAGTTTTAAACATTTAAGCATACATAGGGATATAGGGACAGAGAAAGCGACTTTGTTTTATACTTATGTAGTGATGTATTGATTAAGACTGGTCTCTGAGCTGTAGATTGCCATGTTATGAACGGAGTTGCAGGCGTCCTTAGCCTACGGTAACCGCTTATCATCAGGCGGTTCATAAGTCTGCCACCGCCGTGGTATAAAAACATCAACAAGGGAGAATCTCACGTATAGTTCTGAATCATGGTGTCACCACGCCATCGACTGGGATGTCACAAATACGGGGATCGCGTGTGGCCACACAACAATATCTATTCTGTCTAGGTTACGTCATCTACTAGAAAGTTCAATTTAATAGTCCATGATAAGTCTAATCCTATCTGTCTTCTATTGTATACGAAGTCAATGAAAACAGCTTTTCTTACTAAAAGTGTTTTCGGGATAGCACCAAAAATTTATAATAAATTGCCGAGAAATACAACCATATTAGAGGGATTGATAGAATTTAAAAAAAGTCTATTTGCATTTCTAGTTAAAAAAGCTTATTATTCACTAAGGGAATACTTGACAGGTGAAGAATTGTAACTGTTTAAGCATGCTCCATCTTGACTCAAAATATTTGTATGCCTTATGGCAAAACATAGAGAGACAGTGATATTAATAATTCTAAGACCTATGTACCTATGTTTACAAATAAATGTTTTTGACTTTTGACTAGGTTGGTAAGCAGATTACCAAATTATTAGATTATTGATTAGATTATTATTATGACGACCGCCTTAGCCTAGTTGATAGTGACCCTACCTACGAAGCTGGAGGTCCCGGGTTCGAATCCCGGTCAGGGCATTTATTTGTGTGATGAGCACGAATATTTGTTCCTGAGTCTTGGATGTTTTCTATGTATTTAAGTATCTATTTACCTATATAAGTATGTATAACGTCTCCTAGTACCCATAGTACAAGCTTTGCTTAGTTTGGGACTAGGTAGATTTGTGTAAAATTGTCCCCAAATATTTATTTATTTTAATTATTTATTTATTACTGGCACAGTACTGCTGCATTTCGTGGCAGCTTTCGCTATGCTGCTACGAAGTGCTGGAATAATATTCCACCACCGATATTAGAAAGTAGCACTGTCGGTGGTTTTAAAGCTAAATTAAAAAAAACACTTCATGGACCCAAAAGTGTCTGATGCCTAAGGTTAGTCGTACATGATAATCTCTTCTACATCCTCTGAAAACAAGTAGATAGTATTCCGTTTGCCAACCACTGCCTTTTAGACGTCATCTGTATAAATTATTTAACTCTTAAACATATGATAATATTATTTTTGTACTTGTATGTATTTATATCCTCTAACTCGAGTCGCGTAGTATATGCGGTATGCTGTCCCGCACACCTCGCTGGATCCACAGAGAACCAGCGCCGTTGGCACTGCTGTGTCAACTGCATTGCTGAGTGGAGACCTTTTCGGTAGCACATCTGTTTGTTAGTTTTTAAGGTGTATGTCATAGATACTTGTGTTATCCGAATAAATATATTTCTTTCTTTCTTTCAGATTAAAGGAGTCCTATTTATTTCACCCGTAATTACTCGTAGGATCTATCTAGTTGTGTGCTGTTTACTTTAGACTGTTGGTGCTACGGCTTCTTGAATACTTAGTTATTGTATTTATATAATGTATGTAGGTATTGTAGGTTTATATATAAGTAGTTTGTATTTATGTAAGTTTATGGTGCTTCTTATAGTCATAGTTAGTATTATAGGTTGTTTATACTCTATTTTTCTGTTTCACCTACTCAATTAATTTAAATTTTCTAGCTTAGTTTCTACTACCCAAAGGTTGTCTGGAAGAGATCGCTTGTTAGCGATAAGACCGCCTGTTGTCTACCACTGTTACATGTATTATAATTTCTGTTGTTCTTTGAATGTACTTCGTTTGGTGAGCAATAAATAATATTTGTATTGTATTGTATTGTTGGTAGATCAGGTGGCAGTCGCTTTGGTAAAACTAGTTCCTACGCCAAATCGGATTAGGTGTCAAATTGGACAACTGGGAAATCGCCAGGAGAACGTCGAATCCAAAATACAAAGATTTAGTTATTTGGTGCTAGCGACCCGCCCCGGCATCGCACGGGTGCAATGCTGATGCATGTATTATACATATAAACCTTCCCCTTGAGTCCACTCTATCTATTAAAAAAAACCGCATCAAAATCCGTTGCGTAGCTTTAAAGATTTAAGCATACATAGGGATATAGGGATATAGAGACATAGGGACAGAGAAAGCGACTTTGTTTTATACTATGTAGTGATTTGACCTTAGATTACTCTCTAAGGTTAAATCAAATAACTACCCCAGTCTATCCCATCGTGTGTCCTATACCTAAGGGTACAGAAGGCTGGGGGGTTTGGAAACGCGGGCGTCTATAGGCGCGGTGTCCGCTTACCATCAAGTAGACCGTATGCTTGTATGCCACCGGCGTTGTATAAAAAGAGGCTTTTTTCATCTTTATGTATCTTTAAAACAGCATATTTCATATTTTACATTATTATACACTGCATTTATTTGCCTTCTTAGATAAGGTTTGTATAATATTTCTATAATAAAAGGCAAAATTAAAAATTTTGAAAATACCCTCGACGGATAAATAAGAAATAAGAAATAAGAAATATTTATTCGAGACAAAGACAACAATTAATACAGCAAAAAATAGAATATAAAGATAAACAAAAAAGTTGTGTTATCTCGAAACGGTACCATCTCAGCATAATGCGGGCAATCGCCAGCGCTGGTCTTCCGATGGGACCGTCGAGTGATATCACGGTGTGTAACTGTACGAACATAAAATAATAATAATAATAAATAAAGAACAATTAACATGAAGAAGAAGAAGACGGCTTTTAAAAACAAAGTTTGACATTTTTTTTTTTCAAAATGAAAAAAATGATGTGCTCAATTGAAAAATAATTAAATAATGCATTTGAATATCCCCCGACTCTATAGGAAATAATTACATATAGATAAAAATATTTTTTTCTAAACGGTTAACTGGTTGCGAGGTATATTTACAAGCCCAGAAAAATCCGTCGGGGGCTGCCATTTGAACGTATATGAAATTGTAAACGCTGGCCTAGCAGTTCCGGAAAAAATGCACTCACACGCACTTTAGCAAGAGAAAAATGTTTACTGCAGCGCCCCCTGGCAAGTTATCATCGTAACTCCTAGTTAAAATTCGGACCGACTAAACTACAGACCTATTGCAGAAAACGGTTTCTAAATCGGTCAAGCCGTTTCGAAGATATTGATGTGCACACACAAACAAACAAACAAACAACCTCTCACCCTAAACGCATATACCTTCTCCGTTCCGTCGTGGGTAATAAAAAGTAATAAAAAGTAAAATATAAAATAATATTTACAAAACATAAAATTATAGTAAAAACCTAACCTAGTGTGCCGCCGGCAGCGAGGCGGGGCCCTAAGCTACAGCGCGTTTACCATGAGTTTGCATGACCGTACTCGCTAGCGACTGTGTAAAAATTTGTATGGGCAAAAGTACAGCGCCTCTGGCGGTTACGCAATAGAAATAAGAATCGGCATACTAAATCTTTTTTTTTTTAATTTATTGCTAGAGTACAGTCAAGCGGATGTTGTTTATAATGATAATATTCGTACAATGTATTCTGCCTGCTGCTGGGCATGCAAATTATACTACAACTAGCAGGCGCCCGCGACTTCGTCCGCGTAGATTTTAGATGGTAACAAAGATATAAATGAAGTTTATTTGTTTCTGTCAGTTGTCTGATGCTATTAATCTTTTGTGAAAATTACTCGAAAGAAAAAAATAATGTCCGCCATCTTGGATTTGAAAATGGATGTAACTTTCGGAATCGGTACCCCGAGGAACTACAAAGATGACGTCATATCGATTTTAAAGAAAAATAAATGTCCGCCATTTTGGATTTGAAAATGCATATCATTTTCGTAATCGGCACCCCGAGGAACCTCGACGATGACACCCATATCGATTTTTAAGAAAAATAAATATCCCCCTTTAGGATTTGAAAATGGATGTCATTTTCGTAATCATCACCCCGAGCAACTTCGAAGATGACACCCATGTCGATTTTTAAGAAAACTTAATGTCCGCCATCTTGCATTTGAAAATGGATGTTATTTTCGGAGTCGGCACCCCGAGGAACCACAAAGATGACACCCATATCGATTTTTAAGAAAAATAAATGCATATCATTTTCGTAATCGGCGCCCCGAGGAACCTCGACAATATACCCATATCGATTTTTTAGAAAAATAAATGTCCCCATCTGTCAACTTGGAATCCCTTTTACCTCATTAGGGGAACAATTTAGAAAAATGCTGGATCACGTTTTGTTGTATTTAAACAGAGAGTCTATATACAAAGTTTTAAATCCCGCACTTCAAAAAAGATTTGCTTCGCGTACGAACTTGTAAACCCCTTTTCACCCCTTTGGGGAGCAATTTCAAAAACTGCTGAAATACGTTTTGTTGTATATAAACAGAGAGTCTATGTACGAAGTTTTAAATCTCTCACTTCAAAAACGATTTGCTCCTTTACAAAATTGGAACCCTCTTTTCACCTCTATAGGGGAGCAATTTTGAAAAACGCTGAAATACGTTTTGGTGTATTTAGACATAGAGTCTATTTAAGAAGTTTTAAATCCCGCACTTCAAAAAATATTTGTTCCTTTACAAACTTTTAAACCCCTTTACACCCCTTTAGAGGATTAATTTTGAAAGACGCTGAAATACATTTTGTTGTATTTAAACAGAGAGTCTATGTACGAAGTTTTAAATCTCTCACTTCAAAAAAAATTTGCTCCCCGTAATAAGTTGGAACCACCTTTTCACCCCTTTAGGGGAGCAATTTTGAAAAACGCTGAAATAGGTTTTGTCTTATTTAGACATAGAGTCTGTATACGAAGTTTTAAATTTCGCACTTCAAAAAAGATTTGCTTCCCGTACGAAATTTTAACCCCCTTTTTACCCCTTTAGGGGAGAAATTTCAAAAATCGCTGAAGTACGTGTTGTTGTATTTAATCAGAGAGTCAGTATAAGAAGTTTTAAACCCCGCACTTCAAAAAAGAATTGCTCCCCGTACAAACCTGGAACTCTCTTTTCACCCCTTTATGGGAGCAATTTTGGAAAACGCTGAAATACGTTTTGTTTTATTTAAACAGAGAGTCTATATACGAAGTTTTAAATCTCTCACTTCAAAAAAGAGTTGCTCCCCGTACAAACCTGGAACCCCCTTTTCACCCTTTTAGAGGAGCAATTTCAAAAAATGCTGAAATATGTTTAGTTGTAATTAAACAGAGAGTCTATATACGAAGTTTTAAATCTCGCACTTCAAAAAAGATTTGCTCCTTTACAAATTTGGAACCCTCTTTTCACCCCAGTATGGGAGTAATTTTGAAAAACGCTGAAATACGTTTTGTTGTATTTAGACACAGAGTCTATTTACGAAGTTTCAAATCTCTAACTTCAAAAAAGAATTGCTTCCCGTACAAACTTGGAACCCCCTTTTCACCCCTTTAGAGGAGCAATTTCAAAAACGCTGAAATATATTTTGTTTTATTTAAACAGAGAGTCTATATACGAAGTTTTAAATCTCGCACTTCAAAAAAGATTTGCTCCTTTACAAACTTGAAACGTTCGTTTTACCCCTTTAGGGGAGTAATTTTGAAAAACGCTGAAATAAGTTTTGTTGTATTTAAACATAGAGTCTATTTCCGAAGTTTCAAATATCTAACTTCAAAAAATAATTTCTCCCCGTACAAACTTGGAATCCTCTTTTCACCCCTTTATGGGAGCAATTTTGGAAAACACTGAAATACGTTTTGTTGTATTTAAACATAGAGTCTATTTACGAAGTTTCAAATCTCTAACTTCAAAAAAGAATTGCTCCCCGTATAAACTTGGAACCCTCTTTTCACCCCTTTATGGGAGTAATTTTGAAAAACGCCGAAACATGTTTTGTTGTATTTAGACATAGAGTCTATTTACGAAGTTACAAATCTCTAACTTCAAAAAAGAATTGCTTCCCGTACAAACTTGGAACCCCCTTTTCACCCCTTTAGAGGAGCTATTTCAAAAACGCTGAAATATGTTTTGTATTATTTAAACAGAGAGTCTATATACGATGTTTTAAATCTCTCACTTCAAAAAAGAGATGCTCCCCATACAAACTTTGCACCCCTATTTTACCCTCTTAGGGTTAGAATTTTGCAAAACGCTGAAAACGCTTTCTTTAGATTTAAGTTCTTAACCTTTTTACGAATTCTTAAGTCTTCAGCTCAAAAAAAAATTTTTCTCCTATACAAACTTTGCACCCCTATTTGATCCCCTTAGGGGTGGAATATCCAAAAATCCCGTCTTATCCCTTGCATACGTCATAAAAGTAAGCTCTGGACAAAATTTGAAGTTTCTAGTTCCAGTAGTTTCGGCTGTGCGTTGATGGTAGATCAGGACTTCTTCTTTTATATATATAGATTAAAATTACAATGTTAAGAGTTAAGTTAAAGGTTAGTCAAAATTTAATTTAATTATTAAGGGAGATTTAATAAATATCAGGCTTATAATCTGAATATTCTTTCACAGAGTAGAATGCATTTTGAGTCAAAAATTCTAATAAATATTTCTTAAATTCTTGCATGTCAGATCTTCTTATAAAGTCTGGCAGCCATGCCAAATACACTTTTTGCACGCAAGGCTGTTTTTGATTGGTTATTTGCGATTCTATGCCGCTGTCGTGCACTATTAAAAACAGAGAATTGGTTTACATTGGACTTAACATACATGGCTATTTCAAATATACATAAACAGGGGAATGTTAATATTTTTAATTCAATAAAGTAGGACTTGCATGGTTCGGATGGATTTAGGCTACAAGCGGAACGTAGACACTTTTTTTGGGCCCTAAATACCCACTCTCGATCTGTTGAATTGCCCCAGAACATTATACCATAACGTAATGTAGGTGTTACATGCGCATGGTAGGCAGTTAGTACTGCAGCCAGACTTACTTTTTTATTTAAAATTATACAATGCATACGAGAATGTATTTAACTTTTTACATATAGTGTCAACATGGATTATCAACATCTATTTACGCAGTCGCTAGCGAGTATTATGCAAACTCATGGTAAAGGCACATGGACAAGCGCCCGCGTCGTGTAGGAGGTTCCTCTGGATTCTCCCCAGGCTTCTCTCCAACTGCGCACCCGTATCGCTTTATTGGGCCCGGCCACAGTTAAAAACGTTTCGACGCGTAGTACCAAATTCGCAAACTGCCAATGCACGCATATTTCCAATAACGCAAAATTCCAATTTGGCAAAGTACCAAGATTGTAAAGTGTCAAACTCGCAAGACACCAACTTCGCTAGTTACCAAAACTGTAACACGCAGAGTACCAACTTCGCTAGTTACGAAAACTGCAACACGCAAAGTACCAACTTCGCTAGTTACCAAAACTGCAGCACGCAAAGTACCAACTTCGCTAGTTACCAAAACAAGTTATATTAGGTTACATAATAACGTAACCCGATATAGAACCATTCCATGCATCCCTCGGCGCGGCTTGACATTGTTTATGCACGGTGTATTAGTTTCCTTCTCAGAATAGCTTCACATACATCCCCATACATAAGTTAACAACTTGCATGGAGGCAACCCTGTGTCTCTCGTGTTATCTATATATATAAAAGAAGAAGTCCTGATCTACCATCAACGCACAGCCGAAACTACTGGAACTAGAAACTTCAAATTTTGTCCAGAGCTTACTTTTATGACGTATGCAAGGGATAAGACGGGATTTTTGGATATTCCACCCCTAAGGGGATCAAATAGGGGTGCAAAGTTTGTATAGGAGAAAAATTTTTTTTTGAGCTGAAGACTTAAGAATTCGTAAAAAGGTTAAGAACTTAAATCTAAAGAAAGCGTTTTCAGCGTTTTGCAAAATTCTAACCCTAAGAGGGTAAAATAGGGGTGCAAAGTTTGTATGGGGAGCATCTCTTTTTTGAAGTGAGAGATTTAAAACATCGTATATAGACTCTCTGTTTAAATAATACAAAACATATTTCAGCGTTTTTGAAATAGCTCCTCTAAAGGGGTGAAAAGGGGGTTCCAAGTTTGTACGGGAAGCAATTCTTTTTTGAAGTTAGAGATTTGTAACTTCGTAAATAGACTCTATGTCTAAATACAACAAAACATGTTTCGGCGTTTTTCAAAATTACTCCCATAAAGGGGTGAAAAGAGGGTTCCAAGTTTATACGGGGAGCAATTCTTTTTTGAAGTTAGAGATTTGAAACTTCGTAAATAGACTCTATGTTTAAATACAACAAAACGTATTTCAGTGTTTTCCAAAATTGCTCCCATAAAGGGGTGAAAAGAGGATTCCAAGTTTGTACGGGGAGAAATTATTTTTTGAAGTTAGATATTTGAAACTTCGGAAATAGACTCTATGTTTAAATACAACAAAACTTATTTCAGCGTTTTTCAAAATTACTCCCCTAAAGGGGTAAAACGAACGTTTCAAGTTTGTAAAGGAGCAAATCTTTTTTGAAGTGCGAGATTTAAAACTTCGTATATAGACTCTCTGTTTAAATAAAACAAAATATATTTCAGCGTTTTTGAAATTGCTCCTCTAAAGGGGTGAAAAGGGGGTTCCAAGTTTGTACGGGAAGCAATTCTTTTTTGAAGTTAGAGATTTGAAACTTCGTAAATAGACTCTGTGTCTAAATACAACAAAACGTATTTCAGCGTTTTTCAAAATTACTCCCATACTGGGGTGAAAAGAGGGTTCCAAATTTGTAAAGGAGCAAATCTTTTTTGAAGTGCGAGATTTAAAACTTCGTATATAGACTCTCTGTTTAATTACAACTAAACATATTTCAGCATTTTTTGAAATTGCTCCTCTAAAAGGGTGAAAAGGGGGTTCCAGGTTTGTACGGGGAGCAACTCTTTTTTGAAGTGAGAGATTTAAAACTTCGTATATAGACTCTCTGTTTAAATAAAACAAAACGTATTTCAGCGTTTTCCAAAATTGCTCCCATAAAGGGGTGAAAAGAGAGTTCCAGGTTTGTACGGGGAGCAATTCTTTTTTGAAGTGCGGGGTTTAAAACTTCTTATACTGACTCTCTGATTAAATACAACAACACGTACTTCAGCGATTTTTGAAATTTCTCCCCTAAAGGGGTAAAAAGGGGGTTAAAATTTCGTACGGGAAGCAAATCTTTTTTGAAGTGCGAAATTTAAAACTTCGTATACAGACTCTATGTCTAAATAAGACAAAACCTATTTCAGCGTTTTTCAAAATTGCTCCCCTAAAGGGGTGAAAAGGTGGTTCCAACTTATTACGGGGAGCAAATTTTTTTTGAAGTGAGAGATTTAAAACTTCGTACATAGACTCTCTGTTTAAATACAACAAAATGTATTTCAGCGTCTTTCAAAATTAATCCTCTAAAGGGGTGTAAAGGGGTTTAAAAGTTTGTAAAGGAACAAATATTTTTTGAAGTGCGGGATTTAAAACTTCTTAAATAGACTCTATGTCTAAATACACCAAAACGTATTTCAGCGTTTTTCAAAATTGCTCCCCTATAGAGGTGAAAAGAGGGTTCCAATTTTGTAAAGGAGCAAATCGTTTTTGAAGTGAGAGATTTAAAACTTCGTACATAGACTCTCTGTTTATATACAACAAAACGTATTTCAGCAGTTTTTGAAATTGCTCCCCAAAGGGGTGAAAAGGGGTTTACAAGTTCGTACGCGAAGCAAATCTTTTTTGAAGTGCGGGATTTAAAACTTTGTATATAGACTCTCTGTTTAAATACAACAAAACGTGATCCAGCATTTTTCTAAATTGTTCCCCTAATGAGGTAAAAGGGATTCCAAGTTGACAGATGGGGACATTTATTTTTCTAAAAAATCGATATGGGTATATTGTCGAGGTTCCTCGGGGCGCCGATTACGAAAATGATATGCATTTATTTTTCTTAAAAATCGATATGGGTGTCATCTTTGTGGTTCCTCGGGGTGCCGACTCCGAAAATAACATCCATTTTCAAATGCAAGATGGCGGACATTAAGTTTTCTTAAAAATCGACATGGGTGTCATCTTCGAAGTTGCTCGGGGTGATGATTACGAAAATGACATCCATTTTCAAATCCTAAAGGGGGATATTTATTTTTCTTAAAAATCGATATGGGTGTCATCGTCGAGGTTCCTCGGGGTGCCGATTACGAAAATGATATGCATTTTCAAATCCAAAATGGCGGACATTTATTTTTCTTTAAAATCGATATGACGTCATCTTTGTAGTTCCTCGGGGTACCGATTCCGAAAGTTACATCCATTTTCAAATCCAAGATGGCGGACATTATTTTTTTCTTTCGAGTAATTTTCACAAAAGATTAATAGCATCAGACAACTGACAGAAACAAATAAACTTCATTTATATCTTTGTTACCATCTAAAATCTACGCGGACGAAGTCGCGGGCGCCTGCTAGTATACTATACAAATACAAATACAAACATTTATTCTGCAAATAGGCCACAAGGGCACTTTTACATGTCAAAATATTAATTTACAATTTAAGAAAGTCTGACTATAATAAGTAATACATTTTTCATGTCGAAATATTAATTTACAGTTCAAGAAGGAATAATAATTTCGAGTTTACAATTATACCAAAATTAATGTCATACAATGAAGATAAACTTGCAAAGTTATCTATAACAAATATTACAACATCAGTAAAGTTAGAGATGTATAAGGTCTCAAGATTAAACAAGGAGTATAATGAAATTAATATAATATCCCAGAGATGTACTAGCGACCCGCCCCGGCTTCGCACGGGTGCACTATTTAATGGATGTTATTATCAGAGCTCGGAATAGGTAGTGCCTATTTACCTAAACTTCGCGGCAGGACGTAACTAAGAGTGGTTACAAGCACCAAAAATAATTATTTCTTTTTAATGAATGCGGGATTTCCCGGGATTTACTGTATTATTCTAGAGGCTTAATACATTTCGAGTTACTTATAAATCTTGTTATACTGCATATTATTTGTTTAATTACCTTGAAATAACATCAAGGATTCCGAAATTTGATACTTTTTAGTTGACTTAGACAGAATTATACTCCTTTCTTCCATGAGAGGGGACCTGTGTCCAGCATTAGGGCGTATATAGATTGGTGATGAGACAAACTATGATATGGCATAGAAGATATCGTACAGATGTATTCTAATTTATTTCTAATATGATGGTGTACATGTACTTATATATTAAATAAAACTATTTTCCAACCGATTATATCGCGTATAATGAATTTAAAATAGATTCCGTGACCACGAGTGCTGTAAAAGACTCGAAACGTAGGAATGAATGTCAGAATTTTCTATACGATGTCATAGTTCTGTCTCATCACCAATCTATATACGCCCTAATGCTGGACACAGGTCCCCTCTCGTGGAAAAAAAGAGTATAATTCTGTCTAAGTCAACTAAAAAGTATCAAATTTCGGAATCCTTTTGATTCAATTTGATCCATATTATATTTTTAAAGACTGATTGTTATTTCAAGGTAATTAAACAAATAATATGCAATATAACAAGATTTATAAGTAAAGAGAAATGTATTAAGCCTCTGGAATAATACAGTAAATCCCGGGAAACCCCACATTCAATAAAAAGAAGTAATTATTTTTGGTGCTTGTAACCACTCTTAGTTACGTCCTCCCGCGAAGTTTAGGTAAATAGGCACTACCTATTCCGAGCTCTGGTTATTATACATATAAACCTTCCTCTTCAATCACTCTATCTATTAAAAAAAACCGCATCAAAATCCGTTGCGTAGTTTTAAAGATTTAAGCATACATAGGGATATAGGGACATAGGGACAGAGAAAGCGACTTTGTTTTATACTATGTAGTGATATGAGTGAAAGGGACGGCACGATACGAAGTTCGGATTTCTAAGTTCGGAGTAAGCCCTCTGGAGTAAGGGGTGCTAAGGAACAAACTAACAATAGGGCTGCGTCTCCGGCAACAACTTACACTGCACCGGCAGGCGAATCACGTAACTTTATGTACTAACGGTAGATAGATTTTACTGTCAATTTTAAAGTATAAATGTATGAGCAGGAGGCGAATCACGTAACTTTATGTACTAACGGTAGATAGATTTTACTGTCAATTTTAAAGTATAAATGTATGAGCAGCAGGCGAATCACGTAACTTTATGTACTAACGGTAGATAGATTTTACTGTCAATTTTAAAGTATAAATGTATGAGCAGCAGGCGAATCACGTAACTTTATGTACTAACGGTAGATAGATTTTACTGTCAATTTTAAAGTATAAATGTATGAGCAGCAGGCGAATCACGTAACTTTATGTACTAACGGTAGATAGATTTTACTGTCAATTTTAAAGTATAAATGTATGAGCAGCAGGCGAATCACGTAACTTTATGTACTAACGGTAGATAGATTTTACTGTCAATTTTAAAGTATAAATGTATGAGCAGCAGGCGAATCACGTAACTTTATGTACTAACGGTAGATAGATTTTACTGTCAATTTTGAAGTATAAATGTATGAGCAGCAGGCGAATCACATAACTTTATGTACTAACGGTAGATAGATTTTACTGTCAATTTTGAAGTATAAATGTATGAGTTGACAATTAAAATTTGACATTAAAATCTACCTAACGGTAGTAAAAAAGTTTGATTGCCCGGCGGGTGGAGGTTTTAGTCCGTGGGCAACTGGGCCAGTTCCCAGTTGAGTCGGGCATGCGGTCGGGACCGGGCCGGCAGTGAGGCAATGCAGCAATGAGGATTTCCTCCACCCACGGAAAAAAAACTAACAATAGGGCCGAATGGAAGAAAAGAGGGGAGGGAGGCCTTTGCCCAGCAGTAGAAAAAAAACAACGTCTGAAACTCACGGGAGTCTGATTTTAAAACATTTCTATTGATTACTTGTTTTCATATCAGGGTCAATCAACTTTTTCTTGTTGTTATTTTGTCCCGTCAGCGAGGAGACATCAGTGGTCGAGTTTCTTAGAAAAATGTTTATAATATGGACTTCAAGCATGCTCAAGAGATGATCCATGTCCAAAT
The DNA here is from genome assembly GCA_963556455.1 of Epiblema foenella. Classification (NCBI taxonomy): domain Eukaryota; kingdom Metazoa; phylum Arthropoda; class Insecta; order Lepidoptera; family Tortricidae; genus Epiblema; species Epiblema foenella. Next base: position 2,636,177 of record OY747113.1, on the reverse strand, counting down.
GGATTTAAGCTAATCGCTAAAACTCATGATTGATAAAAAACCCTATAAAATCACATTTTTATAGTGTGACTCAGGAGACGTAACTATGGTAACGAGCAACAAAGAATAGTTGATTCACCTATCAGCATCAGTAACTATTTCGCGCAGTTCATATGCCCTATGTCATTGGTACAATTGCGTATTTGGCATATTATGTTAAAAATTATTCCACAGTGTGGTAATATAGATAGAAAACCGTCAAATTATCACAATAAATATTACATTAGACAAACTAATCAAAATCATAAAAAAATATGGGACTTTAAATATTCTCAAAAATGTTGTTTTTTTTTATAGTCCAAATATAAATTGAAAGTTACTAATATAATTCTCATGTTTCAATAAAAAAAGAAATTGTATGGCTACTATGTCCTTAAACGCAAGATTTCACGACTAAAATGGCAAATTACTCATTTTCCCATACAACGGGATTAAGACGCCATTACACTGTGACGTCATATTTCACTACCTATCAGTATAGAGCGTTTTTAGTGCTCTACTTTACCTCTATTGTCTTGCTCTAATTGTAGTTAGGTGGATCAACTTTTTTTGTGTTGTTAAAAAGACACTAGTGGCGCAGTTCGTTCAAAAAAATGTTGTATGAAGTTCTACTAACATGCTTAGTAGATCGACCGTTATGGAAATAGCTTATAAGTACCACAAATACGTATGTTTGATAAACTTAAATAGCATAAAATTTGGATTGCATTTCAATTCTGTCCCCTGGACAACTAGAGGTAACCATGGCAACGAGTAGCACTAAAAAGTTGATTCACCCAGTTTGGTCCCCATACAAACATTTGATCGTCACTAAGAACTGGTTCGAATGACACCATAAAAAAATTATAGTCAAATAGCCAATTATGAAGATGACCAATAATATTGCCCTATTCAAATATACGGGAGTTAGTAAATGTTGTAACTGGAAACATTTGCTCAGTAAACACACGCAGGAACGCTCTACGATATTGGCTGCGCAGCGAGAGCTGAGGCTGTGTCAATATCATGTAGAATAATATATTAACTAGTGGCTCTGTGAGCTGTAGACCTCGTGAGTGAGTTTTTTTATCATCTCCAAAATCTGACATTATAAATAAATGAAATAAATTTTACAAGTCAAAAACTACTAGCGTTTCTCACGAGACCACTGCCGAGAAGAAACGCCGAAAGAAACTCGACAGTCAGTCATCTCCAAAATATGCTTATTACAATGATACTACTTAACCAACTTAAGTAAATGTAAGTGGTATATAAATAAGATCAATTATGAATATGGAAGCTGCTAACAAAATTTCACGAGAAGCGGTTGAGAAATGCGACCTGTAGAGGAGAACAAATCGAAATTCCGACGCAGAAACTTGCAAAATCTTTGAATTAAAAATTGTTTTTGAAAATTTCCAAAAACTGACTCGACAAAAAAATTCTATATAATTACCGGGCCTGCTCACAAAATTTCACGAGAATCGTTCGCGAAATGCGACCTGTAGACGAGAACAAACGGAAATCCGGAAATCCGGACATACGAAAGCATTTTTGTCGAAGCTGAAGCAGAGGCCTTCGTTTCACTCGGTCAAAAACTGGCCAAGTGCGAGTCGGACTTGCACACGAAGGGTTATTTATAAAAACAGCAAAATTATTGAATTTAATGAAATACTAAATATTTGTATGCTACAGGCATAGCTTAGGAATACACTGGACAATGGAATGTTTTATTACCACCGTGATTATTTTACTGTATTCTGGCAAATAAATGATATTCATTGATTGGAATTGATTGATTCATTGGTTTTTTAGTATTTGTTTTTATAGCGGCAACAGAAATACATCATATGTAAAAATTGCAACTATATGACTGTCACGGTTCCTGAGATACAGCCTGGTGACAGACGGACAGACAGACCGACGGACGGACAATAGAGCCTTAGTAATAGGGTACCGTTTTACCCTTTGGGTACGGAATCCTGATAGCGGTCAAACGCGAGTCCGACATTTAGGCCACCCACAAAATTAAATTGGTTTCATTAGGAAAAATAAGGAAACTGTAAATACTTATTATCGATATATTAGAATTTAAATTAGATAGAAAAAATAGTAGATAAAATAAACGTAAGAATATTTTTTGTCGCAACATATTTATGGTCTTTGTAAAAAAAAAATTGTCAAAAAAAATTTTCTTCAACTTTTTCCTAATCAGAACACGATACCGAATTATGTCCTTAAACGGATCTTCACTAGTTTTGTTACACCCTATATGTGGGCCCCCCTTAAAAACATTTAAAAACATTTATCGACCATTTGTAGATTTAGGGTTAACAAGATGCTGAAATTTTGAAGACACCAATTATTTGGCTGTACTGTGTGACAGACGACGGGCTGATGCACGCGTGAGTGACAGCAATTAGACCATTTAGACCCTTTGGATACAGAACCCTTAAAACAACCAAATGCCTGTCGGGTCACGCGCAATGTACAACCTATGGCTCTCTAAGTAGGGAGTTAGAAATAAGAAACTATGGACGTTTTGAGCCAGGACCGGAACCGGTTACCTACTTATCATAAAAAATGTGCATCAATTTGTGAAACATATTTGGACGCTATTATGCAATAATGTGTCAACCTACTGTAGGATTTCCTACTAGGTTGACATATTATTGCATAGCAGCATCCGTTTGGTGGTTTGGGGTAAACAACCCACCCATATCCTCCTGAGACCCTGCGTGCTATATAAAATACCAAATACAGCCAATGGAAAATAATTCAAAACTCGAAATGAAAGAGTTGCATTTGTTTTGCTTCATTTTATTTAGAACGAAGGTTTAAATACTGTTGTGTTTTTTGATTTTATGGTAGGTCTCTGGAGGAGGGAAACAGACATCCAGGCAGCTCCAAACAGAGAGAGGGATGACCTGGATGCATTTGCAGTTGATTGACCATTGTTTGCGACGATGTGTGGAAATCCAGGAGGCCTTTGTCCAGCAGTCACTCTAGGCCTCTAACTTGACTTAACGACTGCTATCATAGACAGCAGCTGGGATCAACGGCTTACCCCGCCTTCCAAAGCACAGGAGCGCTCAGTTAATAACCACTCAAAGCGGTCACCCATCCAATAACTGACCTAGGCCGGCGTTGCTTAACCTCGCATACAGCACGCGGTACGCGGGCGCCGCTGGGCCACGAGCGCTCCAGCGTCCACAACAAACCAATAATAAAATAAAATAAATATCCTACATTTTATGGTAGGGATATTCGTATTAGGCTAATCAAAAAAATGGCAGACCTCAGGTTGAAGGTCAATCACTAACCTGGCCTCCCGTATAGCGTCGACCCAGTGCACGCAGTCCACCTCCGAGGCGGCCCGCAGCTCGTACTGCCGCTGACTCTCGCGACGATACGAGATGGTGAAGCAGAACTGGAACAATCAAAATATTATCATCAAATTAGGTTCATTAATTCATTAATTTAACATCCAATCATCAATGCCCACACCCTCTTCTCATTGATACTCACACACAAGTAAACACACATTCAACCACACACCACACATACCTACTCGAGCATATGTTTAGACACGTAAGCTAATTAAAATATAATTGTGTAACTAAGCTAGGACAAAGTAAACACAGGTTCATATATTTAGTATGATACTACTAATCTATTGTTTATTCTATGCAATACATCTTTCCAGGTTGTTACTACTATCTATTACCCTGCTTGAAGATCAATGTAGCGAAGTAGCGATCTCTAAATGAGCATCGGAATTCGCCTGTTCCCTGTAAGACAGGTTTACCTAGTTTAGGGCACAGGACACCGTTCCTAGGCTTGTCTAGTAATAAGTGCACTCTATGTACCTACTCTAGTATATACACTATAAGCTGATGTATTGATACCCAATAAATATATTTTCATTTTCAATTTCATTTTCATTTTCATTATTGCACTGGTTAGCGTATAAATTCAAGTGCTATACAGCTACGCGGTGGCATAGGACGGGCTGGGCCCGCCCGGTGATACTCTTCAGCAGTAAACCTGGGCCCCATAGACGGACAATCCACCTGGCTACGAGCTACCAATGGGCGACACCCACACGGTCTCGTCCCCGTGTGGCACCTATGCGACGTATCTAGGTATCGCTTATTCCACGGAAAAAGCAATGCCAGACTACTATTTATAATTACGTATCACCACAAATATCAAATTCCCAAGTAGTGAAAACTGAAATATTTCCTAGGCTGATCGTCAATGATGGTGAGGATAGTGAAGATGAGATGAATTATGATGTAACTAATAATGATGAATTAAGATAGCGGTGCTGATGTCATTGTATTTTAAGCTCTGTATCAGTACTCATGTAGCTCAAAACTCGAAGAGATGAATGATTATGTGTGAGAACAATGATGCTGATGCAAATGACGGTGAGCGATGACGTACCTCTTCGGCGACCCGCTCCATCATCAGGAGTATTAGGATCTCAGTAGGGAGGGACATGAATGATTGTATGAGACTAACGATTATGAGTTAAATGATTATTTATGACTAAAATGACATGATATGAATGAAAACAATGACGTACCACAGCGTCCCAATCCATAGGCTGTAGGTCAATAATAGAGTGATAAATGATTGTATGAGAATAATTTTATTATGATGAATTAAATGATGCTATTGGAAATGACGGTAAGCTATGACATACCCCCACGGCGGCCCTCCTGCAACAGGACCCCATGTAGGCCGCGTGTTGTTCTCTGAATCATAGTAGAAAAATGATGATGATTGATGAGTTAAATGATATTGATGCAAATGACGGTGCCGGCGATGACGTACCTCCACGGCCGCTCGTTCCAGCGGCTTGCTGAGGCGCTCGCAGTAGGAGCCCTCCAGCAACAGGACCCCGGTAGGCCGCGTGTTGTTCTCCGACTCGTAGTAGAACAATGATGATGATTGATGAGTTAAATGATGTTGATGCAAATGACGGTGCCGGCGATGACGTACCCCCACTGCGGCTCGTTCCAGCGGCTTGCTGAGGCGCTCGTAGTAGGAGCACTCCAACAACAGGACCCCGGTAGGCCCCGTCTTGTTCTCCGACTCATAGTAGAACAATGATGATTGATGAGTTAAATGATGTTGATGCAAATGACGGTGCCGGCGATGACGTACCCCCACGGCGGCTCGTTCCAGCGGCTTGCTGAGGCGCTCGCAGTAGGAGCCCTCCAGCAACAGGACCCCGGTAGGCCGCGTGTTGTTTTCTGACTCATAGTAGAACAGCAGGTTCTGGAGACAAACAACACCGAGGCGTTAAATTTTTAATGTTTACTTCCGACGCACAACGCGCTCGTGGCCCAGCGGCACCCGCGTACCGCGTGCGGTATGCGAGGTTAAGCAACGTCGGCCCAGGTCGGTTATTGGATGGGTGACCGCTTTGAGTGGTTATTTACTGAGCGCTCCCGTACTTTGGAAGGCACGTTAAGCCGTTGATCCCGGCTGCTGTCTATGATAGCAGTCGTTAAGCCAAGTTAGAGGCCTTCGGGCGGCTTGAAAACTTCTAACAGTCAAGTTGCCCACTCACTTGACAAGCCTATAATTCCAATAAGGTCTGGTTTCCCCTCGGGTTAGAAGGTCAGATGGCAGTCGCTTCCGTAAAAACTAGTGCCTACGCCAAGTCTTGGGATTAGGTAGCGGTCCCCGGGCATCCTTCAGGATGCAACTGTACGGGGATAACGCTAGGAGGATGATGACTTCCGACGCACAATAACGCAAGAGGGGTTTTATAAGTTTAACATATTGTGTAGGTAACATGGATCGGCCGTTAAAAATGATATGGGGGTTTCTAAAAAACATTTCCATTTAAACCGTTGGTGAGATATTAGCTGCCAAAGTCATAAAATGTGTTCCCCCCCGCCTTCTCTAATTTCCAAACTATGAAGTTTAAAATTGTGAAAAAAAATGAGGTTTGCGCATTAACTTTCAAGGGTTAATGGTTTGGGCAAGATAGGTTTTACGGTTTTTGAGTTTTCGCTGAAAAACTAATATGGTAAGTGCCGTGAGTTCCCTATGAAGCTATACGACCGTTTTGGATTCAATGTATTGGATAGTGGTTTTAAATGTGGACTAGTATGTGTTGGCACAGAACCCTTCATTGTGCGTGACCCAACATGCATTTGGCCTGTTTTTAATCGAAAGTCTTGATGGCGGAGAACTTTTGTTAGCAGACACTTGCTTCAGGCTTCGGATCGCTCCAAAAGTCGAGATCATGCCCTACACTGTAGGCTGTGCCTAAGCTTAGCCTACAGCAACGAGTGCCGCTGGAGGCTAAGCTTAGGCACAGCAAAAAACAGTTCTTGTGGTATCTGGGCCATTCTACTTTTTCATGTACACAATTTTCAGACACTTTTTTTTAAACGCAGATTTTGGAATACTTGGCCCTCACTTCATATTTTTGTATTGTTATTTAGAAAGGGGTTTAATTGCAGTATCATTTCCGATAGTTTTGGTATTTAACGAACCACAGCTAATATCCATAAATCGAGTAACTCAGTGGTCCTTGGATGTCTCAACATTTGTGTGAATAAATGGTTTTTACCACTGTGTTACCCACCTTCTACAGCAACATGTTAATATTTAAGTATTTTTACCTATAAATTCCTTTTATTAGATGCGGATACTATTTCGAAATCCTATTTTTGTACACTAATTCCATTCATATCATAGAATTTTTTGGTAATAGAAAACTGGCCATGAAAAAGTAGAATGACCCATCTACTCTGACGTAGTTACAACCAAGCAGGGTTCTTTCATTATGGGCATTTCATTTCGTATAAGTTTAATTTCTCAAAAGCCATTAACTTAATCAAAACGCCAAAAAAATCATCCAGTATACAGTCCATTAAAACTAATGGGCTATGTGGTGAATTTGGGTTTGTTTAAGGTAGTTATAGCTATGGAGAAAGCTTCGGAAAAACCTCATGGTGTGGAAAATAAAACGTAGGCAACTTCTAAATTTGGCAAGGCGGCGATTTAAAAAAAAATTGTGAAAAAAATCATTTTAATGTTCCGTAGTCAAAGGGTCAAATAGGACCCTGTTACTAAACCTCCGCTGTCCGTCAGTTTGTCTGTCACCAGGCTGTATCTCATGAACCGTGATAGTTAGACAGTTGAAATTTTCACAGATGATGTATTTCTGTTGCCGTCATAACAACAAATACTAAAAAACAGGTTAAAATAAATATTTAAGGGGGCTCCCATACAACAAACGTGATTATTTTGCAGTTTTTATAGATAATGGAACGGAATTATTCGTGCGCGAGACCGACACGCACTTGGCCAGTTTTTTTAATAAAAAATGCGATTGCTCTTGGAAAGATGAGATCGATGGTGAAACGAGTTCACCCGGCAAAATGCCTATTCACTCTTGCCTTTAAAAGGCACCCAAAAGTCAGTCAACCCAATTATGGACCTTTTTTTTTGGACGATGAGAAAATACGTTTTCGATACCTCTGCACCGTGGGGGCGAAGCGGTGGTTATGTCGGACTGGCACCGACTAAATCCCCCCGCTTGTCCTCCTACACCCATTTCGGGCGGCTCTGGGATCTCCTATGGAACGCGCCAGTGCCGTCCTAGAGTCCACTTATATGGGACCCTATGTTTCTATGACGATCGTAGCCCCCAACTACGATCGTCTACGACCCTGAGGACCCCCTTTTAGTCGCTTTCTACGACAGGCAGAGGATACCGTAGCCATATTCTATGCCCGGGCGCAACCCAACTATGTACCTATATCAATACAATACATTTTTTTCTCTATTGCACACCTCAATTAAAGGACATAGTTAGCACAGTACAAAAACACAATGAGTAGAGGGAAACAACAGACGGTCTTATGGCTAAAGAGCGATTTTTTCCAGACAACCTCATACACACACATCACTACATCATCACTGCTTTGATATTTATTTAAGGGCCCTTATCAGTTAAAAAACGCTCATCTGTTTACGCTATTTTCTGCTTGAATTGACACGCATCTTGACATTTTCTTAATGTTACTTATTCTTATTCTCTTTATTGGTAATATCAATTACAGGTCAGGTTTTCCAATTAAATTTCATAACATTACATAACACGAAATAACACATTCAAATTAAATAACATTAATTAACACTAAATTCACATTACATTAAGAGAGAGAAGTATATAATAATAAATAACTCAATAAATTCCTTATGGCTATAGACGGCTTGCTCGACTAGCGAACTTTTCAATTTTGTTTTAAAGACATAATTTTTATTTAAAGCTAATTAATACTTACATAAAATTAAATAAAAAATCGTAACAATACCTAACTATAAAAATAACATGAGAATATATGACTAAAAAATAAAACTAAACTAAACTAAAACTAAAATATATTTAAAAAATTTGGTCCCCTAGGCATAGTTGTTTTAAATATATATTTATTTTGCGCTACAACAATTTCGCTCGGGAGATGATTGTACACTTGTGGACCCATGATGTGTATGGGCTTGGTTGACTTTGCCAGTTTGTGCGGCACGGTGGGAAGCCTGTTACAAGCACGGGTAGACCGCATCGCGTATCGGCGAGGAGCCACTTCGACTGGAACAACTTTACTATCTACTTTTTCACCGATTGGCGAACAATTTCACCGATTGGCTCCGACGGAAGACCAGCGTCGACCGTTAGGTTGGCACCATGCTGAGTCGGGACCATTTCGTGGCATTATTGATTGTTTTCTTTTTGTTTTACACCTTTTTTACTATTTTTACTCGTTTTTCGATTTTAATCCTTGGTATGTGTATCACTCCTGTGCCACGAATAAATGTTTTTTCTTTCTTTCTTTCTTTCTATCTAGAACAGGACTATTGCGACCTTACATCATACATTTTAAATGTATTTTTCGGATTTTTCTTTAAGAAATTAATATCGTTTCAAACAACATTCCATATCAACCATTTTCAAGCCAAAAACTTGTTTATTCCGCTTAAATTCTACACACGATAAAATCAAAAAATGTCTATGTTACTATCTAAAATTTTAATAAAATTATCGTAGCCTACTATGTATAACTTTATTGGTATTATCAATACTTTTGTTATAATTTGAAATCAAAACATTTTAAAACTTATAAGGCCTCTTAATGATTTCCCTACTTCTCTCTTTAAAACACTCAATTGAGAGAAATTGAGGCCGCTCAAATAAATACAAGCACAAATAGGGTGATCTCTTAGGGTGCACTGAAAACCAGCGCCTTAGCATATATTGCTATTGGCATATGCTGAGTGGTATCCTTTTTGGTGTTCATAACTCATACTTAATATAGTGTTTATCTGGCACAAAGATTGAGCATTCCCATCCAACGTGGCAATGCGGCCAGCATTTTGGGAACATTACCTACTGGCAGCGGTTTGTTAGATTTGGGTTTTTGATAAATATAGTGTTTATTTCATTTGTGTGTATTGTGTAATGATTTAACACCAAATAAATATTTCTTTCTTTCTTTCTTTCTAAATATCACGTAATCCAATCCAATATCCAATGTGCTTGTAACGTTGTAACTCGGCCCGATCGAGGAAATAGATGGAAATAGGTCGAGTCCCTTAGGAGTCCAATATATTTATGACATCGTTAGCATGTACGTGATATTACGTCATGGGTCACGAGAACCACGTGTATTTTCCCTTAATTTGACAATAAATAGAAAAGTCCATGGTCCAAGCCTCGGCGACGCTGAATAGTCCATAAGATTCTAATCAGAGAAAACGTGCAAAAATACGCTCAGCTATTCAGCTAGACATTATTTTTACGGTTCCGTACCAAAATAGTAAAAAAGGAATCCTTATGGTTTTACTTTGACTGTCTGTCTGTCTGTCACATCGCTAAATATCTCAAAAACTACTTATGCTATCGATTTGATATTTGGAATAGTTATAAAGAAGGCTTACCTACATACATAGAATATGACTTTTTTTTTTAAATTTGGTGGTTCAAAATTTGAAAGTCTAGTTAATATGTCGAGAGGGGTTTCATATGAAAAGGGCTTGCACATTCTGGAACATTTTTTTTTTACGTTTAGTCATTTTTGTTTTATGAGGGAAGTGTAAAGAAAAATAGCGTTAGATGGCGCTGTACCCATGGCGTCCAATTTCCACACCATGTTGTTGAGATTTTCCTGATTTAATAGGGTTGGAACCGGTACACATCTGTATACGGAACCCTCGGTGCGCGAGTCCAACTCGCACTTGATCGGTTTTTTTTATGTTATAGGGGGCAAACGAGCAGATGGATCGCCTGATGGTAAGCGATTACCGTCGCCCATAGACACCTGCAACACCAGATGAGTCGCAAATGCGTTGCTGGCCTTTCAGAAGGGAATACGCTCTCTTCTTGAAGGTTTGAAGGTAATATCGGTCCAGAAATACCACAGGCGACAGTTCATTCCGTAGTTTGGTTGTGTATTGTAGAATTAAGGATTAAGTATATAGCGACGATGGCACAGCTTACACCAAAGCTTATGGACACTGGCGCGAATCACAAGCTACTTTATTCACTTCAGGTCACCCTACCTGTTGAAATTAGTCGTGCTAAAATCTAGAACTAGATTAAAGTATCACTATTTATCTCTTCAGTAAATGTTCGCTGATGTATCTTTTGTCGTTTGTAAGTCTGTTACTACGTGTTACATCGTCTCGATATTGATTTGTATGTTTATGTAGGTTTATATATCTAAGTAAATGTGTAAGTGTATGATCTATCTTATGATTCGGTTGTTCATACTACTTAATATCTCTGTTTCACCTATTCATGTCATTTTTTTCTCTTATCGCAGTCGCTAGCGAGTACGGTCACTCATGTACGGTAAACTCATGGTAAAGGTACAGGATTTTTTTTTAAATAACGCCGGTGGCAAACAAGCGTACGGTCCACCTGATGGTAAGCAGCCACCGCAGCCTATAGACACCCGCAACTCCAAAAGAGTCACGTGCGCGTTGCCGACCCTTTATAAGATTTGAGGATGCACTGTGTTGACAGCAGAAGGAACACAATTAGGTCCCTCGCTCTCAACACAGTGCATCCTCGGGAGCTCTGGCAACCTTGCTCACCTCCAGGAACACAACACCACATACTTATATAGTAAATAATGTTATTATGGCTGTGGTCTTCTGCAAGGCGGAGGTACTTCCCCAGTTGGGCTGCTCCAAATTCGAGCAAGATGACATTTAGCTCTGTCCTAACTCTCTGAAAAAGGTATAAAAGGAGCTATGCATATGAAGAGATTTTTCATTCCAAATTCAAAGGAATAAGAGTCTTCGAGCATCCTCACGTGGGTACTTAGACGCTAACTGTACGCAACAATAATAAATGGAAAAGTTCGTTTCTGTGTTCCTTTTTACGGCTGAAACGGCGCGGCGAGGGCGAAGGACCGAAGGTTCAGAATACAGTGTAGTTTAAAATTGGACGAGATGTCAGTCAGTATTTTTAGTTTTATACACTGAGTTTTCTCGTGGCAGAGATTTATTTTACCGAACCTGTAGTAATTTCCTGATATTCATAGGTGCATACTGTTATATAACTAAATTAAAAAATAAGTAATTTTGACGAGAGACATCATCCTGTTGTGGATTCGTTTTTATTATCAGTGACTTAGAGTCCATATATACATCTCGAACAATATTAAATTAGACTTCATTTTGATGCTCAGAGACCATGTACATCTGTGGAATATTATATTAATTTCATTATAAGTACTATTTGTTTAATCAGACTTGAGACCTTATAAATCTCTAACTTTACTGATGTTGTAATATTTGTAACAGATAACTTTGCAAGTTTATTTTCACTGTATGACTTAATTTTGTTATATTTGTAAACTCGAAATTATTATTCTTTCTTGAACTGTAAATTAATATTTTGATATGAAGAATGTATTATTATAGTCAGACTTTCTTAAATTGCAAATTAATGTTTTGACATGTAAAAGTGCCCTTGTGGCCTATTTGCAGAATAAAATGTTTGATTTTGATTTTTATTTTGACTTGTGAAATACATTCGCTTAAACGTACGTTCCAAGTAAAATTAGTTCTCACGGGAAATCTTGGGATTAGGGATCAAAGCGGACCCCGGCCAGAGTAGTCCAGAAAAAGTACAGTTCAACAACACATTAATTTATAATAGCCTTATTTTTTTACCGTCATAAATACACATTCTAAGATACTATATTTATGAATCCGGCAAACTTTCCACCCGGTAGGTTTAAAAAAACATTGTCAAATAAGCGCCGATTTTGTTGAATAAAAATAATAACCTTGATAATTTTTCTAAACATACCAATATTTTTTTACAATGTTTATGGCCACACCGCTCACCCGCGGCCACCGCGTTCGAAATAAAAGACGATGACGCCGCCGCCTGCTGGTGCCGCGCTTGTTTCTAATTATTACTGATAACCTTGGAATTTCATTTGGAGCTTCCTTAAAATTTTCAAATTTCATTGCACTTTTTGAGAAATGGCCTCGGCCGGAACAGGGATGACCTTCCTTCCTTCGCGGCCTTTGCAGTAATGTACTTACTATTAAAAACCTAAAACAAAAGCCGCGAGTGCTACAAGACGCTGCATTATACGGAGTAAAACTGTAGATTCTACAAAAATAGAAGATACAATTCTAATAACGTGGCGTGTCACCAAAGTGACTGGGCTTTGCGTGGCTGATTGATTCTATTCCTAGCTAACCTTGATTTTACTTTATTGTCTCGGAAGAGTTGAGAGAAGTAGAGTACCTATCAGTGGCGCACCGTCCATACAACTCGATTCCCACCGGCTTGCCTAATTTCCAGCCAGAGGGGCTACTCCGAACTACGTATCGTGTCGTCCCTCTCACGCATATAGAGAATAACACGAGAGTGAAAGGGACGGCACGATACGAAGTTCAGATTTCGAAGTTCGGAGTACAGGCTCCAATCCAGTTCTTTTACTACAGCTTATGCTATAAAAATAAGAAAAGCATATTATTTCCGGCTTCCCTACGAATATTCTTGACGCGCCGCCACTGGTACCTATACTCCTCGGGGATAAAGCTGTTTTTGTCTTGGGCGCGCTTAAATCCCTCACTACACTCAAGATTCAACTCAAAACATCCTCGCTGGGGAGTAAAATCTGGAGTCCTTCGTTACGATAACGATTCGATAACCCGTGATATAAAACAGTGCTTTATCCCCTTGGTGTACAATCTACAATAACACTTACAAAATAAAGTCATTAGCGACCGACACGCAAAAATGTAAATTACCTACTATCGTATTCGTTTCATGTAAATAATTAGGCGGTACCGTACATTTGATAATGTTTGTTGAAAAATTGCCGCCATTATTTTAAATGTTACCTATACCTATTAGCGTAAAAGGTTTTGAGCCATAATCAGACGTTTGAAACGATTTACAAGCTTTTAACTGTTTTGGGTTACATATCAAAATGGTAAAAAAAGGAACCCTTATAGTTTCACTTTGTCTGTCTGTCTGTCTGTCACATCGCTAAATATCTCAATAACTACTTATTTTGATAATAAAACGCTTTTTAGCGCCTGTTACATCATAGCACCAAACTTGTAGCTAATTTCCATAACACTTATATTTGAAATCATTGACCAGCGATCTCTCCTTCTTCTCCATCATTAAGTTAAGCTGGCTAGTCTAGTTAAGATGTATTATTAGAATAAGAATAAGAAGAAATTTTAGTTGAAATTATCTTTGTATCTCTCTTAGGGTGCCCTGAAAATCAGCGCCTTAGCATATATTGCTAATTGGCATATATGCTGAGTGGTATCCTTTTTGGTGTTCATAACTCATACTTAATTTAGTGTTAATTTCATCTTATTTCATGTACTTATTATTATTGTGTAATGATTTAACACCAAATAAATATTTCCTTCTTTCTTTCTTTCTTTGTTTCTAGTTTAAATGTTGCGAAATTTGTGTCGTAATATGTATAAAAAGCATCATGAACTATCTATATTTTTTAATCTTCATTGTCTTGTTCTTAACCTTCAAATATTTTGTTTCATTTTTAACAATTGGTACAAAATTTATACCGTCTCAATTAGGTGTAGATAGTATCTACTTACTACTTAATAATTTACTAGTAAAGTGGCTCAAAACTAAATTAAAATAATCTTACCACAAAACTGGTTGAAATTTCACCAGTTTTAATATTTACACTTGTCGAAAACCATGTATAAGAGAAAAACCAATTTCCTCTCGCACCATAACGCGTACAACGGTACCTTGTACAATATTATTACATACCAAATTTCAGTCGAGAGGAAATGCCTTTTTTTACGTCTTTGGGAGACTGCTGCTCAACCCACCAAGCGGTCACCAGGTGACGTCCACAGTCCTTCATGATACAATGTACAAGTTTTCGTGCGAGACGAAACGACAAATAATTTCAGCGCTTGGGTGTCGATTTTTGATTGTACATATGGTCCTTCGAGCCGGATCCAAACGCAGTCTGTGCAGCCGCACACTGGATAAACCAAATCCCGAACCAAGGGAAACTACAATTTACCTCCGTTAAAATATTACCCATCCTGGGAAAACTTACCTAAACTACCTACCCGTCCAGGGTAACCTACAACTCTTACAACCCCATCCAGGGGTAATTATATTATCCAGTTTGTGACTGTACATATGGTACATATGTGACTGTACAATATCCCGTTTTAAATCATTATTTTACCTATTCGAAAACCTGCATTTAACAAAAAGTGTTTGAAAGTTATGTACATGACAAAGTATAATGGCCCAGATGTCTAGTGAAAAGTCGAGCGTTCGATTCTTAAAAATGGTCCCCCTGGCCCACGGTCTACGACTCTGACCATTTATTAAGTTGATGATTCGTTAAGCCTAATGTAAACAAGCCCTCGGCCTTCAACTGTGACTTCCAACCCTGACCAACGAATGTAGTGAGACAAACCATTAAATTTATAAACTGTATAACATGGCACGCGAACGAATCATAAACGAACAGATGGGTCATACGCGGATTTAGGTTCGTGTATTTTCTGTGGGCATACCAAAATTTAAGGGCTACAAAACTTAATTTTGGATTGGACCAGTAACCCGCATAAACAGTGTCTCCGTTTCTATAAATCCCTGTGATAAAAACATAGCTAACATGCACATAAGCCGTTAACTATTGACCACAGGAGGGACGACTTTTGTTTTTTTCAACTAAGTATGACCCAGATAGCGATAGGTGGAGTCTATATATAAAAACGCTCATCTATTTGACGATTTTCTAATTAAATTGACATGTATCTTGACATTTTCTCAGTGTTACTATCTAGAACAGGACTATTCATATTCATTCATTTTTCTTTCAATTCTCTTTTGTTGTTTACCACTTACATTTACTTAAGTAGGTTAAGTAATATCATTGTAATAAGCATATTTTGGAGAAAATGACTGACTGTCGAGTTTCTTTCGGCGTTTCTTCTCGGCAGTGGTCTCATGAGTAACGCTAGTAGTTTTTGACTTGTAAAAGTGCCTTTGCGGCCTACTTGCAGAATAAAGTTCATTTATTTCATTCATATTCATATTATTTATTGCATATACATATGTTTACATTGGTGTTAAAATACAATTTGTTTCTATTTCTACTATTGTATTGCGACCTAAGGTCATAAAATTAAATGTATTTTTTGGATTTTTCATTATAAATATGATTTGAAACATTATTCGAAATCGACCATTTTCAAGTTAAAAACTTCAATTCTAACACACGCAATAAAATCAAAAAATGGCTATATTACTATCTAAAACCTTAATAATATCATCGTACCCTTTACTTTCTTTACTGGTATTTTCAATACTTTTATCATAATTTGAAATCAAATGATTAAAAAACTTATAAGGCCTCTTAATGTAATACAGGCTTCTACTTAACAATTAATAAATTTCTGTAATAAGTTACATTTCTTACGCATACTCCTAACGTTATCCGGAGTCTTCTACTTTCTCAAGATTTGGTATAGGCACTAGTTTTTACGGAAGCGATTGCCATCTGACCTTCCAACCCGAAGGGAAACCAGACTTTTTTGGAATTTGGCTTGCAATTTAACTATATATTAGAAGTTAAGTACTTATTAGAAGTTAGTTGTTACCCCTCTTTATAACGGTTCCAAATTTCAAATCGATAGCATAAGTGGTTCTTGAGATATTTAGCGATGTGGCAGACAGACAGACAAAGTGAAACCATACCATTGTTGTTAATTTTGTTATAATTGTAAACTCGAAATTATTATTCCTTCTTGAACTGTAAATTAATATTTTGACATGAAAAATGTATTACTTATTATAGTCAGACTTTCTTAAATTGTAAATTAATATTTTGACATGTAAAAGTGCCCTTGTGGCCTATTTGCAGAATAAATGTTTGATTTTGATTTTTGATTTTGATTTCATAAGGGTTCCTTTTTTACCATTTTGGTACGGAACCCTAAAAAGAGCATCAAGAGATTTCTTTTTTTTATTTCTACTCTACCGAGATCTTACTGGTATCGTCCGGATTCCCTTATTAGTCAGTTTACTGACAGTATTACATTTACGCATTCGTATTATATTGCGCAATGCGCAGGCAAGCTTGGGTGGGTTCGTTAAATACCCAGAGACAAATGCGGGTCCCACATTCTCAAGAAAGCGCACTCTCGGGAGCTCTAGCTACCTCACTCACTACCAGTGCCTTTACCATGAGTTTACATGACCGTACTCGCTAGCGACTGCGTAAAAACTTGTATGGGCAAAAGTACAGCGCCTCTGGCGGTTACGCAATAGAACTAAGAATCGGCATACTAAATCGCTTACGCAGTCGCTGGCGAGTACGGTCATGCAAACTCATGGTAAAGGCACAGGAACACAATGCCACGTGCCTACAGAACAAGGTGATGGTGTTATTGTGGCTACGGTTTTCTTTAAGTACCTACCTACTTACTTCTCAATTCGGCTCCAAGAGCGAGGGAGCTGAGCCCTACCTCTCTATTCTCTAGCTACTCTCTTTTACGATAATCTACTTTTACAATCACTACATAGTATAAAACAAAGTCGCTTTCTCTGTTCCATATCCCTATATCCCTATGTATGCTTAAAAACTACGCAACGGATTTTGATGCGGTTTTTTTAATAGATAGAGTGATTGAAGAGGAAGGTTTATATGTATAATAACATCCATTAAATAGTGCACCCGTGCGAAGCCGGGGCGGGTCGCTAGTTTATGATAATATGCTTTTATAATACACAATAACCGGGAATCCATCATCCTACCAAAAATCGTTTCCTATAACACTATTGGCAGAATTTTTAGAATAAAATAATGAGACACCCATAATAACCAAATTGTTGGCAACCCTAGCGAGTAAAAAGCTGAGCGAGTAAATGCGATACGTGAACTCACGTTGCCTTTCCCCTCGGTTAGGGTTCCGTGGGGAAAAAAATATTTATATCCTGAAACTTGTCAATTTGGTCCAACATTTGAAACGTCTTCATAATAAAAAAAATGAATTTTCGTCTCGTAATGGCACTTTTACAAATCAAAATCTACTAGCGTTTCTCAAGAGACCACTGCCGAAAAGCTGAAAGAAACTCGACAGTCAGTCATTTTTTCAAAAAACATGCTAAATTACAATGGTATTTTTAATAGTATTTTAACGTATTGACTTCTTAATTTGGAACCTTTATTTTGTAACTTGTTGACATGTAAAATATATATTGGAAATAGAAGCAGATTTATTTTTAACACAATAATTACAAAAGCAATTGACATAAACTTAATTTTTTATAATATGTTAATATTATATAATTGTAAAATATCGATAATTTTAATTAAATTTAAAAATGTTATATAACTGACGATCACAATTTCAGTTCCTTAAAAAATGACTATGTGTAATTTTAAGTGATATTGTATATTGTGAGATAAATAAATCATACCAGATCATGTCATACTACTTAACCTACTTAAGTAAACATGAGTGGTAAACAACCAAAAAGATTTATTAAGAAAAGGGGGAAAAAAGAACAATATGTATTTACAATGTGTTCCACAAGAAAACATGTCGAAACTGCATACCTAAAATATTCATTTCTGAGTCTTGGATGTTTCCATGTTTTGAAGTATATAGGTATTTAACTATATAAATATATATATCGTCGCCTAGTACCTATAGTACAAGCATTACTTAGTTTGGGACTAGGTCAATTTGTGTAAGATTCTCCACAAATATTTATTTATTTATAATAATTGTAGTAGAAAATACTTCCCCTAGACATTAAAAAAGAAATATGTCAATTAAATACAATGAGAATATTATACATGAATCTTTACGCCATTTAGGTATTTAGTTTGGGCTATGCATTTCTGTCTGTTAGTCCTCAAAACATAGATAGATAGATAAACACTTCTTTCATTCCCACAATTTACATGGCATGAAATGAAAAAAACATGCAGCTTAAGGACTAACATGATTATTAATCACTGAAAAAAAACTAAAAGTGGTATAATATGAGCCATGTGTTGTGGCTGAGAATGGGTGCTCGGCATCTTTTATTTCCCAATAACCAATTAACAAGATATATAACAATTGATGGAAGAAAAAAAACCAAGATTAAAATTAATTAAAATATAGTTGTAACACTTAAACGTTTATTGGAGTTGTACATTTTTGGACATAGGCCTCCTCCATTTAACACCAGAGTTCTCTGTTGACATGAGGAATGACATCACAATAGATGATAAATTGTGGCTAAGTCATAATTTGAGTTCAATTTTATAATTATCTAGCAACTCGTCCGGCTTCGCGCGGGCGCAATGCTGATACAAACCTTCCTCTTGAATCACTCTGAATCCTCTGAATCCGTTGCATAAATGAAATAAATTAACTTTATTCTGCAAGTAGGCCGCAAAGGCACTTGTACAAGTTTAGAAACTCGACAGTCAGTCATTTTCTCCAAAATATGCTTATTACAATGATACTACTTAACCTACTTAAGTAAATGTAAGTGGTAAAAACAAAAGAGAATTGAAAGAAAAACGAGGAAAATATAACAATAGGTTGTTACACAAGAAAACAAAACATGTCAAATCGTTTGATATGCTTTCCTGCAAGAAATGTGTCAACTAGATACAATGAAAATATTAGACTCTTTACGCTATTTAAGTATTTGGTTTGGGCCATGCATTTCTGTCTGTTAGATAGTCCTCAACTCTATAATAAGCCTTTGACATCAATGTTTTTTAGGTAATTTTTAAGAGCTGGCGTAGTTTTAAAGATCTAAGCTTACAAAGCAAAGAAAGAAAGAAACAAATATTCGCGACAAACACAAGCCATTTACAAAGATGACAGAACAGAATAACATATTGCCACGAAATGGTCACAACTCAGCGTTATAGGGACAGACAGCGGAAAACGACTTTGTTTCATGCTATGTAGTGAAAAGCCCGATAATCTTGCATCCTACGGAACCTCGGACTCGCGCGACTCTCGCTTGCCCACATTCCATTCAGTTTATTTTGTTTCCGACCCGAAGTCTGCCTTTTACTGAGATCAATGCGAGGGAAATGCGGGCTTGCCTTTGTCGTTTGTTTATACCGTTGTTATTTAAGTAGGTCTTATATATTTATGAGGAGCAGTTACGCCAACGGATGTTCTTCATAGTTTCCAAACAAGAGGGGGGCACTTTTTACGACTTTGACAGCTAACTGTGATATACGGACCGGCAGACACAGCGAAACTGTAAGGGTTCCGTTTCCGCCATTTTGGTTATGGAACTCTAAAAAGGAACCCTTTTACGGTTTCACTGTCTGTCACGGACTTAGTTGGTCCCATAGTAGAAGTGGTTCGGAATTATGTATAGATTCCTATTATGTTACATTGTACCTATCACGATTTAGAAGTCACCCTGTATGTATGCTCCTAAAACGGCGCACGCGATGAATAAATCATACAACATACGATAGAGGGCCTACTCCGAACTTCGAAATTCAAACTTCGTAATGTCGTGTATTCGATTTCGATCGACGATATGTTCCGAGTGTCTTTAGAGATCATTTTGAATGTTCATCTGAACGATGCACAATGGTACCAGGCTTCTTTCCCGATTCTCCATGGGGGCCTGGGTATACGTCCTTGTCGGGAACTCTGTGTGGTGGCATTCCTTCCTCCGCTCACGGGACTTTGGGACTTGTCGCTCGCATTTTGACGACCGGTTTAGCCTAGTGGGTAGTGCACCTGCCTGTGAAGCTGACGGTCCTGGGTTCGAATCCCGGTCAGGGCAAATATTTGTGTGATGAGCATGAATATTTGTTTCTGAGTCTTGGATGTTTTCTATGTATTTAAGTATTTATATCTATTAAATATATCGTCGTCTAGTACCCACAACACAAGCCTTCTTGAGCTTACTGTGGGGCTAGTTCGATTTTTGTAAGATTGTCCTCTAAGATTTATTTATTTATTTATCTTGTCTTATAATGGCGATGATACCGAAATAGCGTTTGTGGCGGAGGCTTTTTCAAAGTAGTCCACTATTTGCCAAAGTAGTGAGCGACCTGATAACCTTGCCACCCAGAGATCATGGGATGATATTTATGCAACTTTGGTGGGTAGCGCGGCTTGTTCCAACCTAGCGCAACTTAGGACTTAGGCGGGTTTTATAAAGATACGTTAGACCAAATGTCAGATCAAATTTCAGTAACTCAGTACATTTTTTGACATAACAAACGGACATAAGGTCTAACGGATCTTTATAAAACCGACCCTTAAGGCCTCAAATAGGTCCGAGTCAGGAGCGAGGCTGCAGGTTTTATCTTCCCCCAATCTCAGTACACTGCTCGATAATGACTTGTTGAGAATCGCAGTTGTCTTGTGTTTGGGGTGTAAGGTTTGTGAACCGCATAGGTTCATTTGTGGGCTCATGGTTGAGGAGGACGGCCACATTGGCCTTTGCTGTCAGAAGTGCGCGGGGTGGTTTACAAGGCATCACACAATCAATGATGCAGTTCGTCTGGCTTTGGTATCGGCCAACATCCCCTGTGTCTTTAAGCCTCCAGGATTGTGTCGCACGGATGGCAAAAGACCAGATGGCCTCACAGTAGTTTCGTGGCAAAAGGGTCGGTGTCTCTTGTGGGACGCTACGTGCATCAGTACGTTTGCGCCGTCCCACCTTCACCTTTCGGTCAGGTCTGCGGGGTCGGCCGCTAAGTATGCGGCCAAATTTAAACACTCCAAGTACAGTGCCATGGAACCGTTGTACGATTTCGTGCCGATTGCAATGAAGACTACGGGAATTACGGGATCTTGGGGGGTGAACGCTGAAACCTTTATTAAGGAATAGGGGCTGTGATCCGCGCTACGGATCGTATCTGGTTCAACAGATTTCGTTGGCTATACAGCGCGGTAATACTGCAAGCGTAATGGGAACTTTTGAGCCAGGTGTGGTTCGGGGCGATCAACGATCATATTTAGTTGATGTATTAAGGTTAATTGACGAAGCCTGTTGCGGATCGTTTTATTGTTGTATGGATATCTATATGTGACGACGCCTGTTGCTGTGCCTTTACCATGAGTTTGCATGACCGTACTCGCCAGCGACTGCGTAAACGATTTAGTATGCCGTTTCTTAGTTCTATTGCGTAACCGCCAGAGGCGATGTAATTTTGCCCATACAAATTTTCACGCTCGCAGTCGCTAGCGAGTACGGTCATGTAAACTCATGGTGAAGGCACTGATTCAACCCAGTTAACGAAGCCTGCATAGCGGATTTTAATTTCTCGGTTATGTAAAGATGATGATAATATGTAGTACCTACTTAATAAATATATGTATGTATGTATGTAAAATTCTTTATTGTACATGAGTAAAACATAACATATATATTTTGATTTTATATGAATCATTTATTCGTGGATAAATATTGTTTAATTTAGTATAACATAATTGAAAGAATAGAACTATAAACTATACTTACATACTACTTATATATAAAATACCCCACCCAGCTCGCCACCTTGTGGCATGGTGCTTAGGACGCTGGCGGCATTCCCTCTTTGCACCGCAAGACTTACACGCTGTGCAAAACACACTTACGGACCCGGACGACGTAATCACTACATCTATCGAAAGATCGAACGCTGCGCTTACGACGTCCAACTCTGACACGACGCGTACACTTAGGCATTCCCGCCGGCGGGGACGTCCACCGCGCGATCGCGACAACACTGACATATATAGTCCCTATTCGTCCCGGTACCGCCGCACACTGGGTAGAGTCAGTCCGACCCAGGTCGGGCCTAGCTGAGTCTCTTGCGGGACTCTTCTCAGCTAGGATAGGTTTAGTGAACCAGCGACAAAACTCCCAGTAGCTCGATTCCACTCACACCTCAGATTCGGTTGAAACCGCTCAACCAATCTCACTGAAGCGCAAACTCTTAGAGTATCCCAGTGTTCCAAACCACACGCGTGGTCGAGCCGGAGGTTTTCCCCTGGATTTTCCCCAGGCTACTCTCCAACCGCGCACTCCTATCGCTTTATTGGGCCCGGCCTATAAAGCCATAGTCAGGTTCGAAAAAAAAAACGTTGTGCAAAGAAGGCTCCAGCCCTGTGGTCGCCTGAGACGCCTATTAAACGTCCAGACACCTCCTTGATGATTTTTTTTGTGTGGACTACTCATGTCTGACTGACCTGATAGAGAACGAACCACCGGAGCTGCCATTTGGTGTTGTCGGAGCTCCGTTTGTGGAGGTACCCGGCCTGAAACAAGGATCATCATTACCATATCACTTCAAAAAAAAAAATTGTTTATCATAAGTGTACACAATAACATCAAAAACATAGCAGTGATCTCCACACTAGGCATAGCCTGTCTCGTCAGATCTACATCAATGGGAATTACCTGCTTTACGAGTATGCGACTCTTAAATTAGTAGATTTTACGTTTACAAACTAATGTAATTACACTTAGCATCATTGTTTTGAGTCATTGCCAGATTTAGGTTCGCGTGTTTTCGGTGGACATATAAAAATTAGCTCGATTCCACTCACACCTCAGATTCGGTTGAAACCGCTCACTGGAGCGCAAACTCTTAGAGTATTCGTGTTACAAACTTACAAACCACACGTGTGGTCGTGACGAAGGTTTTCCCTTGGATTTTCCACACGCTAATCTCCAACCGCGCAGTCCTATTTCTTTATTGGGCCCGGTCTATAAAGCCACAGTCAGCTTCAAAAAAAACAAAAGTTAAGGGCCACAAAGCTTAATTTTGGATTGGTCTAGTAACCCGCATAAACGGTGTTTCCATAACTATAAATCCATGTAATAAAAACATCTTAAATGTACATAAGCCATTAACTATTGACCACCGGGTGGACAACTTTTGTTTTTACAACTGACAATTACCCTTTTGCTTGTTTGTATGTGTAAGACGAAAACGAGAGGTAAAATACAGCACAGCTGACGTGCATTGAAAACGCTCCATACTGAGCCTCATAATCCTGTTGTATGGAAAAACGAGCCATGCCATCTTTAGTCGTGAAATATTGCGTTTAAGGACATAGTTGCCATACAATTTCTTTTTTAGTGAAACATGAGGATTCTATTGGTAAAACTTTCAATTTACATTTAGGCCGGGTTTTATAAAAACGCGTACGCGACTCCTTTGGAGTTGCGGGCATCTATAGGCTGCGGTGGCCGCTTACCATCAGGTGGACCGTAACCTTCTTTGCCACCGGCGTTGTATAAAAAAAGACTAAATGTCAGATCAAATTTAAGTACATTTTTTGACATAACAAACCGACATAAGGTCTAACGGATCTTTATACAACCGAGCCGTCTATTAAAGAACATTTTTCTTTCACTTTAAAGTCATCTTTAAAGTCTCATATTTAATACAGTTGCTCAGAAAGTGGTACTTTATGTAGCTGTATATCGTGCGCAAAGATGGATTTCGTGCACTAGTGCTTTTTACTTTTCAATTTTTTTTTATTTACTGTTGGTCCAATCCAAACATCCAACAGAAGAGTTTTTAGGTTCAATCAGTTTACTCGTTTATTTAATAAAACATTTGGCATTAAAACTCTACTTCTATTATATTTAAAACATTAAATTTGCATATTAAACAGGTTAAAGGGTTATCATATACTAAAAAATCTAAAACTTTTTCAAAAAGTTATCTGATTAGTAGACCAATGACCGGAAACGCGAGACCTAAGATTAATAGAGTATTATGCAGGACCGCCGCGCCGGATAAATGGACGCTTGTTTGTTTCGCCAAAACCTACATTTATTTCCCAAAAAATCTAATATAAATTAATTATTAAATTAAAAAGAACTGTTTTTTCATGTTTAAATATAATTAAACTACCACGTGACATAAAATGTCTCGAAAAATAGTTTTGGTTTTGGCTGAATGCTGAGAACCATGGCTTGTTGAAAAAAGTCTATCAATTAAAAGTTAAACCGACTTTTTTAATTCCCGCCTCTTTCATTTATAATTTCACGAATTCATTAAGTAATGATATTGATTACTTTGTCTAATTTATTATTTATAGTGATAATTTGATGGTTTTCTATCTACAGTAAAGTCCACCATTATTAAGTAGTTAGTCAAATGTTGTCAAAGTAAGGTTACTAGACTTATCGATCTTTCGGCACAATTTATCGGGTATCTACTCCTAGGCGATTGCCGAGGACATCCAAAATCTAAATTAGTGTTTCTCTCAATCTACTATGCTCCGAATTTGTCATATTAGAATAATATGTAAATATTCGGATCTATTCATATTTAAAGGACTAAATTTCATAAGGTGTTTTCGGGTAACTTCGAATGTCGGCTAATTCCGAAAATAACAAATTCCAGTCTAACTAAGCGATTTTATTGCATCTCAACATCATCACTATCAAAAAGAAATGTTAAATATTTTTGTTGAGGTTTGGTAGTGCAACAAAATTACTTGGTTAGACAGGAATCTGTTATTTTCGGAATTACCCGAAGACACCATAATTAAATATTGTTTTTGCCCCCTTAATGATCCTTTAGTGGCCGGAAAGTTGAAAGCTCATAGATTACGTTGGAATAAGTTTGGTAGTACGTTATACTTATATCAATATGTTTTATATCGATACAAACACATCGATAAGTATAACGTACTATGGTAAATATCGATTTACCGTAACTATTTTTATCACGGGCTTTTCACTCAGTACATTTCTGATTGGCTATAATGCCGACTAGTTATCGAACTGCACGTCAGGAGGCGCTACAGTCTTAGTGTATGCATGCGTGTGTGCGTACATGTGTTCATGTAAGTCAGTGAAAACTTACCTTTGGTGGCCATTTTTTTGGGACACCATACTAGATGGCGCGGCAATCGTAAATCTTGACTGAAAACTCTCTGTTTATAATAATTTTCTCTATGATTTTTATTTTTTACTCCAGGCAACATCTTATCTGTCAGTTTACTTGGCCTAATTGTGGACTTAAGGCCATTCCAGTGCAAATGACCCCCTCTAACACGTGTGAGTTTGCAATTAACCATCCCGCTCTCTACGGAAGCTCTTCGCGTGATTTCGTAAATATTTAGTACATTTTTATTGATTGTTGGAACACTGAATCACTTATGAAAAATCTATCTGGTTAAACTGGTTCCTTAGAACAATAAAAAATGTATCACTGTCGTTGATAATTACGAGATCTGCAACATTAAAGATTATTTTTACTATGATATTTAGGATTTTTGACAGAGTTACCAAGGCATTTTTTAATATTTTGTTCGGTTATTTCTTTTTTTTGTTTCTTTTTCAGTCTACTGTAATTTTTGTGTAGTGTAATTCTACATTATTTCTTCACACTGGAAGCTCAAACTTCAGTATTTTCGTCAGATCTGTGAATGGGCCTTGCCTTAAGTATAGGTTAAAATGGTGGTCAATTTTATTATTATTGTAATTATTACCTGTATATGGTCGTACTGGGCCCTCTCTGAGAGGGCGATGAGCTGCCCATCGTTCACGCGGATGGAGCGTTGGATCTTCGGGCTCAGCATCCTGAATCTGATGACAACAAGAAGATATTTTTATTTACCATTTATTTATAAACGCTATTACATAAAATTTATAAATAACACAATGCGATTA
Source organism: Epiblema foenella (assembly GCA_963556455.1). Lineage (NCBI taxonomy): Eukaryota > Metazoa > Arthropoda > Insecta > Lepidoptera > Tortricidae > Epiblema > Epiblema foenella. The sequence continues at coordinate 2,609,959 of OY747113.1, read as the reverse complement.
TCATTATTTATACAAGTCGGATAATTCTCCATAAGCCAAAATACAATGATACAAAACATTACATTCAGCGATAAATTTGTCTTATACATTTGATGCCTTATTATATTACTTTCTGAACCTCGTATCTCAATCACTAATCTCATTATGCTCATTCTAAAATATCCCTTGCTACGCACCGGATATAGTTCAAAACGTAACGCGATGAGGTAAGTGGTTGAGAATATTAAGTCATGTCATTGTCATCATTAAACCCTTGCTGGTGATTCTCATTCCATAACATTTTCTTAATTTGTCATTACCAAATCCGGATTGTTAACGACTTGAGTGATTATTTTTTACTTTAACTATTTTGACAGTTAGGTACCCAGGTATAGTATAGAGTAAACTGGCCCCTATACTTTCGCTGCCAAGCTTTTCGTAACGCTACGCAATTTCCTTTACATACGGGGAAACGTATGGTATACTACGCGTCCAGCAGAGCGCCTGCTAGGCTGGTTCCTGAGGGCCAACTCCGAAATTCGAAACCTGACCTTTGTATCGTGCTGTCCCTTTAACCCATATAGTGTATTATACGAGAGTGAATAGGACGGCACAATACGAAGTTCGGATTTCAGGGCCTGAGGGGCTACCGTGAACCACAAACGAAGTTTTCCCTCTCTGTCTCACTTATATGCAAACTTGCAAGTGCGAGAGAGAGGGAAAACTTCGTTTGCTGTTCGCGGTAGAGCCCCTGGTAGAAAATAAATGAGGGAGTTCTTTCTTCAATCCCACTGATTTCTTACTGGGAAAATGAAAATAAGTAATACGCCATACGAATATTACTAATTTAAAAAAAAATTGAATTCAGAAAACTGGACAAGTGCGAGTCCGATTCGCCCACCGAGTGTTTCGTACAAATTTGTAGGTATTGATTACGTACTTTAAAGAAAGACTATTTTTTATGATTTAGTGACATATTATGTATAGTTTTCAGATTTGTCTCTGTACTTGTAGTATAAGACGATATTGCTTTCCAAGTTTCATTATTGTAGGTCAAGGGAAAGTACCCTATAAATTTTGATTCCCTTTAGTGTCGAAATTTAAGTTTTTTGCGGCATAAACGGCCGTATCTTTTTTTACGTTAACTTAAGAAGTTTGATTTTTTTCACGGCTTTAAGGGACTGTAGACCTGAGTACCTATATGGTTTTAATTTCAAGTCGATACGGACGCGTTCCGGAGATATAGGGTCTTGACAGACAGACAGACAGAAAGACGAGCAATAAAGTGATCTTGTTTTTTTCCTTTTGAGGTACGGAATCCCAGAAATGACGAAAGTATTGATAATTCCAATATACTCAATAAAGGATTTTACGCTTTTTTTAAGTTTATGAAAATATTTATCTTAAGTAACAGAGTCGTTTTATGTTTTCAATGTTTGTATTTGAATTTAAGCGGATAAACCGGACAAGTGCGAGATGGATTCGCCCAGGAAGTGTTCCGTACAAATTTATTGTAGGTCTAAGTACTTGAAATAAAGACATTTTTTATGATTTAATTACAAATGAATACTTTTCTGAACTTAACAAATTTCATAGTTCTAACCTAACGGAAAGTATTATAGAAATTTTAATTCCCTTAAGTGTCGAAATATACGTTTCTGGCGGTTTAGACCATATTTTTTTTACAATATTTTTTTTTGTTTTATTTTTTTCATTGCTTCACGAAAATTATTTTTTTCTATGGGGCAGGTAGTCCAAGTCAGCCAACTGTCTATACAAAGGCCAAAAATTTATTCCATCAAAAAAAAAAATCTTCTTTTTCCTAATCAGAACACGATACCGAATATGCCCTTAGACGGATCCTCACTAGTTTTGTTACACCCAGTATTTAGCTATGTGACAGAGACAAAATGAAACCATAAGGGTTTTTTTTTTACCATTTTGGTACGCAACCCTAAAAAGATGCATATTCTCTATTATGTTTCAAGACTAAGAGTAATTCTTACATTGAAACTTGTGGAACATTAACTTTGCGTAGCGGAAATAAAACAGCAGGCCCTGTACCCCGAACGTATCGTGCCGTCCTTTCCACTCTCGTGTTATTCACTATATGAGTGAAAAGGACGGCACGATACGAAGTTCGGATTTCGAAGTTCGGAATAGCCCCCCAGGCATCATAAAACAAAAGCGGCTGTATTCAAAGCTTTACGAGCGAACTTTCCTTTTGAACAAGTCTAATGTTTGCGTTCCTTAAATTACTTTCTGGACCCCAACGTGGGGAGTTTTCTTTGCTAACCGCTTTCAGAAAAGATGTTGGCTCCGATTTTTTTTTAAACAAAGTCTGCTAACAATTTTAGTGCCTATTTATTTACGAATATAGTCCTATATTAATAATATGATTTTAATTAATTTAGAAAGAAAGAAAAACATTTATTCGTGACGATACAAACATAAAATATGGATAAATAAACGTAATTAAAAAAAAAACAAGGAATCGCCACAAAAAGGTTTCGCCTCAGCGTAATGCCGACTCAGGGAGCTGGCGCTGATCTTCCGGCGAAACCTAGGTGGTTAATGACGGTGTGTGTAGCACGCTTCGCCTAAAAACTGAACTCGACCTAATACAACTTGACACCGCCGTCTTGTCACGTCGGGCCGTCACATGAATGTCCAACTGTCAAAAGGTGCGTCCAAAAATGGCGGGGCCTGCTACACACATTCACGACTACAATTGAAAATAAGATAGTATAGCAATTTGTCTAATTTACTATTAAGGCTCGGTTACACCAACATACGATCACAGGCCGGTCATCGTCAAATATGGCGCCGGCAGCTGTCATCGCATAGAAACTTGTCAAACTTTCCATACAATCAGATTTTAACGAACACCGCTTACGATTACAGACGGTTTGGTGCAACCTTCAAATTATTTTGATAATTTGACGGTGTCCTATCCGTACTACGCCACACTAAGCCACACTAAGGTGTCCTCGGGTAATCCCGAATGTTAGGTAATTCCGAAAATAACAAATTCCTGTCTAACTAACCGCTTTTATTGCATCTCATCGTCATCACGACGACCGCTTTAGCCTAGTTGGTAGTGACCCTGCCTACGAAGCTGGAGGTCCCAGGTTCGAATCCCGGTCAGGGCATTTATTTGTGTGATGAACTCGAATATTTGTTCCTGAGTCTTGGATGTTTTCTATGTATTTAAGTATATATTTATCTATATAAGTATGTATATCGTCGCCTAGTACCCATAGTACAAGCTTTGCTTAGTTTGGGACTAGGTCGATTTGTGTAAGATTGGCCACAAATATTTATTATTTATTATCATCATCATCAAAAAGAAATGTTAATTTTTTATTAATGTTTTGGTAGTGCAACAAAATCGCTTAGTTAGACTGGAATTTGTTATTTTCGGATTTACCCGACATTCGGAATTACCCAAAGACACCTTATGTTATATATTGTAACATGAGACATCACTAGAGTCCGACCACGCTAACTCTGAAGTGCTACCGCGAACAGCAAACGAAGTTTTCCCTCTCTGTCGCACTTGCAAGTTTGCACATAAGTGAGACAGAGAGGGAAAACTTCGTTTGTGGTTCGCGGTAGCCCCACTACATTGAAATAATTTGGCAACACTACCTCAAACGTCACATTTTCATACAAATATGACGTATAATGCACAGTGTTGCCAAATTATTCCTTGCAGAGTTAGCGTGGTCGGACTATTATATTGGATTGGAATCAAATTGGCTACACGAACATCACGAAATATTATTGTAAGTATTCTCGATTTTTTTATTAAGCACGACGGTAGTAAAAAACTTACCGCCTGGCTGATGGTACAGTAGCCATCAAATATATCTGTACTCTTCAGGGTGGTCAAAAATATCTGATCATGCACTTTAACGCCTTAACAATAGAGTCGTGTTCAGATATTTGTGAGCACCTTGTTCGCTCCGATATATCTGATGGCGAGTGTACCTAAATCAGACAGTATGTAGTCGTAGACGCAGGCGACTCTAAAATAAACACTAGCCCGTTGCCGACTCTCTATTGCTAACTTGAGGTTGTATTTTGTTACTCGCTTTTGCTACTTCCAAATTGTAATACTATGTTTAACCGACTTTAAAGAGGAGGAGGTTCTCAATTCACCTGCATGTTTAATTGATAATACTGCATTTTTAATTGATAATACTTACGGACATTTTGCTGATAAACTGTTTTTATTATAAACTGTGTGATTAATTATTTTTTGACATTTGATTAAAATTGTGTAACATTCGAATTAACCATTTATTTAATTGCCACCATATTGTTGTCTTAAATTCCATTTGTATTTTATTTATATTTTCTGTGTGTCCAATTATGTTATGACGATCCTTATTCGGTGAATATGTTTAAATCCTATTCCATTATTATTGTTTATATCTTAATTAACTATCATGATGTGAATTCGTATACTTTTGACATGAATGCAAATTTATATTGTAATTTACATCTATGAAATAAATGAATCTGAATCTGTTTTTTGTTACGCGATTACTCCGCTATTTATGAACAGATTTGGAAAATTATTTCTTTGATTGAAAGCATATGCTTCCAGATTGATTGCGTTGTTTTCAAAGTTCGCTCCTGATGATGGGAACCATGAGGAATTGAGGGAACCCCTCATAAATTCATGGGAAACACATAGGTTTTAGTATCTTCGGTAACAAATCGATTATTTGCATTCAGAAAGTAGCGTTTGGTGAACGGGAATTGATGAAAAGACCACGGATTGTCATCCAAAACAAGTTATGTTTCATGGTTAGCGATAAGATAAATCAAATCAAATCAAAATATTTATTCTGCAAATAGGCCTCAAGGGCACTTTTACAAGTCAAAATCTATTTAGGTACATCAAGTAAAAATAATACAATAATCAAAGTATCATTAATTAAGTGTAGTGTACATGTCAAAAATAAGACTAAGAAACTAATAACAATCGAGATTTGTTAGAGATGTATAAGGTCTCTAAGCGTCAAGATAAAATGTAATAAAGTACACTAATCATAATAAAATATGTTGAGCTATATCTATAAGACGTCAACATGAGAATAATAAAATCTATTATATGTCGATTATAATACTGAAGCGAGTATGACGAAGTCAATTTAAATGGTCCTGATGTAATGTTACCATCAACCTGATCTGGTAATTGAAGCCGGAAGGTAGAAAACGGAACTCACTAATAAAACGGTGTAGCTTCGCCGTGTTTGAGATTGTAATTGTCATGAGATGCTCTCACAATGACTCACTAAAAAGTGACTGTAAAATCCGACTCTGAAAAAATAGCTTTTCGGTGTTTTATGCTCTCGGGGTGGCTTGGCGAAGTATTAAATTGAAGTTTTTTTTTTAGTGGAAGAGATAAAACTTGGATTTTAACTATAAACAAAATAGTGCAACAGGGTCTAAAACTTGACTTTTGACAAAAATAATGTTGAAAAAGGAAACTGTTTTGTAACTTATCAAAATATGGAGTTGTATTTATGTACTAATACTTACCTACTTTTACTTAACAACAGAATTCATATTTTGTATATAATATCCAGTGTTCACTTCATAGAAACATCCACACGATACAACATTTTAGAAGACACTAAATACAAATAAACTCATTACATTTCAAAATTTCGACACACAACCATGAAATTCATAAGCGCCTGTTGATAATGTGAACGCAACAAGTCACGAGAACACGGAGATACGTTGCTATTAGAAATGTTTCAGGCGCTAGTTGTCGCGCCGGGGGTCGAGACGGTACGGCGGCGACGGTGCGACTGCCGTCCCGGTGCCGGGCACCTGTAGCTTAATCGACCGTTGCGCGCGTGCGTGCCCTTGATGACGTACGAAAAATTTACACGGAGCTGCGAATAGTAGATGAACCGAGTAAATTTCGAGGGGTGAGTGGTCAAACCCGATATTCATATCCATATTCATATTTATTTATTCATAAAATATACAAAAATTTTACATGTCAGAAGATTGTTACAATAATTTAATTATGTCGATTAAATAAAAAATAAAAATTTCAATTAGATTAGGTACATTATTTAAATTATTACATAGTGAATTTAAATGTCAAAAAAAATTACAATTACAAAGGCATGCAACAAATTTAATTTACATATTCATCTATGTCATATAGAAGGCCTTCGCCGTTAGCCATTTTTTTAAATTATTTATAAATGTCACGTCACTCTCAATATTTTTAATTGTTTCGGGTGGATAAATCGAGATAATTGTTTTTTGAAATAAGAACTCAACATCCATTACGCAGAGTTCTATTTTCAGTAAACCTTTTAGATGACTTATCGGGTTTGACCACTCACCCCTCGATTTTATCTTATTTTTATATCCATGTGTGGTAAAATGTAACATTGAAATAATTTTGCTTTGTGCCGCACATGAGGTTGTCCTGTTTTTTCTCTTGTGTGTTTTGTGTAGTCAGAGTGTTCGTGTATCATTTCAATCTTTCTTTCTTCTTTCTTAAATATTCAAATTATATATTTAGACAGCAGCGGTTTCATCACGTCCATCTCGCTATAAAAAAAATGCTTTTATTTCAGACCTTATCGTATCTTAAAAGTACTGTGTTAATTTGATTTAATTTTTAATTTAATTTAGCCACATTTAAACTTTATTTAGTCACATTAAAAAGTATGACCACACACACTTAGTACGTGTATGTGGTCACATTTTAATGTGCTGTGTAAAATCGGTACCTATATATATCTAGGGTTTTTTTGGGTGGATAGTAAATTGTTGTTTAGTAATTGTTAAAAGCCTACAGTATGTATATAAAGAACTTTCATTACCTAAGAAGGTTAGGGAAAGAATAAAAAAAACTAATAAATTTGGAGTTAAGAGGTTTCCGAACTTATCGTCAACACAGAGCGCTACCGCGGACAGCAAACAAAGTTTTCGCTCTCTGTCGCACTTGCACGTTTGGACGTAAGTGTGACAGAGAGGGAAAACTTCGTTTGCTGTTCGCGGTAGCGCCCCAGGTTTTTAACGATAAGTAGGTATGTACCTAAGTCGCAAATCTCTAAGTCCAAAGATTTTTACTTTAGCCGACGCATTGTTCACTTTTTTAGGTAATACACAGATTCTATAATTTTACAAGGGCTTGCAGTACAGGAGTGCTACCGCGAACCACAAACGAAGTTTTCCCTCTCTGTCGCACTTGCAAGTTTGCACATACATGCGACAGAGAGGGAAAACTTCGTTTGTGGTTCGCCGTAGCAGCACAGAGGGGCTACCGCGAACCGAAAACGAACGAAGTTCGAATACCTCTCTCTTTGCCGCACGAAAACTTCGTTCGTTTTCGGCTCGCGGTAGCGCCTCAGTACCGGTCGCCTGCTGACAAAATTTTAGTTGGCCGATATTTCATAAAATGGCCATTGGACTTCGAATCTTCTCTCATGCAAAATTAAATTTCTTTTTGTACGGATTACTTTGACACAACTCGGTCAACTCAAATAGATTTAAGTAGTTTTTTTTTAATGCCGGGAACTTGCATTCTCTAATAGTGTCAGAAGCGGGGCCAAATCTGGAAATAGAATAGGGATGATGACTCATGTTGCAATTTAAAAAAGAAATTGTAAGGAAACTATGTAGGTACATAAACGCAATATTTCATGACGAAAACTGCATCCCTTTTTTTCATACAACGGTAGCGTAGTACACGGTCACGCAGGAGTGACGTAATGCCTGCCTGGCCTCGTGATGAGTAAATCAGTATGTAGCATTTTCAGTGCTCGTTAGCTATACTGTACTTTGCCTCTCATTTTCATCTTTTGTCTTGCTCTAATTGTAGTTGGTCCCATACAAACATTTGATCGCCTCTAAAAACTGGCTCGAATGGCTTGAAAAACAATTTTTGTCATGTATAGGCATTGTGGAATATGTAAATTTTACTACAACGGTGGCAAACAACCATACTGCACGATAGCAAGCAGATACAATACCTACCCATAGGGTCGGTTGCATCAACATACGATCACAGGCTGGTCATCGTCAAATATGGCGCCGGCAGCTATCATTTCATAGAAACTTGTCAAACTTTCCATATTCATATTCATATTTATTTATTCACAAAATATACAAAAATTTTACATGTTAGAAGATTGTTACAATAATGTAATTATGTCGATTAAATAAAAAATAAAAATTTCAATTTGATTAGGTACATTATTTAAATTATTACATTGTGAATTTAAATGTCAAAACATAATTACAATTACAAAAGCATGCAATAAATTTAATTTACATATTCATCTATGTCATAGAAGGCCTTCGCCGTTAGCCTTTTTTTTAATTATTTATAAATGTCACGTCACTCTCAATATTTTTAATTGTTTCGGGTAGTTTATTATAAAAACCTGGCCCCACAATAGACACCGTTTTATTAGATTTTGCAAGTCGACAACATGTTGTACAACAATGTATACAATCGGATTTTAACGAACACCGCTTACGATTAAAGACGGTTTGGTGCAACCCACCCATAGACAGTAGTATTGGACACAAGAAAAACTGATTTTACTATTATTTCATAGCTCGGTGTCCGGTCAGCCAGACCACTCCAGACGCAGTATCTGCCGACCATGATACGAGATAATATTTCTAATTTGTAAATCCCCTGCCTTCCGGACACCGCCGGCATAGTCAACGTAAAGGACATGTTTACACTTTTATGTGACTTATGTTACCATTTTTAACCGTTAAAAACGAAACTTAACCTATTCTAATCTAATAACCCACCCCGAGTCATTCCTGGTGCAAAGGTGCCCAAAACGCTTGCAGCGTTGCCGCGTTGGACTGCAATGGACAACCTTTGCATCAAGAATGACCCGGAGCGGGGGTCAAGGCCCCTGTCCCGCATGCGTCTCCCTACCTCACTAATGAAAGTTTTGGCCTCTGCGCACCAACAGCCGGTCGTCTCCACCGCCAAAGGGACGAATAAGTAACCCCCCGCTGTAACGGCAACGCTGCAAGCGTTTTGGGCACCTTTGCACCAGGAATGACTCGGGGTGGGTTATTAGATTAGAATAGGTTAAGTTTCGTTTTTAATTATTTGTTGTATTTATATTTGATTTACAATAAATTATATAATTTTTAACCGTTAAAGCAAGTTCTGTAACTGACTTCGTTCTTACAAATATTAGTAAGTTTGATTGATCTTACGTCTTACAAACTGTCTTGTTTTTGAGATTAAGGCCGGGTTTTATAAAGATCCGTTAGACCAAATGTCTGATCAAATTTCAGTAACTCGGTACATTTTTTGTCATAACAAACCGACATAAAGTCTAACGGTTCTTTATAAAACCGAGCCTTAGCACGCGTTAGATTGAGAAAACTTTTATGTTGCTTTTATGTTATATAAGGCCAATATTACAATGGAATAAGGTGCAAAAATGTGAACATTTTTTTGACGTCGACTGTACCTGCGTTAAGTATACAGGCTGTCCCACGGCTATGCCACATGGAGGGAAAGTACCTTGAATATTATAGATGGAACATTTTACTGAAAGAAGACATTATTTTAATTTTAAAAACAAATTAAACTGCATTCACAGGTATTTAAATAATAATTAAACCGTGAACCGGGAATCGAACCCGTTACACAAGAAAAATAATTACCCTGTAGCTTTATCGTACCAATCGAAAGGCTTCATCATATGGATTATTTTTTGCTAAATAACATAGTATCAGAAATAAAAGGAAGACCATCAATTTTAACATTTTTAATACAAAATTAATCAATTTATCACGTGTAACGGGTTCGATTCCCGGTTCAACCATAAAAATATTTAAATATCTGTGAATGCAATTTACAATGTTTTTTAAATTCAAATAATGTCTTCAGTAAAATGCTCCATCTACAATATTTAAGGTACTTTCCCTCCATGTGGCATAGCCGTGGGACACCCTGTATACTTATCAAAGTGTATTTTAACTTAGTAGACTGAAAGGTAACTTTGTGGGAGATTGTGGTCGAAATTTATTCGTTTTTTAAATTGGATTATTCAGTGTCGCAGCTCATAAACCGGTCATGCAGGCACGATGGTAGGTCACGGGGTTTTTTTTTAGAGTACCGTACCGTTTGTATGTCTGTAAGTATGTCACAGGCTTTTTTACTCAAAACTATAAGATGTCTGAAGGCTCTTTTTTCTTTAGTTTATTGCCCTCAACCCTCCTCAAACCAATCTCTTAGCTCGGCTATGGCGGAACCTTAGGCCTGTTTGCCACCGTCGCGTAAGTTTAAAAAATAGGGAAAGTGAGTGTCAGACCTCCCAAATTTTGGAATCCGTAGCAATCGCAAAATTAAGTTGGCTGTAAAAATGAATAATGAGGGTATTTTCAAAGAAACTATTCTGTTTTATCAATCTAGCATTGGTATTTGCATATTCATGGTAGAAGTTCTTGTAATTTTGATCGTTAAATTTATTAATCTAAATCTGAATAAAAAAATCACCGGAACAATTTTTTTTTTAATGCAGGCTTTGGTAGCTTCTCATTCGCCAACAAACTGTTATGGCAGTTTGGCGAGAAATTAAAAGGTTGTAACTGTTATGTACTTTACTATAAATGAAAAAAAAAATCCTTTGTTTTCCGATATTTTTTAAATCCAATAATTCATAATTTAAATAAAACAATCTTGAAATGGGGAAATATGCAGCGTGATATCTTTGAGACGTGATAAGCTACTGAAATAAGTGAAAATAGTGCAATATTATCCTCTGATGTCTTAGGGAAACGAAGAATTGTAGGGGAAAATGACCGTTAAATTCTAATCCAAAAAAAAACGGGGTATAGCATTCGTCCTTTAGGCACTTGTCCCACCGCCGGCGAGCAGCGAGTAGTTTCATAGTAATTCTACTCGTTATCTCGCTCAAGCGAGTGGAATTACTATGAGATTACTCGCTACTCGCCGGCGGTGGGACAAGTGCCTTACTGTCAAGTGCGTAAGTGCGAGGACATATAAGTGATTATCTTAGCCCCTCATGTAGGTAGGTTGTTTTCAATGTATTTTCTGGTGGCTCGATTCCACTCACACCTCAGATTCGGTTGAAACCGCTCAACCAATCTCACTAGGGCGCAAACTTTTACAGTATTCCAGTGTTCCAAACCACACGCGTGGTCGTGTCGGAGGTTTTCCCCTGGATTTTCCCCAGGCTACTCTCCAACCGCGCACTCCTATCGCTTTATTGGGCCCGGCCTATAGACAGATTCAAAAAAATAATTGTATTATAATTATTGTAGGATGTAGTTACACTAAAACTTTGACAGGAGTCAAAACATGGAGTAGAGAAGTCAAAGATCTCCGTGGGGAGGCATAGGTACCATTGCAGGTACCTATGCTGAATATTTTTGTATGTTGGTACCTCGCTAGGTACTTATAATATAGTTAGCAATCTTCTCTTACTAATTATTGCATTAAGTATTATTGTAAATTTTATGCATATTTATACTACTGTATTTTTTTCTACGAGTATTATATTATTTGCGCTGTAACTGCAGATTCAGATAATGCTGAATTTGGAATTTTGGATACTCAACTACATTCTGATATCCGAAAATATACCTATGGGAAAGTGACAAATCGGATCGGACAATGTCTCCTGACACAAGCAAAATTATTAGGAGGCTCCAACCTTGGCTATTTTTGTTAAAATTTTTAAAAACAAATAAACTTTTTTCATTTTCAATGTAAACAGTGAGCAGTTTTCCATACATTTTTTTCGGTGTCGGGATCCGATGATGTAAAAACGCATTAATTCGGAATACGGATGCATATGCCACGCATGTAGTCTCAACGGTCTCAACTCAACCTAACGAAGGCAGGGTTGCCAGGTGACTTCACTTGAAAGTTACGCTGCGCATCTGTTCCTGAAAAGTTCCATTTTAGGTAGAATCAGGCTCGCGCAACTAGGAACAAAATTTAGTAAATGTCACTTTTGTATGGAGTTCGGCCAAGAAATAATGGCGGATACTGCTACCTCGCTCCCTCAGTTAATCCATCTCAGTCATATGTCAATGTCACCTCTGGCCACTTCCGTTAAACTTGAGTGATCGCCATATTGTTTCTTTGTTTATCAGTTTCAATCAGTTTGCAGTTTGTTATTTTGATATTCATAAATGGTAAAAACCTTACTTTAAAACAAAAACGCATGTAGTAAGAAGACAGTGTTTTTTAAAAATGCCACGGACTATAAAACACTATAGGGTATGTGTTATTTGTGGTTTTCGTGCAAGTCGAAAAGGTGCGGAGAAAAGGAAATTTATGGCAAGATTTCCTTTAGATCACGACCGGTAAGCAATTAATTGGAGATTATCTATTAATATGTACCACAGCAAGTTACATGTAAGCAAAATAAAAAGCGGTATTTGCAATTTAGTATTATTCGTATACTATACATATTAGTGTTGGCCGTAACATATCGATAACTAGCTTATCATATAGAACTCTGGTATTTTTCAGTTGCAGACAGTGGGTGAAAGTGATTGGCAATGAAGACCTAGCCTATGTTCCGATTGAGAAGTTGAACGAATTAAAATTTGTTAGTGGTGACCACTTTCAACCCAAAGATTTTAACCGAAAGAAAAGTCGTCTAAAGAGATTGTTAATATAAAGCAACACAACTTTATACTTTTTTTATTTTATTTATTTTTAGCCCTACCCACTGCGGAATAAGCGCATGGACGTCGTAGTGTAGTCGTCATAACTTAACCAGTTGAGAATGGATTCAAACCCCAATTGTTAATAAAGGAGCATCCATTATTAATGTGAGGTGTTTTTGGCAAAATTCGATCCCCACCCGCCAAAAACATCTCACGTAAATAATGGACGCCCTCTAACTGGGATTTTTATAAAAATGGAACCCACGACGTCACTAGTCATCGTTTATCGATATCGTTAACTGTACTACATCAAAGTTACATCCCTATCGCGCTGTTATGTTGGCATTACCTATTTCCTTTTTTTTATTTTATTACGGTACAGAATGTTTGGCCAAACTCTACGTCAATGTCATGCAATGACAATGTCACTGTCATCCAAAACCTAGTTCGAAGTCCCGTCTCTTAGAACGTAGTGGTTATATTCTCTTTGGGTAGAATAAGCTTCGGTTTTTTTTAATGTCACGAAAACTTATTTATTTTATCCAACAAGTTAAGTCTATCATTACTTATTAGTATCATTACAGGGTACCTAATGCGATAGACTAACACGTAATGATCCTTAAAAACTAAAACAAAATAGTTCGTAAATTAATTAAGCATAGTACATAAAATAGTAATAAAAATAAATATCCTAAGTAAAACACAATATTGACATAGTGGCCCGGGTGAAATCATTGAGGGGGCATGTAAATACGTCGAATATCAGCGCAATCAGCAAATAAACAATTTATATATTTATCTATCAATCAGATTGATAGTGCGAATGCTTCTCGTTAGCGGTGCCTCTTGCAACAGCTTTGTGCAAGCGGCGGGCACGGTCAGAGCGGCTACCGCGAACCGAAAACGAACGAAGTTCGAATATCTCCCTCTCTGTCGCACTTGCTTATTCGTGCGACAGAGAGGGAGATGTCCGAAATTCGTTTTCGGTCCGCGGTAGCCCCTCAGCAGCGGTGGCTGGCGGCGGCGCTGCACGCACAAGTATGTATACTTAGTAGCAATTGAAATACCTATAGTGTATACATAACACGAATTAGAACTTACTATCCACTTTTTTCTTTCAAATTATTAAGTTCGGCGTTGGACCAAATTATATGCTTAAGTTTATTTTAGCTTTGATAAATATGGCTGACCCAATCTGAAATAATTTAATTAACTATAAACACGTTGTAAATAACGTGCATAATATGATATATAAAATACTGAATTGTAAGTATGAATAAATACTTGAATCTGAATCAATATTTTTTTACACAAAATAAACCGTTGTGGTAGTTTTTTAAGTTATAATCTGGCAACCGTTTTTTCATTTGCTGTCACTTGTGTCACGAAAATAAAATTTGTCGAGACGTTTCGTACATAAATAAACAAAACTGTTGGTCAGTACGTTACCAAATTGACGCCAATTTATCCAATATTCACGTAAGAAGCCGATACGTCAATTTGGGTAGGTAATATCCCGGCGTTTCAAATGTGCTACGAGTAAAGTGAATATGGCTCCAGTGTTTAAGAATGATGTAGTGAATAGATTGCTTAACGTGAGGCTAGACGATGGGGGTAGTGGGGAGGAGGCTCCCCCGCAAAACATGCTGCCGTCTAACCAGCAGGCGCGGCAAAGCAACGTTGAGGACGAAAGCGGGCCGTCGTGCGAGCCAACCGCTTCTTCATCGGCCATTGAGAATCTACAGCCTACCAACAACAGCGGCGGCCGGTTACACAACTGGCAAGCGACCAAAACGACCGTCAAGGAACGCTTGTCCTTTCTCTTTAATAACGAAATTCTCTGCGACGTCCATTTCATAGTGGGCAGGGAAGCTAATCAACAAGTCATACCGGCGCACAAGTTCGTCCTCTCCGTCGGTAGCGCGGTCTTTGATGTTATGTTCAACGGTGTATTAGCGACCAAGTCGGACGAAGTGGAGTTACCTGATGTTGAGCCTGCGGCGTTCCTGCATCTGCTTAAGTTCCTATACTCGGATGAAGTGAGGATTGGTCCGGAGAGTGTTATGACCACACTGTACACGGCTAAGAAGTATGCGGTGTCCGCGTTGGAAGAGCATTGTGTTGATTTTCTTAAGAGTAACTTAGGCACAGACAACGCGTTCCTGCTTTTGACTCAGGCGAGGCTTTTCGATGAGCCCCAGCTAGCTGCTCTTTGTTTGGAGATGATAGATAAGAACACAGCTGACGCATTGAACGCTGAAGGTTTCACGGATATTGATCAGGATACCTTGAATGCAGTTTTGGAAAGGTAAGGGCCTGTATTCAGAAAACTTAACAAACCTCTGTTAACTAAAATGTCTGTTGTCACTGTCTCACAAGCACATGCGTCAAAGTGACAGATAAGGACAAACAAACTTGAGCGGCTAATTAACTAATATAGGTTTGATAGACGTTTATGAATAAGGGTGTAACTTTAAATTTTTAAGTGGTGATATGTGTATTTCAGTATTGTAATATTAGTTTTTCATAAATAAAATGTTATCTAAAATTCAGTTAATTCACACATTGTTTTACATTTCGTAAATTATTAGGTAATTTTTATCACACCGTGAATAATTTTTCTTATCTCTAACATTTATTTTAAATCTTCAAGCACACAAAACACTTCAAAATAAAAATTATTATTAATATATGATTGCTGAACAATACAAAATGAGACTTTATTCATTTCAGGGACACCCTCCGTATTAGGGAAGCCAAAATATTCTCAGCAGTCCTACGCTGGTCTGAAGCAGAGTGTATCCGAAGGCAGCTCCCAGTCACACCCACCAACCAACGCACTGCACTGGGACGAGCCTTCAACGCGATCAGATTCCCTCTCATGTCTGTCGAAGAGTTTGCTATGGGGCCAGCACAGAGTGGACTACTAGACGACAGAGAAATTGTCCAACTATTCCTGTATTTCACCGTAAACCCCAAACCGAATGTTGGGTTCTTAGACACACCGAGATGCTGTATGACTGGGAAAGAGTTGACGGTAAATAGATTTCCACAGACGGAGTCACGTTGGGGCTACAGTGGGACTACAGATCGGATCAGGTTTACGGTGGACCAGAGAATCTTTGTTGTTGGTTTCGGACTGTATGGATCGTATTTTGGGCCAACGGAATATGAAGTGCATCTGCAGGTTTGTGAAGCTATTGACACTGAAAATTTTTTTTTTTCAAAATACCCTCATTGAACAAAATGACATAAATACCATGTGTATTAGAGATGCGCCGAATATGGGTTTGACCGAATACGAACATTCGGCCGAATATTAGGTCCAGCTGTTGCCAAACCGAATATTCGGCCGAATTATTCGGTTCAACGTAATTCCTTCATCTCTTGTAAAACAGACTAATTGAATGGTAAAATTTTTGTTCATTATCAAAGCGAAATATTGACAAAAAATAAGTTACGTCACTGTTCTTTTAAGGAACGGTTGATGAATTTGGAACTGGGTAGTGATTGCACCTATAGCTCAGTTGGCTAGAGCGATTGGCCGCGAGTGCCGGGAGGTCGCAGGTTCGAATCCTGCTCGATGCCTAAATTTTTCAATTTTTCCTTCATTCTTAATTTACGTCACTGTTAATAATGGGTCAAGTATTAATTTCGCGAAGCAGTAACTATAAAATGCACTCTTGTAATTTGTAACAAAACCCTCTCAAAATTGCTCGGTAAATATTCGGCCGAATACCGAACATTCAAAAACATGCCGAATCTGCCCAATGTCGAATAATAACCGAATATTCGGCTCATCCCTAATGTGTATCTAAAGCCCAGCCACAAATACATGAGCATTGTCAAGAGAGCGCTATTGTTCTCATTTATGATGACGACCGGTTTAGCCTAGTGGGTAGTGCACCTGCCTGTGAAGCTGACGGTCCTGGGTTCGAATCCCGGTCAGGGCAAATATTTGTGTGATGAGCATGAATATTTGTTTCTGAGTCTTGGATGTTTTCTATGTATTTAAGTATTTATATCTATTAAATATATCGTCGTCTAGTACCCATAACACAAGCCTTCTTGAGCTTACTGTGGGGCTAGTTCGATTTGTGCAAGTGTCCTCTAATATTTATTTATTTATTATTTATTATATGGCAACAGGTCAGTAATGTCAGTATAGTGGGAATAATGATGTTTTGACTTGTTTACCTGTCAGCTCTGATGTTCATTTTGAAATGTTTAGTTGGGTCAATCAACTTTTTCTTGTTGATATTCTGTCTCGTCAGTGAGGAGACAATAGTAACCGAGTTTCTTAGAAAAATGTTTATAATTTGGACTTCAAGCATCCTCAAGAGATGACCCATGTCGAAATGGATTTATGCTCATCGCTAAAGCCCATTTTTGGTAGATTTAAGCCCTATTAAATCACGGTTTTAAAGAGTGACTCAGGAGATGTAACCATGGTAACGAGCAACAAAGAATAGTTGATCCATCCAGTTGCAAAATAGTTTCATTTCCCAAGCTTTTATTTTTTTCAGGATTTTATTACAGACATTATTAATAATGTTCCGCTCTTGACTATGAATCGTTTTGGGCATTTTTCGTCATTTATTATTTAATATTCAACAATAACTATACGTCCCACTACAATTTAAGAATGGCGGTGGTGAAAATGGATAATTTCACTCCTTTGAGTAAACATTTTATTTCCAGATAATTCACCTAGCAACTAAGAAAGTATGCGGCTCGAACACCACGACGTTCTGCTGCGACGGTACCGACGACACGTTCCGCGCCATGTTCAAGGAGCCCGTCGAGATCCTTCCTAACACCTCCTACATCGCGTCCGCCAAGCTGAAGGTCAGTCCTATTTAGTTACCCTACAACGCGTCCGCCAAGCTCAAGGTCAGTCCTATTTAGTTACCCTACAACGCGTCCGCCAAGCTGAAGGTCAGTCCTATTTAGTTACCCTACAACGCGTCCGCCAAGCTCAAGGTCAGTCCTACTTAGTTACCCTACATCGTGTCCGCCAACGTCAAAATCAGTTCTACTTATCCCATATCACGTCCGCCAAGCTCAAAGTCAGTCCAACTTACCCTACATCGCGTCCGCCAAGGTCAAGATAGTCCAACTTACTTATCCCACATCGCGTCCGCCAAGCTCAAAGTCAGTCCAACTTACCCTACATCGCGTCCGGCAAAGTCAAGGCCAGTCCAACTTACTTACCTACATCGTTTCCGCCAAGGTCAAGGTCAGTCCAACTTTACTATACTACTTTGATCTCAGAAACTGTCCCACACTATTACGCTTTCCGTCCGCAAGCTCAGAATAGAACACGGATTTTGGGGCTTCAGAAAGTCTTATAATCAACATCAAAAATACCTGTGGCGTCACTCCTGTCAAAATCTGACATGTTCTGCATCGCGCTATCGAATTTTCTTAAGTCTGTTGCTTATATATAACCACCAACTAACTCTCATTGGACTTCGGTCTCTGAGAGATCTCTCTATTGTCGTTTCTTCCTGTGTCCTATCTATTTTATGTATGTAATACAGGGTGTAACAAAACTAGTGAGGGTCCGTTTATGGGCATATTCGGTATCGTGTTCTGATTAGGAAAAAGTAGAAGAAATGTTTTTTTGATGCAATAAATTTTTGACCTTTGTATGGACAGTTGCCTTACTTGGACGACCTGACCCATAGAAAAAAAACCTATCTTTTCCTAATCAAAACACGATACCGAATATGCCCCTAAACGGATCGTCACTAGTTTTGTTACAACCTGTATATGTGGATACCCTTTCCTGTATATATCCAACCTTGTATATTATCCTATATAGCAACACACTACGTCTCCACATATCCGCACTAAACTACTAAAATGGGCCAATATGGCCTTAAGAAGCTAATGAGTTAAAAACGCTCATTTATTTTTAGGCCATTTTCTGTTTGAATTTACACGTATTTTGACATTTTCTCTGTGTTACTTTCTAGAACAGGACTATTGTGACCTAATGTCATACATTTTAAATGTATTTTTTGGATTTTTTATTATGTAATATCATTTCAAACATCATTCTAAAACTGGTTTGCAGGTTCAAAATCCAGCTCGGTTGCTAAATTTTTTTAAATTTTTTCTTTATTTCTAAATTTGTAGTTTGAGTTAGCAGCGGTACTGCTTAATACAAAATTAATCACTCAAAAACGACCATTTTTTTAACTAAAAACGGCTCTTTTTCGCTACTATAAAATCAAAAAATGGCTGTCACTATCTAAAATTTTTATTGTCATCGACGTCATCGTATCCTTTAATCACTTTATCATTACTTTAGTCATAATTTGAAATCAAAACATTTTAAAACTTGTGAAGCCTCTGAATACAACGGTGTAAAAATGTACTATATAATTTTCGTCTCTCCTGTTCGAAAAGTTCAATTTTCATAAGATATCCCGGGCTGAAAGTCGCTTTTCCGACCCTAGGGTGAAAAGCATTTTTTTTTAAGTTAAGGCCGCGGCTGCTGCAGAGGATGTTTTTATTACTGAATCCACTTTTATTTCTCATTTCTTTTCCTTATAGTTAAAATGAAAAGTAGAGTGTGTTCGGGTGAAAGCACCCATTTCACCCTTGGTCTATTAGCGCTCTGACTTCGTTCGAGTGCGAAAATATCTCGGGGGAAATGGGTTGCTTTCAACCCTTGTTTAACAATCTACCATTAGGCCGGGTTTTATAAAGATCCGTTAGACCAAATGTCAGATCAAATTTCAGTAACTCAGTACATTTTTTGACATAACAAACCGACATAAGGTCTAACGGATCTTTATAAAACCGAGCCTTAGTCGCGTTAGTAACGTATAATTTGGGTCATTGTCAGATTTAGGTTCACGTCTTTTCGGTGGACATATCAAAAGTTAAGGGCCAAAAAACTTAATTTTGGACTGGTCTAGTAACCCGCATAAACGGTGTTTCCATAACTATAAATCCATGTAATATAAATATAACTTACATGTACATAAGCCGTTAACTATTGACCACCGGGTGGACAACTTTTGTTTTTACAACAGACAATGACCCATTTATGACATCGACAATTTTTTTTTCATATTTCCAGGGCGCGGACTCCTACTACGGCACCAAAGGCCTCCGCCGGGTCACAGTCGATTGTAACAACGGGGAGAAAGTAGTTTTCCAATTCTCCTACGCCGCTGGCAACAACAACGGGACTTCGGTCGAGGACGGACAGATACCGGCCATCATATTCTATATATAACGATGTGGCGACACTGGTAACGGTGAGAGACGATTGGCTATATAAGAAACTGTAAAAGAGACAAAAAATGTTAGTCAAGGAAAGCGGTTTCATTAATAGATAGTCCAGTGCAATGGTATTTTTATAGGGATGATGACTCCATGTTACATTTTATAACATAGCGTGGTTATACAGGGTGTAATAAAACAAGTGAGGATCCGTTTAACCTCCAAAGACCCCGCGTCCTATATAAAGGACAAAATATGGTCAACGGAAAATAAGTTAAATTTTGAAGTGATAAGTTGCATTTGTTTTGGTTTGATTGATTTGACATAAAATAAAATTCAAATTTGTAATAGGAACTGTTAGGTTCAAATTCGATTGTATTTTTATTTGTATGGTGGGTCTCAGGAGGTTAAGGGCATATTCGGTATCGTGTTCTGATTAGGAAAAATTAGAAGAATTTTTTTTGACGCAATAAATTTTTGGCCTTTATATGGACAGTTGGCTGACTTGGACAACCTCCATAGAAAAAAAATCTTTCGCGTCAAAAAAAATTTTCTTCTACTTTTTCCTAATCAGAACACGATACCGAATATGCCCTTAAACGGATCCTCACTTGTTTTGTTACACCCTGTATGGATAGAAAAGCATGAAATTATCACAATAACTAGTAAATTAGAAAAATTAATTATTATCGAAAATATATATGGAACTATAAAGATTCGCATAAACGTTGTTTTTTGTTTATTGGCCAAATGTAAATAGAAAGTTACCAATAGAATTCTCATATTTCAATAAAAACCGGCCATGTGTGAGTCGGACCCCGCACATTTATAGCTATATTTCACGACAACGACAAATTTCACTTTTTTCCATTCAATGGTAGTACGACGCCACAAAGGCGTGACGTCACGCCTGCGTGTAAAGTATGGATCGTTTTCAGCGCTCCTCAGCTACGCTGTACACTTTGTGTCATTTTCGTTTTTTGTCTTGCTCTAATTGTAGTTGGTCCCATACAAACATTTTATCGTCTCTAAAAACTGATTCGAATCACGTTTTTTTTTTGTCGTCATGCCTATGCGTTCCTAACGTCAGCCGCTGTATAGACGCCAATTATCGCCTATCGCTTCAGTCGCTCCAGGGGGGCTAGCACAACCGCTGCGACGCGACGCGAGTAGAGAAAAATCTACCCTCCTCTTTCTAACCCGCACAGTTCGAGCGAGACGGGAATCGCTGAGTCGCGCGAGATACGATTTGTCAGCAAGTTGTGCTAGCCCTACTGGCCAAGCGAGAGGCGCACGTTGACACGAGTTCCCGCTAAATGAAACTCATTAACAAACCATAAAACGCTAGTTATCTCGTTCTTGTGTATTATCCTCCTGAGACCCACCATACAAATAAAAATACAATCGAATTTGAACCTAACAGTTCCGATTACAAATTTGAATTTTATTTTATGTCAAATCAATCAAACCAAAACAAATGCAAATCTATCACTTCAAAATTTAACTTATTTTCCGTTGACCATATTTTGTCCTTTATATAGGACGCGGGGTCTTAGGAGGATAAACCTACTGGGCAAGGGAGAGGCGCACGTAGACACGAGTTCCCGCTAAGTGAAACTCATTAACAAACCATAAAACGCTAGCTATCTCGTTCTTGTGTATTAACCTATCTATACTTATAAAATATAATTGGTCCAGTCCACGCGTGTCCCGGTAGACGAGTCGCACAAGAGATATTTGAGACGTTAGTGCCGTTAGTGAAGCATGAGTCTGCTGGTAGATGTCGCTGTACGCCTCCCTTAAGGCGTTTGTATAAAAAGAATAGTTTTAATTAAGTTAATTAGGTTAAGTTTTTTTTCAAATTGCACTCAACATATACATACATAGAATTGAATTTGTAATACATACAGGCTGTAACAAAACTAGTGAGGATCCGTTTAAGGGCATATTCGGTATCGTGTTCAGATTAGGAAAAAGTAGAAGAAAAAATTTTTGACGCAAAAAAAAAAAAAATTCTATGGGGCAGGCCGTCCAGGCGTCCAAGTTCGCCAACTGTCCATACAAAGGCCAAAAATGTATTTCGTTAAAAAAAAATCTTCTAGTTTTACCTAATCAGAACACGATACCGAATATGCCCTTAAACGGATCCTCACTACTTTTGTTACACTCTGTATGTATTACAAATTCAATTCTATGTATGTATATGTTGAGTGCAATTTGAAAAAAAAACTTAACCTAATTAACTTAATTAAAACTTTCGCAACCGGACTAAGTTAACGACTGCAAAACTTAATTTTGGATTGGACCAGTAACCCGCATAAACAGTGTCTCCCTTTCTATGATTGTAATAAAAACATAGCTAACATGCATATAAGCCGTTAACTATTGACCACAGGAGGGACGACTTTTGTTTTTTCAACTAAGTATAACTTTCGGTTCAATTCGGAACTCTTAGTAATCACTTTCATATTGTTAATGGGAATACATGTCCAAAACGTATAATTCGGTCAACGGCTTAAATTATTATTCCAAAGATTCAAAAATTTGTCATTTCGAAATTCGGTCAGACTTAGCCACTATTTTTTTTTTCTTTCTGTGATCATTTTAGTTTTGGCGAGAATGAAGACTTAAAATAACGCAGAAATCATAAAATAACCAAGAAATCAGTCTTCTTTTTAACCTTTTCCTTTTTTGAGGTTTATCACGTCATAAATATTCACTTAATCATTTACTTAATCGATACATAACATAATAATCTTCATGAAGTTGTTTAGTACGCAATCTGTGATTTTAATATTCGATCAATTCAATATAAATTAATTTTATTTATAACGATATATATATTATTTTCAAATTATTGTATTATTTCTTTATACACTCGCATCCACACAGGCACACACACACACACACACACACACAGAGAAAGAGAGACACACACACACACACACACACACAGTGCGCACACACACACACAGTACACACACAAATTTTATACAAATCTTCAAATTTTATAAAGAGTCGGCAACGCGTACGTGACTCCTTTGGAGTTGCGGGCGTCTATAGGCTGCGGTGGCTACCGTCAACTGGACCGTAAGCTTGTTTGCCACCGGCGTTGTATAAAACAAAATACTTTCCATTGTTTGATAATCGTTTAATAATCAATAAATCGTGTTTAATAGGTACACCCAATTGTATAAAATGTCCCACCTTACTAAAAAATTATAGTTCCTTACATCGTGATCTGATCGTCTCTAGAACTGGTTCGAATGGCACCGTAAAAAATTGTTAGTCAAATAGCCAATAACTCTTGGTTTTGTGAAACGGGCCTCGAATAAAGAAAGTGTTCTCATATTTTGGTAAAGTTTAAGTTCCTTGTAGTTTAGGGGGCGTCCATAAATTATGTGAGATGTTTAAGGGGGGGAGGGGGTCGAGTCAAATCTCATCTAATCTTACGTTGGAGAGAGGGGGGTTCTCGGCAAATATCACGCAATTTTTTTTCTGATTGAAACAAAAAAATATATATACTACTTTGGTCCATTTAATCCAGATTGTACACGCTTACAAGATTTAATCTTAAGCGTAATCGTAATACGATTAAGATTATTCACTAATTCGTTCGAAAGAGAATAATTTCATTCATACTTCGACGTTAACTCTCAGCAATATTGATTACTAGTCTTAACTAGTCGTAAATAAAAGCACGAAAAAATTTTTTTTTTTTTTTACAATAACATTCCAACGCGTTTACGTAAGAAACCCACATTTTAAAAAATCTCACGTGAGATTGGGGGATGGGGGAGGGGGTTGAATAAAATCTCACGACATCTCACCAGGAATGAGGGAGGGACAGAAAATGAAAAAAAAAAAAAAACACCTCACGTAATTTATGGACGCCCCCTTACAAGTAAAATCTAATGGTAATATATATCGTCGGTCGACAACCAACACTGACTAAGGCTCGGTTTTATAAAGATCCGTTAGACCTTATCTCGGTTTGTTATGTCAAAAAATGTAATGACTTACTGAAATTTGATCTTTATAAAACCCGGCCTAGGGTCGGTTGCACCAACATACGATCACAGGCCGGTCATCGTCAAATGGCGCCGGCAGCTGTTATCCATAGAAACTTGTCAAACTTTTAATACAATCAGATTTTAACGAACACCGCTTACGATTACAGACGGTTTGGTGCAACCCACCCTAAGTAACAAATGCATACTGAAAATAAAGCTCGTATCTCGGCATCGCATCAGTAGTGAGATACGAGGTTTTGATTGTAACCCGACAGGACGTTTTGTTTCATATGTGAACTGAGTGTTAGAAGTGTGTGATAAAATTGTATCATTTATAAAAATTGTATAGAAAAAAATATGTAAAAAATATATCGACGATAATTAACAATGTCACTATAATCTTGTAGAATCACTAATGTGTAACAATAAATAGTGTATTAATGTTTAAAAATATCAATTAATAATCCTGTAATTATTTTGATTGCTAGGACTAAGGTTTAGAATGAATGAATTATATATATCATTTTGTTTGAGCACATTTATTGACAAAATGCCAAAAAAGAAAAACGAAGTCATTTTTTTTTGTATAAAACACATCAAATTTAAATTAACTCGTTTTAGGTTAAAAGGGTAAATATCTTCTAATGTAATTATCATTTCTAGTTTAAGTAGTTAACTAATTGTAGGCAGTAATGCACTGGTCTCACCGCCGGCGAGTAGCGAGTAATCTCATAGTATTTCTACTCGCTTGAGCGAGAAAACGAGTAGAATTACTATTTTTTATTTATTTATTGCAAACAAAACATGTACAGCATTACAGTCGAAACCAAGGCACTGTATAATTTAGGTTATAAAACACATAATTCACAATAGGAAAATTCAAATATCAATCAACTCTCATCCATCATCTCACAGTACCGCAGACATATTCGATACACAACCGTCCATCGACTTTCAAACATATCACATTCTGGTGCCCATGACAAGCGAGTTCAGCAGTCGCAGAGCGCGCACAGCTGGCGAGCTTCTATGCGCCACAGTGCGTGTAATTGGGACTGCCAAAAGGTTGGGACTTCGCGGTCTTAGGAAATTTTGGGCAGAAACGGGATAGCGAGCCTAACAATTCGTGCTACGAGCTCAGGACAGTCTGTATCGCCACGTAAATGAGACACGTACTATGAGAGTACTCGCTGCTCGCCGGCGGTGAGACCAGTGCCTTAAAAGGGTTTTTTATTACATAAAGGCAGTTAATAGTCAATTGATTTTACAACTTTTAGAGGCAAAACTAATTGAAAATTGTATTAAATCCTCAATGTGATAAAAACCTGTTATGTCACAATAGGAGCGATGGTGATAAGCAAATACAGAATGACGTCATTCGATATGGTCATCAGATTTAGGTTCACTTCACGCCTGTAGACATAACTAAAGTCAACCTTTTGGGCGCCAAGCATCGGGCACAAATGATCAGGGGTTGTAAAACCGGTTTTATTTAATACCTGTATAGAAATTGACAAAGTATTACCGCTAATAAAATAATACCTATATTCTAATTAGAGGTATTGTTGTCATTCCACTTTTATCTATACCTCTATGTATAGACTATTTACGATATTAAATACCTGTATTCAATACCGCTATACATTGCGCTTGAAATGTAAGATGTCAATTAAACATTACTACTAAAACGCAACAAATATGTGTAAATACCTACTTTTTACAATACGCCAGTTTCCAGAAACAAATAATCGAGTATGTTGACACTGACATCTATGACCGGTAATGGTTTTTATGGGTAAAGTGTCAAATAGAGGTATTGTTGTCAACTGACAAAACCGCTAATATATTTTGAATACCGGTCTTGATTGTACCGCTAATCAGAGCTTTAGCGATATAAATAGCGAAATGCAATTATAACCGGTTATACCTTATTTAAAACCGGTAGTAAGAATACCGGTAACGATCTCTGCAAATGATCGCTGATGCCACCCCATCGATCGCATTGTTCAAAGCGAAATTAAACCTTACGCAATCGCGCATAGGTCGCTACTGCTTTAGCCTGGCTGTCTGCTATATATAGCCCTCATTGGCATCCATGGCACGATTTGCCGATGACGTGTATAATGTATATAGCTGACTGGCGGTCAAAGGGTTTAGGGCGATAAAGCCTAAATTTTAGTTAGAGTCATCACAAATGGCATCTCTTTTTTTATAAATTTATGTACCTACTAAAATATTACTTACACACACATAAGCCCTTAATATTCACAGGAGAGATGGCTCTTTTTTAAACTGATGACCGCACAACGGTTTGTGTACAGGATATAAAACTAGTAGGTCCCGGACCGTCAAAAGGGTAAAACGCTCCCATTCATTTTTATCAATATCAAAATATTAACAATGTGAAAACCCTCACACAATGAAGATGAGAAACACTCTTGAACCTGACTGTATCTTTATAAGCCGGGCCTAATAACACGATAGGAGTGCGGGGTTGGAGAGTGGCCAGAGGGCCTGCTCCGAACTTCGAAATCCGAAAATCGTATAGTACCGTCTCTTTCACTATGTTATACGCTATATGACTGAAAGGGACGGCACAATACTAAGTTCGGAGTATGCCCTCTGCGCAGAATCCAGGGGTAACCCCCGACGAGCACGCGGGCGGTTTAAACACTGAGGGGCTACCGCGAACTGAAAACGAACGAAGTTCGAATATCTCCCTCTCTGCCGCACGAATTAGCAAGTGCAACAGAGAGGGAGATATTCGAACTTCGTTCGTTTTCGTTTCCCGGTAGCCCCTCTGGAATACTCTAAGTGAACGGGAACAATCGATCTAACAAAAAAATTACATAAACGAGTAGTATTGTATTTATCTTCATCTTGTTTTCGACATGTGTTAAAAAATGTACGAAAAGTGCACTGTTACATTTTCAAACTAGAATGTTGCCATATTTTGGTCGTTAATTGTACAGTAATGTAATCAGAGACTAATTACGTGTTATCTTTTAACTGAAGACACTTTTCTAATAGCGCTTCCCATATACACTTCCATCGCTCATAAGGTGAAATAACTTTATAACCGACTTCATAAATAAAAAATCATAAAATAAAATAATAAATATCCAGAAAAATCTATTTATAGAAAATAGGTTTTCTCAACTCTATAGTGTTTCTTTTAAAGGTTTAAATCCTAAAAAAGGATGGACACATTTTGGTTAAAATTGTTTGATGTCGGTTGTTAAAATATTATAATACTAGTAGTTAATAATTGTATATGCGATTTGGAATTGGTTTGGTAAATACGAATAATAAAAAAAAAGTTTGTATATCTACAGTCAGCGTTTGTTTGGTCGAAAATAGGTTAAAAGGGTAAAATATATTTGTGGGCAAGAAAAATATACTATGAGCAGATAGTAAAATTGAACTTATTCGATGTGAACATTTGTAACAAGTAACCTTATGGTCTACGTGATAAGATTCAAATTGTAATAGACTGCGTTTGTTCATTTCGAATGAATCATGTTTAGCCTAAATATCAAGCGAATTGTGAACATGGACTGCACTTTAAGATTAGGAGCACAAAGTGTAAATTGCTGTGTATTTCGAGTGTTGTTACAGTATGTGGCGATAGGAAATCTGTGATAGAAATGCTGGGTTTGTCACACTGGAAGAATTTTCTAAAATCACATTATGGTTAAAAAATGTAGAAAAAAAGCAAGGTAAATTAATGTATCTAACGCAAAACACATTTAGTGGGACATGATTTATGTGTAGAGTCCGATCAAGCTAACTCTGCAAGGAATAATTTGGCAACACTGTGCATTATACGTCATATTTGTATCAAAATGTGGCGTTTGAGATAGTGTTGTCGAATCATTTCAATGCAGAGTTAGTGTGGTCGGACTCTATTGCCCTTATAAGAAACATTAAGCCGGTGGCGCTACCGCGAACAGCAAACGAAGTTTTCGCTCTCTGTCGCACTTGCACGTTCGGACGTAAGGGCGACAGAGAGGGAAAACTTCGTTTGCTGTTCGCGGTAGCGCCCCGGGTTCTGACTAGTTGGAACTGTAACCGAATGCAGTTCGTGAACAGAGGGGCTACCGCGAACTGAAAACGAAGTTCGAATATCTCTCTCTCCGTCGCACTTGCTCATTCCTGCGACAGAGAAGGAGATATTCGAACTTCGTTCGTTTCCACAAACGAAGTTTTCCCTCTCTGTCTCACTTATGCGCAAACTTCCAAGTGCGACAAAGAGGGAAAACTTCGTTTGCTGTTCGCAGTAGCGCCCCTGTACACGAACGGATCGCAGTGAGCCGATGAATGGCACTCTCAGTTACATATAAACTTCAACTTGTTCGTCATAGTATTTGTTCGATTAAGGTTACAGTTCATAAATGAGTACCCGGCTTAAGACAATAGGCGATATCAGACCATAAATTATAAATTTTCCGATAAAAAAAAAATTGAAGACTGGGAAGTTCTTATCGGTATTTTTTTTTAATTAATGGTCTGTTAGACGGAGTTTGTTAGATCTCCTAGCGAGGGTATAGTACATAGGGTAAATTGCCTATTGTTGGCCACCCCATATAACTGGCCATTTCGCAAAATCAACCCTATTTGAAATCATTGAGTTGTGTCAAAGTAATCGTTCAGAAACCTAAAATTAATTTCTTTCGGCCAGGCCAAGGCCAGGCCCCTATCCACAAACGAAGTTTTCCCTCTCTGTCTCACTTACGTGCAAACTTGCAAGTGTGACAGAGAGGGAAAACTTCGTTTGCTGTTCGCGGTAGCGCCCCAGGCCCCTATTTCACCACAGCTGACAGGCGCGACAATTGTCAAAAAACATTACAATTGTAGTTGGTGAAAGTTTTCACATGAAAATTGTCGATTTGTCAGCCTACATATGTCAAATACATACATTATGTCAACTTGGTGAAATAGGGGTCAGGAAGATTAATGCGAAAAGAATGTCACCCAAAATGTAAAATGTCAACGGCCCAAATTATGGTAGAAATGGTTTCGCCGGAATTGAGCTGTCTTAAAATTGGGGTAAGATATATTTTAAAAGAGTATTTTGTATAGGGCAGGCGGTAGTAATAAACAAATGTAATTTATTAGCGTGTTTTATTTCATTGAGTACGTCAAGTTAATAAATACGAATATACCCGCGGGGTAATCACGTAACCTTTTTTCCTACCGTTAGGTAGATTTTAATGTCAAATTTTAAATGTCACCTCATACATTTATATTTCAAAATTGACAGTAAAATCTATCTACCGTTAGTACATAAAGTTCGTGATTCGCCTGCTGTCCATAGTTACCCTTTTTTTGAACCTGACTGTGGCTTTATAGGTCTGGCCCAATAAAGCGATAGGAGTGCGCGGTTGGAGAGTAGCCTGAGGAAAATCCGGTGCCTTTACCATGAGTTTGCATGACCGTACTCGGTAGCGACTTAAATTATTTAGTATGCCGATTCTTAGTTCTATTGCGTAACCGCCAGAGGCGCTGTACTTTTGCCCGTACAAATTTTTACGCAGTCGCTAGCGAGTGCGGTCGTGTAAACTCATGGTAAAGGCACAGGGGAAAACCTCCGACACGACCATGCGTGTGGATTGGAACACTGGAATACTCTTAAGTCCACAGGAAGAGACGATTTTTTCAATAACCAAGTTTTATAACCTTTTACCACCATATTTCAAAAAAGTTACTAGCGATTTTCAACTTTTTTCAATATATCAAGAAGGTGTAATTTACGCTGGGGCTACTCCGAACTTCGTATCGTGCCGTCCCTCTCACTCATATAGTGAATAACACGAGAGTGAAAGGGACGGCACGATACGTTTACGATAAGTTCGGAGTACAGGCTCTGTCACTTAGTCTGGTATATATTATCAGATGATGGCGATTAAAGGGTTAATTAGGTACAGTCACCATCAAATATATCTGTACTCTTCAGGGTGCTCAAAAATATCTGAACATGCACTTTAACGCCTTGACAATAGAGTCGTGTTCAGATATTTGTGAGCACCTTGTTCACTCCGATGTATCTGATGGCGACTGTACAACTGATGCATAATCTGGACATATTCGCGTGATAACCTTGTTTCATTTTTTTATTTACCTCGATACTTTGGATGTGTCGAAATGCTTCCCTTTATTGTACTAACATACACCTAAAATTAAGTGAGCATATTTAATCAACTGATACCGGTAATCTTCGGTTCTCCCTCAAACGAATTTGTACTTTATCTGGACAGAATACGGCACATTTAACATCAGGAGCAACCTGTCTCGTTCTGCCAGTCTTCGTGCCTCTTCGTCAAGTTCTTGGAAACTGGCTTCGTCTTCATTATAGCGGTCAAAATGGCGGGTAGGTTGAGGCGATCTTTGGGCTGGTTTTTGTCTCCTGAAAATAATTAATCATTTGTGTAATAAGAACTTAATTGTATTGGTGTTAGGGTGAAATGTTGGATGGATTAACGGGGAATCCCACGAGAATATGGCTTACGGGTCATTGTCAGCTGATAAAAGTTGTCCCTCCGGTGGTCAATAGTTAACGGCTTATGTGCATGTAAGCCATGTTTTTATTACATGGATTTATAGTAACGGAGACACTGTATGTGCGGGTTACCAGTCCAAAATTAGGCTTCTTTTTTATGTTATAGGGGGCAAACGAGCAGACGGGTCGCCTGATAGTAAGCAATTACCGTCGCCCATAAACACCTGCAACACCAGAGGTCGAGTCGAGAGTCGCAAGTGCGTTGCCGGCCTTTCAGAAGGAAATACGTTCTGTTCTTTTCGTAGCCTTGATATGTCCACCGAAAAGACGCGAAACTAAATCTGACAATGATCCTTACGCGAATCGTATCTACTTTGCATTGTCTGGCAGCTAGGTATTTTTGTAAAATTAATAAATCGCCAGAATAATATGGTCAATCTTTAGTTGAAGCCTTGAAATATGATCTGACCAAAATCGGCTTCCTAGGATTGTCAGAAGTCAACTAATTCTGACAATGCTAGGGAGCAAAATGGCCCCCTAGCATTGGACGCTGCTATTCGGACCCGATCTGAATTATACAATACAATACAATACAAATACTCTTTATTGCACACCTCAATCAAAGGATACAGTACAGTACAAAAAACACAATGAGAAGAGGCAAACAACAGGCGGTCTTATCGCTAAAGAACGATTTCTTCCAGACAACCTTAGGATTAATTATCTTAGAGTCAAGTCAACAAGTCACTCGCCTCTCCCATAATTAGTAACATCTTCCTAAGACCAGCCTGTTCGTAGACCAGCTTGATATCGCTCCCTGAATACCCCTCGGTCTTCACAACTAACTCCTGAAGATGTGGACCCACCACAGACTTACCAGACGCGACACGCAAATAATAGTACCACAACCGAGCGAGACGGTCATATACATTTTTGTATAAGAGCGACAAAGAGTTACATATCATTTGTTGTCATAGTTCCACTTTTTTTGTCGAGCACAACCTATTTGATATGACAGTTGTGCCCTATTACGTCAGACAAACGATTACCCGCCCAAGTTAAGGAGGTAATTTATGGTAAACCGTCAGCCATTTTAAACAAATTCTCATTTTACCTGCATACAACCTTTTTCCGCCTCTCTCTTGGTGGCACGCATTTAGAATCTCTATGGAAATATTTATAATCTAAAGAACCCACATCCCCCAGGAACAGCGTTATGTAATTCTTCCCACGTCATGGAGGCAGGAAGGAGCAATGAACTCGATGCTTGTGAGAGACTGATACAGAAAAGCATCCTACACATGACTACCACTATTCCAGCTCTTAAAAATTACTTAAAAAAACATTGATGTCAAAGGCTTATTATAGGGTTGAGGACTATCTAACAGACATAAATGCATGGCCCAAACCAAATACCTAAATAGCGTAAAGAGTCATGTATAATATTTTCATTTTATCTAGTGGACACAGTTCTTGCAGGAAAGCATATCAAACGATTCGACATGTTTTGTTTTCTTGTGTAACTACACATTGTAAATACCTATTGTTATTTTTTCCTCGTTTTTCTTTCAATTCTCTTTTGTTATAACCACTTACATTTACTTAAGTAGGTTAAGTAGTATCATTGTAATAAGCATATTTTGGAGAAAAAACTGACTGTCGAGTTTCTTTCGGCGTTTCTTCTCGGCAGTGGTCTCATGAGAAACGCTAGTAGTTTTTGACTTGTAAATGTGCCTTTGCGGCCTACTTGCAGAATAAAGTTCATTTATTTCATTTACTATATTCGGCATCAGTTTCTGACTGAATACCCCTCGGTCTTCGCAGCTAATTCCTGAAGTCTGTAGCTTCCAGCTATAAGACTAACGTTCTTCCCACGTATCAGGAAAGACAGTGGGCTCAAATGCGTGTGAGAGATGAGGGACTGACACAGAAAAAAATCCTACACATCACTCACCCCTGCCCATATTCGGCAGCATTTTTCTAACCCCAGCCATCAGTGTCTCCTTGCAGACCAGCTTGATATCACTCCCTGAATACCCCTCAGTCTTCGCAGCTAACTCCTGAAGATGTGGACCCACATCAGCTCCCAGGAACAGGGTGAACAGTTCTTCCCTCGTCTTGGGGTCGGGGAGAGGGATGTAGATACGTTTCTCCAGGCGACGCAGCATTGCTGGGTCGATTTCCCTGTAAGATGGATTGTTTAAATACCACAACGTTGACAAACAAGGATAGGGCTTGCTAGAGGTGAGTTTTACCGGGAATATTCCCCATTTTGTATGGAGAATCTCGCTGACTGATGGTACAATGGATTCATTGATTACCATTGAATACCCTGTTTGATTATGATGATATGCCACCTCCACCACAATGATAAGATCACGATGTTGACGTGGTATGACGGTGACATAACCATGATAACGACTATCATAATAATGGTGAAAGTCACGGTGACTGTGATGATGATGACAATCATGAGGATGGAGCGATGGCGTTGTATAATAATTATCAAGGCGCCATGGCTTGTTAGAGCAGGCCAGCAGGAACACGCCGCCCATCTTTTGGACTCCTTTCAGCTCCGTTAGCAGCTGCGCCTTCAGTCACCGAGAAACCTCGTGATCGTCAGTCATAGAGCGCTCTGAATGGGCGAGCCAGCGAGCAACTTCGGCGAAGATTACAATGAAATCATCATAGGCCTTTACCTACGTCTATTGCAGACGATTGAAGCATTGCTGTGTTCAGCCTACCAATTTGATTCCTGGGGCACTTCGTACCTTGTCACAATGAAATACATGAGGTCTCTAGTGTCATTCATGTAGATTTTCACTGTGATAAGGTCCGTAGTGGCCCAGAACCCAGAAATCAAATTGGTTGTCCGTACACCGTTTTTGGTGACTGCAAAGACCCACATTTAATACAAAGAAGTTTCACGTCAGAATTATGACGTTGGCTTGAAGTTTCAGGTCGTGTGATTTCCAAACACGTTGATTTAATTTGCTAAAAGTGGCAGCAGCTTTGGCTATACGTGATGATATCTCTGATGAAAGGCGATTATTTATATCCAAATTCGGTTTTGCGAGCCATATCCGTGCTCATCAGAGAAAGTTGTAAGGGTCGCCGTCGTCGGATACGACAAGGAGGACTATATATATATGACGTTGGCAGTAATAATGATGACGATACCACGGCATGTTAGAGCAGGCCAGCAGGAACACGCCGGCCTCCCTCTCTTGGACTCCGTCCAGTTCCGTTAGCAGCTGCGCCTTCAGTCGCCGAGAAGCTTCGTGCTCGCCAGGCATTGAGCGCTCTGAAGCCAGCGTCTCTACTTCATCGATGAAGATGATCGAAGGAGCATAATAAGAGGCCATTTCGAAGAGCACCTGAAAAAAAGGTAGTTATTACTGAATCTCGTTTTACCTATATTGTAAATTAAAGTTTTGATGACATATATATAGAAGGGCCCTCGTCATTTGCAGAATAAATGTTTGATTTTTGATATTTTTTTATATTATGCAGGTACTGGATTACTGGTTGTGTTCTATACAAACTCTGTGTACAAGTAAATGGCCCATTCTTCATTGACTTTTCATTTCATGTACATAAGTTTTTGATACATTTTCTTAAAATTGTTGCCGGCATTTTTTATTAAGTAACGTTTTTAACAAATATTTGTGTAATCTTATCTTTGACACACGTTTGGAGGGATTAATAGGATCGTGCCTTGGACTGCCGCGAAACAAAAAAAAAACATTAACTTGACTAGATAGTATCAACCGTTTGTCTAGTAAATAACACGCGAACTAGCAGAAAAGAATATATTATAGAAGATAATTAAGAAATCGGTAAATACACAACCGTATAGGAAAAAGCGGATGACAACGAACGTAATATTTTAAACGTTGACACATTGAGTCACCCAGCTCATTGACAGACACAGTAATCAGCAAGGAGTATGTTTATACTATTCCAACAGTTTGCCATCTCTAATCTTTAGACATCTTCTTTATAAATTATTTAACTCCAACATGTATATGCTAATATGATTTATTTTTATATGTGTTTATGTTCCCGATCACGAGTCGAGCAGCCTTCGGTATGCTGTCTCGCACACCTCACTGGATCCACAGAAAACCAGCGCCATTGGTGCCGATGTATCAAATGCATAGCTGAGGAGACCTTTTGGCAGCACATCTCTGTTAGTTTTTAAGATGTATTAGATACTTGTAATTAGGTCCTATCCGATTATTCTCTTTTTTTCTGGCTACTTTCTCTTAAGAATGCTGTTTTTTTTTAATTTTAACTGATTGGTGTTGTAAAATTTGACTGGTAACTAAAAAAACACAAACTATCGCTCAAACAAATCTGAGCCAATCAAACGGCACACAAGTGAGGTACTGTGTTTATGGGAAAAATAGGGACAGGGGCAGAGCACTGTGGCGTGTCTTACTGAATGCCATAGGTCAAGATCCACATCGAGTCGCTGAGCCAACGTTGTACGTAAAGTATCCATGAGTATAAGATGATTATTTTTAAACAAGTGTAATTTTTGAAGAGTCACTTGGCTTAACGTAGATCTTGTATCATGATGTGGATATTTCTATCTACCTTAACGATCCTCTCAGAGTCCCCCCGCCATTTGGAGACGATGGTACTCGGTGCCACATTGAAGAAAGTGCACCGGCTCTCGGCGGCTACAGCACGCGCGAGAAGCGTCTTGCCGGTGCCGGGGGGCCCGTGCAGCAGGACCCCGCGCCACGGCTCCAGCAGACCCGTGAACACCTCGGGGTGCCTTCAGAACAGTAAGAAGACTATCAGAAAGCATTAAAAAAAAGATATCAGTGAAGGCGGGCATGGCACCCTCGAGTACTTCCAGGTGCCAAGGGAACCGTGCAGCAGGACGCCACAGCTCCAATAGATCCGAAAATACCTCGGGGTGATTTCAGAACAGTAAGAAGACTATGAGAAAGCATTAAGAAAGGTGATCCGCCTAGCAGGGTCGTCCCGGTGCCAGGGGGGGGAGTGCAGCCTGTCTGGGGCTGTTGGGGGTGCCTCTAGAATAGAAAGAAGACTATCAGAAAATATTAAGAGCAATACAAAATAATATAAGCAAGTACTTGTAACTGGGGCGATGATATTTGTAAGGCAGTTGGCAGGGATTGGAGAAGAAGAGTTGAAGACCAAGCTCAGTGGCGTGCCATGGGAGAGGCCTATGTCTAGCAGTGGACTGACACAGGCTGATAATGATGAGTGATGATCAAAACTTAGTAAAAAGTCACAATATCATATGGTTAAATAAGTCATGCATAATAAAATTCGTGCTAGCTGTGCGGGGATCCTTGAAATTGAGAAAACTTTAGCATAAAATAAATATCTTAGTGACTCTATATATGTTGACGACGGAAGCAAACACGTTAGCATATATGAAGATAGTTAAGTATGAGAAAATAAATTACCTCACAGGATAAATGACAGACTCCATCAACAAACTCCTTGCCTCTTCAAGCCCCTTGATGTCATCCCAACAAACTTGCGCGGGCCTGATGATGTTCTGGTACAGATCTTCGACCATCTGCTTCTTCTCTGGTGATGCCTTGGCCAAGAGCGCTGTCAGTGATTTGAGTTCCACTGCTGGTATGCTTCGGAGGTCCTGCAGTTAAGCAGGACAGGATTTGCTGATTATAATACGGTTGTAGACTCAAAATTTTACTAGTTACTCCAGACTACTACTCCAAAAGACATAAGGCAATAAAATATGCCAAATGGTGAAAATTCTATTCAAATATCTAAAAGAAACAAGCACAAACGACACAGGACCGGTCTAAATGGCGAGCCTTGGGGGAGGCCTATGTTCAGCAGTGGACGTCTTTCGGCTGAAATGATGATGATGATGATGATGATGATCTAAAAGAATAACGAGGCTACACCCGTTTTAATGTTGCTGGTTAGAAAGAGAAAGCGCGACAGATCAGTGAGGTCATTTATCTCGAGGGCCATAGTAAATAACGATTATTCCAATACAAAGGTGCGTTTTGCGGAAAAGGGACAGCATATACCTCCTCTTAAAACTTTGAAGATTTATAATTATGTAATTTTTTATTCTTTTGAGTTTTTTTTTCGCCATTTGATTAAAAGTTTGATCCTTTTTCGAGAAAATTCGAACTGAGGGGCTACCGCGAACTGAAAACGAACGAAGTTCGAATATCTCCCTCTCTGCCGCACGAATTAGCAAGTGCGACAGAGAGGGAGATATTCGAACTCCGTTCGTTTTCGGTTCCCGGTAGCCCCTCTGATCGATTTTGTTATTTGGTGTCAGTGTCAACAAACCTATTGTATGGAGCAAGAGCAATGGTAGGGGTCCGTACGACTCCACCTCAGCCGACTGACCTCATAAGTATAATATAAGGCTCGAGTATTTTTTTTTTCGAAACTAAACACAAACGAACGAGTTTGCGTTTAGTCTCAATTTGTATTGCGAAACATAGTTATCACCTAAGGCCACCAGAGGCGCTACTCGCGTAAACGCTTTTTTTTTTTTTTTTATTCATATTATTAATGTAAATATTTGACTTGTAACTATGGTGTTATCAATAAATTATTGTATTGTATTGTATTGTAACCTGACTGTGGCTTTATAGGCCGGGCCCAATAAAGCGATAGGAGTGCACGGTTGGAGAGTAGCCTGGGGAAAATCCAGGGGAAAACCTCCGGCACGACCACGCGTGTGGTTTGGAACACTGGAATACTCTAAGGTTGGGTTTTATAAAGATCCGTTAGACCAAATGTCAGATCAAATTTCAGTAACTCAGTACATTTTTTGACATAACAAACCGACATAAGGTGTTACGGATCATTATAAAACCGAGCCTTAGAGTTTGCGCTCCAGTGAGATTGGTTGAGCGGTTTCAACCGAATCTCGCGTAAACGTGTTAGTTTGTGTTTTGTCTGGAAACTATAAACTAAGATTCTAAAGTAGACACTTGAGCGTAGCGAGGGATTCAAGTGTTTACACCCAACACGGAAATAATTTTGATACCCGTGTGACACATACTGCTTTTCACACCGCCTATGAAGCCCGCTGCTAAAAACATGAAATTTCTTACAATCAGTTTTGCTACCGAGTAGCACAGCTAATAGCTAGCACTAAGCAGTATTTACGCAAAATTTACGCCTATGAAGAAAATATTTTGTTACCCTAAAACGAGGGAAGAAAAGTACGACTTTGATACCTCATTCTAGGGCAACAATGACTCTTTTATGCCAATGGCTGCCACTATGATGATTTGGGGCCATTTCGTGGCTATGTTCTGTATTTTGGTGTTATGTTTATTTGTACTGTATCTGTGCCAGTGCCACGAATAAAAGTTTTTTCTTTCTTTCTTTTATGGTGTGAAAAGTAATTTAACTGTAGCTAGTAATCAACGATGAACATCTTAATAAGAGAACTATTTGCGTCATTTTTCGGACTACAATTGGAGTCCTTCATCAGGTTGAGTGTTATCAAGGCAACCGACCGCGCAACACTGCCCTCCGACATGAACATCTGTTGCAAAAGGGTAATACGCGGATTTAGGTTCACGTCTTTTCTGTGGACAGACCAAAAGTTAAGGGCCCCAAAGCTTAATTTTGGATCGGACCAGTAACCCTCATAAACAGTGTCTCCGTTTCTATAAATCCCTGTAATAAAGACATAGCTAACATGCACATAAGCCGTTAACTATTGACCACAGGAGGGACGACTTTTGTTTTTTCAACTAAGTATGACCCAAAAACCATACCTGTTTAACCAAACCCAGCTGCGTGACCGTAACATCAGGCAGGCCAGCCTCCTGTGCCTCGGGCTCGGGCTCCGCTCTGGCCCGCGCCTGCCTCGTCGGCGGCCGCCGGGGCGCCGGCGCCGGCAGCGACACCTGGCGGAGGAACTGCGGCGGTTTGTTGAAGCGTGACAGGTAGTAGCTCGTGTAGTCCTGGAATTTATTTATTTATTTATTCGGAGATAAAACAGAAACATGCAAACAAAATAGGTGTCATTTACATAAAAATACAATATAGATTAAGATGTTTCCCTAGACATATCTCACTGAGAACATACTTAGCATTAAAATTTAAAACCTTACAAAATGCAAACAAATTTTGAACTAAAATTACGCCACCTTCCTCATAATTGGAAGGTGAAGTGTACATTCATAGTAAAGATC
The DNA here is from genome assembly GCA_963556455.1 of Epiblema foenella. Classification (NCBI taxonomy): domain Eukaryota; kingdom Metazoa; phylum Arthropoda; class Insecta; order Lepidoptera; family Tortricidae; genus Epiblema; species Epiblema foenella. The sequence continues at coordinate 2,571,356 of OY747113.1, read as the reverse complement.
AGGAAGTGAACAAAATGTTCAAAAAGTTATTTTGGATTAACTATTCTATGTTGCTCGTTACCATGGTCACGTCTCCTGAGTCACTTTTTAAAACTGTGATTTTATAGGGTATAATTTATCAAATATGAGTTTTAGCGATGAGCATAAATACATTTGGGCACGGGTCATCTCTTGAGCATGCTTGAACTAGCTTTTGGGTCATTGTCAGATTTAGGTTCGCGTCTTTTCGGTGGACATATCTAAAGTTAAAGGCCAATAAGCTTAATTTTGGATTGGTCTAGTAACCCGCATAAACAGCGTTTCCGTAACTATAAACCCATGTAATAAAAACATAATTTATGTGAACATAAGCCGTTAACTATTGACCACCGGGTGGTCAATAGTTAACGGTGGTCCATCATTCGGTTTGTGGAAATGCTGGAGAGCAGCTTGGAGTAGGCATAAAGGAGGGGGCAATTGCACAAAAGATCCCACTGGGTCGAAGTGCATCCGCTAGGGCCCTCATATAAATAAGATAAGATAAGATAAGACCACCGGGTGGACAACTTTTGTTTTTACAACTGACAATGACCTTTTTGCTCGCGACTTCGTTCTCGCAAAGTTCCACTCATTTCATCCCTTCGAGGAATTCCCATATTAATTGAGCATAGTATTTGACGTCATATACTATGCGTCCATACTATGAGTAATTTACTGTTTTCAAATTCAAATTATTTGTTTGTCAATCATAGGTATGCATTACAATTATGTAGGTCTTATTCTTAGATATAGAGTTACTATGTTTCGCCACATAGCACACAAATAGCTACAAATTAGCATCCAGCAGCATGCATAACAATAAAATTCAAAATAAATCCAAATTAAAGTTCAAAATAATATAATATTCAAAAACATATTCAGCATAAATTAAAATTCTAAAAAAAATTTGAATTCTAAATTAATTACAATTGAAAATAAATTTAAATTGTCAATAATTTACGAATATGAATATAAATGATTGATTTAAAATGTCAAGATATTAAAAGGTTTTGGTTGTGAAATATTGAACTTAGGTACATTGTTATCATACACGGTATTTTTTTTATACCACGTCCGTGGCAAACAAGCGAACGGCCCGCCTGATGGTAAGCCGTCACCGTAGCCTATGGACGCTTGCTACTCCTGGGGTGTCACATGCGCATGGCCGGCCCTTTAAAAATTTATACATTCCTTTCTTCAAGAACCCCATACTGTAGTCAGTATAGATTTTTTCCTTCTTAGCGCAGTTTGCATCAACTATGCAAGTACTTTATTATTATTATAACTCTCGAGCTAAGTAAGTTTCCTTGTTCCTATCTTCAAAGTCCAGTTAAGAATCTCGGATAAGTTACTTTCATACTAGTTTTTATGCACGAAAAGCTTTTAAGCATCTAGGGCTAAATTTAATATCTTCCACTAGTTAGAACGAGTATCATCAATAATAATACTGCTAAGTACTAGTGCATCACCTTTAAAGCTGCTTTTCCACTGGTAAGACGAAGCGACAAGCGAGTATTGAATTAAAACATACAATCGGCTATAAATTTTCACAGATGATGTATTTCTGTTGCCGCTATAACAACAGATACTAAAAAATTGAATAAAATTAATATTAAAGGGGGCCCATACAACAAACGTGATTTTTTAACCATTTTTATAGATAATGGTACGGAACTCTTCGTGGGCGAGTCTGACTCGCACTTGGCCTAAACATCGGACGATATCGGTAAATTAATAATAGCTTCAATTTTGGTTGCCAGCAAATTATAATATATTGCATCGCATAGCCATCCGTAGAACAGATGACGCTCGTTTGCCCTATTATTACAAAAAGTCATAAGTTGGTAAAATGAGCGAATAAAGATACGACATTGTTATAGTAACACGGTTTTGGTAGTCGAGGCATTCAGCCAAATGTGTGAATGTCGCGCTGCGATATCGTAATACCATCATCTTGTTTACGTTTTTAGGTTATGACGTGAATATCAGAATCAAAATCAAACTTTTATCTGCAAATAGGCCACAAGGGCACTTTTACATGTCAAAATATTAATTTACAATTTAAGAAAGTCTGACTATAATTAGTAATACATTTTTCATGTCAAAATATTAATTTACAGTTGAAGAAAGAATAGTAATTTCGGGTTTACAATTATAACAAAATTAATGTCATACAGTGAAGATAAACTTGCAAAGTTATCTATTACAAATATTACAACATCAGTAAAGTTAGAGATAATTTCGAGTTTACATATATACCAAAATTAATGTCATACAGTGAGGATAAACTTGCAAAGTTATCTATTACAAATATTAGGGTCGCTAGGCCTGTTACGCGGCCTGCGTCAGTTAGCGGCCTTCTGAAGAACGAAGTTTTTTCAATTAAAGATACAGATGAAAAATGGTACGGAGATATTTTTAAGTCCTGTAAGGTCCTTTCCGTACCATTTATCATCTATATCGGTTGATACATATTTATAAGTCCCGGGAAAGGATCTTACAGGACTTAAAAATATCTCCGTACCATTTTTCATCTATACCGTACCGGTTCAGCGGTTTAACAGACAGACACTTTCGCATTTGTAATATTAGCATGGATTGCCACGGCTTTTGCGTAATACACCAAATTTCTGTAATTTGCATGCCAGCGGCATGCCAGCCGTGTTGCATAGCTATTTCGTTCGTAGCGCAATCTATAACGACACCCCGGAGGTGACAAGAGGAACAGGATTCCACCGACATCAAGATAAAATGAGGGCGAGCAGTGGGGGATGAAACATATTGTGAGTACATTAGGCGGTTCACAACGAGGGTATCGTGTGCGTTCGTGTGAAATGACTCAGGTCACTGGGCACTGCAGCGGACGGGTTAGCAAACGAATAAGCGAAGTACTTTAATTAAATTAAGTAGGTTTGACGACCGCTTTAGCCTAGTTGGTAGTGACCCTGCCTACAAAGCTGGAGGTCCCGGGTTCGAATCCCGGTCAGGGCATTTATTTGTGTGATGGGCACGAATATTTGTTCCCGAGTCTTGGATGTTTTCTATGTATTTAAGTATATACTACTCTATACGAGTATGTATATCGTCGTGCTTAGTTTGGGACTAGGTCGATTTGTGTAAGATTGTCCACAAAATGTTTATTTATTTATTTTTATTTCATTTTATAATATGCAAAACAATTTGTTGGCGAAGCCAGCACTCTTTTTTTTACATTTAACCGTTTAGGCTATTATATTAAAAAGTAACATCTTATACCTACTCGCGTTAAATGGCCCACTGCCTCCAGATATAAACACTAGGTATTTGTGCGACTTAACTCTTTCACTTTCTTTAATAAAAGTATCCATCAAACACGCCTTTACTTTAGATTTAAACATATTTTTTGTTTTACACTCGCTCTCTGATATGATTATATGATATGATTTTCACTTGATTGATTGATTTTATGCTTTACTAGCGACCCGCCCCGGCTTCGCACGGGTGCACTATTTAATGGATGTTATTATACATATAAACCGTCCTCTTCAATCACTCTATCTATTAAAAAGAACCGCATCAAAATCCGTTGCGTAGTTTTAAAGATTTAAGCATACATAGGGATATAGGGACAGAGAAAGCGACTTTTATACTATGTAGTGATGATGAATAAATGAAGAACCTTGAATTCCTCGTACTCAGCCGTGAGACCTGCCTCCTCTGACAACATCTCTGCGTGGAACAGACCCTCATTCCTCAGCTAGCTCTCACCTGCATAATGATGTCCAGGTCTATATTATCGCAGACCTCGTACTCAGCCGTGAGACCTGCCTCCTCTGCCAGCGTGTCTGCTGCGTGGAACAGACCCTCACTCCTCAGCTAGCTCTCACCTGCATAATGATGTCCAGGTCTATATTATCGCAGACCTCGTACTCAGCCGTGACTGCTTCCTCTGACAACGTGTCTGCGTGGAACCGACCCTCACTCTTCAGATAGCTCTCACCTGCATAATGATGTCCAGGTCTATATTATCGCAGACCTCGTACTCGGCCGTGAGACCTGCCTCCTCTGCCAGCGTGTCTGCTGCGTGGAACAGACCCTCACTCCTCAGCTAGCTCTCACCTGCATAATAATGTCCAGGTCTATATTATCGCAGACCTCGTACTCGGCCGTGAGACCTGCCTCCTCTGCCAGCGTGTATGCTGCGTGGAACAGACCCTCACTCCTCAGCTAGCTCTCACCTGCATAATAATGTCCAGGTCTATATTATCGCAGACCTCGTACTCGGCCGTGAGACCTGCCTCCTCTGCCAGCGTGTCTGCTGCGTGGAACAGACCCTCACTCCTCAGCTAGCTCTCACCTGCATAATAATGTCCAGGTCTATATTATCGCAGACCTCGTACTCGGCCGTGAGACCTGCCTCCTCTGCCAGCGTGTCTGCTGCGTGGAACAGACCCTCACTCCTCAGCTAGCTCTCACCTGCATAATAATGTCCAGGTCTATATTATCGCAGACCTCGTACTCGGCCGTGAGACCTGCCTCCTCTGCCAGCGTGTCTGCTGCGTGGAACAGACCCTCACTCCTCAGATAGCTGTGCACGATGTAGCGGAGGATACGCTTGCGGGTGCGGAAGAGGGAGTCTTTCTGTTTAAAACGAGATATTCAACACATAAAATACAATACAGCGGGGAACTTGCGTTAAGATTACATCGAGAAATTATATTAGTAATCGGTTCATACTAAGGGTGGGTTGCACCAAACCGTCTGTACCTAATAGTTAGCGGTGTTCGTTAAAATCCGATTGTATGGAGACATTGAGAGGATTCTAATGAGCCCAGACACGACGGATTTATCTTGTGTAGTTTGGGAGTTATGACCACCTTCCGTCTCCAGCATTAGAGGAAATGGTACCATAATAATGTAGCTTATAGTAACCTATTTATTGTATCAAATTATTTGTATAAACGAGATTTAACTCGAGGTATTGACTTTTGCTCCTCTATCGACATTTAGGGTGGGTTGCACCAAACCGTCTGTAATCGTAAGCGGTGTTCGTTAAAATCTGATTGTACGGAAAGTTTGACAAGTTTCTATGGGATGACAGCTGCCGGTGCCATATTTGACGACGACCAGCCTGTGATCGTATATTGGTGCAACCGACCCTTAGTTGAAAAAACAAAAGTCGTCCCTCCTGCTGTGGTCAATAATTAACGGCTTATGTGCATGTTAGCTATGTTTTTATTACAGGTATTTATAGAAACGGAGACACTGGTTTATGCTTTATTACTGGTCCAATCCAAAATTAAGCTTTGTAGCCATTAACTTTTGGTTTGTCCACAGAAAAGACGCCAACCTAAATCCGTGTATGACTCAATCCAATATTGTTAGCCATTACAAGAGTATTACTGAAAGATTTAGTATGAAAAAATATATTTTTTTTGGGAAATATTTTAATTCAATTTACGTAAATTGGTACATAATCTAAAAAGCGTGACGTCACTCCATCAGTCACTTCAATAACTTCAGTTGAAAATATTGAAAATTATATATAAAATGGAAAATAATTCATTATAAACGATTTATTATGTAAGTGAAATGAAACTGAAAACATATTAGGTATTTCTGTGATGCAAATAATATTCATGTGCCATAAAAAGCCTGATGTCTTATGCTGTGACGTCACCTCAAGCCAGTGAGCGTTTGCGCGCGAAATTTGAACTGTCTGTTTTTGATTTGAATTATATAAATTATTCCATACTTCGGTTTACCACCTGTTCAATTAGATATATAATGTTGCATTGTCTCGGCTACCCAAAGGTTGTCTGGAAGAGATAGCTCTAAGACCGCCTTTTGTTTATGTCTATACTTTAAGCCTAATGCCGTACTGTGTTTTTTTTTCTGAGGTTCGCAACAAAGAGTATTTCTATTCTATTGTATTATTTGTGCATATTTTTAATTTTTCGTGTTTGGTCTATTTACGTAAACCTTAAATATTTAAGATAGACTGAAATGAAATGAAATAAATGAAATGAAATGAAATAATTTATACTCCAAGTGAAATAATTCATACACAATATACGAATATTTAAAAACCGCTTCCATTTTACTAGAGATGTAAAAGGTCTCCTGTTACTTATCTAAAAATGTTAAATATGACAAAAATAATGAGAAACAAAACTAAAATTAACCAATCAATAAGATACCAATATTAAGGTCTCCTAATGTCAAATAATAACATAAAAGTTAAATAATGTCCGTCATAAAATACAATTCCTCGCAATTAGGTGCAGCAGAGCAAGTTACCTAATTGTGTCCATACAATTTTGTCATTAATGTAATCTTCTATTTTATAGTATGCTTTTTTTACCAAGCATTTTTTAACAATCACTTTAAATTTATTAAGAGGTACCTAATTCAATCGAGTTTCGAGGTAATTTATTAAACAATTTTATACTTAAGCCTACAAATGAACTATGACTATGAACTATATATAACCTACGAATGACTAGATCAATGTAATAATGCAAGTCCCCTATACAATACAATTTCCCTCTTTATTGCGTAATCATAGTCCTCCTAGTGTTTTTCCCGGCTATGCGCTAAAGAACCCCGGGTCCGCCTCACCCTGGGTTGACACTAGGGAATGCAATACCGGGATACCGTGATCCCGAAATACCGGGATCCCGCGCGGGAATGCAGGATTGAAGAGAAAGGCAGTTTTACTATGAGAGACACTATTGAGGGATGGTTTCATACAAGTTAATATTAAAATGTATTAAAAAAATATTCGTACGAAGATTTCGTTGGAGAAGAGCTAGAAGTGAAGTGAATGTTGTGAACTTTGTTGTCAATAAGAAAGCAACATTTTCGTTTTATAAAAAGGAATCATATTTTCGGCTCCTCCAAATCAAAATCAAATTATATTTTACCACTTCTTAAAATTTGTTTCATCGAGATATGCCCAAAAACTCCATTCCCGAAAAGTGTTGTGTCTCTTTCTCTCGTGAGATTAAGACATTTTATAAAGTGACTTATTACAAGGGAGCATGTGATTTATGTGAATAACAATCGGATATAAAATAATAAATATCTGTGATATGAATTCTGAACCTTGCGGGATCCCGCAAATAGGTACGGAGATCTCGCAAATACCGGGATCCCGCGGGAATCCCGCAAATAACGGGATCGAAATCATTGTGCGGGATTGCATTACCATCTACTTGACACGTAATATCAAGATTTGATCTTAGGAACTAGGTTTAAGAATGCGACTCCCACCTGAACTTCCAAGTCAGAAAACTAGAAAACTAGACTTCATATAAATTAGAACGTTTCTTTGAGATATTTTCCTTTACCAAATAAACAAAAGCAATATATTATATGCAGACTTTTGAAGCAACATACCTAGACAGTTTAATCTATAAACACAGTCACAGACAGATTAGAACATGCAGTAAACACAATAACATACTAAATATTTAATCCGTCGTCTACCAATCCCTGCAATCCCAGGGTTCATTACAAAATGAATACTATTGTTTAGTTATTAGTCGTAAGTGTTTTCTTGCAAATAAACTTAGTTTAATTACATTTGGTTATCGTTATATTATCCTAATAATCCTAATCCTATAATATTATAAACGTGAAAGTTTGTGCGGATGGATGTACGTTCCGCTTAATCCTAAAAACTACTGAACGGATCTCTATGAAACTTTCCAGTATTGTAGCTTAGACATCAGAATAGGAGGCTACCTTTTATCCGCGGGTAACACCGCAGGGCGCTGTTAGTAAAAAATATATATGTATGTAGCTTATGTTTAAATACCTACTTAATAATGATATATTTTTTTCGCTGTGAGACAACGGCTTTAAGAAATAATGGATAATATTCTTACCGCTTCCAATTTCCGCATTTGGCTCATAGGTCTATTTATAACTCCGGACATGTTTAAACTTCGTAAACACTGGATAAACTCAATATCAAATACAATATTAAATAAACAGCTACAAAATGATGGGCAAAGTCAAACGGTTGCCAGGGTTGTTTGGTTGCCAAGCAACCTAATAGGGTTACATCGACATTGTTTTCGCGCATTTCCATAGAGTTTGATACACCCTCCATTTTAGTTTATAGACCGTTGTACAGTCGGATACCCCAGTAGCTCGATTCGACTGAAGTAGTCCGTTTTGTTCTACGATTTTGTTCACATCGTAGGACAAACCGGACAAAAAAATCCGTTTTCTCCACATGGGACAAATCACACAAAAAAATCCGTTTTGTTCACATCGTAAGAAATGAAATGAAAATGAAATGAATAGTTATTTGTTCAACAAGAGAGCAAAGTAGATTTTTGCTGCGAGTGTTGATATTGAGTCCCGAGCAAGCGAAAGATTCTATAATTGAATCACGAGCGTAGCGAGTGATTCAAAATTAGAATCTTGAGTGTAGCGAGGGACTCAAAGACACGAGATGCAAATATCTTTGCTCTCGTGTGATACATACAACTTTTCACCTCAGCGGCGAGAACATATAACTCAATCATCAAATCAAATCATTTTTATGAAAAAAAATCAAACAACAAATACATGTGAAATAACAAACATTAACTACAATTACTCTTTCCCATAACATTCACTTTACATGACGTTAAGAAAAAGCCCACTGACAACCGTTTTAGAAATGCAACTAGTTTTGGGTACGTTTCAATATGTATAATATTGTGTTTCGTCTTCATCGTCGCTTGAGCATCGAATATTGTTCCACATGTTTTTCGGTTGTTTGTTATGGGATAACCTTACTTACTTATGCTTATACTTTTTCCGATGTAATGGTTGCTCCTTTATCCGATCGTCATTTATTGAATATTTCGTGTCCCTTTAAATACTTCTGTCGAGACTTTTCGGGCATAAAACACAGTTCAGCCTCTTTGACGGCATCTCTCAACACTTGAGGAGTTAAAACATCAGCTTCGTCAATTTATTCACTCATATTTAGTACAGTTTTTAGTTTAAGTTATGTTTTATATCCAAGAAAACGTAATACGAATAACATTTAAAAAGTTCAATCGCGCTAACTTTTTAAAGAATATAACATGCGTTCTGAAACTGTATATGAATCTATATTCGTTCACCGTATGAAAAAAACTAAAGACTTATAATAATTAATATTTGCGATCAATATCGCATTTCTTCATTGTATTTTAAGAATAATGAAATATTAATACGATTATAATTATTAGATTTAATATAGGTTTAATATTTTTATACGACTTTAACACGAGTTCGAATTTTATTTTGTTTCGGAACGAGTTTTTCGTTCCCGCTTTTTAGGGGCCTACTACGAAGTTCGAAGTCGAATGACGAATCGACATAGTTTATCTCTCTCTCTTTTTTGTAACGGAGTGAAAGTGACAGAGAAAATGAAGTTTAAATGTTCCAAGTTTGTATTACACCCGTAGTATGAAAAGATGACCTGTGACTAACCTACGATATGAAAAATTAAAAAGTTAGTTTTCTTCACGCTCGCAGCAAAATTGCATTTTGCTCACTGGTTTCAAGCAGCAAAACCGCCGTGTTTGAGCCACTGAGGTGAAAAATAAATTCGTGACATAGAACCAGGTGGGCTAGCATAACTTGCTGGCAAGTCGTATCTCGCGCGACTCAGCGATTCCTGTCTCACTCGAACTGTGCGAATTAGAAAGAGGAGGGTGGATTTTTCTCTACTCGCGTCGCGTCGCAGCGGCAGTTGTGCTAGCCCCGCAGACAAGATAATACATATTTAACTATTAACTAATAAAATTGCTACGAAATGGTCCCGCCTCAGCATAATGCTGACTCATAAGCCAGCGGTGGTCTTCCGGCGAGATCATTTTTGTGGATCACGTTGCTCCGGTTTGGTTGAAGACAAACTTAGATTTGGTTGAAGCCGCTCAACCAATCTCATTGGAGCGCAAACTCTTGAGAGTATTCTAGTGTTTGGGCGGGCCTAGCTGAGTTTCTTGTTGAACTCTTCTCAGTTTAGTGAACCAGCTACAAAACTCCCAGTAACTCGATTCCACTCACACCTCAGATTCGGTTGAAACCGCTCAACCAATCTCACTGGAGCGCAAACTCTTAGAGTGTTCACTTTCGACACCACCCGCGTGGTCGTGTCGGAGGTTTTCTCTGGATTTTCCCCAGGCCAATCTCCAACCGCGCACTCCTATCCCTTTATTGGGCCCGGCCTAAAGCCAAGCCACAGTTTGTGTTAAAAAAAACAGTCGGATACATTAAGGCTCGGTTTTATAAAGAACCACTAGCTAATAATATAAAACTAAAAGATAATGATGAAAGTATGACACATAATAAACAAACATAAATAATATATAAATAAACATATACAAGCGACATGGAAATTATTTTCACGAAATCAAAATAAATTGCAATATGTGTTGCCCAATTGACTCCCTGACCGCCTAAATAAAAGGCAGTAAAATACAGTAAAATAGCGGTCAAGCGCTGCCCCTAAGTGCTAAAAAGGTCATTCGTATTCAGCCGGCACCGAACCTACGACCCGCTGTGTTTTATTACATCCGTTTCACATACGACATATTGCGGCTGACATAACATGGGTAGACTATACTGAAAAGGGAAAGTAAGGTAGATGTCCGTGTGCTTGAAAATTAACACAGTACTTTTAAGATACGATATTGTTATTGTTACTAAGCCATTATAGTTATTATTATTTATTTTATTTATTTTTTTATTATAATAATAATAATAGTGACGACCTCATCGCCCACTGGTTTTCCAGTGCAATCAGTCAACGTAAGGCGGCTTGTGGCGAGCTGTTAGGGAGTAGCGGCCCTACGTACGTGAGTCCTCCTGGGGCTGGCCTGTGTGGTTGGTGGGACAGGCCCCCCCGCCTCTGGCTTGCCTTAACCGGCCGTCCAGAGTGGCATCGCTAGAGCTGATGCTCGAGGGTGGATGTGGTCACCTAAGTGGCGAGTTGGCTATATGTTTAAAGTCCAGTGCCACCTCTCCACCCCCAGCTCTCTGACCGGTGTTGCCCTTAGGCCATTTTATAATGTCGCTATTTTATGGGGGCCCATCTAGCAGAGAGCGAGTCACCGTCTGCCGGAAATAAATATCTGAGACAGTTTTATTAGGCAGGCGTCCGTTGTCTCACGCAATAGCCCAGCCATTAAGTAATTCATCATTTTCACCCAATAACCCAGTTCATTTAGGCTCCATCAACCAGAAATAGTCCCTGTACACCCTGGCGGGTGCTGTCTCTGTGTGCGTCCCATGACACGGGCAGGGACAGTATCCGCTCGGTGTATCCCTTGCATTTCATTAAAGTGTCAAAAGGGCCTCTACGTGTTGGCTATGTGGTACTCGTTTGGTACTTCGGTGCCTCGGTACTTCGGCTCCGCGCACGCCTCCCAAAGGTCCGGGATACCATTGTCCCGTGAACGGGAAAGACATACATAATAATAATAATATTCTTTATTGCACCACTAATACAGGAGTACATTTATAGATTCGGTAACATTAATAATGGTAACAACAGGCGGTCTTATCGCTATTTTTTTATTATAGTTCATAAGTTCTGAAATAAAACCATTTTTTTTTGACACTAACCCAATAATAGTAATGGGAATTTCAGCCTTATAGGTATTGTAAAGACAAAGGCGAAAAAAAGCTATCAACTATGGTTTATGGTTTAAGCCATTTATTCTCATCCATACTTCACTACATAGTATAAAACAAAGTCGCTTTCTTTGTCCCTATGTCCCTATATCCCTATGTATGCTTAAATCTTTAAAACTACGCAAAGAATTTTGATGCGGTTTTTTTTAATAGATAGAGTGACTCAAGGGGAATGTTTATATGTATAATATATGCATCAGCATTGCACCCGTGCAAAGCTGGGGCGGGTCGCTAGTATTATAAATGCGAAAGTGTCTGTCTGTTTGTTACGTCTTCACGCTTAAACCGCTGAACCGATTGAGCAGAGATTTGGTATGGTCGTAGTTTGTGTCCCGGGGAAGGACGTAGGATAATTTGTATAACGTAAATCATCCCTTATGGGGATGGAAATTTGTATGGCAGAGTTAGATTAGAATAGTTTATTACGTTGCTAGATTCGTCGACTGTGACTTTATTAGATAAAACGGCCGTTTTATTAGGGTTCCGTAGTAAACAAGGAACCCTTATAGTTTCGCCATGTCCGTCCGTCCGTCCCCCGCTTTTCTCAGTAACCGTTAGTACTAGAAGGCTGTAATTTGGCATGAGTTTACATATCAATGACGCCGACAAAACGGTAAAATAAAGTCATAAAAAATTTTTAAAGTGGTGGTGCAATTGTTTTTCTTCCAAACCCCATCGTGTGGGGTATCGTTAGATAGCTCTTTTAAAAATATTATAAGGTTTCTAAAAGCATTTTTGATTCAAGAATCGGTTGGCGTGATATTAAGCTTTAAAATGATAGTTTTGCTATGGTCAAGTGCCCCCCCCCTGCCAGCTAAACGGTGGCTACTAGGCATGTGAAAAAATCATGGTAGTAGTATATGATGAATTTAAAAGGAAAACTATCACAGCTAAGTAGACATTACCGTAAAGGCCAAATATATGTATACAACACAACATCTCAAAAAAGTACATCATCATTACTAAGATCAGTAAACACCCTTCTACGGGTCCGCAATTCCGCATATGACCGGTGACGTGATGGACGGGCAACTACGGAACCCTACACTGTGCGAGGCCCGACACGCACTTGGTCGGTTTTTAAATATATAGATATTAAATTTAAATGATCACAATTATTCACGTATGGCGTTAGTGGACTCCCTCGTAATTATTGGTACTGTCTCCCAAGGAAAATACATGTAAGGAAAACATTGTGTGGCTGTTTAATCCCAACCAGGTCTAGTTTTCCCTCTAGTTTAGAAAGCCAGATTGTAGTCCGTTTCCTAAATAGTGGCTACTCCAAATCCTTCAACTTCCTACGCTTACGCCAGATTAGGTGTCTAAGCAGAGCCGTGTCTTTACCATCAGTTTACATGACCGTAATACTCGCTAGCGACTGCGTAAAAATGTGTATGTGCAAAACTACAGCGCCTCTGGCTGTTACGCAGAACTAAGAATCGGCATACTAAATCGTTTTTTTTTTTTTTTTATTCATTGTAATGCCATGCATACACAATAAGATGTTACATTTCTAATTTAAGTCATTTCATGACACCCTGTAAGGACACACAATAGTCATAATATTAATTTACAATTATGGTATATGTCAAATAAGTTAGGTGAATCAACTATTTACTTCACAATTAATTATATAATATATATTACTATTATTTTATGTATAATGTTAATCTAAGACTAAATGCTTACATTTTATTTCAATTTACTTATAATAATTTGCTAAATTTTTGTCATCAAGGAATGCGTCCACCGAGTAGTAACAATTTTCTATTAATAGGTTTTTTAACTTGGTCTTAAATACCTCATCATCAGGTTGCGATTTGATCTCATCTGGTACATTGTTTACGCAGTCGCTAGCGAGTACGGTCATGCAAACTCATGGTAAAGGCACCGGGCTCTTTCATCATCATCATCATCATCATCATCATTTCAGCCGAAAGACGTCCACTGCTGAACATAGGCCTCCCCCAAGGCTCGCCATTTAGACCGATCCTGTGCCGTTCGTTTCCACCGGATTCCCGCGACCTTCACCAGGTCATCACTCCACCTTGTCGGAGGCCTACCGACAGCTCGTCTTCCGGTGCGTGGACGCCACTCAAGCAGTTTCTGGCCCCATCGACCGTCAGTCCTGCGAGCAATGTGACCTGCCCACTGCCACTTAAGTCTCGCAATTTTGAAGGCTATGTCGGTGACCCCAGTTCTGCTACGGATAGCTTCCGGGCTCTTTACACCGAGAAAACTCAAGGAGGATGAAGCTCCGCGATTGAAATGCACAAAAACTGCAACAAAACTGCAAAATTGCAATCACAGCGCACCTCAAACGCAGTCCGCCTCTCTATATCTCTAAAAATAGCTCTAAAGTGAAACTTGGCTCACATGGCAGATCCCGCCTTGGCATCCACACCCGTAATTAAAAAGGCGGCCTTACGGAGAGTAATTATCACACCCTAGCTCTGTTACCACAGACATAATATCCAGATAGACGCAAATAGAGATAGAGTCTTTAGTGGTCTCTTGGTACAGACACAAGCTGAGCCACCTATCCTTTCAATTGTTTTTGTATACTTTGTTTTATTGTACCTGTCTTGGTTACCTGTAAATGTATACAATCATTGAATAAACGTCTGATTATTATTCTCTTTATTTATTTATGGTCTTAGGTTAGGTTTTATATTTTTATAAAAAGTAAAATATAATAATACACTTACAAAACACAAAGGTATTATAAAATCCTAACCTAGTGTGCCGCCGGCAACGAGGCGGGGCCTAAGCTACCGGTGGTTAGGGCGACAGAGAGAGGAACCTCCTGACTATCCGCGCCGTGTCCAGGAGTACCGCCTTCTGTATCTGACCCTTGACCCAGCCATCTAGCGAGAGTCTCTTGAGGTGTTGGTCGAGACTCTTCGCTATTAGACCGTTCGCAGAGACGACTATCGGGACAATGATCGTTGAATCAACATCCCACATGGCGGTCATTAAACCTAATTCCTCTAGCGGTAACTACTTCTTCTAGCGTTCCCGGCTGTACATACATACATACATAAATACATGCCTGTATTCCCGAAAGGGGTAGGCAGAGCACATGAAATTCCCGGTTGTTTCCCGGTTGTGTACGAGAGGAAAGCCCAGAGTTTGGCGTAGGCACTGGATTAAAAAAAAGTGCATTTGATCTTTCAACCCAAGTTGTGTATACCTATCTTCTTATTTGTGTGATTATTGATTAATATCAAAACATAAAAAAGTTAAAAGATTATAAGTCGTTCACGTACCTACGTGTTTACTCTATTCGTACCTCTCATTCAGTCCTTAATGACGTCACATTTTTTGTTCAACAATGGGCGCGCTCGATGTTTATGTAAGTCGCGATACATGCGAGATCTATTTGAGTATTATATCTGTGTTCATTTCTGTCTCCCAAGGAAATTACATTTAATTAAAATCGTCAGTAGTTGAACACTTTAATGAAGATAAACCACACTTAACAGTTAAGAGTGTTTTTAAGTTAAAATTTGTCCAAGCAATTGGATTCTATGCACGAATCCTAGCCTCTAGAATAATCTCTAATGAAAATACGTGAAAAATAAGAAAAACCTCAGGAGTTCCTAATCCTTTTTAGTCGTTTTTTCAACTAAATACATTGCGATCACTGTACTCGTATGTTCGTCTGTCTATTTCAGTCAGTTTTACCCACATGGCGAAGAAAGCTGAAATTTGATAAATAGGTAAATCAGGTGGCCTTTATCATCATAATGCGTTTTCCTGGTTGTGGCCTAAGGAGCCAGGGGTGCGCATTGACACCTAATCCCAAGATTTGGCGTAGGAACTAGTTTTACTAAAGCGAGTGCCATCTGACCTTCCAACCAGATGGAATGGATCATTCTACTTTATCATGACCAGTTTTCTATTACAAAAAAAATCTAATAACATGCATTGAATTAGCGTACAAAAATAGAATTACGTAATAGTACGTGAACCTAATAAAATTGTTAGGTAAAATACTTAAATATTAACACATTGCTGTAAAAAGTGGGTAACAAAGTGGTAAAAACCGTTTTTTCATACAAATGGTCAGACATCCCAAGAACCATTGAGTTACTCGATTTATGGATATTACTGATTAGCTGTGGTTCGCTATTTACCAAAACTATCGGAAGTGATACTGTAATTAAACCTCTTTCTAAATAACAATACAAAAATATGAAGTGAGAGCCGAGTATTCCCAAATCTGCATTAAAAAAAAGAATGAAAAAGAAGAATGGCCCGAATACTTGACCTTCTGGCTTGTTGGAACTAAACCGGGTTTCTTACGATGTTCTCCTTCACCGAAATCTTCACGGAAGATTTTTAATTAAGTTTTATAAATTGAACGTCCATAAAATTGCCCGCAAGAACCTAACACTGCGGTGAAAATGGTGCCAGCAATAAACGGCACAACCTATCCGCAATATCCTACACAACGTCGTATAATCTAGCCCTACAACATTGCAATCTCAACCCAAGTCGCAACAAAGTAAAGCCCGCTTTCAAAAACATGCCGAGCAGTGATACGAAGTTATGTAAACCAGCAAGCCAATGACACACAAATTTACTAATACCGCTGTGAAATACGCCATTATCGGAGCGCCGTACATTGTAGTACTAAGAATTTTTACGGACATTTTACGGAACGCAATGATAAGTTGGTACTAGTTTTATGAGT
This sequence comes from Epiblema foenella, assembly GCA_963556455.1. NCBI lineage: Eukaryota > Metazoa > Arthropoda > Insecta > Lepidoptera > Tortricidae > Epiblema > Epiblema foenella. The sequence continues at coordinate 2,554,972 of OY747113.1, read as the reverse complement.
GAATTGGCACTTTTTAGTATGTGAAAACGGTTTTAATCGACTTATGAGGCTGATATTAATATTTATGCCGTTAAGAAAATGCAGATTTTTAGTATATAGTATAATACAGAATTTTAAGAAGATATTTTACGATTTGTTGCGTCTATTTCATTTAAATTTAATAATTTATGCCCTCGGCAGAGAGTCCAATTTTGTACCTTTTGGTGTCGAAACTCTTGGTCCACGGGGTCCCAGCGCGCACAAGTTATTTACTGAAATCGCGAAGCGTTTGGTTGACGTAACTGGTGGGGGAAGAGCTGGCGACTTCCTCGCACAACGTATCAGCATTGCGATACAGCGAAGAAATGCCGCCAGCATCCTCGGTACAATGCTCCAAGGGCCTGTTTTAGATTTAAGTTAGTTGTAATATTATTTAAGTTATTGTTATTTAACTATTACCGCCTGTGAAATAGTTATTAAAATATTTATTTATATAAAGTTAAAAAAATTAACTAATAAGGAACCAACTTTCAATGCCATTATTTTCTGAGCGCTACCATCGCTACACTCATAGCCAATAACATACAAATACCGTAAGTAGAGAAAAGCGCCTACGAGACGCGCACCCACCTACACCTATAGCGGTTCCTAGCACTGAAAGTGTTAATATCTAGCGAAATCAACCAATTTTAGTGCATTTTGCATAGTAATAAATCCGTCTTAAGTTATCGCATTAAAAAAATGTGTTGTAGAGTGATCTTTTGTTAACATATGTGTCTTCTAGTATTTACTTACTTCCAAGTAATTCCTGTACACTTCATTAAAAAAAATCCGCCGGAAGGTCCAAAAAACACATAAACCGTAAGTACATTTTTTTGGAAATCCGTCCCTTTCACTCTTATATGAGTGAAAGGGACGGCACGATACGTAGTTCGGATTTTGAAGTTCGTAGTAGCCCCTAGAAGAGAGTGAAAGTGTTACATTCTATACAATCTGTTATTGAGAGGATTGTGCAGCAGTTTTTTCCATACAAAAAGCGACGTTTTCCACCCCCTAATACTGAACCGATTTACACGATTTTTGAAAATGTTTTAGATATCATTAAATACTAGCCCCCTTATTCATAAACGTCTGTCAAACCTATATTAGTTAACTGGCCGCTAAAGTTCGTTTGTCCTTATCTGTCAATTTGACATTGACGTTTGTGAGAATGGGACAAAGAACTTTTTAGTTAGCATAGGTTTGTTAAGTTTTATGAATAGGGGAGGGGGTACGTTTATGTCTTGATTTAAAAAAAAAGTATATTAGTGAAATTATGGACCTTAAAGATTAGTGTTTATGACTCGAAAACTTCTTCCTGGTTTTTTGCTATTCCAACTAATATTAAAATTGCGAAAGTTTGGATGTTTGTTACTCAATGTAGTGTTGTGTTCCTGGAGGTGAGCAAGGTTGCCAGGGCTCCCGAGGATGCACTGTGTTGAGAGCGAGGGACCTAAATTTGTCCCTTCTGTTGTCAACACAGTGCATCCTTAAATTTTATAAAGGGTCGGCGACGCGTACGTGATTCCGTTGGAGTTGCGGGCGTCTATAGGCTGCGGTGGCCGCTTACCATCAGATGGACCGTACGCTTGTTTGTCACCGGCGTTGTATTTTATTTATTCGGGGCATCAACAGCATTACAGAAAAATAATACAAAACTTAATAGCTAATAACAAAGCCAATTATAGATGTCCACACAAATACAGTTAGTTGAAAACAAGGACCATATACAATAGGACTGACAATCTTCATACTACGCACCGTGTTCCGAAAGTTAGTATCTCTCTACGTAGCTAGATGCCGCTAGGAGTACCGATTCATTCAAAAGTCGTAAATTTTATAATTTCCATGAATGCGCAAAAGTGAATTCACAGCCATCGAACGTTACGACATTCCAAATGATACAGTAAAAAGCGAAAAGATGGCGTTAGGTGCGATGTTTCATTACTAGTACTAGGTACGTTCCGTTCTGGCGCACTTCACTATTTATTTGCACTTACATAATTACTTACAAATGAAATATATTTCACAGTTTGTTTACCTTGTTATTTATAATTTATCTTAAGAACCCAAATAATGTCCGCAATTATACTTTAGTTTAAAAAGATTAATTGAAAGTTTAAATTCTGCACGAGTTGAAATGAAAATTGAAACGTCTACCACTAACTCGCCATTGGATCTTAGTATTCGGTTAAGCAAACGTTTTCACTCATAATAGTGTTTGAAATTCATTCGGCGCCGAACACGTGTGGACTAGCGCGGGCGCGGGAGGGGCGTGGCGCGGACAGAGCAAGTCGATCGCCGGCCACTGCCTATTTTTTGATGTACATATATAAATATTCCCCTTATAATTTATAAACCTATCTTCCGCATTAAACCTATTTAGGTATTAAGAGGTGCATGTAGTAAATACTGACCACATATCTAAACAACACCTAATTGTCAAAAATGTTCTACAGTCTTCGAATCACAGCTTAATACAGAGTAGTCAAATTAATAAAACGTAATTTTCTGAGACTAGCTCTAATTTTCATTGCATATTCATTAACGAAGATAATTCTAAAAAAATCTAAGATCCATTATATTGTTTGTAACATATGCGTAGTGAAACACCTAGCTTAGTTTATAATAAATAAATATATAATATGTAATAAATAATGTGGGTATGATCATATATACAAATCGACCCCGCCTAGTCCCGAACAAACTAAGCAAGCTTTTATTTTCTCTCTCCTCTGACACTTATACGAGTATATAGATAAATATATACTTAAATACAAAATGGAGTTGCTTTTCTTTTAACTACTTAACATTTACCTGCATACGTGTAAAGGCAAGGGTCCGTAGTTACTTTCAAAATGAACTACGGTAAGCGATACCGATATCCCGCATCACCTATTAATTTATTGAACGAAAAAAACCTTGGTAGCTACATTGAACTATCTGTAACTTACTCTATAGTTGGTAAGAGGCAAAATGTGAATATAATAAATGTGTTAAATCAAAGGCGATTCGATCTCTTCTCGATGAGCGTCAAATTTTGTAATTAGAATACCTATTGGTTTGTTTACAGTGCGGATATTTATGAGCATTGCATGTTTACATATTTTTGCACTCTTCTTAGGCAGATATAATTGTGTATGTAATTTGCCTAGGTATTTAAGAAAAAGTTTGTTTAGATATTTGTTTCTATTTGCTGTCTATATGAGGTTGGAAAAAAATTGTGTAGATATTTTTGACTCCTGCTTATGCGAACAAAGTAGGAGTCAAAAATATCTATTGAATATGAAAAACAAGTGCATCGATGCTTTTGTGTGCGTGTTTGTCTACATATATTTGTCTGTCATTGTACGTATATTTATGAACGTATTAGCGTACACAATTTAATGACTCGATTAATGTTCAAATATATCTGATCGAAATTGTTGTATGGATATTTTTGGCTAACGGGTAGTAAAGATATTTTTGTCGCTTTGGGAACGTGTATATATTTATGCCCTTGATTGTACGCGTAATTTAATTTTATACACATTTTACAAGTTCACCAGCGCCATCTAGTTATTTTATGTAGCAAAAATTGGCGAACCCGCGAGCAATCAATGATTCCAGAGGTAGTGCCATCTGTTAAATATGATCTGTTTCACGTTGTTGATGAGTAAAAAATAAAATCCTTAAAAATTGTGTATAGAAGGTATATAATGGTATTAAAATAAAGCACTTAGACGTTTGTTCTTAAAAAACAAAAAAAACAGGAGAAAACATTGGTGAAAATAACATTTTTGCGACTTCCAGTCTACGAAGCAGCGCCATCTAGTTTTAATACCGAATTTTGAGCTATTTCAGAGTTACGTTTTTTTGTATGAGATTGTCAGTCCTATTGTATATGGTCCTTGGTTGAAAAAGAACGTAAAACATACAATTGGTAAAACAGGCTAAGATGGCAATTCATTTATGAAAAAATGTACATTATGTATATTGTATAAAAAAAATCACACAGAAAAGGCCGAATGGATTATCATGAAACTTGGTATACAACAAGTTTATAGCTTTGATTAGTATATAGGATACTTTTTATCCCGAAAATCATTACTCGAAGGGACTCAGGAATGGAACTTTACACGGAAGAAGTCGCGGTTAAAAGTTAGTTATTTCATAAACGAGAAAGAATTACCAAAAAATCAAAACGTATTGAACCTAGTTAAGGATGTTAGGAATCGCTTAAGGTCAATATTGTCTCATCAACGTTGCCGCCCAAAGCATTTGGTATAATGCAACCTACCTTAAGCTATAAACTGCTTCTAAACAACAGAATCAAATCAATTTCCACACTGAGACCGAGTTCACTCGATGCATACAAATTGACTGCCCATTTTTCTAACCACCGATCTCACTCTAGCTTCCCAAACAAATAGCATCCTTATTAAAGGAGTATACGGTAGATATTTGAGAGCAATGGAAGAGAAAGATGTGAGGTTGTGAAAGTAAGTTGGTAATCCAATTGATTCGCTTGGTCCTGCGCTGCGGTGAGATGAACTGTAACGAAGTCTTCATGTGGGCTATGTACAGTCGAGGGCAAAAATATGGGTGTATGCAAGCTACTCAAAAATATGTTCCATGGATTTTATGTTTTTTTTTAAATTTATTTATCAAAAAAAGTACATAACAGTTACAATCTTTTAATTTGTCGCCAAACTGCCATAACAGTTTGTTGGCGAGATTTAACTAATGTTAGGTACTTACTATGCTATTACGAACTAAACTTAAACACTGAATATGACAATGCCTAAACATTTAACTGTAATATTTTTTTAAGAGTTAATAACAATAAACATTACATTGTTACCTATAACAATTAAACTTTTTTTTTTGTTTTTTGGTAAGCATTAGTGTAGTTTGGCCAGAAGTGTCTTTTTTAATCTACTTTTTAATTCAGTTATGCTGCACTTCTTGTCCTCTCTTAAAAAATCAGTTTCGTTACATATTTTTGGTATCATAAATACATTAGTTCTTTTGCCATAATAGTTTTTAGCAGTTTTCTGTACATATTTCTTTACTCTTATATTTTTTGTTCTATACTTATTGTGTTTAAAAACTTTATACTCATCATTTAAATAACTTTCTACAGCTATCATATACTGCACCCTTTGATGTATAGGTAGTATTTTACATATCCTGTATAGCTTATCGTAATTACCTCTAAGATTATTTTTAGTTTTTTTATTGACAAGGTATTTCATACATCTTATTTGTAGCTTTTTAATTTCATTTAAATATGTTTGAAAAGTTCTACCATAAACACTAAGCCCATAACTAATAACAGAGTCAGCTAACGCATAATACACAACGAGCATAGTTTTCTTACTAACTACTCTATTCAAGTGGTACAACTTGCTTAGAACTGAACGAAGTCTAGAACAAACTGCAGTGACATGTGTTTTCCAATTGAAATGATTATCAACGTGCATACCTAAATACTTATGTCTGTCTACGCATTCGATACATATTTTTACACTTGACTGTCTATCTTTCCTTGCCTTATGTTCATAAGGGGTTGGCCGTCCTAATACGAGTACATTTATGCCATTTTTATATGGGCAAAACAACAGCGCCTCTGGCGTGGCGGTTACGCAATAGAACTAAAAATCGGCATACTAAATCGTTTACGCACTCGCTAGCGAGTACGCTTATGCAAACTCATGGTAAAGACACAGCATTTTTGTCTTAATAACGCGGGTGAACGATGGTTGTGTGTTGTGATATACATGCACATTGTCTATGTAATTACAACTATTTATGGCTAATCCGCGCAAGTAAATAAAAGTATAGTACCACCGTAAACAAGTTTATCTTTTTGGACCTGCAATCAGCTTATCTTATTATAGGCCAGGCCCAATAAAGCGATAGGAGTGCGCGGTTAGAGAGTAGCCTGGGAAAAATCCAAGAGAAAACCTTCGACACGACCACGCGGGTGTTCTCAACCAGTCTCACTGGAGCGCAAACTCTTAGAGTATACCAGTGTTCCAAACCACCCGCATGGTCGTATCGGAGGTTTTCCCCTGGATTGCCCCAGGCTACTCTCCAACCGCTCACTCCTATCGCTTTATTGGGCCCGGCCTATAAAGCCACAGTCAGGTTAAAAGAAAAAGGATCAAGCAGTATATAAATTTATACTAACGTGAGATATATTTACACTTAATAAGAGAACAACGGTTGGAACTCACTTGGAAAGTCACTATTTGCGACATGTTTCGGACTACAATTGGAGTCCTTCATCAGATTGAGTGTTATCAAAGCAACCGACCGCGCAACACTGCCCTCCGACGCGCGCGAGGGGAGGTGTGGGGGGGGGCTTTCCAAGTGAGTTCCAACCCTTGTTCTCTTATTAAGGATCAAGCAGATCAAAGGGGTGGCATGCTTTTTAATTTTTTTCATATTGCTTATTTTATTTTATTTTTTGTGTCATATTTTTTTCTAACCTAACTAGATATAAAAATTTAAAATGCAATGTAATACAAGGAATCCATAATTGTATTGGTAACACTTATGTTACCAATACAACTATGGATTCCTTGTATTCCACATCAAAGAATTATAAAGTAAAATATAAAAGCATCCATATAAAATATAAGAGAGAGGAACCTCCTGACTATCCGCGCCGTGTCCAGGAGTACCGCCTTCTGTAACTGACCCTTGACCCAGCCATCTAGCGAGTCTCTTAAGGTGTTGGTCGAGACGGTCGCTGTTAGACAATTCGCAGAGACGACAATTATTATTATTATTATTTGTTCCGCAAATTAATTTTTTGCACGAGTGGAACGTGTGGAAATCAATTCTGAATGCGAATATTTGTTTCAGAGTGACCCTCAGAACATTACGTACGCTGTAGCCGTAGCTCGTAGAAACTATAAGTGCACCCAGAGGTATTCGCCGTCCTGACATGTTCGTAGTTTTGTTTGTAAATAAAATGAAAATAGTCGCCCTTATTCATAAAAAATAACAAAGTTATGCTAAGTAAAATGTGTTTTGTATCTTTCTCATAAATGTCAAATAATTGCCATATATGGACAATACATTTTATTTTTGTAGTGTTGTATTCCTGAAGGTGAACAAGGTTGCCAGAGCTCCCGAGGATGCACTGTGTTGAGAACGAGGGATCTAAATTTGTCCCTTCTGTTGTCAACACAGTGCATCCTCAAATTTTATAAAGGGTCGGCAACGCGTACGTGACTCCTTGGGAGCAATGCGGGCGTCTATAGGATGCGGTGGCGGCTTACCATCAGGTGGACCGTAAGCTTGTTTGCCACCGGCGTAGTATAAAAAAAAATACAGATTATGAAAATATATGTGACGTTATCAGGGTTAGGGTACCACTTTGTCGCTTATGGATTCCGAGATATCACTGATTTTGTCAATCAACTCAAAAATAGCGAAAATTTGTTTTGATTAAAAATAGCTTCTACACACTTAAAATAATACGGTGTATTGATAAAAAGTTAAACTTTTCAACTAAATGTCGGAAAAAAACACGGCCAAAGTTTACCGACTAGGGTACCACATTGTCGCTCATAAGCTTGAAGTAAACTCATTAAACTTATTTGCTTTGAAAATGAAAATATAATTTAGAAAACATAATCTGTAATAATTGCAGACGTAAAATCCATACTTCCATGCTAATATTATAAATGGGAAAGTGTATGTGTGTGTTTGCTTGTTTGTTTGTCCGTCTTTCACGGCAAAACGGGGCGACGAATTGACGTGATTTTTTAAGTAACATTAACTAGGTAGGTATTATTTGTTCACGTCACGCTTATCACCCACACTAACACGATGTACTAGTTTGTTCTAAACCCTAAACTAAATTTTAATTAAAATTATGTATTTTGATTCGATATAAACCACACTTCTTTCTACCTACCTAAGTAGCGAGTTGGCGCGGTAGGTAGGTATATCGGGGCCATTGGAAAATGTAGTAACACGTGTTGTCTAAAGAGAAGTTTACTCCCATCCATTTGCTTGACAGTTCGTAACTCAGCTGCCCGTTACGTTCACTTAGCTTTATGTGTTGTTACCCTTTTAAAAATAGTTGTGTAAATCATTTTCATAATGATGTTAAATGCATATGATTACTTGTGTAAGTAATAATTTTAATATAATAAGTCTTAATAATAATTTTGATCTCATAAGTCATAAGGCGACAATGTGGTACCCTAACTAACAAACTTGATCTAAATTAGTAAAGCTGACGAAAAGACTGTTATTTTTTATAAAATAAGTTATGTTATTGATTGATAATAATATTTGTATTAGATATATGCACTTCTAGTGCGGACACTATGTTAAAATAATGGAAGTGGAATTCTTATTTCTCTAAACTTATGAATAGCGACAATGTGGTACCCTAGATCACTTTTCATACAAAAATCATGTTAAAATTACTAAACTTTGAAGTCACTTTTTTGATAGAAAACTACATTACTTTTGTGTTTAATTACACTTGATCGTTAGTTTTATTCCTAAATTAATGTAAATTATGAGAATTAAACAGTACAATGTTCATTTTATATATTTTTTATATAAGTGTTGATTTTTTTTGTTTTATTATTTAAAAAAATTATGCCTTGAGATATGGTTGTTTCATTATTTTTATTATAAACCTTACCTACATCATATTCAGAAATCAACATAAGCCGGCTGAAAATCTGTCTATTTTGAGTTTTATAAAATATTTTATTTTTGATTTTGCCTCTACACCCTACGTGCATTATTCTTGTATTATTTCTGTAAAATGTAAAATGTTAGAGACAACATATGATTTGTCGAGTAATATAATGTATGTGGAACATTTTAAAACCACTATCTCCATAACTTCAACCTATAACTAGGTTTTTTAGGCTTTCAAACTTTAAACTCGAATATCTCAAAACAGTATAATGATATGTTGGAACTTCAAAAAATTATTAAAAATAAAATACTCAACATAGCGATCTCGTTCTTTTTGTATATGAAGGAGAATGTTCTCAGCTATAAGGAGGTACCAATAACTCAATACCGACAATATATTACCTTTGCCATGAAAATGTCACATATATAGGCCAATAGTAGGTTGTTAACCAAGGGTTAGCCATGCATTTCAGACGAGATATTTTGGTGCTTTAACGAAGTGAGAGCGCCAATAGTTCGAGGCTGAAATGGGTGGTTTCACCCCAGTTAAACACTAATTTTCATTTCGATTACGAAGAAACTAAAAAAATGCAAAATTATACTCAAACATTTTCTGAATCAGCGAGAACCATTTTGGCGGGAACTGTTGAGTGGCGTTAACAGTGTTTGTGTATGGACCATTTTATTTTATTTTTTTAAATTAAGAATTCATCGGACTTATTGACCGAGTGAAACGAAGGTGTCTGTTTCAGCCTCGACAAAAATGCTTTCGTATGTCCGGATTTCCGTTTGTTCTCGTCTACAGGGTCGCAATTCTCAACCGATTCTCGTGAAATTTCGTGAGCAGGTTCGATAGTTACATAATTTTTTATTGTCTTTTTTGTTTTTTATTTATCAAAAAAGTACATAACAGATACAACCTTTTAATTACTCGCCAAACTGCCATAACAGTTCAGTGCCGTGACGGTTTTTGAAAATTTCCAAAAACTATTTTTTTATCAATGATTTTGTAAGTTTCTGCGGGCGAATTTCGGTTTGTTCTCCTCTACAGGCCGCATTTCTCAACCGCTTCTCGTAAAATTTTGTTAGCAGGTTCGATATTCATAATTGATATTTTTTATAATGTCAGATTTTGGAAATGATAAGAAAACTCATTCATGAGGTCTACAGCTCACAGAGCCACTAGTGATTGTATGGGTTACTGCCTTTGCCCAATCTAACTATGATTCACTGTACTTTTTTCTTTTTAATATTTCAAATTTAGAAATAAAGGAAAAATTCAGGCACCGAGCAGGATTTGAACCTGCGACCTCCCGGCACTCGCGGCCAGTCGCACTAGCCAACTGAGCTATAGGTGCAACCGCCACTCGGCCCGAAATTCCTCAATCATTCCTTCATTTATACAAACGCCTTAAAACGCCTTTTATAGCCCAGTTGGCTAGAGCGACTGGCCTCGAGTGCCGGGAGGTCGCAGGTTCAAATCCTGCTCGGTGCCTGAATTTTTCAATTTTTCCTTTATTTCTAAATTTGTAGTTTATGTTAGCAGCGGTACTGCTTAATACAAAATTAATTTTTTAATACTTTTCTGCTCTACAAAAAAGTACAACTTTCAACACGCCACCTACACGAACAATGACCCACTTTCAGAGTACGAGAAATGAGAAAATATATCATTGTCAGCTTGTCATCCTTCCAACGTCTGCTCGTGCGTGAATATGAAATGTACCCACTAATGTATAATAAAGTTCAAATTCCTTTGACTCTAGTCATATGCGCTCCGATACCGGCCATTGAATGTGTTCACTTGCAGTTTAGAACATTTATTGATTTACAAGCGGTAATAATAGTTAAATAAAAATAACTTTAATAATATTAAATCTAACTTAAATCTTAAACAGGCCCTTGGGGCATTGTAGCAAGGATGCTGGCGGCATTTCCTCGCTGTATCGCAATGCTGATACGTTGTGCGAGGAAGTCGCCAGCTCTTACCTCACCAGTTACGTCAACCAGACGCTTCGCGATTTCGTCGTTCTCGTAACTGGTGAGGGAAGAACTGGCGACTTCCTCGCACAACGTATCAGCATTGCGATACAGCGAGGAAATGCCGCCAGCATCCTCGGTACAATGCCCCAAGGACCTGTTTTAGATTTAAGTTAGTCGTAATATTATTAAAGTTATTGTTATTTGATACTGACGACCGGTTTAGCCTAGTGGGTAGTGCACCTGCCTGTGAAGCTGACGGTCCTGGGTTCGAATCCCGGTCAGGGCAAATATTTGTGTGATGAGCATGAATATTTGTTTCTGAGTCTTGGATGTTTTCTATGTATTTAAGTATTTATATCTATTAAATATATCGTCATCTAGTACCCATAACACAAGCCTTCTTGAGCTTACTGTGGGGCTAGTTCGATTTGTGTAAGATTGTCCTCTAATATTTATTTATTTATTTATTTAATACGTTTCTTATTAAACAGTGTAGACGTGTTGTAATTCTTGTAATCGGTGCCATTTCATCAACTTTAAGCAATTTCTATGTAAGAGTCGGTTTTTATTTGTCTGATATATCAGCCAAAATGCCAATGTAAATTCGGACTGCAATTGAAGTTCCGATGAAGGACTTCAATTGCCATAAATATATCATTTTGCTCCCTTGAGACATAATCTATTATTATTACTACTATACTACTACTACACTACTACTACTATACTTTTACTATTATTTATTACTTGGTACAAGCTTTGCTTAGTTTGGGACTAGGTTGATTTGTGTAAGATTGTCCAAAAATATTTATTTATTTTTATTTATTGTATGCCAATTATTTCGAACCATGAGAGTCCAATAAAAATGACAGGTAAATTAATAAACAAAAGGCGCCCTTTTGCTTGTGAATTACACCAACGGCAGGAACACATGGCGTGTCAATGTCAAATGGGGTGTTGCGTGAATCTAATCAAACCGGTTATTACTAGAGGGCTAAGAGCTGATGGCTGCTCCGAACTTTGAAATCCGAACTTCGTATCGTACCGTCCCTTTCACTCTCGTGTTATACAGTATATGAGTGAAAGGGACGGCACGATACGAAGTTCGCGTTACGAAGTTTGGAGTAGGTCCTCTCGCTACAGCCAATCGTTTTCAATTCATAGACACGAAATCCGTCTAGTTATTGTGCCTATTAATATTCACATTTTATATTAATGTGTGCATTTTTACAAACAACAGAAAAATCTAAAATAAATGAAATTAAATCTAAATATAACATTGTCAAAAGAGGTGTTCCGCAAGGCTCAATTTTAGGACCAATACTTTTTGTTATTTTTACCAACGATTTAATAGCCAGTGTATCCTCACTTATGTCGTGCTCAATAAAAATATTGGCCTTTGCAGACGACACCAATGCCATAATCCCTGCACGCTCTTGTTCTGAACTTGAAAAAAAATGTAAATGAAGCACTCTCAATGTTCCATAAGTGGTTCACTATAAATAACTTTAAATTGAACACCCAGAAGACCAATGCCATTATATTTAAAACAACTTCTAGGAATAGGGACACTATAGATATAAAGCTTAATGATAAACATATTTCAATAGTAGATAATGTTAATTTTTTAGGTGTTCATGTAGATGCTTATCTGAATTGGAAATCAGAAACAGAATCTATAGTCAACACAATTAGCTCAGCATGTAACGCCCTCAAAAGTCTCAGAGAAATTATTACTATTGAACATCTGAAATCGGTTTATTTTGCACTTGTAGAGTCCAAATTAAGATATAGCATACGATTCTGGGGCAACTCAATACTTCCTAAATACATCGTCTTAATCGGTTAATGACAGCCAGATATACATATAAACAGACAGTTACTTTCGCTTTTAATGGTATTAAGCTTGTATCAAGTCAAAGCTATGCTTTAAAACATGCACGAAGCATCTTTACAGGCTAACCTAGGGTTATTTCTACCTACAGCCTATCCTTATAAGTAAACCATGTTTTGCCTCGCTCTTGAGACCCTCGTTACATCTCGGAGGCGAAACGTATTCAATCATATGTTCCCTAGGTTTTACAAATTGTAATTCCCTAAAGAATTTAGGAACTCCATTCCGAACGCATCTATTGAGGACGAATCGCTATACTATTGGAGATAATTATGAAGAAATTAAAACAGTCCTGTAAACTCCGTCTCCGTCGAAGGACATATTATTTGTACATTCCACAAGCGAAAAAGAAAGAAAGAAAGAAAGAAACATTTATTCACAGACACAGAAGACACACATATTACAAAAAACAAACGGAAACATACACATAACAAAACAAACGAAACATACTAAAGCTTGATTGATGTAATAAAGGCGTTAATTTGCGGAACTCCATGATACGTCTATATTAGTTTACTATTCCGCTAAAATAAAAGCGGAACAGCAAAGGAAAATTGTTCTAGAGACAGTAGACTCCTGGGTGATTCTCATCGTTAAAGTTAACTGATATCCTTACCGGCCCGAACTTTATTGTTGACTCCAGTTTACTCTATACCTAGATCCCTAACTCTTAAAATAGTTAAAGTCAGAAACAATCACTCACGAAATTGTGACAAAAGTATTGATGATACCAATAAAGTGATTAAAGGATACGATGACTTTATAAATGTTTTAGGTAGGTAGTGACATAGCCATTTCTTGATTTTATTGTGCGTAGTAGAATTTAAGCGGAAAAAAGCCGTTTTTAGTTTGAAAATGGTCGTTTTGAAGTGATGTTAGAAACGATATTTATGAATGAAAAATCCAAAAAATACATATATGTCACACCTGGCCATAAAATGGCAATTACCGCACGCTCTGCGCGCGGAAAATCCCACTTCCTGGCCAGGGGATGACATAAAATTTTGTACTTACCTCGGGCGGTAATTAAGAAAGTCAAATTCCTGTGATCTAAGACATTCTTTGTTCTACCGCCCTTGGTAAGTAATGTACTATTAAAATTTATGACATTAGGTCGCAATAATCCTGTCCTAGATAAGACACTAAAGAAAATGTCAAGATACGTGTAAATTCAAACAGAAAATGGCCTAAATAGATTAGCGTTTCTTGATTTTATTGTGCGTAGTAGAATTTAAGCGGAAAAAAGCCGTTTTTAGTTTGAAAATGGTCGTTTTGAAGTGATGTTAGAAACGATATTTATGAATGAAAAATCCAAAAAATACATTTAAAATTTGTGACATTATGTAGCAATAGATAAGCAATAGAATAGAGAGTTCTATATAGTAACACTGAGAAAATATCAAGATACGTGTAAATTCAAACAGAAAATGGCCCAAATAGATTAGCGTTTCTTGATTTTATTGTGCGTAGTAGAATTTAAGCGGAAAAAAGCCTCATAAGGGCTCATTTTGGAATGAGAATCACCCTCCTAAAGTTTCCCAGTGGCCCGGTGCACGGCGTCGCATGCCGCAGTAGGGGGAGCGGGGCAGTATGCGGGCGGCATGCTCGCGGAGCAGTCATGGCTGGCACGCTCGCGCTCGCGGTGTCTCTGCTCGCAGCGTTCGCCGGTGAGTTTAAAAAAAATAATTAAAAAAATACGTTTCGCTTTTCAGTGCGTTCGAAAATTAAATTGATTTTTTTTCATGCGTTCGGGATAATATAGCAGATAGCTGTTAAATGTGTACGTTTGTAAGAGTAAGATTTTTCGTCAAGTGAAAATCTATGTAATTAAACGACGTAAACGTTATGTTTTTATATTTTCTTTTGATGAATTAAAATATTATGCAGTCAAAAGATTTTTAAATACAAATGGATGCCAATTTAGCTACGTCTGTCTATTTACAGTTCACAACATTACTCGTTATGTCTTTATATGTTGAGGCATCTGTTTATGTGTCAGATTTTAATGGAGCAATTGAAATTCACAAATTATTGAAAATATAGCACGACAATTATTTTTACTCGTGTGCTGAAATTAGTGACGTACGTATGTTTTGCGACATACTAGGTTATGATGTCTTTAGACACGTAATTTTTCATTATTATTTTATACCAAGTGGCGTATTCTAGTTTCGAGTGCCAAGACCTTTTTTTGGATCACTGGCTAGTTTAAGCATTTAAGATACAAAGGCTATTAACGTCAAAAAGACAATTAATCATTTAACTGCCGTACAATCGCCATCAAACATATCTGTACTCTTCAGGGTACTCGAAAATATCTGAACATGCACTTTAACGCCTTGACAATAGAGTCGTGTTCAGATATTTGTGAGCACCTCGTTCGCTCCGATATATCTGATGGCGACTGTACATACAAAATTAACCATCCATTTTCCACTTTGTACCTATAACCGAGGCTCTAATTTAATGCAAGACATTTATCATCCAAGTAAGTAGGTTGGTTACATTCGATTAAATTATAAATGATATTTATTTTGTACGAATTTAGGTTACGGAGTGTTTTGATACTTATGATTTCTACTTTATTTATTACAGTTAGGCATACACTAATAGAGTTAAATAGTTGCATAATATTATTAATATACAACAAAAAACAAACAACACAATAATATAAAGCATTATAAATAAAAAAATTGGCCTAAGTCTTCGGTGCTCGGTAGGGTAATTAACTTAAAATATATTAGTGTTAACTTGCAACCATTATAGCTACTCTGTTTGTCCGCTTGTTATGGCAATTCACCTCATATTTGTAAGTTTTCCAATAAACTCTATTATTGGTAGTAAACGCTTAATCAATGTAATTACATTGTACATTGTAGGTATTATTTGTGCAATAATCGGAATAACGGAAATTTACCTCATATTTAATAGAAAAATGTTATTATTCTCTTAAAGATTACTTCATTGACGATACTACGTGACATGGTTTTTCGATTCTAGGCATTTAGTTATAGTTTTTGACATAGTATATAATATACCTATCTATAATCATTATTGTATTGAGAAAATCAGGATTTCTTTTTGACATTGTATAATATATAATACTTTAATCATTATTGCATTGAGCTAACCAGAATTTTTTTGTGTTGTCGTCCTCAATTTTAAACAATAGCTGGTTGAAGGAATATTTTGTACACCTTAGTGGGTAAAACATAGTGGTCTTATACTTTGTACATACCAACAATAATTGTAACCTGTGTTTAACAAAATGAAGCGCTGCGGCTGATCAGGCTCAACTCCTCAAGCGCCGCAAATACTCATCTCTAATTAGAGATTATGAATTTGCGGCGCTTGCGGTAGAAACCATGGGTCAGCCGACATGAAAAGTTTTATAAAGGCATTGTCGTCTCGGTTGATCCACGCATCGGGAGACCCCAGGGCTGGCAGGTACCTTTGCCAACGGATCGCCATTGCGATCCAAAGGGGTAATGCGGCTGGCGTCCTGGGGTCCATGCCGCGGGAGGGGGAGCTGGACGCTGTTTTCATTTTATAATTATACTTTTTGTCTTTTTATTATATATATATATATATATATTTTTTTTTTTTATTAGTTGTATTATGTTCTTTAATAAGAATAATTAATACAAAATGAATAAATGAAATGAAATGAAATGAAATAAAGTATAAAAAATCAATCAGACAGTGTCGGTGAACAGTTGAACGATGTCCTGATGACCTACATAGTGCATACAAATAACAAAACGAAGCGGTTTAACTAACCTACGTTTTTCACAAAAAACTCGCTTCGTTTGCGTTGATTGGAATCCGCTGTCATCGGTGGTTTAACATTTTTGTATTGACTTTTAACATCGTCAAAAAATGGATAGCGTAAAAACACACATTCAGTTATACTAAATCGGATAAAGTGTAAAGCTATTGTGTTCGAAATCAATCATCATTTGTTAAACATTACAAATAATTCTATCTAATTTTAGTGTTTTACAACTGTTTTAAAAATCTCTAATCTTTATATATTTATTTATCTATAGCTATTCTGTTTGTCCGCTTGTTATGACAATTCACCTCATATTTGTAAGTTTTCCAATAAACTCTATTATTGGTAGTGAACGCTTAATCAATGTAATTACATTGTACATTGTAGGTATTATTTGTGCAATAAAGTATAAAAAATCAATCAGACAGTGTCGGTGAATAGTTGAACGATGTCCTGATGACCTACATAGTGCATACAAATAACAAAACGAAGCGGTTTAACTAACCTCCGTTTTTCACAAAAAACTCGCTTCGTTTGCGTTGATTGAAATCCGCTGTCATCGGTGGTTTAACATTTTTGCATTTTCTATTGTTCGAAGTAAGCCTTTTAACGTCGTCAAAAAAGGATAGCGTAAAAACACACATCATCATCATCATCATCATTTCAGCCGAAAGACGTCCACTGCTGAACATAGGCCTCCCCCAAGGCTCGCCATTTAGACCGGTCCTGTGCCGTTCGTTTCCACCGGATTCCCGCGACCTTCACCAGGTCATCACTCCACCTTGTCGGAGGCCTACCGACAGCTCGTCTTCCGGTGCGTGGACGCCACTCAAGCAGTTTCTGGCCCCATCGACCGTCAGTCCTGCGAGCAATGTGCCCTGCCCACTGCCACTTAAGTCTCGCAATTTTACTCGCAAAACACGCATTCAGTTTTACTAAATTGGATAAAGTGTAAAGCATATTATGTTTAAAATCAATCATCATTTGATAAACATTATAACCCTATCTAATGAGGGCTATCGCGTATGAATTCGCCGCTAGAGGCGCTAGTGTAGCGTGGGGTCTCCGAAATGTCAAAAGTCACTCTTTGTGGTTGCGCTAATATCTAATACTTAATATCTAATTGGAACAATATGGTGACTATTTTGCAATACCTGAGCTTGATTATGGCAAATATGAGTTAAGCGTCAATGACTGTTAGGGCTTTGAGACAGTTTTGTCTTTCGAAAAATTATTTCCTCCTCTTTTCCGAACAAAACGGGACTGCACTACAATGCGGTATGTTCGATAATTTTACGGTACTGTTTTAAGGTATTGAATATGATTTAAATGTAAACTTCGTTCTCATGTCCATAATAATCAATAACAATTTTTGACAGCTGGACCTTAATCGACAGTGGCGCCAACTGGTGAGCACAAAAACGATAGCCCCCATTCAAGTGATTTATAACTGTTTTAAAATCTCTAATCTTTATTTATTTATTATCTACTATCACCAACAGTGGCAACAACAGTCATTAGCACTATACACAGAAGAATACATGGTTTAGATTTAATTGCGCCACCAATTACAGGTGAACACAGCATGCATTACAGGAAGCGTCGACTTTAGAAAAACTTAAGAAAGCATCTACATAATGATAATTAGTTAATAGTACGTAATATGCTTAAAAATAAACTAGGAACAAGAGGGTCCAAACTCTAATGACGAATAGCTATGGTTATTGAGGCCCTTCAACCAATAATCGACACCAGTTTTGCTTTAGGTCGATGTAGACTGTCATGTGTGTCTAGCTGATGGTCTGAATTATTGCTCAGTTTATTGTATAGGCGCGACAGACGGGGTACTGCGATCTTTGGCATAACCCATTTCTAAATTTCGGTGCCTGTGTTATTTATTAATAGTTATCTGTAGTCGTTTGATGCCTACGTGCATAATGCGCGAAGAAAGTGTTAAAACGGCATTGTATGACATTAGATAATTTGACAGAAAAAGTGACATGTCGTTATATTGAGGAATTTTCGACATACTGATGATTATGTCTATTTTTATAGTATAGCGGTGGCAAATGAGTATACGGTCTGCAGATAAGCAGATAAGCAGACACAGCAGGTCCCTCATTCTCAACACAGCGGAAATAGTGTCCCGTTCTTGTGGCCCGGGGAAAATCCAGGGGAAACCTCCGACTCGACCACGCAGGCGGTTTAATTAATGGATTACAGTGCCTTTACAATGAATTTGCATGACCGTACTCGCTAGCGACTGGTAAACGATTTAATATGCCGATTCTTAGTTCTATTGCGTTACCGCCAGAGGCGCTGCACTGATGCTCTGTGCGCTGCACTTTTGCCCATGCAAATTTTTACGCAATCGCTAGCGAGTACGGTCATGTAAACTCATGGTAAAGGCACTGGAGTTTGCGCTCGCGATTGGTTGAGCGGCTTCAACCGTGTGAGTGGAATCGAGCTACTGGGAGTTTTGTCTCTGGTTCACTAAACCTAGCCTAGTTGAGAAGAGTCCAGAAAGAAACTCAGCTAGATACTATTTTAACCCAGCACCGTACGGGGCGCCAAATGGTATTGATTTATTAAAATTATATAGAGCATTCACACTTGTTCGGACCGACTACACGATTTGCGGCGGTACCGGGACAAATCCTAATATGTCCTCTGCTAATTAGAATGTACTGAGTGCCAGACGAAAATCAACATAACCTAATATCAGAGACAAGTAAATTATATAGACTGCCAATATCTATACGTTTTGGAGTGCCATTAAAATAAATAACTTGCTAGTTTCTCTATGGAGAGGTCCCTGTACCATTAATTTCATTTAACACTTAGACCTCTTGTGGTGCATCACTACGAGCTGCCCACATCCCTACGATCGGCGCGTCAATGTCATTTCGTTACATTCGATTTTTCCTACGCGACCGAAAACTTGTAACATTATTTATTGTAAAATACTTATACAAATACAAAAAATACAAAAATATTTATTTGGTATCTTGTTGGTTTTAACATATGAATGTGGCCGACCCCTCCAGGTAAGTATGACAATACTTGTGTTAGGAGAAGCCGCTCCTCCCATCCGGAGTTATATACAGACTGGTTGATACAAGGAACTTATATAAATTTGACAGTTTAGTTTTCGATACAACAGTAATATAAACTTACAAAAGAATAATAATAATCATTACAAAAACGTTTGTTTATGTGTATGTGTGTGTGTGTGTGTGTGTGTGTGTGTGTGTGTGTGTGTGTGTGTGTGTGTGTGTGTGCGTGCGCGTGAGTGTGTGTTGCGTGTTGACAAATGATTTCATTAATCACAAAAGCAATCTATTTATATTTAAGGAGTGCCTCAGTGTCGTCATAAGTAAGCGTATATAGCCACTCAGTAACCCTCTTGTTACAATGTACTTGAAGTATCGGATAAACGTTAAGAATTTTATTTATTTTATTGTATAAATGTGGCGACATAGCTGTATATTGTCTTTTGGCAAACACGGATTTTGTATGATATCTAGGGGCTACAATGTGATTTTGCCTGCGTTTCAATATAGATGGGTCAAAATTAAGACTCTTGTGTAGTTTTAGGACAGTTAGTAAGATGTACAATTTTCTCATTGTGAGAGCATTGCTTTCTCTATACACTTCGCTTGTTGGGTGTCTGTAAGGCAATTTGTAGATTACTTTTAAAAGACATCTTTGCCCCCTTTCTACTTGCATAAATTTGGTTTTATTGGCCCCACCCCAGACTATAATGCAATAGCTCATTACAGATTGCGCAAGCGTCTTATAAAGTTGATTTAGCAACGGTTTGCTAGCAATGTGTCTAAGGATTTTAAAAATCCAGATCAGTTTTCTAATACGGTTGTTCATGTATTCAATGTGTGAATGCCAACAGAGCCGCTGATCCATAATAACTCCAAGGTATTTAATGGTTGATACTTTTTTCAGTGATGTACAATTACAGGGTGTGAGGTCATTTTGGTCACAGCTATGCATTTTGAGTTTCAAATTTGTCCCAGGTTGTGTATTGTCATACTTGGTAAAGCACATGTAATTGCTTTTCTCGAGGTTAAGTGTGAGGAGATTGGATCGAAGCAAAGCTGAGATTTGCTGCAGGCCCCTTTCGGCCTTGGTATGGACATTTTGCCAAGTATCTGCATTAAAAACCACGGCAGTGTCATCTGCATACGAACAAACGAACCCACCTTCGATTTTTATATTTGTCAGGTCGTTTATATAAATCAAGAAGAGAGTAGGGCCGAGGACACTGCCCTGAGGCACACCGAAAGTTATCTCCTCCTCTCGACTCACATAACCACCCACCTTAACCTTTTGTGTGCGGCCACTCAAATAGTCCTTAAGCAAGTCAAGAGGAACTCCCCTGACCCCCACCTTTTCAAGTTTTTTTATTAACAAGATGGGGGAGACAGTGTCAAAGGCCTTTTTCAGGTCCAAGAACACTGCCAGGCTCTTTTCTCCCCTGTCAACTTGCCCAGTAATTAAAGATGTAAGTGCCAGTACGGCATCCTCCGTTGATCTGCCATTTCTAAATCCGTATTGTGAGTTCGAGAGTATACTGAATTTATCAAGGTAAGATTTGAGTCGGTTGTTAATTAGTTTTTCTATAATTTTAGAAATGACAGGTAAAACCGAGATGGGTCTGTAGTTATTTGCCTCATCCCTCTCACCTCCTTTGTACACCGGGGTTACAACTGATTGCTTAAGTGGACCAGGAAACACTCCCTTTTCAAAACAAAGGTTTACTAAATGGCTAATAACAGGAACAATTAATGGTCTAGCAAGTTTAATGAATCCGGTGGTTATACCATCCCATCCAGGAGCACTACTCGTCTTTAGGCTCATAATGATTTTTTCAACCACTTGATGATCCGTATTTAAAAGGACGAAAGAAGATGGGGATGCTTGTGATGAATCGGTGTTATTATTACATTGTGGAGTATTCAAATTACCAATACTCTCTGCTAGGTTTTTCCCAATGCCTGAGAAAAAGTTATTAACGTAGTTCACTGATTCCAATGGAGATGATTTTGCGTTTAAGAGTTGTGTATTTTGAGTTTTCACAGATTTATAATAAGTTATCTTTTTAATGGCAGTCCATAACGCTTTTGGGTCTCTTCCTGATTTAGTTAGCAGTTTTCTGTCGTATTTTTGTTTAAGTTTTCTGGTTAATTTGTTGCAGTAATTGCGGTACCTCTTATATGTAGCACGCAGGACCTCATTGTGGGGATCAGATCGAAGGTTTTTTTGCATCATATTTCTATTTCGGATGCAGCGCAATATCCCGGGCGTAATCCACGGCTTGATGTTACGTAATCTTTGTGGTATGTTTGTCACTGTTTTACTTTCATCTATGGAACTCGATAGCTGGTATAAGAATTGCTGGGTGACAAAGTGAGGGTCATCACTAAAGAGAAGACATTCGATATTTTTATTTAAAAGAATGTTCAAAGCTTTTTTAAAGTCGACTTTTTCAGCTGTTTTAGGTGAAATGTTCTTTGAGTGCGTGTGCTTAAAAGCTAAAATTACAGTTTGATGGTCGGTTACGGAAGTATTCAATATGGCTATATGGGTGGTTGTACTACGGTTACCCATCTTGAGCATGATATGATCCAGACAGCTTTCTTCACGCGTTGGGTAACTGTGGCCAGTTAATAGCCCATGAGTAGATAGCATATCTAGGTAGCTCTGTCTGTTTTTGGTATCTTGGGCCGTTTCTTGTAAGCGATGTATAAGGTTTATATTTATATCACCTGTGATTATTATATTAGGACACGATTTTATGGATTCAAGATAATAATTTAAGGAATCAATGAATTTACATGCGTTATGATTTGAAGGTGATCTATAGATGCCGAGTATTATTTTATCATTAAGTTTTAATTGTATACAAGACGCTTGATCTATTCTAATTTCTCGAACGTTTGCATTTAGATTATTTTTGTAATAAAAAACTACACCATCATTTTGATTTATGTTATACTCGGTTGCCAAGGATGAGTAATTTTGAATCTGAGGAATAGGTTTATTAGGATTTAAGCGACATTCCGTTAAAATAAGTACGTCGATATCGAAGTCCAGCATAGACAGGGTTAGGCTAAGATTATCGAAGTTACTATAGATGCTTCTTATATTCTGCGTTGCGATAGTTAGATCTTTTTTTGTAATATGTAGATGATTTTTTAGGTCTAATATATCACATACAAGGGACTGAGCAATTTCTGTTTCGTCAATTTCATTTATTACATCAGGGTGTGACTCCATAATTAGTACTCAACATAGGCATATGGGTTAACATAAAGGGGTCCTTTTTCAGTAATGTTATTAAGGGTTTATTAGAAGACAGATCATTGTAAGTTAGATTAATGGTACTGTAAGAGGATATAAAAGCTTTAGTGATTAACATCTTACGAGCTTTTAATTTGAACGGGTGAATGAGTGTTTGATCTTGTATGTGGTTAGCAAGTGAAGAGGTTTGGGTGCGTTTTATTGTATATGTGTGTAATGTATGTAATGTGTTTATGGTGTAGAGATGTTTACAAATGGAGAACATGTAGCAATTTATAATATTAAGAATCAATACTGTAACTATAGAATAACTTAAATACTTATGAGCTGGGACAAAAGTATCGTAAGTCGAGGTGCCGTTAATTTTATGACATACCAATAGTCAGCTTTGCTTCGATAGTTGTTGCACTTGTGCCTCGCTGTGTATGGGTATAATCGGCGATTTTTCACTCATTCTTAGATAAACGGTTCCGTACGATGTCCAGCAGAATTTGTAGCGCCCTGCTTTCTTCAGTTCGCGGGCCAGGAAGTACAGGCGGGCCGCCTTGGGGGTCAGGTGCTCCGATACATAAATAGGCGTGTTCACCGATGTGCGGTGTCCTAGGTGTTGAGCTTGCAGGTTGTTTTTATGTTTGTAGTTAAAAGATTTGCATTTTTTCAGTATATCGTTCTTAAGCATTGTCGATGAAGTCTCGACCACGATTGGTGTGTTGGCGGGCCCCTCTTTTTTACTGCGAACTCTATATATATCTTTCACGTCGGACTTACTAATCGGGCACTCAATTGTTTCCGCGAGTTTTAGTACCACCTCAACTAGGTCTTCTTTTTTCTCTTCGGGTATTTTGAGTACGTTTTTGATTTCAATATTGGCCTTCCTAGAGTTTCTTTCTAATTCTTCTACCTTGCTTTCCAACAGTGTTATATATGTTTTGTCTTCAGATTTTTGCTGCTCCAGGTGTTGAATTTTTTTTGTGAGTTCATCAAATTTTTCGGACAAAAAAGATACCGAATTTTCAAGGTTGCGGTTTGTTTGCTTAATTTCCTGTAATGTGTTTGAGTTTTTCTTAATTTCATGCAGCTGGGCCGCCATCATGGAAGTCAACATTTCCTTCATTTCTTCTTTAAAATTCGTAAAATTAACTGAAGTCTCATCCTCCCGTTTCCGTTTGCTGCGAGCAACAAGACTGGTATAGTTGGGCGGCGTTGTCTGATTTTCCCCTGTAGGTGCGAGTTCCGAGTCGGACATCGATTTCTCGTTTAAACGCGACATATTGTACTAGGCCGTAATAAGCGGCGAGGAGGTTTAATTGCGATGCGCTATCGCGCTATGCACACTCACACATGCAGCCAGCGCAGTGCGCGGACGCTGCTCTATGTGTGACGTCGCCGCGTTGTCCGCGCGCGCGCATGTGTGGGTTCGCTCGGTCAATGAGATAAGGACTCACTGTCGTTTGGTACCAGGCTAGCAGCAACAGATGCGTTGTCTTGCACGTCGCTGTAGATGTTCGCTTCTTTTATGCACTCCTATTATTTTATATGAATTTATTTCGTTTTAAATTGTATTAAATTTGAGAAATAAATAAACGTAGTAACATTGTGTATGTCTACTCCTTGCGGAGGTCCGGGGGAAGAGGAAGAGGATACTTAATCCTTTATTCATATTAATAAAACAGTTCATTATATAACCATCCTACTCTCGCGTATCATTTCTATATGTAATCATATTGCACCAACCGCGGTGCTAAACGCTTAACACATTAGCGCCATCTATAAATACAACAAGATATACCCTAATAGATGGCGCCAATGTGTTAAGCAGAGGTCTATGTGTCATACGAAATTACACAGCGACCTCTTTATAGTGACACTAGCACCATCAGACTCATTATTTTAAAAGTATGCCACAAGTTATACATAACGGCAGTCTATATGATTTAGTAGTCTGTTAATATTGTGGTTTTCGTAATAACTAACATCTAGTCAATCTATTCGTCTAATACCAATAAGAAACACAAGCTTTATTGAGCTCACTATGGGGCTCGCTCGTCTTGAAGCCCCCTTAACATTTATTTACACCGCGAAGATGCCACAAGAACTAAATAAATGATCCCGAATCCCGTTTTGGCAGGAACGTCACAAAACCGAAACCCACGTCACTGGAAATGCTTTGCGGTACGATCGGCCACTAACCACTGCATTCAATTCGAATATTTGTTTTTGGAATTCAATTAACTGTAACGAAACCAGTGTCACTCGTAAAAATGAGGTTTATGGGGATACAGGTAAAATATTGGTTTTAGGATTCAAATATTCGTAAGTATTATTTAAGAATTACGATTTGAAACGGGATATTTACCATGTATATTTGTATTTTTGAGTTCCCGATATTGCACTGTGACACTGTGCGAAAAAAGCGAACCAGGAAGAGGGTAGATCGCTATGGTGTGTGGGTAGACCACAACTAAAACTCGCAGCACGTCAGTTAATCCTTGATAATGGCGCTTGCAACAGTGCCGAAATATCAGGAACTCAAAAATACAAATATACATGGTAAATATCCAGTTTCAAATCGTAATTCTAATGTAAATTACCATGTAAGCTTGAAATCTTAAGTATTATATATACATACTCATTATGTATCTAGCCTGTTAGTATTTGTCCCTTTCTCATACACGTTATTATGGGATGAGTTCATACGAGGTTTTTAATACGTAAAATTTTAGATCGAGTAACTGAAACTCTTCAAGAGTCTACCTCCAAAGGCAGAAAGCTCAAGGCCTCAATGAGGGCTATCGTTTTTGTGCTCACCAGTTGGCGCCACTGTCGAGTAAGGTCCAGCTGTCAAAAATTATTATTGGTTATTATGGGCATGAGAACGAAGTTTGCATTTAAATCATGTTTAAAACCTTAAAACCGTACCGTATAAAATATCGAACATCCCGCATTGTAGCGCCATCCCGTTTTGTTCGGAAAAAAAAAAAATAAGATTCCGAAAGACAAAACTGTCTCAAAACACTGATAGTCATTGACCTGTGACTCATATTTGCCATAATCAAGCTTAGGTATTGCAAAATAGTCACCATATTGTTCCAATTAGATATTAACTCGGTAACGCAACCACAAAGAGTGACATTTGACATTTCGGGGACCTCACGCTACACTAGCGCCTCTAGCGGCGAATTCATACGCGATAGCCCCCATTAGGTAAACATCTTTCTCATCCTAATCGCAGAGGGATGCATGAGGCATTAAGTCCGCCATTTGTACTCATTTATTCGTCAACAATGTTAATGGAATCCATTGTGACACGAAAGTTACCCATAACAATAAAATGAACGGACTTTTTATTTATTTATTATTTATTTAAACTTTATTGCACAAAATACACAAATTGTACGAATGGCGGGCTTAATGCCAAATGGAATTCTCTACCAGCCAACCATTGGGCTAAACAGATGTTTTATAAAACTTTTATAGATAGATAGATAGATTCATTTATTTCCTTTAGAAAATAACATTATTATTTTACATCAAAATAAAAAAAAATGGATTCATTAAAGGATCGTTTATAATAATTTCAAAACTTCAAAATAATAATAAATTAAGAAATGTCACATGTTAATGAAATAATAGAAAAAAATGTCTAAATGTATACATGACTAGGATATCCTAGGTGATGTCAAATATCAAATTCAAAAATAATAATAAAATTAATTAATGTCATAATGTCAATAGGTACAATGTCAGCGTCAGTGTATATCACAATGGAATCAATTTAGTGTTAGATAAATTAAAGCCTTAATGAGTCAGAACCAAATTCTTGTCACGTTGTTAAGGCATTTAATGCGCTTACATTTCAATTGATTCCGTTGTAACACGCAACTTACCCATATAAATTGTATGCCTTAACCTTGACAAGAATTTCGTCAGGTCACAAGCAAG
The DNA here is from genome assembly GCA_963556455.1 of Epiblema foenella. NCBI lineage: Eukaryota > Metazoa > Arthropoda > Insecta > Lepidoptera > Tortricidae > Epiblema > Epiblema foenella. Next base: position 2,528,384 of record OY747113.1, on the reverse strand, counting down.
TCACTAAGTAACAAATACCTACTTACAATAAAGCTCGTATATCAGCATCGTTTCAGTACTGAGATACGAGGTTTCGAAGAGTAGTGACAGATTTGATAGTTTTGCTTCTCATCCGACGATTTCGTCCTCGCCCAACTACGATTGAAAAGCGATAAATGGGTCATACTTAGTGGAAAAAACAAAAGTCGTCCCTCCTGTGGTCAATAGTTAACGGCTTATGTGCATGTTAGCTATGTTTTTATTACAGGGATTCATAGAAACGGAGACACTGTTTATGCGGGTTACTGGTCCAATCCAAAATTAAGCTTTGTAGCCCTTAACTTTTGGTATGTCCACAGAAAAGACGCGAACCTAAATCCATGTATGACCCAAATACACCCTAGAATTATCATTTAAACTTAAATAGGTATTGATTGATGATTATAAAATAAGAATATCGATATATCCTATTGATCTCGATCCCATAAAAGGATGATGTTATGCAGTTTTATTAGATTTTTATTTTAATGTATTGTGACTGATGTTTATTTAAGTGTTCGACATTATAAATAAACTAGCGACCCGCCCCGGCTTCGCACGGGTGCACTATTTAATGGATGTTATTATACATATAAACCTTCCTCTTCAATCACTCTATCTATTTAAAAAAAACCGCATCAAAATCCGTTGCGTAGTTTTAAAGATTTAAGCATACATAGGGATATAGCGACAGGGAAAGCGACTTTGTTTTATACTATGTAGTGATAAAAATAAATAAATATTTTGGGGACAATCGTACACAAATCGACCTAGTCCCAAACTAAGCAAAGCTTGTACTATGGGTACTAGGTGACAATATACATACTTATATAGAGAAATATATACTTATCTACATAGAAAACATCCAAGACTCAGGAACAAATATTCGTGCTCATTACACAAATAAATGCCCTGAACGGGATTCGAACCCGGGACCTCCAGCTTCGTAGGCAGGCATTATATTATTGACTCGTATTTTTATTTTCATAAATGATTTGATTTCAATAGTATGATCATTATTTAAATATTTTTGATAGTTATTGTCAAAAATATCTAAATAATGATCATACTTGTTGTATAATTTAATTTAATAATAATGATTATTATCATTTTTTAAATTTCATATGTTTTGACGATCATGATATAAAGTCGTATAAATTGACTAAGGATAATTTATATTGTATTTTTTATATTATGAAATAAATAAATCTAATCTATTCAATAATGTGTCAACCTATTAGAAAAACCTACATGAAGTTAACACATTATTAGATAACAGCGTCCAAATGGCGAAATAAAAAGAGACAATGAATAATCACTACACAGTATAAAACAAAGTCGCTTTCTCTGTCCCTATGTCCCTATATCCCTATGTATGCTTAAATCTTTAAAACTACGCAACGGATTTTGATGCGGATTTTTTTAATAGATAGAGTGATTGAAGAGGAAGGTTTATATGTATAATACATGCATCAGAATTGTACCCGTGCGAAGCCGGGGCGGGTCGCTAGTTTTATATACTCAATGAATACATGTTGAAGGAAAATATTGTGATGAAACCTGTCTAATCCCAACAAGGACCAGTTTTACATCAGGGTCGGAAGGTCAGATCAGATGATAGTGCTTTCGTAAAACTAGTGCCTACGCATCAAACGCGTGCCGGACACTAGGGCATAACTGGGAAAGCTCTAGAAGGACTCAATGAATACATGACCACGGGTCTACATCAGGGACCGATACCGGTTTTTAAAAAAACCCCTGAATTAGCCCAATATTTTGGATTATTTTTTGCTCTTTACGTAGGGCTGAATCATGTATTTAGGTAACAACGTCGTATTATTAGATTGTCCCATTAAAAACGAAATAATGAATCGGTAACCGTAATAATACCGGTATTTTTCTATGGAGAAAATACCGGTATCCGATCCCTGGTCTACATATCTAAATTAATGCATTTCGCCCGTTCCAATCTTTTTGAAATGAATGTAGCGTTGTTTGTTATCCCTCCATTTTGCCGGACCGTATTTCACGAAATGTGTTTATTGTGTACTGAAATCCGAGTTTTTATTACTATTTGAATATTTATTTTCGTTATGAAATACGAGCTAAAGTTAATTGTGCTTTGGAAAGTGTCACCTTTTTATTAACGGAAGATTTACATCAACGAAGGTTATCAAATTCAAAACAAGTATATGTGCGTTGAAAATTTTTTTTTCATCCACCAGTTACCTGTATGGAGTGCCCCCCCTAATTTAATATTTTTTTGTAATTTCACATCACTTTTATGTAGCGGTTCATAGAATACACCTTCTTCCCAAAATTCATAATTGTAGTGCTTATAGTCTCCGAGTAAATCGGCTGTGACATACGGACGGACAGACGGACGGACGGACGGACGGGCAGACATGACGAATCTATAAGGGTTCCGTTTTTGCCATTTTGGCCACGAAACCCTAAAAATGGTATATTAATATTGTTAAAGTTTGCGTAGGAGTCTATCAGACAATAAGTATAGGTTCGTAATTACATTTATATTTATAACAGGCACAACAAATGTAAATTTTATTTCAATGGAATAAGTATATTCTGTCGGATAGAACGCGGCATCCATACTAACATTATAAATGCTAAAGTGAGTCTGTCTGTTACATTTCCCGCTTAAACCGCTGAACCGATTGACATTTCTTGTACACCACCTTTTAAAGTAAATAAATGATCTCATTTCATTTCATTTTTTTCATTTCATGAAATTTGGCATATAGATAGTTTGAAATCTGAAAGATATAGGATATTTTTTAATTAGATAAGTTAAATGGAGTGAAATTTGTATATTATTCAGAGAAAAAAGTTTTATAGGCTTGAAATTTTTCGTTTTAAATTGAGGTTTGAAACGATATTTCCTAACGAAAAATCCAACAGTATCTGGGTCATTGTCAGTTGTAAAAACAAAAGTTGTCCACCCGGTGGTCAATAGTTAACGGCGTATGTACATGTAAGTTATGTTTTTGTTACATGGATTTATAGTTACGGAAACACTGTTCATGCGGGTTACTAGACCAATCCAAAATTGAGCTTTTTGGCCCTTAACTTTTGATATGTAAAAACGCGAACCTAAATCTGACAATGACCCAACTCTTCCCAGCGAGGAAATGCTGCCAGCATCTTAGGGAATATGCCTAGGGAACCAAATTTTTAAATATATTTTAGTTTAGTTTTAATTTTTAGTCATATATTCTCATGTTATTTTTATAGTTAGGTATTGTTACGATTTTTTATTTAATTTTATGTATTAATTAGCATTAAGGTATTAATCAATATATTTAAATTTAAATTAGTAAGTGTCTATGGTAAATTGATATTAGATAGTAACGAATATAAAATATCAATATACATGTCAATTAAACTGATGTAACTAGCATTTTTAATTGATAAGAACATGAACCCTTAGATATGCATGCCAAGCACGTAGCTTGATTTAAAAGACTGGGAAACCTAAAAAATTCATCCTAAAAATATCATCTTGCTCGAATTTGGAGCAGCCCAACTGGGGAAGTACCTCCGCCTTGCAGAAGACCACAGCCATAATAACATTATTTACTACACAAGTATGTAGTGTTGTGTTCCTGGAGGTGAGCAAGGTTGCCAGAGCTCCTGAGGATGCACTGTGTTGAGAGCGAGGGACCTAAATTTGTCCCTCCTGTTGTCAACACAGTGCATCCTCAAATTTTATAAAGGGTCGGCAACGCGTACGTTTTTACGTACGTACTCCTTTGGAGTTGCGGGCGTCTATTCGCCGCTTACCATCAGGTGGACCGTAAGCTTGTTTGCCACCGGCGTTGTATAAAAAAAACTCAAGCGCCTTCGAATACCCTTTTTGGCCCAGTACCTACCTAACTTGACATTTAATTTCTGATCTCCCTGAAAATCTGTAAATTACGTACGACTTTATTTTTTTACTGACGCGAAGTGCATGCCGCTCTCGACCGCTATATGCATACGTCTAATTGCTGAACTGTGATGTTAATAATTCTTCCTTCTGTTCTACTTTCTTCTGTGTAACTATCTTCTGACTTTGGATATACCTTCTTTGTTGTTTGACATTATACGTATTGGAGTAAAGTGGGGTTGTTTACACTGTTGTCACCTACGACACCAACGACGGCACGAACCCTATCATATACTTTTACTTAGTATTTTTTATAACTATTAATTTTTATGTAAAGGATATATTGATGTGATAGAGGGGCAGATAGACTAACGTTGTTACCTTTTGTTAGCGTTGGACCTCCCACTAGGTGGACTGATGACTTGGTCAAGGCAGCGGGGAGTCGCTGGATGCGGGTGGCTCGCGACCGTGTGCTGTGGCGCTCCTTGGGGGAGGCCTATATCCAGCAGTGGATGTCTTCCGGCTGAATGATGATGATGATGTTACTTTTCCTTTTTAATTTTTCAATTTTTTCTTCATTCTAAATTTGATGTTACCTTTTTGGAACGAGACCCTAAAATTGACAAGTAACAAAGTAGCCTTTGAACTTTTACATAAAACTAAATCATATTACTGGCACGGAACTACACTCGAGTTCCGGCCCAGCTGACCCTTGAAGGGTTGTTACTGAAATATATAGACAGTTGACAGTTTTTACCACTTTCTGTTTACTTTTCGTATCAATGTCCGCCAGCTTGAATATGTCATGCTCGCTTTAAGGGCTTTGCCTACGGTGGCGTCGTGGATCGGGTCGCCACCTTCCCAAACAGATGGTCGAGGGAGGCGATGGCTGAGATACGCGTCATACTCGTGATCGGGTGCTGTTTGTGGAGTCCGGTCTGTTCATGCTTGCTAGGACATAGTGACTACGTTAACACTAGTGTTTTTTTATAGCGGATTAACGAGAGACATCATCCTGTTGTGGATTCGTTTTTATTATCAGTCACTTAGAGACCATATACATCTCTAACAATATTAATTTTAATTTTGACGCTCAAAGACCATGTACATCTCGGGGATATTGTATTAATTTCATTATACTCCTTTAATCTTGAGACCTCATACATCTCTAACATTACTGATGTTGTTTTATAACTGTAAACTCGAAATTTAAATTCCTTCTTGAACTGTAAATTAATATTTTGACATGGAAAATGTATTACTTATTTATTATAGTCAGACTTTCTTAAATTGTAAATTAATATTTTGACATGTAAAAGTTCCCTTGTGGCCTACTTGCAGAATAAATGTTTGATTTTTTTTTAAACTAAATCATATTACTGGCACGGAACTACACTTGAGTTCCGGCCCAGCCGACCCTTGAAGGGTTTTTATTACTGAAATATATAGACAGTTGACCCTTTTTACGACTTTCTATTTACTTTTCGTATTCCTACTAATTTAAAAATATTTACAGTCAGCATAGAAAGTGGTCTACTACTTAGATACCAGGGATCGGATACCGGTATTTCCTCCATAAAAAATACCGGTATTATTACGGTCACCGGTTCATTATTTCGTTTTTAATGGGACAATCTAATAATACGACGTTGTTAAATAAATACATGATTCAGCCCTACGTAAAGAGTAAAAAATAATCCAAAATATTGGGCTAATTCAGGGTTTTTTAAAAATACCGGTATCTGTCCCTGCTTAATACACAAATAATAGAGTTGATAAATGGTATTTAAACTGTTTTTTGGCTGACTGTACCCGAGAATGATTTATTTGCGAACAATTTAATGTAATATGCTAACGAGACGTTACTTATTTGCTTGTTTAGGTGTTTGGTGGGCACAATAAAATCATAAAACCGGCCAAGTGCGTGGATCAAGCACAATGAAGGGTTCCGTACCCACTATTAGTCCACATTTAAAAGCACTATCCAATACATTGAATCAAAAAAGGTCGTATGTTAATAGCAAACTCACTGCTCTTTCGTCCTTATGTTTAGGCAAGACAGTTTTTCAGAGATTTCTCAAAAACCGTTAGACCTATCTTGTTCAAAACAAAAAGCATTGAGAGTATTTATTTATGTTAACCACTTCAATTTGTTTCAGAATTTTAGACTTCATGCTTTGGAAATTAGAGGGGGGGGGGGGGCACTTTTTACGCTTTGACAACTAATATCTCATCAACGGTTGCCTTAATGCAGGGGTGGGCAAACTTTTTTCATGGCGGGCCAGTAAGCTTGAGAAATTTCGGAGGAGGGCCATAATTGCAGCAAAACTGCACTTTTGTATAAAACCGCTGCACTGGTTTTTGGCTGAACCATCAAAATATAATCATCGCGGGCCATGTACTAATTAATTCGTGTATCGGCGGCGGGCCGGATAAAATGCTTTCGCGGGCCGCAGTTGGCCCGCGGGCCGTACTTTGCCCACCACTGCCTTAATGGAAAAGTTTTTTGGTAACCTCTATATCATTTTTTGCGGGCGTTATATAAAAAAAATTGATTTCTAAATATTTTAAAACTTATTGTAAGTCTTGCAAGGACTCTTAAACAAGTTTTCAATTTAGCTGCGTATGAGTTTTACCTTTCTGTGTACTTTGTTTACCATGAGTTTACATGACCGTACTCGCTAGCGACTACGTAAAAATTTGTATGGGCAAAAGTACAGCGCCTCTGGCGGTTACGCAATAGAACTAAGAATCGGCATACTAAATTTACGCAGTCACTAGCGAGTACGGTCATGCAAACTCATGGTAAAGGCACTGTACTATTACCACAAGTCGTGGCACGTTGTACAGAACCCATAACCCACTAATGATTTGTCATAACACAAAAACGAAGCGAACAAAACAGCAAACACTCCGACTTCCCTCGTCTTTTGCAAGTAGCAGCTGCTTTGACCTATTTCTGCTATCCCTTACCTCACGTGACGTTAACAAGGGCCTGCATTCGACTAATGAAAATGAAATGATATTATTTCAGACCCAATTCATATCTTGTTTGCAAAATACAACTTAAAAACTAATGTTAGTATTGAAGGCAGGCTAAGATGATGTCTTATATGTCGGACATATAGCATTCGTAAGGGATGTATATGACTGTCAGGTATGTAAGTGCGAGAGGGACGAATGCTATATATCCAACATATAAGCGATCATCTTAGCCCCTCGAACTATATACCTAATCGTGCGCCATGTTGCGAAATTTCATTGGAACTTATCACTACATAGTATAAAACTAAGTCGCTTTCTTTGTCCCTATATCCCTATATCCCTATGTATGCTTAAATCTTTAAAACTACGCAACGGATTTTGATGCGGTTTTTTTTAATAGATAGAGTGATTGAAGAGGAAGGTTTATATGTATAATAACATCCATTAAATAGTGCACCCGTGCGAAGCCGGGGCGGGCCGCTAGTTACATATATATAGAAAAGTACTCTGTAGAACTGATACCTTACACAAGCAATAAATTTGATGATAGGTTGACACTTGTCAGTGTCACAGTTGCGTTTTTAGGGTTTCGTAGCCAAAATGGCAAAAACGGAACCCTTATAGATTCGTCATGTCTGTCCGTCCGTCCGTACGTCACAGCCGATTTACTCAGAGACTATAAGCACTACAATTATGAAATTTGGTACGTAATTGTAATTTGGAGGTGTATTCTATGAACCGCTACATAAAAGTGATGTGAAATTGCAAAAAAATATTAAATTAGGGGGGCACTCCATAATACATATAACCGGTGGATGAAAAAAAAATTCCAACGCACGTAGTCGTGTATACCCCACACGGATGGATAGGCCTTTACAAATGATATGGAGGTTTCTAAAAAACTTGTCCATTTAAGTCAACCGTTGGTGAGATATTAGCTGTCAAAGTCATAGAAGTGACCTGTCAAATTATATTAATTTTAATTTTAATAAACCAATAACATTATTGAATGTCGCGGGTTCGAACTCCGGCTATTAATAGGTTTTTCAATAATCTTGTCTACCAAATATCATTTACTAGCGACCCGCCCCGGCTTCGCACGGGTGCACTATTTAATGCATGTTATTATACATATAAACCTTTCTCTTCAATCACTCTATCTATTAAAAAAACCGCATCAAAATCCGTTGCGTAGTTTTAAAGATTTAAGCATACATAGGGATTAGGGATATAGGGACAAAGAAAGCGACTTTGTTTTATACTATGTAGTGAAGAATCCACCTGTCGAATTCCAACTCGGTCCTGTTTTCCCGCTGCGCTGGGTCTGTGTTGGAAGGTCAAATGGCAGTTGCTTTCCTAAAACTAGTTCCTACGCCAAAACTTAAGATTATATGTTAAAGCGGACTCAGGGGTCTATACTTTAGGGTATAACCAGGAAAATATTAGAGGTATGATGACACAAAATAGGTGATGTCACTAGTTATCAAAGAGCATTGTCGAATGGCGGCCAAGGACGACCATCTGGCATCCTGCCAACGTTCAATACCTCGCATAAGTAATTGGCTAACAAAGAATTGTTAACGATAACAATATGTATTTAAAAATAAACCCTATTACAATGGTTACAGAGCTATTTTTTTCTTATTAAATGAAGTTCAAAAAATGAGTTTAATTTGAGTTAGTTTCTTGATATACGGGGTTTTGTTGTTGTGAAGAAAATATTTAATGAGGCTTGAAACAGATGCAATGAAGAGACATAATTTTTAACATTATTGTTATTTTTAGGGTTCCGTACCCGAACGGTCCAAACGGAACCCTATTGCTGTCACTTACGCGTCCGTCCGTCGCGTTTTGCAAAATTCTAACCCTAAGAGGTAAAATAGGGGTGCAAAGTTTGTATGGGAGAAACTTCTGTTTTAGAGTTAGAGACTTAAAACTTCATATATGAACTCTCTGTTTAAATAAAAAAAAACTTATTCCAGTGTTTTTCGAAGTTGCTCCCCTAAAGGGGTGAAAAGGGGGTTCCATGTTTGTGAAGGAGAAAGTCTTTGATGAAGCGAGAGATTTAAAACTATGGACTCTTTGTTTGAATACAACAAAACGTATTTCAATTTTTTTCGAAATTGCTCCCCTAAAGGATATTGATATTGACAAAAATCCTTATTTTTCCTATTAAAACAAACTTAATTTTGCGGTTGGTTCGGAACTCTAAATGAGCCAACACGCACTTGGCTTGTATTTAATTTAATTATTATAGCACAAAAGAAAACCTTACAGTACAAAAGGCGAACTTATCCCACGGTTTGGGCTTGAGGTTTCTACGTCAGCGACTTCGTTTTACCCTAAATAAAGTGAATAGTTACATCAATACTCCCACGCCAATAAAACCCTTACTCACTAATTACATACTCACTTATTCACTTACGGTACGCACATCTCACCAACAATCGCTCCCTAGGGTTAAGTACCTACTTTGCTTATTGCTTCAATTCGCTCGCAGGGCTATAGAGACTTGACTTACTTGTAACTTAGGGTGGGTTGCACCAAACCGTCTGTGATCGTAAGCGGTGTTCGTTAAAATATGATTATATGGAAAGTTTGACAAGTTCCTATGACGACCGGTTTAGCCTAGTGGGTAGTAAACCTGCCTGTGAAGCTGACGGTCCTGGGTTCGAATCCCGGTCAGGGCAAATATTTGTGTGATGAGCATGAATATTTGTTTCTGAGTCTTGGGTGTTTTCTATGTATTTAAGTATTTATATCTATTAAATATATCGTCGTCTAGTACCCATAACACAAGCCTTCTTGAGCTTACTGTGGGGCTAGTTCGATTTGTGTAAGATTGTCCTCTATTATTTATTTATTTATTATTCTATGGGATGACAGCTGCCGGCGCTATGTTTGATGACCGGTCTGTGTTCGTATGTTGGTGCAACCGACCCTTATATCCTATGTCCCCTGGATGGGGCAGAGGGCGTCCACAACGATTTTCCATCCCGTTCGCTCTTGAGCTTCGCTCTTTATCTCGCTCCACGTCTTCCCGATCTTCTTCGACTCTTCTACAACTGTTCGCCGCCAGGTCTGTTTGGATAGGTCACGCTTGCGCTTTCCTTGTCGATTCCAATCGCTTGCTTTGGAATGTGATCGGAATCTCTGCGGAGGATGCGGCCAATCCAGTTCCATTTGCGTCGCGTGATCTGCTGGTCGATCGGAGTTTCACGGCAGCGGTCCAGGAGATTTTCGTTGGAGATTTTATTGGGCCATTAGATACCAAGGATTCGGCGGAAAATCTTACAGATACTATCACCTCTGATTTTATTCAGGAAACGTTTGTAACGTTTGTAATTGTGTACGAGTGCTCACTTTAGTTCAGTATATACACTCTAGCGCTATCTGTGAGATCCTGTAATTGGCTCTGCTGTTAATACGCATGTTGTTACATTGTTTGTACTGCTATTGGTTCTCCTAATATAAATAAATAAAACGTGTTTGACGTGTTACAATCAGCTGGGGATCTTCTTGGTTTTTATAACATGACGGTGGTTAATGGGCATACGGTCTGCAAGATAGTAAAAAGGTTGACATTAAATGCTTTTTGGAACTAGGCCAATATGTGTAAAGCACCCTGATATTTAGTCACATTGTATGTAGGCCACTTTATTGCACATAAGAAAAACGTTTACAAATAAACAGCATTATAACATATAAATACAGATGAAAATTTATTCCTCTAAAGGATGTATTCTAGCTAACCACATAACATAGTAGTTATTTAATAATAATATTGTAGGCACTGACGCGGGAGTCATGGCATTCATGGGGGGAGGCCATTGCCCAGCAGTGGGACACCCATATAGGCTAAGAAAAAAAATGTAAATATAATATATATTATACTGCTCATAGTCTGTAAAATCACACCTATTTATTGACCAAAAATATATATATACAAGACTACGTCACAAAAAATAAGTATTTGCTTACTTACTTTTACATATATTTAGCTATTTTACATAAAATACCATTATTATTATTATTTTATTTATATTGCAGCTGCGATAAATACTTTATTGACACAGTTATCTCAATATTCTTGTTTCATAACTGGCTACAAAAATATGAAGAAAAGTAGTTCCGATTACGAAATTCAGTCATCAACGTAAATTAAAAGGAATCACAAGCGCATTGCTAACGCTTTATTTGTTCAAGGCAAGGACAAATGGCTCCCTCTAACACGCGTGAGTTTGCAATGAACCATCCCGCTCTCTACGGAAGCTCTGCGCGTAAATTCGTTTACTACATTTTGATTGATGTTTGGATCGGTTACCAAAAATCTATCCGTTTATTTTGATAGAATAGTAAAAAAGCTATCCATTTGTAAAAAGAAACTTATCATTGTCGTGGATAATTACGAAATCTGCAGCATTAATGTTTATTTCTACTATGATATTTAGGATTTTATGACAGAGTTGCCAAGGCAGTTTTCCATATTTTGTTAGGTTATTTTGTTTCTTTATTTCTATTTCAGTTCACAGCAATATTTGTATAGTGTAATTGTACATTACTTCTTCAAAATGGGTCAATCAACTTTTTTCTTGTTATTCTGTCCCGTCAGCGACGACACAACAGCAACCGAATTTCTTAGAAAAATGTTTTTAATATGGACTTCAAGCATGCTCAAGAGATGACCCATGTCCAAATGGATAGATGCTCATCGCTAAAACTTATGTTTAGTAAAACCTATAAAATCACAATTTTAAAGAGTGACTCAGGAGACGTAACCATGGTAACGAGAAACAAAGAATAGTTGATCCATCCTTAACCATGGTAACGAGCAACAAAGAATAGTTGATCCACCGTAATGATACTTCATTTTGACAAGTGGACAACCTTTGGACAAGTGTTTAAGGTTTGAATTCGCGATGAAATAAAATAGATGCGAGGTTGCTACAGTTAGGTCGGTTCGCATTTATGTATGTAGTACTTCGACCGTAATAAGTCACAAAAGGTGGGGCGTAAGGGCGTTCATTTACCTTTGAATAGCCGATATATTTGAGCTGAATATATCCTAGCAAACCATTAAATTTGGCATTTCCGGGTTGTAATAAGTAAATAAATAAATTTATGAGCTGAATGGGTGAATAAGCTTGTCTATAATTAGTACACTACCTACCTGCATTGTTTCAATATTTTGCATGACTTAATCCCTGTTATTACTATTATGTTTTTTTTATTACTTTATATTACTGTATGTGTTGTCTACCTTAAATATGATTTTGCATTCTTGCGGTGACAACAACCAAGTCGAATACATGTATTTGTCTATAACCATGTTCTCATGGAAGTGATTGTAGATCTTATATGAGAATAAATGTCTTTAAACCTAAACCTATATATTTGAGGATATTAAAGAACGTATTTGTTCCTATTATAAATTAACCGTTTCGAACGACAAATTAGTTGTTATTAAGTGTGAGACAAACTTTGTGTGATCTCAGTAATTTGTGTGGCCCACCTGAGTCATTCTCATTTTAGTGCACACTGTGACATCCGTGGATGGCACTACGTGGAAGAAATTATAGCTGCAATACATAAATATTTGTGGATGATCTTACACAAATTGACCTAGTCCCAAACTAAGCAAAACTTGTACTATGGGTACTAAGCGACGATATACATAATTATATAGATACTTAAATAGATAGAAAAAAATCGTGTTCGCGATACAAATAAATGTCCCGACTGGGATTCGAACCCGGGACCTCCAGCTTCGTAGGCAGGGTCACTACCAACTACGCTAAAGCGGTCGTCAAAATAAATTTAATGAAATGATTAAGGGTCGGTTGCACCAACATACGATCACAGGCCGGTTATCGTCAAATATGGCGCCGGCAGCTGTCACCCCATAGAAACTTGTCAATCTTTCCATACAATCAGATTTTAACGAGCACCGCTTACGATTACATATGGTTTGGTGCAACCCACCCTAAGTATATTAAGTAATCAATACTTCACTAAATTCAAAATCAAAACATTTATTCTGCAAATAGGCCTCAAGGGCACTTTTAAAAGTCAAAATCTATCTAGGTACATCAAATAAAAATAATACAATAATCAAAGTATCATTAATTAAATGTAGTGTTACATGTCAAAAGTAAGACTAAGAAACTAATAACAATCGAGATTTGTTAGAGATGTATAAGGTCTCTAAGCGTCAAGATAAAAGGTAATAAAGTAAGGTACACTAATCATAATAAAATATTTTGAGCTATATCTATAACACGTCAACATGAAAATAATAAAATCTAATAAATAAATATCCTCAGAGATGTATAAGGTCTCTGAGCGTCAGTCTAAAATTAAAATCAAATTAGAACAGTGAAGTCTCTCATCATGTCAATTCCACTGAACACTAGTACGAAGTTACTAGTCCTTGCAAACATGAACAGACCGGACCCCACAAACAGCACCCGTTCACGAGTATGACGCGTAAATTCATCCTTAAACTGGCATATTATAGCTATAATTTTATCCACGGTAATGACAGTATGCACAGAAATGAGAATGGCCTACTTACGGACTGCAGGCTACCTAGTAACATTAAGAAATATCTGGAGTCGGATCACGTGGCCACTTGTAATCCAATATAGCAGTAAACAGTTGCCAGGCTTAATTGGTTTATATTTTAATTTAACAGGATTTTCTTTCTAGACGCATTACAACAAGGCGCTGTATTTTGACGACCGGTTTAGCCTAGTGGGTAGTGCACCTGCCTGTGAAGCTGACGGTCCTGGGTTCGAATCCCGATCGAGGGAAATATTTGTGTGATGAGCATGAATATTTGTTTTTGAGTCTTGGATGTTTTCTATGTATTTAAGTATTTATATCTATTAAATATATCGTCGTCTAGTACCCATAACACAAGCCTTCTTGAGCTTACTGTGGGGCTAGTTCGATTTGTGTATTGTCCTCTAATATTTATTTTATTTTATTATTATTATTTAAATAAAAGACACTACGTAATGTATGTAATTGGATCAATCAAATTTTTCTTGTTTTTATTCTGTCCCTCAGCTCGGAGACAACAGTATCTTAACCGAGTTTCTTAGAAAATTGGATTACAAGCATGCTTAATGCAATACTCAGGAGACGTAACCATAGCAACGAGCAACAAAGAATAGTTGATCCACTCAATTACTAATTTCCCTGTATTGGATACCTCAATAAAAGAACTCTTTAATTAATCCAAATAATTGGCGATGTTATCGAATAGGAGCGGCCGTCGCCCAGCGCTTCATACTCGCACTTCATACTCGACCCGATATGACAAGTAATAGTAGAATAAATGGCTCGAGGTTTAGGTGAAGTATTAGTAGATATGTTGCGTTGTTATATAGGAGCGTTCGTGGCCCAGCGGCGCCCGCGTACCGCGTGCGGTATGCGAGGTTAAGCGACATCGGCCTAGGTCAGTTATTGGATAGGTGACCGCTTTGAGTAGTTATTAACTGAGCGCTCCCGTGCTTCTTAAGGCACGTTAAGCCGTTGATCCTGACTGCTGCCTATGATAGTAGTCATTAAGGGTTTCAGTTATAAAACGCTCATCTATTTACGCCATTTTCTGTTTGAATTGACACGTATCTTGATATTTTCTCAATGTTACTATCTAGAACAGGACTATTGTAACCTTGCGTTATAAATTTTAAATGTACTTTTTGGATTTTTCATTAAGAAATAAATATCACTTAATTAATTTCAAATATCACTTCAAATCGACCATTTTCAAGATAAAAACTTGTTTTTACCGCTTAAATTGTACTACACACAATAAAATCAAAAAATGGCTATGTTACTATCTAAAACTTTAATAAAGTCATCGACGCCTGTAATAACTTTATTGGTATTATCAATACTTTTGTCGTAATTTGAAATCAAAACATTTTTAAACTTATAAGGCCTCTTAAGCCAAGTTGGAGGCCTGCGGACGGCTTGACAACTTCTAACAGTCAAGTTGGCCACTCACTTGACAAGCCCAATTCCAATAAGGTCTGGTTTCCCCTCGGCTTCGAAGGTCAAATAGCAGTCGCTTTCGTAAAAACTAGTGCCTACTCCAAATCTTGGGATTAGGTAGCGGACGCCGGGCATCCTTTAGGATGCAACTGTACTGGGATAACGCTAGGATGATGATGATGAATTGGCGATGTTATAGCAAAATAGCAATCTCTTATAGACCTTACACAATTAAATATTTGTTTTTAAGGGTTTAAGAGGCCTTATAAGTTTTAAAATGTTTTGATTTCAAATTATGACAAAAGTATTGATAATAATAAAGTGATAAAATGCTATTATGATTTTACTAAAGTTTTAGATAGTAACATAGTTATTTTCTGATTTTATTGTGCGTATTAGAATTTAAGCGAAAAACACAGTTTTTAGCTTGAAAATGGTCGATTTGGAGTGATGATTGAAACAATATTTCTTAATGAAAAATCCAAAAAATACATATTTAAAATTTATGATCTTAGGTCGCAATAGTAACACCAAGTAACACTGAGAAAATGTCAAAATATGTGTCAATTCAATCAGAAAATCGCCTAAAGAGATGTGCGTTTTTAACTGATAAGGACTCTTAACGCGATATTTATTTATTTCTGAAATGAAATGAAATGAAATCATTTATTTTTCAATTTAGGCATGTTACATACACTTATGAATGTCAAAATACTACCACCGGTTCATAAAATAAACCTCTGCCTCGAGAAGAACCTGCGTAAGAAACTCGGCGAGGTGTCATTTTTTCAAAACAATATACAATGTATATAAAATAACAGTAAAAATAGTACAAAATTCAAATGCTGCAGTATAAACATACATACATATTTTTTAATATTAAGGACAAAATATTTGTGTTAGATTACTTGTGCGGGACGCTATCACTGCCAAACATCCCTATCCATGATGTAATCGTTTATCTTATAATATGCTTTTGAAATAAGTGTCTGTTTCACGACAGACTTAAATTTCTCCTATAAATGAATAGGATCCCGTAGGAGTATCATTTTAAGCTCACATAAAACAATAGAATCCGAAGCAGTAAAACGGGCTGCACTGTATAAATTTACAATTTCACCTCCACAATACGTCTCTACATTTTTCATCCGGGAATCCTGATGTTTTACCACTACATTTCTAGCACCACTGGATTTCCAGCCTCACAAAAATAGCCTTTTACAAAGCTTTATGAATCTATCAGAAAAATGTAATTCCGTTACTGTTTTAAGTTTCGTAGACAGCTTTAGCCTAGTTGGTAGTAACACTGCCTACGAAGCTGGAGTTCCCGGGTTCGAATCCCTCTATTCTCTTCGAATCTAGAAGAAAGCAACAGACACACAACATCATTAACATTAGACGAGCCCCAAGCAAGTTTGCTTTCAAGCGGATGCTGCGTAAGCACCTGCTTAAACAAGAATTCGTATAAAATCCATCATCATAATTATAGTATGTATTGAATATGTAGTAGTATATCTAATCCTGTGTGTATCTTGTATACCTGTATGCCTTATATGTTTATATGTTTTATTAGATATTTTGATATACTTTTTCATATTCTTTTTCTTTTTTTTTTTCTTTTCTTTGCACCTTTTATAAAATATCATTATAAAATATGGTTGGCTGGTAGAGAATGCCATTTGGCATTAAGCCCGCCATTTGTACAATTTGTGTATTTTGTGCAATAAAGTTTAAATAAATAAATAAATAAACATCGACAAACATCAGACATCGAGGGAACCTCGGGAAAGACTAACCCAGAGCGAACACTAATTGTAGACCTTGTTGAGTTTGCCCGATCTCACGAATCTCACGATGTTTTCGTCCGCCGAAAAGCTGCTGTTGAAAATCAAATCATATTTCGTATATAAGCTTGTTGCCTTAATTTCAAACGGCTACAGCGACTTGTTTTCCATCATGTGGTATAAAAAGAACCGAAACGAGACCAAGGGACCAACTTTTCACTCGACATCTGTCAAATCATCATAGTTTATTGACAGATCTCGAGTGGAAAGTCGAGCGTTCAACACTCTAAAATCGCCCCCCTATCTCGTCGCAAAAACATATGGGAATAGTCTCCGCATTGCGTTATTTTAAACGATTCTGCACCGGGTTTATCGAGCGAAGACTGTTATGAATAAACGAAATCTCACTTTACTTTCTAGGGCACTCGGAAAAAACGTGTAATATCAAACTTTCGGTCGTCTTGTGCCTCAATTTGGTTTCACAATTTCGCATCACAATCGCTTTTCGATATTCGGGTCATACGCGTCTTTTCTGTGGAAATACCAAAAGTTAAGGGCTACAGCTTAATTTTGGATTGGACCAGCACCCCGCATAAACAGTGTCTCCGTTTCTATAAATCCCTGTGAACACGGGAGCCCATTACTAAGACTTCACTGTCTGTCTGTCTGTCGGTCTGTCACGAGCCTGTATCTCATGTATTTCTGTTGCCGATATAACAGCAAATGCTAAAAAAACAGAATGACATAAATATATAAGGGGACTCTACAACAAACGTGATTTTATTGCCGTTTTTATACCCTTCGAACCCTTCGTGCGCGAGTCCGTTTCGCACTTGGCCAGTTTTTTGTATTCGACGAAACGAAAAAAATATCACTAACAAGGTATTTACAGCTGACAAACCCATAAAGTTTAAATACTTAAAACGGCCTCTTACTTAACTCACGATTTAGGCTCGGTTTTATAAAGATCCGTCAGACCTTCTGCCGGTTTGTTATGTCAAAAAATGTACTGAGTTACTGAAATTTAATCTGACATTTGGTCTAACGGATCTTTATAAAACCAGGCCTTAAAGTTTTAGATAAACAACGTTTAATTCAGTCCGCCAACGGTGTGACGTGCTTTCATTTAAATACATTTCCATTAATCGTGTTTACCACAACTCTGTTCGCAATGTTAGTTCTGCAAACTTAGTAGCATCACGACACAAGATACATAGATTAATTATTCTAAGATATTTCAATACAACCTTGGCGTTTATTATCCGATGAAGTCGTGACTTCATTTTGGTCAAATAGGGGCATTAGCCCACGACCTTAAGGTACTGGCATTAGTATTATCATATTAATTAACAAAATTGTGGGACTTTCAGAATTATGTTAATTAACTTCTTTATTGGCTATGTAAGTTAGTTAACATGACAGTTTTAGGGTAATTTGGTCTTGCATTGTTAATTCGTTTTGTAGTTAGCCACCTACTGATTTAATTATTCGTAGTTCTAAGTAATTCGACCATGACTCATATCATATGAATGTGTCTGTCTCTGTCTAAAGCAGTAGGTACTTTATCTATAAATATCTCTAAAAGCTTGTGCTGAAAGCAGAATCGATTTATATAAAATTAGCAATTTACAAAATGGATAAATTTAAAAAAAAGCTGCTGTGATCTACATTTGAATCGATTGACCGAACCGAGCCCGTTTCTCTTAATCGATTAAGCTATAGTAATTACTAGATTGAAATGCATAATCATCACCATCAGCCGAAGGCCATTTAATGCTTCTTCTATATGATTATCTTTCTCCTCATCCCTTTCGGCCGTAGAATGAGAATCCTATAGAAGGAGTACTAGTACCCAAAAGGGACGAACTTATGATAACCTTACTCAATTAAGATGTATCAGAAGACTGATACTCCATTAGCATAATTCTAACATCTCATAATTAGTCGTGCTGTATATACATCGGCGCGAAATTTTAATTAATTCCTATCCATCGATGACGTTTCGGTGACACAGGTTTCGGTGAAGGTGGTGTCCTTATTCGGTGAATATGTTTAAATCCTATTCCATTATTATTATTTATATCTTAATTGACGATCATCATGTGAATTCGTATACTTTTGACATGAATGCAAATTTATATTGTAATTTACATCTATGAAATAAATGAATCTGAATCTGAATCAGGCCGGTGGCAAATAATACGAGATGAGATAGAGGAGATATCACATTGTATCTCGTTCCCGTATGTTATTGTCTACACGTATATCGTATGTTATACATCTCTTTCGCACATCTTTGTATGTGTGTATTGCCAGCTCCAATTTTATCATTACTTCATGCTTTCGGTGATATCCTAATATTTCGTCTATAAGATTCTCTTACTGCGAAGTGATTAGTCATGAGCGACCCGCATCCAGCGGGCTCCCGCGACCTTTACCAGGTCTTCATTTCACCTTGTGGCTGGGCCTCGCGATCGCCACTTGAAATTACGTACCGTATCGTGGACACTATAGGTTTCCCGCTCACCAACCTCTTTGGTACACGCATGCTGGTTGGCCGGGCGGCGCGCCCGCCGCGATCAGCGCGTGTTTTGTTTTTTATTGATTTTTCTTTCTCTCGGAAAACAAATGTTCCAATGTTATTTTTAAATGTAAATAGTAATAAATAAAAATAAAAAAATAAATATTAGAAGACGATCTTACACAAATCGAACTAGCCCCACAGTAAGCTCAAGAAGGCTTGTGTTATGGGTACTAGACGAAGATATATTTAATAGATAAAAATACTTAAATACATAGAAAACATCCAAGACTCAGAAACAAATATTCATGCTCATCACACAAATATTTGCCCTGACCGGGATTCTAACCCAGGACCGTCAGCTTCACAGGCAGGTGCACTACCCACTAGGCTAAACCGGTCGTCAAGTTATTCTTGTTAGAATATAATTAAAATTTAAATCTGTTTATTTCACGAAAAGCAGGTTATTAAATCTTGATAGGTTGTTAAATCCCTTTAGTTGAGATTACGTGCGCGGTAACTCCGCTCTGAATTTTTATTTTTATTATGTTTAACACAATTAATATGCTTAATAATTGTTAGATTTTTTTTGTTGATTTTCCATATGCCTTTTTCAATTTGTGCCTATTTAAGTTTTATTGTAAGGCTTGTAATGTTTTATTGCATTGTAAACACTTACCAATTTGATGTTAAATAAAAATGTTATATGTCTGTGTCTATGTCTATATGTTTTGTATATATTCTGTGCCTTATTTAGTAGTTTTTTAAATATGTACACTGTACAAAGATCCTTCGCGATTTTTATTCATCGCCGGCGGCTTGCAGAGACATACCTAAACAACTGTTAACGCTCACAACACGTGCACTGGATGACACGAGCACAGACATCCAATAATCGCGTGTTTCGTGTTCCGTAATGACTCAGTGCCTGCAATTACTGGGCATTATTGATGAAAGGAAGATAATGCCGATATACATTGAATTAAAAGGAACTACATACAATGTTCGCTTAATGCTTGTAGATGTAGATGTAGTGTAGGGACGCCTGGCCGGAAGCAGGCGGGCTGTCGATCGCAGGTCAGGATCATTCAGCCCAATTCCCTTGAAGTCCGAGCTTAAGGTTACTGTCCCTACGGCATTCCCACACAGTCTTCTTCCACTCTTCCTATTTTCCTGCAGAAGAGAAGGACATCAGAAGAAGAAGAAGAGGAGGATTTGACGACCGCTTTAGCCTAGTTGGTAGTGACCCTGCCTTCGAAGCTGGAGGTTCCGGGTTCGAATCCCGGTCAGGGCATTTATTTGTGTGATGAACACAAATATTTGTTCCTGAGTCATGGATGTTTTCTATGTATTTAAGTATCTATCTATCTATATAAGTATGTATATCGTCACTTAGTACCCATAGTACAAGCTTTGCTTAGTTTGGGACTAGGTCGATTTGTGTAAGATTGTCCACAAATATTTATTTATTTATCTTTAAGGTTGACATCCCTCAATTCGTTCTCCTCTAGCATATCGCTACCGAATATATTAAACCGCTTAATGCTTATTCAGGGGAGTTTTTTCAGCTGTTGCAATGGTTTCTTGGCCTTTATTCAGATTAACTTAACTATCCTTTAAGTCCAGGGGATTGAAGTGCCCCGAAATAGTCCCAGGGCGTTCTCCCTGGCCATACCCGCATAAATCGGGCGTGTCGCGAGGGTCAAAGTGAAATGCGTCAAACGACCCTTTGGAGGGAGGGCCCTGGAAGCGATGTCGTCGGACAATCGTTGGGGGTTTAATGGGTAGTCTGGGCCTTCTGCCCAGGAGTCCCACACACCCGCCCGGCCCCCCTTCGTCTGAGCGCTGTAGGTGTTTGACACCTCAGCATAATGCTGAGCCAGTGTCCGTTTCACTGCCGCGGGGACATACATGTTATGTGGTTTGTGTATAATGTTTTTCTTCATTTATCATTTTTGTCATATGTGTGTTTTCTGCGTCTGTGAATAAATGTTTCTTTCTTTCTTTCTTCTTTCGTTCTGGGCCGGCGGTGCGCTAAAGCATTCCGCCAACGCAAAAAAGGCAATGGAATAGTCAGCAGGGAGGCTGACAGTTTCGACATTTATCACTGTTCACGAAATTATTTAGTTTTAAAGAGAAATTACTGCTCCCGAGGATGCGCTGAGGTGAAAATATCTGCATTTGTTATTAGTAGTACGAAGAACAAAAGGGGTCGGTCGGTAGCAGTTAACATCAGCCAAGCCGCGAACTTATTTGCAACCGACAAAATTTTTGTTATCCCGATACAGTGGCATCTTGAAGGATGCCCGGGGTCCGCTACCTAATCCCAAGATTTGGCGTAGGCACTAGTTTTTACGGAAGCGACTGCCATCTGACCTTCCAACCCGAGGGGAAACCAGACCTTATTAGAATTGGGCTTGTCAAGTGAGTGGGCAACTTGACTGTTAGAAGCTCTCAAGCCGCCTGAAGGCCTCTAACTTGGCTTAACGACTGCTATCATAGACAGCGTCCGGGATCAACGGCTTAACGTGCCGTCCAAAGCACGAGAGCGCTGTTAATAACCACTCAAAGCGGTCACCCATCCAATAACTGACCTAGGCCGACGGTGCTTAGCCTCGCATAGGTACCGCAAGCGGTACACGGACGCCGCTGGGCCACGAGCGCTCCTATATAACAATGCAACATATCTACTAATACTTCACCTAAACCTCGAGCCATTTATTCTTCTATTACTTGTCATATCGGGTCGAGTATGAAGTGATCAATCTTGCCCGTCCGTCCATCCATCTTGCCTATAGTTTGCTTTTATTGTCTACCCGCCTTTTATACTAAAGTGCCCGCTTTTGTCTTTGGTGCTTAACCCTCAGTTTAGCTGATGAAATATGAAATTAACCCGTTGAGCGTCGAAGTGAACACAGTGAAGCGTAAAAACAATAAGGAGTTGTCTGTAGGAATTAATTGGCAGTTGTCTCTCGGCAGGCCTATTCCACACTTTTACCATGAGTTTACATGCGTAAAAATGTGTATGGGCAAAAGTACAGCGCGTCTGGCGGTTACGCAATAAAACTAAGAATCGGCATGCTAAATCGTTTACGCAGTCGCTAGCGAGTACGATCATGCAAACTCATGGTAAAGGCACTGGATGCCATATCTAACTATCAAACATCGGTTTTGAAAAAAACCTAAGTACTATTAATTATTCTGAGCTTTCTGTCTATATTAAATTTTTATTGAACCTAGTTGACGTTATCTTGGTAAATATTGAAGTTAAGTATTTTAAATTTCGTAGACTATAAATATAAATGCATTCGGATTGTCTAGAATCTAACCCAAATACGTGAAAACCTACTTTACCTAGTCGAAATGCAGCAAGCAATCCAAAGTATTCCGTTTCATACTTGACTGATTTATTTCCCATCTTGCCCAGTTCTTAAATATATGTTTCCCACAGGAAATTAACTTTACCCACGCGTCCGGGGTTAATGTAGGTACTCAAATAACGATGACGAGACTTGATACGTTTGTATTTGATATCTAACGTATCTAGTGGAATACACAAAAGAATTGCAATTTATCAAGAAATATATATCAAAATCAATATCAAGCATTTGTTCTGCAGACACGCCACAAGGGCACTTTTACAATCTCAAAGAATAATAATTTCGAGTTTACAAATATAACAAAATTAATTTCATATAGTGAAGATAAACTTGCAAAGTTATCTATTACAAATATTACAACATCAGTAAAGTTAGAGATGTATATGGGCTCAAGATTAAACAAGGAGTATAATGAAATTAATATAATATCCCAGAGATGTACATCTCTGAGCGTCAAAATTAAGACTAATTTAATATTGTTAGAAATGTATATGGTCTCTAAGTCACTGATAAAAAAAACGAATCCACAACAGAATGCATGATGTCTCTCGTCAATCCCCTATAAAAAGACACTAGTATTAACGCAGTCACTATATCCTTGCAAGCATGAACAGGCCCTGTACTCCGAACTTCGTATTGTGCCTTCCCTTTCTCGTGTTATACGCTATATGAGTGAAAGGGACGGCACGATACGGAGTTAGAATTTCGAAGTTCGTAGTAGCACCTCAGACAGTATACCCTTATACCAGATTTACATTCGCGTACGAGTCGCGAGGCGAGGGACGAGGCGAGGGGCGAGGTGCGAGTGTGAACAGACGCTCGTAGCTCGCCTCGTCCCTCGCCTCGTCACTCGCGGCGCTCGCGTCCGGAGCGGTTTTTGGGCACGAGTCAAAAGGACCTGAGACACGACGACGATGAGGACGCGAGTGGATGTTTACATTCGCCCTCCCGCACGAGGTACGAGGCGAGCCACGAGGCGAGGGACGAAGCGCGAGTGTAAATCTGGTATTATAATATACCACCATCTTGATTTTAGACAGTGATATAGGTTAAGCTTCATAAGCTGTGTTTAACTCTTATATAGGTGACCGCTTTGAGTTGTTACTGAGGGTTCCCGTGCTTTGAAAAGCCCTTTTTTTGTTTTTTTTTTAAACCTGACAATGGATTTATATGCCGGGCCCAATAAAGTGATAGGAGTGCGCAGTTGAAGAGTAGTCTGGGGGAAATCCAGGGGAAAACTTCCGACACGACCACGCGTGTGGTTTAGAACACTGGAATACTCTAAGAGTTTGCGCTCCAGTGAGATTGGTGAGCGGTTTCAACCGAATCTGAGGTGTGAGTGGAATCGAGCTACTGGGAGTTTTGCCGCTGGTTCACTAAACCTAGCCTAGCTGAGAAGAGTCCAGCAAGAAACTCAGCTAGACCCGACCTGGGTCAGACTGACTCAACCCGGTGTGCGGCGGTACCGGGACGAATAGGGACTATACGTGTCAGTGTCGTTGCTATCGCGCGGTGGACGTCCCCGCCGGTGGGAATGCCTAAGTGTACACGTCGTGTCTGAGTTGAAAGCCATAAGCGCAGTGTTCCATGTTTCGATGGACGCTGTGATTACGTCGTTCGGGTCCATGAGTGTGTGCCTAGGACGCCGGACCGTGCGGCCCCTAATCTGTGATCGCCGAGTTACGACAGAGGGGGAGGGATGGGAACGTAGGTTAGTTTAAAAGGCTCGTTAAGTCACTTTGGTAAGCCATTGATCTCACCTGCTGTCATAGCCAGCAGTCGTTAAGCCAAGTTAGAGGCCTTAGGGCGGCTAAGCCCTCAATAATGTCTAGTTCCCTGCTTATGTAGGAAGGTCAGACGTCAGTCGCTTTCGTAAAAAAACTAGCGCCTACGCCAAATGTTGGGATTTAACTGTATTTTAAAAAATAATATTCAAACTAAGTTGTTTTCTAATTTAAAAAAAACATCCTAATGTATATTTCTACCTACCTATCCTTATAAGTACCTAGATCGCCTAGTACCCATAGTACAAGCTTTGCGTAGTTTGGGACTAGGTCGATTTGTGTAAGATAGTTCACAAATATTTATTTACACTTACAGAAGGGTCTCTCTTTTGCCAGATTTCAAAATTGTTGTTTCATTGATTACCAATGCGTTTTGTAACGCCCGCAAACGTTGTTGAAGAGTCCATTAATAGCTAATTGTTTTGCAATGACGGCAGAGGAGCAATTAGGACGTATTGTTCCACGTGGGAATCGAAAGCAAAATTTTATAGGCCGGGCCTAATAAAGCGATAGGATTGCGCGGTTGGAGAGTAGCCTGGGGAAAATCCAAGGGAAAACCTCCGACACGACCACGCGTGTGGTTTGGAACACTGGAATACTCGAAGAGTTTGCGCTCCAGTGAGATTGGTTGAGCGGTTTCAACCGAATCTGAGGTGTGAGTGGAATCGAGCTACTGGGAGAAGCAAACAGTGCATTTACCATGAGTTTACATGACCGTATTCGCTAGCGACTGCGTAAAAAAAAATATGGGCTAAAATACAGCGTTTGGCGGTTACGCAATAGAACTAAGAATCGGCATACTAAATCGTTTACACAGTCGCTAACGAGTACGGTCATGCAAATTCATGGTAAAGGCACAGTAGGCCAATGTATGTGCATCGCTTCCGATTCCTACGACATTTCAATGAAATATTCCAGATTCTAGACTGAATAATACCTTTTATAAAATTTAAAAAACTTTAAAGAAACGGCTAATAGACAAATGCTTCTATAGTGTACAAGAATTCCTAGATTATAAGTAAACAAGTAACTAGATTTAAGTTATCGAATAATTTGCATGCCTAGTAAAGTAGATTTTAGTGATACCTGTTTTTCAAAGTACCTATTCGTGATATAACTTGACCTAAATTTCTGTTTCTGACCCGTAAAGGATCAAGCAATGTTTTTTTCCATTGACATGGCATTTAAGTGACGTTTGACACATTTGACGTAGATATTATAGTTGCCCTTTAAAAAGTTTTAAATAAGTAAATGTCAGTCTCAGCTTTCATTAGCCAGACTCTAAATAATAAAAACCGGCCAAGTGCGTGTCGGACTACGCACAATGAAGGGTTCCGTACCAACACCTACTAGTCCACATTTAAAATCACTATCCAATACATTGAACCTAAAAAAGTCGTATCTTCATAGGGAACTCACGGCACTAACGGCCTTTTGTTTGGGGAAGACAGTTTTTAAGCGAAAACTCAAAAACCGTAAAACTTATATTGTTCAAACCAAAAATCGTTGAAAGTATTTACTAATGCACATCACCTCAATTTTTTTCAGAATTTTAAACTTTATAGTTTGGAAATGAGGGAGGGGGACACACTTTCTATGACTTTGACAGCTAATATCTCACCAACAGTTCACTTAAATGGACAAGTTTTTTAGAAACCTCCATATCATTTTTGAAGGCCTATCCATCGATACCCCACACGACGATGTGCGTTGAAATTTTTCTTTTCATCCACCGGTTACATGTACGGAGTGCCCCCCCTAATTTATTATTGTTTTGTAATTTCACATCACTTTTATATAGCGGTTCATTGAATACACCTTCCTACCAAATTTCATAATTGCAGTGCTTATAGTCTCCGAGTAAATCGGCTGTGACATACGGACGGACAGACATGACGAATCTATAAGGGTTCCGTTGTTGCCATTTTGGCTACGGAACCCTAAAAAATGCCCGATACGATTCATAGTCAAGAGGGACTTTATTAATAAGGTATAATTATAATAAAGTACTAAAAACGTCCGGAAAATTTTATTTTATTTTATTTGTATTAAGGATAACAACAGCCTTATTATACTACATATTTTTACATAAGTTGTTAGTTAACTGAAGGCCAATAACGGTTATCCGTTATTTACATAACATTTATATTTATATTGCCCAATGTGCAAGCAGAAAAAATCGCTTGGAGCAAAGAGAGATGACAATGTAACATTTGTAATTACTAATTAGGTGCTAGGTACTATATATTAACAGCAACGTGTCAGTAACAATCGTTAAAAATGCTGTTTAACATCGGCAACAACTAAATTAACAGCAGAGCTGACAGATAAACCAATCAAAATGTCATTTAGTGTGTTGCCATATAATTTAAAATAATAGCACCCTCATGACAATAGTCATATATTTCTGGTAGGGCTTTAGTATGACATTTCAAACATGACATTAAAGTGACAAGGTACGGTACTGTCAGAGAAAATGAATGTCACTTTTGAACTCTATTACTATTGTAAGAGAGTCCAAAAGTGACCATACAAATTCGTGTACAAAGGTGTCGAAACACGACACCTAACAAGAGCTCTTATGTTTAACGGTGTTGTTTAGAGGTTTAATTAAAGTTTACGTCGTCGGGTTAAGTGGGTAATTCGACCCTTGAGAGGCCGTTTCGACCCTGCACGTGAAAGTGAACTTGATCTCAATTATAGCCAAAGTTTTACTGATTTACTGTTAATTCCTCTTTAGAATCACAAGCAGACACAGCTAGAGGCATGCAGTGTGGCTACCCCGAAATTCGAAGTCGGAACTTCGCACTGTCCCTTTCACTCATATAGTGTACAATACGAGAGTGAAAAAGACGGCACGATACGAAGTTCGGAGTAGTCCCTCTGGTGCTGTTACCCTCGTGCCCACTCGCACTCATTCATTCTAAAACCGGTCAGACACATTGATTCCTGACCGCAGTTCAAGATCAGCTATTTGTGTCGCAAACGGTAAGACAAAGTCTAAAACAATCGCCATTAGACAATTTGTCTCGATTTATATTAAGATTATTGCGATTTTATTGCTTGTTAAGGTAAAAGAAGTTAAGTGCTGGGAAATTTTAATGGGTCATACACAGATATGTATTTCTTGTGGACATAACTAAAGTTAACGTTATGGCATTTTTTCTTTTAATACAACTTATTTATTCTCTAATTACCTACACTAAAATACTTTGCATGTATTTATAGTAAAAAAACTTACGATTAAGCACATAATAATAGTAGATTGTATGACAAAGGGTCTAATGTAAGCCATATTACCACGAGATGGTTATTTTCCCGAACAAAGTGAGGGAAAATTGTTCGAATGGTAATATGGCTTTTAGACCAGAGTTATACACTCTACCTACTTTTCACTTCGATTATTTTAAATCGATGCTTCGATTGCGAGAAAATAAATAAACAAAGACTACCCATCCACCCAAAAAACATGCCCTTGGGGGAGGCCTATGTTCAGCAGTGGACGTCTTTCGGCTGAAATGATGATGATGATGATGAGCCATCCACCCACAATTAATAATAAAAACCGGCCAAGTGCGTGTCGGGCCACGCACAGTGTAGGGTTCCGTATTAGCCCGTCCGTCACGTCACCGGTCATATGCGGAATTACGGACCACACGTAGAAGGGTTTTACTGATGATGTACTTTTTTGAGATGTTGTATTGTATACATATTTTTGCCCTTTACCATAATGTCTACTTAGCTAAAAAAAAAATTTTACGATTTTATTCTACCATTGTGTCGGCGTCATTGATATGTACCTATATTCATGCCAAATTACAGCTTTTTAGTACTAACGGTTACTGAGAAAAGCGGGGGACGGACGGACGGACATGGCGAAATTATAAAGGTTCCTTGTTTACTACGGAATCCTAAAAAATACTTATAATGTTTTTAATAGTTAAATTAGTTAAACAAAGGATGTTCCAAAAAGACCCAACGTTCCGGTTCGCTGTCGATGTGTTTTCTAATTTGTGGATTTAATTTGGTGAAGTATTTTGACTGGTCAAATTAGAATGTATTGTAAATCATAAATTATGTATGCATATTTTCCCTAGGGGCTAAATTTACTACTTTAGCCCCGCTTCATAAGTCTAATATGATATGACAGACATGAGAAGTGAAAATAAAAAAGCTACATGATAAAGTAGGAAAACAAAGTGTAATTTAAGCGTTTATTGACTGGAAATTAAAACGTTTCACCCTCCGACTTAACTGCATTGCATTTATAGTACAAAACTTTCAAAAAAGCACGAAATAAATGAAGTACCTATATAATAAAGTCGGAAAAACAATGTGCATTCATTTTTAGCATTCATTACAACCCACGGTTGGAAATAAAAACGGTTCAGCCTAGGACAAGTGCGGCAAAAGCGGTCGGGTACTTATTCCAACCTGCACTGCGCTAGTTCTTGGCTCAAGTGCACTTGTACAAGTGCGGGCCCGTTTTACATATATACAATCAACGCAACGTGTACAATAAATACTAAATACAAATACAAATACAAACATTTATTCTGCAAATAGGCCACAAGGGCACTTTTACATGTCAAAAAAATTAGTTTACAATTTAAGAAAGTCTGACTATAATAAGTAATACATTTTTCATGTCAAAATATTAATTTACAGTTCAAGAAGGAATAATAAATTCGAGTTTAACAATTATAACAAAATTAATGTCATACAGTGAAGATAAACTTGCAAAGTTATCTATTACAAATATTAAGTTAGAGATGTATAAGGTCTCAAGATTAAACAAGGAGTGAAATTAATATATTATCCCAGAGAAGTACATGGTCTCTGAGCGTCAAAATTAAAATTAATTTAATATTGTTAGAGATGTATATGGTCTCTAAGTCACTGATAATAAAAACGAATCCACAACAGGATGATGTCTCTCGTCAATCCCCTATAAAAAGACACTAGTATTAACGTAGTCACTATGTCCTAGCAAGCATGAACAGACCGGACTCCACAAACAGCACCCGATCACGAGTATGACGCGTATCTCAGCCATCGATACTGTAGTCGACATTGTCCTCGGATGCCCGACACTTTCTAGGTACATCTATAAACCTCGTTTTGGGTTTGCCCCTGGATCTTCGACCAGGGATGGAAAGTTATAGTGCTATTTCCAACGTAGTCGTTCGTATAGGGTCGCTAGGCCAGTTACGCGGCCTGCGTCAGTTTACGGCCTTCTGAAGAATGAAGTTTTTTCAATTAAAGATATTTACATTTTTACATGCCCTGAAGACATAGTGAGTCGTATGCGTTTTAATTAATAGCTATTGAATGGGAATATGTTAAAAAAGCAAGAAAATATCCTTTCAGTTCATCAACTCGTCCAAGTGGCCGCAAACTGGCGCATCAAATTAACAGGCCGTAAACCCACCTACCGACCCTACTAATTATTTCCCTTAGACTCCGATTTTTTATACTGTACTATTTGTGTCTAAATAACATAAAATACAACTCAATATCCGTTATTTGATTATCACTTAACAAACTCTAAATTCTGAAATACGAACGGGTCGGAATTACGTTCGGGCGCGGCGGTAATTGCTGGCTGAATTAATAATTATTTGTGAGATAAATCTCTACCGTTGCTGTCGGCCATTGTGCCTGATCAAGTGATGATACAAGAGAATAGACCATGACAGTTAGAGTTGTTATACCTACGTAAACAACAGTAAAATATATACATATACAGGCTGTCCAGTAAATAATGGACAAGCTTCTAACCACCGATAGAGCACCTGAAGCTGGTCCAGAAAATGGACTTTCAGGTTTAGTAAATGTCCCTTGGTTTTCGAGATAATCGAACTTTTCCATTTTCATAATAATTGGTACCTTCTTTAAGATATTCTCGTTCTTATTATTGCTAAATATTCTCTAATAGTGTTGCTAACAGACAGGTATTAGAGCTATAGGGTAGCCAGGACTCATTATTAAAAATTAGCCTAAGGACGCATGCTACTCCAGATGATTCCCAAACCAGTTGCTGCCTACCCTTATTGACTTGTGGATGGTTGTGCTGACAGCTAGTAGAGACGAGGTCCTACATAAAGTTATCTCTGTTTTTCATTAACAACTTTTTTCGTTGACTCAGGTGGTAGCCAATTATTAAGAAAATGGAAAAGTTCGATTATTTCGAAAACCAAGGGACTTTTACTGAACCTGAAAGTCCTTTTTCTGGACCAGCCTCAGGTGCTCTATCGGTGGTTAGAAGCTTGTCCATTATTTACTGGACACCCTGTATATATATTTGGACGCTCCCATAAGCACAAATAGAAAATAGTTCTCCAACCAAATAAATACTCTTGATTCAAGATATTTTGTGTTTCCTATATCAGGAAAACATAAAATTCTAGTGTTAAGATATAAAATGTATCAAAGTTTATTATTTTACCTTAAAAAATACTCGATAGCGCGATGTAGAACAAACTAAAAAGTCTCCAATGAAATTTTCGGTGCTTCTTCTTTGGAATAGATTTAGCTTTGACTGTAATAGATTGAAAACATCGAATCAAGAATTAATCGCTCTTGCCTAAAAATTTAATTCTCGAAGGTCAATTTTGGTGCTTCTTTGGAATAAATTCTTTTTGCGGCAAATAATGAATATCTAACTCAAATATAGAACTAAATAATTTTGATTATTCCATAAAAAAACATGGAATTTTCAACTGAAGACGTACTTATTGGACTAAGCAATTTATTATTCTCTTAAGCCGTCGCTTCCTGGTGAAAAAAATAAACAATAGCATTCTTTTTTAATGAGCCCGGGGATCCCAGGGACCGGTAGACGACGGGTAAACCGTGTGCAAGAGAGTTTTGCGTTTTGAATGAAAATTTCTTTTCAATCTGTGAATTTTATAAAGGGTCGGCAACGCGTCTAGACTTCTTTGGAGTTGCAGGCGTCTATAGGCTGCGGTGCCGGCTTACCATCAGGCAGACCGTAAGCTTGTTTGCCACCGGCGTTGTACATCTGTGAAGAAGCGTTTGTGGAATAGCGGCGCCCGCGTACCGCGTGCGAACCGAAAACGAACGAAGTTCGAATATCTTATCCTCTCTGTGGAACGTATTAGCAAGTGCGACAGAGAGGGAGATATTCGAACTTCGTTCGTTTTCAGCTCGCGGTAGCCCCTCTGGTCAACTCTTGGATCGCCGAGGAAAGCCTTATAAAACCTTTTGTCTTGACGCTTAGAGACCTTATACATCTCTAAGAAACCTCGATTGTCATTATTAGTCTTATTTTTGAAATGTAACACTACATTTAATTAACGATACTTTGATTATTGTATTATTTTTATTTGATATAGATAGATTTTGACTTGTAAAGTGCCCTTGAGGCCTATTTGCAGAATATGTTTTGATTTTGATTTTTGATTTTTATTTTGATTTCGATTTCGATTACAATTACGATTTCGATTTCTATTTTGATTTTTCATTTTTATTTTTCATTTATTTTGGATTTTTCATTTTGATTTTGATTTTGATTTTTGATTTTGATTTTCGATTTTTGATTATGTTTTTTATTTTGATTAGTAATTTTTGTAGTACCTAATTTATTTTACATAACGATATTCAACCGTGACCTGACCGAGCTAAAAATCTGAGTTGGATTTTCTTATTACCCTTGAGACAATATTACAGCGATATAATGAAATACTTCTCAAGCGAGAACTGAATATAATCCTTTACTAAAATGTTAAAGCTTCTCGAAACTTCAATGAGCTCGCTGGGACTCGAATGTCGGTTGATGAAAGCTGAATAAATGTGCTTTAAAAGCAAGTAACAACCCCAGCTGCGGCAATTATTGCTGGAATAACGTCGTTTTATTTTAACTTTCAGAAACTGAATGGTTTTGAGAACGCGTACGCCAAATTAGCGTCTATTTTATATATTTTAGGGATGTTTTAATTTTCAGATTTTATTATTTTCATGTTGGCGTGTTATAGATATAGCTCAAAATATTTTATTATGATTAGTGTACCTACTTTATTACCTTTTATCTTGACGCTTAGAGACCTTATACATCTCTAACAAATCTAGATTGTTATTAGTTTCTTAGTCTTATTTTTGACATGTAACACTACATTTAATTAATGATACTTTGATTATTGTATTATTTTTATTTGATGTACCTAGATAGATTTTGACTTGTAAAAGTGCCCTTGAGGCCTATTTGCAGAATAAATGTTTTGATTTTGATTTTGATTTCAGAACTCTGTAATTAATTAGCGTCGATATGTCTTTTGTTCTAGATGGTTCTAGTTTTAAACTTGTGCGGTATTCTCTAATTAAGGGTAGATTGCACCAAACCGTCTGTAATCGTAAGCGGTGTTCTTTAACCCTTTGAAAGAAAGAAAGAAAGAAAAAACATTTATTCGTGGCACAGACACAGTACAAATTAACATAACACCGAAATACAGAAAATAGCCACGAAATGGCCCCAAATTAGCATAGTGCTAGCCATTGGCTAGCGCTGGTCTTCCTTTGGGACCACGAGAAGCCACGAAAGACAAAAACACCAAGACCTTTGAACTCCAAGAACCTATAAAGTGGTCGTGTGTCGTCGTGCCCACCACGCCAAAAACCACTAAAAAGGTCGGAGTGAAGGTGTACTTGGATCATTAATAAAATCTATTATGGATTGTTTTTATTTGTTTTTATTGGTTTAAACGTTTTTTAACGTAACAGGGCTTGGCGTGTGAGTGATTACTTCATTCAAATATTATTATTAATCGTTTATTTCATAAAGACACATCAATTTACACAAAATTAACTACACTGCCAAACTGCGTAACAGTTTGTTGGCAGTTAGAATGCTCTTGATACACTTGTGTCATTATATCTAAGTATGTAGTTATAGTATTCATGCGGTCGCTGTAATAAGGTAAATGTCACAGTGCTCAACACTGACCCAATACCTCAACCACTATCAGTCTTATGTCATAGTAATAGAGGTGAGAAACAGGTGAATAGAGGTGAGAAACAGGTGAGTGAGAGTGAGTGATATGAAAGCGTTCAAGGGGTTAAAATCTGATTGTATGGAGTTTGACAAGTTTCTATGGGATGATAGCTGCCGGCGCCATATTTGACGATGATCGGTCTGTGATCGTATGTTGGTGCAACCGACCCTAAATCACTGACTGTTAAGCCGGGTACTTATTACCGAACCGTCACCGAATGGATCTAGCTAACTTAAAACAGTAATGTAAAGAAAGGGAGCTTATTTCTGCCAACAAACTGTTATACAGTTTGGCGGAAGTTATAACAAGTTGTAAAAGAGTACTGTTTTCGGGAATAAATGCTTTATTTATTTTTTATTTTTTTTAAAGTAATTACCTACTTAATATATTATAATATATATTGTATATTCAAGACTGTTTCGTGCTACTGCAGTGCCAAATATACACCCTATGAGGGTCATTGTCAGATTTAAGTTCGCGTCTTTTTGGTGGACATAAGTACCAAAAATTAAGGACCACAAGGCTTAATTTTGGATTAGTCTAGTAACCGCCATAAAGGGTGTTTCCGTAACTATAAATCCGTGTAATAAAAACTTAACTTATATGTACATAAGCCGTTAATTATTGACCACCGGGTGGACAACTTTTGTTTTTACAACTGACAATAACCCACGAACACGTGCGACAGTAGAACAATGAAGTTCTTTTTGTTCAGTTTACGAATTATTTTCATAACGGTGGATCTATGGGGTGTGAATAAATAAAAAATAATCACTCGTGAAGTTTACAGCTTACAGAGCCACTAGTTTTTAGGGTTTCGTAGTAAACAAGGAACCCTTAATATAAGATTTTAAGCTCACATGGTCATTTACATTAGAATTACGGTTTGAAACGGGATATTAATCCTTGATAATGGCGCTTGCAACCAGTGGCGGATTTACCACTAGGCTGAGTAGGCTGGAGCCTAGGGCGGCAGATTTTAGGGGGCGGCAAATTTGCCCCGATTTTTTTTTGTCGTACAAAAAAAAACTAAATGTTACTATGTCCGCTCACACAATTCAATCAACGTGTAATATCTTTCACCACTTAAATATGTTTTGTACAGTAAATTGTGGTTCATTTGCTCCATATGGACCATATGGATAACTATGCCCCAACTGTTTATTTGGTTTTATAGTGTTATAACCAAAAGTAATATATTCCCATTTGATAGAAAATATGTTTAAAATGTACTTTGTCTGTTCTTAACTCTGTAAAACAGCAATTGTAGTACATACGCAAAATTTGTATGGAGCAGAATATTTGACAACGGGGTAAAATGGCTAGTTTTGAAACATTTTTCATTCTGGAGCACAGTTACCCAAACATTGGCTTACGCTTGTATTAGGTTGTAGGTAGGCTTCAAAGTGTTTAAATTGACTTTAAAATATTATTTTGATGCCTAGTAAGTGTTATAACAGGATCCATATGGGCATTCTACTACCAAGTTTTTAATACCTATGCCTATAAAAATCTACATACCGCATTATGATGAATTTTAAAATAATTCAGTACTTAATTTAAATTTTTGAAGGCGTGTTTAGAGCAAAGAAGCCTCGTTTTACGATCTTTATAGTGTGTCTGTAATTTTGGGCATACATTACCACACCTTATAACAATTACTCTTACATACGTAAGAGTAATTGTAGGTGAACTAAAAAGAAAAAACCGGCCAAGTGTGTGTCGGACCACGCATAATGAAGGGTTCCGTACCAACACCTACTAGTCCACATTTAAAACCACTATCCAATACATTGAACCTAAAAAAATCGTATCTTCATAGGGAACTCACGGCACTTACGACCTTTAATTTGGGCAAGTCAGTTTTTAAGTGAAAACTCAAAAACCGTAAAATCTGTTTTGTTCAAACCAAAAATCTTTGAAAGTATTTATTAATGCACACCACCTCAATTTTTTTCAGTATTTTAAACTTCATAGTTTGGAAATTCTTTATTTTGATTTTTTTTTTTCTTTTTAGTTCTTTTATCCACTGCAGTTATGTTTTTAAATTTTAATTATTATTTTATTTCGCAATTTTTGATTTTCATTTTAAAGTATCGTTGCCGTAAAATCATGTTTTAAATTTTTGGTCTGAACACACAAAATATAGATAAATAGTCCGCCATATTGTTTTTATTGCGACGTCACATCCTGTGTAACAAAGAATCTCACATACATACAGACATGAACCCTGCAAACATTAAGTACACTCCTTTTTTTGGGCAGTCGTGTAAAAATGATGTGAAATTACGAAAAAATATTTTTAATTTTGGAAGATACGATCATTTTAGATTCAATGTATTGGATAGTGGTTATAAATGTAGACTAGTAGGTGTTGGTACGGAACCCTTCACTGTGAAAGAAAGAAAGAAAAATGGTTTATTCTATAAAAGACACAAAACAAGACTTTATACAGACATATGTCCTACAACTATGCACAACTGCGCGTGATCCGACACGCACTTGGCCGGTTTTTTTTTATTCAATGTATTAGCAAGTGGTTTTAAATGTGGACTAGTAGGTGTCGGTACGGAACCCCTCATTGTCCGTGATCCGAAACGCATTTGCCCAGTTTATTTTTTATTTTTTCAGTATCTCAATTTTATTTTTCTTCTGCCCGAAACCGGGCGAAAAATGACCGCATTTTTCACATTTTATCGATTTTCGAAAAAGAGTTTTAGTCGACCAGAAAAGTACATCTTCTGAATAATCCATCAGTGATCGGCATGGCACCTCCAATATTTTTTTTAATATATCGCAGTCATTTCTAGGCCTTTTTTTCGGTATCGGAAATAAGTCATTTTTGAAATATGTTTTTTTTCTGACTGAAATCGGGCGACAGATGACCGCATTGCTCACTTATTACTGATTTTTCAAAAATGTTTTCGAGATTTCAATTGTTTTTTCTGTTTTGAAGCCTTCGTCGAGACGAGTTTTTGACACCCCATTCAGCCACTTACTGCCAAAACCCACAACGCCAGGGCGATGTTCCGCTTTCACTGAAAATGGGACCTAAGGGCCTACTCCGAACTTCGAAATCTGAACTTCGTATCGTGCCGTCCCTTTCACTCATATAGTGAAAGGGACGAGAATGAAAGGGACGGCACGTTACGAAGTTCGGAATAGGCCCTTTGATACCAAAGCGGCAAAAACTAGGGTATCGAATTGTAGTAGAGGTCAATAGGGGCGGCAAAATTTGAATAGCCTAGTGGCGGCAAAAGTGTAAATCCGCCACTGCTTGCAACAGTGCCGAAATATCGGGAACTCTAAAATACAAATATACATGGTAAATATCCCGTTTCAAACCGTAATTCCAAGGAACCCTTATTCTTAGTTGATCCTTACTTAGAACTCTTTAACATTTCATACTCTTTATATAACAAGTTAAACAAAAACTTGTTTAAACTTTCCTCCAATATCCGCTACGTTTATTAAACTAACTGAACGAACTCTGTACATAATTTCTCGTGCTAGTGGTAGCGTCGATATGTCTTTGTTCTAGATGGTTCTAGTTTTAAACTTGTGCGGTATTCTCTAAGTCTCTGACTGTTAAGCCGGGTACTTGTTACCGTACCATCACCGAACGGATCTAAATAAATAGTGCATATCTACTGTTTAATCTGACTGTATTATTAGTATTCACCGATGGCCGTTGGGGCAGACTGGTTCTTGAGTGGAGACCGCGTGTCGGCAAACGTAGTGCAGGACGCCCTGTAACTAGGTGGGGAGATGATATTCGTAAGGCAGTGGGCAGGGATTGGAGGAGAAGAGCTAAAGACCGAGCTCAGTAGCGTGCCATGGGAGAGGCCTATGTCCAGCAGTGGACTGACACAGGCTGATGATAATGATTATTAGTATTCTAGTTGGTTGCATACAACGCTTCACCTCACCGCGCTGTCGGTCCATCTGTGTGTCACTAAGCTGTTCACAGATGATGTATTTCTGTTGCCGCTATAACAACAAATACTAAAAAACAAAATAAATATTAAGAGGGCTCCCATAAAACATACGTGATTCTTTTGCCGTTTTTATAGATAATGGTACGGAACCCTTCATGACGGACTCCCGACTCGCACTTAGCCGGGTTTTTTTCCCATAGTCGTTGTAAAAATTTGAAAGTCACTTTTTTTTTTTCACTCCAAGGATGTTATTCACAAACCGACAAATGTCTTGTCGATGTGTGAATAAGGCAGTGGTCCCACCGTCGGCGAGCAGCGAGGACTCTCATAGTAATTCTACTCGTTTTCTCGCTCAAGCGAGTAGAATTACAATGAGATTACTCGCTACTCGTCGGCGGTGGGACCAGTGCCTAACATCCTTGTGTTATGTCAAAAAGTGACAAATGACATTTGACAGTTTCCATATAAAAACGGGTGAGCTGTTAGGTGACCGATGGGCTACCGCGAACCACAAACGAAGTTTTCCCTCTCTGTCTCACTTATATGCAAACTTGCAAGTGCGACAGAGAGGGAAAACTTCGTTTGCTGTTCGCGGTAGCGCCCCTGGTGAGAGGTGTGTTTATTGAATCGCATAGCAAAAGTGCATTGTTTTTGTCCGATATTCACCTTCGGTCCCTATTAAACGAAAATATCATCTGCGTCAAACCAGTAAACACTTTTTATAAACGATCGTTCTGAAGCTATTAACGGTGTCGCTGGCGCCAAATCCCATAAAATATTTTAAAAAGTTATTGGACAGATTGCGCGGTCTGTGCAGAAATATAGACACTCATATAAATCAAAACCAAAACATTTATACTGCAAATAGGCCTCAAGGGTACTTTTAAAAGTCAAAAACTATCTAAATCAAATAAAAATAAAACATTAACCAAAGTATCATTAATTAAATATAGTGTTACATGTCAAAAATAAGACTAAGAAAATAATAACAATCGAATTTTGTTAGTGATGGTCTCTAAGCGTCAAGATAAAAGGTAATAAGGTAACATGAAAATAATAAAATCTAATAAATAAATATCCTCAGAGATGTATAAGGTCCATGAGAGTCAGTCTAAAAATAAAATCAATATAGATAGACGCCTGAGAACGCGCTCGTGGCTCGTGGCCCAGTGTCGGTCGGAGCCAACTCTTGGATGGGTAACCGCGTTGAGTGGTTATTAACTGAGCGCTCCCCTGATTTGAAAGGTATTAAGCTGATCCCGGCTGCTGTCAATGACAGTTGTTAAGCCAAGTTAGAGGGTTTCGGGCGGCTTGAGAACTACTAACAGTCAAGTTGCCCAATTGACAAGCCTAATCAAATTAAGTTCTGGTTTCTCGTCGGGTTGGAAGGTCCGATGACAATCACTTACGTAAAAACTAGTGCCTCCGCCACATCTTGGGATTAGGCAGTGGATCCCGGGTATACTGGGATAACACTCGGAAGATGATGACAGGTAGACGTCTGATATTTAACGAAAGAAGATAGAATAGACAGCGTGCGTGTGCGTTTCTCAAGAAATTTCCTGCCTCGCACAACCAAACTATGCGGAATGAATTGTCGCCTGCGGTATTTCCGGACCGATATGACCTTCAAACCTTCAAGAAAAGAGTGTATTCCCTTCTGAAAGGCCGGCAACGCACTTGCGACTCCTCTGGTGTTGCAGGTGTTTATGGGCGACGGTAATTGCTTCCCATCAGGCGATCCGTCTGCTCGTTTGCCCCCTATAACATAAAAAAGACAGAGACAGAGCATTAACAAACTAGTAAAGTTTATAACCGGTTATAAAAAAAACATGCGACCGTGTTGTTTGTTTGTGTGTTGTGTTTAAATTATTATTGGCATAATAGAGAATATGCATGCGGAATTAATAATACTGAGATGTCACTATCATCATCATCATCATTTCAGCCGAAAGACTCCACTGCTGAACATAGGCCTCCCCCAAGGCTCGCCATTTAGACCGGTCCTGTGCCGTTCGTTTCCACCGGATTCCCGCGACCTTCACCAGGTCACTATATGAATAGTAAACAAGCTTATTTCCCATCGCCTTTGTATATGAATGTCATGTATCTCTAATTATAAGCATGACTATGCTGCTACATAAAAACTTATACAAAGAAACTAAACAGTGTTTCTACAAATTGGAAAGTACGGAGTGCCCCGGCCCTTCCGTCCACAAGAAATGATAGATTGAGGAGATACACGCTGATTTACCGTTGATTGAATACCGTCATTTACATAAAAGGCCCTCCACATTCCCGTTTTCGTAGTTATCAAATCGGTCCGACCGAGAGCGCGCTGTGAGCGCTGTGAGCGCGATTCGGAACAGGGCTATGGAAATTAAATGTAAAAAAAAACATTAAGAGCGCTTTAATAAAATGTAACAGGTCCACTAGCGCCACTCGTAAATAATTGCAATTATTTTTTAATGATATATAACTAAAAAATGGGGCCGCTACGTACTGTAGTTTGTATTTAAGTAAGTTCTGAATCCATCAAACTAATTTTTACGTTGCTAGATTGGTTTCTCTATGAGCTCAAAAATAAAACGGCCGTTTTAACTTTGGACGCATAGATTGACGAATCCAGCGACGTAATAACTAGTTTGATGGATTCAAAACGTACTTAAATACAAAATACAGTACGTAGCGTCCCCCTTTTTTAGATATCTATCATTAAATTTAAACAATCACAAATATCATTCTGCTATATTCTGCTACTGCCTAATCATTCGTTTCAAATATCACTTCAAATCGTCAACTAGTTTTTGCCGATTAAATTCTTCGACACTCAATAAAATAGAAAAAAACCGGCCAAGTGGGTGTCGGACCACGCGCAAGGTAGGGTTTCGTAGTTGTCCACCAGTTATGCAGACTTAAAAATTGGCGAACTTAAATACCTATTTATGTCTTTGACATAACTAATAACATTATCTAAGTAATCAATTCAGCGAGGAAACGTTGCCAGCATTCTTGGTACGCCACATCAGGGGCCTATTTTAGAATTCAACTTTTAATTTTTGTTTTATGTAGTTATTGATTAAGTTATTATTAAGTTTTAAATAATCTTTATTGATTTACATGCGGTAATAATTAAATAACAATAACTTAAGTAATATTAAAACTAACTTAAATCTAAAACACCCTTGGGGCATTGTACCGTGGATGCTGGCGGCATTTCTTAAGTTAGTTATTTATTTTATTCTGTAATAATTATAATTTTTAACCTAATGTACCCTACATAATTTCTCGTTCTGATTAGATTTCATTTCCGCTACCCTAAGGTTGTCTGGAAGAAATCGCTCTTTAGCGATAAGACCGCCTGTTGTTTGCCTCTACTCATTGTGTTTTTGTACTGTACTGTATCCTTTGATTGAGGTGTGCAATAAAGAGTATCTGTATTGTATTGTATTGTATAATTTATTCGTTGAATAAATGTATTATAGTAATCAATGGAAATTGTACGTAAGTTTGATTTTCTACCTACACATTTGAAGTTCGGCTATTACTCGTTAACTAGCAATGTTTACTTAGTTTTGGTACCTAGTTATCCTTTTAAATTCATTATGTATCCTACTACTATGATTTTTTCAAATTCCCTGTAGCTACCGTTTAGCCGGCAGTGGAGGGGGGACACTTGACCATAACAAAAATTATCCCTGTCAAGCTTTAATCACGCAATCACAATATCACGCACCCCCCTACTTTACATGTACCCGGAAAAAGCCTAAAAAAAGAAGCCCCCCCCGGCTTCAAATCCCGGCCAGAGCATTTATTTATATGATTTACATGAATATTCGTTTCCGAGTCTTGGATGTTTTCTATGTATTTAAGTATCTAATATAAGTATGTATATCGTCGCATAGCCTAACTATGACATTAGATGTTGACGTTAAATTTTCCTCTTGACATTCAGATTTTATTCTAGAAACTGTCTAGATTATACTATTTGTTATGTTTTTATTTTACATATTGACGATCTTTTTGTGAATTTATTATACTCTCTTTTGACATACATTACAGTAATTCATGTCTTTTTTTAAATTTCATATGCATCAATAAATTGCTCTGAATAATTAGATTCAATTTATGTAATATATAACTGACGATTCAAAAGTGCTTGTTGCTAGGCCTATTTGAATAAAGAATATTTTGAGTTTGAGTTTGAGTACCCATGGTACAAGCTTCGCTCAGTTTGGGACTAGGTCGATTTGTGTAAGATTGTCCACAAATATTTATTTGTTTTACATACACATTTCATGGTCGCAGATCCACACGCGATTATCGCTAGTGTGCGTGACATCCCATTAGCATATAGACGGAACTAAAACCCGGCTTAACGGGTGAATAGAATTAACCCACGTGTGGACCGCCCTTTATTACGCCATTGTGTTAAGCGGGCCTCTAAAACGTGGGATCATGTTGGTATAACTATATGGAAGCATAAATGAAAATGAAAATGAAAATATATTTATTGGGTATCAATACATCAGCTTATGGTGTATATAACTAGAGTAGGTAGATAGAGTGCACTTATTACTAGATAAGCCTAGGAACGGTGTCCTGTGCCCTAAACTAAGTAAACCTGTCTTATAGGGAACAGGCGAATTCCGATGCTCATTTAGAGATCGCTACTTCGCTACATTGATCTTCAAGCAGGGCAATAGATAGTAGTAACACTAGTAACAACCTGGTTAGATGTATTGTATAGAAATAATAGATATAAACAATAGATGAGTATGCTTAATATATGAACCTGTTTACTTTGTCCTAGCTTAGTTACACAATTATATTTTAATTTGCTTACGTGTCTAAACATATGCTCGAGTAGGTATGTGTGGTGTGTGGTTGAATGTGTGTTTACTTGTATGTGAGTATCAATGAGAAGAGGGTGTGGGCATTGATGATTGGATGTTAAATTAATGAATTAATGAGCCTAATTTTCTGTACATTTTATAGTACTTATTCCTTATTGCTATACTATTTGGCCCAACGACGTACTTTTACTACTCACTGGTCACTCATGAGGTTGACAGTTTCTTGAAAAGCTTTTGACTGACTTCCACGGTTCCGTGATGCGCGGCGTAAGACAGGTGACATCAAGCGTAGCAGAAGGGAAACGGGCGGCGACTTTTTCAATACCTGAGCTTGATTATGGCAAATATGAGTTACGGGTCAATGACTGTCAGTACTTTGAGACAGTTTTGTCTTTCGGAAACTTATGTCCTCCTTTTTTCCGAACAAAACGGGACTGCGCTACAATGCGCGATTTTCGATATTTTTACGGTACGATTTTAAGGTGTTAAATGTGTTTTAAATGTAAACTTCGTTCTCATGCCCTTAATAACCAATAACAAAAGATAGCTGGACCTTACTCGACAGTGGCGCCAACTGGTGAGCACAAAAACGATAGCCCTCATTGCACGAGACTAAATCTCGTTCCCCAATCTTATCTTATCTAAGTGAGGGCCCTTGCGAATGCACTTCGACCCAATAGGATCTTTTCTGCATTTCCACCCTCCTTTATGCCTACTCCAAGCTGTTCTCCAACATTTCCACAAACCGGATGATGGAGCTCAGCGGATTTACTCTGAATTCTTTTGGTTCAGGGTAACTATTGCCAAAGACATTCATTCTCCGTCTGGCAAGGGACATTCACACACATTTCCCACCGGTTTCCTAACAATCGTGTGAGGTTAAATCAGTATATTTAGAAACACGATCATTAATAATACAATGAAGGCCGTAAATGTCCTATTGACCCTCAGAACTTAAATCTGTATGTATATAACCCAAGCACCGACGGAGGTAATAGCTCTCATTTATTATTTGGGTACTGACGTACGCGCTCCGTCAACTATTTCAGGCGGGTCCGCCCATTCCTTACGATAATCTGACGCATTTGTTTAAAACGTTGACGTCTGTTTATGGTGGGACGTGTTCTACTTATAGCGCGTATCAACCACTATGACGCGCCCCTCTACAACGAATTGCATACTAATCTATACGCAATTGTACGGACTAGAACTACAAAGCAGGTCAGAAACATAACAGCGATATATAAGTAGACGGCAGGCGGGAGAAATAGACAGCAGGCGGTCTTTTATTATTATTAATTAATTAAAAATGGGATCGCTCTTGGCCAGCATCTAGCCAGGGGGCAAAGATGAGGCCGACGATGAAGCGAGCTCACCCAGAAGGTGCCTATTCACTCGTGCCTTAAAACGTCTAGGTTATATGAGCTCGGAAACACAAACGCCGGCAGAGAATTCCAAACCTTAGAAGTGCGCATTATAAAAGATGATGCAAAGCGCTTGGTTCGAATAAGAGGAATTTCGACCAAGTAAGGATGGTATCCAGCCGTACGTCTGGATGTCCGATAGAAGAAGGGGGAAGACGGCATGAGCTCATGGAGCTCCTGAGCACACTCTCCGAAGTACAATCGCTAAAGAGCTATCTCTTCCAGACAACCGTAATAAACCCGGCCGGATAAATGGCCGTAGGTATCTCATTTTTATGTTAACTTCGACGTTTGATTTTTTCTCTGCTTCAAGGGGCTGTAGATCTGAGTATATGGTTTTCATTTCAAAGGAGAACACAATTAATATGGCGCGCGTCAAAGCTCTTAAGTAGCTGACTGAGAGACTATTATTGCTTAATCCACACGCCTTATTACTTGGGTCGTGCTATACCTCTGTGTATAACGCTTGTGTCTAAAATATACTATCTCTTTCCAGCATGCGTAGAAGAGGACTGCATAGACTGGGAGGGAAAATCAATTCCACACGGGCTGCTTTACGTGCCGGGGCCAGGAGTGTGTTCCCTCTGCGTGTGCTACCACTCGGAGCCGATGTGGTGCAAGGCCATATACTGCGACCCGCCTTATGTAAGTCTCTTTCTAGCATACAGGGACGGTGTCTCAAAGGAATGGGACAACGGTTTATCCTCACTGCTTAGTGATATAGCCCTATATAAGCTGTCTCTCTTTAGCGTGCGAGGATGTAGATTTGATGAAGTGGAACAGCAAGTCGATTCTGGGCCTCAGCGTGTGTTCCCTCTGCGTCTATTCGGAGCCGATGTGGTGTAAGACCATCAACTCCGACCTGCCTCATATAAGTTTCTTTTAAGTAGGTATGTATGTATGTAAGCACTTTATTGTACACAATAACAGATTAAAACAATATATTGGAGTACAAAGGCGAACATCCCTATGAGGGATCTCTTCCAGCTAACCTTTGAAGGATTGAGTGGAAAGTGGGAGAATGAGATAGACATACTTACATAGTGTACTAAGACTTTTCAATAAGGAAACTTATAGCTAAAACCCAAACTAAATAAATATATAATAACTAAACATATAATAAATACATATA
This sequence comes from Epiblema foenella, assembly GCA_963556455.1. Lineage (NCBI taxonomy): Eukaryota > Metazoa > Arthropoda > Insecta > Lepidoptera > Tortricidae > Epiblema > Epiblema foenella. The sequence continues at coordinate 2,483,661 of OY747113.1, read as the reverse complement.
TAGTATTCAACCAAGTCACAAGTCGTTGGAGAGCCACAATTTCTTCAAATTACTCTTGAGAGGCGACAGACTGGGACTGTCTTACTGACAAGGGTAACTTGTTCCACAACTTCACAGCGCGTACCGTGAAAGATCTAGAGTATGTTCGCGTCTTATTAGACGGTAGGAGAGTAAGGTTAGCGCTGGACCTCAGACGATGACCACTACCATCAGCCATGTATCTAAATCTCTCGTGTGTTGAAAAGTACTTGCTTTGTATTCACAACGCATCAGAGACCTATGCCAAATGTTATTTTGAATTCGCTGCCAAAACCGGCTAGATTCGGAAATGGCCTGATTATTGGCTCCTCTCAGTAGTATGACGTCATGTGTAGTCGACGTAACAGGTAGATATTATAATGATGCCTAACTATAGTTACTAATTTTTAGGGTTCCGTAGTAAACAAGGAACCCTTATAGTTTCACCGTTAGTAGTAGAAAGCTGTTATTTGGCATGAGTACTAGTAAATACCTACATAGCAATCAATTACGCCGACAAAAGAGTGCAATAAAATCTTGAAAAAAAAACCCCCCTCTACACGTAAAATGGGAGTGCAATTTTTGTTTTTTCCAAACCACATCGTGTGGGGTATGGTTGGATAGCTTGTTCAAAATATAGTCGGGTTTGTAAAAAAAATGATACAGATTTTTTTTTATAAATAAAATAAATGGTTTGCGTGATATTAAGCTTTAGTCATAATTTTTGTTGAACTAAATGGTTGCGACTAGGCATGTGAAAATAATCATGGTCGTAGCATATATAACGAATTTAAAAGGAAAACTTTTAGAACTAAGTAGACATTGATAGTTAACGAGTAATAGCCGAACATAATAAATCACTACATAGTATAAAACAAAGTCGCTTTCTCTGTCCCTAAATCCCTATGTATGCTTAAATCTTTAAAACTACGCGACGGATTTTGATGCGGTTTTTTTAATAGATAGAGTGATTGAAGAGGAAGGTTTATATGTATAATAACATCCATTAAATAGTGCACCCGTGCGAAGCCGGGGCGGGTCGCTAGTGTAATTATAAAAGCAAACTTTCGTACAATTTCCATTGATTACTTAGACAATATTATTAGCTGTGTCAAAAACATAATAAACTTTTGACTCGTTTTGATGTAACAGGTGGGCAACTACGGCCCTGGCGCGTGGCTCGACATGTTTTGGCCGATTTTTTATTATACTATCTACGACTCATTAACTGATTATTAGCATACCTATATCTATTCCATTTTTATTGAAACTAAAATAAAAACCAATTTTATTTTAATTGATTAAATTTCTTAAAAAACGTACTTACAGTTCACATCACTTTGGAAATTCGCTAAGAAAATCAGCCCAACTAGCACTATAGGTTTTATGGTCATGTATTAAGGCCTAAACAGCCCGGACTGGGTCGTAAAACATTACCATAAAATCTTTGTGCCAGCTAGGGTTAGAGATAATATATCTAAGTAAATCCTTGATCGCGCATTGTAGCTTTCAGCTTTTAAAACGTAGAATTATTTTATTGAACAATGGGTCATTCTACTTATTCATCACCAGTTTTCTATTACAAAAAAAAATCTATGATATATATTGAATTAGTGTACAAAAATAAGATTTCGAAATAGTATCTGAACCTAATAAAAGGAATTTATAGGTAAAAATACTTAAATATTAACATGTTACTGTAAAAGGTGGATAACACAGTAGTAAAACCTATTTTTTCATACGAATGGTGAGACATCCAAGGACAACTGAGTTACTCGATTTATGGATCTTAGCTGTGGTTCGTTAATTACCAAAACTATCGGAAGTGTCACTGCAATTAAACCTCTTTCTAAATAACAATACAAAAATATGAAGTGAGGGCCGAGAATTCCAAAATCTACATTTAAAAAAAAAGTGTCTGATAATTATGTACATGAAAAAGTAGAATGGCCCCAATACATAATATTCGGTTAGATGAGAAGATTTAGACATCTTACTATCACTCGTACTGATGGTCACCGGGTAAGGCTTCAAATTTACCATCTTTAAGTACATGGGGTTTAAAAATGTATCTTTTACTGAACGTATCCCATGCTTTAGCAGCTACTAGCCATTGCCTAACAACATCATTTAATGACAAGTCTGGATAGTCTATGATCTTGTTTATAAAGTCGGATCTCTGGAGCCCTTGGCATCCAAGTTTCACTTTAAACTTTGGCGATAATATAGTATATCCATTGTAATAAACTCCTTCACGTAGTTGTTTCATAACTGGATGTTCGTCGGCAGCGCCTGGTATGACTTCTACAATAGGAAATATGTTGGTATCCTTATATATCTCTGCGATTCGTTTCAGTTCACTGTTAAGCTTGCTGAGCTGGCCTGCGCTGAAATAAGTCGGAGATATCTTAAGAGTTTTCTGTTCACGAACTTTATTTGCAACTCCTTCCTGTTTGTGAAGATCTATAGCCTCTTGAATCGATATTGTGATTGTTGCTACAGAATTCTTGATTAGCTCTTTTATTTCTTTCATGTCGGACTGATGCACATTAGTTATATTGTTCAATTTATCCTTGAGTTTGCTGATCTGTTCAGTATTTAAATAATTGGAATCACCCACTTTCACAGTGTCATGTCTGCAGCATGTTGCGGCTTCTTGTCTTATGCCTGTAAAGCCCTTGATATTATTTTTTATTTCTTTTTTCTCATTGGTGATCACTCTCACCTCTTCTTTGTATTTGTTCGGTATTTGAAAGTTATCATTCCTTTCAGCCCCTTCGCTGTTCAATTCTGTGTCTTCAATGAATGATATTGCATAATAATTGGGTAGCAGAGTTGCGACGGTGTTTTTGATACGTTTCTCAGGTGGTTCCACTAGATAGTCCATGTTCCTATCGTTCTGATCTATTTTATAAGGCACGAGAGCTCTGTTCTCAAAGTTATTTACTTTCTCATCATTTCCGAATAGTAGCTTGTTGTTATTTCTCACTTGTTGTTCGAGCCTGCCTATAGTTACGAGTGCTTGTGGTAGATCGGATATTGTTTCTTCAATAAAATTTAACTTTTCGTTTAAGTTCCTCATGTAAGAATTTTGATCAGCTAATTCACGTTGAATTTGTTTCAATATTTCCATCATATTAGTAGCAGGTCCACAATTTGTAGCAGCGGTATTGTCCTTCACCAGAACCTAGCGTAGCAACTAGAAAAAACCAATGCGTACTATTAAATTAGGCTCTCAAAACACTAAAAAATTAAAATTTTGAATCCCACATTATGTATAAACAATAATGATATCCAGTCATCGTAGATAGAAAAAACAATAAATCACCAGGGGTTAAAAGCCAAACTTCGAAATTGCTTCTTTCAAAAGTATTTGCATTCCTCAAAATCTATATTAGCTAAGGTTATTTTCACTTAGTGTATTGGTTAACTTTAGTCTTAAATTGCGTGATTCATTATAATAAAATGTAGTTGGTTATTTTTTTGTCTTTTTTGTATCATTTATTTATTTATTTATTAAGGATAACTAACAGATAATACATCAGACATGCTTTTATATCTAGTTTACATTAGTAGCAGATGCTTATCTCATTATAGTTAACCACAACTCACTCCAATACATTTTCACTTGTCACATGCAATTAACTCTATGTACCAAATTACAAAGACCGAAAAAATTATATATAAAAAGGATCATGATACTTTGCAGCATGTATGTTGTGGAAATGAATAAAGTATTTATCTATCTACGAAGGTATCTACCTTGGATATTTCTATCTGTAATTTTTATGATATGCAATATTATGAATTTATAAAATCACGTACCTAGTCCTAAACACCTCTTATAGTAATAATATTAAAAAAAACATGTTGATATTGTTACAGCGTTCACCACATTAAATACAATTGCAATTCCTTCTACAATTTTTTTATCACAAAGCGATATCATGGAAATAGTTTCACTTACTGCGTAGAAAATTGTCAATCGTGTCTTATCGATGGTTTTGCAAAGAATTTAGGAATATTATACTTAAACCCTCTTTTTAAAAATTTATATTCTAAAAGGACTTCCTGTAGATTGTCGAACACACAGCGTATTTTTTTAAAACAATTATTCAGAATATTTCAACCGAGCAAATTTATGTATAAACTAGCTTTTGCCCGCGACTTCGTTCGCGTGAACGTCTACTGACTATTCCTTCCCCTTGGTAGACATATTCTGCAGTTTAGGTTATAAACTACTTATCTTTGAGTGACTCACTCAAAATGTACTGAAACGTTTTTACGTCTCAAAGTTACAACCATACAAAGTTTTTTATTTAAGTATATAAATATATTAGCAAGTGAAATGGGCCCTCTTGTTCTTGAAAGGAGGCATGTATCTTGAAGTAGGATGTAATAGGCGGATAATGAAACAAAATGGGTAATATGATTTTTCAATACCTATATATATATATGTATGTTGGTAACAGGTACTGGCCAAGATAGTCAGACGTTAAATACACATTTCATTTCAGCCCGGAGAACGCCATCGACTCGATCCCATATAGCATTTATAGTATTTATACGTACAAATATTTTTTATGATTTCTTATACTACGTAACGAAACACAATGTGTGCTAAGAAACTACGTCATCAAATCCTGTAGAATAGTGGTGTCATGGTTCGATGTTGCGTACGACATTCGTTCTTATCCTATGAAGTTTCCCAATTCCCTACTTTCCGAGCCTTAGTACTGACATGCTCGATGTAGCGACTACAGGGGAAAACATATTATGATTGAATGGAACAAAAACTTCTATGTTTCTCAAATTGCAACGTGTTAGGAGTCCTACATTAACCCAAGATCTGTAATGACCTACAACAATATGACACGCTCTACTTGCAGTGAACACCTTGGGCACATGTCTCTACGCATTATCCCTATGTATGAAAATTTATTTAATACTTCTAGTTTACTAAAAAAATCTTTTTCATATGTACTTGTAGTTTACTAAGACAAACACGTTATAACACGTAAATTCTCCCTTCATCATAGTTATTTTTCTAGTGAAGAAACACTTTCCAAAACGTACAATCGAACCGGTGACATCCTGACATACGCAGCCAATCACTTTAACTGAGCTGTCTGAAAAATCAGTAATCACACCCGGTTACCAAATTCTTCAACCAGTTCTTTTTTACAAATCCTTGGGGATGCGTACTCAGAGTGACATCTACCAAAGACTCGCGCTTCCTTAACTTCAATTTGTAATTTAAAACAGTAGTAATATATTTAACGCGCATATTATCGTTTTACAATTATGTATAAACTAATCAGTAATGTAATCCATGTTTTCATGTTACCTACATTGAATTAGTATTTTGGATAAGCTAGTATCCAAAAAGATTTGTAACGGTTTCTATGGGTCCTTAGAATAGACACAAAATTACCCCGCCGGCGGGGATGTCCACAGCACGATCGCGATATCGCAGACACATATAGTCCCTAATCGTCCCGATACCGTTGCATACCGGGTAGAGTCAATCCGACTCAGGTCGGGTCTAGCTGAGTTCCTAGCTGGTCTCTTCTCAGCTAGGCTTGGTTTAGTGAAACAGCGACAAAATTCCCAGTAGTTTGATTCCACCAACACCTCAGATTTGGTTGAAGCCGCTCAACCAATCGCACTGGAGCGCATACTCTTTCATAATAATAGCTCATCATAATCAATTGGTAGCGACATTACTTAGTTTATAACTACGATGGTAAAACTAAAAACTTTACATGAAAATACCCACTTTATCTTAGCAACTATAAGACTCAAATTATTGAATTGTGCAAGTAGTAAATAATCTACATTAACTTCGATTCGACTTGAACGAATGGCATCTGTGTAATGGCACCTCTCTGACACGCCAAACGTCAAATATCGTGAATTTACAACAGTCTACACTTGCCTCACGATGCGTCCTTATTGTATCTTGACCCTACGATTCGCGACAACTATGCGCATATTTGGAGCTCAACTTACACTGGTTCTCTCTTATCTGAGGCGAATTTTCGTAAGTCAGCGGGTATTGTAAATATTCTACATGATTCTGGATCTATGAAATTCAACTCACCCCCGAATTTATCTATTTGAGGGATGATGAAGGGATAAAAAGTATCCTATATGTTAATCCAGGCTATAAACTCGTTGCGTACCAAGTTTCATCATAATCCGGTCAGCCGTTTTTGCGTGATTGAGTAACAAATATCCAAACATCTGAACTTTCACATTTATAATATTAGTGGGAATAGTGGGAATTTGTGGTGTTTTGTAGGCCATTAGATGACACCGTTATCACACTCGACCACTCTAGCAACGAAGATATATCAATTATAGGTAGACGAAGTTCAAGGCACTGGTTTGACAATGTTGACAACAACTGACTAACATAATTAAATCTCTCATTTGAAACAGTTACAATGGGTTGAGGGATTTTTGGTTATTTGTCCCCAAAGCACTTTTTACCCTCCATTTTTTCACATATTATCTGTTTATTGTACAATTTTTGAATGGGATTCTTTTTATTTTGCTTCCAATTATATGCTTACCAATTTTCAAGCCTTTAAGTCATTAATTAAAGAACATGTCATACAAAGTTTAACCCCTCTTTTCACCCCCTTTCATCCCCAATCTGTATGTTTTTTATAGCCTATAACCTGTCCGAAGATCCATTAAACTTATTAGTGAAGGTTGTACCGAAATCTATTGGCTAGTTTTCGCGTGATGGTGAGACAAATAAACAGACAGACCAACAGACACAAATTCTACAGCTTTATTATATGTATAGATACCGTCGGTTGACGTTCCTAATGAGTTTTATCAGATAGTAATGTCTTATCATAAGATAATAGATATCAGTATACTTATAACATTCATTCGTATAGTCAACTTAGAAAATATCTATACCAATCAGTGACAAAATAATCGAACAAGACTTTAATGACAAGGGCGTTAGTAGGTACCTACAGATTTTTAATCACTTTGTAAACGTACAATATATATATTTATGACTGACCGAACAAAATTCGGTGATACAGTGTGGTTTGTTCAGCCTGCTCCCAGGGCCGTCTTTCCCACTGGGCACTAAGGGCACTTGCCCAGGGCCCCGCGATCGATAGGGTCCCACTACTTATTGCCAGATCACCAAACGATAACCAATATTTAGTGATCTGTCAAGGGCATAGGGGCCCCCATTACCCTAGTGTGCCCAGTGCTACCAATTGGTTAAAGTCGGCCTTGCCTGCTCCTGCCTGCAACATACCTGCGAGTTTTAGGTACTGTGTCGCCGTATCTTAGCTGGTCTCATTTATTTTTCGACTCATTCTGTATTATTTATGCATTCTTTATTCGTCTTATTTATTATCAGTCATTGTCCTTTTAGTCAGTTCAGATTCTGTAAATTATTGTGTACTCTGTACTTTTTAGGGTTCCGTACCCAAATGGTAAAAAAGGAACCCTTATGGTTACACTTTGTCTGTCTGTCTGTCTGTCTGTCGCATCGCTAGATATCTCAAGAACTACTTATGCTATCGATTTGAGATTTGGAATAGTTATAAACAAGGCTTACCTACATATACAGAACATGACTTTTTTTAAATATTTTTTTTATTATCTGTGAAAAATGCCAGATAATAGGTGGTTCAAAATTTGAAAGTCATATGGAAGGGCTTCGTTAGCACGTTCTGAAACATTTTTTATATTTTTACGTTGAGTTATTTTTGTTTTATGAGGGAAAATGTAAAAAAAATACCGTTCCCCCTTATCTCCGAAGTTTAACAAGGAAAAATATAAAATTATTACATAACATTGATATCAATGTATATTTTACAGGAAAAATATAACTGTAGCTATATCTATTTTTCCTTTTTTTTTATTGTCAAATAACATTTCTATTCTAAGTTTGTAATTTAATTACCTTTGCATGTATTTTTGTTTTATAAAATCCTACGAGATTATGCTGAAAGTACCTTATTTCAAATAAAGAAAAAAAAATTAAAACGGTTTACGTGATAAAGAATTATCCTTGAAAAACCATCATACATACTAAGTTATTCAGTAGCTCAAATTTGTATTTGTCGCCTATAGATGGCGCTGTACTCATGGCGTCCAATTTCCACACCATGTTGTTGAGATTTTCCTGATTTAATAAGGTTGCAACCGGTACACATCTGTATACGGAACCACAAAATAGATAGGTACAGAAGTCAACCACATGTACCTATGTACTTCAACTTTCATACCTACGCTCGGCGATCGCTCTAGGGTTGTCAACTATGGCTTATGCACGAAAAACTATCGTGGTACTGGCGCTCGCGCTCCTATCTAGTTGTATGATTTATTGTGAAGAATGAAAAATCAAAATCAAACATTTATTCTGCAAATAGGCTACAATGGCACTTTTACATATTTAAAAAAAAAGAAGAAAGAAAAAGGAACAAAAGAAAATTTATCATTTATGGGACGCATCATCAAAAAATTCCTGTAATGTATAAAAACTTTTATGGATAATACTTTTATGGACTTATAAGGACGTATGGTGAGGCAACTCTATAGACAGTTGTCAATATCACGACATTTGACAACGTCATTGGCATTGGCGTGTCATTTTATACCGACAACATTAAGTGAAGTTGAAACTAATGAACATAATTTTACACAATTTTCTACTTTGGGTCTTATCGTGGCTAAGGTAAAGCAGGTTTTCGCATTATTTAGTTTTTATTTTTACGATCGTAGTTACAAATACTTCTACTTGATTATGATAAGTTATTCTTTTGTCATATTTAGTTAGAATATCTGTAACTCTGGTATTAGCATGGTCAAACTGCCCTTAGCGAATAAATGATTTTCCTTTTCCCTGATTATTTATCTTAATGTATGCATGTACTTGTACTTTCCCTAAATTTTAACCCTCAAATGATTGTGGTTATTGAGAAAATCGCAAAAAAGGAAAATCATTTTTATTTATTTTTAGCCAAACTACCTATCGGATTGTTTTGTAATTTGGATATGTTGTATATATAATTAAGGTATTTTTTTGGAAAAAAAATATGGCATGTTTATATTTTGTAAAAGTAGAAAATGTTTTAGCTGATTTTTTTTTAATTTGCTAGATAGCAACAATTACCAAATTTTGTTATATTATGTATAACTTACTAATACTGTTTAACATAAATTTTTTTTCGAATCTTGGATCGTGTATACATTATCTCCATACAAAGTGAAGTTAAGCAGTTTTACAAATTTGAATTTAGAATGTGACGTATTGCACTGAGAAGGTGGTGTGAAAATATTATTACTTATACCAAGATTAATATATTACTAGTATGAATAATAGGAAAACCTAGGAGATTTAATAGGAAAATTAGTACACATAGTAGAGATATTAGGTAAATTAGTTAATGATATTAGATAGGCGAGGAGTTCAAAAGTCTGACAAGTATTCCCATTCTCATTCTCAACTGATTTGTATTTTTGTGTTTTGAAATTTGTATTTTGTAATGGACATTATTATTATTATTTATCTGACTGAGGATTCCGAATGGAAGATTCATTTATTTTTCTGTTTACTTTTTAACGTGTTTTGTATTACTCTGGTTGACATTATGTTATTTTTATTTTTCCTGTTATGACGATCATGATAACAATTCTTGTAATTTTGACATGTGTGTGCAAATTTATAATGTAATTACTTATCATGAAATAAATAATACAATACAATACATAAAAGAATATGGGGTCTATAGTTCACAACACTACAGGGTTCTACCACCGACGATTCACATTGGCCAAATAAAATTCTCAACTGGTTTCAAATATATTTAAATACAAAAGCAAATTTCCTTCCGTGGTCCTCGAACGTTACAGAGCGAAGTCAGAAAACATATCACTATAATTTTTTCCATCCACAAAAGTGAAATGGCCCAAGGTAAACACACCAGTCCATGAAATATAAATGTAGATACACAATAATAGGATTAAAAATAAAGTCTTGTAAACATAAAACTCAAAGGACTTTTTGTTGATAGCTATGGACTGCTTGATTAATTCTTTGATTTCTCTCATGTCGGACTGATAGACGTCGGTTATATTGTTCAATTTATCGTCAAGTTTGTTAATCTGATCAGTATTTAAATAAGTGGGAGATATCCTAGCAGCATCATGTCTGCAACATGTGTCAGTTTGTTCAACAGAAATATGTCTTATTTTCATAAAGACTTTGATCATTTTTTTAACTTCTTTAATTTCATTCATGATGAGTTCAACCTCGTGCTCGTCCGTTTCTTGAAAACTATCATACTTTTTAGTATCATTGTAATTACATTCTTCTTTTGTTGGATAAATTTGAAGTGGAGGTTCTTCAGTATTCTCCATGCATTTTTCAAGTGGCTCCACTAGATGGTCAGTGCTTTTATCGTCGTAATCTGTTTTGTAAGGCACGATAGCTTTGTCCTCAAAGTTTTTCTCAGTTTCATCATTTCCGAATAGTAGAATATTGTTCTTTTTCAATTGTTGTTCAAGCCGTCCTATAGTCAAGAGTACTTGTGGCAAATCAGATATTTTTTCTTCAACTAAATTTAACTTTTCATTGAGGTTCTTATAAATGTCATGCAAATTTCTCATGTATACTTTTTGATCATCTAAATCGCATTGAATTTGTTTCAATGTTTCCATCATATTAGCGGCCATAGTTTGACGGATTGACCTCGTACCTTAAATAAAAATAAAAAATAAACTATTATTAGAACGGGTCAAGTGCGACTTAGGGCTCCTTTTTAGGGTTCCGTAGCCAAAATGGCAAAAACGGAACCCTTATAGATTCGTCATGTCTGTCCGTCCGTCCGTTCACATGTCACAGCCGATTTACTCGGGGACTATAAACACTACAATTATGAAATTTGGTAGGAAGGTGTATTCTATGAAGCGCTACATAAAAGTGATGTGAAATTACAAAAAAATATTAAATTGGGGGGGAGGGCACTCCAGACATGTAACCGGTGTATGAAAAAAAAATTCAACGCACATAGTCGTGTGGGGTATCGATGGATAGGCCTTTAAAAATGATATGGAGGTTTCTAAAAAACTTGTCCATTTAAGTCAACCGTTGGTGAGATATTAGCTGTCAAATCATAGAAAGTGTGCCCCCCCTCCCCCCTCTAATTTCCAAACTATAAAGTTTAAAATTCTGAAAAAATTGAGGTGGTGTGCATTAGTAAATACTTTCAACGATTTTTGGTTTGAACAATATAGGTTTTACGGTTCAAACAAAAGGTCGTAAGTGCCGTGAATTCCCTATGAAGATACGACTTTTTTAGATTGGATAGTGATTTTAAATGTGGCCTAATAGGTGTTGGTACTGAACCCTTCATTGTGCGTGGTCCGACACGCACTTGGCCGGTTTTTTTCTGCTACAGACATAAGAAAAACCTGAAAAGAAATAAATTTACAAAAAGTTACAAAATTATTTTTATAGACCTTCGGGTTCTTAGAATAATTATAATTTGTTAGATTATTTAATTTCATTTTATTTATAATTTATATGTGATTAACGGTTAGGTGTTAGAGGGTACTCAATACTTTAAATATCATATTCAGGTGAACTGATGATGAAAAGTAAAACAGCTTAATGGTTAGAAGTTAAAGGTCATTTCTGAAATACCGTATGCACGTATTGATATAGACCCTTAGGGTGGTTGCACCAAACCGTCTGTAATCGTAAGCGATGTTCGTTAAAATCTGATTGCATAGAAAATTTGACAAGTTTCTATGGGATGACAGCTGCCGGCGCCATATTTGTCGATGACCGGCCTGGCGCCTGTGATTATATATTGGTGCAACCGACCCTTAGTTGTATTATTCCAAGTTTTCCAGCTGAGAAAGGAAAGAAACGAAAAGGCATGCAAAGTTGAAGGTAGGATTCCTCAATTGACCTTTCTCAAAATTGGGGTAGTTCAAATTATTACCTACGATAATTTACACTAGGAATTGAAAAATAAATGAAAATTAAAAAAAATAATAAACCGAACCAAAACATCAAACCAAAACGCCCTGGGCAGGTACCTACAACACCCAAAAGCAAAAATAAACTGTATTATTTATTGAATCACAATTTGTCTGCTTTGCCCTAAGGTTGACTGGTAGAGAATGCTTATGGCATTAAGTCCTCCTTTTGTACGATAAGTTTTACTTTTGTGCAATAAATATAAATTAAATAAATAAATCCAAAGGACAAAAATGCGCGACCTATTTAACTAATTAAATCGAAAACTTAAATAGTTTTTGTTTAATGTTTATTTTGAAGTTGGTTTTCTAGTACCTAGTTGTATCATTGGCTTCTCGGTAAAGGAAAATATCGTGGGAAACCCTGTTGAATCCCAGTAAGGTCTAGTATTCTCTATAGGTTGGATGGCAGCCGCTTTCATACACATCTAAATATATTATTGATTGTTTCCGGTTTCTTACAATAACTATGGATTTGATTATTTCATTTCAATAACTATGAAATTAATTTAATTTTAATTTATAATTTAGAGCTAATTTCTAATATTTCAAATTAAAACAAAAGCGTAACCTATTGTCATGAGAGGAAAATATATGTTAAGTCTGGAAAAGAGTTCCACAGCCAAGACATCATATGTGAGGATTATTTCATTTGACACTCCACTCAAAACATTTCAATTTTTTTTTCTATTATGACATCATGGTTGTAAAATGTACCAAGTTATGGCTGTCCGAAGTCTAAAATACTTAATAAGGATAGAACTTATTTTTTAACTAACTTTGAGTTGAGACTTTTTTTTATTTAAAACTTTTCTCAATGGCCGGCAAAGTAAACATTACTCGCTACATATTGGAAGATTAAAAAAGGAAAAATAAACATTGTAGGCTCACTTCACGTGCCTTAATAGTTACATATACTTAAACTCGCAAGCTCATCCCTTTAAAACCATACTCCGCTGAAATCGCCTCCTTCCCGGCAAAAATAATGTACCGTTAAACGAAAACTATTATCTAATAAAATGGGTTAAACAGTGTAACAAAATGGTTTCAGAAATGGATAATAAAGAAAGGCAAGTGTGAAATCAGTGCTGATTACTTTTACACTGAGGTGAGGTAACGCCCACCAGTCCCACTTGAAAATGCCATACTTCCCCCCCATCATGACCATGTTCGATACCTAGGACTGCATCTTGACCGACGATTAACCTGGAGTCATCACATAAAGACTAAAAGGGGGACAGGAATACACAGTCTGATAATACCCAGGCCGATAATAGGAAACCAAAATAGGTTGACTTGTATTATCGGGCTGTACATTATCAGTCCGAACAAAAGTGGTTTCCTATTATCGCCCCGAACCAAGTTTGTTCAGGGTGATAATACACGGGCCAATAATGTACAGCCCAGTAATCCGCCACCGGATCGGATTGTTGGCCCGGACAGAATTTGATAAAGCTCAGCCCGTTAATGCACGGACCGATAATTGGCGTCGACTTCCGCTACGAACCACAGATTACAAATATAGAGTGACATTGTAGGGATGTGGTATGTGTCTTTACTTTTACGATTTTAACTGACTGTTTCAGATTTAAAAAAAGTTAGTTTTAATATTATTTAAGTTATTGTTGTTAAGTATTCTTGTAGGTATATATTTTCTTGTCAATGAAACCGGCGAAGATAAGACAAGACGACTGGACATGGTGGCGATCCATCACGGTGTTATCGTAGTTTTGAACGCCGTATTTGTTTTTCTTGTATTAGGCCAGAGGGACTACTCCGAACTTCGTATCATGCCGTCCCTTTCACTCATATGGTGAATAACACGAGAGTGAAAGAGACGGATGATACGAAGTTCGGAGTACAGAGACAAGTTCGAATATCTCCCTCTCTGTCGCAATTGCTAATTCGGGCGACAGAGAGGGAGATATACTAACTTCGTTACGGCCCCAACGGTCATTAAAGTGAAACAAGATACCAATTATTAAGAAAGTGGAAATGTTCGATTATCTCGAAAACCAAGGGACTAAACCTGAAAGTCCATTTTCTGGACCAGCCTCAGGTGCTCTATCGGTGGTTAGAAGCTTGTCTATTATTTACTGGACATCCTGTATATAGACTAATAAACACATTACCCTTTCTTTGCGTCGCGCAGTTAGTTCAATAGCCGCGGTAGACGACGGCTAACCTAACGACGACGACATCGTAACCTAAGTAGCAACCGCTTTCGTCGTTATCGGTGGTTAGAAGCTTGTCCATTATTTACTGGACACCCTGTATATGTGTACTTATGTGTGTTCCTTTACGTTACCCCGGTTCCCAGTACATGCTGTAAAGCAGCGATGTGGCTTGGCACCCACCCTGTTCACGTTATACTTTGCTGGTGTAATAATTACAGCACGATTAACTATGAGACGTCAGAATTGTGCTACATCCATATCAGTAATCTGATACATCTTAATTTAGTCAGCCTATATACCTAGTGCAGATTTACTAATGAAAATAAGCAGAGGGGCTACCGCGAAACGAAAACCCTGTCATACTTGCTAATTCGTGCGACAGAGAGGGAGATATTCGAACTTCGTTCGTTTTCGGTTCGCTGTAGCTCCTCAGAGGGGCTACCGCGACCACAAACAAAGTTTTCCCTCTCTTTCTCACTTATGTGCAAACTTGCAAGTGCGACGAAGAGGAAAAATTCGAATGCCGTCGCGGTAGCCGCCCTGGAGTGCTACCGCGACGGCATTCGAAATTTTCCCTCTCTGTCGCACTTACGTCCGAACGTGCAAGTGCGACAGAGAGCGAAAACTTCGTTTGCTGTCGCGGTAGCGCCCCAGGGCCTATACTCCGAACTTCGTATCGCGCCGTCCCTTTCACTCTCGTGTTACCTATAGTAGTATATGACTGAAAGGGACGGCACGATACAAAGTTCGGATTTCGAATTTCGGAGTAGCCCCTCAGTATTTTTTCTTAACTTTCTATGGTTGACCACCGCGGCCGCTACCGCAGGCCGCTCCCGCTGCAGGCTTTTAAGCAAATTGTTTTTTTCGAATTTATGGCATTGTTGGGTTCAGAAAAAAAATAAAACCAACTTAAAAAACACTAAAAAGTAAAAAAATAATTCTATTTCTATTTATACCGAAGATATCCCGGACGTCAGCCTGTATGAGATTAGTATGGCTCTCAAACAGTTGAAGAACGGCAAAGCCCCGGGTGACGACGGAATTACAGCCGAAATCCTGAAGGCGGGCGGTAAACCTGTCCTCAGAGCCCTTCAGACGCTGTATTCTGTGATTCACGAGGGGAAAACGCCGCAAGCATGGAACAGAAGTGTGGTGGTGCTTTTCTTCAAAAAAGGCGATAACACTTTGCTGAAGAATTATAGACCCATCTCACTTCTGAGCCATTTTTACAAGCTGTTTTCGAGAGTCATCACGAACCGTCTCGCGCGCAGGTTTGACGACTTCCAGCCTCCCGAACAAGCCGGATTCCGAAAAGGCTACAGTACCGTAGACCACATACATGCCTTGCGGCAGGTTATACAGAAGACCGAAGAGTATAACTTGCCACTTTGTTTAGCATTTGTGGACTACGAGAAAGCCTTCGATTCGATCGAGACTTGGGCTGTACTGCAGTGTCTCCAGAGGTGCCAAGTTGACTACCGGTATATCGAAGTCCTGAAGTGCCTGTACGAAAACGCCACTATGTCCGTCCGACTACAGGACCAGGAAACAAAGCCTGTCCCACTGCAGCGGGGAGTCAGACAAGGAGATGTGATCTCTCCGAAGCTCTTCACCGCTGCACTGGAGGATGCTTTCAAATTTCTGGACTGGGAAGGACGAGGCATCAACGTAAATGGCGAGTACATCACTCACCTTCGATTTGCTGACGACATTGTAGTCATGGCTGAGACCATGGAGGACCTCAGTACAATGCTCGTTGATCTCAGCAGAGTTTCCGATCGAGTTGGTCTGAAAATGAACATGGACAAGACGAAGGTCATGTCTAATGCCCATGTCGTACCAACTCCCGTAATAATCGGCGGCTCGGCGCTCGAAGTTGTTGACGAGTACGTATACCTGGGACAAACAGTCCATTTAGATAGGTCCAACTTCGAGAAAGAGATCACTCGTCGAATCCGACTCGGCTGGGCAGCGTTCGGAAAGCTTCGCAGTGTATTCTCGTCCAGTTTACCGCAGTGCCTCAAGTCAAAAGTCTTTGACCAGTGTGTGTTGCCAGTGATGACATATGGATCCGCGACATGGGCGCTAACGATGGGCCTCATAAGAAAGCTCAAAGTCACCCAAAGAGCAATGGAAAGAGCTATGCTCGGGGTTTCTCTGCGTGATAGAATTCGGAATGAAGCTATCCGTAGCAGAACTGGGGTCACCGACATAGCCTTCAAAATTGCGAGACTAAAGTGGCAGTGGGCAGGGCACATTGCTCGCAGGACTGACGGTCGATGGGGCCAGAAACTGCTTGAGTGGCGTCCACGCACCGGAAGACGAGCTGTCGGTAGGCCTCCGACAAGGTGGAGTGATGACCTGGTGAAGGTCGCGGGAATCCGGTGGAAACGAACGGCACAGGACCGGTCTAAATGGCGAGCCTTGGGGGAGGCCTATGTTCAGCAGTGGACGTCTTTCGGCTGAAATGATGATGATGATGATGATGACTGCTAACATAAGACTTTACGTTTCTTATCCAAAGAAATTGTCTAAAGTTGACGAAATGGCAAGGACTACGAAAATTATAATAGGTACGTCTACATTGTTCAATAAGAATCGTAAGCCTCGTGTCATGTTACTAGAAGGCAATTATTTTTTACTTTTTAATATTGTTTGGAGTCGGTTTTATTTTTTTTTTATAAAAAATTTTATTTATTTCACACTTGTCAGTGAATCATTACCAGAGTGCATCTCATAACGATTCCAATAAGCTCAAACACGGATAAACTACAATGTTTTATAACGGAGATCCGTTGCTTACCTTCCGGATTCAATTACCAGATCAGGTTGATGGTGACATATATTACATCAGTACCATTTAAATTGACTTCGTCATACTCGCTTCCGTATCTTGATCGGAATATCTTAATACCGCCCATGCAATACTAGGAGTTTTGGATGACCATCCGTGGTCTTCTTCATCAGTTCTCGTTCACCAAATGTTGCTGTCTGAATGCAAATGCTTGATTTATTACCGAAAATACTAAAATGGCTGTTTCCCTTGAATTTTTGAGCAGTTCCCTCAATTAATTCTTCATGGATACTATCATCAGAACTAGATTCTGGTAACAACGGGACCAACCTTGATACATATGCTTTCAAACAAAGAAAAGATTTTCAAATCGGTTCATAAACGAAGGAGTTCTGAGGTAACACACATAAAAAAAAAGTCGGTGAAAAATGAAATACTTTTCGGTTTGTAAGAAGACATCATCTATAAGGACTCAAAATGTATTAGTATTAAAATCAAAGTTTTTTTTAATCAAGTAACGATGAGTTTCTGGGGTTATATTATATCGGTCACTTTTATATTGTTAAAAAAATATGTGGAGACTGTTATATAAGTAGGTAGCATACCACGATCCAAAGACCTTTTTAGTAAAAATCAGGACATAAACTTATTTATTTGCATAAATAACAATTATTTCACTAAATTAAACCAAATCGAGAACATAGGACATTTTACAAATAGTGGCCGTCGCTTTCACTCTCGTGTTATATACCATAAGAGTGAAAGGGACGGCACGATACGAAGTTCGGATTTCGATGTTCGGAGTAGGCTCTCAGAAATGCACTATTAAAGTTTGTCCGGATAATCGGGCTCACGGTGAATATAATGACACCTATCCGCCCGATCAGGTAATAGTAGAAGAGCCGACGACACTGAACCTAGTTCGATAAGACTCCCAGATGATATATATATTATAAGATACGTCATTCCTGGGGGAACACGAAACGGCATGCTGCAATGCAAAAAACCTGGTGGCCATAGTAAAAATTTTTTTTCAAAAAAAATAAAATTTCCGGTTTCTAGTATGATAAGTCTCCCAGGTTTCGTTTGTTCCTCGATACAGGGGAGGGGTAGGACTATACGATAATGCAGTGCTGCAAGCCCCCCTGACTGGCCTTGTCAGTGGCAGCAGCATGATAAGTGACGCCAATACTGAGGTGTCTAGTATGATAGGTCTCCTAAAAAAACCAAGGCTCATCTGAAAGATCATCAATTTCTGTGTAAGAAAGCCACTGCTGCCTTTTCCTAATACTGGAGAAGGTGGTTGCTGCAGCGATTGAAGATAGTGATTTCGATTATAGAGCTTATTTCGATATAATGGTATATACCGTAAAATGGGGTGAGTAGGGATTGGGGGGATTAGGGATACCAATCCAGAATTTCTTATTCACTAGCTACTTTAATTTTCGGGCACAATTAGATATATTGTTTCTTCTTTTGTCAACTCTAAGTTGCCAAATCATTCAATTTGATGCTCAAAAGCGGCGAATTTTTGTTGGAGTTTAACTTCGTTTTTAATTATGTGAAATTTGTCAAAGTAACTAACGAGGCTTATTAAAAACAGAAAAACAAGTTATATTTCCCTTATTTATAATGGTTAAATATTATTTAAAAAAAATAATGAAGTATCGGAGGAGTTGAAGAAATTACTAATTAAAGAAACTTGTTATATTAAAATGTGCCTTTTATTTATTTCATACAGTAATAATCAACTAGTGAGTTTACATAGAATATTTGAAAAGCCGGCCATTTAAACTCCGCCGCGACCCTATTCGCACTATAGCCCTTCTTCTGTGCAGGTATGAATTGAAAAGAGTAGAGATAAACAGTTAGATTAGTCTGAGAAAACATCATATAATATTATTTTTTAAAGTTTTCTTTATTATTTATTAATTAGGCAGAAACCTACTGGTTAAAGTAGATTCTGTTTTTTTAGTTAATACCTAATTTTTGGCTAATGTCAAATATTCCCGCACCGAAAACCCGAGATATGGATATGATTAAAGCTCAAGATTCGATTTCGCTATTATATTTTCAGGTACATGCTATCTAAAAATATTTGTTCCAAGTGGAACAAACGCACTGCGTAAGTAATTGTCTATTTAACATGTTTTTTCTCTGAAACTATGAAATAAAACAACAAATTATCGGTGACAAACTAAAATTCATACATCCAGAATTTTTTTTTTCATGAATCAATGTGTTATACCTATATAAAAATAAACTTTTATCAAAATCAAACATTTATTCTGCAAATAGGCCACAAGGACACTTTTACATGTCAAAATATTAATTTAC
This sequence comes from Epiblema foenella, assembly GCA_963556455.1. Taxonomy (NCBI): domain Eukaryota; kingdom Metazoa; phylum Arthropoda; class Insecta; order Lepidoptera; family Tortricidae; genus Epiblema; species Epiblema foenella. The sequence continues at coordinate 2,464,305 of OY747113.1, read as the reverse complement.
AGTTCATGAAGGAATAATAATTTCGAGTTCACAATTATAACAAAATTAATGTCATACAGTGATGATAAACTTGCAAAGTTATCTATTACAAATATTACAACATCAGTAAAGTTAGAGATGTATAAGGTCTCAAGATTAAACAAGGAGTATAATGAAATTAATGTATCCCAGAGATGTACATGGTCTCTGAGCGTCAAAATTAAAATTAATTTCACAGTCACTGATAATAAAAACGATTCCACAACAGGATGATGTCTCTCGTCAATCCCCTATAAAAAGTAACCCTAACACTAGTATTAACGTAGTCGATATGTCCTAGCAAGCATGAACAGACCGGACTCCACAAACGGCACCCGATCACGAGTATGACGCGTATCTCAGCCATCGTAAGAATAATCAATAATCTCCGTACTGACTGCGCTATTGGTTGGGACGGTATATCGTCAAAAATTATAAAAAAATCACTTCCTTCTCTTGTCCCAGTAATCACACATATCTGTAACATCTCTATTAGAACTGGGACGTTTCCTAATGCATATAAAAAAGCTGTGGTTCACCCAATATATAAGAGTGGTGACCGTGCCAACTTTAACAATTATAGACCGATGTCTGTTCTAACTACCTTGTCGAAGGTGTTGGAGAGAGTGATGAATACGGCCCTGGTAAAATATCTGGAACGGTACCATCTCATCGCAGACAACCAGTTTGGCTTTCGATCCGGGAAGTCAACAGAAGATGCTGTTATCCAACTCACTGGCTTCTTAACTCACCATCTTGACGAAAAACATCGATGTCTGGGCATATTTCTCGATCTCTCCAAGGCCTTCGACACAGTTTCGATTCCCATATTGTTGCGCAAATTGGAAAACCTGGGTGTCCGAGGTACTTCATTGAATTTGTTCCAGGATTACTTATCTGGCCGGACTCAGTGTTTAAAAATTAATTCGTATGTCAGCAGTGAAGAACCTCTAAGTTACGGAGTACCCCAAGGTAGCATATTAGGTCCCACGCTCTTCCAAATTTACGTAAACCAATTATGCCAGCTGCCGCTAGTTAACTGTAAAATCGTATCATATGCTGATGATACAGCTTTAATCTTCCATGGTACCGACTGGTCAGATACAAAAATGCATGCTGAAAATGGCTTAAGGACTGTTATGCAATGGCTCAAGCTTAATCTCCTCACTCTTAATCTTGAGAAAACAAAGTTCATACCTTTTGTCATTACTAATGCGTCACTTCCCCCTCAGTCATACACCATAAAAAGCCATATATGTCAGTCCCTATCACCGAACTGTCTTTGCCACTCTCTTGCTCACACCCCTACCACAAAATACTTAGGAGTCACCCTTGACCGAAAATTAGACTGGCATGCCCACATTGACTCTTTAATAGCCCGTGTCAGGAAATTAATGTATATCCTCAAGCAACTCCGTCATTCGGCAGATCTCAAGACTTTAATGATGGTATACACCTCACTATGTCAATCTCTCATCACCTACTGTATCCCTCTCTGGGGAGCTGCTGGAAAAACAACCTTACTTAAACTTGAGCGAGCACAGAGAGCCGTATTAAAGGTCACAACTTCCAAACCATATAGATACCCAACCACCCAACTTTACTCCGAGACGAATGTCCTGACCGTTAGACAACTTTTCATACTTCGTGCTATTCTTCGTAGACATCGACACCTCCCTCTTTGCGCCAAAATAAATAGTAAACGCAGCAAAAACACCGTATGTCCGGTAGAAAAACAGCGGACGGTCTTTGCCAGCCGCCAGTACGCCTCTATGAGCGCACGCATTTATAACAAAGCGAACCAAGAACTAAATATTTACCCTGTAAACCTTTACGCCTGTAAAACTAAACTACGGGCCTGGCTACAATCACAAACTTACCGGGAGTCAGAAGCTCTACTAACCTGCGTTAAGTAACCAAATCTCTCACACACACACACACACACACACACACACACACACACACACATACACGCGCGCGCGCGCGCAATGCACACACACTCGCGCAACGCATTCACGCACGCTAATCTTTCGTGTGTCACTTATTACTTCCCTTCAAATTTTTTTTTTTTCCCTATTACCGTTTTTTCGGTGTCTTCTTCTTTTTTTTTATATATGCTCTTTATTAACTCGACTACTAACTAAGGTTGTAACAGAATGCAGCTAGCTGGTCCTGTCACTTTCTTATTAAAATAACTTTCCAAGGGATAGTGGGTTGAATTCACCTTTATATCTTTGAATCATTTATTAAGTAATTATAAGTATTTAGAGGCCTTGGCGGAGACACTATTGTGCATCTTACGTAAATTTTAAATGATTCTTTGTCTTGGCTAATTAGAAATTATATCAAATAGAATGTTTAAAGTAAAGGAATAAGAAAATATTCCTGAGTACCTGTAATAATGCCAGCTTAATATATTAAATTATTTAAGAAAAAGGAACCCTAAGATATCAATCAATCTAACATTAATAACTACAACCCAATTCCTTTTACACTTGCCGCGTTGCCTTTGATGCGCGCCGCGCTTTTGTTTTCCGTTTGCCGCACGTCCAGCTAACATAAAACACTCGACATTCAAAATTCAGCCTTATTAATGAAAGCATAAAGTAGGTTCAAGATAGGGCCGATGCGACTCTCTGTTATGTAAAGGTTCGACCGGGATTCGGGCGGTCGGTAGGCAGGTACATTTGTCACACTTGTCGCACTTGTCACACTTGTCACACTTGTCCCACTTGTCGCACTTGTCCCACTTGTCACACTTGTCGCATTTGTCACACTTGTCGCACTTGTCACACTTGTCACACTTGTCACATTTGTCGCACTTGTCGCACTTGTCATTCGTAATCTCTGCTGTAGCTTTAAGGTCGTCTGCGAAAAGGTATATTTTGGAATTTAAAAAACACTTATCTATATCATTTATGAAGATAATAAAAAGGTATTTTCTCCCCATCATGAGGGATCACCTTTTGGCATTATAACTAGTAAAATTAGTGGGTTTTTGTATATTTTCAATAAATTTAAAAGCCAGAACTTTGTCCAGGTTTACAGTATACCTGAGGGGTCATTCCCGCCTTGCGGTGTTAATGGGCATGACTCAGAGTCTTTAGCTACCAGATTGAGGGTGTTGTCTGGCGTCTGCCTTTATACCGACATAGGCGACGATCTCACCCCTCCCGTGTCTCAATGTCCAGCTGCTGAATGGAAGTGAGATCTGCCATAGTTTGGGTCAGAACAGAAGTGTATACTCCGCTCACAGAAGTTCACAGTATTTGAGGAACGGTCTTGTTAAATATATTTATATATTTCTATTATATACACAATAGGGCGTTCTACTCTTGCCGCCATGCCCTCGGGCGCAAGGGGGGGAACAATTTACACAGGCTTTAGAATTGCGATCCTCAGTTTAGCCGACTGAACTCTTTAGAGCTTAGTTAGGGAATACGCATTCTCAGAAACTAAATCTGGTAAGGAATTCAGTTTCTAGTTTAGATCTCCTGGGGTTAATGTTAGATTTAACTTCATACACTGAATTAGGGGTAACAGGTTTAGAATTTAAGGGTTTATTTTATCCAGGTAACTGTTAGTTCGGATATTAAGGGTGTAACAGAATGCAGCTAGCTGTTCCTGTCACTTTCTTATTATAATAACTTTCCAAGAAATAGTGGGTTGAATTCACCTTTATAACTTTGAATCACTTATTAAGTAATTATAAGTATTTAGAGGTCTTGGCGGAGACACTACCGAGCACCTTACGTAAATTATAGATGATTCTTTGTCTTGGCTAATTAGAAATTATATCAAGTAGAATGTTTAGAGTAAAGGAATAAAATAAATATTCCTGAGTACCTGTAATAACGCCGGCTTAATATATTAAATTATTTAAGAAAAAGGAACCCTAAAATATCAATCAATCTAACAATAATAACTACAACTCAATTCCTTTTACACTTGCCGCGTTGCCTTTGATGTACGCCGCGCTTTTGTTTTCCGTTTGCCGCACGTCCAACTAATATAAAACACTCGACATTCAAAATTCAACCTTATTAATGAAAGTATAAAGTAGGTTCAAGATAGGGCCGATGTGACTCTCTGTTATGTAAAGGGTCGACCGGGATTCGGGCGGTCAGTAGGCAGGTACACTTGTCGCACTTGTCGCACTTGTCGCACTTGTCGCACTTGTCGCACTTGTCGCACTTGTCACACTTGTCGCACTTGTCACACTTGTCACACTTGTCACACTTGTCACACTTATCACACTTGTCGCACTTGTCGCACTTGTCACACTTGTCGCACTTGTCGCACTTGTCACACTTGTCGCACTTGTCACACTTGTCGCACTTGTCGCACTTGTCGCACTTGTCGCACTTGTCGCACTTGTCACACTTGTCGCAGATCTGAGGGTATGGGAGTCACACTTGTCGCACTTGTCACACTTGTCACACTTGTCACACTTGTCGCACTTGTCGCACTTGTCACACTTGTCACACTTGTCACACTTGTCACACTTGTCACACTTGTCACACTTGTCACACTTGTCGCACTTGTCGCACTTGTCGCACTTGTCGCACTTGTCACACTTGTCACACTTGTCGCACTTGTCACACTTGTCGCACTTGTCACACTTGTCACACTTGTCACACTTGTCACACTTGTCGCACTTGTCGCACTTGTCGCACTTGTCACACTTGTCACACTTGTCACACTTGTCACACTTGTCACACTTGTCGCACTTGTCGCACTTGTCACACTTGTCGCACTTGTCACACTTGTCACACTTGTCACACTTGTCACACTTGTCACACTTGTCACACTTGTCACACTTGTCACACTTGTCACACTTGTCACACTTGTCACACTTGTCACACTTGTCACACTTATCGCACTTGTCGCAGATATGAGGGTATAAAAGGACGTGCGGGGCGGTAGGCCGATCACTTAGAATTCGTCGCTCAGACTGTCAAGGTCTCTGGCTTGTTCAGTAAAAACTCTTGGTGGGTGAATTTATTGGCATAAGAGTGGTTCGTCATTATGAGGGATTTTCTCCCCATCATGAGGGATCACTTTTTGGCATTATAACTAGTAAAATTAGTGGGTTTTTGTATATTTTCAATAAATTTAAAAGCCAGAACTTTGTCCAGGTTTACAGTATACCTGAGGGGTCATTCCTGCCTTGCGGTGTTAATAGGCATGACTCAGAGTCTTTAGCTACCAGATTGAGGGTGTTGTCTGGCGTCTGCCTTTATACCAACATAGGCGACGATCTCACCCCTCCCGTGTCTCAATGTCCAGCTGCTGAATGGAAGTGAGATCTGCCATAGTTTGGGTCAGAACAGGAGTGTATACTCCGCTCACAGAAGTTCACAGTATTTGAGGAACGGTCTTGTTAAATATATTTATATATTTCTATTATATACACAATAGGGCGTCCTACTCTTGCCTCCATGCCCTCGGGCGCAAGGGGGGGGACAACCTACACAGGCTGTTAGTATTGCTATCCTCAGTTTAGCCGACTGAACTCTTTAGGGCTTAGTTAGGGAATACGCATTCTCAGAAACTAAATCTGGTAAGGTATTTTAGTTTCTAGTTTAGATCTCCTGGGGTTAATGTTAGATTTAACTTCATACACTGAATTAGGGGTAATAGGTTTAAAATTTAAGGGTTTATTTTATCCAGGTAATTGACAGTTCGGATAATAAGGACTTTCCAGAAATATGGGATTGATCTGGTTTTCGATTATCAGGTTGATTCACGTGGTTAGGTGGTTTATCAAGCGGTTAAGTCATACAATTTACTAGGTATAGTTTAGATGATGGGTAGGTGTTTTAGCAAGGTATAATATTATTTGTAATCAATAGGATAGCAGGACTTCCCAGAAATATGGGATTGCTCTGATTTAGTGGCAGGCTCAGCGGTCCACTACTCTTTATGTCCAAAGATAAGGCCTTGCAGTATTTCACCTTATCTTTCAGCGCGAATTTCGAAGTACTAGTAGACTCAATTGCTATAATTGTATGGTAATCTTTTTCTAAAACAAATTTTAAGCCCGAGAGCTACAAAGGGTTGTTTGCTCGTTGCGTCCTGGGACAATGCGGTTGAATATGCCTGGCATAGCTCTCCCATAGTATTGGTAATTTGTCATTTTAACGTTTGACTTTACACTCCGAATAGTGTTAAAAATATTGGAGGGGGCTTGTCCAGTCAGGGTCGAGAGCCACTGGTTTCTGTTTAATAACAGAGAGAGATAGCAATCTCTCGGGCGGACGGAGGGGCCCGGCCTTATACCAATAACAAAATTATTCTTAATACCTACAAACCTGCAAAATGATCCTAATATGATAGGGTTAGCACATCTCTGTATACTAGGTACGAGACATACGTACGTTCGACTTGACATACCTACTTAGGCTAAATATCATTACAACTTATTTAAACCCAAATTAAATCCCATTAATTTATCTTAATAAAATCCTAGAGCTAAAGTGTATTTCAATTTTAAAGGATGTCGTGGGGAGATTTAGTATCATCACCATTATTATTATTATTATAAGATTAAAGAATAAAATGTAGGTAAAATGCATTAGGGTAGCTGTTGTGAAGATTGGAGAATTTTAGTAGAAATGGTAGAAAAATTGCATTAGGTAGAAAAGATATGGTAGTTTTAGTAGAACAAAATTAGGCATAGCAAGGGTTCTAGGTAATTGGGGAGTCCAAGGTCTGACAAGCATTCACATTAAAGAGCATGGGTTTTTACGGTACACAACAATACAGGGTCCTACCACTGACGATTCACATTGGCCAAATAAATTTCTCAGCGTTGTTAAGGTTTTATTTCATAATTAAATAAAGGTGGGAGGGGCGTTTATTACAATTTGGTGCCGTGACCAGGATAAGTTAGCCTCTTGTAGGCTACAATTTGTTGGCGTGTAAGATGGAGTGTGATCTTGTCGGGTTCTTGGACTTCTCTCTTCTCATTATTTTCGCTACAAACTTCTTTTGCATAAATCAGCTAAAAACGTCACCTGGAAAAAAAATGCTCCCATAATTACTATATTTATAAATAACTAAAATAAAATGTACTCTAGTTACTCTAGAAATATGAAATAGTAGATTATTTAGAAATAAGTTCTCGTGTAGTAGGAGTAGTAAATACAATATAAAGAACCATTATCATATTCTAATGGAATAAGAAAAATATGAAGGAATCAATCATCTCATCAGGATCTCAATAAAATCCTACAACATGAAATGAATAACCTGGGATTGAATTTATTACTCTGGGGGTAGTTAGACATAAGTAAGCAAGAATAATAAAATGATAACCCGGGATCAAATTTAACAATCTGGGGGTAGACAGAGTAAGCAGTATCGAATCGAATTCATTGGCACTATGCGCATCACTAAGTCACAGTGTTAGAACATCAAATCATCATCAAATTGGTAGGCTGGGTGCTTGGTTACCACCTTCATAGATGCATACATAAACAAGAAATACGCATCACTAGGCTGCAATGATAGAACATCATCATCGTCAGATTGATTGTGTGCTTGTTTATCACCTCCATACATGCATACATTCATAAAAAAAAAAAACAAGAAACACGCGTCACTAGGTTTCAGTAATAGAACATCATCATCAGATTGACTGTGTGCTTGTTTACCACCTCCATACATGCATACATTCATAAAAAAAAAAACAAGAAACACGCGTCACTAGGTTTCAGTTATAGAACATCATCATCAGATAGGCTGTGTGCTTGTTTACCACCTCCATACAAGCATACGTCTATAAAAAAGAAACGCGCGTCCCTAGGCTACAGTGCCAAGCGTGACGATAACATCACTGCGACAGAGGCTGTGTGCTTGTTTGTCACCATCAGGAATCAATTCGCAAACAAGAACATCCATAGGCTACAGGAATAATTCCACATCAAGCAAGTATGTAGTTACCACCATAAGGATTTACATTTAGATAACTAGGGAGAGTAGATGACTTCAGTTTCGTGATAGTAACCACTGGAAAGAAATGAGGAAAAAAAAAAAGGGCTGACTACGGTATGTTAGTGTTAGCAGAGAACTCAGATTATAATAAATTATGCAGGCTTAGTACTTACGTTTGGATCAAAAATCCAGACTAGTGTTATCGTTTCCTTTGACTTTCAGTCAAGACAGAATACACCGTAGTTTACGTTAATTGATCCATGATTGTCTGAAAATATGAAATATGCTTGAGTTGCGATATAGGTTAGGATCATGACCGTGTCCAACATAATATATATGATATATAATACTCACATGATATATTTTCATTTATTCTTTCCCACTCAAACGAGTGAGAGTTCCTTTTTGGGTATTTGCATTTTTCGTAGACAATTAATGAAATACAGAATACATACATTTTGATTCATGTTTGTTTGACAGATGCGCGTACGTTGACACTTGACACATCGATGACAGTCACTTTTTGCTTGGGCGTTTTGTTACTTCTTGGTTTAAAATCACAAATAATCGATGCTATTTTGAGCGTAAATGTAGGATTTCGGACGCTATGTTAGACACAGTGGTTAAGGCAGAACATTTCATTATTACAGGGTAAATTATCCCCGAATTTCATTAGGTTTATGGAGATTTTCAAAGGTATATTTATAGTCTTATAGGGTCGAGATGAATTTGTGATATACCCAGGGGTATCAAAGTGGTAATTGTTGTCAAGGTGGGATCTTTCGCGACGGTATCATCATTACAGTTATATTCCACAATATAATTATAAGAGAAATGGTAAAAATTATGTGATAAATACCTACTTGAATGACATAACGTGACGAATAGGAATAAGATATTAAGCTGGTGTTTATAGGTTGAGGGTTTTTCAGTAAAAAAATAATAATAATAAAATATATATTTACCTATTTTAAAATTCAAATCAATTGTTTTGAACAAAATTATGTAACTTTAGATTTACCTAATCATAAAAATTGAATACTCAGTGAAGGGTACAATAATATCTAAGAGTTATTTAAGCGGGGGGTAGGGGTGTAAGTGAATGGTTGACTTTTGGAGAGGTAGTCCGGTTTTAATATAATTTCATACGACAATTTCGTGGAAATTTTATGATTTACCTACCTATAAATTCACACGTGTCATTAAGCATAAATTGCGTTTAACTTGAAAAGAGCAATATTTATATTGTGGTTGCACTTACGGAGTCTTGTTTGATTGGTAGAGGCTGAGTGTTAGAGAAGGGGTAGTACGGTTGACTGGTTTGTATTGTTTTGAAGTTGAAGAAAATAAGGACATAAAAGGTTGAATATTAGGTAGTCTTTGAAAGTGAATAAGAGGTATGAATGAGTCTCTTCCAATTGGACGAGATTTACAGTGCAACCTAGATTTAATGGTAATTGGTTTCTCCAAACGAATACACGTTGTGTTACCACAGTAATAGGTGTTAGGTTAAAGTCATAATATGACAAGGTCCTTATGAGACTTACTGTGTGGACACGGACTCTACAAGGGTTTAATACCAAATTCTATAATTATACACACCTCACTTCGAATGAGATAATTGAAAAATATTTTTAATACAAAACCGAAACCTAAAATGTTATACATAACAGAGGTTTGACGATATTTTAATAAACTTTGTTTCATTTACATGCATAATCAAATAAAATATGCTAATGTAATAAGTTTAATTTCATAATAAATATAAGTTTAATGGCTCATAGTTATATTATTCAAGTTAAGTGAAAGTTCATAAAATAATATTTCATATTTTGCTCAACGAAGCGAAAATTTTGAAATAGAAAATGATTTTATGGTAAAAGAGTTTTGAACAGTTATCTTGTTCGAGTGATACATACACCAATTAAGATAGGCAAGGGTTGTTTGATGATTGATGGTGAATCGAACCTTGAATCTGTTGATTGAACGCTTTAGTACTTACTCCAAAGGCTTATCAGTTTTGTATGGGGCGATTATGTGGGATTTATTTATAGAAAGGACAATGTTTTCTAGGGATGCCGTCTGAACAATGTAGACACAATCCCGGGGTAAATCTTTGTAATTGGGTCGATAGGGCCGACCAGCCTCACAACCTGGTTTCTCTAACAAAACGGTTATGCATGAGGAAAAAGTTGTCATGAAACTTTTTTAAGGTTTAATGGTTCATTTTCTGTTTTCGAATAGTCATTGCCATTGCTATTGGTTTAAAGATACACCACATTAAAATCACTTGTAATGGAGAGATTGATATATCTTTAAATTGAAACTTTTTGAGTTCTTTACAAATAGGAAGTTAGACCTTTAATTATTTAAAATAGATAAGGATTTAAGTGAAAAATAGGATATTGGAGTAACAAGTTTGGTTCATGAATTGATTGGATGAGAAATGAATATCGCAGTACTTACATAAAGAATTTTTAATTTACATGGGGAGGTTTTGGGGTATCATTCGTTCGAACAACGTGAACAGAATCGATAGATGCCCAGCCAGATCTAGACATTCAAGTTTGATACTACAAAATCTGATTTTTAATCTATCAGCCTCACAACCTGATACCTCAGTCAAATGGAAAATTTGGGGAAAAGATAGTCATGGATCATTGAAGAATTCACTGGACTAATTTTTACACTAAGCATGTACATGTGCATATATATAATTTTCAATAAAAGCAAAGCTTTTAAATAAAAATAAAATTACACAAGGTTTTGATAGGGTTGAGCAAAGCTAGCAACGAAAGAGATGATTTTCATAGACGAGATCTGAAAGTTCTCATCTATAAAATTCATCGGGGGTAGCTTGTAACAGAATGCAGCTAGCTGTTCCTGTCACTTTCTTATTATAATAACTTTCCAAGAAATAGTGGGTTGAATTCACCTTTATAACTTTGAATCACTTATTAAGTAATTATAAGTATTTAGAGGTCTTGGCGGAGACACTACCGAGCACCTTACGTAAATTATAGATGATTCTTTGTCTTGGCTAATTAGAAATTATATCAAGTAGAATGTTTAGAGTAAAGGAATAAAATAAATATTCCTGAGTACCTGTAATAACGCCGGCTTAATATATTAAATTATTTAAGAAAAAGGAACCCTAAAATATCAATCAATCTAACAATAATAACTACAACTCAATTCCTTTTACACTTGCCGCGTTGCCTTTGATGTACGCCGCGCTTTTGTTTTCCGTTTGCCGCACGTCCAACTAATATAAAACACTCGACATTCAAAATTCAACCTTATTAATGAAAGTATAAAGTAGGTTCAAGATAGGGCCGATGTGACTCTCTGTTATGTAAAGGGTCGACCGGGATTCGGGCGGTCAGTAGGCAGGTACACTTGTCGCACTTGTCGCACTTGTCGCACTTGTCGCACTTGTCGCACTTGTCACACTTGTCACACTTATCACACTTATCACACTTGTCACACTTGTCGCACTTGTCGCACTTGTCGCACTTGTCACACTTGTCGCACTTGTCACACTTGTCACACTTGTCACACTTGTCACACTTATCACACTTGTCGCACTTGTCGCACTTGTCACACTTGTCGCACTTGTCGCACTTGTCACACTTGTCGCACTTGTCACACTTGTCGCACTTGTCGCACTTGTCGCACTTGTCGCACTTGTCGCACTTGTCACACTTGTCGCAGATCTGAGGGTATGGGAGTCACACTTGTCGCACTTGTCACACTTGTCACACTTGTCACACTTGTCGCACTTGTCGCACTTGTCGCACTTGTCACACTTGTCACACTTGTCACACTTGTCACACTTGTCACACTTGTCACACTTGTCACACTTGTCACACTTGTCACACTTGTCGCACTTGTCGCACTTGTCGCACTTGTCGCACTTGTCGCACTTGTCACACTTGTCACACTTGTCGCACTTGTCACACTTGTCGCACTTGTCACACTTGTCACACTTGTCACACTTGTCACACTTGTCGCACTTGTCGCACTTGTCGCACTTGTCACACTTGTCACACTTGTCACACTTGTCACACTTGTCACACTTGTCGCACTTGTCGCACTTGTCACACTTGTCGCACTTGTCACACTTGTCACACTTGTCACACTTGTCACACTTGTCACACTTGTCACACTTGTCACACTTGTCACACTTGTCACACTTGTCACACTTGTCACACTTGTCACACTTATCGCACTTGTCGCAGATATGAGGGTATAAAAGGACGTGCGGGGCGGTAGGCCGATCACTTAGAATTCGTCGCTCAGACTGTCAAGGTCTCTGGCTTGTTCAGTAAAAACTCTTGGTGGGTGAATTTATTGGCATAAGAGTGGTTCGTCATTATGAGGGATTTTCTCCCCATCATGAGGGATCACTTTTTGGCATTATAACTAGTAAAATTAGTGGGTTTTTGTATATTTTCAATAAATTTAAAAGCCAGAACTTTGTCCAGGTTTACAGTATACCTGAGGGGTCATTCCTGCCTTGCGGTGTTAATAGGCATGACTCAGAGTCTTTAGCTACCAGATTGAGGGTGTTGTCTGGCGTCTGCCTTTATACCAACATAGGCGACGATCTCACCCCTCCCGTGTCTCAATGTCCAGCTGCTGAATGGAAGTGAGATCTGCCATAGTTTGGGTCAGAACAGGAGTGTATACTCCGCTCACAGAAGTTCACAGTATTTGAGGAACGGTCTTGTTAAATATATTTATATATTTCTATTATATACACAATAGGGCGTCCTACTCTTGCCTCCATGCCCTCGGGCGCAAGGGGGGGGACAACCTACACAGGCTGTTAGTATTGCTATCCTCAGTTTAGCCGACTGAACTCTTTAGGGCTTAGTTAGGGAATACGCATTCTCAGAAACTAAATCTGGTAAGGTATTTTAGTTTCTAGTTTAGATCTCCTGGGGTTAATGTTAGATTTAACTTCATACACTGAATTAGGGGTAATAGGTTTAAAATTTAAGGGTTTATTTTATCCAGGTAATTGACAGTTCGGATAATAAGGACTTTCCAGAAATATGGGATTGATCTGGTTTTCGATTATCAGGTTGATTCACGTGGTTAGGTGGTTTATCAAGCGGTTAAGTCATACAATTTACTAGGTATAGTTTAGATGATGGGTAGGTGTTTTAGCAAGGTATAATATTATTTGTAATCAATAGGATAGCAGGACTTCCCAGAAATATGGGATTGCTCTGATTTAGTGGCAGGCTCAGCGGTCCACTACTCTTTATGTCCAAAGATAAGGCCTTGCAGTATTTCACCTTATCTTTCAGCGCGAATTTCGAAGTACTAGTAGACTCAATTGCTATAATTGTATGGTAATCTTTTTCTAAAACAAATTTTAAGCCCGAGAGCTACAAAGGGTTGTTTGCTCGTTGCGTCCTGGGACAATGCGGTTGAATATGCCTGGCATAGCTCTCCCATAGTATTGGTAATTTGTCATTTTAACGTTTGACTTTACACTCCGAATAGTGTTAAAAATATTGGAGGGGGCTTGTCCAGTCAGGGTCGAGAGCCACTGGTTTCTGTTTAATAACAGAGAGAGATAGCAATCTCTCGGGCGGACGGAGGGGCCCGGCCTTATACCAATAACAAAATTATTCTTAATACCTACAAACCTGCAAAATGATCCTAATATGATAGGGTTAGCACATCTCTGTATACTAGGTACGAGACATACGTACGTTCGACTTGACATACCTACTTAGGCTAAATATCATTACAACTTATTTAAACCCAAATTAAATCCCATTAATTTATCTTAATAAAATCCTAGAGCTAAAGTGTATTTCAATTTTAAAGGATGTCGTGGGGAGATTTAGTATCATCACCATTATTATTATTATTATAAGATTAAAGAATAAAATGTAGGTAAAATGCATTAGGGTAGCTGTTGTGAAGATTGGAGAATTTTAGTAGAAATGGTAGAAAAATTGCATTAGGTAGAAAAGATATGGTAGTTTTAGTAGAACAAAATTAGGCATAGCAAGGGTTCTAGGTAATTGGGGAGTCCAAGGTCTGACAAGCATTCACATTAAAGAGCATGGGTTTTTACGGTACACAACAATACAGGGTCCTACCACTGACGATGGCCAAATAAATTTCTCAGCGTTGTTAAGGTTTTATTTCATAATTAAATAAAGGTGGGAGGGGCGTTTATTACAAGGGCGATCTAGAAGTCTAGAGTTTAACTTTTAGAATGGTTCACGTGGTTAAATAGCTATCGAGCACTTTGGGTTATGTAGTGGTTACTAGGTACAATCTAGGTATCTGGTTTTCGATTATCAGGTTAATTCACGTGGATAGGAGGTTTATCAAGAGGTTAAGTCATACAATTTACTAGGAATAGGATAGATGTTTTAGCAAGGTATAATATTGTTTGTAATCAATGGGATAGCAAGACTTTCCAGAAATATGGGATTGCTCTGGTATCGATTATCAGGTTAATTCACGTGGATAGGAGGTTTATCAAGCGGTTAAGTTATACAATTTACTAGGTATAGCCTAGATGATGGGTAGATGTTTTAGCAAGGTATAATATTATTTGTAATCAATAGGATAGCAGGACATCCCAGAAATATGTCCTCTTATGTCCAAAGATAAGGCCTTGCAGTATTTCACCTTATCTTTCAGCGCGAATTCTGAAGTACTAGTAGACTCAATTGCTATAATTATATGGTAATCTTTTTCTAAAACAAATTTTAAGCCCGAGAGCTACAAAGGGTTGTTTACTCGTTGCGTCCTGGGACAATGCGGTTGAATAAACTCGGCATAGTTCTCCATAATATTAGTAATTTGTCATTTTAACATTTGTCTTTACACTCCGAACAGTGTTAGAAAAATATTGGAGGGGGCTTGTCCAAGTCAGGGTCGAGAGCCACTGGTCTCTGTTTAATAACGGAGAGAGATAGCAATCTCTCGGGCGGACGGAGGCCCGGCCTTATACCAATAACAAAATTATTCTTAATCTCTACAAACCTGCAAAATGATCCTAATATGATAGGGTTAGCACATCTCTGTATACTAGGTTCGAGACATACGTACGTTCGACTTGACATACCTACTTAGGCTAAATATCATTACAACTTATTTAATCCCAATTTAAATCCCATTAATTTATCTCAATAAAATCCTAGAACTAAAGTATTTCAATTTTAAAGGTTGTCGTGGGGAGATTTAGTACCATCACCCTTATTATTATTATAAGATTAAAGAACAAAATGTAGGTAAAATACATTAGGATAGCTGTTGTGAAGGTTGAAGAATTTTAGTAGAAATGGTAGAAAAATTGCATTTGGTAAAAAAGATATAGTAGAATTAGTAGAACAAAATTAGGCATAGTAAGGGTTCTAGGTAGTTGAGGAGTCCAAGGTCTGACAAGCATTCACATTAAAGAGCAAGGGTTTCTATGGTACACAACAATACAGGGTCCTACCACTGACGATTCACATTGGCCAAATAAATTTCTCACCGTTGTTAAGGTTTTATTTCATAATTAAATAGGATTGGGAGGGGCGTTTATTACAAGGTGTGTTCGGCAAAGTTCCGGACGATTTTAGGTGGGTTGAGATGGTGTTGGTTTTTATTTTATATTTCAGCTTGAAAATAAGTCACATGCGTGATTCAAATACCACAATAATACGAATAAAATGCTTTGTTGCATAGATTTTTTTTAATTTCCTAAACATCAAGATGAGTGTGTGACGAGTGTTTAAATTTAGGAAAGATTTTTTTTTGTCACTCGTTCATTTTTACGTAATGGTGTAAGAACGGACGAGCCTGTAACTTCGACTCTGTTACCCCTAGCAGAGGGTTTACTACAGGGAAATGTCCGATTTTATCCGCTGATTTACATGTAGAAGAATTGGTTAGAAAGTATGTTAAACTTTAATTTCGGACACGATTTAATTTTTTTTGTACTTTTTTTGTCCGATCTTACACCATGCATCCAAAATTGAAGAAATTGTGGATCTCAAACTTTTCGCTGTTGGGGTCAATGAACTCGGGGTTCATTGAACTTACAAAGACGTGGTAGGCTGAAAGAAGGTGATAACGTATTTAAGTAAAAATAAAAATATAGGGAACAAGAATTAAATACAACTTTTTCAATCAGCCTGCGTTATTATTCGCCATAATAATAATTTGACAGAGGTTGACAATAGACATACTTAATTAGAGATCAATTATACTTTTGGTACTATTTGCCAGCTTACGGGAGTTTTACTTGTATTGGTAGGTAAAGAATATTATTTTATTTTAAGCGTGTGCTTGATTTTGTCTAGTACTAGCAACTTTTAGCTTGTCCGGCTTTATTGATAAGCAAGCAGGCATAATCAAAATATGTAAGTAGACATAGAGATCAATGACTGATAATCACTGTTGTTTGCAGTGACAGTAGAAATTACTTTTTAGGTTTCCGTAGGCCCGACCTGGGTCAGACTGACTCTACCCAGTGTACAGCGGTACCGGTAAGAATAGGGACTATGTGTCAGTGCTGTCGCGATCGCACTGTGGACGTCCCCGCCGGCGAGAATGCCTAAGTGTACGCGTCGTGTCTGAGTAGGACGCCGTAAGCGCAGCGTTCCATATTTCGGGTGCCGGACCGTGCGACCCCTAATCAGTGATCGCCGAGTTACGACAGAGGCAGGGATGGGAACGTAGTCGACAGCCTTCCTAAGTGGGTCAGTTTATTTCTAAGTGACATTTTACTAAACTTGTCAATCATCGGTCCAAGCTTTCATAGCACGAATAACGCATGGTTGCGTACCCTACTGATGTGGCTACGGAATGTCAGTTTTCTGTCGAGGGTCACTCCAAGATATTTGTCTTCGTTGGCCCAAGGGATGGGCCGGTCAATCATCTGGATCGGAGCCACCCAGCCAGCCTTTCCGTGCTAACGCGGTCAGACGGGTGGAAGACTATCGCAGTGCTTTTTTCCGGATTGACTTCGATAAGCCAAAGATTAAATCAACGACCAAGGTCAATGATTGCCTCCTGGAGGTATCGTGGGATAAAAGTATACTTACAATGAATCATAAAGAGCGCGGTATCGTCCGCGAACAACCCCAGTTGCTGCACTTTAGGGTGCCTTGGAATGTCGTTTGTGAATAACGAATAAAGAGTGGGAGAGAGCCTTCGATCCCTGAGAAAATCTCGTATGGTGAGTACGAGTCTGTCAGGCATACCGAGATGATATAACTTGTGTATCAGCCCGTTACGCCAGACCTTGTCGAAGGCTTTCGCCACGTCGAGAAAAATCGCACCGGCCCTGAGCCCCTGCAATAGAGAGAAACCGTCCATCACGTGCTGCACTGCACGTGCTGACGCGGTGCACCTGTTGGACGCACCAGTGCTCGGATCTAAAGCCGAACTGCTCGATGATGATGACGTTATTCTCAGCCGTAAATCTGAGAATCCTGGTGAGAAGTATCCGCTCATATAGTTTTCCTACAGAGCTAAGTAAGCTAATCGGTCTACAATACGCAGGCGAACTCCGGGGTTTACCGGGCTTCGCTATCCCTATGACCGCTGCACCTTTCCACGCGGCTGGAAAGTGAGCATTGGTCAAAGCGGCATTGAAAATGCCGACCAAAATGAGGAGGCGGGTTTCAGGGAGAAGTTTCAGGATACGATTGGATTCACCATCCGCACCCGGAGTGTTCCTAACAAGAAGACGCCTGACTAGGCCACTGACTTCCTTAACCAACACCGGTAAAATGGGTGAAGTTACGGGGAAACGCGAGCTCCTGTCCACCTCGGAATCGACCCATCTAATATGGGCTTCGTCGGTGTGTAGGAGACTAGGCGAACATTGGGACTCTAAGCTACTCGCAAGGCATTCGGCTTTCTCACTATCCTCGAAAGCAGGGGTAGGGTGATCCGGACGATCCAAGGGGGGTATGGTCTGGTAACAGGCATCTGATTTGAGAGATCTCGCTAGTTTCCAGTAAGTTAGATGACTAGGAGCGATCTCACCCATCAGATCCCTGAACGAGTTCTCCCGAAATTCGGCAATTCTCTGTTTGGACTCGTTACACAAGTCCCTCAGGATTTGACGGTTTTCAGCAGAAGGGTGGTTGGAGTAAGTCCTGATTGCACGATTTTTTCTAGTCACTAACTCCCTAAATTCCCTAGGCAGAGGTCGGTTTTGGATATCCTCCGCCGACACCTCCCTTGAGGCCTCACTTCGAACAGTGTTGAGAAGTTGGTGAAAGAATCGATCGCTTGGTCGGTCTGTTCAGTAGTAGTTATGCAGTCAGGGATGTCTCTAAGCAGGGGAGGATCTGTCTGTAAGAGACCTGATTGTACCTTATTCCAGTCCACGAGTATTCTGGTACGAGGTGCATTATTAGGGTGAAGTCCTAGTCTCAAAAGAACTGGCCTATGGTCCGAGTCAAGTTCGTGTATCACTTCTACAGAACGCAGAGTTAACGCTACGTTCTTTAGGAGTGCTAACTATGTCGAGTATATCAGGTCGGTGCTCTACGTTATGAGGGAAATGAGTTGGTTCTAAGGGAGCGAGGAGATCGAAAGGGAGGCTGTCGATCAAAAGGTGATGAAGCCGATTGCCTTTGGGCAAAGCGATGTAACTTTATTAATAATCAGTCATTTAAATAAGTAAACAAAGTGATCAAAGAATCAAATAGACCAAATAGTAGATTGAAACGCGATGAACCAATATATCTGAAAATTGTCTATTTTTAATAACAATAAATAATATTGAATTTATATTACTTAAATGACATGAAATGATATTAAATAACAGGTCAACATTTTCATACTTTTTTTTGTAATTTTACCCGACCCAATAAAAAATAATGCATTTAATATTTTATCATTAAAAAAATTAAAATATGCCAAATTGAGTACTTATAGAACATTTGTATGTCAGTCACATTTTGTGTCTCCTGGTAACCTGTAGGCAAGTATTTATAAAGTTTGAGAAACATTACACGTTTAAGTTCGGATGTTTTTCATCCGATCTTTTACTACTACGGGTAAGATCGGATCTCAGCCTACGGTGGCCGTATATTAATAATACAGATTTGTTACAAATTTAATAAAAAATAATCTTCGCTAAGTAAATTAATAGAAAAATGCTTTAACTAACCAGTTATTTTCAAAAAACCTTGGAAGGGTATTTTCGGACGAACCGCAAAAATCGATTTTTTATACGTTTTCATTAGAATGAGCACAATACACGACTCGATGGTCAGAGAAACAAGAGCGGGCTATAGGGGGGTGCGGGACAAAATGGCGCATCGCGTCAGCTTGCCAGCCTTAAAAAATTCCCGCGCAATAGGCGTAAGTTTCGATCATACGTTCTTACCCGCTGTCCGATCTTAGTCGAACGCACCTTACCTCCTTGGAGGAATCACTGACTCCCGAGTCACAGGCTTTGACCTAGTTCGGGGGACAGAGGCTCGACCTTGGTGAATCTGTTACAAACCTAATGTTAATGTTTGTGGTTACCTGTAATGGTGGTGAAACATTGTATTAGGTTTATAAGTCAATAAAGATTATTATTATTATTATTATCGCCTCCCTCGACCATCTGTTAGGGAAGGTGGCGACCCGATCAACGACGCCACCGTAGGCAAAGCCCTTAAAGCGAGCATGACATATTGAATATGCATGCAGCATGATATATCAAGGTTTTAACTTCGATTTCATCCCTACTCACGCGACATGCGTATTCAATCAGTACAAATCGAAAGGAACCGGGTGATTGCTGACAAAACTGAATTGAAACATCGAATTCAGCTGCGCAGAGGGCGACCTTCAATCGCTGCAGCAACCACTTTCTTCACTGTTTGGAACGTGCAGCAGTGGTTTTTCTTACACAGAAATTGATGATCTTTCAGATGAGCCTTGGTTTTTTTAGAAGACCGATCGATCATACTAGATACCTCAGTATTGGCGTCACTTATGCTGCTGCCACTGACAAGGCCAGTCAGGGAGGCTTGCAGCACTGCATTATCGTATAGTCCTACCCCTCCCCTGTATCGAGAACAAACGAAACCTGGAGTGCTACCGCGAACGGCATTCGAAACTTTCCCTCTCTGTCGCACTTGCAAGTTTGCACATAAGTGAGACAGAGAGGGAAAACTTCGTTTGTGGTTCGCGGCAGCCCCTCTGGGAGACTTATCATACTAGAAACCGGATTTTTTTGATTTTTTTTTATGGCCACCAGGTTTTATGCATGGCAGCATAGCCGTTTCGTGTTCCCCCAGGAATGACGTATCTTATAATATATATATCATCTGGGAGTCTTATCGAACTAGGTTCAGTGTCGTGGGCTCTTAAACTATAATACCTAATAAACATTATCACCAATTTTGTTTTGGTTGTAAAACCTGTGTGACTGACAGACCGACAGACGGACGCGTGACTTGCGTGAGTGACAGTTTGCGGACGGGTTGCGTTTGGACCCTTCGGGCACGGAACACTACAATGCATTGAAAATTATAAAAGAACTACAAAATAAATTCTAAGGATTCAGTAATGACTAAAAACACGCGCTGCACTGCAGCAGTCGGCGGCCGGCGCAATCTTTTGTTTCGGGCGCGTTGGCGATGTTTTTTATACAGAACCGTTAATATTTTTTTCTACTCGTCGACTTCAATATTTGAATTAAGATATCGTAGACGAAACTAAAATCACATACTTTTCTCTATGGAGCTCCCTTCAACTGAACTCGATCAGTCCAGATCAGTCTCCTGTCAGTATTCTATCATTCACTACGGACTGACGAATATTATTTAAAATATTTAATTTTCATCAGTCTGGGCCATCAGTCCGCGGGTGATACGATCATTTTGTCGTCAGTCTGACCAGACTGATGGACTGAACTGAGGCCAGAATGAGCGTGTAACCGATGTCTAAATAGACCAATCACATGTCTAAACGTGGTTCCCGACT
The DNA here is from genome assembly GCA_963556455.1 of Epiblema foenella. Lineage (NCBI taxonomy): Eukaryota > Metazoa > Arthropoda > Insecta > Lepidoptera > Tortricidae > Epiblema > Epiblema foenella. The sequence continues at coordinate 2,443,383 of OY747113.1, read as the reverse complement.
ACAAAAGCATACATTATATAACGATTGTGATTGTCTAATTAAGGATTGTCCAAGTAAGGTTCGAGACTTCAAAAGCTAATTATATAACTATTGCATACACTATTATTTCTACGAGTCAACGGAAATTAATTAAACAAACTAGTCCTGCGGAAATGGAGATTAGGCACATGGGTCGGGCGTTCGTTGATGTCTTTTGTTCTATGTCTGCGGCGTCACGTGATTGGTCAATTTCATAAGAGTACAGTAACGGCGACAAGGTGATTGGTCTATTTCATAAGAGTTCAATTGAAGGAAGCGCCATAGAGAAGTATGTGATTTTAGTTTCGTCCACGATATCTTAATTCAAACATTGAAGTCGACGAGTAGAGAAACTACTATAAAAATAATTATATTTTCCTTGTGAATCAAATATCGAATATTGTTATAAGTATTCCTACTTTTAAATGAGTTACATGAATAAATAAAGGCCAGACAGATATGTTTATTTTCACTGTTCTTATACGTATTAAAAATATACATTGAAGTGTTTTATTTACATAATTTTATATAGTTTACAAGAGTAAAGTGGGAAAAAGACATAGCAATATATGACTAAACTAATCTAAAACTAAATTATAAACTTTTCGGTGTTATTATGTAAAGTCCACATTTGTATCATCTTACCGTATCGTATCGCCGATTAAAGTTAGGACAAATGTAAAAACTTGCATATTAACATTACACACACACACACACCACAGCCATAATAACATTATTCTACTATACAAGTACGTAGTGCTGGAGGTGAGCAAGGTTGCCAGAGCTCCCGAGGATGCACTGTGTTGAGAGCGAGGGACCTAAATTTGTCCCTTCTGTTGTTAACACAGTGCAACCCCATAAAGGGTCGACAACGTATACGTGACTCCTTTGGAGTTGCGGGCGTATATAAGCTACGGTGGTCGCTTACCATCAGGTGGACCGTAAGCGTGTTTGCCGCTGGCGTTGTATAAAAAAAAACACGTTTTGCTGTACGTATAGGGTCGGTAGGTGGGTTTACGGCTTGTTAATTTGATGCGCCAGTTTGCGGCCACTTGGATGAGTTGATGAACTGAGAGGATATTTGTTTTTTAATATATTCCCATTCAATAGCTACTAATTAAAACGCATACGATTCACTAAATAATACATAAAAAAATTGTTATCATACTTTCTATGTTAACTAAGCCGACATACTTAGTTAACATAGAAAGGATGGTAACAATTTTTTTTAATCATGAATATCTACGTCTTGAACAACCTATCTGACCCCTGACCCAGACACTTAGCGAGAGGTGTTGGTTGAGACTTGAGACCAAAGAGTACAATATACTTACCGCTATTATTAGACCATTCGCACAGGGCCGTCTTTCCCACTGGGCACTAAGGGCACTTGCCCAGGGCCCCGCGATGGATAGGGGCCCACTACTTACTGCCAGATCACCAAACTATAACCAATATTTAGTGATCTGTCAAGGGCATAGGGGCCCCATTACCCTAGTGTGCCCAGGGCTTCCAATTGGTTAAAGTCGGCCTTGCATTCGCAGAGGCGCTATCGGAACAATGATCATCGAATCAATTTCCCACATATAGCAGTTACGAAGTATCTATAGGTACCAGGTATGTAGGGTCGCCTGCCAGGTATCTGCTGGCGTTGTCCTCCTCGACCTTCACGAGGTTCTCTTCATGGACGATGGTGATGTCGACGCATTGGCACTGCCTGAGTCTGAGTAGGCCCTCTGTGGCGCTTGATAGATCTGTCAGCACGGTATCAGGCTTATTGGCCAAATAATCTGTCAGTGATTACAGATTGATTTCAATAGAGCGTGGCATGCGTAGAAAGAGGATTAGATAAAAGGAGGATTAGCGAATCACCAAGGGGGACGGGGACGGACTTATGATGGCTGACTAAATTGAGATGTATTAGGAGGCTGATAGGGATGTAGCACAATTCCGTACATGGCGTGAATAAGTTGACAAGTCGAGGTGAAAAATTGAAGATATTTGAGCCTTATGCAATGTATTCTAAGTTCAAAGTTCGACCAAAAAACATCTCGAGTTGTCAACTTGTTCACGCCGTGCACGGAATTAGTCGTGCTGCATGATACAATAATATACTTCGGCAGGTATGGCAAACGGGTACATCGGTTAGTAGTGTGGGTGACACGACCTTCGGCGGCACTGCTATCTATCGATGGTTCTCAAATTATGTATATTGGGGATAATAGTCTTGCTTAAAAAATCGGATATAAATTACTGATTGATTGATATTTATTGGTAAGTCTTCATATTTACAAGTCATTTACAGTCATTCATTTAAGAGTCATTACAAAAAAGAAAATATATTTTTTACATTGCATGTAAATTACATTAACTACATAATTTTAAGTAAAAACATAATTATAGATTATTTACATAATTAATACCATTTTAATATAATGCCAGTATATTAGTAGGCCAATGACCTGCGGACATCGAAAAACTCGTCGATAGTGTAGCAAGCCATTTCTAGTAGCATGGCCTTTAGTTTGTGGACAAATATTGCATCACTAGAAGCTTGCTTTATTTCATCGTCCAGTATGTTGTAGTCTTATTCCCATAACATGCATAGACTTCCTAGTTTTAGCCGGCGGGCGGCACGCGGGCACAATCAGCTGGTTGCGCATGCGCGTCACGCTACCCCGGAGTTGGCTATGAGTTGGGATCTGATGTAGATTTTGTCTTACATATTTGCATGCTTCTAGCATGTACGTACACACTGGGTAATGTCAGTATTTTACAATTTTTAACAGTTCCTTAGCCGGATAGTCGAGAGGTTTTCTAGTTAAAATGCGGAGGGCACGCTATTGCAATTTGAATAGTCTTTCACGGTCCGCAGCAGTACCCCATAGGTCAACACCGTAGATTAATATAGAATGGATGTATCCATGGTAGGCCTTCCTTAGATTTTCCTCAGAGAGACTGTGGGTTAACCTAGACAATGCGAAACACGCAGAGGCGAGACGTTTACACGTCGCATCTATATGAGGTGCCCACGTTAGTCCTGAATCGATTAAAAAACCTAGGTACTTAACTTCGTGTACATGTGGTACCGGAATATCATTCAAAACAATCTTAACCTGAGTATTTAGATTTTTCTTTAACTGGAAGTACATTATGTTTGTCTTTTCGACATTCAAAAGCATCCCGTTAGCAGTAAACCAATCAGATATCCTTTGCATTGTTAGGGTCAGTCTAGTTTCTAAGCTAACGAAATTATCGGCTGCCGTTATCACACACGTGTCGTTATATTAAACAACAGTATAAAAAACCGGCCAAGTGCGTGTCGGGCCACGCACAGTGTAGGGTTCCGTAGTTGCCCGTCCATCACGTCCCCGGTCATATGCGGAATTACAGATCCGTAGGAAGGCTTTTACTGATGTTGGTGTCTATGCTTGCATCTCTTTCGCACATCTTTGTATATGTGTGTGTATTGACGGCTCCAGAGAGACTACCGCGAACCGAAAACGAACGAAATTTCAATATCTCCCTCTTTGTCGCACGAATATGCAAGTGCGACAGAGGAGATATTCGAACTTCGTTCGTTTTCGGTTCGCGGTAGGCCCTCAGTCTTATCCTTACTTCATGGTGCCATAACTATTTTCGACTGAGTACACCTACTGGTGCAGTGTGTAGTTATAGTATGGCACTTCCAAGTTCTCAAGACATAGAACTAGACCTGAGGACCTACTCCGAACTTCGTATCGTGCTGTCCCTTTCACTCATATAGTGTATAACAAGAGAGTGAAAGGGACAGCATGATACGAAGTTCGGAGTACAGGCTGAGTTACGCGGCCTGCGTCAGTTTGCGGCTTTTGAAGAACGAAGTTTTTTCAATTAAGGATATTTACATTTTTACATGCCTTAAAGAAATAGTGAGTCGTATGCTAGCAGCCATTGAATGGGAAAATATTATAAAAGCAAATAAATATCCTTTCAGTTAGGTGATCCTTAGGTGTTGCTGGTAGCGCTGGTAGGACCGGTGCGGCAGGATTCCTGGAAATGGTAAGGTATCTGTAGAAATACGCATAAAGGTTACACACGTAATAATTTAATGGCATGCAACTTATCGAAAAATAAATGTCGTAGTTTAGAAAAATACATATACATTTTTTTCATTTCATTTTGTTTTGTTTTATGTTTATAATATGTACATTTGTCATGTGTGTTTGTTGTCTTGTTTTCACTTAATGAACCCTACAAAACACCAGCGAAAAGAGCGATAGGAGTGCGCGCGGTTGGAGCGTAGCCTGGGGAAAATCCAGAGGATAAACTTCCGACTCGACCACGTGGGTGGTTTTGAACACTGGAATACTCTAAGAGTTTGCGCTCCAGTGAGATTGGTAGAGTGGTTTCAACCGAATCTGAGGTGTGAGTGGAATTGAGCTACTGCGAGGTTTGTCGCTGGTTCACTAAACCTGGCCTAGCTGAGAAGAGTCCAGCAAGAAACTTAGCTAGGCCCGACCTGGGTCGGACTAACTACCTGGTATGCGGCGGTACCGACCCGAATAGCGACTACATGTGTCTGTGTTGTTGCAATAGCACGTTGGACTTCCCCGCACACTTATGCGTACACTTAGTTGTTCCCGCCGGCTGATGTCGGGCCGGGGATACAGGTTGCGTAACCTGTATCAGTTGGACGTCGTAAGCGCAGCGTTTCATCTTTCAATGGATGCTGTGATTATGTCGTCCGGGTCCGTGGTCGCAGAGTTACGACAGAGGGAGGAGGGATGGAAACGGATTCCTTAGAATGGGGAGCGTTGTCAAAATACCGTCTGGTAGTCTGCATAAAGAAACCTTACATGGGTCAATCAACTTTTTCTTGTTGTTATTCTGTCCCGTCCGCGAGGAGACAACAGTAAACGAGTTTCTTAGAAAGATGTTTATATTATGAGCTTCAAGCACGCTCAAGAGATGACCCATGTCCAAATGGATTTATAATGATTGCTAAAACTTATGTTTGGTACCTAGATCTAAACCCTATAAAATCACAATTTTAAAGAGTGACTCAGGAGACGTAACCACGGTAACGAGCAACAAAGAATAGTTGATCCACCCACATGGTGCTAATCCCTATGTCGTGGTACAGACTAAGGTTCGACTGGTATCCCGGGGCACCAGTTGCCCTACGGAGAAAACGACTTTCAATGACCTAAAGCGGCTTGAGCGATGTCATAGGCACGTGAGCAAAAACTACACTTGCATAAGACATGATTGGACAAACACAAGTTTCGTACAGTGTCAGCTTATTTCTAAGTGATATTTTACTAAACTTGTTAATTATTATCGACCCAAGCCTTCCTAGCACGAACAACGCACGGTTGCGTACCCTACTGATGTGGCTACGGAAAGTCAGCGTTCTGTTGAGGGTTACTCCAAGATATTTGACTTCCTTGGCCCCGGGGATGGACCGGTCAAATATCTGAGCCTGTACTCCGAATTTCGTATCGTGCCGTCTCTTTCACTCTTGTGTTATTCACTATATGAGCGAGAGGGACGGCACGATACGAAGTTCGGAGTAGCCCCTCTGGATCGGAGCCACCCGCCTTTCCGTGCTTACCCTGAAAATGTCGTTCGTGAATAAAGAATAGAGTGGGAGAGAGCACGGAGCCTTGCGGAACTCCGGCCCGGATGGGATGTAGGTCCTAATGCGTTCCCTCTAGTCTGTATCGAAAGCTTCGATCTCTGAGAAAATTTCGTATGGTGAGTACGAGTCTGTCAGGCATATCGAGCTGATATAATGTAAGTTTATGCCAGACCTTGTCGAAGGCTTTCGTCACGTCGAAGAAGATAGCACCGGTCCTGAGCCACTGTTCCTTCTGTACTGTGTGTATTATGTATGTGTAAAGAATAAATGTTGGAATTGAATTGAAAATATAAGCAGGTTTCACACGGTCCAGACTGACAGTAGTCTGCCTTTCAGCGGTGCCGATGACCATCGATTTGGTATTGCGAGACACTACTCTGTAGCGGCTGTGTAGGGTGTTTGTAACGGTCGTCAGACCGTATCGTCACGCAGAAAAACGTGATGTTGTCGCCAAGTCTAAATACAAATGACATGGGCTATACGTGGCGGGAAGTTGGAGTAGGATGTAACTCTGCCATTTTAACCCATAACAGTGTACGTCGTCGGTCTCGTAGGAAGAATTAGAGGTACGAAGAATTCTTCAGGTAAACGCAGCGATTCGCCATAGACGAGTGCTGCTTTCGAGCAATACCTTTAGTATAAGTTTTTTCGAAACGTAAACACTAACGAAAGCGTTTGCGTTTAGTCTTTACATTCAGATAGTTTATTGGTAAAATGGTTTTTACAGGTCACTAAAATTACACAATTACAATTTACAAAGATGTCGATGAGAAATAAATAAAAATAAATTAACTAACAGAAAAATTTAAAATCAAAGACACAATTAAAAATAGTAAGTTAAGTACAATGATTTTACGATGGAAGTGGCAGCGAAAAAACACTTTTTCAATTAGGAACCTAGAGAAACTCGTCAACCCTGTACGAGGGGCGTTCAAAATATTCTCGGTATTGGAATGAAAACAAACAAGTATGAACAGTTTGATATTTTTTATTTTTCAATATACTCCCCCCCTATGTTAATACACTTAAAAGATCGATCAATTATTTTTTTTAATCTCATAAAAATATTTTTTATCCTTGGTATAAAATGCTCCTCTACTGCCGCCTTCAACGCCTCATCGTCAAAAAATCGATTTCCACGCAGATCCTTTTTGAGATTGGGGAACAAAAAGAAGTCGCTGGGGGCTAAGTCCGGACTATACGGTGGATGAGTTATAGTTCCGAACCCACATTCAGCAATAGCTGCCTTGGCAATATGAGCAGTATGGACAGGGGCGTTGTCATGCAGAAGCAGAATACCTTTAGACAACTTTCCTCGCCTTTTTTCTTTTATTGCGTCCCTTAATTGATGTAGAATATTCGCGTAGTACTGTCCCGTGATATTTACACCTTTTTCTTTATAATCGATCAACAATACTCCTTCACAATCCCAAAATATTGTTGCCATGACCTTGCCAGCGGAAGGGACGACCGTGAACTTCTTGGGATGAGCTGAACCCTTAATGTGCCACTGCATGGACTCCTGTTTACTCTCTTGGTCATAATGATGAACCCAGGTTTCATCTCCGGTAACTATCTTTTGCAGCACCTCATCAGGATTTTCACCACACAGGTCAATAAAATCGGAACAGCAAGCTGCACGCACATCTTTTTGAAGTCGAGTCAGCATTCGTGGAACCCATCTTGCACTGACCTTTGACATATTAAGATGGTCATGGATAATGTCATGTACGGTACCAATAGAAAGATTGGTTACTTGAGCTATTGATTTTATCTTCACTCGACCATCTTCCAATATAAGGTTTTCCACCTGATCAATATTTTCTTGTGAAGTAGCTACTACAGGCCGGCCAGGTCTAGGGTCATCTTCAATACTCTCCCTGCCACGTTTGAATTCGCTTGACCACTTTTGAATTGTAGATAAAGAAGGAGCAGACTCACGGTAAACACAATCCATTTCCTCTTTTATGGTTTTTTGGTTTTTACCCTGTTTCGTCAAGAATTTTATTACGGAACGATGTTCTAATTTCGTTAACATTGTTAATTCACTCATTGTGTTCGTGTTTGTTCAGAAATTGCAGAAAAACAAAAGAACATCTCGGTTTGAATTATACTTTTTTTTAATGTCAAAGAATGAACCTTACCAGCCAGTAACAAAACAAATTCAATAAGAGGTTATAAGATATCAATACCGAGAATATTTTGAAAGCCCCTCGTAGCATGCTTGCTATTCGAGGAAAATTTTCAGATTTTTTTTTGAAAGCTATGTCACTGTCGAACGTCTTTATTTCCAATGGGATCTTATTATATATCTTAGTCCTACGACACTCGGCGACTTTCGGAACTTGGCAAGTCGTTTTACGGGAGCGAGTAGCAAGGGTTGCCTGCGGCTTTCACCTCCGCGTTACAATTTGGTATTTAGACAGATTACGTCTAACTTATTGGCATGCAGACAATATATGAACTGTGGGAGCGTCAGTATTTTATATTTCCTGAAAAGTTCCTTAACTGGATGGTCAAGAGGTTTCTTGGCAAGTATTCCTATTCCTCGCTTTTGCAATTTAAATACCCTTTCACGATAAGCAGACAGGCGCCAGATTAATATAAATAGAGTTGAAATATCCGTAGTATGCAAGTTTCAATTTGTATGGCAACAAACAGTTACCAGCAAAGGCCACCAGAGGCGCTGTTCGCGTCGCCATACAAATTGAGAGTAAACGCGTCCTTTGTGTTTATGTTTCGAAAAAACTTATACTAGAAGTACAGAACGGTTGCTTAAGAGCACTAGATGGAGAGCGCTGTGCCAGCGTCATTACGACACAGCGCTGTTTTCAACTGGCGATGAAATAACAGAATTACATTCTGTTTCCTTGGAGAGATAGATGGTGGTTAGTTCACGCTTGGATGTGCCCAAGTCCGCTAGTCACCCGGCGACAAAAATATTATTTTGTTATGTGCTCAAAGATCTCCAGATAAGGGAGGGAAATTACAGATTAAATAGGACAGATTCGAACTGACGGCCTCCGACGTTGTGACAATACCAAAACGAGCAATCCAACCGTCCACGAACTGATTCGCTACCTCCTTGGCACCAATGGATATCATGGGCCACCGTGAAAGTCGGTCGATCGCGGTCAGACAATAGGAGCTATATAGCAGTTAGAAATTGGCATTGCCCGATGATATCCACATGAACATGCTTCAATCTCTAATCTCTGCTGTAATCTAATAATGTAATGTGTTGCGGACAGCTTACCTTACTGCTTTGGCACGAAAGGTACCTCAGTCTCACGAGCCCACGCGCGGCGGCGGCGGCGGCGGCGGCCCTCGCTGACGGCCGCACGAAGCTGGCGGCACCGAGCCGTGCAGTTGCGCGTGCGGAAGAAAAACGTCTTGTAATTTCTTCATAAATTTATGAAAAAAGAGGATCCAGGACAAATTCGTCACTTTCACAAAAACGCAATTATATATATTTATTATTTAGTTCGCTTTCGGCACCAGTGACAAATGTGTACTAAAGTTTATTATTGGTTCAACAAATAATGAACCTAGTGAACGAAACGAACTAAGTTACCACCTAAGGCCACCAGAAGCGCTGCTTTTATCCATACAAATTGAGACTAAACGCAAATGCGTTCGTTTCTGTTTTGTTTCGAAAAACGGACTATGACACAATTTCTGATTATCAGTAATTTATTTCATACAAGAACAAGAATTTCTAGAATACAAGATTTTTTCCTGTAATGAAATTATCGCTACTCGCGAAAATGCAATAGAATGTTCTAAAATTTCTACTACTGCCTATGCTGTGGACAAAATCCATACACAGTTGACGTGGTGAAATAACTACTACTAAACAAACTGTCATACAAAGCATCTTGCTGCGAAGCTCGCTGCCTAAGGGCCTTCCGCGAACAGAAAATAACATATCTGCTTCTCTATCGCACTTGCACATTCGAGTGACACATGCTTTGTTTTCGGTTCGCGGTAATCTCTCTCGGTGCTCGATGTATGGGGCTTGTGCGGGAGGGCCTCGGCGGCGCTGGAGCCGTGGAGCGGGCCCGCCAGCTTGTTGGACAGCTCGTCCACATCCTGAAAGTATTTCATTATCATTCTTCCAAAAATCATTCGTTGAGTTAACTGTATAAATTAACATGGGTAACAAGGTATCTTAACATTTTCTCTTCAAAGTACGGTCATAGTTTTGAGATTTGTATTAGTTAGAAGATCCGACGAAACTGAACCTAGTTCGATAAGACTCCCAAATGATATACATATAATAAGACACGTCATTCATGGGGGAACACGAAATGGCAATGCGAAAACCTGGCGGCGATAGTAATTTTTTTTTTAATATAAAAAAAGTGTGTGTCAGCTCCGACGCACGACTGGAGTTTACTCTTTACGAACGATTAAAAAATATATTAGTAAAGATTAGTGAATAAGGATCAATGAACTCGTTTTTTATATTACCGTGGGTGCTGTTCGAGACCCAAGGGAACCCATTTTACAGTACTGAAATCATGCATGTTACATTTATTTATATGAATAAAGACTTAGCGCGTAGACGTTATCGATATCGATAAATGTTGACCAGTGCCTTTACATGACCGTACTCGCTAGCGACTGCGTAAACGATTTAGTATGCCGATACAAATTTTTACGCAGTCGCTAGCGAGTACGGTTATGTAAACTGATGGTAAAGGCACAGAGACGTCCGCCTCGAGATCGCGACAACACAGACACTTGTAGCCTCTATTCGTCCCGGTACCGCCGCATATCGGGTAGGGTCAGTCCGACCCAGGTCGGGCCTAGCCGAGTTTCTTGCTGGACTCTTCTCAGCTCGGCTAGGTTTAGTGAACCAGCGACAAAACTCCCAGTAGCTCTATTCCACTCACACCTCAGGGCCTGTACTCCGAACTTCGAAATCTGACTTCGTATCGTACCGTCCATTTCATTCTCGTGTAAATTCACTATATGAGTGAAAGGGACGGCACGATACGAACCTGGATTTCGAATTTCGGAGTACCCTCAAATTTGGTTTAAGCCGCTGAACCAATCTCACTGGAGCGCAAACTCTTAGAGTATTCCAGTGTTTAAACCGCTCTCGTGGTCGTGTCGGAGATTTCCCCTGAATTTTCCTCAGCCCAATCTCCAACCGCGCTCTCCTATTGCTTTATTGTGCCCGGTCTAACAAAAAAAAGGACCAGGGTTATCGTGCATCTACACGGAGAAAGAAAAAAAAAATCGTAATAGGCGGCGTGCTGTCTTCCTTGTTATTTTCTATTTTTATAAATTCAATCACAAATAATCTCTCTTCTCATTCTCACTATCACCTCTATGCCGATGATCTTCAGATTTATTCGCAGGGTGATTTGCCATCTGTTATCAGCACTGTAAATAATGACCTGGTGCGTATCCGAAATTGGAGTCATAGTTTCGGTCTTAAGGTTAACCCCTCTAAAACCCAGGCTATCATAATGAGGGCTATCGTTTTTGTGCTCACCAGTTGGCGCCACTGTCGAGTTATTAAGGTCATGAGAACGAAGTTTGCATTTAAATCATGTTTAAAACCTTAAAACCGTACCGTAAAATATTGAACATCCCGCATTGTAGCGCAATCCCGTTTTGTTCAGGAAAAAAGGAGGAATAAAGGAGGAAATAACTTTCCGAAAGACAAAACTGTCTCAAAGCACTGACAATCATTGACTCGTAACTCATATTTGCCATAATCAAGCTCAGGTATTGCAAAATACTCACCATATTGTTCCAATTAGATATTAACCCGCGTATTGTAACCACAAAGAGTGACATTTGACATTTCGGAGACCTCATGCTACACTAGCGCCTCTAGCGGCAAATTCATACGCGATAGCCCCCATTGGGAGCTCAAAATTTGTCCCAAGAACAGGGACCGGACCCGCTTACCCTAACCCGTTCAAAAACCCGGGTTTTTATAATGCTGATTATTAAAAACCCTTTCATTACGATAAGCTTTTCATTGGCTTACCGGTTAACAAACTAATCCTTACGTTACAATTAATTCGGGTTTCCGCTTACCCGTATCAAAAACCCAAGAAGCGGTAAGCGTTTGAAGCGCTGATTGGATACGAGCAAGCTATTTTCGCTTTTACGTAACCTACGTACGATCTATTATCATAGTGCCCAATGCGAAACTTAGCGGCATGCGCGCGCGCGCATTCCCCTCGCACGGCGGTATTTGTCAAAGGCTTTGTGATTCGCCGACGTATAATTGCTAATTTCATGGAAATTAGACGTTAAGTTAATAACATAGACTTCATAACAGATTTATGAGCAGCGTCGGGGCGGGCGTTGGGGTGATTTCGGCAAATTGCTGTTTACCTATTTATTCGTCACTTTCTTTTTCTTTATCGCTGACTGTGCGCATCTCTCGTATAAAAACCGGCCAAGTGCGTGTCGAAGCACGCACAATGAAGGGTTCCGTACCAACACCTACTAGTCCATATTTAAAATCACTATCCAATACATTGAATCTAAAAAAGTCGTATCTTCATAGGGAACTCACGGCACTTATGACCTTTTGTTTGGGCAAGACAGTTTTTAAGCGAAGACTCAAAAACCGTTAAATCTATATTGTTTAAACCCAAACTCGTTGAAAGTATTTACTTAATGCACACCACCCCAATATTTTTCAGAATTTTAAACCTTATACTTTGGAAATTAGAGGGACACTTTCTGACTGACAGCTAATATCTCACCAACAGTTGACTGAAATAGACAAGTTTTTTAGAAACCTCTATATCATTATAAAGGCCTATCCATCGATACCCCACACGCCTACGTGCGTTTAAATTTTTTTTTCAGCCACCGGTTACATGTATGGAGTGCCCCACCTAATTTAATATTTTTTTGTAACTTCACATCACTTTTGTGTAGCGGTTCATATAATACACCTTTCTACCAAATTTCATAATTGTAGTGCTTATAGTCTTCCGAGTAAATCGGCTGTGACATACGGACGGACGGGCGGGCAGACATGACGAATATATAAGTGTTCCGTTTTTGCCATTTTGGCTGCGGAACCCGAAAAAGTACATTGTTTTAATAATTGTTCATATTCATTAATTGTTATACTTAGCCGTGTAGTGTTCTATAATAAATAATTCACGTGAAGTTGATGCTTACAAGAAGTAATAGGTATGCCTCAGTCAAAATGGGACGCTGCTCATCGACACTTCAAGTATGAACAGTCCTCCAATAAAAAAGTACATGCCTGCTCTGCAAAAACAAGCTAAAAGCAAGCACTACAGAAACCAATGTACTGTCTATAGTACTTCGATTAAATAGTCACTTTATACGTTACCGTATCTAAATTAGAAGGGTGTGGTCTGCTACACTGCACATGACTGCAAGGGTTTGATGGTGAAATCGGAAGGTGCGAGTGGAACTCTTCAGTGATTACCGGTAACCCCCTCGAGTTTGGGCTCATTTTAAATGTCTTAGTAAGCCCGCTACACTGCACATGACTGCGAGGGTCTGATGGTGGAATCGAAAGGTGCGAGTGGAACTCTTCAGTGATTACCGGTAACCCCCTCGAGTTTGGGCTCATTTTAAATGTCTCGGTAAGCCCGCTACACTGCACATGACTGCGAGGGTCTGATGGTGGAATCGGAAGGTGCGAGTGGAACTCTTCAGTGATTACCGGTAACCCCCTCGAGTTTGGGCTCATTTTAAATGTCTCAGTAAGCCCGCTACACTGCACATGACTGCGAGGGTCTGATGGTGGAATCGGAAAGTGTGAGTGGAACTCTTCAGTGATTACCAGTAACCACCTCGAGTTTGGGTTCATTTTAAATGTCTCGGTAAGCCCGCTACATTGCACATGACTGCGAGGGTCTGATGGTGGAATCGGAAAGTGCGAGTGGAACTCTTCAGTGATTACCAGTAACCCCCTCAAGTTTGGGCTCATTTTAAATGTCTCGGTAAGCCCGGTACACTGTACATGACTGCGAGGGTCTGATGGTGGAATACCGGTATAATACCGGTATTTAAAGGTACCCTTCGTTTCGGTTCCAGAGAACCAGTATAGATAAAATACCGGTTCTTTATAAAGGCTCCTACACGTGTATGCGAGGTTGTGGTTTCGTGCGAGTGCGCGCCGCAACGGTGGCACGGCACCGACAAAGAGTGCGGGCGACAAGGAGTGTAAGGCTCGCGCGGCGTCGCCGCTTCCCACGCCACACAGCCGAGCCGAGCCGAGCCGGCGGCACGCGAAAAGTGATTAAGTTCCGCGAGTAGCTTAGTCATGATATCCTGTTCATGAGCTGGTGATGAAAAGTAGAACTTCTTAACTGTTAGGAACTGAAGGATATTTTTTTAAATATTGTAGGTATTTATAGACCCTGTCGGTCTATATTGCATTGCAAGTACTCAGTATAACAAAACAAACAAGCCCAATCTCGACTACCTTAGCACCTTTCGTTAGGCAGTTCCAGTGCCTGTCTTCCGGCTGCATCATCAGACCCTCGACATCAGGTGTAGTTGTAAGTACTCAAGACAACAAAACAAAGAAGCCCAATCTCGACTACCTTAGCATTTGCCGTTAGGCAGTTCCAGTGCCTCTCTTCCGGCTGCATCATCAGACCGTCGAAACCAGGTGTAGTGGTAAGTACACAAGACATCAAAAAGAACAAGCCCAAACTCGACTACCTTAGCACCTTTCGTTAGGCAGTTCCAGTGCCTCTCTTCCGGCTGCATCATCAGACCCTCGACATCAGGTGTAGTTGTAAGTACTCAAGACAACAAAACAAAGAAGCCCAATCTCGACTACCTTAGCATTTTCCGTTAGGCAGTTCCAGTGCCTCTCTTCTGGCTGCGTCATCAGACCCTCGAAACCAGGTGTAGTGGTAAGTACTCAATAAAACAAAACGAATAAGCCCAAACTCGACTGCCTTAGCACTTTCCGCTAAGCATTTCCAGTACTTCTCTTCCGGCTGCATCATCAGACCCTCGAAACCAGGTGTAGTGGTAAGTGCTCAAGACATCAAAACGAACAAGCTCAAACTCGACTGCCTTAGCACTTTTCGATAGGCAGTTCCAGTGCCTCTCTTCCGGCTGCATCATCAGACCCTCGAAACCAGGTGTAGTGGTAAGTACATAAGACATCAAAAAGAACATGCCCCAATCCGACACAATCGGTACGTCATTATTAATTCCAATTAAAAAAATTGGATGAGTATTAGTACGAAGAAATTAAAAACGTGTCTTGTTTGAACCCGTGCCCGCCCGAACGAAAGCAAAGCCAAATGAAAAGTACAAACATTAAGTACGGCCGGCCACGCACCGCGTGTCACATGAAGCGACGATGGCCTTGGGCCAAGGACAAGGGAGAGGGAATAAGGGTATCCCTAAGCCGAAAGGTAAGCGGTTAGTACACGAAAAACCTAAACCAAATAAGTTGATGTAAGCGGTAACCTCTTGTTATGATTAGGTTAACCCGAATAATACGGGTTATCATTATTATCGGATAAGCCGATGAACGGGTAACCCGAATGATTGGGTTATCATATGAAAGGGTTACCCTTTCGAACGGGTTAAGCGAATGAACGGGTTTTCCGGTCCCTGCCCAAGAATCGATTTTAATAGTGTTTCACCGACTTATTTCGATAATGTCTTAATTTTTTCTTCACAAGTAAAAAAAATAGGCATTATTATGGATAGGACTTTATCTTGGGTACCTCAAGTGAACGAGGTCAGCAGGAAGATGTTTTCGGCAGTAGCTTCTCTGAGAAGGCTACGTAATTTCCTGCCTATTGCCAGACTTACGGCTAGTATTTACATGTATCCCAATTAGACTCGGCGATCACTGATTAGGGGCCGCACGGTCCGGCGTCCTAGGCACACACTTACGGACCCGGACGATGTAATCACAGCGTCCATCGAAAGATGGAACGCGGCGCTTACGGCGTCCAACTCTGACATGACGCGTACACTTAGGCATTCTCGCCGGCGGGGACGTCCACCGCGCGATCGCGACAACATTGACACATATAGTCCCTATTCGTCCCGGTAGTCAGTCCGACCCAGGTCGGGCCTAGCTGAGTTTCTTGCTGGACTCTTCTCAGCTAGGCTAGGTTTAGTGAACCAGCGACAAAACTCCCAGTTGCTCGATTCCACTCGCACCTCAGATTCGGTTGAAACCGCTCAACCAATCTCACTGGAGCGCAAACTCTTAGAGTATTCCAGTGTTCCGAACCACACGCGTGGTCTTGCCGGAGGTTTTCCCCAGGCTACTCTCCAACCGCGCACTCCTATCGCTTTATTGGGGCCGGCCTATAAAGCCACAGTCAGGTTAAAAAAAAAGTGACGCCCGTACTGAGGTATCTAATATGATCGGTTTCCTCAAAAACCCAAGGCTCAACCGAAAGGTTAGGAAAAGGCAGCAGTGGTTTTTCTTACACAGAAGTTGACGACCTTTCAGTTGAACCTTGGGTTTTTGAGGAGACCGATCATATTAGATACCTCAGTACGGGCGTCACTTATGCTGCTGCCACTAATAAGGCCACTCAGGGGGGCTTGCAGCACTACATTATCGTATAATCCTACTCCTCCTCTGTATCGAGGTACAAACGAAAATTCGGAGACTTATCATACTGGAAACCGGATATCTTATTTTTTTTTGAAAAAAAAATTTTTTTTTGCATTGCAGCATCGCCATTTAGTGTTTTCCCGTGAATGACGTGTCTTACTATATATATGTTATCTGGGAGTCTTGTCGAACTAGGTTCAGTGTCGTCGGCTCTTAAAACTATATGGCATGCTACCTTTGGGTATGGTCTTCAAAACTCACAACTCGGTGGCCGCTTACCATCAGATGGACCGTACGCTTATTTGCCACCGGCGTTGTATAAAAAAAAACCCGTTGAATGGAAAAAAATAGTAATTTGACATTTTTTTGTTGTGAAATATTGCGTTTAAGCACATAGTTGCCATACAATTTCTTTTTATTGAAACATGACAATTCTATTGGTAACTTTCAATTTAAATTTACACTATAAAAAAACCGGTAAGTGCGAGTCCGACTCTCGTTGCGCAGGGTTCCATACACAAGTATGTAGTGGTCCAAATCTCAACAACATGATGTACAAATTGAATGCTATGGGTACAGCGCAACTATCGGCGAATTTTGTTACAAATTTGAGCGACTGAATAACTTAGTATGTATGGCGGTTTTTCAAGGATAATTTAATTTTTTATCACGTGAACCGATTTCATTTTAGGGTTCCGTACCAAAATGGTAAAAAAAGAACCCTTATGGTTTCACTCTGTCTGTGTATCTGTCTGTCACATCGCTAAATATCTGCAGAACTACTTATGCTATAGATTTGAAATTTGGAATAGTTATAAAGAAGGCTTACCTACATACATAGAACATGACTTTTTTAAATATTTTTTTCTAATATTTTGTAGAAAATGACAGATTGACGGTGGTTCAAAATTTGAAAGTCTAGTTAATATGTCGAGTGGGGTGTCATATGAAAGGGCTTGGCTTGCACATTCTGAAACAATTTTTTTTTTTTACTTTGAGTCATTTTTGTTTATGAAGGAAAATGTAAAAAAAATACCGTTCCCCCCTTATCTCCGAAGTTTACCAAGGAAAAAATATAAAATTATCACATAACATTGATATCAATGTATATTTTACAGGAAAAATATAACTGTAGCTCTATCTAGTTTTTCTTTTTTTTTTATCGTCAAAAAACATGTATGTACTAAGCTGGTAATTTAATCACCTTTGCATGTACTTTTGTTTTATAAATTCCTAAGAGTTAATGCTGAAAGTACCTTCTTTCAAATAAAGAAATAAAATTAAATATATCCTTGAAAAACTACCATTCATACAAAGTTATAACAAAAGTCGCTGATAGATGGCGCTGTATCCATGGCGTTCAATTTCCATACCATGTTGTTGAGATTTTCCTGATTTAATAGGGTTGGAACCGGTACACATCTGTATACAGAACCCTCGGTGCGCGAGTCCGACTTGCACTTGACCGGTTTTCTTTTTTCCTACAACCCTAAATACAACATCTTTTATTTTGATTAATTGGTCCAATCATTGTTTTATTTTTAATTCGATAATATTTAAAATTTTAATAAATCTTTTAATGTAATATATTCTAAATTGCCTAATTTTAAATTGTATAATCTGTGTAAGTATTAAGTGTAGTGAAGACTCATCCGGTCCTATCATTCTGGTTTATTATGTTTTGTAAATACTAACATTAGTTTTGTAAGATTTCTGAATTTGTATTTACTAACACTTTATGGGCAATGCCTGAAATAAATGAATATTATTATTGTTATAATTATTTACTTTATTGTGATAATTTGATGGTTTTTCTATCTATATAACCACACTATGGTATACATTTTTGCATGTGTCATATACCCAATTAGAGAAACACAAAAGACGAAAATGAGAGGCAAAGTACACGCATCCGTGACGTCATGACTGCGTGGCCTCGTACTGCCGTTGTATGAAAATAAGGGAAATTTCCCGTTTTTGTCGTGATATATTGCATTTATATACATCATTGCCACACAATTTCGTTTTCATTTAAACAATTTACATTTGGCCAATAAAGAAAAAAAATATTTTAATCAATTTGTCTAATTTACTATTGTGATAATTTGATGGTTTTGTATCCATATAGCCATACTATGTTTATAAATTGTATTATGAGTCATCATCCCTATCAAAGAGAATATAACCACTACGTTCTAATCCCTATTGTAAAAAAGGCACGCGGGGACTTGCCTGCTCGCTGAGTGGGACCCACAAAACAGTCGCACGCACAGTGCGACAAGGGGGCAACATCCCTGTGAGCGGCTATAAGGTAGTCGAGACAGTCTGCGGGACCCAGGTCCCGGTAATCCGTTCAGCAGGCCGCCGCGCGCCGGCGTTATGACATTTTACGCTTCCAACCTGGAGCATAGGTTCCGCTCTTGTGACTCCACTCTGGCCGGCTGGTTAAGGCACAGAGGCGAAGACCGGATAAACGGCCCCTCTGGAATAGAGGTCGGCGGTGTCTCCACTCACCGTCAGCTTGCCACAAATGGCCCGCGGGTTTATTATTATTATAGCGTTTTGTTCCCATTAGGTTTTTTTTATTAAAAAATATACTTTAATAAATAAAGATATATACTACCACTTATATAAAATATTCTACATTCATTTTTATTCTACTCAACTCATATCAAAGTTAGCAAAGGGTGAATTAAAAAGTGAATAAACATAAGCTATTATTTAATATAAAAAGCCGGACAAGTGCGAGTCAGACTCGTGCACGAAGGGTTCCGTATCATTATCTATAAAAACGGCAAAAAAAACAAGTTTGTTGTATGTGACCCCCCTTAAATATTTATTTTATTCTGATTTTAGTATTTGTTGTTATAGTGGCAACGGAAATACATCATCTGTGAAAATTTCAACTGTCTACCTATCACGGTTCACGAGATACAGCCTGGTGACGGACGGACAAACAGATAAGCAGACAGACAGACGGACGGGCGGACGTACGGACGGACAGTGTAGTCCTAGTAATAGGGTCTCGTTTTACCCCTTGGGTGCGGAACCCCATAAATACTCACCTGACACAGCAGGCTGCTCTTGTAGGATTTGTTTTTCTGACAAACTTGTGGTTGTTCTGATACTGAGCCTGGTATTACATATAATAAATAGTTACAAAAATAGGGTTTACTTAAAAACATTTCATGTCATTTCTGAGCTGATTAATTCAATTTAAGGATAAGTTTTTAAATAATTCATTACAAAACGAAATTAATAAAAAAAATGAACCAATAAATATCTAATAGTACTTTTTTAAATTACCTGACATGGTAGGCTGCTCTGGAAGTTGGATATCTTGTACAACTGAAAAAAGAAGAAAGATAGAAAAAAAACACAAATTGTGGTTGATCCAGATAAACCTGAATAAAAGATAATCATTATGTTAATTCATTGAATAATCTTCCAGAATTATTTTTATCTGATAATTTAAATTCCACCAATAAAATTAATATACCTAACAATTACAAGTTAAATATTAATGTTGCATTCTAACTAATTTGGTCTTTTAACTAAAAATAATAGAAAATTACCAGTTAGATCTGATGGCCTGGATTTTGAATAGCTGTGGTCTTCATGCTTGTGACACCAACTAAAGCAATGATCAAAACTTCACATTAGCTGAAAGAAATAATGTTCATTAATAAAACAGTACTTGCCTACAGCTTTTTATTCCATATGATACAGATGAACTTATTCTATATGACACAGAAGGTTACTGGGACTCAATTTCAATTAACTGAAAGCTTTTCATTTATTTTATACTTGAATAAACAGAACATATGTGTTTAATGAAATGAACCCAACTATAATGTTCAAGTAAAGTAATAGAAAAACATTACAAAACTACAAGCCCTATAGCCAGGCGCGGATACAGGGGGGGGCAACAGGGGCAATTGCCCCCCCTGAAGCCTGTGTCAGGGGAGGGCAATTGCCTATGTCCTGACGTAGGAAATATGTTCTAACAATAAAAACAGTTATCAAAAGTCAGTTTTATTTTCGGAAAGTTCGAAAGTGCCCCCCCCCCCCCTGAACAAAATCCTGGATCCGTGCCTGCCTATAGCTTAGTGTGTGTATAGGGTCATAGGTGGGTTTACAGCCTGTTAATTTGATCCGCCAGTTTGCGGCCACTCGGAAGAGTTGATGAACTGAATGGATATTTTCTTGCTTTTTTAATATATTCCCATTCAATAGCTACTAATTAAAACGCATATGATTCACTATGTCCTTAGAGCATGTAAAAATGTAAATATCTTTAATTGAAAAAACTTCGTTCTTCAGAAGGCCGCAAACTGACACAGGATGCCTAACTGGCCTAGCGACCCTACATTATGATAGGATAAACAACTGATAAATTGTGGTTTATGTAAATATATCTAAACTCATGCCTGTATAAGCCCAAAAGGGGTAATATATTTAGTAATTGTAGGTTTAATGATGGAGAAAATTGTGATGTTGCAGTGATAGGTTGCTAGTCCATCGGCCACAACACACTACAACCCGGTTCCTATAGTCAACTCTTACGACACCCACAGGAAGAAAGGGAGAAGTGCTATTCTAACCTGACACCAAACAAGAAAATAGGAAACTATACAAATACATAACAAATGAATCCCGTCAGTTCATTCAGCACAAAAATGGTTACATAAGTGTTTAGTTAGTCTAGTTATGAGTTACGAACTTATTAATTAAATTGGTTTCCAATGTGACTCTTGGCACGCCGCTTTTAATCTCTTCAAAGAGCAAAGTGCGGTAACTGTCGAGACGCTGATACAAACATCTTGCGTACCTAGTTTGCGGATACTTATATTACGAAGCCGATCACTATTTATGCACTGCAACCGCTTGAGGAGGCCGTCTCCGGAGCCGGTATCTAACTGGTGCATTTAAACGTCGTGTCGTTTACTTGCACAGTTATCGACATAACATTCATTGTAGTACATTTTTGCTATATAAGCTCAGATTGAATATCAACGACACTACTCAATCACGATGATAATACCGTAATCACTACTTTAGTATAAAATTGAAGGTAAATGATTATGTTCAGTGGTAGTTTTTGACCATAATATCATAGGATGGAGTCTGCTGGCGGCCTCAACCACAATGCCCATTTGCCAAAGTCAAATCATATGTCAAGTAATTCAAAACCTGGCGGCATGAACTTGCAATAACAAGAAAAACGATATTCATGAATAAACGTCAAAATGCTGTCAGAACATCACTAATCATTTTGACAGTTCTCTAAAAAAAAAATGTTATGTCTCTTCCGAGTGGCTTCCTATTATCGGCCTGTGTATTACTGGGTCGAGCGTTATCAATCCGAGCCGTCGGACGGACGGATGAAGTTTGCTCGGTATGTAGGCGGATTCCTGGGCTGTACATTATCGCCCCGGACCAAGTTGGATCAGGCCGATAATACTCGGTCAAATAATACACAGCCCAGTAATTCGCTTACATTTTGATTCCTATTATCGGCCTGTACATTATCATGTCTGAGTATTATCATGTCTGTACATTATACGGACCCGACTAAAAGACAAGAACTACGCCGCCGATTTCAAGATTACTGCTGGTTACTGGGAAGAAACAGTCAATTATCTACAGATAACAACTGACATAATATAACTGTGGGATAGCGCCAGTAACTCCAACATCTCAATCTTACAGAGAAGGCAAAATAACATACTTGCGGTCCATATGCAAGGCTCTCCTGTTTACTACCAACTCTGAAATACACAAGTTTCTAGAAATAAACACTCTTTTCACTTCAGCGGCACGATCAAGCCTATTTTGCTGCTAGAAATAAGTGAGCAAAATGAGTTTTTGTTCACTCCGTTAGACAAAGTAACTTTAATATTATACGGCACAAACTGACATTTGACAGTTCGGGGTGTATTACAAATTCGATATATTTGGACTTCATTCGCTCTGTCCCTTTCAGTTCGTTACGAAAAAAGAGAGTGCCAGAAACGGTCGATTATAGTTTGACATCACTTCGACATTCAAATTTTTTATAGTAGACCCCAAAACGCGCTAAATAGGAAGACGTTCGAAAACTCATAAATTATCCTAAACGTTAAAATTAACAAAGTTGTTGGAAATGGTTCTTTTATATAAAATTGTATTTTAATAATAAATATTA
The DNA here is from genome assembly GCA_963556455.1 of Epiblema foenella. Lineage (NCBI taxonomy): Eukaryota > Metazoa > Arthropoda > Insecta > Lepidoptera > Tortricidae > Epiblema > Epiblema foenella. Next base: position 2,420,985 of record OY747113.1, on the reverse strand, counting down.
TGAAGTCAAATATTTATGTTGAAGAAAAAATTCAATGTTTATAACATCAATTAATAATTACACTTTAAAAAATTCTTATTTTAGTAAAACACTACGTGTGCAGTCTCAGAACGCCCCCTTAAAAATTGTTTTCAAATATTCAAAAGTTATTTGCATCTCGTGTTATTGATTCCCTCCCTACGCTCAAGATTCTAACTTTAAATGTTAGAATCAAAATCAGCACTCGCGGGAAAAAAACAACTGCTCTCTTGTTCCACAAATAACTATTGTGCCCAAAGCATACAAAGAGAGACTGAAACATAATCCGAATACGCTTGCTGTAAAGTTGATAACCAGAGACTACGGAAAGATGCTCAAAAGAAGACATTATAATGGACTGACAATGGAAATAGGTTTAATGGAGGAGATGCCCTCTATGGAGCACTCGACATATTATAAAGCTCTCAAAGAATTTGCTTAAAGTACAACTGATTGCAGATTGAAAAACAAGAAAAAATAGTACATTACTAACCAAGGACGGTAAAACAAAGAATGTCCCAGATTGCAGGTATTTGACGCCCGAGCCGAAGGCAAGGACGATAATTATGCGATCTGAGGCTTTCTTAATTACCGCCCGAGGTAAGTACAAAATGTTATGTCACCCCTTGGCCAGGAAGTGGGTTTTCCGGTAATTGCCACTTTATGGCCAGGTGTGACATTTGGTGGGGCACACCTAGACCCCCCCTCCCCCTTGGTGATCAATAGTGAGGTTCTAGGAGACACCCCCCCCCCCCCGTACGAAACCTCACGTGCATATTTCACTATTAAAAATTTATAGAATGGTATTGTGTTAGTTGATACTGTGTTTATTTTCGTATATGTGTTATGCAAGCGCTAAATTTCAAAAAATGTAATAGAGTCGCTGTTTTCTGCGTGCGAAATGATTATTTATAATTTCTTACACGAGTAGATATTATTTTTCGATTTTGTAGGTACAGAAAAAAAATACACGTAAGGTCTACTTTGTACCCCTCCCTCCCCCAACCAACGTGATCAGTCGTGAGGTTTTCATGACGCCCCCCTCTTCGGAACCTCGCGTGGTTTCTCGTGGTTCCTTACGGGTCAAAAATCGGTAGTAAAGCCATACGACTTTGCCATAGTAATAATTCCGCTGATTATTACTTTGTATACACAGTGTTGCAACATGTAGGTTTTTTCACCTTTCACCACATTAATACAATTGTAATCCTTTCTAGAGAAAATTAATCACAAAAACAATAACATGGAATTTGTATCACTTACTTCGTAGAAATTGTCAATCGTGTGAAATTGCCAATTGTTTAAGAAAATATTTATAACGTTGTTTACTCTTTATCTAAATTTTTATAGGGAGTTCCTGTAGATTCTCGAGCACTTTATACATATTATACTATCGGTTGTACTCAAACAAATGTCGTTCCTTATGCAGTTTTATCAGATAATCATATCTTATAATACCTAGATAATAGTAGTTATCACTTTATTTATTTTTGTATTAAGCAGTAACGCTGCTAATGCAAACTGTAAATTTAAAAGTAAAGGTAAAAATTCCGACAATAGAAAAAAGGAATTCGGAGCCTATTTTTTTTTAATTATCTGTTTATTTATTACTTTCATAATCATAACTTCGAAAATATCTATAGGTAATAATGGGTGACAAAAATATTCAAACAAAGACACTTATAACAAGGGCTTAAGAGCCGTTAGATGTTTTTGTCACTGGAAACGCAGATATATTTAGCTCGTCTCATTTTTCGACTCATTCCGTATTCTTCATGCATCTTTATTCGTCTTATTATTATTTTACCTTTAAATTTAACAAGCTATCTAATATCTGCCAAACTGCATAGTAGTTTGTCCGTTGTTGGTAGAAAACCAGTTAACTTCTACCACTTAACATAATTATATTGGTTTTTGCTACCGTTGCAGCTTCAGCTTCGATGAGATAATGTTCTGTTCGAATCCATCCAGCAGCGTTCTTTTTAATCTTTTTTTTAGTCACAATTTTTGACAAATGTTAAATTCAAATTCAAATTTGTTTATTTGTAAACATAGGTTGAACAGGGTCCTTTCGGCATACAAACATTGTAGTCCAGATCTTGCATGCATGTCTCTAAACTAATTTACTAATTTAAATAACAAATCAAATTTAAAATGTATCGCTTAAATTAGAGTGTCGCTTAAATATTCACCTACAGAATAATATGCTTTTTCTATCAGGAATTATCCGTTATTATCTTCATTGGGTGGTTGAGCGGTTTCAACCGAATCTGAGGTGTGAGTGGAATCGAGCTACTGGGAGATTTGTCTCTGGTTCACTAAACTTAGCCTAGCTGAGAAGAGTCCAGCAAGAAACTCAGCTAAGCCCGATCAGGGTGGGACTGACTCTACCCGGTATATGGCGGTATCGGGACGAATAAGGACTATATGGGTGTTGTCGCGATCGCGCAGTGGACGTCCCCGCCGGCGGGAATGCCTAAGTATACGCGTCGTGTGTGAGTTGGACGCCTTAAGCGCAGCGTTCCACCTTTCAATGGACGCTGTGATTACGACGTCCTGGTCCGTGAGTGTGTGCCTAGGACGCCGGACTGTGCAACTCCTAACCATTTAGGAGTTTTACCTCACATCATTGCTTCACCTAAATAACTTAAAGTAAACTAAGGAATACAAATAAAGGTCTATATGTACATATGATATTCAAATAATTATCTTCCAACTCCTATTAATAATTAAGGAGTTATACCTTCCATCACCAGCTCATCAACGTAACCACCATTACCAGACTACCAGGTTCAAATACTGGAATAGCTTCAGAAAATATTTAAAACATGTAATACGTGCCTATACAAGTTGAGGGTTGGCGATTCTGATTTAGTGACTATGGGACCATCTCAGGAGTATAAGAATTCAAATAAAAAAATATTGAAAATAAATTACACGTTAATATTTTATTGCTTTAAATAATACATTGATTGATTTAAAATTATATTTAATGACAAACCTAATTTCAACCCCCCTTTCAACTCTTCAGAGAGTGAATATTCGCTGAAATTATTTTATAACTCACCTTACTAATTATTATTATTGTTAATTTAGGGCGCGAGTCATGATCTGGGACGAGTTGGGAATAAGGACTATTAAGGCACGGTTTTATAAAGAACCGTTAGGCCTTTTGTCGGTTTGTTACGTCAAAAATGTACTGAGTTACTGAAATTTGATCTGATATTTGGTCTAACGGATCTTTATAAAACACGGCCTTAGAGTATGTAGATCTTTAACTGTATCACAGGCTACTACTACAATGACTACACTTACCTAATATTGAGTAGGTAAGTACTTAAAATCACCATTTTCAAATATTATTGGACGAAAATCATATTTTTGAATCCAGTTATCCCATGTCTTATTAGCTTTCTTCAAATTTCTAACAACATCATTTACTGTCAAGTCGGGATAGTCTGTGATCATATCTATGACATCGGATCTCTTGAGCTCATAGCATCCAAGTTTTACTTTATAAGGTGTCAATGTCCCTTTGTCCTTGTAAAAGACACCTTCACGTAGTATTTTCATAACCGGATGTTCGTCGGCAGCCCCCTGTATGACTTCTACAATAGGAAATATGTTGGTCTCCTGATACGTCGTTGCGATTCGTTTCAGTTCACTCTTGAGCTTGCTGAGCTGGTCTGCGCTGAAATAAGTCGGAGATATCTGAACAGTTTTCTGTTCACGAACTGTACTTGCAACACCTTCAATTGGGATCTCTTTTGCTAAATCTTTGATCAATTCTTTTATTTCTCTAATTGCGGATTGAGTAGTCTCACGAAGGACAGTATCTTGTTTATGGAGTTCTGTAGCCTCTTGGATCAACTGTTTGCTTGCTGTTACAGAATTATTGATTAGTTCTTTAATTTCTTTTGTCTCGGATTGAGTCGTGTCTGTGATTCGTTTCAAATTAGCATCAAGCTTACTGATTTGTTCTGCACTGAAGGAAATAGACGATGCCTTGACATTTTCTTGCTTGAGCGGTGGTTTTGAAGATTCATCAATGGACTTTTTGTTCATTGCTATGGACTCCTTGATTAATTCTTTGATTTCTCGCATGTCAGACTGATAGGCGTTAGTTATTTCGTTCAATTTATCGTCAAGTTTGTTAATCTGATCAGTATTTAAATTAGTGAGAGATATTCTAGCACAATCATGTCTGCAACATGTTGCAGATTCTGTATGTCTTATTTTCATGAAGTCTTCTATCATCTCTTTAACTTCTTTAATTTCATTGGTTATGAGCCTTCTAACCTCGTCCTCGTATTGGTCCGCTATTTGAAAGCTATTATCTTTTTTGGTCTCTTCGCTATTCTTTTCTGCCTCTTCTATGAGCGATACCTTAGAAGAATTATGAAGTGGAGTTGCCTCAGTATTCTCGATGCATTTTTCAGGTGTCTCTACTAGATGGTCAGTGTTTTCTGTTTTGTAAGGCACAAGAGCTCTGTCTTCAAAGCTTTTCTCACTTTCATCGTTTCCGAATAGTAGCATATTATTCTTTCTCACTTGTTGTTCAAGCCTTCCTATATTCAAAAGTACTTGTGGCAAATCAGATATTTTTTCTTCCATAAAATTAAACTTTTCATTGAGGTTCTTATTAATGGCATGCAAATTTCTCATGTACGCTTTTTGGTCAGCTAAATCACGTTGAATTTGTTTCAATGTGTCCATCATATTAGCGGCCATATTTTGTAGCAGACGAAATTTCTTCGTGCCTTAAATATAAAATAAATATATTTTAATAAAACGGGTGAAGTGCAATTAAGGGTCCTTTTTGCCTGCTACAAACATAAGAACACTACAAAGTATCCGACTAATTACTCATCGATTGTTTTCGGGTTCTTACATAAACTAGTGACTGTGAGCTGTAGAGCTCGTGAGTGAGTTTTTTATCAATTCCAAAATCTGACATTATAAAAAAGATCAATTACGAATATCGAACCTGCTAACAAATTTTCACGAGAAGCGGTTGAGAAATGCGACCTGTAGACGAGAACAAACGGAAATCCGGACATACGAAAGCATTTTTGTCGAAGCTGAAGCAGAGACCTTCCTTTCACTCGGTCAATTACTTATGCATCTGATTTTTTATCGAATTTTATGTTTAATTTAGATCTGTTTTCTAATATTTCAATACATTATACTAAACTAATTGTACAAAATGTTATGTCACCCCTTGGCCAGGAAGTGGATATTCCGCGCGCGGAGCGTGCGGTAATTGCCACTTTATGGCCAGGTGTGACATAAAAACTGTTATCTACGTCAAAAGTGTCAAACGTCACTTAATTGTCGAATCAGTGGAGACAAATATTGCTTGATCCTTAGGGCTTATCCAGAAATCTTTGGTGAGGTTCTAGGAGACCCCCCCCCCCCCCCCCTACGACACCTCACGTGCATATTTCACTATTAAAAAATTATAGAATGGTATTGTGTTAGTTGATACTGTGTTTATTTATATGTTATGCAAGCGCTCCGAAATTTCAAAAAACGTAAATGGACTCGCTGTTTTCTGCGTGCGAAATGATTAAGTACCTATTTATAATTTCCTACATGAGCAGATATTAATTTTCGGTTTTGCAGGTACAAACGTGATCAGTCGTGAGGTTTTCATGGCACCCCCCTCTTCGGAACCTCGCGTGATTTCTGGATAAACCCTTACGGGTCAAAATAGGATGTAGTAAAGTCATACGACTTTGCCATAGGTGGCCATAGTAATAATTCCGCTGATTATTACTTTGCCACATTATACACAGTGTTGCAACATGTAGGTTTTTTCACCTTTCACCACATTAATACAATTGTAATCCTTCCTAGAGAAAATTAATCACAAAAACAATAACATGGAATTTGTATCACTTACTTGGTAGAAATTGTCAATCGTGTGGAATTACCTATTGTTTAGCAAAATATTTATAACATTATTTTCCTTCCTGTATATTCTCGAGCACTTTATACGTATTATACTATCGGTTGTACTCGAACAAATGTCGTTCCTTATGCAGTTTTATCAGATAATCATATCTTATAATACCTAGATAATTATAGCAGTTATCACTTTATTTATTTTTGTATTAAGCAGTAACGGTGCTAACGCAAACTATAAATTTCAAATTAAGGTAAAAATTCCGAAAAAAGATAGAAGGAATTCGGAGCCTTATTTTTTTTTTAATTATCAGTTTATATGTTACTTTCATAATCATAACTTCGAAAATATCTATAGGTAATAATCGGTGACCAAATATTCAAACAAGACACTTATAACAAGGGCTTAAGAGCCGTTAGATGTTTTTGTCACTTTGGAAACGCAGATATATTTAGCTCGTCTAATTTTTCGACTCATTCCGTATTCTTCATGCATCTTTATTCGTCTTATTATTATTTTACCTTTAAATTTAACAAGCTATCTAATATCTGCCAAACTGCATAGTAGTTTGTCCGTTGTTGGTAGAAAACCAGTTAACTTCTACCACTTAACATAATTATATTGGTTTTTGCTACCGTTACAGCTTCAGCTCAGCTTCGATGAGATAATGTTCTGTTCGAATCCATCCAGCCATCTTTTTTTTGGTCACATTTTTTGACAGATGTTAAATTCAAATTCAAATTTGTTTATTTGTAAACATAGGTTGAACAGGGTCCTTTCGGCATACAAACATTGTAGTCCTGATCTTGCATGCATGTCTCTAAACTAATTTACTAATTTAAATAACAAATCAAATTTAAAATGTATCGCTTAAATTAGAGTGTCGCTTAAATATTCACCTACAGAATAATATGCTTTTTCTATCAGGAATTATCCGTTATTATCTTCATTGGTTGGTTGAGCGGTTTCAACCGAATCTGAGGTGTGAGTGGAGTCGAGCTACTGGGAGTTTTGTCTCTGGTTCACTAAACCTAGCCTAGCTGAGAAGAGTCCAGCAAGAAACTCAGCTAAGCCCGATCAGGGTGGGACTGACTCTACCCGGTATATGGCGGTATCGGGACGAATAAGGACTATATGGGTGTTGTCGCGATCGCGCAGTGGACGTCCCCGCCGGCGGGAATGCCTAAGTATACGCATCGTGTGTGAGTTGGACGCCTTAAGCGCAGCGTTCCACCTTTCGATGGACGCTGTGATTACGTCGTCCTGGTCCGTGAGTGTGTGCCTAGGACGCTGGACTGTGCAACTCCTTACCATTTAGGAGTTTTACCTCACATCATTGCCTCACCTAAATAACTTAAAGTAAACTAAGGAATACAAATAAAGGTCTATATGTACATATGATATTCAAATAATTATCTTCCAACTCCTATTAATAATTAAGGAGTTGTACCTTCCATCACCAGCTCATCAACATAACCACCATTACCAGACTACCAGGTTCAAATACTGGAATAGCTTCAGAAAATATTTAAAACATGTAATACGTGCCTATACAAGTTGAGGGTTGTCGATTCTGACTTGGTGATGGGACCATCTCAGGAGTATAAGAATTCAAATAAAAAAACATTAAAATAAAATTACTCGTTAATTTTTTATTGCTTCAAATCATGCGATCATGATAGAAATTCTTGTAATTTTGACATACACTCAAATTTATATTGTAATTTTTATCTTGAAATAAATGAATCTGAATAATACATTGATTGATTTAAATTATACTTAATGACAAACCTAACTTCAACCCCCCTTTCAACCCTTCAGAGGGTGAATATTCTATTACGCTGAAATTAGTTTTCTTATAACTCACCTTACTAATTATTATTATTGTTAATTTAGGGCGCGAGTCATGATCTGGGACGAGTTGGGAATAAGGACTATTAAGGCACGGTTTTATAAAGAACCGTTAGACCTTTTGTCGGTTTGTTACGTCAAAAATGTACTGAGTTACTGAAATTTGATCTGATATTTGGTCTAACGGATCTTTATAAAACACGGCCTTAGAGTATGTAGATCTTTAACTGTATCACAGGCTACTACTACAATGACTACACTTACCTAATATTGAGTAGTTAAGTAAATATAACGACCATTTTCAAATATCATTGGACGAAAATCATATTTTTGAATCCAGTCATCCCATGTCTTATTAGCATTCTTAAAATTTCTAACAACATCATTTACTGTCAAGTCGGGATAGTCTGTGATCATATCTATGACATCGGATCTCTTGAGCTCATTGTATCCAAGTTTTACTTTACAAGATGTCGATGTCCCTTTGTCCTTGTAAAAGACACCTTCACGTAGTATTTTCATAACCGGATGTTCGTCGGCAGCCCCCTGTATGACTTCTACAATAGGAAATATGTTGGTCTCCTGATACGTCGTTGCGATTCGTTTCAGTTCACTGTTGAGCTTGCTGAGCTGGCCTGCGCTGAAATAAGTCGGAGATATCTGAACAGTTTTCTGTTCACGAACTGTACTTGCAACACCTTCAATTGGGATCTCTTTTGCTAAATCTTTGATCAATTCTTTTCTTTCTCTAATTGCGGATTGAGTAGTCTCACGAAGGACAGTATCTTGTTTATGGAGTTCTGTAGCCTCTTGGATCAACTGTTTGCTTGCTGTTACAGAATTATTGATTAGTTCTTTAATTTCTTTTGTCTCGGATTGAGTCGTGTCTGTGATTCGTTTCAAATTAGCATCAAGCTTACTGATTTGTTCTGCACTGAAGGAAATAGACGATGCCTTGACAGTTTCTTGCTTGAGCGGTGGTTTTGAAGATTCATCAATGGACTTTTTGTTCATTGCTATGGACTCCTTGATTAATTCTTTGATTTCTCGCATGTCAGACTGATAGACGTTAGTTATTTCGTTCAATTTATCGTCAAGTTTGTTAATCTGATCAGTATTTAAATTAGTGAGAGATATTCTAGCACAGTCATGTCTGCAACATGTTGCAGATTCTTCAACAGATGTATGTCTTATTTTCATGAAGTCTCCTATCATCTCTTTAACTTCTTTAATTTCATTAGTTATGAGCCTTCTAACCTCGTCCTCGTATTGGTCCGCTATTTGAAAGCTATTATCATTTTTGGTTTCTTCGCTATTCTTTTCTGCTTCTTCTATGAGCGATACCTTAGAAGAATTATGAAGTGGAGTTGCCTCAGTATTCTCAATGCATTTTTCAGGTGTCTCTACTAGATGGTCAGTGTTTTCTGTTTTGTAAGGCACGAGAGCTCTGTCTTCAAAGTTTTTCTCAGTTTCATCATTTCCGAACAGTAGCATATTATTCTTTTTCACTTGTTGTTCAAGCCTTCCTATAGTCAAGAGTACTTGTGGCAAATCAGATATTTTTTCTTCCATAAAATTAAACTTTTCATTGAGGTTCTTATTAATGACATGCAAATTTCTCATGTACGCTTTTAGATCAGCTAAATCACGTTGAATTTGTTTCAATGTTTCCATCATATTAGCGGCCATAGTTTGACGGATTTTCCTCGTACCTTAAATAAAATGAAAAAAAAAAACTATTATTAGAACGGGTGAAGTGCGACTTAGGGCTCCTTTTTAGGGTTCCGTAGCCAAAATGGCAAAACGGAACCCTTATAGATTCTTCATACTGTCTGTCCGTCCGTCCGTTCACATGTCACAGCCGATTTAATCGGAGACTATAAGTACTACAATTATGAAATTTGGTAGGAAGGTGTATTCTATGAACCGCTACATAAAAGTGATGTAAAATTACAAAAAAATATTAAATTGAGGGGGAGGGCACTCCAGACATGTAACCGGTGTATGAAAAAAAATGATATGGAGGTTTCTAAAAAACTTGTCCATTTAAGTCAACCGTTGGTGAGATATTAGCTGTCAAAATCATAGAACAAAAGGTCGTAAGTGCCGTGAATTCCCTATGAAGATACGACTTTTTTAGATTCAATGTATTGGATAGTGATTTTAAATGTGGCCTAATAGGTGTTGGTACTGAACCCTTCATTGTGCGTGGTCCGACACGCACTTGGCCGGTTTTTTTCTGCTACAAACATAAGAAAAACCCGAAAAGAAATAAATTTACAAAAAGCTACAAAATTATTTTTATAGACCTTCGGGTTCTTAGAATAATTATAATTTGTTAGATTATTTAATTTCATTTTATTTATAATTTATATGTGATTAACGGTTAGGTGTTAGAGGGTACTCAATACTTTAAATATCATATTCAGGTGAACTGATGATGAAAAGTAAAACAGCTTAATGGTTAGAAGTTAAAGGTCATTTCTGAAATACCGTATGCACGTATTGATATAGACCCTTAGGGTGGTTGCACCAAACCGTCTGTAATCGTAAGCGATGTTCGTTAAAATCTGATTGCATAGAAAATTTGACAAGTTTCTATGGGATGACAGCTGCCGGCGCCATATTTGTCGATGACCGGCCTGGCGCCTGTGATTATATATTGGTGCAACCGACCCTTAGTTGTATTATTCCAAGTTTTCCAGCTGAGAAAGGAAAGAAACGAAAAGGCATGCAAAGTTGAAGGTAGGATTCCTCAATTGACCTTTCTCAAAATTGGGGTAGTTCAAATTATTACCTACGATAATTTACACTAGGAATTGAAAAATAAATGAAAATTAAAAAAAATAATAAACCGAACCAAAACATCAAACCAAAACGCCCTGGGCAGGTACCTACAACACCCAAAAGCAAAAATAAACTGTATTATTTATTGAATCACAATTTGTCTGCTTTGCCCTAAGGTTGACTGGTAGAGAATGCTTATGGCATTAAGTCCTCCTTTTGTACGATAAGTTTTACTTTTGTGCAATAAATATAAATTAAATAAATAAATCCAAAGGACAAAAATGCGCGACCTATTTAACTAATTAAATCGAAAACTTAAATAGTTTTTGTTTAATGTTTATTTTGAAGTTGGTTTTCTAGTACCTAGTTGTATCATTGGCTTCTCGGTAAAGGAAAATATCGTGGGAAACCCTGTTGAATCCCAGTAAGGTCTAGTATTCTCTATAGGTTGGATGGCAGCCGCTTTCATACACATCTAAATATATTATTGATTGTTTCCGGTTTCTTACAATAACTATGGATTTGATTATTTCATTTCAATAACTATGAAATTAATTTAATTTTAATTTATAATTTAGAGCTAATTTCTAATATTTCAAATTAAAACAAAAGCGTAACCTATTGTCATGAGAGGAAAATATATGTTAAGTCTGGAAAAGAGTTCCACAGCCAAGACATCATATGTGAGGATTATTTCATTTGACACTCCACTCAAAACATTTCAATTTTTTTTTCTATTATGACATCATGGTTGTAAAATGTACCAAGTTATGGCTGTCCGAAGTCTAAAATACTTAATAAGGATAGAACTTATTTTTTAACTAACTTTGAGTTGAGACTTTTTTTTATTTAAAACTTTTCTCAATGGCCGGCAAAGTAAACATTACTCGCTACATATTGGAAGATTAAAAAAGGAAAAATAAACATTGTAGGCTCACTTCACGTGCCTTAATAGTTACATATACTTAAACTCGCAAGCTCATCCCTTTAAAACCATACTCCGCTGAAATCGCCTCCTTCCCGGCAAAAATAATGTACCGTTAAACGAAAACTATTATCTAATAAAATGGGTTAAACAGTGTAACAAAATGGTTTCAGAAATGGATAATAAAGAAAGGCAAGTGTGAAATCAGTGCTGATTACTTTTACACTGAGGTGAGGTAACGCCCACCAGTCCCACTTGAAAATGCCATACTTCCCCCCCATCATGACCATGTTCGATACCTAGGACTGCATCTTGACCGACGATTAACCTGGAGTCATCACATAAAGACTAAAAGACAAGAACTACGCCGCCGATTTCAAGATTACTGCTGGTTACTGGGAAGAAACAGTCAATTATCTACAGATAACAACTGACATAATATAACTGTGGGATAGCGCCAGTAACTCCAACATCTCAATCTTACAGAGAAGGCAAAATAACATACTTGCGGTCCATATGCAAGGCTCTCCTGTTTACTACCAACTCTGAAATACACAAGTTTCTAGAAATAAACACTCTTTTCACTTCAGCGGCACGATCAAGCCTATTTTGCTGCTAGAAATAAGTGAGCAAAATGAGTTTTTGTTCACTCCGTTAGACAAAGTAACTTTAATATTATACGGCACAAACTGACATTTGACAGTTCGGGGTGTATTACAAATTCGATATATTTGGACTTCATTCGCTCTGTCCCTTTCAGTTCGTTACGAAAAAAGAGAGTGCCAGAAACGGTCGATTATAGTTTGACATCACTTCGACATTCAAATTTTTTATAGTAGACCCCAAAACGCGCTAAATAGGAAGACGTTCGAAAACTCATAAATTATCCTAAACGTTAAAATTAACAAAGTTGTTGGAAATGGTTCTTTTATATAAAATTGTATTTTAATAATAAATATTATGAAGTCAAATATTTATGTTGAAGAAAAAATTCAATGTTTATAACATCAATTAATAATTACACTTTAAAAAATTCTTATTTTAGTAAAACACTACGTGTGCAGTCTCAGAACGCCCCCTTAAAAATTGTTTTCAAATATTCAAAAGTTATTTGCATCTCGTGTTATTGATTCCCTCCCTGCGCTCAAGATTCTAACTTTAAATGTTAGAATCAAAATCAGCACTCGCGGGAAAAAAACAACTGCTCTCTTGTTCCACAAATAACTATTGTGCCCAAAGCATACAAAGAGAGACTGAAACATAATCCGAATACGCTTGCTGTAAAGTTGATAACCAGAGACTACGGAAAGATGCTCAAAAGAAGACATTATAATGGACTGACAATGGAAATAGGTTTAATGGAGGAGATGCCCTCTATGGAGCACTCGACATATTATAAAGCTCTCAAAGAATTTGCTTAAAGTACAACTGATTGCAGATTGAAAAACAAGAAAAAATAGTACATTACTAACCAAGGACGGTAAAACAAAGAATGTCCCAGATTGCAGGTATTTGACGCCCGAGCCGAAGGCAAGGACGATAATTATGCGATCTGAGGCTTTCTTAATTACCGCCCGAGGTAAGTACAAAATGTTATGTCACCCCTTGGCCAGGAAGTGGGTTTTCCGGTAATTGCCACTTTATGGCCAGGTGTGACATTTGGTGGGGCACACCTAGACCCCCCCTCCCCCTTGGTGATCAATAGTGAGGTTCTAGGAGACACCCCCCCCCCCGTACGAAACCTCACGTGCATATTTCACTATTAAAAATTTATAGAATGGTATTGTGTTAGTTGATACTGTGTTTATTTTCGTATATGTGTTATGCAAGCGCTAAATTTCAAAAAATGTAATAGAGTCGCTGTTTTCTGCGTGCGAAATGATTATTTATAATTTCTTACACGAGTAGATATTATTTTTCGATTTTGTAGGTACAGAAAAAAAATACACGTAAGGTCTACTTTGTACCCCTCCCTCCCCCAACCAACGTGATCAGTCGTGAGGTTTTCATGACGCCCCCCTCTTCGGAACCTCGCGTGGTTTCTCGTGGTTCCTTACGGGTCAAAAATCGGTAGTAAAGCCATACGACTTTGCCATAGTAATAATTCCGCTGATTATTACTTTGTATACACAGTGTTGCAACATGTAGGTTTTTTCACCTTTCACCACATTAATACAATTGTAATCCTTTCTAGAGAAAATTAATCACAAAAACAATAACATGGAATTTGTATCACTTACTTCGTAGAAATTGTCAATCGTGTGAAATTGCCAATTGTTTAAGAAAATATTTATAACGTTGTTTACTCTTTATCTAAATTTTTATAGGGAGTTCCTGTAGATTCTCGAGCACTTTATACATATTATACTATCGGTTGTACTCAAACAAATGTCGTTCCTTATGCAGTTTTATCAGATAATCATATCTTATAATACCTAGATAATAGTAGTTATCACTTTATTTATTTTTGTATTAAGCAGTAACGCTGCTAATGCAAACTGTAAATTTAAAAGTAAAGGTAAAAATTCCGACAATAGAAAAAAGGAATTCGGAGCTAATTTTTTTTTAATTATCTGTTTATTTATTACTTTCATAATCATAACTTCGAAAATATCTATAGGTAATAATGGGTGACAAAAATATTCAAACAAAGACACTTATAACAAGGGCTTAAGAGCCGTTAGATGTTTTTGTCACTGGAAACGCAGATATATTTAGCTCGTCTCATTTTTCGACTCATTCCGTATTCTTCATGCATCTTTATTCGTCTTATTATTATTTTACCTTTAAATTTAACAAGCTATCTAATATCTGCCAAACTGCATAGTAGTTTGTCCGTTGTTGGTAGAAAACCAGTTAACTTCTACCACTTAACATAATTATATTGGTTTTTGCTACCGTTGCAGCTTCAGCTTCGATGAGATAATGTTCTGTTCGAATCCATCCAGCAGCGTTCTTTTTAATCTTTTTTTTAGTCACAATTTTTGACAAATGTTAAATTCAAATTCAAATTTGTTTATTTGTAAACATAGGTTGAACAGGGTCCTTTCGGCATACAAACATTGTAGTCCAGATCTTGCATGCATGTCTCTAAACTAATTTACTAATTTAAATAACAAATCAAATTTAAAATGTATCGCTTAAATTAGAGTGTCGCTTAAATATTCACCTACAGAATAATATGCTTTTTCTATCAGGAATTATCCGTTATTATCTTCATTGGGTGGTTGAGCGGTTTCAACCGAATCTGAGGTGTGAGTGGAATCGAGCTACTGGGAGATTTGTCTCTGGTTCACTAAACTTAGCCTAGCTGAGAAGAGTCCAGCAAGAAACTCAGCTAAGCCCGATCAGGGTGGGACTGACTCTACCCGGTATATGGCGGTATCGGGACGAATAAGGACTATATGGGTGTTGTCGCGATCGCGCAGTGGACGTCCCCGCCGGCGGGAATGCCTAAGTATACGCGTCGTGTGTGAGTTGGACGCCTTAAGCGCAGCGTTCCACCTTTCAATGGACGCTGTGATTACGACGTCCTGGTCCGTGAGTGTGTGCCTAGGACGCCGGACTGTGCAACTCCTAACCATTGAGGAGTTTTACCTCACATCATTGCTTCACCTAAATAACTTAAAGTAAACTAAGGAATACAAATAAAGGTCTATATGTACATATGATATTCAAATAATTATCTTCCAACTCCTATTAATAATTAAGGAGTTATACCTTCCATCACCAGCTCATCAACGTAACCACCATTACCAGACTACCAGGTTCAAATACTGGAATAGCTTCAGAAAATATTTAAAACATGTAATACGTGCCTATACAAGTTGAGGGTTGGCGATTCTGATTTAGTGACTATGGGACCATCTCAGGAGTATAAGAATTCAAATAAAAAAATATTGAAAATAAATTACACGTTAATATTTTATCGCTTTAAATAATACATTGATTGATTTAAAATTATATTTAATGACAAACCTAATTTCAACCCCCCTTTCAACTCTTCAGAGAGTGAATATTCGCTGAAATTATTTTATAACTCACCTTACTAATTATTATTATTGTTAATTTAGGGCGCGAGTCATGATCTGGGACGAGTTGGGAATAAGGACTATTAAGGCACGGTTTTATAAAGAACCGTTAGGCCTTTTGTCGGTTTGTTACGTCAAAAATGTACTGAGTTACTGAAATTTGATCTGATATTTGGTCTAACGGATCTTTATAAAACACGGCCTTAGAGTATGTAGATCTTTAACTGTATCACAGGCTACTACTACAATGACTACACTTACCTAATATTGAGTAGGTAAGTACTTAAAATCACCATTTTCAAATATTATTGGACGAAAATCATATTTTTGAATCCAGTTATCCCATGTCTTATTAGCTTTCTTCAAATTTCTAACAACATCATTTACTGTCAAGTCGGGATAGTCTGTGATCATATCTATGACATCGGATCTCTTGAGCTCATAGCATCCAAGTTTTACTTTATAAGGTGTCAATGTCCCTTTGTCCTTGTAAAAGACACCTTCACGTAGTATTTTCATAACCGGATGTTCGTCGGCAGCCCCCTGTATGACTTCTACAATAGGAAATATGTTGGTCTCCTGATACGTCGTTGCGATTCGTTTCAGTTCACTGTTGAGCTTGCTGAGCTGGCCTGCGCTGAAATAAGTCGGAGATATCTGAACAGTTTTCTGTTCACGAACTGTACTTGCAACACCTTCAATTGGGATCTCTTTTGCTAAATCTTTGATCAATTCTTTTATTTCTCTAATTGCGGATTGAGTAGTCTCACGAAGGACAGTATCTTGTTTATGGAGTTCTGTAGCCTCTTGGATCAACTGTTTGCTTGCTGTTACAGAATTATTGATTAGTTCTTTAATTTCTTTTGTCTCGGATTGAGTCGTGTCTGTGATTCGTTTCAAATTAGCATCAAGCTTACTGATTTGTTCTGCACTGAAGGAAATAGACGATGCCTTGACATTTTCTTGCTTGAGCGGTGGTTTTGAAGATTCATCAATGGACTTTTTGTTCATTGCTATGGACTCCTTGATTAATTCTTTGATTTCTCGCATGTCAGACTGATAGGCGTTAGTTATTTCGTTCAATTTATCGTCAAGTTTGTTAATCTGATCAGTATTTAAATTAGTGAGAGATATTCTAGCACAATCATGTCTGCAACATGTTGCAGATTCTGTATGTCTTATTTTCATGAAGTCTTCTATCATCTCTTTAACTTCTTTAATTTCATTGGTTATGAGCCTTCTAACCTCGTCCTCGTATTGGTCCGCTATTTGAAAGCTATTATCTTTTTTGGTCTCTTCGCTATTCTTTTCTGCCTCTTCTATGAGCGATACCTTAGAAGAATTATGAAGTGGAGTTGCCTCAGTATTCTCGATGCATTTTTCAGGTGTCTCTACTAGATGGTCAGTGTTTTCTGTTTTGTAAGGCACAAGAGCTCTGTCTTCAAAGCTTTTCTCACTTTCATCGTTTCCGAATAGTAGCATATTATTCTTTCTCACTTGTTGTTCAAGCCTTCCTATAGTCAAAAGTACTTGTGGCAAATCAGATATTTTTTCTTCCATAAAATTAAACTTTTCATTGAGGTTCTTATTAATGGCATGCAAATTTCTCATGTACGCTTTTTGGTCAGCTAAATCACGTTGAATTTGTTTCAATGTGTCCATCATATTAGCGGCCATATTTTGTAGCAGACGAAATTTCTTCGTGCCTTTAATATAAAATAAATATATTTTAATAAAACGGGTGAAGTGCAATTAAGGGTCCTTTTTGCCTGCTACAAACATAAGAACACTACAAAGTATCCGACTAATTACTCATCGATTGTTTTCGGGTTCTTACATAAACTAGTGACTGTGAGCTGTAGAGCTCGTGAGTGAGTTTTTTATCAATTCCAAAATCTGACATTATAAAAAAGATCAATTACGAATATCGAACCTGCTAACAAATTTTCACGAGAAGCGGTTGAGAAATGCGACCTGTAGAGGAGAAAAAACCGAAATTCGCTCGCAGAAACTTACAAAACCATTGATAAAAAAAATATTTCGGAAATTCCCAAAAACCGTCTCGAAAAAAAATTTCTATATAACTATCGAACCTGCTCACGAAATTTCACGAGAATCGGTTGAGAATTGCGACCTGTAGACGAGAACAAACGGAAATCCAGACATACGAAGAACATTGTCGAAGCTGAAGCAGAGACCTTCCTTTCACTCGGTCACTTACTTATGCATCTGATTTTTTATCGAATTTCATGTCTAATTTAGATCTGATTTCTAATATTTCAATACATTATACTAGTAGATAGATTTTACTGTCAATTTTGAAGTATAAATGTATGAGCTGACAATTAAAATTTGACCTTAAAATCTACCTAACGGTAGTACAAAAGTTACGTGCTTACCCCGCTGGTTGTCATTATTAATGTGTCCAATCGATATGACTAGTTCGTCATGACAGGGATATCTCTAACAAATCTCTCGAAGCGTTGCATACCCAAGACCTCCATGCGAACTTATGATTTAACTAGGTAATTAGAGTAGTGTTGTTGACAAGTAGTGTTTTTCTTTTTTTTACCTAGTACTTAGTTGTACTATCAGTGGCTATTCGGTGAAGGAAACCATCGTGAGGAAACTGGTCGAGTATTTTCATCAGTGGGATGTCATCTTGAAACATATTTTGGATGGCTTATCGTATAGAAAAAACGTGCTTTTTTTAACTTTTTGTAATAAAATGTCCTTTTTAGGGTTTCGTAGTAAATAAGGAACCCTTATAGTTTCGCCATGTCCGTCCGTCCGTCCCCCGCTTTTCTCAGTAACCGTTAGTACTAGAAAGCTGTAATTTGGAATGAGTATACATATCTATGACGCCGACAAAACGGTAGAATAAAATCATATAAAAAATTTTTTTAGGGTACCTCCCCTACATGTAAAGTGGTGGTGCAATTATTTTTTCTTCCTTTTGTGTGGGGGGTATTGTTAGATAGCTCTTTCAAAAATATTATAGGGTTTCTAAAAGCATTTTTTGATTCAAGAATCGGTTGGCGTGATATTAAGCTTTGAAGTGATAATTTTTGCTATGGTCAAGTGTCCCATACTAAGTACTAGGCATGTGAAAAAAATCATGGTAGTAGTAGTATATACGATGAATTTAAAAGGAAAACTATCACAGCTAAGTAGACATTACCGTAAAGGGCAAAAATATGTATACAACACAACATCTCAAAAAAATGCATCATCAGTACTAAGATCAGTAAAAACCCTTCTACGGGTCCGTAATTCCGCATATGACCGGTGACGTGATGGACGGGCAACTATGGAACCCTACAATGTGCGTGGCCCGACACGCCCTTGGTCGGTTTTTTTAAATTTTAATGTCTTGTACGATAAATCCATGAAAAATATGTGTCATTAGTCCCGCCCCCTTTGTACACTGACCGTTATATCGTAAATTTCACTGAAATTGTTCGAGACATTCTCTAGGACAAACAAATATACAAATCAAGAATAAATAAATTGCCATATATAATGGAATAGAATATAAAAGTTTTGTTAGACACAGTTTTAGGTCCGTAGGTATCATTCCTATGGATATATCTAAAGTTAAGAGCTAGGAAACCTATTTTTTTTGTTTATTCAATGAAAAATACCAATCAATAACTTTCCAATATAAAAAAACCTAACTTCAACTTCACTATATAGTATAAAACAAAGTCGCTTTCTCTGTCCCTATATCCCTATGTATGCTTAAATTTAAAACTACGCAACGGATTTTGATGCGGTTTTTTTAGAGGAAGATTTATATGTATAATAACATCCATTAAATAGTGCACCCGTGCGAAGCCGGGGCGGGTCGCTAGTAATTAATATAAAAGGTGAACGTCCCTATGCTTGACACCTTAATGCCCAATAGCCGACATCTATTGATCACCTCTGTGATTATGGCATATGATTGGGCCAACGTCGAGCATTTACCTTTTATTCTGGGATATTTACCTTTACATTTAGTTAGTTGAACTCATAATCTGCACCAAACGGCGTCTCCGTTTCTATAAACCTATGTAGTAATAGATAATCTCTCATACATACATAGCTACATGAAAGCTAAAATCGTTACACTCTTGGGGCATCATGGCATATATAAGCCATTAAAATTTGACCAAAGCAGTAAAGACTTATTGTTAAATAAATAAATAATAAATAAATGTCTTTGGACAATGTTACACAAATCAACCTAGCCCCAAACTAAGCAAAGCTTGTACTATGTGTAACAAGTGACGATATACACACTTATATAGATAAATAGATACTTAAATATATAGAAAACATCCAAGACTCAAGAACAAATATTCGTGTTCATCACACAAATACATGCCCTGACCGGGATTCGAACCCGGGACCTCCAGTTTCGAAGGCAGGGTCACTACCAACTAGGCTAAAGTGGTCGTTAACGATCCATATTAAGCTGTTTATTAAAGCAATAATGTGCTACTTACAAAATACTGTACGTAACTCGACGTCTTAGTAATGATGATCTTGTAACTTGTAAGCACGTCTATTTATGGATTAAATAGGTACTTTCATTTTAAGGTCAAATTTTCACATTCCTTGGTCACTGAGTAAAACGACGTTAAATTTGTAGTTTTAAAAAACGAATAGACCAGCGGATAAGTACGTTAAATAACAAAAAGTGTATGAGGGTAGAAAAAAAAGACGACAGTTGCGTTCAGTATTTTATTTCAAAGGGCCTACTTCGAAATCTGAACTTCGTATCGTGCCGTCTCTTTCACTCATATAGTATATAACACGGGAGTGAAAGGGACGCATTTCGAAGTTCGGAGTAGGCCCTCTGAGATGAATATAGCTATATATATTCTATAAATAAACAAAGCCTGACACAGAGTCCACACACTGCAGCGACCTGAGGGGCTACTCCGAAATTCGTGTCGTGCCGTCCCTCTCACTCATATAGTGAATAACACGAGAGTGAAAGGGACGGCACGATACGAAATTCGGAGTACAGGCTCTGTGGTGGCGGCGGTGTTGCCAGTTGTCATTAGAGTCCGACCACGCTAACTCTGCAAGGAATAATTTGGCAACACTGCATTATGCGTCATATTTGTATGAAAATGTGACGTTTGAGGTAGTGTTGCCAAGTTATTTCAATGCAGAGCTAGCGTGGTCGGACTCCATATGACAATGAAGGCCGCGTGTGTCTGAATGAATGTCAGGATTTTCATAGTGTACAACAGTGCCTTTCCCATGAGTTTACATGACCATACTTGCTAGCGACTGCGTAAAAATTTGTATGGGCAAAAGTACAGCGCCTCTGGCGGTTACGCGATAGAACTAAGAATCGGCATACTAAATCGTTTACGCAGTCACTAGCGAGTACGGTCGTGCAAACTCATGGTAAAGGCACAGATCGCCGCCCCGACCGTTACCGCAGGCCTCAGTGTGTGGCAAGCTTAATTCATTATTTAGTATTTTAAGTGTTATACAGTGTAATATATGTCATTCTTATTAATTATGCTTCAAAAAAAAATGTTTTGTCAAAACAAGGGACACATGTTGTCGAAAGATTTCACGGTTTAGGTCGTGTTCGAAACTATTGACGTTTTTGATCGATACTCGAACGAAATATTTTTTTTTATTTACAGATAAAATATGTCAAATTAATTATTGAAATATATTTTTATAAATACTAGTTAGATTTTTATACTTTTCCATATGATACAAAATTATAATTTATTCCAAATTTCATTATTTTAAAAATGTAGAGGGTAGTTAGTAACTTTTGCGTACAGTGCCTACCCTCATAACATAAAAAGAAATTTAATGTCAAACTGCGAGTAACTGTGATACTTATTATACTCTTAGTAGCTGTTTTATATTATATACTATGTCGATTTGCTTTAATATCGTTGTTACTGTGATTATTAACAATTATAGACGTCTATATAGGTAGGTATATTTCTTTGTTAAAATCGAATCTTAGAAATTGTGGGGTGATTGGGTAATGGATTGACAAAATGAAAACAATCAACGTGGAAACGTTTTGTAGTTTCTTATCTCCTCTCCGTTTTGGATCAATGTATGTATACGAGTAAACAGGCATGTTTTAGTAGTACCTAATTAGATTGTTAACCAAGGGTTGAAAGCCACCCATTTCGGTCGTAGTGAGAGCGCCAATAATTCGAGGCTGAAATGGGGGTTTCATCCGAGTTAAACAATACTTTTCATTTCGAATACGAGGAGACGAAAAAAAGCGGCCAAGTGCGTGTCGGACTTCGCACATTTAGGGTTCCGAACCAAACGCAAAATGTAGTCGGTTTTAATAGGAAAAGTCAGGAAATTTCAAATAAAAAATCTGATTTATCAATAGATCAGTATTTGTTGGTAAAATATGTTACAATAAACATTATCACCAAATTTTAAGTTCATAGGTCAATGGGAATTTATAGGCGCCAGTAACTGAGTTCGTCCCAAAATGCCTTAATAAAATGAAATAAAAACACTGCCTATCTCGAGTTCGACTCCCGGTCAGGGCATTTATTTGTACGATGGTGTTGTCTTGTATTTATATATCTACAAAAGTATGTATCGTCGCCTACTACCCATATTGTATGATTGTCCACAAAATATTTTCAATATTTATAAATAAAATATTTTTTTTACTTTCAGTTCTGTAAGAACTTCCGCGTGGGCGAGCGATGCTGCGAATTCGAGTGTCTCGACCCGCCGGGCGAGGACATCAGATACCGCGAGCGACAACGGCTGCGCGCCCTCATCCTGGCTGGGAACTCCTCGGCGCATCACATCTCGCCTTCGCACCAGCTCAAGTATGGCATGTCGCTGCTGGCTGTGGCTGTGGCCAGGTTGGTCTGAGGCTATGAAGTGGCGGTCCTATTACGTTACCCTGCGGGACCTCAAGACTGGATAAAGATTAAGTGTAAACAAAAAAAATGTTTGGTAAAGTTGGTTGTTGTGTCAAACGCTGTTCAAGGGACATATTACGGACCCCAAGACCCGAACTAACTGAATGATGATTGACTGTAGAAATTTTTTGGTAAAGTTGGTTGTCGTGTCAAACGCTGTTTAAGGGACATTATCAAGTTTCTAGGCCTAGAGTGACCCGTAGTATAGGAAGAAATGGATAAAATCGAACTGTGTACACGATGTGTCGGTCATTGTCTGTAACTAGAATATTTTGGGCTATGTTTTTACTATAAGTGTGACTAGAACCACCAGTTAAGATTTTTGGTGACAACAATATTTTTTTTTACTAACGATGCAAGACCCTGGCACATGAATTGTAAGGTATGCGTTATGGGGCTGGTAATCTCATCAGCAGATCTAAGCCTATATTTAAAGAACTCAGTTGTTATACATCTTCAGTTATTAAACTTCTTTTACTAACAAAAAAACATCCAGATCGGTATATTTAGCATAATATGGTTGAGGAAACTAAGGAAGTGATGTGGTTAAAGATGATTGATCAATCAAAGGATCATGGATAGTGTGTAATTTTATGCATAGTCAAAATTGACATGTTGATTTTACAGTCACCGAGACTGTCATAGACCTTAAGTACAAGGGTACAGCCTCAGAACTTTTACAGTACTTCAAAGAGGCTTAGTCTAAGCGTGAGAATGTGTGTGATAGGTAGATAGTAATACACCCAGTCTACTGAATGAAGACTTACTTTAGTAATTGTGCCTGAAAAATCTTAAAAGGATCCAAATAATAGGAAAGTCAATATGTACATATATTACTTTTATGGTTAATTTATTGTTTTCACTGGTTAAATGTCCATATTGAATGTAGCATCGCGAATGGGGATAGTTGGGCCACTTGCCAGTGTTTGCAACTTGAATCGGGACTGACATAGGGGTAACATCGGTCATTTATTACATGGCTAAATTAGATACAATGACAAATGACTCAACAATCTCGATTCGCGACTGTAGGTACAACAATGTACGATGAAAGTCACAAAGGGGCTTAACGTTTGTACTTTGTCACTTTAACGTCATGTTTAAACTATCTTACCAAACCCAGGTGTGACGAGTTCAACTGTACCTACTTCACTACGCGAGTTCTAAGACTAATAGGGTTTGGATTCGGTTGAAATCGCTAGAACATACTTATCAATTGCTCATCCCGTTTATAAAAAGTCGGACGTAAATGATTCGATCTCCACTATCTAGCAAATAAGCGTGAGAGAGATGACTGTACGTCGTACACAAACGTGATCGTACCTGGCAACCAAGCTGTTGCTGTAAAATACCAGGTCTCAAGTGATTTCACCGCAATATAACCTACAATGTATCAAATATGCCAACAGAAGAGGAATATAGGTACCGCAATGTAGCTAAGCGCAATTTGAATTGGAAAGGAAATGCCTCGGTCGACTGAGTCTGGATTACTCAGTCAATAATGTAGCAACTGTCGAAGGTAAATTGAAATCTGAATTACTAGAGTTCAAAGGGCGTGCTTCTTTCGAAGCATAAAATCGTAATCGTTTGGACGACTTAATCCGAATTCCTTCAAAATCGCCAACATATCGAAGGATGATTGATAGTACACTCAAGAACAATGTAAACGGGTCAGTTTGTAGTACGTATGTAAATTCAATACGAAGTGTACCCATTTTATTTGCCCTTGACCATACTTTCCTTCACAGTGCTGAGGCCCGTACCAATTATGATTACGCATGCTAGATGATTTGGTAACGCATCAAACTTACGCTACGTAGATCTGACTGTCATTTTGAGTATGGAAAATAACATTTAGATCTGTCTTACGCATATATTTAAAACATTAAGTGTGTAATAGCCCCTAAGTTCGTTCGAAGATGGAACACGAAAGGCGAAGATAAGTCGTATAAATCCTGTGCACTCACTCCAAATTGTAACTGATACCTATAACCAGACAGACAAGCAACTCGACAGCGGTGTTCTCTGTAATTTGGAGTTGATTGCTGGGATTTCATCAGTCTGTGAGCCGTGTTATAGCATCCAGTGGCGTAACTAAGCGGACACTCGATTGTTACCCGGGAATGTCACCCGCCAAACGGCTGATGATAACGACTTTATGGGGTGACTGATACCCACCAGGTGCTACCCAGCTATGTCACATTGTATCCAAGGCGAGTAAAATACTTTGCAGAACAAATCCATAAGCGGCAGCCGTACTCAGCTATATTTGTACAACACCTATTCAATGCCAGCGGAATCTTTCCTATTCCCAGAACATCAAATAAACTTGATACATTTAAGGTAATAACTGGAAACGCAAATATATATCAATTCTCTAATGCCCCTGACAATAAAGTTCAGTTTATTATTGTTGCTTTTTCAAATTTTTGTTGACCTTGAAAACTCGGAATGAAAAGATCCCAAATGGACCTTAACAGCATTGAAATAAAATCAAAAAACGGATCAGATTAGACATTCTGTAATTCTTTCGCCAGTTTCGTTCAGAACATAAGCCAGGCGGGTATCGCAATAAAAAATAACTGGCGTTTACGATCCCTCAAATGTATCGTAAACTCACGATAAATGCTCCTGTCCTATATGTTCGAACATGCCAAATAGTTCCGTACAGTCGAAGTGAAAAGTGTTTCATATACCGACGAGAAATAGATGTACTTATTTGTTGTGATTTTCATGCGCTTTTTCTATTGATAGTTTTCGAGTTTTTAATTAAAGAAATTTGCTTTTGCTCGATATTAACTGTTCTATTGAAAGGACTGCCGGATGAGGCGAAATTGTAAGGATAGTATTGTCAAATTTTTTTTATTAAAAATAAATTAACAAAAAAGCAAATTACTCTGGCTCACTGAGCCAAAGTGAGTCTTGGACTCCGACACGATTTGTCGCCACTTAGCTCGATCGTGTGCTATGTTTACTAAACAACCTATTCGTAGCTCTATGCGCCAGGGCTAGGAAACCGGTTTCGTCTTCATACAATTAACCGGTTAAAAATTTCGGTTAATTGCGCTCTACGATATTATTTCGTACTTTAAATCATTTATTTCATAGATGAAGGTCAATAAAAACAAATCTTAAAATAAAAAAGGAGATATGATAAATACTTTAAGAGATATTTCAAAAATAGTAAAAACCGGTTCCGAGCCCTGCTATGCGCGTAGGCAGACGATATCTTCGCTTCCTAGCGAAAACTACCATACAAAGGCTGGTTGGCAGCAGTCTTAACCTATTTACATTTCCCCAAGGCACATTTCTTCGCCTGTATTTTATATCGATCTGAACCTAACACGTGCACGGTTATAAATAAACTTTACCGAATTCAACACGAGCTGACAGGTGAAGGGTGACTGTGCAAGATGTAGGCTTTTAATGTGCCTATCCATTTACGACTAAAATACTGAGGTTTACACGAAGGTAGGCTTGCAGCATTCATTATAATGCCCAATTTAGGATGGGTTTTGAAACGCTGAAATATTTAAGAGTCAATGTAAAATATCACGAAAGCATTTCTCTTTTGTCAATAATTTAGCTTAAGTTTTGTTCTATTAAATATATCGTCGTCTAGTACCCATAACACAAGCCTTCTTAAGCTTACTGTGGGGCTAGTTCGATTTGTGTAAGATTGTCCTCTAATATTTATTTATTTTTATTTATTTATTTGTTCATTTTTATTTTATTATAATCCTATATATGTATATGTTTCAACTCTTAAACTAAAATTTATTATAAAAATTCAACTGTTTATTTTTGTCATGTTAATACTATCCATATATTTTTTTAGCCATTATTTTTACTTATTTTCTTAAAAACAAGCATTTATCTTAAACTGCTTATTTTTTTTTTGTTATTTGTTCTCTATAAATAATTAAATTAAAAGTTAATTCTGAAACCAATTTAGTTTCGACTTAAAGTTTCGAAAGTGTCCTAAAACACTAGGTAATTACCTAAACAGTTTTTACTTCGGCTGTACTTATGAACAAAAATTCCTCTCTCTGTCTGACTTACTTATATTGTTTTAAATATTGTGAGCAAAATTTCGGACCAATTTTAAGTAAATGCCGAGTTAGTAGTTCTGTGTGTCTTGTTTCTATTTATTTCAAAGTTTAAATGTGTTGTGTCCGATAGAATGTATAGAAAATAAAACTGTTTATACGAACACTGAGGCGCGCTTTTAGTTATCTGTGTATGCCAATAAAAAAAAAACATTAAAAACAAATAGCAACGTTGTACAGCCAGCATCATATAGATGGAGTATTCAAAGTAGCCAAATGTATCGTAACACTTCCTTGCTCCTACCTAATTTTAGTTCCCATACACAGTACAAAGATAAAACTAAATTAAACATACACAATGTAGATGACAGGCGGTCTTACCGTTAAAAAGCAATCTCTTCCAGACAACCTTTGGGTATAATAAATTGAGACACAGTAGGTAGATAGGTACAGGCCTAAAAATAACCAGCGACAAAACTCCCAGTAGCATTCCACTCACACCTCAGATTCGGTTGAAACCGCTCAACCAATCTCACTGGAGCGCAAACTGCGTGGTCGTGTCGGAGGTTTCCCCTGGATTGTCCCCAGGCTACACTCCAACCGCGCACTCCTATCGCTTTATTGGGCCCGACCGATAAGCCACAGTCAGGTTAAAAATACCTAACTACCTATTAAAGATGTGTTACGATAGTTTTGGTAATTTTAGCTGCTACTGTCTATTAACCAGTTACCGCATACGAAGCCATATATAGCAGATATCGTTGTAGACCTTATTGAATCGTATCAAGGTTCAATTTAAACGAATATTTTTTACGCCATGCAGTAAAGGGTTAAAGTGATAATGGCTGTAACATGAACGTCCTTTATTTGTATTGCGTTTCAAAACTTCAGTGTTTATGTAAAAGTTATAAATTTTAGGTTAGAAATAAACTTAGTGAACATAAACATAGTTTACGTACAACACGGCGAATTTCCCTCTTTAGTTAGCAACACGAAATATTTACGTAGATAGATGGAACTTTATAAAAGTTGGCGTGATATTTTATTCATGATTGTGGATTGTGAATGCCTGCCTGGAGCGATGCGGGCGGGTATGAAATTCACTCGTGCGGCGTGCCTACCTTTTAGATATTCCGCTATGGCCGCACGGCTAGCATAAGACGCGTGAAGCGATAGTTCAGTTCAGTTCAGTTTCTTTATTGGTAAAAATAATTTACAAGTCATTAAATTAAGTACTATAACTAGTTATGCATATTGGTTACATGAATTACATATTTATGTTATCTTATGATCACATTATTAATTATTATTATTAATCCAAAAGTTAAGACGTTAAAATTAACCTAATCAGCCTAGCAAAAACTCATCTACGCTGTAGCAAGCAAGTTTTATAAGATGGGATTTGAGTTTCTTGGAAAATACTGCGGCACTTTCGGATGATTTTATGTCACTAGGAATCTTATTACTTATATATTTTGGGGCCAATAACATTGAGCGACTTCTTGAGCTTGGCAAAACCTATAAGTATTTTCTGGTATAGTCATAAACTACGTATCATGATAATTATATTTTTGAACTTTAACCCGTTTGATACAGCTTCAGTGCAAGTTGATACGCCCTCTGAACAACCATAGTCTAAGAAAACAATGTCCGACAATCCGGATGGGCTACCGCGAACCGAAAACGAAACTTGGTATAGTGCCGTCCCTTTCATTCATATAGTGAATAACACGAGAGTGAAAGGGGCGGCACGATATGAAGTTCGGATTTCGAAGTTCGGAGTACACAGCCTGAAATGAAAATTGTGGAATGAAAGAAACTCGTCTCTAAGTGTTTTTTCTAGACGGAAACGCGTAGTCTAGCCTTTCTCGCATGAGAGACAGAGCGCTTGTGCTAGCGCGCAGCTGTCATGTTTATCCATTTTATTTTCACTCTCATATTCGAAAAAGGCTTTTCTAGCCCGATTAGAGCTACTCTCAGGATTCCATGTTAGAAGCCCTCGCTACGCTCGGAATTGTATCCTGGAATCCTTCGCTTCGGGATTCAGTACGCTAGCCCTCAATGAAATATTGCATTTTACTCCCTTGTACCTAATACAATCTACTAATGCTCTTGGCTAGTTGATTTATTTATAGAAAAGCAATTAATGTAAAAATCCCAATCCCAATGGTGGACACCTATTGAACACTATGACATAAGATTGAAAGTGGCATGTATTGGATCAGTGTCAAGCACCGAGACATTTATAAGTGTACCTTACTTACATTAGCATTACAGTACAATCATGAATAAACTATAACGAAATAAAATAAAACAATTTTAGTTATAATAGATATGCCTACTAAATAATTCTCACTTCTAAAGTTCTTCACGTTTGTAGTTAGTATAGATACTTACCTCAATTGTAACTTTAAAGTCATATCATCCGCTATGTAGTTGCAGGGCCTATACTCCGAATTTCGTATCGTGTCGTCCCTTTCACTCTCGTATTGTACACTATATGAGTGTAAGGGACGGCGCCATACGAAGTCCGTAGTAGACCTGAATTAAGGCATGAAAACGTTATTTAGTAACTGAATATTTTGTTAAACAGTTTTCTCAGTCATATTTACATTTTAGCGGCAAAACATTGCAACTCCGAATTATATGTTAACTGCACGCGAACTGCGCAGTTGATGTTGCAGTTGGTATGCAGTTACAGTGTCCACCATTAGGCGAAGTTGTTTGACAAGTTAAAATGCTCAAATGTTGCCAGAGTATGGCCAGGGGCGCTACCGCGACAGCAAACGAAGTTTTCGCTCTCTGTCGCACTTGCAAGTTTGCACATAAGTGAGACAGAGAGGGAAAACTTCGTTTGTGGTTCGCGGTAACCCCTCAGTGCTGTTCGTATCGATATTATTTAAGGCCTTACTAGCTTTACCGATCTTTCGGCGCAATTTATCGGGCACTCCTAAGTGCTTGCCGAGAACATCGAAAGTTGAAATTAATACGCTCTGAATTTGTCAAATTAAAATGATTTGTAAATCTTATGATTTATAGCTATTTAAAGGACTAAACCATATTTAAATACCGTAAACGAGGGTATTTAAATATGGTTTAGTACGACTTTAAAAAATCAGTTTTTACGTCGTGTTTTACTTTTTTATTTAGTTAACCTTGAGTCAAGTTATACCTTCGTTAATTTCCTAACTATACTAAACTGAATCAAACTAGAAATACCTAGTGATGGATATAAATGTTTTATATGTATCAAAGTAGCCCCGTTTTTTCTTAAAGTAACCCCAGTTTACGGTACCACATTTGAGAATTTATGCATATCTCATAGAATCCGACCACGCTGATTAACTCTGCAAGGAATAATTTGGCAACACTGTGCATTATACGTCATATTTGTATGAAAATGTGACGTTTGAGGTAGTGTTGTCAAATTATTTCATTGCAGAGTTAGCGTGGTCGGACTTTATATTACAACATTGGAATAAGTTTGGTAGTATAACGTTATGGGTATCGATATGTTTTTATCGATATATACAGTCACTATGTATTTTTTTCTACTCCTGGCAACATTTTATCTGTCAATTTACTTCGCCTAATTGTGGATTTTAGCTTAGGTTGTGCCTACTGGGGCGCTACCGCGACAGCAAACGAAGTTTTCCCTCTCTGTCTCACTTATATGCAAACTTGCAAGTGCGACAGAGAGGGAAAACTTCGTTTGCTGTTCGCGGTAACGCCACTGTCTGTGTCCCATACAATAAGTAGGAGAGTTGGCCCTACCATGAATACGAACGTAGGTAAAATAAAATACGATCTACTTATGGTGTAAGTAGATCGTATTTTATTTTACCTACAAAAAAACCGGCCAAGTGCGAGTCGGTTACCGGTTCCAACTCAGGAAAATCTCAACAACTGTGTAGAAATTGAACGCCATGGGTACAGAGCCATCTGATATCCACCCATAAGGGTTCCTTTTTTACTATTTTGGTACGGGACCCTAAAAATGTCATTAACTATAAGTGATGTCGCGATCGCGCGGTGGACGTCCTCGAAGGGAATGCCTAAGTGTACGCGTCGTGTCTGTGTTGGACGCCGTAAGCGCAGCGTTCCACCTTTCGATGGACGCTGTGATTACGTCGTCCGGGTCCGTGAGTGGGTGCCTAACTCGATGTACTGGATTACCATACCTGGCGCAGTGACAATATAAATATATACTGCTTCTATTTCAAGGAGTATAATAAGTATGTTATATTTTACATTAAATTCCATAATCCTATTTACTTTTAATCGCGAATTTTATACAGATTTGCCTGTTGACAATAATGAGCTATGAAGCCATGATTTTAGAGTCCCTTTTAGAGTACCAGTCATTTCCTATTGCAGTAGTTTATTTCACATTGAAATTGGACCTTATATGTATTATAATAAATAGTATGTATAGGATAGGTATATGATTACAATTTCATATACTATCGACGAAACAGTTAATTGACTCTCGTGTTATACACTACATAAGTGCAAGGGACAGCACGACGCGAAGTTCGGATTTCGATTATGTAGCTACTTCACTGCCTGGGGCGCTACCGCGACTGCAAACGAAGTTTTCGCTCTCTGTCGCACTTACACGTTCGGACGTAAGTGGGATAGAGAGGAAAAACTTCGTTTGCTGTTCGCGGTAGCGCCCCTGTACTTGGGCAGAGGACACTACTCCGAACGTGCCTTCCCTTTCACTCATATAGTATTAACACGAGAGTGAAAGGGACGACGCGATACAAATTTGTAGTAGCGCCTCAGGGGCGACCCACTCCGTGATTGCATCGCGCCGCTACAAGTACATGTAGCCATTGTGGCCGACACAGAAAGTGATGGAGCGAGTAGAAGTGCGTGCGATAGAAAGAGATGGCCCCGTTTAGGCACGTTTGGCGTACGTAAACGGGGGTTTTGTTAACAGTGAGCCTTCTGTACGTAGTACTAATTCCGTCTTGGGTAATTGCTATTTTGTTTTACTTTTCACATCTGTATTTGCCCCTAGAAAAACACGTCTGTAAAATTATGTCTAGCCTTACTATAAGTAGCCAACCATATATGTACCTATCTAAATTTGATTACGAAGTGAATAAGGGAATTGGGATTACAATTCGATTATCTACATCTAATAAACGAAAATTATTAAAATTTATTTCATTTTGGGGGATTATATAAGAGTCAAATAGCTCAAAATGTCCAAAAAAACAACACAAAAAAAGGCAGTGGGTCATTCTACTTTTTCATGACCAGTTTTCTATTACAAAAAATCTATGATATGTATTGAATTAGTGTAGGAAAATAGGATTTCGAAATAGTATCTGAACCTAATAAAAGGAGTTTGTAGATAAAAATACTTAAATTTTTATACAACGCCGGTGGCAAACAAGCGTACGGTCCACCTGATGGTATGCGGCCGCCGCAGCCTATAGACGCCCGCAACTCCAAAGGAGTCACGTGCGCGTTGCCGACCCTTTATAAGATTTGAGGATGCACTGGGTTGACAGCAGAAGTAACACATTAGAATTCAATCTCATTTTAAGAGCAGCAATATGTCATCTTGCTCGAAATACTTAAATTTAACATATTGCTGTAAAAGGTGGGTGTCAGTGGTAAAAACCATTTTTTCATACAATTGGTGGGACATCCAAGGATCACTGAGTTACTTCGATTTATGGATATTAGATGTAGTTCGTTAATTACCAAAACTATCGGAAGTGATACTACAATTAAACCTCTTTCTAAATAACAATACAAAAATATGAAGTGAGGGCCAAGTATTCCAAAATATGCATTAAAAAACTGTCTGAAAATTATGTACATGAAAAAGTAGAATGGCCCCAGTAATAATTAAACCACTATGTCTTGCGATAAAGCGCAGGTAGAAATATTTTATGTCAAGATGGAGCATGCTAGTTTGTTTGAAGTTAAGAATTTCTGGGCCTACTTCGAAATTCCCAGTAGCCGCTTTACTCCGAACTTCGTATCGTGCCGTCTCTTTCACCCATATAGTGTGTAACACGAGTGAGAAAGGGTCGACACGATACAAAGTTCGGATTTCGAAGTTCGGAGTAGGCCCTTAGACCAAGATCTACCGCGAACAGCATTCGCAATTTTTCCTCTCTGTCGCACTTTCAATTTTGCACATAAGTGCGACAGAGAGGGAAAACTTCGTTTGTGGTTCGCGTTAGCACTCCTGTGGACGGGTGTGTAACGTAGAACTTGCATATGCGAGCGACAGAGAGGGAAATACTTCGTTTTCGGTTGGCGCAGGTGGGCTAGCATAATTAGCTGCCAAGTCGTATCTCGCGCGACTCAGCGATTCCTGTCTCACTCGAACTGTGCGAATTAGAAAGACGAGGGTGGATTTTTCTCTACTCGCGTCGCGTCGCAGCGGCAGTTGTGCTAGCCCCGTAGGACCCCTGAAGTAGATGCGCTAGACGTAGTTAGGCGTAGGCGCTTCTATTCATGGTTCAACTAATTGTATCATTTTACTAATGAGAAATAGAAAAATACACGCATTTACAAACAATGCAATTTGTTACAATATGTAACAAAGACGCAGTTATAATTGGAATGAGACAGCAATACATACCTTAATATAGCGGCGTCTCTGTCAGTTGTTGCGATATATTGCTACGTTTGTAATGGCCTCAACAGAGCCCGTGAGTGACTACATCAAATGCTGTTACACAAAACATAAATCTGTTCTAAGTTATAGATCATTTTACTGTTCTAAGTCATAGATCGTTCTGGAAAGCATCTATTTCAAGTTAGAAGGCCTACTCCGAACTTCGTATCGTGCCGTCCCTTTCACTCATATATAACACGAGAGTGAAAGGGACGGCACGATACGAAGTTCTGAGGGGCTACCGCGTTCTCCCTCTCTGTCTCACTTATGTGCAAACTTGCAAGTGCGACAGAGAGGGAAAACTTCGTTTGTGGTCGCGGTAGCAGCCCTGAGTAGGCCCTCTGGGTAATTTAGATAGTGAATGTATGTAGTTATGAAATATTACTTTTTTGTAAATAATGAAATACTTTTTGGCTACTGTACACTGCACCTCATTTTAACCTTGCGTTAGTATATGTGTAAGTATTTGACCAGAGGGGCTAAGATGATCGCTTATATGTCGGACATATAGCATTCGTCCCTCTCGCACTTACATACTTGACAGTGAAGGACGAATGCTATATGTCCCTCCCGCACTTACATACTCGACAGTAAAGGACGAATGCTATATGTCCGACATATAAGCGATCATCTTAGCCCCTCCGATGTGTATTTCAAATTTCAAATATGGAATACTACTTCATAATGCCGGAAACACACAACGGACCATGATGGTTGCTGCGAAGTTGAGTTCTTTGGAGACCTTTGTAAATTTTTATTTACCTGTATAGATTCACAATTTGTGAGGTGACTTGATTTGATATTGCGTATATATAATTGTTTAACCCCTGCACTTCCAAT
Organism: Epiblema foenella; assembly: GCA_963556455.1. Taxonomy (NCBI): domain Eukaryota; kingdom Metazoa; phylum Arthropoda; class Insecta; order Lepidoptera; family Tortricidae; genus Epiblema; species Epiblema foenella. The sequence goes on along the minus strand of OY747113.1, from coordinate 2,386,995 downwards.
AATAATATAAACACAATAAGGTATGTGATATTTTGCCGGTTGTATATTTTGCGTATTGTATTGATAAGAAAAACAGCTTTAAAGTTTATTGTAAATAGATGTAAGGTGCAATTTTACAATTAATTTTACTGTGGTCCAAATTGTGGCAAAGCTCATTGCTCATTTGATGTTTTTTTTTATTGGAACAAGTAATTTGAATTGCAGCATTTGGCACTGGTCCCACCGCCGGCGAGTAGTGAGTAATCTCATAGTAATTCTACTCGCTTGAGCGAGACAACGAGTAGAATTACTATGAGAATACTCGCTAGGGTGGGTCGATAATCACGAATTTCGGAGTACCGTAATGTAATAGGGCTCAAAAGTTGCTGTATATTCTGTAGATTACTGGAAAAATAATTAAAAAATTCTAGATTTAGACTTTTAACCCCCGCACAGCCGCCAAAGATCGATGTTAAGGCCTAGATTATATAAGTACTTAAATAAAGTACGTGACAATTATGTTAATAATTTATCACTTAATAAAGTAAATTAACCTATAATAAAGCTAAATTATACTGAGACTTTTTTGTTATTTTCAAAATAGTCGACATTATAGCTTTTTGAAGTTTGATAACTTAAAATATTATGGCATAAATAAAGCAAAATGCTATATTTATATAAATTTTTGCTACTATTTTTTTAAATATAAGAGCTAATCTAAATATTACAGGAAAGATTTGTTTTCTTCAAAAACATACGGTATTTATGTTTTTAATGGTACCCAATAGAACCAAATAGCCTTAAAATTGTGTTTTTCGAGTATTGTTTCTCACCTCGTGTTGCTTTAATCGATATATTTTTTGTTTCTATTGTCTGTGTTTAGATCACTGATGCTGACAGCTTTAAATTATAATTTTGCCGGTTTAATCATATCAAAATGCATTTTACATAAAAGGCCAATTCTCTAGTTTGGCTACATGATGACAAAATATGGTACATGGATAAAATATAATAAAAAATAAATAATTCTGAAATACAATAGTGTTATTTAATGATTTAAATAGTGTGTATTTATATATTTAATATGGAGTGAAAATAAAAAACATAAATATTTTTTTATACTTAACAGCCGTGCGTAAAAGTCTAAATCTAGATTTTTTTTATTAATTTTCCTGTAATCTACAGAATACACAGCAACTTTTGAGCCCTATTACATTACGATACTCCAAAATTCGTGAATTTCGACCCACCCTAATACTCGCTGCGCGCCGGCGGTGGGACCAGTGCCTTTAAGCCTTGTACTGGAAAGGAATGTGGGCAGAAATAGTGGCTACCTTGATGCCACATTGGTCCTACTATCATGCCAGAGAATATAGAGCTATGGTAACCAGAAAGTATGTTATATATTGCAATCTACATATGTGATAATCCACATCGAAAGGGACCTTATGGCGGCAGGCGCTTACGTTGCACCTTTTCACTCTTGTATTGGAACAGCGGCAATAAAGGCGTCAGTGCCGGCCGCCATAAGGTCCCTTTCAATATGGATTATCACATATATTTTAAAAATTAAGAAGATGTTCAGTGTTTCAAGCCGAAAGGACCAATTTGTGTAAAATAGTAACAATTTTGTTCTAAATTAATATTTTTTTGCTGAATATTATTGTCAAAGCCTGTTCTGTTTATGTTTAAGGCATTATATAACTAATTCAATTAGTAAATATTGTGTTAGGTAATCCGAATGTAAATATTTTATGCAAATAAATTAACTTTTAAATAGCTTAAAATAAATCTTAATAAAATTCAATATTGTTTCATTGTCGCACACACAACAATAAACCATATACCTATATTAAATAAATAAATAATGGCCCTATGGCTGCGTTAGAATGATTAATGGGAACCTGTTGTGTCCTAACCATTTTTTTTTAAATAAATAAATAAATAAATATTAGAGGACAATCTTACACAAATTAAACTAGCTCCACAGTAAGCTCAAGAAGGTTTGTGTTATGGGTACTAGACGACGATATATTTAATAAATATAAATACTTAAATACATAGAAAACATCCAAGACTCAGAAACAAATATTCATGCTCATCACACAAATATTTGCCCTAACCGGGATTCGAACCCAGGACCGTCAGCTTCACAGGCAGGTGCACTACCCACTAGGCTAAACCGGTCGTCAAACCATTCTGACCTCAAAACCAAAATGATTTGATCTCCCTCTCACACTTTGGTGCCAGCTGAATTGGCTACAAACTGAGCATGGGCGCTACAATGTCTTCAAACAGATGGGTTGCTTTCTGCAAATCTCCACTCTGTGACTGTGGATAGAAAGACCAAATCCCTAAGCGCATCTTCCAACACTGTCCTCTCTACTCTTACCCTGGAGGGCTACCGCAAACTGAAAACGAACAAAGTAAATATCTCCCTCTCTGCCGCACGAATGAGCAAGTGCGACAGAGAGGGAGATATTCGAAATTCGTTCGTTTTCATTTCGCGGTAGCCCCTCTGGACCTGCTGAAGAGATAACTGCCTGGCTTAACAACCTCAAAGCTGTACTCTGATTGCCCTCTAAATGTATGTATTGCCATACAATTAAACCTGCATTATTATCATACTGGGCACATCTCTCATAGATAAGAGGGAGCGGGCAGAATTGTCAACTCTCCTAATACAGGTTTGGTGACTTCACATACACCTTTGAAAAAAATAAACAATTTTGAATTTTTTTTTTGAATTTTTTGAATTTCTTTACAAATATATCTAGGTTTCCTCTCAATGGTTTCCATTGCCAAAATCGGTTAGTATGAAATTATATTCTGTAGGTATATAAGTTCAAAAGCTTATATAAGCCAGGATTTGAACCCACAATACAACTACTATGATTGGAAAAAAAAAATTCACAACCTTTTATTTGACTATGATCAGCTGATAGTTGATACTCCCTCACAAACTACATAAGATAAGATCCCTTGCCAAATTAAAAGACCGTGAGTAACTTCATAAAATATATAATAAAAATTTACAAATTATGCTTACTTGTACATCTTAATTGAAAACTGGAATGTATGTCATCACCAACTAAGTCCTTTGCTTGCTAAGTCTTTCTTTGCCTCTGCAATCTCTTCCTGCAACTCTTTCGCTGCTTCCTCGCAGTTATTGAATGTAAAAACACGATATAAAATAACTGTCACTGCATACAACCCGAACAATATCACGAATATTACTGGCGATATTAAAATTAGATTCATGTTGTCTTCTATCACTGGATGCTTTACGTAGCCGCCGACGAGGGAATACCAGACTGCTAGCACTGCTGAGATCACCGAAATCCATTCTAGCAGCTTCGTCATTATGCTGAAAAGCAAAAAGAATATTTTATAGAGTACGCTACCAAAATTACCGATTGTAGTTATTGTTACTGCATAAAACCCTATAAAACCATTCGCAGTGTTGAGTATGATTGGACGTGAATTTCAATTACTTACTCGAATATCTTTATTTGCTTTTTTAACGGGAAGATCGCAACTATCGAAAGCAAAGCAAAACATAACCTAATTTGAGTTGACGTTGTCAAATGTTGACGTTTCCTTTCAGTTCTATCGAGTTATTTGTAAAAACTTTTCAAGTGACGTTGAGGTGCTTTATGCGGCGTTTATTAATGTAACTCAAACAATACAACGGTCAGAGTTATTTGAGCTATTAAATTAATCGCACTTTTATACTAGCCTAAACAGGCTTACAAGCGATTTTAATTCAAACATAAATAGCTTATGTCAGTGTCAAAACCAATGTCAAAACTCCCTCATGTCATAATTTTGCATTAGGAAATTACATACTCTTGGATGTATTACTGCGATTAAACTGCTAATCAATTTGTTCAGATTCTTCCCTTCAAAACTTTTCCACTATGAACGAAATAGATGATAAGTTCTATTATGTATACAGTTCATCGTTAGACCACAAATTGGAGATAAAAATGTATGTAAACCGAAATTTCTCCTAATGTTTACAACATACCTTTGTTCCTTGTCGAAATTACGAAAGCTACGCTTACCTGTTTGTTTTAGAGGGACTTTAGAGGGTAAACGTGCAAAGCCAGAGTATGACAAGCTGCTATCAGACCCGATGTTGAAGTTTTCTGGGTTATATCAAGAAGGATGCTCAGATTTGTACGTGACTTGCCAAGTGCTGAGCGACGGAGAACCCCTGGCTCTACCTGTTACTACGTCGTACAAGGCCTTCACTAATCGATGGAAGTAAGTTAATTTGTAATCTGAGAAATTGGATGTTTATAAATTTTGCTGTGGGGACACTGATTCTTGTAAATATTAACATGAATATTTGTTTGCAAAAGTGTAGTTTTAAATACAGTTAAAAACAAGTGGCTCTGTGAGCTGTAGATCTCGTGAGAAAGTATTTTTATCCAAAAATCTGACATTACATTAAAGATGAATATCGAACCTGCTAACAAAATTTCACGAAAACCGGTTGAAAAATGCAGCCTGTAGAGGAAAACAAACCGAAATTCGGACGTAGAAACTTGCAAAATCTTTGAAGTAAAAATTGTTTTATAAATTTCCAAAAACCGACTCGACAAAAAATTCTATATAATTACTGGACCTTCTCACCAAATTTCACGAGAATCGGTTGAGAAATGCGACCTGTAGAGGAGAACATACGTAAAATCCGCCGAAACTTACAAAATCATTGATAAAAAAATTGTTTTTGAAAATTTCCAAAAACTGTCTTGACAAAAAAAAACTATATAACTATCAACCCTGCTCACAAGAACAAACGGAAATCCAGACATATGAAAGCATTTTTGTCGAAGCTGAAGCAGAGAACTTCATTACTACTAGGCAAACATGGAAACTATATAAAGCAAACATTATTAAATTGTTTTGGTAACTTTAGAAATTAGTATAATGGTTTTGTCAGCATCATTATTCACAAGTAGTTATGAGAAATAATAGTTAACTACAAGACTCATATATATTTTTCTCTTTTTTTTGTATGATTTTAATGGACTAGACTGCGAATTAGACTCATAGGCTGTGGCAGAATAACAGCGTTGCAGTTTGCACGGCAAATAGCAACACATGCTGAGTCTCAGCCTTTTCTTTATGGCACACATTGCTGGACTCATTGTGCACCTTCACTAACTGTGTATTATCTTACACCTATTTATTATGACCGGTTGTGTGTGCTTTATTGAATAAATGGTTTTTCTTTCTTTCTTCTTTCTTTCTTTCTTTCATTTCACTCGGTCAATTAAGTGTAAAAATTGATCATACTATTTGCATTTACATTAACCTAAAATAATTTTCATAAATCTTAATTTATATATTCTGAGAGGTGTTTAGCAGACCTATCAGTTGTCCACAGATTATCCTGCGTTTATGACTATCTATTAAGCCCTTTTATTTTGAATTGAAGTATTTCTCTTAACTCAATGTGTCAGCATCCTTTAACTCTTCCCATTATAGTCTGTCTCTGTCACTGGCCACTCCAATCTGGGACACCCTGTATATGAAGTTTTTTTTCTGTACATTTCACAGTTGGAATGAATGGGTGACCTTGCCGGTGTACTACAGTGACCTGCCTCGGAACGCCATCCTCGCTATGACCATATACGACTGTGCGGGCCCCGGCAAGCTCATGGTGGTTGGCGGCACCACTATATCCTTCTTCGGGAAACATGGCATGTTGAGACAGGTTAGTGTTGTCATAACTATTCTTGTAATTTGTGTTGTATTTTTCCTCATGTACAATAAAGAATTTACATACATACATACATACTATTGAAATGATGATGATGATGATGAGTTCCTGTTGAAATGAAATGAAATGAAATCATTTATTCTTCAATTTAGGCATGTTACATGCACTTATGAATGTCAAAATACTACCACCAGTTCATAAAATGCCTTGAGAAGAACCGGCGTAAGAAACTCGGCGAGGTGTAATTTTTTTTGTTATCCCTCATTAGCGACAAGGTCTTGCAGAAGAGTTCTCCATTCATCATTAATTCCTTCGTCTTGTGCGGCTTCTTCTAGCTCGTCCCAGCCGAGGCCATTCGAACCCGCCTAACTATTGATGTAGGGTATTTTATCATCAAGGGCAGTGGGTGGCGGGGCCCTTCCCCCCGCTACCTTCACCGCGGACTCAGTTAAGCGGTCAACCTACAGCTAGCATAATTCTTCATTCATCCCTTTTTACTATCAATGATAGGTGACAAATAGTTTTAGTGTAAAAGTTTGACAGCCCATAGAAATTAAATTATAAATTAAATACTTCAATGAACAAATAATAAAAGTAATTCCATCCTACCTTATACAGCCATCCTATCACTGCCATCTAGTGCAGGACATACTATTTTGTTGTAGTTTGGAAGGTTGGGGGCAAGAAGTTTCCTGCATAAAGTCTAGATAACTTTCCTCCATAAAGTCTAGATAACTAGTACACTGATGTGGTTTGCTGCAATGGACTGTTACAATGTACTCATTATGTGAAAGGTGACACCTACTATCACTAACTATACCAAATGATATATTAATAAGACGTTTATTCAATGATTGTATACATGGCAGTTTACAGGTAACTAACACAGGCACAATATAACAAAGTATACCTTTTTTTAACCTAATTGGGGCTTTATAGGCCGGGCCCAATATAGCGATAGGAGTGCGCGGTTGGAGAGTAGCCTGGGGAAAATGCAGGGAAAAACCTCCGGCACGACCACGCGTGTGGTCTGGAACACTGGAATACTCTAAAAGTGTGTGCTCCAGTGAGATTGGTTGAGCAGTTTCAACCGAATGTCTGGGTACCTGGATCGCAGGTTTTTTCCTCAAAAAAACTTTATATGGACTCAGAAATACACAGGATGTAACAAAAATAGTGAGGATCCGTTTAAAGGCATATTCAGTAACTTGTTCCGATTAGAAAAAAATAGAAGAATTTTTTTGACGCAATAAATTTTTGGCCTTTGTGCCAGCCTTTGACAGTCGGCTGACTTGAACGACCATAGAAAAAAAAAATTCTCGGGTCAAAAAAATATGCCCTTAACCTTAACGATACCGAATATGCCCTTAAAAGGATCCTCACTATTTTTGAAACATCTTGCAGAACAACTTAATTTTTTTCGGGAATAATTGCGTTGGTAAATAATTGTCGCCGTATTGATCCAAAAAGATACCTTCTAACTTCAGAATGGTACAAATATTGTTCAAGTCCATTATTTGCCAGAGTTCATTGAAAACCTTAACCGTTGGTGTACATTTCATCGACTTAGGTCATGGATTACTGGAGTGTAACCACAAATACAGCTGCAGCAAGACAGTGTACTAAGTGTACTTGAACTAGTTACATAATATCAGCACATTGAACTGACCATTCGTGAGCCTTACTGCAACGAGATAAGGTCTACCAATGGTAACTGTGATGTTGATCATCATCCTCATCATCGCAGTCCCTTATATTTAGATTTGGCTCATTAATCTATTATGTCATTATTTAGCTTATCTAATATCATAACATTCTGATGACAGGCGTATGACATGACTTGTTGACTACGGAGAAGACGAAACTGAGTGATAGTACTTAATAATATAATATTACACAATAAAGCATTTTGTTTCCAACCCATTAAATACTTATTTTTTTTTATTTCAGAAACTATTATGTTACTAATAATCAAAAGTTGATAGACACGTTGCTGTGGCCTTTAATTAAAAATAAAATAAAATAAAAGTCACTACGTTTACGGTTACTAAGTTGTGTCACTACGTTTTTTGAAACATCCTGTGTGTTTATATGAATACGTGATTATGACGAAACCAGCATGAAATGTACGCTCCCTGCTGATCAATGATACTTGAGCTATCGCCGAACAAACATATAGACCTAGGCACATACGTAGTAACGCTGGGTTGATGCTGTCGCCTATAGACGCTTGCAACACCAGAGGCGTTCCTCGCGCGTTGCCGACCCGTAAGAAACCTTCTCACGCCTTTTTTGAAGCGTCCCATTCTGTAACGTGGTATAAAAAAAAATTAGAATAAAACAATATTAGGTAGAAGAAAACAATGCTAGGCTAATAAGAAAAATAAAACAGATATTAATTAAAAAATGCTATTATTCTATTGATGACTTTTTTAAAGATCAAATTTAAACAAATTATTAAAAACCGAATTAATAAATAATAATTTTAATTATAAATCTGACATGCCATAGTAGACATCACCAATTATCTGTACATTATATTTATTTAATTTATTAATTCAATTGTAATACTCAAAGCAAATAATTGTATTGAAATTTGACCACCGTTAAATTATTCTCATCATATTATCTTATTTAACTCATTTTATTGTTAACCTGCAGCTACCATAACTTAGAATACTTACATTAGATTAGATTAATATAAATTGCTACACCCTAACAGGGTCCATGATGTACCTGCTCATTGTTTAGAAATAAGACCTTGTAATACCATGGTTGCAATTATTGAATAAATAAATAAATAAATCATAAATATTTCGATTATAATACTTAGGTACAATATTCATTATCTAACAAACATTTTACGCGTAAAACCTCAGCGCATGCACGTGTTTTCTAGAACGGACATTTTTATAAACGGCTAGATAGCCGGGTGCATGACCGGGCTACGGTTCAATAAGTCGCGGTGATTTATGGTCGGTGACTAAACTAACTTACTCGTAAGTAAACAGTAGGAATCTGCCACTCCCCCAGTTCATTTTACTAGTCTCGAGACAGTACACGTTTAAATTTTAATTAAAAAAAAAAATAGAGCAATTATAAGGTTGAATTCGAAGTCCAAAAAGAGTCTGTTATTCCTTATGCATTTTCGTATAGTGACATGTTAGTGCTTTGGTATTGTAAAAATTGGCAAAAGACATTCAAAGTGATTTAGCATTCTGATTTGAACTCTATGTCAACGGTTTTCCTTTTGAATCTGACTGTGTGTTTAGAGGCCGGACCATAAAGTGATGTTTGTTAACGTTTTTTTTTAACCTGACTGTGGCTTTGTAAGCCGGGCCTAATAAAGCGATAGGAGTGATGTGTGTTAATGCTTTTTTTTAACCTGACTGTGGCTCTCTAGGCCGGGCTCAATAAAGCGATAGGAGTGCGCGGTTGGAGAGTAGCCTGGGGAAAATGCAGGGAAAAACCTCCGGCACGACCACGCGTGTGGTCTGGAACACTGGAATACTCTAAAAGTGTGTGCTCCAGTGAGATTGGTTGAGCAGTTTCAACCGAATGTCTGGGTACCTGGATCGCAGGTTTTTTCCTCAAAAAAACTTTATATGGACTCAGAAATACACAGGATGTAACAAAAATAGTGAGGATCCGTTTAAAGGCATATTCAGTAACTTGTTCCGATTAGAAAAAAATAGAAGAATTTTTTTGACGCAATAAATTTTTGGCCTTTGTGCCAGCCTTTGACAGTCGGCTGACTTGAACGACCATAGAAAAAAAAAATTCTCGGGTCAAAAAAATATGCCCTTAACCTTAACGATACCGAATATGCCCTTAAAAGGATCCTCACTATTTTTGAAACATCTTGCAGAACAACTTAATTTGTTTCGGGAATAATTGCGTTGGTAAATAATTGTCGCCGTATTGATCCAAAAAGATACCTTCTAACTTCAGAATGGTACAAATATTGTTCAAGTCCATTATTTGCCAGAGTTCATTGAAAACCTTAACCGTTGGTGTACATTTCATCGACTTAGGTCATGGATTACTGGAGTGTAACCACAAATACAGCTGCAGCAAGACAGTGTACTAAGTGTACTTGAACTAGTTACATAATATCAGCACATTGAACTGACCATTCGTGAGCCTTACTGCAACGAGATAAGGTCTACCAATGGTAACTGTGATGTTGATCATCATCCTCATCATCGCAGTCCCTTATATTTAGATTTGGCTCATTAATCTATTATGTCATTATTTAGCTTATCTAATATCATAACATTCTGATGACAGGCGTATGACATGACTTGTTGACTACGGAGAAGACGAAACTGAGTGATAGTACTTAATAATATAATATTACACAATAAAGCATTTTGTTTCCAACCCATTAAATACTTATTTTTTTTTATTTCAGAAACTATTATGTTACTAATAATCAAAAGTTGATAGACACGTTGCTGTGGCCTTTAATTAAAAATAAAATAAAATAAAAGTCACTACGTTTACGGTTACTAAGTTGTGTCACTACGTTTTTTGAAACATCCTGTGTGTTTATATGAATACGTGATTATGACGAAACCAGCATGAAATGTACGCTCCCTGCTGATCAATGATACTTGAGCTATCGCCGAACAAACATATAGACCTAGGCACATACGTAGTAACGCTGGGTTGATGCTGTCGCCTATAGACGCTTGCAACACCAGAGGCGTTCCTCGCGCGTTGCCGACCCGTTAGAAACCTTTTCACGCCTTTTTTGAAGCGTCCCATTCTGTAACGTGGTATAAAAAAAAATTAGAATAAAACAATATTAGGTAGAAGAAAACAATGCTAGGCTAATAAGAAAAATAAAACAGATATTAATTAAAAAATGCTATTATTCTATTGATGACTTTTTTAAAGATCAAATTTAAACAAATTATTAAAAACCGAATTAATAAATAATAATTTTAATTATAAATCTGACATGCCATAGTAGACATCACCAATTATCTGTACATTATATTTATTTAATTTATTAATTCAATTGTAATACTCAAAGCAAATAATTGTATTGAAATTTGACCACCGTTAAATTATTCTCATCATATTATCTTATTTAACTCATTTTATTGTTAACCTGCAGCTACCATAACTTAGAATACTTACATTAGATTAGATTAATATAAATTGCTACACCCTAACAGGGTCCATGATGTACCTGCTCATTGTTTAGAAATAAGACCTTGTAATACCATGGTTGCAATTATTGAATAAATAAATAAATAAATCATAAATATTTCGATTATAATACTTAGGTACAATATTCATTATCTAACAAACATTTTACGCGTAAAACCTCAGCGCATGCACGTGTTTTCTAGAACGGACATTTTTATAAACGGCTAGATAGCCGGGTGCATGACCGGGCTACGGTTCAATAAGTCGCGGTGATTTATGGTCGGTGACTAAACTAACTTACTCGTAAGTAAACAGTAGGAATCTGCCACTCCCCCAGTTCATTTTACTAGTCTCGAGACAGTACACGTTTAAATTTTAATTAAAAAAAAAAATAGAGCAATTATAAGGTTGAATTCGAAGTCCAAAAAGAGTCTGTTATTCCTTATGCATTTTCGTATAGTGACATGTTAGTGCTTTGGTATTGTAAAAATTGGCAAAAGACATTCAAAGTGATTTAGCATTCTGATTTGAACTCTATGTCAACGGTTTTCCTTTTGAATCTGACTGTGTTTTTAGAGGCCGGACCATAAAGTGATGTTTGTTAACGTTTTTTTTTAACCTGACTGTGGCTTTGTAAGCCGGGCCTAATAAAGCGATAGGAGTGATGTGTGTTAATGCTTTTTTTTAACCTGACTGTGGCTCTCTAGGCCGGGCTCAATAAAGCGATAGGAGTGCGCGGTTGGAGAGTAGCCTGGGGAAAATCCAGGAGAAAACCTCCGGCACGACCAGTAGGTTAGGTTAGGCTTTGTTAACGCGTCCATAGTATGTTGAATTGTAGTGTTCTGTTCGCGTTTAAGTTTATTTCAAACCGCGCCATAAACCCAAAAGGTATTCTAGACTTTTAAAACAATCTTCGTGACGGTATCACAAAATTCACAAACGCCGAATCCACCATGGGTCATTCCTTCAGCGTACTTCGCAAGAAATACTACCTGTCTATAAAGATAAGTTTGAAGAAATGTTCTTTTTCGTTAAAAAAGGGGATGTTTGACCTGCGCGTGTGGCCCGGGGTGGAAGGGAGCGAGAAGACACCGGGTAAGGCGCCGGATCGCGGCAAGGAGCAGATGCAGCGATTAGCCAAGTTGGCTAAGAAGCACCGGAATGGACACATGCCTAAGGTTAGCGTTTTGTATAAACCCGTGGCTAGGGCATGCAATACCGGACGATTCTCAATCCCGGGATTGAATCGGTATTGGACCTCAATCCCGGGATTGAATCGGTATTGGACCTCAATCCCGGGATTGAATCGGTATTGGACCTCAATCCCGGGATTGAACCGGTATTGGACCTCAAACCCGGAATTGAATCGGTATTGGACCTCAATCCCGGGATTGAACCTGTATTGGACCTCAATCCCGGAATTGAATCGGTATTGGACCTCAATCCCGGGATTTCGGTATCCCGGGATTTTTCACCTGAGAATACGAGTAAGTGACAATTTACCGTCACATTGTAACTATCTGTGTTATATATAAGTAGAAGTAGTAGTATTGTAAATGTCATCTGGCTCGAATTTGGAGCAGCCCAACTGGGGAAGTACATCCGCCTTGCAGAAGACCACAGCCATAATAACATTATTTACTATACAAGTATGTAGTGTTGTGTTCTTGGGGGTGAGCAAGGTTGCCAGAGCTCCCGAGAATGCACTGTGTTGAGAGCGAGGGACCTAAATGTGTTCCTTCTGCTGTCAACACAGTGCATCCTCAAATCTTATAAAGGGTCGGCAATGCGCACGTGACTCCTTTGGAGTTGCGGGCGTCTTTAGGCTGCGGTGGCCGCTTACCATCAGGTGGACCGTACGCTTGTTTGCCACCGGCACTGTATAAAAAAAAGTAGAAAAATAATGAAGGACAGAGAAAAAAAAACAAATAACGAAATAATTACAAATACTCAATTCTTTTATTGTTGCCTTCTTGGTCGGAGATCCCGGTATTTCTGGATCCCTGTATCCCGGTTGCATGCCCTACCCGTGACATGTGGCACAAACGTGTTTGGGCAAATGGTGTGGTAAAAGTCAACGCGTTTTACGGCAAACGTTAAACGAACGCGTTTTTATGTCCTAGAGATAAAAGACTTGCTGGCAGCCGGTAATGTGATCTCCGAAACGGATCCATGCAATCCTAACATTAAAAATTAAATGTCAGTCACTACTTTAATTGGGAATTACCATTCTTATGAGTGTGATATATTGATTCACCGACCTATGTCTTTTGCGTGGAATATAAAGAAAAAAAAATATTAGAGGATAATCTTACACAAATCGAACTAGCCCCACAGTAAGCTCAAGAAGGCTTGTGTTATGGGTATTAGACGACGATATATTTAATAGATATAAATACTTAAATACATAGAAAACATCCAAGACTCAAAAACAAATATTCATGCTCATCACACAAATATTTGCCCTGACCGGGATTCGAACCCAGGACCGTCTTCACAGGCAGGTGCACTACCCACTAGGCTAAACCGATCGTCAAAAATAACTTTAAATGACATAAACGTGTTGTTTTGCTCTTATTCGCATAGCTACTGATAATTTGGTTCTTATTGAATGGGAAAATTACAACAACAGAATATGGGCACAACTTAAGCAGCTGATTGATTTTGTACCCTACTGACTTGTGATTATAGTTCACAATGTCGAATCTACAAATTATATCAATGACAACATATGTGATAATCCACATCGAAAGGGACCTTATGGCGGCAGGCGCTTACGCCTTTATTGCCGCTATTCCAATACAATAGTGAATAGGTGTAACGTAAGCGCCTGCCGCCATACTTTTCGATGTACGATGTACGATTTCGATGTGGATTATCACATATTGTTAGTTTGAGAAAATACACGATCGCTAAGCGATTTTGTGTCCTACTTGTATATAATTACAGTTAACTTTCAGGTGGACTGGTTGGATCGGCTCACGTTTCGCGAGATAGAGATGATCAATGAGAAAGAGAAGCGTGGCTCCGACTACATGTACCTTATGATCGAGTTTCCCACCGTGCATATAGATGGAATCAACGTTAGTACTCCTTATATAGTGTCCGCGGAACAGACTGACGACCGAGTTGATAGCGCTATCTCCTACGTACTTGCACGGTGTTACGTAGAAAAGAAAAAGAAAAAACATTTATTCGTGGCACAGACACAGTACAAATTAACATAACACCAAAATACAGAAAATAGCCACGAAATGGCCCCAAATCAGCATAGTGCTAGCCATTGGCTAGCGCTGGTCTTCCTTTAGGACCACGAGAAGCCACGAAAGACAAAAAACACTAAAGTCACAAAACAACATAACAATTAAATAAATGTCACAATTTACAATTTAAACAGACAAGAACAGATAAACATGAACGCGACCTTAAACAATCTTCAAATATCTCGTATACATATGTCTCTCGTTTACATGTATCTCGTATATATACGTAGTGTGTCTTGTATTTTTTATGGCACCGGTTGTCAGTTTTTTTTGCGGGCACTATAGTAAAGTATATTGGCCTTATTCATTTATGTACACCGAACCTACTTTTTGTTTGTTTTTATATGTAAGAAAAAGACAAAACACATTTTAGTTAAGAGGCCTTATAAGTTTTAAAACGTTTTGATTTCAAATTATGACAAACTAGTGACCCGCCCTGGCTTCGCACGGGTGCACTGTTTAATGGATGTTATTATACATATAAACCTTCCTCTTCAATCACTCTATCTATTTAAAAAAACCGCATCAAAATCCGTTGCGTAGTTTTAAAGATTTAAGCATTCATAGGGATATAGGGACAGAGAAAGCTACTTTGTTTTATACTATGTAGTGATGTACACAATAACATTAAAAACATAGCAGTGATCCCCACACTAGGCATAGACACACAAACACACACACACATACACACTGGCGATAATTTTAAGTTTCGTCGTCTACCGGTCCCTGGGATCCCAGGGCTCATTACAAAAGAATGCTATTGTTTATTTTTTCGCCGGGAGGCGACGGCTTAAGAGGCCTTATAAGTTTTAAAATGTTTTGATTTCAAATTATGACGAAAGGATTGATAATACCAATAAAGTTATTAAAAGCTACGATAATTTTATCAAGGCTTCAGATAGCAACATAGGTATTTTTTGATTTTATTGTGTGCAGTAGAATTTAAGCGGAGAAAACAAGTTTTTAGCTTAAAAATGGTCGATTTGGAGTGATGTTTGAAACGATATTTCTTAATGAAAAGTCCAAAAAATACATTTGAAGTTTATGACATGACAGCCGGCCGTCTGATGGGATTGTTATGACGTGACTGTACTTGCAGCACGCAGTCGTGTACTACGAACAAGATGGCGACGAGATGTACCAGTTCAGAGCTCAGGCCGAGATCGTCACAGTACCCGACCATGAGATACAGCAGGTGAACTATTCATAATTTAACTATTTTCCATACCGCACCAATCTGCGGGGCTAGCACAACTGCCGCTGCGAAGCGACGCGAGTAGAGAAAAATCTACCCTCCTCTTTCTAATTCGTACAGTTCTAGTGAGACAGGTATCGCTGAGTCGCGCGAGATACGACTGGGCAGCGAGTTGTGCTAGCTCACCTGGAAGGCTTTACAATATAAAATACTATCGACCCGCCCCGGCTTCGCACGGGTGCAATGCTGATGCATGTATTATATATAAACCTTCCCCTTGGGTCACTCTATCTATTAAAAAAAACCGCATCAAATTCCGTTGCGTAGTTTTAAAGATTTAAGCATAAATAGGGATATAGGGACATGGGGACAGAGAAAGCGACTTTGTTTTATACGAGTACTATGTAGTGATAGTGATATGCTGCGGCGAGACATTTTTGTGACGATTTCGTGTTGTTTGTAAAGGTATTTTTATTTCTCTATATTTCATGTTACTCAGAAAGTAACTCAGAGGGCAATGGAGAGGGCTATGCTGGGAGTTTCTCTGCGTGATCGCATCAGAAATGAGGCCATCCGTAGCAGGACCAAAGTAACCGATATAGCCTTTCGTATCGCTAAACTGAAGTGGCAGTGGGCTGGCACATTGCACTAGGAACCGATGGCCGTTGGGGCCGGAAGGTTTTCGAGTGGCGACCACGGACCGGATGGCGCAGCGTGGGTAGGCCCTCCACAAGGTGGATTAATGACCTGGTAAAGGTCGCGGGAGTCCGCTGGATGCGGGTGGCGCAGGACCGGTCATTGTGGCACTCTTTGGGGGAAGCCTATGTCCAGCAGTGGACTTCTTTCGGGTGATATGATGATGATGATGATGATGATATTTTATGTTTGTTTCGTTATGAATAAATATTTTACTTCGTCTTCGTATTAAAATAGTTAGGCAATTATTACGAACCGTGAGATCTTCGAGAAAATAGTACGGTTGCTAGTTTTGTTTCACTATTTAGCACCACCCAGGCGTCATGTGTAGGGTAGCGGTGGGTACTCCCTATTGACTAAACGACTTTAGTTTATGTATGTGTATTTATGTGTAACTCAGCCGTTGTTTGTAAGTGAATGTTGATTTTCAACCGAAAATATCTATATTATTATTATGACGACCGGTTCAGCCTAGTGGGTAGTGCACCTGCCTGTGAAGCTGACGGTCCTGGGTTCGAATCCCGGTCAGGGCAAATATTGTTTCTGAGTCTTGGATGTTTTCTATGTATTTAAGTATTTATATCTATTAAATATATCGTCGTCTAGTACCCATAACACAGGCATTCTTGAGCTTACTGTGGGGCTAGTTCGATTTGTGTAACATTGTTCTCTAATATTTATTTATTTATTTATTATTAAGTTTGTTTTTTAATATGTACTTGATTTGTGCAATAAAGTGTTTACTACTACTACTACTATATTATAACAGGAGAACCTAGTGGAGAACAAGCAGCACCGGCTAGCGCGGTCCCTCCGCGCGGGGCAAGGGGGCCGCGACGCGAAGCCGACGGCGGCCGAGCGGGACCAGCTCACCGCCATCGTGGCGGCGCCGCCGGGGGCCCCCCGCGCCGCCGCCGACCAGGACCTGCTGTGGAAGTATAGGTATACACAGAATCCTATAGACACTGGCTGGCTTCGTTATTTTTTGAGATGTTTGAATAGGTGTATTTGTCAAATAAAATCACCGATTTTAGAATAAAGGAAAAATTGAAAAATTTAGGCACCGAGCAGGATTCGAACCTGCGACCTCCCGGCACTCGCGGCCAGTCGCTCTAGCCAACTGAGCTATAGGTGCAATCGCTACCCAGTCCTAAATTCATCAACCGTTCCTTCGTATTAAGCAGTACCGCTGCTAACGTAAACTATATTTTTAATACAAACGCCTTAAGGGAGGCGCACAGCGACATCTACCAGAAGACTCACGCTTCATTAACGTCACTAACGTCTCAAATTATATTGAGAATCGTCAGTTGCGATACGCCATCCCATACCCAAAAAAAAAATCACCAATACTTTAGATTCCAGTCACAAGTATCAAGGCGACCACAAAGGCATACACATAAGCTTGCTATTCAACCATATCGCTTGCAATGCTCCAAAAAAAATTTACATTCCATGAGTATACGGATATATAACCAACTGCCAACTGAGTTAAAGGAATGTTCAAAAATCATGTCACAAAGTGGCTATTGCAAAATTGTTTTTATAATATTAATGAATATTTTAATTATAAGGTTGACTTGTATTGATCACTAGCTATGTTTAATTAATGTTAATTCTATTTTTATTCTTACCTTGACTTTTTATCAAATTTATTTTTTTTATTTTTTTATTTTGACCCTGTTGACATTCTCATTAGTTAATTTAATTATTTATCAATGTATTTAATTTTGACGACTTGTAATATACAAAATGTAATTCTTGAATGCTTAGTAAAGCAGAATGTATTGGACATTTAGTATCTATAACACCTTGTTTTGTAGACTACATTCTTGCAATGAAATAAATGAAATGAAATGAAATAGGATTTTCACAATTTGGCATTTTTTTTGCCTTGTTTCTTTTGGATTAGTCTTATCGGACTGTTTATGTATTACGTAAGCACTACAGGGGGGCGGGGGGGTTTTTATGCTTTGCTTATTTTTGATGTCATGGGGGTGGGGGGGTCTAGATGGTGATTACGTCAGCAATAGTTATTTATTTTTTTACACAAATGGCAACCCACTCATTGTCTAGACTTGAAAACGAAACGCATTTTCGGGGATTCCCACAAGTAATATATAATTGTTTAAATAAATGAATATTGTGTGCGTTAAAGTCTTCTATTCTAAATCTTTTTTCTTATTTCTAAAATTAAAACTGCTGCTCATGATTAAAAAAAATAGTAGGTACCATGTTGACGTAATCATGGTGGGGGGGGGGGGGGGGGTTAGAGCTTTGATTACTTTTGCTGACAAGGGGGGACGGGGGGTAAATAATTGTAATAAATCTGCTTACGTAATACTTGAACGGCCCCTATGGAGAGGTAAAATTTTGAGTCACATCCCTGTTGCAGCCGGAGTTGTGTCATAGAGAAAATAAGACATCGACAAATAGTGATTATTTTGTTTCTGACAGGTTCTATCTGTCGTCCCATCGGCGCGCGCTTACAAAGTTCCTGGAATGCGTCAACTGGAACCGATTAGGTATGTCATAGGTGTTTTATTTATGGGTCAATCAACTTTTCTTTGTTGTTATCCGGTCCCATCAGCGAGGAGACAATTGTAACCGAATTTCCTAGAAAATGTTCATAATATGGAATTCAAGCATGCTCAAGAGACGGCCCATGTCCAAATGGATATATACTCATTGCTAAAACTCATGTTTGGTAAATTTATACCCTATAAAATCACAGTTTTAAAGAGTGACTCAGGAGACGTAACCATGGTAACGAGCGACAGAATAGTTGATCCACCCTTATAAGAAAATCAGCAGCCCCGATTTAGGTTCGCGTCTTTTCGGTGGACATATCAAAAGTTAAGCGCCACAAAGCTTAATTTTGGATTGGTCTAGTAACCCGCATAAACGGTGTTTCCGTAACTATAAATCCATGTAATAAAAACATAACTTAAGTTATTATGTACATAAGCCGTTACAGTAGTACCCAACTGATAAGGATAAAGTATCGCTCCGAAGATTAACGAAAGAATGCTTAAAACTTACAATTAACCTTAGATCACTACTATAAGGCTCATAATACACTGTTCATAATGCGCGTGCACTCGATCAGAAGTATGGCGGCTGACTAACATGCCCCGCGGCGCGCGCTAACATGGCGGCAGCTGCGGACCAATAGCGGTACAGAAAAAAGATGCGCGCGTGGAGCGTGCCGATTGGTCAATAGCATTTCCCGCGCTTTAGAAATTCATCTTCTGCGCAGGTACATCGGTAAGCCATATCAGTTGGGTACTACTGTAACTATTGACCACCGCGTGGACAACTTTTGTTTTAACAACTGACAATGACCCTTTTATGTCGTAGAGATAAAAGACGAGCTGCCAGCAGGGCTCGGAAACCGGTTTCGTCTTCATACAATTAAGGGGGCGTCCATAAATTACGTGAGATGTTTAAGGGGGGGAGGGGGTTGAGTCAAATCTCATCTAATCTTACGTTGGAGAGAGGGGGGTTCTCGGCAAATATCACGCAATTTTTTTTCTGATTGAAACAAAAAAAAATTACTATTTTGGTCCATTTAATCCAGATTGTACACGCTTATAAGATTTAATCTTAAGCGTAATCGTAATACGATTAAGATTATTCACTAATTCGTTCGAAAGAGAATAATTTCATTCATACTTCGACGTTAACTCTCAGCAATATTGATTACTAGTCTTAACTAGTCGTAAATAAAAGCTCGAAGCATTTTTTTATTTATTTTTACAATAACAATCCAACGCGTTTACGTAAGAAACCCACATTTTAAAAAATCTCACGTGAGATTGAGGGATGGGGGAGGGGGTTGAATAAAATCTCACGACATCTCACCAGGGCGGGGAGGGAGGGACAGAAAATTAAAAAAAAACACCTCACGTAATTTATGGTCGCCCCCTAACCGGTTACAAATTTCGGTTAATTGCGCTTTTTTCGTACTTTAAATCATTTATTCCATAGGTGAAGGCTAGCAAAAGCAAATATTAATTTAAAAATGGAGATATTTCCACAATAGTAAATACCGGTTCCGGGTCTTGGCTGGCAGCCGGTAATGTGATCTCCGAAACGGATCCATGCAATCCTAAGGTTGCAAATGAAATGTCATTATGTCATTCACTACTTTCATTGGGATTTTGAACAGACCTACATCTTTCACAGTCATAGGTGTTTGTGTTTTACTTATAAGAAAATCAGCGGCCCGTCGTCTACCGGTCCCTGGGATCCCCGGGCTCGTTACAAAATAATGCTATTGTTTATTTTTTCGTCGGGAGACGACGGCTTTAAGTTAAACTAGTTCCTATGCCAAATCTTGGGATAAGTTGTGAAATCGGATCCCAGGAAGTCTGTTCCTCGGCTTTGGCACCTCCGTAGTGTCCAGATACCCTATCGTGCTATGAATGAAAGAGAACGTGCTATGCGGCGAGCGCGTGCGAGCGGGATGCCATGATTAGCTGTCAAACATCGGTTATGTTACACAGAAAATCTTTTGCATTTTTCATTATTCTATGTTCTGGGCTCTTCAAGGCAAAACGTATACAGTTTTGACATGCTTTCTTTTGAAACTAACACATTGTAAATACCTGTTATATTTTTTTTCTTGTTTTTAGGGTTCCGTACCAAAATAAAAAAGGAACCCTTATGGTTTCACTTTCTCTGTCTGTCTGTCTGTCTGTCTGTCACATCGCTAAATATCTCAAGAACTACTTATGGTATCGATTTGAAATTTGGAACAGTTATTGAGAAGGGTAACCTAGATGTGCATAGAACATGTTTTTTTTTAATACCAAATTTTTTAATCTATGTGAAAAATTAGAGATGATAAGTGGTTCAACATTTGAAAGTCTAGCGAAATGTCAAGTGGGGTATCATATGAAAGGGCTTGCACATTTTAAAATAATTTTCTTAGGTTGAGTCATTTACGATTTATGAGGAAATAAGGTCGGAGATAGGGGGACGAGACATTTTTTTTACATTTTTCCTCATAAATCGAAAATGACTCAACGTAAAAAAATTCTTTACATGAAAAATGTAACTATAGCTCTATCTAGTTTCTTTTTTCTATCAACATAAAACATTTATATAAGTTTGTAATTTAATCAACGTTGCATGTATTTCTGTTTTATAAATTCCTGCATGATTATGCTGAAAGTACTTTCTTTCAAATAAAGAAAAATAATTGAAATCGGTTCACGTGAAACATAATTATCCTTGAATACATACTAAGTTATTCAGTCGCTCAAATTTGTAACAAAATTCGCCGATAGATGGCGCTGTACCCATCGCGTTCAATTTCTACACCATGCTACCAACGGTGGCCAGTTGTACACTGTGACAATCCTCACATCCATTCCAGGGATCGGATACCGGTATTTTCTCCATAGAAAAATACCGGTATTATTACGGTCACCGGTTCATTATTTCGTTTTTAATGGGACAATCGGTTGACGACCGGTTTAGCCTAGTGGGTAGTGCACCTGCCTGTGAAGCTGACGGTCCCGGGTTCGAATCCCGGTCAGGGCAAATATTTGTGTGATGAGCATGAATATTTGTTTCTGAGTCTTGGATGTTTTCTATGTATTTAAGTATTTATATCTATTAAATATATCGTCGTCTAGTACCCATAACACAAGCCTTCTTGAGCTTACTGTGGGGCTAGTTCGATTTGTGTAAGATTATCCTCTAATATTTATTTATTAATATTTATAATAATATGACGTTGTTACCTAAATAAATGATTCAGTTCGTACGTGAAAAGCAAAAAATAATCCATACTATTTTGCTAATTCAGGGTTTTTTAAAAATACCGGTATCGGTCCCTGATCCATTCAGACACACGCGGCCTTTATTGTCATAGTGTACAACTAACCGCCAGCGGCTTTAGTTTTACTGTGTACAGTCGCCATCAAATATATCTATACTCTTCAGGGTGCTCAAAAATATCTGAAAATGCACTTATAATCATAGGTCATTCTACATTTTCATGACCAGTTTTCTGTTACAAAAAAAATCTATGATATGTATGGAATTAGTGTACACAAATAGGATTTCGAAATAGTACCTGAACCTAATAAAACGATTTAACAGATAAAAAGACTTAAATATTAACATATTGCTGTAAAAGGTGGGTAACACAGTGGTAAAAACCATTTTTTCATACAAATGGTGAGACATCCAAGGACTACTGAGTTACTCGATTTATGGATATTAGCTGTGGTTCGTTAATTTTCAAAACTATCGAAAGCGATACTGCAATTAAACCTCTTTCTATATATCAATACAAAAGTATAATAAAGTGAGGGCCAAGTATTCCAAAAAGTATAAAGTGAGGGCCAAGTATTGCATAAAAAAGTGTCTGAAAGTTATGTACAGTCGCCATCAAATATATCTCTACATTCAGGGTGCTCAAAATATCTGGACATACACTTTAACGCCTTGACAATAGAGCCGTGTTCAGATATTTGTGAGCACCTTGTTCGCTCCGATGTATCTGATGGCGACTGTACCTAGTGACCCTGATATTATTCGTGTGGGTACTCGTGTATCAACTTTTACTTACCTTTATCTTAATGTGAACATGTTCCTTAAACTCGTTCACATACCTTTTTTTTTCATTATAATTGCAAGTCATACAGTCGGCCTCATAATTAGCTGGACACCTGCTGGGACCTTATTTCTCACAAACTTTCACGAGAATCAATTGAGAGACGCGACCTGAGTGTCTACTCCGAACTTTGAAATCCGAACTTCGTATCGTACCGTCCCTCTCGCTCATACAATGAATAACACGAGAGTGAAAGGGACGACACAATGCTAAGTTCTGAGTACAAGCTCTGTAGAGGAGAACCATACGCAGGATAGATACTAAAGCATTTTTGTCCAAGTTGTAACGAAGACGCTTCGCGCTCGCTCGATCAATAAAGCCTTATTATAATGACACACAAAACAGTCTTAGCAACAAAATTACCATAAATAAATCTCAACGTTACTGTTACGATATTGCACATAAATCGCCCAAATGTTACAAAATCCGACAGTGCTTACTTAAACTCACGTTTCACAACTTTATATCAAACGTAATCAACCTTATTTCTCAAAGTATTAAGTACAATTTCCAATGCACTGAGAAATGGAGATAAGAGGTTCGTAAAGTTAGTTGGGTCGATTATACAATATTAGGGCGACCGATTTCCGCGCCAGTTGAAGCGCATAGTTTTAAGAATCGAACGTGTAACGTTTTTTTATCAGTTATTTGAAGTTTTTAAATCGTATTTTTTTAAAGTGGCATAAGTGATGATGTTTCTACTTTTTAAACCCGGAATAGGAGCTCAAAGACTTGTTAAAAATGTATCAGCAGTTTTAGAATTATTATTTAAGTATTAAGCTAGTGGAATGTGTTTATGTTTAAATTATTTACCATTTTAGCCTTTTCCGCATAACATAACACACGCACGCGTGCCGAACAGATAACACAGGCTGCTGCGTTCACATCTCACAAATGTCAAACTTTGTTTTTTTTTTAATCCGTTTCTTTCTTTTTCATGTTAATCGTTCTTTATTTTTTTTTTTTTGTCTTCGTACGATTACTCACTGTGAAATCACTCGACGGTCCCATCGGAAGACCAGCGCTGGCGATTGCCCGCATTATGCTGAGATGGTACCGTTTCGAGATAACACAACTTTTTAGTTTTTTTTTTTATTTTTATTTTCTATTTTGCTGTGTTAATTGTTGTCTTTGTCTCGAATAAATATCTCCTATTTCTTATACGAGGTTAAGCAACATGGGCCGGGGTCAGTTCTTGGATGGGTTTAATTCGTTTTTTAAAAAGTAATTTGTCATAGTCACTTATTCGGATCTTTCGTGCGAATAATGCGATTTATATATAAATGTGTATACGACCACTGCTCCTTTGTCCAATTACTAATTTAAAAAAAAACTATAAATTGAAAGCTATTGCGAAACATAAACGCCTATAATCAAAAAAGGGCTAGAAATACCCTAGTAATTCTTCTGGAGTCCCTAGTGTCCACAGGCTACGATATTTGCATGACATCAGGAATATTGTAGTATAAAAAAAATCTTTCATAAGTGGGTCATTCTACGTTTTCATGCCCAGTTTTCTGTTACAAAAAAATCTATGATATGTATTGAATTAGTGTACATAAATAGGATTTCGAAGTAGTACCTGAACCTAATAAAAGGAATTTGCAGATAAAAATACTTAAATATTAACATATTGCTGTAAAAGGTGGGCAACACTGTGGTAAAAACCATTTTTTCATACAAATGTTCAGACATCCAAGGACCACTGAGTTACTCGATTTATGGATATTAGCTGTGATTCGTTAATTTTCAAAACTATCGGAAGTGATACTGCAATTAAACCTCTTTCTAAATAACAATACAAAAATATGTAGTGAGGGCCAAGTATTCGGATCATTGTCAGATTTAGGTTCGCGTCTTTTCGGTGGACATATCAAAAGTTAAGGGCCACAAAGCTTAATTTTGGATCGGTCTAGTAACACGCATAAACAATGTTTCCATAACTATAAATCCATGTAATAAAAACATAACTTATATGTACATAAGCCGTTAACTATTAACCACCGGGTGGACAACTTTTGTTTTTACAACCGACAATGACCCATTCCAAAATCTGCATAAAAAAGTGTCTGATAGAATGGCCCAAGTTGACCCATGTTGAGCGGAGTGTCCACACAAAAGGCGATGTGGGTCAATTTCGTTTAGCAAAACAAGATAAGAATTCTTTTATTTTTAAACCGTGACCATAGGCAGGTGTTGCAAACGTTGCGTTACTTTCAACTTAAGTAATTTTAGTTATTTTAGATTAACCGTAGCTATGGCTAATGCAAAAAAATCTTATAAATTTATAGTATTTGTTACAGTTAAGGAAATTTAAACTGTTAAAATATTTACAAGTGGGAAAAATATGTGGACATAGCTATAATCGGTCAATTGCATAATTTTGGCATTGGATCGATAAACTTTACATTGTTATTGTGTCGCGTCAGCGAGGAGACAACAGTAACCGAGTTTCTTAACTTCACATCACTATCACTAGTTCTGTGAGCTGTAGACCTCGCTTTTTTTTTCTTTTAATTTTCCAAAAACTGACTGGACAAAAAATTTGACCTCTCTAGTTATTTTTTTAATTTTCCAAAAACTGACTGGCCAAAAACATTCTATATAATTACCGAACCTTTTTTTTTATAGTGGGGAAATGCCTTTACGCATACCCGGCCTTGTAGAGGGGGGCCGGGTTATGTGGGACGCGCTGGGTGTAAAAAGTCCAGAATACCCACTAAAACCCCACTTGAGCCTCTTCGCCGCTAGAACGACAGGGTCCCGGGGACGCTCGCGCACTCTTCCGCGAATATAATTACCGAACCAGCGGGGTAATCATGTAACTTATTTACTACCGTTAGGCAGATTTTAATGTCAAATTTTAATTGTCAGCTCATACATTTATACTTCAAAATTGACATTAAAATCTATCTAACGGTAATACATAAAGTTACATGATTCCCCTGCTGCTCACAAAATTTCACGAGAATCGGTTGAGAAGTGCGTCCTGTAGAGGAGGACAACCGGAAATCTGGAAATCCGGAATTCGGTTTTACGAAAACATTTTTGTCGGAGCTGAAGCAGAGACCTTCGTTTCACTAAGTCCATGATCGAGAGACGACCCATGTCCAAATAGGTTTATAATCATCGCTAAAACTCATATTATGTAGAAGTTTTATATAGTTACTCAGGATACAACCACGGTAACGAGCAAAAATAGTTGATCGACCGCGTTAGTAATAAATGACATAATAGACCGAGTGAGCGCGCAGCACGAGCGAAACGCCTCTGTTTCAGCTTGGGCAAAAATGCAGATTTTTTCCCCTGGCTAGATGCTGACTCAAGAGCAATCACATTTTTAATATAAAAAAAAACATTAATTTCATTTCATTTATCCAATACATTGGACCAGAAAAGGTCGTATGTTTATAGGGATCTCACGGCACTTACGACCTTTTGTTTGGGCAAGATATTTTTTCAGCGAAAACTCAAAAATCCTTGAAATCTATCTTGTTCAAACCAAAAATCGTTGAAGGTATTTATTAATGCGCACCACCTCAATTTCATTCAGAAATTTTTATGACTTTGACAGCTAATATCTTACCAACGGTTGACCTAAATGGAAAAGTTTTTTAGCACCACCCAGGGGTCAACGTGTAGGGTAACGGCGGGTACTCCCTACGGACGTGGTGTAACTTCGACCCCCCCCCCCCCTCTTGTCAAGTGAGTGGGCAACTTGACTATTAGAAGTTCCCAAACCGCCCGAAGGCCTCCAACTTGGCTTAACGGCTGCTATCATAGACAGCAGCAAAGATCACCGACTAAGGGCCCGTTTACACGGTGCAAGAACTTGCATGCGATTCTCATTACATTGCGCAACTTGCTTTCTTGCACCATGTAAATCGGCCTTTAACGTGCCTTCCAACGGGGCGGTCAATTAATAACCACTCAAAGCGGTTGATCCAAGAGTTGACCTCGGCCGACGTTGGTTGACCTCGCATACGGTTATCTCCGTCCCTTTATTGGCTAGTAACCATTCATATCTTACTTTACGTGCAGTTACGTGTTTGCATAAAGTATTACACTGATATATGCTTTAATACCCTTGTATATTCTACTTTAACACTAACGCAATAAAGTTTGTATTACATACACACTGTATAAAAATCGTATGTTTGTAAAATAAGCTCTATTACATTACCATTAAAGTGGACTGTCCAATGGAAAAAGAGCGTATTTCAGTGTAGAACTCAAAAGTAATCGTGCTGTACTTATTCTATTGAAGGGTATGCTTTATCATAAACAAGTGCACGTGCAGTGAAACAATGTTGTGTTTTGTGGACTGGTGTTTTTAATAGTGAGTGAAATAATAATGCCTAAAAAGGAGTTTAGTGGGGGTACGTATTTACTGTTAATTTTAATAATAATAATAAATAATAAATTCTTTATTTCGAAGCACAGGACTCCATAGGTGTTAGTAACAAAGGACAAAAATTTCTTCTTTCTTTTTTATTTATTTTAAATTTTTTCTTATACTTTCAAGGACATATCGTTAATGACTCAAAATTTGACTACTCCAAAAGAAACGTTAAAATAATTTCCTAAATGGTGAAAATCCCATTCAAATATCTCAAAAAATAACGAAGCTACAACCGTTTTAATGTTGCTGGTTAGAGAGAAAGCGCGACAGATCAGTGACGTCACTGATCTCGAGCGCCATAGTAAATGATGATTATTCCAATACAAATGTGCGTTTTGCGAAAAAGGGACAGAAGAAACTCCCCTCTTAAAACCTTTAATACTTATAATTTATGTAATTATATATTATTTTGAATTTTTTTTTTGCCATTAGATTAAGTATTTGATTCTATTTCGAGAAAATTCGAACTTATAGATTTTCCTATTCAATGTCTAAATCAAAATCAAACATTTATTCTGCAAATAGGCCACAAGGGCGCTTTTACATGTCAAAATATTAATTTACAATTTAAGAAAGTCTTGACTGTAAGAATACATTTTTCATATCAAAATATTAATTTACAGTTCAAGAAAGAATAATAATTTCGCGTTTACAATTATAATAAAATTGATGTCATACAGTGAAGATGAACTTGCAAAGTTATCTATTACAAATATTACAACAGTATAGTTAGAAATGTATAAGGTCTCAGTATGATTAAACAAAGATGATAATGAAATTAATGTAATATCCCAGATGTACATGGTCTCTGACCGTCCAAATACAATTAATAGTTACTATTCTAACGTCCTTAGAGATGGAAATGGGACCGTTTATTTGGGATGCCACCTGTGTGGATACACTGGCACCGTCCCATTTGCCAGCCACTTCGTTGAGAGCCGGCGGGGCGGCGGCAGCTGAAGCCTTAAAGCGCCGCAAATATGTTGATTTGTCAAACAATAACATATTTGCGGCATTTTCTGTCGAAGCCCTAAGGCCATAAAGTCTGGACGCCCAGAAAAAAATATATAAAGAAAAAACTACGGGAGTCCAACGCAGATCGCAGGGCTGGCTCATTCCTCTGCCAAAGGATAGGCATTGCAATCCAGTGGGGGAGTGTAGCTAGCTTCGTGAGCAGCCTGCCACAGGGGATAGATTTGGGGGATCTTTATTAGTTAATAAGTAAGTAAGTGTTTATTTGTGAACATAGGTATTTACAGTGATGGTATTTTTAGAAAGTTTCACTGTTTGCCAATCGGCGTACAAAAACAATGAACTTAATATTTAAATTTTAAAATAGGTACTAATCTATCATGCATACAGACTTTTGTGCCTTTGTTCAAATTATAATAAGATCAATGTAAGAATTTAAGTTTAGTGTATGTCAAAGAAATACAAGCTACATGGAAATGGCGTCTAGATTTACAGATCAAAAGGATATTATGTCATAACGTTATTTTTGTAACGGTATGCGGGATGTTGATTTAGATACTAACGAACGATTTTTTTATAAAGTATATTAATTATCTGGAATAATTCATATTTATTTTAATTTACTTATTTATTTTGTATTTTTTTAATTCTCTTGGGGTTGTGGATATATGTCGCTGACTCAAAACGTACATTTTCTCATCCTGAAGAACTTACTAAAGGTTTGAATTCTGTTATTGTTTATTTATTTACTGTGTTATGTCAATTCAAAACAGGAGTCACGTGGTCAGCGCACAGTAGTTTTTAAAAACAATTTTAAATCCTTTTTCTCCACAAAAAAAATAGTTTTATGTCACTCTCCAGTATGAGACGATTCTAATGACATATCATTTTTAAAATCGGATCATAACTGTAGATCTGATGGGGTGTACAAGAATCGGCCTCGCGTAATTCGTTTACCCATACAAATTTTTACGCAGTCGCTAGCGAGTATGGTCATGTATACTCATGGTAAAGGCACTGGCCTGGCTGAAAATTAGGCAAGCCGGTGGGAATCGAGTTGTATGGACGCTCCGCCACTGGAAGCCATTAACTATATTTACTTAGGCCGGGTTTTATAAAGATTCGTTAGACCAAATGTCAAATCCAATTTACTAAGTAACTCAGTACATTTTTTGACATAACAAACCGACATAAGGTCTAACGGATCTTTATAAAACCGAGCCTAAATGATGGTTTTTGACGACCGCTTTAGCCTAGTTGGTAGTGACCCTGCCTTCGAAGCTGGAGGTCCCGGGTTCGAATCCCGGTCAGGGCATTTATTTGTGTGATGAACACGAATATTTGTTCCTGAGTCTTGGATGTTTTCTATGTATTTAAGTATATATTTATTATATACGTATGTTATCTATATACGTATGAATTTATTTTGTTTTAAAAATGTAAACCATGATGTAATTTTATAAAAGAAATAAATATATCTATTTATCTATCTATCGTCGCCTAGTACCCATAGTACAAGCTTTGCTTAGTTTGGGATCAGGTTGATTTGTGTAAGATTGTCCACAAAATATTTATTTATTTATTTTAATATGTCTATACCTATATAATATCTAAATCGGTTCTTACTGAAAACGCTATGTAAAGTATTTGGATTTCGTAGCCAAAATGGTAAAACGAAACCTTAATAATTACATCCTTGTGTTTAATATTGTTTTTTGAGTGTTTTTTGTATGGCGATACACGGCGTATCGTCACTGCGCCGTGACTGCACCAAATGGTCTCAACGGGAGACCAGCGCCGGCCCTGCCAGCACTACGTTGAGTTGTGCCCATGTCGTGGCAAATGCTGTTATGACCACATGACAATTACAAGCAAAGGCACCAGCCTTTGCTTGTAATTGTCATGTGTTTGTCACTAATAAATGTTTCTTTCTTTCTTAAGGCGAGCAATAAAGAATTTTTCACCTCACTAGCTCGGAAAGCCCTTTTTTATTCTTTAAAAACAGATAGCAAAACTGCATTTTATCCACAGGAGTGCAAAGAATATTTGAAATCCGAACGCGCTATTTGTAACTTTTTTAAACATAATAACATGTAAAGGCCAGTCCAGACAGTCCAGCAATCATAATTTTATATTGCGCTGTTGTGTTAAAAAACTAGTACCTACGCCAAATCTCGGGATTAGGTAGTGAACAACTATATTTAGGACGCAACTGCCAACGTTAGGACGAGGAGGAGGAAAAAAAATATCCTCGCTCTAGTGATGTGAAAAGATTTGTGTTATGTTATACACGGTTGCAAAGATATTTTACGTCTCGTGTGTTGCAACACTCGCTACGCTCAGGATTCTATTTTTGAACCACTCGTTTCGCTCAGGATTCTATTTTCGAACCACTCGCTTCGCTCGCGGTTCAACCATAGAGTCCATTCGCTAGCTCGTGGTTCAATCCTAGAATCCATTCGCTGGCTCGTGTTTCAATTCCACACTCGCAGTTAAAATACAACTTTGCACCCTTGTATAACAAATAACTATTTTTGCTTTCCACATTAACATAACACAATAACGCAATCGCAAATTAGATATCACTAAATTACTTACCGTTATCTTGCTAATTAATTACTCCATTTCTAGACCAGAGTAAATTAACATTCTAGAACATAGTATACAATAAAAATTATCGAATATCACGTACAAGTATATCGGTAAATTTTATTAATGTAATTTTCTCGTTGCGAAGTAACAGCAACCTAATCAGTTACAATTTGTATTGCAAAGTTAAATACACAATAATACCTAATCGTTTTAACAAATAAGGCTTAAAAAAACCAACCGGGTTCCGTACCAACACCTACTAGTCCACATTATAACCACTATCCAATACATTGAATCTAAAAAAGTCGTATTTTCATAGGGAACTCACGGGACTTACGACCTTTTATTTGGGCAAGACAGTTTTTAAGCGAAAACTTAAAAACCGTAAAACCTATCTAGTTCCAACCAAAAATTGATGAAAGTATTTATTAATGCACACCACCTCAATTTTGTTCAGAATTTTAAACTTCATAGTTTGGAAATTAGAGGGGGGGACATACTTCTTATAATTTTGACAGCTAATATCTCACCAACGCAACGGTTGACTTAAATGGATTTTTTTTGAATAATTTTAAAGGTCTATCCATCAATATATTATTTTTTTCATCCACCGGTTACATATATGGAGTGCCCCCCTAATTTAATATATTTTGTAATTTCACATTACTTTTATGTAGCGGTTCATACACCTTCCTACCACATTTAATAATTGTAGTGCTTATAGTCTCAGAGTAAATCGGTGTGTGGAACGGACGGACGGACAGACATGACGAAACTATAAGAGTTCCGTTTTAGCCAATTTGGCTACGGAACCCTAAAAGGGGGCTTCATGTTTTATTGACATTATCTCTGTACTTGTTTATTTGTTATATTTTATTTATTGATGTGTACCATTATTGTTATTTTAAAGTTATTGCATTTTAACGATCCTGACTACCGGGAGATACGATATAATAATTTTATTTGAAATGTATTGCATTTGTTTGAATATTTTTATATTATTTTTGACGATCGTGATGTAAATTCTTATAATTTTGTCTTATGCAAATTTTACTGCAATTTATATCATTAAATAAATCTGAATCATTCTAACTTTAGAACAAATAACTCTACATTTTAGTAGTTCGTTTTTTGTGTCTGTGTGTGAGTAAGATTGCGTGTGTATTTCTGTGAGAGGGTGATAATGATTGCATGTGTGAGCGTGGATGTGCGTGTGTGGATTCCGCGTGGGAATAGTTTAGACGTAAAATACTAGAAGGGCCTGAATGTGACCAAATATAAAATGTAAAAAAACTAAACCACTATGAGTGGGGGATAAGGACTAAGTCACAGCAACATTAAATGTGTTTACACGTTGAGACGCTTTCAGTTTAAGATATATTCTACTCTATATCATGGTAATAAGGCACGTGTTTGACAGGCGAGGTGCGCCAAGCCCTGTCAATGATGAAGCAGTGGGCGCCGATGGACGTAGAAGACGCTTTGGAACTGCTGACACCTAAGTTCACACATCCCGCTGTGAGGAAGTAAGTACTCTATTCTTTATGGCATACGGTTAGCTATTTCTTGACTCGCCAGTCTAGTCTACTACACGTCTGTTAGACCTTATTCTGAATGGGATACAGCTTATAATTAAAAATCTGCTCGGAACCTACATTTTTCCTTTAATTTAAATTTGTAATTTATAATTGCTTGGACACAAAATGCTGACCCAACCCGTATGCTATGGGGCGAGCGAGGTATAAGATGTAATGAACTTTATTCTATATGGGATATGGGTTATATCGTCGGGTGACAACCAAAATTGATTAAGTAACAAATACCTGAGATACGAGGTTGCTTTACGTTACTGACTGTGGCTTTATAGGTCGGGCCCAATAAAGCGATAGAAGTGCGCGGTTAGAGAGTGACCTGGGGACAATCCAGGGGAAACCGACACGACCACGCGGGGTTTGCGCTCCAGTGAGATTGGTTGAGCGGCTTCAACCGAATCTGAGGTGTGATTGGAATCGAGTTACTCGGCGGCCGTTCATAAAGAAAGCCTTAGATCGCATATTTATCGCCCTTGCCTTCGGCTCGGAGGTCAAATGTCTACGTGCTATCTGAGACATTCTTTTTTTCCGCCCTGGGTAAGCATACATACCCCAGTCTACTGGGTAAGTATACCCAGTACATTATAATGTACTATTTTGTTCTTGCAGATACGCCATACTTACCCCAGTATACTAGGTAAGTATACTAACCAAGTACATTATAATGTACTATTATGTTCTTGCGGATACGCCATACTTACCCCAGTATACTAAGTAAGTATACTTACCCAGAACATTATAATGTACTATTTTGTTCTTTCAGATACGCCCATACTTACCCCAGTATACTGTTGAGTATACTTACCCAGTACATTATAATGTGCTATTTTGTTCTTGCAGATACGCCATTTCTCGGCTGAAACAAGCCCCTGACGAGGATCTGCTGCTGTACCTCCTGCAACTCGTACAAGCCCTGAAATATGAGGACTTCAACGAGATTCACGAAGGTAAGTGTTACTGATAACGACTCTTTACCCACGACGGAACGGAGAAGGTATATGCGTTTAGGGTGAGAGGTTGTTTGTTTGGTTGTTTGTGTGTGCACATCAATATCTTCGAAACGGCTTGACCGATTTAGAAACGGTTTACTGCAATAGGTTTGTAGTTTAGTCGGGCAGAAACTTAGCTAGGAGTTACGATGATAACTCGCCAGGGGGCGCTGCAGTAAACATTTTTCACTTGCTAAAGTGCGTGTGAGTGCATTTTTTCCGGAACTGCTGGGCCAGTATTTACGATTTCCATAGAATGTGGTGTGAAGTACATGCACTTTAACTCTGAGGATCTGATAAATAAAAAAAATAAATAAATAATAAAGCATTTATTCACGAAAACAGTACTCTTTTACAACTTGTTATAACTTCCGCCAAACTGTATAACAGTTTGTTGGCAGAAATAAGCTCCTTTTCTTTACATTACTGTTTTAAGTTAGCTATTTAGTTCAGTACATCAACTGCTGTAGTAGTGCAAGTTACAAATTTAAGTTTTTTATAAGTGTTGTAACATAAACTATTCAGCATGATGATGGAGCAGAAAAGCATAGTAGGGTACTGTGCAGAGGTCGATAATATTTTTGTTTGTTTTTGGTCCCTTTTGTTTATGTTGCATGAACAGACGTCGTACATAACCTTCTGAGGGTCTGATGATGGAGTAAAACCATGCCATAGAGAACTTTGCGATGGCATGTAGTAACTTATAGTAACTTATAGGCGGAAAATCCCACTTTGTGTCCGGGGGGCGATGAAAATGTTATACTTACCGGGCTTATAAAGAAAGCTTCAGATCGCATATTTAACGCTCTTGACTCCGGCTCGTGCATCAAATATCTGCGACCTGAGACATTCTTTGTTTTACCGCCCTAGTAAGTGCCATTACTTACTAGGTATGTATGATGTTTTGTTGCAGAATATGCTCGTATATGCGGCAAAGATCCCGTTTATTCGGACTCGGAGGGGCGTTTACTGCAGAGCGGGCCAAGGGGTAGCCAGGCCAGCTTACTATCCACTTCAGGTAATATTGTACATCATCATCATCATCATCATCTTCATTTCAGCCGAAAGACGTCCACTGCTGAACATAGGCCTCTCCCAAGGCTCGCCATTTAGACCGGTCCTGTGCCGTTCGTTTCCACCGGATTCCCGCGACCTTCACCAGGTCATCACTCCACCTTGTCGGAGGCCTACCGACAGCTCGTCTTCCGGTGCGTGGACGCCACTCAAGCAGTTTCTGGCCCCATCGACCGTCAGTCTTGCGAGCAATGTGCCCTGCCCACTGCCACTTAAGTCTCGCAATTTTGAAGGCTATGTCGGTGACCCCAGTTCTGCTATCCGTATGAAGCTATCCGTAGCAGAATATTGTACATATTTCATCTTATTTACTGTATATTTGTATGTTTGTTTGTACTTTATTGTACACAAAACACAGGTGAAAAGTACAGACAAATTCGGTGACATTGCTACAAAGGCGAACTTCTCCCTTTAAGGTATGTTGTTTATGTTATTTTTTTCCGCTACCCAAAGGTTGCCAGGAAGAGATCGCTCTTTAGCGGTAAGACTGCCTGTTGTCTACCTGTATCTGTATACCGTTGTTGTTTTGTCTCCGTGTGTAGCTGATTCATTTGTGTGAGGTGTGCAATAAAGAGTATTTGTATTGTATTGTATTATACCTTGTATCTCAGTACTGAAATGATGCTGAGTTAGGACCTTTATTTTATGTAGGTATTTGTTGATATGTGACTTTTGGTTGTGGGACGAAATAAATAAATACTCGCAGCGCCCTGCGGTGTTACCCGCGGATAAAAGGTAGCCTATGTCCTATTCTGATGTCTAAACTACAATATTGGAAAGTTTCATAGAGATCCGTTCAGTAGTTTTTGAGATTAAGCGGAACGTACATCCATCCGCACAAACTTTCATGTTTATAATATTATTAGGATTATGGGGACAAACTTACACAAATCAAACTAGCCCCTAGCTGCCTAGATGATGATATATTGGATAGATAAAAATATTTCTACTACTCACGATAGATAATCTTAATTTAACTTATTTAATAGATAAAAATATTTAAACACAAAGAAAATATCCAAGACTCAGACACAAATATTTTACTGTTGTAACTTCCGGAAGGATCAAAATGGAGACCAAATAAATGCCTTAACTATGGTCCAAAAATTTGGTGATTACCCATTTAAGTAAATAAATAAATAAATATTAGAGGACAATCTTACACAAATCGAACTAGCCCCAAAGTAAGCTCAAGAAGGCTTGTGTTATGGGTACTAGACGACGATATATTTAATACATATAAATACTTAAATACATAGAAAACATCCAAGACTCAGAAACAAATATTCATGCTCATCACACAAATATTTGCTCTGACCGGGATTCGAACCCAGGACCGTCAGCTTCACAGGCAGGTGCACTACCCACTAGGCTAAACCGGTCGTCATAAAAATATTTAAACACAAAGAAAATATCCAAGACTCAGACACAAATATTCTACTTACTTAAAACTTCGGGAATGATCAAAATGTAGACGAATTAAATGCCTTAACTATGGTCCAAAAATTTGGTCCTCACCCATTTACGTTTTGCTCCAAACCCGACATTAGCGGCGGGCTATGACCAAAATTTGATGTGTGCAAGAAGCAATGCTATTATTTAAAAAAAAAACAGTTGAAAAATGAGCCGCGAGGCTCGTCGGACCGCGAGGCCATACGCGGTGGCCCACGTCGTTGAAGCCTAAGGATGAAGACATATATCAGCATCGAATCGCATTTTGTAATACAAAAACGCAATATTGTATGAAGATGCGTCCGCATTAATTCACCCTTCCGCAGCGATTCAGCTTCAGCATTAAATGCGTATAAGTGTAGCTATCCATTTAACATACTGAAGAATGCTTATTCATGATAAAGCATGAGGACGGCGGCTAGGACGTGAAACTAGATGCTTGCGAATGAGAATACTTGATTACGCGTGAGACATAACGCTTGCGATTGATAACTGCTGCTTAAGCGTGAGCTGGGAAGCTTGCGAATGAGAAAGGCTGCTTACGCATGGGATGCAAGGAGTGCGGGCGGTCAACCGCGTCATTATCACGTGTCCATCTAGCAAAGTGCAGTTGACATATCCATAACGGTTTTCAACTTCAACTGTGGCATAACGCATGCGATTGAATTCAATAGCATGCGATTGCATACTTTAGCGGATGAAAGCTTGCTATTACTTTAGCTTTAAAAACGTGCGTTTGCTTATACTTTAACTTCCGATGCGTATAGTGTGTCCAAAATCATCCAGCTAAATGCGATTCGATGCTGATATATGTGTCTTCACCCTAACGCCGCCTCTGCCCGACATTTAAGGCCGTGCTACGAGAAATATCGCGTTCATAGAAACGCTGTTCTGCCCACAGTAGGAAACAATAAGGATTGATTTTCAGATATATGATTCTTCACTATATGACTGTGTTTCCGACTATAGCCAAAACATGATTGCTTAAAATTTCCTCGATAGAAAAAAAAGTCAAAGTTAAGTCTTTATTTTCCTTTTTTTACTCATCCTACTAAAACAACGCATTATTAAACGACACAATTAAGTTAAAATGATGCTATTTTACCTCATCTAAACTCTGTCAAGAGGAAATTTAATAAAACTGCACACAGTCAGATATTTATCGAGATTTATCTAACCTCGTGGCGCCCAAAGATTTTTTGGCTCCTCTAACTATGACCCGACAGTCCTTCTTATAGGACATAATAGTTACAGTCATATCCGCCCAAGATTTTGAGTTGAAATTTGTATATGTTAGAGTTACCGGTTTGAAGCGAAACTTTCAGGGTATAATTATGATTATATTAGCATGTGTTTTGAAATTCAATTATTTGTCTACCTTTTGATCTTTACAAAGGCCACTGGGCCTCAATTACTAGATTTACAGAGTTTATTAATATGGCCTTCTGAAAGGCGCGTGGGCAGTAATTGAAGGTTAGTTGAAAAAAGTGCTGGGCTGGAGCCGCCATGCTTATTTTGGTTTATCAAAAGGCGCGTGGGCGCCACGAGGCTAAAAAAGCCATTCCTGAAGAGTGTTGCATCCCATTTTTTCGTGCGTGAAAGACATAAGCGTGTCTCTTTCACGGGGGCGTGGCTAACATACCTAATTGAGGGATCCTGTTAACGTGTCGTCTACAGGTCCCTGGGATCCTCGGGCTCATTACAAAAGAATGCTATTGTTTTTTTTTTCGCCGGAAGACCACGGTTTTAATATGAAATACTGTGCAGTGCTAACAGCAAGCGAGATGACGTCATCAACAATCAGCCGCCGGTCGGAGGACGAGGCGGACAACACCGACAACAACAACACTGTCGTCGACAACAACACTTACGGGTAAGCGTTCAATTTTTAGTCGAAGCGTGCTACACACACCGTCATTAACAACCTAGGTTTCGCCGGAAGATCAGCGCCAGCTCCTCTGAGTCGGCATTACGCTGAGGTGAAACCTTTTTGTGGCGATTCCTTGTTTTTTTTTAATTACGTTTATTTATCTATATTTTTTTAAAGAAAGAAATAAGAAATATTTATTCGTGACAAAGACAACAATTAATACAGCAAAAATAGAATATAAAAATAAACAAAAAAGTTGTGTTATCTCGACACGGTCCCATCTCAGCATAATGCGGGCAATCGCCAGCGCTGGTCTTCCGATGGGACCGTCGAGTGATTTCACGGTGTGTAACTGTACTAACATGAAATAATAATAATAATAAATTGTAGCCAATAAACCTGATATCGTGCTGACAGATCGATCGAAGCGCCAGGCAGTGCTCGTTGACATCACCATCCCCCATGACGAGAACCTCGTGAAAGCCGAGAAGGACAAAGTCAGCAAGTACCTAGACTTGGCACACGAGGTGACCGCCATGTGGGATGTTGATTCAACGATCATTGTCCCGATAGTCGTCTCTGCGAACGGTCTAATAGCGAAGAGTCTCGGCCAACACCTCAAGAGACTCTCGCTAGATGGCTGGGTCAAGGGTCAGATACAGAAGGCGGTACTCCTGGACACGGCGCGGATAGTCAGGAGGTTCCTCTCTTTGTCGCCCGACACCACCGGTAGCTTAGGCCCCGCCTCGCTGCCGGCGGCACACTAGGTTAGGTTTTTATAATGATTTTATGTTTTGTAAGTGTATTTTTATGTTTTACTTTTTATAAAGATATTGTAAAAACCTAACTTAAGCGATAAAATAAATAAAGAGATAATAATAAATAAACAACGATTAACATGAAGAAGAAGAAGACGGATTTTAAAAACAAAGTCTGACATATTTTTTTGGTGTTTGTATCGTCACGAATAAATGTTTTTCTTTCTTTCTTTCTTTCTTTCTGTCGTAGCCCGCGCACGCTTGGCCTTCCCTTCCCGGTTGAACCGAATCGGTGGTTAGATGGGTTACAAAATTAATAAGGTTCTTATTTACCTATAAATATAGAATCAAGTACATTATGAATGAAATACGTTAAATATTTATTTATTAGGGATGCACCGAATATTCGGTTATTATCCGGTATTCGGCATATTGGGCATGTTTTTGAATTATTCGGTTCAGCTGCCGAATATTTACCGAACAATTTTGATAGGGTTTTGTTACAAGTTACAAGAGTGTATTATAGTTACTGCTTCGTGAAATTAATACTTGACCCATTATTACCAACTAGCGACCCGCCCCGGCTTCGCACGGGTGCAATGCTGATGCATGTATTATACATATAAACCTTCCCCTTGAGTCACTCTATCTATTAAAAAAAACCGCATCAAAACCTGTTGCGTAGTTTTAAAGATTTGAGCATACATAGGGATATAGGGACATAGGGACAGAGAAAGCGACTTTGTTTTATACTATGTAGTGATGATTTAACTTATTTTTTGTATATTTCGCTTTGATAATGAATAAAGGCAAAATTAAAAATTTTGAAAATACCCCCGACGGATGTTCTCAATTGAAAAATAATTAAATAATGCATTTGAAAATCCCCCGACTCTATAGGAAATAATTACTTATAGATAAAAACATTTTTTTTCTTAACGGTTAACTGGTTGCGAGGTATCTTTACAAGCCCAGAAAAATACGTCGGGGGCTGCCATTGCCTGCCCTGAAATGAAGTAATAGTTTATGCAGTTAATTTATACCGTTCTGTAAGTTATCTCGAATTTCATTATTATTACTATTTTAATGAAATTGAAAATTGACATGGCAATGGCAGCCCCCGCCGGATTTTTCTGGGCTTGTAAAGATACCTCGCAACCAGTTAACCGTTAAGAAAAAAAATGTTTTTATCTATAAGTAATTATTTCCTATAGAGTCGGGGGATTTTCAAATGCATTATTTAATTATTTTTCAATTGAGAACATCCGTCGGGGGTATTTTCAAAATTTTTAATTTTGCCTTTATTTTAATCTTTTTAGAGAGCAGTCTATGTATACCTATACGTTTGACCCTCAAACACTTCGGTTGTCAAATGAGCTCCCTACCGATGTTTTCCTAAGGAGCTAGAAAAATAAGTAAGTGCCAAGTGGCCACTTTCTATCCCCGAATGCGTCACAAGTAAACCTGAGGGCCGAAGGCCCGAAGCTAAGAGGCGAAATACACGAGGTCAGAAGCTGTTCCGCGAAAGGCCGAAGGCCCGTAGCTTCTCCTTGGAGCACGTTTGCTATATGAGCCCGAGGAGCGAAGGTCCGAGGGGCGAGCCCTAGTCGACAATTTCGAACGCCAAGTGTCTTACAAATGAACCTGAGGGCCGAGGTATACGAGGTCAGAAGCCGTTCCGCGTAGAGCCGAAAACCCGAAGCTTCTCTTCGGAGCACGCTCGCTCGGCCTCGATACGAGCCCGAGGGCCGAAGGCCCGAAAGACGAGCCCAAATCGGCAATTTCTAGCTTCGAATGTCTTACAAGCGAACCTCAGAGTTGAAAGCCCGAATGTGAGGGGCGAAGTATATGAGGTCAGAAACTGTTCAGCGAAAGGCCGAAGGCCCGAAGCTTCTCCTTGGAGCTTGCTCGCCAGGTCGACACTTTCCAGCCCCGAGTAAACCTGAGAAACAAGGCTCGGTAGTGAGTGGCGAGGCACACGAGGTCAGAAGGCGTTCCGCGTGGGGCCGAAGACCCGACTCTGTCATTTATCTTTTCCCTTCTTCTGCTCACGGCTGCCACGGATTTGTACCTACACTTCTCCCAAAACCATAGTATTGGGCCAGTGTCGAGTACAGGGACGTTTACCTTCCCAACATATTTAGAACCAACGAAGTTTATATGATATTTCAGCAAACATAATATTTATAGTAGTCACTAGGATGGGTCAAATGTCGTGGTC
Source organism: Epiblema foenella (assembly GCA_963556455.1). Classification (NCBI taxonomy): domain Eukaryota; kingdom Metazoa; phylum Arthropoda; class Insecta; order Lepidoptera; family Tortricidae; genus Epiblema; species Epiblema foenella. The sequence goes on along the minus strand of OY747113.1, from coordinate 2,346,415 downwards.
GAAATTTTTCAAACATTATGATGCAGTGCGGAAAATATTTCATACTTTTCGGTCTCCAGTTATAAAGCCATATCACATGTAGATGAAACGCGAGCGCGAAATTATTCAAACATTATGATGCAGTGCGGAAAATACTTCATACTTTTCAGTCTCCGGTTATAAAGCCATATTACATGTAGATGAAAACGCGAGCGCAGCGAGCGCGAAATTTTTCGGACATTTAATATAATTGCGGAAAATACTTCATACGAGTCACCAGAGATCTTTTCACGAGCCTTAGTAACCTAGTTAATATTGGTAGTATCCAAAACATAACAACATCGCAAAGCACACGATGTAAGTATCTGGTTACTTTTTAGGGTTCCGTACCCGAAGGGTCCAAATGGAGAACACAGAAGAGACACACAGAAGCTACGCAGCAAACAGTATTAAAATAGTCGCCATATTGTAATCCACCTATATGCCTTCGCAAAATTCCCTATGCTGTTGTTGTGCTTCATCATCAAGCCTTCTCAAGTTCCTGTACAGAGGCGTCTCAATAGATAGGTACTATCAAAAGAGTCTAATGACATATTATTACTAACTAAATACCTTTAAAACATTCCTTAAAATACTGTTCTGATCCATCATCAGATCCTCAGCAAATCATGTATAGTAACTACTCAGCAAACAATCTAAAGAGCCCAAACACGAATAAGTTACTACATGCCATCGCAAAGTTCTCTATGGCATGGTTTTACTCCATCATCAGACCCTCAGAAGGTTATGTACGACGTCTGTTCATGCAACATAAACAAAATGGACCAAAAACAAACAAAAATATTATCGACCTCTGCACAGTACCCTACTATGCTTTTCTGCTCCATCATCAGATCCTCAGAGTTTAACTGCATGTACTCCACACCACATTCTATGGAAATCGTAAATGCTGGCCCAGCAGTTCCGGAGAAAATGCACTCACACGCTCTTTAGCAAGTGAAAAATGTTTACTGCAGCGCCCCCTGGCGAGTTATCTTCGTAACTCCTAGCTAAATTTCTGCCCGACTAAACTACAAACCTATTGCAGAAAACCGTTTCTAAATCGGTCAAGCCGTTTCGAAGATATTGATGTGCACACACAAACAAACAAACAAACAAACGAACAAACAAACAACCTCTCACCCTAAACGCATATACCTTCTCCGTTCCGTCGTGGGTAATTAAAATATTACCACTCAATAGTCTGTTTTACGACAATAGATGAAGGAATTACGTTGAACCGAATAATTCGGCCGAATATTCAGTTCGGCAACAGCTCGACCTAATATTCGGCCGAATGTTCGCATTCGGTCAAACCCATATTCGGCGCATCTCTATATTTATTAATCTATGTCGGGGATCTCGGAAACTTTCAATTAATTTTCTATGGGGTTCGGATAGGTAGGTCTCATTTTCCGGAAAATTCGATTTCCCCGGAACACCAAGCAAAGCTCGGTCTCCAAGGTACCGAAAATGATTACGACATTTTTTTTTAATAGTGAAAACTGACTAATAATGACTTCACGACCCTAGTACGTAATTTTTTTATACCACGTCGGTGGCAAACAAGCGTACGGCCCGGTTGATGGTAAGCTATCACCATAGCCTATGGACGCTTGCAACTCCTGGGATGTCACATGCGCGTCGCCGACCCTTTAAAAATTATACTACTAATATTACACTATTATATACTATTACTAGCGACCCGCCCCGGCTTCGCACGGGTGCACTATTTAATGAATGTTATTGTACATATAAACCTTCCTCTTCAATCACTCTATCTATTAAAAAAACTGCATCAAAATCCGTTGCGTAGTTTTAAAGATTGATGACGAAGATGACGTTGAATTTTCCTCTTGACATTCAGATTTTATTCTAGAAACTGTCTAGATTATACAATTTTTTATGTTTTTATTTTACATATTGACGATCTTTTTGTGAATTTATTATACTCTCATTTGACATACATTATAGTAATTCATGTCTTTTTTAAAATTTCATATGCATCAATAAATTGCTCTGAATAATTAGATTCAATTTATGTAATATATAACTGACGATTCAAAAGTGCTTGTTGCTAGGCCTATTTGAATAAAGAATATTTTGAGTTTGAGCTTGAGTTGAGATTTAAGCATACATAGGGATATAGGGACAGAGAAAGCGACTTTGTTTTATACTATGTAGTGATTTTTACTGTAGTGTACCGTAATATGTATTTGTATCGCAGCGATGGCTCGGACCCTACAGAAGAGCGGCTGAATCTCGCGACATTTCTCATATCCCGCGCCTGCAGCAACTACGTTCTCGCCAACTACTTATACTGGTAAATATAATTCATTCTATGAATGAATGAATGAATGAATGAATGAATGAATGGAATGAATGAATGAATGGTTTATTCATATTGAATATATGGTTTTACATCAGATCTTAGTACATATTTTTTCTTCCCATAATATATTCAGCCAGATCAGGCATATGAAAACTTAGGTCAGTGATTTAATCACTCAGTCTATAAATAGGGATAAAATTACATGTAAATTAGGTCATTATATTAAACATCTACTCACTTTCAAACACTGAACATTCCAAGATTTCAAGCTCACATGGTAATTTACATTAGAATTACGATTTGAAACGGGATATTTACCATGTGTATTTGTATTTGTGAGTTCCCGATATTTCGGCAGTTGCAAGCGCCATTATCAAGGATTAACTTTATTATATACTATTATTTATTAAAAAAGCGAACCAGGAAGAGGGTAGATCGCTATGGTGTGTGGGTAGACCACAACTAAAACTCGCAGCACGTCAGTTAATCCTTGATAATGGCGCTTGCAACAGTGCCGAAATATCGGGAACTCACAAATACAAATATACATGGTAAATATCCTGTTTCAAATCGTAATTCTACTGAACATTCCATTATCATATCTGTCAGAAAGACGTCCGCTGCTGGTCATAAGCCTCCCCCAAAACAATGCATATGGTAATATTAAACGGCAATTATGTACGATACTGCACATATTTGCCGTTGTACAGTCGCCATCAAATATATCTACTCTTCAGGGTGCTCAAAAACATGCACTTTAACGCCTTGACAATAGAGTCTTGTTCAAATATTTGTGAGCACCTTGTTCGCTCCGATATCTGATGGCGACTGTACCATCGTATTATTATTGAAATAGTTTTTCACACCTGCTATTCAGAAATGAGTCATTGTGTCTCGAATGAGGGATCAAAGTTGTACTTTTCTTCCCTCTTTTCCTCCTAGAAGGTGTGAAAATCATTATATATCACTCAGTAGCAAAATTATTCGTAAGACATTTCATTTTTTAGCAGCGGACCTCAGAGGCGGTGTGAAAAGCAGTATGTGTCACACGGTAGCAAAATTATTTCCGTCATGAGCGTATTAAATTATTGATAATACCAATAAAGAGATTAAAGGATAAATGATTTTATTAAAGTTTTAGATAGCAACATAGCCATTTTTTGTTTTTATTGTGTTTAGTAGAATTTAAGCGGAAAAAACAAGTTTTTAGTGTGAAAATGATCGATTTGGAGTGATATTTGAAAAGATATTTCTTTATGAGAAATCCAAAAATTACATTTAATGTTTATATTATAAGGTCGCAATCGTCCTGTTCTAGATAGTAACACTGAGAAGATGTCAAGATAGGTGTCAATTCAAACAGAAAATGGCCTAAATGGATGAGCGTTTTTTAACTGATAAGGACTCTTAATTTAATTTTTAATATGTATTCTGCAAATATATAAAAATATATATATTTTAACCAATATGACTGATTTTAATAAATAAATAATTTAATCTAAGGATTAACTCAAAATTAGTAGGACAAAATGATAACCCAAATGAAACAAACTGGTAGAAATTATTTTATGGAACTCTATAGCTAAATTTGAGTCTGAGTGCAAGTAAATAATAATAATAAAAGAAAACTGGATAGTAGTTTGTCCCGTTAAATTCCCACTTACATTTGTATTCATATAAGTTTATTCATCATTACTATACTTAACCCTGGTTGGGCATAATATGTGTATCATACTTTACAAGTATCATATTTAACCAAGATATATGTTTAGGTACCTGCTCATCGAGTGTGAAGATCGGCAGACTGGCGCACAAGAGCTCGCCATCAGGGGCATGTACCTCACTGTTATGAAGACATTCAGTCACCAGCTCGCTAAAGGTATCGCGTAACTGTTATTGGATTTTGAATCTTCCGTCATGGAGAATTCCGTCGCTTTTTTTTTATACAACACCAGTGGAAAATAAGCTTACGGTCCACCTGATGGTAAGCGACCACCGCAGCCTATAGACGCCCGCAACTCCAAAGGAGTCACGTACGCTTTGCCGACCCTTTATAAGATTTGAGGATGCACTGTGTTGAAAGCAGAAGGAACACATTTAGGTCCCTCGCTCTCAACACAGTGCATCCTCGGGAGCTCTGGCAACCTTGCTCACCTCCAGCAACACAACACTACATACTTGTATAGTAGATAATGTTATCGCTTATTTTTATTTTTTATATTATCCAGGATAAGGGGTATCCATAAAATACCTCATAAGTTAAGGGGGAGGTAGGGGGTCGACGGAGTGTGATATTGTGTGACAGGGGGTGGGAGGGGTCCTAAATTTCGTGACGTCACATTTCGAAATCCAGTACATCCAAGTGTTAAAATGCCAAATTAGAACTATCAAAGAAAAACTTTAAAATATTTCCAACTATCTGTATAGTCATAAGGTTTAAATTGTTTCGTTGGTGATATTTCAAATGTTTGGTTTGATATTCGTTATATTTTAAAAAAATTAATGGTCATAAACTAATTTCGGAACTGCTGTAAAATAGCAAAATTTTGATGTCACACTAGGGAGGGGGTAGGGGTCAAAAATCACGAAATTACCAACAGAAAAAATCACCATTAAATCAATTTTCACACCTGCTAGTCAGAAAACAGTATTAACCCCCTCGCATGAGGGATGAAAGTCGTACTTTTCTTCCCTCATTTGAAGGCAACAATGACTTTTCCTCAGAAGGTGTGTGTTATTTTTCTAGTGTAACGGGTTCGATTCCCGATTCAACCATAAAATTATTTAAATGTCTGTCAATGCAGTTTAAATTGGTTATTTAAATTCAAATAATGTCTTATTTCAGTAAAATGTTCCATCTGCAATAATCAAGACACTTAATAAGAGAACAACGGTTGGAACTCACTTGGTTGCCTTGATAACACTCAACCTGATGAAGGACTCCAATTGTAGTCCGAAACATGTCGCAAATAGTGACTTTCCAAGTGAGGTCCAACCGTTGTTCTCTTATTAAGGGTAAATATGTCTCACGTTAGTGTAAATCAAGGTACTTTCCCTCCATGTGGCATAGCCGTGGGACGCTGTATATGCCGTGCATACTTAGGTAACATTCTCCTCTATCGTTCCCAGGAACGGCGGAACACCAACGCACCCGTTCATTCCTGGCCCGCCAACAAGTATTCATCGACAAACTGGTCAAACTAGTCAAAACTGTGACCAGAGAAAGCGGTAACCGCAATAAAAAGGCGGAACGCCTCCAACAACTATTAGCCGATCCTGATGCGTTCAAATTCAACTTCACCAATTTTGAACCGATGCCTTTCCCTTTAGACCCTAGCGTTACAATAAAAGGTATAGTAGCGAAGAAAGCTAGTCTGTTCAAATCGGCTTTAATGCCTTCGAAGTTGACGTTTCTGACGACTGAAGGGGTGGAATACGAGGCAATGTTCAAGCATGGGGATGATTTGAGGCAGGATCAGTTGATTCTACAGATGATCACGTTGATGGATAAGCTGTTGAGGAGGGAGAATTTGGATTTAAAGTTGACGCCGTATAAGGTGAGTTTGGTTTTAATTTTGTATTAAGGGTCCACATCAGTTAAAAACACTCATCTATTTACTCCATTTTCTGGCTGAATTCACACGCATCTTGACATTTTCTCAATGTTACTATATAGAACAGACTGTTGTGACCTTATGTCATAAACTTTATATGTATTTTTTGGATTTTTCATTAAGAAATGTCGTTTCAAACATCACTCCAAATCGACCATTTTCAAGCTAAAAACTTGTTTTTCCCGCTTAAATTCTACTACACACAATAAAATCAAAAAATGGCCATGTTACTATCTAAAACTTTAATTAAACTATCGCCTTTAATAACTTTATTGGTATTATCAATACTCTTGTCATAATTTGAAATCAAAACATTTTAAAACTTATAAGGTCTCTTAAGCAGTGCTGCTGCTAACGTAAACTACAAATTTAGAAATAAAGGAAAAATTGAAACATCGAGCAGGATTTGAACCTGCGACCTCCCGGCACTCGCGGCCAATCGCTCTAGCCAACTGAGCTATAGGTGCAACCGCCACCCGGCCCGAAATTCCTCAATCATTCCTTCATTTACACAAACGCCTTATAGGAGGCGTACAGCGACATCTACCAGTGAGTGAGTCAGTTTGGTTTTATTTGAATGGATAGAAAGAAAGCAAGAAAGAAAGAAAAACATGTTTATTCGTGGCACAGATACAGTACAAATAAATATAACACCAAAATACAGAAAATAGCCACGATATGGCCCCAAGTCAGCATAGTGCTAGCCTTGGCTAGCGCTGGTCTTCTTTTGCGACCACGAGAAGCCATGAAGGACAAAAAACACAAAACATAGTATATAAGATAAGAATATTGTTACTAACCCATTATGGATCGATTACGGTCTGAAATAAACGCATTTTTTATTCTGATATATTAAGAAGATATTTTACTAAAATAGTGAAATCATCAACTTTTTGCTCTCTCACAGGTACTAGCAACGAGTTCAAAACACGGTTTCCTACAATTCATCGACTCCGTGACAGTGGCGGAGGCCCTAGCCGCCGAGGGCTCCATACAAAACTTCTTCCGGAAACACGCGCCGTGCGAGACCGCGCCCTACGGGGTGCAACCGGAAACCATGGACACCTACATCCGGAGCGTGGCCGGGTATTGCGTCATCACGTATCTACTCGGTGAGTTAGCGGCCGGGTACTGCGTCATCACTTATCTGCTCGGTGAGTTAGCGGCCGGGTATTGCGTCATCACGTATCTACTCGGTGAGTTAGCGGCCGGGTACTGCGTCATCACTTATCTGCTCGGTGAGTTAGCGGCCGGGTACTGCGTCATCACGTATCTACTCGGTGAATTAGTGGCCGGGTATTGCGTCATCACGTATCTACTCGGTGAGTTAATGGCCGGGTACTGCGTCATCACGTATCTACTCGGTGAGTTAGTGGCCGGGTATTGCGTCATCAAGTATCTACTCGGTGAGTTAATGGCCGGGTACTGCGTCATCACGTATCTACTCGGTGAGTTAGTGGCCGGATACTGCATCATCACGTATCTACTCGGCGAGTTTGTGGCTGGGTACTGCGTCATCACGTATCTACTCGGCGAGTTTGTGGCCGGGTACTGCGTCATCACGTATCTACTCGGTGAGTTAGCGGCCGGGTACTGCGTCATCACGTATCTACTCGGCGAGTTTGTGGCCGGGTACTGCGTCATCACGTATCTACTCGGTGAGTTAGTGGCCGGGTACTGCGTCATCACGTATCTACTCGGCGAGTTAGTGGCCGGGTACTGCGTCATCACGTATCTACTCGGTGAGTTAGCGGCCGGGTACTGCGTCATCACGTATCTACTCGGCGAGTTTGTGGCCGGGTACTGCGTCATCACGTATCTACTCGGTGAGTTAGCGGCCGGGTACTGCGTCATCACGTATCTACTCGGTGAGTTAGCGGCCGGGTATTGCGTCATCACGTATCTACTCGGTGAGTTAGCGGCCGGGTACTGCGTCATCACGTATCTACTCGGTGAGTTAGCGGCCGGGTACTGCGTCATCACGTATCTACTCGGCGAGTTTGTGGCCGGGTACTGCGTCATCACGTATCTACTCGGTGAGTTAGCGGCCGGGTACTGCGCCATCACGTATCTGCTCGGTGAGTTAGCGGCCGGGTACTGCGTCATCACGTATCTACTCGGTGAGTTAGCGGCCGGGTACTGCGTCATCACGTATCTACTCGGTGAGTTAGCGGCCGGGTACTGCGTCATCACGTATCTGCTCGGTGAGTTATGGCTCCATACAGAACTTGTTCCGCAAGCACTGCATGGTTTCGTATGTACTGCTGATCTACTCTCAAATCGCTTTTTCATCCGAATCTTGTGAAATTTTATGAGCAGGTTCTATATTTTTTGTCGTTTCAATGTTGTATTTTGTGTGTGTGTATAAAATATCACTCCCAAAATCTACACATGGCCCCTAGTCATACAGGGTGGGTACGAGTAACCCGCCAAATTCTAATAGTGTATTCCTGGTCATTTTTGGATATTGAAGTATCATATAAAGTTTGCTCGATTCAGTCTAATTTTGTGGAAAATTTTTATGTCGTAACTTGGTAAAACGCGCTTTCGATTGTGACATTGCCACTAATGTGACCAAGTCACAACATAGTAATTGACACAAAGGCCAAAGCGACGGAGATCAAAAAAAAAATGTTGTTTGTTTTAGGTGATGTTTTCATACATAGTGACATTACTCACGTTTTAAAGGCAACAATACACAAACAGAAATGCAATTAAAATCAGTCGGGTTACTCAGGTCTACCCATTCGCGAAGCAAGGAAGCTCCAAGGGTCGGTTGCACCAACATACGATCACAGGCCGCTCGTCGTCAAATATGGCGCCGGCAGCTGTCATCCCATAGAAACTTGACAAACTTCCCATAGAATCAGATTTTAACGAACACCGCTTACGATTACAGACGGTTTGGTGCAACACACCCTAAAACTTGTACGAATGTCGTTTTCAATCGGTAACCCTTCACAAATGCTTTTAAGGGACTTTATAAGTTTCAAAATGTTTCGATTTCAAATTATGACAAAAATGTTGATAATATAAGTGATAAAAGGATACGATAATTTTAATAAAATTTTAGATAGTAACATGGCCATATTTTATTTTATTGTGTGTATTAGAATTTAAGCGGAAAAACACAGTTTTTAGCTTGAAAATGGTCGATTTGGAATGATGTTTGAAACTATATTTCTTAAAGAAAAAACCAAATATACATTTAAAATTTATGACATCAGTGCGCAATAGTCCTTTTCTAAATAGTAACACTGAGAAAATGTCAAGATACGTGTCAATTCAAACAGAAAATCGTCTAAATAGTTGAGCGTTTTTTAACTGATAAGGACCCTTAAGTCTATGATTCCCTTGATTCCAGGTGTTGGTGACCGTCACTTGGACAACTTACTCCTAACTAAATCCGGGGCGCTATTCCACATCGACTTCGGCTATATCCTGGGCCGCGATCCGAAGCCTTTGCCCCCGCCCATGAAGCTAAGCAAGGAGATGGTGGAGGCCATGGGTGGGGTCCACTCGGAACACTACCAGGAGTTTAAGAAGCAGTGCTATACGGCGTTCCTGCATCTTAGGAGGTTAGTATCTAACTTCCATTAAATATATAAGAAAGATAGATAGACAAATAGAAATCGTTTATCTATGTAAAAACAATTACATACTTAATACATTACACAAAATGCGCCAAACTGTATGTAAACTGCATGCGACAAACTGTGTGTATGTATGTTTTATATCTCTTGTCTTTTTTATACCTTGTTGTACAGGTTGCTGAATTTGTCTACCTCCGTTCATTTCTTCTCTCATTTGCTCAAAGCTTAATTGGAAGAGATCCCTTAAAGGGATAAGTTCGCCTTTGTACATACCATTTCTTTTTGTATTTGTAATTTTTGTTATTGTGTACAATAAAGAGTTTTACTACTACTACTGTAGCGAAGAGTTTCTAATCTGTCAGTGTCTAATAAGAATGTTATTATCAATGTCCGCCAGCTTGAATATGTCATGCTCGCTTTAAGGGCTTTGCCTACGGTGGCGTCGTTGATCGGGTCGCCACCTTCCCTAACAGATGGTCGAGGGAGGCGATGGCTGAGATACGCGTCATACTCGTGATCGGGTGCTGTTTGTGGAGTCCGGTCTGTTCATGCTTGCTAGGACATAGTGACTACGTTAATACTAGTGTCTTTTTATAGGGGATTGACGAGAGACATCATCTTGTTGTGGATTCGTTTTTATTATCAATGACTTAGAGACCATATACATCTCCAACAATATTAAATTAATTTTAATTTTGACGCTCAGAGACCATGTACATCTCTAGGTTATTATATTAATTTCATTATACTCCTTGTTTAATCTTGAGACCTTATACATCTCTAACTTTACTGATGTTGTAATATTTGTAATAGATAACTTTGCAAGTTTATCTTCACTGTACGACATTAATTTTGTTATAATTGTAAACTCGAAATTATTATTCCTTCTTGAACTGTAAATTAATATTTTGACATGAAAAATGTATTACTTATTATAGTCAGACTTTCTTAAATTGTAAATTAATATTTTGACATGTAAAAGTGCCCTTGTGGCCTATTTGCAGAATAAATGTTTGTATTTTGTTCATTTTTAATGTCCAACAAGTAGGTGGTGCAGAAACATTACAATTTGAATGAATTCAAAACGTTCTAAAATTTACAAAGCAAGCTTACAAGTTTTGATTGATTTGTACGTGTGTTGAGTTGTTAAACGGTTTCCAGACACGCCAACCTGATGTTGAACCTGTTCTCGCTGATGGTGGACGCGTCCGTCCCGGACATCGCGCTCGAGCCCGACAAGGCCGTCAAGAAAGTGCAGGACAAACTGCGGTGAGTTTACCCTTTACTATTATACTAATGGTCGGATTTAGTTTTTTTTTTTTCATTTTTTAAATCAACGTGAGTAATTTACATGTACATACTTTTAGCCACTATCGGAAACCTTGGTAGGTTTATGTAGCTGGCGAGATCGCACGGCAGGGTTCGAAAGGATAATTATCAATGATAATTATCTTGATAATTATTATTGATAATTATCGTGATTTTTATGCTTTGATAATTGGGTGGATCAACTATTCTTTGTTGCTCGTTACCATGGTTACGTCTCTTGAGTCACTCTTTAAAATTGTGATTTTATAGGTTTTAAATCTACTAAACATGAGTTTTAGTGATGAGTATCTATCCATTTGGACATGGGTCATCTCTTGAGCATGCTTGAAGTCCATATTATAAACATTTTTCTAAGAAGTTCAGTTACTGTTGTCTCCTCGCTGACGGGACAGAATAACAACAAAGGAAAGTTGATTGTCCCAATGGTAAGATTTAGTTTTTTTTTTAATTTTTTAAATCGACGTGAGTAATTTACGTGTACATATTATTATTAGCCACTATCGGAAACCTTGGTAGGTTTATGTAATCGCTGGCGAGATCACACGGCAGGGTTCGAAAGGATAACTATCATTGATAATTATCGTGATTTTTATGCTATGATAATTATCGATTTGATAATAACCTAAAATTGTAAATTCGGCATGAGTCTTAAAAAAATACGTGTGTGAATTCGAACGTTAATAATTGCGCTCTGTATATGTGTTTTAATGATGGTGTAATGATTAATTGATTATACTTTAATGGTTAATAAAATACTAGTAAAATTTTGTACCGCAACTATTTATTTTGCAGCCTAAAACACCATAATCTTTTATATATTAGTACAGAGGACAGTCTTTATTGGTAGAAATACATTTTACAGGTCATATCATACATAGAAAAATAAATTTAACTAATAAAATAACGTATACTATCCTGCCCATAAAAGGGATAATTATCCGATAATTATCAAAGACCATAATTATCTTCATAATTTCGAACCCTGTCGCACGGATCGATCTGCATTTACAACAATTTAACATGGCCGACACTAGTATTAATTAAGTATACATATATTATTCATCTATTTAGGTTTACAACAATGGACCATGTAGCTTACAGTGTAAATTGAGATTCACATTCCAGGTAATATTCAAACACAGGTATTATACAAAACAAAATAATACCACCACCAAACCAGTAAAACCACCCAAAGCACCATTCACCACACACGTAAAAAACCACTCAGTGTTCCAAGAGTTGACGACGGCCGACGTTGCATAACCTCGCACCGCACCGCTGGGCAACCGTAGCTCCTCTCACTTACCGTTTTTTTTTAATTTGCAGTCTGGACCTGGGCGATGAAGAGGCGGTGCACTACCTGCAGAATCTACTTGACATGTCGGTGACAGCTGTCATGGCGGTACTCGTCGAGCATTTCCACAAGTTCGCGCAGTACTGGAGGAAGTAGACGAAATTGAACTCTATTAACTAGGTACAGTAGTTTTATCTCACGAACGCGGGTGAGCCATGCTTGTGTTGAGATATACATGAACATTGTCTATGTGTGCGTCAGAGTGGGAGCTATGAGTTCACATTGTCTATGTGTTCGTGTGTGTCACAACTACAGTAAAGTCCAGCATTAGGCGAAGTTGTTTGAATCAAAATCAAAACATTTATTCTGCAAATAGGCCTCAAGGGCACTTTTACAAGTCAAAATCTATCTATATCAAATTAGTAGATTTTTCCATTTTCAAAATTACCCCATTATAGAAGTTACACCCTTAATTTTTCGTGCGTCAGCTAGTTTTATATGAATAAATGAAAAATATGTAAAATGTTTAAATATCTTATAATTATTACGTGGATTATTAACACGATTTGAGTTGTTGATTATAAGGTAATCCATTTTGTACTGTGATAATAGTATTATAAAATAAAGTATATTGTCATAAAAACATTGTTTTATTTTCATAAGGATATATAAATATCGAATGGATACATATAATGTGTACACAAATATCATATTCAGAGGTTTTCCATCGGTAAGGGTCGAGAGAGAGACGAGGGAAATAGATTGCATCCTGTGAAAAAAAATGGAAATCTGTTTTATCGCCGATTATAAATCTGGACCAGAATTATATGTCCATGCGCCGTGTTGCTGAATTTCATTGAACTAATTTTTTACATTCCGGTCCGTGGTCGCCACTCGAGAACCTTCCGGCCCCAACGGCCATCGGTTCTACGTGCAATGTGCTCCGCCCACTGCCACATAAGTTCAGCGATTCGAAAGACTATATCAGTTACTATGGTTCTGCTACGGATGGCCTCATTTCCGATGCGATCACGCAGAGAAACTTCTAGCATAGCCCTCTCCATTGTCCTCCGAGTTATTTTCTGAGTAACATGAAATATAGAGAAATAAAAATACCTTTACAAAGAACACGAAATCGTCACAAAAAGGTCTCGCCGCAGCATATATTTTATATTGTAAAGCCTTCCAGATTGGTGCGGCATGGAAAATGGTTAAATTATTAAATTTTCACCTGCTGTATCTCATGGTCGGGTTCTGTGACCTCATTTTTGATGAACCACGATCACGGACCAGAAGGCGCAGCGTGGGTAGGCCCCCCACAAGGTGGACTGATGATCTGGTAAAGGTCGCGTCATTGTGGCACTCTTTGGGGGAGGCCTATGTCCAGCAGTGGACGTCTTTCGGCTGATATGATGATCATGAATTTTTTACACTGGCAATAATTTTAATGATAGGTTGTCAGACTTGTCACAGTTGCGGTTTATCTCAATAATATTAGTGATAAATTTAATAAATAATAAAATAACCGAAATGATTCATAGTCAAAAGCGGGACATACCTTGTATGTATATAATAAACCGCTGAAAAAAAATTTGGGAAATGAAACTATATTGCTGCAATATATTTCATAATTAACATTTCTTGTCAGACTTTATACACTTACACCAATATACATAAAATAAATAATTTACTAAATTACAAGTGTTTCTTAAAACTATGGTGTTTAGCAAAAAAACATCCTCTAGGCCTTGTTTTTACCGATATCACTGCAGAATATCCTCAAGTATTAGCAGCCATCAGATCCCCGCCACTGGCTATACAATCGCTAGCCACATATATTTTACTACCAGTCGCAGTTTGCACCACATCACATGCTGCTATCTCAGCATAGTTAACGCCTCCCACAACATATACCAACACACTTTTAGGCTTTAGCGGGAAAGCACTTACTCTGGTATCATTCTTCATTAATTTCATTAAATTCTTGGCATCCTTAGAACCAAAATCCAGGTCGCTTTGGGCCTTCAAGTTGTCTATCTTTTCGTTAAAGGTTTCCATACCTGTTTTTAAGTTTTCAATAATTTTCCCACCTACTTTCAAATCTGGTAATGCAGATAGTTTGGTCAACAAGTCTAGCAAGGAATCTGAGGTCAGAACAGCACTGCAAAGTACTGCTATTAAGGGCACATAGCCTCCATTAAATACATAGCTGGGAGATGATTTGCTGGTCTCTTCTGATGGAAGCTGCTTTAGCTTGTTGGCTGTTGTTTGGAAAGTATTCTGCCATTTAGGTAACCTATCACTCAAATTACCTAGATTAGATATGTTCAAAGACAACTTGAGTGTTGAAGGCTGTATTAAAAAACCTGCATTGATCAGATTGTTAAAAACGTATAGGAATTTATATCCAAAGGCTAGTAAGTACTTGCTTACAAGTGAATTGTATTCGTCATAAGATAGTCCTTGTGTTAAGCTGAGTAAACACATTAGACGTAAGCTGTTGTAAATATGTATGTCTGTACCGAAATTTTCATCAACAAATGTGAAGTTTGACTTTTTGTTCTTGTTATTCAGCATGTCTGTCTCTGTTACTTTGAGGTTCTCAAACTTATTGCTCATTTCGGAAATTATAGTTTCGCAGGCTAACACATGGTTGACGAGGTTTTTCTTGAAGAGCGTAACTTGTTGTAACTTTGTTGCTACAAAATGTTTCATTTCCTGTATGCCCAAAGCTTTAATGTCTTCGTTTTTCAGTAATTTTGCCTTAGAGCTTAGAACGCTTAACACTTCAGAGAAATGTCTATGCTTTATCTCTCCATATAAACTGTCTATGGAACTATCTAAAGGCATCACAGTACATTTATCTGCTGGTTTTTCTTCTTCAAAGTCAAAATTCAGCTTTCCCTTCTTTATTTTCGTATCTTTCACATTCAGTTCTAAATATCCACAGTTAATTCTAAATATCTCACTTAGTAACCCACTATATGTAGCAGGAGTTAAAAGACTGGATGCATAATCTTGACTCCGATCGATCACTATTAGTGCTCCAATGTCATTTGAACATTCCTCCGTCAGAAAATCCCTTGCATATGTCTCATTGTAAACTTCTAACATATCTAAAATACTAGCTGACAATTTCCCAACAGAGAAAATTGCTTTAGGCCTGCCTGTGACATGGAATAAACTCCACAGAGACATTGAAATGCTTGACAATAAGGAATGATTTTGTTCAACAAACAACTGCTTAAACAAAAATGGTAGTTCTAAGCTTAGTAACTGTTCATCTAGTGCCATGAGCTCCCATGTAAAAGAGTATAGTTTCACAACACCATATAGTCCTCGGCTTTCTAGTAGAGAATCAAACGAACACACAACTTTGGGAAGTATAATTATGTGAAAGCAATTTTTGTCAGTTAACGAGGCATTTTGGCTCAGTACAGAAGATATCTGGTCAAGTACACATTTGTACTTCTGGACACAGGCTGGGATGAAGTACACTCGGTTCGTGTTTGCTGTGGGACCCAGCTGTGGGTCCATTTTGTAGATTTTGTCAATTCCATGCTGCCTGTAAAGAGAGTGAAGTTATTTTTGGCGACCGGTTTAGCCTAGTGGGTAGTGCACCTGCCTGTGAAGCTGACGGTCCTGGGTTCGAATCCCGGTCAGGGCAAATATTTGTGTGATGAGCATGAATATTTGTTTCTAAGTCTTGGATGTTTTCTATGTATTTAAGTATTTATATCTATTAAATATATCGTCGTCTAGTACCCATAACACAAGCCTTCTTGAGCTTAATGTGGGGCTAGTTCGATTTGTGTAAGATTGTCCTCTAATATTTATTTATTTATTATTTATTTATTTAAAGCTGAAAATTACTAAGTATTGATTCTACAAAACAAATGATTTAGCCTAGAGGGTAGTCACCCTGTCTACAAAGCTGATGGTCCTGGTAATGGCAAGTATTAAGATGCAAGTATTAAGATACCTAACATATGAAACTACAATTAATAGCAATTAAAAGGCTGACGAAAAAATAAACAGTCTTCTTTTGTAATGAGCCCTGAGGGCCTACTCCGAACTTCGTATGATGCCGTCCCTTTCACTCTCGTGTTATACACCATATGAGTGAAAGGGACAGCATGATACGAAGTTCAGCTATCCTAGGGACTGTTAAACGACGGGTTAGAAAATGTTACTATACCAGCAATAGGGCAAGCACTACTTTCGACACCCAATTATTCTATGCCCTACACCAATTCTGAAACATTTGAATATAACAGTAAATACAATGGTAACTTACCGTAACCAGGTGACGCCGCAAATTCTTTCCAACGGTTTGATGAGTACGGGATCAATAATCAGATCTTTCTTGTCGCCACAAACCGATAATATGCGTTCTAATTTGCATTGAGATATGACGCCCAACGAACTTAATTTGAGCGACAGCGCGTGCTCCATATTTCTGCTCATTTACCCCTTTTTTATGTGCAAATACTTGTTTACGGACCGAAGTTGCAGTTCATCAAAAATGTATGAAAATAATAATTTAAATATAAACATGAAATTATTGGGAAAACATCAACAAAACGGATATACCTCCCACACATTCTAGTAAGACTTGTGTCAAACGAAAACAAATGTGACAATGACAGGTGACTGACTGATGACTGTTTGTCATATGGACGTTTCAAAATGTTACCGTAGTAAAATATTATGTATCCCCAGAGGACTCCATAAATAGACATGCGTTTTAACACTTTTAATTTACGCCACTAGAAAATACAGGCATTTATAACATGCAAATAAGTGATTTACTTTCATAAGCAATAGAAATAGCATTTATCAATATAAATTAAACATGGAAATTAAATATTACATTGATTTATTCAACGGTTTTCCGACGATTTCCGGTCATGCGCATACTTGATTTGTCGTAGTCGTAATTTCCTCCCCTCCGCCCCTTCACCGCGGAGCTGTCTCTCGTTCGTCGTCGTATAGCGAAAATTCGGAAATGGCTTCAAGAATTATCAGGAGAATTGTAAGTTTGTAGCTCGGTGTTCTAATTCTAACATTCCTTGCGAGTAGTGCATGTATTTATAGTTTTACCAGTACAAACTGACCGTACGCTTTTATTCTTCAATTCCAAAAATAGCCTAAGTATAGTTATGTCGAGGAATTACATAAAAGAGCTTTTGAAGCCTTTTCGTGAAAGTAAAGTGTTAGGAAGTTGGCTGAAATGGTTCGAAGCTGGCGCCGGGGGTGGTGTCGGAGGGCCTGGGGTCGGGAAGTCTGAGGTTGAGTTTGCTTTTCTGTGTTTTTTATTGTTATATGGTTTCGAGGTTATGACAGATTTTTCTGATTTTCGCCAGGTCCCGGTGACGAAGGCGGGTACGGCGCAGTACAGCTCTGGTGTGAAACGGGTCACGTTAATCCCTGGCCATGGGATCGGCCCCGAGATCACCGTCGCGGTGCAGAAGATTTTCGAGGCTGCTAAAGTCCCCATCGAGTGGGACGAGGTGGATGTTACCGCTGTTAGGGTAAGCACACACGTTCCTAAAAACGATATACTCGCCAGTACATGCCCAGAGAATAAGAATCAGTCCATTGTTATTACAATGTATTCATTGATACTTTTTAGGGTTCCGTAGCCAAAATGGCAAAAACGGAACCCTTATAGTTTCGTCATGTCCGTCTGTCCGTCTGTCCGTCTGTCCGTCTGTCCGTCTGTCACAGCCGATTTACTCGGAAACTATAAGTACTACAGTGATGAAATTTGATGGGAATATGTGTTGTATGAACCGCTACAAAATTATGACACTAAATAGTAAAAAAAAGAATTGGGGGTGGGGCCCCCCATACATGTAACTGAGGGATGAAAATTTTTTTTTCGATGTACATACCCGTGTGGGGTATCAATGGAAAGGTCTTTTAAAATGATATAAAGTTTTCTAAAAAACATTTTTCTTAAAGTGAACGGTTTTTGAGATATCAGCTCTCAAAGTCGTAAAAAGTATGTCCCCCCCCCTCTATTTTTATAACTACGGGGTATAAAATTCTAAAAAAAATAGAGGTGATGCATGCTAATTAACTCTTTCAACGATTTTTGGTTTGATCAAAGTATCTCTTATAGTTTTTGAGATAATAAGTTTATTATATTTGCTGCTACGGAACCCTTTGTGCGCGAGCCCGACTCGCACTTGGCCGGTTTTTTGGCATAATAATACACAACTATGGCCAAAAGTATTCAGTAATCAACTTCATATAATATTCTTCCACAAAAGAAATGCCAATAACAAACTAACGATATTTATTACAAAGTAACAAACCACTGTTTACTAGAGACTTACTAAATGTTATTAATATTTTTTTTTTTTCCAGGGACCTGACGGGAAATTCGGCATACCTCAAAAGGCCATAGACTCAGTCAATGAGAACAAGATTGGGTTGAAGGGGCCTCTCATGACTCCGGTCGGTAAGGGCTACCGTTCCCTCAACTTGGCCCTGCGTAAAGAGTTTGACCTGTATGCTAATGTGAGGCCTTGCAAGAGTTTAGATGGGTGAGTGTTGGTTTTGCTTATTTTATTATCTGATCAATGGACCACACAGCCAATTATTTAAGCCATTGCTTAACCCCTTTCATAATTTCTATTAACCCATCGTCTACCGGTGCCCGGGCTCATTACAAGAAAAAGCTATTGTTTATTTTTTTCGCTGGGAGACCACAGCTTAAAACATTAAGAGTGTTACAGATCTGTAACAAATTTTTATCTCAAAATGCTAGTGTTATTCAATAAATGGAACCTAGATGGTTTGTATGAAATATAGAATTTTATTGCTTCTTTACGCTAATATTAGGCATAGAACCTAGCATACCTACCGAGTGTTTGAAGTAAATACAGTAAAATCCGCATACAGCGACAGTCAAGGGACCGGTGATATTACGTCGCACTAACAGAATGTAGCACAAAACTGACTGATTTGCTTAGAAAGGGTTTTGTATGAAGACCTAACTTGAGGGGATTTCGACGTTGTTAAAAATGGTATAACATTTTATACATAATTATAATAAGCAGATTTTAGTGTACCTCGGTAAGGATACTTGTTATTCCAAATTTACTTATTCACTGTTGAAGAATTGCAGTTTGTTTGAGGTTGCTTTTACCTAAATGCTAAGTTTTAGTACTAACCTGTTTTAAGTCACTGACATAGTCTAGAACATTTTCTATTTAATGACTTGTCATAGTAAAAGCTATTATAAACTGAACACATGTGTTTCACTTAAATATTAGGTATAATTTACCAATGAACTGAATGTAATGTAACTCTTAGTCCGAATTCTAGCTGTAAATAAGCCATTCATGGCTTTAGCAGTTAAGCAATTGCAAACTCCAAACAAATTGCAAACTCAAAACAAATTGCTGCATTGAAATTTATAACCTGTGCTAAATTATTTGGAACTTTAATAATAAAATAAAAAACTACCTAAACAGTAACAGCAGTACATAAAAACTCATTTATGTATTGACACAAAGCCTACTAGGACATTTCCATTTTAAAATTGATTTTATTCTACTTAGATTCCCTTCTACATACACAATTATGCGAAAATCAGATCAATTTTTTTGAGTATTAGAGCTATCAGCTATCAATCAATTTAACATCAATATTTGGTGACTATTATTGATAATTTTGATAGGAGGTAATCAATTGACGCAAAAACCGGATCATGTTATCATTTACAGGTCTTACTCATACTGAACCTCACAAGATAGCATGAATAAATAGTTTCCTTATTGAAAAGTTTTAGTACACTGTGTAAGTTTGTCTATCTCATTCTCCCACTCTACACTCAATCCCTCAAAGGTTAGCTGGAAGAGATCCCTCATAGGCAAACGCCTTTGTACTCTAATCTTATGTGACATGTATATTGTTTTAACCTGTTATTGTGTACAATAAAGTGCTTACATACATACATACAATACTTCCTATAAATGACTTAAACTGTAACTGTATAAGTTAGGCTTCAAACTTTTAAAACTGGTAATCAGAGTTCAAGACTGGTTTATCAAAGTTAATACATTCAGTATGTTTTGGTTGCACAGCCACTTCATTCATTAAAACACGGATATCAATGTGTACACAAACTTATCACTTACATGCATGTCTCCATGCCAGACAGCTTATCTGCTGAGATAAACTTGACTTGCAATCAGTCTGACAGATTAGCAATCTACTCACAAATCAAATCCATGTTTTTATAAATATTATTCAATTGTATTGAAGTAACAACAATGAGTTTCGTTCTCGTTTACAACTTTAATTGCTACATGTTTAAAATTATGCGGCGCATGGCAAAGCTGCGATATTTCAACTTTCTTAAAAAAAAAAACATTTATTCTGCAAATAGGCCAAAAGGGCACTTTTACATGTCAAAATATTAAAACAATTTAAAAAATGAATGAAAATCAGAGTTCACTTCAGGCACGTATCCAGACTTGGTTCGGGGGAAGGGGGACGAACATTGAAACATCTACATTTTTATTTACCTACTTATTGAAAGAACACGCAAGCGAATAAATAAACAGACGGCTAAAAACGTTTTCGGGAGGGGGGGATAAATCCCAACTATCCCCCCCTCTGGATACGTGCCTGGATCACTTTCTATGCATTCGGTAAACAGGCGTAATCACGCCTCGTATGAGTATGTAGTATGACTATTTATTCAGAAACTAACTCAGTGTTGTAACTGAACACTATGAAGCTTAATTGCTACAAGCAAGTAACACAACACTGATAAGTCCTCTCTTATGACACATGACTCACGGCCTCTGATAAATTGCGTGCGATAACTGCTTATATCAATAATAAGTTCATTATTTGTGATAATCCATATTGAAAGGGACCTTACGGCGGCCGGCACTTACGCCTTTATTGCCGCTGTTCCAATACAATAGTGAATAGGTGTAACGTAAGCGCCTGCCGCCATAAGGTCCCTTTCGATGTGGATTATCACTTATTTATTTATCGTATGGCGGTTATTTATTTTATTTTTTATTTATCACTACATAGTATAAAACAAAGTCGCTTTCTCTGTCCCTATATCCCTATGTATGCTTAAATCTTTAAAACTACGCAACGGATTTTGATGCAGTTGTTTTTAATAGATAGAATGATTGAAGAGGAAGGCTTATATGTATAATAACATCCATTAAATAGTGCACCCGTGCGAAGCCGGGGCGTGTCGCTAGTTATTAATATTAGCAGGATTAGCATGGTCAAAATAAAATAAATTTTAAAGAAAGCCGTCAAATATGGTGGAGTGAATCGCCTGGGGACTGGTGTCACAAACTGCGCATACCTTAATTATACAAAAGCCAAACCATTTGTATTGTATTGTATTGTACTCTCATCAACGGACGCTGTTTACTAGAATTTGTTGTGTTGTGGACTTTGAGGCGACGCGATAATTTTCTAGGACATGTGCAAATTGGATGCTGTTATACAATAGGAAACAACCTAATAGGAAAACCTGTAATATAAAATAAAACTATAATAATGGCAGTGATAGCGTCCCGCACAAGTGATCTAACACAGAAATATTTTTAGATTTTGTCCCTAATATTAAAAAAATATATATGTATGTTTATATTGTAGAATATGAATTCTGTAGTATTATGATACTGTTATTTTATATACATTGTATATTGTTTTGAAAAAATGACACCTCGCCGAGTTTCTTACGCCGGTTCTTCTCGAGGCAGAGGTTTATTTTATGAACCGGTGGTAGTTATTTGACTTTCATAATTGCATGTAATATGCCTAAATTGAATAATAAATGATTTCATTTCAATAGGTTGACACATTATTGCATAACAGCGTCCAATTGATAAATTGCTTGAATATTGTGAGATGGTTGGAATTGTTATGCATAATCGTGTGTCATTTAAACTCGTTTAAATGTGTCAAGGTTAATAATATCGATATCTATGCACATATACACAGATAAGTAAGGAATTTCATATTAGTATAATACATGTGTGTAGTAATTTTGATATTAATTTTTAATATTTAGTTTTTAGTTAGGTATAGTTGTTTTTATTTCAAGTTCTTAAAATCAAAATCAAAACATTTATTCTGCAAATAGGCCTCAAGGGCACTTTTACAAGTCAAAATCTATCTAGGTACATCAAAGAAAAATAATACAATAATCAAACTATCATTAATTAAATGTAGTGTTACATGTCAAAAATAAGACTAAGAAACTTATAACAATCGAGATTTGTTAGAGATGTATAAGGTCTCTAAGCGTCAAGATAAAAGGTAATAAAGTAGGTACTAATCATAATAAAATATTTTGAGCTATATCTATAACACGTCAACATGAAAATAATAAAATCTAATAAATAAATATCCTCAGAGATGTATAAGGTCTCTGAGCGTCAGTCTAAAAAATAAAATCAAATGAGAACAGTGAAGTCTCTCATCATGTCAATTCCACTGAACACTAGTACGAAGTTACTAGTCCTTGCAAACATGAACAGACCGGACCCCACTAACAGCACCCGTTCAGGAGTATGACGCGTATCTCAGCCATCGCCTCTCTCGACCATATGTTAGGGAAGGTTGCGACCCGATCAACGACGCCACCGTAAGCAAAGACCTTTAGGCAAGTTTAAGTAGTAGACAGACAGTTACTTTCGCATTTACAGATACAGATACAGATACTTTATTGATAAAAATAAACATTTTACACGTCATGATATGTTAAGCACGATACGGTCTTAATACGGATACAGATGCATGTTATCGAACTTATAGTAATAGGTAACACAAAATCATGTTATTAGTTGTTGATTATTATAACTAGCTTACGCCTGCGACTTCAACCACCTAGAACTCGTCCATCGCGTTAAAATTTTAATTCATCATTCATCATCATCATTTCAGCCGAAAGACGTCCACTGCTGAACATAGGCCTCCCCCAATTTATTTTTCCCTTGGGGGGGATTTGCCATAGTCGCCACGCTTGGCAAGCGGGTTGGCGACCGCAATTTGATGGTGGTAATGATCGAAGGATGCTGCTGCCCACCCTCCGATTTTCCCTTATTCGCCTCCTACGAAACCCACGGGAAGAGATGGGGTGGCGCAATTCTTTCAATTTTAATTGCTATTCTTTTATTTCAGGCGCTTACCTAGTTACCCGACCCCACAAACAGCACCCGTTCACGAGTATGACGCGTTTCATTTATCATCTCTCTCCTTCCAGCATCAAGACCCTATACGACAACGTGGACGTGGTGACGATCCGCGAGAACACCGAGGGCGAGTACTCCGGCATCGAGCACGAGATCGTGGACGGGGTCGTGCAGAGCATCAAGCTGATCACGGAGGAGGCCAGCAAGCGGGTGGCCGAGTTCGCCTTCCAGTTCGCGAGGGACAACAAGAGGAAGAAGGTCACCGCCGTCCACAAGGCCAACATCATGTGAGTAACGTGTCGGGTGAGAAGCAAAACTATCCTCTACTCTTCGATATAATGATGATAAATTTAGTTTTACACTGATAGACATAAGTGTACCTATTATTATTATTTGGTGTTAATTATTTTATCTTAAATTATGTAAATTCGCATACAATGTATATTGTTTCTTGAATAAATAACTGAACTGAACTGAATCAAAATCAAAATCAAAACATTTATTCTGCAAATAGGCCTCAAGGGCACTTTTACAAGTCAAAATCTATCTAGGTACATCAAATAAAAATAATACAATAATCAAAGTATCATTAATTAAATGTAGTGTTACATGTCAAAAATAAGACTAAGAAACTAATAACAATCGAGATTTGTTAGAGATGTATAAGGTCTCTAAGCGTCAAGATAAAAAGTAATAAAGTAGGTACACTAATCATAATAAAATGTTTTGAGCTATATCTATAACACGTCAACATGGAAATAATAAAATCTAATAAATAAACTGAACTGATGAATTACCCGAAGATGTACGAAATTAGCGGGAAAAAGTCAAAAGACTAATTAAAATGCACCTACTGAAGTCTAGAGACTTCAGCTTCATTCTGTAATAATAATTGTAACACAGTGAACCTATAGTAGTTAGTTTGAGAACTCCCCATCGGCATACAAACCTCCCCAAGGTTTTGCCTACGATGGGTATTAAATTAAGTAAAAATGATCATTTTTGTTTTTGATCAATAAAGAAAAAAAAAACCTCGTATCTCAGCACTGAAACGATGCTGATATCACGGACCGATACCGGTATTTTTAAAAAACCCTGAATTAGCCCGATATTTTGGATTATTTTTTGCTCTTTACGTAGGGCTGAATCATGTATTTAGGTAACAACGTCGTATTATTAGATTGTCCCATTAAAAACGAAATAATGAACCGGTTATCGTAATAATACCGGTATTTTTCTATGGAGAACATACCGGTATCCGATCCCTGGCTGATATACGAGCCTTATTGTAAGTAGGTATTTGTTACTTAGGGTGGGTTGCACCAAACCGTCCGTGATCGTAAGCGGTGTTCGTTAAAGTCTGATAGTACGGAAAGTTTGACAAGTTTTTATGGGATGACAGCTGCCGGCGCCATATTTGACGATGACCGGCCTGTGATCGTATGTTGGTGCAACCGACCCTTAGTGACTTTTGCTTCTAAGCCGACGATGTGGTACTGTGTTGACTACTAAACAAATTAACAACGTTTTCCTAATATCTGTATTCCTATCTTTAAAATATACTCACGAGCAAAAATAACGGATACACTTTCAATGGAAATTCGATACAAAGTGTACCCGTTATTTTGTAACGTGAGTGTAGTAGGTGTAACAAATTGCCCTTTCTTCGAATATTCCTTCAGTTTTCTTTTAATAGCCGCTGCTTTGAGATGCGTCTTAGAAGCTCAGTACTAAATAGGAAACAGTAGATATTATTTTTATGTCACACCTGGCCATAATGTGGCAATTACCGCACGCTCCGCGCGCGGAAAATCCCACTTCCTGGCCAGGGGGTGACATAAAATTTTGTACTTACCTCGGGCGGTAATTAAGAAAGCCTCAGATCGCATAATTATCGCCCTTGCCTTCGGCTCGGGCGTCGAATACCTGCGATCTGAGACATTCTTTGTTTTACCGTCCTTGGTAAGTAATGTACTATTATCAATATCATGTTAACATTGGTAAATAGTAACTTAATATATTTTTCACTTTTCATGCTCGAAAAGTGTGTCATATTAGACTTATCAAGCGGGGCTAAAGTAGTACATTTAGCCCCTAGGGAAAATGTGAATACGTATTTATGATTTACAAAACATTTTAATTTGACCAATCAAAATACTTCACCTATTAAATCCGACAGTCACAGAACACTAATTTAACTCATTAAAATTATTTGGTATTGGGTATTAACCAGCCAACTAAAATCGACCAATCAGGAAAGAATCTTCAGAGAATTCATATCTCTGAGGAGTCTAGATTAAGTTTGTATTAGTCCCTATTACACGATAATTAAAAAAGTGATTGAATCGTTTGAGCAACGCTTTGAAGCGCTCAATGGAAGGTCAGGTAGCTTTTTTTGCGCGTGAATGTTGCGCGCGAACTGCGGTGTCTATGTTTTGTGTGTCAAAGCAGTTTTGAAAAAGAAATAGATTATATTTTAGTTTGCCGTGGAAATTACTGTTAATTTTGCGTAGTAGCGTTACTGGTTTACCTAATACTAAATAATAATAAAATTAAAATAGTAACATAGTTATAAATTAATACAGTTTAAGATATACTCGAATTTACCTTGAGTTTTGCGTATTAGAAGCTAAAACAACACACGAGGAAGTTCAAAAATGTTCTAAATATTAATTTTTACGTATATCTCCAGGCGTATGTCTGACGGTCTGTTCCTCCGTTGCTGCCGCGACCTGGCCACCAAGTACCCGGATATCCGGTTCGAGGAGCGCTACCTCGACACCGTGTGCCTCAACATGGTCCAAGACCCCTCCAAGTTCGATGTACTGGTGCGTATGTCTGTCTGTCTGTTGCTCAGTACCCGGATATCCGGTTCGAGGAACGCTACCTCGACACCGTGTGCCTCAACATGGTCCAAGACCCCTCCAAGTTCGTTGTACTGGTGCGTATGTCTGTCTGTCTGTTGCTCAGTACCCGGATATCCGGTTTCGAGGAGCGCTACCTCGACACCGTGTGCCTCAACATGGTCCAAGACCCCTCCAAGTTCGATGTACTGGTGCGTATGTCTGTCTGTCTGTTGCTCAGTACCCGGATATCCGGTTCGAGGAGCGCTACCTCGACACTGTCTGCCTCAACATGGTCCAAGACCCCTCCAAGTTTGATGTACTGGTTCGTGTCTGTCTGTTGCTCTTTTTTGTATGTATGGAATTGACCTTTTCGTTTGTAATTTTGTAAAAACAGATAAATAATGTAACATATTTATGTTAATTATTTAATAAAAACAATGAAAGTAATCTATACATAAAAGAAGAAGGGGTGATCTACCATCAACGCACAGCCGAAACTACTGGAACTAGAAACTTCAAATTTGGTCCAGAGCTTACTTTTATGATGTATGCAAGGGATAAGACGGGATTTTTGGAAATTCCACCCCTAAGGGGATCAAATAGGGGTGCAAAGTTTGTATGGGAGAAAAATTTTTTTTTTAGCTGAAGACTTAAAAATTCGTAAAAAGGTTACGAATTTAAATCCAAAGAAAGCGTTTTCAGCGTTTTGCAAAATTCTAATTAGCATATAAAATATCATTACCTTCATTAATATAAAAAAGTATCTTTTACTAATTTTCAGGTGATGCCCAACTTGTATGGTGACATCATGTCGGACATGTGCTCCGGTCTGGTTGGAGGCCTGGGTTTGACTCCATCCGGCAACATCGGCAAAAATGGAGCCCTCTTCGAGTCTGTAAGTACAATAAAGTGGTTATTAGCATTAGAAATGGCTTATATAATTATGTAATACAAAATTCCCGGATTTTACTTGTACAACAGGGAACATGCATCATTTCATTGATCTAGTCTGTCTTAAAGATTTAGGGTGGGTTGCACCAAACCGTCTGTAATCGTGAGCGGTGTTCGTTAAAATCTGATTGTATGGAAAGTTTGACAAGTTTCTTTGGGATGACAGCTGCCGGCGCCATATTTGACGATGACCGGCCTGTGATCGTATGTTGGTGCAACCGACCCTTAAGGATTGCGTAAAGATACCAAACACGATAATGTTAAAATATGCACAGATAATTTTATTAATTCAAATCGAAACTCGACTTTTCTAAATTCCGCGCGCAAACGCTCACTGGCTTGACGTGACGTCACTGCTGCAGACTACAAACTTATCATGGCGCATGAATATTATTAGCATCACAGAAATAATACATTTTCAGTTTTACTGAATATACAGGGTGTAATAAAACTAGTGAGGATCCGTTTAAGGGCATATTCGGTATCGTGTTCTGATTAGGAAAAAAGTAGAAGATTTTTTTTGACACAATTAATTTTTGGCTATTTAAGCGAAGTGGCCAGTTATTGGGGGGTGGCCAGTTATAGGCAACCTGATCTATATTATGTTTATATACAGTGAATAATAAAGAAAAGTAAGTCTGTTTCTGATAATATATGCGTGTTGACTAACTATTGTCAGTCATGTGTATGTCCATTAACACAATGTCAAGATACAAAGCTGGGCACCGTTAACCAAATAGTTAACTTCGTTAATCGATAATCCGTTAAAAGTTAACTTCGTTAAACGTTAATGCGTTACATTTCGGGCCATTTAAAGGAAGTTAACGTTAATCGTTAACTCTTAACGCGCCTCACTTGTATCGTCTGTCTCACTCAGCGCCTATAGCTCGCGCCTACGCTGGCCCGTTCGAACGGACTTGTCAGAACCTGTTTTGCACGGCGCGGTGTGCCTTTGATAAAATAGGTACTTAGTTACCGGATTAATGGAACTCTGGACAGTTAGCGGAAGTTAATGAGTCCGTTAACAGTTATTCAAGTTAACTTAAAAGTTAATCCGATACACGGATGGTTAACTTCGTTAATTAACTAGTTAATGCCCAGCTCTGTCAAGATATTGCATGATACCAGATCATGATACTTAACATACATGTGTTCAGTGGTTACTAAACTATATGTTCTAGTCTTAAGTCATCATCAGGTACATTTCAACTAATAAAGTTCCCAAAAACATCTGAACACAATTCATTTTTGGACGCCTTAACATGTTACGATACGATGTATTTTGACGGCACTTCTCCTGAATTAATTTAATAGTCTATAATGAACGTATTGGCATAGTGTATTCATAAAATTCGCCTATAAATTTGGGTTTAAAAAAATGCTGTAATTTAAACACCCATTCAACATCCATATATTTCGTGACAGTTGGAATAGCTATAAGACAGGGTATGGAGAGTGGATTGTTATTGCTATCATAAATAACTAAATAAATAAATACTTATTTGTGTAAGATTGTCCACAAATACTTATTTGTGGACAATCTTACATAAATCGACCTAGTCCCAAACTAAGCAAAGCTTGTATTATGGGTCCTAGGCGACGATATACATACTTATATAGATAAATATATACTATACTTAAATACATAGAAAACATCCAAGACTCAGGAACAAATATTCGTTGCTCATCACACAAATAAATGTCCTGACCGGTATTCGAACCCGGGACCTCCAGCTCCGTAGGCAGGGTCACTACCAACTAGGCTAAAGCGGTCGTCAAATTATGGATCAATTCATTTCTAACACATTATAATCTTTTTCTATTATCTTTCCATATATGTTTATGTACCATTTATACAACACTGTAGCAACTCTCGTACAGTCAGCATTATTAAGTTAGTAGAAATCAGGGTAGGCAAATAAGTTGACACAAACATTATGTATGATTCTCATCAATAGGCAGGCGTCGACGTGCGTCTTACTATAGTCTAATTTGAACTTTCTGCACAGTAGTTAGATTCCAAATTTAACTGGCTTTAACTCGTGGCTGGTCGCGACCATTGATGCCATTTAAATGTGTAACCTAAGTTCTGTATAGAAGATTAAAATTCCTCCAACTCTTAGTAAGACGCACGCCCACTCCGGCCTTTTGATGTGAATTCTACGTATAGGAGTATGTTACGATGTACCGTTTCCTACAAGATATTGAGTTCAAATTAACAATAAATCTGTCACCAGAGTACTTAAACAGTCTTTGGGCACTTTTCTCTTACGGTGTTTTCTCATATACATTTTTATGGTGATATCTATGATTTTACCAAACCAAAACCTAAAGCTGTTATAAAAGCTTAAGGACTATAATCATTTGGACATTCCTTTAGGGTAACACCACCAGTAATAGACAAGGATAGAAATAAACATTTATTCACAGACACAGAAGACACTCATATTACAAAAAAAACAACAGAAGAAAAACAAACCACAACATGTGTCCCACCGCGGCAGTGACACTGACACTGCCCAGCATTATGCTGCGGTGTCGGACACCTACAGTCCTACAGCGCTGACCTTCAGCCCGCATCGTCGGTGGCTCACGGACCGCCATACACTAAATAATAGCCAAAAAAAATCAATACGGGTCCAATGATACACATTTTCTCTTCTTTGAAAGATTTTTTTTATACAACAGTTATTTTAAATAAAATAAAAATAAAAAAATATTAGACGACAATCTTACACAAATCGAACTAGCCCCACAGTAAGCTCAAGAAGGCTTATGTTATGGGAACTAGACGACGATATATTTAATAGATATAAATACTTAAATACATAGAAAACATCCAAGACTCAGAAACAAATATTCATGCTCATCACACAAATATTTGCCCTGACCGGGATTCGAACCCAGGACCGTCAGCTTCACAGGCAGGTGCACTACCCACTAGGCTAAACCGGTCGTCGAAAAACATACTCATTGAATATTTTAAAACTAATCATTGAATTGCGATCATTCCTGTGTTATCTTAACACTATCACTACCAAGAACCCGCAGGCTGTTGCTATAAGGTCGCTGCATCGGTTTCTGGGGTACATTCCAACACTGGTGTCATTATTCACTTTAACCAATACAAACTATAGCCTGACAAGATTCTATTTGGCCCTGAAATAAGTGTTGCTACAAAAAACTTCCATATGGCAATCATGTAATAAATATTTGTAAATAAATATTTGTGGACAATCTTACACAAATCAACCTAGTCCCAAACTAAGCAAAGCTTGTACTATGGGTACTAAGTGACGATATTCATACTTATATAGATAAATAGATACTTAAATACATAGAAAACATCCATGACTCAGGAACAAATATTTGTGTTCATCACACAAATAAATGCCTTGACCGGGATTCGAACCCGGGACCTCAAGCTTCGAAGGCAGGGTTACTACCAACTAGGCTAAAGCGGTCGACTTGCACTATAAAATGTGAGTAATGGTCATGTCAACGAACAAACTTCAAAACAATGTTTATTGCAATGCTATGCAAAGTATTGTCCTTTGTTTAAAATGTATTTTTTTAAATTGTCAATACATTTTTTGCGTCATTAGATTTTTTTTTAATTTTTCAGGTAATATCATTTATAATGAAGGCTATCGTTTTTGTTCTCACCAGTTGGCGCCACTGCGATTTTGGACCAACTATCAAAAATTTTTATTGGTTATTATGGGCGTAAAAACAAAGTTTACTTTTCAAATCATATTTAAATACATTAAAACCGTGCCATAAAATTAAAAATCAGTCATTCCGTATTGTAGCGCAGTCCCGTTTTGTTCGAAAAAAGTAGGACATAAGTTCACGAACGATAAAATTGTCTGAAAACACTGAAGTTAGTTGACCCGTACCTTATATTTGCCATAAACAATCTCAGGTATTGCATTGTATTAATTAGAAATCACGTAACCCACTCAAAACTATGAATTTTGACATTTCGGAGGACTGACATCACACTAGCGCCACTAGCGGCAAATTCAAACGCGGTAGCCCTCATTGAAATAAGCCAGTAAAATAAATTAATATCACAAATATCCACAACAGGCCCAAAGCCAATAATATCTTGTCAGACTATACATGTGTCATTGTCAGATTTAGGTTCGCCTCTTTTCTGTGGACATATCAAAAGTTAAGGGCTACAAAGCATTTTCGATTGGTCTAGTAACCCGTATACAGGGGTCGGATACCGGTATTTTCTCCATAGAAAAGTACCGGTATTATTACGGTCACCGATTCATTATTTCGTTTTTAATGGGACAATCTAATAATACGACGTTGTTACCTAAATACATGATTCAGCCCTACGTAAACAGCAAAAAATAATCCAAAATATTGGGCTAATTCAGGGTTTTTTAAAAATACCGGTATCGGTCCCTGCCCGTATAGAATTTCCGTCACTATAAATCCATGTAGTATAAAAAATATCTTGCACGTAAGCCGTTAATTATTGACCACAGGAGGGAGAACGTTTGTTTTTTCACGTGACTATAACCCGGATCATTCTGCTCTTTCGTGACCAGTTTTCTAATGCGAATCAGAAACTATGATATATTTTGAATTAGTGTACAAAAAATAGTATTTCCAAATAGTATCTGAACCTAATAATAACCGAATAATACTTAAATATTAACTTATTGCTGTCTAGTTTGTAACACAGAGGTAAATACCATTTTCAGACCTGCTATTCAGAAAAGTGTTATTGTTGCCTGGAATGAGGGATTAAAGATGTACTTTTCTTCCCTCATTAGAGGGCAACAATAACTCTTCCTCATAGAAGGTGTGCAAAGCAGTGTGTGAAACTCTGTATTAAAATCATTTGTAAGATATTTCATGTTTTTAGCAGCGAGCCTCATAGGCGGTGTGAAAAGCAGTATGTGTCACACGGTAGCAAAATTATTTCCGTCTTGGGCGTAAACACTTGAATCTCTCGCTACGCTCAAGATTCTACTTTAGAATCCCTCGCTATGCTCAGGATTCTATTGTAGAATCTTTCACTTCACTCAAAATCCAATATACCGCCCTCGCCGTAAATATATCATTTTGCTCCCTTGAGACAATCTACTATTTTCATGCAAATTGGTGAGACATCAAGAACCACTCAATTACTGGATTCTGATTATTAGCTGTGGTACGATAATTACCAAAGCTATCGGAAGTGATAATCCAATTAACCCCTCTTTCTAAATAACAATACAATAATATGAAATGAGGGCTAGATGTTCCGAAATCAGCATTAAAATTATGGTCATGAAAAAGAAGAACGGCTCACCCACATCTGTGTATGAGTATGAGTGTGTCGTAAAACTAACTGTTTGCATGGCACTAACCCAGGTACATGGAACAGCGCCATCTATCGCCGGCCAAGACAAGGCGAACCCCACCGCCCTCCTCCTGTCAGGAGTGATGATGCTCCGGCACATGGGGCTCAAGGATCATGCGGAAACGATCCAGCAGGCTTGCTTCACCGTTCTACGAGAAGGACACGTCCTTACTGAAGACCTGGGTGGTAATAGCACGTGTACCGCGTACACTAATGAGATTATCAAGAATTTAGGTTAGATGAGTTTTGTAGAGGCCGATCGACTTTTCCTTGTTACCCTCGTGGCGCCCACGCGCCTTTTTATAAACCAAAATAAGCATGGCGGCTCCAGCCCAGCACTTTTTTCAACTAACCTTCAATTACTGCCCACGCGCCTTTCAGAAGGCCATATTAATAAACTCTGTAAATCTAGTAATTGAGGCCCAGTGGCCTTTGTAAAGATCAAAAGGTAGACAAATAATTGAATTTAAAAACACATGCTAATATAATCATAATTATACCCTGAAAGTTTCACTTCAAACCGGTAACTCTAACATATACAAATTTCAACTCAAAATCTTGGGCGGATATGACTGTAACTATTATGTCCTATAAGAAGGACAGTCGGGTCATAGTTAAAGAGGAGCCAAAAAATCTTTGGGCGCCACGAGGTTATTCTGTACCGTTAGCGAGACGACAATAGTCAGTAACAGAGTTTCTAAGAAGAAAAAATTAATAAAAAAAACTCACGTTCACTCTAAACGCAAACGCGTCTGTTTGTGTTTTGTTTCGAAAAAACTTATACTGGAGGTACAGGGAGGCTAGCACAACTACCGCTGCGACGCGACGCGAGTAGAGAAAAATCTACCCTACTCTTTCTAACCCGCACAGTTCGAGCGAGACTGGAATCGCTGAGTCGCGCGAGATACGATTTGTCAGCAAGTTGTGCTAGCCCCACTGCTTACGGTTACGGACCGATTAACTTTAAATATGGCGCAGGTCCTTTGTCCTATATAAACTCGTAAAATTTCTACAACTCGAGTACAGACAGTGACCGAAATCGCTTGAATCCTTAGCAATCGAATAATAGTTAAAACTTTAGATCAATATGTTAACTAATTACCATTCAATTACGTATTATAGAGACACCAGTAGCGAATTTATATCTTATTTATAAAGACATTAGAATGAGATTCGAATTCATTAACATTACTGTCAGAACGTATTTCGTTTGAGATTACAGTATCTAAAGGGACTTCCTACCACTAATGATAAGTAATTATAAACCACTAGCTAAGCCACTAGACTTTGTCTGCGTTGAACTCGATCTCGATAGAATTTTATTTAATTTTTTTTTATATCAGGCACTTACCTAGTCATCGCTCGTCCATACAAACTTACACCCATTTAATAGATGATTTCCGGGGTAAAAAGTATCCTATGTTCCTCCCCGGGACTTAAACTATCTCCATACCAAATTTCATCTAAATCGGTTCAGTGGTTTAAGCGTGAACAGGTAACAGCACACTTTTGCATTTGGGTCAATCAACTTTTCTTTGTTGTTATTCTGTCCCTTCAGCGAGGAAACAACAGTAACCGAGTTTCTTAGGAAAATGTTTATAATATGGACTTCAAGCATGCTTGAGAGATGACCCATGTCCAAATGGACAGATACTCATCGCTAAAACTCATGTTTGGTAGATTTAAACCCTATAAAATCACAGTTTTAAAGAGTGACTCAGGAGACGTAACCATGGTAACGAGCAACAAAGAATAGTTGATCCACCCATTTATAATATTTTTAGTATGGATTACGAAAAGCTCACCCCGTTTTTAAATTGAAACCTCGGCTACCTGTCCCTGGGATCCCAGGGATCATAACAAAAGAATGTTATTGTATATTTTTTTCGCCGGTAGACGACGGCTTAGGCTCGGTTTTATAAAGATCCGTTAGACCTTATGTCGGTTTGTTATGTGAAAAAATGTACTGAGTTACTGAAATTTGATCTGACATTTGGTCTAACGGATCTTTATAAAACCCGGCCTTTATGGATCTGATTTGTCGGTCCGGAGGCGGTCCGATATTAGAAACATGTCACCTGTCAGTGTCAACTCAGTCGAGTCGCCGAGTTAGGAAGTCCCATTGTATGAGATCTGGTGCATTTTTTGTTAGTAGTAGAATGTACTAATATAGTACTAATATTCGATGCAAATGATCTCTGGAAGCCACAATATGTGATAATCCATATTGAAAGGGACCTCATGGCGGCCGGCACTTACGCCTTTATTGCCGCTGTTCCAATACAATAGTGAATAGGTGCAACGTAAGCGCCTGCCGCCATAAGGTCCCTTTCGATGTGGATTATCACATATGAAAAAAACCTTTTTATTTTTACCGATAAAAAGAGTTACATTCCCAAATTTGGCGTCTAAATTGTCAAATCAAATTTGACCATAAAGATAACGTGTTCTTATGAAGTGATCTTATCTCTTATAGACGACGCGTCGCGCGGGGCGTAACGCGTTAATATTAAAGTACGCCATGTTGAGGGCTGAAAAATGTTTAATGTAAGCTTAACATTCCTCTATTTCCGACTTTAATTTAAGTTTATTTATTGATACCAGTAAGTTAGTGAGACAATGGCTGTTTTGAAATAAGTACCACAGATTTATATTTTCTGTGCATTTAAAATAAGGAGAGTAAGAGAGATGACTATAGGGAGCGGCGTCTCGCCCTTAGGGTGCCTTTCCACCAAAAGTGTGTTATGCTACACCTTGTTTTTTAGCATTAGAAAGAATGACAGAGAACGAGCTGCGAGGTTTTTTATCGGGCACGTTCTTTGGTAAGGCTCGGTTTTATAAAGATCCATTAGACCTTATGCCGGTTTGTTATGTCAAAAAATGTACTGAAATCTGATCTGACATTTGGTCTAACGGATCTTTATAAAACCCGGCCTTAGCCTTAAAAGTATCAAATAATGTTAATGAACATTTAAAACCGTTATTTCATACTTAGTGCTTATATTAATGACTGACTGTCGAGTTTCTTTCGGCGTTTCTTCTCGGCAGTGGTCTCATGAGAAACGCTAGTAGTTTTTGACTTGTAAAAGTGCCTTTGCGGCCTACTTGCAAAATAAAGTTCATTTATTTCATTTATTATATATAATGTTATTCGTAAATAAGAAAATATGTCTAAATTTATATTTATTTTTAAATGATAGGACATCAATTATTATTTTGCGATTCGTTTCATTCCTCAAGTAGTAAAAAAAACCGA
Organism: Epiblema foenella; assembly: GCA_963556455.1. Classification (NCBI taxonomy): domain Eukaryota; kingdom Metazoa; phylum Arthropoda; class Insecta; order Lepidoptera; family Tortricidae; genus Epiblema; species Epiblema foenella. The sequence continues at coordinate 2,310,622 of OY747113.1, read as the reverse complement.
ACCAACTTTTTAAAATCTTTGGGTTTTTTATTGTACTACTTTAGGAATGAAACGAATCGCAAAACAATAATTGATGTCCTACACCCTTATTCATAAAACTTAACAAACCTCTGCTAACTAAAATATGTTTTGTCCCTTTCTCACAAACATGAAAGTCAAAGTGACAGATTTTTAGCGGTTATTTAACTAATAGAGGTTTGATTGACGTTTATGAATAAGGGGGCTAATCTTTAAAAAACAATATACGTTGGCATTGCTATGGATGCGTTAATATCCATCAATCATATTCATTGGTCCACATAACATATCACTGGTGGAAACGGAAGCCTTTCACACCCTCGCAGCACAGCTGGTACGTAGCTGGTGGAAAGGCACTCTTAGAATGTAATGTCTATTTGCCTCTGCCAACACGCATTCCAGTCTGTATTTGTACGCATAGGCTGCGGTATGCGCTCACCATCAGGCGGGCCGTACTCTTGTTTGCCACCGACATGATAAAAAACTACGTTTTCTGCTTGTGTAGAAAACGGTATTATTAAGGAAAAATAAATTTGTGGTATACTTAAGTGTAAGTTTAACTTTGTTTTTTTAAAACATTATGTTCCTGATCAACTGATGTGATTTCTTCAGTATATTGAAAATTTGCCGTATTTAGTTAAAGTATTAATTGTTATGATAATGTTTTTTTACTCACCGCGGGCGGTAATAAAGCTTCGACCTGAGACTTTCTTTGCCGGCCTAGTTAAGTAATTTACTATTTACTAATCAAAAATAAATGTCACCGTATTTGATTGTTCGATTTTATGTAGGCACGTTTAATTTATACACAATTTGTATTTATTTTTCTTTGAGATGTGATTCAGATCAAATCTGACAATAAATGTACTTTAAGAAACTTACACCAATGGATATTCTCATTGCTTTTGCAAATAGTTAAATGTGTAATCGTTTTAGTGTATTGTTTTGTTTATGTATATAAAATAGACGCCAAAATAAAGATACGATATAACCTTGGTTTTATTACTCAATTAACATAACTCTCCTAAGGCCTGACTCGGAAACGAGTTCATAATTTTTGTAAGTATATTACTTACCCTATACCTTAGGGTGCTTAGGGGGCTATTAGAGGTAACTTAACCTTTTGACCGCCAAGCATCAGACACAAATTACGCAACGCTGACGTCAAACCAACGCATTCTTCAACGCGAAATTAAACTTTACGCTATGGAAAATAGATCGCTACTGCTTTGGCCAGGCTGTCGGCTGTAGCCGTCGTTGGCATCCATGGCACGATTATCCGATGACGTGTAGAGCCGACTGTGGCGGTCAAAAGGTTAAGGGAACGTACCCATACTACGTGACCGGTTTAGGGGGGTCCTCGAAATACTACGCTCTTCCTCATGTAAACCTCGCGCTTGTTCGAGCGACATTCAAGCAATGGCGAAGCGGTTATCGCTTTTTATACTCACCGCACCTTTTCCGATGCCACAAAAGCTTTTCCTTATACCAAACCCAGGAAGGTCGTTGTTTTTAGGGTTAGGTTAGGGGCCAAACGGGACCCTATTCGCTGTCCGTCCGTCAGTCACCAGGCTGTATCTCATGCACCGTGATAGTTGGTCAATAGAAATTTTCACAGATGTATTTCTGTTGCCGCTATAACAACATACTGAAAAACAGAATAAAATTAATATTTATGGGGGCTCCCATACAACAAACCCAACCCAAATACAATTTTTTTGCCGTTTTTATAGATGGCGCCTTCGTGCGCGAATCCAACTCGCACTTGGACGGTTTTTACTCTTTGTCTGCAAAATATGATTCTAAAACCATGGTGGTCTTAGCGTCTACTACGGGTGGTCACCGATGTGGGGATGGGCGGTAAAAAATGGATCACGTAGTATGGGCATGTTCTCTAAGAAAGATCCCTCTTGTATTTGTAGTTGTTATAATAATTAGTTATTTTTAATTTTGTTAGACAAGACAAACTAGTTACTTGTTAGTTAGTTAGTGTTAGGTAGTAGTTAGGCCGGACGGTCTTACACTGGTTCCTTGGGCGAAAGGGCGGAGTCTATTGTGGGATGCTACTTGTGTGAGCACTTTTGCCGCGTCACATCTTGCACGGACAACGCGGTCGGCTGGCGGGGCAGCAGAGACTGCTGCTAGACTTAAACATAGCAAGTATTCAAACTTGGAACCGGTGTATGACTTCGTACCTCTTGCTGTTGAAACGGCGGGACCTTGGTGTTCAGAGGCAAAGCAATTTATACGAGCCTTGGGAAGACGTTTGCAAGATAGGGGTTGCGATCCTAGATCCGGTGCGTACCTGGTTCAACGTATCTCTTTAGCAATCCAGCGCGGGAACGCGGCGAGTATATTTGGGACGTTTGAGCCGGGTACTTATCGGACAAGTCATTGTTAATGGAGTATAGGCATAGGTGACGAAACGTGTTGTGGATGATTCTTTGTAGCATAAATTGACGAAACCTGTGGTGGATACTTTTTGTTTGATATAATTAATTTACATATATTTCATTAATAAAATTTCATTTGATTAGACAAACTCCTATTTGAACATTCCATTACTACATGCAAGAGGGGGTTTCGATAATAAACATCAAATCAGTTTTATATTGCTTTAATCTTTTGAGCGATAACACCTAACGGTGTTAAAGGTGTGTGCACAGCGCTAGCGACACCTAGAGGTGTTAATGCATAAAATGTCAAAGTAACCTACCTACGTTGTTGTCACATAAGGGTTTATCTAGAAATCACGCGATATTCCGAAGGGGCGGGGGGGGGGGGATCATGAAAACCTCACGACTGATCACGTTGGGGAAGAGAGGTACAACGTAGACCTTGCGTATTTTTTCTTGTACCTACAAAACCGAGAAATAATATTTTCGCACGTCAAAAACATCGAGTATATTAACGTTTTTTGACGTTTTGGAGCGCTTGCATAACACATACGAAAATAAACACAATACCATTTTAGTCTAAATCTTTAATAGTGACAAAATACACCAAGAGGAGGGGGGTCTAAAAATGGGCCAAAAAAACTTCACGTCATTTCTGGATAAGCCCTAAGGACTATCTATCTTCGCCCAGCTCCCGAAAATAGTTTGGCGCGTGTCTGACAGACGTTCAAAGGGTTAGGAAGTAGTAAAATTAATCGTGCCATATTACTTTAGAAAAATCTCATGATATCACATTTAATCACCCCACAGGTCCACGGCACAGCTCCCGATCTAGCCGGCAAGGACATGGCCAACCCCACGGCTTTGCTCCTGTCCTCCATCATGATGCTAAGGCATCTCCAACTCAATGATCACGCCGATAAGATTCAAAACGCTTGTTACGAGACTCTCCGCGAAGGCAAGCACCTCACCGGGGACTTGGGAGGCACTGGCAAGTGCAGCGAATACACCAACGCTATCATCTCTAAACTGAAGTAAATTCTAGCAATTTACAAAGACAAACCCCCTTATTCATAAAGCGTGCCACACTGCAGCGGCCTGTTGTACAATATGACAAATATGACAATCCTAACATTCATTCAGACACACGCGGCCTTGATTGTCATAGTGGCAGCTGGTTGCCACCGCGCCAGTCTGTGACAGGCTTTAAACTTTCAAAGCTCGGGGGCGCTACCGCGAACAGCAAACGGAGTTTTCCCTCTGTCGCACTTGCAAGTTTGCATATAAGTGAGACAGAGAGGGAAAACTTCGTATGTGGTTCGCGGTAGCCCCTCTGCTAACTAAAATGTGTTGTCACTTTCTCACAAACAAACGTCAATGTGACAGATAAGGACAAACTAATACAATAATTTTGGCGGTAAGGTTTGATGAACGATTATGAATAAGGGTGGAATGTTACAACGAATCTGATTCCACCAAAATATTCATTGTCAGTTTGGCGCGTAAATGCACCTTACTTTTTAAATTCTGCCCACAGATAAGATAGTTTAAAAAATAGTTCCGGTGGTACGCGCGTGTTCGTTGAACGGCCGTATAACGGAACGATGGATGGTGGAAGTTTTTTTTTTAACTGTTATTTATTTTCAGCATACGCTTTTGTGTATGTGCATTCACATTGTATTATTTATTCCCTAAAAAGTATTATGTATATTGTAAAATATCCAAACTTGTGTAAATGTCCTTGATTGATGTCAATTTTGTTTAAACTAACATTATTAAAAATAATGCAATACTCGAATGTTCACATGGTACCCATAATAGTACCTACCTAGGCGGGTACTTAGGTTTTAGTTTTAGTGCCTTTATTCAAATAATGAAATAAGTATATTTATTGCAATTGGAGAAATATCTGCAAGCTATTCTGCAGTACCGACAAGATGTAGACTAAACACGTAATACTTTGTGAAGTATTATAATTTTGTTTAAAATTATGGACTTTTATTAAAATAACCCACTACATTTTTTTTGTAAAAAAATTAGATTGCTCTTGGCCAGCATCTAGCCCGGGGGTCAAGATGAGGCCGACGGTGAAGCGAGCTCTCCCAGAAAATGCCTATTCGGGTCATTGTCAGATTTAGGTTCACGTCTTTTCGGTGGACATATCAAAAGTTAAGGGCTACAAAGCTTAATTTTGGATTGGTCTAGTAACCCGCATAAAAGGTGTCTCCGTAACTATAAATCCATGTAATAAAAATATAACTTATATGTTCATGAGCCGTTAACTATTGACCACCGAGTGGACAACTTTTGTTTTTACAACTGACAATGACCCATTCACTCGTGCCTTACAGGGCATGCAAACTGGGATCCCGGGATCTCGTACCGATTTTTACGGTACTTCAATACCGGGATTGAAACAGACCAATACCAAAATATCGGAATACCGGTATTGAAGATTGTACCTTAAAATTTAATAGAAAAATATGAATTATTTGTGTATTCGTATATAAGAAGGCAACAATAAGAGAGTTAAGTATTTATAATTATTTCGTTATTATTTGTTATTATTCTCTGTCCTCAATTATTTTTCGACTCATTATATAACACAGATACCGTAAACCGGGGTTACTTTCAAATTGAGGGGCGACTTTAAAAATTCAGTTTTTATGCCGTGTTTTACTTTTTTATTTAGTTAACTTTGATTCAAATTATACCTTCGTTAATTTCCTAACTATTTACTAAACTGAATCAAACTAGAAATACTTAGTGATGAATACATAAGTGTTTTATATGTATCAAAGTAGCCCCGTTTTTTCTTAAAGTAACCCCAGTTTACGGTATTTATAATGTGACGGTATAAACTGTCACTTACTCGTATTCTCAGGTAAAAAATCCCGGGATTGAGGTCCGATACCGGATTTCAATCTCGGGAGTGAGCATCGTCCGGTATTCCATGCCGTATACGAGTCTTCGTTATAATTAGGGAGAGGAATGACCTTGGAATTACCTCAGCTTTCTCGTTCATCTTGTAGCTTGCCGGCCAGTTAGCGCTATTAGGTTTTATGGTCATGTTTTAGTACGTTTCCGCCGTAAAACGTGATCATAAAACCGATTGTGGAAGCTGGGCAGGTTTACCTACAATGCCTTAACGTCTACTAGTGGCTCATGAAGTGGAAAATGGGACAGCAGGTTTCGAGGGATCAAATATATCTCACCTTAGTACTTCGTTTTAGTAGGCCCTCTGTAGTACTTACTCTTCAGGATGCTCATAATATCTAAACATGGACATATATTTAAGAGCATCTTGTTTGCTTCGATAAATCTGACGGAGATTGTACAAGGTAGTTACATGGGTTACAGAGGGAAGATGATTCGGAGGTACCTACGGTCAACTACAAAGAGATGTAGGTAGTGGATACTTAAGGTGTCTTCGGGTAATTTCGAATGTCGGGTAATTCCGAAAATAAACAAATTCCAATCTAACTAGGCGGGTTACTTTCAAATTCGGGGGCTACTTGGAAAATCGATTTTTAAGCCGTATTTCTAGTTTATATTTGGTTAATGTGGGTCGGTCTTATACCTTGATATATTTCCTAACTATTTACTGAACTGAGTCAAATTCACCTGAGCCAATCGACGACCGGTTTAGCCTAGTGGGTAGTGCACCTGCCTGTGAAGCTGACGGTCCTGGGTTCGAATCCCGGTCCGGGCAAATATTTGTGTGATGAGCATGAATATTTGTTTCTGAGTCTTGGATGTTATTTATATCTATTAATAAATATATCGTCGTCTAGTAGGTACCCATAACACAAGCCTTCTTGAGCTTACTGTGGGCCTAGTTCGATTTGTGTAAGATTGTCCTCTAATATTTATTTATTTTAAATTAGAAATATTTAGTGACGATTATATTAGTGTTCTTAATCTATCAAAGTGGAACCATTTTTTCCTAAAATCACCCCAGTTTACGGTATTTTGGGAATTACCTTAACATACCATACATCTCATTGTACGTCGACTGTACAATGATAAAATTAAGTAAACGAACACTAAGCAAAAATTTTATAATAACTTACAACAATTAAAATCAACAACACTTTGAAACAAAGCAGGCGTTTTAGTAAGCGCTTTTAAGAGTAACGAGACACTTGTAAAGACGGTCTCCATCTTCGCGAGGAACGCATCTAGTTATTTATTTTTCTTAAAAAAATACTTAGTTAAGGTACCTATACTTAATTGGTCCAATTATTGCCACAACCAATTTCTAACGCGACTTTTATGGTAAAAGAGAAACACTTTTATTGAAGTATGAAGTATGGCAGCACATCCAGCGGCGCGGGATAGTCCAGGGTGGTGGGGCCCTCGTACACCTCTCCCGACGGGCCCCTCCAGGTGCCCCGCGGCAGGTACACACTGCGGGAGACAGCGCCCTCCTCCAACACGGGCGCTACTAGGATCTTCGAGCCTAGGAGGAATTCTGGAAGGAAGAATAACTATATGAACTCTGATTTATCAAGTCTTGATGCGAGCTTGATCGTGTTTCTGTCAGGCGTAGGTATCGATAAATTTATTTTTTGATTCCTATATGATATGATATGATTTATTTATCTAACAATATACAAATATCACTAAAAATAAACATAGTAATTTTTTAAGGAACTGAAACTGTGATCGTCAGTTATATAACATTTTCAAATTGCATTAAAATTTCCTTGCCTTGTCGGCGCGGGCGCGAGCGTGGGAGGGGAAGCGAATCGTTACTAATATCGCCGTTAGATGGCGTTGTCTTATTAGACGTAGACACTTCCCGCGCTATATCAATATTTTACAATTAAGTATATAATATGTCAACAAGTTACAAAATAAAAATTCAAGATTAAGATGTCAATATGTTAAAATGAAGACCACCATTCACCATTTTTGGATCGTCATTAATCCTAACACTACCCACATAATTCAAACAACTAAACAATTCAGATGTCATACTTACAAATAAAATGCAATACAGTATAATGCCATAGTTAGTAAGTATCAGTGTCGGATTAACCCTTAAGCAAACTAAGCAATTGGTTAGGGCACCACGTCTTGGAGGCACCAGAAACAGCACCAAAAAACAATTTGCTAGCTCATGAACACACGAAAGGGGCTGTTTGAAAATCTGCGCGTTTTAAATTGACTAATAGTGTCGACGATCGTGGTCATAGGCCTAACCTTGCTCCCCGCTTGCTTACTTAAATTTCAAGTACTTATTTGAAACAACTTTTAGCTAATCTTGCACGGGGGGCCCACAGGCAAGGATTGCTTAGGGCACTAAGTCTTAAATAGTCTTAATCCGGCACTGGCAAGTATGGTAAGTGGCGAGAGGGACGATTTCTATACGTACTACATCCGACAAACGAGATCATACTAAGTAACTAATATGTACTTATACTCTTTGTGTAATAATTGACAATAAGATACCTACAAGTCAATATAACTCAATCAGGCACTCTGTTAGTTGGCTTCTATGATCCGGTTAATTATATTGTTCTCGTAAACGTATCTTCCATTGTATTAGTTACGTAATAGGAAAAACTGTCGTATTTCATCGAATAAATTGCGGGCCAACTTATATTTACTTGCTGACTGATTGTTGACCCATTTAGAGCTCCTTTTATACTGAACACTAAAGTAGCTCTACTTATATAGTTTAAATAGATAAGATAAGATAACCCCTGATCCTTCCCCAAAAGTAAAACAAACAGGCTACCGAACATTCTCCTCGCGCGTCAAGTCCAAAAACTTGATATTGGCAAATCCACCTTGCTAAAACCAGCAAGGAGTAGAAGCCATTAAATAAAAAGATAAGATAAAAAATCTTTATTACACACAAAAACACAAAGATATTAATATAAAAAGGAACTTTAAAGCAGAATACGTTACGTAAATCGATCAATAATTAAAGTACGTAACCGTTCATTACATTCAACACACAATTATTTAACAATAACGATGCACAGATGCGTAATAGGACCAATTTTCAAGGTTCCGTCGCCCAAATAGCGAAAATGGAACCCTTATAGTTTCGTCATGTCTGTCCGTTCGTATGTCACAGTCGATTTACTCACAGACTAATATGCACTACAATCATGAAATCTGGTAGGGAGGTGTATTCTATGAACCGCTACATGTGTGATGTGAAATAAAAAAATAAGGGGCCACCACTCCACACATGTAATGGGTGGTGAAAAAAATATTCAACGCATGTGGGGTATGATATTATGGAGGTTTATAAAACTTTTCCATTTAAGTCAACCGTTGGTGAGATCTCCCTCCCCATCTAATTTCCAAACTAGGAAGTTTAAAATTCTGAAAAAAATGAGGTGGTGCGGTTTAATAAGTAATTTCAACGATTTTTGGTTTGAATCAAGATTGGTTTTACGGTTTTTGAGTTTTCGCTGAAAAACTGTCTCGCCCAAACCAAAGATCGGAAGTGCCGTGAGTATAACGATACGACCTTTTTAGATTGAATGTATTGGATAGTGCTTTTAAATGTGGACTAGTAGGTGTTGATACGGAACCCTTCATTGTGCGTGATCCGACACGCACTTGGCCGGTTTTTAACTGAATTCGTTATCTTGGCGGCAAGAGACACACATCAGTGCATCTTTGGGAACTTTGAAGGACTACCGCCTACCTAATTTTTATTTTTAACCTGACTGTGGCTTTTTATGCCGGGCCCAATAAAGCAATAGGAGTGCACGGTTGGAAAGTAGCCTGGGAAAAATCTAGGTCCCTCTTAGAGTTTGCGTTCCAGTGAGATTGGTTGAGCGGTTTCAACCGAATCTGAGGTGTGAGTGGAATCATCTCAGGAACCTAGCTGAAAAGTCCTAAAATGAAGCATCTTCGTCTCTGTCACACTTGCATATTCGACCAACAGAGAAATTCGACCTTATATATTGAACTCATCTGAGGAACTGTCCCTGCCCACCTGAGTATGTATGTAAGAACACATCATTACCCATAAGGCATGCAATATCGGACGATTCTCAAATCCCGGGATTGAAATCTGATATTGGGCCTCAATCCCGGGATTTCGGTATTTCGGGATCCCGAGATGTTTCATATGAAAATACGATTAAGAGATAATTCACTGTCACATTCTATTCTACGTTATATATAAGAAGAAAAATAATGTAGGACATAGAATAATAACAAATACTAACGAGATTATCATCGTAACTCCTAGCTAAGTTTCTGCCCGACTAAACTACAAACCTATTGCAGAAAACCGTTTCTAAATCGGTCAAGCCGTTTCGAAGATATTGATGTGCATACACAAACAAACAAACAAACAACTTCTCACCCTAAACGCATATACCTTCTCCGTGCCGTCGTGGGTAATAATTACAAATATTCAACTCTCTTATGTTACCTTCGTATACTCGTACTCATACTCTTTATTGATAATATTGTTGAATATTACATGTCACATTGAAATTTTGTATATATATACTAGTATGTGTGAAAAGGTAATATATAAATTTTACGAATAGGTACATTATAAGACTCATATTTTTCTATTAAATAAGGCAAATATTCAATACCGGTAAACCGGTATTAGTCTGTTTCAATCCCTTGTATTGGAATTACGTAAAAATCAAACCGAGATTCCAGTAATTCGGTATCCTGGGATCCCGGTTTTCATGCCCTAATTACGCATTCTTGAAAGGAATGTACCTACGGCTCAAGTTATACAAGGGACTATTTCACAATGTAACTAGAAGGATGCTTACAATGAACGCCATCCTTCCTGAATGCTAAAGAAAGATTAATAAAGTAGTCGTAAATAATTCATTAAAAATGAATCTTAGTTATATACACATCTATTAAGAGAAATTAATAGAGATCAGTACCTAAATCATTATAAAAACAGAACATTACATAATATAATAAAGAAATTAATACATTTAATAAACAATCACGAAACAATACCAAATATGGTCATATCGAATACTTTACCCGACGAGTACAACTCCTTTCAATAAGAGCGTATCTGCCAAAGCGTGAAGACCGATTCGCGACCGTAAACGCATGGGCGTGAGGTGTAGTTACGTTTGAGCGATGCTAACAATGCTGAGGATGCCAATAATGCCTGCGCGTCTAATGCTTCTACCAATGCCAGCAATCTTATTTTTAGTTATAAATAGCTGTGCCTGCGGAGCGCACGGGTCACTTTTCATTTCTTGTTCAGACTGTCAGTGACTCTGGTTACTAAACTAAATTATTATCGGTGGGTTTTTTGTCGTTATTCTGTTGGGATTTTGCCGTTATAAGAGAGCATTCTCCATAGCGGGGAAATCCTTTCATACTTTTATTTTCTCATTATTATTTGGGGTTTGAGATTTCAGTTATTTATTTTAAAGACCCAGATCACTGTCTAGGCATACAGTAAGCTTAACGAAATACGCTTAACCATGCGGTGTTAACCAAGCTTATTTCGGAGTAAATTAGTTTACCAAATTGTATGGAGGATTTGGCGTCCTTTTATATCAAAATGGGACGAACATTACTCCTAGCGATTCTCAATGTCCAGCTGGCAACGTAATCATGGCCTATCTGCTTCTTCTTCAGACCTGGCACAGAGGGTGATCCTCGCTTGATGAAATTGTCCAGTATTTGAGTTTCGGTCTTGTTAAATATATTTATATATTATCTTATATGTTAGGGCGTTTCATATCACAGATCCCTTTAGACTTCGGTCAGTTGTGATATGGAGTAACACACGGGCTTTAGGTGGCAATTATCAGATTAGCCTCCTGAACTTTATATTAGGGAAACGCTTAGAGTAGCTAAATTAGGGCCCTCACTACATTACACTCACATATAAATACCTCTCGGCTGAGGTTTGCATACACTAGAGTAGGGATTATTTCTATTTGGGGATGCATTTAGAATAGGATTAGAGTTTTTCATAATACTTGGATTTTAGGGAAAGGGTTTAGGTATTTAGGTTTTTACTAGGTATTTACGTTTAAATAGGTATTTTGATGGGTTTGCTAGGTAACAAATACGCGATCTTTAAATGGTTCAGTATTTCCTTTTATGATTCGGATAGCAGAATTGGCTCAGAAAGATGGGCTAGTTCTGAATGTGGCAAGGCGGAGCAGTCACACGGTTTTATCTCGTAATTTCATGAGTGAAGGAATACTCATTGTTTATATTTCATTGTTTCATGATTATGATAGCAATGAAGTTCCGTATTTCGCAGATCATAGATATTCATGTACCTATGGCTAGGTAGTATGGGGGATGTGAATAGGCTAGAAGGGTTGAGTAGTTAGAGATGATCTTCAATCATCTAAGGCTTATTAATGAGTTTGCCTCATTAGTATGTCTAGTTCTGGTGCAGGTTACGACCATTCCCCATCTTGGCGAGTCAGTGGCACTGTATGGAAATATTATAACAAAATACCATACAAATCAAAGTTATTCTTTAGCTTTAGCTTAATACTGGGTTACTTCATTACGTAGGATTACATTCTCTACTATGGAAATATTGCTGAATAATTTTGATATAGGAAAGGATGTTCTGGGAAACTTGCCTCCTATAGCGTCTATAGCTGCTGATTTCGTAAAGAGGTCCTGTAGTCCTTGTAGGGGTTAAATCACCAAATAAATATTATTTTTTATATGGTTAGGGAACAAAGGGTTTCTATTTACATTAGGAAATTTTATTATGTTTGAGGAAAATAGTAGAAATTGTAGGAAAGGTTGCGATTGGTAGGAAAATTGGTAGGTTCGGTAGAAATACTAATAGACTTTGTTGGGTTTAGGCTAGTTAGTGAAGAGTCCAGGTCATATTTGTTTCACATTAAAGAACTAGGGTTATTTCGGTACATAACGTAGGTTTAATACTAGACGATCACTTGGCCAAATTAATTAATATTTTACGTTTAATTATTTATTATAGGGGGTCTGAGACATGTTGTGGTAGGAGCGGGGGTAGTGAGAGAGAGAGGGGTGGGGGGAAGTTACAACAACTATTACACAGCGGTTGAAGAATAGATGTAGTTAAAGGCGTTATCTAATTGCTATAATAGGCCCATTAGTCAGTGCCGCTTCTAGACAATCGAGTGATTAGTATCAAAATACCTGTAAATCATCAATATCTGTTCTGAAGTATTTTGCATAAATGTAGACTCATTGATTTACGTTGTAAAAAAATATCCACAATTTATATAGGCAAATTGTAATTAGCTATTTGACTAAAAATAATAATGGTGCCAATCGATCCAGTTTTTATAGACGATAAATGTTTGTATAGGACCATCTACAATTAGAAAAACACAAAATACGGAAACGAGAGGTAAAGTACAGCATAGTTGACGAGCACTGAAAACGCTCCATACTGATAGCAGGGACCGATACCGGTATTTTTAAAAAACCCTGAATTAGCCCAATATTTTGGATTATTTTTTGCTCTTTACGTTGGGCTAAATCATGTATTTAGGTAACAACGTCGTATTATTAGATTGTCCCATTAAAAACGAAATAATGAACCGGTGACCGTAATAATAACGGTATTTTTCTATGGAGAAAATACCGGTATCCGATCCCTGACTGATAGGCAGTGAAATGTGACGTCACGGTGTAATGGCCTCGTAATCCCGTTGTATGGAAAATCGAGTAATTTACCATTTTAGTCGTGAAATATTGCGATTAAGTACATAGTTGCCGTGCAATTTCTTTTTTAATGAAACATGAGAATTTTATTGATACTTTTAAATTTACATTTGGACTACCTATTTAAAAAAAAACAACATTTTTGCGAACCTTTAAAGTCTCATATTAAATTTCTATGGTTTTGATTAATTTGTCCAATTTACTATTTATTGTGATAATTCGATGGTTTTCTATTTATATATTCATACTGTGGCATATTTAATATGTCAAATACCCATTAGAAAATGTTTGGATTGACATAAGAGGCCTTGAAAATGTTTTGATTTCAAATTATGACAAAAGTATTGTTAATACCAATAAAGTGAATAAAGGATACGACGATTTTATTAAACTTTTAGATAGTAACATAGCCATTTTTGATTGTATTGTGTGTATTAGAATTTAAACGGAAAAACACAGTTTTTTAGCTTCAAAATGGTCGATTTGGAGTGATGTTTGAAACGATATTCCTTAATGAAAAATATAAAAAATACATTGAAAATTTATGACATTAGGTCGCAATAGTCCAGAGGGCCTACTCCGAACCTCGAAATCAGAACTTCGTATCGTGCCGTCCCTTCCACTCTCGTGTTATACACCATATGAGTGAAAGGGACGGCACGATACGAAGTTCGGATTACGAAGTTCGGAGTAGGCCCTCAGTTCTACATAGTAACATAGAGAAAATGTCAAGATACGTGTCAATTCAATCGGAAAATCGCCTAAATAGATAAGGATTTTTAACTGATAAGGACTCTTAAGTAACGTTTTCGGGTCGTTTCTACCGCCACTGCCCGTAAGTTACCAAATGTACATAGATACCCCTTACTCCTTACAGATAACTGGTTATCTGTGAGGAAATTTCAATAGCCTTACTTAGTATAGTGTTTTATATACTCCAGTTTCCCTTACTCCTTACAGATAACTTTGGTGGCATGCCGTTTATTATAGGTAGAAGAGTATATATGTATAGAATATGAAGCATAAAGATCTCAATCTAATACGGCCGGTTATCTGCTAAGATTTTAAATTCCTCGAGATAACTATCTCCAAGGAAAAAAAATCTTCACAGTTCACCAGTTATCTGTAAGGAGTCCTTACTCCTATCCCTTGATAGATACGATGACAAATGCATCAAAATTTCATGAAATTACTACGACGTGTTTGCAGGTTAAGTGAATTCACAAAAGTTCATACATTTATCAACGTATCTATGAGTATCTTGGCACGGTTGAAACGCCTTACTCTTTCCCGAAAGATTGACAGCCTGCAACCAGCACACCGGGTAGAGCCAGTCCGACCCAGGTCGGGCCTAGCTGAGTTTCTTGCTGGACTCTTCTCAGCTAGGCTAGGTTTAGTGCATCAGCGACAAAACTCCCAGTAGCCCGATTCCACTCACACCTCAGATTCGGTTGAAACCGCTCAACCAATCTCACCGGAGCGCAAACTCATATCCCTTTATTCATAAACGTCTATCAAACCTATATTAGTTAACTAGCCGCTAAAGTTCGTTTGTCCTTATCTGTCACTTTAACACACGTGCTTGTGAGACAGTGACAACAGACATTTTAGTTAGCAGAGGTTTGTTAAGTTTTATGAATGAGGGGGTTAGAGTATTCCAGTGTTCCAAACCACACGCGTGGTCGTGCCGGAGGTTTTCCCCTGGATTTTCCCCAGGCTACTCTCCAACCGCGCACTCCTATTTGGGCCCGGCCTATAAAGCCACAGTCAGGTTCAAAAAAAAAAGAAAAAAAAAGCCTGCAACCCAATTGAGAGGTGCGCTTAACACCTAAAACCAAGATTTCACGTAATGTATAAACTAGACCTTAGTGAAATTAGCCCTTGACCAAGTGAAATCTTCCTCATCTTCTTCGTCCCAAGTTAAAGCCTTGACCTAGACCCAGAATTTGACGAAAGTACTAATGGAAAAAGTAGACTTTAGTGAGATTAGCAATGGAAAAACTAGACCTTAGTGAGATTAGCCCTTGACCAAGCGAAATCTTCCTCATCTTCTTCGTCCCAAGTTAAAGCCTTGACCTAGACCCAGAATTTGACGAAAGTACTAATGGAAAAAGTAGACCTTAGTGAGATTAGCAATGGAAAAACTAGACCTTAGTGAGATTAGCCCTTGACCAAGTGAAATCTTCCTCATCTTCTTCGTCCCAAGTTAAAGCCTTGACCTAGACCCAGGATTTGACGAAAGTACTAATGGAAAAACTAGACTTTAGTGAGATTAGCCCTTGACCAAGTGAAATCTTCCTCATCTTCTTCGCCCCAAGTTAATGCCTTGTCCTTGACCCAGGATTTGACGAGAGTACTAATGGAGAAACTAGACCTCATTGAGATTAGTCCTAGGAGCGCTCGTGGCCCAGCGGCGCCCGCGTGCCACGTGCGCTATGCGAGGTTAAGCAACGTGGGCCGAAGTCAGTTCTTGGATGGGTGACCGCTTTGAGTAGTTACGAAGGCACGTTAAGCCGTTGATGCCGGCTGCTGTCTATGGCAGCAGCCGTTAAGCCAAGTTGGAGGACTTCGGGCGGCTTGAGAGTTTCTAACAGTCAAGTTGACAAAGGGGGTCGAAGTTGCACCACGTCAGTAGGGAGCACCCACCGCTACCCTACACGTGACCCCTGGGTGGTGCTAAAAGTGCAACAAAACTGGGAATCGTACTGTCTTCTAGAAGATCTCAAGATTTGCCATACCTATAAAAAAAGTCCTTGGTCAAGTAAGTAGTTTGTCTCTCCCTTAAAATTTTTAATTAAATAAATAAATAATAATAAATAAATAAATATTAGAGGACAATCTTACACAAATCGAACTAGCCCCACAGTAAGCTCAAGAAGGCTTGTGTTATGGGTACTAGACGACGATATATTTAATAGATATAAATACTTAAATACATAGAAAACATCCAAGACTCAGAAACAAATATTCATGCTCATCACACAAATATTTGCCCCGACCGGGATTCGAACCCAGGACCGTCAGCTTCACAGGCAGGTGCACTACCCACTAGGCTAAACCGGTCGGCAAAATATAATTAATTGTTTAATTAATTGTTATGGCTGACACTATTTATTCTTACTACTCTATAGCAGTGATATATATAATTCTATATTATATGTATGTATATTTACATATATATTATTTAAGTATGTGTATTTATATCAAATAGTTGTTTTGGAATCTTTTTTCTCATTGTAATAGTTTATGCACCACCTCCTTTTTAGCTTTATATTTCATTTCTTCACTACCCAAAGGTTGTCTGGAAGAGATCGCTCTTTAGCGATAAGACCGCCTGTTGTTCTGCCTCTGTCCTGTATCTTTGTTTTTTGTTTTTTATGTGCTATTTTATTATGTGAGGTGTGCAATAAAGAGTATTTGTATTGTATTGTATTGTATAGTTGCCCACTCACTTGACAAGCGGGGTCGAAGTTGCACCCTGTCAGTAGGGAGCACCCACCGCTACCCTACACGTGACCCCTAGGTGGTGCTAAAAGTGCAATAAAAGTGGCAATCGTACTGTCTTCTAGAAGATCTCAAGATTTGCCATACCTATAAAGAAAGTCCTTGGTCGAGTAAGTATAGGTAGGCTAGCACAACTTGCTGCCAAGTCGTATCTCGTGCGACTAGGCGATTCCTGTCTCGCTCAAACTGTGCGGAATAGAAAGAGGAGCGTAGATTTTTCTCCCCCGCCCGTGCCCGTACCCGTGTGGTTGCCGGGTAAGAATTGCGCCACCCCATCTCTTCCCGTGGGTTTCGTAGGAGGCGAATAAGGGAAAATCGGAGGGTGGGCAGCAGCATCCTTCGATCATTACCACCATCAAACTGCGGTCGCCAACCCGCTTGCCAAGCGTGACGACTATGGCAAATCCCCCCCAAGGGAAAAACAAATTGGGGGAGGCCTATGTTCAGCAGTGGACGTCTTTCGGCTGAAATGATGATGATGATGATGAGATTTTTCTCTACTCGCGGCGCGTCGCAGTGGCAGTTGTGCTAGCCCCGTAGGTCTTCATCTTACCATCCCAAGTGGCCAGCGCCGTCTCGTCAGTGGGGTCGAGCCACCAAATGGGCGCGTTCACGGGCGCCCCGTCCCGGACCGACGCCTCCATCGCCGCCACTATCTCGTCAGCGTAGTCCGCGTGCAGTTCGGTGTACCTCCTGCAGATTTCCACCGCCTGAAACCGAATAGACGGATTTACTACCTACTGCAGCTATAGCCTGGTAAGTCCCCACGTAGGTACTTGTATAAATACAAATTATTGGTAGTACTACAGATAGTTAAAATAACGGCTGTTAGCAACACGTGGCGCCCCCGAGCGCCGCCGATTGAAACCTGACTTAAATGCTGGACTTATGGCTGAGATACGCGTCATACTCGTGATCGGGTGCTGTTTGTGGAGTCCGGTCTGTTCATGCTTGCTAGGACATAGTGACTACGTTAATACTAGTGTCTTTTTATAGGGGATTGACGAGAGACATCATCCTGTTGTGGATTCGTTTTTATTATCAGTGACTTAGAGACCATATACATCTCTAACAATATTAAATTAATTTTAATGTTGACGCTGAGAGACCATGTATACATCTCTGGGATAATATATTAATTTAACTCCTTGTTTAATCTTGAGACCTTATACATCTCTAACTTAATATTTGTAATAGATAACTTTGCAAGTTTATCTTCACTGTATGACATTAATTTTGTTATAATTGTTAAACTCGAAATTATTATTCCTTCTTGAACTGTAAATTAATATTTTGACATGAAAAATGTATTAGTTATTATAGTCAGACTTTCTTAAATTGTAAATTAATATTTTGACATGTAAAAGTGCCCTTGTGGCCTATTTGCAGAATAAATGTTTGTATTTGTATATTTGTATTTGTAAAAAACCAGTACTACCGCGCGACGAGTTAATAAAGGAGGATGAAACGACCGGCACGCGTTATTATCTGCTGGACTTTGCTAGAGGCAACATTAAAAATTGAATTAAGCTGTAATTAGTGTTGATTAGAAATAAACCTTATTTAATAGAATAACCTGAGTAATTTATTAAATAGTTTACACGGCCGAATGTATTTTAAGTGGGCCATTCTACTTTTTCATGTACATACATAATTTTCAGACACTTTTTTTTAATGCAGATTTTAGACTTGGCCCTCACTTCATATTTTTGTATTATTAATTAGAAAGAGGTTTAATTGTAGTATCACTTCCGATAGTTTTGGTAATTAACAAACCACAGCTAATATCCATAAATCGAGAAACTCAGTGGACCTTGGACGTCTCACCATTTGTATAAAAAAAATAGTTTTTACCACTGTGTTACCCACCTTTTACAGCAATAAATTAATATTTGAGTATTTTTGCATATAATTTCCTTTTATTAGGTTCAGGTACTATTTCGAAATCCTATTTTTGTACACTAATTCAATACATATCACAGATTTTTTTTTGTAATAGAAAACTGGTCATGAAAAAGTAGAATGACCCAAGCACTAATGAAAGATGCGTTAAATACCAGTCATACGAAATAGAATACAAATAGAAAGAAGTTACATAAAATCGAAAAGTAACTTCCGGGTCTGTAGCACTAGTCCTCATATGTACTTTCTGTAGTACACTAGGTAGGTACCTAGTTAGGACTTACGAGTTACGAGGTTATACAACAACCGGGATCGAGGGGCTAACATGATGCCTTCCACAGAACGCAGTCCAATATATATTGCTGCAAGATTCAAAATCCAGTAACAGATTTATGAATTATCGGCCAGCACAAAGATCTCAACCATACCATAAAAGAGAATAATTTTGTTTGCTGAAAGATTCAAAATCCAGTAACAGATTTATGAATTATCGGCCAGCACAAAAAATCTCAACTATACAAGAATATTGTTTGTTAAGATTGCAATATCTCGAGGGCTTGATAAATTCTGATAATTTCTTGCGTCATTATTGATGAAGGAATGGGCCCTTTAGAAAACAGATTTATGTGTGAAATACGTACAATTATAATACTTAAATGTAGTTTCTTTTTTCTGCCATTGTAGCCGAGTTAAGATCCAAGGCCCAAGTGTCTTTCGAAGCAGCTCGTAGGTAGGTACCAACTAAGTATTTCAAAAAACTTATGTGGTACGAAATATCATTTAATACTAACTTTGCAAGTTTATCTTCACTGTATGACATTAATTTTATTATAATTGTAAACTCGAAATTATTATTCTTTCTTGAACTGTAAATTAATATTTTGACATGAAAAATGTATTATTATAGTCAGACTTTCTTAAATTGTAAATTAATAATTTGACATGTAAAAGCGCCCTTGTGGCCTATTTGCAGAATAACTCCCTTATTTATAAAAATTAACAAACCTCTGCTAACTAAAATGTTCTTTGTCCCTGTCTCACAAACGTAAATGTCAAAGTGACAAATAAGGACAAACGAACTTTAGCGGCTAGTTAACTAATATAGGTTTGATAGACGTTTATGAGTAAGCGGGTAAATGTTTGATTTTGATTTGAATATTTAACAGTGACATCTACCTCCGCCCTAGTGACCCTAGTCTCCAGTAACCTTCAGTCACCAATAGAAACACATTCTAACTATAGAGCCAATAGGTATGAGCGCATGGAATTCTCGCTGCGCGCCTGCGGAGGGTCCGCTGGACTACCGAGGATGGTTGAATGGGTGGAGCTCGGGAGACCTTTCTAAAAAGCCCATCAAAAAAAAAACTACCTCATCATCATGGTCCCAAGGCACGAAGGAGTACTGCAGGGTCGGCATGAACACGTTGGCTTGCAGCCAGCGCACGAACAGCTCCTTGCTTGGCTTTGCATTGTACCTGGAAAAATTAAACAATCGTCAAACAGAATTTGAACAATATCACGATATCGCTAAGGCCTTAGTATTCAACCTTGTTGTTCGGACCAGAATAGTCTACGGTCTCCCCCGCCTGTCGTTAAATGCGCCTTAAGGGGGTCACCGGGGTTGCGAGACTTGCGAGTGATCCATGTGGCGTAGGCCGCAGCAATTGACTATCATTCCAAGGGAGGGTCACTCACTCTAAAATGATCGAAAGGAATTAAGCCAGATGGCGGTCACCGTGGACTTTTTAGTGGATCAGGCACGTATCCAGACTTTTGGTTCAGGGGGGACAAACATTGAAACAGCCATGTGAACTGTGTACCTACTTATTGAAAGAACACGCAAGCGAATAAATAAACAGACGGCTAAAAACGTTTTCGGGAGGGGATAAATCCCAACTATCCCCCCCTCTGGATACGTGCCTGTAGTGGATAGAATTACCACATAACCCAGACATCGGATGTCTGGGTACCAGTTTCGCAGGTTATCTCCACGTTAAAAAAACCACGACGAAGTAGTCCGTTTTGTTCATCGATTTTGTTCACATCGTAGGACAAACCGGATAAAAAATTCCGTTTTGTTCTACGACAGCATATGTCAAATTTCGTAGGACAAAACGGACATACGTGAGTTCCCAACTAACAATCAGGTGACCATAAAGTTTGCCCAAACATACCCATTCCCGCCGATCATGTCCGGCAGCACCAGCGTGTACCCGTTGAGGTTCATCTGCAGCAGCGTGGTGACGAGCGTCGCCAGCCCGTTGTCGAAGCCCCACAGCGTGTCCTTGTCCACCATGCGGATGAACACGGGCAGTTCTTGCGTCCTGGTAGTGGTGGTCCATATAAAATAGAAGAGAAGAATCTATATTTCATATTTCGGTACAATTACATTTAGACATTAAATGGTGGAGCACACAAACTGAATGAAGATCGAATAAACACTGATGACACGTGCTTATGAGCTCTGTGAAATAAGAGAAGACAAAAAAAGTTCTATGCAAGTTTGTGGATAAATGCCTAAATGGTTGGCACAGCAACAATCATAAACATTCTAAATACTTAAGTATACATGCTAAAATATTAATATAATAACATTAAATTAAAAATAAGGCTTAATGCGAAAATGGTGTTTTCAAAAATGTTTTCTGTTCTCCGCCTCTACAAGTCGCATTCCTCAACCAATTGAGGTGAAATTTTGTGAGGTTTGATAATTATATGGGTTAAGCGTAAAAATACCACTAGTCAAGTCTACAATGCCTTTACCATGAGTTTACATGACCGTACTCGCTAGCGACTGCGTATGAACGTTCGAACTGAGTGACATATTGAGTGTCATACCTCATTCCAGATCGCACTTCGATAGCAGGTCCGAACTTGGCGACTTCTCTCACGTAGCTTTGTACGATGTGTCCTGGGTGAAGGTCGATGTCGCCATTTTGTACAGGGATCTAGCGGACAATATTTAGGTACTTAGGTATATGTATAATTAAAAATCCTTAGTGAAATGCGTAAATAAACCAAACGGCAAGAAGTGGGTGAGATTCAATGCCGCTACGCAATAGTCGGAATCGGAGATATTTAGATTATTTAGAGAATTAGTGTCCTTACTTGAGGTGACCAGCTGGATTCTCCGGCATCAAACTTCAGAGTGTCAATATCGTAAGTATCCACCAGATCCTGCACCCTGCTGCTGTACCACGCGGCAGCCTCCGGCTTCGTGAAGTCGATGTAACCAGGCACAGACCCGTTGTTGTTCCACCAGGTCGAGTCGGGACTACCTTCCTCGTTAAGCACCAAGTAGCCCTTCTCCAAAGCTTCTGTATACCAAGGATTACAGTCCTTATTAATGAACGGGTGCACCCAAATTGCAACCCTAAACCCTAACCCTTTAATATCTTGGATGAGCTTCTTGAAATCAGGCAGTTTCCTCTCATCCACAGTCAATGATCCGTAGCAGATTTCCCAAAGATCGTCGATTTCGAACTGAGCGTTAGGGAAACCGCTGTCTTTAATCTCATTGGCGAACGCCCAGAGGTTATCCTGGTCTATTTCTCTGGAATACCTCGCCCAAGTCGACCAGATTGGGTACTGGATCATGCGATAGTCAGGGATCCCCGACGGCTTCCCTAGATAAGTGTCTACAGCGTGTTGATGAGCTACTTTAGCGTTGTCGAACAGCCAAATGTCGTATTTGAGATGGTTGTGGGTGCGTCTGGTGGAGTAGGGGGCTGTGACTTCGGCGATGAAGCAGATGTGGTTGTGTAGGCTGTTGTGGTGGTCGACGAAGAGGGGTGCCTCAGGGTGGACGTAGAAGTAATGTCCGGCGGAGTTGAGCCAGTAGCGCTCTGCGACGGCCGAGTTGTCGTCCTCTTTGGAGATGATGGAGTATTTCTTGAGGGTTGCGTGTTGGATGGGCCAGTATTGCTCTTTTTGTTCTGGGCCGGCATACCATTGCTTGGATCCTATAAAAAATATACCAGGAGTCAAAAATTTCATACCTGTAGTAGGTAGATGCCATTATTACCGTTATCCTCAACTTATTAAACTGTAGGTAAGTATACTATTACTATTAGGTACACAAAATTGTATGTTATTTTTTTTTAATCTGTGCTACCTCAGAAATGTCGTTTATGAACAGATTTGAATTTTTTTTTCTTTGTTTATGCTTCCAGGTTAGTCCCGTTGTTACCAGAATCTAGGTCTGATGAGGGGATTAATAAGAAATTGAGGGAATTTCTCAAAAATTCAAAGGAAACGCGATTTTAGTATTTTCGGTAATAAATCAAGCATTTTCATTCAGAAAGTGGTATTTGGTGAACGAGACTGATGAAGAAGCCCACGGATGTCATCCAAAACCCTTAGTGTTTCATGGCTGGTATTAAGATATTTCGATCAAGATATACATAGTAATTTTTGTGAATCTTCTTTTATTTGTAGATTTTCTTAGAAATCCCATAAGAGACAAAGAAGCTATACTTATTTTATCTGATAGAACTAGTTGCTAACTGTAACACATCCCATAAAATACAAAACAAAACCTCTCAAATGATACCCATATCAAGATATTTGCGTAGTGGCAATGAATTTAGATGCCATTATCCATAGGTACGATTTAGGAAGTATATATTGATCTCTTAAGCTTATCTTAACTGGCAGTTCTTACGATATTCCAGTCAAGGTTGTAGTAGGTGTGTATATAGGTAAGTGTACTTAGGACTTAAGGGCGTTATCACGGAAGGCAAATATAAAGGAATCTATGTTGGCTAGAACTTTGATATCCTACGGAAACGAAGAAACGTTGGCGAAAATGACCGTTAAAATTCTAATCTCTAAAAAAACGCTGCATGGGCTGGACCCTACGCACGCGATGGGCCTTACGTACTTTTTTCGTGGTGCATCTGCGAGCCAGTGCCTTGACCATGAGTTTACATGACCGTACTCGCTAGCGACTGCGTAAAAATTTGTATGTGCAACAGTACAGTACATTAAGCCAGTTGTCTAATTTACTAGAATTAGTAATGGTTTATAATGTAGACATGTATAACTACAATTTTAGTCTGGACTTTTACTGTTCTAAAATCATTTCATGTACATTTGAGCACATCATGAGGTATCTCATTGTATTCGATATTTTATTATTAAGAACTACTTTGATTACAAATGTCCTGCAGCTTGAATATGTCATGCTCGCCTAAAGGTCTTTGCTTACGGTGGCGTCGTTGATCGGGTCGCAACCTTCCCTAACATATGGTCGAGGGAGGCGATGGCTGAGATACGCGTCATATTCGTGAACGGGTGCTGTTTGTGGGGTCCGGTCTGTTCATGTTTGCAAGGACTAGTAACTTCGTACTAGTGTTCAGTGGAATTGACATGATGAGAGACTTCACTGTTCTCATTTGATTTTATTTTTTAGACTGACGCTCAGAGACCTTATACATCTCTGAGGATATTTATTTTATTTATTAGATTTTATTATTTTCATGTTGACGTGTTATAGATATAGCTCAAAATATTTTATATTGATTAGTGTACCTACTTTATTACCTTTTATCTTGACTCTTAGAGACCTTATACATCTCTAACAAATCTCGATTGTTATTAGTTTCTTAGTCTTATTTTTGACATGTAACACTACATTTAATTAATGATACTTTGATTATTGTATTATTTTTATTTGATGTACCTAGATAGATTTTGACTTGTAAAAGTACCCTTGAGGCCTATTTGCAGAATAAATGTTTTGATTTTGATTTTGTACAGCGCCTCTGGCGGTTACGCAATAGAACTAAGAATCGGCATACTAAATCATTTACGCAGTCGCTAGCGAGTACGGTCATGCAAACTCATAGTAAAGGTACAGGTCTAGAGTAGATGACTGAGTTAAGAAGTTTACGTCAGACTCATATTACTGTACTGACCTATATTTGGTCTAGCTTGAGAATTACGATTTGAAACGGGATATTTACCATGTATATTTGTATTTGTGAGTTCCCGATATTTCGGCACTGTTACAAGCGCCATTATCAAGGATTAACTGACGTGCTGCGAGTTTTAGTTGTGGTCTACCCACACACCATAGCGATCTACCCTCTTCCTGGTTCGCTTTTTTCGCACAGTGTCACCGTCACTACCACCGTCCGCCTTGTCACTTGAACCTCACACTGACACTGTGCGACAAAAGCGAACCAGGAAGAGGGTAGATCGCTATGGTGTGTGGGCAGAATTCCGGAACAGGTTCCGGAGTTGGGAATTACTTTTCTCACAGTTCAAAACTTACTTTAAATTCATCAAATCCATTTCCGGAATTTCCGATATTCCGAGTATACCAAAATTCCGGAATTGTAATATCGGAAAATTAGGACCAGATTCCGGAATTTCGGAATGCAAATCCTATACCTGATGGCCTATCGAACCAAACATGAAGTAAGCCTTCCCTCTCTCTATCTCACGGATCGAATTTCGAACAACAGAGAAAAAGGTACCTACTTTTTTTATGGTTCGCGGTAGCTCTGAGGGGCTACCGCGAACCACAAACGAAGTTTTCCCTCTCTGTCTCACTTATGTGCAAACTTGCAAGTGCGACAGAGAGGGAAAATTTCGAATGCCGTTCGCGGTAGCACTCCTGGTCCTTAACCTACCGAAGTCGAAGCAGTCCTCGAAGACGCGGTCGCTAGGTCCGTGCCAGTGCACGGTGACCTTGTAGCCGCCGCTGGCCTCGTCGAAGGTCGAGGTCACGTCGAAGGTCACGTCGTCGTCGATGACCACATTTCGGCCTAGCACACCGAGCACCTCGGAGTGTCCTGACCCTGGAAAAATTTAGCACAAAAATGTTTCCGCGTTCGTTCACGCCTGTTCCTCTTGCCGCTTCCGTTAAATGTATTAAGCATGTAACATAACTACACATAACAGTGACAGACGTCACTCTCTCCTTGTCTAACTTTGTTTCCGCCATTCTATACTTTTTCTGTGCTAACCTTCACCGAACATACGTGTATCGCGAGTCCTATTTTAAATTATAAAATACTAATATCATCAGACCATGTAACTGGTAGATTTATTATGGTAATAAATGCTGTTACGTTATGGAGTGAATCCTGAAGTTTATTTTCACTCTGGGCCCTTCCAGTTGAGAACATTCGTGCTGCCTAACAGCGGAGAAACGTGAGCACGATCCTATATCGGCCTCAGGCACGTATCCAGACTTTTGGTTCGGGGGGGAATTGAAACAACCATGTGAACTGTGTAAAAATCGCTGTAATCACTGTAAACAGACGGCTAAAAACGTTTTCGGGGGGGGATAAATCCCAACTATCCCCCCCTCTGGATACGTGCGTGATCGGCCTTGCAATAGCTTCGGCTATATAAACTCTGCTCTGGCACCTCCGTGGTGTCCAGATACCCTATTGCGCGGGGACCTAAAGAGCACGTGCTATATACGGCAAACGCGTGGAAGCTAGATGCCATGATTAGCTGTCAAACATCAATTTTGTTAGACAGAAAACCTTTTGAATGTATTTTTTTTTATGTTATAGGGGGCAAACGAGCAGACGGATCGCCTGATGGTAAGCAATTACCGTCGCCCGTCACCTGCAACACCAGAGGAGTCGCAAGTGCGTTGCCGGCCTTTCAGAAGGGAATACGCTCTTTTCTTGAAGGTTTGAAGGTAATGTAATTATTCTGTGGATCTTCTTCATTATTGAGTGCCAGCTCCAGACCTAGCCCCTGATAAACACCCAGAGCGGCCGCTCCATTCGCTCTACCCTAGGGCCGGGCCTGTTGAGGTGTTGAGTGCCATAAAGAGATCATAAGAGTGTAATACTTAGATACTACCCGTGATAATAAAAAAGAATATGAAAAAACTCTGTCCGTCTTTTCTGTTTTTCTCGACAATAACAATGCCCTAGGGATGAAAATAGGCATTTCCTTTGGAGCGGACTTTTGCTTTTGATAGAGTTCATGTTATGTATAGCTCTTTCAACTGATTACTACTGGCCTCGCTATCAGCTCGTTCGGCAATTGTCTCTGAAGCACGGCAGCAAATCTCAATTATACTCTTAGGTACCTTTTTTTTCCAACCTGACTGTGGCTTTATAGGCCGGGCCCAATAAAGCGATAGGAGTGCGCCGTTAGAGAGTAGCCTGGGGGAAATCCAGGGGAAAACCTCCGACACGACCACGCGTGTGGTTTGGAACACTGGAATACTCTAAGAGTTTGCGCTCCAGTGAGATTGGTTGAGTGGTTTCAACAGAATCTGAGGTGTGAGTGGAATCGAGCTACTGGGAGTTTCGTAGGTACCTTCCGTTTGTTATGACTTAAGGCAACTGTGCGAGCGTGAGGTATATATATTACCTTTGTCGACGGTGAGAGTGAAGCCACCCTCAGGATGTTCTTCCAATAGCAGGTTTCTGGAGTTCTGCGTACGAGGCGCCGCGCACAGCACCGCCGTCACTCCTGCGCATGTCAGTAAAACAGATATTTTAAAACAAAATAGGTCGCTAGGCCAGTTACGCGGCCTGCGAAGGTTTGCGGCCTTCTGAAGAACGAAATTTTATCAATTAAAACAAAATACATTTTTACATGCCCTAAAGACATAGTGAGTCAAATGCGTTTTAATTAGTAGCTATTGCTCTTTAGCGATAAGACCGCCTGTTGTCCTGCCTCTGTCTCCCTGTATCTTTGTTTTTTGTTTTTACCCACGACGGAACGGAGAAGGTATATGCGTTTAGGGTGAGAGGTTGTTTGTTTGTTTGTTTGTTTGTTTGTTTGTTTGTTTGTTTGTGTGTGCACATCAATATCTTCGAAACGGCTTGTCCGATTTAGAAACGGTTTTCTTTTATATGCTATTTTATTATGTGAGGTGTGCAATAAATAGTATTTGTATTGTATTGTATTTGTATTGAATGAGAATATATTAAAAAATAATTTTCTAATTGCCTACCTGTCAGTATCAGAAACAGCTTCATCTTCAAAGCTGTGTGGGGCGAACACTCGAGATGCTGGGGTCCAGATCAATATATATGTATACGTAGTATCATCTAATCTACCAGGTGATAAGGAAAAGGTTGTCACGTTATCAGTGTATACTACGTAGCCACTGTATCCGAGCGGTACGGCACGTGGCTTTCAATTTGGTGGTTGCGGGTTCGAACCTGAGTGGCTACTAACTAACTTCGAAATCCTAACTTCGTATTGTGCTGTCCCTTTTACTCTCGTGTTTTACACTATATGAGTGAAAGGGAAGAGCTGGAGACTTCCTCGCACATCGTATCAGCATTGCGATACAGTGAGGAAATGCCGCCAGCATCCTCGGTACAATGCCCCAAGGGCTGTTTTAGATTTAAGTTAGTTGTAATATTATTTAAGTTATTATTATTTAATTATTATTAACGCTAATTGCACATCAAAACCGATTTTTTATGTGCAATTAGTATTATAGCTGTGCAAATCAGCAGTTCTGGGTTCGTAAGTTTTTTTGATGTGCCTTTATTTATTTACACATGTATAACATTAGCACTTACAGTTTCACCTTACGTGTTAATTTGTACATTTCATTTAGGTATACTTAATAATTGCAATTACATGAAATATGGACACAAAAATAATAGACAGGTATTGAAAAAAAATAGAAATAAAAAGAAGACTAGAAACTAAATAACCTAAGTGTTGATACAAAATAAGTGATACTGGATACAGTCTCAGTGAGAGATGTCGAGTTTATCTTAAGAGCAGATAAAGTAATCTATATCGCGGGTCGATTGAGGGTGAGGCAGTCGACTAACGGCCATGGCGGCTCTCAGGATTTTTTTGGGTAAGCTATTTGTTATTATAATAAATGGAAATTATACAAATATCATCGTCAGTAACTTATAACAGAACCAGATGGTCGTAGGCGTTAATGGTAATATTTGGCGGGCGGAGACGTCCATCGCGCGATCGCGGCAACACACGTATATTAGTCCCGTCCCGGTACCGCCGCATATCGGGTATAGTCAGTCCGACACAGGTCTGGCATAGACCTCTACTCTCCTCAGCTAGGCTAGGTTTAGTGAACCAGCGACGAAACTCCAAGTAGCTCGATTCCACTCACACGGCTCACACTTTTATTGGTTGAAGCCGCTCAACCACTCTCACTGGAGTGCAAACTCTTAGCTTACTCAACTGTTTAAATCGCCAGCGTGGTCCTGCCGGAGGTTCCCCTGGATTTTCCCCAGGCTACTCTCCAACCGCGCACTCCTATCGCTTTATTGGGCCCGGCCTATAAAGCCACAGTCAGGTTAAAAAAAGGTAAAATTTTACGACGCACGTCGCATTTTAAAAGGCCTTACATATAAACTGTTTAGGTAGAACTCAAATTATAGCAAAAGTATTGATAATTATAACAAACTGATTAAAGGCTTAAAGGGTTCTATGATTTGATTAAAGTTTTAAATAGTAACGGAGCCATTATTTGCTTTTTACCGACCTCAAGAAAGGAAGAGCTTCTATTTCCGTCTGTACCTACCTACATCTTTGTAGGGTTCCGTACCAAAATGTTAAAAAAGGAACCCTTATGGTTTCACTTTGTCTGTCTGTCACATCGCTAAATATCTCAAGATCTAATTATGCTATCGATTTCAAATTTAGAATAGTTGTAAAGAAGGCTTACCTACATACAACATGACATTTTTAATATTTTTTTTTCTGTGAAAAATGACAGATACCTAGGTGGCGGCGTACATCAAAAACAAACAGGTTTATAATTTTTATTTAGAATAGACTTAACTTAGACCTGCCCTGCCCTTAACATCTTATCCATCTATCACTCGGGCTCTGCATCTGGTTCCGCATCCGTTTTCAGTTCCAGGTCCGATTCCGGTCCGATATACCGAATTTAAAACATCTGTAATTATTTTTCTCGTGTAACGGGTTTGATTCCCGGTTCAACCATAAAAATATTTAAATATCTGTGAATGCAGTTTAAATTGTTTTTTAAATTCAAATAATGTCTTCTCTAAGTAAAATGTTCCATCTACAATATTCAAGGTACTTTCCCTCCATGTGGCATAGCCGTGGGACGTCCTGTATAAGTAGGTTGACACATTATTGCATAACAGCGTCCAGTTATCTGTACCTTCCAGTAGATTTTTTTATATCTCCTTCCAGAATTGTCATGATTATTTGAGACTTCAAGGTTCTAAATAGATATTATCTAGCTTCGTAGGTACCTGTAACAATATCTGTAACGATTTATCTTTGTTATCGAAACGGTATATCTCACTCGATTTCTGTGTCACATAATATTACCAATAAGGTACCTACTATTTCTACGCGAACTACGGTTTAAAATTGAGGTGTGCAATAAAGAGTATTTGTATTGTATTGTATTGTATTTATTTATCTATATTTCCAACACCTATGGCCATATTTACGAGTACAAGATACATACATACGTATTTGTGGACAATCTTACACAAATCAACCTGGTCCCAAACTAAGCAATGCTTGTACTATGGGTACTAAGCGACGATATACATACTTATATAGAGAACAATATACTTAAATACATAGAAAACATCCAAGACTCAGGACCAAATATTCGTGTTCATCACACAAATAAATGCCCTGACCGGGATTCGAACACGGGACCTCCAGCATCGAAGGCAGGGTCACTACCAACTAGGCTAAAGCGGTCGTCAAAAAATAAAATACAAACAAGTCGAACTAGTCCTAATCCCATTTACCTTCCACTTTTTTATTTAATACAACGCCTGTGGCAAACCAGCATACGGTCCACCTGATGGTAAGTGGACACCGCAGCCTATAGACGCCCGCAACTGCATAGGAGTCACGTGCGCGTTGCCGACCCTTTATAGAATTTAAGAATTCACTGTGTTGACAGCAGAAGGGACAAATTTAGGTCCCATGCTCTCAACACAGTGCATCCTCGGGAGCTCTGGCAACCTTGCTCACCTCCAGGGACACAACACTACATACTTGTATAGTAGATAATGTTATTATGGTTGTGGTCTTCTGCAAGGTGGAGGTACTTCCCCAGTTGGGCTACTCCAAATTCGAGCTATATGACATTTTGCTGTGCCCTATCTCTCTAAATACTACTTTCTTCAAATGTACAACATTTCTTCTAAAAGTCTGACCCGTTTCTTCTTTTCGCACTTGACTATCCCCTTTATTTGCTTTTTCAACAGAAAATGGGATAGGTGCAAACGTCATACTCAGTTTAGTATTCTTTACAATATTTTTTTTTAGATATAGTTTGTCTCCCGGAACTAAATAACATTATTTTGCGTTTCTTTTTGCGACTGTGTACTCTTTTCCTTTTTCTTTAATTTCATTGTCTCTGTCCCTGACATCTAAATATAAATATATATTTTAAACTGAAAACTGTTACGTGATTTCATAAATTTCAACTTACTTATATTATAGCATGCAACCTACTTTAAATTAATTATATTGTTATTGTAATTAATTTAATTTTATAACCATTATTTAATGTGAAACCAAGTACTCACTGACTACGGGTGGGCTTAAAACCAGCTTAGCGCTGTGCTTACACCGATTTTTCAATGTCTTAATTTTAATACCCATACTTACTATAGATTGAACATTGTAAAATTTTGAGAAATAAACCTTTTTGTATTTGTATTTGTATTCTAAATCTTCTGTTGTATCTTGTCCTATGGCACTTATCATTAAAATGTTGTCACGGAATCTCGTTCTGTAGAACAATTCTGCAGGAGTTGTGCCAGTAACAGATCGTGGTGGTCTATTGTACATTGCCAAGTAGCCAGACAAACACTTTTGCAAGCTCTTATTTTCCACTTTGCTAATCTTTAGTCTCTCTAAAATGTCCCGGTTCTGTACATATTTATTCAATTGTGTAGGAATGAACTATGAATGAATCTAAATATACAATACAATACAAATATTCTTAATCCGCTAAGAAACTATTTACACTAGGATTTATCTTTTTACCTGCTCACCTTTCTTATCTGTCTGCACTTAGCGTGATTCACAAAGAATTAAAAATTTCGCTACAGAAAACCTACATTTTGAACCTTCTAATCTCCGGTGCTCTTACTACCACCATCCGAACTTCGTATCATGCCGTCCCTTTCACTCATATAGTGTATAATACGAGAGTGAAAGAGACGGCACGACACGAAGTTCGGATTTCGAAGTTCGGAGAACAGGCCCTGGAACACAACACCACATACTAAAGAACAAGTGGTACGTCAACTTTCTTGCGACAAATTGCTATGTACTATTAGCATAAATGATGAGTGATGGAGCTTCCGAGAGGGGATCCTGGCAGGGTCGCCATGTACTATTAGTACAAATGATGGGTGATGAAGCTTCCGAGAGGGGATCCTGGCAAGGTCGCCATGTACTATTAGTACAGGATGGTGGGTGCCCAGGATATGGGAGGTGAAGTAAACTCAGTGTTGCTGGTAGTAGAGTCTTATTAATATCGGACTTAACTATATATACACTTTAGGTTGCGCTGATACAAGCAATATGCGTTTATGTCGCAGTAAACTATTGTTACTGCTAAACATCAAAGTGGCCAAACCCCATACTACAGCTACGTCTCGTCTGTAAACCTTTTAACTGTGTTCTTCTGTGGACAGCGGTGGCGGCGCTGGGCACGCACGCGCACACGGCCACTATCTCGGTGCGACAGGAGGATGTCACACTCTCATTGGAGCCACTACTTACTGGGGGCTTCTCTTTGGCTATTGTCAAAGGTGAGTGTTTTTATAGTAGTGTATAATACAGTCTAGGGTCTCAGTGAGTTGATGCACTCGTCTCGAAGCTCTGGACGCCAGGTTCGTAAAACTCGACCCAAGCCTTCCTACCAATATGCTAGTAAATGAATTGGAGAGCTATACTGTTTACCATGTTGCCGGAACTTCAAAACTAAGTTTTGCTTTGCAAATTGACTCTCGTGTCAGGATTTCGTCGTGCACGGATGCGTGTGGGAGGACATCATCATCATCATGATAAGGCCAGGCCTCCGAATGCCTCTATAATAACTGCTATGCTATAACCGGGACCTAAGTGATTTTTTTGTCCTGAACCACAGAACAAGTAAGTTCTGCGAACATAAGGCCCACCGACGAGTTTCTCGTTTAGGTATGCCAAACGTGCCTAAACGTGGCCATATCTTTCTTTCGCAGGCAATTCTATCCGCTACATCACTTTAGTTCTATTACACCCGAGGGGTGTCCGTCACAATGGCGGGGCGCAATCACGGAGTGGTCCGCCCCTGAACTACTCATGCAAAGTCGTAGAATCAAATACAGATTCTTGAAGAAAGTAAACGTGTGTTGAGGATACTCACTCTGAAATTTGCGCCCTAGCACATCGGCGACTGCGAAGCGACGCGAGTAGTCACGTTTAATGCGACTTAGCACCAACTGCCATGTGTAGCTAATATTTGTAGAAGCGCCTGATACCCTAACTCCCATTTCTTCACCTCCATTTTGCATCATCGAAAATTAATCGTCAATCGATCTCGAGTAAGATGACATTGAAAAACAAATATTTCTGTCCCACAGACGACGAAACAATCTTCCAAGCGTTCATCGGCCGCACCCTCATGTCCACCTACGTCTCATCCCAGGAGATTGAGGGCGGGATGCAGCTGTCCTTTCCCGGGGCACAGCTGACTGTGCACACGGTGGCAGACGAAGCTGCAGGGGCGAGAGGCGTTAAGATCGTTTGGGATGCCAACGAGCAAACGAGGCTGGAAGACTGCATTGATTTCGGTGAGTGCTCTATAATGACCCATACTCATACCAGTCGAAACATGTGCTGGATCTTAGCCGATAGATGGCGATATGTAGCTGTCCTTACCCGAGGCACAGCTGAGTGTGAACACGGTGGTAGAGGCGGCTGCAGAAGTGAGAAGCATTAAGATCATTTGGAATGCCAATGCGTCCATTTCATCATATCAGTCAAGACAGTAGTGTACTGGTTCATATCCGGCTTCAAAGACTAATAAAGGGCTTACAGTGATGACATACTGTTTTAGTTTTAACGTCTGGATAAACATTAAAATTATTATTTTCTACAAAATCTCAACATTGTATTAAAAACTTACCTTGCTCATAAATATGAAAAATCGCATGCATCGTCATAATCTGTTTTAGTACCTAATTCGTGTCAAGATCACTAAAGAAAAAATATTGTTATTCAGGAACCAAACACTGGTACGGTGGTCCTATGCAGCTCACCCAAACTTACCCGATAGAAAAATCCAATCAAGTCTACGCTCCCTACAACACCAGGGAGCAAGACAACGGAGCCATCATGGAGAGATACTGGCTGAACTCCGCTGGAGAATACATCTACGTCCACCCACAAGTACCTCTATTCATCGATTACAATACCATCTCAAGTAATCACTTGTGTTTCGGAGCTCAAATCGCATCTCCTTACTCCACTAAGAGAAACCATACAGAGCTGTCCTATGATCTCTGGTTCCTTTCCGATGTGAAGGCAGCCCATAAGCACGCGTTGAAGACTTACTTAGGCTGGCCGTCCGGTACTCCCGATTTCAGAATGATTCAGCATCCCATCTGGTCCACATGGGCCGAGTTTTCAAGAGACATAAATGAGACCAATCTTCGAGAGTACGCGCAGGAGATAAAAAACCGCGGTTTCGCCAATTCGCAGCTGGAGATCGATGATCTTTGGGAGATCTGCTACGGCTCGCTGACGGTGGATGTGAAAAAGTTCCCGGATTTGAAGAAGTTCGTACAGGAAATGAAGGACTTGGGGTACCGAGCGACGATTTGGATTCATCCCTTTATTAACCAGAACTGTGAGCCGTGGTACTCTGATGCTTTGGCTGCAGGGTGAGTAGAGTTTATTGGCTTTTCTTTGCTTTTTTAGAAGACCCTCAGTGCGGCCATCGTTCACGTTCCTATTGCGGTCAAATTATATAGAAACACTTGCAGTCAAATTAAAAACAATACGGACGATATTCGTCGTTGTGCTGATATGCTGATGGCGATAGGAATGGAATCATCATAATATACATACAATCCTATTGATTATCCTTCTAGAATCATCTTGATGGGAGGGTATTTTGATTGATATTGGGAAAGAAAGTAATCTCTGCAATAATAACTGAATAAAAGTGATATTTTATATTCACGGAATGTCACATCAATTACATCGTCTACTTAACGCAAATGGTCGATTAAAGATTAATATAATCATTGCCCGAAATCCGCCTAGAGGGTGTGGCGTAACGTAACGACAGTCAGATGCCAGATAGGAGTGCGCGGTTGGAGAGTAGCCTGGGGAAAATCCAGGGCAAACATCCGACACGACCACTCGAGCGCTTTAAACTCTGGAATACTCGAAGGGTTTGCGCTCCAGTGAGATTGGTTGAGCAGCTTCAATCAAATCTGAGATGTGAGTAGAATCGAGCTACTGAGAGTTTCGTCGCTGGTTCAATAAAACCTAGTCTAACTGAGACGAGTCCAGCAAGGAACTCAGCTAGGCCCGACCTGCATGGTACTGAATCTATCAGGTATGCGGCGGTAGCGGGACGAATAGGGATTATATGTGTCTCTGTTGTCACGATCGAGCGGTGGACGTCCTCGCCGGTGGAACTGCCTAAGTGTAGCTACACATCGTGTCTGAGTTGATTTATGTCTGATAGTGAAAGTGTTAATTAGATCTGAATAATTTTAGCTACTTGGTGTTGAACGAAAATGGCAGCCCCGACACTTCGTGGTGGAACAACAACGGGTCCATTGGCTCGTACATCGACTTCACCAACCCGGCGGCCGCGGAGTGGTGGTACCAGCGCGTGAAGTTAGTCGTCGATACCTACGGCATCGACAGCCTTAAGTTCGATGCGGGAGAAAGCAGCTTTTCGCCTCAGGTACCTACTTCTCTATCATTCTGTTAGGTCCAGGGACCGCGATACCGGTATTTAAAAAAAAACCCTGAATTAGCCCAATATTTTGGATTATTTTTTGCTCTTTACGTAGGACTGAATCATGTATTTAGGTAACAACGTCGTATTATTAGATTGTCCCATTAAAAACGAAATAATTAACCGGTTACCGTAATAATACCGGTATTTTTCTATGGAGAAAATACCGGTATCCGATCCCTGGTTAGGTCATAGAAGTCTGATGGAAATTTGACATTTAGCTACTGATATTTTCTGAACGTTACTATCGAGTACAAGACTATGTGGCCTAATATCATATTGTATATTAGATGTTTTATTAAGAAATATCGTTTCTAACATTCAAATTTCGAGCTAAAAACTGGTTATTTTCCGCTTAGATTCCACTACACACAAAAAAGCAAAACACGGCTCTAATTGACGGCCGCCTTAGCCTAGTTGGTAGTGACGCTGCCTACGAAGCTGGAGGTCCCGGGTTCGAATCCTGGTCAGGGCATTTATTTGTGTGATGAGCATGAATATTTGTTCCTGAGTCTTGGATGTTTTCTATGTATTTAAGTATATATTTATCTATATAAGTATGTATATCGTTGCCTAGTACCCATAGTACAAGCTTTGCTTAGTTTGGGACTAGGTCGACTTGTGTAAGATTGTCCCCAAATATTTATTTATTTATTTAATTACTGTCTAAAGCATTGTTAAAAGTGTCGTATTCGTATCCTTTAATTGGCTTAATAAGAATTTACAAAACTTTTACCATAATTTGAGTTTGAAACATTTTAAAAGTAACGCCTTTAAAGGACCCCCTTTTTCATAAAACTTAGCAGACCACTGCTAACTAAGATGTGTTTTGGCCCTTTCTCACAAACATAAGTGTCAGCTGACAGACAAGAATAATTACGAATTTTAGCATGGGCGATTATGAATAAAGGGGTAAGCAGGGGATTAAAGGGATGTGCAAGATTGCACAACTTTTTGTAGCCTTTTACTATTTTAGTCTTTGGTTTTTATATATTTTTTAATGTCTTGTTGATTGGTGTCATTATATCTTTTGTCTACGGAAAACCAGTGCCTTTTAATTTAATACTTAACAAGGGGTAAGCATGAATAAGTATTCTGGATCCATTCTGTTTTGTCGCAGGTGCCGGTCCAGGCGGGAGACATCGACCTTCACCCGCACCACATCACGCAGGCGTACGTCAAGACCTGCGCACGATTCGGTGACATGATCGAAGTGCGCACCGGGTTTCAGTAAGTACTTTCCTTGCGTGTCTTAAGAAGTTAAATTACGGAATAAGTAGTGCAATGTTTTATGGGCGGGCCATTAGCAACCTCATCTCAAGAGCGCAAATCGATATATATTTACGGCGAGGACGAGTGAAAAGAAAGATTCTAGTGGATTCTGTACAATAGAATCCAGTGTGTGCCGCCGATAGATTTTAAAGTAGCATATTTTTTACACCCAAGACGAAAAATATTTTACTCTTGTCTTCTTGTTTTCTGTTATTTTTTTTACGCTTGTTTTTCTTGTTCTTTTTCTTTTCTTTTTTCTGTTCTTTTAATTGTAATTATAGCTTCTTGTGTATACTTTATCTTTGTTTAATTATGGTATTCATTATTTCATTTTTAGTTTATTTTTATTTAAATGTGTTACCTTCTGGGAAATCACTTAATGGTTCTGTCGGAAGATCAGCGCTGGTAATCGCGCCAGCACTACGCTGAGACAGAAACATTTCGTGCAATACCTGCTTCTTCTGTTTTTATTTATTTTCTTGTTCTTCTTGTGTTTTTTTTGCACGAATAAATATTTCTGATTTTTGATTTCTGATTTCTAAAAGTGGCACAAGTTCTCTGCTTACCCTTTGTGAATTTATATACCTTTACACTTTCTCCAGGACCCAGACGCTCCCAGTCTTCGTGCGCATGGTGGACCGGGACTCCATCTGGGGGCTCACCAATGGGCTCCCCACAGTCATCACCACCACCTTCCAGATGAACCTGAACGGATACACGATGGTGTTGCCTGACATGATCGGTGGCAATGGGTATGTACAAACGCCAACACAGTTAACTGACCACTGTGACCCTTATTACATACAATGCATATAAGTGTACAAATGTGTCAGTGCATCTGGAAAGGTACCTAGTCACGACATTTAGTTACCGAGTTACATGAGTTTTTGTGGAAGCTGGTGAAAAAGTGCCAAAATGGGTTTGTGTTATTATTGGGTTATTTACATCCTAAGGAACACGTGTGTACAAGAATATCAGTAAAATTATGTTTTTTTAGTATATTTCTCCGACTATAAAGTTTAGTAGACAGGGTACCTTGTCACGCCATGTCTTAAAAGCCTTTAAATTTTGAATAATTTTGTCTATATTTCCATCGCGGGTAGTCAAATACCTCTTTCTAAGATTGGGTATAGGATTGGTCTATAGCAAAATGATTTTTTGAACCAAAAAAATACTTAATGTTTTTTATAACCTTCACTATCGTGTGTCGTGACGCGACCATGCTGAGGATAGATTGAGGGAAAATACCGATTAAATATATTTCTCCTACTAAAACTACACCAAGGTCGCGTCACGAGGTGTTTCTGTATTAATAATAATTTGTTGATCTCGAATTTAATGGTCAGTTACCTGTTGGCGATAGTACATTGAATCGCGAACAGATTTTTTTTCTTACTCTGTTAGAAACACTGGCAGCTATTATGGACATGTATGCTAAAACCTGTAAGGTACAGCGGGGCAATCTAGCCTGCGGGATTTTTTTTTAATATCCTATAAGTAAAAAACAGGCCAAGTGTGAGTCGAACTCGCGCACGAAGGGTTCCGTTATAATCTATAAAAACGGCAAATAATTACGTTTGTTGTATCCGTGCCTTCTTATTTAATTTTATTTTTTAGTATTTAATAACAATAATAATAAAAATATTTATTGTCGCAAAAAAAAACAAAAAAAACAGCAATACACAAAAAGAACAAGGTTAAATTTAAAATTTTAGTTATGAAATGTAAAGTAACAATGGTATTGACAATGGTGAGACCATAGGCTCGGGCTCAGTGTGTGCCGCGAGCCTGGGGCCTATACCACAAAACTTTACAAGCATACAATTTGACATTTTAGTCAACTTTTTGTATGGAAAATTATACAATTTTGTCAAATTGTACGCTTGTAAAGTTTTGTGGTATAGGTCCCTGGTCGGCTGTACAGCGCTGTTTTCAGCCCGCACCCACTTCACAGAGCTCAGCAACAACACAACAAACAACAAAAAATAATATAGGTATTTGTTGTTATAGCGGCAACAGAAATGCATCATCTGTGAAAATTTGAACTGTGTAACTATCACGGTCCATGAAATACAGCCTAGTGACTTAATAATAATAATAATATAATAATTATTTATTTGTCAGGCAAGAAACCCATAAAAAAACAATAAAATGTTTAAAAAATAAAATAGAATAAAAATATAATAAAACTACTTACAATAAATAAATAATTAATTAATATAAGTATACTTAATTAATACTAGTGTCTGCCATGTTAAATTGTTGTAAATGCGGATCGATCCGTGCGATCTCGCCAGCTATTACATAAACCTACCAAGGTTTCCGATAGTGGCTAATAATATGTACATGTAAATTACTCACGTTGATTTAATAAATTAAAAAAAAATAATAATAATGGTCAATTAAAATATTAAACACAATACTTGGTCGTTCTCAGACCGGTGCAGCTTGCGCCAGTGTTTGTTAAACGCGTCGTTATAATCCCTGGCTACTAGCGAGGTGGCGAGCTCAGATTGTTAACACATACGTTACCAATATGGCAACTTAGTAAATTTATAGGGTCGCGTTTTACCCTTTGGAGTCTATCTGTCTTATATGTAAGTATTCCCGCAGCTACAACCTGGACAACCCCGGCTCGGGGCTGCCGACGAAGCAGCTCTTCATCAGGTGGGTGCAGGCGAACACATTCCTGCCCGCCATGCAGTTCTCCTTCGTGCCCTGGGGCTTCGATAACGAGGTCTGTCCTATTCACTTTATATTAGCTCTTATGGCCAAGTGTGTCAAAATAGTACATCATTTTTAGGGTTCCGTAGTAAACAAGGAACCCTTATGGTTTCGCCATGTCCGTCCGTCCGTCCCCCGCTTTTCTCACTAACCGTTAGTACTAGAAAACAGTAATTTAGCATGAGTATACATATCAATGACGCCGACAAGACGGTAGAATAAAATCATAAAAAAAAATTGTGTGGGGGGTATTGTTAGATAGCTCTTTCAAAAATATTATAAGGTTTCTAGAAGCATTTTTTGATTCAAGAATCGGTTGGTGTGATATTAAGCTTTGAAGTAATAATATTTGCTATGGTTAAGTCCTGCCAGCAAAACGGTGGCTACTAGGCATGTGAAAAAAATCATGGTAGTAGTATATACGATGAATTTAAAAGGAAAACTATCACAGCTAAGTAGACATTACTGTAAAGGGCAAAAATATGTATACAATACAACACAACATACCCGTGTGGTGTCGGGTTAGAATTGCACCACCCCATATCATCCGGTGGGTGTCGTAAGAGGCGACTAACGGAGAATATCCAGGGAACGGGCAGCAGCGTTCCCTGAAGGTCACACCTATTATTACTGCGATCCCCAACCCGCCTGCCAAGCGTGGGGATTATGGCAAAACCCCCCAATGACCGTGTGCTGTGGCGCTCCTTGGGGGAGGCCTATATCCAGCAGTGGATGTCTTCCGGCTGAATGATGATGATGATGATGATGACAACACAACATCTCAAAAAAGTACATCATCAGTACTAAGATCAGTAAAAACCCTTCTACGGGTCCGTAATTCCGCATATGACCGGTGACGTGATAGACGGGCAACTACGGAACCCTACACTGTGCGTGGCCCGACACGCACTTGCCCGGTTTTACATTCTACTTTTTCACGACCAGTTTTTTATTACAATAAAATTCTACGAGTAGTATGGTTCTGTAATAATAACCAATAATTGTTTATTTCTTTATTTCTTTTACTAAATAAATATTATAACTTAACGTCAGAGCACATTATACATTTACTCAGTTGAATTATTTAATGTCAGCAGAACGGTGATGTTTAATCTATGCATGGGCCAGCAGCCATTTCAAAAATCAGTATATTCAAAAGTTGTAATTGACGAAACCTGTGGTGGATACTTTTTGTTGTGGTTGGACGAAACATCCGCCAATTAGATTGTTTTTGAATTTATAAAATAAACAATTAATTTTTAGCAGTATTAGGCATTTAAATTGAATTCATTCACATTCAAAAGTTTTATAGGTATTATTAAATTAATTAGTTACTT
This sequence comes from Epiblema foenella, assembly GCA_963556455.1. NCBI lineage: Eukaryota > Metazoa > Arthropoda > Insecta > Lepidoptera > Tortricidae > Epiblema > Epiblema foenella. Next base: position 2,269,853 of record OY747113.1, on the reverse strand, counting down.
AGGCTAGGTTAAGATATTATTAAACGAACTAAATCACCACGTTTATTATATATCATTGGCTTTCCGAGGTCGTATATTTTAGAATTCTCTTCCCATTTATTGCAATGTATCAGACAAATCTTAACAACTTCATTGAATGTCAGACTGGGATAGCGTCCAATTAGATCAATGATGTAAAACTTCTCAGACTCACAGGTTCCAAATTTAAATCTAAACATCAAACTTTCACTACAACGGTTGATCTTCTCATAATACACTCCTTCAATTAGTTGTTTGATAATCGGGTGTTGGTCGTGATCCGATAGAACTTCTATAATCGGGCTTATGTTTGCCTCTTGACACGTCTCTGCGACTAGTTTCAGTCTACTGTTGAGCTTGCTAAGCTGGTCGAAGCTGAAATAAGCCGGGGATATCTGGACAACCTCTTGTTCCTGACGTGTTCTTTGACCAGGCGTTTTTCTATTTACATAATTCTTGATTATTTCTTTAATCTCCTTCACCGCGCAATTATTCATCTGCGCTATTTCCTTTAATTCTTTATAAGCGTTGGATATCTGTTCAGTATCTTGCTTGTAGACATCACTTACAGCTTCTTCAACCGATATTTTGATTTCTGTGACAATATCCATGATTAGTTCCTCTAAATCTCTCATGTCAGACTGATACATGTCTGTTATTTTATTCAATTTATCGTCAAGCAAAACAAAATCAGTGGTGCAATAAGTAGATTTCTTGAGTAGAATTGCCGCGGTTTCTTCACTTTCAATATTGTCTGCCCCGATAGAACTTGCTTTATTCAATATTTCGTCATCATTGTCCGTATTTTGAAAATGGTCATTATTTTTATCGCCATTTTCGCAATTTAATTCTGTTTCTTCATTGAGTTCTACATCAGATGGATTTTGGAGTTGAGTTGCCTCAATTTTCTTCTTCAAACTCTCAGATTGTTTCATGCTGTGTTCGGCATTCCTCAAGTCAGTAAGAACAGGTTTCTGGTAATCAGTAGTTTTGTCCTCAAAGTTGGTTTCTGTCCCATCGTTTCCAAATAAAAGCAGATTATTCTTTGTTATTTGCTTTTCAAGCCTATCTATAGTTGCAAGTATATGCTGTTGTGTAATGTCCTGGTGGTCCATTTTCTTTTCTAAAGCAGTTAATTTGCACTCAATGATACTCTTGTCTAGTTCAGTCATTTTTCCTTCCATAATATTTAATCTGTTATTTATGTATGCATTCATGTCATGCAAATTCTTCATGTAGCTCTTCTGATCCCGTTGAATCTGTTTCAATAATTCCATCATATTTGCGGCCATATTTGATTAGAGATAAGGCCACGTCAAGCAATAACCATAAATGTAGTAGATTAGGAACCTCCTGGTACCTAAAACAGTAAAATCATACGCATAACCTATATGATACTATACAAACATTCGATTTATGCTAAGTTATTGGTAGGTGGTAAAAAAGTGTTTTACTTTAGCTGTCGTCTCCCGGCGAAATAAATAAACAATAGCATTATTTTGTAATGAGCCCGGAGATCCCCGGTACCGGTAGACGAGGGGTTAATACAACAGACAAAATAAACTTAACTAATATAAGAGCTGGCGCGTACCTCTCCCAACGGATTGCTCTTGCGGTTCAGAGGGGTAACGCCGCCAGCGTTTTGGGGTCCATGCCGCAGGCAGAACTTTTAGATGGAGTGTTTTTTTTGTAATTGGTTTTATTTGTTTCTTTGTTGTAGTTTTAAGTATGTATCTTGTGTTTATTTAATATTCATGTTACCTACTTATATAATTAAGTAATTATACAGTAAATATGTTTGTTTAGTTTATGACTAATATATATTCTCCAAGGTCGTTCGCTGTCTTTGGGGATGGTGCCCATAAGGCTGGCCATATTTCCTCGGTGGCTAGCGATACCTATCCTTTGACCGACGAAGTAGCCAGCCTTTATGGTCAGCCGTATTTTCAAAACATTTTTAAAAAGTTTTATAAAGATTCTGGGCGTCTGGCTCCCAAGGTCCGAGAGTTTCGACCGCGAAGGACGCAAATACATGATTGTTTGTCAGGCCCGTGTATTTGCTGCGCTTCGAGGCTTCTGCAGCAATGGTCTGATATAACACGGTCTGTTCATGTTTGCAAGGACTAGTAACTTCGTACTACCGTACGTAGACCTTATACGTCTCTGAGGATATTTATTTATTAGATTTTATTATTTTCATGTTGACGTGTTATAGATATAGCTCAAAATATTTTATTTTGATTAGTGTACCTACTTTATTACCTTTTATCTTGACGCTTAGAGACCTTATACATCTCTAACAAATCTCGATTGTTATTAGTTTCTTAGTCTTATTTTTGACATGTAACACTACATTTAATTAATGATACTTTGATTATTGTATTATTTTTATTTGATGTACCTAGATAGATTTTGACTTGTAAAAGTGCCCTTGAGGCCTATTTGCAGAATAAATGTTTTGATTTTGATTTGATTTTGATAACATGCCGTTATAAGATTTTTCACACATGCATACATACTAAGCCTGTTATTTCGATAATCCATAGGGACCTTATGGCGGCCGGCACTTACGCCTTTATTGCCGCTGTTCCAATACAATAGTGAATAGGTGTAACATAAGCGCCTGCCGCCATAAGGTCCCTTTCGATGTGGATTATCACATTTAGTTAAATAAAGCTTGTAAAATAGGCACATGCCGCCAAATAGCTATACAAACGAAATCCATACAAACATTATGAATGTGAAAGTAACTGTCTGTTACTTCTTCATGCTTAAACCGTTTTACGCATTTAGATGAAATTTGCCATGGAGATAGTTTGTATGTCAATGAAGGACATAGGTAGGATAATTTTTGCCCCGGAAATCATTCCCTAATGGGATAATGTGATCGTTTGTATGGATATATAGTTCGAATATGTTATCTTGTTATATTAGATCTCAATGTCTGTAACCTGTGATTTTATGAATGTACCTTTAGAATATAAGTGAAATTTGCAATACCCTTACAGGGTGTCATGTTGTACTCGTAACAGTTAATGTAAGACCTGCTGTAAACCAACATGAGAGCAATAAAGTTATTTTTTTTTTTCCCCGTTCACGGGACAATGGTATCCCGGACCTTTGGGAGGCGTACGCGGAGCCGAAGTACCGAGGCACCGACGTACCAAACGAGTACCACATAGCCAACACGTAGAGGCCCTTTTGACACTTTAATGAAATGCAAGGGATACACCGAGCGGATGCTGTCCCTGCCCGTGTCATGGGACGCACACAGAGACAGCACCCGCCAGGGTGTACAGGGACTATTTCTGGTTGATGGAGCCTAAATGAACTGGGTTATTGGGTGAAAATGATGAATTAATGGCTGGGCTATTGCGTGAGACATCGGACGCCTGCCTAATAAAACTGTCTCAGATATTTATTTCCGGCAGACGGTGACTCGCTCTCTGCTAGATGGGCCCCCATAAAATAGCGACATTATAAAATGGCCTTAAGGGCAACACCGGTCAGAGAGCTGGGGGGTGGAGAGGTGGCACTTGACTTTAAACATATAGCCAACTAGCCACTTAGGTGACCACATCCACCCTCGAGCATCAGTTCTTGCGACTCCACTCTGGACGGCCGGTTAATTATTATTATTATTATTATAAAAGTCATCCTCGTGGACAAAGTAGCGAGCAAAAGCTAGTTATAAAGAATTTTGACTTCATTGTCCAGTTTGTAATGAGTTTACATTTCAATTTGTATTAAAATTAAAGCTCCATCAAAAGTGTCCTGTTGTGTATCTATTACTATGTTTCATCGGTATACTTTCGATCGACAACTTACCAATTTTGAAAAACTCCGTTTCCAGTGTCAATTTGTGTAGGTTTTTTTCTAAAAGTTTGAGCTATCAGGCAAACACTTTTTTATTGCTTTGTTTCGAACGATTTTTGAATTCCACTATGTCGTCTCAATCTTGAATGTAATTAATTGCTTTGCGTAGGGTAGATTTGAAATTGATAGTAATAAACGGAAACGCTGCGTTCGGTTACTACGCAAAAATTTCGGGCCACCCTAAATTAAATAACAGCAATAGGTTTTTCTAAATATTTTAGACTGGTTTTATTAACATTATATTATATTCGTAATACTCAACACTATTAGCAATTGTCGGTACCCTGTCATAAAAATATCAATCTCCAAAACTGACGATTTTTGCGATATATCGCTCCGATAACATTCGTTTTTTTATGGGTTTTTAGGAGTCTGATTTTAACCTGGTATCGTTAATTTTTGCAGGTTAGATGTAAAAATAAATAAAAATCATGATAGGATTAAAAACTGTACAAATCTGCACTATTTTAGGAAATATGACGGTATTTTACCGACCCGGGGGGCTACTGCGAGCCGAAAACGAAGTATCTCCCTCTCTGTCGCACTTGCATATTCCAGCAACAGAGAGAGATATACTTCGTTTTCAGTTCGCGATAGCCCCTCCGTATTCTATGTCTGCGAGTGTAGTAACTACAACAGATAATACTAATTGTTACTCTTACGTTCCGTTATACCAAACATACAGTGATTGAAATATTAGTTTATTTAACTGATACATAATGAGAAGTCTTAAAACACGAGTGTGGTTTTATGAAACGAGCGTCAGCGAGTTTCATAATAGGATCACATGAGTGTTTTAAGGCCTAATTATGTACAGTTGCATACACTACTTTATCTACATCCGTATATTAAATCCTCTTTCATGTGTTCAGGAACCATTGCGTTGCAAGTGTAGTGAGGTCGAGCGTGAGCCCGTTGAAGTCTTTTGAGCACGAGCCTGTATCGTTATGGGCGGAGATGGCCATAACGATACCGTTTTTGATGCTGTTATGGCCATCTCCGCCCCGGACCGGCGCAATATTGTAAAGTTGGTCCTTACCTACACTTTTTGAGCACATAAAAGAGGATTTATTGTATGGGTGTAGATAAAAAATGTTTACTTAATTCACAATTCATATATTGAGTACAAATTCTCAGGCAAAAAGTGAAGTACCTAGTCCCATATAGTTAATTAGACGGTACACTCGTTTTTGTTTTGCATGAACCATTGTATGAAGATGATTAAACATTACATCAGCAAACTTTACTAGCGATTCTATGCAGATCGGGGAAAAACTTTATTATGATAATTAGATCAATTACGCATTGACATTGTGACACCTTTTGTAAAAAAAATATGCCGTAAACCTTTATAGGTGCTTCAATCTCGTAATTTTTACGATAACAAATACATTTTTACGATAACAGACAAATGTTATTACAATATTCCACAGTTTTTAAAAGATATTTTTTTATATCTCTTTTTAATTTTTTTTTAATAAATATTAGAGGACAATCTTACACAAATCGAACTAGCCCCACAGTAAGCTCAAGAAGGCTTGTGTTATGGGTACTAGACGACGATATATTTAATAGATATAAATACTTAAATACATAGAAAACATCCAAGACTCAGAAACAAATATTCATGCTCATCACACAAATATTTGCCCTGACCGGGATTCGAACCCAGGACCGTCAGCTTCACAGGCAGGTGCACTACCCACTAGGCTAAACCGGTCGTCAAAATACACATACAGATATACAGTGGAATCCGGATAAAGCGATAGTCAAGGGACCGGTGATATTACGTCGCACTAACAGGACGTCGCACAAAACGGACTGATTTACTTTGAAAATGTTTGGTATGAAATCTAATGTGTGTTGATTTCGAAATCGTTAAAAGCGGTGAAATGTTATAAGCGGAGTCGTTATAAGCGGATTCTACTGTAGATTGAAATTTATGACTCACGTTTAGGTTTGACATTACCCGTCGTCTGTCGGTCCCGGGGATCCCGGGGCTCATTACAAATAATGCTATTGTTTATTTTTTTCACCGGGAGACGACTGCTATATTATAACTGTTGTCATTATTTTATGTTGACGTTATTTTATAGTAGTTTATGCAATCGTTATATAATGTATGTTTTTTTAGTCGAGAACCGCGATTAGATCACGAGGCTTGCCGAGTGGTCTAAGTAAGGTTCGAGACTTAAAAAAGTTAATTATATAACTATTTCACACCTGCTATTCAGAAAAGAGTTATTGTTGCCTTCGAATGAGGGATCAAAGTTGTACTTTTCTTCCCTCATTTGAGGGCAACAATGACTCTTTTTCTCATAGAAGGTGTGAAAAGCAGTATGTGACACTGTAGTAAAATCATTTGTAAGATATTTCATGTTTTTAGCAACGGGCCTCATAGACGGTGTGAAAAGCAGTGTGTGTCACACGGTAGCAAAATTATTTTCGTCTTGGGCGTAAACACTTGAATCCCTCGCTACGCTCAAGATTCTACTTAAGAATCCCTCGCTACGCTCAGGATTCTATTGTAGAATCTTTCGCTTCACTCAGAATTCAATATACCGCCCTCGCCGTAAATATATCATTTTGCTCCCTTGAGACACAATCTACTATTGTATACTCCCCTGGCATGGTCCGGATGATGGCAGCAAAAACGCTACCTAGCTAAATCTAACGCTACCTTGTCATTTCCAGACATCAGAGATCAGCTTAAAGTACACCCAGCTTCACGCCGAGTACGCTCCTCACATCCAAGCTGCCATGGAAGCGTCTGTGCTGGACGGGCGTCCAGTCAACGGACCGCTGTGGTGGATCGCGCCTAATGACGCCGAGGCTCTCACCATTTGGGACCGTAAGTTCTTTCAAACCGTTACATGGAGGGTAGCTGATACTTATAGCACAGCGGGGCTAGCATAACTGCCGCTGCGACGCGACGAGAGTAGAGAAAAATCTACCCTCCTCTTTCTAATTCGCACAGCTCAAGTGAAACAGGAATCGCTAAGTCGCGCGAGATACGACTCGGCCTCAAGTTGTGCTAGCCCACAAGGTTTTAACCTATTTTAGGTATCAGCGACACGAATTCGGGCAATTAAGATAGTAACTGTATACGACTGGGTTGCACCAAACCGCCTGTAATCGTAAGCGGTGTTCGTTAAAATCTGATTGTATGGAAAGTTTGTAAAGTTTCTATGGGATGACAGCTGCCGGCGCCATATTTGACGACGACCGGCCTGTTGTCGTATGTTGGTGCAACCGACCCCATGTACTTGTAAGCCTTCAGAAATCAATAGACATTATTATTATGCGCTTATGCAACCGAACATATACAATATCAACTAACACAATACCATTTCAGTCTAAATTTTAATAGTGAGGTGACATGTGAGGTTTTGTGGGGCGGGTCTCCTAGGACCTCACCAACTCACCAAATATCACCAAGGGGGGGTCCAAAAGTGGGCCAAAAACCTCACATGATTTTCACGAGCTTTAAAAAATCCTAAAAAGTTAGAAATACGTCGAATTTTTCGTATGAACAATTTTTGTTCTAGCTATAAATTGACCATATACATTTTCAGAATACCTCCTTGGCGAAGACATCATAGTCGCTCCCATCCTCGTGGAGGACGCGACGTCCAGAGATATCTACCTGCCTGAAGGCGAATGGCTGGCTAAGGGCGACAAGGATGACGTCCACACGGGCCCGACTTGGCTGCGAGGCTACAGCGTAGCCATTGACGAACTAGCATACTTCGTGCGTAAAACTGAACCTGATGCGGCGAGCCTCTCGCGGCTCTCTGCGCTCCTGGTAGCCGTGGTGTTGTTCCTTGGGTTATTTAATGTAAATTAAACAATTAATACACCCTTCCCCATGATATCTCCCCCAGGCACGTATCCAGAGGAGGGGATAGTTGGGATTTATCCCCCCCCCCCCGTAAACGTTTTTAGCCAGTAGTGATTACAGCGATTTTTACACAGTTCACATGGTTGTTTTGTTTCAATATTTGTTCCCCCCCCGAACCAAAAGTCTAGATACGTGCCTGTCTCCCCCCCCTCCTCATTCTGAATGGCTGGCCAAGGGCGACAAGGATGACGTCCACACGGGCCCGACTTGGCTGCGAGGCTACAGCGTAGCCATTGACGAACTAGCATACTTCGTGCGGAAAACTGAACCTGATGCGGCGAGCCTCTCGCGGCTCTCTGCGCTCCTGGTAGCCGTGGTGTTGTTCATTGGGTTATTTAATGTAAATTAAACAATTAATACACCCTTCCCCATGATATCTCCCCCAGGCACGTATCCAGAGGGGGATAGTTGGGAATTATCCCCCCCCGAAAACGTTTTTAGCCAGTAGTGATTACAGCGATTTTTACAGAGTTCAGGTTGTTTCAATGTTTGTCCCCCCCCGAACCAAAAGTCTGGATACGTGCCTGTCTCCCCCCCTCCTCATTCTGAATGATATCCACTCCAAAAACAAAATTCTAGATCCGCACCTGAACTGAGGGCCTACGCCAAACTTCGTATCGTGCCGTCTCTTTCACTCTCGTGTTATACACTATACGAGCGAAAGGGACGGCATCGGCACGATACAAAATTCGGATATCGAAGTTCGGAGTAGACCCTCTGAGGGGCTACCGCGAACCACAAACGAAGTTTTCCCTCTCTGTCTCACTTATGTGCAAACTTGCAAGTGCGACAGGGAGGGAAAACTTCGTTTGCTGTTCACGGTAGCGCCCCTGAACCCGACATAACGAGACGCCTACTCATTTCTGCGATCCTAGTAGCTCTTGCATTGTTCCTTAGATTCCTTAAAGCTTACCATTGACGATCACGTATTTATTTGGTTTATAAGTGCTATTTGGATGTGACATTATTGATAGTTATGTTGTAAATATTTATTATTAAACATTAATACAATTGTAATCTAATTGTTTTTATCAGTGCCACGAAATTGAGTGAAAGAAAACTATTGTGCCGACCCTTTCACTCATATGGTGTATAACATGAGAGTTAAAGGGACGGCATGATACGAAGTTCGGAGTAGGCCCTCTGGCGTCTATTTCGGGAACGTATTGAATTTATATTCGTTTTCTAAAAGCACGCGTTCTTTGAAACACCAAACGAGGAAACAATAAGTACTGATGATCTTCAGATATATATGATTGTTTGACTGATTAGAGCCGAAAGACGTTTGCTTATCTAGTAGGGATATCACTTCCGTCTCGAAAAGTCGTTCATTTTGCTCCAAATTAAAATTGATTAAAAACAATCTATTATTAAATAAATAAATAAATAAAATATTTTTTGGACAATCTTACACAAATCAACCTAGTCCCAAACTAAGCAAAGCTTGTACTATGGGTACCAAGTGACGATATACATATATACTTATAGATAAATAGATACTTAAATACATAGAAAACTCATAATCGATTTTTTATTAATCGATTTATTGAAAATCTAAATCGATTTATACATAGACTATTTTTTAAATAATCGATTTTTTAATAATCGATTATTTTTTGACATCCCTATTCTACCTATAAAAAAAAACGTTCTAGTTACTAGGTTCAACTTTGTTTTATTTTTTTCTATAAGTATAGGAAAATTGTGTCTATTTGATGAAAATCCTAATTAGGTTAGTAGCACTATCATTACATAGTATAAAACAAAGTCGCTTTCTCTGTCCCTATATCCCTATATCCCTATGTATGCTTAAATCTTTAAAACTACGCAACGGATTTTGATGCGGTTTTTTTTAATAGATAGAGTGATTGAAGAGGAAGGTTTATATGTACAATAACATCCATTAAATAGTGCACCCGTGCGAAGCCGGGGCGGGGCGCTAGTATTTAAATAATCGATTATTTATTGACATCCCTATTATCTATTAAAAAAAACGTTCTAGTTACTAGGTTCAACTTTGTTTTATTTTTTTCTATAACTATAGGAAAATTGTGTCTATTTAATGAAAATCCTAATTAGGTTAGTAGAACTATAATAAATAAATTAGCTACTATAATGAAATGAGGATTGCAATCACCCCCATATCACCATCATGTCATCTGTGCCTTTACCATGAGTTTGCATGACCGTACTCGCTAGCGACTGCGTAAACGATTTAGGCTCGGTTTTATAAAGATCCGTTAGACCTTATGTCGGTTTGTTATGTCAAAAAATGTACTGAAATTTGATCTGACATTTGGTCTAACGGATCTTTATAAAACCCGGTTCTTAGTTCTATTGCGCAACCGCCAGAGGCGCTGTACTTTTGCCCGTACATATTTTTACGCAGTCGCTACTGTCGCTAGCGAGTACGGTCATGTCAACTCATGGTAAAGGCACAGGAAACAATTTCCGTCCATGTTTAAGAAGACATTAAACCTTTTGATTAATGTATCCCATAGTTAATTAAGACTTTAATAAGCCATTGTATATTTGCGGCAAACACGTTGGTTTATGTCTCTTCGTTAGCAAATGGCTTTATAGCGGACAGCCGTGGAAATGTGTTTCCTTTTACATGATGGATTGGGTTATTACTGGACATTAAGGTAAACGTTCCAATGCTCGACACCAATTTAGGTGACGAGTATCAATAGATGAAACCTATCGTGCAACTCTGTCTAATGGAATGCAATAAATAAAATAAAATAAATAAATAAGTATTAGAGGACAATCTTACACAAATCGAACTAGCCCCACAATAAGCTCAAGAAGGCTTGTGTTATGAGTACTAGACGACGATATATTTAATAGATATAAATACTTAAATACATAGAAAACATCCAAGACTCAGAAACAAATATTCATGCTCATCACACAAATATTAATAACCGGTAATATTTCATAATTGGTTACGGTTTCGGTTATGATAAAAAACCGAAAACCGGTTATAACCGGTATTTGCGTAATACTTGAACGGCCCCAAACACAGGCACAGTTACCTTACTGTTAATAATGTGAGAGATTTCAATTGTTTCCGGAGACCTGGAATTAAGTGTTTTGTTGTGTTAATAGTCGAGCGATCAGAGTCTACTCCGAACTTCGAAATCCGAACTTCGTATCGTGCCGTCCCTTTCACTCTCGTGTTATACACCATATGAGAGGCACGGACGGCACGATAGGCCCTCAGGCACGGCTTTCAATCTAGGTCGCGGGTTCAAACCTCAGAGCTCGTAGGTACAACGAGTGTAAAATGAAATAGTTATGTACGAAATATCGTTTAATATTTAGGCCGGGTTTTATAAAGATCCGTTAGACCTTATGTCGGTTTGTTATGTCAAAAAATGTACTGAGTTACTGAAATTTGGTCTTACGGATCTTTGTAAAACTCGGCCTTAACCGTTAACGGTAACTTTTCGGTAAGGGAAAACAGTATCATTAATAAACCGGCCAAGTGCGTATCGGATCACGCACAATGAAGGGTTCCGTACCAACACCTACTAGTGTTATGTTCATCAAGTAAAGGTCATGTTAGTGCAATCTGCTTTTGCAGGAATTTTGGTAAGGTTAGGGCCGTCGTCTCACTCAAAAAATAAACAATAGCATCCCTACATAGTATAAAACATAGTCGCTTTCTCTGTCCCTATATCCCTTTGTATGCTTAAATCTTTAAAACTACGCAACGGGTTTTGATGCGGTTTTTTTTAATAGATAGAGTGATTGAAGAGGAAGGTTTATATGTATAATAACATCCATTAAATAGTGCACCCGTCCGAAGCCGGGGCGGGTCGCTAGTAATAAATAAATAAAAAGTAAATTAAAATGAAACACGGTAGAATCTTGCCTAAACCTATTATTAAAAGCGAGATGACAAATGTCCTGAATGGCGGAAGACATCATTTGCGTGAACTCTTTACGTACCGTTGTTTTTGCACCATTGTTGCCGCTAAGCGCCGGAGTAATAAGTTTACGTTCTAGTGACGTCTTTTAAGGAGACTGCGCACGAGTAGGACATGAAATACCGGACGATTCTTAATCCCGGGATTGAATCCAGTATTGGACCTCAATCCCGGGATTTCGGTAGTTCGGGACAATTCGGGAACACAACATCTCAAAAAAGTACATCATCAGTACTATGATCAGTAAAAACCTTTCTACGGGTCCGTAATTCCGCATATGACCGGTGACGTGATGGACGGGCAACTACGGAATCCTACACTGTGCGTGGCCCGACACGCACTTGGCCGGTTTTATTTAGATTAAGTGTTGAGTTAGATTTCAGTCTCAAAATAATACTAATTAATAGTTTAATAGCTATGATTAATTGACAGGTACTATCTTTTAAACAAAAAAAAATTGCATGTACTTAAAACTCTTTTTTAATCTTTATATTTTTTAGAAAAACTAGTGCCTACGCCGAATCTTGGGATTAGGTGGCGGACCCCGGTCATCCTGTAACATTATGTAGGTAGACTTGTCCGTTAGACAATTGAAGGTAGTTTTAAGTATTCATTGTCGCTCATTAAACGGAATACGAAACGGACGTGTTTTCTGTGATATCCTCATATCCTGGATTCCCTGGCCTATAAGCAGCATATTTTTCACATCCTTCAAGGTGCAACTGTACCGGGATAACGTTAGGAGGATGATGACTTATTTTTTTAGAAGCTTTCGTCAAAATGACAGGGCACCAATATGCATAAATTTTTTCACCTTATTCCATTGAAATAAGGTCCAAGGCCATCCGTAGCAGAACCAAATTATACTGATAACTTAAGTGGCAGTGGGCGGGGCACATTGCACGTAGAACCTATGGCTGTTGGGCCGGAAGATTCTCGAGTGGCGACCACGGACCGGAAGGCGCAGCGTGGGTAGACACAAGGTGGACTGATGACCTGGTAAAGGTCGCGGGAGTCCGCTGGATGCGGGTGGCGCAGGACCGGTCATTATGGCACTCTTTTGGGGGAGGCCTATGTCCAGCAGTGGACGTCTTTCGGCTGATATGATGATGATGAACAGGCACGTATCCAGACTTTTGGTTCGGGGGGGACAAACATTGAAACAACCATGTTTGAAAATGATGAATGTTATTGAAAGAACACGCAAGCGAATAAATAAACAGACGGCTAAAAACGTTTTCGGGAGGGGATAAATGTACGCAACGTGCAAAAAAGTTGTTTTTATATACAACTAGCGACCCGCCCCGGCTTCGCACGGGTGCACTATTTAATGGATGTTATTATACATGTAAACCTTCCTCTTCAATCACTCTATCTATTAAAAAAAACCGCATCAAAATCCGTTGCGTGCCCTTGACACCAAAGGGCCCAGCGCATGTGCAAGCTCCTTTATACCCATGCACCAATTAGGCGTGTGATAATGATGTTTCACGTAAATAATCGTCCTGCAAGCCGGTGTCCGCAGTGGATCGCGGAACTGCCCGAAGGATGGCCGTGACTGTGTGCTGTAAGTACTTGAATCATCATCATCATCATTTCAGCCGAAAGACGTCCACTGCTGAACATAGGCCTCCCCCAAGGCTCGCCATTTAGACCGGTCCTGTGCCGTTCGTTTCCACCGGATTCCCGTGACCTTCACCAGGTCATCACTCCACTACTAGTACTTGAATATTTCGTGAAATTATACCACAGTGCCTTTACCATGAGTTTACATGACCGTACTCGCTAGCGACTGCGTAAAAAATTGTATGGGCAAAAGTATGTATGTTTATTCTTTCGAAATCGTTTAACTTTTATGAATTATTTTCTCATTGCACTCACATTTGCTAGTTTCTGTTTGGTCCTATGGTCGACTGGTAGAGAATGCTTCATGGCATTAAGTCCGCCCTTTGTACTTATATTCTTTTTGTGCAATAAAGTTTAAATAAATAAATAAGTACAGCGCCTCTGACGGTTACGCAGTAGAACTAAGAATCGATACTAAATCGTTTTCACCTCACTAGCTCGGAAAGCCCTTTATTATTTTTTAAAAAACAAATAGCAAAAGTGCATTTTATCCACAAGAGTGCAAAGAATATTTGAAATCCGAACATGTAAAGGACAGTCCAAATAGTGCAGCAACATTAATTTTGTACTGTGCTGTTGCGTTAAAAAGAACTAGTACCTACGGGATTCGGGATTCGGTAGTGTACCCCGGGCATCCAACTATATTTAGGATGCAACTGTACCGGAATAACGCTAGGACGAGGAGGAGCAAAAAAAAATCCTCGCTCTAGTGAGGTGAAAAGATTTGTGTTATACACGGCTGCAAAGTTATTTTTCGTCTCGTGTATCAATACTCGCTACGCTCAGGATTCTATATTTGAATCACTCGCTTGGCTCAGGATTCTATTTTCGAACCACTCGCTTCGCTCGCGGTTCAACCATAGTATCCATTCGCTAGCTCGTAGTTCAACCCTAGAATCCATTCGCTAGCTCGTGTTTCAATTCCGCAATCGCGGTTAAAATACAACTTTGCACCCTTGTATAACAAATAACTATTACGCAGTCGCTTGCGAGTAAGGTCATGCAAACACATGGTAAAGGCACTGGTGACAATTATAGAACGCCTGGAAATAGTCTCCAAACAGAGTTGTATACTATGGTTGTATACCTCGGTGTGTGCCTAGAGGTGTGCTGAGATGTTGCTTCTCAGTTTCCCCCTTCATACTCAAAATTCTACAACAATTCTTTTACCTTCCGAGCTGTTCGGTTGTGGAATTCCTTGCCTACTGAAATTAGACTTGATAAGTCTCTTCCCGTATTTAAAAGCAGATTAAAGAAGTATACTATTTATCTCACCCGTAATTACTCGTAAGATCTATCTTTATTTATTTATTTAAAAAAGGTACACTTTACAGATATTACACAATAAATGATACAGTTAAGTTTGCACAAAATCAGTAGTTTATAGACCAGCATGACATCCAAAGCAAGTGCATACAGCATGATCAATAAGTAAGCGCATAATTGACCAAGTGCACATAGCACTAGTGTCAAGTCGACCAACACAGAGCAGGGTTAATTACATGGTTAAATCTAATCAAGTTCAGCATTCAATAACACAGTTACTCTACTCTATTTCAGCAAAGTCGAGCCAATGATGCATCAACATGAACATTACTAGTAGCAAAAGTTTAATTAAAGGAGATAAGTATACATTCTTAGGTACTAACTGAATGATAAACAATAAAACTGAAACGAAATTAAATAAACAAACAAGGAAATCAGGGTAAAGCGTTTACTTTTTAGGGTTTTATCTTGCGTATGATGGCGTGGAAGCCAACAATGTGCGCTTCGACAAACATGCCTGACGCACTGCAGTGACGAGGCAGCTTGAGCAGCACCCTGAAGACATTGTTGTATTGGACTCGCAACGCGTTGTAGACGCGCTTTGTATGCTTCGTCCATATTCATCACGTGTAGAAAAACGTACAATAGGCTTTAAAAAAAGTTAGCTTGACGTCCCTTCTAAATAAATCTACGGATGAGCATAATGTCATATTTACATTTTAATTATAATTAGGTAATTCGATATTATATCAAAATTAACCCGACCTTTCCTTGCGAAAAAAATAAACATAGCATTCTTTTGTAATGTGCGCGGAGGTCTCGACACACAGAGTAATACTACAGTCAAAATTATTATAGGTAGGCAATATGAATGAATGAGCTTTATTTAACAACTAGTGACCCGCCCCGGCTTCGCACGGGTGCAATGCTGATGCATGTATTAAGTATACATATAAACCTTCCCCTTGAGTCACTCTATCTACCGCATCAAAATCCGTTGCGTAGTTTTAAAAATTTAAGCATACATAGGGATATAGGGACATAGGGACAGAGAAAGCGACTTTGTTTTATACTATGTAGTGATAAATCACTAGCAATAAAAGAATAAATTAATATTAAGAAATTAACATATTGAATATAAAACTAAAACTACCTAGAATTAAAATTTATTATCTAAAGCTAAGAATTAAAAATACCTATAAATTAGCTGCCCTTGGTAGGCTCATCACGCAGGCAGCGTTCCCGCATTGAATTGCAATTGCAATTCTCTCGCTCTCGTTGCCTCTCTCAAATCAAATATTAATTGTCACATAATTCTTTAATGTCATATAAAGCGTTTAAGTCGAGACTTTGGCTACATAACTTCCGAAAAACTAATTAGTATATACGTACTTGATTCACTAGGCTACAGTAGTCTTTACATTTTGGTGCCGTGGTCAGGATCCTGCGTTTTTAGGATATACTACAATTTATCATCCTTTGTGATCTTGTAAACTTTTGTAGAGAACATAACTAGCATTTTCCCGGTTGTACCCTGAGCCCAGGGCCCGTTGGCGTAGGAACTGGTTTTACGAAAGTGACTGCCGTTTGACCTTTCAATGCAGAGAAAAAAACGTCGTTGGGATTACACAGGTAATACGATGTTTTTCTTTCACTGAATACGTCATGAGTGAGCCAGCCACATGCTGTTATTAAAAACCTATTGTTATTTTGACTACATTTTAAACCCGGACACGATTAAAAATAAACTTCTTAAGAACCAATCAATACCTGCAACCATGTATTATAATAATTGTTGTTTTGTAAAGATGTCACGGTAGATACAGAGTTAATTACAAAGTGTATACAATGGTGGGAACTGCCATTATAATAATCGAACCGATCGGGTTTCATCGCGAAGATAGTTGATGATAAAGGTATTGAAAAGCCGAAAAGATGTGAACAGGTTGCTTTTTTATGACAAAGACACAGTAGCATAGGTAGGCAAAATACATGAACATTTATTTTAGTGCTACTTTTAACAATTGTAGTTAAGTACCTACCTAATGATGTAAAACTTCATATTCTTTGTGAATGTAAAATATTTAAGTGTGCTATGTACGGTCAAGCAATTTGGTTTCTGGACCACTTCGTACCTTGTCACAGTGATATTATGAGATCGCTAGCGGCTTTCACAATGATTGTCACCGTGTGACTGTATATCATTAATTTTCGACATATGATACAAAAAGCCAATTACAGGTCCACACCAATAACCACAATAGCAAAGAACAGATTATGATAAGCACTATACACTGCATCACGGTAGCCAAATAAATCAGTAGTAAAAAACTAAAATAAAGTTTTATAATTACAAATGTAGGTATAACAGATACAATCATACTATTTATTACCAGAGATGCCCGTAAGCATGCTGGATGCTAATAAACTGATACATAATTTACGATTTAGTTATATAAAAATCCGTTAGGCCTTTTGCCCGTTATGTCCAAAAAAGTGCCGAATTACCAAAATGTCACATCAATTAAAAACCGATCATTATAAAACCCGGCCTAAATGACAATAAGTGGATGTTTTTTCCTAAGGTAACTGCGCCTATTACCGGGGGTATTCGCATATATGATAAAAGAACAAATCACGTTGTCATAAAGTTCATCATCATCAATACATTTTCAAATTTTTATTGAGTGAAACGAAGGTCTCTGCTTCAAGCTTCGACAATATTAAATGCTTTCGTTTGTCCGGATTCTCCTCTACAGGTCGCATTTCTCAATCGATTCTCGTGAAATTTTGTGGGCATTTTCGATAAATATAGGTATAGAACTTTATTTATAAGTCAGTTTTTGAAAATTTTCAAAGAAGAAACACTGGCGAAAAGTGTGTATGATTTATTGTATCTTTGCCGTATGTTGTAACGTATTTTTTTGTTCCAGTGATGCTAGCGCTCGCTGCGTGCGCGCAGGCGGTGGACATCACCATACTCAACACACCCACGCTGCAAGCGCGGCTGGAGAACAACCCGTACGGCGGGCTCAATCTGCTGCTCAAGCGGAGTAAGTATCACTTGCTGGCTGGGACACCACCATCCTCAACAGACCCACGATGCAAGCGTGCCTCGAGAACAACCCGTACGGCGGCTACTCAAGTGGAGTATCACCACATCCTCTGGGCTTGCAAAACTATGTTGCGTCAATGATGTAAGCGACAAGCCTAGCCTAGAGGCCAGAAGGAGTCAACTATGCACTAATGGGTTAACCAGAGTCTTGAGACGAGGTAGAATCGATATACAAAGGCTCACATTGTCAGGCTCTTTTCAGGAGGCAGAAAATCGGTCAGTTTGGAGAGCTGCAGCTGGAGAACTGAACTGCAGGATCACGTGATAGGTGTCAAAGTATAGTCGGTAATATCCATTAAAGTAAATCTGGAGAATAACTGTTAAAAGTTCCCGTTTCCAACAGAGGGCCTCTCCGAAGTGGTAGCGGTCATCGGCCGGCGTACGGGCACCATAAAGGACGTGGTGCAAGATGGCGATGTGGTGATCCAGTTCACCAACGACACCACGGTGCGCATCGCGGCGGAGGCGGCGGGCGGCGGCCAGATCCTCACCCTCACCTGGGAGTCCCCCAAGGGGATGAGGCTGGAGGACTGCGTCAATTTAGGTATTGAACCAAGCTCTCTTGCTCTGCTTGCCTGCTCGCTTGCTGAATATCCAACAATAGACAGACTTTTCGCAGCTTCACGACACCATTTGTCAAAGTCAAAACAAGCAGCTTCTCTTACCGGAAATGAAGAATTCCTTTTTTATTGCGAATTTTTAGGCCGAAGATGGTGCGAGCTCACCTTAAAAAGGTTGTTTCCTGATGACAGTAGCGGTTATGGTACCTACTACTTCAATAGACGGTCCCTGATAAAACAAATTCATTTTATTTATTATTTATTTAATTGAGAAAATCTCACCGATCACAGGGTCCCGACATTGGTACGGCGGTCCCCAGCAGAAGCGGCAATTCTGGCCAATAGAGCGCTTGACCCTGGTCGACTACTCCTACGTAACCAAAGAAGCCGATAACTGCGGCATCGCCGAACCCTACTGGCTCAACTCAGAAGGAATCTTTTACTACTTCGACAAGAAAGTCCCTCTATTCGTCGATCAGAACGACTTGGAGAAAAACGCTGCCTGCTTTATAGCACAAGTGAAACCACCATATTCGAGTAAGCGAGAGAGAAATGAACTCGTCTACGCTGTAGGAATCTTTGATGACGTGAGGAAGGCTCACGAATACGCTGTTGCTAAGTATTTGGGTAAACCAAGCGGCATACCCGATTCACTGATGATCAAATACCCAATTTGGTCGACCTGGGCCCGCTATAAAACGAATGTAGATCATGAAACAGTCCTTAAATTCGCTGATGAGATCAACAGCTATGGGTTCCCAAATAGCCAGTTGGAAATTGATGATCTTTGGGAGATTTGCTACGGGTCCCAGACTGTTGACGTGGACAGGTTTCCGGATATGAAGAATACGGTGGCTATGCTGAAAGCGAAAGGATTTAGGGTGACGCTTTGGACGCATCCGTTCATCAATAAAGGGTGCGAGCCGTGGTATACGGAAGCGCGCAGTAAGGGGTAAGTTATTTGTATAGTATACAGACTAAACGACTTATCGTATTCACAACCCTCAGTTATGAGGTTTTGATGGGGAAAAATATAGTCAATCGGAACACTAAGGCCGGGTTTTATAAAGATCCGTTAGACCAAATGTCAGATCAAATTTCAGTAACTCCGTACATTTTTTGACATAACAAACCGACATAAGGTCTAACGGATCTTTATAAAACCGAGCCTAAATATTAGATACTTATCTTTGATTTCATTAAGTATCTTAGTCGGACCGATGTCACGTGACTTTCAATCTGGAAGTCCATTGACGAGGAAAACAAGGAAAACTCTCAAAAAAAGGAAAAAAAGGCTAAGACTAGCATCAGCTTAGTTAACCTTAATAAGTCAAACTCAGCAAGTTACCATGTCTTTTCAGCTACCTAGTCTCATCCGAGTACGGCTCCGTCGAAACGAGCTGGTGGAATGACAACGAGACCACGACAGCCTACATCGACTTCACGAAGCCCGAGGCCAGGAACTGGTACACGGGACGGCTGAAGAGCATTCAGAACGCTTATGGATTCGACAGTTATAAGTTTGATGGCGGAGAATCTAGCTGGGCACCTCAGGTATGTGGTTTTGGCATTTTTACTTCAGACTAAACGGAAAATAAGAATATCATAAGTTTTTCAAACCACATGGCTCCATCATTGAAGCGCATCCTATATCATTAAATCGACAAAAAGGGATATAAAATTATCGAACAGGCAAAAGCATGTCTTCCCAAGCTGCTCTTGCTCGCTCGGTCAATCATTGCCACATGACTGTGCCATCAGAACTCAATGGCTCACGAGTCTGACTTTCTAGCGATTCAGAAATGACCTGCCCAACTAGCATGATCGATGTTTTTGTACATTTCGGCCGCAAAACGTGAGCATAAAACCTGCCAGGCTGCTGGTGGGAAGAAGCCCAACACATTCATTTATTTTTATTCTATGTAAACGATATTGTGGTCTAGGATGGAATGCGCTTAGGAACCTAGTAAGAACAGGTTTACTCTCGTCTTTAAGACATTAAGGGAACAAAGATTCCAACAAGCAGTTCGACTATTTGTCTTTTCAGATTCCAGTTCTGAAGGGCGACATACGCGACCAGCCCGGCGTGATCACAGCAGACTACGTACGTGCCGTAGCTCAGTTCGGGCCGATCACCGAAGTTCGGGCCGGATACAGGTATGCATCATCCTCCTAGCGTTTCCCGATTGTGTCTTAAGGAGCACAGAGTTTGATTTGACACCTAATCTTAAGCTTTATCGTAGAAACCAGTTCTACGAAATCGACTGCAATCATATTCCGAACTTCGTATCGTGCCGCCCCTTTCACTCTCGTGTTATACACTATATGAGTTAAAGGGACCGCATGATACGAAATTCGGATTTCGGAGTAGGCCCTCTGACCTTCTAACTGAAATGAAAAACCCGGATACAAGTATGATTTTGTGAGTGTTTGAGGCCATTTACTTAGGATTTACTCATTTGTATCGTTACAGTCTACACAATGGGCTATGATGGCGCAGAACCAAGATATAAGTCGTTCTCCCTTGGGCCATTATGGCCTATTGTCTCTACTTGGGCTATTATGGCCCATTGTGGGGATCCAGCATGATACAAATGAGTAAATCGATGAGATGTTGAATTTCCAGCATAATTTTTATCAGAAATACCACACAAATAGTCAACACCCGGGTTGGTTGGGTATCTGGCTCGCTGGTTTTCCTAGCGAGAACAAGGCCCTACCAACGTGATCTTGTCTGGGTTGCAAAAAAATTACGCCAACACAGTTATTACAACATAGTTATCGTGCCATTCCATTGCTTTTACGTCAATAGAAGCATTGATTACATAAAGTAAAATTGTCGATTCCGCCAATTCACGAACCAGAAAATGCTCGATAATGAAAATTATCCTTCATGGTCTGCCAAAACAGGGGAGGTTTTAAAAACCCGAATCTAATCTAAAATATGATGTGTTCTGCTGGTCGTAGGCGATAGAACGACCTAAAGAAAAAATACCGAAAGGTACTCTCGTATTTCTGCTTACGTTATTTCCCTGATTGATTCCAGGACACAAGACCTCCCAATCTTCGTGCGCATGATCGATAAGGACACGTATTGGACCTTCGAGAACGGTCTACCTACCCTCATAACGACGCTTCTCCAGATGAACATCAACGGGTACCCGCTGGTGTTGCCTGACATGATCGGAGGCAATGGGTTAGTTTTGACAAGCTTTGATCACCAAGAGCGCCTAAAGGTGTCGCGTGTTGTCATGCCTGCAGCGCCAATAACGACTGTAAGGTAGATGCTATGACGTACAATCGGCTGATCGGCAATATGACGGCATTGGCTAACATCTGTCATTACATGGCTAAATTACTGGCAAGCGGCTCAACCATCCCGGTTAGCGACTGTATGTTGTCAAAGTCACCTTCGGATTACACTAAAGATCATCGTCATCATCATATCAGCCGAAAGAAGTCCACTGCTAGATATAGAAGTCCTGCGCCACCCGCATCCAGAGGACTCCCGCGACCTTTACCAGGTCATCAGTCCACCTTGTGGGGGGCCTACCCACGCTACGCTTTCCGGCCGTGGTCGCCATTCGAGAACCTTCCGGCCCCAACGGCCATCGGTTCCTAGTGCAATGTGCCCAGCCCACTGCCACTTAAGTTTAGCGATTCGAAAGGCTATATCGTTACTTTGGTTCTGCTGCGGATGGCCTCATTTCTGATGCGATCACGCAGAGAAACTCCCAGCATAGCTCTCTCCATTGCCCTCTAAGTGACTTTGAGCCTTCTTCACTAAAGTTCATATACAATTAATTTAAATCTCTTTTGGAAAATGGTTGGCATGTAGGTATCACTGCCGTACATGACGAATGGCGTTGGAACGGTTAACTTGCAACGTTTGTATGTAAGTATTATATGTAAGTGTTCAGGTCAAATCTTGCAACTGAATTTTGAAGCTGTTATCCTCACCACACCCGCACCTGAGATACGCGTCATACTCGTGATCGGGTGCTGTTTGTGGAGTCCGGTCTGTTCATGCTTGCTAGGACATAGTGACTACGTTAATACTAGTGTCTTTTTATAGGGGATTGACGAGAGACATCATCCTGTTGTGGATTCGTTTTTGTTATCAGTGACTTAGAGACCATATACATCTCTAACAATATTAAATTAATTTTAATTTTGACGCTCAGAGACCATGTACATCTCTGTGATATTATATTAATTTCATTATACTCCTTGTTTAATCTTGAGACCTTATACATCTCTAACTTTACTGATGTTGTAATATTTGTAATAGATAACTTTGCAAGTTTATCTTCACTGTATGATATTAATTTTGTTATAATTGTAAACTCGAAATTATTATTCCTTCTTGAACTGTAAATTAATATTTTGACATGAAAAATGTATTACTTATTATAGTCAGACTTTCTTAAATTGTAAATTAATTTTTGACATGTAAAAGTGCCCTTGTGGCCTATTTGCAGAATAAATGTTTGATTTTGATTTTTGATTATGACCCGATTGAGATGCAATTGGCATACCTATCCAAGTTCGGTGACAATGCATTATTATGCTACCACCGGGCTGATCTGATGATGGACAACAGGTGGCCCTAGCAAAGCAACTCCATAATTTTAAGTGGTCGCGGACTGTTACCAGTACCATTGTCTTCCAGGTACAACGAGGCTCCAACCAAGGAGTTATTCATCAGATGGCTGCAAGCAAACACTTTCATGCCCAGCATGCAGTTTTCATACGTTCCTTGGGATTTTGATAATGAGGTAAGTGCGGAGGTGTTTAATGCTTTCCGTTAGCTAACCCTTTTAATTTAATTTAGGGTTCCGTAGCCAAAATGGCAAATACGGAACCCTTAAAGTTTCGTCATGTTTAGGTATATGTCCGTCCGTCTGTATGTCACAGCCAACTTCCTCGGAGATTATAAGCACTACAATTGTGAAATTTGGTAGACAGGTTTAGGTATTCTATGAAACGCCACATAAAAATGATGCAAAATTACAAAAAAAAATACCGTTGGTGAGATATTAGCTGTCAAAGTCGTAAAAACTGTGTCCTCCCCTTCTAGTTTCCAAACTACGAAGTTAAAAATTCTGAAAAAATTGAGGTGGTGAACGTTAAATACGTACTTTCAACGATTTTTGGTTTGAACAATATAGGTTTTATTACGGTTGTAAGTTTTCGCTTAAAAACTGTCTTGCCCAAACAAAAGGTCGTACCTAAGTGCCGTGACTTCCCTATGAAGATACGACTTTTTTAGATTCAATGTATTGGACAGTGATTTTAAACGTGGACTAGTAGGTGTTGGTACGGAACCCTTCATTGTGCGTGGTCCGACACGCACTTGGCCGGTTTTTTAAATATTTTATTTTTTGTGAAAAATGACAGTTATATTCAAAATTTGAAAGTCTAGGGAATATGTCGAATGGGGTGTCATATGAAAGGGCTTGCACATTCTGAAACCAGTTTTTTACGTTGACTCATTTTTGTTCTATTGAGGGAAAATGTAAAAAAAATACCGTTCCCCCCTATCTCCGAAGTTTACCAAGGGAAAAATATGAATTTATTACATAACATTGGTATCAATGTATATTTTACAGGAAAAATATAACTATAGCTCTATCTAGTTTTTTTATCGTCTAAAAACATATCTATATTAAGTTTGTAATTTAATCACCTTTGCATGTATTTTTGTTTTATAAATTCTTGCGAGATTATGCTGAAAGTACCTTCTTTCAAATAAAGAAAAAAAAATGAAATAGGTTAACGTGATAAAGAATTATCCTTGAAAAACCACCATACATACTAAGTTATTCGGTCGCTCAAATTTGTAACAAAAGTCGCCGATAGATGGCGCTGTACCCATGGCGTTAAATTTCTACACCATGTAGTTGAGATTTTCCTGATTTAATAGGGTTGGATTTGGAACCGGTACACATCTGTATACGGAACCCTCGGTGCGCGAGTCCGACTCACACTTACCGGTCTTTTTTTTTAAATTTATTTCTTACAAAAAAAAGTTTACATTCGTTTACACTATAACTTCGCCAAACTGCATCACAGTTTGTTGGCGAAAGAAACACTCTTTATTTTTTTACTCAGCTATCTAAATATGTTAGTAACATTATTTTACCTACTTAATTTCACCTTACTTAAAAATACATACATGCATATTTTTTTTTTATTGATGATGAAGAATTATTATATACCTAAAGTCGGCCGCAGAGAAACCTGATTCCCCGGTAAGTATATAAACTTCTAGGCAGGGACCGGGGTCACGATTTTACCTACAATAAACATAGTCAAAAGCGACGATGACAAAGAGATGAGCTGTTTTCCAGACGATCGCAATAAGCAAGAAGTTCGTGCAGCTACACGCAAAGTACTCCGAGCAGATCATGGCGGCGTGCGCGCGCGCCGCGCGGGCCGGCGCGCCCGTCAACCCGCCCGTGTGGTGGGCGGACCCCGGCGACACCGCCGCGCATGACATATGGGATGGTAAGTCTCCGAAATAAATCCTCAGAGTAACCTGTTTCTCTTGTCGCTTTGGCTGAACTCGTTTCTGGCACCTCCGAGGTCAGCGGAGTCTTAGTGATAGGGTCCCGTTTTACCCTTTTCGTCTCATCATCATCATCATCATTTCAGCCGAAAGACGTCCACTGCTGAACATAGGCCTCCCCCAAGGCTCGCCATTTAGACCAGTCCCGTTCGTTTCCACCGGATTCCCGCGACCTTCACCAGGTTATCACTCCACCTTGTCGGAGGCCTACCGACAGCTCGTCTTCCGGTGCGTGGACGCCACTCAAGCAGTTTCTGGCGTTCATCGACCGTCAGTCCTGCGAGCAATGTGCCCTGCCCACTGGCCACTTAAGTCTCGCAATTTTGAAGGCTATGTCGGTGACCTCAGTTCTGCTACGGATAGCTTCATTCCTAATTCTATCACGCAGAGAAACCCCGAGCATAGCTCTTTCCATTGCTCTTTGGGTTTACCCTTTTCGTACGGAACCCTAAAACGTACAATAGTAACGCTATCGCTACAGTATAACTGAAATAACCATACCTCTCCAGAATACCTCCTCGGCGAGAACATCCTAGTCGCCCCCGTGGTGGAGCGCGGCTCTCGAGAACGCGACGTGTACCTCCCGGCGGGCACGTGGCTAGAACAAGGGGATCCCGCCAGGAGGGTGCAGGGGGGAGACTGGTTACGGGATTATCCGGCGCCTTTGGATACGCTACCGTACTTTGTTAAGGCATGATACCAGTAATACTAGTGAAGATATTTAAAAACTATGACTCGGGCAATCATATAGCTTTGGTCGTTAATATGTACTCTAAGAATAGGGACGTTGACTCAAAATAAGACTACTACTTAAGACTACTCTAAAGGAAACAAGGCAAAAAAATATGCAAAATAGTGAAAATCCTATTTAAAAATCTCAAAAAATAACGAAACTACAACCGTTTTAATGTTGCTGGTTAGAGAGAGAGCGCGACAGATCAGTGACGTCATTGACCACGAGCGCCATAGTAAATGACGTTCCGATACAAAGATGCGTTTTGCTGTAATATAAAGGGACAGAGTATGCCCCCTCTTAAAACTTTTTTCTACTCCGGTACTTTTATCTGTCAATTATATGATCCCGCAAACGAATATAAAAGCATGTCTTATGCAATTTCAAAAAAGTTTATAGAAAGAAGAAAGAAAGAAAGAAATATTTATTTGGTGTTAAATCATTACACAATACACAACAATGAAATAAGATGAAATAAACACTAAATTAAACACCAAAAAGGATACCACTCAGCATATGCCAATAGCAATACATGCTAAGGCGCTGGTTTTCAGGGCACCCTTTATCTAGTCTATTCTTCATAAAGACCAGATTATGGGATATAATGCAACTGCTAACAGAGGTGCCCTGTGAACCCTACAAATAAATAAAAAACACAAAATTCACAACTAAAATCAAAACTGGCAACTTAACAAACAACTGAATTCGTATGGTTTGAAACAATAACAAAACTAAAATAATTACTGCTAGCATAAGGAAAAACGCAAGTCAGTAAATGACAGTTGAAAAAAAATAACCGTGTCTATGATTAGGTACGTTCTGTTGACTGACTTACCGCTCTTTCTTATGCTGTATTGCTTTTTAATTCTGTGTCTTATTATTTAAACCCTAGTCGTAGAAAAAGTAATGTATGCAACGTTGTAGGGTAGGGGTCAAAAAAGGCTCATGGCGTCTTTGTTAACAATTTTCGGCTACGCCCCAAATTGTTACACACGCCACTCACCTTTTTTGAACCCTCTTATACAACTATTGCATAAAATACTAGAAAGACATAATTATGTATTTTTTTATTCTTTTGAGTTACTTTTTCGCCATATGATTAAGAATTTGATTCCTTTCTAGAAAATTCGACCTTATTGATTTTTTTATTTTGTGTCAACGTCCCTATAGGCATGATGACAATAAACTTTAAGCCGTCGTCTCCCGAAAAAATAAAAAATAGCATTCTTTTGTAATGAGCGCTGGGGCGCTAAATTCGATTGATTTCTATCCATATAGTCACACTATGTTTAACATGACCCATCATCCCTATTATGTAGTGAAGTTAAAGATAGCCAAATATAGCATAATACATCCTTGTTATAGTACTTTTATCTCATCGGGTTAGCCAGTTGTAGTTGTGATTGTGACACACACGAACACAAACAATGTGAACACGTAGCTCCTACGCTGACGCACACATAGACAATGTGCATGTATTCATAATGGCTCACCCGCGCTTGTGAGAAAAGTAGTGGGATGATTCTCATTCCAAATGTTTTTTTTATACAACGCCGGTGGCAAACAAGTTTACGGTCCACCTGATGGCAAGCGGCCACCGTAGCCTATAGACGCCCGCAACTCCAAAGGAGTCACGTACTTGCCGACCCTTTATAAGATTTGAGGATGCACTGTGTTGACAGCAGAAGGAACACATTTAGGTCCCTCGCTCTCAACACAGTGCATCCTCGGGAGTTCTGGCAACCTTGCTCACCTCCAGGAACACAACACTACATACTTGTATAGTAAATAATGTTATTATGGCTGTGGTTTTCTGCAAGGCGGAGGTACTTCCTCAGTTGGGCTGCTCCAAATTCGAGCAAAATTACATTTTGCTGTGCCCTACCTCTCTCAAAATCTTATTTTCTTAATTTGTCATTACCGGGCCCGGATTGTTAACGACTCGTGATTATTTCTGACTTTAAATACTTTAACAGTTAGGGATCCAGGTATAGAGTAAACTGGAGTCAACAATAAGTTTAAATCGCACTCTGATTTTCTTAACTTTCACTTAACGTTCGGACCGGTAAGGACATCAATTAACTTTAACGATGAGAATCATCCACTGTAACTTAACATAATTTTTTGTCCTCTCAAAAACAAACAAGACAGATAGAGATAATCGTATACGATATTCAGTATTTTTAAGCTTAAGTAATATTTTGAATTGCTTGGATACTATATTTATATGTATTATTTTATATTTTATTTAGATATATGTACATATATGTATATATATATATATATTTATATATTAATAGTTATATATGTTTATTAATGTGTAGTTGTATATCTAGAATATTTATATAAATACATCTTTGTACACGTGTTGGTTTGTCTACAGTTTAGTTCCTATTCTTCACTCAATTGCTCAAAGGTTAACTGGAAGAAATCCCTTACAGGGATAAGTTCGCCTTTGTACATGATTGCTCTGTTTTTTTTCTGTATAATTTATTTTACTTGTCTTGTGTACAATAAAGTATTTACATACATACATACATACATATTTAAACTGTTACCAGTGTGAACTGTTTTATTACAGTATTTTTTTCTTAGTTTATATTCGTAGAGATAATAGATATACGGTACAAGAAAGCAGTAAACGCTTAAATGTATATTAGTTGCTTTTTAACGTGTTATCATTAGCATTAAAATATTTCAGCAAAAAATTAATACTTTTATTTATTTTATTTACCTACACCCCCTTTTTTCCCGTGGGTGTCGTAAGAGTCGATTACGGGAACCGGGTTGAAGTGTGTTGTGGGTGATGGGCTAGCAACCTATCACTGCAATATCACATTCCATCTTCAAACCTACAATTTCTAAAAGTGGCACTAAAGTTAAATTGCATGTGGCCTGCCTATCCCTTTTGGGAATACAGGCGTTTATATATGTATGTGCATCTATAATATTTATCTACACCCATACAGTAAATCCTCTTTTATGTGCTCAAAAAGTGTAGGTAAGGACCAACTTTACAATATCGCGCCGGTCCGGGGCGGAGATGGCCGTAACAGCATCAAAAACGGTATCGTTATGGCCATCTCCACCCATTACGATACAGGCTCGTACTCAAAAAGACTTCAACGAGCTCACGAACTCGAACTCCTGCACTTTCAACGCAATGGTGCCTCAACACATGAAAGAGGATTTAATGTATGGATATAGATAAAGTAGTGTATATATAATTAGGCCTTAAAACACTCGTGTGATCCTATTATGAAACGAGCGTCAGCGAGAGAACCACACTCGTGTTTTAAGACCTCTCATTATGTATCAGTTGCATAAACTACTATTCCATCTTAATCATTTATAATATTTTCATCGTAATAATGGTTGAGCCGATCTCTGTCGCCTAAGTACTGTGGTATATTACGTGGTATATATATTAATACTGGGGTATGCTGCTCGAGAGGTACGGGTTTAGAGGTACTGGGAGGAGATCGTAGCTAAAATATAACACTGGAAGCACATAGTCATTTAGTCATAGTCATTTATTAATAATATTATCAATATTACATGTCATTGTTATAGTTCAATTATACAGTATTAATTATTATGTGTTAATTCAATTCTACAAATTACTGAAATCATAATCATAAGTAATAGGTATTATTATTATTAATTATTGGGTAGGTCATAAAATTCTTTAATACTATAAAATGAGTGAGTGAGAAGCCACGATTTTAATTTTTTTAAGCATGTGGAGACACTACCCGCATTTTTCACTTCTGCGGGAAGTTTGTTATATACTTTAGGCCCCACATGATGCATGGTTTTGGTTGACTTGGTCAGTCGACAGGTGTGTGTGAGGAGCTGGTATGTTGACCCTTTCCTTGTGCGAGTTATTTTCTTCTGAGCGAAGGTGTCAATGTTCTCAATGACAAATTTAGCGACATCATAAATGTACTGCGAGGGCAGGGTGAGGATTTTATTATATCTGAAGAGATTTTGAGTAGGAGTGCGTGCTGGGACAAACGAGATAATACGCACGGCGCGCTTTTGGAGAATGAAAACAGCCAGTTTGACGCATTCTCGAATCATAGTTTAAATTCAATTTGTATACGTTATGATTCTGGACCTACACGGCCAGCCTCATACCGTAACAACCTCTACAGTACCTTAGGAGACAGAGATCGGTAGCTAGGCACGTAGTTAGTCATAACAAAACCCATAAAAGTTAGGTATAACAGTTTTATTCCATCTAAGTGTTCACAGTGACTTCCCTCACCAAGCCAGCACCCAGCAGCTTGAAGTCTTCAATAATGGCCGCCGTGTTCACTTTGTACTTGTCACCGACCGGACAGAGGGCGCTCGCGTTTGCCACCTGCAAAACAATAGGTACATCCTACATAGTCTATCAACAGATAAAGGTACATCCCAGATACTCTAACTACAGATAAAGGTACATCCTACATAATCAAGCTACAGATAAAGGTACATCCTACATACTCTAGCTACAGATAAGGGTACATCTTACATACTCTAGCTACAGATATAGCTACATTCAACATAATATAGCCATAGATGAAGGTACATTACATCCTACATAATCTAGCTGTAGATAAAGGTACATTACATCCTACATAACCTAGCTATAGATAAAGGTACATTACATCCTACATAATCTAGCTACAGATAAAGGTACATCCTACATACTCTAACTACAGATAAAGGTACATCCTACATACTCTAACTACAGATAAAGGTACATCCTACATACTCTAGCTACAGATAAAGGTACATCCTACATACTCTAGCTACAGATAAACGTACATCCTATATACTCTAGCTACAGATATAGGTACATCCTATATACTCTAGCTACAGATAAAGGTACATCCTACATACTCTAGCTACAGATAAAGGTACATCCTTCATTATCTAGCTACAGATATAGCTACATTCAACATAATATAGCTATAGATAAAGGTACATCCAACATAATCTAGCTATAGATAAAGGTACATCCTACATACTCTAGCTACAGATAAAGGTACATCCTACATAATCTGGCTACAGATATAGCTACATCCAACATAATCTAGCTATAGATAAAGGTACATCCTACATACTCTAGCTATAGATAAAGGTACATCCTACATACTCTAGCTACAGATATAGGTACATCCTACATAATCTAGCTACAGATATAGCTACATCCAACATAATCTAGCTATAGATAAAGGTACATCCTACATAATCTAGCTACAGATATAGCTACATCCAACATAATCTAGCTATAGATAAAGGTACATCCTACATACTCTAGCTATAGATAAAGGTACATCCTACATACTCTACCAACAGATATAGGTACATCCTACATAATCTAGCTACAGATATAGCTACATCCAACATAATCTAGCTACAGTCAAAGTCAAATATATCTGTAATCGCTCACTGATTAGTATAGGCCTCTCTTCTAGTCACACCCAGGAGTGACCCGCGGCCTTTATAATGCCACCAACCTGCCATCGTATTGGTCCACCTGCCATCACTACACTGGCAATATGTGCCCATCTCCAGAGTTTAGTAATGACTTCGTATTTCTAGTGCGAGGTCGGATCTCAATATTCTCTGTTTTGCAGCTGAATACCAAGCGTGGCGCGCTGCCGGGCTCTTCCAATCTTGGATTTGGTTGTAAACACTCACCTGGAACTCTTTCTGGTCTCCCACATCCGGCTTCCACAGCACGGCGATGAGCTCGCCGCCGTAGTAGTCGTGGAAGAAGAGCGCGAACTCGCCGTACGCGCTCTGAAAATGGAAAGTTTCTGTTAATTTTTTTTCTTTTGTTCTCATTATACAGGATGAAATAGTATTGACCTTTCATTTTCCAGGCATTAGGTATCAATATAATATGACAGTTCAGATTGAGTTTGTGGTTTGTTTTCTTCAGTTGTTTTTTTTTTGTAATATGTGTGTCTTCTGTGTCTGTGAATAAATGTTTCTTTATTTCTTTCCTTCTTAAAAAAAAATGGTAAAATTTTCACAATAAAAATTCGGTGTCCGAATAAATAAGTAGTAACGTGTTGATAATTGTGAGCTGAGTGACGCTCGGGGTTAGGGGTGCAGGGGGAGGGGAGCGCTCACCTATCTTATCCAGACCAATGCAAATTGCAATTATAGTGTCCGCAAACCAAACTGACACCGAATTGATATCGCTATCTCTTGCATACTTGCATGGTATTAAGAAGTGTGTCTCACGTTTCTTATAACCTCAGTCGTCAGTTTGGTATGCGGGCACTATAGTCGCACACGCATCCCCGCATGAACGGTAGTGTACTTCCGTGTTGCATCTCTCGTAAAAACGCGCGATCGCGAACATGACACGTGACACACAACAATGTTTACAAACTCGCAGTATTCGTCAGGATCAAAGTATGATGAAGGGTAACTTATGTTTTTTTTTACTAGTTTTCGATAAAAATCGGTATTTCGACGCGTAAGTTTGTCTCGGCGACACTGTGGGGGCGGGGCGAGCGCATTGCCGCCTTCCACACGCGTTTCCACGGTATCCACGAACGCATAGTTTTTTATGATATCTTTTAGCAGCTGTGTCTCAATATTTTAGTACTGAAAGATATTGAGAAAAAACAAATATTTATTGTTATCTCCAAAGAATCTACTGTGAAAACCTGAACGGTCAATATTATTTCACCCTGTATATTACTAAATTAGTTCCTAAGATGCTTATGTGTTTAACAACGTATGGATAACGGTTTAAAAATAAAGGATTTTACTATTATTATTAGGCTTGGGACTTTTGGAAGCTCGCCAAGGCTCCAAAAATATTTTAACACTAGCAGCGCCCTGCGGTGTTACCCGCGGATAAAAGGTAGTCTATGTCCTATTCTGATGTCTAAGCTACAATACTGGAAAGTTTCATAGAGATCCATTCAGTAGTTTTTGAGATTAAGCGGAACGTACATCCATCCGCACAAACTTACACGTTTATAATATTATTAGGATAATCGCGACTCCGTAGATTCTAGAACCCAGGCGAGCATCCAAAAGTCCTAAGCCTAATTTATAATTTACTAGCGACCCGCCCCGGCTTCGCACGGGTGCACTATTTAATCAGCTCAAAGCGATAGCACCTTACTTCCACTGATCCGGCTTCAGGCATTTAGGGGCAGTTTTCGTTACGCTGCCTCTAAATGCTGGAACAATATGCCGCCCCCAGTTCGGGATAGTAAGTCACTGGAGATCTTTAAAAACCGTTGTAAGGCTCATTTATTGGACTTTCAATAATAATATTGTACAGTTACTAGTTACACAAGTGCTACTGTAGCACTGCTACATAACATGTATTAAGGATTAAATTCTGTTGGAGTTACAAGTTAAAGTGGCCAGCTCATGCCGACCTACTTAGTATGTAAGTCAATTGCCTAGCTTCGTGTGACGCTTATTTTAGTTCACATGCTATAGTTTTTAAGCCACGGGGGTGGCAGAATAACAGCGTCTGTAGACAAGAGTCTCTAGTTGGTACAGACACAAGCTGAGCCACCTACCCTTTCAATTGTTTTTGTATACTTTGTTTTTTGTACCCGTCTTGGTTGCCTGTAAATGTATACAATCATTGAATAAACATCTTATTATTATTAAATAAATAAATAATAATAAATATTAGATAGAGGACAATCTTACACAAATCGAACTAGCCCCACAGTAAGCTCAAGAAGGCTTGTGTTATGGGTACTAGACGACGATATATTTAATAGATATAAATATTTAAATACATAGAAAACATCCAAGGCTCAGAAAAAAATATTCATGCTCATCACACAAATATTTGCCCTGACCGGGATTCGAACCCAGGACCGTCAGCTTCATAGGCAGGTGCACTACCCACTAGGCTAAACCGGTCGTCATTATACATATAAACCTTCCTCTTCAATCACTCTATCTATCGACGACCGCTTTAGCCTAGTTGGTAGTGACCCTGCCTTCGAAGCTGAAGGTCCCGGGTTCGAATCCCGGTCAGGGCATGTATTTGTGTGATGAACACGAATATTTGTTCCTGAGTCTTGGATGTTTTCTATGTATTTAAGTATCTAATTATCTATATAAGTATGTATATCGTCACTTGGTACCCATAGTACAAGCTTGCTTAGTTTGGGACTAGGTTGATTTGTGTAAGATTGTCCAAAAATATTTATTTATTTTATTTATGTATTAAAAAAAACCGCATCAAAATCCGTTGCGTAGTTTTAAAGATTTAAGCATACATAGGGATATAGGGACAGAGAAAGCGACTTTGTTTTATACTATGTAGTGATTATAGATTGGGCCTCACCTGCAGCTCTTCCAAGTACCTCCTGACCGGGTGGAACTCCACCACAGGAATGACGTCACTCTCCTCTTGCGGCAGCGCCCGAGGCTTGGGCCTGACGTCGACTCGCTCGCACACGTACGGCGTCAGAGAGGGATGCAGGTGGAGCAGGACGTCGTAGCCCTGGTACGACGGGACGAAGGCGCTCTGAAAAGTGACGATTATTTATTTATTTACCCGCTTATTCATAAAACTTAACAAACCTCTGCTAACTAAAATGTTCTTTGTCTCATTCTCACAAACGTCACTGTCAAAGTGACAAATAAGAACAAACGAACTTTAGCGGCTAGTTAACTAATATAGGTTTGATAGACGTTTATGAATAAGGGGGTTAAACTTTATTGCACAAAACAAGTCAAGTTGGCCACTCACTTGACAAGCCCAATTCCAATATTCTGGTTTCCCGGGTTGGAAGGTCAGATGGCAGTCGCTTCCGTAAAAACTAGTGCCTACGCCAATTCTTGGGATTAGGTAGCGGACCCCGGGCATCCTTCAGGATGCAACTGTACCGGGATAACGCTAGGGTGATGATGATGATGGAAATTACCTAAAAGTGAGGTTTAGGTCATAAAATGTATGAAAATTACCTATATGTGGCTTTTAGGTTATAAAATGAAATGAAAATGAAATGAAAATAATGAAATGAAAATGATTTATTCGTGGCATAGACACTAAAAGATAATACATTTATAACTAATAACTAATAAAATTGCCACGAAATGGTCCCGCCTCAGCATAATGCTGACTCACAAGCCAGCGCTGGTCTTCCGGCGAGACCATTGTTTGTGGATCACGTTGCTCCGCTGTCCGACGCGGCCTTAACCTATTCTGAACGCACCCTTTACGCCCTACCCCTTACGCCTTACGCCATCTGGCAGGCTGCTAATTGTCTAATTGTCAATAGGCAAGGCCGCACGGACATCCGTCAACATGGCTGCAAGTTAAAGTAATAGTTCCTTTTCCAAAAAAATGTACCTATGGACATGATTGGTGTCAGGATTGACTTCCAAGCTCGGGGCTGTAGTGAAAATACTCACCAAAACATTATCAAGCATATTGTTGGTCAGTTTATCCTCCATGAAGCGGAGCGTGGTCCTGGCGAGCGCCTGCGCGCGCAGCACGGCGCGCTTGTCAGGCGCGGCGCTCGTCCATATCGAGGGCAGGTCGCCGTCGTGTGACGTCACTATGTACATGTACGGGGATGACTCGTCGCGGGCGGAAAACCTCGTTTCTATCTCTAGGATCTCCTCTCCTGTAAAAAAATGTAGTAAAAATAAATGGAGCTGGCAATACTGACATAGAAATATGAGTGAAAAAGATTTTTATTATTAAATAAATAAATAAATATTAGAGGACAATCTTACACAAATCGAACTAGCCCCACAGTAAGCTCAAGAAGGCTTGTGTCATGGGTACTAGACGACGATATATTTAATAGATATAAATACTTAAATACATAGAAAACATCCAAGACTCAGGAACAAATATTCATGCTCATCACACAAATATTTGCCCTGACCGGGATTCGAACCCAGGACCGTCAGCTTCACAGGCAGGTGCACTACCCACTAGGCTAAACCGGGCGTCATTATTATTATATATTTTAGACAGGCAGCTGCCGCTGATACGTCTACATCATACTTCACTTGGCACTGGTTAACACTGCTTAGATCTTAGTTTGTCAAGTTTGTTTTTAAACTGATTAAGACTGTTAGCGTTCACTACTTCTGAAGGTAATTTGTTCCATGCCTTTACTATTCTATTGGAGATTAAGTTCTTGCCGATATTTGTTTTAGATTTGTTAGCTGACAATTTAAAGTTGTGTCCTCTCGTGCGTGTGCTTGTGTTTCGAGTGAACAAGTCGCTCAACTCTGGACAGGCATAATAGTTATTTAAGATTTTATAAGATTTGTTATTAGAAACACCAAAATTAATGGCGGGTCGTATAAAGGAAC
The DNA here is from genome assembly GCA_963556455.1 of Epiblema foenella. Taxonomy (NCBI): domain Eukaryota; kingdom Metazoa; phylum Arthropoda; class Insecta; order Lepidoptera; family Tortricidae; genus Epiblema; species Epiblema foenella. The sequence goes on along the minus strand of OY747113.1, from coordinate 2,233,923 downwards.
AAATGAAAAAAATATTATTAGATAACCCCGTATTCATAAACGTCTATCAAACCTATATTAGTTAATTAGCCGCTAAAGTTCGTTTATCCTTATCAGTCACTTTGACACACCTGCTTGTGAGACAGTGACAACAGACATTTTAGTTAGCAGAGGTTTGTTAAGTTTTATGAATAAGGGGGTAAGTATTTGAGGTCTATCAAATGATGTAACATTGCTGTGCGACCGACGTCTAGTTGACGTGTGTGCATTTCGCCTTATTACAATGGAATAAGATGCAGTGTACACATGTCCTTGACATTGACCGTATACCATAACATAATACGTAATTATTTAGTGCACGAAATAAAGTATTTGACGACCGGTTTAGCCTAGTGGGTAGTGCACCTACCTGTGAAGCTGACGGTCCTGGGTTCGAATCCCGGTCAGGGCAAATATTTGTGTGATGAGCATGAATATTTGTTTCTGAGTCTTGGATGTTATCTATGTATTTAAGTATTTATATCTATTAAATATATCGTCGTCTAGTACCCATAACACAAGCCTTCTTGAGCTTACTGTGGGGCTAGTTCGATTTGTGTAAGATTGTCCTGTAATATTTATTTATTTTATTTATTTATATGTATCGTACGTGTACCCCCTAATTCTAATACTAATTAGATAAGCGCATCGCCAACAAACTGCCTCGGAGTTTGGCGAAACTTTAGTCTAGGTACACATTTTGTATTCTTCTTAGAAATAAATAAAAAAAAAAGATGTAAATCATATACCTCCTTATTTATAAAACTTAACAAACCTCTGCTAACTAAAATTTTCTTTGTTCCTCTCTCACAAGCGTAAATGTCGAAGTGTCAAAGAAGGACAAACGAACTTTAGCGGCTAGTTAACTGATGTAGGCTTGATAGACGTTTATGAATAACACGGATAGTCTATTTACACAGAAACTAGCCCACTGATCGTCTCCGATTTGAATTCTGTAGTATTATGATACAGTGGAATCCGAATAAAGCGACAGTCAAGGGACCGGTGATATTACGTCGCACTAACAGAACGTCGCACAAAACGGACTGATTTACTTTGAAAATGTTTGGTATGAAATCTAATGTGTGGTGATTTCGAAGTCGTTAAAAGCGGTCAAATGTTATATGCGGAGTCGTTATAAGCGGATTCTACTGTACTGTTATTTAATATACATTGTAGTCGGTAGGTGGGTTTACGGCCTGTTAATTTGATTCGCCAGTTTGCGGCCACTTGGATGGATTGATGTACTGAAAGGATATTTTCTTGCTTTTTTAATATATTCCCATTCAATAGCTACTAATTAAAACGCACACGACTCGTTATTTCTTTAGGGCATGTGAAAATGTAAATAATCTTTAATTGAAAAAACTTCGTTCTTGAGAAGGCCGCAAACTGACGCAGGCCGCGAAACTGGCCTATATTGTTTTGAAAAAATGACACCTCGCCGAGTTTCTTACGCCGGTTCTTCTCGAGGCAGAGGTTTATTTTATGAACCGGTGGTAGTTTTTTGACATTCATAAATGCATGTAACATGCCTAAATCGAAGAATAAAGGTGGGTTGCACCAAACCGTCTGTAATCGTAAGCGGTGTTCGTTAAAATCTGATTGTATGGAAAGTTTGACAAGTTTCTATGGGGTGACAGCTGCCGGCGCCATATTTGACGATGACCGGCCTGTGATCGTGTGTTGGTGCAACCGACCATAAATGATTTCATTTCATTTCATATGTTTACTGATAAATGACTGACTAGTTGAGTGTGTAAATAACAAATGTTGGAAAAGAGATTCTTGACTTATGACATTCAAAAATGTGAGTATTATTTGAAATTCAGCGGTTACAGGGTTAAGCATCGCTGTATACTGGAATTTGCCGAAAAACGAACCAAAAATTTGTATTTCACAACGAGGGCTACTGTTTTTGTGCTCAGTAGATGTCGCCACCAGTTTCTGTCACTGTCAAAGTTTGTTATGGGTTATCTTGGAGTATAAATATTTCTAAAGAGATCCTTTACGCGGGCCACCAAGAGTGACGGAAAAGGTATTATGCAGATAAATTGAGAATTGGTTTAAAATGGATGCCGGTTTACCATAATTTACTTCCTTAACTTGGGCGGGTAATCGCTTGTGTGACGTATTTGGACACAACTTTCATCACTACATAGTATAAAATAAAGTCGCTTTCTCTGTCCCTATATCCCTTTGTATGCTTAAATCTTTAAAACTACGCAACGGATTTTGATGCGGTTTTTTTAATAGATAGAGTGATTGAGAAGGAAGGTTTATATATATAATAACATCCATTAAATAGTGCACCCGTGCGAAGCCGGGACGGGTCGCTAGTATACAATAAGTTGAGCTCGACAAAAAAAAGTGAAACTGTGACAGGGACAAATGATATGACGCTCTCTGTCGCTCTTATAAAAAAATGTATATGACTGTCTCGCTCGGTTGTGGTATTATTATTTGCGTGTGGCGTCTGGTAAATCTGTGTGGTTATTATGGGCGCGAAAACAAAGTTTATGTTGAAATTTTGTATAGTACATTAAAACCGTACTATAAAAATATAAACATAAGTTTATGAACGATAAAACTGCCTCAAAGCACTAAAATTCGTTGACCCGTAACTCATATTTGCCATAATCAATCTCAGGTACTATTCTAAGTAATAAACGCGCGAAACCCACCCACAGGCAGGCAACCGAAATGTCAAACTATGAAATAATAATATATATTTAATATTTGTGGACAATCTTACACATATCAACCTGGTCCCAAACTAAGCAAAGCTTGTACTATGGGTACTAGGCGACGATATACATACTTATATAGATAAATAGATACTTAAATACATAGAAAACATCCAAGACACAGGAACAAATATTCGTGTTCATCACACAAATAAATGCCCTGACCGGGATTCGAACCCGGGATCTCCAGCTTCGAAGGCAGGGTCACTACCAACTAGGCTAAAGCGGTCGTCAAACACACACAAGACATTGCTTGACTTCCCTTGTGACATCTGTGTGCAATGAACCTACAATTATTATATATATTTTTTTTTTAAGGGTACCTATGTAAACCATTTGTGCATAGTTGTAGGACATATATCTGTATAAAAGTCTTGTTTTGTGTGTTTTATTGAATAAATCATTTTTTCTTTCTTTCTTTCTTTCAAATTTGACATTTCGGATGCCTGACAGCGACAGCACTATTTTCATTTTTTTGGGGGCGTGTAACAGGACTTTTTTAGTTTTTTTTTTTCAAATCCTAAACGGTGCCATATAGTTAAAAATGTTTTTAGACACAAGTAATCATAATGTTTTTTTAGTTGGGTGGATCAACTATTTTTTGTTGCTCGTTACCATGGTTACGTCTCCTGAGTTACTCTTTAAAACTGTGATTTTATAGGGTTTAAACCTACCAAACATGAGTTTTAGCGATGAGTATAAATCCATTTCGACATGGGTCATCTCCAGAGCTCGGAATAGGTAGTGCCTATTTACCTAAACTTCGCGGGAGGACGTAACTAAGAGTGGTTACAAGCACCAAAAATAATTATTTCTTTTTAATGAATGCGGGGTTTCCCGGGATTTACTGTATTATTCTAGAGGCTTAATACATTTCTCTTTACTTATAAATCTTGTTATATTGCATATTGTTTGTTTAATTACCTTGAAATAACAATCAGTCATTAAAAATATAATATGGATCAAATTGAATCAAAAGGATTCAGAAATTTGATACTTTTTAGTTGACTTAGACATAATTATACTCCTTTCTTCCATGAGAGGGGACCTGTGTCCAGCATTTGGGTGTATATAGATTGGTGATGAGACAGAACTATGATATCGTATAGGAAAATTCCGACATTCATTCCGACGTTTCGAGTCCTTTACAGCACTCGTGGTCACGGAATGTATTTTAAATTCATTATACGCGATATAATCAGTTGAAAAATAGTTTTATTTAATATATGAGTACATGAATACCATCATATTAGAAATAAATTAGAATACATCTGTACGATATCTTCTATGCCATATCATAGTTCTGTCTCATCACCAATCTATATACGTCCTACTGCTAGACACAGGTTCCCTCTCATGGAAGAAAGGAGTATAATTCTGTCTAAGTCAACTAAAAAATATCAAATTTCGAAATCCTTTTGATTCAATTTGATTCATATTATATTTTCAATGACTGATTGTTATTTCAAGGTAATTAAACAAATAATATGCAATATAACAAGATTTATAAGTATAGCGAAATGTATTAAGCCTCTAGAATAATACAGTAAATCCCGGGAAATCCCGCATTCATTAAAAAGAAATAATTATTTTTGGTGTTTGTAACCACTCTTAGTTACGTCCTCCCGCGAAGTTTAGGTAAATAGGCACTACCTATTCCGAGCTCTGGTCATCTCTTGACCATGCTTGAAGTCTATATTATAAACATTTTTGTAAGAAACTCGGTTACTGTTGTCTCCTCGCTGACGGGACAGAATAACAACAAGAAAAAGTTGATTGGCCCAGTTATCAATTTTATATACTCACGTTTCATATCGCCATTAAAATCCAACAGCACCATCTCACTCCCCCAATTGGTTTCACCCAGCAACCGGAGTGTTCTCATGAAGCCCAGCTGCGGTACGGCGGGGGGCGAGTGGGGCGCGGGGGAGGTGTACACGTGCGCGGCCAGGAGGGAGGGGAGGATGGCGGGGAAGTGGGGGGAGAGGAGGTGCGCGGAGAGGAAGCGCTGGAGGAGGCAGGCGCTCACGCCGAAGGAGGGGTGGCGTTGGTGGAGGCTGAAAAACAAATGGGGTATTCATTTTAAACATAGCCTTCAAAATTGCGAGACTTAAGTGGCAGTGGGCAGGGCACATTGCTCGCAGGACTGACGGTCGATGGGGCCAGAAACTGCTTGAGTGGCGTCCACGCACCGGAAGACGAGCTCTCGGTAGGCCTCCGACAAGGTGGAGTGATGACCTGGTGAAGGTCGCGGGAATCCGGTGGAAACGAACGGCACAGGACCGGTCTAAATGGCGAGCCTTGGGGGAGGCCTATGTTCAGCAGTGGACGTCTTTCGGCTGAAATGATGATGATGATGATGATGATGATGATGATGATTCATTTTAAATATAGTACATTTACATTACTGGTGTTCAGTGGAATTGACATGATGAGAGACTTCGCTCTGTTCTCATTTGATTTTATTTTTAGACTGACGCTCAGAGGACCTTATACATCTCTGAGGATATTTATTTATAGCATTTTATTATTTTCATGTTGACGCTTAGCGATACATTTCACAATATTTTATTATGATTAGTGTAGTGTACCTTATTACTTTTTATCTTGACCCTTAGAGACCTTATACATCTCTAACATCTCGATTGTTATTCTTTACTTAGTCTTATTTTTGACATGTAACACTACATTTAATTAATGATATTTTAGTTATTGTATTGAGTGGCGAAAAAGAGGGGAGGCCTTTGCCCAGCAGTGGGACACTATATAGGCTAGTTAAAAAAATAAATAGATTTTGACTTGTGAAAGTGCCCTTGAGGCCTATTTGCAGAATAAATGTTTTGATTTTGATTTTTGACTTACCCAGGGTGTTAAAACTAAGAATGTCTCAGATCGCAGGTATTTGACGATCGAGCCCAAGGCAAGGTCGATAAATATGCAATCTGAGGCTTCCTTTATTACCGCCCGTTGTATGTACGAAACATTTTTATGTCCCCCTGGCCAGGGAGTGAGAACTTTCTGTTTTAACTATTTTGGTAATTTTTGCCAAAAATGTTGCGAAAAAAAATACAATAAAATGTTTTTTGTGTTCTAAATGCATTTTACTCGAAATGGTTTTTGATTTAAGGAAAATTGTGTTTGTACAGAAATCATTAATATATCCTCCTGAGACCCACCATACAAATAAAAATACAATTGAATTTGAACCTAACAGTTCCGATTACAAATTTGAATTTTATTTTATGTCAAATCAATCAAACCAAAACAAATGCAACTCTATCACTTCAAAATTTTACTTATTTTCCGTTGACCATATTTTGTCCTTTATATAGGACGCGGGGTCTTAGGAGGATATGTAAACTTTTGCACTCCATTCCTTTGTAATAAAGTCCTAAAATGTGCATATATTATTGAACCTGACTGTATATTTACCCATGTAGTGCACCCCTCAGTCGAGGCAGTAGAACTGTGTCTCGTTGAAGCTTGATACTCTCTTCGCTCTCTTTGAATTTCACAACTCCATTCTCTACCTGAAAATATCGTTAGTTATCGACCTTATCCCAAACGAAGTAAAGCTTGTATTATGGGTACTAAGCGACGATTTACATATATGGATAAATAGATACTTAAATACATAGAAAACATCGAAGATTCAGGAACAAATATTCGTGTTCATCACACAAATAAATGCCCTGACCGGGATTCGAACCCGCGGCCTCCAGCTTCGTAGGCAGGGTCACTACAGCTCAGAGACCATGTACATCTCTGGGATATTATATTAATTTCATTATACTCCTTGTTTAATCTTGAGACCTTATACATCTCTAGCTTTACTGATGTTGTAATATTTGTAATAGATAACTTTGCAAGTTATCTTCACTGTATGACATTAATTTTGTTATAATTGTAAACTCGAAATTATTATTCCTTCTTGAACTGCAAATTAATATTTTGACATGAAAAATATATTACTTATTATAGTCAGACTTTCTTAAATTGTAAATTAATATTTTGACATGTAAAAGTGCCCTTGTGGCCTATTTGCAGAATAAATGTATGATTTTGATTTTGATTTAGGCTAAAGCGGTCGAATTTAGGCTAACTTGCAATAAATGTAGGTCTCTGTCTAACAAAATGGGTTGAAAAAAGACATCTGCTTGCGTTACAAGCTATTCTGAAAATTTTGGTACATACCACATTTGTATCATAATGTACTAAAATATATGTAACTTAATGAAAAATACGTCTCACTAAAACACTGCTTTGGTTACTAATGTATTCCGATAAAAATAACTATAACGATATGTATTTTTATTAACCTCAATCTACATCTCTCCTCAGCAGTCTCTCTCTTTAGGGTGCGCTATAACCAGCCTGAATACCAGTCCGATCTTCAGAACGTCTATATACGTCGGGAGCGCGTTAGTGTTAGAAAACACTTACCTCTCTCCTCAGCAGCGTGATCTCTTTAGTATGAGCTATAACCAGCCTGAATGTCCGTTCTTCAGGACGTCTATATACGTCGGGAGCGCGTTAGTGTTAGAAAACACTCACCTCTCTCCTCAGCAGCGTGATCTCCTTAGGATGCGCTATAACCAGCCTGAACACCAGTCCGTTCTTCAGGACGTCTATATACGTCGGGAGCGCGTTAGTGTTAGAAAACACTTACCTCTCTCCTCAGCAGTGATCTCTTTAGAATGCGCTATAACCAGCCTGAATACCAGTCCGTTCTTCAGGACGTCTATATACGTCGGGCACTGGTGCGTGTTAGGAAACACTCACCTCTCTCCTCAGCAGCGTGATCTCCTTAGGATGCGCTATAACCAGCCTGAATACCAGTCCGTTCTTCAGGACGTCTATATACGTCGGGCACTCGTGCGTATTAGGAAACACTCACCTCTCTCCTCAGAAGCGTGATATCTTTAGGATGCGCTATAATCAGCCTGAATGCCAGTCCGTTCTTCAGGACGTCTATATACGTCGGGTACTCGTGCGTATTAGGAAACACTCACCTCTCTCCTCAGCAGCGTGATCTCTTTAGGATGCGCAATAACCAGCGTGAATACCAGTCCGCTCTTCAGGACGTCTATATACGACAGGCACGCGTTAGTGTTAGAAAACACTTCCCTCTCTCCTCAGCAGGTTGATCTCTTTAGGATGCGCTATAACCAGTCTGAATGCCAATCCGCTCTTCAGGACGTCTATATACGCCGGGAGCGCGTTAGTGTTAGAAAACACTTACCTCTCTCCTCAGCAGGGTGATCTATTTAGGATGCGCTATAACCAGCCTGAACACCAGTCCGCTCTTCAGAACGTCTATATACGTCGGGAGCGCGTTAGTGTTAGGAAACACTTACCTCTCTCCTCAGCAGAATGATATATATAGGATGCGCTATAACCAGCTTGAAAACCAGTGCGTTCTTCAGGACGTCTATATGCGTTCTATACGTGTGAGTGTTAGAAAACACTTACCTCTCTCCTCAACAGCGTGATCTCCTTAGGATGCGCTATAACCAGCCTGAATACCAGTCCGTTCTTCAGGACGTCTATATACGTCGGGAGCGCGTTAGTGTTAGGAAACACTTACCTCTCTCCTCAGCAGAATGATATATATAGGATGCGCTATAACCAGCTTGAAAACCAGTGCGTTCTTCAGGACGTCTATATGCGTTCTATACGTGTGAGTGTTAGAAAACACTTACCTCTCTCCTCAACAGCGTGATCTCCTTAGGATGCGCTATAACCAGCCTGAACACCAGTCCGCTCTTCAGAACGTCTATATACGTCGGGAGCGCGTTAGTGTTAGGAAACACTTACCTCTCTCCTCAGCAGAATGATATATATAGGATGCGCTATAACCAGCTTGAAAACCAGTGCGTTCTTCAGGACGTCTATATGCGTTCTATACGTGTGAGTGTTAGAAAACACTTACCTCTCTCCTCAGCAGCGTGATCTCCTTAGGATGCGCTATAACCAGCCTGAAAACCAGTCCGTTTTTCAGGACGTCTATATGCGTCGGATACGCGTGGGTGGGCAGGTTGAACTGCTTATTAAGTCGGTCTGCTATTTGCAGGTTGAAGGCGGCTTTGAGGCAGCGGAAGGCCTCGATGTCTCCGGGCCATTTCCCGCTGTGACCTGATGGAATTAAGGGGTCAATCAACTTTTTCTTGTATTAGGTCCCGTCAGCGAGGAGACAACAAAATCAAAATCAAAACATTTATTCTGCAAATAGGCCTCAAGGGCACTTTTACAAGTCAAAATCTATCTAGGTACATCAAATAAAAATAATACAATAATCAAAGTATCATTAATTAAATGGAGTGTTACACGTCAAAAATAAGAATAAGAAACTAATAACAATTGAGATTTGTTAGAGATGTATAAGGTCTCTAAGCGTCAACATAACGTCACAGTAACCAAGTTTCATAGAAAAATCTTTATAGTATGGGCTTCAAGCATGCTAAAGAGATGACTCGCGTCCAAATTAAGATAACCCATGTGCTGTCAAGTTGTACAGTTTTAGGATAGGTAGGGCACAGCAAAATGTCATCTTGCTCGAATTTGGAGCGGCCCAACTGGGGAAGTACCTCCGCCTTGCAGAAGACAACAGCCATAATAACATTATCTACTATACAAGTATGTAGTGTTGTGTTCCTGGAGGTGAGCAAGGTTGCCAGAGCTCCCGAGGATGCGCTGTGTTGAGAGCGAGAGACCTAAATTTGTTCCTTTTGCTGTCAACACAGTGCATCCTCAAATTTTATAAAGGGTCGGCAACGCGTACGTGACTCCTTTGGAGTTGCGGGAGTCTGCAGGCTACGGTGGCCGCTTACCATCAGGTGGACCGTAAGCTTTTTGCCACCGGCGTTGTATAAAAAATAAAGTCGACTGCATAAATATGTTTACACTTTTGCACCTTATCCTCTTGTAATAAGGCGAAAAATGTAAACATATTTTTCCCGTCGACTGTACTAATTCGCGTTCAGTTTTTAGGAGCACACACACACCGTCACTAACCACCTAGGTCTCGTCGGAAGACCAGTTGGCTCCCTGAGTCGAGACCTTTTTGTGACGATTTCGTGTTCATTTAATTATTTTTTCACCTCACTAGCTCGGAAAGCCCTTTTTTTATTGTTTAAAAACAGATAGCAAAACTGCGTTTTATCCACAAGAGTGCAAAGAATATTTGAAATCCGAACGTGCTATTTGTAACTTTTTTAAACATAATAACATGTAAAGGTCAGTACAGACACTCTAGCAAAAATAATTTTATATTGTGCCGTTGTGTTAAAAAAAACTAGTACCTGCGCCAATTATCGGGATTAGGTAGTGGACCCCGGGCATTCAAACTATCTTTAGGATGCAACTGTATTGAATTAAAAAAAAAATTTTTTTCGCGCTCTAGTGTGGTGAAAAGAAAAAAGTTATTTAACGTCTCGTGTGTTGCAACACTCGCTACGCTCAGGATTCTATTTTTGAACCACTCGCTTCGCTCAGTCACAAGTTTGCACCCTTGTACAACAAATAACTGTTCTATTATTTATCTATATTATGTTTGTTTCGTCATAAATAAATGTTTTTCTTTCTATTCTTTCTTTCAAATAGATTTTTGCTCATCGCTAAAACTCATGTTTGGTAGATTTAAACCATATAAAATCACTGTTTTAAAGAGTGACTCAGGAGACGTAACCATGCTAACGAGCAACAAAGAATAGTTGATCCACCCATATATCCTAATTTAAAAATTAATAACTCATAATTTGTCATAGTCAGTGTCTAAGTCATAGTTAATAAGTAAAAATTAGCATGCTTTTTTAAGTAAAATGTACTCACTTAAAATGACAATTCCAACTGTACTTACCACGACATTTTGCAAATAATTAATCTTATCTTATATTAGAAACTAGCGACCCGCCCCGGCTTCGCACGGGTGCAATGCTGATGCATGTATTATACATATAAACCTTCCTCTTCAATCACTATATCTATTTAAAAAAACCGCATCAAAATCCGTTGCGTAGTTTTAAAGATTTAAGCATACATAGGGATATAGGGACATAGGGACAGAGAAAGCGACTTTGTTTTATACTATGTAGTGATGAAGATTAGGCACATGGGTTGATGGCTCGTTGATGTCTTTTGTTCTATGTCCGCGGTGTCACGTGATTGATCAAAATCATTTAAGTTCAGTAACGGGGACACGTGATTGGTCAATTTTATTATAGTTCACTAACGGCTATACGTGATTAGTCTATTTCAAAAGAGTTCACTTGAAGGAGCTCCATATGAAATGAAATGAAATGAAATCATTTATTCTTCAATTTAGGCATGTTACATGCACTTATGAATGTCAAAAAACTACCACCGGTTCATAAAATAAACCTCTGCCTCGAGAAGAACCGGCGTAAGAAACTCGGCGAGGTGTCATTTTTTCAAAACAATATACAATGTATGTAAAATAGAGAAAAGTATGTGATTTTAGTTTCGTAATTACTCAAAAAACAGTTTAAAATATAATGAAAAATCTCACCCAATTCGATAACAGTCTCGCACACGGGCGTAAACTCCGGCGCAACGTAGACGCCATCTTTGTCGATGTCCTTGATGAGGCACGTGCCCCCGCGCCGCCACGGGTTGCGGGGGGGCGCCGGGAGGGGAGGGGTGGGGTCGCAGTAGCTGAACACGGCCGATGTTCCTACATACAAACAAATTAATACCTAATTAATTTTGTATTAAGCAATACCGCTACACACATATACACAGGCACACACATGCATAGGCACATTGCTCGCAGGACTGACGGTCGATGGGGCCAGAAACTGCTTGAGTGGCGTCCACGCACCGGAAGACGAGCTGTCGGTAGGCCTCCGGCAAGGTGGAGTGATGACCTGGTGAAGGTCGCGGGAATCCGGTGGAAACGAACGGCACAGGACCGGTCTAAATGGCGAGCCTTGGGGGAGGCCTATGTTCAGCAGTGGACGTCTTTCGGCTGAAATGATGATGATGATGATGATGAATACCGCTACAAACTACAAATTTCAAATCCTGCTCGGTGCCTAAATTTTTCAATTTTTCCTTTATTTCTAAATTTGTAAATTAATACTTATATACAGGGTGTAACAAAACTAGTTAGGATCCGTTTAAGGGCATATTCGGTTGTTCTGATCAGGAATAAGTTAGAAATTTTTTTTGACGCAATAAATTTTTGGCCTTTGTATGGACAGCTTGGCTACGGGCAATTCAATCCACTGCTTTCAAACCATAGAATAGGAGACATTGCATATATTGTAGATAAAAAAGACCGCAGGCGATTGCTGAGTAAAAGAGTATCAGCCCCTAGGCCACATAGATTGTAAGTTAATTTTAACTAGTTTTTAAGAACACAACCAGGAACAGAATATGATAGTTGTCTTTATATAGCACTGATCTCACGTAGACTTAAGCGAGCTGTTACACCCCTGTGATCCGAACGGAACCAGGGACATTATGTAAACATACTGAACTTCGACGACCGGTTTAGCCTAGTGGGTAGTGCACCTGCCTGTGAAGCTGACGGTCCTGGGTTCGAATCCCGGTCAGGGCAAATATTTGTGTGATGAGCATGAATATTTGTTTCTGAGTCTTGGATGTTTTCTATGTATTTAAGTATTTGTATCTATTAAATATATCATCGTCTAGTACCCATAACACAAGCCTTCTTGAGCTTACTGTGGGGCTAGTTCGATTTGTGTAAGTTGTCCTCTAATATTTATTATTTATTTATTTATGAACTACGAAATAAACGATATTCTGATTCTGAAATTGGCTGACTTGGACGATCTGCCCCATAGAAAATATTTTTTTCGCATGAAAAAAATTTTTCTTCCACTTTTTCCTAATCAGAACACGATACCGAATATGCCCTTAAACGGATCCTCACTAGTTCTGTTACACCATGTATACAGGTACTTTGACGACCACTTTACACTGACCACTGATACCCATACATTGTCATTTGACCCCCGTACTACTGTGAACTGTATCGTTTTTAGGGTTCCGCGCCCAAAGGGTAAAACGGGACCCTATTACTAAGTACTTACTTACTTTAAATGACATTTTTAATTATATTATTCCCTGATTATTGTTTAAATGTATGTATATATTTAAGTATATACCTACCCTCATATTATAATTATTAATTATTTCATTGTTATAACGATCGATATACGATTAGCAAGATAAGCGAACATGTTTTATAATGTAATTGTATATGGAGATAAATAAACTAAACTAAACTACTATATGTCTATCTTCAAAATCTGACTACTCCTAAAGAAGGCAAAAAATATGCTAAATGATGAAAATCCTATTCAAATATCTTAAAAAATACGACCGTTTTTATGTTGCTGGTTAAAGAGAGAAAGCTTAATAGATCAGTGACGTAACTGACCTCGATCGCCTTAGTTAATTACGATCTTTCTAATACAAAGGTGCGTTTTGCGGAAAAGGGACAGCATATGCCCTCTCTTAAAACTTCGAAGACTTATAATCATGTAATTATTTGTTCTTTTGAGTTATTACTAAGATTCTGCTGTCCGTCTGTCACCAGGCTGTATCTCATGAACCGTAATAGTTAGACAGTTGAAATTTTCACAGATGATGTATATCTGTTGCCGCTATAACAACAAATACTAAAAAACAGAATAAAATAAGGGCGACCCCATACAACGTCAGTTTTGCCATTTTTACAGATAATGGTACATAGGTCATTCTACTTTTTCATGACCAGTTTTCTATAACATAAAATAATCCATGATATGTATTGAATCAGTGAACAAAAATAGGACTTCGAAATAGTACCTGAACCTAATAAAAGGAATTTACAAGTAAAAATACTTAAATAATAACATATTGCCGTAAAAGGTGGGTAACACAGTGGTAAAAACCATTTTTTCATACAAATCGCGAGACATCCAAGGACCACTGATTTACTCGATTTATGGATATTAGCTGTGGTTCGTTAATTACCAAAACTATCGGAAGTGATACTGCAATTAAACCTCTTTCTAAATAACAATACAAATATATGAAGTGAGGGCCAAGTATTCCAAAATCTTCATTTAAAAAAAGTGTCTGAAAATTATATACATGAAAAAATAGAATGGCCCATTGTAATACGTATGCAGTTTCGACAAGTTTTCTTGTGGAACTACGCATTGTAAATACCTATTGTTCTTTTTTCCCCATTTTTTAAAATTCTCTTTCGTTGTTTACCACTCGGATTTACTTAAATAGGTTAAGTAGTATCATTATAATTAAGCATATTTTTGGAGAAAATGACTGACTGTCGAGTTTTTTTCGGCATTTCTTCTCAGTAGTGGTTTCATGAGAAGCGCTAGTAATTTTTGATTTGCAAAAGTGCCATTGGGGCCTACTTGCAGAATAAAGTTCATTTATTTCATTTACAAAGAGAGACAATTTTTTTCCCTGACCTCCATTAAATTTCCCTGACAATTCCCTGACTTTTCCCGGTTTTCCCGGTTTTCCAGAAAGTGGCCACCCTGTGGCCCACATAACTCCGCATTTTTTAATTTTTTTTATTACAGCTTTCTCTTTTTAAATATCTCACCGTACACCGCGCTAATATCTAGCGGCAGTTGCGTGAGTCCTCGCAAGTCCCTGCGAAGCTCGTCGGCCGCTTGTAATGCCGCTAGAGCGCTCTCCTCGCTCTCGATCCTTCTCTCGCGAGTGTACCGCTTGCGAGTCGTGAGCGAGTTCAGTTGTTCGAGCACGTGAAACAGCTCTGAAGGTGGGATATCTGAAAATATGTTAAAAAAATTGTACCCTAATAATATTTACGGTTTCCTGAAAGTCATGACTGAAAGATTAAGAATCAGAATCAGAATCAGAATATATTTATTGCCTCAAATTAATATAAATAAATAGATAGGTACGAACTCTTTACAGACTAAACATAAACAGTAATACTTAATATCTACAGTTAAAATTTAAAACAAAACATTGGTTGGGCAAAGGGTTCCAGTCTCAGCTTGCGCCAAGCACAGGGCCTGACGCTGGTTTTCAGAAATGATCCTAGAGGGATCGGCGGTCGATCACTGGTTAACAAATTACAGTGCTTATAATAATAATATATTAATAAAATAAAATGTGAAAGACAATACAAATTACAGTGCTTATATTATATCTACAGTGCTTAACTAGGTACAGTATAAAATGAAAAAGGCAATAAAAGAAGATGTGTGTGTTTGTATATATATGTATAGGTGTGCGTTTGTGGGTGTGCGTGTGTGTTTGTGTGTGTTACATATTTGTCATACGTGTTACTGTGTGAGTGCGTGCTGATTAAGTCATATTATGCCCTATATGTAACTGAAAATTCAGGGTTCCAGCACCAGCATCTTCAGCCAGCACAAAATTACACATACATAATAATCCATACATACATACTACCATACTACTACTATATCCATATATACTATTGATAGTTAAATGGCATGTAATAAATAAATAAATAATACAACAGTAAGCAAGTTAATATAAAAATAACATGTAAAATTACTTATAATCGGCATGTAAAATTACTTATAATTGACATGTAAATATTACTTATAATCGGCATGTAAAATGACTTATAATCGACATGTAAAATTACTTATAATTGACATGTAAAATTACTTATAATCGGCATGTAAAATTACTTATAATCGACATGTAAAATTACTTATAATTGACATGTAAAATGACTTATAATCGACATGTAAAATTACTTATAATCGACATGTAAAATTACTTATAATCGACATGTAAAATTACTTATAATTGACATGTAAAATTACTTATAATCGGCATGTAAAATTACTTATAATCGACATGTAAAATTACTTATAATCGACATGTAAAATTACTTATAATTGGCATGTAAAATTACTTATAATTTTATCAATAAATATCTCAATCTCAATCTCATCTCGCACGCTCTTAATCTCTAACTTATCCTACGTACGTAATATAACATTACCATATCAATTTAGAATTATGTGCCTGCTCGGCACAATTAGTATGGATTATTCATTGGGATTAGAGTGATTAGGTGAGAAAAACGAAGAGAGAAACAAAACATACAAAGAAAGAACGGAAAAACAGGACAGAAAAGCTACAAAGATAGAACGTTGCAATATTTTAAGAAACCTTCTAATGCAAAGTGACGAACTCACCATACTTTAGCTTGAGCAGGTATTCCACAATCTGCCGAGGGATAGAGCGACGCTCCGATAGTGTGTCTCCCTCCCACACGCACGTCTCTGTGATGGAGCCATCTTGGAAGCGCCGCAACTCGGACTTATCGCCCCAGAACGATCTGCACAAATTAAGATATAAAAAAAAATCACACCTGCTATTTAGAAAGTCATTTGTTGCCAAAATCAAAATCAAAACATTTATTCTGAAAATAGGCCTCAAGGGCACTTTTACAAGTCAAAATCTATCTAGGTACATCAAATAAAAATAATACAATAATCAAAGTATCATTAATTAAATGTAGTGTTACATGTCAAAAATAAGACTAAGAAACTAATAACAATCGAGATTTCTTAGAGATGTATAAGGTCTCTAAGCGTCAAGATAAAATGTAATAAAGTAGGTACACTAATCATAATAAAATATGTTGAGTTATATCTATAACATGTCAACATGAAAATAATAAAATCTATTAAATAAATATCCTCAGAGATGTATAAGGTCTCTGAGCGTCAGTCTAAAAATAAAATCAAATGAGAACAGAGTGAAGTCTCTCATCATGTCAATTCCACTGAACACTAGTACGAAGTTACTAGTCCTTACAAACATGAACAGATGCCCTCGATCAGAGTCGTACTTTTTTCTCTCATTTGAGGGCAACAAGACTCTTTTTTTCATAGAGTGTGAAAAGCAGTATATGACACTCGCTAGCAAAATTATTTTCAAGACATTTCATGTTTTAGCTAGCAATTGATTCTTTGGCTCAAACACTTGAATCCCTCGCTACGCTCAATATTCTACTTATGGTCCGGATTTTAATGTAGAATCTTGCGCTTCACTCAGGATTCAATATACCGCGCCGTAAATATATTTTGCTCCCTTGAGACACAATTTACTACTATTTATATACATATACACAATGTTGGCAGTCATTTTGACAAAATACATGTTAATTCGTCACCGTTTGATATATCTAAGTTTTCAATAGAATAAGTTACTCAACTTTTGTTTTAGAAACTGAGCGCGTCTCACCATCAAACGTTTAGTTCGGCGAGTATATATTTTTATATGTAAAATGTAACTTTTTCTTAAGAATAATAAATGAAAAAAAGTTTAAAGATTTTTTTTTACCTTTGAAATGAAATGAAATCATTTATTCTTTAATTTAGGCATATTACATGCACTTATGAATGTCAAAAAACTACCACCGGTTCATAAAATAAACCTCTGCCTCGAGAAGAACCGGCGTAAGAAACTCGGCGAGGTGTAATTTTTTCAAAACAACGTTTCCTTTATTGCTTAGAAAGAAAGAAACATTTATTCACAGACAAAGAAGACACATATATGACAAAAATGATAAATGAAGAAAAACATAAAATATACACAAACCACATAACATGTGTGTCCCCGCGGCAGTGAAACGGACACTGGCTCAGCATTATGCTGCGGTGTCAGACACCTACAGCGCTGATTTTCAGCCTGTTTTGGTACGGTACCCTAAAAAGATTGTAAGCCACAGATGGTCCACTCCCTGCCGTCCCTTTCGCTCTCGTGTTATACACCTAACGAGCGAAAGGGACGGCAAGATACTAAGTTCGGTGTAGCCCCTCAGTTACCTGAATTCCTCAGCCCCGGGCAGGTTGGCGGCGGGACCCTTGTCAATGATGTCCAGGGCATGCTCCTGGTTCAAGATTAACCCGTATGACAGCTTCTCTTCATACCTGCAAGTTAACATGGTTTTAGGGGTAGTTAGTTGGTTGAGGGAGTGTGGACTTTAAGAGAGGTAGGGCAAAGCAAAATGTCATCTTGCTCGAATTTGGAGCAGCCCAACTGGGGAATTACCTCCGCCTTGCAGAAGACCACAGCCATAATAACATTATCTACTATACAGGTATGTAGTGTTGTGTTCCTGGAGGTGAGCAAGGTTGCCAGAGCTCCCGAGGATGCGCTGTGTTGAGAGCGAGGGACCTAAATGTGTTCCTTCTGCTGTCAACACAGTGAATCCTCAAATCTTATAAAGGGTCGGCAACGCGCACGTGACTCCTTTGGAGTTGCGGGCGTCTATAGGCTACGGTGGCCGTTTGCCATCAGGTGGACCGGAAGCTTGTTTGCCACCGGCATTGTATAAAAAAAAAACTACGCCCCAGAGGGGCTTATGGAAGTCAGTGAGACTCAGAAGAGTCAGAAGTAATCAGTACAACTGTGAATATATCTATTGATAATACTGTTTCCTTATATACACATACATACATAATCATCCAAACATCTCGTACGCTCTTACCCCGTTATTCATAAAACTTAACAAACCTCTGCTAACTTAAATGTCTGTTGTCACTGTCTTACAAGCACATGTGTCAAAGTGACAGATAAGGACAAACGATCTTTAGCGGCTAGTTAACTAATATAGGTTTGATAGACGTTTATGAATAAGGGGGTTAATCCCTAACTTACGCACGTAATATAAGATTACCCTATTAATTTAGAATTACGTGCCCTGTCGGCACAAGTTAATTAACAGAGCGAGCGAAGAGTGTCAGCTCCAGCGTGGGCAAACATGCTTTCAACCCTCAGAGCTACGCCATTGTGAGAAATATCCTAAACTTGCCTAAAAAATCCGTACTAATATTGTAAATGCGAAGTGTCTGTCTATCTATTACCTCTTCACGCTTAAACAACTGAGGGCCTACTCCGAACTTCGTATCGTGACATCCCTTTCACTCATATAGCGTATAACATGAGAGGGACAGGGACGGTTTAGATGAAATTTGGTATGGTTACTTTTTATCCCACAAATCATCCCTTAAGGTGGTTGATGTTTGTATGGAAGGGCGATAACTAAGTAAGCGCCTGAAAAATAAA
Source organism: Epiblema foenella (assembly GCA_963556455.1). NCBI lineage: Eukaryota > Metazoa > Arthropoda > Insecta > Lepidoptera > Tortricidae > Epiblema > Epiblema foenella. The sequence continues at coordinate 2,215,066 of OY747113.1, read as the reverse complement.
AATATGTATGCATTTTTAAGTAAGGTGAAATTAAGTAGGTAAAATAATGTTACTAACATATTTAGATGGCTGAGTAAAAAAATAAAGAGTATTTCTTTCGCCAACAAACTGTGATGCAGTTTGGCGAAGTTATAGTGTAAACGAATGTAAACTTTTTTTGTAAGAAATAAATTAAAAATAATAATAATAAATAAATAAAAGAAACGCGAAGAACGAGTTCTAGGCGGACAAAGTCGCGGGCAATATCTAGGTATTCGGGCAATTTCCATATAATTATAGAACCTGCTCACAAAATTTCACGATAATCTGTTCAGAAATGCGACGTGCAGAGGAGAACAACTGGACATCCGCCGGACAGACATACGAAAGCGTTTTTAACCGAGCTGAAACGTAAACGCTTCGCTCACACTTCACGCTCGCTCAATTATATACTCACCCGTCTTTAACTTTGTCAAAAGCCTTCGAAATTGGCCAAGAGAAGTCCGCCTCTACAATTGGCAATATCAGATCAGCTCTACACGTCAGACCTTTAGACAGGAGCGAGTGTAGCGTCTCTACCACTAGAGACAGCTGGTCTACACCGTAGTTCACTTTGGACTCTATCGGCGCTTTGTCTATGACTGCTTCCTTCAGTTTTGGGAATTCTTTGAACCTGGAAATTAATTGAAATTTGAGTCATTGTATACAAATACAAACATTTATTCTGCAAATAGGCCACAAGGGCACTTTTACATGTCAAAATATTAATTTACAATTTAAAGTCTGACTATAATAAGTAATACATTTTTCATGTCAAAATATTAATTTACAATTCAAGAAGGAATAATAATTTCGAGTTTACAATTATAACAAAATTAATGTCATACAGTGAAGATAAACTTGCAAAGTTATCTATTATAGTAAAACATGCACTTTATTTCTTTGAAAGATTATTTCTTTTTTGGACATAATTACAAGTTTATAATACCTATTGATTACTGTTCGACATTTATACACGTGTGTCTGTCTGTAGCATCACAGCTCTAAAATGAATGAACCTATATTTAAATGCTATTTTTCAATTGAAAATCTTGTCTGTCAAGATGGTTCTTTTCTTAGCTGTTTTGTTACCAGTTTATGAATTTTTCATTAACATTAGAAAGAAAGAAAGTGTCCAGGAATAGCGCCTTCTGTATCTTATCCTTGCGCAGCCATCTAGTGTGAGTCTCTTGGGGTGTTGGTTGAGTAAATAAATAAATATTAGAGGACAATCTTACACAAATCGAACTAGCCCCACAGTAAGCTCAAGAAGGCTTGTGTTATGGGTACTAGACGACGATATATTTAAAAGATATAAATACTTAAATACATAGAAAACATCCAAGACTCAGAAACAAATATTTATGCTCATCACACAAATATTTTCCCTGACCGGGATTCGAACCCAGGACCGTCAGCTTCACAGGCAGGTGCACTACCCACTAGACTAAACTGGTCGTCAAAAATTGAAGTTGATTGAGTAATGTATATACTAATTATTATTAACATTAGGATATTATGGTTTCTTCATTTACCTCAGTATATAATCAAACTGCAGCAACGGTGTCACGGGCGTCATGAACAGCGGTATAAAGCTATTGACACTCCCGTCATCCAGCATGTCCACCGCCAGCCCTGCCTCCCGCTTCAACGCTGCATAGGTCCCTGTGTTCATCTGCCAGCATAGGTTGTAGTAGCCTGTGGTGTCGAGGAAGACTACAGGGAAGTGGGTGACGAAGTCGGAGAGTGAGTCGGGGTTCTTGTGGAGAGATATACCTATGGTGTCCCATGTGGAGGTCTCTGTAAAATGAGAGTATATGTTTAGGTGTGTTTAGTTTTGTATTGATGGTTTGATCCATTGTGTCACAAGAAAAGAGCAGGAAATTTGAATACTTAAAAGTTGAAACGTACACCTTAAAATCCGTATCTTACTTGTTTAATTTCTTGCTTTATGATGCTGCTAAGACTAGACTCTATGCTTTATAAATTGTTTTAAACAGTAGGACTCAATATAGGGTAGTTATCATGAATGATGGAAAATTAAAGCTGGGATTCTGAACCTCTTTAGCATTTATTTTCACTATAATATCGGCAAGAACTCGGAATTTTATATTTTATCAATAAAATGAGTATGAGTATGAGTATGAACTTAATCTCTAATAGAATAGTAAAGGCATGGAACAAATTACCTTCAGAAGTAGTGAACGCTAACAGTGTTAATCAGTTTAAAAACAAACTTGACAAACTGAGATCTAAGCAGTGTTAACCAGTGCCAATTGAACTATGATTTAGACGTATCAGCGTCAGCTGCCTGTCTAAAAAATATATAATATAATATAATAATATAAACTTTTTTTAGGGACAGAATAGAGAGGAAAAATTCAGTGGAATATTACTTACTTAATGAAATCCACACATTCCTTATGATCTGGTAACTGCTCATAATATTATTGATTCTCTTTGTTTGAACCAGATGTGCAACCAGCATGCTTATAACAAACCCTGACACCTGCAGCTTCCTCTGCCGGAGCCAGATCTTCAACAAGACCACCGCTTGCTTCAAATTCTCACTGTTACCGAGGGTCTGAATCAAAAATTCTGTGTTTGCCGATGCTGTTATGTCATATAGGACACTGCTGTTGTAATACGGTGTAGGTGGCCCAACATCAGAGGTGTTCTCAGCACTGTCTTTAGATAATATCCATGATTCTCTTAAATTGTTACGTAAAGGACTGAAACGATGCAATTTGTACGCTTCAGGTTCACATACAATGTGAATACGGGCAGTTACGTGGCTCCCAAGCTTACCGGTCGGTTTAAAATCTAAGACTGGCCGAGTTTGACAACCATTTAAAAAGCTATACTTTATATCTTCAATTGTATTATTGTGTTCTAATATTTTTAGATGCGATGCAATATATGCCAAATATGCAGCTCGTTTTCTATGATATCTGTAGTTTATGGAGTCGTTTTTGGTGTAGGTTTCCGCGGGTACTGTTATTTGTATGTCTACAGTCAACTTGGAGTTAATTGTACAACCCTGTGAGTATGAACCTATAATTTCAACATTTTTGAATTTATGAAACTTGAAGACACATTTTGTCTTGTCTAGTTGGTTGTTCAATGGTAATTTAACCTTGAGCTTCTTAGCTAAAGATTTCTCTGTTAAATCATATTCTGTGTCGTCTTCTGGGATACTTTCTAGATGGTTACGTAAACTTTCGAACCAAGCTTGAATTTTCTTCTCAGTTTTCTCTTTTAGTTTAACTTCCTGCAGGATTTCCTCGATTTGAAGACGGAATAAGTTGGAATTAAACAAGCTTTCAGTTTCCTGGAGCCGGTTCAATTCATTTACAGTCGGTTGTCGATACAAACTTTTTGTTTTCAAGCGTTTCTTCGCGGGTTCCGAAGTCTTTCCACCTTCATTTAAGAACTGGGATGGCTCATCGTCCTCTAACACAGAGGTTTTAGCACCCTAAAAAGAATTTAAACATTTATAAACAACATTTTAATATGACTAACACTGGGCACGGTATTTTTTTATATTTTCACGACATAAGGTGATTTACGAAAAATTGTAATAATAACAAGGCTGTCCACTTACCCTTTTCACCATCCTTGTTTATTAACTGTTTATTTAAACTTTTTCAATAGAAATACATTGATAAATGTAGGTTATGAAGTTAAAGAGGTAAACATGCGGGCATGCAACTTTTGACAGTTAACAGTTAGGACAAGTAGCGCAAACATTCAGAAGCAGTGAGACAGTGCAACGATTTCATATTTAAGGCTACCAATAATTGAAAACAAACTACTAAGCACCTCTTATCTATAGATCGCTTTAGTTCGTATTTTTTTACGAAAACAAATTTTGAGAATAATTTTTATATCTATCCTAAAAATGATAATTTAGAATCATGTGTGTAAGTAGTTAAGGGTTTCGCAACGGTTTGTCACGTTACTGTCACACAATGTACAAGTGACAATGACACAGTCAAGTGTCAAGCTAGTGTCAAACTTAGAAAAAAACAAGCGAAGCTATTTTGCGCACGATGGCTGATCCTAGAATTCGTCAAATTAAAATCAAAACTGGTGTCGTAAAGCGCATTGCCAAGGAGAAAGTGGTTTACGAAAAGGAGGCCGAGCAACAGAAGAACAGGATACAAAAAATTAAAGACGAGGGCCAGGACGAACACAATATCCGCAAACAGGAGGAGGTTCTTCAGGAATCTCTGATGATGGTTCCTGACTGTCAAAGACGGTATTTAAAAAAATATTATTTTCTGCTACAGAGATGTTTTTTTTACTTAACTTTTTTCATAGCATGGCCTGTTTACACGGGAATCTCGAGATAAAAAAGCAGATGGTTTTAAGGTTATGTTTAAAGCGTCTTTGTTTACTTGGACAAAAAGCATTAGTCATCATTATAATGACTGCAATTGTATTGACTCATAGTTTTCTGCTTTGAATTACTTTCATTAATGTAAAAATCGATTCTAACTCCTAACTGAATGCAAATGAACTATAAAATTAAGACTTTGAGAACATTAGCCTTGTATCTGAATTAAGCTGGCCCTCTGATCGAATTTAACAAAGAGCCACGGTACCAAAAACATTACATTCGAAGGAGCACGGTTATATAATAACTTACCTAAAAATATAAGAGGCCGACTCATTCAATAATTTAAAAAACAACTTAAGCCCCATGTCATCAATAATATTCCGGTAATTTGAGTTATAATCCGGCCCTGACTCCTTATCGTTGGATGCATTGTGCGAGCGATGCATGCATGTACTTCTTTGCTCAACAACATTCTATTCTACTCAACATGCTATTTGTATATTGCAACAATTACCCACTTTTGTATTTGTTATAGGTGCCAAAAAAAAATTTTTATTCTTGTTTACTTGTATTGTTTGTTGTACATGTAAGCTCTCACGGGCGTAATAATTAAGGCATGATAATAATTGTATTCTCAGTAAGTGAAATGTATTCTTTGAGAATAAATAAATCTTTAACCGTAATTTAGGCAAATAGGATATTGATTACATTCTATAAGTCTAACAAAACAGTATAATTAGATTCATTACTGAATTATAATAAACGGGTCACTCACATCTTGGCCACATATTGGTCCAAAAGTAAAACATGTCTAGCTATACTTGACCTTAAAGATGTGAGTGACTCATTTATTATATTTCAATATATCTGAAACTCACAGGAGTTTTATATTTAAATGAATTGGATGTATTAGTGTTGCTAGGCCAGTTACGCGGCCTGTGTCAGTTTGCGGCCTTCTGAAGAACTAAGTTTTTTCACTTAAGGGACCTTTTTACATGCCCTAAAGAAATAGTGAATTGTGTGCGTTTTAATTAGTAGCTATTGAATGGAAATATATTAAAAAAGCAAGAAAATATCCTTTCAGTCCATCAACTCATCCAAGTGGCCGCAAACTGGCGCATCAAATTAACAGGCCGTAAACCACCTACACCCTATACAATTCAATTCAATAATTTATTCATGAAAGGAACTGAACTTGGAATAGGTATCTTACCATTGTGACTTTTCAGGTTAGCGAAAGCATTTGCAGATCTCAAAACCACTCTAGAAACGGAGCAAGATCTTAAGGATCACGAGGATTATCTAGCAGCACAGCAAGTGCTGAAAGACGCGGAGTGCCAACTAGACACTGCCACATAAACCCACAATTTATAAATATTTTGTACAATCGTAACAATCATGGCTTATTATAATCAAAATTTTTATAACCGGAATGCAACATTCCATAATATTCCACCGCCACCGCTACCACCAAGCTTTTTTATACCCCCCACTAATGATCAAGATTTTGTAAAACAGTTTGAGAAAACTGAAACAAAAGTTGCTAAGAAAATAGTTTCTATTACAAAAATAAAAGAACAAATGAGTGCTCTTGTGCTGACTTTAAATAACTTAAAAAACAAGGAAAAAATGCTGGCTGATAACATGGACACCTTATCTGAGGAAGAATGGAGATCTACTCTAAATGCGATAACAGAAAACAAATTGAAGATTGATGAGATATTGTGTCTTCTTAATGACTCTTGCTTGGATAACATGAGAAGAGCCTTAGCAAAGAGGTCTGCTAAGAGGTTGAGAATGAAAAGACTGAATAGCGAGAGAAAGAAGGAGAAGGAAGAGATGATCAAAGCAAGGCAAGAACATTCTAGAAGAATAGATGAGAATCTGCAGAAAATTAAGGATGACATTGATAAGATCAAACTGGTAAGATTCATAAAGCTTTTATAGTATATGTTTATCTATATAAGTATGTATATCATCGCCTAGTACCCATCGTACAAGCTTTGCTTAGTTTGGGACTAGGTTGTTTGTGTAAGATTGTCCACAAATATTTATTTATTTATTTATATTGGATGATGGTATAGGTAGTTTCACGAGAGTTGAGATGAATGATTACACACACAGCTACATTAAGTACTAATTGCCCAAAAAGGGAATGAATGAATTGAATGAGTGAATGTAAATAAAAACACTTAAAAATATAATTTTAATAGATATAAAAACAGTAAAAAATAAACAAATCTGGTTTTATTTATTCATATGACTCATTTATAATAATAAAGCTAGATTCACTGTATCTACAAATATTTAAATAATATATATCTAAATATTTTTATTGTCAAAATAGTTAAGTCAAACTTTTTCGTATGTCTTGCAACGCAAGTCACTGTTGAACTTCCTGTCGGCAACTGTCGGTATGAAAAAAGAATGGTAATTTTTATTTGAAAATCCCCCTGTCATTACAAGACATGTTGTGTTCGTGACGCTCAACTCTGGTGGCATTACCCATACATATATGGGTTTCACCTGGGAAAAACTGCCAAATATTTTGCACATTTCAAAGTACATTGAATGTGGACTTCAAAAATAAAGGATTCTATCAGTCATGACTATAATTTTATTGCAAGTGACCTAAACTATTTACTGACCTTACAATGCATACATATTCACGCTTGTATACCGACTGTATCACCGGTAGACATAGAAGTACTAAACAACAAGTCACTTTAATTTAAACATTTGTGAGGCATATTACAACTACTAAACGGTTGAAGCTTACGTGTTAATTCTCAACCAGGCGACATGTTTCGAACAGTACACTCATCCTGAGGAAGAAATAAAGAGTTCGAAACATGTCGTCCGGAGTGACAGTTAAGTTTATTTATTTATTTATTAACCATCTAACATTTACAGATTAACCAAACATGCAAGTTATAGGTTACAAAAATGTATGACTAACACAGTGCTTAGTTACTACTAACTTGAGTTTTAACCGTTTAGTTAAAGTATAAAATAAAAAATAAAAATAGCCTTTATTGCTGAAGTTTTTACATTAATACTCTGCTTAAAAATATACTTTAATTTTTTTTTTAAGTAAGTTAAAGTATAACAAATTCTATTTAGGAAGAAGAGGCCAAGCTTCAAGCGGACAGCGTACTCCGAGAGACCCTCCGCAAGAAGCATGACGCCAGGAAGTGTATAGCCAAGCTGGAGGCACTCGTGAAGCTGCGCCGAGCCCGGCAGAACACCGCCCGGGGCCGCGGGGAGCCGTGCTCCGAGACAGATGAAGCTGAATTTAACAGCAATATTGGTATGCATTTATTTAAACCTTTGAAATGAAATGAAATCATTTATCCTTCAACTAGCGACCCGCCCCGGCTTCGCACGGGTGCACTATTTAATGGATGTTATCACTACATAGTATAAAACAAAGTCGCTTTCTCTGTCCCTATATCCCTATGTATGCTTAAATCTTTAAAACTACGCAACGGATTTTGATGCGGTTTTTTAAATAGATAGAGTGATTGAAGAGGAAGGTTTATATGTATAATAACATCCATTAAATAGTGCACCCGTGCGAAGCCGGGGCGGGTCGCTAGTTATACATATAAACCTATTAAAAAAAACCGTTGCGTAGTTTTAAAGATTTAAGCATACATCCCTATGTATGCTTAAATCTTTAAAACTACGCAATATATCCCTATATCCCTATATAGGGACAGGGAAAGCGACTTTGTTTTATACTATGTTGTGATTTAGGCATATTACATGCACTTATGAATGTCAAAAAACTACCACCGGTTCATAAAATAAACCTCTGCCTCGAGAAGAACCGGCGTAAGAAACTCGGTAAGGTATCATTTTTTCAAAACAATATACAATGTATATAAAATAACAGTATCATAATACTACAGCATTAAAATGCTACAATATATATATATTTTTATATTTAGGACAAAATGTTTCTGTCTTAGATTACTTATGCGGGGCGCTATCACTGCCAAACATCCTTATCCATGATGTAATCGTTTATCTTACGATATGCTTTTGAAATAAGTATTTGTTTCATGACAGATTTTTTAGAATCCGTTTATTATACGAACCGAATGATAGCTTGACATAGTAACTTTATGATTACAATTGTCAAGCAATATTGGTATTTAGTTTTTGAGTTGCATTCTAACATTGCTTGGCTAATTAACTTTGATTGTTCTTATGTGTTGACAGTTCTTATGGCCCTTAGCTTCAACAAGTAGCGAGCTGTTACTGTAACAGTTACAGTAACCAGTATATCCGTAGTTCGCAAACGGCTCGCAAGGGGTAGATAAGTTTAGCAATTCAAATTAAAGCTTCTAAAACACACTAAACAATAAAATAGACAAAAAGCAGTTCTCGCTAAACACTAATTATAACCGCCCCTTCCGCCGCCGGTCTCCCGGGAGCACCTTTAATCTCGACCGGGGTTGCCAGGGCAATAAATCCTTGCGTAAGCGCATCTGCGGCTGATGGACTCTTTTGACCGACTGTTATTCATTTAATTTGGCGTAAGTAGCATGAATAAAATATAAGATTTTGTAATCTCTAAAACCGACTGGGGGCAATTTAACAATCTTCCCACTGAATACGTACACGGGCATTGTTAAAAGTATTACTTGTACATGAAAATATCCCTATTTTTGGCGGTTCGTTCGGTTCAAGAATTCGAACGCGAATCATTGTGCTCACGTGTATGTTGTGAAATATATAGCAATAATTATCGCGATAACTCGATTCGCAAGATAATACCAAGTTCAATAGTCTCGACACTGAAAATGTCGCTCAACCTGTATCCCAGCACCTCCACCAAAATAAACCTTTTATAACCAGGGATCGTTACCGGTATTCTTACTACTTTTAAATAAGGTATAACCGGTTATAATTGCATTTCGCTATTTATATCGCTAAAGATCTGATTGGCGGTATAATCAAAACCGGTATTCAAATATATTAGCGGTTTCGTCAATTGACAACGATACCTCTATTTGACACTTTAGCCATAAAAACCATTACCGGTAATAGCTGTCAGTGTCAATATATTCTATTACTTGTTTCTGCAAACTGGCGTATTGTAAAAAGTAGGTATTTAAACCTATTTGTTGCGTTTTAGTAGTAATGTTTAATTGACATCTTACCTTTCAAGTGCAATGAATAGCGGTATTGAATACAGGTATTTAATATCGTAAATAGTCTATACATAGAGGTATAGATAAAGGCGGAATGACAACAATACCTCTAATTAGAATATAGGTATTGTTTTATTAGCGGTAATAGTTTGTCAATTTCTATACAGGTACCGTAAACCGGGGTTACTTTCAAATTGAGGGGCGACTGTCTCAATCAGTTTTAATGCCGTGTTTTACTTTTTTATTTAGTTAACCTTGAGTCAGGTTATACCTTCGTTAATTTCCTAACCATTTACTAAACTGAATCAAACTAGAAATAGTTAGTGATGGATATATAAGTGTTCTATATGTATCAAAGTAGCCCCGTTTCTTCTTAAAGTAACCCCAGTTTACGGTATTAAATAAAACCGGTTTTACAATCCCCGTTTGTGACATCTTTTTTTTTTACAGAAAAGCTAATATCTCTCTGGAAACGCAAGCTTACCAGCTATGAGCTTGAAGAACAGGGACTCCGCGACAAACTGAAATACTCTGAGCCAGTGATCAATAAAGCAGGGGTTATTGAGGATACACTCAATATGTGGAAGGCATTGCTGTTCGGCGGAGAACCTCAGTTCGACTTTAAAGGGGATGTTGGTGGATTTCTGGCTGTCAGGTGTGTTGGCAAGTTTATGTATTATTGAAATTATGTACGTTATTTAAATTATTTATTACTAGCAGCGCCCTGCGGTGTTACCCGCGGATAAAAGGTAGCCTATGTCCTATTCTGATGTCTAAGCTACAATACTGGAAAGTTTCATAGAGATCCGTTCAGTAGTTTTTGAGATTAAGCGGAACGTACATCCATCCGCACAAACTTTCACGTTTATAATATTATAAGGATAAAGCATTTATTCACAAAAACAGTACTCTTTTAGAACTTGTTATAACTTCCGCCAAACTGTATAACAGTTTGTTGGCAGAAATAAGCTACCTTTCTTTATATTACTGTTTTAAGTTAGCTATTTAGGTAAGTACATCAACAGCTGTAGTAGTGTAGGTTACAAATGTTTCTTTATATACCACTTTTCTTAAATATTCTCTAGTTTAATGACAACTACCAGAATTGTGGCTTTGTGGCTTTTTAGGGTTCCGCACAAAAATGTTAAAAAACGGAATCTTTTTGGTTTCACGTTGTCGGTCCGTCTGTTTTCTAATTTGAAAGTCTAGTGAACATGTCAAGTGGTTTGTCATATGAGAAGGCTTGAGTTGCACATTCTGAAGCAATTTCTTTTTTTTTACGTTGAGTCATTTTCTATTTATGAGGGAGCTATTGGCTCTATCTAGTTTTTATTTATTTTTTATAACCAAAAAACAGTTATATATGGGTGGATCAACTATTCTTTGTTGCTCGTTACCATGGTTACGTCTCCTGAGTCACTCTTTAAAACTATGATTTTATAGAGTTTAAATTTACCAAACATGAGTTTTAGCGATGAACATCAATCCATTAGGACATGGGTCAGCTCTTGAGCATGCTTGAAGTTCATATTATAATCATTTTTCTAAGTAATTTGGCTATTATAGTCTCCTCGCTGGCGGGACAGAATAACAACATGAAAAAGTTGACCCATTTATTTCCCAATTAAAATACACTCGTAAACGTCATTTATGTATTTTTTTTTCAGATCTCAATGGGACCAGTACATTAGCAACGAGGGCACATCACTCCCTATTGGTTGGGTTGTACCTTAACCTATGTAACCTACAACTTCATACACCGGGTTTTATAAAATCCATTATAATAAATGTCAGTAATTTTTTGACATAACTTACCAACAAGATCTATCGGCTTTTTATAAAAATAAAAACCTAGTTTTAGTCACAATCGGTCACTTAAACCCAGTCAGTATTATGGTTGCTTTTATCGCTTTGATAGACATCCGTCTCTTTCTATCAAGCTGTGTCAAAATGTGACGAATGCTTGAGGTACTTATGTCAAAGGATGGATTTTTGAAAACATTTCTGCCGTCTCAAGGAGAAAAACCATAAGTGACAAAAAGAAAGTTTCGAGATAAAGCCAAAAAACTTTAGATTTCTTGTAAATTATGCACTTGTGGTTGTCTAAATCGTGATCTACAAAAGATATAGTACTATATCTCCTAGAGAGAAAGATCACATTTTTTTTCCTGATTACAGGGCTGGTAATAAGTCCATTTTGCAAAAAATGTCACTTATGGTTTTTCTTCTTCAGACGGCAGATTTGTGATAGTTTGATACTAATGTTTGAATATTTTCATGGATTTTGTGTAACGGAAATCAGTTGTTTTATATGAAGCAATTATTGTTGACGTCATTAGGACGATCTCTTTATATACCGTAAACTGGGGAGACTTTAAGAAAGACGGGGCCACTTTGATATATTTAGAACACTTATATAATCATCACCAAGTATTTCTAGATTGATTCAGTTTAGTAAATAGTTGGGTAATTTACCAAGGTATTTTACTGACCTCATGTTATACAAATAACAAGTAAAACACACCCTAAAAGCTGGATCTTTAGAAGTCACCCATCAATTTGAAAGTAATCCCGGTTGACGGTATAGTACTTTTAAGTTCATCCTTACGAGTGAGACTAAAAACCATTATAGACACGCAATTCTAAAACCTAGTCCAGTAGTACCCAACTGATAAGGCGCGTCGTGAATCTTCGTTCGCGCAGAAAAGAAAGTATCGCTCCGAAGATTAACGAAAGAATGCTTAAAACTTACTATTAACCTTAGATCACTACTATAAGGTTCATAATACACTGTTCATAATGCGCGTGCACTCAGAAGTATGGCGGCTGACTAACATGCCACGCGGCGCGCGCTAACATGGCGGCAGCTGCGGACCAATAGCGGTACAGGAAAAAGAAGCGCGGTGCGTGGAGCGTGCCGATAGGTCAATAGCATTTCCCGCGCTTTAAAAATTCATCTTCTGCGCAGGTACATCAGTAAGCCATATCAGTTGGGTACTACTGTATGCATGCCTCTATATCCTGTAATTTAGTATGCACAGACAAGTTATGCCTTAATTTTGGTTCGGTGGTCAAAAAAAGTTGTGGAAGTACCCTACGCTTTAGCTTTTGGCATTTTAAATATTTCGAATCACACTTTTGTTAGTTTTAATTTAATGGCAATTATAATGTTGCCTTTTTATCAATAAATGTGTTTTTAATGCTTTGTAATTATTTTATCATTATATCCCCATGATATAGGATAGGTGCAATAACCGTCCCTTGTGTAAACGAAGGACGCTTTCGTAACACTACTTTTTTAAAATAGGCATGTTGACATCGATCAACTTCATTGGCGCGCCAAGTTATGTCAACTAGCGCCATGGCGCTAGTTTAGCTGGAACAGACAGCACAGGCTAAATACGCTGCGTTCACATCTCACGGTTTGTAAAATGTCAAACTTTGTTTTTAAAATCCGTCTTGTATAATTTTAAGTGAGAGGTATTTTTATTTTATTCTTTATTTTTCCTTATTTATTCATTTTTTGTTTTTGTACGGTTACACACCGTGAAATCACTCGGCGGTCCCATCGGAAGACCAGCGCTGGCGATTGCCCGCATTATGCTGAGATGGTACCGTTTCGAGATAACACAACTTTTTAGTTTTTGTTTATTTTTATTTTGCTGTGTTAATTGTTGTTTTTGTCTCGAATAATTTTTTCTTATAATAATTCAACATAGCCACTGTGGCTTAGCGGTAAGACACGGGACTTGCGGGGGATCACAAGGGGTATCGTATCACGTGAATATTGATGATATTGAAGCAAACTTCAATGGTGAATTCCGCAATAATAATGACATCCCAGTATTGTAATACTACTGATAATAATCAAATTCAAGTAAGACAATTAAGTCGCAAATAAAATACTAAGTAAACCTAGTAAAAGAACATCACGATACATAATACCAGGCCTAATTAACAAGGAAATACTGTTATTGATAAACAGACCAAACTCCATTTTTATTATGTATGTTACATGAAAGAACTCTTTAATATGTTTTTTTAATAAACATTACGATATTGCGGTGGAATCACTGCATAACATGACAGTGAACGGGACGGCACGACACGAAATGTGGAGTACAGAGGGGCTACCGGGAAACGAAAACAAACGAAGTTCGAATATCTCCCTCTCTGTCGCACGGATTAGCAAGTGCGAGAGAGAGGGAGATATTCGAACTTCGTTCGTTTTCGGTTCGCGGTAGCCCCTCAGGCTCTGTACGTACATCAAGACAAACCTACACGGTTTCATGTAAAGATTTGTAACTAATTATACCATGATTATAAAAAAAAATAAAAAAAATACCCTTAAGGATGATTCACACTAGACCGTTCTGTGTCCGGGCCGGCCCGTTTTCTATGACAGAAAATCGACGGCCGCCCGGCCACGGACGGGCTCGGTGACGCTCGGAATCGGGCCGGCCCGGACACGGAACGGTCGCTCTATTATAAATGCAAACGTTTTACGGCCGATCTACCGACGTCCGAGGCTCGGAAACGGCACGGTCCCGGCCCGGCCCGGACGCGGAACGGTTGGTACATTGACACACAAAAAAGCTCGGAGACGGGCCGGCCCGGAGACGGAACGGCCCGGACACGGAACGGTCTACTGTGAATCATCTTTTACACGTGGGGCGTGGTTAACAAAATGGAGGTTTAGTAAAACAACTGCGTTCCGGCATAATTGAAGTCTTTTATTAATGTCCAATTGAAATGGATATCGCGTACGAAACTACAGTAAAAACCAGTCAAATCATATCCTTATATTTCATACCTACTTACTACACACCACTCCTTAATATAATCGATATGAACGTAGTTATCTGCGAATGTGAGAAATGTAATGTTTACGGTAAATGGCCCAATGCTTGACAACTTAGTGCCCAATAAATGACCGCCTTAGCCTAGTTGGTAGTGACCCTGCCTACGAAGCTGGAGGTCCCGGGTTTGAATCCTGGTCAGGGCATTTAGTTGTGTGATGACCATATATATATGTGCCTGAGTCTTGGATGTTTTCTATGTATTTAAGTATCTATTTATCTATATAAGTATGTATATCGTCGCCTAGTACCCACAGTACAAGCTTTACTTAGTTTGGGACTAGGTACATTTGTGTAAAATTGTCCCCAAATATTTGCTAATTCGTGCGACAGAGAGGGAGATATTCGAACTTCGTTCGTTTTCGGTTTGCGGTAGCCCCTAGTAAAGGCACTTTTACAAGTCAAAAACTACTTGTAAGAGTGCCTTTGCGGCCTACTTGCAGAATAAAATTCATTTATTATTTCAAACAAACGTTTGTAAGTTAGAATTACGATTTGAAACGGGATATTTACCATGTACTTATATTTGTATTCTAATGTAAATGACCATGTGAGCTTGAAATCTTATATAGTTTTGTCTCTCATTCTAACAAATATCTACGTCCATGCACTTTAAAAAATCGCTCGTGTTGAGTACTAGATAACTTTATTCAAGTTATCTCTTTCCCCCATCAATGGACACATGAGGTAATAATGGTGTCTAAACACGGCACTTTACATTCAAATAATTGAATTAACTAAACAAGGTCACAATTATGTGTGGATTGTAAAAAATAGTAGTTTATGCAACTGATACATAATGAGAGGTTTTGAAACATGAGTGACTGATGTTCTATGAAACAAGCGTCAGCGAGTTTCATAATAGGATCACACGAGTGTTTTAAGGCCTCATTATGTACAGTTGCATACACTACTTTATCTACATCCGTTATTAAATCCTCTTTCACGTGTTCAGGAACCATTGCGTTGCAAGTATAGTGAGGTCGAGCGTGAGCCCGTTGAAGTCTTTTGAGCACGAGCCTGTATCGTTATGGGCGGAGATGGCCATAACGATACCGTTGTCGATGTTATTATGGCCATCTCCGCCCTGGGCCGGCGCGATATTGTAAAGCTGGTCCTTACGTACACTTTTTGAGCACATTAAAGAGGATTTACTGTATGGGTATAGATAAACGTAGTTAACGACTTAATTTGTCTACAATAAAGAATTTGACGCTGTTATGCAGTAATGTGTCAACAACTTACTATAGTTTTTCCTATTAGGTTGACACATTATTGCATCAGCATCTAATGAGGGCTATCGTTTTTGTGCTCTCCAGTTGGCGCCACTGTCGAGTAAGGTCTAGCTGTCAAAAAATATTGTTGGTTATTATGGGCATGAGAACGAAGTTTGCATTTAAATCATGTTTAAAACCTTAAAACCGTACCGTAAAAATATCGAACATCCCTCATTGTAACGCAGTCCCGTTTTGTTCGAAAAAAAAGGAGGAAATAGATTTCCGAAAGACAAAACTGTCTCAAAGCACTGACAGTCATTGACCCGTAACTCATATTTGCTATAATCAAGCTCAGGTATTGCAAAATATATTGTTCCGATTAGATATTAACCCGCGTACCGCAACCACAAAGAGTGACATTTGACATTTCGGAGACCTCACGCTACACTAGCGCCTCTAGCGGCGAATTCATACGCGGTAGCCCCCATTTTGTTATTTAACGAAAGGTGATATAGCGAAAAATCTTTTCGACGGGCCAGCGGAATTTCAATCTTATGTCAATGTCATAAAGAGATTTCTCACTTCTGTGGGTACCCACTGTTACATAATGGAATCGAATTATGAAGTAATGATAACGTTACATTTTTTTTTAAATCCATCCTTTAGATTTAGAACTTCCAACAGAAAATTACACTATCAAGTAAAAAGGATACCACTTAAGAATATTGTATAGAAACTTACTTCTAAATTTAATCGTATATACAATTGGCTAAATTGCACGCGAATTCAAACCTTATACGCCTACAAAATAAAGATTATTTTGCAACGTGTGAATATAAGTGATTCGTATGTCCAGTGCACAGATGTTCATTGAACTTTGCATTAGGTAGGTATCTACTGTTAAGGATTAAAACAGTAACTATAGTGCCCACAAACCAAAGTGACGACTGAGGTCATAAGAAATGTGAGACACACTTCGTAATACCATGCAAGTGTGCAAGAGATAGCGATATCAATTCGTTCGTCAGTTTGGTTTGTGGACACTATTATATAATGACTCAATGCTGTTAACGATCGTTCGTGCAACTAGTATTTCTCGCCATCATAACAATGTCCAAACAAAGTAATGTAGGCAAAATAATTAAAGTGCGTTTTAAAATCTACTTTTGTTTAGATACAGAATCGTTTTTAACCAAGTTATTGACGTCAAAAAGTATCCCGCAATTTTCAACTCTGTCATAAACGAACAAGATGTCATTTACATTGACACATTTTCTGATATATCGGTTAATGCGGTTACCATAAAGTCGGAAATCGCTAGTCATTTTACATATGGACTTTCACATGGCTACACAAGATAGTGTTACGAAAAATAATATACAGAGCCTGTACTCCGAATATCGTATCGTGCCGTCCCTTTCACTCTCGTGTTATTTACTATATGAGTGAGACGGACGGCACGACAGTACGGAGTAGCCCCTCAGGTAAGGAAAATGAAACAAAACTAATGTTTCTAGCGTTATATCTAAATAAATTTGTACAATATTATTGCTATACGTAACTTCGCGATTATAACGAATACAAACACACAATTTTACAGTATTTTATGCAACTGTTGTATAAGAAGGGTCTTAAAACGGGAGTGGCGTGGGTTGCGCAAGTAGACACCAGGGATGTAACAGATGTGGTTTTATCGGAACCGGAAGCGGAACCAGATGTTTTAAATTCGGTATATCGGAACCAGAACCGGAATCGGAGCCTGAACTGAAAACGGATGCGGAACCGGAAGCGGAGCCCGAGTGATAGATGGATAAGATGTTAAGGGCAGGGCAGATCTAAGTCTATTCTGAATAAAAATTATAAACCTGTTTGTTTTTGATGTACGCCGCTCATTTCTCCCCGCTGCGCTGCTTTGACATCCGTTTTAAAAATAACAGAACCGGAACCGAAGCGGATGTTTAAAACCAATCGGAAGTTCCGACTTAACGGAACCGGAACCGGAGCTCTGTTACATCCCTGGTAAACACCACGAGCGTTCTTAGGCCAGTTGTACACTGTTGCATCAAAACGTGATTAAAATTTTCTAATGAAAACGTTCTTTGTGACGCCGATGTTTTTCTATTTTAGAAAGGTATCTAAAACGATAGTGTTTTAATGTTTTCGACTTCCACTCATAATGGTCACATTTTGCCAACACAGTTGTTACAAGAAAATACCCTGAACTAATTAACCTCCTGAGACCGCATACAAGAAAACTAGCAATGGAATATGAACCAAATGAAATGGATTATAGATTTCAATATCTTCATTTGCTCTAAATTCAAACGATACAAAACAAATGAAGCTCTATTCCTTTCAAATTTGACTTGACATTCCATTGTACAATTTGGTTCTTCCTATAGGAACTTGGGTTGTTAACCAACAGTCAGTTTTGGTGACCATAGTCAATTCTGTTGAATTATTTGTCGGCAGTATTTTATTCCCATTTAGGTATTTTATTTCCAATGTGTTAAATTGTCATCAGGCACGTATCCAGACTTTTGGTTCGGGGGGGACAAACATTGAAACATCTATATTTTTATTTACCTACTTATTGAAAGAACACGCAAGCGAATAAATAAACAGAAGACGGCTAAAAACGTTTTCGGGGGGGATAAATCCCAACTATCCTCCCTCTGGATACGTGCCTGATTGTCATGTAATTTAACATACAAATTGCTGGATGGTTTATTATAAAACAGTAATTATTTCACAAATATTGTAACCCATTCTCAGCAAATAAAATATTTGGGCCATTTTACTTTTTCATGTAAATAATTTTCAGTCACTTTTTTTTAATGCAGATTTTGGAATACTTGGCCCTCACTTCATATTTTTGTATTGTTATTTAGAAAGAGGTTTAATTGAAGTATCACTTCCGATACTATTGGTAATTAACGAACTACAGCTAATATCCATAAATCGAGTAACTCAGTGGTCCTTGGATGTATCACCATTTGTATGAAAAAAATGGTTCTTACCACTGTGTTACCCCACCTTTTACAGCAACATGTTAATATTTAAGTGTTTTTATTACCTATAAATTCCATTTATTAGGTTCAGGTGCGTATACTATTTCAAAATCCTATTTTTGTACACTACTTCAATACATATCATAGATTTTTTTTTGTAATAGAAAACTGGTCATGAGAAAGTAGAATGACCCCCATTTTATTTCATCTTTTTACATATTAGTACAGGTCTATTGTGTGACTGCCAAGATTTAATTCTGTCTATCTGCCAAATTGAGTAAGTTTGAGTTTTTTCTTACTTGATATTCTAAATTGTAACTTCGAAATTTAACCATTTTTTTTGTATTGTTGATTGTGTTTGTTTTTTTTGCGACAATAAATACTTTTTTATTTATTTATTTATTTAAATCAATTCTAATTATCTCAGGCAATATCGGCAGTGTATTCTGATATCAGTTTAAGGCAATACTTTTAGGCTACGGTTTTGAACAACTTCTAGTTTCTACATATCATAGATTCTCATGCACAATAATTGGGAATTACGACCAAACACGCGGACCATTTGTGATAGTCCATATTGAAAGGAACCTTATGGCGGCCGGCACTTACGCCTTTATTGCCGCTGTTCCAATACAATAGTGAATAGGTGTAACGTAAGCGCCTGCCGCCATAAGGTCTCTTTCAATGTGGATTATCACATTTTATAATGTTACATTACATTTGTAGCTCTTGACTGCGGCACGACTAGAGATTGGTAAATCCGAAATTAATCGAATCCGCAAGCGGATCCGTTTCCTTATCAACTCCTCTCAAATCTTATCGACTCCGAGGATTTATTAATTCCGACTCGGTACGGAGCCGAATACGATACGATAAAATTGATTAAATGTTATTAACTAAACCATAATAATTGAAAAATTGCAAGTCGCATTCTAAAAATAACAAGTCCGCACAAAACGAATGCCTACTCTCGTGTGTTTCGATCAAATCCTGGGTTGAAAGAATCAAATGATCCGAAGAAACAAGCGAGTCCGGAGTGATATGGTTTGATGGATTCAGGCTCGGTTTTATAAAGATCCGTTAGACCTTATGTCGGTTTGTTATGTCAAAAAATGTACTGAGTTACTGAAATTTGATCTGACATTTGTTCTAACGGATCTTTATAAAACCCGGCCTCAAAGGAGTCGAAGAGCCGATAAGCGGAGTCGATCCCGATAGCGGAGCCGGATTTAGTGATTTGAATCGCTCCTCGGAGTCGAGATTACCCATCTCTAGGCACGACAGACGATAATTGCTATCCCTTTTCTGCATATGCATGATATATTTAGGTTTTCACAAGATATCCCAGCGCATTATGTCGCAGTCAAATATAAATTATTCTAATATTTCCTACTAATACAATAGTTGGATGCTGTTATGCAATAATGTGTTAATCTATTAGCAAAACATATAGTAGGTTGACACATTATTAACAGCGTCCAGTTAGTATGGGGCAATGTTTCACTTGTAGTCGCGGAATTCAATATTCGTCTCTTCTTGGATCTTAATGTCATCAGAATAAAGTCGAAAAATGGCGAAACTTTTTATTCCGCAACCGTACAGACGAGTTCATTTATGTGGTCGCGAACGAGGATTGTTCAACCACTTGACAATGTTCTCAAATTGGTCGTGTAATGTAATGCAATGTAATTTAGTCGTGTAATAGGGCGGATCAACTATTCTTTGTTGCTCGTTGCCATGGTTACGTCTCCTGAGTCACTCTTTAAAACTGTGATTTTTATAGTGTTTAAATCTACCAGACATGAGTTTCAGCTATGAGTACAAATCTATTTGGACATGGGTCCTCTCTTAAGCATGCTAGAAGTCCATATTATAAACATTATTCTCAGAAACTCGGTTACTGTTGTCTCCTCGCTGACGGGACAGAATAACAACAAAGAAAAGTTGATTGACCTAATAAATGACCGATGTTACCCGATGTCGTGACTGTTTCATAATAATGTTTTTGACAATTGTCGCGGCTGTCAGCTTTGGTGAAATAGGGGCCTGGTGTGATATAATTTAATTGTATGTATATCATGTCTATGACAGACGTATTTTAACTCAATTTCCCCATTAGGGTAAGGAAAAGGAGCGTTTTTTTTAATTACCTCTTCTATCACCCCTTTGCACATAGCTGCCAAACACCCTTTATTTTTTACGTGATTAAGTATATTCCTTTAAAAATAAACAATTAAAATAGTTTCTCTGTATTTTTACTATATTAACACACAAATATACACGTAAAAAACATATTGAAATTTGTTCATAACCTAAAAGCTAACGTTTCAAGTTTGGTAGTACGATCAGGGGCGCTACCGCGAAGAGCAAACGAAGTTTTCCGTCTCTGTCGCACTTGCAAGTTTGCACATAAGTAAATGAAATAAATGAACTTTATTCTGCAAGTAGGCCGCAAAGGCACTTTTACAAGTCAAAAACTACTAGCGTTTCTCATGAGACCGCTGCCGAGAAGAAACGCCGAAAGAAACTCGACAGTCAGTCATTTTCTCCAAAATATGCTTATTACAATGATACTATTTAATCTACTTAAGCAAATGTAAGTGGTAAACAACAAAAGAGTATAAAAAAATAACAATAGGTATTTACAATGTGTAGTTACACAAGAAAACAAAACATGTCGAATCGTTTGATATGCTTTCCTGCAAGAAATGTGTCAACTAGATACAATGAAAATATTAGACTCTTTACGCTATTTAGGTATTAAGTGAGACAGAGAGGGAAAACTTCGTCTGTGGTTCGCGGTAGCCCCTCAGGCTATTAACACGTTCACAGTCCGTGACCCTGACAAGGGTCACTGCAAGTCTCTATTACAAAGCAGTAAGGTTTACAATTCGGATTTATTTATTTAAACTTTATTGAAAAAAAGAATATAAGTACATAGGGCGGACTTAGCACCATGAAGCATTCTCTACCAGTCAACCATAGGGCATAAATAGAAAAAAGCAAATGTGGGTGCAAAGAGAAAATCACTACATAGTATAAAACAAATTCGCTTTCTCTGTCCCTATATCCCTATGTATGCTTAAATCTTTAAAACTACGCAACGGATTTTGATTCGGTTTTTTTTAATAGATAGAGTGATTGAAGAGGAAGGTTTATATGCATAATACATGCATCAGCATTACACCCGTGCGAAGCCGGGGCGGGTCGCTAGTAATTAATAAAAGTTGAGTATGAAATGATTTCGAAAGAATAAACATACATATATATATTCGTAACTAATATACATTTACCACGGAATTATATATACAAATACATACGTAAAAACCTTATTGTAATTAGGCTTGTCAAGTTAGTGGGCTCGGCTGTTAAAAGTTCTCAAGCCGCACGAAGGCGGCATAGGCAGCAGCCGGGATCAACGGCTTAGCGTGCATTCCCAGGGATCGGATACCGGTATGTTCTCCATAGAAAAATACCGGTATTATTACGGTCACCGGTACATTATTTCGTTTTTAATGGGACAATCTAATAATACGACATTGTTACCTAAATACATGATTCGGCCCTACGTAAAAAGCAAAAAATTATCCAAAATATTGAGCTAATTCAGGGTTTTTTTAAAATACCGGTATCGGTCGTTGTGCATTCCAAAACATGTATAGGTATTACATACAAATATATATTGCATTAGAACAGTGAACGTGTTAATTTTGGGACACATTTCGCAAGTTTTATTTGTATTTCCATATTTAAGTGGGTCACGAATGGATGCTGTTACGCAATAATGTGTCAACCTAATAGGAAAACATTTATTTATTTAATAGGCACGCAAAACAGACGACATTTATTACAAGTGAAAAAGAAGATAATTTGAAGGTTCTAGTTGGGAATGCCACCCAAAACATGCATGCACAGCTTCATTACAGAAATGAACGAAACCTATCCTAAAGTAAATAACACATAACAATATACTGAGCATGTACAATAGCTTCTATTTTACAAACAACTGGTATGACAAAATATGACAAAATACAACAGGGCTGGAGACAAAAAAGAAATGATAATATACAGGTGTCCCACGGCTATGCCACATGGAGGGAAAGTACCTTGAATATTGTAGATGGAGCTTTTTACTGAATGAAGACATTATTTGAATTTAAAAAACATTGTAAATTGCATTCACAGATATTTAAATATTTTTATGGTTGAACCGGGAATCGAACCCGTTACACGTGATAAATTGATTAATTTTGTATTAAAAATGTTAAAATTCATGGTCTTCCTTTTATTTCTGATACTATGTTATTTAGAAAAAAATAATCCATATGATGAAGCCTTTCGATTGGTATGATAAAGCATGGTAATTATTTTTCTTGTGTAATGCAGTTTAAATTGTATTTTAAATTAAAATAATGTCTTCTTTCAGTAAAATGTTCCATCTACAATATTCAAGTTACTTTCCCTCCACGTGGCATAACCGTGGGACACCCTGTATACTTGGAGCGCAAAAGTTTTTGGAGCACGGGATCTAAACCGGGATGTATTAAACGTAACAACTTTAGTAGGTTGACACATTATTGCATAACAGCGATCGATTAATACTTGAATGCACACTACCGCTCATAATTATTTAGGCACTTAACTCGTTTATTTTTTATGCAGTTTACTTTTTCGGGTTCCGTACCTATAGGGACAAACGGAACCCTATTTGTAAGACTCCGTCATGAACCGTGATAGTTGGACAGTTGAAATTTTCATAGATGATGAATTTCTGTTGCCGCTATAACAAAAAATACAAAAAACAGAATAAAATATTTAAGAGCCCATACGGGTCATTGTCAGTTGTAAAAACAAAAGTTGTCCACCCGGTGGTTAATAGTTAACGGCTCATGTACATGTAAACATGGATTTATAGTTACGGAAACACCGTTTATGCGAGTTACTAGATCAATCCAAAATTAAGCTTGACCTTTAACTTTTGATATGTCCACCGAAAAGACGTGAACTTAAATCTGACAATGACCCATACAATAAACGTGATTTTTTTACCGTTTTTGTAGATACTACGGAACGCTTCGTGCGTGGATCCGACTCGCACTTGGCCGGTTTTTAATATAGCTAACATATCGAGCATCGAAATGATGTACATAACATCCTAGTATATTGCCTATTAGCCAAATGGCAAGCGTTAAAAAATCCATAAATATTTTTCGTCTTTGGCAACAAATTGAGGCTCAGTATATTAACTAAATAAAAAATCAATCCAGCATTGTAAAGAGTCAATTGCCTGTAATTAAACAGTATAATTTTGATAACAATTTTTGTATAATCATAATCAAAACATTTATTCTGTAAATAGGTCTCAAGGCCACTTTTACAAGTCAAAATCTATCTATATCAAATAAGAATAATACAATAATCAAAATATCAATAATTAAATGTAGTGTGTGTGTGTGATGTGTGTGTAGAGTATGTGTGTTACATGTCAAAAATAAGACTAAGGAACTAATAACAAACGAGATTTGCCATATACAATTATATGGCGAAAATTGCGGATGCCTAAATACTTTTGAGCGGTAGTGTATCCCAAAAAATCATGTATTGATTGCAAAAGTAAAATATCTCGTATTTACTAAACTTATGAGATCTAATAACCTAATCTAACTAATGCGTAAATTAATTACTAAATTTTGTAAGTGACGTCCGACGATTTAGAACCCACGAGCTAGTATTTAGTAAATAAATAGGGATAAAAAAACATTCTACATCCTCAGGACTCAAATGATCTTCATACAAAATTTCATCCAAATCGGGCTTAAACGGAAGAGGTAATAGACAGGCACACACACTTTTGGGTCATACGCGGATTTAGGTTCGCGTCTTTTCTGTGGACATACCAAAAGTTAAGGGCTACAAAGCTTAATTTTGGATTGGACCAGTAACCCGCATGAA
The DNA here is from genome assembly GCA_963556455.1 of Epiblema foenella. Lineage (NCBI taxonomy): Eukaryota > Metazoa > Arthropoda > Insecta > Lepidoptera > Tortricidae > Epiblema > Epiblema foenella. Next base: position 2,190,505 of record OY747113.1, on the reverse strand, counting down.
CAGTGTCTCCGTTTCTATAAATCCCTGTAATAAAAACAGCTAACATGCACATAAGCCGTTAACTATTGACCACAGGAGGGACGACTTTTGTTTTTTCAACTGAGTATGTAATATTAGTAAGGCAATGCAATGAAAAGTTGGGTGTAGTTTCTTAAAAAGGAATCAATCCTCCGTATTGAAATATATGACGTTTGTTATTGCCATAAGGTACCAATTTCAAATACCTGGTTCCTTTTTGCGAAATTATATCTAGTTTTGATTCGTTATAATTTTTTTTGAACCTGACTGGCTTTATTGGCCGGGCCCAATAAAGCGATAGGAGTGCGCGGTTGGAGAGTAGCCTGGGGACGATCCAGGGGAAAACCTCCGACACGACCACGCGTGTGGTTTGGAACACTGGAATACTCTAACCCCCGTATTCATAAACGTTCATCAAGCCTATTTTAGCTAAAATTCCGTTAATATTCGTTTGTCCTTATCTGTCACTTTGACATTTGTGTATGTAGGAAAGGGACAAAACCCATTTTAGTTAGCAGAGGTTTGTTAATTTTTATGAATAAGGGGGAGTTTGCGCTCCAGTGAGATTGGTTGAGCGCCGGCCTAAATAGACATACTGTGTTATTTGGTATTATAATCGGTCATTTCGTATGTGATTTACAAAAATATACCAAAATGGCGGCAAAGAAAGAGAACTGGCTGTTATTGCTTACAAGTTCATATTGACATTGCTGTTAGATGTTGTTTCATATTTACTGCGAAATGTGGATTATTTTCTAAGTTGTGATATTTCTGCCAGGTGGTGACATTTCGACCAACTGGTGCGGTCACAGCGAGCCGCCGGCGGTGGAGATGTCAATTGACCGTAACATGACAGCGGCGTCATGTGTCACGTGACAGCGGTGTCATCTATGCCCGATGCCAACGTATTTGAGGCAGCGGGCTGCCGGCGGTGAAGCCAGCCATGTCACGTGACAGAGGCGTCATCACTGCCAGGTAGGTGACCGCGTAGTTGCCGACGGACAGCGGGCCGCGGGCGGTTATGGTGCCGGAGGAGTCGTAACGGGGCGTGTAAGTGACGATTACTTGACCGTGTAGTCACGTGACCGTGGTGTCACGTGACCGCGGTGTCACGCGACCGTGGTGTCACGTGACCGCGGTGTCACGTGACCGCGGCGTCATGAGGCGCGTCCTCACTGCCAGATGCCGGCGTAGTTGCCGAAGAGCGTGGCGGGCAGCGGGCCGCCCGCGGTGAAGATGCGGGTCCCGGACGAGTCGTAGCAGTGCGTGTATATGGCGGGGACGTATTTTACTTGATTGAACGCGTCCGCCTCTTCGTCTGGGAACTGGATGCGAAAAGAACAAGAAAATTAGGTTAGTAAATTAAAAAAAAAACAAACAAAACATGGCTAAGAACCATCTGCGCAACGACAACAAGGAACAAGATAATTAAATTAATATTTTTAAAAACCCGACACACCCGAAAACATGGCTAAGAAATATTTCCTCCATCAAAACGTTCGATAAAAAAGAAGAACTCTGTGAGCTGTAGACCTCGTGAGTGAGTTTTTTTTATCATTTTCTAAATCTGACATTCATAATTGATCTTTTTTATAGATCAATTATGAATATCGAACCTGGGCCCTATTTCACCAAAGCTGACAGGCGCGACAATTGTCAAAAAACATTACAATTGTAGTTGGTGAAACAGTTTTCATATGAAAATTGTCGATTTGTCAGCCTACATATGTCAACTTGGTGAAATAGGGACCTGATAAAAAAAATCACGAGAAGCGGTTGAAAAATGCGACCTGTAGAGGAGAATAAACCGAAATTCGGACGCAAAAACTTAAAAAAAAAAACATTGACAAAAAAAATGTTTTTGGACATTTCCAAAAACCGTCTCGGCAAAAAAATTCTATATAACTATCGAACCTACTCACGAAATTTCACGAGAATCGGTTGAGAATTGCGACCTGTAGACGAGAACAAACGGAAATCCGGACATACGAAAGCATTTTTGTCGAAGCTGAAGCAGAGACCTTCGTTTCACTCGGACAATAAATATTTGTGGACAATCTTACACAAATCGACCTAGACCCAAACTAAGCACAGCTTTTTACTATGGATATTAGGCGTCGATATACATACTTATATAGATAAATAGATAATATTTAAATACACAGATAACCGAAACCCCTAAATGTGTTCCTTCTGCTGTCAACACAGTGCATTCTCAAATATTACAAAGGGTCGGCAACGCGCACGTGACTCCTTTGGAGTTGCGGGCGTCTATGGGCTGCGGTGACCGCTTACCATCAGGTGGACCGTACGCTTGTTTGCCACCGACGTGGTATTAAAAAAAATGAAGTTCTCTAAATTGAACACGTGAATATACCCGTTGATTATTGCCTGTCAAGCTAATTAGTTGGTTTTAGATTCGAATCCCGCTAACCTATGAATAAATCCTGTAGGTATTCCGTTTGTCACCGGCTTTGTATAAAAAAAAAATAACATCCAAGAATCGGGAACAAATATTCGCTTCAGAAGATTCTGAAGTAAATACGCAATGTAACTCACCACGTAACCCCTGGAAGCCCTGAGGGTGACAGTTTTGGAGGAGTGTATGTGGCTCTCTAGGTACTTCGCCGCCCTCATGTCGTAGAACATTAGCAGCCCTGGAAACAAACGTTGTTTTTATAAGGTTCTGGCAGAATAACAGCGCTGTGGCATGCCACAGCATTTATGCTGAGCCAGCGCCTATTCTCTGCCACGACACATGGCTTATCTTACTGAACACATTGCCTGCGGCTATCAGAAATGAGACTAACAAAAATAAATTTGAAAGAACTTTGCTCCGACACTACCTCGATAGTATTTAAATATCTTGCCACAACAATTATGCACACAAGCATTTACTTAATTTAATTTTTATTTTAATGTTTAGCCCTTTAAGTTATATAATGTAATAGACTCACGGATCCCACAGACAAACTGTGAAAACAGTTTTGTGGGACGAGGTATTTATTTATATGTTTTTGTAAACTGATTTAATTAATAAATAAAAAAAAAAAATTATCTGATTAGTTTCTAAGTCTTAGTTCTTAAGTAGTTGCATGTTATATACTGTCAGAGTTAATATTTTATTTAATTGTAGTACTGTGTTATGCCATGTATGTTGTGGATGCGAATAAAGAGTTTATCTATCTATCTATCTATCTTGATGTATAACACAATATACTAAGAAATACTTACATTACTAAGAAATACTTGGCAAACATACATACATAAACTCACGCCTCTTCCAGTTCCAGTGCCATATTTAGCAATTGTAGGATTAAAGATTGCGAAAATGTGACACTTGGAAAAAATTATACACCGTTTCTTTTTTAACCTGACTGTGGCTTTATAGGCCGGGCCCAATAAAGCGATAGGAGTGCGCGGTTGGAGAGTAGCCTGGGGACGATCCAGGGGAAAACCTCCGGCACGACCACGCGTTTGGTTTGGAACACTGGAATACTCTAAGAGTTTGCGCTCCAGTGAGATTGGTTGAGCGGTTTCAACCGAATCTGAGGTGTGAGTGGAATCGAGCTACTGGGAGTATTGTCGCTGGATAACTAAATCTAGCCTAGCTGAGAAGAGTCCAGCAAGAAACTCAGCTAGGCGCGACCTGGGTCGGACTGGCTCTACCCGGTGTGCGGCGGTACCGGGACGAATAGGGACTATATGTGTCACTGTTGTCGCGATCGCGCGGTGGACGTCCCCGCCGGCGGGAATGCCTAAGTGTACGCGCCGTGTCCAGGGATCGGATACCGGTATTTTCTCCATAGAAAAATACCGGTATTATTACGGTCACCGGTTCATTATTTCGTTTTTAATGGGACAATCTAATAATACGACATTGTTACCTAAATACATGATTCAGCACTACGAAAAGAGCAAAAAATAATCCAAAATATTGGGCTAATTCAGGGTTTTTTAAAAATACCGGTATCGGTCCCTGGCCGTGTCTGAGTTGGACGCCGTAAGCGCAGCGTTCCATCTTTCGCTGGACGCTGTGATTACGTCGTCCGGGTACCGCGAGTGTGTGCCTAGGACGCCGGACCGTGCGGCCCCCTAATCAATCGCAATTAATGGGATTTTATATCAAGCTATCTTGCTTCACAAGATAATACAATCAATTATTTTAAATCGATTTTAATATTATATACGACTGTGCAATATTAATTCATATTTTACTATAAATTACCCAATGAAATTCTTATTAATGCTATGTTATTTTAATTTGATTTGTTAAAATTTGTAAATGCATGATTATTGATTTTTGTACTTTGTTCCTATGATAAAATGCGAAATTATGTTAAAACTATGTTAAGTAGAATAATTGTATTGCAGTGCCCTAACAGGGTTGTGTTGAAACTTACAAATTGTTATAAGATCTTTTTTTGTACACACAAGGCACACACACGCACACCCACACGCACACACACGCACACCCACACGCACACACTCACGCACACGTATACGCTCACGCACACACATATTTAAAATTTCTATTATCCTTTTGTTTTTAAATAGTGTTCTAAGCTTCACATTTAGTTACCATATGTGGAAGAGTGATGACTCTTGACACAGGTATTACCTAATACTTAAAAAGAGGCACCAGCCTATACATTGTTAAATAGTCTAAGATACTGAATAAATCATTTTTATTTTTTTTATTTTTATTATTTTTAATTCAATGATTAAATGAAATGAAATGAAATAGTCTCACCTAGTCCAGTACCAATAGTCAGCATGTTGCCTCTAAAGCTGGCGGACCTGATCCCGCACCCGTTGTACCTCGACGTGATCTTCCTCACAGACTGTAGGGTGCGACAATCCAGCAGTAGCGTATAGGATTTACAGCCTATTGCGTAGATGCCGCTTTCCTGAAAAAAAAATGGAAATGTGTGCATTATATTGACTTTAGTGTTTAAAAGTAACACAATAGTTCACCGCTACATAATAGTAGTTTATGCAACTGATACATAATGAGAGGTCTTTAAACACGTGTGGTTTTATGAAACGAGCGTCAGCGAGTTTCATAATAGCATCACACGAGTGTTTTAAGGCCTAATTATGTACAGTTGTATACACTACTTTATCTACATCCATACATTAAATCCTCTTTCATGTGTTGAGGCACCATTGCGTTGAAAGTGCAGGTGTTGAAAGGGACGGCACGATACGAAATTCGCATTTCGACGTTCGGAGTAGGCCAGTCAGACATAAATAAAAAAAGTAAAAAGTATTTATTATCTCCACCACAAAGTATACAGTTTATACAGTGACTATAGTAAATGATTTTATTAGTAGGGACAAAACTTGTGCTACTAATAAAATCATTTACTATAGTCACTGTATAAGTACGTACTATATACTAAGTTCTGACTGAACAGTAGCCTTCTTGAACGTAAATATACCCGTTGTTGCAAGCGTCCATAGGCTACGGTGACCGCTTACCATCAGGCCGGCCGTACGCTAGTTTGCCATCGACGTGGTATAAAAAAAAAAATATTTATAAATTACCTGTGTGGCGAGACAGACTAGGTCCTGACACGACGGCAGTTTCCTGGACAGTGTCTGCTTGAAGGTCTCCGCGTTGAACACGTGGATGTAACCGTTGAGGGTCAGCGCCGCGATCTCTCGCCAGCGGGGGTTGAAGGTGAGCGCGCGGACTTTCTGACCTGGTGCGGGATGAAATCAGAAAATCAGAAATATTTATTCCTGCAAAAAAAAAAACACAAGAAGAACAAGAAAATAAATAAATGAAATAAATGAACTTTATTCTGCAAGTAGGCCGCAAAGGCACTTTTACAAGTCAAAAACTACTAGCGTTTCTCAAGCGACCACTGCCGAGAAGAAACGCCGAAAGAAACTCGACAGTCAGTCATTTTCTCCAAAATATGCTTATTACAATGATACTACTTAACCTACTTAAGTAAATGTAAATGGTACACAACAAAAGAGAATTGAAAGAAAAACGAGGAAAAAATAACAATAGGTATTTACAAAAAAAACATGTCGAATCGTTTGATATGCTTTCCTGCAAGAAATGAGATACAATGAAAATATTAGACTCTACGCTATTTAGGTATTTGGTTTGGGCCATGCATTTCTGTCTGTTAGATAGTCCTCAACCCTATAATAAGCCTTTGACATCAAAGTTTTTTTTAGGTAATTTTTAAGAACTGGAAAGGGTAAATAAAAACAAAAGGAGCAGGTATTGCACGAAATGGTTCTGTCTCAGCGTAGTGCTGGCGCGATTACCAGCGCTGATCTTCCGACAGAACCATTAAGTGATTTCCCAGAAGGTAACACATTTAAATAAAAATAAACTAAAAATGAAATAATGAATACCATAATTAAACAAAGATAAAGTATACACAAGAAGCAAAAATTACAATTAAAAGAACAGAAAAAAAGAAAAGAAAAAACAAGGAAAACAAGCGTAAAAAAAAATAAAAAATAACAGAAAACAAGAACATAAATAAATTAAAAAAACTATACTAATTCCAGTCTCGATAAAATCAAATTACAAATAATAAGTACAGGCTACGTCAGATTTGTATACATTATTCGCCTTATTACAACGGAATAACGGAAGTAAACGTGTAGATGAGAGAGAGGTAAGGCACAGCGAAATGTCATCTTGCTCGAATTTGGAGCAGCCCAACTGGGGAAGTACCTTGCAGAAGACCACAGCCATAATAACATTACCTACTATACAAGTATGTAGTGTCGTGTTCCTGGAGGTGAGCAAGGTTGCCAGAGCTCCCGAGGTTGCACTGTGTTGGGACCTAAATTTGTCCCTTCTGTTGTCAACACAGTGCATCCTCAAATTTTATAAAGGGTCGGCAACACGTACGTGACTCCTTTAGTTGCGGGCGTCTATAGGCTGCGGTGGCAGCTTACCATCAGGTGGACCGTAAGCCTGTTTGCCACTGAAGTTGTATAAAAAAAAGATTTCTTTGACGACTGTACCAAAAGAATTAGGTTAGAACTTTAGTGTCCCGATTCTGGGTATAATTATTTTATTCAAAGTAATTATAAAACTACTAGGTAATTTCCGCGATTTAGTGCGCTTATACTCGATAACAGATTAATTCTGCGCCGGTATAAAAATCTAATAACAGAAATGCTAATAGACTTCTTATAGTTCTTATAGATGGAGATTAAAATCTATTATTAACATGTTATAAAAGCGAGGAAACCAATTTTTTTTAACCTGACTGTGGCTTTATAGCCCGGGTCCAATAAAGCCATAGGAGTGCGCGGTTAGAGAGTAGCCTGGGGAAAATCTAGGGGAAACCACGACCACGCGCATGGTTCGGAATGCTGGAATACTCGAAGAGTTTGCGCTTCAATGAGATTGGTTGAGCGATGTCAACCGAGTCTGAGGTGCGAGTGGAATCAAGCTACTGACCAAAAAAACGTATCATCTTATCATAGCCTTTTTCATACAGTTGCTTTGTTCCCTTGAGATACAATATACTAAAGTAGAGGTGCTCCCTCATGTAGATAAAGACCGTTCGAATAGGCATTTATTTCGTTTGTCTGTCTATTAGAACACGCAAGAAATAGAAATAAGAGACTTACGTAAGTTTTTTATGTTACACCTGGCTATTTAGTAGCAATAATCGAAAACCGCACTTCAGTCAGGGTGCGACATAAAATTTTGTACTCACCACGGGCGGTAATAAAGAAAGTCGCCGATCGCATAATTTATCACCCTCGCTTTCGGCTCGGGCGTTAAATATCTGCGATAGCTGACACGTTGTTTGTTTTATCGCCCTAGGTAAGTAATGTCACAGATTAATTATAGTACTTACGGACAGGTTTTCTTCTAACAAAACCATTGTTTGACAGTTAAAGCATGGCATCGCCCTCGTACCATAGGATTTCTAGTGCGATAGGGTATCTGGACACCAATGGAGGCGTGCCGGAGCGAGTTTAGCCAAAGCAGCAAGAGGAACAGGGCTAGTGATGTAGTACTAGTGATGCCAGGGGTGCTACCGCGAACAGCAAACGAAGTTTTCCCTTTCTGTCGCACTTGCGAGTTTGCTTATAAGTGAGACAGAGAGGGAAAACTTCGTTTGTGGTTCGCGGTAGCCCCCCAGGACTGGAATTTGATTCCTTCCGATTTCATCCTTGAAAAGATCCGAAAACAGTCGAGAGGATACGCCACGTAATATTCCATTATTTTCTCATACATTGGGAAGCGGTCCGATTTGATCCGCGGTTCGATTTTACCCCCACAAGATCCGCCAGAGGCCTGATTTTTTTTTCTTTATTGGGGAAAAAAACAGATACAGGCCGATGTAATAAATAGGACAAATCAGTATAAATGAAGTATGTACAGTCTGTATCCTAAGACAATTCCCACTAGGATTTCACACATATTAGTTAAGATGACATTGTAAAAAAAGTAAGTAATCCTTAATTAACTCTTGACAATATAAGATATACACTATTAACACACAGTACAGGAAATTACGTCTTACAGGAGGAGAAATAAAAACCACTACCAAAGATAATTATAAATTATATGAGCTGATTAACTTTGCGCTTAAAAATGGCCCGCGTACTACTAAATATGTCAACCGAGACTAAGCTTTTGTTATAGTTGCAACACATTCTGCGTAATGGTGCTCGTGCCCTGGCGTTAGTGGAGGCCGACGGGACCGCGAATAGAGGACCGTGAATTAATCGAAATTGGAGCATAAAATCCGCACTGGCAACACTGAGTACTGCGGCTCGGCTCGGAGTGGCACTGACCTGAGCGGCACTCCCTGGTGACGACGGGCGAGATGTACTTGTGGAGCGGTGCCGGCGCGGCGCGCTCGTGCTCGTGCTCTGTCGCGGGCGCGGCGGCGGCGGCGGGCGCGGGCGCGCGCCACAGCGCCAGGCGCGAGTCGCGCGAGCCCGTCACCAGGAACTCGTCGTCCAGCCAGCACATGTCCAGGATCTGCGCACACCACCGACCACCGGTCAGCCTGTCGTTAGGCGGTCAACCTCTCCAAAGCAGTGACCGATACCGGTATTTTTAAAAAACCCTGAATTAGCCCGATATTTTGGATTATTTTTTTCTCTTTAAGTAGGGCTGAATCATGTATTTAGGTAACACCGTCGTATTATTAGATTGTCCCATTAAAAACGAAATAATGAACCGGTGACCGTAATAATACCGGTATTTTTCTATGGAGAAAATACCGGTATCCGATCCCTGCTCTAAAGCTCCTAGTTCCCAAGGACGCTCTTGTGAATCGGTTACATAGACATTTTAGGTTAGGTTGTGGTGGGGGTATAACGGTTGACATTATAAAGGTAGGGTAGGTGTCCTACTCCCTTTTTGCCTGTCGTCCGTCAAACAAGGTAGAAGTAAGACTGTGTGTTCTCTGTACTTATCGTCCTTATTTATTCATTTATTTTATTGATTGTATTTCTTGAGTTACGATTTTTTAAAATTATGAATATTTTAAAAGATCCCCGGTTCAACCATAAAATTGTTTATATATCTGGCAATGCAGTTTAAATTGTTTTTTAAATTCAAATAATGTCTTCTTTCAGTAAAATGTTCCATCTACAATATTTAAGGTACTTTCCCTCCGTGTGGCATAGCCGTGGGACGCCCTGTATATTGTTAGACATTTTAGGTTAGGTTGTGGTGGGGATATGACGGTTGACAGTATAAAGGTAGGGTAGGTGTCCTACTCCCTTTTCGCCTGTCGTCCGTCAAACGAGGTAGAAGTGAGATTGTGCGCTCTCTGTATTTATTGCCCTTATTTATTTGTTTATTTTATTGATTAAATTTCTTGAGTTCCAATTTAAAAATTTGTGTTTTGTTGTTTACTAGTGACCCGCCCCGGCTTCGCACGGATGCACTATTTAATAGATGTTATTATACATATAAACCTTCCCCTCGAGTCACTCTTATCTATTAAAAAAAACCGCATCAAAATTCGTTGCGTAGTTTTAAAAATTTAAGCATACATAGGGATATAGGGGCATAGGGACAGAGAAAGCGACTTTGTTTTATACTATGTAGTGATTTAAAACAATGAATAAATTACCTTTATAAACTTGATTCCATTTCTGATTCTTAATAATATATAATTATACATATACATAGAAGAAAAAATGCTGACTGACTGGATGACGTACTCATCGACGCACAGCCGAAACTACTAACGCTAGAGAATTGATTTTTGCACAATCGGTTACACTTATAATGTAAGTAGGCTAGGGATAAGAAATTATTTTTCGAAATTCATCCCCTAAAGGTGTAAAACAGGGGATGAAAGTTTGTATGAAAACACGTATTCATTGAAGGGAAAGATTTCAAACTTTGTATATAGACTTTAATGATATACTTCAGCATTTTATAAATTTTCTTCCCTTAAGGGGGTGAAAAAGGAGTTTTAAGTTTGTACGGGAGGCAAATATTTTTTGAAGTGCGGGATTTACAACTCCGTAAATACACTGTTTGAATACAACGAAACATATTTCAGCGTACTTCGAAATTGCTCCCATAAAGGGGTGAAAAAAGGGTTCCAAGAATGTACGGCAAGATTTTTTTTTTGAAATGAGAGATTTGAAACATCGTAAATAGACTAATAGAATACGAAGTCGGAGTGTTGGAGAGATAAAAGAACTGTTACGTGTCTTTTACTTGTTGAAAGTGAACAGTAAGTACTAGATGTTCATTTTACAGAGTAAGACCAAATGTTTGTTAGAGAAATTTTATCCTGAATAAATGATACTATAGATTAGTATAATTAAATAGGGAGTGTTTGTTTTTCAATTGACCGAGTGAAACGAAGGTCTCTGCTTCAGCTTCGACAAAAATGCTTTCGTATGTCCGGATTTCCGTTTGTTCTCGTCTACAGGACGCAATTCTCAACCGATTCTCGTGAAATTTCGTGAGCAAGTTCAATAGTTATATAATTTTTTTTGTCGAGACGATTTTTGGAAATTTCCAAAAACTAATGAAATGAAATGAAATGAAATGAAATGAAATGAAATGAATTTATTTGCTGAGTACAGGTTACATTACATATCGGTGTTAATCTTAGGATTGAGATCAGCCATACTCTGCTTAGGGTAGCATGCAAAATTTTTTTTTTAGTGAGAACTATGCGTAACTAATTAATTTAAAAGATAGCAATGTTACATAATATTATGCTAGATTTTTAAGGTTAAATCAAAAAAATAAATAAACTGTTTATTTCTAGATGTCAAGCCTTATTAAATTAATTTACATTGTATAGGTAAGTCATATAAATAATAATTAAATGTCATAGTTTTAAATATTCATTCACAGAGTAAAAACACTTGTTGCAAAGCCATAGAAACAATTTTCTTTTAAATAAGTTCATAGGAAGCTCCTTGATATCCAAAGGTAATTTATTATATATTTTTATACACATGTAAAAAGGACTTCGAGCAGTTTGTTTGAGACAATATTTTGGCATAAATAGTAGGTTGCGCTGTCTAGACATACGGTCGGTGTAACTGATCATCTCATGGTTTCTTTTAAAATGATGCTCGTTGAGTCGTACAAATATCGCTATCTCAAAAATGTACATAGAAGGCAGAGTTAACAGTTTATTACTCTGCATTACCGGCTTGCATGAGATTATCGGTTTCAGTGAGAAGATAGCTCTTATGCATTTTTTCTGCATTAGGAAGGCCTTGTTTGCCTCGACAGAGTTGCCCCAAATAATTAGACCGTATCTGAGTGTGGACATAATGTAGCCATGATATGCTAGTAGTGCTGATTCTAGCGACACTGTTTGTCTTAATTTTCTCAGTGGATATATGAATCTATTTAGCTTGCTACAAACATTATGTACTTGAGTTTTAAAATTTAAGAATTCATCCAAATCGATTCCGAGAAATTTGATGCTTTGGTCTTCGCTGATAAGATCTCCTCGACTAGTTACATTTAGCTTTATACTATGCCGTCTACATGTTCGAAATTGTAGATACTTGGTTTTGTTAACGTTAATTGATAGATTATTACTTTCCATCCACTTGACTAACGCATTTAGGGTCTCGTTTATGTCACTCTCAAACGTTTGCATATTTGTACATGGTATTATAATGGAGGTATCATCTGCGAATAATACTGAAGGAAAAACTACAGCATTTGGAAGGTCGTTAATGTAAAATGAAAATAGTAGTGGACCCAAGACACTACCTTGACGCACACCGAAAGTGTTTACCCTATAATTAGACCTGTAATTGACGAGAGATGTACCCTCCTTCCTAACAATTTCTGTGCATTGTGTTCTTTGACTTAGGTAGGACTCAAACCAGCAGAGTATATTGCCACGTATTCCATAGTGGTCTAATTTTGTCAAAAGTCTCTGGTGGGCGACTAAGTCAAATGCCTTTGTCATGTCTAAGAAGAGGACAACAGCATGTTGTCCTTTATCCACACAGTTTACAACATCCTTCATATTTTATTAACTTCACTTCACTATTTTATTAACAATGATTTTGTAAGTTTCTGCGGGCGAATTTCGGTTTGTTCTCCTCTACAAGTCACATTTCTCAACCGATACTCGTGAAATTTTGTGAGCAGGTTGGAGAAATATAAAGATTTTTTTGTCGAAGTTTCTGGAAATTAAAAAAAAAATTGTTCAACGGTTTGTTCTCCTCTACAGGTCGCATTTCGCAAACCATTCTCGTGAAATTATGTGAGCAGATCCGGTAATTATATAGAATTTTTTTGTTGAGTCAGTTTTTGGAAATTTTCAAAAACAATTTTCATTTCAAAAATTTTGTAAGTTTCTGCGTCCGAATTTCGGTTTGTTCTCCTCTACAAGTCGCATTTTTCAACCGCTTCTCGTGAAATTTTGTTAGCAGGTTCGATATTCATAATTGATCTTTTTTATAATGTCAGATTTTGGAAATGATAAAACAACTCACTCACGAGGTCTACAGCTCACAGAGCCACTAGTTTTAGTTGGTTCGAGTCCCGGGCGAGCAAGCAAGTTTTAGATATTTTTTTAATGCAGTTTTGTTTCTTTTTTAAAAATAAAGGATCTCCTTTAAGTAAAATGAGCCAGCTTAAGGATTTAAGGTAGTTTCCCTCCAGGGCCCGACTTATCTTTCCACACTGTATGTATATACAAAGTTTCCCTCCAGGACCCGACTTATCTTTCCACACTGTATATCCAAATTGTCTATGACTTACCCAGTCTTTATGTGCTTCGCCGACACAAACGGGGTCCAAGGTGGGCAGACTGTAGATGGCGAGTTCGCAGGAGTTCTGCGCGCCCGTCGCTAATAATGTTCTGAAACAATGTTTAGTTAGTTAACATAAAAGGGAAATATTCAAATTCAGATTTATTTCATGATATAAAATATAAATTGCAGTACAAAGCATAACCTCCTGACACCTGGCGTCCTTTACAAAGTGCTAAATAAACCTTACTGTAAAGTCCGAGTATTTTTGAACTTCTTATGTGGACAACAGACGACCGACCTTTTGGCAGTATCAATTCCCGAGTGTTTGTTTTTTTACGCTAAAAAAGTATTGGATACGTGATTGCTTGCAGCCAATTAAATTTAAGCAATGGCAATAGTTCGTCCTTGGATTTCGATAGAGATGTCATACCTAGTGGCCGCCATTCTTGAAAACTCGAGAAAACCTTAGTTTATGTTTTATTCAACAGGAAAGGTCTCGGACTTTACAACAAAAACAGTTTAATGCTTTGTTAAGTACATTCGGCCGTAGTGGCAAGTGATTTCAGTAAATGCTCAGGGCTCAGGAGGATAAGTCAAAATTATAAGAATTTACATCACGATCGTCAGAAATAATATAAAAATATTCAAACAAATGCAATACATCATCACTGCATAGTATAAAACAAAGTCGCTTTCTCTGTCCCTATATCCCTATGTATGCTTAAATCTTTAAAACTACGCAACGGATTTTGATGCGGTTTTTTTTAATAGATAGAGTGATTGAAGAGGAAGGTTTATATGTATAATAACATCCATTAAATAGTGCACCCGTGCGAAGCCGGGGCGGGTCGCTAGTTTCAAATAAAACTATATAGTATCTCCCGGTAGTCAGGATTGTCAAAATGCAATAAATTAAAAATAACAGTAAGTGGTACACGTCAATAAATAAAATATAACAAAGAAACAAGTGCGGAGATAATGTCAATAAAAATATCAGCGAAAATAGATTAATGGTAAACAAATTAAATTCAAGCAAATGTCAATTCCATAAATTCAATCGAAAAGAAATCGAAGGCTTTAAATTCGCTTAGGCAAAGAATCAGCGGAGCCCTAGTCATATTTTCATACTGACACTTTTCTCGTTATAGCCTCAGTTATATAAAAAAACATACTGGCTGGGACTAGTAAAAGCAGGGATCGGATACCGGTATTTTCTCCATAGAAAAATACCGGTATTATTACGGTCACCGGTTCATTATTTCGTTTTCAATGGGACAATCTAATAATACGACGTTGTTACCTAAATACATGATTCAGTCCTACGTAAAGAGTAAAAAATAATCCAAAATGTTGGGCTAATTCAGGGTTTTTTTAAAACACCGGTATCGGTCCCTGAGTAAAAGAGATCTTAAAGTGTATTGGCATATTTGGCATATAAAAAAAAACGGTCAAGTGCGAGTCCGACTCGCGCACCGGGGTTTCCGTACACAGATGTGTAACCGTCCCGACCCAATTAATTCAGGAAAATCTTAGCAACATGGTGTAGAAATTGAACGCCATGGGTACTGCACTATCGGCCAATTTGTATAGTGACACTCTTTATGGCATTAACCGATATTGTCAATATTTTTTCTTTATTTGAAAGTAGGTATTTTCAGCATAATCACGCAGGAAATTATAAAACAAAAATACATTACATATAAACATAAAACAAATTTTTCATAGATAATTGTAAATTCAGTCAAATTGTATGCTTATTAAATTTTGTGGTATAGGGCTATCTGAGGCTCTTGTTTGCCTACTTTTCAACAGGATTCGAAAAAATAATTATCTTTAGAATTATGGTGATTATGGTGGTGGTACTGTTGTTGTTTCGATTCTGTGTGTAGCTGATTTATTTGTGTGACGTGTGCAATAAAGAGTATTTGTATTGTATTGTATTGTGATTTTTATGGTCTGATAACTATCGATTTGATAATAATAACCTTAAATTTAACGGCGTGACGCTCATTCCTTGGAAGCTTGGGTGGACGCTCATGTGGGACGCCACTTGCGTGGATACGCTAGCGCCGTCCCACCTACAAGCGACCTCCTCTAAGGCTGGAGCTGCTGCCGCTACGGCGGGGCAAAACAAGCGGCGCAAGTATGCCGTCCTCAGTGAGGGCTATATGTTTGCGCCATTTGGCGTCGAAACCTTGGGGCCATGGGGTCCAGGTGCGAAGGCGCTCTTCAAGGAAATAGCGGAGCGCCTTGTTGAAATGTCGGGTGACCAGAGGGCTGGCAGCTATTTTGGCCCGAGGATTAGCCTAGCAATCCAAAGAGGAAACGCTGCCAGCCTTCTGGGCACTATAGCTAGTGATGGGGACTTGAGGGGGCATCTTCTTTTTATAGTTTAGTTAGTTTAATTAGGTTAGTGATGTATTATTTAACTTTATATTTTAATTGTGTTTTTTTATGTTTGTTTCAAGTTTTAGTTTGTATAAAATGTAATTTAAAAAAAAACCTTAAACTCAAACTCAAACTCAAACTATTTATTGCACACATATTACAATATCGTACAAAATACACATTATAATATGCACCCTGCAAGGGCACAGCAATTAACTAAAAATCTACTTAATACTAACATATCACTAAAATACATCTAATCTACGCTTCATTTAGGAATTCCTGTAATGTATAGTAACATTTTTCTAATAAATATTTGTCGAGCTCTTTAATAAATTTCTTAACCTTTTCTATACATTTTATTTCGGATGGTAGCTTATTATATATTTTTATACACATTATGTGCGGCCCCGTGAGGAATACTTTTAAATTAGAAGACTTAGTGGTAGGTAGGGCCAAATAGTTTTTGCAACGATGATTTATTCGTTTTGAGTGGTATTCCGCCTGTGGGAATAAAGTATTATGTGTTCGAATGAAAAGGCAGGCTTCGTGGATGTAGAGAGAGGTAAGTGTCAAAATCCCAAGTTTCTTAAAATGTGGTCTGCAACTTTGCATGGGTTTAATATTTGCAAGGATTCTAATGCACTTTTTTTGGAGAATGAAGAGACTCTGGACATTAGTACTGTTTCCCCACAGCAATATACCATATCTAAATAAAGCATGGGCGTACGCATAATAGGCTGATTTGGCAGTCTTTAAATCAGTTGTTTTTTTGAGTTCATACATCGCGTAAATGAATCTCAATAATTTACTTTCTACTTTTTGGACATGCTCCTTCCAAGTTAAATGAGTGTCAATATTCAATCCCAACAGTGAAAAGGTTTCCACGGTTTCCAATTGAATATTATTAAAAGAGAAATTTATTTTTATAGGCTCCTTTTGAAATGGTCTGAAAAGCATTAATTTAGTTTTTAAGAAGTTCAATTCTAAATTGTGATCCGATAGCCATGTCACTAATTTAATCAGAATGTTATTCAACTTGGAACAAAGATATCTCTCATCGGAGCAAGGAAAAACAACCGATATGTCGTCAGCAAACAGAATGCTAGTAGTATCTATTATTTTAGGCAAATCATTTATATAGATTAAAAATAATAAGCATCCCAATACACTACCTTGAGGGATTGATCTAGTTACATTTCTTAGTGTTGATCTGACATAGTAAATTTCTCCGGATTGGTTATCATAATGTTTTATTTCTACACTTTGCATTCGGTTGCTGAGATAAGACTTGAACCATTTATGTACAGTTCCTCTTACACCAATACCATACAATTTGTTTAATAGCACCTTATAAGATACTCTGTCATACGCTTTACTCATGTCAAGCAATATGCCTAGGGCATACTGCTTGTTGTTTATTATTTCCAGGATTTGGTTAACGTATTTGTAAACTGCTAGCGTTGTAGAGTGTTTTTTCCTGAAACCGTTTTGATTTTCGTCGAAAATTGAATATTTTTCACAGAATGCATAGAGGCGTTTCGACATAGCTGATTCGAATATTTTTGAAAAAGTTGGTAAAAGTGCAATAGGGCGATAATTGTTGCAATCCTTTTTATTTCCTTTTTTATGTATGGGTTTTATGATTGATAGTTTGAGTGCATCTGGTACAACACCCTCAGAGAATGATTGATTTAATAAAAAGGATAAGGGCTGACTCAACTCATCCGCACATTTTTTAATTAAAGCTGGTGGTAGATCATCATAACCGAAACTGTATTTTGTCTTTAAATTGCGTATTATGAGATGTACTTCTTTCTCCTGGACTGGCTGTAAAAAGAGCGAATTTGGTGTAGGAGTGACAACAGAATGCCCAGTGGCACACACAGTCTCTGAATCCTCCTCACCTATAGACAGAAAGAAATCGTTGAAAGCATCTGTAATTACTTGTGGATTCTTTATTAGAGCGTTTTTGATTTCTAGTTCTATATTTTCTTTATTCTTTTTAGGTAATTTATTAGTTCGTTCTTTTATTATGTGCCACATTGTTTTGGTAATATTATTCGTGTTTTTCACCTTTTGTATATACATTAACTTCTTCGATTTGACCACTGCTTTTTTAAGTACTTTTTCATACCGTTTATAATAGTCATTTAATACCGAACTGTTTGTTTTAGATATTAGTATTTTTAACTGGCGTTTATTTTTACATGACGTTCGTATGCCAGTCGTCAACCAAGTTTTTTTATTAATTATATTTTTTACTTTTACTTGGATTTTGGGAATACATTTATCCAATAGTCTATGTATAATAGCAGTAAAAAAATTAAAGTTGTCATTAATGTTACTCGAGCTATTTAATATTAAGCTCCAATTAATACCAGCCAAGCAGGATTTGAAATATTGTATGTTTTTGTCTGTAAATTTTCTTATATTACTACGCCAAATTTTCCGTTCGTGGGGAATTGAGTTATCAGGCAGGACATACACAATCCCTTTATGGTCGGAAAAGCCATATTCTTTGACAGAAACAGCATCATTTCTATCATAGAAATTTGTATACAGTAGGTCTAAACATGAAGAGTTTTTTTCAGTAATTCTAGTAGGCTCTTTAATAATTTGATGGAAATTATATGTTTTAAATAGGTTGATTAGCGCCGTTGTTGAATGCGATTTTTCTAATATATTGACGTTAAAATCGCCACCTATGACAACTTTTTTCTTAGCATCTTTAATAGTAACTAATTTTAAAAGCTTTTCCAAAGATTCATAGAATACACTTGGGTTTCTTTGGCTGTTAGGCCAGTAAACAACTATAAGTAACAAATTTACATTAGGTACTTCGGTCGCGCAGGTTTCAAATATATATTCAACAGATAGTTCAGTAATGTCATTTCGATCCACAAATGGAATATTATCCTGTAGAAAAACACAAACACCGCCGCCTCTATGAGTACTTCTGTTGAACATTGAGGCAACTTTGTACTCGTCTAGATGTAGTAGGTCAATTTTATCTTGCGTGATCCAGGTCTCTGTTAGACATATAGCATGAATATTTTTATCTACATCTGTTGCAGATTCTATTAAGTGGCGCTTGTTAGCTATACTTCTGATATTTTGATATAGCATCTTGAAATTGTTATGCTCCCTTATTTTCGTCTCGAAAAAGCTGTTGACTTAGTTTTAACGGTGGGGGAGGCGTGAGCTGTTTTGTTAGTAGATCATTTAAACTTTTGTATGCGGGAAATTCCATCGTTAATAGTTGCGTTCACGTGTATGATGTGTCGGGACGCGATCGCTAAACGTCAACATTAATTTCTTGTCAATGTCAACTGTCAACTATCGATACCGGGGAATTCTGGAAGTGGCCAAATCAGGAAAGATAAATTATCAAGCGGACAAGTTAGGAAATAGACTAGTTCGGAAGTGGTCAAGTTAGGAAATAGACTAGTTCGGAAGTGGTCAAGTTAGGAAATAGACTAGTTCGGAAGTGGTCAAGTTAGGAAATAGACTAGTTCGGAAGTGGTCAAGTTAGGAAATAGACTAGTTCGGAAGTGGTCAAGTTAGGAAATAGACTAGTTCGGAAGTGGTCAAGTTAGGAAATAGACTAGTTCGGAAGTGGTCAAGTTAGGAAATAGCCAAGTTTGGAAGTGGCCATGATAATCACTACATAGTATAAAACAAAGTCGCTTTCTCTGTCCCTATGTCCCTATATCCCTATGTATGCTTAAATCTTTAAAACTACGCAACGGATTTTTATGCGGTTTTTTTAATAGATAGAGTGACTCAAGGGGAAGGTTTATATGTATAATACATGCATCAGCATTGCACCCGTGCGAAGCAGGGGCGGGTCGCTAGTAATAAATAAATAAATGTTTGTGGAAAAGCTTACACTATTCGACGTAGTCCCAAACTAAGCAAAGCTTGTACTATGGGTACTAAGCGACGATATACATAGTTATATAGATAAATAGATACTTAAATACATATAAAACGTCCAAGACTCGGGAACAAATATTCGTATTCAACGCACATATAAATGCCCTGACCGGGATTCGAACCCGGGACCTCCAGCTCCGTAGGCAGGGTCACTACCATCTAGGCTAATGGTCATCGTAATAAGAAACAGACAGGTTAGGAAGTGGTCAAGTTTGGAAAGATACAAATTAGGAAGTGGCGAAAATCGACCGGAGGGAAACTATCGGATAATTTGGAATCGCATTCCACAACATAAGTAAAGATGTAGTTGGGTGGATCAACTATTCTTTATTTTTATACAAACGCCTTAAGGGAGGCGTACAGCGACATCTACCAGCAGACTCATGCTTCACTACCGGCCTAACGTCTCAAATCATATTGAGAGTCGTCAGTTGCGATGCGCCATCATGGGTATGGGTAAATATAGTTTACGTTAGCAGCGGTACTGCTTAATACGAAGGAACGGTTGATGGATTTGGGACTGGGTGGCGATTGCACCTATAGCTCAGTTGGCTAGAGCGACTGGCCGAGAGTGCCGGAGGTCGCACGTTCGAATCCTGCTCGGTGCCTAAATTTTTCAATTTTTCCTTTATTCTAAATTCAACTATTCTTTGTTGCTCGTTACCATGGTTACATCTCCTGGCTCTTTAATATTTTGTAGGATTTAAATTTGTCAAACATGAGTTTTAGCGATGAACATAAATCCATTTATGTCACACCTGGCCATAAATTGTCAATTACCGCACGCTCCGCGCGCGGAAAATCCCACTTCCTGGCCAGGGGGTGACATAAAATTTTGTACTTACCACGGGCGGTAATTAAGAAAGCCTCAGATCGAATCAGTCAAATACCTGCGATCTGAGACATTCTTTGTTTTACCGCCCTTGGTAAGTAATGTACTATTGGACATGGGTCATCACTCGAGCATGCTTGGCGTCCATATTATAATCATTTTTATAATAAACTCGGTCACTTTTGCCTCCTCGCTGACGGGACAGAATAGCAACAGGAAAAAGTTGATTGAGGCTCGGTTTTATAAAGATCCGTTAGACCAAATGTCAGTAACTCAGTACATTTTTTGACATAACAAACCGACATAAGGTCTAACGGATCTTTATAAAACCGAGCCTGTGCCAGTCACCTGGAGGGGTTGATCTGCAGCGCGTGGATGCCGGTCTGGTGCTCGGCGCCGGGCCACGGCGCGCGCGGCCGCAGCGTGGGGATGTCGTCCAGCGAGCGCGTGCGCACGTCGTACACCTTCAACTGACCAAGGGACAAACGGTACGCACGATTAGTTTTTAGAACATCATTTGGACCATTCTACTTTTTTAAGTGCAGATTTTGGAATACTTGGCCCTCACTTCATATTTTTGTATTGTTATTTAGAAAGAGGTTTAATTGCTGTATCACTTCCGATAGTTTTAGTAATTAACGAACCACAGCTAATATTCATAATTATCGAGTAACTCAGTGGTCCTTGGATATCTCACCTTTTACAGCAATTAAGTATTTTATATATATATTCCTACCTATAAATTCCTTTTATTAGGTTCAGGTACTATTTCGATATCCTATTTTTGTAGACTAATTCAATACATATCATATATATTTTTTTTTGTAATAGAAAACTGGTTATGAAAAAGTAGAATGACCCATTTGTCAACTTCATAATTATTATATGATTGGAATCGTTTGACCTAGTTTAAGGTTCTTGTATATGCTGCTGACATTTAAAAAAAATATTTTTTAAGTAACTTCACTTTAATTATATTTCCTTAAATAACTAATTTTATCTTTGTTTAAAATACAGAAATATAATCCTAGCTTAGGCACATGTAACATTTGATGTAATATATATATGTAAAACTACAAGCACAATGTAACATTATCAATAAGGATTTATGAATAAATTATCTATATATATAATACGCGAAGCTTAAAAAAACTACTGTGCGCTGCCGACGTGACTTTGGCCGCGTGACGTCACGCCGTGTAGCTCCTGTTTTGAATTGACATAACACAGTAAAAAATAAACAATAACTGATCTTAAACCAGTATAAGTACTTCAGCATGAGAAAGTATACGTTTTGAGTCGGCGACATATATCCACAACCCCAAGAAAATTAAGAAAATACAAAATAAACGATCATTTTACAACGTTTACATGAATGAGAGACGTTTTGTATCGTCATTTAATTCAAACTTCAACATTTGTTGTTTCTTTTATGACAGTATTAATTTGCCATGACCTTTTTACTTAAGAGGCCTTATAAATTTTAAAATGGTTTGATTTCTAATTATGACAAAAGTATTGATAATACCAATAAAGTGATTAAAGGATACAATGACTTTATAAAAGTATTAGATATTAGAGGACAATCTTACACAAATCGAACTAGCCTCACAGTAAGCTCAAGAAGGCTTGTGTTATGGGTACTAGACGACGATATATTTAATAGATATAAATACTTAAATACATAGAAAACATCCAAGACTCAGAAACAAATATTCATGCTCATCACACAAATATTTGCCCTGACCAGGATTCGAACCCAGGACCGTCAGCTTCACAGGCAGGTGCACTACCCACTAGGCTAAACCGGTCTGCGGACACTATAGATATTTCCACACACACCAGCCGGCGGTCCGCTTACCTTGTTACACTTAGTCCCAAACACGACCTGTCGATCCGAGAGCCACTGCGAACAGAACACCTTGTTCATGTTGCCGAGGTTCAGCGGGGTTTCCCGGAACAGATCCCGGGTCAGCATGTGACGGGTCGCGTACAGTGGATCCACTGATCGAGGCTGCAACATGCATATAATTGTAAATATTATGATGGAACTATATTACACGAGGTCCTTCGAACATTCGAGAGCGTAACTAACGAATTACTTGGACCGCTTTAGCCTAGTTGGTAGTGACCCTGCCTACGAAGCTGGAGGTCCCGGGTTCGAATCCCGGTCAGGGCATTTATTTATGTGACGAGCACGAATATTTGTTCCTGAGTCTTGGATATTTTCTATGTATTTAAGTATTTATTTATCTATATATGTATGTATATCGTCGCCAAGTACGTATAGTACAAGTTTTTTTAATACCACGTCGGTGGCAAACAAGCGTACGGCCCACCTGATAGTAAGCGGTCACCGTAGCCTATGGGCGCTTGCAACTCCTGGGGTGTCACATGCGCGTTGCCGACCCTTTAAAAATTTATACACTGCTTTTCGTTTTACTTAGCTTGGGACTAGGTCGATTTGTGTAAGATTGTACACAAAATATTTATTTATTATTTTACTAATGAAAGTTTGAGCCCAAAGCACGCCCAAGTATTCAATTCAATAATTTATTTATAAAATTTTACATTTTACACGTCTTCTTTCTTTCTTTCTAGTAAAATATTGTATAGCAACTATTTATTTTGCAGCCTAAAACACCAAAATCTTTTATATATTAGTACAGAGTACAGTCTTTATTGGTAAAAATACATTTTACAGGTCATATCATACATCGGAAAATAAATTTAACTAATAAAATAACGTATACTACCCTACCCATAAGAGGGATAATTATCGCGATAATTATCGCGATAATAATCGCGATAGTTATCAAAGTAATAATTATTTTGATAATTTCGAACCCTGCATTTTGCACTTTCTGATATCAGATAGCCTTTAAACAACCCAGGATGACACAAGTATTTTCTGTTTATCAAATAAATTCTTAATCAAACCACGATGATTATACAGTTCCGATGCAACGTTCGTTGCATAGTCAAGGGTAATGAGTTCACGCAAATAGATTAGATAACCACAAATACAAAGAAAAAGATAAAAATACTGCAACAATGTTGCATTCACTATTATCCAGCATATAAAATAAATAAATAAAATAAATATTAGAGGACAATCTTACACAAATCGAACTAGCCCCACAGTAAGCTCAAGAAGGCTTGTGTTATGGGTACTAGACGACGGTATATTTAATAGATATAAATACTTAAATACATAGAAAACATCCAAGACTCAGAAACAAATATTCATGCTCATCACACAAATATTTGCCCTGACCGGGATTCGAACCCAGGACCGTCAGCTTCACAGGCAGGTGCACTACCCACTAGGCTAAACCGGTCGGCAGCATATTATACAGCAGCACGCTGTCTGGAGGCAAACTCCTCTCCCACTACTATTGTATAAAGTAAATAAGCAGTGTGTTAGTCATAAGTTTTAATAACCTGTAACTTGCATGTTTGGTTTACCTGTAAAACGTGAGTTGGTTAATAAATAAATGTTCATACTACTCGCTTTTTGAGGTTCCATACGCGAAAAAGAGAGGAAATATGTTAGGACATCTCATACGGTATGATGACTGGTTTAGAGCATTAGTAGAGGGAAAGATAGAGGGGAGAAGAAAAAAGAGAAAAGCTAGAATCACTACATAGTATAAAACAAAGTCGCTTTCTCTGTCCCTATATCCCTATGTATACTTTAAATCTTTAAAACTACGCAACGGATTTTGATTTTTATTTATTTATTTATAGCCTCTTATTCAGAAGATTACATTAATACTAAAACTACAGTAACCGCGTTTTTGTTTTTTTTTTTTTATACTTCTGTGTGCCTTCTGGCAAAGGCCTCCCCCAGTCTTCTCCATTCCTCCCTGTCTGTGGCCACTCTGGTCCACGTCCTGCCGGCCATCTCTACAATTTCGTCCTCCCATCTTTTGCATTGTCTGCCTCTCTTCCGTTTGCAAGATTTTGATACGGTTTTTTTAATAGATAGAGTGATTGAAGAGGAAGGTTTATATGTATAATAACATCCATTAAATAGTGCACCCGTGCGAAGCCGGGGCGGGTCGCTAGTAACGTATATAGAGCAAATAAAAGAAAAATTAAATGCTTTATCATACAAAGAAGTGAAGGATAAAGCGGAATGCAGGATAAGCTGGCAATTACTCCATTGACAAGAGCCACACTCTTAACACGCCCCAAAAGGAAAAAAATGATATCCCTTGTAGGACAACGTGACTGTGTGTTCGTCCGGCTGTGATAAGCCAATTTACTCCGAAACTACTGGACCGTTTGGGTTGAAATGTGGTACACAAATGTAAGTAGGTGACACGAAGTCGGACATGTCACGTTAATAAATACATTTAAAACTTGGGGGCCAAATTTGGAGTGTCATCATCGTCATCATCGCGCCTGCACACATCCTAACCGAATGCCCCAGCCTAATGCGCAGTCGTAGCTCATTGCTGGGCAAGCACATCATGCGCCCGGATGAGATTAAGTGTCTCGAGTACAGGAAAATCCTGCGATTCTTTGAGTTTGTAGGAATTGACCGAGAATTGTAGTATGTGGCGATCACAATAGATCAGAAATGGTCGCAGTGATACGAGGGCTGAAAAGCCCGGGAATAGCCACAACATCTAAATAAATAAAAATCGTCATCATCATCATTTTCGGGGAATTGTTCTGCAATGATACATGTCTCTTACCTCAGGCGCCTGTATTTCCCTAGAGCGGACATAGTCCACGAAGTTGTATGAGGTAGTGAGTATGCGGTGCTGCTGGAAAGGAGTCTCCTCCTCGCTGTCGCTGTCCGAGTAGCACACAAAGTCTTCAGGCTTGTCGGGGCGGCTAACTCTGCAATGTCCAGTCAAAGCAATCAAAACAAAATAAGGAAAACATATCACTGTTTACCCGCGGGGTAATCACGTAACTTTTGTACTACCGTTAGGTAGATTTTAGTGTCAAATTTTAATTGTCAGCTCATACATTTATACTTCAAAATTGACAGTAAAATATATCTACCGTTAGTACATAAAGTTACATGATTCGCCTGCTGGAACCTTGTCTTGTTTTTTTTTTAATTTCAATTAAAATTATGGATTAGGAATTTAACTATTTAACCTTTGACCGCCAGAGTCGGCTATACACGTCATCGGATAATCGTGCCATGGACGCTAACGACGGCTACAGCCGACAGCCTGGCCAAAGCAGTAGCGATCTATTCGCCATAGCGTAAGGTTTAATTTCGCGTTGAAGAATGCGTTGGTTTGACGTCAGCGTTGCGTAATTTGTGTCTGATGCTTGGCTTGTCAAAAGGTTAACATATAATCTTATTACCCCAATCATTTTACTATATTTTTAGTTACATTCCGAAATAAATCAATGAAATAACAAATATTTCTTCTGCGATATGCGAACGAGGACAGTTTTGCGAAAATTTTCACAAGCTGAAATGTATTAAATGAAATAAATGAATTTTATTCTGCAAGTAGGCCGCAATGTCATCTTTATTAGTCAAAAACTACTACCGTTTCTATAGAGACCACTGCCAAGAAGAAACTTGACAGTCAGTCATATTATTCAAAGTTCCATTACACTGCTACAACTACGGATCCCTTGTATAACGAAATAAAGAATTTATTAAGTTGTGGTGTAGGGTTAGAATAGCACTTTCCACTTTCTTCCTGTGGGTTTTTTTTATGTTATAGGGGGCAAACGAGCAGACGGATCGCCTGATGGTAAGCAATTACCGTCACCCATAAACACTTGCAACACCAGAGGAGTCCCAAGTGCGTTGCCGGCCTTTCAGAAGGGAATATGCTAATAGGGTGTTGTAAGAGTCGACTATGGGCCGGTTGTTGTGCATTGTGGACAATGAGCTAGCAACCTATCACTGCAATACCACATTTTCTTCATACTTAAACCTACAATTGCTAAATTTTTCATGATGTGTGTATATACGAATTTATTATTAGTCAAACTCAAAATATTCTTTATTCAAATAGGCCTAGCAACAACCACTTTTGTATCGTCAGATGTATATTATATAAATTGAATCTAATTATTCAGAGCAATTTATTGATGCATATGAAATATAAAAAAAAGAAATGAATTACTGTAATGTATGTCTAAAGATTATTATTCTGAAGGCATAGTATAAAATTACATTATGGAAAGAAAAGATTATTGATTAACACATCCTCGACTGACGAAAAAATAAACAATAGCATTCTTTTGTTTTGTTATGTGCCCAGAGATCTCAGGTGTGGGTAGACAACGGTTCAACCTGTCAAATCCCCGTAGGTATATTCCCAGACATATTTAAGAAAAAAAAAATTGCAGTAGATGTGTCACATAACAATCAATATTTGAATTGTTGTGGAGTTGACAATGCAAGTCTGTTGATAGACACACAGTAGGCTGTTGATAGCCTACTGTGTGATAACTGATAACTACTCATATTTTTTTCAGTTCTCCTTTGTACATGCTTACGCTACATTTAACCTAACTTGACATTAATAATAAATATAATTAAGATATAAAATTACACTTAACCTAATACCTAAGATATAAAAATTACACTTAAACTAATTAAACATACCTAATTATACACAGAGTGCAATGACCTATACAAATTGAAAAACTACAAGCAGCAAAGGAAACCTTGATTCTTTGATCATTTTTTGGGTCAATTGAAAGATAAAACACCACGAGAATAACGCGGCAGCCTCCAATCAAATTAACACAAATAGCTGTGTTATCAATCCCTTGGCCTAAATATATTACAAATTAGAAAAAAAATGCTTAACTAAAACTAGCCCTGGCAAGGTAGGCAAAGCGGATAAACTAAAAGAAAATAAATGTTGCGTTCGATATTTTAATGGCAGTAATTTATTAGTTATATTTACCTTAGCATGCCAGCTTTTGCCTTGCGTTCTTTTAGTCGTTTAGGTATATAACAGGAGGGATATCTCCCTTCGATCGCCCGACGTACCGTTTGTGCCATTTTACTTATAACCTGAATATCTAGGAACAATTACACCGAAATCAACACGGTTCACTATTATTCACTTTCGTTTTGTCCTATTGTATACAGATCCATAAATCGACATTGTCCGTGGAGCAACGGAGTCCGACCATTTCTTTCACAAATCACCACTATGAAGCAAGTAATTCATTATACATTTTAGTAACAAAGTGTTGTTCTGAATGTATTTAGGGAGCAAAATAAAGATATTTTCGAGGGTCACTGATTTTTTGCAACAATAAATGCGCTGACGGAAAGCAGGCTGGCTGCCTGTCAGTCATAATAAATTGTTGCCAGCAATAAAAAATGGCACGCAAAGCATCACTTACAAAAAAATACTAAACTAAATTTATTTATTTTTTTAAAGTAAAAACATCGAAAGCATTTTTACCATTAGATGAATGATTAGAAGATTTTTATTCAATATTAATACATTGCGATCCTAGATAAATATGTATGAACTTACTACGATGACTAATAGATGGCGCTCGTAACATCATCGTAGAATTTTATTACGAAGAGAAAATATAAGAAAAAGGTAAAGCAAAATTAAAAAAAAAAACTGTGAATTTAAAGGTAAACCTACATTGTTCAATAAGATGCGTAAAGTCTAATATCGACGTGTTAGAAGCCCACTGGCTGCTGGTAACAGGCCGCCCCCAAAGGGTCTCAAATGACCGGTCCTGCGTTTTAATAAGGGACTTGCATAATTTCGTTGATCTAGTTTCTCGAAAAGATTTTAGGAATAAGCACAAATAATTTATTTCATTCAAGGGTGAATTGCAAAAAAATTGAACATTCCAAAAAATATAATGTCATCCTAATTAAAAAAATAAGTATTAGAGTAGCATGTTGTCCAACTTATAATTTTCTAGTATTCATCAAGTTTTATAGTATATAAAAGGACACATTTATAAAAAATTTTAATTTCGAGAAAAGTGATTTCTGCTCCCATACAAATTTCATATGTTCTGTGTGTAACAGAGGGTATTAAAAATATCATAACTTTGATTAAAACAGCCCGGGCCATGAAATTTATTTAGGGTCCTATTAAGTACAACGTGAAATATCTAGAAAATGGTTTCTAGAACGAAAATACTATATATATATCAAAATCTTTTTTCAAAGTTCGGCGAAAGATGTCGTTCCTTTGTATTACGTCAGCTGTGTAACGCTATATTCAGGGAATAATACAATTAAAAATGTCGCATAAAGTATAAATAGGAAAACAATAGAATTGAAAATGTCATATAAAGAATAAATTGAAACACTTAAGCTGAAATAAAAAATATTTAACAGTTGTACCAATGTAAGAAGGGTACCAATCATAACAAAGTCAATTTAATAGATAATGTCAGAAGTTAATATAGCACTATAATACAATTTGTAAGTGATACCAGAGAAATATCCGTCCGTATAGTTTATAGAATAGTACATTTTGATGCAAGTGCGGAAGGTACGTCATTTCGCACGAGTCTCGGGTGAAAATGACACTTCCGCACGTATCTCAAACGACGCTTTTTAATACAGCGAACACTGGTGTAAGCAGCTCAGGGTGCAGAGATGTGCGGCCCCGATTCCACCATCACTTGGCTTACCCCCGTGAGCGGGTTTCGTTATTACGCCACTTCCACCCTGCGATCATATAGCTCTGGCACCCCACTTTGACTGGCCGGTTAAGACAAGCCAGAGGTGAGAGTCCTGCGGCCTCTGCTGGGGTCAACTCCGCCGGCCAACAAAGGCAAGCGGAGAGAGGGGCCTGACCGACTCTCGGAGGCAAGGGACCCAAGGGACGCCACTTCCCATTCAGCTCGCCACAAGCTGCCTTGGGGCTTTATTATTATTATAAAACACAATTTTATTGTTGAAAGTCGTGATCCCTACTGCTCGACTAAAGTGGCTTCACTGGTTAGTATTTTTAGGGTTCCGTAGCCAAAATGGCTCAAACGGAACCCTTGTAGTTTCGTCATGTCTATCCGTCCATCCGTATTTCACAGCCGGCGTACTTGGTGACTATAAGCACTACAATTATGAAATTAGGTAAGAAGGTGTATTCTATGAATCGCTACATAAAAATTATGTAAAATTACAAAAAAAAAATTAAATTAGCATTACTCGATACATGTAACCGGTGGATGAAAAAAATTTCAATGCACATAGTCGTGTGGGGTATCGATGGATAGGACTTTAAAAATGATATGAAGGTTTCTACAAAACTTTTATTTATATTTATTATGAAATTTATATTTATTATGAAACAAACAGTCATACAAACATTTTGCTACAAGTTAATTCTTATAATATATAGACCTATAGTTTCCAATACTGATTTTTTTAAACATAAGAAACATGGTTGCTTAAATATTAGTTGCTAAGTACGTTAGTTATAGACTATAAGTGAAAACTTTTCCATTTAAGTCAACCGTTTGTGAGATATAAGCTGTCAAAGAACCGACGACCGGTTTAGCCTAGTGGGTAGTGCACCTGCCTGTGAAGCTGACGGTCCTGGGTTCGAATCCCGGTCAGGGCAAATATTTGTGTGATGAACACGAATATTTGTTTCTGAGTCTTGGATGTTTTCTATGTATTTAAGTATTTCTATCTATTAAATATATCGTCGTCTAGTACCCATAACACAAGCCTTCTTGAGCTTACTGTGGGGCTAGTTCGATTTGTGTAAGATTGTCCTCTAATATTTATTTATTTATTAAAGAAATAAAAAGTGTCACTGTCTACGACACACGCACACTTACGTACGTCTATACCAATGATAGGTTGATGCCGTATCTCGTGTCACCCACACTTTTAACCGATGTACCGGATGGCTATACCTAGCGCGGTATATTATTGTGTCATGATTCTACCCTCCTCTTTCTTATTCACACAGTTCGAGAGAGAATCGCTGAGTCGCGCGAGATATGACTTGGCAGCAAGTTTTGCCCACCTAAGAGCTCTTTCCCACGTGCGTCCAGTTTTGCAGGATCGGTTTTTTACTGGATCCTGCAAAAATCAGACCTGTGTTCACACGGTATTTTTGTTTCCCGTTTTTTACGGGATAGTATTCAGTCGGAGAAAAAGCGGGGGTCGAGGGGGGCGGCACTTCTCCGTCCAGTAAAAAACCGTATGCAGGACGCTCGTGGGAATACGGCCATTAAACTATATACGTAGCTAAACTGGATACCGTTTTTTACTGGATCCAGTCGTACGGTTTCTAGCGGCAAAACCGTACAGCCATTTTGACGGGATCGGATTTTTGCGGGATCCTGCAAACCGATGCTGGTGTGAATGTTACCATAGCAGCACGTATGCTGCTAAACTGGATCCTGCAAAAAACGGGACGTTGCCGTGGGAAAGGGCTCTAAAGTGTAGCTGATAGTACATGTATCGGAAAATCAATCCTTATTGTTTCCTCGTCTGGGTGCATAATCGTTTCAAAGAACGTGATATTTTTGCTTGCATGGTCTTAAATATACGGGCGCATCAGTGTAACGCCGGCCTTCGAGAGCGTTAGAGCGAGACATATATATCATCGTGCCGACACTCCCCGTCTGGGTTGTGCAGCATCTGTTACGTTACGAAGTAGGTAACTTATATTTCATAAATAAAATAAATAAATAAATATTAGAGGACAATCTTACACAAATCGAACTAGCCCCACAGTAAGCTCAAGAAGGCTTGTGTTATGGGTACTAGACGACGATATATTTAATAGATATAAATACTTAAATACATAGAAAACATCCAAGACTCAGAAACAAATATTCATGCTCATCACACAAATATTTGCCCTGTCCGGGATTCGAACCAGGACCGTCAGCTTCACAGGCAGGTGCACTACCCACTAGGCTAAACCGGTCGTCAAAATCAACGCACCGCGCAACGCCACGCGTATTCATAAACGAGACCTAACGAAATATTTGTCAAGAGCCTCATTCGAATATAGCAACACAAACTTACTGTTACACACGGCAAAATCTAGAACCAACCACTTCAAACTATTTCCTCAACAAATACTCGCTTGCAAAGCTTTTCCGACCGCATTTCTAACTTCGCTGTTATGAACCTTGGGAGTAAAAGGGCTTAAGTCTCTATAGATACTATATAAAGTTACGCTCTTTTAGAATATCAAAACACAGGTCTTTGGACGAAGCCACGGACACGTTGAAAAAAGGTCAAATGCCACTTGTCCATTATGCGCCTGAATAGAGTTGTGCCTTTTCATACCACTACTTAATAACTGAAATCGGCCGTAATGTGATAGTATAGAGTTCAGTATTGTTTGCGGTTTTTGTGTAGGTTGAAGGACCTGTTAGTGGTGGATTATGGCTATTATGAGATTAATAAATATAAGAAGTGTCGTAGATATTTACGGTATTTTCGAGCAGATACGAATTTCTGTATGTACATAATCTTATAGACACCATGGGCGTTAAGAATCCGAAAGATTGTAACAAAGTATTTTTGACGACAGTACGAGTAAATAAAGCTATATCAGCATGGATCCAATTATGTGTTTTAATTATAAGAGAGGTAGGGCACAGCAAAATGTCATCTTGCTCGAATTTGGAGCAGCCCAACTGGGGAAGTACCTCCGCCTTGCAGAAGACCACAGCCATAATAACATTATCTACTATACAAGTATGTAGTGTTGTGTTTCTGGAGGTGAGCAAGGTTGCCAGAGCTCCGAGGATGCACTATATTGAGAGCGAGGGACCCAAATTTGTCCCTTCTGCTGTCAACACAATGAATTCTCAAATTTCATAAAGGGTCGGCAATGCGTACTTGACTCCTTTGGAGTTGCGAGCATCTATAGGCTGCGGTGGCCGCTTACCATCAGGTGGACCGTACGCTTGTTTGCCACCGCGGTGGTATATTAAAAAAATCCTGAAAGTCATATTTAGGCAATTTTCATACATTTTATTAGTTAAAACTCATTTTAGGTGTAATTTTCATCATCATCATCTTCCTGGCGTTATCCCGGTACAGTTGCATCTTGAAGGATGCCCGGGGTCCGCTACCTAATCCCAAGTTTTGGAGTAGGCACTAGTTTTTACGGAAGCGACTGCTACCTGAACTTCCAACCCACTTTTCCACCGGCGTTGTATAAAAAAAAAATTACTATGTGACTACGAATTAAATGATGTTAATTGACCGTTTCTTTGTGAACAAACCTTTACAAGAGAGTGAGCGAGTGAGAGAGTAAATGTTCGCTCTCTGTTGCTCAAGTTGAGAAACAGAGAGCGAGCATTGTCATTTTTGTGACATCAATTTCAAACTATCAGCCAGTTATCAGTAAAGGTAAATAGTTTACACTCTCGCGATTGAGAACAGAACAAAACTAAAGTCTAGTCTTAGCGATAAGAGAAAGAGGAAAGTTACATGTGATTAAGGTGTGTGAGATAAAGATATAATAATTATTAAAAGCAAGGAATAATTTGGCAACACTGCGCATTATACGTCATATTTGTACACAGACTTACCAGACGCGGCACGCAAATAATAATACCCAACCGAGCGAGACAGTCATATACATTTTTATATAAGAGCGACAGAGAGTTACATATCATTTGTTATCACTGTCACAGTTTCAGTTTTTTTTTGTCGAGCACAACTTATTTTATATGACAGTTGTGCCCAAATACGTCACACAAGCGATTACCCGCCCAAGTTAAGGAAGTCATTTATGGTAAACCGGCAGCCATTTTAAACCAATTCTCAATTTATCTGCATAAGACCTTTTCCGTCACTCTTGGTGGCCCGCGTATAGGATCTCTAGAAATATTTATACTCTAAGTATTTGTATGAAAATGTGACGTTTGAGGTAGTGTTGCCAAATTATTTCAATGCAGAGTTAGCGTGGTCAGAGTCACATCCTATTATCGTGATGAAAAATTTTCGGTAGTCAAAGCTTTTTGTAAGATAGATACCAAACTTAATTAAGGTGCATAATAGAGTGAAATACCACATTTTGGTCGCGTTCAAAGGCCTAAAACTCAAAACTGGCCCGAAATATAGGTCTCGAAAAAATATACTTGAAGAATTGATATGTCCTCTTCAATCTGAGCTGCGGAAATTGCAACACGCCTAGATTGTCCTAACAAAAAAAATCAAATAAGGCATTTTTCAACCTTTTAAATCGCTACTGCTCACTATCTAAACATGTTTTTTACACGGGATATTCAGAAAATAAAACTTAATTCAGTTTTTCATAATCTGAGCTGCGAATATTGTAAAATAATCATTACTTTTTTCAAAAACCTGGAATAACTACCGCACCGTCATAAAAGTTGGGGCGGATACGTGCGCGGGCGACGGGCGGCAGTCTGTCACCGGCTCTCGGGCGGGAAGGCTGTGTCGCTTTGCGCGCGACGCTAAAATATAAGAGTTCGATTCTGAGACAATGTACCTACTTAACTATTTTATATATTTAATTACTTCAAACATTCCTATGTATTTAGAAAATAATAATATAAAAAATACATACACACACAAAAAACCTTTGGAGTCGGCTGACGGATCTGTTACAGCGGGGGGGCGCGGGTAGTGCGGCGGGAAAGGCTACGCCACGCCCCAACGCGCAAGGTCGTTCGCGGTTATACGCGCCTTAAGTGAAACTGACTTCGTTCGCGCTTCGAGCTCGCTCCGTCTAAGATCAGTTTTTTATCACATGTAGGTTTAAAACAGCAATATTAAGATAAAAAGTAATCATAAATGGAACGTATATTACTGACCTCCGCTGACACAGAGATTGCGACGTGTTTAGGACGGTCGACATATACAATACAATACAAATACAATCCTCACATAATAAAATAGCACATAAAAAACAAAAAACATAGATACAGAGAGACAGAGGCAGAACAACAGGCGGTCTTATCGCTAAAGAGCGAACTCTTCCGTACAACCACATATATAAATAAATTAATTAATATAAATTTCTGAGAAATATTTCCGATTGGGAATCAAAATGATAATCAAATCACGTGGGTTATTAGTAAATGGGACTTGATCGCGTGCAACTACGCAAATTAATTCACCTTTTTGAGGTTTGCCCGACGTTTCGTATATGTTTCAATTTGACATGCTTGTTGGCGTGAGCGGATCAACCTCTTCCAAGTTCCGCGATACAACACAGCACTCTTCAGAGGAGGTTTTAAACTGGAACGACCTACCATCGCCACTAAGGCAACCTATGCACTACCTAAAGTTCAAAAATATTACGAGCTCATTATCTTAAACTACAAAGTCAAGTTTAAAACCCAAATAAAACACATCACACCACACAACATTAAACACTCATCACACACATATAATTTTTATATATAGGTAGGTACGCTGCTAAACAATATAGGTAGATAGGCAGTTGTAGTATTTGGACACGTCTAAACGCTCTAAACCTCAAATGTAAAAGTTGCCGGGCAAACGATTCAGTTAGCAATTCAATTATTGTTTCATAGACGTAGTGTTGCGACCAACCCTGTCGAAGGGTTCACTCGTATGAAAACCAGCGCTAGGCATAAAGCCCTGCATATGCTGAGACGAGCACAAATACAAATAAATATATATTTTAAGTTGTTATAAGGGATCTCTTTATACTGTACACATTTTGTTTCTTTTTTGGCAATAGGCGTGACGTCACGCCTACGTGTGAATCAGTATGGAGCGTTTTCAGTGCTCGTTAGCTATGCTGAAATTTGCCTCCCATTATCGTGATTTGTATTGCTCTAATTGTAATATGTAGGTCCCATACAAACATTTGATGGTCTCTAAAAACTGCTTCGAATGGTATGATTGTTTTTGCCATATCATGCCAGTTGTAATGTTGATAAAAAATATAAAAATATGCCTATAATAAATTGTCCAAGTGCGTATCGGATCACACACAATGAAGGGTTCCGTACCAACACCTACTAGTCCACATTAACTACTATCCAATACATTTAATCTAAAAAGGTCGTATCTTCAGTAGCTCACGGCACTTACGACATTTTGTTTGGGCAAGAGTTTTTCAGCGAAAACTTAAAAACCGTATAACCTATCTTGTTCAAACCAAAAACCGTTGAAAGTATTTATTAATGCACATAACCTCAATCTTTTTCAGAATTTTAAACGTCATAGTTTGGAAATTAGAGAGGGGGACACACTTTTTATGACTTTAACGTGTAATATCTCATCAACGATTGACTTAAATGGACAAATTATTTAGAAACTATGTGCATTGAATTTTTTTTTTCATCAAAATACAAAATACAAACATTTATTCTGCAAATAAGCCACAAGGGCACTTTTACATGGCAAAATATTAATTTACAATTTAAGAAAGTCTGACTATAATAAGTAATACATTTTTCATGTCAAAATATTAATTTACAGTTCAAGAAGGAATAATAATTTCGAGTTTACAATTATAACAAAATTAATGTCATACAGTGAAGATAAACTTGCAAAGTTATCTATTACAAATATTACCACATCAGTAAAGTTAGAGATGTGTAAGGTCTCAAGATTAAACAAGGAGTATAATGAAATTAATATAATATCCCAGAGATGTACATGGTCTCTGAGCGTCAAAATTAAAATTAATTTAATATTGTTAGAGATGTATATGGTCTCTAAGTCACTGATAATAAAAACGAATCCACAACAGGATGATGTCTCTCGTCAATCCCCTATAAAAAGACCGGCCATCCACCGGCTACATATATGGAATGCCCCTAAAAATTTACTCCTGACCTCGACCCGCGCGGCGCTTATCTTTCGAGCTGGGTCCCTATATAAGCCCCACCGAGCCAGCGACGAATTAGTCAGTTCGAGAAACACTTGCGTTAATACTGTCAGCAACCATGGCGCCCAAGTGTTTTCTAGTAGTGCTGGCAATGCTGCTCACCATAGCCAGAGCAAATACCAACCAGGAGTCCATATTTAGCAAAGTCAAAGAGATAAGCACCGTCATAACCAACGAAGTAATCTACATGCCAGCCATGATGATTCTTGGAAAAAGCGACGGCAGCATAGTCCGCTGTCCGCACGCCACACCCACATCCTGCGAGGTCTACTATTCCGGGAATTCCTCTGTCACCGCAACCGTCGTACACGGGGAGTTCCTCTTCGCAGCGCTCAAGTCAGGAGACATGCTACGGTGCTCCTGGCATCGGACACACTCCTGCTCCGTGTTCAATCAAGCGGACTCCGAGATGACTGGGCTGGCTGTGGTGGCAGGGTACATCCACGCAGGGCTCCGGAAAGGTACAGTCCTGCGCTGCAGCATGAATACTCCCCACAGCTGCCGGACCTTCGCCAACTTGGGAAGAGCCGTAACATCTTTAGCTGCTTCAAACTCATTTATCTACGTCGGGTCATATATCTCCGTCGGGTCACGTTCCATACAAATTGATCGCTGTGACATTTCTGGATATAACTGCTCCCTATTGTGTGCAAAGTCAGATTACAATGTAACAGGTCTATCAGTTTTTGGGGATAAATTGTATGGTATTTCATATGGTGGTTACGTACTTATTGCTAATGGAACATACAAAACGTGTGAAGCGGTTGGAGTAACGGGTAACCTGTATGGAAACATGGCTGCCTACAATGGAATATTATACTTGGTTAGGGGGGACTTCCAAGAAATCCGTATCCTTCAGGTGCCGGACTACAGTCAAGGAAGTACAGCCTTCACTACACAAAACAATGCTGTGAGCATTTCTTTTGCTTACGGCACCTACGCAATGCAAGACAAGTACCGGGCGGAGCCAACAAAATGTATTTGGCGAGGCGTGTTCACGTGTCCGCCGACCGTTGTTTACTACGACAACCTTCGACACAGAGCGGCGCTGGAGGTCACTGTCAAGGACGGGAAGCTCTTTGACTCACAAGGACTCCTAGTTGACACTAGTGACGCCGACGAGAGCCATTCCCAGAGAGCAGCCATATTTGTGATGGGACCGGATGGGCAAATTCTTGTTTCAAATGTCCACAAGGCCGGGTTGTTGCATACTTCCAGTCTGCTCGCGGGGCATCCTGTGTCAGGGGCGGGGCTGATGGCGGTGGCAGGAGCAGTGGCGGATTTACCACTAGGCTGAGTAGGCTGGAGCCTAGGGCGGCAGATTTTAGGGGGCGGCAAATTTGCCTCGATTTTTTTTTGTCGTACAAAAAAAATCGAAATGTTACTATGTCCGCTCACACAATTCAATCAACGTGTTTCTTTCACCACTTAAATATGTTTTGTATCGTAAATTGAGGTTCCTTTGCTCCCCATTGGATAACTATGCCCCAACTGTTTATTTGGTTTTATAGTGTTATAACCAAAAGTAATATATTCCCATTTGATAGAAAATATGTTTAAAATGTACTTTGTCTGTTCTTAACTCTGTAAAACAGCAATTGTAGTACATACGCAAAATTTGTA
The DNA here is from genome assembly GCA_963556455.1 of Epiblema foenella. Lineage (NCBI taxonomy): Eukaryota > Metazoa > Arthropoda > Insecta > Lepidoptera > Tortricidae > Epiblema > Epiblema foenella. Next base: position 2,152,675 of record OY747113.1, on the reverse strand, counting down.
TGGAGAAGAATATTTGACAACGGGGTAAAATGGCTAGTTTTGAAACATTTTTCATTCTGGAGCACAGTTACCCAAACATTGGCTTACGCTTGTAGGTTGTAGGTAGGCTTCAAAGTGTTTAAATTGACTTTAAAACATCATTTTGATGCCTAGTAAGTGTTATAACAGGATCCATATGGTCATTCTATCAGTATTTATATCTATTAAATATATCGTCGTCTAGTACCCATATCACAAGCCTTCTTGAGCTTACTGTGGGGCTAGTTCGATTTGTGTAAGATTGTCCTCTAATATTTATTTATTTATTTATTATTTATTCTACTACCAAGTTTTTAATACCTATGCCTATAAAAATCTACATACCGCATTTTGATAAATTTTAAAATAATTCAGTACATAATTAAATTTTTTGAAGGCGTGTTTAGAGCAAAGAAGCCTCGTTTTACGATCTTCATAGTGTGTCTGTAATTTTAGGCATACATTACCCCACCTTATAAGTAGTATGTAAGAGTAATTGTAGGTGAACTAAAAAGAAAAAACCGGCCAAGTGTGTGTCGGACCACGCACAATGAAGGGTTCCGTACCAACACCTACTAGTCCACATTTAAAACTACTATCCAATACATTGAACCTAAAAAAATCGTATCTTCATAGGGAACTCACGGCACTTACGACCTTTAGCTTGGGCAAGTCAGTTTTTAAGTGAAAACTCAAAAACCGTAAAACCTATTTTGTTCAAACCAAAAATCTTTGAAAGTATTTATTAATGCACACCACCTCAATTTTTTTCAGTATTTTAAACTTCATAGTTTGGAAATTCTTTATTTTGAATTTTTTTTTCTTTTTAGTTCTTTTATCCACTGCAGTCATGTTTTTAAATTTTAATTATTATTTTATTTCGCAATTTTTGATTTTCATTTTAAAGTATCGTTGCCGTAAAATCATGTTTTATATTTTTGGTCAGAATACACAAAATATAGATAAATAGTCGGCCATATTGTTTTTATTGCGACGTCACATCCTATGTAACAAAAAATCTCACATACATACAGACATGAACCCTGCAAACATTACACTCCTTTTTTTGGACAGTCGTGTAAAAATGATGTGAAATTACGAAAAAATATTTTTAATTTTGGAAGATACGACCTTTTTAGATTCAATGTATTGGATAGTAGGTGTTGGTACGGAACCCTTCATTGTGAAAGAAAGAAAGAAAAATGGTTTATTCTATAAAAGACACAAAACAAGACTTTATACAGACATGTCCTACAACTATGCACAACTGCGCGTGTGATCCGACACGCACTTGGCCGGTTTTTTTTTATTCAATGTATTAGCAAGTGGTTTTAAATGTGGACCAGTAGGTGTCGGTACGGAACCCTTCATTGTCCGTGATCCGAAACGCATTTGACCAGTTTATTCTTTATTTTTTCAGTATCTCAATTTTATTTTTGAATTTTATATTTCTTCTGCCCGAAACCGCGCGAAAAATGACCGCATTTTTCACATTTTATCGATTATCGAAAAAGAGTTTTAGTCGAACAGAAAAGTACATCTTCTGAATAACCATCAGTGATCGGCATGGCACCTCCAATATTTTTTTTAATATATCGCAGTCATTTCTAGGCCTTTTTTTCGGTATCGGAAATAAGTCATTTTTGAAATATGTTTTTTTTTCTGACTGAAATCGGGCGACAGATGACCGCATTGCTCACTTATTACTGATTTTTCAAAAATGTTTTCGAGATTTCAATTTTTTTTTCTGTTTTGAAGCCTTCGTCGAGACGAGTTTTTGACACCACATTCAGCCACTTACTGCCAAAACCCACAACACCGGGGCGATGTTCCGCTTTCACTGAAAATGGGACCTGAGGGCCTACTCCGAACTTCGAAATCTGAACTTCGTATCGTGCCGTCCCTTTCACTCATATAGTGAAAGGGACGAGAATGAAAGGGACGGCACGTTACGAAGTTCAGATTTCGAAGTTCGGAGTAGGCCCTTTGATACCAAAGCGGCAAAAACTAGGGTACCGAATTGTAATAGAGGTCAATAGGGGCGGCAAAATTTGAATAGCCTAGTGGCGGCAAAAGTGTAAATCCGCCACTGGGCAGGAGGGAAGATCAGGAGCATCACTGCCTGCTCGCTCCACTACAGACCCGACCAGGGCCTGAACGAACAAGTCAGAGAATCGCTGCGTATGAAAGGGTACACGGATACTATAGATTTCCGTCCTTGTACTTATAATGACGCATTGTGTGCCCAATATAGGACCTGAGAACCAATGGAAAATATATTGCAACTGAGCCATCAAATTACATTGCTTACCTGCCTATTTATATAATTTAAGCTTTATACGAATTATTGTACATAAACCATAAGTGATTTATCATCATCCTAGTGTTATCCCGGTACAGTTGCATCCTGAAGGATGCCCAGGGTCTGCTTCCCAATCCCAAGATTTGGCGTGGCACTAGTTTTTACGGAAGCGACTGCCATCTGACCTTCCAACCCGAGGGGAAACCAGACCTTATTGGAAATTAGGCTTGTCGAGTGGGTGGGCAACTTGACTGTTAGAAATTCTCAAGCCGCCCGAAAGCCTCTAACTTGGCTTAACGACTCCTATCATAGACAGCAGCCGGGACCAACGGCTTAAAGTGCCGTCCAAATCACGGGAGCGCTCAGTTAATAACCACTCAAAACGGTCACCCATCCAATAACTGACCTGGGCCGACGTTGCTTAACTTATGAACCATAAGTGATTATTTAATTTAAATGTTTGTCAGAGTTACATTACATAGCGGCCTGCGGGGTAATCACGTAACCTTTGTACTACCGTTAGGTAGATATTAATGTCAATTTTAATTGTCAGCTCATACATTTATACTTCAAAATTCTCAGTAAAATCTATCTACCGTTAGTACATAAAGTTACGTGATTCGCCTGCTGTTATGAAGATCAACGCCACGAGATTTAGCAACTACATTGCTCAGTATCGTAAACAAGTCTCAATATCGTGTGTTAATAAAATATAAAAAGCTAAAACGGGGATTTTAAAATATCTCCCACAAATAAACACAAAAAGTACAATTTATCGGGCTCACTTTTCTCTCGTTATACGGATTCGGTTAACTTTTTCCCTTACTCACGAAGTTTGCGGATTTCTATAGAATAAAATTCTACTTATGAGAGGAGCCACAATAGAAGCTACCGGGGAGAAATATTGGCTCCACCTCATTGTGCAGGGCAGGGCCGACGATTGGGATTATCGGGTTGTTGTATCGGAGATATTATTATTATCTTTATTTATTGGACGCAACTGTCAACGCTAGGACGAGGAGGAAGAAAACAAATTCCTCGCTCTAGTGAGGTGAAAAGATTTGTGTTATACACGGCTGCAAAGTTATTTTACGTCTCGTGTGTTGCAACACTCGCTATGCTCAGGATTCTATTTTTGAACCACTCGCTTCGCTCAGGATTCTATTTTCGAACCACTCGCTTCGCTCGCGTTTCAACTATAGAATCCATTCGCTAGCTCGTGGTTCAATCCTCGAATCCATTCGCTAGCTCGTGTTTCAATTCCACACTCTCGGTTAAAATACAACTTTGCACCCTTGTATAACAAATAGTGACCGACCGAAACATGTTATTTTGCCGAAACCGAAACCGAAACCGAAGGTTCGGTTTCATTGTAGTTTCGGCCGAAACCGAAACCGAAACCGAACCTTTCATAAAAAAAAAGTCCTTAAAAAGTCGAAAAAATGTTAGTAATTTTTTTTCTAAAATTAATATCTCGCCGACCTATAATTACAGGTTTCTACTTTCAAAGATTTATCACAATGAAATTTCAGCACAGTTACAGAGGTTCTGTTTGAAAATTTAACTACCCTATAAATAAAGTGAAAAAAATACATTATTTGTAACACAAAGTTAGCGATTTTTTAATGGTGGTATAAAATAAGTCGGCCGGCGGAGTCAGGCGAGCGACGCCATATTGCCAGCCGTGCCGAGCGCGCCCGACGTTAGCCGAGCGCGACCCGAAGGTAAGTACGATGTTGTAAGTTTCAGCGCGGCCGAAAGGTTCGGCCGTTTTTGGCCGAAACCGAAACTCGGGCCGAAACTTGATTTTTTGGCCGAAACTGGCCGAAACCGAAACCGAAACCGAAATTTCGGTCGGACACTAATAACAAATAACTATTGATTGCGTTCAACCACACGGCTGGCGATACATCCTAATAATATTATAATCGTGAAAGTTTGTGCGGATGGATGTACGTTCCGCTTAATCTCGAAAACTACTGAACGGATCTCTATGAAACTTTCCAGTATCGTAGCTTAGACATCAGAATAGGACATAGGCTACCTTTTATTTATTTTTTTATTTTTTTGACGACCGCTTTAGCCTAGTTGGTAGTGACCCTGCCTTCGAAGCTGGAGGTCCCGGGTTCGAATCCCGGTCAGGGCATTTATTTGTGTGATGAACACGAATATTTGTTCCTGAGTCTTGGATGTTTTCTATGTATTTAAGTATATATTTATCTATATAAGTATGTATATCGTCGCCTAGTACCCATAGTACAAGCTTTGCTTAGTTTGGGACCACGTTGATTTGTGTAAGATTGTCCACAAATATTTATTATTATTATTATTTTTATCCGCGGGTAACACCGCAGGGCGCTGCTAGTAATACATATTCTCATTGTATACCTCTGATTTGGTTGAAGCCGCTCAACCAATACGTTTATACTCCGCGTGGTTGTATCGGAGGTTTCCTCTAGATTGTCCACAGGCCACTCTCCAACCGCGCACTCCTATCGCTTTATTCAGCCCGGACTATAAAGCCACAGTCAGGTTCGAACAAATTGACATTATGAGTCCCAGCGTCAGGCTATACCATGATGTTATTCACAAACCGACTCGTCCTCACCTGTCTCCACACCCCTCACCCATTTTTATGGAACCTGTCATTTGAAATTTTCCATATAAAAACGGGTGAGCTGTGAAGTGACAGGTGAGGACTGTGCTCGGTGGGCCATTCTACTTTTTCATATACCTACATAATTGTCAGACACTTTTTTTTGGAATACTTGGCCCTCAATTCATATGTTTGTTATTTAGAAAGAGGTTTAATTGCAGTATCACTTCCGATAGCTTTGGACAACGAACCACAGCTAATATCCATAAATCGAGTAACTCAGTGGTGCTTGGATGTCTCACCACTTGTATGAAAAATGGTTTTTACCACTGCGTTACCCACCTTTTACAGCAGTATGTTAATATTTAAGTATTTTTACCTATACATTCCTTTTATTAGGTTCAGGTACTATTTGAAAATCCTATTTTTGTACACTAATTCAATAAATATCATAGTTTTCTTTTTGTAATAGAAAACTGGTCATTAGAATTACGATTTGAAACGGGACATTTACCATGTAACTATGTTGTGTTGCGTTCCGTGGATCACGTACGGTGCTGTCTGAAAACCAGCGCTGCAGGTGTCTGACACCTCGGCATAATGCTGAGACAGCGACCGATTCACTGCCGCGAAGACGCACTTTTTAACTGTATGTTCATGTAACTGTGTGTCTTTTGGTGCAGTGAAAAAGCATTTAGCTTTCTTTCTTTATGTATATGACCATGTAAGCTTGAAATCTTATAAAACTGGTCATGACCAAAACAAGGTGGAAAGATGTAATGCTAAAAGACATGATAGAGTGCCAGGCATCCGAAGACGATGTCGAGGGTAGAGCGAAGTGGCGACGATTAGTTCGGAAAGCTGTCCCCACCACCATGTGGGATTTATTTAGCTATAGCTAGGAAGAGAGAGAGAGAAAACTGGTCATGAACAAATAGAATGACCTAGTAATCACAGGGGTGAGCGGCAGCGGTAAGGTGAACATTGCAAATTCAACTCACCTCACCTTTGCTGTGCCTTTACCATGAGTTTACATGACCGTACTCGCTAGCGACTGCGTAAAAATTGTATGGGCAAAAGTACAAGCGCCTCTGGCGGTTACGCAAGAACTAAGAATCGGCGTACTAAATCGTTTACGCAGTCGCTAGCGAGTACGGTCATGCAAACTCATGGTACCTTTACCACTGGTAGTAATTTTGCAGTGAGTGAAGCTGTCGACAATTTTTGTTTCGAACCGGCTGGCACGTTAGCCAAGAAACAGATGAAGCCGCACTGTTGCCAAGCTGTAAATTTCATACTCATTAGGTTATTACTTAGTTAGTGAAGTTAGCACTAAGGTAACTTCGTGATTCGGGGATATGGACGTGGAATGCGTAGATGTGTCGTAAATTCTGTATAATTGACTAGTTATAACTTTTGGGTATGTAGGCTTTATTACCAGGGTTGCCATAGTCCTTATGCGCTCTCATATAACCGTAGTAAACAGTAAACTAGGGTTAATATAATAAGACTTTAATCGAACCGGTTTATTTCAAAAAAATATGTTTTTATGTCGGCGTTATGTGTGGCAGTGAAAATATTAGTACAAAGTCGATTATTATAATAATCAATAGCATTGTAATGGAGATTTGGTATTTCATCTAATACACTATGGTACCACTATTTTTGAAAAAAAAAACGATTATTATTTCTTCAAAATTCAATTGTTTTTTAATCAATTTGAATTTAGAGCAAAATAATCGATTATTCAAGACGGATGAAGCATAATGCTAGACGTATAGACGACGGGTACTACCATCGTCTACCGGTTCCTGGGATCCCCGGGCTCATTAGAAAAGAATGTTATTGTTTATTTTTTCGCCGAAAGGACGGCTTAATACCTAATCTGGTTTCCGGCAGATTCTATCAAAAGGAAGTTCTTAACAGCCTACAAACAGAATCTGTATCATATTACGGTAAATATGTATTTCCCTAGGCTTTGTGATGGTGTTTGCATCAAAATCAGGACACTGCGGGGTTGGCGAGCCGCCAAGAAGGACGTTGGAACTTGGACTAATGGAGTGCGGTTTTATATGGAACTTAGTTTCATACCTCTTTTGCTAATAACAAAGATAAAGAGTTTTGACAGACAGATTGACAACAAAGTGATCCTATAAGGGTTCAGTTTTTTTCCTTACATACGGAAGCTTAAAAAGATAGAGAGCACAACACAATAATGCTCAATAAGCTGGCAAACACAACACTCACGCATACGTACGAGAGGGGCTACTCCGAATTTCGTATCGTGCCATCCCTCTCACTAGTTAACAAAATATACGCAATTTCAGTCGAATTTTGCAGTATAACTGATTAGGATTTTGTCAAGGTTTTACCTAAACAAAAGCTAATCGAGTTCAGTGCCTTTACCATGAGTTTGCATGACCGTACTCGATAGCGACTGCGTAAACGATTTAGTACGCCCATTCTTAGTTTTATTGCGTAACCGCCAGAGGCGCTGTACTTTTGCCAATACAATTTTTTACAGTTCTCACTTTGACTCACATTGTACCTATAGGGATTGTAATTTTGCGCCCAGGCAGGTTGGGAGATGAAAAATTAAAAAGTTATGCAGGCTTCTTGAAGCAATTATCGATTGTTGAAATTGTTGTAAATTAATATAATCCAGAATAAGCATACCGATTGTACAAAAATACTATTGAGATAAATCATAATATAGGTATTGTATAGAATTATGGAGTTTCATTAACTCTATGCTATGTTTCTGACCTGTTTTGTATTTTATTGAAGTGTGCAATAAAGAGTATTTGTACTGTATTGTATTGAATTGAAGCCTATAAACGTTTTATCATAAAAGGGTTATTCAAATACCGTTCCAAAGAACCTTTCTACATTAAGACACAAATCTTTCCTCTCAAACAACATATTAAACACAGTGACTTCATTGTAGAAGCAACTCTATTATTGAAAGTATAAGATTCATTTTTATTAACATATCAAATAGAAATAGGAGGTTTTGAAAGTATAATGCCAAAATCGTTGTCTATTGCCGGAATACAAACAGCGTTGTTATCGGAAGTTAACGGTAGGTAATACGGGCGGTGTTTTACGGTTACTGGCAACACTGGCGAGGCTTCGGGGCACGGGGCGATGAATAGCCCTAGCGCTACTTCTGCTGAATTGATCCGTCTCTTTCTAGCAGATACGAAAGTGAGAAAGGAAAAGGTGGCGAGGTTGGCTTCATCATCACCATCATCATTTCAGCCGAAAAACGTCCACTGCTGAACATAGGCCTCCCCCAAGTGGGGGGGATTTGCCATAGTCGCCACGCTTGGCAAGCGGGTTGGCGACCGCAGTTTGATGGTGGTAATGATCGAAGGATGCTGCTGCCCACCCTCCGATTTACGAGGTTGGCTTAACCTTCGAGAATAAATATTTCTAAAGATATGCGTGCCAACAATAGTGACGGAAAAAGTCTTATGCAGATAAATTGAGAATTGGTTTAAAATGGCTGCCGTGTCGCTCGTATACAAAAATGTATATGACTGTCTCGCTCGGTTGTGGTATTATTATTTGCGTGTCGCGTTTGGTAAGTTTGTGAGCTTAACCGATACGAATGGAGCATTTACACTATGATTATTACCACGCGATACACCTCCCGGCAACCACACCCGGACCCGTGTGGTTGCCGGGTAAGAATTGCGCCACCCCATCTCTTCCCGTGGGTTTCGTAGGAGGCGAATAAGGGAAAATCGGAGGGTGGGCAGCAGCATCCTTCGATCATTACCACCATCAAACTGCGGTCGCCAACCCGCTTGCCAAGCGTGGCGACTATGGCAAATCCCCCCCAAGGGAAAAATAAAAAACATGCCCTTGGGGGAGGCCTATGTTCAGCAGTGGACGTCTTTCGGCTGAAATGATGATGATGATGATGATGATACACCTCAATATATTTGTCGAGTCAGTTAGTGGAAATTTTCAAAAACAATTTTTATTTCAAAGATTTTGTAAGTTTCTGCGTCAGAATTTTGGTTTGTTCTCCTCTACAAGTCCCATTTTTCAACTGCTTCTCGTGAAATTTTGTTAGCAGGTTCGATACTCATAATTGATCTTTTTTTATAATGTCAGATTTTGGAAATGATAAAAAAACTCACTCACGAGGTCTCATAGAGCCACTATTTTATTTATTGACATCCATTGTGATTATTATAACTGTGGTAAAATCTAACCTCCACCCCTCCCTCTGTTCTGCATCAGTTACACGGTGATCATTCTCCCACTATACACTCAATCCCTCAAAGGTTAGCTGGAAGAGATCCCTCATAGGGATAAGTTCGCCTTTGTACTCTAATCTTATGTGACATGTATATTGTTTTAACCTGTTATTGTGTACAATAAAGTGCTTACATACATACATACATACATTATTATCGCGCGATACACTCATATCACAATACGTATCACTCGTGTATTCATGAATATTGAGGCAAAATCCATACAGTTTTCCATACCACGATATCATTGACGCCCCAGTATTGTGAGTAATAATCATCATTCCTTTGAATACCTTATGATATTAAAAAAAATATATTTGTCTCCTCCATAATAATTGTTTTGTTTTGATTTGATACAGGTCTGTAGTTTATATTTGGGTTTCTCATAAGTTTGTAGTATATATGTATGTATGTATGTTTATTTATATATTATTTATGTATGTTTATTATATGTGTCTTACTTTCATTTTTATCTTTTAGTTTTACATATATATTCCAATACTTAGTTTTTATTTTTACACCACCCATTGAATACGTGTGTTTAAGTGTTTAGTTCTCTCCGTTACCCAAAGGTTGTCTGGAAGAGATCGCGCTTTAGCGATAAGATCACCTGTTGTCTACCTCTGCTTATGTTGTGTTTCTGATCTGCTTTTCATTTTTATTGAGGTGTGCAATAAAGAGTAAGTATTTGTATTGTATTGTAGGTATTGATATTTTGAAAGAAGAAAGAAAGAAAGATATTTATTCGGATAACACAAGTATCTTTTTTTTTTTTTTTTTTTTTTTTTTTTTTTTTTTTTTTTTTTTTTTCCTTCCAGGTCCATTCAGCAATACAGTTGACACAGCAGAGCCAACGGCGCTGGTTTCTGTGGACCCAGCGAGGTGTGCGGGACAGCATACCGCATATACTACGCGACTCGAGTTAGAGGACACATACAAGTACAAAAATAATAATAATAATTTTCACCTCACGTGAGTCGCAATTTCGCCGCGAAACAAGAATATTATTAACTCAAGCGCAGTGTAAGTGAACCATATTACCACCGGATTTACATTTTACGGCATAAAACCACACACCTGTGCCTTTACCATGAGTTTGCATGACCGTACTCGCTAGCGACTGCGTAAACGATATAATATGCCGATTAGAATTAGTATGCAAATAAAAGTATGTATGGCATGTGACAATTATGGATTACAATGATTATTGAACATGAGATGATTGAAATTGATTTTATAGGAAAAAAAATGTGTGTCAGCTCCGACGCACTACCGGAGTTGACTCTTTACGATCAATTATAAAATATATTAGTAAAGATTAATAAATAATTATATAGATTATGATCATGAGGATGAATGAACTCGTTTTTATACTACCCCAAAGTGGGGTAATGGTGGTATTTGAGACCCAAGGGAAGGGGCTGAAAAAATGCATGTTACATTTATTTATATGAGTAAAGACTACGCGTAGACTTTATCGACATCGATAAATGTTGACCAGTGCCTTTACATGACCGTACTCGCTAGCGACTGCGTAAACGATTTAGTATGCCGATTCTTAGTTCTATTGCGTAACCGCCAGAGGAGCTGAACTTTTGCCCATACACATTTTTACGCAGTCGCTAGCGAGTACGATCATGTAAACTCATGGTAAAGGCATTGGGTGCGTTGCCTTGAGAATTTCCGTAGAAAAGATATTCAAAAAGAATTTTAAATGGCGATATTTTATTTTAGCATTATGTCATTCATGGGTGCATGTAATAGTTAGGTACTTTATTCTAAGCCCAGGCTTGGGCACTACGCACCTAATAAATCTTGATCTCTAGATTCGTAAGAACTACTAGTAGTAGGAGACCATACTATCTTAGCGGGTAGTCGGAAAACATTGTTACCACACCATATCCTGAGGGCATACCGCGAATCGAAAACGATATATGTCTGCCTCTGTCGCACTTGCATATTCGAACGACAGAAACGGGTATAGGTACTTGTTTCCTCTGGAGATTGCGCATCTCGCAGAATTACGAGTATGTAAATGCACATTTTCATATTGATGTGGACCTGTTTCACGCTCACGGGGATTTACTGGCTCGAGCAAGCGTTTAATTAAATAAAGTGAATAAACAGTGCTGGTATATAATGTCGGCGCCTAACTAGGTACCTGTATAACGACATAACATTAACATTAGAGGTACCTAACTAGGCTAGAACCAATGGGGAACTTGCGTTAAGATTACATCGAGTTTAAAGAATAGCACTTAGTGCCATTAGTATATGAAAAAAAAAGTTAATATTCTATAGTCTACTCCTATTGTTGCCAGTGTAGTCGTCAATATAAATTATGATAACCGTTGTATGTATCTAACTCCCCCACGGGACAGGCAATGCACTAATGCACACCACCTCAATTTCTTTCAGTTTTAAACTTTATAGCTTGGAAATTAGAGGGGGGGGGGGGGGGGGGACACTTTATATGACTTAGACAAGTTTTTTAGAAACCTCCATACTTATCATTTTTACAGGCCTATCCATCGATATCCCACACGACTATGTGCGTTGAAATTTTTTTTTTTCATCCACCGGTTACATATATGGAGTGCCCCCCGTAATTTAATTTTTTTTTTTGTAATTTCACATCACTTTTATGTAGCGGTTTATAGAATACACCTTCCTACCAAATTTTATAATTGTAGTGCTTATAGTCTCCGAGTAAAGCATCTGTGACCTACGGACGGACGGACGGACGGACAGATATGACGAATCCATAAGGGTTCCGTTTTTTGCCATTTTGGCTACGGAACCTTAAAAACAATAAGATTACCTATTTTAGGCATAACACAAAATTGACCAATATTTGCGAAAAAACGCTCAGTTTCCCTTTATGGTAGCGCTACACAAAAACTAATAGAACTATCGACACATTTGCTTGTGTTAGTAGTAGACTACTTATAGCCAGAGATAAAACTGCTGTGGATACGTTAGTTATATCTACGTTAAAACGTAGATTATTGTTTAATGTAGGTATATACTTAGATGATCAAACGAACTTACCTGAAGTGAAGTTCGATCTTAATTGTCATGTCTTCGACGAAAGATTTATATATTTAAACGAAGGTAGTTGCCCTGCAACGTTCGGACCTATTCGCACCCAGTTCAACGGTATCGTAGAAAGAGAAAAAAAAGATATCTCCCTCCTTCTACGACACCGGTCGCTGCAACCTCATTCTTTTTAGAGAGAACTTCAACATTGGCATCTACCGGGTTAATGTACATATGGGAGGGAGGGAGCGTAAATCTTTCGTCGAAGACATGACAATTAAGATCGAACTTCACTTCAGGTAAGTTCGTTTGATCATCTAATTGTCATGTCTTCGCCTCAAGATTTATATATTTAAACGAAGGTAGATGTTCAGAGCTAGACAATGTTGAAGTAATATGGGAATAAAAAACAATAATGAAAATCAACGATGTATATTTGTATTAAATATCAGCATGTTTACATTACATTATCCTTATTATTTTTATTATTTTTTTTTTTAATTTAGGACTATGAATCACAATTCAGTCGAATAATGCACTAGCAAAATTAGAAGCAGATTCTGCAATAGGAAGCTTATAAAAATTTGCAAACACCGAAGATTGGTTAGACCAACCTGCTGTCTTTCTGATTATATCGACACTAACGCCAGCTCTTTCAGCGGCTGAAGTAGAAGAGTGTCGGGTGCTATGAGCACTAAATATTTTAGTGTCGATACCACTAGCAGACAAAGTTTGCTTAATCCAGCGTGCTACGGTTTGTGATGTCACTGCATGATAAGGGCTTCTCGATGTTAAAATAAGTTTGTCTTCATTTTCTGGTCTAATTGCGGATGTCATTTTTAAATAATCAATTAATACTTTCGCTGGACAAACACTAGGTCTTAAATGGAAAAAAGGTAATTCTAAGATAGGCTGTTTTCTACCTACGCCCGACGTCTTAATTAAATCTTTGATTTGTATTACAACTCGTTCATTCGTCACAGTAATATTAGGGATTCTGATTAATGATAGGGTTTGACATCTCTGACCTGTCGCTAAGGCCAGTAAAACGACCAACTTCTTATTAATAATATCAAGAGTTAGAATCTCATTTGGGTAGAACTTACTCAAGTAGCTTAATACTATATCAGGATCCCATGTGAAGGAGTACTTGGGGAAGGTAGGTCTTAACTTAAATACGCCTTTAAAAAACCTTTTAATCCGGTCGTCTTGAGTCATATTATTTTGGCAAATAAGAGATAAAGCCGAGCGATGGCTATTAAGGGTACCGTATGAAGCTCCCTTCCTTAAGCACTCCGTTAAAAAATCTAGTACATCATATATTTGTATATCCAGTGCCTCAATGCCCTTTCCTATACAGTATTGCCACCAAAGTTTTAGGCTCGAAGAATATTGAGACTTAGTATTCTGAGACAAAGATGAAAGCATAACCGTTAATGCGGACTCTGGTACTTGCCGCCTGGCGAACGCCTGCCGGATAAGATACTCGCAGCCAGGGAAAGGCGTTGGTGCATTGGATGTACCTCCCTGAAATTAGAAGATAATAGGTTTTTACTTGGAGTGAAAATTATAGTTTCACTGACTATTAGGGACTTGTACAGGGGGAACCATGGCTGTGAAGGCCATAGTGGAACTACAACTATTCCAGTAGCTTGTTCACGGGAAATCTTTCGTAATACTTTAAGAATTAATGAAAATGGCGGAAATGCATAGAAACGGAAGTTACTCCAATTTACTGTAAAAGCATCGATATTGAATGCATACGGGTCTCTTTTCCATGAAATGTATTTTGCACATTTTGCATTTACCCTGGACGCAAACAGATCAATATCTGGCTTGCCAAATTTGACTAATATTTGCCTGAAGGCACTATCATCCAATTTCCATTCAATATCGATGTTTCTAGATTCCCGGTCTGCATCAGTATTTTCACATGACTTAATATAAGACGCAAATATATGTATCTTGCGAGTTTCACACCAAGTCCAAATTTTGTTTGCAATATTATTTAAATGCACATGTTGTACTCCACCCATTTTATTAATATATACAATTGCCGTGGTGTTGTCAATTCGTAGTAGAATATTACAGTTACTTAAATCTTTGGCAAATGATTTGAGACCGAAATAAGCCGCCAATAACTCCAGGTAATTTATATGTTGATTTGATTCATCTTTACTCCAAGAACCACCTATATGTTCTCCATTACAAGAAGATCCCCAGCCATCCATAGAAGCATCTGTGAAAATCTCCAGTTTGTAATCATTGATTTCCAATGATTTAAAGGAAGTTAAAATGTTATTTTTCCACCATAACAAATCAACATGTAAGTTACCTGAAATGTCCATTGACTTGTCATAATCTTCATTATTATTTAATAAGGCAAGATATCTAGCTCTCTCTAATATCTTGGTATGTAACCAACCGTAAGTGACGGCCGGACATGCGGCTGTGAGTGTACCTAAATAACCAGCAAAACAGCGTATTGTCATTGTTTTGCTAGCTAGTAAATTCTTGGTACGCGACAGTAAGTCGTGTTTCTTTTTTGCTGGCAGCTCCAGAATCATTTTTTCTGAATTTAAAATGAATCCTAAAAACTGACAAGTTTTTTTAGGAACCAAGGAGCTTTTTGAATAATTAATTGTAAATCCTAACCTCGTCAAGCAGTTGATCGTTTCATTTAGATTATTTAAGCACTGTTCGTAAGTATTACCTATAAGCAGGCTATCGTCCAAATATTGAACAGAATCGTAGCCACGTGACCTTAAAGAAGCTGACACAGGTTTCATTATTTTGGTAAAAATATGTGGCGCCGAACACAAACCAAAAGCTAAGGCTCTAAATTCATACAAAACACCATCGAAATAAAATCTAAGGTATTTTCGGTGATCCTCATGAATTCGTACTGAGAAATATGCTTCTTTTAAGTCCAAATTAACCATATAACAGTTAGGTGTCAACAATTTAGAGGCTGTCCTTATATCCTCCATTTTAAAATGGTTAGGTCTTATAAATTTATTTAAATTTTTTAAATTCAAAATGAGCCGTTTTTCGCCGTTACTTTTGGGAATAAGAAAAATGCTAGAGATAAATTGATTTGGAACGGGCTCACAACGTTTTATAGCCTTTATTTTAGTTAATCGAAGCAGCTCAGATTTAACTAAATCATGATCAGTCTTTGATAGTGATAGCCTTGGTGAGATGTTTTGTAATTGATATGGTTCACTAGCAAAAGGAATTTTATATCCTATAATTGCATCTAAGACCTGCTTGTCATTAGTAATCGATTTCCAGTCGTCAATAAAATAGGATAAGCGACCAGCGCGTACCTCTGTGTCTAACGTCTGCGCGTCGTGGGCGCCGCGTAGTTGCGACGCGCTGGGAGCGCTGGCGGCGCTGGCGCCGCGCGCGAGGTCGGCGGCGGCGGCGCAGACGGGCGGTGGCGCGCCGGCGTCTGCGATGGCGCAGGGAACCGCTGCCCACCGCTGCGGTTCAGCGGAGTTCTCGAGTTGCGCTGAAATTGACGGGGCGGTGGGCCCCTCCAGTTTAAACTAGAAGTAGCTGTACTTGAAGCCGCCTGAATTAGCTGCCCAGTTTTTTTAATCCCTCTAGACGATTTAATGAACTCGCCGAGTTTGTCACCAAACAGATGTGAATCTCGTTTACGGTCTTTAAAGGGATCAACAAAACGCGTCTCGTCTCAGTTTCAGTGAAATGAGAATCAGCTACAAGCTTAGATGCGTCGCTCAGTAATTTAAGGGTGTCTTGGGTAGCCAAAGTTTTTTTCAATATACCCGTAATAATTTTTCCGAGTATCGCCAAAACACAGCCTAACTGGTTTTGTTTTTTGAGAATGCGCATGTCTCTATTTTTTGTATTTTCAACCAAAACTGCGGCTATCTCGGGATTAAGGATGGGCGACTTAGATAGCGGGCAGTTTTTTGGCAGTAAATATTTTTTTGAAAGTTCTTCTTTACTTTCCTTTTTTAGCCCATCCCTTAAAATGGGCGTCAATATTTTTGATAAATTATCATTGAGGTCGTCGCCCCACTCCGCCGCCTCCGGAACAAAATCTCCTAATGCTTGCAGTAACTCGGGATCGATTATTTCGAGTTCACCCGGAGCTGGTGCCGGGGAAATTTCTACTTGCTGTGCTGGTTCCACCGGAGTCGTCGAGGGGCCTGGTACTGGTTCCATCGGCGTCGATGAGGGTCCTGGTACTGGTTCCGGCTCCTGTGCTGGTGGTTGAGGGTCCTCTGGTACGTCCCCGGCTGACACTCCCAACTGTTCGTCTATAACCGGCGCCAGCGAAGATTGTAGGAGCGGCGGTTCGCCTTAAACAAACGAGAAATCAGGTTATAACCTGTTTTTTAATTTTTCAAATATTAACGGTTAACATCTCGTGTTAACTCGGTAAAATTGCTACTGGTTATTATCTCGTAATAACTCGGAGCTAAATTCTCCACTGCCTAACATCTCGTGTTAGATCGGGGAGTAATTTTAATCAGGCAATGTAATCTGCATACCACTAGATTATCACGGTTAAACACAATACTCACCATGTTCGATTTCTTCTTCACTTGAATAAATAATCCGTGACGAATTCCTTCTTAATTTAGCTTCATATTTTCTAATCTTCTTTTTCCATCTTTCTTCTTCTGTTCTTGCTTTCCTTTTAGGCATAGTGTTTGCAACTATTCAGGGCTTTATACGGAAACAGTAGTTTTTTAGAATTACTAGCCGGAGCTCACTTTTTATTAACTAGGTGCGATCGCCGCGCGCGCACGGACACGAATGAGGTTGCAGCGACCGGTGTCGTAGAAGGAGGGAGATATCTTTTTTTTCTCTTTCTACGATACCGTTGAACTGGGTGCGAATAGGTCCGAACGTTGCAGGGCAACTACCTTCGTTTAAATATATAAATCTTGAGGCGAAGACATGACAATTAAGTATATACCTACCCTCATATTATAATTATCAATTATTTCATTGTTATAACGATCGATATACGATTAGCAAGATAAGCGAACATGTTTTATAATGTAATTGTATATGGAGATAAATAAACTAAACTAAACTATAATAATCTGTTTATCAACTAGAGCCTCTATCAAAACTCGGCGGCAAGTTTCAACGTGAAAGCAATATAAATTCACTTAAAACTTCATAACTTAGCTTAAATGTAAGATTATAGCATATAAGTATACCTATAAGGTTAAGTAGTATCATTGTAATAAGCATATTTTGGAGAAAATGACTGTCGAGTTTCTTTCGGCGTTTCTTCTCGGCAGTTGTCTCATGAGAAACGCTAGTAGTTTTTGACTTGTAAAACTGCCTTTGCGGCCTATTTGCAGAATAAAGTTCATTTATTTCATTTATTTATTTCATTTATAATACAAAGATACCGGTTTGACTTTAACTTTGCATAAATTATGCATACAATGTTGCATTTTTTTTATACAACGCCGGTGGCAAACAAGCTTACGATCCACCTGATGGTAAGCGGCCACCGCAGCCTATAGACGCCCAAAACTCCAAAGGAGTCACGTACGCGTTGCCGACCCTTTATAAAATTTGAGGATGCACTGTGTTGACAACAGAAGGGACAAATTTAGGTCCCTCGCTCTCAACACAGTGCATCCTCAAATTTTATAACTGCCCTTAACTTCGGTGAGGGTACTAAAAGTCGTCCTTCTATGAAGTCGCTGCATTTCGAGTGCTATATGGGCCCATTTTAGGTCATTTATATGTCAAATAGGTGTTCTCTAATGATGTCGGTAGGTGGGTTTACGGCCTGTTAATATGATGCGCCAGTTTGCGGCCACTTGGATGAGTTGATGAACTGAAAGGATATTTTCTCCTTTTTTAATATATTCCCATTCTATAGCTACTAATTAAAAAGCATACGACTCACTATATCTTTAGGGCATGTAAAAATGTAAACATCTTTAGTTGAAAAAACTTCGTTCTTCAGGAGGCCGCAAACTGACGCAGGCCGCGTAACTGGCCCAGCGACCCTACGAGCAATGAGTTTTTTATTTATTTATTTAGTACACGTGAAGTTTACATATATATATATTTTCTCATCTGCCAAACTGTATTACAGTTTGTTGGCAGAAAACATGTATATACCCTCAACTACAATACTATGGTATCTAGCTAATATTTATGTACTTGTTTGAAAACAATTGTTTTTAAGAACACTAAAACTTAACTAATAATAGCTTGCTATTGCGTCGTGGATACGGTATATTCGTATCAATGTTTCAGCTTTTATTGTATTCTAGAAATAGTATTCATATTGGATATTATTATAATAATTTTCTACTCCGGTACTTTTATCTGTCAATTATATCGTCCCGCAAACGAATATAAAAGCATGTCTTAGGCACTGGTCCCACCGCCGGCGAGCAGCGAGTACTCTCATAGTAATTCTACTCGTTTCGCTCAAGCGAGTAGAATTACTATGAGATTACTCGCTACTCGCCGGCGGTGAGACCAGTGCCTATGCCCTATATTAAAAAAACAACACTAACAACAAAATCAAAACTGCCAACTTAACAAGCAACTGAAACCATATGGTTTGAAACAATAATAAAATAATTACTGCCAACATAAGGAAAAACGCAAGTCAGTAAATGACAGTTGAAAAAAAATTACCGTGTCTATGATTACGTTCTGTGGACTGTCATCTGTCACTATCCAACTTACCGATCTTTCTTATGCTGTAGGTATTGCAGTTTAATTTTGTGTTTTATTATTTATTTTAATCCCTAGTCGTAGAAAAAGAATGTATGCAATGTTGTATAAGAAGGTCAAAAAAGGCTCATGGCGTCTTTATTAACAATTTTCGGCTTCGCCTCAAATTGTTACACACGCCACTCACCTTTCTTGAACCCTCTTATACAACTATTGCATAAAATACTATTATAATGAAGTAAATTTAGCACAAATGATTTCATACGATTTCCATTACATAAGAAACAAAATGGATTTGTTAGATGGGTTTCCCGATATATGAAAGATAAAATTCGTGAAAAACAGTTTTTGTAAAAGCTGTATTTGATGCTTGTGATACTCTAAAAATTAAACTTAGGTACCAAATGGAAAAAAATATAATATAATTAATACTTTATTACTTACGTGACAAGAAAGAAAAATATAATTTACTTATATTTATTTTTTTATTTTCATTACCAAGTTTGATCAAGTTTTTTTTTATTTTTTTTTGGTAATCGTCGTTTGACATTTCTGCCAGCGTCACCTCAATGAAATATTCCAATAGGATACGAAATTTAATGAAACTATCGGTGAATAAACACTGAAAGAAAAGACCAGAGGTTAATGATATTAGTTTATTATTTTCATTAGTAATTACACCAAGTTTCATCAAGTTACCAACCGGTACTATTTCGATTAAATCATTCGGCCCTAGGGCTTGACGCAATCGATCAGCTGGCCTTGAGGTCGTTGACCTTTGCAAGTGGGCGAAGGACGAGGGCGGGAAGTTATCGAGGGATCCACGTCTGGAAAATAGCTTTTTTAAATACAAAGAGGTGATAAACAAGCCAACATCTAGGAAGTAGGTAGTGTGGTATAATACGTGGTATATATATTAATACTGGGGTATGCTGCTCGAGAGGTACGGGTTTAGAGGTACTGGGAGGAGATCGTAGCTAAAATATAACACTGGAAGCACATATTATGAAACTAGTATATTTCTTACTGTACCGAAATATACATACAATATGCTCTTAAAATAATTTACAGAACATGTGATTCCGGAAAACCAATTGTTTCCAGAAGAATGCCAGTTTGACGCATTCTCGAATCATAGTTTAAATTCAATTTGTATACGTTATGATTCTGGACCTACACGGCCAGCCTCATACCGTAACAACCTCTACATTCGCTACGGTAGCCTTTTATTTGGAGAAAACCTGCGACCCATGTCCCTAGAGGGGCTCATCCTCATCATCATCATCATCATCAGCCTGTGTCAGTCCACTGCTGGACATAGGCCTCTCCCATGGCACGCCACTGAGCTCGGTCTTCAGCTCTTCTCCTCCAAACCCTGCCCACTGCCTTTCGAATATCATCGCCCCACCTAGTTACAGAGGGGCTAATACTTTAAATTAATATTTGCACTCCTTTAATTTCTCAAGGCCAAGTTAAACTTCGAGACTTGGCAGAAAGGTGGGGGGCCTTTGCCTAGTTTGACTTATTAAAAAAATAATGTATATCTCATCGATAGATCGTATACAGCACTTAATGGGTGTGGAATCGATGGTCCTTTTCGTTTCTGCCGGGCTGTCCGCATAACCCACATTCCGTCGGTAGATGTCTTTATTACTGTGGTAAGAACAACAAACATAAAACCATTTAATAGTAGTTTATGCAACTGATACATAATGAGAGGTCTATACATAATGAGAGGTCTTAAAACACGAGTGTGGTTTCATAATATAGGATCACACGAGTTTTTTTTTTTGAACCTGACTGTGGCTTTATAGGCCGGGCCCAATAAAGCGATAGGAGTGCGCGGCACGACCACGCGTGTGGTTTGGAACACTGTAATACTCTAAGAGTTTGCGCTCCAGTGAGATTGGTTGAGCGGTTTCAACCGAATCTGAGGTGTGAGTGGAATCGAGCTATACTGGGAGTTTTGTCGCTGGTTCACTACACCTAGCCTAGCTGAGAAGAGTCCAGCAAGAATCACACGAGTGTTTTAAGGCCTAACTATGTACAGTTGCATACACTACTTTATCTACATCCGTTATTAAATCCTCTTTCATGTGTTCAGGGACCATTGCGTTGAAGTGTAGTGAGGTCGAGCGTGAGCCCGTTGAAGTCTTTTGAGCACGAGCCTGTATCGTTAAGGGCGGAGATGGCCATAACGATACCGTTGTCGATGTTATTATGGCCATCTCCGCCCCGGATCGGCGCGATATTGTAAAGCTGGTCCTTACGTACACTTTTTGAACACATTAAAGAGGATTTACTGTATGGGTGTAGATACAAATAGTTAACTTTTTACTTTTAGTAATACTATACCTTTTTTTAACATTAGAAATAAATACAGAACGACTTACGAGGTTTTGAACAGGCACGTTCTACGGTAAAAGTGTTAACCCGTCGTCTACCGGTCCCTGCGATCCCCGGGCTCATTCCAAAAGAATGCTATTGTTAATTTTTTTCGCCGGGAGACCACGGCTTAAAATACCATTTCGCTTTAGTTTGTGGACAATCTTACACAGTCCCAAACTAAGCAAAGCTTGTACTATGGGTACTAGGTGACGATATACATACTTATATAAATAAACATATACTTAAATAAATAGAAAACATCCAAGACTCAGAAACAAATATTCGTGTTCATCACACAAATAAATGCCCTGACCGGGATTCGAACCCGGGACCTCCAGCTTCGAAGGCAGGGTCACTACCAACTAGGCTAAAGCGGTCGTCTTTAGTTATACTCCTTATGTTTTTTTAAATCTGACTGTGGTTTTATAGGCCCCGGCCTATTTTTTGGGCCCCCCAATAAAGCGATAGAAAGAAAGAAAGAAAGAAATATTTATTTGGTACAAGTTGTTTACACATTCTAGGATATAGTAAAGAGGTACCTATTTAGTACCAAAATGGGTGCCGCTCAGCATAGTGTCATGAAAATCATGACGCTGATTTTCAGGGCAACCAGGAAACAGCATGAAATTACAAAACAGTAAACATGAGAGAGAGCTGTCCTTAACATACAACATGAAATTGACAATGTGGGAAATGTGTAGCCATACAGAATAATATTTTGTACCTGCACATACAAGCTAAATCGTTCATTATAATACAGAATTTACATGAAGCTATCTAAACACTATAAAACATAACACTAAACATCTGCTTAGGTATTGGCAATTTGCTTTTCTGTTAAATATTTTTTGAGATTGTGTTTGAAGGAGGCAATAGACTAGACTAGATAGGAGTGCGCTATACTCCTTAATTTGGTATAGTCTTTAAATGGAGGGCAAAGGCCACAGGTTCAAATTCCATTGAAGCCGAGTAATTAGTCAATTTAATTGAAAATTAATATTTTGTTAGCAGACGGGTTTGCTTGGAAATTTACGGTAGAATCAACATTCAAACGTTTGTAATGAATAGAGGGTTTATTTCCAATTTAAATAGTAAAATAACAACAACCAACAATGTGACCCTAGGGCTGGCTCATTCCTCGGACAAAGAATAGGCATCGCCATTCAACGGGGGAATGCAGCCAGCCTTATGGGCGCCGTTCCGCAGGGATCAGACTTGGGGGACCTAACGTAGCCTTACCTAGGTTAGGCTAGATACGTTTTAATTTAATTAAATTTTATTTATTTGTATGAAAACTAGTTGGACTTGAGGCTTTTTAGAATTAGATAAAACTAAGATAATTGTGGTTAACTAGCGGTATTACGTGGATTCGCTTGGTCGTAAATTTTGTATAATTATAGTATTTTTCCATAGGAGGATTGTTTTGTAATTTTGGATCGTTCAATGGTTTCTATCTCATATCGAAATTAGATACCAAAATTAAAGTCAAATTATAAAAATAAAAAAAAACAACCTACAATACTCACGAAAATGAAGTTAGATTCTCGCACACCTCGCCACCCCCACCACTTCCATGCAGTGCTAGACGCGCCGCCGCGACTTGTACTCATGACTAAGGACCACGTGGCCAGAAACATGTTTAGCGATATTCGATCTTAACGACGAGAGTGACCCGTTTATGTTACGTGTTTGTTTCCATCCTATTTTTTATACAACGACGGTGGTAACTAGCTTACGGCCTGCCTGATGGTAAGCGGATACCGTAGCCTATGAACGGTTGCGACTACAGAAAAATCATCTTATAATCTTACTAGTGAGATATTAAACTGTAGAAATATTTTACCTAATTATTTTTTACTTTCGTCCAGTCGACGAAGCCCCGCCACGCGGGGCTTCTATTACCGCTTTGAGGGACACAAGGTAAGGAACACCTAGATTTCAATTTGCTAGGAATTTCCTTCAGTGAGTCGAAGTTAAATAGGCATGATAACAAAAAAAAATATGCCATTCGAACCAGTTTTTAGAGACGATCAAATGTTTATTTGGGATCAACTACAATTCATCATCAACTACAATTCATCATCAACTACAATTCATCATCAACTACAATTCATCATCAACTACAATTCATCATCAACTAAAATTCATCATCAACTACAATTCATAATCAACTACAATTCATCATCAACTACAATTCATCATCAACTACAATTCATCATCAACTACAATTCACCATCAACTACAATTCATTATCAACTACAATTCATCATCAACTACAATTCATGTTCATCACACAAATATTTGCACTGACCGGGATTCGAAACCGGGACCTTCTTCGTTGAGGTGCACAACTAAAGTGGTCGTCAAAATACAATTTACATTTTATTACTTAAGAACCACCGCACCGGTAGACGAGCTGTCGGTAGGCCTCCGACAAGGTGGAGTGATGACCTGGTGAAGGTCGCGGGAATCCGGTGGAAACGAACGGCACAGGACCGGTCTAAATGGCGAGCCTTGGGGGAGGCCTATGTTCAGCAGTGGACGTCTTTCGGCTGAAATGATGATGATGATGATGATGACTTAAGAAAGTAATAAATTTGGTCTATCGCACTGACGAAGTGGACACAAGTCGGAAAAACTGCTGAAATACGAACTCAGCAGTTCTATATTGACTCCCTAAAATATCGGAAAGCCATTTGGGACCATTTGCGGCCATAACGGGGATGCGGGCGCTAATGAATTATCTCCGAATACCGACAACGGCTATTAATCCCTGACCCTGAAAAACTTGTATTGCCAGTCACTTATAAATGCCAGTAATAGCTTAGTCTCGGTTGACATATTTAGTAGTACGCGGGCCATTTTTAAGCGCAAAGTTAATCAGCTCATATAATTTATAATTATCTTTGGTAGTGGTTGTTATTTCTCCTCCTGTAAGACATAATTTCCTGTACTGCGTGTTAATAGTGTATATCTTATATTGTCAAGATTTAATTAAGGATTACTTACTTGTTTTACAATGTCATCTTAACTAATATGTGTGAAATCCTAGTGGGAATTGTCTTAGGATACAGACTGTACATACTTCATCTATACTGATTTGTCCTATTTATTACATCGGCCTGTATCTGTTTTTTTCCCCAATAAAGAAAATAAATAAATAAATAATAAAATAAATGGGGTAAACGTCCCAGTGATTGACGCCTCAATACCCAATAGTTGACACCTGTTTCTCACCTCTATTACTATGACATAAGATTGAAAGTGGTTGAGGTATTGGGTCAGTGTTGAGCACTGTGACATTTACCTTATTACAGCGACCGCATGAATACTATAACTACATACTTAGATTAACTACATACTATGACACAAGTGTATCAAGAGCATTCTAACTGCCAACAAACTGTTACGCAGTTTGGCAGTGTAGTTAATTTTGTGTAATTTGATGTGTCTTTATGAAATAAACGATTAATTAATAATATAAAACCAAGCTCTGTAGCAAAAATAGTTACGCCATGGCAATCAAACTGTATAATAATTTACCAATTGACATAAGACGGTTTGCCCTAAAACCATTCACATCTGCATTACACAAATGGCTAGTAGACAAATGTTTTTACTCGATACAAGACTTTTTTACGTATAATAATAGAACAAATTAATATAATAATAAATTGTAATGAAAAAAGTAATACGTGGTAAAACTATTAGTCATAAGTTAGTAAATTTTGCATGTCCAAATGTTGGCGAGATGTGCTGATCCTTAACAAAGTTGTTCCACCTTATTGTTAACCATGTCTCAAGCAAATAAATTTCATTTCATTTCATTTCATTTCAATAGCAATCACGGGGTCTATTCCAGTCAACGTACTGTCATCCGCCTAGCGTTATCCCAGTAAACCCTTACTTGCCAGAATATCATTTGCCCGAATTGTAACTGCCATACTGTTACCGAAGGCCTCTAACTTGGTTTAGCGACTGTTATCATAGACAGCAGTCGGGATCAACGGGTTCTTCCAAAGCACAGGAGTGCTGAGTTAGTAGCCACTCAAAGCGGTCACGCATCCAAGAACTGACCTCGGCCGACATTGCTTATACTCGCTTACCGCAAGCGATGCGCAGGCGCCGCTGGGCTACGAGCGCTCCCTCAAATTATACTATATAATTCAATAATACAATGACGGTAGCTAACATATATACCTACCTACACCCTAGCCCATGGATTACTCCCAAGGTGTTACGAGTGCGTTACGGACCCTTTACTGATCTGAGGATTCGCTGAGACAGAGACAAATGTAAGTCCCTCATTCTTAAGGGCATTTCTCCGAGACAGAGTTACTCGTATTGATGATTTACACCGAGACGATTGTTAATAAATACGCTAATAAAATACCTTTAAAGGGATTCGAACCCGGGACCGCCTCGTAGGCAGCGTCACCAACTAGGCTGAAGTGGTCGTCAAAAAACGGACAACAACACAACATAAACAAGATTACATAATAAATTACAAAAAATGCCAAGTAAGAAAGAAAAGAAAGAAAGAAAGAAACATTTATTCACAGACACAGAAGACACACATATTACAAAAAAAAAACAGCAACAGAAGAAAACAAACCACAACATGTGTGACCCCGCGGCAGTGAAACAGACACTGGCTGATTATTACGCTGAGGTGTCAGACACCTACAGCGCTGATTTTCAGCCAGTACCGTCGGTGACTCACGGATCGCCATACACTAAATAATAGCCAAAAGAAAAATAATTAAATATGACAAGTAATCAAAAGTTGTCTGGAAAAGATCGCTCTTTAGCGATAAAAGCGCTTTAAGCCTAAGGTACGCTACTGGCTTCTTTTTTTGAAGTGTGCAATAATAGTACATTACTGCAGAGGCCGCGAATTGGAGATTGCCGGCCGAGTAGTTATAGATGGCCGAGTGTTAACGAATCCCTGTTCGCGCCGAGGCTTGTGTAGCGCATATCTCGAAAAATGCAATGAAATTTGAAACTTATAAGAAAACTCGAAATGCACAACTAAGAAATCAGTAATAAAAAACAGGCGCTGCGGCAGCGGGCGGCCGGCGCCGTGTTTTGCTTTATTAAACATACATACGATAGACGATCACTTTACCGGCCTAGGGTTTCAATTTTGTATGTAATTCCATTATCGGACGCTCGTTGTGCCGCACCCGAAACGTGATACTTCGCAGCCTGTTATAACGAAATGAAATGAAATGAAATCATTTATTCTTCAATTTAGGCATGTTACATGCACTTATGAATGTCAAAAAACTACCACCGGTTCATAAAATAAACCTCTGCCTCGAGAAGAACCGGCGTAAGAAACTCGGCGAGGTGTCATTTTTTCAAAACAATATACAATGTATATAAAATAACAGTATCATAATACTATAGAATTCAAATGCTACAATATAAACATGCATACATATTTTTTAATATTAAGGACTAAATATTTCTGTGTTATAACGAAAATAACGTCAATATTTCATTGCATGTTTGAGAAAAGAGTATTTGTATATCAAAAATTTTCTCGTCGTATGAAGTAATGAAGCTTTTAGAAACTGAATATTATAATATTATCTACTAAACTTGGTCCCATTAAAATCTATCGTAGCACTGCGTCAAACGTAGCCACTCTACGCCGTAGCACTCGTAGCACTCGTAGCACTTGCTGTAATGCCTGCTAAATTAAATGCAGCAATGAATTTTCAAG
Source organism: Epiblema foenella (assembly GCA_963556455.1). Taxonomy (NCBI): domain Eukaryota; kingdom Metazoa; phylum Arthropoda; class Insecta; order Lepidoptera; family Tortricidae; genus Epiblema; species Epiblema foenella. Next base: position 2,125,631 of record OY747113.1, on the reverse strand, counting down.
AACCATTTTAAATGTGCTTTTTTATTATTTATTATAATTGTAAAAACAACCTTACGCTGTGACATTAAAATCGATTTTTCTGGATGAGGAAGCATAGAGATATGAGGTTGCGGAGGAAAATCGTTGATTTAAAAATTAATGCTGGATTTTTACGAGGAAATATGTGAACGTTGCTTTCAACGTAGGGTTATATTCTGCTCATTAAAATGTCACTAGTGATATTGCGATAGTGGTGATCATTATCATTTCGATATCGCGAGATATGGCTTCGTAATCTTAATGGATATGACTTTTAAGGGGGGTTAAAAGACAAAATGTGTTTTTCACACCTGATATTCAGAAGAGTCATTGCTCTTTTTTATATTGAATGCCGGTGGCAAACAAGCGTACGGTCCACCTGATGGTAAGCGGTCACCGCAGCCTATAGACGCCCGCAACTCCAAAGGATTCACGTGCACGTTGAATGAGAAATCAAAGTAATACTTTTCTTTCCTCATTTGATCTCAACAATAACTATTTTCTAAATAGCAGGTGTAAAAAGCAGTATGCCACTCGGTAGTAAAATTATGTGTAAGGCATTTCTTGTTTTTATCAGCGGGCCTCATATGCGGTATGAAAAACAGTATGTGTTACACGGTAGCAAAAATATTTCAGTCTTGGGCGTAAACACTTGAATCCCTCGCTACGCTCAAGGCTCTACTTTAGAATACTTCGCTACTCTCAGGATTCGTAGAATTTTTCGCTTCACTCAGGATTCAATATACCGCCCGAAGCGTAAATATATCATTTTGCTCCCTTAAGACATAGTTTACAATTGCTTATAAGTGTTACACTAATTTAGGGCCGATTTTTCAATAATCTGATTAAAGTATGTGTCAGATAAATGTTAGCTCTGTCCTTTTCTTTCATATGATAAGAGAAAGTGACAGCGATCATTTTACCTGACGGATATTTTTATTGAAATGTCGAAACGGATTGAAAAATCGCCCCTTTGGCGTTAATAATTAATCGTTAGGTATGTTCATGTCATAATCATGACGTCCTTTCAGACATACCATACAAAAAAAACGGCCAAGTGCGAGTCGGACTCGCGCACGAACGCTTTCGTACTATTATCTATAAAAACGGTAAAAAATCACGTTTGTCGTATGGAAGCCCCTTTAATATTTATTTTTCACTTCTCATGCTCGAAAAGTGTGTCATATTAGACTTGTCAAGCGGGGCTAAAGTAGTACATTTAATCCCTAGGGAAAATATGAATACATATTTATGATTTACAAAACATTTGAATTTGACCAATCAAAATACTTCACCTATTAAATCCACCAATCACAGAACACTAATTTAACTCTTAAAAAAATATTTGGTATTGGGTACTAACCAACCAGAATACAGCTTTACTAAAATCGACCAATCTGGAAACATAATTAATTTGTCTAAAGATTCTAAAGATTAAGTTTGTAGTAGTCCCTATTTCACAATAATTAAAAAAGTGGTTAAATCGTTCGAGCAACACTTTGAAGCGCTCAATGGAAGGTCAGTTTAGCTTTTTTCGCGCGTGAATGTTGCGCGCGAACCGCAATGTCTATGTTTTGTGTGTCAAAGAAGTATAGAAAAAAAAACATGCTGCAAAAGTATATATCTTCGCTGTGGAATTTATTGTTAATTTTGGGTGGGTTAACCTTTGTTTATTTATTTTCTCGCAATCGAAGTGAAAAGTAGAGTGTATAACTCTGGTCTAAAAGCCATATTACCCCTCGAACTATTTTCCCTCACTTCGTTCGGGAAAATAACTATCTCGTGGTAATATGGCTCATTTTAGACCCTTGTCATACAATCTACTATTATTCTTTTTTAGTATTTGTTGTTACAGCGGCAACAGAAATACATCATCTGTGAAAATGTCAACTGTCTAACTATCACGGTTCATGAGATACAGCCTGGTGACAGACAGAGAAGTCTTAGTAATGGGGCCCCGTTTGACATACGACTACGGAACCCTAAAAACAATGTTCGATTTGTGCTATTATCTCCCTAAGATTTGCTTATTAACTAGCGACCCGCCCCGGCTTCGCACGGGTGCACTATTTAATGGATGTTATTATACATATAAAACTTCCTCTTCAATCACTCTATTAAAAAAACCGCATCAAAATCCGTTGCATAGTTTTAAAGATTTAAGCATACATAGGGATATAGGGACAGAGATAGCGACTTTGTTTATACGATGTAGTGATTTAAAACAATCAACAAATTACCTTTATAAACTTGATTCCTTTTCTGATTCATAATAATATATAATTATGCATATAGATAGAAAAAAAACTGCTGACTGACTGGATGACTAACTTATTAACACACAGCCGAAACTACTAACGCTAGAAACCTGATTTTTGCACAGTCGATTATATTTATAACTTAAGTAGGCTAGGGATAAGAAAAATTTTTCGAAATTCATCTCCTAAGAAGGTGAAACAAAGGATGAAAGTTTGTATAAAAAAAGTATTTATTGAAGTGAAAGATTTCAAACTTTGTACTATGTAGTTAGCCTAGTGGGTAGTGCACCTGCCTGTGAAGCTGACGGTCCTGGGTTCGAATCCCGGTCAGGGCAAATATTTGTGTGATGAGCATGAATATTTGTTTCTGAGTCTTGGATGTTTTCTATGTATTTAAATATTTATATCTATTAAATATATCGTCGTATAGTACCCATAACACAATCCTTCTTGAGCTTACTGTGGGGCTAGTTCGATTTGTGTAAGATTGTCCTCTAATATTTATTTATTTAAAGATTTTGGATATAGACACAGAGAAAGCGACTCTGTTTTATACTATGTAGTGTTTGTATCTACTCGTCAGCCAAGCCGCAACTAATACAGCGAAGCGCACGGATGGCACGTAGGGCTTTGTCGATGGAGGTTTGCATCATTGCGGCTTAGGACAGCTGACAACCCTGGCTAGCAGTGTTATTATAGTACAGATGTATTGCAAAATGATTTTCCTTCGGGAAAACTCGGATCTCAATCGGAATACGATGGTACCCGAACTGTCAATCAATGATTGTATTGGGTCAATCAACTTTTTCCTTTTTTCGTTCAAAGTTTTTATGTTACATAGTTAAGGCACCATTTGGCACAAGTCGAGGTATTCGTCCAATAACCTCGCTGGAATTCTGGCTGTTCCAACCTATTACCTACAGATTAAATGAGAACCGGACTGTGCCGAACCGGACCGACGACCCAAGCGTTTCGTTTCAAAACAAAGTAAATGGGTCATACTTAGTTGAAAAAACAAAAGTCGTCCCTCCTGTGGTCAATAGTTAACGTCTTATGTGCATGTTAGCTATGTTTTTATTACAGGGATTTACAGAAACAGAGACACTGTTTATGCGGGTTACTGGTCCAATCCAAAATTAAGTTTTGTAGCCCTTAACTTTTGGTATGTCCACAGAAAAAACGTGAACCTAAATCCGTGTTTGACCCAAATAACTCACAGAATGAATTGGCCAGGATATCGAAGTAGGAAGATACGTCTGAGTGGTCATCATCATCGTCCCTTATTCTGTACAGTAAAGCCAGGAGGACTGGATGCCCGGGGTCCGCTACCTAATCCCAACATCTACGGACACTATTTTTACGCGCGACTGCCATCGGACCTTCCAACGCTAGTTCCCCCTTGGGTACTAGACCTTATTTGGTTTTGCTTATCAAGTGAGTGGGCAACTTTGACTGATAGAAGTCTCAGCCACCCGAAGGCTTCTAACTTGGCTTAACGCCTGCAGCAATATAATCGTAGTAACTTTGTTAGTGCACACATTCTACAAAACTGTTTGAGCAACTTTATGCCCTTAGTAATAAAGTCGTGTTTCCATATTTTTGATCAGTTTGTCCATGCAAATGGGCCATTCGACTTTTTCATGTACATAATTTTCAGACACTTTTTTTAAATGCAGATCTTGGAATACTTGGCCCTCACTTCATATTTTGTATTATTATTTAGAAAGAGGTTTAATGGCAGTTTTGGTAATTAACGAACCACAGCTAATATCCATAAATCAAGTAACTCAGTGGTCCATGGATGTCTCACTATTTGTATGAAGAAATGGTTTTTACCGCTGTGTTACCCACCTTTTACAGAAACATGTTGATATTTAAGTATTTTTACCTATAAGGGTCATACACGGATTTAGGTTCGCGTCTTTTCTGTAGACATACCAAAAGTTAAGGGCTACAAAGCTTAATTTTGGATTGGACCAGTAACTCGCATAAACAGTGTCTCCGTTTCTATAAATCCCTGTAATAAAAACATTGCTAACATGCACATAAACCGTTAACTATTGACCACAGGAGGGACGACTTTTGTTTTTTCAACTGAGTATGACCCATAAATTCCTTTTATTAGGTTCAGGTACTATTTCGAAATCCTATATTTGTACACTAATTCAATACATATCATAGATTTTTTTTGTAACATAAAAAACTGGTCATGAAAAAGTAGAATGACCCAAATACTGTACGTGCGAACTACGACAGTTATCACACTGATGCGATTTCTGGACGGTTTCCGCAGTGCGAGCGGGACACCGACTTGATAACCCGCACTGCGGAACCGTCCAGAAACCGCATCAGTGTGATAACCGTCTACAAACAGTTTCACCCGAATTTGTCGGATTTGTTGGAGGTTGCCAGAGCTCCCGAGGATGCACTGTGTTGAGGGCGAGGGACCTAAATCTGCCGTCCTATGTCTAAAACCAAACTAACCCACAAATTATAGTTTTGAGATATGAGCAAAAAACGTTAAAATAAAAATTTCTAGGAAATGTGTATATTTATTCCAGATTTCTTTTACGTAAAAATTAAAACTAAATTTATACTTGCTTTTTTATTGCATTACTCCGTAAAAGAATGAATATTTATTTTGATAATAAGGTTTTTGTGTTTTACTGTTGCAAATATACGTAATTACTAAACTACCAACGGTATTACACTTAAAACACCGTTAAGTATACCTTAGCCGTTCTTTAGCATTGCATAACAAACAGAACATAGCTAAATAACGGCTAAGTCACTTAACAATTTTATAGTATTTGTAGTTGTGAGCAGATTACACTGAAAAACTTTAAATAAGCACGTTATTGGACTGTAACCGTTTTGTAAGTAGCTTTGCAATAACTGCAAACATTCAAACAAGTTGTATGCGTTCCTAATTTAAAAACACGTTAGATAACGAACCATCGTCTCTAACTGGGTTTTAGTCGTGTAACCTTGTGGAAAAAAGTTTTAGTTTTTTGGCAAAACCACGTTAATTCACACTGTTATAGAAGAAAGTTTTAAAAGTAATTCAATATTTTTGATAAATATATAAAATCTGTATAGATGTATCTATTTATTTACAAAAAAAGAAACAAATCCTCTTCGAACCGTTTCATAGCCAGCTTTATCGGAATATACAATCTCGTTTAGTAGATACGAAATTTATTTGTCTCCGTCGTTATGTTTAATATATATATCGGAATCCTTCATAGATCTAACTCATGGGTAACTAGGCTATTGAAGCACACCGTGCTACAGTCATGTCTTCGGCCTAATCTCGATTTAAGTTTTAGATCTCGTGCTTTTTTTCAAAGATTTTTATTTAAGTGAAGTAAAACCAACAGCCTTAACAACAATATCGGGATATATAAAAGTGAAAGCTTTCATTGCAGAGCTTTCGAAGTCTAAAGTTATTTATTGGCATTTCAATCCGTCCTTTGTGATTTTATTACACTCAGCAAAATTTCATACGTTTTATGTTCTTGTTATGCAAAAATGCATAAATCAATAGGGTTATACCTACGTTATGTTTGTTCATTTAAGCCGTGCAAACTGTAAATTTGTGAAAATGGAGGAGGACAAGACTTGAAAGTACCATCCGCAGTGAAGTGGTGTATTGTGTTTATCTGGATTTTACAATCACTTTAAGCAAACACCAATAATACCGTTTTTCCATCGCAGTTGTCGTCAACGAGTAGGAAATCGGCAAATTGCCTTAGTATTTGACATTCTTCGGGCGTACAACATTTTAATTTTAATTCTTCTAGAGTACCTAGTCAATCGACAAAGTAATTATAGTCAACTCTTAAATAAAAAAAGTAGACTTCTAGATTCTTTTTTCTCTGTCGATATGCCGAAGATTTATCAATATTGAATTTTGGAAGTTAATAGTGAAGATGAATGTTTTTTTTCTGAAGATCATATCATTTAAGTATACTGCTTCTGGATCGGTTCGTAATTATTTGCACATCTTTTTAAAACCCGCAATCTCTTTTTATTACTACTTCTTTTGTTATATTTGTTATGCATTACGTTACATGGTATTTGCTTTTTATAATACCTTTCCAGCCGGAGTCCTGTGTAACATTCCCCTTGCATGCTGGTGTTCTACCACATATCCACAAAGATTGGGAGTATTTTTTGTACACTTTTTTCCGGTAATATTTACGGCCATTGATTAACAGTATTTATGCTCCTCTTTTAGAAGGAATAAGCTGTAATTTGTTTAAATCATCTTCTAACACGCTTGATGAAGTAGGCGGCTCACAATATTCAGATGAATAATGCATTGTTATAGTGTTCTCAGCAATCAACTCAAATAAGCAGTGAAAATTAGAATATCAATATCCCATCTAACACTTCTGATGATATGATAGCAAGACAGCGTTGAAAACTCATATCTACTGCATTTTTTTCCTATTTTATTGCGATACATTCAAATAGGTTCAATTACTACAGAGAAGACCGTCGATTATGTTCGGCGATAGCACCAGAGGGTCCACGACAAATTGTAACGTATAGTAATGAAATGTATACATATCAAATAAACACATTTATTTTTTGTGTGATCAGCATAAATATTTCGACTACTCTTTGGAAAAATAGCATAGGTAAATTCTACTAACAGTACTTTTAACCAGATAATCTTGTATATTAGATACCCAGCAATCTCAGCAAAACAGGGCTAACGATTTTAATAAAATTTGGTATTTAGAGTTTTACCTCCTAAATTCATCTAAACAAGTCTAGAATCTGACCTGAGTTCTGAGGTCCTATCTGAGTTTTGAGCTTGAAACGTTACAATTTTCAGTGGGTACAAAATCGACGATCTCCTTTACCACTTTCCGTTCCGTATCCAGCTACTAAACAGGATTTTAAATTCCCATACGGTTGCTGGCTACAAAATGGTAAAGAAAGCCTCGTTTCGTATCTACCTACTAAACGGGATTTTATATTTCCATATGGTAGCTGGCTATGAAGCGGTTTGAAGGATGGTTTCCTGACATTTTGTGACGATAATTAATATCATCACTCACTACACAACTAGACACAACGTCCTGCGCACGCGCCGCTCGGCTGACTGGCCGCATGCCGTAAAATCGGAGGGATAATATTTTGCGTATAGCTAGGTTTTAGCGTAGCATTGCTGGTTAGCCGGGTTTAAGAGTTGCATTATTATGTTTTTTAATGTAGGTAGCCACGGATTAGTTACAGTTACTAGGTTTTAGTGTTGTATTTGCAATAGGAATCACAAGCAAAGTCTTACAAATACAGGGCTAAGGGTGTTTTGCCGTGTATAAGCGTAGTAACTGTTTTTTTGTGTAGTATTTGATAAGAAATTATATGTATAAAAGAAGGTAAGAAACAGGTAAAAGGACTTTAACGGCGCTTTATGAAGTTTTTGTCTAATAACGGTTTTTTAGCTGTGAATCATGCTAATGATGATGATGTTGCTTTGTACTCTAATCTTATGTGACATGTATATTGTTTTAACCTGTTATTGTGTACAATAAAGTGCTTACATACATACATATGATTTATTAAATTAAACAACAGCTAGGGGCTTTTAGAGTACTTATAGTGTAGTAATGTTGGTTTGCGATTATATAGTATTGTAAAGTCTCAAACTATCATGCACTTAGCGTGGTAGGTCGACTCAGTATCTTCGCAACTACAAATGATAAAAATATGATTCCAAGACCATTCGGTAGAGCTTTTCATTCTCTTTTAGCCCATGTAAACTACAGAAAACTGCTATAAAGCAGCTTTGATCAGTTTTAGACATAGGACGGCAGAAATGTGTTCCTTCTGCTGTCAACACAGTGCATCCTCAAATCTTATAGAGGGTCAGCAACGCGCACGTGGCTCCTTTGGAGTTGCGGGCGTCTATAGGCTGCGGTGGCCGCTTACCATCAGGTGGACCGTACGCTTGTTTGCCACCGGCGTTGTATAAAAAAAAAATCTTTGTGTGCGCATCATACAAAGACTGTTTATGGTTACGACCTAAAATTAGACTATTCTATCTGCACTATTGGGTGGTAAACAAGCATTTCTATCACATTATTGCCGCGTTGAGTTACAGTTCCCAACTAAGGCTAAAGTTCACGGCGAAATGGGGTTTCGAGGAACGATTGTGGGGCCATGAAACACGATCAATTAAGGCGCCAATGAAGCTTTAGCATAGGCCTTTAAAAATGATACACAAGTTTGTAATAAACTTATCCCGGGTTATCCCGTCGCCTACCGGTCCCTGGGATCCCTGGGATCATAACAAAAGAATGCTATTGTTTATTTTTTTCGCCGGGAGGCGACGGCTTAATTCAAACGTTGGCGGTGAGATTTTAGCAGTCTAAGTCTTATATAGTGTACCCACCGTCTAATTTCCAAACTATGGAGTATAAAATTAAAAATTAATAAAAATTTTGAAAAACGCACGACGGATGTATAGCGAAATATATTTACTGCAGCGCCCCTTGGGGAGTTATCATCGTAACACCTAGCTTAAATTTGTCCCGACTAAACTACAAATCCATTGCCGAAAACCGCTTCTAAATCGGTCAAGCCCTTTTGAAGATATTGATGTGCACACACAAACAAACAAACAACCTCTCACCCTAAACGCATATACCTTCTCCGTTCCGTCGTGGGTAAAAAATAAAAGGCCGTGTGGGCGAGTTCGCACATTTAGGATTCAGAACCAATTGCAAAATTAAGTTGGTTTTAATAGGAAAGATCTGGTTATCAATATATTAGTATTTGTTGGTAAAATACGTAATAATAAACATTATCACTTTTGAAAATCAAAAAGTGTATTTGGTATGGCACCCCGAATTTTCAATAAACTACCAGTGAAGATCTTAAAACTGAAAAGTGGAAAAGAATTTAAAACTGCGTTATATAATTTTTTAGCATCTAAGGCCTATTATTCCATTCAAGAATATTTAAATGACATTGTTTTTTAGTTTATAAGTAAATTATGCATGCGATACACATGACATTCCTTAAATATTTGCATGTCCTTGTGACGAAACATGTAGGTCCTTATATTTTAGATTATGACATATTTGTTGTACCATGTTTTAGCAAATAAACGACTGATTTAATGGGAAGTTAAAGAATTGTCGGAACAAAATTTTGTGACAGACGACGGACGGATTGACGGACGGACGGACGCGTGAGTGACAGCAATAGGGTTTGTTCCGAAGGGTACTGAACCCTAAAAATTGAGACGGTGTCGTATCGTAAATACTTTCAACTATTTTTTGTTTGAATAAGATATGTCGTACAGTTTTTGAGATTAGATCCAATTAACTGTAATATTAAAGGGGTGGCACTTCGTCCACATATCATATATCTAACTGAACATAGTTCCCACGTCCCCCCCGTCACCCGTCCTCGACCGACGAAAAAAATAACAATAGCATTCTTTTGTTATGTGCCCGGAGATCTTCGGTAGACAACGGCTTAATTCAAAGTGTATGATAGTAGTTTGAAGTGTGCACTAGCAGTAGTAGGTACAGAACCCATATATATATATATGTATTTGTATATAATATCTATATATTTACGTATGTATTTTTATATATATTTCCGTGGTATATTAGTTACGAATATATGTATGATTATTCTTTTGAAATTTTAACTTTTATGTATTATTTTCTCATTGCACCCACATTTGCTAGTTTCTGTTTGGCCCTATGGTCGACTGGTGGAGAATGCCATTTTTTTATTTATTTATCAAAAAAGTACATAACAGTTACCTTTTAATTGCTCGCCAAACTGCTATAACAGTTTGTTGGCGAGATCGCGCTCATTTAACTAATGTTAGGTACGTACTATACTATTACCTTGTACTTATATCCTCTTTGTGCAATAAAGTTTAAAATAAATAAATAAACCCTTCATTGTATGTGGCCCTACACGCACATGGACGGTTTTTTTTTAATTTTTTGCTTTGAAAAAGAAAACTATTCAGGAATCCCGTAATTCGTTTGTTTCGTGGCTCACCCCTAACGCTCAGTACGCCATCACGTCACGCGAGCAGCGAATAAACTTACCAAACGATATATTTCCTATTACTTACGCTATAAGGTCGCAAACGCCTTAGCACTCATCAAATACACAGTTTTTAGCCCTTAAATCTATGGTATAATGTTGATAATCGATTGGATTTTTAAATAATTGTTTACTTATGTTCTTTTAGAATAGATTTTTTTTGTTATTAGGTGTTCTCGCTCAAGTATTACAATAATAGTAGTAACAGCCTATTAGATCAGAGGTAGTGGTTTACTATCATAAACGTCCCTAGTGCTATTTATCCAAGTCGTAACCTGCTTAATACTACATTACCTAAGAGTTCTTATCAGTTAAAACACGCTCATATAGTGTACTAGCGACCCGCCCCGGCTTCGCACGGGTGCACTATTTAATGGATGTTATTATACATATAAACCTTCCTCTTCAATCACTCTATCTATTAAAAACCGCATCAAAATCCGTTGCGTAGTTTTAAAGATTTAAGCATACATAGGGATATAGGGACAGGGACAGAGAAAGCGACTTTGTTTTATACTATGTAGTGATAATACGAGAGCGAAAGGGACGGCTCGATACGAAGTTCGGATTTCGAAGTTCGGAGTAGGCCCACTGCGTAATTTTTCTCAGATGCCGGACAGTGCCTTTACCATGAGTTTGCATGACTGTACTCGCTAGCGACTGCGTAAAAAATTATATGGGCAAAAGTACAGCGCCTCTGGCGGTTACGCAATAGAACTAAGAATCGGCATACTAAATCGTTTACGCAGTCGCTAGCGAGTATGGTCATGCAAACTCATGGTAAAGGCACAGCTCGCTAGGCGGGCTTTTGCTACACGTAGGTTGCTATATTGGTTCGGTACATCCAAAAGTCTGGCAGTCTAAGTGTTAAAATACTGTTACACTTCAAAATTAGCCAATTATTCCTTCAGTGACTAAAAAAGTGTTAAGAGTCCTTTTCAGTGAAAAAATGCTGTCTATTTAGGTCATTTTATGTTTGAATTGATACGTATCTTAACATTTTCTCAATGTTGCTATCTAGACTATTGTGACGTTGTGACATAAATTTTAAATGTATTTTTTGGATTTTTCATTAAGAAATATCGTTTAAAACATCACTCCAAATCGACCATTTCCAAGCTAAAAACTTGTTTTTTACCGATTAAGTTCTATTACACACAATAAAATCAAAAAATGGCTATGTTATGATCTAGAGTTTGCGCTCCAGTGAGATTGGTTGAGCGGTTCCAACCAAATCTAAGCTTTGGCGCGCTCGCGCGCGGCTCGCTCGGCTGCTCGTTGTTGGCAGCGGCGGTGGTGAGGGAGGCGAGAATCCACCCTTATTTTCGTCACTATTATTCAATGTTGGGTTACACAAAACACTCACAACGTCACGTATTGGTCCGAAATATGTCGAGCGATATTCGACCTTAAAGACGTGAGTGACCCGTTCATTATATTTCAATATGTCTGAAAAGCACGCGAGTTTTATATTTAAAACAAGTAGTTGCGTTGCTTGGTGTTATTATGGCCGCAGTCTTCTGCATGATGGTGATACTTCCTCAGAATCCTCAGTTGGACTGCTCGACACATGAGCGAGATGACATTTCCTAGTAACTCTCACTACTTTTTTTGAACCTGACTGTGGCTTTATAGGCCGGGCCCAAAAAAGCGATAGGAGTGTGGGGTTGGAGAGTGGCCTGGGGAAAATCTCCGACACGAGCACGCGTGTGGTTTCTCTCACTCCCGTCGACTTATTGACCTGTCATTAAAAAAATCAAACGTTCAATACAAAGAACGTATAACTAAGAAAAATCGCATCAGCATGAAACGCGCCAACAAATATGGCCACGTCATCCTGAAAGCGTTGACCTGAAAACCTGAAATAGCTCCGTTAGCGTTCCCGCGGGTGCGGTCTAGGTGAAAAAAATTGCTAGTATAGTATTGGTGTTTGCTCAAAACTTGGATTCACACCACTCCAACTTGACAATTTACAACTTAAAGGGCTCCACGCGCCTTTCATCGATTTTTGAGTTGTTATAGTTGCGTCATAACTATAGATATATTTATGGCACAAACGGCTATCGGTTCTTTTATCCTTTATCCTCGACGACCGCTTTAGCCAAGTTGGTAGTGACCCTGCCTTCGAAGCTGGAGGTCCCGGGTTCGAATCCCGGTCAGGGCATTTATTTGTGTGATGAACACGAATATTTGTTCCTGAGACTTGGATGTTTTCTATGTATTTAAGTATCTATTTATCTATATAAGTATATATATCGTCACTTGGTACCCATAGTACAAGCTTTGCTTAGTTTGGGACTAGGTTGATTTGTGTAAGATTGTCCAAAGATATTTATTTATATTTATTATCTACATTTGTAAGAGCCAATGTAGATAAAGGATAGAAGAACCTATATTGGGATTTTTTTTAACCTGACTGTGGCTTTATAGGCCGGGCCCAATAAAGCCATAGGAGTGCGCGGTTGGAGAGTAGCCTGGGGAAAATCCAGGGGAAAACCTCCGGCACGACCACGCGTGTGGTTTGGAACACTGGAATACTCTAACCCCCGTATTCATAAAACTTAACAAACCTCTACTAACTAAAAAGTTCTGTGTCCCATTCTCACAAACGTCAATGTCAAAGTGACAGATAAGGACAAACGAACTTTAGCAGCTAGTTAACTAATATAGGTTTGACAGACGTTTATGAATAAGGGGGTAAGAGTTTGCGCTTGATTACAATACAAAATCGTGTCAACATCCCTATTTGGGTTCTAAACATTTAAAAAGTAAGGGTTCTTAAAAACAATAAACATCAAGAACCAGAATAATTCACAGTGCACTTAATATTCATGAGCGCCGGCCGATGTTTCCAACACCTTTGGGGGTTGAATTTATGGTGAATACTGTTATTTGCGTTCCGAACATGTAGGTAACTTGTACAAATGAGTTCGATTATACATACAAATAACATAACAGCTAAATATACCTAATCTATATATATAAAAGAAGAAGTCCTGATCTACCATCAACGCACAGCCGAACCTACTGGAACTAGAAACTTCAAATTTGGTCCAGAGCTTACTTTTATAATGTATGCAAGGGATAAGACGGGATTTTTGGAAATTCCAACCCTAAGGGGATCAAATAAGGGTGCAAAGTTTGTATGGGAGAAAAATTTTTTTTTGAGCTGAAGACTTCAAAATTTGTAAAAAGTTTACGAACTTAAATCCAAAGAAAGTGTTTTCAGCGTTTTGCAAAATTCTAACCCTAAGAGGGTAAAATAGGGGTGCAAAGTTTGTATGGGAGAAACTTCTGTTTTAGAGTTAGAGTTTTAAAACTTCGTATATAGACTCTCTGATTAAATATAACAAAACTAAATTCAGTGATTTTCTAAATTCATCCCCTAACGGGGTGAAAAGGGGCTTCAATGTTTGAACGGGGACCAAATCTTTTTTGAAGTGAGAGATTTCAAACTTCGTAAATAGACTCTCTGTTTAAATACAACAAAACTTATTTCAGCGTTTTTCGAAATTGCTACCCTAAAGGGGTGAAAAGGGGGTTCCAAGTTTTTACTGGGAACAAATCTTTTTTGAAGTGAGAGATTTCAAACTTCGTAAATAGACTCTCTGTTTAAATATACAACAAAACATGTTTCAACATTTTTCTAAATTGTTCCCCTGATGGAGTAGAAAGGGGGTTCCAAATTTATGCGGGGAGCAAATCTTTACTTTTGGCTAAAATTCGTTATAGGTGTCATCTTCGAGGTTCCTCGGGGTGCCGATTACGAACATGACATCCATTTTCAAATCCAAGATGGCAGGAATTTATTTTTTCTTTTGGGTAATTTTTCACAAAGGATTAATAGCATCAGACAACTGACAGAAACAAATAAACCTCATTTATATCTTTGTAACCATCTAAAATCTACGCGGACGAAGTCGTGGGCGGCTGCTAAGCTATCTATAGATATAATAAAGCTACAGAGGTTCAAAAATCTGTACATTGAAGAATTTAAAGATATTTAAAAAAAAAATCGATTGAGGGGTCTTAAAATCAATAACAGAACACATTTCAACAGTTTGTAGAATTTGTGTCTGTTTGTTTGTCTGTCTATTTATTTGTCTCAGAATCACGCGAAAACTAGCCAATAGATTTTAGTACAACCCTCACTAATAAGTTTAATGGACCTTCGGCCAGGTTATAGGCTTTAAAAATCATACAGATTGGGGATGAAAGGGGATGAAAACAGAGCGTGAAATTTGTACGAGAAGTCCTTTAATTCGTGACTTAAAGGCTTGAAAATTAGTAAGCATATAATTGGAGGCAAACTAAAAAGAATCCCATTCAAAAATTGTACAATAAACATCAGATAATATGTGAAAAAATGGAGGATGGAAAAGTGCTTAGGGGATTAGCGACAAATAACCAAAAATCCCTCAATCCATAGTAACTGTTTGAAATGAGAGATTTAATTATGTTAGTCAGTCGCTGTCAACATTGCCTACCTGCCTCCGTCTACCTAAAATTAATATGTCTTCAGTGGTCACCTAGAACGTTGTCAGAGTGGTCGAGTGTGATTGATAACGGTCTTATCTGAGGCCCTACAAAATTCCACTAAATCCCAGTAATTCCCACTATTCCCACTAATCTTATAAATGTGAAAGTTCGGATGTTTAGATGTTTGGATGTTTGTTACGGCTAAACAGATTATGATGAAACTTGGTATGTAATGAGTTTATAGACTGAATAAACATATAGGATAATTTTTATCCCTTCATCGTCCCTCAAATTTATAAATTCGGGGTCGGAATTTGAATCTATGAACCAGCTTCGCGGTAGCCCCTCAGAGTCCTGTAGATATTTACGATGCCCGCTGACGTACGAACATTCGTCTCAGATGAACCAGTGTAAGTCTGAGCTCCAAATATGCACATAGTTGTCACGAATCGTAGGGTCAAGAAAAAATAAGGAAAAGTATCGTGAGGCGAGTCTAGACGGATGTAAATATCACGATATTTGACGTTTGGCGTGTCAGAGACGTCCCATTACACCAATTCATTGCATTACACAGATGACATTCGGCAAAGTCGAATTGAAACTAATGAAGATTATTTCGTACTTGCACAATTTAATAATTTGAGTCTTATAGTGGCTACGATAAAGTACGTATTTGCATGTAAAGTTTTTTATCATCGTAGTTACAAACAGTAATGTCGCTACCAATTGATTATGATGAGAATATTTTTTTTGAACCTGACTGTGGCTCTATAGGCCGGGACCAATAAAGTTATAGGAGTGCGCGCTTGGAGAGTGGCAATCCAGGGGAAACCTCCGACACGACCATGCGGGCGGTTTAAACACTGGAATACTCTAAGGCCGGGTTTTATAAAGGTCCGTTAGACCAAATGTCAGATCAAATTTCAGTAACTCAGTACATTTTTTGACATAACAAACCGACATAAGGTCTAACGAATCTTTATAAAACCGAGCCTAAGAGTGTGCACTCCAGTGAGATTGGTTAAGCGGCTTCAACCAAATCTGAAGTGTATGTAGGTGGAATCGAACTACTGGGAGTTTTGTCGCTGGTTCACTGAACCTAGCCTAGCTGAGAAGAGTCCAGCAAGGAACTCAGCTAGGCCCGACTCTATCCGGTATGCAGCGGAATCAGGACAAATAGGGATTATATGTGTCCGTGTTGTCGCGATCGTGCGGTGGACGTCCTCGCCGGCGTGGTAATTTTGTGTCTGTCCTGCGGACCCATAGAAGTTATTACAAATCTTTTTGGTTACTTTAGGTAAGTTTATCCAAAATACTTGTGGGTAACATGAAAACAGTGATTACCTAGCTGATTAGTTATAAACAATCAAATCACTGGGAGGTACAAGTAGTAGGTATATGAACAGGTTTTGTCCTATGGTCGTCCAGTGTCCACCTAAATTCGATCTTCAGCTGTCCGCCGGTTTTATCAGGCTTTGTTTCGAATGTATTGGAATTAGGAGGTACATGGGAGATATTGAGGGATTTCAATTTTTAGGTTCTTAGAAAAGAAAATAAAAGTCAATCGTCCTAGCTTGATATTGTAGAAAGTGGCTACTTACAAGAAGAAAAGTAACTTCAGGCAGCATTCTACCTCTGAGTCTTCGGGCTTACAATTTTTTTTTAAATATAATTGTAAAACGATAATGTGCGCTGTTAAGTATCTACACTTAAGAATATTACTATTGTTTTAAGCATTAACATCTGCTAACCAAAATTATAAATCGAAGTTAAGGAATGCGTACGCCTCCCCAGGCTTTGTAAGAGAGAACTGGTTGAAAGACTTGGTAACCGAGTGTGATTATTTGTTGTTAGACAGCTCAGTTAAAGCGATTGGCTGCGTATGTCAGGATGTCACAGGTTCAATTGTACGTTTTGGAGGTAGAACTTTCACTAGAAAAATACCTACGATAAAGCGAGAATTTCTTACAGATATTTTGATAGGGTGCTTAAAATTTTTGTAAACATGTTTGTCTTAGTAAAGTACAGTACCTATAAAAACATTTTCTTAATAAACTAGAAGTGTTCAATTAATTTTCCTACCGAGGGATAATGCGTAGCGGTTTTCACTGCAAGTAGAGCGTAACATACTTATTGTTGCAGGACATTAAAAATCTTGGGTTATAATGAAGGACTCCTACCACTTTGCATTTCGAGAAACATCAAAATTTTTGTTCGATTCAAGCATAATATGTCTTCCCCTGTAGTCGCTACATCGAGCATGTCAGTACTAAGGGTCGGAAAGTAAGGAATTGGGTAACGTCATCGAACAAGAAAGTATGTGTAGACGTACGCAACATCAATCCGTGACACCACTATGCTACATGTATGTAATGAGGTAGTTTCTTAGCGGTCATTAGTGTTTTGTTACATAGTATAAGAAATCATCAAAAATAAATCATACGCATAAATGCTATATGGGATCGAGACGACAGCGTTCTCCGGTCTGGAATGAAATATGTATTTAACGTCTGCCCTACTTAGTCAGTACCTATTACCAACATACATACATATGTACCTATATTGGTATTAATAAGTCAGTAGAAGTTCACGCGAACGAAGTCGCGGGGCAAAAGCTAGTATATAATATATATATATTTGACTACCGCTTTAGCCTAGTTGGTAGTGACCCTGCCTTCGAAGCTGGAGGTCCCGGGTTCGAATCCCGGTCATGGCATGTATTTGTGTGATGAACACGAATATTTGTTCTTGAGTCTTGGATGTTTTCTATGTATTTAAGTATCTATTTATCTATATAAGTATGTATATCGTCACTTGGTACCCATAGTACAAGCTTTGCTTAGTTTGGGGCTAGGTTGATTTGTGTAAGATTGTCCAAAGATATTTATTTTATTTATTTATTTATACCCAAAAAACGACAAAAAAAGAACAAAAATTGATATGGACTATAAATGAAGCTCCGGACCCGGACTATATTTAGGGTTCCAACTATATTTAGGATGTAACTGTACTGGATTAGCCTAAAGTAACTAAAAAAAACTTCCTCGTTCTAGTGAGGTGAAAAGCTTTGTGTAATACACGGCTACAAAGTTATTTTACATCTCGTGTGTTGCAACACTCGCTACGCTCAGGATTCTATTTTTGAATCACTCGCTTCGCTCATGATTCTGTTTTCGAACCACTCGCTTCGCTCGCGGTTCAACCCTAGAGCCCATTCGCTAGCTCGTGTTTCAATTCCACACTCGCTGTTAAAAGGGTGGATCAACTATTTTTTTTGCTCGTTACCATGGTTACGTCTCCTGAGACACTCTTTAAAACTGTGATTTTATAGGGTTTAAATGTGGTTTAACTCTACCAAACATGAGTTTTAGATATGAGCATAAATCCATTTCGACATGGGTCATCCCTTAAGCGTGCTTGATGTCTATATTATAAACATTTTTCTAAGAAACTCGGTTACTGTTGTCTCCTCGCTGACGGGACAGAATAACGACAAGAAAAAGTTGATTGACCCAAAATAGAACTTTGCACCCTTGTATAACAATAGTACATTACTTACCAAGGGCGGTAAAACAAAGAATGCCTCAGATCGCAGGTATTTGAGCAAGCCGAAGGCAAGGGCGATAATTATGCGATCTGAGGCTTTCTTAATTACCGCCCGAGGTAAGTACAAAATTTTATGTCATCCCCTGGCCAGGAAGTGGGATTTTCCGCGCGCGGAGCGTGCGGTAATTGCCACTTTATGGCCAGGTGTGACATAAATGACTATTTACTGTTTTAATACCGTACAGCCTAAATCCTGCCGGTGTTGGTTGATCCCTTATTCGTTCCAAGAGACCAAAACAGCCTGTAGAATCAGCAGTTGCAATCATCTATGCTTTTTACCCTAACTTGTTGCTATTTTAATTGAAACCGTTGTTAAATCGTCATAAAGTTCGTTTTTGCATGTAAGCCATTAACGTATAGTTTATCTCACGATGCGATAAATCAGAGCGCGAGAATATTTCAGACTGTGATTTAATAGGGTTTACTTACATATGGAAGTTATGATTTACCGATACCGGTCGTTTACGAAGGTATCTGACCGAATTACTTAGAATAAGGAAACCCACCAAAAAAAAACATGTAAAATATTGCCAAGAAGAGACCATATCGCTCGCACTGTCAAAAAGTGACCAGACGGCCTACTCCGAGCTTCGAAATCTGAACTTCGTATCGTGACGTCCCTTTCACTCATACAGTGTATAACACCATAGCGAAAGGGATGGCACGATACGAAGGTCGGATTTAGAAGTTCCGGAGTAGGCCCTCCGATCACTTTTTGACAGTGCGAGCGATATGGTCTCTTCTTGGCAATATTTTACATGTTTTTTTTGGTGGGTTTCCTTATACTAAGTAATTCGGTCAGACGAAGTAGTGTCATGTCTCTCCAGTACCATCGATGGAACTAGCAATATACAAGTGTGTCACTAGTTCCATTGATGGTACTGTCCAATGGTACTACAGTAATAAAGGGGTAAAGTGTCATGTTAGAAGTAAGGCAATTATTTTTTACTTTTTAGTGTTTTTTGGAGTCGGTTTAATTTTTTGCAATATAAACACTGTTTCGGTATCTGCAGCTGAAGCTTGGCTCTACATGAGATGAGAGGGCCTACTCCGAGCTTCGTATCGTCACGTCCCTTTCACTCATTCAGTGTATAACACCAGAGCGAAAGGGATGGCACGATACGAAGTTCGGATTTAGAAGTTCGCATTAGCCCTTCAGGCTCGTCGGTTGCGGGTACTTCTGACCTGCCCTTTTTAGGGTTCAGTACCAAAATGGTAAAAAAGAAACCCTTATGGTTTCACTTTGTCTGTCTGTTTTAATATCATAGAAAAATTAAACATTTTCAAAATTATGAACTAACTGTTAAAACAGTTTTTTTTAATGTTTTTTTTTTTAACCTGACTGTGGCTTTGTAGGCCGGGCCCAATAAAGCGATAGGAGTGCGCGGTTGGAGAGTAGCCTGGGGAAGATCCAGGCTACTCTCCAACCGCGCACTTTAAAAATGTTGTAGGTAAACTGTAGGTATGTTGCGTGATGTTACTGCTAAAGTTGTGGTGAACAGACTGCTAGGTTGTTTTACAAAATTACTAAAAGTTTTTTGATGGACGGGATAGCGTAAAGAATACAAGAAAGCATCCAAGACTCAGGAACAAATGTTCCGTGTTCATCACACAAATATATGCTCTGACCGGGATTCGAACCCGGGACCTCCAGCTTCGTAGGCAGGATACCAACAAGGCTAAAGCGGTCGTAAAACTCGACGAAACAGGGAGCAGGGGGTATGACGAGGAACAATAACGTGCGACTAATGCATGCAATAAATGTGAGCTGTTTATAAGCTAACATATAAAAGGAATTCCCTGTTATATGTAGAGAGTAAATTATTACTAGCTTAGTGTTCATTTTCGTTGCACGTAATTTCAGGCAAATTTTAATATTGATGTAGCAACACTATACTTTTGTAGATTTTGCTACTAATGGTACTGGTCACACTATTCTCCCCACCTCTTACCGGTTAATCGGTCTGTTAGTTTGAAAATCTCGAACTGTTAACAACCTTTTTTTGTCGCTCTCGCATTAGTTAATTTAAGGTCACCACTAGTTTCTTCTACCCATAAAAATAGCTTCATTTCAGTGGCATAGTGTGTTTCGAGGCTGCCGAGGACATCTGGACGTATATCCGAGGCTAAGTAGCTGACGCTCGAGGTAAGAGTTGCTGGTAAGCTTGGTCAGGTGAGCTGGAGACTCCAACCAAAGGTGTCGTGCTGCCTACGCCGAAGATTCTGTAGGCCACAGCTCCAATAGCCCAGGTTAGACCGACAAACCACTATTCATCTCTTAACTATAAGATTTAGCTTTTCTTTATTACCGCCAATATTCTTGTTTATCTCTCACCCTCACACAATACCCGTTCTCGGCTACAGTCCACTCTCTCGTTATCGATCATTTTTGGTCCTTCGAGCCGGATATTTTGATAAGTGACCTTTGGTTTGTCGTTTAGTCACTTATTGGAAGTTCGTTTCTTTGTTGTCGTTTAAACTTATAAAATAATTGAGGGTAACTCTTGTAAAATTATTGAGGGTAAACAAAAATATTGGCTGCGTCTAGTGGTCGCCTTAAATTATTTCGTTCATTCATTTAACGTTACTGGCAACATTGAAGTTGCGTCAGCTGTCACTTGTTGACGTTAGCTGTCACTTGTTGACACAATAAAATAATACTAGTGACAGATTATTTGTTGACTACCGGCGTTCTTTAGTTTGTGATTGTGATTTTAGTGTAGAACATTGGTTAGTTTTGTCGTTTATTTATCGAAATTTTATTAAAATGGGCCTAGGTGACGAATCGAATGAACAGTTGGAGTGCGCGGACCCTTTGTTAATCGCACGGGACTACGCGATTATGCGCCTAGAGAATATTTTTATGTTATCGGATAGTGCTTTAGTCTTCGTGGACGATACAGAAATTTCTGCAATTGCACAAAGCTTTCACGAAGCGCAGGTTAAAATTATCGCTAGTGCCCCTCGATCTGACCACAGAGAGATCTTTAGCCACACGTCAATGTTTGACTCAAAGCTGCGTGAAGTGAAATCTCGCATGAATTCTGTTACCAAACCAAAGGTAAGTGCTGTGCAACAATTACAACCGGCGTTACCTAAATTGCCTAAAATTAATATACCTGTATTTGATTCAAAAATTGAAAATTGGATAACCTTTATACAGCTTTTTAATTCATTGGTACATAAGCGTACAGACTTAGCGCTAGTAGAGAAATTGCATTATTTGCTTTCGAGTGTCCAAGGTGAGGCTTATAATGTAATTAAGAACTATCCAGTGACCAATGAAAACTACAAGGTTGCATATGAAGCGCTATACAAGCAGTATAATAAAACAAGACTTATCGCTACCACTTACTATGAGAAACTTGTTTGTTGTGAGTCGGTCAAATCTTCTCGGGCAATTGATCTTGAACGGGTTAATAGAACCTTCAAGGAGAATCTTGCCATATTAAAAAGTTTTAATTTACCTGACAAGAATTTTATGTTATTTCAATTGCTGTGGTCTAAATTAGATAGGAACACTAAGGAGCAGTTTGAACTGGAACATAATTCGGATGATGTTCCAGATTTCAATCAGTTGCAAACTTTTATTGAAAAACGCTATCGGGCCTTAGATGCAGCTGGTTTTAGTGTGTCGAGTGTCGGGACTTCTCAGCCAAGCACTAGTAAGGTTACCAACAAGCCTAAGGCAGCCTTTGTAGTGTCTATCCCACCATGTGTATTATGCAGAGAAGCACATGCTCTTGCGTCTTGTCCGACTTTTCTGAAATTTGACCCGAGCACCCGTTTCAGATGTGTGAAGGAAAATAAGTTGTGCATTTTGTGTCTGTCGGGGTCACATTCAGTGAAGTCTTGCAAGTCTAAGCAGCGGTGTGAGCAGTGCAAGTTTTCACACAATACATTGCTGCATTTTAATAATTTAAATGTTCCTGCAGCTCCAGTAGCAGACAAAGTGAAACTTAAAATTTCGGAAGACATCTCAAGTCCTTCGGCTATGGTAGCAAGTAACATTGTTTCCTCAACATTGTTTTCGACAGCTAGGGTTCTAGTCAGGGATGTCCGGAATAATCTTGTTCCAGTAAGGGTTTTGTTGGACTGTGCGGCTGGGTGCAGCTTTGTGACAGAACGGTGTGCTAAGAAACTTGGTCTTAGCGTCAAGCAGGGGAGGCATGCAGTTAATGGGATAGGCCTGGCAGTCGCTGAACCAGCTGGCACCGTATCATGTGTCGTTTCACCGAGTAGTGGTGAATCGAAGAACACCTTTTCGTTTGAGGCTTACATTCTGCCTACAATATGTTCGGATATGCCAGCCGAACCCATTGATATTTCGTCGTGGCAACATATCAAGGACCTGGATTTAGCTGACCCGTGTCTGCATATTCCAGGACCTGTCGACATGCTTGTGAGTGTCGATGTTTTCGCGTCTTCTTTGCGTCCAGGGTTGATCCATGGTCACCCCGGCCAACCAACTGCCGTCAACACTATTTTCGGTTGGATTCTGATGGGTGGTTGCGCCACGGACACTTGTCGCTCTCGTTTTCGTCGTAACAGCTGCCATGTAGTTGCGAATTCTTTTTCGTTGGATGACTCAATTAAGAGATTCTGGGAACTGGAAAATGTCAGTGCTCCGAATACCGTCATATTGTCGAAGGAGGATCAATTGTGCGAAAAATACTTTGTCGCTAACTTTCGTCGCACAGAGGAAGGTAGATATATCGTGCCTCTACCCTTCGTTGATCCGTCCAATAAACCTACTTTTTCGGGCTCTAGAGCCATCGCTCTTAAGAGGTTTTCCTCCTTAGAGAGAAAATTACAGAGTAATTCTGACTTTTCGAAAAACTACATAGCCTTCATGGAGGACTACGAAAAGTGTCGTCATCTTGAAAGATGTGATCCTCCAAAGGTTGACGTTGGACACTTTTTTTACATCCCCCACCATGGAATCTTGAGGCCGTCGTCAGTTAGCACACCCTTGCGGGTCGTCTTCGATGCTAGTGCCAAAGATGGCCGAGGCACCTCGCTGAACGACACTCTGCTGCCGGGACAGAAGCTACAGAATAGCATTTTCCATCTGCTCATTCGTTTTCGTTGGCACAAGGTCGTTTTTACAGCGGATGTGAAGCAAATGTACCGGCAAATTTTAGTGACTCCTGAAGATGCAGAATATCAGCGTATCCTGTGGCGGCCCTCTGTCAATGAACCTATCAGGGACTACCGGTTGCTTACTGTCACGTATGGTGTGTCCTCAGCTCCCTACCAGGCTCTGCGCACGATTGCCCAGCTGGCAAAGGAATCTGCAGCCGAGCACCCCTCAGGATCAGCCGTTTTGGATCGTGACATTTATGTCGACGATGTCGTATCTGGTGCTTCGTCTGTCGAACAAGCACGTAGTCTCCGCTCGGAGCTCTCAACAATACTATCGTCGGGTGGCTTCCATCTACGGAAGTGGACGTCGAACTGCCAGGATTTTTTCGATGACATCCCGTCCGTAGACCTGTATTCGGAGGATTTTCGAGAGTTCAACTCTATTGGTGATGTCTCTCTAAAGATTCTTGGTCTTTCGTGGTTGCCTCGGACAGACTTCTTTACTTTTAAAGTGGCAGTCGAGGATCGTCGGTGTACTAAGCGAACCATTCTCTCTGAGATTGCTCGAATCTTCGATCCGTTGGGCCTTCTCTCGCCTATCACGTTCTTCGCAAAATACTTGATGCAGCTGCTCTGGGTTTCAGGTGTTGCGTGGGATGACAACGCACCAGAGCATATTGCGGCTGAATGGCAAGCATTCAAGCAGCAATTACCTTCGCTGAGCTCGGTGTTGGTCCCTCGTCGTATGATCCGAGAGTTTACTACGCTCGAGCTGCACGGGTTCTGCGATGCGTCAGAACGTGGGGTGTGTGCTGTGGTATATTGTAGGACCATAGGGAAGGATGGACCTTGGCATGTACAATTGGTGTGTGCTAAGTCAAAGGTGGCACCTCTTCGCAAGCTTTCGATACCGCGCTTAGAATTGTTAGCGGCGGTTTTGCTGGCCGACTTAGTGGCGACAGTCATAGATGCCTTAAGACCTTTCCATTTGATTGACCAAATTTTCGCGTGGTCCGATTCAAGCGTCGCCCTGACGTGGATCAAGTCTTGCCCTTCCAGGTGGAAGACCTTTGTGGCGAACCGCGTGAGCCACATTCAGGATACCATTCCCCCCGACTGCTGGCGACATGTGAGGACTGCCGACAATCCTGCCGACTGCGGGTCTCGAGGTCTCCTGCCAGATGACCTGATCAATCAGATGTGTTGGTGGGAAGGTCCATCTTGGCTTGGTCTAGACAGAGCTAATTGGCCAAGATCAGCGTTGTCAGTCGACGCGGATATCTTGCAGCAGGAGCACAGAGTGACCGTTCTTGCGACGTCAATCCAAGAACCAACGATCGTGAAGTTGCTAGATAAGTTTTCGTCTTTAATGACTCTTCAACGAGTTCTAGCATATTGTTTCCGCTTCATGCACAATGTCAGAAATCGACATACGCCTAGTAGGTTGCGCACCGGTCCCTTGACCCCTCTCGAAATAAAACAAGCGCTCATGTTCCTCGTTCGCTTCGTTCAAGAGCGCCACTTTTCTCAAGAGATTGAGAAAATTAAAAACAGTCTGTCGAACACTATTCCCAAAGCATTGAGAAAATTGGCTCCATTCGTCGATGACGCGGGTCATTTGAGGGTGGGCGGACGCCTATCACGAGCTTCTCTCGAGTTCGATGTGAAGCATCCCCTGCTTTTGCCTCGTGATGATCGTCTCACCTTTCTTCTAATTGAGGAATATCATCGTCGGTTCATGCATCCCGGCGTGCAAACACTGCATAACTTGCTGTCACAACACTTTTGGATATTGTCTCCCAAGCGGGCTATCCATTCAGTTACGTCCAAATGCGTGAAATGTTTTCGTGCTCGGCCACTGGGTGCTCCTGCGCCGCTTATGGGTGATCTGCCATCGTATCGGATAAGCCAATTAAAATCATTTTCGAGTACTGCCGTCGATTTCGGCGGTCCTTTCGACATATCTCTCGGGCGCGGCCGAGGTAACAAAACCTACAAAGGGTATATCTGTGTCTTTGTTTGTACCTCGACCAAAGCCATCCATACCGAGCTTGTGACAGAATTGTCTTCGGAAGCGTTCTTAGCCGCCCTCCGTCGCTTCGTGGCACGTCGTGGTCGCTGTAGCCGCCTAGTTTCGGACCAAGGCAAAAACTTTGTGGGTGCTAGCAACATTTTACAGCGTCTTCTAAAGGACGCTTCTGAACAGCACAATCAAATAAAATTTGAATTTAACCCCCCCGGCAGTCCACATTTCTCCGGTCTGGCTGAGGCTGGGGTCAAGGCTGTGAAGACTCATCTATCACGGGTCATTGGATCCCAACGGTTAACATATGAAGAGTTCTCCACAGTCCTGACGCAAGTCGAAGCCCTTCTTAACTCAAGACCACTAACCCCTCTCAGCGCTGATCCTAACGATTTGTCCGTCTTGACTCCCGGTCACTTCCTGACCATGGAGCCTTTGTCTGTTGTGCCAGATGAAAACTTGGCCGACAGTAAGGTCAGTGTGGTCCAGCGTTGGAGACTCCTGCAGAAAATGCATCAGGACTTTTGGACCAAGTGGTCCAAGGAGTACATGCACAACCTCCAGCAGCGCATGAAGTGGCATGACAAGCAACCTAACGTGACGAAAGGTGCGCTCGTGCTTATCCTCAACGAGCAGACAGGTCCCATGAAGTGGCCTCTAGGTCGCATTGTTGACACACACCCTGGGTCTGATGGAGTGTGTCGCGTTGTTACAGTGCGTACCGCCACTGGAGTGTACAAACGGCCTGTGGTCAAGTTATGCCCCCTGCCCGTATAATTGCTCTCCTTTATCGTAATTGTGCCGTCCTTCTTAATGTTTTTTGTTTTTTTATCTTAGGTAAAATACTAGTGTATTTTGGTGGGCGGAATGTTCATTTTCGTTGCACGTAATTTCAGGCAAATTTTAATATTGATGTAGCAACACTATACTTTTGTAGATTTTGCTACTAATGGTACTGGTCACACTATTCTCCCCACCTCTTACCGGTTAATCGGTCTGTTAGTTTGAAAATCTCGAACTGTTAACAACCTTTTTTTGTCGCTCTCGCATTAGTTAATTTAAGGTCACCACTAGTTTCTTCTACCCATAAAAATAGCTTCAGTTCAGTGGCATAGTGTGTTTCGAGGCTGCCGAGGACATCTGGACGTATATCCGAGGCTAAGTAGCTGACGCTCGAGGTAAGAGATGCTGGTAAGCTTGGTCAGGTGAGCTGGAGACTCCAACCAAAGGTGTCGTGCTGCCTACGCCGAAGATTCTGTAGGCCACAGCTCCAATAGCCCAGGTTAGACCGACAAACCACTATTCATCTCTTAACTATAAGATTTAGCTTTTCTTTATTACCGCCAATATTCTTGTTTATCTCTCACCCTCACACAATACCCGTTCTCGGCTACAGTCCACTCTCTCGTTATCGATCACTTAGAAAAAAAAATGTTCAAGGCGTGGATGGCTGTGCAAAAAAGTTTAAAATGAGCGCATTAGCTCACTAAACTGTTTGTGTTTTATGTTTTTACTTTCTAGGATTCAAATGTACACTAGATACGTAAGTAACCATTGTAGAATAAAAAAATAAAATAACGTGCGACTCCCAGTAGCTCGATTCCACTCACACCTCAGATTTGGTTGAAGCCGCTCAACCAATCTCACTGGAGCGCAAACTCTTAGAGTATTCCAGTGTTTAAACCACCCGCGTGGTCGTGTCGGAGGTTTCCCCTGGATTTTCCACAGGCCACTCTCCAACCGCGCACTCCTATTACTTTATTGGGCCCGGCCTATCATGCCACAGTCAGGTTCAGAAAAAAAAATGACGTGCGGCATAACTAAGTTATGTTGCTCTCTGTTTTCTTACATCGCTATTCTCATGCCACTCCATAAGTGTGCAGCAGGGGTATTTGAGTCACGTCCAAAACCCTGACAAAATGGGGCATGAATTTACTAGGTAGCTACTTCCTATGCCACTCGATAACTGCGTAGCAGGGGTATGTGACTCACGTCCAAATCCCTGACAATACAGGAGCATAACGCATAACTTTCCTCACTAGGTACTTCCCATACAACTCGACGAGTGTGTATACAGATGCTTTATCTCTGCCTTCTTGCATAGCTATTCTCATGCCACTCGATAAGTATGCAGCAAGGGTATTTGAGTCATATCCAAAAACCTGATAAAATGGGGGGATAAAGCATGAATATCCTCGGAAGTTACTTCCTATGTCATTCGATAAGTGTGTATCAGGACTCACGTCCAAAACCCCGACAAAACAGAGCATAAAGCATGACTTTCTAGGTACTTCCCATGTGTGCCCTGTAGCCCGGGCATAGAATATGGCTACGGTATCCTCTGCCTGTCGTAGAAGGCGACTAAAAGGGGGTCCTCGGGGTCGTAGACGGTCGTAGTTGGGGGCTACGATCGTCATAGAAACAGCGGGACCCACATAAGTGGACTCTAGGGCGACACTGGTGCGTTCCGTAGGAGATCCCAGAGCCGCCCGAAATGGGTTGAGGAGGACAAACGGGGGTTTTAGTCGGTGCAAGTCCGACATAACCACCGCGCCGCCCCCACGGTGCGGAGGTATCCATAACGGATTTTCCCCCATCGAAAAAAAAAGGTACTTCCCATATATCTCGACGAGTGTGTACAGACGGTTTCGTGCAAACAACTGCTTGTTTTCTATATTCTAGTCAGTTCATAAATGTACTCTTATTACTGTTGACCAGTGACACAGCTAGGTTGTTGGCTCGATGCCCCGCCAGCCTGTCTGGCTCGCGCGGCGCCTGGCGACGCTGTTATTTAACCACCCTAATACGACTCTTCTAATAATCTATAAAACATGCGATGATTTGGACATGGCTATGCTAGGCTTATATCATCATCATCATTTCAGCCGAAAGACGTCCACTGCTGAACATAGGCCTCCGGCTCGCCATTTAGACCGGCCCTGTGCCGTTCGTTTCCACCGGATTCCCGCGACCTTCACCGGGTTCACTCCACCTTGTCGGAGGCCTACCGACAGCTCGTCTTCCGGTGCGTGGAAGCCACTCAAGCGGTTTCTGGCCCCATCGACCGTCAGTCCTGCGAGCAATGTGCCCTGCCCACTGCCACTTAAGTCTCGCAATTTTGAAGGCTATGTCGGTGACCCCAGTTCTGCTACGGATCTTATATATATATATACGGAGGCTTATGTATATATAAGAATATGGCTATAAACAAACGGGTTATTTGAGCGTTCCAGCGTCACTTTTGTAGACAATGGTCTAAGAAAATAAGGGATGACAAACCCGCGTGGTCGTGCCGGAGGTTTTCCCTGGATTTTCCACAGGCTACTCTCCAACCGCGCACTCCTATCGCTTTATGAGGCCCGACCTATAAGTATAAAGTCACAGTCAGGCTTTGGAAAAAGGGACGTTGCGGTCGAAACGAAGTCAATATTCGGTTTCAGTTTCGACTGAAAATAGTGTTTCGGTACGACAATAATAGAAAGACTGAGCGTACATTTATTTATTTAATCTTTATTGCACAAAAGAAACCTTATCGTACAAAAGGCGGACTTAATGCCGTATGGCATTCTCTACCAGTCAACCTTAAGGCGAAGCAGAAAGATTTGTTGGCGGTGCAACTAACAACTAACGAAACTCAAAATTAATATTATATATAATTATTTGTGTAATGCAGAAAAACGAGTAAATGAACGAAATATAAATCGGATAATAATGGAAAGAAAGAAAGAAAGAAAGAAAGAAAGAAAAAAACATTTATTCGTGGCACAGACACAGTACAAATTAATAATGGACGAAACCGAAACTTTCGATCGGACGCTTGTATACATATCTACGAGGGGCGTTCAAAATATTCTCGGTATTGATATCTTATAACCTCTTTTTGAATTTGTTTTGTTACTGGGTGGTAAGGTTCATTCTTTGACATTAAAAAAAAGTATAATTCAAACCGAGATGTTCTTTTGTTTTTCTGCAATTTCTGAACAAACACGAACACAATGAGTGAATTAACAATGTTAACGAAATTAGAACATCGTTCCGTAATAAAATTCTTGACGAAACAGGGTAAAAACCAAAAAACCATAAAAGAGGAAATGGATTGTGTTTACCGTGAGTCTGCTCCTTCTTTATCTACAATTCAAAAGTGGTCAAGCGAATTCAAACGTGGCAGGGAGAGTATTGAAGATGACCCTAGACCTGGCCGGCCTGTAGTAGCTACTTCACAAGAAAATATTGATCAGGTGGAAAACCTTATATTGGAAGATGGTCGAGTAAAGATAAAATCAATAGCTCAAGTAACCAATCTTTCTATTGGTACCGTACATGACATTATCCATGACCATCTTAATATGTCAAAGGTCAGTGCAAGATGGGTTCCACGAATGCTGACTCGACTTCAAAAAGATGTGCGTGCAGCTTGCTGTTCCGATTTTATTGACCTGTGTGGTGAAAATCCTGATGAGGTGCTGCAAAAGATAGTTACTGGAGATGAAACCTGGGTTCATCATTATGACCCAGAGAGTAAACAGGAGTCCATGCAGTGGCACATTAAGGGTTCAGCTCATCCCAAGAAGTTCAAGGTCGTCCCTTCCGCTGGCAAGGTCATGGCAACAATATTTTGGGATTGTGAAGGAGTATTGTTGATCGATTATAAAGAAAAAGGTGTAAATATCACGGGACAGTACTACGCGAATATTCTACATCAATTAAGGGACGCAATAAAAGAAAAAAGGCGAGGAAAGTTGTCTAAAGGTATTCTGCTTCTGCATGACAACGCCCCTGTCCATACTGCTCATATTGCCAAGGCAGCTATTGCTGAATGTGGGTTCGGAACTATAACTCATCCACCGTATAGTCCGGACTTAGCCCCCAGCGACTTCTTTTTGTTCCCCAATCTCAAAAAGGATCTGCGTGGAAATCGATTTTTTGACGATGAGGCGTTGAAGGCGGCAGTAGAGGAGCACTTTTATACCAAGGATAAAAAAATAATTGATCGATCTTTTAAGTGTATTAACATAGGGGGGGAGTATATTGAAAAATAAAAAATATCAAACTGTTCATACTTGTTTGTTTTCATTCCAATACCGAGAATATTTTGAATGCCCCTCGTACCTAAAGATTCTCATCTCTCTTCTCTCAGGCGAGAAACGTATTTTTCTCTCTATATATGTGCATACCCTAACCAATAAAAGCCTACAAGCCTGGACACTGTTATCTGGAAAATAACTGATTGTTGGGATCAAAGCGGTTAGCAGTCCACTGCCTACAAATGGATTTCCGAAACAAATATTCTATTTCCGTGAACTAACATCACAATATCTAATAACATATAACTAAATCTTATAAAAGTGACCTTATTTATTAAGAGTTGAAGTACACATTTCAACGAAACGTTGCGATAAGTTACGCGGTAGCGGAAGAAAGTGATTTTACTTACTAACAATATCCAATTTAAAGAGACCTTTCAGAAGATGTTTCTTTGTAAGCTTGAGAGATCATGTTTACATGGGCATACCATAATATTTGTATCCAATGTAGAAAGATCTTTAATAAACCGCTGGTTGGGCTACAAGGGAGATCTTTATAAAATGGACGTGGAAGACGATCGTCCACTGTTTCTTTGTCTACTGAGAAGGAATAATTGTATATTTTGAAGAGGTCTAACTTATTCGGCCAATTGCCAGTAACGTCTATTTTGTTATGAGCCCTGGTGAGTTGCATTTTATAAGGTCATAGAGGTCTATCTTCACTGGACGTCTTGAATTCTGCCCTAAACCTTGAACTCCACCGAGCCAGACTAATATGATAAGGATATTAGACATTATTTGTTCTTACAATATGTGATAATCCACATCGAAAGGGACCTTATGGCGGCAGGCGCTTACTTTACACCTATTCACTATTGTATTGGAACAGCGGCAATAAAGGCGTAAGTGCCGGCCGCCATAAGGTCTCTTTCGATGTGGATTATCACATATGTTCAAGATGTTCTATTGCATTAAAATAAATATAGTATCTAAGTATTTGTGGTTTTTATTATATAACGAAAGTGGAAAACAAGCTTACTGTCAGCCTGTGCTTTTACCATGAGTTTACATGACCGTACTCGCTAGCGACTGCGTAAAAAATTGTACGGGCAAAAGTACAGCGCCTCTGGCGGTTACGCAATATGACTAAGAATCGGCATACTAAATCGTTTACGCAGTCGCTAGCGAGTACGGTCATGCAAACTCATGGTAAAGGCACTGATGGTAGGCGGATACCGTAACCTACTAAGAATTGCCTGCCTTTTATTTACTTGAGGTTTCGTTGTAATATCTAGATACATAATCCGGATCCTCACTCTGAACCAGGGATCGGATTTTCTATGGAGAAAATACCGGTATTATTACGGTCACCGGTTCATTATTTCGTTTTTAATGCGACAATCTAATAATACGACGTTGTTACCTAAATACGTGTTACATGATTCAGCCCTACGTAAAGAGCAAAAAATAATCCAAAATATTGGGCTAATTCAGTGCTCTGAACCATAAAGTAAGGATAATACTAGAGCCGGCAATACATACAATGCATATGCTGCGAAAGAGATATAGTTAAGCATAGACAATAACATACGTAGGAGCGAGATACAATGTGTCATCTCCTATAAGTCTTCTATTATTTATCACCGCTCTGTGTCATTGAAAAGTCATCGATTAAACAACAGTCAACAGACTTTTTTTCATAGACATAAAAACGTAAAATATAAACATACCTATTTGTCCTTTGTTTATTAATATAACCCATTTATTTAAATAAAACTTTAAATCGGTTTCTATGATTTTTTTTTATACCACGTCGGTGGCAAACAAGCTGACAGCCCACCTGATGGTAAGTGGTTACCGTCGCCTATAGACGCCTGCAACACCAGTGCCTTTACCATGAGTTTGCATGACCGTACTCGCTAGCGACTGCGTAAATGATTATTTAATATGCCGATTCTTAGTTCTATTGCGTAACCGCCAGAGGCGCTGTACTTTTGCCCATACAATTTTTTACGCAGTCGCTAGCGAGTACGGTCATGTAAACTCATGGTAAAGGCACAGAGGCGTTACTCGCGCATGCCGACCCCGTAAGAAACCCGAAGCTATATTTAAATTTTTTATATTGAATTTCTATTTTGTTTGAATTCAATGTATTTCGTTAATAATACTTAACAAAATATTTTCAATAAACTTTTTGGTCATCTTGCAATTCACTGTTGTACTTGCTATCGGTACGAAAAAAAAACAGTAATTTCAAATGTTGTGTGCGCGACCTCTACTCTGGTATGCCACCAGATTAGAGGTCACGCACACAACAAGTATGGCTATATAATCTGCTTATCATCACACAGAGGGCCTACTCCGAACTTCGTATCGTGCCGTTCCTTTCACTCTCGCGTTATACGTTATATGGGTGAAAGGGACGGCACGATACGAAGTTTGGATTTCGAAGTTCGTGGTTGCCCCTATGAAGTGCTACCGCGAATGGCATTCGAAATTTTCCCTCTCTGTCGCACTTGCAAGTTTGCATATAAGTGAGAGAGGGAAAACTGCGTTTGTGGTTCGCGGTAGCCCCTCTGGTCGCATGTTTCCGATTACCTCTAGCGGCATCGAAAAAAAATTATATGTCGATTTCTCCATATAATTGCCATTTTTTACAAAAAAGGTGTTTTCTTCGGTCTCAGCAGGGTTCTTTTTAAGCGAAAAATTTTACGTAATAATGGTGATTGTAAAGAAAAATAACGCTTACGAAGAATATTGTAATAAACACCAGAAATAATGAGTATTGTGGTCGGGTGCGGCGAAAGAAGCGCGCAATTTAGATGGATAAAAAGCGATATCTTCAGCTCTTTCCCGGCTTATTGTTAAAATGCTCATTTTCTGTACACCTTGTGTGTTTCTGTACACTATGTTATGTGTGGCTTGTGTACTATAATAGTACATTACTTACCGAGGGCGGTAAAACAAAGAATGTCTCAAATCGCAGGTATTTGACGCCCGAGCCGAAGGCAAGGGCGATAATTATGCGATCTGAGGCTTTCTTAATTACCGCCCGAGGTAAGTAGTTGCCTTCGGCTCGGGCGTCAAATACCTGCGATCTGAGACATTCTTTGTTTTACCGCCCTTGATAAGTAATGTACTATTACCATTAGTACAGTCGCCATCAGATATATCGGAGCGAACGAGGTGCTCACAAATATCTGAACACGACTCTATTGTCAAGGCGTTAAAGTGCATGTTCAGATATTTTTGAGCACCCTGAAGAGTACAGATATATTTGATGGCGACTGTACATAAAGTTACGTGATTCGCCTGCAGTTATTAATATCGGCTGGTCAATTTCGAGTAGCTTCAAGTACATCTTACCCTACTCATGCGCATATAAGCCTCTTAACAACGTGTTGATACAAGCGGTCATAAGTCTCAGCAAACACTGAAACTGGGGGATTATCCAGGATCCCTTCAAAAGACTTACGGGTACTCAAGTGGATACTTACTTGTGCCTCAAACGTGAGGGCTATAGGCTGGTGGACAAGGTAAGTATAACTCTATCAAAAAGTTATTTTTACTAAATAAGTAGCTGTAGAATCATAGCTCCGTTATTTGTAAAGAATGCAAATGTGTAAAGAATCATTTGATTATTTTATAAGGTGTTGCGAACGCAACTCTTATTTAATTTTATAAATATGTAATAACTTAGTATGTAGTAGCAAAACGCGCCCGTCGGGCACGGTTAGCGTAAGAGCGGTTTTTTTAAAGTCACCAATAGCAACGCGTCACATACGCTTTATGCCTACCATTGTAACACACGTTAACTCAAATTATCAAATCTTGCTCGTCATTACCTATTCTTTGTTCTCACATACAACCACTTCTGCACATACCTCTTTTGGCCAAGCTATTTTGTAAATCAGCACCTATTGAAATTATACAGTCAACTTTACATCGAAATTTTATTTGAGTTGTCGAGTTCCATCATCACCGGCACCGGCGTCTACATAAGGTCTAAACTTTTGCATACTGGATAAGCTAGAGTCCGACCACACTCACTCTGCAAGGAATAAATTGGTAACACTGCGCATTATACGTCATATTTGTATGAAAATGTGACGTTTGAGGTACGTAGTGTTGCCAAATTATTTCAATACAGAGTTAGCGTGGTCGGACTCTGTCTATCAATTTGACATTTTGACATCTTATGTCAGCTTATTATGTAACCACACCACACTTAAAGCAAATAAACATGATTTCATGATTTCAAAAACTGAATCGAAAAACAAATTTTATATAGAGGTAGCTTTATTTATCATTTATTCAATAAAATTCATTTCCAGCACGACACCCCCTTTGCTAAGCATTTGACTCTTTTTTTTTTACCTGACTGTGGCTGTATAGGCCGGGCCCAATAAAGCGATAGGAGTGCGCGTTTGACGTATTGTACCGTCTCTATACTTAACGATTGTTATGCTGACTGTACCATAAAGAAAGCAACAACAGAATATTTTACTAAATGGTCCATTCTACTTTTTCATGTACATAATTTTAAGACACTTTTTTTTTAATGCAGATTTGGGAATACTTGGCACTCACTTCATATTTTTGTATTGTTATTTAGAAAGAGGTTTAATTGCAGTATCACTTCCGATAGTTTTGGTAATTAACGAACCACAGCTAATATCCATAAATCGAGTAACTCAGTGGTCCTTGGACGTCTCACCATTTGTATGAAAAAATGGTTTATACCAATGTGTTATCCACCTTTTACAGCGATATGTAACTATTTAAGTATTTTTACCTATAAAATCATTTTATTAGGTTCAGGTACTATTTCGAAATCTTATTTGTGTACACTAATTCAATTCTTTTTATTTCGCACACTTATTACGCACTCCTCCACCGCCATATATTTATATCCTCTCTCTCTCACTTTCATCCATCCCTTTTACTCTATCCCTGCTACGTTCCCTTTCACGCTAACCTATACGGTAGTAACTATTAACATAAAATCCTACATACATACGTATCATAGTTCTCTTTTTTGCAATAAAAATTGGTCATGAAAAAGTAGAATGACCCAAATCCACACTGAAATCCATTTATTTACCATAGTAATATACCTTGTGGGCACACGTCAGCTTTATGTCATAAAACGCACTCGTTCGGGATTCAGGGACACGATGTGTAAGTGGCTACTTTCGTCCCCTGTCCTTACAAACTTTGTAAGGACTGGGGCAGAAAACAATTTTTCGGTAAGTAGATAGGCAATAATGATGAGTATGATAACAGAATAAACATTAATAAAAACCGGCCAAGTGCAGGACGGACTACGCGTATTTGTTTAGGGTTTGAAATCAACCGCAATATGAAGTTGGTTTTAATAGGAAAAATAAGAAAATTTCAAATAAAAACAAATTTAATGAAAAACTCACGATGGATGTACGGTGAAAAATGTTTACTGCAGCGCCCCCTGGTGAGTTATCATCATAACACCCAGCTAAAATTCGTCCCGACTAAACTACAAATCTATTACCAACCGCTTCTAAATCGGTCAAGCCGTTTTGAAGATATTGATGTGCACACATAAACAAACAAACAACCTCTCACCCTAAACGCATATACCTTCTCCGTTCCGTCGTGGGTAAAAAAAAACAAATTTAAATGTATTGGTATTTGTTGGTAAAATATACGTAATAGTAAATATTATCACCAAATTTTAAGTCATGGGTCAATGGGGAGTTAAATAAATCTTCAACAAAACTTTGTGACAGACGACGGACGGACGGAACAGCAATTAAATAGGGTTCCGTTTGGACCCTTCGGGTACGGAACCCTAAAATACTAGCTGCCCGCCTTTAATCATATTGTACACTCAGCTTAGCTTTTTTTATATTATCTGCGGTATAGTTAGTAATAGTAGATTGTATGACAAGGGTCCAAAATGAGCCATATCACCACGAGATAGATATTACCTGAACGAAGTGAGGGAAAATAGTTTGAGGGGTAATATGGCTTTTAGACCAGAGTTATACACTACTGTTCGATTGCGAGAAAATAAATAAACAAAGGTCATCCACCCAAAATTAACAATAAATTCCACGGCGAACTTATATGTAATTTGGCAGCATGTTTTTTTTTCTAAACTGCTTTGACACGTGAAACATAGATACCGCAGTTCGCGCGCAACAATCACGCGCGATTAAAGCTACTGACCTTCCCCATTGAGCGCTTCAAAGCTGCACAAACGATTTAATCACTTTTTTAATTATTCTGCAATAAGGACTACAAACTTAATTAGAAAAATGTATTGTTTCCTGATTGGTCGATTTTAGTAAAGCTGTATTCTGCTTGGTTTTACCCAATACGATTTTTTAAAGACTTAAATTAGTTTTCTGTGATTGGTGGATTTAATTGAAGTATTTTGATTGGTCAAATTTAAATGTTTTTTTTAATCAATATATATGTATTCATGTTCTATACTTTAGCGCCGCTTGAGAAGTCCTATATGACATACATTTCAAGCATGAGAAGCGAAATATATAGTTTCTTTGTTGCTATAAAAAGGATCTGCATTGCGACACCTTATATTTCAGGAGAGCTATCCTCATCTGTCATGAGCGCTTACCTTAAATGCTCTCAGCGATGTCGTTCCCAGTACACAACGTTTTTCTGATAGTTTTTTTTTTCTATAACGACATTGGCAAACAAGCTTACATGGCCGATACCGCGCAGCATATGGACGTTTGCAACTTGCATTTAAATAAATAAATATTAGAGGACAATTTTACACAAATCGAACTAGTCCCACAGTAAGCTCAAGAAGGCTTGTGTTATGGGTACTAGACGACAATATATTTAATAGATATAAATACTTAAATACATAGAAAACATCCAAGACTCAGAAACAAATATTCATGCTCATCACACAAATATTTGCCCTGACCGGGATTCGAACCCAGGACCGTTAGCTTCACAGGTAGGTGTTTCCGTATTTTTTTTATACAACGCCGGTGGCAAACAAGCTTACGGTCCACCTGATGGTAAGCGGCCACCGCAGCCTATAGACGCCCGCAACGCCAAAGGAGTCACGTACGCGTTGACGACCCTTTATAAAATTTGAGGATGCATTGTGATCTACCGAGCCCGGTAATTACCATACACATCATCATTAGCTTGCTCTTTTCTCATTTACGTGGGGTCGGCGCAGCTCGTTTTTAGGGTTCCGTACTCAGAGGGTAAAACGGGACCCTATTACTAAGACTCAGCTGTCCGTCAGTCTGTCACCAGGCTGTATATCGTAAACTATGATAGTTTGGTAGTTGAAATTTTCACGGATGATGAATTTCTGTTGCCTGACATGATACATATGATATGTCCGTGAAGTTAGCATATCAAGTTCCAGCAGATCACAAAATAATTGGAGTTCTATTCGCATGCAGCATAGTTCTATAGTTGTGTATGCATGATGCGCTAGCGACTGCGTAGAAGATTGAGTATGCCGATTCTTTGTTCGTAACCGCCAGAGGTGCTGTACTTTTCCCCATATACATTTTTACGCAGTCGCTAGCGAGTACGGCCACGTAAGCTCAAAGGCACTGCCCTCTAAACATGTTTAGAAAAATATATTCTCAGAAAAACCGGTGCCATTAAAAATTACCGTTTTAAAAATCCGCCTATATATGAAAGCAGCCTATCGATAGCTTGTGATTTTCTCGGTTTCCGTAAAAAAAAATCTAACATTTATTCTGCAAAAAGGGCACTTTTACATGTCAAAATATTAATTTACAATTTAAGAAAGTCTGACTATAATAAGTAACACATTTTTCATGTCAAAATATTAATTTACAGTTCAAGAAGGAATAATAATTTCGAGTTTACAATTATAACAAAATTAATGTCATACAGTGAAGATAAACTTGCAAAGTTATCTATTACAAATATTACAACATCAGTAAAGTTAGAGATGTATAAGGTCTCAAGATTAAACAAGGAGTATAATGAAATTAATATAAATATAATATCCCAGAGATGTACATGGTCTCTAAGCGTCAAAATTAAAATTAATTTAATATTATTAGAGATGTTAACAGGATGTCTCTCGTCAATCCCCTATAAAAAGACACTAGTATTAACGTAGTTACTATGTCCTAGCAAGCATGAACAGACCGGACACCACAAACAGCACCCGATCACGAGTAAGACGTAATGTATCATAACTACTCGTCCATAGTTCTTGTCCCAGATCCCAAATTAATAGGAATGGTGACTTTAACATGATCTTCTAAGGCTACGGAACCATTTAATTAGGCACCAACGTTAAATCATGATTAACGGGACGTTTCCCTTACAGAATTACCTTTGAGATAGTCTGTGATCAAGCCATGAGAGAATTGCTTGTGTGGACAAATGGTATTTCTTACACTGTATTTTTATGATAGGTAATGCTGAATATTAAATGATAAATAGAAAAAAATGCCCAAAACGATTCCTAGTCATGTTCGGTACATTATGAATTATATAATTAATAAACTGCTAAAAAAAAGCTCTTTTTAACCTGACGGTGGCTTTATC
This sequence comes from Epiblema foenella, assembly GCA_963556455.1. Taxonomy (NCBI): domain Eukaryota; kingdom Metazoa; phylum Arthropoda; class Insecta; order Lepidoptera; family Tortricidae; genus Epiblema; species Epiblema foenella. The sequence goes on along the minus strand of OY747113.1, from coordinate 2,086,479 downwards.
GGGCGGACCCAAAAAAGTGATAGGAGTGCGCGGTTGGAGAGTAACCTTCGACACGACCACGCGGGTGGTTTGAAACACTGGAATACTCTAAAGGTATGCGCTCCAGTGAATGAAAAAGTGTCATCTCCTGCACCTTCGTACTGTTTGATCAACTTTGATGACCTCACAAAATGGCGGCCGGCGGGAAACGTTTCGAAAAATATTCTAGCTCACCAGCCTGTACGTGTAATAAGTAGCCAAAGGTACACCAGGGTATGGTATACTAGAATAGAATAGAATAGAATAAAAAACTTTATTGTATAAACTGTGTAAGTACATAGGTGGTGAAGATGTTTTAGTACATGTTTCAACAGTTACCCTTGCGGGCATACAATGTTTAATGATCTTACAAATAATTCACAATTTACTAGCATAAAATTCGTTTAAGTTATAATAGGCTTTATCTATTAGCCATTTTTTTAGTGTTCGTTTAAAAGAGTTATCATTTATACTTTTCACCCCTGCTGTTCAGAAAAGAGTTATTGTTGCCTTCGAATGAGGGATCAAAGATGTACTTTTCTTTCCTCATTTGAGGGCAACAATGACTCTTTTCCTTATAGAAGGTGTGAAAATCAGTATGTGACACTATAGTAAAATCATTTGTAATATATTTCATGGTTTTAGCAGCGGGCCTCATAGACGGTGTGAAAAGCAGTATGTGTCACACGGTAGCAAAATTATTTCCGTCTTGGGCGTAAACACTTGAATCCCTCGCTACGCTCAGGATTCTATTGTAGAATCTTTCGCTTCACTCAGAATTCAATATACCGCCCTCGCCGTAAATATCTCATTTTGCTCCCTTGAGACACAATCTACTATTTTATATCAGCGGGAAGATGATTAAATACACGAATGGTAAAAACACTAATTTCGCTTTTCCCTCGTCGCTTACTCCATCACAAGAGGCCCGAGGAAAATTTAGCACTCAACACTCCGGTACGGTACGCAAATAGCCCAAACAACTCAATTAACACAATCTGGATTAATTCAAAATCCACTTTCAATTCGATGGCTACAATCACAATTCTATTCCCATTAAGGCTTTAATTCTGAACTGTTCTGTTCAAATCGTGGTGATTTTAGGTGGAAAATTGTACATTTGTTATTTACAGAAAGAAGAAAGAAAGAAAATACATTTATGTTACACACCTCTAACGGTCCCGGGGATCCCCGGGCTCATTACAAAATAATGATATTGTTTATTTTTCAAGAGAAGTGAAAAGAAAAGTGTATTACACGGCAGAAAAATATATCTAACTCGATCGTGGCGGTTTGAATCCCTCACTACGCTCAGGATTCCACGTTAGAATCCTTCCTTACGCTCGGGATTCTACTCTGGAATCCTTCGCTTCGTTTGGGATTCAACACGCCAGCCCTCGATGAAATATTGCATTTTGCTCCCTTGTTATTACAATCTACTATATTTTCATATAAATAATAATCCGAGCAAGTGTTATCGTTGTGGTGGGGTTGGGGTTTGCTTGTGGTACGTCTGAATAGACCCAGTTTGGCAACCTGCTATGCTAGCACAACTTGCTGACAAATCGTATCTCGCGCGACTCAGCGATTCCTGTCTCGCTCGAACTGTGCGGGTTTGAAAGAGGAGGGTAGATTTTTCTCTACTCGCGTCGCGTCGCAGCGGTAGTTGTGCTAGCCCCCCTGTGAGCTGTTAATTTTGTATTAAGCAGTACTGCTGCTAACGTAAACAACAAATTTAGAAAAAAAAAAAAATAACGAAGGATAAATGAAATGAGGTTGTATAAATGAAGGAATGATCGAGGAATTTCGGGCCGAGTGGCGGTTGCACCTATAACTCAGTTGGTTAGAGCGACTGGCCGCGCGTGCCGGGAGGTCGCAGGTTCAAATCCTGCTCGGTGCCTAAATTTTTCAATTTTTCCTTTATTTCTAAATCTGTGAGCTGTTTCTCTGTCGCTCCGACCATCTTGACATTAGCCTCGTTAACATAACGAGGCGGGTTGCAGTTTTTATGTGAACCACTGTGTTTTATTTTATTAATGTTTGTTTTATATAGCGATAAAATAAACGCCCAAAAAGGAGATGGCGGGACGAGCAGCGTAATCACGCAACTTTTGTACTACCATTAGGTATATTTTAATATCAAATTTTAATTATCAGCGGGGTAACCACGTAACTTTTGTACTACCGTTAGGTAGATTTTAATGTCAAATTTTAATTGTCAGCTCATACTTTTATACTTACTTCAAAATTGACAGTAAAATCTACCTACAATAATAATAATATGTTTTCAATCTTGTCATAACTGTTCTCTTTAGTTTTAGTTCATGGGATCCACTGAAAATCAGCGTTGTTGCACTCTGTGCCTCAACACATGCTGAGTGGACTCCTTTTTTGTGACGACACTGTATATCTCTTAGATTTAAGCCTTTTGTAATGTAATTTATTATGTTATTGTTGCAAAATAAAAATGTATTTTATTCTATTCTATTTTATTCTACAAAGTACACAAAGTTACGTGATTCGTCTGCTGGATGCATTTTCCTTAACTTGGCGGGAACAAACTAACAATAGGACCGAATGGAGGAAGAGAACAGGCCTTTGCCCAGCAGTGGGACACTCAAATAGGCTAGAAAAGAAAGAAGATGAACGCCCCTGTGCTTGATACAATACATGTTTTATATTTTACAATAAGTTACCGAAATATATACAAGAGCTACCTTTACGTAAATTCAAATATGCATTAATTAAGCTTTCAACTGAAAATACTACTACTACACACTATACTACACTACTATACTACTATATAGTGTGAAGGATTTTCTGGCTCAAAATATTCATTAATATCATTTTCAAAAATATTTGCATGCTAGTATATAATACAAATAGCAGGATAAGCTACCTATTGTCACATACCACCTAAGTACAAAAATGTACCTACTTATTCTATGCAAATAAACTCTATTCTATTCTATTCTATTCATGACATTTGCAATCTTAAGTCATGATAATAGATGGTACCGAATTTCCAAGATAACTTTTAAAAAGCTACATCTTTTGGATCCAACTCAAACTTAAAGCGTTTTCCCAGTTATATCTTAAAGAATACCGAGGTATGCTTTCGCACTTAAACCCAAGATTCGTCGTAGGCACTGGTTTTAAGCGACTGCCATCTGGCTTCTCAATCTAGAAGGAAAACCGCACATTTTTGGGACTAGTGCTTCCAGGGGATATTTTCGTACTGTCGGTGTTGCAGGTGTTTATGGGCGACGGTAATTGCTTACCATCAGGCGATCCGTCTACTCGTTTGCCCCCTATAATAAAAAAAAATATATATTTGTGGACAATCATATACACATCGACCTAGTCCCAAACTAAGCAAAGCTTGTGCTATGGGTTCTAGGCGACGATATACAAATTTACACATAAATAGATACTTAAATACATAGAAAACATCCAAGACTCAGGAAAAAATATTCGTGGTCATAACACAAATAAATGTCCTGACAGGTATTCGAACTCGGGACCTCCAGCTTCGAAGGCAGGGTCACTACCAACTAGGCTAAAGCGGTCGTCAACGGTCTCTCCTCTTTCCTCTCTATCATCTTCTCTCTTCTACTTTATTCTTCACTCTTTCTTTTCACTTTATTTTACTTTCTTGACCTCGACTTGGCCCAAAAGGCCGAGTCGAGCTGGTCTTCTCGAAAAAGAAAATGGCCCCACAGGAGGCCAATCTTAAAGAATCTATAAAAAATAAATAGTGCCCCCTTAGTTTGCAGACAGAAATTTCATACAATTTTATTTCACAGAAAATGTTTCATATAATATTTGGTCCTTCTATTTTTATTTCGAATATTGTGGAACACAACACGACTATTCACTTGAATGTAAAATATTCCGTAGAAAAATAATTCAATGAATTTTATTATGTTATACATGTTTATATTTCAGAAACTTATCAAACAGAAGAATATTGTTTTATCGAATATTGTTTGTTCGGTTTCAATTCATTGTATCTTATATTAACGACTAGCTTTTTCCCGCGGCTTCGCCCGCGTACTAAGCGTAATTTTTAACCGTCTACAAAAAAGGAGGTTCTCAGCTTGACCCGTATTTTTGCATGAATCTACGTATGTAGGTATGTATGGATGTCAATTTCGTAATCGGCACCCCGAGGAACCTCGACCAGTCAATCGGTCAGTCGGTCGGTCAGTCAGTGAAAATCGACTCTAATGTTGTTAAGTTCAGTTTTCCCGCCTTAGGGTGGGTTGCACCAAACCATCTGTAATTGTAAGCGGTGTTCCTTAAAATCTAATTGTATGGAAAGTTTGACAAGTTTCTATGGGATGACAGCTGCCGGCGCCATATTTGACGACGAGCGGCCTGTGATCGTGTGTTGGTGCAACTGACCATCTTCTGGCGATGTGTTGAAAAATTATGCTTGCTTGCTTGTTTGCATGCGTGCTTCTTTGCTTGCATGCATGCGTGCATCCTTGCTTGCATGTATGCGTGCTTGCTTGCTTGATAAAACCATAGGAACTCGCCGTAGAGGACGGCGAAGCACCAGAACCGACCAATTTTGTTTACGAAATATTGCATATTAATGCAAATAACCACTCGATAAGATGTTTTTCTTTGTAATAACTAATAAGTTTTATTCAATTTCCCGCTCGTTACGAGTACGTGTTCTTTTGTAAGTTTTGTAACATTTCTCTGCAACTTTTTCGGATGTAATATCTTCTATAGGGTAGTGCATAAATAATATAAATTTTATGTCTTGGTGAGAGCTGTTGAGGAGCTAGATGAATGTATAACATTAACCTAAAATAAGTTACTTAAATTTGTACATCTATCTCTGTTTGTTTCTCCAAATAAATAAATAAGTTTAATTTTAACTAAATAATGTAATAATATATATATATATATATATAAATATTTTTTGACTTGTAATGTAATGACATGAATTATCGAAATATTATATTTACGTCTCCCGTCTTTTAAAATTAGATTAAAAAAATGGTTATTAAACCAATGTTTCTACACTACTAAAGAATTTTTAGAATATAAAATATGTAATGATAAAAATAGCAATAATATATAATGTAATGTAATGTTATTTTCCAATGTAACCAATTATCTAATTCATTATTAATATAATCTATAATTTATGTACAATTGTAAAATCACTGACTTCTAATACATTATTACCAACAAATAATGTTTATGTCTATGTGTTTATTTCTATCCAAATTCATTGATGGGGATGTCAGATTTAGGTTCGCGTCTTTTCGTTGCACATATCAAAAGTTAAGGGCCTCAAAGCTTAATTTTGGATTTAATCATCTGGTAACACTGAAAACAACGTACAACCTATTATAAAGTCAAAGTACTTACATAAAGTAGGTAATTTTACAACAGGTGTTACGTCTCAATTTAAAAGATCTTCATTTTTTCCAATGAAACGGCTTACAAATATTATATCAAGATATTTCATCTCTGTAAGTACCTACCTATTTATTATTCCTTATTCTTAAGGGTCCTTATCAGTTAAAAAACGTTCATCTAAACTATATCATTTTCTGTTTGCATTGACACGCATCTTGACATTTTCTTAATGTTACTATCTAGAACAGGACTATTGCGACCTTATGTCATAAACTTTAAATGTATCTTTTGCATTTTTCATTAAGAAATATCGTTTCAAACATCACTCCAAATCGACCATTTTCAAGCTAAAAACTGGTTTTTTCCGCTTAAAATCAAAAAATTGCTATTTTACTATCTAAAACTTAAATAAAATTACCGTAGCCTTTAACAATCTTATTGGAATTTTCAATACTTTTGTCATAATTATTCATAAGAATATAAACACCTCAATTTATAATATAAACACATAATAAAACAAATAATCTAATTAAAATTAAAATTATAAATAAAAAAAATAAAATGTCATAATTTGATATCAAAACATTTTAATACTTACAAGGCCTCTTAAGTTATATCACCGATTTGTCTTCGAGCTGTCAAAACTTCTCACTTAACGTAGGCGTACTTTGATAAAGAATTTTATTTTTTCCACATACATACGTGTACATACGCAATATACACATGGGAGTTTATCCATCTGTATTCCCAAAAACACAAGAAAATACATACTTGGGCCATTCTACTTTTTCATGTACATAATTTTCAGGCACTTTTTTTAAATGCAGATTTTGGAATACTTGGCCCTCACTTCATATTTTTGTATTGTTAATTGAAAGAGGTTTAATTGTAGTATCACAGCCGATAGTTTTGGTAATTAACGAACCACATCTAATATCCATAAATCGAGTACAGTGGTCCTTGGATGTCTCACCATTTGTATGAAAAAATGTTTTTTACCACTGTGTTACCCACCTTTACAGCAATATGTTAATATTTAATTCTTTTTACCTATAAATTCCTTTTATTAGGTTCAGTCCCCTATTTCACCAATGCTGACAGGCGCGACAATTGTCAAAAAACATTACAATTGTAGTTGGTGAAACAGTTTATACATGAAAATTGTCGATTTGGCAGCCTACATATGGCTTGAATTTAACACTGTAATGTTGAGGTTGCAATAAAGATTATTATTATATGTCAAATACATACATATGTCAACTTGGTGAAATAGGGGCCAGCGGGGTAATCACGTAACTTTTGTACTACCGTTAGATAGATTTTAATGTCAAATTTTAACTGTCAGCTCATACATTCATACTTCAAAATTGACATCAAAATCTATCTACCGTTAGTACATAAAGTTACGTGATTCGCCTGCAGGTAGTATTTCAAAATCCTATTTTTGTACACTAATTCAATACATATCATTTTTTCTGTAATAGAAAACTGATGATGAAAAAGTAGAATGACCCAATGATCTTATGCATAAGTACAGATTCTCTTTGATGTTATCAAAGAGCATTTTTTTCACTGCCCCACATTAGTTGTCCTAAAAAAAGTGTTAATCAAAATCAGCTGTTAGCGGCACCGCAATGCGCTCGATCGATACGGCCCGTGCGAGAGGCACGCACGCCGCCCGGCCGGTAACCGGCCGGACCGCTATGCTAACTTGTCGGGTTATACTGAACATCTGTTAATATGTGTTTTTATATTGATCTAATGGGGCATTTTCGTTTCAGCTTGAAAAAAATGCATTCGAATCGGACATAAGTTGATGTCCTCTACAGTGCCTTTACCATGAGTTTGCATGATCGTACTTGCTAGCGACTGCGTAAACGATTTACTATGCCGATGTTCTATTGTGTAACCGCCAGAGGCGCTGTAATTGTGCCCCTATAAATGTTTACGCAGTCGCTAGCGAGTACGGTCATGTAAACTCATGGTAAAGGCACTGCGCGCTGTCTTGAGCAATCTTCTGCCTGTGCCGCACTAGAATAACATTGCATTTGGGTCGCCCGACTCGAGTGTTATTCTAGTAGCCTGTACAACGCTTTGCCTCTCCTTTAGGCGAACTTATACATCCGAACCATCCCTATTCGTCCCGGTACCGCCGCACACCGGGTCAGTCCGTCCCAGGTTTCTTGCTGGACTTATCAGCTAGGCTAGGTTTAGTGAACCAGCAACAATATTCCCAGTAGCTCATTTCCACTCACACCTCAGATTCCGTTGAAACCGCTCAACCAATCGCGTAATCAGCGCGTGTGTCAGCCGCTAATCCGCGGCTCGGACTAATCGCGCGGTTTCATCGGCGCACGCGCACCGCAGCGTTAAGGCGCAGTCTTATAGCGCTTAAAACTGGATTCATACAAGTAAATTAATTGAACTGTGACTCAGAAATCTCGTATTCTATTGAATATTCTACTTTAACACTAATGTAATAGCGTTTTTATTATAAATATATTTGACAGAAGCTTTTTTAAACCATTATATAGTCCTCATCGATTTAGCGTTAAAGTACGTACCTAGACTATATCCATAATATCCATATATATCGTTTTATAAGTACCTATACTTCTAATAATGTAATACGAACAATGTGAAAAGTAAACAACTTTTTTTTATTTTGTTAATTTATTTAAACTTTATTGCATAATACAAAAAGCACAAATGGCGGACTTAATGCCTTAAGGCATTATCTACCAGTCAACCGAAGGACTGAACAGAAAAATTTGTAGTGCAGGCTTTAATTGAAAAATAATAATTACTTCAACATGATAATGGTACAATTCAATTCATCATATATTATTACATATACATACATAACGACAATATGATGTAATAGACATACATATATAAATGTCAGTTTACGTACCCTGTGCAAAGTAAAATGGACGAATTGGCACCGACAAAAATTATAATTGGTACGTCTATATTGTTCAATAAATAAATAAATAAATAAATATTTGGGGACAATTTCACACAAATCTACCTAGTCCCAAACTAAGCAAAGCTTGTACTATGGGTACTAGGAGACGAATATAAATACTTATATAGATAAATAGATACTTAAATACATAGAAAACATCCAAGACTCAGGAACAAATATTCGAGCTAATCACACAAATATATGCCCTGACCGGGATTCGAACCCGGGACCTCCAGCTTCGTAGGCAGGGTCACTACTAACTAGGCTAAGGCGGTCGTCAATAATAAGAAGCGTAAAGTCTCATGTTAGGAGTAAAAATTTTTTTTTAAACTTTTTAGTGTTTTATGGAGTCGTTATTTTATGAAAATATTTTAACTGAAAGGGCCCTTAATTTAAGCGCCCACACCGTAACAATCAATTAAAATGACGGCACCACTATATGAGTACTTCCCCTTAACTGCTAGAGTCACGCTCGGCCGCCATATGCAAATAGTCTGGAGAAATTATGAGTCCAAGATGCAATCGACATGCGGTCGAATTGCAGCAAATTTTAGTGCACTATAAGATTTGCCGATATGGGACAACTTAGTGGTCGTCAATCACTGCCGTTATGACATTTACATTTTTTTTTAACTCACCGTTCACCCCTAGCCTAATATTTTTTGATGCTGGTTCGGATGTTTTTTTTTAACCTGATTGTGGCTTTATAGGCCAGCGATAGAAGTGCGCGGTTGGAGAGCCTAGGGAAAATCCAGGGGAAAACCTCCGGCACGACCACGCGTGTGGTTTGGAACACTGGAATACTCTAAGAGTTTGCGCTCCAGTGAAATTGAAAGAAAGAAAGAAAGAAAAAACATTTATTCGTGGCACAGACACAGTTCAAATTAACATAACACCAAAATACAGAAAATAGCCACGAAATGGCCCCAAATCAGCATAGTGCTAGCCATTGGCTAGCGCTGGTCTTCCCTTGGGACCACGAGAAGCCACGAAAGACAAAAAACACTAAAGTCACAAACAACATAACATTTAAATAAATGTCATAATTTACAATTTAAAGAGACAAGAACAGATAAACATGAACGCGACCTTAAACAATCTTCAAATATCTGTGGTCTGTCACAAGTCGCAACTAGCGCCAGCGGACAACCACTAAAACAGTGACAGATTAATAGGAATTTATTGGAAAAATCATATCGCGACCGAAGATCTTGTTTATGTATTATTATTATATATTGTTGAAGCACTCGTAGCCTAGCGGCGTCCGCGTGCCGTGTGCGGTGTGCGATGTTAAGCAACGTGGGTCAGGGTCAGTTCTTGGATGGGTGACCGCTTTGAGTGGTTACTAACTGAGCGCTCCCGTACTTTGAAAGGCATGCCGTTGTTCCCGGCTGCTGTCTATGGCAGCAGTCGTTAAGCTAAGTTGGAGGCCTTCGGGCGGCTTGAGAACTTGTAACAGTCAAGTTGTCCACTCACTTGACAAGGGGGGTCGAAGTTGCACCACGTCCGCAGGTAGTACCCACCGCTACTCTACACGTGGCCCCTGGGTGGTGCTAAAATGCAACAAAACTGGCAACCACACTGTCTTCTCGAAGATCTCACGGTTAGAAATAATTGCCATACGATCAATAATGAAATAAATAACCAGTGTTATCCCGGTTGTTGTCTAAGGAGCCCGTGGTCTGATTTGATACCTAATCCCAAAATTTGCGTATAGGAACGTTTAGTTTTCAATCCGGAGGGAAAACAGGACTAAATCTTGTTGTTGGACCGTCCTCCGACGATATATTCCTTCACCGAAAAGCCACTGTTAATTACAAAATTACATTTCGTACATAAGCTTTTAGAAAACCCCCGCTCGGCTCCAGTGGCTCCATTAAGCACTTTGCTGCACACACGTTTTCTGACTTCATCATCATCATCATCCTCCTAGCGTTATCCCGGTACAGTTGCATCCTGAAGGGTGCCCGGGGTCCGCTGCTTAATCCCAAGATTTGGCGTAGGCACTAGTTTTTAAGAAAGCGACTGCCATCTGACCTTCTAACCCGAGGGGAAACCAGACCTTATTGGAATTGGGCTTGTCAAGTGAGTAGGCAACTTGACTGTTAGAAGTTCTCATGCCGCCCGAAGTCCTCTAACTTGGCTTCATCATCATCAGCCTGTGTCAGTCCACTGCTGGACATAGGCCTCTCCCATGGCAGTGATGGCACGCCACTGAGCTCGGTCTTCAGCTCTTCTCCTCCAATCCCTGCCCACTGCATTTCGAATATCATCGCCCAACCTAGTTACAGGGCGTCCTACACTACGTTTGCCGACATGCTGTCTCCACCCAAGAACCAGTCTGCCCCAACGGCCATCGGTTCTGCGACATATGTGACCTGCCCACTGTCACTTCAGCTTACTAATTCGCTGAACTATTTCGGTAGCCTTTGTTCTCTGACGAATAACTTCGCTTAACGATTGCTATCACACACGCAGACACGGTTTCTAACTTGACTGTACAAATATATCTTGCCTTTGCCTTTCATTCACATTGAAGATTTTACATAAATCCTTATCGCTTAGATCAATAGCCCGGCAATAATATCCCGAAGCCCGAAGCTGACAAATACACTCGGCAAACTGCCAGCTCAGGCGAACACGGGGCCGCTGTGAACACAGAAAATTTCACGCTATTTCGCGTTAAACTAAAGGTAGATACGTATATTTTAATACTATATTTATGTATGTTTATTATCCTTAATTAAATGTTATTGTTGTAATTATTAGTAGGCTTCATATGTATTAACTCTGCACCACCTGCTATGAATCGTTCTGATTAGATTTCATTTCCGCTACCCTAAGGTTGTCTGGAAGAAATCGCTCTTTAGAGATAAGACCACCTGTTGTTTGCCTCTACTCATTGAGTTTTTCCTTTGATTGAGGTGTGCCAAAAAGAGTATTTGTATTGTATTGTAGATAGGGTCGCTAGGTCAGTTACGCGACCTGCGTCAGTTTGCGGCCTTCTTAAGAACGAAGTTTTTTCAATTAAAGATATTTACATTTTTACATGCCCTAAAGAAATAGTGAGTCGTATGCGTTTTAATTAGTAGCTATTGAATGGGAATATATTAAAAAAGCAAGAACATCCTTTCAGTTCATCAACTCATCCAAGTGGCCGCAAACTGGCACATCAAATTAACAGGCCGTAAACTCACCTACCGACCCTATATAAAGAAGCTTTGCTTAATTTATAAAATAAAAATAAAATAAATATTTTTAGACTATCTTACACAAATCAACCTAGTCCCAAACTAAGCAAAGCTTGTACTATGGGTACTAGGCGACGATATACATACTTATATAGATAAATATATACTTAAATACATAGAAAACATCCAAGACTCAGGAACAAATATTCGTGTTCCTCCTCCTTCGAACCTCCTCCAGCTTCGAAGGCAGGGTCACTACCAACTACCAACTAGGCTAAAGCGGTCTTCAATGTTATGTGTAAATCACGACTGTTCCATTGGATGAGATATATCCTTACTGTGAAATTTTGAAATCATTTAAACGGATTCATATAATTACGATCGATGTAAATGTTTGTTTTATGTTTTGATTTTATTTTGTGACCATGTTTATTTATACTAACTTATATGCAATCCTTGTTTATGTAATCTTGACGTGTAATTATTTTTTATCAATAAAAATATGAATATGAATGAATATGAATAATTGAATATAGGGAATATGAATGAAATGCCGCCAGCATCCTCGGTACAATGCCCCAAGGGCCTGTTTTAGATTTAACTTAGTTGTAATATTATTTAAGTTACTGCTATTTAACTATTATTGCCACCTGTAAATCAATAAATGTTTAAAAAATTATATAGGGGATTGACGAGAGACATCATCCTGTTCTGGATTTTTTTTTTATTAGTGGCTTTTTGAGTCCATATACATTTTGGCGCTCTGAGACCATGTACATCTCTAATAACGTTAGCATGGTAGTCAACAATTAATTTTTTTTTTACAATGCCGGTGACAAACAAGTGTACGGTCCACCTGATGGTAAGCGGCCACCGCAGCCTATAGACGCCCGCAACTCCAAAGGAGTCACGTGCGCGTTGACAGCAGAAGGAACACATTTAGGACCCTCGCTCTCAACACAGTGCATCCTCGGAATCTTATTAGGGCGCTCAGAGACCATGTAAATCTCTGGGATGTTATATTAATTTCATTATACTCTTTGTTTAACAGACTGAGACCTCATACATCTCTGACTTTACTGATGTTATAATATTTGTAATAGATAACTTTGCAAGTTCATTTTAACTATACGACATTAATTTTCCTATATTTGTAATTTCGAAATTATTTATATATTCTTTATTACGCTGTAAAATATTTGACATGAAAAATGTACTCCTATCCTATAGTCAGACTTCCTTAAATGTAAAAGTGCCCTTGTGGCCTATTTTAGATTTAAGTTACTTGTAATATTATTTAAGTTATTATTATTTAACTATTATTACTGCCTGTAAATCAATAATTAGTTATTCACTAGCCTTTGCGCGCGACTACGTTCACGTGGAACTCGTGTATATCTTATTTCAATTAAGTTCCATACAAACTTCCACCCCCATTTCCTAAAAATATCCTATGTCCTTCCCAGGGTCTCAAAAAATGTCCATACCAAATTTCATCGAAATCGGTTGAGCGATTTAAGCGTGAATGTCTTTCTGTCTGAATTACCTCGACACTATTCCGATTACAATTTGTTACTGTTTAGATGACATTCATCTGAGAATTGAGACCCAAGGTGGTCGCTGACTCCGGATCCTAGTGCTTGGCATGACAGTGGAATGGCATCTCGTTCATTAATCCATTATATATACTTGGAGCACCCAACTGGGGATGTACCTCTACAAATAGCCGCAGCCATAAATAACGCCACTTCTCGTTCTGTAGGTATTTAGTATTATGTTCCTGACTTCTTGTAGGTGAGTAAGGTCACCAGAGATTCCCAGGATACGCTGTGTGGGGTGAGGGAATTTAATTAGTCTACTTCTCGAAACAATGAATTCTCAAATCATTCAAAGTCAACAACTCCACGATTGTGATTCCTTTGAAATCCATGCTAATACACAGGCAGCTACACTAGGTAATAAAATCAATAAGATCGATTTTTCTCGAAAAAGGATCAAATTCTTAATCAAAAGGCGAAAAAGTAACTCTACGTAATGAGGGCTATCGTTTTTGTGCTGAACGATTCCCGAGAAGGTCATAAGCTATTTTTTATCTCGCAAATCATCGCTTAAGGGGGTGGATGTTTGTATTGAAGAGACTAGGCGCCTGATTTAAAAAAAAGTGCAATACAATTCTGTTGCGATAAACGAGTTCCATGTAGACGAAGTTGCGGGCAAAGGCTAGTGAATTACAATCCAGACAGTAACGAATCATAATCCAAATACCGATTATGATCCAAACCGTTACCAGTTATGATCCGAACAGTAACGAGTTAACCTGAAAGGTTACGAATTATAATCCTGACTTACGTGGCCTGAACGGTACCGAGTCGATCACGGCGAGGGCCAGGATAAAGCCATTGGCACACAGCCAAGGCCATTTGTTACATCCAGTTAACTTGCTTTATATAGTATTATCATTATTTCAACTTACATTTTGAAACATTGCTTGCTTACTTTACATATCGTTGCTTTTCTAGAATAACGCACTAATTCCGAAATACTACGTTTTGCAACTAACTAAAGGACTAAACGCGAAACACGCAGAAGTTTATCGTGAATAAAACACCCATCGGGTTACGTCAAAAAATAGCCAGATGACAGCATTGTGCCGTTATGCCATTGGTCGGATGGCGACGCCAATTTTTGGGCAAGACCGTCCGCGGGCCAATTAAGCCGTAATTTTTGACGCCGAAACCAAGACACTTTGCTGACTACTGGCACATAGTGAAATAAATACGCACACACGCATTTATTATTTGTGCAAAAGTGTAGTATTGTGAAATAGTTCACCAGAGTACAATAAAATATTTGTGTAATAGTGTTACATTTATGGCGGGGACATTATTCAAGAGAAAGTATGTGCAAATATTTTGACATAACAACAAATGCAGTTGTGTTCACGAAAAGCGTAGATACGATCAAGGTCTTATTAGCGAAATAAGCCTATGTACTTGATAAGAGTAAATTAATTATTGTTGTAGTAAACTAATTCGTACAGTGTTATTTAAAAAATGACATTAAATTATCTGTTGTAATACGAATTAAGTAATAATTTTATTGAAAAAATGTTAATAGTGAGCTGTTTAATAGTTTTAATAAGGTTCCTGTAATACTACACTGCGAGTTATATAACTTATTATTCTGTTATTTAACTTGCAGTGTAGTGTTATAGGAAGCTTATTGAAACAGTAGCTTGTAAAACTGGCCCTTGCTTCTCCTTCTTACTCTTATTCTTGTTCTATGCGCCATGCAAACACCGTCTGAGCAAATGCGCAATTTCATGGATCGATGACCCGCATGCGGGGTGACTGAAACGGCATGCAATAGCACCCGGATGCGGGGAGTCGATTTCGTTGTTTTAACTCTGTTGATATAGGTACAGCTTGCAGGTGCTCCTCGCATGCTGTATAACAAGTAAAGAGGCATTTTCGTTGGTTGATAGGGCCCGTATCCCCGCATGCGGGTGCTATGGCAAGCGTTTTGGAAATCTTTCGCACCCCAGCTCGCTAACGAGCAGCCTGATTTTACCGGCCGTTATACCGCAAGCGGTAAAACGACTGTGCTATCGACTACTGACTTTCATTAGTCGTTGTACATCATCGTATTAGTTGTATATGGGATGCACACTGCACCCGCAAGCGGCATTGATGACCAGCACTTGAGCCTAGTTGGTGGACGCTGCCTACGAAGCAGCTTACTTGGCGGTGATTCTGCCTACGAAGGTAGATGAGGTCGAATATTTGTTCCTAGGTCTTGGTTTTTTCCATGTAGTCAAGTATCTTTTTATCTATATAATTATCTACATCGTCAAGCTTTGCTTAGTTTGAGACTAGGTCGAAATTTGTAAATTTGTCCACAGATATTTATTTATATAATTTATTATCATGTTATATTATGGACACGTGTTTCAATATCTTCAGATAAATCCAAATATTGCTAAAAAAACCGATACTAAAACATGTACTACAAACGCCTTAGCTCCCAGCAACGAAACCGACCATGACGAAAAACTCCAAAATTTAGATTAGTGTAATTTGTCTATGTGTATGCTAGAAGTTTGTCGACATACTATATGCATTGCGAGTCAGAGTATGCTATTGAATACTTTTAGCTGCTAAGTTATGCCATCGCAAGCTTTCATTTAGCTGCTAAATGATGTCATCACTTAGTTTCAGCTGCTATAGGATACCATCTCATGTTTTCAGCTGCTAGTCGCATGCTTTCATTCAGCAGCTATAAGGTGTCATCAGGTCATCACTTAACTTCAGCTGCTATAGGATACCATCGCAGGTTTTCAACCGCTAAAGTATGTCATCTCATGCTTTCATTTAGCTGCTAAAGATTGTCATGAACAACAAGAACATAAATATCACACCCAGCCAGGAAGCAAGTCTGGTCCGGACGAGGCGGATATACCAGGGGGCACAAATTTCTGAGGAGTGACACGCTCTGTGAGGGGTAAGGAAGACCGACCAGCCGTAGCCAGTCGGCCATAATCGACCGGCTGTGCAGCCTTTAGTCAATATTGGAAATGTGGAGGGGTAGTAAAATTCGTCGATGGATGAGCATTGTATTTTCAGAATAGGTAAGTCTTCTCAGGGATCACTGTGTGTTCCTACGACTCGCAGTAATCGTTGTCGTAAACTATTAAAACGTTTCTTATCTATCCGCTGGTTTCCTTGTTAAAGTGCATCATTAAGTGATAGAAGACCTTCCTAATTAAAGAGGTTTTTGTAAGATATATCCTTGTATCTAAGTCATCAGGCACGCTTTGACTATAAGCCGTGGTGCAATAGCTTCTCAACATACGGTGACTTTTCACGGTGTAGACATGCGACACGTACAGTACTTTTTATATGATAAGAATATTTTAACATAGCCCATATTATAATGATATATTATAAACAATTAAACACTTTCATTCAGCGGCTATAAGGTGTTATCAGGTCATCACTTAGTTTCAGCTGCTATAAGATACCATCGTATGTTTTCTACCACTAAAGTATGTCATCTCATGCGTTCATTCAGTTATGACATTACATTATTTCAACTGCTATAGTATACTATCCCATGTTTTCAGGTGTTAAAGAATGTTTTCGTATGTTTTCAGAGGTTAAAATATATCATCGCATACTTTCTGCTGCTAAAGGATGTCATCGCATGCTTTCATTCAGCCGAGTGATATTATAACAGTAAAAATGTTTGTATTAATGTTTCGATAAGAAAACAATTTAGTGAATATACCAAAAAAATATCGAACCAATCAACAATACCTCAATATTAGTGATATAATTGTATTATTTTTTATGACGCATGTCCTGTTATGCCACTATTATGCAAAGTTTTAAAAATGATTATGGTATATAAAACGTAGTACTCCGTTATTGCTGATACATGATATACAAAAATATGTCTTAAAGACGAATAAGCCGTTATTCATCATAATAATAAACTATTATGTTTCAGTATTACGTGTTGTGACATTATTGTACATAAAAACTTTTGAACAATCTCTAAATATGAAGTCACAACTCTAAGTATGTTATTAATTTTGGGGTTTTTAATATTATATTTTTATGTTATCTTAGTTTTCTTTGGTTTGTCATATACTCTAATAAACTATGAGGGTATTACAAAAAGAGGATTTCGTTTATGTTACTTCAAATAAAAAATATTATAAAAACATTTCTGTTCAACTTTCAAACCTCTCTCCTGAAAAAACACATTTTTTAAGATACAGCGTTGTTTTTGAAAAGCAACGATATAAGGATATAGGGATATAGGGACAGAGAAAGCGACTTTGTTTTATACTATGTTAGTATTGACGATCATGGTAGAAATTCTTGTAATTTTGACATTACACTCAAATTAATATTGTAATTTTTATCGTGAAACAAATGAATCTGGATCTATGTATAACAGAGAAGACACGGTTGTTGCCAGTTTTGTTGCACTTTTAGACGACCGGTTTAGCCTAGTGGGTAGTGCACCTGCCTGTGAAGCTGACGGTCCTGGGTTCGAATCCCGGTCAGGGCAAATATTTGTGTGATGACTCATCACTGATGAGCATGAATATTTGTTTCTGAGTCTTGGATGTTTTCTATGTATTTAAGTATTTATATCTATTAAATATAAATATATCGTCGTCTAATACCCATAACACAAGCCTTCTCGAGCTTACTGTGGGGCTAGTTCGATTTGTGTAATTTGTCCTCTAATATTTATTTATTATTTATTTATTTTTTTTAGCACCACCCAGGGGTCACGTGTACGGTAACGGTGGATACTCCCTACAGCCGTGGTGCAACTTCGACCCATGTCAAGTGTGTGGGCAACTTGACTGTTAGAAGTCATCAAGCCGCCCGGAGGTCTCTAACTTGGCTTAACGACTATCATAGACAGCAGCCGGGATCAACGGCTTAAGGTGGCCAAAGTATGGGAGCGCTTAGTTATAATCACTCAAACCGGTCACCCATCCAAGCTGACCTGGGCCTTGCGTACCGCACGTGGTACAGTCGCCATCAGATATATCGGAGCGAACAAGGTGCTCACAAATATCTGAACACGACTCTATTGTCTAGGCGCAAGTGCATGTTCAGATATTTTTGAGCACCCTGAAGAGTACAGATATATTTGATGGCGACTGTACACCGGCGCCGTTGGGACACGAGCGCTCTTTACGATGCCAATACAATTCTGAGGGCCTACTCCGAACTTCGATATTAGAACTTCGTATCGTGCCGTCCGTTTCACTCATATAGTGTATAACATGAGAGTGAAAGGGACGGCACTATACGAAGTTCTGATACCGAAGTTTGGAGCAGGCCCTCAGAATTAATTTTAATTATTATATGCAAGAATATTCCTTAGTGCGTTTTCGAATATATATACAAATTACCCCTTAGGGGATGAATTTCGAAAAACGCTGAAAACTGTTTTCTTTAGTTTTAATGGTTAGTCTATTAAGGGGGTTTGAAGTCTCTATCTTAAATAAAATTTTATTTTCCATACAAAAAGGCCACCCCCTCTTACCCCCTCAGGGGATGAATTTAGAAATAAATTATAGCCTATGTCCTATTTTGATGTCTAAGCTACAATATTATACTGGAAAGTTTCATAGAGATCTCTTCAGTAGTTTTTGAGATTAAGCGGAACGTACATCCATCCGCACAAACTTTCACGTTTATAAAATTTAAATCCTAATTATTAAGTAGTCTAAACTGGCAATTCAGACATGATTTCACCAATGACGAGTAACCTTCTTGACCGGCGGGGTAATCACGTAACTTTTGTACTACCGTTAGGTAGATTTAAATGTCAATTTTGAAGTATAAATGTATGAGCTGACAGTTGAAATTTGACATTAAAATCTATCTAACGGTAGTACAAGAGTTACGTGATTACCCCGCAGCTCATAGATTTATACTTCAAAATTGACAATAAAATCTATCTACCGTTAGTACATAAAGTTACGTGATTCGCCTGCTGAGATATAAAAATGTAGCTACTTAGTAGCTTCGTTGTATAGATTCCTTTCCAAATAATCCTTTATTCAGAATCAGAATCAGAAAAACGTTTATTGTAGACATAGGCAGGCTTATTCTATTATTTGTCTATGTTACTACCCTGATATAATTTATACTTAAATTATGACAATCCCATTTTCTCTGAACCCTCCAGACGGATTATAAGATTAAGCACACGGTTTGACCAAGGCTAGAGTTTGGAGGCTATTGCGCTAGATAGCGATATGGGCGGCTTGTAACTTTCCGAAGTGAACGTTTAGTTTAAATTTCTCATAAGTTACAGAAGTATATGTGTGTGTAAAAGTGTATGTGTATTTTATAAAGGGCTGGCAACGCGTACGCGATTCCTTTGGAGTCGCGGGCGTCTATAGGCTGCGGTGGCCGTTTATCATCAAGGGAATTGTATTAAAAAAAGTTTATAAATGAAAATTTGGATATAAACTAGTCAGTACATTAAATAAGAATACCACAACATAACATTACATTACATAACAGTGCACTATATACTCGCAATTAGCTGTACGTTATATAATTTTCACTGAAATAATTATACATTTTGTATAATTAAATTTAAATTATTTGACATTTTATAAATTATTTATACGTGATGAGGGACTGGAGGTGACACTTTGTATCTCGTTCCCGCGTATGTTATTGTCTATGTTTAGCTCTTTCCCATGTCTGTGTATGTGTGTATTGCCGGTTTCAGTCTTATGCTCCACCGCGCGATCGCGACAACAGTGACACATATAGTCCCTATTCGTCCCGGTACCGCCGCACACCGGGTAGAGTCAGTCCGACCCAGGTCGGGCCTAGCTGAGTTTCTTGCTGGACTTATCAGCTAGGCTAGGTTTAGTGAACCAGCAACAATACTCCCAGTAGCTCATTTCCACTCACACCTCAGATTCCGTTGAAACCGCTCAACTAATTTCACTGGAGCGCAAACTCTTAGAGTATTCCAGTGTTCCAAACCACACGCGTGGTCATGCCGGAGGTTTTCCCCTGGATTTTCCCCAGGCTACTCTCCAACCGCGCACTCCTATCGCTTTATTGGGCCCGGCCTATAAAGCCACAGTCAGGTTAAAAAAAAATCAGTCTTATGCTTAGTTATTTATGCTAGTAGCTTTCGCTTATCGAACCGCGTCCACACCGACAAGTCACGAGATCTAAGATTCCGCGTAACACGTCAAATAATATTATGCACCGCAAACTTAGCAGATATTCCAAGAAACGAGATTGCCTCGTACTGCCTAAACTGCATTTACCTATGCCAAGAAAGAATAAACTTCGCGAAATGACATGACGTAAGTAACTTAACAAGTTATATTCCATCTTATCACTACATAGTATAAAACAAAGTCGATTTCTCTGTCCCTATGTCGCTATATCCCTGTATGCTTAAATATTTAAAACTACGCAACGGATTTTGATAGATAGAGTGACTCAAGGGGAATGTTTATATGTATAATACATGCATCAGCATCAAGTCTAAGGGCTCACATAAAGATAAACATAGACAGTCAGTTTTTTGAAATCTTTCAATGGGGTAGTTGATTTCCAATGGGGTGATATCAATCTGGTTAGTTTTAACGTCAGCATGACGCAAGCGTGTTTGTTACCGCAAAAAGGAGCCCATTCAATCTTGCTCCTACTTTCCGAAGTACAACCGTGCCTGTAGCGAACGATCTCGAGCTGCTTGGCATGAGGTTATGTTCAAATCTTAACTTCGGCACTTCCATAGAGTCCAAAGCTCGAACAGCGGCCAAAATAAGGTCAAGCGATATTTCACGCCTGGACAGCTTCTTACTTTATACTAAGCCCAAATCCGATCTTGCATGGAGTGTTGTATTGTGTGATAGTCACCTTTGTGGTGGCTCAGCTAAGGACCTACCAACTTGCCGCACTCGACTCGGTGGATCGCTGAGCCAGGAGGCTCATTGGTGATAGTACGGTATTAGGAACTAAGTTGCAGATATAGCACAGATGCGAAGTAGCATTTCTGTGTCTTTTTTATGTTATAGGGGGCAAATGAGCAGACGGATCGCCTGATGGTAAGCAATTACCGTCGCCCATAGACACCTGTAACATCAAAGGAGTCGCAAGTGCGTTGCCGGCCTTTCAGAAGGGAATACGCTATTTTCTTGAAGGTTTGAAGGTCATATCGGTCCGGAAATACCGCAGGCGACAGTTCAGTCCATAGTTTGGTTGTGCGAGGCAGGAAATGTCTTGAGAAATGCACAGTTTTCGATTGCCAACCATCTAAGTGTCGTCTTCTACCAGTTATACTTCGGTGAGTACTCAGGAGTTCATATTTACCGCTTTCCATCTTCTTCCGTCGGACATCCAGACATACTGCTGGCTATTATCCTTACCTGTATCTTTACCATAGTTGACATGGCCGTATTCGCTAGCGACTGCGTAAAAAAATGTATGGGCAAAAGTACGTTTACGCAGTCGTTAGCGAGTACGGTCATGCAAACTCATGGTGAAGGCACTGGTCGAAATTCCTCTTTTTTACTCATCAGCTCGCTTCACCGTCGACTTCATCTTGGCCCCCTGGCTGGTGAGATCTGAATAACTCACAGAGGCACTAATATTCTTTACATTGTGCTAGTATTCTCGTAAGTATTGAAAAATACTTTTATTTCTTGTCTAAATAAGCAAAAATATCAATTTTTTATTTCGAAACTTGGTCGATGGAGTCCCAGCGCGCACAAGTTATTTACTGAAATAGCGAAGCGTCTGGTCGACGTAATTGGTGACTGAAGAGCTGGCGACTTCCTCGCACAACGTCAGTATTGCGATACAGCGAGGAAATGCCACCAGCATCCTCGGTACAATGCCCCAAGGGCCTGTTTTAGATTTAAGTTATTTTTAATATTATTTAAGTTATTGTTATTTAACTATTATAGCCGCTAGTAAATTAATAAAGATTTGTTACTTAAATTGCAATTATGATACGTTTTGAACAAAAATGTTTAATAATTGGAACAATAATTAAGAGTCCTTATCAGTTAAAAACGCTCATATATTAAGGCCATTTTCTGTTTGAATTGACACGTATCTTGACATTTTCTGACATCTAGAACAGGACTATTGCGACCTTATGACATAAACTTTTAATGTATTTTTTGGATTTTTCATTATGTAAAATCGTTTCAAACATATCTCCAAATCAATCATTTTCAAGCTAGATTTTATTTTTTTCGCTTAAATCAAATCAAAAAATGGCTGTTACTATCAAAAACTTTAATAATATCGTCGTATCCTTTAATCACTTTATTGGTATTATCAATACTTTTGTCATAATTTGAAATCAAAACATAAAACTTATAAGGCCTCTTAATTTCTATACTGAGGGGCTACTCCGAACTTCGAAATCCGAACTTCCTATCGTGTCGTCCCTTTCACTCATATAGTGTATAAAACGAGAGTGAATGGGACGGCACGATACGAAGTTCGGATTTCGAAGTAAGTAGTAGCCCCTCTGGATTTAAATCCCCTCCTTAATTCGTGACGTCACGAGCTGTTAAAACAAAAAGGAATAAGACAAATTACTTTTCTAACGCAGGCTGAGTAATCTTTGACGTAATTTTGTCTTAGTTCAGTTTTGCACCGTAATGTAAAAGGAATAAATGTTAATATCAATTGTCCTAAGTGAAGTGGAAATGATGTTTTTTTCTCGGCAATTTAATGTCTGAATGAGCACGGAATTGAATTGCTTCGTAGGAAATACTAGTGCATTGATCTTGCACTAGAAATATACTTAAAAGTAGTATTGGTAGTATAGTTTATTTTATCTCATTGTTTTTTTATACCACGTCGGTGGCGAACAAGCGTACGGCCCGCCTGACGGTAAGCGGTCACCGTAGCCTATGAACCTCCTGGGGTGTTACATGCTAGTTGCCGACCCTTTAAAAATTTATACACTCCTTTCTTGAAGAACCCCATACTGGAGTCCCTCGGGAAAACCTCGGCAGGGAGCTCATTCCACAACCGGAGCGTCCGTGGGAGGAAATTCCTCTGAAACCGTACCGTACGCGACCATTTCGGTTCTAAGTATTCGGCATTTTTTGACCTCTGCCTACCCCAATGGGATATGGGCGTGAGTATATGTATGTACCTTTATATAATTGAAGCCACACACGCTAGCAAAATTTAATGCCCAAGAGAGAAAAAAATTGGGTTAAATAAGCACGCAACATTCACGAAGACACTACTACACAGTTATAGGAAATATTTTCCCGAAATAGTGTTCAGCCTTCAAAAATATGTACACAACTTCCACCGTATCACAACTGAATAAGGTACAAAAGTGTAAACATATTAAAGTCGACTGTAGAAGGGATGATTGATAGTACAGAACCTTCATAGCGTTGCCGCTTGGGTACTCTGTGATTGATAGGTACATTCGGTACATCTCTAAAAAGGTACAATACGATACAATTAAGAGGTCTTATAAGTTTTAAGAGGCCTATAAGTATAAGTTTTAAAATGTTTTGATTTGAAATTAAAAATAAATAAATATTTTTGGACAATCTTACACAAATCAACCTAGTCCCAAACTAAGCAAAGCTTGTACTATGGGTACCAAGTGACGATATACATACTTATAATCATCGTAACATCAGTAACATCCAAGACTCAGGAACGAATATTCGTGTTCATCACACAAATACATGCCCTCACCGGGATTTGAACCCGGGACCTCCAGCTTCGAAGGCAGGGTCACTACCAACTAGGCTAAAGCAGTCGTCACTTGTGACAAAAGTATTGATAATACCAATAAAGTGATTAAAAGGATACGATGTTTTATTCGTGTTTTAGATAGTAACAGCCATTTTGTGATTTTATTGTGTGTAGTAGAATTTAAGCGGAAAAAATAAGCTAATATTTAGCTTGAAAATGGTCGATTTGGAATCATGTTTGAAACGATTTTTCATAATGTTTTTTTTGTTCGTCGGGGTTTACCCACGACTTCCAGATAGAAAGTTACGTGCAGTGTTGTTAGATGGTTACATTTCTTACATTTTTCGTAACTTTTGGCCGGCTCGCGTAACATGTAAGTAACTTCTGTTGTAAATTAAATTTTCGTATATTTTGAGAATATAGGAACTGTATTTAAAAAGAAAAGTCAATTGTATCTAACCGGATGCAAGCGAGACAATTTATAGACTTACAGATATACAGATTCAGAAAAGGTGACAAAATAACCTACATGGTATGACT
This sequence comes from Epiblema foenella, assembly GCA_963556455.1. NCBI lineage: Eukaryota > Metazoa > Arthropoda > Insecta > Lepidoptera > Tortricidae > Epiblema > Epiblema foenella. The sequence continues at coordinate 2,062,123 of OY747113.1, read as the reverse complement.
CTGACTGTCCGTGACCTGTGACATTTGATATACCATCCATTGAGCGCTTCAAAGCGCAAGTTGCTGGTGAATGATCCTGGCTACTAAGTTATGTCTGTGTACTCGCCGTTAGCAAGATGACCACAACCGGAAATGATATGCCTGAGTGACTCTCCGGGACGGCGGCATGCCCGACAAATGTCGACCGTACCGTCCTTCAGGATATACTTCCGGTAGTTGTTCGTCATGATAACTTCGTCCGTAATTGCACAGACAAAACCTTCGGTTTCCCCGAAACGTAGCCAGTTTATTATTATTATTATATAGAGTCTATTTAATTATTTACTTAATCTTTATTTCATAAAAAAAGTCTTAATGTAGAAAAGGCGGACTTAGTGCCAAGAGACATTCTCAAGCAGTCAATCTCCAGGAAAAGCAGAAAGATGTATGTATGTAAATACTTTATTATACACAAGACAAGGTAGACTAAATTATACAGAAAAAAAATAGATCAATCATGTACAAAGGCGATCTTATCCCTGTAAGGGATCTCTTCCAGTTAACCTTTGAGCAATTGAGTGAAGAATAGGAACTAAATGAGAGACAAACCAACACGTGTATAAATTTATATAAATATTCTAGATATACAACAACTAAAGATCACCTAGTTGTTTAGCCATCGTTGTGTTATAAAAATGTCGAGTCAGATAAACTTTAAGAAAAACGAAGGCAACGCTTTCAAGAAATATAATATATCTTTGTTGTATGATTCTCTGGAACATTCCACTTGAAATCATCGGCAAACATATCCAAACTATTTTAGCTCTTCCATCAACTGGCGAAGAGACTGGTCGGCGTCACAGGGGACAAGAGAGCTGGCAGTTTCCTCGCACAGCGCCTTGGCATGGCCATACACCGAGGAAATGCTGCCAGCGTTCTTGGAACCATGCCGTAGGGACCTTTTTATATTTTATTAGTTTTATATCTACTTTTCATAATTTAAGTTAGGTATTGTCATGATTTTTTATTATATTTTATCAATAAAAAAAAATACAATTTGTAAGATAAGGTAGTACTTAAATTAGATTAAGAGACCTTATAAGTTTTAAAATGTTTTGATTTCAAATTATGACAAAAGTATTGATAATAATAATAAAGTGATTAAAGGCTACGATTTTATTAAAGTTTTAGATAGTAACATAGCCATTTTTAGGGTTCCGTAGCCAAAATGGCAAAAACGGAACCCTTATAGTTTCGTCATGTCCGTCTGTCCGTCTGTCCGTCTGTCCGTCTGTCCGTCTGTCACAGCCGATTTACTCGGAAACTATAAGTACTACAGTGATGAAATTTGATGGGAATATGTGTTGTATGAACCGCTACAAAATTATGACACTAAATAGTAAAAAAAAGAATTGGGGGTGGGGCCCCCCATACATGTAACTGAGGGATGAAAATTTTTTTTTCGATGTACATACCCGTGTGGGGTATCAATGGAAAGGTCTTTTAAAATGATATAAAGTTTTCTAAAAAACATTTTTCTTAAAGTGAACGGTTTTTGAGATATCAGCTCTCAAAGTCGTAAAAAGTATGTCCCCCCCCCTCTATTTTTATAACTACGGGGTATAAAATTCTAAAAAAAATAGAGGTGATGCATGCTAATTAACTCTTTCAACGATTTTTGGTTTGATCAAAGTATCTCTTATAGTTTTTGAGATAGGTTGATTTAACTGTAATTTTGGTTAAGTTATTTTTGCTGTTTTATAGATACTAGTACGGAACCCTTCGTGCGCGAGTCCAACTCGCCCTTGGCCGGTTTTTGATTTTATTGTGTGTAAGTAGAATTTAAGCAGAAAAAACTAGTTTTTCGCTTGAAAATGGTCGATTTGGAGTGATGTTTGAAACGATATTTCATAATGTAAAATCCAAAAAAAAACATTAAAAGTTTATGTCATAAAGTCGCGATAGTCCTGTTCTAGATAGTAATATCGAGAAAATGTCAAGATACGTGTCAATTCAAACAGAAAATAACCTAAATAAATTAGCGTTTTTGAACTGATAAGGACTCTTAATGACGATTACGTGTAATAAAAAAGTTGTAGGATAATGTGAAAGATCTAATACTGCAAACCGTATTATTTATAACGCCGGCAAGGAAACAAAATGTCCTTTGTTATCCATAAGACTTAATTTCGTGTTTAATACTTTCCGAGACTCAGTTACCCCCAGTTAAGTGACTGATTGATCGACCTTTCAAACTAATCTAAAGGCTCATTTGCATAGCTCTCATCTGGGATGGGGGAGGCTTTTGTTTTGTTTTTCTCTTGGATAAGAGCATAGGATAACGAGTGAGCATGAACTCCCCGCAATCGGGATGCGGGCTCTAGCGACCTTTTTTTTTTTTCGACGGGGGAAAATCCGTTATGGATACCACCGTGGGGGCGGCGCGGTGGTTATGTCGGACTTGCATTGACTAAAAACCCCCGCTTGTCCTCCTCAACCCATTTCGGGCGGCTCTGGGATCTCCTACGGAATGCACCAGTGCCGCCCTAGAGTCCACTTATGTGGGTCCCGCTATGTTTCTATGACGATCGTAGCCCCCAACTACGACCGTCTACGACCCCGAGGACCCCCTTTTAGTCGCCTTCTGCGACAGGCAGAGGATACCGTAGCTATATTCTATGCCCGGGCTACAGGGCACGGGCTCAAGCGACCTACATCAATGATCTATGTGAAAGGCATATCTAACGCATCGACGTATAGTTGACGGCAAAAATATATTTACACTTTTGCACCACCATTGTAATAAGGCGAAAAATGTAAACATATTTTTACCATCGACTGTACATTGTCAAATTTTCCTGTTTAGCCTTTAAATTCCAACGTATTGATCTAAACTATTTTCTAAGGACATATTCGGTATCGTGTTCTGATTAGGAAAAAGTAGATTTTTTTTTTCACCCGAATTTTTTTTTTTTCAATGGGGCTGGTCAGCCAACTGTCTATACAAAGGCCAAAAATTAATTGCGTCAAAATAAATTTGTTTCTACTTTTTCCTAATAGAAATGAATATGCCCTTAAATGGCCCTAATACGGCCTTTTATACGACTCTAATAGTTTACTGGGTCCTTTCCTTTTTCAAAGTATTATGAAATCCTTGAAATGAAATGAAATGAAATCATTTATTCTCAAAATTAGGCCTATTACATCCAATTATGAATGTCAAAAAACTACCACCGGTTCATAAAATAAACCTTTGCCTCGAGAAGAACCGCGGGGTAATCACGTAACTTTTTTACTACCGTTAGGTAGATTTTAATGTCAAATTTTAATTGTCACCTCATACATTTATACTTCAAAATTGACAGTAAAATCTATCTACCGTTAGTACATAAAGTTACGTGATTTGCCTGCCGGCGCAAGAAACAAAGTAGTCCGTTTTGTCCTCCGATTTTGTTAACATAAACTCGGCGAGGTGACATTTTCTCAAAACAATATACAATGTATGTAAAATAACAGTATCATAATACTACATACATATATTTTTGTAATATTTAGGACAAAATGTTTCTGTGTTACATTACTTGGGCAGGACGCTATCACTGCCTTGAGATATGAACGGATTCAAACCAGGGATCGGATACCGGTATTTTCTCCATAGAAATTCGGTTCATTATTTCGTTTTTAATGGAACAATCTAATAATACGACGTTGTTACCTAAATACATGATTCAGCCCTACGTAACGTGCAAAAATAATCCAAAATATTGGGCTAATTCAGGGTTTTTTAAAAATACCGGTATCGGTCCCTGATTCGAACAGAAATTATTAGTTCTGGAAGGGAATCCTTCCAATCATTTCTCATAGACTACATCCTGAGTCTGTTGAATTAATCTAGAGTAGCTCGACACGAAACTTCTAACGACGAGGTCAAAAGTCAAAGTCAAAATCATTTATTGCAAGTCACATTACAGTTAAAAGATGGAATTGAGAGTAGGTATGCATGTGACGCCCTGCTAGGGCACAGCAACATAACTTAAGAGGACTAATTTATTACATAATTCTACTTATAACATCACTACTACTGACAATACGATGTAACTAGTTTTGTAAGTTAAATTTAATTGTGTCTCCTTTTGATTTCCATAGAATGGCACGGATGTAGAAATGAAGAGCTATCGAAGTGCTGTTAATTATTTGTCATTAAAGAATTCGGTTAAACTATAGAAACATCTGTCAATAAGGTATCTTTTCAATTCTTTGTTGAATTGTGATTTTTTTTCAATGTTTTTTATAGAGTTCGGCATATGGTTATATATTTTGATTGTCGTGAAATGGGGGCTTGATGTTACTAATTCTAATGTGGAGAATGGTAGTTTTGAGTTTATTTAAGCGTCGATCGTTTCTTTTATTTCCGGTTACAGGCGTAAATAAATGTTTATGTTTCCTAACAAATTGACATTGAAATAGTAGATTGTGTCTCAAGGGAGCAAAATGATATATTTACGGCGAGGGCGGTATATTGAATTCTGAGTGAAGCAAAAAATTCTACAATAGAATCCTGAGCGTAGCGAGGGATTCTATTGTAGAATTTTGAGGGTAGCGAGGGATTCACGTGTTTACGCCCAAGACGGAAATAATTTTGCTACCGCGTGACACATACTGCTTTTCACACCGCCTATGAGGCTCGCTGTTAAAAACATGAAATATTTTACAAATGATTTTACTACAGAGTGTCATATACTGTTTTTCACACCTTCTACGAGGAAAAGCGTCATTGTTGCCCTCAAATGAGGGAAGAAAAGTACATCTTTGATCCCTCATTCGAAGGCAACAACAACTCTTTTCTGAATAGCAGTTGTGAAAAGAGGTTTGACCATTCAATTGATAAGTTTCCCATTGAAATTGGAAAATGCACCAGGATACGTTACATATGATTATATCATTATCGATCGTTGAACAGCTGAGCGGAGGTTACTTCGCCGACTGTTTAGACGCAATGCAGATCACGTGTGCGCCGGCTACCGACAGTCGCGATACGCCCTTAACACACACCCCTCCTTGTCTAACTTCAGGGGAATTAATAAGGGGGAGGAGGACGGTGGATGAGGGTTGAGACGCCGGCGCGTCTGCGTAAAGATTCGGTCGATTCTCGTTCGATGCGCGCGCAGCAAGCCGAGCCGGATTTCACAAATATCATTCCGGTCGGAGTGGTCGAGCCGAGCGGTCGCGCGGCCTCAGCCGCCATGGAAAACGACGAGGAGCGATCCTTGTCGCTGGGCACCGAGGTGTCGGCCTCTGTGCCCCCGCCCAGCCCCCTCACTGGGTGCTATCTACTGGCTGTTATTGGAGAGCCACATACTCACGAGCATAAGGAGATTATACTTCAGCGGCTTGTCAAAGGTAAGTGTCAGTGTGACAGATGACAGTGTAGTGTAAGTGAGGAAGTGATTGGACGGAATTTTGAAGTGCTTACCGACTATAGTGTGATGTCGTATTTTCGGAAATGCTTGTTGATTCTCTTCAGATCTGCCTTTGCAGCCTATTTCTTGAAACCCGGAATTTAAAAGGTTTTTTAAACGAACTTTATGCAACTTTTCAAAAGTAGGTACGTAATCAATCGCTTGTAATGCATTTATTACTGTCGTAAGTTAATCGATGTAATGTAATTGACTTTTTATTGATTGACCTGATCTCATTGTGTTTTACAGCGGTAAAAAAGTTTCGATACAGTTTTTAATAGAGTTTATGTATTTATTTCACATTTTTTAATTCGATCATCGATTTCAATAGCATTTTATGCAACTGTTGTATAAGAAGGGTATAAAAAGGCGAGTGGTATGCGTTGCGATGTGAGCCTTGGCTAGCATCGCAAGTAAACACACAAAGAGTCTTTTTAGACAAATTATTTTAATCAGGTAAAAGTTACAAAAGGTCTTAAATAATACAGGGATCATCATAATCAGCCATTAAGGGTAATATATTTATAAGTAAACCAGTTTATTACTTATCATGTTTATCATGAAAGTAAATTGCTTATTTTAACTACAGAACGAACACTAGAACGTAATTACTATAATTGCATTACGGCTTGTAAAGAGAGCGCGGTGCTGTAAAAATGTTATTAGTCACCTATTCATAAGTTGATATTATCAAATGCCGGTATAACAAAGACACCGGCTAATAATAGAAAGGACGACACTTCTTAACACCTAATTTAACAACGGTGTGTTTACAAAACGACGACACATTTCACGTACATTTGACGACCGCTTTAGCCTAGTTGGTAGTGACCCTGCCTTCGCAGCTGGAGGTCCCGGATTCGAATCCCGGTCAGGGCATGTATTTGTGTGATGAACACGAATATTTGTTCCTGAGTGTTGGATGTTTATATGTATTTAAGTATCTATTTATCTATATAAGTATGTCATATCGTCACATGGTACCCGTATTACAAACTTTGCTTAGTTTGGGACTAGGTTGGTTTGTGTAAGATTGTCCAAAAATATATATATAAAAATATAAAATATAAAACGGTTTCGCTATTGGGTATTTGACACATGTTAAAATTTATTCCATAGTGTGGTTATATTGATAGAAAACCATCAAATTATCACAATAATTAAATATTATATTAGAGAAATTAATCAAAATCCTTCAAACCTTCTAGAAAAGAGCGTATTCCCTTCTGAAAGGCCGGCAACGCACTTGCGACTCCTCTGGCGTTGCAGGTGTTTATGGGCGACGGTAATTGCTTACCATCAGGCGATCCATCTGCTCGTTTGCACCCTATAACCTAAAAAAAGAACATAATAAGATATGGGACTTCTTTTTAATCCAGTCCAAACGTAAATTAAAAATTACGAATAGAATTCTCATGATTCAGTTAAAAAGAAATTGTATGGCAACTATGTCCTTAAACGCAATATTTCACTACTAAAATGGCAAATTACTCGTTTTTCCATACAACGCGATTAAGACGCAATTACACAGTGACGTCACATTTCACTGCCTATCAGTATAGAGCGTCTTCAGTGCTTATCAGCGACTGTATTCGTCTTTTGTGCTAGCAGTTACATCTATGAACATGATTTAATTTAATTCTTGTTTTAATATTTACTTTGACGATCATTACGAGATATTGATATTTAATTCCTTGTTATCCGTGTTTAGAGTACAAAATATATTCATGACTCCTCTTATTTAACTATTATTTAACTGCTATTTTATTCATTGATTTTTATTTTGTTTATTTAATGTTATTGACGATCACAATAGAGATTCTTGTAAATTGACATGTAATTTATATTGTAATCTTATATTGTGAATAAATGAATCTGAATCTGAACATAGACATAAGTGCCACGGTTGACATCTGTCAGCTGTCAAATTGATGTTTATTTTTTTTGTTTCGCAGCTGACCAAGGCACGACCCCTTTTATGTGTCAAAAATAAGATTCAGAAAAATATTTTTTAAGAACGATACTTAATAAAAAAAACCGGCAACGGTTTTGAACTCAATAAGTCTACTGCCAATAAAAAATATAATATGGACCAGTCCAAAAAACATAAGGTTCCCAATTGTAGTTGGTCGGTGGTCCCATACAAACATTTAACGTCTCTAAAAGCTGGTTCCAATGATACCATATTTTTTTTTAAGTCAAATAGCCAATTACGTACCATATTGTCACAAAATGAAGCAAGTAGTAGATGGGTGATACTACTTTTTCATGTACATAATTTTCAGATAAATTTTTTTAAATGCAGATTTGGGAATACTTGGCTCTCACTTCATATTTTTGTATTGTTATTTACAAAGAGGTTTAATTGCAGTATCACTTTCGATAGTTTGGTAATTAACGAACCACAGATAATATTCATAAATCGAGTAACTCACTGTGGTCCTTGGATGTCTCACCATTTGTATGAAAAAATGGTTTTTACCACTGTACTGTGACCTTTAATAGCAATATGTTGATATTTAAGAATTTTTACCTATAAATTCCTTTTATTAGGTTCAGGTACTCTTTCAAAATCATATTTTTGTGCAATAATTTAATACATATCGTATATTTTTATTTGTAATAGAAAAGTGGTCATGAAAAAGTATAATGACCGAGATACCAAAAAAGGAGTGTGTGACAATATTTTCACTTAGCTTATTTACGTAATACTTATTAATCTTATTATATTTACTGCATTGTGGTTTAATCTTTTATGACGGTTATTTCTACAGTTACATATAGACGGATTTAGTACTTAGGACTTATAACAATGCAACTAGTTTTTCTTACATTGCAACAATTAAACGTAAAGTACAGACGACGGCAACAAATAATAAGTACCTAAGTAAAAAAAAACAGAACCTTCAAACCTTCAAGAAAAGAGCGTATTCACTTCTGAAAGGCCGGCAACGCACTTACGACTCCTCTGGTGTTGCAGGTGTTTATGGGCGACGGTAATTGCTTACCATCAGGCGATCCGTCTGCTCGTTTGCCCCCTATAACATAAAAAATATATATTGCAGAAGAACACCAAGATACGGTATTGACGAAAATGACCCGATGTAAAAAAAAAGTACCGACAGATACAAATTTTTTGCCGTAAGTTTTTACGATATTATATAAGAGTGCAGTATCTGTAACTAAAAAAAGTACCGACAGTGACAAATTTTTGCCGTAAAAAATCTTTTTACGATTATATATAAGAGTGCAATATCTGTGACGTGTTTTGCAGTACCTATTCCAGAAGAACACCAAGATACGGTATTGACGAAAATGACCCGATGTAAAAAAAAAGTACCGACAGTGACAATTTTTTTGCCGTAAAAAATCTTTTTTACGATTTTATATAAGAGTGAAGTATTTGTAATGTTTTTTGCAGTACCGATTAACCTCTGCACGGGTTGTTGAACAGAAAATGACAGCTGACTGATAGGAAAATGGCCGCCGGCGCCGGTGTAACAGCGGTCGGGCCGGGTTGCCGGGCCGAAAACGAGATGTTTCGGCCGGCTAACAATGTTGACGTTTTCTACTTAAAATTCGTTCAGAAATAATAAATATCAGTCAACTTAAAATTTTATTCATAAAACCAATTTACATGATAATTATGATAATAATAATTATTAAATGAATTAAAAACTAGAAATAAAAACAACTATACCTAACTAAAAACTAAACATTAAAAATTAATATCAAAATTAGGTCATTTATATATCATTTCTATATATTTATATATCAGTAATAGAGATTTAGTTCTGCAAATCAAATTAAATGATTTATACCTAATTCTACACAATCGAAGAAATTGTTGAAAATGTTTTTAAGTAATTGACTCGTTAAAGTAAAAATTTAAGATAAATTTCATAAAAATGTAATGCAAGCTAAACATTAAAAAAAAAGTAATTAATTCGTGATCTTTGGCCTTCTCTGAAAAACCAGTTTGACACAATGTACGTAGGTATAGGTATACCCTTAATAAGTGTCACCACGATATATTTTATACCACGACGGTGGCAAACAAACATGCGGCCCGCCTGATGGTAAGCGGTCAACGCAGCCTATGGATGCTTGCTAATCCAGGGGCGTCACATGCGCGTTGCCGACCCTTTAAATATTTGAACAACCCCATACTGTATAGTCCCTCGGGAAAACCCCCTGTTGAGGTTTTTGAGGCAAGGGGGGGCTGGGGGGGACAGAAAATAAAACGTTTCAGATTATTATTTATTTCTATTGCTAAAAGAAGTATCGATAATAGAATCTTAGCTATCACCAGTTAACAATTGTCAACTTGTACCAAAAGTGAATCCATCAGATATTTCGGAGATCGATCACTTTATCTTCAATAAAACAATACCTCTTTTATCTGTAAAGAAAGGTGACGCGGTATTAAAAAAAAAACCTTTAAGGATAGAAATCCTATTTTCATCTCTATGCCTGAATGTCACTTTAGCGGAAAGGACGACTTTCAATCTGGAGGATGTTTAGATTCGGTTAACCACTCCCCCTGTGAAAGAGACACGCTTATGTCTTTCGCGCATGACGAAACCGGATGAAACTCTTCGGGGATGGGTTTTTCAGACAAATCGATAAATATCAGACTGTGTGATATTTTATTAAATTTCCTCTTGACAGAATTTAGATGCGGTAAAATACCATTATTTTAACTTAATTGTGTAGTTTAATAATGCGTTGTTTTAGTAGGCTGCGTAAAAAAAGAAAAATTTTTTCTTTTTCTATCTATAAAATATTAAGCAATTATGTTTCGGCTATTGTCAGAAACACAATAATATAGTCAAGAATCATATCTTTGAAAAACAATCCTTATTTATTCCTCGTGTGGCGTGAGCGTTTCAACGAACGCTATATGTGATAATCCATATTGAAAGGTACCTTATGGCTGCCGGCACTTACGCCTTTATTGCCGCTGTTCCAATACAATAGTGAATAGGTGCAACGTAAGCGCCTGCCGCCATAAGGTCCCTTTCGATGTGGATTATCACATATTTCTCGAGGCACGGCCTTAAACTATCGTTTTTTCTCACATCTCAATTTTCGCACAAAAAGTAAGATAAACACATAAATTACAAGCCATCTACATTAGTAGATGATGTAATCTACTACACTATCTTATCTCCACGATAAGCTGAAACTGCACAAATTTGGAAAGTGAATAAGTGTAGAAAGCATGTAAGAATTGGATCACAGCTTAGTCACTTGTCACGGCTTACTGATCTAACAAATTGTCGTGTTCTAATTGAAATATCTGTCTTTATTAATCTGTGAGAATGATTTTGATAATTTACAGAAACGAGAAAGAAAGAAAGAAAGAAAAAACTTTTATTTGGTGTACATACAGATAAAAAGAAGAATACAAATTAGAAGTGGGTATACACCAAAAAGGTTGTCGCGACGACAAACGACTGATGTGTCGTGACGCTGATTTTCAGGACAACCAAAAAATATGTATACTAGTAAATGAGCTTTCTATAATTTACTGAACGGTTAAAATAGAGGCAGAAACAGAGAGAGAGGTAGGGCACAGCAAAATGTCATCTTGCTCGAATTTGGAGCAGCCCAACTGCCTCAGACCTCCGCCTTGCAGAAGACCACAGCCATAATAAGGGAACATACACAAACTACGTGACCAATTTTTTTGCGTTTTTACCCCCTCCCCCCCTAGGTGACCAAGCGTAGTATATGCCAAGACCCCCCCCCCCTCCCTTCTTTTTTCACGTAGTATATTTTATAAAAAAAAATTTCGGAAAGTTGAAAAAATAATGGCTTTTCTTTGTATTTTCTCATACGGCCCCTAAAAATGCATACTTCGAGAGTGCAAGCGTGGTATAGCGTAGCTATTCAATTGTAATTGTATATAGTAAAAAATATATCAAGAAGAAACAGTACAATTAGTGATGTGGCGAAACTGGACAAGTTTTAGTGATGGGGTTAAACCGTGGCGTGAGTCCGCTTCAATTAGAATGTTTCTCAAAAGTATTCTACCGGCTACGTGACACGAAACCGACCCCCCCGCTCCCCCCGGTGACCAAGAGTGGTACTTTGACGACGAACCCTAAACGGGTCACGTAGTTTGTGTATGTTCCCTAAATTACAAAGCACGGGACCGCTCATATCCTGTCCTATCATGAAACAGTTAGACACAGAAAAATCACTGTTATGGCAAATGAAGATTATGGCAATCACTAGTATAATTAAAGAAATTATGTATATCAAAGGGGTCCCCAAACAGATAAAGGAAAGCATAGTAGTCGCGTTAACCAGAGTGTAACAAAACTAGTGAGGATCCGTTTAAGGGCATATTCGGTATCGTGTTCTGATTAGGGAAAAGCATTTTTTTTTGACACAATAAATTTTTGGCCTTTGTATGGACAGTTGGCTGACGTGAACGACCTGCCCCACAGAAAAAAAAACCTTTTTTGCGACATTTTTTTTCAACTTTTTCCTAATCAGTTACTAGTTTTGTTACAACCTGTATAATGCAACTTCGCCCGCCTGAAACTTGTTTATATGGTGTCTCCATACATAATTAAACCTCCCTGGGATAAAAAACTATCATATGCCTTCCCGTGGTCTAAAACTATCTTCATACCCAATTTCATCACAATCGGTTCAGTGGTTTAAGCACGAAAACGTATCAGAGTTACATTCGGATTAACAGACTCTTGAAATATGCTTGACCATCGAGGTTACTTTGAAGACAAGCATAACGGCATAATCGTGGCTTTAATCGCATGAGGTTAATCATACGTTATGTTACCGTCGGTTATTTAACCGTTGACGCAACTTGTTGGTAACTAACGGCTATCGGTTACTGAAAACCGCTATCCACTGTAAGCGATGGTAATAAAAAATTACAACCTAGATTTACTACCATCCCCGCAATCATTCATTCAAACTCAAACTCAAACATTTATTCTGCAAATAGGCCACAAGGGCACTTTTACATGTCAAAATATTAATTTAGAATTTAAGAAAGTCTGACTATAATAAGTAATACATTTTTCATGTCAAAATATTAATTTACAGTTCAAGAAGGAATAATAATTTCGAGTTTACAAATATAACAAAATTAATGTCATACAGTGAAGATAAACTTGCAAAGAAAACTTTTTTGACTTACCCCATAGAGTGGGATATCGTTATTCAGAGCTCGTTGAGTAGTAAAATATTATAATTTATGTTTTAAAAAATATTGTAAAATAAAGGAATGAGAAGCCACCAAATTTTTTTTTAGTAACATAGAGTTCCGCCCTTTATGGTAACTAATTAATTATGATACAGCTATCAACATAGTTATGCTAGTAAATAACTATTAATTTTTATTTTATTTCATTTAAAATAAAAGGAATATGACCTTCAAACCTTCAAGAAAAGAGCGTATTCCCTTCTGAAAGGCCGGCAACGCACTTGCGACTCCTCTGGTGTTGCAGGTGTCTATGGGCGACGGTAATCGCTTATACCATCAGGCGATCCGTCTGCTCATTTGCCCCCTATAACATTAAAAAAATCTGACGGATATTAAAAATAGTTCAAATGTTGATAAACATATTTATTTCCTGGTAAGAAACGAACTATATTATATACGAGAAGAGCAAAACCAATATGTTCATCACTTTTACGTTTAAAACCACATCGTGATTTAAAAAAAAATTTAGAACTGCACTCACTTCGTAGCTAACTATGCAAATGACTATTTCGCTTCATATTTACACGCGGCTAAACAGTGACTTCATCGTCTCCAATGTTTGACATGTGTCAATTGAGATAACTGTGAAGCAATGTGTACGCAGTTTATCAAGGTCAGTGGTTTCATGGTAAAAGTGCTGGTTAGGCAGATTATAATGTTATTTTAAACTACATAAATTTACACTAACGTGAGACATTTACACTTAATAAGAGGACAACGGTTGGAACTCACTTGGAAAGTCACTATTTGAGACATGTTTCGGACTACAATTGCAGTCCTTTAGTACAGTGATTACAGCGATTTTTACACAGTTCACATGGTTGTTTCAATGTTTGTCCCCCCCCGAACCAAAAGTCTGGATACGTGCCTGGCAGATTATAATCATCATCACTACATAGTATAAAACAAAGTCGCTTTCTCTGTCCCTATGTCCCTATATCCCTATGTATGCTTAAATCTTTAAAACTACGCAACGGACTTTGATGCGGTTTTTTTTAATGGATAGAGTGACTCAAGGGGAAGGTTTATATATATATAATACATGCATCAGTATTGCACCCGTGCGAAGCCGGGGCGGGTCGCTAGTGTTATATAAACTTCTGAAAAGATGCTTGCTTTGAAAGTATGTGATGCTGCATTCTTGGTGTTAAATAAGGTTATGAGAGCTTCCGTGGATGGTCCGAATGATTCCAAGGGAGGTCTCGTTTTTCCGTGCGCGGAAGACATAAGCTTGGGTCAGACACGGATTTAGGTTCGCGTCTTTTCTGTGGACATACCAAAAGTTAAGGGCTACAAAGCTTAATTTTGGATTGGACCAGTAACCCGCATAAAGGATGATTCACACTAGACCGTTCCGTGTCCGGGCCGGCCCGTTTTATATGACAGAAAATCAATGGCCGCCCGGCCACGGACGGGCCCGGTCACGCTCGGAAACGGGCCGCTCTATTATCAATGCAAACGTTTGACGGCCGATCCACCTATGTCCGAGGCTCGGAAGCGGCACGGTCCCGGCCCGGCCTGGACGCGGAACGGCTAGCACATTGACATACAAAAAAGCTCGGAGACGGGCCGGCCCGGAGACGGAAGCCGTTCCGTCTCCGGGCACGGAACGGTCTACTGTGAATCATCCTTAAATAGTGTCTTCGTTTCTATAAATCCTTGTAATAAAAACATAGCTGACATACACATAAGCCGTTAAATATTGACCACAGGAGGGACGACTTTTGTTTTTTAGCGTATATCTAACATAAGGTCACACAAAATTAACTCCTCTTCTGTAAAACATTTAATAGACGGTTAAAAGTTATTTCAAGCAATTTTAGTTATACCTGTATACCTACATCTTTCTTAATTAATGATCAAAATGAAAACGACGGCTTATAAATAATTAACGAATTAGCTACACAGACAAGACGGATAAATATATAATGGATCAAAATCGATCTACGTTATTATTTTTGAAAGCCGTCGTCTCACGGCAATAAAAATAAACAATAGCATTCTTTTGTTATGATCCCGGGGATCCCAGGGACCGGTAGACGATGGGTTAATTAAATTAAATACATTCATAAAAGTACCTTAACGTAAATACAGTAAATAAAATGCGACGTACAAAGATTAAAGATGGTGAAGATGATGATGATTATAATCGATACTCGAATCCTATAATATATTCGGATAATCGCTTCCCATTGATCCTAATTGACTTCCATAATCTATATCTCGTGTAATATTGTGAGCAGATTCGATAAGTTATATTGATTACTAGCTTTTGCCCCCGACTTCGTCTGCGTAAACTTCCACTCCCTATTTTTAATTCCTAAATGATCCTTTCGAGGGATGATTTTTGGGATAAAAAATATCCTATAGGATAATATCCTCATGAGGAATAATATAGTCTCGAATTCGGAATTTTTAAATATAATAAATCTATAAATAAACCATAAATATTCGTTTTGGTAATAATGTTATTGCACAGTAAGTACTGAACTATGTAGTGTGAACATTTTATTTTGTTGTCCAAGTATCATAATTGTTTTGTCACATTGTACACAGTGCTGCACCACGTAGATTTTTTTAAATTTCCGCTCTTTTCTAATCTCAGCTTTCAATAGCCAGACTAACACACAAGGTAAAATCATTCTTATGTCAATATTATAAAGACTATCCTATCCATTGCAAAACTGTTGCCACTTATATCTACATAATATAGTGCCTACAATTTTGGCCGAGTGTAGACATACAAAGCGCGCAGAAGCCCCGCAAGTAAGGCCTCCTTTAATAGGGATTATGACGTCACGGTACGCTGTCCAACCGAATTTATAACTGGGAAAATTATTCAGTGTAACATTGTACCGAAAACTTCAAACCAATTTAAGGTTCGGAATCGCTCTTTTCACTCATTTAGTCATAGTCATTAGTCATTTTTTACGTACCTGACTGTGACTTTATATAGGCCGGGCCCAATAAAGCGATAGGAGTGCGCGGTGGGAGACTAGCCTGGGGAAAATCCAGGGGAAACCTCCGACACGACCACGCGTGTGGTTTGGAACACTGGAATACTTTAAGAGTTTGCGCTCCAGTGATTGGTTGAGCGGTTTCAACCGAATCTGAGGTGTGAGTGGAATAGAGCTACTGGGAGTTTTGTCGCTGGTTCACTAAACCTAGCCTAGCTGCGAAGAGTCCAGCAAGAAACTCAGCTAGGCCCGACGATTAATAAAGGAAACTCGAACACAATAATACTCGGAAAATATACGCTTCTACTTATTTTTGCTAAATAAAAAAAATTAATACACAAAGATCAAATATAAACCGGCCAAGTGCGAGTTAGAATCGCGCACGAACGGTTTCGTAGGTACCATTATCTTTTAAAACGGCAAAAAATCACGTTTGTTGTATGGATGCCCCTTAAATATTTATTTTATTCTGTTTTTTAGTATTTTTTGTTATATCGGCAACAGAAATACATCGTCTGTGAAATTTTCAACTGACTATCTACCACGTTTCATGAGATACAGCCTGGTGCTAGACGGAGGACGGATAGCGGAGTCTTAGCAATAGGATCCCGTTTTACCTTTTGGGTGCAGAACTCTAAAAATGGACGCTGTTTACCAATAGAAAAATCGTGACGTCACTTGTTCCTATTTTCCTACACACTTCATAGAAAACGAACGTATTTCATATTTCATAAAAAATTGCTTATTTGACTACCAGTCAACATCCGTATTACACAACACATTAGAATTATATTCAAAAAAACCTCGTTACATCGTAATCGAACAGCCAAAACGTATAAAGCAAAAAAAACATCGTGTTCTAAATTTGAATCGAGAAAAAAGTAAATCGCAAATTGCGCATCGTTCACGAGAAGCAATTACTCAGATCGTATCGATGCGAGCGCCGTTCAAACTGTTTTCAGTCCTATTCCACAAACAGCAGCATTCATTTTCCCTTGGTAGATTGAGAGTGTCGCTTGTCGATTCGAACGATTGGTCGTTTGATTGTAAACCTTAATTTTGGAGGGGTAAGGTTACACTTTGATTGCGAAATGGATCAGTGGGTCAAAAGAAATCATTATTTGCAGATGTGTGTCACATATCTCTATGGAGATGAGTCGGGATGAAGAAGATTGTATGAGCACAGCTTATAAAGACAATATTTATTAATTGACTATAAAAAAATAGATAAAACGTTATATAATTTTCCCGTTAAGTTTTCGGAATTAAATCACGTGTTGCAGAAGAACAACAAGACACGGTATTGATGTAAAAAATTGACGCGACGTAAAAAAAAATGTTACCGAATGTGCAACTCAAGCCCTTTCATATGACACCCCACTTACATATTCACTAGACATTCAAATTTTTAACCATCTATATTTTGTAATTTTTCACCGAAAAAAAAAATTAAAAATAGGTACTCATGTTCTATGCATCTGAGTTACCCTTCTTTATAACTATTTCAAATCGACATGATAAATAGTTCGTTCTGATTAGATTTCATTTCCGCTACCCTAAGGTTGTCCGAAAGAAATCGCTCTTTAGCGATAAGACCGCCTGTTGATTGCCTCTTCTCATTGCGTTTTTGTACTGTACTGTATCCTTTGATTGAGGTGTGCAATAAAGAGTATTTGTATTATTGTATTGTAGTTCTTGAGATAATTAGCGATATGACAGACAAACAGACAAAGTGAAACCATAAGGGTTCCTTTTTTACCATTTGGTACGGAACCCTAAAAATACGTTACCGATGAACAAGCCACGAAAATACGTGAAAGACATTAAACTTAAACCTATGTATTTTATAGTAATATAGCATTTTATGCAACTGGTGTATAAGAAAGGTCTAAAAAGGCGAGTGGTGTGAGTTCGCAAGTAAAGTGTCCAAACGTTAGAGTTAAAATTGTAGTTTATAAGATTGATTTCTGAAATACTCACAAGATGTCGTTGTACCGGTCGGAAACTAGCGAACGCTTGTTTGCTGCAAACTGTATAGGCTAAGTGCTGTTTTATTTTTTGTAGAGAATTTGTGTGGAGGAATTAAACATCGTCAGATTATCATTAATCTCGGTGTATTATTTCCTGTTCCCTCGAAACCTTATTGAATTATTGTACAAAGACACCATGAGCCTTTTTAGACCAAGTTATACACCGTTGCATACAATACTTTTTCTACGACTCATTTCAAATAAAAAGTAAGTATTTTACAGACTTTTCATGAGCCATATTTTCCCTTAGTAATTGTGCAACTTATCTACCCAATTTTACTTGAACGCACCATAGAATGACTACTGTACATAGTATCTGTAGTAGTCTGTGGCACTTAGGCGTATCGTTTTGGCGAAAAAACAAAACGATTAGCGAGTTAAAAGAAAGCAGACCAATTGAACTCGAAAATTAACACCGTTTTACGTGAAACTGTAAAATTCACTTTCACTCTGATCTAACGTTCGTTATTAATAACTAACATAAATGAATATAACAATAGGCTACTTGTAAATTTTTTATAATCTATTTTAATGTGTTAAAAATATCATTAAAAATAATTTTGATAATTGTTGTATAATTTAATTTTATTATTATTATTATCATTTTTGACATTTCATATTTTTTTTGACGATCATAATATAAAGTCGTATAAATTGACTTAAGATAATTTATATTGTATTGTTATATTATGAAATAAATAAATCGAAATCTATCGTAAATTTAACGTTTCAGCATTAAAAAAAAATTGTTTTTCTTATTATGAAATTCATACTTTTTTAATTTCGTTAAAATTTTCGCGCTAAAACGCGATCCAGTGCTTATATGACGTCACACTGCCACAAACGAACTAACCTGCTCGAATGACACTATATCAGCTAGCAAACGCGGTTTTGACAGCTGCTGTTTCTGGCGGTATGACGTCACTAGCATCATGGGGTTTCGATAATTCGAGTTACAGATATGAAAAACTAAAACTTATATCAAAATCAAACATTTATTCTGCAAATAGGCCACAAAGGCACTTTTACATGTCAAAATATTAATTTACAATTTAAGAAAGTCTGACTATAATAAGTAATATATTTTTCATGTCAAAATATTAATTTACAGTTCAAGAAGGAATAATAATTTCCAGTTTACAATTATAACAAAATTAATGTCATACAGTGAAGATAAACTTGCAAAGTTATCTATTACAAATATTACAACATCAGTAAAGTTAGAGATGTATAAGGTCTCAAGATTAAATAAGGAGTATAATGAAATTAATATAATATCCCAGAGATGTACATGGTCTCTGAGCGTCAAAATTAAAATTAATTTAATATTGTTAGAGATGTATATGGTCTCTAAGTCACTAATAATAAAAACGAATCCACAACAGGATGATGTCTCTTGTCAATCCCCTATTAAAATCATTTAAAATTATTTAACAATACGTTTGTAGCGGCCGCCAACCCGCTTGCCAAGCGTGGCGACTATGGCAAATCCCCCCCCAATTGGGGGAGGCCTATGTTCAGCAGTGGACGTCTTTCGGCTGAAATGATGATGATGATGATGACGTTTGTAGCTGTGTGTATGTACGCAAATTTTATTCCCGTATTGACTTATATAGTTACGAAGGTGTGAAGGAAAACATCGCGAGAATATTTATAACAGCCAGTGTGGGACCACCATAATCTCAACATGTTCTAGTTTCCCTCTAAGTTGAGAGGTCAGATGGCAGTCGTTTTCATATATCTAGTGCCTAAGCCAAATTTTAGGATTCGGTGTCAAAGCCGATCAATGGAAACATTATTTTATTTTTAAAAAGAAACAACTGTATTCAAAGATTTTCTATAATTCGCTTGCGCCACCCGGGAATCAAACCAGCTAAAAATTAAAAAGATAAGTACGCGCTATTTAATTCCACTAGTCGATAGAGGTGGGCTAGCACAGCTTGCTGCCCAGTAGTATCTCGCGCGACTCAGCGATACCTGTCTCACTAGAACTGTACGAATTAGAAAGAGGAAGGTAGATTTTTCTCTACTCGCGTCGCTTCGCAGCGGCAGTTGTGCTAGCCCCGAGGTCAATGTTAAAGATAAAATTTCTCTTAGAAACATTGGGCCTTACTTACACTCATATGTTGTACAAGATATCCATTAAACCGAATTAGTACAAGAGTTCCAAGAAAATCTTTGAATGCTGTATTGCTTCTTTTTAAAGATGTTTTCTTTAAGTAAAATGCTCAAACAAGAATTTAAGGTAGTTTCTATCCAGTGTTCATAATTTTTTTTCCACCCTGTATAAAATTCAGGAGGTGTACGGCAAAAATATGTTCACACTTTTGCACCTTATCCCATTGTAATAAGGCGAAAAATGTAAATATATTTTTGCCGTCGACTGTATATCTATGTTCCACGATAAAGGCCCATTTACACCGTACAAGAAAATGCATGCGATTTTCATTACATTACGGGATTTCATCGGCCTTGTCGTACCCCGGTAGCCCGCACCCCGCAATGTAATCAAAATTGCATGCAAGTTCTTGCTCTTAAGAGGTTACATCTCAGCATGACTTATCCATATTCGAGCGACAGGGAGGTAAATACTAGGCCGTCAGTTTGGGATCGGTTTTTTTTTCTGCGCAATTTTATTGACGCGCCATTTATTCAGCACTTGATTTCCAATTACGCAATTAATATTGATACGCACTTTCATAAAAACTTTACTTAATCACTCAATCAATGTTTTTGCACTCCATGCGTTAACGAATGTATTTATGTATGTAGTTTTTGTATGGACCAACCCATTTAATGACTAATTGTAGTTAAACACGATCAATTAAGTTCCATGAATGGAGTCGCTAAAGGGACTGTGTTGGGACCGTTACGTAATACGGTAGGTTAGCTTTTTACGTTTTGCGGTTAATTGTAGCAATTATTTACTTACCTACATTATGGCCGCGTTATATAATCAATGATATGGTGTTCATGTTGAATTATACAGGGTGTCCAGTAAATAATGGACAAGCTTCTAACCACCGACAGAGCACCTGAGGCTGATCCAGAAAAAAAAAAACAAAAAATCAATTTTTTTTTTGACCACCGATAGAGCACCTGAGGCTGGTCCAGAAAAAAATAAAAAAATCAAATTTTTTTTTGACCACCGATAGAGCACCTGAGGCTGGTCCAGAAAATGGACTTTCAAGTTTAGTAATAGTCCCTTGGTTTTCGAGATAATCGAACTTTTCCATTTTCTTAATAATTGGTACCTTCTTTGACTTTAATGACCGTCGAGGCCATAAATGAAGAGATATTTTCATTCTTTTTATTGCTAAATATTCTCTAATAGTGTTGCTAACAGGCAGGTATTAGAGCTATAGGGTAGCCAGGACTCATTATTAAAATTTAGCCTATGGACGCTTGCTACTCCAGAAGATTCCCAAGCCAGTTGCTGCCTACCCTTATTGACTTGTGGATGGTTGTGCTGACAGAGACGAGGTCCTACATAAAAATATCTCTGTTTTTCATTAACAACTTTTTTCGTTGACTCGGGTGGTAGCCAATTATTAAGAAAATGGAAAAGTTCGATTATCTAGAAAACCAAGGGACTTTTACTAAACCTGAAAGTCCTTTTACTGGATCAGCCTCAGGTGCTCTATCGGTGGTTAGAAGCTTGTACATTATTTACTGGACACCCTGTATATCTAATCATATAATATTATTAGGATTAGGATTGCTTTAATGTATGGTCGGCAGGCCTCCGACAAGGTGGAGTGATGACCTGGTGAAGGTCGCGGGAATCCGGTGGAAACGAACGGCACAGGACCGGTCTAAATGGCGAGCCTTGGGGGAGGCCTATGTTCAGCAGTGGACGTCTTTCGGCTGAAATGATGATGATGATGATGGTCGGCAACTGATTTTTTAATGCTATGCAGATACCATAGCCTATCGACACTTGAAACTTCAGAAGAATCACACGCGCGTTGCCGATCTTTTATTGAATAGAGGATACATTGACTTGAAGGAGTCCTTTACCGCCGCCGTGGGTTAAAAATTGGCGGTCTCCAAAGTAAAATTGTACAATAAGACATAGAAATCCAACATTCATCTATTCACGTTTTTGCCTCTATAATGGAGACGTGTAATGAGGGTCAGCGTCGGATAACGTGACGGATAACAGAGGGCACAGATTGCGGTTACGTAGGGTTTAATTTGTTTAGGTATTTTGATTTAGGGTAAGGTCGCCATTTCCGACAGCTTACGGCATATTTAATACAAGCTTGATTTTGAATAAAACTTGTACTTAACTATATGTATGTTAGTCTTTACGTTATTTGTAATTGTTTCTAAAAAATCTAATACATTATTATTATTTGTATGGCTTTCTCGTTCACGGGACAATGGTATCCCGGACCTTTGGGAGGCGTGCGTGGAGCCGAAGTACCAAACGAGTACCACATAGCCAACACGTAGAGGCCCTTTTGACACTTTAATGAAATGCAAGCGATACACCGAGCGGATGCTGTCCCCGCCCGTGTCATGGGACGCACACAGAGACAGCGGATACCTGCCGTGACAATTAGTCTTGGAATTGTAAAAAGGCAGGCGGTGACTTGCCTGCTCGCTGAGTGGGCCCCACATAAGTCGCACGTACAGTGCGACAATGAGGCAACATCCTTTAGCGGCTGTAAGGTTGTCGAGAGGTGAGTCTGCGGTAGCCAGATCCCGGTAATCCGTTCAGCAGGCCGCCGGCGTTATGACATTTTACACTTCCAACCTGGAGCATAGGTTTCGCTCTTGCGAATCCACTCTGACCAGCCAGGTTAAGGCAAGCACAGAACTAATAAATTCTTATAATATTCAAAAGACGTGGCCCCTTTTCGGGTATAGGCCTCCTCCGTCTCTATCCTTTTCTATTTTTTGCCTTCTGAATCCAATCCGTACTTGTGTGTATCATCAACAATATTAAGAGGGCCTGGTCCTCTGTCGTTGCAGCATTCTCCATTCCAATCTATCTTGGGCCTTCGTCTTCACTTCCTGGTATGTGTGGCTACAGCACCATTCCTTGATCTGTTCCATGTATGGTATTCTAGGCCTTCCTCTCCCTCTTGTTCCCTCTATTTTGCCTTCTAGGATGGTAACGTTTACTTGTTTGTATAGGGATACTAATTGGTACAGAGTTCGTAAGTAACCTGCGCTTCGCGGATGACATCATACTTTTCGCGAACACTTCAAAACAACTGTAAAAGATGCTAGAAGAGTTAGACAGAGCCAGCCAAATACATGTTCTTCGCGTTAACTTACACTGGAGTAGTAGAAAATTGAGCCTTAATGTGTCACTAATTGCACGCCGTTTATTGTATTGTTTCGGTACCCGAATTGGGATTATCTATTTAATATTACCTCGCAATGTAATTACCATGTTGGTGTCTTTGTTCAATGTGTCATACATAGCTTTTAGCTCATTTTCATATAAACTCACTACCTTATTGTCCGCGAATGTTGTGTCGATACAAACCCGATAGGGTTTAACGACACTTATCTGTCAAACCTAATATAAGATTTTTCTTTTTAATGTAAATAAATAAATAAAATAAATAAATGTGATTATTAACGTATATTTCTATCCCGCTCTCACAAATTTTAACGGCAGCGTAGAGGAGGTTATAACGAACGGGTAACGTAAGATTTTCTAGCCTAAGTTGATCTAAATGACATTTTCCATACCCACCAAAAACGACAGATCATAAAATTAAGCTTACAGAATATAAGAGAACACACTTGAAAACGTTACGTAATCTAATCACCCCTTTGTTTTACATACATGTCACGAAATGTCACTCTTACAAGAGAATACAAAGCACGTCGTAATTAGCATACTATAATTAATTACTCAGCAAAACGTCAGTAAAGCATAATTAAAGTTAATAAACGTCTGTGCAACAGGGAATGTCGGATTTCTCCCGCCGCTAACAAATAGTTATATTCAAGATGAGAGCGATAACGTTCCGTCTCACTCCAATGGAGACCTCTTAATTAGGTTTTTGCGCCCGGTCGCGGGCTACATACTACGTATACAGGGTGTGACATTATTGCTGTACTTTGTATTATAATAATCATTTATTTCCAATGAATCATATACATTACACGTCAAAAACATCTTAATATGACAAAAAGGTATATGGGTCATTCTACTTTTTCATAACCAGTTTTCTATCAAAAAAAAATCTAGAATTAGAATTTTTTATTGCATGTCACATTACAGGTTATAGGTGGAAAAAAATAATAATAATACAGGTATACATGTGACGCCCTGCAAGGGCATAGCAAACATGAGAGGGCTAAACTAAATGCTAGTGCTTATTCTAAATACATTTTGAAATTTTTTTCGAAGTTTAACTAATTTACAACATAAAATTAAATTATATATCCTCAAAATAATCCCTTAAACTATAGTAACATTTTTGTATAAGATAGGTTTTTAAATGTATGGTGAATAAGTTAGGTTTCTCTATATTTTTTAAGGAATTCGGCAGGTGATTATATATTTTAATTGACATATAATGTGGGCTGCATGAAACTATTTTTAATTTGGATAATGGCAACTTTAGTTTATTTAGATTGCGGTTATTTCTCCTGTTATCTGTTAATGGTTGTATAGGCTCTGATATTTTCTGACAAATTTACATGCTTCGAAGATATACATGGAGGCAATGGTGAGGATACGATATTCGATTGAGATCGGATCTATGATATGTATTGAATTAGCGTACAAAAATAGGATTTCGAAATAGTACCTGAACCTAATTAAAGGATTTTGTAGATAAAAATACTTAAATATTAACATATTGCTGTAAAAGGTGGGTAACACAGTGGTAAAAACCGTTCTTTCATACAAATCGTGAGACAACCAAGGACTACTGAGTTATTCGATTTATGGATATTAGCTGTTGTTCATTCATTACCCAAACTATCGGAAGTGATACTGCAATTAAACCGCTTTCTAAATAACAATACAAAAATATGAAGTCAGGGCCAAGTATTCCAAAATCTGCATTTAAAAAGTGTCTGAATGTTATGTACATGAAAAAGTAGAATGGCCCATATATAATACCTACTGCAGTACGATCACTTCGAGTTTGATACTGACATGATCTTATTCCATTGTATACTCTAACGTTAATGTAATAAAGTTAACATTACAAACATATAATGTTTAGAGTGTAAGTGTACGTAATAGAAAATACCTTAGGCCCTGAGGGGCTACCGCGAACCACAAACGAAGTTTTCCCTCTCTGTCTCACTTATGTGCAAACTTGCAAGTGCGACAGAGAGGGAAAACTTCGTTTGCTGTTCGCGGTAGCGCCCCTGGTCTCCTATAAACGCCATCGACCGCTTACGTCACGCCGTACGATGCGCCACAATGCACACTACAGTTTAGTTCAGTCCATTTATTCGATAAACAATATAAATAAATAAATAATAAATAAATATTAGAGGACAATCTTACACAAATCGAACTAGTCCCACAGTAAGCTCAAGAAGGCTTGTGTTATGGGTGCTAGACGACGATATATTCAATAGAGATAAATACTTAAATACATAGAAAACATCCAAGACTCAGAAACAAATATTCATGCTCATCACACAAATATTTGCCCTGACCGGGATTCGAACCCAGGACCGTCAGCTTCACAGGCAGGTGCACTACCCAGAAGGCTAAACCGGTCGTCATCAATATACATTGCATTTGAAATATTTGAACATAAAAACATATTAAAAATAAGCGAAATACACTAAAAAGACAGAACAATTTTAAATGTCAGTTATTATAATGGTTAATTATCCTAATTTCAAAATAATATATATATATCAATTCTCGCATTTTTAAAAAAATAGTATCACATTTTTTTTTAAATAATATTGTCCATTGAAAATTTGCACATAAAACACATTAAAAATAAACAAAATAAACTAAAAAGAAAAAAAAGATCAATTTTAAATGTCAGTTATTATATTCTATAGTTAATTTTAAATTAAATCGGATTTTTTACAATAACATCTCATTTTTTTATAATATTGTCCAATTACCTCTTAAATATTCCTCAACTGTATAGAAACACTTCCGCAGCAAAAATGATTTTAACTTGTTTCTGAATAAGTTTGTACTGGAAAGTAACTTCTTAACAGAGATGTACTGTTATGGTCTGTCACTTCTGTCTGAGCCTAACAGTACATCTCTATAGTAAGCATTGTGACGCAGCGTGACGCTGTAAGCGTATGGCGTTTATAAGAGACCAGGGCCTTAGAGTCAAAGTATGGTTACGGTAGAGTATGGTACTAGAATAAAAGAAAGAAAGAAAGAAACATTTATTCACAGACACAGAAGACACACATATTACAAAAAAAAACAGAAGAAAACAAACCACAACATGTGCCCCCGCGGCAGTGAAACGGACACTGGCTCAGCATTATGTTGAGGTGTCAGACACCTATAGCGCTGATTTTCAGCCAGTACCGTCGGTGACTCACGGACCGCCATACACTAAATAATAGCCAAAAGAAAAATAATTAAATATGACTGCAAAAGAAAAAATAATACATAAGAGAAAAATAATAATAATATCCACTTACTACTTACACACAGATATCTATGGTAGAAACAAAAGAGAACTAAAAATTTTGAAATAGATTTTAACCGGTTGGTATATTTGTTGCTGCTATAGTGTTGGATTAGGATTGGGATTTTTGGAGCGTCAACAAATAGCTTTTAGAATGAAATAGTCTTACTTATGTCAGTATCATAGTACTGTAAGGGTCACAGTGAAGTTGTCCACAACTGTTATAGGTGTATTGGCACGTGGGTTTACAAAACCAAAATTCCGGAAATACAAATTTTATTACAAGAAATAATCAATTTATTAACATTTTGTTTAATTTTGGAGCCTGACCACATTATTGCGAGCAATGACGCAAAGTCCGATCTCTGGGTATGTTTTTTTTTTATCTTTATTTATTTCGAAGCTTTCGTCAAGATGACGATGTCAGCTCCAGCAAGCCTCTAACTACATTACAACTTCTTAGATGTAATTAAAAAAAAAACTAATAACAAAACCACAAAATTTGTATATTTATTTCCAAAAAAAACCGTATACAAACCTTGCAGCCTTTGACAAAGAATCCGCTAAAATGGACTGAAAAATCCCAACATGCAAAAGGGAGGGGCCCCAAATTCTGTTCAACTTCTCCCTTTTCTCCCGAGTTCGTACACACTTCACCAACAAGTGTTGCACATCTTCGATGGTTCCGCACTGGGCGACTCTGTCTTCCTCATCAGATGTGCAAACCTCTGGGTATGGTTCTACATCCACGTGCCTAGACTCAGTGTTGCCAGGGCCTTTGGAACGAAAATTACGTTTCTTCTCTCGAAAAGTTACATTTTTGATGCAAAAGTTAAATTTTTTATATTTTTCATAATTACTTATGAAAACATTCGATTTAAAGAAATGTATAGCCATAGAAATAACATACAGCTACATGAGTTAGGAGGCAAAATTACGCCAGGCTAATGAGCGGTATCTCAAATGTCAATGTTGCACCAGACGGACAGAGAGACGAGTCGTACCATATAGGTTCTTTTGTCATTTTTCTGTATGGAAGCCTATAAATTGTCTCGCTTGGTCCCGATACAATTGAACTTTCTTTTTAAATAGAGTCTCATGTTCCCAAAAGTTACAAAAAAATCCTTTAAAATAGAAGTTACTTACATGTTACGCGAGCCGGTTAAAAGTTACGAAAAATGTAAGAAATGTAACCATCTGGCAACACTGCCTAGACTCATACCGTAACAACTACAGTACTTAGTAATATATAAACCTATACGAGTTAAAGAACGGCACACATAACGTTGATCTAAGTCCAGTTCATTAATAGTGCACACTTCTGCACTCTATAATTTTGTAATAAGGTTCAAAAACGCGTACATAGTGAATATGACTTTAGGTCAGCATTGAGTGACCCCCTCCAAGGAAGCGCGCATCCGTGTTGAATCATGTGCATGCGCAGGTCGCGGGTAACTGTTTATTTACAAGTCGTAGCTACGTACTGTGGCGGCATACACGAAATTTGGAAGTCCCGCGCAAGTAATCTAACACAGAAATATTTTGTCCTAAATATTAAAAAATATATATATGTATGGTTATATAGTGGCATTTGAATGCTGTAGTATTATGATACTTATTTTATATACATTGTATATTGTTTTGAAAAAATGAGACCTCGCCGAGTTTCTTACGCCGGTTCTTCTCGAGGCAGAGGTTTATTTTATGAACCGGTGGTAGTTTTTTGACATTCATAAGTGCATGTAATATGCCTAAATTGAAGAATAAATGATTTTATTTAATTGAAATGAAATGAAATTTCATTTCATACCCCGCGCCTCCACCAAATGTAGTAAGTAATGGGATATGCTGGACGAGAGGTACGGGTTTAGAGGTACTGGAAGATCGTAGCTAAAATATAAGACTGGAGGCACATATGAATATAGTATATTTCTTAATGTTACTGAAATATAATTACAATAAACTTTTAAATGAACATGTGACTCCGATGGTGTCGTGAAGACAAGTCCCTGGAAAACCAATTGTTTCCAGAAGAATGCCGGTTTGACGCATTCTCGAATCATATTTTAAATTCAATTTGTATACGTTATGATTCTGGACCTACACGGCCAGCCATACCGTAACAACCTCTACAGTACCTTCTGCTTCTACTGACAACCTGGCCTTGACACTAACACAAAAAACAGCTAATTGTTGACTAGACGGTATTTAATCCTTAACTCACCATCATCACTACATAGTATAAAACAAAGTCGCTTTCTCTGTCCCTATGTCCCCATATCCCTATGTATGCTTAAATCTTTAAAACTACGCAACGGATTTTGATGCGCTTTTTTTTTAATAGATAGAGTGACTCAAGGGGAAGGTTTATATGTATAATACATGCATCAGCATTGCACCCGTGCGAAGCCGGGGCGGGTCGCTAGTCTGATATATGAGACAATATGACAGTGTGAATGACACCTCGATTTATGAGAGTATGACAGATTTGAAAATTGCGAGTAACTTTGTTAACGTTCGCCGGTTAAATGAATAGGGTACAGCGGGGCAATCTAGACAGCGAGAAATTAAAACTAATCGCAATATTTTCCGTGTTTAAACTATATGAAATATGTATGTAAATTCTAAACTGCAAATAATAAAAGGCGTACAAATTGAACTTAAAAAAAAACTTAAAAATAAATAATAATATAAGGGGTCCCCCCGCGGCATAGTGCCAAAGATGCTGGCAGCATTTCCTCTCTGTATAGCAATGCTTATGGATTGTGCGAGGAAGCTGCCAGTGTCCACTAACTTTTTTCCGTGTTTTACATTATTTACTTAGAGTGCCATCTTGGTGAAGTTGTAGAAGCGCTTTTCCGCTATCCGGGCATAAATACATACGTAAATACTTAAATACATAGAATTCATCTAAGATTCAGATAATATTTGCCCTGACCGGATTTGAACTCAGGACAGTCAGGTTCGTAGGCAGAGTAAATAACCACTAGGCTAAACCGGTCTTTAAATATGATAAGGACCATTCTCATTTCTGTGCACACTCTCACATCCGTGGATATCATTACCGTGGATGGAATGTACCTATGTATAATGTGCCGATTTAAGGATGAATTAATGAAGTATTAATTACTTACTCACACTATTTAATCAATACAATACAATACAAATACTCCTTGTTGCACACCTCAATAAAAATACAAAGCAGATCAGAAACATAACATAGCGGAGAGAACTAAAGACATATTTTTAGTGGGTGGTGCAAAAATAATAACTAGGTATTGAAATAGATAAGTAAAATTAAAAGATAAAAATTAAAG
This sequence comes from Epiblema foenella, assembly GCA_963556455.1. Classification (NCBI taxonomy): domain Eukaryota; kingdom Metazoa; phylum Arthropoda; class Insecta; order Lepidoptera; family Tortricidae; genus Epiblema; species Epiblema foenella. The sequence continues at coordinate 2,032,532 of OY747113.1, read as the reverse complement.
TAAGACACATATAATAAACATATGCAAATAAACATTACATACATACATATGTACCACAAACTTAAGAGAAACCCAAAAATAAACTACAGACCAGTATCAAATCAAAACAAAGTAGTTATTATGGAAGAGACAAATAATATTATTTTATATTATTTAATAATACCTACATCATTAAACTGGCATATTATAGCTATAATTTCTTCCACGGTAGTCATAATGGATGTGATGTGACAGTGTGCACGGAATTGAGAAAGGTTGAGCGCACACATTTTGTGATTGATCACCGTCGGGAATGATATGACGCTTCGATGTTTTAAGCAAAATAAATTGATGCATGCCTGGTAACATTCTCAGAATGTGACGTCATATGTTAGTATTTAAATATACACATTATGATATAACTAGAACTTTGAAAAGATGATATCATAGATGAATGCAAATGTGTAAATATTTTTATTCGACCAGAAGTAAATTAGGTAAGCGAGTATTAATAATCATCCTATGCTTTTTATACTACGGCGATGGCAAATTAGCCTGTATCAATATTTAATATTGATACAGGCTACCTGCTAAGCACCAGACACCATAGCCTATTGATGATTGGGACTGCAGTACAATAATAATAATAATAATATTCTTTATTGCACCACTAATACAGGAGTACATTTATAGATTCGGTAACATTAATAATGGTAACAACAGGCGGTCTTATCGCTTTAAAGCGATCTCTTCCAGACAACCTTTGGGTAGCAGGAAATATTTTTATAAGAATTATAACAGGCAGTGCAGGAATACAGCTAGAAGATCGAAAATAACACACAAGCACAAGCGCGCTGGGTATATTTTTTAATATGAGGATTCGTTGTCAATACAACAAAGTATGTAGAAGGTCAATACAATAAGTGTCCCCCACTCTCAACTGATAGCAGCCATAATAACTCTATTTGCTATTAAGACTATTGTGTGTTTATTTTATTGTTAGTTACGATTATATGTATGTTTATTCTTTCGAAATCGTTTAACTTTTATGAATTATTTTCTCATTGCACCCACATTTGCTAGTTTCTGTTTGGTCCTATGGTCGACTGGTAGAGAATGCCTCATGGCATTAAGTCCGCCCTTTGTACTTATACAATACAAATACTCTTTATTGCACACCTCAATCAAAGGATACAGTACAGTACAAAAAACACAATGAGAAGAGGCAAACAACAGGCGGTCTTATCGCTAAAGAGCGATTTCTTCCAGACAACCTTAGGGTAGCGGTACTTATATTCTTTTTGTGCAATAAAAATAATTTAAATAAATAAAAAAAAAATAAACCTATTGTGCGGGGCGAGAACAGGTATTTCGGAATATTCTTTCTGTTTCATCTGTCGGGGTCTTGCCTGCATCGTATGATAGAGAGAGTCGTTGCTGTCAGCCATTTGGCGCCTGATTTCTCCCAGATTTGGTGCTTCACGAGAAATGTCGTGTTCTTTGAAACGCTGTTCTGCTCAGACGAGGAAACAATAAGGACTGATTTTGAGATATATGATTCTTGACTATGGGTCAATCAACTTTTTTTTGTTGTTATCCTGTCCCGTCAGCCAGGAGACAACAGTAACCATGTTTCTTAGAAAAATGTTTATCCTCCTAAGACCCCGCGTCCTACATAAAGGACAAAATATGGTCAACGGAAAATAAGTTAAATTTTGAAGTGATATGTTGCATTTGTTTTGGTTTGATTGATTTGACATAAAATAAAATTCAAATTTGTAATCGGAACTGTTAGGTTCAAATTCGATTGTATTTTTATTTTGTATGGTGGGTCTCAGGAGGTTATAATATGGACTTCAAGCATGCTCAGGAGATGACACATGTCCAAATGGATTTATACTTATCGCTAAAACTCATGTTTGGTAGATTTAAACCCTATACTATCACAGTTTTAAATAGTGACTCAGGAGACGTAACCATGGTATCAAGCAAAGAATAGTTGATTCACCCCTATGTGACTGTTTCTGACTATAGCCGAAACATGATTGCTTAAAATCTCGAGAGAAAAATAACAAAATGGAGTCTTTATTTTCATTTTTTGGAAGAGCCTGCTACAACGTGAGAGTGAAAGGGACGGCATGATACGAAGTTCGGAGTAGGCCCTCAGGTTTGATAAATGGCGGGCTTAATGCCAAATTGCATTCTCTACCAGCCAACCATTGGGCTAAACCGATATTTTATAAAAGGTGCAAGGAAAATTACGTAGATTTTTTTCGTTGAGTCAGTTTTCGGTAATTAAAAAAAAATCGCTAGGTCTGTATAGCTTACAGAGCCACTGGTAATTGAAGAAATAACTTGGTATTATTGGTAATTCTCAACCTTATTACATGGGAATAGAGTGTATATGTACGTATATAAACACTTTATTATACACAACAACAGATTAAAACAATATGCATTGCATATAAGCTAAAATTTAAGAGGCGATCTTATCCCTATAAGGGATCTCTTTCAGATAACGTTCTACAAATTCAATGACTTTTATACCGCTAATTAATTAAATAAATTATATTTGACATGTATAAATTAATTAATAATGGCTATTCACTGACATTTATAATAATTAACAACAATTTGTTCACACTGTATCTAATAATGATTGTACTAAGATAATGTTACTTTATATATAGGTATTGTGCAAAATTGTAATGTGACATGTAATATTTAACAATATTATCAATAAAGATTTGGATAATTGAGTGGAAAGTGGGAGTACAGTTCAAGTCAGAATTATAAGCAAGCGTGTAGAACAGCCCAGGCCTTGTTCGGATACAGTCGAATCCAATTAAACGTCGTACGGCTTCGTTGGAATTTGTGTCGAGCCAAAAAATGTAGTTTACACTGCTTAGCCTCTGTAGCCGAGCGGTAAGGCCGCGACTGTCAATCTGTAGGTCGTGGGTTCGAATCCCGGCTTTTAGCACTGAGCCTGTACTCCGAAGTTAGAAATCCGAACTTCATATCGTGTCGTCTCTTTCACTCTCGTCTTATACCCTATATGAGTGAATGAGACGGCACGATACGAAGTTCGGATTTCGAAGTCTTTACTATTACCTCATCAACCTCAACCACTGTCAAGAGGAAATTTAATAAAATTGCACGCAGTCAGATATTTAACTTTGCAAGTTTATCTTCACTGTATGACATTAATTTTGTTATAATTGTAAACTCGAAATTATTATTCTTTCTTGAACTGTAAATTAATATTTTGTCATGAAAAATGTATTACTTATTATAGTCAGGTCAGACTTTCTTAAATTGTAAATTAATATTTTGATATGTAAAGATAAGATAAGATAAACGTTTATTGTCATGAACTGTGTACATTAATAGAATGTCATTTTATACAATTAGTTTCAACAGCTTGCCCATTTCGGACGTACAATATATACCTAACATTTACAGTTAATTTAAAATAATAATACAGTATTAATGATTTATACAAAAATATTCATTTAAATTATAAAAGCATTTGAATAATAGCCATTCTCTTAGTTTAAGTGCCCTTGTGGCGTATTTGCAGAATAAATGTTTGATTTTGATTTTGAGATTTGTCTAAGAAATCCACACCCGAAGAATGTTGCATCCCGTTTTGTCGTGCGCGATAGACATAAGCGTGTCTCTTTTAAGGGGCGTGGCTGACGGAATCGAGGCATCCCCTTAACGGCACACATTATGTAACATGTTTAGGGTGCTTTTGGGTCTGCCTAGATTCTGCAGCGCGTCAGGCATGTTTGCCGATGCTCGCGTGGATGGATTTCATGCCATAATGCGCAAAAAAATGGCACCAATCAGGAGCAGAACCCAGAACGTTCCCAATTGCATCCTGAGGGTGTTAGCGGATCGGACTGATAGTGTCCTGCAAAGGCACTGGATGGCGGGACTAATAAACCCTGAGGCTGAGCGGGTTTATTATGTCAATTAATGTTAATTAATTAATCTGTAAAACTAACATAGAATAAGTAACTAATCTAACGACTCGATGGATCTATGTTGTCTGATTAAATAAATATTATTATCTCTTTATTTATTTTTCGTCTTAGGCTAGGTTTTTACAATATCTTTATAAAGAGTAAAATATAAAAATACCTAAGCTACCGGTGGTGTCGGGCGACAGAGAGGAACCTCCTGACTATCCGCGCCGTGTCCAGGAGTACCGCCTTCTGTATTATTATTATTATTATGTAATCCCGGACTCCGTTCAGCATTGTGCTATAAACACCTTATTTCTAGACATGTCTGTAGTTAGTTTCGCATTCACCTGACAGATCGACCATGAAATCATTTGCAAGTCTGAATAGGCCACGGCCAGAGTCTTATCACGAGTGAATAGAGTTCAATTTCGTGTGGCTAGTCAATTCAAGTGTGAGAAAAAGTGTGTCTGAGTTACTATTGTGACACACAGCATCTTACGTAGTAGGTGTTTCATAAAATATAAATACATACATATACTCACGTGGCACATGAAATTCAATTTCAGTGCCACATTTAGCAATTGTAGGTTTAAAGATGGAGAAAGGTGATATTGCAGTGATAGGTTGCTAGCCCATCGCTCTCATATACATCTCTAACAATATTAAATTAATTTTAATTTTGACGCTCAGATAATATCCCAGAGATGTACATGGTCACATCTCTGGGATATTATATTAATTTCATTATACTCCTTGTTTAATCTTGAGACCTTATACATCTCTAACTTTACTGATGTTGTAATATTTGTAATAGATAACTTTGCAAGTTTATCTTCACTGTATGATATTAATTTTGTTATATTGTAAACTCGAAATTATTATTCCTTCTTGAACTGTAAATTAATATTTTGACATGAAAAATGTAGTACTTATTATAGTCAGACTTTCTTAAAATGTAAATTAATATTTTGAAATTTAAAAGTGCCTATTTGCAGAATAAATGTTTGATTTTGATTTAATATGACGATTCTTAGTTCTATTGCTAACCGCCGGAAACGCTGTACTTTTGCCGTATCGAGCAATGTAACTCGCTAATGGCTCGTGTTTTGTTCACCGCCACTTGTTGGGAATTGCTTACTTTCCGAACTTGTGTCGTAAATAACTATTACCTTTACTTAGTTTTACTTAGTTGGTTATTTACTCAAAAAATCAAAATCAAAACATTTATTCTGCAAATAGGCCTCAAGAGCACTTTTACAAGTCAAAATCTATCTAGGTACATCAAATAAAAATAATACAATAATCAAAGTATCATTAATTAAATGTAGTGTTACATGTCAAAAATAAGACTAAGAAACTAATAACAATCGAGATTTGTTAGAGATGTACAAGGTCTCTAAGCGTCAAGATAAAAGGTAATAAAGTAAGTACACTAATCATAATAAAATATTTTGAGCTATATCTATAACACGTCAACATGAAAATAATAAAATCTAATAAATAAATATCCTCAGAGATGTATAAGGTCTCTGAGCGTCAGTCTAAAAAATAAAATCAAATGAGAACAGTGAAGTCTCTCATCATGTCAATTCCACTGAACACTAGTACGAAGTTTACTTCTGATTTCAGTAAGGTTTAAGTGGGATACCACTACACTGTATTTGAAAGATTTTACTGCCTTACACAGCTATCGTCTTGACAATGTAGACCAATTAGGCTTTGTTTTCTTAATGGTTCTAGATTTTCACTTCCCTGCCTTTCTGAGAGCTTATCTCTGAAGATAAATACCGTGATCCTCGCCTTTATAAACTGTAAGGTCATGATTAAGAGCCCTTATCAGTGAAATACGCGCATTCCTTAAGTCTGTCGTGTAACAGACACTTATTTCAAAAGCATATTATAAGATAAACGATTATATCATGGATAGGGATGTTTGGCAGTGATAGCGTCCCGCACAAGTAATCTAACACAGACATATTTTGTCCTTAATATTAAAAAATATGTATGTATGTTTATATTTTAGCATTTGAATTCTGTAATATTATGATACTGTTATTTTATATACATTGTATATTGTTTTGAAAAAATGACACCTCGCCGAGTTTCTTACGCCGGTTCTTCTCGAGGCAGAGGTTTATTTTATGAACCGGTGGTAGTTTTTATGACATTCATAAGTGCATGTAACATGCCTAAATTGAAGAATAAATGATTTCATTTCATTTCATTTCATTTCAGTCCTTATCAGTTAAAAACGCTCATCTATTTAGGCCATTTTCTGTTTCAATTAAGACGTATCTTTACATTTTCTCAATGTTACTATCTAGAATAGGACTATTGCGACCTTATGACATAAACTATTAATGTATTTATTGGATTTTTTCTAATGAAAACGTTTCAAATATCACTCCAAATCGATCATTTTCAAGCTTAAAACTGATTTATTCCGCTTAAATTCTACTACACACAATAAAATCAAAAAATGGCTATGTTACTATCTAAAACTTTAATAAAATCATCGTATCCTTTAATCACTTTATTGGTATTATCAAAAATTTTGTCATAATTTGAAATCAAAACATTTTAAAATTTATAAGGCCTCTTAACTTGATTATTGCCCTTTCCCTCTGTGAATCGACACGATATGATTAAATTTAATGTGTGAAAATCGTGCAAATTTAATTCCATGTACAATTTTTTTGGTTATTTACACTATACAAGTATGTGTTCCTGGAGGTGAGCAAGGTTGCCAGAGCTCCCAAGGATGCATTGTGTTGAGAGCGAGGGACCCAAATTTGTCCCTTCTGTTGTCAACACAGTGCATCCTCAAATTTTATAAAGGTTCGGCAACGCGTACGTGACTCCTTTGGAGTTGCGGGCGTCTATAAGCTGCGGTGGCCGCTTAGCATTTGGTGGACCGTAAGCTAGTTTGCCACCGGCGTTCTTTAAAACATATTGCAGTTTAAGGTGGGTAACACAGTGGTAAAAACCATTTTTTTCATACAAATGGCGAACCATACAACTACCACTGAGTTACTCGATTTATGGTTAGCTGTGGTTCGTTAATTACCAAAACTATCGGAAGTGACACTGCAATTAAACCTCTTTCTAAATAACAATACAAAAATATGAAGTGAGGGCCAAGTATTCCAAAGTCTGCATTTAAAAAATAAGTGTTTGAAAATTATGTACATGAAAATGTAGAATGGCCCAAATTACAATTGTGTGGGACGCCGAGATTCAGGAAAACACCAGAATACTTTGAACACGTTTTATTAACCTTCAAATACTTATTTAAGCTTTACAAAATATACTTTAGTTATAAGTGTTTTATCTTTGATGGTCAGCGATCGAATGTCTTGCCCCGTCAACGCTAGCTGTTCCTTCGCCTCACCCCCCACCATCGACCGTTACTGATGGTCGGTATGCAAAACCATGGCGCCACTGTTGACAGCGAGCGTTGGCGGGAATTTGTATGATACAGTTTCACTTCTTATTTTATAATTGCGAGTTTAATTTCATATTACTCATAATGTTAAATAATATCATAAAATTAGTGTTAATTATAGTAAATATTGTGTACGATTCTAACAATTGGGAAACGTTAAATGGGCTGACGAAATACTGTTTCTTGCGATTCCTTTTGCGATTTGCGGTAGGCCCTCGGAATACGCCGCGTTTACATAGACATTTATTTTGTGCAAAGTTTCCTCAATAACAATTCCTATTTTCTTGTTACAGGTATGTGAACCTAAAAACCTTGCACTGAAAAGGTTTGTACATCTGTGTTTGTCAAAGGAGAGCCGGACATCCGCGGGGTAATCACGTAACTTATGTACTATCGTTAGGTAGATTTTAATGTCAAATTTTAATTGTCAGCTCATACATTTATACTTCAAAATTGTCAGTAAAATCTATCTACCGTTAGTACATCTTTATGTTCTTTTTTTCACGTAACTTGTTACGTGATTCGCCTGCTGGTTACATAAAAATTGTAACTTTTACATAAAAATTTAAATGTTTGCAATTATTCGTCTTATTAAGCTTCTCCAACTGTTTTGAGTCACTAGCTGGCATTTATAGATTTTAACTTTATTCTAGTGTAATAAACCACCCGCGTGGTCGTGTCGGAGGTTTTCCCCTGGATTTTCTCCAGGCTCCTATCCAACCGCGCAATCCTATCGCTTTATTGGGCCGGCCTATAAAGCCACAGCCAGGTTCAAAAAAAAACTTACCCTGATTATCTGTAATCATCTGATCCTTAGGATATCTTGTATAATTGTTACCGTAAAATTGTAAAAACCGTTATATAATAATGTAACTAGCGAGATTGTAAACTGTTGAAATATTGTGAACCGAAAATGTGTACTTTCCTTCAGCAAGATGACGTAATCCCGCGCCACGGGGCTTCTATTTCCCCTCTGAAGACCTAGATAACGAACGAACCTAACCTAAATTGCGACTTGCGAGTATCGGAAAAATTGGTATTGTAAAATACTGCTTACAGCGCATTATTACGCATTATTTTTCTGTGAATTGATAATTTTTCCACAGTTTACAATCTCGCTAGTTAAATTATAACCTAATGATCTTTACAATCTGATATATACATTCCTTTATTATTTCTTTCGCTTAAGTTCGATTTTTACAATATCTTTATAAAAAGTAAAACATAAAAATACACTTACAAAACATAAAATCTTTATAAAAACCTAACCTAGTGTGCCGCCAGCAGCGAGGCGGGGCCTAAGCTACCGGCGGTGTCAGGCGACAGAGAGAGGAACCTCCTGACTATCCGCGCCGTGTCCAGGAGTACCGCCTTCTGTAACTGACCCTTGACCCAGCCATCTAGCGAGAGTCTCTTGAGGTGTTGGTCGAGACTCTTCTCTATTAGACCGTTCGCAGAGACGACTATCGGGACATTAGTAATAATAATAATAATCATTTATTACAGGCACCTGTGGCCCATATTACAAATACCTTAAACACTAACACACATTGTTTTATTTCTTAAACTAAATAATTGGGTATTTGACACATGTTCAAATATATACTATAGCGTGGTTATATATATACAAAACCATCAAATTATCACAATAAAAATAGTAAATTACCTAAGTTAATCAAAATTTATATGGGACTTTTAGGTTCGTGAAAATGTTGTTTTATTATAATGGTCCAAATGTAAATTGAAAGTTAGCAATATAATTATTTTTCAATAAAAAAGAAATTGTATGGCAATTATGTTCTGAAACGCAATATTTCATGACTAAAATGGAAAATAACTCATTTTTCCATACAACGGGTATTTTGGCCATTGCACTGTGACGTCACATTTCACTGCCTATCAGTATAGAGCGTTTTCTTTCAGTGCTAATCAACTATACTGTTTTTTTACCTCTCGTTTTCATCTTGTGTTGCTATAACTGTAGTTGATCCATACAAACATTTGATCGTCTCTAAAAACTGGTTCGAATGGCACCATATTTTTTTAAAGTCAAATAGCCAATTACATGTGACGATTGCGGTGACTTATATACACCGTGGGCTTTAATAACCCGATAGATTTAAACCAACGATTTTAGAGCCTAATTAAAGTATATAAAGTTATGTAACATATAGTCCAAAAAACCATAATTTAAGAGATATTATTTAAAACAAATCACAAGTTAAAAAATCTCAATTCTAACATACCCTAGAGGCGTGCCGTAGTCACCTACAATTTTTATACGCAGACGTACTAACTGCATGGTTGTCAGCCAGTGTCACTTAATTAAGTTTGTTATCTATCCTCCAAAAAGGTTTCACTACCGACAGTTTTGTTCTGTTCTTAATCGCGAGAGTGTAAACTATTTACCTTTACTGACAACTGGCTGATAGTTTAAAATTGATGTAACTAAAATGACAATACTCACTCTCCGTTTCTCAACTTGAGATTAATTAAACTCGCTCACTCTCTGAAATAAAGGCTTGTTCAGAAAGAAGCGGTCAATTAATATTATTTAATTTGTAATGAAATAGCAATTTAATTAAGACACATAATTAGACCCATGTTGATATAGCATTATTTACTCGTACTGTCGTCAAAAATACGTGGTTTAAATCTTGCGGGTTATTGACGCTCACGGTGTATATTACAATATAAGGTCATATGGAAGACACACTGTATGTATAAACTCTTGTGGCAATACGAGTATAATCTTTGTTATTCAAAGAAGGTTTTAAAAATATTTGGTCCCGACAGCTAAAGCTGGCAGTAAATCAAGCCTCAAAAATGTAAATACAAACACGACAAGTTAAGAAGCTGATTAATTACTCAGAATTCATAATTAATGTTTCTTTTGTTTTATGTAAAGAAATAAAAGTCACAATATCATTAATATAGTTAATACATGTTTTAATTTTACAGATATAACAATTGGACGTTAATAATAATAAACATTAGTGGACAATCTTACACAAATCGACCTAGTCCGAAACTAAGCAGAGCTTGACACAGACATAGAAAACATTCAGATACAGGAGCAAAATATTTGTGCCAATCAAATAAATGCCCTTACCCAGATTCGAACCCGGGACTTACAGCTTCGTAGGCAGGGTCACTAACTTCGTGTCGTGCCGTCCTTTTCACTCTCGTGTTATGAAAGGGACGGCACGACACGAAGTTCGGATTTCGAAGTTCGGAGTAGCCGCTCTGCGACGCACAGCGTTTGTCGCTTATGATATAAAACAAATACCTAGGCTTCTCGACGCATGTTTTTTTTTATACAACGCCGATGGCAAATAAGCTTACGGTCCACCTGATGGTAAGCGGCCACCGCAGCATATAGACGCCCGCAACTCCAAAGTAGTCACGTACTATGTTGACAACAGAAGGGACAAATTTAGGTCCCTCGCTCTCAACACAGTGCATCCTTGGGAGCTCTGGCAACTAAGCTCTGGTAAGTAAGTTGGTGTTATAAATAATAAAATAAGACGATGCATCTGCTGATTGCTTCATTATCTACACAGAAATGTGGTTGTGGTGTTTTCCTGCTCCGCCGACCTTGGGGACAAGTGAGCTGTGCGTTTGAATTCGCGGTGATTCATGCTAAAGGCGATAGTTGATGAGAGAAAGCGGAGTCCTTTTCACTACATAGTATAAAACAAAGTCGCTTTCTCTGTCCCTATGTCCCTATATCCCTATATCAGGGACCGATACCGGTATTTTTAAAAAACCCTGAATTAGCCCAATATTTTGTATTATTTTTTATTCTTTACGTAGGGCTGAATCATGTATTTAGGTAACAACGTCGTATTTTTAGATTGTCCCATTAAAAACGAAATAATGAACCGGTGACCGTAATAATACCGGTATTTTTCTATGGAGAAAATACCGGTATCCGATCCCTGCCCTATATCCCTATGTATGCTTAAATCTTTAAAACTACGCAACGGATTTTGATGCGGTTTTTTTTAATAGATAGAGTGACTCAAGGGAAGGTTTATATGTATAATACATGCATCAGCATTGCACCCGTGCGAAGCCGGGGCGGGTCGCTAGTAATAGAATAAAAAAACAAAAGGATGTACTTAAAGATTTAGGGTCTGTTGCACCAAAATGGCGCCGGTTGTCAAATATGGCGCCGGCAGCTGTCATCCCGTAGAAACTTGTCAAACTTTCCATACAATCGGATTTTAACGAACACCGCTTACGATTATAGACGGTTTGGTGCAACCCACCCTAAACTCGTCCTCCCCGGCAAAAAATAAACAATAGGACTCTTTTGTTATGTGCCTGGAGATCTCCGGCACCAGTAGATGACAGCTTAAATGAAACCTAAACAAAACCTAGCTAAGAATCATCTTCGTTATCAAGAATTTATATTTAAAAATCACACTCAAATGCGTTCATCCGTTAGGGATCTACGATGCCACAGACGGAATGATAAGTAAAATATACTTATATACGAATCAAAAAAATCTAAAATCAAAACATTTATTCTGCAAATAGGCCTCAAGGGCACTTTTACAAGTCAAAATCTATCTATATCAAGTAAAAATAATACAATAATCAAAGTATCATTAATTAAATGTAGTGTTACATGTCAAAAATAAGACTAAGAAACTAATAACATTCGAGATTTGTTAGATATGTATAAGGTCTCTAAGCGTCAAAATAAAAGGTAATAAGGTAGGTACACTAATCATAATAAAATATTGTGAGATATAGGTATCTCTAAGCGTCAACATGAAAATAATGAAATCTAATAAATAAATATCCTCAGAGATGTATAAGGTCTCTGAGCGTCAGTCTAAAAATAAAGTCAAATGAGAACAGAGCGAAGTCTCTCATCATGTCAATTCCACTGAACACTAGTACGAAGTAACTAGTCCTTGCAAACATGAACAGATAATATGTACCTGATTCTTGGATGTACCTGTTCTAGCCCGGAGACTCCCAACAACATATCTTTTTCTATTATATAAAACAACTTTTCATCTTATTTAATACTGTCAATACCCACATTTTCCTTTGGTTCATATGTAGTTGGTGGTTTTTTGTCTGTAATCGCTGCTCGCTACTAACTTCTGCGCATGCAATGATAAACTCCAGACACTGACGCAAGCGCCGATTTTTGCACATTTTACGAGTCCGCCATCTTTGATGCGTGTGCCCTCGTTTTAGTGTTTGATTTAAATCTTAGTGCCTAAACTAAGATGTGTTTTAATACTTTTTCACACATGCTATTCAGAAAAGTCATTGTCCTCGAATGAAGGATCGAAGTCGTAATTATCTTCCCTCATTTGAGGGCAACAGTGACTTTTCCTCGTAGGTGTAAAAGAAGTATGTGCCACTCTGTAGCAAAATAATTTGTAAGACATTTCTTGTTTTTTGCAGCAGGCCACGTAGGCGGTGTGAAAAGCTGTGCGTGTCACACGGTAGCAAAATTATTTCCTTATTGGGCGTAAACACTTGAATCCCTCGCTACGCCCAGGATTCTATTGTGGAATCTACTGATTTATTCAGGATTCAATATACCGCCAGCCCTCGCTCTAAACATATCATTTTGCTCCCTTGAGACACAATCTACTCCTAATCCTACTTATAACATTAGCTTAGATGTGTATGTTATTTTACACTTCTTTTTTATTGCACCTATTAATTAGTATTTTTTTTTTAATTTATTTATTTAGAACACAAACAGTCGCATATTCAAATTATAAATGTTGTAGTACATAGAAACATTAACACAAAGACCTGGAGGTTCATTTTTCCGTACAAGTTGTTAAACAAAACATAATATTATGACTAATAAAAAACTAAACTAAATTGAACCGGTCCTCGACGCAGTTTTAATATCCATCTCATGTACGTTTTAAAATAAATGAGATAAGTGGGAACTGGAAATCATAACAATAGCCTGTGTCAATCATTGGAAGTGACGAAAATAGGAACATATTTTTACTCCATTTTGTGTTGTTGTTTAGTATTTGATTCTAATTCGATGTTGTTATTTATACTATCAACATTTTTAAGATTATCTCGATATCGATAAATCCAGTTACGTACATACATAGGTCTTTCCAGCACTGAAGTAATACTAACGGTTATTTCATGGCTGTAACGACCTGCCATTTGGGCCATTTACGGCCATGCCCGGCCTTTATGGCCCGAACCAAGGTCAGGAATGCCATGATGTAACAGCCAATGTGGCCTAAATCAGAAATGAGTGGCATTAGCTCCGAATATGTGGATGATTTCCTTGATGATAAAGTATAATAGGTACAGAGGGCCTTATCTTATCTTATCTTATTTAGATGAGGGCCCTTGCGGATGCACTTCGACCCAGTGGGATCTTTTGTGCAATTGCCCCCTCTTTTATGCCTACTCCAAGCTGCTCTCCAGCATTTCCACAGAGGTACAGAGGGCCTAATCTGAATTTCGTGTTTGGATATCCTTGACTGCTAGTGCTTACTCTTATGTGATGAGGTGAGTAAGTTAGGGTTTTTATGTTTACATTAAATAGTGTAGTTCTTCGCCGTTTCACTCTAGTCAGAGTGGGCGTGGTCGTCATTTTAGGTCATCCATTTTAGGACACGCCTTCATTCCTCTCTGACAGCCAACTTTCTGACGACGACCGATGGAGCCAACGAGTTCTGCCCTGGAGACCTCGAGTGGCAAGCCGTATCGTGGGAAGGCTGCAAGCCAGATGGTCAGATGACATCAGAAAGACGGCAGGGCCAACCTGGACTAGAACCGCTACGTCCAGAACGAAATGAAAAGGCATGGAAGAGGCATATGTCCAGCAGTGGACGCAAATATGCTGAAAGAGAGAGAGCCAACTTTCTTGTGCTTTCGTATAGTGGACCGTCTACTGCAGCTTTAATTTGGTCTTTTCATCTCATAGATGATTTTCCTCGTGGCCTTTGGGTATTTACCACATTTAGATATTTTTTATTTGGACTGACGACGCAGCAGAGCTACGCCATTACGTAGCCTAAATTAACTTTTCATTTTTATTGATATGTTAATCTTACATACGTACGTATTTTACCGATCGGGTAAAAATGCGAACGAAAAATTTACTTCGAAGAAATAATGAGTTCGGGAAAATGATCTAACAAATCTTTGTAAGGGATATGTAAACATGGGCTATGTTGGTTGATACTAATAAATAAATAATAATAAATTCTTCTGATAAAGATAACACATAATCGCTGTATGGGTAGAGAAACTAAATTTTTAAATTATTATAAAATAAATCATAAATCATTTATTTGTCCAACATAGGTTACAGGATCTTATTTTAATTATTAGAGTTCCACTATGTGGCGCCTTAAGGCATACAAATATTTAGAGCATGCATGTCAACAGCTAGCAAATAAATAAATTACATGTTTCAAAAATTCTTATCAGCTAAAAATTCTTTTACTGAGTAGTAACTCTTCTGAGCTAAAAACAGTTTAAGAGATTTTTTGAATTTATACATTTGTTGAGATTGAATACCTTTTGGCAATTTATTATAAATTCTTGGAGCCATTCCAATTATATTTTTTTGGAATAATAAATTAAACAAGTTTTATGTCACACCTGGCCATAAAGTGGCAATTACCGCACGCTCCGCGCGCGGAAAATCCCACTTCCTAGCCAGGGGGTGACATGAAATTTTGTACTTACCTCGGGCGGTAATTAAGAAAGCCTCAGATCGCATAATTATCGCCCTTGGCTTCGGCTTGGGCGTCAAATACCTGCGATCTGAGACATTCTTTGTTTTACCGCCCTTGGTAAGTAATGTACTATTATGGATGGTAGAAAGAAACTAGTTTGTTCTTGGTGGGTTCACTGTTACATAGTGAGTTATCATCCTTCAAAAAAATTACTGACTGTCGAGTTTCTTTTGGCGTTTCTTCTAGGCACTGGCTTTTTGAGAAACACTAGATTTTGACTTGTAAAAGTGCCTTTGCGGCCTACTTGCAGAATAAAGTAATTTCTATTCAGTTGTAATATGGTATTAACGGTAATATATAGCACCAATAGTTTGCTACTACATTAACGCATATTGCTTGTATCAGCGATAACCACATATGTATAAAATAGGTAGATTCCTGAATATAGAGGTTCGTCTCCTTAGTGCCTTAGACACGACTCGTCTATTATTCATCCTACGCCGGCACTCTGCCCTACCACACTTCGACACCCTTCCTATCCTATTGGACAGTTCTAGCGTTTTCCCGGTTGTGTTCTAATTAGCTTGGGATCCGCTTTGGAAGGTAGGAACTAGTTTTATGAAAGCAATTGCCCTCTAACTGACCTTCCAACCAGAGGATATCTTGTTTGGTTGACCGGTTTAAGGATGTTTAATGTGGCGTAGTGTGTAGGTAAGTAAAATTGTTAAAGTTGTTTTTATTTTATTGAACCTGACTGTGGCTTTAGGCCGTGCCCAATAAAGCGATAGGGGAAACGTCCGACACGAACAGTTTTGAACACTGGAATACTCTAAGAGTTTACCGGGACCGTGCCGTTTCCGAGCCTCGGACGTCGGTAGATCGGCCGTCAAACGTTTGCATTTATAATAGAGCGACCGTTCCGTGTCCGGGCCGGCCCGTTTCCGAGCGTTACCGGGGCGGTCCATGGCCGGGCGGCCGTTGATTTTCTGTCATAGAAAACGGGCCGGCCCGGACACGGAACGGTCTAGTGTGAATCATCCTTCGAATGAAAGCACCCATTTAACCCTTGAACTATTAGCGCTCTCACTTCGTTCGAACGCCAAAATATTTGAGGTGAAACGGGTCACTTTCAACATTCAACCCTTAGTTAACAATCTACTATTGTTGACCGAATTTCTAGTTGGTTGTGTTGAAACGTTATTAGGTTTTGAACTTTATTCATTGAATGGTTAAATAGCTTTTTGAAAATCACTTTGATGCAACTCGTCCCACTGATAATCTCGAGTATAGCTTTAATTCCCTTTCTGAACTAAAACTGGCGGCAGAAAATAGCGGTTTTCATAAACTTCTCCCCTTGATTTCTCATCTACTTTTTAATTACGTTTTGCTCAGTAAATCTTGGAGTGTTTTTACGTTTTCACTGAGCTTGTACTTCTTCATTAGTGGATTATTAAGGGTTTGCCTAATTAAGGCCATTTATTTGAAGTACGGTTGCTTTGAAGCAGTTTTGAATTTTGTAAATTGTTTTTCTATTCGTAGCAGGTGAAGGAGTTTCTGTCGCAATTTTTAAGACAATTTTTTATTGTCTGTTTTTTTAATCAGTCATTAGTGTTTGTGGTCCGGGGACTGGCTTTTTTTTATACAACGCCGGTGGCAAACAAGCGTACGGTCCACCTGAGTCACGTGCGCATTGCCGACCCTTTATAAAATTGCAATTGTATGACAAGTCCCGAATTTTCCGGGATTTTCGGAAATTTTCTTCATTTAATAAGCTAGTTTTACACTGTCCTATACAAAACCGTCATGAAATATAATAAACGTACGTTTAGCCGTATGCGTGGTTAAGCAACGTCGGCCCAGGTCAGTTATTCGATGGGTGATCGCTTTGAGGAGTTATTAACTGAGCGCTCCCGTGCTTTGGAAGGCACGTTAAGCCGCCGATCCCGGCTGCTGTCTATGGTAGCAGTCGTTAAGCCAAGTTTGAGGCCTTCGGGCGGCTCGAGAACTAACAGTCAAGTTGTCCACTCACTTGACAAGCCTAATACCAATAATCTGGTTTTCCCTCGGGTTAGAAGGTCAGATGGCAGTCGCTTCCGCAAAAACTAGTATCTACGCTAACTCTTGGGATTAGGTAGCGGACCCCGGGTATTAATAATAATAATAATTATAATATCCATTTATTTCAGGCATTGCTCATAAAGTGTTAGTAAATACAAATTCAGTAATCTTACAAAACTAATGTTAGTATGTACAAAACATTATAATAAACCAGAATGACATGACCGGATGAGTCTATTAGGACAACTAGTTTTAGTACACTGTGTAAGTTTGTCTATCTCATTCTCCCACTATACACTCAATCCCTCAAAGGTTAGCTGGAAGAGATCCCTCATAGGGATAAGTTCGCCTTTGTACTCTAATCTTATGTGACATGTATATTGTTTTAACCTGTTATTGTGTACAATAAAGTGCTTACATACATACATACAACTGTACCGGGATAACGCTAGGATGATGATGTCCGAAATTCGTGGCAGTTCTGGATCTGTATACCCTTCAAACCTTCAAGAAAAGAGCGTATGCAACGAGGCCGGCAACGCACTTGCGACTCCTCTGGTGTTGCAGGTGTTTATGGGCGACGGTAATTGCTTACCATCAGGCGATCCGTCTTGATTGTGAGACTTAAGTGGCAGTGGGCAGGGCACATTGCTCGCAGGACTGACGGTCGATGGGGCCAAAAACTGCTTGAGTGGCGTCCACGCACCCGAAGACGAGCTGTCGGTAGGCCTCCGACAAGGTGGAGTGATGACCTGGTGAAGGTCGCGGGAATCCGGTGGAAACGAACGGCACAGGACCGGTCTAAATGGCGAGCCTTGGGGGAGGCCTATGTTCAGCAGTGGACGTCTTTCGGCTGAAATGATGATGATGATGATGAGGCGATCCGTCTGCTCGTTTGCCCCCTATAACATAAAAAAAAAATACCGTTAAAACTTGTAAAACCGTTTGTGAACTATCCAATTGAAATTGAACACGAAGTGTTACAAGACTTGTGTCTTTAGAGTCCAAGTCCCAGTTCCGAACTCCTGTACTCGGACACTTCCAACTGAAAGCTCATACATAGTTAACTTTCAAAGTTCAATTTCAGTTGAAGCTGACATATTGAACTTTTAAGTGGCTTTGTCTGGGTCAAATAGCGTCGCCATTACATTTTATAGTTGGAAAAATGGATTCTAAAACTTTTACAATATTATTATTAGGTACTTGTTAGGAGAAAAAGCGACTTTGTTTTATACTATGTATTGATTATATTTTGTTTGAGTGGTTGTATGTCACCCACAAGGATTAGGCTGAAAATCAGCGCTGCAGCCGCCAGGCTGTAGCATCGTGCTGAGCTTTGATCCTTTTTGCTGGCACACGACTTAGGTATATATTTTTGTTTCTGTTTCTGTTTGTTTTTTTTTTTAATTCTGAATAGTGTGCCAATGCAAATAAACATTTTTCTTTCTTTCTTACTTGTAAACTCGAAATTATTATTCTTTCTTGAACTGTAAATTAATATTTTGACATGAAGGTTTATTATTATAGTCACTTTCTTAAATTGTTATATACAGCGTGGCAATGCGGCCAGCCTTGTGGGTACACTGCCCTTCGGCACTGATTTGGAAGATATTTTTTAAGGTAGCTTTTAGTTATTTTTATTTATTTATTGCAATGTCCCCTTTTTAAGTTGTTGAAATTAGTATTTGTTTATAAAATATACATAATAACTTTCTTAAATTGTAAATTAATATTTTGACATGTAAAAGTGGCCTCGTGGCCTATTTGGAGAATAAATGTTTGATTTTGATTTTTTGATACTTACCTTAGGTAAGTTACCAATTGGAAACTCAATAATTTACTACAATGTTTATCGTACAAGTACACATACATTTATAACATATTCTCACGCCTGTATTCCCAAACGGGTAAGCAGAGCATAAGAAATTTAATTCCAGTGCCACATTTAGCAATAGTTAAAGACAGATAAACTGTAATATAACGTTCGAACCTTCATTCAAATATCATCTAATAGCCTCCATTTTTGAGAAAAACACTATATAGATAGATATTTGCCTCCTATGCCTTCGTATATCCGGATTTCCGTTTGTTCTCGTCTACAGGTCGCAATTCTCAACCGATTCTCGTGAATTTTCGTGAGCAGGTTCGATGGTTTTATAGAATTTTTTTGTCGAATACGTATACGTTTTTGGAAATTAAAAAAATGTATGTATGTAAAATTCTTTATTGTACATGAGTAAAACATAACATAAATTACAAGAACAGTTGACATATATGTACAAAGGCGAGCTTATCCCTGTAAATATACATATATTTGTTCAACGGTTTGTTCTCCTCTACAGGTCGCATTTCTCAAATGATTCTCGTGAAATTTTGTAAGCAGGTCCGGTTATATAGATTTTTTAAATCTAGTCATCATCATCATCATTTCAGCCGAAAGACGTCCACTGCTGAACATAGGCCTCCCCCGATTTATTTTTCCCTTGGGGGGGATTTGCCATAGTCGCCACGCTTGGCAAGCGGGTTGGCGACCGCAGTTTGATGGTGGTAATGATCGAAGGATGCTGCTGCCCACCCTCCGATTTTCCCTTATCCGCCTCCTACGAAACCCACGGGAAGAGATGGGGTGGCGCAATTCTTACCCGGCAACCACACGGGTTAAAATCTAGTCAGTTTTTGGAAATTTTCAAAAACAATTTTTATTTCAAAGATTTTGTAAGTTTCTGCATCCGAATTTCGGTTTGGAGGAGAACTCCTCTACAGGTCGCATTTTTCAACCGCTTCCCATGAAATTTTGTTAGCAGGTTCGATATTCATAATCGATCTTTTTTATAATGCCAGACTTTGGAAATGATAAAAAAAAAATTATATAATTTAAACTGTTTGTTTCTGAAAAAACAATTACATTTGACAGGGTTAGGCATGCAATCTTATTTTTTAAAGATTTTTTTAATTACCTAACGGTTAATTATTATTATTACAATTTAATATAATAATAATAATATGAAAAATTATGAAAAATTGAGGAATGTGTTAGTGTAATCTACTTATCAGACAGAACTGGGGTCACCGACATAGCCTTCAAAATTGCGAGACTTAAGTGGCAGTGGGCAGGGCACATTGCTCGCAGGACTGACGGTCGATGGGGCCAGAAACTGCTTGAGTGGCGTCCACGCACCGGAAGACGAGCTGTCGGTAGGCCTCCGACAAGGTGGAGTGATGACCTGGTGAAGGTCGCGGGAATCCGGTGGAAACGAACGGCACAGGACCGGTCTAAATGGCGAGCCTTGGGGCAGGCCTATGTTCAGCAGTGGACGTCTTTCGGCTGAAATGATGATGATGATGATGAATCTACTTATCAACATATCCTTATAATTTTTAACTACATGTTTACTTGACTTGTTATAAAAAAAACTCACTCAGGAGGTCTGCTAATTCTCTATTTCGTTTGGTTACGAAAGTATAAACCTCGGTTGTATAAAACTATTCAGGCATACAGCCTCCCGTGCAATATCCGAGCTTCAACTGTTTAAACAGACAGATCGATTGCGGTGGCGCCGAGCCGCGGGAGGCAATACCGGCTTATATAAGGTTGTAGCGAGTCACTTGTTTTTTTAGTCCATAGCGAAATGCACCATTTAGATAATGATGGAGTTAAGAAGAGTAATAATTCTAAGTACTATGTTTTACCCACGACGGAACGGAGAAGGTATATGCGTTTAGGGTGAGAGGTTGTTTGTTTGTTTGTTTGTGTGTGCACATCAATATCTTCGAAACGGCTTGACCGATTTAGAAACGGTTTTCTGCAATAGGTTTGTAGCTTAGTCGGGCAGAAATTTAGCTAGGAGTTACGATGATAACTCGCCAGGGGGCGCTGCAGTAAACATTTTTCACTTGCCAAAAAGTACGTGTGAGTGCATTTTCTCCGGACTATATGCACTTTAACTCTTTTTGAAATACTAAGGCTCGGTTTTATTATTTAACAAACTGTTCGCTACAGTTTGGCGCATTTTGTGAACTGTATTATGTAATTGTTTTTACCTGAATAAACGATTTCTATCTATCTATAAAGATCCGTTAGACCTTATGTCGGTTTGTTATAAATTTAGAAATAAAGGAAAAATTTAAAAATTCAGGCACCGAGCAGGATTTGAACCTGCGACCTCTCGGCACTCGCGGCCAGTCGCTCTAGCCAACTGAGCTATAGGTGCAACTGCCACCCGGTCCGAAATTTCTCAATCATTGCCGAGAGGTCGCAGGTTAAAATCCTGCTGGGTGCCTGAATTTTTAAATTTTTCCTTTATTTCTTTTGTAGTTTACGTTAGAAGCGGTACTGCTTAATATAAAATTAATTCGGTTTGTCATGTTAAAATATGTACTGAGTAACTGAAATTTGATTTGACATTTGGTCTAAGGGATCTTTATAAAACCCGGCCTAAGGCTCTGACGATGATGTTCTTCCGATAGCCTGGAGAGCTATATTATGAAAGAAAGAAGACAATATTTTATTCTTGACAAACAAAACAAAAGACAAAATAAATTCTATACAGGCTGAAAGATTAAGACAGGTCTATTTCCTGGGTTCGAATCCCGGTCAGGGCAAATATTTGTGTGATGAGCATGAATATTTGTTTCTGAGTCTTGGATGTTTTCTATGTATTTAAGTATTTATATCTATTAAATATATCGTCGTCTAGTGCCCATAACACAAGCCTTCTTGAGCTTACTGTGGGGCTAGTTCGATTTGTGTAAGATTGTCCTCTAATATTTATTTATTATTTATTTATTTATGTATTATACAGGGTGAAATAATATTGAACGTTCAAATTGTTCATGGCATGAGGTATCAATAAAGGATGCTATTTCTGAAAAAATAGGTCAAATTTTCACGATAGAATGTGCTGTCCGGATAAATAATTAGTAACGTGCGGATAATAGGGAGCTGAGTCACGCTCGGGGTTAGCGGTGTGGGGGAGGGACGCGCTCATTTATCTTATCTCGACCAATACAAATGGTAATTATTAGAGATGAGGAAATGCTGCCAGCGTCTTCGGCACAATGCCGCAGGGGCCATTTTTAGATTTAGTTTAATTTTTAAATTATTTTGTATTTTTATAGACTTAAGCCTAATATTAATAGTATGTAATTGTTATAGTATTTTATTTTCATTTGTTTCAATAAAAATAAAAATGTCATTATTAGAATATATTTCAGCTGCTGTCTCAACATTTTAGTACTGAAAGAAAAAAATACGTATTACAATACAATACAATACAAATACTCTTTATTGCACACCTCACATAATAAATTAGCACATAAAAAACAAAAAAACATAGATACAGGGAGACAGAGGCAGAACAACAGGCGGTCTTATCGCTAAAGAGCGATCTCTTCCAGACAACCTTTGACGTATTTTTATTTTTCGCCAAAGAATCTACTGTGAAAATTTGAACGGTCAATATTATTTCACCCTATACTCATACTCATACAGGAGAACACAATTAATATGGCGCGCGTCAAAGCTCTTAAGTAGTTGACTGAGAGACTATTATTGCTTAATCCACACGCCTTATTACTTGGGTCGTGCTATACTCAATTATTGATAATATTATTTAAATATTACATGTCAGGTAGAAGACAGAATATTAATATTATGTCTGTAGACGCCGGTGCCGGTGATGATGGAACTCGACGACTCAAATAAAACTTCGATGTAAAGTTGACTTTATAATTTCAATAGGTGCTGATTTACAAAATAGCTTGGCCGAAGGAGGTATGTGCAGAAGTGGTTGTATGTGAGAACAAAGAATAGGTAATGACGAGCAAGATTTGATAATTTGAGTTAACGTATGTTACAATGGTAGGGATAAGGCGTATGTGAAGCGTTACTATTGGTGGCTTTAAAAAAGCCACTCTTATACTAACCGTGCCCGACGGGCGCGTTTTGCTACTGCATACTAAGTTATTATATATGTATAAAATCAAATAAGAGTTGCGTTCGCAACAATGTCAGTTCCAATGAATTTAGTGCATACAATATTTATTAACTACACTTATTAAAACTTATAACCTCGTGAAGGCCGAGAAGGACAAAGTCAGCAAGTACCTAGACTTGGCACACGAGGTGACCGCCATGTGGGATGTTGATTCAACGATCATTGTCCCGATAGTCGTCTCTGCGAACGGTCTAATAGCGAAGAGTCTCGACCAACACCTCAAGAGACTCTCGCTAGATGGCTGGGTCAAGGGTCAGATACAGAAGGCGGTACTCCTGGACACGGCGCGAATAGTCAGGAGGTTCCTCTCTCTGTCGCCCTAACTCTGTAGCTTAGGCCCCGCCTCGCTGCCGGCGGCACACTAGGTTAGGATTTTATAATATTTTTGTGTTTTGTAAGTGTCTTATTATATTTTACTTTTTATAAAAATATTGTAAAACCTAACCTAAGACCAGAAATAAATAAAGATATTAAAACTTATTATTTTTTTTCACTTATTATTTGTATAATACATAAATACACCTCTATGGTCTTAAACTTGCAAATTTTTGAAAAACATACGTGTAAGCGGTGTAAGTACCCATTTTATTTCAAATACTAACAATATCTCACACTATAATTAAGTGAACTCTATAATAGTACATTACTTACCAAGGGCGGTAAAACAAAGAATGTCTCAGATCGCAGGTATTTGACGCCCGAGCCGAAGGCAAGGGCGATAATTATGCTATCTGAGGCTTTCTTAATTACCGCCCGAGGTAAGTACAAAATTTTGTCACCCCCTGGCCAGAAAGTGTGATTTTCTGCGCGCGGAGCGTGCGGTAATTGCCACATTATGGCCAGGTGTGACATAAAATATGTATCGTATGTATCGTAAGGCAGTGGGCAGGGATTGGAGGAGACGAGCTGAAGACCGAGCTCAGTGGCGTGCCATGGGAGAGGCCTATGTCCAGCAGTGGACTGACACAGGCTGATGATGATAATGATGACGATGTTCAGTTCAATTCAGTTCATTTATTCAATAAACAATATACATTGCATTTGAAATATTTGTACATAAAAACATATTAAAAATAAGCAAAATACACTAAAAAGACAGAACAATCTTAAATGTCAGTTATTATACTGGTTAATTTTCCTAATTTCAAAATAATATATATATATATATCTATATATCTATTCTCGCATTTATTTTAAATAGTATCACATTTTTTAAAAATAATATTGTCCATTGAAAATTTGCACATAAAAACACATTAAAAATAAACAAAATACACTAAAAAGAAAGAAGAAAATTTTAAATGTCAGTTATAGATATATAGTCAGCTAGCGCATATTTTACATCATTTTTGCATATTTATTTTAATACCATAATGCCAATTAATACATAAAATTAAATAAAAAATCGTAACAATACCTAACTATAAAAATATAACTCAACTTATATAGCGCATTCAATAATATAACTCAACTTGACGTTATTGGCCAAGGTTGCCGTCCTGATTCGTGCTAAAATTTGTTTATTGTTGATAAATTGTGACAATGTTTGTTTTGGCAAGCAGTTTGCTAAATTGCTGTGAATGATTGCTTGGTCATTTTTGTTAGTTCACACAACTTAAGTTATATATAGGACAATGTCAGATAACAGTGGCTTTCGGTGAAGGTAAACATCGTGAAAAACGGATTAAATCCCAGCAAGGTCCTGGGTTGGAAGGTCAAAATTTAGTCGGTTAGTAGCTTTTTTTTTATACAACGCCTGTGGCAAACAAGCTTACGGTTCACCTGATGGTAAGCGTGGTAACTCCAAAGGGGTCACGTACGTGTTGCCAACCCTTTATAAAATTTGAGGATGCACTGTGTTGATAAGGAACGGACAAATTTAGGTCTCTCGCTCTCAACATTGCATCCTCGGGAGCTCTGGCAGCCTTGCTCACCTCCAGGAATACAACACTACATACTTGTATAGTAAATAATGTTATTATGGCCGTGGTCTTCTGCGAGGCGGAGGTACTTCCCTAGTCGGGCAGCTCCAAATTCGAGCAAGATGACATTTTGCTGTGCTCTACCTCTCTTGAAAAACTAGTACCAACGCCAAAACTAGTTCCAGCGTCTGTAGACAAGAGTCTTTAGTGGTCTCTTAGTACAGACACAAGCTGAGCTACCTACCCTTTTCAATTGTTTTTGTATACTTTGTTTTATTGTACCTGTCTTGGTTACCTGTAAATGTATACAATTATTGAATAAACGTCTTATTATTATTATCTCTTTATTTATTCTTTCGCTTAAGTTAGGTTTTTACAATATTTTTATAAAAAATAAAAGATAAAAATACACTTACAGAACATAAAATCATTATAAAAACCTAACCTAGTGTGCCGCCGGCAGCGAGGCGGGGCCTAAGCTACCGGTGGTTAGGGCGACAGAGAGAGGAACCTCCTGACTATACGCGCCGTGTCCAGGAGTACCGTCTTCTGTATCTGACCCTTGACCCAGCCATCTAGCGGGAGTCTCTTGAGATGTTGGTCAAGACTCTTCGCTATTACGAGTAGACCGTTCGCAGAAACGACTATCGGGCCAATAATCGTCGTATCAACATTCCACATGGCGGTTACCTCGTGTGCCAAGTCTAGGTACTTGCTATTATTATTATTATTAAATCTCGGGATCAAGTGTCAAAGCAGACTCCGGTTTCCGTCGAACACGTAGTTAAGTGTTGGCGATAGACGTTGCGGTATTAACAACATTTCATAGTTCCAGTCTTCAAAGTTTGTAGCGAAACCCTAAACTCACTTAAAATGGAACATAAAGCTATATTTAGTTCCAATGCTGGAGTTCCGGAACACATAAAATACCTGTTCCCTGTAGCCATACAGCCACAAAAGTGGGTTACCACTTTTGGACTCTATTATCTGTGCATTAAGGTTCAAAATGAGACTTCGCTTACTGTACCGGCGCGGCCCCAATCGATTCGCCTCACAGGAAACAGGCGGTGGCCGCACGATAAGGTTTAATGAGACATGTCTACATGAAAGATCGTGGCAAACAAGCATACGGCTTGCCTGAAGGTAAGCAGACATCGTAGCCTGTGGACGCTTGACTGCAGAACTATTAAACCGTGTACGGACCCCTTCGGCCGTCTACGAAACCGGAGTTTCGAAACTGGCTTCGTCGAGGCTTTTGTAGTACCTACTTGTACGTAACTGGCTTTGATCAAGTATTTTTTTTTCTTGTACGTAATTAGTTTCGATCGAGGCTTTTGCTGTGCTTGTTACCTATAACCGACTGCGATTACTTCGTAAAGTAATTTGTAGGATTACGCGCAGTTGGTTACGTGTGTCCTGCATACACATATGCATACTGCAGCTACGGGTACGTCAACGATTGTACACGGCTTTATAATGATCAGCAGCGCCATTTTTTGATATAGGGATCAATTTTTTGACCGCTAGAGACAAAAACATAGTACTTGTGACATACGTTTGACGTGTACTTAGCCAACGACAAAGACAAAAATATGAAAAGACAAAAAACTGCCAAAAAGACGCAGCTCAGCTTAGTGATGAGAGTTTAGCGTTGAAATTACGTTCCAATCCGTTGAATGCATAACACAATTGAACAAAATGAAATTGGAGAATTTAAAAAAAACCCAGTTAAAAGGCTAGTATTTAAAGGTACAAACTAAATCTGATTTTTTGCAAGCTAAAATACTAATTGCACATCAAACTGGGCACTCTTTTGTGCAATTAATACATTTTTGCTGTACAAATCAGTTTGATGCGTAGGTATACGAAAGAAAAAAAATAGTTTACAATATTACCAGACTGTATAGTAGTTACAATTCTGGTGTGGGGAAAAAAGGTTTCAGCTATGGTAAACAGATATTTTTTTATTACAACATGCCATATTTTTGTTAAAATATTCTAAATTCTAATATCGTTTTGGTAACCATCTAATAGTTACAGAGTAAAATATACATTTATCTTACAACGCTTTTGATATGCGATTAAGTATATTCCATTATAAAATACCTTAAGTTTCTTCTGCTGTCAAAAACACTGTGTTCGCAAAACATAAAAGATTAAAAACACGAATTTTTTAGGACAGAAACCTATTAAGTATTGCAATTTCCTGTCATCCAGACGCAGACTATCATTCGATCTAGACAAGGGATCCCAATAAAAATGAAGTTATCCCTGTGACTCACGAATCCCCCTTTAACCGAAACCATACTCACCCTACACTAAATTCGTACTGACTCATTATGACTCACTGCCATAAAAACGTCCATTATATCTTGACACGGTCTGCCCTTCGATTTAGCAACACAATTGAGGTTGGAGGGGAAATAGCATTGAATTGACAGGTCAGCTTACTCTGGTAAGTCTGGGGCACGTCTCGCCTGTGACCTTATGGTGTCAGTGGCATTTGTCGTAATAAATGTTATGTAATTGAAGTTTTTATTGTGTGTGTCGCACGATATATGCAATTTTAAGGTAATTTCGCTATCATATTGACGACCAGAGGGGCTACTCAAGTTCGAAATCCGGACTACGTATCGAGCTGTCCCTCTCACTCATATAGTGAATAAAACGAGAGTGAAAGGAACGTCACGTTCGGATTACAGGCTCAGTTCGGCTTAGTTCGAATCCCAGCAGGATATTTTAGAGTTTCTTTTAGAAACGATTTCATCACTTCTCATGCTCGAAAAGTGTGTCATATAAGGCTTATCAAGCGGGGCTAAAGTACGTAGTACATTAAGGCCGGGTTTTATAAAGATCTTTATTGTTTCCTCATATGGGCAGAACAGCGTTTCAAAGAACTCAATATTTCTCGTTGGAAGGTCTTAATAATTCGTTAAATACTGCTGCAGCAGGATCATGAGGATACGGCATTTACATTCAGCCGAAGTGAGCAGGGAAGTAGACAGGACTAGTGTATAAACACGATACTTCTCATGGTACTGCCGGCGAATACTGAGTGACGAAGCAGAATGTAAACACACTGCCGCTCGCGCTGCTTCACGGCATTTTTCAGCCGAAGTGAGCAGGGAAGTAGGCAGGACTAGTGTGTAAATACGATACTTCTCATGGTACTACCGGTGAGTACTGAGTGACGAAGCAGAATGTAAACACACTGCCGCTCGGGCTGCCACACGGCATTTACATTCAGCCGAAGTGAGCAGGGAAGTAGACAGGACTAGTGTGTAAACACGATACTTCTCATGGTACTGCCGGCGAATACTGAGTGACGAAGCAGAATGTAAACACACTGCCGCTCGCGCTGCCACACGGCATTTTTCAGCCGAAGTGAGCAGGGAAGTAGGCAGGACTAGTGTGTAAATACGATACTTCTCATGGTACTACCGGTGAGTACTGAGTGACGAAGCAGAATGTAAACACACTGCCGCTCGGGCTGCCACACGGCATTTACATTCAGCCGAAGTGAGCAGGGAAGTAGGCAGGACTAGCGTGTAAACACGATACTTCTCATGTTACTGCCGGCGAGTACTGAGTGACGAAGCAGAATGTAAACACACTGCCGCTCGCGCTGCCACACGGCATTTTTCAGCCGAAGTGAGCAGGGAAGTAGGCAGGACTAGTGTTACACACTCGTCCTGACCACTTCCCTGCTCACTTCGGCTGAATATAAAAATCAAAATCAAACATTTATTCTGCAAATAGGCCACAAGGGCACTTTTACATGTCAAAATATTAATTTATAATTGAAGAAAGTCTGACTATACGAATGAAGTGTATTTTTCATGTCAAAATATTCATTTACAGTTCAAGAAAAAATAATAATTTCGAGTTTCATCATCATCATCATCATTTCAGCCGAAAAACGTCCACTGCTGAACATAGGCCTCCCCCAAGTGGGCATTTCGAATTTATTACAACAAAATTAATGTCATACAGTGAAGTTAAACTTGCAAAGTTATCTATTACAAATATTACAACATTAGTAAAGTTAGAGATGTACAAGGTCTCAAGATTAAATAAGGAGTATAATGAAATAATATAATATCCCAGAGATGTACATGGTCTCTGAGCGTCAAAATTAAGATTAATTTAATATTTAAATTTACACTAACGTGAGACATATTTACACTTAATAAGAGAACAACGGTTGGAACTCACTTGGAAAGTCACTATTTGCGACATGTTTCGGACTACAATTGGAGTCCTTCATCAGGTTGAGTGTTATCAAGGCAACCGACCGCGCGTGTTGCAGTTGTAGTCCGAAACATGTCGCAAATAGTGACTTTCCAAGTGAGTTCCAACCGCTGTTCTCCTATTAAGTAATTTAATATTGTTAGAGATGTGTTCTCTAAGTTACTGATAATAAAAACGAATCCACAACAGGATGATGTTTCTCGTCAATTCCCTATAAATGTGTTAATACCACTCATTGATTGTGTGGCTGGGATATAAGTATAGCAGCCAATAATCCAATCTCAACAGTAACTGAACATCAGCAACAATAAGTTAGTGACGTGCAGTAAACCTCAGTGATTTATATTTATGTTCGTGTAGCTATTGTTCACTCAATTTCGTTTTGTAAACGTAACAATGTACCGTAATTACTTTACTTACAAAATAAGCACAAAGTAAGGGTTGTATTGTACTTTCTGAACGGAGTTCTGTACCTAGATGCTTAGATCCAGAAACCGTATTTTTGTCGAAAAATATATTTGCGGAAAATAATAATCGGACAAGTGCGAGTCGGACTCGCCTACCGAGGGTTTTATGTATTTTCTGGTGAACAATAAAGAATATTTGTATTGTATTGTATTGTTTCGTTCCATATAAAATTAGTAGGTACAGTCGCCATCAGATATATCGGAGCGAATTAGGTGCTCACAAATATCTGAACACGACTCTATTGTCAAGGCGTTAAAGTGCATGTTCAGATATTTTTGAGCACATTGAAGAGTACAGATATATTTGATGGCGACTGTACATAGAGGTATATTATACTTAGATAGTTAAGGAATCGAGTCTCATCGTTCAGTTTCCAATATTTTCATGATTTAATTACAAATGTATAGATTTCAGATTTTCCTCTGTACTTGTAGTATGAAACGATATTACAATTGTCAAATGTCATATTCCTAGGTCAACGGAAAGTACCCTATAGATTTTGATTACGGTCAGTGTCGAAATATACGTTTTTTGCTGCATAAACGGCCGTATCTTTTTTTTACGTTAACTTAGAAGTTTGATTTTTTTACAGCATCCAGGGACTGTAGTAGGTATAGCAAATAGGTGTCGATAGGTACATAAACATCATATTAATGTATCCGATTGATGTCAAAGGCTTGTTATAGGGTTGAGGACTAACTAACAGACAGAAATGCATGGCCCAAACCAAATACCTAAATAGCGTAAAGAGTCATGTATAATATTTTCATTGTATCTAGTTGACACATTTCTTGCAGGAAAGCATATCAAACGATTCGACATGTTTTGTTTTCTTGTGTAACTACACATTGTAAATACCTATTGTTATTTTTTCCTCGTGTTCCTTTCAATTCTCTTTTGTTGTATACCACTTACATTTACTTGCATTGCATTTATTTGCCACTTGAGTTGAGAACGAAAACTGGATACGTGGTCATATTTGCGTAACTCAAATATGAACCTGATACATAAGTTTTGAATACGCTCAAGCTTGTTAAGTTAACAAACAACATCCAAGCTCAATCCGAAATGCACTCATTACAACGTTCATATTTGATGAAGTTTCATAATCCAAGCCACAAACCGAAATGTCTAATTTACATTTTATTTGGCTCCAAAGCAGCTCATTTTCGCGACACGGAACATGCTAATTTTATTTCATGTCGCACGCGACGTTTCCGAGCCAGTCCCGGGAACGCATGCCCGGGTACAATCAAAAGTCCCGGGTATTACATTTCCGATGCACGGTTTCAACTGCAGAAGTTCGAGTGTGAAAGTATTGGAAGGAATGAAAGTTAAAAAGACGGTTGGAAGTTGGACGTAATAATACGTCGAAAGTAAGGTTTTTCAAACATTCTAGAACGCGATATGACTTATTGCCTTCTTGTTGTTATTACCTACATCTTAGTATGACTACCGTGAAACAGGTATAAATTTTATAACGCCTAATATAATGCAAAATTGCCAAATTATGAAGTTTTTGTAAGTACCTTAGCATCATTAAAATAGAGTCGAAAATTGGCGACCTTTTCAATTCCTACATAGTTCATCATCCTAATTGGCTCACAAATTGTCCTCAATTTAAGTATGATGGCAGTTTATCATTAAAATATGGATGTGCACATTATTTATATAAATTGTAATAAATTTAAAGTTGAATTTAAACTTGACTCCAAAAGCGTCTTTTATTTTCTCGTTAAGTTTAACTCCAAAGCATTGTCAGTTGGCACCTATAACATAAAGGGAGTTGTACATATAATATTGTGCGCCCATACATTTTCTAGCAGCCATAAAATCTCAGACAATGTAGCATAACTGCCAGTGACACATGCTGTCAAGGCTGCTAGTTGCCCCTTCAATGAGATAATGCTGCCTAATAAGACATATCGTTTGAGTGTTGTTTTCGACGGCATATGCTAATATAGTCAAGAACTGACTAAAGTAGGTAGTGTCTGAAGATTTTAATATTTTGCTCTATTTTATCATATATGACTAGCCTTAGTTGATACTGACCTTGCCTACGAAGCTAAAAGCAGGTAAAATTTGTTCCTCGAGCTCCGTACAGCCGGGCAAATGCTAATAATTATATTAAATCACCTTGAACCGATCCTTTTCTCATTAAATTAATGACTATGTCTCTGACAGCTTAATTACCCCCTAAATTAACCCTGAAACCGCCCTAAAAAGTTAACGAGTATCGAAATCCCTTCGATAAATGCGCGAATCGAGGACAGAGCGGAACTGCCAACAGGACATAAATGTCCTTTTACGATACGCTGGCGCCATTTTTCTTTCCCTATTCGGGTGAATTATTTTAAATAGAAAACTCCCGCGAAGTCTCACATATATTGAATTAATAATAAATGCGTCCCTCAAGTCTTTAAGGTCGAATGTCGCTCGAGATGTTCCGGACCAATTATTTGTTGACGAAAGAGTATAAGAGTATTTGAGTAAGATCGCGACATATATAGTCCCTATTCGTCCCGGTACCGCCGCATATCGGGTAGAGTCAGTCCGACCCAAGTCGGGCCTAGCTGAGTTTCTTACTGGACTCTTCTCAGCTAGGCTATGTTTAGTGAACCAGCGACAAAATTCCCAGTAGCTCGATTCCACTCAGATTTGGTTGAAGCCGCTCAACCAATCTCACTGGAGCGCAAATTCTTAGAGTATTCCAGTGTTTTAAACCGCCCGCGTGGTTGTGTCGGAGGTTTTGGATTATCCCCAGGCCACTCTCCAACCGCGCATTCCTATCGCTTTATTGGGCCCGGCCTATAAAGCCATAGTCAGGTTAAAAAAAAATATTAAATTTGAATGGACTGTTAGACAGATTCATACTTATTTCTTATTTGACGTGAAGCTCTGACACCTCACACAGTTTGAGCCGTCACAGCAGAGCGCATATATTATATATCGTTCTGTTGCATCACGTCAGAATAATAATACGAATCTGACTTACCCAAATGTGGAAGTAAATATCGTGAACTCTGACAAACTGCACTATAAAAGAAGAAGGAAACATTATTATTATTAACAATGGAGAATTTTACTAACAATTCTACATTTTTAGAATAAAGTGACGTCACTCGTAACTCGCGTCTGTAAAATACATTTTTTTATTTTTTTTTATATTTTAAAAAAGGTACACTTTACAGACATCACACAATAAATGATACAGTTAAGTTTGCACAAAATCAGTAGTTTATAGACCAGCATGACATCCAAAGCAAGTGCCCACAGCATGATCAATAAGTAAGCGCATAATTGACCAAGTGCACATACAGCACTAGTGTCAAGTCGACCAGCACAGAGCAGGGTTAATTACATGGTTAAATCTAATCAAGTTCAGCATTCAATAACACAGTTACCCTACTCTATTTCAGCCAGTCGAGCCAATGATGTATCAACATGAACACTACTAGTAGCAAAACTTTAGTTAAAGGAGATAAGTATACATTCTTAGGTACTAATTGAATGATAAACGATAAAACTGAAACGAAATTAAATAAACAAACAAGGAAATCAGGGTAAAGCGTTTACTTTTTAGGGTGAGCAAAAATTTTCAAACTTATTCGAGGATTAATAAAAAAAATGTGCTACTGCAATTTATAGAATTTAAAGTACCGACGCATTTTGTCAGAAGTACTCTTCGTCCCCATCACAAACCGCTTTTTTTAATCCCCAGTAGCAGAAGCGTATTTTTTAAATTTGACGCCCCGAGCCAATAAGGTTCGCCGCCCCATAAACCAAGAAAAATAATATATTGTTTTTTTAAAAGTCTACATTTCTATTGTATCATACATTACTGAAGAGGCCGCGAAATAGGGGATTGCCGGCCGAGTAGTTATAGATCGCCGAGTGTTTACGAGGCCATCTAGAGATACGAGGCTGTCAACCCCGGTACCGTAGAGGCTTTTGTAGTGTTTTTTTTTTCAAAAAATGCAATAAAGTTTGAAAATTAAAAGAAAACTTGAAATGAAATTCTAAGGATTCTGTAATAAAAACACACGTTGCAGCTGCCGGTCGGGGGCGGCTAGGCGGTTACGCCGCCCTGGAGGATTGGCGCCCCGAGCCATGGCCCTGATGGCCCTAGGGTAAATACGCCCCTGCCCAGTAGGAGGACAGTCACTCTGGTTACTAGTCCCTTATATGTGGCACTGAATGATATAAATAATATTCTTCTATACGACCCCGCTTTGGAGCTGTTCTCGCAGACGGGACCGAGGTTCCTGGCTGCAGCAGCACGCTAGCTGGAGGCAAACTCCACTCCCACTACTATTGTATAGCCTCCTGAGACCCACCATACAAATAAAAATACAATCGAATTTGAACCTAACAGTTCCGATTACAAATTTGAATTTTATTTTATGTCAAATCAATCAAACCAAAACAAATGCAACTCTATCACTTCAAAATTTAACTTATTTTTCGTTGACCATATTTTGTCCTTTATATAGGACGCGGGGTCTTAGGAGGATAGAGTAACTAAGCACTGTGTTAGTCACAAGTTTTTGTAACCTGTAACTTGCATGTTTGTTTTACCTGTAAATGTAAATTGGTTAATAAATAAATAAACTATAATCGGCTGTATCTTTTTTATACAACGCCAGTGGCAAACAAGGGTACGGTCCTGATGGTAAGCGGCCACCGCAGCCTATATACTCCCGCAACTCCAAAGGAGTCACATGCGCGTTGCCGACCCTTTGTAAGATTTGCGGATGCACTGTGTTGACAGCAGAAGGAACACAATTAGGTCTCTCGCTCTCAACACAGTGCATCCTCGGGAGCTCTGGCAACCTTGCTCACCTCCAGGAACACAACACTACATTACTTTTTGTTGTCTTTATTATTTTTTGCTTGATTGACATACAAAAAATACGTTGCCGGTATATTTTGATAATCTAACTGAGGCACTAAATTTTTTTTAGTAACATTCTCCATTGCTAGGTGGTATTATCTTAATAATCAAGACACGTAGAACTTTATTTAGAATGAAGGAAAAATTGAAAAATTTAGGCACCGGGCAGGATTCGAACCTGCGACCTCCCGGCACTCGCGGCCAGTCGCTCTAGCCAACTGAGCTATAGGTGCAATCGCTACCCAGTCCCAAATTCATCAATCGTTCCTTCGTATTAAGCAGTACCGCTGCTAACGTAAACTATTTTTTATACAAACGCCTTAAGGGAGGCGTACAGCGACATCTACCAGAAAACTCATGCTTCATTAACTAACGTAAAACTTTGATGTAGCTCGTGTCAGAGGCTTCTGGTATTCAAGGGTCATATTGAGACGATCTCACCTTCGTTACTCTATTTTTCAAAATCTAAATGACCTAAAAAATCTAACGAAGGTTATAATCACAGGGATGTCTCTTTCTGTGAATTAAATGGTTTGTTTTTTGTCATGCTTTATTGTCCCGCTGGTGGAACTGATTCCATAGTAGATTGTGTCTCAAGGGAGCAAAATGATATATTTACGGCGAGGGCGGTATATTGAATTCTGAGTGAAGCGAAAGATTCTGCAATAGAATCCTGAGCGTAGCGAGGGATTCTAAAGTAGAATCTTGAGCGTAGCGAGGGATTCAAGTGTTTACACCCAAGACGGAAATAATTTTGCTACCGTGTGACACATATTGCTTTTCACACCGTCTATGAGGGCCGCTGCTAAAAATATGAAATATCTTACAAATGATTTTACTACAGAGTGTCAAATACTGCTTTCACACCTTCTATGAGGAAAAGAGTAATTGTTGCCCTCAAATTAGGGAAGAGAAGTACAACTTTGATCCCTCATTTGACGGCAACAATAACTCTTTTCTGAATAGCAGGTGTGAAAAAATTATTAGCTTCCATTTTCAATATTTTGTGAAAAAGTAAATACGTAAAGTGGTTAGTAATATGTCACAAATATATTTAAGTGAAACAAAAAAATCACATGAGAAGGAATTCAGCTACAGTTTTGCATCTTTTTCCATCATTAAACTTGAATATTCAACTCAGTACGTTAAACATTTCCGTTAAGGTATAAAATAGAATGGCGCTGGTATGACGCAGTCTCGCAAATCTAATTTTAGGTGAGTGACATGAGGGAGAATTGTCCCGCTGCGGTGACCACAGCTCTGTGAGAAACGAGGATGTCTATTTCAATTTTAATGTACCGAGTTAGTATTTGTCCATGACAGAGAAAGAAATATATGGCGAACAGTGTTTTCGTAATAGGGCTCATAATTGTCATAGTTTGTTCGGTGATCTAAAGCCAAAGATCCACAGTTTAAGCAATATGTGCGATAATACCACTTTTTATTTCAAATGGTCAAGTCGTATCACGATTTTTTGAATTTTAACCTAAGCCCAGCTTCTTTAAAGCTTAAAATACCTTGTGTCCGTAAACAGAGATTATCTCAACAACTACCGTTAAACATTTTATTCGCATTATATTTTTTATTGGTGTCATATGAGATTTAACTTTAGTGCAAACTATTACGTTAGCTTTTGCTATATGTAAAGAATAATAATAGCAATAATGTCCTAAGGAGCCCGGGGTCCGCTTTGACACATAATCCCAAGATTAGGCGTAGAAACTAAAAATACAAATACAAACATTTATTCTACAAATAGGCCACAAGGGCACTTTTACATGTCAAAATATTAATTTACAATTTAAGAAAGTCTGACTATAATAAGTAATACATTTTTCATGTCAAAATATTAATTTACAGTTCAAGAAGGAATAATAATTTCGAGTTTACAATTATAACAAAATTAAAGTCATACAGTGAAGATAAACTTGCAAAGTTATCTATTACAAATATTACAACATCAGTAAAGTTAGAGCTGTATAAGGTCTCAAGATTAAACAAGGAGTATAATGAAATTAATATAATAACCCAGAGATGTACATGGTCGCTGAGCGTCAAAATTAAAATTAATTTAATATTGTTAGAGATGTATATGGTCTCTAAGTCACTGATAATAAAAACGAATCCACAACAGGATGATGAACTAGTTTTACGAATCTGACTTGCCAAGCCAGAGGAACTCAAACTTAAGAAGAATCTTTTCTCCTGTTTACCTTCACTTGTTATATTTCAAATGATAGTTCGTACGTTATTATTTTGAAAAACCTAGTGGTAACTACGAATACGGGTTCAAACGTTACATTCGCAAACAATAAAATAGTTTCTACATTTGCAATGTTTACAATTTGGGAAGATTATGATATGTTTCAGATATTAATTGCCCATTACTAGGCTGGACGCAACGAGCCGATGGTGACTAGTCGAGGAAAGGGTAATACAAAAACTGTTTTACAAACATACACAATAAAAATTATACCTGCATAAAAAAGCCTTCTGCCGTTTGGCAACTAAGTTTCGCAACCAGTTGTTTAAAAAGAAGTAATCACCCTGTTACGCAACTAGTACAGTAGTAGTAGTAATTTAGATATATTTAGATACAGTACAGATGTATAAGTAAAGATAGTGATTTTGTATTTGTATTAACCTATATTAGAGTAGAATTAGGATCGTGCATCGAGACATTCGAGACAAACCACCTGTGGTTTAACGATGCCGTTTAAATTATGTTACAACAATAAATTGTGTTTAAACTTAATTAAATTAAAAATTAAAAAACGATACCAATAAATAATAAATAGTTGCCCAAAAAGAAAATCTATTGCTGTTCCAAAATCAGCGTAGATGACAGTTGTTTCGCAACCAGTTGACAAAAAAGAAATAAATATCTTTGTTTACAACTGGTAGCCAGTTGTAAACAAAGATATTGTAAACAAATAAGACTCAAACAAAATGTAATAAAAATGTACCTACTTATTCTATGCAAATAAACTCTATTCTATTCTATTCTAACAAACAATATTTATGCAAGTTCTACATTATATACTTACATGTAAAAGATTGTCAAAGGCAGATAAAATATTGAATAAATATGAGTAGCATTGAATATTTATTCTCGGAGATTTACGGTCCTGCTCAAATATCGGGCAAGATATACAGCTCATGTCCGCCATCTATTCGCTTCATGGACGAGATATTGAATTTAAAATACAATCTCCTATGATAAATGTGGGTAAATCTCACTTTGAGTTTACAAATTTGAATATTTTTGAGGTGATAAATATTATATAATATACTAGCGACCCGCCCCGGCTTCGCACGGGTGCACTATTTAATGAATGTTATTATACATATAAACCTTCCTCTTCAATCACTTTGTCTATTAAAAAAACCGCATCAAAATCCGTTGCGTAGTTTTAAAGATTTAAGCATACATAGGGATATAGGGACAGAGAAAGCGACTTTGTTTTATACTATGTAGTGATCTGATAAACATTTGAAAAACTAACACATGACAGAGTTTAAGTCTGAAAGAGGCTGAAATGATATTTAATACTCTTAAAAATAACGATAACAACATAACGAGGGTTAAATTCAGAATATTTAGGCCGGGTTATATAAAGATCCGTTAGACCAAATGTTAGATCAAATTTCAGTAACTCAGTACATTTTTTGTCATAACAAACCGACATAAGGTCTAACGAAGGTTTATAAAACCGAGCCTTAGTATTCAACTTTCAAAATCAGGAAAGAGAACCATTGAATTTGCTCCAGGCATGAAATAATGTCTCACTTATTCTGAAAATAAGATTCCTCTTAAAAACTAAACTGTGGACACCAATTCCTTTACAAATTTCAATGTAGACACCAAATGCGTCCAGAGGGCCTACTCCGAACTTCGAAATCCCAACTTCATATCGTTTCGTCCCTTTCACTCTCGTGTTATACACCATATGAGTGAAAGGGACGGCACGATACGAAGTTCGGATTGACATTCGGCGTAGGCCCTCGAATGAGTCGGGCCCACTCGCAATCATGGCTAACCGGGTTATTTCTCTTGAGCATTACAGGGTTAGCGTGACTGACTTCAATATTAGAGGATAGATTAGGTTGGACTATTTCAACCGATTTCAGTAGAATTGTACCTTTAGTTTACTGCAATATAAATCTATTTTCTTCTTTTTTATCATTAACTAGCGACCCGCCCTGGCTTCGCACGGGTGCAATGCTGATGCTGTATTATACATATAAACCTTCCCCTTGAGTCACTCTATCTATTAAAAAACCGCATCAAAATCCGTTGCGTAGTTTTAAAGATTTAAGCATACATAGGGATATAGGGACATAGGGACAGAGAAAGCGACTTTGTTTTATACTATGTAGTGATAAACAATTGAATACAATGATGATCATAAGACATCGTAAAACCACATAATGGTTTGTCTCGATGTCAGAGCCAAAACATAATATAACGGACTTAAGTTATTTAGGTTTACGTATATAATTGAAGAAAGTGCTAATAAACCGCGATAACGGTCAAATGGAAGTATGTCCATTTACTTTTCAGTTAAGGTACGTTTCGGGTGAAGTGCGTTTGCTGGCGATATTAGTGTTGACTAATCGCGACTATGACCAAATGTGAATTTGGTTACTTACGTTTCAGTAAGGGTGCGTTTCGGGTGACGTGCGTTTACTGGCGATATGAGTGTTGACTAATCGCGACTATGGCCAAATGTGAATTTGGTTACTTACGTTTCAGTAAGGGTGCGTTTCTGTCCACGTAATAGCTGTCCTATTATCTAAATACATATTTTATTTTAGGTTTTAAGGTAGATAGGTACATTAATTTGTTAAGAGCATGAGTGCATTACTCGCCAATAAACGTTGTTTGGCAAACGGATATTAATGTAAAACTGTATCTAACTTTTTTGGTAAATAAATGATTTAAAAAAAAATACGATAATGGCCAAAAGCGAATATGGTTAATTGGGTCATTTTAGTTTTTCATGACCATTTCGAAATAGTACCTAACCTATAAAAACCTATTAAAAGGAATTTATAGGTAAAAATATTTAAATATTAACATATTGCTGTAAAAGTTGGGTAAAACAGTTGTAAAAACCATTTTTTTCATACAAACGGTAAGACATACAATGACCACTGAGTTACTAGATTTATGGATATTAGCTGTGATTCGGTAATTACCAAAACTATCGGAAGTGATACTGCAATTAAACCTCTTTCTAAGTAACAGTACAATAATATGAAGTGAAGGCCAAGTATAAGATTTCAAGCTCACATGGTCATTTACATTAGAATTACGATTAATATATTAATATAAATAAATAAATAAATAAATTACGATTTGAAAGGGGATATTTACCATGTATATTTCTATTTTTGAGTTCCCGATATTTCGGCACTGTTTGGCGCTTGCAACAGTGCCGAAATATCGGGAACTCAGAAATACAAATCTACATGGTAAATATCCCGTTTCAAATCGTAATTCTAATGAAGGCCAAGTATTCCAAAATCTGTATTTAGAAAATGTGTCTGAGAATTATGTACATGAAAAAGTAGAATGGCCCGTTACGTTTCTGCACAGGTGCGTTACGGGTGAAGTGAGTTTCCACATGAGAGCTGTCTAATTGCGACAATAGCCAAATTCGAATTTGGTTAGTTCAGTGCCTTTACCATGAGTTTGCATGACCGTACTCGCCAGCAACTGCGTAAACGATTTAGTATGCCGATTCTTAGTTCTATTGCGCGCCAGAGTTCTGTGGGATCACCAAACAGAAAGTAAGCTCTCTGCTAAACAATAAATCGGAAGCTATAGAATTGTGGAAGCTCACTAAAGGACTAAAACAATCAAAAGCTTTAATAAAAGGCTACAATGCCAAGTTGTCTAAAGAGCTATTACAAATCAAAGACACAAAACCAGCGCAGTGACAAGAATACTCACTGGTCACTGCAAACTTAACAAACATCTATCCGAAATGGGTATAAAACAAAGCGCAGCATGCAGGTTCTGCCAAGAGTCGGAGGAAACTGCCATCCATATCCTCTGCTCCTGTGGACCACTTATGCGCAAAAGAAGTATCTATCTGGGGAGGCACATCATGCCCCCAGAGGAGATACAACAAATTGCGACCCAAAGAATCTGGAAATTCCTGGAGGCAACGGGTGTAAGCAAAGAACTTTAAGGGCTGCCACAATAGATCAATACTGGTCGAGGCGGCAAAGAAGGCCCACAACTAACAATAATAATAATAATAACCGCCAGAGACGCTGAACTTTTGTCCATACATTTTTTTACGCAGTCGCTAGCGAGTACGGTCATGTAAACTCATGGTAAAGGCACAGAATTTGTCCAAATGCGATTAAATCAAACAGGATAACTTGACACGCGTTACACGCAGAGATCTACAGTTAGGTACCTTATTATCAGTAATATAGATTTTTGGTCTCTGCATTCCCCACTGGGATACGGGCATGGAAAATAAACGTAACATTTAAACTCAAAATAAACACTTATTTCAGTTTGGCTAAATGAGTGATACAAATGGTTCCCCCCGGCATTCTACTTAGCAACAAGTCAGGTACTAAAATTAACATTCGAGGACGCAGTATTGACTTTTCCTTTCTCCTAATTTATTCCATTTCTTTTGTACTATTTAAGCCTCTTTTACACCCACGCTGTTTGTCTCCTGCGAAGAATTTTGCATATTTAGGAGCTTTAGAAATATCAAAATGTTTTGAAGTCAAACAAATTCACAAATAAATTACAGCAAAAGTTTTGATACCTCAAATAAACTGACTGTAGCATAGGGTCGCTAGGCCAGTTACGCGGCCTGCGTCAGTTTGCAGCCTTCTTGACGACCGCTTTAGCCTAGTTGGTAGTGACCCTGCCTTCGAAGCTGGAGGTCCCGAGTTCGAATCCGGTCAGGGCATTTATTTGTGTGATGAACACGAATATTTGTTCCTGAGTCTTGGATGTTTTCTATGTATTTAAGTTTCTATGTATCTATATAAGTATGTATATCGTCACTTAGTACCCATAGTACAAGCTTTGCTTAGTTTGGGACTAGGTTGATT
This sequence comes from Epiblema foenella, assembly GCA_963556455.1. Taxonomy (NCBI): domain Eukaryota; kingdom Metazoa; phylum Arthropoda; class Insecta; order Lepidoptera; family Tortricidae; genus Epiblema; species Epiblema foenella. The sequence goes on along the minus strand of OY747113.1, from coordinate 1,990,753 downwards.
GGTGTAAGATTGTCCAAAAATATTTATTTATTTATTTCTGAAGAACGAAGTTTTTTCAATTAAAGATATTTACATTTACATGCCGTAAATACATAGTGATTCGTATGCGTTTTCATTAGTGGCTATCGAACGGGGAATATATTAAAAAAGCAAGAAAATATCCTTTCAGTTCATCAACTCATCCAAGTGGCCGCAAACTGGCGCATCAAATTAACAGGCCGTAAACCCGCCTATTGACCCTAAGATATCTTTATTACATTATTATATTTATTATAACAAAGTCCTTTTTGATTTTATTGTGTAATGTAGAATTTAAGCGAAACAGTTTTTAGCTTGTAATTTGTTGTTTTAGCGATATACATGAAAAAATTATGATATTAGGTGGTATAGTCGTAATTGATAGTAATGGAGAGAAAATATCAACATAACTCGTTTCAAGCTGAAAACATCTTATATTAAACTAGCGACCCGCCCCGGCTTCGCACGGGTGCACTATTTAATGGATGTTATTATACATAAACCTTTCTCTTCAATCACTCTATCTATTAAAAAAACTGCATCAAAATCCGTTGCGTAGTTTTTAAGATTTAAGCATACATAGGGATATAGGGACAGAGAAAGCGACTTTGTTTTGTACTATGTAGTGATGCATGATTTTGGTATTAAAAATTGACGTTAATTATAAAAACTTAAAATAAAAACATTAGATTAGGATTTTTTACTAATAAAAAAGGTTTATTTCTCAAAATTTTACAAAGTTCAATCTATAGTAACAATGTTCAATCTGTAGTATCTGTAGTGAATTTTTAATTGAAAAGAACCTTTAACTGTAAATAGGAGTGTCTGCTAACTAAATTAAAATGTTTGCGGTATTTCATAGCCCACTCGTGGCGATTTTTTTTGATTGCTTAGGTTGAAATAAAAATAAACTTGAAATGCGTAACGTATATGTCGACTCGACCCCTAAGTGCCTTTGATTATAGAAATATTGATTTGTTTCAACTCTCCGCGTTGAATACATGAAAGAGTGCGTTAATTTTTTTTTATACAACAATGGTGGCAAACAAGCGTACGGTCCACCTGATGGTAAGCGGCCACCGCAGCCTATAGACGCCCGCAATTCCAAAGGAGTGACATACGCGTTGCCGACCCTTTATAAAATTTGATGATGCATTGTGTTGACAGCAGAAGGGACAAATTTAGGTCCCTCGCTCTCAACACAGTGCATCCTCCGGAGCTCTGGCAACCTTGCTCACCTCACAACACTAACACAACACTACATACTTGTATAGTAAATAATGTTATTATGGCTGTGGTCTTCTGCAAGGCGGAGGTTCCCCAGTTGGGCTGCTCCAAATTCGAGCAAGATGACATTTTGTTATGCCCTACCTCTCTAAATGGATGGTACATTTTTGAATGATTTATGATTGTTGGAAATATTTGCAAGCCAAACAAATCTAGAACCACGAGAATCGTAATTCGAAGTTCGATTGTCTCCGTCTTTATCGCACTCACACTTGAATGACAGAGATGGAGATATACAAGCTTTGCCATTCGAATTTCGTATTACCATAACAGCCGAAAATCGTGTTAAGCATAAATTTCTGATTGCCACACAATTACTGTCGAATCAATATTCGCTTTGATGAACGTAAAGCGAATTTGTCTTTTTGTTTACGAAGCTTGAGTAATGTTTTGGGGTAATATTTGATAGCAATCTGAATAAAGGAGGCTTTATTTCTTCAAATATAGTCTCAGAAAGGGATTAATGATCACAACTTAATTATTTATTAATCGTTGTGGTCCGCGATATAATCAGCACTGAATTTGTTTCTATCAAACCTCTGGAATAAACAAACTCTTTTGGGAGACATTAAGCACTAGTTATTGTTGTCTATTTAGGATCGGTTGCATCAACATACGATCACAGGCCGGTCATCGTCAAATATGGCGCCGGCAGCTGTCATCCCATAGAAACTTGTCAAACTTTCCAAACAATTAGATTTTAACGAACATCGCTTACGATTACAGATGATTTGGTGCAACCCACCCTTAGTAACTCAATTTACGAATATTTATAGTAGTTTGATATATACCAGAAGTATTGAAAGAGGTATTCTAATTGATTACCTTTCTCAACCGCGATACAAAAGTATGAAATTAAGGGCCAAGTGTTCCAAAATATCATTTTAAGATAAAGTATGGGAAATGTACATGAAAAAAGGAATGGCCAGGTAATATTGGATAATTTATTAAACTACTTATTCAATACATCTGCAACATCAAATGTGAAATAAAGTGAAAGCATTTTGTCAGATGCAAACTCGATTTGTAACTCTTATACAGTAATAAAATTCACCAGTCGATAATTTGATTGGACAGCGTATCGAGTTAATTTTAAACATTCGATTCAAACTTATCGAGGTTACATATCTTTTTAGGGTTCCGTACCTCAAAAGAAAACTTTGTGGTCTGTCTGTCTGTCCGTCGAGACCATTTTTTTTATCTCAGGAACGCGTCGAGGTATCGAGTTAAAATTATTTTATTTTTTTATTTTATTTGTATTAAGGCTAACAACAGCCTTATTATATTACATATTTTTACATAAGTTGTTAGTTAACTGAAGGCCAATAACGGTTATCCGTTATTTACATAACATTTATATTTATATTGCCCAATGTGCAAGCAGAAAAAATCGCTTGGAGCAAAGAGAGATAACAATGTAACATTTGTAATTACTAATTAGGTGCTAGGTACTATATTATATTAAAAGCAACGTGTCAGTAACAATCGTTATAGCAGACAGTTTTCTTATGAGAATAACAGAGATGAGGTGGTAGGTATAGATAACTGAATGACACCATCGAGTTAATAAAGATATATACGTTAACTGCCGATTTAAAGTGCTAGGAAAAACATAAATGCTCAGTCGGTCCATTCACCATATACTCAGTCTACAGTCCCTTGAAACGGTAAAAAAATAAAAATTCTAAGTTAATGTAAAAATAAGATACCGCCGTTTACGCCGCAAAAAACGTACATTTCAACACTCAAGGGAATCAAAATTTATAGGGTACTTACCGTTGACCTAGAACTGTGAAATATGGCAAGTAATATTGCCTTATACTATAAATATAGGAAAAAATGTGAAAACCGTCCATTTGTAATTAAATTATATAAAATATAGTCTTTATATACAGCACGTAATCAATACCTACGTACTAAATCCTCGGTGGGCGCGTTCGACTTGCACTTGTCCGATTTTTTTGCTAAAAAGTGTTTACTGGGTGGATCAACTATTTTTTATTGCTCGTTACTATGGTTACGTCTCCTGAGTCACTCTTTAAAACTGTGATTTTATAGGGTTTAAACCTACCAAACATGAGTTGTAGCGATGAGTATAAATCCATTTCGACATGGGTCATTTCTTGACCATGCTTGAAGTCTATATTATAAATATTTTTGTAAGAAACTCGGTTACTGCTGTCTCCTCGCTGACGAGACAGAATAACGACAAGAAAAAGTTGATTGACCCTACTATTGAAATTGAATAGAGTCTGTCACGCCCTTAATAACGACATGTTTCGGATCAATACGAGGTCCATAATCATGAGTATCTGTGTATTCCACCTCTATACCTACGTCAGATGTGAGCAGATGTACACTGGAGGAGCATTTTCAGTTTAAATAATGTGTAGGAATGTACTATTTTGACGACCGCTTTAGCATAGTTGGTAGTGACCCTGCCTTCGAAGCTGGAGGTCCCGGGTTCGAATCCTGTCAGGGCATTTATTTGTGTGATGAACACGAATATTTGTTCCTGGGTCTTGGATGTTTTCTATGTATTTAAGTATCTATTTATCTATATAAGTATGTATACCGTCACTTGGTACCCATAGTACAAGCTTTGCTTAGTTTGGCACTAGGTTGATTTGCGTAAGATTGTCCACAAAATTATTATTATATATTATTATTATGATCGATATTTATAGTAAATTATTTTTAAAATCTTATCATATTATCATATAATATTACACGTGTATCTCTTACTTATTAAACCCATTTTGAATGTTATTACGTCCAGGAGTGCTACAGCGAACGGCATTCGAAATTTTCCCTCTCTGTCGCACTTGCAAATTTGCACATAAGGGAGATAGAGAGGAAAAATTTCATTTGTGGTTAGCGGTAGCCCCTCAGCCATAAATCGACGTAACCACAAGCTTGTTTAAATAACGAACAAAATACTTAATCTTGTTAAAAATTATTTAAGAGCCTTTAAAAATGGCTGAGTAGGATTAATGGAGGGTTTACGAGACCAGTAAGGCTGTGGCCTTACAACCAGCGGGCGGATACTAAGGCCGGGTTTTATAAAGATCCGTCAGACCAAATTTCAGTAACTCAGTACATTTTTTGACATAACAAACCGACATAAGGTCTAACGGATCTTTATAAAACCTAGCCTTATTAAATCTGATTGACTTAAGTAAGTTGACAATTCGTCCTCTAAGGGAGTAAAACAGTGTTGATATGTTGTATAGAGAATAAGTATTTTTTGAAATGGGAGATTTAAAAGTTCTTTAATATAATTATTTAAATAGCAGTAATAGCCTAGTTGGTAGTGACCCTGGCTTCGAAGCTGTAGGTCCCGGGTTCAAATCCCGGTCAGGGCATTTATTTGTGTGATGAACACGAATATTTGTTCCTGAGTCTTCGATGTTTTCTATGTATTTAAGTATATATTTATCTATATAAGTATGTATATCGTCGCCTAGAACCCATAGTACACGCTTTGCTTAGTTTGAGATTAGTTTGATTTGTGTAAGATTGTCCACAATAACATTATTATTATTAGTATACACTAACACTCTGTGGGCGTGGACTTTTCCGGTGACTGAGTTATAATTTATATACATATGAAGACGCATCGCATCGCATGTCAGATCAAGCCATAATATATCGTAACATTTATAACAAAAATTGTCAAAAAAACCCATGTAAACCAATTATGACCAATTTAAATTTTAGATTTAGATTTATTTATTTCGTAATGTGTAAATACAATATAAATTATCCTAAGTCAATTTATACTTTACATTATGGTCGTGAAATAATTATGAAAGGTCAATGAATTTATAATCAATAACCAAAAAATATAAGGATTTCAATATATTTTAAAGTTTACAAATTACACATGTCAAAATATTCAAATAATAATCATCATTCATCATCATTCAGCCGGAAGACATCCACTGCTGGATATAGGCCTCCCCCAAGTTGGGGGGGTTTTGCCATAATCCCCACGCTTGGCAGGCGGGTTGGGGATCGCAGTAATAATAGGTGTGACCTTCAGGGAACACTGCTGCCCGTTCCCTGGATATTCTCCGTTAGTCGCCTCTTACGACACCCACCGGATGATATGGGGTGGTGCAATTCTAACCCGACACCACACGGGGATAATAATCACACCAACCAATATTACAAAAATACAATTGAGAAATAAAATGACAAAAGTTTAAGAGGCCTTATAAGTTTTAAAATGTTTTGATTTCAAATTATGACAAAAGTATTGATAATAATAATAAAGTGGTTAAAGGCTACGATGATTTTATTAAAGTTTTAGATAGTAACATAGCCATTTTTTGATTTTATTGTGTGTAAGTAGAATTTAAGCAGAAAAAACTTGTTTTTCGCTTGAAAATGGTCGATTTGGAGTGATGTTTGAAACGATATTTCATAATGTCTAGAGTCATACCCTTTGCTATTGCTAACTCGTCCTTACCTTCACAGTCATTCACCATACGTAGCCACATATGTCAGTCTCCTTCACCTCATTGTCTCTGCCCCTCCCTCGCCCTAACCGCTAACATTAAATATCTAGGAGTCACGCTTGATCAGAAACTAGATTGGCATACTCACATACATTCTGTGATATCCCGGGTCAGGAAATTAATGTTCGTTTTTAAACAACTCCGACATTCAGCGGACACTAAAATCCTACTGATGGTGTATAAATCGTTATGCCAATCCCTGCTCACATATTGCTTTCCACTCTGGGGAGCAGCCGGTAAAACCATCATGCTCATGATAGAGCGTGCACAGAGAGCAGTACTGAAAGTGGCTATGATGTAACCTTATAGACATCCGACTGCCCAACTGTACGCTGAGTGTAAGGTCCTGACTGTTAGACAACTGTATATTCTTCATGCTATTCTTCGCAGACATCGTCATCTCCCTCTATGTGCCAAAACACTCAGCAAGCGAAGTAAACAGACTGTCTGTCCAGTTGTACTCCAGCGGACGGTTTTTGCTAGCCGACAGTTCAACTCAATGAGCGCTCGCATTTATAATAATATTAATACCAAACTAAATATCTACCCCTTAAACACCTTCAACTGTAAAGCAAAACTGAATACATTCTTATCTCGACTATCATACCAGGAAACAGAAAGCCTACTGACGGGCTTAAAATAAAATAAGTAACTTTTGACATTTTGACGATTAACATGCACACACCCTCCCACACACACACGCACACGCACACGCACACGCACACACACACGCACACGCACGCACACACACACACACAAACACTTCTTGTATGAATGTTCCTAATATGAACAGTGTCGAAGGAATCCGAGGATATTGTTGTGATTGTCCGAATGGAAACAGGACAGTTGGATGCTGCGCTCATGTCGCAAGTGTAATATATTATTTAGCTCATGCGAGATATCTATCTCGCATTTTACGTCCTGCTGAAATTCTGTCGAAAATATTTTCAAATGATGCAGTCAATGTTGTAATAAATGAAAATAGTGATGATGATGATTAAAATTATGTTTAACATGTAATTATAATAATTAATCCAAAAACGACCTCTTTAATTAGTTTCTACGAGCCGTACGCACACTAAGTAAATTCATAATTACTCAAGAAGCGCCTCTTTGATTTTGATCAGCTTTTGTGTGGTGTAAGTATATAAATCAAAGATTATTATATATATTTTTTGGCGCGGTAGACATAATAGAACAGTACTAAAAAAAAATATTTATAATTTGTTTAATTATTTTGCACAGTTGTCATTTCACGAGAACTCTGAAAAAAATACAGAATATTTTTCAAAGTATCCCTCATTATACGCAATTGGTCCCATCCTTCTAGCTTTTATAGTTTTTCGGAAAAAAATTTTTGAAAAAAATCGGCGCGCCTACGAACTTTTCGAATATCTCAAAGACAGGTCAAGGTCAGGGGTCAACGACCTTACATTTCGTATTCTTTTAGAGTGCCAATACCAGTACAAATGATAATTCCGTCATGGGCCGTGGGGGCCATTTCGTCCTCCTTACCTCGCTATACCCTTTACATATACATACCTTGTAATGGTGCTCGCTGGCTCATATCTTTTAATATTTGTCTTTTTGTTATAACAACTTTCCTTGTAGTACATAATTTAAACTGTTCTTATTATTGTGACCATCTTGTGAGCTAATACCCTGGAGGAATCACTGACTCCCGAGTCACAGGCTCAAAGCCTAGTTCGGGAGACAGAGGCTCACCCCCGGTAAACTTGTCACAAACCTAACACATGTTACTTCTATCATTACTGATAATATTGTAATGTAACGTTAGGTTTTACAGCAATAAAGATTATTATATTATATTATTATAATGTAAAATCCAAAAAAAACATTAAAAGTTTATGTCATAAAGTCGCGATAGTCCTGTTATAGATAATAACATCGAGAAAATGTCAAGATACGTGTCAATTCAAACAGAAAATGGCCTCAATAGATTAGCGTTTTTAAACTGATAAGGACTCTTAAATTGTTATTAGTTATAGTACATCAAAATAAAATAAAACTGTAATTTGAAAACATAATGTCAGACATCTCATTTCCATAAAGTTATTCGCAAAATGCAAACCAGAACAGCCTTAACGTCATTACTAACGCTACGCTACGACCCGGACCACATCCTTAAATTCGTAACTCCGCAACATTAGAATCCTAGGATTAGCTAGAAACTGTTCTTACCAACTGTTTTATACTTAAAAAGTTTACTAAAGGCTTTTTTAAGTGTAAAGTAATTACAGGGCACACTTACAAGTTCTAATTTGTACTCATTTGAGAAAACTTGAGATGTATTTTACGTCTGTTGAATATTCCACGTACTTTTCCAATTACGAGAATTCTAGTGGTTCTGTGAGCTGTCCGGGGTAATCACGTAACTTTTGTACTACCATTAGGTAGATTTTAATCATCATCATCATCATCATTTCAGCCGAAAGACGTCCACTGCTGAACATAGGCCTCCCCCAAGGCTCGCCATTTAGACCGGTCCTGTGCCGTTCGTTTCCACCGGATTCCCGCGACCTTCACCAGGTCATCACTCCACCTTGTCGGAGGCCTACCGACAGCTCGTCTTCCGGTGCGTGGACGCCACTCAAGCAGTTTCTGGCCCCATCGACCGATACATAGATACCAAAGATAGAAGATAGATAGATTTTAATACCAAATTTTAATTGTCAGCTCATACATTTATACATTTTATTTTAAGAGGAGTACGGCACAGCAAAATGTCATCTTGCTCGAATTTGGAGCGGCCCAACTGGGAAGTACTTCCGCCTTGCAGAAGACCACAGCCATAATAACATTATTTACTATACAAGTATGTAGTGTTGTGTTCCTGGAGGTGAGCAAGGTTGCCAGAGCTCCCGAGGATGCACTGTGTTGAGAGCGGGGGACCTAAATGTGTTCCTTCTGCTGTCAACACAGTGCATCTTCAAATCTTATAAAGGGTCGGCAACGTGCACGTTACTCCTTTGGAGTTGCGGGCGTCTATAGACTGCGGTGGCCGGTTTCCATCAGGTGAATCGTACGCTTGTTTGCCATCGGCGTTGTATAAAAAAGAAACATTTATACTTTAGAATTGAGAGTAAAATCTATCTACCGTTAGTACATAAAGTTACGTGATTCGCCTGCGTAATCATCATCGTCATGCTAGCGTTATCCCGGTACAGTGGCATCCTGAAGGATGCCCGGGGTCCGCTACCTAATCCCAAGATTTGGCGTAGGCACTCGTTTTTACGGAAGCGACTACCATCTGACCTTCCAACACGAGGGAAAACCAGACCATATAGGAATTCGGCTTGTCAAGTGAGTGGGCAACTTGACTGTTAGAAGTTCTCAAGCCGCCCGAAGGCCTCAAACTTGGCTTAACGACTGCAGCCGGGATCAGCGGCTTAACGTGCCTTCCAAAGCACGGGAGTGCTCAGTTAATAACCACTCAAAGCGGTCACCCATCCAATAACTGACCTGGGCCAACGTTGCTTAACATTCGCCTGCGTAATGTTAAATAAAATGTAATATAGTTAGGCATCTAGGTAATAGATTATTTTTTGCGTAAATAATTATGCATAGAACCTTTACACATAAAAAACCCGTAAAGCAATGCCTTTTGTATGCCTTTGAGTCAATAAGATGCTTATATTGTGAAAAAAAAAAATCAAAAACAAAATAAATAAATAATAATAATAGTAATTAAAAGCAATAAAAAAAAAACTAACAATTTAAGTGTTATGTCTTGAATGATGATCTATAGGTATCGTAACTCTTTAAATACATGCATGTTTCTCTTGTGTCACATTGTGTAAATTATCAATTCTTAGCATATTGTGTTAGTTTGAAGTTTCGTTTTTTGGTCTGAGCAACAGATTTTGTATTAGTCAGTAGTGGAAACTGTTTGGCTAATGTTATGTTTATTATGATTAACTTGATGTAATATTTTTGCTTGTTTGTTTCCCAAATAAATAAATAAATAAAATATGATGAATGTAGCTCCAACCGTTTGGCTGTAAAACCTGTGTGACAGACGACGGACGGACGGACGGACGGGTGAGCTACAGCAATATCCGTTTGGACTCTTCTAAAAACAATACAATACGATACAAATACTCTTTATTGCACACCTCAATTAAAGGACATAGTACAGTACAAAAACATAATGAGTAGAGGCAAACAACAGGCGGTCTTATCGCTAAATTGTTTTTACCTGCATGTAGTTCTATTAGTTCTAAGGCTTTATTACTAGATTGTAAAATGATTGCTATGCCCTAGCAGGGTCCATGAGGTTCAAATAACTGTATTCCTCCTAAGAACTGTATCTCACCATGGTTGCAATGAAGAATTATTATTATTATTAAAGAGCGATTTTTTTCAGACAACCTTAGGGCAGCGGAAATGATATCTGATCATAACATTCATAACAATTCATAGCAGGTGGTGCAGAATTAATACGTATTAAACCTACTAATATAGTAGAATCCGCTTATAACGACTCCGCATATGACATTTGACCGCTTTTAACGACTGCAAAATCACCACACATTAGATTTCATACCACATATTTTCGAAGTAAATCAGTCCGTTTTGTGCGACGTAATATAACCGGTCCCTTGACTGTCGCTTTATCCGGATTCCACTGTAATTACAACAATAACAACAAAAACTATACCTTGTTGGGATTATACAAGTTTCCTTACAATTATTTCCTACACTAAGCCCACTGTTAAATAACAAATGATATTTCCTACATACGTTTCACATTCAAACTCTGAATAGTAAAACATCTCCATTAAACTGCATAAAACTGCACACGTCCCAACCATTTTCAACCCAACGCTCAGCAAACGATTTGCTAAACGAGGCGTCTTTGAATTGAGGCTGGAGTATAATCTTTTGAGAAAACACAATGTCTCTTGAGCCGGGAAGCTGGCTTAACTTATGTGTGTATTTCTAAAGGTTTTCATTCTCAGTGGTCTAATGGGGGAACAACGTAAATTTAAATTTTACAATCTTAATTCTGACTTGCATTGTGTTGTATTACATGACGATCCTCTCTGTTGAATTTTATCATACTCATTGTATTATTTAACTGCTATTTTATTCGTTGATTTTTAATATTTTGTTTTATTGACCGAGTAAAACGAAGGTCTCTGCTTCAGCTTCGACAAAAATGCTTTCCTATGTCCGGATTTCCGTTTGTTCTCATCTACAGGTCGCAATTCTCAACCGATTCTCGTGAATTTTCGTGAGCAGTACTTACCGCTACGGTTTAAAATTCCGTGCTATATTTCCGAATTCATATAATATAGACCTTCTGGGTGACCTCGCTTCACCGTCGGTCTCATCTTTGCCACCTGGCTAGATATTGGCTAAGGCCAATCCCATTTTTTAAAAAGAAAAATTGTGTTTCTACTTGTCATAGTTAAATAGGCTAGATACGGAGCTAGTCAGACGTAAAATCGAGTAAAATGCGTGTAGCGATGAGTCACGGCTATTCTTGCCATTGTCTGCGTACGCGCGGAAATAAACGTCGTGATTGTATCAGGGTTGCAAGGCACAGGCGGTGCGTTTGTCATCATCATTAATTTAAGAGCCAGGGTCTTTCCGGTGGAGCAATTTAAGAGCCATGCTCTTGCTGGTGGAGCAATTCAAGAGCCAGGCTCTTGTTGGTGGAGCAATTTAAGAGCCAGGCTCTTGTCGGTGGAGCAATTTAAGAGCCAGTCTTTTGTTGGTGGAGCAATTTAAGAGCCAGGATCTTGTCGGTAGAGCAATTTAAGAGCCAGGCTCTTGTCGGTGGAGCAATTTAAGAGCCATGCTCTTGCTGGTGGAGCAATTCAAGAGCCAGGCTCTTGTTGGTGGAGCAATTTAAGAGCCAGGCTCTTGTCGGTGGAGCAATTTAAGAGCCAGGCTCTTGTAGGTTGACCAATTTAAGAGCCAGTCTCTTGTCGGTCGACCAATATAAGAGCCAGGCTCTTGTCGGTCGACGAATTTAAGAGCCAGGCTCTTGTCGGTCGACCAATTTAAGAGCCTGGCTCTTGTAGGTGAAGGAATTTCCACGTGTCTCTTGCTGAGCCTTTCGTTTCACTTCCTGCTACGATACGAAATTTACTTTTTCCTTAAGTTGGTCCATGTATGTATGTTCATCTCGGTCTCCCTCTCTTCCACTTTCCCTTCCACAATATTTAAGACGGCTAGACGGTTCGAAAATAACTGCACGTACTAAAATAAAACACGACTTTATTGTTCAAAACATAAGGCTACTCAGACATTTTTGACCCTTTGTTTCAAAAATAGCTTTACTCTGCAGGCGAGTTCATAATATATGAGAACAAAGGGTCAAAAATGTCGAAGCAGCCGTATGTCTTGAACAATAAAGTCGTGTTTTATTTTAGTCCGTGCAGTTATTTTCGAACCCTCTAGCCGTCTAAAATATTGTGGAAGGGAAAGTGGAAATAAGACCGAGAAGAAGAGCACCAGTTTCAAGAATAGTTTACTTTTCCAATTACGAGCATTCTAGTGGCTCTGTGACCTGTTAGAACTAGCGATACAATTGACGAATAGGTACATTTATTCGCGACAAACACATGACACAAACAAAGAATCCACATAACAGCATTTGCCACGACATGGTCATCTCAGCGTAGTGCTGGCAGGGCCGGCGCTGGTCTTCCGTTGTGACCATTGCATCCTGGTCATTGTCAATTGTAAAAACAAAAGTTGTCCACCCAATGGTCAATAGTTAACGGCTTATGTACATATAAGTTACGTTTTTATTACATGGATTTATAGTTATGGAAACACCGTTTATGCGGGTTACTAGACCAATGCAAAATTAAGCTTTATGGTCCTTAACTTTTGATATGTCCACCGAAAAGGCGCGAACCTAAATCTGACAATGACCCATCCACGGAATGGAAGACACGTAGCTATTTCGTGGCAAAATGCGAATGTGGATAAAAATGAGCCGAGGCAAATGCGTTCTTTTTTATTCAACGCCGGTGGCAAACAAGCGTACGGTCCACCTGATGGTAAGCGGCCACCGCAGCCTATAGACGCCCGCAACTCCAAAGGAGTCACGTGCGCGTTGCCGAACCTTTATAAGATTTGAGGATGCGCTGTGTTGACAGCAGAAGGAACACGTTTGGTCCCTCGCTCTCAACACAGTGCATCCTCGGGAGCTCTAGCAACCTTGCTCACCTCCAGGAACACAACACTACATACTTGTATAGTAGATAATGTTATTATGGCTGTGGTCTTCTGCAAGGCGGAGGTAATTCCCCAGTTGGGCTGCTCCAAATTCTACCGCTGTAGCATCTCACTTGGACCGCAATCTCTTTATTGTAGCAACTTTCTCGATCGCCCGATATCGCCTGACAGTTCTGATTTGTGGCCCGATCTAGACTGGGCTATTTTTAGCTCAGGCGTTATTGTTTTCTGCACTGGCTTACAATGGGGGAGTGCATACAAATGCGTGCATATTGCCATGGGGATTTTGTGTGGGAGGTGACGGAAAGCAAGATTTAAAGCTAGCAAAAAATTGCATCTATTTTTTAAAAGGAAATTAATTTTTATTTTAGTATATTGTATAATTTTTTATGGGTTCTATAATTTCGAATGTTCTCAATTTGACGACTTATCTATTTGACATGTGTATATATTTTTTTCTGTTTATTGCTATGTAATAATTTATCGTGTAAGTGCTTTGGTGTTATTTTATGCTGTAAACTTACATTGTATTTAATTGAATAAATGAATAGAGGAGCGCTCGTGGCCTAGCGGCACCCGCGTACCGCGTGCGGTATGCGAGGTTAAGCAACGTCGGCCCAGGTCAGTTATTGGATGGGTGACCGCTTTGAGTGGTAATTAACCGAGCGCTCCCCTGCTTTGGAAGGCACGTTAAGCCGTTGATCCCGGCTGTTGTCTATGATAGCAGTTGTTAATCCAAGTTAGAGGCCTTCGGGCGGCTTGGGAACTTCTAACAGTCAAGTTGTCCACTCACTTGACAAGCCCAATTCCAATAAGGTCTGGTTTCCCCTCGGGTTGGAAGGTCAGATGGCAGTCGCTTCCATAAAAAACTAGTACCTACTCCAAATCTTGGGATTAGGTAGCGGACCCCGGACATCCTTCAGGATGCAACTGTAATAAATGAAATAAATGAACTTTATTCTACAAGTAGGCCGTAAAGGCACTTTTAGAAGTCAAAAACTACTAGCGTTTCTCATGAGACCACTGTCGAGAAGAAACGCCGAAAGAAACTCGACAGTCAGTCATTTTCTCCAAAAATATGCTTATTACAATGATACTACTTAACCTACTTAAGTAAATCTAAGTGGTGGTGTACCGGGATAGAATCTATCTCATTAGATACACAGTGGATCTACTGAATGGATCTAATGAGATAGATTCCCGGGATAACGCTAGGATGATGATGATGATGATGTAAGCCAACAATTTATTTGACTCCTAACATTTTAATGTGATGCATAGCTACCTATTCCGTTTTTTGTTTTAAATGGTATTTCTCTTGGATAATTTCTAGCCATTTCCTTTACCATGAGTTTGCATGAGCGTACTCGCTAGCGACCGCGTAATGGCTGGGCCAGAGGTGCTGTACTTTTGCCCATACAATTTTTTACGCAGTCGCTAGTGACTATGGTCATGTAAACTCATGGTATAGGCACAGGGGACAAAGATGAGGCCGACCGTGAAGCGAGCTCACCCAGAAGATGTCTATTCACTCGTGCCTTAAAAAGATCTAGGTTATAATGAACAGGGAAATACAGACGCCAGCAAGGAATTCCAAACCTTAGCTGTCATCATCAGCATCATCCTAGCATTATCCCAGTTTAAGTAGGTTAAGTAGTATCATTGTAATTAGCATATTTTTAGAGAAAATAACTGACTGTCTAGTTTCTTTGCAACTGTAATAAATGAAATAAATGAACTTTATTCTGCAAGTAGGCCGCAAAGGCACTTTTACAAATCAAAAACTACTAGCGTTTCTCATGAGACCACTGCCGAGAAGAAACGCCGAAAGAAACTCGACAGTCAGTCATTTTCTCCAAAATATGCTTATTACAATGATACTACTAAATCTACTTAAGTAAATGTAAGCAGTAAAAAATAAAAGAGAATTGAAAGAAAAACGAGGAAAAAATAACAATAGGTATTTACAATGTGTAGTTACAAGAAAACAAAACATGTCGAATCGTTTGATATACTTTCCTGCAAGAAATGTGTGAATAAAATAGGAGGTTTATTTAAAGCGGCTGCTTAAGGTTCACTGAATAACCGGTAAGTTTTATAATAAGATTCATCATCATCATTTCAACCGAAAGACGTCCACTGCTGAACATAGGCCTCCCCCAAGGCTCGCCATTTAGACCGGTCCTGTGCCGTTCATTTCCACCGGATTCCCGCGACCTTCACCAGGTCATCACTCGTCGGTTTTGGTAGCCGGGTCTCTGCCGGGGATTCACTGTAGCACCCCCTGCCCCGCCGTTACCATGGCCGCTACCGGAGCCAGGAATAGCGGGGCCGCCGGGGACTAGGGGTCTTGGTTTAATTTTTCTGGGCATGTTTTTTATTTTTCCCTTGGGTGGGATTTGCCATAGTCGCCACGCTTGGCAAGCGGGTTGGCGACCGCAGTTTGATGGTGGTAATGATCGAAGGATGCTGCTGCCCACCCTCCGATTTTCCCTTATTCGCCTCCTACGAAACCCACGGGAAGAGATGGGGTGGCGCAATTCTTACCCGGCAACCACACGGGATAATAAGATTGACTATCACATATTCGCACCCGACTAAATATTTCATCGTTCGTGTTTGTACAAAAAAGTTTATAGCTGCTAGCTATAAACACTCCAGCCCACTTTTTTGTGAACCTGTATTAACGTTAGTGTGTAAACTGTTTTTGCAAGCAGCCAATTATCGAAATTAAATTATAATCATCGCATGATTAGGCTTAGTGACACGTTAACTTTAAAATGGTCTTTCAGTCCGTTACGCCCCATTAAGGTAGTTATCTGATCAACACATAATGATATAATTCAACCAATATACCGTGCCATTGGCACTCCAAATTCGTCGCTATTCCTTACAGAATATAAACCACACAAATGCATTGTTTTGTTCTCGTGCGCGGTCACAATATTTGTTTCTAACGTCGGTATACGCAGTTTTCAACTTTATTTCTGTATAATAAGTGTGTTGAAATATGCACGATTGCATGTGGATGTCACAGTTCGCTAGACTCACGACAGATGACGTGTACTGTAACAATGTCCGAAATGAAATTTGATTTCCCAATTGTTTCACCGTTGTACATTTTATGAAAGGACATAATGCATGATTCATTTGTTTCAAACCATGGTAATTATTGACCGAGTGAAACGAAGGTCTCTGCTTCAGCTTCGACAGAAATGCTTTCGACACACTTCGACTTTTTTTTGACTTTTTTAATTTTGAATAATAGATTTTTTTATTAAAAGGGATTTTAGTTGTTTTATGAATAGATGTTTTTTCCTATAAGTACCTTCTTCTTTATTAGGTATCTTACTATAATTTGCATATACAACTATGTAGAGAAACCAGTGTTAAAATGATTACACCTCATCAATGTGTGAGTTGCTCCGTAGATAATTACGTATTACGTACATACTGATGATCTTTTAATAACATAAACTTTTATCAAATTTAACTAAAATGCCCTCGGTGCCATTTCGTCAACTATAGACAATTTCTTTGGATGGTACCGGCTAAAATAACAATAGGCACGTCTACATTGTTCAATAAGAAGCGTAAAGATGTTAGAAGCCAATTATTTTATACTTTTTAGTGTTTTTGAAAATAATAGAAAACAGAAGAGGAAAAATGATAGGATATCTCATACGCCATGACGAATGGATCAGAACAATAATAGAAGGAAAGATAGAGGGAAAAAGGAAAAGGGGAAGACCTAGAATGACGTACATGGAGCAAATAAAACAGAAAATAAATGCTAAGTCATACAAAGAAGTGAAGGACAAAGCTGAATGTAGAATAAGCTGGCAATTACTCCACCGACAAGAGCCAAGCTCTTAAATATTATGATGAGTGTTTTTTGGAGTCGGATTTATTTTTTTATTATGTCACCAAAGATTTATTAAGGGTCCTCAGGTATCATTTAAAAATGGGCTCAATCTATTTACTTCAGACTTTCCCTGTGTCTGCCATTTCGTAATACAGGAGTATTGATGGCCGAATGATTTTACATGTCTTCAATCCCAGTATAGTTGCATCCTTAAGATGCCCGGAGTCCGCTACCTAATCCCAAGATTTATAAGCACCCGTTTTTACGGAAGCGACTGCCATCTGAACTTCCAACCCGTAGGTAAACCAGACTATATTGACGATATGAATTAGGCTTGTCAATTGAGTGGGCAAGTTGACTGTTAGAAGTTCTCAAGCCGCCCGAAGGCCTCTAACTCGGCTTAACGACTGCTATCATAGAGAGCAGCTGAAATCAACGGCTTAGCGTGCCTTCCAAAGCACGGAAGCGCTCAGTTAATAACCACTCAAAGCTGTCACCCATCCAATAACTGATGTCATCATTCTCCTAGGGTTATTCCAGTTGAATCCTTAAGATGCCCAGAGTCCGCTACCTAATCCCAAGATTTGTGGGCACTCGTTTTTACGGAAGCGACTTCCATTTGAACTTCCAACCCCAAGCATGTCAAGTGAGTGGGCAAGGTGTTAGAAGTTCTCAAGCCGCCCGAAGGCCTCTAACTCGGCTTAACTACTGCTGTCACAGAAAGCAGTCGGGATCAACGACTTAACCTGACCAAAGCACATGATTTTACATGTAGTTTTTCGATTTTTCATTAAGAAATTTACTGTACAAGATAAAAGCACTAAATGACTTCTTTATATTTAAAACTTATGCTTTAATCAGTTTATTAGAAATATCGATACTTTTGGCATAATTTGGATTAAAACTTGTAAATTTTATGAATGGGGTAAAAAAATTATTGACATTGAATGTTGAATAATTTCTAATGGTATTTCATAGTAACCGAATTTAAACCTTATTTTTCAGGTACGTTAAACAATACCAACTTACTGGAAATTTGTGAAGTGTAACGGCTAATGGTAAGTTTTTTTTTATGTGGCGGATATATGGATAGATACGTCCAAAAAAATCTTAAAGGGAGTGAAGGAAGTAGCCTCCAGAAATCTTCATTGGTAAAACCTCATCATCATCATCAGCCTGCAGCCGTCCACTGCTGGACATAGGCCTTCTATCATTCACGCCACCACACCCGGTCCTCAGCTCTCCGCATCCAACCGCTTCCCACCACTCTCTTCAGGTCGTCGGTCCACCTGGCACGGGACCACCAGTGTTGCCAGATGGTTACGTTTCTTACATTTTTCGTAACTTCTGACCGGCTCGCGTAACATGTAAGTAACTTCCGTTGTAAAGAAAATTTCGTAACTTTTGTAAATAATGAAACTCTATTTAAAAAGAAAGGTCAATTGTATCTAACCAAGCGAGACAATTTATAGGCTTCCATACAGAAAAGGTGACAAAGAAACCTACATGGTAAGACTCAGTCTGTCCGTCTGTTGCAACTATCTATGGACATTTGAGATACCGCCCATCAGCCTGCCGTAACTCTGTAGCCGAACTCGCCGAATTGTAACTGTATATGGCTACTCACTTCTTAAAATCAAACATTACGAAAAATATAAAATATGTAACTTTTGCATCAAAGATGTAACTTTTCAAGAAACGAAACTTAATTTTCGTCCAAAGGGCCCTGGCAACACTGGGGACCACAGGCAGAGTCGTTCTTGGTATCCACTCCAGAACTCGTAGGTAAAACCTACTTTATACGCTTCAACGAATGGATAGTACAACATACAGGTGCATCTCTATGGGCGAGAATTGCAGTCCTGCAAGCTATATGATTGAGCGTGCCGCGTGGAGTATGAGAGGTTAAGCATCAGTCCGGGTCAGTTCTTGGATGGGTGACCGCTCAAGGTTACTAACTGAGGAACATTAAGCCGTTGATCCCGGCATATATGTGGCAGCAGTCGTTAAGCCAATTTGAAGGCCTCCGGGCGGCTTGAGAACTTCTAACAGTCATGTTGCCCACACATTTGACAAGGAGGGTCGAAGATGCACCACGTCCGTAGGGAGTACCCACCGCTACCCTACACGTGGCCCCTGGGTGGTGCTAAAAGAAAGAAAGAAAGAAAAAACATTTATTCGTGGCACAGACACAGTACAAATTAATATAACACCAAAATACAGAAAATAGCCACGAAATGGCCCCAAATCAGCATAGTGCTAGCCATTGGCTAGCGCTGGTCTTCCTTTGGGACCACGAGAAGCCACGAAAGACAAAAAACACTAAAGTCACAAACAATATAACGTAAAATAAAACTGCAACAAAACTGGCCACCGTACTGTCTTCTGGAAGATATCTCACGGTTCGAAATATTTGCCATACGATATAATATATGAGCGAGAGGAAAATAAATTAATAACAAAGATAAGGGACTAGTGTAGATGAAAATGCTTATGTAATCATTACAGGTTCATCTAATCTAGGGTTGCCATACGTCCCGGTATGCCGGGACATGTCCCGGTTTGAAGCGTGTTATCCCAATGTTCCGCTCATTGAAAAGAAATGAAATCATTTATTCTTTAATTTAGGCATGTTACGTGTACTTATGAAGGTCAAAAAAACTACCACCGGTTCATAAAATAAACATCTGCCTCGAGAAGAATCGGCGTAAGAAACTCGGCGAGGTGTCATTTTTTCAAAACAATATACAATGTATATAAAATAACAGTATCATAATACTACAGAATTCAAATGCTACAATATAAACATACATATATATTTATTAATATTAAGGACAAAATATTTCTGTGTTAAATTACTTGTGCGGGACGCTATCACTGCCAAACATCCCAATCCATGATATAATCGTTTATCTTATGATGTGCCTTTGAAATAAGTGTCTGTTTCACGACAGACTTTAATTTAGAATCCGTAAGTTCAGTAATGTGTCTTGGAATTTTATTGTAGAATTTTATACAATGTCCCAAAAACGACTTTTTCGCCTTCACTAGTCTATAAAAAGTTATTTTGATTTTCCCAGTGTTTCTTGTAGTCATTAACTTATCAGTATTCGTTGGGAAATTTTATAAATTCTTCCTAACATACATGATTATGAAAATGAAAATGAAAATGAAAATTTATTTATAACATTGTTACACGTCAATTCATTCTTAATTGGATAATACATCATTGATCTATTTACTTATTCACTACATTTGTACAATGTAGGCTACTTAGGTATTAGAATTGTTATATAGGAACTTACTTACATTCGCAATGTCATGATATTATATTAACACATTATAAATACTCATTAATTTCATTATTTAATAAATTCCGTTATGTCATAAAATTGTGCTTGCAGCAACCATTGTTTAAGCCTATTTTTAAATACTTGGGAGGAAGGTGCATCCCTGATATTGTCAGGTAACAGGTCGTATACCAATGGGCCGAGAACTTACGCTGACCGTTTAGTTTTTACTAGTCTGTGAGGTACGGGGGCCAAACAGCCCGCATTCCTATTGCTACGTAGACAGTATTTTGTATTCCTCTGTTTTGTCGCGAACTCTTTGCTATTTGCGTGTGTGAATATTGCTACTTGTTGGATTAGTAGACACGGTAGCGTGAGGATCTTATACTGTCTGAAATACTCTCGAGCAGAGACGTCATCCGGAACACCCGCTATTGCCCGAACGGCTCGCTTTTGCAGTACAAACACCCGGTGCCAGTCCGCCGCGCCGGCCCAGAGCTCGGTGCCGTACGATAAGAGCGCGTGCACCGTCGCAAAGTAGCAGGACCTGACGACGTCCCTGCTCGCGGTACTGGCGAGACGCCTCAACGCGTAGCATGCGCTGCCCAACCTAGCGCACAGCTGGTCGATGTGCGTGTCCCATCGCAGCCCACTATCTATAGAAAATCCCAGAAGTTTAGTGTATTATTTCAAATATGTACAGCGACGGCAGGGTTAGGATATTTATTTCCCTAAAGATTTCTTTCAATGACTCACGCGACCCCAAGTTATAAATTGTCCAAATTGTGTCATTAAGCAAATTGTCCCGGTTTGAAAACATAGTTAATTAGTAGGGACCAGCAGCTAGGTAAATAAGTGCTTATGTATGTACGTAGTACGGACGGCTATAAGCCTAACGCTTAAGACAGGCAGTGTCTGCGTGGCGCGCGCGCATGAAGGATGCCATCCCACGGCAAAAACCGGACCCGCTCCCACATCTGCTTTGACTTTGGGGATGAGGCATTGCGCTGATGTCCTTCCAATTTTTCTTCATGAGCTCTACCTATACTATTTTTCTTTAAATGTCCCGGTGCTCAACCTAATGTTTTTTTTTCTCTTTTTTTTTGAACCTAACTGTGGCTTTATAGGCCGGGCCCAATAAAGCGATAGGAGTGCGCGGTTGGAGAGTAGCCTGGGGAAAATCCAGGGGAAAACCTCCGGCACAACCACGCGTGTGGTTTGGAACACTGGAATACTCTAAGAGTTTGCGCTCCAGTGAGATTGGTTGAGCGGTTTCAACCGAATCTGAGGTGTGAGTGGAATCGAGCTACTGGGAGTTTTGTCGCTGGTTCACTAAACCTAGCCTAGCTGAGAAGAGTCCAGCAAGAAACTCAGCTAGGCCCGACCTGGGTCGGACTGACTCTACCCGGTGTACGGCGGTACCGGGACGAATAGGGGACCTCATGCTTATGGCAACCCTAATCTAATCGTGTGGTGTTCACTAACAATACAAGTTTAGTAATATGTAAATGCTATACATATAGTCATAGTTATGTAAGTAAAAACTGGTGAAATATTTGCATGCAGCAGTGGTTTCGTCAAAAGCCCAATTACGAACATGCAACGTTTTTGTCAACGAGCGAGGCGATGTCAAGAATATATTTTGCTTTGAAGGAAAGAAATCGGCAGAAATCGGGCGTCGCTTCCGAGAGAGAGGACATGACTCCCGTTCCTGTTCATTCCTGATGCAAAGGTTGTCTATTGCAATAGACTGCAGTCCAACGCCGTAATGCAGCCAGCGTGATGGGCACCTATCACACGACACGGGGCGGTCTATTTGATTGAATTATGATTATTTATTTCGCTTGGCACTTGTTTTATTATATCTTCATCTTATATTATTTACTTAGGGACTAAGTTTGACATTGACAGAGCTAGAGAAATATTGTTTATCATAGATTTGTTTACAAGTGGCCAGAATACTTACGATTAAGTCATTATAAATAGTATTGATATCAGTTCCTATCTTATTTTCTAGCTAACTATACTTGACCTTTGCAGAAGGCTTATAACTTAGAAATTGACTAATTAAGACCTATCCTTATTATGAATTCCCTATGATTAGATTCAGCCGTAGTAAAGAAATATACTTAATCAGATTTTGTTTTAAAAATAAACATTTCTTGTTTGAATCTGTCCTTGTTCCAATCTGACCTAATACGAAAACTGCCGTCCTATGTCTAAAACCAAACTAACCCACAAATTATAGTTTTGAGATATGAGCAAAAAACGTTAAAATAAAAATTTCTAGGAAATGTGTATATTTATTCCAGATTTCTTTTACGTAAAAATTAAAACTAAATTTATACTTGCTTTTTTATTGCATTACTCCGTAAAAGAATGAATATTTATTTTGATAATAAGGTTTTTGTGTTTTACTGTTGCAAATAATTACTAAACTACCAACGATATTACACTTAAAACACCGTTAAGTATACCTTAGCCGTTCTTTAGCATTGCATAACAAACAGGACATAGCTAAATAACGGCTAAGTCGCTTAACAATTTTATAGTATTTGTAGTTGTGAGCAGATTACACTGAAAAACTTTAAATAAGCACGTTATTGGACTGTAACCGTTTAGTAGCTTTGCAATAATTGCAAACATTCAAGCAAGTTGTATGTGTTCCTAATTTAAAAACACGTTAGATAACGAACCATCGCCTCTAACTGGGTTTTAGTCGAGTAATATTGTGGAAAAAAGTTTTAGTTTTTTGGCAAAACCACGTTAATCCACACTGTTATAGAAGTAAGTTTTAAAAGTAATTCAATATTTTTAATAAATATATAAAATCTGTATAGATGTATCTATTTGTTTACAAAAAAAGAAACAAATCCTCTTCGAACCGTTTCATAGCCAGCTTTATCGGAATATACAATCTCGTTTAGTAGATACGAAATTTATTTGTCTCCGTCGTTGCCTTAGTTATGTTTAATATATATATCGGAATCCTTCATAGATCTAACTCATGGGTAACTAGGCTATTGAAGCACACCGTGCTACAGTCATGTCTTCGGCCTAGTCTCAATTTAAGTTTTAGATCTCGTGCTCTTTTTCAAAGATTTTTATTTAAGTGAAGTAAAACCAACAGCCTTAACAACAATATCGGGAAATATATAAGTGAAAGCTTTCATTGCAGAGCTTTCGAAGTCTAAAGTTGTTTTATTGGGATTTCAATCCGACCTTTGTGATTTTATTACACTCAGCAAAATTTCATACGTCTTTATGTTCTTGTTATGCAAAAATGCATAAATCAATAGGGTTATACCTACGTTATGTTTGTTCATTTAAGCCGTGCAAACTGTAAATTTGTGAAAATGGAGGAGGACAAGACTTGAAAGTACCATCCGCAGTTAAGTGGTGTATTTTGTTTATCTGGATTTTACAATCACTTTAAGCAAACATCAATAATACCGTTTTTCCATCGCAGTTGTCGTCAACGAGTAGGAAATCGGCAAATTGCCTTAGTATTTGACATTCTTCGGGCGTACAACATTTTAATTTTAATTCTTCTAGAGTACCTAGTCAATCGACAAGAGTAATTATAGTCAACTCTTAAATAAAAAAGTAGACTCCTAGATTCTTTTTTCTCTGTCGATATGCCGAAGATTTATCAATATTGAATTTTGGAAGTTAATAGTGAAGATGAATGTTTTTTTTCTGAAGATCATATCATTTAAGTATACTGCTTCTGGATTGGTTCGTAATTATTTGCACATCTTTTTTAAAACCAGCAATCTCTTTTTATTACTACTTCTTTTGTCTTTTGTTATATTTGTTATGCATTACGTTACATGGTATTTGCTTTTTATAATACCTTTCCAGCCGGAGTTCTGTGTAACATTTCCCTTGCACGCTGGTGTACTACCACATATCCACAAAGATTGGGAGTATTTTTTGTACACTTTTTTCCGGTAATATTTACGGCCATTGATTAACAGTATTTATGCTCCTCTTTTAGAAGGAATAAGCTGTAATTTGTTTAAATCATCTTCTAACACGCTTGATGAAGTAGGTGGCTCACAATATTCATATGAATAATGCATTGTTATAGTGTTCTCAGCAATCAACTCAAATAAGCAGTGAAAATTAGAATATCAATATCCAATCTAAAACTTCTGATGATATGATAGCAAGACAGCGTTGAAAACTCATATCTACTGCATTTTTTCCTATTTTATTGCGATGCATTCAAATAGGTTCAATTACTATAGAGAAGACCGTCGATTATGTTCGGCGATAGGACCAGAGGGTCCACGACAAATTGTAACGTATAGTAATGAAATGTATACATATCAAATAAACACATTTATTTTTTGTGTGATCAGCATAAATATTTCGACTACTCTTTGGCAAAATAGCATAGGTAAATTCAACTAACAGTACTTTTAACCAGATAATCTTGTATATTAGATACCCAGCTATCTCAAAAACAGGGCTAACGATTTTGATAAAATTTGGTATTTAGAGTTTTACCTCCTAAATTCATCTAAACAAGTCTAGAATCTGACCTGAGTTCTGAGGTCCTATCTGAGTTTTGAATTTGAAACGTTACAATTTTCAGTGGGTACAAAATCGACGATCTCCTTTAGCACTTCCCGTTCCGTATCCAGCTACTAAACAGGATTTTAAATTCCCATACGGTTGCTGGCTACAAAATGGTAAAGAAAGTCTCGTTTCGTATCTACCTACTAAACGGGATTTTATATTTCCATATGGTAGCTGGCTATGAAACGGTTTGAAGGATGGTTTCCTGACATTTTGTGACGATAATTAATATCATCACTCACTACACAACTAGACACAACGTCCTGCGCACGCGCCGCTCGGCTGACTGGCCGCATGCCGTAAAATCGGAGGGATAACATTTTGCGTATAGCTAGGTTTTAGCGTAGCATTGCTGGTTAGCCGGGTTTAAGAGTTGCATTATTATGTTTTTTAATGTAGGTAGTCACGGATTAGTTACAGTTACTAGGTTTTAGTGTTGTATTTGCAATAGGAATCGCAAGCAAAGTCTTACAAATACAGGGCTAAGGGTGTTTTGCCGTGTATAAGCGTAGTAACTGTTTTTTTGTGTAGTATTTGATAAGAAATTATATGTAGAAAAGAAGGTAAGAAAAAGGTAAAAGGACTTTAACGGCGCTTTATGAAGTTTTTGTCTAATAACGGTTTTTTAGCTGTGAATCATGCTAGTGATTTATTAAATTAAACAACAGCTAAGGGCTTTTAGAGTACTTATAGTGTAGTAATGTTGGTTTGCGATTATATAGTATTGTAAAGTCTCAAACTATCATGCACTTAGCGTGGTAGGTCGACTCAGTATCTTCGCAACTACAAATGATAAAAATATGATTCCAAGACCATTCGATAGAGCTTTTCTTTCTCTTTTAGCCCATGCAAACTACAGAAAACTGCTATAAAGCAGCTTTGATCAGTTTTAGACATAGGACGGCAGAAAAAACTCCCCGACCTACTGAGAATCTAAGCTACCCAGAAAAAGATTAAATAAGAATTTGCTGAATATAGTATTAGAAATGTTCAGAAACAGACTCACTCCGAATAAAACCTAATAAAAACATGATCTACCCAGAAGCTGACTAAATAAGAAGCTGGAAGACTCAGAATTAAACTTATTCCGAATTTGGTAACCTCCGCCCAAACCTACTATACTATATATGTTATCTACCGATTATTTCAGACGCGTATTCCCCCAAAATTCCCTTTTTTTTACAAAACGGTAGTACGAGGCCACGCAGGCGTGACGTAACGCCTTCGTGT
Source organism: Epiblema foenella (assembly GCA_963556455.1). Taxonomy (NCBI): domain Eukaryota; kingdom Metazoa; phylum Arthropoda; class Insecta; order Lepidoptera; family Tortricidae; genus Epiblema; species Epiblema foenella. Next base: position 1,964,735 of record OY747113.1, on the reverse strand, counting down.
GAATCAGTATGGAGCGTTTTCAGTGCTCGTTATCTATGCTGTACTTTGCCTCTCATTTTCGTCTGTTGTGTTGCTCTAATAGTCGTTGGCCCCATACAAACTGGTTCGAATGTCATGATTTTTTTGTCATCATGCCTATTTATTTCCTTTTAAGGGTCCTTATCAAAAAACGCTTTTCTATTTACGCCATTTTCTGTTTGTAATAACACGCATCTTGACATTTTATCAATGTAACTGTCTATTTCATAAACTTTAAATGTATTTTTTGTATTTTTCATTGAGAAATATCGTTTCAAACATCACTCCGAATCGACCATTTTCAAGCGAAAACCTTGTTTTTTTCACTTAAATTCCATTACACACAATAAAATCAAAAAATGGTTATGTTACTATCTAAAACTTTAATAAAATTATCGTATCCTTTAATGACTTTACTGGTATTATCAACACTTTTGTCATAATTTGGAGTCAAAACATGTTAAAACTTATAAGGCCTCTTCAGTATATCAGCTTTATTTAGCTCCATGCCCTAGGCACAGGCTATAGATCTAGACATTCTAATTCCGCGCCGGCGCGACTATTTCGGGCGGGTGCAACGCTCGCGCATCGCGAATATCAATGTCAACGACCACGCATAGTGGGTCGGCAGAATTCATCTGGACATCTGGATATTTGATTGAAAAAAAATGGTTTTAAATTATTTTAAACAGTCCCTGACTAAACAAGAGCCAAAATAGTTTCAACTACTTAATGGAGTATCACAAAAAAAGTACATTAAATAGGGTGGTTAATTGTAGTAGAAATTTATTGTTTAAGGGGATGCCTCGATTCGGTCAGCCACGCCCCCCATGAAAGAGACACGCTTATGTCTTTCGCGCACGTCAAAACGGGATGAAACGCTCTTCGGGAATGCCTTTTTTAGACAAAATGTCGTTAAATGTCTGTCTCTGTGCACTTTTATTAAATTTCCTCTTGACAGACTTTAGACGATGTAAAATATCATCATTTTAACTTAATTGTGCCGTTTAATAATGCGTTGTTTTAGTAAGCTGAGTAAAAAAAGGAAAATAGAGACTCAACTTTTTTTTTTCTATCGAGAAAATTTTAAGTAATCATGTTTCGGTATTGTCAGAAACACAGTAATATAGTCAAAAATCATATATCTGAAAATCAATCCTTATTGGTTCCTCGTCTGGGTAGAACAGCGTTTCGAAGAACGCGATATTTCTTGTTGCACGGCCTTAACTAGTGAACTGCGCTATATTACTTTATAGTACACAGAATTGAAATTTACAATAACGTTATTGTGAAAAACGCATGTAAATCAGTCGAGTAATGGTTTATCGAGAACATAATAAATCAGAAATACATTTTATAATGACTGATCTCTATAATAAACTACCCGACAAAATCAAAAATGTTAAAAGTGACGTGACATTTCTAAATATTTTTTTTAAATGGCTAACGGCGAATGCTGATTATGAATATAAAAATATGTATTTTTTTTTTTCATTTGAATGTTGCTGAAATTGTATTCTTGACATTATAATTCACTAAATAAATATCGCACTTATTTTAAATATATTTAATCGACGTAATTTAATTACTTATTCTACAACTGCTAATAATAATCAACAGACATGTAAAACTTTTATGCTTTATGAATAAATTAATATGAATATGAATGTAATGTACATATAGCATGATTAACTTGTTGCTGTTAGCTTGGGGCAGTACTAAATATTACTAAAATAGGTGTTACAACTTTTGCATAGCAGCCGAAAGGGTCTGAAGCAATTTTTTTTTCATACATTGACTGATCCACCCCCTATTCGTTGGTAATTAAATAAAATTTTTACAAAGTTTTCTTTCGCAAGCAGATATAACCTCGAAACAAGATTACGAATCTCATCATATCTCTAGCAATTCCAATGCAACTTTGTCCACGGCGAATATACAACAGCCTTACTGTGCTCGGTGCACTGTAGGCAAATATGCACAACGAAATTAAATTTGCGAGCCGAGGAACATTGGTTCTTCTGGTGTATTTGGCGGCAAAATATATTTCCATGGTTTCAATTTTATTAGAGTTATTTGAACAAACTTGTATTCAAAACTTAGCACCTTTATAGACCTTATACATCTCTGAGGATATTTATTTATTAGATTTTATTATTTTCATGTTGACGCTTATAGATATAGCTCAAAATATTTTATTATGATTAATGTACCTACTTTATTACCTTTTATCTTGACGCTTAGAGACCTTATACATCTCTAACAAATCTCGATTGTTATTAGTTTCTTAGTCTTATTTTTGACATGTAACACTACATTTAATTAATAATACTTTGATTATTGTATTATTTTTATTTGATGTACGTATAGGTAGATCTGTTGTTCGGCATTAAATGGCGTTAACTGAGGACGTGCTTGTTTTATTACAGTGGCTAACGAGTTGGGATAAAAACAAAAGTGGCAATAAAATTCGTGTAATCGAATATAGCAAGTGCTAGTGCTTACGCGGGAATAATTTGTTAACATAAACTATGTCGACCGGGAAGATTGGCGAGTTCGATGTGGCGGGCGGAGCGTGGTCGTCATACGTGGACAGATTAGAGATGTATTTTTTAGTGAACGACGTAAAAGAAGATTTAAAGTTGCCAACTTTAATAGCTGCAATGGGGGACGAGGCATACGAACTGCTAGCAAACCTGTCTAGTCCCAAAAAGCCGTCGGAGACTACTTACAAAGATGCCGTGGAATTGTTACGTAACCACCTGCAACCGGCGCCGTCGGTGTTAGCCGAAAGATATCGTTTTAGACAGCGTCGACAGAATAAAGGCGAAGGTATTGCTGCTTATGTCGCGGAATTAAAGAAGCTCGCGAGGAATTGCAAATTTGATACCAAGCTTAATGAAAACTTACGTGACCAATTTGTATGCGGATTGCGGAGTGACATCATACGGCAGCGTTTGTTCGCGGAGGATGATACGCTAACATATGCCAATGCAGTCAAGATCGCGAACTCTTTGGAGGCTGCGGAACGGGATGCGGCAGCAGTCGAACCACCGCCGGGCACCGGGGCGAACGGTGCGGGGCCGGCGGCAGCTGAGGTTCATTCCTTGGCGCCAGCAGGTGCATATCGGCACCAGGCGCGGGGTTCGAGGAGCACAGGCAGCTGGCGGAGCAGGAGCGCGGGCGGGTCGGCGCGGGGAGGAGCGCCGGGCTCGCGCGCCGCCGGTCGGTCCGGCGGCACCGAAGACAGGCGTAACTGTGCAGGCTGTGGAGCGACGGATCACGACTACGTCAATTGTCGTTTCCGCGGCTACGTCTGCAGTTTGTGCCATCGCAGAGGGCATCTGCGCCGAGTATGCTCGGGTCGAGCTGACAATGTTCGCGGCGGCGGTACGGCCTCAGAAAGGCTACATTATGGGCAAACACAAACATCAGAGGACTCGGATCGAGACGACACATTAATGGAGGAGGACATTCATCACTTATGCTTGAACGATTACGGGGCGGTGAGTGTACCGATTACTATAGAAAATCACGTATTACATATGGAGATCGATACCGGTACGGCGGTGTCGTGTATAAACAGTGAAACATATAAGAAATATTTAAGTCATTGTCCACTCGAAACTAGCGAATTATCATTAAGATTTTATGACGGTTCAAAGGTCAAGCCGCTGGGCGTAATTAAACCAAGAGTTAGTTATGGAAAATCCGCTAAAAGTTTGGAACTGTTTGTTATCAACGGTGGTACTACTTCGCTGTTAGGTAGGCAGTGGTTGACAGAATTGAACATTAAAATTCCCAGGTTTAGCGATTGTTATAACGTAAAAAGTGAACGTAATGTTTCTGACGAAATAAATGACTTGCTTTGCAGATATAAAGAATTATTCAGCGGCGGGCTCGGGCGGTTCAACGGCGGGAAGGCTACGCTGCGCGTGCGCGAGGGGGCTTGGCCGGTGTTCCACCGAGCGCGCCCGCTCCCGTACGCGCTGCGCGAGCGCGTGGACGCGGCGCTGGACGCCATGCTGCGCGACAACGTCATCGAGCCCGTCGACTGCTCCGACTGGGCCTCACCGCTGGTGCCGGTAAATAAAGCTGATGGTTCCTTGAGAATATGTGCTGATTATAAGGCTACATTAAATCCGGCTCTGCTAATTGATCGATATCCCTTGCCTAAGATTGATGATCTTATGGTGAACCTTAGTGGTGCGTGTTACTTTTCAAAAATAGATCTATCACAAGCTTATAACCAGATCGAACTGGACGATTCAAAAAAATATACGGTCATAAATACGCACCGGGGTTTATATAGGTATAACCGTTTAGTATATGGGTTGGGGTCTAGCCCAGGAATTTTTCAGCGAATAATGTGTAACTTGCTGAAAGGTATCTCTAATGTCGAAATATTTTTGGACGACGTTATCATAGGGGGTAAAACTAAACAAGAGCATTTAGCGGCTCTTGAGGCGGTGTTCAGCCGGCTTCATAAGTCGGGTTTAAAGCTGAAAAGTAGTAAATGTGTATTTTTAGTTGACGAAGTACATTATTTAGGGTATATAATTAGCAAGAATGGTATAAAAACTGACCCTGCCAAGGTCGACGCCATAGTCCGGGTACCTAGGCCAGGCAACGTTACGGAACTCCGCTCATTCTTAGGAATCATTAATTTTTATGGGAAGTTCATTAAGAATATGAGTGATAGGCTAGTTCCTTTATACGAGCTCTTAAAAAAAGAGAAAAAGTGGCATTGGTCGCCAGCGTGCGAACGAGCATTCACGGAGATAAAAACAATATTATCCAGCGCGGAGGTACTTGCACATTATGACCCTAAAAAACAGCTGTTCGTGACGTGTGACGCCAGCTCTCGCGGAGTGGCCGGCGTGCGGACTCAGGCCGGCGCGGACGGTCGCGAGCGGCCCATCGCCTATGTGTCGCGTACGCTCAACGACGCGGAGCGAAACTATTCACAAATACATCGCGAGGCACTAGCAATCATATTTTGTATAAATAAATTTCACCAATATTTGTACGGTCGACATTTTACCTTGCGAACCGATCACAAACCTTTAGTTTCAATTTTCGGACCGAATACCGGGATACCTACTATGGTAGCTAGTCGCATGCAGCGATGGGCGATTATTTTATCGGCCTACTCGTTTGACATAGAATACGTGCGTACTGATAACAACGGGGCAGATGGGTTTTCGCGGTTGCCGGTCAGTAGCAACGTTAAGGCTAGAGTAGTAGTGCCAGAACAAACCCACTTGCACTTTGTGCAGCAAGCGTTGTTGTTAGATTACAATGAAATAAAAAGAGAAACCGCGCGCGATCCGTTGCTGTCGAAAGTTTTAAGTTACATTAGGGATGGCTGGCCAGCGTTATGTGAAATTTCGAATTTACAACCATTATTCAATAGACAAAATGAGTTGTACGAGGAACTAGGATGTGTCATGTGGGGCCCCAGGCTAGTAGTCCCGGAGAAGTGTAGGGACAAAATATTAATCATGATTCATGAGCCCCACATGGGGATAACTAAGTCGAAGGCACTCGCCCGCAGTTACGTATGGTGGCCAGGGGTCGACGAGGCCGTGGAGCGCGTGTGCCGCGCCTGCGCGGTGTGCGCGGCGCAGGCGGACGCGCCGCCGCGGCAGGCCCCGCGCCTGTGGACCTGGCCTCACCGCCCCTGGTCACGCATCCACTTGGACTATATGGGCCCAATTGCAGGCAAAACGTATTTAGTCGTCGTAGATGCAATGTCCAAGTGGATCGAGGTTTTTAATGTTGCTAGTGTTTCAGCAGGGGGGTTAATAGACAAATTATGTGAATTGTTTAGCAGATGGGGACTCCCTAAACAGATAGTTACCGATAACGGAGCTCAATTTTCTTCGAAGGAATTAGAGGATTTTACTAAGTATTGTGGTATCGAACATATATTCACGGCACCGTATCATCCGGCATCGAACGGGTTAGCGGAAAACGCGGTAAAGACCTTAAAAAGGGTGATTAAAAAGGCTTTACAGGAAAAACGGAACGTTGACCGCGCGTTATGGGCTTTTTTGATACATCACCGGAACGTAGAACACTCCACAACAGGAGAATCCCCGGCGATGTTGCTACTAGGTAGACGGTTACGCACTCGACTAGATACTATCAAACCGGATAGGGAGGGACAAGTACGACGCGCGCAGCAGCGGCAGCAGGAAGCTGTGGGCGGAGTGAATAGAAGTGTAAGCGCCGATGACCAGGTTTGGTATAGGAAATATTTAAAGGGGGAAAAATGGTTCCCGGGTCGAGTAGTGGACGTCTTAGGGCCCAGCAATTTTAAGGTATTGGGTGAAGATGGTGATACTATACATAGGCATATCGATCAATTACGTAAACGCTCAGTTAACAATAGACTGTCTCTCGCAGTTGCTACTACAGCAATGGAGCCTTCTAGCATAGATTCTCAAGCGGACCTTCCAGCACCGGTTTGACACACCGGTAACACCGGTGAGAGGTCGGGCGGAGCCGTCGGCGGGCGCGGATGGCGCGCCGCGCGGCGCGGCGGAGCCGGCCCGGGGCGACAGCGCCTCTCCGGCTTCACCGGAGTGGCAGTTTGTTTCCCCCCGTGCATCTACACCCCCCCGAGCTCGGCCAGTTCGTCAATGTCGGTTAAATAAACCCAACTATAAAATATAGCACAATGTTATCGTAATTAGAGTGTTAGTATTTAAGTATTAGTATAAGTTTAGTGTAGAGGAGTGTAATGTGGGTACACCTTGGTATTGATAAATATGGTATGTAGGTAGATCTGTTGTTCGGCATTAAATAGCGTTAACTGAGGACGTGCTTGTTTTATTACATATACCATCTGACATGCCATTACAACCTGCTTAAACTTTAAATATCTCTGCAGATTTAATCCCAGCCAGGCCTGGAAAATTGAAAGCCGATGAAATTCCTGGCCAAGAGAGGAAATGTGATTTGCGTATGAAGCTAGCGGGAGAAAAATTGAAAGCCGCTATTTGAGTAGACGTGAGTCTATTATTCGGGTCTATGCAGGCTTATACGGGAGAAATCATTTTGTGCGCTTGCGAGTTTTATTTGTGCTTGTCTGTTCTAATCGATTAAGAACTTTAAGGGGTTCCACGCGGTATTCATCGATATTCAACGAGTTTTTAGTTGATATTCCTCCGTAAAAACTATAGATATATGTAGGAATGGAACGTAAGAGAATGGAGTGAAACGGAACGTAAGTGTGTAAGGAGGATGACAGGAGGAGCGAGAGGGACGGGGAAAACGATTGGAACGAGGAACGGAAGCGTGCGTGGCTAAGTGCATACAATAAAATAAAAGTGTTTAACGCAGTAATAAAACCAAATATTATATATTATGGATTTTTATTAAGAGGCCTTCCAAAACCCCACAAATATATTTATGGCACAAACGGTTATCGGTTGTTTAATCCTTTATCTATATTTGTACAAGCCGAATTGAAAAAAAAAATGATTTATTCAAACATGGTCCAAAAAAGCTATATTTTAGATATTAGTATGTTGTTTATGCACTTATTTATATTATACAATTGACATATTACCTGATCCTTTTAACTTTCTATGCAAGACAGATATTTTTAACCAATTTCCGCAAAAGTTACGACAAAAAAAAACGAAACAATAAATAATAGTCTACGACTATGAGGGAGAGATTTTAATGTCTTTCAATTTAGACTAATATACAAGGTCGGATATATACTTATATGTATATCTAACAAATTATATAGAGATATAAAATAATCGTGAGGGAAATTGGGGCAGAAAGTATGCACTTTGTTTCAGGCAATGCCGTTTGGCACGATTAGTATAGAGATCAAGAACCGAAGTCCTATGAGCGTTGCTTGAAAGTATTTATGCAATCTATTTGAGAAATATCAATAGCGCGAGAACACGTCACGTCACGTCAGAATGATTTGACAGATGTCAAAAATAACGCCACATACTTTTTACCAGATATTTGAAACCAAGCTTTAATCTTTTTGAACCATTCACAGTTACCAAGCTGGATTAGGCTGGGCCGATGCCTATTGTAAATAGAGGCCATTCAACAGCCGCGGCTGCGTTGAGCGGGTTAGCCGAACAATGGAGTTTGGCGGCGTTTGAAGGGTTAATGTCAAGTGAGATGGCTTTCGTTAGTAATAAAAATCGACGTGAGAATGCTAAGTTTGCCATCATATCAATTCATATTAAATGTTTTATATACGTTCTATATTGTTTTGAAAAAATGACACCTCGCAGTTTCTTACACCGGTTATTTTCGAGGCAGAGGTTTATTTTATGAAGCGGTGGTAGTTTTTTGACATTCATAAGTACATGTAATATGCCTAAATTAAAGAATAAATGATTTCATTGCATTTCATTTCAACATGTTGATACAAAATGCGTCGCGAATTACGTATCCAGTTATTACGTTCAAAGACAAATGTGTTTGTAATGATACCTATTATAATATATAGTTAAATAGTAAGGTACGCTACGGTATGACCTGTAACCTTACTCAAGATACCTAGCTTATATAACCCGAAAATCTGAAGTTAAGGCATTCAATCAATAGTTGCTGCACTACGTTGGCTGCCCCCACAAAACCGTGCGCTAGGCGGGGTGGGCGCTGAACTGAGCGTAATAGCCGTTACCTAACCGCTGGAAATGGGATGGAATGTTGGCAGCGACCGCAATATTGACGTGAATTTGTCTTAGAATATACTATAGATTACAAGCGAACCATTGATAAGCAGTGCTTAAGCACATAATAAAAATGTGTGCAAACTGGTGAGGCAACCACAGCAAAGATCACTGAGATGAGTAACAAAACTCATGGCTGAGATACGCGTCATACTCGTGATCTGGTGCTGTTTGTGGAGTCCGGTCTGTTCATGCTTGCTAGGACATAGTGACTACGTTAATACCAGTGGCTTTTTATAGGGGATTGACGAGAGACATCATCTTGTTGTGGATTTGTTTTTATTATCAGTGACTTAGTGACCATATACATCTCTAACAATATTAAATTAATCTCAATTTTGACGCTCATAGACCATGTACATCTCTAGGATATTATATTAATTTCATTATACTCCTTGTTTAATCTTGAGACCTTATACATCTCTAACTTTACTCATGTTTTAATATTTGTAATAGATAACTTTGCAAGTTTATCTTCACTGTATGACATTAATTTTGTTATAATTGTAAACTCGAAATTATTATTCTTTCTTGAACTGTAAATTAATATTTTGACATGAAAAATGTATTATTACAGTCAGACTTTCTTAAAATGTAAATTAATATTTTGACATGTAAAAGTGCCCTTGTGGCCTATTTGCGGAATAAATGTTTGATATTGATTTTTTGTTTTTCATCTTTGAGAGCACCTAGTTTTCTTCACTACTTTTTTTTCTAGATCTTTTCTTTGATATATATCCGTATATAGTGGTTCTGACATTATTTTCGTTTCTATTCAATTCATAACTAATTTTGTCCGCAACTTCGTCCACGAGGAAGTCGTTTATCATACCTCCATACATACTTCCGTCCCCATTTAACCTCTTTTGTGATAATTTCGGGGATTAAATCTATCTTATATCCTTCCTCAGGATACAAAATATCCATGGCAAATTTTATCTAAATTAACTCTATCTCAGTTACCGGATCAAAACTACATTATTTTAGTTTGTATTCTTTATAATGTCCCCCGAACAAAAGTAACGGGTACACTTTGTATTAAATTTCCAAAGTGTACTCGTTGTTTTTGCTCGTTAGTATATAAGTCAGTATTGGACATAACTCATACCGATGAGGCTTATCGGATCTTTATAAAATCTATCCTAAATCCGTACAATGAGGGCTATCGTTTTTGTGCTCACCAGTTGCGCCACTGTTGAGTAAGTTCCAGCTGTAAAAAATTGTTATTAATCATTATGGGCATGAAAACGAAGTTTACATTTTAATCATCTTTCATACCTTAAAACAGTACCGTAAAGATATCGAACATCTCGCATTGTAGCGCAGTACCGTTTTTTTCGTAAAAAAGGACATAAGTTTCCGAGAGACAAAACTGTCTTTAAGCACTGACAGTCATTGACCCATAACTCATCATGTCATGTGTATGGCAAATGCCATAATCAAGCTCAGGTATTGCACAATAGTCACCATATTGTTCCAATTAGCTATTAACCCGCGTAGCGCAACCACAAAGAGTGACATTTGACATTTCGGAAACCTCACGCTGCACTAGCGCCTCTAGCGGCGAATTCGTACGCGGTAGCCCTAATTCAATTCACACTATCTAGAACACGTAGATTGCCTCAAAATGTCACTAGCAACCCTACACAGAAATACGCTACAACTTGAAGCTAAACTAATATCTGTCAAGCTCAACGATAAATCTGCCCACTGCCTGTTCTGCCTGCGAAACTGATAAACACTAGCCATCCTTTACTAATGCAACTAGCTGTAATCCAACTGTCTTTATCATATCGTGATTAAGCCGCAAAAACGTCCGCCATTTGAAATTGAGATGACACAATTATATTTGACGGTTGGTATTGGCTTATCGTGAATATAAATGGGCGAATCGGAGCTTTGTATTTAAATTTGGAACGATATTGAGATCGGTTAACGGAAAAATTTGAATTTCGACACAGTTGAAATTATGCTGAATCTAGATAACGGTTTCGGCAGTTTATTGTTTTACTTGTTCATTGTTTTGAGAAGGAAAATACACATAAAAAGTACTTTATTTTTGTTGGTTTTGGTACCTTGCACTCGTTAGTAGAAATCAAAATATTTTTAGGCTAAATAACGGGTAATTATTAACAAAAATACTTCCTTTCAAGAACTTATAATACGTTACATTTTTAATGTAGTTTGTTTAAACCAGTATGTTCCATATCCGCTGTCCGTCTGTCTGTCCATCTGTCACCAGGCTGCATCTCATGAACCGTGATAGTTTAGACAGGTGAAATTTTCACAGATGATGTATTTGTTGCCGCTATAACAACAAATACCAAAAAACAGAATAAAATAAATATTTAAGGGGGCTCCCATACAACAAACGTGATTTTTTTGCCGTTTTTATAGATAATGGTATGGAACCCTTCGTGCGCGAGTCCGACTCGCACTTGGCCGGTTTTGGTACAGGTACCTATCGATTAAAATATTGAAGCATGCTTTACATTCTATCCATTTAGAATGTTATTTTTAGATGTAGGTTCTTCCATCTTTAGGGTCTAAAGTAGTCTTAGAAAGTATCAGTAGTCATGAAAAAACTAGTGCCGACGCCAGATCTTGGGATTATAAAGCGGACTCCAGACATCCTTCATATGCAAATATACTAGAATAATGCTAGGAGGATGAACCTTCCCCTCCCCCTACCCCCTCTTCCTAAAACTCGGCCGAAAACAAACTCAGTAAATCACACATTAATTAACTAGTATAGCGCCTACTTTTTTATTACGGCAAAAACGAGAACCAACTTTCATTGCCTGTGCATTTCTGAAATGGGCTTTAATACGGAATTAATAAGCTCTCCTTTCAATTGCTCCCGGGTTAAGCTTATCCACAATGGCTAGGCGCGAACAATGGAAAATGCCTTATTTAAAATCTACTGACTTTGTATAAGCCTTTTAATAAATGATATGAAAGGTCGGAATGAAAACTTTGTGACTGTAAAACGTTAGTTTTCCGATAGCGCTGATAGTCGTTTAACTCGAATGTTTGCAGTTTTTCGGTGAAGGAGAACATGAGGAAACAAGGTCTAGTTTCCCCTTTTGGTTGGAAGGTCAGATGGCAGTTGCTTTCGTAAAACTAGTCCCTACGCCAAATTTTGGGATTAGGTGTCAAAACGGACTCGGAGTCCTTAGTAGGGCACAACCAAGAAACTGCTTGGAGGATGATGGGGTAATGGACCCTGGTTAGAAATGTTTAAGAGATACAAACTTAAAACAAAATTTATAGCATCTTTATGTACATTCGTGGACAAAGAATACGGATCGGTAAAATGCCGTCATATTTACTAAAATACTGCAAACTTGTACAGTTTTTTAATCCGGTCATGATCTTTATTTAATTTTATATCTAACCTGCAAAAATAACAGTTAAAAATTTTTTTTTCTATGTTATTTTCTGTGTAAAAATTAACTTTCCTATACGGTAATGGTTTAAGAACTCGAATAAAAGTAACAAAGATAACTTCAACAATAAAATTCTCAAGGCACTACCAAGGCACCACCCTGCAATGCCTAGTTTTGATTCAAGTGAAATAGCAACGTAGCGCATTGTAATAAAATTCAATTTGCTGTAGCCGTGGGGGTCGTAAAATCAACCTATATCAGGGTCGTAAATTTTCGTTAACTTTTGTGGACTAAGGTAGAAGCGTCCCTAGTGAGAAAAGGATTTTAGAAGTAAGATCATCTATTAATGGACTTTATCTCGTATTGTATTGAATATAAAATCGAGCGCCTAAAAACACCGTTTGCGTGAAATCTCTCTCTTTCTTATAAATACTTGATAAACATTGAACTATAGATACCTCGCTTTTTTACCCACGACGGAACGGAGAAGGTATATGCGTTTAGGGTGAGCGGTTGTTTGTTTTTTTGTTTATTTATGTGTGCACATCAATATCTTCAAAACGGCTTGACCAATTCAGAAACGGTTTTCTGCAATAGGTTTGTAATTTAGTCGGGACGAATTTCAGCTAGGTGTTACGATGATAACTCGCTAGGGGGCGCTGCAGTATACATTTTTCACAACAGTATCACTTGCTAAAGTGCGTTTGAGTGATTTCTCTCCGGAACTGCTCGGCCAGCGCTTACGATTTTTATCATTAGAAATTACTTAAACAAAGAAACAGTGATCAAACACACACATACATTGAATTAGAATTATTCGCAAGTAGATCAGAACCTGAATCATCGGTTACTTTTTCTCACTTAAACCTCCTATAGTATTTTGATAAAAAGCAAGGAGATAAATACGATTAAACCCCCAAAAAGTAACAAAAAAGTGGTGGTCTGTAAAGTCGGTTTACGGACGATAATTTTACGTGATAACGTCATAAGAAAACATTGTTAAAAATTGCATACTTATATGAATTGAATTGAATTATTATTACTGAATTGAGAACAAAGGTTACCGACATAGCTCAGCGAATTAGTAAGCTGAAGTGGCAGTGCACAGGTCACATATGTCGCAGAACCGATGGCCGTAGGGGCAGACTGGTTCTTGAGTGGAGACCGCGTGTCAGCAAACGTAGTGTAGGACGCCCTGTAACTAGGTGGCGATGATATTCGAAAGGCAGTGGGCAGGGATTGGAGGAGAAGAGCTGAAGACCGAGCTCAGTGGCGTGCCATGGGAGAGGCCTATGTCCAGCAGTGGACTGACACAGGCTGATGATGATGATTATTACTGAATTATCATTATTCTCTATAATAAAAAGAAGGAGTTAAAAAGAGCTTAAGTACGGCTAATTTCCGGGTGCATACGCGTTTTACCCTTTGAGGAGAGAAACCGGTTTGACCGTCAACTGTTTGGTATAACTTGAAATCATTCAGTTGGCCGAGTTGCATCAAAGTGTTTCATTCAAAAAGTTAGTTTATCATTTGAACAATAAGGTTCAAAATCCAATAAATTTTTTATATAAATTCGCTCAACAAGGCTCAGGTTAGTCATACATTACGTCACACTTTTTCGTGTTGGCATCCGTCCACCGATTTATAAGTCGTTATCACGTCAAAAAGGAAACGTTTTCCCTTTTTTGTGGTCTATTACTCACGTATAAGTTTTTTTTACCACCTATTTTATTGTCTTGATATTGCAATCGCTTCAGCTTGTTCTTTACGTAGGTCATAATATTATAAAACCTAGCGTGTGCATGCCGTGATTTGAATAAATAAAACTCGTAGCGTGCTAAAGGCAACAGCGGACCACATAGGCAACAAGCGAATTAGCGTTGAAATTATTATCATCATCGTTAAGCATATATATTATGAGGTGTGAGCGAGATTGCACATATTTTTACCTAACTCGGAAAACATAACCAACCTATTTTAACTTCTAGCTTTGTGATGTCTTTGAGCTGTAGATCTCGGAAACTAATCAATCAAATATCTATTTTTATCCCATGCCTCCACCATTTTGTAAAAAATCCAGGATCTGAATCGACAAAAAACAATCCAATTATGAATAATCATAACTCGATATAGCTCATAGCTCGATAACAACCTACTCACAAAATTTCACATACATTTTTAAATTTGTAAGAAAACTAGTTTCAGCTCAAATAATAGACAAAATCAATCAAGATTCCGAATTACATTTAAAATTCATAACATTTAGTGTTATTTTATTTTATATCTAAAGGTACATAAAACAGACAGTAATCGAAACGAACAGTGAAATAATATATATAAGAAGATACACGTGACTATATTACAGTCCAAAAATATATGTACACATCATGCTTATGAGTTATAATTTAGAGGGAGAAAATAAAAAGTAGTTTGAATTACAGGGAATGTGATAGCAAAAGGCGAACAAACAGTTATTGAATCTGTTGAATTGAAGTTTTTTTGTATTCGTAATTTAAGGACATAGACCATATTCAAAGCCTGTTGTTTTTTTCCTTTTTAAACGTCCAAAAATTTTCCAAAATTTCTTCATCTCAATACAATCTTGCCGGGATCAAAAAAAATCCCTTTGATTCGACATTGCCCTTTTTGTAGGACAATTTGGAGATCCGGAATCCAGGCTCAGGACAATTAATGTGACAATGGCAATTAATATTAATTTGTACCTCTCATTGGAACAGTTCCTATTGGAACCGCTGGAGGTCCATTGGGATCGACACTGCATCACAATTTTATTTCAACTTTTTTTTTTGAACCTGACTGTGGCTTTATAGCCCGGGCCCAATAAAGCGATAGGAGTGCGCGGTTGGAGAGTAGCCTGGGGAAATCCAGGGGAAAACCTCCGGCACGACCACGCGTGTGGTTGGGAACACTGTAATACTCTAAGAGTTTGCGCTCCAGTGAGATTGGTTGAGCGGTTTCAACCGAATCTGTGGTGTGAGAAGAATCGAGCTACTGGGAGTTTTGTCGCTGGTTCACTAAACCAAGCCTAGCTGAGGAGAGTCCAGCAAGAAACTCAGCTAGGCCCGACCTGGGTCGGACTGACTCTACCCGGTGTGCGGCGGTACCGGGACGAATAGGGACTATATGTGTCACTGTTGTTGCGATCGCGCGGTGGTTTATTTCAACGTGACAACAAGAACAACAAGTCAGAACAAGTGCGCCAATTAAGACGAATGTAGCGATCAAATTATTTTTAATCTTATTCTTAAAGATTCTGTCTCGCTCGCTCTTGATCGTCACGCGGAAATTTGCGAAAATCGGTATGAGAGTAAGTATCATATGTCAAAAATGTATTCTTAATTCACCATCGGGCGAATATTTAGCGTTTTTACGGCGGTTATTTTACGTCATTGTCGTTTCATTAAATATTGTTAAAATAGACGATGATCTGAGTAAACTTTTGTCAAAAGTGTAAACCAATGTCGGGTGCGAGTCTTATTTGATCAATGTTTTCGCCGGTTTATCCCAACTTTGGGTAGATAATCTTGAGTCGACAATGACTTCAGAAACGAGCGTCTCAAACGCTTGGAGAATCGCCCCATCATCCTAGTGATATCCCGGTACAGTTGCATCCTGAAGGAAGAAGCTACTCCGCTAATTTAAAAAGTCGTGTCTCAGTATACGATCAGGGTAAAGATACGACTTTTAAATTTAGCAGGGCAGGAAGGTCCGCTACCTAATCACAACGATCAATATTTAAAACAAAAAATAATGACGTGTTATTAGCCCGTCCTCGACAGACGAAAAAAATAAACATTCTTCTGTTGTGTACCCGGATATCTCCCGGATGAGAAGACAACGGGTTAATGTATATTGATTATTTTCCTAAAAGAGCAGTCAAAATGTGACAGAAGTGAATTTAGAGATCATAATTTTTTACCCACGACGGAACGGAGAAGGTATATGCGTTTAGGGTGAGAGGTTGTTTGTTTGTTCGTTTGTTTGTTTGTTTGTGTGTGCACATCAATATCTTCGAAACGGCTTGACCGATTTAGAAACGGTTTTCTGCAATAGGTTTGTAGTTTAGTCGGGCAGAAATTTAGCTAGGAGTTGCGATGATAACCGGGGATTTTTCTGGGCTTGTAAATATACCTCGCAACCAGTTAACCGTTTAGAAGAAAAATGTTTTTATCTATATATAATTATTTAATTACAAATCTGTTTTTATTCAGAATAAAAATAATTAAAATATAGAATTAAAATAAAACAAGATCTTACTAACTACCTAAACCTAACTTAAACTAAAGGCCTAAACTGAATGGGCATGGGTCGCCCAAGTCGCTGCCACTGGGCAGAGTTCCCATAAGGCTGGCCGCGTTGCCTCGCTGAATGGCAATGCCAATTCGCTGCGCGAGGAACGAGCCAGCCCTACGGTCACCTGAGGACCGGATAAGCAAATAACTTAATCTTTTGAAAAGTTTAATTGCATACATTATTTAATTATTTTTCATTTGAGAACATCCGTCGGGGGTATTTTCAAAATATTTAATTTTGCCTTTATATTAACTTAGTTTGCAGCCTTTGGTGTTGGCGCTAAAATTCATTTCTTACCAGACCTAATATCGTATTTACCGTTTGAAATGTCAAAGGCAATTGACTTACTGAGTTAATTGAGTTTTATCAATGTTCGGCTTGTTCCAAGTTTAATTAGGTGTGTTCTAGAGGTGTTTAATTTGTTTTTGGCGTAATGAGTTTCCGATATCGTGATTAATATTCGAAGGAGGGTGCTGGGGTTTTTCAGCATACTTGAGAAATTAAATGTAAAGTTACGTGCAGTTAATATTAGAAGATTCTGTAAAAAAGTTGGAGCCACAAACATAGATGATGATTTAGGATAGATTATAGAATAGAATAGAATAGAATAGAATAGAATAGAAAAATCTTTATTTCTACAATAGAAGAACTAGAATTACAATTAAATTACTTAAAACTAAAAACAGTTGCGAAAAAGGGGCCCACTCAGCATGTGCCGGGTCACAAAAGGTGTCCCGACGCTGGTTTTCTGTGGGTCCCGACAAAAATGAGTTGCGCGACAATCCACACAACTGTACACATGCGCAATTACATTGACCCTGATCTGATTAGGTTCATGATCATCATCATCATATCAACCGCAGACGTCCACTGCTAGACATAGGTCTCCCCCAAAGAGTGCCATAATGACCGGTCCAGCGCCACCCGCATCCAGCGGACTCCCGCGACCTTTACCAGGTCATCAGTCCACCTTGTGGGGGGCCTACCCACGCTGCGCCTTCCGGTCCGTGGTCGCCACTCAAGAACCTTCCGGCCATCGGTTCCTAGTGCAAATGTGCCCCGCCCACTGCCACTTAAGTTTAGCGATCCGAAAGGCTAGGTTAGGTTAGAAAATTTTAATTACTCAACCCATATTCAATCCATGCCAACTTGGAAGTATAATAATCCCGGGAGAAACCTATTGCAGTTAGTTTGAACTACTTAATCAAATTAATTAAGTAATATTGTGTTTACGACGCGGTAGGCGGTAAGTGCCAGAATATATTACAAGTATCTATACTTGTAATATATTCTGTACTGTAATAATACTGTGTTGTTAGAAACTTCAATAAGGAGCAGTTACATGTACATTTCATATATATAAATGCACAAACAACATACTAGTATAAAAAATAAAAGCTTTTTGGACCATGTTTAAATAAATCATAAAAAAATAAGTAATCAGTTTTTTTTTTAATTAGGCTCCTGCAAATGTAGATAAAGGATGAAAGAACCGATAACCGTTTGTACCATACATATATCTATAGCTTTAGAGCAGTATCAACTCAAGAGTTGAAGAGCGTTACGTCGAACGGCGTTAGCTTTGAAAACCCTCGAATTTTAGGCCCATCTTTTTATGAACATGTTATAAAGAGCGAAACATCTGACGATCCATTTGGACGCCAACTCAGAGACCTTTTATTGAACAAAACAATGTACTCGACTAAGGAATTTATGGAATTGACATTTGCTTGAATTTAATTTATTTAACATTGATCTATTTTTGCTGATATTATTGACTTTATCTGTATTTTTGTTTATTTGTTACATCTTATTGATTGACGTATACCACCATTATTATTTTAAATTAAATTGCATTTTGACGATCCTGACTACAGGGAGATACGACACAATAAATAAAATTAATAATATTAATTGATTAATTATATTGTTATTGTAATTAATTAATTTTATAACCCTCATTTAGTGTGAAACCAACTCACTGACTACGGGTGGGCTTAAAACCAGCTTAGCGCTGTGCTAACACCGATTTTTCAACGTCTTATTTTTAATACTTACTATAGATTGAACATTGTAAAATTTTGAGAAATCCTATTTATATTTGTATAATTTAATTTGAAATTTATTTTATGTACACATATGTAAGCACTTTATTTTCCACAATAACAAGTTAAAACAATATATATATGTTACATAAGATTAGAGTACAAAGGCGAATATGTTCGCCTTTAAGTATATACTTATGAGGGATCTCTTCCAGCTAACCTTTGAGGGATCGAGTGGAAAGTGGGAGAAAGAGATAGACAAACTTACACAGTATACAATAACGTTTCAATAAGGTTACTTATAGCTAAAACTAAGCTTAAGTAAATATTTAACAACTATACAAATGATACATACATATTATAAATATATATACTTATACAAAATAATATTCATAAATGAATATAATATTTTACTTGTTTTTTAATATCATTTTGACGATCGTGATGTAATTTTTTTATAATTATGACTTATGCAAATTTTTACTGCAATTTATATCATGAAATAAAGCTGAATATGTATAAGTAATATTGAACAAAAATTTGCGTCTCAAAATATAAACGGTCAATCTAAATAACCCTGATAACGGCTTATAAAATAATACCCATAAGAAATTGTGTAATCCCCCGCAATCTTTCATATTTTATCTCATCTATGCTCCTAAATAAAGCTGAGACAGCGAAGGTCGTACCTTATTTCCATATCATTAGATTTTCTTAACTTTTCATTGAGCCCGCCTTGGAGAGTTATTGACTTAATAAAAGATTTATTTTGTCGCTTTGTGAAGAAGCTTATTTCCCAGAATCGTGGCTCATTTAAGTCTTAAAGAATAGGCTTAATTTATGTCTGTTTTTGATGTGAATTTCTTGATATGGAAATGTGTGTTGATGTGAATATTAGCGTTTGGCTTAAGTATTTGTGAACTGTTTATTTTGTAAATTGTATGTCTGTTTTTTATGTGAATATTAGCGTTTGTCTTTTTTGTTTGAAATTTGTACTGTTTATTTATTTTATTTACTATTTATTTCGTAAATTATTGGGAAATATGACATTTGACGTAGTGGAAGGAAAAATTGAAACATTTAGGCACCGAGCAGGATTTGAACCTGCGACCTCCAGGCACTAGCGGCCAGTCACTCTAGCCAACTGAGCTATAGGTGCAACCGCCACTCGGCCCGAAATTCGTCAATCATTCCTTCATTTATACAAACGCCTTAAGGGAGGCGTACAGCAACATCTCCAAGCGAGGGAAAATGTATTACTTATTATAGTTAGACTTATTTAAATTGTAAATTAATATTTTGACATCTAAAAGTGCCCTTGTGGCCTATTTGCAGAATAAATGTTTGATTTTGATTTTTTTTTATTGAGGTTCAAATCCTGCTCGGTGCCTGAGTATTTCAATTTTTCCTTTATTTATAATGTAGTTTACGTTAACAGCGGTACTACTTAATACAAAATTAATTTACATTATAAACTAGTCAACCACAGGGCCAAAGAGAAACTCAATCTCGAGTTTGACAATATAGGTAGCCGTGGCTGTCTTGAATCTTAAATTACTCTTGAAGATCTCAAGTCACTTTGTTGTCAGGAGTGACAACAATGGCACGTGACAAGGGTGTCTGACGGTGAATAAAAAGGAATATTGAAGCATCCATTATACTAAGAGGTCTCAAAATAACAAGCGAATAAGCTTGAAGTGAAAATATTAGAAGGGTCATTCTACTTTTTCATGACCAGTTTTCTGTTACAAAAAAAAACTATGATATGTAATAATAATAATAAATTCTTTATTTACCATAATACCACATTACATCAGTATAGTTTAAACTAAATTACCATTACCATGCAATATTTCAAATCAGATGAGGATATCCGTCAGCCCCAAACTAGGCACAGCCTGTATCTTGGGAACCGAAGATAGAGATTTAACAGATAGACTTTACAAATACCAGAGTAAGATGACCGTGCAAAGAAATTACAAAATATGGAACAGTTAATACTAATGAATACCAAACCCAGCTAGTGTGTGTGTGTGTGTGTGTGTGTGTGTGTGTGTGTGTGTGTGTGTGTGTGTGTGTGTGTGTGTGTGTGTGTGTGTGCGTGTGTGCGTGTGTGCGTGTATGCGTGCGTGCGTGCGTGCGGCGTGCGTGCGTGCGTGCGTGCGTGCGTGCGTGCGTGCGAGCGCGTGTGTGTGGGTGTTTGTTTTAGGTTTTGATTATGTTCTCATGTATTGAGTTATTGTGCAAAAATAGGATTTCGAAATAGTACCTGTACGTAATAAAAGGAATTTATAGGTATAAATACTTAAATATTGACATATTGCTGTAAAAGGTGGGTAACACAGTAGTAAAAAATATGTTTTCATACAAATGGTGAGACATCTAAGGACCACTGAGTTACTCGATTTATGGATATTAGCTGTGGTTCTTTAATTACCGAAACTATCCGAAGTGATACTGCAATTAAACCTCTTTCTAAATAACAATACAAAAATATGAAGTGAGGGCAAAGTATTCCCAAAATCTGCATTTAAAAAAAATGTCTTAAAATTATGTACATGAAAAAGTACGTATAGAATGGCCGAAAAGTGTAAAAGTGAATGACTTTCTGTTAATGTTAGCATCAGAACTTTAGCGGCCAAATCTAAAGCTGTATGTGGAGCTAGGTTAAGTGTAGTATAGTGTGCCTACACCTGTCAAGGGGGTAAATGCATGTTTAGCAACTAAGTAAGTACTGGGACTTTCATGTCTATTTAACTATTGCAAAGTACTAAACATATTCGAGAAAGTCGAGCTAGCAATTATATGACAGTATTGTAATAATATACCTAACCTTAAGAAAAAAGTAAGACCCACCCGCCTGCGTAATTTATCTGATTTCCCAACCTATGAAGTAGGCAAAAATAATAATGAATATGGGCAGAGGGTATGGAATTGTATTCTTCCTTCAATACTAAATAGATTTTCTAGTGACCTAATACTTAAAATTGAGGGTAAAACCTGTAGTCAAACAAGAACCATTGTCAAACAGCATATGCTGCGAAACAAAAATCAACTATAGAAGATATATGTAATAGTTTAACTTAGTGATTATGTAAGAAGGCTCCTTAACTCAAAAAATCTTTTATAATTAAGATTAGTAGCTAAGTATAGAAAAAAATGTAACTTTATTATGAATTCAATGAAATAAACAGTTTAAATTAAAAAAAAAAAAAAATTTTTTTTTTTTTTTTAATTTAAAATAAAAGTTTTCCTTTTGTACATTTACTTCTGTTTGTTTCTCCTAAAATAAATAAATAATCCTCCTAGCGTTATCCCGGTACAGAGTTGCATCCTGCCCGGGGTCCGCTACCTAATCCCAAGACTTGGCGCAGGCACTAGTTTTTACAGAAGCGACTGCCTTCTGACCTTTCAACCCGAGGGGAAATCAGACCTTATTGCAATTAGGCTGGAAAATTGAATGACTTTATTAGTTTCTAGCTCTAATCGCTTCGCTCGCTCATTGTTGACGATGGGACCAGTGCCTTAGGAGACCTACAGTAATCCGATTATTCGAGATTCAATTAAGGTTTCTAGAGTGCTTTCTAAAATGGTCTTCTAACAGCACTTCAAAATCCATCAATCAAGTTAATATAAATTAACACCGGCCAAGTGCGTGTCGGACTTCGCATAGCGTGAGTAACAGGATTAGGGTCCCGTTTGGACCCTACGGGAACGGAACCCTAAAAATGGATGATCCATTTTGGCACTCGGCTCAATGCTAAATGGTGTTGGAATAAAAATTTCTGAAACAACTTTTTTGTCATCGCCTAAACTAGAATAACCCATTATGTACTAATTCTGATCAAAATTTAATACTCCGTAAGTAGCATGCAAATGTAATGGAACACATTAACTTGTTAAACATAAATGTATAATGGTTATCAAGTAGGTATGTAGAAAAAAAAATGCAAACGCATAATGCAATCATAACTGCATTCGAAAACAGAATCATAACCATACTCATTAATCTTCACAAAATTACGCCGCGCGGGTTAGCCATAGTTGTAGTTGAGACACATACTAACACATAGACAATGTGAACTCATAGCTCCCACGCTGACGCACACATAGACAATGTGAACTCATAGCTCCCACGCTGACGCACACATAGACAATGTGAACTCATAGCTCCCACGCTGACGCACACATAGACAATGTGAACTCATAGCTCCCACGCTGACGCACACATAGACAATGTGTACTCATAGCTCCCACGCTGACGCACACATAGACAATGTGAACTCATAGCTCCCACGCTGACGCACACATAGACAATGTGAACTCATAGCTCCCACGCTGACGCACACATAGACGATGTGAACTCATAGCTCCCACGCTGACGCACACATAGACAATGTGTGCTCAAAGCTCCCACGCTGACGCACACATAGACAATGTGAACTCATAGCTCCCATACTAACGCACACATAGACAATGTGTACTCAAAGCTCCCACGCTGACGCACACATACACAATGTGAACTCAGCTCCCACGCTGACGCACACATAGACAATGTGAACTCATAGTTCACACGCTGACGCACACATAGACAATGTGAACTCATAGCTCCCACGCTGACGCACACATAGGCAATGTGTACTCATAGCTCCCACGCTGACGCACACATAGACAATGTGAACTCATAGCTCCCATACTGACGCACACATAGACAGTGTAAACTCATAGCTCCCACGCTGACGCACACATAGACAATGTGAACTCATAGCTCCCACGCTGACGCACACATAGACAATGTGAACTCATAGCTCCCACGCTGACGCACACATATACAATGTGAACTCATAGCTCACACGCTGACGCACACATAGACAGTGTAAACTCATAGCTCCCACGCTGACGCACAAAGCTCCCACGCTGACGCACACATAGACAATGTGAACTCAAAGCTCCCACGCTGATGCACACATAGACAATGTGTGCTCAAAGCTCCCACGCTGACGCACACATAGACAATGTGAACTCATAGCTCCCACGCTGACGCACACATAGACAATGTGAACTCATAGCTCCCACGCTGACGCACACATAGACAGTGTGAACTCATAGCTCACACGCTGACGCACATAGACAGTGTGAACTCATAGCTCGTACGCTGACGCACACATAGACAATGTGCATGTATATCTCAACACACACAACCATGGCTCACCCGCGTTCGTGCATTACAAGTAAAGTTTTTGTATTTAAACCCTTACAAGTTAATTGTATTGTTCGTAAATAGAATCTCTAAAGTTTAAACTCAAGGCCCACGTACCACACGTTACAACAGAACGTCTCTACGACTACGCTGCCAAGCTAAACATCCTACATCCACCCGTTTGGGTAACGACTTACCTCCTTTTGGTACGCAGCTTCTGTACTAGAAAGCTGTATGTGACGGCAATTTGCAAGCACTTGAGTTTGGAACTTCCAGGAGAAAACTTAGACGTGAAAAGGTGAGGCTTAATGAATATTCAGGTCTGTATTTCAGACTATATTGCTGAGTAACTTCAGCTGTGACTGAGCTTCAAGTTTCAATACTGAACTTCATTACAAAGGTATAAAATAAGCCATACTACCGCGAGATAGTTTCGAAAATAGATCGAGTGATAATCATGGTTTTTAGACTAGAGTTATACTCACTAATTTTCACTTCGATTGCGAGAAAATAAATAAAGATTATCCACCCACAATTAATGATAAAATACAATGAGAATATGGCGGAGACTTTTTGTAAACTGTTTTGCCTCAGTTATACAGTAGTTGAAATAGGGACGAAAAAAGGCCTAATTTTTTTAATTGATAAATTATTTGAACAAATTATGTACCAAAAAGAACCCAATGTTCCGATTGGCTGTCGATGTGTTTTCTGATTGCTGGATTTAATATGGTGAAGTATTTTGAATGGTCAAAGTAGAATTATGAATGTATTCATAATTTCTCTAGGGGCTAAATATACTTTAGCCTCGCTTGATAAGCCTAATATGACACACTTTTTGAGCATGAAAAGTGAGAGATTATGTAGAGTACTTGAATACTTGTTATTTATTTATTTATTAAGTATAACCGCATCATATTTAAATATGTATATATATATATTTTTGGACAATCTTACATTTAATAGTTTATAAGTATAATGTTTTGATGCAAAAAATGTACCCTACACAATGGGCCATATAAATGAACATTAGTTATCATATATAAGAATATCGATGTTATCAGTTTCTTTGTTAATTACAATTTAGATATATATTTACCTCTTGCCTGTGTCTGATAAGGATCAGTACAATCGAAAATTAACTCTATGACAAAAAGGAACAAGAGTTAATTTTCGATTGTACTGATCCTTATCAGACACAGGCAAGAGGTTAATGCAACCAACTTTAAAAGGCGCAAACTAGCCTGTATAAAGTATTTATAGCCTAAATTTTCATATGTAAGTGATTGTATTATTGTACTTACATTGTAATAGTTGCTTATGACAAATAAAGACATATTACAAAACAAAAACATTTAATAACCACTCAAAGCGGTCACCTATGCGAGAACTGACCTGGGCCGATAGCGTAACCTCGCATACCGCACGCGCACGCGGGCGCCGCTGGGCCACGAGCACTCCTGTATTTGTTCTGTGTATCGAGTGAAAAAGTTATAAAATCGTTTTACAAGACGAGTTTATTTAGTATCTAAACATGTAACTTAATAACAATCACACACTCGACATACCGTCGTTAACTTTTATCCCTCTATCCACGAGCTAGCATTTCCCTTTATCTGGTGTTATAACGTGCTCGTTAGTTCCCTAGTGCAGCAATGTGACATTCCGGTGTTAACGAATCTCTTTTGTCGACGTAATTCGACGTTCACACTTGAGAGCAACGCTCGACTAATGCGATGCTTTATGTGGAAATAACTTTGTAGGATACAGGCAAGATAGCAGGATTTATAACCTAAGATGAAAATTTAACACCAACTAAAGCCGGGTTTCATTTAGAACCGTTAGACCAACAATTCAATTAAACCAAAATTTAATTTAAATAATTAATCACAAGTTTGTTTCTGCAATTAAAGCAAGTGTTAAATCATAAGAGTTTATTTACTTCTCATTAAACATATTACTGGAAACTATACTAATATTAATCTAATTGTTATTAAGTCTTTTCTTATTATTATTTTTTATCTTCCATGTTTTAAATTCGAATAATTACTTAAGTACTAATTGGTTAAATAGATTGGCTTTTACTGCATCTTGTTTTTACTCAGAGCAAAAATGTATTAACTCTCAGTGGAAACTGTTTTGGCATATGTACAAACTACATTCTTGCCTTATCTGTGTGTTAGATACCGCTGTTTGTTTCCCATTACAATAAATAAATAAATAAACACGACAGACAAATGTGTACGCCGCTTATATTAAATATTTTTTTAAAATATTTTTGGACAATCTTACACAAATCAACCTAGTCCCAAACTAAGCAAAGCTTGTACTATGGGTACCAAGTGATGATATACATACTTATATAGATAAATAGATACTTAAATACATAGAAAACATCCAAGACTCAGGAACAAATATTCGTGTTCATCACACAAATACATGCACTGACCGGGATTCGAACCCGGGACCTCCAGCTTCGAAGGCAGGGTCACTACCAACTAGGCTAAAGCGGTCGTCAAATAAATATTGTTTACTACGGAACCCTAAAAATGCGTGAGCTTTTATTTCGTTACTTTATTTAATCATTTTATCTTGTTCCAGGTAAGAGCACTTCTGATGAAGATTGATATCCGACGTAAATAGGCAGGTACTAAGGATTTTGTGTAAAAGACGACCTTGAGCACAAAAAGAACACTGACGATGAAATATTAGGCAATTTTTAGTACGAAACTAGGTATTTAAGAGGCTTTTTAATAGTAGATTGTACACCAAGGGGATAAAGCACTGTTGTCAAGGGCACCATATTGAATCCTGAAAGACGTTAGCGAATTGAGGGAATTAAGACTGAGTCCTGAGTGCAGTGAGGGATTTAAGCCCGCCCAAGATAAAAGCAGCTTTATCTTCGATGAGTATACTCTACTTTGTTCACCTCCTGCGAGACAATAAAGAAAAACCAAGATTTGAAACAGAATTAATCAGTACGCCAATGCCCAATTACTTTCGTGGCCCGCTGTGTTATTATTTTATCTTTTATTTTTGTAGAATCTGCAGTTTTACTCCGTATAAGGCAGCGTCTTGTAGCACTGTTTTATGCACTATCTATTTGAACTAAATAAGAAACGAAATTACTCGATTTGGAACTACAATCGTAAAAATAAAAATTAATAATGCAAAAACCTGATTTATCGTGGCCACGATAAGACTCAAAGTAGTAAATTGTGTAAAATTATGTTCATTAGCTTCAACGTCACTTAATGTCGTCGGTATAAAATGACACGCCAATGCCAATGACGTTGTCAAATATGGTGATATTGACAACTGTCTATAGAGAGGCGAATTTTCCGTACGTCAGCAGGCATTTTAAATATCTACATGACTCTAGTTTGGTTTATAGGTTCAACTCCCATCCTCAAATTCATCAATTTAAGGAATGATTTAAGAGATAAAACGTATCCTACATGTTAATCCAGGCTAAAAACTCTATGTATACAAAGTTTCATCATAATCTGTTTTTGCTCGATTGAGTAACAAACATCCAAAGATCCAAACATCCTAACTTTCTAAATTCTTCGTAAATAGGATATTTTATATGATTTCATTACAAATACATAGTTTTCAGATTTTTCCCTGTATTTGTAGTATATGACGATACTACTTGCCAAATTTCATATTTCTAGGTCAACGGAAAGTACCCTATAAATTTTGATTCCCTTGACAGTGTCGAAATTACGTTGTTTGCGGGATAAACGGCCGTATCTTTTTTTGCGATAACTTAGAAGTTTGGAGTTTTTACGACTTCAAGAGACTGTAGACCTGCGGGGTAATCACGTAACTTTTGTACTACCGTTAGGTAGATTGTAATGTCAAATTTTAATTGTCACCTCATACATTTATACTTCAAAATTGACAGTAAAATCTATCTACCGTTAGTACATAAAGTTACGTGATTCGCCTGCTGGGTATAAAGTTTTAATTTCAACTCGATACCTCCACGGGTTTCCCAGATACAGGGTCTTGACAGACAGACAGACAGACGGGCAACAAAGTGATCCAATAAGGGTTTCGTTTTTATCCTTCGGAGGTACGGAACCGAAAAAAGAAAAAAAATAATTAAAAGAAGAAAGAAGAGACTAGCAAATCAAATGGGTACACTTAATGTACTCGTTTATGTGCCATTGGGTGGACTATATAAAAAGAAAGAAAAGAAAGAAAGAAATATTTATTTAGTACAAATTGTTTATACATACCAGGAAATTATAAATAGATACCTATTTAGTACCAAGATGGGTGCCGCTCAGCATAGTGTCACGAAAATCAAGACGCTGATTTTCAGGGCAACCAGGAAACAACATGAAATTATAAAACAGTAAACATGAGAGAGAGCTTTCCCTAACATACAATATGACATTCATCACATACAACAGACAATGTGGAAAATGTGTAACCATACAAAATAATATTTTGTATATCGATAAATCTGTGTGAGACGATGTTCAGTAATAAATAGACCCCGTTATCTTGTCGCACAGAAATTGTTTTTTAGTTGAGCGTGAATGCTTATTTTTATCGATACTGTATGTCACTGATAATTTCAAAGAGGTGTCACTAGGTACTACTTATTTTTATTATTGTATAAAATATATATTAATAATAAACAAAGAAATAAAAGTCTAGGTTTTTCGTTAGGATTTATCATAGTTTTTCCACAATATTTACAATGAATTTTACACAATTATATAACGTCAATGTAACTATGGGTTATATATGGATTTACGTGATGACAAGTTCCACATTGGGCGGTGACTGTGAATCCTGCTACATATACATTATACATGCGAAGGAAGCCCACACAATTTCAAATAACAATTGCTTTTTAAAAGCTGCTGGTGATGGTAATACAAAAAGTTTTCATTAAAATTGAGCATAGAATTAAAAGGCGAAAATTCAATTGCATTATATAAACATCGATATCAAGAGGGTCGAAAAAAAAAAACATTCACGCTCTAATCAAAAAAAAAATCAAACATTTATTCTGGAAATAGGCCACAAGGGCACTTTTACATTAATATTAATTTACAATTTAAGAAAGTCTGACTATAATAAATTAATGTCATACAGTGAAGATAATGAAAAACTATTTCTGTGCAACAAGATAACGGGGTCTAGTAATAAGTGTCAAGTACCCTAAAGTCTGGATACTGTTTCACGAGTCCTCAAACTTCGACTTACAGAGCACTCGAGCTGTCAGAGACATGGCACACCTAAATCATGTACTGTAGGAAAGTTTCGACAGAAACTTGATCATGTATTGTGAAGCTGACATGTACATGTCAGATTTAGGTTCGCCTCTTTTCGGTGGACATAATAAATAATATTAAATATTTTTGGACAATCTTACACAAATCGACCTAGTCCCAAACTAAGCAAAGCTTGTACTATGGGTACCAAGTGACGATATACATACTTATATAGATAAATAGATACTTAAATACATAGAAAACATCCAAGACTCAGTAACAAATATTCGTGTTCATCACACAAATAAATGCCCTGACCGGGATTCGAACCCGGGAGCTCCAGCTTCGAAGGCAGGGTCACTCAACTAGGCTAAAGCGGTCGTCACATATCAGAAGTTAAGGGCCAGAAAGCTTAATTTTGGATTGGTCTAGTAACCCGCACAAACGGTGTTTCCATAACTATAAATTCATGTAATAAAAACATAACTTATATGTATGTGTTGTGGTTTGTTTTCTTCTGTTGCTGTTTTTTTTGTAATATGTGTGTCTTCTGTGTCTGTGAATAAATGTTTCTTTCTTTCTTTCTTTCTTTCTTTCTTTATATAAGCCGTTAATTATTCCACCACCGGGTGGACATCTTTTGTTTTTTCTCGTTTTTCTTTCAATTCTCTTTTGTTGTTTACCACTTACATTTACTAGGTTAAGTAGTATCATTGTAATAAGCATATTTTGGAGAAAATGACTGACTGTCGAGTTTCTTTCGGCGTTTCTTTTCGGCAGTGGTCTCATGAGAAACGCTAGTAGTTTTTGACTTGTAAAAGTGCCTTTGCGGCCTACTTGCAGAATAAAGTTCATTTATTTCATTTATTTATTTTTTACAACTGACAATGACCCGTATAGAACAAAATCCCTGTAGGAACATAAGAATATCTCAACCTATTGGAGCGTTTGTGGCCCAGCGGCGCCCGCGTGCCGCGTGCGGTACGAGGTTAAGCAAGATGAGCGCGGGTTCTTGGATGGGTGACCGCTTAGAGTGGTTACTAACTAGCGCTCCTGTGTGGAAGGCACGTTAAGCCGTTGATCCCGGCTGCTGTCTATGGCAGCAGTCGTCAAGCCAATTTGGAGGCCTTCGGGCGGCTTGAGAACTTCTAACAGTCAAGTGCCCACTCACTTGACAAACGGTGGCCGAAGTTGCACCACGGCCGTAGAGAGTACAGTCAAGGGCATAAATATATATACGTTCCCAAAGCGACAAAAATATCTGTACTATCTATAAGCGAAAAATATCCATACAACAATTTCGATAAGAAATATGTGAACATTAATCGAGTCATTAAATTCTGTACGCTAATACGTTCATAAATATCACTACAATGACAGTCAAATATATGTAGACAAACACGCAGACAAAAGTATCAATGCACTTGTATTTCATATACATGTGAACAAAGCAGAGGGCAAAAATATCTAGACACATTTCTGCGACATATTATATATAAGCAAAAGGCCAGACAAAAATATTTATACATATAATGTGACAGTCAAGCCCATACATACCATATCTATAATTATGCGTTTTCTACCATTGATATAAGTAATTGAATGTATGTAAGTATTACACGTATGTAATTGACCGAGTGAAACGAAGGTCTCTGCTTCGGCTTTCACAAAAATGCTTTCGTATGTCCGATTTCCGGTTGTTCTCTTCCACATTTTTAAACAGATTCTCGTGAAATTTTGTGAATAGGTTCGATAACTATATAGAAATAATGTAATGTAAAAAATACCAATTTCATTGATATGCATATACTTAAAAATATTCCACCTATAATTTATAAACCTACCCTCCGCATTAAACCTATTTAGGTGTTAAGAGGTGCAAGTAGTAAATACTGGCCACATTTTAAATAATACCTAAACGTCAAAAATGTTCTACAGTCGAATCACAGCTTAAGACAGAGTATACCCCAGTATTAATATATATACTACGTATATATACCACATTTGGTGGAGGTGCTATTATACCACATTTGGTGGAGGTTTAAGTTTTGAAAAGAGAGGGGAGAGAGAGTCATTACATGTGACCAGGAAGTCGCATATCCAAGGAGAATGTAGAGGTTGTTACGGTATGAGGCTGGCCGTGTAGGTCCAGAATCATAACGTATACAAATTGAATTTAAACTATGATTCGAGAATGCGTCAAACTGGCATTCTTCTGGAAACAATTGGTTTTCCAGGGACTGATCTTCAGGACACCATCGGAAATACATGTTCTGTTAATTATTTTAAGATCATTGTTGTAAGTATATTTCAGTACAGTGTGAAATATACTAGTTTCATATGTGCTTCCAGTGTTATATTTTAGCTACGATCTCCTCCCAGTACCTCTAAACCCGTACCTCTCGAGCAGCATACCCCAGTATTAATATATATACTACGTATATATACCACATTAATGAATGAATGTAGAGGTTGTTACGGTATGAGGCTGGCCGTGTAGGTCCAGAATCATAACGTATACAAATTGAATTTAAACTATGATTCGAGAATGCGTCAAACTGGCATTCTTCTGGAAACAATTGGTTTTCCAGGGACTGATCTTCAGGACACCATCGGAAATACATGTTCTGTTAATTATTTTAAGATCATTGTTGTAAGTATATTTCAGTACAGTGTGAAATATACTAGTTTCATATGTGCTTCCAGTGTTATATTTTAGCTACGATCTCCTCCCAGTACCTCTAAACCCGTACCTCTCGAGCAGCATACCCCAGTATTAATATATTTACCACGTATATATACCACAGTAGTTAAATTAATAAGACAATTTTCTGAGACACACTCTAGTTTTCATTGTATATTACGAGTAGGATACACCAAGATAATTCAAAAAAATCTAAAGTCCGTTATACAGTTTGTAACATATAGTGAAATACCTACCTTCATTTTAAAATAAATAAAGATGTAATAATAATGTGCTAAACTAAGCTTTCTCTCTCCTCTGGTACCCGAGGACGATTTTACACACTTACGAGTATATAGATAAATACATACTTGAATACAAAAAGGGGTTGCGTTTCTTTTAACTACCGATCTGTCTGCAAATAAGAGTGATATAATAAAAGTGTAAATATAAATCCTCAGACACCATTGTCCCGCGTTACCTAATTTATTTAAACAAGAAAAGCCTTGGTTGCTACATTGAACTATCTGTAACTTACTCTGTAGTTGATAAGAAGCAAAATCTGAATATAATAAACGTGTAAATCAAAGGCGATTTCCATAAACAAATGAAGGTTCAAAATGAAAGGGACGAATGTATCGCATGACATTTCCGATCTCTTCTCGATGAACGTCAAATTTCGAAATTACGATATTGGTTTGTTTACAGTGCCGATATTTATGGGCTTTGCACGATTACATATATTTACCCTCTTCTTATCCAGATAGATATAATTGTGTTTGTAAAACGCCTAGATCTCTATGAAAAAAGATTGTTTAGAAATTCGTTTCTATTTACTACCTATATGAATTTAGAAAATCTTTGTGTAGATATTTTAGACCCCTGCTTTGTTCACATGTTTATGAAAAACGTATGCATGGATACTTTTGTCTGCATGCTTGTCTACATATATTTGGCTGTCATTGTACGCATATTTATGAACGTATTAACGTACACAATTTGATGACTCGGTTAATGTTCACATATTTCTGATTGAAATTGTTTTATGGATATTTTGGGCTAACAGATAGTACAGATATTTTTGTCGCTTTGGGAACGTATATATATTTATGCCCTTGACTGTACCCACCGCTACACGTGATCCCTGGGTGGTGCCAAAAGTACAACATTCCATAAATGTATGTATGGAAACAAAATAGGCCTTTTTTGGACCACTAACATAACCGCACACTTTCGTTGTTTTACTTACAATATAAAATGCACACACACTCACATATACACACACTCACAAATTCACACACAGCGCTGCGTTGCACGGGTCGTATTTTAATTATTTTTTGTAGGGCCCTGGCAGAATTATGCTGAGCCAGCGCCCATTCTCTGCCACAACACATGGCTCATATTGCATCACTTTTAGTTATTTATAGGGTTCCGTAGCCGAAATGGCAAAATCGGAACCCTTATAGATTCGTCATGTCTGTCTGTCCGTCCGTCCGTATGTCACAGCCGATCTACTCGGAGACTATATAAGCACTACAATTATGAAATTTGGTAGGAAGGGTGTATTTTATGAACCGCTACATAAAAGTGATGTGAAATTACAAAAAAAAAAAATAATTAGGGGGGCACTCCATACAGGTAACCAGTGGATGAAAAAAAAATTTCAACTCACATCGTCGTGTGGAGTATCGATGGATAGGCATTTAATGCCTTTATGATATGAAGGTTTCTAAAACACTTGTCCATTTAAGTCAACCGTTGGTGAGATATTAGCTGTCAAAGTCATAGAAAGTGTCCCCCCCCCCCCTATAATTTCCAAACTATAAAGTTTAAAATTCTGAAAAAAATGGAGGTGGTGTGCATTTAAAAATACTATCAACGATTTTTGGTTTGAACAATATAGGTTTTACGGTTTTTTAGTTTTGGCTTAAAAACTGTCTTGCCCAAACAAAAGGTCGTAAGTGCCGTGAGTTCCCTATGAAGATACGACTTTTTTAGATTCAATGTATTGGATAGTGATTTTAAATGTGGACTAATAGGTGTTGGTACGGAACCCTTCATTGTGCGTGGTCCGACACGCACTTGTCCGGTTTTTCTATGATTAATAATCATGTTAATCCTTAAGGTGCATTTCTTTTCTTACTGTATGCCATGTAAATTGTGGGAATGAATAAACTGTTTATCTATTTATTTATCTAACATAACTGGCAACTGTACTGTCATTTCGAAGACCTCACGGTTCGAAATAATTGCAATACGATAAATAAATAAACATAAATAACAACGATCTTATACTCAGCCATTGTTTCTGCGGCGAACTGAAAATTAAATGCGTTCCAAGTATTTCCATGTAGTGCACAATAAAGCATTTTATTAATATTCGTTTTATTCATTCTTATTCTTAAATTAGACTTTTTACAATATTCGTATATAAGTAAAATATAAAAGCTATCATACAAATCATAAAAACACTATAAAAACCTAACCTAGGGCGCCGTCATGTAAATTGCAACGAGGCGGGGCCTAAGCTAATAAATAATAATAAATAAATAAATAAATATTAGAGGACAATCTTACACAAATCGAACTAGCCCCACAGTAAGCTCAAGAAGGCTTGTGTTATGGGTACTAGACGACGATATATTTAATAGATATATATACTTAAATACATAAAAAACATCCAAGACTCAGAAACAAATATTCATGCTCATCACACAATATTTGCCCTGACCGGGATTCGAACCCAGTCCGGACCGTCAGCTTCACAGGCAGGTGCACTACCCACTAGGCTAAACCGGTCGTCGTAAGCTATCGGTGGTGTCGGGCGACAGAGAGAGGAACCTGACTATCCGCGCCGTGTCCAGGAGTAGGTACCGCCGCGCTGTATCTGACCCTTGACCCAGCCATCTAGCGAGAGTCTCTTGAGGTGTTGGTCGACTCTTCGCTATTAGACCGTCCGCAGAGAAAACTATTGGGACAATGATCGTCGAATCAACGTCCCATGACTTATTATTTTCCTGTTTGTCCTACTTGAATTACTGATTGTCAACATTGTTTACTAAGTCGTCCTGTAGACATACGAAGATTTACATGCAGTCAATCAGTGTACAAGTAGGAAGGATGAAAAAGTGTACAAGTGGAAAGGAGAAGGATGAAATATCAGCTTTTATACTTTTACGGTCGACAAATAAAGCATTTGTATTTGCAAATTCAAGCTACTTGGCTTTATTCATGGTCCTTTTTTTTTATACAACGTCGGTGGCAAACAAGCTTACGGTCCAACTGATGGTAAGCGGCCACCGTAGCCTATAGACGCCCGCAACTCCAAAGGAGTCACGTACACGTTGCCGACCCTTCATAAAATTTGAGGATGCACTGTGTTGACAACAGAAGGGACAAATTTAGGTCCCTCGCTCTCAACACAGTGCATCCTCGGGAGCTCTGGCAACCTTGCTCACCTCCAGGAACACAACACTACATATTTGTATATATAGTAGATAATGTTATTATGGTTGTGGTCTGCAAGGCGGAGGTGCTTCCCCAGTTGGGCTGCTCCAAATTCGAGCAAGATGACATTTTGCTGTGCCCTACCTCTCTCAAAGTGTTAATGCACATGCAGTCTTTATTTACGAAGTATGCTTATCATTTATGAGGGACGATAATAAGGTAGTAAACCGCATAACACTATATTTCTGGCAGCTTCACAGATAATTACATGTTTTCTGCCGAAATTCTCATAAAGTACATGATTTAGGTTAGCCATGTTCACGACGGCTCCAAGTGCCCTCCATACCAAAGTTTGAAGAACCTCGAAACTGAGTTATCTAGTGCGCTGGGCTCTTGAGATTTATTACTGAACCTCGTCTCACATACACTTGGATAGATTTGAAGTAGAGAGAAAATAAAGAAAAAAAGATAAAAGGTTTAGGTCCAGGTAATACAATATGAGCAGATAATATTAATCTCGTTTAGAGGGGTAATAGCGGCATTTCATCACACTCATACTCATTTACTGCTAGCTATTTCATTCGATTCGTGACAGAACACCTACTATAAACAACAGAGGTAGGGCACAGCAAAATGTCATCTTGCTCGAATTTGGAGCAGCCCAACTGGGGAAGTACCTCCGCCTTGCAGAAGACCACAGCCATAATAACGTTATCCACTATATATATACAAGTATGTAGTGTTGTGTTCCTGGAGGTGAGCAAGGTTGCTAGAGGTCCCGAGGATGCACTGTGTTGAGAGCGAGGGACCTTATTGTGTTCCTTCTGCTGTCAACACAGTGCATCCTCAAATTTTATAAAGGGTCGGCAACGTGTACGTGACTCCTTTGGAGTTGCGGGCGTCTATAGGCTACGGTGGCCGCTTACCATCAGTTGGACCGTAAGCTTGTTTGCCACCGACGTTGTATAAAAAAACTTTACCGAATTATGAACTTTAGGGCCTTTGCCAAAGGTTTAAATTGCTTTAATAGAAATGTGACTTTACACGGATGGCCCAATACACCCAGCGGCGTTTACCTGAATACCTGAGAATGGTACGAATAGAAGATATCTGGATCGCCATTTTTCTATTGGTGCACTCTTAATCTTGCTCCGCTTTGATTGGTTATTAACTGAGCGCTCTCATGCTTTGGAAGGCACGTTAAGCCGTTGATCCCGGCTGCTGTCTATAATAGCAGTCTTTAAGTCAAGTTAGAGGCCTTCGGGCGGCTCGAGAACTCTAACAGTCAAGTTGTCCACTCACTTGACAAGCCTAATTCCAATAAGGTCTGGTTTTCCCTCGGGTTGGAAGGTCATGGCAGTCGCTTCGTAAAAACTAGTGCCTACGCCAACTCTTGGGATTAGGTAGCGGACCCCGGGTATCCTTTAGGATGCAA
The DNA here is from genome assembly GCA_963556455.1 of Epiblema foenella. NCBI lineage: Eukaryota > Metazoa > Arthropoda > Insecta > Lepidoptera > Tortricidae > Epiblema > Epiblema foenella. Next base: position 1,928,247 of record OY747113.1, on the reverse strand, counting down.
CTGTACCGGGATAACGCTAGGATCTCTCTCTTCTTAGCTATAAATCTCACATGGTGGTGGGTTCAGCTTTCCGAACTAATCTTCGGGACTAGCAGACGACACAGAATGTAGGATGTGTGGCGAGGATGACGAGACAATGGAACACTTACTGTGTGAATGTCACGCCCTTGCCAGACAGAGAATGAATGACTTTGGCAATGGTTACCCTGAACCATAGGAATTTAGAGTACTCCCGCTGAACTCCATCATTCGGTTTGTGGAAATGCTGGAGAGCAGCTTGGAGTAGGCATAAAGGAGGGGGCAATTGCACAAAAGATCCCACTGGGTCGAAGTGCATCCGCTAGGGCCCTCATCTAAATAAGATAAGATAAGATAATCTTCGCCACTTCTCTCTATCCTCGACTCCTCCTCCTCGTCTTCGTATGCCTGGCACTCTATCATATCTTTTAGCACTAACTTTCCACCTTGTTTTGGGTCTGCCCCTGGATCTGCGCCCAGGGGTGGGAAGCTGTTGTGCTAAGTTTCCAACGTAGTCGGATGGCCTTCTCTGCATATGGGTATACCATAGCAGCCGTTCCACCTTGTTTTGGGTGTGCCCCTGGATCTGCGACCAGGGTTGGAAAGCTGTAGTGCTAAGTTTCCAACGTAGTCGGATGGTCTTCTCCTTATATGGCCATACCATCGCAGCCAACTCTCCTACATTTTATCGGCGATGTCGCGCACCCCCAGGCTCCCACGTACTCGTTGCGGATTTTTTCGAGCCCTGTTTCGCCACACATCCACCGTAGCATCTTCATTTCGGCAACTTGAAACGCTTCTGGATAACGCTAGGTGACTCGTAATCTTGCTTACGGAGAGTCGATAATCGATTGAACATTCAAAGCGGTTGTTACTTTTTGCAACGTGGTCATTTTTTTGCGGTTACAATAGCATTGTTTTCTTGTGGAGCGGCCAAAATTAAAAAACAAAGACTATAATAGGTAATTCACTTCAAGATCACATTTTTCCTTAATTTTAGACAAAGTGCTTTGAATTGGGTTATTATGATAGTAAATTTGTGCAAAACATTGGAAGGAAAAACCATTCGTTCATTAGATCACCTTTGCAATAACAGAACGTCGAATCTCATTCACCTAGTGAACGGTACGGTACGAAACGGTGTTTCTAACGTACGTACTTAAAGTTACCTGCAGGCGAATCACGTAACCTTATGTACTAACGGTAGATAGATTTTACTGTCAATTTTGAAGTATAAATGTATGAGCTGACAATTAAAATTTGACATTAAAATCTATCTAACGGTAGTACAAAAGTTACGTGATTACCCCGCTGGTGCTAATTTTTGACAGGCGTTCGAACGGTCGAAAAATGACATTAAAATCTATCTAACGGTAGTACATAAAGTTACGTGATTAGCATGCTGTTCGCACAAGTTATATAACTATCAAGCGATAAAGCTAAGTAACAAACAGAGCTAAGTGTAAGTATACAGTGTTGTAGCTTCTCCAACTTCGGCACTTGTGTCGTCGCGAGCTTTGCAAATCGCAACTTGACGAGCTTATTGTAACCGAGACTGATGGCACAATAAGAGCTTTTGTTCTCAAAGCTGCGGTGACATTGGTCTAGCTTGACAGCTTTTTGTAGGACAATAGATACGAATAGAGGTCATTTGAAAATATTCATGTTTGTTGTTAGTTTCAAAATGTATTATTTAGTGGCTCTGTGAGCAGTAGCTCGTGATGAAATAAACGAATAGATATTACGGCACGGAAAATATGTATATATGTCTGTATGACACTTTATTGCACATAAGAAAAACATTTACAAAAAAAAAACAGAATTAAAAAATATAAAGTAGAAAAGCGAACTTATCCCTCTAACGGATAAATAGAAAATTCAAAAAAATTCAAAATTCAAACATTTATTCTGCAAATAGGCCACAAGGGCATTTTTACATGTCAAAATATTAATTTACAATTTAAGAAAGTCTGACTATAATAAGTAATACATTTTTAATGTCAAAATATTAATTTACAGTTCAAGAAGGAATAATAATTTCGAATTTACAATTATAACAAAATTAATGTCATACAGTGAAGATAAACTTGCAAAGTTATCTATTACAAATATTACAACATCAGTAAAGTCAGAGATGTATAAGGTCAAGAAAGATATTTTATTACGTTTTCCACCCACATGATTCCGCATTATGTAAAAAGTGCTATTTTTAGTGTAATGTCATATCTTAGCTCCATGATCCTAACAATCGCAAAGTAAGGTATATAATTTACTTCATATCTTTATCTTGACTTGCTATGAACCAGAAACACAATTCCATGATTTTGGCTCGATAGAATGATGTTCAAGTTTAATTTAAGAACTTAAAAGAAAATAAAAGAAAACTTATTCCCCTTTATTCATAAACGTCTGTCAAACCTGTATTAGTTAACTAGCCGCTAAAGTTCGTTTGTCCTTATCTGTCACTTTGACATTGACGTTAGTGAGAATGGGACAAAGGACTTTTTAGTTAGCAGAGGTTTGTTAAGTTTTATGAATACGGGGGATTAACTTCATAAAACACTGAAACTGAGAAGGCGTAAAAATCAATTTCCATGAAAACTTCACAGTGTTTGTTTTTTTATGCGTCTTTCCATTAAAGAGAAAGGGGGAAAGGTTTTCTCTTTAAAAGTAACATTATACCTTAAAGGTCAAGTGAAAGATGGATGAAAGGCCTTGTAGACGTATAGCAAAATAACCTTTTCATAGGCCAAGTGAAAAAGAACCTTATGTTAATGATATAAAGGCTTTGACAGGGAACTTGGCAAGGCTTCACTGGGCGATTGTGTTTCGATATTGTGATCTAGGGCAATAATGTACCTGTTTTCTGATATTGTGTTTGGAAAACAAAGCACTGTGCGAAGTAAAGCAACAATGTGATTTTTAGGGTTCCGTTTTTGCCATTTTGGCTACGGAGTACAAAAGTTACGTGATTAACCCGCGGATTTGACCAACGTTTCAGTCCATTTATATCCCCTCTTATTTTGAAGATCTTTTGAAAAACCTACACAGATCACCGTCCCCCAAATGCGTATTTTAAGATGACTACGATAACACCGAACTACTCCTAACCGTCACCATCATTGTCTGGTAATTTAACGAAGAAATATTATTTCAAACATCACTTCAAATTGTCAATTTACGAAGAAAATGTTTTTTTTTCTAATATTACTATCTACTCGTAAAATTTTTATGATAATATCCTATCCTATAATCAATTTATTGAAATTATCAATACTTTTGTCTTAAGCAGTCATCTCCCAGCCCCGAAGATCTCCGGGCAAATAATAAAATAATTAGAATTACGATCTGAAACAGGATATTTACCATGTATATTTGTATTTGTGAGTTCCCGATATTTCGGCACTGTTGCAAGCGCCATTATCAAGGATTAACTGACGTGCTGCGAGTTTTAGTTGTGGTCTACCCACACACCATAGCGATCTAACCTCTTCCTGGTTCGCTTTTCAAATCGTAATTCTAATGTAAATGACCATGTGAGCTTGAAATTTCAATAAAATAATGTCATTTTTTTTAAACTAAAAGATTAAAGACTTCAGTTAAATATATTTGAAGGATATTTCCACACCTCCAGTTTTATTGACTACGCTTGATCCCGAATCTCAGCAAATCTCGCCTCCGCTCCATTTACCGATCCCGGAATCAATTACTTAGGCGTCGACGGGATTAACAGTGACGAATGATGCCGAGTATTGATTGAGGTGAGACTGATGTAATGGCGGTTCAAGTGTCTGGGCTTGCTCTTTTAGCCTCCTAAAACCCCGCGTCCTATATAAAGGATCGCTTGCCAGACCAGCAGGCGAATCACGTAACTTTTGTACTATCGTTAGATAGATTTTACTGTCAATTTTGAAGTATAAATGTATGAGCTGATTACCCCGCTGCGGGGTAATCACGTAACTTTTGTACTACCGTTAGATAGATTTTAATGTCAAATTTTAATTGTCAGCAGGCGAATCACGTAACTTTATGTACTAACGGTAGATAGACTTTACTGACAATTTTGAAGCATAAATGTATGAGGTGACAATTAAAATTCGAATTATGACTTAGGTAACTAAGAATATTTTAACAGCAACAATGTATACTGATTAATAAAATTGTATATCCGCAACTCCTTGACTTAAAAAATCTTTTGTAATTTAAGATTAATAGTTAAGTAAGTGATTATAAAATTATGTAAAATATTTCACTGAAATAAACAGCTTAAATTAAAAAAAAAATTTTTTTTTGACCAAATATGGTAAATTATGGAAAATAAGTCAAATTTTGAAGTGACAGAGTTCCATTTCCATTTCCACATTATGGTTTGATTGATTTTAAATGCTTGTTTGCGACGTTGTATAAAATTCTGTTTTATTATTATTTGTATTTTTTTTAATAAAACGCCGGTAGCAAACAAGCATACGGTCCATCTGATGGTAAGCGGCCACCGCAGCCTATAGACGCCCGCAACTACAAAGGAGTCACGTGCGCGTTGCCGACCCTTTATAAGATTTCAGGATGCACTGTGTTGACAGCAGAAGGAACACATTTAGGTCCCTCACTCTCAACACAGTGCATCCTCGGGAGCTCTGGTAACCTTGCTCACCTCCAGGAACAACACTACATACTTGTATAGTAGATAATGTTATTATGGCTGTGGTCTTCTGCAAGGCGGAGGTACTTCCCCAGTTGGGCTGCCCCAAATTCGAGGAAGATGACATTTTGCTGTGTGTGTGTGGTCGGTCGGTTGTCAATAATGAATGTCAATGCCTGTAGCCGATAGGCATTAAGGCAGGCGAATTTCAGTCTGGATTCGAACCATGGATAGTACAACTGGTGTTTTTCAAAAAACTTATGATGGTAATTAGAGGGGAAGTACACACTTTTTATGACTTTGACAGCTAATATCTCACCAACTTTTTTAAACCAACCTTTAAAAATGACATAGAGGTTTCTAAAAAAACTTTTCCATATAAGTCAACCGTTGGTGAGATATTAGCAAAGTCGTAAAAAGTGCGCCCCTCTAATTTCCGAACTATGTAAAAAAAAATTACAGTACATTAATAAGTATACTTTCGGTTTTAGAGTAATCGCTGAAAAATTGTCTTGCTCAAACAATAGGACGTAAGTGCCGTGAGTTCCCTATCACGATACGACCTTTTTTGATTTAATGCATTAGATAGAGGTTTTAATTATGGACTACTAGTAGACGGTACGAAATCCTTTATTGTGCGTGGCCCGACACGCACTTGGCCGATTTTTTGTTATTGAAAGAAAGAAAGAAAGAAACATTTATTCACAGACACAGTAGACACACATAAATGACAAGAAAAAATACACAGAAACCACACAACATGTGTGTCCCCGCGGCAGTGAAACGGACACTGGCTCAGCATTATGCTGAGGAGTCATTGACACCTACAGCGCTGATTTTTTTTTTTGAAAGTTAAGATGGCGGTTGCTTTTAGTGCGCCTGGAAGTTTTGGGATGGATAATTTATTCACTGAAATATTTCACCTCACAAATGACGCAAGAGCAATAACAAAGAGTACCATTTCAATCCATTACCGCGTCCCCAAAAAGCGCTAATTCTCAACCGTGCGTCATCACTCGCCAAATTAGTTGTCGCCCCAAATATCGCACAGTCACCGTCGGGCGACGCGTGATATTTCACTCATGCGGGGCCTATTCTGTGTCGGTTAAATTATATATTTTACGGTTAAAAAGAGTTAGGGGGTCATTTTACTTTTTCATGATCAGTTTTCTATTACAAAAAAAATCTATGATATGTATTGAATTAGTGTACAAAAATGGGATTTTGAAATAGTACCTGAACCTAATAAAAGGATTTTATAGGTAGAAATACTTAAATATTAACATATATCTGTAAAAGGTGGGCAACACAGTGGTAAAAACCATTTTTCATACACATGGTGAGACATCCAAGGACCACTGATTTATTTGATTTATGGATATTAGCTGTGGTTCGTTAATTACCAAAACTATCGGAAGTGATACTGTAATTAAACTTCTTTCTAAATAACAATACAAAACTATGAAGTGAGGGCTAAGTATTCCAAAATCTGCATTAAAAAAAAAGTGTCTGAAAATTATGTACATGAAAAAGTAGAATGGCCGTAGGAAGGTTTAAATGGATGTCATAATATGGGTACTCAGTTGCATGGTTAACGAATCTAGGTATACCCGCCGGTTGGTACACAAAATAAAAAATATACAGAAGGGCCAATCTCGCCGTTCTTGAAAATACATACCTAAACTTGCCCGACTCACTAGGGTTGCTTCTGTATTGATTCTGAATTTTAAAAAGGAGTAGGTAATAAAAGTTTACAGACATACATACATCGATTCGTTTATACATACATCTTATCATGTTTACATTCCTTAGAGACTGCTTAGATGTTAAAGAACATCAAATGTCCATTAAAGGTCCCGACACCACACATGACGAAGACCGGAGCGTAACAACTTGTTACAACTAACTAGATAACAAGATGTAACTATGATAGTGATCCCACTAAAAACACAAACGTGAAAAAAGTTCGACAAAAACATAAATGTAGGGTGCCAATTTCAGTGAAAAATAGTATCCATAAATTTATTAAATAACAGTTTCGTCTATGGACTTCAAATACGTAATGAATATTTTCTTAAATGATGAATTTTTATCTTGTCATCTTCAAAAATCATTATCCTTTATTTGAAGAAAGTAATAATATCGGTTATTCATTTTGACGTACGTGACACAAAGTACCTACGTAGCGGCGGACACGCCAAGTGATCAACGCGCGCACAACTAGCACTCGCGACAGTCGCGACTAAGCTCTGTCCGAGACTGTCCGAGAATGCCTGTAACTGTAACGTCTGTGTGCGTGCGGCGAAAATGGCACTTTGTACTGAGCGAACTCTCTGCTCCGGCGCGCGCCGCCGCTATTTACTTTTCACCTCACCCGCTCTGAAAGGCTTACTTTATCGTTTCAAATCTGCGTGCAAAAGTCCATTTTATCCGCTAGCGGATAAAGTGATTTTGAAATTCGAACATGACGTAGTACCGCGCTACCCAATTTTTTTATGGATGCGTTCAGAATCATGGTTCGGCCATGCGGTATTAAGGCGGTTTCTACACTGATGCGGTTTCCGTACAACGGTGCGGTGTGCGAGTGAGATAGCGCTATACATGTATATCGCGACGGCCCGCTCGCACAAGGAATGTGTCATTCGATGAAACATTTTATTTTAGGTACTTACATTAAATTGAAAATCATCCAATTTTAGTCTTATATCATTATTTTACCTACTTTTTTAATTTATGGAAATACAAAAATAAGGAATATATTCAAACAATATTCGTATTGCAATTTTCTTTTAATAATACTTGAATTGTTTTCCCTCGCTAGGGTGAGGTGAAAAGTTGTGTGTTTCGCTCGGCAGCAAAGTTATTTGGCTTCTCGTGTCTTGAAACCCTCGCTATGCTCAGGATTCTATTCTTGAACAACTCGCTACGCTCGTGGTTCAATTCTAGAATCCTTCGCTAGCTCGACTTTCAATTCGAGCACTCACGCCAAACAACAACTTTGCAGCCTTGCATAACAAATGACTATTGTGCCTCTGTGTTTCATTGATCTACTCACAGAACCATTACAATGGGAACGCATAGGAAATAAATCTTTATTGGTAACTATCTGAGTTAAATCTTTAAATCTTTCTTTCTGGCACGGCCTTAAAATTCAACTCTTTATGTATCTTCCACCCTCATCTATTTGGAAAACCGGACTAGTGTGACGTGGCGAAAAACAACTAGGTTAATAACGTTGATGTCCTTATTTTTCCCTCTCAGGTTGTCCTAGAACCATAATAAACTGCTCAATTAACCTAATCTACGAAACATTTGTTACTTTTGTAATTCCAGAACGCAAAACTGGAATAAGACCTATAAAATGGAATAAATTACTCAGAATACTGAGGCCTCCGAACTTCGTATCGTGCCGTCCCTTTAACTCTCGTGTTATACACTATATGAGTGAAAGGGACGGCACGATACGAAGTTAGGATTTCTATGTTCAGTGTAGGCCCTCTGGTATAATTACTGACTATACGATTAGGTTCTATTTTCGAATGATCATCATTAAAAGTTGAAAACTCCGGTCCCGATAAGTCGCTTACACTATATATGAATTAGGCACAAGGAATTTACTTATTAGTCCTCACACCTTAGAACCGAAATGGTCGCGTACGGTACGGTTTCAGAGGAATTTCCTCCCACGGGTTGTGGAATGAGCTCCCTGCCGTGGTTTTCTCTAGGGATTACAGTATGGGGTTCTTAATAAAATATAAAGGGCTCCCATACAACAAACGTGATTTCTTTGCCGTTATTATAGATAATGGGTCGGAACCCTTCGTGCGCCCGTCACGCACGTGGCCGTTTTATCTCTGTTTGTTTGCCAAATAAATAAACGGTCAAGAACGCGTGTGATTCATCTGCAATCGCTAGCGTTCATAGGCTACGGTGTTTATTTATCTCCAGGCAGGCTGTGTGCTCGTTAGCCAACGTAGTATAAAAAGGAGGTCGCAATTTGTCGCTCAAACGTCGGTCGTGACCCCGTTAGCCGGATGCTTTACCGGCTAAAGTGGGATTTTACCGACGCTTGAACTTACCGCAGGTTTCAGGTTTCCTGAAACGAAATGTGAAAATTGAAGTGGTTTCATCTTTTTGCAGTGAAATGGAAGCGTAATGTATAATTTCTTCGTGACTGTACAAAGAAAAGTTTTTTTTTATTTATTAAGAAACTAGCGACCCGCCCCGGCTTCGCACTGGTGCACTATTTAATGGATGTTATTATACATATAAACCTTCCTCTTCAATCACTCTATCTATTAAAAAAACTGCATCAAAATCCGTTGCGTAGTTTTAAAGATTTAAGCATACATAGGGATATAGCGACAGAGAAAGTGACTTTGTTTTATACTATGTAGTGATATTAATACAACACAAACAAGTATATAGACCCACAAAACCGTTTGCACAGTTTGACTGTGGGATCGATCAGTATCTTCTCTCTTTCATGAAATGGTCTCTTTTATGAAATGGACTAACGGCCATTAGACCGTCCGGTAACCCGTTAGATATGTCAATTTTAAATTTTTAAGCTTATTTTTTACTAGCTACTGTTCGCGTTATGCCCAGACAAATAAACAGACGGACAAACAGACACAAATTCTAAAAACTATTGAAATGTGTTCTGTTATCGAATCTAAGACCCCTCAATCGATTTTTTGTAAATAGCATCAATGTCAAATCTGGCAATCGCACACTACATGGTCCGTGACATTTTGCCCTTGCAAGTTTTTTAAAACATATTTCTGGTAATTTATGGCTAAAATTGTATTTGAACATGATACTATAGGTAAAATTCTAAGTAAATTGATATGTAGTTGTTTGGTTTTCTAAATACACATGCGATTCTTACAAATCACACAAAAAAACGTAACAATAAGATCCATCCAGACCCAAATATCTCGTACCTTATACAGTGTTAGGGGCCTGAATTAAATAATATGATCCTATTGTTGTATTGTGATTTTTTTCAGTTAACCTACCTCTTAAACTATCCTTCATACTTAAATAAATAAATAAATATTTTTGGACAATCTTACACAAATCAACCTAGTCCCAAACTAAGCAAAGCTTGTACTATGGGTACCAAGTGACGATATACATACTTATATAGATAAATAGATACTTATATACATAAAAACATCCAAGATTCAAGAACAAATATTAGTGTTCATCATACAAATACATGCCCTGACCGGGATTCGAACCCGGGACCTCCAGCTTCGAAGGCAGTGTCACTACCAACTAGGCTAAAGCGGTCGTCAAGGCTTAGAGTTACTTATTAATTTAATACCTAAGTCATTAAAGTTAGTATTAAAACCTAATCCGTGACACGAGCCAAGTTATAGATCCAAGTGAAATTGAGTTGGTGTAATTTATCTACGTAGTCTAATGAGTTTTGCAAAGATTGGAACCTAAAATACATAGCCAACACGTTATTAAATCCAACTTCATATCAACATTATGAGGTTATGCTAAGCGTCATAAATAGATAAACTTTAGATTAATATCATATGAGAAAATAGTTTGAACTAACTTATCTCATTATATCAATATTGCTACTCCAGTACATACTTAACTATTTCACGCTATTTTTAACAGACTTCAAAGAAAGGAGTAGGTTCTCAATTCGCCGGCATGTTGTTTTTTTTTGTATGTTTGTTACGCGATTAGTACGCCATTTATGAACAGATTTGGAAAATTATTTCTTTGTTTAAAAGCATATGCTTCCAGATTGGTCCCGTTGTTCTCAAGGTTCACTTCTGATGACGGAAACCGTGAGGAATTGAGGGAACTCTTCAAAATTCAAGGGAAACATGTAGCGATTTTAGTATTTTTGGTAACAAATCAAGCATTTTCATTCAGAAAGTAGCATTTGGTGTACAGGAATTGATGAAGAAACCCACGGATGGTCATTCAAAACTCCTAATGTTTCATGGTTACCGCTAAGGTATTCGATTAAGATACTGAAGCGAGTCTGACAAAGCCAATTTAAATGGTCCTGATATAGTGTTACTATCAACCTGATCTGGTAATTGAAGCCAGAACCCCGTAATAAAACGGTGTAGCTTATCCGTGTTTTAGTTTATTAGAGTTGTCATGAGATGCACTCTGATGCTAAAAAGTGTGACTGAAATAAAAAATAAAAAACGACTACAAAAAAAATGTTTTTTTTTTTGTGTTTTATGCTCCCGGGTTGTTTTTGCGAAGTATGAAACTGAAGTCGGTTAGCGAATATCTTTGAGTAGAGAAATATAAGAAGAGGACCTATCCCACAATATCAATATCTTGTTGCGAAAACTAAAACCCCTCATATCGAAGGTTACCTTCAGATGGGTTTATTTTGCAATGTTTCACTCGCTAATGTCGTACGGTACAATCATGTGGAGTAATTCAACAGATGCCAATCGAGTTTTAATACTGCAGAAACGTGCCTTACGTACAATAGTTGGAGTGATAACCAGACACTCATGCAGGGGTATATCCGTTGAAAACCGTATAATGACGCACTACTCGCTTTACTTGTTCGAAGTCTAATGTTTGTCAGAAGTCACTTGTCGTCATTTTCGAAAGTGACCGCTTTGAGTTGTTTTTATCTGAGCGCTCCCGTGCTTTGGAAGGCACGTTAAGCCGTTGATCCCGGCTGCTGTCTATGAGAGCCGAGTTAGAGGCCTTCGGGCGGCTTGAAAACTTCTAACAATCAAGTTGCCCACTCACTTGACAAAGGGGGGTCGAAGTTGCACCACGTCCGTAGGGAGTACCCACCGGTGACTCACCGCTACCCTACACCTGACCCCCGGGTGGTGCTAAAAGTGCAACAAAACCTGGCAACCGTACTGTCTTCTCGAAGATCTCACGGTTCGAAATAATTGTCATACGATAAATGTATTTAAACAAGGCGGTAGGGTAATCTTCGCCTTCTCTTTCGTTCCACACCATAAAAATGAGACATTCAAGAAAACTAGAAGGTGGGAAGAATTCCAAACTGAATTTAATAACCGAATTAAAATCTGTTTTTACACGCAAGCACGCGACAGAGAAACTTCGCTTTCACGTAAAATTACGAAGGCTTATGAGATTTAACATCCCCGTAAGTTTGCATGGCACCGGATTTGTCTACGAAGTTTATTCCCAACTCGTTATTGAATCAGTTGGTGAATAATGTTCTGAGGTTTATTGTCATGTGTAATGGAGCAAGCAATTTACCACATCTTGCTGTCTAATGTTTTCTTACCAAGACGGTTGCATACAATCACACGGCATGGCTAAAGGACATAGGCATTCCCGCCGGCGGGGACGTCCACCGCGCGATCGCGACAACGCAGACACAGTCCGACCCAGGTCGGGCCTAGCTGAGTTTCTTGCTGGGCTCTTCTCAGCTAGGCTAGGTTTAGTGAATCAGCGACAAAACTTCCAGTAGTTCGATTCCACTCACACCTCAGATTCGCTTGAAACCACTCAACCAATACTATGTCGCTGGAGCGTAAACTCTTAGAGTATTCCAGTGTTTAAAGCGCCTACGTGGTCGTGTTGGAGTTTTCCCCTGGATTTTCCCCAGGCTATTCTAACATGCCTATAAAGCCACAGTCAGGTTCAAAAAAGGATTGAGGATTCCGACAGCTAGAGACAAATACTGGCCACTCGGGGGCTCTAATGACCTTATTCACCAGGACCATCACCACATACCTACATATCAAGAAGACGTGTTATTTATACTCCTAATGGGATGGTCTCTAACGAACTGTTTAACATGGTGTTCACGGCTTATTATACCGTCACGCCACTCACAGCCGGTAGGGCGTTCATCTTCACATCTTGGCATTTGCATTTGTGGCGGATCTCATCAGCTCATAGCAAAACCTCGCGTGTGTTCAACTTGTAAATGTCCATACTGGCCACAACGCCACGAATAGGTTTAGTGACGGTTCTGTCAGAGGACTTGATTTTCATATGAGTAAAAGATATTACTGATTTAATTTTTTGTTGAATAGAAAATACATTTAGTTTCGAGTTGAGAGTGTTTTTTATGATTATCAGTACACACATCAGTACACATTCCTTAGTATACGTTTTCAACAGGGCTCGGAACCGGTTTTGAAATATCTCTTAAATTATTTGTCATATCTCCATTTTTATAAAATTTGTTTCTGTTAACCTTCATGTATGAAATAAACGATTTAATGTAAGAAATAATGTCCTAAAACGCAATTAACCGAAATGTTTAAGCGGTTAATTGTTTGAAGACGAAACCGGTTTCCGAAGCTTGGTTTTCAAGGAATTCCCTCCCGTCTATTTTCGCTCCGTGGAATGAGCTTGCCGATGCTATGGTATATGGTTTACAGGTTATAAGTTCGACAACGCTCATTCGAGTCCTGAAATTACAGTCAGGTATCGTCGTTCGCTTATAACTTATCTATGTTTGTACTGTTTGTGGGGTCCGGTCTATTCATGTTTGCAAGGACTAGTAACTTCGTACTAGTGTTCAGTGAAATTGACATGATGAAAGACTTCACTGTTCTCATTTGATTTTATTTTTTAGACTGACGCTCAGAGACCTTATACATCTCTGAGGATATTTATTTATTAGATTTTATTATTTTCATGTTGACGTGTTATAGATATAGCTCAAAATATTTTATTATGATTAGTGTACCTACTTTATTACCTTTTATCTTGACGCTTAGAGACCTTATACATCTCTAACAAATCTCGATTGCTATTAGTTTCTTAGTCTTATTTTTGACATGTAACACTACATTTAATTAATGATACTTTGATTATTGTATTATTTTTATTTGATGTACCTAGATAGATTTTGACTTGTAAAAGTGCCCTTGAGGCCTATTTGCAGAATAAATGTTTTGATTTTGATTTTTGTTTGATTATGTACGCAATGTCTACGAAAACGGTCAAAATACCCGCGGATAGAACATCCGGATTCTACATCGGCAACATTCAATAAAACGGAATTGATTATTTCAGTGCTGGAAGCTGAATCCTTTCCAAAAAGATCTTAAGTACATATGAGTCAGAGTCATTCTACGTCCTATTTTCGAGAGGCTTCCAGCGTTGGATGGTAGCCACAGAAGAAAAGGTCCCAAGTCCATTAGGATCTTATGTAGTTACGTCGTATGTTATCCAGAAGGTATGCAGCTGTGCCAGAACTTTTCCAATTTAGCGTAATCCGTCTCTTGGGTTGTTTACAGCTGGGTGTTGAGTGCTTTGATAGCGGACGGATGTAAAATGTAAGTGAAGTGTTGGTAAAGTAGATCTGTTGAGCTGTCCATTTGGTCCGATTGGGAGGTGGGAGTGGACAGCGATTGTCGTCTCGATTTTTGGAGTGCTAGTCACAACATTACTAATTTTAATAACACGGATAGGAAGTGAATTAGAAAACCGGTCAAGTGCGAATCTGAGTCGTGCACCGAGGGTTTTTTATATTATTAATCTGAGCGCCTGAATTTCGTAGTATCTTTAGCATATGAACCGAGTTTACAAAACCAAAATACATAATAAAGGTCGACCTATTCCGTGAAGGGGGTTATACTGGAGCTAATTTGCAACGATTTTGAAAAAGGAAAATTTGAAAAAGATATATGCAATTTCATGGTAAAAAAGCCAAGCCAATGAACTATTTAGGTACCGATTATTATAAACTAAAAAATATTTCATGGTCATTTTAGTAAAAATAGGGTTTTAAGTCTATTTAATCTCCTACTTTAAACATTAAAATTATTACGGCTCGGTGGGTCACCATGTTTTGGCTTATATTTATATCGCAAGCGCTTTAGAAACAGTATATTTTAAGAAACGCTAACATATTGTTTTTCATGTAATTATGAAATGCTTTGGTAAGTCATTTTGGTTTAGAGATCATTTAGCTCTAGTAATACCAGAGATCTAAGATCGTAAAACTAAAAATTAAATAATGCAAAAACCTGCTTTATCGTGGCCACGATAAGACTCGAAGTAGTAAATTGTGTAAAATTATGTTCATTAGCTTCAACTTCACATAATGTCATCGGTATAAAATGACAACGCCGCTGCCGATGACGTTGTCAAATATCGTGATGTTGACAACTTTCTATAGAGTCGCCTCACCATTCATCCTTATTATATCTTGACCCTGAGATTCGTGACAAATATTTATTCCGAGGTCAGCCTTATACTAAGATGTATTTTTCGTACGTTGTCTGGTTCATAGGTTCAACATCCACTCGCGAAATAATCATCATTTGAGGGGTGATTTAAGGGACAAAAAGTATCCTACATGTTAATCCACGCTAAAAACTCTTTGTGTATGAAACGTCGAAATCCGTTTTTGCGCGATTGAGTAACTAACATCCAAAGATCTAAACACCAAACTTTTGTAATATTTCGTAAATAGGATATTTTATATAATTTAATTACAAATGTATAGTCTTCATATTTATCCCTGTAGTTGTAGTACATGACGATATTACTTGCCAAATTTTATAGTTCTAGGTCAACGAGATATATACATTTTGATTCCCTTGATAGTTTTGAAATTAAGTTTTCTGTGGCATAAATAGCCGTATCTTTTTTTTACGTTAACTTAGAAGTTTCGAGTTTTCACGGCTTCAAGGGACTGTAGACCTGAGTTTAACGTTTTAATTTCAACTCGATACCTCTACGCGTTTCCGAGATATAAGGTCTTGTCAGACAGACAGGCTATAGGTTGTAGGGCTGCTAGCCCATCGCCTACAACACTACAACGTGATTCCCATAGTCGACACTTACGACACCCACGGGAAGAAAGGGGGAAGTGCTATTCTAACCCGATACCACGCGGGGGGTAAACCGGGCACCACGCAGGGGCTAACCCGGCACCACACGGGGCCTAACCCGGCAGCACATGGGGCCTAACCCGGCACCACACGGGGCCTAATCCGGCACCACAAGGGGGCTAACCCTTTCCTCTTGACATTCAGATTTTATTCTAGAAACTGTCTAGATTATACAATTTTTTATGTTTTTATTTTACATATTGACGATCTTTTTGTGAATTTATTATACTCTCTTTTGACATACATTACAGTAATTCATATATTTTTTAAAATTTCATATGCATCAATAAATTGCTCTGAATAATTAGATTCAATTTATGTAATATATAACTGACGATTCAAAAGTGCTTGTTGCTAGGCCTATTTGAATAAAGAATATTTTGAGTTTGAGTTTGAGTTTAACCCGGCACCACACGGGGTCTAACCCGGCACCACACGGGGACTAACCCGGTACCACACGGGGGAAGATTTTTTATAACTGAATCAAATAAAAGGAATATATGTTATTTTCAAAGTGATCCTAGTAGCGAGACATGCGTAGACGACATCAGTAACTAAAGCTACGGACGTCGCTAATGAAGACAAATATTATGCTGTTAGAGCTATGAATAGAACAAGTTATCGTTAAGGCTGTGCACACATGCAATGACGTGTGCGTCTAGTATTGATCGTGTGGCCACACCCTTATGGCTCGAGTCATGAGTTCAAGCGGACAGAGCTGATAATTGCAGTTATTTTTCACAATTCCCTTTTGCCAACTGGTTGATTGCTAACATCAAAGAATACAATTTTACCTAATCATACGTCTTCAAAGTTTTAAGAGGGGACATATTCTTTCCTTTTTTCGCAAAATTTACCTTTCTATTAGAACGATCGTCAAAGTAAATGACGATCGAGATCAGTGATGTCACTGATCTGTCGTGCTTTCTCTTTTCAATCAGCAACATCGAAATTATTGTAGCTTCGTTAGTTTTTGAGATATTTGAATAGGATTTTTAACATTTGGCACATATTTTGTCTTGCTTCCTTTGGGGTAGTCTTTTAGTGTACTCAAATTTTGAGTCAACAACCCTTTTAGACTGGTTTCCAAATGATTTCCTTCACCGAACGGCCATTGTTAAATACCGGACGTTATTTAGTACATAAGTTTTATGGAAAACCCAGTAGTGTGGTGGACCTCAGAACAGGCTTAACATCTTTTTCGAACCTGCGACCTCCCGGCACTCGCGGCCAGTCGCTCTAGCCAACTGAGCTATAGGTGCAATCGCCACCCAGTCCCAAATTCATCTACCGTTCCTTCGTATTAAGCAGTACCGCTGTTAACGTAAACTATATTTTTATACAAACGCCTTAAGGGAGGCGTACAGCGACATCTACCAGAAGACTCATGCTTCATTGTAATGATATTTCTTCTTTCGAAATTGGTTTCGACAAAAAGGATAATATTTCTTATCTCGAAACTCGTTTCGATAAAAGATTAATCGTCTAATAATCGTCGTAATATTCGTCTTTCGAAACTCATAAACCAAAAGCAAATCATATGCCTCTATTCCCACTAGTTCAATTATAGGTTAGTTGACTACACTCCCCTGCAGATAAGAAATCAATACTGACACCTGTAATTTCCATTTATAGTCTTAAAGTCACTTTGGTTTGACTTCATATCTGCCGGGACTGTAGTTCAGTCGACTAAACTAGATAACTGAACTAGTGGGAATAGAGGGATATAATTTGCCTTTGGTTTGAGAGTTTCGAAAGACGAAATAGTATTCTTTTATCGAAACTAGTTTCGAAATAAGATATATTATTCTTACCGAAGGGGAGCACGCTACCTCCGGCTTGAAAATAAGGCTTTATGACGAAAAATTTCAAACATTAGATATTTTCCATGAGACATTTTGTAGCTTCAAACGTTCTTTACAATGTATTCAACAACCATAACAATATTTCTTCATAATTGTAAGTTTTGACACTATTTATTTATTTATACTACTAACGATGTATATCAAAAGCTCTTAAATTTTATTGCTTTTAATGTTTAGGTTTACATATTCGAATTAAGGAAACTGTAAGTCTACAATTTAATACCCTTTACTGTGTCAATTGTAAATAAATGGGACTGTTTGTTTTTTAATAAATAAAATAAAAATAAAAAAAATAAAATAAAATGGCGTGCCCTTACCACTCGGCTACATTCCCTTCTAACGTAACAAAATCTACCAGCCTCTTATAACTTGGGCTCAGAAAACAGCTGGCATGCTATAGTTATTATATTTTCATCGTCGGATGCCATTGTTTCAATATTAGCTTTAACAGCTTTGTGGCTCGTCTAACTAGCTATGTAGCGATATAATGTGTGGTATCATGTCGTATTTATCTGAAAATATGGTTATTATAAGCCAATAAGCTACTGTAGCTGTGGTTTAAACATACGGCTGTCAAATAGCGGTTGTGTATTGAAATCGCGGCTCGTACCTTATACAGGGTGTCCAGTAAATAATGGACAAGCTTCTAACCACCGATAGAGCACCTGAGGCTAGTCCAGAAAAAGGACTTTCAGGTTTAGTAAAAGTCCCTTGGTTTTCTAGATAATCGATTTTTTCCATTTTCTTAATTTTAGACAGAACAGTTTGTTGGCGTGTCGCGCTCAGTTTACTTTTTAACATAAGGTAATTGTTGTTTACAAATGTGAGTTATCTTAGTTATCTTATTCTATTTTATTAGGTACTAATGAATTTACGAGGGCATGCAAGTATTAACAAGACGATGGGGACTTCAACTATTTTTGCTGCTATATAATTCTAATAATGTTATTTTTAACCTCTTTTTAAAGACTGCTTTACTTATAGCATCGTTATCAGAAAATATATGCTATTAAAAATTCGAGGAGTTAAATAGTGCAGTGTTCTTTCACCATAATAATTACAACTTTTTGGTTCAACATATTGCGGTCTTTTGTCATGTCTCAATGACACAATGTTTACGAGTTTAGGTATCTTATAATCGTTTTACCCTTTTTTTTATTATTATTTTTTTTTATTTAGGTGTTGTGGCTATTCCCGGGCTTTCCAGCCCTCGTATCACTGCGACCATTTCTGATCTATTGTGATCGCCACATACTACAATTCTCGGTCAAGTCCTACAAACTCAAAGAATCGCAGGATTTTTCTGTACTCGAGACACTTAATCTCATCCGGGCGCATGGTGTGCTTGCCCAGCAATGAGCTACGACTGCGCATTAGGCTAGGGCATTCGGTTTTACCCTTAGGGTAAGGAGCTCTAAAAACCCTGCAAACTAGAAAACATCGTCTGATTGTAAACTTGAACTAACTTAGTGATATACCATTCTCTTCACAAAGGCTGCAAATACAAAGTCAAGTTTTCTATAAAACTTAGCAGAGGCTCGTGAACGCCGCTCTGCCCGGGCCAATGAATAATGTTCGTAGGAACTGGCTGTTTAGAAATTGTTTTACGGTTTTTTTTTATACAACGCATGTGGCAAACAAGCTTACGCTCCACCTGATGGTAAGCCAACGCAGCCTATAGACGCCCGCAACTCCAAAGGAGTCATGTACGCGTAATAAATTTTGAGGATGCACTGTGTTGACAGCAGAAGGAACACATTTAGGTCCCTCGCTCTCAACACAGTGCATCCTCGGGAGCTCTGGCAACCTTGCTCACCTTCAGAAACACGACACTACATACTTGTATAGTAGATAATGTTATTATGGCTGTGGTCTTCTGCAAGGCGGAGGTACTTCCCCAGTTGGGATGTTGGGTTGGGCAGTTGGGTTGGTTGTTTTAACACCAGGGTTTGTAAAACTGGTTTTATTTAATACCTGCATAGGAATTGACAAATTATTACCGCTAATAAAAAAATACCTATATTGTAATTAAAGGTATTGTTGTCATTCCGCTTTTATCTATACCTCTTTGTATGTATAGACTATTTACGATATTAAATACCTGTATACAATACCGCTATTCATTGCACTTGAAAGGTAAGATGTCAATTAAACATTAAGTACTACTAAAACGCAACAAATATGTGTAAATACCTACTTTGTACAATACGCCAGTTTGCAGAAACAAATAATCGAGTATATTGACACTGACAGCTATTACCAGTAATGGTTTTATGGGTAAAATGTCAAATAGAGGTATTGTTGTCAATTGGCGTAACCGTTAATATATTTGAATACCGGTTTAGATAATACCGCTAATCAGAGCTTTAGCGATATAAATAGCGAAATGCAATTATAACCGGTTATACCTTATTTAAAACCGGTAGTAAGAATACCGGTAACGATCCCTGTGTAACACATTCATTGTTGACGGGTGCTACGCGCTACGCTCGTAGCAGATAACATGGTTTTTCCGCTTTGTAGCGAAAATTGTCTACGAATACGAACGGAGATCCCGACTATCGGGTCCTCGGCACTGAATTTAAATTAACACATTCAGTGCCGAGTCCTATTTATGTAAGCAATAGCTGAATAAATATTAAATTTTAGAGCAGGTTACAGTTTAGAGGAGTACAGTGGAACGTTTTTTTTTGACCTGCCCCTGTACTCCGAACTTCGAAATCCGAACTTCCTATCGTGCCGTCCCTTTCACTCTCGTGTTATACACTACATGAGTGAAGGAGACGGCACGGTACGAAGTTCGAAATTCGGAGTAGTCTCTCTGACTGTTGCTTTATAGGCCGGGCCCAATAAAGCGATAGGAGTGCGCTCACCAAAGTGGCCTGGGTAAAATCCAGGGAAAATCTCCGACATGACCACGCGGGTGGTTCAAACACTGGAGTACTCTAAGAGTTTGCGCTCCAGTGAGATTAGTTGAGTGGCTTCAACCAAATCAGAGGTGTGAGTAGAATCGAGCTACTGGGAGATTTGTCGCTGGTTCACCCAGCCTAGCTGTGAAGAGTCCAGCAAGAAACTCGGTTAGACCCGACCTGGGTCGTGACAGTGGAATGCCATCTCTTTCTTGATGATGAGTAAGGTCGCCAGACCTCTCAGATGTTGACACAAAGAATCTTCACACCTCAGATTCGGTGGAAGCCCCTCAACCAATCTCACTGGAGCGCAAACTCTTAGAGTATTCCAGTGTTTAAACCGCATGGTCGTGTCGGAGGTTTCCTCTCGACTTTCCTCAGACCATTAATCTTCAAATCGTCGTCGTTCAATAAAAAAACAGTATTTTACTTCGGAAAAGTCATGTTGCCAAAATGGCTCATAAAATGCCGTTCAACCTGAAATAACTTGATATATAAAATATCAATCTAATCTCCTGTACTGATATAAAATATATCGATTGCGAAATAAATAAAATATCAATTCGTCGGTGATTAATAAAATAACAGCGTCACTTTAATGAAGCCAAATGTTTAGAATAACTGGTTTCAGGAACATATTTATTAAACCTATTTGTATTATGTATACAGTAATTTTGTGGCCAACCCTTCTGTTGCTATAACGCTGGCCCTAGAGCACTAAAACCCAGATTACTCCAGGGGTCGGAAATATGAACGATGAAAGTGCGACCGTTGTGTCTTTATTCGCATTTGGAAATTTTAAATTTAGGTAATGGGACTGAAAATGTTGGCGACGCATGACTTTTAATGTCGAACGTTATAAGGGTTTGTTGAAATTGTAAGGGTTATATTATATTGTACATTATTTGACTGGACGTCAACATACATAGTTTAAAACTAGTGTATAGCCTGGTTTAACATACGGAATACATTTAATCCCAATTATCCCTCTGAGGAATGAAATAGGGAGTGCATTTACGTGGACGAAGTCGCTGGCAAAAGTATTGGGTCATTCTACTTTTTCATGACCAGTTTTCTATTACAAAAAAAATATATGATATGTATTTAATTAGTGTACAAAAATGAGATTTCGAAATAGTGCCTGAACCTAATAAAAGTAAGTTATATGTAAAAATATTTCAATATTAATATATTGTTGTAAAAAGTGGGTGATAAAAACCATTTTTTTCATACAAAGCGCGAGACATCTAAGGACTGAGTTACTTACACCTCAGATTCGGTTGAAACCGCTCAACCAATCTCACTGGAGCGCAAACTCTTAGAGTATTCCAGTGTTCCAAACCACACGCGTGGTCGTGCCGGAGGTTTTCCCCTGGATTTTCCCCAGGCTACTCTCCAACCGCGCACTCCTATCGCTTTATTGGGCCCGGCCTATAAAGCCACAGTCAGGTTCGAAAAAAAAAGACTGCGTTACTCGATTAATGGATATTAGCTGTGGTTCATTAATTACCAAAACTATCGGAAGTGATACTGCAATTAAACCTCTTTCTAAATAACAATACAAATATATGAAGTGAGGTCCAAGTATTTCAAAATCTGCATTTTAAAAAAAGTGTCTGGAAAAAAAGTGGCAAATTTACTATTAATCTTTTTAAGTGTCAAAGTGTCTCTGGAAAATGTGAGTTCCGTTTTTCATAAACACATTACTTCGCCCTTGAGCCTACATTCCTTCTTCTAAAACTTTTTTATTAACAGAGTTCCGGCCTTTATTGTTTTTGCTGGGAATCCCCGGTAATTTGGAGAATTCCCGGACTGTTAGAGTCGGCTCTGTTGAGTGATAAAAATGAAGTTTTGTTAATGTTGGGGGTACTTTATTAAATAATGAAATGAATTGAGAATAGAAAAGAAGCTTTGAACATTATGAAAAACTTCTTTTTTTAGAAAAGAGCTTTGGTTAAATACATGCTGCCGCAAATGATACAACAGACACAAATGTAACCGTTATGACTTTATTCGGTATTTGTGTACTCATGCGCATATCTTATTTGTATGCACACTGAAAATCGAAGACCACACTTACATCACTACATAGTATAAAACAAAGTCGCTTTCTCTGTCCCTATATCCCTATGTATGCTTAAATCTTTAAAACTACGCAACGGATTTTGATGCGGTTTTTTTTAATAGGTAGAGTGATTGAAGAGGAAGGTTTATATGTATAATAACATCCATTAAATAGTGCACCCGTGCGAAGCCGGGGCGGGTCGCTAGTTGTTAATAAATACATATACAAACTGTACCCGTTTTCGTTCTTTTCGATTATGGATTCTAATTTTTACAGCAATGGACGCTACCAACATAGATAGTTTATGTGCATATTGTGCATCCGAAACGGTGTGTTCAGCAATGCAGTAGAGATAAATTTTGGATCATAACATAATTCAAAGAAAAGAACTATAAACTTCAAACATTTGTTCATGACAACATAACAAGTTATTACAAATAAACAAAGAGATATAATAATGGACGTGAAGTTGCCACGAAATGGACGCTGCTCAGCATGATGCTAACTATAAATAAATAATAATAAATATTAGAGGACAATCTTACACAAATCGAACTAGCCCCACAGTAAGCTCAAGAAGGCTTGTGTTATGGGTACTAGACGACGATATGTTTAATAGATATAAATACTTAAATACATAGAAAACATCCAAGACTCAGAAACAAATATTCATGCTCATCACACAAATATTTGCCCTGACCGGGATTTGAACCCAGGACCGTCAGCTTCACAGGCAGGTGCACTACCCACTAGGCTAAACCGGCCGTCAAAACTAACTATACTTATGTACTACTTATAAATAAAATAGTCCAGTTCGCCCCCTTATGGCAAGGTGCCTAGGACGCTGGCGGCATTCCCTCTTTGCACCGCAAGACTTATACGCTGTGAAGGAGCCAGCCCTGTGGTCGCCTGAAACGCCTATAATATGTATATCAAAACTTGAACTCACGCACGGTATACTTTTATTATTGTGACATAACCGCAAAAACTACCGGTTTTATTGCCAGCATTAAACGAGATTTCTACTGCAGACAGCAGTCTATGTGTCATGAAAATTCATGGCGATTTCGGCTGTATTCCGATAATAAATACAGTTTTTATACAATTATGCTATGCTTTTTTTTAACCTGACTGTGGCTTTATAGGCCGGGCCCAATAAAGCGATAGGAGTGCGAGGTTGGAGAGTAGCCTGGGGAAAACCTCCGGCATGACCACGCGTGTGGTTTGGAACACTGGAATACTCTAAGAGTTTGCGCTCCAGTGAGATTGGTTGAGCGGTTTCAACCGAATCTGAAGTGTGAGTGGAATCGAGCTACTTTGAGTTTTGTTGCTGGTTCACTAAACCTAGCCTAGCTGAGATGAGTCCAGCAAGAAACTCAGCTAGGCCCGACCTGGGTCGGACTGACTCTGCCCGGTGTGCGGCGGTACCGGGACGAATAGGGACTATATGTGCTATGCTTTTTCAACGCACTGTCATAGTATTAAACATTTGTGAATAAAACTACTGTAGGAATGGGCGTAGTGATACACCTGTTCGTGTTAAGATTACGATATATTCCGTCTAAATATGGTGGTACATGAAATATGGTGTGGATGGAAAGGATCAGCTAGACGGAAAGAAAGACGAATGAAGAGGTTTTGAGTATGGTAGGAGAGAAAAGAAGTTTACTGGGAACAATTAGAAATAGAAGAGGCAGGATGATGGGACACCTGATACGGCACGATAGCTTCTTCTTAAACATCTTAGAGGGCAAAATTGAAGGCAGGAGAGGAAGAGGAAGACCTAGACTGACTTACTTTAACCAAGTGAGGGAGGAAGTTGCTGAGTCGTATGGGGAAGTCAAGAAACTGGCAATGAATAGAGAAGAGTGGCGGTTACTCCACCGACAAGAGCGAAGCTCTTAAGTTTTGATGATGATGATGGTGGTACATGAGCTTACATACTACGGCTGGTGTGAGTGTGTGTATGTCGCACTGTATACACTACATGTCCCCTGTTGAAAAAAAAAATAGATTACATAAATTAATTTATTTTCTAGTCATTTAATATATAACGAAAGAAAGAAAAACATTTATTCGTGACGATACAAACATAAAATATAGATAAATAAACGTAATTAGAAAAAAACAAGTAATCGCCACAAAAAGGTCTTTCTTTCTTTCTTTCTTTCTTTCTTTCTTTCTTTCTTTCTTTCTTTCTTTAAAACTTATAAGGCCTCTTAAGGCCTTTCGAATTCATACAAACGAGCCGGGGTTCAACACTAGTCAAACCTTCAGTACGGAATCCTTTAAAGTCCCAGAATAGTCCGCTATGAAAGCCACATCTATTATTTATGGTGGCCTAATGGCGGCCTCATTACCGGCGCCGCGTCGGGCATAGACACGGATTGTCGCTCGAAATGCGGTGAATTGTCGATCGGTTTGTTGAAATGTATTTTAGTTACCTACATCTCAAAAATAAATAAATAAATATTTGTAGACATCATTTGACGACCGGCGGGGTAATCACGTAACTTATTTACTACCGTTAGGCAGATTTTAATGTCAAATTTTAATTGTCAGCTCATACATTTATACTTCAAAATTGACATTAAAATCTATCTAACGGTAGTACATAAAGTTACGTGATTCGCCTGCAGCAGGCGAATCACGTAACTTTATGTACTAACGGTCGGAATTCAAATGTGACATTAAAATCTACCTAACGGTAGTACTAAAGTTACATAATTACCCCGCAGTTTAGCCTAGTGGGTAGTGCACCTGCCTGTGAAGCTGACGGTCCTGGGTTCGAATCCCGGTCAGGGCAAATACAATACAATACAATACAAATACTCTTTATTGCACGCCTAACACAATAAAATAGCACATAAAAAACAAAAAACAAAGAACAGGGAGACAGAGGCGGAACAACAGGCGGTCTTATCGCTAAAGATAATATTTGTGTGATGAGCATGAATATTTGTTTCTGAGTCTTGGATGTTTTCTATGTATTTAAGTATTTATATCTATTAAATATATCGTCGTCTAGTACCCATAACACAAGCCTTCTTGAGCTTACTGTGGGGCTAGTTCGATTTGTGTAAGATTGTCCTCTAATATTTTTTTTTTTATATCAGCCGAAAGACGTCCACTGCTGGACCGGGCCGGGCCCAATAAAGCGATAGGAGCTCCCGGTTGGAGAGTAGCATGGGGACAATCCAGGGGAAAACCTCCGGTACGACCACGCGTGCGGTTTCGAACACTGAAATACTCTAAGAGTTTGCGCTCCAGTGAGATTGGTTGAGTGGTTTCAACCGAATCTGAGGCGTGAATAGAATCGAGCTACTGGGAGTTTTATCGCTGGTCCACTAAACCTAGCCTAACTGAGAAGAGTCCAACAAGACAGCTAGGTCCGACATTTGCCAGACTACCTATAAATTCTGACTAAAAAACCTTAACAAGCAAGCAGATTTAAATCCAGATTATACAACGTCGATTCATATTTAGGGCAAGCGTTTTATTCAACCGGTTATTTCAATTTAAATTAAAAGAGGAAAAATACGACGCCTGGCGTATTAAAAAGTTGCATTCAAACCAGCATTGCGCGGAGAACGGGAGACTGGCAACACTAGCTCTTAAACATCGTGACAACCTGCGTTCTATTTTCGAAACAGGGGCGCTACTTGCACGTTCGGACGTAAGTGCGACAGAGAGGGAAAACTTCGTTTTCTGTTCGCAGTAGCGCCCAAGGAGTGCTACCGCGAACGGCATTCGAAATTTTCCCTCTCTGTCGCACTTGCAAGTTTGGACATAAGTGAGACAGAGAGGGAAAACTTCGTTTGTGGTTCGCGGTAGCCCCTCAGGGCCTGTACTCCGAACTTCGAAATCCGAACTTCTTATCATGCCGTCCGTTTTACTCTCATTTTATACACTACTAGCTTTTGCCCGCGGCTTCGCCCGCGTACTAAGAGTAATTTTTAACCGTCTACAAAAAAGGAGGTTCTCAGTTTGACCTGCATGCAGATATGTATTGGATGCCATTTTCGTAATCGGCACCCCGACGAACCAAAAAGATGAAACCCATATCGATTTTTAAGAAAAATAAATGTCTGCCATCTTTGATTTGAAACTGGATATCATTTTCGTAATCGGCACCCAGAGCAACCTCGAAGATGACACCCAAATTTATAATTTAAAAAAATAAATCTCCGCCATCTTTGATTTCAAAATGAATGCCATTTTCGTAATCGGCACCACGAGGAACCTCGAAGACGACACCCATATCGATTTTAAAAAAAAACAAATATCCCCCATCTTGGATTTGAAAATGAGTGTCATTTTCGTAATCGGCACCCAGTGGAACCTCGAAAATGACACCCATATTGATTTTTAAGAAAATAAATGTCCGCCATCTTGGATTTGAAAATGGATGTCATTTTTGTAATTTGCACCCCGAGGAACCTCGAAGATGACACCCATATTGATTTTTAAGAAAAATAAATCTCAGCCATCTTTGATTTGAAAATCCATGCCAATTTCGTAATCGGCACCACGAGGAACCTCGAAGACGACACCCATATCGATTTTTAAGAAAAATAAATGTCCGCCATCTTGGATTTGAAAATGGATGTCATTTTTGTAATCTGCACCCCGAGGAACCTCGAAAATGACACCCATATTGATTTTTAAGAAAAATAAATCTCCGCCATCTTTGATTTGAAAATGCATGCCATTTTCGTAATCGGCACCACGAGGAATCTCGAAGACGACACCCATATCGATTTTTATAAAAATAAATATCCGCCATCTTTGATTTGGAAATGAGTGTCATTTTCGTAATCGGCACCCAGAGGAACCTCAAAAATGACACCCATATTGATTTTAAAGAAAATAAATGTCCGCCATCTTGGATTTGAAAATGGATGTCATTTTTGTAATTTGCACTCCGAGGAACCTCGAAGATGACACCCATACTGATTTTTAAGAAAAATAAATCTCAGCCATCTTTGATTTGAAAATGCATGCCATTTTCATAATCGGCACCACGAGGAACCACGAAGACGACACCCATATCGATTTTTATTAATAAATAAATATCCGCCATCTTTGATTTGAAACTGAGTGTCATTTTCGTAATCGGCATACAGAGGAACCTCGAAAATGACACCAATATTGATTTTTAAGAAAAATAAATGTCCGCCATCTTGGATTTGAAAATGGATGTCATTTTTGTAATTTACACCCCGAGGAACCTCGAAGATGACACCCATATTGATTTTTAAGAAAAATAAATGTCCGCCATCTTTAATTTGAAAATGAATGTCATTTTCGTAATCGGCACCCAGAGGAACCTCGAAAATGACACCCATATTGATTTTTAAGAAAAATAAATGTCCGCCATCTTGGATTTAAAAATGGATGTCATTTTTGTAATTTGCACCCCGAGGAACCTCGAAGATGACACCCATATTGATTTTTAAGAAAAGTAAATGTCCGCCATCTTTAATTTGAAAATGAATGTCATTTTCGTAATCGGCACCCCGAGGAATCTCGAAAATGACACCCATATCGATTTTTAAGAAAAGGAAAAATTTGCTCCCCGCTGAAACTTGGAACCCTCTTTTCACCCCTTAAAGGGAGCAATTTCGAAAAACGCTGAAACATGTTTTGTTGTATTTAAACAAAGAGTCTATACACGAAGTTTTATATCTCTCACTTCAAAAAAGATTTGCTCTCCGTACAAACTTGAAACCCCCTTTTGAACCCTTTAGGGGAGCAATTTC
This sequence comes from Epiblema foenella, assembly GCA_963556455.1. Taxonomy (NCBI): domain Eukaryota; kingdom Metazoa; phylum Arthropoda; class Insecta; order Lepidoptera; family Tortricidae; genus Epiblema; species Epiblema foenella. The sequence goes on along the minus strand of OY747113.1, from coordinate 1,900,142 downwards.
AAAAAACGCTTAAATATGTTTTGTTGTATTTAAGCATAGAGTCTATGTACGAAGTTTTAAATCTCTCACTTAAAAAAAAGATTTGCACTCCGTACAAACTTGGAACCCCCTTTTGAACCCTTTAGGGGAGCAATTTCGAAAAACGCTTAAACATGTTTTGTTGTATTTAAACATAGAGTCTATATACGAAGTTTCAAATATCTCACTTTAAAAAAGATTTTCTCCCCATACAAACTTTGAACCCCCTTTTCACCCCTTTAGTGGAGTAATTTAGAAAAACGCTGAAATACGCCATTAATATATTTAAACACAGATTCTATATACAAAGTTTCATGTCTCTCACTTTAATAAATACGGTTTTTCATACAAACTTTGGACCCCCGTTTCACCCCTTTAGGGGGTGAATTTTGAAAAATCCTTTCTTAGTACACCCCTATACCTTATAAGGAACCTACGTGCCAAATTTGGAATCTCTAGAACCAGCGGTTTGGGCTGTGCGTTGATAGATCAGTCAGTCAGTCAGTCAGTCAGTCAGTCAGTCAGTCAATCAGTCAGTCAGTTTCTTCTTTTATATATTTAGAAGATATGAGTGAAAGGGATGGCATGATACGAAGTTCGTAGTAGCCCCTCAGTTCTTCTTAAAATACGATACAGTGCCTTTACCATGGGTTTACATGACCTTACTCGCTAGTGACTGCGTAAAGTATGGGCAAAAGTTCAGCGCCTCTGGCGGTTACGCAATAGAACTAAGAATCTCATAATAAATAAAGAGGAATGATAGTATCGATGTTAAATCATTTACATACATATAAATATACTCAAGAAATAGATGCAATAATCTTCGACTGCGGTTCTACCTTGACTACGGTTATTCAGCTATTTTAATATCTTCGCTCCAAGAAGTAGTTAACCTTTACAAGTTAGCTGGTAATTATTAAGAATTACCAATTAGGCTAATTGGACTTTCTTGGATGCGAAGCGGGCCGGGAAATGGCTGGTTATTAACTCTTCTCTTAGGGTGGGTTGCACCAAACCGTCTGTAAATGTAAGCGGTGTTCGTTAAAATCTGATTGAAATGAAATGAAATCATTTATTCTTCAATTTAGGCATGTTACATGCACTTATGAATGTCAAAAAACTACCACCGGTTCAAAATAGACCTCTGCCTCGAGAAGAAGCGGCGTAAGAAACTCGGCGAGGTGTCATTTTTTCAAAACAATATACAATATATATAAAATAATAGTAAACATAGTACAAAATTCAAATGCTACAGTATAAACATACATACATATTTTTTAATATTAAGGACAAAATATTTCTGTGTTAGATTACTTGTGCGGGACGCTATCACTGCCAAACATCCCTATCCATGATGTAATCGTTTATCTTATAATATGCTTTTGAAATAAGTGTCTGTTCCACGACAGATTTAAATTTAGAGTCCGTAAGTTCAGTAATGTGTCTTGGAATTTTATTGTAGAATTTTATACAATTTCCCAAGAACGACTTTGTATTGAAAGTCTAAGACTTTGTAATGATTGTAAGGAAAGTTTGATAAGTTCCTATGGGATGACAGCTGCCGGCGCCATATTTGACTATGACCGGCCTGTGATCGTATGTTGGTGCAATCGGCCGTAAATCGTACTTTACCTATACATATTAATGTAATAAATGCGAAAGTAACTTGACATTTGTATATTTTTAAACCACTGAACCGATAAAGATAATATTTGGAGTGATAGAGATTGTTCACGTGCGTTGAACATGCATACACAACATCAGCTTCAAGATCTGGGACAAGAAACTGCACAGTCGCACAGAGAGCGGGCAAAGTGCTAAGACCACGTTTTGTCGACTTAACAAAGTACATCTAAGTAGAAGATTATATATATATTCACTCACACATACGTATAAATTAGTTTAAATAGCTTGTAAATGTGTAAATAAAGTCTCTTTGAGTTTGGACATTGCTGTTGTCACTCTTCAGGTTTCCTCTCACTGTGGTCAAGACACCTTTAACCGTCGTTTACGATCAGTCACATGAGTCTGTGTGATTGGCAGTGAGAAAATCCCACCTTTACCCTGTTCCGTCCGTTGCCTTAGGTCTCTTGGTGCAGACTCCCCGCACTTATTATAATATATGTATATTTCAAACCTATGGTTAGGGCTAGGCATTGTAGGGTTTTAGGGTTGTTTAGGGTTGTTAGTAAGATAGGGCTGTTAGGTTTGTTAGGTTACAGCTCCTCCCATAGTTTGTTGGTAAAATCAACTAGGTGATTTTACAGAGATAGTAATCCTAAAATTTGGCGTAGTTTTATAACAGGGATTACCTCTGAACTTCCAACCCAAGGGGAAACTATAGGCCTTGTTAGGATTTGGGATTAAATAAGTTTCGTCACGATTTTTTCCGTCAACGATGCAATAGTACATTAGTGCACATGCCGCGAAATAGGGGATCGCCGGCCGAGTATTTATAGATGGCCGAGTGTTAACGAAGCCATCTAGAGATACGAGGATGTGTTAAGCCAGGGTACTAATCTAGGCCTTTAGCAAAAAGGCGTCATCGGATGCCTTAATTAGATTTAGATTTAGATTTCATTTATTACACAATACAAGACTTCATTATAAATTACATTTAAGTCAATTTAAAAGAATCTCTATTGTGGTCGTCAATACATGCTTATTGCTAAGCAGGAGCCAACTGCGCATACTGGTAAGGGTGCTTACAGGGCATTGTTGCCTAAACAAGCACATGCATACGATAGGCTCGAGTGACACAAGGCGGTGCAGACTCTGCTTTGAAGCGGAGGAGACGCCTGCACACATCCTAACCGAATGCCCTAGCCTAATGCGCAGTCGTAGCTCATTGCTGGGCAAGCACATCATGCGCCCGGATGAGATTAAGTGTCTCGAGTACAGAAAAATCCTGCGATTCTTTAAGTTTGTAGGACTTGACCGAGAATTGTAGTATGTGGCGATCACAATAGATCAGAAATGGTCGCAGTGATACGAGGGCTGAAAAGCCCGGGAATAGCCACAACACCTAATAAGCCAGGGTATGAGCTACTTCCATTCCAAATTTCAGCTAAATCCTTCCGACCGTTTTTGAAATTAAGAGGAACATACATCCATCGTTAGAATATGCTGTATATAGGCGTTATTTAAACATATTTTCTTTCTTTCTTTATACTTCTTCTGTGCCATTAGCAGGTAGCCATGTTTTCATTTGTCACCCTCTAATTAGCCGACTAAAACCACCGTTTTGTTCGTCTTTAATTAGAATTTTAGGGATGTTTCTGCAATTTAAATTATTTCTATAAATTAAGTGATATGAAAGGTTATTTTTCTTGTTTCAGGTAACGCCTGGGCGCTGCCATCCTGGTAGATTAATTATAGAAGAAATGTGTTGATTAATTGTAAAGGGAAGGTGATGTAAGTGGAGTTTTTTAGTATTTGTTGTTATAGCGGTAACAAATACAACATCTATGAAAATTTCAACCGTCTAAACTATCACGGTTCATGAGATACAGCCTGGTGTCAGACAAACGGACAGCGGAGTCTTAGTAATAGTGTTCCGTTTTAACCTTAAACCTACGTTAACGTTTTAACGGAACCCTGTTTTTTTTTTTTTTGTTTTTTTTTTGACCCAGAGAAATGCATGAAATTGCATACCACTACGTAACCTGAGGCTCCGGGGGAGAACCAGAAATTACGCATTGGTTATGTGGGGCTCTCCAGTCCAGAAGGGACTAGCCTACCCACTAAAACTCTGGGATGCTACCCTCACGTGCCTTGGTGGTGATGCCATGGGATCGCGAACATTCTACCACGACATCACCGGCACCTTCGCCCTAAGGCGAACCTTCTCCGAAAAAGCACACTGCAGCATGAACAGTGTGCTTTCCCTCACCTGGTTCCCTAAACCCCCGGGGAACCTGGGACCGGCACCAGACACACGGTGTCCCGGTCCCACCCTCACGGCACCGGGAGGGCAAATACCCCTACCCCGGTGCACCACCGCTACGGGAGGACAAACGCCCCTACCCCGTAGCACACCTCGACAGGCTGCGGGAGGACAAATGCCCCTACCCCGCAACCACGCCGCATCCGATCCGGTTCAATTAAAAGACATATTACAGTACAAAGTCATAATAAGTAGAGGCAAACAACAGGCGTTCTTATCGCTAAGCAGTGATTTCATCCAAACAACCTTACCTACCATTTGCAGTTTCCAACTCGACCGAGCTACTCGCCCGTGCAAGTAGTTAGGCGAGTAATTCGATGATCCGTACAGTTTCCGCTTGCTAATTGACCCAGTTTCGTACCTGTAGCTCGTCACCTAACTAACTTGTAGCGAAATGTGAGGGTTTCGGAATTGGGCTGGCTTATGCAGATTCTGTGAAGCGTGGCGCAAACACGCAGCATAAAACTAGTGCATGTACAGGGCCCTTACTTCATACTATGTCAGTTTAAAGATATTTATTTTCAAAAAAGACAATTGAAGTCACTTATATGAGAACATGGATTTAGGAACATTTCAAGAAAAGTAGACATTTGTTAATTGTTTTGTGTGTTCTCGCTTAAGGTATTTTTAAGGAGGGTATTGTTCATGAATATAAACCGCTAATTTACTTTTGAAAACCTTAAGCGAGCCTACAGCTTTTAAAACAGGCGGTAATTTGTTATATAATTGTGCACCTTCATATGTAAACATTTTTTTTCCTAGTTGAGTCCGTATTTTCGGCAATACCACCACAATAATAAACACACTATGTAAATGTAGGAACTCAAAAAAATCGTTTTTTTTTATTATGGTCTACAAACTAGATGTTACAAGTTTTGAACACTCATGGTCTATTACATTACAGTGGCTAGTTACACTCTTGTACATCCTAAAAAAGTAGACACATCATGCATAGAATATGCGTGCAGGTTTTACAAAAACAAAATATGTAATAGTTTACAAAGTTATACTAATTGATAATTGAATTTAGTAAGTTCAGCTAAACAAAACTATGAAAAATGAATGGAACCGGGAGAAGACATAAAAATAATAAGAAATAAAAAAAATAATAATTGTGTAGCGAGTATTGCGTGCTTTGGAAAACACGTTAAGCCAATTTATCCCGGCTACTGTCTATGATGACAATGGAACACTTACTGTGTGAATGTCACGCCCTTGCCAGACAGAGAATGAATAAGTTTGGAAATGGCTACCCCGAGCCAATGGAATTCAGAGTACTCCCGCTGAACTCTCATCATCCGGTTTATGGAAATGCTGGAGAGCAGCTTGGAGTAAACATAAAGGAGGGGGCAATTGCACAAAAGATCCCACTGGGTCGAAGTGCATCCGCAAGGGCCCTCATTTAGATAAGATAACTAAGCAGAAGAACGAGGGTTACCGACATAGTTCAGAGAATCTGCAAGTTGAAGTGGCAGTGGGCGGGCCACATTGCTCGTAGAACCGATAACCGTTGGGGAAGAAAGGTTCTCGAGTGGCGGCCTCGCACGGGAAGACGAAGCGTTGGACGGCCTCCCACTAGGTGGACTGATGACTTGGTCAAGGCAGCGGGGAGTCGCTGGATGGCTCGCGTTCGTGTGCTGTGGCGCTCCTTGGGGGAGGCCTATATCCAGCAGTGGATGTCTTCCGGCTGAATGATGATGATGAAGATAACTGTCTATCATAGCAGTTGATAAGTCAAGTTAGCTAGAGGCCTTCGGACTTCGGACAGCTTAAGAACTTCTAACAGTCAAGTTGCCCACTCACTTGACAAGCCTAAATCCCATGAGGTCTGGTTTCCCCTTGGGTTGGTAGGTTAGGTCGCATCCGTAAAAAAAGTTTAAACGCCAAATTTTGGGATTAAGTAGCCCCGGGCATCCTTCAGGATGCAACTGTACTGAGATAACGCTATAGAGGGATAAAGAGAACTATATAGCGAAAATTATCGGTGATCATTTTGAAACACATTCGCGTCAGAATAAAACATTATCTCGTGCATTCCCCATGCCAATTTTATTACAATATGATATGGTTCAAATGAGTTTTACGTCTCGTTTCAATGCCTAGCTCGATGCGCGTTGAAGTGAGCGAGCGGAACACATTCACATCATATTGGAATATAATATGTATGTGTGAAATAGGACCAGTTATGAGCAAGCTCGTTGCTTCCAAATATACAATCAAGACCAAAGAAATACAAATGGAAATTCAATACAAAGTATAATTTCATCTGTTCTTGAGTGTACATATTATTTGTTATCGGTCCGCACCGGTTTCGCACGCCTGGCCAGCATATTGAAATTAAATTAAATATAATGAAATGAAATGAAATCATTTATTATTCAATTTTCGCATATTACAATACAATACAATACAATACAAATATTCTTTATTGCTCACTTTGGTGAACGTACATTCAAAGTACATTCAAAGAACAACAGAAATTAAAATACATGTAACAGTGGTAGACAACAGGCGGTCTTATCGCTAACAAGCGATCTCTTCCAGACAACCATATTACATGCACTTATGAATGTCAAAAAACTACCGCCGGTTCATAAAATAAACCTCTGCCTCGAGAAGAACCGGCGTAAGAAACTCGGTGAGGTGTCATTTTTTTCAAAACAAATACAATGCATATACAATAACAGTATCATAATATATATTTTAATATTTAGGACAAAATATTTCTGTTTTACATTACTTGTGCCGGACGCTATCACTGCCAAAAATCCCTATCCATGATGTAATCGTTTATCATTATAGTTCGTTCAAAGGGTGATTTACCAGAAACGCTGAAATGACTTATCTTATTATGTGACAACCGCTTTAGTCTCTTAAGATGACTATGTAAGCGCCTGATCATCATCATCATCATATTTACCTGACTGTGGCTTTATAGGCCGGGCCCAATAAAGCGATAGGAGTGCGCGGTTGGAGAGTAGCCTGGCGACAATCCAGGGGAAACCTCCGACACGAGTGTGGTTCAGCCTGCAGTCGTCCACTGCTGGATATAGGCCTTCCCTTACTCACGCCACCACACCTGGTCCTCAGCTCTCCGCATCCAACCGCTTCCCGCCACTCTCTTCAGGTCCACCTAAGCGCCTGATTTTTTTTTTTTATTAAAAATGGAATCGCTCTTGGCCAGCATCTAGCCAGGGGGCAAAGATGAGGCCGACGATGAAGCGAGCTCACCCAGAAGGTGCCTATTCACTCGTGCCTTAAAAAGGTCTAGGTTATATGAGCTCGGAAACACAAACGCTGGCAGAGAATTCCAAACCTTAGAAGTGCGCATTATAAAAGATGATGCAAAGCGCTTGGTTCGAATAAGAGGAATTTCGACCAAGTAAGGATGGTATCCAGCCGTACGTCTGGATGTCCGATGGAAGAAGGGGGAAGGCGGTATGAGCTCATGGAGCTTCTGAGCACACTCTCCGAAGTACAATTTGTAGAAGACGCACAGACATGCTACTCTGTAGCTTGTTTTCTACTACCTGACCGACCTACCTAACCTATATTAAAAAAAAGATGCAATTGAATTCTATCGCGATGAACGAGTTCTATGCAGACGAAATCGCGAGTTAAAGCTAGTATTATACAAAAAAAATCACAGGTAGAGAGTGGTATATGTTTGGTTTTAAAATACACGGGCACATATCACGCGATTATCTAATTAAATAGCAATTACATCGCGCAAATACAATTATGTCAAAAGTTACTTTCCACTCTGAAATCACCCAAGTTATAATTTACTTTCTAGTCGTGTTCCGTATGAATTGATTTCGTAATTTTAGGATTACAAATTATTGTAATTCATTGTATGTTGTAAATTAGATTATTAAAAACGATTTTTTTTTAATTACTTAGTTAAAAAACCATTTTACACGGGCTATTCGAAAAGAGTCATTGTTGCCCTCGAATGACGGATCATAGTCGTACTTTTCTTCATTTGAGGGCAACAATGACTCTTTTCCTCAGAAAAGATGTGAAAAAAAGTATATGTCACACGGTAGCAAAATTATTTCCGTCTTGGGCGGAAACACTTGAATCCCTCATTACGCTCAAGATGAATGTACTGGCCTGTCGGTAAATATATCATTTTGCTCCCTTGAGACACTATCTACTATTGATGCCGAGTGGTAAGGCATGCGATGTTTACGTAATCTGGAATTTTTGAGGGTTGGAATCCCGTATTATATGTAGGATACCAAATATTATTCGATATTTAACGGTATCCTTTCGGTGAAAAAAAAAACATCGTAAGGAAACCGCTCTCATTATTAGATTTTTTTTTATTAAAAATGGGATCGTTCTTGGCCAGCATCTAGCCAGGGTCAAAGATGAGGCCGACGATGAAGCGAGCTCACCCAGAAGGTGCCTATTCACTCGTGCCTTAAAAAGGTCTAGGTTATATGAGCTTGGAAACACAAACGCCGGCAGAGAATTCCAAACCTTACAAGTGCGCATTATAAAAGATGATGCAAAGCGCTTGGTTCGAATAAGAGGAATCTCGACCAAGTAAGGATGGTATCCAGCCGTACGTCTGGATGTCCGATGGAAGAAGGGGGAAGGCGGGGGGGGGGGGACGAACTTACCTTAAGTGAAGTTCTATCTTAATAACATGATTCCCTCTCCCTGTGAAGGAGACCCAACCCTTCCCATGTAGGTATATATGCTAATATACCTGTTCTTCCCGAAATACAGGATTGCTCCTACCATCATACAATAAGGGTTATACATCAGTTAATTTAACAGGGAAATAGAATCATGTTATTCCTTATTCTAGTCTTCCCTCTGGATTGGAAGATTACATGGCAGTCGCTTCCGTAAAAAAAAGATAGTTCCTATGGCAAATTTTGCGATTAGGTGGGTCATTCTACTTTTTTATGACCAGTTCTCCATTACAAAAAAATATCTATGATATGTCATGAATTAGTTTACACAAATAGGATATCGAAATAGTACCTGAACCTAATAAAAGGAATTTATAGGTATAAATACTTAAATATTAACATATTGCTGTAAAAAGTGGGTAACACAGTGGTAAAAACCATTTATTCATACAAATGGTGAGACATCCAAGGACCACTGAGTTACTCGATTTATGGTAGTAGTAGTTCTTTAATTACCTAAAGTATCGGAAGTGATACTGCAATTAAACCTCTTTTTAAATAACAATACAAATATATGAAGTGAGGGCCAATTATTCCAAAATCTGTATTTAATAAAAAGTGTCTGAAATTATGTACATGTAAAAGTAGAATGGCCCACGTGTCACAGTGGACCCCGGGCTCCTGGGCCACAACCGGGAAAACGCTGGGAGGATAATGTTAACGGATCAAAAAATCGCTGAGCCATCTCGTATCTAAATCCAATTTAGTCGAAATCCACTTGCCCAAGTCCCAGCGGTGGCCATTAAGCCTCCGTCCGCCATTTTGTAATTAATTGCTTCTGCATGATACAAGTTTTCATTAGTGGGATTAACGAGAATTCTAAATTCTAATATTAATGGGTTGAGTGGACGCGGGATGGTAATTAATTTGAAATATTATATGAGTTTTCGATCAGAATTTTAAAAATAAATAGGTCATATTAAAAGTGGAGGAGGCGCCCGCGTACGCGTGCGATATGCGAGGTCAATTATTGGATGGGTGACCGCTTTGAGTAGTTATTAACTGAGCGCTCCCCTGCTTTGGAAGGCACGTTAATCCGTTGATCCCGGCTGCTGTCTATGATGTTAGCCGTTAAGCCAAGTTAGAGGTCTTCGGGCGGCTTGAGAACTTCTAACAGTCAAGTTGCCCACTCACTTGACAAGCCTAATTCCAATAAGGTCTGGTTTCCCCTCGGGTTGGAAGGTCAGATGGCAGTCGCTTCCGTAAAAACTAGTGCCTATGCCAAATCTTGGGGTTAGGTAGCGGGCCCCGGGCATCCTTCAGGATGCGACGGTACTGGGATAACGCTAGGATGATGATGATGATGAGGTAATATAAAAGTCAGCTTATTAGAAGGTAATAGACAAATAAAAAAGGAAATTGCTCCTATGTATTGTATAATATTTAAGAAAGTAGCTTTAAATATAAAAAATAAATCGTTTTTTCACTCTAAACCTAAATAATTTTTAATTTTGAATAGCTGAGTTAGGGTGGGTTGCACCAAACTGCTTGTAATCGTAAGCGGTGTTCGTTAAAATCTGATTGTATGGAAAGTTTGACAATTTTCTATGGGATGACAGCTGCCGGCGCCATATTTGACGATGACCGGCCTGTGATCGTATGTTGGTGCAACCGACCCTTAGTCTTGAATACTTATGAAAAAGTCATAACACTTCAATTTCTCCTCAATGCGATATAAAATAATGGACTAATCCGCTAAGTTCCTCACAGAAAATCTCCATTTTATTAGGTTGATCCCATTTTGTCCGTTTGTTGACCTGGGGCGTTAGCCCCATTTATTCCTGCCCACTCAATTCTATAACATCGTATGTACTTTCATATCTTTTACTGCACTTGCATCCTTATTGTAAAAGTAATAGAGTTCTTTATCATAAGCGTACTGGCACACAAACTAAGTCAGAATCGCTGTTTTTAACTTTGTATAAATGCTTTTACGTATCTCGCCTGGTTAGAGGGACAAGCTGTGCGTAAAGGCACTAGTTTCTTGATGAACTCTTCTCAGCTAGGATAGGTTTAGTGAATCAGCGACAAACCTTACAGTAGCTCGATTCCACCCACACCTCAGATTCGGTTGAAACCGCTTAACCAATTTCACTGGAGCGCAAACTCTTAGAGTATTCCAGTGTTCCAAACCACACGCGTGGTCGTGCCGGAGGTTTTGTCTGAATTTCCCTTGGAAATGTTAATTTATCTTTAAAAAAATATTTATTTCGAGAGTAAATTGATATCAGAGCTGACAGGTAAACAAAGTCAAAATGTCACTTAGGCCGGGTTTTATAAAGATCCGTTATACCAAATGTCAGATCATATTTCAGTAACTCAGTACATTTTTTGACATAACAAATCGATATAAGGCCGATCGGTTTAGCCTAGTGAGTAGTGCACCTGCCTGTGAAGCTGACGGTCCTGGGTTCGAATCCCGGTCAGGGCAAATATTTGTGTGATGAGCATGAATATTTGTTACTGAGTCTTGGATGTTTTCTATGTATTTAAGTATTTATATCTATTAAATATATCGTCGTCTAGTACCCATAACACAAGCCTTCTTGAGCTTACTGGGGGCTAGTTCGATTTGTGTAAGATTGTCCTTTAATATTTATTTATTTATTTTATAATTTCTAACGGATCTTTATAAAATCCGGCCGTAGTCTGATGCCGTATAAATTACGTATATAATAGCGCCCTCTTGACAGGGGTTATAAATATCTGGTCGGGCTTTAAATATTAAGCAAAATAAACATAACCCCAAGTAAACTGTTTATTTCTTAATTTAATCACAGTTCACTCAAGTAATTACCGAAGAGCTGTGTTGGACAGCTGTGGCCTGTCAAAGCATTTAGCCTTTGATCTGAAGGAGTATTTACTTAGGTTATAAATGTAGAGTTTATAGCATGACTACAAATAAAATTACAGCCAAGAGCATGTAAATGTGTACAGATTGTACAGAATTTCCGTATAAATGGACCCCTTTTTATTGCGTGTGAGTGTATCTCATGTAATGATAATTGTAAGATAAAATAATAGACTTAGAACAGTCCCGCGTCGCATGAAATTTTCGGAAAAAACCCACGCGTTATCGGTCGTATTACGAGCATCTACTAACTTAGAATATTTTTATGGAAAAATTCAATTTATTCCGTAATCATCTTCATAGAAATGAAATTTGTTAGACATTGTATTTTTAAATTATAGTTTTGTTTGATTTTTATTTTAATGTACCTATTGTGATTGATGATTATTGAAATTTTATAAATATTTTGATTTTAGTAATATGATCATTAGCTATATAGCACAGTGGTAAAAACCATTTTTTCATACAAATGGTGAGACATCCAAGGATCACTGAGTTCCTCGGTTTATGGATATTAGCTGTGGTTCGTTAATTACAAAAACTTTTGGAAGGGATGCTGCAATTAAACCTCTTTCTAAATAACAATACAAAAATATGAAGTGAGGGCCAAGTATTCCAAAATCTGCATTTAAAAAAAAGTTTCTGAAAATTTTGTACATGAAAATGTAGAAAGGCCCCAGTAAGTTATTCAGATGTTTGTAGAAGCTTGAACACTACAGATATATATTTGATGCCTGCTGTAAATACTATAGGGCACAGTGAACAAAACGTTAGGCCATCACAAAGGCGCAAATTACCAATGCCATCTATCACCGCCAACAAGAAACTAAACCCTAAACCCCATCTCCAAAACGTATCGCAAAAATGTCCCAAATTAATCTTCAGTGTCCACGACAAATGTCCTTCCATTTTCATCCAAAAAAGCCTATGCATATTAGAATCTAGTGGTACTTACATCATTTTATTCCTTAGGCTTTGACTGTCGACTCTCATAATATATGGCACGGTTTGACGTTCCAAGATTATCCTGAGATGGGTACGATGTTCAAATTGCCCCGCTTGGGGCAAATACGACACCTGAACATTAGGCTAGCCTTTGTACGATAAAGGAGTGAATTGCTAATGCGTTTGTTAAAATTGTGAGGCAAACAAAACAAAGAGTGGATGTTTAATTAATCTTAGACAAATAATGGTTTTGTTTTTGAAGAATATGTGGTAAATAATTTAAACAATAGGTATCCAAACAAAGGTTTTATTAAATAAATAGTAAATATTTAATATTAATAATATTCCACCACTCGGCACTCTTATTGACTTATTCTCGCCAAGTTAGGAAAACGCATCCAGGTCGTCCCGCCATCTTCTTTTTGTCATCTGCCATCTTGTGGGGTCCACTGCGTGCTTATTTTCGCCCATCTTTCCGGATGTATACGGCAGACTAACAATAGTGCCGAATGGAGGAAAAGAGGGGAGGCCTTTGCCCAGCAGTGGGACACTTAAGTAGGCTAGTTAAAAAAAATATTCCACCAAAGTTCCTGAGATATATTTAGAATACGTTTGTTAACCAACGACGAACGAACATTGGAAACAATATATTTTGTATAGGTGTATTAATTATAATTTTAAATAGTTATCATATTCTTTCCCCACTTAAAATTAGGGCTCCCGGTCGTGTCCGTGTATCGTGTACCCGTTTCCGAATACACGTTTCCGTGTTACACGGCAACGGTTTTCTGTCCCGATTTTCACGTGTAATTAGGATCCGTGTAATTAAGATCCGTGTACACGGGTACCCGTGTACACGTGTACCCGTGTACACGTGTACCCGTGTACACGGATCTTAATTACACGTCGACACGACCCGACCGCCCGTCATAGATATGAGTGTTTGTTTCGACTTAACTTTATGTATTAATTATGCTTAGCAACTAAACTTGTTTCAATATAAGCATTGGTGATGTTAATGATATTTTATGCCTAAATAAAATTAATTAAATTTCAATTGAATTGTTCATATTCCATCTTCAGGGGCCTATACTATTCCCTAATTTCTTTTTTAATAAACCATATTTAGGTTAACTTAAATGGTATTTAACATAAAATTGTACACATAATATTCTTATTCAAGACTTGAGTCATAAAATAGATATAATATACTACATGTAGTTGTGAGTTAGCAAAATTGTAGTCGACTTCTAATAACAGTCAAAACTAACAACTTTAGCAAATAACCGCTAAAAACTAACCTAATACTATTGAATAATTATTCTACATTAATTATTAACATAAGTGGGCTAGAATAAGTTAATAATTAATAAGTGAGTACAATTTGGTTAGTCTACCTTAAAAATCACACATTTATTAGCGCAACAGCCATTCTCTATTACGAAGAAATGTGTTCATATTTAGACTCAGAAGAAATGTGCTAATATTTATTCATTGTTTATTGTATATGTTATCTTATCAGGCTACAAAAGATGCCGACTAAGTCTTTGAGCTCCCGAAGCACCTGAGGTCGTAAACAACCGTCTTGCTTTTGTTATTGTTAATTGCCTTGAACACGTGGTACGTACATATTAAAAATAATTGTAGTAAAGGTTGTTATTCTTTCCTCACTCCATATAACGGTAACTGTCTATACTTAATGATAAAAACTGCTCGGTCCCTTGTGTTTCGTTATAAAGAGTTTACACTGTATATATGTAATACACTAGTTCGATGTTTATAAGATTATTCCTTAATGTTTATAAATTTAGACTATTTCTCTAAAGAACTTTTTACGTAAATGTTACTTGAGGTTGAGGCGCATTTAAAGCGGTATCCATTATATTGTTATACATGGCAATAATGAGCAATATTATATGGTAATAATGGTTTAGTCAGAACGTTATCCTTCTAATAAATATAATTTTAAATGATGGACAACTTTGATAAACTACATTGAAATGGCGGCAAGATCAAAAGGACTTCGATATTAATGAAAATTTATTTATTATATCGGTTTTTAATAAGAATGCTAGAATAACGAAATGCACGTTCTGGAATATAATTCATATTAAAAACAAATATTATCAAGATAAAATTACCCATTAAGAGTAATTGAAATTAACAACTGATGAAGAAATGGTTCTTGATTACAAGTATCTCCAACAAATACTCTCTTTGTCTGCCTGTGCCGTAAGCATTTCTAAAGAATTTTGTAATGATTAAGAATAGTTTAACCGATTTTTAAATATATTAATATTGATTGACGGTCACAATAGAGATTCTTGTAAATTGACATGTAATTTATATTGTAATCGTATATTGTGTATAAATGAATCTGAATTACACAGAGCCGTTATTTTGTACATACGTTATTTTGTATATACCTGCATGTGTACATACGTACACATGCAGGTATAAGGTTATGAAATTAGGCGATATGATTATGTTCGTATTTTCAAGATTCGAATTTTCTTAAATTAATATTCCGCATAACGTTATATCGTTTTGATCTGGACGTCAGGAAAATGTAGCCCGTCAAACTTTCCAATTATTAGATATCTTGGAACAAATAACGTCATGATATCGCTTGAACAAGAAATTTAGAAAGAGAACGTTGTATGCAAGACCGAGAAAACCACTTTTTTTATCCTTCTTATCGCTTGCTTACTAGTTGATTTCTATTTGTAAATGCAGTAAATTAGTTACTTCACATGCATTGAACGTTAGGTACTCTTTTTTTTAGGATTAAGCCTACACATAATGCTATTTCAAGATACGTTTTGAGTAGAGGCAATTACGCATATAAAATGTAATAGGGGTGAGTAGTCAAACCCGATAAATGGAGATAAATGTTTTTTGAAATAAGAACTTAACATCCATTACGCAGAGTTCTATTTTCAAAAAACCTTTTAGACGACTTATCTGGTTTGACCACTCCCCCCTCGGTATGGCCTTGGGTAATTACCCTTTGTCGGTTAGTTGTTTACGCAGAACCAGAGATTGAAATGTAGATAACAGTCCGTTAATCTATATCTGTGGGTACCTAATACTTATATCACGGTTGCCTTTGTCAGTCGACGAAGCGTACGTCCCCTTTACGAATGCATTGGCATGCTATTTATCAAGCGCTAAGCACGACCATAATAATATGCCTCCAGCCCCGGGTATAGTTATTACCACAGTGTTATTTTAGGTACACTGTGGTTATACATTCCTTAAGTTTTAGCTGCCTGTCATGGTTATCCGAAAATCAGAATTACAAAAAAATAATCTTATATTTGTTTCTAATATTAATCGAGAGGAAATTAATCTAATTAATTAGTCGACTAAAAAAGTTGTCGCTGGAGATTAACCGACAATTAATTTAATCATGACGAAATTAATCGGAACTCGTACAATTAAGACTATTGCTAATCATTATTTATAATCGTTAGTCGCGATTAAGTAGGTTAATCTTAATCGTTAGTAGATTACATTTTGTCCATCTCGGTTTACCGCTATATAGTTTTCATTCAAACTTTAGAGCGCAAGCTCAAACCGTCGCGGACGGGTGAGGCCGTGTCTGAGATTCGGAAACGGGTCGGCGTGTCCCGGGCCCCGGGCTACGTAGCCGAGACACGTTGCCCGTTTCCGAATCTTAGACACGGGACACGGATCTTGGCGGGTTCGTGTAGTTCGGGTTCTTAGTACCGCCGGGCTTAAGAACACGGGGCAACGGGTCGGCGTGTAACACGGATATCGGGAGCCCTACTTAAAATGTAAGTTTCCTGTCTTTATACACCATGGGCGTCAATGACCCGACAGATTTAATCACGTATTTTTGACGACAGTACGAGTAAATAATGCTATATCAACATGGGTCCAATTATGTGTCTTAATTAAATTACTATTTCAGTATAAATCACATCATATTCATTGACCGCTTCTTTGTGAACAAACCTTTACTTCAGAGAGTGAGCGAGTTTCATTAATCTCAAGTTGAGAAACAGAGAACGAGCATTGTGATTTTAGTGACATCAATTTCAAACTATCAGCCAGTTATCAATAAAGGTAAATATTTTGCACTGTTGCGATTGAGAACAGAACAAAACTTTCGATAGTGAAACCTTTTTGTAGGACAGGACAACCATGCAGTTAGTGCGTCTGCGTGTAAAAGTGGTAGGTGGCTACGTCGCGCCTTTAGGGTGTGTTAGAATTGAGATTTATTAAATTGTGATTTGTTTTAAAAAATCTCTTAAATTATGAGTTTTTGAACTATATGTTTATATAACTTTATGTACTCTAATGAGGCTCTAAAATTGTCGGTATAAATCTTTCGGGTTATTAACGCCCACGCTGTATAATAAATAAGTTCAAAATATAATTATACTAAAAATAGTTGTAGTTTGTCAAACTGATTATACTCCTCTTCAGTTACTGTCACTGCTTCATAATCATTACCAGATTTCATCATCTTTTCTATTTCTACTAACGATTTCTTTCCAGTTTCCGGCAGTAACTTATTAATGAAAATCAGTACTAAAATCATCATAAAAACCGCCAAAACCATAATCCAATGCAATCCCATTAAGGTTGCCAACGTCGGTATAAATTTCAAAATGGTGTTACCAAACGCCCATAAATAGGCACATGTAAGAGAACTACCTACTCCTTTATAAGACATAGGAAATATCTCTCCAAGAAGCGAAAATGGTAATGCCGTAGTCCCGAGAGACATAAATATAGCAAAACCTGTCACAGCAGTCAAGAATAACCAAGGATAATCTTTTGAAAACAAATGAAGCGACTGCATTGTAACGAACAACGTCGTTAAACCTAAAAACAAAATTGTACAAGACCCCGTAAATAAAAACAAAGTTTTCCTTCTAACAATTTGTAACAAAACGCAAGCTGTCAATGAACAAACTAACGCTAAAATATCTAAAATAATAGTCCCTATATATTTGCCGCTCGTCAATTTGAATATATTTCTAAATGAACTGTTAGATACGATGCTCTCACCTCCAAAGCCTACGAAGCTGAACAGCAATATCATTATAGAGAGAGGCTTTAGAAAATCCACTTTAATTAATGACCGTAGATAGTCCAGGATTTTCTCTCGAACACCTAATTTCCTAATAGGCTTCATTGCTTCCAATTGAATTTTAATCTTATAAGTCAGCATTAACGTTTCTAATTCCTCGTTCGCTTCCTGATCGCGTCCCCTCAACCAGTGAAAATTTTCTGCGCACATCATCATATGACCTTCACTTATAAGCCAATAAGGACTTTCCGGTGATAAGTAAGCAACTATTAAGCCATAAAACGCTGTTATAAGTCCTAGTATAGAAATCAATTCCCAACTAGAGTATATTCCCGAAATGTGGCTCAGAAGTACACCTAAAGATATTATAGCGGTTTCGAGCATCAGAAACGTCCCTCGATACTTAGGGCTGCACATTTCGGAAATAACGATACTGCTGATCGTAGCAGCTCCACCAAGCGAGATATTATGAAGAATATTGACTAAAAGCAGCCCAGTGAAATGTCTGGCGTCGAAACTGATTAACCAGCTAAATAGAAGAGGCAGGACAGACGCAATGCTCGCTACTCGACGTCCTTTCTTCTGCATTGTGTAGGGTATTACCAGAATGGATGGAACGAATGCGACCTCGCCGACGGTTTCTGCAAAAGGAAATTAATTTTACTTAGGACGCTTTCTTTCTCTTTAATTATTCAACTAAGTAACTAATTCAGGGATGAAAGGAAATGTAAGATGAGGCATTTTATCAATGAGATTGGATCGTTGTGTAGTTAACAAGTTCTGCTTAAGAATGAAATTGTATTTTCTCAAGTAGTGATTCTTTTGAAGTATTTTTTCGACTTTTATAGTAATTAATAATAATCGTATAGTGAATGCTGTAGCTAAGTGGTAACGGATAAATTTCAGTCTGGAGATCGTAAGTTCGAACCCCGTATTGTATCACAGGGTTATTAAAAAAATGTACAAAATATCATTAACAGTAGTTTTTCGGTGAAGGAAAAGCGGTCTAATCCCACCAAGGTCTAGTTTTCCCTGGCAGTTTTCTTAAAATCTGTGCGTATGGTAAATATTGAGATATGGTGCCAAATCGGACCCAAGGTAAGGTTGCTTTAGGATCTGTGAGTCTTAGTATAGTTATGGATGAAAATGCTAGAATAATTAATATAGCAGATAAAATCGTTAATGTGAAAGGTATAGTTTAGCTGTTTGTAAAAATTCTAGAATAATTTATACAGTAGATACAACCATTAATGTGAAAAGGTCTTAGTTTAGTTATTGATCGGATTTTTTACTTTCGTCCTTGAACTGAAATGGCCGCTTCAATTAGGTTAACTCACTTTTATTTGAATTCGACGACCGCTTTAGCCTAGTTGGCAGTGACCCTGCCTTCGAAGCTGGAGGTCCCGGGTTCGAATCCCGGTCAGGGTATATATTTGTGTGATGAACACGAATATTTGTTCTTGAGTCTTGGATGTTTTCTATGTATTTAAGTATCTATTTATCTATATAACTATGTATATCGTTACTTGGTACCCATAGTACAAGCTTTGCTTAGTTTGGGACTAGGTTGATTTGTGTAAGATTGTCCAAAAATATTTATTTATTTATTTATTTATAATTGGTGTGTGTCCTATCTTGCTAGAGTAATATGAGGTGTTAACAAGGTAAACGTTACTTATTTGATTTCATTAATGTTCAAATCCATAAACTCAAGTAGTTAGTGTATGACAGTTAGGTTGAGGCCTTGCTTCTTTTTTTGCTTCATACAACAAAAGCCCGTATTTACATTACAGTCTAACAAACATATTGAAACATCATTAAGTTAAGCTGGGTAGTTTAGTTAAGATGTGTTATTAGTTAAGATTATCTTTGTATCTCTCTTAGGGTGCCCTGAAAACCAGCGCCTTAGCATATATTGCTATTGGCATATGCTGAGTGGTATCCTTTTTGGTGTTCATAACTCATACTTAATTTAGTGTTTAAATAAATAATAAATAAATAAATAAATAAATATTAGAGGACAATCTTACACAAATCGAACTAGTCCCACAGTAAGCTCAAGAAGGCTTGTATTATGGGTACAGTCGCCATCAAATATATCTGCACTCTTCAGGGTGATCAAAAATATCTGAACGTGCACTCTAACGCCTTGGTAATAGAGGCGTGTTCAGATATTTATGAACACCTTGTTCGCTTCGATATATCTGATGGCGACTGTACTAGACGACGATATATTTAATAGATATAAATACTTAAATACATAGAAAACATCCAAGACTCAGAAACAAATATTCATGCTCATCACACAAATATTTGCCCTGACCGGAATTCGAACCCAGGACCGTCAGCTTCACAGGCTGCTCATCAGCTCAGCTCAGCTGCTCATCTGGGTCAGCTGTTTATTTCATCATATTTTATTTTTGTGTATTGTGTAATGATTTAACACCAAATAAATATTACTTTCTTTCAAACAAAACATAATACGGTATGGCCACGGAGCGTTTTCAAATATTACCAAGCTAAATATTCATACATAAGATGAAAAATGTATGAACTTTTGTGAATAAAGTTAACCTGTAAACACGCCGTTGTTAATTCCATATGATGCATTTTTCATGGTATATTTGTATAGTTGGTAACGGAAGAGGCGGTTGAAACTATATGACGACCGCTTTAGCCTAGTGACACTGCCTACTAAGCTGGAGGTCCCGGGTTCGAATGCCGGTCAGATTTATTTGTGTGAGTAACATTAATATTCCTGAGTCTTGGATGTTTTCTAAGTATTTAAGTATCTATTTCTCTATATAAGTGTGTATATAGTCGCCTAGTACCCGTATAAGCTTTGCTTAGTTTGGGACTAGGTCGACTTGTGTAAGATTGTCCACAAATATTTATTATTTATTTATTATTAAACGCTCCTTGGCCTTACCCAATATCCAATAGAAACTTTAACTGCGCTGTAATACCCAACTTCTTGGTATCAGGTTAGAGCACAAAATAAAACGCTCCGAATTTCGACCAAACGTTTTTCCTTGGTGAAAATCGGCATTCTATAATCCTATTATTATTCTATTTATACGACCGCTTTAGCCTAGTTGGTAGTGACCCTGCCTTCGAAGCTGGAGGTCTCGGGTTCGAATCCCGGTCAGGGCATGTATTTGTGTGATGAACACGAATATTAGTTCCTGAGTCTTGGATGTTTTCTGTGTTTAAATATTTATTTATCTATATAAGTATGTATATCGTCACCTAGTATCCATAGTACAAGCTTTGCTTAGTTTGGGACTAGGTTGATTTGTGTAAGATTGTCCAAAAATTTTTATTATTTCTTTATTTATCTTTACACACAAACAAAAAAAAATCAAAATCGTTCATTTTTATTCGGTTTGTGAGACTCCAATCTCACGCCCAGGATGAATTAACTTGCCTATAAAACGCATTGATGTGTTGTCGACATGTTTCGACTTGTCGTCCAGGAGGCTCTGGTCCAGGTAGGCGGCCAGGAAACCCAGGCCCAGCCCGCAACTCAGGATCGTGCTGAGTATCCCACTCGCCACGAATATCTGAAAATAAAATAAAATAAATAAATATTAGAGGACAATCTTACACAAATCGAACTAGGCCCACAGTAAGCTCAAGAAGGCTTGTGTTATGGGTACTAAACGACGATATATGTAATAGATATAAATACTTAAATATATAGAAAACATCCAAGACTCAGAAACAAATATTCATGCTCATCACACAAATATTTGCCCTGACCGGGATTCGAACCCAGGACCGTCAGCTTCACAGGCAGGTGCACTACCCACTAGGCTAAACCGGTCGTCAAAAATTAACCCTTATTCATAAAATTTAACAAAGCTCCGTTAGCTAAAACGTGTTTCATCCCTGTCTCACAAACACAAATGGTCAAAGGTCATATCTTCATAGGAAACTCACGGCACTTACGTCCTTTTGTTTGGGTAAGGCATTGTTTCAGCTATAATTCACAAACCGTTAGACCTACAAAACAATTTATTTCAAAATTTTAATCTTCATGGTTTGGAAATTAGATGGAAATTACCTAATATCTCACGAGCGACTGACTTCAATGAAATTCTTTTTAGCGAAGTTAATTGTATGGAGTGTCCCGCTAAATTAATATTAGTTCATAATTTCACATCACCTATATGTAACTGTTCATAGAATACACCTTCCTAGCAAATTTCATAATTGTGGGACTAATAGCATCCGAGTAAATCGGATGTGACATACGGACGGACAGACATAGCGACACTTATGGTTCCGTTTTCGCCATTTTGGCTAAGGAAGCCTAAAATGTTATTTATATAAGCTATTATTAGGATTCAGTGGCAAAATCATTTCAATAATCCTTAATAACATTTCCCTATCAAATATTTAAGGATGATTCACACCCGGCCCGTTTTCTATGACAGACGTGACGCTCGGAATCGGGCCGGCCCGGACACGGAACGGTCGCTCTATTATAAATGCAAACGTTTTACGACCGATCTACCGACGTCCGAGGCTCGGAAACGGCACGGTCCCGGCCCGGCCCGGATGCGGAACGTTTAGCACATTGACACACAAAAAAGCTCACACGGAACAGCCCGGACACGGAACGGTCTACTCTGAATCATCCTTTAGACAGCAGATGTTTAATACTATTCGCGGTTTCTACTTCAATTGTCTCGGGTAGTTTATTAAATAATTTACGAGAGGATAACGGAATAAACTATTGTATAAATAATCCTTAAATTCTAATCCGCAACGGAGGCTTCGTCAGGTGGTACTGATTGTATATCGGATACAAATAAGCCTAATTCAACCTGTTTCAAATTCAGAATTTCAAAACAGTAAACACTAAGCTTCCAGAATAAAGTTTTCAATGAAAGTTTGCTCAAAATCTGTCATTTATATTCAAATGCTTTTCCAAAGCTTTTGCATATTTAGAGTACCTTTCTAAAGCTTAGAAACCTAACACTAAATCTATCAACGTTTCATTTCGTTCCACTGTTTTTTTGTGGCAATAAAATTGGGTCACATTTTAACGTTCGTTCGTTGGAAATTCTACACTTGAGTTGCGTTGAAATTGCTATCTAGTTTCCGATTGGCTGAAACCTATAATGTTGCCTGAAGTTTAATAGTGATAGTGGCAATCTAGTGACCGATATTCTAGCCTACCTATCGTTAGGTTTATTGGTGAACTGGTAAAGTTTCATGTTGGTTTGACCGTTTCTTGTAGTGTTCCGTGATTGAAATGTTATTTTAATGTATTATATATTAATATTAGGTAAGGATAGTTACATTTCATTTCAAATTGCCATACACTAACCATGTGTATGGCAATTTGAAATGAAATGTGTGTTGTTTCATCTACCTACTACTACTCAATGTATCAAATTGTAACGAGCATACTAAGCAATAAATATATAAATAATAGTACATTACTTACCAAGGGCGGTAAAACAAAGAATGTCTCAGATCGCAGGTATTTGACGCCCGAGCCGAAGGCAAGGGCGATAATTATGCGATCTGAGGCTTTCTTAATTACTGCCCGAGGTAAGTACAAAATTTTATGTCACCCCCTGGCCAAGAAGTGGGATTTTCCGCGCGCGGAGCGTGCGGTAATTGCCACTTTATGGCCAGGTGTGACATAAATAAATTTTAGCTATGACAGGCTTATTTTCGTCATAATTATGTGGAAATGAGACAAAAATACTGAAGAGAACATCCTGGTAGCCAGTCTTTTGTTCTATCGGTTACATTTCGGGAAATGTGCAGTTGATTACGCAACTTAATTCCTCCCGCCCCTTTCTACCCTCGGACGAGTAGGGCTAGTGCAAGGCGACAACGTTTTACGGTGGCAGTTCCGAAAACTCGCACGAAGCGTTTTGCTTCCACTTTTGTTGTGAGAAGCTGTGAAACTCCTTGCCGGAATTCTTCTTCTCCGCGAACTACAACCTTTTGGCCTTCAAGGCGAGAGTGAATCACTTTCTACTAGGTAGGTAGGTTCCATCCTAGACCACAATATTGTTTACCATCAGGTGATTTATGGTCGAGCACAAACATCTGAAAAAAAAAATTCGCAAGACAAGATACGCGTGGCGTCACTCCTGTCAACTGTCAAATCTGACATTTTCTGTATCGCGCTATCGAAGTTTCTTACGTCAGTTGCATGAATATAACTTCCAAACCAACTCTCATTGGACTTCGGTCCCTGAGAGATCTCTCTATTGTCGTTTCTTTTTTTTTATATAACGCCGGTGGCAAACAAGCTTACGGTCCACCTGATGGTAAGCGGCCACCGCAGCCTATAGACGCCCGAAACTCCAAAGGAACGTGACTCCTCCAAATAAACGCGTTGCCGACCCTTCATAAAATTTGAGGATGCACTGTGTTGACAACAGAAGGGACAAATTTAGGTTCCTCGCTCTCAACACAGTGCATCCTCGGGAGCTCTGGCAACCTTGCTCACCTCCAGGAACACAACACTACATAATCGTGTAGTAGATAATGTTATTATGGCTGTGGTCTTCTGCAAGGCGGAGGTACTTCTCCAGTTTGAGCAAGATGATATTTTGCTGTGCCCTATCTCTCTTCTTCCTGTGTCTCCTATCTATTGTATATATGTATATTATATGTAGAGACAACCGGTTTAGTCTAGTGGGTAGTGCACCTGCCTGTGAAGCTGACGGTTCTGGGTTCGAATCCCGGTCAGGGCAAATATTTGTGTGATGAGCATGAATATTTGTTTCTGAGTCTTGGATGTTTTTTATGTGTTTAAGTATTTATATCTATTAAATATATCGTCGTCTAGTACCCATAACATAAGCCTTCTTGAGCTTACTGTGGGGCTAGTTCGATTTGTGTAAGATTGTCCTCTAATATTTATTTATTTATATTTATACCCTTTCCTGTATATATCCAAAATTGTATATTGTTCTTTATAGGAGCACATCATACTTATCCACAGATTCTTCGCGGTCAATAATCTTGATTTATTTTTTATATACTCAAATGTTACCAGTCATTGGGTGAACATAACTTATTCGTTAATATCTAAGAATTTTCCCGAACATCCGAAAACGAATAAATGTGATAATCCACATAGAAAGGGGCCTTATGGCGGCAGGCGCTTACGTTGCAGCTATTCACTATTGTATTGGAACAGCGGCAATAAAGGCGTAAGTGCCGGCCGCCATAAGGTTCCTTTCAATATGGATTATCCAAATCGTTTTACGGACCTACGTCTAATGATTTGTCGTCCTAATATAGGCCGATATATATCATTGTTTACAGGCCTGTGACGTCACAGATCCGTAAACAAGTCAATAAAACACACAAAGCTGGCCTTGTTTTACTAAGAAGTATTTTATGTTATTACGCCGTAAAGGATGGGTAAATTTTATTACGGTACACGCGTTACCCTATCGTTTGTGAATAAAGAATTTACGTAAGGGTAATGGTAAATGGAGAATCGCTTAAGGTAAGTTGGTAAATATTTGTGTACATTATAGAAAAATATAAGTGTGCGATGTGTGTTTTACATTAGAGACATCATCATCATCATGGTTAAGATACGCGTCATACTCGTGAACGGGTGCTGTTTGTAGGGTCCGGTCTGTTCATGTTTGCAAGGACTAGTAACTTCGTACTTCGTTCAGTGAATTGACATGATGAGAGACTTCGCTCTGTTCTCATTTGATTTTATTTTTAGACTGACGCTCAGAGACCTTATACATCTCTGAGGATATTTATTTACTAGATTTTATTATTTCCATGTTGACGATATAGCTCAAAATATTAGTGTACCTACTTTATTACCTTTTATCTTGATGCTTAGAGACCTTATACATCTCTAACAAGTCTCGATTGTTATTAGTTTCTTAGTCTTATTTTTGACATGTAACACTACATTTAATTAATAGATTTTGACTTGTAAAAGTGCCCTTGAGGCCTATTTGCAGAATAAATGTTTTAATTTTGATTTTTGATCATATATTAAAGAGCCTAGCCTAGCTCTTGTCGGTGGAGTAATCGCCATTCAAATTCAAATTCAAAGGTTCTCCGCCAAGTCTTTGAGCTCCTATATGACATTACATTAACCTTCTTTTTTGCTTGAATTATTTTTTCTATATTAGCCTGACATCAGAGGTGTACATCTCTCAGATGTACAGAGTCTCTGATATATATTATGTATCTGCTGTTACGTATGTACCCAAATATTAGCTTGATGTTTTTTTTCCTTAATGAATTCATTTATTTATTAATTAACCAACTAATGTACTATTAATCCAAAAATGAAATCCACAACATGCTTCGTCAAATTAACTTAACATAAAGGACCGCCCCGGATCGTAGATGGCTCGAAAGTTCCCATAATACCGGCGACGTTGCCACGCTGAATGGCCAAAGATCTGTTGAGCCAAGAACGATCCGGATCGAGGATCGCAACCCCTCTCTCTCAGCCGTCGACCCAAATCCCTGACAGTCCCTGGCCTCCACGCCCCACGGCCCCGCCGTCTCCACCGCCACTGGCACGAAGTCGTACATTGGTTCCAAGGCAGAGTACTTCACATGTTTCGCCCGGGCTGCCGACTGCCGCCGACCTCGCGGATCTGATGGTGTGACTCAAATGGGACGGGCAAATGTGCTCACACACGTAGCGTCCCATAAGAGACACCGACCCTTCTGCCACGGAACCAATTTCAGACCGTCTGGCTTGTTGTTCATTACCACTATTGTCATGTAGAAATGACATATTTGCTGTATGAGTTGAGAGCCCTTCAGTTACAGAATAAAAACAATGATCTTGATTTACGAGTGAATGAAAAAGTTTACGGCCTGCTCGATGCTTCTGATACCGTAATAACCTATGGACACTAGCGAGCGCGAAGCGTATCTGTTTTAGCTTGGGCAAAAATATCTGGCTATTCGTCTACACTACAGGTCAAATTTCTCAGCCAATTCTCGTAAAATTTTGTTTTTTTTAAGTGGCGGAGCTATTTTAGTTCGAGAACGTCCAAAATATCAATAACAAGGTTCAAGGTTCAAGATTAACGCTCATAGAGCCTAGCTAATCTTAGTTATTCGAAATAAATGAATTTATTACTGATTAAGTTAGTTTTAAAGTTAGTTATTTATTTTATTCTGTAACATTTTTATTTTTATAACTTTTTAATAATAAACCACAGATTTAAGTATTTATTTGTCGGGAAGTCATTAGTACGGGACAATAATTGACAACGAAACGCAAGCGCAGTGTTGGCGCGCTTCTACTGAGTCTGGCCTGAAGTTCGTGCACGACCGGGGGTGGGGCGGCATAAAACCAGTTTCACCCGACCGGAGTGGTCATTATTGGCTTCGATTAGCTGGCGTGCAGACGTATCAGGCCAGGAACAGTATTACGTTTCGTACCTCATATAGAAAAATAAATTAAATTGATTATGTCTTGAGTGTTTCATCTTGCCCGCACCTACCTTATACGCTCACTATGTCTGACAACGAGTCCAATATGCCTCATCGTCCGTCATCAGATGTGGGATTAGAGCGGGCCAACGAACGTGAAGATGGAACACGAAGTGAACAAAGTGGAAATCAGGACCAAAATTGGCGACTGTTGTTCGAAATACAAAATTCGAACATGAAGGCTTTAATTGAGGCTCTTAATAAGCCTCAGCATTCCGACAAACACGTGAATCTTCCGGAGTTTGACCCTGACAAGACCGATGCTGACGCACAGTCCTGGTGTGCAACTGCCGATCTGTGCCTGGCAGATAACCCTTTGGAAGGAGGTCAGTTGATTGTTGTTATAAGTAAGGCTTTGAAGGGAGTGGCTTCGGCATGGTTGTCCCAAATATCTTACGCGGGTATGACCTGGCCACAATTTAAAGAGATGTTTATGGCAAGATTTGTGAGCACTGAAACCACTGCGGCTACCATCATAAACTTTAACAATGGCAAGCCTAAAGAAACCGAGACCTTAGCGGCCTACGGGAGTCGAGTGATGACGTCACTGCTTAATCGTTATAAGAATGCCACTATTGAACAAATCGCTGTATCACAAACACTCTCACACCTTGCACAGTTTGATACGCGATTGCAACGATTGGCATTTACGACGGAAATAAATACTCGGCAACAGTTGCAACAAGAGCTACAGGCGTTTACCTACCTGAAACGCAAATTCAATATAGCTGGAGATCAAAAAGGATTTGACAACAAACGAATGAATATGTCACCTATAATCAAATGTTTTCATTGCGGGAAAAATGGACATAAACAATCGGATTGTCTTCTTCGTAAAAAGGAGGGGAAGGCAAAACTGGTGAAAACACAAAATAACACCATGGTAACAAAGCCTAACTCTCAACAACAAACCACATCGAGTGCTATCGTCTGCTTTAAATGTGGAACAGCGGGCCACATCGCAAGCCGCTGCATCAGTGGAGGAGGCGGGGATGCGATGACTAACAAGGAGCGTCGCGTGGACGTGTGCGACGTGGACCCACCGGCTGGGACTTTAAAATATCAAGGTCAGTGTTTCACTTTTCATTACGATTCGGGTGCAGAGTGCTCACTGGTTAAAGAAAGCGTGGCTTCTAGATTTAGTGGAAAGCGTGAGCACAATGTTGTTAGTTTGAAGGGCATCAGTCAATCAAGTGTCTTAAGTACCGAGCAGATTCTGTGTGTTGTAGAAATTGACAATAATTTGATCGAAATTTTATTGCACGTTTTGCCCGACGTTTGTTTACGTAGTGACATTATGATAGGACGTGAGATCTTACATCAAGGGTTTGGTGTCAACATGACTGCAACAAAGTTCAATATTTTTAAAGTCAATGTTGATAATTGTACGACAGAACTACCTTCGTCAAATTCTATGAGTGCAAGTAGCGATGGCTTAGTCAATAATCTACCCTCTGCTAATGATTTTACTATTGTTGACACCGATATACCCCAAGAGCGAAAACCTGAACTTGTTAATGTTTTGAACAGTTACTCTGAGCATTTTATAACCGGTATGCCTAAAACCCGAGTAACAACAGGAGAGCTTGAGATTCGTTTGATAGATCCAAATTTAACTGTTCAAAGGCGACCTTACCGTCTTAGTCCAGAGGAGAGGAAAGTTATGCGTGGTCGTGTAGATGAGTTGCTACGTGCAAACATAATTCGTCCCAGTAGTTCACCTTTTGCTAGCCCGGCTCTCTTGGTCAAGAAACGTGATGGGTCTGACAGGTTATGCGTTGATTATAGGGAGTTGAATAGGAATACAGTGTCTGACCGATATCCGTTACCGCTGATTTCGGATCAAATCTCGCGCTTACATGGTGCGCAGTACTTTACAAAATTAGACTGTGCTTCCGGTTTCCATCTCATTCCGATTAATTCTGAAGAGTCCATTCAGCGTACTTCTTTTATAACCCCTGATGGTCAGTACGAGTACCTGACAATGCCTTTTGGGCTGAAAAATTCGATTTCGGTGTTCCAGAGGGCAATCGTGAAAGCATTAGGGCACTTAGTAAATACCTATGTCATTGTTTATGTCGATGACATTTTGATCATGTCTCAAACTGTCGAAGA
Organism: Epiblema foenella; assembly: GCA_963556455.1. Lineage (NCBI taxonomy): Eukaryota > Metazoa > Arthropoda > Insecta > Lepidoptera > Tortricidae > Epiblema > Epiblema foenella. The sequence continues at coordinate 1,871,019 of OY747113.1, read as the reverse complement.
AGGGCTTGAAAGACTGAAAATAGTGCTGGATAAGCTAGCTAAAGCCGGATTCTCATTAAACTGGAAAAAGTGCTCATTTCTGAAAACCGAACTCGAGTTTTTAGGCTATGAAGTCAAGGCAGGAGAGATTAGACCAAATCGTCGTAAAGTTGAGGCGCTGTCAGCTCTGCCCCCACCAACGACTGTAACCCAGTTGAGGCAGTTCATAGGGTTAGCAACCTACTTCCGTCAATTCGTTCCTAAATTCTCGCGTATCATGGGCCCACTTTATAAATTAACAGCGGCAAAAGTTCCTTTTGTTTGGCAAAAGCGGCACGAAGAGATCCGCCAGGCGATCAACGCTATTTTAACTGAAGAACCGGTTTTAATGATCTTTGACCCTCAGTACCCGATTGAATTACACACAGACGCCAGCTCAGAGGGCTATGGTGCTATACTATTTCAAATTGTTGAAGGGAAACGACGCGTTGTCGCATATTATAGTAAGAGAACCAGTCCTGCGGAGTCGCGGTATCATAGTTATGAGCTTGAGACATTGGCAGTTGTAAACGCGGTTAAGTACTTCCGGAAATACTTACACGGTCATGAGTTCACTGTCGTAACAGATTGCAACTCTCTCAAGTGCTCTAGTAAAAAGATTGACTTGACGCCGCGAGTCCACAGGTGGTGGGCTTATTTACAGTGTTTCGATTTTAACGTTGTCTATAATAAAGGCAAAGACATGGCACACGTAGACTTCTTCTCTCGAAACCTTTTACCGCTGGCTCAACCTGATTTAGAAACTCTCCACTCATCCCAAGTAGCGTCAGATGAAGTTGTCAGAAAACAATTCGGTAAACTAGAGCAAAGACGAATTAACATCACAGAACTCTCTAGTAACTGGCTTCTTGCTGAGCAGAAACGTGATAGCGAGATCTGTAAGCTTATTTCAGATTTGAACAGTGGTCTAATGAATGCTGAGGTCGCAAGTACTTACGAGATTCGTGCAGGCATTCTAAATCGTAAAATTCAGCGCAATGGTAGGACAAAGTGCTTACCGATCCTTCCTAGGGCTCTCAAATGGTCAGTAGTTAGTAACATCCATGAGTCTCTTATTCATCTTGGGTATGACAAAACTTTAGAAAAGCTTTACAATTACTATTGGTTTGATGGAATGTCACGATATGTAAAGAAATTTGTCGATAATTGCGTTACTTGTAAGGTGGCTAAATCACAATCGGGAAAGATTCAAGCTCAGTTGCACCCAATCCCAAAGGTGACCGCGCCCTGGCATACCATACATATGGATGCTACCGGTAGATTAAGTGGTAAAAATGATGTCAAGGAGTATGTGTTCGTATTGATTGACGCCTTTACAAAATACGTCCTTTTGTTTCACAGTAAGAATATTGATAGCAAGAACAGTATCAGAGCCGTCAAAGAAAGCGTAGCTTTATTTGGGGCGCCGACACGTATTATAACTGACCAAGGCCGTTGTTTTGCAAGCAAAGAATTTAAGGATTTTTGCGATTCTAGTAACATTAATTTGCATCTGATAGCGACAGGATCTTCTCGTGCGAACGGTCAGGTAGAGCGCGTCATGTCTGTTTTGAAATCTATGTTAACTGCCGTCGAAACGAGTGATAATCGTTCTTGGCAAGACGCATTAGGAGAAGTTCAACTTGAGATTAACTGTACCATTAATCGTACGACGAAAGCAAGCCCATTGGAGCTTTTCATTGGTAAGGTGGCACGTCCATTGACTATGATGATTTGCGAGGATGTAGACATGGAGGTAGATCTAGATAGAGTTAGAGACGAGGCATTTTGTAGTATTGAGAGTGCAGCATCTTACGAAAAGCAAAGATTTGATCGAACTAAGGCAAAACTCAATAACTTTTCGGTCGGAGACTTTGTTTTGCTTAAGAATGAAGAGCGAAACCAAACTAAGCTAGATCCTAAGTTTAAAGGTCCGTTTCAGGTTATAGAGGTATTAGATGGCGATCGCTATAACCTGAAATCATTGAACTCGAGACGTACTTACAAATACGCTCACGATAGATTGAGAAAGATGCCAGGAGATCAGAGCTTAACTGACGAAATTGAGGTTGATTTAGAAGTTGGTTCAGACAATGAGGAATCTGACAATTAAGTTTACATGATGATGGAGACCGTACCAGAGGTTGAAGTGTAGCCGTAGCTCGGTAGAAATCGGTATCTGCTTGCTGCAGTAAGTAGTCCGTGAGTAAGCGGCAGGCCATCAACTCTGGTGGAGGTCGGGTTTCATGAGAAACCATGGAGTCAGGGGCAAGACTCGGCGGTCCCTAGGGGACGCGCATACAGTGAGTGCAACTGTTAGTTGCCGGGCTATATGTAGCCAGATCACATGTAGAACTTAATCGTTGTTGTGCGTTGGATACATATTAAATCCATATTTGAAGATGTAGATTAGTAGTCAGTAAAGCTCTGAGGTCAAAATTTTGTTGTATGACTATAATATTAAATCTAGTCTAGTAAGCGTCACTGTATATGGGTAACTGAATGTAAATTTGTGTGGATTATACTCAATTAAAATCAGTTTCTATGAAGTTTAATTTACGAGACCCCATATGGTGGGTCAGGAGTGACCGAGCTTTGTGATACTGTGCTTGAAACATTTGTTACAGATTAAACACACAGGGACGTGTGTCGCGCAGGATGGCCGTGTCGGGAAGTCATTAGTACGGGACAATAATTGACAACGAAACGCAAGCGCAGTGTTGGCGCGCTTCTACTGAGTCTGGCCTGAAGTTCGTGCACGACCGGGGGTGGGGCGGCATAAAACCAGTTTCACCCGACCGGAGTGGTCATTATTGGCTTCGATTAGCTGGCGTGCAGACGTATCAGGCCAGGAACAGTATTACGTTTCGTACCTCATATAGAAAAATAAATTAAATTGATTATGTCTTGAGTGTTTCATCTTGCCCGCACCTACCTTATACGCTCACTATGTCTGACAACGAGTCCAATATGCCTCATCGTCCGTCATATTATTATTTATTTATTTATTTTGGTTCTTAGGCTAGGGTTTTACAATATCTTTATAAAAAAGTAAAATAAATAAATAAAAAAGTAAATAAATAAATAAATAAAATATAAAAATACACTTACAAAACATAAAAATATTATAAAATCCTAACCAAGGGTGCCGCCGACAGCGAGGCGGGGCCTAAGCTACCGGTGGTGTCGGGCGACAGAGAGAGGAACCTCCTGACTATCCGCGCCGTGTCCAGGAGTACCGCCTTCTGTATCTGACCCTTGACCCAGCCATCTAGCGATAGTCTCTTGAGGTGTTGGTCGAGACTCTTCGCTATAAGACCGTTCGCAGAATTATTATTATTATTTCAAAACGATCAATTTTAGTAAATCTCTCACCTGATTCACCAACGGTGACTGAAACCTTTCCAAGACCATTTTTATAATTAAAATTTTACACTAACAAACACATCACTTTACACAACTACCTATCGTGGCGGGGCTCTCATCATGATCATTACGACTGATCAATATAAACTACATTACTCAAACAATATACATAAATCACTAGAGAACCTTACCGCATTGAAGTAAACACTATATCAGCTTCAATTTTATTTAAATGCATTGATAAACTTATAATGAAATGGTTACTACATTGGCAGACTCGACAAGTACCTGTTGCAAGTAGTGTGTACTGAAAACAACTGAACAAATATGTCGTCATTTGATTTCCCTAGCGGCCGTCCAAGTATTTTTACTGACTTATTAATGAAATTAATTTCGTTCTGTAACACTAATGGTTCTAGAGTTTGCTCAAAAGTGGATAGAATTACCCGGTATTGTGCTGCCTGTTAAAGTTAAAATGATACATCGCTTAAAAATATATGGTGCTGATATGGCGACATTATTTTCGTCTGCATTTTTATTTTAATAACAAATTTAGAGGCGGTAATAATATATAAATAAAAATAACTTAAACAATATTAAACTAACTTAAATCTAAAACAGGGCCTTAGGGTATTGTACCGAGGATGCTGGCGGCATTTCCTCGCTGTATCGCAATGCTGATACGTTGTGCGAGGAAGTCGCCAGCTCTTCCCTCACCAGTTAGGTGTTGGTTGCTTAGTTTGGGACTAGGTCGATTTGTGTAAGATGTCCATAATAAAATGAAATAAATAAAATAATGTTTGTTTATTTAATTACGTTTCTCCAATGGGGCAGTACAGCCTTTGAAACGTCTTAATAAATTGTCTAGTTAAACATTAAAAGGTGGAAATACCCATCTTGTGTATAACAATTTAGCTATATTTTATTATAAAATTAAGAGTTAATATTTAAAATTATAGTTCACATTGCAATCTTACGATAATATTGACATGTCAATAATGTGATAATAATCATCTTGTAACCGGCTCCAAATTAGTTACACTTCAATATAAACAGATGAAATATATATATATATATATAGGATTACACTGAAATAAAAATTAACAAATAAAACAACCTAAATTATTAACAAATATAAATTAACAAAATAAAAACTGACAATTATAAAAAGAAAACCCCCTCCAACAGCTCCGCCTGCGGCATGGTTCCCATTATGCTGGCGGCTACCTCTCTGTATTGCAGGGCAACGCGTTGTTAGAGGTATGCGCCAGGTCTAGGGTCCCCCGAACTGTATGTAACCATATGTATAAAATAGTAAAGATTTGGAACGATTTCTGTATTCCATCAAAATCAAAAAAAAATACAAAATCAAAACATTTATTCTGCAGATAGGCCTCAAGGGCACTTTTACAAGTCAAAATCTATCTAGGTACATGAAATAAAAATAATACAATAATCAAAGTATCATTAATTAAATGTAGTGTTACATGTCAAAAATAAGACTAAGAAACTAATAACAATCGAGATTTGTTAGAGATGTATAAGGTCTCTAAGCGTCAAGATAAAAGGTAATAAAGTAGGTACACTAATCATAATAAAATATTTTGAGCTATATCTATAACACGTCAACATGAAAATAATAAAATCTTTCGATCATTCGATAACATATTGCCCCGCAGTCCACTTAAGTTCTCAGAGTTAAAAGCCACAAACTTCTCAACATAATGGCCAATACAAATTCAATGCACAAGTTTGTGTTGGCCGGAACCAATATAGGAAATTGTTGTGCTCTGTGCAACGATGTTTCACAACTTTAGAGGATATTTGTGTTGTAGTATAGGTAGGATTGCATGTAGCGAAACCCCTTAGAGTTTCACTATGTCTTTCCGTTCGTATGTCACAGCCGGTTTACTAGGAGACTGTAAGTACTATCGAAGACTATGATTTGCCAGGAATGTATATACTATGAACTGCTACGTAAAAGTGTTATTACTTAAATTCCAAAAAAATATTAGTAGGGCACTCCATATTCTTTGTGAAAGTCGTAAAAAGTATTCCCCCCTTCCCCTCTAATTCCCAAACAATAAAGTTTAAAATTCTGATCGACTAAATGTAGTTTTTTACTGAAGTTAGCACTCACATAGCATTTAAATCAATTATACCTTTTTGACACTTATCTTTATTTTTGACGTGTAATATATATGAAATGAAATAAAAATTATTTCATCTCATATATATTCCAGACAATGTCCATAGATTAATAAATTTTAAATTGATTCAACAAACCCGAACTCAAATAATCTTAAGTATACATATTAAGATGCCCATGAGCGAACGTTGTGACAAGTTACAAGGGAGACTTATGGCTAGCAGTGAACGTCTTTCGGCTGATGATGATGGTTAAACGGTATTGTTTGTTCCAGGGCTGCTATCATGGGACTCGAACGAGCACCAAGTGGATTTGGAGGCCGAGCTGGCCACCCTCACGGCGCAGGCACCCGAGGGGGAGGAGGCCAGATATGGTGAGTCACCTCTTTACCTCTTTATCATTTTATTTCAGTTCAGCAGCCCAAAGTGGATCTTGGCCTCTGATATATTTATTTATTTATTTATTTAAACTTTATTGCAAAAAATAGGTACACAAATTGTACAAATAGCGGGCTTAATGCCAAATGCATTCTCTACCACCATTGGGCTAAACAGATATTTTATAAAAGGTGCAAAGAAAAGAAAAAAAGAAAAAGAGTATGAAAATGTATACCAGAACTACTGTGTACTTTTATCTCACAAGGTTCAATCAAAGGTTCAGGGTTTTATCTTTCAAGGTTTTCCCGAGGGACTACAGTATGGGGTTCTTCAAGAAAGGAGTGTATACATTTTTAAAGGGTCGACAACGCGCATGTGACACCCCAGGAGTTGCAAGCGTCCATAGGCTACGATGACCGCTTACCATCATGCGGGCCGTACGCTTGTTTGCTACCCAAGTGGTATAAAAAAAACCTGTGCGTGTCAAACAGACATCATGTTATCTCAACAATGTTTCAAGATACTAGCAAACAAAGATTTGTATCACTGCAACCCTTGTTTAACAAAGTACCGCGGTTTAACCCCAGGTTCATTTAAAGCTCCATAAAAACGGCGTAAAAGCTCGACGACAAAAGCTCTAAGCAAAGCTCGTGGAAACGCGATTTCATTTTATTCCAAAGTATGAAATTTTGTTAGGTCCGGATTAGACTTAAAAATAAGTTCTCTTTTATGTATAGTTAAGAATTATATGCATGATAAAGCTTTGCTTAATACCTTAATGGTAGTGAAAAAGTAAAAAGTTTTTTGTGATATTTTCTAAAATTATTTGGAAATTCGATTTGTCTCGAACCGACAACTTTTGCAAGTGTCAATACGCTAAGAATCCACAGTCTGATGAATGGTATGTAATAAGTTGAGGTTATAGGCTTATTTGCCTTAATTTTTTTTTATCTTCCTTCAGATGGGTGGAACCAAAGTTTTTCATATTTTTTAGAGGCAGGGCACAGCAAAATATCATCTTGCTCGAATTTGGAGCAGCCCAACTGGGGAAGTGCCTCTAAGTGGGGTATGACGTAGTATGGCGATGATTGGAAATCGCTCAACCAAACCAGAATCCACTGGAGCGTAAACTCTTAGAGTATTCCAATGTTCCAAACCACGCGTGGTCGTGTAGGTTTTCCTCTGGATTTTCCCCACGCTACTCTCCAATCGCTTTATTGGGCCCGGCCTATAAAGCCACAGTCAGGTTCCAAAAAAATAAATAAACGAAATCATTTTTGCCCAAGTTAAAACGGAGACTCCAAAGTACAGCACAGCAAGTTTAGTTTTTGTATTAGGGGGTAGGGCTTGAGAGGCTCCAGTTACCTAAATTCCTAATTTCTTCCCCCAAAAGTGTCCAGTGATCTGAAAATGATGGCGCCACTAATGCCCGCGCGTCATTAGGCCTCCGCTGAATCGGAAACGATAACACGGATCTGACAGGCCATGAATGGATCCGACGTCAGTGCTTAAGTTTAGTTCACAATAGCATAGTACGTACCTAACATTAGTTGAATGAGCGCGATCTCGCCAACAAACTGTTATGGCAGTTTGGCGAGCAATTAAAAGGTAACGGTTATGTCATCATCATCATCATCATCATTTCAGCCGAAAGACGTCCACTGCTGAACATAGGCCTCCCCCAAGGCTCGCCATTCAGACCGGTCCTTTGCCGTTCGTTTCCACCAGATACCTTCACCAGGTCATCACTCCACCTTGTCGGAGGCCTACCGACAGCTCGTCTTCCGGTGCGAACTGTTATGTACTTTTTGATAAATAAATTAAAAAAAAACGTATTTAGGGTTCCGTACCCAACGCCTCGTCTTTGTACTTTAATCTTATATGACATGTACTATTGTTTAATCTATTATTGTGTATATGGGCTATTCTACTTTTTCATGTACATAATTTTCACACTTTTTTTTAATGCAGTTTTTGGAAAACTTGGCTCTCACTTCATATAAATAAATAAATAAATAAATAAATATTTGTGGACAATCTACACAAATCAACCTAGTCCCAAACTAAGCAAAGCTTGTACTATGGGTACCAAGTGACGATATAAATACTTATATAGATAAATAGATACTTAAATACATAGAAAACATCCAAGACTCAGGAACAAATTTCGTGTTAATCACACAAATAAATGCCCTGACCAGGATTCGAACCCGGGACCTCCAGCTTCGAAGGCAGGGTCACTACCAACTAGGCTAAAGCGGTCGTCAATTTCAATTGCTTACCATCAGGCGATCCGTCTGCTCGTTTGCCTCCTATAAAATAAATAAAACACGTATAAACTTTGCTTTTGACGTCTACACACTTATTTCCAAAACAAAATTGAATCCATTAATAAGTTTCTAAATTGCTCAAATCTACATTATCACACCGCTAAAAAGACATTAACAACCGAAAAATGCTGCCCCGAGCTCGTAAATTATAGAAATTAGACCGAGATCTTACATCTCGGCAATTTCAGGCAAACCTAATTTAGTTAAACGTAATTTACGCTGTTGAATTTACGCTACGATGTTACAAGACTTGAAGCTGTTAAGGTGCAATATAAATTATGAAACTTTCTGAAATAAGAACGATCGTGTTCTATTATCATAAATATGGAAAATCGTTCAGGATTCGACTTTAGGCCGGGTTTTATAAAGATTCGTTAGATTTTATGTCGGTTTGTTATGTCAGAAAATGTACTGAGTTACTGAAATTAGCATATATAAATTGATCTAACGGATCTTTATGAAATCCGGCCTTAAAGTATCAAAGAAGTTTCTTGTTCTCAAAACTTAATAACACAATATAATACGAGTGGGTCATTGTCAGATTTAGGTTCGTATCTTTTCGGTGGACATATCAAAAGTTAAGGGCCACAAAGCTTAATTTTGGATTGGATCAGTAACCCGCATAAACAGTGTTTCCGTTTCTATAAATTCGTGTAATAAAACATAGGTAACATGCACATAAGCCGTTAACTATTGACCACAGGAGGGACGACATTTGTTTTTTAGCGTATATCTTACACAAGGGCACACAAAATTAATCCCTCATCTACATCTAATACTAAGATTATATACCTAATCCTAAGATTTGGCGTTGCCACTAGTTTTTACGAAAGCGACTGCCATCTGGGTCAGACACGGATTTAGGTTCGCGTCTTTCCTGTGGACATATCAATAGTTAAGGGCCACAAAGCTTAATTTTGGATTGGACCAGTAACCCGCATAAACAGTGTCTCCGTTTCTATAAATCCCTGTAATAAAAACATAGCTAACATGCACATAAGCCGTTAACTATTGACCACAGGAGGGACGACTTTTGTTTTTTTAACAAAGTGTGACCCAAAAAAACTTTTTACTTTTTCACAGCCATTAAGTTGTTAAGCAAAGTTTTATTATGCATATAATTCTTAACTATACATAAAAGAGAACTTATTTACGTCTAATCCGGACCTAACAAAATTTCATACTTTGGAAGAAAATGAAATTGCGTTTCCACAAGCTTTGCTTAGAGCTTTTGTCGCCGAGCTTTTACGCCGGTTTTATGGAGGTTTAAATGAACCTGGGGTTAAACCGCGGTACTTTGTTAAACAAGGGTTGCAGTGATACAAATCTTTGTTTGCTAGTATCTTGAAACATTGTTGAGATAACATGATGTCTGTTTGACACGCACAGGTTTCTCGTTTTTCACGACATTTGTTTTTTCAACTAAGTATGACCCTTAGACATCCTAGCACCTCCTAAATTATCCTTGATTAAAGCACTTGTCCCACCGCCGGCGAGCAGCGAGTACTTTCATAGTAATTCTACTCGTTTTCACGTTCAAGCGAGTGGAATTACTATGAGATTACTCGCTACTCGCCGGCGGTGGGACAAGTGCCTCACATTATACCCCACGCGTATATTTAAATGAGCCAAAACCAAGCGAAAGTTTCAAGGTGACACAATTGTGTATTCTCCGCAATGCGACAGTTCGTGTTGTTAGTGTTCGATTCTTCCGCGGCAACTGTAATTGCTATCTTCGCATAAAAAGTAAAATATAATATCCTCCTGACCCCTGAGCATTTACTGAAATCACTTGCCACTACGGCCGAATGTACTTTGCAAAGCATTAGACTGTTTTTGTTGTAAAGTCCGAGACCTTTTCTGTTAAATAAAATATAAACTAAGGTTTCCTCGAGTTTTCACTAAAACAAATCATTTTTAATATTACTTGACAAAGACATTGAGCATATTTTTGTTTAGGTATTTTTTGTCTTTTATAAAGGACTTTAGGAAAAAACAAACACTCGGGAATTGATGCTACCAAAAGGTCGGCCGTCTGTTGGCCAAATAAGAAGTTCAAAAATATTCGGACTTTACTGTAAGGTTTGTTTAGCACTTTGTAAAAGACGCCAGGTGTCAGGAGGATATAAATGTAAGCGAATGCTCCCATGGATACCTAATTTTTTTTTTGAGCCGTGAAGTGGGAGCGGGCTGAACGCAGCAATGTACAGCCGACCAGGCTCACAGCACACGCTGGGCCCGAGCCTTATTGTCGCACCATTGTCGATACCATTGTTACTTTTACATTTTATCACTATACCTTTGTTACCATCTAAAATCTACGCGGACAAAGTCGCGGGCGACCGCTAGTTATACTTATGAACCTTCCTCTTCAATCACTCTATCTATTAAAAAAAAACCGTATCAAAATCCGTTGCGTAGTTTTAAAGATTTAAGCATACATAGGGATATAGGGACAGAGAAAGCGACTTTATTTTATACTATGTAGTGATTTTCACCAGAGCGGGTGCGGCTGCTGAGGAGGCCGAAGATAAACGAATATAGAGGTCTCGGCACCGAATTTAACCGGGTTTTAAATAATAATAATAATAAATTAATAGAATTAAATTATTATTACGACCAACGCCCGTGTGGTTGCCGGGTAAGAATTGCGCCACCCCATCTCTTCCCGTGGGTTTCGTAGGAGGCGAATAGGGGAAAATCGGAGGGTGGGCAGCAGCATCCTTCGATCATTACCACCATCAAACTGCGGTCGCCAACCCGCTTGCCAAGCGTGGCGACTATGGCAAAGCCCCCCCAAGGGAAAAATAAAAAACATGCCCAGAAAAATTAAACCAAGACCCCTAGTCCCCGGCGGCCCCGCTATTCCTGGCTCCGGTAGCGGCCATGGTAACGGCGGGGCAGGGGGTGCTACAGTGAATCCCCGGCAGAGACCCGGCTACCAAAACCGACGACCCTTGGCCCTGGCAACATTTAACTACCGAACACTGCGGACCGACGAGAAACTGCTGGAACTGGAGGAAGAATTGAGCAAGATACGTTGGGGAATCGTAGGGTTATCAGAAATCCGTAGAGAGGGGGAGGATACGATAACCCTGAAGTCCGGTAACTTGCTTTATTTCCGGGAGGGCGACCAACAGTCCCAGGGAGGTGTCGGGTTTATCGTCCACAAGTCCCTCGTAAACAGCGTGGTGAAAATCGAGAGTGTGTCGACCAGGGTAGCGTGCCTTGTACTAAGAATGACCCAACGGTATTCGTTGAAGGTCATACAGGTTTACGCACCGACCTCGACGCACTCCGACGATGAGGTGGAAGCTATGTACGAGGATATTTCCAGAGCCATTCATAGCTCCAAAACTCACTTCACAGTTGTTATGGGGGACTTCAACGCTAAACTGGGCAAACGGGACGGTGAAGAGCTGAGAGTGGGGCAATTTGGAGTGGGGCGAAGGAATCACCGGGGACATCTACTGGCTGGTTTCATGGAGAAGGAGGGACTCTACATGATGAACTCCTTCTTCAGGAAACGTGAGCATAGGAAATGGACATGGATGAGCCCGGATGGTGCAACGAGGAATGAGATAGACTTTATCATGTCGACGAAAGAGCATATATTTAATGATGTCTCTGTGATCAACGCGGTCAAGACGGGCAGTGATCACCGTATGGTACGAGGCACATTAAATATTCAGTTCAAGCTAGAGAGAAGTCGATTGATAAAGTCTACGCTCCGCCCGGCACCAGCCCAACTACAAAACCCCGAGAGCTTTCAACTCGAATTGCAAAACCGTTTCGAATGCCTAGGGAGCGACGTGGACGAAAACAACGATGGGTTTGTGGAAGCTGTCCATACGGTCGGGTCCAAGTTCTTCAAGACCCGTCGTAAAAAGGTCCAGAAGATCTCTGACTTCACTCTGAAGCTCATGGATGTAAGACGTGAGATGATCCTGCAGTCTCCAGATGATGCATCTCGCTTTCGGCGGCTCAACAGACAGATCTCGAAGTGCCTGAGGCGCGATTTACGCCGATTTAACACTAACTGTGTTGAAGAGGCTATTGAGCGCAACAGAGGCTCTAAGGTTTTCGCTAGAGATCTGTCTGTTGGTCAGAGCCAGATGACTAAGCTGAAGACCGACGATGGCAGGATCATTTCTTCCAAACCTGAGCTTCTGCGTGAAATTGAGAGGTTCTATGGGCAGCTATACACAACCACCCGAAGACCCGTCGTTGATCTAGCCAAAGACCCTAGAGCTAGATTAACCCGACATTATACCGAAGACATCCCGGACGTCAGCCTGTATGAGATTAGTATGGCTCTCAAACAGTTGAAGAACGGCAAAGCCCCGGGTGACGACGGAATTACAGCCGAAATCCTGAAGGCGGGCGGTAAACCTGTCCTCAGAGCCCTTCAGACGCTGTTTAATTCTGTAATTCACGAGGGGAAAACGCCGCAAGCATGGAACAGAAGTGTGGTGGTGCTTTTCTTCAAAAAAGGCGATAACACTTTGCTGAAGAATTATAGGCCCATCTCACTTCTGAGCCATGTTTACAAGCTGTTTTCGAGAGTCATCACGAACCGTCTCGCGCGCAGGTTTGACGACTTCCAGCCTCCCGAACAAGCCGGATTCCGAAAAGGCTACAGTACCGTAGACCACATACATGCCTTGCGGCAGGTTATACAGAAGACCGAAGAGTATAACTTGCCACTTTGTTTAGCATTTGTGGACTACGAGAAAGCCTTCGATTCGATCGAGACTTGGGCTGTACTGCAGTCTCTCCAGAGGTGCCAAGTTGACTACCGGTATATCGAAGTCCTAAAGTGCCTGTACGAAAACGCCGCCATGTCCGTCCGACTACAGGACCAGGAAACAAAGCCTGTTCCACTGCAGCGGGGAGTCAGACAAGGAGATGTGATCTCTCCGAAGCTCTTCACCGCTGCACTGGAGGATGCTTTCAAATTTCTGGACTGGGAAGGACGAGGCATCAACGTAAATGGCGAGTACATCACTCACCTTCGATTTGCTGACGACATTGTAGTCATGGCTGAGACCATGGAGGACCTCAGTACAATGCTCGTTGATCTCAGCAGTGTTTCCGATCGAGTTGGTCTGAAAATGAACATGGACAAGACGAAGGTCATGTCTAATGCCCATGTCGTACCAACTCCCGTAATAATCGGCGGCTCGGCGCTCGAAGTTGTTGACGAGTACGTATACCTGGGACAAACAGTCCAGTTAGGTAGGTCCAACTTCGAGAAAGAGATCACTCGTCGAATCCGACTCGGCTGGGCAGCGTTCGGGAAGCTTCGCAGTGTATTCTCGTCCAGTTTACCGCAGTGCCTCAAGTCAAAAGTCTTTGACCAGTGTGTGTTGCCAGTGATGACATATGGATCCGAGACATGGGCGCTAACGATGGGCCTCATAAGAAAGCTCAAGGTCACCCAAAGAGCAATGGAAAGAGCTATGCTCGGGGTTTCTCTGCGTGATAGAATTAGGAATGAAGCTATCCGTAGCAGAACTGGGGTCACCGACATAGCCTTCAAAATTGCGAGACTAAAGTGGCAGTGGGCAGGGCACATTGCTCGCAGGACTGACGGTCGATGGGGCCAGAAACTGCTTGAGTGGCGTCCACGCACCGGAAGACGAGCTGTCGGTAGGCCTCCGACAAGGTAGAGTGATGACCTGGTGAAGGTCGCGGGAATCCGGTGGAAACAAACGGCACAGGACCGGTCTAAATGGCGAGCCTTGGGGGAGGCCTATGTTCAGCAGTGGACGTCTTTCGGCTGAAATAATTATTATTAAAAAAACCGGAAACCAGGTTTTACTGTAGCGTAAAAACCGTAAAACCGGTTATGTGATATTCGTGCGGTTTTGTGCCTCGCAACAACACTTACTGTTTGAGTAAAATACAATCCTGTATTTGTACGGTTTGCCGAATTCGTATATTCATTCTTTATTTCTTCTGTTTGCATTGACGAAGGTTTAGGGTCCTTCATTCCGTATAAATTAGGTAGGAATATGTACAATCAGTCAATAAAGCGACCAGTGGACCTTAATACACAAATTATACGGTCGAAAATTCATCGATCAATCCCCTGGCTGTCTGTACCTAAGTAATTGATATGGGTATTGGCACCACAATAATGGATTCTTTTAAGAGTCCTTATCAGTTAAAAAATGTTCATCTATTTTGGCCATTTTCTGTTTGAATTGACACGTATCTTGACATTTTCTCTATGTTATTATCTAAAACAGGACTATTGAGACTTTATAACATAAACTTATATTTTTTAGATTTTTCTTTAAGAAATATCGTTTCAAACACCACGCTAAATCGACCATTTTCAAGCTAACAACTGTGTTTTTCCGCTTAAATTTTAATACACACAATAAAATCAAAAAATGGTCATGTTACTATCTAAAACTTTATTAAAATTATCTTATCCTGTAATCATTTTAATGGTATTATCAATACTTTTGTCATAATTTCAAATCAAAACATTTTAAAACTTATAAGGCCTCTTAATGTCTTGAGGGTGGGAGGGAGAGTGTAATCACTGCGAAACAGTCTTCGACTACTGCAGATAATTGCGATTATTTTGTTATCACGTAAAACTTGTTTTATTATGTTCAGTAAAATCTTTAAATTTTCAATTAAATGTCAGTATTGCTTATATTAACTTCACTTGTAGCTCACATCTGACGTAAGTAGGCGCAAATTAAAACTTGGAGCACACGTGGCCCAGCGGCGCCCGCGTACCGCGTGCGGTATGCGAGGTTAAGCAACGTCGGGCCAGGTCAGTTATTGGATGGGTGACCGCTTTGACTTTATTATCTGAGCACTCCCGTGCTTCGGAAGGCACGTTAAGCCGTTGATCCCGACTGCTGTCTATGATAATAGTCGTTAAGCCGAGTTAAAGGCTTCCGGGCGGCTTGAGAACTTCTAACAGTCAAGTTGCCCACTCACTTGACAAAGGGGGGTCGAAGTTGCACCACGTCCGTAGGGAGTACCCACCGCTACCCTACACGTGACCCCTGGGTGGTGCTAAAAGTGCAACAAAAATTGGCAACCGTACTGTCTTCTCAAAGATCCCAAGGTTCGAAATAATTGCCATACGATATATAATAAGAAAATACTACAACTCACTCATTGAATTCAACAACTACATTTATTTTGAGAGGGGCATATCATTCTACGTATATCCATTATTAATAAGTATTTATCAATAAAAAATCTCATTTTGATATTCTAAAGCCTGGTCGGGGAGTTTCATTACTTTTCGTTCGGAAACTATAACCGAATTACACCGGTTGACAGTTTTCGATCAGAAAATGTTTTAGAGGGGAAAATCCGGCTGCAAACTGTCTTTATTCCTAACATGCATGCCAGTGGCATGTGACGGACCTACATTTTGTATTTCAGCATTCCTGTTTTAAAATGGAATTTTAAAAACCTTTTAAATATTTTATACACGTGATCTATTTTCTCGATTGAGACGAATTGAGTTTGCAATATTTTGCTAAATTCTTTCATTGCATTAAATTATTCGCTATGTAGGCAATATTATTCTCCCTCTCGTTTCTGTTTTCAATTTAAATTTAATATTAGATTGACTTCCAATTAAATGAACATTTATAATTAATTTCATTCTCAACACTAAATTCTTTTTTATACCACGTCGGTGACAAACAATCGTACGGCCCGCCTGATGGTAAGCGGTCACCGTAGCCTATGGACGCTTGCAACTCCCGGGGTGTCATGCGCGTTGCCGACCCTTTAAAAATTGAATTGATTTGATTGAATGAGCTGTGTTTTCCTTCTAAAAACAAAAGCTCAGAAACACGAGCATAAGAATGAAACAGCAAAATATTACCCACATTTGACCCAATCTTTTCATAAACAGATGTTGGCGCGAATACTGGGCACAATAGCATTAAGCCAGTGTTGCCAGCGAGCGAAGCCAGATACCCTAACAAAAACTCTTTTGTTCCGAATGCTGGCATTTTTTGCCGTAATATTTCGAGGAGATATCTGGCGATGACAGCGTGTCGTGTTTTTGGGGTTATGTTGGAAAAATGGTTATTGTGTGCGTTTTCATTTGAATAGACTTCATATGAGACTTCTGAGTATAAATATTTCTAAAGAGATCCTATACGCGGGCCACCAAGAGTGACGGAAAAGGTCTTATGCCGATAAATTGAGAATTGGTTTAAAATGGCTGGTGGTTTACAATAAATTACTTCCTTAACTTGGGCGGGTAACCGCTTGTGTGACGTATTTGGGCACAACTGTCATATAAAATAAGCTGTGCTCGACAAAAAAAAGTGAAACTGTGACAGGGACAACAAATGATATGTAACTCTCTGCTCTTATACAAAAATGTATATGACTGTCTCGCTCGGTTGGGGTATTATTATTTGCGTGTCGCGTCTGGTAAGTCTGTGATATGAGACTACTAAACAGAAGTTTTTACGTCATTCATAAGTAGAGTAGGTAGGAATGAAAGAGATCGCTAGTCTAGCATATTTAGAAGTCGTGTTCTTTCAATAGAAGATTACTATAAAGGCATGATTGGTCATTCTACTTTTTCATGACCAGTTTTCTATTACCAAAAAAAACTAACATATGTATTGAATTAGTGTACAAAACTAGGATTTCGAAATAGTGCCTGAACCTAATAAAAGGAATTTATAGGTAAAAATACTTAAATATTAACATATTGCTGTAAAAGGTGGGTAAAACAGTGGTAAAAATCATTTTCTCATACAAATGGTGAGACATCCAAGGACCACTGAGTTACTCGATTCATGGATATGAGCTGCGGTTCGTTAATTACCAAAACTGTCGGAAGTGATACTGCAATTAAACCTCTTTCTAAATAACAATACAAAAATATGAAGTAAAAGCCAAGTATTCCAAAATCAGCATTAAAAAAAAATGTGTGAAAATTATGTACATGAAAAAGTAGAATGACCCGATTGCATTTAACACTACATTTAATTAATGGTACTTTGATTATTGTATTATTTTTATTTGATGTACCTAGATAGATTTTGACTTGTAAAAGTGCCCTGGAGGCCTATTTGCAGAATAAATGTTTCGATTTGTTTTTTGATTTTGCATTAATTCTGGAGTTCATAGCAGTATAGCAATTCAAGGTTTATATGTATAATACATGCATCAGCATTGCACCCGTGCGAAGCCGGGGCGGGTCGCTAGTAATAAATAAATTTGTTTGTAAAACACAGGGTTTTGACTGGAAACATTCTAAATGTAACAAACGATTCTATAGCTCAAAGTTAAACTAACTAGACTTGTGAACAAGGAACCTCCATTTGGCATTAGCATTCAGCGAGCGATGAGCAAAGGAAAATGTCCCTGATGCCATTGGATTGTGTGCCAATTCCGACTGAGATCAGATTGAATCCATTGTGAGAGAAATGGACTCCGAGAGTTAGTCGTTATGGGATATTGGAGTTAATTACATATTTAATAGATAACTTTGGAAGTTTATCTTCACTGTATGACATTAATTTTGTTATAATTGTTAAACTCGAAATTATTATTCCTTCTTGAACTGTAAATTAATATTTTGACATGAATAATGTATTACTTACTATAGTCAGACTTTCTTAAATTGAAAATTAATATTTTGACATGTAAAAGTGCCCTTGTGGCCTATTTGCAGAATAAATGTTTGTATTGTATTGTATTGTATTTAGAACTACCCTTCATTTCAGTCAGACTTTGAAAACCTTAGTAGGTTTATACAGAGTGTAACAAAACTGGTGAGGATCCGTTTAAAGTAATATTCGGTATCGTGTTCTGATTAGGGAAAAGTAGAAGAATTTTTTTTTGACGCGAAAAGAATTTTTTTTATTATTGGGCAGGTCGTCCAAGTCAGCCAACTCTCCATACAATGGCCAATAATTTATTGCGTCAAAAAAAAATTCTTCTACATTTTCCTAATCAGAACAAGATACCGAATATGCCCTTAAACGGATTCTCAGTAGTTTTGTTACAACCTGTATAATTGTTTAGACAATTTTAAGTTGTAGTCTTTGTAAAATATTCGAGACGTTATCCATTTTAGGTTTATGCCAACAAAAATCATTCAGACGAAAAGAATATTCAGAATACGGTTAAAATATTACAAATATGTAAGTATATTTAATCAAAAAATTTCGGGTATCGTTCCTAATCCTATAATAGGATTACCTTCACCCGTTTGAGGATCCCAAAACCGAACGGCAGAAACGACAGAAAATGTATATACATAATGCGTAACTTGGTTAGTAGTTGTTACGTGAAAATATATATATTTTTGTTACAAGATCAATATGACATACGTCTGTTTGTCTAAATATCGACGGTGAGGGAATTAGATTAAAAGTAAGAAGGGAAAGGGAAAATGTATTGAATGGAAAAAGGAGATAATCTCGCGTTTTGCGGCTTTTATTTTTCTTGATACAGCATGGATTATTTTAATTGCTATATAGTGTTGATCTGAGTCGAAACCAAAACAGATGTATCCACCAACCAGTCTCACTGGAGCGCAAACTCTTAGAGTATTCCAGTGTTCCAAACCACACGCGTGGTCGTGCCGGAGGTTTTCTCCTGGATTTTCCCAAGGCTACTCTCCAACCGCACTCCTATCGTTTTATTGGGCCCGGCCTATAAAGCCACAGTCAGGTTAAAAAAAAAGATATATCGGTAAGGTCCAGGGGTGATTACGCAACGTGTCCAAATCTATGTAACAAACTGAAATCTTCGCATTAAAAAAATGACAGATTAATATTTTGTCAAATAGTCAACTGCGTGTTTTTATTATTGAACCCTTAAAACATAATTTGGATGGTTTTTTAAATTTAAAATTTCTTCATACGGCCAGAACAGAGATTGCCTGCTTCGTATTATATTACTTTGTAGTAACTGCTGTTTTCGGTCTTTGAATTTTGAATCGTTAAGTTCAATCATCATCATCATCATCATTTCAGCCGAAAGACGTCCACTGCTGAACATAGGCCTCCCCCAAGGCTCGCCATTTAGACCGGTCCTGTGCCGTTCGTTTCCACCGGATTCCCGCGACCTTCACCAGATCATCACTCCACCTTGTCGGAGGCCTACCGACAGCTCGTCTTCCGGTGTGTGGACGCCACTCAAGCAGTTTCTGGCCCCATCGACCGTCAGTCCTGCGAGCAATGTGCCCTGCCCACTGCCACTTATGTCTCGCAATTTAAGTTCAATAACATGTTTATTTTAGTAATATTATAATTGCGAAAGTTTAGATGTTTGTTAGTAGATTACGCAAAAGCGGCTTATGGGATTTTGATGAAACTTGGTACACAAAGAGTCTATAGCCTGGATTAACTTATAGAACCCTTTTTATTCCGAAAATCATTCTCCGGAGGGTTGAAATAGAGAGTGGAGGTTTACAAGGACGATATCGCGGATAAAAGCTAGTAATTTTATACAATTTCCCAAGGATAACTTTCATTGCATATTTGAATAAAAATCTTTTATATTCGTATAACATGACATAGCCACTGAATGGATCCCACAAAATGGCTCCCGAAGCAGAGGCAGACCGAAAAGGAGATGGCGGGACAACCTTGATACATTTTGTATGGATTGGCGGGAACTGGCACACGACCGAGACGAGTGGCGAAAAAGAGGCCTTTGCCCAGCAGTGGGACACTATATAGGCTAGAAAAAAAAAACATGACATTAGCAAGTCCCCGGTAACTGCGCACATCCAACTTTCGAATTATGCTCACGCTCGATCGACCCGCAAAACTTCCGCTCTTTGCAGAACCCATTTTTTATGCTATTCCAGTTCCGAGCTCGTTTTACACGACAAATGCTAACAAAAAAAGGTCTACAAACATTTGAATTACCGCAAACAGGGGTGACTTTAGGAAAAAATGGGGACACTTTGATATATTTAGAACACTTATATAATCATCAATAAGTATTTCCAGTCTGATTCAGTTTAGTAAATGGTTAGTTTTACCAAGATATTTCACTGACCTCATGCTAACCAAATTAAAACTAACATACGGTATAAAAAGTTTTAAGGATTTTTAAAGTCGCCCCGCAATTTGAAAGTAACCCCGGTTGACTGTAATCCGAAAATAAGAAATAATCGAAATGGCGTTTACTTTTGGAGTCTCAGTTCAGAGCGCCTACTCCGAAATTCATAAGGACTAGTAAAGTGCGAAGGAGAATTTGATCTAGAACGTAAATTGTAATATGAAAAAAAAAATTAATTGGCAGTGGGCGGGGCACATTGCACGTAGAACTGGCCACGGACCGGAAGGCGCAGCGTGGGTAGGTCCCCCACAAGGTGGACTGATGACCTGCAGGCGAATCACGTAACTTTATGTACTAACGGTAAATAGATTTTACTGTCAATTTTGAAGTATAAATGTAAGAGGTGACAACTAAAATTTGACATTAAAATCTACCTAACGGTAGTAAATAAGTTACGTGATTACCCCGCAGGTAAAGGTCGCGGGAGTCCGCTGGATGCGGGTGGCGCAGGACCGGTCATTATGGCACTCTTTGGGGGAGGCCTTGTCCAGCAGTGGACGTCTTTCGGCTGATATGATGATGATATGAAATGATTAACATGATGAGTCATCATTCAGCCGGTAGACATCCACTGCTAGATATAGGCCTCGCCCAAGGAACGCTGCCTTGACCAAGTCATCAGTCCACCTAGTGGGAGGCCGTCCAACGCTTCGTCTTCCCGTGCGAGGCCGCCACTCGAGAACCTTTCTTCCCCAACGGTTATCGGTTCTACGAGCAATGTGGCCCGCCCACTGCCACTTCAACTTGCAGATTCTCTGAGCTATGTCGGTAACCCTCGTTCTTCTGCGGATCTCCGAGTTTCGGATCATGTCCCGCAGAGAAACTCCAAGCATAGCTCTCTGCATCGCACGCTGTGCAACTCTGAGCTTATTTAAGAGGCCCACATTCAGCGGCCACGTTTCAGTACCATATGTCATCACTGGCAATACGCACTACATGAACATGATGAGTTAACATGATAAAATTTCACATCACAAACCGTTTCTTGCCTGACCTGCCCCATTATTCACACACCAAAACACAACCAAACGTTTAGGCTAATATATTCACAACTCGGGTCCTAAAATACAGTCGAAAGTAAATAATAAACGGTGAAATATGACATAGGGTTCTCTTGAGGCCTTGGCTGCGAAGGACAGAATATTTGTCACATTTCAGCTAAAATATACCTTACTAGCGAAAAAATATTTCCTGTATAGTAATAATATGCAGAACGGAGTATCCTACATTGGGTTGGGGTTATTTTTGAACAGGTTTGTCACTACATAAATATTCGACATGTTTTCTTGTGGAACAACACATTGTAAATATCTACCTATTGTTATTATTTTTTCTGCCTGCATCAATTGTTTAGTTTATACCTACCAATGGTTGACTGGAGAGAATGCCTAGTGGCATTAAGTCCGCCATATGTACATGTTTCTAGAATTGTGCAATAAAGATTAAATAAATAAAGTACGCTAAGGTAACCACAAGATAAAGAAAAGTAAACAATTATAAAAACCGGCCCATTGCGTGTCGGTCTTCGTACATTTTAGGGTTCCGAACCAACCGCAAAATTGAGTTAGTTTTAATAGGAAAAATAAGGAAATTTCGAAGAAATAAATGAGATTCATCAATATTTTAGGATTTTTTGCGAAATATACATAATTCTCTCTCCTGTTTATATAATTTAATTTATTTATTATTAGAAAGTCATAAAAATAAAACTTGTTACAGAATAAAATAAATAACTAACTTACTCGTAACGTCAAAAATAAGACTAAGAAACTAACAACAATCGAGATTTGTTGGAGATGTAAAAGGCCTTTAAGCGCCAAGATTAAAAGTAATCTAATCATATTAAAATATTGTGAGATATATATCTAAGCGTCAACATCAAAATAATACAATCGAATACATAAATATCCTAAGAGATGTATAAGGTCTCTGAGCGTCAGTTTAAAAATAAAATCAAATGAGAACAGAGCGAAGTCTCTCATCATGTCAATTCCACTGAACATTAGTACGAACCAGGTCGGGCCTAGCTAAGTTTATTGCTGGACTCTTCTCAGCTAGGTTTAGTGAACCAGCCACAAAACTCCCAGTAGCTCGGTTCCACTCACACCTCAGATTCGGTTGAAACCACTCAACCAATCTCACTGGAGCACAAACTCTTAGTAAGTAAGTAGTAAGTAGTAATCCAGTGTTCCAAACCACACGCGTGGTCCTGTCGGAGAGGTTTTCGCCTGGATTTCCCCTACTCTCCAACCGCGCACTCCTATCGCTTTATTGGACCCAGCCTATAAAACAAGTCAGATAAAAAAAATGTACGAAGTTACTAGTCCTTGCAAACATGAACAGACCGGACGCACAAACAGCACCCGTTCACGAGTATGACGTGTTTTTTTTTATTAAAAATGGGATCGCTCTTGGCCAGCATCTAGCCAGGGGGCGGAGATGAGGCCGACGATGAAGCGAGCGCACCCAGAAGGTGCCTATTCACTCGTGCCTTAAAAAGGTCTAGGTTATATGAGCTCGGAAACACAAGCGCCGGCAGAGAATTCCAAACCTTAGAAGTGCGCATTATAAAAGATGTAATTTTTTTTTAATTTATTTATGGATAAAATAATATATACGTCAAGATTAATATAATTAATGATTACATAATTGTAATTGGTACAATCAATAAAGATTTAAAAATAAAATTAAAACTTAAAACAAAATAATAGTCAAAATCAATCGCAATTACAATTTCATTAGAAATAAAAAAAATCAAAATACAATTTCACAATAAAAATAATGTCAAATTAAAAACAATAAAATTAAAAAAAAACAGTAAAACATTAAAAATTTTACACATTGTGCGTATTTGTGTAATGTATTTTGTTTTTGATTTATATACGTTTTTTTTATAGGGTTTAAATCCACCAAACATGAGTTTTAGCGATAATCATAAATCCATTTGGACATGGGTCATCTCCTGGGCATGCTTGGAGTCCATATTATAAATATTTTTCTAAGAAACATGGCTACTGTTGTCTCCTCGCTGACGGGACAGAATAACAACAAGAAACAGTTGATTGACCCTTTTATTTCTTGTCAACAGGCGAGCGACTAATCCAGTTCGCGTCAGAGAACCTCGTGACGGAGATCCTGATACACCCGCAGATGAACACGCTGATGCAGTGTATGCGCAACTTGTTGAGCAGCTTCACGCGCCACCGCCATCTAGTGCACGCCGGCTACACCTTCGCAGGGAATGGCTCCTGGATCATGCAGGTGGGTCATTCTACGTTTTCATTTTTGTAATTAATTTAATTTGAAGCATTTAAGTTTAATGTGCAGCGTGGCAATGCCGCCAGCCTTCTGGGCACCCTACCGCTGGGCTCTGAATTAGAGCCCATTTTTTATTTGTAAGTAGGTTTTTATCCTTAGTTTAGTATGTTCTTATTTTTAAATTCATTGTTCCTTAAATAATTTTTTTTATTATTATTAATTCTAATTGACATGTAAATTTAGTCTGTAAGATATTTTTGCTATGCCCTACCAGGGTATCAATACCTCTTACTTTGCAAATAACATCTGTGTAAATGTCATCATCATCATCATCATCATCATTTCAGCCGAAAGACGTCCACTGCTGAACATAGGCCTCCCCCAAGGCTCGCCATTTAGACCGGTCCTGTGCCGTTCGTTTCCACCGGATTCCCGCGACCTTCACCAGGTCATCACTCCACCTTGTCGGAGGCCTACCGACAGCTCGTCTTCCGGTGCGTGGACGCCACTCAAGCAGTTTCTGGCCCCATCGACCGTCAGTCCTGCGAGCAATGTGCCCTGCCCACTGCCACTTAAGTCTCGCAATTTTGAAGGCTATGTCGGTGACCCCAGTTCTGCTACGGATAACTTCATTCCTAATTCTATCACGCAGAGAAACCCCGAGCATAGCTCTTTCCATTGCTCTTTGGGTGACCTTGAGCTTTCTTATGAGGCCCATCGTTAGCGCCCATGTCTCGGATCCATATGTCATCACTGGCAACACACACTGGTCAAAGACTTTTGACTTGAGGCACTGCGGTAAACTGGACGAGAATACACTGCGAAGCTTCCCGAATGCTGCCCAGCCGAGTCGGATTCGACGAGTGATCTCTTTCTCGAAGTTGGACCTACCTAACTGGACTGTTTGTCCCAGGTATACGTACTCGTCAACAACTTCGAGCGCCGAGCCGCCGATTATTACGGGAGTTGGTACGACATGGGTATTAGACATGACCTTCGTCTTGTCCATGTTCATTTTCAGACCAACTCGATCGGAAACTCTGCTGAGATCAACGAGCATTGTACTGAGGTCCTCCATGGTCTCAGCCATGACTACAATGTCGTCAGCAAATCGAAGGTGAGTGATGTACTCGCCATTTACGTTGATGCCTCGTCCTTCCCAGTCCAGAAATTTGAAAGCATCCTCCAGTGCAGCGGTGAAGAGCTTCGGAGAGATCACATCTCCTTGTCTGACTCCCCGCTGCAGTGGAACAGGCTTTGTTTCCTGGTCCTGTAGTCGGACGGACATGGTGGCGTTTTCGTACAGGCACTTCAGGACTTCGATATACCGGTAGTCAACTTGGCACCTCTGGAGAGACTGCAGTACAGCCCAAGTCTCGATCGAATCGAAGGCTTTCTCGTAGTCCACAAATGCTAAACAAAGTGGCAAGTTATACTCTTCGGTCTTCTGTATAACCTGCCGCAAGGCATGTATGTGGTCTACGGTACTGTAGCCTTTTCGGAATCCGGCTTGTTCGGGAGGCTGGAAGTCGTCAAACCTGCGCGCGAGATTATTCTTCAACTGTTTGAGAGCCATACTAATCTCATACAGGCTGACGTCCGGGACATCTTCGGTATAATGTCTGTGTAAATGTAATGTATTTGATTATGCAAATAAATGATTATGATTATGTAAGGTATCCTCGGTAATCCGAAAGTCCAGTAATTCCGTAAATAACAAATTCCAGTCTAACTAAGTGATTTTGTTGCACTACCAAACATCAATAAAACATTTAATATTTATTTTTGATGACGATAAATAAAATAAACAAATAAATAAATATTTGTAGACAATCTTACACAAATCAACCTGGTCCCAAACGAAGCAAAGCTTGTACTATGGGTACTAGGCGACGACATACATACTTATATAGATAAATATATACTTAAATACATAGAAAACATCTAAGACTCAGGAACAAATATTCGTGTTCATCACACAAATAAGTGCCCTGACCGGGATTCGAACCCGGGACCTCCAGCTTCGAACGCAGGGTCACTACCAACTAGGCTAAAGCGGTCGTCATGTAAGGTATCCTCGGATAAATCCGAAAGTCGGGTAATTCCATAAATAACAAATTCCAGTCTAACTAAGTGATTTTGTAGCACTACCAAACATTATTAAAATATTTAACGACCGGTTTAGCTAGTGGGTAGTGCACTTGCCTGTGAAGCTGACGGTCCTGGGTTCGAATCCCGGTCAGGGCAAATATTTGTGTGATGAACACGAATATTTGTTTCTGAGTCTTGGATGTTTTCTATGTATTTAAGTATTTATATCTATTAAATATATCGACGTCTAGTACCCATAACACAAGCCTTCTTGAGCTTACTGTGGGGCTAGTTCGATTTGTGTAAGATTGTCCTCTAATATTTTTTTTTATTTATTTATTTAATATTTCTTTTTGATTATGATGATAATAAGATGCAATAACATCGCTTAGTTAGACTGGAATTTGTTAATTTCGGAATTACCCAATATTCGGAATTACTCGAGGACACCTCACATAATTTTCAGACACTTTTTTTAAATACAGTTTTTGGAATACTAGGCCCTCACTTCATAGTTTTGTATTGTTATTTAGAAAGAGGTTCAATTGCAGTATCACTTCCGATAGTTTTGGTAATCAACCAACCACACCACAGCTAATATCCATAAATCGAGTAACTCAGTGGTCTTTGGATGTCGCACCATTTGTATGAAAAAATGGTTTTTACCACTGTGTTACGTAAATTAGGGGGGGCACTCCATACATGTAACCGGTGAATGAAAAAAAAATTTCAACGCACATAGTCGTGTGGGGTATTAGAGATGGGTAAATCCTGACTTGAAGATTTAAATGATTCGAATCCGTAAGCGGATCCGAATCCCTTATCGACTCTTTATAAATCTTATCGAATCCAAGGAGTTATTAACTCCGATTCGACTCATCGGTACCGCGGGCCGCGCGAAACAGTAAATCGGTTCGGGCTCGCGGCTCGCTCGATTATCGAATCCGCGGAGTTACCTACCGATCCTCGTTTGGTTCGGTGGCGTCCGCCTATGTTCGGTTCCACTCGGTTCCGTGCGGCTGTGTAAAGTACGAAGGGAAATCAACCTTGTACATAAAAACCTAAATTTATATTTTTTTCTTCTCATACAATTATCATAATATATTATACGTAATATTTTTTTTTATAGGTGAAAATGTCACAGCATTTAAATAACACTTAAACGTACCTGGGGATTCAAAGAGTCACTCCTTCTTATAATAAATCGGTACATCTGCACTGCCAACAAAGCCAAAAGAGCCAAGCATTTAAAAGAGTTGAAGAGTCATTAAGAGGATTCGGTGCCGATAGCGGATTCGGATTTAGTGATTCGAATCACAGCAGTGAGTCGAGATTACCCATCTCTAGGGTATCGATGGATAGGCCTTTAAAAATTATATAAAGGTTTCAAAAAACTTGTCCATTTAAGTCAACTGTTGGTGAGATATTAGCTGTCAAAGTCATAGAAAGTGTGTCCCCCCCCCCCCCCCTCCTATAATTTCCAAACTATAAAGTTTAAAACTCTGAAAATAATTGAGGTAGTGTGCATTATTAAATACTTTCAACGATTTTTATTTTGAACAATATAGGTTTTACGTTTTTTGAGTTTTCGCTTAAAAACTGTCGTGCCCAAACAAAAGGTCGTAAGTACCGTGAGTTCCCTATGAAGATACGACTTTTTTGTATTCAATGTATTGGATAGTGATTTTAAATGTGGACTAGTAGGTGTTGGTACGGAATCCTTCATTGTGCTTGGTCCAACACGCACTTGGCCGGTTGTTCAATAATAATTGCTGAGCGGTATTGCAATACTGGTGACCCTTTACAATAAATTGAGTCGATTATACAGGCCCGATTCTCAAAATCAAGTAAGGCGATAGTAGGGTTCATTCCAGACAAAATTACATATAAAACCAAGTAGGTGGTAGCCAATAAATAGTAATAGGTGCTAATGCGGACTGTTACAGGCTATTTAAGGACTTAAACGCGAACACAGAAGGAGGATTAATCATCAAAAGTGAAATGGGTCATACGTGGATTTAGGTTCGCGTCTTTTCTGTGGACATACCAAAAGTTAAGGGCTACAAAGCTTAATTTTGGATTAGACCAGTAACCTGCATAAACAGTGTCTCCGTTTCTATAAATCCATGTAACAAAAACATAGCTAACATGCACATAAGCCGTCAACTATTAACCACAGGAGGGACGACTTTTGTTTTTTCAACTAAGTATGACCCAAATTGCAAAATAATAATCTTCCATTACTTACCTGATTTGGATCTGAACATTTTTTATTACAAGTAAAGTCAAAATAAGTCCTGCAAAAGAGCCATCAAAGATAATGTAATATTACTAGAACTCCCTCCTAGAATGAGAGCACCGTAACTCAATTTCCTTGATTTTAATTAAATCCTTGACTGAGCTGTTTTTATAGCATAAATTATAGAGTTTCCAAGAAACTTGACTTTCTTAGAACAGTCTCTTTAGTAGGGCTTTAATTAAGAACGCCTAGTTATTATTATATACCTGATGATTTTGTGGAAACTGGAAAGAAAGACGAATGAAGAGGTTTTGAGTATGGTAGGAGAGAAAAGAAGTTTACTGGAAACAATTAGAAATAGAAGAGGCAGGATGATGGGACACCTGATACGGCACGACAGCTTCTTCTTAAACATCTTAGAGGGCAAAATTGAAGGCAGGAGAGGAAGAGGAAGACCTAGATTGACTTACTTTAACCAAGTGAGGGAGGAAGTTGCCGAGTCGTATGGGGAAGTCATGAAACTGGCAATGAATAGAGGTGGCGGTTACTCCACCGACAAGAGCGAAGCTCTTAAGTTTTGATGATGATGATGATGATTTTGTGGCTCGAAAAATGTAATGCCCACGCGAATATGAAACTAAGTAGCAAACGAACTTCAGGCTCCTTTAGCTGGCAATATATTGAAGAAGTGTATAGTTTCTGACTTTTTTTTAGGATTCTGTAGCCAAAATGGGGACAACGAAACCCTTATAGTTACGCTATCTGTACGTTCGTATGTTACAACCGATTTACTCGGAGACTATAAGTACTACAATTATGAAATTTGGTAGGAAGGTGTATTCTTTGAACCACGACATAAAATGATGTGAAATTAATTAAAAAATTAAATTAGGGAGGCGCTAAATACAATTAACAGGAGGATGAAAAAAAAATTAAATTCATGTGGGCGTGTGGGGTATAGGCCTATAAAATGATAATATATAGAGGTTTCTAAAAAACTTTTTCATTTAAGACAACCGTTAGTGAGATATTAGCTGTCAAAGTCGTAAATAAACTGCCCCCTTTCTAATCTCCAATCCATGAAGTTAAAAATTCTGAAAAAAAAAATGGAATTTCTGAAAAAAAAACCAATTTTTTTTTGACCAAAATTGTTTCGAACTAGTTATGTCCAACCGTTTTTGTATTACCGCTTAAAAACTTCCTTTCCGCTTAAAAACGGAGGTAAGTGCCTTCCAAAGCATGGGAGCGTTCGTTCAGTTAATAACCACTCAAAGCGGTCACCCATCCAATAACTGACTTAGGCCGATCTTGCTTAACCTCGCATACCGCACGCAGTACGCGGGCGCCGCTGGGCCACGATCGCTCCTAATAGAATATAGAATAAATAAATAATAATAAATAAATAAATAAATAAATATTAGAGGACAATCTTACACAAATCGAACTAGCCCCACAGTAAGCTCAAGAAGGCTTGTGTTATGGGTACTAGACGACGATATATTTAATAGATATAAATACTTAAATACATAGAAAACATCCAAGACTCAGAAACAAATATTCATGCTCATCACACAAATATTTGCCCTGACCGGGATTCGAACCCAGGACCGTCAGCTTCACAGGCAGGTGCACTGCCCACTAGGCTAAACCGGTCGTCGAAGAGGTCGAGAATATTAAACAAAATTCAACTTTATAACTAAAGATAATCCGTCATTTAATGTTAAAATCTTTTCATCCATCCCCAATCTCTAATCTACGTTGGTTTGACATCACCTAAAATCGAAAGCTAAACTTAATTACGGAATACCAGACCAAAACTAATCAAATATTTACGCAGTAACTTGAAATGTTCGTGATGTTGACGTGAGCCGGGGAAACGTTTTGACGGCGACAGAGTTTGGGTTACATTAGTAATTAACATGCCTTACCTTAAATGAGATCTTATGTATTTCGAGTACATATATCCTCGTGGCGCCCACGCGCCTTTTGATAAACCAAAATAAGCATGGCGGCTCCAGCCCAGCACTTTTTTCAACTAACCTTCAATTACTGCCCACGCGCCTTTCAGAAGGCCATATTAATAAACTCTGTAAATCTAGTAATTGAGGTCCAGTGGCCTTTGTAAAGATCAAAAGGTAGACAAATAATTGAATTTAAAAACACATAATCATAATTATACCCTGAAAGTTTCACTTCAAACCGGTAACTCTAACATATAATAATAATTTTATTTTAACTTGAACACATTTTACACGGAAAGATAGTCAGTGGATCCCAAACTAGGCCGTGCCTGTATCTTGGGAACCAAAAATGTTTTAACATTAAAAATTACACGTGTGGTTTGTACATACAGTGATACATTACAAAAGTGTGTTTTAAACATTCGCGGCAAAAAAGTGACTTTAACAGTAGATACAGAGAAAAAAAAAATATTAATATATATATATGTACATATATACAAATTTCAACTCAAAATCTTGGGCGGATATGACTGTAACTATTATGTCCTATAAGAAGGACAGTCGGGTCATAGTTAAAGAGGAGCCAAAAAATCTTTGGGCGCCACGAGGATATGTGATAATCCACATCGAAAGGGACCTTAAGGCGGCAGGCGCTTACGTTACATCTATCCACTATTGTATTGGAACAGCGGCAATGAAGGCGTAAGTGCCGGCCGCCATAAGGTCCCTTTCAATATGGATTATCAAACATAAAGCCCGACCGAGCGCTCGTGGCCCAGCGGCGCCCGCGTATGCGACGTTAAGCAACGTCGGCCTAGGTCAGTTATTGGATGGGTGACCGCTTTGAGTGGTTATTAACTGAGCGCTCCCGTGCTTTGGAAGGCACGCTAAGCTGTTGATCCCGGCTGCGGTCTATGGCAGCACACCTTTTCTAAAAATGCTGTATATATTATTATTATATTTTTTTATTTATTTATATATCATGCTACAAGCTTGGGTTTCGTTTCTTACAATATTGTCTTAAATTTATTGTTTTCGTGTCATTTATACATGTCGCTGATACTTAAACTAGGTAAATCCTGTGCTATAAGCATCAGCTCTCTTCCAGTTTGACTACGAACTATATCTTGCTGTGGATTTTGTAACAATAAATAACTTAAATAAATAAGTAAATATGAAAGAAAGAAAGAAAGAAAACATGTTTATTTAGCATATACAAAATTAAAATAATAATAAAACAAAGGAGAATTTAAATACCACTAATATATGCTAAAATGGTCGCCACTCAACTTGGTGCCACGAAATAAGCTATTAGGCGTTAAGTCGTGGCGCTGATTTTCAGTGGCGTCTGGTAACCGGAGTAGCTGCCACTTATTTAGTACTAGCAGCGCCCTGCGGTGTTACCCGTGGATAAAAGGTAGCCTATGTCCTATTCTGATGTCTAAGCTACAATACTGGAAAGTTTCATAGAGATCCGTTCAGTAGTTTTTGAGATTAAGCGGAACGTACATCCATCCGCGCAAACTTTCACGTTAATAATATTATTTTTTTATCGTTTATCATTCAGTTAGTACCTAAGAATGTATACTTATCTCCGTTAATTAAACTTTTGTCATTAGTAATGTTCATGTTGATGCATCATTGGCTCGACTTGGCTGAAATAGAATAGAGTAACTGTGTTATTGAATGCTGAACTTGTTTAGATTTAACCATGTAATTAACCCTGCTCTGTGTTGGTTGACTTGACACTAGTGCTGTATGTGCACTTGGTCAATTATGCGCTTACTTATTGATCATGCTGTGTGCACTTGCTTTGGATGTCATGCTGGTCTATAAACTACTGATTTTGTGCAAACTTAACTGTATCATTTATTGTGTGATGTCTGTAAAGTGTACTTTTTTTAAATAAATAAATAAATAAATTATTAGGATACCAGTCCTTAAGGGTCCTTATCAGTTAATAATATACATCTATTTATGCTATTTACTGTGTGACTTAACACTTATCTTGAACTTTTCTCATTGTTATAATATTGGTACACTAAAATCGATCCCTGCGCGACTGACGTCAGTAGCATTGTATTGCACGTCGATTCCTGTTGCGTCCCTCATCGGTTTCCGCACGTGACGCGGTCACATGTATCGGCGACACAATGCTGTTATTGGGGACATGGGGACAAAGACAAAGCTATTTACATCTCACGTGCACTGACTATTAGCTATTAAGGCTATACACGCGCTATTCATCGATTCTTGACGAGTTTTGAGTTGATATTGCTCGTCAAAACTATAGGTATATTTTATATTTATGGCGCAAACGGTTAACGGTTCTTCGATTATTTATCTACATTTGCAAGAGCAAAATTTTGAAAATACTAATTACTTATTTATTTCTGATTTTTTTAAACGTGCTGAGGAGAGTGGGGGAGAAAAGGGAACTGTTGGAAATTATAGAAAATAGAAGAGGGAAAATGATTGGTCATCTTATACGACACAACGATTTTGTAAAGAACACCATAGAAGGCAAAATTGAAGGAAAGCGAGGATGGGGTAGACTGAGGTTAAGCTACATGCAACAAATAAAAGGAAAGCTAGCAGTCGTGTCGTATAAGGAGATCAAAGAGGCGGCCCTGGGTAGAGTCAGATGGAGAGAGCTACACCGACAAGAGTCTAACTCTTGATGATTAAAACATGGTCCAAAAAAGCTCTTTTTTCGATATTAGTAGTTGTTGTTTATGTACTTATATTTGAAATGAACATGTAACTGTTCGTGTAACGTATCAACAACCTCTAACTAGGCAAGAGAGAATTTTATTTTACAATTATTTTCACAAAAGTTACGTCAAAAACTGTTTTTGTGGCCTAAAATTGCCAAAGTTTGATGCCACATATCTCGATTACTACTAAATTAATTAAATCTAATGTCTTTCGGTCGTTAAACTCTCCCTTAGGCGAAAGCTTACCAGATCGTAGACTAGTGGCTCTGTGTGTGTTGTTTAAATTTTCAAAAATTATCGGACTTTCTCACAAAATTTCACAAGAATTGGTAAAGAAATGTGACCTGAAAACCTGTAGGTGTCTGACACCTCGGCATAATGCTGAGACAGCAACCGATTTACTGTCGCGAAGACGCACTTTATAATTATATGTTCAATGTACTGAGTCTATTCTGTCTGTAACGGTGTCTTTTCGTGTAGTGAATAAATGCTTTCTTTCTTTCTGTAGAGGAGTACAGCCGGAAATCCTGAAATCCGTACATAGGAAAGCATTTTCATCGAAGCTGAAGGAGTCCTTCATTTGACTCGGTCAATAAAATCGAATATCGAAAGCCTAGATAAGAGTGTGTATGTAATCGAAAGGAAAATTTTGAGACGTCAATTCACAACAGTTTATCAAACCATCGTTTATCACCTGTCCCTGTCAGATAGCTATCAGAAGTGTCAGCATGTTATATATAGATAAATGTCGTTGATAAATCGACTATACCGTTAGTTACCGTCAACCGGGGTCACTTTCAAATTGAGGGGCGACTTTAAAAAATCCAGTTTTTATGCCGTGTTCTACTTTTTATTCGCTTAACATGAGGTAGGTTACCTTGGTAAATTTCCGAACTATTTACTAAACGGAATCAAACTAGAAATACTTGGTGATGATTATATGTGTTCTAAATCTATCAAAGTGGCCCCGTTTTTTCTTAAAGTCAGCCCAGTTTACGGTATTTATTCGATTTTAAAATCATCGCACCAACAATACCTGAATTTCGGCTAAGCCCATCCAATTTCTGCGTCAAAAAAGAATATTCGTTCCACGCAGCCAGGTGTGAATTTCCGCTGGATTTTTGGACTTTTTTGGCGTTTTTCATTAAGCTACAAATTAATGGAAGCGGTCAGGTGCAACAGTGACCGGGTACGCAATTAAGAGAGCTTTTGACCGTCCAGGTTCATTCAGGGGAAAAAACTATGACACGAATTTGCCAATCAAATTGTTTGCTTGGGTCGATTGCTTCACAATTGTGGGTTTCCACTTTTTTATACTACATCATCATCATCCTAGCGTTAACCCGGTACAGCTGCATCCTGAAGGATGCCCGGGGTCCGCTACCTAATCCCAAGATTTGGCGTAGACACTAGTTTTTACGGAAGCGACTGCCATCTGACCTTCCAACCCGAAGGAAAACCAGACCTTATTGGGATTAGGTTTGTCAAGTGAGTGGGCAACTTATTGGGATTAGGTTTGTCAAGTGAGTGGGCAACTTGACTGTTTGAAGTTCTCAAGCCGCCCGAAGGCCTCTAACTTGGCTTAACGACTGCTATCATAGCAGCCGGGATCAACTGCTTAACATGCGCTCAGTTAACCACTCAAAGCGGTCACCCATCCAATAACTGACCTAGGCCGACGTTGCTTAACCTGCGAGGTACGCAGGCGCCGCTGGGCCACGAGCGCTCCTTTTTTAACTACGACGGAGACAAATATGGATACGGCCTGCCTGGTGGCAATCAGATACCGAAGGTCATGGACGCTTGCGATGGCTGTGAGCAAGACTACACCGCAAGTAGTGGTGTTGCTGCTGGTTCTGCGGGCAATTCAAGGTAGTAGGAGGCTCAAGTGGGACTGGGCCGGTCACGTCTGTCGCATGCACCCGGACAGGTGGGCTAATATAGCTACAAAGTCGATGCCACAAGAGCGACGCAGACGAGGCCGGCCTAAACGGAGATGGCGGGATGACTTAGACGCCTTTCTTGCCAACTGGTAGGAGGCGCTGATGCGGCAGTCATGGCATTCATGGGGAGAGGCCTTTGCCCAGCAGTGGGACACCCATATAGGCTAAAAAAAAGGAGGTATACCTCCCCAGTTGATCTGCTCCAAATATAATTGAAATGACTTGCTGCTGTGCGCTACCTCTTTAAATCAAAAGTTATAAGACTTATAAGGCAAAGACAGAAAGCAATCTGACGAATTACAATAGAACTCATTTGCAATTCAAATCCAAACTCAATATGAGATTAAAAGCTTCGCAAACATGATTTACGTGAGTGCTTCGCGGCGCCATTTTTCATGGGTATTTTACCATCTTTCGACGTAAACCTTATGCTGTACCTATCGATATCTATAAGTCGTGTGCTTATGCTGTACCTATTTATAGCTATAAGGTGACTATATTCTCGAAAAACCTGTACAATCCTTGTTGAAAAGAATTTCACTCTGAACACAGCGCATCCTAAAAACCTCTGGCAACTACACCAGGTTGAAATGAAATGGAATGAAATGAAATCATTTATTCTTCAATTTAGGCATGTTACATGCAGTTATGAATGTCAATAAACTACCACCGATTTTCATAAAATAAACCTCTGCCTCGAGAAGAACCGGCGTAAGAAACTCGGCGAGGTGTCATTTTTTCAAAACAATATACAATGTATATAAAATAACAGTATCATAATACTACAGAATTCAAATGCTACAATATAAACATACATACATATCTTTTAATATTAAGGACAAAACATTTCTGTGTTAGATTACTTGTGCGGGACGCTATCACTGCCAAACATCCCTATCCATGATATAATCGTTTATCTTATAATATGCTTTTGAAATAAGTGTCTGTTTCACGACAGACTTAAATTTAGAATCAGTAAGTTCAGTAATGTGTCTTGGAATTTTATTGTAGAATCACAACAACACATACCTAAAGAGCATGTAGTTGTATTATTACGGTTGCGATCTTTTTTAAGGAGGATGTACTTCCCAAGGGTTGCTCAAAATATCAAGTCCTTCTTCAGTGGTACAGGCATATCATCTACATTTAGTGTCAATCAATAACCAGCCCTATCTTGTTCCAGGACGGCACATTCTCCCTAGCGGACTTCACAGACGCTTACCAAGAGAACGAGGTCCAGCGCGTCATCAGGGCGTATGAGAACTCCATCTCTATCGACGTACATTGCTCCACCAGCGGTGGAGGGGAGTGGGCAAAACTCCCTGATATGCCCTTCGTCAAACATTGCAAGATTAGGGTCAACCCTACAGATATTTTGGATTCTGGCTCGCAAGCCATTAAGGATTTTATTGGTGAGTGATTTAGGTTTAATCTTGATTGTCTTCGTCAAACATTGCAAGATTAGGGTCAACCCTACAGATATTTTGGATTCTGGCTCGCAAGCCATTAAGGATTTTATTGGTGAGTGATTTAGGTTTAGTCTTGATTGTTCTAGGCATTTTCGATCGAATTGGCACAATTAGCATCAGGAGATGATGTCAAAAGGCTTTATCATAATGGAACAGAGCTTTTCATCTACAATATTAGAAAGCTTTGGACGTCTGACCTTCATCAAAGCTTACAAAATCTTAGCAAACCTCATACATTTATTTTTATACAACGACTGTGGCAACCAAGCGTACGGCACTTGATGGTAAGCGGACACCGTAGCCTATAGAAGCCCGCAACTCCAAAGGGATCACGTGCGACCGACTCTTAATATTTTTCGCTTAATAGTTTTATTTACACTCAATTAAAAAAAATTGGGGATCCCATTCAGCTAAAGGGGGGTTCGAGAAGAAAATGGCCTACCCCATCGAGTGGGGTGTCATTGATTAGAACTCGTTGAGTGCATAAATACTGTATTTATTGTTTTTCAAAATAACATTATTTACTATACAAATATTTAGTATTGTGTTCCTGGAGGTGAGCAAGGTTGCCAGAGCTCCCGAGGATGCACTGTGTTGAGAGCGAGGGACCTAAATGTGTTCCTTCTGCTGTCAACACAGTGCATCCTCAAATATTATAAAGGGTCCGCAACGAGCACGTGACTCCTTTGGAGTTGCGGGCGTCTATAGGCCGCGGTGGCCGATTACCATTAGGTGGACCGTACGTTTTGCCACCGGCGTTGTATTAAAAAAAAATCACTTATAATTTCTTAGAATTAACTTTCCCCTTCATTCTTGGCGAAAAAGTGTGTGAAAAGAGAATGTTTTGTAAAATAATTATGTATAAGAACATTTTTTTGCTAAGGGCCACATTTTACGAGTTTTTTTACAAAAAATCGAAAACTGGGACCATCAAAATACTACGGCTCAAGGGCTATAATCGGGGACTCTTGATATGTTCATCTCCGACCTAGTCCAGACATAGTTACGAAGCCTAAAATTGTGTTGAAAGTATTTCTCTCTAATCATATTTGTTGTCTGGCCTATCAGAGGCTCAGAATTGAAATGAAATGAAATGAAATGATTTACATGCACTTATGAATGTCAAAAAATTACCACCGGTTCATAAAATAAACCTCTGCCTCGAGAAGAACCGGCGTAGGAAACTCGGCGAGGTGTCATTTTTTCAAAACAATATACAATGTATATGAAATAATAGTATCATAATACTACAGAATTCGAATGCTACAATATAAACATACATACATATTTTTTAATGTTAAGGACGAAATATTTCTGTGTTAGATTACTTGTGCGGGACGCTATCACTGCCAAACATCCCTATCCATGATATAATCGTTTATCTTATAATATGCTTTTGAAATAAGTGTCTGTTTCACGACAGACTTAAATTTAGAATACGTAAGTTCAGTAATGTGTCTTGGAATTTTATTGTAGAATTTTATACAATTTCCCAAAAAAAATTGAAAGAAAAAGACTATCCGAATATAGTCCTCATCGATTTCAATGACGGTGACCCTGACATGGATTTGCCCTATTGTGAGCTCTGATATGGCTGGCTAGGCCAAATTAGCTCTTAAAAACTCTATTGCATGCTTGACAGTAGAGCTGACCAGACGTGTTATACGTGTACAAGTAGGAGGGTTTAGGCCTCTCTTTCTTACTCGGTGTTTTCGATCTAACGTTATTTTACGATTTTTTTCGAAGTACTTGATACCGTGAAAGATGGTAGAATGCCAAGCTGGCTCCTATTTCACCAAAGCTGATGGGCGTGACGTGTCAAAAAACATTACAATTGTATTTGGTGAAACAGTTTTCACATGAAAATTGTCGATTTGTCAGCCTACATATGCCAAATACATACATATGTCCACTTGGTCAAATAGGGGCCTGGTCTTTTGGTGGCTAACACCTCCCAATGCTCAGGATTAAGAGTCTGTCCGAATAAATAAAAAAAAAAAATAATAATAAAAAATTGTTTATTGCCTCGAACTTAAAACAAACAAAAAAACAATAATAATTTAATATAAACAATGAAACTTAAGTATCTAGGCAATGGGTATCAGTCTCAGCTTTTGCTGAACATAGTCCATCCAGCGCTGATTTTCAGACTGATCCCTTTTATACATACTAAGTAAAAACTAAACTTAAACTAAAACTAAAACAACTAAACAGGTCGGCCACGTTTGCAAATCTTGCTCGAGATAAAGAGTATTATTAAGTAATGTATAATAAATTAAAGCCGCTTGCCTTACTCGGCCACCAGTGGTTGTTTTTATGAGCATCAAGCGTTACTGTAACATAAAATCGTGCCCCAGTTCAGCAATGATTGACAGGGCAAACCCAATAACGATCCCATCAAATTTTTTATTCGATTCTGCTGATAGGCGGCCATTCCTGTAGCGAAGATGGATGATGGATGTTCGGTACAAGCTACGTACTTACTTGTTTATACAACTGAGTAAGATAATTTAAAAAAAAGCGAACCAGGAAGAGGGTAAATGGGTCATTGTCAGATTTAGGTTCGCGTCTTTTCGGTGGACATATCAAAAGTTAAGGGCCACAAAGCTTAATTTTGGATTGGTCTAGTAACCCGCATAAACGGTGTTTCCGTAACTATAAATCCATGTAATAAAACATAACTTATATGTACATAAGCCGTTAACTATTGACCATCGGGTGGACAACTTGTGTTTTTAGAACTGACAATGACCGAAATCGCTATGGTGTGTGGGTAGACCACAACTAAAACTCGCAGCACGTCAGTTAATCCTTGATAATGGCGCTTGCAACAGTGCCGAAATATCGGGAACTCAAAAATACAAATACATGGTAAATATCCCGTTTCAAATCGTAATTCTAAGATAATTTACGTTCAGGAGATGGATGGATGGGTCAAAAGGCTCCACTATTTGAACACTAACGATCTTTCTCTTGCACAAAGCGTATAGGGTGACTATTCATTGCTGAAAAAGTCTCGAAACGAAATAGTATTTTACCAGCACATCATTTGGCCAATCTATCGCCTAGAATAGTAGGCAGTATAAGTCAGGGATATCAAGTTTATATTATGCGTTTGAGCGGGATAGCACGATTAGGTGATTTATAGTTGTCCAACATCAGTTTTTTTTACGTAGGTAAGTACTAGAGAAAAAGATATTTATAAGTAATTTTATAATAAAACATACCTAAAAAAGGTCCTCCAGATTGGAACCCTGGGGGAGAGTACCCATAAGGCTGGCTGCGTTCCTCCGTTGGACGGCTATATCAATTCGCTGGGTAAGGAACGAACCAGCCCTACAGTCTCCGGAAACTTCAACTAGTAATTTTGAAATTTGTTCAAAATTTTGTCGGCCCTTGAGCTCCAGGGCCCGAGGGTTTCGACATCGAAAGGCACAAATAATCAAATATGTATTGATCTGAAATATCGATGTACTTTCGGCGTTTTATTTTCTTTCCCTTTTATATCACTTTACACCATGCATGTTGTGAAAATGAATAATTAATAAAAAAATACAGGTATATTCCGTAGTCATCATCAAAAATATAATGCGAACATGGCCTTAATGAGCTAACAGATTTTCTTAACACTTTGGTAACGTTCATATATGCCTGACTGTACCTCCAATTACATAACTAAGTATGTATATGAATAACTTTACCGTAAACAAACTCAGGAACACGTTCCTGGCAAAACACTACACGCAGCAAAACTCCTAAAATTACTCAACTCACAGCCTCCAATTATCCCAACTTTGCAGACACCCTAGCACACAATTCACTCATCAGTCAGTTTGTCTCGCATAATTTGCAACCTTGTTACCCTACCGCTACGAGGCTACGCTACGGCGTAGCCGTCGTAGAGGACAGTTTGAGAATGCAGTTTGTGTTTGTGAGCTTCTCTACAAAACTGAGCCTTAATGCATTACGTTAAGATCCATTTTCGATAAACGTGATGCATGTGTTAGTTAATTCAACAGTGTCCATCGAAATGTCAGTCTGAAATGGCATTTGCAGTTGTTATTTCAATTAGGTTGGTTGATTGCTAGTTTCTAAGAGAGCGCTCGTGGCCCAGCGGCGCCCGCGTACCGCGTGCGGCATGCGAGGTTAAGCAACGTCGGCCGAAGTCGATACTTGGATGGGTGACCGCTTAAAGTGACTAACTGAGCGCTCCCGTTCTTTGGAAGGCACGTTAAGCCGTTAATCCCGGCTATTATATCAGAGTTACTAAGCCAAGAGAGGCCTTCGGGCGGCATGAGAACTTCTAACAGTCAAGTTGCCCACTCACTTGACAAGCCTAATTCCAATAAGGTTTGTTTTACCCTCGGGTTGGAAGGTCAGATGGCAGTCGCTTCCGTAAAAAAACCGACTCCAAAAAACACAAAAAGTAAAAAAAAAGCCTTACTTCTAACATGAGCTTTACGCTTCTCATTGAACAATGCAGAAGATTGTAATTTTTGAAGCCGGTGCCATCAAACAAATTGTCTAAAGTTAACGAAATGGCGATTTATGAAGATTCCAATAAGCTTAAAGATTAAACAGGGATAAGCTACACTGTTTTATTATGGAGTTCCGTTGCCTACCTTCCGGCTTCAATTACCAGATCAGGTTGATGGTGACATTACATTAGGACCATTGAAATTGACTTCGTCATAGTCGCTTCAGTATCTTGATCGAAATATCTTAATACCACCCATGAAACACTAGGGGTTTTGGATGACCATCCGTGGTCTTCCAAATGTCAAAAGTCTTTCTGAATGCAAATGCTTGATTAATTACCGAAAATACTAAAATCGCTATATGTTTTCCTTGAACGTTTGAGGAGTTCCCTGAATTCCTCATGGATCTCATCATCAGAACGATTCTGGTAACAACGGGACCAACCTTGAAGCATATTCTGTCAAACAAAAAAAAAAGTTTCAAATCGGTTTCAATTTTAAATACTTGTGTGTCTGTTCAGTTACATACAATATTCATGACTTGTAAATGTTTTTATTTTACCAATAAATAATACGAATCTGAATCTGAATCTGGTTCATAAACGACGGAGTTCTGAAGTAACACACATTTAAAAAAATGCTTACAACCGAATTGATAACTTCCTCCTTATTTTGAAGTCGGTTAAAAACTAGCTATTGCCGTCTCTCTCTCGCTCTCATGGCGTCGAGCCATGCACATCGCTCGTGCTTGTAAATTGCGTTTAAAAATGTAAAGTATCAATAAATTCAATGCTACTCTGTCTACGTGTATAATTTTGGAAGGCCTGCATAGAAACACCAACAGGGGTTTGGTGGTAGCGGACCCTGGGCATCCTTCAGGATGTAACTGTACTGGGATAACGCTAGGATGTTGATTGCTTGATTCTAATGCTGTTTGTCTGGTTAGATGAATTTGGAGCGACGCAAGTGACTTAAACTTTCATGAAACAATTTTTACACAGTCGCTAGCGAGTACGGTCATGCAAACTCATGGCAAGGGCACACACAGCTCCCAGCGCTCGTAATTTTACTCCGAACAGAAACTCAACACGTAACAAAACTACATTGAGTTAATAAGTAATTCAGCAACTTGTCCGTAACATATCATCAATATGGTGAGCCTAGCTAACTTAACTAGTTTAGTCGAAGTTGAAAGTTTAGCGATACGAGCCGCGAGGGGTTAAACATTCACACTTTATAACTGGTGTTCAGTGAGATGTTTGTACAGTGAAAAATTAACCGGTTAGGGGGCGTCCATAAATTACGTGAGGTGTTTTTTTTTTCTGTCCCTCCCTCTCCCCCTGGTGAGATGTCGTGAGATTTTATTCAACCCCCCCCCCCCCCCGCCCCCATAATCACGTGAGATTTTTTAAAATGTGGGTTTCTTACGTAAACCCCCCTCTCTCCAACGTAAGATTAGATGAGATTTGACTCGACCCCCTCCCCCCCTTAAACATCTCACGTAGTTTATGGACGCCCCCTTAAGTGCGAGTCGGACTTGCGCAGCGATGGTTCCGTATACAGACGTTTTTTTATTTATTTATTTTTTTTAAACTTTATTGCACAAAAAGAATATAAGCTCAAAGGGAGGACTTAATGCCATGAGGCATTTTCTACCAGTCGATCATAAGGCCAAACAGAAACTAGGAAATGTGGGTGCCATGAGAAAATAATTCATAAAAGTTAAATGATTTTAAAATAACGTACTGAATAAAGTACAAAATAAGTGCACCGGTTCTAACCCTATTAAATCAGGAAAATCTCAACAACGTGGTGTAGAAATTGAACGCCATGGGTACAGCGCCATCTATCGGCGAATTTTGTTACAAATTTGAGCGACTGAACAACTTAGTATGAATATCATTCATTCATTCATTCATTCATTCATTCAAGGATAATTCTTTATCACGTAAACCGATTTCTTTTTTATTTGAAAGAAGGCACTTTCAGCATAATCTCGTAGGAACACGTAATACAAAAATACATGCAACGGTGATTAAATTACAAACTTAGTGTAGAAATGTTTTTGACGATAAAAAAAGGAAAGCTGTATAGAGTTATAGTTATATTTTTCCTGTAAAATATACATTGATATCAATGTTACATAATAATTTTTTTCCTTGGTAAAATTCGATGATAAGGGGGGGGTATTCTTTTTAACAATTTCCCTCATAAAACAAAAACTCAACGTAAAAAAATTGTTTCAGAATGTCCATTAATCCAAGACCTTTCATATGACCCACTCGACATATGCACTAGACTTTCAAATTTTGAACCTTTTCACATCATCATCATCATCAAAACTTAAGAGCTTCGCTCTTGTCGGTGGAGTAACCGCCACTCTTCTCTATTCATTGCCAGTTTCTTGACTTCCCCATACGACTCGGCAACTTCCTACTTCCTCCCTCACTTGGTTAAAGTAAGTCAGTCTAGGTCTTCCTCTTCCTCTCCTGCCTTCAATTACTACACACAGACTCACAGAAAATAAAGAAAAATATTTTAAAAAGTCATGTTCTATAAATCTAGGTTAGCCTTCTTTATAACCACTAAACTTCCCAAATCGATATCATAAGTAGTTTTTGAGATATTTAGCGATGTTTTTTTTTTGAACCTGACTGTATCTATAGGCCGGGCCCAATAAAGCGATAAGAGTGCGCGGTTGGAGAGTAGCCTGGGGAAAATCCAGGGGAAACCCTCCGTCACGACCACGCGTGTGGTATGGAACACTGGAATACTCTAAGAGTTTGCGCTCCAGTGAGATTGGTTGAGCGGTTTCAACCGAATCTGAGGTGTGAGTGGAATCGAGCTACTGAGAGTTTAGTCGCTAGTTCACTAAACCTAGCCTAGCTGAGAAGAGTCCAGCAAGAAACTCAGCTAGGCCCGACCTGGGTCGGACTGAATTTAGCGATGTGACAGACAGACAGACAAAGAGAAACCATAAGGCTTACTTTTTTACCATTATTGTACGGAACCCTAAAAAGACCTGAAGAGATTCTTAATTATACAAAGCTTAAACCGCGCCCTTTGTTGTTTAAGAACATTAATGTGAAGATTAAACGTCCTAAGAAAGTTGCTGATCGCACGCCCTAGGGCGGAAAGTGCGTAATTTCCCTTTTAGTATGTATTTATGCATAACTCGTAAGTGTAAGGAATTTTCGGGTGTTATAATGTAAATCGCTTATATTGTAGCGATGTTACAAGTTAGAGCGTTCTTGATATTTATTCAAGAGCCTTAAAGACTAAGTAAGGTAGCCCAAATATTTGATACCTATTTTTCAAAGTCAAAGTCAAAAGTTTATTTGAACAAAATGTAGGTAATTTTACAACAGGCGAATCACGTAACTTTATGTATTAATGGTAGATAGATTTTACTGTCAATTTTGAAGTATGAGCTGACAATTATTTGACTGTTTGTGGGGTCCGATCTGTTCATGTTTGCAAGGACTAGTAACTTCGTACTAGTTTTCAGTGGAATTGACATGATGAGAGACTTCACCCTGTTCTCATTAGATTATATCTTAGAATAAGACGGAAAAAAAGCTATTCAAAAATCAAAAATTCAAAATCAAACATTTATTCTGCAAATAAGCCACAAGAGCACTTTTACATGTCAAAATATTAATTTACAATTTAAGAAAGTCTGACTATAATAATTACTTATGTCATGTCAAAATATTAATTTACAGTTCAAGAAATAATAATA
The DNA here is from genome assembly GCA_963556455.1 of Epiblema foenella. Taxonomy (NCBI): domain Eukaryota; kingdom Metazoa; phylum Arthropoda; class Insecta; order Lepidoptera; family Tortricidae; genus Epiblema; species Epiblema foenella. The sequence goes on along the minus strand of OY747113.1, from coordinate 1,826,788 downwards.
ATTTCGAGTTTACAATTATAACAAAATTAATGTCATACAGTGAAGATAAACTTGCAAAGTTATCTATTACAAATATTACAACATCAGTAAAGTTAGAGATGTATAAGGTCTCAAGATTAAACAAGGAGTATAATGAAAGATCAGAGAATAGACCAGTTATAATAGAGGGAATTTATAATGGACCAAGAGTTTCGATAATTTGATGGTTTACATAATCACATTATGTTATAAATTGTAATATGACGAGACCACCCTATTTAAAACTGAGAAGTGTTTATATATATTATGTGCCTACGCGAATACAATAATACTTAATATTAATTATTTTTGAATATTATCCGCCAATAAAGTCCTTGTATTCAAGAAGATGGATTCTTTCTTCCGTATATATTTATAGTGCGATTCCCCGAGCGTTTGAATCGCTCATTTCTAAATTAGAAAGAAAGAAAGAAAGAAAATACGTTCATTTAACATCACAATTCAGCCGATTAAATAAAGAAACATGTTAATTTAAAAATAAAAGACGTTAAAAAGGATCCCCACTCAGCATTAAGCCACGGCGAGACACAGCAAGCTGAGGCACTAATTTTCAGTGGGGACCTAACTTAAAACTAAGATAAGTGGCGACACAGACGTCAACGACAGATATATTTTACATAAAAAAGTAGAAATAATAATTGAGCCATAAAGAAAAAATAACATATTATAAAATAAAACTTAAATTTAGGGTATACAAAAGACGTGCCAGAACGAAAAAAACAACAAACAAAAAACAAAAACTCGCATCATGACATTTCCGCCAGCCGACATTTTATTACGCAACCTAGAAATATACTTGTGCTACTTAAACTAGAAATCGTACCATTTGCACCAGTTAATAAATTAATTTTCGAGTCAAGATTATCTACAGAAAGTTAGGATAAACCAGCGAAAACTTATTTCGTAATCCGATATTCGGTATTCGAAACGTAATCCGATATCGGGTCCAAGTCATTAATCAAATAAGACTTGGACCCGATATCGGATTACGTTTTTTACAAAAGTTTAATCTGATCATCGTCTCCTTTAACTATATTGAATGAAACAACTGTGACGAAAACAAACCGCCCTTGAGCGCTAGGTTAAGCAACGACAGCCCAGGTCAGTAATTGGATGGGTGACCGCTTTGAGAGGTTATTAACTGAACGCTCCCGTGCTTTGGAAGGCACGTTAAGCCGTTGATCCCGGCTGCTGTCTATGATAGCAGTCGTTAAGCCAAGTTAGAGGCCTTCGGGCGGCTCGAGAACTTCTAACAGTCAAGTTGCCCACTCACTTGACAAAACAAATTCCAATAAGGTATGGTTTTCCCTCAGGTTAGAAGGTCAGGGCAGTCGCTTCCGTAAAAACTAGTGCCTACGCCAACTCTTGGAATTAGGTAGCGGACCCCGGGCATCCTTCAAGATGCAACTGTACCGGGATAACACTAGGATGATGATGATGATGAATAAATGACAATCCAATAAACACTTACATCACTACATTAGTATAAAACAAAGTCGCTTTCTCTGTCCCTATATCCCTATGTATGCTTAAATCTTTAAAACTACGCAACGGATTTTGATGCGGTTTGTTTTAATAGACAGAGTGATTGAAGAGGAAGGTTTATATGTATAATATTTCTGTAGTGTATTTAGTATCAGCATTGCACCCGTGCGAAGCCGGGGCGGGTCGCTAGTTATACATATTTGCATTCATTACGATAGCTTTTAGTATCATCAAATCAAATCAAATCAAAACATTTATTCTGCAAATAGGCCTCAAGGGCACTTTTACAAGTCAAAATCTATTTAGGTACATCAAATAAAAATAATACAATAATCAAAGTATCATTAATTAAATGGAGTGTTACATGTCAAAAATAAGAATAAGAAACTAATAACAATTGAGATTTGTTAGAGATGTATAAGGTCTCTAAGCGTCAAGATAAAATGTAATAAAGTAAGTACACTAATCATAATAAAATATGTTGAGCTATATCTATAACACGTCAACATGAAAATAATAAAATCTATTAAATAAATATCCTCAGAGATGTATAAGGTCTCTGAGCGTCAGTCTAAAAATAAAATCAAATGAGAACAGAGCGAAGTCTCTCATCATGTCAATTCCACTGAACACTAGTACGAAGTTACTAGTCCTTGCAAACATGAACAGACCGGACCCCACAAACGGCACCCGTTCACGAGTATGACGCGTATCTCAGCCATCGCCTCCCTCGACCATATGTTAGGGAAGGTTGCGACCCGATCAACGACGCCACCGTAAGCAAAGACCTTTAGGCGAGCATGACATATTCAAGCTGCAGGACATTTATAATCAAAGTAGTACTTAATAATAAAATATCGAATACAATGAGATACCTCATGATGTGCTCAAATGTATATGAAATGATTTTAGAACAGTAAAAATCCAGACTAAAATTGTAATTATACATGTCTACATTATAAACCATTACTAATTCTAGTAAATTAGACAACTGGCTTAAAAGCTTCTTGATCGTTTAAAAAATCATTGACGGAATAATACGCCTTGCTTACCAAGTGACTTTTAACGTGACACTTAAATCTGTTGAAGGGCAAATTCACTACATCCATGGGTATTTTATTACAAAAGCGTATACAATTCCCCACGAAGGACGTGCTAACTTTACGGAGACGACAGGCTGCCACTGCGAGCTTGTTTTTACTTCTTGTGTTGTAGTCGTGGACTTCGCTGTTAAGTTTGAATTCATGGAGATTTTTCCGTACATACATAATGTTCTCAAAAATATATTGAGAAGCTACAGTGAGAATGTTTGCCTCTTTGAATTTTTCTCTTAAGGAAGCACGAGCTCCTAGTTCATAAATAGAACGCACTGCTCGTTTTTGTAGTACGAAGATAGTCTGGATATCCGCCGCTTTCCCCCACAGCAGGATTCCATATGACATAACACTGTGGAAGTAACTGTAGTACACCAATTTTGCTGTCTCGACGTTTGTCAGCTGCCTGATTCGCCTCACTGCATAGGCTGCGGAGCTAAGTTTTCCTGCTAATGTGGCTATATGTGCATGCCATTGAAGTTTTGATACTAAGGTTATTCCCAAAAACACAGTCTTGTCTTCGAATTCTAGAATTTCGCCCTTTAATTTAATTTTTGAGTTGTTTATGTGCTTAACATTGGGTAAAATAAATTTTATGCACTTCGTCTTCTTTGCATTTAAAAGCAGGTTATTGGCTGTAAACCAATTTACAATAGTGGATAATACATCATTAATACAGTCGAAGCTTTTCTCTTTTCTATCCACTTTGAAAATTAGAGAAGTGTCATCGGCAAATAAAACTATATCATGTCTACCCTGCACAAGCTCTGGTAAGTCATTTATGTACACTAAAAATAAGAACGGTCCTAGGATGGATCCTTGCGGTACTCCAAGAGCAACGTTTGACCCTGCTGACGAGGTCCCATTGATGACTACTCGCTGTGTTCTGTTCGATAAATATGATGAAACGAGATCAAGCGCTCCATTCTTTATCCCATAGTGCCTAAGTTTTCTGATCAAATTTTCGTGATCAACGCAATCAAATGCTTTTGATAAATCACAGAAAACTCCAACAGCATCTTGAGCCTTTTCCCAGGCATCAAAAATATGTTTAATGAGTACCACACCGGCATCCGTGGTGGAACGGCCTCTAGTAAATCCGAATTGCTTACTGTTCAGCAGTTTATTACGATTGAAATGGGATAGAAGCTGATTAAGGATAAGTTTCTCGAAAATTTTGCTTAATGCCGGTAGTATTGAGATAGGTCTGAAGTTTGTGGGGTCTGATTTCGTTCCTGATTTGAACAACGGGATAATTTTACTATGTTTCATCAAGTCAGGAAAAACTCCAGTATCAATACTTCTATTAAAGATATCAGCTATATAAGGAGCAGTTAATTCTATTATGGAATGTAATACTTTGACAGACAGCCCCCAAAGATCTTCAGTTTTCTTGACATTCAATGATCTAAACGCTTTGGTAACGATGATAGGAGTCACATAATTGAAACTAAAGATTTCCGTACATTCCACTACATTTCCTTTCAATAATACTTCAGCAGCGTCTGGCGATGAATTTAAAGACTTTGATGTGTCTATGGGTATATTGGAAAAGAACCGCTCAAATTGATCCGCTACATCGAGATCGGAACTTACTAGAGTATCATTGATACGTAGGCTGTAGTGCGGATCTTTAATCTTTCTTTTTCCAGTTTCATTGCTTATTACTTGCCATACAGTCTTGACCTTATCACTAGAGTTTTGTATTTTTTTGGACAAGTAATCAGCTTTGGCGGCGACACATACTTTCTTAAAAGATTTGGAATAGTTTTTACATGAACATGTATGAAATTTAGTGTGCTATTTGATATAAACTCAGAAAGAGATATTCCTAGTTATAAACTCGTTAACTCCGAGGGAATACCTATAAACCACTAATATCTTACCAAAAGAATTACACGGACCAAATACATCACTATATCGGTAAATAACAAATACATTTTCCAATATTCATCCTCCACACAAAACTCGACTTTACACACGCTTCATTCCACACGAATCCATGCCAAAATCGCTTAGCCTCTCAATTTCTTCCAATACAACGCGTGCTATTAGAAACCCGACCTTCCGAGCCGTCAACACTACACGAAAACATTCGAAAATCGCGTAGCATTAAGCGCTCCTAATACAAAATGCCCCACAGGAATATAAACCGTAAGTGCGTGTAATTGTACTGGAATTGGGTGATAATCGCGTAGGTAAACGTGCCTTGCGAGGACATTTATTATGAAGCGGGGTAAGCAATGTGTGGACACCTGGAGTATTTCCAATAAGATGGAGTTATTTGTTAGGTATATATAGAAATGTACTGTGGTGTCTTAATTTCATTACTTTCTGAGTTTACTGCGTAAAGTAAACAGTTACCTACTTTCTACTTGAAGACTTAGACCATTTATCTTTGCATATTTTACCCATAATTTTTTTTTTATTATTATTATATATTTTACCCATAATTTATCTACACAATTGGCTATTTGACTACTTTTTAGGGTTCCGTAGACAAAATGGCAAAAACGGAACCCTAATAGACTCGTCATCTCTGTCCGTCCGTCCATCAGTCCGTCCGCATATCACAGCCGATTTACTCGGAGACTATAAGCACTACAATCATGAAATTTGGTAGGAAGGTGTATTCTATGAACCGCTACATAAAAGCGATGTGAAATTACAAAAAAATTGTAAATTAGGGGGGGCACTCCATACATCTGACCGGTGGATGAAAAAAAAAAATTTCAACGCACATAGTCGTGTAGGGTATCGATGGATAGGCCTTTAAATTAAAAAAACTTTTCCATTTAAGTCAACCGTTGGTGAGATATGTCAGTCATAGAAAGTGTCTCCCCCCCCCCCCACCCTCTAATTTTCAAACTATAAAGTTTAAAATTCTTAAAAAAATTGAGGTGGTGTGCATTAGTAAATACTTTTTGGTTTGAACAATATAGGATTTACGGTTTTTGAGTTTTCGCTTAAAAACTGTCTTGCCCAAACAAAAGGTCGTAAGCGCCGTGAGTTCCCTATGAAGATACGACTTTTATAGATTCAATATATTGGATAGTGATTTTAAATGTGGACTAGTAGGTGTTGGTACGGAACCCTTCATTGTACGTGGGCCAACACGCACTTGGCCGGTTTTTTAAGGTGTCATTCGAACCAGTTTTTAAAGACGATCAAATGTGGGACCAACTACAATTAAAGCAAGACAGAAGACGAAAACGAGAGGGAAAGTACGGTATAGCTGACGAGCACTGAAAACTCTTTATACTGATAGGCAGTGAAATGTGACGTCACTATGTAATGGCGTCGTAATCCCGTTGTATGGAAAAACGAGAAATTTCCATTTTATTGCGTTTACGGACATAGTTGCAGTACAATTTTATTTATTGAAACATGAGCACAGAGCTCCCGAGGATGCACTGTGTTGAGAGCGAGGGACCTAAATGTGTTCCTTCTGCTGTCAACACAGTGCATCCTCAAATCTCATAAACGGTCGGCAACGCGCACATGACTCCTTTGGAGTTGCAGGCGTCTATAGGCTGCGGTGGCCGCTTACCATCAGGTGGACCGTAAGCTTGTTTGCCACCGGCGTAGTATAAAAAAAAGAAAAACTAGCTACGTCAGGTTCGTTATTTTTATTAGAATTACGATTTGAAACGGGATATTTACCATGTATATTTGTATTTGTGAGTTCCCGATATTTCGGCAGTTGCAAGCGCCATTATCAAGGATTAGAAGGTCGGTGTTCCCGTGCGTTTAGGAGGTATTATTTTTATGTATAAACATTGGCAATATATATAATCTACAGTCTAGGATTAGAGGGAGCTCTTGCCTTGTCTAAAAATACCTACTTAGGTACTCTATTTCTATAATAACTAAACTTATTTTTACCTCGTTACAATCCTGCGCAGTCAAGTGTATGAATTAAATTGCTTCTCCAACAGTCGATAGTCAACTCTACGCGAAGGCAGTAAGTTTCACTTTTAAATGTCGAGATACCGTCTTACACATTGAGTTAGTAGGGCAGAAAACTCTAGAATGGACACTGATTGGTCTCGTCTCTATGGACATAATAGGGTTAACGTCATCACGTCGTCGTCGTCGTCACTTAAATGTCATCTTCTGTTAAAAATAATGATTATTCCCTTCTTAAAGGCCGGCAACGCACTTGCGACTCCTCTGGTGTTGCAGGTGTTTATGGGCGACGGTAATTGCTTACCATCAGGCGATCCGTCTGCTCGTTTGCCCCCTATAACATAAAAAAACTACTTTTAAATAATATTTCAATTACTATGTAAGAAAGAAAGAAAAAACGTTTATTTGGTGTAAACGAAATGGAACACAAAAAAAGAAAGAAATAACAAAAGTGGGTATACACCAAAAAGGTTGTCACTCAGCATATGCCACGACTGATATGTCGTGACGCTGATTTTCAGGACAAAAATATACATATTCTAGACTTAATCTAATTGGTGACGACACGACCGTTTTTTTTCACGTTTTACATACTCGTAGTTCAAATAACGTTAACATTGTTATTAACATTTTATGGCAACACTAAAAACAAACAAGTTTTATTTGAATTGTTGTGTTGTAAGTAACTGTCAAATCGTTGTTTGACCATAAAATTCATAATAATACTCGAATGCCCATAATAAACCACAAATATTTAGTCAAGAAATGTCTCAAATTAAAACCAAAATTGTATAATAATGGAACAGAACAGGGACCGATACCGGTATTTTTAAAAAACCCTGAATTAGCCCAATATTTTTTATTATTTTTTGCTCTTTACGTAGGGCTGAATTAGATTGTCCCATTAAAAACGAAATAATGAACCGGTGACCGTAATAATACCGGTATTTTTCTATGGAGAAAATACCGGTATCCGATGCCTGACATAGAAACAGTGCATGAATAAAGTATTAAATGCTCATAACTATAAAATTCCTATGAAGCCGAGGCACCTACCGAGTTAATGAAAATGAATATTTAATTCACTTCACCTCAAAAGTGGTTTATTATGTGCAATATTTTACCCGCGCGCTGCATTTCATTTGTGCAAGCATGCAACTTGCAAGTGTTTGAAGAATAGATTTTTATTAATTTTTAAATTAAATTTGGCAAGGTTTTGGAGTAAGATTTAGGTAGTTTCGTTAGGCGAATATGTTAAACTAGTCGAAATAGTTTGATCCAAGCAATGTGCATTAGCCATGTTGAACGAAGACGGCAAGAGGAACTCGCTTGATCAAAGTGGCTAGATTTCGGGGATGCCTCGATTCTGTTAGCCACGCCCCCGTGAAAGAGACACGCTTATGTCTTTCACGCACGACAAAACGGGATGAAACACTTCGGGAATGGCTTTCTTAGACAAATCTCAATAAACGTCTGACTGTGTGCAGTTTTATTAAAATTCCTCTTGACAGAGTTTAGATGAAGTAAAATACCATCATTTTAACTTAATTTTGTTATTTAATAATACGTAGTTTTATTAGGCTTAGTAAAAAAGGAAAATAAAGACTCAACTATGATTTTTTTCTATTTATTGTCAGAAACACAGACATATACTCAAGAATCATATATCTGAAAATCACTCATCAGGCACTGGTCCCACCGCCGGCGAGTAGCGAGTAATCTCATAGTAATTCTACTCGCCTGAGCAAGATAACGAGTAGAATTACTATGAGAGTACTCGCTGCTCGCCGGCGGTGGGACCAGTGTCTTACATTTTCCTCGTCTGGGCAGAACAGCGTTTCAAAGAACGCGATATTTCTCGTTGCACGATCTTATGCAATAATATTGACATTCTAGTAGGTACAGCCGCTGTAGCCGGGCGGTAAGGCACGCGACCTTCACGGAAGGTCACCATTTTCGCAGTTTGCGAAAACTATTGATGTTACGCTACTTAAAAAGTTACGTACCGTATAAGTTATTTATCCCGCTCGTCTCATAGAGCTGGGGCGCTACCGCGAACAGCAAACGAAGTTTTCCCTCTCTGTCGCACTTGCAAGTTTGCATATAAGTGAGACAGAGAGGGAAAACTTCGTTTGTGGTTCGCGGTAGCCCCTCTGTCATCTTAAATTACCTAAATGAGGGCCGTTGCGGATACACTTTGACCCAGTGGCAAGATCCACAGAAGAAGTAGTTTTTGACTTGTAAAAGTGCCTTTGCGGCCTACTTGCAGAATAAAGTTCATTTATTTCATTTATCCACGGAAGAGTGGGAATGTGCAATTGGGAACCTTAAGGTTTTTGAAGTGGTCCACTCCAACAAATTTAAGGTCCGCAATTGCCCCTTCCTTTATACCGAGGTCCAAGCATATATCCAACATTTCCACAAACTGGTTGACGTTGGGCAGTGGGACCTAAAGTATGTACTCAGAAATTCCGTTGCTTCTGTTTAATCCAAGCATCTTAAAGGCAAGAGTGAATAGGCTATTACTGAACCAGCGAGCTACATCTTAGGCCTTGTCATCGCTTTCCACAGGCGAGACTAAGGCCAATCGCTGTTCAGTCATTCATACAAAACAAAAATTGTCAAAGAGAGTAGAGCTGTCATTCAAGTGTCAATTGAGATCATGCTTCCTCTACTTCTTCTAGGCATCAGCTGAGGCTAGCAGCTGAAGCTAAAACTTAAAGTATTTCTTAACAGTTAAGTGAAATCTAAGTAAATTAGGAACCTGCTGATATTTTACTAACCCAGGTCTCTTTTCCAGCATACCTGGAGCCGTACGTGGCTCCAGCGAGCCTCGAGCGACTCCTCGAGGCCTCGGACGTAGTCGGCAACATCCGCTTCAGCCACCCCACGCTGTACGTGTTCCCGGGGGGCCAGGGCGACGCAGCGCTTTTCGGGATCAACGGGTTTAACATGCTTGGTGAGTCGCTCTCTTCCCCAGCATATCTGGAGCCGTACGTGACTCCAGCGAGCCTCGAGCGACTTCTCGAGGCCTCGGACGTAGTCGGCAATATCCGCTTCAGCCACCCCACGCTGTACGTGTTCCCGGGTGGCCAGGGCGACGCTGCGCTCTTCGGGATCAACGGGTTTAACATGCTTGGTGAGTCGCTCTCTTCCCCAGCATACCTGGAGCCGTACGTGGCTCCAGTGAGCCTCGAGCGACTTCTCGAGGCCTCGGACGTAGTCGGCAACATCCGCTTCAGCCACCCCACGCTGTACGTGTTCCCGGGGGGCCAGGGCGACGCTGCGCTCTTCGGGATCAACGGGTTTAACATGCTTGGTGAGTCGCTCTCTTCCCCAGCATACCTGGAGCCGTACGTGACTCTAGCGAGCCTCGGGCGACTTCTCGAGGCCTCGGACGTAGTCGGCAACATCCGCTTCAGCCACCCCACGCTGTACGTGTTCCCGGGGGGCCAGGGGGACGCGGCGCTCTTCGGGATCAACGGGTTTAACATGCTTGGTGAGTCTCTTCCCCAGCATACCTGGAGCCGAACGTAGCTCCAGCGAGCCTCGAGCGACTTCTCGAGGCCTCGGACGTAGTCGGCAACATCCGCTTCAGCCACCCCACGCTGTACGTGTTCCCGGGGGGCCAGGGCGACGCTGCGCTCTTCGGGATCAACGGGTTTAACATGCTTGGTGAGTCTCTTCCCCAGCATACCTGGAGCCGAACGTAGCTCCAGCGAGCCTCGAGCGACTTCTCGAGGCCTCGGACGTAGTCGGCAACATCCGCTTCAGCCACCCCACGCTGTACGTGTTCCCGGGGGGCCAGGGCGACGCTGCGCTCTTCGGGATCAACGGGTTTAACATGCTTGGTGAGTCGCTCTCTTCCCCAGCATCCTGGAGCCGTACGTGACTCCAGCGAGCCTCGAGCGACTCCTCGAGGCCTCGGACGTCATCGGAAATTTTCGCTTAAGCCACTATTCCATCCAGGATTGTATTTTGGGGTAATGTCTGCTCCAGCCCCATCCTTCCGTCTAATTCGTTATTAAACAATTAATTTTAAAAAAGCTGTTACACTATAGTATCTTATGCAATAGTTGTATAAGAGGGTTCAAAAAAGGTGAGTGGCGTGTGTAACAATTTGAGGCGAAACCGAAAATAATTGTTAATATAGACGGCATGAGCCTTTTTTGACCTACTTATACAACGTTGCATACATTACTTTTTCTACGACTAGGGATTAAATAATAAAACACAAAATTAAACAGCAATACAGCATAAGAAAGAGCGATAAGTTGGATAGTGACAGATGACAGTCCAGAGAACGTAATCATAGACACGGTAATTTTTTTTCAACTGTCATTTACTGACTTGCGTTTTTCCTTATGTTGGCAGTAATTATTTTAGTTTTGTTATTGTTTCAAACCATATGAATGCAGTTGTTTGTTAAGTTGGCAGTTTTAATTTTCGTTGTAAATTTAGTGTTTTTTTTTATTTTATTGGCACCTCTGTTAGCAGTTCCATTATATAACATAACATTAAATAACCCTAGGGTCTTTATGAAGAATAAAGTAGATAAACTTTTTTGAAATTGCCTAAGACATGCTTTTATATTCGTTTGCGGGACCATATAATTGACTGATAAAAGTACCGGAGTAGAAAAAAACAATAACGACTCCAGTTTGTTTTAAGTTTATTTCTTATTATTAGATTAGGCGAGCTACCAATGTCATAGCTAATACTGAAATCCGTTTATTCTCTTTTTATTGTGGCCCAAACTGAATAAAACAACTATTACCAGAGATTTCACGAACGACCAAACTTTTAGGAAAACACGAAATTACCGCTTCATTCCGACCCCTGCCTCGGTCCAACCATCCATTTACTATTTACGGTCTTTCACACACTTCATAAGTGCGAGCGGGACAAATTGACCGTATTCCCAATAGACTGATTGTTATTGAGCCAGCCCTTGGAAACCTTTTTAGGAGGCATTAAATATTTTTTCCGAAGTTTGGTCTTGAATTAGTGCAATTTGTGGGCAATTTGGAAATACGCCAGTGATAATGTTGACTCCCATTTGCATTGATGATGGCATCCCAAAGGCATAGGTACCCATTTATTTCCCAAATTGTTAGTTACGGTTTGTTTGGGTATATAACAATTTTTCGTTGCGTATACATCTTGAGTTGCTGAACGGAGACAAAGGTCTTATGTCTGTTTGTTATGTCAAAAAAAGGTAGAGTAGCTAAAATTTGATGTAAAATTTAGTCTAAGGGATCTTTATAAAACCTTACCTAAACTAACCTATACTTACTGACCTAGTCCGTGAGAAAAACCTAGCACTGACACAAATCTCGCCACATCAAGTTAATCAACAAGATGAGAGCGATGAGAAAAAAGATATATCGCTGAAGGCAATATGCCCGGGCAGAGTGCCAAGCTGAGCCAAGGTCGTTACTATACAGAGCGGGCCACGGCTTCGAGCGGCGGCGGCAGCGATTTTGGTAATTTTTTTTTTTAATTTATTTAGGCAACAAACAGTCAAATACAAAAATGATATTTTTACACATTGTGGTAAAAGACCTTGAGTGCCATATCTTAAGATTACATAAACATTTTAACTTAAAGTAGCTTATTGTAGGAGCGGTAAGAAGCGAAACAATTTGCAAAAGAGTGCGTTATTGGCTATTTGCTACACAAGTGCATTTTTTAAAATATGGTTTAGAAGACTACATGGATACATACACATGGTTACTACATGGTTACTAATACAGACAGTTTCTAACTGTGAGGTTATAGTTTCGATTTTAAGTGACAAATAATTTGATTTTTAAAACTTTGACAATATCTAATTGAAAAAATATCAATATGAGACAAGTTAAGTAATACTTGTCATCGCTTTCCATCAGGCGAGACTAAGGCCAATCGCTATTCAGCCATCCATAAAAAAAAATTGCGTGCGATCCCAACTAAGCCCAAATATTTCCAGCTCATAAAAAATACTTAAAAAATAACATTGTTGAGGACTATCTAACAGACAGAGATGCATGCCCCAAACCAAATGGGTCATACTTAGTTGAAAAAACAAAAGTCGTCCCTCCTGTGGTCAATAGTTAACGGCTTATGTGTTATGTTAGCTATGTTTTTATTACAGGGATTTATAGAAACGGAGACACTGTTTATGCGGGTTACTGGTCCAATCCAAAATTAAGCTTTGTAGCCCTTAACTTTTGGTATGTCCACAGAAAAGACGCGAACCTAAATCCGCGTATGACCCAAATACCTAAATAGCGTAAATATTCATGGATAATATTTTCATTGTATCTACTTGACACAGTTCTTGAAGGAAAGCATACCAAATGATTTATGTCTAGGGGAAGTATTTTCCATTATTATTATTTTAATTATCTCGTATTTAGTAATACCATGTAATACGTATATACTCTTTCGACATGTTTTCATATGGAACTATACATTGTAAATACTTATTGATAATTTTTTCCTCGTCTTTATAATTTTTTTTTTGTTATTTACCACTTAGACTTGTTTCGAACAAAACACAAACGAACGCGTTTTCGTTTAGTCTCAATTCGTATGGGAAAAAGAATTACCACCTAATAAGGCCACCAGAGGCGCTGCTGGCGTTTCAAAAAACTTATACTAGAGTTACAGAATCGACATTAAATTACCGAGACTTTTCGGTGCATTCGACACTAAACGAAAAATACGCAATACTCGACTTTACTGAGTGATATGATGAGACACAGGAGAGCTCATTGTGTCGTATTTGTCATATTTATACTTTTTTGCATCAAACGATTTGATATGACTCAGGCAAACAAAAGATTACCCGCTAAAGAGAAGGAGGTCGTTTATAGTCATCCGTCGGCCTATCTTCAGCAAGTTCTCAATTTAGCTTCATAATAAGTTTTTCGTCCCGGTCTCTCGTGCGCACGTGAATATGACTCTATCTAATTCTTCTAATCGACGAGGAGAAGATCCTTTTACGGGTGAGGCATAAGAACACATATAATGAGAGGCAGTGCTCCAACCTAGAATAGAATAGAAGATAATTTATTTCAGTATAAAAACACAGTAATACAATATATAAGAAAGAAAACAATGGATAACTTATTATCTAAATTGTACGTTGAACATTACACTGAAAAAGGTGAACACTCAGCATAATGCCAACCTCTCGCTTACACGTATGGCGCACCGCTACCGCCGCGGCTCTTGCTCGAAGTTGTGGCCCAACGTGGCATCAGGCTGTTATATTGACGGCTATATACGTCGTAAATGGGATTGCCAGTGATTAACTGAATGCTGAACGGGGTGTTAACATATGTTGCAGTTTATGTTAAATAAATGGCAGTTGGTTAACATTACATTCAAATAAATAAGGTAAATGTCTCGGTGCTTGACTTTATCAATCTTATGCCATGATAACTAGTAGCGTTGTGAGCTGTAGCTCTAGGAAGCATTTTTTACGTTGTCCAAGCCCACGGCCATTTTGAATAGTTCCAAAAAAATCAAAAATCAAAATCAAAATCAAAACATTTATTCTGCAAATAGGCCTCAAGGGCACTTTTACAAGTCAAAATCTACATCAAATAAAAATAATACAATAATCAAAGTATCATTAATTAAATGTAGTGTTACATGTCAAAAATAAGACTGAGAAACTAATAACAATCGAGATTTGTTAGAAATGTATAAGGTCTCTAAGCGTCAAGATAAAAGGTAATAAAGTAGGTACACTAATCATAATAAAATATTTTGAGCTATATCTATAACACGTCAACATGAAAATAATAAAATCTAATAAATACTGAATAGACAAAAATCCATGTAATTATCGAACCTGTTCACAAAAATTCACCAGTTTTTTTTCGGATTCGCAAGCGTCTAAAGATTACGATGTCTTGTTTCATTCAGGCAGGCCGTAAGGTTTTCCACCGTCGTTAACATAAAAAAAAAATCTATACAAATACCGTATCTTCCTTGTACAGAAGATACGGTTTCAGGTTTCAGGAAAGTTCTGTGTCCATCATTTTTCGACGTTATTAGATATCTGTAAATGAATGCCCAAAAGTAGTAGACCACATTGTTGGCTGACTGTACGGGAGCACATATACTGTTTACTGAAACACGATACTTAGACAAACACTCAAGTCCCTTGTTGTGTACACTCAGTGAAGGTGTATGTGTGTACCCGGTTTGTATATGTCGGCGCTTGGTCTGAATTCTCAGAACCCATCGTGAAATAATACTTCAAATATGGTGATAACTATTTATTACGTACTTTCAGACAATACATTCCGAGAATCGGCTATAGAATGACCTCCCGCCATGTTGCATCGTGTTTATATAGCTAGTTAGGTTATCCATCAATAACAAGACTATTTTACTTATTGTTACAAATGTCATCTTTATTTATATTTCATTATTACAGAATCAATATAAAAATAACAACTCATCCTACAAAAAGTCTAAATGTGACTTCATTAAATTAATTAGTTACAAATCTTACCAAACTCGAGCGTGAATCGATTAACAGATCTTGAGTTACTTATCTTGTCTTTGTCGACCGGTTTAGCCTAGTGGGTAGTGCACCTGCCTGTGAAGCTGACGGTCCTGGGTTCGAATCCCGGTCAGGGCAAATATTTGTGTGATGAGCATGAATATTTGTTTCTGAGTCGTGGATGTTTTCTATGTATTTATATCTATTAAATATATCGTCGTCTAGTACCCATAACACAAGCCTTCTTGAGCTTACTGTGGGGCTAGTTCGATTTGTGTAAGATTGTCCTCTAATATTTATTTATTTTTTTTTATTCATTTTGCGTAATAGAAACATATTCATATAGAAAGTACCAAACTATCAGCTTATTCCGATTTATAACAACGACTTTCAAATTATCTATCCATAATTAAACTTAAATACAATAAAAAGTTGCTACAAATATTTCCAATCATCTTGTGGTAAACGGACTACCCACATCTAAAAAGACGAGCGCCCATATATACAAAAACACTACACTTTATATGTACATAGTTCAATTATTCTGCGGGATTTACTGGTTAGGTACAGTACAATTCATCATCATCATCATCATCATCCTCCTAGCGTTATCTCAGTACAGTTACATTTGGATGCCCGGGGTCCACTACCCAATCAAGATTTGGCGTAGACACTAGTTTTTACGGAAGCGACTGCCATCTGACATTCCAACCCGAGGCGAAACCCGACCTTATTGGAATTAGGCTTGCCAAGTGAGTGGGCAACTTGACTGTTAGAAGTTCTCAAACCGCCCGGAGGCCTCTAACTTAGCTTAATGACTCCTATCATAGCAGCCGGGATCAACGGCTTAACGTGCCTTCCAAAGCACGGGAGCGCTCAGTTACTAAACACTCAAAGCGGTCACCCATTCAAGATCAGGGGGCCGATTTTGGAGACTTTTCACTCGAGATCTGTCTATGATATCTGTATATGAAAACTATTATGATTTGACAGATGTCGAGTGAAATGTCGAGCGTTCGACACTCAATAAAGGCAAAATTAAAAATTTTGAAAATACCCCCGACGGATGTTCTCACAATTGAGAAATAATTAAATAATGCATTTGAAAATCCCCCTACTCTATAGGAAATAATTACATATAGATAAAAACATTTTTTTTTCTAAACGGTTAACTGGTTGCGAGGTATATTTACAAGCCTAGAAAAATCCTTCAGGGCTGCCATTATATAAAGCCCGACTAAACTACAAACCTATTGCAGAAAACCGTTTCTAAATCGGTCAAGCCGTTTCGAAGATATTGATGTGCACACACAAACAAACAAACAAACAACCTCTCACCCTAAACGCATATACCTTCTCCGTTCCGTCATGGGTAAAAATCGCCTCTTTGATGTTGGCCCACGTTGCTTAACCTCGCATACCGCACGCGGTACGCGGGCGCCACTGGTCCACGAGCGCTTCAGGTACAGTACAATTATTATTGATTAATAATTAATATAATTACAAATTAAGGGCCGGTACCAAATTACGAGTACAGACCAATTAAAGTTAAATATCGGCGCCCCGCCGACATTCCATTCCATAGAAACTTATCAAACTATCCATATCACTACATAGTATAAAACAAAGTCGCTTTCTCTGTCCCTATATCCCTATATATGCTTAAATCTTTAAAACTACGCAACGGATTTTGATGCGATTTTTTTTAATAGATAGTGATTGAAGAGGAAGGTTTATATGTATAATAACATCCATTAAATAGTGCGTGCGAAGCCGGGGTGGGTCGCTAGTAATCCAATATTAACGGTTTATTTATTAAACAGTTATGCAGAAAAACGTTTCATTGAATTTATGTTTCGCATTTTTTTTTATCACAAAGGGTTTGAAACACTCGTTTCTAAAGTTATTGTCGACTCACGATTATCTACACAAAGTAATAATAAACCGGCAAAAACATTAATCAAATAAGACTCGGACCCGATAATGGTTTACGCTTTTTACAAAAGTCTACTCTGATCATCGTCTCCTTTAACAATATTTAATGAAAAGACAATGATGAGAAAAACCGCCGTTGAAACACTGACTATTCGCCTGTTAACAGTTCTAACGTAACCTAAAACCCATTTTTCTGGTAGACCTACTAAACAATGACCTTTTAGCAGTAGGGTCATACACGGATTTAGGTTAGAGTCTTTTCTGTGGACATTACCAAAAGTTAGGGGTTTACTTTTGGATTCGACCAGTAACCCGCATAAACAGTGTCTCCGTTTCTATAAATCCCTGTAATAAAAACATAGCTAACATGCACATAAGCCGTTAACTATTGACCATAAGAGGGACGACTTTTGTTTTTTCAACTAAATATGACCCCTACACTAAAAAGTTAACGGTATCTAAAATAACGATGTAACCTGTAATTGGTTTTTTTAATACAGTTGCTCAAAAAGTGGTACTTTATGTAGCTGTATATCGTGCGCAAAGTTGGATTTCGCGTATACTAGTGCTTTTTACTTTTTCATTTTTTTAAATTTACTGTTGGACCAATCCAAACATCCAATAAAAGAATTTTAGGTTCAATCAGTTTACTAATTTATTTAATAAAGCTTTTGTCATTAAAACTATACTTCTATTATATTTAAAACATTAAAATTGGATATTAAACAGGTTAAAAGGTTATCATATACTAAAAAATCTAAAACTGTTTTCAAAATGTTATCTTATTGAGTAGACCAATGACCGGAAACGAATATTACGCGAGACCTAAGATTAATAGAGTATTATGCAGGACCGCCGCGCCGGATGAATGAAAGCTTATTTTTTTCGCCAGAACATACATTTATTTACCAAAAAATTAAATATAAATTAATTATAGAATTAAAAATAACTGTTTTATGTATAAATGTAAACAACTACAACGTGACATAAAATGTCTCGCAAAATAGTCTTGGTTTTGGCTGAATTGTTATTTTATTACATACGTACCTATTACATTTTTTTTGAAGCCTTGTCGTCCTAATGTATGCATATACAAGCATTACGGGAGACAGTAGTTCATAAACTGTTTGATTACTAAATTCTGAAGACAAGATCACTTACATATCTTATTATATAACAGGACAAGCATTTCAACCCCTATAGTTGCCTGGCAGGCGGTTAGAATCCACAATAGAGGATTCTAACTTCGTATCGTGCCGTCCCTTTCACTCTAGTATTGTACAGTATATGAGTAAAAGGGATGGCACGATATGAAATTCCGAGGCCTTCAGTTTCTAAGCTCTAGCGCTATCTATAGCTAAGTAGCTAGTAACTAAACCAATAGCAACTAAACTGGTCCAACAAACGGTCGAGATTGTGGCTGCGAAGTTCTATAAGCATTCGGGGTCGATCAAACAATTCTGGTTTAGTGGAATAAGGTTCTATCTGAACATGACCGTTGAGTTGAGATAAGTCTAGCGAAACTTGACTTGACATGATGAGAGACTTCACTGTTCTCATTTGATTTTATTTTTTTAGACTGACGCTCAGAGACCTTGTACATCTCTGAGGATATTTATTTATTAGATTTTATTATAAACTAATTTTTCATGTTGACGTGTTATAGATATAGCTCAAAACATTTTATTATGATTAGTGTACCTATTTTATTACCTTTTATCTTGACGCTTAGAGACCTTATACATCTCTAACAAATCTCGATTGTTATTAGTTTCTTAGTCTTATTTTTGACATGTAACTCTACATTTAATTAATGATACTTTGATTATTGTATTATTTTTATTTGATGTACCTAGAGAGATTTTGACTTGTAAAAGTGCCCTTGAGGCCTATTTGCAGAATAAATGTTTTGATTTTGATTTTGATTTTGAAATTACTTCAGATATTGGCAGCAATAGTCAATACGAACTTTGCTGAACAATATTAAGATGAAAATCAAATATCTCTTCTACATATCATGTATTTATTGAAATTACAATGAATATAAAAAAACAAGAACATACTACAAAAGATAAAAACCTATTTACAAATAAAAAACCGGCCAAGTGCGTGTCGGACCACGCACAATGAAGGGTTCCGTACCAACACCTACTAGTCCACATTTAAAATCACTATCCAATACATTGAATCTAAAAAAGTCGTATCTTCATAGGGAACTCACGGCACTTAAGACCTTTTGTTTGGGCAAGACAGTTTTTAAGCGAAAACTCAAATACCGTAACACCCATATAGTTCAAACCAAAAATCGTTGAAAGTATTTACTAACGCACATCACCTCAATTTTTTTCACAATCACCACACCTCAACTTTATAGTTTGAAAATTAGAGGGGGGGGGGGGGGACACTTTCTATGACTTTGACAGCTAATTATCTCACCAACGGTTGACTTAAATGGACAAGTCTTTTAGAAACCTCCATATCATTTTTAAAGGCCTATCCATCGATACCCCACACGACTATGTGCGTTGAAATATTTTTTCATCCACCGGTTAATTTAATATTTTTTATAATTTCACATCACTTATGTAGCGGTTCATAGAATACACCTTCCTACCAAATTTCATAATTGTAGTGCTTATAGTCTCCGAGTAAATTGGCTGTGACATACGGACAGATGGACGGACGGACAGACATGACGAATCTATAAGCGCCAGCCTTCTGGTCACCCGTCGCGTCAACAAGTGCGAATGAGGAGTCGTAGGCAGCAAGTCAGTATTAGGATATCTTGCCCTCCATAGTAATCAAGGGTACTTGTACAATATGTGATGTAAATAAATTAAGTGATTTTAAAATAGAATCCCGAGCGAAGCGAGTGATTCGAAAATAGAATCCTGAGCGTAGCGGGTGGTGCAACACACGAAACGTAAAATAACGTTGCAGCAGTATACACAATAATCTTTTTACCTCACTAGAGCGATCATTTTTTTGCTCCTCCTCATCCTAGCGTTATTCCAGTACAGTTGCATCCTAAATATAGTTGGATACCCGGGGTCCACTACCAAATCCCGAGATTTGGCGTAGGTACTAGATTTTTTAACACAACAGCACAATATTATTGATGCTGGACTGTCTGGACTGGCCTTTACATGTTATTATGTTTAAAAAAATTACAAATAGCACGTTCGGATTTCAAATATTGTTTGCACTCTTGTGGATAAAATGCAGTTTTGCTATCTGTTTTCCAATAATAAAAAAGGGCTTTCCGAGCTAGTGAGGCGTGTTCGCGCCGCTCCGTTAACTAGTTTTTAATAATTAGCCTTAAGCATACAAAAATGATACTTACACCTTTACATTAACGCTTATTTTGGCTTGTATTCGCTTTACCTAATCAAAACACTTACATATTACGACATGTTGTAGCTAACCAATGACAGACGCTTTCACACACACCACATACATACGTCACAGTCACGCCGCGCTTGACACTTGCATTCCATAATTCAAACGAGCGACATACAACCTCTGTAATTTTAAAGTAAATTATAATAATTGTCAAAAATCCAGAGTTTCAATCATCTTCTTGCTCCTGTATGGAACAAGGTGAAAAAATAATTACCTACAAGGTTAGAATGAAGTGTGACTTCACCATCACTCGTATTTTACACGCTATTTATGGGTCCAGGAGTCTGGTCTTGGCAGCACCATGTCATTATTTTTTCCATGAATAAACAGTTTAATGCGTTGCATTGCATTTGGTTTAGCCTAGTGGGTAGTGCACCTGCCTGTGAAGCTGACGGTCCTGGGTTCGAATCCCGGTCAGAGCAAATATTTGTGTGATGAGCATGAATATTTGTTTCTGAGTCTTGGATGTTTTCTAAGTATTTAAGTATTTATATCTATTAAATATATCGTCGTCTAGTACCCATAACACAAGCCTTCTTGAGCTTACTGTGGGGCTAGTTCGATTTGTGTAAGATTGTCCTCTAATATTTATTATTATTTTATTATTATTTATTAATGTGACCCAATTATAACTCAAAATGGAAGTCCATCCAATTGTTACTGAAACATTAATTAGCGTCCATACAATACCATTATAGCTGGTTAAATAGCTTATTGTCACGGTTCATGATGTGTCACGTTTGACCCAATTTCGAAGTCGGTTGATTAATTTTTCAGTTCATACACAGACACATTGAAGCATCAGTAGAGACATTCGTTCAAAAACGAGAGACCTTAGGCATTCCCGCCTCCGCCGGTGGGGACGTCCACCGCGCGATCGCGACAACACTGATACATAGTCCCTATTCGTTCCGGTACCGTCGCACACCGGGTAGTCTTTATAGGCCGGGCCCAATAAAGCGATAAGAGTGCATGGTTGGAGAGTAGCCTGGGGAAAATCTCCGACACGACCACGCGTGTGGTTTGGAACACTGGAATACTCTAAGAGTTTGCGCTCCAGTGAGATTGGTTGAGCGGTTTCAACTGAATCTGAGGTGTGAGTGGAATCAAGCTACTGGGAGTTTTGTGGCTGGTTCACTAAACCTAGCCTGGCTGAGAAGAGTCCAGGAAGAAACTCAGCTAGGCCCGACGTGGCTCGGACTAACTCTACCCGGTGTACAGCGGTACCGGGACGAATAGGGATTACGTGTGTCCGTGTTGTCGCGATCGCGAGATGGACTTCACCTTAACTGATCTATCAATCTTCAATTGAAGCACCTGTCTATATTTTATAAGGTATTAAAATAGTGACTGCGATTTAAAGGTTCTAACGCATTGGAACAGACCCGGGACAGTCATACGAAGGGTTAAGTTTTAGCTTAACAGTCTCCTGACGTGATGTTAATTTTGTGTTCTTACGTTTATAGACCAAATCGTCCTTTATTTTAAGTAGGTAATTGTTACTTATTGACTTTTGATTGTAAACTCTGGTGTTGCAGGTGTTTATGGGCGAGGGTAATTGCATACCATCAGGCGATCCGTCTGCTCGTTTGCCCCCTATAACATAAAAAAACCGACTATTTGATTCTGAGTTTCTCACATGACAAAAGTTGTGGGTCGTTTAAGCCAGTTACTTATCAGGCAAAACGTTAATGCTTAAGTTCCTATATAGTTTTTTTGGTGTGTTATTTTAATTATTATAATTATGGTATCTTCGGGTAATTCCGAAAATAACAGATTTCTGTCTAACTAAGTGATTGTTGCACTACCAAACATCAACAAAAAATTTAACATTTCTTTTTGATGGTGATGACATGCAATAAAATCGCTTAGTTAGACTGGAATCTGTTCGGAATTACCCGACATTCGAAATTACCCGAAGACACGTTTAAAACAATTCAAAATATTAAAATAATTCATCGTTTAAAACAATACCACACACGACACACGTTTAAAACAATTCAAAATATTAATATAATTCATCGTTGAAAATAATAACACACACGACACACGTTTAAAACAATTCAAAATATTAAAATAATTCATCGTTTAAAACAATAACACACACGACGCACGTGTAAAACAATTCAAAATATTAAAATAATTCATCGTTTAAAACAATAACACACGACACACGTTTAAAACAATACAAAATATTAAAATAATTCATCGTTTAAAACAATAACACTCACGACACACGTTTAAAACAATTCAAAATATTAAAATAATTCATCGTTTAAAACAATAACACACACGACACACGTTTAAATAATTCAAAATATTAAAAGAATTCATCGTTTAAAACAATAACACACACGACACACGTTTAAAACAATAACACACACGACACACGTTTAAAACAATAACACACACGACACACGTTTAAAACAATTCAAAATATTAAAATAATTCATCGTTTAAAACAATAACACACACGACACACGTTTAAAACAATTCAAAATATTAGAATAATTCATCAAATATCCTTACTGCCCTCATCCACTCTGTGACTGTGTGATTTGTAAACAGATATTGAATTGAAACTATGAATCTGATTCTCGTTATATACCGACACATCATCGTAACAATAAATCGTCATGTTGATTTTAAAACTGGAAAGTGGAAAAGAATTTAAAACTGCGTTATTTAATTTTTTAGCATCTAAGGCCTATTATTCCATTCAATAATATTTAAATGACATTGTTTTTTAGTTTATAAGTAAATTATGCATGCGATACACATGACATACCTTAAATATTTGCATGTCCTTGTGACCAAACATGTAGTTCCTTATATTTTAGAGTATGACCTATTTGTTGTACCATGTTTTAGCAAATAAACGACTGATTACTGATTACTGATTACTGATTGCTGCTTTCAAATTAATTACCAGTCCATCGATGACCTTTTTGATCGCATACTTATCCAAGAAAGAAAGAAAGAAAACATGTTTATTTAGCATAAAATAATAATAAACAAAACAAAGGAAAATTAAAATACTTATAATATATACTAAAATGGTCGCCACTCAGCTTGGTGCCACGAAATAAGCTATTAGGCATTAAGTCGTGGCGCTGATTTTCAGTGGCGCCTGGTAACCAGAGTAGCTGCCACTTATTTAGTATACCTCTTACTTAAGGGTCCTTATCAGTTAATAATATATATCTGTGTGACTTAACAAGAACATGCATGCATGAACAGAACGCTCGTGGTCCAACGGCGCCCGCATACCGCAGGTTAAGCAACGTCGGCCCAGGTCAGTTATTGTATGGGTGACCGCTTTCAGTGGTTATTAACTGAGCGCTCCGTGCTTTGGAAGGCACGTTAAGCCGTTGATCCCGGCTGCTGTCTATGATAACAGTCGTTAAGCCAAGTTAGAGGCCTTCGGGCGGCTTGAGAACTTCTAACAGTCTAGTTGCCCCCTAACTTGACAAGCCTAATTCTAATAAGGTTTGGTTTCCCCTCGGATTGGAAGGTCAGATGGCAGTCGCTTCCGTAAAAACTAGTACCTACGCCAAATCTGGGGATTGGATAGCGGACCACGGGCATCTTTCAGGATTCAACTGTAACGGGCTAACGCTAGGATGATAATGATGATGGCTAGGATGATGATCCAATAGAGAACTATATGACTAGTAAATTAATGATTTTACTCAAAATCTTAAAAATATATGACACTTAAAAGTTTCGAATAATGATCAATTTTTTTACTTAAAGTAAATTAAGTATTTTGTTTGGAGATAAAATGAGGTACGGTAAGCCTCCCTGGGGTTTTTTTATACAACGACGGTGGCAAACAAGCATACGGTTCACCTAATGGTAAGCGGCCACCGCAGCCTATAGACGCCCGCAACTCCAAAGGAGTCACGTGCTCGTTGCCGACCCTTTATAAGATTTGAGGATGCACTGTGTTGTCAGCAGAAGGAACGCATTAACACCTTAATACCCTTTCGCTTTAACGTCATAATTTAAAATGTCTGACTAAATTTCTTAACAAATGAAAGCGCACATTGAAGATTGAACGAAATAAGTACGGGCCATATTGATCTACAACTGTTCCCACACTGTTCCAAAGTCAAAGTCAAAGTGATCCTTATTGAGAATCTCTTTAGCAACTCGCTTTCTTTTAATTTTTTTTTTAGTTTATTTTGAAAACAAACAGCCATGTACAAAAAATTCATACAAAAATGGACGCAGATTAGACCTAAAGTTTCATATATTACTAAGTAACAATTATTGACTAAATAAGTTACAGGTGCCGTTATAATTACCTATTAAGTTGTGTACTCATGTAAAGTAGTTTAACTAAAGTAAAAGAGATTATTAAAAACAATGTTTTCCCTCACTTAATATTATCTAGAAAACAATCATTGCCGAACTTTAGTCTTGAAAGAGGACAAACTATGAGCAAAAATGTCTATGTCATTGAGCAATTCATTTTGAGTTATATTTATTTATTTATTTATTTATTTACTTAAAAACTCCTGTGAGCTTACAGGTCATCCCAAAAATGCCCACAAGATTAATATTGCATACGTACATAATATTAACAACTTAAATTTAGAAGAATATTACAAGGTGAGTTTAATTAGAGCTAAACAGTTAACATTGATTCAATGAATACTTACATTATAATTATAACGAACCGACTAGGCGGTTTGCGAAAAGTACAACTTTAGTTTTTAATATTGACAAGTTGTCAGCAAATACATCAGCGTCCTGGATTTGTGAAAGGAACTCATTCATCAGGGCTATGGCTCTGACAGTTGGTGCATTCCGGGCTTGATGAGTACGAGTTCTACCGGAAGTAGTGGCAAAAAGATTTCGCGTCCTTCTTCCCTAAGTCCTTCTTCCCGCTATACTCTATTCCCTTGGGATACGGAAGACTAACTTGAACCTCTCATTTCAGTTGATGGCGGGTTTTCCCGCAAAGCGTGCTGGTGGGACTTCGCGCGCCACCTGGACCGCCTGGACGCGGTCCTCCTCACCAGGCTGAACAACTGCTCCGCCGCGGGCATGGCCGCCGTGCTGCGCAGGAAGGCACAGGCCTCCGTGTACCCGCAAATCGGACATTTCTTCTGTAATCTGGAGGTGAGTCTGACCACAAGCCACCTAGATCAACTGCGCTGCAAGAATAGCCGTTGTGCTGTGCACTGAGCAGGAGCACAGGTTTCCGTGTACCAGCAGATCGGACGCTTATTCTGTAATCTAGACGTGTCTGAACAGGCTGAACAACTACTGGCCAGGAAGGCACAGGTCTCCATGTATCCACAAATTGGATATTTCTTCTGTAACCACAGGAGGTGAGTCTGACCACAGGCCACCTAGATCAACTGCGCTGCAAGAATAGCCGTTGTGCTGTGCACTGAGCAGGAGCACAGGTTTCCGTGTACCAGCAGATCGGACGCTTGTTCTGTAACCTGGACGTAAGTCTGACTAGGCTGAACAACTGCTGGCCAGGAAGGCACAGGTCTCCGTGTATCCGCAAATCGGACAATTCTCCTGTAACCTGGAGGTGAGTCTGACCGTAGGCCTCTTAGATCAACTGCGCTGCAAGAATGGCTGTTGTGCTGCGCACTGAGCAGGAGCACAGGTTTCCATGTACCAGCAGATCGGACGCTTGTTCTGTAACCTAGACGTGTCTGAACAGGCTGAACAACCTCTGGCCAGGAAGGCACAGGTCTCCGTGTACCCGCAAATCGGACATTTCTTCTGTAACCTGGAGGTGAGTGACTGGGGAGCATGGAAAGCACAGACCTAGATCAACTGCGCTGCAAAAATGCAACCCACCCTTAAATACATAAAAACGAAAAAGAGGACAGTTTGACCATAGTAAATTGTGACGATTTGTCATATTTCCCTACAAACTTCATACTAACCCAACAAAATTGGTGCAAAATCAACATTACATAGGCAGTTACATAGGTTAGGTTCTATAGTACTTAAAATTAAGAAAAATGGTTCATTTTAAGATGGTTTTGTTTCTATCCCTATTTTATTAATATTTCGTCGTATCTCATCGATATCTATGCACGTAATTTTGTTGATTTTTCTTCAGGGTTAGGTAAGTAAAAATGCTTAAAAAGCGAGCTACTACAAACTAGATACAAACTATTAAAAAGACCGTATTTCTAAAACTAGATTGCAACAATATATTAAATTAAATTGATACTGATAGCTTGTGACGAGAGTGGACTGTATTGGGACGTAATGATGATAGAAACACGTAGTTATTTACCGAAAATATATTATTTAACAATCAGCACAATATATGGTTGACCAGGCGAACGTGACACAAGGTGACAACTGAACATAAGTAGGAAAAGTAACTATTGACATTTGGTATATAAAAAAGGTCGCACCACAGCCAGTCGCCAACAGATACTATTATATTCGTTTACATTGCTCGATACGTCAACGTCTCTTCTAATGGGGGCTATCGTTTTTGTGCTCACCAGTTGGCGCCACTGTCGAGTAAGGTCCAGCTGTCAAAAAATGTTATTGGTTATTATGGACATGAGAACGAAATTTACATTTAAATCATATTCAATACCTTAAAACTGTACCGTAAAAATATCGAACATACCGCATTGTAGCGCAGTCCCGTTTTGTTCGGAAAAAAGGAGGAAATAAGTTTCCGAAAGACAAAACTGTCTCAAAGCTCTAATAGTCTTTGACCCCTAACTCATATTTGCCATAATCAAGCTCAGGTATTGCTTAATAGTCACCATATTGTTCCAATTAGATATTAACCCGCGTAGCGCAACCACAAAGAGTGACATTTGACGTTTCGGAGACCCCACGCTACACTAGCGCCTCTAGCGGCGAATTCATACGCGATAGCTCTCATTGCCTTATCGTCACGGCTGGTCCACACCTCAGGGAATCCCAGAGCTGGCGCGTACCTCTCCCAACGGATTGCTCTTGCGGTTCAGAGGGGTAACGCCGCCAGCGTTTTGGGGTCCATGCCGCAGGCAGAACTTTTAGATGTAGTGTTTTTTTTGTAATTGGTTTTATTTGTTTCTTTGTTGTAGTTGTAAGTATGTATCTTGTATCTATATCTACTTAAATTAAATATAATTGATAATGGTCATGAATTTAATCTATACACATTCCATTAAAGCATAACTCTTACCTGGCGCCATAGCGCTCAATGTCGGGTATCAAGTGCGCAAGCGCAACGTGATACTATGCGCGCGAGTGCACCCTGCTTACTGTTGGCGGGCGAGCAGCCATACGCATCAAATAATCATTTTATTTTATACCAATGGGTCTGTAAACGGTAGACCTCGCGAGTAATGCAATACAATACAATATTCATTATTTCTCACCAAATAAAGTACACTAAAGAAAAACAGCAATACAATAGTTATTTGTTATGCAAGGCTGCAAAGTTGTTGTTTGGCGCGAGTGCTCGAATTGAAATTGCTGTGCCTGTATCTACGCTATCCGATGATGCTATGTATTAGTTAATTTACATTTTTTTTTCCATTTTTCTTTATTTAAAATATAATAAAATTTAAACTGCATGCCTTAGATAAGAAGACACAAATGTAAGTAGTGGTTGCCTATAATTGGATAAGCGTCTATCACGAACTGTAAAATAGAAATAAGAACATTGTATGACGTATTATCTGTTGGCGATCCTTAATAAATAAATAAAAAAAAAGAAAGCCGAGTAAGCGAAGGATTCTAGAATTGAACCACGAGCGTAGCGAATGGTTCAAGAATAGAATCCTGAGCGTAGCGAGGGTTTCAAGACACCAGAACCCAAATAACTTTGCTGCCGAGCGAAACACAACTTTTCACCTCACCCTAGCGAGGAAACGTAGGTACAAGAAAACAAAAGTATTATAAAAGAAAATTGCAATACGAATATTGTTTGTATATATTCCTTATTTTTATATTTCCAGATATTAAAAAAGTAGGTAAAATAATGATATAAAACTAAAAAAGAATGATTTTCAATTTAATGTAAGTACCTAAAATAAAATGTTTCATCGGATGACAGATTACTTGTGCGAGCGGGCCGTTGCTATATACATGTATAGCGCTGTCTCACTCGCACCGTCGTGCGGAAACCACATCAGTGTAGAAACCGCCTTAAGACCGCATGCTGGCCGAACATGATTCTGAACGCATCCATAAAAAAATTGGGTAGCGCGGTACTACGTCATGTTCGAATTTCAAAATCACTTTATCCGCTAGCGGATAAAATGGACTTTTGCACGCAGATTTGAAAGGATAAAGTAAGCCTTTCAAAACGGGTGAGGTGAAAATTGATATTTATTTATGATTTATCCAAAAATCACATGAGGCTCCGAAGGCGTAGGCGGGATTATGAGAACCTCACGATTGATCACGTTTGGGGAGGGAGGTACAAGGGATCTCGCACATATTTTTTACTACCTACGAAACCGTGAAATAGTATTTGCTCCTGTACTATTGGTACAAATGATGGGGGATGGAGCTTCCGAGAGGGGAGGTAAACTCAAGTGTTGCTGGTAGTAGAGTTATATTATTAATATCGTGACCTAACTATATATATACTTTAGGTTGCGCTGATATAAGCAATATGGGTTTATGTCGCAGTAAACTATTGTTACTGCTAAACACTGAAAGTGGCTAATCGCCATACTACCACTCCTGTAGGAAATAGTAAATGTTTATTTCGCACATCAAAAACACCGTCTATTTTTGCATAACAAACATACGAAAATAAGCACAAGATCAAGTAATACAAATACAATATCATTTACTTTAAAATTTAAATAGTGCAAAAAAATTTAAAAAAATACATGTGATTCGTGGGGGTGGGAGTTCACCTCACCAAAGATCATTAAGGGGCAGGGGGGTCGGAAAAAATATCCCAAAAATCTTCGCGCGATTTCTGGATTCGCCCTTATATATTCAACCCCCGTGGCTCCAACATTTTCCAAAAAATGCATCATAATTTTTTTTATAACATATGTATTTATCAAACCTGTTCAAAAATAATACAATACTTTAAATGCAGGATTCAGGAACACAATTGCATACCATTATTGTCAATCAAGCAATTAAATTAGGGTAAAATTTGGGTCAATAATAGGTAATTAGTAAAATTTACCTTATAATAAAGTTACATCATTTAAGAGTCAGGTTTTGTTACAAATTACAAGAGTGTTTTATATAGTTACTGCTTCGTGAAATTAATACTTGACCCATTATTAACAGTGATTTAACTTATCTCACTTTGATAATGAACAAAAATTTTACCATTCAATTAGTATGTTTTACAACAATAGATGAAGGAATTACGTTGAACCGAATAATTGCCGAATATTCGGTTCGGCAACAGCTGGACCTGATATTCGGCCGAATGTTCGTATTCAGTCAAACCCATATTCGGCGCATCTTTAATTATTATATAATGTGAGCTGTTCATATTCTGAAATCCTTGTACATAATTATACGCCAACTCGTCATAATTAATATGGATTAAGTGAATTATCTACGTGCTGCTAGACTATACTCGGGGTTGATACTAATCGAAGCGTAAAGTATCGATTACGTCTGTGTACAGTATGTCGTTAATTACGTGTTAATCGTTGTGCCTATCTAACGTTATCGCGGTTTTCAATTACGTAATTTAATAAAATAAATATTGTATTAAATTTGCATGTTAAGTTAAATGATTATGTGACAGTGAGTGTCTCTGAGGTACGTATTCATACTGAATTTACTGAAGTACAATTTAGAACTGGGTTTCCCAACCTTGGGGGCGGTCGAGCGATTCCAAGGGGGGCGCAGCGGGCGGCTCCAGATTCCCCCTTACTAAAAAAAATACAAATCTCTATCAATCAATCAATCAATCAATCAATTTATTTCTAAGAATATGTTACATTGAAAGTTAGTAGAAATGTGTTAGTTCAGCATATTCTGCCAACATCGGCGTAGAAATATTTTGGGGAAATTAGTTGATAATATAATTAATGACATTAATTAACATTGACTATTGCGAAGTATTATTCAATTATAAATAAGTAATATTAACATTCTGATTGAAATAACAATTATTATTAACAAATTCTCAGTAATATTAATAAATGTGAAATAAATTTATTACAATTCTGATGAAACTAATTAATACTTCAAATTCATTATTCGTCATTTAAAAATTCAGTCACAGAATAAAATCATTTATTGAGCAACCAGCTAAACATTTTTTTTTCATATTGATGTGTTTGTAGTGTTTTGTAATTTTCAGGAACTTTTTCATACAATTCATACATCTATTAGTTAATTTGTGTTCCATCCCTTGTCCACGCTACGAATACCTATATATGGTCATAAAATAATAGAATAGAAACGGTTTAAGTTAACTGCTCATTTTTATTTCCATCGATTGTTTAATTTTCTTATATAAACTTAATTTCAGCCCCTAAGGGGGGTGTCTAATTTTGGTTTGACGTTAGGTGAGACGCGGAAAGAGGTAAGGGCACAGCAAAATGTGATCTTGCTCGAATTTGGAGCAGCCCAGCTGGGGAAGTACCTCCGCCTTGCAGAAGACCACAGCCATAATAACATTATCTACTATACAAGTATGTAGTGTTGTGTTCCTGGAGGTGAGCAAGGTTGCCAGAGCTCTCGAGGATGCACTGTGTTGAGAGCGAGGAACCTAAATTTGTCCCTTCTGTTGTCAACACAATGCATCCTCAAATTGTATAAAGGGTCGGTAATGCGTACGTGACTCCTTTGGAGTTGTGGGCCGCTGATATACGAGCTTTAGGTCGCGGGAGTCCGCTGGATGCGGGTGGCGCAGGACCGGTCATTATGGCACTCTTTGGGGTCTTTCGGCTGATATGATGATGATGATGATGATACGAGCTTTATTCAATTCAATTCATTTATTGCATACATGTTGTTAAGATTACATGGAGTTAACTCTAAGCTTATGTATCAAACATGCACCCTGCAAGGGCATCGCAATCTAATACTTATAACTAAATTCACAATTCAAGAATAATTCTAGTACAATTTTATTATTATGAGCTTTATACACATTTTATTATTATTGTTTTGTCGTTATATGCGTGTGCCTGTGTGTGTGTGTTTGTGTGTGTGTGCGTGTGTGTCTACGTGTGTATGCGTGTGCGAGTGTATGTGGTGCGTGTGTATGTGTATGTGCGCCCGTGCGTGCGTTTAGTTTGTTATATTGTATCGTCTAGGTATTCATTTAGGTAGGTTATTGTAAGTAGTTATTTGTTACTCAGTGACTTGCTTGTAAACCGATGAAATATGTAAGAGTGAAAGGCGTAAGGATAAACTAATTCTTCCCGAATCTGTCCTGGATATTTATAAAAAGGGTCCGCACTACAGCTCGATTAAGATTTATAATAAGATACCCAATACCCTAAAAACAATAAAAAAAGATAGCATTTTTGCAAATTCATTAAAATCATTCCTGATAAAAAAATGTTATTATACAGTATCAGAGCTTATGAACGATAATGCGCTTTAAATTTAACAATAATTAAGTGAAAGTGAAAATGTATTGTTTTTATCTGTAGTTCTATATTAGCTCTAAGGCTTTATTACTAGATTGTAAAATGATTGCTATGCCCTAGCAGGGTCCATGAGGTTCAAATAACTGTATTCCTAAGAACTGTATCTCACCATGGTTGCAATAAAGAATTATTATTATTATTATTATATGAACTAGTATGAACGTCCACCATCCCCGTTTGCAGGAGCGGCGCGCGCTCGCCAGCCCCGACGGCGACAAGGACTCCGATCCCCTCCTCGTGTCCCTCCTGCAGGAGGGCGCTGACATGATGGCGGACCTCCGTCACCTGAACCTGAAGCCGCAGCAGTGCTACCGCAGCCCGGACCCCATCAACCTCTACCACAAAGTTGGACATGGTACGGGTTGATGTGTTGCAGAAACTTTTTTGGCAACAATACACTTTCCGCTGATTTTTTTTTTCAAAAAGGATCGCGGTTGTAATCTAACCCACTTTTATGGTAACCTAATGAATACACAATGGTCTTTTACCAACCTTTTTTGGTACCTCAAATGACAAATATGTTTATTTAAAATATTCACAAATATAGATACAATAATACATATTAAGAAAGGAATACAAAATACAATATACAAACATTTATTCTGCAAATAGGCCACAAGGGCACTTTTACATGTCAAAATATTAATTTATAATTTCAGAAAGTCTGACTATAATAAGTAATACATTTTTCATGTCAAAATATTAATTTACAGTTCAAGAAGGAATAATAATTTCAAGTTTACAATTATAAATTACGTAACTAAAATTAACTATAAATAACTAAACACTAAAAAATAATATCAAAATTAGGCCGCCTAGGTATTGTACCCATTACGCACGCAAAGTTACCTCAAAGGTTTCTGAAAAAAAGTTAAAAGATAATAATGCGAAAAGTGTATTTCTAACAATTTTATGCCAGATGAGGGTAACCCCATGGTATGTCACAAAAGCCTATATATCGTTTTTTTTAAGATTAGAAATTAGCTAGGTTAACAAAGAAGCAGTGGTCGTAAACACGCGCACATTAAATTAGTATTATTCGCACGAAAGATTAGAATAAGTGACAGTTAGTTACTAAAACAAAATACTTTTTTAAACCTGAAAAATTGATGAAATGAAACGAAACGTAATTTAAAAACTAATTATGATTTTTTATTGAAATACTTGTATGAGTAAATACGAATTAAGATATATTTTTTATTTTTGAATAACACCCGGAAAGCGCCCCTTACCCTTTGAGGAGAGAAACCGGTTTGATCGTCAACTGTTTAGGTATAACTTGAAATCATTCCGTTGGCCGAGTTGCATCAAAGTAATTCGTTCGAAAAGCTATTTTACCCTTCGAACAATAAAGTTCAAAATCCAATAACATTTTTATAGAATTTCGCTTAACAATGCACAGGTTAGTCATACATTACGTCACACATTTTCGTGTTGACATCCGTTCATCGATTTATAAGACGTTATCAGATCAAAGGCTAAATTCATACAATGAAATTTTTTATCATTCTACAAAAGAAACGATGTCGCTTGACATTTGTATCGTAAAATCTATGTCGTGACAATGGTCAATAAGGTACTTGAGAGATGAAATTAATGATTATAAAACGTATTGTTAAATGTAGTTTGTGATAACTAAAACCTAAATAACTAGTTACATTTATAAGCCGTCGTCTCCCGGCGAAAAAATAAACAATAGCATTCTTTTGTTATGATCCCGAGTATCCCATAGACCGGTAGACGACGAGTTAATGAATATGACTTTAATAAGTTTTTCTTACTGTGACTCAAATGATCGAAACGATCGATGTTTTTAGTGACGTCATACCGCTACAAAAAATATATAATTCTTAGAAGTGTCACGTGAATAGTAACCTCTTTTATAGAGTAAGTTCATTTATAGTAATGTGACATTATAAAACCGCCCGCCGTTGCCTGTAGCCTAGTTGGTAGTGACCCTGCCTACTGCTGGAAGTCCCGGGTTCGAATCCCGGTCAGGGCATTTTTTTTTGTGATGAGTGTTTTTGTGAGTGAGTCTTGGATGTTTTCTATATATTTAAGTATATATTTCTCTATATAAGTATGTATGCCGTCGCCTAGTACCTATAGTAGAAGCTTTGCTTAGTTTGGGACTAGGTCGATTTGTGTAAGATTGTCCCCAAAATATTTATTTATTTATTTTAAAAGCACTGGAGTCGCGTTTTAGTGTGTATATTTAAATGAAATTTAAAAAGTATGGATTTCATAATAAATAACCAAAAATATGTTTTTTTGATGGGTGAAACGTTTAATTTACGTTTTTAACATATTGAAACAGATTTAAAAAATGGACTAGTACCCAATTATCTATAAGAAACGTCATCACGTTCCAGGTACACTCGACATGTACGTCCTGAATCCGTCCAAGGACTCCAAGCATGTACGCGACTTCCTCAAGAAATGGCACGCCAGCGAGCAGAAACTCTTCGAGGGAGCCAGCGTCTCTAGCGCCTTCAACTTCCCCATTCCCAACCTCGTCTCCATCTGTGCGCTCCTCGTGTGGCGCCCCGCGAACCCCGACGACACCGTCACCAGGATCATGTTCCCCGGCTCAACCCCACAGCACAAAATATTCGAAGGCCTAGAAAAACTTAAACATCTGGAGTTCCTACAGCACCCGACGTGCACCGGACGACAGATCGCGCCGCCGGCACCACAACCGACCACCACGACCAGAGTCAAGACCACTAAGATTAGTAAAGACATGACTAGTAAAGAGAAAACGAAGGAAGACAGAATTGTCGAACCTGAGCCACCCCCAAAAGTCAAAGATGAGAAAAACGTCATAGACAATAAGTTACTCAGTGAATTAACTGATGGGGATGAGAAGAAGATTGAGTCTGTGTTGCAAGAAGCAATCACTAGTAGGGTAGAAACCAAGTTAGATGATAAAATTGCTCAGTACGAGAGCACTGTGATAGATAGTTTGCCTAAAAAGAAGGAAGTGAAGAAAAAGGAGAAGGTAGTGGAAAAGAAGAAACGAATTGATAAGACTGAGGAAAAAGAGGTAAAAGAAATCAAAACTGAAGCAAAACAGGAAGTGAAAAAGACAGAACGAAAAAAAATTGAAGTACGAAGAAGTGAAACGACTAGTGCAACTACTAGAACGAAAATAAGTCATCGCACGGCAGTGCAAAAAGCTGAAAAGAAGGCAAGTACTACGTTACCAGACAAAAAGCCGGGTGATGAAAAGAAATCGCCACCGCCCACTCCGAAAAAGATAAGTGAAGTTAAAACGACTGTATCTAGCATTCAACCAGCTGTGAAGGACCGAGTCAAGGCCAAGACGAGAAAGCTAAGCCCTGGTAGCACTCCGGCCAAAAGCACTAAAGAAGCGGCTAACCGTAGGGTCATGGAATCGAAATACAAGCAACCATCACCCAAACGGGATATTACTCAGAAGACTGTAGAAAAACCTAAAGTAAAACGCGAGCCTATTTCTCGAAGACCACGACCTCTAGCTTCTCCAGTGAAAGGAATGAAAGCCATGAAAAGTCCAACCAAATCCGTAAAATCAGTCAAAGTTGACTCAAAACTAAAGGGACTACAAAGAGTTAACTATGAAGACATTCTCAAAGAGGCAAAGAAATCCGATGAGGATACGTCTAAGTCTCTAGATGACATTAAACTGCAGGAATTAGATGACAGGGAAGAACAAGAGATCGTTAGAGAAATCGAAGCTGTATTTAATAGAGATAGTGAAGCCGAAGAAAAAATAGAATTTATAGGACGATCAGATATTGAAAAATTAATAATAGATGACGCTAAAACAGAAACGACAGCTGATGGTGAATTCGAAGAAGAATATCTAATAATCGAAAAAGAAGAAGTTGAACAATATACTGAAGATTCAATTGCTGATCGTGAAGCTAGTCAAGAACGTGAAGATGAATTACAAAAGCACGTAAAAGATACGGAAGAATCGGAAAAAAAGAAAGAAGAATTAAAAACAGAACCACTTATTGAAGAAAAACCAACTGTCGATATTAAACCGGAATCAAAAGAACACTCTGTTAGTGTAGAAGAAAAACAGGACCACAGTAGTGAAAAGAAAACTTCAGACAGTAAAAACGGTGCAGCCAAACCCAAAGATTCTTTAGAACTTAACGTAATGCAAGAATCCCAACCTGATGAAAAGATATCAACTACGATAGAATCAGGAGCTACAACTGCACCGACTCTACCTGAGGATGAAAGAATAACTCTTGACGAAATCAAAGAAGATCAGCAAGTAGAGGAGAAACATGTGAAGGAGGAAACTAAAGAAGTAGTGCCACCACAAACTCTTATTGACGTTAAGACTAAGAGTCCCAAATTAGAAGCCATACCGGCACCATTAAGAGAAATTGTTAAAACGCCAGATGAAGTGGCTGATTTGCCTTTACATGAGGAAGTTGACTACAGAACGTATGAGGAAAAGAAAACGCCAATTGAAGAAGACATATTCAAAAGGAAGCCAGATGTCGGATTCGTCCATGAAATTAAAGTACCTAAAGACTTACCCCTTCCAGAAAAGGAAGGAGTCACGTCATTTAAAGGAAGCCAGCATGACGTGGTCTTAAAAACGGTTGAGCGTCCATCACATGCTGAGTTAGTAATGGTTACTCCTGGATCGGCGCCAGAGTCACCAATGTATTCTGAACCTAGTAAAGTTGGGGCTGTCAGAGAACTAGAGCCAGTTAAAGAATACGATGACACCGACTTTAAGTATGGACAATACACTGAAAAATTAAGAGAAACGCATATAACTACCTTAGATTCCCCAATAAAGGATGAAATTATTATTGTTGAGGAAATCATTGGGGATAAAATACCGTCAATACCTGAAGATATCGAGAAAGAAATTGAAGAAGCACGTAAATTGGAGGGCACAGAGAGACCTCCTATAAGTCCCAAAGAAGTAGAAAAAATTGTTGCTGATGTTGCAGAGGTACTGAAATCTGATAAAAGTTTAGAAGAAATCATGGCAGAAAAATCTCCAATATTGCTGCAAAAATCTCCGGAACATCTATTCAAATCAGATACGATAACAAGCGCTATTGAAGCGACACATAAGTTGATCTTAAGTGAGACAACTGTAAAAGAAGAAAAGCAAAGGACGGAAGAAATTAAAGAAGAATTAGGCAAAGAAATGTCTCCAGCAAGATCAGTTGCTTCGGAAGATATAAGCGACGTCTCAGATAAAACTGTACTTAGTGAAGGCAAACGTGCTAAGCGTGAAATTAAAGATGACCTTAAAGACCACGGGACTATTACAAAAGCGAAGAATGAATTAACTAAAATTATAAAAGATACAGTAACAGAAATAGTCGAAATCGAAGAAACAACCGGTACCTCATCCAAATCTATAGATGACAAAAAAGTTATTGAAACTACAACCCATGATCTAATGTCAAGTTCCATGCTAGTTTCAAATATTTTAGATGAGGAAATGAAATCTCTAACAGACAAATCTAGTGCATTAACAAGTGTCGAAAATGGTGATTTACAGGAAGTGGATATAATTGACGACAAAATTAGTGTGGAGAAAAAACTGCACAAAACAGAAACCGCTGATGAGGATATTGAGAAATTATCGAAAATAACATCGTCAGGTATTTTAACACACGAAGAAAATCAATCAATTGAGCAATTAGATGCCCATGGGCTTTCGATAGAAGGAAAGCCCGAAAAAAGACTAAGTGTATCCTTAGAAACCGCGAAAACATTGGAAAAATTGGAAGAAAGAATGGTAGATCTAAAGAAAAAGGAAGAAGCAATATCACAAAAAATACTATTTGACAAAAAACGAACAAGTATTGATTTTATAGAGAGAGAAGCTTACGAAAGCAGTTTAACACATACTACAGCAATTACAGGGACTGTTTCTAAATCAGATGAATTAGTCCAACCAACAGATGAAATCGACTTTAGCCCGAGTCTGGAGACTAAGAAGTTACACTATGAAATAATATCAACTGAAAAAGGAATATCTAGTGAAACGACAGTTGATAGCCCCGAGATAAAAGACACAGACAAACTAATTAAAGAAGGGATTACAACCGGTCAGGAGGAATCTAAAGATCACATTGCTGGGAAAACTAGTACTGAGCAAATAATATATAAAGCTGAACATACAGAACCCGAGGCGCTTAAAAATGATGTGTCTTCTTCTGAATACAATGCAAATCGGCTAGTTTCAGAAAAAACTCCAAGTCTGAATTTAGAAAAATTACCAGATAAACATCTAAGCCCCTTAGACAAGAAGGAAATGCAAGGATCCGTTCTTGAAGATAATATCACCATCGATGAGAACATTCCAAAATCTGAACATATTCTCAGCGAGGTTCACTCGATAGAACCCAGTCAAGAGAAATATGATCAGAAAAATGTTGAAAACAAAATAAAGGTAGACCATTTTGCTAAAGTAGATAGCTCTTATAAAAGATTGACTATCACAGATAAAGAAACGACTACACACTCTCATGAAGATTTGTCAGTGACAAAAGCAGATATGCATGAAAGTCACAGAATGGAAATTCAAAATGGACACAAAGAAGACATGGATAAATCTGATAAAGAACCGAGTCCACTTTCTGCAAAAGAAAGTAAGTTTACTATTGACAAAGAAAAAGATGACAACGAAGAACGACACGGTGATAGAAAAAACAGTATCATAGCAACCGCAACCAAAGTAATAAGTGATATATCTAGTCAAATAACTGAGAAACCTGACCAATTATTTGAAAAACACCACTTGAAAGAAGCTGAGGTTTCTGACAAACTTGATGAAAAGCAAGTAAGTATAGAAAAAGAAATTCAGCCAGAAGAAAAAATCGATGGTGAAAAAACTATGAGCATACAATCTAAAACCCAAAGTGTATCAAAAATTACACAAGAACATGCAACTCAGGCTATATCGATTAAGACAGAAATATGTAAAAAAGAACTCGACGACACTTCCAAACGAACAAGCAAAGGCAAAGATACCGATACTCTGTTATACGATATCGTTAAGGAACACGAAACACTAAGTCCAGACAAAATAGAATATAAGGACGAAGACGGAACATCGGATGAACTAACTGAAACTACGCCATTGTCTGATAAACCTGAAAGGGATATTACCGTACATAAACCCTTAAATAGTATTGATAAAGATGAGCGACTTCAAAAAATTAAAATCGTCGATAGCCTGGAAACGGAATTAAATTTAGCAGAGGCGCAAATTTTATCAAGGACAGAACGGCTAGAAGAATTCGGTATCGCTAAACCAGAAAAGGCACCTAGCCTATTATCATCTGAACAAGCTACGTCAGGAAAGGCGCCGATCCCAGCACCATCTGACAAAGCGCATAGCCCAACAATATCAGAAAAAGCACTATCCGAAAGGGCACTAAGTATTGTTCCAACCGAGAAGGCACCCAGCCAAGTACCGTCAGACGAAACGCTATTAGAGAAAGCGCCTAGCCCAGTACCGTCTGACAAAGCGCCATCGGAGAAGGCACCCAGCCCAGTACCGTCTGACAAAGCGCCATCGGAGAAGGCACCTAGCCCAGTACCGTCTGACAAAGCGCCATCGGAGAAGGCACCCAGCCCAGTACCCGCAGACGAAGCGCCATCGGAGAAGGCACCTAGCCTACTGCCGTCTGACAAAGCGCCAAGCCCATCATTATCAGAGAAGGCACCTTCTGAAAGGGCACCCAGTCTTGTTCCATCAGAGAAGGCACCCAGCCCAGTACCATCTGACAAAGCGCCGTCGGAGAAGGTGCCTAGCCCAGTACCGTCTGAGAAAGTGCCATCGGAGAAGGCATCTAGCCCAGTACCGTCTGACAAAGCGCCATCGGAGAAAGCGCCTAGCCCAGTGCCATCTGACAAAGCGCCATCGGAGAGAGCGCCTAGCCCAGTACCGTCTGAGAAAGCGCCTAGCCCAGTACCGTCTGAGAAAGCGCCATCGGAGAAGGCATCTAGCCCAGTACCATCTGACAAAGCGCCATCGGAGAAAGCCACTAGCCCAGTACCATCTGACAAAGCGCCATCGGAGAAGGCACCTAGCCCAGTACCGTCTGACAAAGCGCCATCGGAGAAGGCACCCAGCCCAGTACCCGCAAACGAAGCGCCATCGGAGAAGGCACCTAGCCTACTGCCGTCTGACAAAGCGCCAAGCCCATCATTATCAGAGAAGGCACCTTCAGAAAGGGCACCCAGTCTTGTTCCATCAGAGAAGGCACCCACCCCAGTACCATCTGACAAAGCGCCGTCGGAGAAGGCGCCTAGCCCAGTACCGTCTGAGAAAGTGCCATCGGAGAAGGCATCTAGCCCAGTACCGTCTGACAAAGCGCCATCGGAGAAAGCGCCTAGCCCAGTGCCATCTGACAAAGCGCCATCGGAGAGAGCGCCTAGCCCAGTACCGTCTGAGAAAGCGCCTAGCCCAGTACCGTCTGAGAAAGCGCCATCGGAGAAGGCATCTAGCCCAGTACCATCTGACAAAGCGCCATCGGAGAAAGCCACTAGCCCAGTACCATCTGACAAAGCGCCATCGGAGAAGGCACCTAGCCCAGTACCGTCTGACAAAGCGCCATCGGAGAAGGCACCCAGCCCAGTACCCGCAAACGAAGCGCCATCGGAGAAGGCACCTAGCCTACTGCCGTCTGACAAAGCGCCAAGCCCATCATTATCAGAGAAGGCACCTTCAGAAAGGGCACCCAGTCTTGTTCCATCAGAGAAGGCACCCACCCCAGTACCATCTGACAAAGCGCCGTCGGAGAAGGCGCCTAGCCCAGTACCGTCTGAGAAAGTGCCATCGGAGAAGGCATCTAGCCCAGTACCGTCTGACAAAGCGCCATCGGAGAAAGCGCCTAGCCCAGTGCCATCTGACAAAGCGCCATCGGAGAGAGCGCCTAGCCCAGTACCGTCTGAGAAAGCGCCTAGCCCAGTACCGTCTGAGAAAGCGCCATCGGAGAAGGCATCTAGCCCAGTACCATCTGACAAAGCGCCATCGGAGAAAGCCACTAGCCCAGTACCATCTGACAAAGCGCCATCGGAGAAGGCACCTAGCCCAGTACCGTCTGACAAAGCGCCATCGGAGAAGGCACCCAGCCCAGTACCCGCAGACGAAGCGCCATCGGAGAAGGCACCTAGCATACTGCCGTCTGACAAAGCGCCAAGCCCATCATTATCAGAGAAGGCACCTTCTGAAAGGGCACCCAGTCTTGTTCCATCAGAGAAGGCACCCAGCCCAGTACCATCTGACAAAGCGCCATCGGAGAAAGTGCCTAGCCCAGTACCATCTGACAAAGCGCCATCGGAGAAGGCACCTAGCCCAGTACCGTCTGACAAAGCGCCATCGGAGAAGGCACCCAGCCCAGTACCCGCAGACGAAGCGCCATCGGAGAAAGCCACTAGCCCAGTACCATCTGACAAAGCGCCATCGGAGAAAGCGCCTAGCCCAGTACCATCTGACAAAGCGCCATCGGAGAAGGCACCTAGCCCAGTACCGTCTGACAAAGCGCCATCGGAGAAGGCACCCAGCCCAGTACCCGCAGACGAAGCGCCATCGGAGAAGGCACCTAGCGTACTGCCGTCTGACAAAGCGCCAAGCCCATCATTATCAGAGAAGGCACCTTCTGAAAGGGCACCCAGTCTTGTTCCATCAGAGAAGGCACCCAGCCCAGTACCATCTGACAAAGCGCCATCGGAGAAAGTGCCTAGCCCAGTACCATCTGACAAAGCGCCATCGGAGAAGGCACCTAGCCCAGTACCGTCTGACAAAGCGCCATCGGAGAAGGCACCCAGCCCAGTACCCGCAGACGAAGCGCCATCGGAGAAGGCACCTAGCCTACTGCCGTCTGACAAAGCGCCAAGCCCATCATTATCAGAGAAGGCACCTTCAGAAAGGGCACCCAGTCTTGTTCCATCAGAGAAGGCACCCAGCCCAGTACCATCTGACAAAGCGCCGTCGGAGAAGGCGCCTAGCCCAGTACCGTCTGAGAAAGTGCCATCGAAGAAGGCATCTAGCCCAGTACCGTCTGACAAAGCGCCATCGGAGAAGGCGTCTCGCCCAGTACCGTCTGACGAAGCGCCATCGGAGAAAGCGCCTAGCCCAGTACCGTCTGAGAAAGCGCCTAGCCCAGTACCGTCTGAGAAAGCGCCATCGGAGAAGGCATCTAGCCCAGTGCCATCTGACAAAGCGCCATCGGAGAAAGCGTCTCGCCCAGTACCGTCTGACGAAGCACCATCGGAGAAAGCGCCTAGCCCAGTACCGTCTGAGAAAGCGCCAGCGGAGAAAGCGCCTAGCCCAGTACCGTCTGAGAAAGCGCCATCGGAGAAGGCATCTAGCCCAGTACCGTCTGACAAAGCGCCATCGGAGAAGGCGTCTCGCCCAGTACCGTCTGACGAAGCGCCATCGGAGAAAGCGCCTAGCCCAGTACCGTCTGAGAAAGCGCCAGCGGAGAAAGCGCCTAGCCCAGTACCGTCTGAGAAAGCGCCATCGGAGAAGGCATCTAGCCCAGTACCATCTGACAAAGCGCCATCGGAGAAAGCGTCTAGCCCAGTACCATCTGACAAAGCGCCATCGGAGAAGGCACCTAGCCCAGTACCGTCTGACAAAGCGCCATCGGAGAAGGCACCCAGCCCAGTACCCGCAGACGAAGCGCCATCGAAGAAGGCACCTAGCGTACTGCCGTCTGACAAAGCGCCAAGCCCATCATTATCAGAGAAGGCACCTTCTGAAAGGGCACCCAGTCTTGTTCCATC
Organism: Epiblema foenella; assembly: GCA_963556455.1. Taxonomy (NCBI): domain Eukaryota; kingdom Metazoa; phylum Arthropoda; class Insecta; order Lepidoptera; family Tortricidae; genus Epiblema; species Epiblema foenella. Next base: position 1,784,057 of record OY747113.1, on the reverse strand, counting down.
AGAGAAGGCACCCAGCCCAGTACCATCTGACAAAGCGCCGTCGGAGAAGGCGCCTAGCCCAGTACCCGCAGACGAAGCGCCATCGGAGAAGGCACCTAGCCTACTGCCGTCTGACAAAGCGCCAAGCCCATCATTATCAGAGAAGGCACCTTCTGAAAGGGCACCCAGTCTTGTTCCATCAGAGAAGGCACCCAGCCCAGTACCGTCTGACAAAGCGCCATCGGAGAAATCTCCTAGCCCAGTACCGTCTGAGAAAGCGCCATCGGAGAAATCGCCTAGCCCAGTACCATCTGAGAAAGCGCCATCGGAGAAGGCACGTAGCCCAGTACCCTCTGACAAAGTGCCATCAGAGAAGGCACCTAGCCCAGTACCATCTGACAAAGTGTCATCAGAGAAGGCACCCAGCCCAGTACCGTCTGACAAAGCGCCATCAGAGAAGGCACCCAGCCCAGTACCCTCTGACAAAGTGCCATCAGAGAAGGCACCTAGCCCAGTACCATCTGACAAAGTGTCATCAGAGAAGGCACCCAGCCCAGTACCGTCTGACAAAGTGCCATCAGAGAAGGCACCCAGCCCAGTACCGTCTGACAAAGTGCCATCAGAGAAGGCACCCAGCCCAGTACCGTCTGAGAAAGCGCCATCAGAGAAAGCACTCAGCCCAGTACCCTCTGAAAAAGCGCCATTAGAGAAAGCACCTAGCCCAGTACTGTCTGACAAAGCGCCAAGCCCATCATTATCAGAAAAGGCTCCTTCTGAAAGGGCACCAAGTCTTGTTCCATCAGATAAGGCACCCAGCCCAGTACCGTCTGACAAAGTGCCATCAGAGAAGGCACCTAGCCCAGTACCATCTGACAAAATGTCATCAGAGAAGGCACCCAGCCCAGTACCCTCTGACAAAGTGCCATCAGAGAAGGCACCCAGCCCAGTACCGTCTGACAAAGTGCCATCAGAGAAAGCACCCAGCCCAGTACCCTCTGAAAAAGCGCCATCAGAGAAAGCACCTAGCCCAGTACCGTCTGACAAAGCGCCAAGCCCATCATTATCAGAAAAGGCTCCTTCTGAAAGGGCACCAAGTCTTGTTCCATCAGATAAGGCACCCAGCCCAGTACCGTCTGACAAAGTGCCATCAGAGAAGGCACCCAGCCCAGTACCGTCTGAAAAAGCGCCATCAGAGAAAGCACCTAGCCCAGTACCGTCTGACAAAGCGCCAAGCCCATCATTATCAGAAAAGGCTCCTTCTGAAAGGGCACCAAGTCTTGTTCCATCAGAGAAGGCACCTAGCCCAGTACCGTCTGACAAAGCGCCATCCGAGAAGGCACCTAGCCAAGTACCATCTGACAAAACGCCATCAGAGAAGGCACCCAGCCCAATACCGTCTGACAAAGCGCCATCAGAGAAGGCGTCTCGCCCAGTACCGTCTGACGAAGCGCCATCGGAGAAAGCGCCAAGCCCAGTACCGTCTGAGAAAGCGCCATCGGAGAAGGCATCTAGCCCAGTACCATCTGAAAAAACGCCATCGGAGAAAGCTAGCCCAGTACCGACTGAGAAAGCGCCATCGGAGAAGGCATCTAGCCCAGTACCATCAGACAAAGCGCCATCAGAGAAAGTTACTAGCCCAGTACCATCTGACAAAGCGCCATCGGAGAAAGCGCCTAGCCCAGTACCATCTGACAAAGCGCCATCGGAGAAAGCGCCTAGCCCAGTACCATCTGACAAAGCGCCATCGGAGAAGGCACCTAGCCCAGTTCCGTCTGACGAAGCGCCATCGGAGAAGGCACCTAGCCTACTGCCGTCTGACAAAGCGCCAAGCCCATCATTATCAGAGAAGGCACCTTGTGAAAGGGCACCCAGTCTTGTTCCATCAGAGAAGGCACCCAGCCCAGTACCATCTGACAAAGCGCCATCGGAGAAATCGCCTAGCCCAGTACCGTCTGAGAAAGCACCATCGGAGAAAGCGCCTAGCCCAGTACCATCTTTGAAAGCGCCTAGCCCAGTACCATCTGAGAAAGCGTCATCAGAGAAGGCACCCAGCCCAGTACCGTCTGACAAAAAGCCATCAGAGAAGGCACCCAGCCCAGTACCCTCTGACAAAGTGCCATCAGAGAAGGCACCTAGCCCAGTACCATCTGACAAAGTGCCATCAGAGAAGGCACCTAGCCCAGTACCATCTGACAAAGTGTCATCAGAGAAGGCACCCAGCCCAGTACCGTCTGACAAAGTGCCATCAGAGAAGGCACCCAGCCCAGTACCGTCTGACAAAGTGTCATCAGAGAAGGCACCCAGCCCAGTACCGTCTGACAAAGTGCCATCAGAGAAGGCACCCAGCCCAGTACCGTCTGAGAAAGCGCCATCAGAGAAAGCACCCGGCCCAGTACCCTCTGAAAAAGCGCCATCAGAGAAAGCACCTAGCCCAGTACAGTCTGACAAAGCGCCAAGCCCATCATTATCAGAAAAGGCTCCTTCTGAAAGGGCACCAAGTCTTGTTCCATCAGATAAGGCACCCAGCCCAGTACCGTCTGACAAAGTGCCATCAGAGAAGGCATCTAGCCCAGTACCGTCTGAAAAAGCGCCATCAGAGAAAGCACCTAGCCCAGTACCGTCTGACAAAGCGCCAAGCCCATCATTATCAGAAAAGGCTCCTTCTGAAAGGGCACCAAGTCTTGTTCCATCAGAGAAGGCACCTAGCCCAGTACCGTCTGACAAAGCGCCATCCGAGAAGGCACCTAGCCAAGTACCGTCTGACAAAACGCCATCAGAGAAGGCACCCAGCCCAATACCGTCTGACAAAGCGCCATCAGAGAAGGCGTCTCGCCCAGTACCGTCTGACGAAGCGCCATCGGAGAAAGCGCCAAGCCCAGTACCGTCTGAGAAAGCGCCATCGGAGAAGGCATCTAGCCCAGTACCATCTGACAAAGCGCCATCGGAGAAAGTCACTAGCCCAGTACCACCTGACAAAGCGCCATGGGAGAAAGCGCCTAGCCCAGTACCGTCTGAGAAAGCGCCATCGGAGAAGGCATCTAGCCCAGTACCATCTGACAAAGTGCCATCAGAAGGGGCACATAGCCCAGTACCGTCTGACAAAGCGCCATCAGAGAAGGCACCCAGCCCAGTACCCTCTGACAAAGTGCCATCAGAGAAGGCACCTAGCCCAGTACCATCTGACAAAGTGTCATCAGAGAAGGCACCCAGCCAAGTACCGTCTGACAAAGTGCCATCAGAGAAGGCACCCAGCCCAGTACCGTCTGACAAAGTGCCATCAGAGAAGGCACCCAGCCCAGTACCGTCTGACAAAGAGCCATCAGAGAAGGCACCCAGCCTAGTACCGTCTGAGAAAGCGCCATCAGAGAAAGCACCCAGCCCAGTACCCTCTGAAAAAGCGCCATCAGAGAAAGCACCTAGCCCAGTACCGTCTGACAAAGCGCCAAGCCCATCATTATCAGAAAAGGCTCCTTCTGAAAGGGCACCAAGTCTTGTTCCATCAGAGAAGGCACCTAGCCCAGTACCGTCTGACAAAGCGCCATCCGAGAAGGCACCTAGCCAAGTACCGTCTGACAAAACGCCATCAGAGAAGGCACCCAGCCCAATACCGTCTGACAAAGCGCCATCAGAGAAGGCGTCTCGCCCAGTACCGTCTGACGAAGCGCCATCGGAGAAAGCGCCAAGCCCAGTACCGTCTGAGAAAGCGCCATCGGAGAAGGCATCTAGCCCAGTACCATCTGACAAAGCGCCATCGGAGAAAGTCACTAGCCCAGTACCACCTGACAAAGCGCCATGGGAGAAAGCGCCTAGCCCAGTACCGTCTGAGAAAGCGCCATCGGAGAAGGCATCTAGCCCAGTACCATCTGACAAAGTGCCATCAGAAGGGGCACATAGCCCAGTACCGTCTGACAAAGCGCCATCAGAGAAGGCACCCAGCCCAGTACCCTCTGACAAAGTGCCATCAGAGAAGGCACCTAGCCCAGTACCATCTGACAAAGTGTCATCAGAGAAGGCACCCAGCCAAGTACCGTCTGACAAAGTGCCATCAGAGAAGGCACCCAGCCCAGTACCGTCTGACAAAGTGCCATCAGAGAAGGCACCCAGCCCAGTACCGTCTGACAAAGAGCCATCAGAGAAGGCACCCAGCCTAGTACCGTCTGAGAAAGCGCCATCAGAGAAAGCACCCAGCCCAGTACCCTCTGAAAAAGCGCCATCAGAGAAAGCACCTAGCCCAGTACCGTCTGACAAAGCGCCAAGCCCATCATTATCAGAAAAGGCTCCTTCTGAAAGGGCACCAAGTCTTGTTCCATCAGAGAAGGCACCCAGCCCAGTACCATCTGACAAAGCGCCATCGGAGAAATCGCCTAGCCCAGTACCATCTGACAAAGCGCCATCGGTGAAAGCGCCTAGCCCAGCACCGTCTGAGAAAGCACCAGCAGAGAGAGCACCTAGCCCAGTACCATCTGAGAAAGCGCCATCGGAGAAAGCGCCTAGCCCAGTACCGTCTGAGAAAGCGCCATCGGTGAAGGCACCCAGCCCAGTACCCCCTGACGAAGCGCCATCAGAGAACGCACCAATCCTACTGCCGTCTGACAAAGCGCCAAGCCCATCATTATCAGAGAAGGCACCGTCTGAAAGGGCACCCAGTCTTGTTCCATCAGAGAAGGCACCCATCCCAATACCGTCTGACAAAGCTCCATCAGAGAAGGCGTCTCGCCCAGTACCGTCTGACGAAGCGCCATCGGAGAAGGCATCTAGCCCAGTACCATCGGAGAAAGCGCCTAGCCCAGTACCGTCTAAGAAAGCGCCATCGGAGAAGGCATCTAGCCCAGTACCATCTGACAAAGCGCCATCAGAGAAGGCACCCATCCCAGTACCCTCTGAAAAACCGCCATCAGAGAAGGCATCTAGCCCAGTACTGTCTGACAAAGCGCCATCAGAGAAGGCACCCAGCCCAGTACCCTCTGACAAAGCGCCATCAGAGAAGGCATCTAGCCCAGTACCGTCTGACAAAGCGCCATCAGAAAAGGCACGTGGCCTAGTGCCGTCTGACAAAGTGCCATCAGAGAAGGCAACTAGTCCAGTACCGTCTGAAAAAGCACCATTAGAGAAAGTACCTAGCCCAGTACCATCTGACAAAGCGCCATCAGAGAAGGCACCTAGCCCAGTACCATCTGACAAAGCGCCAAGCCCATCAATATCAAAGAAGGCACCTTCTGAAAAGTTACCAAGTCTTGTTCCATCAGAGAAGACACCCAGCCCAGTACCGTCTGACAAAGCGCCATCAGAGAAGGCACCAAGCCCAGTACCATCTGACGAAGCATCATCAGAGAAGGCACCTAGCCTACTACCGTCTGACAAAGCGCCAAGCCCGTCATTATCTGAGAAGACTCCTTCTGAAAGGGCACCAAGTCTTGTTCCATCAGATAAGGCACCCAGCCCAGTACCCTCTGACAAAGCGTCATCGGAGAAGGCGCCCAGCCCAGTACCGTCTGAAAAAGCGCCATCAGAGAAAGCACCTAGCCCAGTACCATCTGACAAAGTGCCATCAGAGAAGGCAACTAGCCCAGTACCGTCTGAGAAAGCGCCATCGGAGAAGGCATCTAGCCCAGTACCATCTGACAAAGTGCCATCAGAGAAGGCAACTAGCCCAGTACCGTCTGAAAAAGCGCCATCAGAGAAGGCACCTTGCCCAGTACCGTTTGATAAAGCGCCATCAGAGAAAGCGCCTAGCCCAGTACCGTCTGACAAAGCTCCAAGCCCAATATTATCACAGAAAGCACCTTCTGAAAGGGCACCGAGTCTTGTTCCATCAGAGAAAGCACCCAGCCCAGTACCGTCTGACAAAGCGCCATCGGAGAAGGCGCCCAGTCCAGTACCGTCTGACGAAGCACCATCAAAGAAAGCGCCTAGCCCAATACCGTCTGACAAAGAGTCGTCAGAAAAGGCACCTAGCCCAGTACCGTCTGACAAAGCGCCATCAGAGAAGGCACTCAGCCAAGTAACCTCTGACAAAGCGCCATCAGAGAAGGCATCTATCACAGTACCCTCTGACGAAGTGCCATCAGAGAAGGCACCTAGCCCAGTACCGTCGGACAAAGCGCCATCAGAGAAGGCACCCAGCCCAGTACCCTCTGACAAAGTGTCAAGCCCATCATTATCAGAGAAGGCTCCTTCTGAAAGGGCACCAAGTCTTGTTCCATCAGATAAGGCACCCAGCCCAGTACCCTCTGACAAAGCTCCATCAGAGAAGGCACCCAGCCCAGTACCGTCTGACAAAGCGCCATCAGATAAGGCACACAGCCCAGTACCCTCTGACAAAGCTCCATCAGAGAAGGCACCCAGCCCAGTACCGTCTGACAAAGCGCCATCAGAGAAGGCACCCAGCCCAGTACCCTCTGAAAAAGCGCCATCAGAGAAAGCACCAAGCCCAGTACCGTCTGACAAAGCGCCAAGCCCATCATTATCAGAGAAGGCTCCTTCTGAAAGGGCACCAAGTCTTGTTCCATCAGATAAGGCACCCAGCCCAGTACCGTCTGACAAAGTGCCATCAGAGAAAGCACCCAGCCCAGTACCGTCTGACAAAGCGCCATCAAAGAAGGCACCCAGCCCAGTACCCTCTGACAAAGTGCCATCAGAGAAGGCACCCAGCCCAGTACCCTCTGACAAATTGCCATCAGAGAAGGCACCCAGCCCAGTACCGTCTGAAAAAGCGCCATCAGAGAAAGCACCTAGCCCAGTACCATCTGACAAAGTGCCATCAGAGAAGGCAACTAGCCCAGTACCGTCTGAGAAAGCGCCATCGGAGAAGGCATCTAGCCCAGTACCATCTGACAAAGTGCCATCAGAGAAGGCAACTAGCCCAGTACCATCTGAAAAAGCGCCATCAGAGAAGGCACCTAGCCCAGTACCGTTTGATAAAGCGCCATCAGAGAAAGCGCCTAGCCCAGTACCGTCTGACAAAGCTCCAAGCCCAATATTATCACAGAAAGCACCTTCTGAAAGGGCATCGAGTCTTGTTCCATCAGAGAAAGCACCCAGCCCAGTACCGTCTGACAAAGCGCCATCGGAGAAGGCGCCCAGTCCAGTACCGTCTGACGAAGCACCATCAAAGAAAGCGCCTAGCCCAATACCGTCTGACAAAGAGTCGTCAGAAAAGGCACCTAGCCCAGTACCGTCTGACAAAGCGCCATCAGAGAAGGCACTCAGCCAAGTAACCTCTGACAAAGCGCCATCAGAGAAGGCATCTATCACAGTACCCTCTGACGAAGTGCCATCAGAGAAGGCACCTAGCCCAGTACCGTCTGACAAAGCGCCATCAGAGAAGGCACCCAGCCCAGTACCCTCTGACAAAGTGTCAAGCCCATCATTATCAGAGAAGGCTCCTTCTGAAAGGGCACCAAGTCTTGTTCCATCAGATAAGGCACCCAGCCCAGTACCCTCTGACAAAGCTCCATCAGAGAAGGCACCCAGCCCAGTACCGTCTGACAAAGCGCCATCAGATAAGGCACACAGCCCAGTACCCTCTGACAAAGCTCCATCAGAGAAGGCACCCAGCCCAGTACCGTCTGACAAAGCGCCATCAGAGAAGGCACCCAGCCCAGTACCGTCTGACAAAGCGCCATCAGAGAAGGCACCCAGCCCAGTACCATCTGAAAAAGCGCCATCAGAGAAAGCACCAAGCCCAGTACCGTCTGACAAAGCGCCAAGCCCATCATTATCAGAGAAGGCTCCTTCTGAAAGGGCACCAAGTCTTGTTCCATCAGATAAGGCACCCAGCCCAGTACCGTCTGACAAAGTGCCATCAGAGAAAGCACCCAGCCCAGTACCGTCTGACAAAGCGCCATCAAAGAAGGCACCCAGCCCAGTACCCTCTGACAAAGTGCCATCAGAGAAGGCACCCAGCCCAGTACCCTCTGTCAAAGTGCCATCAGAGAAGGCACCCAGCCCAGTACCCTCTGAAAAAGCGCCATTAGAGAAAGCACCAAGCCCAGTTCCGTCTGACAAAGCGCCAAGCCCATCATTATCAGAGAAGGCTCCTTCTGAAAGGGCACCAAGTCTTGTTCCATCAGATAAGGCACCCAGCCCAGTACCGTCTGACAAAGTGCCATCAGAGAAAGCACCCAGCCCAGTACCGTCTGACAAAGCGCCATCAAAGAAGGCACCCAGCCCAGTACCCTCTGACAAAGTGCCATCAGAGAAGGCACCCAGCCCAGTACCCTCTGACAAAGCGCCATCAGAGAAGGCATCTAGCCCAGTACCGTCTGACAAAGCGCCATCAGAGAAGGCACCCAGCCCAGTACCCTCTGACAAAGCGCCATCAGAGAAGGCAGCCAGCCCAGTACCATCTGACAAAGTGCCATCAGAGAAGGCACCCAGCCCAGTACCCTCTGACAAAGTGCCATCAGAGAAGGCACCCACCCCAGTACCCTCTGACAAAGCGCCATCAGAGAAGGCATCTAGCCCAGTACCGTCTGACAAAGCGCCATCAGAGAAGGCACCCAGCCCAGTACCCTCTGACAAAGCGCCATCAGAGAAGGCACCCAGCCCAGTACCATCTGACAAAGTGCCATCAGAGAAGGCACCCAGCCCAGTACCCTCTGACAAAGCGCCATCAGAGAAGGCATCTAGCCCAGTACCGTCTGACAAAGCGCCATCAGAGAAGGCACCCAGCCCAGTACCCTCTGACAAAGCGCCATCAGAGAAGGCACTCAGCCCAGTACCATCTGACAAAGTGCCATCAGAGAAGGCACCCATCCCAGTACCCTCTGACAAAGTGCCATCAGAGAAGGCACCCAGCCCAGTACCCTCTGACAAAGCGCCATCAGAGAAGGCATCTACCCCAGTACCGTCTGACAAAGCGCCATCAGAGAAGGCACCCAGCCCAGTACCATCTGACAAAGTGCCATCAGAGAAGGCACCCAGCCCAGTACCCTCTGACAAAACGCCATCAGAGAAGGCACCCAGCCCAGTACCATCTGACAAAGTGCCATCAGAGAAAGCACCCAGCCCAGTACCCTCTGAAAAAGCGCCATCAGAGAAAGCACCAAGCCCAGTTCCGTCTGACAAAGCGCCAAGCCCATCATTATCAGAGACGGCTCCTTCTGAAAGGGCACCCAGTCTTGTTCCATCAGATAAGGCACCCAGCCCAGTACCGTCTGACAAAGCGCTATCAGAGAAGGCACTCAGCCCAATATCCTCTGACAAAGTACCATCAGAGAAGACACCTAGCCCAGTACCTTCTGACAAAGCGCCATCAGAGAAGGCATCTAGCCCAGTACCGTCTGACAAAGCGCCATCAGAGAAGGCACCCAGCCCAGTACCATCTGACAAAGTGCCATCAGAGAAGGCACCCAGCCCAGTACCCTCTGACAAAGCGCCATCAGAGAAGGCATCTAGCCCAGTACCGTCTGACAAAGCGCCATCAGAGAAGGCACCCAGCCCAGTACCCTCTGACAAAGCGCCATCAGAGAAGGCACTCAGCCCAGTACCATCTGACAAAGTGCCATCAGAGAAGGCACCCATCCCAGTACCCTCTGACAAAGTGCCATCAGAGAAGGCACCCAGCCCAGTACCCTCTGACAAAGCGCCATCAGAGAAGGCATCTACCCCAGTACCGTCTGACAAAGCGCCATCAGAGAAGGCACCCAGCCCAGTACCATCTGACAAAGTGCCATCAGAGAAGGCACCCAGCCCAGTACCCTCTGACAAAACGCCATCAGAGAAGGCACCCAGCCCAGTACCATCTGACAAAGTGCCATCAGAGAAAGCACCCAGCCCAGTACCCTCTGAAAAAGCGCCATCAGAGAAAGCACCAAGCCCAGTTCCGTCTGACAAAGCGCCAAGCCCATCATTATCAGAGACGGCTCCTTCTGAAAGGGCACCCAGTCTTGTTCCATCAGATAAGGCACCCAGCCCAGTACCGTCTGACAAAGCGCTATCAGAGAAGGCACTCAGCCCAATATCCTCTGACAAAGTACCATCAGAGAAGACACCTAGCCCAGTACCTTCTGACAAAGCGCCATCAGAGAAGGCATCTAGCCCAGTACCGTCTGACAAAGCGCCATCAGAGAAGGGACCTAGCCCAGTACCGCCTGTCAAAGCGCTATCAGAGATGGCACCCAGCCCGTTACCCTCTGACAAAGCGCCATCAGAGAAGGTATCGAGCCCAGTACCGTCTGACAAAGCGCCATCAGACAAGGCACCCAGCCCAGTACCGTCTGACAAAGCGCCATCAGAGAAGGATCCCAGCCCAGTACCGTCTGACAAAGCGCCATCAGAGAAGGCATCCAGCCCAGTACCGTCTGACGAAGCGCCAAGCCCATCATTATCAGGGAAGGCACCTTCTGAAAGGGTACCAAGTCTTGTTCCATCAGATAAGGCACCCAGCCCAGTACCGTCCGAAAAAGTGCCATCAGAGGAAGCACCCAGCCCAGTACCGTCTGACAAAGCGCCATCAAAGAAGGCACCCAGCCCAGTACCCTCTGACAAAACGCCATCAGAGAAGGCACTCAGCCCAGTACCGTCTGACAAAGTGCCATCAGAGAAGGCACGCAGCCCAGTACCTTCTGACAAAGTGCCAAGCCCAACACTATCAGAGAAGGCTCCTTCTGAAAGGGCAACAAGTATTGTTCCATCAGATAAGGCACCCAGCCCAGTACTCTCTGCTAAAGCTCCATCAGAGAAGGCACTTAGCCCAGTATCGTCTGAAAAAGCGTCATCAGAGAAGGCATCCAGCCTAGTACCCTCTGACAAAGCGCCATCAGAGAAGGCACCCAGCCCAGTACCGTCTGACAAAGCGCCATCAGAGAAGGTATCCAGCCCAGTACCGTCTGACGAAGCGCCAAGCCCATCATTATCAGAGAAGGCACCTTCTGAAAGGGTACCAAGTCTTGTTCCATCAGATAAGGCACCTAGCCCTGTACCGTCTGACAAAGTGCCATCAGAGAAAGCACCCAGTCCAGTACCGTCTGACAAGGCGCCATCAAAGAAGGCACCCAGCCCAGTACCCTCTGACAAATCGCCATCAGAGAAGGCACCTAGCCCAGTACCGTCTGACAAAGTGCCATCAGAGAAGGCACCTAGCCCAGTACCGTTTGACAAAGTGCCAAGTCCAACACTATCAGAGAAGGCTTCTTCTGAAAGGGCACCAAGTCTTGTTCCATCAGATAAGGTACCCAGCCCAGTACTCTCTGACAAAGCTCCATCAGAGAAGGCACCTAGCCCAGCATCGTCTGAGAAAGCGTCATCAGAGAAGGCATCCAGCCCAGTACCCTCTGACAAAGCTCCATCAGAGAAGGCGCCCAGCCCAGTACCGTCTGACAAAGTGCCATCAGAGAAGGCACCTAGCCCAGTACAGTCTGAGAAAGCGCCATCAGAGAAGGCACCCAGCCCAGTACCCTCTGACAAAGTGCTATCAGAGAAGGCACCTAGCCCAGTACCGTCTGACAAAGCGCCAAGCCCATCATTATCAGAGAAGGCACCTTCTGAAAGGGCACCAAGTCTTATTCCATCAGATAAGGCACCCAGCCCAGTACCCTCTGACAAAGCCCCATCAGAGAAGGCATCTAGCTCAGTACCCTATGACGAAGCGCCATCAGAGAAAGCGCTTAGCCCAGTATCATCTGACAAAGCGCCATCAGAAAAAGTGCCTAGCCCAGTACGGTCTGACATAGCGCTATCGGAAAAGGAACTCAGCCTAGTACCCTCTGACAAAGTACCAAGCCCATCATTATCAGAGAAAGCACCTTCAGAAACTGCGCCATATCTTGTTCCATCAGAGCTGGCACCTTGCCTGGTTCCATCCGACAGAGCTTCAGCTGTGAAGGCACCAAGCCCAGTACCATCTGACACAGTGTCATCAGGGAAGTTGGCTAGGCCAGTTCCGTTTGACAACGCGCCGAGCCCAACAATAGAGAAGGCATCTACAGATAGTCTATTTCCCTTAGAAAAGGCGCATAGCCCTCTATGGTCTGAAAAGTTACCATTTGAAAAAGCTAGCCCAGTACGGCCTATTCAAAGTCTAGTATCAAATAAAGCAGCAGATGTTTCAGATGAACCTGGTTCTCCTGATCTAGTTGATGAAGACACATATGAACCATCTAAAGACAAGTTTATGCTGACAAGTATGATGCCTAAAATTGATGATAAAATCCTTAAGCCTGATTTTGTAGATGTGACTTTTACCGAAAAGGATAGAATTGTTAAAGACGTAGTTAGAGATTTAACGACGGACGAGACATTAAGTGGAACTGGAGAAGTATTGCAAAAGAAGCCAATGACGCCACCAGTTTCACCAGAAACGAAGAAAACTGAGGATGTTTCAAGCCCGTCAGGAAAGTATGAAACAACTGCGAGCCCTGAAAAAGTTTCATCGGGTAAGTTACCTAGTTTAGTAATAACTGAAAAGAAACTTGAAAAAATTGTTTGCCTGGATGAATCGGCAGAAAAGGCAGCCAAACCCGTACCATCCGAAAAAGCACCCAGCCAGTTGCCGACTGACAAAGCGCAAAGCTCAGTACCTTTACAAATGATATTATCTCAAAAGTCTATATCAGAAACAACATGTAGACCAGTTCCTTTTGTTAAATTACCGTCAGAAATGATTGTTAGCTCAAAGACATCCGAAACGGCAGATGATAAAGATTTTAGTGAGCCATCGAGTCCATTACCCGCTGAAAAGCCGAGTAGCTTACCTTTAGTTGATGTTATTTGCACAGAAACTAGCGGAGAGCAAAGAAAACTGTTTGCTCAGACTTCTGACGAGACACCATACGAGAAACCAATCAGTCCAGTCGCAGTTGGAAAAGAGAAAATTTGTAGTCCTATGCCATTCGACAAAGTCCCATCAGAAGACGCGCCAAGTCCTGTAACCGAAATGTTATTGGAAAGGACAGAAAGTGAAGACTTATCCGAGAAAACTCCAAAGGACGAAAGAATCTCTGTAACATTACACAAAGTACCATTAGAAAAAGCATTTAGCCCGGTAATATTTGAGAAGACCCTATCTGGCAAGACACCTAGCCCAGTTACGTCTGACATAGCGCTATTAGAAAAGACAACTAGCCCTGTACCATCTGACAAGGCAGCTAGCCCAGTGCCATATGAGATAGCTCCATTACAGAAAGCACCTAGCCCAGTACCGTCTGACAAAGCTCCATCAGAGAAGGCATCTAGCCTAGTACCATCTGTGAAGACCTCCTCTAGCCCAGTTCCATCTGACATAGCGACATCAGAAAAGGCAGCTAGCGCGGTACCATTTGACAAGGCACCTAGCCCAGTTTCGTCTGAGAAGTCTCTATCAGAGAAGGCACCAAGCCAAGTACCATCTGAGAAGGCCCTGTCTAGCCCAGTGCCATCTGAGAAAGCTCCATCAGAGAAGGCACCAAGCCCAGTACCATCTGAAAAGACCCCGTCTAGTCCAGTGCCATCTGACATAGCGCCATCAGAAAAGGCAGCTAGCCCGGTACCATCTGACAAGGCACCTAGCCCAGTTCCGTCTGAGAAGGCTCTATCAGAGAAAGCACCAAGCCCAGTACCATCTGAGAAGGCCCTATCTAGCTCAGTGCCATCTGAGAAAGCTCCATCAGAGAAGGCACCAAGCCCAGTATCATCTGTCAAAGCTCCATCAGAGAAGGCACCAAGCCCAGTACCATCTGAAAAAACCCCATCTAGCCCAGTGCCATCTGACATAGCGCCATCACAAAAGGCAGCTAGCACAGTACCATCTGACAAGTCACCTAGCCCAGTTCCGTCTGAGAAAGCTCTATCAGAGAAGGCACCAAGCCCAGTACCATCTGAGAAGGCCCTGTCTAGCCCAGTGCCATCTGAGAAAGCTCCATCAGAGAAGGCACCAAGCCCAGTACCATCTGAAAAGACCCCGTCTAGCCCAGTGACATCTGACATAGCGCCATCAGACAAGGCAGCTAGCCCGGTACCATCTGACAAGGCACCTAGCCCAGTTCCATCTGAGAAGGCTCTATCAGAGAAGGCATCAAGCCCAGTACCATCTGAAAAGGCCCTGTCTAGCCCAGTGCCATCTGAGAAAGCTCCATCAGAGAAGGCACCAAGCCCAGTACCATCTGAAAAGACCCCGTCTAGCCCAGTGACATCTGACATAGCGCCATCAGACAAGGCAGCTATCCCGGTACCATCTGACAAGGCACCTAGCCCAGTTCCATCTGAGAAGGCTCTATCAGAGAAGGCATCAAGCCCAGTACCATCTGAGAAGGCTCTATCTAGCCCAGTGCCATCTGAGAAAGCTCCATCACAGAAGGCACCAAGTCCAGTACCATCTGACAAAGCTCCATCAGAGAAGGCACCAAGCCCAGTACCATCTGACAAAGCTCCATCAGAGAAGGCACCAAGCCCAGTATCATCTGTCAAAGCTCCATCAGAGAAGGCACCAAGCCCAGTACCATCTGACAAGACCCTATCTAGCCCAGTGCCGTCTGACATAGCGCCATCAGAAAAGGCCGCTAGCCCGGTACCATCTGACAAGGCACCTAGCCCAGTTCCATCTGAGAAGGCTCTGTCAGAGAAGGAATCAAGCCCAGTACCATCTGAGAAGGCTCTATCTAGCCCAGTGCCATCTGAGAAAGCTCCATCACAGAAGGCACCAAGCCCAGTACCATCTGACAAAGCTCCATCAGAGAAGGCACCAAGCCCAGTATCATCTGTCAAAGCTCCATCAGAGAAGGCACCAAGCCCAGTACCATCTGAAAAGACCCCATCTAGCCCAGTGCCATCTGACATAGCGCCATCAGAAAAGGCAGCTAGCCCAGTTCCGTCTGAGAAGGCTCTATCAGAGAAGGCACCAAGCCCAGTACGATCTGAGAAGGCCCTATCTAGCCCAGTGCCATCTGGAAAAGCTCCATCAGAGAAGGCATCAAGCCCAGGCCCATCTGAAAAGACCCCATCTAGCCCAGTTCCATCTGACGTAGTGCCATCAGACAAGGCAGCTAGCCCGGTACCATCTGACAAGGCACCTAGCCCAGTTCCGTCTGAGAAACCTCCATCAGAGAAGGCACCAATCCCAGTACCATCTGACAAAGCTCCATCAGAGAAGGCACCAAGCCCAGTACCATCTGACAAAGCTCCATCAGAGAAGGCACCAAGCCCAGTATCACCACCACCTGACAAGGTACTTAGCTCAGTTCCATCAGAAAAGCCACCAAGCCCAGTTCCATCTGACAAAGCTCCATCAGAGAAGGCACCAAGCCCAGTACCATCTGAAAAGACCCCATCTAGCCCAGTTCCATCTTACGTAGTGCCATTAGACAAGGCAGCTAGCCCGGTACCATCTGACAAGGTACCTAGCCCAGTTCCGTCTGAGAAGGCTCCATCAGAGAAGGCACCAAGCCCAGTACCGTCCGACACAGTCCCATCAGCAAAGGCAGCTAGCCCGGTACCATCTGACAAGGTACCTAGCCCAGTGCCATCTGAGAAAGCTCCATCAGAGAAGGCACCAAGCTCAGTTCTATCAGAAGGTGCACCAAGCACAATTCCATCTGATAAAACTCTACTAGAAAAGGCAGCTAGCCTGGTACCATCTGACAAGGCACCTAGCCCAGTTCCGTCTGAGAAGGCACCTAGCCTAGTTCCGTCTAAGGAGGCTCTATCAGAGAAGGCACCAAGCCCAGTACCAGTTGAGAAGGCCCTATCTAGCCCAGTTCTGTCTGAAATATCTCCATCAGAAAAGGAACCAAGCCCAGTACCGTCCGACAAAGCCCCATCAGTAAAGGCAGCTAGCCAGATACCATTTGACAAGGTATCTAGCCCAGTTTCGTCTGACAAAGAGCCATTAGAAAAGGTAGCTACCCCAGTACCGTCTGACAAAGCTCCGTCACAGAAGGCACAAAGTTCAGTACCATCTGACAAAGTGCTATCTGAGAAGGTCTTATCTGACAAGTCAGCTAGCCCGGTGCCGTCTGAAAAGGCTGTATCTGAGAAAGCTGCTAGCCTTGTACCACCTGAGAAGGCACCTAGCCTAATACCACTTGATAAAGCTTCTAGCCCAACTTTGTCCACAACGGCACAAATTCATGAACTGACTGATAAGACCATATCTGAAATGAAAGCAAAGTCTCTAGAAGGAGATGAAATAACAGAACAAACTGTTGAAGAAGTTATTTGCCCGACCAACGTTCAGAAATTAGAGGGTATTGTATCCAGTGCCGTAATTCAAGAACTAATTGATCCAACTCTTGATAAGTTAATTGCAGATATTGGGAAAGAAAAAGACAAAGACACAAGTTTTGAGAAAGTTCCGGCTGAGAAGCTGCTTAGCCCTACGCCTTCTGATAAATCCCCATCTGTGATTAGCCTAACAGCATCAGACAAAGTTACATCTGAGAAGATGGCGCCATCAGATAAGGTCTTATCCGAAATTGCACTTTGCCCAACAACGTTAGATAAAGCCCCATCTGATAAGGCTCTTAGCCCAGTACCGTCTGACAAGACCTCCTCAGAGAAAATACCTAGCCCGGCACCTTCTGCGAAGGCGCTTAGCCCTACACCATCAGAAAAGGCACTATCTGAAAAAACACCGTCAGACAAAGCTTCATGCGAGAAGGCACTTAGCCCGACACCTTCAGATAAGATCCCGTCTGAGAAATCACACAGTCCTACACTATTAGACAAGGCCCCATTTGAGAAGGCACCTAGCGCAGCCCCATCAGACAAAGACCCGTCTGATAAGGCGTCTAGTTCATTACAATTACTAGACGAAAAGCATGTAGATTTTAAATTAGCTACCCCCGAGAAGTCCAAAAAGCTAGACATTGAAACTTCGGTTGATACCACACCTAGTACAGATAAGTCAGAGGAAACTGTTATTAGTTCATCCGAGAAGGCAGATGAAGAAAAGCCATTTACTGTTATTGAAGAAAAAATTATAAGTAAAGTCGCGACAGAGGTAGGCAAAGGATCATCGATTACTCAAAAGGAAACAAAGGCAATGGCTACTGACGAAAAAGACGTGGATGAAAAAGATAAAACAGATAAGAGCTTTGTAGAAAAATCTGCAACTGTACAAAAAGTTACATCGAAGACAGAGAAGGAACATATGGTTGACAGTTTTAGTCATGTTAAAGATAAGACTATTGTAACAGAATCTGACGAAAGTTACTCAAGCATGGAGTCAAAGAAAGACTTACAAGAGGAACGATTAAGTTGTGAGAGTAAACAAACAACGAAAATTGACACGTTTTCTAAGCATGCTTCATCATACTATGAGACTAGTCATAAAGCAATGACTGAAGAAACAAAATCTCACACTATCAAAAATAGATCAGTAGAATACGACAGGCTTAGAGACGCATCAGATTTATTGTCTTCCATCTCAACAATTGACAGTGGTGTCGATAGAGATAGTATGACATTACATGATAGTTCAGAAGATGTTTCCAAAGAAGTCAGTTTAGAAGAAAAATACAGTTTTGAAACTACTGAAAAAGACAAGCGACTTAAAGACAAATTGGTATCAGATACGGAGACGTTGCAATCTATCAGTAGCAGTAGATTAAGCAGATTCAATGATGAATCATATACATCTACATTGAAAGAAATTGACATGACTAGAACAATCCCTGACTCTACAAGAACAGAATTAGGATCTCCAAAAGATGAAATTCCTCTTTCCGAAGCCTCGGATTCAGGAGTTCATAGTATTCCTTTAGATATAGATCAAAGTATGTCAAAGGGCGATGGTTTAACCCACATAAAGGATGATGCTATGCAATTGATGGAATCAATACATAAAGCCTTCAGCGATGAATCTGTGCAGCAAGGAATTAAGACAGAGGGAATGGAGTCTTTGTTAGTATATTCCGAGAGTGATAGAGTATCAACTCCACCTACAGTACCAGTAAGCCCGTTACCAAAAACTCCCAGCAGTTTCCAAGACATAAAAGTGAGTGAAGGCGTCCAAAGCGAAGTTACTTACGACAAATCTGATGGTACCGAAGAAACAATAACTAAAGTTGTTCACGTCGGTGAAGATGTATTAACGCAAAGAATTTCTACGTCCGCTGAAAAAGTTTCAAAACCAATTAAAGATTCTACAGCTGAAAGCGATTCAGATCTAATATCTCTAATGCAAAATATGGGCAAAATTAAAACGGAAACTGATACTGTTACAAAAATAATCAAAGAAGGTGAAAATGTTGTTACTCAAACTATAACTACGGTAACTACTAAAGAAGTGATTTCACGAGAAGACGGCACACCTCAAAACATTAAGACGACCATAGAAACAACGACTCTGAGTAAGGGATCAGATGGATCGACCACTACTACGACAGATACGCAGACTTTATTGTCAGAATGTTCTTCCAGTCTCAAATCTACCTCACAAATGGATTTATATGCCAAAGATAATAGAATAGATAAACTTTACCTCGAAAGTGATAAGTCTGAAACTGAAACCATTAGCCAAACTAAAGAAACTAGGAGAGATGAGTCTTCCGTGACCGCTGATCTCCCACCTCAGGTCCAATATATTTCGGAAACGGATGAATCCGATGATGATGTTGAGACTACCACTATAGATACCGATGTTAGTAAACGAATTGTAAAAGAAAATAATGTCGATATCATGGAGACTATCACTACTGTAACCAAAAAAGAAACTCTGAAAGTAAACGATAGAAAGAAAATTCGTACTACAATTGAAACAACAATTACAAAAGAACGTCCAGATGGCTCTAGAGATGTTCAGAGAAATGTTGAAGTAAAAACTGAAGAGCAAGTTAGTGATGCCATTGATATAGAACAAGCACTTAATAACTTATCTATTTTTGGTGAACCTGAAGAAACGGAAACAACTGCAACTGAAGAAATTAAACAAGACACAATAATTATCAAAAGAATCATAATTACCAGAATTGTAAAAACAACTTATGCGGATAGTCAAGGAAACCCTAAAAAATTGAAAACTGTGACGACTATAAGTACTACAGATAATTATCCTGATGGCTCTTCTCGTACTAAAGTAGATGGTAGCACATCAGTTACAGATATAGAAGGTGAAGAAGCAATTGAATCGCCTGAACTCGCAGATTTCACATTGGTCGATAAATCAGTAAGCGTAGATAAACAGGAGAAAAGTATTATTAGGAATAATAAAAGTGTATTGCAAGTTATAACCACTACGACCACGATGGAAATTTTAACATCAAAAGATAAAGACAAAAAGAAACTCAAGACTACTATTGAGACTGTGACTGAAACTCATTTACCCGATGGTGTTACTGAGGTCACGAAAGATGTCAGGGTTTCTATATCTGATTATGAACACGAATCTATTGATGATGAATCAGAAAAATACGAAAAAATTGGAAATCCTTTAGAAGATGTAACAACTGCGGTCGAGAATGTCACTGAAAATGGAATAACTGTTAAGCGTAAAACAACCGTCACAACCATTAAAGAAGAATTTCATAATAAAGATAGCAATATTAAGAGAATCAAAACCACTGTAATTACTAGAATTGAAGATGAACATCCCGACGGGTCTGTTATAACTAAGACAAGTGAAAAGGTGTCTATTGTAGAAGAAAACCTGGAAGCAATCCAAGTTATGAAATTTGATGATTCAAGCAAAGTTATGAGTGATGATGAAACTATAGTTGACGCTATTCTAACAGAGTTGTCTCCAGAAGGTGAACCTGAAGAAACCGAATCTACCGAAACCGAGGAAATCAAAGACAAAGACGTAGTTATTAAAAGAACTGTTGTAACTAGGATTGTAAAAACAAAGTACTCAGATAGTCAGGGCATTATCAAAAAGCTCAAAACAGTAACAACTGTTACTACTACTGACCGGTACCCCGATGGATCTACAAAAACAACTGTTGACGTAAGTAAGGCTATAAATGATATTGAAACAGAAACAATGCCACAAGTTGACCTGAAAGATTTTACGAAAATAGAAGATAAATCAGTAGACGTTGACACAAAGGAGAAAGTTGTAATGAGGGATGGGAAAGAAGTGAAACAAATAATAACTACAACAACCACAAGAGAAATATTATCATCATCAGATGGATCCAAAAAGAAAATTAGGACAACGATAGAAATTGTCACCGAAACTGGACTCCCTAATGGAACCACAGAAATTTCTAAAGATGTTAAAGTTTCCGTCGCTGACTATGGCACAGAAACCTTCGACTACAATTTAGCAGGCTATACTCTTATTGGCAAGCCGGACGAGCATACAAGTATTGAAACTGAAGAAGTTACTGAGAATGGTGTTTTTGTAGTAAGAAAAACTACAATTACTACTATTCGGCAGAAATTCGAAAATATTGAGACAAGGTCTAAGAAAATAAAAACAACTGTCAAAACGATTGTCGAAGATGAGCATCCCGATGGAACTGTAGTTACTAAAACGAGTGAAAAAATATCGATTGCCGATGTTTCCCTCAAAACTCCCCCATCAGATCAAGATCAAGATGACGCTGAAATACCGAATACGTATATAGACGATACCGAGATAGTTGAAGATACAACGGAAGAATCTGATGTTAAAAATGAAGAGGTTAAACAAGGTTCATTAACTATTAAACGCACAATCACAACTAAAACTAAGAAAGAAACTCTTGCTAGTACGAATAAGAATATAAAACGAGTAAGAACTACGGTAGAAACGGTTACTGTTGATGAATATCCAGATGGTTCCACTGAAACGACTAAAGATGTAAAAATCACTATTTCGGAATTCCAGAAAACATCAGGCAGTGATTTACAGGCAGCTCTACAAGGACTCCATTCTACTGGTAAAATTAAAACTTCCGTTGATAAGAATACTAATATAGTTACTGAGCATGGTCATAAAGTTACTCAAACCATCACCACATATGTAACTAAAGAAGAACTAAAGAACACTGAAACTAATGAAATTGCAGTTAAAACTGTTACTGAGACTTTGACAGAAAATGCACGGGACGATGGTTCACTAGAAACAACAAAGGATGTACGCACGCAAATTACTTATCTACCTATTGGTACTGGGCTAGATGACTGGACTCCGGAAGAATTAGAAGAAATTGAAAAACAACCTGTACCAGAGGCTAAACCAACTCTTGAACAATTGCCTTTAACACAAAAGGATGAACCAAAACCTGAAACTAAGCCAAAGAAACAACGATCGCCTGTAGGTGAAGTAACAACGGAAACCGATACGTATACAAAACTTGTCAAGGAAGGAGACAATGAAATAAATCAAACCATTACCGTAGTAACTACAAAAGAAGTTATAAGCCCCGAGAAAATGAAAGTCACCGTTGAGACAACGACGGTTAGCAAAGGTAGTGATGGTGTGACTAAAACGACCAAATCAACTAAGACTACCATTTCGGAAATCAAGGAAGAATTTGAAGAAATAATAGATAGAGGGGAAAGTGAAAAATCATTCTCTAAACTTTCTTCAAAGACTGGTGATATGCGCAGTTCATCTGCTGCTAGTGATGATTTGGATCACCCCGGTATCTCTTCACCGCCGTCTGATATTAGCTCTAGAGAGTCCAGGGCTGCTAATCAGGTCTGGGGAACAACAGAAAGCAGTGGCATATACTATAGTGACGATGAGGGCCCAGGCAGCCCAAGTAGTACAAAATCACAAGTAGCACATTCACCTAGGTCAAACCTCAGCTTTGAATTGGACTCGAAACACCACGAATTAACTGAAGAAATTATAACTGAGGAGCACTATGATTCAATAGCAAAAGATCCCATGTCAACTTCGATATATGGACAATTACCTGAAGACGATTCCTGCACATCATCTAGCCAGTCTGAGGTAAAAACTAAACTCCACACAATGGAGAAACCTCTGTCAAAATTGACAGATGATTTCTTAAGTCACGAAAAACTAAAGTCTGAAATCACTCAACATACGCTCAAATCTGATGCGACTTTCCTTAAGGAGGCTGATGAACACTTCGAAAAAGCGATAGAAGAACACAAAAAAGTAAGTGGATCAGAAGTAATTTCCAATATAACTGCGAAATATGAACTCGGCGAACAAAGTCACTCGAGTATCAGTCAGGCGAAATCATCTAAGGAAGAAACGCTTACATTGAAAGACCTCAAATCAGAAATAAAAAAGACCGAAATATCATCGAGTTCCAAACAGGAGACATCGAGTTCTAAAACGGAACGGCATGAATATAGCAGCGAAAGTAAATCTAAAGATCCTATAGAATCTTGGGGAAAACCTTTAGGTTTACCTAGTCCAGTCATGCCACCCATGGACGGTAAGAGTACTCCAAAGAAGCAAGCCACTTCAGTTGTGAATAAAAATAAACTGAATCAAGAGAAGAGCAAAGAGGCTAAGAGCAGAATAACGGAGTCTCCTAATAAAAAGAAGACGCCAGCACCCGTCTACATGGAGTTGACTTATGTTCCTCATCATGGAAACTCGTATTATTCTGCTATGGAGTTCTTCAAAAGGGTTCGTGCTCGGTATTATGTGTTCTCGGGCACTGAGCCATCGAAGGAGATTTACAATGCCTTGTTAGACGCAAAGAAGACTTGGGAAGATAAGGATTTAGGTAAGTTCTTTGTAAATAGTTTCATCAACATCATCATCATCATCAGCGTGTAATCGCCCACTGCTGAAAATAGGCCTCTTTCCTTGTACGCCACTCATCCAGGTCCCTTACTAGTCTCATCCACGAGTAACCCGAGGTGTTTTTAATGTCGCCAACCCATCGTGACAGTGGACGACCGACGCTCCTTTTGCGTGTCAGTGGCCACCAATCTGTTAGCATTTTTGTCCACCTGCCATCACTCTGTCTGGCAATATGTCCTGCCCAACTCCAGTTGATTTTAGAAATTGCTTCTCCGACGTCACGCACCTATTTTAGCCTTATTCCTTATAACTAGTTTCATTTGACGCCAATTACTTTTCGCAGTGTCGCTTCTAAAAGTATTTATAGTACTTAATTGGTTGTTATGTTAATAATGTGTAGGAAATGTAGAGAAACAGATACTATACTTTCAGGAGAATTAATCTTATACTCCAAAAATAAATGTAATTTTGAGGATTATTGACCATGTACTTTTTGGGTGGACGGAAAGCCTCGCCGTCCCATTTCGGATTCGTGACATTATGTTTTGTTATTTATTTTTACAGAAGTGACGATAATCCCGACCTACGACACAGACGTCCTCGGCTATTGGGTAACTGAGAACGAGGAGGCCCTAGAAAAATACAAGATCGACCTGTCGCCCTCCGCCTCCCGCTGCACCATCAACCTCCAGGACCACGAGACCTCTTGCGCCGCCTACAGACTCGAGTTCTAGGTGTCGGGCCTATTTGTGGCGTTCTCATCCAAGAAGTGAATCCAAATATGCAGCGCGCGCAAGGAGAGAACCTAGCTGCGAACAGTGTGAAAGGGCCGCGCTGCTAGGCCACTACTTCGAATGAGATGCTTGCAAATAGTAACCCCAAAGACTTTGTGATAATGAATGCAAATAAGAGACTGCAGAAGAGTTTGATAAAATCATAGTTATAGTGCTGTGGCGTACCGAACAACAGGCCGAGTCCTTACCGCATCCAATTTTTGAAAGTCAATACCAAATTCTCGACCTAAGAACAGAAACGTCCATTTTTTTCTAAACTGTTTTCTAGTAGCTTCATCGATAACAGTATGCCATTTAAAATAATATTTCTGACGATATTTTTGAATTTGGTCTATACAATCGGTAGTGCTTTTATACACGATATTTAGCGTAACCAGTCCATATTGTTTAGCCAAAATCCGCTTCTGCGAATATCAAAATTTTTGACAAATTATTTTGCTATCGCATTTGTGAAATATTAATAGTTGTACAAACTTAGCTTGCACGCCAATTTGTGTTAAGGCTTGACATGGACGTCAGAATGCGTCGAAGATCGACAACGTACCTTATTTAGGATGAAATTTTAAATAAAGTGTATTAACTGTCTTAAAAAGACGTTTATAAAATGGAGGCTAGTAGTAGTGCTAGCCACATGTAATAATTGTTAGTCGTGAAAACACTATTGTTACGTCGGGGTGGCGAGAAAGCGGCTCCGGTCTCTTTATAAGACTTCCAATCACTTTTTCACTCGAGCTTTGCGATGAATGAACGAATGATCCTTTACTGGCCGCGTGCGAGCACAAAGCATTTTGTACTGGTACAAGCGTTGATTGTTTAGAAAAATCCTGCACTTCTAAACTTTTCTCGCTTGAAGACTGTAGCGACGACAGTCGCCATCCTTTTGCATTTAATTTCATGAAATCAATGCCTTCCGCGTAAAGAATGATACTTGTTTGTAATCTTATGGAATTAGATCCAGTGTTTGAAAGGACCATAACCGCGGAAGGCGTTTGATTGCTATTCTATCTGCCGCTCCCGCTACCCCAGACTTCAGTGAGCCTAAATCGTTAGGTAGAGAGCTTAACCCATTATAAAATAAATGTTTTAGTAGGACTATTACAAAATGAACACTCTATTTACCTATGTTTGTGATTTGCTTGTTGTGCCGAAGTTTAACAGTGACATAGTTATAACGATGTTATACTTTCGTAATCAACCGTGATAGTTGAATCTCTTTCGTTAAAATTTTATTGGCGTTTTTTTGGCCTATCGTTTACAAATTTCTAGACGCGATCCAAATATTTAAGAGGGTAGACGTTATTTTGTTCCTAAGGCTCCTCGTATTTGCCGAGTACATTATTAAACTATTATCCCGTCTCTATCACGAATAGAGTTTGAGTGTTCTCGGCAAGGATGTTCGAAGCCGTTGAGTTCTAGCGTTTCTAAACCGTTTATAAACGAAATCCTCAAATAATTATAGAACTACCTACCTTTAAAATAACATTAGATTATTTTTCAATTACCCCATGTTGGATGTGTGCGAATGTGATATGAACTAATGAACTCATCGTTATTTTACCATCTAGATGTAAGCTGTCAGCTTCCCAAGGTCCGGTGTACCTTATTTTTAACTTACCTATATAAAGTAAAAGACTAAGTTTGGTCTCCTAACACATGTTCCACATTTGTCCAACGCCTACTGCCTTGTAATGGTCCAGTGAGATCAATGGTGGTTCCACGAACCGGACTTATTTTTATTTTAAGACTCGGTGAAAGGTTTTCAGTCAATTAATTTTAAGTCATCCATAGAATTAAGCCGATCGAAACACCGTTATATCGCTTACTTTGCCAACTTCTAATAGTGGATAAAACAGATAGCACCAGCACAATATAACAAAAAATAAAGGAATACATTTAAAAATGCAATTAAAAAGTGTCCATCATCAATTTTATAAGAGGTAGATCCATCAAACATGAAATTATCGCCACTGTTATATATCTTGCCACTTAAAAAGTTGAAGTTGGATACAGTTAATGTGAAATATGTTACTCTGTATTTATTTTTATGTTGAAAGTTTTCTTTAAGGTTTAATATATCGGTATATGTGTTTGTGTGTCGGTTTATGTGAGCACAATATTGTTTTCTGTGAGTTTATGCTAAGTAGAGGACTAAACAGGGACATGGATGGTCATACCTTAGTTTATCGTCGTATTAAAGATCATAAGGCGATTCTGCTTCATAATTATTGTATTGTTTCTAGGCTTCCTGGCCTCGGCAGTTATTCTTTAAACATTTCGTCATCAGAGAATCTTTAAATATTTTGACTCCTTATCTGAAGCAACTTTTTTATTGCATTATGAAAATCAACTGTTTCGTTTAATAGTGAGAAACTAGTTTTTTGACTTGCAATCACAGATCGAAATTTATTTGTAAATCTCTGAAGACGAAATAACTTTAAAAGAATACCATCTCTGCTTAAGTTAGGCGAGAGCCTGGCCAAAAATATTGTATTTTATAGCTAGAACTTTAACTAATTAATGCATACTATTAGAAATAATAAAATGTTATTTAAAATTAAGATTGTATCAGCTTAGTGAACATCAATAGCTCTGATAATAAATCATTATTGAAATTATTAAATGTTGTTATTCTTTCGGCTGGTGGTGGATTGTCAACTGTATTGGATGATAATTATTAATTAGTTATGAAAGGATGTCGAATAAGTATGATTAAGAATATAGTAATTTTGTATTATTCTCAAAACAACGTCTCTATTTCACCAACTTGACAATGTTATTGTCACCCGATGATGACATATTGTCGTACAATTCTGAGTCAAATATGAAAACCTAGTTTCCGAATAGCATCATTGCTTCTTGTCTCAGTATTGTACATCCAATTGTCATTACTACCTGACAATTGTCAAGTAAGTGAAGCGTGGACAAACTACGATCAGACAATGCCCAAATAATACTTGTATGACATATTTTCCTAACACGCTAGCACTATTGATATAAAATTATTATACAGTAACCTTATCATTGGTCAATAAAAAAGGGACAAGATATACAATATGTCTGTATAAAAATCACATTAACAATTATATATTAACTAACATAATAAATAAATAACATATTAACCGATCGCAAAGTACAAAAAACTAGAAACGGTGCTTGCCTTTTTTATTTAACTCAATGGTCTGTAAAATGTTAAATAATGCTCAACATCTGAAAGTCAAATAGTAAACTATGTCATATTAATATTATTGGCATTGTCGGCTCAAGTACTGAGCTTATCATAATATCAATATAAATATACGTAAACAAATTGAAGAAATTCGGTCCATGTTATGGGTATGTAGTCACCACTACTGATAAAAATCATATGACAATGAAGTCGGACATAAATACGCCAAAAGAACATGCGCCTACGGAAATTTTGTGAGCAAAGCTACAAAAACTCAATACTTTGCTATATATAACAAGAAGGCGTATAACAAGAAAGCTCAGTACTTGCCCCTGCAATATTTAAACAAATGTTTCAAACTAAGTTTTCTATAGTCTATTTTGTACAAACAATAAAAAGGTAGGTTTATACTGTAACATTAATATTTTGCATAGACATTAATAACTTTTTTTATGTTTAGTCTGCTTAGTGACTAGTAACAAAGAACAACCGACCCTGGCGGCTAGTGGGGCCCAAAGGTCCCGCATAGAGGAAGAGATTAATAACTCAAACCACAAAATAGTACTGTGATAATAAAATTACTCCGTTTGCTAAATGAGTTACTGATACAGGTAAAAGTGACACTGGCAATTGGTCGAACTAATTGTCATAGTCAAGTGTCGCCTGTCAAAACAATCTAATACTCTCCGGTGATTAACAAAAGCAGACAATTGTGAAAATATCTAAGGTCACAGTTCAAACCTACTTTTAAATGATATAAGAGAAGAGGCCAGCGTTAATTATAGTAATCGATATCAATAAGTATATCTTACACAATATCTGACAGCTTCAACCCTTTCGGGGATTAATCAGAGACCTTGTTACAACATGGCGGTCACACGACTGACACAACCAGTTCCTGGTGAAATCTGGTGTCTCAAATAACACTTGCGTGTCCGATTTTACCCATTTAACGGTGATTGGAAAATCTTTACTATACATAACGCTAACCTCTTATTCTTGTCAGTTAAATATTTTACTATACTTTGAGGATGGAATTGTGTAGGGAAGTATAAAACTATGGGCAGTATTGGATATATCCAAAGGGTAGTTGGTAAGAATGCTTTTGTGGTGCTAACAACGGGTGGTAGGCGTAATTAATAATTTATATGTGCTCTAGAACGGTGATGAGGTGAAAATGGTGATGGTGATGGAGGCTTTAAAGGTGATGGTGACGGTAAATTTATGCTTAACGCTTTAACCGCCAAACGTCAAAAAACGTATATATTTTCAAATGTCATAAGTCAAGCTGTCATTTATTGACACTTTGATATATCAGATGATGGTGGTTAAAGGGATAAACATGATACCCGTAGTGGTCGATAGCCACAAGACCAAGATAGACCAATTTTGTGTAAAAACCGAGAAGTGATGATTTGTATTTTAATCAGTTTGTGATGCACAAAATTGGGATTTACAGGAAGATGATGATGATGATGATGAAACGCCACATCACCGTTTAGATTATCAACACGCTTAATGGTTAGACTGATGCGTTACTGCCGTTTTCGCTTTTGTTTCAGCCGTTTTGAGGAATTGACACAAAAAATGCTGTTTATTTTTTGTTTTGGGTCAAGTTAATAGGAGCAACAATAATTTATTCGTACACGTCGTTTAATCCCATACTTCCTTTTTTAGAATATACTTTTTTTTAAATAATCCTTCCATCAAAAGTATTCTTTGCATTATTTATACAATAATACTTACATTTTTTTATGTTTTTTAACAGCAACCTTAGTAACACTTACCTATTTACTTGGTTTCAATTTTGACAGATGATCTTGACAAATTTACTTATTTAGTATATTTAATCACTAAACTTGTCACTTATGGCGTAGACCAGTCATAAAACCTTATTTGTTAATACTTTTAATTCTCAGATGAAGCAATATTTTATCAATACGAAGACAAAATGGCATTCTGCGTGTCAAATCCTGAAAATAATATTTAATAATTATAATAATGATGTCCTACGTGGATTAGGTATTTGTAATGATTAATTGTATGTAAATTTAAAATTAAATCATTCATTGTATCAGTCGTGTCGCTGCCTCCATTCGGCGTGTTTGATGAACGTGTAAAAGTCATTAATTAAATAAAAAATCAAAATGATTATTATTTTTTTATTTATACCTGTACAATTATTAGATATTAGCTGCCTTCTTAGATCCCCAGCATATTACAGAAGCCGAACCAAGAAAATAAAATGTGAAATGTGAAGTTTGTAGGTATTAAATATAAATAAATAAATATTTGGGGACAATTTTACACAAATCGACCTAGTACCAAACTATAAGCAGAGATACTATGGGTACTAGGCGACGATAAACATACTTATATAGATAAATAGATACTTAAATACATAGAAAACATCCAAGACCCAAGAAAAATCACACAAATAAATGCCCTGACCGGGATTCGAACCCGGGACCTCCAGCTTTGTAAGCACGGTCACTCTAAAGCAGGGATCGGATACCGGTATTTTCTCCATAGAAAAATACCGGTATTATTACGGTCACCGGTTCATTATTTCGTTTTTAATGGGACAATCTAATAATACGACGTTATTACCTAAGTACATGATTTAGCCCTACGTAAAGATCAAAAAATAATCCAAAATATTGGGCTAATTGAGGGTTTTTTAAAAATACCGGTATCGGTCCCTGCTCTAAAGCGGTCTTATTGTATGAAACCCGGACGAACATAGACTAATTTTATACCGCGTCTCTACTCTTCTGCTGGTATACTCAGTCATAAATATTGTACCTTTCCAAAGTGACAAAAATGTCTGGACACTTAAGCCCTTCACTAATATCGTGTTTACATATTGTCACTGAAAGCATTACGTATAATATTATATTCAACTCAACTCAACTCAAAATATTCTTTATTCAAATAGGCCTAGCAACAAGCACTTTTGAATCGTCAGTTATATATTACATAAATTGAATCTAATTATTCAGAGCAATTTATTGATGCATATGAATTTTTAAAAAAGATATGAATTACTGTATGTCAATAGAGAGTATAATAAATTCACAAAAAGATTGTCAATATGTAAAATAATAACATAAAAAATAGTATAATCTAGACAGTTTCTAGAATAAAATCTGAATGTCAAGAGGAAAATTTAACATCAACATCTAATGTCATAGTTATAAAAATAGTCATTAAGATGTAATGTCATAATTATTAAAATATAATTAGTATTTCAACCACAATTATACCCACGGTAATTTATCATTCATGTAGTCTTTTGTGCTATAATATGCTTTACGCTTTACATAAGTCTTGAATTCATTGTTGTCACTACCTAGGTGTACCAAAGGTTACGTCGTAATCGTAAATTCTCTGCTTACTTGAACCTCCTTTAGTCCAGGAAAATTACGGTCGGTTAGTGAAATGGAAATAATTTATATTAGCCGAGTTTTCCTGTGTAACGGGTATATCAAAATGCTAGTAATGACGTCGATATATAATTGTGCATAATTGGGGAAAAATTAACAATCGTTTCTGGTGCAAAGAGTCGCCCCCCATATTCATAAAACTTAACAAACCTCTGCTAACTAAAATGTTCTTTGTCCCATTCTCACAAACGTCAATGTCAAAGTGACAGATAAGGACAAACGAACTTTAGCGGCTAGTTAACTAATATAGGTTTGATAGACGTTTATGAATAAGGGGGCTAGTCGCTATTCAGCGCGGAAATGCTGCTAGCGTTGTGGGCACTTTTGCACCGGGACGATGAGGGGCGGGTTATATGACTAAATTGTTATTTTTTATGTAATAACTGTTAAATTGCATACAATATAATTAACAATTAAAAATAGAGAAAATCCTAAGAAATAAAGAAATAAAATAAATTTGAAATATTTGTTGCTCGTTAGGTACCATGCTTATGTTTCGATAGGAAGGCACTTTTGAATCAATTATGAATATCGAACCTGCTAACAAAATTTCACGAGAAGCAGTTGAAAAATACGACCTGTAGAGGAGAACAAACCGAAATTCGGACGCAGAATAATAATAATAATAATGTAATATGCTGGGGTATTTGTATGCCTAAATGGCAAAACATAGTGATACCTAATTTAAGTTAATTTTTACCAGCCTTATACCTATGTTTACAAATAAATGATTTTGACTTTTGACTTTTGCAGAAACTTAGTCTTTGAAATAAAAATTGTTTTTGGAAATTTCCAAAAACCGTCTCGACCAAAAAATTCTATATTCTTAACTATTGAACCTGCTCACGAAATTTCACGAGAATCGGTTGAGAATTGCGACCTGTAGACGAGGACACACGGAAATCCGGACATACGAAAGCATTTTTGTCGAAGCTGAAGCTGAGACCTTCGTTTCACTCAGTCAATAAAAGGTTGTAACGTTCTAAAAAAATATTAATATTGTTGAGTGCTGGCATCAGACGAAAGGAGTAATTTCGAAATAAGGTAAGTATTTAAACATCCTTTTGAACATTCAATAATAAAACAAAGATTTAAAGCTCACGTCATTTTAATAAGCATAAGAACACATTTAGCATTTCATACAACAACATTATACAGAATATGGGAAATGTCTAACGTATACAAAAACCGCGACGAGTTTGCCCACCATCGCCGATACATTACATACTTAATGATAATGATGATGAGCTTTTTTTTCCACAATGATACATTTTTGAACCATTTAATCTTTTCGACGCCAACGACTCATATATCCGTCACGGCGCCCAATGTGATGTCAACCTACACGCATTTCTATACGGTTCAACTTCGTGTTTAATGGTCATAGCGTGTGAATGACAGCGTTTGTATTTGACTGAGCGCTGAAAAGGTTAAACGTCAAAAAAGTATGACGCAATGGGAGCTATCGCGTATGAAATCGCCGCTACAGGCGCTAGTGTAGCGTGAAGTCTCCGAAACGTCAAATGTCACTCTTTGTGGTTGCACTAATATCTAATTAGAACAATATGGTGACTATTTTGGAATACCTGAGCTTGATTATGGCAAATATGAGTTAAGGGTCCAATGACTGTCAGGACTTTGAGATAGTTTTGTCTCTCGGAAACTTATTTCCTCCTTTTTTCCGAACAAAACGGGACCGCGCTACAATGCGATATGTTCGATATTTTTAGGTACGGTTTTAAGGTATTGAATATGATTTAAATGTAAACTTCGTTCTCTTGTCCATAATAACCAATAAAAATTTTTGACAGCTGGACCTTACTCGACAGTGGCGCCAACTGGTGAGCACAAAAACGATAGCCCCCATTTTCAACTGCGTCACAAATTAAGAAAATTTAATTTATATTGATGTCTGATTGATTAGACGGTGGCGGACAGAAGGTTAAATTGGATGATATCATTCCTGGAATGTGTACTTACTATTCTTAAAATATAAAAAGTCAGTGATATTAAACCATTGAAATTTTTGTGTATATAATGTCTCCTAAGTAAGGCAAGTGTTTTGTGGAAATACTTCTTTATACCTATCTCATAAACATAAAATACCTAAATCTAACTTTTGGAATGACTGAAGTAATCACATTTTTTCGTATGCAGCTTAATCATTACATGAAATATACATATATATTCTTGTAGCTTATTTAGTACTATCACAAAACTTTAAATAATATTATTGTTATAAACATAATATTATAATTTATCTTTATTCTTAAATACACTTTAAATTAGTGATGTGTACTTACTCTATAATACAACTTCATACAATATTTCAGAAAAATAAAGGATGATTCACACTAGACCGTTCCGTGTCCGGGCCGGCCCGTTTTCTATGACAGGAAATCAACGGCCGCCCGGCCACGGACGGGCCCGGTGGCGCTCGGAAACGGGCCGGCCCGGACACGGAACGGTCGCTCTATTATCAATGCAAACGTTTGACGGCCGATCTACCTACGTCCGAGGCTCAGAAACGGCGCGGTCCGGACGCGGAACGGTTAGCACATTGACACACAAAAAAGCTTGGAGACGGGCCGGCCCGGAGACGGAACGGCCCGGACACGGAACGGTCTACTGTGAATCATCCTTAAGAAGGTAAATTTCCATTCACACAAGCAAAATCCACATGTAATTTTGATTCCATTGCGGGATTTAATAAGTCGATTAAACTCATTGTACCCCGATAACCCACAATGTAATGAAACTTGTGTACAATTTTGTATGCGTTTGCATTTTAGCAGCTTTTTGAAGCATATAATAGAATAGAAGAATGTAGTTAGTATTTTTCATTCATAATATTCGGTTAAGATTATTTGAGTTGACCGAATTTTATCGCAGTAATCCGCACAAAAAGCGAGTGTTCGTTAAAATCTGATTGTACGGAAAGTTTGACAAGTTTCTATGGGATGACAGCTGTCGGCGCCATATTTGACGATGACCGGCCTGTGATCGTATGTTGGTGCAACCGACCCTTAATACTGCATGCAAGAAAATTCAAAATAAATTTTCCATTACATTATCGGCCAGCCCAAAACATCTTAAATATATTATATTTACGCACAATATTCCTTAATTTGTTCATTACTTTTAATTTTTTGAAGAAGTTGAAATCCAAATCTTTATATATTATTTCAATGATTATGGTTGCTTTTGAAGATATTAAATGATGATCAATAAATAAGTTTTGTCAAACATGCAATGGAATATTGTCGTTATGTTCGTTATAACAGGCTGCGGAGTATCACGTTTCGGCCCATAATGGAATTTCATACAACATTGAAGGCCTAGGCCGACAAAGCGATCGCCTTTTATTACGGGGTCACGCCCCGTAACAAAACGTCGCAGCGCGTGTTTTTATTACTGAGTTCTTAAAATTTTATTCCGAGTTTTCTTATAATTATCAAGTTTCATTGCTTTTTTTAGTAAAGCACTATACAAGCCGCAAGCGCAAACAGGACAGGGATTGCCGTCTAGATGAGGCCTGCAATCCCCTATTTCGCGGCCTCTGCAGTAATGTAGATACTATTAAAAATCTATCCTAATAAAAAAACATCATGAAATAATTAAACATGAATAGTTCGCATTATTGAAAGTTTTCAAATGGCACAATTTCATAAAGACTTATAACAACTATTTTGTACAGACTAGATACACTGAAGAAAATGATTAGAAATAGTAGATTGTGTCTCAAGGAAGCAAAATGATATATTTACGGCGAGGGCGGTATATTGAATCCTGAATGAAGCGAAAGATTCTACAATAGAATCCTGAGCGTAGCGAGGGATTCTAAAGTAGAATCTTGAGCGTAGCGAGGGATTCAAGTGTTTACGCCCAAGACGGAAATAATTTTGCTACCGTGTGACGCATATTGCTTTTCACACCGTCTATCAGGCTCGCTGCTAAAACATGAAATATCTTACAAATGATTTTACTACAGAGTGTCACATACAGCTTTTCACACCTTCTATGAGGAAAAGAGTCATTGTTACCCTCAAATGAGGGAAGAAAAGTACATCTTTGATCCCTCATTCGAGGGCAACAATAACTCTTTTCTGAATAGCAGGTGTGAAATAAATATTACAGACTGTCACATGAAAAAAGTTCCTAATCATCCTCCTCCGCCGTTTATCTCGGTTGTGAAAAGCCACTGTTAAATATAAATGAATTGTCATACATAAGTTTGTTTTAAAAAAAAAATTACATAAATCTACGCTTTTAAAGTTTTAAGAGGGGGCATATTCTGTCCCTTTTGCGCAAAACGCACATATGTATTGGAACGATCGTCATTTACTATGGCGCTCGAGGTCAGTACCGTCACTGATCTGTCGCGCTTTCTCTCTCTAACTAGCAACATTAAAACGGTTGTAGCTCCGTTTATTTTTTGAGATATTTGAATAGGACTTTCAACATTTGGCATATTCTTTAGATTTTCAAGTCGGTTCGGGTTTTAAAAAGTGGATATAGTTGCTAACTGTCACTTATTCTGTGATCTTTCGTGCGAACTCCGCGAATTCAATGTGTGTGTTTACGACCTTCTTTACCTAATTCCTAATCTTAAAAAAAAGGTATAGAACTACCGGTAGCGAAGATCGCTGGGTAGTCGCTTGAAGTTGGCGACACAGTTGATTGGTGCCCGGTACTAAATCCATCCAAAGTCACAGTTAAAGGATGATTCACACTAGACCATTCTGTGTCCGGGCCGGCCCGTTTTCTATGACAGGAAATCAACGGCCGCCCGGCCACGGACGGGCCCGGTGACGCTCGGAAACGGGCCGGCCCGGACACGGAACGGTCGCTCTATTATCAATGCAAACGTTTGACGGCCGATTTACGCGGACGGAACGGTTAGCACATTGACACACAAAAAAGCTTGGAGACGGGCCGGCCCGGAGACGGAACGGCCCGGACACGGAACGGTCTACTGTGAATCATCCTTAACTGGGCTGATATTTGGGCGACTTTCTTGACTACCTACTGAGGTTAGGGCTACCGGAATCTAAGATAGCTTGGTAGTAGGTGACACGGTTGATCGTACCCGGTACTTGTGCATAGTGTCACAGTTAACTGGGCTGAAATTTAGGCCTTTCTTGACTACCCACTGAGTCTAGGGCTACCGGAAGCGGAGATCGCTGGGTAGTCGCTTAAAGTAGGCGACGCGGTTGATCGGTACCCGGTACTCGTGCATCCAGTGTCACAGTTAACTGGGCTGAAATTTGGGCCACATTCTGGACTCCCTACTGAGTCTAGGGCTACAGGGAAGGAGGATCGTTGGGTAGTCGCTGAAAGTATCCAGTGTCACAGTTAACTGGGCTGTTTGGCCTTTCTTGACTACCTACTAAGTCGAAGGCTACCGGAAGCGGAGATCGCTGGGTAGTCGCTTAAAGTAGGCGACGCGGTTGATCGGTACCCGGTACTCGTGCATCCAGTGTCACAGTTAACTGGGCTGAAATTTGGGCCTTTCTTGACTACCTACTGAGTCTAGGGCTACCGGAAGCGGAGATCGCTGGGTAGTCGCTTAAAGTAGGCGACGCGGTTGATCGGTACCCGGTACTCGTGCATCCAGTGTCACAGTTAACTGGGCTGAAATTTGGGCCTTTCTTGACTACCTACTGAGTCTAGGGCTACCGGAAGCGGAGATCGCTGGGTAGTCGCTTAAAGTAGGCGACGCGGTTGATCGGTACCCGGTACTCGTGCATCCAGTGTCACAGTTAACTGGGCTGAAATTTGGGCCTTTCTTGACTACCTACTGAGTCTAGGGCTACCGGAAGCGGAGATCGCTGGGTAGTCGGTTAAAGTAGGCGACGCGGTTGATCGGTACCCGGTACTCGTGCATCCAGTGTCACAGTTAACTGGGCTGAAATTTGGGCCTTTCTTGACTACCTACTGAGTCTAGGGCTACCGGAAGCGGAGATCGCTGGGTAGTCGGTTAAAGTAGGCGACGCGGTTGATCGGTACCCGGTACTCGTGCATCCAGCGTCAATTCCCTGCGCTGTTATTTGGGCGACTTTCTTGACTACCTACCGAGTCGAGGGCTACCGGAAGCGGAGATCGCTGGGTAGTCGTTTAAAGTAGGCGACGCGGTTGATCGATAGCCGCGGTACTCGGGCATACAGTGTCACAGTTAACTGGGCTGTTTGGGCCTTTTTTGACTACCTACTGAGTCTAGGGCTACCGGAAGCGGAGATCGCTGGGTAGTCGCTTAAAGTAGGCGACGCGGTTGATCGGTACCCGGTACTCGTGCATCCAGCGGCTGCCCTTGCGCATGGACCCATCGATCCCGTCTTCCCAGAGGCCGGCAGGGAGATATACTGGAAACAACAAGAAACTAAGTTAATTTAAGGAATCCATACTGCGATCGCGACAACAGTGACACATATAGTCCCTATTCGTCCCGGTACCGCCGCACACCGGGTAGAGTCAGTCCGACCCAGGTCGGGCCTAGCTGAGTTTCTTGCTGGACTCTTCTCAGCTAGGCTAGGTTTAGTGAACCAGCGACAAAACTTCCAGTATCTCGATTCCACTCACACCTCAGATTCGGTTGAAACCGCTCAACCAATCTCACTGGAGCGCAAACTCTTAGAGTATTCCAGTGTTCCAAACCACACGCGTGGTCGTGCCGGAGGTTTCCCCTGGATTTTCCCCAGGCTACTCTCCAACCGCGCACTCCTCTCGCTTTATTGGGCCCGGCCTATAAAGCCACAGTCAGGGTCAAAAAAAAAGTAATCCATACTAATGTTACAAATGCGAAAGTGTCGCTGTGTGGCCTCTTCACGCTTAAGGCTCGGTTTTATAAAGATCCGTTAGACCTTGTGTCGGTTTGCTGTGTCAAAAGATGTACTGAGTTACTGGAATTTGATCTGACATTTGGTCTAACGGACCTTTATAAAACCCGGCCTAAATCACTCAACCGATTTACATAAAATTTGGTATAGAGATAGTTTGAGGCCCAAGGAAGGATAAAACGATACTTTTTTATCCCGGAAATCATAGCTTAAGGGGGTGAAAGTATGTTCAGAAGAGTGATTATCAAGTTAAGCGCCTGAAATTCTAAAGCAATGAACGAGTACTTACAAAGTACAAAGTCGCGGCCAAAAACTAGTTATTCAACGGTTTACTAATGGTGGCACACACGCTTACGACCTGCTTGATGGTAAGCAGATACCCTGTGGACGCTTGCAACTACAGAATCAAGCGTCGCAATGGTGTATACAGAGCGTCCCACGGCTATGCCACATGGAGGGAAAGTACTTTGAATATTGTAGATGGAACATTTTAATGAAAGAAGACATTATTTGAATTTAAAAAACAATTTAAACTGCATTCACAGATATTTAAATAATTTTATGGTTGAACCGGGAATCGAACCCGTTACACGAGAAAATTAATTACCCTGTAGCTTTATCATACCGATCGAAAGGCTTCATCATAAGGATTATTTTTTGCTAAGTAACTTAGTATCAGAAATAAAAGGAAGGCCATGAATTTTAACATTTTTAATTCAAAATTTATCAATTTATTACGTGTAACAGGTTCGATTCCCGATTCAACCATAAAATTATTTATATATCTGGCAATGCAGTTTAAATTGTTTTTTAAATTCAAATAATGTCTTCTTTCAGTAAAATGTTCCATCTACAATATTTAAGGTACTTTCCCTCCATGTGGCATAGCCGTGGGACGCCCTTTATATAGGCTGCGGTGTCTGACTACCATGCTTGTTTCCACCGTTGTTGTATGTCGTAATTACAACGTACCTTCTCTAGTAGTCTGTCCCGGGTAAAGCACCGGTGCTACCACGATCTCGTCTCCGATCGCGAACTCATCCTTCACCACCAGAAGTGGGTCTCCACCAGTCACCAGCCACAGGGGTCTGATGAGGGGCAAGCCTTCCTCGAGAGCCTCTCGCTTGTATTTCAGAAGGAGAGGAGTAATCTGCAGAAAAAGAGGAGTTATCTAAGAGAGGTAGAGCACAGCAAAATGTCATCTTGCTCGAATAACTGGGGAAGTACCTCCGCCTTAGAGAAGACCACAGCTATAATAACATTATCTACTATACTGTTGTACCTGTTGTTGGTGTGTACTGTAGTGTTGTGTTCCAGGAGGTGAGCAAGGTTGCCAGAGCTCCTGAGGATGTACTGTGTTAAGAGCGAGGGACCTAAAACCACCATTTGTTCCTTCTGTTGTCAACACAGTGCATCTTCAAATTTTATAAAGGGTCGGCAATGCGTACGTAACTCCTTTGGAGTTGCGGGCGTCTATAAGCTGCGGTGGCCGCTTACCATCAGATGGACCGTAAGCTTGTTTGCCACCGACGTTGTATAAAAAAATATTTTCACTAAAGAGAAAACTCGATTTATTATTCAATGAAAAGCTTATAATGCAAAAGGTGGATTGTCTTTAAGGATTTGCTGCCAGTCAACCTAGCAAAAACAGAATTGTTTAATCAAGGCCGCAGAAGCATTTCCTAAGACAAAAATGCCTCTAAAAACAAAAACAACCCTAACCTAGACGTTTTTAAGGCACGAGTGAATAGGCATCTTCTGGATGAGCTCACTTCACCGTCGGCTTCATTCTTTGCTTCCTGGCTAGATTCTGGCCAAGAGCAATCCCATCTTTTTTATAAAAAAACGAATATTAAAGAGCAGTTAGTTTCCGTTTGTAAGGTATGCAGATTAATGAAGATAGATTCCCTTCCCACCAAATGTAGCTGTGAAATGTCAGTGCTCTCCTTGAATACACCCTGTTGCACCGTCTTCCTAATATAAGTATTTTCACGATGTTATTACAATTTTTAGTACACTTGCTACCTAATCCGAAGTATTATATCGTTGGCATTTTGTAAAATGACATCACCGAACTAAAACGAGCTCTTTTTCACTATTTTCTTATCCACTCTATTAAAACAACAATCTCATTGTCATTTGGCACAATTTCTCTACCATTTTCTTTCTTACCGTCTTCTACCTAAGCGTGGTCAGATTTTTGGCCATATTCACTCTCAGCGATTACAACAGGTTTATTGCCATTTGGCATAACTTCTCTACCTATCTCTTTCTTACCGTCTTCTTCTTGAGCGTGGTCAGGTTCTTGGCCCTATTCACTCTCATCAATTACAACAAGTTTATTGCCATTTGGCATAAATTCTCTACCTTCTTTTTTTCTTACCGTCTTCTGCCTGAGTGTGGTCAGGTTCTTGGCCATCTCGAGCACCTTCTCGTCGTTGTACTTGCTGGGC
This sequence comes from Epiblema foenella, assembly GCA_963556455.1. Classification (NCBI taxonomy): domain Eukaryota; kingdom Metazoa; phylum Arthropoda; class Insecta; order Lepidoptera; family Tortricidae; genus Epiblema; species Epiblema foenella. The sequence continues at coordinate 1,744,810 of OY747113.1, read as the reverse complement.
AGGTGCGTGAACTTCATCACGGGCAGGAACGTCGCCATCTGCAGCCAACGCATGTACAACTCCACCTCTGGCAGCTTGCGAGTCTCTGTGTTGGTCACGTTAGATTCTAATAACCCTGGAATGAAATCGATTCGATTATTATTCTGTGAATATTCCACAGGCAGTCTCATTTAGGTTTGAACGTTTGATATCACATTAACACACTTAACACATACGCTGCCAGACTGCCAAATTGTATGGACGCACTAACGTTGCCAGTAGTGAATGCCTTAAATAAATCTTAACTTAATTAGGAAACAAGAAAATATGACACTACATCCTGTTAAAATATAGAATACTTTAAGATGGTCCATTAGTATCTATATTAATTCTTACCTTCAATATTAATTATTACCACTAAAAGCCACAAACATGGGTCGATTATTAAATCTTGTATATTTTCCTAAAGATATTCTCTTGGAATTAATTCGTAAGGTTAAGAAACCTACCTTTAGAAGAAGGTAAGAACTGCTCGCTACCAGGCCAATAGATGTCTCCACCAACAGCTCCCGGCATGATGAAGGGGTAACCACTGATCCCGTAAGTAAGCATCGTTGGTATGACGGAGCGGAGCGCCTCCCAAGTAGACTCGAAGGGGGGCAGAGACACAAATATCGGGGGCCTCGGCAAAGACACTGCTCCTGACACTCCAATGATATTCAGAGACTTTTCGAAAGTCTGCGTAAATATTGTCTTGTATTGATCAGGATTTATCAATCGCTTTTCACATTGGTAATACATTGGCATGTCGTAAGCTGTTCCTAAGTCTAAGTAGAAAGAATCTATGTGGTATTTGTCGATAACTGCTTGTAGCTTTTCCGTAAGCCATGGAACTGTTCTGTTATTAGTTATGTCGAGCATACCGGCACTAGCTAAAGATTTGAATCTAGTAAGAGCTGGTATTCTTCTATCGCTTTCTCGCTCACTAACTAACAGTCTCTTTTGCACGCACTCAGCAAAATTCTTGCTTTCAGTGCTTATGAAAGGCTGAATCGTAAACGCTACTTTAAATCCTCTTCTATGTAGTTTATCTACAGTGATGTTCAAAGTCTCGAATCGACTTACATCTACAGTGAGATCACCTATCTCGTTCTGCCAGTATTCATTGACTAAAACGTGTCCTTGTTTGAGGAAGCCTAAGTTGATTACGTCTTCGGTGTATTTTGAGATGGTTTCTGCCTGCAATTCGTGCTTGAACCTTGGAGCTATTTGCCAGACTGGTTCCGTTATCAAGGACTCTAAAGTCATCATGTCTGCCGGTTTGAGACCATCCCACAGGGGCGCTCTTTGATGATTATGTATTGAAGAATGCAGAGATTTCATATCTCTGGAAGTACATATATTGTACCTCATCTCAGGGAACTCTGTAAGTTTATTCGCGTATGCGAAATTATCATGCTGCGCTTTGATACAAATCTGTTTGTGTCCTTTATTGATAGCTATATGTAAAGGGGTTTTCTCGTCAATGATGATGGCAGCGCCTTTCGAGTTGATGAGGTATCTGGTAAGGACGTTTCCGAACTGGGGTTTCTGGAGGTTTCCAGTGACGAAGGGAGTGTAATCGATAGAACCATTGTTGAGAGGCCAGGTGAGGTTGGCAGCTAGCCCACCGCCATACCAGTTTGTTTTTGTCTCACTCCAGTCAAAGCAGTCAGTAGGCTGGACATCTGAAAATAGTACAATAACAATTATCCCAACATAACAGTATTAAGGAGTCAGTAGGTACTATCTAGGCGAATCTTAATGACATAATGTTAACGTGGTCGTTGTTTTCATTGGAAACAGGAAATTTAATTCACTAACGTTCGGCATGACGAGTCGATGTTCACAATCAAGTACTTCAGCGTTAAGGAGAAATCAGATTAGGTTTGTAATAGTAATGGATCATTTTTTTATCTTATTTGAAAACGTAATCTATATGTCTACGAATATTATTGAATGATACACCTTCGCTTTACCCAGTACGTAGTTTTTTTTATATTTGTACTCTTATTTTTGTAACTATTTGTAATTTTATCTGTATATATTTCTATATCCTACCCTCTCTCTCTGTATCTGCGTCGCTATCTGCATGTGTTGTCTGGAGGAATATATGCTTCTATCCCTATTTGTGTTCGTATCTTAACGTCTGTCTATTACCACTGTGTCTTTATTGTGGATTAATATTTTCATAATATTCACTTATATTTTTTTTATGTATTTGTATTTTGACTATACACGGACATACGTGGACCAAGTTAAGGGAAAGATAAACACCGTGTCGTATCAGGAATTGAACCGAAATGCTCATGAAAGAGAGATGGAAATTGCTCCACCGATAAGAGCCTATAGAGATAATTATGATCATGATGATGATTCTCACCTTGTCTGAGCGCCTTCCACTCCACCGAGTAACACGTAGTGTTGTCTAAGCCAGGGTCGTGAGGAAGGCACTTGAGGTAGAAGCGGGCGGCGTGGAGCCACTCGAGGCACTCCGAGCCGGCCCGCCGGTGCGCGGGTAGACAGGGGAACGCTTTCTGCTTGGCTGGCAGATTCACCGCTGCAAGCAAAATAAATGGGCCAATCTTAGACAGTCATCATCCTTCTAGCGCTATCCCAGTACAATTGCATCCTGAAGGATGCCCGGGGTCCGCTACCTAATCCCAAGATTTAGTGAAAGCAAGACTAGTTTTTGTGAAAGCGACTGTCATCTTGTCAACCCAAGGGGGAAACTAGACCCTAATGGGATTAGGCTTAAAATAAATAAATATTTTTGGATAATCTTACACAAATCAACCTAGTCCCAAACTAAGCAAAGCTTGCACTATGGGTACCAAGTGACGATATACATACTATTATAGATAAATAGATACTTAAATACATAGAAAACATCCAAGACTCAGGAACAAATATTCGTGTTCATCACACAAATACATGCCCTGACCGGGATTCGAACCCGGGACCTCCAGCTTCGAAGGCAGGGTCACTACCAACTAGGCTAAAGCGGTCGTCAAAATAAATGGGCCAATCTTAGACAAAGTCATCATCCTCCTAGCGTTATCCCAGTACAATTGCATCCTAAAGGATGCCCGGGGTCCGCTACCTAATCCCAAGATTTAGTGAAAGCAAGACTAGTTTTTGTGAAAGCGACTGCCATCTTACCTGTCAACCCAAAGGGAAAACTAGACCCTAATGGGATTTGTATGTATGTATGTATGTAAATTTTTTTATTGTACATGAGTAAAACATAACATAAATTACAAAAACAGTTGGCTTGTCAAGTGAGTACCCGCAGGCCTCTAACTTGCCTTGACGACACAATCTTAAACATTTTAAACAAAGCATTACCCAATATTTATTTACATTGTTACACCATCGGTGTAAAACACGTTATCCTTAGTCTAACTATATTTGTGTAAACATTGATGATTGTGGAAGTTGTGAATTTATAAAACAAACTTTTGCGTTTTATGTTTTGAGAAATCGTGTAACGAAGGAGTGAGACATGTCAACATATTTGCAAGACGACACAAAACTTGTTTACAGTAAAACTGTTGATGTTTATCATAATTTCTCCTGATTTCCTAAATGATGTAGAACTAGACAGAATTTAAATTGAAGAAGACCTTATAATTGTAACTTGTAATAAAGATTATCTAAGGATCTAATTCATTCAGATAAACTCTTATTCCTAACGAAGCTATCTGTTATAACCAGCTCTAATAATGTAGATCAAAATTTTACAAGTGATCCTATATGGAATGCTTTGCAAAGAAGACTAGGGATGATAAAAATACCATTGTATTTAAAACTCACCAAGACCTAGCTCTCAGTATTTCCTCATATATCTGACCATAATGACGAAACACGAATGAAATTCTCTGCAAAAAGATGCTAATAGCGATGGTAGGGGTGGTCTTAAAACTCACCGAGACTAGCCCTCAGTATCTCCACATCTTCAGCACTGTGGACCCTCAGCAACCGCTTCGGCTCGTTGAACTGAACTGCGTCGAAGTACGCCTGGCTGCTGGCTTGCTGATGGTACAGCACGTAGGCGAAGCCAACGAAGAAGGCGACGGCCAGGAACATAAGGCCGACGAACGCACGGAGCTTGTAGTCTGTTGGCTTCTTGCGGATTTTTTGGGGGATACCCTGCAAAAAAGTTGTAGGGTTAGAGATCATCATCATCATCCTAGCGTTAACCCGGTACAGTTGCATCCTAAAGGATACCCGGGGTCCGCTACCTAATCCCAAGAGTTGGCGTAGGCACTAGCTTTTACGAAAGCGACTGCCATCTGACCTTCCAACCCGAGGGAAAAACCAGAACTTATTGGAATTAGGCTTGTCAAGTGAGTGGGCAACTTGACTGTTAGAAGGTCTCGAGCCGCCCGTAAGCCTCTAACTTGGCTTAACGACTGCTATCATAGGCAGCAGGGTTAATGTGCCTTCCAAAGCTCGGGAGCGCTCAGTTAATAACCACTCAAATCCAGTAACTGACCTGGGCCGACGTTGTTTAACAACGCATACCGCATGCGGTACGTGGGCGCCGCTGAGCCACGAGCGCTCCTAACTGTAGGGTTAGAGATAATCCCCCTTATTCATAAAACTTAGCAAATCTCTGCTAATTAAAATATGCTTTGTCCGTTGCTCACAAATATAAATGTGAAAGTAACAGATTTTAGCGGCAATTTAAAGCAAACAGGTTTGATCAACGATTATGAATAAGGAAGAAAGAATTTAAATAAAGAGAGACGCTTCCGGCGCGGGAAACGGAGCGGTGATCTATGAACAATGGAATAGAATAAACTTTGCAGGAAGGCACACACGGATGATACTAAAAACATGATTATGGATTGAAATAAAATGATATGAACAACAAGCGGAAAGAGTATACCAGTCATGTCAGAGAACTGCTGATCTATAAACGAAATTTATTTGAGTCTACGCACCTGAGCAGTATGCTCGAAAAATGGTTGACCATATCAGAAGATTTTGTTTGTATGGGTAGTTTAAAAATAAATGACTTGATAATGGTAAATTCACTGGTAAATAAGAAATCACTTGATAATACTGATGTTCAGTTCATCAGTGGTAGGATGATAACATACTTGCAGCTTCTCTTGCAGTAGACTGGCGAGCGAGTTGACCGACACGACGGAGTTGTTGGGTGAGTAGTCTTCGTCGGTACTGAACCAACTGCGGCCGAGTAACTGAGAGGGATAGAATAGCTGGCACATACTTGCAGCTTCTCTCGCAGTAGACTGGCGAGCGAGTTGACCGACACGACGGAGTTGTTGGGTGAGTAGTCTTCGTCGGTACTGAACCAACTGCGGCCGAGTAACTGAGAGGGATAGAATAGCTGGCACATACTTGCAGCTTCTCTCGCAGTAGACTGGCGAGCGAGTTGACCGACACGACGGAGTTGTTGGGTGAGTAGTCTTCGTCGGTACTGAACCAACTGCGGCCGAGTAACTGAGAGGGATAGAATAGCTGGCACATACTTGCAGCTTCTCTCGCAGTAGACTGGCGAGCGAGTTGACCGACACGACGGAGTTGTTGGGTGAGTAGTCTTCGTCGGTACTGAACCAACTGCGGCCGAGTAACTGAGAGGGATAGAATAGCTGGCACATACTTGCAGCTTCTCTCGCAGTAGACTGGCGAGCGAGTTGACCGACACGACGGAGTTGTTGGGTGAGTAGTCTTCGTCGGTACTGAACCAACTGCGGCCGAGTAACTGAGAGGGATAGAATAGCTGGCACATACTTGCAGCTTCTCTCGCAGTAGACTGGCGAGCGAGTTGACCGACACGACGGAGTTGTTGGGTGAGTAGTCTTCGTCGGTACTGAACCAACTGCGGCCGAGTAACTGAGAGGGATAGAATAGCTGGCACATACTTGCAGCTTCTCTCGCAGTAGACTGGCGAGCGAGTTGACCGACACGACGGAGTTGTTGGGTGAGTAGTCTTCGTCGGTACTGAACCAACTGCGGCCGAGTAACTGAGAGGGATAGAATAGCTGGCACATACTTGCAGCTTCTCTCGCAGTAGACTGGCGAGCGAGTTGACCGACACGACGGAGTTGTTGGGTGAGTAGTCTTCGTCGGTACTGAACCAACTGCGGCCGAGTAACTGAGAGGGATAGAATAGCTGGCACATACTTGCAGCTTCTCGCGCAGTAGACTGGCGAGCGAGTTGACCGACACGACGGAGTTGTTGGGTGAGTAGTCTTCGTCGGTACTGAACCAGCTGAGGCCGAGTAACTGAGAGGGATAGAATAGCTGGCACATACTTGCAGCTTCTCTCGCAGTAGACTGGCGAGCGATTTGACCGACATGACGGAGTTGTTGGGTGAGTAGTCTTCGTCGGTACTGAACCAACTGCGGCCGAGTAACTGAGAGGGATAGAATAGCTGGCACATACTTGCAGCTTCTCTCGCAGTAGACTGGCGAGCGAGTTGACCGACACGACGGAGTTGTTGGGTGAGTAGTCTTCGTCGGTACTGAACCAACTGCGGCCGAGTAACTGAGAGGGATAGAATAGCTGGCACATACTTGCAGCTTCTCTCGCAGTAGACTGGCGAGCGAGTTGACCGACACGACGGAGTTGTTGGGTGAGTAGTCTTCGTCGGTACTGAACCAACTGCGGCCGAGTAACTGAGAGGGATAGAATAGCTGGCACATACTTGCAGCTTCTCGCGCAGTAGACTGGCGAGCGAGTTGACCGACACGACGGAGTTGTTGGGTGAGTAGTCTTCGTCGGTACTGAACCAGCTGAGGCCGAGTAACTGAGAGGGATAGAATAGCTGGCACATACTTGCAGCTTCTCTCGCAGTAGACTGGCGAGCGATTTGACCGACATGACGGAGTTGTTGGGTGAGTAGTCTTCGTCGGTACTGAACCAACTGCGGCCGAGTAACTGAGAGGGATAGAATAGCTGACACATACTTGCAGCTTCTCTCGCAGTAGACTGGCGAGCGAGTTGACCGACATGACGGAGTTGTTGGGTGAGTAGTCTTCGTCGGTACTGAACCAACTGCGGCCGAGTAACTGAGAGGGATAGAATAGCTGGCACATACTTGCAGCTTCTCGCGCAGTAGACTGGCGAGCGAGTTGACCGACACGACGGAGTTGTTGGGTGAGTAGTCTTCGTCGGTACTGAACCAGCTGAGGCCGAGTAACTGAGAGGGATAGAATAGCTGGCACATACTTGCAGCTTCTCTCGCAGTAGACTGGCGAGCGAGTTGACCGACACGACGGAGTTGTTGGGTGAGTAGTCTTCGTCGGTACTGAACCAACTGCGGCCGAGTAACTGAGAGGGATAGAATAGCTGGCACATACTTGCAGCTTCTCTCGCAGTAGACTGGCGAGCGAGTTGACCAACACGACGGAGTTGTTGGGTGAGTAGTCTTCGTCGGTACTGAACCAACTGCGACCGAATAACTGAGAGGGATAGAATAACTGGCACATACTTGCAGCTTCTCTCGCAGTAGACTGGCGAGCGAGTTGACCGACACGACGGAGTTGTTGGGTGAGTAGTCTTCGTCCATACTGAACTCACTGCGGCCGAATAACTGAGAGGGATAGAATGCCTGGCACATACTTGCAGCATCTCTCACAGTAGACTGGCGAGCGAGTTGACCGACACGACGGAGTTGTTGGGTGAGTAGTCTTCGTCGGTACTGAACCAACTGCGGCCGAGTAACTGAGAGGGATAGAATAGCTGGCACATACTTGCAGCTTCTCGCGCAGTAGACTGGCGAGCGAGTTGACCGACACGACGGAGTTGTTGGGTGAGTAGTCTTCGTCGGTACTGAACCAGCTGAGGCCGAGTAACTGAGAGGGATAGAATAGCTGGCACATACTTGCAGCTTCTCTCGCAGTAGACTGGCGAGCGAGTTGACCGACACGACGGAGTTGTTGGGTGAGTAGTCTTCGTCGGTACTGAACCAACTGCGGCCGAGTAACTGAGAGGGATAGAATAGCTGGCACATACTTGCAGCTTCTCTCGCAGTAGACTGGCGAGCGAGTTGACCAACACGACGGAGTTGTTGGGTGAGTAGTCTTCGTCGGTACTGAACCAACTGCGACCGAATAACTGAGAGGGATAGAATAACTGGCACATACTTGCAGCTTCTCTCGCAGTAGACTGGCGAGCGAGTTGACCGACACGACGGAGTTGTTGGGTGAGTAGTCTTCGTCCATGCTGAACCCACTGCGACCGAATAACTGAGAGGGATAGAATAGCTAGCACATACTTGCAGCTTCTCTCGCAGTATACTGGCGAGCGAGTTGACCGACACGACGGAGTTGTTGGGTGAGTAGTCCTCGTCCATACTGAACCAACTGCGGCCGAGTAACTGAGAGGGATAGAATAACTGGCACATACTTGCAGCTTCTCTCGCAGTAGACTGGCGAGCGAGTTGACTGACACGACGGAGTTGTTGGGTGAGTAGTCTTCGTCGGTACTGAACCAACTGCGGCCGAGTAACTGAGAGGGATAGAATAGCTGGTGCATACTTGCAGCTTCTCTCGCAGTAGACTGGCGAGCGAGTTGATCGACACGACGGAGTTGTTGGGTGAGTAGTCTCGTCGGTACTGAACCAACTGCGGCCGAGTAACTGAGAGGGATAGAATAGCTGGTGCATACTTGCAGCTTCTCTCGCAGTAGACTGGCGAGCGAGTTGATCGACACGACGGAGTTGTTGGGTGAGTAGTCTCGTCGGTACTGAACCAACTGCGGCCGAGTAACTGAGAGGGATAGAATAGCTGGTGCATACTTGCAGCTTCTCTCGCAGTAGACTGGCGAGCGAGTTGATCGACACGACGGAGTTGTTGGGTGAGTAGTCTCGTCGGTACTGAACCAACTGCGGCCGAGTAACTGAGAGGGATAGAATAGCTGGTGCATACTTGCAGCTTCTCTCGCAGTAGACTGGCGAGCGAGTTGACAGAAACGACGGAGTTGTTGGGTGAGTAGTCTTCGTCGTCCATGCTGAACTCACTGCGGCCGCGGCGCTTTCGACGAGGGGAGCGGAGCGGTGCTCTACAAACAAAACATTAAATTAAATTGGTCCATACTAGCAATTTCGTAAGTATATTCCCATAATCGTTTTTCCCTTGTGCAGATTTTTCGTTTCGCATATTATCACAATCACGATTTTGCCGAGTAGTGTTTTTCTGTGCCATTTAAATATACTGTCACGATTTTTCCCCAATTATATGCTATCAATATTTTTTTCAAAAAAGTAAAACATTTTTAATGTTGAATGTGATACCCATCTATGTCAATTATGGCATGATATAACAACTAAGATCAAACCAGGTCATAGAAACTATATCTTCAAGCAAGTTTCACCAAAGTGATGAGGGCTGGCATGGATCGAGACCGATGGAGACAAGTCATCAGGCTGCGAAATCCAACAGTGAACAAATGTGACTATCAATAAAAAGGGACCGACGGAGAGAAGAGATAAAAACAAAAGAGCGTGTAATCTACCGTCACATTTCTAACAGAGTTTCAAGATATATATATATATATTTATATATATAATTATCTGTATTATAATACACTCGAGGTCAAAAATTTCGGGTCACCCTAAACTAAATAACCGCATTAGGTTTTTCTAAATATTTTACACTAATTTTATTTACATGATATATTATTCTTCGTAATATCCAACAGTATTAGCAATTCCCGGGATCCTATCTAATTTTTTTTTTATAATTTTTTTATATAGCCTATAATTATAGTGTCCCACTGCTGGGCAAAGGCCTCCCCTCTTTTTCGCCACTCGTCTCGGTCGTGTGCCAGCTCCCGCCAATCCGTACATAATGTATCAAGCTCGTCCCGCCATCTCCTTTATATAAATTTTCGAAACTGACGATTTTTGCGATATCTCGCTCCGTTAACATTGTTTTTTATACAACGCTGGTGGCAAAAAAGTTACGGTCCACCTGATGGTAAGCGGCCACCGCAGCCTATAGGTAGATGCCCGCAACTCCAAAGGAGTCACGTACGTGTTGCCGAACCTTATAAAATTTAAGGATGAACTGTGTTGACAACAGAAATAAATTTAGGTCCCTCGCTCTCAACACAGTGCATCCTCGGGAGCTATCGCAACCTTGCTCACCTCCAGGAACACAACACTACATACTTGTATAGTAGATAATGTTATTATGGCTGTGGTCTTCTGCAAGGCGGAGGTACTTCCCCAGTTGCGCTGCTCCAAATTCGAGCAAGATGACATTTAAACACAAGTGATGCTTATATACATACACACTACGAGAATTCATTTCCATGGACACCATATTTGAGAGTAATCTCCGAACTGCATTAGCCGAATCTACACAAGATACGCGCAAAATGGACAAGATTAAGGATACTTCCAGTAGCGACTTCCTTATTATCACGTTTTAAGTTTCCAGACACGGACCAAGGTTAATGGTCCAGTTATGTCACTTTATTACGAGAAATATCTATCACTAGCTACACTACATTACATATATTATCACACTAGCGCACGGGTGCAATGCTGATGCATGTATTATGCATATAAACCTTCCCCTTGAGTCACTCTATCTATTAAAAAAAAACCGCATCAAAATCCGTTGCGTAGTTTTAAAGATTTAAGCATACATAGGGATATAGGGACAGAGAAAGCGAGTTTGTTTTATACTATGTAGTGGTGATGATTATCACCGTGTTACGTCGAATGGACGAACTATTTTTCGCATATTTTTTATTTCCCAAACAATTCAATATATCACTTTTCGCGTTATTTAATGAAAATCTTCCTTATAAAGCCCACCCTAGGTTAGATTAGGTTTTGTGACAATAGGGATGATGATAAAAAAATGTTTATGCCATTCGAACCAGCTTTTAGAGACCATCAAATGTTTGTGTAGGACCAACTACAATCAGAGCAACATAAAAAACGAAATAGAGGCAAAGTACAGCATAGCTAACGAGCACTGAAAACGCTCCATACAGATTGACACGCAGGCGTAACGTGACGTCACACGTCAGGCCTCGTACTTCGTCATGGAAAAAAATTTCGTTTTTGTCGTGAAATATTACGTTTATGTGCATCGTTTGTAACTTTTGGTAACTTCAATTTATATTTGCTCTATAAACAAAAAAACAACATTTTTATGAACGTTATAATCGCATATCTGTTTATGATTTTAATTAATACGTCTAGTTTACTATTAATTGTTACAATTTGATAAAAAAGGATGTTTATTATGAGAAAACTTCAAAAACAGATAGGTACTTAAAAGAGTAAATACCAGACTAAAACTATTTTTAAATAAAAATAACTAAAACTAAACCTGAAAATTGGAAAAAAAAATTTTTTTAAACAACGCCGGTGGCAAACAAGCTTACGGTCCAACTGATGGTAAGCGGCCACCGCAGCCTATAGACGCCCGCAACTCCAATTCACGTACGCGTTGCCGACCCTTTATAAAATTTGAGGATGCACTGTGTTGACAACAGAAGGGACAAATTTAGGTTCCTCGCTCTCAACACAGTGCATCTTCGGGAGTTCTGGAACCTTGCTCACCTCCAGGAACACAACACTACATATTTGTATAGTAGATAATGTATATTATTATATTTATGTGTGTATTTAGATAAAAATTGGACATGAGAAACGAAAAAGCGTTAAAATGTCATGCCAAACATTAATAAAATGCTTTTGGTACATCTTACTTCACCTCCTAAACCTCCAAGACTCTTTCTTCTTCTAATTTGCCCTAAGGACCCTCGTGTCCGCTTTGTGGATTGGCGTAACTAGTTTTACAAAAGCTACTGCCATCTGACCTTTATACCCAGAGGGAAAACTAGACCTCAAGATTACACTGTTTTCCTCGCGATGTTTTCTTTCACCGAAAAGTCACTGTTGAATACCCAATGATATTCCGTAAAAAGGTTGAAAAATACCGAAAATCCAGCGGTACGAGACTAGTCTCCAACCGGAAATAGCTCCAGTAGCTAATCACAGTTAGAGTAATTAACAAATAGGTATAAATATTCTTAAGATAACGGCTATCGTCAGTTAGTAGGCCAATGAATTCATAAATAAACAGTAAATGGGCCATTCTAGTTTTTCATGTACATGCCAGACACTTTTTTTTTAATGCAAATTTTGGAATACTTGGCCCTCACTCTATATTTTTCTATTGTTATTTAGAAAGAGGTTTAATTGCAGTATCACTTCCGAAGGTTTTGGTAATTAACGAACCACAGCTAATATCGATAAATCGAGTGACTCAGTGTGGTTCTTGGATGTCTCACCATTTGTATGAAAAAAAAATTACCACCGTGTTACCCACCTTTTACAGCAATATGTTAATATTGAAGTATTTTTACCTATAATTTCCTTTTATTAGGTTCAGGCACTATTTCGGAATCCTATTTTCGTACACTAATTCAATACGTATCATAGATTTTTTTTTGTAATAGAAATCTGGTCATGAAAAAGTAGAATGACCCAATTATATACCGTAAACTGGGGTTACTTTCAAATTGGGGGGGGACTTTTTACTTAGTTAACCTTGAATCAAGTTATTTTACCTTCGTTAATTTCCTAACTATTTACTAAACTGAATCAAACTAGATATAATTAGTGATGAATATATAAGTGTTTTATATGTATCAAAGTAGCCCCGTTTTTTCTTAAAGTCACCCCAGTTTACGGTACATTCTTAACATAACTTTGCATCTTAACATATATGGCTCGGCGCTTCAGCCATTCTGTGTCCATAAAGCAAAATAGTTGTGACTCCGTTATTGTAAACATAGCTTCGATAAAAACAAAAGAGCATTATATAACGTCGGTCGTTTTCTTAAACGATTTATTAGAATCGATAAAACCTACTTAATCATTCATTCTCAGTGCCAATGACACGAAATCGTGTCATTAAATGGATGGCTCCTTGCCGGCGCCGAATGTATAACGGGCCTATTATATCCCTGAATATAGGTTTTATTTGGTTATGAATAGCTATAGTTATTTCGTGTATACATATAGATAAAATAATACCTACAGAATAATAACTTGGCCAATTCGCGCTTAATTTTGGAAACCTGGATGTAACCTGGTTTCCTTCGGGACAGGCTTTGCCTAGTGTAGGAACCATGCATAACTCTGGAATTAGCGCAAACGAAATCTTTGCAGGTTCTAAATGTATATTTCGGCTACTTAGAATGTAAACTAAATTAGAATATGTAAAGAAATTAAATAAATGTTTTATGTTTTTAGATACAGCGATGCGCCTGTTGCTACTATTATGAACCAAATGCCCTTCCACACGTTAGCATTTAATCGGTAAATAGAACGATTATATAGGTTCCCACCTCAAATCTTTTAATACATTGGTTGTCTGATTGAATACTATTTATGAGTATTTGCATTATTTGACACATGTCACTCACAACAGCAACGTAAAATGTCCTGCACATCGAAATCACAAAGGATTTTCTAAATTTTGGTTATGAAATGGTAGTCGTCTAAGTGAATCATATGATTTTTTCATTTTAGGTCGTAAGAAAACATTATTAAATTTACTATGTTTTCTTAATAAATATTTCTTACAATAAAATATAAAAACCGTATAATTCTAGCTTTATTTAAATCTGAAATAAAAATTAATTAATCGTCACAATTGGATTACTCTAGGTGCCATCAAATCGTAATCGCTTGCTGTGACAATCGATTTGGATTACATATTTACATCTCTATAAACGTCAGTCATAATGTATCAAATAACAAATACTATGTTTGATGTGCCCCCCGGGACTAAATATGGGGCAGGGGCATGTCAAAAATTAATTAATGAGTTAACATTGTTTCGGGTCGTTGATGTAAAGCAAGCCGTTCCGTCCCTATATTGCAGGAAAAATCTTAACCGCGCGTTCTAGGGAAACGACCTGAGGGATCAGCGACATCTAGTGGCTGATTGAGTCACTACACTCGTGTTGTCGCTTTCCAATGGGTTAAGAGAAGATGAGCGAGATTTATATCAGGTGTATCAGATAAGGATGGAGTATATCTCGCCTCCTTGGCTTTACTTGGTTTCGGATTTCAAAATTTCTAATCGCGATACATTTGGTATTAATATAAAAATCTATCTTTGTCTAATGTTCGGAATCCTTAAGTTGTAGATATTTATGTTTTTTTTCTATATTTAGACAATAAAAAAACCGGCCAAGAGCGTGTCGGGCCACGCACAGTGTAGGGTTCCGTAGTTGCCCGTCCATCACGTCACCGGTCATATGCGGAATTACGGACCCGTAGAAGGGTTTTTACTGACCTTAGTACTGATGATGTACTTTTTTGAGATGTTGTGTTATATACATATTTTTGCCCTTTACGGTATTTTTTTCACATGCCTAGTAGCCACCGTTTAGTTGGCAGGGGGGGGGGGGGGGACTTCTGACCATAGCAAAAATTATCACTTCAAAGCTTAATATCACGCCAACCGATTCTTAAACCAAAAAATGCTTGTAGAAACCTTAAAATATTTTTGAAAGAGATATCCAACGATACCCCACACAATGGGGTTTGGAAGAAAAAAAATTGCACCACCACTTAACATGTAGGGGAGGTACCGTTAAAAAAAAAAATTTTATGATTTTATTCTACCATTTTGTCGGCGTCTTTGAAATGTATACTCATGTCAAATTACAGCTTTCTAGTACTAACGGTTGCTAAGAAAAGCGGGGGACGGACGGACGGACATGGCGAAATTATAAGGGTTCCTTGTTTACTACAGAACCCTAAAAATTATTAAGTAGATGTGGCAAATAATATATATATATATAAAATATTAATTAGCAAGCAATGTATGTAGTCTAAAAACGTTTATATTTTTAATATAAACTTAAAATAGGTAGGTTTCAATTTGTAATTTTCAAAAACTTATTGGTCTTTTTTACAACTATTCCAATTTCAAATCGATAGTTCTTGAGGTGTAATAAATACTAGTACTAAATATTTATATTTACGTAGTTAGTTACGTAAATAAGAAAGATACTAAATACAAATAAAGATAATGATAATTATAAGATAAACGCGGTTATAAGCACAAATAGTGTCATCTTGTCTGCTAACGTACATATTGTCCCAACCTAACTATCACATGTCCCAAAAACCAAACAGAGATTAGAATAAGTAAAAACATATATGTACGTGTCTCCTTTGGAGTCGCGGGCGTCTATAGGCTGCGGTGACCGCTTACCAACAGATGGACCGTACGCTAGTTTGCCACCGGCGTGGTATAAAGAAAATGTCCAGGTTTTGCAGTTCGGTTGAACGTGAATTTTTTTTAAGACAATAATATTTAATGATAAATTTTAATCGAAAGCGCTTAGTTATTGACACTGTTAATATTTAGTGTTTATAATAAAATTGTAAAGTATGAAACGAGTAAAATTTGTATACTTAGGATGGAATAAAATA
The DNA here is from genome assembly GCA_963556455.1 of Epiblema foenella. Classification (NCBI taxonomy): domain Eukaryota; kingdom Metazoa; phylum Arthropoda; class Insecta; order Lepidoptera; family Tortricidae; genus Epiblema; species Epiblema foenella. The sequence goes on along the minus strand of OY747113.1, from coordinate 1,729,334 downwards.
ATATTTTATTGAAAAAAAAAACAATAATACCACGACCAAAGAAAATTAAACACAGATATTGTCACGAAAAGATTCCATGTCTCATTTTAACATATTTTTTTTTTGTATCAGGCAACAATGGCTATCCATAGTAATGGTATAAACGCGAAAGTGTGTCTGTCTGTCTGTTTGTTACCCCTTTACGCTTAAACCGCTGAACCGATAGAGACGATTGTATTGAAGTAGTTTGAGTCCCGTGGTAGGACAGAATACTTTTTATAACGGAAGTCATCCTGGGGGTGGAAGTTTGTATGGTAGAGCTATAACTAGATAAACGCCTGATTATAAAAAATAGCAATAAAATTCTACGTGATGAATGAGTTCTGTGCAGACAAAGTCGCTGGCAAAAACTAGTGATATTATAAATGCTGGTGTGTCTGTCTGTTACCTCTTCACGCTTAAACTGCTTAACCAATATAGATTTTTTTTTTAATTTATTGGCCAAAAACATTATTTTACAAAAAATGGTAAATATTGCTTCACGAACGGAAACCTCGAGGGTTTATATGCTGGTGAATAGTTCGCTATGGTATACATTAACTTTTTTACATTAAGTACAACAAACTTTGTTCAACGATTGAAATTTGGTATGGAGATAGTTTGAGATCCGAGGAAGGAAATCGCTACTCTTTATTCCGGAAATCATCCTTAAGGGTGTGGAAGTTTGTATGGAAGAGCTATGAGCTAAGTCAGCGCCTGATAGAAAAAAATAGCAATAAAATTCTCCCTCGATTAATTAGTTCTACGAAGTCGCGGGCAAAAGCTAGTGTTTACATACAGTCGAATCCGGATAAAGCGACAGTCAAGGGACCGGTGATATTACGTCGCACTAACAGAACATCGCACAAAAACGGACTGATTTACTTCGAAACTGTTTGGTATGAAATCTAATGTGTGGTGATTTTGAAGTTAAAAGCGGTAAAATGTTATATGCGGAGTCGTTATAAGCGGATTCTACTGTATATCTTACAGACTAACATTAACATAACTAACAGACCTCACAAGAAATTAATACGGAAATGCATGTTCAGTACTATATCTCAAAAACGATAAATTTGAAATTGGAATAGTTGTAAAAACGACCAACAAGTTTTTTTTTTTAAATTACAAATTGAAACATATTTTAAGTTTCATATATTGTAGAAATAATAAAACCAGTCTAGTGCGAGACTGACTCGCGCACCAAGAGTTCCGTTCCGTATACAAATGTGTACCGGTTCCAACCCTATTAAATCAGGAAATTGGACGCCATGGGTACAGCGCCATCTATCGGCGACTTTTGTTACAAATTTGAGCGACTGAATAACTTTGTATGTATGATGGTTTTTCAAGGATAACTTTATCACGGAAACCGATTTAATTTATTTTTCTTTATTTGAAAGAAGGTACTTTCAGCATAATCTCGTAGGAATTTATAAAACAAAAAACATGCAAAAGTGATTAAATTACAAACTTAGAATAGTTTTTTGACGATAAAAAAAGAAACACTAAATAGAGCTACAGTTATATTTTTCTTATAAAATATACATTGATATCAATGTTATGTAATAATTTTATATTTTGTCCTCTAAACTTGGGAGATATAGGGGGGGAAGGTATTTTTTTTTTAATTTTCCCTCATAAAACAAAAGTGACTCAACGTAAAAAAAATGTTTTAGAATGTGCAACCCAAGCCCTTTCATACGACACCCCACTCGAAATATTAGCTAGACCAAATTTTGAACCACCTATTATCTGTCATTTCTCACAGATTTTTTTTTTAAAGTCGTATTCTATGTATTTAAGTAAGCCTTCTTTATAACTATTCCAAATTTCAAATCGATAGCATAAGTAGTTCTTGAGATATTTAGCGCTGTGACAGACAGATAGACAGACAAAGTGAAACCATAAGGGTTCCTTTATTATCATTTTGATACGGAACCCTAAAAAGACGACTATGTTACTGCCAGTGCAGCGCTGATCTTTTTTTTAACCCTGCGGGGTAATCATGTAACTGTTGTACTACCGTTAGGTAGATTTTAACTTCAAGTTTTTATTGTCAGCTCATACATTTACACTCACTCTCAGCTCACAAATTGACTGTAAAATCTATCAATCGTTAGTACATAAATTTACGTGATTCGCCTGCGACTCATAACTTCATTTGGGTTCTGAAAAGGGTTAACACCTAACGAATTTAATGAGATTTACAATAGCTTGAGGAGCAAAACTAGGTCTCCTGTACCTATGTATTAAATTATTAAAATACCTACTACCGGTATTTAACAGTTTTTTTAAATCTTTATTTATTTTTTATACAACGCCGGTGGCAAACAAGCTCACGGTCCACCTGATGGCAAGCGGCCACCGCAGCCTATAGACCTCCAAAGGAGTCACGTACGCGTTGCCGACCCTTTATAACAGTTTAGTTTAGTTTAGTTTCACAAAATACAATCTCGTGTAAGAAATAGATACATTTTTGCTTATACTACTATTGCATACTGATCGTCAGGCGCTCTAACATTTGGGGATACACTGTGTTGACAACAGAAAGGACAAATTTAGGAGGTATTTATTTACGAGGTTTCAAGAATATGACGATGTCAGTTAAATAAATACAGGAAAATCATTTACAAGTACCTAAAACTACTTTATCCTGATCAACTAAAAAGAAACCGGTTCTGTTAGTCGCGGCATGTAAACAAACAGGCAAAAAACTGGTTTTGGGAAAACTTGTTGTTAACGTTAGGTATTCATGGAAAGGATAGACACGTAATCTTGACGTCATTGAGAATAACCTACAAATAATACTAACATTTATTGATTTACATGCGATAATAATAGTTAAATAACAATAACTTAGTAGTTTATGCAACTGATACATAATGAGAGGTCTTAAAACACGAGTGTGGTTTTATGAAACGAGCGCCAGCGAGTTTCATAATAGGATCATATGAGTGTTTTAAGGCCTAATTATGTACAGTTGTATACACTACTTTATCTACATCCATACATTAAATCCTCTTTCATATGTTGAGGCACCATTGAGTTGAAAGTGCAGGAGTTCGAGCTCGTGAGCTCGAGCAATGATAATTGTAGTGTTAAGCATTTTGAAAATAAACACCCCTTCAGTGTGTTTTTTCGCATATCTAACTTAAGCTAAGCATACAGGAGTAATACACTAAAAATCACAATTTCACTCTTTAAAAAAAACACAATAAAAAAATATCGTGACTTGGAGCCTCGTCGGCAATTTATAAAGCAAAAAAAATGACAATAATGTATTAATTTTTTAAATAGTGTTTTTATGAAAAATAATAGGGGTAAATGTAAATAGCAGCATATACCTAATAGAATAGTAAGTTAACAGCATTCTAACAATATTGTCAGCTGTAAAAACTTCGTTATATTGCAATAATAGGTATTACAGAGCGTATAGGTGTTAATTTTAAGTAAACGCCCTCTTACTTTTAGTTTTAAATTGTTTCAATAGGACTTTGTGTGTGTTGCAGATTTTAAATATGTATGTATGTTTTATTTATTTATTTGTAATATTTATGTAACATTTATTGTTATATTTATATTACGCCAACTCTTGTGATTAGGTAGCGGACTCGGGGCATCCTTTAGGATGCAACTTTACCGGGATAACGCTAGTATGATGATGAATATTGATTCAAACACTTTAAATACTGCATACCTACAAACCTTACATTACTTTTTACCTGTAACCGCCGAGAAATAAAAAAAAGTATAATCATAAAAGAGAGAACCGCGCAATATATTCAACTATTATTTAAATCTAAATCATCAACAAATCAGTGCCTCAATTTTATTTTATTTAAACTATATTGCACATTTAAAAAAGGTTCAAATGGCGGACTTAATGCTTTAAGCCATTCTCAACCACTAGGCTAAAAGGAAACATTTGTTCGATGCTGGACAAGAACATAAAGACAAATAAATACACATTTATTATGAATTTAATTTCTTATCTATTTTAATAAGCATAAATTTATTTAAAAAGTATAAATTTCCCAAGTATAAATTTATAAATAAGTAGGTAAGTATGAATTTTCGTAGTTCCAAATAAAACTACCCATTTTTAAATAAATAAAAAAAACATTTTAGTAATTGTAACTTTACTTAACACTTTGTCACGTTATTTAAAAAAAAATAAGTTATGGGTCCGAAACCGAACATCCAGATATTTTCTCGAATATTTTTATTATTCAAAACCCTTGTGTATACAACTTGTGTTATACTTAATTTAGAATATGCATAGTAAATTTATTTATTTCATATAAGTAACTATTATTACAGCCCAATGCAATTACAATTGTAAAGCTACAGAAATTAGGTATATTTTCATCGGGAATACCTCTTATTAGACTATTCTGGAAGGTAATATCATTATAAACGCATTTATATACTAAATTTAATTTCACACAATCCTTTTTCCATAAGATCTTTTTGATCAAAAATATGTTTAATTGTATTTTAATGTAGATTTTCTTAATTTGTATTTTTTACAAACTTAATTTAATTAATTAACGTATGCCTGAGCTGTTTGTTTGTTTGTTACTAACACGTATGGAGCCCTGTAAGCTCTGAAATAAAGAATATATTATTATTATTATTAATTTACGCGAAAATGGTTTGACATTTAACCAACTTACGCCTAACCTATTATCTAATTATATTCCCGTATTTTTTAAATGTATTTTATATACTAAAATAACACTTACATGCAAATCTGCAGCAAGTTAACTCAATAATGCTCACTAGCACTAAAAAAAATCACAACTCACAAAAATGAAGAAAGTTCACTTAATTTTATTTATTTTTCGTGCACAATTTAGCGAGCGGCTGTGTGACAATGCGCGTCACGTTAGACTGAGCGGCTCTTGCGTTATATGCGTATGACCCGTGGACCCGAAGAGAGTGCGATATCTCTCACATTTAATAAATATTGAACTTATATCAACATATATCAAAATCATAATATATAAAGTTGCCTTGTTAAACTCATAAAATAATTTACTGTTAGAAGAGAGATGAGACTGATCGATCCCACAGTCAAACTGTGCAAACGGTTTTGTGGGTCTATGTACTTGTTTGTGTTGTATTATTATTTCTTAATAAATAAATAAATAAAATAAATAATAATATACACACAGGAATAACTGGTATATTTTGTATTGAATCTCCATAGAAAGTGTACTCGTTATTTTTGCTCGTGAGTGTAGTTTTCTTGGTCTAACAAATTATTTGTTTTTCTTGCTAAAAACGTAGGTACATGAAACTACTGTTAAAAATATGATCTATGTTTATTACCTAGATCTATGATTTTGCTATTAATATAAACAACTCCTTCTATAAGACTGATCATTTTTAATGACAAACACGTCAGTCGTAAATTCTATACAAATGTACGTACTTATTACTAAAATTAAATAAATCAATTAAAAAGGTTTTTTTATTAAAAATTGGATTGCTCTTGGCCAGCGTCTAGCCAAAGGGCAAAGATGAAACTGACGGTGAAGCGGGGTCAACTAGAAGATGCCTATTCACTTAGTGACTTAAAGATCTAGGAAAAATGAAAATGTGGTAAATATGTACGTAATATTAATATTTAACAGTCGTTTTCCGAGTAATTAAGGAAACTAGTCTCAACAAAGTCTAGTTTCGGAAAGTCACGGTCAAGGTGATAGTCGCTTCAGTAAAACTAGCTCTTATGCCAAATATTGGAATTAGGTGTCGAAGCGGACCCATGGTCTTTTTTTTTTCGATGAGGGGAAAATCCGTTATGGATACCTCCGCACCGTGGGGGCGGCGCGGTGGTTATGTCGGACTTGCACCTAAAAACCCCCCGCTTGTCCTCAACCCATTTCGGGCGGCTCTGGGATCTCCTACGGAACGCGCCAGTGCCGCCCTAGAGTCCACTTATGTGGGCCCCGCTATGTTTCTATGACGATCGTAGCCCCCAACTACGACCGTCTACGACCCCGAGGACCCCCTTTTAGTCGCCTTCTGCGACAAGCAGAGGATACCGTAGCCATATTCTATGCCCGGGCTATACAGGGCACGGACCCATGGCCCAGGGCACAATCGGGAAAACGGTAGGAGGATGATGAAGGTATTTTAGTTTTAATTACTTAAATAAATAAATAAATAAATATTAGAGGATAATCTTACACAAATCGAACTAGCCCCACAGTAAGCTCAAGAAGGCTTGTGTTATGGGTACTAGACGACTATAATATAGTATTATATTTAATAGATATAAATACTTAAATACATAGAAAACATCCAAGACTCAGAAAGAAATATTGATGCTCAACACACAAATATTCGCCCTGACCGGGATTCGAACCCAGGACCGTCAGCTTCACAGGCAGGTGCACTACCCACTAGGCTAAACCGGCCGTCAATTATATATCTCGCCACAAATGCACTAGTATTCAGCGAACAGTCTGCTTTCTTCGCCGATTCTCGCTCGAGCGGTAACTAATCACTATACGATGTAAATATGTCGTTAGCTGGCCGATGGCTGGAGTTCTAGGAAACAAAGCATTTGATTTGAATAGAGATGAAATTGAATTTTGTTGCTTGTTAATTTTATAGTGTTCTTTTAACGTGATTTTTACTGAATATGTTTCTTGCGAGGAGCAAATATGAACGTAGGTAGCAATAGCTGTTTTTATTTAATAGGACAAATTTTAAACACGAGAGATGAGCGGAGCGCTCGTGGCCCAGCGGCGCCCGCGTACCGCGTGCGGTATGCGAGGTTAAGCAACGTCGGGCCAGATCAGTTTCGGATGGGTGATCGCTTTGAGTGGATAACCACTCAAAGCGATCACCCATCAATAATAATATCTGAGCGCTCCCGTGTTGTAAAAACAAAAGTTGTCCACCCGGTGGTCAATAGTTAATGGCTTATGTACATTATGTTTTTATTACATGGATTTATAGTTATGGAAACACCGTTTATGCGGGTTACTAGACCGATCCAAAATGAAGCTTTGTGGCCCTTAACTTTTGATATGTCCACCGATGTAATATGAATTATTATGAAAATAAATGAATATGAATATGAATATGATGTTTGGCCTCAAACCGCTAGATAGTTGTAGACCATATTTTACAAAATATAAGTTGTTGACATTTCATTCAATTTATATCTACGAAGAGCAGACCACGTGATAATGACAAGATAATAGGCCAGATCACCAATACTGCCCTACTAAATAAAAGTGTATTTGGTCTAACACCTAAAATCTATAATGAGATACCGTTAGAAATTAGGATTATACTATTGATATGTTTAAGAAAAGGGTGATGGAAATATTATTGCAAAAATGTTACTATTTTTAGCATTGAAGGACATAAAATCGATAAATAACAAAATGTAATCGCTGTTTCTACAAATATACAAAGAATCTGCATTAAATTAACAATTTATGAACACAGAGCAACATTATACGCGCCTACCCAATCTTAGCAACAACTGTCAAATCTACCGTTTCCCGCTCGAACTGACAGCGGTTGTCAGTCGGGGTATTTGAGGCTTTGTTAAAAACTCATCGAATCCAATACTATAGTATTAATGACTTTTTAAATTAATTTGTAAGTGTTTTTAATGTATTTATTTAATTTAATTTGATTTCTTAATAATTACTGTTCTATTATTGTTAATATTGTTAATTTGAATTTGTACGCCGAAAGGCAAAACATGACGGACATTATTATAAACCTGTGACCATTAAATAAATAAATAAATAAATATTAGAGGACAATCTTACACAAATCGAACTAGCCCCACAGTAAGCTCAAGAAGGCTTGTGTTATGGGTACTATACGACGATATATTTAATAGATATAAATACTTAAATACATAGAAAACATCCAAGACTCAGAAACAAATATGCATGCTAATCACACAAATATTTGCCCTGACCGGGATTCGAACCCAGGACCGTCAGCTTCACAGGCAGGTGCACTACCCACTAGGCTAAACCGGTCGTAAACCATTATGTAAAATTACTCATGCTTGAAAAAAGAAGATGTGAACCTAAATCTGACAATGATCCAACTGAGGATATTGGTGTGATTAGATGATGTCTCAACAAGTCTATTTGTTGCTAGGCCGCTCGGAGCGTTGCAAGGGGCGAACATTTCGCAACGGGTCATCGTTCGCCGCGCTTCCTTATTAAACGTCCCTTGAGATTGCAGGCCAGAGCGCAGTAGACAGATGGTTTAATAGACAGAAAAACGCTGAAGTTTATGTAGAAAACAAGTCTCACACGAAGGACGCTTTCTGTAAACTGACCACGTCGTCTACCGGTCCCGAATCCCAGATATCATAACAAAAGGATTATAAATTTAAATCTGTCGTAAAACAGACACTTATTTCAAAAGCATATTATAAGATAAACGATTACATCATGGATAGGGATGTTTGGCAGTGATAGCGTCCCGCACAAGTAATCTGACACAGAAATATTTTGTCCTTAATATGTATGTTTATACTGTAGCATTTGAATTTTGTACTATTTTTACTGTTATTTTATATACATTGTATATTGTTTTGAAAAAATGACACCTCGCCGAGTTTCTTACGCCGGTTCTTCTCGAGGCAGAGGTTTATTTTATGAACCGGTGGTAGTTTTTTGACATTCATAAGTGCATGTAAGATGCCTAAATTGAAGAATAAATGATTTCATTTCATTTCATTTCAAAAGAATGCTATTGTTTATTTTTTCGCCGGGAGACGACGGCTTAAGGAATGCCTCTACAAATAACTTAAAAATACTAGAAAGAAGAAGAAAGAAAGAAACATTTATTCGCGACAAACGCAAGACATTTACAAAGATGACAGAACAGAATAACATATTGCCATGAAATGGTCACAACTCAGCGTTATGCTGGCAGGGCCAGCGCTGATCTTCCGTTGTGACCATTTGGTGATTTCACGGCACAGTGACGAAAACGCAAACACGCAAAATTAAAAAGAACTAGCTAAAAAAATAAAAATAATAATAAACACTACTAGTATTTGATCTACCTTTTCTTCAAGAAGCAGTTGATGATTGAACATCTTAATGAATTCGACATTCATTACACATTATTTAGCTAACGAAAATTGGTCGCGGGTGCATTTAAAACGAAAGCGATTACTACACTGAGGTAATCGTTTTATTTTCTCTCAAATAAAACTATCATAGATTTTTTTACCCCATTTACATTAATGAAAACAATAAAAGTTTTTTTAATCGATTCGTATTAAAGTTTCGTTTCGTAATAAAGTTAGGTTGTTAATTACTTTTATGTCACACGTGGCCATAAAGTGGCAATTACTGCACACTCCGCTCACAGAAAATTCCACTTCCTGGCCAGAGGAAGACGTAAAATTTCGTACTTACCACGGGCGGTAATAAAGAAAGTCTCAGATCACATATTTATGTAATCTGAGGCGTTCTTTCTTTTACCGCGTTTAGCAAGTAATGTACTATTTTAACTTTAAAATGTCACTGTCGACAGCATGGTTTACATGGAGCATAATAGTTACTCTTAGGCCGGGTTTTATAAAGATCCGTTAGACCAAATGTCAGATCAAATTTCAGTAACTCAGTACATTTTTTGACATAACAAACCGACATGAGTTTTACTACCATAAATCGTTTTGCTTTGCCAGTGTCTGCGCTAGTTTAAGCTGCGCCCGCCCACGTCCGGCGACCACTTACTTCAGCTGCAATGCAATGTTCAATTCCGTGGCACACTGGCCTTATTACTTGTCCTTTCGACATGGCACTGAGCCTTTATTTCGTCATAATTCTGTTGGATTATGACTAAAGATATAAATCAATTGTAACAGACTTGTTTATACAAACGACTGCAAATTATCCTGGCTTTGAAATTTAAAACATCATTAATTTTTTTACTGATTCCCAAAATGTTGGGGTTAGGTGCCAAAAGACATTTTTATGTAGTTTGAGGAGGAACGCCTCTGGTGGGCTAGCATAACTTGCTGCCAAGTCGTATCTCGCGCAGCTCAGCGATTCCTGTCTCACTCGAACTGTGCGAATTAGAAAGAGGAGAGTGAATTTTTCTCTACTCGCGTCGCGTCGCAGCGGCAGTTGTGCTAGCGCCGCTGGTGTTGCAAGCGTCTATAGGCGACGGTAACTACCTACCATCAGGTGGGCTGTCAACTTGTTAGCCACCGACGTGGTATAAAAAAAAAGATTGTTTCCGATGTGTGATGTATGTCATTTATATAGCTGTTATATATATTATAGAGGGTAGCTCCTGCGCGCCCTCTACGCGTTGTTTAGTTCTGTAATAAATCAGCAAGCGAACACACGGTCTTCTGATTTCCTGACCCATTCCCTATTCCTGGCTTCCCTGGAGTCAGGACATACTACGATAGGGTTGCCATAAGCATGGGGACAAGCACCGGGACAATTAAAGAAAAAGTAGTATAGGTAGAGCTCATGAAGAAAAATTGGAAGTACGACATCAGCGCAATGCTTCATCCCCAAAGTCAAAGCAGATGTGGAAGCGGGTCCGGTCTTTGCCGTGGGACGGCATCCTACATGCGCGCGCGCCACGCAGGTACTGCCTGTCTTAAGCGTTAAGCTTATTAGCCGTCCGTAATACGTACATGCGTAATATGTATAGTACTTAATTACCTAGCTGCTGGTCCCTACTAATTAACTATGCTTTTCAAACCAGGACAATTTTCTTAATGGGCGGGACACTGGGACACCATGCTTCAAACCGGAACATGTCCCGGCATACCGGGACGTATGGCAACCCTATACTACGATGGAAACAAGGTGGAAAACTGGGGCATGATGGGAAATTGGGATACTTACTTGGTCCTGTCGTCTTCTGATAGCGTCTCATGCGGATCCGCGAGGTTGTCGCCATCGCTGAAACCTGATGCTGAGCTCTGGTGGTGTTCCGGAATCTGGCAATAAAAAGATTTTTAATTCGAATTCATAAGTATGTACCATGGACACTGGGCCATTCTACTTTTCCATGTACATAATTTTCAGATACTATTTTAAATGCAGATTTTGAAATACTTGGCCCTCACTTCATATTTTGTATTGTTATTTAGAAAGAGGTTTACTTGCAGTATCACTTCCGATAGTTTAGGTAATTAACGAAACACAGCTAATATCCATAAATCAAGCAACTCAGTGGTCCTTGGATGTCTCACTATTTGTATGAAAAAATGGTTTTTAGCACTGTGCTACCCACCTTTTACAGCAACAAGTTAATATTTAAGTATTTTTACCTATAAATTTCTTTTTTAAGTTCAGGTACTATTTCGAAATCCTTTTTTTGTAGGTACCTACACTAATTCAATACATAATATCATAGATTTCTTTTTGTAATAGAAAACGGTCATGAAAAAATAGAATGATACTTTGTCGCTTTCACACCCGTTGGAAGTTTAGTAGACAGTTTAAACCTGACGATAAAGTGACACGGTACAAAGATTTTTAAGCCCCTTGTGTAGTGAGGCCGACCGTAAAATTTAAAGGCAACCCGTGTCGCTGAAAAGCCGAAAATAGTTTTTGGTTGTGGGCACAATGGGTTAAAATTGCTATAAAAGTGAAATTTACAAGCCAACTATGCATATACCCGTGGCGTCTAATGCGATATCAACCTACATGCATTTTTATAGAGTTCAACTTTGCTTTTGACATTTTTATGTCATAGCGTGTGAGTAACACCATTTGTATTTAACAAGACGCTGAAAAGGTTAAGTAGAGTGCAAATCACTTGTCAATGTAAGTACTCTATACTTTAGTATTGATTACCGACCAACAAACCAAAACTCCAAAGTGGCTGCATCTGCCGCCTACTTTGAGCAACGGTTACGATAATCGAATGAAATGTTAGCGAGGCGGGCGGTGCTAGTGAGTTAGTGGGCGAAACAATGCAACAATGATACGATAGATGGCGTTATTTCTAACAGTTATATAAGGATTTTCCCGATGAAGTGTCGCCTTAAAGATCAACTAGATTAACTCTACATACAAATATTTTAGAATCTAATTTGTGAATGTTTTATGGTTCCTTATCAAAAAAAGGAACCCAAGGAAAAATAATATCTCATTATATATTGTTACCATAAACTGTACTGCCAACATCTGTATATTATGAAATACCTTTAAAACAATAAGCTTACCTACTGAAGCTTATCGATATAGTATATGCAAGTAGTTATAGAAGCGCCACCGAGCGACCGGGGGTAAGAGAAAGAATATTCATATGTTTATACTACGTAATTTGGCCAGTTTGCATGTACCATATTTCGCTTATGGAAATGTGCAAATGGGCCGTTCTACTTTTTAATGTACATAATTTTCAGACACTTTTTTTTAAACGCAGATTTTGGAATACTTGGCTCTCACTTCATATTTTTGTATTGTTATTTAGAAAGAGGTTTAATTGCAGTATCACTTCCGATAGTTTTGGTATTATAAAACCACAACTAATATCCATAAGTCGAGGAACCCAGTGGTCCTTGGATGTCTCACCATTTGTATGAAAAAATGGTTTTTACCACTGTGTTACCCACCTTTTACAGCAATATGTTAATATTTAAGTATTTCTATCTACAGAATCCTTTTATAAGGTTCAGGTACTATTTCGAAATCCTATTTTTGTAAACTAATTCAATATATATCATAGATTTTTTTGTAATAGAAAACTGGTCATGAAAGAGTAGAATGACCCAAATACCCGACCAGGAAAAAATGTTCGGTCGGTGATAAGGACCAAACTTGACACTCTTTTCTATCATTATTTGTGTTAATACTCTTATTGGCAGAGCAATAATCTTCTCTATCTTTCTCTATCAAAGCTTATCAGGCCCTTGACTGAAGCTAATTTCACTGGGAGATCTCTGTGCCATTAATTTAGTATGACACTTACAGACCTCTGCTTAACACATTGGCGCCATCTATTGGGAGCTTTCTTGTTGTGTTCATAATTGGCGGTTAAGCGGAGGCTATTTTACTTATCCATGATTCATGAATGGAGGAAACCTCCACACTGGCCCAGTGCTGGCTAGACCCTTCACATAAGTACCCTACTGTAATAGTGAATCTGTTACTAAAGCGTGTCACACACTAAGCAGATATGATAAGATATCTGTATCTGAACGCATATCTGTCAATATCGCTCCCTATACAATTCAATGAGCTAACACACACAGCGCAGATAACTTATATTTTATCGTGAAGTATCTGTGGGCACCGACATATATCGAAAGATGGCAAAGATATTATCTGCGTATATAAATTGATCTGCGTATAATATCTGCCGATATAAATATGGTATAGTATTTTATCTGCAGATAGATACAGTTTACAGGTTGATGTTAGACTGAATGTTTCGTCTCGTATATTATCGTATCTGCGTAGTGTGTGATAGTTTCAGATCATTAAGTTATTATACACAGACAAAATATTATCGTATCTGCGTAGTGTGTGACACGCTTGAAAGAGTAAATACTTACAAATTCCAAAATAGTAGAGAAAAGCATTTTGTTCCTTATTCTTGATCAACAAAACTCAATCGTAAAAATGAGATAAGTACTCAGTTCTTAAAATATTTTAAGTACGTAGTATTTATTACAGAAACACTAATTTCGCTAATATTAAAAAGTTGTACACAGTCTATTGCAAATTATGCTGGCCAATTCGATCCTGCACATTGCTTAAGTCGGTTCACTACAAAACAATGAGTAATTTGTGAAAATTGCGAATAAATAACAAATCAGCGTCAAGAGTAATTCGCGGCGATTCTGTAACTGACGCTATCTCGACATGTCGCATACAAGTAATTGTTTGTATGAGCAATGAAATCTTAATTCACAGGGTTTGTTTACAGCTCGTTTCAGTGCCAGACTTTATGACTACCTATATATTTATTTTATACAACGCCGGTGGCAAACAAGCGCACGGTCCACCTGATGGTAAGCGGCACACCGCTTCAAAGGAGTCACGTGGGTCATAATTAGTTGAAAAAACAAGTCATCCCTCCTGTGGTCAACAGTTAACGGCTTATGTGCATGTTAGCTATGTTTTTATTACGGAGACACTGTTTATGCGGGTTACTGGTCCGATCCAAAATTAAGTTTTGTAGCGCTTACCTTTTGGTGTGTCCACAGAAAAGACGCGAACCTAAATCCGTGTATGACCCACGTACGTGTTGCGGACCCTTTATAAAATTTGAGGATGCACTGTGCTGACAGCAGAGGAGACAAAAGGTCACTTGCTCTCAACACAGTGCATCCTCGGGAGCTCTGGCAACCTTGCTCACCTCCAGGACCAACACTACATACTTACTACATGGATGAACGTATAAAGTAAGAAAAAGTTTGCTAAATATCTCTTCTCAATCATTCCTCCATAAAATGAGATCTCAGTACATACAAAAACTATACCGACCACCTGCAAGGCTGAAACTAATCTCCAAGAATGCCCATATGATGTGTATAGAAATATACAACAAATCACCAGACTCCTTCAAAGATCTGAACCTCAGCAGACTTAGACGAGTTACAAAACAGTGGCTAGTTGACAAATGTTTTTATTGCTTAAATTATTATTTTATGCACATATTTTAATTTATATAATAATGTATTAATTAATTCCAGTCATTACAATAATATTGTTAGACATGAATTCTGACATAGCACCTACTTAATATGATATATCTTTTATCTTGTTTAGTTTTATGATGTGCAATGTGTTGTGTGATGAGCATGAATATTTGTTTCTGAGTCTTGGATGTTTTCTATGTATTTAAGTATTTATATCTATTAAATATATCGTCGTCTAGTACCCATAACACAAGCCTTCTTGAGCTTACCGTGGGGCCAGTTCGATTTGTGTAAGATTGTCCTCAAATATTTATTTATTTATGTGTGTACACCTGTCATGGTAATATTTAATGGGACCAGTTGTGTAGCAACTTTAGCAATAAGACCCGCAAAATTGGAAACCTAAATATGTCACACAATAAAATTTCATATCATTTCATTTCATTTCCATTGCTGACGATCTTGACTCCTTAAACGATCAGTGGTCTACCTCCAACACTGATCTAGTTGTCGTCTGGTGGAGGGAGGCGCTGACAGATCGGCCAATCTACTTTTTCATGTACATAATCTTCAGACACTATTCAGATTTTGGAATACTTGGCCCTCACTTCATATTTTTGTATTGTTATTTAGAAAGACGTTTAATTGCAGTATCACTTCCTATAGTTTTGGTAATTAACGAACCACAGACAATATCCTCTGTGTTGGTCGACTTGACATTAGTGCTGTATGTGCACTTGGTCAATTATGCGCTTACTTATTGATCATGCTGTGTGCACTTGCTTTGGATGTCATGCTGGTCTATAAACTACTGATTTTGTGCAAACTTAGCTGTATCATTTATTGGGTGATGTCTGTAAAGTGTACCTGTTTTAAATAAATAAATATATCTCGCCAACAAACTGTTATGGCAGTTTGGCGAGAAATTAAAAGATTGTAACTGTTATGTACTTTTTTTGATAAATAAATTAAATTAAAAAATCCATAAATCGAGTAAGTCAGTGGTCCTTCGATATCTCACCATTTGTATGAAAAAAATATTTTTACCAGTGTGTTACCCGCCTTTTACAGCAATAAGTTAGTATTTAAGTATTTTTACCTATAAATTCCTTTTATTAGGCTCAGGTATTGTTTCGAGATCCTATTTTTGTACACTAATCACTAAATAGTATAAAACAAAGTCGCTTTCTCTGTCCCTATGTCCCTATATCCCTATGTATGCTTAAATCTTTAAAACTACGCAACGGATTTTGATGCGGTTTTTTTAATAGATAGAGTGACTCAAGGGGAAGGTTTATATGTATAATACATGCATCAGCATTGCACCCGTGCGAAGTCGGGGCGGGTCGTTAGTTCAATATATATCTTTTTTTTTTGTAATAGAAAACTGGTCATGAAAAAATAGAATGATCCAGATAACTCCAGTTCGAAGATTATGTCCGATCATCTCTTCTGACACTTCCCCCTTTCTTCCCGTGGGTGTCGTAAGAGTCGACTATGGCAACCGGGTTTAGAGTGTGTTGTGGGCAATGGGCTAGCAACTTATTACTGCAATATCATATTTTCTCCATCTTTAAACATACAATTGCTAAATGTGGCACTGGAATTGAATTTCATGTGCTCTGCCTACCCTTTTGGGAATACAGGCGTGAGTTTATGTATGTGTGATAATGTATGTGTATCTCTTCGGGCTTCGACCTTTAGGTCTTTTGCTTTCAACGTTTACCGTCTATACGATTTTATCTAAATTGTTGGCCTCTTTTCATACGATATATCCCAAGCCCAGATAACAAATAACACGAATAAAATTATACCCTAAAAACCTCCTTATAAGGTAAATTTTCCTCTCTAAGTCCATCTAGTTAAAAATCTGTTTGTAGTTGTGGAAAGTTCCTACGCCAAATCTTGGGTTACTCTAGGTCACAATCGGGGAAACTAGGAGGAAGATCAGTCAGTTTCGCAGGCAGGACTTACCTACTATGGCGGATCAGGAGACTAAGATAAGATAAGATAAGAAATCATTTATTCAAGAAGGATTCATTGAACCGCTTTTGCATCGTTATCAGCTACAACAATCTTGAAAAGGTACATTTAGGTCTGCAAATATATTCAACTATAATTATTAATTACTTTCATATAAGGTGCAACTATTTTCACATATTTAGGTATACATTTTAATTAAATTAAACATTTTACATTATAATGAAACAGATACCGGATATGAAACGTGCAGTTCTGTGGTGCACCACATGAGGATCCACAGAATATCAGCGTCGTTTCACCTTCAGTGGATCGACATCATGCTGAGTGGACTCCTTTTTCGCATTAAGCCTTAATTTTAATATAAGTGTAAATGTAATATGTATTATGTGTAAAATGCGAAATAAAGCTTTTTCTATTCTATTCTATTCTATAGATAAAATAGTCAATAATTCAGCTACGAGTAAGTGCACTAGAGCGCCAGGTCCAGTTTTTCTTTATTTTATCGCATGGCAACTATTTCGAACCGTGAGATCTTCGAGAAGACAGTACGGTTGCCAGTTTTGTTGCACCAGCACCACCCAGGGGTCACGTGTAGGGTAGCGGTGGGTACTCCCTACGGACGTGGTGCAACTTCGACTCCCGTTGCAGGGATCGGATACCGGTATTTTCTCCATAGAAAAATACCGGTATTATCACGGTCACCGGTTCATTATTTCGTTTTTAATGGGACAATCTAATAATAACTCGCTGAATATATTCTAGCAAACCATTAAATTTGGCATTTCCGGGTTGTAATAAGTAAATAAATAAATTTATGAGCTGAATGGGCGAATAAGCTTGTCTATAATTAGTATACTACCTACCTGTATTGTTTCAATATTTTGCATGACTTAATTCCTGTTATTACTATAATGTTTTAATATTTTTTTTATTACTTTATATTACTGTATGTGTTGTCTACCTTAAATATGATTTTGCATTCTTGCGGTGACAACAACCAAGTCGAATACATGTATTTGTCTATAACCATGTTCTCATGGAAGTGATTGTAGATAAATAAATATCTAATAAATAAATGAGAAATAATAAGAAAAAAAATAAATAAATAAATAAATAAATGAGAATAATGAGTGATAATGAGAATAAATGTCTTTAAACCTAAACCTATATGACGTTGTTACCTAAATACATGATTCAGCCCTACGTAAAGAGCAAACAATAATCCAAAATATTGGGCTAATTCAGGGCTTTTTAAAGAATACCGGTATCGGGCTGGCCTAATTCAGAGTTTTTTTAAAATACCGGTATCGATCCCTGTCCCATTGTCAAGTGACCGGGCAACTTGACTGTTAGAAGTTCTCAAGCCGCCCGAAGGCCGAACTTGGCTTGACGACTGCTTAACCAGCAGTCAGGATCACCGACAAGTCTAGGTGTCTAAGTATAATAATAATAATTTATTTAACTTGAACACATTTTACACGGAAAGATAGTCAGTGGATCCCAAACTAGGCCGTGCCTGTATCTTGGGAACCAAAAATGTTTTAACATAAAAAATTACACGTGTGGTTTATACATACAGTGATACATTACAAAAGTGTGTTTTAAACATTCGCGGCAAAAAAGTAACTTTAACAGTAGATACAGAGAAAAGATATTAATATATATATATATATGTACATTTGTATCTGGTAGTAGTGCATAAAAAGCCAAAAAATTTAGTTCTTATAGTTAGGAGTGTTAATATTAAAATGTGAGTACTACTGATATAGCGAGCATATCAATGATCGCTCATGGTCTACCCACGTTTCGCCCACATTAATAAAGGGTCTAATTGAGGAATCCTAATTAAGGTAAATGTTCGAGTGCTCGACACCTTAGTACCCGATAGATGTATGACACATCACCTTTGTCGTCACGACACCCCCTACAATTCTTACGTTATCTATAGCAAATCTAATTAAACATACAACACGCCCAAACATTATTCGTATTGTCTGATATTACGACCGCTTTAGCCTAGTTGGTAGTGACCCTGCCTTCGAAGCTGGAGGTCCCGGGTTCGAATCCCGGTCAGGGCATGTATTTGTGTGATGAACACGAATATTTGTTCCCAAGTCTTGGATGTTTTCTATGTATTTAAGTATCTGTTTATCTATTTAAGTATGTATATCGTCACTTGGTACCCATAGTACAAGCTTTGCTTAGTTTGGGACCAGGTTGATTTGTGTAAGATTGTCCAAAAAATATTTATTTATTTATTTATTTTATTTTATTATGTTGCGTAGACTTTGCGATAAGAATAATGTTTATAAAATTGCTTTATAACTTAACCTGGAGGTGTCATGGGTTCGAAACCGAGCTAGTACCACCAAGTTTTTCAAAAAAACTTATCTACAAAATATGATTGATATTTAAGAGCCCTTATCAGTTAAAAAACGTTCATCTATTTAGGCCATTTTCCGTTTGAATTTACACGTATATTGACATTCTCAGTGTTACTATCTAGAACAGGACTATTACGACCTAATGTCATAAATTTTAAATGTAGTTTTTGGATTTTTCATTAATAAATATCGTTTTAAACATCACTTCAAAAAGACAATTTTCAAACTAAAAACGGCTTTTTCCGCTTAAACTCTACTACGCACAATAGAATCAAGAAATCGCTATGTCAATATAATAAAACTTTTTAAATTCATCGTATCCTTTAATCACTTCATTGGTATTATCAATACTTTTTTCATAGATTGAAATCAAAACATTTCAAAATTTTAGGTCAGATGGCAGTCGTTTTTAGGGTTCCGTACCCGAAGGGTCCAAACGAAATCCTATTGTTGTCACTCACACGTCCGTCTGTCGTCTGTCGCACAGGTTTTACAACCAAACGGTTCTAGGGGTCATTCTACTTTTTCATGACCAGTTTTCTATTCCAAAAAAAATCTATGATATGTATTAAATTAGTGTACAAAAATAGGATTTGGTAATAGTACCTGAACCTAATAAGAGGAATTTATAAGTAAAAATGCTTAAATATTAACATATTACTGTAAAAGGTGGGTAACACAGTGGTAAAAACCATTTATTCATACAAATGGTGAGACATCGAAGTTCGTTAATTACTAAAAGTAACGGATTTGATACTGCAATTAAACCTCTTTCTAAATAAAAGTACAAAAATATGAAGTGAGGGCCGAGTATTCCACAATTTGTATTAAAAAAAAAAGTGTCTGAAAATTATGTACATGAAAAAGTAGAATGGCCCTTAGAGCTATATTCTGTAAATTTTCACAGTATAAGCATCTTGTTCACCCAAAGCCACACAGTGCCTTTACAATGAGTTTGCATGACCGTACTCGCTAGCGACTGCATAAACGCTTTAGTATGCCGATTCTTAGTTCTATTGCGTAACCGCCACAGGCATTGTACTTTTACCCATACAAATATTTACGCAGTCGCTAGCGAGTACGATCATGTAAACTCATGGTAAAGGAACAGATCAAAACTGAGTTTTATTTAGAATGAAGGAAAAATTTAAAAATTTAGGCACCGAGCAGGATTCGAACCTGCGACCTCCCGGCACTCGCGACCAGTCGCTCTAGCCAACTGAGCTATAGGTGCAATCACTACCCAGCTCTAAATTCATCAACCGTTCCTTAAGCCAAGCGTTCTTCAAGCCGTTCCGTTTCGTTCTTGAGTTTTATTTGTATTTTAAGTGTGCAAATGAGTATTTTTAGGTTGTTAGGTTTTTTATGTGCCTTTAAACTAGCCATATAATATTCACCTGTGTTAAAGGTATGCAATCGAAATCGCGACAGGTCCGTGCGCCCCGCATGGCGTCCTGCACAGACTGCAACAGCTAATTGTGTGTGAACCCTAATTAATTACACTAATCAACTGATCGGTAGTGATGCAGTTGACAGGCGTTTACGCGGTGCGTTGGCTGCTAGGGTTGGCACTACCAATAATTTTGTGTTAAGCAGGGCTCGTAAACCGGTTTCGTCTTCATACAATTAACCGCTAAAAAATTTCGGTTAATTGCGTTTTACGATATTTTTTTATATTTTAAATCATTTATTTCATAGATGAAGGCTAACAAAAACAAATCTTAAAATAAAGATAGAGATATGAAAAGTACTTTAGGAGATATTTCAGGAATAGTAAAAACCGGTTCCGAGCCCTGGTGTTAAGCAGCTTGACTCGCACTTGGCCTTTTTTTAATTTAATTTGTGATTTAGAAATAGTCTAGTTCGTGTGAAAATAGGAATAGTGTGTTGTCTAGGTAGTGCAAGGCAACGAAGGGCACAAGACAATCAAAGATATGTGGTCAGATACACATATATTCACATCTTACACAAATCTTGTGTTATAGGCGCTCAGCGACGATATACATACTTACAGGTTAATAAAATAAAATAAAAATAAAAATAGCCTTTATTGTTGAAGTTTTGTTTTCTTACATCAATATTTTACTTTTATTGTATTTTATACATTTATTTCTTTTATCTAATCTAATGTTCTAGTTCTCCATCGACAACCTCACTTGTCCCTTGACAAAGGCCTCTTCCAGAGCTTTCCATTTGTCACGATCCCTTGCCTTTTGCAGCCAAATACCTCCTCCAGTTGTTTTAAGGTCATCTGACCATCTAAGATCAGGTCTACCTCTTTTCCTTAACACAGGTTAATAGTAACCTTAAATACATAGAAAACATCCTGCACTACTATAAAATAATTGCCCTGGCCAGGGTTGAGCCCGGGACCTCAAGCTTCAGGGTTACTATCAACTAGGCTAAAGTGGTCGTCAATATGTAGTTACGTGATGGTTACGTAACTATACTCTCCAGATAGACAGAACTGTCAAATTTAGTATGTGAAATGACATTAAGGGCCCATTTTGAAATCCCCAGATAAAGTATTTTTTTTTTATTTATTGGCCAAAAATATTATTTTACAAGAAATGGTAAATATTGCTTCAACGGAAACCTCGAGGGTTTATATGCTGGTGAATAGTTCGCTATGGTATACTGGTATCTAACAGTTAAATGTTAGCTCTGTCTTCTTTCATATGACATTAGAAAGTGACAGCGATGTAACTGATGAACAATTTAATCTGATTAAAAAATCGACCGTTACAAGTTTTTGGTCCCGACTATTTGTAATAAATTTAATTGTTTAAGAAAAGATAATTTTTTTATTTAAATGTAGTGAATAGCAAGCTAAAAAAGATATTATTAGAAATGTTACCTTAACTGTGAACATGTTTAGATAGATAAATTTACACTAACGTGAGACATATTTACACTTAATAAGAGAACAACGGTTGGAACTCTGACACAGGACTGCGCCGCCCCGCCCCGCCCCCGCCCGCCTCCGCCCGCGAGCTTCGCGCGCGTCGGAGGGCAGCGTTGCGCGGTCGGTTGCCTTGATAACACTCAACCTGATGAAGGACTCCAATTGTAGTACGAAACATGTCGCAAATAGTGAGTTCCAACCGTTGTTCTCTTATATATTTAGATAGTTTGTTTTTTTATTATTATTCTTAAGTCTTTGTGTAACTTAAATGAAATAATGAAATAAATGAACTTTATTCTGCAAGTAGGCCGCAAAGGCACTTTTACAAGTCAAAAACTACTAGCGTTTCTCAAGAGACCACTGCCGAGAAGAAACGCCGAAAGAAACTCGACAGTCAGTCATTTTCTCCAAAATATGCTTATTACAATGATACTACTTAACCTACTTAAGTAAATGTAAATGGTACACAACAAAAGAGAATTGAAAGAAAAACGAGGAAAAAATAACAATAGGTATTTACAATGTGTAGTTACACAAGAAAACAAAACATGTCGAATCGTTTGATATGCTTTCCTGCAAGAAATGTGTCAACTAGATACAATGAAAATATTAGACTCTATGCTATTTAGATATTTGGTTTGGGCCATGCATTTCTGTCTGTTAGATAGTCCTCAACCCTATAATAAGCCTTTGACATCAAAGTTTTTTTTAGGTAATTTTTAAGAGCTGGAAAGGGTAAATTCAAAATTTCATCGGGTAACTTATTATAAAAACGAACACATTGACCTACAAAAGACTTGTAAACTTTACGGACACGAAACTTGTGAGTGGCAATTTTATTTTTATTCCGGGTATTAAAATTATGGATATCAGAATTTTTACAGAATGATTCTTGATTCTTTATGACATAAATAATATTCTCATAGATGTATTGGGATGCTACCGTTAAAATGTTAATTTCTTTAAAGAGATCTCTTAGAGTTTCACGTGAGCCCAGGTTATATATGGAGCGAATGGCTCTTTTTTGTAACACAAAAATTGTCTGTATGTCAGCTGCTTTACCCCAAACCAGAATACCATACGACATAACATTATGAAAATAGCTGTGATAAACTAAGCGAGCTGTTTCTACATTGGTCAGTTGTCTGATTTTTCTAATAGCATAAGCGGCTGAACTTAATTTACGTGCCATAATGGCTATATGGGGACTCCATTGTAGATTTTTGTCTAATGTTATACCTAAGAATATTGCTTTATCTACAATTTCTAAACACTCGTTATTTAAAAGAATATTAGTTTCAACCGGTCTAACATTAGGCAAAGAAAATCTGACACATTTAGTTTTCTTAGCATTAAGTAGCAGGTTGTTAACAGTAAACCAATCAAGTACTTTGACCAGTGTGCCATTAACGTTAGAACATTCTATTGTTTTTCGGTCAACCTTAAAGATTAATGATGTATCATCCGCGAATAATACTATGTCACAAAGATCACTTACTATAGACGGCAAATCATTTATATAAACCAAAAATAAAAATGGACCTAGGATAGAGCCCTGAGGTACTCCTAACGTTACTACAGCTCCACTAGACTGGGTTCCATTTACAACTTATGTGCATGATAGTAGACCTTTTAAAATGAGCGCAGTCTCGCCGACAAACTGTTTCGTTAGTTTGGCGAGTAAAATTGCATAGCTTGGTTTTTTAGCATTAGAAAGAATGACAGAATGACTTACGAGGTTTTTTATCAGGCACGTTCTGAGGTAAAAGTGTCAAATAATCTCAACGAATAATAAATTCGTTATTTTTATGATTATGTTACGTAAGGTGTCTTCGGGTAACTTCGAATGTCGGCTAATTCCGAAAATAACAAATTCCAGTCTAACTAAGCCATTTTATTGCATCTCATAATCGATCATTGATTAGGGGCCGCACGGTCCGGCGTCCTAGGCACACACTTACGGACCCGGACGACGTAATCATAGTGTCTATCGAAAGATGGAACGCTGCGCTTGCGGCGTCCAACTCTGACACGACGCGTACACTTAGGCATTCCCGCCGGCGGGGACGTCCACCGCGCGATCGCGACAACAGTGACACATATAGTCCCTATTCGTCCCGGTACCGCCGCACACCGGGTAGAGTCAGTCCGACCCAGGTCGGGCCTAGCTGAGTTTCTTGCTGGACTCTTCTCAGCTAGGCTAGGTTTAGTGAACCAGCGACAAAACTCCCAATGCTCGAAATCGTTGAGTAAAGACATCTTACCTCTATCAGTTTTTTTTCTACGGGACCCTCCACAGTTAAATCCGTTCGCTCTTGACCTCATTACTAACAAGTACGTCACATGTCGAGCATGACAAGGTGCGTAGACTGTAAAACACTTTATCACGTTACATTACGATTTAATTTAGAACAGTGACGTTGAGAAGACTTTTCAATTAATTAAATCATATGACAATAATTAAATACAAAGCAAACAGCAAATATATTTCGAATCTTTTCAATAGCCAGGTTTGTTAAAATTAAATACAGAATGGGTCATACTTAGTTGAAAAAACAAAGTCGTCCCTCCTGTGGTCAATAGTTAACGGCTTATGTGCATGTTAGGTATGTTTTTATTACAGGGATTTATAGAAACGAAGACACTGTTTATGCGGGTTACTGGTCCAATCCAAAATTAAGCTTTGTGGCCCTTAAGTTTTGGTATATCCACAGAAAAGACGCGAACCTAAATCCGTGTATGACCCGAATAGAATTGAATTGAATGGAAAAAAATATTAAAATTGTTATAGCTAATGCTTATATTGTGCTTAATACTTACATATTAGATAAATTGTTGCATGCGCCTAAACTAGGATTCTATTTTTGTATCTTAGGCAAAGATAAAAACTAACTACTTATACGCAAATATAAATTCCCGGCGAAAATAAACAATCGCATTCTTTTGTTATGATCCCTGGGATCCCCGGGACTGGTAGACGACTGATTAAAATCATGCACATAAAAGATATAAACATTACATTATTTTTAAATTGACACTGAATGAGTAATAGTCCAGCTATTACGATTTTAAACCTTATTTTACTTATCAATGAGGATTAAACATTATCATCCTCTTAGCGTTATCCTAGTACAGATCTCTAGCAGCTGCAATAATATTGATTCTCAAGGTGATCAAATTTGTTGACTGGAGTGATCACCAGACCACTTTTTCTTGCCTACCGAATGTACGTCGAGATGTCATTGTGACAATGTCAAGTTGATGAAATTGGGGTCTGGTGTGACACATCCAGACTCACTGATCTAGCCTAAAATCCGAGTCTTCATATCCTATTTCACCCATTTGGATTCTGTTATCTCTATTAAAATGTCATCGTTATTTAGTAGCGGTTAAAGTGTAGCTTACGACGCATAGATACCAAACAGACAGACACCGAATTACAATAATATCTGGAAGAATTGATTCTTAATATTAAGGGAATTATAGTATCTGAGGGAACTCGTTTTCAGTAGTAAGGAACAAAGAATATACCTTAGAATCCAAGAAGTCGTTAATACTAGAATCTGAACTGCCGCTGCTGCTTCGCAAGCTGTCATCGCTGTTGCTATTGCACAGGCCTCCGGCCTCACTGCTCTTACTTATATCTGAGTCCGACTCGATCCATAACGGCGACACGTATTTAAACTTATGCGCGAACGCATTGAATTTACATTCGTTGGTCATTTTTGAATATCAATCGTTAATTCTAAATTCGAATTCCGCGATCGTCAAGTTTTTTTAGCATTTCAGGTTGTTTTTTCTGATATTGTTGGGCCGCTGTTTTGAAATTCGAACGGATTTCAGTTGTTTTTGTTTTGTTGTTGTTATTTAGATCCCTATATTTTAGTGGATGGTGTATTGAAGTTTCAGGTCACATGGCTACGACGGGACTGGGCTTCAGATTCACGGGCACTGTTTGATTGAATGTATGCAAATAGGACAGTGGGAGGGGATTCTCAACTGCGGGTGTCTATTCTTTTATTTTAGAGTTCCATAATTACAGCACTTAATCTGGTATTGATTTTGTCTAATAGACCGAACCGAATACCAAAAGTAGTTTAAGTGGAATATGACACGTTTATTGCGTAGTTAAAACAAAAAAAAAATCACAGAAGTCTCAATGAAACATTTATATCATACCCAGGCCATCATTTTATTATAATAAAAAACTTTTCATATTACTGCTAAAGCTATGGTGGCCGTGAGTTTGTTTGCCGCCAAACAAACTTACGGCAACTATAGCTTTTAATTGGAAAAAAAATCTGCTCTGGATTCTATCCCAGTAGCTTTCTCATGTACTACTTCTTGCTTGTGACCTTATGCTAGAAATAGATGAAGAGTTTATTTTTTACAGGGACGACATCCTCCTTCCAACCTTCTTTAGTTGATCTTCTGTTTACTACGCACTCACTTGGTTACCAATCGAATATGATGAAAAGACGACTCTTTCTTAAAGAATTTGAATCTAACAACCGTTAGCTAGTTTCTGTTAGGTACAGGGCCATCTAGTTAGCCCACAAAAACGATATCGTCCTAAACACCTTCCAACAGTCCAACCCAGTTAAAACTAGAAATTATTGACCAGGCCAGTAGACGCAATATTATGTAATGATATAATGATGTAATTTAAATAGTATATTAATAATGATAATAATTTGTATAATGTTAATGGCTTAGCTCCTATTAGTTTAGTTTGTATATTGCAATGCTCGAAAGAGCTCATGTTTAGAACTACACCTAACTTTATGACCTAATTGTTACAACATGAATGCAATAAAGAATCTGAATCTGCAATCTATAAACTTGACAGTTTACTACCGATGTGCCCCAGGCCTAAAGTAATCTTATCCTTTGTAGCGGATGAGCGGTGTAAGATTGAGAAGCCCACAGGATGTCATTATACAATCACGGCCCCTGGAGTCCGCGTAGCGAACTATTGGCTAAGAAAGAGATAAAAAAGATCGAAATTGGGCGCAAACGAGGATCGAATATTGTGATAATAATAAATAAATAATAATAAATAATAAATATTAGAGGACAATCTTACACAAATCGAACTAGCCCCACAGTAAGCTCAAGAAGGCTTGTGTTATGGGTACTAGACGACGATATATTTAATACATATAAATACTTAAATACATAGAAAACATCCAAGACTCAGAAACAAATATTCATGCTCATCACACAAATATTTGCCCTGACCGGGATTCGAACCCAGGACCGTCAGCTTCCCAGGCAGGTGCACTACCCACTAGGCTAAACCGGTCGGTGTGATGCAATTTTTAAATAGTAGATAAGGTAAATGCACCAATATTTGACTGCGATGGGATTTTGACACCAAATAAATCAATAATTTCTAATTTTCTCGAAAAGGTATCAAATTCTCAATCAAGTGACGAAAAAAGTAACTCAAAAGAATAAATAATCATAGAGTTATAAGTCTCCAAAGTTCTAAGTGGGGGCTCGTTCTGTCCCTTTTTCGCAAAACACACCTCTGTATAGAACGTTCGTCATTTACTATGACGCTTTAGGTCAGTGACGTCACTGATTTCTAGCGCTTTCTCTCTCTAATTAAAAACGTTCTAACGATTGTAGCTTCGTTATTTTTTGAGATATTTTAATGGGATTTTTACCATTTGGATTTGTACCAGTTTTATGTCTTCTTTAATTTGGATAATAATTAGGAGACCAATAATTTTTGAGTCAACATCCCTATAATATTGCGGACGTTAGAGTTTGCAGTTCTTGGACTGGCTGATACGAAAAGTCCAGAAAATTCCGGGATTTTTCTTACAAGCCAGAGCCGGGACTGCAAATCTTAGTTAGCTCCATTGGTTCACCATTATTACTAGTGTCTTTGTGAGCTACAAACCTTGCTAGTGATATTTTTTTAACGTTTTCAAATTGTGCCGCCATTCACAAAATAAAAAAGTACTGAATCGACAAAAAATCCATACAATAAACGAACCTGTTTAAACATGGCAAGCTGAAACGGAGACGTTTCGCTCGGTTAATGACATGAGATTGAAAGTGGCATTTGGTCAGCCACTAGGATATTTACCTTAATTCGATTGCCTTAATCCAAACAATGTGTTGATAAGGATATCTGTTGTCTATAAGTCGTATACATATCTTAATCTCGTGACTTATTATGCTCCTTATGTTGTCTATCAGTCATATGCATATCTTAATCTCGTCGACTTATTATGCTCCTTATGCTCGTTTAATGCTACGACGGTGGAAAATAGACATTCAGCCTGCCTGAGAGCAAGCAGACATGTGACTCAAAAAGAAATAAATACTCATTGCCGACCATTTCTCGATTTTATTGATAATGATTTTTGATGACAATCTAATAAAAAAAATATTTGTGGACAATCTTACACAAATCGACCTGGTCCCAAACTAAGCAAAGCTTGTACTATGGGTACTACGCGACGATATACATACTTATATAGATAAATATATACTTAAATACATAGAAAACATCCAAGACTCAGGAACAAATATTCGTGTTCATCACACAAATAAATGCCCTGACCGGGATTCGAACCCGGGACCTCCAGCTTCGAAGACAGGGTCACTAACAACTAGGCTAAAGCGGTCCTCAATATTAGTGATATTGAGTAGTTACCAGAAATTAAATATTAAATAATGATCACAAGTTCGTCAAATATGCGTTCGTATGGAAGCTTCATACTGCATATAAAGACCTAAGCGTATGTAATCAATGCTGATATTTACGTTCAATTCAATTTCAACCCTACATACCTAGTTACTTAGTACATTATATTCTACTCACTCTGCCTTCATGCTCACGCCTTAGCTGCTCCAATTCGTAATTATACAGATCATTCGGCATGGATATCGAATTTCTATGATGCTTCCTATACATCACTGGACTCTCTTTATTCTCATTCTTATTTCCATCTTCATTCTCAACCCTTTTAAGTCCAAGTTCCTCTGGCTCTGTTATATTGTCCTCCTTATTCCCATGTTTCTTGTCATCCTCATCGTCATTTCTAGTCTTATTCTCAACCTTTTTAAGTTCAATTTCCTCTGGCTCGACTATCTTCACCGTTGGCGTTGAAGCTCTAAATCCACCTCCCATATGAGCACCATCAATAGGAGATATAGGACTTCCAATTTGAAAATGTGCTTGAGGAGAATCAGCGTCGATGTACTGGATGTCGTTCGGTGTTCTATTTGCTTCTAGTATTAATCGTCTAGTTTCCGGAGGCATTTCAACAAAGTCGTGAGGGTAAGTTGGTATGTTTACTCTTAAATCTGGCTTCTTTCGGATCCGCATTTTGAGTTTTTAACTTAACTGGCGATTATAAATTGCTGAAATTACTATCACAGTTTCACTTCACTTCCTGACTTCGTCCTGTCCACTTATCAAGTCCATGTCGGAATCTACTATATCTACTTTCTAATCTCAGTTCAATTTCTTATCTACAGAAATTATTCACAGACAATTTTTTTGTTCAATTTTATAGCCAAGTTTTTTCGCCATCACATTTCTTCCGTTAACAGTTTTAAAAGCAATGATATTGCAATGATTTTAGTAATTGCCGACCTGTGCAAACTACATTAGATATTTTTCCTGCACTATTGTTTCTTAAAGATTGTGTCTACAACTGAAACTTCTTTCCGGCATTTTATCAAATTCGTATTTATCGTGCGAACCGTTATCAGTTGACGTAATGATAGCGAATTATTTGTCAAGACTGATATTAGTTTAACTTATTAATTCACTTGCAAATTATGGTTCTTATATATCATATGTTGTTATTGAGATTAGTAGGAAATTAGGCTAATTTTGAGCTCGATAACAGTTTCTTTCATCGATAAAGAGAACCATTTAATTTAAAAAGTCAGTGTGTAGTAACAACTACAAAGTAATTCCGAACTTCATAATTAATTTAATTCCTTATAGTTAAGAGACTTTTAGATTATCAATTATCATAACAATTTTGATCTTAAACGGAGTAATATAATGCAGCGATAAAAACAGTGATATCTCGAGAGCAATCACTGTCCAAATAACACAAATTTAATGTAAACTTGATAATCCCAATCTCAGTAAACATAGTATAATGTGCAAACGTGTTTGCTGGACGATGGGTTATCCTGTTTGCGTAGAGTTTAAAGAGATCAACATAACCTAAAAGAACTTGAAAGTTTTGTGATACTGGTTTTATGACAATTATCAAATATCAAGTTTGTGTTGATGTCGAATACTTAACTATGTTGTGACATCATCGGCAACAGTATATACGTACCCATTCGTAAATAAACTAGAAAGAGGTGTCACTTTTGGACTTTACTTATATTGTAATAGAGTCCAAAAGCGCCAAACATTCAAATTCCTCGGTATATATTATTGGCAACAATGAAAACTATACAGTCATGGGCATGTATCGTTCACTATCTTAAACGGAAAATTAATTAATTTAAGTTTGTTTGAAGGTAATTATGAACTTGTATAAGCGTGATACCGTGCCCCTTTTTAGCATCACATAATTTAATTATGTCCGTATGATTATTCTATGTTAACATGTTAAGTTTAATTTTAAGATATTCGTACATGTAACTTAGCAGTTAACAGTAGCCTGTTAAGTCATGCCATGTGATGTTAAATAAAATATTTCTATGTCTATGTCTATCTCTATGATACCAAGCTAAGTATACGATAAGTTGATGATGATCATGATTATGATAAGCATACACAATACCAACTCACCTGATCTTGCGGATTCTGCAAGTACTGTTGCCTCAGCACCTCCAACTCCAAATTCTGCAGCGTCGGCATCGAGATCGAATTCCTCCGCAAATTCGCCCGTCTCTGTTCCGCTTCTACATCCCTCTCTTTCTCAATCAGAGCCATAGATTCTTCAGCATCCTTGGAAGTACTAGGCGAAGTGAGATCCGTAGATTGAGTACTAGGACTATTAACTCTAGTTGATTTACTTGAGTCTGGTTCTAAAGTTATGTATAGCGTTCCTTCAGGAGTGTTCACCACTATAGTATCGCTATCTGGTGAAGAATGTACTTCACCTAAGTCGGATGCATGTATTTCTTTATTTTCTTTTCGGTTTGGTCGAATATCTTCATCTGGTTTGACATGGTGAAGCTCAATGAAGTCGTCTGCGAAGGGTATGTTCTTATTCCGTTTTAGTTCGGGGGAGTTGAGTCCCTTTGCTATTTCTGGAGGTTGGCCGTCCATGGCGATATTTCATACAGCAGTAACCTGAAATGAAAGAAATAAGTGTGGTTGGCGAATGTCCTTTTTTAACCTGACTGTGTCTTTACAGGGTTGGTCCAATAAGCAATAGGAGTGCGAGGTTGGAGAGTAGCCTGGGGAAAATCCAGGGGAAACCTCCAACACGACCACGCGGGCAGTTTAAACAGTGGAATACTCTTAGAGTAGTTTTCTAAAACTTTAATAAAATCATCGTATCCTTTAATCACTATATTGGTATTATCGATACTTTTGTCATAATATGAAATCAAAACCATTTTAAAAATTATAAGGCCTTTAGAAATGGCTAGCTCTGACTTTTTGTAGTGGAGTTACGGGCGTCTATAGGCTGCGGTGGCCGCTTACCATCAGGTGGACCGTACGCTTGATTGCCACCGGCGTTGTATAAAAAAGATATATCTTAATGAAAAAAAAAATATTAAAAAATTACGTCATAAGGTCGCAATAGTCAGATAGTAACACGGAGATAATGTCAAGATACGTGTCAATTCAAACAGAAAATGGCCTAAATAGATGAGCGTTTTTTAACTGATAAGGATTCTAATATGTGATTAGATACATACATACATACACTCACGCCTGTATTCGCCTGTATTGTGCTGAATCTCTTGCTGTCTTCAAAAAACAGCTTAAAGATCACTATTTGTCTCTCTCATGACACACTTAAGACTTAGCTCCTTTAGACTATGTGGCTGACTATATATTTGTATATGTTTATGTACCTATATTTTTATACTATATTTATGTATGTTTATTATCCTTAATTAGATGTTATTGTTGTAATTATTAGTAGGTTTCATATGTATTAACTCTGCACCACTTGCTATGAATCGTTATGATTAGATTTCATTTCCACTACCCTAAGGTTGTCTGGAAGAAATCGCTCTTTAGCGATAAGACCGCCTGTTGTTTGCCTTTACTCATTGTGTTTTTGTACTGTACTATGCCCTTTGATTGAGGTGTGCAATAAAGAGTATTTGTATTGTATTGTATTGTATTGTATGAAATCCAATTCCAGTGCCACATTTAGGTTTTTGTAGGTTTAAAGATGGAGAAAATGTGATATTGCAGCGATAGGTTGCTAGCCCATCGCCCACAACACACTATAGTTGTCCCATTGTCGCAGTGTCGTAGTGTCAGTCTTAAAATCATATTTACTTACTAGACCATTTTATAATCTAAATGAACATTTTGATAATTTGTCATATTTAAATTAGTTTCATATTTTTGCATGCCATATTGTGGCGGATCATATTACATTCATGACATTTGTAAAAACAAGGGGGCAGTTTTTACGACTTTGACCGCTAAATATCTCATGAACAGTTGACTTAAATGGAAATGTTTTTTACAATTTACAAGACCCACACCACCCACACACCACCACGATACCGCACATACTTATGTCTGTGCTTATAGTCTCCGAGTAAATCGGCTGTGACATACAGACGGACAGACTGCGAAACTATAAGGTAACCGTTTTCGTCATTTTGGCTACGGAACCCTAAAAACTCAAATAGCTGACGAGCTCTTTTGTACTTCTTTGATAATATAATAGCCTTATTTTCTGGTTATTGAGTATATAAAAAAGTAATGATGTAGGTTCAATTAGGACTACTACAGTCAGTCATAAATATATGTACGTTTCCAAAGTGTCGAAAATTATGATGCCTCTCGAGCCTTGACCAACACCTCAGAAGACTCTCGCTAGATGGCTGGGTCAAGGGTCAAATACAGAAGGCGGTACTCCTGGACACGGCGCGGATAGTCAGGAGGTTCCTGTCTGTCGCCCGACACCACTGGTAGCTTAGTCCCCGCCTCGCTGCCGGCGGCACACTAGGTTAGGTTAGGTTAGGTCAGGTATTTCAATTTAAATAGAAAAGTTGTAGATAACTATCCCAAGAACAAAGATAAATAAATATGGTGCTGACGTTCGGCCCTGCAGCTCGCATTGAGGATACACCTGAAGTTCTGCCTACCCCAATGGCATACAAGCGTGATTAATAAATACTTGATAATAAATGCTTGTGGACAATCTTACACAAATTAACCTAGTCCCAAACTAAGCAAAGCTTGTACTATGGGTACTAGGCGACGATATACATACTTATAAATAAATAAATAAATATTAGAGGACAATCTTACACAAATCGAACTAGCCCCACAGTAAGCTCAAGAAGGCTTGTGTTATGGCGTCTAGTAGACGACGATATATTTAATAGATATAAATACTTAAATACATAGAAAACACCCAAGACTCGGAAACAAATATTCATGCTCATCACACAAATATTTGCCCTGACCGGGATTCGAACCCAGGACTTATATAGACATATAGATATTTATATACATAGAAAAAATCCAAGACTCAGGAACAAATATTCGTGTTCATCACACAAATAAATGCCCTGACCGGGATTCGAACCCGGGACCTCCAGCTTCGTAGGCAGGGTCACTACCAA
This sequence comes from Epiblema foenella, assembly GCA_963556455.1. Classification (NCBI taxonomy): domain Eukaryota; kingdom Metazoa; phylum Arthropoda; class Insecta; order Lepidoptera; family Tortricidae; genus Epiblema; species Epiblema foenella. Next base: position 1,695,649 of record OY747113.1, on the reverse strand, counting down.
CTAGGCTAAAGCGGTCGTCGATTGTATGTGTAGTACCTATGGCACCTAGTAACCGATACAGTATTTTAATACAGCCGCTATTCAGCTCACTCAAGGTCGCACAGATAACTCAGTTTACCGAGATTATGTCCGTAGATCACGCAGCTTCCATTCCGCTGCGTGACGTCATTGTAACGCACGGTCACGACCTTCAAACAAGGCCCTTGGAATCATAACCTAGCCGTGGTCTCCCGGCGAAAAAAATAAACAATAGCATTATTTAGAGCCCGGGGATCCAAGGGACCGGTAGACGACCGGTTAACAATACAATACAATACAATACAAATACTCTTTATTGCACACCTCAATCAAAGGATACAGTACAGTACAAAAAAACACAATGAGAAGAGGCAAACAACAGGCGGTCTTATCGCTAAAGAGCGACTTCTTCCAGACAACCTTAGGGTAGCGGAAATCTAAACAGAACGATTCATAGCAGGTGGTGCAGAGTTAATACGTATGAAGCCTACTAATAATTACAACAATAACATTTAATTAAGGATAAATAAACATACATAAATATAGTATAAAAACACACATAACAACACAAACATAACAACACAACAATACAGACACACGGTCACGGTTTTTTAACATTATAATACAGAAGATATTCTTCCTTTATTTCAATCTGGAGTCGTACCAATGTGTTAAAAAACTTCACATCATCCTCCTAGCGTTATCCCAGTACAGTATGCCTGGGGTCCGCTACCTAATCCAGGCGCCAGGGGGGGGGGGCAACAGGGGCAAATGCCCCCCCCCCTAAGCCTGTGTCAGGGGAGGGCAATTGCCTATGTCCTGACGTAGGAAATATGTTCTGACAATAAAAACAGTTATCAAAAGTCAGTTTTATTTTCAGAAAGTTCGAAAGTGCCCCCCCTGAACAAAATCCTGGATCCGCGCCTGACCTAATCCCAAGATTTGGCGTAGCCGCTAGTTTTTACGGAAGCGACTGCCATCTGACCTTCCAAAACCAGAGCTTAATGGAAATAGGCATCAAGTGAGTAAGCAACTTGACTGTTAGAAGTTCTCAAGCCACCCGAAGGCCTAAAAAACCGATCTAGTACGAGTCGGATTCGCGCACCGAGAGCTCCGTACACAGATATGTACAAATACAAATACAAATACAAACATTTATTCTGCAAATAGGCCACAAGGGCACTTTTACATGTCAAAATATTAATTTACAATTTAAGAAAGTCTGACTATAATAAGTAATACATTTTTCATGTCAAAATATTAATTTACAGTTCAAGGAATAATAATTTCGAGTTTAACAATTATAACAAAATTAATGTCATACAGTGAAGATAAACTTGCAAAGTTATCTATTACAAATATTAAGTTAGAGATGTATAAGGTCTCAAGATTAAACAAGGAGTGAAATTAATATATTATCCCAGAGATGTACATGGTCTCTGAGCGTCAAAATTAAGATTAATTTAATATTGTTAGAGATGTATATGGTCTCTAAGTCACTGATAATAAAAACGAATCCACAACAGGATGATGTCTCTCGTCAATCCCCTATAAAAAGACACTAGTATTAACGTAGTCACTATGTCCTAGCAAGCATGAACAGACCGGACTCCACAAACAGCACCCGATCACGAGTATGACGCGTATCTCAGTTGTACTAGTTCCAACCCTATTAATTCAGGAAAATCTGAACAACATGGTGTCGAAATTAAACGCCATGGGTGCAGCACCATCAGTCTACATTGTTCAATAAGAAGCGTTAAGTCTCATATTAGAAGTAAGACAATATGGTTTTTAATTTTTAGTGGTTTTTTGGAGTCGGTTTTAAATAAATAAATAAATAAAAATAAATATTTGTGGACAATCTTACACAAATCGACCTAGTCCCAAATTAAGCAAAGCTTGTACTATGGCTACTAGGCAACGTTATACATACTTATATAGATAAATATATACTTAAATACATAGAAAACATCCAAGACTCAGGAACAAATATTCATGTCACTCACACAAATATATGCCCTGACCGGGATTCGAACCCGGGACCTCCAGCTTCGTAGGCAGGATCACTACCAACTAGGCTAAAGCGGTCGTCAGCGGTTTTAGTTTTTTATTAAGCCGTCGTCTCCCGTTTTGTTATGATCCCGGGTATCCCGGGACCGGTAGACGACGGGTTAGTCCATACAACGGAACGGGTTTACGACGCCATTACTATGACATCATATTTCACTGCCTATTAGTATAGAGCGTTTTCAGTGCTCGTCAGCTATGCTGTACTTTACCTCTCGTTTTCATCCTTTGTGTCCATACAAACATTCGATTGTCTTTAAAGACTGTTTCGAATGACTTAATGCCTCATGGCATTAAGTCCGCCCTTTGTACTTATATTCTTTTTTGCAATAAAGTTTGAATAAATAAATAAATAACACCATAAGAACTGTGGTCAAATAGCCAATTTAGTCAATATTTATAAAAAAAGTAATAAATAAATAATAAATATCTTTGGACAATCTTACACAAATCTAGTCCCAAACTAAGCAAAGCTTGTACTATGGGTACCAAGTGACGATATACATACTTATATAGATAAATAGATACTTAAATACATAGAAAACATCTAAGACTCAAGAACAAATATTCGTGTTCATCACACAAATACATGCCCTAACCGGGATTCGAACCCGGGACCTCCAGCTTCGAAAGCAGGGTCACTACCAACTAGGCTAAAGCGGTCGTCAAAAATAATAAAGTGATTGGAGGAGTAGGGTTTTAAGGACAAGACGAAGTACGCGGCCGAGTCCTTCAATACAAATAACTGTTTCCGTCCAGGCACGTGTAGTTTTTCTAACAATAAAATCATCATTTTCGCAATTCAACATAAGTGTTATGTGGTTTATCTTACCTCATAGTAAAGCAACACTTGTTCTTCCCATACTCTGATCCATCCATTGTATGTAAACTAAGAGACTATTACAAAGTATATGAATATACTTAGCAGGGTTACAGTTAAGATCCCGTATATTATGTAATCCACGTAGAAAATACACCAGAAACACTTGAAGTTCTTTTTGGTGCACGACGAACCCGATTCACAATCCCAATTCATTTTAAACACAACTTAAACAATTGAACGTCGATTATTTTTCTTTCCAGTTTAAATCGGCGTTCTAATTTGAAAATAAAACAAAAAACGATCGATGCGAACTGATCCGATGGAATGCCCGAACGCTAAATATTGAAACTCGTTAATTACTTAAATATCGGTAATTGAAACCGCCTTCGATTATACACTCATTTGTTAACACGTCACCACTTAACAGTTGATATGGCTATGTTTAAACAACCCAAGAAACACATTTGTCCAAAAGCAACACGGCCTCAAAGACAAACATCAACTAGAATACAAAACGATCTAGGTACATTTAAAAATCGAATGGCCATTTATTCTTAAACAGAATCTGTCACTACACACACAAAAATATACTACACTACGTTTAAACAAGGTTTCTTATCCAATGTTGCTATGTTAATTGATTTTAACAATATACACTTGTAGCTTGTCGCTTCGGTTCAGCAAATATGGATGCTTATTAGTAGTTTCCTTAAATAAAACGTAATTAGTATTGATTACGTTGTTGTAGCTAATATGAATAATAGGTACTGTTGTTACTAGGTATGTGGTTTGTCACTTTTGCCGAGGCATGATACAAAAAATGTTTATACAAATACAAACATTTATTCTGCAAATAGGCCACAAGTGCACTTTTACATGTCAAAATATTAATTTACAATTTCAGAAAGTCCGACTATAATAAGTAATACATTTTTCATGTCAAAATATTAATTTACAGTTCAAGAAGGAATAATAATTTCGAGTTTACAATTATAACAAAATTAATGTCATACAGTGAAGATAAACTTGCAAAGTTATCTATTACAAATATTACAACATCAGTAAAGTTAGAGATGTATAAGGTCTCAAGATTAAACAAGGAGTATAATGAAATTAATATAATATCCCAGAGATGTACATGGTCTCTGAGCGTCAACATTAAAATAAATTATTGTTAGAGATGTATATGGTCTCTAAGTCACTGATAATAAAAACGAATCCACAACAGGATGATGTCTCTCGTCAATCCCCTATAAAAAGACACTAGTATTAACGTAGTCACTAACACAAACGTAGTCACTTTAAAATCCCCAAACCAAACACGGATTTTGCAAAGAGGTTTTCAAAGTACCACTTCCCTCACATTTTATTGTATACAATAAACCTGTAAAAGCGACATAAGGCACAGTAATTTTACTGATGCTCAAAGCCACATCCGTAGTCTCCCATACTTCGTTCTTTTTTCAAATTAGAAAAATTTTAATGAACGCCATCTCGGGGTACTGAAATAAGTGAAAATAGAACATTATTATCTTCTGATGTTTTAGGGAAACGAAGAATTTTTATGGGAAATGACCATTAAAATTCTAATCTTAAAAAAGCGGGGTATAATAGCACGGTAGTATTATTTGTCAGAAGAAATTGTGAGCAAAAACTGTTATCGGCTTTTGTAATGTAGATAAACAATCCAAAAGGATAATTTACACCTTCCATACTTCTTTCTGCACGAATTTAGACACGCACTTATACTTACAAACACACACACAAACTCAAAACCACTCGCGTGGTCGTGTCGGAGCTTTTCCCCTGGCTTTTCTGCGGGCTACTATCCAACCGCGCACTCCTATCGCTTTATTGGGCCCGGCCTATAAAGCCACAGTCAGGTTCAAAAAAAAAGTGCGAAACGAAGGGGATGAGAAGAATATCTCTTACATAAGTTTTTTTACAAACCCAGTGCTCGGTAACCAACCGCTCAGCTACATAGGTACATACATACATTAGAATACACATAAGTTTCAGCATAAGTATGCACATATTGTCGCGACGAACGCAATCCTCACACCGCATTCGACTGCAATCAATCAATCAATCAATTTATTTATTTCAATGATTGTGGTACAATTTAGGGACTTCTAAGTATTGGCGTAGAAATAGTTAATGGGTCATTGTCAGATTTAGGTTCGCGTCTTTTCGGTGGACATATCAAAAGTTAAGGGCTACAAAGCTTCATTTTGGATTGGTCTAGTAACCCGCATAAACAATGTCTCCATTGCTATAAATCCATGTACTAAAAACTTAGCTTACATGCACATAAACCGTTAACTATTGACCACCGAAGGGACAACTTTTGTTTTTGCAACTGACAATGACCCTAATACACATGAAAGTCATTACATATCAATAATAAAATATTTACAACAATATATTAACAAAATTAACATCTTGAAGGTGTATCTAAAAACTCTTTTATTGAATAGTAACATTTTTCAATCAAAAATGCAACTAAATATTTTTTTTAAATTGGTGTGTCTTCTTCGTTTCGATACCCAACATGAAGTAAAGATAAGACTGGAGCCGGCGCGAAAGAGATGCAAGCATAGACACCAACACACGGGGGAACGAGATACAATATGGCATGTCCTGTCCCTCATTGCGTATTATTTGTCACTGGCCAGTGTCACCGAAACGTCATCGATGTGTTCATGTGTTGGCGCCAATGTATATACAGCACTACTAATTATGAGATGTCAGAATTGTGCTACATCTATATCAGTCTTCTGATACATTTCAATTTAGTCAGTCTATCAGTCCGTCCCCCTCGGTGATTCGCTAATCCTCTTTCTACGCTATAAATCTACATGACAGTTTAAATAAATAACAATTGTTGCGATCTCTATGGTAGCAACCTTAAAATTGATAATTGGGTGGATCAACTATTCCTTATTCCTCGTTACCATGGTTACGTCTCCTGAGTCACTCTTTAAAACTGTGATTTTATAGGGTTTAGATCTACCAAACATGAGTTTTAGCGATTATCTTAAATCCATTTGGATATAGGTCACCTCTTGAGCATGCTTGAAGCTCATGATATAAACACCTTTCTAAGAAACTCGGTTACTGTTGTCTCCTCGCTGACGGGACACAATAACAACAAGAAAAAGTTGATTAACCCAATTGTCTATGATATTTATAATGACAATAATTTGTTTTTCTATAAATTCATTCTTCTGAATACAGCAAACGAGTCAACACGTCAAATCTGTATTTTATTTTCATAAAATTACAACTCGCAGATATCGATTCTTTAACACAATAAAATAAATACATTGCCAGTATTCAGTCTCTATATTACTAGTTTCATTGGTCGATATTACCTATTGGTAGAAGTGTACACATAAAATATGCCTTACGCATGTGCGCACAATAAGTTGCATTATGTCCTCGCCTCCTTCACACACCAGTACCATGCGCAAACGCATTGCCATTCAAATGCCACGAACAAAGGACTCTGTTTCATCCACCATCATACAACGACGCAAACGACATAGTTTTATACTAACAAAGAAATCATATATCATATTAATCGAGCATTTGTAGTCCGTATATCGTTAATATAAGGTTTATTTTTATATGTTTAAGTGTGTTTTATTGGCTAACGCGTCCACCATAAAGACGATAAACTAAGCATTTTCAAACCAACTGCCCTTTACGATAAGATTTAATTTTGCTTACGAATGCTTGCATTGGTAATTAAGTCATTTTAGTTACGAACAACTGCGCGTGCGGCTCAGGGGAATACAGGGCCTTTGAAGTTGTGCTAATTAATTATAATAAGTATACATACCTATTTTATGTACAGTCACACAAAACCATGTTTGGGAAGGAACACTTGAAATATTTATGGTACCAAAAATATGTAACGAAACTGATTTGTTAAGAGTGAACAAAAAGTGCGGCATAATTGAATTAAAAAGTTGATGAAAAAAGACTTTTTTGGCCAAATTACACTAATGCTTACCAAAAACTCTTGGAATTGTTATAGGTTTCTAATGTTTATTTTTATACAAACTTTAAAAAATATTACAGTTGAATTTAATGTCTAAGTTTAGTTCATAATAGCATAGTAAGTACCTAACATCAGTTAAATGAGCGCGATCTCGCCAACAAACTGTTATGGCAGTTTGGCGAGTAATTAAAATGTTGTAACTATTATGTACTTTTTTGATTGAACAAATCGGGATCTTCTTAATGTATAAATAATAGTTTAAAAGTGGTAGAATTTTTGTTTTTTTTTGCCTTACTGTACTTACCAATATAATGTCTGCTTGGGGACAATTTGAGGCTTACGTTTCGCAATATCAATTTGCTCTCCTACAATACAGGTAAAGTCTAATGCAGATACTAGTATGTTTGTTTCTACTTGCTCAATAAATGTCTCTTATTCCATTATTTCCTAATTTTAACATTTACATGATCACAAAGCATGTTCAAAAATAATTTTAAAATATAATATTTGTCTTTAAGCTCTTAACGACAATAGTTTTAACAGCTAATTGATAACGCAACTTGTCAAACATAAGATCGGTAAATCTGTCAATATTAGAAACAGATTATATTAAAAAAAGACATAAGTATTATCAAATATACACATGCTATAAAACGTTACGTAAACCCTTCGTGATAAATGCTTGCCACTCAGACTTACAGCGTCTCCCCTTAAGGCAAGGCCCATTACCTGACAAAAATACTAAATTTTGAGCGTCCAATGTGAAGAAATAATGTAGAATTACATTGCACAAAAATTACTGTGGTCTGACAAAGAAAAACAACACAAACTGAATAAAATATTGAAAAATGGTAATCCTGTCAAATAACCCTAAATATCATCTTAAAAATTAACTTTCATGCTGCCGATTTCTTAAATTATCAACGACAGTGATATGATTTTTTTTACAAAAAGGATAGCTTTTATTGTTTTAACACAATAACCGCATAGATTTTTCATTAGTGATCATGTTCCGAAAAAAATAATTAAAATGTACCTACCAAATATTTGCGAAATTACGCGCAGAGCTTCAGTAGAGAGCGGGATTAATTGCGAACTCACAATACAATACAATACAAATACTCTTTATTGCACACCTCACATAATAAAAAAGCACATAGAAAACAAAAAACATAGATACAGGGAGACAGAGGCAGAACAACAGGCGGTCTTGTCTCACGTGTGTTATAGCGCGACATTTTCAATGGAATGGCCTTGCCTTAACTTAACGTGTGTTGTGAGTCTCTGCCCTAAATCTCGTCCTAAAAAGAGGAAACATTAATAAAATGAACCATTATAAAGTTCACGGGTAGAGTAAAGTAGGACGCTCCGGTAAACTAATTAGAGCAGATAGTGTGATAAGATTATCAGCAGATACCTCAAGGTTTACCTCAGAATATGATATAGAATTATGGTTTATGTACCAATTGTAAACATCGAAAATCTATCAGTGCCTTTACCATGACTTTGCATGACCGTACTCGCTAAGACTGCGTAAACGATTTAGTATACCGATTCTTAGGCTCAGTTTTATACAGGGATCGGATACCGGTATTTTCTCCATAGAAAAATACCGGTATTATTACGGTCACCGGTTCATTATTTCGTTTTTACTGGGACAATCTAATAATACGACGTTGTTACCTAAATACATGATTCAGCCCTACGTAAAGACCAAAAAATAATCAAAAATATTGGGCCAATTCAGTGTTTTTTAAAAATACCGGTATCGGTCCCTGGTTTTATAAAGATCCGTTAGACCTTATGTCGGTTTGTTATGTCAAAAAATGTACTGAGTTACTGAAATTTGATCTTACATTTGGTCTAACGGATCTTTATAAAACCCGGCCTTAGTGCTATTGCGTAACCGCAAGAGGCGCTGTACTTTTGCCCATACAAATTTTTACTGCGCTAGCGAGTACGGTCATGTAAAGTCATGGTAAAGGCACCAACTGGGGAAATACCTCCGCTTTGTAGAAGACCACAGCCATAACAACATTATCTACTATACAAGTATGTAGTGTTGTGTTCCTGGAGGTGAGCAAGGTTGCCAGAGCTCCCGAGGATGCACTGTGTTGAGAGCGAGGGACCTAAATGTGTTCCTTCTGCTGTCAACACAGTGCATCCTCAAATCTTATAAAGGGTCGGCATTGCGCATGTGACTCCTTTGGAGTTGCGGACGTCTATAGGCTGCGGTGGCCGCTTACCATCAGGTGGACCGTACGCTTGTTTGCCACCGGCGTTGTATAAAACTGAACTAAGTGACAAAAATGTGCATCATACAATATTGTAAAAGCGTACATACATATATTTCTGTCGCTTTGGTAACGTATATATGACTTTAACCCCAAATGGTAGGTTTAGTTTAGTTTTAGCATTTGTATTATATATTTTCTCAATTTAAAAAAAGTACCTACCTGTATATAATATATGTCTGGTATATATGTTTCTGTAATAAATATAAACCGCATATTATATCAATAGCAGAGAAGTCCTTAATCATACTGTAGACTATAGCCTGCTACTATATATAACTATGGACTAACTAATTTTTGGTTTTTATGGGGGCTCCATCAGTCTACATAATTTCTTTTAGATGGCATTGTTTTCTGCCTAGGTTCCTAAGCACTTTTTTGTAAGAAAGAGATAGCGCCTAAAATGGACCACGCCACTGATGACTTTTACGGTCACGATCGATATTTTCTCAATTATTTAAAATATAAAATACACTAAAACGTAGCGCGTGATCTCGGTTTTAAGGTTCTGTTTTTGGATTCAACTTACTGACGTCATCATATGGCCGCCACAATGATTGTTAGTTTTGGCGCCGATTTCAAAATGAAAACAAAGAAATCACATGTTTTTAGTCTTAACTACTATAATTTGAGGAAAAAAATTTTTTTTAATAATTTTTTTAATAATTAAATATTATGTAATAAGATACTGCCAGCATCTTAAGAACTATGCCTAGGGGACATTTTTTAAATATATTTTAGTTTTAGTTTAGTTTAGTATTAATTTATAAGCATATATTCTCATGTTATTTTTAATAACACAAATTTATATAGTAATTTTTATCGCGAAACGTTATTAAACTTATTATTGTAATAAAAGTTTACATATACGTGTAAACTTAATATAATAACCCCGAACCCTTAAAATTGCCTTGACATTCTGTCAAACAGTATAACCTAAACATGTTGGCCTCAAAGATTAGTTCCAAGTGTTGCAACTGAGGATTTTATTGCTAATTCCATAGTCATCGTAAACTTAACTTCTGTTAAGAGGCCTGACAAATTATAAAATATTTTCAACTCATGTGCCAAATATATATATATATATATATATACAAGAGGCAGTAGCAATTTCATTTGCTAATCACTACATAGTATAAAACAAAGTCGCTTTCTCTGTCCCTATGTCCCTATATCCCTATGTATGCTTAAATCTTTAAGACTACGCAACGGATTTTGATGCGGTTTTTTTTAATAGATAGAGTGATTGAAGAGGAAGGTTTATATGTATAGTACATGCATCAGAATTGTACCCGTGCGAAGCCGGGGCGGGTCGCTAGTATATTTATATAAATAAAAAACATTGTCAAAATCAAACAAAAAAAAAACAAACAAAATCAAAATCAAAGTTGTTTATTTTTCACATTGTTCGAATTACATTTTTAGAAGTATAGGTATATATAGCGACATCTATTCTACCGAAAAGCTATTTCAAGTTCAGAAACAGCACCAACGACTAGAAGTATAGGTATATAAAGACATGGAAAAATCGGTGTGAGCACAGCGCTAAGCTGGTTTTAAGCCCGCCCTAGTCAGTGACTTTGTACTTATGGTTTTAAGTTTGAGACATAAAAACGATTGAGTAAATTTTGAGTGAGTCACTCAAAGTTAAATAGTTTATAGTCTAACCTGCAGAATTTTTCTACCAAGGGGAAGGAATAGCTCAAATATCTGTGAATGCAGTTTAAATTGTTTTTTAAATTCAAATAACGTCGTCTTTCAGTAAAATGTTCCATCTACAATATTTAAGGTACTTTCCCTCCATGTGGCATAGCCGTGGGACGCCCTGTATACAATTTTTTACTTACTTCGGGCGGTAGTAAAAAAGTCTCAGATCGCATATTTATCGCCTTGCCTTCGGCTCGGGCGTCAATTACCTGTCTCTGGGACATTTATTTTACCGCCCTAGGTAAGTATAACTATTACTATTACAGATCGTAAAGAAACTGAGTCGTGTGATATATTACCGAAAAGTCACTGTTAAACATCCAATTATATTTCGTATATAAGTTTTTTATGAGTCGTGGTTAAAACCCGCGACCTTCAGTTTGAAAGTCGCGTCCCTTACCGCATGCTTACCGCTCGGCTACTGCGCCTTCCGTATTTAAGCTAAAATCGACAATTAGGCGAAGTAACCTGACAGATAAAATGTTGCCAGGAGTAGAAAATATATAGCTACGGTATATATCGATAAAAACATCGATAAGCATAAAGTTGTACTACCAAACTTATTCCAATATTGTAATCTATGAGATACGCATAAAAAAATGAATAAATGTTAAGATTTACAAATCATTTTAAATTTACAAATTCAGAGCATATTAGATTGAGAGAAATGCTACTAATTTAGGTTTTCGATGTTCTCGGCAAGCACCTAGGAGTAGCCGATAAATTGCACCGAAAGATCGGTAAGTCTAGTAAGGCCTTAAATAATATCGATACGAACAGCACTGGCCATACTGTGGCAACATTTGAGCATTTTGACTGGTCAAACAACTTCGTCTATTGATGGACTTCACTGTAGATGCTTATTCATCACTACATAGTATTGTAGTGGGTGCAAAGCTGCACGCACACACGCAGCGTAGCCTAACCCCCGTATTCATAAAACTTAACAAACCTCTGCTAACTAAAAAGTTCTTTGTCCCATTCTCACAAACGTCAATGTCAAAGTGATAGATAAGGACAAACGAACTTTAGCGGCTAGTTAACTAATATAGGTTTGACAGACGTTTATGAATAAGGGGGTTAGTATATAAGCTGATATGTAACCATGTTTAGAGAGAATATATCATACTTCCAACACTATCGGTTGTCTGATTCCGCTCATCCTTACATGGCGATCCTGCCAGGATAGTGTTGGAAGTATGTAAACAAGGTCGCTTTCTCTGTCCCTATATCCCTAATATCCCTATGTATGCTTAAATCTTTAAAACTACGCAACGGATTTTGATGTGGTTTTTTAATAGATAGAGTGATTGATGAGGAAGGTTTATATGTATAATAAGATCCATTAAATAGTGCACCCGTGCGAAGCCGGGGCGGGTCGTTAGTTTTACTATAATACGTGGGTTATTCTACTTTTTCTTGACCAGTTTTCTATTACAAAAAATATATATGATATGTATTGAATTAGTGTACAAATATAGGATTTCGAAATAGTACCTGAATCCAATAAAAGAGATATAATGCTGTAAAAGGTGGGTAACACATTGGTGAAAACCATTTTTCTATACAAATGATGAGACATCCAAGGACCACTGAGTTACTTGATTTATGGATTATCTGTGGCTTGGCTATCAAAACTATCGGAAAAGACACTGCAATTAAAGCTCTTTCTAAATAACAATATAAAAATATGAAATCGGTCCAAGTGTTCCAAAATCTGCATTAAAAAAAAGTGTCTGAAAATTATGTACATGAAAAAGTAGAATAGCCCACGTACTTATATTTCACTTGTTTCAGAACTTACCTTAATGCTGTTTACCACTTCACATCACTTCAGTTAATCGTTTGTAGGTAGGTATTTACTTTAATTACCGGCCTTCGCTAATTAACATTCAAGACTCAGCTGGTTAACTACCTATAAGTATAGTTTTATTATTGGTGTTGTTGTTTAAAGTTTGAGTGTCTCTCCGAGCCTTAAAGGCCCTAATGCCGTCGTCTAAAAAAACTGTTGACTGAACTGGCTTGTATGTATGTATGTAAGCACTTTATTGTACACAATAACAGGTTAAAACAATATACATGTCACAACATAAACAACATAAATGAGTTTACGTTGAGGCCATCTAACTATTGATAATTAAATGACATGTAATAAATAAATAAATAATACAACAGTAAGCAAGGTAATATAAAAATAACATGTAAAATTACTTATAATCGGCATGTAAAATTACTTATAATCGGCATATAAAATTACTTATAATCGGCATGTAAAATTACTTATAATTGACATATAAATATAACTTATAATTGACGTGTAAAATTATATATAATTTTGTCAATAAATATTTTAATCTCTCGGCGAAAAAAATAAACAATAGCATTCTTTTGTTATGGTCCCTGGGATCCCAGGGACCGGTAGACGAGGGGTTAATTATAAAATGTTTTGAACTGAATTATATCAAAGTTGACAATTCAAATACGAGGCGAGGATAGACTAATTGCAATGGAGAGTTACGGAGCCATCTTTCGTAGTAGAATTTGAGTGGACTTAATCAGTTTTTAGTTTAAATTATGTCAATTTGGAAGTGATTTTTGAAACGATATTTTTTTAATGAAAACTCCTAAATCATGTCATATAATCAAATACATGTAAAATCTATGATATTATACGCCCCATAGTAAATTCCGTAAAGTTAGAAACATTAAAATAATTTGCTTATATCCGTTGAGTACCAAACAGGCTCAGCCTAGTTTGGGTCTCAACGGATATTCGCATAATTTGTATTTCTTTGTTTTTGTATAATAAATAAATATTATTAAAAAACGAGCAGAAAATGACACTGAAGGTAGTTCAAATTATTGACCGTTTTCATCCGATGTATGGGAGGACCCAGTCAATTTTATTTTCAACTAACACCTCAGATTTAGTTGAAGCCGCTCAACCAATCTCACTGGAGCGCAAACTCTTAGACTCGGTTTTATAAAGATCCGTTAGACCTTATGTCGGTTTGTTATGTCAAAAATGTACTGATTTACAGAAATTTGATTTGACATTTGGTCTAACGGATTTTTATAAAACCCGGCCTTAGAGTATTCCAGTGTTTAAACCGCCCGCGTGATCGTGTCGGAGGTTTTCCCTAGATTTTCCCCAGTCCACTCTTCTATCGCTTTATTGAGCCTGGCCTATAAAACCATAAAAAAATTGGAAATAATCTCGATTTCTCGTTTGTAAAATGTAAAGAGTTCGTTAAGCAATTTAATAAAATAAAATAAAATGCAAAAAGTTGACTGTTAGAAGTATCTAATCAGCTCGAAAGCCTCTAACGATTGCCTGTCAAAAACAACAAGCGGGATATCGTAATCGTAAATTTCTCTGTTCTGTGCCTTTACCATGAGTTTACAACTTTACATGACCATACTCGCTAGCGGCTGCGTAATTGTGTGGGCAAAAGAACAGCGCCTCTGGCGGTTACGCAATAGAACTAAGAATCAGCATACTAAATCGTTTTACGCAGTCGCTAGCGAATACGGTCATGCAAACTCATGGTAAAGGCATTGAGGTAAATTCGGTCGGTGATATGAATAGCAATTTAAAAAGCATTTGGCGAGCATAATGCGCAAAAGTAATCTTGTACGAAGAAAACTCACCGCCAGCACGTTTTGCAGCCGTACTGTAATTAGTAATAGAATTCTGATAGTTTATGGCGTTTCTAACGGCTAGATAAATAAGAGAAAAGAAAATACCGATTGTGGACTTAGGTACTCCTCTTGAATATTTAAATAATAAATAAATAAATATTAGAGGACAATTTTATACAAATCGAACTAGCCCCACAGTAAGCTCAAGAAGGCTTGTGTTATGGGTACTAGACGACGATATATTTAATAGATATAAATACTTAAATACATAGAAAACATCCAAGACTCAGAAACAAATATTCGTGCTCATCACACAAATATTTGCCCTGACCGGGATTCGAACCCAGGACCGTCAGCTTCACAGGCAGGTGAACTACCCACTAGGCAAACCGGTCGTCAAATATTTGTGTAAGTACTTTGAGTACTATACTAATGACTCTATGAGCTATAGATAGAGTAGAGGAAAAGTGAGAATTAACTAGGGTCGCTAGGCCAGTTACGCGGCCTGCGTCAGTTTGCGGCCACCTGAAGAACGAAGTTTTTTCAATTAAAGATATTTACATTTTTACATGCCCTACAGAAATAGTGAGTCGTATGCGTTTTAATTAATAGCTATTGAATAGGAATATATTAAAAAAGCAGGAAAATATCCTTTCAGTTCATCAAGTCATCCAAGTGGCCGCAAACTGGCGCATCAAATTAACAGGCCGTAAACCCACCTATACTACTCCTCTTGAATGTTTGTGTTGGTACTTGAGTATTATACTAATGGCTCTGTGAGCTGTAGATAGAGTAGAGGAACAGTGAGAATTAACCATTTTGATTTAAACAAATGTAGTAGATTGTACGACAAGGGTCTAAAATATGCCATATTATTTAGATTTATTTATTTATTTATTCAACATTTATGACAAGTGCATTACAGGAAATGTTACAGGTAGTTGGAAGGCATGGTTGGTGGTTATATGGCTTTTAGACCAGAGTTATAAAAATATACACTCTACTTTTCACTTCGATTGCGAGAAAATAAATAAATAAAAATTATCCACCCACAGTTAATAATAAAATACGATAGGAATATGGCCGCAACTTTTTTTTTAACTGTTTTGCCTCAGATACATAGTAGTCGAATTAGGGACCAAAAAAAACCTAATGTTCTTAATAGTTAAATTAGTAGAACAAAGTATGTACCAAAAACAACCGAATGTTCCGATTGGCTGTTGACGTGTTTTCTGATTGGTGGATTTAATATGATGAAGTATTTTGATTGGTCAAATTAGAATGTTTTGTAAATCATAAATATGTTTTCATATTTTCCCTAGAGACTATATGTACTACTTTAGCCCCACTTGATAAGCCTAGTAAGACGAGAGAGAGTTTCGAGCATGAAAAGTGAAAAAGTTGTTTCTATGTTATTTGTTAGTACAGTCGCCATCAGATATATCGGAGCAAACAAGATGCTCACAAATATCTGAACACGACTCTATTGTGAAGGCGTTAAAGTGCATGTTGAGATATTTTTGAGCACCCTGAAGAGTACAGATATATTTGATGGCGACTGTACCTACAGACACGTACTAACCTACACGGAGATGTTATACTGGTACTTCGGCCTTTGTCACTTTGTTACAATGCAATAAATAAAAATTGAACACGTCTATTGGCGGTCGACTGTACCATGAATAAATTTTACAAAATAGGAATGATTTGTAAGTATCGTATTAATGTACCCATTTACCCTGTATTATCATTACCTATGTATTTGATATGTATTATATTTAGTGCAAAACTAACTTAACAGGAAAAATAATTTACTCTAATATTAGTTATGTTGTTCTCATTCCTGCTTCGTAAAATCCTGCCTGATCGAGCAACACTCATACTTTCAACAACACATTAACAACATAATAACTATCACAATTACTATATTTTAAAATGATAAATAATTACAATAAAGTACCTATTTCAACCCCTCGAACATGACAATAACGGATACCTCCAAAAATACTTTTTCGAATTTGAAATTGGAACGTTTCAGAAAAACCGGTTAATCAGGAGCGCGCGAGTTCCCGCGCACGCGCACGTAACGAATACACTGTCTCATTATCTTTAGTTGCCTGCGGTGATCAGGTGAGGCCAGCGTCCACTGACGAAGCTATGCTTTTAGCATGCTGTGTAGCACCATGGTCCATATTGGGAAAGCTATAAACAGCCCTCGTGTGATCTTCCTATAAATAAAATAAATAAATTAAAATAAATATTAGAGGACAATCTTACACAAATCGAACTAGCCCCACAGTAAGCTCAAGAAGGCTTGTGTTATGGGTAGGTACTAGACGACGATATATTTAATAGATATAAATACTTACATACATAGAAAACATCCAAGACTCAGAAACAAATATTCGTGCTTATCACACAAATATTTGCCCTGACCGGGATTCGAACCCAGGACCGTCAGCTTCACAGGCAGGTGCACTACCCACTAGGCTAAACCGGTCGGCCTATGCCACGAATAAATGTTTTTTTCATCACACTTTCTCGTAAAGGGGTTATTACACGCAGGCGTATAGAGCAGATATAGCCGATAATCCTCCCACGGGAAATAGTTTTTCATTACTCCCTTAATATTCGTTTATGTGTGATCTGATTGGTTTCGACAAATCGGGTTGCCCGCGAGCCACAAGAATTCTGCTCTGTGATTGGTTGAAAAAAATCTAGTTGGCCACGCGACCCGCCGCAAGAATACTGTATTGCTCTGTGATTGGTTGAAATATTGCAGCTGCGCGCTCCACTCGCGCTGATCTGTAAGTGAAATTGTCAATTTCGTAAATTTTAGATTGGTGCGGTTGTATGAAACATAGATTTTTCTGTCTTTTGTAGTTATTTATTTCCTCGCAAATGTGATGAAAACATTGTGTATAACACGGGCGTAAGAATATTGCATACTCGAGTCATCAAAAGCCTGATAGACTCTCGTTCGCAATATTCCACTTACGCCCCTCGTTAAACAATGTACTATTTCTTTTTTCTTTCTTCCATATGTTGTCATCGAAGTGGTTTTAAAAAAATGTCCGTAAACTCTCAAATCACCTCATAGCATTAATTGGTCAACAAGCTTTAGTTAGAAGGATCTTATAAGATGTGAAAATCGAATGAGGTTTTCAACGGAACGTCATCGAAACCATTCTTCAAACATGTCGCGTAACAGCGTATACAAATGTGATAATCCATATTGAAAGGGACCTTATGGCGGCCGGCACTTACGCCTTTTTTGCCGCTGTTCCAATACAATAGTGAATAGGTGCAACGTAAGCGCCTGCCGCCATAAGGTCCCTTTCGATGTGGATTATCACAAATAGATTTATTTTTAGCGGCCTAATTTATGGTGACAGGCCCGGAACTTAATTTGCGTGTGCATCTGTTTCCTCGCCTCGGTACCTACTTATATTATTATTGTTTGTTGTGGGCTTTCGTTGCCGCCTCGACCAGTATTAATCTATTGTGGCAGCCCTTAAAGTTCTTTGCTTATACCCGTTGCTTCCAGGAATTTCCAGATTCTTTGGGTCGCAATCTGTTGTATCTCCTCTGGGTGCATGATGTGCCTCCCTAGGTATACTTCTTCTGCGCATAAGTGGTCCACAGGAGTAGAGGATATAGATGGCAGTTTCCTCCGCATCTTGGCAGAACCTGCATGCTATATCGTATATACTACTACCTTGATTTTTTTCACATGCCTAGTAGCCACCGTTTAGCTGGCAGGGGGGGGAGGACACTTGACCATAGCAAAAATTATCACTTCAAAGCTTAATATCACGCCGACCGATTCTTGAATCAAAAAATGCATAGAAACATTATAATATTTTTGAAAGAGCTATCCAACGATATCCCACACGATGGGGTTTGGAAGAAATAAAATTGCACCACCACTTTACATGTAGGGGAGGTAACCTAAAAACCACGGACCTACGGAACCCTAAGAAAGAGCCACTTGCAATAGATGTGGACAATAGTTATCAACTATTTGACGTATACCTAGGTGTTAAAGATTGGAACATTTACCTTATTGCTCGCCAGTAGTACCCGTAGATTACAATGGCAGCGGTTCAAACGCCGAAGAATCAATCGGCTGAGATAACATGGCTACTATCGGCGTCTCTGGCTACGGCGGGCAGAATCTCGTCCTTAAAGTTAATTCCTTATTACCTACACTCAATTTTACTTAAGGAGTATCGCAGACGAGGTTATTTTCCAGCTAGACACACACATACATATACATACGCCATACCCCATTGGGGGGTTTCCCCGCTATATTTTATCTAACTGTTAAAATTCATGTATTAATTAATTATCACTCCCTTGTGGGTGATTAAAGATTCGTCGCCACGAGAAGGATCCTTATCAGTTAAAAAACGCTCTTCTATTTACGCCATTTTCTGTTTCAATTTACACGTATCTGGACATTTTCTCAATGTTACTATCTAAAACAGGACTATTGCGACATTATGTCATAAACTTAGAATTATTTTTTAGGATTTTTCATTAAGAAATATCGTTTCAAACATCACTCTAAATCGACCATTATCAAGCGAAAAATTTGTTTTTTCCGCTTAAATTCTACTGTGCACAATAAAATCAAAAATGGCCGTGTTACTATCTAAAATTTTAATAAAATTATCGTAGCCTTTAATAACTCTATTGGTATTATCAATACTTTTGTCATAATTTGAAATCAAAACATTTTAAAACTTAATAAGGCCTCTTAAGAGCCATTGACGGATTTCAGAGCTCGTGGCTTCAATGAGGGCTATCGCGTATGAATTTGCCGCTAGAGGCGCTAGTGTATCGCGAGGTCTCCGTAATGTCAAATGTCACTCTTTGTGGTTGCGCTACGCGGGTTAATATCTAATTGGAACAATATGGTGACTATTTTGCAATAACTGAGCTTTATTATGGCAAATATGAGTGACGGGTCAATGACTGTCAGCGCTTTGTGACAGTTTTGTCTTTCGGAAAAACTTATTTCCTCCTTTTTTCTGAAGAAAACGGGACTGCGCTACAATGCGTGATGTTCGATATTTTTACTGTACGGTTTTAAGTAATTAGGTAAATATGATTTAAATGCAAACTTCGTTCTCATGCCCATAATAACCAATAACAATTTTTGACAGCTGGACCTTACTCGACAGTGGCGCCAACTGGTGAGCACAAAAACGATAGCCCACCCCACCTGGGGCGATTTTTTCACTTTGCTTTAAAGTGCCTTCATGCTGTGCATGCACCACCGGTACTGGCTGAAAATCAGCGCTGTAGGTGTCTGACACCTCAGCATAATGCTGAGCCAGTGTCCGTTTCACTGCCGCGGGGACACTCATGTTGTGGTTTGTTTTCTTCTGTTGTTTTTTTTGTAATATGTATGTTTTCTGTGTCTGTGAATAAATGTTTCTTTCTTTCTTTCTTTCTGTGCTTGTTACCCACTGCAAAAATAACTGAATGTGCGTAAACCCCGACCATGAATATATGACCGTGCGCCATGTTGCGAAATTTCAGTGTAACTAATCTCCGCTGGCAATAATTTTAATGATAGATTGTCACTTGTCAGTGTCACAGTTGCCGCTGACTATATATGTGTATATGTTTATGTATATATACAATAGAATCCGCTTATAACGACTCCGCTTATAACATTTGACCGCTTTTAACGACTTCTCAATCACCACACATTAGATTTGATATCAAACATTTTCAAAGTAAATCAGTCCGTTTTGTGCGACGTCCTGTTAGTGCGACGTAATATCACCGGTCCCTTGACTGTCGCTTTATCCGGATTCCACTGTATATATTTCATCATCATCATCATCCTAGCGTTAACCCGGTACAGTTGCATCCTAAAGGATGCCCGGGGTCCGCTAGCTAATCCCAAGAGTTGGCGTAGGCACTAATTTTTACGGAAGCGACTGCCATCTGATCTTCCAACCCAAGGGAAAACCAGACCTTATAGGAATTAGGCTTGTCAAGTGCGTGGGCAACTTGACTGTTAGAAGTTCTCGAGCCACCCGAAGGCCTCTAACTTGGCTTAACGACTGCTATCATAGACAGCAGCCGGGATCAACGGCTTAACGTGCCTTCCAGATGGGTCATTGTCAGATTTAGGTTCGCGTCTTTTCGGTGGACATATCAAAAGTTAAGGGCCAAAAAGCTTAATTTTGGATTGGTCTAGTAACCCGCACAAACGGTGTTTCCGTAACTATAAATCTGCGTAACAAAAACATAACTTACATGTACATATGCCGTTAACTATTGACCACCGGGTGGACAACTTTTGTTTTTACAACTGACAATGACCCAGATATATATTTGTGTATTATTCTTAATTAAGTATTATTTTTGTAATTATTAGTAGTTTTCATATGTATTAACTGTGGGAGTCGTGGCATTCATGGGGAGAGGCCTTTGTCCATCAGTGGGACACCCATATAGGCTAAGAAAAAAAAATGTTGAATAATAGCGCCGTCTTGACAATGGTCACATATTTCTGATCGGGATTTAAACGTGTACGGGAAGCCTAAAGGAGTGTAACACGAGCAACGGACGCTCGGCAGACTTGAGTGTTTCCTCCCAGACGGTGTTGGCACGTATTGGTTACTATTACCTATTATATTCGTATTAAGTCCGTGGTATATTAACTTGAGAGACGGGAGTTACCATTGCCTAAACGCCGCGATTTTCATAGCCCCTAGATAAAAAAAAAATAAACAGCACCTGTCAACACTACAGATGTCAAAGTCATTGGAAGTTTCTGCGCCGAAACGAAACGTTACGTCGCTTAGGGAAAAGTGTTTTTTTTTCAGTGAAATTTCATGTTTCAGCAACATCTCACACACCCAAATGGATAAATAGAAGCAAAAGAGTGAAAGGATGTTAGGAATCACGATATTTATACGTGAAAATCGTAAAATTTGAAAAGGGCTTCAGCTCGTAAGTTACGACAAAAACAATTACTCACTATCGCGGCCAAGGGCTGGCATTGCTATTTAATATTTGAGAGACAGAAATAAATAGTAACTCCTCAGTCAGAGGGAGACAACAGAACATGCCAGGGGCGGAAAGCAGTGCCTTTACCATGAGTTTACATGACCGTACTCGCTAGCGACTGCGTAAAAAATTGTATGGGCACAAGTACAGCGCCTCTAGCGGTTACGCAATAGAACTAAGAATCGGCATACCTACTAAATCTACGCAGTCGCTGGCGAGCACGGTCGTGCAAACTCACGTATTTATAACCCGGATCGAATCTTAATTTTTTCGTTTTCATAAATATATCCGAAAATAAATAAAACTTGTCAAACAACACAAAAAAGATGATAAATGTATGTATTCATATTAGTAAGTAATATATTATGCATTAATTAATTCATAAAAATTATAGCAAAGTTGCGTTAAGTTGACAGCACTGATTTTAATCATAAAAGTTTCACTTGAACTCACCGAAGAATGACTACTAAACATAGTATTTGTAATAGTCTGTGGCACCCAACTCTGCTTTTATTTTTCATTAAATTAGGGTAAGGAGTGTGTTTTTGGGCAATAGACTAGATAGACTTTTTACAGAATAAATAAAGTATGTATTTATGTTACAGTTCATGATTGCGTAAGTCGCGAAAAAAAGTACAGCGGGTTAATCACGTAACTTTTTTACTACCGTTAGGTACATTTTAATGTCAAATTCTAATTGTCACCTCATACATTTATATTTCAAAATTGACAGTAAAATCTATCTACCGTTAGTACATAAAGTTACGTGATTCGCCTGCAGGAGTACAAAAATATTTTTAAGATTTTGGGCATAATATATATATTGATTCACTGTTTTTTTCATTAGTGACATCTTATTATTATTCATTCCGCATGCATTTGCTGACATCTATTCTCGTCAGCTACATACTCGACCATGTGTAGTACTGTATGACGAAGCAAACCATTTCATACCTTTCATTCTCAAATGATTTGGGCATTAACACGGCCTTCGTCACACAAACGCCCGAACAACACCGCTATTCGTCGGTTCAGAAGAAAAACTGTCACTACTCTTCGAAACCTCGTATCTCAGTACTGAAACGGTGCTAATATACGAGCTTTATTTTAAGTAGGTATTTGTTACATTGACGCCAATAGGCGTCGTCGGCATTGTGCGTTCGTTAGCGAGTCGTGATCGGATGGTTAGCGAAGGCAAATTGAACCTCGTTACGTATAGTCATTATCGGTGGTTAGTTGTCGGGAGATTGTTTGTATTTTAGATAATCATCGTTATGTATACCTTGTTTTTTTTGCATTAGATAATGATAGATAACGACCTCGTATTTTTTATCAGGTACGTTCTGCGGTAAAAGTATCAAATACTCTCAGGCCGGGTTTTATAAAGATCCGTTAGATCAAATGTCAGATCAGATTTCAGTAACTCAGTACATTTTTTCACGACTCCAATAACTCTGGGCATCTCAGTGCTAAAGGAAGTAAGTAACTTCAAGTACCTGGGCAGCCAAATCCGGAGTGATAATCGCCTTTCATCTGAGATATCATCACGTATAGCCAAAGCTGCTGCCACTTTTGGCAATTAAACCAACGTGTTTGGAAATCACACGACCTGAAACTTCAAACCAAGCTTTCTGTATACAAGGCTATGGTGCTCCCAATACTCACATATGCTGCAGAGACCTGGTGCCTGTACAAGGGAGACATCAGGAAGCTTGACAACTTCCACATGTGTTGCTTGCGACGCATTCTTCGCATTAGGTGGCAGGATCGTGTGAGCAACACAGACGTCCTACGTCGTTCTAACATGTCCGGCATGGAGTTTAACGTTTTGCGGCGTGCAGTGCAATGCGATATCAACCTACATGCATTTCTATAGGATTCAACTTCGCGTTTGACATTCCAACGTCCCTTAAATGATCTGTATAATTGGTTGGTTTAGCGAATTTAAATGTAAAATAATAAAACCAGGTTTCGGTAATACATTTTTATTTTAAGCGATACCTATACATACTGATATAAGTTCATTTATTGAATCTGTGACCACACTCACTTATCTATATGTATGAAGTGAAACTATGCTACAAACTGGAATGTATTTCATACAAACATTAATTTTGAGTAACGGATTGTTAAAAATACTTGTTCTGGTAGTAACATTTCTTTATATCATAGATATATAACAGAAACCAGGCTAACTGTTTAAATACATTTACAGTAGGTTTTTCAGTCTGTGAGCTAGATAAAAAAATGATACAAACATATCAACAATAATAGCAGCCATGTTTAGTTGCTTTTGGCCAGACAAATTTGTTTTTCTATGTACCATATGTGGTACAATCGTGGTTATTAAATTGTGTGGCCAAAAGCAACTAAACATGACTGCTTGTTTCTGTTTGTTTGGCCGCGTGTTGAATTTTTATACCGAGGCAGTTTTGTTTTCCTATGTACCATATGTGGTACAATCATGGTTATTAAACTGGCTCAGTATAAAAATTCAACACGCGGCTAAACAAACATAAACATAGACTTCTTTTTGTTTGTTGCCATTGAGATAATGTTACCATATTTCAAAATTGATTGCGCCATATATGATGCCAATCTTATGGCGAAGAGACAACTGTAAAGTTATACAATTTTAAATACTGTCATCGTGTTCGTACAGACATTGGACGTTCGATATTATAATAGAGGATATTTGAGACAGAAGTGTCATCTGTTGATTAAAATCGATTAATCAAAAAATTACACGATCTGTCGATTCTCGTTGAAAATATCAATTGTTTATAAGAACACGCCAACAGAAATATAATACATACGGTGTGTAACCAATTGTTATTCCATTGCGTAAAAAACGTATAAAAATCTTAAGTAATGAAAAATGATTTGACATAAAAAAACGACACAAACGAATAACATAAGAATATCGCGACTAATTTACACAAGACATAACATATACGGCTATAATATTAATAATTAATTTAAAAAACTTACTCTGCCCGTTCAAATCAATAGAGATTGAAAACCTGATAAGGATTCAAGACATGCAATCACTGTCAACTTGGACGATCACAGTAAAATAGATTCTTTGAATAAGTATGATTATTGCACAATTTCGATATATGTCGGCAGTAGCTGCCATCAGGTTAGCTAATGTGATCATTATATGCTCGACATAAAACATTTGTCCTTTACTACCAAGTACGTCAGTGCGAGAGGGATGAAAGCTTTTTGTCGAACATAAACGTGAGCGTGCTACTAATGTAGACATTATTTGAAAACAAAATGTAAACTGAAACTTTATACCGATCGTAGTAACTTCATAGCAGCCTAAATTACCTAACAGCTGACTTAATAAAATAAAACTCAAACCCACGATACAAATTAAGTAGAAATTGTAATTCCATTAATTGTATACTCATTAAAACAGGGGCAGGGGCAGGGCTACTTATATATTTCTGTTTTATTGTTAATTATTGGACATAAACTAGTCTATATGTGAATAAATAAAGATGTCCCGCATCCTTCAGTATTCAACCTCCTCTGATGTTTCAGTCTAATAATTTAAAAATATATAAATTACCGTTTCATATAGTTTTCACGTAACGATCGAAATACTTAGTGTCTCCTATTTCTTTTGAGGAGTATACATTCACTAAGTTTGCTGGCTCAGTGTATGGATATTTTACCCTCTTTTAGCACACTAGTTAGGTCAGGAACTGCCAGTCAGAACTATATGACTGACAGCGTCTATTTGTATAAGTCTTTGTTACTCGAAATAAATAATTAGTATTATTCCTTTGAAAAAAAAAACGTAATAAAACTAGTCTCCCCTAATACGGCGTTTTTCAAGCCTAATTATTTTTTATTTAATTTAATTAATGATTTAGATTATTTTCTAACAATTAATTTAACTTGACTAAGTACTCGACACCTTGACATGTTCATGAGAGGCATAATTAGGCAATATACAGTTTCATGTATATTGTCATAATATAAACAAAATTAGGACTAAAACATGGATAGTACAAATAATTAAAATATAGTTTAACCTCCTTAGACCCAGAGCATAATTTTGTATTTCCGAATTTAGAACTGTCCGTTGTACAGGAAAAGTTCAAAATTAATATTTGAATTTTCTACGCGGGATCTGAGGAGGTTAAATAATTACGATAATATGTTGTAATACAAACACACCTTGCACGATCACTTGAATAATAGTTCTATTGTGTTCAACGAGCGAAGGAACTATCCGTTTTTGCACAATAATTAATGAATGGAAGAGTTGATTTATACTATACATTGGAGGAATGCTGCAAGCTTAATTGTCCCAAATATGGAACAAACGTTTTCAAGGTCATAACGTATTTCATTAATATAAGATAAAAAGTACCGGCCCCTAAACTCACGTTCATGTTTGTTAACTAGGTATCAAAAATTTATGAAATATTTTCATAAGGGCAATACTCTGTCGAAAATGGATACATAATGGCTGATTCCAAGAGTTATGATTTCCAACACAAAGAGAAGTTATGTTATTTTCCGATTTTGTTCATATATGACCTTGACTGTACAAAACCGGATAAGGTTCCTGTTTTGCCGGATAGGGGGTAAAATTTGATTACTATTTGTTCCTAATCAATGGCACATCATTTCTGAAACCCAGATTCCAAGCAATCATTCTATCCCAGTACGTTCCAAATCTGGAACATTGAAGTAAAAGTATACAGAGTGAAAATAAACACGCTTTAAACACAAACTAGCACTAATAACTCGACAAATGTTCATACATCGGTGTAGTAAATAATGTTTTCCATTGGCAAAACTATTAGTCAGCGCTCGTGGTAAAGGGGCGCCCGCGTGCCGCGTACGTATGTGAGGTTGAGCAACGACGGCCGGGGTCAACTCTTGGATGGGTGACCGCTTTGAGTGGTTACTAACTGAGCGGCTTCCGTGCTTTGGAAGGCACGTTAAGCCGTTGTTTCCGGCTGCTATCTATGGCAGCAGTCGTTAAGTCTTCGACGGACTGTCAAGCCGCCGCTTAAGAACTTCTAACAGCCAAGTTGCCCACTTACTTGCACCACGTTCGTAGGGAGTACCCACCGCCCCCCTACACGTTACCCCTGGGTGGTGCTTAAAGTGCAACCAAACTGGCAACCGTACTGTCTTCTCGAAGATATCACGGTTCGAAATAATTGCCATACGATAAATAAATAATCAATATTAAAAGGCAGAACGAAATTGGTAGAATCTTGTTATCTAATACTTACTGATGAAGTTTCACGTTAATGCATATGTGATAATCCACATCGAAAGGGACCTTATGGCGGCAGGCGCTTACGCCTTTATTGCTGCTATTCCAATACAATAGTGAATAGGTGTAACGTAAGCGCCTGCCGCCATAAGGTCCCTTTCGATGTGGATTATCACATATAAAGAAATCAAGCACTGAATAAATGTCACTTCGGGTATACTCGAATTCAGAGTTTTCCCGATGCAAAAACATCATTTACTACATCTCTACTTCAACTTCTACGACATCGATAAAGATCATGACTAGACCCCGTTATCTGGTCGCACAGAAATTGTTTTTCATTAGAGCGTGAATGTTTTTTTTATCGACCTTCTTGATATCGATGTTTATATAATGCAATAGAATTTTCGCCGTATATGCTCAATTTTAATGAAAACTTTTTGTATTACCATCACCAGCAGCTTTTATTTGAAATTGTGTAGGGCTGGTCATTGTTTCCTTCGCATGTATATGCAGCAGGATTTACAGATGCCGCCCAATGTGGAACTTGTCATCACGAAAATCGCTATAACCCATAGTCACACTGACCATGTAAAATTGTGTAAAGTTTATTGTAATTATTGTGGAAAAACTATGATAAATCCTAACGAACACCCTAGACTTTTATTTCTTCGTTTATTATTATATATATTTTTATACAAAAGTAATAAGTAGTACCTAGTGACACCTCTTTGAAATTATCAGTGACATACAGTATCGACATTTAGATAGTCGATAAAAAAAACATTCACGCTATACTAAAAAACAATTTCTGTGCGACAAGATAACGGGGTCTAATCATGACTATGTCATGGCCGATATATAAATTTAATAGTACGATGGACCGACAAATAACGATTATAGGAGTAAGAGAGACATGAGTACAGCAAGGACAGGAAGATTGCAAACAAGTAGTAGCACGAGTTGAATTATGACATGATTATATTCAGCCATCAAGTGAAGTATTACGGTGCAGTAATAATACGGTGCTAAGTATTGTCCAGGCATTAGGGTGTATGTTCAGAATTTTTTAGCAGCCTGAGATTTAGATTTTATTTAACGGAGGCTTAGTAAATCAATGTAAACGAGCCCTAATGACGGTAATTACTAATTACGCATTAAATTCACTATTTTCGCTTGAAACTCGCATTACTACTAGTTTTTTAAAACTACATGCTGTATATTCTTATTAAAACAATTATACATCTCATATCTCAATAGAATTGAGACAAATACTGCATTCCATATCACATTACATACATAAATATAACTTAAAAATAACATTTAACCGTTAAAAGTAAAAATATCTACACATTAGCTATGATGAAGCATAATATTTCATTATAACATATTTCATTTCTTTAATATAACAGCAAATTATATTAATATAATTCATACACTCTCACTTTTAAAGCAACACTCTAATGACACGGAAAATTATACTCTAACCTATCATATTTACAGAAAATATATAAAAATATTGACTTCGCATAACAAGGATATGTATGAAAAATATTTTAAAGTACATTTCGTGGATCATCACTACTAGTTACCGTCGTTAAGGGCTAAAATCGCATGCAAATAAAAAAACGTAATGCAAGAAATAGTAATTAAACTGTGTTTATCTACACCCATCTAGTATCCTTTACAATATCTCGCCGGTCCGGGGCGGAGATGGCTATAATAGCATCGAAAACGGTGTCATTATGGCCATCTCCGCCCATAACGATACAGGCCCGTGCTCACAAAAGACTTCAACGTTCTCACGTTCGAGCTCACTACACTTGCAACGCAATGGTTCCTGAACACATGAATGAAAGAGGGTTTAATATATGGATGTAGATAAAGTAGTGTATGCAACTGTACATAGGCATTAAAAAACTCGTGTTATCTCAAAAAAAATTAAACTCAGTAAAACCACACTCGTGTTTAATGTAATTTCATTATCTAGCAGTTGCATAAACTACTAATATAGATGTGGTCCTTCTCATCAGTTACGATGACGGTGACCACAAAAAACTATTTGCGCTAAGCTGGTTAGACCACACTTGCTCTTGAATACGCTATTGATTTTTTTTTTAAACCTGACTGTGGCTTTATAGACCGGGCCCAATAAAGCGATAGGAGTGCGCGGTTGGACAGTAGCCTGGGGAAAATCCAGGGGAAAACCTCCGGCACGACCACGCGTGTGGTTTGGAACACTGGAATACTCTAAGAGTTTGCGCTCCAGTGAGATTGGTTGA
Source organism: Epiblema foenella (assembly GCA_963556455.1). Taxonomy (NCBI): domain Eukaryota; kingdom Metazoa; phylum Arthropoda; class Insecta; order Lepidoptera; family Tortricidae; genus Epiblema; species Epiblema foenella. The sequence continues at coordinate 1,666,521 of OY747113.1, read as the reverse complement.
GCGGTTTCAACCGAATCTGAAGTGTCAGTGAAATCGAACTACTGGGAGTTTTGTCGCTGGTTCAAAGCTAGCCTAGCTGAGAAAAGTCCTCTATTGCATGAGTGACAGTACAGTTGGGCAAACTTATACTTGTACAAGTAGAAGTTTATTTATTTTACTAGTTTTTGCCGGCGACTTCGTCCCACTTTCTATTTCATCGCTTCAAGGTGTGATTTTCGGGATAAAAAGTATCCTATATGTTATTCCAGGCTGTAAACTCGTTGTAACAAGTTTCATCATAATCCGTTCATCCCTTTTTACGTGATTGAGTAACAAACATCCAAACATCTGGACTTTCGCATTAATAATATTATTAGAATTAAACTACCTTGGACTCAAAAGTCAACTTAAAGTTTAAATTCTTCAATCATAAAGGGAATGCCAAGATGTTAGATTAATACTGAACTTTAAGAATATTAACCTAGAGTTCAATTTGAGTTTACATTATATCCAGATGATTAAATGGAGGCAATGATGATTTTTTTTTATTGAAATGATGAGCTCAGTCGATCTATATTCGCAAAGAGAGCAATTAATGACTTACTATAATTTGATGACGAAAACGATGGTATAATGGCAGTTTAATAGACCGATGAATTAATTACGATTTAATTTCCATTATTTTAATTTATTCATATTACTTTAATTTTTAAATGCATTACGCCTTCCTACACACCAATAATCCATGATTATTTTAATATTAATATATAAGGTATAAATTAAAATAAAGTTGGTAAGTACAAAATTACCTATACAACTAAAAATAGGGTAGAAAAATTGAGACATTATAATAGCAACCTAAGATCAAAGGTACATCAAAAAACTACGAAATTCTGACCTAATATAAAAGTCACGCTTACAGAAAGATTAATCGAATGACCAATTCTAAACCTTACGGCTTTGACATAAGATCTACTACTGGTCATTTAAATATCTTTGAACTGCACCTAATAGTAAACCTCATACATTTAATAGGGTACCTTATATAAATCACAAATATATGATACCATCAATACAATCCTAAATTCATCTTGGTCGAAAGACCCATATTGGATTCACTGATGGTACAACATACCCGCTTGGAAATACTTAACAGTTCATGTAATTGAATGTTTAAGAGTAACATTACCTAAATACTTTAACTATCAAGATAAATAAACGTATTATATTATATTAACATTAGTATATTTTATAGTAATGATAAGGATAACAAACTACTAGTCGCTCCGTTTTGGTAGAATTTATAATTTCACACTGGCAACTTTTAAATAAATTACCGGCGTGTTCCACATATGACTCAACTCCAATTTTCCCCGTTAACGTGCAGTTGGCTTGCGAATGTTGCCAGTTAGCAGTTTTCTACCATTTTGGGAGTTTTGATGGCATAATACAGTTGTTTGCTTACGTGCTAGACCCTCGGTATGTCGGTTCCTTAGTCGCCGGTATCCACCCAGCTCATTTCCTCGGCTATTCTGTCCATGCAGTTACATAGGAACTGGTACTGTAAAGAAATAATATTACAGTTTTAGCACTTTTTTATCTTTATGCCGTATGCGATATTCATCAGACTTTGACTATTTTTTATTATTACAGGGAAGTGAGAAGTTTTTGTTCCGTTTACACATTCATGAAACTAAGTGGGCGATGTTTGTGTTTCGTACTATCAAACAGCACTGTCCCATATCTACAATGTTTTTGTCTTAATGTATCGATTTAGGGCAGTTTATCAGGGGGTGCATGATGCTCACATGATAGCGGGATAAACGATAAGATAACCCATCCGTTACTGTCTATCGAGTGGTATTAGAAAGTGACAGATGCTTTATCTTGTCTTTTATCTCGATGTTACGCGACCATCATAAATCCCCAGAAGTTTTGACAAAACGTTTGACCCTAACCTTTTGATAATAATATCGGTCTTTTGGACAATAAGAAATCGGTCGTTGTAGACGTGTCGTAAACGTTACAATCACTTACGCATGGCGTGAAGAGGGAATGATCGCGATGTGTATTTTAGCTTGGAGTGTTGCAGTCGGTTCTTGCTCGGGATAGGGAAGCGAGGAAAATAACGAACGGCGCGATAAGGCCGGAGGAGCATGTTGAAATGTTTATGTACTTGAGGTGCAGGGTTGCTATGCGGAAGTGAACAAGTGAAAACACAAACTGACTCTATTAAACAACTATAATCACTATAAACATTAACAGAAACTAACAGGAAGAATACAACACAAGTAGGTATGAACTTTAGAACAAAAATTACAGATATGAACAGATTTTGGCGCGAAAGGATTAGCGAAATTATCAGTACGGTTGCTACGCGCAGACTAGCCTCTAAGATGGCGGCCGCGCGCATCGCGCGAGCTCGCCCCCCTCCCCTGCGCAGGCCCCGCGTGCGCCCGCTGTGGCCGGGCATCACGGCGAGGCGCGCGCGGCAGCATTGCGTTATTATTATTAAAATTCAAAATGAAATATATCGGATAGTCGCACTAACTAACATTACCATCCCCCAGTTGGAGACTTCAATCGACAAATGTACCGTCAGTAGGTAGCACGGCTATCCGAGCAACGGGACGACGCAGCGCCCCAGTAGACGTTCTTATATCTACGACACGCACATGACCATCACTTCCCGGAAACACTTTGGATATTATGCCACGGGGCCACATATTACGCGGCTGTTTGCCGTCGCACAACACCACTACATCACCCACTTTGACGGAGTCCGTTGCTGTAGCCCACTTTTGCCGTCTCTGCAGAGTGGGCAGGTACTCTCTGGTCCACCGTCTCCAGAACATTTCAGCCAGCCCGTTCACTTTCTTCCACTGGCGCCGAGCGTCGACATCTGAGGGATCATAGGTCGACATGCGTGTATCGCCTGCAGCTGTGCCCAGTAGCAGATGATTTGGAGTAAGTACTACTGGTTCATCAGGATCAGACGTTACATAAGAGAGTGGGCGACTGTTGACGACCAGCTCCGCCTCCAACAGGACAGTGTGCAGTACTTCTTCGGATGGCGCTCGCTCCTTTAGTGTAGCGCGGAGAGCATTCTTCACAGAGCGCACGAGCCGCTCCCAAACACCGCCCATATGTGGCGCTGCTGGCGGGTTGAAGCGCCACTCAATGCCCTTAGTCAGGGCCTCACCTTTAAGTCGTTCGGCGTTCAGGCCTCGCAGCGCAGCACGTAGTTCCCTGTTTGCTCCGATGAAGTTCGTACCGCAGTCACTCAAGATCGTCGCAGGTTGCCCGCGGCGCGCTGTCAAGCGGCGCAAGGCAAGTATGGCAGAGTCGCTGCTGAGGGATGCAGCCAACTCGAGGTGTATGGCGCGTGTCGCGAGGCAAGTAAACAACACGCCCCACCGTTTCTCCCGGCGACGGCCTATGGTGATCTCCATTGGACCGAAGTAATCGATCCCGCAGTTGACGAATGCTCGCCGCGTCGTGGTAAGTCTGACGAGCGGTAAGTCACCCATCTTAGGTGGGTTAGGCCGCGCGCGCTGTACCCGGCAGTACTGGCAGCGCGCAACGACCGCCTTCACTGTAGGCCGGATGGAGGTCACCCAGAATCTCTCTCGTACGTTGTTGACGACTGTCTCGTGGTTGGCGTGCAGCGCGCGTGTATGGTAGTGCTGTACCAGAAGTCGTGTGATGGGACAGCTACCATCTAGGATCACAGGGTGCCTCTCGTCGAAAGACAACTCGGTAGAAGCCCCAAGGCGTCCCCTGACGCGGAGCAGCTCGTCGTCGTAGAGCATAGGGTCAAGTTTTACCAAGCGGCTCGACTTAGGCAGTGAGCGCCCAGCCCGCAGCGCGCTCAGCTCTTCAGGAAAGGAGCGCGCCTGTGATTGCCTCAATAGAAGGTGCTCGGCTTCCTGCAGCTTCTCCACTGTAAGCTCGCTTACCCCCGTTCTCTGCTTGGCTCTGCACGCCCTTGTAAAGGTAAGCACGCGCGCAGTAACACGCACAGCGCGTGCCCACGTGGAGTAGCGCGTCACGTCGATAAGCGGCTGGTCATCTTTGGCCGCTACAAGCGCTCTCTCCAAGCGCTCTGGGTCATCAGCAGGAGACTCCTCGCGGCTCCAGGTCGGCCACGGTACCTGTGGATCACATAGAAAGGAGGGACCCGAAAGCCACATGTTTTTATTATTAGGCCAGTCCATCCTGGTCGCCTCGTCAGCAGGATTAGACTCCGAAGGCACCCAGTGCCAGTCACTCCTCTTACTCAAGTTATCAATCTCCGCTAATCTATGTGAGACATATTTTTGATAGTCTCTTGCGTCCGAGTTAATCCACATAAGGACTGTCTTTGAATCAGTCCAGAGGTAGAGGTTGGTGATAGCGAAACTCAACTCAGATCTTATTGTCACCGCCAACCTGCATGCCAATACGGACGCCTGTAGCTCAAGGCGTGGAATCGACACTACCTTTACGGGAGCTACGCGCGCCTTACCGGCTACCATACTGCAAACCCTATTGCCGCCACTATCAGTGCCTACTAAAAACGCTACAGCAGCATACGCCTTCTCACTCGCATCTCCGAAAATATGAAGATCTACGGTCGCTGTTCGCTGTAAGCCATACCACCGAGGCACGGCTACGCTCGGTAGAGCTTTTAGTTTGTTCAGCCACTGAAACCAGGTAGTGGCTTCGGAGTCCTTGATGCACTCGTCCCAGTCTATCCCCGATTGCCACACGCGTTGCATTAGGACTCGTGACTGTATAATACACGGGTACACCAGCCCAAGTGGATCGTAGATGCTCATGATAAATCTGAGGAACTCGCGCTTAGTAGGTTTGATCTGGCCATCCACTATTTCGGCGGGCAATCGCTTAAACGACAGGTCAAATTTCATGCAGTCACTTGATGGACACCATATCATTCCTAGTGTGCGCTCGCTCTCAGACTTATCCAACTTGACCCGACCTGGCACAACAGCTGGTAGCTTTTTATTTAATTCAGGTGAATTCGTCACCCACCCCCTGATATCAAAACCACCTGCTCTGTGGATATGGGTGACGTCAGCGATCAGCTGTTCCGCCTCGTCTATTGAGTCTACGCTATCCAAATAATCATCCACATAATGTTTTTTTATTATGGCTTCCACCGCCGCGGGATGCGTGTCTTTGAACTCTGCCGCATTTTTATTTAAAACATATATGGCCGATGTGGGAGACGACGCGGCACCAAAAATCATTGAAGTCATGACGTAAATTGAGGGATCCTGGTCCCTATTTTGGCCGCGCCATAAAAATAGCTGCGCCCCCTGGTCAGCTTCACGGATCTTCACGCGCATAAACATGTCGGCAATATCGGCGGTGAAAGCTATACGTCCAGATCTAAATTTAATTAAAGCACCCAACAAAGAATTCATCAAATCAGGCCCACTAAGTAAATTACTATTTAATGATACCCCTTGACAGGTGGCTGCAGCGTCAAAGACGAGGCGTAATTTCCCGGGTTTATTGACATTTAAAACCCCAAAATGAGCAAGGTACCAAACAGGACTCGCCTTAATACAGTCCACTTTGCGCGCATAACCTGCAGCCAGCAATCGGTCCACCTGTTTCGTGTAGGCGTCCGCAAAACAAGGGTCGCGATCCATCTTACGCTCTATCCCGGTAAGTCGTCTATACGCATAATCATAATTGTCGGGCATCTCTATATTATCACGCGCCCACAACAAGCCCACTTCCCACTGCGGTGGGTTATCCGACACGCGACGACATGTTTTATCTAGTATTTCTAAGGCGCGTTCAGAATTAGAGTTTTTACGCAACACATGTGAAATACCTATCGCCTCTAATTCAAATTGAGCTTTCACTAACGCGTGTAAATCATCTAGCGGCGCGGACATGCAATTGGCAGAATCAATCTCACTACCACCAACCCCCCCACCTAACGGGCCGTGGACGACCCAACCTAAGCGAGTAAGAGAAGCGACCGGACGACCGGATTTACCTTGTCGAATTTCCCTGCCGACGATGAGCTTCCAGTTGTCCTGTCCCAACAACAGCATGGGTTTCGCCTCCCTCATTTCGCTGCAATCCAGGTCCCGCAGGTGTGCGTTGTCCTCGAGCACTCGCGCCGGTAACGTTTGCGACGGCAAGTCCACATTACGCAAAGTACGCACTGCAATGTCATGACACACTCCGTTCGGACCGCGCACTATGATTTTAACACTTCGCGAGGTGTTATCGGTCACACAATGTCCGCGCGCGGTCATCAACTTAAGCGGCACTACAGGTCCGTCGGCATCGCTCGCGAATTTATCGTCTATAATCGACACGGACGCGCCGTCGTCCAAGAGCGCGTACGAAGGTCGTTCAACACCAGAGTTTGTCAATAAAGTCACAGGTATCACTTTTAACAAAGCACGCGCACGACACTCCCCGACATTCGTCAAAGTTTCGCATTTCACAGGCGGCGACGCCGCAAGTCCGAGCGCGGGCGACGTAGCCGGCGGCGGCAAGTCAGGCTGTGGCTCCACCGCGGGCGGCGGAACGTTCGGTCGGTTCTTATGTAGTAACTCGTGATGCGACCAATTACACTTACTACAACGTTTAGCACGGCAAAATCTACTCGAGTGAGTCTTCACAATACACTTAAAACACAGTCTATTTTGTTTTATTAAGTCCCAACGTTCATCAATATGAAGACTTTTGAACTGACTACACTCACTTAATTTATGGTCCGCTTTACACTTAACACACACGATTTTATTACTACTCTCAGTCTTAGTAACAGCAGCGATCGTTTCAACTTGCGTATGTACTCGATGTCTCTGTGCGCCCGCTCGCACTGGCGCCACCGCCTTATCCTTATCGCGCCGGACAGCGCCGGGCAATGGCGCGTATTCCGCACTATTGCTGATCGGCGCATAATATGCCGATGCTCGTGCGAGTTGGTCGAGGAATTCGAGTAGTATAATTAAGTTAGGAGACACTCGTAAATCGGTGCCACTGCTGAAGTCCAAACGCATCACGAACTGTCCATACTGCGACCGTTGATATTGAGTTAACTTATTCAGTAATTCACTAACTAATTGTGGGTTGTTCAAATATCCATCTGCGCGAATACTTTTCAGCACTGATACACAATTACGTACTGTTGTAGTGAATTTACGTATCTCCGGGCTATTTTCTGAGAGGTTAGGTAATGCACGGATTTTGTTCATGGCGCACTCTAACAGCCGGTTCGGGTGCCCGAACTCGTCCTCCAGCGCCTTCATGACCTCCTCGGGGTCGGAAGAAGTTCGAAGTAGATCCGCGACGGCGGCTTTGGCCTCGCCAACGAGCGCCACCCTGAGCCGCGCCATGTTTTCAAATGGCTTGTAGCTATGCATCTCAGTCGTACTCCTATAGGCTTTTTCAAAACACAGCCAGTCCGCGGCGTTACCGTCGTACGATGGGAGCTCGTGCGTCTGTCGCGGCACTCCTCTCGCCTGTGATAACCTTCCGATGGCCTCCGCCAGCCGATCAATATCGGTTAGAGCTTGACTCTTCGGTGGCGGCGGCGGCGGCGGGGGCGGCGGCGGCGGCGCGAGCGCGGGCACGCGCGGCGTCGGGTCGACGGGCACGCGCGCGCGCGGAGGGCTCGTGTCGGGCGCGCGGGGGGCGGCGGGCGCGTCGCTGAGCCAGCGCGTCACGCGCGCCGAGGCACCGCTCGCGACGCTCGCCGGCGCGTCGTCTTCTTCCTCTTCTTGTGCCGCTAACTCCGCCATGTCGAGTGCGAGCTTTTTCTTTATCAAATTCTCCTTAAGCTTCGCCACCTCGAGCTCCGCTTCATATTCCGCGCGTATTCGTAGCGCTTCCCGGCCGGCCTGGCTAAGTCTGGACGTGAGGCTGGCGGCGCTCCGCGGTTTCACGGTGCGCTCCGAGGCCGACGAGCATATCTCTGACCCTGACGGTAGTAACATATCTCCGTGGTCACCGAGACCACCTACCGCAGGGCTGCTGGCGGGTTGTGGAGGAATAGACTGCAATCCGGAGCACGACGGAGTATTTATTCCAGAATCTGCGCAGTTTTCGGCCGCTTTCATCTTTTCTGCTCGCGTTTCACTACGTGTCCTTGGTTTCCGGTTCTTGTCACTCATATTAACTACCTATACACTTCATCCGAACTCGTAGGACCACAACTTTGTACTTGAGGTGCAGGGTTGCTATGCGGAAGTGAACAAGTAAAAACACAAACTGACTCTATTAAACAACTATAATCACTATAAACATTAACAGAAACTAACAGGAAGAATACAACACAAGTAGGTATGAACTTTAGAACAAAAATTACAGATATGAACAGATTTTGGCGCGAAAGGATTAGCGAAATTATCAGTACGGTTGCTACGCGCAGACTAGCCTCTAAGATGGCGGCCGCGCGCATCGCGCGAGCTCGCCCCCCTCCCCTGCGCAGGCCCCGCGTGCGCCCGCTGTGGCCGGGCATCACGGCGAGGCGCGCGCGGCAGCATTGCGTTATTATTATTAAAATTCAAAATGAAATATATCGGATAGTCGCACTAACTAACAGTTTAACTATGATTTTCGAACCAATCAATAAGATACCGATCAAGTGAAAGTCGTCGTCCTTTAAGTTCTGTATGGCTCTAAGAGTAAAAGCCAGTGGAGGCAGATCATCCATTCCGGATGCAACCTTGGTGCTGACCACGATCCTCAGACATGAGGGACCGGCTAGAAAGAGACGGAGAAAGCAAGATACTCACGTATGGAGTGAACAAAGCGATAGTCCTGGTGTGGTCGCTGGTGGAGTACGTGATCCTGGCGGCGGCCGCGTCGTCGTCGGCGCGCCACTCGCGCACCGCGCGCCACGGCACCTCCGCACTGGCGCCGGCCCCTGCGCCCGCCCCTCCAGCACCGCCGCCGCCCGAGCCCGGGGACCCGCATGCGGTGAGCTTGAGCCCGTTCCAGCCTGAAATACACAATAATTAGCAATTCGATTGAAAAAAAAATTATGGTGCCATTAGAACCAGTATTAAGAGACGATCAAATGTTTGTATTATGTGACCAACACAAAAGACGAAAGCGAGAGCGAGAGACAAAGTACAGGATAGCTGACGAGCACTGAAAACGCTCCGTACTGATAGGCAGTGAAATGTGACGTAAGAAGTTCTAAAATGTTTTGATTTCAATTTATGATCTATGACTTAGTATTGATAATACCAATAAAGTGATTAAAGGATACGATGATTTAATTAAGTTTTAGATAGTATCACAGCCATTTTTTTGATTTTATCGAGTGTAGTAAAAGATTTCCGGATTTCCGGTTGTTCTCATCTACAGGTCTCATTTCTCAACCGACTCTCGAGAAATTTTGTGAGTCGGTTTGATGACGATATATATAGCATTTTTTACCGAGTCAGTATTTGGAAATATTTTATTTTTTCAATGGTTTGTTCTCGATAATTATATAGAATGACTAATGAAAACATACTACAAACTGTTTAGAAATTTAAAAAAAAACCGTTCGCCCTTTATTCTATGTTACACACAACTCACGCACTCATTCAAAAACACCAGCATTACCCAAATCATCTTGTTCCAAATATGGAACAAAACTTTTTTAAAAAGTATCTTCTGTACTTACCAACAGTGACGTTCAACGTAGGTGTAGGACAAGCGTCTGTCCGTAGAGGAGGAAAGGCTATGTCCCCGTAGCCGGGCAGCGTGCGCGCTAGAGCGAGATAGTCGCCCGCGCGCCTCACGTCTTGTAAAGCCTTGAGCTGGTAGAGCCTCGCGCCGGCCACGCACACGCCCCGATTTACGTCTTCTACCGCCTGTAAAAAAATAATACAGTATAAATACGCGTCATACTCGTGATCGGGTGCTGTTAGTGGAGTCTGGTCTGTTCATGCTTGCAAGGACATTACCATAATCATCGTTTGCTGAAAACCGGCCAAGTGCGAGTCGGACTCGCGCAAGAAGTGTTCCATACCATTATCTCTAAAAACGGCAACTTTAACCTTACTTATTTATTTTATTCTGTTTTTAGTATTTGTTATTATAGCCCCAACAGAAATAAAATCCCAAAAATCATATGTGAATATTTCAACTATCACGGTTCATGAAATACAGCCTGGTGACAGACGGACGGACGGACAGCGAAGTCTTAGTAATGGGCTCCCATTTTACTTTATTTTTCAGGATTGTTATGAAACAAACCTAACATAACAAGGCTCTATACGAAGTTTAGAATAAAAGAAAATGATACAATCACTTTTATGACAAATTACTATTATGGCTTATGAAATAGGGATATTGACTCAAAGCTTGATTACTCTAAAAGAAACAAGGCAAAAAATATGACAATTGGTAAAAAATCCTATTCAATTATCTCAAAAAATAACGAAGCCACAACCGTTTTAATGTTACTGGTTAGAGAGAGACTATTAAGAAAATGGAAAAGTTCGATTATCTCGAAAACCAAGGGACTTTTACTAAACCTGAAAGTCCATTTTCTGGACCAGCCTCAGGTGCTCTATCGGGGGTTAGAAGCTTGTCCATTATTTACTGGACACCCTGTATATACTACTGCATAAGTACAGGGTATACTAACTGATTAGTTTTCGCCAGACTTGTTCTAGCAGGTGCTTGTAGAGCATATGTTTTAAATCCAACTTGCTTGGGGCTTGTCTTATTGTCATCAATAGGGATATTGACACCAAATAAGAAAATCAATATTTCCAAATTTTCTCAAAAAGGGATCAAATTCTCAATCAAATGGCGAAATAAGTAACTCAAAAGAATAAATAATTATATAGTTATAAGTCTTCAAAATTTTAAGTGGGGGCATGTTGTCACCCTTTTTCGCAAAACGCACCTCTGTATTGAACGATCGTCATACTATGGCGCTCTAGGTCAGTGACGTCACTGATTTGTAGCGCTTTCTCTCTTTAATTAAAAACGTTGTAACGGTCGTGGCTTCGTTATTTTTTGAGATATTTTAATGGGATTTTTACCATTTGGCATAGTTTTATGTCTTCTTTCTTTTGGATATAATTTAGATACCAATAAATTTTGAGTCAACATCCCTATTATGTAATTACAAGCAGCGCTCTGCGGTGTTACCCGTGGATAAAAGGTAGCCTATGTCCTATTATGTACAGGGGCTAATTAGTTTTCGCCAGACTTGTTCTAGCAGGTGCTTGTAGAGCATGTTTGAAAGCCAACTTGCTTGGGGCTCATCTTATTGTCATCAATTCTACATTACCTGCCAGAAGATGAAGGCCCTGGCGGCCGGCTCGGCGGCGATGGCGGCCTCCACGCGCGGGCTCCACAGCCAGCGGCGGACGGACAGGCAGGACGACGACGCGGTCGAATAGTTCTGGATGTACAGCGAGTGGGGACACTCGTTCGGTTGCAGTTTACGCTCTGTAATAACATTGTCACCATTATCGCCTATTACAGTTCAAGGCATTCATTTCTCAATACAGAATATTACTAAAAATGATGAAAAAAAATTTAAATTTGCCGCAGCTAAAGTCTGGAACGACCTACCACCGCCGCTAAGGCAACCTATGCACTAAGTTCAAAAAAATATTACGAGCTCATTATCTTAAAATACAAAGGCAAGTTTAAAACCCAAATAAAACACATCACACCACACAACGTTAAACACACATCACACACATACAATTCTTATATATAGGTAGGTACGCTGCTAAACAATATAGATAGATAGGCAGTTATAGTATTAGAACACATCTGAACGCTTTAAACCTCAAATGTAAAAGTTGCCGGGCAAATGTTAGCAATCCAATTATTGTCTCCTCGACGTAGTGTTACGACCAACCCTGTCGAAGGGACTCGTCTGAAATTCAGCGCAAGGCCTAAAGCCCTGCATATGCTGAGACGAGCACCCATTGCCCAACGTAATACAATAAATATGTATTTTAAGTGTCTATTTTAAGTTATGTCATAAGAGATCCGTTGTACTGTACACATTTTGTTTCTTTTTGGCAATAAATCATTTTGAATTTGAATTTGAAAATAAAGTAAAGTAAATAAAGTAAAAAGTATTTATTATCTCCACCACAAAGTATAGTTTATACAGTGACTATAGTAAATGATTTTATTAGTGGGTACAAAACTTGTGCGGTGGAGACTGGTGCCCGAACTAGGGGAAACCTGTATGTCAGGTCACCAGGTCTCCAACCCTCAGACAGCTGTAACAGCATGTGTGTGTGTGTGTGTGTGTGTGTGTGTGTGTGTGTGTGTGTGTGTGTGTGTGTGTGTGTGTGTGTGTGTGTGTGTGTTTGTGTGTGTGTGTGTGTGTGTGTGTGTGTGTGTGTTTGTGTGTGTGTGTGTGTGTGTGTGTGTGTGTGCGTGCGTTGCGTGCGTGCGTTGCGTGCGTGCGTTGCGTGCGTGCGTGCGTGCGTGCGTGCGTGTATATGTGTGTGTGAAATGATTGAAAACAGGAGAGAAAAAATGTTAGGACATCTCATACGCCATGATGAATATATTAAAGCAATACTTTCGAATGCTTTCGAAAACTTTCAATGCTTTCGAAGGCTTATGTCCTCCGTTTTATCCAAACAAAACGGGACTGCGCTACAACGCGGGATGTTCGATATTTTTACGGGACGGTTTTAAGATATTAAATATGGTTTAAATGAAAACTTCGTTCTCATGCCCATAATAATATTAAATATGGTTTAAATGAAAACTTCGTTCTCATGCCCATAATAACCAATAACAATTTTTGACAGCTGGACCTTACTCGACAGTGGCGCCAACTGGTGAGCACAAAAACGGTAGCCCTCATTTAAACTCGTTCCATGTTTAGAACTAGAAACCTATTGAGCGCTAAGCATTACATACAAATGACGCATCGCTGATGCCACGCGTTCAACGCGAAATTAAACTTTACGCAATCTCGTATAGATCGCTATTGCTTTGACCAGGCTGTCGACTGTAGCAGTCTTTGACGTCCATGGTACAATTTTTCGATGACGTCAATAGCCGACTATGGCGGTAAAAGGATCACTATTTATCTCTTCTGTAAATGTTCGCTGATGTATCTTTTGTCGTTTGTAAGTCTGTTATGACGTGTTACATCGTCTCGATATTGTATTTGTATGTTTATGTAGTTTTATAGAGGGCGCCCAGTAAATAATGGCCAATCTTCTAACCACCGATAGAGCACCTAAGGCTGGTCCAGAAAAAGGACTTTCAGATTCAGTAACAGTCCCTTGGTTTTCGAGATAATCGAACTTTTCCATTTTCTTAATAATTAGTTACCACCTGCTGAGTCAATGTAACAAGTTGTTAATGAAAAACACAGATAACTTTATGTAGGACCTCGTATCTACTAGCTATCAGTACAACCATCCACAAGTCAATAAGGGTAGGCAGCAACTGGCTCGGGAATCTTCTGGAGTAGCAAGCGTCCATAGGCTAATTTTTAATAATGAGTCCTGGCTACTCTATTGCTCTAATACCTGTCTGTTAGGAACACCATTAGTGAATAATTAGCAATAAAAAGAACGAAAATATCTCTTCATTTATGACCTCAACGGTCATTAAAGTCAAACAAGGTACCAATTACTAAGAAAATGGAAAAGTTCGATTATCTCGAAAATCAAGGGACTTTTACTAAACCTGAAGCTCCCATTTTCTGGACCAGCCTCAGGTGCTCAATCGGTGGTTAGAAGCTTGTCCATTATTTACTGGACACCCTATATATCTAAGTATTTATGAAAGTCTATGATCTTTCTTATGATTCGGTTGTTTATACTACTTAATATCTCTGTTTCACCTAGGTACTCATGTCAAATTTTTCTCTTATGTCTCCACCAACCAAAGGTTGTCAGGAAGAGATCGCTTTTTAGCGATAAGACCGCCTGTTGTCTACCATCAACATGTTTAATTTTTAATCTTGTTTTCAATAGTATCCGACCGAAGTTTCGGTTTCGGTTTCGGCAAAAAAACTGCCGAACCTTTCAACATTGTACTTACGAATCGCGTTCGGCTAACATCGGCACAGCCGGCAATGGCGGAGCTCGCTCGACTCCGCCAACAGTACATCTTATTGTAGCTAAGTATTTTATATTTTTATATCCCACAGAAACATAATCACTGATTTTTGTTTTTCGAACTTGATTGACACGATTTTAATACATCTTAGAAAAGTTTCGGTTTCGCCCGCAACGAGAGCCAACGCCGAACCTTCGGTTTCGGTTTCGGCAAAAACACATGTTTCGGTCGGACACTAGTTTTCAATGTATTTTCTAGTGAACAATACTCATACTCATACTCTTTATTGATAATATTGTTAAATATTACATGTCACATTACAATTTTGCACAATATATATAAAGTAACATTATCTTAGTACAATCATTATTAGATACAGTGTGAACAAATTGTTGTTAATTATTATAAATGTCAGTGAATAGCCATTATTAATTAATTTATACATGTCAAATATAATTTATTTAATTAATTAGCGTTATAAAAGTCATTTAATTTGTAGAACGCATGACCGATTAACCAGTTTTTTAACTTCTTAGTAAAAGTGGGGTTGTCGACTGTTTTGATGTGGATTGGTAACATATTATATACTTTCGGGCCGATTACTTGCATAGTTTTGGAGGACTTGGTCAGTCTGTGACTGGCTGAGAGAAGCCGTGTTTTAGATCCCATACGGGTGCGGGTAAGTTTGTTTGTGTTGAAAATGTGTTTGTTACAGTGTACGTATTTAGCGATGTCGAAGATGTATTGTGACGGTAGTGTAAGGATGCGCATGTCAGTAAACAACTGTTTGGCTGGTGTCCTAATAAAGAATATTTGTATTGTATTGTATTGTGAACTTACCAAAATTATACTCGACGATCTCAAACAGATAGAAGTATTTCTGCACCGATTTGGACAGACCAATCTTCTCACAGACCGCTCTGTACACGTCGTCCGCGTTGGTGGACTTGAGCACTGACACCGTCACCACCTCCTTGTCGGGGAGCAGCACCTGTCAATTATTGGCCGAGTGAATAATTAATAAATAAATAAATAATAGTTTTCACACCTGCTATTCAGAAAAGAGTTATTGTTGCCCTCGAATGAGGGATCAAAGTTGTACTTTTCTTCCCTCATTCGAGGGCAACAATAAGTCTTTTCCTCATAGAAGGTGTGAAAAGCAGTATGTGACACTCTGTAGTAAAATCATTTGTAAGAAATTTTATGTTTTTAGCAGCGGGCCTCATAGACGGTTTGAAAAGCAGTATGTGTCACACGGTAGCAAAATTATTTCCGTCTTGGGCGTAAATACTTGAATCCCTCGCTACGCTCAAGATTTTACTTTAGAATCCCTCGCTACGCTCAGGATTCTATTGTAGAATCTTTCGCTTCACTCAGAATTCAATATACCACCCTCGCCATAAATATATCATTTTGCTCCCTTGAGACACAATCTACTATTATTCACTGCCAGGCTCAAGTGGGACTGGGCCGGCCACGTCTGTCGCATGCATCCAGATAGGTGGGCTAATATAGCCACCAAGTGGGTGCCACATGATGGACGACGCAGACGGGGCAGGCCCAGACGGAGATGGCGGGATGATCTGGATGCATTTGCCGGGAATTGGGAGGAAGAAGCGCTCAATAGGGAGACCTGGAAAACATGGGGAGAGGCCTTTGCCCAGCAGTGGGACAGCCAATAGGCTATAAAGTAAGTAAAGTAAGTAGTCTATTCACATAAATAACAAACGTTTACGCAACTTACGCACTTCTGCCAAACCACAGTGCGGTTTGTTGGCAGACGAGGCTCCATTTATATTTACTTAAGTAGCATTTGTATTGTATGGATTAACTTAGCTAATGCGAGAATATAAAATATTAAGGTTCTGGGCAGACACACGAAACGAAGGTCTCTGCTTCAGCTTCGACAGAAATGCTTTCGTATGTCCGGAGATTCCCGGTTGTTCTCCTCCACAGGTCGCATTTCTTAACCGTTTCTCGTGAAAATTTGTGATCATGTCCGGATGTTGACTCAAAATTTGACTAGTCTATAAGACTACTCTAAAAGAAACAAGGCAAAAAATATGTCAACTAACGAAGTTACAACCGTGTTGCTGGTTAGAGAGAGAGCGCGATAGATCAGTGACGTCATTGACCACGAGGGCCATAGTAAATGACGATCGTTCCAATACCACAGGCCTGTCGCGGGATCGGGGAACCCGTGATATTAGACATGGACTTATGCTTAGTTTTAATATTCTATTGTTGTACTCGTATGTTATTTAATCTATTTGAATTTAATTTATGTGACCAAAAGGCTGGCGCGTACCTTGCTCAGCGCATCGGTCTTGCTGTGCAGCGTGGCAATGCCGCCAGCCTTCTGGGCACCTACCGCTGGGCTCTGAATTAGAGCCCATTTTTTATTTGTAAGTAGGTTTTTATTCTTAGTTTAGTATGTTCTTGTTTTTTATATTCATTGTTCTTTATGAAATAAATAGTCCTATATATATAATTTATGTAATTACAATTTAAAATTTATTAATTTATGGACATTTGTCTGGAATAAATTATTTCATTTCATTCAATACAAAGGTGCAATTTGCGGAAGAGATATAGAATTTTATTTGTCGAGTCAGTTTTTTGGAAATTTTCAAAAACTTTTTTTTATGATTTAGTTAGTTTCTGCGGGCGAATTTCGGTTTGTTCTCCTCTACGGGTCGCATTTCTCAACCGATTCTCGTGAAATTTTGTGAGCAGCTTCGATAATTATTTAGATTTTTATTGTCGAGACAGTTATTTGAAATTTAAAAAATAAACTCGCGGGGCTGCAGCTCCCAGAGTAGTAGTAGGTATTACAAATTTAAATAAAAGAAAAAAAACTGAAAAATTTAGGCCGTCAGCACCATAGCACACGCTCTTTCATTCTTAGCGCGATAGGGTATCTGGACACCTCGGGGGTGCCAGAGCCGAGTTCAGCCGAAGCGGCAAGAGGAACAGGACCTGTACTCTGAACTTCGTATCGTGGTGTCCCTTTCACTCTCGTGTTATTCACTATATGAGTGAAACGGACGGGACGATAAGTTCTGATGTTGAACTTCGGAGCAGCCCCCCAGACCTGTCCATACAGTAATGATCTGTAAGGATCTTGATGTTTATGTTTCCAATATCTCTCAATTCAAAAAATCTGTATTTTAGCTACAAATAATTTAAAATGATTGAATAACTGTTTGTTCGCCTTTTGCTATTCTTTTTCTCTGTAATCCAAACTACTTTTTTATTTTCTCTCTAAATTATAACTCATAGCCATGATGTGTACATATATTTATGGACTGTAATCTAGTCATGTGTGTCTTCTTATATATATTATTTCACTGTACGTTTCGATTACTGTATGTTTTATGTACCTTTCGAAATAAAATAAAAAATAAAATACTAGCATTGGTAGTTTAATAACGGTACCTTCAGGTCGACCGGCGAGGGGTTCGAAGAGTCGTCGGAGTCGGTCAGGAATTCCTGGACAGCATCAGATTCAGCTATCACACGCACCGCGCACACCTACAAACAATAGTTCATCGCGTTACAATTTTATTGCCGTTCTTTTATTTTAGATGCTTACCTAGTTTTTTAGACTGACGCACAGAGACCTTATACATCTCTGAGGATATTTATTTATTAGATTTTATTATTTTCATGTTGACGTGTTATAGATATAGCTCAAAACATTTTATTATGATTAGTGTACCTACTTTATTACCTTTTATCTTGACGCTTAGAGACCTTATACATCTCTAACAAATCTCGATTGTTATTAGTTTCTTAGTTTTATTTTTGACATGTAACACTACATTTAATTAATGATACTTTGATTATTATATTATTTTTATTTGATGTACCTAGATAGATTTTGACTTGTAAAAGTGCCCTTGAGGCCTATTTGCAGAATAAATGTTTTGATTTTGATTTTTGATTTTGAGTTATTGGGCGATTCTCCGAGCGTTTGAAACGCTCGTTTCTAAAGTCATTGTCGACTCAAGATTATCTACCCAAAGTTGGGATTAACCGGCGAAAACATTGATCAAATAAGACTCGAACCCGACATTGGTTTACGATTTTAACAAAAGTTTACTCAGATCATCGTCTCCTTTAACAATATTTAATGAAACGACAATGACGTAAAATAACCGCCGTAAAAACGCTGAATATTCGCCCTATTGCTATTGTCTCACTTTTCACCGGGGATTGTAAAACCGGTTTTATTTAATACCTGTATAGAAATTGACAAATTATTACCGCTAATAAAAGAATACCTATATTTTAATTAGAGGTATTGTTGCCATTCCGCTTTTATCTATGTATACATCTATGTATAGACTATTTACGATATTAAATACTTGTATTCTATACCGCTATTCATTGCACTTGAAAGGTCAGATGTGAATTAAACAGCTGTTTCTGGAGTCCGGTCTGTTCATGCTTGCTAGGACATAGTGACTACGTTAATACTAGTGTCTTTTTATAGGGGATTGACGAGAGACATCATCCTGTTGTGGATTCGTTTTTATTATCAGTGACGCTCAGATACCATGTACATCTCTGGGATATTATATTAATATCTTTATACTCCTTGTTTAATCTTGAGACCTTGTACATCTCTAACTTTACTGATGTTGTAATATTTGTAATAGATAACTTTGCAAGTTTATCTTCACTGTATGATATTAATTTTGTTATAATTGTAAACTCGAAATTATTATTTTTTCTTGAACTGTAAATTAATATTTTGACATGAAAAATGTATTACTTATTATAGTGAGACTTTCTTAAATTGTAAATTAATATTTTGACATGTAAAAGTGCCCTTGTGGCCTATTTGCAGAATAAATGTTTGATTTTGATATTGAAACATTACTACTAAAACGCAACAAATAAGTGTAAATACCTACTTTGTACAATACGCCAGTTTGCAGAAACAAATAATCAAGTATATTGACACTGACAGCTATTACCGGTAATGGTTTTATGGGTAAAGTGTCAAATAGAGGTATTGTTGTCAATTGGCGAAACCGCTAATGTTTGAATACCGGTTTTGAGTATACCGCTAATCAGAGCTTTAGCGATATAAATAGCGAAATGCAATCATAACCGGTTACACCTTACTAGCGACCCGCCCCGGCTTCGCACGGGTGCACTATTTAATGGATGTTATTATACATATAAACCTTCCTCTTCAATCACTATCTATAAAAAAAAACAGCATCAAAATCCGTTGCGTAGTTTTAAAGATTTAAGCATACATACGGATATAGGGACAGAAAAAGCGACTTTGTTTTATACTATGTAGTGATTTAAAACTGGCAGTAAGAATACCGGTAACGATCCCTGCTTTTAGGTTTAAAGACATTTATTCTCATATAAGATCTACAATCACTTCCATGAGAACATGGTTATAGACAAATATATGTATTCGACTTGGTTGTTGTCACCGCAAGAATGCAAAATCATATTTAAGGTAGACAACACATACAGTAATATAAAGAAATAAAAAAAAAATTAAAACATAATAGTAATAACAGGAATTAAGTCATGCAAAATATGGATTTTCACATACCTTTTCTAAATACTGCTCCAGCCCTCTCCGTCTCGCGTCTAGCTGCTGCTCGCTCAGTGTAAACGGCCACTTTCCGGGTAGCTTCGGGAAATTGAACCCTGCGACAACACACATAGGGTACAGAATCAAATGAAATAAGCTAAGTCCCAAACCAGGCTGGGCAGGTAATGGTCAAGATGTCATGTCACGTTGATTACCAAGATAGTATTATATTATTTTATTTTATTTTTATTTTTTGTTTATTGGGGAAAAAAACAGACATAGAAAAATGAAAGGAATACATACAAGATATTTTAAAAATAGGTATAGTCTATATCCTAAAACAACTCCCACAGAGACATTAAGCATTTATTTCAACGTGGCATTGTTGTCGAGAATACAGTATAGATAGATAGGTAGTTATCGTAAAACATACAGTTATTCAAATGTAATTAATTAATAGTAAAGAGAGACACAAAGCAGAGATACAAAACAGAGATCTCCAAATGAAGTTACGGTTAGTTTCAGTGTACAGCATAGAAAAAAGAAAAATAACACAAAAAGGCAACATGCAGATAGCTTTCTATATAGAAACTTGTAACAATTGATGTACTTTCCGCTTGAAAATATAAAATAATATATTAATAGTACATTACTTATATAGGGCGGTAAAACAATAAATATCTCAGATCGCAAGTATTTGACGCATAATAAATTTGACCTTTCATCAAACCTTAATTTTTGTCTCATTTCCCCCATTTTTGAGGAAAACACTATATTAGCCTCGACCGGAATGGCAATTGCAGGCTTCGTACTAATTAAACGGACTCCCAACTCGTCCGCTTAAAACGAATACTCAGTCTGCAATTAGCTCATCCGGGCCTCGACAATAATGTACATGTACTCCTTTGGAGTTGCGGGCGTCTATAGGCTGCGGTGGCCGCTTACCATCAGGTGGACCGTAAGCTTGTTTGCCACCGGCGTTGTATAAAAAAAAACATTATTTATTAACATAATTAAAAAAAAAAACATTAAATCCTGCCCGCGTCGTGATCTAATACATATTATGGAACACCTGGCATCGTAACGTATAAATAAATAGTAGTTTTTGAGACCAAGGGTTGAAAGCCACGTTCCTGACGAGATATTTTATATAGCTCGAGGCTGAAATAGGTGGTTTCACCCGAGTTAAACACTCTGCTTTTCATTTCGAAAACGAGGGTACTAAAAAAATGACAAAATATGCTCAAATATTTTCTGAATCAGCGAAAGAACCATTTTGGCGCGAACAATTCAGTGATGTTAACAGTTTTAGTGTATGGACCTTTTTATTTAATTTTTTTTTATTCAGAATTAATCGTACAACTTATGTTTGTATGGGTTAATGCCTTTGCCCAATCTATGATTCACCGTACGTTTTTCTTGTTAATACTTTTCTGATCTAGCAGAAAAGTTAATTCTTGTATTAAGCAGTACCAGCTATCGTAAACTACAAATTACATCAACATAGTATCGCAACTGACGATTCTCAACATGATTTGAGACGTTAGTGCCGTTAATGAAGCATGAAGTCTTTTGGTAGATGTCGCTGTACGCCTCACTTAAGGCGTTTGTATAAATGAAGGAACGGTTGATGAATTTGGGGCCGGGTGGCGATTGCACCTATAGCTCAGTTGGCTAGAGCGACTGGCCGCGAGTGCCGGGAGGACGCAGGTTCGAATCCTGCTCGGTGCCTAAATTTTTCAATTTATCCTTTATTCTATATTTTATTATGGTTAGTGTACCTACTTTATTACCTTTTATCTTGACGCTTAGAGACCTTATACATTTCTAACAAATCTCGATTGTTATTAGTTTCTTAGTCTTATTTTTGACATGTAACACTACATTTAATTAATGATACTTGTATTATTGTATTATTTTTATTTGATGTACCTAGATAGATTTTGACTTGTAAAAGTGCCCTTGAGGCCTATTTGCAGAATAAATGTTTTGATTTTGATTTTTTGATTTTTGATTTCTAAATTTGTAGCAGAAAAGTACCACTTTCAGCACGCCGCCTAGATGAACAATGACCCACTTTCAGAGTGTGAGAAATGATAAATAATAAAATCTTACACGTGGCCCCATGCCCTCAACGCCCCAGCTGCCCTCACCTAGAAACTCCTTCCTCAGCAGCTGGTGCAGCAGCGCGAACTCCCGGTAGCGCCGACTGCAAAGATGGCGGCCGGCCATGTGGACGTTGAACGCCACGTACGAACGCCCACTGTTCCTCTCCATGACAACCCTGTCAATCAATAAATAAATACATAAGGTTTAAGATCATTTAATCTCATAAAGAATTATACAATTCACTTGCATGAGATAACATATAAATAATAAACAGACTTTGTCATGAGCGCACAAAGACAAATAAGTACTTAAAAGAGGGTGGTACAAATAATGAGCGCGCATAACGCAAGCTGCGAGCGACAATCATAGCAAAACAAGTAATACACAGAATCGTTACAACTAGATACGGCACGCGTGCGCTGAGCGTAGTTCAATTCATACTTACAAAATATTACACTTACTTAGTTACTATAGTTAAACGGGCTTACTTAGTTAATTTAAGTATTTCGCATGTGGTATGTAATAATAATTACACTTACTGAAAAAATACTTCACACTAATATGACGTTGTATTTTTACTGATAGGATGGGAATATGATTTTATTTTATACATCACTAAATTAAAAAAAACCTACTTAAACATAGCTAAGAACCATCTCGACCAGTACTTATTTAGTTTTGTATTAACATAAAACGGTAGCTATACCTGTAGTCGGGTATGGAGACAGGTAGCGAGCGTTTATCGGTGTAGCCGTAGCTTTGGTAGACGGTTGCGGTTCGCCACATAGTCACATGGCTAATTTGACAATGGTAACCATACCTTTAGTTGGGTATGGAGACGGGTAGGGAACATTTGTTGGTGTAGTCGTAGCGTTGGTAGACAGTTGCGCGAGTTTACCGCATAGTTATTATATTGACAATGGTAGCCATACCTGTAGTCGGGTATAGAGACGGGTACCGAACGTTTGTCGGTGTAGTCGTATCGTAGGTAGACGGTTGCGCGAGTTCACCGCATAGTTATTATATTGACAATGGTAGCCATACCTGTGGTCGGGTATGGAGACGGGTAGCGAACGTTTGTCGGTGTAGTCCTAGCATTGGTGGACGGTAGCGCGAGTTTACAGCATAGTTATTATATTAACAATGGTAGCCATACCTGTAGTCGGGTATGGAGACGGGTAGCGAACGTATGTCGGTGTAGTCGTATCGTAGGTAGACCGTTGCACGAGTTTGCCGCAAAGTTATTATATTAACAATGGTAGCCATACCTGTAGTCGGGTATAGAGACGGGTAGCGAACGTTCGTCGGTGTAGTCGTATCGTAGGTAGACAGTTGCGCGAGTTCATCGCATAGTTATTATATCAACAATGGTAGTCATACCTATAGTCGGGTATAGAGACGGGTAGCAAACGTTTGTCGGTGTAGTCGTATAGTAGGTAGACTGTTGCGCGAGTTTACCGTATCACTACATAGTATAAAACAAAGTCGCTTTCTCTGTCCTTATATCCCTATGTATGCTTAAATTTTTAAAACTACGCAACGGATTTTGATGCGGTTTTTTTTAAACTTCAAACTTCAAACTGACCCGGGGCGGGTCGCTAGTAGTTATTATATTGACAATGGTAGCCATACCTGTAGTCGGGTATGGAGACGGGTAGCGAACGTTTGTCGGTGTAGTCGTAGCGTTGGTAGACGGTCGCGCGCGAGTTCGCCGCGCCCCCAATCACCCCCACTGGGGCCGAGCCGTCGTCGCATGGCTCTAAGCGTTCAGCCTCCTGTTAGAATAGTCACATATAATCATATTGTACCAACCAAACCATGCCCAGAATTCTTCGGTGTGTCGCAATTCAAACTCAAACTCAAAATATTCTTTATTCAAATAGGCCTAGCAACAAGCACTTTTGAATCGTCAGTTATATAATACATAAATTGAATCTAATTATTCAGAGCAATTTATTGATGCATATGAAATTTTTAAAAAGACATGAATTACTGTAATGTATGTCAAAAGAGAGTATAATAAATTCACAAAAAGATCGTCAATATGTAAAATAAAAACATAACAAATAGTATAATCTAGACAGTTTCTAGAATAAAATCTGAATGTCAAGAGGAAAATTTAACGTCAACATCTAATGTCATAGTTATGAAAAGAGTAATTAAGATGTAATGTCATAATTATTAAAATATAATTAGTATTTCACACAATTATACCCACGGTGTTTTATCAATTATGCCAAAATCACACGTATCGAGTTCCGGGCGTGGTTCAGTTTGCATCATGTATGCAAGAACGTGAGCCTATTTCTTGGGCATGGTTTTAAAATCTTTTTTTGGTCCGCGCAGTGAATCCTGCGCCGGGATCTGCAACCCTTCGATTTCACCCCCAATCATAAAAGTAAAGCAAACTAATTTACTTTATGAAACCACTTTATTAAACTATAACAACAATGGGGCAATGAAAAAAAAATACATGTAACTAAACCTTTAAAAAGTATACCCCCTGTATTCTCATATGATTGATGTGGCAAAGGTGTGTAGAATAATAATTAGTTACAATAAACCAGTCTTAACCCAGCGCCCGTGTTTGATTCACGACTCTCAACTACATACCCTGACAACCACCCCCCCCCCCCTCAGGCCCCTTCGAGGGCTATATAGTGCCCAGAACGCTGGCAGCGGTGCCCCTTTCGATTGCTAAGTTCCTCTGACCAGAACAGGGGCGCTAAGCACGAAGAATTTCGTACATTGACACGCCAATTCCTATCTTTATCGTACACGCATAATTACATTGCTGTCCCGCTCGCACACGGGCATTGACTGGCGGCCAATGCGAAGTAGCGGAAATGGCGTGTCAATGTCCGAAATTCTTCGCGCTAAGCGTCCTTACTTTACCGCTATTGTAAATAAAGAGATAACTAGTTGAAATACAATAAACGGGTCAATTACGTATTTAAACTCGAGTAACGCTCGACACGTTTCAGACCAATACGTGGCCCTTAAATGGGTTCTCATGATTAAGGGCCACGTAGTCTGAAACATGTCGAGCGATATTCTACCTTAAAAACGTGAGTGATCCATTTATTATATTTCGATATGTCTGAAACTCACGGGAGTATTAAAAAAACAGATAACTACCTTAGGTGTGACAGATATGACTGTCAGAGTGAGACAGTCGCCTCCGGACTTGATCAGGTCAACCACTTGCTTGTGGGTCGCCCCTTCCACGTTCACGCCGTTTCTAGAACCAGAAAACACATATTTCATTAGAATTACGATTTGAAACGGGATATTTACCATGTATATTTGTATTTGTGAGTTCTCGATATTTCTAAATCGTAATTCTAATGTAAATGACATATTTCATCTCTCCTGTTCGGGAAGTTCGATTTTCATGAGTATATAGCGGGGTTGAAAGTCGCTTTTCCGATCCTAGGGTGGAAAGTATTTTTTTTTAAGTTCTATAGGCCGAAGGCGCGCGCCGGCCGCACGCACGGGTCGACCTTTTTATTACTGAATACTTAGAATATCATTTACTTTTATTTCTCATTTATTTTCCTCATAGTCGGAATGAAAAGTAGAACGTATTTTATTAAATATATTATTAAAAGTATTTTGACCAATTGGCTAAAGCAACATGACTACGGTAAAACCGAACTGCTCCTAACTGTCCTTCGCTAAGTATTTCTTTGAGCTAAACATTCAATTGAATTAATTATAACTTTCAAATCCATTTAATTTCATTACAATATACATACACATATATATACACAACATCACACACAAATAATAAATAAGATTAGTCTATAATTGTAAAAGGAAAAAAAAAAAAAAACTGCTAACTGTTTAATATTTTATTTACCCTGTATGAAGGCATGTTAAAAATGTAAGCTTATTATTCTACTGGGATTCCTAGCTCAGGACCCAAAAAACTTGTATCCTGTGTAATTTTGTTTCTTTTGATAAATAAATATTTCTATTTCTAAATATTTCTAACGTTTAACCCGGATAAAAGCACCCATTTCACCCTTGAACTATTGGCCAAAATATCGCGGGTGAAATGGTTCACTTTCAACCCTTGGTTAACAATCTACTGTTCGGGAAGTTCGATTTTCATGAGTAGATAGCCGGGTTGAAAGTCACTTTTCCGACCCTAGGGTGGAATTTTTTTTTTTAAAGTCCTACAGGCCGGGGGCGCGCGCGCAGCCCGCGGGGAGCGGCGGTGCCCGCTGCTGGTTGCTGCAGCGCATGTTTTTATTACTGAATCCTTAGATTATCATTTACTATTACTTTTATTTGTCATTTATTTTCCTCATAGTCGAAATGAAAAGTAGAACGTTTAACTCGGATGAAAGCACCCATTTCACCCTTGAACTATTGGCCAAAATTTCTCGGGTGAAATGGTTCACTTTCAACCCTTGGTTAACAATGTACTATTTATGAATGCATTTACAAGGTTAGGAGATAAAGCAATATCATCCATACTGATATACGAGGGGCGTTCAAAATATTCTCGGTATTGATATCTTATAACCTCTTTTTGAATTTGTTTTGTTACTGGGTGGTAAGGTTCATTCTTTGACATTAAAAAAAAGTATAATTCAAACCGAGATGTTCTTTTGTTTTTCTGCAATTTCTGAACAAACACGAACACAATGAGTGAATTAACAATGTTAACGAAATTAGAACATCGTTCCGTAATAAAATTCTTGACGAAACAGGGTAAAAACCAAAAAACCATAAAAGAGGAAATGGATTGTGTTTACCGTG
The DNA here is from genome assembly GCA_963556455.1 of Epiblema foenella. Taxonomy (NCBI): domain Eukaryota; kingdom Metazoa; phylum Arthropoda; class Insecta; order Lepidoptera; family Tortricidae; genus Epiblema; species Epiblema foenella. The sequence continues at coordinate 1,640,051 of OY747113.1, read as the reverse complement.
AGTCTGCTCCTTCTTTATCTACAATTCAAAAGTGGTCAAGCGAATTCAAACGTGGCAGGGAGAGTATTGAAGATGACCCTAGACCTGGCCGGCCTGTAGTAGCTACTTCACAAGAAAATATTGATCAGGTGGAAAACCTTATATTGGAAGATGGTCGAGTAAAGATAAAATCAATAGCTCAAGTAACCAATCTTTCTATTGGTACCGTACATGACATTATCCATGACCATCTTAATATGTCAAAGGTCAGTGCAAGATGGGTTCCACGAATGCTGACTCGACTTCAAAAAGTTGTGCGTGCAGCTTGCTGTTCCGATTTTATTGACCTGTGTGGTGAAAATCCTGATGAGGTGCTGCAAAAGATAGTTACTGGAGATGAAACCTGGGTTCATCATTATGACCCAGAGAGTAAACAGGAGTCCATGCAGTGGCACATTAAGGGTTCAGCTCATCCCAAGAAGTTCAAGGTCGTCCCTTCCGCTGGCAAGGTCATGGCAACAATATTTTGGGATTGTGAAGGAGTATTGTTGATCGATTATAAAGAAAAAGGTGTAAATATCACGGGACAGTACTACGCGAATATTCTACATCAATTAAGGGACGCAATAAAAGAAAAAAGGCGAGGAAAGTTGTCTAAAGGTATTCTGCTTCTGCATGACAACGCCCCTGTCCATACTGCTCATATTGCCAAGGCAGCTATTGCTGAATGTGGGTTCGGAACTATAACTCATCCACCGTATAGTCCGGACTTAGACCCCAGCGACTTCTTTTTGTTCCCCAATCTCAAAAAGGATCTGCGTGGAAATCGATTTTTTGACGATGAGGCGTTGAAGGCGGCAGTAGAGGAGCACTTTTATACCAAGGATAAAAAATATTTTTATGAGGGATTAAAAAAAATAATTGATCGATCTTTTAAGTGTATTAACATAGGGGGGGAGTATATTGAAAAATAAAAAATATCAAACTGTTCATACTTGTTTGTTTTCATTCCAATACCGAGAATATTTTGAACGCCCCTCGTAAATGCGAAAGTATGTCTGTCTGTCTGTTACCTCTTCACGCTTAAACCGCTGAACCGATTTAGATGAAATTGGGTTTGGAGATATTTGAAACCCGGGGAAGGACATAGAGGATTAACTTCACAAAAGTTACGTCCAAAAAAACTAGTTTTTTTTTTGGTATAAAATTGACAAAGTTTGATTCTATATATCTATAGTAGTTGTATAGTGAGTTTAGAAAGTAAATATGGTATACTATTCCGGTAAACCTCGTTATTCTTAATACGATAAACCGTAAACAACACTCGAAAACAGATAGTTACAAATCGAAGATCATTGGGAGCTAGCAGCCAATTAATGATGAATATTCCTACAACCAAAACAAAATTTTGGTATCATTAGGTTAATAAAGGAAATTACAGCTAATGATAAATAAACAGCAATCCCGTAACGCAATCTGACTCATTTATTCAAGCAATAGAGTTTAAATTCGAAAAGCGTTTGATTCAATAGGCTAAATATAGGAGAGGATATTAATCTCAGCGATCACTGTGTACGTTGTAGTGAGTTCGAGGTCGGATCAAAGTATCGAGGTAACAAGGTGGCCATAGTAAACAAGGTTAGAAGTATTATACGTATCATCATCGTACGTATCCTAGCGTTACCCCTTTTTTTAACCTGACTGGCTTCATAGGCGGGGTCCAATAAAGCGATAGGAGCAGTGTTGCCAGATGTTTACATTTCTTCCATTTTTCGTATCTTTTGACCGGCTCGCGTAACATGTAAGTAACTTCTGTTGTAAATGAAATTCTCGTAACTTTTGAGAATAATGAAACTCTATTTAAAAAGAAAGGTCAACTGTATCTAACCGGGACCAAGCGAGACAATTTATAGGCTTCCATACAGAAAAGGTGACAAAAGAACCTACATGGTACGACTCTGTCTGTCCGTCTTTTGCAAACTATGTATGACATTTGACATTAACGCACATCAGCCTGGCGTAATTCTATCGCCGAACTCGCCGAATTGTCGCTGTATGTGGCTTCTCATTTCTAAAAATCGAACGTTTTGATAAGTAATTATGAAAATATAAAAAAGTTTAACTTTTACATCAAAAATGTAACTTTTCAAGAAAAGAAACGTATTTTCGTCCCACGAGCCCTGGCAACACTGGATAGAAGTGCGCGGTTGGAGAGTAACCTGGGGAAAACCTCCGACACGACCACGCATGTGGTTTGGGACACTGGAATACTCTAAGAGTTTGCGCATTGGTTGAGCGGTTTCAACCGAATCTGAGGTGTGAGTGGAATCGAGATACTTGGAATTTTGTCGCTGGTTCACTACCTAGCCTAGCTCAGAAAAGTCCAGCAAGAAACTCAGCTAGGTCCGACCTGGGTCGGACTGGCTCTACCCGGTATGCGGCGGTACCGGGACGAATAGGAATGCCAGTGTTGTCGCGATCGCGCGACGTACATCCCCGCTAGCGGGAATGCCTAAGTGTACGCGTCGTGTCTGCATTATGCCAGTACAGTTGCATCCTAAAGGATGCCTGGGGTCCGCTATCTAATCCTAAGATTAAGCGTAGCCACTAGTTTTTACGAAAGCGACTGCCATTTGGGTCATACGCGGATTTAGGTTCGCGTCTTTCCTGTGGACATACCAGAAGTTAAGGGCTTAAAAGCTTAATTTTGGATTGGACCAGTAACCCGCATAAACAGTGTCTCCGTTTCTATAAATCCCTGTAATAAAAACATAGCTAACATGCACATAAGCCGTTAACTATTGACCACAGGAGGGACGACTTTTGTTTTTTCAACTAAGTATGACCCATCTGACCTTCCAACCCGGGTAATCAGACCTTATTGGAATTGGGCTTGTCAAATGAGTGGGCAACTTGACTGTTAGAAGTTCTCAAGCGTCGGAATTGTTACAAGAAAGCCTTCTGTAAATAAGTTCTATTAATTATTCTAGATCATAGAATAATTGGATGCTGTTATGCAATAATGTGTCAACCTAATAGGAAAACCTATAGTACAGTCGCCATCAAATATATCTGTACTCTTCAGGGTGCTCAAAAACATCTGAACATGCACTTTAACGCCTTGACAATAGAGTCGTGTTCAGATATTTGTGAGCACCTCGTTCGCTCCGATATCTGATGGCGACTGTAGGTTGACACTATTCCATAACAGCGTCCAATTATTCTGTGTAGCTACACCAAATCCTAGGAATGGAATGGAAGTTGACATTAAATTGTATGTGACGGCCACTGCTATGTATGGATCTACTGAATGGATCTAATGAAATAGATTCGTAGAGAATATTTTTTTTTATATACAACGCCGGTGGCAAACAAGCGTACGGTCCACCTGATGGTAAGCGGACACCGCAGCCTATAGACGCCCGCAACTCCAAAGGAGTCACGTGCGCGCTGCCGACCCTACTTATCTGTAATGCAATCTCCAATTATTCCAACTCAATGTAAATCATCGGCGTATCATTATAATGTACCCCGTAAACAATGCCAATTCAACGCATTGTCTTATGCAATGTGAACCCATTATTGCAATAATAATATTTATCACGTGTAAGAGATAAGCGGAAACCAGTTTCCTTATCGATCAAGATTTATGGTCCCATTCCCATCATCAATTTTGAATTTACCCTTTCCAGCTCTTAAAAATTACCTAAAAAAACATTGATGTCAAAGGCTTATTATAGGGGGACTATCTAACAGACAGAAATGCATGGCCCAAACCAAATACCTAAATAGCGTAGAGTCTAATATTTTCATTGTATCTAGTTGACACATTTCTTGCAGGAAAGCATATCAAACGATTCGACATGTTTTGTTTTCTTGTGTAACTACACATTGTAAATACCTATTGTTATTTTTTCCTCGTTTTTCTTTCAATTCTCTTTTGTTTTTTACCACTTACATTTACTGAAGTAGATTAAGTAGTATCATTGTAATAAGCATATTTTGGAGAGAATGACTGACTGTCGAGTTTCTTTCGGCGTTTCTTCTCGGCAGTGGTCTCATGAGAAACGCTAGTAGTTTTTGACTTGTAAAAGTGCCTTTGAGGTCTACTTGCAGAATAAAGTTCATTTATTTCATCCTCCTTAGCGTTATCCCAGTAGTTGAATCCTTCAAGGATGCCCGGAGTCCGCTATCTAATCCCAAGATTTGGCGTACTAGTTTTTACGGAAGCGACTGCCATCTGAGTCCGAACGAAGTTCGAATATCTCCCTCTCTGTCGCACGAATCAGCAAGTGCTACACAGAGGGAGTATTCGAACTTCGTTTTCAGTTCGCGGTAGCTCTTCTGACCTTCCAACCCGAGGGGAAACCAGACCTTATTGGAATTAGGCTTGTCAAGCGAGTGGACAACTTGACTCCTTGTACCTAAGGGCCTCTAACTTGGCTTAACGACTGTTATCATAGACAGCAGCCGGGATAAACGGCTTAACGAGACTTCCAAAACACAAGAGCCTTAAGTTAATAACCACTCAAAGCGGTCACACATCCAAGAGCTGACCACCGACGTTGCTTAACCTCACATACACGCGGTACACGGATGCATTAAGCCGTTGATCCCGGCTGCTGCCTATGGCAGCATTCGTTAAACCAAGTTGGAGGCCATCGGGCCTTGGCACCAGCTTGCTTTCATCAAAGAAGCATAAAAACCCACTGTAAATCGAGACCAATCAATCATACCATAATCATATCATATTATCATATGTTGTCATATTGTAATCATATCATATTGTAATAGTTTATGCACCACCTACTTTTCAGCTTTATATTTCATTTCTCCAACAATTATAACAAAATTAAGGTGATACAGTGAAGATACACTTGCAAAGTTATCTATTACAAATATTGTCTCAAGTCTGATTAGACAAAGAGTATAATGAAATTAAGATACTATCCCAGAGATGTACATGGTCTCTGAGCGTCAAAATTAAGACTAATTTAATATTGTTAGAGATTTACATGGTCTATAAGTCACTGACAATAAAAACGAATGCACAACAGGATGATGTCTCTCGTCAATCCCCTATAAAAAGACACTAGTATTAACGTAGTCACTATGTCCTTGGAAGCCGAACAGACCGGACCCCACAAACGGCTCCCGATGAATATTATGATGAATATCAACGAAACAAATACAACTATATACCTATTAGTATTAAACAAAACAAATAAAAATGCACAGTGAACCGGTTACTATAAACTGGTACATTACCATGTAATCGCTGTGATAGACGTCCTTGTAAGTAAATATACGGATTTTTCTAGCACTCATCGACAGTTAGCTTTGTTACGTTACACAAAGGACTAAAACACTGTTACAGTGTATTTCTAGAGTAACGTTACGTAACTGATGTTTCACGTTCCACTCGACTTGATACAAAAAAGTAGTAAAATAATACATTAACACCCATCGGAAACGCTTGGCAATTAGTGTATTAGCGTTAAGTTAACTAAAAAAAAAATACTCTGCACCAATCGGAAGTTGGTCTTGTTGTAGCACACAAATCACCGCGTTACGAAAATGACATACCTAACAAAAAAAAAAATATACTGGCACCATTTACTTCGTTCGTATAAACGATGTGATGAGTTAAAAATTTGAGGCCTGTAAATTGTAATGTTATGTAACACAAGGGAACCAACCCATCTCGCTCCTTGACCGACGCTTGCGCCTCTTCTGGAGTTTCCAGATCGTATACCTCGAAGCCGATCCTGGGGCAATAGTAGTACTTGTAGTGGAAGCTACCCCTCCCGCCCCTCTGTACCGACATGTTTCCAGCCTAACGTATACTTCTCTCACCATTGACACCAAAATCGTCAGTTCACTTTCGAAATAAATTATTTGACACACATCTGAAGGGTGTAATTTTAAAATTGGTTCAGTTCAGCGACGTTGCGACTTACGTTACACAAAAGAAAAGTTCTGAAGAAGAAGTGAATGTTTATTTAGCTTTAACACCCATCGGAACTTCGACTTTGCGTTACACTGTTGGCTTGTGACACAAAGACAAAATGGTTTTTAATAACGATGGTTACATGACCAACATTGAAATTTAAACAATCACTCAAAGTTACATATTATTTTGGTAACTGGATTTTGAATCTTCAAACAGCGTTTCGTTACACAACTGACACTGGTTTTTAAATGCGTTACTTTTTTCCCCAAAGTTGAAAGACCCAATACTATACAGGCAATCACTCAATTAAAATGTTCAATAATTTGTATCACTTTCACCGATTATATCTTTAAACAATGGAATTGAACATTAAATGCAATTTATTTCTAAAATTAAACCACAATTAAATTTAACGGACAAGTGCGTACTTGATGAGGTTTGTAACTGATATGGTAGTACACTAATTACGAACATAACATCTATTATTAGGAACGATAATGATTCTCACGCCCCGTAATGACAGCTATAGTTAGACTCCGCACTGCACTCAAATATAATTACGATTATACTTCGGGATCGAACGAGATTGGATTCTATTAAGAATGGGGTTGTTGACTCAAAAGCTGACTACTCTAAAAGAAACAAGGCAAAAAAATATGCCAAATGGTGAAACTCCTATTCAAATATCTCAAAAAATAACGAAGCTACAAGCGTTTTAATGTTGCTGGCTAGAGAGAAATCGCGACAGATCAGTGACGTCATTGACCACGAGCGCCATAGTAAATGATGATCATTCCAATACAAAAATGTGTTTTGCGAAAAAGGGACAAAGTATGCCCCCTCTAAAAACTGAAGACTTATAATTATGTAATTATTTATTCTTTTGAGTTACTTTTTTCGATATTTGATTAAGTATATGATAGTTTATCGAGAAAAATAGAACTTATTGATTTTTTTACTTGGTGTTATCATCCCTATACAGAGTGACAGTTTGACAGTATGACGTTTCCAAAACCATTACTATAACCAATTAGCAAAAAATGTAAATAGTTAAGGATCTAAACAAATGTGTAAATACTAATGTATATATTTACGAAATTGGTGTTCAGAACTAGCGTCACCGCTATGGGAATGAATAAAGGGGAGAATTGAAAACATGTAAGAAACTTTTTTTTTCGATTCCTATAGCTTTTAGCTAAAGGATTTCTGTTCCATATTTTCGATTAACACTTAAAGTGGCTCTCTGAAAGCCGATTAACATTTAAAATCAATTCAGACTCCGTATGCACATTATATTTTCTTCGAGTGTGAATAAAATGTATAAATACACACAAACAGCAATAATTTGATGCGTATAATGTCGGTAGGTAGGGCAAACCTTGGTTACTCGGTGATATGCAGTTATTCGCTGATAGTTTGTTATGGTCTTGTAGCTGAGAAACATTAAACAAAATAACAAACGAGGAACCTTCCCTATCATAATTACTGCAAGTGGCGCAAATTTAAAAACAGTACAAGCTATAAAAATATGATAAATAAATAAATAATTATTAGAGGACAATCTTACACAAATCGAATTAGCCCCACAGTAAGCTCAAGAAGGCTTGTGTTATGGGTACTAGACTATGATATATTTAATAGATATAAATACTTAAATACATAAAAAACATCCAAGACTCAGAAACAAATATTCATGCTCATCACACAAATATTTGCCCTGACCGGGATTCGAACCCAGGACCGTCAGCTTCACAAGCAGGTGTACTACCCACTAGACTAAGCCGGTCGTCGACTGCAGTAAGACGATAACAAACTATCAACGAATTACTGCATATCACCGAATAGCCAAGGTTTGCCCTACCTATTATCTGCCGAACCATTTAACATTGAAATCATTTTTCCCAATATACATTTCATCAATACAACATCATTACTTGTACATTTTGTCAATCGATCATCGGGTACAGTTGCCGGCAAACATCTTGAGCTTAACCTTCAGTGCGCAGTAGCTTGATTTCTACGTAAATCGGCTACTGCGCAGGTTCAAGATGTTTGCCGGCAACTGTACAGATAGACCTTAATTGGCATCCATTAATACCCAACTTTGAAAGTCTACAAGATGGTTACGTAAGTTTTCCGATGCCGTTGGAGAATTTACCAGTTATTAACCGAGCGAACCGTTACGTGTCCAACACACTGTTTGTAACATTTACATAAACCGAACCAACAAATAAATAACCATTTAGTTCTCGAACCTGCTCAGAAAATTTCACAAGAATCAGTTGAGAAATGCGACCTGTAGAGAACTGCAGACGCACGAAAGCATTTTTTTCCAAGCTGAAACAAATGCATTGCTTGCTCGTGTCAAAGAAATATAAAAGATATTTTTCACTTCTCATGCTCGAAAAGTGTGTCATATTAGACTTGTCAAGCGGGGCTAAAGTAGTACATTTAACCCCTAGGGAAAATATGAATACATATTTATGATTTACAAAATATTTGAATTTGACCAATCAAAATACTTCACCTATTAAATCCACCAATCACAGAACACTAATTTAACTCTTAAAAAAATATTTGGTATTGGGTATTAACCAACCAGAATACAGCTTTACTAAAATCGACCAATCAGGAAATATAATTATTTTTTCTATAGAGTCTAAAGATTAAGTTTGTAGTAGTCCCTATTTCACAATAATTAAAAAAGTGGTTAAATCGTTCGAGCAACACTTTGAAGCACTCAATAGAAGGTCAGTTAGCTTTTTTCGCGCGTGAATGTTGCGCGCGAACCGCAGTGTCTATGTTTTGTGTCAAAGGAGTATAGAAAAAAAAATCATCTGTCAAATAGAAAAAAAAATCAATCTGCTAAAGTATATATCTTCGCCGTGGAATTTATTGTTAATTTTGGGTGGGTTAACCTTTGTTTATTTATTTTCTCGCAATCGAAGTGAAAAGTAGAGTGTATAACTCTGGTCTAAAAGCCATATTACCCCTCGAACTATTTTCCCTCACTTCGTTCGGGAAAATATCTATCTCGTGGTAATATGGCTCATTTTAGACCATTGTCATACAATCTACTATTTTGTCATAAAATCTTATATTGATGATGTGGGACATGAATTTCTGCAGGGGGGTTGGATTAACGATTTTTATGCGGAGGAAGTTGCTGCCAAAAAGCTAGTCATAATATATGTAATTTGAGGCTTTTTAACACTGTCTTCGTTCGGAGGTGCGTTTTCATTAAGAGCGCTTTAATAAAATGTAACAGGTCCACTAGCGCCACTCGTCAATAAGTGTAATTATTTAAATTTAATGATATATAACTAAAAAAGGGGGCCGCTACGTACTGTAGTTTGTATTTAAGTACTTTTTGAATCCATCAAACTAGTTATTACGTTGCTGGATTCGTCAATCTATGCGTCCAAAGTTAAAACGGCCGTTTCAATTTTGAGCTCATAGAGAGACGAATCTAACAATGTAAAAACTAGTTTGATGGATTCAAAAAGTACTTAAATACAAACTACAGTACGTAGTGGCCCCTTTTTTTAGTTATATATCGATAAGTTTAAATAATTACACTTATTTACGAGTGGCGCTAGTGGACCTGTTACATTTTATTAAAGCGCTCTTAATCCGCATAACGCCCACACCTAAATGATCTATATTTTTGTGCGAATAATACTGACTACCCATTTGTGCCATTTGTACTCAAAGAGTCCTCAAATTCTTCGGTCGCAAATTACTCGGCGTGTAGATGATAGGAGGTGCAGAGGACGTGCACCCCAGGAGATGGACAGATGTGATCCAAGAAGTTGCCGGTCTACCTTACAGGCAACTGTACCAATGGCACAAGACCGAACAGCCTGGAGATCAGTCAAGAGTGTCGCCCATAGTTGTCACGTCCCTCAGACATGAGGTTACGACCAAGAAGAATACTATTAGAATTACGATTAGAACGGGATATTTACCATGTATATTCGTATTTGTGAGTTCCCGATATTTCGGCACTGTTGCAAGCGCCATTATCAAGGATTAACTAACGTGATGCGAGTTTTAGTTGTGGTCTACCCACACCATAGCCATCTACCCTCTTTCGGGTTCGCTTTTTTCGCATAGTGTCACCGTCACTACCACCGTCCGCCTTATCACTTGAAACTCGATTACGGTCACGACACACCACACTCACAGTATCAAAACGCGAGTTCTTTCCGGAAACAGTCTAAATAAATGACCACGTGAGCTTGAAATCTTAAGAAGAATACCGACTACAAGACTTATATTCAGGCCGATTTCTAAGTATCCAAACGTTAGCTTCCCAAACTGCATTGCATACAAGTTTCCTTATAAAAAGTTAGAAAATCCATAAGTTAAAGTTAAACTAAGCTTCTTGGCAAACGGGGGAAAGTTAAAGAAAGTAACCGACAAGTAACGCATAAACCTATCACAGAGAAATCGAAATTGAACGCAAAGCAGCACTTGCGCATATTATCCTTGTACCTTGTTGTTCAGGCTACCACACAGACTGCTTTTCATTCGTCGGATGATAAGCAGAACTTAGTATCAATGTAGGATGTGTGGCGAGGATGACGAGACAATGGAACACTTACTGTGTGAATGTCACGCCCTTACCAGACAGAGAATGAATGACTTTGGCAATGGTTACCCTGAACCAAAGGAATTTAGAGTACTCCCGCTGAACTCCATCATTCGGTTTGTGGAAATGCTGGAGAGCAGCTTGGAGTAGGCATAAAGGAGGGGGCAATTGCACAAAAGATCCCACTGTGTCGAAGTGCATCCGCTAGGGCATCTAAATAAGATAAGATAAGATAGTATCAAATCTGTCGCTACTCTTCGACACCTCGTATCTCAGTCCTGAACCGATACTGACATACGAGCTTTATTTTAAGTAGGTATTTGTTACTTAGTGACCTTTCCTTGTAACCCGACGCATTCAAATAGCGTTTGAAAATCAGTTCATAAAAATTCGAAAAGAAAAACGAAAAATTAAGAATTAACTTACACTTCCTGTTTTGAAATATATCAAATATATATATTTTTTAATGCGAAAGTAACTCTGTCTGTTACCTATTCTTTTCACGCTTAATACCGAGCGGATAAAGCTGTCGAGATAGTTTGAGGCCCCAGGAAGAGCATAGCGGGGCTAGCATAACTGCCGCTGCGACGCGACGCGAGTAAAGGTAAATCTACCCTCCTCTTTCCAATTCGCATAGTTCGAGTGAGACAGGAATCGCTGAGTCGCGCGAGATACGACTAGCCCACTAGGATAGTTTTTATCTCCGTAATTGTTTCTTAAAAGGTGAAATGGGGAGTGGAATTTTGTATGTGAGAAAGATAATTTTAGCATGTTACATACATATTGCATACTATTTTTCTTTTTTTCTATTACACAATGAAACCAAAAATGGGTCCGTTATACTGTATAAAAGAATATCGCATGCTTTCATCAGTTTATGAGAAATATCAATCATATTTGAGTTCAAACATTTTCAAACTTCTAAGGTCTATTAATTTAATTAACACATCAACATAAAATAAGAGTGACTATCCTGATAGTAAAATAGGTTATTAGGTCCTTGTATCTAGTTCCACGAGTGTACTGATTACTAATTACTCTAATTAGTAATAACAGCAAGATTAGTGTTACAACTACGTTTTCGTTTGTAATGCGGTTATGGGCAGTTAAAATACAGATAGATAAGTGTACTTAAGTGAAAATGGCTCGTAAAATCATCGACGGTTGTTACATTTTTATCGCTTCCATAAAGATGAAATAAATAAGTAAATGAAGAGAGGGAGAGAAGCTGGTGTTATATTATATAACCACAAGCTTTTGCTCGCGACTTCGTCCGGGTTTATGGACATTTTCTATTTCCGGTGTACCCCCCATTTTTTGGATCTCGGTAATTTTGGGTTTTCTAACTCAGAATAAATAGTACTATTCATTTCCGTAAAGAAAAAGTGTCAGCAAAAAAGAGTCCGTTTTGTGACGTTTTCATACAGTTTATATGGCACGTCACAAAACGGACACATAAAAATTATATGGAAAATCGAGGACATTTTTTTTCCTTAAAAATCAATAGTACTCGTGATTCTGAGTCAGAAAAAAGAATACCAATAAGAAACTCGGCGAGGTGTCATTTTTTCAAAACAATATACAATGTATATAAAATAACAGTGTCATAATACTACAGAATTCAAATGCTACAATATAAACATACATACATATTTGACGACCGGTTTAGCCTAGTGGGTAGTGCACCTGCCTGTGAAGCTGACGGTCCTGGGTTCGAATCCCGGTCAGGGCAAATATTTGTGTGGTGAGCATGAATATTTGTTTCTGTGTCTTGGATGTTTTCTATGTATTTAAGTATTTATATCTATTAAATATATCGTCGTCTAGTACCCATAACACAAGCCTTCTTGAGCTTACTGTGGGGCTAGTTCGATTTGTGTAAGATTGTCCTCTAATATTTATTCATTTATTTATTTTATTTTATTACATATTTTTTAATATTAAGGACAAAATATTTCTGTGTTAGATTATTTGTGCGGAAAACTATCCTATTTCCTTCCTCGGGATACAATACTATCTCCATTCCAAATTACATCTAAATCCGTTCAGCGGTTTAACGTGGAGAGACAGAGTTACTTTCGCATTAATATTATTATTATTAGGTTGTCTGGAAGAGATCGCTCTTTAGTTATAATACCGCCCGTTATTTACCTCTACTTTAAGCCTAATGTACTGTACTGTTCTTAGGTGATCTTAAAACTTACCCATTATCCAAAACAGTGCATCCAACATCGGAATGTCTGCACGGCCCGTGCTCATATAACGAGTACATATTATTAAACATTTTCACTAACATACACTATTTAAAAACAAAGAGATAATTTCGATATTTATCACTACATAGTATAAAACAAAGTCGCTTTCTCTGTCCCTATGTATGCTTAAATCTTTAAAACTACGCAACGGATTTTGATGCGGTTTTTTTTAATAGATAGAGTGATTGAAGAGGAAGGTTTATATGTATAATAACATCCATTAAATAGTGCACCCGTGCGAAGCCGGGGCGGGTCGCTAGTTTACGAATAAATGACTTGACTGATTGATATTTGATCATTTACAAACATGTTTGTAGATGCTATAGGGCCTTTACTTCGCAACGAGTCACTAACGATAAATTGTTTGGTACACTCTAGCTCGCACTAACGTGTATGAACGCGACGCAATAATTATCATAACACTAAGGACAAATTGTGTCAAAAAAAACAGGCAAAAAACAACTAAGAGCACTGACTATAAGGTAGATTCTTGTTCGAGTTCATTTGACGGAATATGGTCTTACACTTTCGGGCGCACTATATTAATATCGCACTATCGCAACAGAAATGTTCATAGTTAACTTTTAAAAAAAAAAATATTTTATTTGATTTTCTATTAGTTGTCACTGCACTACTGCAAACTACTATTGTTACTCCAAGGAAATAACATATTTTTTACACTTCAATAAACTGTTTATCACATTTATCACTAATTTATGTGACACACTTAATGATTAATTATAATTACACAATAATCACGTACATCGACCACCTATCCCTTATGTTGACACAAAAAGAAAAAAACCGGTCAAGTGCGAGTCCGACTCGCGTACCGAAATCAAAAAAATCAAAATCAAAACATTTATTCTGCAAATAGGCCTCAAGGGCACTTTTACAAGTCAAAATCTATCTAGGTACATCAAATAAAAATAATAAAATATTCAAAGTATCATTAATTAAATGTAGTGTTACATGTCAAAAATAAGACTAAGAAACTAATAACAATCGAGATTTGTTAGAGATGTATAAGGTCTCTAAGCGTCAAGATAAAAGGTAATAAAGTAGGTACACTAATTTTAATAAAATATTTTGAGCTATATCTATAACACGTCAACATGAAAATAATAAAATCTAATAAATAAATATCCTCAGAGATGTATAAGGTCTCTGAGCGTCAGTCTAAAAAATAAAATCAAATGAGAACAGAGCGAAGTCTCTCATCATGTCAATTCCACTGAACACTAGTACGAAGTTACTAGTCCTTGCAAACATGAACAGACCGGACCCCACAAACAGCACCCGTTCACGAGTATGACGCGTATCTCAGCCATCGCCTCCCCCGACCATTTGTTAGGGAAGGTTGCGAGGGTTCCGTACACAGATGTGTACCTGTTCTAACTCTATTAATTCAGAGAAATCTCAACAACATCATGTAGAAATTGAACGCCGTGGGTACAACGGCATCTATCGGCGAATTTTGTTACAAATTTGAGCGACTGAATAACTTAGTACGTGTCGTGGTTTTTCAAGGATAATTCTTTATCACGTAAACCGATATTTTTTTTTGTTTATTTAAAAGAAGTTACTTTCAGCATAATCAAATAGGAATTTATAAAACAAAAATACATGCAAAGGTGATTAAATTACAAACTTAGTACAGTAATGTTTTTTATGATAAAAAAAGAAAAACTATATAGAGGTACCGTTACCGTTATACTTTTCGTGTAAAATATACATTGATATATATGTTATATAATAATTCCATATTTTTTCCTTGGTACACTTCTGAGATAAGGGGGAACGGTATTTTTTTAACAATTTCCCTCATAAATCGAAAATGACTAGACGTTAAAAAAAAAAAAAATTGTTTGAGAATGTGCAACTCAATTCCTTTCATATGACACTTGATATATTCACTAGACTTTCAAATTTTGAAACGCATATTATATGTCATTTCACGGAAAAAAAAACATGTTCTATACGTATGCATCTGGGTTACCCTTCTTTAAAAGCTAAGATTCTTGAGATAATTAGCGATGAGACAAACAAAATGAAACCACCGGGTTCATTTTTTACCATTTTCGTACGGAACCCTAAAGTTATTGCCAGACTACTGACCTTTCGGTCCTTTCACTTGTTGCCACAATGTTTTAATACAACAATATTATATGATAACATTGATAACTAAACCAAGCTTTTTATATGAATAATTAAAAATAATAATTAAAGGTGTAACTCAGTGGATAAAAGCGGCAATAGGGTATATAGGTAGTATGTATAGTCAAATCAGTTTTTATGAAACATAACGCTCGCTCGTTTGATATAAATAAATAAAATAAATAAATAAATAAATATTAGTGGACAATCTTACACAAATCGAACTAGCCCCACAGTAAGCTCAAGAAGGCTTGTGTTATGGGTACGTACTAGACGACGATTATTTAATAGATATAAATACTTAAATACATAGAAAACATCCAAGACTCAGGAACAAATATTCATGCTCATCACACAAATATTTTCCCTGACCGGGATTCGAACCCAGGACCGTCAGCTTCACAGGCAGGCAGGCACTACCCACTAGGCTAAACCGGTCGTCAAAATAATATGAAGTTTAAGAAATAAAATTTAAGAAAGTCATTGTCAGTTAAGAGATCTTATGAGTCCTAAAATGTTTTGATTTTCAAATTATGACAAAAGTATTGACAATACCAATGAAGTGATTAAAGGGTACGATGACTTTATTCAAGTTTTAGATAGTAACATAGCCATTTATTATTTTATTGTCTGTAGTAAAGAAAAAAAAATTGAATTGTGAATTTAAGAGGAAATAAATAAGTTTTTGGCTTGAAAATAGTCGATGTGGAGTGATGTTTGAAACGATATTTCTTAATGAAAAATGCAAAAACATACATTAAAAGCTTATGTCATAAGATCGCAATAGACCTGTTCTAAATAGTAAAACTGAGAAAATGACAAGATACGTGTCAATTAGCAGTGTTCATTATTTTTAACCCCCCATTTTTTATTTTTTTTTCGAAAATATAGAGTATTTTAAGAAACTAATTTGAATATTTTAGCAATTAAGGGCTTAGTTTATTTTTTAAAAAATATTTAAAATATAAGATACTATCTCGCGTAAGTTACGTTCCGTGGCTGAATCGATAAAGCATAAGCACAATAGAGACCCAAAAAAGTTGTCAATGTCAATCATCGATGGTTAGTAATTGTCATCTGTCAATGTAATCACCCATTCCATAAATTCCATTCCCACCCAGTGTTGCCAGATGGTTACATTTCTTACGTTTTTCGTAACTTTTGACCGGCTCGCGTAACATGTAAGTAACTTCTGTTGTAACTGAAATATTCGTAAATTTTGAGAATAATGAAACTGTATTTAAAAAGAAAGGGCAATTGTATCTAACCGGAACCAAGCGAGTCAATTTATAGACTTACAGATACAGAAAAGGTGACAAAAGAACCTACATGGTACGACTCTCTCATGGGTCTATGACATGACGACTCTGTCTCTGTATATGACATTTGAGATACCACCCATCAACCTGACGTTATTCTGTCGCCGAACTCGCCGAATTGTAGCTGTACGTGGCTACTCATTTCTTAGAATCGAACGTTTTGACAAGTAATTATGAAAAATATAAAAAATGTAACGTTTGCATCAAAAATGTAACTTTTCAAGAAAAGAAACGTAATTTTTGTCCCAAGGGCCCTGGCAACACTGTTCCCACCGTTTGCCTTAACCTAACTCGTCTACCTCTGCCCGTTTTCGCTAAAGGCGATACATCCGTCTGTTTTTTCTATTCTTTCGTGTGTTCCTAAAACAACATCATCCTCCAAGCGTTATCCCAGTAACAGCCCGGGGTTCGCTACCTAGTCCTAAGATTTGGCGTAGGTTCCTATCATCCGTCTGCTTTAAAGGAATATTTTCAAATATGATCGACAAATTAGTTAAAAGTCGAAGAGGAAGGTTTCTCTTCCTAAATTGGACAATGGAGCTTTAATGGAAAATCAGGGGAGCAAAAATACTAACGTAAGTAACATTATAAATTACACATTCGTAATTCTTAAATCATTGCTTGCATGCTGCATCAAAACATCTCTTGAATGCTCTTAGCATTATTCGAGTACAGTTGCATCCAGAAAGATGCTCGGGGTATACTATCTCTCTTTCTATTGGTGTTTGCTTTTGTATACCTACTGTCATGTTGGTCTTGGCTACACAGACGGCCCACCTAACAATTTAGTTTGTTGCCAACATAATGTTTGTCCTTGTCATAAATATAGAGTCACTCACTTGAAAGTTGTGTATGGTTTATATCGTTTTTGATAATGTTCGCTATATACATATAAAAAGAGATACAAATCTGAATGCCTGATTTGGGTGTTGAGTCTCATTCGTTCCAAGCTTACTTCCTACAGTTTCCATGTTTTGTTAATCTCCGAGGCTCAATATAGTTTACTTACTTCCATTTTTTTATAAAACTTTTTTTCAGGCAAACTTTTGTTGCTTCTCTTCTAGTAGGTAAAATAGTGTGCCAAACCCTCATCAACCTCAACTGAAAGTTCTGGAAGAAGCTGACACTGTCCAATGCACGTGCCGAACCTGACTCAAGCAAAGACATTCCCAAAAGTAAAATAAACCAAAACTGGTGCCTAAAGATCCTTCCATAGTTTATAGTTAACTAACACAGATGGAAGCTGTATAATGGTGTAGTTAATTAGTATTAAAAAGCTTGTTTTGAGTAACCACTTTTATTTCATCTTCAAATCACATTAGGTTTCACAATTTATCAATTATTCAGCTACTGTATAAAAATATTTTCTGGGTTCTTCATAGAACTTACATCACTGTTTCTCAAATAAAGGATTATAGTTAAAAAGGTGTGACTTCTCATTCAGAATTATGTGTGAAATAGCTACATAGAGAGCCTTTATTCAGCTTATAATGATACACCATTAAAACTTGTTTTTAAGTAAACTACTGAATCACTACTGTATTGTTTAGGTAACCCTAAATACATTTTTGGTTTCATAAAAATTCTATGTTCAGTTTTCTTCAGTCGAATTCTTTTCTGAGGCATTTTTAATCTGATTCTGGTGTAAAACTAGACAAAGATGGAGAAGACACTAATGTTGAATATCAGTGTTCCAATGAATGTACTTTGAGAACTGTTGTAGAACCGAGCTTGCTTGTCTCAAACCTCTTGTTTGTGAATTTGTCCACCATTGTAACAATATCCTGAACTGCAGCTTGTTCCTAAAAAATAAAAATGGTATACCTGTTTTTATCTCATAGTCAGTCATACGCAATATACTATAGAGAATATATCTTAATGTGAGAACACTGTTCAACAAAATTTAGATAGTTTATGTAATTGTCTCCCGATAAGATACTATTTACATTCAAGAGCCAAAATAACGAATAAACTGTGTCGTCTTATGAATCTTATTGTTTGTACTCACGTCTCAGTGATCCTCGCAGTAGTATTGTGTATAGCACTGGAAATACTCCACATCGACTTCACGACACCACGTTTTCTTCCCGCATTTTAACTAGTAGTTTAGAGCTATGTTTGAATCATTTTTTACACGTAGAAATAAAACATTTCATATATTTTTCCATATTTTAAGTGATTTTGACGACTAAACAATTCGAAATCACCCGTATAACATTAATTTACGTCAGTGAAGGAAGTCACAGTGACGGTTAAACACCACAGATCAAAACTATTTTAATGACCGTAGATTTTACATATCCAGTCAAAGGGGATTTGAGGAAAAGTCAAACAAAGGTCACACGTATATGTATTGAAATATCTCTAATCCTTGATTATTTTGCCGAAGCAATTGCCTGAAATGGTTTGAAAACCTTATATCTCGAAATGGATTTCGAATTAGCACTTTTGAAAAAATATGAACAATCCTAATTCAAGCAGAAAATGGCCTATATCATGTCTTTCTGCGCAATGCAAACTGTTCCAGTGAGCAGTGAGTTTATGTTTTAGTATTGTCAGTTGTGTATATGTGCTTAGCATAAATATTTCGATTCGTTCCATACTTCTCCCTAGATTGAACAGCAAACAAACACCTCCGATTCTCGCGCAATCTCTGAGTATTCCAGTGTTCAAAACGTAGTTGTAAAAGTACCTACCTAATGCAACTTCGCAAATTTAACGATATAATGCAATTTGATTATAGAATACAACATTAATTGTAATGTTACAAATACTCTTTATCGCACACCTCAAAAAAAATAGGATTATCATTATGTCATAGACCTACCACTGGCGTTGGACACCGCGTATTTATACGACACATTTTCGGTATAAATTTTGCAGCGCAAGTCTTCTAGCATATCTATTAGAAATAATGGGAACGTACTTAAGTTGTATTCACAGGTTGAAGAATCTACTTAGAAAAGTTTTCGTACGAAAAACCTCGAACATATTTCTGAGAATAAAAGGTAGAAATACAAAATAGATGATAAATATTCCACAGCAGAGTATAGTCAGCATCAAAAGTAACTACGTATATCAAGACGTCAAAAGTCTTTATCGTAAGGCAATAAGAGCTTTCGACCTTTTAATATGCGTAGTTACTTTTGACGCTGACTGTACAGTAAGTCACGAAAGTGGTGTACTTTTCGACTCTATTATTTATACATTAAGGTTTTTAAAAAGTCTTAGAGCACTTTCTTGGTTTTCAAAACCACCCGCGTGGCCGTGTCGGAGGTATCTCCGGATTTCCCCAGGCTACTCTCCAACCGCGCACTCCTATCGCTTTATTAGGCCCGGCCTATAGCCACAGTCATGAAAAAAACACTTGAGTAACAGTAGGTACCAACTATATCGCGCCATATCGTTTTTCTAGGGCCTTGTTTGAATTGTCGCGCTCTCATTTGCACAATGATAATTTTCTGTGTCACATCCCTTTGTTAGAGCAGTGACCGTAATACAGAAACTGTACATTACGCTAAAACTTTAGACTGATTGCACAGCCTGCGAAAAATAAAAAATATTATATATATATATATTTTTTAAACAACGCCGGTGGCAAACAAGCTCACGGTCCACCTGATGGTAAGCGGCCACCGCAGCCTATAGACGTCCGTAACTACAAAGGAATCACGTACGCGTTGCGGACCCTTTATAAAATTTGAGGATGCACTGTGTTGACAGCAGAAGGAACACATTTAGGTCCCTCGCTCTCAACACAGTGCATCCTCGGGAGCTCTGGCAACCTTGCTCACCTCCAGGAACACAATACTACATACTTGTATAATAGTAAATGTAACGAGTATGTGCAATTATGCACTTTTTTACGCTTGTTTATAGGTCAATCAACTTTTTCTTGCTGTTATTCTGTCCCGTCAGCGAGGAGACAACAGTAACCGAGTTTCTTAGAAGAATGTTTATAATATGGACTTCAATCACGCTCAAGAGATGACCCATGTCCAAATGGATTTATTCTCATCACTAAAACTCATGCTAGGTAGACTTAAACCCTATAACCAAGTGACTCAGTAGATGTACCCATGGTAACGAGTAACAAAGAATAGTTGATCCACCCTTATGTTGAAGGCAGGCACGTATCCAGTCTTTTGGTTCGGGGGGGGGGACAGACATTGAAACAACCATGTGAATTGTGTAAAAATCGCGGTAATCACTGATAAACAGACGGCTAAAAACGGTTTTCGGAGGGGGGCGTGGGGGTGGGGGATAAATCCCAACTATTCCCCCCTCTGGATACGTGCCTGGTTGAAGGAAAACATCGTGAGGAAACCGGAGAATACCAAGGGTCCCTCTGGATTGGAAAGTCAGGTGGCAGTCGCTTTCGTAAAGCTAGTGCCTACGCCAAATCTTGGGATTAGAGCCCATTTTAGTACGTTACATATTAAGGGATGAGCAGTCGACGAAGTTTGTGAGACGAACATTGTGTGACAAGGGGTGAAAGCGGCGCTAACTTTCGTGACGTCACGTTTAAAAAAAAAACATTAAAGTCTATTAACGAAAAACTTAAATTATTTACAACTGTATCTGTACAAGCATAAGGTTTAAATTGTTTTGTCGACGATAATTAATTGTTGTGTTATTTTTTTTTCAAAGGTTTGATTCGACGTTGGTTATTTAAAAAAAAATTAAATGTGAATTAAACTAATTTCGAAACTTCTGTAAAATCTCAGAAATGTGACTAACTGTGACAAGGAGGGGGAAGGGTCAAAGAATCACGAAATTAGTGTGACGTACTTAATGGATGATCCCTTAGATGCCAGATGATCCCTTAGGCCGGATTTTATAAAGATCCGTTAGACCAAATGTCAGATCGAATTTCAGTAACTCAGTACATTTTTTGACATACCAAACCGACATAAGGTCTAACGGATCTTTATAAAACCGAGCCTTAGAGGGCCCAGCGTTCCTCTGCTAGAACATACCGGGAAAACGACAGGGAGGATGAGGCAGAACTGATATGATGTTCCAGTGTGGTTCAAGGCTGTGTGTTAATATCAGTTCCCGTATGCAAGAAAGGGTTTACATTGCATAAGCCAATTGTCACTATTTATGTGTTATTCATAATGATAAGCCAATGATTTACATTGACTGGAAATTATTGGCAAGATATGATATACTCGATCGCGTGAAGAGGTGAAACCTTCGGATTCTTCAAAGGCCCTGAGGGGCTACCGCGAAGCACAAACGAAGTTTTCCCTCTCTGTCTCACTTATGTACAAACTTGCAAGTGCGACAGAGAGGGAAAACTTCGTTTGCTGTTCGCGGTAGCGCCCCTGGCCTGTACTCCGAACTTTGTATGAAACTGAGGGGTTACTCGGATGCCGTCCCTTTCACTCTCGTGTTATTCACTATATGAGTGAGAGGGACGGCATCGGAGCCCCTCAATTTGACTAAGCGAGCGAAGCGTATCCGTTTCAGCTTGGGCAAATATGATTTCGTAAGTTTATCCGGAAGTCTACAGTTGTATAATTTCTCCCCTCTATAGGTCGCATTTCTCAACCGATTCTCGTGAAATTTTGTGGTTTGATTTGATAATTATATATGGACTTCTTGTCGATTTAGGAATCCAGGGGAAACGGAGACACGGCCAAGCGAGCGGTTTAAACACTGGAATATTCGAGTATGCGCCGTTCAACCGATCTCACTCGGTTGTACGGCTTCAACCAAATCTTGGGTGTGAATGGAGTCGAGCTACTGGGAGTTTTGTCGCTGTTTCACTAAACCTAGCCTAGCTTAGAAGAGTTCACAAGAAACTAGGCCCTAGCTGGGTCGGACTGATTCTATCCAGTATGCGGCCGTACCGGGACGAATAGCGACTACATGTGTCTGTTGTCGCGCGATGGACGTCCCCGCCGGCGGTAATGCCTAACTGTCGTGTCGGCGTTGGACGCCGTAAGCGCAGCGTTCTATTTTTCGATTATGTCGTCGGGGTCCATGAGTGTGTGCCTAGGACGCCGGACCGTGCGGCCCCTAATGAGCATTGACGGAATATGAAGGAGGAATAAACCGTTATTCCTTTTCAAGAGACATTATATAATAATAATAAAAATAATAAATATTCTTTATTGCACCACTAATCTAGGGAATGCTTACAATAAAACATTAAATGGTAACAACAGGCGGTCTTATCGCTTTAAAGCGAACTCTTCCAGACAAAGCCAAATATTGAAATATGAACTGTTATGTATGAACATTGTGGACAAAGTGGGTAGATTTGTGACAAGTGTGAAGTTATGGAAGGTAGACTGAAAAGCAGTCTGTCATCGCGTTTCCAGACCAGAGCATGTGCTAGGATCCCTAAACTGTGAGTTATAATATGAACAAAAGACATTGTAATAATAACAGTGAGTCTTCAAAAGAAGCAATTAAAACACTGTAAGGTCTTCAGAAGCCATACAAAACAATTGTATGATTTCGTTTGTGGCAGGGTACACACAGTTGTGGGCTCTGTGTGTTATGAGACTTATTCATTAGCAAATAATACAGTAAGTTATGAAAAATTAAATAATAACATACAATGTTATATCTAAAATGAATATAAAATGATAAATAACCTAATAATAATAACAGAAACTAAACTAAAATTATAAGTAATTAAATTATATCTAAAAAGGGCCCCCGTGGCATCGCATAAAAAAGTAATTAAATTATATCTATAAAGGGCCCCCGTGGCATGGCATAAAAAACTAATTAAATTATATCTAAAAAAGGCCCCCGTGGCATCACATAAAATGATAAATAACTTAGTTGATAATAACAAAAACTGAACTAAAATTAAAAGTAATTAAATTAAATCTAAAAAGGGCCCCTGAGGCATTGTTACGCCTACCGCCTCCGCAAACATGCTCGATGCACTTATGACCACTGATTCTTTGTTTACCTACATTCTAATCTAAAAAAAAACAAGGTAGTGTTGTCCTGGTTGTGCCATAAGGGGCCCAGGCTTCACTTTATCACTTAATCCCAAGATATAGCAGGAACTAGTTTTACGACAGCCAGAGACCTTGTTGGGATTAGATCAGTTCTGTCACAATTTTTTTCCTAACACCGTAAAACCACTGTTCGATATCAAATGATATATGGTACATATGTGATAATCCACATCGAAAGGGACCTTGAGGCGGCAGGCGCTTACGTTGCACCTATTCACTATTGTATTGGAACAGCGGCAATAAAGGCGTAAGTGCCGGCCGCCATAAGGTCCCTTTCAATATGGATTATCACATATTATTATTATTATACACTAGCAGCTACAAGCTGATGTATGTATATCGCTGCACTTGTTTTTTTATTTATTAAAAAACACATAGTAGGTAAAACAGGGTTCGAAAGGATAATTATCAATGATAATTATCTTGAAAATTATCGTGATTTTTATGCTTTGATATTATCGATTTGATAATAACCTAAAATTGTAAATTCGGCATGAGTTAAAAAAATACGTGCGTGAATTAAAACGTTAATAATTGCGCTCTGTATATGTGTTTTTTAATGATGTTGTAATGATTATTAATGATTATATTTTAATGGTTAATAAAAAACTAGTAGAATATTGTGTAGCAACTATTTATTTTGCAGCCTAAAACACCATAATCTTTTATATATTAGTACAGAGTACAGTCTATTGGTAAAAATACATTTTACAGGTCATAATTATCATACATCGGAGAATAAATTTAACTAATAAAATAACGTATGTATACTACCCTACCCATAAGAGGGATAATTATCAAAGACCATAATTATCTTGATAATTTCGAACCCTGAGGTAAAACTTATGTTATTTTAAGTGGGTACATATTAATGTAGACCATTAGGTCAGGTATTAAATGGAAACAGATGTTTCTTTACACAATTCTATATCAAATTTCTATTTTTTTTATGTTATAGGGGGCAAACGAGCAGATGGATCGCTTGATGGTAAGCAATTACCGTCGCCCACACCTGCAAAACCAGAGGAATCGCAAGCGCGTTGCCAGCCTTTCAGAAGAGTATAAAAACAATATTGTAGAAACAAAAGGGTTAACTGTTTTGCAGTACAATGGCCAACACAGTTAACTGACCATACATGATCCTTATTACAATGCACATAAAGTGCATGGTCAGTCAGCTGTGTTGGTGATGGTACATATTTCAATCATCTATTAATTTGGTGGAACAGTAAACTTGTTAATAAAGTAACAGGATAGTATATTGATGGCTAAAATCATTTGGTTGCCAATAACAGTTTGTAGCTCAAATTAATATAATCATTACACAACATCTAATTCAAACAGCATTTTACTTTCGCCTCCACATAATTTCAGCAATTACACTATGCCAACAGTAGTTTTTGTTATGGCAGAAAATGTTACCAAATAAATGTTGTATATGTCCTCAGCTATAACCAATTTCATAGCTGACTGAGTTGCATTGAACAAGCAAACCTGTTTTCAAAGTGTGACTCATTCAACTTAGCCTGATTTCAACAAAAAAATATAAATGTCTAGACATCTTTTTGCCGATTTGTAATAGAAAAAAAAAAACATGCTGAAAGCCTGGAATGTGTAAGTGGCACGGGTTTGCGAATTAAAAAAAAGTTGATATCAGTTGTGTGCAATAAAATTGTAACACAACTTTATAAAAGATGTAAAATCCGGTGCTGGATCATATAAGATTTAGGTGATTCTAATTAGAATGGGAAGTCGTTATGAATGAATCCAACCGGCTTGGAAAGGCGTTGCTAGGCTGAAAATTGCCAAACAATGCTG
Organism: Epiblema foenella; assembly: GCA_963556455.1. Classification (NCBI taxonomy): domain Eukaryota; kingdom Metazoa; phylum Arthropoda; class Insecta; order Lepidoptera; family Tortricidae; genus Epiblema; species Epiblema foenella. The sequence continues at coordinate 1,614,987 of OY747113.1, read as the reverse complement.
AGAAACATCATGGAAGGTTCCCAACCTATGCCTCCCACTTACAAGTTACAAGTCGCACAGCCTAGGTACTCACACTTCTAGGATCCTGTCCCCTTTCCGGATACCAGCTTGTTCAGCAGCTCCTTGCTCCAAAACAGCACTTACGTGCTGCAAAGGAGCGTAAAGCTCTCCATTGATCGACCTCAACTGCCCACCCTCAGACACTTGACCGCGCACGTTGAAACCAAATCCAGTGTCAGTTTTATAGATAGTAACGCGACGGGGCCCGTTGGTAGCCGTTGTAACTTTATTATTTCTCTCAGGTCTAATAATACTGTTATTATCAGTTTCTGTCTCAGCCATTTTGGACGACTTTGACGTTTTCTGCTGTTGTGTTGGCTATATTGCTCAACATGAGTGGGAGGCGTTCAAGAAAAATTATTTGACGTTGTAACTTTTGAAGAGATTATTTTTGAGTATGTCAAAAATCTAGTATTTCTGTATTGTAAAAGCGTGACTGATATTTTATTTTTTCAAAAATGAATGTGATATCTAAATTCACCACCAAACGCTTTCATTCGCTCTCTTTGTACTATGCATAGTATTGGCAACACTATTAAGCGCCATCTACCCAATGTTTGCGAATAGATGTTGCCCACACGGTAAAGCAGTCAGGCAGTTTTCCTTTCCCGTCGCTAGAGAGCACAAGTTTCGAAACAACGTGGTACAAGAAAATTCCAACTTCTTTCACATCAAAATCAGCTGTGAACTTCAGTATGGCCGCTCATATAAGTAGAAAATAAATTGTTTTTGTAAAATCATACAAAAAAATAGGAAAGTGCAGTTTTCGTACTTACACCGAATAGTTGTATCTTTTACGAACAGTGTCGGTGTTGACTAATAAAAAGTGTTGCGTCATGACAGAATCGTGATTCTCTCACTGACAAACAAAATATAATAAAAATTGCGAATAGCGAATTACGACAAGTATAGTAGCATTTCTTTGGTGCGTTTTACATTTGATCGTCGCCTTTTAGTGTTCGGAGCTGATGTTTATTGTGTACCTCGTCAAAACACCCGAACAATGAGTAGTGTGAGGCTGAGCCTAGTGTCTGTGGGGAGATTCGCCGTCGGGAGAAATTGCAAGTTGACATCAGGTAAATGCTTTTCTACATTATTGTATTTGGTTTTGTTTTCTTTCTGAATTGGCTGCGCTCCAAAGTTTTGTGGCGCAGTCCACTTTCCCGTTCACGCGTAATCATGATCGCGACGAATGTTTGATAACAGAACGTCACATAATTATCAGATGTATAAATAAAATAAATTGGTTATGTGTGCTTCATGCTTTTGTCGTACGACTTTTGTTACGAAACGCACGCGAAAACCTGTTTTTCGGTCAATTTAACTGTTTATTAGCTAATGTCTTCGAAATGTACGTGAATTGAATACGTGAAGGTCATTACCACGTAACTAATGTGTGCTTGACACTGCCCCCTAAGGTCCGCGGACGTATTTAAGTCTAAATTACAGTTGTACATCAACTTGCTGTTAATTATGGTATGCTATCAGTTGTATGACATGGGTAGGGAAGATTGTGTGTGTAAACAAAGATAATTTTATACAACTGTAATGTTTGTATGTAGTAATGGTAATTGTAACAATTCGATTATCACTTACACGATTTATAATGGATCATTGGGTGTGCGATATTTGGCGTGGTACAGCAGTATAGGTACCTATAACGTGGTCATAACATTTATGACAATACAATACAATAATTTATTGAGAACACCATAGTCATAAGACCATTCTCTCCTGGTGAAAAAAATAAACATCAATTTTTTGTTATGTGCCCGAAGATCTCCGGCGCCGAAGATGACTGCTTAAAAAGTAAAGTGACAGTCACTATGAACAGACCAGGTTATAATACGACCGGTTTAGCCTAGTGGGTAGTGCACCTGCCTGTGAAGCTGACGGTCCTGGGTTTGAATCCCGGTCAGGGCAAATATTTGTGTGATGAGCATGAATATTTGTTTCTGAGCCTTGGATGTTTTCAATGTATTTAAGTATTTATATCTATTAAATATATTATCGTCTAGTACCCATAACACAAGCCTTCTTGAGCTTACTGTGGGGCTAGTTCGATTTGTGTAAGATTGTCCTCTAATATTTATTTATTTATAATAATTGTATGTATGTATGTATGTAAAATTATTTATTTTACATGCGGAAAAATACAACACAAATTACAAGAACAGTTGACAAGAGTACTTGATGTACAAAGGCGACCTTATCCCTGTAAGGGATTTCTTCCAGCTAACCTTTGAGCTGTTGAGTGGAGATTAAGATAATAGATAATCTGTATGAATAATAAAATAGGGATGTTGACTCAAAATTTATTGGTATCAAAATTATATCCAAAAGAAAGAAGACATAAAACTATGCCAAATGGTGAAAATCCCATTAAAATATCTCAAAAAATAACGAAGCTACAACCGTTAGAATGTTGTTAATAAGAGTGAGAAAGCACTAATTTGTAGTGACGTCACTGACTTGAAGCGCCATAGTAAATGAAGATCGTTCCATACAGAGGTGCGTTTTGCGAAAAAGGGACAGAACATGCCCCCACTTAAAACTTTGATGACTTGTAATTATGTAATTATTTATTTTTTTGAGTTACTTTTTTCGCTATTTGGTTGAGAATTTGATCCTTTTTCGAGAAAATTTGAAGTAGTTGAGTTTCTTACTTAGTGTCAACATCCCTATTATTGGTAGCTTTTACTTCTAATATGTGGACTTAGAAGTAATATCTGTACTCATACGACCCACCATCCTTCTAGTGTTATTCTAGTTGTTTGAAGCAGCCCAGGGTCCATTTGACATTACTAGCTAGGATTGAATTTAAACTTTTGTAAGTCATGCCTATATTTCATCATCATCATCATCATTTCAGCCGAAAGACGTCCACTGCTGAACATAGGCCTCCCCCAAGGCTCGCCATTTAGACCGGTCCTGTGCCGTTAGTCATAAATATATTTTACTGTACGGTAACTATATTTTACTAATTGTCAGAGTGCCAATTATGTATGACAATGTATGACACTTTATTCATCATCAATATTAACAGGGCCTGGTCCTCTGTCGTTGCAGCATTCTCCATTCCAATCTATCTTGGGCCTTCGTCTTCACTTCCTGGTATGTGTGACTACAGCACTATTCCTTGATCTGTGCCATGTATAGTATTCTGGGTCTTCCTCTCCCTCTTGTTCCCTCTATTTTGCCTTTATTGCACATGAAAAATTACAAAAAAAACAAAATAAAAAAATATGAATTACAAAGACTAACTTATCTAATTTCTACCACCTTTGAGAAAATAAGAAAACTGAATGTATCACACGAAGGAGACAGAGAAACTAAATGCACAAACAGATACTTAAAAGGAGCAATTTCAACTTTAAATACATGTAATGTAATTAATTTTACATGTAAGTACAGAAAAATATCTTTTACAACTAATATGTGAGTTTGCAGTTCAGTTCAGATTTGTTTATTTCTCTAAGATTACAAATCACTTATACGAGAAACATACAATATTTCAGTAAAACTTAAACCATAATATATATAAATTAGTAGGATGATAAAAAGTATGCAACAGTATTTTTCAATTTAAATTCTAAGAACTCAGTTGAACGCTTGCATATTTACACAAAAACTAACACAGTTTGAACTGTTTAGTAAAATATAGTTTTAGCTATGATTAAAATAATACTCAAAAATAAGTTTGACATCCCTTGGTCAGTGAAAGTTTAAATCAAAAAATGGGTCATTCTGCTTTTTATGACCAGTTTTCTTTTTTTTTACTGGCCTATTTGAGTGTCCCACTGCTGGGCAAAGCGCTTCCTTCTCTTCCTCCATTTGGCCCTATTGTTAGCTTGTTCCCGCCAAGTTAAGGAAAATGCATCCAGGTTGTCCCACCATCTCATTTTTGGTCTGCCTCTGTTCAAGTACCACCACCAGTTTTCCTCCAGACCACCAGTTTTCTTATTACAAAAACATCTATTAATAATAATAATATCAATTTATTTCAGGCATTGCCCATAAAGTGTTAGTAAATACAAATTCTGAAATCTTACTAATATTCTATTGTATGTATTGAATTAATGTACAAAAATAGGATTTCGAAATAGTACCCGAACCTATTAAAAGGAATTTATAGGTAAAAATACTTAAATATTAACATATTGCTGTAAAAGGGTAACACAGTGGTAAAAACTTTTTCATACAAATGGTGAGACATCCAAGGACCACTGAGTTACTCGATTTATGGATATTAGCTGTGGATCGTTAATTACCAAATCTATCGGAAGTGATACTGCAATTAAAACTCTTTCGAAATAACAAACATGAAGTGAGAGCCAACTATTCCAAAATATGGATTAAAATAAAGTGTCTGAAAATTATGTACATGAAAAAGTAGAATGGCCAAAATACACTATAATGGCAAAAATCCCCATTCTGGAATGGGCTTGGAGATCCAGAATTGAAATCCGATTGGGTGTTCAAAAAACAATAGAAAACCGTTGAATATTAAAATCCCTTTTGGGTCATTGCCCGATTTAGGTTCGCGTCTTTTCGGTGGACATATCAAAAGCTAAGGGCCACAAAGCTTAATTTTTGATTCATCTAGTAACCCGCATAAACGGTGTTTCCGTAACTATAAATCCATGTAATAAAAACGTAACTTATATGTACATAAGCCGTTAACTATTGACCACCGGGTGGACAACTTTTGTTTTTACAACTGACAATGACCCTTTTATAACTTATGAATCATCATAGCCTTTAATGGATATTTCGTAATCACAAACATTACGTTTCTTTGTTTATTTTTTCATCTACTATTGACAGGAACAACGTTAATTAAAATTAATTAGTTACCAGTTACCACTGTTGAAAGCACCCATTGTTTATGCTATTGCAATGAGATGTTTTTTATAAAAAACAAACATGTCAACAGTCCATTGCACTAGCCACCAGCTTAAGAGCTCTTTTATGAGTTAAAAAATATTTAAAAAAATATTTATCTGTTTAGGCCATTTTCTGTTTGAATTGACACGTATCTTGACATTTTCTCAATATTACTATCTAGAATAGGACTATTGCGACCTTGTCGTAAATTTTAAATGTATGTTTTCGATTTTTGATTAAGAAATATCGTTTCAAACATCAGTCCAAAACGACCATTTTCAAACTAAAAACGGCTTTTTTCCGCTTAAATTCTACTAAATACAATAAAATAAAATAAATTTTATGTCACTACTTAAAACTTGTATAAAGTCATAGTACCTTTAATCGCTTTATGGGCATTATCAATACTTTTGTCATAATTTGTAATCAAAACATTTTAATACTTATAAGGCCTGAGGGGCTACCGCGAACTGAAAACGAACGAAGTTCGAATATCTCCCTCTCTGCCGCACGAATTGGCAAGTGCGACAGAGAGGGAGACATTCGAACTTCGTTCGTTTTCGTTTCCCGTTAGCCCCTCTGGCCTGTACTTCGAACTTCGTATCGTGCCGTCCCTTTTACTCTCGTGTTACACACTATATGAGTGAAAGGGACGGCACTATACGAAGTTCGGAGTAGGCCCCTAGGTCGGGCCTAACTGTAGTTTCTTGCTGGACTCGTCTCAGCTAGGCTAGGTATACTGAACCAGCGACAAAACTCCCAGTAGCTCGATTCCACCCACACCTCAGATTCGGTTGAAACCGCTCAACCAATCTCACTGGAGCGCAAACTCTTAGAGTATTTCAGTGTTCCAAACCACACGCGTGGTCGTGCCGGAGGTTTTCCCCTGGATTTTCCCCAGGCTACTCTCCAACCGCGCACTCCTATCACTTTATTGGGCCCGGCTTATAAAGCAGGGACCGATACCGGTATTTTTAAAAAACCCTGAATTAGCCCTATATTTTGGATTATTTTTTGCTCTTTACGTAGGGCTGAATCATGTATTTAGGTAACAACGTCGTATTATTAGATTGTCCCATTAAAAACGAAATAATGAACCGGTGACGGTAATAATACCGGTATTTTTCTATGGAGAAAATACCGGTATCCGATCCCAGCTATAAAGCCACAGTTAGGTTAAAAAAAAATGGGATAACGCTAGGAGCATGATCACTTATACTAAAGTGCGAGAGACTGGGAAATACTCCGTTCTGGTTCGCGGTTGGCCCTCGAACCAAAAACGAATTATTAACGAACTAGCGACCCGCCCCGGCTTCGCACGGGTGCACTATTTAATGGATGTTATTATACAAAATACAAATACATACATTTATTCTGCAAATAGGCCACAATGGCACTTTTACATGTCAAAATATTAATTTACAATTTAAGAAAGTCTGACTATAATAAGTAATACATTTTTCATGTCAAAATATTAATTTACAGTTCAAGAAGGAATAATAATTTCGAGTTTACAATTATAACAAAATTAATGTCATACAGTGAAGATAAACTTGCAAAGTTATGTATTACAAATATTACAACATCAGTAAAGTTAGAGATGTATAAGGTTTAAGGTAAGGTTTTGACGACCGGTTTAGCCTAGTGGGTAGTGCACCTGCCTGTGAAGCTGACGGTCCTGGGTTCGAATCCCGGCCAGAGCAAATATTTGTGTGATGAGCATGAATATTTGTTTCTGAGTCTTGGATGTTTTCTATGTATTTAAGTATTTATGTCTATTAAATATATCGTCGTCTAGTACCCATAACACAAGCCTTCTTGAGCTTACTGTGGGGCTAGTTCGATTTGTGTAAGATTGTCCACTAATATTTATTTATTATTTATTTATGTGACAGAGAGGGAAATATTCGAACTTCGTTCGTTTTCGGTTCGCGGTAGCCCCTCTGGATGCAACTGTACTGGGATAACGCTAGGAGCATGATCACTTATACTAAAGTGCGACAGACTGGGAAATAATCCGTTTCGCGTTGGCCCTCGAACCAAAAACGAATTATTAACTAAATAGCGACCCGCCCCGGCTTCGCACGGGTGCACTATTTAATTGATGTTATTATACATATAAACCTTCCTCTTCAATCACTCTATCTATTAAAAAAAACCGCATCAAAATCCGTTGCGTAGTTTTAAATATTTAAGCACACATAGGGATATAGGGACAGAGAAAGCGACTTTGTTTTATACTATGTAGTGATTTAAACTTTATTGCACAAAACAAATGAGTACAAATGGCGGACTTTATTGCACAAAACAAATGAGTTAAAATGATGGTATTTTACCTGAACTCTGTCAAGAGGAAATTTAATAAAACTGCACACAGTCAGATATTTATCCCTTTGTATAGGGATATAGGGACAGAGAAAGCGACTTTGTTTTATACTATGTAGTGAAGAATCCCTAAAACCATCAGAGTTTCGATACCGGATTCCCTTGACACATAATCGTCCCCTTGACACGTGCCGTTTACCGAACAGGTCCCCGACTCACGCGCAGCTTAACAGTGACCCTATAAACGATCAAGTGTACAGATAAAGTATTTTCCCTAGTCTTTATGTCATTGATATAAAGTTGAATTTCGTCTGGACTTTTAGGTTTTTTCGCTGTAGTGTACAACATACATATCATGTACTGTCTACTACATTCTGCTCACGACTTTCCTGTTGAATTCGGTAATACTAGGACACACCTATATAGGGTCATCACACCGATGGCAGGCGTCCCGTTGTCTCATCAATATCCCGGCAACCAGTTCCTCAAGTTCCTTCCCATAAAACCGTTGTAGTTTCCCTTCTTTTCGCAATAGCCCTTGCACGTAGCGGGTGCTGTCTCTGGCTGTATCTCCTCAATAGTGCATGGCAGAGATAGTATCCGCTAGGTGTACACATCCCAATACATTATCGTATCTCAAAGGGGCCTCTTCGTGTTGTATCTGTATCCCCATGAACGCCTTCCAAAAGGACCGGACATTGTGCCGTGATATCCCAAAGGAGAGATACAAATAATAATAATAATAATAATAATTTGTGGACAATCTTACACAAATCAACCTAGTCCCTAACTAAGCAAAGCTTGTACTATGGGTACTAAGTGACGATATACATACTTATATAGATAAATATATACTTAAATACATAGAAAACATCCAATACTCAGGAACATATATTCGTGTTCATCACACAAATAAATGGCCCTGACCGGGATTCGAACCCGGGACCTCCATCTTCGAAGGCAGGGTCACTACCAACTAGGCTAAAGCGGTCGTCAAAGTTCAAAATACAATTCAGATATCAAAGTTTAAAATACAATTATTAAGTATCATGAATCTGTTGCATAACAAAACAAAGTGAGCACCCTGCCACGCTCTATTGGGATGGATCTGTCATCACGGACAGAACTATTGTAGCCTGATATCGTGCTGAAGGGTCGATCTAAGCGCCAGACAGTGCTCGTTGATATAACCATTCCCCCAGCGCCGGATTAACCCTTAAGCAAACTAAGCAATTGCTTAGGGCACCACGTCTTGGGGGCACCAAAACAGCACTAAAAAGAGCTCCATACTCGCTAGCGACTGCGTAAAAATTTGTATGGACAAAAGTACAGCGCCTCTGGCGGTTACGCAATGGAACTAAGAATCTGCATACGTATACGCAGTCGCTAGCGAGTACGGTCAGGCAAATTCATGGTAAAGGCAAGGGTATGTTTGAAAATCCGCGCGTTTTAAAACTAGTGTCGACGTTTATGTTAAATATGCCTAATAATAAACATTATCACCAAATTTCAAGTCCATAGGTCAATGGGAAGTTAATAAATACTTCGTAACTAAATTTTGTGAAATAGCGGAAATTGGTGACTATATTCCTAGTGGCTAATCTTGAACGGGTGGCCCACGGGCGTGGATTGCTTAGGGCATCAAGTAGTCTTAATCCGGCACTGCGTTCCCCATGATGAGAACCTCGTGAAAGCCGAGAAGAACAAAGCCAGCAAGTAGCCCTTAGCCAAGTTACAATATCCCAGCCCATGGGCAGCGGGAGACGCGCCCGCACCGGCTGTTCGCCGAGAGCTGTGCCTTTACCATGAGTTTGCATGACCGTGCTCGCTAGCGACTGCGTAAACGATTTAGTATGCCGTTTCTTAGTTTTATTGCGTTACCGCCTGTACTTTTGCCCATACATTTTTTTACGCAGTCGCTAGCGAGTACGGTCATGTAAACTCATGGTAAAGGCACTGCTGCCGCACGCACGCCGGTGCGCGCGCGCCTCTCCAGAGGATCCTCAATAATTACAACAAATTGTTTTGTAAAATAGATATATTTGCTAATAGAGAATCCTCATTTAGACAATATGTACTAGACATACTTTCTGAAAATAGCACTTAACACTACTCAGAATGTCTTTCTTTTTATACATTTAGTATTCTTGCTACTTTGTATAATTTAAATAAGTAGAACTTAATAATATTTAGTTTACTAGCAACATCATAATGTTAATTGGTGGTTAACGGTGTGTATCGCACATATTTGTACCCGTTTATATTTAACGTCTAAACTAAGCAACCTTGTAGCGATTGTTTGTTGACCTAAATAAATGTAAAAAAAAGTACCTAGACCTGGCACACGAGGTTATCGCCATGTGTCTTATAGTCGTATCTGCGTACGGTCTAATAGCGAAGTCTCGACCAGCATCTTAAGACTCGCTAGATGGCTGGGTCAAGGGTCAGATACAGAAGGCGGTACTCCTGGACACGGCACGGATAGTCAGGTGGTTCCTCTCTCAGCCCGACACCACCGGTAGCTTAGGCCCCGCAGCACACTAGGTTAGGTTTTAGTGTTTTTATTTTTTGTAAGTGTACGTTTATATTTTACTTTTTATAGATATATTTATTTTATTGCACAAAAAGAATATAAGTACAAGGGGCGGACTTAATGCCATGAGGCACTCTTTACCGTCGACCATTAGGACCAAACAGAAACTAGCAAATGTGGTTGTAATGAGAAATATATATACTATATAACCTAAGTGCAAAAATAAATAAAGAGATCAATAAGTGTCATTAGTAGATAGCAGCAATCAACCAACACATAAATACCTGGGCTCATCACTACATAGTATAAAACAAAGTCGCTTTCTCTGTCCCTATATCCCTATGTACCTATGCTTAATTCTTTAAAACTACGCAACGGATTAATAATAAAATAATAAATATTAGAGGACAATCTTACACAAATCGAACTAGCTCCACAGTAAGCTCAAGAAGGCTTGTGTTATGGGTACTAGACGACGATATATTTAATAGATATAAATACTTAAATACATAGAAAACATCCAAGATGCTCATGTTTTGGATTTTGATTTGATTTGATGTGTTTTTTTTTTTAAATAGAGTGATTGAAGAGGAAGGTTTATATGTATAATAACATCCATTAAATAGTGCACCCGTGCAAAGCCGGGGCGGGTCGCTAGTATATCATAATCAACATCTCGTTCAGCTCTAAATGTCATTATAATCGCCCACTCAAACTTTGTCTCCGATGTTTACAAAAAAAGAAAGTTTTCCAGGTACCTATATCAGCAACATTATAAGCAGTTTGTCAAGCTAATCCGAAAACATAATGGCGCTGCAGTGAAAACTCCTATTGTTCTTGTGACACCTTCACAATGAGTAATGGGATCGTAGATACCGTGGCGCCGTTAAGCACTGGTCCCACCGCCGGCGAGCAGCGATGAGAATTACTATGAGATTACTCGCTACTCGCCGGCGGTGGGACCAATGCCTTAAGAGGCCTTATTTATTTATTTACTTTATTTGACACACCAACAGTACATAAACTATATAATCAAAATGACACATATTTAGGGACACAAAACATATTTATGTACCAATAACAGGCATGCAACAGCACTTAAAGAGTTCGAGGCTTTTACACTACATTAAAAAGTACAATAAAAAAAAATTAGAGCCAGTTTATTCCATGTAGTTTGCATTCTGTATAATGGGAGTGATTTGCCAAGTTTAGTCCTGGTGGAAGTGGGACGGAACGTAGTGCGACGACAAGCCCTCGTATTCGCCTTGGGTACGGTAAAATTAAGATCCCCTAACAAGCTCGGCTCCATAATTTTCCCGTTCACCAACTTATGCAGTAATCCATGAAGGAGCGTCTGTGCTGAAGAGAAGCCATTTTGAACAAGCTAAGTCTCCCACTGTAATCAAGGCCCTTGTAGATTCTCTGATCGCGCGCTTTAAACACTAGAAATCGAGTAAAAGAGCGTTGAACCCTTTCGAGACGATTAATGTACAGTGTACACTGTACAGCATAACTGGGACTCCAAACCTGAGAGCAATATTCGAGACGAGAACGGACTATGGCATTAAAGAGCGTCATAAAGGTCTCAATTTTTTTGAAATTTTTGCCAGTGCGCTTTATAAACCCGAGCATTTTATTACTATTTTTTATAACAGAGTCTACATGGCTTATAAAGTTCAGTTTGGAGTCCAAGATTACTCCCAAGATCCTTGACGCAAGATACCTCGAGGAGTGCAACGTCATTAAGATAGTAAATTGAGTTAGTTGGTATTCTCTTGCGTGTAAATCTAATGTACAGGCATTTGTCCGCGTTTATAATCATATTATTTGCTAGGCACCAAGACCTAACTCTATTCAAATCCTCCTGCAAGACCGTTGCATCATTAGTTGAAGTTATTACTCTATATAGCTTCATGTCGTCAGCGTATAACAGACATTTGCTGTGCTGAATAGATTTGACCAGATCATTTATGAAACATACGAATAAAAGAGGGCCAAGGTGCGAACCTTGCGGAACTCCTGAAGTAGCTAAGTAAGTGTCTGAAAAATAGCCGTCCTTCACCACTCTCAGACGTCTATAAAATAGGTATGAGCGAAGCCATCCCCACATCTCGCCAGTCACGTCAAAATGTTCACGGAGCTTTTCCAAGAGGATAACATGATCCACTTTGTCAAAGGCGCTGCTAAATCGGTGTATATACAACCTGATAACCAGCGTCAACTAATCTGCCTACATCATTGACGTAACAAATCAAATTTGTAGAGGTAGACTTGGAACCCAAAAAACCATGTTGCAAAGGTGATATTCTTTCTTTAACGTGCCAAGTCAGCCTCTTACAGATGATGAACTCAAAGACCTTTAAAAAAATGGATAGTAAGGATATAGGTCTATAATTAGAAACATGCGTTCTGTCACCTTTCTTGAAAACTGGCACTACGTTAGACTCCTTCCAGGCAGTGGGAAAGATAGAACTTCGAAGAGACTCATTGAAAATTGCCGCCAATGGAACAGATAAATATTTGCTGCATTTTTTTTATAAAAAAGGGGGGAATACCGTCAGGCCCGGGGCCCTTACTGGCATCCAAGGACTTGAGCGCTTTCATGACAGATAAGTTTAAAAAAGTTTTACTACTACTACACTTTACTATACTGTTCAATGATTACAAAATCTATTACTAAGACTCCGCTGTCCGTCCGTCTTGTCACCAGGCTATCTCATGAACCCTGATAGACAGTTGAAGTTATCACAAATGTAGTATTTCTGTTGCCGCTATAACAACAAATACTAAAAACAGAATAAAATAGATATTTAAGGGGGTTCCCATACAACAAACGTGATTATTTTGCCGTTTTTATAGATAACTAGCGACCCGCCCCGGCTTCGCACGGGTGCACTATTTAATGGATGTTATTATACATATAAACCTTCCTCTTCAATCACTCTATCATTAAAAAAAAAACGCATCAAAATCCGTTACGTAGTTTTAAAGATCTAAGGGACAGAGAAAGCGACTTTGTTTTATACTATGTAGTGATTACAGAACCCTTCGTGCTCGAGTCCGACTCGCATTTGGCCGGTTTTACTTACATCTAAGATATCATTTATGTTACAGACGCTCACTAAAACGTGCGGGTAACTCGTTATTTAATAATTCATTCAATTATTCTTATGCTAATAAAAACGTTAATTTCGTTCTTGAGATATTTGTTTATATGTATACGATTAATAGCGGTCTACGGCACTTGTTTTTTAGGGTTCCGTAGTAAACAAGGAACCCTTATAGTTTCGCCATGTCCGTCCGTCCGTCCCCCGCTTTTATCAGTAACCGTTAGTACTAGAAAGCTGTAATTTGGCATGAGTATACATATCAGTGACGCTGACAAAACGGTAGAATAAAATCATAAAAAATATTTTTTTTAAGGTACCTTCCCTACATGTAAAGTGGTGGTGCATTTTTTTTCCTTCCAAACCCCATCGTGTGGGGTATCGTTGGATAGCTCTTTCAGACATTACATTTTAACTTAAAAAAAAATCTTAGTTTCTAAAAGCATTTTTTGATTCAAAAATCGGTTGGCGTGATATTAAGCTTTGAAGTGATAATTTTTGCTATGGTCAAGTTACAAGCCTCCCGATAGCAGCCGAGATCAACGGCTTAACGTGCCTGCCAAATCACGGGAGCGCTCATTTATTAACCACTAGGGATGTGTCAAAATATTCGGTTATTATTCGGTATTCGGCATTTCGGCATTTTGAATGTTCGGTATTCGGCCGAATTATACGGTTCAGCTACCGAATATTTACTGAACAATTTTGAGAGGGTTTTGTTACAATTTACAAGCGTGTATTATAGTTACTGCTTCGTGAAATTAATACTTGACCCATTACTAACAGTGATTTAACTTATTTTGTCAATATTTCGCTTTTATAATGAATAAAAATTTTAGCATTCAATTATGTAGTTTGTTTCACAACAATAGATGAACGAATTAAGTACGTAAGTTGAATCGAATAATTCGGCCTAACAGCTGGACCTAATATTCGGCCGAATGTTCGTATTCGGTCAAACCCATATTCGGCTCATCTCAGTAACCACTCAAAGCGGTCAACCATCCAAGAACTGACCCCGGCCCAAGACAACACTATCTTATATTATTTACCAAGCACGTTAAAATACAATGGCGATAATCATTAATACAAACAGCAGCCACGGCCCCTGTACCACAAAAACTTTACAAGTCTACAATTCGTCAATTTTCAGTAGAAAAAGTTGACAATTTCGTCAAATTGTCCGCTTGTAAAATTTTGTGGTACAGGCCCAAGGTTTTACGTCCGTTGACCTTATATTGGAATCACCGTGACGACCTGACGACCGCTTTAGCCTTGTTGGTAGTGACCCTGCCTTCGAAGCTGGAGGTCCCGGGTTCGAATCCCGGTCAGGGCATTTATTTGTGTGATGAACACGAATATTTGTTCCTAAGTCTTGGATGTTTTCTATGTATTTAAGTATCTATTTATCTATATAGGTATGTATATCGTCACCTAGTATCCATAGTACAAGCTTACTTAGCTTACTTAGATTGTCCACAAATATTTATTTATTTTATGTGCAAACTTTAAATTTTAGTGGATGCGTCCGCTAACGAAATTTCAATTCTCAATCAAAGTGAAAAATTAAAAAAAATATATCGTCACCGCTAATGTGAACCCACGACCTCTGGAATCCTTCCATTGCTCTTAACCAACTGAGCTACCGTGGGTAACATCCCTTTGTGTTGGGGCCATTCTACTTTTTCATGTACCATGTTATACACAAATATGAATACATTTACTGCTTTTAAATAAGGAAAAGGATTAGTGATTAAGGAAAAGGTTGACGATTATTGAAATTAACCAAGTATTCATTGAAAATTATCCTTCCTAATAAGATTATCTTTAGTCTTTGACGTCACGTTTGTTCACACCAGGGGTCGGCAACCTTTTAGCAGCCAAGAGTCATATAGTAGCTAACAAAATTATCGCGGAAAGCATGTGTTAGTAATTTGTGACTCAGACAAAAGGTACATTGGTTGTCAACAAGGATGCTCGCGGGTCGCCTGTTGCCGACCGCTGGTTCACATAATAAGACACTTAAAGATGAATAGACTTTACATACATACAAATTCATTCAGTCCACGAGAACACCGCCATGGACAAAAACAAACGGAAAATCGTATTCTATCAAGGCACTTCTTTGTGGATAGAGCGATATAAAAACACTATTCGGCGACCGCTTTAACCTGGTTGGTAGTGACCCTACCTTCAAAGGAGGTCCCGGGTTTGAATCCCCGACAGGGCATTTATTTGTGTTATGAAGACTAATATTTGTTCCTGAGTTTTGGACGTTTTCTATGTATTTAAGTATCTATTTATCTATGTAAGTATGTATATCGTCACTTAGTACCCATAGTACAAGGTTTGCTTAGTTTAAGATTGTTGATTTGTGTAAAATTTACTTTTTTTTTTTTTTTTTTTTTAATTTATTGAGAGCTTTTTCGCTATTGCGAATATATCGCTCGATAAACGCCTCTTAATTAACAAAGTTCGATCATTCAACCACTCCTTATTACATTCAAAAGTACATACATTAATCTGTCTTTTAGACCACATTTTACAAGGGCTAACATCTTTAAAACCACATCTGATATAGGGTTGCTCAAATAGGTATTGCATAATCCGATGGAACCGTCCCTAAATATCTGTCGCCTAGCGGCATCATTCCGGACACACTCCATTAGAATATGGTAAACATCCTCTACACGATTACAAACACTACATAACGGCGAATTTGCTTTTCTCATGAGATACCCAAATTTATTCAATGGAATGTGTCCAGAACGCAATCGCAACAAAAGAACAAGATCCTCTCTACTCAAAGGGCTGTTATCAATCCAAGGTCTATCAAACGGCTGGGGTTGCATTGTCTTATACCAAATACCTTTGTCTCGGGATCTTAAATCAAAATATTCCTTCCATAGCTCTCGACATTTGACCTTGACTAAACATAAACAATCGCAATGTGAGGGTAGTAAGTTAAAATCAATCCCATCGCTGCACGCCTGTTTAGCTAATAGATCAGCTGTCTTATTACCTCTGATACCTACGTGTGATGGGACCCACTGCAATATGATAACTTTTGACATTGACTCGAGCTCTAAAATAGTTTTGATTATTGTGTAGGCTATCGGTACTCCTCGAAAGGTCGAGGTGCACCGAGCCAAGTGTTGCAAGGCACTTTTAGAGTCTGTAAAAATAACGAATTTGTCCGAATTTATAGATTTCACGTACGATAGGGCTTCAGCGATAGCAATTAATTCCGCTTGCATTATCGATACGTTGCAGTTTAGTTTAAATTTTAAGTGATGACAATTTATTGCGTCAAAAAAGGCTGCACCAATGTTTGTACTATTACTTTCTTTAGAGCCATCAGTGAAGATTTTATAGAATGCGGAATATTTTGCAATTACTTCACTACAAATAGTATTTAACTCCGACCTATTATAGTTCCGCTT
This sequence comes from Epiblema foenella, assembly GCA_963556455.1. Lineage (NCBI taxonomy): Eukaryota > Metazoa > Arthropoda > Insecta > Lepidoptera > Tortricidae > Epiblema > Epiblema foenella. The sequence continues at coordinate 1,598,632 of OY747113.1, read as the reverse complement.
GGCTCTTTTAAATGATTCCATAAAATGAATGACGTCACTTAAGTCTATGTTGTGGACCCATGTATTTAGTGTAAACATTTCCAATTGCCTACTGGAGTGTACAGGGACGTCTTTTAATTGGTTATGTGATTTAATGAGTAACGGTGTTTTCTTTCTTCTCCAATAGCTAGCGTTCTGTATCGAATGTAACTGGTTTATGGCTATGTTTACCGGGTTGTTTTCAAGAGATCTTGCCTTAAGATTAAATTTTCCTGCCAAATAAAATCTACGTATCTCCAGAGGTGTTAGATGCAGCTCCACCTCCATAACATGGATTGGTGTTGTTTTTATGTAACCTCCTATTATCCTCATGGCCTGATTCTGAAGTCTATCTAGTTTGAGGAGATTAGTTTTGCAGCTATTCCCATACAAAAAGCTACCATAATCTATTCGGCTTCGAATAAGAGAGATGTACAACCGCCGAAGATGTTTGTGGTGTACTCCCCATCCCGGACCGGATAATACTTTGAATAAATTAATATGTCTAGTTAATTTTTGGCATAATTCATTAATATGTTTACCCCATCTCAATGAACGATCTAGCCAGAGACCAAGGTATCTGACACAGTCTACCACTTCCAAATACGAATTGTCAATGCTTAAGCCAACACGATGAGTTATAGCTTTTCTTCCTGCATTAAAAACACACACTTTACTTTTTTCGGACGAAATCTCTAACCCGAGACTACGCAACATAATAGTGACGGCATTTATTGCGGCCTGCAATTTAGACAAGGAATCGTCAATATCGGCTCGACTAATAAATATAGTGAAGTCATCAGCGTATTGCGAAATGTATACGTTGTTTATACGTTTACAGATGTCAATTGTCGCCACATTAAATAGCAACGGAGACAATGGGTCTCCTTGAGCCAGTCCTTGACATGCGCTTCTACATACAGAAGAGTTTTCCAATCGGACATGTATATTTCGAAATGTCAGAAAGTTCCATAGATAATTACATATAGCCCTACCTACATCAAGTCTATCTAAGGTTAATAATAACTCGCGAATGTTAACATTGTTATATGCGTTGCTAATATCCAGGAAACAGCCAACGGATACGTGTTTTTTAGCAAATCCGGCTTGAATCATAGTCACTAAGAAACACAAATTATCTAAACAAGATCTCGATTTTCTGAAGCCTACAGTGAAGTGAGAAAAAACATTATTACTTTCAAGAAACCACTCTAAACGTTTGTTGATTATTGAATGAAATACCTTACATAAACACGACATTAGTGATATAGGTCTTAACCCGTCCCTCCCAGGTTTAGGTATCGGAATGATAATTATATCCCGCCACTGTCTCGGGACGAAGCCATGAGTCAGGAATTTATTATATAATTTTTGAAGGATAATTATACCTATACGAGGAAGGTGCCGCAACATGGAAAAGGATATGTCATCACACCCTGGTGCAGTGTCCGACACTTTTATACTTTTTTGGATTTCTTGTACAGAAATAGGTTCGCCCAATAGATCATTGTTTGACATAAATAACGGTTTACTATAGCGAACGAAATCTGGAGTCAAGCTGTGGAGTAAGGATATTGCGCGGTCTTTTTCTACATATTTATTTTGGCCTCTGTATCCTTTCACCCATTTCATTTTTTTCCACATATCGCTAGATGATGACGCGTTATCGATCGATGAGCAGAAATTATGAAAAGATTTATATCTAGCCTGACGAGTGAGTTTTTGTGCTATGGCAATTTTATTTTTAAGACTAATGAGGTTATCAGGTATAGGGTTCTTCCTAAACGTGCTCAGAGCTAGCCGGCGTTCCGCTACAGCCCTGGATAGCATGGCACTCCAATATGGTTTAGGTATAAACTTGTCACTAGGGTTCTGATTAATTTTAATAATAGGGACATGAGAGTCGGCCGCTTTATTTATTACGCAAATAAATAGATCATACGCTGCCTGGCAATCCTCTGGGATAATAAACTCATTAAGTGTTTTTTCCAACGACTCTGTGTACGACGGCCAGTCGGCTTTCTTAAAGTTTCTTTTTTTGACAGGTTTTAGAGTTGATATATATCCAATAGACATTTGAATTATCAAGTGATCGCTGCCTAGGGACTCATTACTGACTTTCCAATTGAAACTGGTCGCTATGTCAGTTGAAACTATTGATATGTCTGGGGAAGATTCTCTTAGCGAGCCATTCACAAGTTTAATCCTAGTTGGAGATGAATCGTTTAAGGTTATTAAGTTAAAGTTCAATAAGGAGTCAAATATTTGACTGCCCCGGCTGTCGATTTTATACGACCAAGAATTATGATGACCGTTAAAGTCCCCTAATAGCAGCGTTTTTTTATCACATACATATACATATATATACATATTTATTTTGGTGTATATATTATTCCGCATGCAAAATTGTTAAGTTAAACACGAAATGTCCAACTGTTTAACCAAGATACAGAAAATAAGAAGAATATATATATGTACCTTTAAATCCCTCGCCACGCTCACCGTTCAATATTGACCCACGCGGTTACTGTAATAGATTTTTTTTGTTCACAGCCGGCGTCCAGACATGCCGCGCGTTACGTCGTTCGAGCACACGATCAATAAGCACATGTGCGGTGATGTGCAAGAGTCCCACAGAACAGCCCCCCGGGCCTCCACACCCGCCCAAGGAGGCCGTCAGCCCTGGTGACGGTCAGTAACCCATCTAGGTGCCACCCTCAGGGGCAGGGCGCCCCCTGGAGCATGCATTTCTTTAGAATTACGATTTGAAACGGGATATTTACCATGTATATTTGTATTTTTGAGTTCCCGATATTTCGGCACTGTTGCAAGCGCCATTATCAAGGATTAACTGACGTGCTGCGAGTTTTAGTTGTGGTCTACCCACCATAGCGATCTACCCTCTTCCTTGTTCGCTTTTTTCGCACAGTGTCACCGTTACTACCACCGTCCGCCTTGTCACTTGAAACTCGATTACGATCACGACACACCACGCTCACAGTATCAATACGCGAGTTCTTTCCGAAAACAGTTCTAATGTAAACGCCCATGTAAGCTTGAAATCTTATATTATGCATTTCTTTCTTACTAAAAAATAGTTTTTTGCGTCTTTTCTAGGGAATGCAATAACCAATTATATTTCATAACCGGCTATGGTTGCGGTTATGACGAAAAAATAACCGAAAACCGGTTACAATCGGTTTATGACGAAAAAAACCGAAAACCGGTTATAACTGGTTTATGACAAAAATATCCGAAAACCGGTTATAACCAGTTACGGTTATTTAATGTTAAAAACATACAAATAAATTTTAAACCTCATGAAATGCAATGAGAACACGCCACGTGGCAGTCCAAGTACACCCCCTCACACATTAAAGTGTGTGTTTAACACATACACACCTTTAGAATCAAAATACAACTAACGAACGTAAGCACACTACTGTCTCTTTGTTTGATAGCGTCCCGCACAAGTAATCTAACACAGAAATATTTTGTCCTTAATATTAAAAAAATATGTATGTATGTTTATATTGTAGTGTTTGAATTCTGTAGTATTATGATACTGTTATTTTATATATATTGTATATTGTTTTGAAAAAATGACACCTCGCCGAGTTTCTTACGCCGGTTCTTCTCGAGGCAGAGGTTTGTTTTATTAACCGGTGGTAGCTTTTTGACATTCATAAGTGCATGTAACATGCCTAAATTGAAGAATAAATGATTTCATTTCATTTCATTTAATCAATAATCATCCATTAATTCTACACTAAAACTACACACATAGTTTAAATTAGGAAAAGTATAACCGAACGTAACCGCTACCGGTTTTTCAAATTTCCAATAACCGGCTAAGAACATTTGGCAATGGTTATAAATAATAATAAATATTAAATAAATAAATATTAGAGGACAATCTTACACAAATCGAACTAGCCCCACAGTAAGCTCAAGAAGGCTTGTCTTATGGGTACTAGACGACGATATATTTAATAGATATAAATACTTAAATACATAGAAAACATCCAAGACTCAGAAACAAATATTCATGCTCATCACACAAATATTTGCCCTGACCGGGATTCGAACCCAGGACCGTCAGCTACACAGGCAGGTGCACTACCCACTAGGCTAAACCGGTCGTCATGGTTATAACCGGTTTCTTCGGTTACAGTTAAAACCGGTTTCCATTCCCTAGATCACCTACATGTTTAGGTAGGTATATATTCTAGTATAAACGAGTAAAGTTTGTAAGTTTGTCAAATATAAGTTGGTGTGTCGGGAATAAATCTCCGAAACTCTTCATCCAAATCCAAAAAATATTTCACTAGTAAGTATAATATGGAATTATCCTTTTTTATAGACATGACATAGGGTAGGTATCCGGTGGATTATAATTAAACAGATTAATCAGTATTTAGCCAAAGGGATCCCGTACAAAAAAAAACCGGTCAAGTGCGAGTAGGACTCGCGCACCGAGGGTTCCGTATACAGATGTGTACCGGTTCCAACCCTATTAAATCAGGAAAATCTCAACAACATGGTGTGAAAATTGGACCCCAAGGGTACAGCGCCATCTATCGGCGACTTTTGTTACAAATTTGAGCGACTGAATAACTTTGTATGTATGGTAGTTTTTCAAGGATAATTCTTTAACACGTAAACCGATTTCAATTTTTTTTTTGAAAGAAGGTACTTTCAGCATAATCTCGTAGGAATTTATAAAACAAAAATACATGCAAAGGTGATTAAATTACAAACTTAGTATAGAAATGTTATTTGACGATAAAAAAAAGAAAAACTAGATATCTAGAGCTACAGTTATATTTTTTCTGTAAAATATACATTAATATAAATATTATGTAATAATTTTATATTTTTTCCTTGGTAAACTTTGGTGATAAGGGGGGGGGGGGGTATTTTTTTTACATTTTTCCTCATAAAACAAAAATGACAACTTAAAAAAATAAAAAATAAATGTTTCAGAATCCGCAATTCAAGCCCTTTCATGACACTCGACATATTAACTAGACTCAAATTTTGAACCACCAGTTATCTGTCATTTTTCACAGAAATTAAAAAAAAAATTAATAAAAGTCATGTTCTATGTATGTAGGTAAGCCTTCTTTAAAACTATTCCAAAATCGATAGCATAAGTAGTTCATGAGATATTTAGCGATGTGACAGACAGACAAAGTGAAACCATAAGGGTTCCTTTTTTACCAATTTGGTATGGAACCCTAAAAACAGAAAACAAAAAAGACAAGGAACACGTAATGCGGCCGTAAACGTAATCTGCACAAAAAACTATTAAAATGAAAATCTCCATCTCCCTTGGCCGCATGACATATAAAATTATTCGTTTAAATTTGAACCTTACGATAAGGTCTAAAATGATATCTGCCATAGGCTTCGTCTGCAGTATTGAGTTAAGACAAAAGACAATTAACGAACCCAATAAAATACGACAAAAAAACAAGTTTTATGGTTAAATGCTCGGTCAACTCAGGTAAGTACACCATTTTGAATCTTTTTGCATGAACTTAAGATATTAAATGCATTACGCTTAGGTATACACGTGTCTACAAGGATGCCCCGAACCTTGATTACGTAAATAAGGCCTTGTTTTTGAGGCTATTTTTTACAGAATTGTTTTATTTGGATAGTGGCCAGTTTTTCTTTTTTGAACCTGATTGTGGCTTTATAGGCCGGGCCCAATAAAGCGATAGGAATGCCTGTGGAACATCCAGGGGAAAACCTCCGACACGACCACGCGTGTGGTTTAAAAAAAATAAAAAAATAAAATAAAATAAAATTCATTTATTTCAAGCGTCTATAGGCTCATACAGGGAGATAAAAAGACATACCTACCATTACAATTATTAGAATATCACGATTAACAAGTCTACAAAATATAAATACAAAATTAAGAATTTTAGATAAATTACTTTAAACATTAAAATAAGTTACAATAAAATTAAAATAGATTAAAAATGTCAAAATTGTCAAAATTATTAAAATTGTCAAAATTATCAAAATTGTCAAAATTTGGTTTGGAACACTGGAATACTCTAAGAGTTTGCGCTCCAGTGAGATTGGTTGAGCGGTTTCAACCGAATCTGAGGTGTGAGTGGAATCGAGCTACTGGGAGTTTTGTCGCTGGTTCACTAAACCGTGCCTAGCTGAGAAGAGTCCAGCAAGAAACTCAACTAGGCCCGACCTGGGTCGGACTGACTACCCGGTGCGCGGCGGTACCGGGACGAATAGGGACTATGTGTCAGTGTTGTCGCGGTCGCGCGGTGGACGTCGCCGCCGGCGGGAAAAGGGAACATGCAGACGTCTATCCGGATGGTCAAGAACGTCATGTTGTCACGATCCTCAGTCATGAGGATGCGACGAAGAAAAGAATACAAACTTGATTCCGTCTTAATCTTCTAACGACTTCAATAGTCGGTTTTGCCCTAACTGGTATTTCTGGGCTTACTTAAAAAAAATAACCTCGACCTATCCGCATTAAAGTCGGTTTTACTCTAACAGGTCATTTGTACATTTTAGGTTTTGGGTATTTTTGTGAGTACTTTTACATAGTACACCAAGAATCTGGGAAATTTTTAATTTTAGTCGTATTATCAAGAATAGTAAACAGTGGTGAAATGATGTTCTAGGTAATAAGAATTTTGGGAACTGAAACCTTCGTTAAACCAAAATTATACTAAAGGCTATTCGATGAACGACTACGTCGGTGAACAAATAAAATACTGAATTAAAATTCGATTTGATGTTTCTTGTGTAAAAGGTAATTCGAGCAAATGTTTGAGCGATCTAACGAAGTTCGATGAATGATTCCTAAGTGATAATAAAATTCTGCGAATAGTGTTATAGGAAACGATAATCGATGTAACAGTTTTCGGTAAAATGATGGATTCCCTAGGTCAACTATTTATTATACAGGGTGGACCATTTAGATCGGTCAGTATGGGAAAGTCTGAAACCATAAGATATACGAAGATCTGTTCTCAGGAACCATATCATCGATTTTACCTTCTAGGTGACCTTGCTCTTGTGCAGCGAATAAATAGCAATTGCCAATCCACGACAACGGCCACTATTTGTGGTTCCTAACACTGCAGTAAGTCTCAGCACCAGTCCTTTGTATAAGGCATTGAACCACATAAATAATACTCTCCTTTATGACCCTACATATTCTCGCAGTCGGAGCCGAAATTCCTGGCCACAGCCACTCGGTATCTGGAGTCAATTAACACTCCTACCTCAATACAGTACTGAATATTTATAGATCATAGAAGGTGATAATGTTAATTTTAATTTTGTAAACTTAATTGTGTTACTCATACTATTATAACCTATAACTTTCATGTTTGGCAATATGCTGTAAATGTAAGTTGGTTGAAAATAAATAAATAAATAAATCTGTAGCACAAGAACTTAGACGTAACTGTTACTTTTCACTTGTTAGCATGTCTGTAATGCCTTCGTATTAGTATATGTACGAGACAAGACGAGTAGTTAATGTGGCATGAGTGAATGCGTTTTGATCCGATGACTCCTTGCGGTTTGCGAATAAAGAGCCAAAATGACGCACGTTTCACATTCTAAGCTTGGTTTGCGCTAAACCGTCTGTAATCCATGCGCTATTCATCGATTTTTAAATAGTTTTGAATTCAAATAGCTCCGTCAAAACTGTAGATCTTTATCTACATTTGCAGGAGATAAACTTTGAAAAAATTGACTACTAATTTTTTTATGATTTATTCAAACATGTTTTAAAAAAGCTCTATTTTCAATATTAGTATGTTGTTTGCACTTTTATACATGAATTATACATGTAACTGTTCCTTATTGACGTTTCTAACAATGCAAGGAAATTTTTGTTTTTGACTCATCTTCACAGAAAACTGTTTTTTTTTTGCTTAAAAATGCCGAAGTTTGATGCCATATATCTCGAATACAGTGAGTTTTAAAGTAATTATTTATTTATTTAATCTTTATTGCACAAAAGAAACCTTATCGTACAAAAGGCGGACTTAATGCCGTATGGCATTCTCTACCAGTCAACCTTAAGGCGAAGCAGAAAGATTTGTTGGCGGTGCAACTAACAACTAACGAAACTCAAAATTAATATTTTATATTATACTATTTCGGTAAACCTTGTTGTTCTTAATACGATAAGCCAAAAAAACCGAGTAAACGGTTTACAGATGGCCCCTTAAAATCTTGACTGTATGGAAAGTTTGTCAAGTTTCTACGGAATGACAGCTGCCGGCGCCACATTTAATATTAATCGGTCTGTAATCTTAGGTTGATTTAACCCACGCTTAGACAAAAAACATTTATTTTCATCTTCACTACATAGTATAAAACAAAGTCGCTTTCTCTGTCCCTATATCCCTATGTATGCTTAAATCTTTAAAACTACGCAACGGATTTTAATGCGGTTTTTTTTAATAGATAGAGTGATTGAAGAGGAAGGTTTATATGTATAATAACATCCATTATATAGTGCACCCGTGCGAAGCCGGGGCGGGTCGCTAGTATACATATATACATCTTATTGCTGGTGCTGGTCACAGATCTCTTCTCATGAAGGTGATGGCCTGGGCCTTTCTGGGACTTCATAGCACAAGTAATCAAACACAGAAATATTTTGTCCTAAATATTTAAAAAAAGTATATATTTTATATTGTACCATTTTAATTCTGTAGTATTATGATACTGTTATTTTATATACATTGTATATTGTTTGGAAAAAATGACACCTCGCCGAGTTTCTTACGCCGGTTCTTCTCGAGGCAGAGGTTTATTTTATGAACCGCAGGCGAATCACGTAACTTTATGTACTAACGGTAGATAGATTTTACTGTCAATTTTGATGTATTAATGTATGAGCTGACAATAAAAATTTGACATTAAAATCTACCTAACGGTAGTACAAAAGTTACGTGATTACCCCGCCGGTGGTAGTTTTTTCACATTCATAAGTGCATGTAATATGCCTAAATTGAAGAAAAAATGATTTCATTTCATTTCATAATTATGTTGATGTTGCTTCGGGCGGCAACGTTTGCCAACCCTTACCCTAGTTACAGTAACTTATTGCAACTTGCCCTAAATAGATAACATGTTTATAATTGACATCCTTCTCATTCCTACACAAATCTGTGTCGATAGACCGTACCGGCTAGAAGACAAGAACTCGACTTTTTCAATGTGTTAGTAATCCCTAACATTGTCAACAGGCACCTCGGGCGGTAAGAAGGGCGGTTCCGGCGTCCTAACGTGCCCGAAGTGCGGCGATCCGTGCACGCACGTCGAAACGTTCGTCAGCTCCACACGCTTCGTCAAGTGCGACAAGTGTCACCATTTCTTCGTCGTGCTCAGCGAAGTAGACACGAAAAAAAGCATCAAGGACAATGCGGAGAACAAGTCCGGTTTCTACAGGTCAGTACAGAAACCATCGTCAGCTCGAGACGCTTCGTAAAGTCCGACAAGTGTCACTACTTCTTCGTCGTGCTCAGCGAAGTAGACACGAAAAAAACATCAAGGACAATGCGGAGAACTAGTCCGGTTTCTACAGGTCAGTACAGAAACCATCGTCAGCTCGAGACGCTTCGTAAAGTCCGACAAGTGTCACTACTTCTTCGTCGTGCTCAGCGAAGTAGACACGAAAAAAAGCATCAAGGACAATGCGGAGAACAAGTCCGGTTTCTACAGGTCAGTACAGAAACCATCGTCAGCTCGAGACGCTTCGTAAAGTCCGACAAGTGTCACTACTTCTTCGTCGTGCTCAGCGAAGTAGACACGAAAAAAACATCAAGGACAATGCGGAGAACTAGTCCGGTTTCTAGAGGTCAGTACATAAACCTTCGTCAGCTCGAGACGCTTCGTAAAGTCCGACAAGTGTCACCACTTCTTCGTCGTGCTCAGCGAAGTAGACACGAAAAAAAGCATCAAGGACAATGCGGAGAACAAGTCCGGTTTCTACAGGTCAGTACAGAAACCATCGTCAGCTCGAGACGCTTCGTAAAGTCCGACAAGTGTCACCACTTCTTCGTCGTGCTCAGCGAAGTAGACACGAAAAAAAGCATCAAGGACAATGCGGAGAACAAGTCCGGTTTCTACAAGTCAGTACAGAAACCTTCGTCAGCTCGAGACGCTTCGTAAAGTCCGACAAGTGTCACCACTTCGTCGTGCTCAGCGAAGTAGACACGAAAAAAACATCAAGGACAATGGCGGAGAACAAGTCCGGTTTCTACAGGTCAGTACAGAAGCCTTCGTCAGCTCGACACGCTTCGTCAAGTGCGACAAGTGTCACCACTTCTTCGTCGTGCTCAGCGAAGTAGACACGAAAAAAAGCATCAAGGACAATGCGGAGAACAAGTCCGGTTTCTACAGGTCAGTACAGAAACCATCGTCAGCTCGAGACGCTTCGTAAAGTCCGACAAGTGCCACCACTTCGTCGTGCTCATCGAAGTAGACACAACGGGGAGCATGGTTCTTCAGTGAGTAAAAACTGGCTATGTTCTTTCAAGAAAACCATCGTCACCTCTACTCGCACACAATTTTTACGTCAAGCCAGTGGTTCCTGGTTCCGCGGACATATTATACTCGTATGATAATTGTTGATTGCCGTGACAGTATTAAATATTTTACGCAATAATTGTAATACAGATTAAGGGTGGATCATCTATTCTTTGATGCTCGTTACCCACGGTCGTCTACTGAGTCAACTCTTTAAAACTGTGAGTTTAGCGATGAGCAAAAATCCATTTGGACATGGGACATCTCTTGATCATTCTTGAAGTCCGTATTATAAACATTTTTCTAAGAAACTCAGTTACTGTTGCCTCCTCGCTGATGGGACAGAATAACAACAAGCAAAAGTTGATTAACCCTTAACAGTTTTTCTATATACAATGTATTAATGTATATTCTTCTAAGACTATTGTCTTCCTAGAAACATTCACAAGACTACATCATATATTATGTCAGTGCCGTGCAGGATATATGATTATGAGTTAATAGCTATTAAGTAGGCTACAGTTGGTAATGTTATCTATACTTAATATTCAATTTGCTTTAAAAGAAGGAAGCCTCCTGAATCACCTATCGTTATTATCATTACTCCAAAAACGATTCATATTCAAGCGCCACAAACTCTCACTTTATGAACGACCTATCTGCACAAGAACGTAGACATTTTTATATCGTTTTTTACACCGTTATTATAGCCGAATGCCGTTCTCTTGACACAGTACACCTTTCGCTTTCTTGAAATGACGCAACGTTTCTTTATTTATAACTGTCGGTTATTTAATATTATACTTTTACCTAAATTGTTGTGATGTCTTTGTTTCTTTTTGGAAGCTTTTGAGGTTGACTCGGAAGATGTATTATGGATGTTTTCTTGATCTTCATATCCCTTTTCAAATCTTAGTATTGTGCAAGGACTGTAGAACTATAAAGGTAGCGTTTTAAAACGGTATGACGTCATAACGTTTCGTTTCGGTTTGGTTTCGATACCGCAAAATATTTTTTTCGGTAGCGGAATATAACGTTACCGCTATTTTTTTCGATACCTGAACAGTTTTCATTAGGGTATCGTTAGGGCTTTACGAGGGTGCCGCCAACGGCGCCAACCAATCAGCGCTAGTTATTATATGTCTAAAATACTCATTTTTGTTAAATTTCGTTCGGCGCGATAGATTACTGACTTAGTCGCTGTTCGCTATTGGTCGCGTTTACGTACGCATCGTAACAGTTACGATCGAAATTTTTTGGCACTGAAATAATACCGGTTGGCTACCGTTATTTTATATCGGTAGCGTACCTTTATATTTCAACCGATATAGTTCTACCTTTATAACGAAGCGATATCAATATCTAATACCGCTACCATACCGTTTATACCGTCCCGAAAACGGTTCTTGGTATTGTGGTAAGTTCGCCAGAGCTCCCGAGTTTGCGCTGTGTTGAACAATCCCTTCAAATCTTAGCATTAGCCCCAAATCTCAGTATTGTTGTGAATACGTTCACCAGAGCTTCCGAGGTTCCGCTGTGATGAAAACGAGGGACCTGCATATCTTTTTTTTTTTTTTGTTGCATGTGCGGTTACGTTAGCGCGTAATATTAGTTAAGTATCATGGCACTACCTGTGAGTTCCTATAATTGGCTATCTGTGTCTACTTGATTGTGTAATGTTATATAATAGCTGTTGGATCTCCAAATAAAATAAATAAATAAATAAATAAAATAAATCTCTTGCTGTCAACACAACGACTCCTCAAGCTCAGCAACGAGCTTCTGGTCAGGGCTTGGAACCAGTGCCGCAAATACCTGTAACATACCGGTATTCATGGGTTTTTTTCGTTTTGGTTCCAAAGAACAAACAGGTAAAGGAAAAATACCGGTATTAGCAACGAAAAATACCGGTTCTTTATAAATGTGTATGCTACGTTGCTGTTTCGTGCGAGCACGCGTCGCGCCGGTAACACCTACTAAATTAACACATGTCGCGTTTGCGATGCGAATTATTCTTTTATCTTTTTCTCTCATTCACTCCACTCGCATTTTCATTTTGAGCGGTTTCAACCGAATCTGAGGTGTGAGTGGAATCGAGCTACTGGGAGTTTTGTCGCTGGTTCACTAAACCTAGCCTAGCTGAGAAGAGTCCAGCAAGAAACTCAGCTAGGCCCGACCTGGGTCGGACTGACTACCCGGTGTGCGGCGGTACCGGGACGAATAGGGACTATATGTGTCACTGATGTCGCGATCGCGCGGTGCACGTCCCCGCCGGTGGGAATGCCTAAGTGTACGCGTCGTGTCAGAGTTGGACGCCGTAAGCGCAGCGTTCCATCTTTCGATAGACGTTGTGATAACGTCGTCCGGGTCCGTAAGTGTGTGCCTAGGACGCCGGACCGTGCGGCCCCTAATCAGTGATCGCCGAGTAACGACAGAGGGGGAGGGATGGGAACGTAGTCGACAGCCTTTCTAACTAACGGATTCCTATGATGGGGAGCGTTGTCAAAATAACGTCTGGCAGTCTGCTTAAAGAAACCATACATAGTGCTACCCCATGTCGTGGTGCAGACTGAGGTTCGACTGGTACCACGGAGCACCAGCAGTCGCCCTACGGAGAAAACGATTCTGAATGACCTGAAGCGGCTTGAGCGATGTCATAGGCACGTGAGCAAAAGCTACACTTGCATAAGACATGATTGGACGAACACAAGTTTTGTAGAGTGTCAGCTTATTTCTAAGTGACATTTTACTAAACTTGTTAATCATCGACCCAAGCCTTCCTAGCACGAACAACGCACGGTTGCGTACCCTACTGATGTGGCTACGGAAAATCAGTTTTCTGTCGAGGGTCACTCCAAGATATTTGACTTCGTTGGCCCAGGGGATGGGCCGGTCAAACATCTGGATCGGAGCCACACGCCTTTCCGTGCTAACGCGGTCAGACGGGTGGAAGACTATCGCAGTGCTTTTTCCGGATTGACTTCGATACGCCAGAGATTAAACCAACGACCTAGGTCAGTGATTGCCTCCTGGAGGTATCGCCGGATAAAAGTATACTTACAATGAGTCGTAAAGAGCGCGGTATCGTCCGCGAACAACCCCAGTTGCACTTTAGGGTGCCTGGGAATGTCGTTCGTGAATAACGAATAAAGAGTGGGAGAGAGCACGGAGCCTTGCGGGACTCCGGGCCGGATGGGGTGTGGGTCCGAGTACGTTCCCTCTAGTCTGTATCGAAAGCCGGAAAATACCAATATTTCAAGCCTTCCATGTGGTTCTTCTGAAGTCGCAAATGTCCATAAGCTACGCTATTTGCTTACCATTGGGCAGACCGTAAGCTTGTTTGCCATTTTCTTATAAGAAAAACCTTAGAGACGTTCTATTTCCGGAATTATTACCGATTTTGTAAGGGACATATTTATTTAGCTTGCTGCGAACATTGCTCAATACAAAATGGGAAATACTTATTTAAACACTTTGTTTGCGGAAGCTACTGCCATTAAGTTAAGAGATTGGGCAACTTGGCTGTTAAACTTTGTCAAGCAGCCCGACGGCCTTTGATTCGGTTTGACAACCGTTTCGCGCACGGAAGCGTTCTGCAACCTCAACCTCACAGCGCCTATTCAGTTGAGCCTCGGCCGCCATTACCTGGCCTCGAGTGAACGCTTCATGGTCTACGTGTGCACTTATAAGGGTATCGTTTAGCACGTGATGAATTAAAGGCAAAGCGTCCGATGCCTTCTGTCTAGTAGTGTCAGAAAGGAACGAAACATCATCATAATCAATTAAAAATAGGTCACACATGAATAGCTCCTTGTCAGTAACTCAATATTATAGACATTATTTCCTACATGCAATATTTTTTAAAAGATTAAGTTATTTGCATACCCGGTCCTCAGGTGACCGTAGGGATGGCTCGTTCCTCGCTCAGTGAATCGGCATTGCCATTCAGCGAGGCAACGCGGCCAGCCTTATGGTAACTCTGCCCAGTGGCAGCGACTTGGGCGACCCATGCCCATACAGTTTAGGCCTTTAGTTTAGATTAGGTTTAAGTAGTTTGTAAGATGTTGTTTTGATTTTGTTCTACGTATATTATGGTAATAGATATACATAATTTCCTACAATACAAAGCTAAAACGCACAGCAAAAACTAAATGTGAATGCCCTGAACAATTTTGCGTTTAGAAGGGTCATTATCTCCTTATACGGATCTCCTAAACAATGGTGTTATGTAGTTACCGTGACAGATAATGTAGTGGTCATGAACCTCGAAATTGCGGTAAGGGACTATCGACTTTTAACCCCTGTGACCACGTGGTCCGACTGCTTATTAAGTTGTTATTTATATATATAATCAGTCAACCGATCACACGGAAGAAACGGAATTGCTATCTCCTGTAGACCAATTAATCGGATTGGAAAAGAAAGTCCACCTAGACCGATCATTCGGACGAAGTGGAATTTCGATTCCTTCTAGTACCTAGTCTAGTACCTCAATGCTAGAAGCATATGTAAAAAAAGCAAACTGGACGAACTGAAATGCATCTTGAAATACTGTACATGTCATTCTACTTACAGAAACTTGGGTTCATACGGACGCACAAGCTTCACAACTTCAAATCCTAAACTACACACTATTTATTTATTTATTTAAACTTTATTGCAGAAAAAGAATATAAGTACAAAGGGCGGACTTAATGCCATGAGGCATTCTCTACCAGTCGACCATAGGACCAAACGGAAACTAGCAAAAGTGGGTGCAATGAGAAAATAATTCATAAAAGTAGGCGTAATATATAGACCTGAACACACGGATTTTAAAGATTTTCGAGAATATGAATGAATCTGAATGGGTGAATAAGCTTGTCTACAATTAGTACACTACCTACCTGTATTGTTTCAATATTTTGTATGACTTAATTCCTGTTATTACTATTGTTTTAATTTTTTTTATTACTTTATACTACTGTATGTGTTGTCTACCTTAAATATGATTTTGCATTCTTGCGGTGACAACAACCAAGTCGAATACATGTATTTGTCTATAACCATGTTCTCATGGAAGTGATTGTAGATCTTATATGAGAATAAATGTCTTTAAACCTAAACCTAGTACGATTAGCAAACTAACGTGTATAAAAAAGTCCAGGTAGACCGACCGGTAGGATGAAGAGGAATTGCGATTCCTTGTAGTCCGTATAGTAGGATTAACAGGAAAGAATATCCACGTCGCCCTATTAGTAGGACAAAGCAGTCACCACGTGGTCACATGGGTTTTAACTTGAAGGATTGGGTTGATGTCTTCCTAATACTAAGCCTAGCCAAAGGTTAGTTGTGCAAAACGAATCCTAAGCTAGGGCCCTACCGGGATAATAATTAAGATGATTATTATCACGTGTCGCTAAACTTCAAACTGATAAATCCACTCTAACCACTTGGTAGAAAAGAGTTATATAACGTTAATGTGGTGATTTGAAAAGCAGTTTTTTTTATTATCACTAAAGAAAGCGATCCTGTTCAGCAAATTCAGCATTAAAACCATCCATTCTTTACGAAACCGGAGACGAAACGTGACCACTTGTCCACCAATTTAAGGTCGCTAAGCGAGCTATGGAGAGAGCTATGCTGGGGTTTGTGGGTTTTTCTTAAGGATCGTATCCGGAACGTAATTATTCGTCAGAGACCCGACATAGCTCAGCGAATTGGTAAACTGAAGTGGCAGTGGGCAGGTCACGTATGTCGCAGAACCGATGGCCGTTGGGGCATGGCAGACTGGCTCTTGAGTGGAGATCGCGTGTCGGCAAACGTAGTGTAGGACGCCCTGTAACTAGGTGGGGCGATGATATTCGTAAGGCAGTGGACAGGGATTGGAGGAGACGAGCTGAAGACCGAGCTCAGTGGTGTGCGATGGGAGAGGCCTATGTCCAGCAGTGGACTGACACAGCACACAGGCTTATGATGATGATTCATTACAAAAAATAAAATTATGGCTTGATAATTGATTGCAATTCAGCAACAAATATTCTTTGTTGCTCACCAAAGGGAGTACATTAAAAGAACAACAGAAATTAAATTACTCATAACAGTGGTAGGCAACAGGCGGTCATATCGCTAACAAGCGATCTCTTCCAGACAACCTTTATCAATTTATCGATTAATCTTTAGCAGTTTATCTATCTTTAAAAAAGTCAGTGTGGATTTGTATAATTTCGATTTAACAGACCTGGCCCCTATTTCACCAAAGCTGACAGGCGCGACAATTGTCAAAAAACATTACAATTGTAGTTGGTGCAACAGTTTTCACATGAAAATTGTCGATTTGTCAGCCTACATATGTCAAATATATACATATATCGACTTGGTGAAATAGGGGCCTGGATTTATCTGTAGTTGAAAAAAATACGATTAGAATTATTACGTCAACTGACAGCCATGTTGAACAAACTTCTTTCACTGATTGGCTTGGAACCTACATTTGAAAAATATTATCACATGGATATATCTAATTTAGCCTCTATTTCAATGACAATAGAGTCCAATAGCGACAACATTCAGTTACCTTGTCGAGGAATAAAAAGTTTCGCCAAGTTTCGACTTTATTTTAATGTCGTTAAGAGACTAAAAGTGACCAACATTTAATTCTCCGACTGTACATACGTTGGCATATACATACGTCGCTTGCTACTTTCTTCCTGAATCTCGTACACGTGCGGACATCACGTTTTCATGCACAATTGCACACAACTAACATCTCAAACAATTACAGACCCTACTCCCTTGTAATACAGTCCACGTACGGCGCTTTGACGTTTTTATATATGAGTCTTGTTGCTATTCTCAACTCTTTGCATTTGTGATAAAGATGTTGTTTGACGTAATAAACATTTTGACCTTCGTCAAAGATCACTGACATTGCAATAGTTGATTTTTATAAATAGAGCTCTATTATTAATGTGATAATGATGAAAGTTTTTCTTTGAGGTCTTTATCTTTTTACGAATCATAATGTTATTTAGATTGCCATGTTAATTATAATAATTGTGATAATCCATATTGAAAGGGACCTTATGGCGGCCGGCACTTACGCCTGTATTGCCGCTGTTCCAATACAATAGTGAATGGATGCAACATAAGCGCCTGCCGCCATAAGGTCCCTTTCGATGTGGATTATCACAATTATGCACTCAGATTTAGTAATATAGACAGTAATGATTATGTAATTGTGTACATAATCTGTTATTTATGTGGTGTAAAGATTAGGATCATCTGTATTATATCGTGGTATACAAAACTTGATTACTACAAATAGGGTAAACGTACCAGTGGTCGACACCGTAGTGCCCAATATCAAAATCAAAACATTTATTCTGCAAATAGACCTCACTACTTATATTAGTCAAAATCTACATAATATGTCAATTAAAAATTACACTATAATCAAATTTTAATTGCTTTTTGGAACACTGGATCACTTATGAAGAATCTATATAGTTATTTTGTTAAAACAATAAAAAAGCGCTACTTTACTTTAAAAAAAAATATTACTCTAGTTGATAATTACGAAATCTGCAGCATGAGAATTCATTTTTACAATGATATTGACGACCGGTTTAGCCTAGTGGATAGTGCACCTGCCTGTGAAGCTGACGGTCCTGGGTTCGAATCCCGGTCAGGGCAAATATTTATGTGATGAGCATGAATATTTGTTTCTGAGTCTTGGATGTTTTCTATGTATTTAAGTATTTATATCTATTAAATATATCGTCGTCTAGTACCCATAACACAAGCCTTCTTGAGCTTACTGTGGGGCTAGTTCGATTTGTGTAAGATTGTCCTCTAATATTGATTTATTATTTTTTTTATATTCAGGATTTTTTGAGACGATTACTAGGGCATTTTTCAATATTTTATTTGTTTTCCAGTCCACACTAATTGTGTAGTATAATTCTGCATTATTTCTTCACACTGGAAGCTCAAATTTCAATATTTTCGTCAGATCTCTGCGTGCAGTGCCGGTTGCATATGACACAACATTTATAACACAAAACGTTGCGATACGTGAAAGTCGTCATAAAAGTATTTTATTATAAATCGGAGTTACATCGCTGTGATGCAACGCTTCCTGCTAGGTAACTATTTAATGATGTTTTTAATAATGATGATGACTAAGCACTGACATACTTTTAACATACGGATGTCAACGTTAAAGGGGTTTATTTGGCGATGCAAGAAAATTACAGTCGGAAAGTTCCAGTTTTTCTTCTATCGAGCAATAGAGAGGTGATGCGCTTGGATATTTTTGAATCAGTAACACAACATTTTCAACAGATATTCGTAAAATCAATTATGCTGAGTGGTGTCCAATTGCGGCCATTATAGCAGCACCGCTACTCTTTATACTTAGTCTCGTTTCATGTATGTAGGTACTTTTAAGCTAGTTTTTAGGTATTAAGTTTTAAATTGTAATGTGTTGTTATTTTGGTCTGCAATAAATTTGGTTCTATTCTATTCTATTCTGACTTGGGTGCGCTAAGTTTATCACTACATAGTATAAAACAAAGTCGCTTTCTCTGTCCCTATATCCCTATATCCGTATGTATGCTTAAATCTTTAAAACTATGCAACGGATTTTGATGCGGTTTTTTTTAATAGATAGAGTGATTGAAGAGGAAGGTTTATATGTATAATAACATCCATTAAATAGTGCACCCGTGCGAAGCCGGGGCGGGTCCCTAATAGAAGATAAATTGCGGCATAAGAGGGAAAGTATTTTTTTATTCCAGAAAACCACCACCACCTCCAAAAAAGATCTTCGAATACCTAAACAAACACGTCGTCGGCCAAGAATACGCTAAGAAAGTGCTCTCCGTAGCCGTCTACAACCACTACAAGCGCATATACAACAACGTGACCAGCGGAGCGCCGAGCGACGCTCACCATCCTCTACATCATACGCACAGAGGTAAGCGTTGGACTCGTCATCATAATCTTAAACTTGGTCATAACAGCGTGTAAAAGAGTTAAGACTCTAATATATGTATAGTTCTATTCTATTAGCTTGATCGTGGCGAATTTTAAATCATTCGCGCTTAATATGAGCATTGTTAATTTCAATTCGTCTAGGAGTTCCTCAAGGAAATGTACTGAGCCATAATTTATCCTACTAATAAAATAGAATATTTTTTGTACGTCTACAGTCATTGAAATGAAACGAAATAAAATGAAATCTTCAATTTAGACATATTACATGCACGTATGAATATCAAAAAACTGCCACCGGTTCATAAAATAAACCTCTGCCTCGAGAAGAACCGGCGTAAGAAACTCGGCGAGGTGTAATTTTTGCAAAACAATATACAATGTATATAAAATAACAGTATCATAATACTACAGAATTAAAGTGATGCAATATACAATTTTTTTTTTTAATATTTAGGATAAAATATTTCCGTGTTACTACTTGTGCGGAACGCTATCACTGCCAAACACCCCTATCTATGATGTAATCGTTTATCTTATAATATGCTTTTGAAATAAGTGTTTGTGTCACGACAGATTTAAATGTAGACTTGAAATTTTATTGTAGAATTTTATACAATGTCCCACGAACGACTTTTTCGCCTTTATTAATCTGTACAAAGTTATTTTGTGTTTCCCGGTGTTTCTGGTAACTTATTAAGTGTTCTTTGGAAAATTGTATAAATTTTTCCTAACATACATGATTATTTCAAATACGTACAGCGACGGCAGGGTTAGGATATCTATTTCCTTAAAGATTTATCGCAATGACTCACGCGACCCCAAGCTATAAATTGCTCGTATAGCTCGTATTGTTCAATATCTTTCCTATTAACCTTGAACAGTAATGATGTGTCATCTGCAAACATGACACTGCCCGATCTTCGACTTACCATATATGGTAAATCATTTAAATAAACAAGGAATAGGAACGGGCCTAGAATAGATCCCAGAGGTACTCCCATACCACTGTAGCTGATGAAATAGCTCCATTTATCGCTACCCTTTGATTTCTTTGTTAGGTATGACTTAATGAGACCCAATGCATGTCCTCTAATGCCATAAAATTTTAGCTTACAAATTATAAAATACCATGGTCTACACAATCAAAAGCCTTGCAAAGGTTGCAGAAGACTCTAATATCATTTCACTCACGAGATACCTGGATTTTTAAGCGGGAAATGCCATAAGTATGCTAGCAACGTGTTTCAACCTCGTTAATATTAAGCACGCGCAAGAAACATAATTTAGTTCGTAAATAGGTCATTTATTTTAATTAACTTCTAAGTCGACTGCTTATTTCAGTTTAGACTTACTAGAGGTCTGTCTGGCTGAACATGATATTGACATACGTGTCACCTAGGCACGCTAACATGCGCAAACCTAAATTGTCAAATCGCGCGTCAAATATCCTACCAATATTATATCAGCACGTCAATTCAGATAGTACTAGTCAATAAAAAGGGATGGAAAATGGAAACCTGCTAAACGAGGCCAGAACTAATCTCCGAAGGTCAACTGTAGCATCGATTTGTCACACTCTCACGTTTCCGACGAAAGTGGTTCGGTTTTTCCGCTCAGCAAAAACTATTTAGTATTCTATCGCGATAAATGGTTAGTTTGGTGTTTTGTAACGCGTTGGGTGGCTTTTCGTTGCCTATTCAAAGCTAAGTTTACATCAATGCTATCGTTACTGACTTCTTACCTTAAGACCCATCTAGGGGACATAAGAATGTCCCCTAGATGGGGCAGAGGGCGTGCACAGTGACTCTCCATGTAGATCGATCTTGAGCTTCTCGCTTCATTTAAATGAAATAAATAAATAAGTAAATGAAATAAATGAACTTTATTCTGCAAGTAGGCCGGAAAGGCACTTTTACAAGTCAAAAACTACTAGCGTTTCTCATGAGACCACTGCCGAGAAGAAACACCGAAAGAAACTCGGCAGTTAGTCATTTTCTCCAAAATATGCTTATTACAATGATACTACTTAACCTACTTAAGTAAATGTAAGTGGTAAAAAACAAAAGAGAATTCAAAGAAAAACGAGGAAAAAATAACAATAGGTATTTACAATGTGTAGTTACACAAGAAAACAAAACATGTCGAATCGTTTGATATGCTTTCCTGCAAGAACTGTGTCAACTAGATACAATGAAAATTAATAGACTCTTTACGCTATTTAGGTATTTTCACTCCTAGACTTCCTGATCTTCTTCACCTCGTCCAGCACCGTACGCCGCCAGGTTTATTTGGGGTGGCCTCGCTTTCTCTTTCCTTAGGGGTTCCACTGTAAGGCCTGTTTAGGTATATGGTCGGGCCCCCTCCGGAGTGTGTGTCCAATCCAGTTCCACTTACGGCGCTTGAACTGCTGGTCGATCGGGATTTCACTATCATTACTATTTAATCCATATGAATATTATAAATGTGAAAGAAACTTAAACCGCTAAACCGATTTAGGTGTGGAGATAGTTTAAGCCTCGCGGAGGACATGGGATAGTCTTTATCCCGGAAATCATTCCCTCAGGGGGTGAGATAGGGGACAGAAGTTTGTACGGAGGTACGATTAAGCTAGTAATAGTAAAAGCTAGTAATCTTATAATTTTTCTTATTGCAGATCTCCTGCACCTAAGTCACGGGAACCAGACCGGCGGTACAGACGTCCTGGAGAGGCAAAGTCACGAGTTACGACTCGATAAGAGCAATGTGCTACTGCTGGGTCCAACTGGCTGCGGTGAGTTAATTAATTCCAATAAGGCTTCTACACACACACGCACGCACGCACACACGCACGCACGCACACACCCACCCACAGGCTGACTGTAGCCTTTCTCATCTAGACAGTAAGAATTACGTCATGGAGGTGCGGTACTTCCTGACACAGGTTTTTACCTACTACGATACCCTAAACTTGTTGCCATCATATGACTTGTTTCTTCTGAAATAAAATAGAAGACGACTTTGCAATATTAGGGTACAGTCGCCATAAAATATATCTGTACTCTTCAGGGTGCTCAAAAATATCTGAACATGCACTTTAACGCCTTGACAATAGAGTCGTGTTCAGATATTTGTGAGCACCTTGTTCGCTCCGATATATCTGATGGCGACTGTACCATCAAGCTGATTTGATGATGGAGACAGAAGGTGGCCATAGCAACTCCTAAAACTACACAAGATATACACTTCGTATTTGGGCTCATTGAAACCGTCTCCACGAGTAGTTGATGACTGTGAAAAATAAAGTACAGTCAGCAATAAAAGCGCTTGTGATACTTGATTCGCGAGCTTTCAAAGGCAACGGTGGTCGTATAACAACTTTATTCAATAACGAGCGCACCCATAAAAAGCATGTGCCAGTTTTTGTCTACATCCATAGTAAATCCACTTTAATATGTCCAAAAAGGCAAAAACCATACGTAAAGACCAGCTTTTCAATATACTCCGCCCCGCGCCCACCGTTCTTTAATTATTCCTTAAAACACTCGTGTGATGTTTTTATGAAACTCGCCTCCTACTCGTTTTATAAAACCACACTCGTATTTTAATGCTGATTGTATGTAACAGTTGCAACTACTATGTTGCCTTGCCACCGTCATATATAAAAAAACTTACTACACTATTTTTAAACTCATTATGTCACTCACGTATTAAAAAAAAACATGATAATATTCGTTGCCAAAATAACGCACGTGTGTAATACTGGCAATATTTCAATAAAAACCAACATTATCAGTATGCAGCGCGCGTGCATATTCGCTATGTCTATTTTTGTAATGCACTTGTCATTCGTACGTGACACACATGTTTAATGATTGCGAAAAACTACAGAATCGTATGCAAGGTTGTCTGTTTTATTTGATTTGGTTTTAGATAAAGTAACAGCTCCAGTTATGGTACTTCTTCTACTTTTCTTCTCTTCTCTTTTCTTTCCATTATCTATTCTTACCTTTTTTTTTTATTAAAAATGGGATCGCTCTTAGCCAGCATCTAGCCAGGGGGCAAAGATGAGGCCGACGATGAAGCGAGCTCACCCAGAAGGTGCCTATTCACTCGTGCCTTAAAAAGGTCTAGGTTATATGAGCTCGAAAGCACAAACGCCGGCAGAGAATTCCAAACCTTAGAAGTGCGCATTATAAAAGATGATGCAAAGCGCTTGGTTCGAATAAATTTCGACCAAGTAAGGATGGTATCCAGCCGTACGTCTAGATGTCCGGTGGAAGAAGGGGGAAGGCGGTATGAGCTCATGGAGCTACTGAGCACACTCTCCGAAGTACAATTTTTAGAAGACGCACAGACATGCTACTTTGCGTCTATGTGCTAGGCTCTACCTTTCCACTCTATCTTCATTTCTTCCTTTTCCCTCTTCTTGACCTCGACACGGCCCTAAAGGACATCTATAAAAAAAGCTCCAGTTATCGAC
This sequence comes from Epiblema foenella, assembly GCA_963556455.1. Classification (NCBI taxonomy): domain Eukaryota; kingdom Metazoa; phylum Arthropoda; class Insecta; order Lepidoptera; family Tortricidae; genus Epiblema; species Epiblema foenella. The sequence continues at coordinate 1,574,637 of OY747113.1, read as the reverse complement.
ATGGGCCCAATGAACACATTGGCACTTATTTAAAAGAAACGAACTATTAATTTTTTATACAACAATTTAAAGCCGTAATATCTTTTGAATCAGTAATATAGTGTCCATTGCTGGTGCTTGTCACCTTAAACTGTCCGGCATTGGAGCTGTTGCGTATGTTACTTTTATAATAACAACGGCTACGGTAGTTTTAGATAGTACTACAGTATGGGATTCTTCAAGAAAATTTTAACAATCCTTGTGTTCAAATTTTAAAAAGGGTCAGCAAATAGCATGTGACACCCCTGGAGTGGCAAGCGTCCGTAGGCTGCCAGTGACCGCTTACCATCAGGCAGGCTGGTAGCTTGTTTGCCACCGACGTGGTATATAAATAAAAAAGTAACGGAGGCATTTTTTGCTTTCGTCGCTTGTAGTTTAATTTAAGCGAAAAAAAAACTGTTTTATTAAAATATAATGTTTGTGTGTATGCATAGTTGAAACACTATACATAAGCTAATACTTAACACTAGTAAAGCACTCGGATCCCTCTGTCCCTGTCACATACCCAATATATGTGATAATCCATATTGAAAGGAACCTTATGGCGGCCGGCACTTACGCCTTTATTGCCGCTGTTCCAATACAATAATGAATAGGTGTAACGTAAGCGCCTGCCGCCATAAGGTCCCTTTCGATGTGGCTTATCATATATAATGAACGGGTCACTTAAGCGCGGCGTCGCTAACCTGTTACTCTACGTTTCGGAACGCGACGCGCACGCTGTTCTAAGATAGATTGTATTTTTTCACCTCACTAGCTCGGAAAGCCCTTTTTTATTCTTTAAAAACAAATAGCAAAACTGCATTTTATCCACAAGAGTGCAAAGAATATTTGAAATCCGAAAGTGCTATTTGGAACTTTTTTAAACATAATAACATGTAAAGGCCAGTCCAGACAGTCCAGCAACAATAATTTTATATTGTGTTAAAAAACTAGTACCTACGCCAAATCTCGGGATTAGGTAGTGGACAACTATATTTAGGACGCAACTGTCAACGTTAGGACGAGGAGGAGGAAAAAAAAATCCTCGCTCTAGTGAGGTGAAAAGATTTGTGTTATACACGGCTGCAAAGTTATTTTACGTCTCGTGTGTTGCAACACTCGCTACGCTCAGGATTCTGTTTTTGAACCACTGGCTTCGCTCAGGATTCTATTTTCGAACCATAAAATCCATTCGTTAGCTCGTGGTTCAATCCTATAATCCATTCGCTAGCTCGTGTTTCAATTCCACACTCGCGGTTAAAATACAACTTTGCACCCTTGTATAACAAATAACTATTTTGTCAATATTTCGCTTTGATAATGAGCAAAAATTTTACCATTCATTTAGTCTGTTTTACAACAATAGATGGAGAAATTACGTTGAACCGAATAATTCGGCCGAATATTCGGTTCGGCAACAGCTGGACCTAATATTCTGTCGAATGTTCGGTGAAACCCATATTCGGAATAAATAAATAAATAAATAAATATTTGTGGACAATCTACACAAATCAACCTAGTCCCAAACTAAGCAAAGCTTGTACTATGGGTACCAAGTGACGATACAAATACTTATATAGATAAATAGATAAATAGATACTTAAATACATAGAAAACATCCAAGACTCAGGAACAAATTTCGTGTTCATCACACAAATAAATGTCCTGACCGGGATTCGAACCCGGGACCTCCAGCTTCGTAGGCAGGGTCACTACCAACTAGGCTAAAGCGGTTGTCGATTGTTGTCAGGTAAAACTCTACTCGCCCAAACGATAGCCCAGTGCCTGGACGTGCCGTTCGCGATCTGCGACTGCACGACGCTGACGCAGGCCGGCTACGTGGGCGAGGACATCGAGAGCGTCATCGCCAAGCTGCTGCAGGACGCCAACTTCAAGTCAGTACTCTATAATAAGATACCAGAAGAGCTGCGTAAACTACATGACAGATTATTTATGACAAAATTAAGAAAATGGCTAACAAATAAATGTTTTTATACAATTAGGGATTTTCTTGACGAATAATAATAATATTTGACACATTTAATTTAGAAATGCATGAGCTCATTCGTAACATTGTAATGAAAAATAATGTATAAGTAATGGTACCATTTAATTTATAAATTTGTAAGCAATAACATAATAATTTAATGTATGGGTACCTATTTTTTTTTAATTTATAATAGCAATTTAATGTATTGATAAATAGTGTAGTGTTAATTAAAAAAAATATAGATCAATAATAACTTTAATCATTATTGTTAAAGTTAATTTTTGAATTTAGTATTTGCATGCTGCTATAGGCTAAACATGTGAAACTACTTATACTTATTACCTATGTCAACTTCAATTTACCATGTTTACGCAAATAAATCATTCATTCATTCATATACAATGCCTCACTCGCACTACTTACTTACTGCCTTCACGTATTTGAGGCTTTTTCGAACCTGTCTGTGGCTTTATAGGCCGGGCCCAATAAAGCGATAGGAGTGCGCGGTTGGAGAGTAGCCTGGGGACAATCCTAGGGAAAACCTCCGACACGACCACGCGTGTGGTTTGGAACACTGGAATACTCTAAGAGTTTGCGCTCCAGTGAGATTGGTTGAGCGGTTTCAATGGAATCTGAGGTGTGAGTGGAATCGAGCTACTGGGAGTTTTGTAAATTAAAACGGCCGTTTTAACTTTGGACGCATAGATTGACGAATCCAGCAACGTAAAAACTAGTTTGATGGATTCAAAAAGTACTTAAATACAAACTACAGTACGTAGCGGCCCCCTTTTTTAGTTATATATCGTTAAATTTAAATAATTACACTTATTTACGAGTGGCGCTAGTGGACCTGTTACAGTTTATTAAAGCACTCTTAAGCTTGAAGACACACTGGAACACACTGGGAAACTCAAAATAACTTTTTATAGACTAGTGAAGGCAAAAAAGTCGTTTTTGGGAAATTGTATAAAATTCTACAATAAAATTCCAAGACACATTACTGAACTTACGGATTCTCAATTTAAGTCTGTCGTGAAACAGACACTTATTTCAAAAGCATATTATAAGATAAACGATTATATCATGGATAGGGATGTTTGGCAGTGATAGCGTCCCGCACAAGTAATCTAACACAGAAATATGTTGTCCTTAATATTAAAAAATATGTATGTATGTTTATATTATAGCATTTGAATTCTGTAGTATTATGATACTGTTATTTTATATAAATTGTATATTGTTTTGAAAAAATGACACCTCGCCGAGTTTCTTACGCCGGTTCTTCTCGAGGCAGAGGTTTATTTTATGAGCCGGTGGTAGTTTATTGACATTCATAAGTGCATGTAACATGCCTAAATTGAAGAATAAATTTCATTTCATTTCATTTCATGAGGTAACAGACAGACAGAGTTCGCATTTATAATATTAAGTATGGATTATGTTCCAGTGTGGAGCGAGCACAGACCGGTATCGTGTTCCTGGACGAAGTGGACAAAATCGGCGCCGTGCCAGGCATACACCAGCTGAGAGACGTCGGAGGTATTGTGGGAAATATTTACAAGCTCCTTTTTGACAGTTATTAATTAGCGTTTGGAGTGTCTTAACCCGTCGCCTACCGGTCCCTTGGATCCCAGGGATCATAACGAAAGAATGCTTGTCACTCACGCGCCATGACATGGGAATGTGAAAAGCGAAGTTGAACTCTATAGAAATGCATGTAAGTTGATATCGCAATGGACGCCGTGTGAAATCGAAATTTTTATCGCGGAATTCGGAAATACAGTATCGATTTCTGAACGATACAAAATTGACGTGGGTAGAATAAAAATCATATCACAAAAGTTTTTACTATAGATTCGTATCCAATACCGTATTTGTTTACCTACTAACCTAATATGGATTTTTTGTGGTCCGAAATAAATATTTTTTATTTATATTTTATTTTAATAGTGAAATATGTACGTCACTGCTACATGTACATCTCTTGGATATTATATTAATTTAATTATACCCCTTGTTTAATCTTGAGACCTTATACATCTTTAACTTTACTGATGTTGTAATATCTCTGTCGCACGTGCGGCAGAGAGGGAGATATTCGAACTTCGTTCGTTTTCAGTTCGCGGTAGCCCCTCCGGTTATCCATGATAATTAATATAGGGTTTTTTTTCTTTTCAGGCGAGGGCGTCCAACAGGGCATGCTCAAGATGTTGGAGGGCGCGGTGGTGTCCGTCCCCGAGCGGAACTCGCGCAAGCTGCGCGGCGACGCGGTGCAGGTGGACACCACCAACATACTGTTCGTGGCGAGCGGCGCCTACAACGGACTCGACAGGTCAGCCGTGACAGTGGGACGATGACTCGTTATCCCAGTACAGTTGCATCCTGAAGGATGCCCGGGGTCCGCTACCTAATCCCAAGGCTTGGCGTAGGCACTAGTTTTTTGAAAATCTTACACAAAATCAAAATCAAAACATTCTGCAAATAGGCCTCAAGGGCACTTTTACAAGTCAAAATCTATCTAGGTACATCAAATAAAAATTATACAATAATCATCAATCACGAGTCATCATCATCCTCCTAGCGTTGTCCCGGTACAGTTGCATCCTGAAGGATGCCCGGGGTCCGCTACCTAATCCCAAGGCTTGGCGTAGGCACTAGTTTTTTCAAAATCTTACACAAATCGAACTAGCCCCACAGTAAGCTCAAGAAGGCTTGTGTTACGGATACTAGACGACGATATATTTAATAGATATAAATACTTAAATACATAGAAATCCAAATGCTTAATTTTGGATTGGTCTAGTGACCCGCAAAAACGGTGTTTACGTACCCATAAATCCATGTAATAAAAACATAACTTACATGCACATAAGCCGTTAACTATTGACCACCGGGTGGACAACTTTTGTTTTTGGGTCAATCAACTTTTTCTTGTTGTTATTTGGTCCCGTCAGCGAGGAGACAACAGTAACCGAGTTTCTTAGAAAAATGTTTATAATATGGACTTCAAGCATGCTCAAGGGATGACCCATGTGTGACCCATGGATCTTTGCTCATAGCTAAAACTCATGATTAAAGATTTAAACCCTATAAAAACACAGTTGTAAAGAGTGACTCAGGAGACGTAACCATGGTAACGAGCAACAAAAAATAGTTGATCCACCCACATATCAAAATTTAAGGGCCGAAATGCTTCATTGTGGATTGGTCTAGTAACCCGCAAAAACAGTGTTTACGTACCTATAAATCCATGTAATAAAAACATAACTTACATATACATAAGCCGTTAACTATTGACCACCGGGTGGACAACTTTTGTTTTTGGGTCAATCAACTTTTTCTTGTTGTTATTTGGTCCCGTCAGCGAGGAGACAACAGTAACCGAGTTTCTTCGAAAAATGTTTATAATACGGACTTCAAGCATGCTCAAGGGATGACCCATGTCCAAATGGATCTTTGCTCATAGCTAAAACTCATGATTAATAGATTTAAACCCTATAAAATCACAGTTTTAAAGAGTGACCCAGGAGACGTAACCATGGTAACGAGCAAAAAAAAATAGTTGATCCACCCACATATCAAAATTTAAGGGCCGAAATGCTTAATTTTGGATTGGTCTAGTGACCCGCAAAAACAGTGTTTACGTACCCATAAATCCATGTAATAAAAACATAACTTACATGTACATAAGCCGTTAACTATTGACCACCGGGTGGACAACTTTTGTTTTTACAACTGACAATGTTTTTACAAACCCAACTAGTCCAAACAAGGTTATGAAGCCTATAGCCTTCCGTTGGGCGGCTGCTGTGAGCAGTTAGTAATGAAATGAAATGAAAGTTTATTCACAAGAACATATGGTACAGCAGGATGATATAGGTATACATTGTTGACCCTTAATATATTCGGCCTCGAGGCATGTGAAAATATTTTTTCATGATATGACAAGTCATGCATGTCAAAGTAAAATTAAATTAAGTAAATTGCGTGTATGTCACATTAATTATAAGTGCATGTCAAAATACTTATACACGCCAAGATATTAACAAATTAATAAATAGGTATCTCAATTGCATAAGAAAACATGCGTTACGGGCGTTACAGTGTTTACATGAATATTTTGGCGATGCAATGTCATTGAAATTAAATTATAATTATAATTGTAATTGGTAATTGACAAAATTGATATTAGAATTGCTCGTAGAACCGATAACCGTTGGGGAAGAAAGGTTCTCGAGTGGCGGCCTCGCACGGGAAATGAAGCGTTGGACGGCCTCCCACTAGGTGGACTGATGACTTGGTCAAGGCAGCGGGGAGTCGCTGGATGCGGGTGGCTCGCGACCGTGTGCTGTGGCGCTCCTTGGGGGAGGCCTATATCCAGCAGTGGATGTCTTCCGGCTGAATGATGATGATGATGATGATGATATTAGAATTAAGATTAAAATTTAAAACTTAAAGTAGTGAGTAGTGAGTAGTGAGCAGTGAGTAACGGAGGTTGCCCGCAGGCTGGTGCAGCGGCGCAACAACGAGAAGTACCTCGGCTTCGGCGCGTGGGACGCCAAGTCCGGCCGGAGAGCCGCTTTACAGGTCAGTGCCATTAAGGATCCTTATCTAAAATAAAACTAAAATATCTAAATACAAGTTGTATCTTGCTCTCTGTGCACACTTCTATATGATACGAAGATTGATCGACGAAACTGGGTCCTGTAACACAGGGTTTCCTAGCTCAGGACGCAGGGTCGTAATTTATATTGTAATGTTTCCCTTATACAATAAACTTTTTTCACTTATCAGTTAAAAAACGCTCATCTATTTAGACGATTATCTTATTAAATTGATACACATCTTGACATTTTATTAGTGTAACTATCTAGAAAAGGATTAATGTCATGAATTTTAAATGTATTTTTTGGATATTTCCTTAAGAAATATCGTTTCAAACATCACTCAAAATCGACCATTTTCAAGCTAAAAACCGTGTTTTTTCAAACTAAAAAACTTTTCGTCTACTTTTCCTAATCATAACACGATACCGAATATTCCCTTAAACGGATCCTCACTAGTTTTGTTACAGCCTGTATTTTACAAACAAATAGTAGTATATTGATCAGTCACATTTTTCCAATGGAATTTCCTTATTTTTCCTATTAAAACCAAATGCGCGGAGTCCGACCCGCACTGGGCCGGTTTGTCCCATGTATGTTGTTGATTGGATGCTTTTCCAATGAACTTACCTATTTTTAGTTAATTTACCGGTGGGTTCGGATCGCTAATTGTGTGCAGTTCGACCTGCACGGGGCCGGTTTGTCCATGTACAGTCGCCATCATATATATTTAAGCAAACAAGGTGCTCACAAATATCTGAACACGACTCTATTGTGAAGGCGTTAAAGTGCATGTTGAGATATTTTTGAGCACCCAGAAGAGTACAGATATAATATGTATGTTTCTATACTATTAAAGAATTTGTAGAATATAAAATATGTAATGATAAACATAGCAAGAATATATAATGCAATGTTCTAATTTAATGTAATGATTGTAATTTTCCAATATCATCAATTATCTAATTAATATAATCTATAATGAATGTGCAATGGGGGCTATCGTTTTTGTGCTTACCAGTTGGCGCCACTGTCGACTAAGGTCCAGCTGTCAAAAATTGTTATTGGTTATTATGGACATGAGAACGAAGTTTACATTTAAATCATATTGAATACCTTAAACCGTACCGTAAAAATATCGAATATACCGCATTGTAGCGTGGTCCCGTTTTGTTCGGAAAAAAGGAGGAAATAATTTTCCGAAAGACAAATCTGTCTCAAAGCCCTGACAGTCATTGACCCTTAATTCATATTTGCCATAATCAAGCTCAGGTATTGCAAAATAGTGACCATATTGTTCCAATTAGATATTAACCCGCGTAGCGCAACCAAAAAGAGTAACATTTGACGTTTCGGAGGACCCCACGCTACACTAGCGCCTCTAGCGGCGAATTCATACGCGATAGCCCCCATTGTAAAAACATTGACTTGTAATACCTTATTATCAATAAATTATGTCTATGGTCTATGTGTATATTTGGCGGCGAGTGTACGGTGCGTTGTGTGCTTGTGTGGTGGCAGGCGGCGGCGGCGGACGCGTCGCCGCTGGACTCGGCCGCGCTGGAGAACGAGGAGCGCGACGCGTGGCTGCGCAAGGTGCAGGCGAGGGACCTCATCGACTTCGGCATGATACCGGTACGTACTCCTTACATAGCTCAATCAACTTCTCTTACATAGCTCAATCAACTTCTCTTACATAGCTCAATCAACTTCTCTTACATAGCTCAATCAACTTTTCTTACATAGCTCAATCAACTTCTCTTACATAGCTCAATCAACTTTTCTTTATTGTTATTCGGCCACGTCAGCGAGGAGACAACAATAACCGAGTTTCTTAGAAAAATGTTCGTAATCAAAATCAAACATTTACCCACTTATTCATAAAACTTAACAAACCTCTGCTAACTAAAATGTCTGTTGTCACTGTCTCACAAGCATGTGTGTCAAAGTGACAGATATAGGACAAACGAACTTTAGCGGCTAGTTAACTAATATAGGTTTGACAGACGTTTATAAATAAGGGGGTTATTCTGCAAATAGGCCACAAGGGCACTTTTACATGTCATAATATTAATTTACAATTTAAGAAAGTCTGACTATAATAAGTAATACCTTTTTCATGACAAAATATTAATTTATATCACACCTGGCCATAAAGTGGCAATTACCGCACGCTCCGCGCGCGGAAAATCCTACTTCCTGGCCAGGGGGTGACATAAAATTTTGTACTTACCTCGGGCGGTAATTAAGAAAGCCTCAAATCGCATAATTATCGCCCTTGCCTTCGGCTCGGGCGTCAAATACCTGCGATCTGAGACATTCTTTGTTTTAGCGCCCTTGGTAAGTAATGTACTATTACAATTTAAGAAAGTCTTACTATAATAATACATTTTTCATGTCAAAATATCGATTTACGGTTCAAGAAAGAATAATAATTTCGAGTTTACAATTATAACAAGATTAATGTCATACGGTGAAGATAAACTTGCAAAGTTATCTATTACAAATATTACAACATCAGTAAAGTTAGAGATGTATAAGGTCTCAAGATTAACAAGAAGTATAATGAAATTAATATAATATCTCAGAGATGTCTCTGAGCCTCACATAGGTCAATCAACTTCTCTTTATTGTTATTCGGTCCCGTCAGCGAGGAGACAACAATAATCGAGTTTTTTAGAAAAATGTTCATAATATGGACTTCCAAGTATGCTCAAGAGATGACCCATGTCAAAATTGATAGATTCCAGGGTTCGAAAGGATAATTATTGTGATTTTTATGCTTTGATAATTATCGATTTGATAATAATCTAAATTTGTAAATTCGGCATGTCTTAAAAAAATACGAGCGTGAATTCGAACGTTAATAATTGGTTGATCAATTATTTTTTACTGCTGCTAATTACCATGGTTACTTCTCCTCAATCACTGTTTCAGACTGTGATTTTATAGGGTTAAAATCTACGTAACATGACTTTTAGAAATTCATATTATATTATTTTTTCTAAGAAACTGTTACTGTTGTCTCCTTGCTGACGGGACACAATAACAACAAGGAAATGTTGTTCGACCCAAATAGGACATTAAGTCTAACCTTGGCATTTGAATTCTTTTAGGTTTGCATTTAAGGCATCTGAAGTTACCTAACAAATCCAATTTCTATCGTAATTGGAATCTGAGGAAGTTGGCATTGAGATGTTGCACCATGTACATAGGGTCGGTAGGTGGGTTTACAGCCTGTTTATTTGATGCGCCAGTTTGCGGCCAGTTGGATGAGTTGATAAACTGAAAGAATATTTTCTTGCTTTTTTAATATATTCCCATTCAATAGCTACTAATTAAAACGCATACGACTCACTATGTTTTTAGGGCATGTAAAAATGTAAATATCTTTAATTGAAAAAACTTCGTTCTTCAGAAGGCCGCAAACTGATGCAGGCCGCGTAACTGGCCTAGCGACCCTATTTGTTGATAGTCCTGCCAACTGAGCTATCGGAGTAATCAAGCTCGGTCCCCGAATTTTAAAACTTAGATTTGATTATGGCTAATGTTGCAGGAATTCGTTGGTCGTTTCCCGGTGCTGGTCCCGTTCCACTCGCTCAACCAGGACCTGCTCGTGCGGATACTCACGGAGCCCAAGAACGCGATGGTAAGTTGTACTTGTCTCTATCTTCTATTTTCTTATTAGGTACAGTAGTACCCAACTGATAAGGCGCGTCGTGAATCTTCGTTCGCGCAGAAAAGAAAGTATCGCTGCGAAGATCAACGAAAGAATGCTTAAAACTTACAATTAACCTTAGATCACTACTATAAGGTTCATAATACACTGTTCATAATGCGCGTGCACTCGATCAGAAGTATGGCGGCTGACTAACATGCCACGCGGCGCGCGCTAACATGGCGGCAGCTGCGGACCAATAGCGGTGCAGGAACAAGAAGCGCGGTGCGTGGAGCGTGCCAATTGGTCAATAGCATTTCCCGCGCTTTAAAAATACATCTTCTGCGCAGGTACATCGGTAAGCCATATCAGTTGGGTACTACTGTACTTGCTTTTATCCGCCACTTCGTCCATGTAGAACTCGTTCATTGTAATAGCTTATATAAGTGTCCCACTGCTGGGCAAAGGCCTCCCCTCTTTTCGTCTCGGTCGTGTGCCAGTTTCCAAAAATCCGTACAAAATGTATCAAGGTTGTCCCGCCGTCTCCTTTTCGGTGCCTCTGCCTCGGGAGCCATCTTGTGGGATCCATTCGGTGGCTACTTTGGCCCAACGCTCCTGATGCATTAGACAGACATGCCAAGCCCAGTCCCATTTCAGCATTGCGGCCTTAACACCCACATCTACGATACCAGTTTCGAACTTCAGAACTCGTTCATCGCGTTAGAATTAAATTGCTATTCTTCTATTCCAGGCGCTTACCTAGTTATCTTACAAGCAAACTTCCACCCCCTTAAGGGATGATTTCCAGTATAAAACTATCTTATGTCCTTTCCCGGGACTCAAACTATCTCTATACCAAGTTTCATGATAGATAGATAGATAGATGGATAGATATATTTATTTCCTTTATAAAATTACATCATGGTTTACATTTTTAAAACAAGATAAATTCACAAAAGGATCGTCAATAGGTATAATAATAATGAAAGAGAAATAATTGAAATCAAATAACGTCAAAGGTAAAAAATAAATAGAAATGTCAAATTTGTGTACACGGCTAGAATATCCTAGGCAATGTCATTAGTCAAATTTAAAATAATAGAAATAAAAACAATATAAACGCTCGATTCCAAATATCAAATACAATGTCAGAATAATAAATAATATGGTAACAAGAATTAAACGAAATAAATAAATAACAGAAATACAATTTAACATGTAAATCAGTTCAGCGATTTAAGCGTGAAGAGGTAACAAACAGACACACTTTCGCATTTATAATTGACCGAGTGACACGGTCATACAAAGAAGTGAAGGACAAAGCTGAATGTAGAATGAGCTGGCAATTACTCCACCGACAAGAGCCAAGCTCTTAAATATTATGATGATGAGTGAAACGGAGGTCTCTGCTTCAGCTTCGACAAAAATTCTTTCGTATGTCCAGACATCCGTATTTCCATATTTCCGGTTGTTCTCCTCTACAGGTCTCATTTCTCAATCGATTCTCGTGAAATTTTGTTAGCAAGTTCGGTAATTGTATAGAATCTCTTTGTGGAGTCATTTTCAAAAACTTTTTTTTTCAATGATTTTTTAAGCGCATTTGCAGGTCACATTTCTCAACCGATTATCTTGATTTTTTTTTTCGAACCTAGGTCTACAGCTCATAGAGCCACTAGCATTAGTATGGATAAATAGAGCCCCAAATTTCCCACTGCTGGGCCTCTCTTTTTCTTCCACTCATTCTCCCACCAGTTCTGATTAAAGACATCTTTATCATGATGTATATGTGTATTCAATTAAAATTGATTTGTTTTGTTTTAATTTTTTGTTTCGGTACATAATTCACACGTTGTTTGTCGTCATATTTCATTTCTTTTTCGCATAATATTTTAACTGTCATAAATATAGTTTCTTATTGTTTTTAACCATAATGTTGAATATCATATATAATCATAATTATTGTTAGTCTGACAATAGACATTTATGTGAGGTGCGATGACGAGCGAAGCGAGGAGGAGTGTTAGGTAGAACTGCGACTACCAAACTTTTTACGTAAACTTATGGCGATGGAATATTAATGCTTAATGCTTTTATGCGCGCGTTATGACTATTATTTAAAAAATATATGCGGATTAATTTTTGACTTTTGACAGTTACGCGTATTGATGATTACGACAAGTAGTTACGTCTATTAAAAATATGATTTAAAAATTACTGCAACCCAATATGATGCTAAAATTCTGTACTTACTACGGGCGGTAGTAAAATAAGCCTCCGATCGCATATTTATTTATGTTAGGAGAACCAACAGCAGTATAAACAATGTAACAACATGCATATTAACAGCAGAGCCAATTACAGGATAGCGCTAGTGTATATACTGAACTAAAGTGCGCACTCGTACACAATTACAAACGTTATTGGAACAAGAATGTTAAAATGTGTGTATTATTTATCGTTCTTAGCTTTGGCTCGCGCATCAAATACCTGCGATCTTAGGCAATGTTTGTATGTATGTATGTAAGCACTTTATTGTACACAATAACAGGTTAAAACAATATACATGTCACATAAAATTAGAGTACAAAGGCGAACTTATCCCTCTTCCAGCTAACCTTTGAGGGATTGAGTGTATAGTGGGAGAATGAGATAGACAAATTTACACAGTGTACTAAAACTTTTCAATAAGTAAACTTATAGCTAAAACCAAAACCAAATAAATATATAACAACTATAACATATAATAAATACATATTATAAATATGTACGTATTTAAATTAATATACATAAATAAATATATATAGTATTCAACCAAATCACAAGTCGTTGGAGAGCCACAATTTCTTCAAATTACTCTTGAGTGAGGCGACAGACTGGGACTGTCTTATTGACAAGGGCAACTCGTTTGTTTGATGTTTGTTTTATCGTCCTAGCTAGGTAATGTAGTATCAGGAGGATGATGTATTGTATTGTGTGGGTGGCAGGTGAACCAGTACAAGCTGCTGTTCGCGATGGACAAGTGCGAGCTGTCGTTCAGCGAGGACGCGCTGCGCGCCGTGGCCGCGCTCGCCATGGAGCGCAAGACCGGCGCGCGCGGCCTGCGCGCCATCATGGTGAGGCCCACACACCACACACACACACACACCACCAAGGCCGACTTTAACCAATGGGGGCTATCGCGTATGAATTCGCCGCTAGAGGCGCTAGTGTAGCGTGGGGTCCTCCGAAACGTCAAATGTCACTCTTTTTGGTTGCGCTACGCGGGTTAATATCTAATTGGAACAATATGGTCACTATTTTGCAATACCTGAGCTTGATTATGGCAAATATGAGTTACGGGTCAATAACTGTCAGTGCTTTGAGACAGTTTTGTCTTTCGGAAACTTATATCCTCCTTTTTTCCCAACAAAACGGGACTGCGCTACAATGCGGTATATTCGATATTTTTACGGTACGGCTTTAAGGTACTGAATATGATTTAAATGTAAACTTCGTTCTCATGTCCATAATAACCAATAACAATTTTTGACAGCTGGACCTTAGTCGACAGTGGCGCCAACTGGTGAGCACAAAAACGATAGCCCCCATTGGAAGCCCTGGGCACACTAGGGTAATGGGGCCCCTATGCCCTTGACAGATCACTAAATATTGGTTATCGTTTGGTGATCTGGCAGTAAGTAGTGGGCCCCTATCGATCGCGCGGCCCTGGGCAAGAGCCCTTAGTGCCCAGTGGGAAAAACGGCCCTGCACACCACACCACACCACACTTCAGGACACGCCAGTGCCCGCGCGAGACACACATATACACTGAGTCCCAAGATTGTCTGTTTAAAACATTGTTAGCCGTACGTAGTGTGTTCACCACTCACAGTTAAACTACATTTATTTTCTGTAGACTAATTGTTTAGTGTTTTCCCTGTTTTCCTTTCATATATTATGTATTTAAACTTAAAATAGTCTCACTATGGCAACCCTAAATGTTAAAGTAATTTGTGGATAATGCTGTTGACCATTCACATTGTAACACGGAATCTATTGTAACTCTCGATGTAAACTTAAGTGTATGGTTGTTTGTTATCCCTAAAATAAATAAAAAAAAAAACGACTCGGTCTGCAGTGGTTTCCTGCCGCGCCTCGACATGTTGTAGAATAATGCCGACAGCTGAGCGTTGACGGGGATCCGTGGCCGCCGGCGCCGGCAATGTCAAAACTCGCCTACAATTTCTTATAGTAATTCTATTACCGACTTGTATATCCTGACGCCCGACAACGATGGGTTCTACAACGTAAAAGTATCACGAACGTAAAAGTCTACTTTTCAAAACATGTTTGTTAATAGTACATTACTTACCAAGGGCAGTAAAACAAAGAATGCCTCATATAGCAGGTATTTGACTATAATTATGTGATCTGAGGCTTTCTTAATTACCGCCCGAGGTAAGGATAAAATTTTATGTCACCCCCTGGCCAGGAAGTGGGATTTTCCGCGCGCGGGGCGTGCGGTAATTGGCACTTTATGGCCAGGTGTGACATAAAAAATATTAATGTCCTGGAACTCGGATACAAGATTGCAACTCGAGTACAAAATTTAGTTGGTAGTAATGACGATATGTGTCACCGTCAGGAGTCGCTGCTACTGGAGGTGATGTTCGAGATCCCGGGCTCCGACATCGGCGCCGTCCACATAAACGAGGGCTGCGTGCTCCGCGCCGAGCCGCCGCGCCGCGAGCGCCGCCGCCAGCGCAGCGCCCGGGACTGCTGGCCCGAGGTACGCACGCACGCTCACACTCACGAGGTCGGTACACACACATGAGGTCGGTACATACACACACACGAGGTCGGTACACACACACACACACACACGAGGTCGGTACATACACACTCACGAGGTCAGTACACACACACACACACGCACACACAAGAGGTCGGTACACACACACACACACACACTAGGTCGGTACACACACACTCACGAGGTCGGTACACACACACACCCACGAGGTCGGTACACACTCACACGTGGTCGATACACACACACACACTCTCACGAGGTCGGTAAACACACACACACTCACACGTAATCGATACACACACTCACGAGGTCAGTACACACACACACACTCACACGTGGTCGATACACGCACACACACTCACGAGGTCGGTACACACACACACTCACGAGGTCGGCACACACACTCACGAGGCTGGTACACACACACACTCACTAGGTCGGTACACAAACACACTCAGAAGATAAAACAACTCGCTCTTGCCAACAGTAGACCACTATGAAGTCCTCACTTAAAACATCCCTCGTTGTCCTTAAATTGCCTTAACTATTTATTTATTTATTTATTAATTGCCTTTTGCTTGCTTGAAATGACGCAATTATACCGATTTGCATCTATTTTACGGTCCTGCGCCACCCGCATCCTCGGACTCCCGCTTTAATACCCACGTTTTTACCTTCCACACTAATTTTACCAAAAATATTTCTTTCTATTCCTTCCCACATAATATTTATTCCCTATCATGATTCTCAGGTCAACGAATACGCCGCAGAACCGAGCAACACCAATTATTTCTGGTCACAGACGCAAAACGGATTCTAACATTCATCGGTAACCTGGCATTATCGATTCATCTTCAACTTAATAATTATAATTTACTGTTAGAAGAAAGATGAGACTGATCGATGTACTTGTTTGTGTTGTATTATTATTTCTTAATAAAATAAATAAATAAATAATAATAAACTAGACGCATTCTTGTGATCACATTACAAATGCCAATTAGATAAAAAAACATAAAACATCTAGGTAAAATCGTATATTCCATTTATAGTATTTGCATTCCTATTTGCATTATTTGACATATTGTGACTGACGTTTATAGAGATGTAACTTAAATCGATTGTCACAGCAAGCGATTACGATTGGATGGCACCTGAACTGAGGTATCGAATTCTGACGTTTAATGAATTTTAATTTGAGATTTAAACAAAGCTAGAATTATATGGTTTTCCCGCAAGGTATGCATTTAATACACCGATCGAGTAGGTCGCACCTATCGTCAAGATCGAAACTAATGGCGATCTAAAATGAAAAATCCATATCGATTTACTTAGACGACTCATAACGGTGGTATCGGGACAACCCTAAATTAAAAAAAGACGTAGAACGTAAACGTTCTCAGTTCAATTGTCTTCGTTTGTGATTTCTATGTGTTGTAATACAAATACTATAGCTTTTCTCGTAGATACTATACTCGTAGATGTCCCAGCATATAAGTTCCATTTCCTTAAATATCCATACAATTGAAGACCTAGAACATCCAAATTTTAGGGTACTCTTTTATCGTGTTACTAGATCGAATTGTCTTAAGTATATATTGTTTGGTGCAACCAACCTTTAGGGTGGGTGGGTCGCACCAAACAATATTAAAATATTTCGCTGATTTACCTATTATAATATCTTATTTTTTTGTCAACAGAAAGAGGACACGACCGTTGAGCAGTCCTGCGCGCTTTAAGAACAGACAGACAGGCAGACAATCTAAATTGCCTAGTGCTCTAGACGCGGCGAGCAACGTCGTACGAACTTTCAGGTTTGACTGTCAAATAAATCTGTAAATCTGAAATACGTACGATACTGTCACAAGTTTTTGTGACACGGCTCTGTCAAATCTTTATAGTACAATCAACTGCAGAGAAACTTGGCCCCCGGTCGCGTTTCTCAGCAGCCGACTGTACATGTATTTGCTAGTAATATAACTTGCACTGTATGGAAGTTTGTGGGTCTGCGGCCACGATCATGCGCGATTTAACATTAATAAAGCCATGTTAGAACAAGGGTAAATCAACTATTCTTTGTTGCTCGTTACCATGGTTACGTCTCCTGAGTCACTCTTTAAAACTATGATATAAAATCATATATTTGATATATGTGACTATGATATATTTCGGCCCTTAAATTTTGAAATGTGGGTGGATCAACTATTTTTTGTTGCTCGTTACCATGGTTACGTCTCCTGGGTCACTCTTTACAACTGTGATTTTATAGGGTTTAAATCTATCAAACATGAGTTTTAGCGATGAGCTTAAATGCATTTGGACATGGATCATCTCTTGAGCATGCTTGAAGTCCATATTATAAACATTTTTCTAAGAAACTCGGTTACTGATGTCTCCTCGCTGACGGGACAAAATAACAACAAGAAAAAGTTGATTGACCCACAAGATTATGTCACTTTAAAATTACGCAAAGTTCTAAAACCCCACTTGATTATAAATTGCGCTAGCCTAAATTGAAACATCGTAATTTTCTGTTAATTGCAACCTCAAATTTATGGAAATATTGCCCCGCATCTAAAAATGATAATGTAAAAAACCCTAAAAATAAAAAATATAGATCAAACATTTTAAAATGCAGCAATTTACTGACACACGATCGTTCCCGTACGACTTTGCGCGTTGCAACATGATCTTTACTATAGTTAAAATAATTCGAAGTACAATAAATTATAGTATCGTGTTAGACGCGTGTGCAAACTAGCAAAAAATTAAACGACTAAAAGCCATCATGAAATGAGGATAAGGTCTATTTTGGTTCAAGTCCCGCTACATTGAATATTTTTTTAACGTTTGTGATCTTTGTTTTAATAATAACTGCCCTATAGTTTTCTCTAGTACTTGTTTGAAGTTTCATAGTACATTACTTACCAAGGGCGGTAAAACAAAAAATGTCTTTCTTAATTACCGCCCGAGGTAAGTACAAAATTGTATGTCACCCCCTGGCCAGGAAGTGGGATTTTCCGCGCGCGGAGCGTGCGGTAATTGCCACTTTATGGCCAGGTGTGACATAAAAAGCATTAAATATTATTTTTTTAGTTTGCGCGCACCCTAGCATAATACCTAGCTACTGTTATGTAGACTTATGCTCCAGATAGCATTTCATAGATGCCTGCTACGGAATATTACTATAATTTATAAGCCAAATTTTTTTTTTGCTCACCAAAAAAAACAGTACACAAACAAGATCAAAATTAAATAAGACGATTGTCTTATTTAATTTTGATAAACAATATTTGTTGTTAATTAACAACAGGCTAAAAATCGATCTCTAATTTACCACCTTAGCCTCAGAATTAAACACTAGAATTGCTTGATTCGTAAACACTCACCATACTATGGTGTCAATATTATCGTGGTAATCAAAATTGTATGGATTTTGCTTCAATACTCATCATAATCCACGTGATATGTGTTGTGATATTTGTGTTTCGTGTGATAATAATCAGCGTATAACTGATGCCAGTGACTATGTTAATTAAGGCAGTTTTATATCATATAGAAATCTCTAATATTCTATTTGGCGGGGGCATACAACCAGCATACAGCAGTAATATTTTAACGTCTAAAATTTCTCACGGCGCCATATTTGACGATGACCGGCCTGTGATTATATGTTGGTGCAACCGACCTTTAGACGATTTTTTTTTATAAATTATGGTAATATTATGAAACAGGCTTGGGAATAGAGTAGAGCGAAATTTATTCATACTAGAACCTTTATAACACTTCATGGAAACGGCTCTCAAAACACTTGATATAATGATAATTTTATAAGTTTATGTGTTTGAAAATATCTAACTAACGTATGGCTGTCTGATGTTAATCGGATATTGTGAGAGAGAAAACAGAATCTTCAGGAATTCTGGCGATCTTGCTTATTACCACTAACACCACAACTTCATCATCATCATCATCATCATCATTTCAGCCGAAAGACGTCCACTGCTGAACATAGGCCTCCCCCAAGGCTCGCCATTTAGACCGGTCCTGACAACTTCATCATATTAGCCTAATACCAGTGCTACCTTAATGCACGCCATTTCAGAAAAGACTGAGTCTTAATAAACTGGAAAGTTGTTACATAGGTAAAGCAACATTAGTGAATCTTGCGATAAGATTGGAAAACTGACCTTAACGCTTGTTGCTATGGTCCCGTTTCCATACGCATTACAAAGTGCACAAAAACTTGAAAAAATACCACGAACATTTCAATATATGAAGTGTTTTGAGTGTTTCAAACAGCGGCCGTATGTCATACGGTCGCATATACTGCTTAGTTCCTTATTATGCCCGATCCTTTGCGTGACGCAGACAAGTTGTGACGTCAATTGTGTGACTATCGGAGACGTTGACTCTGGCGCTCCAATGCACATGTGTCACTACGGGGATTTCGTCACGCACTAGAACGGGAAATGTTATATTATTGAATAGTTGGCAATTTATTTAGTGTTGTAACCATCATGCAGCATTGTGATGTAAATTATTGTAAATAAAAATAGAACATTTTAATATTTTTTAAGGTACTAGTGCCCCGTGGAAGCGGTAGGGAGATACTGATAAAATTCATGTTTTGACATTTGTTATTTTCTTATACTATACATAGTTATTTTTTAATTTATATAGATAAGTTGTGGTGTGATTTATGTATGACGTACATCGGAAAGATGAGGGATGAGAAATTGCTGGAACGAATCACATTGCGACTCCGATTAAATAGTTTTAAGCCTATTTTCAAATTAAAATATAAAATGGAAACAATATTTGTTTTGTTATTTAAAACCCAATTAAATTACCTCCTATTTTGCATTCACGATCGTTACTAGATTATTGACAATATTTTTACAACAACAACAAAGCAGGGTTCGAAAGGATAATTATCGTGATTTTTATGCTTTGATAATTATCGATTTGATAATAACCTAAAATTGTAAATTCGGCATGAGTTAAAAAATACGTGCGTGAATTCGAACGTTAATATTTGCGCTCTGTATATGTTTTAATGATGTTGTAATGATTAATTGATCATATTTTAATGGTTAATAAAAAACTAGTAAAATATTGTATAGCAACTATTTATTTTGCAGCCTAGAACACCATAATCTTTTATATATTAGTACAGATCTTTTATATATTGGTAAAAATACATTTTACAGGTCATATCATACATAGGAAAATAAATTTAACTAATGAAATGGGGTGAATCAACTATTCTTTGTTGCTCGTTACCATGGTTACGTCTCCTGAGTCACTCTTTAAAACCGTGATTTTATAGGGTTTAAATCTACCAAACATGAGTTTAGCGATGAGCATAAATCCATTTGGACATTTGTCACCTCTTGAGCTTGCTTGAAGTCCATATTATAAACATTTTTCTAAGAAACTCTGTTACTGTTGTCTGCTCGCTGACAGGACAGAATAACAACAAGAAAAAGTTGATTGACCCAATAACGTAGACTACCCTACCCATAAGAGGGATAATTATCCGATAATTATCAAAGACCATAATTATCTTGATAATTTCGAACCCTGCAACAAAGTCTAGTTTTCAAACTGTGTTGGAAGGCCACCCCGGGCCCCGGGCTCCTTAGACTACAACCGGGAAAACGCTAGGAGGATGATATCACATCGACGAGGATTATTTGCTTGAGAATAATCGATGTATATTACATACTAGCTTTTTTCCGCTGCTTCAGCCGCGCATAAACGGTACTTTACGAAAACGATACAAAGTTTCAAATCTCTCACTTCAATAAACACGTGTTTTCATTCAAACTTTGGACCCCCGTATCACCCCCTTAGGGGATGAATTTAAAAAAATCCTTTCTTAGTGCACCCCTAGACCCTATAAGGAACCTACGTGCTAAATTACAATTGCCCCGGCTTATCGGTTACGAGTTACTTATGCGAGCGACAATGATAATATTTTTAATGTACCCACCTTGTTGTGCATATTGCGGTGATACTATTAGTTACTAAGTCTATTTGAAATGTATTCTTTGCATTCGTACACCTTGTTAAACTAGATATTAAGGCATGCTATCTATTTCTCTTGATAAGTGAATTGTATTCTTTAAGAGAAATAAATTCTTAAACCATAACCATACAAATTTGGAATTTCTAGAACCAGCGGTTTGGGCTGTGTGTTGTTATATCAGTTTCTTCTTTTATATTTTATATTTAGATTAGATTTATAAAACAAAAACCCTATCGTCGATGTAAACGAAAATCTACTGCATTTATGTACGCAAAGGGACATATATATATATATATATATATAGATATATATATATATATATATATATATATATATATATATATATATATATATATATATATATTTCTTTTTTAGATTTCTCGACCATTTGTGTGTTACAGAAATCTTAGCGTTATCATTTTCTGTTACACACCTAATGTCAGAGCGAGAGATTAGCCTCAGCCATTTGACAGCTTCTTATACAATCCTAAAAGCCGCCCAGTTGAAAAAAAACGAATTCGATGTGAAATGTTTATTGTTAATAAATCACTACCTTTCTGGAATTTAATTTATACAACAAAATTCCTCTTCGCGCTGAACTTCTCATATAATTTCCGTTCCATTATGTCTTTGAGAATTTCAACCGCATCATATACTTCCACAAAGCTAGTGTACAATGCGATAGGAGCCAAACGAATAGCATTAGGTTCCCTAAAATCCGGTACAACTCCTTGCGATTTCAAAGCCATACTGATTCTATATGCCTCCTCATGTTCTAAACAAACATGGCCGCCTCTCCTCGAATCTTCTCGAAGATTCCCGATCGCAAACCCGAAAGCAGCTAACTTTTTGTCTATTAAAAACATCAAATAACCTGTTAAACGGAGAGATTTAAATCGAATGTTCGACATACCAGCCTCGTGGAATATTTTTAAAGCACCTTCAATAGGAGCCATGGATAGTATACAAGGTGTTCCTATCTGCCAGCCACTCCCGGTTTGATTATGCTCAAACTCCTGTCGTAACATGAATTGAGTTTCTGGCTTGTTCCCGTACCATCCTGTCAGACCTGGCAATTTCTTGAAATGCTTCCTATTGATGTATAATGCTGCGCTTGCTCCTGGGCCCCCATTTAGATATTTATAAGTGCACCATAGCGCGAAATCGCAGTCTAGGGATCCTATATCCATTTTCAAGGAGCCTATAGCATGGCATAAGTCCCAACCGATGATGATATTACGTTTTTTTGCTGCCTCAGTGACTTTCTTCATGTCTAGAACCTGTGCACTCCTGAAAAGGACCGTTGACAGTAAAACTATCGCTACATCATCCGTCATTGCTTCTATAATTTTGTCTTCGTCTAGAAATTTCCCGTCTTCGCTTTTAATGACTTTAACCGCGTCTGCAGGCTCCAAACCTTTCAATCGAACTTGGCTATCAACTGCATATCTGTCCGTTGGAAAATTTAGGTTATCTACAAGAATCTTATACCTGTCTTTAGTCGGTTTGTAGAACGTACTTATCGTCTGATGTACATTTGCTGTCGTTGATCCAGTAACAGCTATTTCGTCTTCATTTACCCCTATTAAAGGAGCCATGAGCTTCGCTAAAAACTTAGAATAGAGGAAGTATTTGCTGTCATCTGTGTTCCATATCTTTATGCTTTCTTCTTTCCATTTCTCTAGCGCGATTTGAAGAGTCTCTTCGGAATCCTTCGATGCTAGACCGAGAGAGTTTCCACACATGTAAATAACTCCTTTCTTTATGTAAAAGCGTTGTCTGAAGTGTCCGAGGCAGTCATTGTTGTCCAATTCTTTAGGGAATTCGGAGCCTTCTTGAAATTTAAATTTGTCCATCTTGGAGACCTACAGCGGCGGCCGCTGAATTGTCTCTGCGCCTTCAGCGGCGAGACGTGGCTTTAAATGCCGCTCCTTCCGTTTGTTTGCTGAATATGTAATACGATTTTACCGAGAATTGTTTTCGTGTTGTCATTATGTTTTACACGCGAGATGGCTGCGGGGTAGATTAAGATACAATATAATTTCTAAGCTGTTAGGTACATAGAATACATAGATTACTAACGTGCATTGTGGTATATTAAGGTGATTTTTGACTAGTTTTAAGTTGATACTGCTCCGTCAAAACTATACATATATTTATAGCACAAATGGTTATCGGTTCTTCAATTAAAGGATTGAAGAACCGATAACCGGATAAAGTTCTACATTTGCGAGCGCCAGATTTTGTAAAAACCGACTACTAATTTTTTTTCGATTTTATCAAAACATGCTCCAAAAAAGCTCGTGTTTCCGATACTAGTATATTGTTATTACAATCTGGTTTTTGGCCTTATATAGTTTGATGCCATACATCTCAAAGACAGTGAGTTTTGATTCGCGTTGCCGATCCTTTGAAATGTATATTCCACTCCTTGAAGACCCTCATACTGTAGTCCCTCGGCAAGACCTCGGCAGCATGGCAAAACCAGGGACCGATACCGGTATTTATAAAGAACCCTGAATTAGCCCAATATTTTGGATTATTTTTTGCTCTTTACGTAGGGCTGAATCATGTATTTAGGTAAAAACGTCGTATTATTAGATTGTCCCATTAAAAACGAAATATAACGAAATAAACCGGTGACCGTAATAATACCAGTATTTTTCTATGGAGAAAATACCGGTATCCGATCCCTGGGCAAAACCTCATACTACAACCGGAGCGTCCGAGGAGGAAATTCCTCAAGTCGTGTCCGGGTTGTGAGGTTGTATCGGTGCTATATTGCGACGCAGACGAGACCGTTAGTACCATACGCGACTATTCATCACATCATGGCTGTAAAGTCAGCATTATGCTAAGTTGTGACCATTTCTTGACACTACCATTATTATCTATGCCTTTGTTTATTATTATGTTTGTCTCGAACAAACGTTTGAATCTCAATCTGAATTTCTCCTTGAGAATGTTCTTGTTCCGCCATCTGTTCTCGGTAGAATGAACCGCTTCCTTCTGTATCTCTGATGTTGATTGTGGTGCGGATTGGATGGTCTCTCCAACGCATGCATTGGACTGCTTCTAGTCGTAATTGTTTTGTGAATTTTTAGGCCGGATTGTGCTTTGTGTTTGAAAGCAATCCACTTTGCAAAGTGATAAAAGGTTGGTCCCTTCTATCACTGTGCAAAGCGAATTGCTTTGTTCACAGGGCCGTCTTTCCCACTGGGCACTAAGGGCACTTGCCCAGGGCCCCGCGATCGATAGGGGCCCACTACTTACTGCCAGATCACCAAACGATAACCAATATTTAGTGATCTGTCAAGGGCATAGGGGCCCCATTACCCTAGTGTGCCCAGGGCTTCCAATTGGTTAAAGTCGGCCTTGTTTGTTCATAACAAGTATGACAATTTGATCTTTTCTCTTCTTCTTTCCCGATGACTATCTGTATTTGGAAGTTTTGACACCATCGTGATAATAATAAATTATCATTGTTAATTTTCCAATTGCCCTAAACGACATTGCTGCAAAAACCATCCAGTTCGACGCATAATTTGTAATTAATTTTCATAATTATATTCTTTCTTAATTGCTAATTTTCTAAGAGCTAGGCGTGTCTCACGCATCCTTCAAGGACCTAAACTAGTTCTAAACATAATCGTTTCCCTTAATAGTATTTTAGTGAGTACCTACTTCAAGTGAAGTGGTAATCGAAAATGAACCACGGTAATAACACATAAAGTTCACATTGCTGGCGGTTATAGAAATAGGTTAATGAAGTTCAGTTACATTGGAACTTTAGGGAAAAAACATGTCACCTTATCAATCACAATTAACAAGTTCATCAATAGATTAATTTTATTACCTAACAGCACGAAATAGATTGACAATGGCAAATACTATATCTAAGCACGATAGAATTTATGTTGAACATAAAGCAGTTAGAGAATTGGGCGAAATAGATAAACTGGACATTTAGAGAATTGGACCTTCACGGAATGGGTATATTCGGGAATTGGACCTAATGGACCGGACCGAAGCTTTCCTTACTCACTTGCATTTAACACCGCAATATGGCCTCGCTGTTTTGTCCCATAAATAATGTTTTAGTTAATATAATTGTATGTATAAGGACCTTAGGATCCATGGGCCCTTGTTGCCTGAAATAAATGATGTATTATTATTATTATTTAAATTCGCTATTCGAATTTACTTAAGCTACGAATCTGACAAAGAAAGTGTCGGGTATTATTACATAAATAAATAATAATATTAATATTTTGTTGACAATCTTACACAAATCGACCTAGTCCCAAACTAAGCAAAGCTTGTACTATGGGTACTAGGCGACGATATACATCTTATATAGAGAAATATATACTTAAATACATAGAAAATATCTATCATATTACCGGTGTAGAATCCGATCAAGGAAAATGTATGGAACTGAACACATGCTAACTGAACTGATTCAGGCACGTATCCAGACTTTTGGTTCAGGGTGGGGACAAACATTGAAACAACCATGGGAACTGTGTAAAAATCGCTGTAGTCACTGTACTATACTTTTTAATAACTTAAAGAAGTACCGTCCGTAGTTTAGTTACAAACTTATAAGTATTTTCGGGGGGGGGGGGGGATAAATCCCAACTATCCCCCCCTCTGGATACGTGCCTGAACTGATTGTTCACATTGCCTCCACCTAGAGCAGGACAAAGATAGTGCACAAAACTAAATAAAAACAAAATCATTTATTCAAATAGACCTTTAGAAAGTACTTTTTCATGTCAACTAAACTGATTCTATCTTTATATAATATTTGGTTTAGAGTTACATTTTGTGGTCGTACCCTAGGTAGTGGTTGTTATGTGGATTTTACATGCCTTGATTTTATTATATAACCATTTTTTATTTGTTTTAGATAAGTCCTAGCCTAAAATTATGTACCTACCGCTATTAAAATTCAAATTATGATTATCACTATGTAATTTAAACTTATGTCAGTGTTTGCGCACGTAATAGTTAGATGATGTTTTTTATAGATGATTACAAAGAGTGTATGTAGGGTCAGATGTTTATCTCTTTGATCGCGAGGACGCATCTCTTATGTGCGAATCCAGGCGCGGATACAGGGGGGGGGGGGCAACAGGGGCAATTGCCCCCCCCCCCCCTGAAGCCTGTGTCAGGGGAGGGCAATTGCCTATGTCCTGCCGTAGGAAATATGTTCTGACAATATAAACAGTTATGAAAAGTCAGTTTTATTTTCGGAAAGTTCGAAAGTGCCCCCCCCCCCCCCCCCCTGAACAAAATCCTGGATCCGCGCCTGTGCGAATCGCACTCTTTATGAGCTTGACATTGTGCCCCCCCCCCCCTCGTGACTAATGTCCCCCTCCCACCGCGCTGAAGTAAATCGTGGATTGGCGCCTGACTGGCTGCGGGCGGCGCGGCGGTAGGCAGCTCCGCACTGCCGTGCCGTTGCTTTCACCCATATAGTGTATAACACGAGAGTGAAAGGGACAGCACGATAGTAAGTTCTGATTTCGAAGTGGGGACAGACCACTGTCCCAGGACGTGGCCAAGTCTATGTCGGTAGGTATATGTAGATAGGTACCTACATTCAGCGTCAAAAAAAAAAAAAAAAAGCTGGTCAAAATCCAGGTTGCCTGCAAGCCACGGATAACAGCCTATCACTTTTTAACCGACTTCAAAAAGGAGGAAGTTATCAATTCGGTTGTAGTCGGTAGGTGGGTTTTACGGCCTGTTAATTTGATACGCCAGTTTGCGGCCACTTGCATGAGTTGATGAACTGAATGGATATTTTCCTGCTTTTTAGGGTTCCGTAGCCAAAATGGCGAAAACGGAACCCTTATAGATTCGTCATGTCTGTCCGTCCGTCTGTCCGCGTGTTCCGTGGAATGGTTTTAATGCCAAGTGCCTAAGGGCCCTGGGTCTCTAAGTCCGGGCCTGGCACGACCCCGGGCTCCTAAGAACACAAACGGGCGAAACGCTAAGAGGATGGTGAAAGTGTATAGTTGACCATCGACTATTGCATGGAGTCCCTAAAACATCCTGCACCTAACCCTCAAGAATAATGTTGTATTAATGCCAAGGCCCTTTGATAAGGTATTGTCGAAAATTTTTACCAGAGGGGCTACCGCGAACCACAAACGAAGTTTTCCCTCTCTGTCTCACTTATGTGCAAACTTGCAAGTGCGACAGAGAGGGAAAATTTCGATTACGGTCGCGGTAGCACACCAGAGGAGCTACCGCGAACCGAAAACGAACGAAGTTCGAATATCTCCCTCTCTCTCTCTCTCGTCTCTGTCGCACTTGCTAATTCGTGCGGCAGAGAGGGAACTTCGTTTGTTTTCAGTCGCGGTAGCCCCTCAGTTCCTTTTTGACGGTTATGAATTGGCGTTTGTAGTGATGAGGGTAATACGAATCGATGTCTAAATTAGCGATTATAAATTGTGAATGATTATTCAAACCGATATTATTACAATTTGTTTTTTAATGTTCACATATATTTACTGGATATGAATCTAGTCCATGAACTTTTGTCATATGATTTTTATTCTACCCACGCCAATTTTGTATCGTTCAGAAACATGAAGTAAGGATAAGACTGGAGCCGGCAATACACACATACAAAGATGTGCGAAAGAGATGCAAGCATAGACACCAACACACGTGGGAACGAGATTCAGTGTGTCACCTCCTGTCCCTCATCGTGTATTATTTGTCACCGGCCTGTGTCACCGAAACGTCATCAATGTATTCAAGCCTATTGGCTTAATTTAAATTTGGCGCCGTACAGTGTGATATACAGCACGACTAATTATCAGATGTCAGTAGAATTGTGCTACATCCATATTAGTCTTCTGATACATCTCTATTTAGTAGGGCTATCATATGTCTGTCCCCCTTGGTGATATGCTAATCCTCGTTCTATCTAATCCCCTTTCTACGTTCAGAAATCGATACTGTATTTCCAAATTCCACGATAATGTTAATTTCACACTTCATTCGTCTGCAATTTATTGGAATGCTTATTTTTTTTATAACACGTAATTTATTACGGTTATAAATTCATTTTTATACCATTCATTTTATCGATTTCCATCAACTTACGAAAATATCATCTGAATCGAAATGAATGATTTAGTCACTATACTAGATAAAAAAAATAATAAAAGATATAGTACGTAACTGTTTTCATGGTTAATTATTATCATAAATTGCTATGCATCAGTAATATAATAAAATATACTATCATTTGATTGCTCCTCTAAAATACTTGATTTTATTCATTGTTTTGATGTGTAATCCGATTATAATCTTATCAATAAAAGCATCCACTTGTTATTTTCCTGTAATAATAAATGTGAGTATTAGTAAAACAAATATGGATTATCTAATAATGTAGGGTGACGTCATGTTGCGGATTTTCAGTGGTATTTATTTATTTTGTTACACCTAGCCATAAAATGATAATTACCACCAGCTACGCGCGTGGAAAATAAAGATTAATAACAATGCCTGACTTGGCTCTACGTAACGTAATACCTCACAATTTTTAACGGTGAAAGAGTTTCGTGTGTTTACGCTTCGCTTTTTTCTTGCGGTAGATTTGGTTTTTGACACCTAACGGGTAGATTCGAGACAGCGCGCGGCGCAGACGCACCGGAGCGTTCCGAATGAGAACTATCGCGTATGAATTCGCCGCTAGAGGCGCTAGTGTAGCGTGGGGTCCTCCGAAACGTCAAATGTCACTCTTTTTGGTTGCGCTATGCGGGTTAATATCTAATTGGAACAATATGGTGACTATTTTGCTATACCTGAGCTTGATTACGGCAAATATGAATTAAGGGTCAAGTACTGTCAGGGCTTTGAGACAGATTTGTCTTTCGGAAAATTGTTTCTTCCTTTTTTTCCGAACAAAACGGGACCGCGCTACAATGCGGTATATTCGATATTTTTACGGTACGGTTTTAAGGTATTGAATATGATTTAAATGTAAACTTCGTTCTCATGTCCATAATAACCAATAACAATTTTTGACAGCTGGACCTTAGTCGACAGTGGCGCCAACTGGTGAGCACAAAAACGATAGCCCCCATTACGATGCTTTGTAATTGAGCCCTTTGAGACGCCATACCGAACGGTTGATTTACGGGGCTCGCATACGTTTTTTTCTCGCACGGAATGCGCACATACGGTAGCGCCGAGATTTTGATTTAGGTTAGTGTTGTTTGAGCATACAGGTATGAAGTCGGTAGTGGTTGTGGACTTGAGAGGTGTTACGGACCCGTGTGATTGGAGAAACCTGGATGCCAGCACACGGACGCAGCGCCCCGGGGTTCACGAGCGCCAGCTCCCCAAGGAAATTTACACACACACATTACACAAAACACGTACAAAACTCTTCCCGCCGGCGGGGACGTCCACCGCGCGATCGCGACAACAGTGACACATATAGTCCCTATTCGTCCCGGTACCGCCGCACACCGGGTAGAGTCAGTCCGACCCAGGTCGGGCCTAGCTGAGTTTCTTGCTGGACTCTTCTCAGCTAGGCTAGGTTTAGTGAACCAGCGACAAAACTCCCAGTAGCTCGATTCCACTCACACCTCAGATTCGGTTGAAACCGCTCAACCAATCTCACTGGAGCGCAAACTCTTAAGAGTATTCCAGTGTTCCAAACCACACGCGTGGTCGTGCCGGAGGTTTACCCCTGGATTTTCCCCAGGCTACTCTCCAACCGCGCACTCCTATCGCTTTATTGGGCCCGGCCTATAAAGCCACAGTCAGGTTCAAAAAAAAAAAGTACAAAACTCTTGCTGACTGACTGGCGTTAGTAGAGAAGCAGAAGAAAAAAATATAAATACCTACATAGCTTAAGTTAAGGGTCGGTTGCACCAACATACGATCACAGGCCGGTCATCGTCAAATATGGCGCCGGCAGCTGTCATCCCATAGAAACTTGTCAAACTTTCCATACAATCAGATTTTAACGAACACCGCTTACGATCACAGACGGTTTGGTGCAACCCACCGTAAGTAGTTAGCGTTGCGTATTGCAACCAATTGTTTCGCACCAGGATTGGCGCTTTCTGATGAGGCTATGGGCCCCTGGTCTTTGTCTGAGGGTCTGCTCTGAACTTCGTATCGTGCCGTCCCTTTCACTCATATAACACGAGAGTGAAAGGGGTGGCACGATACGAATTTCGGAGTACAGGCCCTGGTCCTAGCGAGAACACGAGATTTTATTTACGCACATCGTTAAAGAACTGCGATCTAAGACATTCTTTGTTTTACCGCCCTGGGTAAGTTATTAACACTTGCACATCTTATTTATAATTTAAACATATTATATATTTATTTGAAATATTAATATTATATGCAAAAAACCGCCTTTGGTGCAGTTTTATCTTGACATAAGAGGTGTATTTGTAGTTATTTGAGAGGTGTGCTCTCAAAAAGGGGGACAGTTCGGTGACGGCCGAAAAAGTGCGTACTATCTATCCCACTCTAACTCATCTTGGTGTGCCATAAGGATTACAAGAGACAGCTATATGGAAAATCGTTTGACTTAATACTGCCGGTCTGCTTTACTCTGATGTCTGTGGTACAAATATGACGTATAATGCACAGTGTTGCCAATTTATTCCTTCCAGAGTTAGGGTGGTCGGACTCTATCAACTACCTAACTAACCTCTTTCTTCTGCACCCATGACTTTTCTATTCAGCATTCAAAAATCTTCTTGACATTGACATTCACTCAACAATGAATACTTTACGAATTTCCAAACGATTCTCCAGTCTTCGATCATTTTCCACGAGCAGCGTCCACAAAGCCAGTGTAGGGGCATGCGGGGCGCTACCCAATTATGGTCCGATGGAAATCGGGCGGTGTACGATGATGAATGGGATAAAATTGGCGTCTGCGAGACCTTTTGGGGCTCCAATGGCTGCTTGCACTATACTGTATCAGGTAAGGATTTTAATATATTATCTACTAGCGACCCGCCCCGGCTTCGGACGCGTGCAATGCTGATGCATGTATTATACATATAAACCTTCCCCTTAAGTCACTCTATCTATTAAAAAAACCGCGTCAAAATCCGTTGCGTAGTTTTAAAGATTTAAGCATACATAGGGATATAGAGGCATAGGGACAGAGAAAGCGACTTTGTTTTATACTATGTAGTGATGCCTGAGAATTGGCCCATAAATGATTTCGAAACAGAAGGTCTATTTCGAACTTCAAATCGTGCTGTCCCTTTCGCTCTCGTGTTATACTATATGAGTGAAAGGGACGGCACGTTACGAAGTTCGGAGTAGGCCCTCGGTTCCCAGAGGGGCTACCGCGAACCACAAACGAAGTTTTCCCTCTCTGTCTCACTTATGTTCAAACTTGCAAGTGCGTTAGAGAGGGAAAACTTCGTTTGCTGTCGCGGTAGCGCCCCAGGCAGGAACCCTCGAAGATTTTGGCTGTTATAATTTTGACATCCAACGTTTCCCCGATTGTGCCCTTCCGTTTTCACACCTAATCCCAAGATTTGGCGTAGGAACTTGTTTTACGAAAGCGACTACTATGAACGGCTGAGCTAAGCCGTGGACGGACGGACGAACATATTGTAATGGCTCCATAACTTATTTGACAATGATTCGAATTTTATTACGAAAATGAGTGGCGGGGAGAAAGATTTTTTAAACTTCAGTATGAATACGGCCATTTGTATCTACGGCTACGTTCCAGTCCTTAGAGATAAACACCCATGAGCAAGGCGAAACTATAAGGGTCCCTTGTTTAACATTACCGTTGTTTAAGGTATCTAAACAGTACCTAGATATATAAACGACCAACTTCGTATAAGATCTGTTTTTCAGTGTTGCCAGGCCGCTGACGCTAGTGATGTGACTGTTTGTCTGACTCGATAACTACTGTTGCAGATGTTATTTCACGTATAGGTTTAAATTTTAGGCTTGATTAACTTGATTTTAACAGAGCGGCTCTCGCTACGAAACGGACGACGAGCTCGGCGCAACGCACTTTCTGCGAACATGTTCGACGGCTTCCGGGTGTGCTTATAGTTCTTTCAGGTAACTTGAAATTACTTTTATTCTTTAACCCCCTTATTCATAAAACTTAATAAACCTCTGCTAACTAAAATGTCTGTTGTCACTGTCTCATAAGCACATGTGTCAAAGTGACTGATAAGGAACAAAGACAAACAAACTTCAACTTTTAAGGGACAAATGAACTTTAGCGGCTAGTTAACTAATATAGGTTTGATAGACGTTTATTAATAAGGGGGTTAAAATCTACTTAATTATCGAACCTGCTCACAAAATATCACGAGGATCAAGAGGGAAATAGAGTCCGACCACGCTAACTCTGAATTGAAATAATTTGGCAAAACTACCTCAAACGTCACGTTTTCATACAAATATGACGTATAATGCACAGTGTTGCCAAATTATTCCTTGCAGAGTTAGCGTGGTCGGACTCTAAGACCGGGTTTTATAAAGATCCGTTAGACCAAATGTCAGATCAAATTTCAGTAACTCAGTACATTTTTTGACATAACAAACCGACATAAGGTCTAACGGGTCTTTATAAAACCGAGGCTAAGGCCTGTACACAGCCAGACATACGAAAACATTTTTGCTCAAGCTGTAAACTTGTAAAGAAGACACTTAGCTTGTTTCGCTTACTAGGGTAACTAGCAGCGGAATCAGAACTATTTAACGTCGTTTTATTAATTGTTACCAACCTAACATACTTGATGATAGTTTTTCATCAAAATCAGAAACGAGTTTAACGCATTCACCAGCAGTTTTTCCGAACTTTCGCCAAGTGCCGGACTTTGCCCAGTGCCTTAAACGACTATAATCGTTTATAGTCATAACACATTTTATGAATGGAACGTATCGGAAATATTAGAACGCACATGTGCGTTGAGGGTACTGAGATAATGTATGAACTCACAGTATCGTGCTTTCAAAGGCACACAACATAACGCATGGCATGTCGACAAAACGCATAAATGCGTTGCCGGCAGTGAAAGCGTTAAGATGATCATAAAGCATTTATCACTAATATGCAACTTGCAAGTAAATATGCTCTGCTCAAGTGGGTACGTGCAAATACAAATACAAAATTTTATTAGTAACAAATATAAGTCATACAAATTGAATATAAAATATCAAATAGGTGCTCAACTAACAATGTAGGTAATTATGTCTGCAATAATAATTATTATTTTACAGTTTAAATTCTGCATTAGTGAAAATTCCAATAATAATATCATATTGTGTATAAAAAAATTAATATAATTTAATTTTGTTCATATTTATTAACATAATTAATTTAGGCATTATATATCCTTTCATAGTCTGAGTGGTAGGTTGAAGAATTCTTCATAGATGTATAACAGTTCTGTCATAAGGTATTTCTTCAATCTACCTCTAAATCCGGCGGGAGCAGCTGCATCTCTAATCACAGTAATGTAATCTAATCACGTGCAACGAAAACGAGTAATTTTTTTGACAAATTGTGCTGTGTGATATGCATCACAGTTAACTGAACATTGGTAGACCTTATCTCGTTGCGATAAGGTTCCCGAAGGGTCAATCAACTGTGATACCGTTAGTACTATATGTTTTTTTGTTTTATTAACAGCAAGACCAGAGTCCTTCAACAACTGGGCTCATACATAACAGTGAACGCGGATCGGCAGAGCATCGCGTATACCCTCCGCTGCCCCGTCCCCGCCTTCCACGATGTCAAGTACTATCTGCTGGATATAGCAGCCAGGTTTACATTTGATTTATACGTTAATGGCTAACATGGAATACGACCAGGCCCCTATTTCGCCAAAGCTGTCAGGCGCGACAATTGTCAAAAAACATTACAATTGTAGTTGGTGAAATAGTTTTCACATGAGATTTGT
The DNA here is from genome assembly GCA_963556455.1 of Epiblema foenella. Classification (NCBI taxonomy): domain Eukaryota; kingdom Metazoa; phylum Arthropoda; class Insecta; order Lepidoptera; family Tortricidae; genus Epiblema; species Epiblema foenella. The sequence goes on along the minus strand of OY747113.1, from coordinate 1,540,591 downwards.
CGATTTGTTGGCCTACATATGTCAAATACATACATATGTCAACTTGGTGAAATAGGGGCCAGCCATATGATAACAAGCACTATAACCAACTGTAGCGACCAGAGGCATCAAAAGCGCTTCGCTTCAATAAATATCTAAAAAAGGTTCAGTGTTGTATTGACCAATGCAGGTCTCTTACTATAAGCTTACTATAAATTGTAAACTCGAAATTATTATTCTTTCTTGAACTGTAAATTATATTTTGATATGAAAAATGTATTACTTATTATAGTCAGAATTTCTTAAATTGTAAATTAATATTTTGACATGTAGAAGTGCACTTGTGTATTTGCAGAATAAATGTTTGATTTTGATTTTTGATTAAGCCCTAAGCACCTCGCATTTTCAAGAGCTTCCTAATTCAAATTAGTAGTATTGAAATATCAATGATCGATATATAATCAAGTCCTTCCAAATGTAAAAAAAACATATAGTACATATGCTGCGAGCGTTTCATATCTCCATACCAACGAGTTTAGTTATAATTACTATGTTAAAAAAATATAGTTTAACCTACTTTCACCAACCTATCACCCAGCTTTAGTAACTGAGGGCCTACTCCGAAATCTGAACTTCGTATCATGCCGTCCCTTTCACCCATATAGTGTATAACACGAGAGTGAAAGGGACGGCAAGATACAAAGATCGGAGTTCGGAATAGGCCTTCAGATTTTGTCTGATCGTTTATTTCACAGAGCCAGCTTCGTCCAACACGAGATCGAAACAATGAAGCCACAACTCAAACTGGACTTGCAGACCGTTCACCCACAAGCGTTGGTCATAGACCTAGTCCAAAAAGCCTGCTGGGGTGGTGGCCTGAACAACTCCGTCTACTGTGAAAAAGCACGTATTGGTAGCATGTCGGCTGACGCCTTGAACGCATTCACGACCTTGCAAATGCGCTCAGATGCTTGCTCAGTCGGCAGCTATGGATTACCTTTTGATGAAATCATGTTGTTCGCTGAAATGATCGATCATAATCGGGTACGTAGTTTTTTTTGAGATTCGGTAGCACTGCCACGAAAATCGAATATCGAAGTTATATTCTCCATCTCTGTCGCTTGAGTGACACTGATAATTTCTATAGAGACAATAGAAGATATCCTAATGTCGAATTGCGGTCTTTGTGGTTGTTGCTCTTGTTTTGATGGTCTGCGTTTTCTATAATCTCATTTGCAGTAATTACTTTGTTTTAGTGTGTTAATTTTATTAGGTTTTATGAGTTTGCACTTTGATTGTTGTTTTTCAAATGAGATTAAGAATGGGGGGAAGTGCAAATGAAATTATGGAATACATTATAGAGCCGACAAACGGAGGAGTCTATGCTTGCCAACATTCCAATGCCGATGGAAGAATATGCGCTACTCAACAGGGAGACTGATTTTAATCTGGTAATTACCTTATACTATTTTTATCCGTTGATCCCGGCTGCTATCTATAATAGCAGTCGTTAAGCCAAGTTAGAGCCCTTCGGGCGGCTTGAGAACTTCTAACAGTCAAGTTGCCCACTCACTTGATAAGCCCAATTCCAATAAGGTCTGGTTTCTCTTCGGGTTGAAAGGTCAGATGGCAGTCGAGTCGCTTCCGTAAAAATCAGTGACTACGCCTAATTTTGTGATTAGGTAGCGGACCCCCGGATGATGACGATGATGATGAATTACCTTTTACTATTTATTAACTACAGTTAAACCTCGTAAGCTAGAACAATAATGTTACCGTTATAAAGTAATTCTGATAGTAATCTTGTGGTTGATTGGTTCTAAAGCTCATTGTAAAAACTAATAGCTAATAGGAGCAGTGCCGGATTAACCCTTAAGCAGACTAAGCAATTGCTTAGGGCACCACGTCTTGGGGGGCACCAGAAACAGCACCCAAAAGTAATTTGCTAGCACATGAACACCCGAAAGGGGATATTAGTATATAGTAAAAAAAAATTGTGGCCTGTTTTATCTGCATGTGAGACCTAAAAACGTTTAAAATATTTTTGAGTAATTTTGAAATTTCCAAAAACTGACCCGACAAAAGTAATCGGTATGACTATCGAACCCTCACAAAATTGCGACCTGTAGAACATCCGGACATACGAAAGCATTTTTGTCGAGGTTGAAACGGAGATCTTCGTTTCACTTGGTTAACTATTCATTTTTAGCTAATCTTGAACGGGGGGGCCCACAGGCGAGGATTGCTTAGAGCATCAAGTAGTCTTAATCCGGCTCTGAATAGGAGCTGTTAATGGGACGGCTGGAATTACACGGCCTAGAGCGAACAAGGTTGCAAATCTGCCATACTGTTTAATGGTTGATTTGTTAATAAAGTTATAATTTAAAAATGTACTGAATTCCTAAAATAGATCTTTATGTTAGCTGGCCTTCAGCCACGCACAATGGTCCGACTTACACGGACTTAGTGCGGTAAAAGGAGTAACCATAACCATATGGATCTTTCCATCTTTCAAACTGGATCTTTATAAAACTCCGTCTTGGACGTTACCCATGGTCACCCAACGGTTTTAGGACTTGCCTGATCGACCTCGCTGCTGCCCGCCTTCGTTCGCCCGCGGTGGATTCGAGTTCCACGACCTGGGACCAAACTCCGATACTTGGATCGCTTTAGCTGTCCCCGGCTGCGGCAACAGAGATATTCCGTAAGCGATGTAGCTTCTAGAACTCAATATAGTTTCTGCAAACCATATGTAATCCAGTTGAATTTTCGATGTTATGGGGATTTTACTGTTCTATAATTGTTCTGTAACTTGCTAAAAATGGTGTCTAGGCAGGCTAAGTGCATTTAGGCCCGGTTTTATAAAGATCCGTTAGACGTTATGTTGGTTTGTTATGTCAAGAAATGTACTGAGTTACTGGAATTTGATCTGACATTTGGTCTAACGGATCTTTATAAAACCCGGCCTTAAAGAACTGTCTAAAAATACTGCTAGTCAACAGACTAGATGGATTTAGGCTCGGTTTTATAAAGATCCGTTACACCTTATGTCGGTTTGTTATGTCAAAAATTGTACTGAGTTACTGGAATTTGATCTGACATTTGGTCAAGGATCGGATACCGGTATTTTCTCCATAGAAAAATACCGGTATTGTTACGGTCACCGGTTCATTATTTGGTTTTTAATGGGACAATCTAATAAAACGACGTTGTTACCTAAATACATGATTCAGCCCTACGTAAAGAGCAAAAAATAATCCAAAATATTGGGCCAATTCAGGGTTTTTTAAAAATACCGGTATCGGTCCCTGCATTTGATCTAACGGATCTTTAAAAAACCCGGCCTTAGTGACTAACACATCTAATGTGAGTGACAGTTCCAACACTCATTGAAACAGTAGGAGTAAAGCCGTGGTCTCCCGGTGAAAAAAATAAACAATAGCATTCTTTTGTAATGAGACCAGGGATCCCTGGGACCGGTAGATGACTGGGTAATTATTGACGAGGTATCCACAGGTTGTCCAAATGTTTCAACTCAATTGCTCAAAGGTTAGCTGGAAGAAATCCCTTACAGGGGCTCGCCTTTGTACATATATGTCAACTGTTCTTGTAATTTATGTTATGTTTTACTCATGTACAATAAAGAATTTACATACATACATACATGTTTTAGCACAAGTACTTTAGTCTATTACTTTGCCGCTTTCACCATTTGGGAATTTAGTATGACATTTTAAACGATGTTTTAAGCGACAAAGTACAAAGGTGTTAAGCCCCTGTTATGCCGACCTTATCCTCGTGGCGCCCACGCGCCTTTTGATAAACCAAAATAAGCATGGCGGCTCCAGCCCTGCACTATTTTCAACTAACCTTCAATTATTGCCCACGCGCCTTTCAGAAGGCCGTATTAATAAACTCTGTAAATCTAGTAATTGAGGCCCAGTGGCCTTTGTAAAGATCAAAAGGTAGACAAATAATTGAATTTAAAAACACATGCTAATATAATCATAATTATACCCTGAAAGTTTCACTTCAAACCGGTAACTACACAAATTTCAACTCAAAATCTTGGGCGGTATGACTGTAACTATTATGTCCTATAAGAAGGACAGTCGGGTCATAGTTAAAGAGGAGCCAAAAAATCTTTGGGCGCCACGAGGGTATACATCCCAGTTTATAATTATTTTCAGATGTTTGATGAAACATGGCATAATCGCCGCCGCTTGCGGCACGGGCAGCAACACCCGCGGACAACACGATCAGGACCGCTCCCCACAACCGCCGCTAGGGAGATACGCTGCCGACGTGTTCACCACCTTCAAGGCTTTCAACATATCCTATTGTGACACTGGGGTGTTTGGTGAGCTCTCGTCGCGTGTCATTAGCGCCATTTTAGCATGGAATAGAATATAATAGATAGATAGCATGGAATAGACATGGGCGCTAACGATGGGCCTCATAAGAAAGCTCAAGGTCACCCAAAGAGCAATGGAAAGAGCTATGCTCGGGGTTTCTCTGCGTGATAGAATTAGGAATGAAGCTATCCGTAGCAGAACTGGGGTCACCGACATAGCCTTCAAAATTGCGAGACTTAAGTGGCAGTGGGCAGGGCACATTGCTCGCAGGACTGACGGTCAATGGGGCCAGAAACTGCTTGAGTGGCGTCCACGCACCGGAAGACGAGCTGTCGGTAGGTCTCCGACAAGGTGGAGTGATGACCTGGCGAAGGTCGCGGGAATCCGGTGGAAACGAACGGCACAGGACCGGTCTAAATGGCGAGCCTTGGGGGAGGCCTATGTTCAGCAGTGGACGTCTTTCGGCTGAAATGATGATGATGATGATGAGAATAGAATAAGGTGTCCTCGGGTAATTCCGAAAATAACAAATTCCAGCCTAACTAAGCAATTTTGTTGCACTACCAAACATCAACAAAAAATTATAACATTTCTTTTTGATGATGATGACGATGAGATGCAATAACAGCGGTTAGTTAGACAGGAATTTGATATTTTCGGAATTATCCAACATTCGGAATTACCCGAGGACACCTTAAACTTTTATTCCTTACAAACAGAAAAACATGTAGAGAGATCAGCATTTAAGAAGACAGTACATACATATTTTTCAGGCACGTATCCAGACTTTTGGTTCGGGGGGGGGGACACACACAAGCATTGAAACAACCATGCAATCACTACTGGCTAAAATCGTTTTCGGGGGGGGGGGGGGGGGTTATTCCCATTTTCCCCCCCCTCTGGATACGTGCCTGATGTTTTTATACAAACGCCTTAAGGGAGGCGTACAGCGACATCTACCCGAAGACTCATGCTTCATTAACGGCGGATGAATGTGGGACTGGGTGGCGATTGCACCTATAGCTCAGTTGACTAGAGCGACTGGCCGCGAGTGCCGGGAGGTCGCAGGTTCGAATCCTGCTCGGTGCCTAAAATTTTCCCTTCATTCTAAATTTGAGTACATACATATGTCACGAAACGTTTCCATCTCAGTATGGGTATAATCAGTTTAAGTTCAGCATTCGTTTCTTGTAGGACACACCATCTCAGCTATTGCTGTTTTTGTCACGTTCTTTTTGATTGTGCAGAAGTTGTAATTGATAATACAGATCTGACAATAACCTTAAGGAATGCTGAGAAAAAAGGCCCTTCTTCGACGCTACTTATCCCAGTCTAGAACTAGGATTAATTATTAAAGGTCCGTTGTCTTTAGAATCGTCAACCAATCGAGCACCAGTGTTGCCAGATGCCGAAATGCAAAAAGAGGGAGGTGCACTTTAAAAACACGGATTTTTAATAAAACCGCGAAATACATTTATCGTTAATAATTTTCTTTATTATTACGTTTCAAAAGAAAAAAATGTGCTATTCGCCGTGAAATGCACCATCACGGAAGTTATAAATGTTACTTTTAGACATCCTAGCTAGTTCCAATCGTTCAGTGTTTTGAATTTACCGCCTTTGTAAGTGAGCAAATGCTAACATTTCAAAAAAGCGGATCCGCGTTGGCTTAACGCGGATAGCGGGGACAGTGGCAGCACTGTCCATCCAAAGCTTCTTTGTTGTTATTAACATGTAGCTATTTTAAAACTGTTAGTATTGATTATTTAGCTAACCTTATTTTTAATATAGGTATCCTTATAAAAACCCGTGCCTGCAACGCAGCCCCGGCAGCGTTCATCGCCGCGAGCTTCCTGAAAAAACTTGGGGAATTGACCTGCGAACAGATTCAAGTCGGCAAACAGAGACTAAGTACCTATAACACTTTATATAAGAGTGGATCAAATATTCTTTGTTGCTCGTTACCATGGTTACGTCTCTTGAGTCACTCTTTCGAACTGTGATTTTATAGGGTTTAAATTTACCAAACATGAGTTTTAGCGATGAGCATAAATACATTTGGACATAGGTCATCTCTTGAGCATGCTCGAAAACCATATTATATACATTTTTCTAAGAGACTCGGTTACTATTGTCTCCTCGCTGACGGGACAGAATAAGAACAAGAAAAAGTTGATTGACCCATAAACAATAGCTGTCCTTTCATTTTCTAGATCAATATTTCGTCCAGACTTTATGTGTAGTTTGCTTGCGTTTGTTTTTAAACCCCTTCAACGCCGTATCAAATATAGAAGCTGTCAGTCACACGCCATGACATGAGAATGTGAAACACCAAGTTGAACCTTATAGAAATGCATGTAGGTTGATATCGAACTACACGCCACGCCGCCGTAACGGCGCGTTGTAGTGGCGTTAAAAAGATTAATGAAATAATAGCAAAAGCTAATTAATGAGTTAAGAAAACATGTTTGTATATAATGGGGCAGATGTGTTAATAAGATTACATCGAGAAAATATATTAGTAATCCAATAATCATAGTCATTAACTGCAAGTGTATTATTGGGAGATTTATTAATTGATAACATTATTAATACCTTAAGATTGGCTTAATGGCATTAAGTCCGCCATCCATACTTACTATATAATAATTATAAATGCGAACGTGTCTGTCTATCTTTCTGTCTGTCTGTCACCTCTTCACGCTTAAATCGCTTAACCGATTTAGATGAAATGTGGTATGAAGATAGTTTGACTCCCGGGAAGGACAGGCTACTTTTTATCCCGGAAATCATCTCTTAAGGGGGTAGAAGTTTGTATCTATGTATAGTATATATATTAAAAGATGCAATAAAAGTTGGCAACCTGTAATTTTATGTACTTTTACTATATTTTTTTAAGCAAACGAATGGATTCGTTTGTGTTTTGTTTCGAAAAAACTTATACCAGAGGTACTGGTTACAGCACTGGAGTTGTCCCTCCACGATGATGACTGTGTGAGCATCTCCGAGGGTATGGCGCTGCAGGCGGCGGCCGGCGCGCGCCTCGACAACGCGTACGCCACCATCAACATGATCAATGGCATCCCTAACCAGGAGGTCTGTGATACGGCCAAGTGCTTGGCCAGCAAATGTATGTGAATTTATTTATACCATACTTGCTGTACTGTACAGTCGATCTCAGAAGGGGTTTAACCAGGGACCGATACCGGTATTTTTAAAAAACCCTGAATTATCCCAATATTTTGGATTATTTTTTGCTCTTTACGTAGGGCTGAATCATGTATTTAGGTAACAACGCCGTATTATTAGATTGTCCCATTAAAAACTAAATAATGAATTGTGACCGTAATAATACCGGTATTTTTCTATGGAGAAAATACCGGTATCCGATCCCTGGGTTTAACACCTTTGTACATTGTTGCTTTAACGTCATGTTTCATCATCATCATTTCAGCCGAAAGACGTCCACTGCTGAACATAGGCCTCCCCCAAGGCTCGCCATTTAGACCGGTCCTGTGCCGTTTGTTTCCACCGGATTCCCGCGACCTTCACCAGGTCATCACTCCACCTTGTCGGAGGCCTACCGACAGCTCGTCTTCCGGTGCGTGGACGCCACTCAAGCAGTTTCTGGCCCCATCGACCGTCAGTCCTGCGAGCAATGTGCCCTGCCCACTGCCACTTTAGTCTCGCAATTTTGAAGGCTATGTCGGTGACCCCAGTTCTGCTACGGATAGCTTCATTCCTAATTCTATCACGCAGAGAAACCCCGAGCATAGCTCTTTCCATTGCTCTTTGGGTGACCTTGAGCTTTCTTATGAGGCCCATCGTTAAAAAAATTAAAAACGTCATGTTTAAACTGTTATTATTATTATAGATTCGATTAGATTAGATTTATTTATTTCATAATTAGAAAAATACAATATAAATTATCCTAAGTCAATATCAGTAGTCAGTCATATCGTATGAATTTATACGTGCATCAAAAAATGAAATACATGTTACAGATTTTAATCTGAGTTGAGTAGCCAGGTCCTTGCTGCAGGGGTCAGCGCCAAATAGGTCTCGTATACCTCCCGCAAATTTCTTTCTTGGACATTCCTCAACAATATGGAGGATACTTTGTGATGGTGCACTACAGTCACAGTCTGCTGTTGCTGATATCCCTCACTTGCGCAGACTGGTTGCATCGGCCAGTCCAGTTGGGGTTAAGAGTTAAGAGTGATCCAGATCTTGCGATTTTTCTTGAAGTCTGTTTGAATACTTGGAACTCTAGTGGGGTCTACGTTAGAGGTTTCGGCCTGATCTTGCCACTGCTTTTTCGACTGCGAAAAGTTTCTGAGATGCTGCGGGTCCCGCAGCTGGCAGTTAGCCCAAATTGGTTTATGGGACTGAAGGCGCAGTTTAGGCATGTTATGGAGCGTCTCATTAATTGGCAGGGTTTGAGTTGTTGCTTTAGTTTATACTGTCAGACTAATATTTCCTACGGGTGAAAACGACATAGTACCAAAGTGTCCACTGTGTAGCTGGACACAATTCGGTATAAGTAGCTACTTATGAGTTTGACTGTATGTACTTTTATCTCTCAAGCTCGGGTTAGCTAACTGTAGTAGTGATTGTGACACATACGAACACCATGTGCATATATATCTCAACACACAACAATGGCTCACCCGCGTTCGTGAGATAAACGTGCTGTAGTTAGGATGATCGCGTTTATGTCGCATATATACGAGTATGAATGTATGTTATGTTATCAAGTAAGTAAATTATTATTGTTAGAGTAAAATATGTATTCAGCGAAAATATACCAGCGCCTGTTAAACATACTTATTAACTTTATTCATTTCGAAATACGATATGAAGCGGCACTGGCGTTGCAAGCGTCCATAGGCTACGAGGACCATTGACCATATGGTGGGTCATACGCTTGTTTGCCACCAACGTGGTATGAAAATGTAACATAATGATGATGATGAAAATGTTTAATGTTTCAAAAAGCTAAAATACTTTTTTCCAGGTTGTCAAATGGCTGTCGCGGCGGTCGGTGACGTGCAAGTTGTTCCCTACGATGTGGAGCTACTTTGTATGTGTTGATGACATTGTTTGTAGGCTCATACGGAATTATTTTCAGTCACCTTATAAATTGTATTTATGAATAAATAAAGTTATTTAAAAAAAATGCTTGCAATTATTAGACGGACGTTCAAATATGTATCAATTTTCCTTGAATATCACAAGCGCGATTGAGAAAGACAGTTAGAAGAAAACAAAATTACGCCGCTATTCCGTCTTAAAAATAAAAAGTTGTTCATTGTAGGGTATATAGGTATTTTCTTAATTTTCGTATTACTGTTGTCCCTTTTTTAGTGTTCCGTACTTGAAGGGTCCAAACAAAATCCTATTCCTCACGTGTCCATCCGTCCGTCGTCTGTCACAAAATTTTGTTCTAAATAATTTTTTAACTTCCCGTTAACCTATGAAATTATAAAATATACGTAATAATAAACAATATATCTGAAACTGATGGGAGTTTTATATTTAAGATAATAAATATTTCGCCAAAATATTTATTATTACGTATATTTTACCATCACATAATGGTATATTCATAAATTAGATTGAAATTTCCTCATTTCTCATATTAAAACCAACTTCATTTTGAGGTTGGTTTGGAACCATAAATGTGCGAAGTCTGATACGCATCTAGCCGGCTTTTTTGTATTTTTTAATGAATTACATAAAAATACATGATATTTGGAGAAATCGATAATGTACAGCACACCACTTCATTGAAATAAAATAAAATGTGGCAACACTAACTTAAACGTCAAACGTCACTGAACATTTGAACAAGGGACAATTTTAATATTCAATATTTGTAGCGAGATAGGTGTTAAAATAATTAACAAAATCTAATTATTATAATGTCTTAGAAGTACATAAATTTATGATTCACATAAATCCAAATTCATCATCATGATGAACTCGCTGCAAAAATCCTCTAAATGTAAGTAATGTTTGAGGTTATGTCACAGTTCTTATTTTTAGCGATTCCTACTAAAATAACCATTCTAATTTTCAGATTTGCGGCTGATAAACATCAAAACAGCCTTAAACACTCTGAAAGAATGCAAACCAGCGCAAATAAAGCCAGTTTCGGTAGAGAAACACGATGGTTTCTCAAAGGCCAGAGCTATTACGTTTTGTCCGAGAGAAATTGGTGTAGGGATAGCAGAGAAGCCGATTATTGCTAGGATTAAGCAGGATCCGATACTTTACGTCCCTATAATTAATCCTCGGTCTATTTTGCCGCTGGTAGAAGATTGGAGGAAGGATGAAGTGGGGTTGCCAGCGGTCAGTCAAGAAGAGAAGCAGGCGGCGAGACTGATAGTTATTCGGAGAAAGAAGATGAAGAAACATCATAGGAGAAAGCTGTGGAATCGGATGAGACATCGCTGGGCCAGAGTGAGATAGCATTTTTTTATTTCTGTTCCTTGGGACCGGGAATATTAATTTTGGTTCTATTATTCATAGGAAATTGTTTAAAATGCATAGGAGATGGTGATAAAACTGCATCGTCAGTGTGCCTGCGAGTGAAGAGTGGGTGTTCAGTTTACAGATGGGTATGGATTAAAGAGGTGTATTTCGTAACTGTACATTATGAAATGGTTTACCAAGCTCCAAACTTAATTTCAAAATGTATGTTGTCTCATTTCTCATGGCCAAGTAATTTTTTCAAGAATGACAATGTCTGATGTAAATATATTAGTAATTCATAAAAAATGGGAATTGGGTGAGGACTAAATAAATTTATTTCTATGCAGTATGTTTAATGTTCTTTTGCCACTGTAGCCGAGCAGTGGTACACAACTTTGTCTGTCTCGAAGCCCTTTATACACTTAAGTTTTTCCAAAACCCATTGGTGCAACACAGGGTTCGAAGCCTCAATATACCTTACCGACCTTACCATTCAGCTACAGGCATACAGTCATCAAAAAATATACTAATTCCCACGTATACAATACTATACCAATACTCTTTATTGCACACCTCAAAAAACTACAGTACAGTAAATTAGGCTTAAAGTAGAGGTAAACAACAGATGGTCTTATCGCTGAATAGTAATCTCTTCCAGACAACAATAAAACACAAATATTCTTTATTGCACATCTCAATTAAAGGACACAATACAGTATGAAGGTACAATGAGTAGAGGCAAACAACAGGCAGACTTGGCTAAAGAGCTCTTCCAGACAACCTTTGGGTAGTGGAGCTAATGCAACATTATATATCTAATTGATAGATGGCCATCCAAAGTATGGATTTTAAGTAAATAGCAGATGGTGTATATAATTACATGTGGCAGCAGCAACAGAGATAAACTTGCAAAGTTATCTATTACAAATATTACAACATCAGTAAAGCTAGAGATGTATAAGGTCTCAAGATTAAACAAGGAGTATAATGAAATTAATATAATACCCCAGAGATGTACATGGTCTCTCCTATTAGGTTGACACATTATTGCATAGCAACATCCAACTATGGCAACACATTGCTCGCAGGACTGACGCTCGATGGGGCCAGAAACTGCTTGAGTGGCGTCCACGCACCGGAAGACGAGCTGTCGGTAGGCCTCCGACAAGGTGGAGTGATGACCTGGTGAAGGTCGCGGGAATCCGGTGGAAACGAACGGCACAGGACCGGTCTAAATGGCGAGCCTTGGGGGAGGCCTATGTTCAGCAGTGGACGTCTTTGGGCTGAAATGATGATGATGATGATGATGATCCAACTATGGATCAAAAGGTCTGAAATAATGTTTTTTTTTCTTAATAATTGCAGATAAAGCAACGCCGCCGTCAAATCAAAGAGAAAAATTTTCAAAACGAGCTTTTAGCTCTCATTAAGCAAGCGAACGAATTCTCCGCTGAGCAATACGTCGCCGACAAGTTGCAGAAAGCCAACCACACCCCGCTGCCGACGCGTTGGCGACACAAGCGCTTGCCGGAGTTCATTATACGCCAACTGCTCGGCATTGATAAGAAGATTAACTATAAACACAACGATAAATACAAGGCTTGAACGTGTAGATGGGTGGACCAATTATTTTTTGTTGCTCGTTACCTTGGCTAAGTCTCCTGAGTCACTCTTTAATGATTTTATAGGGTTTAAATCTACCAAACATGAGTTTAGCTACAAGCATAAATCCATTCGGACATGGATCATCTCTTGAACATGCTCGAAGTCCATATTATAAACATTTTTCTAAGAAACTCGGTTATTGTTGTCTCCTCGCTGACGGGACAGAATAACAACAAGAAAAAGTTGATTCACCCAGATATCTAATAAAGTAGTTTAAACAGTGATTTGTTTTTTATTACAACACTAGCTGCCCGCGACTTCGTCTGCGTAGAACTCGTTCATTTTTATACCAGGCCCTAGTCATCGCTCCTTCATACAAACTTCCGCCCCCTGAAGGGATGATTTCCGGGATAAAACATATGCTATGTCCTTTCCCGGGACTTTTAAGTGTCTTCATCCATACCAAATTGAATCTAAATCGGTTCAGCGGTTTAAGCGTGAAGAGGTAACAGAGGGCCTACTCCGAACTTCGTATCGTGCCGTCCCTTTCACTCATATAGTGTATAACACGAGAGTGAAAGGGACGGTACGATATGAAGTTCGGAGTAAGCCCTCAGGCAGACAGAAACACTTCGCATTTATGTATATAGTATATGTATGTGTTCTTCGTGCAAAGTGCAGAATTGCATGTAGAGGCGATGGCCGTTGGGGCGGAAAGGTTTTCGAATGGCGACTACGTGGTTGCGGTACGTACGCGGTAGGTACGTTGGACTGATTTTACCAGGTCAGTGCGGGAGAAGTAGGGCATAGCAAAATGTCATCTTGCTCGAATTTGGAGCAGCCCCAGGCACGTATCCAGAGGGGGCGATAGTTGGGATTTATCCCCCCCCCCCCCGAAAACGTTTTTAGCCGTCTGTTTACAGTGATTACAGCGATTTTTACACAGTTCACATGGTTGTTTCAATGTTTGTCCCCCCCCGGACCAATAGTCTGGATACGTGCCTGCCCTAACTGGGGAAGTACTTTCGCCTTGCAGAAGACCACAGCCATATAATAACATTATTTACTATACAGGCATGTTGTGTTGTGTTCCTGGAGGTGAGCAAGGTTGCCAGAGCTCCCGAGGATGCACTGTGCTGAGAGCGAGGGACCTAAATTTGTCCCTTCTGCTGTCAACACAGTGCATCCTAAAATTCTATAGTGTCGAAAACGCGCACGTGACTCCTTTGGAGGTGCGGGCGTCTATAGGCTGCGGTGTCTGCTTACTATCAGGTGGACCGAAAGGTTGTTTGCCACCGGCGTTGTATAAAAAAAGGTCATCAGGACCGGTCATGGTCGCACCCTTTGGGAGGCCTATGTCCGGCAGTGGACGTCTTTCAGTTCATATGATTATAATGATGCCACTTTTTTTTTTTAACCTGACTGTGGCTTTTTAGGCCGGGCCCAAAGAGAATATAATCACTACGTTTATATAGAATATAACCACAGCTAATATCCTTTTTTATTAACCTGACTGTGGCTTTATAGGCCGGGCCCAATAAAGCGATAGGAGTGCGCGGTTGGAGAGTGGCCTGGGGAAAATCCAGGGGAAAACCTCCGGCACGACCGCGTGTGGTTTGAAACACTGGAATACTCTAAAAGTTTGCGCTCCAGTGAGATTAGTTGAGCGGTTTCAACCGAATCTGAGGTGTGAATGGAATAGAGCTACTGGGAGTTTTGTCGCTGGTTCTCTAAACCTAGCATAGCTGAGAAGAGTCCAGCAAGAAACTCAGCTAGGCCCGACCTGGGACGGACTGACGGAGCCAAGTATCAGGCTTCTATTTATAGGTAAGTACAATTCTTTCATCTTATGAACGCGTGTGCGCCATGCTTGTGTGTTGAGATATACATGCACATTGTCTATGTGTGCGTCAGTGTAGGAACTATGCGTTCACATCACATTGTCAATGTGTTCGTGTGTGTCACAACCCGCGTTCGTGAGAATTCATTCTAATTATTTATTGCATTAAACAGGCGTGAATTTATAAATGTGTGCAGGTTATTCGAATAGATTTAATCAATCATACTGGAAACTGAGGGCGTACTCCGAATTTCGAAATCCGAACTTCGTATCGTGCCGTCCCTTTTACTCATATAGTGTATAACACGAGAGTGAAAGCGACGGCACGATAAGAAGTTTGGAGTAGGCCCTCAGGTACTAATTGACAGCAATTAAATTTTAAACATAGCGCTATCTACACGAGATACGTAGAAGTTTTAAAGCGACAACGACACCACCAGTGAAGCAAGTTTAATAGTTTCAACAATCTTCCCTAGATAGCGCTGAATTAAAAGCAATAGATACCCAAATTATGTACGGAATATAATTTAGGTATTTACAGTTAGGTGTGAGGGAAAATGGGGTGTAAACTTAGAAAAAATAAGATTGTCCAAAAATATTTATTTATAAAATATTTAATTACCCTTTGCCAAAGGTATGTAGGTTAAAAAATCTGCGCAAATAGGGTTTTATTAGAATAAGTGATGATGAAAAATTTTAAGTTAGGTTACCATAACTCCATTGCGTTTTCGTCTTTCGTGCCCTGAGGGTTTATACCGTACAATATTAATAAAAGCTGTACCTGTACCTACCCATTTTTATCTAAATCTAAAGAGAAGAAATAAAAAAACTAAAATTGCTCCCAAAAAGCGTTAAGTACCCTTGCAAGTACCTAATAAACGTTCATAACCCTCTGTCCCCCTATCTACCTACTTAAGCAATGAAATTAGCCACAAATCATTCGGCCGCGCCGCATAAATCAGCCACTAGCCAACTTCGGAATGATGTAGCGAAGTTGCCGAACTCGGAATTGCCGTAAAAAGTTGGGAAACATAAATTTCCGGGGTGTTTATTTATTTTGTTGCGAGTTCGTATTGGAAATATTCGCTGTTGTGATTATAGGAGGTTTTATTGTCCTTTTAGCGAAGCTTAACTTTCATTTAGCTGTTGATCCAATGGGGCAGTTTATTCTTTACCCGGGTGGATCAACTATTCTTTGTTGCTCGTTACCATGGTTACGTCTCTCGAGTCACTATTTAAAACTGTGATTTTATAGGGTTTAAAGCTACCAAACATGAGTTTTAGCGATGAGTATAAATGCATTTGGTCATGGGTCATCTCCTGAGCATGCTTGGAGTCCATATTATGGACATTTTTCTAAG
Organism: Epiblema foenella; assembly: GCA_963556455.1. NCBI lineage: Eukaryota > Metazoa > Arthropoda > Insecta > Lepidoptera > Tortricidae > Epiblema > Epiblema foenella. Next base: position 1,524,974 of record OY747113.1, on the reverse strand, counting down.
AAACATGGTTACTGTTGTCTCCTCCGTGACGGGACAGAATAACAACAAGAAAAAGTTGATTGACCCACCCCCTTTAATTTTTACAAGCTTTTACTAAACTACCACTGTCCTGTTCGTCTCTGAAAGGTTAGCACGTCGTTTGTAGGGAACTGGTCGCTAGGCCAGTTACGCGGCCTGTGTCAGTTTGCGGCCTCTTGAAGAACGAAGATTTTTCAATCAAATATAGGGTCGCTAGACCAGTTACGCGGCCTGCGTCAGTTTGCGGCCTTCTGAAGAACGAAATTTTTCAATTAAAGATATTTACATTTTTACATGCCCTAAAGAAATGGGGAGTCGTGTTCTTTTTAATTAGTAGCTATTGGATGGGAATATATTAAAAAAACAAAAAAATATCCTTTTAGTTCATCAACTCGTCCAAGTGGCCGCAAACTGGCGCATCAAATTAACAGGCCGTAAACCTACGTACCGACCCTACTTATTTACATTTTTACATGCCCGAAAAACATAGTGAGTATGATAAGAAAACCAGGGTTCGGAAACCGGTTAATTTTTCAAACCGTTATCATGTACTTGCCGCATACCTTTTTATTTCGGTTTATATACAAAAACCGGTTTATTTAAACCGGTTCACGGAGGAGCTTTATATAAAGGTTTTGTTCGGATTAACCGGTTTAGACGATATTAAACCGGAAATAAAGAAATCATTTGAGTTGGCCGAGTTGCATCAACTTCATTTCTTTAAAAACTTATTTTACTGTTTGAACAATAAGGTTCATAATTCAATAATATGTTCATAGAAATTCGGTCAACGAAAAGAATTTCAACTATACCTACCCCTATCGTAATACCTACAGACGTGAGCTCCACTAGTACGCCCGCCGGGCCTCTCGTCGAATAAACCGGTTAATATAGTTCTTAAAACGTTCGCGTTCCCACGAAAAGTTAGAAGCTAAACCGAAATAAACCGGTTTTTACCGGTATATTAAAAACCGGTTCCGAGCCTTGAAGCAAACACCTTAGTCTATCATAAGCGCGTTGCTGATCCTACATTTAACAATAACATTCTTTTGTTATGATCCCGGAAATCCCAGGGACCGGTAGACGACGGGATAACCCGATTATGAGATTATGTTTATTTATTTATATTAGGAGAACCAACAGCAGTACAAACAATGTAACAACATGCGTATTAACAGCAGAGCCAATTACAGGATCTCACAGATAGCGCTAGAGTGTATATACTGAACTAAAGTGCGCACTCGCACACATTTACAAGCGTTATTGGAACAAGAATGTTAAAATAGAAAAAAAAACAAGCAATCCAAGCCCACTCTAAACTAATGTTTAACTTGAATAAATTAAATTGTAAATGAAGAATATTAAATGAATTTATGGCATATGTTACAAAGCACTCAGCGAACATACGCCGCCTCCATGCCTATGCTATTATGTTTTTTTTAATACAACGCCGGTGGCAAACAAGCGTACGGTCCACTTGATGGTAAGCGGCCACCGCAGCCTATAGACGCCCGCAACTCCAAAGGAGTTACGTGTACGTTGCCGAGCCTTTATAAGATTTGAGGAATTCAGGATGTACTGTAGACATGTGTATTTATTTATTTACACATTTATAAAATTAGCACATGCGTGGATCAACTATTCTTTGTTGCTTGTTACCATGGTTACGTCTCCTGAGTCACTCTTTAAAACTGTGATTTTATACGGTTTAAATCCACCAAACATGAGTTTTAGCGATAAGTATAAATCCATTTGGACATGGCTCATCTCCTGAGCATGCTTGTATTCCATATTATAAACATTATTCTAAGAAACATGGGTGCTGTTGTCTTCTCGCTGACGGGGCAGAATAACAACAAGAAAAAGTTGATTGACCCACTTACAGTTTAACCATACGCGCTAATTTGTACAATTTCATTTAGGAACATTTAATAATCGCAAATTACATGAAATAGTTGGACACAAAAAAAATAGAAATAAAGTAAAATTTAGAAATAAAAAGAAGATTGAAAATAGATAGACGTGTATGTTATGTAGACAGATAAGGGTTCCGTTTTAGGCTACGGAACCTTAAAAACGCTCACGACCCCTCAGGCAGGAGTGACCGACGCGCCGCACTAATTGCATCACTGCACTGACGCTGACACGGCACGAGCCGCCATTTAAGTTTATTTTTACTGCCGAAAATGGTGGATTGCAATATAAACCTTTCATATGAATGTATTTCTACAAACGTACATCAAATAGAGGATATGCATCATTCTTTTTCATGATGCCATTCGGACCAATTTTTAGAGAGGAACAAATGTGTATATGGAAGACAAATCTTTAAATATTCACAAATATAGATACATCATCATCATCCTACCGTTATCCCGGTACAGTTGCATCCTAAAGGATGCCCGGGGTCCGCTACCTAATCCCAAGAGTTGGCGTAGGCACTAGTTTTTACAGAAGCGACTGCCATATGACCTTCGAACCCGAGGGAAAACCTGACCCTATTGGAATTAGGCTTGTCAAGTGAGTGGGCAACTTGACTGTTAGAAGTTCTCAAGCCGCCCGAAGGCCTCTAACTTGGCTTAACGACTGCTATCCTATGACAGCAGCCGGGATCAACGGCTTAACGTGCCTCTCTGTACTCAATGCTGTCACCCATCCAATAACTGACCTGGGCCGACGTTGCTTAACCTCGCATACCGCACGCGGTACGCGGGCGCCGCTGGGCCACGACCGCTCCATTCACAAATATAGATACTGTAGACGCCGGTGCCGGTGATGATGGAACTCGACGACTCAAATAAAACTTCGATGTAAAGTTGACTGTATAATTTCAATAGGTGCTGATTTACAAAATAGTTTGGCCAAAAGAGGTATGTGCAGAAGTGTTGTATGTAAGAACAAAGAATAGGTAATGACGAGCAAGATTTGATAATTTGAGTTAACGTATGTTACAATGGTAGGGATAAAGCGTATGTGAAGCGTTGCTATTGGTGGCTTTAAAAAAGCCGCTCTTATACTAACCGTGCACCATAGCGAGCGTGCGGCCCGCTTGACGGTAAGCGATCACCGCAGCGTATGGACGCTTACAACTCCAGGGGTGTCACATGTTCGTTGCCGACCCTTTAAAATTTTTGACACTCCATTCTTGAAGAACCCCATAGTCCCTCGGGAAAACCTCGGCAGGGAGCTCATTCCACAACCGGAGCGTCCGTGGGAGGAAATTCCTCTGAAACCGTACCGTACGCGACCATTTCGGTTCTAAGGTGTGAGGATGAATGCCGACGACGGGCGGTGCGATGGTAGAAAGCGGCCATAGGCATCATGTCGAACAGTGCCTTTACCATGAGTTTGCATGACCGTACTCGCTAGCGACTGCGTAAACGATTTAGTATGCCGATTCTTAGTTCTATTGCGTAACCCCCAGAGGCGCTGTACTTTTGCCAATATTTTTTAAACAGTCCCTAGCGAGTACGGTCATGTAAACTCCTGGTAAAGGCACTCTTCGGAGCACAACCCATTATACAAGCGATAGAACACGCACAAAGAGGCACAGTTTCACCGGTTCAATATCGGTTTTGGATTTGGGATCGCGTTTTCACGTTTGATTTAAAACTACCAGTCATCATCCCCATTATGCTAATAGATGACACCTATTGACCACCTCTGTCACAATGACATTAGATTGAATGTTTCTGCGATACAAAGACGTATTAAAACGCCATCTCAAAGCCTGTGATATTCCTGTTGAGCACTGGGAGGACCTTGCATCGATGAGACCGGAATGGCGTTATAGAGTCCGGAAAGGTGTAGCTTCTTTTGAAGAAACTCGACTCGAACACCTGGACCATAAGCGCCATCTACGGAAGACTCGGCCCAAGCCCTCATATTCCTACACAAAAAATTATCAGGGGCAGTTATACTGCACACAGTGCGACCGAACATTTATATCCAAATTCGGTTTTGCGAGCCATATCCGTGCTCATCAGGGAAAGTTGTAAGGGTCGCCGTCGTCGGATACGACAAGGAGGACTATATATATAATAAATATATAATATATAATAAATAAATGTACCATGAATTGGGACAGCGTCGGGCACATGGACACGTTTACCTTAACTTTCTTTTAAAATACATCCATTAAACCTAACGCCGTTACACAAACCGCTTCAGCCTGATTTATTTAAACCCAACTACCCGACAAAAGCCGACGAATAAAAACCCAAGGAGAGGTTGAATCAAACGGGGTCGTAACCTAGTGGAAAGGATTTCCTCCCTGCAACACGGAACCGGTGATTCGACGTACGCAATCCCGATTTATCGTGCCCGGAACGGAATCCCGCAATCCCGCAATGGATTCTCGATCGAATTAGCCATTTTATTATTGCATTTCTATTTTAAATAATGACTTTGAACGGTATTTAAGCTGGTGAGATTTGAAATGCAATTCGCCCGGTGCTTCGCTGAGCTATAAGGAATGGTACGTTGGTAACGATTATTGGAAGTTAATAGACAATTTAATGTTCCTATATTAAACCTATGATTATCCCCCTACCTGGCTGGCACGTAAATTAAGTTCAGCCGCTTGTGCTATTAGAAAAATCAGACAACTGACCAATGTAGAAACAGCTCGCTTAGTTTATCACAGCTATTTTCATAGTGTTATGTCGTTTGGTATTCTGGTTTGGGGTAAAGCAGCTGACATACAGACAATTTGTGTTACAAAAAAGAGCCATTCGCTCCATATATAACCTGGGCTCACGTGAAACTCTAAGGGAACTCTTTAAAGAAATTAACATTTTAACGGTAGCGTCCCAATACATCTATGAGAATATTATTTATGACATAAAAAATCGAGAATCATTCTGTAAAAATTCTGATATCCATAATTTTAATACCAGGAATAAAAATGAAATTGCCACTAACAAGTTTCGTGTCCGTAAAGTTTACAAGTCTTTTGTAGGTCAATGTGTCCGTTTTTATAATAAGTTACCCGATGAAATTTTGAATTTACCCTTTCCAGCTCTTAAAAATTACTTAAAAAAAACATTGATGTCAAAGGCTTATTATAGGGTTGAGGACTATCTAACAGACAGAAATGCATGGCCTAAACCAAATACCTAAATAGCGTAAAGAGTCATGTATAATATTTTCATTGTATATAGTTACATTTCTTGCAGGAAAGCATATCAAACGATTCGACATGTTGTGTTTTCTTGTGTAACTAAACATTGTAAATACCTATGTTATTTTTTCCTCGTTTTTCTTTCAATTCTCTTTTGTTGTTTACCACTTACATTTACTTAATTAGGTTAGTATCATTCATTGTAATAAACATATTTTGGAGAAAATTACTGACTGTCGAGTTTCTTTCGTCGTTTCTTCTCGGCAGTGGTCTCATGAGAAACGCTAGTAGTTTTTGACTTGTAAAAGTGCCTTTGCGGCCTACTTGCAGAATAAAGTTCATTTATTTCATTTATTTACCGTTTTCCCAGTTGAGCGCATCCTCTGCTTTGGGCTTATCCAGATATCACGTGAGGGTTTTTTGGCCCACTTTTAGACCCTACCTCCCCTTGGTGACCTTTAGTGAAGTTCTAGGAGACCCCCCACGAAACCTCAAGTTTATTTTTTCACTATCTAAAATTTAAATTGAAACGGTATTGTGTTACTTTATTGTGTTGCAAACGCTCCAAAATTTCAAAAAATGTAATTAGACTCGCCGTTTTTGACGTTTGAATTGATGGTTTATAATTTCCTACATGAGTAGATATTATTTGTCGGTTTTGTAGGTACAGGAAAAAAAATACACGAGAGGTCAACGCTGTACCCCCCCCTCCGCCAAGGCCTAGTTTCCCCTTGGAAGGTTAGATGGCAGTCGCTTCCGTAAAAACTAGTGTCTAAGCCAAATCATGGGATTAGGCAGCGGACTCCGGGCATCCTTCAGGATGCAACTGTACCGGGATAACGCTAGGAGCATGATAATTTTGTATATAAGTTATTTGAAAAACCCGCGAATTCCAGATTGAAAGTGGCGTGCCTCGCTCGGCTGCAGGATAAGGTGGCAGGTTTCTTTAGGCAACAACCGGTAAACACTAGAAAGATGTGTGTATTTGTATCCTTAGCAGATAAAAATCCAGGCTCCTCTGCTGGATCCAGTTGTTTCATTAGGCTGAGCGACATGCGATTACGGGACAAACTGCGGCTTGCGGTGACATATCGCGGCGTTGGGGCGGTGCCGATACGGACGCGTTGATGCGCCGAGGGACGATATTACATCGGTAATAGGGTCGATATTACATCGGTTTTACGAACCAAGCGTAAAACCGATGCCAACGTTTGGAATCCCCTACCGGCGTCTGTATTTCAATTCCGTGTTCATATTAGGCCTTTTTTTTTAACTTGACTGTGGCTTTATAGGCCGGGCCCAATAAAGCGATAGGAGTGCGTGGTTGGAGAGTAGCCTGGAGAAAATCCAGGGGAAAAACTCCGCAACGACCACGCGTGTGGTTTGGAACACTGGAATACTCTAAGAGTTTGCGCTCCAGTGAGATTGGTTGAGCGGTTTCAACCGAATCTGAGATGTGAGTGGAATCGAGCTAGTGGGAGTTTTGTCGCTGGTTCACTAAACCTAGCCTAGCTGAGAAGAGTCCAGCAAGAAACTCAGCTAGGCCCGACCTGGGTCGGACTGACTCTACCCGGTGTGCGGCGGTACCGGGACGAATAGGGCCTATATGTGTCAGTGTTGTGGACGTCTGGACGTCTCTAACCTAGGCCTTAGGTGAGCTCGCTTCATCGTCGGTCTCATCTTCACCCCCTGGCTCAAATCCCATTTTTTTTATAAAAAAAAGTTTTATTACTGAACTGTGTCAAGCTGAGAGTCCAAGAAACTCACTGCGGGTCGGACTGACTGTAACCTAGCGGTGTGCCGGGATAGACGATATATTACGGAACCCTCATGTATACAAACCCAATGACTCCGCCATTTTCAAAAAAAAACTGAAATCGGTTACAAAATTTGATCAATTGACAATCGATTGAGTAATGCCACCTGTACAAGAACAGTCGGCCTTTATACCGTATTATTTACCTAATATACGTTTTTTATGAGTTGGAGTTTAGGGTCGCACAATGGGTATACCACTAGTTAAAATAGGTACTTGTAGATTTAGGGTGGGTTTTTTTTTATTAAAAATGGGATCGCCTTGGCCAGCATCTAGCCAGGGGGCAAAGATGAGGCCGACGATGAAGCGAGCTCACCCAGAAGGTGCCTATTCACTCGTGCCTTAAAAAGGTCTAGGTTATATGAGCTCGGAAACACAAGCGCCGGCAGAGAATTCCAAACCTTAGAAGTGCGCATTATAAAAGATGATGCAAAGCGCTTGGTTCGAATAAGAGGAATTTCGACCAAGTAAGGATGGTATCCAGCCGTACGTCTGGATGTCCGATGGAAGAAGGGGGAAGGCGGTATGAGCTCATGGAGCTCCTGAGCACACTCTCCGAAGTACAATTTGTAGAAGACGCACAGACATGCTACTTTGCGTCTATGTGCTAGGCTCTGTAGCTTGTTTCCTACTACCTGACCGTCGCCAATAAGCCTCCTGGCTCTGCGGTCCACCGAGTCGAGTGCGGCAAGTTGGTACTTAGCCGAGCCATCCCAAAGGTGACTACAATACTCCATGCAAGATCGGACTTGGGACTGCACCAAACCGTCTGTAATCGTAAGCGGTGTTCATTAAAATCTGATTGTATGGAAAGTTTGACAAGTTTCTATGGGATGACAGCTGTCGGCGCCATATTTGACGATGACCGGCCTGTGATCGTGTGTTGGAGCAACCAACCCTTAATATCGTTCCTCGCAGAAGCCGCTCGACCACCGACGATGGATGCGCGTCTCCGCGATCCAAGATATGCCGCTACGAATGGCGGGATTACCTTTGTTTATTCCGCAGTTCTGTGCACTCCAAACTCTAACCTCCATTTCTCGCTGTCTCGGAGACAGACGGCTCTGGTTTGAAGAATACCAAGCTAAAGATCTTGCGTTTTCCCTCCTAGCTTCTAATTTTTTTATACTACGATGATAGCAAACAAGCATATGCTATGCCTGGTTGCTAAACAGAAATCGTTATGTTATCGTTAATCGTTGTGGGTGATCTCTATGATAAACTACCCGACAAAATCAAAAATGTTGAAAGAGACGTGACATTTCTAAATAATTAAAAAAAATAGCTAACGGCGAATGTTTTTTATGACTTAGACGAATATAAAAATATGTAATTTTTTCATTTGCTTGTTGCTGAAATTGTATTCTTGACATCTTGACATTATAATTCACTACATAAATATCGCACTTAATTTAAATATATTTAATCGACATAATTTAATTACTTATTCTATACCTACTAATAACAATCAACAGACATGTAAAACTTTTATGCTTCATCACTACATAGTATAAAACAAAGTCGCTTTCTGTGTCCCTATATCCCCATGTATGCTTAAATCTTTAAAACTACGCAACGGATTTTGATGCAGTGATTGAAGAGGAAGGTTTATATGTATAATAAATAAATAGTGCACCCGTGCAAAGCCGGGGCGGGTCGCTAGTTATGAATAAATGAATATGATAAAGATGCTTGCGACTTAAGTGGAATCATAAGTGGCGACAGCGAGACACAAAACCGTTGTTTGCCGGAGATCTCTAGCACATAAACTAATGCTATTGTTTTTTTTTATGTCGGTCAAGGATAGATTTTAACTCACTCCTAACAGAACCCGGCCTGGGGAGGTGTAGCGACGTTACTCCCCACCAATTTATTAATTACCCACCAACATTATACCATAGACCATGGTGTCTGTTTGGTTGATTGCCAGCTAATCCTTTCCTTTATTTGCTACAGATCTGAGTTTGCAACGTGGCGACTGAAGCTTTTCGGCCCTCATACGCATCCATTAGCGCTAGAACACTTGCGCAGGAGTACAAATGCATCCTGTAAATGCGCCGGATGCGCGGCCCGAGACACGGGCGGCAGCGGGCGATATTCAGCTATTATCATGGCATTGGAAAGACGAGACGACGATAGATGGTCAAAAGCGGTTACAGATTGGCGGCTATAGCCATTAAAGGTCCCTAGCAGCATAGGAATTCCTAGGATGACTATCAGCTCGTTGGTGCGATGATACTTGTAGTGCTTCGGGGAAGTCGTGGAAGAGACCAGCTCAAACGAACTGGCGTAAATATGATGAGGCTTTTACTTGACAGTGGAGATTGGAAACGAGCTGAAATGATGATGAAAGTAGTGATGATACCATTGTCATTATTATTTTTTTAATTTTTTTTTGAACATGGCTGTGTCTTTATAGGCCGGGCCCAATAAAGCGATAGGAGTGCGCGGTTGGAGAGTAGCCTGGGGAAAATCCAGGGGAAACCTCCGACACGACCACGCGTGTGGTTTGGAACACTGGAATACTCTAAGAGTTTGCGCTCCAGTGAGATTGGTTGAGCGGTTTCAACCGAATCTGAGGTGTGAGTGGAATCGAGCTACTGGGAGTTTTGTCGCTGGTTCACTAAACCACACGACAATACGTGATGCTTCACTCTTCGGGAATGGCTTTTTTAGTTCAATCTCGATAAATATCTGACTGTGTGCAGTTTTATTAAATTTCCTCTTTACATAGTTTGAGATGAGATAAAATACCATCATTTTAGCTTAATTTCGTCGTTTAATAATGCTTTCTTTTAGTAGGCTGAGTAAAAAAAGGAAAGTAAAGACTCAACTTTGGATTTTTTTTCTATCTAGAATATTTTGATTAATCATATTTCGGCTATTGTCAAAAACACAGTCATATAATCAAGAATCATATACCTTAAAATCAATATCTAATAAGGCCATGCAACGAGAAATATCGCGTTCATTGAAACGCTGTTCGGCCCAAACGAGGAAACAATAAGGATTGATTTTAAGGTATATGATTCTTGATTATATGACTGTGTTTTTGCTCGCATTGCTCGCAGGACTGACGTTCGATGGGGCCAGAAACTGCTTGAGTGGCGTCCACACACCGGAAGACGACCTGTCGGTAGGCCTCCGACAAGGTGGAGCGATGACCTGGTGAAGGTCGCGGGAATCCGGTGGAAACGAACGGCACAGGACCGGTCTAAATGGCGAGCCTTGGGGGAGGCCTATGTTCAGCAGTGGACGTCTTTCGGCTGAAATGATGATGATGGCCTTAAGCTGTAAGTCAATGCTTCTGTAAATCTGTATTTCTGTGCTCGCTGTCACATCGATTGGACACATTACTCGTTAACTTGGGCGCCAATCTGGGGCCTACTGCATAATGACTTGTAACTAATATTAGAAGCGGAAGTCTCTTTCTAATGAAAGGGGTTGAAAGGAGACTTCCGTTAGTAATATTAGTTACAATTCGTTATGCAATCGGCCTTTGGAAGCACTCATTTGAACGTTATCAATCTGTACTGACTAGATTGACACTGATTGCTGCCCTCATCGAAAATGCAGAAGCAGCCTTATAAGAAAGAAAAAAACGGTCAAGTGCGAGTCGGACTCGCGCACCGAGGGTTCTGTATACAGATGTGTACCGGTTCCAACCCTATTAAATCAGGAACATCTCAACAACGTGGTGTGGAAGTTAGACGCCATGGGTTCCCGTATTTTTTTTACACAAATTTTGAACCACCTATTATCAGCATTTTTCACAGATAAAAAAAAATTATTTAAAAAAGTCAGGTCGTATATAGGTATATAGGTAATCCTTTTTTATAACTTTTTTTTTTAAATATTACAATTTTATTCATAAAACCAATTTACATGATAATTATGATAATAATATTATTATATATTTTTTATAACTATTCCAAATTGCAAATCGATAGCATAAGTAGTTCTTGAGATATTTAGCGATGTGACAGACAGACAAAGTGAAACCATAAGGTTTCCTTTTTTACCATTTTGGTACGGAACCCTAAAAAGAAACATTTATTCGTGACAAACACATGACAATTACAAGCAAAGACACCACGTAACAATAGTGCTGGCAGGCCCAGCGCTGGTCTTCCGTTGTGACCATTTGGTGAAGTCACGGTGCAGCGACGATACACCGTGTCCAAAACAAGGCAAATAAAATATTAACGAACAAAAAACACAAAAACATGAACGACATATACTACACTTATAAATTTAACAGATTTGTTATTCAATCGCTACCTCTTATGAATTAAACTCGCTAAGAGCTCTCAAACGGCTTGGCCCCTCGAAGTCCAATCCGCCTCTGTGCTAATACTTAGCCGTTTGCACGCATTCTAAATGGCTGCCGAACAATAACGACCATTCCATTACTTGCTTCGCTTCCAACCTCTGCGAAGCCTGAGGTTCAACGAAATTGCAATATTAACGAATTGAGATTTAAATGGACTTTTACAGATTTTAATTTATTTTAATAAACGAGCAAAAAACAACACAATAATATAAAGCATTATAAATAAAAAAATTGCCCTAAGTCTTCGGTGCTCGGTAGGGTTCCCAGAAGGCTGGCCGCATTTCCACGCTGGATAGCTATGCTAATCCGCTGGGCGAAATAGTGGCCAGCCCTCTGGTCACCGGAAGCCTCTATAAGGCGCCTTGCAATGTCCTTAAAGAGGCGCCGAGCACTTGGACCCCATGGCCCCAGGGTCTCAACCAGAAACGCCGCAAACATGTAACTACTGCCGAGAGTGGCATATTTGCGGCGCTTGAGGTTTTCAGCTGAGGATGCAGCTGCACCAGCATCAACTTTGGTGCCTGGAATATGGGACGGCGCCAGGGTATCTACACAAGTAGCATCCCAGACAACCCATACTCCAAGGCACCAACGTCATTCCGTCGGGTCTCTTGCCGTCATCTCAGACAGACCGTTGGGTTCGAGGACTGCCATATATTTACCGGTCAAAACAGATAAAAACCATTAGAAAGTGACGGAGTGTCCTCATTCAAACTTACCACTTTTAACGCTCGTTGGTTGGCGTCGAACCGATGGTGCGCATACGTGTATACGTCGCTGGCGTTGAAAAGGTTAACGATAGGGTCTGCCCTCTGAACTTCTAACCCAAAGGGAAGACCTTTGTTGGGATTGGGCGGGTTTTCTCAAGATAAATTATTATATTAAGTCATTTGAAGACCGGTTTAGCCTAGTGGGTAGTGCACCTGCCTGTGAAGCTGACGGTCCTGGGTTCGAATCCCGGTCAGGGCAAATATTTGTGTGATGAGCATGAATATTTGTTTCTGAGTCTTGGATGTTTTCTATGTATTTAAGTATTTATATCTATTAAATATATCGTCGTCTAGTACCCATAACACAAGCCTTCTTGAGCTTATTTTGGGGCTAGTTCGATTTGTGTAAGATTGTCCTCTAATATTTATTATTTATTATATTTACCGGTAGTTTTTTGTAAAACATCGGCGCAGATGTATGCTTTCGTGGACATGTTTTTGACGAATTGGTTGTAGATTTTGGTGACACTTAAGGGGAATGATATTCACTAGATGTATACTCATACTCATTTTATTGATAAAATATAAAATTTTACATGTCAAATATTTTATTATACGTATAAAATTCTGAAATATTATAAAACGCCTGGGCGGTGAGACATTTTTCAAATTTATTATACTCATACTCATTTATAAATAAAATATAAAATTTTACATGTCAAGAAAATAAGGTAGATATTTATATAACAGGTATGTCAGTTGAGTTAATTTTCAATTTGATTATACATAATTTGTCAAAAAGTCAATGTGGTACATATGCAATTAAGAATATTAGTTACATTTTCTACTAAAATTGATTTATATTGTAAAAATGGGTTTTCAGGCAGCCACTTTTTCAACTGATTGAAGAATGTTGCATCATTTTGAAATGAGTATGAGTCAGGGATCGGATACCGGTATTTTCTCCATAAAAAATACCGGTATTATTACGGTTACCTGTTCATTATTTCGTTTTTAATGGGACAATCTAATAATACAACGTTGTTACCTAAATACACGATTCAGCCCTACGTAAAGAGCAAAAAATAATCCAAAATATTGGGCTAATTCAGGGTTTTTTAAAAATATCGGTATCGGTCCCTGGTATGAGTATGAGTATGACACATATTCGAAATGATTGTAAACTCAAACCAAAACCGTATCAAAGCTTTATAAACTCATAAAAACCCATCGAGCGTGAGAAAATTAAATTTACCTAATTCCATGGCTCCCCGCTCTCCCCTCGCTCGTATTTCACGGCGGGATCGAACCGTAAATCCCCGGCTCACCCAATATTGCGATAAAAATATTTCCTCACTTGTTATGTGTGGTGACGGATTGCTGAACAGATGTGGATTTGGGTCAATTGTTAGGGTAGCGTGGGGTGATTGCTCTCTTCAAAGAAACTTGACATGTTTAGAAATCGCGAAAAGGGTTCCGATACTATTGTATGTATGTACAGTCAAGGGCACCAATATGTATACATTTTTTCACTTTATCCCTTTGAAATAAGGTCCAAAAATGTATACATGTTTATGCCCTTGACTGTATGTAAAATTCTTTATTGTACATGAGTAAAACATAACATAAATTACAAGAACAGTTGACATATATGTACAAAGGCGAGCTTATCCCTGTAATGAGGTATTGTCACTAGGATTTGTCCGCGAGTTCGTTGCGTGAAATCTTTATTAGCTTCCGTATGTTAAAATAATTTCATACCTTCATAATTAAAAAAAACGGGCCAAGTGCGACTCGGACTCGAGCACGAAGGCTTCCGTAACATTATCTAATAAGACCGCCTGTTGTTTGCCTCTACTCATTGTGTTTTTGTACTGTACTATATCCTTTAATTGAGATGTGTAATAAAGAGTAATTGTATTGTATTGTATCTATAAAAACGGCAAAAAAACACGTTTGTTGTATGGGAGCCCTATTAAATATTTATTTAATTCTGTTATTAGTATTTGTTATAGCGGCAACAGAAATATATCATCTTCGTTCATGAGATACAGCCTGGTGACAGATGGGCGGACAGACGGACAGCGAAATAGCGGCAACAGAATTACATGGTCTGTGAAAACTTCAATTCTGATTCTGATTCTGATTCCGTTTTAACCTTTGGTTACGGAACCCTCAAAAGGTCACAAGTCCCCAACCCGCACTGGGCCAGAGGCCAAGGGGACTACTGCGGCTGCCGTCCCCTTGCTGCCTCATCTGTTAAGGGTCCTCCCTCATCAGTGAAATCACTCAGAATATACTTAGAACTTCTTCTGTATGAATAGACGCGTAGGTACATTGACATTTTCTCTTTATAAGGTTTTTTTTTAATCTGACTGTGGCTTTATAGGCCGGGCCCAATAGAGCGATAGGAGTGCGCGGTTGGAGAGTAGCCTGGGGAAAGTCCAGGGGAAAAGCTCCGGCACGACCACGCGTGTGGTTTGGAACACTGGAATACTCTAAGAGTTTGCCGACATACGATCACAGGCCGGTTATCGTCAAATATGGCGCCGGCACAGCTGTCATCTCATAGAAAGTCAAATTTTCTATACATTCTATTAAATATATCGTCGTCTAGTACCCATAACACAAGCCTTCTTGAGCTTACTGTGGGGCTAGTTCGATTTGTGTAAGATTGTCCTCTAATATTTTATATTTATTTATTTATTCAGATTTTAACGATCACCGTTTACGATTACAGACGGTTTGGTGCAACCCACCCTTACTCTCTCTAGTACAGGACTAATGCGGTGTAATATGATTTTACATGTAATTCAAACTTGAAAAAAAAAATACTTAAATACATAGAAAACATCCAAGACTCAGGAACTACTATTCGTGTTCATCACACAAATAAATGCCCTGACCGGGATTCGAACCCGGGACCTCCAGCTTCGTAGGCAGAGTCACTACCAACTAGGCTAAAGCGGTCGTCTTTGTGTACACTACTTCAATACATATCCTAGATTTTTTTTGTAATAGAAAACTGATCATGAGAAAGTAGAATGACCCATCTACTAAGGGCAGCCTTCATTAAAAAGGCTATTCTTCTAGGATTTCTAGGTAAATGCATAAAAAATATGAACTAGTTGCATCTAAATCTAATGAGTATCCGTTTGACCTAAGCACGGACAAAGGAAATAGTCATTCCATGGCCAATTCTCTGAATTCCTGTACAGTGAGCAAATAACAGGGCATTTAAAACTAAACTACATTTTCTTTGATTCGGAATGCTTTTGTGTTTAAATGAATTGTATAACCGGCTAATTTCAAAATGCATACTTATTTTAATAGTGTACTAAAATATATATATGTTTATCTTTTTTATGATGATTTCTGCACCTCCTTAAGTACGATTATCTTTCCGCTACCCAGAGTTTCTATTGTATTTGCTGTTTCTGAGCGTAACTGATTCATTTTGCAATAAAGAGTAGGCAAGTATTTATTGTATTCAAAATCAAATCAAAATCAAATCATTTACTCTGCAAATAGGCCTCAAGGGCACTTTTACAAGTCAAAATCTATCTATATGAAATAAAAATAATACAATAATCAAAGTATCAATAATTAAATGTAGTATTACATGTGAAATTGTTATTGTATTTAATTGTACTATTAATGACTATAGTATATCAAACGCTGTCCTCGAAAAGGCTACAAAAATGGTATTTGCAACAATTTTTTAATATTCATTTAGAAACAACTAAACTATGGAATGAACTGTCGCTTGCGGTATTTCCGGACCTATATGACCTTCAAACCTTCAAGAAAAGAGCGTATTCCCTTCTGAAAGGCCGGCAACGCACTTGCGACTCCTCTGGTGTTGCAGGTGTTTATGGGCGACGGTAATTGCTTACCATCAGGCGATCCGTCTGCTCGTTTGCCCCCTATAACATAAAAAAAAGAAACAAAGTCTTATACATACAGGGCAACAAGACCTACAGTTATTTTAATATAATTATCTTGTATTTGTCTAAATCTACCAAAATAGTGGAAAACTTGCAAGTGGTCACACTGGGTCTAAACTGAGAAATGTATACGCATACAGAAAATGTATTGAAGCGTGAAAAGCCAAACGAAGTTTGATCATTGTGGTTAGAAGGTATGACAGAGAATGCCGAAGGCGATTGTAGTGATCCGAATCGAGCCAGGCAGCCATTTTGCAACTAAAATCCTATTCCGATAAATTTCGGCCACAGCCATAATAACACAATACTTGCTCTTTACGTATACAGTGGTGTGCTGCCTAGCTGGCATGATAGCTTAAGCCGTCACGTTAACTGGCCGAAATGTATTAAAACATCTCATAAAATGTGACAGTATCATGTATAAGTATCATGCTAGCTATTAGGCTGGTGGTGGGTTAAGGACAGTACCAGAACTCCCGAGGATGCGCTGTGTTGAGAGTTGAGGATCAGAGTTCCTGACGATGCGATGTGTTGAGAGTTGGGGACCAGAGCTGCCAACGATGCGCTGTGTTGAGAGTTGAGGACCACAGCTTCCAAAGATGCGCTGTGTTGAGAGTTGCGGACCAGAGCTACTGACAATGCTGTGTGTTGAGAGTTGGGGACTAGAACTCCCAACGATGCGCTGTGTTGCGAGTTGAGGACCAGAGCTCCCGACTATGCTCTGTGTTGAGAGTTGGGGGAGCAGAGCTCCCAACGATGCACTGTTGAGAGCTGGGGACCAGAGCTCCCGAGGATGCGCCGAGTTGAGAGTTCGAGACCAGAGCTCCCGACGATGAGCTGTGTTGAGAGTTGAGGATCAGAGCTCCCGACGATGTACTGTGTTGAGAGTTGGGGACCAGAGCTCCCAACGATGCGTTGTTTTGCGAGTTGGGGACCAGAGCTCCCGACGATGCGTTGTGTTGAGAGCTGGGGATCAGAGCTCCCGACGATATTCTGTGTTGAGAGTTGGGTACCAGAGTTGCCAACGATGCGTTGTGTTGAGAGTTGAGGACCTGCATTTATCCCCAGTAGCGAATCCCAATATCAAAAATCGGTCAAGTTCTGGTCTGACTCGCGTGTCTTGGGTCCCGTCAGCTTTGAGGATTTAAACCAATATACCCTGTTGTCTGTACTTATTGAGTTTTTGTACTATACTATGTCCTTTAATTGAGGTATGTAATAAAGAGTATTTGTATTGTATTCTACTCATCAACACAGTGAATTCTCAAATTTCATAAAGGGTCGGCAACGAGTACGTGGACTCCTTTGGAGTTGTTATAAAAAAAAGAGTAAAATCTAGGTTAAAAAAATGATCACATTTACACTAGTAAGAAGAAAATAAAATTCAGGAAAGGATCTTCAATAGGTACAATAATAAGAGAAATTATAATACAGCCGCCTGACAGTTCGCGCATCGTATAGCGCAGCATGGAGACTGTGCATGAACGCGGCCTAACGCTAATAATTTATCGTCGACCTTTTTGTATATATTTATATACTTTCCACCTTTTAGTAAGGCCTCAAACGAAACCCACTGTTGTGATGTTGTGATGTAACCTTCCTTGTCGAACTAATGGCACTATCATAAGTAAATAAAGGATGGAAGAGTTGGTGTATGGGCGCCGCCGGAACGAACACGATTTATCTTTAAGCGGACACCGCTAGGCCACGAATGTGGAATAAGCTATACTGGAAATGGCATTGAATGGAATAACTACCTGACTGTGGCTTTATAGGCCGGGCCCAATAAAGCGATAGGAGTGCGCGGTTGGAGAGTAGCCTGGGGAAAATCCAGGGGAGAACCTCCGACACGACCACGCGTACGGTTTGGAACACTGGGATACTCTAACAGTTTGCGCTCCAGTGAGATTGGTTGAGCGGTTTCGACCGAATCTGAAGTAAGAGTGGAATCGACCTACTGGGAGTTTTGTCGCTGATTCAATAAACCTAGCCTAGCTGAGAAGAGTCCAGCAAGAATCTGAGCTAGGCCCGACCTGGGTCGGACTGACTCTACCCGGTGTGCGCTGTACCGGGACGAATAGGGACTATATGTGTCGGTGTTGTCGCGATCGCGCGGTGGTAACGTATATAGGTAAAAATCAATACGGGGAAATGCATTTGCCCAGGCCACTCTCCAACCGCGCACTCCTATCGCTTTATTGGGCCTGGAATTTAAAGCCACAGTCAGATTAAAAAAAAATCCATTATTGTATGGATCGTGAGTTTCGGATACAACCCTGTTATAACTGTCAAAACAAATAATTTAAAGCAGGGATTATAAAATCGGTTTTATTTAATACCTGTATGAAATTGACAAACTATTGCCGCTAATAAAATAATACCTATATTCTAATCAGAGGTATTGTTGTCATTCCGCTTTTATCTATACATCTATGTATAGACTATTTACGATATTAAATACCTGTATTCAATACCGTTATTCATTGCACTTGAAAGGTAAGATGTCAATTAAACAATACTACTAAAACGCAACAAATAGGTATAGATACCTACTTTTTACAAATTTTTGCAAAACTCCAGTTTACAGAAACAAATAATCGACTATATTGACACTGACAGCTATGACCGGTAACGGCTTTTATGGGTAAAGTGTCAAATAGAGGTATTGTTGTCAATTGGCGAAACCGCTAATATATTTGAATACCGGTTTCGAGTATACCGCTAATCAGAGCTTTAGCGATATAAACAGCGAATTGCAATTATAACCGGTTATATCTTATTTAAAACCGGTAGTTCTTACTATTTATACCGGTAATGATCCCTGCTTTAAAGGGATGCATCGATCCGTAACTACATCCCCGTGAAAGAGACATGCACGATAAAACGGGATGCAATACTTTTTAGGAATGGCTAGTTAAACACATCAGTGCAAATCATTATTTTATTATTCGCAGCACAAAGTCTAAATTTGAAAATTATTCAAAGTTAAGCTCAACAAATCATTACAATCGATAAGCTAAATTAATAATTCATTCAAAGCTAGAGCGATAATTAATATTAGGTCCATAACTCACTAATTAAGCTTGTAATTCAGTCTAACTTGAATTTATAACTCACGGTAAATCTAGGTACTTTGAAATAAATAGAAAGAAAGAAAGAAGAAAGAAAAACCATTTATTCAATAAAGCACACACAACCGGTCTTAATAAATGGGTGTAAGATAATACACAGTGAGTGAAGGTGCATAATGAGTCCAGCAATGTGTGCCATAATAGGTTAGTTAGAAGTCGCTTCCTCTAGACAAGGTCGATCGGACACTGGGTTTACATTCCGATTTATCGTCTTCCCTGTCGGAACCTGATCGAGGGTAGCAATCCATAAGTCGCTTTGGTTAGTGAAGCAGCGGCAAAACTCCCAGTAGCTCGATTCCACCCACACCTCAGATTTGGTTGAAGCCGCTCAACCAATCTCACTGGAGCGCAAACTCTTAGAGTATTTCAGTGTTTGAAGCGCCCGCGTGGTCGTGTCGGAGGTTTTCCCCAGGGCACTCTCCAATCGCGCACTCCAATCGCTTTATTGGAACCGGCCTATAAAGCCACAGTCAGGTTAAAAAAGTCGCTTTGGTTTGCATTGCTC
This sequence comes from Epiblema foenella, assembly GCA_963556455.1. NCBI lineage: Eukaryota > Metazoa > Arthropoda > Insecta > Lepidoptera > Tortricidae > Epiblema > Epiblema foenella. The sequence continues at coordinate 1,505,392 of OY747113.1, read as the reverse complement.
TTCCAATAGGTACAAAACTGGCTATTTTATGTCATGTCTCCCCTACACCGATTTCCTTCCAAACAGCTTAGAACTGCGTCACTGCCTCGATTAAATCATCATCATCATGTATATGGTATTGTGTTCCTGGTGGTGATTCTAGCTTCACACGAGCGTCGTGTTGAGATGAGAATGGGGAACCTACCTACATTTGTTTTTAGCAATCGACAGAAGAATCTGCTATAAAAGGTTTGGAGTCCAAAGCGTGTTTTTTTTTAACCTGACTGTGGCTTTATAGGCCGGGCCCAATAAAGCGATAGGAGTGCGCGGTTGGAGAGTGGCCTGGGGAAAATCCAGGGGAAACCTCGGACACGACCACGCGTTTTGAACACTGGAATACTCTAACCCCATTATTCATAAACGTCTGTCAAACCTATATTAGTTAACTAGCCGCTAAAGTTCGTTTGTCTTTATCTGTCACTTTGACACATGTGCTTGCGAGACAGTGACAACAGACATTTTAGTTAGCAGAGGTTTGTTAAGTTTTATGAATAAGGGGGTAAGAGTTTGCACTCCAGTGAGATTGGTTGACCGGTTTCAACCGAATCCGAGGTGTGAGTGAAATCGAGCTACTAGGAGCTTACCAAAGCGGGCATAGGCTACGTTGCCCTCTTTCTATAACGCGGACCGTGTGGTTGTTTGGTACCGATAGACTTTTTAAAATAGTTGTGTAAGTTAGACTACGCTTAAGAAAGTAGCAAAACTACTCCTCAAACAATTTTAGGTCCCTCTGTGTCCGCAAAAAAGATTAATGGTAGGAGAGGGCATGTTTTTGACTCGTCTGCGAAGATGACTCGTAGACTGTCAGCCTCTTTAATGTACTACAGCTTTGTGGCAACGGTTGCCGCTTGTAGATGTAACTATTGTATTTTTTATTGGGTTTTTGTTGGTAAACATTTTATTTTGTGGTAGCGAGTTAGATACAGAACACGATGTAGGTACCGCAATCGTACAACCTGAGTTTAAACCATTATAGTGAATTTATCAAGTAGTATTTTTTTCGCAAAATTGAAAAAATAGGGTTGGTAGTTTCGCAAAATTATACATTTAAAATTAGGTACATATAATAATGAATTAAAAAAAAAGAGATTTATTGTCGCCAGAAAGAAGTTACACAAAATAAAAGCAACAAATAACAGAAACAGAAATTAATAATAAAGGTAGGTACATTAAAATAAATTAAAAGTAATTGCGACAATAGGCTCGGGCTCAGCATATGCTGCGAGCCTGGACGGCTGGACAGCGCTGTCTTTCAGCCCGCACCTACTTCACAGCTCAAGAATATATAAATCTCTAAATATGAATCTCCTTTAAAAATTTCAACTTAGTTAACTAATTAATTTAATTACCATAAAGCCCATGAACTATTGCAGAGAAATTGTAAAATACACGGAGCAGCGTCGCGAAATAAGCGCTCTTAAAGTAAGGATTTCATATAATTAATTTCATATCTTTTTGATAAAATCAAATTAGTATTAATAAGCGCGCCTAAAAGTCTGGATATTAATGAATATAAAACTTATTTTTCAACCCACTAGCTCGGAAAACCCTTTTATAGGGCTCCGTAACCAAAAATGAAAACGAAACTCTTACTCCCTTATTCATAAAACGTAACAAACCTCTGCTAACTAAAATGTCTGTTGTCACTGTCTCACAAGCACGTGTGTCAAAGTGACAGATAAGGACAAACGAACTTTAGCGGCTAATTAACTAATATAGGTTTGATAGACGTTTATCAATTTGTGCCTATTTAAGTTTTATTGCAAGACTTGTAATGTTTTATTGCATTGTAAACACTTATCAATTTGAAGTTAAATAAAAATTTTCTATGTCTATGTCTATAAAATAAATAAATATTAGAGGACAATCTTACACAAATCGAACTAGCCCCACAGTAAGCTCAAGAAGGCGTGTGTTATGGGTACTAGACGACGATATATTTAATAGATATAAATACTTAAATACATAGAAAACGTCCAAGACTCAGAAACAAATATTCATGCTCATCACACAAATATTTGCCCTGACCGGGATTCGAACCCAGGACCGTCAGCTTCACAGGCAGGTACACTACCCACTAGGCTAAACCGGTCGTCTATGTTTATGAATATGGGGGTTAGTTTCGTCATGTCTGGCCGTTCGTCCGTCCGTCCGTCCGTCCGTATGTCACAGCCGATTTACTCGGAGATTATAAGCACTACGATTATGAAATTTGGTAGGAAGGTATCCAAACATGTGAATGAATGATCGAGTTCGGGTTAAGGCAATGCCCATTCACAGATCTGACGAAAATACTGAAGTTTGAGCTTCCAGTGTGAAGAAATAATGTAGAATTACACTACACAAAAAGTACAGCAGATTGAAAAAGAAACAAAGAAATATTAAAATGCCTTGGTAACTCTGTCAACAAAGGAAACTGTTGGAAATTATAGAAAATAGAAGAGGGAAAATGATTGGTCGTCTTATACGACACGACGATTTTATAAAGAACATCATAGAAGGCAAAATTGAAGGAAAGCGAGGAAGGGGAAGGCCGAGGTTAAGCTACATGCAACAAATAAAAGGAAAGCTAGCAGTCGTGTCGTATAACGAGATCAAGGAGGCGGCCCTGGATAGAGTCAGATGGAGAGAGCTACACCGACAAGAGTCTAACTCTTAAATTTATGATGAACTCTGTCAAAAATCGTAAATATCATTGTAAAAATAAACTTTAATGCTGCAGATCTCGTAATTATCAACGACAGTGATACGTTTTTTTTACGAAAACGTTAGCTTTTTGTTTTGTTCTAAGGAAGTAACCAAATAGATTTTTCATAAGTGATTCAGTGTTCCAACAATCAATAAAAATGTACTAAATATTACGAAATTACGCGCAGTTTCCGTAGAGAGCGGGATGGTTAATTGCAAACTCACGCGTGTTAGAGGGGGTCACCTATGCAACAGGAAGGCGTATTCTATGAACCGCTACATAAAAATGATGTGAAATTAAAAAATATGTTAAATTAGGGGGGGGGGGGGGGACAAAAATTTCCCACGCGCATAGGCGTGTGGGATATCCATGGATAGAACTTTAAAAATGATATGGAGGTTTCTAAAAAACTTTTCCATTTAAGAGGCCTTATAAGTTTTAAAATGTTTTGATTTAAAATAATGAACAAAGTATTGAAAATACCAATAAAGTGATTAAAGGATACGATGATTTTATAAAAGTTCTAGATAGTGACGTAGCCATTTCTTGATTTTATTGTGCGTAGTAGAATTTAAGCGGAAAGAAGCCGTTTTTAGTTTCAAAATGGTCGTTTTGGAGTGATGTTTGAACAATATTACTTAATGAGAAATTACTAATACATTTAAAATTTATGACATTAGGTCGTAATAGCCCTGTTCTAGATAGTAACACTGAGAAAATGTCAAGATATATTATATGTAAATTCAAACAGAAAATGGCCTAATTAGATGAGCGTTTTTTAACTCATAAGGGCTCTTAAGTCAACCGTTGGTGAGATATTAGATGTCAAAATCCTAAAAAGTGTCCGCCCCTCCTCTGATAGATATCCGAACAAGTTACGTCAAATTTTAGCTCTTCATAAATGGTAACCTCAAAGGTATAAAAACATCACTGTACCTACATTCAATAATTATGATTTCCTGATGATTTCGTTTTAAAACTTATATATGTGGGCTAAAGTTAAATTTGGTGTGTATATTTTTATTCTTATCATACTCTTGGGAGAGACCAAATGTTAATTGTGTGGATTTTTCTATATTTACAGTAATAGGTATTGTCAAGAATCGGTAGAAATGTACGCTTAATATTGAACATAGTACTTAGTCGTTGACTGCGCGCGGTACACATTTATCATGCTGCCCCGTATTATATTATTATCAAGCGGTAAGTTATTATAATTATATTAAATTGGTTGTGAAATAATTCAATTACGAATTAACGAAGCGGCCGAAGCCATCAAGTTACGCAAATACAGGGGTCTTGATGCCGGATACAGCTTTGTTGCCTTCTGCGTCGAGACTCTCGGTCCGTGGGGCCTTGGGGCAACAGAGCTCTTCCATCAACTGGCGAAGAGACTGGTCGACGTCACAGGGGACAAGAGAGCTGGCAGTTTCCTCGCACAACGCCTTGCCATCGCCATACAGCGAGGAAATGCTGCCAGCGTTCTTGGAACCATGCCGCAGGGTTTTTTTTAGTTTTATTTCTACGTTAATATATTTAAATAGAGATAAAATAAAATATTAAAATTATAACAATACCTTATTATATCTAAATAATCTAAGTAAGTAAAAAAAGCTGGGTGCCGATTTTTTATGATAGGTTTTATTTTAAGTTTATAATTCATTTCATATTTGTTATTATTATATGATAATTAAAGCGTTTATTGATAGGTTATATCTAAATAAGTAAAAAAAGCTGAGTTTCGATTTTTTATGATAGGTTTTATTTTATGTTTATAATTCATTTCATATTTTTAATTATTATATGATAGTTTAAGTGTTTTTGATAGGTTATATCTAAATAAGTAAAAAAGCTGGGTTTCGATTTTTTTGACAGGTTTTATTTTAAGTTTATAATTCATTTCGTATTTATTATTATTATTATATGATAGTTTAAGTGTGTTTTGACAGGTTATATCTAAATAAGTAAAAAAAGCTGGGTTTTGATTTTTTCTGACAGGTTTTATTTTAAGTTTATAACTCATTTCATATTTTTTATTATTACCTATATGATAGTTTAAGTGTTTTTGATAGGTGTTTATTTTTATTCATCAATTTCATCACTGCCATTATGTATATATAGAATATAGATAAATTGATATTTTAATTTGTATGATCAATATAAAAGCATGTTTTTTGTTTGGCAGTATTGTGCGCAATAGTGACTCAAGGGACATCGAATGAAATACCAACAAAAAGTGTTACCCAAGAGACAGGGAACGCGTCTCTCGGCTCTACACCTGCAAATGCATGCAGGTATATTTGAAAATGCACTTATGATTGACAGAAACACTAAATAACAATAAAAAAACCAGTCAAGTGCGTGTAGGTCTCCGTACATTTAGGGTTCCGACCCACCGCAAAAATAAGTTTCTTTAATAGGGAAAATAACGAAATTGTGATGAAAATATGGGATTTATTAATATATTATTATTTGTGGGTAAAATACACAAAATAATAAACATCATCCCCAAGTTTCAAGTTTATAGGTTAATGGGAATGTAAAAAAAATCTCTAAAAAAAGCTAACTTTGGTGGCTTCTCTAATTATCCCTTTGTTTTACAATATATTTAAAAACAAAAAAATATTTTACACAAAAAGAAATTGGATGTCTTTCGTCCTAATAAATGATGTTATTTGATTTGATTTCATTTTATTTATTTATCTAATTAATGAGCTCTAAACAACGATATCGCACTGGATGGGGTAGGTCAAAAATTTTTTTTCGAGCCCCCTTTTAAAACATTTAAAAATATGTTTAGACATTTTTTATGGCTTTGGGTCAACAAGATGCCTATACTGTGAAAATTTGAAGACTGAAGCTCTAACCGTTTGGATGTAAAATCTGTTACATTTAATATTAAAGTTGGGTGACAACTAAATACGATTAAAGATATACAATTAATAAAAAAACTGTCAAATAGTGTGTATAATAAAAAATGTAACATGTTTCATTCTTAATAGGTCTGTAACCTGTGCCTTTACCATGAGTTTGCATGACCGTACTCGCTAGCGATTGCGTAAACGATTTAGTATGCCGATTCTTAGTTCTATTGCGTAACCGCCAGAGGCGCTGTACTTTTGCCCTTACAATTTTTTGCGCAGTATGTATGTATGTATGTAAGCACTTTATTGTACACAATAACAGGTTAAAACAATATACATGTCACATAAGATTAGAGTACAAAGGCGAACTTATCCCTATGAGGGATCTCTTCCAGCTAACCTTTGAGGGATTGAGTGTATAGTCGCAGTCGCTAGCGAGTACGGTCATGTGAACTCATGGTAAAGGCACTGGTGTCTTCACACGTTTTTACTGAATAAATACTTTTAGAGACCGCTTTTTAGCGATAGGACCGCCTGTTGTGTTGTGCCATTTACAAGTTTTTTTTTCTTGAACAATAATAGTAGATTGTGTCTTAAGGCAGCACAATGATATATTTACGGCGAGGGCTACTGAATCTTGAGAATAGCGAGGGAAGTGTTTACGCCCAAGACTGAAATAATTTTGCTACCGTATGACACATCAGCGTTTCACACGACCTGTGAGGTCCGCTGCTAAAAACATGAAATTTCTTACAAGTAATTTTCTGAGGAAAAGAGTAATTGACACACATATACATACAGACACATTACTGAACTTACGGATTCTAAATTTATGTCTGCCGTGAAACAGACACTTGTTTCAAAAGCATATTATAAGATAAACGATTATATCATGGATAGGGATGTTTGGCAGTGATAGCGTCCCGCACAAGTAATCTAACACAGATTTTTTTTGTCCTTAATATTAAAAAAAATATGTATGTATGTTTATATTGTAGCATTTGAATTCTGTAGTATTATGATACTATTATATTATATACATTGTATATTGTTTTAAAAAATGACAGCTCGCCGAGTTTCTTACGCCGGTTCTTCTCGAGGCAGAGGTTTATTTTATGAACCGGTGATAGTTTTTTGACATTCATAAGTGCATGTAACATGTCTAGATTGAAGAATAAATGATTTCATTTCATTTCATTTCATTGTTACTCTCAAGTGAGGGAAGAAAAGTACGATTTTGTTCCCTCATTCGATGGCAACAATAACTCTTTTCTGAATAGCACGTGTGAAAAAAATGTTTGTATTGTAGTGGATCGGAGTGGCAGTGTGCCGACGGCGGCTGCATTCCCGGCGAAGGCCGGTGCAACGCTGTGGCCGACTGCAGGGACGCCTCCGACGAGTACCAGGACACGTGTGAAGGCATAGAGTAAGCCCTATAGGATCAGCTTTTACCCACGTCTCTGTTTGACTTGACGACCGGTTTAGCCTAGTGGGTAGTGCACCTGCCTGTGAAGCTGACGGTCCTGGGTTCGAATCCCGGTCAGGGCAAATATTTGTGTGATGAGCATGAATATTTGTTTCTGAGTCTTGGATGTTTTCTATGTATTTAAGTATTTATATCTATTAAATATATCGTCGTCTAGTACCCATAACTCTAGCCTTCTTGAGCTTACTGTGGGTCTAGTTCGATTTGTGTAAGATTGTCCTCTAATATTTATCTTTATTTATCTTTATCTTTATCTTTAACTGTACTTTGAAAGAAGCAGACGTATTTACTCCGCGGGAAAAAACGTATGTACTTTATGCAGCTCTCCACAAAGTTTTGGTGTCCAGGTTTCTTAGCAGAAGTACGAAAATGAGGATTTATAAAACCATCATAAGGCCGATCCTCATGTATCGTTGCGAAGCCTAGACACTAACACAAGAAAAATCAACTCCTGGGACACTAACACAAGAAGAAGAAAATCAACTCCAAGGAACAGAAAGAAAGATTTGTAGGAAGATCCTGGGACCTGTTAAGAAAGATGACGGCTTTTGGAGGATCAGGAAGAATGCCGAGATCGAAGGTGGTCGAACCTAATATCATTGGCGAGATAAAGCACACAGGCTTGGTTCGGTAATCTACTGGGAGAGGATTGAGCCGTCAAGAGAGCATACTTGGGTTGAGTGGTCACCGCCCGGTTGGCCGGCCCAGGTATCGCTGCGAGGACAGTGTGGAGGCGAATCTGCGTCACCAGGCTCAAGATTATAGTTCATGCACCACCTACTTTTCAGCTTTATATTTCATTTCTCCACTACCCAAAGGTTGTCTGGAAGAGATCGCTCTTTAGCGATAAGACCGCCTGTTGTTCTGCCTCTGTCTCCCTGTATCTTTGTTTTTTGTTTTTTATGTGCTATTTTATTATGTGAGGTGTGCAATAAAGAGTATTTGTATTTGTATTGTATTGTAAGACTGACAGGACGCGGCACAGGATCGGGAAAGGTGGCATGCTCTCGTTTGGAGGCCAAGGTCCTCTTTGGGTCACTGTGCGGATAAAGTGTGTACTCTCGAAAAAAATCAGTCAGTTATTACCCACTTTTTTATACAAGGACGAGGACAAGCATACGGCCTGCCTGATGGTAAGCAGACACAGTCTATGAATGCCTGCGACTGCAACGAAAAAAACAGTCAGTTTTTACCTACTTCTTTATACAAGGATGAGGACAAGCATACGGCCTGCCTGATGGTAAGCAGACAGTCTATGAACGCCTGCGACTGCAGAATCAAAAGTGCGTTGCCGGCCCGTTATTTATTTGAGGAGAAGGCAGCGCAGCGGCCTGAATGGCGACGGCTCATTCATGGTGTCAACCTTTGAAACTGAACGCCGTAACGAGCTCGACGGAAAGCGAGACGAGCTCAAAGCGTCCACCAGCGGCCATTAGATATAATTACCTGGGTGGGGTGTTAACATGCTCAAACTGCGCTCGTACCTTTGTATAAAGATAGGGTACATAAGCCACTTCAGAGCACACCAGAGAGCAGACCAACACCTGAACTGAACCAGATCACACAGTCGCTGTGGCCGAAATCGGCCATGAGGATAATCATTTTTTTATTTTATTTAGGCAACAAACAGTCACAATAGAATCTTCAAGATAAAAACATTTGAGTGATGGACCTAGAGTGCTATATCTTAGAATTTAACTACATATATGAGATTTAGGAGCGATAGTAAAGCGAACAACAGGCAGGGGGCCTAAACCCTTAGTAATACTTGGGAAATACAATAGTAGAGTGTTTTGTTTTTACTTTTATTATTATTTTATATGATTGAGATGTACACACGAAAACTCCCGCGCGATCGCGACAACAGTGTGACACATATAGTCCCTATTCGTCCCGGTACCGCCGCCGGTAGAGTCAGTCCGACCCAAGTCGGGCCTAGCTGAGTTTCTTGCTGGACTCTTCTCAGCTAGGCTAGGTTTAGTGAACCAGCGACAAAACTCCCAGTAGCTCGATTCCACTCACACCTCAGATTCGGTTGAAACCACTCAACTAATCTCACTGGAGCGTAAATTCTTAGAGTATTCCAGTGTTTTAAACCACACGCGTGGTCGTGTCGGAGGTTTTCCCCTGGACTTTCCCTAGGCTACTCTCCAACCGCGCACTCCTATCGCTTTATTGGGCCCGGCCTATAAAGCCACAGTCAGGTTCATATAAAAAACATGAAAACTCCAATGCTATATATGTAAAATAAAAACATAGGAGGCAAAGAGGACCGACGACACTTCCCCTAAAGTGAGAGACACTACACATCATCATCATCATTGACTTGAGGGTCCGTTGTGTTGACAGCTAGACTTATACAGATTCTTACTCTCAACTCAGCCCATCCTCGGAAGCTGTTCTCACAACACCACGTACCTACCTAAAGAACAAGTAAGGTGTCTTCGGGTAACTTCGAATGTCGGCTAATTCCGAAAATAACAAATTTCAGACTAACTAAGCGATTTTATTGCATCTCATCATCATCACTATCAAAAAGAAATGTTAAATATTTTTGTTGATGTTTGGTAGTGAAACATAATCACTTAGTTAGACAGGAATCTGTTATTTTCGGAATTACTCGACATTCGGAATTACCCGAAGACAGCATAGTAGTTTTTTTTGCGGTGTTTCACAAAGTTTTTATATTATTTTACTGTTACTTTTACGCAGGCGTCCCATCTTCCGACTGCAAATGTTGTGCATCTCTCTCTCGGCTATGTCTCAGAGGATTTGTCCACAAATCTGCTACGACCAGCCCGCGTTCTGCTACTACGCTCTCATGGCGGAGAACGGACGACCGTAAGTACATATCATTGCAATAAGCATATCATGCCAATTTACACGTCAAAAATCTAAATAAAAGTACAATTAATATTTCCGTTGTAGGTAAAATAATTCACATCTCAATGTCATAGTGATAGTAAACAGTGAAAATAGAAACAAGAGAATCGGTATTACACATTCTACTAATTCTTTGTGCATGTACTCATACACGTATTCTACTTAAAGAGCACATGCGGAGAGCAGCCTTCCCTGTAATTTCTCTTATATTTTGGGATATTGTAATATTTGCATGGATCTAAAATTAATTTGTAAGGCTTTTATTATATTTATGGCGTTTACCCGTTCTATGCTTGCACCCAACGTTATTCGTATTGGGTGGTGTAGGTTGCAACAAGTTAGAGGTCCGGATGGAATCGGCCCTCGCATCACACGTATTTAAATAGAGAATATACATTTTTTTTTCATGGTACCATTCGTACCAGTCTTTAGAGAGGAACAAATGTAGTCGCTAGCGATTACGGTCATGTAAACTCATTGTAAAGGCACTGTGCGTGCCGGAGCGGTACGTATGGCGCCGGCGCCGGCCGCCGTTGCTAGCCGCGCCGCGCGCGCGCACCGGCCAGAGGGCCTGCTCTGAACTTCGGATCGTGCCATCCCTTTCACTCTCGTATTATACACCATATGAGTGAATGGGTCGGCAGGATACGAAGTTCGTATTTCGGAGTAGCTCCTCTGTTGCGTGAAACGCCGCCATGGACAAGGGCTCTGCGCACGCGAGTTCATAGTAAAATTGATTTCTTCTGTTCTTACAATGAAATCACAAAAATTACTATGTTCGAATTATGTTGAATGAAGGTAAATTTTGAATTACAAATTGTATACTTAACCTCATATGTAACATTGTGCTACACTATCGCATTGGTTACCTAACTGTAATGATAGATGTACTGTGGTTTTAAATAAATAAAAAAAAATTATAATATTTATTTCTTCCATACTATATAATTATTTGTATAAATACTAATTAAAATTATCAAAGGCGCAAAAATAGTTATTTGGAACTTCGCTTGTTTTTATCCTTAATCATACTTCCGGGTAAAATAATTATGTAGACCAATTATTTAATGCCACGACACCTATTATTTGGTCCAACTTGGTAGTTTTGTAACAAGATGAAGTACAATTAATTATGATAATCCACATCGAAAGGGACCTTATGGCGGCAGGCGCTTACGTTGCACCTATTCACTATCGTATTGTAACAGTGGCAATAAAGGCGTAAGTGCCGGCCGCCATAAGGTCCCTTTCGATGTGGAATATCACAATTTAGGTAGTATTTCCTTAATTTATTTTCCTTAATTCTTCATATTTGGTGTTTCCTGAGCCGAATTGAAAAAGTTTACTTAAAATTAGTTAGTTTATTACAGAGGGGCTACCGCGAACCGAAAACGAACGAAGTTCGAATGTCTTCTTCTCTGTCGCACTTTTTTTTTTTTTTTTATTAAAGACAAAAAACAGTTACACACAAGGTTACATGCTTTAAGTGTAGAAGTTGTAAAATTACAGAGTGTGAAACCAACGACATTGTCCACAGATTAATAGATTAGTATGTAGCGCTAAGTACTTATAGATATCTTAAAATTAGAACAATTTATGGACATGGTAGTTATATGCAACAATGCTAAATAGTGGGTAGATTTAAGTATGTGAAACAGTAGGTGAGAAATAACGCACGGATAGTTATTAAAAAACAAAAGAAAGAAAGAAACGGTACAAATGAAAACAAAAACCATGACTTAAATGTCAGTTGGTGTCGGCATCTCGTGCTTTCATCACTTGCTAATTCGTGCGACAGAGAGGGAGATATTCGAACTTCGTTCGTTTTCGGCTCGCGGTAGCCCCTCAGGTGCTAAGCGGCCTTTAACGGTCCACTTGTAAATAACTGTGATTATTTCAATTTAACGATATATATCAAAAACCGGCCAAGTGCGTGTCGGACCACGTACAATGAAGGGTTCCGTACCAACACCTACTAGTCCACATTTAAAATCATTATCCAATAAATTGAATCTAATAAAGTCGTATCTTCATAAGGAACTCACTTTTGTTTGGGCAAGACAGTTTTTAAGTGAAAACTCAAAAACCGTAAAACCTATATTGTTCAAACCATAAATCGTTGAAAATATTTACTAATGCACGCCACCTCAATTTTTTTCGGAATTTTAAACTTTATAGTTTGGAAATTAGAGGGGGGTGGCATACTTTCTATGACTTTGATAGCTAATATCTCACCAACGGTTATCCTATCCATCGATACCCCACACGATTATGTGCGTTAATTTTTTTTTCATCCACCGGTTACATGTACGGAGTGCCCCCCCCCCCCCTAATTTAATATTTTATTGGAATTTCACATCACTTTTATGTAGCGGCTCATAGAATACACCTTCCTACCAAATTTCATAATTGTAGTGCTTATAGTCTCCAAGTAAATCGGCTGTGACATACGGACAGGCGTGACGAATCTATAAGGGTTCCGTTATACTAACGGAACCCTAAAAAGGCGGCTATGTACTGTATTTTGTATTTAAGTACGTATACCTACGTTTTGGATACATTAAACTAGTTATTACGTTGCTGGATTAGTGAATCTATGTGTCCTAAGTTAAAACGACCGTTTTATTTTTCAGCTATTGTACAGTTTTATTTGAAACACACTCAGTTGATGATTATAATACTAGTGTCTTTTTATAGGGGATTGACGAGAGACATCATCCTGTTGTGGATTCGTTTTTATTATCAGTGACTTAGAGACCATATACATCTCTAACAATACAAAATACAAATACGTTTATTTCGTCATCACAGGTTAAAACAATACAGTTGTTAGGTTGGTGAAATACAGTACGAAGACCATGATGAGCCCATTAGGCATCAGTGGCGGCGCGTCAAAAATTTTCTTAGGCAAGCCGGAAATAATTTGCCCTTCTTATTCTTCATGAGCCGTAGTGAAAGTTGAACTGGACTGGCTGAATATTAGGCAAGCCGGTGGGAATCGAGTTGTATGGACGCTCCGCCACTGTTAGGCATATTAAATTAATTTTAATTTTGTCGCTCAGAGACCATGTACATCTCTGGGATATTATATTAATTTCATTATACACCTTGTTTAATCTTGAGACCTTATACATCACTAACTTTACAGATGTTGTAATATTTGTAATAGATAACTTTGTAAGTTTATCTTCACTGTATGACATTAATTTTGTTATAATTGTAAACTCGAAATGATTATTCCTTCTTGAACTGTAAATTAATATTTTGACATGAAAAATGTATTACTTATTATAGTCTGACTTTCTTAAATTGTAAATTAATATTTTGACATGTAAAAGTGCCCTTGTGGCCTATTTGCAGAATAAATGTTTGATTTTGATTTATAATAATGGTCTTTTTTAGGAACACATGCCGTTTCCCTAAATATCCGAAACATGGCAAGTACTCCATCCAGCCGCTAGAGGACCGGTCGGCGCGCGCGCAGGGCTTCAGGCTCGATTACACCTGCGACCCGCCGCACGTCCTCGTCGAGACCGACAAGCTTCAGTGTGTCAATGGGACGTGGGTGAATGGGGATACGCCACGTTATTGTACAGGTAATAAACGAAATCATCATTATCATCATCATATCAGACGAAAGACCTATGTAAGTACAGTAGTACCCAACTGATAAGGCGCGTCGTGAATCTTCGTTCGCGCAGAAAAGAAAGTATCGCTCCGAAGATTAACGAAAGAATGCTTAAAACTTACAATTAACCTTAGATCACTACTATAAGGTTCATAATACACTGTTCATAATGCGCGTGCACTCGATCAGAAGTATGGCGGCTGACTAACATGCCACGCGGCGCGCGCTAACATGGCGGCAGCTGCGGACCAATAGCGGTACAGGAAAAAGAAGCGCGGTGCGTGGAGCGTGCCGATTGGTGAATAGCATTTTCCGCGCTTTAAAAATTCATCTTCTGCGCAGGTACATCGGTAAGCAATATCATTTGGGTACTACTGTACAGCGGTTCTATGTCTCCCCCAAAGAGTGCCATAATGACCGCTGTACTCCCGCGGACTCCGGCGACATTTACCAGGTCATCATTCCTCCTTGTATAAACAAAAATAACTTTTCAGACCTGCTATTCAGAAAAGAGTCATTGTTGGCCTAACATGAGGGATCAAAGTCTTACTTTTCTTCCCTCATTTGAATAGATGCGCGTTTTTTAACTGATAAAGACTTTGTAATGCAAAAACCTTTTTTTTATTGGGTATGTTTTTCCTATACAAGTTGTGCAATAAATATGTGCATCGACTCCAGAGCTCTCATTACAGCAATCACAACTAACTCCATTCTAAAGCACGTAATGTCGCCCCGTGAGTGCCCGGAGCTATGCGCTTGTTAGCACCCTTAATTAAATATACCTTACGGCATGTGAAAGTGCCCTTATGGCCTATTTGCAGAATAAGTAATTGATTACCAGTTTTGACGACCGGCTTAGCCTAGTGGGTAGTGCACCTGCCTGTGAAGCTGACGATCCTGGGTTCGAATCCCGGTCAGGGCAAATATTTGTGTGATGAGCATGAATATTTGTTTCTGAGTCTTGGATGTTTCCTATGTATTTAAGTATTTATATCTACAAAATACAAAAAGGTTTATTTCTCAAAATTTTACAATGTTCAATCTATAGTAAGTATGGGTATAAAAAATAAGACGTTGAAAAATCGGTGTGAGCACAGCGCTAAGCTGGTTTTAAGCCCACCCGTAGTCAGCGAGTTGGTTGGTATCTATTAAATATATCGTCGTCTAGTACCCATAACACAAGCCTTCTTGAGCTTATTGTGGGGCTAGTTCGATTTGTGTAAGATTGTCCTTTAATATTTATTTATTTATTATGATGTTATTTCCAGAGGCCTGCCAATTGTACAAGTCTGACGAATTCACATACGTCTGCCAAAACAGTTCGTGTGGTGACCTTGTCCCAGTGGGCACAACGGTGACCGTAACGAGGAAAGAGACGGGACGAGATGCTGTCTCTGTCCAGATCTTATGCAACGAAAGCAAAGTTTTCCACATGTCTATCAAATGTGTGAATGGTAATTTATAAACTTTTTTTATTCAATTCAATGAAAGAAGACTTAATTTTATTAAAAGAAAGATAGAGCTACTTTCACAGATTTAAAAATATTCGATTTTATTATTTTCATGTCGACGCCTAAAGACATATCTCACAATATTTTATTATTTCAAGTCAATAAATATAATTATTAATAAAAAATAACATTAAAACTAACCTATTACTAAATATATATTTCAATTCAATTATTTATTTCATGTTATTACAATTATCTTAAAGCTAGGTCCAGATCAAAATAAGCTCTGTTGAGCGTGGCAATTTGTAAAAACTAAAAAAATGTCAAAGAATTAATAATTATTACAAAATTTCAAGTCAGTTAGTTACCTGTACATAAAATTGTATAGGTACAACAGGGTGTAACAGAATTAGTGAGGATCCGTTTAAGGGCATATTTGGTATCGTGTTCTGATTAGGAAAAAGTAGAAGAAAACTTTTTTTGACGCAATAAATTTTTGGCCTTTGTATGGACAGTTGGCTGACTTGGACGACCTGCCCCATAGAAAAAAAACCTTTTTTTGCGTCAAAAAAAATTTTCGTCTACTTTTTCATATCCGGTTCGGAGGACCACGTTTTGCATGTTAAGAACAAATGCAAAAGAATATATTAAAAATTAACTTTAATGAAGCTAATTTACAAGATTGTTATAGCACAACCGTTTTGACAGAAGATTAAAAAAGTAATGGGAAAACCATAGACAAACTTAATCTAGTTTTAAACTTAGTGTGTCGCAAGCAACAAAGCTATGTTCAGACTTGTCTCGAACAAACGATTTGTATTAAAAATAATTTAAATGGGAATTAAACTAATTTCGGAACATAATCTGTGACGTCTATTAGAAAAAGCCCCCGACGGATTTTTCTGGGCTTGTAAATATACTTCGCAACCAGTTAACCGTTTAGAAAAAAAAAATTTCATCTATATGTAATTATTTCCTATAGTGTCGGGGGATTTCAAATGCATTATTTAATTATTTTTTAATTCAGAACATCCGTCGTGGGTATTTTCAAAATTTTTAATTTTGCCTTTATTCTCTTTACATTTCCAGAAATCGACAAATTACAGGAGAACTTCGAAACTACGACCATGGTAAAGATGACTACATACGAGTCGAAGTTCAACCAAATCAAGAATGATTCAACCCACGACTTTCAAGAACTGGTAGACGAGTTTCATAACTTCGAACATGATGTGAATAGAAACTTGGATATGATGAATTATCTGTCTGAGCAGTGTGATATACATTTAGACTTGCTTCTGTACTATCTGTCGTTGAAACAAATCAATTATTAATCACCAATAAATATTTTTCCGAATGTTCATCATCATCATCATCATTTCAGCCGAAAGACGTCCACTGCTGAACATAGGCCTCCCCCAAGGCTCGCCATTTAGACCGGCCCTGTGCCGTTCGTTTCCACCGGATTCCCGCGACCTTCACCAGGTCATCACTCCACCTTGTCGGAGGCCTACCGACAGCTCGTCATCCGGTGCGTGGACGCCACTCAAGCAGTTTCTGGCCCCATCGACCGTCAGTCCTGCGAGCAATGTGCCCTGCCCACTGCCACTTAAGTCTCGCAATTTTGAAGGCTATGTCGGTGACCCCAGTTCGAATGTTACAAATCGAGAAATTTCATTGGATTATTCTTATAATAAAAAATAAGTACGCAGTGGACCCCACAAGATGGCTACCGGAACAGAGGCAGACCAAAAAGGAGATGACGGGACGACCTGGACGCATTTTCCTTAACTTGGCGGGAACAAGCTAACAATAGGGCCGAATGGAGGAAGAGAGGGGAGGCCTTTGCCCAGCAGTGGGACACTCAACTAAGCTAGTAAAAAAAAAGAGAACACACCTCGGACGAGACAGGGATTGCCTGCCTTGTACTAGCTAAGGCCTCACGCTCAGCCGTCACACACTCGCTAGGCAATCCCGTTTCTTTCCATCTCTAAAATACCTGTACATTAGTAACATTATAGAAATAAAGGAAAAATTGAAAAATTTTGGCACCGAGCAGGATTTGAACCTGCGACCTCCCGGCACTCGCGGCCAGTCGCTCTAGCCAACTGAGCAAGGTGCAACTGCCACCCGGTCCGAAATTCCTCAATCATTCCTTCATTTTATACAAACGCCTTAAGGGAGGCGTACAGCGACATCTACCAGAAGACTCGGGCTTCATTAACGGCACTAACGTCTCAAATCAAATCATATTGAATAATTCCTAGAAGCGTCCGTAGGCTAAAGTAACCGCTTTACCATCATAAACTTGTTTTTGCAAAGGACATATACAAAACTTTTGCCTTTTTGTATGTTTACAAGCGGTAACCGTATTTTTCGACTCAACTTCAAGGCTGTCACATATGGATTGCCGATGCTTGAAAAATGTATAGGTGGTTAAAAACAATTTTCGGATTTAAGATTCGGTTGAAACCGCTCAACCAATCTCACTGGAGCGCAAACTCTTAGAGTATTCCAGTGTTCCAAACCACCCGCGTGGTCGAGTCGGAGGTTTCCCCTGGATTTTCCTCAGGACACTCTCCAACCGCGCACTACCGCTTTATTGGGCCCGGCCTATAAGGCCTTCATTATAGTTTATCTACAGGAACAATTATTTACAAATGTATGCGCACAGAACACAGAAAAGCAACATGTGATGAGGTGTGTCAAACATCGCCAGTTACATCTCTTATCTCAAGCTTTTATTAAAACCAACCGAAAAGAGAATTCTTACTCGTAACACGAGCATTAACGCATAAAAGGACTGCCGTAAAAACAAACAAATGACTTCAGGCCACAAACAAACACGGAGGCGTGTAAAATGCGAGAACACGAAGCTGTAACAATGTGGAAAAGAAATGAGCGGACGCATACTCTGTCTAAGGGTTCCGTAGTAGGAATTAATAAATAAATATTAGAGGACAATCTTACACAAATCGAACTAGCCCCACAGTAAGCTCAAGGAGGCTTGTGTTATGGGTATGGGTACTAGACGACGATATATTTAATATATATAAATACTACTCCTAAAATAATAAATAGCCTCCCAACACACATACAAGATTCATACCTATCCAACCCTAGATTACTTAAAGATGTTAACAAATATTTTATGTCATGTAATAATTATGACTACGCCTTGTGATAAGTACTTTCTTGTTGTTTACCAATGAACTGAATGTAATGTAAGTCCTAGTCCGAACTCTAGCTGTAAATAAGCCATTCATGGCTTTAGCAGTTAAGTAATTTCAAACTCTGCGTTAAATTATTTGGAACTTTAATAATAAAAAAAAACTTAAATACATAGAAAACATCCAAGACTCAGAAACAAATATTCATGCTCATCACACAAATATTTGCCCTGATCGGGATTCGAACCCAGGACCGTCAGCTTCACAGGCAGGTGCACTACCCACTACGCTAAACTGGTCGCCAAAAAAAAATGACATAAATGTGACATTTCAAGCCATGGCTCCCGAGGCAGAGGCCCGAAAAGGAGATGGCGGGACGACCTTGACACATTTTGTACGGATTGGCGGGAACTGGCACACGACCGAGACGAGTGACGAAAAAGAGGGGCCTTTGCCCAGCAGTGGGACACTATACAGGTTAAATAAAAAAAATGTTTATTGCAAACCATGTTATTTAAAGCGCTGTTAAAATATAATAAATAGAATCACATGGACCCTGGTATAGAGCTAAGTAATTTCATAAAGGGTCGGCAACGCGTACGTGACTCCTGTGGAGTTGCGGGCGTCTATAGGCTGCGGTGGCCGCTTACCATCAGGTGGACCGTACGCTTGTTTGCCACCGGCGTTGTATAAAAAAAAAGGTATCAAGATTCAAAGCGATCATTTCCAGAACATATACGTAGCAGATCTTAGTGTAAAATAATGTGCTTATATTTTATTAATTTTGGGCATGCAATATTACAATTCATTGTCTTTTTTTAGATGTTACTAAAAATTACATTCTTATCAGCATTCATTATTATTGTGATCAATTTTAATTATTACACTGACAAGCAAATAATAATACCACAACCGAGCGAGACAGTCGTATACGTTTTTGTATAAGAGCGACAGAGAGTTAATACATATCATTTGTTGTCCCTGTCACTGTTTCACTTTTTTTTGTCGAGCACAACTTATTTCATATGACAGTTGTGCCCAAAACGTCACACAAGCGATTACCCGCCCAAGTTAAGGAAGTAATTTATGGTAAACCGGCAGCCATTTTAAAACAATTCTCAATTTATCTGCCTAAGACCTTTTCCGTCACTCTTGGTGGCCCGCGTATAGGATCTCTTTAGAAATATTTATACTCTAAGGTTAGATCCTTAAAGGCCGGGCTTTATAAACATCCGTTAGACCAAATGTCAGATCAAATTTCAGTAACTCAGTACATTTTTTGACATAACAAACCGACATAAGGTCTAACGGATCTTTATAAAACCGAGCCAAAGCGTACCTAATTTACCTTCAACGGGTTTTCCATCTCCCCAGCTATCACTAAACAAAAAAACACACGGAAAAACTCGTACACGCTTCGTTTGTAGGAAATTTCTCCGCGCGAATTTTTTGCTTCCCTTTATATTTGACGAGTTTGTATTAAGCCAGGATCTCACAGTACCGTCCCCGAATCGGAAGGTCGTATATGATGTTGGGTGGGTATTAAAATAAGCTATTTTTTTTAAAGCGAGCGTTGGCAGCGGTAATCTTTAAGCAATTTGTCACGGGCGGCCGGAAAGTTCTTTACAACGTCTTGTTGGGCGGGGCGTTTGGATGGGTTTAGGGTTCGTGCGAGCTACTTGCCTTAAGCTGGAATTATAAACAGTAATTGGACATTCATGTGACGGCCCGACGTAACAAGACGGCGGTGTCAATTTTTTTTTTAAATAGATTCTTTAAGGTTGGCCTCCTGTGGGGCCAGTTTCTTTTTCGGGAAGACCCGCTCGACTCGGCCTTTTGGGCCAAGTCGAGGTCAAGAAAGTAAAATAGAAAAGGAAAAGTGAAGAGAAAGAGTGAAGAATAAAGTAGAAGAGAGAAGATTATAGAAAGGAAAGAGGAGAGAAGAGAAGTTGTTTTTTTTAAACTACTAAAAACGACTAAAATTATTCACTTAATGTCAGTGGGTGCGGCCACACTGATTGTTAGGAGTGATACAGTCGAACAACAGTAGGAACGGCGGTGTCAAGTTGTAATAGGTCGCGTTCAATTTTTAGACGGAGCGTGCTACACACACAGTCACTAACCACTGATCTTCCGGCAAAACCTAGTGCCGGAAGATCAGCGCCAGCTCCCTGAGTCGGCATTACGCTGAGACGAGACCTTTTTGTGACGATGCCATGTTCTTTTAATTGCTTCTATTTATCTATATTTTATGTTTGTATCGTCACGAATAAATGTTTTCTTTCTTTCTTTCAATATACAACTATTAAAACATGAGACCGTTTTAGCCTCGTGGTAAGTTGCCCTGCGTACGTAGCTGATCGTCCCGAGTTCAAATCCTGATCAGGGTAAATATTTGTGTGATTGATGGACGAGCACGAATATTTGTTTCTGTGTATACCGACTTCAAAACTACAACACGTCTACATCACTACATAGTATAAAACAAAGTCGCTTTCTCTGTCCCTATGTCCCTATATCCCTATGTAGGCTTAAATCTTTAAAACTACGCAACGGATTTTGATGCGGTTTTGTTTAATAGATAGAGTGACTCGAGGGGAAGGTTTATATGTATAATACATGCATCAGCATTGCACCCGTGCGAAGCCGGGGTGGGTCGCTAGTTGTTCAATAAGAAGCGTATTAGTCTCAGAGATATTAGAAGTTAGGTAATTATTTTTTAATTATCAGTGTTTTTTTCCATTACATATTGTATTGTA
This sequence comes from Epiblema foenella, assembly GCA_963556455.1. Classification (NCBI taxonomy): domain Eukaryota; kingdom Metazoa; phylum Arthropoda; class Insecta; order Lepidoptera; family Tortricidae; genus Epiblema; species Epiblema foenella. Next base: position 1,484,423 of record OY747113.1, on the reverse strand, counting down.
ACACAGTAACAGAGTTTACAGTAAAAACATGCAAATATTTTGTATGTATTTATGTATTTAAGTACCTTTTTATCGATATAAGTATGTATATCGTCGCCTAGTACCCATAGTACAAGCTTTGCTTAGTTTGGGATTAGGTTGATTTCGTGTAAGATTATCCACAAATATTTATTGATTTATTTATCTATCTTTTAAATACATATATCGTCCTCGAGAGCACAAATATGTATACATTTTTGGACCTTATTTCAATGGAATAAGTTGAAAAAATATGTACATGTTGGTGCCAAGGACAAAAAAAATATTCTGAGGCTCTAAGAGGTTTTCTGGGTGAGCTAGTGCACATATAACATTATTTATTTATATCTGGTAACATTAATCGGCCAATCAACTTTTTCTTGGTGTTATTCTGTCCCGTTAGCGAGGAGACAACAGTAACCGAGTTTCTTATAAAAATGTTTATAATACGGACTTCAAGCATGCTCAAGAGATAACCCACGTCCAAATGGATTTATGTTCATCGATAAAACTCATGTTTGGTAGATTAAAACCCAATGAAATCACAGTTTTAAAGAGTGACTCAGGAGACGTAACCATGGTAACGAGCAACAAATAATAGTTGATCCACCCCAATATAAACAAGAAAGTTATCTGGTTCATAATTATGGTACAATACCGACTAAAATGATAGTGAGTTCCATCCCTTAGCAATTCGCGTTAATGGGATATTGACTTGATCTATTTTTAGGAGAAGCAGGGCACAGCGGTGCTATAGAAAATCGAGCCTTAAGGTCGTGCAATCAAAAATCAGTTCTGCCCAGACGAGGAAACAATAAGGATTGATTTGCCAATTATATGATTCTTGACTTTAATTGTCAGTCTGACAAGAGCCGGACATGATTGCTTAAAATTTTCTCTGTAGAAAAAAAAAGTTGAGTCTTTATTTTCCTTTTTTTTTATCAGCCTACTAAAATAAAGCATAAACGACACAATTAAGTTAATGTCATGGTATTTTACCTTATCTAAACTCTGTCAAGAGGAAATTTAATAAAAATTCACACAGTCAGATATTTACCGTCATTAGTCAAAAAAAGCCATTCTCGAATAGTGTTGCATCCCGCATTGTCACGCGCGAGAGACATAAGCATGTCTCTTTCATGGGGGGCGTGGCTGGTAGAATCGACGAATCCTTAACCCGTCGTCTAGCAGTCTATTTTTCGTTGGGATAGTGTGTACGAAATGCAGTGTTGGGTTCATGGTAGTGACTAGTGAGTAAAATCGTCAGAGTGAAACTTGCATTTCATCATCATCATCATCATCATCATTTCAGCCGAAAGACGTCCACTGCTGAACATAGGCCTCCCCCAAGGCTCGCCATTTAGACCGGTCCTGTGCCGTTCGTTTCCACCGGATTCCCGCGACCTTCACCAGGTCATCACTCCACCTTGTCGGAGGCCTACCGACAGCTCGTCTTCCGGTGCGTGGAATGAAGCTATCCGTAGCAGAACTGGGGTCACCGACATAGCCTTCAAAATTGCGAGACTTAAGTGGCAGTGGGCAGGGCACATTGCTCGCAGGACTGACGGTCGATGGGGCCAGAAACTGCTTGAGTGGCGTCTACGCACCGGAAACTTGCATTTAAAAAAATTAAAAGTATAATAGCCTACCGTTCCACCTACTCGCCATGTCTAAACGTAACACCACAAGTAGACTTTTTATCGTTTACACTTGCGTTGAATTATGAATACGAAAGTTTTTCTTTAGGTATTTATTGTTTAGCTTCCCCTCGAAATTAAATAGGATTAAAGAGCTTCGCAAGTTGGAGCTTTTTCCTCAGAGCTTTCCTGTGGCTCCAAATACGCTGTAATTGAATTTATCGAACGAAATCTAATTTATTTTTTCCCCGCCCGTAGGTAGGATTTGTGTGAGTGATGGTAGAGGTTCACTCCACTTTTAAATAATCGCTATACATTTGTGATAAATACTTGAAATTACAGTATGATTACTTTGTATATACTCTTTATAACAGACTTCAAAAAAGGAGGTTCTCAATTCTCAATACAAACGGTTCTTTTTTATGTCTGTTGCCACAGAACTCCGTTATTTATGAACCGATTTGGAAAATTCTTTCTTTGGTTGAAAGCATAAGCTTCAAGGTTTGTCTCGCTATTAGAATCCATCCTCCCTACTCACCACCACTTAGATGGTTGGTAGTCCAAAACTGTGTGTTTCTCAAGAAATTTCCTGCCTTGCACAACCAAACTATGGAATGAACTGTCGCCTGCGGTATTTCCGGACCGATATGACCTTCAAAACTTCAAGAAAAGAGCGTGTACCCTTCTGAAAGGCCGGCAACGCACTTGTGACTCCTCTGGTATTGCAGGTGTCTATGGGGGACGGTATTTTTTTACCATTATGCGATCCGTCTGCTCGTGTGCCCCCTATAACCAATATAAAAAAAAACCAGTTCTGATGAAGGGGTCATGGAGAAATTGAGGGAACTCCTCAAAAATTAAAGGGAAACTTATACAGACTTCAAAATTACAATCTGACTAAATTGTTTATTAAGAAGCGTGTTAGTCTCAGATATACCTACAAATTTAGGTTTACCCACCGAACATGTAAAAAAAATACATACAGATATTTTGTTACACTCCTTTTTTTATATATGTATATATACGTTTAGAGTACCTAGAACTTAACGTAACATAAAATAGAAATAGGTACCTATTTAGTGTAAGCATTTTCTTTTAGTGTGAATGTAGCTATGCGCATGCCTGCATACGCTCACCAAATCACTGTTATTAACTAATATACTTCTTATTCTCATGTAAGTGAATTGTAAATATTCTAATGAGAAATAAATTCTTTAAACCTATATATTAGAAGTTAGGTAATTATTTTTTACTTCTCACTTTTTTTTAATTAGATATTTTACTTACACAGTAATATTCTGTGAGGTAGAGTATATTTCAAAGGATCTTGATTCATCAATCATCATTAGCAATCTTTTCAAAAATATCCGTGGCCGGGCCTGTCCTCCGATTTGTATGGCTGGTCCAGTATTAGTCACCCATACTTTACGGATTCGAAGATTATTTCTAATAGGTACTTAAATAGCTTAATAGAGTAGTTTATATCTATACATCATCGTCTACCGGTCCCTGGGATTCCCGGGCTCATTACAAAAAAATGTTATCTTTTTTTTTCGTCGGGAGACGACGGTTTAATGGGTAAGAAGAATCAGCCTTGTCATTAGAGTAGGACTTAGATGATTAATTTCATTATAACTATTATGAGTAAACGAACCACGGTTAACTGACCACAGTTAGACCTTAACGCATTGTAATAAGGGTTACCAACAGTCAATGACGTCAGTCAGTCAGAAACTATAATAAACGGGGCACTCACGTCTTCAAGGTCGAGTATAGCTCGACATGTCTGTGACGAGTGTGGACGAGACTTCATCATGTGACGTTGTGAGTGTGTGATAAGTTGATAACCCGACATTGAATAATAGTGACGAAAATGAGGGTGGATTCTCCCCCGCACCGCCGCCAACATCAACCAGCCGATCGAGCCGCGCGAGATAAATGAGCTGGTAGAGACAATATCACATGGCTATATATTTATAGGAACATAATAAAAAAAAACTTAACAACCTAAAACAACTGCAGATCTGCACAGCAAACATCGTTCGTTAAGACTTTTGCTGTGCAATTGATAAGTTTTGATGTGCAAATCGGTATTTTTTGATGTGATAAAAATTTTAGACATTAAATATAGACAGAGGGCCTACTCCGAACTTCGAAAATCGAACTTCTTATGGTGCCGTCCTTTTCACTCATATAGTGTACTCACTCAGTGTTTCACTCGTATAGTAGTATAACACGAGAGTCTACTCCGGCCACAGAAGTAGGCCCTCTGATGACTTGGTAAGTCACGTGAATCTGTTGGATGTGGGTTTATGTCTAGCATTTATTTTCTTTATAGGCCGGGCCCAATAAAGCGATAGGAGTGCGCGGGTGGAGTAGACTGGGGAAAATCCAGGGGAAACCTAAACGACCACGCGGACGGTTTGGAACACCGGAATACTCTAAGAGTTTGCGCTCCAGTGAGATTGTTTGAGCGGTTTCAACCGAATCTGAGGTCTGAGTGGAAGCGTGTGTGTATCATATTCAGTGGAAGTTTGCTGATGCTGATGACGATGAAAATTGATTGGCTAAACCAACGTAACTGCGCATAGAAACTAATTTTGATGTTACTTCTATATAATTTATTTTATAGGTACTTAGGTACTGTAGAGGTTGTTATGGTATGAGGCTGGCCGTGTAGATCCAGAATCATAACGTATACAAATTGAATTTAAACTATGATTCGAGAATGCGTCAAACTGGCATTCTTCTGGAAACAATTGGTTTTTCCAGGGACTGGTCTTCACGACACCATCGGAATCCCATGTACTATAAATCATTTAAGAGTTTATTGTAAGCATATTTCAGTAATAGTAAGAAATATAATAGTTTCATATGTGCTTCCAGTGTTATATTTTAGCTACGATCTCCTCCCAGTACCTCTAAACCCGTACCTCTCGTGCCGCATACCCCAGTATTAATATATATACCACGTTAGTTATCACAGTACCTACTTACGCACTAAGTAATTTGATAGTTTCAAATCGATATTCGTCTAGAGGGGGGCCATTATAATATGATCATTTGGAAATAAATTGGGTACATTTTCTAACGGATTCCTATACAAAGTGACCTGCGGGGTAATCACGTAACTTTTGTACTACCGTTAGGTAGATTTTAATGTCAAATATTAATTGTCAGCTCATACATTTATACATCAAAATTAACAGTAAAATCTATCTACCGTTAGTACATAAAGTAACGTGATTCGCCTGCTGTTTTAATTGCTCCTTAGTTTAAGTAGTCTGACGTCATTGTTGCAAATGAAGATTCACTTATAATTTCATCTAGTAATACCTGTTTACTAGATGAAATTATAGGTAAAAGTGAGTTCTATACGTTTAGTATGGCATATTATGGCGTATCATAAACTAACCTTATCTATCGTATCAACTCAAATAGCTGACACACTAACTTCGAAGCACATCCTTTACAGTTCTAACGACCTTTATACAACCTATATACGACTTCGGGTACCCTTAATGACTTGTATACGACTTTTATTCCGAAGGTCGAACGATTTGTCACCTATTAAAGCTTCCGTTGGGATTCAATGATCGTTTCGGGGCCTGTACTACGAACATCGAAATCCGAACTTCTTGCCGTCCCTTACACTCTCGTGTTATACACTATTTGAGTGAAAGGGGCGGCACGATACGAAGTTTGGAGTCTACTCTGAAGGTCTACCCTCAGGCCTTGTTATGGCTATTCTGGTGTATTATACGCAACATATTGTGAGTGTGAGTGAAACGGAATGAGCGTGTGCAATTGTGATAATTATTTGATGAATTGGTCTGGTATTGCCACAACTTAACAGGGGATTTCGATGACTGCGACCCTAGCAATAGCAATTCTGGGTTCTTTTCTTTTGTGGGGTCTAATATCCGCTAGGCCATTTTATCTTACAGACCTGCCGATGCCGTAGGCATTGCTGACAAGCCCTGTGCCTTTACCATGAGTTTGCATGACCGTACTCGCTACTCGCTAGCGACTGCGTAAAAATTTATATGGGCAAAAGTAGTGCCTCTGGCGGTTACGCAATATGGTAAAGGCACAGATTGGGTCATCGACAACTATCAACAAATTCATCGACAGTATTTTTTTTTGTACCTGACTGTGGCTTTATAGGCCGGGCCCAATAAAGCGATAGGAGTGCGCGGTTGGAGAGTAGCCTGGGGAAAATCCAGGGGAAAACCTCCGGCATGACCACGCGTGTGGTTTGGAACACTGGAGTACTCTAAGAGTTTGCGCTCCAGTGAGATTGGTTGAGCGGTTTCAACCGAATCTGAGGTGTGAGTGGAATCGAGCTACTGGGAGTTTTGTCGCTGGTTCACTAAATCTTTGCCTAACTGAGAAGAGTCCAGCAAGAAACTCAGCTAGGCCCGACCTGGGTCGGACTGACCCTACCCGGTGTGCGGCGGTACCGGGACGAATAGGGACTATATGTGTCGGTGTTGTCGCGATCGCGCGGTGGGGGTGGTCATCGACAGTATATCAGGCTAAGTCGGTAAGGAGAGTTTTAAGTTTATAATTGTTTATCGCTTTTTGATTCTGCACTCCACTGAGAACGATATATATAGTTTTGGCCCAACGACAGCCACTGATTTCCGAGTCTTGGCGAGTTTGCACCGAGCAGGGATCGGAAATATTTTCTCCATAGAAAAACACCGGTATTATTACGGTCACCGGTTCATTATTTCGTTTTTAATGGGACAATCTAATAATACGACGTTGTTACCTAAATACATGATTCAGCCCTACGTAAAGAGCAAAAAATAGTCCAAAATATTGGGCTAATTCAGGGTTTTTTAAAAATACCGATATCGGTCCCTGGCACCGAGGCACTGTTAGACGTTGTTTCCTTCGGGTACCCCTCCTTTTCGAGTAGTGGGGCTGTGAGGTTGCCAAGGTTCTGACGTATTTGCACGCGGCAAGAATATCGTTTCTAATACCTGTTTCAATAAATTTGAGCGAAATAAATATGGAGTATTAAAAAGGATCACTATTTGTCTCTCTCATGACCAGGGATCGGATACCGGTATTTTCTCCATAGAAAAATACCGGTATTATTACGGTCACCGGTTCATTATTTCGTTTTTAATGGGACAATCTAATAATACGACGTTGTTACCTAAATACATGATTCAGCCCTACGTAAAGAGCAAAAAATAATCCAAAATATTGGGCTTATTCAGGGTTTTTTAAAAATACCGGTATCGGTCCCTGCTCATGACACACTTAAGACTTAGCTCGTTTAGACTATATGGCTGACTATATAAATTAACTGGACATCTTAAGGGGATGCCTCGATTCGGTAAGCTACGCCCTGCGTGAAAGAGACACGCTTATGGATAAAACACTCTTTGGGAATGGCTTTTTTAGACAAATCTCGACTGTGTGCAGTTTTATTAAATTTCCTCTTGAGAGAGTTCCGATGATGTAAAATACAATCATTCTAACTTAATTGTGTTGTTTAATAATGCGTTGTTTTAGTAGGCTGAGTAAAAAAAGGAACATAATGACTCAAGTTTGTATTTTTTTTATAGAGAAAATTTTAAGCAATCATGTTTCGGTTATTGTGAGAAACACAGTCATATAGTCAAGAATCATATATCTGGAAATTAATCCTTATTGTTACCACGTCTAGGCAGAACAGCGTTTCAAAGAACGCGTTATTTTTCATTGCACGGCCTTAATACCCAACTCTTGACACCTACTGATCACTTCTGTCTATGACAAGATTGAATGTGCCATGACGACCGCTTTAGCCTAGTTGGTAGTGACCCTGCCTTCGAAGCTGGAGGTCCCGGGTTCGAATCCCGGTCAGGGCATTTATTTGTGTGATGAACACGAATATTTGTTCCTGAGTCTTGGATGTTTTCTATGTATTTAAGTATATATTTATCTATATAAGTATGTATATCGTCGCCTAGTACGCATAGTACAAGCTTTGCTTAGTTTGGGACTAGGTTGATTTGTGTAAGATTGTCCACAAATATTTATTATTATTATCATGTATTGGGTCAGTGACGAACACATGGACGTTTACCTTAACACTTTGGCTGCCGAGCTTTTCACAGAGCTACGCAATTTCCTCTACATACGAGGACGCAAGTTATGGGCTATTACGGGTTTACGAGCAGAGAACTCCCTAGGGGAGTTCTTGGCATTGAAAATGTTAAATAAACACGAAGCCAAAGTAATGGAATAAACCCTTTTGAAACGGAATACGATCATAAATCATTAGCCATAAATAAGTCAACATTCCAGGCCTCACCCTTCTCTTTCGGTTATTTTGCGGATCTCCTTTTGAATATTTAACGGGCGAGTAGAAACGAAATCTTGGAACGGTGGTGGTTTTAGTGCTGGGGGTAGCGATTGGTCATAACGAGTTGACGACGACCCTCATCATTGTCAAAATACGTGTTAATTTATACAGAAAATAGCCTAAACAGGATGAGAATATTTCACTGACAAGGGCTTTTTTTTAACCTGACTGTGGATTTATAGGCCGGGCATAATAAAGTGATAGGAGTGCGCGGTTGGAGAGTGGCCTGGGGACAATCCAGGGGAAACCTCCGACACGACCACGCGGGCAGTTTAAGCACTAGAATACTCTAAGAGTTTGCACTGCAGTAAGATTGGTTGAGCGGCTTCAACCGAATCTGAGTTGTGAACTAAACGTAGCCTAGCTGAGAAGAGTCCTTTTTTTTTGAACCTGACTGTGGCTTTATAGGCCGGGCCCAATAAAGCGATAGGAGTGCGCGGTTGGAGAGTAGCCTGGGGACAATCCAGGAAAACCTCCGACACGACCACGCGTGTGGTTTGGAACACTGGAATACTCTAAGAGTTTGCACTCCAGTGAGATTGGTTGAGCGGCTTCAACCGAATCTGAGGTGTGAACTAACCTAGCCTATTAGCTGAGAAGAGTCCGGTAAGAAACGTATCTGGTCCCGACCTGGATCGTACTGACTCTATTGGATATACGGCGATACCGGGATGAATAGGGACTATATGTATCTGATAAGGGCCCCTAATGTGTCTAACCGTAGGACGTTTACTATGAATAGTCATAGTAAACGTCCTACGGTCCTAGGATAGCCTAATCCTAATAATATTATAAACGTGAAAGTTTGTACGGATGGATGTACGTTCCGCTTAATCTCAAAAACTACTGAACGGATCTCTATAAAACTTTCCAGTATTGTAGCTTAGATATCAGAAAAGGATATAGGCTACCTTTTATCCGCGGGTAACACCGCAAGCCGCTGCTAGTATATAAACAGTTTAGAGTCCAATAAGCATATGGAAACCGCAGTAGAGTATCAAAATAATTTTCGTCTCTCTTGTTCGGAAAGTTCAATTTCCATAAGTAGATAGCCGGGTTGAAAATCGCTTTTCCGTCCCTAGGAAAGTAATTTTTTTAAAGTTTTTTAGGCCGCACGCACGGCCGTGGGGCGTGGGGCGCGGCGGCGCCGGCTGCTGGTTGTTGCAGCGCAGTTTTTAGGGTTCCGTAGCCAAAATGGCAAAAACGGAACCCTTATAGTTTCGTCATGTCCGTCTGTCCGTCTGTCCGTCTGTCCGTCTGTCACAGCCGATTTACTCGGAAACTATAAGTACTACAGTGATGAAATTTGATGGGAATATGTGTTGTATGAACCGCTACAAAATTATGACACTAAATAGTAAAAAAAAGAATTGGGGGTGGGGCCCCCCATACATGTAACTGAGGGATGAAAATTTTTTTTTCGATGTACATACCCGTGTGGGATATCAATGGAAAGGTCTTTTAAAATGATATAAAGTTTTCTAAAAAACATTTTTCTTAAAGTGAACGGTTTTTGAGATATCAGCTCTCAAAGTCGTAAAAAGTATGTCCCCCCCCCTCTATTTTTATAACTACGGGGTATAAAATTCTAAAAAAAATAGAGGTGATGCATGCTAATTAACTCTTTCAACGATTTTTGGTTTGATCAAAGTATCTCTTATAGTTTTTGAGATAGGTTGATTTAACTGTAATTTTGGTTAAGTTATTTTTGCTGTTTTATAGATACTAGTACGGAACCCTTCGTGCGCGAGTCCAACTCGCCCTTGGCCGGTTTTTTTATTCAACGAGCACGTCGATCCGGGACCGATCTTTATAAACGGAGTCTGCCTCGAAGTTGTTTCCGAGTACATATACCTAGGGCAGCTGCTCCAACTAGGTAGGAACAACTTCGAGAAGGAACTTAGGAGACGAATACAGCTGGGTTGGGCAGCGTTTGGGAAACTTCGTCGAGTCTTCTCATCGCCGATACCACAAAGCCTGAAAACGAAAGTTTTTAATCAGTGCGTCCTGCCTGTAATGACATACGGAGCCGAAACGTGGCCACTCACTGTACGCCTTGTCCACCAATTTAAGGTTGCTCAGCGAGCTATGGAGCGAGCTATGCTTAGAGTCTCTCTTAGGGATCGTATCCGGAACGAAGTTATTCGTCAGAGAACAAAGGTTACCGACATAGCTCAGCGAATTAGTAAGCTGAAGTGGCAGTGGGCAGGTCACATATGTCGCAGAACCGATGGCCGTTGGGGCAGACTGGTTCTTGAGTGGAGACCGCGTGTCGGCAAACGTAGTGTAGGACGCCCTGTAACTAGGTGGGGCGATGATATTCGTAAGGCAGTGGACAGGGATTGGAGGAGACGAGCTGAAGACCGAGCTCAGTGGCGTGCCATGGGAGAGGCCTATGTCCAGCAGTGGACTGACACAGGCTGATGATGATGATGATGATGAGTTTTTTTATTACTGAATCCACTTTTATTTCTCATTTAACTCGGGTGAAAGCACCCATTTCAACCCTTGGTTAACAATCTATTATTAAACCAGTTTCATGTTTTCTGAAACATGAAATATATGTCTGATAATCTCATTAACGGTAGGAGGATGATTAAGTGTATTCCCATTTTGCCTTTAAGTAGGTAATCTGTTCCATCGAACATATAAACTAAACACTAAAAGTAAATACGAGTATTTTCTCACTTTTACAACTTTTATATTACCAGTTTTACGATAAGAAATGAAGTCAAGTGACTGCAGTAGCCAATCAATGGTAAGTGGCAATAATGCCATTTTAGTGTGCTATCCCACAGCAGTGTTTTTAGTGGCATTGATAATCTGTTGGTGTGTGAATTAAGAAATCCTATTATAAATTGAATTGATAGATAAATAAATAGATGTTAGAGGACAAACTTACACAAATCGAACTAGCCCCACAGTAAGCTCAAGAAGGCTTGTGTTATGGGTACTAGACGACGATATAATTAATAGATATAAAAACTTAAATACATAGAAAACATCCAAGACTCAGAAACAAATATTCATGCTCATCACACAAATATTTGCCCTGACCGGGATTTGAACCCAGGACCGTCAGCTTCACAGGCAGGTGCACTACCCACTAGGCTAAACCGGTCGTCAAAATAAATATTATAATAGCATTATAAAGTCTCAGATTATTTAACTGAAAAGGATGTTTGGAAAATTGTATGATTAATTGTTTTTAATAAAATGTAAGCATTAGTGATAAGAAACATTGTATCTATTGACTGACATAAGTGTATCTTTGTATACCTATATGGGAAATAAAATAAACAATAAACAAAGTATTGCATATAAAAACGGCTGAACAGATTTTCATGAAACATGGCTAAGAACGCTCGGGATAAAATTATCTATGACACAAAAAACTAAACGAAAATCGGTTCATCCGTTTGGGAGTTACGATACCACAAACAGATACAGATACTGAGACAGACACGTTAAAATTATAACCACCATTTCTTTTTGCGTCGGGGGTTAAAAATAATCAATTAACTACACACAGACTTTCTATCCTACTAGGGTTTTTTTTTGCCTTGTTATAGAATAGAATAGAATAGAATAGAAAACTTTATTGTAAAACTGTGTACAAAGGTGACAAAAATAAAATATAGATTCAACAGTTTATCCATCACGGACATACAATATATGACAATATAACTAAATTGCATGCAAGCGTAAATAATAACTAAGTAATGAAACATTAATTCACATCATTGAAAAATACATGAGTGCTGTAGAAAGCTTTGTTGATGAGTCATTTTTTTAGGGTAGATTTAAATGCTAAACACAGCATTTAAATCAGCACTAATATCTTAATTTCGATGGGTAAATTGAACACTCGCATGGCGGCAATGAAGGCACTCTTGTGCATCAGTTTATTGTGTACTCGAGGAATTTCATAGTTAAACTTATATTTTGTTCTCAGATTGTGACGCAGAGATGCTTTTTTAGTGAAATACTCGCCGTTTCGCTTAACAAATAAACAGTTCTAAAATGTAGATTCCAGTTAGTGTCAGGAACTTCTTTTCTTTGAATGCATCCCGAAGTGAATAACTCTTGTTCAAGCGGTACATGGTGCGTAAGCATCTTTTTTGTAGTATGAATGTAGATTGAACATCAACCGAGTCGCCCCAAAATGTGTGTTTCTTTTGGGCAGTAAAATTTTAAGTCAACAACCGTAGAAACATAAATGCTACAATGAACAATAAAAATAATATCATTAAAATAAAATTCCGCTGCCTCTCAGCAGTGAGTCAAAGCCCCGTGCGCTCACGGGACGCGTCACGGACGCTCGACGGCTGACATGCGACACGGGAGCGGCTGACGGACGGTGGGCTGACGTGACGGCTGCAATTGTTTTTAGACCGTTCTTATTGTATTGTAGGTCCAGTTTGTTACTCATTTTTACGTAATTTATGTACTAACGGTAGATAGATTTTACTGACAAATCTGAAGTATAAATGTATGAGCTGACAATTAAAATTTGTCATTAAAATCTACGTAACGGTAGTACAAAAGTTACCTGTGCCTATACCTTGAGTTTGCATGACCGTACTCGCTAGCGACTGCGTAAACGATTTAGTATGCCGATTCTTAGTTCTATTGCGTAACCGCCAGAGGCGTTGTACTTTTGCCCATACAAATATTTACGCAGTCGCTAGCGAGTACGGTCATGTAAACTCGTGGTAATCGCACTAATTACCCCGCTGCTCACAATAATTACAAATAAAAATAATAATATCATAAAAAAAAATCCGCTGCCTCTCAGCAGTGAGTCAAACCCCGTGCGCTCACGGGACGCGTCACGGACGCTCGACGGCTGACATGCGACACGGGAGCGGCTGACGGACGGTGGGCTGACGTGACGGCTGCAATTGTTTTCAGACCGTTCTTATTGTATTGTAGGTCCAGTTTGTTACGCATTTTTATTCCCAAGGCCCTTTCTCGAATTACAAACGAGACGAATTACTGTATTGTTTTATGTTTTTATTGGATCAAACAACACAAAATGTAAATGGTGATGATTATGTTTACGAGCGGGCTATGTTATTATTATACATGTGTTTATTTCTATGGTTTGTATTGTGCCTATATTATTTATTTATTTATTTATACTTTATTGCACAAAATACACAAATTGTACAAATGGCGGGCTTAATGCCAAATGGCATTCTCTACCAGCCAACCATTGTATACACTGTTTTATTTAATTTTTGTGTAATGGGTCTATTGCCTGGAAATAAAAATTATTCATTCACTCATTCATTCATATATAAGCTCAGCTTGTCTAATAGGCATGATGAGAAAAAAAAACTTGCCATTGGAACCAGCTTTTAGAGTCGATCAAATGTTTGTACGGGGCAACACAAAAGACGAAAATGAGAGGCAAAGTACACCATAGCTAACGAGCACTGAAAACGCTCCATACTGATTGACATGCAGGCGTGACGTCACTCCTGCGTGGCCTCGTACTGCCGTTGTATGGAAAAAAGGGAAATTTACCATTTTTGTCGTGAAATATTGCGTTTATATACGTAGTTGACATACAATCTCTTTTTTATTGAAACGACAATTCTGGTAATTGGTATGTTTCTATTTACATTCATTCATTATTATTACTATTTTAATGCAATTGGGAATTGACATGGCAATGGCAGCCCCCGATGGATTTTTCTGGGCTTGTAAATATACCTCGCAACCAGTTAACCGTTTAGAAAAAAAAATGTTTTTATCTACATGTAATTATTTCCTATCGAGTTGGGGGATTTTGATATGCATTATTTAATTATTTTTCAATTGAGAACATCCGTCGGGGGTATTTGCAAAATTTTTAATTTTGCCTTTATTTTACGACCGGTTTAGCCTAGTGGGTAGTGCACCTGCCTGTGAAGCTGACGGTCCTGGGTTCGAATCCCGGTCAGGCCAAATATTTGTGTGATGAGCATGAATATTTGTTTCTGAGTCTTGGATGTTTTTTATGTGTAGTATTTATATCTATTAAATATATCGTCGTCTAGTACCCATAACACAAGCCTTCTTGAGCTTACTGTGGGGCTAGTTCGATTTGTGTAACATTGGCCTCTAATATTTTTTATTTTTTATAATCAGTAACATTAGTACTGACCCCCACATTAGGTATTGCCTGTCCCGTGGGGGAGATAGATACATACAACGGTTATCATAATTTATATTGACGACTACACTGGCAACAATAGGAGTAGACTATAGAATATTAACTTTTTTTTTGTTTTATTTTTCGAAATCATTTTACTACTACGCACTACGCACGCTCTTTGTATTCGCTCGGTGAATAATGTAATCCTAAATTTGCAGTCAATAGCTTTAACCTTGGCCCTGCCTAATTAATTAACAATACAGTCAATACTAAAGGCTCCATAATGTGAAAATTAAACATCTGTAGGCAATAGGAGTCAATATATACTCTCTGCTAACCCGAGCATTCACTCCAAACAAAAGAGTCTAAACTCCTTTGATAACATAGTTTCTTCGGTTAGCTTAACATTTAAAACGGTAAACTTTCCTACCTTGTAATAAAGGTTATTTTAGTTTAGTTTTTAAGCTGAAGTTAATATTAATAGAGATGCTTGAAGTTTCATAACAGTTCTGTCTTCCAATTTCCAGTTGTATATTAGGAATTTGGATATTAGAATGGCGGTGTGGTTGCGTGAGTTAAGGAAGGTTAGTTTATTAGTGGGTTTAACTTATTAGGCAAATGGTTTTAGATTAAGTTTAGGACTGTTAGAGGCCAGGTAAATTGAAATGGGTATTTGACAAAGTCATGTTAAAACATTCCAGTGTAGTTATACACAGTGGGCGTAAATAACCTGAACGATTTAAACTAACGATTTTAGAGCTTAACTAGACTTTATAAAGATATATAACATATTGTCCAAAAACCTATAATTTAAGAGATATTAATTATTTAAAACAAACCACAAGTATATCTCACTTCTAACACACCCTAAAGGCATGGCGTAGACACCTGCTACTTTTACAAGCAGACGTACTAACTGCATGGTTCTCAGTCAGTTTCACTTAATTAAGTTTGGTATCTATCCTACAAAACGGTTTCACTACCGAAAATTTTTCGTCGTATTTACCTGCACTGATAACTGGCTGATAGTTTGAAATAATTAATGTCACTAAAATGACAATGCTCGGTCTCTGTTTCTCAACTTGCGATTAATTAAACTCGCTCACTCTCTGAAGCAAAGGTTTACTCAAAGAAGCGGTCAATTAATATACCTACACATAATTGGACCTATGTTGATGTAGCATTATTTACTCGTAGTGTCGTCAAAAATACGTGATTTAAATCTTTCTGGTTATTAACGCCCACGGTGTATACGATATCCATGAAATTATCACAATAAATAGTAAATTAGAGAAATTAATCAAAATCATAAAAAGATATGAGACTTGAATAAAGACTCGCAACCATGTTGTTTTTGTATTTGTAATGTAAACTGACCAATAGAATTCTCATGTGTCAATTAAATATTCTGCCTGTGAAGCTCACGGTCCTGGGTTCGAATCCCGGTCAGGGCAAATATTTGTGTGATGAGCATGAATATTTGTTTCTGAGTCTTGGATGTTTTCTATGTATTTAAGTATTTATATCTATTAAATATAATCGTCGTATAGTACCCATAACACAAGCCTTCTTGAGCTTACTGTGGGGCTAGTTCGATTTGAGTAAGATTGTCCTCTAATATTTATTTATTTATTTTATATTTGTTGTTATCTACGAAAATTTCAATTGTCTAACTATCACGATTCATGAAATACAGCTTGGTGACAGACGGACGGACAGCGAAGTCTTAGTAATAGTCCCGTTTTACCCTTTTGGTACGTAAGCTAAAAACTTATAACAAATGTACCAAGTGTATGTGTGTGTGTGTTTCTTGGGATTATGTGTGAAAACGGATCCTGGGCTCTTTCGGGCACAACCGGGAAACCCCTAGGAAGAGGATTCCGTAGATGAAAGAATATAGTTCATTCGTGACAAACACACAAGTAATCCAAAAATGAATACAGGGGCGCTACCGCGAACAGCAGTTTTCCCTCTCTGTCGCACTTGCAAGTTTGCATATAAGTGAGACAGAGAGGGAAAACTTCGTTCGTGGTTCGCGGTAGCCCATCTGGTACAAATACAAACAAAACGACGACCGCTTTAGCCTAGTTGGTAGTGACCCTGTCTACGAAGCTGGAGGTCCCGGGTTCGAATCCCGGTCAGGGCATTTATTTGTGTGATGAACACGAATATTCGTTCCTGAGTCTGGATGTTTTCTATGTATTTAAGTATATATTTATCTATATAAAGAAAATAGTTCATTCATGACAAACACACAAGTAATCCAAAAACAAATACAGGTACAAATACAAACAAAACGACGACCGCTTTAGCTGAAAACGAATATTTGTTCTGAGTCTGTATGTTTTCTGTGTTTAAGTATATATTTATCTATATAAGTATGTATATCGTCGCCTAGTACCCATAGTACAAGTTTTGCTTAGTTTGGGGCTAGGTCGATTTGTCGATTGTCCACAAATATTTATTTATTTATTTTTAAAGACAAATATTTAATATAATATCATGCAATAAAAAAACAAATGTAACGAAAAGAGAAAGAATGAATGGTAGGAGCCGGGAATCGAACGTTTGACAACGGCTAGCTTGAACCACTAGGCTACCGTAGCTCCCCGATATTTTTTTTTATACAACGCCGGTGACAAACAAACGTACGGCCCACCTGATGGTAAGCGGCCACCGCAGCCTATAGACGCCTGCAACTCCAAAGGAGTCACAAACGCGTTGATGACCCTTTATAAAATTACTTACCAGAGTCCATGTGATTCTATTTATTATGTTTTAACAGCGCTTTAAATAACATGGTTTGCAATAAACATTTTTTATTTATTTAGCCTATATAGTGTCCTACTGCTGGGCAAAGGCCTCCCCTCCAAAGGAGTCACGTACGCGTTGCCGACTCTTATAAAATTTGAGGAAATGAATGAAATTTGAGGGAATGGGATTAATGGTAGGAGTCGGGATTCGAACGCTTGACAACGGCTAGATTGAACCACTAGGCTACCGTAGCTCCCCGATAAGTTATTCAAACAAAATAAATACATAATACATTACATTATACCTAAAGCCATCACGTATAACAAGACATTCCTCTTAACAGATCTTCCCGTACTAAATAAACTTCATTATTCTCGCACTAGGCCACGAAAACAAACATTATTTATCCGTACGTGCTTCACTAGTAAATAGTTTATTGTTTTATCTCCAAGATGAATGTAAATGCGTTTCTGGCGTATACGGAAGAGTTAGTAATTAATTGCACATATCACTTACACCGGGCCCGCTCTAATGCTGGCTGATGTGGCCGCAAAACGAGCGATTACCTATGCGATAATCGATACAAAAAAAAATAGTCCTACTGTCAAAACATTAGTAGTTAGTAGTAAATACTTTATTGGACAAATCAAGTACAAAACAAACTTAATAATAGATATTTGTACAAAGCGTTGGACGGCCTCCCACTAGGTGGACTGATGACTTGGTCAAGGCAGCGGGGAGTCGCTGGATGCGGGTGGCTCGCGACCGTGTGCTGTGGCGCTCCTTGGGGGAGGCCATATCCAGCAGTGGATGTCTTCCGGCTGAATGATAATGATGATGATGATTTGTACAAAGGCGAACTCCCTTTAAGCAATCTCTTCCAGTTAACTAAATTTGGTCCAGTTCAACCCCACCAAGGCGCGAGTTTGCGCGTTCACCGCTAAAAAAGTCCCATTTACTGTGGTCCCTCAGTTTCAGGGCACACTCCTTACCATCCTAGGCGTTGAAATCTCCAGTGACGTGCAGTTCCGTAGCCACTTAGAAAGTAAGGTTAAGTTGGCATCAAAGAAACTTGTGTAAGCTAGACTGTTATACGTAATAATAAGTAGACTCCAGCTCAAGGTATTTATTTAAAATAAACACTGTTATATACAATAGCAAAGTTGTTGCCTATCTAATTGCCTATCGGACAAGAGGCGTGTGAAGGTGGTGCAGCCCGTTTTAAGTGCTCGGCTCCCCGCCACATCGTCTTCTAGAAGGTGGGGCGCCCTCGCCACGATGATGTCACAACCGCCGGTAGATGGCGCTGCAGCTACGTGCCGCCATGTTGGAGTCACTCGTGGTGCCTGGAAGCGGCGCTAGGTGGCGCGCACGACGCTAGATCCGGCGATTGCCAACACTTGGAGTGCTCAATAGGTCGAAGCAGTACATCACACCTCGACAAAGGCTGCAACTTTACAAGTCGCAATTTAGGCCTCACATGGAGTACTGCTCTCACTTATGGGCGGGAGCTCCTAAATACCAACTTAGCCTTTGTGACTCGGTTCAAAGACGTGCAGTGAGAATTGTCGACGATCCCAGTGTGACAGGCGATCTTGAACCGCTTGATCTCAGGAGGGACTTTGCCTTCCTGTGCGTGTTCTACCGCCTGTATAATGGGATGTGCTCTGAAGAACTGTTTGATATGATGCCCACGGCCACCTTTTATCATCGCACCGCTCGCCATCGGCAGCGAGCTCATCCCCACACTTTGGAGCCATTGCGTTCTCGTACAGTACGATTCAACAGGCACTTTATACCAAGAACACAGGTTGTGGAATGAGCTTCCTGCCGAGGTATTCCCACTGGGCTACAGAATGGGACTCTTCAAAAAAGGCGTGAAAAGGTTTCTTACGGGTCGGCAACGCGTAAGTAACGCCTCTGGTGTTGCAAGCGCCTATAGGCGACGGTAATCACTTACCATCAGGTGGGCTGTCAGCTTGTTTGTCACCGACGTGGTGTAAAAAAAAACATTATAAATTAATCTTGAGATCGGTCAGCCACTTGATTGCCTTGTCGCTAACAATTTAATGATGTCCCGCCTCGTGTAATCTATGTTCTCGCCACTGAAGACTACCAGCGTCAAGTCGCGGTCAAACTCGTCAGAAATATGCGAAATCAATCGGTCGATGGACGCACCCGGAAGGCAGTCGTTGGTGACCTTCTGCGTCAAACGGCTCGGCAGTAGTGCGCCCAGTGCCTTTACCATGAGTTTGCATGACCGTACTCGCTAGCGACTGCGTAAATGATTTAGTATGCCGATTCTTAGTTCTATTGCGTAACCGCCAGAGGCGCTGTACTTTTGTCTATACATTTACGCAGTCGCTAACGAGCACGGTCATGCAAACTCATGGTAAAGGTATTGGCCGGCGCCCGCGCGGTCCGAGTGCACGGCAGTGGCCCTAATTTCTAATATTAGAAAAACGATGAGTATAATATACAATTAGACTGCAAGACCGGGTGAGGAATGCCGAGATCCGACGCCGCACAAAAGTGGGTGACGTCGGATATGCCGTTACCAAACTCAAGTGGAGTTGGGCAGGAAGGTGCCAGGCAGAGTGATGGCAGGTGGACCAAAATAGTGTCAGACTGGTGGCCACTTAGTGGTAAAAGGAGCGTCGGGCGTCCATCCGCTTGATGGGTCGACGATATTAGGAAGAACGCAGGTCACTCTTGGATGAGACTGGCTCAGGACCGGGACGAGTGGCGTACTCGAAGAGAGGCCTATGCTCAGCAGTGGGCGACTACAGGCTGAAAATGATGATGAAGATAATACCCAAGTAACACAGTCATGTTGAATAAAGTTTGAGTAAATGTCTATTCAGCTGTTATTCAAGCAACTTGGGCACATTTTTAAATGCTTTAGCCTGTATAACAGTGTTGTAAAGCCTGGTTAATAGC
This sequence comes from Epiblema foenella, assembly GCA_963556455.1. NCBI lineage: Eukaryota > Metazoa > Arthropoda > Insecta > Lepidoptera > Tortricidae > Epiblema > Epiblema foenella. Next base: position 1,464,562 of record OY747113.1, on the reverse strand, counting down.
TTAGTAATACTGTGGTATGATATCCACCTTAATGCAACTTTTACTAAGCTTAAACAGGTATTAAAGATCTAAAGAGAATATTATTCAGAATTTGGCTATATTAATAGCCGTTACTCATACATTATGGAGATTAGTGCTGATAAGAGATGTAAAAATTTGCGAATTGCTATTCATCATTCATCATCATTTAGCCGTAAGACACTGCTGGATATAGGCCTCCCCCAAGGAGCGCCACAGCACACGGTCGCGAGCCACCCGCATCCAGCGACTCCCCGCTGCCTTGACCAAGTCATCAGTCCACCTAGTGGGAGGTCGTCCAACGCTCCGTCTTCCCGTGCGAGGCCGCCACTCGAAAGCCTTTCTTCCCCAACGGTTATCGATTCTACGAGCAATGTGGCCCGCCCACTGCCACTTCAACTTGCAGATTCTCTGAGCTATGTCGGTAACCCTCGTTCTTCTGCGGATCTCCGAGTTTCGGATCATGTCCCGCAGAGAAACTCCAAGCATAACTCTCTCCATCGCACGCTGAGCAACTCTGAGCTTATTTAAGAGGCCCACATTCAGCGGCCACGTTTCAGTACCATGAGTCATCACTGGCAACACGCACTGGTCGAAGACTTTCGACTTCAGGGACTGTGGAATTTCTGACGTGAAGATCCTCCTCAACTTCCCGAACGCAGCCCATCCGAGTTGGATTCGGCGATCGATCGCTAATACTCAAACTTTATTCAGTATGTTGTGTTACTTGGGTATACAAGTCGTTGAGCCGTCCGCGGTTTTCATGGCCTACCGTTTAATAAATAGTTCACGTAAACATTTTCCTCTTTAATTCCCCGTAGATTGCCGCGGCCCTGTATTCGGGCCGCGTGCGCCTGCTGGACGGGTCTCGACAGGTCTCCTAATGGGATTGAGCACAAACATTGATTTTGCTGAAAGGCTTTTTACGTACGTTGTTGGTGGTGAGATTTATGACGAGTCGCCATGACGTTATTAGGGTGTTTATAAAATAAATATTAGAGGGCAATCCATACTTCATTAACAACCAACACACCGTCATTAACAACCTAGGTTTCGCCGGAAGATCAGCGCCAGCTCCCTGAGTCGGCATTACGCTGAGGCGAAACCTTTTTGTGGCGATTCCTTGTTTTTTTTAATTACGTTTATTTATCTATATTTTATGTTTATATCGTCACGAATAAATGTTTTTATTTTTTTTTTCCTTTCTTCTTTCTTTCTACTTCACTACATAGTATACAACAAAGACGCTTTCTCTGTCCCTATATCCCTATGTATGCTTAAATCTTTAAAACTACGCAACGGATTTTGATGCGTTTTTTTTTAATAGATAGAGTGACTCAAGGAGAAGGTTTATATGTATAATATATGCATCAGCATTGCACCCGTGGGAAGCCGGGGCGGGTCGCTAGTCATAGTATAAAACGAAGTCGCTTTCTCTATCTCTATGTCCCTATATCTCTATGTACGCTTAAATCTTTAAAACTACGCAACGGATTTTGATGCGGTTTTTTTTAATAGATACAGTAACTCAAGGGGAAGGTTTATATGTATAATACATGCATCAGAATTTCACGCGTGCGAAGCCGGGGCGGGTCGCTAGTCACCACATAGTATAAAACAAAGTCGCTTTCTTTGTCCCTATGTCCCTATATCCCTATATCCCTATCAGTGGCGGAGCGTCAAAAATTTTCTTAGGGAAGCCGGAAATAATTTGCCTTTCTTATTTTTCATGAGCCGTAGTGAAAGAACTGGACTGGCTGAATATAGGCAAGCTGGTGGGAATCGAGTTGTATGGATGGCTCCGCCACTGATCCCTATGTATGCTTAAATCTTTAAAACTACGCAACGGATTTTGATGCGGTTTTTTTTAATTGATAAAGTAACTCAAGGGGAAGGTTTATATGTATAATACATGCATCAGCATTGCACCCGTGCGAAGCCGGGGCGGGTCGCTAGTCATAATATAAAACAAAGTCGCTTTCTCTGTCCCTATATCCCTATGTATGCTTAAATCTTAAAAACTACGCAACGGATTTTGATGCGGTTTTTTTAGGGTTCCGTAGCCAAAATGGCAAAAACGGAACCCTTATAGTTTCGTCATGTCCGTCTGTCCGTCTGTCCGTCTGTCCGTCTGTCCGTCTGTCACAGCCGATTTACTCGGAAACTATAAGTACTACAGTGATGAAATTTGATGGGAATATGTGTTGTATGAACCGCTACAAAATTATGACACTAAATAGTAAAAAAAAGAATTGGGGGTGGGGCCCCCCATACATGTAACTGAGGGATGAAAATTTTTTTTTCGATGTACATACCCGTGTGGGGTATCAATGGAAAGGTCTTTTAAAATGATATAAAGTTTTCTAAAAAACATTTTTCTTAAAGTGAACGGTTTTTGAGATATCAGCTCTCAAAGTCGTAAAAAGTATGTCCCCCCCCCTCTATTTTTATAACTACGGGGTATAAAATTCTAAAAAAAATAGAGGTGATGCATGCTAATTAACTCTTTCAACGATTTTTGGTTTGATCAAAGTATCTCTTATAGTTTTTGAGATAGGTTGATTTAACTGTAATTTTTTTTTCGTTTTTATAGACAGTAGTACGGAACCCTTCGTGCCCGAGTCCGACTCGCACTTGGCCGGTTTTTTTAATAGATAGAGTGATTGAAGAGGAAGGTTTATATGTTTAATAACATCCATTAAATAGTGCACCCGTGCGAAGCCGGGGCGGGTCGCTAGTCACTACATAGTATAAAACAAAGTCGCTTTCTCTGTCCCTATATCCCTATGTATGCTTAAATCTTTAAAACTACGCAACGGATTTTGATGCGGTTTTTTTTAATAGATAGAGTGATTGAAGAGGAAGGTTTATATGTATAATAACATGCATTAAATAGTGCACCCGTGTGAAGCCGGGGCGGGTCGCTAGTAATACTATAAATGCGAAAGTGGCTCTGTCTGTCTGTTACCTTTTCACGCTTAAGAGTTCTTATCAGTTAAAAAACGCTCACCTATTTAGGCCATTTTCTGTTTGAATTGTCATGTCTCTTGACATTTTCTCGTTGTTAATATCTAGAACAGGACTATTGCGACCTTATGACAAACTTTTAATTTATTTTATGTCACACCTGGCCATAAAGTGGCAATTACCGCACGCTCCGCGCGCGGAAAATCCCACTTCCTGGCCAGGGGGTGACATAAAATTTTGTACTTACCTCGGGCGGTAATTAAGAAAGCCTCAGATCGCATAATTATCGCCCTTGCCTTCGGCTCGGGCGTCAAATACCTGCGATCTGAGACATTCTTGGTTTTACCGCCCTTGGTAAGTAATGTACTATTTTGGAATCAAACATCACTCCAAATCGACCATTTTCAAACTAAAAACTTGTTATTACATAATGGGGATTTAGACTCAAAATTTTAATACTGTATAAGACTACTCCAAAAGAAACAAGGCAAAAAAATATGCCAAATCGTGGAAATCCTATTCAAACATCACAAAAAATAACGAAACTACAACCGTTTTTATGTTGCTGGTTAGAGAGAGAAAGCGCGACTGGTCAGTGCCGTCGCGGTAAATGACGATCGTTCGAATACAAAGGTGCTTTTTTTTTAACCTGACTGTGGCTTTATAGGCCGGGCCCAATAAAGCGATAGGATTGCACGGTTGGAGAGTAGCCTGGGGAAAATCCAGGGGAAAACCTCCGGCACGACCACGCGTGTGGTTTGGAACACTGGAATACTCTAAGAGTTTGCGCTCCAGTGAGATTGGTTGAGCGGTTTCAACCGAATCTGAGGTGTGAGTGGAATCGAGCTACTGGGAGTTTTGTCGCTGGTTCACTAAACCTAGCCTAGCTGAGAAGAGTCCAGCAAGAAACTCAGCTAGGCCCGACCTGGGTCGGACTGACTACAAAGGTGCGTTTTACAGAAAAGGGACAGACTGCTTCTCTTAAAACTTTGAAGACTTAGGGTGGGTTGCACCAAACCGCCTGTAATCGTAAGCGATGTTCGTTAAAATCTGATTGTATGGGAAGTTTGACAAGTTTCTATGGGATGACAGCTGCCGGCGCCATATTTGACGATGACCGGCCTGTGATCGTATGTTGGTGCAACCGACCCTTTTAATTATGTATTTGTTTATTCTATTGAGTTTCGTTTTTCGCCATATAATTATGAAATTGATCCTTGAGATTCGAACTTATTCATTTTCTTATTTCGTATCACCGTCCCTATTATAAGTCTTCAAAGTTGTAGGACTACAAACCTTTGTATGAGAAACTTCAAACCTTTGTAATAGTAATTTACTATGGCGCTCGAGATCAGGGACGTCTCTCGCTTTAACCAACAACATTAAAAACGGTTGTAGCTTCGTCATTTTTTGAGATATTTGAATACGATTTTCAACATTTGAGATGTTGTTTGCTAAATTCCTTTTAGAGTGTACAATTTTAAGTCAACAGCCCTATTGCAGTTTTTTAATTGACAATGGTTTTCGAGATGACACAATTCCGGCCATGTCACAACTGTCATCAAATAGCGCTGATTGGAGCCTACAGCATGACAGGGGCGCCACGTGTGACGTCATCAGTCGCACGTCGCGCTGACGCGTGTGACGTCACAGATTAATGGCCATTCATGCACTTGATCGGAAAATGAACTCGCACTGTTAAGGCGCAGCTACACGATGTTAATGTCGTGGTCGTGTCGGAGGTTTTCCCCTGGATTTTCCCCAGGCTACTCTCCAACCGCGCACTCTTATCGCTTCGGGCCTATAAATATATCACTCGGGGCCTATAAAGCCACAGTCAGGTTAAAAAAAGGTTAATTAATTTTTTGACTACATAATCCATGGTGTCTGTAGTATTCTCGTACCAAGCACTATATACACATAAGTATAACTGCGTAACTACACGACACTCAGCTCGACAGCGCATCACCACTCCGGTTGCCGGTCGGACCACTACTGATCCCCACTCCGGTGATCGTGACGTATGCGCACGAGATGAGGGTAGGACACTACAGTGTCCCAGTCGGTCCACGTCTGTGCCACAAGAGCAAATGTATGGGGTACAAATATTTTAACCACCTGAGACCTCATACAAGAAAACTAGCAATGGTATTTGAACCTAATGAAACAGATTATAGATTTGAATATCTTCATTTGCTCTAAATTCAAACGATACAAAACAAATAAATAATAAATAAAATAAATGAACTTTATTCTGCAAGTTGGCCGCAAAGGCACTTTTACAAGTCAAAAACTACTAATAAGACGTTTATTCAATGATTGTATACATTTACAGGCAACCAAGACAGATACAAAAACAAAGTATACAAAAACAATTGAAAGGGTAGGTGGCTCAGCTTGTGTCTGTACCAAGAGACCACTAGAGACTCTTGTCTACAGACGCTGTTATTCTGCCACCCCCGTGGCTTAAAAACTATAGCATTTAAACTAAAATAAGCGTCACATTACTAGCGTTTCTCATGAGACCACTGCCGAGAAGAAACGCCGAAAGAAACTCGACAGTCAGTCATTTTCTCCAAAATATGCTTATTACAATGATACTTTTTAATGAAACTCTATTCCTTTCAAATTTGACTTGACATTCCATTGTACAATTTGGTTCTTCCTATAGGAACTTGAGACTCAGTGGGGTTAAGTGTTTAAATGCAACTTTGACTTTGCCTATTGCTACTTTCCTCAAGGTTGGCTGAGATACGCGTCATACTCGTGATCGGGTGCTGTTTGTGGAGTCCGGTCTGTTCATGCTTGCACGGACATAGTGACTACGTTCATACTAGTGTCTTTTATAGGGGATTGACGAGAGACATCAGCCTGCTGTGGATTCGATTTTATTATCAGTGACTTAGAAACCATATACATACTTACTTACTTTACTTTATAGCCTATTGACTGTCCCACTGCTAGGCAAAAGCCTCTCCCCATGTTTTCCAGGTCTCCCTATTGAGCGCTTCTTCCTCCCACTTCCTGGCAAATGCATCCAGATCATCCCGCCATCTCCGTCTGGGCCTGCCCCGTCTGCGTCGTCCATCATGTGGCACCCACTTGGTGGCTACATTAGCCCACCTATCTGGCTGCATGCGACAGACGTGGCCGGCCCAGTCCCACTTGAGACAACAAATATACATATCTAACAATATTAAATTAGTCTTAATTTTGACGCTCAGAGACCATATACATCTCGGGGATATTATATTAATTTCATTATATTCTTTGTTTATCTCTACTGAAGTTGTAATATTTGTAATAGATAACTTTGCAAGTTTATCTTCACTGTATTACATTAATTTTGTTATAATTTTGTCAACTCGAAATTATTAGTCATTCTTCAACTGTAAAGTAATATTTTGACATGTAAAAGTGCCCTTGTGGCCTATTTGCAGAATAAATGTTTAATTTTGTTTTTTTTTTATTTGGAATGTCACATGGCAGTTGCCTCCTTGAAAATCTGTTCGGTTAGGTACAATGGAATTCCATTCTATGTTTCGTAAAAACTAAACTCTATACGCTGTGAGTTCAGTGACAATACGCACAATAACAAAGATCCGTTTCGCAGATTGTCGATACCAATGTCCCGCTTCAGCGCCCCCTGGCGGCGTAAATCGCGTTTCAAATAAACAGTCAACTTCTGCTATCAGTGAAGCTATAAATTCGGGGGTATATCTGGCGCAACGTATTGGCTTTTGAGTTGATAACGGTAGCGCGATTCATTCGTCTAACGCAGGGATCGGATACCGGTATTCTCCATAGAAAAGTACCTGTATTATTACGGTCACCGGTTCATTATTTCGTTTTTAATTGGACAATCTAATACCCTATATCTAAAGCCCTACGTAAAGAGCAAAAAATAATCCAAAATATTGGGCTAATGCAGGGTTTTTTAAAATACCGGTATCGGTCCCTGGTCTAACGTAAAGAACGAGTGTGCAACAACGGAGACCAATTTGATAGTAATAGGAATTAAATAGCCAAACACCATGTTTAATAGTTATTTGTTATAAAAGGGTGCAAAGTTGCATTTTAACCGCGAGTGTGGAATTGAAACACGAGCTAGCGAATGGATTCCAGGGCTAAACTACGAGCTAGCGAATGGATTCCATGGTTGAACCACAAGCGAAGCGAGTGGTTCGAAAATAGAATTCTGAGCGAAGTGAGTGGTTCAAAAATAGAACCCATTCGCTAGCTCGTAGTTCAACCCTGGAATCAATTCGCTAGCTCGTATTTCAATTCCACAGTCGCGGTTAAAATACAATTTTGCACCATTGCATAACAAATAACTATTATTAGTGTGCGAGACAGAGACACACAATAGTACTGAGCGACATAGTCAGTCGCTTCCATAAAACAAACTAATCAAGACGTGTATCAATGTACTGCTCACAAAACTACAATACAATACAGTCCTTTATGTCCTTTATTAGTGGCTTTTTTATTCATAAATCCATCAATTAATTCAAGTGCGCCCCATCAGATGCGCAACATCTTCGTTTAAAATAAGCAGGGATTGTGAAAACACTTCCCACTTCTATCACGCAGCCATAAATTCCCGCCGTGTGTACCAACGTACGTGACACTGACGTAGGAAGTGATATAGTACTCATTCAAAGAACCTTTTACAGGCTACTCTCTTTATTAAAAAAAAACATGTAAAGGTTTGGAATTCTCTGCCGGCGTTTGTGTTTCCGAGCTCAATTATAACCTAGACCTTTTTAAGGCACGAGTGAATAGGCACCTTCTGGGTGAGCTCGCTTCATCGTCGGCCTCATCTTTGCCCCCTGGCTAGATGCTGGCCAAGAGCGATCCCATTTTTAATAAAAAAAAAATGTCTGCCAGCTAGTCGATTAGGTAATAATTCAAGGATTCTATAGCCAATTTTAAAAATAAATTTTTAATCAATTAATTCGAACGCAAACTTTGTTTAGGGGACCATTCTACTTTTTCATGTACACAATTTTCAGACACTTTTTAAATGCAGATTTTGGAATACTTTGCCCTCACTTCATATTTTTGTATTGTTATTTAGAAAGAGGTTCAATTGCAGTATCACTTCCTATAGTTTTGGTAATTAACTAACTACCAGTGGCGGCGCGTCCATACAACTCGATTCCCACCGGCTTACCTAATTTTCAGCCAGTCCTGTTCCCTTACTACGGCTCGTGAAGAATAAGAAAGGCAAATTATTTCCGGCTTCCCTATTAATATTTTTGACGCGCCGCCACTGCTAACTACAGCTAATATTCTTAAATGGAGTACCTCAGCGGTCCTTGGATGTCTCACCATTTGTATGAAAAATAGTTTTTACCACTGTGTTACTCACCTTTTACAGCAATAAGTTAGTATTTAAATATTTTTACCTATAAATTCCTTTTATTAGGTTCAGCGGGACAATCACGTTTGTACTACTGTTAGGTAGAATTTAATGTCAAATTCTAATTGTTAGCTCATACATTTATACTTCAAAATTGTTAGTAAAATCTATCTACCGTTAGTACATAAAGTTATGTGATTCACCTGCTGGTACTATTTCAAAATCATATTTTTGTACACTAATTCAATACATATCATAGACTTTTTTTGTAATAGAAAAATGGTCATGAAAAAGTAGAATGACCCTAATGAATGAAAAAAAAATGAAATTCGAATTCTAATGAAAAATCAAATTGAATTTCGAATGAACGGAATTCGATTTCCTGGTCGAAATTCCTCTCAGTCGAACCAAGCGTTTTTCATCATCTTTTATAATGCGCACTGCTAAGGTTTGTAATACCCTGCCCGCTTCTGTATTTCCGTGTTCATATAACATGGACCTTTTTAAGGCACGAGTGAATAGGCATCCTCTGGGTGAGCTCGCTTCATCGTCGGCCTCATCTTTGCCCCCAGGCTAGATACTGGCCAAGAGCAATCCCATTTTGAATAATAAAAAAGAAATAAAATACACTTGTATTGTAAGCGACCCGCTCACCGACCTCAATGGTCCACGCGCGGTGACTGGCTGGCTGGCGGTGCGGCCGAAGAGTCACCGCGCGTGTTTTGTTTTTTATTATTGATTTTTTCTATTGATGCTTAAATATCGGCGTACTTTTTTATAATGTTATTTTAAGATGTAAATATTCTGGTTTTTTCTATATTTTCTGTGCTTTTGTACTCGTATGTGTTGTCTTGTGTTGTATAAAGTGTATATAATAATCCTTACGCGTTTAATTCATCTCCGGCGGCCCGCTCGCTCTACATGTATATTGTATGCAGTAGTACCTCATATGCCGTTCTAACCTCTCAGTCCGTCCCGCTCTGGTGAACTTATGTCCCCCAAGAGAGCCTCTCAGTCGCGAACCAACTTTTTTATTTTCCAACGCTCATTACAAATTTAAAAGAAGTCTTTGAATTTTTAAAACTATATAAAAAGTTTTTGCCCCGCGCGCTGAGCCCGAATTTTAACAAAAATTCACATAAAAAATCTTTTTATTTAATTCTTTTGACAATGTTGGTAAAGCTGATGGACTTTTTACTACCTACAGTGCCTTTAGTATGAGTTTGAATCATCAGTCATTCGTTCGAAGAGCTATTTTTGAACGATCAAACAACAAGGGTTTAAATCCAATATACCGGTTTAGCCTAGTGGGTAGTGCACCTGCCTGTGAAGCTGACGGTCCTGGGTTCGAATCCCGGTCAGGGCACATATTTGTGTGATGAGCATGAATATTTGTTTCTGAGTCTTGGATGTTTTCTATGTATTTAAGTATTTATATCTATTAAATATATCGTCGTCTAGTACCCATAACACAAGCCTTCTTGAGCTCACTGTGGGGCTAGTTCGATTTGTGTAAGATTGTCCTCTAATATTTATTTATTTATTTATCAATAGAAATTCGGACGACAAAAAATCAAGCTAACTCTATGTCGCTTCCAATTTCGATAGACGCATAACCACCTATTTTTGGTGGCTCACAACGGTACAGTGCCTTTACCATGAGTTTGCATGACCGTACTCGCTAGCGACTGCTTAAACGATTTAGTATGCCGATTCTTAGTTCTATTGCGTAACCGCCAGAGGAGCTGTACTTTTGCCCATACATTTACGCAGCTATTAGCGTTAGCGAGTACGGTCATGTAAACTCATGGTAAAGGCACTGCTATGTCTTTTGTCACTGCCTCATAAGCACGTCTGTCAAAGTGACAGATAAGGACAAACGATTTTTAGCGGCAATTAAACTAAAATAGGTTCGATGTAAGGTTATGAATAAAGGGGGTTAGTGTCACAGATCTAATTTTAAAATGTTTCGAATTCAAATTAAAAAGGTTAACGATTATTTTAGTTTAGTTTTAATTTAGATAAGTATACTTAATATCAATTTAGTTTTATTTTTAGGTCTAGTTTAAATTGGTTGTATTTATTATATTCATGAAGCACTTCTATCGTTATGAATAAAATTAAGAAATAAAACTTTGACAGCTAACATCTCAACCCTTGTTGAGATTATATCATGAGAAGTATGGTGTTTACACACTCTTCCTGACCACTTCCCTGCTTACTTCGCCTAATTATAAACATAGTAATACAAACTACCGCACCCCTTTTCACTCCGTTAAGTAATTCGTATTTCCGGAATGAAAACTATCTGCTCTTTAGGGTATTTCAAACTGTCTATAGAAATTATATATATCCATTCAACATAATATGTAAGCGGTTAAGTCCCATCTGATAATAATCCATCTGGTTTCCCAAGTTAGTAAAAGGGACATATTTTAAATTAGCCAAACTGACACTTTAACGCAATTATATCAAACTTTGGTACATTTATCACAGGATTATACACCCATCATCATAATGATTAAAACAGTTTCTGTACTACGCTGGCCGCTTACCATCAGGCGGACCGTACGCTTGTTTGCCACCGGCGTTGCATAAAAAAGTAAATAAATTAGACAAATTAATTAAAATCATTAATGTATATGACATTCGCAAAAAAGTTGGTTCTTGTTTACTGACCAAACGTAAATGACCAAAATAAAAAATAAAAGTACGAAAACAACAAATATGAATAAAAACAAAACAACCTACTCTAATATAATTGTTAATTAGTAACCAATAGAATTGCCATTTCAATAAAAAAGAAATTGTATGGCATCTGTGTTCATAAACGCAATATTTCACTACAAAAACGTTAGTTTCCCTTTTTTAGGGTTCCGTAGCCAAAATGGCATAAACGGAACCCTTATAGATTCGTCATGTCTGTCCGTCCGTCCGTCCGTCCGTATGTCACAGCCGATTTACTCGGAGACTTTAAGCACTACAATTATGAGATTTGGTAGAAAGATGTATTCTATGAACCGCTACATAAAAGTGACGTGAAATTACAAAAATATATTAAATTTGGGGGGGCACTCCATACATGTAACCGGTGGATGAAAAAAAAATTACAACGCACATAATCGTGTGGGATATCAATGGATAGGCCTTTGAAAATAATATGGAGGTTTCTAAAAAACTTGTCTATTTAAGTCAACCGTTGGTGAGATATTAACTGTCAAAGTCATAGAAAGTGTGTCCCCCCCCCGCCCCCTCTAATTTCCAAACTTTAAAGTTTAAAATTCTGAAAAAAATTGAGGTGGTGTGCATTTGTAAATACTTTCAACGATTTTTGGTTTGAACAATATAGGTTTTACGGTGTTTGAGTTTTCGCTTAAAAACTGTCTTGCCCAAACAAGAGGTCGTCAGTGCCATGAGTTCCCTATGAAGATACGCCTTTTTTAGATTCAGTGTATTGGATAGTGATTTTAAATGTGGAATAGTAGGTGTTGGTACGGAACCCTTCATTGTGCGTGGTCCGACACGCACGTGGCCGGTTTTCCAAACAAGGGAAGTACGAGAAGAACTCATTTTCGTATTTTGTATTGCTCTAATTGTAGCAGGTCCCATATAAATATTTGATCGCCTCTAAAAACTTTTTTAAACGGCATGTTTTTGTTTTCTTGTCATCCTGCCTATTGTATGTATACAATACAATGACATAAATCCAAACACGAGAGCGTTAAATGCAAACGGATCGATATTTTATAATCGGGGGCTAACGGTGCGATAGATATCTATATTGCACGATGCGATTCGACATTGCGATTACAATCGCTACTACTATGAAAACTCGAGCCATGTACCTTCTTATGTTTTATTTATCACGAATCTTCTTATGTTTTATCACGAACCTTCTTATGTTTTATCACTAACCTTCTTATGTTTTATAACGAATCTTCTTTTGTTTTATCACGAACCTTCTTATGTTTTATCACTAACCTTCTTATGTTTTATCACGAACCTTCTTATGTTTTATCACTAACCTTCTTATGTTTTATCACTAACCTTCTTATGTTTTATCACGAACCTTCTTATGTTTTATCACTAACCTTCTTATGTTTTATTTTGTATGAAACTATAGATCTATTCTTCTTTTCTTTATTTTTTTTACAGTACAGTAATTAGAAACAACAATATTCTGATGATATTCATTGTCATTTTTAACTGAATTTAATGTATTTCACTGACTTATAAGTCTTATAAGATACGTTACTTTTTTTTGCCGCCAGGTCTGTTTGGATCGGCCACGCTTGCGCTTTCCTTGTGGATTCCAATCGAGCGCTTGCTTTGGATTTTGATCGGAATCTCTTCGGAGGGTGTGGCCAATTGCAATCCAATTCGCAGTAATGCGAATTCAAGAAGGCACGGTGAACTTTATCCACCGAAAACACGACTTGCCAAATCCAGAAAGTGTATACACACGGTAGGACCCAAGGTATATAACAAAATCCCGCTAGAAATAGGACAAGCTACTAGCTATGGATCTTTCAGTAAAAAACTTAAAATGAAACTGGCATCCAACGCCTACTACACACTCGATGCCTTTTTCGAGAGCTAACACCTGTGCTAAGTAGGTTTTAAATTTCAAAATGGAACCGGTTCGCTTGCCCAGCCTTGCACTATAACCTGTATTATGATAATGTACCTAATGTAATCACATATTTATTTGACGTGTAAAATGTAAAATTTTATAAATAAATGATTGAATATAGGCCGTCGACTTCGGCAAAAGGGTGAGGACCCCCGCGCTGAGTCGTTTTTGGTGCAAAGGCTGTCCATGGCTATTCAGCGAGGAAACGTCGCCAGTGTTATGGGCACCTTTGCACCGGAAACGGCGAGGGGCGGTCTATTTGATTAGTTTTCTTTTGTTTATTTTTTTTAAGTTAATTTTAAGTTTATCTTAGTTGATTCTGCATTTGTATTTATTTTCTATATTACTCAATATTTTCTAGTCATTTTCCGAATTAATATACTCTAAGATATAATTCATGATTGAATTGAATTGAATTGAATCCTGTTCCATTTGCGTCGCTTGATCTGCTGGTCGATCGGAGTTTCACGGCAGCGGGCCAGAAGATTTTCGTTGGAGATTTTATTGAGCTAGTAGATACCAAGGATTTGGCTGGGACAGCGGTTGCCAAAGGCCTGGAGCTGGTGCGAGATGACTTTGGTGACCTTCCACGTCAAATACAAATACAAATATCTTTATTTTGCTTAAAAATGTGGTACAAAAGCTGGTGTATATTTAGGATAGACACACACATTTCACCAGAATGGCATGCGAAAGTCAACACAGCGAATTAAAACTAAGAACAAAAAATATATATACATACAATGAGACGCTCTAGTGCAGATACAATATTAAGTTAAATCATTATCATGTCTGTTCTTATTAATACCAAAATTACTGATGTTTCACAATCATAATGTTATTTAATCCAAATCTAATAAAAAATAAAATATAAACAAGAATACATGGTCAGCTTAGTTTTTTAAAATAATCAAAATACTCGTCAACAGAATAAAAGCATTCCTGTATTAACCATTTTCTGAGTTTCGCCTTGAAAAATCTAATTGGCAAACCTTTGATGTCATCATGCAAACGATTAAAAATGTCAATGGACTTACAATATGCGCTCTTGTTATACAATTGTATTTTACGAGGTGGACCAACACTCTCTCACACCCATATAGCAGTACGGATTTAATCACCATCATCATCATCATCATTTCAGCCAAAAAATGTCCACTGCTGAACATAGGCCTCCCCCAAGGCTCGCCATTTAGACCGGTCCTGTGCCGTTCGTTTCCACCGGATTCCCGCGACCTTCACCAGGTCATCACTCCACCTTGTCGGAGGCCTACCGACAGCTCGTCTTCGGTGCGTGGACGCCACTCAAGCAGTTTCTGGCCCCATCGACCGTCAGTCCTGCGAGCAATGTGCCCTGCCCACTGCCACTACTACGGATTTAATAGTTTTGTCATAAATGAAGTTCAAAACATTTCAAAACTCGTGAACCTCATCCGAGTTCTCGGGGTACGTCCTATGATACAATCGTTCGGGCGATGGCGTGTTCTGTTAATAATTGATCGCCATATCTCCAGCTGGGAACAATCTCGCAGCGCGTCGGCAGCGACACCGGCTCTGTGCCAGCAATTCCCCGTGTCACTGCTATTTCACTTGTCTTTACACTTGTGTCACATATGGGCTATACGCGGATTTAGCTTCGCGGTTTTCATGTGGACATACCAAAAGGGCTACAAAGCTTAATTTTGAATTAGACCAGTAATCCGCATAAACAGTGTCTCCGTTTCTATAAATCCCTATAATAAAAACATAGCTAACATGCACATAAGTTAACTATTGACCACAGGAGGGACGACGTTTGTTTTTTCAACTAAGTATGACCCATATAGTACTCGTATCCAAACAACAATAAAACAGTAAGCGTCCATAGGCTACGGTGACCGCTTACCATCAGGCGGTCCGTACGCTTGTTTGCCACCGACGTGGTATATAAAAAAAAATCTGCAACCGGCTTCGTTGATTAACCTTAATACATCAACAAAATGGGTCATTGTCAGTTGTAAAAACAAAAGTTGTCCACCCGGTGGTCAATAAAAGGGCTTATGAACATGTAAGTTATGTTTTTATTACATGGATTTATAATTACGGAAACACCGTTTATGCGGGTTTCTAGACCAATCAAAAATTAAGCTTTGTGGCCCTTAACTTTTGACATCTCCACAGAAAACATGCGAACCTAAATTTGACAATAACCCAAATACGATCGCCCCGCTATTTGTCATAGTAACAACATTTGATAGGCGATGACGAAAAAATTTTGTATGCCATTCGAACCAGTTTTTGGAGACAATCAAATGGAACCAAAAACACAACACAAAAGAAGAAAACGACAGGCGAAGCTAACAAGCACTGAAAATACTCCACACTGATTCATGCGCAGCCGTGACGTCACGTAATAGTAATTAACTTAATTTAAAATAAAAATTAAAAAAATTAAAAAGCTTGTATTTCTTACAAAAAGAAGTATTAGGTTGACAATAAACTTGAGCTTTGTTAGTATAAAAAGATTGTAAAATTGTAGTGTTAAGAACAAGTAAAATATATTTCATTTTTTCTATTTTTGAGAATTATTTGTAAGATCCCCTGCAGGTAAAGGCATCCTCCAAAGTTTGCCAGTTTTCTCTGGAATTTGCCAACTGAATCCAGTTTGGATCCACTGCAAGTTTGATTTCATCCTCACATCTCTTTTGCGATCTTTCTTTCTTTCTTTTTTACCTGCTAGCCCACTCCATTACTATAAATTATAAATTAGCTATTTAGTGTGAAACCAACTCATAGACTTACGGGTGGGCTTAAAACCAGCTTAACGCTGCGCTCACACCGATTTTTCCATGTCTTTATATACCTATACATCTAAAGACGTTGGTGCTGTTTCTGAACTTGAAATAATTTCTCGGTAGATGTCGCTATAATCCCTACCCTTCCACCTATCCTACCTATCCTTCTGAAAATGTAATCCGAACAATGTGAAAAACAAACATCTTTGATTTGATTTTTGATTTTTGACGGGATGTGCTCTGAAGAACTGTTTGATATGATGCCCACGGCCACCTTTCATCATCGCACCGCTCGCCATCGGCAGCGAGCTTACACCTTGGAGCCATTGCGTTCTCGTACAGTACGATTCAACAGGCACTTTATACCAACAACACTTAGGTTGTGGAATGAGCTTCCTGCCGAGGTATTCCCAATGGGCTACAGAATGGGACTCTTCAAAAAGGCGTGAAAAGGTTTCTTACGGATCGTCAACGCGCGAGTAACGCCTCTGGTTTTGAAGCTATAGGCGATGGTAAATAGTAGCTGGATATTTAACCAATTCTAATTCCGATATTTCTAGTTTAAACTTAACTATTAACCTGTCGTTAGCAACAATCGCCACACGAGTTCGTTTGGAGCAAGTTTCACAAATTTCCGCCGTAAATATGGCTATGTTTGGACACGTCACACACAGCCGCTAAAAGGCCGGCGAGCTAATATTTGCGGACGCCGTCGGCGCGACTTCTCACACAATGAATATTCCCGTCATGGATGTGGTGGAGGGTTGGGTTTGGCTGGGCTTTGGATTTTTAGCTGATGGTTATTCAGTTGTAACATTATTTTATTATTTTCATGTTGACGTGTTATAGATATGACAACCGGTTTAGCCTAGTGGGTAGTGCACCTGTCTGTGAAGCTAACGGTCCTGGGTTCGAATCCCGGTCAGGGCAAATATTTGTGTGATGAGCATGAATATTTGTTTCTGAGTCTTGGATGTTTTCTATGTATTTAAGTATTTATATCTATTAAATATATCGTCGTCTAGTACCCATAACACAAGCCTTCTTGAACTTACTGTGGGGCTAGTTCGATTTGTGTAAGATTGTCCTCTAATATTTATTTATTTATTATTTATTTATTTATAGCTCAGAATATTTTATTATGATCAGTGTACCTACTTTATTACCTTTTATCTTGACGCTTAGAGACCTTATACATCTCTAACAAATCTCGTTTGTTATTAGTTTCTTAGTCTTATTTTTGACATGTAACACTACATTTAATTAATGATACTTTGATTATTGTATTATTTTTATTTGACGTACCTAGATAGATTTTGACTTGTAAAAGTGCCCTTGAAGTGCCCCCAGAATAAATGTTTTGATTTTGATTTTGATTGTGATTTTGAACATTTTTAGAATTACGATTAGAAACGAGATATTTATCATGTACATTTGTATTTGTGAGTTCCCGATATTTCGGCACTGTTGCAAGCGCCATTATCAAGGATTAACAATATCGGGAACTCACAAATACGAATATACATGGTAAATATCCCGTTTCTAATAGTAATTCTAATGTAAATGACCATGTGAGCTTGAGATCTTATATTGTAACATTTTTTCTCAAACATGCAATGAAATATTGAGGTTATGTTCTTTTAAATAACAGGCTGCGAAGTAAAGTCCGACCACGCTAACTCTGCAAGGAATAATTTGGCAACACTGTGCATTATATGTCATATTTGTATGAAAATGTGACGTTTGAGGCAGAGTTGCCAAATTATTTCAATTCAGAGTTAGCGTGGTCGGACTCTATCACGTTTCGGGTGCGGCCCATAATGGAATTTCATACAACATTGCCGGTCTAGGCCGGCAAAGTCATCGTCTTTTGTTTCCGGGGCGCACAGGGCCGCGGGCCCGCCGCCGCGCCTTGGAAACAAATGACGACACCGGCCGCGGGCTGCTCCAGCACGTGTTTATATTGCTGAATCTTTAGAACTTCATTTCGAATTTTCTTATAATTTTCAAATTTCATTGCATTTTTTGAGAAAAGCACTATATAAGCCTCGTATCTTTAGATGGCCTCGTTAACACTCGGCCGGCAATCTCCTATTTCGCGGCCAGTGCAGTAATGTACTATTATAAGCCCTAGGTACAAATGAAAAAGCGGTGAAGTTAGTACCCGCTAACGACACGGGTGAGCCCGTATGAGGAAATGGATGGATTTTATGCAAAAGAAAGTAAGTATCATAGACCAAAAAACGATAAATACTATTTACTAATCGCACATCGATTACTTATTTATTTATATATTTATTTATTTCAGACATATATAAGCATAACAGTAAAATGCACCAAATCGCTTACATACTAGTCACAATTACAGAATTCACAATAATATATAAAATTCAGTCATATAATATCAAATTCACAATAGATACTGATAAATTAGTTTCGATATACATTCATTACACAACACATATATATATATATATATATATATATACAACTTTCTCATAGATATTTGTTTAAAAACTCGAAAACTTTCCTGCGAATATAGTCTTTCTGTTCACACATTCCTAGCTCTGGCTATACACGTGGTTCTAATTTATCATGTTTAACACACGTGTAGTTTCGTGAACAAATTTAATTGGGTCATACATAAAGACCATACAAATTACACGTGTCTGCGAAGGACTAAAAGGGGTATAGTTTAGTCAGGATTCTTTGAGAAAATCTCAAGCGAGGCGATGGACAAAAGGCAGTCTAGTCTTTTAAACATACACATACACAAACTTACGACCGCTATAGCCTAGTTGGTAGTGACCCTGCCTACGAAGCTGGAGGTCCCGGATTCGAATCCCGGTCAGGGCATTTATTTGTGTGATGAAGACGAATATTTGTTCCTGAGTCTTGGATGTTTTCTTTATGTATTTAAGTATATATTTGTCTATATAAGTATGTATATCGTCGCCTAGTACCCATAGTACAAGCTTTGCTTAGTTTGGGACCAGATCGATTTGTGTAAGATTGTCAACAAATATTTATTTATTTATTTATTAAACTCACGCCTGTATTCCCAAAAGGGGTAGACAGAGCCCATAAAATTTAATTCTAATACCACTTTTAGCAATTGTAGATTATTGTGGTTACTGCTGAGCCTATCGATTGGAACTATAAGAACACTGATTGAGAAATGTGAGTCTTATGTCCTTAAACATAACGTACAATTTAATGAGAAAAAGAGTGAGTTTATGATTTTTAAGGCTTGGACCAAGTGCCCGTCTCATGTCTCGTCCATTCGTTTGTATCAGGGATGTAACAGATGTGGTTTTATCGGAACCGGAAGCGGAACCAGATGTTTTAAATTCGGTAAATCGGAACCAGAACCGGAATCGGAGCCGGGATTGTAAACGGATGCGGAACCGGATGCGGAGCCCGAGTGATAGATGGATAAGATGTTAAGGGCAGGGCATGTCTAAATCTATTCTAAATAAAAATTATAAACCTGTTTGTTTTTGATGTACGCCGCTCATTTTTCTTTTTGCGCTGCTTTGACATCCGATATAGCATCCGTTTTAAAAATAACAGAACCGGAACCGAAGCGGATGTTTATAACCCGGAAGTTCCGACTTAACGGAACCGGAACCGGAGCTCTGTTACATCCCTGGTTTGTATGGTGACGAACGAAGGGTTTATTCATTTAAATATCTTGGACACTTGGTTACCGAGGATTTTTGTGGTGATGCTGATATCGAACTCGAGCGGGCTCTGGCCGTCAGGGCCAATTTGAAAGCCCTTAGGTTTAGTAGGTGTAAAGCTCAGGTTAAAATAACACTATATTTCAAGCATGAAATATAGCGGGAGCGATTATGGCCCAGCGGCGCCCGCCCGCGTGCGGAATGCGAGGTTAAGCAATCTCGGCCTAGGTCAGTTATTGGATGGGTGACCGCTTTGAGTGGTTATTAACTGAGCGCTTCCGTGCTTTGGAAGCCACGTCTAGCCGTTGATCCTGGCTGCTGTCTATGATAACAGTCGTTAAGCCAAGTTAGAGGTCTCCGGGCGGCTTGAGAAACTCTAACAGTCAAGTTACCCACTCACTTGACAAGCCCAATTCCAATAAGGTCTGGTTCCCCCCGGGTTGGAAGCTCAGATGGCAGTCGCTTCCGTAAAAACTAGTATCTACGCCAAATATTGGGATTAGGTAGCGGAGCCCGGGTATCCTTCAGGATGCAACTGTAACGGGATAATGCTAGGACGATGATGATGATTGTACATCGCTATACCTGCAGCCTGTGGACTAGGTACACGCACCGAGCCATGAACTCAATGCGTGGATAGCACAAAAACGCCTTCAGGGTACTGTTGCAGCTGCCGCGACACTGCAGTGTGTCCGTTGTTCAGTCCGACCCAGGTTGGGCCTAGCTGAGTTTCTTGCTGGACTCTTCTAGTAGCTGGACTCCACTCACACCTCAACAGATTCGGTTGAAACCGCTCAACCAATCTCACTGGAGCGCAAACTCTTAGAGTATTCCAGTGTTCCAAACCACACGCGTGGTCGTGTCGGGGGTTTTCCCATGGATTTTCCCCAGGCTACTCTCCAACAGCGCACTCCTATCGCTTTATTCGGCCAGGCCTATAAAGCCACAGTCAGGTTCAAAAAAAAAAAAGTGCCAGCCGCCACGGTCTGCCCGTTGTTGCGGATAGATGGGATAGCGGCCTACTGAGGCACTGGTCCTCCCTACATATAAGTAGGTTTAGTTACTAATGTAATTGTATAAGTCTTTGTTGTACTAACAAAATTATTTATTTTTTATGTGATTATTTAAGCCTTCGACATAGTATTGCCAATACGTGCGGAACCACCAGGTCAGTTGCAGGCAACTGCCGCTTTTCGAATTGAATCCGTCTTACGGTGAGGAAAACAACACGGGAAGTAACAGTTTACCGGTTATAAGCCTGCGCATATGGGCGTAAGCGCGAGCGCCAGGGGTTACTTCCGACAGTGGGAGGGTCCATCGTAGGCCCACTGACCAGTTACCGCCCGCTCGAACCTAGGCAGCCCCCAGGCAATAAGGTACTGGTCCGCCCCGGCATCGTCTGTTCCTATGGGGTGTTGGGAACACAGGTCTCGACCAGAAAACGATGCTGAAATGCTTCACACCCGCAACTAACCAACAACACTTAAAAAAACCCAAAATTCACACTTCCATGCGCTTTGGTTCTTGGAATGTCCGAACGTTAAGGACAGGTCTCCCGGACAACTTGGAGACTGATGTATACGCACAAGATCCGCGTGCTAAAAGGCGTAACCGCCAAGAGGATACGGATCCTCAGTACGCTTGTCGTAAATGTGGACGTAAATGTCGATCCCGGATTGGACTATACAGTCACGAGAAGCGTTGTTTCTCACACACAGACGCTGTTTAAATCATCTGTCAAGATGCATAGGCCGATGAATGAATGAATGAATGACATAGTATTATTGACTCGTATTTTTATTGCATTATTGAATTTAATAATAACTTTTATTATTTTATATGACTATTCATAATTTTTTGACGACCATAATATAAAGTCGTATAAATTCACTTAGGATAATTTACATTCTATTTCTATATTATGAAATAATTATCTAAATATATATTTTTTTATTATGGGGACTTTTGAGCCATCTAGGATCCGAAGCGGTCCTTTATGTTAACTTCATTTGACGAAGCTTGTTGCGGATTTTCGTCTCTGGTGTCTCCGATTTGTTTCTGTACATATCATCATATTTAAACCAACTTATTTTTTCGGTTGGTTCGGAACCTTAAATGTGAGAAGTCCGACATGCACTTGGCCGGTTTTTACGAAGGTATTATTTTAAATTCGGTAGCCCGTTCGTCCTTGAGAATTCACCCCCAACTGAGCGAGCTTCATTCATTTTACTAAAGGTAGCCGTATGTTTTTTTTATGTTATAGGGTGCAAACGAGCAGACGGATCGCCTGATGGTAAGCAATTACCGTCGCCCATAAACACCTGCAACACCAGAGGAGTCGCAAGTGTTACGATTGCTTCTGGGGTGCAGCCTCAGGGGTAAGAGTGGTCCGTCTAGTAGCTGATCTCGCAACCAAGTGAGCTGGTCGGGAGTTCACCCTCCACAATGCGTTTATACCCCTTCCACGTTACTACCGGTTCTATAATAGCGTTACCATATAATATATATTTACTCTACCATTGCCATGTAAAAGTTAATTTTCCTCAATCATAATAATAAAATCGTGACACAAGTGCGTTGCCGGCCTTTCAGAAGGGACTACGCTCTTTTCTTGAAGGTTTGAAGGTCATATCGGTCTGGAAATGTCGCAGGCGACAGTTTACGTAAGCGATGCGATATTCTCGGGTAATGCTCTAAATTCCTTAACATTTTATGAAACAACACAATGAAGTCAACATTTCAAAGCTCAAATTGACACTCAAAACATAAGTCACAAGTAAACTTGAAATACTAAACGCATACGTTGGCATTGTCCCTAAAAGTCGACGTCGAAATACAGCTGACGTCATCAAGGTGACGTGTGACAATGCGACGGGAAATGATCGCGTTGACAGAGTGGGGTTACAGTAATGGCGGGTAGAATAGACAAACAAACCGGTTCATATTACCGCTTCAGTTGACGTTGCTTCGAAGATTGTATGCTTAGCTAGACACACGGCAGTGTGTCAGTCAAGTTTGCAAAGCAAAACAAGCGACACACTGGTCGTGGATTATATTACATGAACGATTTCGGGCCACTTTTGACCCCTAATAACTTAAGATCTATTTGACATAATTTACCTAAACACAATTATTTGCAATGCAAACTTGTTTGATATTTTTAAGGGCCTGTCAAGACCCTTTCTATTAGGACTCATTCCAATCAAGGTATCGTCTAATGAGGGTCATCCCCGAGATCAAGAATCATCGATGCCACGACACCTTGAGCGTGCTAACTGTGCCTTTACCATGAGTTTACATGACCGTAATCGCTAGCGACTGCGTAAAAAAATATATGGGCAAAAGTACAGCACCTCTGGCGGTTATGCAATAGAACTAAGAATCGGCATACTAAATCGTTTACGCAGTCGCTATCGAGTACGGTCATGCAAACTCATATAAAGGCACTGATTAACCGCTGTGAGCGTTGTTAGTGTTTGTAGCTTCTATATTGCTCCTCAGCACTGGATCCTGCTCCAAGTTTACCGTTAGTGAAGGTCCTTACTTTTATTAATGGGTCAATCAACTTTATCTTGTTTCTTTTTATTTTATATAGAGTGTCGTCTATGGAAAATCCTGCATGGGACATTGGGAGGGGAGGTCCAGTAGTGTCGGACTCTTACCGACTAAAAACCATATGCGACATTCTTTACATACTTTATTCATCCCACTGATTTTGAATTCAGTGCTTAATTATTTATTTTCTATTTCTTTCTTATATTCATATCTATTCTTACTTACTACTTAATCTATACCAGTCCATGTTATACGTTACATTTTTATTTTATTATTTCCTTATATTTCATAATCCTTTTTCATGCCATACAATACTATTATTATACTTAAATTTTACGCTACATTTATATATTTCTCTTTATTCATCCTAATCTTGTCACAATACTCTTATACTTTAATACTTATCCATGTTTTATGAAATTAACAGTTCTAAGCAGGAGCCCGAATCATGGCACACAATAGCTCTACTCTGCTACAATTTTTACCCTATGTGTATTTGCCTCCGTTTTCATTGCCCACCCTTTTTATCATCTTTTCAGCAAAGCATAGAAATATTTTTCGAGTCTTTTCAGTTGCTATAATGCTTTGGAGGTTTTCCATTGAAAGGTTGGCGGACAACTCCTCGCATTCCCATCTCATTCGACCATACTTTGGGTAATCAAAAAATAAGTGTTTGACCGTCTCTTCTATCTGGGTGTCGCATGTGTAATATGATGTTTCTATCAGCTTGAACCTGTGCAGATATTGCTTCAGTCCACCGTGTCCGGTCATAAGCTGCGCTATACTGCTTCGGTTTCCTATCTTCCCCATAAAGGTATTCAAAACTTTTATATTCTTGAAGAAAAGCCTCATAACGGATCCTGTAGACGCAGTCTCAACGTTCTTGCCACTTTTCCAGCGTTGCCCCTCTTATAGAGTGCTTTGCGAATGACAGTGGGAATTTATCATAGACTGGTGCCGTTTTACTCGTAAGGGCCGCCGATTTTGCCAGCTCATCCGCTCTTTCATTCCCTGACAGACCAGCGTGCGCCTTTATCCAGTTCAATTCAATTTGATTCCCACTATCATTCGCCCGCCTCAGATTTTGCCGGACCTCCATCGCTATGGGGTTCAGGGTGTTTGGATCAGCTACCGCTTGGATAGCTGATCTAGAATCGCTGTATATGCTTGTTGCGTTATACCTTTTTGTTGTAGCTAATGCCGTGGCCCGAAGGAGAGCCACCATTTCCGCTTGATACACCGAGCAGTGTTTCCCAAGGCGGAGTTTATGGTAGCTGATCTCTTCCCCCCCTTCCACACTGTCACCGAAGCCCCCACTTTACCCTCTATTTTACTGCCGTCTGTGAATATTTTATATTGCCGGTTTTCAGACTCCTGGTGCGTTCCTGTAGAGATTTCTTCTTCGGTATTTATCATCCCGAAGACCAGGCGTTTTCTACTAGCCGGATAGGGGAGGCTAGAGGGATGAACTCTTTGCTGCAGAACTCTGCCGGGGATTTCCGGTAATGGTTTCCCCCTTTTAACTTCATATAGTTATTTCTGTTCCGCCAGCTTGAGGTCCAGAGGTAAGACGCGGGCCAGTATTGCACTCGATATCGTAGAAACCGTTCTGTGAGCTTTCGATATTATGATGGCGAAAGCCCTGGTGACCCTGTAGAGTCTTTTTCGTACGTACACTTTTCCCGCTACACCCCCCTAGGCCCCAGCCGTATACAGCATGGTCGGTTCTACCACGGCGTAATAAATAGTTCTTACTATCTCCGGATTCAATCCCCACTGGACCTTCGCCATTCTTCTTCTTTCTTCTTTGTACAGATTTAGTGCCTTCTTTGTGACGATATTCAAGTGGGGACCGAATCCTAAGTTAGAATCAATAGTAAGACCCAGGAGCTTTATTTGTCCGTTGGGGGAATCTAAATTCCCGTTATTTGAAACGATGGAGCATCACACTTCAGCTTCCTTGTTATGATGATGGCCTGGGTCTTGTGGGGGGCGAATCTGAGTTTGTGTTTTCGTCCCCACGTGTTGGCGATCCTTCTCCGGAGAGTTTTTACCCTCACCTTCATGTCCCCAAGGGCTCTGGTCCACCATTTAGTGTATGCTCCCTTATATGGGATGGTGTTGATGCACGCCGTTTGGATCGCCTCCATCATTGCCACTGCCACCGTGTCCAGCCCCTCGGGCGTCATTTTTGCCTCCACAGCTGCAACCGTCAGCCCGTTTTCCCTCAGCTGTCTACTCAGTGATATACAGAAGTCCTGCCATTCAGCCCTTGCAGTATCATGCCTCCGGGTTAAGGTCTCTGGCCGTTTCTTTGGCCCATTTTCCCTGTTTTTTCTTGTTGTTATGAAATGATATGAAATGAAATCTTTTATTTCAGGTCTTTATCGACCCATATTAATTTATGTTAGTAACATTAATACTTATACTTAGGTTCTACTAACAGGGGACTATTTAATATACTTAGCTACAGATTTTACTTGCCCAACCCAGTACTGAAACAATGCGCAGTCAAATCTGTTATCTACCATGTTCAGGATGCTGTTGTGACTTTTCCTAATCCGTCCCATTAATGACACAATTTTGTAGCGCATTATAGCGTAAAAGTCATTGGTGTGTGCCTCAGCAAACATACCCGATGCACTACACCATTTAGGCAGTCCCAACAGCATCCTTAACGCATTATTATATTGCACGCGTAGGGCATTATAAGCTCGCTTCGTGTACTTAACCCACATGCCACTCGCGTAAAAAGACGAAGAAGAGAGAGTTATTCTGTCGCGTCAGCGAGGAGACAACAGTAACCATGTTTCATAGAAAAATGTTTATAATGTGGAATTCAAGCCTGCTCAGGAGATGGCCCAAAACTCATGTTTGGTGGATTTAAACCCTATAAAATCAGTTTTAAAGAGTGACTCAGGAGACATATCCATGGTAACAAGCAACAAAGAATAGAAACAAAGCAACAAAGAATATTTTGACGACCGGTTTAGCCTAGTGGGTAGTGCACCTGCCTGTGAAGCTGACGGTCCTGGGTTCGAATCCCGGTCAGGGCAAATATTTGTGTGATGAGCATGAATTTAATATTAAATATATCGTCGTCTAGTACCCATAACACAAGCCTTCTTGAGCTTACTGTGGGGCTAGTTCGATTTGTGTAAGATTGTCCTCTAATATTTATTTATTTTTTATTAATAGTTGATCCACCCTAATAATATCTTATTCCGCTTCGCTACCATCCCCGCTACCCGCTCACACTACCCCACCGCGACACAGTAACGATATATCTGTCTCGTATTATAACAATGGGAGCTACTACTGCCTGATACGAGCTTTCTGTTATATCGAAAAACGTCATAAGTCACGTATTTTTCATATAGAAATATATCTTTTTATAACGGTCTATTATTATTCATGATGTCAGCGTTTATTCGGGACTTGCTTGTCGATAAGTAGTTTGGTTCGTAACGGCGATAAACATGTCAGAGAGCATAATGCTGAAGGTTTGTTTTGGGTTACTGGATGGAATATTGTAATCAAGGAGGCAGTAATTTAGGATATTGTGCGTATATAGGTTGGGAAAAAATTATGGGCTCTGAAAGGGAACTACCTTAAATCCTTGTGTTAGATCATTTTACATAAAGGAAACATTCTTTTATTTAAAAAACTAGCAGCGCCCTGCAGTGTTACCCGCGGATAAAAGGTAGCCTATGTCCTATTCTGATGTCTAAGCTACAATACTGGAAAGTTTCATAGAGATCCGTTCAGTAGTTTTTGAGATTAAGCGGAACGTACATCCATCCGCATAAACTTTCACGTCTATAATATTACTAGCATCGCCCTGCGGTGTTACCCGCGGATAAAAGGTAGCCTATGTCCTATTCTGATGTCTAAGCTACAATACTGGAAAGTTTCATAGAGATCCGTTTAGTAGTTTTTGAGATTAAGCGGAACGTACATCTATCCGCACAAACTTTCACGTTTATAATATATGTATGATGTATGATGTACGATGTGTGACTAGCGACCCGCCCCGGCTTCGCTCGGGTGCACTATTTAATGGATGTTATTATACATATAAACCTTCATCTTCAATCTAGTAGTTTTAAAGATTACTATGTAGTGATGAACTAGTACACAACGTTTTTTTTCAAATCGTTGCATAAAGTTTACTCTTTATTTTAACAGGACTGGCAACAATTTAAGGCTAAATAAAAACACGATACAACATCTAACATAGTCAATTGAATGTAATAATAGTCAATTGTCTTAAGCTGTTATCTCCCAGCGAAAAAAATAAAAAAATTGCATTATTTTGTAATGAGCCCGGTGATCCCCGGCACCGGTAGATGACTGGATGAAATAAAATTAAATATGACGTGTAATCATCATCTTCATCTTCCTCCTAGCGTTATCCCAGTACAGTTGCATCCGGAAGGATGCCCGGGGTCCGCTACCTAATCCCAAGACTTGGCGTAGGTACAAGTTTTTACAGAAGCGACTGCTATCTGACCTTCCAACCCGAGGGGAAACCAGACCTTATTGGAATTAGGCTTGTCAAGTGAGTGGGCAACTTGACTGCTAGAAGTACTCAACCCGCCCAAATAAAAGGCCTCTAACTTGGCTTAACGACTACTATCATAGACAGCAGCCGGGATCAACGACTTAACGTGCCTTCCAAAGTACGGGAGCGCTCAGTTAATAACCACTCAAAGCGGTCACCCATCAAGGAACTGACCTGGGCCGACGTTGCTTAACTCGCATACCGCACGCGGTACGCGGGTGCCGCTGGGCCACGAGCGCTCTAAATATGATGTGTAATGTTTATTTATTTATTTGGAGAGACAAACAGAGATAGATGTACAAATTGAAGTAACTTATTTTAGGTTAATGTTATACATTCATCTAGCTCCTCAACAGCTCTCACCAAGACATAAAATTTATATTATTTATGCACTACCCTATAGAAGATATTACATCCGAAAAAGTTGCAGAGAAATGTTACAAAACTTACAATTGAACACGTACTCGTAACGAGCGGGAAATTGTATATTACCAAGAACAATATGAACAATATTATCAATAAACAGTATGAGTAGGAGTCATTTCTGTATACAATTGTATGGTGAAAATTGCGGGTGCCTGAATAGTTTTGAGAGGTATTAGGAGGGCGGGAGGCGACTGGATGCGTAATAGAGAATTTGATGATTAGTGACATCACGAGCTGTCATTAAACAATGCCAATCTCTGGAAACCCACCGAGCTAATGGGCCCGTGAAGATAAACTAGCACCTGCGGGTTGATTTACTTTTGTTCATGTAAGGAGCGCTGTTCATGCACGCACGCCTGTGAGTCCGACCTACAAAAAATCAAAATCAAAACATTTATTCTGCAAATAGGCCTCAAGAGCACTTTTACAAGTCAAAACCTAGGTACATCAAATAAAAATAATACAATAATCAAAGTATCATTAATTAAATGTAGTGTTACATGCCAAAAATAAGACTAAGAAACTAATAACAATCGAGATTTGTTAGAGATGTATAAGGTCTCTAAGCGTCAAGATAAAAGGTAATAAAGTAGGTACACTAATCATAATAAAATATTTTGAGCTACATCTATAACACGTCAACATGAAAATAATAAAATCTAATAAATAAATACCCTCAGAGATGTATAAGGTCTCTGAGCGTCAGTCTAAAATAAAATCAAATGAGAACAGAGCGAAGTCTCTCATCATGTCAATTCCACTGAACACTAGTACGAAGTTACTAGTCCTTGCAAACATGAACAGACCGGACCCCATAAACAGCACCCGTTCACGAGTATGACGCGTACCTCAGCCATCGCCTCCCTACGTCGGGCCTAGCTGAGTTTCTAGCTGGACTCTTCTCATCTAGGCTAGGATTAGTGAACGAACGACTAAATTCCTAGTAGCACGATGTAAAAATTGAGTTCGGAACTTTAAGTCAAAAACAAAAGTCGTACATTTCAATGGCAATGTCTTGTGGACTCGATCATTTTACCCTTAACTTGGCTTGGCTTTCAAACCGCCGCCTTGTCACTTGAAACTCGATTACGGTCACGACACACCACACAGTACCAATACGCGAGTTCTTTCCGGAAACAGTCAAGGCGGACGGTGGTAGTGACGGTGACACTGTGCGAAAAAGGCGAACCAGGAAGAGGGTAGATCGCTGTGGTGTGTGGGTAGACCACAACTAAAACTCGCAGCACGTCAGTTAATCCTTGATAATAGCGCTTGCAACAGTGCCGAAATATCGGGAACTCAAAAATACAAATATACATGGTAAATATCCCGTTTCAAATCGTGATTCTAATGTAAATGATCATGTAAGCTTGAAATCTTATATTAAGAAAGAATATTCCGAAATTCCTGCTCTCGTCGCATAGGCTCCCAATATTCTTAATGAAAGTATTCAGTGGAATTGACATGATGAGAGACTTCACTGTTCTCATTTGATTTTATTTTTTAGACTGACGCTCAGAGACCTTATACATCTCTGAGGATTTTATTATATTCATGTTGACGTGTTATAGATATAGCTCAAAATATTTTATTATGATTAGTGTACCTACTTTATTACCTTTTATCTTGACGCTTAGAGACCTTATACATCTCTAACAAATCTCGATTGTTATTAGTTTCTTAGTCTTATTTTTGTATTATTTTTATTTGATGTACCTAGATAGATTTTGACTTGTAAAAGTGCCCTTGAGGCCTATTTGCAGAATAAATGTTTTGATTTTGATTTTGATTTTGAAATAAAAATGTGGGGCTCCAGTCGGCCCGTGAACAGGCACCCCCGTAAGTTATAATGAGTCGTGGCATATAATCGCCGTGACGCTTTGTCTGGCTGACAGAACAATGTTCGCCCATTCACGGGCAGTCTTTTGTTAACCCGGGGTTAATTTATCGCGCGCTCAGTCGCACTCAGGGTTCTTGGTTTATTGAATGGTATCTGGTTCTTGAGGAGGTATTTCATAAAAACTAGGGTGTAATGTAGAGAGGACACAACTTTAAATTGTCAGCTAATAAATCTAAAACAAATATCGGCAAGAACTTAATCTCTAATAGAATAGTAAAGGCATGGAACAAATTACCTTCAGAAGTAGTGAACGCTAACAGTGTTAATCAGTTTAAAAACAAACTTGACAAACTAAGATCTAAGCAGTGTTAACCAGTGCCAAGTGAACTATGATTTAGACGTATCAGCGTCAGCTGCCTGTCTAAAATATATAATAATAATAATAATTCGAGGTTCGGCGGGGATGTCGCCGCTTTCAGAGATGTTACTTTCTGTCGGTGGATTAGTAGCCATCGTGATGTGTTATTCCCTCTTGATACTTTCAATTTTGTGCACCAACAGCTTTTTTTTAACCTGACTGTGGCTTTATAGGCCGGGCCCAATAAAGCGATAGGAGTGCGCGGTTGGAGAGTAGCCTGGGGAAAATCCAAGGGAAAACCTCCGGTACGACCACGCGTGTGGTTTGGAACACTGGAATACTCTAAGAGTTTGCGCTCCAGTGAGATTGGTTGAGCGGTTTCAACCGAATCTGAGGTGTGAGTGGAATCGAGATACTGGGAGTTTTGTCGCAGCACCAACCGCCTTCAACTCATCAACGTTGTACTATTGTTTACACTTAAGCGGCAATTACACTTCGTCGTTCGCCTAATGCGTTCGCCGAATTCATTTTAAACTACTTAGGTCAACAAACGTCGTCTTTACATTAGTCTGTCCGCCTATTTATAAGCGTTGGCAGCTGTCGATCGCCGAATGCGGCCGACTAACGTGTTCCTAATCATTCCCGCCGGCAGGGACGTCCACCGCGCGATCGACAACAGTGACACATAATATAGTCCCTATTCGTCCCGGTACCGCCGCACACCGGGTAGAGTCAGTCCGACTCAGATCGGGCCTAGCTGAGTTTCTTGCTGGACTCTTCTCAGCTAGGCTAGGTTTAGTGAACCAGCAACAAAACTCCCAGTAGCCCGATTCTACTCACACCTCAGATTCGGTTGAAACCGCTCAACCAATCTCACTGGAGCGCAAACTCTTAGAGTATCCTAGTGTTCCAAACCACACGCGTGGTCGTGCCGGAGGTTTTCCCCAGGCTACTCTACAACTGCGCACTCCTATCGCTTTATTGAGCCCGACCAATAAAGCCACAGTCAGGTTCAAAAAAAAGAAAAAAAAAGTGTTCTTTACACTTCGCCATGCAGCATGCGGCGAACGACGAAATGTAATTGCCGCTTTACATTGAAATCAAAATGAGATTCCTTAAATAAAACAGACCCTCTAATACGCAATTCCTTCACCTTGGATAATTTCCCAAGAGGCACTTTTAAAGCATCGCCAGAAACCTTGAGCTAATGATTGCTCCTGAATATTTAACTCCCCAAATATTTGTTCTGGAGATATTTCCAAAGTTTCGACAGTTAACGTGGGCAGTGGTAGACCGATAAACGAGGTTCATTTATTTACGTTTTTATTCAATTCAATTCAATTTTATTTATTTCAGACAATGTCCATAAAAAAGTTAGTAAAAAAGCCTTAATTACAATGTTAGTTTTCAAACTTAATCACAAAAAACCATAAACATTCCTCCCTCTATACTCCATGTGTATGGAGTCCCAATGTTTCCACATTGAGCTGGCCGGAAACTCCACCAATAACTTCAAGAGGCTGTTGGGACTCTCACGCACGCGCCGCATGAGGGAGGCAGTTCTCTTGCGTATTATCGCGATAAAACTATCCACGCGCGCCTCCGCGAACATGCCTGATGCGCTACAGAAGCGTGGTAGCCCCAACAGCATCCTGAACCCATTGTTGTATTGGATACGCAGAGCATTCGTCCTACGTCTTACTATATTCGTTCGTTTTACGTCCTTGAGTGGAGCCGAGCGGTATGTTACACGACTTTCAATCTTAGAGGCTACCGCGAACCACAAACGAAGTTTTCCCTCTCTGTCTCACTTATATGCAAACCTGCAAGTGCGACAGAGAGGGAAAACTTCGTTTGCTGTTCGCGGTAGCGCCCCTGGTCGTGGGTTCGAACGCGAAGCCGTCGTCTGCCGGCGAAAAAAAAAACAACAACATTGTTTTTAATTTTTGTTAGGTCCGGTCTGTTCATGTTTGTAAGGACTAGTAACTTCGTACTAGTCAATGAATTGACATGATGAGAGACTTCGCTCTGTTCTCATTTGATTTTATTTTTAGACTGACGCTCAGAGACCTTATACATCTCTGATTTTATTATTTCCATGTTGACGTGTTATAGATATAGCTCAAAATATTTTATTATGACTAGAGACCTTATACATTTCTAACAAAATCTCGATTGTTATTAGTTTCTTAGTCTTATTTTTGACATGTAACACTACATTAAATTAACGATACTTGTACTATTGATTATTGTACTATTTTTATTTGATGTATTTAGATAGATGTTGACTTGTAAAAGTGCCTTTGAGGCCTATTTGCAGAATAAATGTTTTGATTTTGATAATGAGCCCGAGGATCCGAGGCACCGGTAGACGACAGGTTAAGACTTGAGACGCCATTGGTATACTTACCCCTCTGCCAAAGATATAATTCGTTATTAAAAACTACTACATTAATCGATTATACGTCAGTCTCGAAATCGTTCCCAGCGCTTGAAGAGCTCCGTCAATTTTTTTTTATTAAAAATGGGATCGCTCTTGGCCAGCATCTAGCCAGGGGGCAAAGATGAGGCCGACGATGAAGCGAGCTCACCCAGAAGGAGCCTATTCACGCGTGCCTTAAAAAGTTCTAGGTTATATGAGCTCGGAAACACAAACGCCGGCAGAGAATTCCAAACCTTAGAAGTACGCATTATAAAAGATGATGCAAAGCGCTTGGTTCGAATAAGAGGAATTTCGACCAAGTAAGGATGGTATCCAGCCGTACGTCTGGATGTCCGGTGGAAGAAGGGGGCCTTCCCCCTCCTCCACCTCCTTAGGTATGAGCTCATGGAGCTCCTGAGCACACTCTCCGAAGTACAATTTGTAGAAGACGCACAGACATGCTAATTTGCGTCTATGTGCTAGGCTCTGTAGCTTGCCTTTATATGCTGTTTTCGGGTGTATAAAACATTTTAATTTATGATATCTACATAAAGATGAATAATCATTTCACCTGCAAGTATGTTTTAGCTGTAGGTAATTATAATTTTCTGCACAATTAAAGTTATAATTAGAATCGTAAGTCGAGCATCGATTCAAAGTTAATTTAAAAACATTCGTACTTGACCGTTTGGCCGCTATTTTGACATCAAATTTCACCGTATTTCGATATACCAAGGACTACTTTCTATAAAAAATATATGAAATGTGATCATTAGTCAATTTAGCCATGCGATAATTGACCTAGTGTAATCGCTTGTAAGGAATTTTACTGCTCAAATTTAGTGTTTCGAGTGTGCGTGCGTGTTTTTTTTAGCATAGGTGCGTAGTAATGGGAGAATGTTTTGCAAGTGTAGTTAGTTTCGTTATATGTGTGTTACCTCGTCCCTCCCAAAATTTGGGGATATATTTTATTCGGAAAAATGCGCTGAAGGCTTCTCCTATCTTAAATGCTCCAAAAACCTTGGCTTTTACACACTGTGTCAAATTAAATCACAGGGCTCCAGAGGGGTTACTCGAAATTCAAAATTCAATTCGTGCCGTTCCTTTCACTCATATACTGTTTAACATGAGAGTGAAAGGGACGGCATGAAATGAAGTTCGGCGTACAGGCCCAGGGCACAACCCGGAATACGCTAGGAGCAGAATGTTCCAACCGTGTAGACTCGGGGAAGAATAGGTCTACGGTCTCCCCGGCTGTCATAAAAGGCGACGAAAGGGGGTCATCGGGGTTGCGAGTGCTAAATGTAGCGGGGGCCGCAGCACCTGCATATCAGCCCCAGAGAAGGTGGCGTGGATCGCTCTAAAAGCCAAAACTAGGAAAACGCAAGGGGGGCTCTAGTGCGTTCAGTATAGATATCCTGGAGTTTTCCGCATGAGAGCAGATATAACCCTTGTAGACATAATCCAGCCATCCCCCCCGTCTCGGTTGGTACCCAGACGGGAGGGGTGATCCTGGTGGTGGTGGTGATCCTGGTGGATCGCAAGTTTTCCCCACGATAAAACGGCCTTAATATTGCGCAAATGCAGTAGATACTGATAATATCCCGTCAAATGAGGTGTACTACACAATCAGTAAGCTCACGCTGTTAGTGATTGATCGATACCATAAAAACTGACGACGAAAGTTTTTAATCAGTGCGTCGTGCCAATGGCACACGGAGCAGAAATGTGGCCACTCATTGTGCGTCTTGTCCACCAATTTATGGTCGCTCAGCAAGCTATGGAGAGAGCAATGCTCGGAGTTTCTCTTAGGGATCGTAACCGGAACGAAGTTGATTACCGACATCATCATATCAGCCGAAAGACGTCCACTGCTGGACATAGGCCTCCCCCAAAGAGTGCCATAATAACCGGTCCTGCGCCACCCGCATCCAGCGGACACCCGCGACCTTTACCAGGTCGCCACCCGCCACCATGTGGGGGGCCTACCCACGCTGCGTCTTCCGGTCCGTGGTCGCCGTTCGAGAACCTTCCGGCCCCAACGGCCATCGGCATTACCGGCATAGCTCAGAGAGTTAGTAAACTGAAGTGACAGTGGACAGGCCACGTGCCGCAGAACCGATGGCCGTTGGGGCAGACTGGTTCTTGAGTGGAGACCGCGTGTCGGCAAACGTAGTGTAGGACGCCCTGTAACTAGGTGGGGCGAGGATATTCGTAAGGCAGTGGGCAGGGATTGGAGAAGAGCTGAAGACCGAGCTCAGTGGCGTGCCATGGGAGAGGCCTATGTCCAGCAGTGGACTGGCACAGATAATGCTGTTAGTGATTGGTGTAACTAGTCTAGACACCTATAAGTTTAATATAATCTCTATACGTAAATATTTCTCGAGTGAAATACCGAGGGAATAGAAAATAGTAAACGAAGTTAGTTATTTGCTAAAGGATTTTGTGTTTTAGAAAATCATGAATACAGTTTTTAAATTTTTATGTCCATTACAGAATAAGTAAGTAGACTTTTATTGACTACGCTTATTATATCTTGGATAATAAATCAAGTTACCTACTAATGTAGTAAGGTGTTTATTAGGGTTCCGTACCAAAATGGTAAAAAAGGAACCCTTATTGTTTCACTTTGTCTGTCTGTCTGTCACATCGCTAAATATCTCAACAACTACTTATGCTATCGGTTTGTAATTTGGAATAGTTATAAAGAAGGCTTACCTGCATACATAGAACATGATTTTTTTAATATTTTTTCTTAATTTCTGTGAAAAATTACAGATAACTGGTGGTTCAAAATTTGAAAGTCTAATTAATATATCGAGTCGGGTGTCATATGAAAGGGCTTGAATTGCACATTCTGAAACAATTTTTTTTTATTTTTTAAGTTCGGTTATTTTTGTTTTATGAGGAAAAATGTAAAAAAAAAACCGTTCCCCCCCCCCCTATCTCCGAAGTTTACCAAGGAAATAATATAAAATTATTACATAACATTGATATTAATGTATATTTTACAGGAAAAATATAACTGTAGCTCTATCTAGTTTTTTTTACACTGAGTTTAGCAATTTTTAAAAAATGTGATGAAATGTAAAAAGTGCTTATACGTTTTCACTAAAACTTGAAATAATTTTTCATTATAAGTTACACTTTCGCTTTGAGAAACAACAATCGAAATAAGCAAAGTCGCAAAATCTATATATATATAAAAGAAGAAGTCTTCACTGACTGACTGACTGACTGACTCATCAACGCACAGCCGAAACTGCTAATGCTAGAGAGTTGAGTTTTACACAGTGGATTACATTTATAACTTAGGCTTAGGCTTAGAAAGTATTTCTCGAAATTAATCATGGGGTAAAACAAAGGATGAAAGTTTGTATGGAAACACGTATTTATTGAAGTAAGAGATTTGAAACTTTGTATTATAGACTCTCTGTTTAATTATATTAATGGCGTATTTCAGTGTTTTTCTAAATTTCTCCTCTAATGTGGTGAAAGGGCGTTCAAAGTTTGTACGGGGAGCAAATCTTTTTTGAAGTGAGGGATTTGAAAGTTCGTAAATAGACTCTTTGTTTAAATGCGATATAACACATTTCAGCATTTTACTAAATTGCTCCCCTACCGGGGTGAAAAGGGGATTCCAAGTTCCGTACAAACTTGCAAGTAAATTTTTCCTCGAGGTGCCGATTACGAAAATGACACACATTTCAAAATCCAAGATAAATAAATGTCCGCCACATTTATTTTTCTTAAAAATAGATTTGGGTGTCATCTTCGAGGTTACTCGGGGTGCCGATTATGAAAATGACATCCATTCTCAAATCCAAAATGGCGAACACTTATTTTTCTTAAAAATCGATACGGGTGTCATCGTTGTGGTTCCTCGGGTTGCCGATTACGAAAATGACAATACATGTATTTTCAAATCAAACATGGGAGACATTTATTTTTCTAAAAATCGATATTGGTGTCATATTCAGGTTCCTCGGGGTGCCGATTACGAAAATGACATCCATTTTCAAATCAAAGATGGCGGACATTTATTTTTCTCAAAAATCGATATTGGTGTCATTTTCAGGTTCCTCGGGGTGCCGATTACGAAAATTACATCCATTTTCAAATCCGAGATGGCGGATATTTATTTTTCTCAAAAATCGATATAGGTGTCGTCTTCGAGGTTCCTCGGGGTGTCGATTACGAAAATGACATCAATACATACCTACTGCAAAACTGAGACTCTCATATTTGTAGACGGTTAAAAATGACGTTAGTATCGTATATGTACAGAGCTTTGTTTAATAAACATCGAAATGAGAATTTGCTTGCAAATTTACATCGAATAAACAAACGAAAACCGAAATCTATTCAGACGTCAAAGTCAAAGCTCAAGTTTTCACTTAAGCGGTCCAAACAATCGGCAAAAGAATCAGCTCCTAATGGATGGAGAATGGATAGTGCGAGTAACATTGGGGGAATTTTGCATAGTCAGTTTGCACGGGGATGTGGGCAGACTGGAAGTGACAACCGATTCAAGGTCATCTTTTTCCTAAGAAGGGGTAAAGCAGCTGACATACAGACAATTTTTGTGTTACAAAAAAGAGCCATTCGCTCCATATATAACCTGGGCTCACGTGAAACTCTAAGAGATCTCTTTACAGAAATTAACATTTTAACGGTAGCGTCCCAATACATCTATGAAAATATTATTTATGTCATAAAGAATCGAGAATCATTCTGTAAACATTCTGATATCCATAATTTTAATAGCCATAGCCTTCAAAATTGCGAGACTTAAGTGGCAGTGGGCAGGGCACATTGCTCGCAGGACTGACGGTCGATGGGGCCAGAAACTGCTTGAGTGGCGTCCACGCACCGGAAGACGAGCTGTCGGTAGGCCTCCGACAAGGTGGAGTGATGACCTGGTGAAGGTCGCGGGAATCCGGTGGAAACGAACGGCACAGGACCGGTCTAAATGGCGAGCCTTGGGGGAAGCCTATGTTCAGCAGTGGACGTCTTTCGGCTGAAATGATGATGATGATGATGAAAAGTGCCTTTGCGGCCTACTTGCAGAATAAAGTTCATTTATTTCATTCCTACTAGCGTTTTCCCGGTATAGCCCTTTAATTAATAAAATGTAAAAAAGGTAATGTATACCATAGCGAACTATTCACCAGCATATAAACCCTCGAGGTTTCCGTTAGTGAAGCGATATTTACCATTTTTTGTAAAATAATGTTTTTGGCCAATAAATAAATAAAAAAAATTTAGTTTATTGACCGAGTGAAACGAAGGTCTCTGCTTCAGCTTCGACAAAAATGCTTTTGTATGTCCAGATTCCGGATTTTCGTTTGTTCTCGTCTACAGGTCGTAATTATCAACCGATTCTCGTGATTTCGTAAGCAGGTTCGATAGCTATATAGAATTTTTTTGTCGAGACGGTTTTTGGAAATTTCCAAAAAACAATTTTTAGGCTTCCGTAGTAAACAAGGAACCCTTATAGTTTCGCCATGTCCGTCCGTCCGTCCCCCGCTTTTCTCAGTAACCGTTAGTACTAGAAAGCTGTAATTTGGCATGAGTATATATATCAATGACGCCGACAAAACGGTAGAATAAAATCATTAAAAAAATCTTTTTCAGGGTACCTCCCCTACATGTAAAGTGGTGGTGCAATTTCTTTTTCTTCCAAACCCCATCGTGTGGGGTCGTTGGATACCTCTTTCAAACATTACATTTTAACTTAAAAAAAAAAAATGTACGCTCCGTTTAGTTAACACTTCTCTTCGTAAGTCTTTTGCTTTTTTCAACTGTCGTATTTCTGACTAACTAGTGTACTACATGAAGTACATACTAGGACTACAGATTCAGATCCAGATACTACAGATCCAGACGTTACTTTTTGATGTTATGTAACTTCTTGCTATTTGTATTCTACTCAGTATATCTATGGTCTTTAACGCATCCTTAATTAGTATTTAGTGAAGTATATTCGGCAGTTATTAATACTACCATTAATTTGTACTTGCAGATACGTGAGGACTTAAGAGGCTAATTCACTATAAACAAAAAAATAAAGGAATGATACAGGAGAATGGTATAAGCATTTATTCATGTCAAAAAATGGACAGAGATAGTGATCTCTGGTAGATATAGTGATATAAAAAGTAAGTGCCAAGAACTAAGTAGGGTCGCTAGGCCAGTTTCGCGGCCTGCGCCAGTTTGCGACCTTCTGAAGAACGAAGTTTTTTCAATTAAAGAAATTTACATTTTTACGGTACTAAAGGCATACGTAGTGAGTCGTATGCGTTTTAATCAGTAGCTCTTGAATGGGAATATATTAAAAAAAGCACGAAAATATCCTTACAGTTCATGAACTCATACAAGTGGCCGCAAACTGGCGCATCAAATTAACAGGCCGTAAACCCACCTACCGACCCTACCAGCCAAGAGGTACGAGTACATGTTACTAAGAACTACGCTAAATTGGATATTCAGAAAATAAAACTGAATTAAGTTTTATTTTCTGAATATCCCGTGTAAAAAACATGTCTAGATAGTGAGCAGTAGCGAATTAAAAGGATGAAAAATGCCTTATTTGATAATTTTTTGTTAGGACAATCTAGGCGTGTTGCAATTTCCGCAGCTCAGATTGAAGAGAACATATCAATTCTTCAAGTATATTTTTTCGAGCCCTATATTTCGGGCCAGTTTTGAGTTTTAGGCCTAGATAAGAGACTTGAACTCCTGTCTCAAGGCATGGACCTTAAGCAGCTGGATGTCTGTAACAGGGTATTGGCTTTCCCTCTTTCGAGGGAAGCCAAGACTCTGTATGGCCTGGTCCTTACGGGCATACACAGACGGAAATGACTGCCGGCTGTTAGGGTACATAGTGTTAATAACTTGATCTGTAATAGTTAGTAAGTTGTACTATAGAGTGACATCATCATTGTGACTAAACTCTTTAAATAAAGATTTAAAAAAAAAGGCCTTTGTACGCGACCAAAATGTGGTATTTCACTCTATTACGCGTCTTAACATGTCTCTTCCAGTTCTCCATCATCAGCGTACAATCGCAGCCTTGGAGCCCCGCCAAGCCAACCGCAGCGGGATGAAATTTAATACGCCACTGAATATTTATTTATGATAATACTAATGATTCATACGCGAGCCGTGATCCAGGGCTAATCATTTTTCGCCTTGGATACTTTGTTCACCAAGTTTATAATCGGCAACATTCTAAGTAAGTAAGTAAGTAAGTAAGTGTTTATTTGTGAACACAGGTATTTACAGTGATGGTATTTTTAGAAAGTTTCACTATGTTTGCCAATCGGCGTACAAGAAGAATGAACTTAATATTTAAATTTTAAAATAGGTACTAATCTATCATGCATACAGACTTTTGTGCCTTTGTTCAAATTATAATAAGATCAATGTAAGAATTTAAGTTTAGTGTCATGTCAAAGAAAAAGAAAAAAAAATAATAGATGTAATGCCAGTTTCAAAATGTCAGATAGATATAAATAATCAATAAATTATCATTAAAAGGTTAATCAAATTACGCTAAATTATCATTTAAATAATCTGTTTTTTTTTTTCAAAAGGTACATAAAGTTTCCAGTTTCAATTTTACTCGCCAAACTGACAAAACAG
Organism: Epiblema foenella; assembly: GCA_963556455.1. NCBI lineage: Eukaryota > Metazoa > Arthropoda > Insecta > Lepidoptera > Tortricidae > Epiblema > Epiblema foenella. Next base: position 1,424,310 of record OY747113.1, on the reverse strand, counting down.
TTTGTTGGCGAGACCGCGCTCATTTTAACAAGTCTATTATCATGCACCTAAGTTACATAATTAGGTAATACTTGTAATTGTAAGAACTAGAACAATAAAAAAATATACAAATTAACTAACTAAATCTGTTAACAGTTAAGGTAATCTTTGTAAAAATGTCTTTTTTAGCTTGCTTTTCACTACATTGAAACTACATTTTTTCTCTTTTCTTAACCAGTTAAATTCGTTATAAATAGTTGGAACCATAAACTGATTTGTTCTTCTGCGACAGTAATTGTTAACATAATTTTGCACATATTTGCCTAGTCTAATATTTCTCGTCTTATATTTGCTTTGCTTCAGCACCTTAAATTCCTCATTAAAATAATTCTCTACGGCTATCAAATAATGAACCCTTTCATGTATCGGCAGAATTTTACAAATTTTGTATAATTTATCATAATTGCCTTTACATTTATGTTTGGTATTTTTATTTACTAGGTACTTAATAGCTTTGGTTTGTAATTTTTTGATTTCTTCTAAGTATGTTTGGAAAGTTCTACCATACACGCCAATGGAGTAATAACATTTTTGTATTAATAATATCATTAATTTCTTCTTTAAGTCTGACGTATTAATTGACTTCAGGTTATAACGACAGATTATTATTACTTTTCGACTTGTAATGTGTTATTACCAATAAATAATGTCTATGTCTATGTCTTTGTCTATAAGGTAGGCGGTTGTATATTTTACTGGCTAGGCAATACGCACTTTTTTGCATCAATCCTGTTTTTGCAGGAACCATGCAAAGATTTTGGATGTGTATGTTTCTCAGGTTTCTATTAGAGACATCGCTAAGTTTTTTGATATCATAGTTTCAAAGATGAAGAGCTCTTCTTCTCTTATTACGGCGCCAAAAGAACAAGTAGTCGGTAAAATCTGAGACTTTATTTGACTGTTAATTCAATGTGGTGAGTTAAATTGCGGAGTTTGATAGCTCAATTATTTATTTTTTGTCTCTTTTTGGCTTGCTACGCGGCCAGCGACAGAATATAGAGATGGACAACCTCCATATGCGGCCTGATGAGGTAGCATAGGGGAGATTGAATTGAAGTCGTTGTACCTCTGTAACCCCCAACGCAGGTTTCTCACATACGATTATTCATCATCATCATCATCATATCAGCGGAAAGACGTCCACTGCTGGACATAGGCCTCCCCCAAAGAGTGCCACAACTATCGGTGCTGCGCCACTCGCATGCAGCGGACGCGATTATTGCTCGTCTGTAAATTGGAATTTAGGTACTTGGCCTGGACGGTTGAGTTGAAAGTTTCGTCTATTTAATAATGAACATCTTAGTAAATAAATGACGATAATGTCGCTGAATTTAAGGCAGATTCTGTACATAAAGTTCTCACGGTTCTGACAAAGCTTAATTACCACCCATTCAGTAAATTAGTTGGGCAAAGTTTAAAGAAACTTCGCGGGAAGCGATTTTTTGTCCAGGAAAGTTTAAATTGTCCACTGCTTTAAATTAAGGAACATTTTACACTTAGGCCCGATTCTGAGATAATTGGAGGGTTTTTAGTAAAGGGATCTGCTTGGGCGGGAAGCTAGCTGTAGTCGAGGGAAATAGCGCCCGACTTTCCAGCTGGAAGTCTCGGCTTAGAATCTTAGATCCCCGGCTCTTACGTCGGGGTTATTACGAAAACTTAGATACGAAATATCATTTTTGTATATAAAATGATATTTCGTTTCGATTTTTGACAAAGTTGTATTTGGCGCTCGAGGTCACAAACTTGGATTATTCATTGGACCAACACCATAAACCTGTGCACAAAGTAGTTCTGAAACTACCAGATTTGACTCAAAGTACCCCGTACTTTCAGGCGACAGGGTAGACTGCATACTAGATTTCCTTCAACAAATTCGATTTGAAAAGCGTGACCTGAAAACTGTAGTCCGTTTCTAACCACAAATTAAAACGAACCGTCCAACCAATTAGGTAATAATGTCCGAACGGAGATGACAACCCTAATCGCTGTATCGGCCGCCAATCAGAGCCAATTAGGATTCACCGCGGACCAATCACAGCGCATGTTGCGGTCGGCGCGCCAACATGATAAACGTAATGACAATTAGGGTTGACAATTCCGGTTACGGTTAAAAGGCTCTAGGGTTTTGATGCGTAGGCATTTTGTTAACCTATTGAGCGCCAAGCATTACATAAATAAATAAATAAATAAATATTAGAGGACAATCTTACACAAATCGAACTAGCCCCACAGTAAGCTCAAGAAGGCTTGGTGTTATGGGTACTAGACGACGATATATTTAAGAGATATACCCCCGTATTCATAAAACGTAACAAACCTCTGCTAACTAAAAAGTTCTTTGTCCCATTCTCACAAGCGTCAATGTCAAAGTGACAGATAAGGACAAACGAACTTTAGCGGCTAGTTAACTAATATAGGTTTGACAGACGTTTATGAATAAGGGGGTTAAATACTTAAATACATAGAAAACATCCAAGACTCAGAAACAAATATTCATGCTCATCACACAAATATTTGCCCTGACCGGGATTCGAACCCAGGACCGTCAGCTTCACAGGCAGGCATACAAATGACGCATCGCTGATGCCACACGTTCAACGCGAAATTAAACTTTACGCAATCGCGTATAGATCGCTATTGCTTTGACCAGGCTGTCGGCTGTAGCAGTCTTTGGTGTCCATGGTACGATTTTCCCGATGACTGTGGCGGTCAAAGGGTTAATAATTGATGGCGTTATTGGAGTGTTGACTATTATTATTAAAAACAAATGTTGCTGCCTGTTTTAATGATTTAGAATTAATGAACGGTACGATGCCACTGTACACTCAAATTTTTAAACCAAGTAAATTGACGTTGACGGGCGCATATCGGACGTGACAATTCCATAATGGTTAAAGTGCAGTACTTTTTGTGAATTAAAGTTACCGGTTATATGTATTTTTATGATATTTTGTTTTAGTATTGCCATACAATATAAACGTTATTTGAGCTGTGTTATTAAGAGCGGTCGTGTCGTCACCCATTACATATTAATTAGATTAAGACTACTATATATATATTTTGGTTGTCCTGAAAATCAGCGTCACGACACATCAGTCGTGGCACATGCTGAGCGACAACCTTTTTGGTGTATACCCACTTCTAATTTGTATTCTTCTTCTTCTTTTTATCTGTATGTACACCAAATAAACGTTTTTTCTTTCTTTCTTTCTTTCTTATATAATATCTAAATAAAGAAACATTTTCACTGACATCTGTCAGCTTTTGTGCACATTAAAAATTTAAAGCAAGGTCATTCCATTGCAAATGTCCCGCTCTAAAACGCGGGAGTTTGCAATTAACCATCCTGCTCTTTACAGAAGCTTTGCGCGTAATTTCATAAATATTTAGTACATTTTAATTGATATTTGGAACGTTGGATCAGTTACGAAAAATCTATCCGGTTATTATATTATAACAATGAAAAAGTTATACTTTTTGTAAAAAAAAATATATTACTGTCGTTGATAATTACGAAATCGGCAGCATTAAAGTTTATTTTTGACAGAGTTACTAAGGCTACCCTAGTAGCATTTTGCGTTGGCCACATTAGGCCAACGGTAGGGGACCTGTTGGCATACTGTTAGTTAAATTCGGCACGTGAAACCTACATGGGCCTAATGTAAAAAAATATCTCGTTATTTAATCAACCGACTACCAACAATGGGCCTCTCTGTATTTTGTCACTGTTGGCTGAATGAAGTTAGTTCGTTATTGGCCCAATGAAGAAAAATATATTTATTACCAACATTAATTGAAGCACTGATTGCCTACAATGGCCCTTTGTGTATTTTGTCACCGTTGGCTAAATTGCTATTGGGCCAATGATGACAAATACCCCGTTTACCAACATCAATTTAAGCACTGATTGCCTGCAGTGGCCCTTTGTGTATTTAGTCACCATTGGTTAAATGATGGTATTACGTTATTGGCCCAATGATGACAAATACTATGATTACCAACATCAATTAGAGCACTGATTGCCTACAGTGGCCCTTTGTGTATTTAGTCACCGTTGGTTAAATGATGGTATTACGTTATTGGCCCAATGATGACAAATACTATGATTACCAACATCAATTAAAGCACTGATTGCCTACAGTGGCCCTTTGTGTATTTAGTCACCGTTGGTTAAATGATGGTATTACGTTATTGGCCCAATGATGACAAATACTATGATAACCAACATCAATTAAAGCACTGATTGCCTACAGTGGCCCTTTGTGTATTTAGTCACCGTTGGTTAAATGATGGTATTACGTTATTGGCCCAATGATGACAAATACTATGATTACCAACATCAATTAAAGCACTGATTGCCTACAGTGGCCCTTTGTGTATTTAGTCACCGTTGGTTAAATGATAGTATTACGTTATTGGCCCAATGATGACAAATACTATGATTACCAACATCAATTAAAGCACTGATTGCCTACAGTGGCCCTTTATGTATTTAGTCACCGTTGGTTCAATTATGGTATTACGTTATGAGCCCAATGATGACAAATATCTCGACTACCAACATCAATTAAAGCACTTATTGCCTACATTGTACCTTTGTGTATTTAGTCACCGTTGGTTAAATGATGGTATTACGTTATTGGCCCAATGATGACAAATACTATGATTACCAACATCAATTAAAGCACTGATTGCCTACAGTGGCCCTTTGTGTATTTAGTCACCGTTGGTTAAATGATGGTATTACGTTATTGGCCCAATGATGACAAATACTATGATAACCAACATCAATTAAAGCACTGATTGCCTACAGTGGCCCTTTGTGTATTTAGTCACCGTTGGTTAAATGATGGTATTACGTTATTGGCCCAATGATGACAAATACTATGATTACCAACATCAATTAAAGCACTGATTGCCTACAGTGGCCCTTTGTGTATTTAGTCACCGTTGGTTAAATGATAGTATTACGTTATTGGCCCAATGATGACAAATACTATGATTACCAACATCAATTAAAGCACTGATTGCCTACAGTGGCCCTTTATGTATTTAGTCACCGTTGGTTCAATTATGGTATTACGTTATGAGCCCAATGATGACAAATATCTCGACTACCAACATCAATTAAAGCACTTATTGCCTACATTGTACCTTTGTGTATTTAGTCACCGTTAGTTAAATGATGCTATTACTTTATTGGCCCAATGATGACAAATACTATGATAACCAACATCAATTAAAGCATTGATTGCCTACAGTGGCCCTTTGTGTATCTAGTCACCGTATATATATAGAACTGTGACCACCTTTATGATGAATATCCACATAGATGTGCTGTTTCCATACAATTAACACCTAGTTCTTGAGTATGCGAGGTGTCAAATATATGAACACACAGCTTCCCACATCACTGGTGGATACTCACCCTCTTATACAGCGCTATCTACCTATAGTTAGTAGTTGTAGTGGCAGTTTAAAAAATATACATTTATTTAAAAGTGTACTTAATTTATTTTCAACAAAGACAAACTTAATCAATATACACTAAAAATAATAAAATAACCTACCTTAAATACTAAAAACTTAAAAATAAATAATCTAAAATAAGGCCCCACGGCATAGTGCCAAAGATGCTGGCAGCATTTCCCCACTGTATAGCAATACTGATGTGTTGTGCGAGGAAGCTGCCAGCCCTTTGGTCACCAGTGGTGTCCACTAACCTCATAGCAATGTCATGGGGCCTGGGACCCCACGGACCGAGAGTCTCAACACCAAACGCAACCAACTTATATTCGGTGCCGACCCCTATATTTGTTTAGCTTCGCCTTTTCGGCCGCCTCTGCAGTGGCACCCGCTCTGACTGAAATTCCGTGGAGATGGGAAGGAGCCAACGTGTCCATACACGTGGCGTCCCATCTTCCACGGAATCAACGACATTCCATCTGGTGTCTAGCAAAATAATTAAATTAAATATTTATTTCGGACTAGCTAGGATCCATAATTTGTTGTTATTTACTAAAAGCTAGTGGCGTCAATAAGGCGGTACCAGTTAGTAAAAAAGTGTTCTAAATGCAGACTCTTTCATATTACATACACTGAAGCTGTCACGCCCAGGTGAGTTCCCATGCAACATATTCCGTAGGTCAGTAGATATTTCCACAGCGGAAAAGTAAATAGGTTGGTGAAAAACGCCCGCACATGACTCCTCATTAATAGCCATCCCACTCAATTAGTTATGCCGATGGCTGAATGTTCCAGCAGCCATTATAGTCTTCATCTTCTTGATTTTTGCCGGATTTATGTATTCTTCGGTAAGTGTGTGAAGAAACCTGAAACACACACAAATGTTGAATACTTTACAGATTTTTACTAAAAATTGCCTTTAATTATTATTATTATTATGGCTAACTGTATAATCTGGAGTTTAATCTAAATATGCCTAATTGTACCTAATAGGAAAATATTATTTTTACATCTAGCTGAATGTAGCTAAATAACTTTTGCTGTGAGTTTGTTTCTCTAATATAAATAAATTATATTTAATCCATTCAGTGTTATAATAGACTGTCATACATAACATTGACAAAACTTATCGGGATAAAGACAAATACAGGTAATGACCCAATAAGGAACTGTTGCATGAATACTTATTCTACCGCAATTTGGTACTTACACACTTAAACACCATTTCTCACTAACAAGGTACTTCCATTGTCGCCGCCGTCGCCGGTAACAAGTCAGCAGATCAAAATTCAATTCATTGAGCACACACGTCACCCAGTATAGTCGCAAATTAAATGGATAACAATAAAAAAGAATAAAAGAAGTTTTCTTTTCTAAATAAAACTCATCAAGTTGTTATGACAGGACAGGACAGTGTTGCCAGAGCCCTTGGGACGAAAATTACGTTTCGTTTCTTAAAAAAGTTACATTTTTGATGCAAAAGTTACACTTTTTATATTTTTCAATTGATTACTTATCAAAACGTTCGATTTTAAGAAATGAGTAGCCACATGCAGCTTTAATACGGCGAGGTTGGCGACATAATTATTCCAGGCAGATGGGCGGTATTTCAATTGTCATACATAGTTGCAACAGACGGACAGACAAAGTCGTAACTTGTAGGTTTTTTTGTTACCTTTTCTGTATGGTAGCCTATAAATTGTCTCATTTGGTCCCGGTAAGATACGTTTGACCTTTCTTTTTAAACAGAGTTTCATTATTCACAAAAGTTACGAAAATTTCACTTACAACAGAAGTTACTTACATGTTACGCGAGCCGGTCAAAAGTTACGAAAAATGTAAGAAATGTAACCATCTGGCAACACTGGGACAGGACGTGATTATATTCTCTTCGGACAGAGGGCCTACTCCGAACTTCGAAAATCGAACTTCGTATCGTGCCGTCCCTTTCCGTCATATAGTGTATAACACGAGAGTGAAAGGGACAGCACGATACGACGTTCGGAGTAGGCCCTCTGGACACTCGCTCAGCGTGACCTCTTTATAATCGGCGTTTCTACTAAAAGGGTGGTCAGAAAACTACTTAAATCTACCAAACGTATTTAATAATCTACTAGAAACTACTAGACTGACAAATTCGAGCTTGATTGTGTATAAATCACATACTTCGCATAAAACATTCGTCCCTTGCTAGTTAGTAAGTAAGTGCGAGAGGGAGAATGTCAGTAAAAAACTAAATCGTGCAACGAGTGTTGTCATAAAAACACAGTAACAGCTTATTTGTGAAGGAGCATACCTAAGCCAACACCAAGCTCATAGAGCTCGGCGAGAAAACCAAGGTCATCTCCCTATCCTGCTCATCTTATAGCTTGTAGCCAAAGACCTTATATATAGCTTACGCTATAGGAAGACCTTCCTTCCAAAACCTTGGCAAATAAAAATAAACTTTGTATTGTAAGACACAAGACTGTTTTTAAATTAACCATAGATAAGCTGAAAAACGTGCCCGCATGAAACTCACTTTATCTCACTGTGTCCCTCTTGCACCCTTGGAAAGGGACACAGTGAGATAAAATGAGTCTCTTTCGGCTCGCATTTTCGGCCACAGAAGGTGCTCTACCTATACGTAGTATCTCGTAATTCTATGGCAGTAGCACCTTGCGGTATTTTGCTATGCTCGCCCGTGGAGATGCACCGTCAGGTAAAATAATTGCCGTATAGAAATTTAAAAAAAGTCTGTGACACCAGAGGGCCTACTCCTCACGAGAGTGAAAGGAACGGCACGACACGAAGTTTGATTTTTGAAGTTCGAAGTAGGCCCTCAGCCCAGCTAAATTTCGGTCACAACATGATAAAATGTGGCGGACTGACTGTATACCTTTAGACTGTATACTAAGATTAATTAAAGTTAACTACCTAAACTATTATTACAGCGCCAGGGTGAATTCGCAAAATTCATAAAAAGTGATGTTCCGGCCTATAAAAAAATACACATTGCATTCTTATTCTTTGTTATATGCCATAATAATACAAGTCGTGTTTCGGAACAAGTCGCCGGAATTCAAAATCTTTTATTTATTATGTATGATTTTAAAATTAAATTAACACGCACTGAACGTCATCGCCACCCGAGAGAAAGTTGGGACTTTAAAAGTTTGTATCATATTTTTGCAAAACTCACAATACATAATGAGTTTCTTTTTAAATATTTCGTAAGCACATATCATCTAGATTGACACAAAAATCTCCACGTGTTTCATGCATACCATCTAACAATAAAAATATTTTAAATTTAAGTCATGGATTTCGTCAACGCCATTTCAGCACCGTCAAAGTATTTTTAATGTTTATTCTCAGCGACCGAATACCCAACCACCATATCGCGTATGTCGGACATATATAGCATTCGTCCCTCTCGCACTTATACATACTTGACAGTACGGGACGAATGCTATATGTCCGACATATACGCGATCATACTAGCCCCTCAGATGTGGGTTACCGTTGGAACCTGTAATACTTTAACAACAAATGTAACACGGTGATACAATAAGGTTTATTCTAAGTAATATTCGATTTAAAGTTTGTCGGCAATTCAAGGGTAAACCGTATTTTAGTATTTAATGCCTGCCGCCGACCGGCTGTACGGTTGGTTCTCACTACAATCGCACCAGTGTTGCCAGGTCTAATCTGAAAAAACCAGTAGATACATGTCTTAAAAAACAGAAGATTTGAAATAAAAACAGTAGACAAAATTTATTCCATAAAACTTACCTAATGCACGTCTTATTTGTGTTATTTCTCAGTTTATTCATTTTCTAATTTTTATTATGTATATTCGACACAAGTAGTAAGAAAGAAAATTGTTTTCATAATATAAGCTTTTATTTGACACCTCGATGGATGAAATCGGTTAAGTGGTTATCGAGATACATAGCCATAAATAAAGAGGTCCGGCCGCCGTCTTTGTGACGTCATTACTATCCCCTCCACTATTTCTCCGCTCTACTACCGCATGCGGTGATCAGTAGAGCGACCCGAACACATTGATACCGGTAGTGCGTAAGGCCGAGCTGAGTAAATTAAATCGGGCCTCGGAGCAGCTTGGGGACCGTACTAAAATGGGATTCTATTCTATTCTATATATTTTCTTGACTACATAAGTGAAATTCTAAAATCTACCTAGATTTTTTGGAAAAAACAGTAGAAGGGTCAGGCCGTCAAATTGGGCTGATTTTGTCATCGGTCTGTGTCCCTTGATGTTTATACAAAAAGTATTTGATAAATCTTACTTTTTAAATTTTTCCTATTAACTACAGTCTTTTTTCTACAAGGTGCAACCCGCAGGTAACTCTAAATCCATAGGTTTATATCCAAAAAAAATGTAAAACTGAGCGGTGACGACCATTTCCATACAAAAAAATGTCCCCTTTTTTTGCGTCGCGCAGTCGGGTAAAAAGGTTGATTTTAATGTTTTGATAATTTTTGTGTGGCCAACTGCCATAAAATACCTATCACATAGGCAGGTGATAGTTTAAAACTTATAAAAGTATGTACCTATTCGATCTCTTTATAAAAATAAAAAAATCATAAAAAGTGTTTGTATTTCGTACTCATTGTGGATACGCCTTTAGAATACTTTTAAGCAACTTTTAAAGTTACTCGGTAACATATACTGCTAAGTTGTTTTTATGTTACATTAGCCCAATTTGACGGCCTGACCCAGAACAGTAGACACACCCCGAAAACAGTAGATCTCTTGTAAAAACAGGAGATCTGGCAACACTGAATCGCACGCAGTGCTACGATATACGTGAATTTTAACCACCGATCGTGTAGAACGAATACAAAAAATGGTTGATCCGATCAAGGACACGATGGTTGGCGGTTGGTTCCGATCGTGTAGAAGGCCTTTTATTGTCTATTTCACTGATATCTCTATTCTGTTTATATATTGTACTCTTTGCTTTTTATGTACCTAAATCCAATTAGTCTGTTTATCGGAAATGGGCGTTTTAGCTACTTATTACATCATAATTCAGCAGTGTAATTTTAAATATGAATATCGATGTATGTGGTGATTATTAATTTTATACCATTTGAGCAATATTTACATTAATGAAGGGTTATTTGATATTTCGCGGGTGTTTACGGCGTCGGCTTGGAATCTTTTGATTGGCGGAGAATGAACAAGAAAAAACTCTCACGCAACGTCTAATCAAACAACGTTATGTATATTTTAAGCCTTCGATTTCAACATGGATATTTACTGTTAATGAATAGTACAATAAATAATGTAAGTGCGTAATATAGATAGATATGTCGAAGATTATGAAGCATAAGTTTAATATTTAGTCAATAATTAATAGTAAAAACTTAATTGACTAAATGGAATCTGTGAAGAATAAAGTTTATTACAGCGGATTTAAGGTTTGAAATAAAAAGTCATGAGTATTTTGTTCCGGAACTTCCGGTCTAGGAAGTGTTATGTCTGTAAAGTTGAAGTCATGAAGTGCGTTGTATTGTGCTTGTGCATTGCAACGGCCATGTTGACGATAAATAGCGACTGGACCGTGTCTCCTCGTGTTTTGTTTTTGCTGCGAGGTGAGTTCTCAAATGATTAGATCTACACATATATATTGAGGAATAGCTGGATAGTATAGTGATATTCTTGTTCTAATACCTTTCATGTCTTTTAGGCCTGCGGGTCCGCACTTGCACCGCCAATTTTTCGGTCCGTGCGTCGGTATCCCCGAACTCCGAAGCAAACGTGCTAGCTCCGTTACTGTTATGTAAGTATTCTTGTGATATATCTTTACTGTTAGATGACTTAAGTTGACTATTCGGCTTCGTCTATTGCCAATTTAGGATTAAAGTCATTTTATCATTATTCGGTTGTCGTGTCGGCTTTTTGACCGCGCTCAAAGGGGCTCGGCTTTGCTCGGGCTTGCCGTGCGCGTCAGTCTCCTGAAGCTGATCTGATCTGATGATGGTCATATGTTGATGTGGTAATGGTAAATGATTTCAAAATAAACCATTTAATCAATATTAATTACTTATATGATGAAAAGTAGGTACCTATAGCGACTCCATTGCGCTTTTATGTTTAATTGCCTCCATATCCGTATGTGGGTCAATATCGAAGGAAAACAGTATAGTTCCCCTTTTTCAGAACATTTATATTACTTGGAGATGCCAGATTTTTTATCTGTTGACTGTTTTTTGACAAGAAACGACTTCGAACAACTGAATCAAAAAGAATGGCCATGGATAATGACACACTTTTTATTGTCTAGAAGATGTTTTAATTGCGGCCACTATACAGACATTCACCTACCTCATCACATCAAGATACATAAATTGAATATACAATCATTGTTGTATTTTGATTTTTTCTGGTGTCCGAATTGTTTCCACATGGCCATCTATGATCACTTCCCAGAAGACGAATGTGAATATTGCTCATAAGAAAACAATCGGTACGTATTGTACCTATTTGCATAATGTGTGCACTCTAGTTGCAGAAGTTCCTACCTCTTATGAATGTTAACATTGTGAACTTTCGGGATTTTGTTAGACTGTAGCAAAGGAGGCAAACCCACTTTAATAATATACTTACTCTAAAGATAGCTTAAGAAAACTAGAATAAAATGTATGGAAAATTTGGCAAAATGAATGGAGAGCTTTTATCATCATCATCAGGATATGAGGGTTATAGAGCAAAGTTAATAAAAAAAATGGCAACTATATCGTGTGACATATCAAATGATAAATCAAATGATAAAGAGATCAAATGTTTTTTCTTTTTTCATAATTTAATAATTAAAGTTTTGAAGTTAAATTGGACTACAGTTTATTAACTATAGATTAAGTACAGGCAAACCTAGAAGAAGTCTATGGTGTTTAAATTATCACTGTTTAACCAGTACGAATATTTTACATTTTGCTGAATAGTAGATAAAATTTAACTTTACTCTAACTATACATAACCTACATATCCTGATAGATAAAAGTTCTCCATTACATTTGCCAAATTTTCAGTTAATTTCATTGAATAAAGCAAATAGAGGGGCCACTTACATATTTCTGTTTTACTGTTAATTATTGGAATTAAACCAAATAAGTGAAACAATTAACAAAAGCCTTGTTTTATTGTTATTTCAATAAAAAAACACAAATATATTTTTCACATAATAATCTAAATACTTAGTGGCTCCTATTTTTTCTTTATGTATCTTACTTATTTTGTTATCTTACTTATCCCTTTGATTATGCAGCGCAGGATGTTATTCCTAGTGGTGGAGTTTGAAGACAATTCTGTAGGGATAGTGCGGGAAAATTGGTTGACACCACGAAGAAATACAAAACCGCGAGCAAATTTAATAAATGCTTGCTGACGCAGCTTAAAGAGGATGAGACTTGGCCAAATTGGCCAATGCACCGTATAAAACGAGTGATGTTTCAAACCAGTAAGTAACTTTTTTATTATGGCTACCTTAGATACATAACATATATATATGTGGGAGTGAAAAGTAAAAGGTACCATATCACGACTTTGATTTTTGTCACTTTTGGACTCTATTTCTATTGGAATAGAGTCCAAAAGTGACAAATATCGAAGTCGTGACATGGTACCTTTTACTAAACACTGCCACATATGTAGGTTATGTTTATTATTATTATTATAGGTAAGTTACATTATTCGTACTTTCTCATAACATTGTGCTAAAAATATTGTTGTAGGCATTTTGTTAGTTACCTATCTACCTAACCTACCCTAATATAGTTTTGTTTCTGACGCAATGCCTTTATGTTACTCTTGGGCGTAAGGTGGGATTTTTTCTTTCGAATCTGATGTCCATTATTTTTTTTTTTTCAGCTGACTTACAGTTGGCGCGTTCAAAGTGTAGGAAGGCTGAATGCGAGTCCGATTTAATATCAGACGAGGGAGAAACAGCAAAGAAAAGGAGAAGGAAAACAATAGTTGCTTCAGATACAGACAGTGAAGAAGAAGAAATTACTGGCTTAAAATGCCCTTCTCCACCTGAAGGTAAAAATCAATTATTAGCTGCAAGTAATTTGGTTAATTTTGTATGAATTGCACATGCCATTGAAATATTATTTTAAGTTAGTATGTTATTGTTAAGCCGTTGATCCCGGCTGCTGGTGTTTATGACAGCAGTTGCTAAGCCAAGTTACAGGCGTTCTGGTGGCTTGACAACTTTTAACAGTAAAGTTGCTAACAGTCATAGTAACTAAATATAATTTTTCTTTTTCACAGAAATAATTAAAGAGAAACTTGATATCGAAAACAGCCCACAACACGATAATGTTGGTAAGTAGGCAAATTCAGTAAATTTTATGTAGGGTAAATTGCCAATATGTTAACATAAGAAAATGCCATTCAGTTACTAGCCTTGATTTTGAATCCTGATGCCAAATACAAAAAAATACTTAACGCGCTCTAGTATTCAGTCTGCACCTAGTTATTTCAATTCACAATTTACATTTTTTGCGAAATGGCCCATTAAAATACCTTCTGTACTTGCCCTAATAGTACAATACGTACCTAGGGCGGTGAATTCATAAATGTCCCAGATCGCAGGTATTTGTGGCCCCAGGTGACGGCCATAAATATGCCATCTGGGACTTTACGAATTACCGCCCGTAGTTTAGGGTGGTATTCCACTTGTCCAAGATCTTTGTCCAATGTGTATTTGCATCTCACATTTCGCATAAAGAGAGAGTGAGATGCAATGCACATTGGACAAAGATCTTTGACCAGTGGAATACCACCCTTATCTAAAGATTTACGTCTTGCCTTGACCAGGAATGAGATTTTCTCCTCGCGTAGCGGGCAGGAAATCCCGCTTACCCAAGCCTAAATCGATCACTGAGTCGCCCGGCATATCGTCACGTCAATATTACAGGGTTATATGTTTCACTTTTAACTGATTGAAATTTGAACATTGTCATAGTGATAAAAAGTCTAAATTTATCTACCTTGAAAAAGTAACATAGAACCCTGTAATATTGGGCTAGCGATATAGCAGCTGCAAGTACGTACATAAGTAATACGTACAGAGCTGCCGCGGGCTCTTATGTACTCGTATTTTGAAAGATCTTTACAAAAAGTGACTGCTCAATATTGCTTTTACTTGACGACTACTTTGGCTTAGTTTGCAGTGACCCTGCCTACGAAGCCGGAGGTCCCGGGTTCGAATCCCGGTCGGGGCGTTTATTTGTGTGATGAGCACGTATATTTGTTCCGGAGTCTGAATGTTTTCTATGTGTTTAAGTATTTATTTATAATCTATATATAAGTATGTATATCGTCGTCCAGTGCCCATAGTCAAGCTTTGCTTAGTTTGGGACTAGGTCGATTTGTGTAAGATAGTCCCCCATCCTGTTGGGGTGCTCCAAATATGAGCGAGATGCCATTCCGCTACCTCTACAAAATCTAAGCCTGTTGTCTAGATTAGCTGCAGGTATGTGTCCCAATTTAATATTTATGATATTTTTCCAGATGAACAGAATGAGCGTAATCTAACGGCCAGACCCAGGTTTTTATTAGAAGCTTTCAATGTTGGTAAGTCAAGTGTTATGTATGTCCTCGCCCGATCATATAATTCGCCAGATTATGAGATTCCTAGGCATAATATATCTCGTTATTTGATCAACTGACTACCAACAATGGGCCTTTCTGTATTTTGTCACTATTGGCTTATTTATATTATTCAGCATGACTGTGTTACTTGGGTTCCCATTGAGAATAGGCTCTTTAGAATGATTTCTTTCGATAGGTTATAGATGCAAAGAAAAATACAGTGGGCAACGAAAAAACTCAAAATTATTAATTAATAGAAACCTGTTTAATCTGGTTTTTCTTTTGCGACAGATGCAGTGCGAAGCAACAAATTGGCAGAAAAAGCTACTGACAGTGATATAACATTGGCCTTAACGAGTTGGTTCAGATTTGCCAGAGACCGAGATGGAGGGCGAGAGAACAGAAGAGCCAGTAGTACCTAGTAGTGCAAAGAATACACACCAATTCCCATATTCTGGTTTATCGGCTAGGACACAAAGAAGAAATACAAATAGGAAAAAAAAATGTTTAATACGCGAATTGAAAATCGATTTTGATAAAGATAACGTAAGTGAACAGTGTTGTACATCCGAAAAATATTTTTATGATGATTGTAATCATACGAGTAATATTCTAAATGAAAATTTTGAAAAAGATAAATCTGAATCTGAACATAATGATTTAACCTCGAGTCTTTGTAATTGGTCACAGAAACACAATATTTCCCATTCTGCTATAGATGAATTACTAAATATATTACACTGTTTTCATCCTTTTTTGCCCAAAGATTCACGGACATTATTAAAAACTCCAAAAAATGTTAATGTTGTAGAATGTGATGGCGGATCATTTGTATATTTTGGACTATTAGATAATATTGTTGAAAAATCATCATCCGGATTGACTGAAAAAAACTACCCTTTATTTGGAACAAAAATGCGTGACGTCAGTAATTCATTATTGTCTGTCACTCTTAATGTAGATGGTCTTCCAGTCCATGCCAGTACATCTAACTCATTCTGGCCAATTTTATGTACGCTAGACCAAAGTATTGATAGAAAACCTTTTGTTGTTGGACTGTACTATGGAAGCTCTAAGCCAAAAAATGTTAATGATTACCTTCGTCCATTTGTGGATGAGTGCCGTGGACTGGAAAATAATGGCATAATACTTAATGGTAAAAAATACTCTTTTCGAATAAGTTGTATTATTGCAGATGCACCAGCAAGAGCGTTTCTTAAGTGTATAAAATCTCACAATTCTCTGTACGGCTGCGAAAAATGTACACAAGAAGGTATTTATATTGGTAGAACTACGTGGCAATACATTTCAAACTTAAATCTTCGAACTGATGACTCATTTCATAAACAACAATATGAAGATCACCAATTAACAAAAACTGTTCTAACGGAGCTTAAAATCGGTTTAGTCACACAAGTACCTTTGGATTACATGCATTTAGTTTGCTTAGGAGTAGTCAAGAAAATGATTCGTGTTTGGATAGAAGGTGGACCCAAAAAATGTAAATTGAATGCCAATAAAATATTACAAATTTCTGAAAGATTGTTACATATTAGTACAAATAATTACCCATCTGAGTTTTCCAGGCGACCTCGGCCTATTCAGTTATTTAAATTTTGGAAGGCTACAGAGTTTCGGGCTTTTCTTTTATATCTCTGCCCTGTAGTAATGCACGGTATTGCATTAAAAGATGTTTATGATCATTTTTTAACTCTTCACTGTGCCATTTATATATTATGCAGTGACCTCTGTGAAGATAGTGAATGGCGAGCATACGCTGATAAACTTTTGCATTGTTTTGTCCTTAACATACCCAGTTTATATTCAAAAGAACTTCTTGTGTACAATTTTCATAACCTTTTACATTTAACAGTAGATGCTGAGAATTTTGGAGTGTTAGACAATTTCTCCGCTTTTCCATTTGAAAATTTTATGTCTAAAATAAAACAAATGGTTCGATCCCACAGTCATCCATTGCAACAAGTATCGAAAAGAATGGGTGAATTGAAATATTTGCCTGAGAAGCCTCGAAACCCAATCATAGTTAAGAAAAATAATATAATACGTAAGATAACTTTAGATGACAATTGCAGTGTAAGCATTAATTCCTGTTTCAATACCAAAGATGGATACATTGTAAGAATAAAATGTATTAAAGAGGTTCCAGGTAGTACTTATTTCGAATTAGGCTGTGATTATTTTTTAGATAAAACGGACTATTACAAAGTACCTATTAAAAGTAGTCGTTTAGGTATATATAAAGTACATAGGTTTAAGCGAATTACTGTCTGTTCCTCAAATTTGAACCGAAAATGTTTACTATTGCCTAATTTTCATGCTGGAGATGAAACTTACGTATGCATGCCATTTGTAAACAAAACCCTGCTCCATTGAAATATTATTGATAAATAAGTGTTGCACCAGGCGCGGCTCACTGCGTGACGTCATCGCGCCGCTGCAAGTACATGTCGGCCGCCGACTTTAGCCGGTTTATTAGTGGTTGCCGCGCACTGCCACGAACGCACGCGCTCGCGCTGTACGTCAACTACGTCATTCGCTTATCATTTCGCATACGTAACTAATAACTATTACTTATTCTGTGACGTTAACTATTACTTATTCGGTGCTGCGTTATAATGTCATTGCAAGTTCTGTGTCTTCATCTTAAATTTTGAGAAACAGACAGTTATGTATATGATGTCATTGCTTAGGTACTGGTAAATTGCATAGCTTTTGTTGCGTTTGGTGATTTTGACAGCTAATATCTCACCAACGGTTGATATAAATGGAAAATAATGGATCTCTTTGTATATCATTTTAAAGGCATATAATAAATAAATAATAACAAATATAATTGTGGGCAATCTTATACAAATTGAGCTAGTCCTACACGACTACGGTACTAGACGACAATATACATAAGTACTTATATCATAAGTATGTATATTGTCGTCTAGTCAAAATCAAGGCTAGTAACTGAATGGCATTTTCTTATGTTAACATATTGGCAATTTACCCTACATAAAATTTACTGAATTTGCCTACTTACCAACATTATCGTGTTGTGGGCTGTTTTCGATATCAAGTTTCTCTTTAATTATTTCTGTGAAAAAGAAAAATTATATTTAGTTACTATGACTGTTAGCAACTTTACTGTTAAAAGTTGTCAAGCCACCAGAACGCCTGTAACTTGGCTTAGCAACTGCTGTCATAAACACCAGCAGCCGGGATCAACGGCTTAACAATAACATACTAACTTAAAATAATATTTCAATGGCATGTGCAATTCATACAAAATTAACCAAATTACTTGCAGCTAATAATTGATTTTTACCTTCAGGTGGAGAAGGGCATTTTAAGCCAGTAATTTCTTCTTCTTCACTGTCTGTATCTGAAGCAACTATTGTTTTCCTTCTCCTTTTCTTTGCTGTTTCTCCCTCGTCTGATATTAAATCGGACTCGCATTCAGCCTTCCTACACTTTGAACGCGCCAACTGTAAGTCAGCTGAAAAAAAAAAAATAATGGACATCAGATTCGAAAGAAAAAATCCCACCTTACGCCCAAGAGTAACATAAAGGCATTGCGTCAGAAACAAAACTATATTAGGGTAGGTTAGGTAGATAGGTAACTAACAAAATGCCTACAACAATATTTTTAGCACAATGTTATGAGAAAGTACGAATAATGTAACTTACCTATAATAATAATAATAAACATAACCTACATATGTGGCAGTGTTTAGTAAAAGGTACCATGTCACGACTTCGATATTTGTCACTTTTGGACTCTATTCCAATAGAAATAGAGTCCAAAAGTGACAAAAATCAAAGTCGTGATATGGTACCTTTTACTTTTCACTCCCACATATATATATGTTATGTATCTAAGGTAGCCATAATAAAAAAGTTACTTACTGGTTTGAAACATCACTCGTTTTATACGGTGAATTGGCCAATTTGGCCAAGTCTCATCCTCTTTAAGCTGCGTCAGCAAGCATTTATTAAATTTGCTCGCGGTTTTGTATGGCGGCCATAAACATCGATTTCTTCGTGGTGTCAACCAATTTTCCCGCACTATCCCTACAGAATTGTCTTCAAGCCAGTAATTTCTTCTTCTTCACTGTCTGTATCTGAAGCAACTATTGTTTTATTGTATAATAAATAAATAATAACAAATATAATTGTGGGCAATCTTATACAAATTGAGCTAGTCCTACACGACTACGGTACTAGACGACAATATACATAAGTACTTATATCATAAGTATGTATATTGTCGTCTAGTACCCATACTACAAGCTTTGCTTAGTTTAGTTAGCTTACAAGTGCTTTAGTTTATCTATATATTATATAGATAAAATAAATACTTAGATTCACGATACTTAGAGACTTCAATTTTTTTAATAATTCATAATGTGTAATTTATATTTATTTTAATTTTTTTATGAATAAATTGAACATAAATATGAATATAGATACAAAGAGAAAACATTCAAGACTCAAGACCGTTTCATTTTTTGCCCTGTATAAGATTGTCTATTTATTTAAGTAAACTCGTTCACCCGTTCAGAAACGGTTATATTAATATAATTCTCTTTCAGCTTAGACTAATGCGCAGGCGTTATAATGTATAGACTAAAGGGCATAGACTAAGGACAAAGAAAGACTGACAGTTCTCACCCAAGATCTCGCAGAATGCCAACTATGGGCACTGGTAGTCTTTTTTTCTCCTTTGTCTATCCTAAGGGGGAGATATATACTCGTGAAATTTGTTTTATGGCAGTTTAGTTCTATTTCATGTTAACTACCTATCGCGCATTTATTAGTAATCATGTCTCTCTTCAAGAACACTATCAAGTCGGCCTTTTGAAAAGTAAAGTGTCGCACATAGTTAAGTTTAGCGTTAGTTTGTACGCTGTCATAGTTAAGGTTTATTTAAGCCTTCCCTGCGGGCGAGGATTATTGTCATTATCTATTCACAATATTAATATAGTGTGATGCTTACTGTTAACTAGCTATCGCGCATTTATTAGTAATCGTGTCTCTCTTCAAGAACACTATCAAGTCGGCCTTTTGAAAAGTAAAGTGTCGCACATAGTTAAGTTTAGCGTTAGTTTGTACGCTGTCATAGTTAAGGTTTATTTAAGCCTTCCCTGCGGGCGAGGATTATTGTCATTATCTATTCACAATATTAATATAGTGTGATGCTTACTGTTAACTAGCTATCGCGCATTTATTAGTAATCGTGTCTCTCTTCAAGAACACTATCAAGTCGGCCTTTTGAAAAGTAAAGTGTCGCACATAGTTAAGTTTAGCGTTAGTTTGTACGCTGTCATAGTTAAGGTTTATTTAAGCCTTCCCTGCGGGCGAGGATTATTGTCATTATTTATTCACAATATTAATATAGTGTGATGCTTACTGGACCGGTCACATCGCGGAAGTCTACAGAACAATTAATTTCCAAAAAAATATTCAACGTAATCACGGTCGTCGTAGCCGGCCGTACCTAAGCATCATACAATGTTATCTCCAAAATGTATATTCTCCTGTTTTTGATAACCAAAGTGCTATCCAATTGATACGAAATTAAATAACCAGCACAGCCTCTTAAACATAACTTCATGAAATACCATTATTATGTTGAGGACATTGTAATCATTAATCAATAAGAATGCATATTTAGTAAATTTAACCTATAAACCGCCACAAGTCACTTATAGATGACAAGAGTCGCCGTGTTTAGTTGTTTACAACGCCACAGTCGTGTAAGTACAGATGATAACACGTACGATGTAAAGGCAACCTACGTGCTGTCAAGTAAGGTTCATTTTCAGTCTTTTGTTACAAAGACTGGCGTGTGAGACACGACTTACTGAATTTACTGTGGCGGTCAAGAGGTTATTAACCTAACTGAAACTTTCAAAAATACATTTCCACTTAAGTATGTTGTTTTTAACCTTGTGTTTGTAAGTTTTTAGAACCTTTACCTATGTAAAATGTGGCCCTTACAGCTTTGCCAGGCCAGGACCTCTAATGGGGCTTCTAGACAGGTCATATTTTTGCTCAAATGTGTAGCCGGCAACTATGTGGATCTTGCTTGCGTAAGACAGCATTAGTTGCCGGCCAATGGTGTCTAGTTTTCATGCTCATTCACGTCATTTCTAAACAAAAACTGTGTTCTATTCTATTGAAATTTTATTAATAAATAAATGTTGCACTGATAATGTACAGTATAGTTTTAATTATTTCAGGATTTTCTTGTTACACTAATGGCCCTCTGTAAAAAAAAATGCATGGGGCCTTTCAATGGGTATACACCCATATACCCAACAGTTGGTAAATGGTTGTATACCCACCTAAAGGCCCTATGTGTTTTTTTTTTACAGAGGGCCACTAGTGTAACTATACGTTGGGCCTTCATCGATAATTGTACGTTTATTATGAAGGCCCAACGTATAGTTACGCTAGTGGCCCTCTGTAACAAAGAATACGTTGGGCCTTCAAGTGGGTATACAACCATTTACCAACCGTTGCGTGAGTGTACGACTATGATGGAAGGCCCAACGTATAGTAACACTAATGGCCCTCTGTAAAAAAAATACGTAGGGCCTTCAAGTGGATATACAACGATTTACCAACAGTTGGGTAGTTGTACGTTCATGATGAAGGCCCAACGTTTAGTTACACTAATGGCCCTCTGTAAAAAGAAAACGTAGGGCCTTCAAGTGGGTATACATCATTTACCAACCGTTGGGTAATTGTACGTTTATGATGAAGGCCCAACGTTTAGTAACATTTAATGGCCCTCTATAAAAAAAATCCATAGGGCCTTCAAGTGGGTATATAACCATTTACCAACCGTTGGGTAATTATATCTTTGGGATAAAGGCCCAACGTAGGTTTTTTTGTAGGCCCTTCAGGAAAACGTGCGGCCAAATTTTACGGTTTCCCAACAAAATAGGGTATTTTGCAGGGCCTTTGTCGTAGGCCCTTTAGCAAAACATGCGGCCAAATTCTACGGTTTCCCAACAAATAATTTAGGCCCAACCGTATGCCAACAATAAAATTCTACGGTCTCCCAACAATAGGTTATTTAGACTACTTAGGCCCAACCATGTGCCAACAATAAATGCTACTTGTGGCCCTCTGTAGATTATTTTTGCAGGGCCCTTGTTGTAGGCCCTTCAGCAAAACATGCGGCCAAATTCTACGGTTTCCCAACAAATGATTTAGGCCCAACCGTATGCCAACAATAAAATTCTACGGTCTCCCAACAATAGGTTATTTAGACTATTTAGGCCCAACCATGTGCCAACAATAAATGCTACTTGTGGCCCTCTGTAGATTATTTTTGCGGGGCCCTTGTTGTAGGCCCTTCAGCAAAACATGCGGCCAAATTCTACGGTTGGCCAACAAAAAGCAGTACCAAGGCCCAACCTTATGCCTACAAAAAATGCTACTAGGGTAGGTTTTATAAAGATCCGTTAGACCTTATGTCGGTTTGTGTTAAAAAATGTACATAACAATAAAAAAGTTATAATTTTTGTAAAAAAAAACATATCACTGTTGATAATTAAGAAATCAGCAGCATTAAAGTTTATTTTTGGCAGAGTTACTAAGGTTAGGTTTTATAAAGATCCATTAGACCTTATGTCGGTTTGTTATGTCAAAAAATGTACTGAGTTACTAAAACTTGATCTGATATTTGGTCTAACGGATCTTTATAAAACCCGGCCTTAGGATTTTTTCAATATTTTGTTCAGTTTTTGTGTTACTTTGCTTCTTTTTCAGTCTACCCTCCTGACGACCGGCATCCTATATATAGTACATAGGCCATAGTGTCAATGAAATGAAATGAAATGAAATCATTTATTCTTCAATTTAGGCATGTTACATGCACTTATGAATGTCAAAAAAAACTACCACCGGTTCATAAATAAACCTCTGCCTCGAGAAGAACCGGCGTAAGAAACTCGGCGAGGTGTCATTTTTTCAAAACAATATACAATGTATATAAAATAACAGTAAAAATAGTACAAAATTCAAATGCTACAGTATAAACATACATATATTTTTTAATATTAAGGACAAAATATTTCTGTGTTAGATTACTTGTGCGGGACGCTATCACTGCCAAACATATCCATGATGTAATCGTTTATCTTATAATATGCTTTTGAAATAAGTGTCTGTTTCACGACAGATTTAAATTTAGAATCCGTAAATTCAGTAATGTGTCTTGGAATTTTATTGTAGAATTTTATATAATTTGACAGTAACATTTATTCTGCCAAGTTTTGATACCTAGTCGTCAGGAGGCTACAGTAATTTTTGTATAGTGTAATTAAATAAATAAATAAATATTAGAGGACAATCTTACACAAATCGAACTAGCCCCACAGTAAGCTCAAGAAGGCTTGTGTTATGGGTACTAGACGACGACATATTTAATAGATATAAATACTTAAATACATAGAAAACATCCAAGACTCAGAAACAAATATTCATGCTCATCACACAAATATTTGCCCTGACCGGGATTCGAACCCAGGACCGTCAGCTTCACAGGCAGGTGCACTACCCACTAGGCTAAACCGGTCGTCATTCTACATTATTTCTTCACACTGGAAGCTCAAATTTCAATATTTTCGTCAGAGGTAAGGCAAGATTTCCAATCTGTCGTTGATGGATTGGAACCTTCCAGACGTTTTTCCGGCTGTATCCAGGAGCCCGAAGTCCTCTTTGCACTTAATCCTAATATTTGGCGTCGGCGCTATTAGATTAACAAACGCTATCAATCTTTTAAGCCACATCCGGCTTGAAGGACCAGAAAATGTGGATTATGTACGATCGACAAAATTGAATCATGACCCACCGTAAGGTCATTTTGGTAAGTCATCTAAATACTAGTAGGTTGAAATTCGCGTGAACATATATTTCTATGGTAACGAACTTGTTATCATTTTATTAGACACTGACATTTACTAACTTCTGTCTGTGTGGTGCAACTTCGACCCCCTTATCAAGTGAGTGGGCACCTTGACTGTTAGAAGTTCTCACGCCGCCCGAAGGCCTCTAACTCGGCTTAACGACTGCTATCATAGAGAGTAGCACCTTCCAAAGCACGGGAGCGCTCTGTTAATAATCACTCAAAGCTGTCATCCATCCAAGAACTGAGCTGGGTTGACGTTGCTTAATCTCGCATACCGCACGACGGGCGCCGCTGGGCCACGGGCTCTCCAAGTTATAAGTATCCTTAGTTATAGATTTGGAGGAAACAGCCATTTTGCAAAGAAAAAGGCTGACACCCGACTTCCTTAAGGCTGATCTATATCATTACGCATCATTAAACGTAACTGTATCTTCAATAGCATGTGATTAATATTACCAACTTCTTTCGGTATCACATTAGTTTCTATCTGTACAAAGTACATAGGAAATCCCACACGATTTTATGGCTAGTTGCTATTGAGATTAGGACTATTATCGCATCGTAATCGAGAGGGACTTGAGTCATAAATATCATAATCGCTCTCAAGGATCATAGTTGTTCAAAGAAACTAATTTATACCCAATCGAGGGATTTCGCATAAAGAAACGAATAACTTTCGCTCGCTCGTATCTGAAAGTTGCTGGAAAATGGATTCTGCGTTGTAGGTGTTTCGATTATATTTGCAGTGAACATGATTTTGCCAATATTATTACGTATTAAATCTTTAGTATGGGGCTTCGTAAGTATCACGTGCAAGTAGGAAAAGAGAGGGATGAATAAAATCGTCCATAATGGCAACAAGACCTCATGAGTGATGTTTTTACGTTATCAAGCCCCACCGCTATTTAGAAAAAATAAAATAAAAAATATGAATCGCCAATAAATTATTGAAATATATTTAATCACAAACAAATCAAATATAAATACAACAAATAATTAAAAACGAAACTTAACCTATTCTAATCTAATAACCCACCCCGAGTCATTCCTGGTGCAAAGGTGCCCAAAACGCTTGCAGCGTTGCCGCGTTGGACTGCAATGGACAACCTTTGCATCAAGAATGACCCGGAGCGGGGGTCAAGGCCCCTGTCCCGCATGCGTCTCCCTACCTCACTAATGAATGTTTTGGCCTCTGCGCACCAACAGCCGGTCGTCTCCACCGCCAAAGGGACGAATAAGTAACCCCCCAGACATGAATATTTTTCCCTTTTTCGTGAAGCCGCCAGCTCGGCCGCTGCACCAGCCACTCGGATGGTACGGCCGATATGCGACGTAGCAAATGTACTGACGCAAGTAGCGTCCCAGAGAAGGCACTTTCCTTTTTTCCAAGGCACTAGGGTTAGACCATCTGGCCTCTTACCATCCGAGCGGCTTAGTCCAGGGGGCTCCAACATACAAGGGACGTTCGCTGACACAAGTGCCCTTCGGATAATTTCGTTTAACGCGTGATGGCGCGGGAATCTTCCGACACATCGGCGACAACTCAGGGCGTGATGGCCGTTGCTCTCGACCGTAGAGCCGCAGATACAAAGATGAGGTTCGCAAACATCGCAGCCCAGGCGGAGAGCCACGGCCACTCGCAAAGAGTCGTTGTCCAGGAGGGTGCCCAAATGTGGAGAAGGAAGGGCGTGTAGCCAAGCCCCAGACTAAATAAATTACGTAAGTATAACATATAGGGGTCGTCATGTTACAATTTATAACATAGTGTGGCTATATGGATAGAAAACAATTAAATTATCACAATAAATATTAGACAAATTATAACTATAGTGACTCTGTGAGCTGTAGACCTCGTGAGTGAGTTTTTTTATCATTTCCAAAATATGACATTATAAAAAAGATCAATTATGAATATCGAACCTGCTAACAAAATTTCACGAGAAGCGGTTAAAAATTGCGACCTGTAGAGGAGAACAAACCGAAATTCGGACGCGGAATCTTACAAAATCTTTGAAATAAAAATTATTTTTGAAAATTTCCAAAAACTGACTCGACAAAAAAATTCTATATAATTACCGGATTCGCAAACGATTCTCGTGAAATTTTGTGAGCAGGTTCGATAATTATATCGATATTTTTATCACTGTTTTTGGAAATAAACAAAATTGTTTCACGGTTTGTTCTCTTCTATTTCTGAACTGGTTCTCTTGAAATTTTGCGAAAAAAACGAACGAAGTTCAAATATCTCCCTCTCTGTCGCACGAGAAGCAAGTGCGGCAGAGAGGGAGATATTCGAACTTCGTTCGTTTTCGCTTCGTGGTAGGCCCTCAGGGGCGCTACCGCGAACAGCAAACGAAGTTTTCCCTCTCTATCGCACTTGCAAGTTTGCATATAAGTGAGACAGAGAGGGAAAACTTCGTTTGTGGTTCGCGGTAGCCCCTCAGGTTCGATAGTTATATCGATTTTTGTAGTCAGTTTAAAAAAACGCGAGGGGTACAGCTCAGAGCCACTAGAAGGTATAAGACTGTCGCCTGCGGTATTTCCGGACCGATATGACCTTCAAACCTTCAAGAAAAGAGCGTATTCCCTTCTGAAAGGCCGGCAACGCACTTGCGACTCCTCTGGTGTTGCAGGTGTTCATGGGCGACGGTAATTGCTTACCATCAGGCGATCCGTCTGCTCGTTTTTATTTATTTATTTATTTATTTAATCAAGGTTTACCAACAAATGTTTACACCAATGCTTAAGATTATGTACATGCATACTTATTTCTACGAGTAGTGTAACAGTTACTTAAAGGTAAACTCCGCGTGCGTAATCTGTGAAGTATAACTAAATTTAAATGTAGTAGGTGTAATCTACAACGACATTGTTAGAAACAACAGGATTAAAAATGTGTTAATACTATACCGACAAGTGTTCATTTCTAATTATACATTACTTTTGCGGCCTATGGCATATACTTACGTTAGTTTAAATTTTGCCCCCTATAACATAAAAAAAATAAGACGGCAAAGTTACATATATCCTACAAAACCTATTAAGATTTGAAAAACGACGGTCCGCTTAACGGGGCGGGTGGTCGGATTGTAAAAGGTAGTTTTTCGGGCAAAAGGTTTTATTATAGCAACATATGCCACTATAAAGTTTTATTGCCAGCCCTGTGGAGGTGCTACCAAATGCTCTCACTACACACTCGAAGGTAACGAAATACATTTTGATTGCATAGTGAACTGCCGAATGTACTTCACAAAGTACTAATTAAGAATTCGCTAACACCTTATACATACATGTAAAATACAAATAGCAAGAACTTACGTAGAATCGAAAAGTAACATCTGGATCTAAATCACTATTGCTAATATATACTTCCAGTAGTACAATAGGACTACTACAGTTGAAAAAATAAAGGACTTACGACGTTATATAAATTTTAGTGTAGTACACAAGAGTCATTCTTCTACAGTACGACAGCTGTTCCTAAGGAAGGTCAGGTTTGCATACGACGAAAAACACGACAAAAACCTTGACGCTGACAAAAGAAGACGTCAACGCTGGAAAATGCCAAAATACAAGACCAGATTTGCCCAGAATTTCAGTCCATTTGTATCCCCTCATGTTTTAAAAATCTTTTGCAAAACCTACGTATACATAGATCACCGTCCTCCAAATAAAAGTATTTTGACCAATTGACTAAAGCAACATGACTATGTAGATCACCGTCCTCCAAATAAAAGTATTTTGACCAATTGACTAAAGCAACATGACTATGGTCAAACCGAACTGCTCCTAACTGTCCTTCGCTAAGTATTTCTTTGAGTTAAACAATCAATTGAATTAATTATAACTTTCAAATCCATTTAATTTCATTTTAATATACATATACATATGTATACACAACATAACACACAAATAATAAATAAGATTAACCTATAATTGTAAAAGGAAAAAAAAACTGCTAATTGTTTAATATTTTATTTACCCTGTATGACCCTTACTTGGTCGAAATTCCTCTTATTCGAACCAAGCGCTTTGCATCATCTTTTATAATGCGCACTTCTAAGGTTTGGAATTCTCTGCCGGCGTTTGTGTTTCCGAGCTCATATAACCTAGACCTTTTTAAGGCACGAGTGAATAGGCACCTTCTGGGTGAGCTCGCTTCATCGTCGGCCTCATCTTTGCCCCCTGGCTAGATGCTGGCCAAGAGCGATCCCATTTTTAATAAAAAAAAAAAGACGCGACGAACGTCGAGGCAAATGTTCGAAGGTTGTTCTGTTTCACCAAGGTAACGCTTCAGCGCATAAGTCTAAGGTTGCGATGGCTGCCATTACAGATGCTCCCTCAAATCAATGATGAAGCATCCTCCATGTTCAAAAGACAGACCTCCTAGCGATTTCTATTTCCGAGGCTAAAAGAACACCCCACAAGGTAAAAAAATAATTATTTTGATGATGACGCAGTGATCACCGAACGGTAAAATTGATTGTAAATTATATATTAAATTTGAATGATTTTATTGGAATTTGACCACGTTATGTATTATTATGCTCTTTCTGTTTCTCTATTGAGCTATTTTAATTATCATTTTTTATGATTTATCGTAATTTTCATAATGTGACATAATAATTTGATTTTGATATTGTAATGAAATATTGATATTGCTTAAAATTCTTTTGACATGTGAATTGGCTTTACGAATAAATGAGTATAAGTATGATCGCCGCAGTATAAGATTTTTTAAAGGTGAGATAAAGATTTTTTTAGAAAGGATATTTTATATTTAGATAAACGATATTGTAAGTATATATTCTTAAAAGATGACTATAATGAAAAATAAATAGATTTTATTAAAAAATACCTGCGTCACTATTATTCTCATTACTTATTGAACACCCCTCGTAGCGGTAATGCTGGCTCCCCACCGCCGCTTACACCCGCGCTTATATGGTTTATGGTTTAAGACATTTATTTCTCATAAGATTTACATAAATCACTTGCTGAGAAAACTAAATAAATTATTTTTGCTTAAATCTAAATAAGAGAGGGTAACATGCAAAAGAATCGGTTAACGACCTATACAAAGGCGCTCGGCAACAACAAGCGCAATGCAACAATGTAATGCTGTGCGTAGAGGCCAGTTGAACCGAACTCTGTGTGACCACTACTTAATTATAAGGTACATTTATGCGTAGTTTAACTCGACCACCAAATTATGTTTAGCTGTATATTCTTATTATAAGTGAAACGCATTATGCAAATTACATGTGAATATTATCGGAAATTATGGAAAAGGACATCGAATTATTAATATTATGTGACAAACAAGCAGATTATGCCTAGTCAAAATGTATTATTAGCCTAAATGGTTGTAAGTGGCTTGCTTTATCTATCAATTAATATGTGACCCGACGATTTTATGCCCTGAAATAAAACTTGCAATAACTTGAGTAAGTTTATTGAAGATATGGAGTTGGCTTTTGATGAAATCAATATTTAACATTTTATGTACCCTAAAAACTCGGGAGTTTTTAGGGTACATAAAATCTTCGGGAGCCGGGGCTCGCTTTGGCACCTAAGCCCAAGATTTGGCGTTGGCACTAATTTTATACAAATGCCACTGCCATCTGTTTTCAACCCAAAGAAAAAACTAGACTTTTGGGAGTAGATCGATTTTCTCCTGATGTTTCACCGAAAAGCTACTGTTAAATTATAAAAAAAACTGGCCAAGCGCGAGTGGGCGTCATGCACGAAGGGTTCCGTACCATTATCTATAAAAACGGCAAAAAATCACGTTTGTTGTAGCCCTGTATTCGCTGTATAGCGTTGTAGTAATGTATTCATTATTTATTTATTCTGTGTTTTATTGCACAAAAACTACAGTGTACAAATGACGGACTTAATGCCAAATGGTATAAATATTTATTAGTATTAAATAATCATGGCAATCGAGAGTACACACAATTACAATTACACCGAAACGATGTTTGTGAAACCAGGTCGATGTCAGCGGGCAAGTTTGTTGTGCCGAGGGTCACTAATTACTACGGCGATAGGTGTCTTCAGAAACGCCTTCCCTACATACACAACAGCCTGCCCTCTGACATCAGGCAGGAAGCCAATAAAGCTAAACTTAGTAAAAAGCTACATAGTTACCTTATTAAACTCGTAAAATAAACTATTGTACCTAGATGTAGAATCATAATATATAAAGTTGCCTTGTTAAACTCATAAAATAATTTACTGTTAGAAGAGAGATGAGACTGATCGATCCCACAGTCAAACTGTTCAAACAGTTTTGTGGGTCTATGTACTTGTTTGTGTTGTATTATTATTTCTTAATAAATAAATAAATAATAATAAATAAAATGGTATTCTCATTGCATTGCATTGGCATTCAGTATTTTTTATTACAGCGGCAATAGAAATAGTTACGGAACCCAACAAAATACATTTCTCACATGAGTTTTTTTAACTCTTTCGAACCCACGACCTCCAAATTCAAATAAGGTTATATATTAAAATCGCTTTTTTACTATTTGCAAAGTTTCAAATCTCACTAGTGTATAGCGAGCATAACAATTGCTTTAAGGAGCTGCAATCAAACACTGAACAATTTAAAGGTGCTAAGAAAATACCTTCCCAAAATCATATTACCCTGCTAATCAAATGCGTTCTTTATGGGTATAGCTTTAAGGTTCCTTTTGAAATTTTATTCGATAAGAAAGCTAGAGAAACTCGACGCATTCGTGAGTGTTCGTCGATTTATTAGCCAAGTTTAGTAATAAATACCTACTGCGTTAAACTTGGAGGATTTCTATATACTTGCGATAAGCCATAGAGCCGTACAGGTACTTGATAGGAGGAAATATGAAACAAACTTCCTTATATTTTTGTATCTTTTTTGTTCGTCTTATGACTCTGGGCTGAACGGAAGCATGCATGCATTGAGATTCTGTCAGGGCTTGGTGCCAGTTCGTAAAACTAGTTTTAAAAAAACCGGCCAAGTGTGTGTCGGGCCACGCACGCTGCGCAGGGTTCCGTAGTTGCCCGTCCATCACGTCACCGGTCATATGCGGAATTACGGGCCCGTAGAAGGGTTTTTACTGATCTTAGTACTGATGATGTAATTTTTTGAGGTGTTGTGTTGTATACATATTTCTGCCCTGGTAATGTCTACTTAGCTGTGATAGTTTTCCTTTTAAGTTCATCGTATATACTACTACCATGATTTTTTTCACATGCCTAGTAGCCACCGTTTAGCTGGCAGGGGGGACACTTGACCATAGCAAATTATCACTTCTAAGCTTAATATCACGTTAACCGATTCTTGAACCAAAAATGCTTTTAGAAACCTTATAATATTTTTGAAAGAGCTATCCAACGATATCACAGACGATGGTGTTTGGAAGAAAAAAAATTGCACCACCACTTTACATGTAGGGGAGGTACCCTAAAGAATTTTTTTTTAATGATTTTATTCTGCCGTTTTGTCGGCGTTATTCATATGTATACTTATGCCAAATTACAGCTTTCTAGTACTAACGGTTACTGAGAAAAGCGGGGGACCGACGGACATGGCGAAACTATAAGGGTTCCTTGTTTACTACGGAACCCTAAAAACCTACGTGCGAATTCGCATTGGATATTTAACATCGTTAGGAAACCGGTCTGTGAAGTTCGAATTTCGAAGTTCAGAGTATAGGCGTAGGCTCGAGAACACAACTGGGAACTAGGATGATGGAGTAAGTAATTCTATCACTGTACATCTTCTAGATATACAAAGTAATTCAGTTTGTTGTAAAGCAAATGGGGCGTGGCGACGAGGTTGCCGGGGCATTGTTCGATCTCAATCAGGATTCAATCCCGCTGTTTTCATATCGGCCGATCGAAATATCATCGGAAATGTCGCGAGCAGAGCGGCCATGATCAGGTGTGGGGCACACGGGCCAGGATTGCGGGCGGACGCGCTTTTTTTTTTTGAACCTGACTGTGGCTTTATAGGCCAGGCCCAATAAAGCGATAGGAGTGCGCGGTTGGAGAGTAGCCTGGGGAAAATCCAGGGGAAAACCTCCGGCACGACCACGCGTGTGGTTTGGAACACTGGAATACTCTAAGAGTTTGCGCTCCAGTGAGATTGGTTGAGCGGTTTCAACCGAATCTGAGGTGTGAGTGGAATCGAGCTACTGGGAGTTTTGTCGCTGGTTCACTAAACCTAGCCTAGCTGAGAACAGTCCAGCAAGAAACTCAGCTAGGCCCGACCTGGGTCGGACTGAGGACGGACGCGCTACTAATCGGATTACATATGGACGCATGTTTAAGGCAAGGCCCATTCACAGATCTGGCGGAAATACTGAAGTTTGAGCTTCCAGTGTGAAGAAATAATGTAGAATTACACTACAAAAAAATTACAGTAGACTGAAAAAGAAACCTAGAATAAAACAAGACGTTACCTAGTGCCTAAAACATACAATAGTTTGGCTATATTAGAAGACTCAAATGTGTCAAAATTGTCATTCAAAAATAAGGTAAAGGAGGTGTGGTTGTCTCGAAATAAAATTTGAATTTCCGGAGATAATAGTTTATACGTGCTTATAATTATTAGAAAAAATTACACTAGAAATAATACCCAACAACTACTACATGGTAAATATCCTGCTATGATTATTATTTCTGACGAAGAAGTTTTCTAGTCGATTGCGAGCGGAGGTTTTCAGCACTTAAGTATGAATGAATGAATGAATGAATGAATGATTTATTTGCGTAAACATGGTAAATTGAAGTTGACATAGGTAATAAGTATAAGTAGTTTCACATGTTTAGCCTATAGCAGCATGCAAATACTAAATTCAAAAATTAACTTTAACAATAATGATTAAAGTTATTATTGATCTATACTTTTTTAAATTAACACTACACTATTTATCAATACATTAAATTGCTATTATAAATTAAAAAATATGTACCTATACATTAAATTATTATGTTACATTATTTTTCATTACAATGTTACGAATGAGCTCATGCATTTCTAAATTAAATATGTCAAATATTATTATTCGTCAAGAAATTCCCTAATTGTATAAAAACATTTATTTGTTAGCCATTTTCTTAATTTTGTCATAAATAAGTCTAGTATATCTTCGATCTAAAAAGATATAGACTAACTGCAGAAAATTTGGAAAAAATTCTGATTATTTTCTTTAATAAGTGTGTGCTTTAACAAACTTTTGTATTTATTGACTAGGAATCAAATTATATGTCAAGTAAGAAATTAATTAATTGATTAACATTAAAGGATTTCGTGGCTGGTTTTGATGAAGAAAACTTGAACTTGATTTAAAGATTTTATTAAGCAATTATATTCGTCGCGTCTCAATACAAAAGCACAGAATTGACAGCAGACAGGTATAAGCGCCTCTAGTGGCAAAAAAAGAAAAAAAAAACTAAAGCTATTTGGTTTGCGTTCTTAAACATCCTAACAAACATTTTGATTAATTTTGGAGTCATGTCCACATTATGCGATCAATGTAGCAAATCTGTCCGATCTCTGTTAATAATAGAATTTCATTTTAGATTTCAGCAGCCGCGTCCGACAAATTCGTCAATGCTGTAATGAAATGTTTGTTAAAGTTTGTGGAGTCCGGTCTGTTCATGCTTGCTAGGACATAGTGACTACGTTAATACTAGTGTCTTTTTATAGGGGAATACGAGAGACATCATCCTGTTGTGGATTCGTTTTTATTATCAGTGACTTAGAGACCATATACATCTCTAACAATATTAAATTAATTTTAATTTTGACGCTCAGAGACCATGTTACATCTCTGGGATAATATATTAATTTCACTCCTTGTTTAATCTTGAGACCTTATACATCTCTAACTTAATATTTGTAATAGATAACTTTGCAAGTTTATCTTCACTGTATGACATTAATTTTGTTATAATTGTTAAACTCGAAATTATTATTCCTTCTTGAACTGTAAATTAATATTTTGACATGAAAAATGTATTACTTATTATAGTCAGACTTTCTTAAATTGTAAATTAATATTTTGACATGTAAAAGTGCCCTTGTGGCCTATTTGCAGAATAAATGTTTGTATGTGTCCAGTATTTGTAAATGCAAGGGTGTACTCTATGCCCATCGTTTTTGTGAGAATCATAATCTGTGTGTTCCCGCTCTCAAGCGGGTCGGAGCAAAACGATTTCACATCGCATTTCGTGCCCGTACCTTTTATTTAAGTTTATTTTTACTCTCAATCCAATATTCCTAATTTTTAGGAATAAATTGGAGATTCATTTGGTACAAGCGCCATTTTCGCAGCCGGGGAAAAAATGTTATCAAATATAAATATTATTGTATGTTACGTTACGGTTTGGATTCTAATTTGTTGCCAGTCGAAAATAGACCTTGAAGAAGTATGTTTTTATAGGGATCAATGACAATAAGGATATAGCTATAGAATAATTAAAAGTTTAGAATAAATCCTGCGAGACAGACATTGCCTAGTGCAGGTGTCACGGGCAATCTATGTTGTTACATTATATTACAGTGTTCTGCAACCAACTATGTTAAAGAAAGGATGATTGATTGTTTGCAAGTTGTATCACTGTCTAATAAACTATTTTGATTTTGAAAAAAAAAATTTAAAAAAAAAATTAAAATGAAAACCCCCGCGTATTATTGGGCCATTCTACTTTTTCATGTACATAATTTTCAGACACCTAAGCTATCCTTTATTCTCTAAGACAGCTTTCTTTGGAAAAAACATATTATGTATGACGATAAAAATATTTAACAATTTACATGTAGAAATAAAGAACTTTGACATGTCCGAATTTAAATACAGATTACATAAATTTTGTTTTGATAAATGTTATTATAGAATTAATGATTATTTGAAACCAATAAAAGAAATAATTTTAAATTTTGACTAATATTGTAGTATTGCAGTACTTATAATGGTATACATGTTTTGATAATGAATGACATGTATAATTGACCAAGTGAAACGAAGGTCTCTGCTTCAGCTTCGACAAAAATGCTTTCGTATGTCCGGATTTCCGTTTGTTCTCGTCTACAGGTCGCAATTCTCAACCGATTCTAGTGAAATTTCGTGAGCAGGTCCGGTTTTGTTGTTGAGTCAGTTTAAGAAAAATTTTTTTGTTGAGTCAGTTTTAGAAAAATTTTCTAAAACAATTTTTATTTCAAAGATAGTAAGTTTCTGCGTCGGAATTTCTGTTTGTTCTCTACATTTCGCAATTCTCAACCGTTTCTCGTGAAATTTTGTTCGATATTCATAATTTATCTTTTTTATAATGTCAGATTTTGGAAATGGTAAAAAACTCACTCACGAGGTCTACAGCTCACAGAGCCACTCGTATTTAATTTGGGTCTTTATGAAGAATAGACAAGATAAACTTTTTTGAAATTGCGTAAGACATGCTTTTATGTTCGTTTGCGGGACCATATAATTGACAGATAAAAGTACCGGAGTAGAAAAACGAATTTTTCGAATACAAGTAATTCGTAAAATAGGAGCAATCATGTGTATATCTAACCGGTGTGGTATAGTTTTAAAACTTTATTATAGTAATAAAAACTTTACTTGTGTATTTTACTTAAATTACGTTTGATAAACATTTTAGCATTAGGTACGTGTAAAATTGTCACGAAGTTCACAATTATCAAAGAACACAATAAGTAATCGGTATGAGCTATGAGTTCACATTGTCTCATGTTCGTATATGTCACAACTAAAACTATGGCTAAAAAAACCTAAACTAAACATTTGTGTTATGTACGGCTGCAAAGTTATTTTACGACTCCTGTGTTGCAACACTCGCTACGCTCAGGCTTCTGTTTCTGAACCACTCGCTCCGCTCAGGATTCTATTTTCGAACCACGCGCTTCGCTCGCGGTTCAACCATAGAATCCATTCGCTAGCTCGTAGCTCAACCCTAGAATCCATTCGCTAGCTCATGTTTCAATTTTACACTCGCGGTTAAGGCACTTGTCCCACCGCCGGCGAGTTGCGAGTAATCTCATAGTAATTCCACTCGCTTGAGCGAGAAACTGAGTAGAATTACTATGAAAGTACTCGCTGCTCGCCGGCGGTGGGACAAGTGCCTTAAATACAACTTTGCACCCTTGTATAACAAATAACTATTATTCTTTAGATGCTTATTATATTCGTATTAAGTCCGTGGTATATTAACTCGAGAGAGACGGGAGTTACCATTGCCTAAACGCCGCGATTTTCATAGCCCCTAGATAAAAAAAAATAAACAGCACCTGTCAACACTACAGATGTCAAAGTCATTAAGTTTAGAGCTAAATAAAGAAAACAATAGGGAAAAAATTAGCATGTACTTATCATGATAATATTTGGGAGGGAGGGACCTACCTACCACGGACTGAATACTTCATATAATCAGGATAGAACTTCACTTCAGGTAAGTTCGTTTAATCCTGTAATTATCTGCTTAGGACGTAATCTGTTGAGAATGAGGCGCTTCAGGGTTGCCGCTCACTATTTTTTAATTCAACACACATCACAAGCCCCACAGCACATGACACGTACTTATAAGCCGTAAGAGAAACACCAACTGTGGCATTAGTCCTATGAGGTATTTAGTCTGTTAACCGACTTTTATTTGCACATAGTAAAACCTAATCACCACGCAATACAGTCTAGTTCCGATTAAAACACCTGTAAGCTTTAACATTGTTGTTTTAGGCGGTCGGCACTATTTATATGCTGTCGTATTAAACCTTCTGTAGTTTGTTTTAAAGTTTAGTTTAGTTTGTTGTCAAGTGGTTTTATTTTGGTAGTTACTAGGGTCACATGTGTGAATTTCTGGAGATCCCAGCTTGTGGTCAGCACTGCCTAAACGGTCAGCTATAAATGGATAACTCTGTTATAGGAGTCAAGTTTGCTTATTGGACTTAGTCAAGAGTTAGGTACGTTAGCATTGCTGTATTATGTACTTAAATCCTTCTTTGTGGTTACGTTTGCGCTAAACTTAGCTTTTAAAGTTTGTATTGTAAGTGATGAAATGTCTGTTGTGGCATTCTGTGTAT
This sequence comes from Epiblema foenella, assembly GCA_963556455.1. Classification (NCBI taxonomy): domain Eukaryota; kingdom Metazoa; phylum Arthropoda; class Insecta; order Lepidoptera; family Tortricidae; genus Epiblema; species Epiblema foenella. The sequence continues at coordinate 1,387,179 of OY747113.1, read as the reverse complement.
GCCTAGCAAGAAAAGGTACTTAGGTATAGCTGAGCCCTGTACCACTGAGTTTTTCAAAAAATCTTATTAACAAAACAGATATACACATAACGGATTGGAAGGTTAGAAAGTTTCATTTCCGCTACCCTAAGTTTGTCTGAAAGAAATCGCTCTTTAGCGATAAGACGGCCGGTTGTTTGCCTCTACTCATTGTGATATAGTAGTACTGAGGTGTGCAATAAAGAGTATTTGTATTGTATTGTCAGATGGCTGTCTCTTTCGTAGAGTAGTGCTTACGCCAAATCTTCGGATAGATGTCAAAGCGGTGGTCCTTACTAACATAGACATAAGTTTGTTACTGTAGCTAAACCGGTATGGATATATATCTGAAATAAAGTATTTTTGTTTTATAAATTTATAGAGAAAAATATGAAAATTTTTGGCACCGAGTAGGATTTGAACCTGCGACCTCCCGGCACTCGCGGCCAGTCGCTCTAACCAGTTCAGTTCAATTCAGTTTCTTTATTGGTAAAAATAATTTACAAGTCATTAAATTAAGTACTATAACTAGTTATGCATATTCGTTACGTGAATTACATATTTCTGTTATCTTATGATCACATTATTTCATTAAGTACATTATTAATTATTATTATTAATCCAAAAGCTAAGACGCTAAAATTAACCTAATCAGCCTAGCAAAAACTCATCTACGCTGTAGCAAGCAAGTTTTATAAGATGGGATTTGAGTTTCTTAGAAAATACTGCGGCACTTTCGGATGACTTTATGTCACTAGGAATCTTATTATATATTTTGGGGCCAATAACATTGAGCGACTTTCTGAGCTTGGCAAGCCTATGTATGTCTACTGTAAATTACAAATTTAGAAATAAAGGAAAAATTGAAAAATTTAGGTACCGAGCAGGATTTGAACCTGCGACCTCCCGGCACTCGCGGCCAGTCGCTCTAGCCAACTGAGTTATAGGTGCAATTGCCCCCAGCTCGAAATTCCTCAATCATTCCTTCATTTATACAAACGCCGTAAGATATAGATTAAGATAGGTTTTTCGGGCCGGATGGTAGTTGCACCTATAGCTCAGTTGGCTAGAGCGACTGGCCGCGAGTGCCGGGTGGTCGGAGGTTCAAATCCTGCTCGGTGACTAAATTTTTCAATTTTTCCTTTATTTCTAAATTTGTAGTTTACAGTAGCAGCGGTACTGCTTATAATACAATTTTTTTTTAAAGGACCCCGAGAAAACGCTAGGAGGATGTTAGAAGGTAAATGTCAATCTGACTTAAAAAAAGAAATAAAAAAATAACAAAAAAGTAATGTTCTTTAAGGGTCCTTATCAGTTAGAAAACGCTCATCTATTTACGCCATTTTCTGTTTGAATTGACACGTATTTTGATATTTTCTCAATGTTACTATCTAGAACAGGACTATTGCGACCTTATGTCACAAACTTCAAATTTATTTTTTGGACTTTTCATTAAGAAATATCGTTTCAAACATCACTCCAAATCGACCATTTTCAAGCTGAAAACTTGTTTTTTCCGCTTAAATTCTACTACATACAATAAAATCAAAAAACGGCTATGTTACTATCTAAAACTTTAATAAAATTATCATGGCCTTTAATAACTTTGTTGGTATTATTAATACTTTTGTCATAATTTGAAATCAAAACATATTAAAACTTATAAGGCCTCTTAATGACAGTTCGAACACTGCTTGTCCCAGTCATGACATCATCCTGTATACCCCGAAAACAACCCCTAATGTATGTAGGACGCGCGGCTGCATATTTCATAAGGACGGTGTACTCGCTATTGATTCCGGACCGGATATCCGGCTACTTCCGGGTCAACTCGCGACCAAGAAGGTAGGGTCAATCAACTTTTTCTTGTTATTTTGTCCCGTCAGCGAGGAGACATTAGTATCCGAGTTTCTTAGAAAAATGTTTATAAAAATACAAATATAAACATTTGTTCTGCAAATAGGCCACAAGGGCACTTTTACATGTCAAAATATTAATTTACAATTTCAGAAAGTCTGACTATAATAAGTAATACATTTTTCATGTCAAAATATTAATTTACAGTTCAAGAAGGAATAATAATTTCGAGTTTACAATTATAACAAAATTAATGTCATACAGTGAAGATAAACTTGCAAAGTTATCTATTACAAATATTACAACATCAGTAAAGTTAGAGATGTATAAGGTCTCAAGATTAAACAAGGAGTATAATGAAATTAATATAATATCTTATCATATGGACTTCAAGCATGCTCAAAAGATCCATGTCCAAATGGATTTATGCTTATCGCTAAAACTGATGTTTGATAGATTTAAACCCTATAAAATCATAGTTTTAAAGAGTGACTCAGGAGACGTCACCATGGTAACGAGCAACAAAGTTGTGACTAGACCCCGTTATCTTGTCGCACAGAAATTGTTTTTCAGTAGAGCGTGAATGTTTTTTTATCGACTATCTAAATGTCTATACTGTTACTGTATGTCACTGATAATTTCAAAGAAGTGTCACTAGGTCCTTATTACTTTTGTATAAAAATATATATAAATACGAAAGAAAGAAAGAAAGAAAGAAACATTTATTCACAGACACACATATTACAAAAAAAAACAACAACAGAAGAAAACAAACCACAACATGTGTGTCCCCGCGGCAGTGAAACGGACACTGGTTCAGCATTATGCTGAGGTGTCAGACACCTACAGCGCATATAATAAATAAACGAAGAAATAGTCTAGGGTGTTCGTTAGTGAGAATTTATCATAGTTTTTCAAAAATAATAACACTAAACTTTACTTTAGTAAATCATTTATCTAATGTTATCGATTCACGTAAGACCAATAAGGTTATCTACTTATTTGTAAACAAAAAGTTTTCATTGACTTAAAAGGCGGAAACTTAGTTGCATTATATAAACATCGATATCAAGAAGGTCGATAAAAAAAACATTCACGCTCTACTGAAAAACAATTTCTGTGTGACAAGATAACGGGGTCTAATTGTGAGTATTGTGACATTGGACATATGCGAAAATTAAGAAAATTAAGAATAAATATATTTAATCTATTGTACAGGTATCTTCACACCAGGGATCGGATACCGGTATTTTCTCCATAGAAAAATACCGGTATCATTACGGTTACCGGTTCATTATTTCGTTTTTAATGGGACAATCTAATAATACGACGTTGTTACCTAAATACATGATTCAGCCCTACGTAAAGAGCAAAAAATAATCCAACATATTGGGCTAATTCAGGGTTTTTAAAAATACCGGTATCGGTGCCTGCTTCACACTGACGAAACGCCAAACCTAATTGTATAGTCGAGTTCGAAAATATGTGCACGGACAATGGACTCAAAAAAGAGGCCTTATAAGTTTTAAAATGTTTTGATTTCAAATTATGACAAAAGTATTGATAATACCAATAAAGTTATTAAAGGCTACGATGATTTTATTAAAGTTTTAGATAGTAACATAGCCATTTTTTGATTTTATTGTGTGTAGTAGAATTTAAGCGAAAAAAACAATTTTTTATCTTGAAAATGGTCTAATTGGAGTGATGTTTGAAACGATATTTCTTAACGAAAAATCCAAAAAATCCATTTAAAGTTTATGACATACGGTCGCAATAGTCCTGTTCTAGATAGTAACATCGAGGAAATGTCAAGATACGTGTAAATTCAAACAGAAAATGGCGTAAATAGATGAGCGTTTTTTAAATAATAAGGACCCTTAAAGGCATGATGTTGCTCAGATATTTTTGTACCTCAGGAAACGTTCATATATGTATGAACTGGACTTGTCTATATACTTACTGCGTAATCAACTGATTCCTCCATCAAAACAAACCACAGTTGTTCCATCCAATTAATCTCGTTCGCAAAAGTAAATAAATGGAAGCGTTTACCCTCTAGGGAGAAAAAAGGAATTATTCAAGAGGTGTCCCCGTTTATCAAATAGCTAATCAAGTACGGATCATCAGTAAGCCGGGATGACCGAACTAATTAAAGTTCTTTTCCTTGTACAGGATTGGATTTAAAAACAAATAATAGAAACAAGGAAAAGAAATAATATTTTGTAACTGGGTTTTAGTTCCGTAAGCCACTGTTTCCAAGCGGTAAAGACTGAAGACTGAATGAATAAGGTATTCATAAACGTCTCATCATCATCATCATCATTTCAGCCGAAAGACGTTCACTGCTGAACATAGGCCTCCCCCAAGGCTCGCCATTTAGACCGGTCCTGTGCCGTTCGTTTCCACCGGATTCCCGCGACCTTCACCAGGTCATCACTCCACCTTGTCGGAGGCCTACCGACAGCTCGTCTTCCGGTGCGTGGACGCCACTCAAGCAGTTTCTGGCCCCATCGACCGTCAGTCCTGCGAGCAATGTGCCCTGCCCACTGCCACTTAAGTCTCGCAATTTTGAAGGCTATGTCGGTGACCCCAGTTCTGCTACGGATAGCTTCATTCCTAATTCTATCACGCAGAGAAACCCCGAGCATAGCTCTTTCCATTGCTCATAAACGTCTATCAAACCTATATTAGTTAACTAGCCGCTAAAGTTCGTTTCTCCTTATCTGTCACTTTGACATGTGCTTGTGAGACAGTGACAACAGACATTTTATTTAGCAGAGGTTTGTTAAGTTTTATGAATACGAGGGTTACAATCTGGAGGCCGTGGGTTCGACCCGCGGCTCGTACTTTTTTTTATAGAAAATCTTCATTGGATACTGCCGGCCCGGTCCGGACGCATGCCCGATTCGACTGGGAATCGGCCCAGTCGCCTACGGACTTCGTTTTGGGCCGATTTCGAACCTTCGTGGGTTGCTCTGGAAGTTTCGGCAATATAAAAATAAACAAGTATAAAGAGTTAAATGTACGTTTACTGTTTTTCGAAGTATTCTGCAGCCATATTCATACGCTCAAATCAATTATAAAAAAAAAATCAAAGCATTTATTCTGCAAATAGGCCTCAAAGGCACTTTTACGAGTCAAAATCTATCTATAATCATAGTACATCAAATAAAAATAATGCAATAATCAAAGTATCGTTAATTAAATGTAGTGTTACATGTCAAAAATAAGACTAAGAAACTAATAACAATCACCGGTGTGAAGTTAGCAGCCAAAGTTAGCAGCCGCCGATAACCCAACCAAATTAAGAAGTCAAAATTTTATTGTAAAATATCATCGTAGAAAACTAGTCAAAGAGCACCTGATACATGTAATACACAATAAACAGACCAAACAAGACCAGAATTAATGAAAAACTAAAATATGTACATTTTCCTCAAGGAACTCATGCTATCTGTAATATCCCCTAGTAAGACGGCAAGCAAATGGTTTTTAAAACCGGTTCCATGCAGCAGGTAATCAGGATAAAGAGCTGATGAGAGATTTAAGTGATACTCGACCACTAATGTTGTCAAAATTGGAGACCAAAGCAAAATGTACCCAAAATATTCTGAAAAGTTGCAGTTCTCAAAAAGTTTTAGCATGAAGGACGGCAAGCAAGGGATTTTCGAACTATATTACAGTTAGCTGGTGTCACTACCTAGAAAATGTTGTTGATCGCAAGTTGATACTCGATCGATAAGACTAGTCAATTTACTGAAAAGTAAAACATAAAGATTTTCTTACTTAAGTGGCTGCTGGGAGCTACAAGTCGTAAAACGGCCAGCAATACGTTTTTGAAACCTGAACATTACAGCTAGATAATCAGGCTAAATAGCTGCTTAGAGCTTTAAGTGATACTCGACCGCTAATGTTATTAAAATTTAAGACCAAGGCAAAATGAACCAAAAATATTCTGAAAAGTTGCAGTTCTCCAAAAGTTTCAGCATGAAAGACGGCAAGCAAGGGATTTTCAAACTATATTACAGTTATCTGGTGTCACTACCTAGAAAATATTGTTGATCGCAAGTTGATACTCGATCGATAAGACTAGTGAATTTAGTGAAAAGTAAAACATAAAAATTTTCTTACTAAAGTGGCTGCTGGGAGCTACAAGTCCTGAAACGGCCAGAGAGACGTTTTTGAAACCTGAACTTTACAGCTAGATAATCAAGCTAAATAGCTGCTTAGAGCTTTAAGTGATACTCGACCGCTAATGTTGTCAAAATTGAAGACCAAGGCAAAATGTACCAAAAATATTCTGAAAAGTTGCAGTTCTCCAAAAGTTTTAGCATGAAGGACGGCAAGCAAGGGATTTTCGAACTATATTACAGTTAGCTGGTGTCACTACCTAGAAAATGTTGTTGATCGCAAGTTGATACTCGATCGATAAGACTAGTCAATTTACTGAAAAGTAAAACATAAAGATTTTCTTACTTAAGTGGCTGCTGGGAGCTACAAGTCGTAAAACGGCCAGCAATACGTTTTTGAAACCTGAACATTACAGCTAGATAATCAGGCTAAAGAGCATCTTAGAGCTTCAAGTGATACTCGACCACTAATGTTGTCAAAATTGGAGACCAATGCAAAATGTACCCAAAATATTCTGAAAAGTTGCAGTTCTCCAAAAGTTTTAGCATGAAGGACGGCAAGCAAGGGATTTTCGAACTATATTACAGTTAGCTGGTGTCATTACCTAGAAAATATTGTTGATCGCAAGTTGATACTCGATCGATAAGACTAGTCAATTTACTGAAAAGGTAAACATTAAGATTTTCTTACTTAGGTGGCTGCTGGGAGCTACAAGTCCTAAAACGGCCAACAAGACGTTTTTGAAACCTGATCGTTACAGCTAGATAATCAGGCTAAATAGCTGCTTAGAGCTTCAAGTGATACTCGACCGCTAATGTTGTCAAAATTTAAGACCAAGGCAAAATGTACCAAAAATATTCTGAAAAGTTGCAGTTCTCCAAAAGTTTTAGCATGAAGGACGGCAAGCAAGGGATTTCCGAACTATATTACAGTTAGCTGGTGTCACTACCTAGAAAATATTGTTGATCGCAAGTTGATACTCGATGGATAAGACTAGTCAATTTACTGAAAAGTAAAACATTAAGATATTCTTACTTAGGTGGCTGCTGGGAGCTACAAGTCCTAAAACGGCCAACAAGACGTTTTTGAAACCTGAACATTTCAGCTAGATAATCAGGCTAAATAGCTGCTTAGAGCTTTAAGTGATACTCGACCGCTAATGTTATTAAAATTTAAGACCAAGGCAAAATGTATTGAAAAGGTTAGGGTATACAAGGATTTATTGTCAATTAAATACTGAATAACGGTTAAATTAATTTCATTTATTTTAATTTTATTTTTATACTTGGAAGCTAGAACACGTCTATCTACGAGTAAAGTCTTGATCAAAGGGAGGCAAGGCGAAGGAGTGACTAACAGATCTGAACAGAGAATGAATTGAACTAAACATTCACTCAATCAATCGGTCGTTCATTCCTTTAACAAAGTAGTCAAATCATTTACCTTTTATTTACAGGATATGTTAATTTTTGTATATTAAAATATAATAAAATCAACACGCCCCCTCAAAAATTAACAATTATTTACAATAAATAAGCATCAGATCGTATTTAACTTCCAAGTATTGTCTGGGGAAATTACAATTTTATGACCCAACATTTGTTGCAAGGATTGGGAAAACCCAGAAAAACCCAATCAGGTCATTAAGATAATTATTACACCATAAAAATAATCATCAAAAATGTACAATAATTATCTCAACAATACATTATTTAGTATGTACATTTCAATCGCATTATTGCAAACCCATTTCAGACTGCATTGCTTTAAAGGCAGCTGTAGGCAACTGTTTTGTTAAAGCGTCTGCTATTTGTTTACCTGTGGGAAGATAACATAATTTAATAACATTTTTCTCAATTTGCTCCCTAGAGAAATGATACTTAATGTCGATGTGGTTTGACCTCTTGTGGTTAGTGGGATTGTTGGCAATACTAATACATCCGTTGTTATCCTCATAAATAACAATCGGCTGTGTGATATTTACATTAATGCTTTAACCATAACTTTAACCATAAAGCCATGTACTGGGCTTCAGTTTATGAAGCGGCAACTGACATTTGCCTCTTTGTACTCCATGTGATTGTACAATTATTGAATAACTTAAATAAATAACCTGTGGTACTCTTCCTATCACTTGAATCATGGCCACCCCAGTCTGAATCGACATAACCACATAGAATGTTATTAGAATCACATCGTTTGTAAGTTAATTTTAAATCTATTGTGCTTTACAAATATCTCAGCACCCTTTTTAAAACATTGCCATAATTCTTTGTTGTTTTTATTTGTATACCTGCTTAAAATGTTTTTGCTTGTACTTAAATCAGGACGAGTACATAGCATTATATACATTAAACAACATATTACACTTCTGCAAGGGGCATCATACTTCTCTTCAAAGTTTAATGCTTCATAATTTAGTTTTACTTCTAGTGGTGTGCTAATGGGGTTACAATCGTGCATTTTAAACTTACGCAAAACTTTTCAATGATTTTTTTTTATTTAATGTGATTTCATTGTCCATACCTATCAATATTTATACCAAGAAATAATTTTATATCTTGTAAGTCTTTCATTTGAAATTGACTCATTAAATACATTTTGAAATTATTCATTATTTATATTTCACCACATGAAATAACTAAATCATCCACATACAAAATTGCGTAAATATTTTGTTGGACGCTTCCTCTATCAAGCATGTATGTGTATGTACATCTATCAACCGATGAACTTATAAATCCTTTTTTTTTTCAGTGCTTGCTTAAAAACCTGAAACCAGCATCTAGCAGCCTGTTTCAGTCCATACAATGCCTTATTTAATTTACATACATAATTCTTATCGCAATCTACTTCTTTCGGCACTTCCATAAAAATCTCTTCTAACTTACCATTTAAAAAGGCAGTTTTAACATCCATATGGTGGACGAGTAAGTTAAATTGATTTGCAAGACTAATAATGAACCGAAAACTAGCAATTCTGGCTAGAGGTGCAAAGGTTTCATTAAAATCGACAAGGTATTCCTGACTAAACCCTTTGACAACGAGACGGGCTTTATATCTTTGCGGTCTACCAAATTCATCATACTTGATAGAGAAAACCTATTTATTATTAACAACATTTTTATTCTGTGGTCTCGGCACTAAAGACCACGTGTTGTTTTCAGAAAGAGATTTTAACTCTTCTTCTATGGCAACTTGCCACTTAACACTAATATAGACTGCGCACTCAATATGCACTCATCATCATCAGTTTGATAATAATGAACAGGTGGCCGATTTTTAAGTCTATCACTCCTCCTTACGTCATCTGTGTTTTTATTTTCATTTTGATTTACCTTCGTACAATTATCAGGGGCATTACTAGATGTGGGTTCAATAATGGTTTCATTTAATCTGCGATTTTTCATAGGACGGCCGAGATCATCAGATTTAAATGCATCTGATTTTGAATTGTCAACAGGACGGCCAAGATCATCAGATTTAAATGCATCTGATTTTGAATTGTCAACAGGACGGCCAAGATCATCAGATTTAAATGCATCTGATTTTGAATTGTCAACAGGACGGCCAAGATCATCAGATTTAAATGCATCTGATTTTGAATTGTCAACAGGACGGCCGAGATCATCAGATTTAAATGCATCTGATTTTGAATTTACTGGTTTTATTATGTACATAAACCGTGGCACCAAAAACCTTCCAAACTTTATATCCGTTTGGTTCATAACCTACCAGTATTCCCTTCCAAGATTTATCGTCAAATTTAGATTTACTGGTTTTATTATGTACATAAACCGTGGCACAAAAAACCTTCCAAACTTTATATCCGTTTGGTTCATAACCTACCAGTATTCCCTTCCAAGATTTATCGTCAAATTTAGATTTACTGGTTTTATTATGTACATAAACCGTGGCACAAAAAACCTTCCAAACTTTATATCCGTTTGGTTCATAACCTACCAGTATTCCCTTCCAAGATTTATCGTCAAATTTAGATTTACTGGTTTTATTATGTACATAAACCGTGGCACCAAAAACCTTCCAAACTTTATATCCGTTTGGTTCATAACCTACCAGTATTCCCTTCCAAGATTTATCGTCAAATTTAGATTTACTGGTTTTATTATGTACATAAACCGTGGCACAAAAAAACCTTCCAAATATTTAAGTTGTGTGTGTTTTTTTTTTTTTTTTTTTTTTTTATGCCACAATTCATATGGGGTTTTCGATTGCATAAGGGCTCTTGAAGGCGTTACATTTATTAATCGAACAGCAGTTAATACAGCTTTACCCCAAAATACTTTATTTAATTTGGAACCACTAAGCATAGATCGCGCTTTTTCTGTAATAGTCCTTACCTTACGTTCCGATACACTGTTTTGTTGCGGTGTTTTTGGAACTGTCAAATGGTAAGGTTTGCCCTTTTCAATACAATAATTTTTCATCTCGGCAGATAAATATTCGCCGCCGTTATCGCAGTATAAATTTACCATTTTCAAAATTCAATTTTGCCTCACATTTACGTCACTACGTCCGTACACTTTAAAAGCAGTAAATACCTCTGACTTGTACGTTATCAAATACACAACACAGTAATGGGTATACTGGTCAATAAAAAAATACAAAATAATTTTTATTGTCTATCGTGGGAGGAGTGATTTGGCCACAAACATCAGAATGTACAACAAATAAAAGTCGTGTAATGTGATCTTTATTCTTAGTCAGATTAAATGGTAATCTGGCCTGTTTGCCGTTTATACAAGCTTCGCACATTTTATCATTTGGCTCAACAAACTGAATTTGATTAACATCTTCAATCATGTTCTTATTCTTTAATTGTATGAATTTATTTTTACTTATATGACCCAAACGCTGATGCCATAAATTTTAGTCATTATTATTAGCTTGGTATAGGCAGGAAACAGGAATAGCCATATTTACTGATACAGCAAAGTCTACAAATACAAATACAAAATACAAATATCTTTATTTTGCTTAAAACTGCAACTGATGCTGCTTGCTGTTTTTACTGCAATTTAATTGTTCAGAGACTTACCCTTCATGACAGTTGTGTCACCTTTACAAACTTGGGAGCCATGTTGGTCGAAGATGATCGTGTAGCCAGCTCGCTGCATCTTGGGCACCGACAGCAGGTTGTAAGGGGCATCTGGGCAGAACAGCACATCCTCCAGAAGTCCTTGCACGCCCAAGTCGCTCGTCACCCTCATTGTCCCTTTTTGTGTAGCTAAAAAAAAAAAAATTCCCTGTGCTTAGCAATCGATATTTTCAAAGGTGGATTAAGAATTGTAAAATTAATGAAAAGATCCGACCTGTTTGTGACGTGATCCGATGCTCCCGAGTCCAAAATAAATCTCACTTTATCTTCTTGAACATCATTTTGACAGTCTCCCGTCATAAAGGCGAAACCCGAGAAATCGTTAGCAGTTTCTTGTTTCAATTCGACTTGTTGAACTGTTCGCGTCCTATTTGTTTCAGTCTGTTTTTCTTGCATCATTTGTTTAAAGAAATAACAATCCTTTTTCGCGTGACCTTTTCGTCCGCAATGATGACATTTTAAAATGTGGGTATTTTTCCAAGTTTTGTTCTTGTAATGTCTACGGTTATTATTATGGTGGTTTGGCGGTATAGCTGTATCGATTATTCTCTTCTTTGAATTATCGGGCTTATGCTCGACATGCAGTACTTTTGAGCTCGTATCTGCACTGTCGTTTCTCAGCTTAACCTCGTGGTCTAATAACCTTGTTTTCACAAATGCCAAAGTTAAACTTTCTTCAGATAACGTCTGAATTGCAGTGATTACGCCGTCGTAAGTTTTGATATTAGGTTATCCATTCATGCACGTGTTTCGAAAAATTCATCATTAGAGTTTCAAAGTTTTAACGCGTGGCCTGGGCCCCATAACCTATTGAAAAGGTTAGGGTATACAAGGATTTATTGTCAATTAAATACTGAATAACGGTTAAATTTATTTCATTTATTTTAATTTTATTTTTATACTTGGAAGCTAGAACACGTCTATCTACGAGTAAAGTCTTGATCAAAGGGAGGCAAGGCGAAGGAGTGACTAACAGATCTGAACAGAGAATGAATTGAACTAAACATTCACTCAATCAATCGGTCGTTCATTCCTTTAACAAAGTAGTCAAATCATTTACCTTTTATTTACAGGATATGTTAATTTTTGTATATTAAAATATAATAAAATCAACAAAATGAACCAAAAATATTCTGAAAAGTTGCAGTTCTCCAAAAGTTTCAGCATGAAAGACGGCAAGCAAGGGATTTTCAAACTATATTACAGTTATCTGGTGTCACTACCTAGAAAATATTGTTGATCGCAAGTTGATACTCGATCGATAAGACTAGTGAATTTAGTGAAAAGTAAAACATAAAAATTTTCTTACTAAAGTGGCTTCTGGGAGCTACAAGTCCTGAAACGGCCAGAGAGACGTTTTTGAAACCTGAACTTTACAGCTAGATAATCAAGCTAAAGAGCTGCTTAGAGCTTTTAGTGATACTCGACCAATAATGTTGTCAAAATTGGAGACCAATGCAAAATGTACCCAAAATATTCTGAAAAACTGCAGTTCTCCAAAAGTTTTAGCATGAAGGACGGCAAGCAAGGGATTTTCGAACTATATTACAGTTAGCTGGTGTCACTACGTAGAAAATATTGTTAATCGCAAGTTGATACTCGATCGATAAGACTAGTCAATTTACTGAAAAGTAAAACATTAAGATTTTCTTACTTAAGTGGCTGCTGGGAGCTACAAGTCGTAAAACGGCCAGCAATACGTTTTTGAAACCTGAACATTACAGCTAGATAATCAGGCTAAAGAGTTGCTTAGAGCTTTAAGTGATACTCGACCGCCAATTTTGTCAAAATTGAAGACCAAGGCAAAATGTACCAAAAATATTCTGAAAAGTTGCAGTTCTCCAAAAAATTTAGCATGAAGGACGGCAAGCAAGGGATTTTCGAACTATATTACAGTTAGCTGGTATCACTACCTAGAAAATATTGTTGATCGCAAGTTGATACTCGATCGATAAGACTAGTGAATTTAGTGAAAAGTAAAACATAAAAATTTTCTTACTAAAGTGGCTGCTGGGAGCTACAAGTCCCGAAACGGCCAGAGAGACGTTTTTGAAACCTGAACTTTACAGCTAGATAATCAAGCTAAAGAGCAGCTTAGAGCTTTAAGTGATACTCGACCGCTAAAGTTGTCAAAATTGAAGACCAAGGCAAAATGTACCAAAAGTATTCTGAAAAGTTGCAGTTCTCCAAAAGTTTTAGCATGAAGGACGGCAAGCAAGGGATTTTCGAACTATACTACAGTTAGCTGGTGTCACTACCTAGAAAATGTTGTTGATCGCAAGTTGATACTCGATCGATAAGACTAGTCAATTTACTGAAAAGTAAAACATAAAGATTTTCTTACTTAAGTGGCTGCTGAGAGCTACAAGTCGTAAAACGGCCAGCAATACGTTTTTGAAACCTGAACTTTACAGCTAGATAATCAAGCTAAAGAGTTGCTTAGAGCTTTAAGTGATACTCGACCACTAATGATGTCAAAATTGGAGATCAAAGCAAAATGTACCCAAAATATTCTGAAAAATTGCAGTTCTCAGAAAGTTTTAGCATGAAGGACGGCAAGCAAGGGATTTTCGAACTATATTACAGTTAGCTGGTGTCACTAGCTAGAAAATATTGTTGATCGCAAGTTGATACTCGATCGATAAGACTAGTCAATTTACTGAAAAGTAAAACATAAAGATTTTCTTACTTAAGTGGCTGCTGGGAGCTACAAGTCCTGAAACGGCCAGAAAGACGTTTTTGAAACCTGAACTTCACAGCTAGATAATCAAGCTAAAGAGTTGCTTAGAGCTTTAAGTGATACTCGACCACTAAAGATGTCAAAATTGGAGACCAATGCAAAATGTACCCAAAATATTCTGAAAAGTTGCAGTTCTCCAAAAGTTTTAGCATGAAGGACGGCAAGCAAGGGATTTTCGAACTATATTACAGTTAGCTGGTGTCACTAGCTAGAAAATATTGTTGATCGCAAGTTGATACTCGATCGATAAGACTAGTCAATTTACTGAAAAGTAAAACATAAAGATTTTCTTACTTAGGTGGCTGCTGGGAGCTACAAGTCGTAAAACGGCCAACAAGACGTTTTTGAAACCTGAACATTATAGCTAGATAATCAGGCTAAATAGCTGCTTAGAGCTTTAAGTGATACTCGACCGCTAATGATGTCAAAATTGAAGACCAAGGCAAAATGTACCCAAAAAATTCTGAAAAACTACAGTTCTCCAAAAGTTTTAGCATGAAGGACGGCAAGCAAGGGATTTTCGAACTATATTACAGTTAGCTGGTGTCACTACCTAGAAAATATTGTTGATCGCAAGTTGATACTCGATCGATAAGACTAGTCAATTTACTGAAAAGTAAAACATAAAGATTTTCTTACTTAAGTGGCTGCTGGGAGCTACAAGTCGTAAAACGGCCAACAAGACGTTTTTGAAACCTGAACTTTACAGCTAGATAATCAGGCTAAATAGCTGATTAGAGCTTTAAGTGATACTCGACCGCTAATGTTGTCAAAATTGAAGACCAAGGCAAAATGTACCAAAAATATTCTGAAAAGTTGCAGTTCTCCAAAAGTTTTAGCATGAAGGACGGCAAGCAAGGGATTTTCGAACTATATTGCAGTTAGCTGGTGTCACTAGCTAGAAAATATTGTTGATCGCAAGTTGATACTCGATCGATAAGACTAGTCAATTTACTGAAAAGTAAAACATAAAGATTTCCTTACTTAGGTGGCTGCTGGGAGCTACAAGTCGTAAAACGGCCAACAAAACGTTTTTGAAACCTGAACTTTACAGCTAAATAATCAGGCTAAAGAGATGCTTAGAGCTTTAAGTGATACTCGACCGCTAATGTTGTCAAAATTGAAGACCAAGGCAAAATGTACCAAAAATATTCTGAAAAGTTGCAGTTCTCCAAAAGTTTTAGCATGAAGGACGGCAAGCAAGGGATTTTCGAACTATATTACAGTTAGCTGGTGTCACTAGCTAGAAAATATTGTTGATCGAAAGTTGATACTCGATCGATAAGACTAGTCAATTTACTAAAAAGTAAAACATAAAGATTTCCTTACTTAGGTGGCTGCTGGGAGCTACAAGTCGTAAAACGGCCAACAAAACGTTTTTGAAACCTGAACTTTACAGCTAGATAATCAAGCTAAAGAGTGGCTTAGAGCTTTTAGTGATACTCGACCACTAATGTTGTCAAAATTGGAGACCAATGCAAAATGTACCCAAAATATTCTGAAAAACTGCAATTCTCCAAAAGTTTTAGCATGAAGGACGGCAAGCAAGGGATTTTCGAACTATACTACAGTTAGCTGGTGTCACTACCTAGAAAATATTGTTAATCGCAAGTTGATACTCGATCGATAAGACTAGTCAATTTACTGAAAAGTAAAACATAAAGATTTTCTTACTTAAGTGGCTGCTGGGAGCTATAAGTCCTGAAACGGCCAGAAAGACGTTTTTGAAACCTGAACTTTACAGCTAGATAATCAAGCTAAAGAGTTGCTTAGAGCTTTAAGTGATACTCGACCACTAATGATGTCAAAATTGGAGATCAAAGCAAAATGTACGCAAAATATTCTGAAAAATTGCAGTTATCAGAAAGTTTTAGCATGAAGGACGGCAAGCAAGGGATTTTCGAAATATATTTCAGTTAGCTGGTGTCACTAGCTAGAAAATATTGTTGATCGCAAGTTGATACTCGATCGATAAGACTAGTCAATTTACTGAAAAGTAAAACATAAAGATTTTCTTACTTAAGTGGCTGCTGGGGGCTACAAGTCGTAAAACGGCCAACAAGACGTTTTTGAAACCTGAACTTTACAGCTAGATAATCAGGCTAAATAGCTGCTTAGAGCTTTAAGTGATACTCGACCGCTAATGTTGTCAAAATTGAAGACTAAGGCAAAATGTACCAAAAATATTCTGAAAAGTTGCAGTTCTCCAAAAGTTTTAGCATGAAGGACGGCAAGCAAGGGATTTTCGAACTATATTGCAGTTAGCTGGTGTCACTAGCTAGAAAATATTGTTGATCGCAAGTTGATACTCGATCGATAAGACTAGTCAATTTACTGAAAAGTAAAACAAAGATTTTCTTACTAAAGTGGCTGCTGGGAGCTACAAGTCGTAAAACGGCCAGCAATACGTTTTTGAAACTTGAACTTTACAGCTAGATAATCAAGCTAAAGAGCTGCTTAGAGCTTTAAGTGATACTCGACCGCTAATGTTGTCAAAATTGAAGACCAAGGCAAAATGTACCAAAAATATTCTGAAAAGTTGCAGTTCTCCAAAAGTTTTAGCATGAAGGACGGCAAGCAAGGGATTTTCGAACTATATTACAGTTAGCTGGTGTCACTAGCTAGAAAATATTGTTGATCGCAAGTTGATACTCGATCGATAAGACTAGTCAATTTACTGAAAAGTAAAACGTAAAGATTTCCTTACTTAGGTGGCTGCTGGGAGCTACAAGTCGTAAAACGGCCAACAAAACGTTTTTGAAACCTGAACTTTACAGCTAGATAATCAAGCTAAAGAGTTGCTTAGAGCTTTAAGTGATACTCGACCACTAATGATGTCAAAATTGGAGATCAAAGCAAAATGTACCCAAAATATTCTGAAAAATTGCAGTTCTCAGAAAGTTTTAGCATGAAGGACGGCAAGCAAGGGATTTTCGAACTATATTACAGTTAGCTGGTGTCACTAGCTAGAAAATATTGTTGATCGCAAGTTGATACTCGATCGATAAGACTAGTCAATTTACTGAAAAGTAAAACATAAAGATTTTCTTACTTAAGTGGCTGCTGGGAGCTACAAGTCCTGAAACGGCCAGAAAGACGTTTTTGAAACCTGAACTTTACAGCTAGATAATCAAGCTAAAGAGTTGCTTAGAGCTTTAAGTGATACTCGACCACTAATGATGTCAAAATTGGAGATCAAAGCAAAATGTACCCAAAATATTCTGAAAAATTGCAGTTCTCAGAAAGTTTTAGCATGAAGGACGGCAAGCAAGGGATTTTCGAACTATATTTCAGTTAGCTGGTGTCACTAGCTAGAAAATATTGTTGATCGCAAGTTGATACTCGATCGATAAGACTAGTCAATTTACTGAAAAGTAAAACATAAAGATTTTCTTACTTAGGTGGCTGCTGGGAGCTACAAGTCGTAAAACGGCCAACAAGACGTTTTTGAAACCTGAACATTATAGCTAGATAATCAGGCTAAATAGCTGCTTAGAGCTTTAAGTGATACTCGACCGCTAATGTTGTCAAAATTGAAGACCAAGGCAAAATGTACCAAAAATATTCTGATTAATTGCAGTTCTCAAAAAGTTTTAGCATGAAGGACGGCAAGCAAGGGATTTTCGAACTATATTACAGTTAGCTGGTGTCACTACGTAGAAAATATTGTTAATCGCAAGTTGATACTCGATCGATAAGACTAGTCAATTCGACGGTCGAGTATCAATTAAAGCTCTAAGCAGCTCTTTAGCCTGATTATCTAGCTGTAAAGTTCAGGTTTCAAAAACGTATTGCTGGCCGTTTTACGACTTGTAGCTCTCAGCAGCCACTTAAGTAAGAAAATCTTTATGTTTTACTTTTCAGTAAATTGACTAGTCTTATCGATCGAGTATCAACTTGCAATCAACAATATTTTCTAGGTAGTGACACCAGCTAACTGTAATATAGTTCGAAAATCCCTTGCTTGCCGTCCTTCATGCTAAAACTTTCTGAGAACTGCAATTTTTCAGAATATTTTTGGTACATTTTGCTTTGATCTCCAATTTTGACATCATTAGTGGTCGAGTATCACTTAAAGCTCTAAGCAACTCTTTAGCTTGATTATCTAGCTGTAAAGTTCAGGTTTCAAAAACGTCTCTCTGGCCGTTTCAGGACTTGTAGCTCCCAGCAGCCACTTAAGTAAGAAAATCTTTATGTTTTACTTTTCAGTAAATTGACTAGTCTTATCGATCGAGTATCAACTTGCGATCAACAATATTTTCTAGGTAGTGATACCAGCTAACTGTAATATAGTTCGAAAATCCCTTGCTTGCCGTCCTTCATGCTAAAACTTTGTGAGAACTGCAATTTTTCAGAATATTTTTGGTACATTTTGCTTTGGTCTTCAATTTTGACAACATTATCGGTCGAGTATCACTTAAAGCTCTAAGCAGCTATTTAGCCTGATTATCTAGCTGTAAAGTTCAGGTTTCAAAAACGTCTTGTTGGCCGTTTTACGACTTGTAGCTCCCAGCAGCCACCTAAGTAAGAAAATCTTTATGTTTTACTTTTCAGTAAATTGACTAGTCTTATCGAACGAGTATCAACTTGCGATCAACAATATTTTCTAGGTAGTGACACCAGCTAACTGTAATATAGTTGGAAAATCCCTTGCTTGCCGTCCTTCATGCTAAAACTTTTGGAGAACTGCAGTTTTTCAGAATATTTTGGGTACATTTTGCATTGGTCTCCAATTTTGACAACATTAGTGGTCTAGAATCACTTAAAGCTCTACGCAACTCTTTAGCTTGATTATCTAGCTGTAAAGTTCACGTTTCAAAAACGTATTGCTGGCCGTTTTACGACTTGTAGCTCCCAGCAGCCACTTAAGCAAGAAAATCTTTATGTTTTAATTTTCAGTAAATTGACTAGTCTTATCGATCGAGTATCAACTTGCGATCAACAATATTTTCTAGGTAGTGATACCAGCTAACTGTAATATAGTTCGAAAATCCCTTGCTTGCCGTCCTTCATGCTAAAACTTTTGGAGAACTGCAGTTTTTCAGAATATTTTGGGTACATTTTGCTTTGATCTCCAATTTTGACATCATTAGTGGTCGAGTATCACTTGAAGCTCTAAGCAACTCTTTAGCTTGATTATCTAGCTGTAAAGTTCAGGTTTCAAAAACGTCTTGTTGGCCGTTTTACGACTTGTAGCTCCCAGCAGCCACCTAAGTAAGAAAATCTTTATGTTTTACTTTTCAGTAAATTGACTAGTTTTATCGAACGAGTATCAACTTGCGATCAACAATATTTTCTAGGTAGTGACACCAGCTAACTGTAATATAGTTGGGAAATCCCTTGCTTGCCGTCCTTCATGCTAAAACTTTTTGAGAACTGCAATTTTTCAGAATATTTTGGGTACATTTTGCCTTGGTCTTCAATTTTGATAACATTAGCGGTCGAGTATCACTTAAAGCTCTAAGCAGCTCTTTAGCCTGATTGTCTAGCTATAACGTTCAGGTTTCAAAAACGTATTGCTGGCCGTTTTACGACTTGTAGCTCCCAGCAGCCACTTAAGTAAGAAAATCTTTATGTTTTACTTTTCAGTAAATTGACTAGTCTTATCGATCGAGTATCAACTTGCGATCAACAATATTTTCTAGGTAGTGATACCAGCTAACTGTAATATAGTTCGAAAATCCCTTGCTTGCTGTCCTTCATGCTAAAACTTTGTGAGAACTGCAATTTTTCAGAATATTTTTGGTACATTTTGCTTTGGTCTTCAATTTTGACAACATTATCGGTCGAGTATCACTTAAAGCTCTAAGCAGCTATTTAGCCTGATTATCTAGCTGTAAAGTTCAGGTTTCAAAAACGTCTTGTTGGCCGTTTTACGACTTGTAGCTCCCAGCAGCCACCTAAGTAAGAAAATCTTTATGTTTTACTTTTCAGTAAATTGACTAGTCTTATCGAACGAGTATCAACTTGCGATCAACAATATTTTCTAGGTAGTGACACCAGCTAACTGTAATATAGTTGGAAAATCCCTTGCTTGCCGTCCTTCATGCTAAAACTTTTGGAGAACTGCAGTTTTTCAGAATATTTTTGGTACATTTTGCATTGGTCTCCAATTTTGACAACATTAATGGTCTAGAATCACTTAAAGCTCTACGCAACTCTTTAGCTTGATTATCTAGCTGTAAAGTTCACGTTTCAAAAACGTATTGCTGGCCGTTTTACGACTTGTAGCTCCCAGCAGCCACTTAAGTAAGAAAATCTTTATGTTTTAATTTTCAGTAAATTGACTAGTCTTATCGATCGAGTATCAACTTGCGATCAACAATATTTTCTAGGTAGTGATACCAGCTAACTGTAATATAGTCCGAAAATCCCTTGCTTGCCGTCCTTCATGCTAAAACTTTTGGAGAACTGCAATTTTTCAGAATATTTTGGGTACATTTTGCCTTGGTCTTCAATTTTGCCAACATTAGCGGTCGAGTATCACTTAAAGCTCTAAGCAGCTATTTAGCCTGATTATCTAGCTGTAATGTTCAGGTTTCAAAAACGTCTCTCTTGCCGTTTCAGGACTTGTAGCTCCCAGCAGCCACTTAAGCAAGAAAATCTTAATGTTTTACTTTTCAGTAAATTGACTAGTCTTATCGATCGAGTATCAACTTGCGATCAACAATATTTTCTAGGTAGTGATACCAGCTAACTGTAATATAGTTCGAAAATCCCTTGCTTGCCGTCCTTCATGCTAAAACTTTTTGAGAACTGCAATTTTTCAGAATATTTTGGGTACATTTTGCCTTGGTCTTCAATTTTGACAACATTAGCGGTCGAGTATCACTTAAAGCTCTAAGCAGCTATTTAGCCTGATTATCTAGCTGTAAAGTTCAGGTTTCAAAAACGTCTTGTTGGCCGTTTTACGACTTGTAGCTCCCAGCAGCCACCTAAGTAAGAAAATCTTAATGTTTTACTTTTCAGTAAATTGACTAGTCTTATCGATCGAGTATCAACTTGCGATCTACAATATTTTCTAGGTAGTGACATCAGCTAACTGTAATATAGTTCGAAAATCCCTTGCTTGCCGTCCTTCATGCTAAAACTTTTTGAGAACTGCAATTTTTCAGAATATTTTGGGTACATTTTGCCTTGGTCTTCAATTTTGACAACATTAGCGGTCGAGTATCACTTAAAGCTCTAAGCAGCTATTTAGCCTGATTATCTAGCTGTAATGTTCAGGTTTCAAAAACGTCTCTCTTGCCGTTTCAGGACTTGTAGCTCCCAGCAGCCACTTTAGTAAGAAAATTTTTATGTTTTACTTTTCAGTAAATTGACTAGTCTTATCGATGGAGTATCAACTTGCGATCAACAATATTTTCTAGGTAGTGATACCAGCTAACTGTAATATAGTTCGAAAATCCCTTGCTTGCCGTCCTTCATGCTAAAACTTTTTGAGAACTGCAATTTTTCAGAATATTTTGGGTACATTTTGCCTTGGTCTTCAATTTTGACATTAGCGGTCGAGTATCACTTAAAGCTCTAAGCAGCTATTTAGCCTGATTATCTAGCTGTAAAGTTCAGGTTTCAAAAACGTCTTGTTGGCCGTTTTACGACTTGTAGCTCCCAGCAGCCACCTAAGTAAGAAAATCTTTATGTTTTACTTTTCAGTAAATTGACTAGTCTTATCGAACGAGTATCAACTTGCGATCAACAATATTTTCTAGGTAGTGACACCAGCTAACTGTAATATAGTTGGAAAATCCCTTGCTTGCCGTCCTTCATGCTAAAACTTTTGGAGAACTGCAGTTTTTCAGAATATTTTTGGTACATTTTGCATTGGTCTCCAATTTTGACAACATTAATGGTCTAGAATCACTTAAAGCTCTACGCAACTCTTTAGCTTGATTATCTAGCTGTAAAGTTCACGTTTCAAAAACGTATTGCTGGCCGTTTTACGACTTGTAGCTCCCAGCAGCCACTTAAGTAAGAAAATCTTTATGTTTTAATTTTCAGTAAATTGACTAGTCTTATCGATCGAGTATCAACTTGCGATCAACAATATTTTCTAGGTAGTGATACCAGCTAACTGTAATATAGTCCGAAAATCCCTTGCTTGCCGTCCTTCATGCTAAAACTTTTGGAGAACTGCAATTTTTCAGAATATTTTGGGTACATTTTGCCTTGGTCTTCAATTTTGCCAACATTAGCGGTCGAGTATCACTTAAAGCTCTAAGCAGCTATTTAGCCTGATTATCTAGCTGTAATGTTCAGGTTTCAAAAACGTCTCTCTTGCCGTTTCAGGACTTGTAGCTCCCAGCAGCCACTTTAGTAAGAAAATTTTTATGTTTTACTTTTCAGTAAATTGACTAGTCTTATCGATCGAGTATCAACTTGCGATCAACAATATTTTCTAGGTAGTGATACCAGCTAACTGTAATATAGTTCGAAAATCCCTTGCTTGCCGTCCTTCATGCTAAAACTTTTTGAGAACTGCAATTTTTCAGAATATTTTGGGTACATTTTGCCTTGGTCTTCAATTTTGACAACATTAGCGGTCGAGTATCACTTAAAGCTCTAAGCAGCTATTTAGCCTGATTATCTAGCTGTAATGTTCAGGTTTCAAAAACGTCTTGTTGGCCGTTTTACGACTTGTAGCTCCCAGCAGCCACCTAAGTAAGAAAATCTTAATGTTTTACTTTTCAGTAAATTGACTAGTCTTATCGATCGAGTATCAACTTGCGATCAACAATATTTTCTAGGTAGTGACACCAGCTAACTGTAATATAGTTCGAAAATCCCTTGCTTGCCGTCCTTCATGCTAAAACTTTTGGAGAACTGCAACTTTTCAGAATATTTTTGGTACATTTTGCCTTGGTCTTCAATTTTGACAACATTAGCGGTCGAGTATCACTTAAAGCTCTAAGCAGCTATTTAGCCTGATTATCTAGCTGTAAAGTTCAGGTTTCAAAAACGTCTTGTTGGCCGTTTTACGACTTGTAGCTCCCAGCAGCCACCTAAGTAAGAAAATCTTAATGTTTTACTTTTCAGTAAATTGACTAGTCTTATCGATCGAGTATCAACTTGCGATCAACAATATTTTCTAGGTAGTGACACCAGCTAACTGTAATATAGTTCGAAAATCCCTTGCTTGCCGTCCTTCATGCTAAAACTTTTTGAGAACTGCAATTTTTCAGAATATTTTGGGTACATTTTGCCTTGGTCTTCAATTTTGACAACATTAGCGGTCGAGTATCACTTAAAGCTCTAAGCAGCTATTTAGCCTGATTATCTAGCTGTAATGTTCAGGTTTCAAAAACGTCTCTCTTGCCGGTTCAGGACTTGTAGCTCCCAGCAGCCACTTTAGTAAGAAAATTTTTATGTTTTACTTTTCAGTAAATTGACTAGTCTTATCGATCGAGTATCAACTTGCGATCAACAATATTTTCTAGGTAGTGATACCAGCTAACTGTAATATAGTTCGAAAATCCCTTGCTTGCCGTCCTTCATGCTAAAACTTTTTGAGAACTGCAATTTTTCAGAATATTTTGGGTACATTTTGCCTTGGTCTTCAATTTTGACAACATTAGCGGTCGAGTATCACTTAAAGCTCTAAGCAGCTATTTAGCCTGATTATCTAGCTGTAAAGTTCAGGTTTCAAAAACGTCTTGTTGGCCGTTTTACGACTTGTAGCTCCCAGCAGCCACCTAAGTAAGAAAATCTTAATGTTTTACTTTTCAGTAAATTGACTAGTCTTATCGATCGAGTATCAACTTGCGATCTACAATATTTTCTAGGTAGTGACACCAGCTAACTGTAATATAGTTCGAAAATCCCTTGCTTGCCGTCCTTCATGCTAAAACTTTTTGAGAACTGCAATTTTTCAGAATATTTTGGGTACATTTTGCCTTGGTCTTCAATTTTGACAACATTAGCGGTCGAGTATCACTTAAAGCTCTAAGCAGCTATTTAGCCTGATTATCTAGCTGTAATGTTCAGGTTTCAAAAACGTCTCTCTTGCCGTTTCAGGACTTGTAGCTCCCAGCAGCCACTTTAGTAAGAAAATTTTTATGTTTTACTTTTCAGTAAATTGACTAGTCTTATCGATGGAGTATCAATTTGCGATCAACAATATTTTCTAGGTAGTGATACCAGCTAACTGTAATATAGTTCGAAAATCCCTTGCTTGCCGTCCTTCATGCTAAAACTTTTTGAGAACTGCAATTTTTCAGAATATTTTGGGTACATTTTGCCTTGGTCTTCAATTTTGACAACATTAGCGGTCGAGTATCACTTAAAGCTCTAAGCAGCTATTTAGCCTGATTATCTAGCTGTAATGTTCAGGTTTCAAAAACGTCTTGTTGGCCGTTTTACGACTTGTAGCTCCCAGCAGCCACCTAAGTAAGAAAATCTTAATGTTTTACTTTTCAGTAAATTGACTAGTCTTATCGATCGAGTATCAACTTGCGATCAACAATATTTTCTAGGTAGTGACACCAGCTAACTGTAATATAGTTCGAAAATCCCTTGCTTGCCGTCCTTCATGCTAAAACTTTTGGAGAACTGCAGTTTTCAGAATATTTTGGTTACATTTTGCATTGGTCTCCAATTTTGACAACATTAGTGGTCTAGTATCACTTAAAGCTCTAAGCAACTCTTTAGCTTGATTATCTAGCTGTAAAGTTCACGTTTCAAAAACGTATTGCTGGCCGTTTTACGACTT
Source organism: Epiblema foenella (assembly GCA_963556455.1). Classification (NCBI taxonomy): domain Eukaryota; kingdom Metazoa; phylum Arthropoda; class Insecta; order Lepidoptera; family Tortricidae; genus Epiblema; species Epiblema foenella. The sequence goes on along the minus strand of OY747113.1, from coordinate 1,362,603 downwards.
GTAGCTCCCAGCAGCCACTTAAGTAAGAAAATCTTTATGTTTTACTTTTCAGTAAATTGACTAGTCTTATCGATCGAGTATCAACTTGCGATCAACAATATTTTCTAGGTAGTGACACCAGCTAACTGTAATATAGTTCGAAAATCCCTTGCTTGCCGTCCTTCATGCTTAAACTTTTGGAGAACTGCAACTTTTCAGAATATTTTTAGTACATTTTGCCTTGGTCTTCAATTTTGACAACATTAGCGGTCGAGTATCACTTAAAGCTCTAAGCAGCTCTTTAGCCTGATTATCTAGCTGTAAAGTTCAGGTTTCAAAAACGTCTTGTTGGCCGTTTCAGGACTTGTAGCTCCCAGCAGCCACCTAAGTAAGAAAATCTTTATGTTTTACTTTTCAGTAAATTGACTAGTCTTATCGATCGAGTATCAACTTGCGATCAACAATATTTTCTAGGTAGTGACACCAGCTAACTGTAATATAGTTCGAAAATCCCTTGCTTGCCGTCCTTCATGCTAAAACTTTTTGAGAACTGCAACTTTTCAAAATATTTTGGGTACATTTTGCTTTGGTCTCCAATTTTGACAACATTAGTGGTCGAGTATCACTTAAATCTCTCATCAGCTCTTTATCCTGATTACCTGCTGCATGGAACCGGTTTTAAAAACCATTTGCTTGCCGTCTTACTAGGGGATATTACAGATAGCATGAGTTCCTTGAGGAAAATGTACATATTTTAGTTTTTCATTAATTCTGGTCTTGTTTGGTCTGTTTATTGTGTATTACTAGTATCAGGTGCTCTTTGACTGAATTGTACGATGATATTTTACAATGAAATTTTGACTTCTTAATTTGGTTGGGTTATCGGCGGCTGCTAACTTTGGCTGCTAACTTCACACCGGTATAACAATCGAGATTTGTTAGAGATGTATAAGGTCTCTAAGCGTCAAGATAAAAGGTAATAAAGCAGGTACACTAATCATAATAAAATATTCTGAGCTATATCTATAAGCGTCAACATGAAAATAATAAAATCTAATAAATAAATATCCTCAGAGATGTATAAGGTCTGTGAGCGTCAGTCTAAAAATAAAATCAAATGAGAACAGAATATTGAAACAAGTATTCCACTCCAAAGATGTAGTCTCCGAAATGGCACTTTTGAAGGCGTCCACTGCTTCTTCTGGTGACTGGAATCGTTGACCGAATAGCTTTTCTTTAATTTTAGGGAAAGTATAAAAATCATCGGGACTCAGGTCGGGGTTGTACGGTGGATGGTTCATTAATTCGACGTTATCATGATCCAAATACGCCTTTGTTTTATGAGCGGTGTGTGCGCTAGCGTAGCATGATGGAACATGATGTGTCGATTGCAGTTTTGTGTTCTGAGTATATCAACGATTTCAGGTAGACAAATCGTTGTGTACCAGTTTGCATTGACTCGCAGTTTGCGTGGATTCCCCTAGGGTTGGAAGGTCAGATGGCGGTCGCTTCCGTTAAACCTAGTGCCTACGCCAAATCTTGGAATTAGGCAGCGGACCCCGGGCATCCTTCAGGATGCAACTGTACCGGGATAACGCTAGGAGGATGATGAGTGCTTAAATTACTTATTTGTGAGCAATAAACAGAAAAATAACATAAAATTAAAGCTAACTTAGAGTTATTTTAGTTGGTTACACAAAATATAATAATAATATATATATATATATGGTTATATCTGCATATTCCCTTCTGAAAGGCCGGCAACGCACTTGCGACTCTTCTGGTGTTGCAGGTGTTTATGGGCGACGGTAATTGCTTACCATCAGGCGATCCGTCTGCTCGTTTGCCCCCTATACTTAACATAAAAAAAGTGTTAAAAAAGCCTTAAAACCATTGTTCCGTCGATTCGTTATATAAGGAAGCAATATATTGGTACAGGCGGACGAATAAAACGATAAAATTGATCCAAAACCTCTTTGTAGCTGAATTCAGATAAAATTCTAGAAGTATCCTGCCAGAGTGGCAGCGGCCGCGGTGAGTGAGAACTTAGGCAACTTTTAATAAAAGAAATAGAAAAGAAATTATCAAAGAAAGAAGTAAGAAAGAAAGAGGTTTGAAAGTAAGGTTGTCTGGAGAAGATCGCTCTTTTTCGAAGCCTGGACCGCCTGCTATTTGTGTTTATCCTTGTGATTGGGTCATTGTCAGTAGTAAAAACAAAAGTTGTCCACCCGGTGGTCAATAGTTAACGGCTTATGTACTTACATGTAAGTTATGTTTTTATTACATGGATTTATAGTTACGGAAACACCGTTTATGCGGGTTACTAGACCAATACAAAATTAAGCTTTGTGGCCCTTAACTTTTGATATGTCCACCGAAAAGACGCGAACCTAAATCTGACAATGACCCGATTATGTATACGGTGTTATTTTGTTGATTTATGGAATAAAGCGTATTTGTATTGTATTGTATTTTTATGAACTGTTTAAAGAGAAAGTATTTGTTTGTTATATCGCGATTTTCAGTTAATTTAATCGTTTGACTTGTTTATTTAAATATCATTGTCACAGTAAATTAAATTGTCAAAGGCGTTTTAGGGTGACTTTACAATCAAAATAGGTAGCTGGAACTTTATAAATTTGAAATTGTAGAACTAGATATTCTGGAACGACGGGACGGACGGATATAAAAGACGTACATCGCTTGTAAAATGATAGTTCTCGCCTAAACTTGAAAGAGTCATTACGAAATTGTTCTGTGTGGGGCCAAGCCAGGCCCCGCAATTCAAGAAGACTTCGCGGATAATCTGAGCCGCTTCTGTTACGCTGCTCCGAGGTCCTGAGCCGCTTCTACTACGCTGGTCCGAGGCCCTGACCCACCTCTCCTACGATGCTACGCGAATCTGAGTCGCCTCTGCTACGGTGCTCCGCGGCCCCTAGCCGCCTACACTACGCTGGCGCTGCTACGCGGCCCCTAGCCACCTGTACCTATGCTACCTCGCAGATCCGAGCCTCGACTCCTGACGCTACCTGGCACCACTGAGCTAGGGTGCCTGTTACCCTAATTACCCTGCTAAACATCTCATCATTTACGTTCCACCCGTCGTTCCTTATCGCTTATTATTTTGGGTTCAAAAGAGACGAATAAATAAACGTACCTCGACCGTGATACTTTTTGCTTTTATTTCTATATACTGCACATTTCGAACTAGTCAATAACCTTGCCTCTCAAATTATTGGAAGGCGACATTTCTAAATTGTAACGATATCTTGGTCTTGTTCATATTATCTATGAATAGAAAAAAATAATCTAAAATTCGAAAAACTGAGTGTGAAATCAAAAAGGGTGATCAATCCTCCCCAGTTTCCCCTAATGACGTAGTACCAGTGATTACAAGCAGGTTTGTAGGTACAAAACAATTGAAAATAAAATTACCTATGCTGTTATTTGCCATAATTTACTTTATTTTACGTATTTGACTGCCGTCCTTATTTTCTGAATCCGGATCATCAAAATCGAACAGAGGGGCTACCGCGAAACGAAAACGAACGAAGTTCGAATATCTCCCTCTCTGTCGCACGAATAAGCAAGTGCAACAGAGAAGGAGATATTCGAACTTCGTTCGTTTTCGTTTCGCGGTAGCCCCTCAGACATCTGCCAGCTATCGTTTTCAAGATAAAATATAACGAATTTGGTGAATATTCAGCGTTCAACGGCGGTTTTCCTGTCATTGTCGTTTAATTAAATATCCTTAAAGGAGACGATGATCAGAGCAAACTTTTGTAAAAAGCGTAAACCGATATCGGATCCGAATCTTATTATGGTTCTTGATTACTCGTAATATTTTCGCCGGTTTATATTAACTTTTTGAAGATAATCGTGAGTCGACAATAACTAGAAACGAGCGTTTGAAACGCTCGGAGTATTGCCCAATTGCGATATATAATAAAACTTATTTTGTTTTAAAATTGTACACATTATGGCTGAGATACACGTCATACTCGTGATCGGGTGCTGTTTGAGGAGTCCGGTCTGTTCATGCTTGCTAGGACATAGTGACTACGTTAATACTAGTACTTTTATAGGGGATTGACGAGAGACATCATCCTGTTGTGGATTCGTTTTTATTATCAGTGACTTAGAGACCATATACATCTCTAAAAATATTAAATTAATTTTAAAATTGACGCTTAGAGACCATGTACATCTCTGGGATATTATATTAATTTCATTATACTCCTTGTTTAATCTTGAGACCTTATACATCTCTAACTTTACTGATGTTGTAATATTTGTAATAGATAACTTTGCTATCTTCACTGTATGACATTAATTTTGTTATAATTGTAAACTGGAAATTATTATTCCTTCTTGAACTGTAAATTAATATTTTGACATGAAAAATGTATTACTTATTATAGTCAGACTTTCTTAAGTTGTAAATTAATATTTTGACATGTAAAAGTGCGCTTGTGGCCTACTTGCAGAATAAATGTTTGTATTTTATATTTTCTATTATATATTATTGAAAAATGTCCTACCTCCCAAGTATCGGTGTTTCCATGACAGTGTTGGAATCGGTCCAAGCTCGTCTTTCCACTGGGCACTGTTTCATATATTGAATTTATTCGCTTATTAGGCGAACAGTGGGCCCGGCTGCGGGCGAAGTTAAAGATAAATTACACAGAAGATACAAGCGTGGAGTAGCAGAGGGCCTATCGAAATCCGAACTTCGTGTCGTGCCGGCCCTTTCACTCATATGGTGTATAACACGAGAGTGAAAGGGACGGCACGAACGGGACGGGTTTTAAATTCTGGGTCAGACAATGATTTTAAGGATATCGGCAATTTGTTACATACTTTGACACATGACACAATAATATACCCCCGTGGCCCGTGGTATACTGCCCGTGTGGTTGCCGGGTAAGAATTGCGCCACCCCATCTCTTCCCGTGGGTTTCGTAGGAGGCGAATAAGGGAAAATCGGAGGGTGGGCAGCAGCATCCTTCGATCATTACCACCATCAAACTGCGGTCGCCAACCCGCTTGCCAAGCGTGGCGACTATGGCAAATCCCCCCCAAGGGAAAAATATAAAACATGCCCAGAAAAATTAAACCAAGACCCCTAGTCCCCGGCGGCCCCGCTATTCCTGGCTCCGGTGGCGGCCATGGTAACGGCGGGGCAGGGGGTGCTACAGTGAATCCCCGGCAGAGACCCGGCTACCAAAACCGACGACCCTTGGCCCTGGCAACATTTAACTGCCGAACACTGCGGACCGACGAGAAACTGCTGGAACTGGAGGAAGAATTGAGCAAGATACGTTGGGGAATCGTAGGGTTATCAGAAATCCGTAGAGAGGGGGAGGATACGATAACCCTGAAGTCCGGTAACTTGCTTTATTTCCGGGAGGGCGACCAACAGTCCCAGGGAGGTGTCGGGTTTATCGTCCACAAGTCCCTCGTAAACAGCGTGGTGAAAATCGAGAGTGTGTCGACCAGGGTAGCGTGCCTTGTACTAAGAATGACCCAACGGTATTCGTTGAAGGTCATACAGGTTTACGCACCGACCTCGACGCACTCCGACGATGAGGTGGAAGCTATGTACGAGGATATTTCCAGAGCCATTCATAGCTCCAAAACTCACTTCACAGTTGTTATGGGGGACTTCAACGCTAAACTGGGCAAACGGGACGGTGAAGAGCTGAGAGTGGGGCAATTTGGAGTGGGGCGAAGGAATCACCGGGGACATCTACTGGCTGGTTTCATGGAGAAGGAGGGACTCTACATGATGAACTCCTTCTTCAGGAAACGTGAGCATAGGAAATGGACCTGGATGAGCCCGGATGGTGCAACGAGGAATGAGATAGACTTTATCATGTCGACGAAAGAGCATATATTTAATGATGTCTCTGTGATCAACGCGGTCAAGACGGGCAGTGATCACCGTATGGTACGAGGCACATTAAATATTCAGTTCAAGCTAGAGAAAAGTCGATTGATAAACCCCCGCCCCGCACCGGTACCAGCCCAACTACAAAACCCCGAGAGCTTTCAACTCGAATTGCAAAACCGTTTCGAATGCCTAGGGAGCGACGTGGACGAAAACAACGATGGGTTTGTGGAAGCTGTCCATACGGTCGGGTCCAAGTTCTTCAAGACCCGTCGTAAAAAGGTCCAGAAGATCTCTGACTTCACTCTGAAGCTCATGGATGTAAGACGTGAGATGATCCTGCAGTCTCCAGATGATGCATCTCGCTTTCGGCGGCTCAACAGACAGATCTCGAAGTGCCTGAGGCGCGATTTACGCCGATTTAACACTAACTGTGTTGAAGAGGCTATTGAGCGCAACAGAGGCTCTAAGGTTTTCGCTAGAGATCTGTCTGTTGGTCAGAGCCAGATGACTAAGCTGAAGACCGACGATAGCAGGATCATTTCTTCCAAACCTGAGCTTCTGCGTGAAGTTGAAAGGTTCTATGGGCAGCTATACACAACCACCCGAAGACCCGTCGTTGATCTAGCCAAAGACCCTAGAGCTAGATTAACCCGACATTATACCGAAGATATCCCGGACGTCAGCCTGTATGAGATTAGTATGGCTCTCAAACAGTTGAAGAACGGCAAAGCCCCGGGTGACGACGGAATTACAGCCGAAATCCTGAAGGCGGGCGGTAAACCTGTCCTCAGAGCCCTTCAGACGCTGTTTAATTCTGTAATTCACGAGGGGAAAACGCCGCAAGCATGGAACAAGTGTGGTGGTACTTTTCTTCAAAAAAGGCGATAACACTTTGCTGAAGAATTATAGGCCCATCTCACTTCTGAGCCATGTTTACAAGCTGTTTTCGAGAGTCATCACGAACCGTCTCGCGCGCAGGTTTGACGACTTCCAGCCTCCCGAACAAGCCGGATTCCGAAAAGGCTACAGTACCGTAGACCACATACATGCCTTGCGGCAGGTTAGGATTCGGTCGAGACTTGGGCTGTACTGCAGTCTCTCCAGAGGTGCCAAGTTGACTACCGGTATATCGAAGTCCTAAAGTGCCTGTACGAAAACGCCACCATGTCCGTCCGACTACAGGACCAGGAAACAAAGCCTGTTCCACTGCAGCGGGGAGTCAGACAAGGAGATGTGATCTCTCCGAAGCTCTTCACCGCTGCACTGGAGGATGCTTTCAAATTTCTGGACTGGGAAGGACGAGGCATCAACGTAAATGGCGAGTACATCACTCACCTTCGATTTGCTGACGACATTGTAGTCATGGCTGAGACCATGGAGGACCTCAGTACAATGCTCGTTGATCTCAGCAGTTTCCGATCGAGTTGGTCTGAAAATGAACATGGACAAGACGAAGGTCATGTCTAATGCCCATGTCGTACCAACTCCCGTAATAATCGGCGGCTCGGCGCTCGAAGTTGTTGACGAGTACGTATACCTGGGACAAACAGTCCAGTTAGGTAGGTCCAACTTCGAGAAAGAGATCACTCGTCGAATCCGACTCGGCTGGGCAGCGTTCGGGAAGCTTCGCAGTGTATTCTCGTCCAGTTTACCGCAGTGCCTCAAGTCAAAAGTCTTTGACCAGTGTGTGTTGCCAGTGATGACATATGGATCCGAGACATGGGCGCTAACGATGGGCCTCATAAGAAAGCTCAAGGTCACCCAAAGAGCAATGGAAAGAGCTATGCTCGGGGTTTCTCTGCGTGATAGAATTAGGAATGAAGCTATCCGTAGCAGAACTGGGGTCACCGACATAGCCTTCAAAATTGCGAGACTAAAGTGGCAGTGGGCAGGGAACATTGCTCGCAGGACTGACGGTCGATGGGGCCAGAAACTGCTTGAGTGGCGTCCACGCACCGGAAGACGAGCTGTCGGTAGGCCTCCGACAAGGTGGAGTGATGACCTGGTGAAGGTCGCGGGAATCCGGTGGAAACAAACGGCACAGGACCGGTCTAAATGGCGAGCCTTGGGGGAGGCCTATGTTCAGCAGTGGACGTCTTTCGGCTGAAATGATGATGATGATGACAATAATATACCTACTGCGCCAGGTATGGCAATCTGGTACATCCCCATGTATATTCTCAACCATCCGGATAGACGTCTGCATGTTCCCTTTTCCCGCCGGCGGGGACGTCCACCGCGCGATCGCGACAACAGTGACACATATAGTTCCTATTCGTCCCGGTACCGCCGCACACTGGGTGGAGTCAATCCGACCCAGGTCGGGCCTAGCTGAGTTTCTTGCTGGACTCTTCTCAGCTAGGCTAGGTTTAGTGAACCAGCGACAAAACTCCCAGTAGCTCGATTCCACTCACACCTCAGATTCGGTTGAAACCGCTCAACCAATCTCACTGGAGCGCAAACTCTTAGAGTATTCAGTGTTCCAAACCACACGCGTGATCCTGCCGGAGGTTTTCCCCTGGATTTTCCCCAGGCTACTTCTCCAACCGCGCACTCCTATCGCTTAATTGGGCTCGGCCTATAAAGCCACAGTCAGGTTCAAAAAAAAAAGTAACCGAGTTTCTTAGAAATGTTTATAATATAGACTTCAAGCATGCTTGAGAGATGACCCATGTCCAAATGGACAGATACTTATCGCTAAAACTCATGTTTGGTAGATTTAAAGCCTATAAAATCAGTTTTAAAGAGTGACTCAGGAGACGTAACCATGGTAACGAGCAACAAAGAATAGTTGATCCAACCAAAATATGAGCGAAGTCATTAACCTGGCATTAAAATCTAACGTTAGTACATTAAGTTACATGATTACCCTGCAGTTAAAAACAACCCTCCACACTACATATAAACGTCAGAATAACTTCATCGCCCCATTACAGTTGCATTAAATTTAATACGCCACCTTTACCTAAACACCAATTTACTAAGACCCTCGCCACCCTTAATTCCAACCGGTAATTACCTCGGAAGAGGAGAATGATAGACCAAGTGAAATTGGACTCTTCGAAGCAGTTAGGGTTAATTCACAAGAACACCCAAAACCTTTCCCGGTAACATGGCTGTTAAGGAAGCTTAACGTTTCGAAATACTTTGAACTTGGATAATACCGCAGAAGTTACGTTAAATAGCAGGGTTTAATTAAATCTTAGCTACGGCTTCGAAAAATTTGGGAAATGGTTGGAAATTTATGAATTTTACGAAAAGGCTAACCGCGCTTGCCTGCCAAGGTGGCCGTCCAATTTGAAACCCCGGTAAACATCTTTAAATAAATAAATAAATAAATATTAGAGGACAATCTTACACAAATCGAACTAGCCCCACAGTAAGCTCAAGAAGGCTTGTGTTATGGGTACTAGACGACGATATATTTAATAGATATAAATACTTAAATACATAGAAAACATCCAAGACTCAGAAACAAATATTCATGCTCATCACACAAATATTTGCCCTGACCGGGATTCGAACCCAGGACCGTCAGCTTCACAGGCAGGTACACTACCCACTAGGCTAAACCGGTCGTCAAATCATCTTTGTGGGATGAAAACGAATATTATTGTATTGTTCCTTAGTGTTCAGCGTGTAAACACTCAGGAACTTGAAATGATTCAGCCGAGTTGCATAAAAGCAATTCATTGAAAAATCTATAATCTATTTTTTTTCATAGAAATTCGCTTAACAAGGCTCAGGTTACTCATACATTACGTCATACTTTTTCGTGTTGGCATCCGTCCATCGATTTATAAGATGACGTCAAAAACCTGCTTAGCAAAAAATATCTAAATAACCTTCTTAGCTGGCACCGACTCCAAAAATAAGTGATGAAATGGTTGAAACGCTTGGACCGTGGGGGCCCGGTGCTCGTGCACTATATGGGGAGCTGGCGAAGCGGCTCGTGGAGGCAACTGGGACCAGAGGGCTGGCGCCTGTCTCGCCCAACGGATTGCGATCGCAATCCAGCGAGGCAATTCCGCCAGCCTTCTGGGCACCTTGGCCCACGGCACCGACCTTGGCCCAGTTTTTTATTTGTAAATATTTGGTTTTATTTTAAAGTCAACCGGGGTTACTTTCAAATTGAGGGGCGACTTTAAAAATCTACTTTTTATATCGTATGTTAGTTTTAATTTGGTTAGCATGAGGTAAGAAATATCTTGGTAAATTTCCTAACCGTTTACTAAACTGAATCACACTAAAATACTTATTGATGATTATATAAGTGTTCTAAATATATCAAAGTGGCCCCGTTTTTTCCTAAAGTCATTTAGTTTATAGAGTTAAGCCTTATATTAGAGTATGTTATATTATTTGTTTTCGGTTGTTTCCAAATAAATACTACAATTATATTTAAAAAAGTAAGTGATTATAAATTCTAAATTGGTATAAAACTGTCAATAATTTCGGTATAATTACGTTTTTACTTTACATTTCATCATTCACATTCCGATGACGTTATACACAACACGGCGGTTATTAATCCCAAGAAAGCCATTAACAATCCAATGCTGGAATGATTTCAGCATCGCGCTCCCATGTTGCACATATGCAACATCAATAATAATCAATTTGTGTGCGTATTGCATTACGGTAGTGTCCCCATACGTCTGTTAATTGTGTGTCCGTGCAACAATAATGTATTTAGACGCCTAGTGCAGACACGTTGGAATCGGTGACGAACGTAACTGGTAATATTATAGTTAATTAATAACAATAGAGGTGGACAATGGGTATCCAAATGTTAGAGTTAAAATTGTAGTTTATAAGATTGATTACTGAAATACTCACAAGATGTCGTTATACCGGTCGGAACTGTAACGTCACGCCTTTAGGTTGTGTTACAATTAAGATTTTTTAACTTGTGATTTGATTTAAATAATTAATTTCTCTTAATATATGGGTTTTTGGACTACATGTTATATAACTTTATATACTCTAATTAAGCTCTAAAAGCGTTGGTTTAAATCATTCGGGTTATTAACGCTCACTAAGTATAAAGACCTACGATCCATTGGACATATTTTTAGTACGTCGTATGCTCCCATATTTTTATACTTGCCTATACCCCAGTGGGTTAACGTAACATCCACGGCTTCTTCTGCTATTGAAGAAGAAACAAGCAAAATTAACTCCTATTACACCCTTTAGTCTTGTTTTAAATCATAATAGCAAAATGGCCCCGTAACAGCCCATAATCAGGCGAAGTTACTTGAAATTTCCAACTCGCTATTTTACCCATTTTCTGGATGAAAGCTTTGTATTTATGGTCGTAAATCACTTGGCCAGACACCTGATATTATTTGTTGTCTGCTGTAATGTACTGTTGGTGTTCATATTCATAAATATTGCTGAAGGTTAGTCGCTGCCGTGGCTTGAGTATGCATTTATTAGAAAAGAAAAATGTGGATTTAGGTGGTTATACCACATTTGTAACCACCATGTTTTATGCAAATAATTGATTTATGATTTAGGATTTGGATTAATCGTAAGGTCTAGTTTCCTCTCTGGGTTGGCAGGTGATATGGGAATCGCTTTTGTAAAACTGAGAGCTTATCCAGAAATCCGTTTGGCTTTTTTGGGTTTTAAACCTTTTGAACCCTCCTTTGGTGATGTTACAGCAACAATCTTATAAAACATATTCGTTTTCATTATCAGTGACTTAGAGACCATATACATCTCTAACAACATTAAATTGATCTTAATTTTGACGGTCAGAGACCATGTACATCTCTGGGGATATTACATTAATTTCATTATACTCCTTCTTGAGACCTTATACATCTCCAACTTTACTGATGTTGTAATATTTGTAATAGATAACTTTGCAAGTTTATCTTCACTGTACGACATTAATTTTGTTATAATTGTAAACACGAAATTATTATTCTTTCTTGAACTGTAATTTAATATTTTAACATGAAAAATGTATTATTATAGTCAGACTTGTGGCCTATTTGCAGAATTAATATTTGATTGATTGATTTATTAAATTATTTAATTTTCAACGTGAGTTGGTCAATGGAACGATGGTTTTTTGATAAAACGGGGTTCGAACCCGCGACCTCCGTTGAAATCCGAATTGAAATTCGCTTGGCTAGTAACTAAAATGTTAATCAAAACTATTTGAAGATATTCTTAACCTTCAAGAGCTACCAGTGTTGCCAGGTGCCGAAATACAAAAAGTGGAAGGTGCGCTTTAAAAAGGCGGATTTTTGAGTGAAAGTGCGGAATGCATTAATTTTCTAACAATTTTCTTAATTTTATGTTCCAAAAATATTGCTCTTCGCCTTCACATAAAAAAAGGAATTTATTCAACCGCACAAACAATTTACAGACTTCTAAACTAATATACCATACACTATCAGGGAAGTTAGAAATGTTACGTGCAGTCATTCTAGCTAGTTCTATTCATTCGATATTATGTATTTGGGTCATACGCGGATTTAGGTTCGCGTCTTCTTCTGTGGACATACCAAAAGTTAAGGGCTTAATGTTGGATTGGACCTGTAACCCGCATAAACAGTGTCTCCGTTTCTATAAATCCCTGTAATAAAAACATAGCTAACATGCACATAAACCGTTAACTATTGACCACAGGAGGGATGACTTTTGTTTTTTCAACTAAGTATAACCCATTTACCGCATTTTTCACCTAGCAAATGGTAACTTTTTTAAAAAGCGTTATGCGAAATAGCTTAACGCGGAGGCCCAGTGGCATAAACGCGGGGTATCTGGCAACATCGAGCTACAAACTTCTACGTCAATGTAACTAACCTTGTTACCTGTATTACCGTTGAGCCCAGACCCCGGCCTAAGTTTGCAAGACACACAAACCCCTAATTACCGACCCTTATATAAGACCCTCAGGTAACCCCTTGTAAAGCCATCGCCCTAAACAGCCGCCCTACAGACGGCTTGGTGCAACCCACCCTAAATGTGAGAAATGTAACACTTGCAAAACATAAAAATCGGGGGATTTCTTGACGTGATGTAACGTCAAGAAATCCCCCGATTTTTATGTTACATTTAGGGTGGGTTGCACCAAACCGTCTGTAATCGTAAGCGGTGTTCGTTAAATGATTGTATGGAAAGTTTGACAAGTTTCTATGGGAGACAGCTGCCGGCGCCATATTTGACGGCCTGTATATCTCTGGGATAATATATTAATTTCACTCCTTGTTTAATCTTGAGACCTTATACATCTCTAACTTTATATTTGTAATAGATAACTTTGCAAGTTTATCTTCACTGTATGACAATAATTTTGTTATAATTGTTAAACTCGAAATAATTATTCCTTCTTGAACTGTAAATTAGTATTTTGATTTGAAAAATGTATTACTTATTATAGTCAGACTTTCTTAAATTGTAAATTAATATTTTGACATGTAAAAGTGCCCTTGTGGCCTACTTGCAGAATAAATGTTTGTATTTGTATTTGTATTTGTGATCGTATGTTGGTGCAACCGAGCCTTAGAGATAATAATTTAACTAAGCAATTATCAAATCTAATATAATATATTATTGAAAAAGTCTTCTTTTCCTTTTGAGTTTGAAGGTCAGAAGGCGGTCGCTTTTTTAAAAGTAGTGCCTACGACAATTTTTTTGATAAGATGTGGAAAACTAGGAGAATGACAATAATCCTTACTAATAAGATACAGAAGGCGGTACTCCTGGACACGGCGCGGATAGTCAGGAGGTTCCTCTCTCTGTCGCCCTAACCACCGGTAGCTTAGGCCCCGCCTCGCTGCCGGCGGCACACTAGGTTAGGTTTTTATAATGATTTTATGTTTTGTAAATATTGTTTTATATTTTACTTTTTATATCATTATTATAAAACCTAGCTTAAGCAAAAAAAATAAATAAAGAGATAATAATAATACATGTTATAAACGTGAAAGATTGTGCCGATGTATGAATGTATGTATGTTCCTCTGTAAACGACATGTAAAATTTTACATATTGGCACGAGGGCAATAAATATTCCTACGAGAGAAAATTTCAAAATAGCGTAATTGGGTATGTATGGGCTGCTGGTGCCACACACACCAAGTATAATGTTCTTTGCTTGATGTAATGATAATTCACTAATATAGTCAAAGTAAACACTTTATTGATACATTATAAAACTACTATAAAAGCGCGATATTATGAATGATAGTGCGAATGAGGACACGCGTGTTGAGTGCTAGTTGTAAATGTGTACTGTCGCGCACTTTAATAGTTTACGCGGTCGAAGGTAATTTCGCTGAGATGGCAATGTGCGATATGTGGACCGACATATGTTAAAATGTATTACATAGTGTGGTTTAAGTAGAAAACCATCAAATTAACACAACCGGTTTAGCCTAGTGGGTAGTGCCTGTGAAGCTGACGGTCCTGGGTTCGAATCCCGGTCAGCGCAAATATTTGTGTGATGAGGCTGAATATTTGTTTCTGAGTCTTGGATGGTTTCTATGTATTTAAATATTTATATCTATTAAATATATCGTCGTCTAGTACCCATAACACAAGCCTTCTTGAGCTTACTGTGGGGCTAGTTCGATTTGTGTAAGATTGTCCTCTAATATTTATATATTTATTTAAAAAAAAAGACTTCAATCATCAAGAATGTTGTTTTGTATAGTCCAAATGAAAACTTAATATTACCCATAGAATTATTATGTTTTCATAAAAGGAAATTGCAAGGTAACTATGTCCGTAAACGCAATATTTCACAACTAAAATGGCAAATTACTCGTTTTTCCATACAACGGGATTACGAAGCCATTACACCGTGACGTCACATTTCACTGCCTATCAGTATAGAGCGTTTTCAGTGCTCGTCAGCTATGCTGTACTTCTCTCGTTTTTGTCTTTTGTCTTGCTCTAATTGTAGTTGGTCCCATACAAACATTTGATCGTCTGTAAAATCTGATTCGTATGAAAATCACCATAAAAAATTATAGTCAAATTTGCCAATTGGAAGAGCGTTTTATATTGGGATGTCTATCGTTTGCCCGAAATTCATATGGAATAATTTCAATTGCTCGATAAACATTTGCCCGATTTTCATTTGCCCGAATGGTTTATTTACTAGAAAAATCGTTTGACATACTCTTGTTTTCCCGAATATTACATGACAGAATGATACGAATGCCATACGTATTGTTATCCATATTATTAAGTGCAATAATATTATTTGATAGAATATTTATACGCCATATATAGTTTATCCGAAACAGTCCTAATTATGAATTATCCGAGTCCCACTCCCGCTATCCTCATCGTAGGGGCGCGAACAACTTAAGAGCTTTGCTCCCGCTATCCTCTTCTAACCTATCCGTGATCCGAGTCGGATTAGGTAGTAAAGTAGCTTTTAAAACAAGTTTTTCTGCTCTTTTATAAAAAAAATTACCTCGAAGAGGATAGCGGGAGCAAAGCTCCCGCTATTCCCTTCTAACCTATCCGTGATCCGAGTCGGATTAAGTAGTAAAGTAGCTTTTAAAACATGTTATTCTGCTCTTTTATAAAAAAATAACCTCGAAGAGGATAGCGGGAGCAAAGCTCCCGCTATCCTCTTCTAACCTATCCGTGATCCGAGTCGGATTAAGTAGTAAAGTAGCTTTTCAAAGAAAGTTATTCTGCTCTTTTAAATTTCATTAAAATTATGGATCTTCATTCTCAGCTATTCGATTCGAACAGTAGAGATGGATGGCAAATAAAAGTATAGCATGTGATAATTATGGATTACAATGATTATGGAAAAAGACATTATTGAAATTGATATTATGGGAAATAAAGATTCTGGCATTTGATTAATATGGTAAATAATGAGTATGGCATACGAAATTATAAGAAACAATATAATGGCAGTTGAATAGTATGGCAGTCAAAATTCGGGCAACTGAAATTCTGGCAAGTAAGGGTTTCCCTTTATATTGATACCTAATAACCCTTTTTTGTTTCTTTTTAACCTGACTGTGGCTTTATAGGCCGGGCCCAATAAAGCGATAGGAGTGCGCGGTTGGAGAGTAGCCTGGGGAATATCCAGGGGAAAACCTCCAACACGACCACGGGTGTGGTTTGGAGCACTAGAATACTCTAAGAGTTTGCGCTCCAGTGAGATTAGTTGAGGGGATTCAACCAAATCTGAGGTGTGAGTGGAATCGAGCTACTGGTTCACTATGCCTAGCCTAGCTGAGAAGAGTCCAGCAAGAAACAGTTAGGCCCGACCTGGGTCGGACTGACTCTACCCGGTGTGCGGCGGTACCGGGACGAATAGGGGCTATATCGAGGGGTGAGTGGTCAAACCCGATAAGTCATCTAAATGGTTTTTTGAAAACAGAACTCTGCGTAATGGATGTTGATTTCTTATTTCAAAAATCAATTATCTCGATCAGTGTTGTCGCGATCGCGCGGTGGACGTCGCCGCCGGCGGGAATACCTAAGTGTACGCGTCGTGAGTTGGACGCCGTAATCTTTCGATGGAAAATAATAACCCGTAAATACTGAAAAACTAAACTAAACTTTAATAAAACCGTTACTAATTAACCTGTACGCGTCCCGGAGCATCGCGTGGAAACAGGAGCCTAATCCCCAGATTACCTCCTCCCGTTAATTGCCTAAAAGTTCACGGAAAAAGTTACCCTTAATCATGTCTTTCAAATGAGTATTAAGGAAGCTTTAATGTAGCTTTTAGCTTATTACGGAAGGTTCGCTTTCAACAGGAGATAGAAAATTAATGGGTATCAATATTTTTTATTTAGTTAAGAGATCCGTTTGGCCCGGGTAAAGTCTTATAATAAACGACGCGCTAATTTTTAAGGTTTCTTACCCAAAGGTTAGCAAGAAATAAATAAATAAATAAATAAATATTAGAGGACAATCTTACACAAATCGAACTAGCCCCACAGTAAGCTCAAGAAGGCTTGTGTTATGGGTACTAGACGACGATATATTTAATAGATATAAATACTTAAATACATAGAAAACATCCAAGACTCAGAAACAAATATTCATGCTCATCACACAAATATTTACCCTGACCGGGATTCGAACCTAGGACCGTCAGCTTCACAGGCAGGTGCACTACCCACTAGGCTAAACCGGTCGTCAAAAGAAAGAAATATTTATTTGGTGTTAAATCATTACACAGTAATAAAGTACATGAAATAAGATGTAATAGACACTAAGTTAAGTATGAGTTATGAACACCAAAAAGGATACCACTCAGCATATGCCAATAGCAATATATGCTAATAAGGCGCTGGTTTTTAGGGCACCCTAAGAGAGATACAAAGATAATCTTAACGAATAATACATCTCAACTAGACTAGCCAGCTTAACTTAATGATGGAGAAGAATTAATTAGAACGGGATCCTATTACTAAGACTGCTGTCCGTCCGTCTGTCTCTCATGAGATACAGTCTGGTGACAGACGACCCTAAAAATGGTCTCGCCGGAAGACCATCGCTGGCTTGTGAGGCGCGTGCGTTAGTTAGTATTACAGTATATACTATTTTGTCTTGTATCATGTAATGTCTCGAATAAATTATTGTCATGTTATTTTCATAAAAGTCGTTCTTGGGAAATTGTATAAAATTCTACAATAAAATTCCGAGACACATTAATGAACTTACGGATTTTAAATTTAAATCTGTCGTGAAACAGACACTTATTTCAAAAGCATATTATAAGATAAACGATTACATCATGGATAGGGATGTTTGGCAGTGACAGCGTCCCGCACAAGTAATCTAACACAGAAATATTTTGTCCTTAATATTAATAAATATGTATGTATGTTTATACTGTAATATTTCAATTTTGTACTATTTTTACTGTTATTTTATATACATTGTATATTGTTTTGAAAAAATGACGCCTCGCCGAGTTTCTTACGCCGGTTCTTCTCGAGGCAGAGGTTTATTTTGTGAACCGGTGGTAGTGTTTTGACATTCATAAGTGCATGTAACATGCCTAAATTGAAGAATAAATGATTTCATTTCATTTCATTTCATTAATGTAATTTCACATTAAATTTCCAACGGATGTAGGGCGACAAAGTCCCAAAGTGTTCATTTTTTTAACCTCAAGCCCAATAAAGCGACAAAAGTGGTTGGAGAGTGCCCTGGGGAAAATCCAGGAGAAACCTCCAACACGACCACGCGGGCATCCAGGAGACACCTCTGAAAGCGAGCTCCTTCTTATAGAACGCGTTCTTAGTCTCTATTCGCGGTCCCGTCGGCCTCCACTAACGCCGGGGCACGAGCACCATTACGCAGAATGTGTTGCAACTATAACAAAAGCTTAGTCTCGGTTGACATACGTACGCGGGCCATTTTTAAGCGCAAAGTTAATCAGCTCATATAATTTATAATTATCTTTGGTAGTGGTTTTTATTTCTCCTCCTGTAAGACGTAATTTCCTGTATTGTGTGTTAATAGTGTATATCTTATATTGTCAAGATTTAATTAAGGATTACTTACTTGTTTTACAATGTCATCTTAACTAATATGTGTGAAATCCTAGTGGGAATTGTCTTAGGTTACAGACTGTACATACTTCATCTATACTGATTTGTCCTATTTATTACATCGGCCTGTATTTGGTTTTTTCTCCAATAAAGAAAATAAAAAAGAAAATAAATAAAAAGTGTCCCGCTGATGAGGCTGACTACAATCCAAACCTTTATCAGTCAGCGGTCCCCAAACTTTTATATTGCAATTTTTCACAAAACCTTTTCTTATTAAGCAGATATAAAGGCTTATTATTCCAATATAGCTTACCAACGTCGGCATTGTCTCGGATAATTGTCCGGGATCGGACCGGCGGCACCGGTAATTGAATTACATACTGATATTGCCTTCTGAGATTCTAGAGGTATATTTTCGTTCGATTGGAATTATATTTCAATGTTCACACGCCTACTTCCTCATGGAGGCCTGTGAAGATGATGGAAGATTTTTTTACAACACCGGTGGCAAACAAGCTTACAGTCCACCTGATGGTAAGCGGCCACCGCAGCCTATAGACGCCCGCAACTCCAAAGGAAAGCCAAGGCTTGTATGGCCTGGTTCTTACGGACATACGCAGATGGAAATGACTGCCGACTATTAGGGTACATAGTGTTAATAACTTGATCTGTAATAGTTAGTAAATTGTACTATAGAGTGACATCACCATTTTGACTAAACTCTTTAAATAAAGAATAAAATAATAAAAAAAAACCAAAGGAGTCACGTACGCTTTGCCGACCCTTTATACATTTTAGGATGCACTGTGTTGACAACAGAAGGGACAAATTTAGGTCCCTCGCTCTCAACACAGTGCATCCTCGGGAGCTCTGGCAACCTTGCTCACCTCCAGGAACCCAACACTACATACTTGTATAGTAGATAATATTATTATGGCTGTGATCTTCTGCAAGGCGGAGGTACTTCCCCAGTTGGGCTGCTCCAAATTCAAGCAAAATGACATTGATTGATTGAGGAGTGTGGAGGTTATCCTGAGAATGAAAATATTGGTTTACCTTTAAATTGTAGTTTACATACGCAAACGGATAGAAAAACAGAATCTATTTTAGACAGTTTCTTTCATGAAGATAAACGTAGTGATTATATTATCTCTGATGAAGATCGAACTTGACAATGACATATAAATAATTTTGATTTTGGATAAAAATGATTTATAAAACTGTCAGTGACTGTCAGTGCTTTGAGACGGTTTTGTCTTTCGGAAACTTATTTCCTCCTTTTTTTCCGAACAAAACGGGACTGCGCTACAATACGAGATGTTCGATATTTTTACGGTACGGTTTTAAGGTATTAAATATGATTTAAATGTAAACTTCGTTCTCATGCCCATAATAACCAATATCAATTTCTGACAGCTGGACTTTACCCGACAGTAGCGCCAACTGATGAGCACAAAAACGATAGTCCTCATTCGGCCTAATACCGAACATTCAAATACATGCCGAATATGCCGGATACCGAATATGCGGCGCATCCCTAGTAGGGAATGCAATCCCAACTCGAGATTGCAAATTCGAGATCCCGCGGGATCCCGGAATTTTCGGGATCCCGTCTAGTTTTAAAAAAATAATAAATTTGGATGACTAAAAAAGCTAATAACTGCTTGTTTGTGATAGTGAGTAAAGTAAAATAACATATTACTCGAAAGAAAATAAAAACCTTTATTCTTTAATCTTACCAACCAAAACTAATTATCAGGTTTTAAGGAAATTAACATAGGTAAATTAGGTAATCAAAATAATAAACATATTTCAAAGGAATTAGGAAGTAACCTTAGGACCTAAGACGAGTGATTTTGAAAATGACTCCTTAAAAAACAAAGGATATTAATAGTATCCCAATCCCGTCAATCTCGAACGGGATCTCGTCATATGATGCGTCGGGATTGATCCCGAAAAATTACCCGAGATCTCGCGAGATCAGGATCTCGCGGGATCGGGATTGCATTCCCTAATCCCTAGTAACAACTATACAAAATGTAACCTGCACATTCCCACGTACGAAACCAAAATGTAATTGCGTAGTGTCAACGTAAAATTCCAACCTCGTTGCAGCCCCGAGCCTCCATATTTCATACCGACTATCGACGAACGGTTAAAATGAAATATGCGTCTTAGCGCCCGTTTGAATATATTGGAAGGGAAAAGGAAAAATCTACGGCAATTTATGCCGATGAATATAGTGAATGCTTTTATTTGAATTTACTGCAGTTGGAAAGATGTGTTGGTGAAGGATTCATGGGTAGTGTTTAATGGCGGTTTTTTATGGCCCGGGAGACTTGGATACGGATCAGTGCCTTTACCATGAGTTTGCATGGCCGTACTCGCTAGCGACTGCGTAAACGATTTAGTATGCCGATTCTTAGTTCTATTGCGTAACCGCCAGAGGCGCTGTACTTTTGCACATACAAATTTTTACGCAGTCGCTAGCGAGTACGGTCATGTAAACTCATCTCTATGGACAACTTTTGCACTAAAAATGAATGATTCGGAGCGGGCATCCTATCCCTTTTGTCTGAGCCAACGGCCTATTTCGCACACAAACTGTTTTAAATCTGAACTTAAAGTCAAATCGAGAGTATACTGTATAATACTGACGACCACTTTAGCCTAGTTGGTAGTGACCCTGCCTTCGAAGCTGGAGGTCCCGGGTTAGAATCCCGGTCAGGGCATGTATTTGTGTGATGAACACGAATATTTGTTCTCGAGTCTTGGATGTTTTCTATGTATTTAAGTATCTATTTATCTATATAAGTATGTATATCGTCACTTGGTACTCATAGTACAAGCTTTGCTTAGTTTGGGACTAGGTTGATTTGTGTAAGACTGTCCAAAAATATATATATATATAAACCTTCCTCTTCAATCACTCTATCTGTTAAAAAAAACCGCATCAAAATCCGTTGCGTAGTTTTAAAGATTTAAGCATACATAGGGATATAGGGATATAGGGACAGAGAAAGCGACTTTGTTTTATAATATGTAGTGATAATGTAAAGAAACGCTCGTTGGAGCTCATAGCCCAGCGGCGCCCGCGTGCCGCGCGCGGTATGCGACGTTAGCCTATTCGAGGCCAACGATCGCTGCATGTGTTACGCCGTAGCGCGTAGCAGCGTTTTTCCGCCTTGTAGCGGAAATCGCACGTAGAGGTATGACGCATATGTGTCGTCATTGGCCTTGAAATGGCTATTTGACTACAATTTTTTTTTATCACAGTAAATAGTAAATTAGACATATTTGATGGTTTTCTATCTATGTAACCACACTATGGAATAAATTTTAACATGTGTCAAATAGCCAATTGGTTAAGCAACATATCATGGGGTCAGGTCTGAGATGGATGACCGCTTTGAGTGGTTACTATTTGAGCGCTCCCGTGCTTCGGAAGGCACGTTACGCCGTTGGTTCGGGCTGCTGTCCCTGATAGCAGTCATTAAGTCAAGTTAGAGGCCTTCGGGCGGCTTGAGAACTTCTAACAATATAGTTGCCCACTCTTGACAAGGGGGGTCGAAGTTGCACCACGTCCGTACGGAGTACCCACCGCTAAACGGTGCAAAAAAACTGGCAACAAAACTGGCAAATAAAGTGTATAGGTGGTGTCAGGGGGCAGGCCGTATGCCTGTTTACCACCGCCGTAGTATAAGATCAAAAACCGGCTAAAAGTGCGTCGGACCACGCACAATGAAGGGTTCCGCACCAACACCTATGTCCACATTTAAAATCACTATCCAATACATTGAATCTAAAAAAGTCGTATCTTCATAGAGAACTCATGGCACTTACGACCTTTTGTTTGGACAAGACAGTTTTTAAGAGAAAACTCAAAAACCGTAAAACCTATATTGTTCAAACCAAAAATCGTTGAAAGTATTTACTAATGCACACCACCTCAATTTATTTCAGACATTCAAACTTTATAGTTTGGAAATTAAAAAGGGGGGGGACCCTTTCTATGACTTTGACAGCTAATATCTCATCGACGGTTGACTTACAAGTTTTTAAAAAAATCTTTTAAATTTTTCAAGTAAATCGGCTGTGACATACGGACAGACGGACAGACATAACGAATCTATAAGGGTTCCGTTTTTGCCATTTTAGCTACGGAACCCTAAAAAGTACGACGCTTTTCCACTCGCTCTTAGTACACTCGAATAGCTTAGTTAGCTTACATTATTCACAAACCAAATTACCTAAAAAACGTACCAGAATTTACCTTCCGCGTAAAACGGAACGCTTAGTTTAAAATTCAAATTCGTAACGTCTAACATAGCCCAGTCGATTTAAGTGCAAATACGGCCAAATGAGAGAGTCCCTCTCACCGGACATTCGGCATGGAAATGAAGCACTCCTGCCAGTGGTCGGATAATTCTATTCATAGTGGTACAAGAGCGAATGGACTGTGCAAATAGCGAATTATGCCAGCCCTGAATAAAGGAGTTTTTCTTTTAGTTTTTTCCGTGTATTAACATATTGCGAGGGTAGTTGGTATTTTGTAACTATTCCAAGTAATTTTGCGGTTGGCTGCATTTGTTACGTCCGAGATAAGAGATTGTCTTTTGTTCTGTGAGTCTTGTCTGCTTACATTTTAACTTTAGCAAAAGATGGGGTTAATTATTCATTTATTTGGAGCACAATCAGATGTGGATGTAGATTTAAATCGTCACAGTTTAGCCGATTTACAATCGACAATTTTTGAGATAGAACAACATACACAAATGTTTTTCTAACATTTGTGTACGTATGTTGTTCTATTTTAATGTTTCCTGTAATAAGGGTCTTTATCAGTTAAAAACGCTCATCTATTTACGCCATTTTCTGTTTGCATTGACACGCGTCTTGACATTTTCTCAATGTTACTATCTAGAACAGGACTATCGAGACCTTATGTCATAAACTTTAAATGTATATTTTGTATTTTTCATTAAGAAATATCGTTTCAAACAACACTCCAAATCGACCATTTTCATACTAAAAACTTGTTTTTTTGCGCTTAAATTCTACTACACACAATAAAATCAAAAAATGGCTATGTCACTATCTAAAATTTTAATAAAATTATCGTAGCCTTTAATAACTTTATTGGTATTATCAATACTTTTGTCATAATTTGTAATCAAAACATTTTAAAACTTATAAGGCATCTTAGTCGGTGGCGAACAAGCGTGCGGCCCGCCTGATGGTAAGCGGTCACAGCAGCCTATGGACGGATGCAACTCCATGGGTGTCACAAGCGCGTTGCCAATTGTTTTTTTTGTGGCAATGTATTATTACAGACTGTATGGTTTAGATGTTACAGACCGACCAACTAATCCCCGCCTTGTTCTACTTCGTACCTCCTATTTTTTTTATACAACGCCGGTGGCAAACAAGCGTACTGTCCACCTGATAATAAGCGGCCACCGCAGCCTATAGACGTCCGCAACTCCAAAGGAGTCACGTGCGCGTCCTATATACCTGTAGCGAGTTTTTTTTAAGCAAAATAGAAATGTTAGACTTACTGAATCGTAATCTTACCTATACATTTTACATATTACTACGAAATAATTTCAGTCGGGCAGCGTTCCGAAAGTTACGTGACCACATTTCATTTTTTTTACTTGACAGTAGCTTTATAAGCCGGGCCCAATAAAGCGATAGGAGTGCGCGGTTGGAGAGAAGCCTGGGATATCCAAGGGAAACCTCCGATACGACCACGCGTGTGGTTTGGAACACTGGAATACTCTAAGGCCGGGTTTTATAAAGATCCGTTAGACCAAATGTCAGATCAAACAGTAACTCAGTATATTTTTTGACATAACAAACCGACATAAGGTCTAACAGATCTATAAAACCGAGCCTAAGAATTTGCGCTCCAGTGAGATTGGTTGAGCGGTTTCAACCGAATCTGAAGTATTTCACTAAACCTAACCTAGCTGAGAAGGTTTTAGCCACGGACAAAGCTCAAAGATCGATTTTTCTCGGAGAAGTCCTCTCGTAGAATTTCTAAACCTTAGCCTTGCCAAATTAAAAATGGATCCCAATCGAAAGCCTCGTATTTGTCAGCCGTCGGGGTCCAATTTAACTGATCGGAAGTTAATTAAGGCACAAAAGCGGGCTTTGTTGGCCCTTTCATTCCGTTCGATGCCAGATCATTATAATTCGAGTCAGACAAAGACTGATTTGGGTATTGAAAATGGAGTAATTAATTTCGTGTGTCGGTGCTGGAAAGGAAATGAGTAGGTGTTTGGGGGTGGGAGGTTTTTGGCTTGAGAAATATCTTCGGCTTAACATTAATTTCGGAGGCAAAGTGTAGTCGATGAAATTGATTTGAAACTTCTCGTGGTCATAAAGTTTGTATACAGGCTGAACTACTAGGCTTGCCAATTAACACGGATGATAACAGCACGGCAAGAGGGGAGATGTCAAAGAGTGGACGTGGACTGGGCATCAACGTAAAGTGAGGCGGTACGTCGCATACCGGGTAGAGT
This sequence comes from Epiblema foenella, assembly GCA_963556455.1. Lineage (NCBI taxonomy): Eukaryota > Metazoa > Arthropoda > Insecta > Lepidoptera > Tortricidae > Epiblema > Epiblema foenella. Next base: position 1,337,695 of record OY747113.1, on the reverse strand, counting down.
CCGTCCGACCCAGGTAGGCCTAGCTAATTTTCTTGCTGAACTCTTCACAGCTAGTTTTAGTGACTCATCAACAGAACTACTAGTAGTTCGATTCCACTTACACCTTAGATTCGGTTGGAACCGCTCAACCAATCTCACTGGAGCGCAAATTCTTAGAGTGTTCCAAAGTTCGAAACCACACACGTGGTCGTGTCGGACGTTTTCCCCTGGATTTTCCCAAGGCTACTCTCCAACCGAGCACTCCTATCGCTTCATTGGGCCCGGCCTATAACGCCACAGTCAGGTTCAAAAAATAAAAGGAGGCGGTACGCTTTCATCACTGTGCTAGACGTGGGCGCCGGCGCGGCGCGGCGCCGCCGCGCCGCGTTACACGCGCCGCCGCCGCCGCCGAGTATTTAAAAATTCGCGCCGACCGACCGTATACGAAATTTTAAAATTGCGCATCGCGACTCGTATAGCAACAGTAAAGCCGCCGCACCGCAACTCCCACCCGCTGGCATAGTGTGCTATGTATGTTGGAGAGTATGGCGCATTGCTGCAACAGAAACCCTATAAATTCCATTCTCACAAGGATTGGCCAAGATGACTTGAAACTGGTGCAATTAGAATGGAATCTGCTGGAAGACCTTATAAGGTTCCTTCGTAAATTTCGCGAAGAAGTCGAAGTTTTATGTGCGCAAAAGTCAGTTTCTCTCAATTTAGCTCTTGTGTTCCGCTGCGAATTGAAAGAGATTTTAAATTCGATCTCAGATGAAGAACGAGTTACAATGATAACGCTCAAAAATAGAATGCTAGAAAAATTCGATCACAGGTTTCCGTTGACAAAGAACGTAGTACTGGCCACTCTTTTAGATCCCAGATTCTCAAGATTAAAAGAAATCGATACATATTTAGAGATAAGAAACACACACCGTGCGAATTTTCTGGCAGACTGCATCAATGATTATATTAAGCCCTCTGATATCCCACGTGCCGAATGTGGTGAAACTGTTCATGGTATATCAGAAAATTCAGAGACATGACCAAGCTCTTCTTCCACTCAATCTTTGCTGACTAAGTTGTCTAAAAAGCACAGTAGCGATAGCAATATCGATGGGTCAACCGATTCAGATTTCTCTCAAGAATCCTGGAGATACCTAGCTTCGGTTGATCCCAAGGAGGTAGAGATATTAAATGGAGATCTGCTTGCGTATTGGCGAGAGAAGCAAAATGCATTTCCGGGACTTGCTGCCCTTGCAAAACACATTCTAGCGATCCCCGCTACGAGCACACCTAGTGAACGCGTTTTTTCCATTGCTGGTTTGGTGTTAAATGCTAAAAGGTCGCGTTTAAGCCCTACACGCGTCAATAAAATCATTTTCATACATGATAATTATAAAAATTTTAAAAATATTTAATGTCACAAATTTTTTTCATAGTCCAGATATTTTTTTCCCGTTTCGTTTTGTTTCTTCTAAATAGATACTGGAGTTTGGAATAAAGTATATAACACCTATAAATTGTTTCATTTTATATAAATCAGCCACGCCGCGGCGCGAATCCGCCACGCCGACCAATTTCCCACGGCGCGCCGCCGCCGCAAAATTTCAGGTCGGCGCCCACCTCTACACTGTGCACATACTGCGTTTTTGCGCATCCGCCATTCGGCAGTAAAGAATCGGTACTGCAACTAACACTTGACACTGACACGACCGCTTACTAATACCGTACCGTCTCCCCACCGACATGTCAGGAAACTTAGACAACGGTATTGCGTACATATTAATTACAATGTGGAATATTGTATAAGCTTGCTGTTGCCAGCTGGTCGGCTGCCAACGCTCGATTCAATAACAAATTATTAGCCTCACTTTGCGCCCTAGTGTTATGCGTTATGGATCTTTGGATTGATAAGAGATATAAACATGGCCTGACGCGTTAGCAATGCCCACACATTTGCATCGATAAATACTAAAGACGGGTCCATTCTTGTTTGCTACTTCGATTTCGAATTAGATTTTAATGAAAATGAAGTCATAAGTTTTAAGAGAGGTAGGGCACAGCAAAATGTCATATTGCTCGAATTTGGAGCAGCCCAACTGGGGAAGTACCTCCGCTTTGTAGAAGACCACAGCCATAATAACATTATTTACTATACAAGTATGTAGTGTTGTATACCTGGAGGTAAGCAAAGTTGCCAGAGCTGCCGAGGATGCACTGTGTTGAGAGCGAAGGACCTAAATGTGTTCCTTCTGCTGTCAACACAGGGCATCCTCAAATCTTATAAAGGGTCGGCAATGCGCACGTGACTCCTTTGGAGTTGCGAGCGTCTATAGGCTGCGGTGGCCGCTTACAATCAGGTGGGCCGTACGTTTGTTTGCCACCGGCGTTGTATAAAAAAAAAAGAAAAAAAAGAAACGACAATAGAGAGATCTCTCAGGGACCGAAGTCCAATGAGAGTTGGTTGGAAGTTATATTCATGCAACTGATTTAAGAAACTTCGATAGCGCGATGCAGAAAATGTCAGATTTGACAGTTGACAGAAGTGACGCCACGCATATCTTGCCTTGCGATTTTTTTTTTCAGATGTTTGCGCTCGAACATAAATCACCTGATGGTAAACAATACTATGGTCTATAAGGTACATTATTCTCTGTACCAATTTTTTTGTTGTCATTAATTGTTATTAATAATGAAAAGAAACATTGGTCTCGCAGACTAAGACGGGAATCGAACCCGCTCTCTGAGTTGACGAACCAGCGTCCTACTTCAATGTAAAATTCTAGAACAATATTATTTAAAAGAAAGTATCGACATTATTAATTGATCACTGTTTCTATTCAATCACATATTATCTGACATGTAATCTTACGTAACTGATTATTTGTTCGATTACATTATTTCATTAATTTTGTTTGTCTCTTGTTAAATTTAATTAGTTGTAAGTTTCTAATAAGTTTTATTAAGTCCACGGACCAAACATAGTATAACATTTTTATATTTTTCCAACACTGTCATTACAGTTCACTTATGTTTTTATAAATAAACACTGACTTTTTTTTTTATTTATTTACCAAAAAAGTTTTATATTAACACCCGTTCGCCAAACGCAACGTTTATTGGCGAGTAATGCACTCATGCTCTTAACAAATTAATGTACCTATCTACCTTAAAACCTAAAATAAAATATGTATTTAGAGGGTATCTATTAGCAATTTTTTCAATTTAGTTTTGAAGACGTGTTTGCTACTACAATCATGTTCTGGAAAGTGGTATTGAAAATGCGTGGTGTTAAGTAACTTCGAGTTCTTTTGCCGTAATAGTTGTTAGCTGCAGGATCTACGTAATTTCGGCGCGTCGTAACTCTCAGTTTGCGGGTATACACTCGAGGTGATTTAAATTCCGATTTATTGAATTGGTCAGTTGCTATCAGATACCTAACTTTTTCATGCACTGGCAGTATGTTTAGTTTCTTAAATAAGGACTTATAGTTATCAATACTACAACTGACTTTGGTTTTTTTTATCAACTATGTTTTTAACATTCTAGTTTGTAGATGTGTAATACTTTATCCAAGTATGTCTTAAAAGCCATCAATCCATATCCAATTACAGCATCCGCCAATGCATGATACAACATACATAGTATTTACTTACTGACTATATGCTTCAACTTAGACTTATTGAAGTTTACAGTCCTTCTGAAAAACCTCGACATGATGTTATATTCTACCAATACGATGTTATTTATAGCTTCCATAACACATAATTATGTATTAATTTAATCCCCAACCATGGCTTCGTATTGTCGCATAAATTTCGTGGAATTGCATAGTAATGCACAATTTCTGTGGGAATATATTCGCCTTCCGCGCCATTTGTTATATTTCGGGCGCCGTGTTAATATTTTATTAATAATAACCGGTAATCGTTAAATACGTGGTATCCAAAGTTGGTTGCAGCATAAAATTCACATTAATACTGTTATTTTATATATATTTACATGTAATTAAATTTAATAAAGGCCGCATTTGGTTCGGGGTTATACATTTTAATGAGATCCCTTTGAAGAAACATTATTTTGCCTTGAATGTAGCTTTTTGATGTTGAATTATTACCTGTTGCTCTTATTTGTATTATTTAAATAAAAATAAATAAACCAAGTAAATATTTGTAGACAATCCTACACAAATCAACCTAGTCCCAAACGAATCAAAGCTTGTACTATAGGTACTAAGTGACGATATACATACTTATATAGATAAATAGATACTTAAATACATAAAAAAAATATTCGTGTTTATCACACAAATAAATTCCCTGACCGGGATTCGAACCCGGGACCTCCAGCTTCGAAGGCAGAGTCACTACAAACTAGACTAAAGGGGTCGTCAAATTCGATATTTATTATCTTTATTTGTTTTTCGTCTTTATTCTTGCTGTTAGGTTAACACATTATTGCATAAGAGCATTCAATTCAGTCTATTAAAAATGAAAATTACAGCCCCTTAACATGTAATTCAATAAAGTGTTGGACGTATCTAATAATATTAACGACGAATGAGTCAGGTGTAAGCATATCTTATCCCTATTATTGCTATCCCATTTCGGTGCTCGGGTGTGTCCCTTGGGTGGAAAGGGATGCTTCAAATTATTTAGGATACTTTTTACGAAGCTAAAATTATGGCTAACCCGTTATATAAAATATGCATTTTAGGAAATTTCTCTTTCGTAGATGCACGTGTAAATTCCCTTGACAAACGAGATCATAATAATTTTGCCATAATATTGAGGTGATGGCTAATTCAAATACAGATCATAATCATAATATTTTATTACAGGTGGCGTATGTACAGTCGCCATCAGATATATCGGAGCGAACAAGGTGCTCACAAATATCTGAACACGACTCTATTGTCAAGGCGTTAAAGTGCATGTTCAGATATTTTTGAGCACTCTGAACAGTACAGATATATTTGGTGGCGTATGAATCAGAATCAGAATCATTTATTGTCACACTCACACATTTAACATTTTGTATAGTACACGATGCTAAATAAGATAGAGCATGCCTCGTCAATCAAGATCAAATACATAATGTCGTTTTTCTTAAAAACATATTCATTTCTTACTATTATACTAATAATTAAAAGCATATACTAACGTCGGTTAAATGTTTATGATTGTGCTCAGTAATATTCGGATCGTCCTGTACTAAGTAATATATCAAAAACATAGTTATTTACTCCCGGTACGGTACTCCCGGTATGTACCTGGGAATAGGAATATTGTACAGGATGGAAATATACGAATGATTGCGTTTTTGAGATAACATCACTCTCCGAGGACTTACTCGTAAATGAGGTTGTTTATATTCTGTAACTTTCCATCAACAAGTTCTCGAATGAATGTGTGCGGCTCTGATTGGTAATGCGCTGAGAAAACTCATTAACACGGGAATTCCAGGCCGCGATAAAGGTTAGCTTTACCCAAGCGTCAAGTCACGTCTATAAATACGAGTTACGATTTTACTTTTGGACCCGGGTAAGTCCTAAAACTACGACTAAGACCACCGGGGGATGGGCAGTAGCATATACCTGGTGTGCCACCCGGATGCACGCCTTACTAGGCGTCTGCTCTCTCTCAACAGAGCGTCACTACGTATAATCGTAGGCATTATCACTGGACATTGCCCACTCATCAAACATTTATATGTTCTAGGTACGACCGACAGCCCCCTATGCAGGGGATGCCTGTCGGCCGATGAAACAGCCCCCCACGTCATCCTGGAATGCGAAGGTGTAGCTGCACAACGGACTCAAATCCTCAACGCACCGCAGGTCACTCCGCGAAGCCTGTGGTGACACCAGGAAGATCCTGCGCTTCTGGTCGGAGTTAGGCTGGCTAGTTCCCTAGCTGGTATTCACCTACGCACAATGGTCCGACCTACACGGACTAAGTGCGGAAAAAGGAGTCCACAACCATAACCATAACACGCACGTAATTATATACTCAGAATCGTTTTCATACAAACAGAACCAGTCACATACCTCTTGTGCCGCTCCGTCATTGAGAAGACCGCGTTTGAAGCATCAAGCATGGGCTGGTCGCCCAGCATCACAGGACTGTAGTCTCTCCAATAGTTTTCTTACTACGTGTCACAGTTGTCTTTAGTTATACACCGACACAGTTTAATCCACAATTACATCATGATTAAGAGCGCTTTAATAAAATATAACAGGTCCACTAGCGCCACTCGTAAACAATTGTGATTGTTTAAATTTAACGATAGATATCTAAAAAAGGGGGCCGCTACGTACTGTATTTTGTATTTAAGTACGTTTTGAATCCATCAAACTAGTTATTACCTTTCTGGATTCGTCAATCTATGCGTCCAAAGATAAAACGGCCGTTTAGCTCATAGAGAGACCAATCTAGCAACGTAAAAATTAGTTTGATGGATTCAAAAAGTACTTAAATACAAACTACAGTACGTAGCGGCCCCCTTTTTTAGTTATATATCATTAAATTTAAATAATTACAATTATTTACGAGTGGCGCTAGTGGACTTGTTACATTTTATTAAAGCGCTCTTAACCAATATGTCCGACCGTAAAAAGCAGCGCGGCAATCCACTTTACTCCATATTCGATCAACTCATAGTTTTCACCTCTTGACACCATCGCTAGGAGCGCTACTGTCGCGTGCCTTGCATTGGCGGCTAGGCTGCGCTAATTCGATTTGAATGAAGAACGATTCAGGTTTTATGCCTAAACACCTGGAGTGCGGTGGGAAATACTGCGATCGCCAACCCGCATGCCAAGCGTGGCGATTATGGCATTTACCCCGCCAATTGGGGGAGGCCTATGTCCAGCAGTGGACGTCTTTCGGCTGATATGATGATGATGATGATTTTACTTTATTGACCGAGCGTAGCTTCTTCATTTCAGTTTGGACAATAATGCTTTCGTGTATCCGGAGGACGTTCGATTCATATCTACAGGCCGCATTTATAAACCGTTTCTCGTGTGAACAGGTTCGATAACTATATGCTTCTTTTGTCGATTCGGTTTTGGAGTTGGAAGTGGAGAATACGCTGAGTAACTTACTAGTAGTAATTGATAACCCGGGGAAATTTAAAACAGTGCTAAAAAAATATTACCTGGAATGTGAATCTCAATTTACACTTTAAGCTACAAGGTCATTGTTGTAAACCTAAATAAATGTGACGTTATCAGGGTTAGGGTACCACTTTGTCGCTTATGGATTCCGAGATATCACTGATTTTGTCAATCAACTCGAAAATAGCGAAAATTTGTTTTGATTAAAAATAGCTTCTACACACTTAAAATAATACGGTGTATTGATAAAAAGTTAAACTTTTCAACTAAAAGTCGGAAAAAAACACGGCCAAAGTTTACCGACTAGGGTACCACATTGTCGCTCATAAGCTTGAAGTAAACTCATTAAACTTATTTGCTTTGAAAATGAAAATATAATTTAGAAAACATAATATGTAATAATTGCAGACGTAAAATCCATACTTCCATGCTAATATTATAAATGGGAAAGTGTATGTGTGTGTTTGTTTGTTTGTCCGTCTTTCATGGCAAAACGGGGCGACGAATTGACGTGATTTTTTAAGTGGAGATAGTTGAAGGAATAGAGAGTGACATAGGTTATTTTTTGTCTCTTTCTAACCCCCAACCCCCCCCCCCCCTTCCCTAAAAGTAGCGAGTTGGCGCGGTAGGCACAAACCTTTGAAGTAAGCCGACGCATGCTATCTCTCTCTACTACGTCGGGTTGCCGTCAAACGCGTCAAGTCATCGCAATCAAATCAGAAACGGTACTTTTATATGTAAAAAGCGAAAAATGGATCAATCAAATAATAGCAATTTAATTTAAAAATTCCAAGCCCAATCAAAGTTTTATAATAAATACAATAATACAAAAAATAGTTTATATCGGGGCCATTGGAAAATGTAGTAACACGTGTTGTCTAAAGGGAAGTTTACTCCCATCCATTTGCTTGACAGTTCGTAACTCAGCTGCCCGTTACGTTCACTTAGCTTTATGTGTTGTTACCCTTTTAAAATAGTGGTGTAAATCATTTTCATAATGATGTTAAATGCATATGATTACTTGTGTAAATAATAATTTTAATATAATAAGTCTTAACAATAATTTTGATCTCATAAGTCATAAGGCGACAATGTGGTACCCTAAGGAATGTTAAACTAACAAACTTGATCTAAATTAGTAAAGCTGACGAAAAGACTGTTATTTTTTATAAAATAAGTTATGTTATTGATTGATAATAATATTTGTATTAGATATATGCACTTCTAGTGCGGACACTATGTTAAAATAATGGAAGTGGAATTCTTATTTCTCTAAACTTATGAATAGCGACAATGTGGTACCCTAGATCACTTTTCATACAAAAATCATGTTAAAATTACTAAACTTTAAAGTCACTTTTTTGATAGAAAACTACATTACTTTTGTGTTTAATTACACTTGATCGTTAGTTTTATTCCTAAATTAATGTAAATTATGAGAATTAAACAGTACAATGTTCATTTTATATATTTTTTATATAAGTGTTGATTTTTTTTTGTTTTATTATTTAAAAAAATTATGCCTTGAGATATGGTTGTTTCATTATTTTTATTATAAACCTTACCTACATCATATTCAGAAATCAACATAAGCCGGCTGAAAATCTGTCGATTTTGAGTTTTATAAAATATTTTATTTTTGATTTTGCCTCTACACCCTACGTGCATTATTCTTGTATTATTTCTATAAAATGTAAAATGTTAGAGACAACATATGAATTGTCGAGTAATATAATGTATGTGGAACATTTTAAAACCACTATCTCCATAACTTCAACCTATAACTAGGTTTTTTAGGCTTTCAAACTTTAAACTCGAATATCTCAAAACAGTATAATGATATGTTGGAACTTCAAAAAATTATTAAAAATAAAATACGCAACATAGCGATCTCGTTCTTTTTGTATATGAAGGAGAATGTTCTCAGCTATAAGAAGGTGCCAATAACTCAATACCGACAATATATTACCTTTGCCATGAAAATGTCACAAATAATTAATATAAGTATACTTAATTAATACTAGTGTCTGCCATGTTAAATTGTTGTAAATGCGGATCGATCCATGCGATCTCGCCAGCTATTACATAAACCTACCAAGGTTTCCGATAGTGGCTAATAATATGTACATGTAAATTACTCACGTTTATTTAATAAATTTAAAAAAAAAGTTGTTCAAAATCGCGGAGCCCGTGGCTTAGTGAACTAGCGACAGAACACCCAGTAGCTCGATCCGACTCACACCTCAGATTCGGTTGACACCGCTCCACCAATCTCACTGGAGCGCAAACTTAGTATTCCAGTGTCCCAAACCACACGCGTGGTCGTGTCGGAGGTTTTCCCCTGGATTTTCCCCAGGCTACTTTCCAACCGCGCACTCCTATCGCTTTATTGGGCCCGTCCTATAAAGCCACAGTCAGGTTAAAAAAAACAAAAAAGGGTTATTAGGTATCCGTTAAAACGCTCTTCCGATTGGCGCAGGATGCCCTCTGTAGAGAGTGAGCCAACGCAACTAATCCTCAAGTCAAGAAAGGGTGTGATTCTTCTGACGTCGAGCTAGGTTTATCCTTATTTTTCTTCTGTTATTTTGTTCGAATTGTAGCAGCATTTCAGTCGTTAGAAACTGACTAGAATGGAATCATAAAAAAAATTCAATCAGCCAATAATCTCCTACTTTCTATCGCGTTACGAAATCGCCTCAAGCTTTTGAGCCTTATAATAATTCAAAATCTCGACCCCAATTTGAAATAATTGAGATATTTTAATCGGTTTATCACGGAACGCTTCTGAATGGAATTCAATCAAAATTTTCTAATTTATTCGCGAGTTAATGAAGCGAAAGGATTATGGTCGAGTTTTATTGTTTCAAAATGACCTAAAACATTTAAAGTGAGGGGTACTTAGGTCATTTTATAATTAAATCCGTTTCCGGTACAGCTATTTTGAATGGGTTGTTAATTACTTTTTTGGTTATATTTTTGAGATATTGCTTCAAAGGAATCTTACGGAGTAGCTCAGATCTTGATAAAAATAACTGACAGGCTGTTGATATAAAACAAGTACTTCAATATGTATAAATCCTTATTGTTTTCATTTGTTTCGGCTTGCATTTGTTTGTTTTAGTTGCTTTAAAGTACGGAACTTCATTTTAATTTGACAAATAAAGAGTAGAGTTTATTCCCAGATTAAGAGGCCTTAAAAGTAAGGTTTAAAATGTTTTGATTTCAATTTATGAAAAAAGTATTGATAATACTAATAATATTATTTTTTGACATTTGTTTAAAATTGTGTAATTACATTTGAATTAACCATTTATTTAATTTCCACCATATTGTTGCCTTAAATTCCATTTGTATTTTATTTATATTTTCTGTGTGTCCAATCATGTTATGACGATCCTTATTCGGTGAATATGTTTAAATCCTATTCCATTATTATTATTTATGTCTTAATTGACGATCATGATGTGAATTCATATACTTTTGACATGAATGCAAATTTATATTGTAATTTACATCTATGAAATAAATAAATCTGAATCTGAATCTAAAGTTAAATGATACTATGATTTTATTAATATTTTAGATAGTAACATAGCAATTTTTTTGAATTTATGTAGTAGAATATAAGCGCAAAAAACAAGTTTTTAGCTTGAAAATGGTCGATTTGGAGTGATGTTTGAAACAATATTTCTTAATGGAAAATTAAAAATAAATACATTTTATGACATAAGGTTCGCAATAACAATTCCAGAATCTTTGTTTTCCATAATATCAATATCAATAATCTCATTTTCCATAATCATTATAATCCATAACTATCACATGCCATAATGTCATTCAAGTGAAGTTCGGGCAAATGATTATCATAGTATATGAATGTCGGGCAAACAATAGACAATCGAGGAACAGACCTGACAGTATACAATACTACTTAGGTACTGATCCCGTAGGCGTTTAACCAAGTCGCCTAAGAGATTTACACGTCTATATTTTGACACATGTCGAACAAAGGCTCAGCTCAAGTCTATACGGCAAGCAAGCAAACGTCAGCTGTCTGATTCAATTCTCGCTCATTGACTTGCATGGGCCGATGCTAATGCAGGTCGACTGGAGGATGCAACGGATTTCACGCTGAATAGATATACATAAAACTCACTGTAGCCGAGCAGTGAGGCAAGATTTTAACTTGAAGGTCGGGGGTTAGAGCCTTGGAACGTACCACTGAATGAAACAAAAAATGATGTAAGTAAGGTACAATATTTGATCTTTAACAGTAGTGGCTTTTCGGCAAAGGAGAAAAATTGAGAGGAAACCCGTGTAATACCAGCAAGGTCGGAGTGGCTTTCGTAAAAATAGTGCCTCTGCTAAATCTTGGGATTATATGGATAATAATAGGCCACGCCCAATAAAGCGATAGGATTGTGCGGTTGGAGAGTAATAGCCTGGGGAAAATCCAAGGGAAAACCTCCCGATACGACCACGCGAGTGGTTTGGAACACTAGAATACTCTAAGAGTTTGCGCTCCAGTGAGATTGGTTGAGCGGTTTCAACCGAATCTGAAGTGTGAGTGAAATTGAGCTACTGGGAATTTTGTCGCTGGCTCACTAAACCTAGCCTAGCTGAGAAGAGTCTAGAAAGAAACTCGGCTAGGCCCGACCTGGGTCGGACTGATTCTACCCGGTGTGTGGCGGTACCGGACCGAATAGGGACTACATGTTGTGATCAGTACTTTGATCGTCATAATGTACTGAAATTAACTCTTGTAGAACTAAACAGATATTTAATTAAAAAATGAAATAAATAAATGAAATAAATGAACTTTATTCTGCAAGTAGGCCGCAAAGGCACTTTTACAAGTCAAAAACTACTAGCGTTTCTCATGAGACCACTGCCGAGAAGAAACGCCTAAAGAAACTCGACAGTCAGTCATTTTTTTCCAAAATATGCTTATTACAATGATACTACTTAACCTACTTAAGTAAATGTAAGTGGTAAACAACAAAAGAGAAATGAAAGAAAAACGAGGAAAAAATATCAATAGGTATTTACAGGGTGTAGTTACACAAGAAAACAAAACATGTCGAATCGTTTGATATGCTTTCCTGCAAGAAATGTGTCAACTAGATACAATGAAAATATTAGACTCTTTACGCTATTTATGTATTTAGTTTGGGCCATGCATTTCTGTCTGTTAGATAGTCCTCAACCCTATAATAAGCCTTTGACATCAATGTTTGTTTTAGGTTAAATTTTAAGAGCTGGAAAGGGTAAATTCAAAATTTCATCGGATAACTTATTATAAAAAGGACACATTGACCTACAAAAGACTTGTAAACTTTACGGACACGAAACATTATTAGTGGCAATTTTATTTGTAATACCTTTGTTTGGTTTAGTTCTTATTCAAGTGACGCTTTTTTCTGTCGTCTGATCTTTTAGCTGTGTATCTGTCAAATACAGCCTTACAGTTCATGACATTTGAGATTTGGGTAAAATTGGCCGTAATTGTGTAATAGAAAATGAAAATGTCATTTTGATTCGTCAACTCTAATTTTCAACCAAAGGTCACATTCTGTATTTCAATTTTCGCCTACGCCTCTCTTTTAGGCTCGCAAATTATTGTCATATATTATTTTTGTGCTTGATTTGTTAATTTTTATGTTTTTTTAAGGTAATAAACTGTTTTTTTTTTATACAACACCGGTAGCAAACAAGCTTACGGTCCACCTGATGGTAAGCGGCCACCACAGCCTGTAGACGCCCGCAACTCCAAAGGAGTCACGTACGCGTTGTATAAAATACTATCTAACCTATCTGTCTTTTTTAAATGTCGCAATAAACAAATTTTTATTTTTTTTTAAATTTGAGGATACACTGTGTTGACAGCAGAAGGGACAAATTTAGGTCCCTCGCTCTCAACACAGTGCATCCTCGGGAGTTCGTGTGCAACCTCGGAAGGTTGCCAACCTTGCTCACCTTCAGGAACACAGCACTACATAATCTTACAACATCACACACATACACACACATACACATATCTCACATCATCATATCTACATCTTCATAATCTTATTCTTTACTGGACCCGAAAAATAAAAGGTTTGATTACTGGATCGAGTGGAATATCACAAATTCCTGCTGAATAAAAATTGAAAATCAACAAGAATCGGAGCTCCTCCGACAAATTATAATAAAAACAAAGAGCGTTGATGAACCAGTCGTTTTGAATTCGGAAAAATATTTTACATTCAAGTCAGTCGTAATAAGTAAAGAATATAATTCAGAATCGAAAACCAGGCTTGATTTTTGTTAGCCCCCTCCTTTTTGGAAGTCGGTGAAGACCGTGAGCATATCATAGTTTTCTGAAGCGTCAGTAGTTTATTGATTATATGAAATATACATTAACTTATAACAAGTGCGTGTCGTACCACGCACAATGAAGGGTTCCGTGCCAACACCTACTAGTCCGCATTTAAAATCACTATCCAATACATTTTATCAAAAAAAGTCATTTCTTCATAGGGAACTCACGGTACTTACGACCTTTTGTTTATCCAAGACAGTTTTTATGCGAAAACTCAAAAACCGTAAAACCTATATTGTTCAAACCAAAAATCGTTGAAAGTGTTTACTAATGCACACCACCTCAATTTTTTTCAGAATTTTAAACTTTATGGTTTGGAAATTAGAGGGGGGGGGACACACTTTCTATGACTTTGACAGCTAATATCTCATCAACGGTTGACTTAAATGGACAAGTTTTTTTGTAACCTCCATATCATTTTTAAAGGCCTATCCATTGATACCCCACACAACTATGTGCGTTGAAATTTTCTTTTTCATCCAGTGGTTACATGTATGGAGTGCCCCCCCTATTTTAATATTTTTTTGTAATTACACATCACTTTAAGTAGCGGTTCATAGAAATACACCTTCCTACCAAATTTCATAATTGTAGTGCTTATAGTCTCCGAGTAAATCGGCTGTGACATACGGACGGACGGACGGATAGACATGACTAATATAAGGGTTCTGTTTTTGCCATTTTGGCTACGGAACCCTAAAAACTGGTCACTTATATTGGTTTAGTAGTGAATTTTAAGTTGAAAACGGCCTTGTTTCAAAATGGTTAATGACGTAGTATCTATTTTAATTTGAATCTTATTTGAAGGAGTTTGGTCCTTGAACGAGAATATCTCTTCATTCGTCCGCCGTTGGGAATATTTCTATCTGAGACACAGATTGTAGGACCTATACAATAATTTAACTTAAGCCGACTCAGGGGCAACCAGCAACGTAAATTAACTATTTTAGGGTTCCGTACGCAAAGGGTCCAAACGGTCCTACTGTTGTACTCGCCCTAAAACTCTTTTGACAATTTACGTTACTATGACAATCTTATTTAGATAAACAAGTTAAACAATTAAATTAACTCAAAATCGCAATAAAAGTTATAAAAATAAGCAGGACATAAGTTGAATCAAAACTCTTAAAATAAAAGCTGCGAATAAAAACTCGCGGTGCGCAAAACGGGTGCAATGCTGATGCATGTATTATACATATAAACCTTCCCCTTGAGTCACTCTATCTATTAAAAAAAACCGCATCAAAATCCGTTGCGTAGTTTTAAAGATTTAAGCATACATAGGGATATAGGGACATAGGGACAGAGAAAGCGACTGTTTTATACTTTGTAGTGATGTGCCTAAAACGGATTCTTGCGTATTTCGGCCACACAGTGCGCAGAGGCGGCGAAAATTTGGAAAATTTGATTGTGGTTGAGAACACCGAAGGCAAAAGATCGCGCGGTTGTTCACCAACACGATGGACCGATCAAGTGAAAGACTCGTCGTCCCCCAAATTTTACACGGTTGTACGAGACGCGTTGGACAGGAACCGGTGGCGTAATATTGTTATTATTTTCCAATATTTTTTTAAACAAAAAATACAGTATTATAATCAATAATCAATGAGCTGTAATTCCAGCAGTGGACGTCTTTCGGCTTATGATGATGACGATGACAATAAAATTGATAGCGAGAGTCGCATCTTAAGCGTTGCTGTTATTATTATTATTATTTTTTTTTATTAGATTTAGGCATATTAAATGCACTTATGAAAGTCAAAAAACTACCACCGGTTCATAAAATAAACCTCTGCCTCGAGAAGAACCGGCGTAAGAAACTCAGTGAGGTGTCATTTTTTCAAAACAGTATACAATGTATATAAAATAACAGTATCATAATATTACAGAATTCAAATGCTACAATATAAACAAACATATATATATATATTTTTATACTTGTTAAGTACGGAACCTTAACAAGGTGAAACGAGTTTGTTTATTTTCCTTATCAGTGTTGACGTAGAATTTGTATAAAGGAATTTTGAATTGGTCCCAGATCACTTTGTTTTTCAAGTCCATTTGAATAGGCTGTGGGGAAATGATTAATTAAATTACATTTTGATAGGTTTGTTTAGTAAAATAACTTTTTATAGACTAGTGAAGGCGAAAAAGTCGTTCTTGGGAAATAGTATAAAATTCCAAGACACATTACTGAACTTACGGATTCTAAATTTAAATCTGTTGTGAAACAGACACTTATTTCAAAAGCATATTATAAGATAAACGATTACATCATGGATAGGGATGTTTGGCAGTGATAGCGTCCCGCACAAGTAATCTAACACAGAAATGTTTTGTCCTTAGTATTAAAAAATATGTATGTATGTTTATACTGTAGGTAGCATTTGAATTTTGTACTATTTTTACTGTTATTTTATATACATAGTATATTGTTTTGAAAAAATGACACCTCGCCGAGTTTCTTACGCCGGTTCTTCTCGAGGCAGAGGTTTATTTTATGAACCGGTGGTAGTTTTTTGATATTCATAAGTGCATGTAACATGCCTAAATTGAAGAATAAATGATTTCATTTCATTTCATTTCATTTCATTACTATTTTGGACTTGCCTGTTGCTAATACACTTCTTGACAATAGATGATAGCTAGCGATGTTTGTTGACTATATTACGCTATTAGCGCAGTACTAAATTTCAATAAGTTTTCAAAATTGTTTTTAAAATTAAAATAATGTCTTCTTTCAGTAAAATGTTCCATCAACAATATTCAAGGTACTTTCCCTCCATGTGGCATAGCCGTGGGACGCCCTGTATAGTAAGAGTAAGAGTAAATTTATTAATTCAAATACAAATGAACAGGTTACACGGGTTTTCTGGTGCAGTCCAAACTAGGCGAGCCTGTATCTTGGAATGCACCATTTGTAGCAGTTACGAGTATAAAACATGACAATTAATAAACTAAGTAAAAGTGTTTGTGTGTAATATGTGTGAAGGTGTATGAGTGTGTATGTGAATTAAATAGGGGTGTGGTGTGTGCGTGTGTGACGTCAATGAGTGCGAGTAGCTGATAAAGATTTAGCTGACCACAGACCAAGAGTAAGTGCGTATTATGTCTTCTGTATCATTGTAAGACAGAGTTGCAAACCATTTTTTAAATATTCATTTGACTTTTATCGAGGTGCAAGTTTTTAGATCACAGAATTTGCAAATGTAAATGGGTGAATGTAATAGATCGTTGAGCACGAGCCGTTTGGCTATATATTTGGGTCATACGCGGATTTAGGTTCGCGTCTTTCCAGTGGACGTTCCAAAAGTTAAGGACTACAAAACTTAATTTTGGATTGGACCAGTAACCCGCATAAACAGTGTCTCCGTTTCTATAAATCCCTGTAATAAAAACATAGCCAACATGCACATAAGCCGTTAACTATTGACCACAGGAGGGGACGACTTTTTTTTAAAAAAAAAAAGAAAGAAAGAAAATACATTTATTAACGTCTAAACAACACATTACGATATTTAACAATGAAATATAAACAGACAAACGACGCTAAAAAGGGCCCCACTCAGCATAATGCCACGGCGAGCCGCGACGCTGGTTTCCAGTAGGGTCCTGCCTTATAACTATCGAATGACGACACAGACGCAATAACAACATAAAAGAAACAAAAACAAACATCTACCTTCATATTCACAGCTTTTTACATATTTTCCTATCAAATAAGTATGACCCATTTCGAATATTAATAAAGGAAATATATAGCCACACTCTTAAATATAACGGACACTACATTAATAATGATTCCAGGCGCCGGATTTCCGCTAAACACTCGCCGGCAGGGCTAGGGATAATAGTAGTTTCATCCGCATTCTCATCTGAAATTAGGGGCCATCCATAAAGTACGTCACACGAATTTCATGATTATTTGCCCCCTCCCCCCGTCCTTGTCACAGGTGGTCACATTTCTGAGACCCCCCCCCCCCTAGTATGACGTCACATGTTTTGCAATTTCACATCGAAAAATTATTAAATTAAAACAGCAGTTCCGAAATAAGTTTTATTACCATTCAAATTATTATTTTTTTTATCAGCGTAAGTTGCACTGTATGTTTCTTATAGTCTACGGTAAAGATTACCTAAATATATCTTTTTATTCATTTTAAACTTGTTTTTTTTTTAATATGTTTTAACTACACAATGACGTTGTTCACTCAGGGAAAGTCAACTTTCGAATGTAATAGAAACAATAAAATCACGCGAGGTGCGGTGCGTTTGGCGGCATTAGTCAAAGGGCTCGTGGGCGATCGGCGCTTCTGTCGGCGCGTGTCACTAGAGCGAATGTGAACAAAACAATTTAAACCGTATTGTCATAAAGATAGAGTTGGAAATATGTTTTAGTATAATTAATATTGCAAATTACGTGGTTTAATACCTCTAGATTTATAAATTTCGAAATGTGATGTCTCGAAACTTAGGACCCCTCCCACCCCTTATCACACCATGTCACACTTTGTCGACCCCCTTCCCCCCCTTTACGTGTGACGTACTTTATGGATGGCCCCTTAAGTCACCTTTTTAGGGTTCTGTAGCCAAATTGGCAAAAACGGAACAAAGATACAGAGAGACAGAGGCAGAACAACAGGCGGTATTATCGCTAAAGAGCGATCTCTTCCAGACAACCTTTGGGTAATGGAGAAATGAAATATAAAGTTGAAAAGTAGGTGGTGCATAAACTATTACAATGAGAAAAAAAGATTCCAAAACAACTATTCAATATAAATACACATACTTAAATAATATATAAATATACATACATAAAAATATACATACATATAATATATATAAAATAGTAAGAATAAAATAGTGTCAGCCATAACAATTAATTAAAAATTTAAGGGAGAGACAAATAATATTCTTTAAGATGGGATTTAAAAATAGCAATCGATTTAGCACGTCTTAATTCAACTGGAAGGGAGTTCCAGAGTCGGACAGCCCGGAATGTAAATGAACAATTATAAAATTTTGACGAGGATGATGGTACTGTTAGGAGCAAGTTATGAGATGATCTAAGTGATTTAAAACAACTGAAACGCGCTTTTAGATAGCAAGGAGTAGCGGGGTGAAAAAGAATACTATAAAGAAGAGCAAGAACGTTGAGGTTACGACGATGACGGATAGAGAGCCACTTGAGTTGATATCGAAAACTAGAGACATGGTCATATTTGCGTAACCCAAATATGAACCGAATGCAGACATTTTGCTTTAACAATACAATACAATACAAATACTCTTTATTGCACACCTCAATCAAAGGATACAGTACAGTACAAAAAACACAATGAGAAGAGGCAAACAACAGGCGGTCTTATCGCTAAAGAGCGATTTCTTCCAGGCAACCTTAGGGTAGCGGAAATCTAAACAGAACGATTCATAGCAGGTGGTGCAGAGTTAATACATATGAAGCCTACTAATAATTACAACAATAACATTTAATTAAGGATAAATAAACATACATAAATATAGTATAAAAATATACGTACATAAACATATACAAATATATAGTCAGCCACATAGTCTAAAGGAGCTAAGTCTTAAGTGTGTCATGAGAGAGACAAATAATGATCTTTAAGCTGTTTTTTGAAGACAGCAAGAGATTCAGCACGCCTCAAATCAGGAGATAAAGAATTCCAAAGCCGAATAGCTCGGAAAGTGAAAGAAGAATTATAAAATTTTGATGAGGAAGATGGAACAGTGAGAAGCAAGTTTCGGGAGGACCTAACGGAACGAAGATAAGTAAAACGCTCTTTGAGATAGCGTGGAGTTAACTATGCTTTTCAAACCGGGAAAATTAATTGCTTAATGGGCGGGACACTGGGACAACACGCTTCAAACCGGGACATGTCCCGGCATACCGGGACTTATGGCAACCCTATCTTAGCTGTATTTGTACTCTCTTCACGAATTCCCTTTAATTACGCTCCGGGCAATTAATTTGTTGTTTAATATTTCTGGCGCAGACTTGGCTCAAAAATGTTAATTATTTAATTAACAGGAATCAGATACTTCTAAGTAATGAGCTTATCTTATATAAAGTCTGTTATTACTTTATCATAGATTAATTGGTTCATTAGACGATGTTCGCACGAGGATCGTTGAAAGAGTTTTCAATTAATGTATATATTTTTTTAATTTATTGCTCACAAAAAAAGAACCTTAATAATTACTACAAAGTTTCGCGAAAACGGTGCAGTTTGTTTGCGAATAGGTAAAATATATTTTCATTTTCATTTTTCATAGGTTAACACTCCTTCTTATTCTACCGTGCTAAAAATAGGCATATTACTTCTTATCTATTTGTTATTTAAGTTAAGTTTGATTTAAAAAAAAACTGATTTAACTGTACGTTGGTTACGCTAACAATTTTTATTACAGAAATTATTAATAAAAAAAACTTTTAATATTTTTCTTAAATATTTGTTTTGACAAAAAATTTTCTTCTGAGGGTATGTTATTAAAAATTCGCGGTATTAGGTAGTGTCTTGTCTTTTGACCATAGTAGTTACTCGCTCTCGGCTCGACATATAATTACTTTCGTGTTGATTTCTCATATTCCGGTTGTACATTTATATGTTGATCAATATAAAGTACCGTATAGTAGTGTCGTAAAGTACGTATACGTACTAAACTTAACGCATAGTACGTATATGTACGTAATTTAGTACGTACTAGTAAGTATTGAAATTTTTCATAAATAGGTAATATATTACATTCATTAAAGAGCTGATCATAATGTTTATTACATTTCTCTTTGGTCTGCTTATCTACTAATACCTTAGTTAAAAGGATTGTGTAGCAGAATTTTTCCATACAAAAAGGGGTGACGTTTTCCACCCCTACTACTCCTGGACCGATTTGCATGATTTTTGTAAATGTTGTAGTTATCATTAAATACTATTTTTGTACAATTTGATGCTAAGCCCTAGCAAGCATGAACAGACCGGACTCCACAAACAGCGCCCGATCACGAGTATAACGCGTATCTCATCGCCTCCCTCAATTCTGTTAGGGAAGGTGGTGACCCAATCAACGAAGCGACCGTAAGCAAAGACCTTGGCTTTAAGCGATGATTCCACATTAAAAACTATTATGATGATACAATTAAGGATCTAAAATAAGTACTAAAATGGGGTTATCTATAATAATTAATGCTGATACGTTGTGCGAGGAAGTCGCCAGCTCTTCGGTCACCAGTTACGTCAACCAAACGCTTCGATTATTGCATTGCGATACAGCGAGGAAATGCCGCCAGCATCCTCGGTACAATGCCCCAAGGGCCTGTTTTAGATTTCAATTTAAGTTACTGTTACTTAACTATTACATATATATACATATATTAATGCTACATATGAGCTTCATTACGAACCCAATTCTCAAGATAAACCACTAGCGAAGCCAACAATGAAAATCGCAAAAGGGATTTTTGTTACAAAATTTTCAGAAGGTATTTTTAAAGTTCAACCAAAAACCACCATTCCATTAACATCGTGCTCGAACAAGGCCTGATAACATCACCGAAGAAACGGTGAAAGAAAAATACATTTACCCTGAAAAAATGCACTCAGGCTACTTAACGATATACGAGCGAAACCCAATTTCAACTCTATAGTCTAGACTATAAAATGTAATCTAGTATGAACTTGGATTTTTACAATGCCGCCGGCGTCGGTATCTCGGAAGTTGCCACAGGAATTTCTTTTTTAATATAAAGTAATAAGGATGGTGTAATGTTTGAAGAATGTTGGAAAGAGTTGAAAGGTACGCTAATGCTATTATGAGATATTGACGTCTAAAACAATTCGGCCTCAAGTCGAGGGCAAGTATTGAATATTCATGATATTCTAATATTCAGGGCAGATGCTCCATAAAAACTTAATTGGATTTTTACTAAGGAATTTCAGCTGCAGGACATTATTTCGATATTCCGTTTTCAGGTAAAACGGTTTTTTATCGAGTCTTATCGTGTCCACTATTGTAGACCATCATGCTTACCTCAAGGTTATCACTATAACAAATATTAGGGGGTATATGCTATTACCGACTTATTTTATACGTTGGCCCAATGTGTACAGCCGGCATAAGAACGGGCGTGCCAAACACATTGAAATGATGAAGTAGTACGTTTTGTCCTACGATTTTGTTCACGTCGTAGGATAAATCGGACAAAAAAATCCGTTTTGGACACATCGTAGGACAAACCGGACAGAAAAATCCGTTTTGTACTACGCGTTGAACAAACTGGATTTTCAAGTTTGGTTCGTCCTACGGTTTTGTGCAACGAGTAGAACAAAACGGAAATAGCCATTTTACTTGGAGGAAAATGAATACGTAAACGTTCTAGAGAATACCTAATGCGCATGTGACACCCCTGTAGTTGTACTCCGGACTTCGAAATCTGAACCTCGTATCGTGCCATCCATTTCACTCATATAGTAATCACTATATGAGTGAAAGGGACGGCACGATACGAAGTTACACGATATTTTGATTATTGTATTATTTTTATTTGATGTACCTAGATAGATTTTGACTTGTAAAAGCGCCCTTGAGGCCTATTTGCAGAATAAATGTTTTGATTTTGATTTTGAAGTTCGGATTTCGACGTTCGCAGTAGCCCCTCAGGCGTCCATAGGCTGCGGTGACCGCTTACCATGAAGCGGGCCGTACGCTGGTTTGCCACCGACGTGGTATTAAGAAAAGGCAACGAAGTTCATACATTCATGTAGTTTTTTTTTATGTTGTAGGGGGCAAACGAGTGGACGGATCGCCTGATGGTAAGCAATTACCGTCGCCCATAAACACCTGCAACATTAGAGTAGTCGCAAGTGCGTTGCTGGCCTTTCCGAAGGGAATACGCTCTTTTCTTGAAGGTTTGAAGGTCATATCGGTCCGGAAATACCGCAGGCGACAGTTCATTCCATAGTTTGGTTGTGCGAGGCAGGAAATTTTTTGAGAAACGCACAGTTTTGGACTGCCAACCATCTAAATATTCATTTAGTTCCTTTAGTTGCTGCCTGCCATTCCAACTGTCATTGGCGCTAGTTTAGCTGGAACAGATAGCACAGGCTGGGCTGCTACGTTCATATATCACGTTTTTTTTCTTTTTTAATGTCAACTTTGTTTTTAAAATCCGTCTTCTTTTTTTTTCATGTTAATCGTTCTTTATTTATTATTGTTATTATTTTATGTTCGTACAGTTACACACCGTGAAATCACTCGACGGTCCCATCGGAAGACCAGCGCTGGCGATTGCCCGCATTATGCTGAGATGGTACCGTTTCGAGATAACACAACTTTTTTGTTTATTTTTATATTCTATTTTGCTGTGTTAATTGTTGTCTTTGTCTCGAATAAATATTTCTTATTTCTTATAAATTGTAATTGTTGTGTAATTGTTGTAAACAAAATGGACTACTTCGAAATGATTACATTTCAGGATGCAAAATGGCGATCACAATCGTCTCCGTGGCATTTCATACACATGTTCGTGACAGCGGGAGGACAAAGGACAAGGTTCGGTCGGATTATGTGTAAATTGAAATACTGAAGTTTGATATTACCCTTATGTTATGGTTATAGTTATGGTGGTGGACTCTATTTTCCGCACTTAGTCCGTGTATTTGTCGTTACTTAGGCCGTATGAGAAAATACAAAGAAAAGCCATAATTTTTTTCAATTTTCCGCAAAAAATTTTTTATAAATATACTACGTGCAAACTAGGGGGGAGGGGGGGGTCTTGGCATATACTACGCTTGGTCACCTAGGGGGGGGAGGGGGGCAAAAATTGGTCACGTAGTTTGTGTATGTTCCCTTATTTGTGTTATTATATAAGACGTTATATGTGCCATGAAATGATTTAGCTATTGACGACCGGTTTAGCCTGATGGGTAGTGCACCTGCCTGTGAAGCTGACGGTCCTAGGTTCGAATCCCGGTCAGGGCAAATATTTGTGTGACGAGCATGAATATTTGTTTCTGAGTCTTGGATGTTTTCTATGTATTTAAGTATTTATATCTACTTAATATATCGTCGTCTAGTACCCATAACACAAGCCTTCTTGAGCTTACTGTGGGGCTAGTTCGATTTGTGTAAGATTGTCCTCTAATATTTATTTATTTTATTTATTTATTGCAATAAATTGTAAATTACAAACCAATATCGATAAAAAAGTATCGATATTCCTTTTTGTCATCATCATCATCAATATTAAGAGGGCCTGGTCCTCTGTCGTTGCAGCATTCTCCATTCCAATCTATCTTGGACCTTCGTCTTCACTTCCTGGTATGTGTGGCTACAGCACCATTCCTTCATCTGTGCCATGTATGGTATTCTGGGTCTTCCTCTCCCTCTTGTTCCCTCTATTTTGCCTTCTAGGATGGTAACGTTTAACCCTTCATGTCTCTGTATGTGGCCGATGCATGTTTCCTTTTTGTAACTTTGAGAAAATATTGTATTTTACTATACACTTGAAGCGGAAGGAAAGACAGATAATTTTAGTAGCTTAGAAAAAAATACGGATGGCGTATCAGAAAGTATTGATTTGCACATCGCAGTTTTATAATTTTACCGAGTTTTGACGTGCAATTAATATTTGGGTCATACTTAGTTGAAAAAACAAAAGTCGTCCCTCCTGTGGTCAATAGTTAACGGCTTATTTGCATGTTGCTATGTTTTTATTACAGGGATTTATAGAAACGGAGACTCTGTTCATGCGAGTTACTGGTCCAATCCAAAATTAAGCTTTGTAGCCCTTAACTTTTGGTATGTCCACAGAAAAGACGCGAACCTAAATCCGTTTATGATCCATTTTAGCAGTCCAAATCATAGTCTTTAAGTTGTTGGGTTTCTTTATGAGTCTTTAAAACGTCTATCTACATAAACTATCATTAAAAATGCCCCTCTTTATTGCTCTTGAACACTGGTAAACGATAACCTCTTGTGCCAAATTCGCATCAAGCCGTATAGAATAGAATAGAACCAAATTTATTGCACACCAAAATAACAACACATTACAATTTAAAACTTAATACCTAGAAACTAGCTTAAAAATACCTACATACATGAAGTGAACTAAGTATAAAGAGCAGGAGTGCTGCTATAGTGGCCGCAATTGGACACCACTCAGCATAATGCTGTGACATTTTACAATGCCGCAGCGCTGGTCTTCCGTGGAGCCCATGGCTGAAAGATAGCTCAGAACAGCAGAAAGTGATGGACATGGGAAACATAATAGAAATACACTTTTTTTAACAAGAACTAGTGGAATCAAATGTTTGGGGACAGATTAGGTAGGATACGTGGGATATAGCGTAGTATAAATATATGTATAATATTACAATATTTTCAAATTCACACAGGAGTTAGATGACAAACACACCACAAAAGAATTTCGTATATGTACAAGGAATAATTTGGCAACACGGTGAGTTATAATGTGACGTTTGAGGTGGTGTTGCCAAATTATTTCAATGCAGAGTTAGCGTGGTGGGACTCTAACGCCCTTCCGGCAGCCGCCGTGCTGCGCCGTCTGTGAATGCAGGATAAATTAGATGCGTTACTATGTGCAGCCTTTATACTATATTATTGAGATTACTCGCTGCTTGCCGGCGGTGAGGAATTTCGGCTCCGACTGCAAGAATATGTCCAAGGTAGAGTTATTAAGGAGAGTAATATTTATGTGATTCAATGCTTAACAAAGGACTGGTGCTGAGACTTACTGTAGTGTTAGGAACCACAAATAGTGGCCGTTGCGGACGAAGTGTGGTAAAATGGTAACAACAAATATGTCCGAAAAGCCAAAAAGATAATCTGCCCAAATAGCTACCTTTCGTTCTAGATGATAAGATTCAAGTTGTAATGACTTGGAAATAAAACAGTAGCAGCCTTTGCCACGCGCTACGCCGGCCGACTGGGAAAGCTTCGGCCGTTGACCGTGACTGTTTTATTGCCAAGTCATTACAATTTGAACCTTATCATCCAGAACGGAATGTAGCTAATTGTGCGGATTATCTTTTTTCATACTTTCTTTCGTTTTCAACTGGTAACGATAGGCGTTTTCTAGCTTTTCGGACATATTAGAAAAATACCACTATACTTATGTAATGTACTTTTTTCCGAAAGTATTTTTAACTGGTCTTTTTCTTGAGTTCTTTACAACTACAATTTATTTTAATATAAACTTAATCTAATAAAACTTAATGGACGCCCAAAAGAGCTCGGTCAAATTAGATTGGCCACTCACGAATCTATGGCGGAGTGTATCTAGCAGGTAATTGGATTTCTAAGGCTGGCGGCGCGAGAGAAACCGCAGGGCGTTCTAGTGCAGATGGCTTTGAGGAGATTTTACTCAGGTAATTCAAAGGTCATTCCTGGATTCCTAATAAGCTAGCAGGGGACAGAGGCGTACTAGAAGAGAGGCGCTCAGCAGTGGACGATTATAGGCTGAAGAATATGATGATTTCAAGGATAATTCCAAAGTAATTGCAGAAAAATTAATGTGAGGAAATATTAAAATTAAAATAACTACCAGACAATCAAGTAAAATTGTTTAATTTTCCCCATTTTTAATTTTTTATTCATGCCATTTGAACAAACTATTTGAGCACCATGTTTAACCGCACATAAATATAGTACCATAGAATTTGTTTTTTTTTTAATGTCACAAGTATGGTTACAGAGTCTAGTTGTGGTTGGCAGTATGTATGTAGGGAGCCATAAACAAGAAATTTCATGTCTTCAGTTTTGATATTAACACATACATTTCCGAACATGTTTGAGGAAAGAGTATTATTTTTATTTATTAGGCTAGTAATACACAAAGGTGATTGTTGTTAGTTCCTTTTTTATCTCGAGAATGTACTTATTTATATTTACAATAAATAAATAAAATAAATAAATATTAGAGGACAATCTTACACAAATCGAACTAGCCCCACAGTAAGCTCAAGAAGGCTTGTGTTATGGGTACTAGACGACGATATGTTTAATAGATATAAATACTGAAATACATAGAAAACATCTAAGACTCAGAAACAAATATTCATGCTCATCACACAAATATTCTAATCCAGGACCGTCAGCTTCACAGGCAGGTGCACTACCCACTAGGCTAAACCGGTAATATTTGTTAGTATTTTTTTTGTATAACAGGGAATCCCACTGTCGGGCAATGGTCTCCCCATCTTATTCCAAGTCCTTTTATCAGCCGTAAGTCTTCGCCATGTAGTTCCAGCGTACTCTTCGATCCCGTCTCGCTATCGAGTCCTCGGTCGTGAAATCGGAAAATAGTATTTGTATGTATGTAGGGTTTTATGTTAATAGTTACTGGCGTATAAGTTAGTGAAAGGGAACGTAGCAGAGATAGAGTGAAAGGAATGGATGAGAGTGAGAGAGAGAGGATAGGATATATGGCGGCGGGGTAGTGCGTAAGAGGTGTGCGAAATAAAAAGAATAGTGTTCCATTAATTAAGTAGTGTAGGATGAAATGAGACGCCAGGTAGGAAAACCACATCGGTTTATTCAGTAAACTTACGAAACAATATAGAACTTATTGTACTAAGGATCCTAGCTAAGTATAGGTATACGTGGTTGAGTTTAAGGGTGGTCCGGGTTGGTGGTCGTACCCTGTACTCAATTATCGGTGGCACTTGAGGATAGTCAGCAGTACTCAGCGTAGACCATAAATATGAGCTTAAGGTTGGCCCGGAGTGGCGGTCTCAACCGGCGGGGTAATCACGTAACTTTTGTACTACCGTTAGATAGATTTTAATTGTCAGCTCATACATTTATACTTCAAAATTGACAGTAAAATCTATCTACCGTTAGTACATAAAGTTACGTGATTCGTCTGCCGTACCCATTTGCTGGTCACCTGAGGATAGCATAGACCGTCTCTCAAGCTAGTCCGCTAGCTAATGAATGATTAAACTGGCGGCTGCAGCGGTTTATATACGCTCCGCGCGCCGCATTCGGATGCGCTCGGCTCGATCGGTCCGCCGAGCGAGATGGTAGTTGCTGTGCGAGCGGGAAAGTATTCGGGCCCGCGCGCCTCGCGTGCATTACATGTTATTGTATTAAGTTATGGCGCTTCAGTAGTTATTTTTATTAATGACTTGAACCCACCCCTACATGTATTAAATAGCTCGTAAAATCTTTCAAAACAGACATATTATATCCACATAAATCAAAAACAATTTCCATCGAATATTGACTTCACTTCAAGAGTCATTAAATATTAATGAGCAAATACCGTATTTACCCTTGGCTTGGATACACATGAAAAACGGGAGAATTTTTTGATGAAAATATATTAATTCAGTACCAATGTAAACCAAATAATAACAATTTTTTGGAAATTCCTCCCGCGAACGCTCCGGATGTGTAACGAGTACCAAGGTTTTCCGAGGGAAGTTTCAAAGGGTTGGCAAAGCGCATGTGACATCCCTTTGTGTTGCCAACGTTTTAGGAGACGCCTTAACCACTTTCCATGAGGCGGGCCGTATGTTTGTGTGCCACTGAGACGACAAAAACGTTAAAAAAAATCATTTACATAAAGTAGGCACTTTCGCCTCTGTCGTAACTCGGCGATCACTGATTAGGGGCCGCACGGTTCGGACCCGGGCGACGTAATCACAGCGTCCATCGAAGATGGAACGCTGCGCTTACGGCGTCCAACTCAGACACGACGCGTACACTTAAGAATTCCCGTCCACCGCGGGATCACGACAACACTGACACATAGTCCCTATTCGCAATAATACACATCAACAAATGTTACACAATAGAAAGAAAGAAAGAAAGAAAAAACATTTATTCGTGGCACAGGAGTAATACACATACCAATGATTAAAGTTGAAAAACGAGTAAAAACAGTAAAAAAGGTGTAAAACAAAAAGAAAACAATCAATAATGCCACGAAATGGTCCCGACTCAGCATGGTGCCAACCTAACTGGTCGACGCTGGTCTTCCAATAAATCAAAATACTTGTCGAAGCGGCGTATAAAGCACACAGCATACCAATAAAAAAAATATGTACTTAATAAAAACAGTATTTAATAAACCTTTAACAAAAGCAACGTAACCTCGAAAAAATAGCCGTCTTACGTAAATTGTTGTCCATGGCGATTATTTCAAAATTGTTTTTGTAAATAAAATTTCTTATTTGTAAAAAGATTATAAAATGCCAATATAATCCTTCGACCTCTTCGTATTCGGGTCAACATTCCCTTTGTTCTCACGCGGGATGGCCGGCCTTTTAGGGTTCCGTAGCCAAAATGGCAAAAACGGAACCCTTATAGATGCGTCATGTCTATCCGTCCGTATGTCACAGCCAATTTACTCGGAGACTATAAGCACTAATTTGATAAGAAGGTGTATTCTATGAACCGCTAAATAAAAGTGATGTGAAATTACAAAAAAATATTAAATTAGGGGGGGGGCACTCCATACATGTAACCGGTGGATGAAAAAAAAATTAACGCACATAGTATGCATGCATGTATGTATGTAAATACTTTCTTGTACACAAGACAAGGACATAGTCGTGTGTAGTATCTACGGATAGGTATTTAAAAATGATATGGAGGTTTCTAAAAAACTTGTCCATTTAAGTCGACCGTTGGTGAGATATTAGCTGTCAAAGTCATAGAAAGTGTGTCCCCCCCTCTAATTTCCAAACTATTAAGTTTAGAATTCTGAAAAAAACTGAGGTGGTGTGCATTAGTAAATACTTTCAACGATTTTTGGTTTGAACAATATAGGTTTTACGGTTTTTGAGTTTTCGCTTACAAACTGTCTTGCCCAAAGAAAAGGTCATAAGTTCCCTATGAAGATACGCCTTTTTTAGATTCAATGTATTGGATAGTGATTTTAAATGTGGAATAGTAGGTGTTGGTACGGAACCCTTCATTGTGCGTGGTCCGACACCCACTTGGCCGGTATTTTTTTGGAATTTTTATTATTTAATTTTTTGTATGTCCTCGAAGTGACAGGAATTTTCCACTTAATTATTTCTTTTTAAATATAAAACTGCCGAGAGCTTCAGACATATTGAAATACTAGCAGCGCCCTGCGGTATTACCCGCGGATAAAAGGTAGCCTATGTCCTATTCTGATGTCTAAGCTACAATTTTGAAAAGTTTCATAGAGATCCGTTCAGTGGTTTTTGAGATTAAGCGGAACGTACATCCATCCGCACAAACTTTCAGGTTTATTATTATAGGATAATAAACGGGTCATTCAAGTGTTTAAGGTCGATAATGGCTCGACAAGAAAATGGAAAAGTTCGATTATCTCAAAAACCAAGGGACTTTTACTAAACCTGAAAGTCCTTTTTCTGGTCCAGCCTCAGGTGCTCTATCAGTGGTTAGAAGCTTGTCAATTCTTTACTGGACAACCTGTATAATATTTGAGGTATAAAAACATTCCTTATAATATTGACGTATCTATATATTATTGTACATCTACTATGGAATGAACTATCGCCTGCAGTATTTCCGGACCGATATGACCTTCAAACCTTCAAGAAAAGAGCGTATTCCCTTCTGAAAGGCCGGCAACGCACTTGCGACTCCTCTAGTGTTGCAGGTGTTTATGGGCGACGGTAATTGCTTACCATCAGGCGATCCGTCTGCTCGTTTGCCCCCTATAACATAAAAAAAACATCTTTAAACTGGCTATTATATGGAAATCTCTGGACCCTTCCAGACTCTTAAATAGAAGAAGGTAATTTCATCAAACTCGTTAGAGCCCTCTCTAACGAGTTTGATGAAATTAGCTTCTTCTATTTAAGAATTTACTACTCTTGTCAGTGGAGCAATCGCCAGCCTTTTCTC
The DNA here is from genome assembly GCA_963556455.1 of Epiblema foenella. NCBI lineage: Eukaryota > Metazoa > Arthropoda > Insecta > Lepidoptera > Tortricidae > Epiblema > Epiblema foenella. The sequence continues at coordinate 1,307,342 of OY747113.1, read as the reverse complement.
TCCTCTGCTATCTCTTTTACTCTCTGATGTGACATGACCTTAACCTTCTCTTTTATTTGCTCGAAGTAGTGCTTCTTGGCCTTCCTCTTCCTCTCTTTCCCCATCTTCCCTTCTATAATGGTCTTAAGGAAAAGGTCATGTCTTAGCAAAAAAAATTGCTAAGGGGCTAAAGATATTTGCTAAGTGCTAAAGAAATTTGCTAAGGGGCTAAAGAAATTTGCTAAGTGCTAAAGAAATTTGCTAAGGGGCTAAAGATATTTGCTAAGTGCTAAATAAATTTGCTAAGGGGCTAAAGAAATTTGCTAAGGGGCTAAAGATATTTGCTAAGTGCTAAAAAAATTTACTAAGGGGCTAAAGATATTTGCTAAGTGCTAAAGAAATTTGCTAAGGGGCTAAAGAAATTTGCTAAGGGCTAAATAAATTTGCTAAGGGGGATTTATCCCCGGTCTCATTCCCGGGAAAACGCCGAGCAAGACTTGGTCTCCCACGTAGGTACTTAATACAAGTTAGAGGTTAAAAACACCAAATTTTTCGACGCAAAACAATAATACCTGTAACTGTGAGGTCCGCAGGTCCTCAGGAGTGGGTGTTTGGATGGGGAAGCAAAGATTGGAAGCCAGGGAAGAAGGTATTTATTTCATATAAACAATAAGGCACCTGCAACAAGCATACGATGCGTTTAGACTACGATTTATTGGTCAGCTACGTATTAAATGGGTTAAATTAACAAATAGGTATGGAAACTTACAATATTGTGCCTTGGAACGGTATAATACTGCACTGTAGAAAATAACAGAATAGGTACAAATCTCTCGATCACAATACGAATAATATCATAGAACTTCACTATTTCCAGTAGGTATTTAGGGCTAACATATTAAATTTTTATTAATATAACAGCATAACTGAGTAGATGATTATCGATCGGAAATCAAGATCGAACTGCGCTGCCGATAATGGCTGCGCAACGTCACGTGGAATTCGAAAATGTAGTTCAAAATTCAAAATGTAGAGAAAAGATAAGTCAGAAATACGGCCGGAAAGTTTGTATGTAACGGTCCGATACACGCATAGTTACAGTAACCAGTCGTCTACCGGTGCCGGGGATCCCCGGGCTCATTACAAAAGAATGCTATTGTGTATTTTTTTTTTCGCCGCGAGACCACGGCTCTCTCTGAAGCCGTCGGTCAATTATAATTCAGTGAACCGGAATATTCGTTAAGTGTTTCCTTTTTTATAATGGATTCGCGAATTGTCGATAGGATCTTAAATTAAAATTAATTTTTGTTCTGCCAGTAAATCAAAATCAAACATTTATTCTGCAAACAGGCCACAAGGGCACTCTTACATGTCAAAATATTAATTTACAATTTAAGAAAGTCTGACTATAATAAGTAATGCATTTTTGATGTCAAAATATTAATTTACAGTTCAAGAAAGAATAATAATTTCGAGTTTACAATTATAACAAAATTAATGTCATACAGTGAAGATAAACTTGCAAAGTTTTCTATTACAAATATTACAACATCAGTAAAGTTAGAGATGTATAAGGTCTCAAGATTAAACAAGGAGTATAATGAAATTAATATAATATCCCAGAGATGTACATGGCAAAATTAAGATTAATTTAATATTGTTAGAGATGTATATGGTCTCTAAGTCACTGATAATAAAAACGAATCCACAACAGGATGATGTCTCTCGTCAATCCCCTGTGAAAATACACTAGTATTAACGTAGTTACTTTGTCCTAGCATGAACAGACCGGACTCCACAAATAGCACCCGATCACGAGTATGACGCGTATCTCAGCCATCAATATTTAAATACTATATTTAACACAATGAAAAGCAAATATATACCTGTCAAATACACTTCCGCTTCCGCCCCGGAAGTTTTCTTCTCTCTGTCCGTCATTCATGTCATGTCGTGTCAGTCTTTAATAAAGTCTTTTAATTAATATACCTTGTTTTGTTACTTAATAATCCATGCCAGCTAACCACTACAATTTTATCATAGATTGGATTTTTTTTAATAGCCTATAGGTCTGGTAAAGGTTGCGGGAGTCCGCTGGATGCGGGTGGCACAGGTCCGGTCATTATGGCACATTTGGGGGAGGCCTATGTCCAGCAGTGGACGTCTTTCGGCTGATATGATGATGATGATAATGAGCCTATAGGTATAGTGTCCCACTGCTGGGCAAAGGCCTCCCCTCTCTTTCGCCACCCGTTTCGGTCGTGTGCCAGCTCCCGCCAATCCGTACAAAATGTGTCAAGGTCGTCCCGCCATCTCCTTTTCTGTCTGTCTCTGCCTCGGGAGCCATCTTGTGGGATCCATTCGGTGGCTACTTTGGCCCAACGCTCCGGGTGTATTCGACAGACATGCCACCACCCACTTCAGCTTTGCGGCCTTAACACCCACAGTTCCGTGGATTAGTTTTATTTACTAAAAAAAGGAATTATGGTCCTTCCTGTGTCATATTTTTGTGTTTATATTTGAGTATCACAGAATCACCGACATAGCCTTCAAAATTGCGAGACTTAAGTGGCAGTGGGCAGGGCACATTGCTCGCAGGACTGACGGTCGATGGGGCCAGAAACTGCTTGAGTGGCGTCCACGTACCGGAAGACGAGCTGTCGGTAAGCCTCTGAAAAGGTGGAGAGATGACCTGGTGAAGGTCGCGGGAATCCGGTGGAAACGAACGGCACAGGACCGGTCTAAATGGCGAGCCTAGGGGGAGGCCTATGTTCAGCAGTGGACGTCTTTCGGCTGAAATGATGATGATGATGATGATGATCACAGAATCATGTGCAACTGGTGAGTAACAGAGTTAGATATAGACTCGTCCTAGTTTGGAACTTACTGGATTAACTCTTCATTATGTAACCATGTCTGTGTCATGTCATGGTTTAATAGAATTCTTATTCTTACATAGCAGACCGGTGGTTATTTCTAAAAATCGCTCTCCTTTTCGATATCAACGGAATTTTGTGAACCATTTTGGCAACGACTTTTCCCAACTAAAAAAGCCTCCTGAATCGAGCATTAACTCCCAAAGTACACCTCACACGACCAAATTCGAGATACAATATGGATTTCTTAGGTTTTTTCCCCGATTTGGACGCCATCTTGAATTCTGAGCAAAGGAGCTAAAATTCGGCTTGGCAACATTCGGAATCGGATTCAGCAGGCTTTTTCACTTCGGAAAAGTCATGTTGCCAAAATGGCTCACAAAATGCCGTACAACTTGAAATAAGCTCATAAAACCACCCGCCTAGAGGTATATTATTATATCGTCTTATCATTTTATTTACACATAAAATATTTTGTTTGTATCCTCCATGTTAATCATGAGCACCGAACCCAAAATCCTAGAGAAATTTACATACTTACTACTACACCTAACGCACTTACAATATCAATAGACCAAAACGTCTATCGCCAAATTCAAAAACCATTACTCTCTTGTTTCAACGAATGTAGATCGAGTTGTATACTTAACGAGCAATGGTTGCGCGTTTTAGGGATTTGTTGAGTTATCGATTTAGTCGGCTGTGTCTGGTTTGGTGGCTCATTGAATTTCATAAGATGGGATTACAAGGAGACGGCTGTTCGAGCGTTGCTTATGTGCAAACATGTTATGTCGTTCAATAATCATTGCTGTTACGGTCTCACAAGCATCTAATCTAATTACGGTACTGGGGAAATTGAAATAATAGTACATTTGCAGAGACCTCGAAATGAGGGATAGCGGGCCGAGTACTTAGATGAGATCTAGAGATACGACGCCGGCAATCGCTGTTCGCGCCGAGAATTGTATAGTGCTTTTAAATTCGAAATGAAATTCTAAGGATTCAGTAATAAAGACACGTGCTGCATCCGCCGCGCGCCTAGGTCGGCAAGTTTTATGAAATACCATTATGGGCCGCTAGTTACGCCGCGCCCGAAATGTGATACTTCGCAATTTGGAGCACTGGAATACTCTAAGAGTTTGCACTCCAGTGAGATTGGTTGAGCGGTTTCAACCGAATTTGAAATGTGAGTGGAATCGAGCTACTAGGAGTTTTGTCGCTGGTTCACTAAAGCCTAGCTGAGGAGAGTCCAGCAAGAAACTCAGCTAGGCCCGTCCTGGGTCGGATTGACTCTACCCGGTGTGCGGCGGTACCGGGACGAATAGGGACTATATGTGTCAGTGTTGTCGCGATCGCGCGGTGGACGTCCCCGCTGGCGGGAATGCCGAAGTGTACGCGTCGTGTCTGATTTGGACGCTGTAAGCGCAGCGCATCTAAGATGGACGCTGTGATTACGTCGTCCCGGTCAGTGAGTGTGCGTAGGACGCCGGACCCCTAATCAGTGATCGCCGAGTTACGACAGAGGGGATTAATTTTCATGTGCTGTTAATACAGGCGTGATTTTACTTATGTAAAGCTACAAAAAGTCGACCTCTTATTTATTTATATTAGGAGAACCAACAGCAGTACAAACAATGTAACAACATGCGTATTAACAGCAGAGCCAATTAGAGGATCTCACAGATAGCGCTAGAGTGTATATACTGAACTAAAGTGCGCACTCGTACACAATTACAAGCGTTATTGGAACAAGAATGTTAAAATAGAAAAAGGAAAAAAACAAGCAATCGAAGCCCACTCTAAACTAATGTTTAACTTGAATAAATTAAATTGTAAATTATGAATATTAAATGAATATATGGCGTATGCTATAAAGCACTCAGCGAAAATACGCCGCCTCCATGCCTCGCCTCACAGAAGGAATCTGGCAATTAAATATATCTATATCTAACTCCTTGGTTATCTGTTTTAGACCATGACGTCGCGCGTCTCAAAAAGCTGTTTTTTCTATAGTTTGATGAAGTATTTTTAAGTGATATAGGCGGAAAATGTCTTTTGGAACGTACGTACTGTTTTATTGAAATATAACACATTTATTTACATGATCTGATAGTAAAATAGCTACATATTAATAAAATCCAAACTCTTAGAGTATTCCAGTGTCTAAACCACCCGCGTGGTCATGTCGCGAGGTCTCCCCTGGCTTTTCCCCAGGCCACTCTCCAACCGCGCACTCCTATACCTGGCGTATAAAGCCACACTCAAAGTTAAAAAAAGGTTGAGTACAGCAGAAAATTATTTCACATATTTTTGAGCAGCCCAACTAGAAGTGCATAAAACTCTGCCGAAATAATAAAATAGTTATTTGTTATACAAGGGCGCAAAGTTGTATTTTAAACGCGAGTGTGGAATTGAAACACGAGCTAGCGAATGGATTCTAGGATTGAACCACGAGCTAGCGAATGGATTCTATGGTTGAACCGCGAGCGAAGCGAGTCGTTCGGAAATAGAATCCTGAGCGAAGCGAGTGGTTCAAAAATAGAATCCTGAGCGTGGCGAGTGTTGCAACACACGAGACGTAAAATAACTTTGCAGCCGTGTATAACACAAATCTTTTCACCTCACTAGACCGAGGAATTTTTTTTTCCTCCTCGTCCTAACATTGACAGTTGCGTCCTAAATATAGTTGTCCACTACCTAATCTCGAGATTTGGCGTAGGTACTTGTTTTTTAACACAACAGCACAATATAAAATTATTGTTGCTGGACTGTCTGGAAAGTTACAAATAGCGTGTTCGGATTTCAAATATTCTTTGCACTCTTGTGGATAAAATGCAGTTTTGCTATCTGTTTTTAAAGAATAAAAAAGGGCTTTCCGATCTAGTGAGGTGAAAAATACTTTCCTATTTTATGTTTAAAATTGTGCTGGATTTGCGAATTTGAAATAAAAAGCAACGAATATACCAGTTCAGTGGATTGTAATTGCGTGACAGCTTCAAGGGTCTTAATGCAAGATTATTTGAGTGCTTTGCGCTTAGAAAACCGGACAAGTCAGAGTTGAGACTTGCGCACGGGGGTTCTGTACGAAAATGATATTTAAGGCTCCTTATCAGATACAATACCTATGACTGTAATACTCTGTGACCTAAAAACTTGCACTTCGATAAAAGTCAAATCAATATTAAAAAAATGGTTTGCAACTCTATCTTACAAGGATACAGAAGACATAATACGCACTTACTCTTGGTCTGTGGTCAGCTAAATCTTTATCAGCTAAGCTACTCGCACTCATTCACGTCACACACGCTCACACCACACCCCTACTCACATACGCACTCACACATCTTCACACATATTACACACAAACACTTTTACTTAGTTTATTAATTTTCATGTTTTATACTCGTAACTGCTACAAATGGTGCATTCCAAGATACAGGCTCGCCTAGTTTGGACTGCACCAGAAATCCCGTGTAACCTGTTGTATCATTTGTGTTTGAATCAATAAATTTACTCTTTACTCTTTACTCTTATCTATTTAGACGATTATCTGATTAAATTGACACATATCTTGACATTTTATCAGTGTTACTATTTAGAAAAGGACTATTGCAACCTAATGTCATAAATTACAAATGTATTTTTTGGATTTTTCTTTAAGAAATATCGTTTCAAACATCACTACAAATCGACCATTTTCAAGCCAAAAACTGTGTTTTTCCGTTTAAATTCTAATACAGACAATTTAATCAAAAAATGGCCATGTTACTATCTAAAACTTTAATAACATTATCGTATCCTTTAATCAATTTAATGGTATTATCAATACTTTTGTCATAATTTTAAATCAAAACATTTTAAAATTTATTAAGGCTTAATTAAACTTTAAGGCATCTTAAAGCATTTTTGTATTTCAAAATATACGCATGATTGAATTCGGAGATAAGACGATTTGTGTTAAATTGGAAAGGTAAAGCTGTTTTAAATCCTGCAATCTCATAAGATCTTAGTAAATGGAATGTAAAATTAGGTATGATCCCCTCAATATATATATATATACCATTGTTATCTATTCAGAAAAAAAATATATATAATGTTTAATTTTTCATTTCCAATACACACTGGTTAGCAACGCACTTGCGACTCCTCTGGTGTTGCAGGTGTTTATGACCGACGGTAATTGCTTACCATCCAGGCGGTCCGTCTGCTCGTTTGCCCCCTATAACATAAAAAAACTAAGAATCGTCATACTAAGTCGTTTACGCAGTCGCTAGCGAGTACGGTAATGCAAACTCATGGTAAAGGCACAGTGCCTTTACCGTGAGTTTACATGACCGTACTCGCTAGTGACTGCGTAAAAAATTGTATGTGCAAAAGTACAGCGCCTCTGGCGGTTACGCAATAGAACTAAAAATCGGCATAGTAATTCGTTTACGCAGTCACTAGCGAGTACGGTCATGCAAAATCATGGTAAAGGCACAGGTCGATGGTCAAGCGAAGTTTGGTTAGTCGCCAGTTCCAGTCTTGCGGCGACTCATAATTTCTTGGTACGTGCGGCTACACCGCGTGCTGCAGTGTTGTAGCTAACTGTCTCGGAAAAGTTTATTGAATAAATAAACTTAACCAATACACTCAACTGTATGCAGTTGGGCATCCTAGACTGTACCCTAATCATCAATGTAATGTTTCACTTATTTGTTAATTATTAGACATAATCAGTATATGACGCCATGTTCCAAATATTCATTTAGATTTGGTTCCTTTAGTTACTGCCTGCCATTACAACTGTCATTGGCGGTAGTTTAGCTGGAACAGATAGCACAGGCTGCTGCGTTCATATATCACGGTTTAAAAAAAATGACAAACTTTGTTTTTAAAATCCGTCTTCTTCTTCATGTTAATCGTTCTTTATTTATTATTGTTATTATTTTATGTTCGTACAGTTACACACCGTGAAATCACTCGACGGTCCCATCGGAAGACCAGCGCTGGCGATTGCCCGCATTATGCTGAGATGGTACCGTTTCGAGATAACACAACTTTTTTGGTATTTTTATATTCTATTTTTGCTGTATTAATTGTTGTCTTTGTCTCGAATAAATATTTCTTATTCTGTAGTAGTGTTTGCATGTACCTTATTACTGCATCTATGTTTGATAATGTCACTTTGACAGCTGCCTCTTTGCCACCATAGCTCGACACAGTAACTTGTAGCTCCGCATTAAATATTAACTAAATAATTGTACATGAAGAAATACAAACTCTGAAGACCTCACAACATCTTTTATTTAATAACAATACATATTCTTCTTATTCTTTAATCGTATATTTTCTATGTTTTACATCTTGGTGAAATTGTGAAAGTGCTTTTCCGCTATCCGGTCATAGATAGCACTTAAGTAAATAATGTAAAACGCGGAAGATATTTGCAAAGCAATACTTACTGCCTTTGTATCGCCCCGCTTTGGCGCATCCTACGCTAACCAGCCAAACATGCTTAGCTTAAGACACTGGTCATAAAACTTAGTATCAAAAGTGAAGTATTAGAGAGGTAGGGCACAGTTAGAGACATAGGGCACAGTTAGAGAGATATGGCACAGCAAAATGTCATCTTGCTCAAATTTGGAGCAGCCCAACTGGGGAAGTACCTCCGCCTCGCAGAAAACCACAGCCAACATTATCTACTATACAAGTATGTAGTGTTGTGTTCCTGGAGGTGAGCAAGGTTGCCAGAACTTCCGAGGATGCACTATGTTGAGGACGAGGAACTTAAATTTGTCCCTTCTGCTGTCAACACAATGCATCCTCAAATTTTATAAAGGGCCGGCAACGCGTATGTGGGTCCTTTGGAGTTGCGGGGGTCTATAGGCTGCGGTGGCAGCTTACTATCAGGTGGACCGTACGCTTGTTCGCCACCGGCGTTGTATAAAAAAAAGTGAAAAAGTATCAAAAATTTATATTTAAAATTGAAAACTCTATCACATCATACCACACTGCGTTGCTGTGACTGTCAATGCTCTACCTAGCGACGGAAATAGAATTTCAGTTGATTCCACAGTAATTGAGACCTCAGGTTAGGTGATTTAAATATTATTCAAAATTTAATCAGGAGGCATTGGAGGCTCGATTTTTTTTTATTGGATTAATTTTTTTTAAGTGTGAAGAGGTAACAGACAGACACACTTTCGCATTTATAATATTAGTATGGATGACAAAGTGACAGCAATGACGTAATTGTTGTCTATTGGAAAATAAAAAGAAACCGGGCAAGTGCGAGTCGGACTTGCGCGCGAAGGGTTTCTCTAAAAACGGCAAAAAAATCACGTTTGTTGTATGGGAACCCCCTTAAATATTTATTTTATCCTGTTTTTTAGTATTTGTTTTTATAGCGGCAACAGAAATACATCATCTGTGAAAATCTCAACTGTCTAATTATCACGGTTCATGAGATACACCCTGGTGACAGACGGACAGACAGACAGACGGACGGACAGTGGGGTCTTAGTAATAGGGTCTCGTTTTACCCTTTGGAACCCTAAAAACAAACATAACATTATATTATTGTGACCAGAGATCTCCGGGATCGGTGGATAAAAGTTCCAGTGCTTGACACTGGTTCAATAATTTACACTTTCAGTCTTAATTTACAACAATAGAGGTATCAAAGATTGGCAATAAAGGTGTCTAAGTGGGAAGTTAACTTATGGAACTCGTCTTTATCTTAATAAGAAAATCGTTCGTAATAATAAATATATATATATATATATATATATATATATATATATATATATATAAGTATTCTTGGCTTTAGGGAAACCGCGCAACGCGCAACAGACCTTCTTTTGAATGCTTTAATATATATATGTATGACAATAGAAGTGTCACAGATTGGCAATAAAGGTGTCTAAAATTGGGACGTTAACTTATGGAACTCGTCTTTATATTAGAAGATCGTTCGTAATCATAAGAAAAAATATAAATGATTAATTTCACATGAACAGACCGGACTCCACAAGCAGCACCCGATCACGAGTATGACGCGTATCTCAGCCATCGCCTCCCTCGACCATCTGTTAGGGAAGTTAACGTATCATTTAAAGACTAACCCCCTTATTCATAAAATTTAACAAACCTCTGCTAACTAAAATGTTTGTTGTCACTGTCTCACAAGCACATGTTTCAAAGTGACAGATAAGGACAAATGAACTTTAGAGGCTAGTTAACTAATATAGGTTTGATAGACGTTTATGAATAAGGGGGTAATGGTTTATCTTATTTTCAAAAAATCTATTTACCTACTGTGATCGTTGTCGAGTTTGTCTTTATCTTGATCAAAGCGTCAAATAGCTCATTATTTTCGATATTTCTGGACGTTCTCTGTTTCATAATCATCTTGATAGTTTTTCTGGAGAATGCCACAGTTTTCTTTGAGAATAACGAAAAACTGCACAACATATTAATTTTTCCTTATTAGTAAGCTAAAATATCAAGATATTTCCCGTTCTTATGTTCTTAGAAACTCATAGGAAAAGTTTGGCTTGTAGTAAAATATTTACTATCTAATACTACTATGCTGTTATTATTTTTAGTCGACTAAAGAAAAAGGTTAAAGGTTAATTATTACTTGAAAACCGTATATTTCTGATCAGGCTTTAGAGCATAACTTAGAATTATAGAGTAATCAGTCAATCTAGCTATCTTTACCATTATCCGGCCTCATTTTTGTCCATCATCATATTATAAAAAAACCGGCCAAGGGCGAGTTGGACTCGCGCACGAAGGGTTCCGTACTAGTATCTATAAAACAGCAAAAATAACTTAACCAAAATTACAGTTAAATCAACCTATCTCAAAAACTATAAGAGATACTTTGATCAAACCAAAAATCGTTGAAAGAGTTAATTAGCATGCATCACCTCTATTTTTTTTAGAATTTTATACCCCGTAGTTATAAAAATAGAGGGGGGGGGACATACTTTTTACGACTTTGAGAGCTGATATCTCAAAAACCGTTCACTTTAAGAAAAATGTTTTTTAGAAAACTTTATATCATTTTAAAAGACCTTTCCATTGATACCCCACACGGGTATGTACATCGAAAAAAAAATTTTCATCCCTCAGTTACATGTATGGGGGGCCCCACCCCCAATTCTTTTTTTTACTATTTAGTGTCATAATTTTGTAGCGGTTCATACAACACATATTCCCATCAAATTTCATCACTGTAGTACTTATAGTTTCCGAGTAAATCGGCTGTGACAGACGGACAGACGGACAGACGGACATGACGAAACTATAAGGGTTCCGTTTTTGCCATTTTGGCTACGGAACCCTAAAAAGGACTTTACGAATCGGATATCCCGTTTACATTATCAAATAAACCCCATTAAGGACTTATCTGTTAACAGAAATAACAAATAATTCCACGCCGAATCCCCATAAGCACCAAGTATGGAAATTACACAATAAATCATCTCGATATATGCGTGGGTTCAGCGTCGCTTCACGACACCGTTAATTTATGGGACACCCTGTAAATGGATTTCTTTTTTAGCTTTGTAGGCGAAACCGAAAGGTTAGATTGTTGTATCTCTGTGTATTGTGTATTCAAGCCACTTTTGGTTTGATCAGAAAAGAAGCAACACACTTGCGATTCCTCTGGTGTTGCAGGTGTTTATGGGCGACGGTAATTGCTTACCATCAGGCGATCCGTCTGCTCGTTTGCCCCCTATAACATTAAAAAAAAAACAAGAAGAATGTAGTAAATGTTCATGTTATGTAAATGTTAGTTTTAAGTTAGGTCCCCACTGAAAATCAGTGCCTCGGCTTGCTGTGTCTCGCCGTGGCTTAATGCTGAGTGGGGATCCTTTTTAACATCTTCTATTTTTAAATTAATATGTGTATGGCTGAATTGTGATGTTAAATAAACGTATTTTCTTTCTTCTTTCTTTCTAAATATAGGTTAAAAGGCACCTGGTTGGTTTTTGATCTCTTTTTGTCTGCAAGTAATGCAGTCTTGTACGAATAATATGGCAAAACTCAAGATATTATATGCCGATTATTCTTCTTCCTCGGTCCCTCACTGCTGAGGATCGCGATTATGGCTTGTTTCCAAATGGCGTGGTTGTAAGCTGTGTGAACCCAGTGCCTTCTAAATAGGATCAGACCATTCTTTTTATACAAACGCCTAAGGGAGGCGTACAGCGACATCTACCAGAAGACTCATGCTTCATTAACGGCACTAACGTCTCAAATCATATTGCGAATCGTCAGTTACGATGCGCCATCCCATACCCAAATTTAGCCGGCGAGTGCCGGGAGGTCGCAGGTTCATTAGATTTTATTATTTTCATGTTGACGTGTTATAGATATAGCTCAAAATATTTAATTATGATTAGTGTAAGTACCTACTTTATTACCTTTTATCTTGACGCTTAGAGACCTTATACATCTCTAACAAATCTCGATTGTTATTAGTTTCTTAGTCTTATTTTTGACATGTAACACTACATTTAATTAATGATACTTTGATTATTGTATTATTTTTATTTGATGTACCTATATAGATTTTGACTTGTAAAAGTGCCCTTGAGGCCTATTTGCAGAATAAATGTTTTGATTTTGATTTTGATTTTGTTCGAATCCTGCTCGGTGCCTAAATTTTTAATTTTTTCCTTCATTCTAAATTAGGATCAGACCACCTAGCGGATGCCCTGCCTTGAGTTCTACTGCCATTTATTTGACCCAATATCATAATATTAGGTCAAATAAATGGCAGAAGAACTCAAGGAAGTATACTTCTCTCTAGGTCATGCTTGGTGGACCGCATAATATGGCCGAAGAAGCTGAGAGGCTCGGCATATGGTCGAGTCGTGTGGTCAAAATCAAAATCAAACATTTATTCTGCAAATAGGCCACAAGGGCACTTTTACATGTCAAAATATTAATTTACAATTTAAGAAAGTCTGACTATAATAAGAAATACATTTTTCATGTCAAAATATTAATTTAAAGTTCAAGAAGGAATAATAATTTCGAGTTTACAATTATAACAAAATTAATGTCATACAGTGAAGATAAACTTGCAAAGTTATCTATTACAAATATTACAACATCAGTAAAGTTAGAGATGTATAAGGTCTCAAGATTAAACAAGGAGAATAATGAAATTAATATAATATCCCAGAGATGTACATGGAATCTGAGCGTCAAAATTAAAATTAATTTAATATTGTTAGAGATGTATGTGGGATTGGGCGATAGTAGAAACCACTTTCTTTTTGAAAACTGTATATTAAAATAATAAGAAAAAAAATATGTAACAGCGTCTTCTCGTTAGAGCTCCGATCTCGATTCTCCAATCGCAAACCACCACCGTGTCTAATATCTAAAAGTCATTCGTTCTCTTTCACACTCGTTCACTCTATCTGCATGCTATCTCATTCACTCACAATACGTCAGCCATACGTTCCTTTTCACGCAATCCTACATGTATATGGTCTCTAAGTCACTGATAATAAAAACGAATCCACAACAGGAGGATGTCTCTCATCAATCCCCTATAAAAAGACACTAGTATTAACGTAGTCACTATGTCCTAGCAAGCATGAACAGACCGGACTCCACAAACAGCACCCGATCACGAGTATGACGCGTATCTCAGCCATGGCGATGTTGAGCTCTTTTAAAATTGACTCGTTGGTGCTCATAGCAGTCCACGGAATACGGGGTAGTCTTCGGCAACACCACATCTCGAAGGCGTCTATTTTATTACTATCACGACTTCTCAAGCTCCAAGTCTCGGCTCCGTAGGAATATGGAAAATACCAAGGCTCGCACAATATGCCGATAGTTATTCAGTAAAACGTGTTTGCATCTAAACAAGTTAATTCCTTTGAACGGTAAAGTTGACCCAATTGCGCGCTAGATGTCGCTGTACCGGCCGTGCGAATCCTGAATCACGCGAACGGTATGTCGTCGTAGAATGTATAAGAGGTCGAGGTGAACTATTTTAAATATAGGCTTTATATGTGACTGGTTGTTTCATTAACAATTCTACCATATAGAGGGCGCCCTTTTTGAACAAGTTAGGAGTACAAACAAAACGCCTGTGACATAAGGATAGAGATAGACAAACTGACACGACGAAACTATAAGTGTTTCTTTCTGGCATTTATTTAAACATAACACAAACAATATAAATAGAAAGGGCGTATTTAATGCCATGCCATAGTGGCTACGGAACCCTAAAAATGTCATTAAGACGTTATACGATTTCGTTTTTGTGTTTTTTTCAAAATGGTGGAGTCGTGGGGATTGAACACGTAAAAAAAGATTTATTTTAGAATAGAATAGACTAGAGTAGAATAGAATAAAGTTTATTTTTAACTATGTGCAAAGATCTTAGAAGACATTAGAGTCATTTTCAAAAATTTTTAGTCATATATTCTCATGCTTTATACCAATTTTCAAAATAGGTGTACTTTTTGTCTATTTCGTGTGTCCTCTTGATATAACATTCTATTAAAAATAATACCGAGCCTATACAATTATTTTGCCTGCGTAATAATGTTACTTATACTTATGACAGTTCGTCCAATTTTTTATTTATTTATATTATTATTATTTCATTAAAATTAATATCACAAAAGGAAACTCTAATTTGAGCGCTCCATACAAAATGCCGTTGTCCACCTACCACCCTTGCACGTTTGAAGGCTCTTAGTGACTTTTCATTGATATTTACGTATATAATGGTTATTGATATTGATAGCTGGGATAGTGCTTTATTAAAAATTAAGGCTTTTGTTCATATAACTATAAAAATGACTGAAAAAATCAAATGTCATTACGTGTCTCCTTTTTTATTCCTTTGTGTTATTCCTATTGTGTAACGATGATTACCATTAAAATTCAGTCTAATTTGGAACGCTTCCATATTTTTTTAGTCTAGCAACTCTTTGAGGTACTGCCAACTTAACAAATGACAGCGTAGCCATATTGTTTTCGCTGACATCGACCCAAACGTGTTTTGTCGCGTATTTTTTCTGTGTTACTACACAACAGGATTTCACGGGTAAGTAAATATTTAAAGCGAAGTTGTGTTATTAGGTAATGTAGTTCTCGATAGTTATAACGTATTAATAATAAAAATATAAGGCTATCTAGTAAGAGTTTTCTGCAACTTTTTTTAGAACGTGTTGTCGCGACGATTTTACAGTTCTTTTGTGTGACACTGAGTGTAACACAAAGATATGTGTTACGCTGTGTGACGTTACACAAAAGATAAGGCTGTATTTATACTACACAAAGCTGTGTTTCACATCTGATTTTTTTACTCAAATTATACCGAAGAAAATGTTTTTGGCGAAATCGAGGGTACTCCTCAAATATCAAAGGCACACCTATAGCGATTTCAGTATATTGCATAGGCATAGTATAGTACCTCATACATTTGCTAATTAATTTGCTAATTAAATGCATATGATGATTTGGCCCTTATAAAATCCTGAGTGTTAAATTTTCTTTTGTGTTATAAAAACACAAATTTCTTTTGTGTTTATTTTGTGTTACGTACACCTATTTTGAAAATGACTCATTACATTTAGATACAACAGTTTATCCGTCACGGACGTGCAATATAAAAGACAAAATGAATTCTATGATATGCAGTAGTTTAATGTGCATTTGTGTAAAATTCATTCATGCAATAAAAAGCCTTATCGATAAGCCAGCGTTTCGGGACACCTTTGAACTCTGTACCTTCTAATGACTTTATATCCTCAGGCAAGTTGTTAAAAACTCGTATGGCGGCAATAAAAGCACTTTTATACATAATTTCCGTTTCGTAATATCTATTCTTCTTTATTAGCACGAGGTCAACGTACAGAGGCATTAAAGCCGGGTTTTATAAAGATCCGTTAGACCAAATGTCAGATCAAATTTCAGTAACTCAGTACATTTTTTGACATAACAAACCGACATAAGGTCTAACGGATCTTTATAAAGCCGAGCCTTAGTGTAAAATAGGCACAGTAGTCGTAACCTGTGGTTAAAAACCTTAAATATAGCCGCAACAATTTTGTCTGGCAGCACGGTATTCGTACATAAGTGCCGCTTACTGGACAAATTTCACCGGGAAATCATTGGAATTGTAAATTCCTCGAACTTTCTGGGTACATCCTAATCGGGAGGTGGCCGGTAGAACGATTCATAGACATAGTGTTGGAGTATAACGCTGGCCATCTTGATGAAGACATTACGATTTGAATTTGGTCTAGTGAGTGGAGTCTGTCAACGGTTTTTGTAAAACACTTATGTCATACAATGTTTACCCGTCGTCTACCCGATCCCTGGGATCCCCGGGCGCATTACAAAAGAATGCTATTGTAAATTTTTTCGCCGGGAGACGACGGCTTACATGATATCCGTTTACACGATATTTATATTAATCTGCTATTCAGCTTGCTACTAATCACTACATAGAAGGAGCAAGCATGTTGAAATAAGATATTATTACGTTAGAGACTGGCGCGAGTTGCGCGGAAGCGGGGCGATACGAATTAGAAAGATCGTTTGTTTGATTCTTACCATTGCAGTATAAAGTATATTGAACAGCACTGTCTATAATTTCTGGATCAGAAAATACAGTAGGATATATTTTTTGTTTTATAAAAAACATTATATGTCCAAGAAAAACCTTAGAGACATTGATTTTACAAATAGTAGGTGATTTTTTTAGAGTAAAAATAATTTATTATAAAATCCTTATAAATTGATTTTGTATTATGTAGTACCGATACTAACGTAATAAAAATTTAAAAATAAAGGAAAGAAATATTGAAAATAGGCACTGAGCAAGATTTGAACCTGCGACTTCCACACACACGACATTATAATGTGTTTTTGCCGAATGACAAGTCACAAAGATAAATCGTTGAAAGATAACAATGATTCTGTAAACATGAGTCGACGGATATCTAACAAATAACGAACTTATTGTAAACAGCTACTAGAGCCGAGGCACGTGACTTACAACCTAGACGTCCTTAGCCCAAACTCAAACCACGAAGCCTAAAAAATATATATACGAAACATTATTTTTTTATCACTTTATTTCGAAAGGTTCATAAAAGAGATACGAGTAATCAAATTGAATATAACAAGACACATAACTAGATTTCAGTCCAAAAATACATGTACACATTGAGAGAACATGAACGGAGAAATACATATAACAAGACACATATAACTAGATTACAGTCCAAAAATACATGTACACATTGAGAGAACATGAACGGAGAAATACATATAACAAGACACATATAACTAGATTACAGTCCAAAAATACATGTACACATTGAACAAAAATTACTTAGAATTACAAAGAAAGTAAATTAGGCAAACAAACACTAGTGCATTTAACAGTTATTAAAATAATCTATTTATTTGTTGCTAAATATACAGATTTTTTCATTCATGGAAGTTTCATATCTCACAGCTCCAAGGGAGTTGAGTATTTTTTTTTATACAATGCCGGTGGCAAACAAGCGTACGGTCCACCTGATGGTAAGCGGACACCGCAGCCTATAGACGCCCGCAACTCCAAAGGAGTCACGTGCGCGTTACCGATCCTTTACAAGATTTGAGGATGCACTGTGTTGACAGCAGAAGGAACACATTTAGGTCCCTCGCTCTCAACACAGTGCATCCTCGGGAGCTCTCTTCAGTTTGATAGCTTTATTTTTTCAGTTTGATAGCTTTGGTATTGTATGAAAACGATGATCTAACAAGGGATTCCTTTTTTATTAGGCACGGAACCCTGACTAGATAATTATTATGAAGATCGACACAACTGGTGCCTTCCATTTTATCTTCACTCAATAATTCCGGCGCGGTCGGCTGAAAATCAATTTCGCTAAAGGCCCTCGAGACCTCCAGTTTTTAAATTAAAATAAAGAGAGAATATTTCTTATTTTATAGCGCGTTTCGGTGAGGGTTTCGTCTGATTGGCTGTGGGTAGTAATTGGGCGATATTTTTGGAGGTTATGGCAGTTAGCTCGATACTGGGTAACGTCAAGGAATTCTGAAATCTGATGTTCGTTAGTTGTTCATTTTACTAAGTAAGGTGTCTTCGGGTAACTTCGACTTTCGGGGAGCTGGAGGTCCCGGGTTCGAATCCCGGTCAGGGCATGTATTTATGTGATGAACACGAATATTTGTTCCTGAGTTTTTGATGTTTTCTATGTATTTAAGTATCTATTTATCTATATAAGTATGTATATCGTCACTTGGTACCCATAGTACAAGCTTTGCTTAGTTTGGGACTAGGTTGATTTGTGTAAGATTGTCCTAAAAATATTTATTTTATTTTTTATTTTTTAATGTCGCCTAATTCCGAAAATAACAAATTCTAACTAAGCGATTTTATTGCATCTCATCATCATCACTATCATAAAGAAATGTTAAATATTTTTGTTGATGTTCGATAGTGCAACAAAATCACTTAGTTAGACAGGAATCTGTTATTTTCGGAATTACCCGACATTCAGAATTACTCGAAGACACCATAGTTTCTTTTGCAGCTCTTTTATGACACTGATGTTTTATACCTACTTATATCACGTTTCATATTATTTTCGTTTTCATGAAGTTCTGATTTATTAAAAAAATGTAATTTCAACACTAGTTCTTTTGAGTATAGGTTAATTGCATGGTTAATTACATCATGGGATGTTTGGCAGTGATAGCGTCCCGCATAAGTAATCTAACACAGAAATATTTTGTCCTAAACATCAAAAAAAAATGTTTTATATTGTAGCATTTTAATTGTGTAGTATTATGATACTATTATTTTATATACATTGTATATTGTTTTGCAAAATAACACCTCGTCGAGTTTACGCCGGTTCTTCTCGAGGCAGAGGTTTATTTTATGAACCGGTGGTAGTTTCTTGACATTCATAAGTGCATGTAATATGTCTAAATTGAAGAATAAATGATTTCATCTCATATTGCATTTTTATCCTATTTTTGATAAATTAAGTAATCTTTATACCTAATCAATATATTAGTACAACAAAATTAAACCTGCTTAGTAGTTATGCTTACATGTAATCTGCTCACAAAATTTCACTAGAATGCGACCTGTAGAGGGGAACATGGACATGGACCCGGGTAAGTCCTAAAACTACGACCAAGACCACCGGGGTATGGGCAGCATCCCTGGAGTGCGGGGAATACTCGCCAACCCGCATGCCAAGCTTGGCGATTATGGCATTTACCCCCCCTTGGGGGAGGCCTATGTCCAGCAGTGGACGTCTTTCGGCTGATATGATGATGACGATGATGATGAGAGGGGAACAGCCGTGCCGGACATACGAAATCATTATTGCCCAGGCTGAAACGAAGACGCTTAGCTCGCTTTTTTTTTATTTACCAAAAAGTTAGATACAGTTTTACATTAATATCCGTTCGCCAAACACAACGTTTATTGGCGAGTAATGCACTCATGCTCTTAACAAATTAATGTACCTATCTACCTTAAAACCTAAAATAAAATATGTATTTGGAGGGTATCTATTAGCAATTTTTTCAATTTAGTTTTGAAGACGTGTTTGCTACTATAATCATGTTCTGGAAAGATGGTATTGAAAATGCGTGGTGTTAAGTAACTTCGAGTTCTTTTGCCATACTAGTTGTTAGCTGTGGGTTCTACGTAATTTCGGCGCGTCGTAACTTCACTCGCTTCACTCGCTCGGTTTAAAATCGTCAAAATAAATCTCGATCCCAATTAAAAATAATCACGAAAAGGTTAATTAACCACAAACATAGCTTTCCGTCTACATTGGTTAAATAAAAAAATGTGCATTTATGGTCCAAACTTCTCCGGGATTAACAGTGGCCCCGGGATTAAGGCCCGAGTTTATTGCCTTTAAATTTACGGTCCAATTAGGTAACATTAAACTTTGCGAGCAACTTTTGCTTTTGTACATTTCGAGTTGGACTAAAACTTGAAATACTTGGAGTGAATTGGACAATAAACAGAATGTTCGGAGGAACGTCTGTAACAGAAACTTACAAGCCTTAATACACTCAAGAGCAAAAAATACAGCGATAGAGAAGTGCACAGCTGAATTTCATCTCGTTCATACTTCGAGTAGCCCGACGGGCGTTGAATAGAATAAAAGTGAATAGAGTAGAATATAATAAAAAGAATAGAATAGAATGAAAGTGAAAAGAGTAGAATATAATAAAATAGAATAGAATAGAATAAAAGTGAATAGAGTAAAATATAATAAAATAGAATAGAATAAAAGTGAATAGAGTAGAATATAATAAAATAGAATAGAATAGAATAAAAGTGAATAGAGTAGAATAGAATAAAATAGAATAGAATAGAATAAATTTGTACATTTGAAAACTGTGTAAGATCTGTTGGTAAATGTGAAAATTTTATATTTTTTCTGATTTTTAATATTTGGTAAATGTTAGCTTTTACCGATTGGTGGGTTGGTAAATGTAAGCTTTAGGGTTCCGTAGCTAAAGGGTAAAACGGGACCCTATTACTAAGACTCCGCTGTCCGTCAGTCTGTCTGCCCGTGTATCTCATGAACTGTAATTAACCAATGACAAAGTAATCATGTAACCTTTTCTAAAAATGTTGTAAATCGTGCTGTGGATTTTATATCAATAAATAAATAAATAATCTGTGATCCTTGTGACCTCTGAAATTTTCATGGGTTATTTCTGTTGCCACTATAGCAACAAATACAAAAAACAGAATAAAAAAATATTGAAAGGGGCTCTCATTCAACAAACGTGATTTTTTTGCCGTTTTTATAGATATTGGTACGGAACCCTTCGTGTGCGAGTCCGACTCGCACTTGGCTGGTTTTTGCCACTGCTGAGCTGCCAGTGCTGCCACCGTTAGACACTTGTCCTACCGCCGGCGAGTAACGAGTAATCTCATAGTAGTTCCACTCGCTTGAGCGAGAAAACGAGTAGAATTACTATGAAAGTACTCGCTTCTCGCCGGCGGTGGGACAAGTGCCTTACTATTTTCCATTTTTTTCACGCTGGATAGACGGCAGGTAGGTGAAGGTAAAATAAATATTGTCACCCCAGAGCTCCAGGGTAGCAGTGTCAACAAGCCATTCAGTTTTTTTTGTATACTCCGCTTATAACATTTTACCGCTTTTAATGACTTCAAAATCACCACACATTAGATTTCATACCAAACATTTTCAAAGCAAATCAGTCCGTTTTGTGTTATGTTCCGTGCCTTTACCATGAGTTTACATTACCGTAATCGCTAGCGACTGCATGTATTTGTACAGCGCCTCTGGCGGTTATGCAATAGAACTAAGAATCGGCATACTAAATTCTTTATGTAGTCGTTAGCGAGTACGCTCATGTAAACTCATGGTAAAGGCACTGTTAGTGCGACTTATTGTGGGAATTATTTACCAGTTCCTTTTTGACACATCACAACACCCATACATCGTAAATCCGCGTTACATATCGAAACAGTGAATAAAATCAAATAATGATATTAGAGCTTCATGAGTAGTTAGGTAGTTGTAATACGCGTTTTAGAGGAGCAATGAAATGTGTTAAGGCTGCCGCCAATAAACCAGTTGCAGAGGGGTGAGGGCTGAGGAGGATGACGTCACAACCGCGGCGATATATCTGCGCGGCAGACACACCGCTTTCGACCACCGCATCGTGCGAGCAAACCCACTCCAATTAAATGTATTTTTTAACGATATTAAAAACTTGTAATTAGAAGCAGGAGTTTTTCTTGAAGAGACGAAACCCCTCAGCTGAGCTGTTCATCAATATCAGCCCCGACAAAATGAATGTATTTTTTTCTATCACTGATGCTTAGTAATTTATGATAATAATTCACCATGAATCAAAAAAAAAAAAAATCAAAACATTTATTCTGCAAATAGGCCTCAAGTATCATTAATTAAATGTCAAAAATAACTAATAACAATCGAGATTTGTTAGAGATGTATAAGGTCTCTAAGCGTCAAGATAAAAGGTAATAAAGTAAGTACACTAATCATAATAAAATATTTTGAGCTATATCTATAACACGTCAACATGAAAATAATAAAATCTAATAAATAAATATCCTCAGAGATGTATAAGGTCTCTGAGCGTCAGTCTAAAAAATAAAATCAAATGAGAACAGTGAAGTCTCTCATCATGTCAATTCCACTGAACACTAGTACGAAGTTACTAGTCCTTGCAAACATGAACAGACCGGACCCCACAAACAGCACCCGTTCACGAGTATGACGCGTATCGCATGAAAACAGTTACGTACACTAAATCTTTTATTTTTTAAATCTAGTGTAGTTACTAAATCATTAATTTCGATTCATATGATATTTATCTAAGTTGATGGAAATGGATCAAATGAATAAATTTATAACCGTAATAAATTGTGTGTTATAAAAAAATATGTATTCCAATAAATCCGAACGAATGAAGCGCGAAATTACCTTTATCGAGGAATTTGGAAATACAGTATCGATTTCTGAACGATACAGTAATTGACGTGGGTAGAATAAAAATGATATCACAAGTTCTTACTCTAGATTCGTATCCAGTAGTGAAATATATGGGGACATTAAAACAAATTGTTATAAGGGTCAATCAACTTTTTCTTGTTGTTATTCTGTCCCGTCAGCGAGGAGACAACAGAAACCATGTTTCTTAGAAAAATGTTTATAAATTGGCATTCAAGCATGCTCAGGAGATGACCCATGTCCAAATGGATTTATACTTATCGTTAAAACTAATGTTTGGTCGATTTAAACCCTATAAAATTAGAGTTTCAAAGAGTGACTCAGGAGACGTAACCATGGAAACAAGCAACAAAGAATAGTTGATCCACCCATAAAAACGATTTGAATAATCATTCACCATTCATTAATAATCGCTAATTAAGACAATCGATTCGTCTTACCCTCATCACTACAAATGCCAATTCATAGCTGTCAAAAAGGAACTGGTAAACATTTTCCACAATAATATCACCTGTCAATTGTCTGTCGCTGAATTCAGATTCCTCTGAACAAGCTTTTTCATCTAACTCCTTACATTTCGGGTTTTGAACTCATTATAAATAAAATAAATATAAATATTAGAGGACAATCTTACACAAATCGAACTAGCCCCACAGTAAGCTCAAGAAGGCTTGTGTTATGGGTACTAGACGACGATATATTTAATAGATATAAATACTTAAATACATAGATAACATCCATGACTCAGAAACAAATATTCATGCTCATCACACAAATATTTAATATTATACTTCGATAACCATCAAAAAAAGTTTCTGATGCGATAAGTTCTGTGAACACCTCGTATACTGTGCTCCATCGCCCGCTGGCAAACCTTAAGTTTGGACTTCTGGACGCCAGTCAATGACCAGGTTTGAGCAACGTGAGTTAAGACGGGCAGGATACACATATCAACGAGTTTGCGCTTGAGACACAAGGAAGGTCGCCCTTCAGTAGCGATTCATGGACCTGTGCCTTTACCATGAGTTTGCACGACCGTACTCGCTAGCGACTGCGTAAACCATTTAGTATGCCGATTCTTAGTTCTATTACGTAACCGCCAGAGGCGCTGTACTTTTGCCCATACATTTTTTTACGCAGTCGCTAACGAGTACGGTCGTGCAAACTCATGGTAAAGGCACAGAGTCTTCTAGGCGTTATCCCATAAAAAACGTTCCATGTAAAAATAGGACGTCTCGAAACTCTTTCCCCGTAAAGTAGTGAGATTACGTAGAGCCAAGTCAGGCCATTGGGCCATTCTTTTTAATGTACATATTTTTCGGACACTTTCTGCTTAAATGCAGATTTTGGAATACTTTTTATGGAAAAACGGGTTTTACCACTATGTTACTCAAACTCAAAATATTCTTTATTAAAATAGGCCTAGCAACAAGCACTTTTGAATCGTCGGTTATATATTACATAAATTGAATCTAATTATTCAGAGCAATTTATTGATGCATATGAAATTTAAAAAAATACATGAATTACTGTAATGTATGTCAAAAGAGAGTATAATAAATTCACAAAAAGATCGTCAATAATTATGTAGAATAAAAACATAAAAAATAGTATAATCTAGACAGTTTCTAGAATAAAATCTGAATGTCAAGAGGATAACGTCAACATCTAATGTCATAGTTATGAAAATAGTCATTAAGATGTAATGTCATAATTATTAAAATATAATTAGTATTTCAACCACAATTATACCCACGGTGTTTTATCATTCATGTAGTCTTTTGTGCTATAATATGCTTTCGATATGAGTTTACGCTTTACATAAGTCTTGAATTTATTAATAGATAAATTAGTCACGTTTGTAGGTAGTTTATTATAAAACTTTACACAATTACACACCTTTTACAGCAATATGTTAATATTGAAGTATGTTTACCTATAAATTCCTTTTATTAGGTTCAGGTAATATTTCGAAATCTTATTTTTTTTACATGAATTCAATACACATCATAGATTTTTTTTGTAATAGACTGGTCATAAAAAAGTAAAATGACCTTATTATTATTAATTACATGATCAAACGAACTTACCTGAAGTGAAGTTCGATCATAATTATCCTGTCTTCGCCGAAGAGATTTAATCCTTTACCATGTAGTAGCCCCAGCTACGCGCAAACCTAATCGCACAAGTTTCAGAGTAGAGAGAGAAAAAACTACATTCCTTTCCCCCTCTACTATCCCACTCGGCGCACACGCCAGTCCAACTGCCAACGTCATTCTTTTTAGAGCACGAAGGAGTTAAAAATAAAACAAACAGCAACATTGATTAATAGGGAAGAAGTGTACAGATTGTGACCTTCCTGGGTAGGGTGGGTAGTTAAATCTCTTCGGCGAAGACAGGATAATTATGATCGAACTTCACTTCAGGTAAGTTCGTTTGATCATGTAATTATCCTGTCTTCGTCCTCCGAGATTTAATCCTTTACCATGTAGATGTTCAGAGAACAATCAATGTTGTGAAAGTAAACGAATAAGTAAATATATAAGATGCAGTAATATTTATTTATTTGTTCGTAAACACCACGTATAAAAAATCAAGGCACCATCTTAATGTGCTAACATAAAAGTATAAACTTGTACTATGCTATGGTTCTACTGTAATACAGAATCAAGTAAGCTTGTCTCAGAATTAATTATAGGCCTGTTATAAAAATTTGCAAAGGTAGCTGATCGCTCAGTCCAACCAGCTGACTTTCGAATGACATCGATGTTAAGGCGCCGTGAGTTCACGTAACAGAGATTTTGAAAATTCATAACGCGTTTGTAAATGATGCTATGGTTTCAAAAAAATATGCACAACAATTTTGAGACCTTCCTGTAGTGCCAAAAGCGATTCAAAACATGATTAACCAACTTTCGCTCGATAGAAAAAAATCGCAAACTTGCGTCTAAAGCAAACCTTTAAAAATTTGTAACTATTTTTGCACATTAGCTATTTACATGAAAATTATATCAATAAATTCGTAATGTTGTACTTCATGACATTAAGCGATTACTTTTTCTTGAATAAAAAACAATGAAAAATAATGATTCAAATATACTATTTTCCGCGAAGCCGCTCGTGCGCGGCTGACCCGGACGCCCGCTCAGTGCTCAGCGAGCTGCGTTCGAGGTCGGACCTGTGCCATTTCAACTCTGCTCCAACTCCGCGGCACTAAGTACAATTTTCGCATAAATATGGGTAACAAGAGGAATAAAATAAAGCGTAGTCGGCTTAAGCGTTTAATTACATGCAGAGCGAATGCTAGAAGAACGAATGCAATACGGTAAGTACTAAATACGTGTACCCACAGTAGAAATTCTTACATACAGTAGTACTTATACCTTTTCACTCTTTAGAAGGCGAGTTGTGCACTGGGCAACCGCCCAACCCAGGCCTAGTAGAAGTACAATTATAGTATAAAAGTAAGACTAGTATGAATCGATAAATTTATATATTACAAGTATTTGTTTAATTTGCACTGTTAGTAAGTATGTAAAAAATTTGCAATTCTTTTTTCAACCACTTGCCGGTATCCTATTGAGCCTAAATTTGGCATACTTATGTAAATTCACTAACAATGCAATATTATGGTAGTATCGAGCTGATCTGATGATGGAGACAGAAGGTGGCCATAGCAACTCCTAAACTGCACAAGATAAACTCGTCGTGTTTGGGCTCATTGAAACCGTCTCTACGAGTAATGATGACTGTGAAAAAAAAGTACAGTCGGCAATAAAAGCTTATACCAAAAATGAATTTTCTCACAGAAACTTATTTTACTTCAAGTTTAACGAAGTGTCTCTGCCTACAAAGTTGACGGTCCTGGCTCCAAATACGGTACGGTAGATGCCGTAAAAGAAAACAAAATCCAGATTTTAAAATATAACAAGAAATCTGGGATGACTACGTTAATACTAACAGCAGCTGGTACTACCAAGCACAAGGCCAGTTACACATATCGGGTAGGCAAAGGTGTATTTTTGCAATATGGGGAGGTGAAAAACAACCCCTGGAAGCTCTGAAACGAGATGATCAGTTTTAGAGGTCCAAGGTGGAGAAGAAGCTGATAGATTTTTACATGGATCATTTATTACCTGAATTGGTAGACCCGCGGCAAGCGAGAGGTATGCCGATAAGAGGAGTATCTTCTAAACAATCTACATAGTCCATCCACGGTTTCTTGTCACGTAGCCGGTAGAATATTTTTGAGAAACATTCTAATTGAAGCGGACTCACGCGCCACGGTTTAACCCCATTCCGCAATTTTTTTTTTATAAAATATACTACGGGGAAAACTAGGGGGGGAGGGGGGGGGGGGGTCTTGGTATATACTACGCTTGGTCACCTAGGGGGGAGGGGGGTAAAAAACGCAAAAAAATTGGTCACGTAGTTTGTGTATGTTCCCTTAGTATCAAATAAACCTATAAGCCAAACTACGCAAGGGTCCGTACGGTGTCTGCTTACCATCAGGCAGGTCGTAGGTATGCTTGTTTGCCGCCGTCATAAAATTTAAGCTGGACTGTTCAATTTACTCCCCACCCTACAGTATTTTGTTATTGACTCAAAATTTAAGCTGGACTGTTCAATTTACTCCCCACCCTACAGTATTTTGTTATTGACTCAAAATTTAAGCTGGACTGTTCAATTTACTCCCCACCCTACAGTATTTTGTTATTGACTCAAAATTTAAGCTGGACTGTTCAATTTACTCCCCACCCTACAGTATTTTGTTATTGACTCAAAATTTAAACTGGACTGTTCAATTTACTCCCTACCCTACAGTATTTTGTTATTGACTCAAAATTTAAGCTGGACTGTTCAATTTACTCCCCACCCTACAGTATTTTGTTATTGACTCAAAATTTAAGCTGGACTGTTCAATTTACTCCCCACCCTACAGTATTTTGTTATTGACTCAAAATTTAAGCTGGACTGTTCAATTTACTCCCTACCCTACAGTATTTTGTTATTGACTCAAAATTTAAGCTGGACTGTTCAATTTACTCCCCACCCTACAGTATTTTGTTATTGACTCAAAATTTAAGCTGGACTGTTCAATTTACTCCCCACCCTACAGTATTTTGTTATTGACTCAAAATTTAAGCTGGACTGTTCAATTTACTCCCTACCCTACAGTATTTTGTTATTGACTCAAAATTTGAGTACTCCAAAAGAAACCAAAAAAAAAAAACTCAAATGGAGAAAATTCCATTGAAATTATCTCAAAAAAATACCGGCCTAGTGCGTGTCGGATCACGCACAATGAAGGGTTCGGTACCAACACCTACTAGTCCACATTTAAAACCACTATCCAATACATTGAATCCTAGAAGGTCGTATCTTCATGGAACTCACGGCACTTACGACCTTTTGTTTGGGCAAGACAGTTTTTCAGCGAAAACTCAAAAATCGTAAAACCTGTCTTGTCCAACCCAAAAATCGTTGAAAGTATTTATTAATGCACACCACCTCAATTTTTTTCAGGATTTTAAACTCCATGGTTAAAACTTTGAAGACTTATAATTATGTAATTATTTATTCTTTTGAGTTACTTTTTTCGCCAGTAAAAAGAACTCGAAAACGGCTTGATAATCACCAACATGTAGCTTGATTCTTCGGGATGGTTTTGGCGTATAGTTTATCTATATTTCTCTATAGGGAAATCTCTTTTTATAGGGAAACAATAGTATCAATATTTTATTTACTCTCAAACTGATATCCCGATGAGTGTAATCGGGTAAATATATTTCTTTTATTTTACTAACTTGAAGTTGTTTAAAAATATTCAAATGCGATTGATAGTATTTTCTCAGTCCTAGACGGACAGGGTATTTATGCATGTGATTCAAATGACATGAGGCATACTTAATATTCCATAAAAGGTATGACACTAATACTATATTTTTGCATTAACTCGCAGAATCGCCAGCCTGCATTAGTCAATTTATTTCCCACTTCGTTGCAGTACTGCTTAGTGAGTTTACTGTGTATTCTCACTGTAACGCGCGAGTGTGCCGATGAGCGGGGCGCTCCCCGCGCGGCTGGTTACCTCACCCCCTGACATGATATTTTTCGTTGAACCTACGGCGCCTTAAGACCGGCCCGCGAGGCAGCGGAAGTTGATGCGTGCCTCGTGCTGTGTGCGGTGAAAATGGAAGTGTCGATGCCACTCTCTGCGAGGGTCTGCTTTATCCAACGCCCTAGACTTTGCGATGAAGCTGACCTGTGCGGTTTTTTATACGTCAGAATAAGATAGTCCTCAGTATTTGATCGTAGAGGAGATGTTATTAAGACGTACTTTTGTAAAACAGAAGCTGGGCAAATACCAGGTCGAGAGCGGTAGAAAGGCAAATTTAAAATTGGCTGAGCTTTGCCAATTGACGACGTTTTAATCAAATTTGTAATAGAAATAATGATTCTGTCTTCAAAGACTTTTATATTTGACATTTTTATAACAGATAACGTCTGCACTCTCTGACCCGTTGTGAGGGCTAGCAACATGACTAACTTTTTGGACAATTGCTCTAAATTAACTGCATCATTATCCATGTTTTCTAAGTAATTAAGAACCACGTTAACGTCCCATGTACAAGCATAACGTGGGAATGTTGGTTTTAACCGAAAGATCCCTTTGAAAAAACGTTTTAGACTTAAATCATCACTTATCCTATTTGAAGATATCAAAGAAATAGCCGACCGATGACTGTTTAAAGTACCATACGACGACCCCCTTTGAAAACAATTCGTAAGAAACTCTAATAACGATGATATTTCGAAATCATAAAAATCTACATTTCTCTGGCAACAAAATTCCCACCATAACTTAAGGCTAGTCGTATACTGAATTCTCGTCTTCTCTGAAATGGATGAGAGCATGACCTCTAATGCCGTTTCAGGTACGTATTGTCTACGAAAGCCTTCCCGGATAACACACACGCTACCAGGGAAAGATGGCGATGTAACGGGTGTGTTGTTCTGAAAGGAGAAGAAAGAAGATATTTACTAGGTGGAAATATTATAGATTCTTTGACACATAGAGACATGTAAAATGGGTACCACGGTTGAGATGGCCATTGCGGGACCACCACAATTCCTGTTGCTTTGTCTGAAACGATCTTTTTCAAAGTTTTTAAAATCAAAGCAAAGGGAGGGAATGCGTAAAAATAAAATTGAGACCAATCAATTGTAAATGCATCAATATTATAGGCAAACGGATCTTTTTTCCAAGAGATATATAGAGCACACTTAGCATTTATGCGAGAAGCGAATAAATCTATGCGTGGTTCTCCAAAACGATGCACTATTCTAGCGAATTCTTGTGAACCTATTTCCCATTCCGTGTCAATATTCATTTTTCTAGATTCGCTATCGGCCTCTACGTTAAGTGAAGAACGAATTTAGGAAGCAAAAATAAAAAGTTTTCTTTCTTCACACCAATTCCAAATCTCCCTAGTAATTTTATTCAGATGTGGGTACTGGACCCCACCCATTCTATTTATGTAAGAGATTGCCGTTGTGTTATCTACGCGCAAAAGGATATCGCATTGTCTTTTATCATTAGCGAATGTCATAAGTCCGAAATAGGCTGCTAACAGTTCCAGATAATTTATATGATTGATACGTTCTGTGGCAGTCCAATGGCCGCCAGTTTTACTATTAACACATGCTGTACCCCAACCTGTTGTTGAAGCATCAGTATAGATTTCAAGCTCATAGTTTTGATCTCTAATCGGATTAATGGCGACTAAAATGTTATTCGTCCACCAAAGAAGATCATCATGTAAATTATCGGCTACTTCCATAAATGAATCATAATTTTCATTATTATTGAGTAAAGCTAAATACTTAGCTCTTTCCAGAGACTTTGTATGAAGCCATCCATAAACAATTGCTGGGCACGCCGCGGTAATGGAACCCAAAATACGAGCGAAATCACGAATACGCATTCTGCTCGAATTAAGTAACGTACTTACTCGTTGCAAAATTGTTTGCCTTTTCGTGTCTGGCAATTGTACAGACATTGTCTTAGAATTTAATAAGAAGCCCAAGAACTTGCAAGTGGTTTGGGGCACCAGGTTAGATTTCTCGTAGTTGATAACGAAACCTAGATTAGTCAAGCAATTAATAGTGATTTTTGCGTTTTCTAGGCAATCCATTGCAGAGTTTCCTAAACACAGTATATCATCCAAATACCTAACTGAAAGTAGGCCTTGGGATCTTAAATATGCAGCAACAGGTTGTAAAATCTTTGTAAATATGTATGGCGCAGAACAGATTCCAAAGGGGAGAGAAATAAATTCAAATAAATTGCCTTCTAAATAAAACCGTAAAAACTTTGTATGACTTTCATGTATAGGCACTAAAAAGTATGCCTCCTTAAGATCAATATTAATCATATGACAACCAGGAGACATCAGCTTCGTAGCTGTTCTTATATCCTCCATTTTGAAGTGTTCTGTGTAGATATACTTATTTAATTTCTTTAAATTCAAAATAAACCGTTTACTACCATCACTCTTTGGGATTAAGAAAATATCAGATATAAATTGACCTGCTACGGGATTACAGCGCCTTATAGCGTTTATTTGCACTAAATGTTGTATTTCATTTCTCATATCAGTTAATTCATTGTAAACGTACGTCGTGGATAATCAATAACGCTTTGAACAGGTTCCACAATGAAAGGGATCTTATAACCAGACACTGCGCATAATATAAAATCATCATCCGTGATTAACTTCCATTCATTAAGAAAATATCTTAAGCGGCCAGCATGTACCTGACACTGCGCGTGTGCAGTTAGGTCCGCCGACTGGTTGAGGAGCGCTGCGCTGGAGGAGGCGGTCGTCGTGTTGAAGGTGGAGGTGGAGGCTGCCGGCGACTCGGCGGAGGCGGCGGCGGTGGCGGAGCTGCTCGTCTCCGACCCGGGTACTGGTATGCGGGGGCCGACGTCGCTGCTCTCGGTCCACCGAATCGGTGTTGATACGTGTGGCCCCCCCGCTGATATCGCGTTCCACGGGACGTCGATGGACCTCTTCCATTTAAATTCGAAGACGTTGATGGTGGTTGAATTAATTGTCCTGTCTTTTTTATGCCGCGGGAGTCCTTCACCAACTCACCCAGTTTTTCTCCAAAAAGGAGGGTGTCTCTGTTTCTGTTTTTAAAAGGTTCCGCTAAAGATTTATCTTTATTAGCGGCATAATAACTGAGCGGCGGGTATCGGTTTCAACATAATGTGAATCAGCTAACATAATGCCCGCATCATTTAGTGTTCGAATAATATCTGGGATATCTGGAGTTCGCTTCAAAAGGCCGGTCAGCGCTTTGCCCAGCGCTGAAAGTGCTTTGCCAAGCTGGTCCTGCTTAGCGATCAGCCTTTTATCCCTCAGCTTGCATGCCTCGGCCAACATGGCTCCAATTTCCGGGTTTAAAGACGGGCTTTTTGCTAGGGGAACGTTTTTAGGAAATGGGTATTTTTTCAAAAGTTCCTCTTTCTTTTCCTTTTTGAGGCCTTCCAACAAAATTTTTTGAAATCTTGCCGCTACCTCGGCCTTCAGGTCATCACCGAATTCAACGGGGTCTGCTTCTACGTTTCCCAGTTCTTGTAATAGCGTAGGGTCAAAGTCATCTGTTGCGACGTTCTCATTGCCATAACCACTTACCACAGAACACGGGCTAGTGCATGCTGTGGTATCAGTAATCACACTAGTATCATCGAATACGATGTGCTGGCCCGAATACTCGGTGTGTCCAATATCGTGCTGTTCTTCGGTATTGGCGGCCGCTATTATATCATTCGTTTCATTAGGTGTCTGGTATTCATCATATATAGCCCCATAATACTCGGTATGTTCTGAAATCCGAGCGAAAAAATCATTAAAACAATAAATGATAATCGAGGGTAGCTACTCGCGTCGCCCAATGAATGCAATGGGTTTGAAAAATAATATTAAATTTCAGAGATTAAAACCGATCATCCGAAGAATATACATCAAAATAACGTATTTCCGATGAATGCAACGGAAATACTTAGTTTTTATAAAAAACATTAATCACCCGATGAATGCAACGGGTTTTGGAAAAATTTAAAAATATCATCCGAAGAATACAACGGATGTAAATAATGTATTTCCGATGAATGCAACGGAAATACTTAGTTTTTATAAAAAACATAAATCGCCCGATGAATGCAACGGGTTTTTGAAAAATTTAAAAATATCATCCGAAGAATACAACGGATGTACATAATGTATTTCCGATGAATGCAACGGAAATACTGAGTTACTATGGAGAACTATTCCATAAAACAAATCACCTTCGTTTTGCACATCCTGCTGATTTGGAGCTATATTTTGTGACTTTTCAGCACACCGCTTACGTTTCGCTTCAATTTTCTGTTCGTACATTTTTAATTTTCGCATCCATCTTTCTTCTTGAGACTCGCCGTGCGGTCGCTTCGACATGATTTCTTTATTTCACTAGACTTTATTGCACTTGTGCGAACGCCGCGCGCGCGCGGACAAGAATGGCGTTGGCAGTTGGACTGGCGTGTGCGCCGAGTGGGATAGTAGAGGGGGAAAGGAATGTAGTTTTTTCTCTCTCTACTCTGAAACTTGTGCGATTAGGTTTGCGCGTAGCTGGGGCTACTACATGGTAAAGGATTAAATCTCGGAGGACGAAGACAGGATAATCTTTATTTGCTTCTAAATGACATTTTGAGACAGTGAAATTAAAATGACTCCTTTGCAGGTAGGCTTTACTAATACCATTCTAAACGCTACTTTAAACATAATTTATCTACACCCATACAGTAAATCCTCTTTTATGTGCTCAAAAATTGTAGGTAAGGACCAACTTTACAATATCGCGCCGGTCCGGGGCGGAGATGGCCATAGCAGCATCAAAAACAGTATCGTTATAGCCATCTCCGCCCATTACGATACAGGCTCGTGCTCAAAAAGACTTCAACGAGCTCACGAACTCGAACTCCTGCACTTTCAACGCAATGGAGCCTCAACACATGAAAGAGGATTTAATGTATGGATGTAGATAAAGTAGTGTATACAACTGTACATAATTAGGCCATCTCATTATGTATCAGTTGCATAAACTACTATTACTATTTGATGTTGTTTGACATACTTAACAATGCTACACCACATGGCCATATAACTCACGTAATATCCCAAAAAAAAACAATATACCCCAAACTGACCAGTAATAAAGTGTACAGTAATAAAAACTAATATTACCCGTCCGGCAAACGGCACATTCTAACCCTGGTCACGGGCGAAAATGTTTATGCGAACACGACAAACTTTCCCGTGCTAGTGGTCAAATAGATAAACTTGAGATACCACTTAGTGATGATACGGAAGAGATAGGAAGTGGCGATGTAAGTAACTGTAAAGTTAAATTTGTCGTGTAATCGCTAGATGCGTGTGTAGTAATGGATGAATAAAGCGGAATGGCTTAGGCCGGCAAAGAAGGGATTATGCTATAGGTAGTAACCCTGTGGGTTTTGACACATTTGATGAATCAGGGCCTCAATAAAAAAGACTATATTTATTAAAAAAATCAAGCTGTTAAAATATTCTTAGTTACTTATGTCTGAGGTAACTAAGAATATTTTAACAGCAACAATGTATACTGATTAATAAAATTGTATATCCGCAACTCCTTAACTTAAAAAATCTTTTGTAATTTAAGATTAATAGTTAAGTAAGTGATTATAAAATTATGTAAAAAATTTCACTGAAATAAACAGCTTAAATTTTAATTTTTTTTTAAAAAGGGATGACGATGGCTACTCAAATCAGTAAAGTTCTTAGGGATGAAAGGACACTAAAATGATCAAAAACCATTATAATGGCAGAAATAAGTACAGTCAACAGGGGTTACTTTCAAATTAAGGGGCGACTTTCAAAATTCACTTTTTATACCGTATGTTACTTTTAATTTGGTTAGCATGAGGTCAGTGAAATATCTTGGTAAATTTCCTAACCGTTTACTAAACTGAATGAGACTAGAAATGCTTATTGATGATTATATAAGTATTCTAAATCTATCAAAGTGGCCCCGTTTTTTCCTAAAGTCACCCCAGTTTACGGTAGGTAATTTCGTGAGTTGTTCATTGTTAAGGCAAGTTTTTTTTTACTGGGATCATCTATCGTCCCATCTCTTTCACATCTCAATCGTCTCTTAATGAAACGAGCCAATCAAACGCTTAGAGTATAAATATTTGTATAGAGACCCTATACGCGTGCCACCAAGCGTGACGGAGAAGGTCTTATGCAGATAAATTCAGAATTGGTTTAAAATGGCGGCCAGTTTACCATGAATTACCTCCTTAACTTGGGCGGGTAATCGCTTGTTTAGACAAGCGTAATGGGGGCTATCGCGTATGAATGACTGTCAGTGTTTTGAGACAGTTTTGTCTTTCGGAAACTTCTGTCCTCCGTTTTTTTCGAACAAAACGGGACTGCGCTACAATGCGGGATGTTCGATATTTTCACGGTACGGTTTTAAGGTATTAAACATGATTTAAATGTAAGCTTCGTTCTCATGCCCATAATAACCAATAACAATTTTTGACAGCTGGACCTTGCTCGACGGTGGCTCCAACTGGTGAGCACAAAAACGATAGCCCTCATTAGGCACAACTGTCATATAAAATACGTTGTGCTCGACAAAAAAAGTGAAACTATGATAGGGACAACAAATGATACGTAACTCTCTGTCGCTCTTATAAAAAGTTGCATATTTATGACTATGTCGCTCGGTAGTGGTATTATTATTTATGTGTCGTGTCTGGGAAGTCTCTGATCAAACGTGTTGAAATGCGATGTGGACGGAAAAGTAAAACGGACAGATAGCTAAGGCGCTTCTTCGAACTTCGTATCGTACCGTCCCTTTCACTCATATAGTTTATAATAAGAGAGTTCAAACCAACAATTAGAAACCTCTATATTATTTTTAAACGCCTATCTATACAGGGTGTCCCACGGCTATGCCACATGGAGGGAACGTATCTTGAATATTGTAGATGGAACATTTTACTGAAAGAAGACATTATTTGAATTTAAAAAACAATTTAAACTGCATTCACAGATATTTAAATAATTTTATGGTTGAACCGGGAATCGAACCCGTTAAACGAGAAATGGTTTCACTTAAGCACGTCAAGTAGCATATTATAAGGTAAATAAAATAAATAAATATTAGAGGACAATCTTACACAAATCGAACTAGACCCACAGTAAGCTTAAGGAGGCTTGTGTTATGAGTACTAGACGACGATATATTTAATAGATATAAATACTTAAATACATAGAAAACATCCAAGACTCAGAAACAAATATTCATGCTCATCACACAAATATTTGCCCTGACCGGGATTCGAACCCAGGACCGTCAGCTTCACAGGCAGGTGCACTACCCACTAGGCTAAACCGGTCGTCAAACGGACGAAGATAAACGATTACATCATGGATAGGGATGTTTGGCAGTGATAGCGTTCCGCACAAGTAACCTAACACAGAAATATTTTGTCCTTAATATTAAAAAAAATATGTATGTATAAAAATATTACAGGACAAAATATGTATGTAGTACACTGTAGTATACTGTAGCATTTGAATTTTGTACTATTTTTACTGTTATTTTATATACATTGTATATTGTTTTGAAAAAATGACACCTCGCCGAGTTTCTTACGCCGGTTCTTCTCGAGGCAGAGGTTTATTTTATGAACCGGTGGTAGTTTTTTGACATTCATAAGTGCATGTAACATGCCGAAATTGAAGAATAAATGATTTCATTTCATTTCATTTCATTTCAAGTTTACCGTACTAAACCCTTAGGTTTAGTTTTTATTTTGGCTACGGAACTCTAAAAATTATAACAAAAGCTTCCGTTTTTCTATGAAAGTGGGCTACCTAATCTGCTATAGCATTGAAACTGTTTGCGTAGTTATTATCAACACAAAAGGCCCTATTGCAGTGAGGGCGCACAGATAGCAAAAACTTGAAGGCACATCAATCACTAGCGCCATCTATCACGCGGACAATACGGAGATCGCGGTCAACTTATGTTCGAATAAGTTGTCAAAAAGTTTTTAGGTTATTCTGGCTTGACCTTGGAATAAATACGTTGAGGCTTTTTAGAAATAATCGCTTGTATAATGGGTTGTGCTCCGAAGAACTGTTCGACATGATGCCCACGGCTGCTTTCTACCATCGCACCGCTCGCCGTTGGCAGGGTACACACCTTAGAACCCTACCTCCCGAAATGGTAGCGTACGGTACGGTTTTTTTTATGTTATAGGGGGCAAAAGAGCAGACGGATCGCCTGATGGTAAGCAATTACCGTCGCCCATAAACACCTGCAACACCAGAGGAGTCGCAAGTGCGTTGCCGGCCTTTCAGAAGGGAATACGCTCTTTTCTTGAAGGTTTGAAGGTCATATCGGTCCGGAAATACCGCAGGCGACAGTTCATTCCATAATTCGGTTGTGCGAGGCAGGAAATTTCTTGGGAAACGCACAGTTTTGGACTGCCAACCATCTAAGTGGTGAGGATGGAAATGCTGACGCGTAGGACGATGACGAAAAGATGCGGCAGGGATCATTCGGAACAATTCCACCGAGCACTCCCCGTGATACAAGCGATAGAAAATGCAGAGAAATTTCCAGAGGTTTCAGAGGAATTTCCTCCCACGGACGGTTGTGGAATGACCTCCCTGCCGAGGTTTTCTCGAGGGACTACAGCATGGGGTTCTTCAAGAAAGGAGTTTATAATTTTTTAAAGGGTCGGCAACGAGCATGTGACATCCCATGAGTTGAAAGCGTCCATAGGCTACGTTGACCGCTTACCATCAGGCGGGCCGTATGCTTGTTTGCCACTGACGTGGTCCTCAAGCCGCCCGACGGCCTCTAACTTGGCTTAACGACTGCTATCATAGACAGCAACCGGGATCAACGGCTTAACGTGCCTTCCGCACGGGAGCGCTCAGTTAATAACCACTCAAAGCGGTCACCCATCCAATAACTGACCTGGGCAGACGTTGCTTAACCTCGCATACCGCACGCGGTACGCGGGCGCCGCTGGGCCACGAGCGCTTCGGTGTTATAGACCTATTATAATATTATAATAAATAATTTTTTTTTGAACATGACTGTGGCTTTATAGGCCGGGCCCAATAAAGCGATGGGAGTGCGCGGTTGGAGAGTGGCCTGGGGAAAATCCAGGGGCAAACCTCCGTCACGACCACGCGTGCGGTTTGCAACACTGGAATACTCTAAGAGTTTGCGCTCCAGTGAGATTGGTTGAGCGGTTTCAACTGAGGTGTGAATGGATTCGAGTTACTGGGAGTTTTGTCGCTGGTTCACTAAACCTAGCCTAGCTGAGAAGAGACCAGCAAGAAACTCAAGCTAGGCCCGATTTGGGTCGGATACATAATTAATTCTCCGTGACATTATGTCGGACACCGAACGTTTGTCACCCATAATACGAGTATGATACGAGAATTAAATTGTCAGCGCAATTTATCGTTGCCTCGGTCTCATAAAGCCATGAAGAGAATGCTTGCAAGTCGTAAGTCCGCCGGCCGCATTCCCCACATACGCGCGGTTGCTTTGACAATAAAATGACACAGAATAATTCATACAAGATACTACATTCACATACTTGCTGAAACAATATTACTTGTCGCTCCCTTGAATTGCCTTTTAGTATATATATGTATGTATGTATAATTAAGTATGTATAAATATATATTTTATCTACGTACATATGTGTTTACGTGTTTTTTTTGTATACTTTTGTATAATTATCTTTAATTTATATGTATGTGTTTTTTTCGATCTTCTAGCTGTATTCCTGCACTGCCTGTTATAATTCTTATAAAATATTTCCTGCTACCCAAAGGTTGTCTGGAAGAGATCGCTTTAAAGCGATAAGACCGCCTGTTGTTACCATTATTAATGTTACCGAATCTATAAATGTACTTCTGTATTAGTGATGCAATAAAGAATATTATTATTATTATTATTATTACATTCAGGAGTTTTCCCTACTCGAGTTTCTCTTAAGAGCCCTTATGAGCTATCGCTCATCTATTTAGGCCATATTCCGAATTAAATTACACGTATCATGACATTTTCTCAATGTAACTATCTAGAACAGGACTATTGCGACCTAATATCATAAATTTAAAATGTATTTTTTTGGCTTTTTCATTAAGAAATATCGTTTCTAACCAGGGATCGGATACCGGTATTTTCTCCATAGAAAAATACCGGTATTATTACGGTTACCGGTTCATTATTTCGTTTTTAATGGGACAATCTAATAATACGACGCTGTTACCTAAATACGTGATTCAGCCCTACGTAAAGAGCAAAAAATAATCCAAAATATTGGGCTAATTCAGGGTTTTTTAAAAATACCGGTATCGGTCCCTGTTTCAAACATCACTCCAAAACGACCATTTTCAAACGAGAAACTGCTTTTGTCCGCTTAAATTCTACTACGCGCAATACAATCAAAAAATGGCTGTCACTATCCAAAACTTTCATAAAGTCATTATATCCTTTAATCACTACACTAATGGTATTACCAATATTTTTGTGACTATCTGAAATCCAAACATTTTAAAATTTAAAACTTAAGACCGTCAAATACACACACACACTACAGGACTACAGTATGGGGTTCTTCAAGGAGTGTATACATTTTTAAAGGGACGGCAACGCGCACGTGACACCCCAGGAGTTTCAAGCATCCATAGGCTACGGTGACCGCTTACCATCAGGTGGGCCGTACGCTTGTTTGCCACCGGCGTGGTATTAAAAAAAAGAAGTTTGTCGGTTGCTTCAAGCGGCTTCCGGTAAACTTGACCGTGTATGTGTATCAGTTTGTATGACAAGTCTACTGGAAGCTAAACTTGAATTTCTATTATGTCGGCTTGATCAAGTATCAGAGAGTCATGCAAACTTGAACGTGTATGAGCGTTTAAGGGTCCTTATCAGTCAAAATACGCTCATCTATTTAGACGATTATCTGATTAAATATTTTATATTTTTTTTAAATTAAATTGACACATATCTTGACATTTTATCAGTGTTACTATTTAGAAAAGGACTATTGCAACCTAATGTCATAAATTTTAAATGTATTTTTTGGATTTCTCTTTAAGAAATATCGTTTCAAACATCACTCCAAATCGACCATTTTCAAGCTAAAAACTGTGTTTTGTCGTTTAAATTCTAATACAGACAATAAAATCAAAAAATGGCCATATTTCTATCTAAAACTTTAATAACATTATCGTATCCTTTAATCAATTTAATGGTATTATCAATACTTTTGTCATAGTTTTAAATAAACATTTTAAAACTTATAAGG